>OV702297.1:362123910-367131439 GCA_916181665.1 Avena sativa | reverse complement strand
CTTAAGGATGTTTTTGACCGCTGTCCAATGATCCACTCCTGGATCACTTTGATATCTGCTAGTTAGACTAACAGCATATGCGATGTCGGGTCTAGTACATAGCATGGCATACATTAGAGATCCTATGGCTGAAGCATAGGGAGTCTTACTCATTCTTTCTCTATCTTCTGCCGATGTCGGACTTTGAGTTTTACTCAAGGTCGTATTGGGCAACATGGGCAAGAACCCTTTCTTGCTATCTTCCATTCCAAACCTCTTTAGAACTTTGTCCAAATATGTACTTTGTGACAATGATATTTGGCGTTTCGATCTATCTCTATAAATCTTTATGCCTAATATGTAAGCTGCTTCGCCAAGATCCTTCATTGAAAAACTATTATTCAAATATTCCTTGACACTATTAAGAAGGTCTACATCATTCCCAATCAACAATATGTCATCCACATACAGTATTAAGAATGCTACAGAGCTCCCACTCACTTTCTTGTAAATACAAGCTTCTCCATAAGTTTGTATAAAACCAAAACTTTTGATTACCTTATCAAAACGTTGATTCCAACTTCGGGATGCCTGCTTCAATCCATAGATGGACCGTTGAAGTTTGCATACCTTGTTAGCATCTTTAGGATCGACAAAACCTTTGGGTTGCATCATATACAACTCTTCATCAATGTCTCCATTGAGGAATGCTGTTTTGACATCCATCTGCCATATCTCATAATCATAATATGCAGCGATTGCTAACATAATCCTCACAGACTTTAGCTTCGCTACCGGTGAGAAAGTCTCATCGTAGTCAACTCCTTGAATTTGTCGAAACCCTTTTGCGACAAGTCGAGCTTTATAGACAGTAACATTACCATCAGCATCTGTTTTCTTCTTGAAAATCCATTTGTTCTCGACAGCCTTCCGGCCATCCGGTAAGTCCACCAAAGTCCATACTTGGTTTTCGTACATGGATCCAATCTCGGATTTCATGGCTTCTTGCCATTTATTGGAATCTGGGCTCATCATCGCTTCCTCATATGTCTCAGGGTCATCGGTGTTGTCCACCAACATGACATTCATAACGGAATCATACCAATCTGGAGTGGTATGAGTTCTCGTTGACCTTCGAGGCTCTGTAGTAACTTCAACCGAAGTTTCATGATCACCATCATTAGCTTCCTCTCTTATTGGTGCAGGCACCACAGGAACTTCTTCCGGTGCTGCGCTACTCGCAATTTCGAGAGAAGGTTCGACAACCTCGTCGAGTTCTACTTTCCTTCCAGTCACTTCTTTCGAGAGAAATTCCTTCTCTAGAAAGGATCCATTCTTGGCAACGAAGATTTTGCCTTCGGATCTATGATAGAAGGTATACCCAATAGTTTCCTTCGGGTATCCTATGAAGACGCATTTTTCCGCTTTGGGTTCAAGCTTGTCCTGCTGTAACTTCTTTACATAGGCTTCGCATCCCCAAACTTTAAGGAACGACAATTTAGGTTTCTTCCCAAACCATAATTCATACGGTGTCGTTTCAACGGATTTAGATGGTGCCCTATTTAAAGTGAATGCGGCTGTTTCTAATGCATAACCCCAAAATGATAGTGGTAGATCTGTAAGTGACATCATAGAACGAACCATATCTAAGAGGGTTCGATTACGACGTTCAGACACACCATTACGCTGTGGTGTTCCCGGCGGTGTCAATTGTGAAAGTATTCCGCATTTCTTCAAATGCTCGCCAAACTCGTAACTTAGATATTCACCTCCACGATCAGAACGTAGAAATTTAATCTTCTTGTTACGTTGATTCTCTACCTCACTTTGAAACTCCTTAAACTTCTCGAAAGTTTCGGACTTATGTTTCATGAAATAGATATACCCATATCTACTCAAGTCATCTGTGAAGGTAAGAACATAACGATAACCACTGCGCGATGCTACACTCATTGGACCACACACATCGGTATGTATGATTTCCAATAAGTCTGTGGCTCGCTCCATCATACCAGAAAATGGAGTCTTAGTCATTTTACCCATCAGACATGCTTCGCATCTTTCAAGTGATTCAAAATCAAGTGATTCAAGAAGTCCATCGGAATGGAGTTTCTTCATACGCTTCACTCCAATGTGACCAAGACGACAGTGCCACATATAGGTCAAGTTATCGCTTGATTTTAAACGTTTAGCTTCAATGTTATTAATATGTGTATTTCCACTATCGAGATTCAATATGAATAGACCATCTATCAAAGGTGCATGTGCATAAAACATATTACTCATATAAATCGAACAACCATTATTCTCGGATTTAAATAAGTAACCGTCTCGCAATAAACAAGATCCAGATATAATGTTCATGCTCAACGCAGGCACCAAATAACAATTATTTAAGTATAAAACTAATCCCGATGGTAGATGAAGAGGTAGCGTGCCGACCGCGATCACATCAACCTTTGATCCGTTTCCCACGCGCATCGTCACCTCGTTCTTCGCTAGCTTTCGTTTATTCTGCAGCTCCTGTTTCGAGTTACAAATATGAGCAACCGAACCAGTATCAAATACCCAGGCACTACTACGAATACTAGTGAAATACACATCAATAATATGTATATCAAATATACCTTTCTTCTTGATGTTGCCGTTCTTCAAATCCGCCAAGTACTTTGGGCAATTCCGTTTCCAGTGACCTTCCCCTTTGCAGTAAAAGCACTCAGTATCAGGCTTAGGTCCAGCCTTGGTCCTCTTCGTCGGCATGGTAACTTGCTTACCACCCTTCTTGAAGTGTCCCTTCTGCTTAGACTTGCCTTTCTTGAATTTGGTGGTCTTATTGACCATCAACACTTGGTGCTCTTTCTTGATCTCCACTTCTGCAGACTTCAACATAGCAAATAGTTCTGGCAACTCTTTGTTCATGTTCTGCATGTTGTAGTTCATCACAAAGTTCTTGTAACTTGGTGGTAGTGATTGGAGGATGCGGTAAACTCCCAAAGTATTAGGAATCACTATACCCAAGCTTTGAAGTTTGTTTGCGTGCCCAGACATTTTAAGCACATGCTCACTGACGGAGCTACCCTCTTCCATCTTGCAGTTAAAGAACTTTTCAGAAGCTTCATAACTTTCAATTGCCGCATGAGTCTCAAAAATTAATTTGAGATCCTCGACAATATCATATGGGTCTGACTCTTCAAACCTTTTCTGAAGCTCCGATTCTAAACCATACAAGATAGCACACTGAACTATGGAGTACTGATTCTTCCGAGCAAGGTAAACATTCTTTACTTCATCGGTAGCATCAGCTGCAGGTGGGTCACCTAGCGGTGCATCCAGCACATAGGTCAAATTACCAGCTGTGAGGACAATCCTCAAATTGCGGAACCAATCCGCGAAGTTGCTTCCATTGTTTTTCAACTTTTCTTTCTCTAGGAACGCATTAAAATTGATGGTAGGGGCTGCCATTGATCTACAACATATTTGCAATAGTTTAGACTAAGTTTATGACAAATTGAGTTCAAATTAATTAATGAAATTAAACTAGGTGAACTCCCACTCAAAACAACATCCCTCACATTGTTTTAGTGATCACATGAACCAAATCCACTACATCAACACCGATCATCACGAGAGTTGATATAGTTTTCAATGGCGAACAATCGACATGTTCATCATATCTGCTATATGATTCATGCTTTACCTTTCGGCGATCCGTGTTCCTGAGGCCATGTCTGTACATGCTAGGCTCGTCAAGATCAAACCTTAGCTACCGCATAAGCAAATCTGGCTTGCTTACGTTGTATTCACCCGTGGAATCAAAGACACCCGATCATCACGTGGTGCTTCGAAGCAACAAGCTTTAGCAACGGTGCTAACTAAGGGCGAACACTTTAGACTTGAAATTTATGTGCATGAGGGATCATCTTATAATGCTACCGTCGTCTACTAAGCAATACAAGATGCATAAAGGATTAACATCACATGCAATTCATAATATGTGATATGATATGGCCTTTCTTCTTTGTGCTTCCGATCTCCATCTTCAAGCACGAACATGATCTCCATCATCACCGGCATAGCATCAAGGTCAATGACGCTTCTCCATGGTTGTCGTCCACCAGCTTCAACTATTACAACTATTTTGAATAGACACGCAGGTCTTAACAGAAATTAAAGACAACCATATGGCTCCTGCCGGTTGCCAACTTACAATAAGGAACATTGCATACATCAAATATAATCACAATCATGGCCATATCACATCACTGCACACCCCTGCAAAACAAAGTTAGACGCTTCTACTTTCTTTGCATATTTTACGTGGTTTGGGGCTTTCCATAAGTGTCGTTCTAACTTACGAACAAGAACCACAACATTGATACTAGCATTGTTGATCACCCGTTGTAAATTGGATCTTTACTATGCTAGGAGAAACAGGCACCCGCAAAGCCACTTATGCAAAACGAGTTGCATGTCAAGCGTGGAGCAAGTCTCATGAACGATGTCATGTAAGGTTAGCCCGGGCCGCTTCATCCCAACATACCGCAAGATGCAAAGTACACAAAAAGCAATCTACAATAAAAGCATCAACGCCCACAATGACCATTGTGTTCTACTCGTGCAACAGATCTACATATAGACACGGCTCTGATACCACTGTAGGGGTTCGTAGCATGGAAAACAAAAATTTTCTATCGCATACAAACAAACAAGCCAAGATCTATCTACTAGATTGTAGCAACGAGTCGATGGAATAACTCACCCTCGAAGATTCCAAAGTGTTTAACGAGAGCAGATTCTCGTGGGTGATGTAGTCGTACTCTTTCCGATCTCAAGATCGCGTAGACGATCCTTCCGGCGCCGCGTTCCCGCAGCGCTCCCGCAGTCGGTCACACGTTCGGTACTCGACGAAGACCTTCCTCTCCCTTGTTCCAGCAGGCAGCGGAGGTTGTAGCACTCTCCTCGCGATTCCGGCAGCACAACGGCGTGGTACCGGAAGTAGAGGGGAAATCCCGCAGGGCTTCGCCTTAAGCCGGTGCGAGTATGGTGGAGCTTATGAGAGAGGCTATTAGTGGTCTAGTAATTAGACACACCAATTAGAAGGCTCTAAACCAATTAGAAGGCTCTAAACCGAATAGCTCTAAACCGGGGTCTAGATCTAGGGTTTAGTTTAGAGGATAGGAAACTTGTGTTGTGTCTAGAGGAGGAGGCCCTGCCCCTCCTTTTATAGGTGGGAGGGCCGGCGCCATGGGGAGGAGTTCCTCCCCAACTCGGCCTAGGGAGGTGCGCCGGCCTAGGGGAGGAACCCTCCTCCAACTCGGCCTCCACCTCTCCTCCTCTTTCTCCACTTTCCGAAACTGGCAGTTTGACCGAAAACTGGCAGTTTGACTTTTCCAATTAGGATTTGAATTAACCCTTTATTTCGGACAGCGAGAACACTTAGTACATGATGCAATCATTCCAACATGCAATGACACATTCATGTACCCCTTCCCCCCCGGAGTGCCGGACATTCCGGGACCTTCTAGAATGTTCCCGATGAAAACACCGGAACCATTCCCCAACTCCGAAACGGAACTTTCCTTATATGAATCTTATTCTCCGGACCATTCCGGATCACCTCGTGATATCCCGGATCCCATCCGAGACTCCGAACAACATTCGGTCTCTTTCTCATAATACCATAACTACTCAAACAACGTCGAATCCTTAAGTGTGTCTCCCTACGGTTCGTGAATTATGCGGACATGATCGAGACACTTCTCCGAACAATAACCAATAGAGGAATCTGGAAATTCATATGGCTCCCACATATTTCTACGATTACTTTGCGATCGAATGAACCACTTACATACGATACCAATTTCCCTTTGTCTCACGATATGTTACTTATCCGAGGTTATGATCGTCGGTATCTCTGTATACCTAGTTCAACCTCGTTACTGATAAGTACTCTTTTCTCGTTCCCGTGATATGTGATCCCTTGTGACCCAGTCACATGCTTGCAAGCTAATTGGATGACATTTCACCGAGAGGGCCCAGAGAATATCTATCCGTCATGTGGATGGACAAATCCCACTCTTGATCCATGTGTTTCAACCAATACTTTCCGAACACTCAATGCCACCTTTATAGCCACCCTGTTACGGTGTGGTGTTTGACGACATCAAAGCATCCATCCAGCAAAGGTGATATGCATGATCTCATGGTCGAAGGAATTAGGTTACTATGTATCAGAAAGCATATAGCAATTGAACTATTGAAATGACTTGATCTTTATGCTACGCTTGTCTATAGGAGTATGTCCACCATATCATTCTCCTAACGATATGATCTTGTTGTTAATAACATCTCAATGTTCATGATAGGGAAACCACAATCATCTATTAACCAACAAGCTAGTGAAGTATAGAGGCTATACTAGGGACTTCAATTTAAGTTTACAATTCACACAAGTATTAATGTTTCCTTGTTAATACTATTATAGCATGAATATAAACATTTATCATAAACACAAAGATATAATAATAACTATATTTATTATTGCCTCTAGGGCATATCTCCAACAATAATCACGTGATAGTCATGAGACTTCAAGTTTTGGAACTTTTTCTCTGCCATATTTATTATCCCCTTTATATTAGATGAGAAGCCAGACGACACCTTGATACTGTAAAGGACTTCAAAAAAGATTTTCTTCTCTGCTTTGGTAAGAGCATAGCTGGTCAGACGGCACCTTATCCGTCTTGTTCTGTGTATGCATGTTCTTTGGGTCTTTCATAATTTGTTGGTCCTCCCGTGCTTCTGGTGTATCTTTTGTCTTCCCATACACGCCTAGGAATCCTAGCAGGTTCACGCAAAGATTCTTCGTCACGTGCATCACGTCGATTGAAGAGCGTACACGTAGGACTTTCCAATATGACAGCTCCCAAAATATAGATTTCTTCTTCCACATGGGTGCGTGTCCTGTAGCGACGTCGTTCGGAACTGATTGACCGCCGGGACCCTTTCCAAAGATTACTTCTATGTCCTTGACTACCAAATACATCATCACCGGGAGTTCAGGCTTCTTCCGGTGATCTGCCTCACCTTTTAAATGCTTACCTTTCTTTCTTACGGGATGATTGGTCGGAAGAAATCGTCGATTCGCCAGGTACACAACCTTCTTGCATTTATGCAAATATGTACCTTCAGTCTTATCTAAACAGTGTGTGCTTGCCTTATATCCCTTGTTTGTCTGTCCTGAAAGGTTACTAAGAGTAGGCTAATCATTGATGGTTACGAAAAGTAACCCTCGTAGATCAAATGGCTCATGTTTGTTCTCATCCCATGCACGTACACCTGGTTTGCCCCACAGTTGTAAGAGTTCTTCAACTAATGGCCTAAGGTACACATCAATGTCGTTGCCCGGTTGCTACGGGCCTTGGATGAGCACTGGCATCATAATGAACTTACGCTTCATGCACAACCAAGGAGGCAGGTTGTAGATACATAGAGTCACGGGCCAAGTGCTGTGACTGCAGCTCTTCTCCTCAAAAGGATTTATGTCATCCGTACTTAGACCAAACCATAAGTTCCTTGCGTCACCTGCAAAGTCTGGGAAGTCTCTCTCGATTTTTCTCCAATGTGACCCATCAGTAGGGTGTCTCAACTTCCCTTCTTTCTTACGGTCTTCTTTGTGCCATCGCAACAACCTGGCATGTTCTTTGTTTCTGAACATGCGTTTCAACCTTGGTATTATAGAAGCATACCACATAATCTTAGCAGGAACCCTCTTCCGGAGGGGCTCTCCCTCAACATCACCAGGGTCATCTCGTCTGATCTTATACCGCAATGCATTGCATACCGGGCTTCTATCTAAATTCTCATACTCCTTACCGCGGTAGAGGATGCAGTCATTAATGCATGCATGTATCTTTTGCACATCTAATCCTAGAGGACAGAGAGTCTTCTTTGCTTCATATGTACTCTCGGGAAGTTCGTTATGTTTTGGAAACTTCGGCTTCATTATTTTCAGCATCTTTTCAAATGAGGAGTCAGTTAGACCACACTATGCCTTCCATCGCAACAATTCCAGTATGGTACCGAGCTTTGTGCTGCCATCTTCATAATTTGGGTACAACAAGTTCTTGTGATCTTCTAACATACCCTCTAACTTCAACTTCTCATTTTCTGTTTCACAATCTCGCTTTGCATCAGAAATGACCCTACCAAGTTCATCAGCCGACTCATCTGATGCCCGTTCTTCACTCCTTCCTCTCCATTGTCTTCCATTGCAGTATCACTGTATTCAGAAAACATATGATGATAGTTGTTATCATCATCTTTTTCTTCACCATCTTCCATCATAACCCCTCTTTCCCCGTGCTTGGTCCAGCAATTATAATTGGGCATGAAACCTTTCATGATCAGGTGGCCGCGAATGATTTTCGAGGAAGAGTACTCCTTGTTGTTCCGACATTGAACACATGGACAACGTATAAAACCATTCTCTTTGTTTGCCGTAGCCACATCAATAAATTTATCCACGCTTTTCATATACCCGGGTACACGCCGGTCACCGTACATCCATTCCTGACCGTTCATCTGCATCATATAAGTAAGTTTATCAAAAATAGGACATCATAAATAGTGAAATGACCAATTCACATCCACAGATGCATTGTATCAATGACAGAGAAAGATAAGATTGCTAACATCGATCGAGGGAAATAAAGAGGAGAGTAATCTCAAGTGCGTCTCGGACACCTTCTATATTTTTGTTCTATGAGAAATTGAACAGGATCATTCACTCAAACATTTCATCAAACACCTTGACTGCATGCATAGGGAAAAAAACTAGCACACCCCTCACACCTTCCACCAAGAAAAAACAGAGTGAAGGCAGAGGGCTGGGGCGTCGCATTTATAGAGGACGGGATCATACGTCCCCGGGACTAAAGGCATGTGCCACGCCACGTGGCTGACGTCCAACCTTTAGTCCCGGTTTGTGTTACAAACCAGACGCATGCCCCCCTACCAACCGGGACGTATGCCTTCAGCCCCCGTGTCCGCTCGAACCGGGACACGCGTCAGTATTAGTCCCGGTTCGTGGCGAAACCGGGACTAATACTGTTAGGAGGCACGAACGGATAGCCTTTTTTCTACTAGTGGACTATAATCCCGACATACAGCAGGTTGGAACATCACCAAACATACTCCCTCTGACAGAGCTTTCCGAAAGCATGAGCTACCATGTTTGCATCCTTCGTAAGCTTTGGTAAGATTAATCTTCCGAACGGCAGTCTCCTTGCTGAAATCTACAATATCGGACATGTGAATAGGGATTATCCGCCATAAGAAAAGTCAACTATTGCTAAAATCGACCCAAATATTGCAAGCCGCTTCCCGTGTCTCCCAAAAGTCCCTTGCTTTTTCAGGTTGTCCCAATTCGTAAGACCAGATGTCTGTGCCATCTGCCTCGTTGCCAACCTTCACCATGTTGGCGTCAACATGCGGTGAATTTGGCACGAAGGCAAATTCCCCATTGCATTTAACACATTCAGCATAAACGGCATCGGGCCAACCATAGAGCTTCGGCAGGAAGATCTTGTTCTGCATCCACTTAATGCCAATCTTCTTCATTATCGTCGTGAGTGTGCCAGTAAACAGCGTCCTGCCCTCTAGGCTCTCCATCTTCTCCCACTCCATCGTTTTGCTCGTTGAGCCTGAAGACATTGATCGGCTTCCCGCGACGCCCGACACGGACGGCCATGAGCTCCTGTTGGTCGGACTCGACCAAGTAGTTGTCATCGCATTCAAACCCGAAGCTTTCGGTCTTGTTGAGAACTTCAAACCGTTGTTCATCTTTGCGCTCGTCGTATACGGCTAGCCTCCCGTCTTATAATAGTAGATAGAGCAAGCCACCGTGGAATACAGGGTTGCACATTGGCGAATCTCTAATCTCTGTCCCGCCGATGTAGTAGTACTCCCAATCTTTCCACCCCCCCCTTTGCTATTTTGGGTGCAACCGGCAATCGCTTGCATGGCTACCGTGCAGTCGACGCCGAACATCTTGCCCATGCCGTCAGAGATGATATACTCGAACCAGGTTTGATGAATCGATGGCAGATAGTCGACGTCGTTCGTCAGAAGGTCAACATTGAGGACTAGCCTTGGCTGACATAGTGTCACATACCTTCCGTTAGCGCAATAGATCATGGCACCAGGCGCCTCTAGCGTATCGCCAACCTCGAAATTTTTCTTGAATTAGGGACTGTAGTAGTGGACATTGGTGGTTCCCACGTCTGCAGTGTTGAGCATGAGGGGGTGATCCACGCCAGGTAGAAGGGAGACTCGGCGGATCGCCATTGTCGGCACACCAAGGCGAAAGCCGGGTGGCTCGACCACCGCAAACGGCTCAGGATCAGGATCAGCAGGTCCAGAGGGAGAGACGACCAACCATGTTCTTGCAACATCGCCGCCTCCGTCTAGCTTTCTCGGTCCACGACGTACATAAGTTCCTGCACCACAGGCAGGAAATTAATAAGAAAAGTACGCTCGGCTGGATGTCCGAGTTTTAGGCCAGTTCGAGTATCCAATACAATTTTTTTTGCGGGTAAGTATCCAATACAGTTCGTCGTGTTATGCTAACTCTGCGGTGTTGTCACTAGTAGAAAATAGAACACTAGTCCCGATTTGTAAAAGGCTTTAGTTCCGAATTGCAATCCGTGATTAACGTATCGGGGCCTTTAGTCCCGATTCTGTTATAAACCGGGACTAAATTATCTCTATATGGCCCTGCTGCGCGTGCTGGGTTGGAGGATCTTTAGTCCCGGTTCGTAAAGTTCTTCTGCCGCGGCAGCGTTTTGCATCAAACTGCTGTCGCGGCAGGAGGTAGGGTTTTCTTTTTTATGTTTGATTATTTTTTATTTTGTGTTTTCATATATATATTATTCTACGCTACATATAAATATATACACAACCGGACTAGAGCTCGTCTAATTGATTTACACGAAGATCATTATAACGGATATTGTCTTTTTGTGTCTATCCACGATTACATGAAGGTCTATCCACATTGTACTCTCCTTTTGTGTTTATGATGTCCCTAAGCAAAAATCCCGACAACTCCTCTTGAATTGCTAGTAGGCGTTTATGTGGTAGGAGCTTATCCCGTATCACATCCAACTATATATAAAGAAGTAAATCATTTTGAATGGAATTCAACAAAAACTATGGTATAGAATAAATTGCGAATATATTGTTTACGTATTCGAAGAAAGTCTGTGCCCTGCTCCATACACCCACGAATGAACTCGCATACGTAATATCCACATAAATTAGTCTATTGTGGATGCATCGCACACTTTCGATCGAGAATATAATTCAATCAAATAATAATCAATCATGATAATTGTATGAATAATAATTGTAATATCCATATAAATTAGTCCCCTAGATCTCGTACTACTTACCAGGACCGTACGAAAAGCGCTCCTCACGCCATTCACCCCGAACATCCTTCGTGAACTTTTTCCAAACCCTGTCCGGCAAAAAAGAAAAATGAGTTATTAATTAGTTTACATCTCAGAGAATGAACGAAAGAGACAGATATAGTGCGATAATGATTGAAATTATTTTTGGAGGCAATCAATTATGCTGCGGTAGTCTTCCATCGGCTTCTTTAACGAGTCCGAGATTTCCACTTTTGCACGGTCAACGTCAATGTTTAGAAGAATCCAGTGGTAGCTGCGCACGTTTATATACACTTAACATCTAGTAAACAAAAATTGAATGTATACAAGACAGTAAGACTCTTACCCATAGTTGTAAGAAAATAGTATTTGTGTCTTGTAATGTTGCTCCATTAAAAACATTAACAAATTATCCTCCGTTTCCTCGAGGTTATTTATTACCGTATGTCCATTAACTCTGTTTGGGTCAACGAACCCAATGCTGTAGATTGACTTTCTTCTACATTCTTGAATCTTCATTCTGCATATATAATAGCATACAGAAGGAGATATAGTCAGGATAACGACAGGAAATGAATTGAACGAGCTGAGTTAGTGACTTAATTACTTACAGACAATAGCATCTGAGGAGGAACTTGTCGAGGGCGTCTAGGTTGAATAACTGAAATAGTTCATAAAGTTCAATGGAGATCTCGTCTAGACGGAAGTACTCCTCTCCAACTTTATATACGAGAAATTGTCGCCCTTCCTTTGTGACTTTCAAGTACCAGATATGCAACAGTCGCATATGTGTTGGCAGATCATCGAATACCTCATCGCTGAACAGAAGCTCCCCGTAGACAAATTTTCGTGTTATTGGTCCCTTGGCGACATTATCTCCGTCGGCTAGAAGTGCTACGAGGGGCACGTTACACTCCTTGGCTAATTTAATAGCTAATTCCATATCTATTCCACCTTGTGTGGGCTGGAGTAACACCTTGAGCGGGGCGATGGATTAATTTGCCTGTTTGCCGAGCTGGGCAACTTCTTTTGATTTTCTCCCGCTTGCAATACTGCTTAATGACTTCTCTTTTAGTGCCTTCGTAAGACAACGTGTATAGTCATCTTTCCTATTTAACACATGTTGGGGTGGTTGCTCAAGGAATGCCTTGAAGTGCTTCTTGACTTTTGGATCAACTTGCACCTATGGCTCAGGTTGTTTTGGTGCAAAATGGGCCTTCACTTCGGCCTGGGAGATCATCGCGCTTTCCTCATCAGTCCGGTGATAAGCTAACTTGGGAGGAGACAGCGGTACTCTTGGGAGGGGATCTTGTCGTTTTTGGCGTCGGGTATCCCTCGACGTGGCGGTGTTATTCTTCCGCTTTTTTTCCCTTTGATTCAGTGGGCGGAGGCGGAGGCACCGGAGATGGAGATGCAGTCGCGCTGCGATCCCTCTCAGGAAGGGGTGGACTATTGTTTCTTGGTGGAGACGGTGGACTCGGAGGTGATGGTGGCCTCAGAGGTGATGGATTTCTTCTCGGAGGAGAAGATTGCCTTGGCGCCCAGCCTGGAAACACGATGTGCTGTTTTTTCCAAAGAATGATCCCACCCTCCACTTCTCCCAGTGTTTTCTCCCCTTCGCCTGCAGGGATGTCAAGCTCAAGTGATCGACATGTCGGTTCAACTTCATCCACACCGACACGAGCATAGCTAGCTGGAATCTGACTTCCATGGTAGGTCGCTTCCGGTGGACAAGGTAAAGAAAAGCCGAGCGCCACCTTCATAGAAATGTTCTTCACTGTGACATGTAGCTCACAAGCTGTCCTTGCCTCGACTTCATCCACGTGGTAGCGAACCATCGTTGCACCGGCCGTACCATCTATCATCGGTGCATTATTCTCCATCAACATTAGATTATTAGCTTGTACCTCCGTGGAAGCCATGCTGCTTCTCCGCTGAGGTGGACCCACCAGACTGTCTAATGTAGGATCTTGCTGTCGGGCCAGTACTCTAAATTCATTAATCTGCTCCTGTTGCAGCTTGAACATGGCTTGAAATTCCTCGTTCCTTTCTTCAACCGCCTCCAACCGCGCTTCCTCCTCCGCCTTATACCGGTTCGTTTTTCTGGATCGGCTTCTATAAGTGTCGATGTTAGCGGGAAACCCTGTCTTCCATGGAACATATGGGTCAAAGCCTCGTGTTCGTCTAACTTTTTCAGGATTCCCGAGGGCATATGTTAGCTCATCGT
Organism: Avena sativa; assembly: GCA_916181665.1. Taxonomy (NCBI): domain Eukaryota; kingdom Viridiplantae; phylum Streptophyta; class Magnoliopsida; order Poales; family Poaceae; genus Avena; species Avena sativa. Next base: position 367,117,780 of record OV702297.1, on the reverse strand, counting down.
TCTCTCTGTCGGGAATGAACTTTCCATCTTTTCTCACGTGTATCACTTTAACAAGTTAATCTTTGGGTTTAGTAATGGCCTTCTTTGTAACAATAATCTCCCCGGTTTCAGTGTCATACGACCCCCCATGCCCAAGGAGCCAATTTTTTGACCTCACGGGCCACAGATTTGTAGCTGGCGTGACCCCTTTTTGACGCATTTCTTTCTCGGTTTTTTCCCACTTCGGCGGCGCCGTCTTGTAGCCACATGTTACCATAGTATGGTGATATTTATTTTTGGCCACATTTAACTTATTCTTTTCTGACTTGGCCGTAGCTGCTTCTGATTCCTTGTATGTCACAAATGGGGCCCAGTTATCCCGCTGCTTCTCCAGCGGGCCAGTGAATGGCGGAGTCAGCCCCTTCTTGGCAAAGTTGTTGTACAATCTTTTCTTCCAGTCCTTGAACTGTCCGCCCATCTTCTTAAGGGCCCACTTTCTGACTTGCAACTTCAATGCCTCATTGAGTTTAGGAGTGTCCAATTCAGGCAGAGAGAAGTGTGCCATGAGTGAATTCCAAAGACCCTCTTTGGCTTTGGCATCGACAAAAGTTTCTCCAACTTGATCACTTTTCTTTCCTGGCTTATTCCACTTCTGAGTGGTGATCGGGATGGCGTCCCTGACTATCGCTCCGCATTGGTATATAAATACACTTGCGGCCTCTTTCGGCTCCAAAGGTTCGCTGAACTCAGACACTAAATCAATAGTGAAACGCGCACCATTGGCCAACTTTTTGGCCGGGCCTCGTTTCCTTGGAGAAGATTCGCCCGATGCGGAGATCTAAGAGAAGAAACAGTCGTTAGTACATATATATATGAATCAACTAATGAATCTACTAGCTCGTGATCAGCAGAGGCTTTATATACCTCGTCGGTCTTTACTATGGTGTCTCCACCGTCAGTTCCACCATCGTCTCCACCAAAAAATTCATCATAGTCGTCTCTTCTGTCGGCTTCATCCAAGTTGAGGTACTGGGAGCCATCATCATCCTCTCCATCATCATCTGCTCCATCGTAATGATAACCTCCTATACCCTCATCTATCATGTTGTACATGATGTTCTCTTCGTTGTCTCTACCGTCCATAACTTAACTAATACAGAACAAAGATAAAACCATTTTGCTTAATGCGATAAAATAAAGGAAGATAAAGTAATCCAGCTTAAACAATGCGATAAAGAAAGATAAAGTACTAATTAAACAACAATACATCTCGAATAATCCAGCTAGTACAACAATAACGTATCAATTAAACAACAATACATCTCGAATACAAGATGGTACCCTATTACACATCTAGCTAGCTCAGCGAAGATGCCGAGCCCGGCTACTGAGCCGAGGGAGGTGTACACCCAAAGAGTAGGAACCATCACTGGAGAATATCTCGGGTAAGGTGCCTGAAGAAGTTGCCAGGTATTGGCGACCCGGACTTCTAAAATGTACATGTATCGTCGGACGTGCTCGTCCTCCTCCCTGACACGACGATGTACCACCTCGTTGGGGGCTGGCTCCCTCTGCATCGCACCTAGACCACTCGGCCGCCACCACATAAGATCCGGGTCGATGATGACACCCGGATTCCTCACCAGACGACGTCCCTCGGCTGGTAGCACCTCCCAGTGCCAGCCCGGTGGAGCCCAGCCCCGTGGATGCCCGGCGACACTGTCTAGTAGGGCTCCGTTGTTCACGCTGAGTGAACGAGGATGAGTAATCGGCATATTCCTAAACACTAAAATTAAATCTATATACTTTAACCATGACGAAAATAAATAGTATCCACTAAAATAAACTATATTAAACACCAACTAAATTACACTAACAAATTACACTAACTAATTAAACTATATTAACAATAATAGCACTAACAAAATTACACTAACTAAAACTATATATATTAACACTAATAGCATTATATTAACACTAATAACACTAACTAAATTACACTAACAAATACACTAACAAATTACACTAACTAAATTATTTACACTAATTAACCCTAACTAAAATTACACTAATTAACCCAATAGGGGCGGCGCACGGGTGCGGGGGGAGGCTCACCTGGCCGGAGAGGGGCGCGATGGTCGGAGATAGGCGACCGCGGTCGCCGGGGCGGCAAAGGCGCGCGCGGGGGAGGGGTGGCACGGGCGCGGGCGACACAGAGTCGGGCGGCGCGGGGAGGGGCGGCGCGAGGAGGGGCGCGGGCATGACGTGGTGGTTGATGGTGCGACAGCGCGGTGGCTCTGCGCGAGGAGGAATACGGTAGCACGGGGAGGATCTGCGTCCTCCGGTTTGGTGCACGAACCGGGGCGCGCGGGGTGGGTATTTATACCCACCACCCTTTAGCGCGCAGCCCCGCACCCCTTTAGCCCCGGTTTGTACTACAAACCGGGACTAAAGGTCCTTTTTTAAAACCTTTTTAAAAACAAAAAAACCTTTTTTAAAACCTTTTTAAAATTAATTATTATATATCAAAATTTGCATAAATAAAATTTACATCTACTCTATTATATAGATGTAAATAAAATAATTGTTCCCAAGATTTAAATTGTTCGGACATTGTTTGAAGTTTTTATGTCCGTTTTGAATTTTTTGTCGTTTCGAACTTAGGTCAAAACGGCGTGCGTGAAGATAGGGGATGAGAATGTTAGAACTTGCATTGGATCTCTGAATAAACGACATATTCTGAGTCTAAAAATGATTTTTTCAAAAAATCACGGACGTTAGATCATGTACCTGTAGTTCAAACTACCCACTTCCTACCGCATCGGCAAACATTTGTTTTTTTCACCCGGGAAGGACAGAAAGGTTTGAGATCCCCCGGTTGGGATATAGTTCATGTAAGGTGGTCTAGTATTTTAGAAAAATGGGATGGTAGCATTCTGTAACTGAATTTTGGTGGCTGCTTCACAAAACGACCCGTCTTTTTGCGCTCAGAAAATGGAAAATGGCTTTTCCGAGCGACGAAAAGGAAAACTTCCTCCTGCCACATTGTTCTCCATCCCAATACACACATGCATGCACAATATGGGCACCGTATCACAAACTATGTCGTGATTCAACACATAACATCCGTCTCTTGGACCGAAAGCCATGAAACCTCGAACATGATAGGTCATTTTGTGAAGGTTTTTTCGAGACATAATCAGTATACCAAGTTTGATATTTTTCCTTGCAACTATGTCACCTAATATCACACCACGCGAAGGATTTACATTGTTCGGACCTTTTTTGAATTTTTTATGCCCGTTTTGAATTTTTTGTCGTTTCGAACTTAGGTCAAAACGGCGTGCGTGAAGATAGGGGATGAGAATGTTAGAACTTGCATTGGATCTCTGAAGAAACAGCATATTGTGAGTCTAAAAATGATTTTTTCAAAAAAATCACGGACATTAGATCATGTACATGTAGTTCAAACCGGACCCACTTCCTACCGCTTCGGCGGACATTTGTCTTTTTCACCCGGGAAGGACAGAAATGTTTGAGATCCCCCGGTTGAGATATAGTTCATGTAAGATGGTCTAGTATTTTAGAAAAATGCGATGGTAGCATTCTATAACTGCATTTTGGTGGCTACTTCACAAAACGACCCGTCTTTTTGAGCTTAGAAAATGGAAAATGGCTTTTCCGAGCGACGAAAAGGAAAACTTCCTCCTGCAACATTGTTCTCCATCCCAATATACACATGCATGCACAATATGGGCACCAATCACAAACTATGCCGCGACTCAACACACAAACATGCCCCTTTTCCCGCCATATCCAAACCGCTTCCTGCCATGTTTTCCCGCCCTTTTCCTCTGAATGGTGCTTTCAGTCCCGGTTGTAGCCACTAACCGGGACTAAAGATATTCCCCGCCATATCCCACCACTTCCCTCCATGTTTTCCCGCCCTTTCCCTCTGAACGGTACTTTTAGTCCCGGTTGTAGCCACTAACCGGGACTAAAGATATTTCCCGCCATATCCCACCGCTTCCCGCCATGTTTTCCCGCCCTTTCCCTCTGAACGGTGATTTTAGTCCCGGTTGTAGCCACTAACCAGGACTAAATATATTTCCCGCCATTTCCCACTGTTTTCCGCCATGTTTTCCCGCCCTTTCCATCTATATATAGGCCGACCACGCCATGGCTATCCATACATCCACACCTTCCTCTCTCACAACAATGGACAGTGCCTATTGGGCCATTCTGACCCTCGAGGAGACCTAGGCGCTGTTCGCCTCCAACTACCCTTGCCCGCCGGGCTACCGGCCGCCCGCCGGCTGGATGCTGAGTGCTGGAGGGGTTCTTGTCCCTCCTTTCCTCAAGGCTCCACCCGACAGGCGGCCATCACGAACCACTTCTACCACGAGCTCACGTCGGAGCAGCGGATGGATCCCCAGTGGGATCCCGACAACTACGACACCTGGAATGCCTTCTTCGCTAACCGGCAGGAAAGGGAGCTCGCCAGGTACGAGGGTGATGGCCCGCCCCCGGTGAACCACAATGAAGCCGGCCGGCGTCTGTGGTGGGCGAACCGTACTATCATCAGCGTGATGTGCTACATCGCTGGGGGAGACCGTCCTCTCCTGCGGTGCCCACAAGTCCACCCGCCATAGAACCACAAGAAGGCCCCTCCCCCGCCCGGCGGTAGCGGCATCGTCTTCTAGGAGACTCCTCTCCTGCCCGCCGTGAATCCGAGGCCGGAGTGGCAGGTGCCCCCGGTATATGCCATGGCTGGGCTGAGGATCTCTGGAGTGGCAGGTGACGATGATGATGACGATGACGAAGAAGACCCTGAAGCTACGTACTATAGGACTAGGCATGATTCTGACTAAAGGGGGTGGCTTTAGTCCTTAGTGTTAGCTAGTCCCGGTTTGTCGCGTTTTTTAATATTAATAAATGTCTAAGTGTTACCTAGTCTAGTGTTTTGGTACCTGCCTATAGCAATCTCAGAAATTCCTGTTTGTCCCGGTTTGTCTCGGTTTTTAATATTAATAAATGACGATGACGATCAAAAATAGGATTAATTCACAAAAGGTTTAATACATTACATCATCAACATCCACATCTAGTGTTTTGGTTCTCTTCTTGTCTGTAACCATGGAGCATCTTCCTTATTAAGCGGTATGCTTGGGTCAGTTTTCACTTTGAATGGCAGAATTTCATGAAATATGTCATAATCTTATGACATGTCTGTCCTGTCCTCAACTCCCACCATGTTTCTTTTTCCTGAAAGAACTATGTGGCGCTTTGGCTCATCGTATGATATTGTATTCTTTTGCTTATCTTTCCTTTTTCTCGGTCTAGTAGACATGTCCTTCATATAGAAAACTTGAGCCACATCATTGGCAAGGAAAAATGGTTCGTCTCCGTATGCAAGATTATTGAGATCCACTATTGTCATTCCGTGCAGCTGGTCTACCGTTACCCCACCTCCTGTCATATTGACCCATTTGTATCGAAACAATGGGACCTTGAAATTAGGACCATAGTCAAGTTCCCATATGTCCTCTATGTAACCATAATATGTATCCTTTTTCCCATTCTCGTCTGTTGCATCAAATCGGACACCACTGTTTTGGTTGGTGCTCTTTTTATCTTGGGCGTGCATGTAAAATATATTCCCATTTATCTCGTACCTTTGGAAAGTCAATATAGTTGAAGATGGAGACCTGGCCAACAAGTAAAACTGATCTCCAACGGTGGTGTCATTCATGAGATGTGTCTTCAACCAACCGCCAAAAGTCTTCATGTGTTCATCTCTAATCAACCTGTCAGACTGCCCCGGGTAGTTCGGGCGTACAATATTCTTGTGTACCTTGATATACAGAGCCACCAAGGTGGAACTAAGCAGAATTGTATAGTGTGCTTTAGTGAAAGAATGTCCGTCCATACATATCTTTGATTTCTTTCCTAGCATTCCTTTTCCACTAAGTCTCCCCTCATGCCATGATTCAGGTACACCGATCGGCTTAAGGTCAGGAATAAAGTCAACACAAAACTCAATGACCTCCTCTGTTCCATAGCCTTTGGAGATGCTTCCTTCTGGCCTCGCACGGTTATGGACATATTTCTTTAAGACTCCCATGAATCTCTCAAAGGGGAACATATTGTGTAGAAATACAGGACCGAGAATGGTTATCTCTTCGACTAGGTGAACTAGAAGGTGCGTCATTATGTTGAAGAAGGATGGTGGGAACACCAACTCAAAGCTGACAAGACACTGGACCACATCTTTCTGTAACCCTGGTAGACTTTATGGATCGATTACCTTCTGAGAAATTGCATTGAGGAACGAACATATCTTCACAATGGGTACTCTAACATTTTTCGGCAGAAGCCCCCTCAAAGCAACCGGAAGCAACTGCGTCATAAGCACGTGGCAGTCATGAGACTTCAGGTTCTGGATTTTTTTCTCTGCCATATTTATTATTTCCTTTATATTGGACGAGAAGCCATAAGGGACCTTGATACTACTCAGGCATTCAAAAAATATTTCCTTCTCTTCCTTGGTAAGAGCGTAACTTGCCGTACCTTGAAAGAGCTCTGGATGCCTGCCTTCTCGGTCTTTCATACGTTGTTGGTCCTGCCGTGCTTTTGGTGTATCTTTATTCTTTCCATACATGCCCAAGAAGCCTAGCAGTATCACGCAAAAATTCTTCGTCAGGTGGATCATGTCGATTGCAGAGCGGACCTCTAAGACTTTCCAATAGGATAGCTCCCAAAATATAGATTTCTTCTTCCACATGGGTGCGTGTCCGCCAGCGTCCTTCGAAACGCACTGTCCGCCGTGACTCCAAAGATTACTTCTAAATCCTTCACCGTATCAAATACAACATCACCAGTACGACGGACAGGCTTACTCCAGTGATCTCCTTCACCATTGAAATGCTTGCCTTTCCTTCTTAGGGAATGCGTGGGCGGAAGAAAACGACGATTCCCTAGGTACACATTCTTCTTGCACTTATCCAAACAAATACTTTCGGTGTCATCTAAACAGTGTGTGCATGGATTGCATCCCTTGTTTGTCCGTCCTAAAATGTTACTAAGAGCAGGCCAATCATTGATGGTTACGAACAACAATGCTCGTAGGTTAAATTCCTCACGTTTGTGCTCATCCCACACACGTACACCTTGTCCGTGCCATAGCTGTAAAAGTTCTTCAACTAATGGCCTTAGGTACACATCAATGTCGTTGACGGGTTGCTTCGGGCCTTAGATGAGCACTGGCATCATAATGAACTTCCGCTTCATGCATAGCCAAGGAGGAAGGTTATAGATACACAAAGTCACAAGCCATGTGCTATGACTGTAGCTCTGCTCCCCAAAGGGATTCATGCCATCCGTACTTAGAGCAAACCATAAGTTTCTCGCGTCACCTGCAAAGTCCAGGTACTTTCTCGTAATTTTTCTCCACTGCGACCCATCAGCAGGGTGTCTCAACATCTCGTATTTCTTATGGTCTTCTTTGTGCCATCGCAAAAATTTGGCATGCTCTTCGTTTCTAAACAAACGTTTCAGCCGTGGTATTATAGGAGCATACCACATCACCTTGGCGGGAACCCTCTTCCTCGGGCGCTCCCCCTCAACATCACCAGGGCCATCTTGTCGGATCTTATACCGCAATGCAGTGCATACCGGGCATGCATCCAAATTCTCGTACTGCTCACCGCGGTAGAGGATGCAGTCATTAATGCATGCATGTATCTTCTTTACCTCTAATCCTAGAGGGCAGACAACCTTCTTTGCTTCGTAAGTACTGGCGGGCAGTTCGTTATCCTTTGGAAGCAGCTTCTTCATTATCTTCAACAACTTTTCAAATCCCTTGTCAGGCACACCGACCTCTGCCTTCCATTGCAGCAATTCCAGTGTGCTGTCTAGCTTTTTGTGGCCATCTATGCAATTCGGGTACAATAATTTGTTATGATCCTCTAACATCTACTCAAATTTCAACCTCTCCTTTTCGCTATCGCATTCTCCCTTTGCATCATCAATGGCCCGACCAAGATCATCATCTGGCTCATATGATGCATGTTCTTCTGCTTCTTCTTCATCATTGTCTTCCATTGTAGTACCACCGTATTCAGGGGACATAGGATAGCTGTCATCATTCTCTTCATCTTTGTTGTCTTCCATCATAACCCCTCTTTCTCCGTGCTTGGTCCAACAATTATAGCCAGACATGAAACTAGACCGAAACAAATGTCCATGAAGGACTCTTGAGAAGATTATTCCTTCTGATTCCGACACTCACCACATGGACAACACATAAAACCATTCCGCTTGTTTGCCTCTGCCACAACGAGAAAATAACGCACACCTTTAATGAACTCGCCAGAGATTCAGTCAGCATACATCCATTGCCGTCTCATCTGCATTTTATAAGTTCATCAAACAAAATCGCGATGCTAAGAGTAGTACTACTCTAAAAATAAAAGAACACATCGTATACATCAAACAAGCACTGATTTAAAAACTTTCTACTACATCTTTAGTCCCGGTTGGACACACCAACCGGGACTAAAGGGGTTGCGACAGGATGGGGCCGACATGAGCCCGTTTAGTCCCGAATGGTGTCTCCAACCGGGACTAAAGTACACTCCAATCGAGACTAAAAGTGGGTGACGACACTATATGTCGTGAGTGGATACACTATGCCAGTGAGTGGTGACACTGTTTCAGTGGATGGCGACACTATGACAGGGGTGAGTGTCGACATTATGTCATGAGTGTCGACACTATGTTGTGCTGCTTAATCTATAAATAGGCTTCCTTGTGAACTATCAACTACAAGGAAGATCGTGTGCGAGACCAGGAACACCACTACGGCGGAGCTTCTCGAAGATGTCTTAGGACCTCTCTGTAGAGACACTCCCTAATATGTGAAATTAGTTAGCTCCACCAGCATACTGATTTAGCTAGAAAAGATATGAACTGAAAGATGGTGTGCGAGAGCAGGGACACCACTATGGCAGAGCTTCTCGAAGATGTCTTAGGATGCCTCGTCCTCAGACATCTTCGAGGAGCTCGCCATAGAGGCACTCTCTAAATTAATTTGGTAGCTCCTTGGCGTGTTCATGTTTTTGTTCTTTCTTGCTTAACTGGCCAATGATTAACTAAAATGCTAGGGTGCCACTATATATATGTGTGCCTTCATAGTTTTGGTACTTATTTTTTTCCAATGGATTTTGTGACGACAGGTAGAAGAAAGAAGAATATTTTGTTGCTGACGGTGACATGATATGCATTGTGAACCGTCTAGATTTCAAGACAACGTGTCGAACCAAGATATATAGATATGATGAACTCATGTATCTATGTGCTTCTATGAATCAAATGAATTTCGAGAACTATATGTGCCAAATTAACCAGATATATAGAGATAAAATCCACACAAAATCTATCCATTTCTAGAGCATGAAATGAGCTAAAACAAGCAATGAGAGATGAAATGATGAAGTTGCTAACCTCTTAGGACCCTTGATAGATGTGGAGTCAAAAAATCTTCACAAATCTTGAGAAAAATTGGGAAGAACTCGAGCTTGAGGGGAGAAATTTGAGAGAGATGCTTGTGTGAGCTTGAAATGGCTTGGGCTGGGAATGAAGGGATACGGGTAGGCTACACTAGCGCAAATCAAAAAATTTCTACCGCGTATACCAGGATTACTGTTGTCATAGATCACGGGATTACTACTAGATACGCAGTTGCGGAATTGATGAAGCGTGTCGAGGCAGTGCAGACGTTCCACGTCTCCTCCTTGTCCTCGTCCCACGAGCAGCTTCCCTTGCGCGGCTCGTCCAAACGCTACAGATGCAGCGCCTCTTAACCTTATGTAGCACGGCCATGCATTTCTGGATCCGATCACTCCAGTGGCCCAGAGATATCTCTCTCAAGTAGAGAGGGGCAAATCCCATCTTGATTGACCATGCCTTGCAGCATGCTTCAGGACAAACCCAAAAGTTACCTTTATAACTACCCAGTTACGGTGCAGCGTTTGATAGCCCCAAAGTAGGTCGATCCACATCTCAAGTACATGCGATAATCTTAGGTCTAAGGACAAAACATACACGATGTGTAGAGAGAGATCTGTAAATAATTGCCAGTCTCAAGTTGGTTCAGTCCAACCCCATGTTCATAACATGTGTCCACATCATTGTTTGACATCTCCATGTCTATGACTTGCGAAACATAGTCATCAACCAATCGATGTGCTAGTCTAATATTCACGTGTGTCCTCACATGAACTCCGACTAGGGACATCTCTTAAATAACCATACAAGTAAAGAGGTTCACAAACAATTCACATAATTGCCAATCAATACAAGTTGCCTGATATGGATATTCAAGGAACATTACAATAACTCATGGATACATATGAAATATCATCATCTCTATGATTGCCTCTAGGGCATATTTCCTTCAGTCTCCCACTTGCACTAGAGTCAATCTAAAATGTATCTAATACCAATTTCTCTTGTGTGCGCTTCATGCGCGGGCTGCGGGAGAGGCTTAGTCAAGGGATCAGCAACATTTGAGTCCGTATGTATTTTGCATATCATGACACTACCATCCTCAACGAACTCTCGAATCTGATGGTAACGCATGCGAATATGTTTGTTCTTCTGGTGCTGTCTAGGTTCCTTGTCCTGTGCAATAGCACCATTGTTGTCACAATAAACGTCCAAGGGATTGGACGCGCCCTGAACCACACCGAGAGCGATCAGGAAATTCCTAATCCAAATAGCTTCCTTTACTGCCTCCGAGGCAGCAATATCTTCAGCTTCTGCTGAAGAGGAGTTCACCGTATCTTGCTTGGAACTTTTCCAGCTCACAACACCACCATTCATGACAAACACATAACCTGATTGCTATTTCGAATCATCTGAGTCGTTAAGGTAACTCGCATCTGTGTAACCCTTTACACTGAGTTCATCCTCACCTCCATAAACTAGGAACACATCCTTAGTCCTTTTCAAGTACTTAAGGATGTTCTTTACCGCTGTCCAGTGACCTTCACCTGGATCAGCCTGGTATCTGCTCGTAACACTTAGAGCATAGGAAACATCTGGGCGAGTACATATCATTGCATATATGATGGATCCAATAGTCGAAGCATATGGAACCCTACTCATGCGCTCACGCTCATCAGGAGTCGAAGGACACTGAGTCTTGCTGAGTTTAATGCCGTGAGACATGGGCAAGAACCCCTTCTTAGCCTCTTCCATGCTGAACCGTTTCAACACTTTGTCAATGTATGTACTCTGGCTTAATCCAATTAGCCTTCTTGATCTATCTCTATAGATCTTGATGCCCAGAATATATGCCGCTTCTCCCAAGTCCTTCATCGAAAAACTATTTTTCAATGAGGTCTTAACAGACTCGAGCATAGGAATGTCATTTCCAATCAGAAATATGTCATCTACATATAAGATTAGAAATACCAGCGCTCTCCCACTTTCCTTCTTGTAAACACAAGTTTCTTGTTCGTTTTTGATGAATCCAAACTCCTTTACAACTTCATCAAATCGAATATTCCAACTCCGAGATGCTTGCTTCAGCCCATAAATGGACTTCAGAAGTTTGCATACCTTTCCAGCATTGGTTGGATCGACAAAATGTTCGGGCTGCATCATATACACGTCCTCAGTTAGGATTCCATTTAGGAAAGCCGTCTTGACATCCATCTGCCATATTTCATAGTCGAAATGTGCAGCAATGGCTAGAATTATCCGTATAGATTTAAGCATCGCTACGGGCGAGAAAGTCTTGTCGTAGTCAACTCCTTGAACTTGTCGAAAACCTTTTGCAACAAGTCGAGCTTTATGGATGTGAACATTTCCATCCATATCAATCTTCTTCTTATAGATCCATTTGCACTCGATGGCTTTAGAACCATCAGGCAGGTCAACCAAGTTCCAAACTTGATTGTCCCCCATGGACTATATCTTGGAGCTCATGGCGATCAGCCATTTCTCAGAGTCTGGGTCCACCATCGCTTATGCATAGGTCACAGGCTCATCATTGTCTAACAATAATAATTCTCGCGCTTCGCGGAGCCTCGCCGACCTTCGTGGTTGTGGTGCCTCTGTTGCCACGGGTTCCTCAACTTGTTCTGCTACAATACCATCACTCGTAGAAGCATCCCCAACTGGCTCATCTTGAAATTCTTCAAGTCGCACCGACCTTCCACTTGTTCCCTTTGTGAGAAACTCTTTCTCTAGGAAAACACCGCTACGAGCGACAAACACTTTGCCCTCCTCTCGGTTGTAGAAGTAATACCCTAAGGTTTCCCTCGGATATCCCACGAAAATGCACTTATCCGATTTGGGTGTTAGCTTGTCCGACTGAAGTCGCTTGACAAATGCATCACAACCCCAAATCTTTAGAAAAGACAAACTGGGATTCTTTCCAGTCCACATCTCATATGATGTCTTAACTACGGATTTAGATGGTACCCTATTAAGTGTGAAAGCTGCCGTTTCTAGAGCGTAACCCCAAAATGATAATGGTAAATCTGACTGGCTCATCATAGATCGAACCATGTCCAACAAAGTTTGATTACGCCGTTCGGAGACCCCGTTTCTTTGAGGCGTTCCGGGCAGCATAAGTTGTGGAACAATTCCGCAACTCTTAAGATGATCGCTAAATTCGTGACTCAAATATTCACCTCCACGATCAGATCGCAAGGCCTTTATTTTCTTGCCACGTTGATTCTCTACTTCACTCTGAAACTCCTTGAACTTTTCAAAAGTTTCAGACTTATGCCTCATCAAGTAGACATAACCATATCTACTGAAATCATCAGTGAAAGTAATGAAGTAGTAATATCCTCCTCTGGTTGTCGTGCTCATTGGCCCACATACATCAGTATGTATGAGTTCCAACAAGTCTGTCGCTCTCTCGGGTAAACCCGAAAAAGGTGACTTGGTCATCTTTCCAAGTAAACAAGCCTGACATGTCTCGTATGATTCAAAATCAAACAAAGTTAGAAGACCATCACCATGGAGCTTCTTCATGCACTTTTCACTTATATGCCCCAAACGACAATGCCATAAATAGGTAGGACTCAAATCATTAGGCCGAAGCCTTTTAGCACTAACATTGTAAACAGATGCATCATCAAGATTTAAAATAAATAACCAATTCACAATGGGAGCATTAGGCATAAACATATCATTCTTGGAGATTACACAACCATTGTTTGTACTCGTGAATGAATAACCATCCCTCATCAAACATGAAGGTGATAAAATGTTTCGACCCATACTAGGAATATAATAGCAATTATTCAACTCCATAATAAATCTTGAAGGAAGGTGAAGTTGCATGACGCTGACGAACAATGCAGCAACCCTTGCTTTATTTCCGACGCGAAAATCCACTTTGCTTTTGTACACTTCTCTAGTCCTTATTAGCCCCTGCATCGAATTGCAAATATGAGCAACCGATCCGGTATCAAATACCCAAGAGTTAACATAGGAATCAACGAGAAGAATGTCCACAACATTTACAACAAGCGTACCTGAGTGGGAAGTACTCTTACTTCCACTCTTCTTCAAAGAAGCCTGGTACTTGCTGCAGTTTCTCTTCCAGTGGCCATGTTCATGACAAAAGAAGCACCCAGTGTCTTCTACAGGTCCAGCCTTTTGCTTGGGTGCAGACTTAGGGATTGTATCCTTAGCCGTGCCCTTCTTCTTCCAAGAAGTACCCTTTTTCTTGAAGCTAGGCTTGTTCTGCACAGCCATCACATGGCTATGCCCTGCACACTTCTTCATGTCACTTTCTGCTGTTTTAAGCATCCCACATAATTCATTAAGGCCCTTCTCCACCCCATGCATATGGTAGTTCGAAATGAACTGCCCATAGCTGGATGGAAGAGACGCCAAAATGAAGTCAGTTGCCAACTCTTGGCCTAGTGGAAAACCAAGCTTTTCCAAAGTCTGACTGTAACCAACCATTTTGATCACATGGGGGCCTACAGCTGCTCCCTCTGCTATCTTGCATTCGACAAAGGACTTGGCAACATTGTACCTCTCAGTCCTTGCCTGATCTTGGAACATGTCCTTAAGCGCTACGATCATATCGTACGCTTCATGATCCTCAAACTTCTTTTGGAGTTTAGGTTCCATGCATGCAAGCATAAGACAGCTAACCTCAAGAGAATCATCACATGCTCTCTTGTAGGCGTTCTTTAGGGCAGCAGATGCATTATCAGCAGGTTCATCGAGGATTGGGGTATCCAGAACCGTTTCCTTTTTATCAGACCTGAGAACGATTCTCAGGTTACAGACCTAGTCCGAATAGTTTGTTCCATTTAGTTTATCTTTGTCAAGAATCGAACGCAAAGAGAAAGGTGATGTAGTGTTCGGTGCCATTGATCTACAACAGAAAACATGCAAAATACTAAGCCATGTAAACATGAAGGAGTAAAACATATTAAACAATTTAATAGCATATACTCCCACTTAAATCAATATCCCTCTATTGATACCAAGTAATTCAAGATCCACAATTAACAAGTCGACTAGTGAGCTTTAGCATCACTGCTAGAAGACAAGGTAAATTGGTAAGCAACACTTGCTAATCATATCACATATGACTCTTGTTGTTGGGTGACATCTCTATGTCAAAACTAGGCGCCCAACCTTTATGCCCCAAGGTCCTTAACTGTTAAGATGACCTTGTCAAGTTCACCAACCCTTATGCGTGTAGGTATCCGATACAAACCCATCCAGCCAAGGAAAACCGCGGCACCCTAATTTCATAGGCCCACCAACGATGGTACAGGGCATAGGATGGTGCAAGGTTTGGTTGGGAGGGCATGGTTTAACTTAAACTTTGTGAGGGATCGTTCTACTTCTATCATCTAAGCATGCATAGTAGTAAAACGCATAAGAATAACATTCACATAGATGTGACACAGTATGGCCCATTTTCTCATGGTGATCTCCATCGCCATAGAACATGTCCATCATGATGATCTCCATCTTCATGTTCCATGTGAGCCATCCTCCAAGTGATGAGACCTCCAAGAACTAATACAAGCTATTACTCCTAACAGCTAGTAATCAAAATTACATAGTATTGGGAACATCACAAGTTGGCACGCAGGCCATTACAATAAATGACAACACATATGGCTCCAGTCGTGTTGCCCTACTCACGACACGCAGGTCATGCAAATTTTCATACATGCATCACATACATATATGGGCCATACTGATCACATACATCCTACAAAAACAAGTTATGCATAGAATCGCATTCTACCGGATCATGTGACATCGCAGCACCTAGTTACCTTAACGAGATACAAAAGGGGCTACGATTAAGGGGGGTCTCCCCCTGCGGGGTTCGAAGGGGCAGCGCCCCTCACGGTATCTTCACAATTTTCTTTAAGGATTTTGATCGGCAAATCAAATTTACCACAAACCGACTCCTGTCCCGATTCAATCAAACTCCTTTGATTACGGTACATCGATTTTAGATCTAGGTTCCGATTCGATCAATCAAATTGATCTTCGCGTGATTCAACAGGATTTATGTGTCACTGTCTACCCCGATGGCGGAAGCCGACCGGTAGGGGTAAGTCGTTCGACAACCTCAGAATTACGATCACGGAAAACAAGATCATAGATCAATCCTGAACCACCGCCATATAAACGATCACATCATTCATATCAATCTGCATATCACCATATGCAAACATCCTGAACCTATAACTGAACAGCATCGGCTCTGATACCACTGAAGGGATACGGGTAGGCTACACTAGCGCAAATCAAAAAAATTCTACCGCGTATACCAGGATTACTGTTGTCATAGATCACGGGATTACCACTAGACGCGTAGTTGCGGAATTGATGAAGCGCGTCGAGGCAGTGCAGACGTTCCACGTCTCCTCCATGTCCTCGTCCCACGAGCAGCTCCCCTTGCGCGGCTCGTCCAAACGCTACAGATGCAGCGCCTCCGAGGTATCCACACATACAGGGTGGAAGCGTCAGACGCCGGACTGCTAGGTCCGCGCGCGCGACACAGGCGTGAGGAGTGGTGGCTGGGAATGATCTGATGTCTAAGGTCTAACCCTGGTCAGCTCGCCCCACCCTCCCTTATATAGGCGTCCCTAGTGGGCTTCTACATTAGCAGCCCATTAGTACCCTAAGCCTGGTCTAATTCGAATCCAATCCTCATTAGGCTTCCAGCCCCTTAAGTGTGTGACCCTATAGGTTCATATGCGTATAGACATGACACGAATACACTTATTCTGTCAATAGTTGGTAGCGGCCTCTAGCAAGACGTGCCAACTCCTAAACGCATAGAAAGATCATATCGGACGAACCATCACAAGGTTTAGTACATGTCTTTCCTTTTGCCTCACAATATTTGGTCTAGCTCCAAGCTGACCTCCCTTTCTCGATACCGTGATTCGGAATCCCTTTACTAGGTTAACTCTTAACCTTATATAGCACGGCCATGCATTTCACGATCCGATCACTCGAGGGGCCCAGAGATATCTCTCTCAAGTAGAGAGGGGCAAATCCCATCTTGATTGACCATGCCTTGCAGCATGCTTCAGGACAAACCCGAAAGTTACCTTTATAACTACCCAGTTACAGTGCAGCGTTTGATAGCCCCAAAGTAGGTCGATCCACATCTCAAGTACATGCGACAATCTCAGGTCTAAGGACAAAACGTACATGATGTGTAGAGAGAGAGCTGCAACTAATTGCCAGTCTCAAGTTGGGTCAGTCCAACCCCATGTTCATAACATGTGTCCACATCATTGGTTTGACATCTCCATGTCTATGACTTGTGAAACATAGTCATCAACCAATCGATGTGCTAGTCTAATATTCACGTGTGTCCTCACATGAACTCCGACTAGGGACAACTCTTAAATAACCATACAAGTAAAGAGTTTCACAAACAATTCACATAATTGCCAATCAATACAAGTTGCCTGATATGGATATTCAAGGAACATTACAATAACTCATGGATACATATGAAATATCATCATCTCTATGATTGCCTCTAGGGCATATTTCCTTCAGGGAAGGGGAAGAAGATATAATCGGAGACTTTAGTCCCGGTTTGAGAAACAAACCGGGCCTAAAGGTCCACGCATCGGCTCTTTTCCAGCGCCAAACTCTTTAGCCCCGATTTGTTAAACGAACCGGGACTAAAATTTCCATACGAACCATGGCTAATGTCTTTTAGGTCCTGCAGCCGTTTCTAGCCGTTTGGGACCAGACCAAACCGGGACTAATGCTCTGGTCCGTTTTCTATTAGTGTGTCCGTGTTCACCATCCAATAAGACTTAGGGCTTGTTTGTAACAACCTAAAATTATGTTTGGCCGGAGTAACTAAAACGTGAACAAGGAAAACTAAGGGCACGGCCAACGCGTCGCCCTAGCCCGCTACCCCGCAGGCCAGCTAGGCTCGGATTGTCAGGACGGTTGCCCCGCAGTCTGTCAGTGTCGCTTGCAGATGAGGCGGGTTCCTCGGCAGAGAAAGGTTGGAGAAAGAGAAAAAGGGAAGAGAGAGAGGATAAAAAGAAGACAGTTGCGGGAAGAAGACGAACAGGACAGGATAAAGAACAGACGGTAAAGAAAGTGGTGGGTCCAAGTAAATAGTGGCCTCAAATCAGTGCGTTGGAAGTTTTTTTCTCTAAGCTGCTGCCTCACTGTCTTTTTCCTACGTGGAGTTCATGGGGCAGGGGCATACGACTTCCCCCATAGCTGATGCTCTAAGTTTCCACACAAAGCGAGGAAACCACGATGCACTTCGAACCTTGGGAGTTTTTTTTCTCTCTCGATCAGTTCGAGTTGGATCCGGACACAAACCGCTTCCGCAACGGCAAACACGCCACAGATTCATATAAAGAAGAACGAGATCTGATCGACTCTGTGTTCTTGAATAGATTGGCGCAGGAAAAACAATGGATGTGTTCCCAAACCAGATGGAGATGGGTGCGTGCTGCGAGAAGGAGAAGTTGGAGGGAGAGACCGGCTGCTTGTCACCGTTTCCGCTGGATCCAAGCCTTGCCCCGTTGCTGTTGTTTGACCCACACGATGGCGAGGCGAGCGGCGATGACACCATATTGCTGTATAGTATACCAAAGAGGCAGGTTTTTTCTAGGAGAGCCGATGGTTTCAGAGGGCATCGTTACTGGTTAACACCTCAAGGATGGGTGCTGATGCTGCATCTCGAATCACACAACACTTTCCTGTGGAATCCATCAACTCTGGAGAGGATGATCTTACCCCTTGATGGAGAGAATCTTCTTCAAGCCGTACAAAGCAGTAGGTGCCTGCTCTCGCTCAATCCAACAGATCCAGACTGTGCCGTGCTTCTCGTATTAGACGACATCGCACAGAGAGTAATCTACTACTGCCGTAGGGGAGGAAAGCAATGGTTTAAGAACGAGCATGAGCAAGCGAGTTTTGATGTGGAATGTCTTACAGCGTTTGGTGGGAAGTTCTACGCATACAGCTCCATAAGCGAGCAGATTGCCACGCTGGAGTTATTACCACAACCGGCATTCAAGACACGTCATTTGTTGAAAGATCCTAGACAAATCGGGTATATCAGGTCGGACTTACGTATCTTAGAGTGTCGCGGAGAGCTGTTTATCCTACGCTTCTGGCACCAAGGACCATATAGCCAACATATCGCGCGGATTTTTGTTCACAAGTTGGATCTCTCCGAAGGATCTTGGTTGAAGGTGGACATGCTCGATGACATGGTATTTTTCTTCGATAACTGCCGAGGTTACGGAGCATCCTTCGATGCACGCCAGCTCGGTCTAACAAAAGGAGACTGCATATTCTTTGTGACATCTGAAGACAAGGCACTATACGTGTATGATATGAAACAAGGAACGACTACTATGCACAATCCTGGACCAACTATTCAAGATTCTTTTGTACCTCAATCTATTATGCCTCCGGTTTGAAGCCTGCTTGGACCTTTGTGTAGTTCTTATGAACAACCTACTATTGTAGCTAGCTCACAGACAGTTTCTTGTACATTTTCTTGCTCTAATAGTTTCTAGCTAGCTCAGGAATGACATAAGTATATTGCACTCCTGCAATTTCTTTATTGAAGAGTTATACTCTTTGATTAGACAATCACACGTGGAATAGAAAACAAACATAAAATTGCAATGTAATTTTCATTCCTATCCTACATGACTTCACAAGCTCTAAAGTTTGTTTAATTCCGTCATAGCAAAAAACAAAAGATTTTTACAAAGATCTCTGGTGGATGCTAGATTTTCTAAGAAATATGTTGCAAATGATTCCTTAAGTAAAACTATTATGGACAATCCTATGAATCAAGCAATCATCATAGGAAAAAAATTCTGGGGATTTGAACTGTTCGAAGTATTTTGAATCAAAGAGGGCCTTAAGATTCCCCTTTAAGCGCTTCCACTCCATGTAAGACTGCTGATAGGCAAAAGTAACGGTGATAGTTAAAATTTTAATATTTAGCATGAGGCTGAACACGTGTTGAATTTGTTTGTGCATTATTATTATTTTGATAAATGAGGTTCTATGAAATCAGCAGTCACATCAATGTGATACAACAGAAAGATACCTATCAATTCTCGAAAATGTCACTAGTACAGGTCGCCTAGTGGATAAGACCGTGCGACTATTCTTTAATATGCACACGGTTTTTTCCCGTGTGCGAAGGGACAAACACTTTGTCGAATGCGAAAAGATCCTACTTCCTCACATGTATTTCTTATCTCAGCCATGTGCGGTCCCGATAGATAGGAGACAATTATAACATGTTTGGTCGTGTGAGTTTACCTTTATCCGCACAGAGTGAGTTTAACTCAATCGTCTGCTTTTACGAAACAATTCAACCGACATTTATGTTCTAAGGGTGATGTGTACCTGCAGCCCATGTAGCACCTATTAGTACCTGCATCCCTAGTTCTACCAGCAACTCTTGTAGCATTTCATCAAAATACAATAGCAAATTTTAATTATATTTTATTGTATATTTCATACACCACATGTTTATATGCATTTCTACATATATTGGACTTCTTGCTATACAAATGTTTTCTTGGTTACATCTTTGTCTCCATAAATCTATCACAATCTTCCTAAGGATTTGGCTTGTAACCCTTGTTAAACTTATTACTTTCTGTTGAATAATTGGATAGGAACTTGGAGTAGGTTCCTAACCACTTATATTGTATCGTGTCTATCCTATCTATATAGAAAACAGGAAGTGAATCAGTGATATGACTGAAGCAAATATATCAATTACAAGTTATCAACATATATATTTACACTTTCAACAACACTGAAGATAAATGCATTGAGAAGGGAGACACTTAAGCCATCGTGATCATGCCATGCTATATGAAAGAGGGATACTTGACCTTCTAGTACCTCACGACAGCCACATTGGAGGACTTGACATCCTAAGCACAGGGCAGGAAAATTGGACAAAACATTTATCGTGTGAGAATAAAAACACATAAAAGTTAGAATTATATGACGCCAGTTCAAATGATTAGAGGACTTACTTATGTGTGTAGCATGTGAGGAGGTCGTACGATTCACCTAGATGAGCAGAGAAGCAAGAAAACTTTCTCTGCTACTAGGCACCAACATCGCAAATCTCGCCACTAGAGGTTGAAGGTGCGAGGATTGCTTTCTAAGAAAATGCTAACATGCGCACCACCTCACACATATTCCGTGTTGGTTATGTCTTTGTCCATTTGTTCTTATCATATGCTAAGAACATGACATAAGATCGGTAACCAACTCTACCTATGCGGTGTCCTCAAAATAATATCCTTATTATAACATCCTACCTAGAGTTAAATATGTGAAACATGTAGCAAAAATAGTAATGTAAAGATGTAGTTAACTAATGATAGCTATTGATAAAATGATACTCTCTAGAAACAAAACATTTATCATGTGGGAATAAATAGATGTAATGAACACATTTATACATCCATCTTGGATCTAAAAGAAATATTGTAGCTCCAAATGAAGAACTTTGAGGGCATGTGGTCTCCTAGTCGTCGGATCTGCCCTTAGAAATGACCTTGGACGTCTATTTCTGCACAAATATTCTATACCAACCGAGGTTTATCAACCCCAAGGGGCCTGCATTCCACTCGACCCACTTGTCAGAGAGTGAATGAGCCAGAGTGAGCGTGCCCTTCCCGCGGGAGCCCATGCGATAGCTTCGCCTGCAATTATGTCGATGGAGAGGGGAAGAAGTGACTTTTCACGTGTGTGCACACTTCTCACACAGTCCTCCCAACTTTGGAGAGGACGCCCGTGGTGGCGGGTCATTCGTCAGTGGGTACACTGCTCTCTGCTTGCCTTTGACCATGAGGATATCAGTTGTCCTTCATTTTGGAATACATGTCCTAATTGCTTACAAACGTCTCTTTTAACCGGATGCAATAAAGGATGCTTTTGGATATGTTGGAAACTTATGACTAGGCACAAGGTAGTCCGATATGGGATTTGCACCTCCGTCGATGGAGAGATACTCGGCCCTTCTCGATATTACGGTATCACCAATCCGTCTGGCCAGACATAGGGTGATGAAAGTCACCAGATACCGAAATATATGAATGAGAGAAAGAACGACAAACCAGTAACGAGTTCAATGTTGTATAGTAATCAAGAGTTATATTACAAGGATACCAAATTGTATAACCTCGGGATTGTCATGTATCATGATGCAAAGGGATAGTAATGACATCAAAAGGTTCATTTGATTACTTCGTGATTATGTGGAAATCATTATGGGTGTCCAGATCCAGCCGCTGATTATTGTCCGGAAAGAGTTGTGCGGACATGACCACATAATATCGAAACTGTGGAGTCACATGCTTAAGGTATCGTGTTCAGTAGATTGAGTAGAGCGTGTATGTAAGTGAGAGTTGTTCCGGAATCATTTCGGATCATCAGGAGAAAATTGGAAAATTTTGGTGTCACAATTTTTTTTGAGAGGAAATCAAGTGCTGGAGCAAATCCGGGGATGGGGTAGTCAGGCCCATCCAGTGGGACTGGTAGGCATCCTATGGCTGCCACACACATTCCTAATTTGGTGGGATCAATTTTTGGAAGGTTCCAATCTAATTGCTAATTATGATTTGATTTGATATACTCATTATGTAAATATACCATATCTTATATTTATGGAAGTATATGCTATTAGATATAATGGAGAGGATCAAGCACTGATGGGGGACAACGAGGGGATTTGGGAGGGGCCATGGCTAGGGAGTATCCCTGGCACGCTAGGTGCCTCCCCATCTCCTCTCCTCCTATATAAAAGGAATGGAGAGGGTATCCCTCAAACCATCCCACAGAAGGCCTTTGGCTGCCTCCCTCCCTCTAGTATCTCCTTCTCCACATACAAGTCAAGAAGAGTACTCCGCTACTCCGGAATTGTCGACCCCTAGATGTCGAAGATCTAACAGGACAAGTCCACTGGACGCGTGGATACCTCTAGAGGTATCATACTATTGATCCTACATTGAGTGCATCACCAAACTCTTTGTCAACAAAAAAATCTCCGCTGCAACGTTGGTGAGCACTAGATCTCTTACATGTTGATAGATGTGAGATTCTACACATTTTTTATGGTTTCTATCGATGGTTTTCATTTGGATTTGATGGTTTTCCAGATTTACCTAACGCTAATACTTTGGTAGCAAAAAAATTGGTTTTTAACGTGTGTTTCAGGTTTTGAACATCAAAAGAGGGATTTAACAGCAAAAACATAATATTCAGGCAAAAACAAGCAAGTCTCTTTTTGGAAGCAATCGAGGGGAATTCACTGCAAGCTTAACGACCAACTATACGTGCCGCCGCCGTATAGTTCCTGCCATATAGTTGTCATATCCTTCGTCTTATGAAAAGGGACAACTTTCATGAAGGGACGAAAGTCGAAAACAGAACACACGAGCCGCCATACCATCCAGAAGGGAGAAAAAAGAGATCCGGAGAAGAAGGGGAAGATGTTCTTCATCTTGCTCCACGATCTTCGATATCCTAGCCACCACACGTCCATAGCCACCACTTGTACTTGAGAGAGAGAGATCTCTGATGACCCACAAGTATAGGCGGTGTATCGTAGTACTTTCGATAAATAGGAGTGTCGATCCCAACAAGGAGCAGAAGGTGTTGACTAGTGGTATGGAGGAGGAAATCTCTGTAAATACTTAGCAAACGGATTTTTAGGGGTTTTCTGATAAAGCAACAAAACAAAGTGCAAGTAATAAATACAACAAACAAATGCAGCAAGTGTCCCAATCCTTTCTTAGAAAAGGACAAACCAGTGGAAATACTTATAAGAACAAAACGTTCTCGAGGACACATGGGAATTCTGTCAAGTGCTTTCGCTTCAAATAGCCGAGTACTCTTCTTTGGTGTTGCAAGTGTTGTGTGGGTGAACATGTGCTAATGTACCGACCTTACTTGGACTAATACATACTTGTGATTAAACCCCTTGCAAGCATCCGAAACTACAGGAAAACAATTAAGATATAAACCTAACCACAACCTTAAACTCTGAGATCCTACGCTCCCTTATGCAATGGTGTCCTAACGGGGGTTCAGGTTTCTGTCACTCCAGCAACCCCACAATTAGTAGAAAAATACACAATGCATTCCCCTAGGCCCATAAATGGTGAAGTATCATGTAGTCGATGTTCACATGACACCACTAAAATAATAGCACCACAACTTAAAAATTAAACCATTGAATAATATCTCAACACAAATCCATTACTAACAACATGACTTCTCCCACGTCCTCAAGAACTAGATGAACTAATCACAAGAGATCATATGGATCAAGATCAAAGATGATATGGTAATGGATAACAATATGAACATAAACAATAATCCAATGGTTCCACTCACAAGCATCAACTACAATAGTAATCAACACCGGGAAAGTTTCCCCTAAGAACTAATGAAAGATCCAACACGATTGTTACAGTGGGATGGAGTGGTGATGATGGTGCTGGTGGAGATGATGGTGTGGATGATGATGATGATCCTGATGAAGCCTAGATTGATGACGGTGTTGATGGCGACGATCTCCCCTCTCCGGGAAGGAATTTCCCCGGTAGAAATCTGTCTGCCGGAGAGCTCTTTCTCTCTCGGTGTTTTCCGTCCCGCGGAGGCGGCGGAAATCTTTCTGTGGTTGCTCCCCTGGTATTAGGGTTCTGAGAGGGAGATATAGGCGAGAGGGTGGAGTCGGGAGCCAGCCAGGTGGGCCACACCTCCCCTAGGCGCGAGGCAGGGGGACCCGCGCCTAGGGGGTGTGGGCCCCCTATGGCCTAGATACGCCTCCCCTTCTGGTTTCCTTCGTCTTCTGGGAAAATATAATTTTCCATGATTTTTCTGGTAGTTTTCTGATCTTCATGAAATTGCATCAAAACACCTCTTTTTCCATCAGAAACCTGACTCCGGCAGTTCATCCTCGAAGAATCATCCAACATGCAAAAACAGAGGAAAAGACATAAGTAACACCTCATAATAAGACACATATCAATGAATAGAGGAAAATTATGATATAGAATGGTGAAGCAAATTGGACGTATCAACTCCCCCCAAGCTTATACCTTCGCTTGTCCCCAAGCGAAAACTGAGCTTAGTAAACATGTCCACATGTTTATGGAGTGAAGTGTTGATAAAAGAATATGGACAGGAAGCATCACACTTACTATTACACAACTCATAGAAGAAAGCAACTCACCATTATATAACCTAGCTTGCATCAAGTACAGGAGTCATAATGGAGATGCATAAAGATAAATCATAATTGGAATTGGCAAACTTTGTTCCTGGTCAGAGAACAGCTGGCAAATAGTTTCACAAAAAGCTTTTGAAGAAGTTTTCACAACAGGAGCATTCTTTGATCAAAAAGATTTTTCACAATGATGTATTTCAAATTAATACTCAATAGATAAGATCTTTGTGGAAACAAGGAATATAGAGAACATGAGTGAATAAATCATCATATGAATGCTTGAAAAACAACAACTCAAATGCTTGCTGGAGATAGAGAGGAAAAAGGTTTACTGACTCAACTTAGAAAATAGGATAAAGGTACCTTTATAGAGGGAAGCAGGGATTTCAAGTCATAAAGAGTTTCCAAAAGATTATGGTACTTACTAGCTTTGAGCCCTCATTGCCCCTATCATAAGCATCTTGAAGTGATTAAGGTTAAAGTGAACAAGGATGGAGTATATGCTTGATGAAATATAAGTTGGCAATCTCAAGTCCCTTGAGTACGAGGGCCGCTCCTCGTGCTACTCAACTTTAGTTACCGGTAAGTTCTTGTCATTGTAAGTACATGTGTATCATAAAGAACCGCCAGTGGGGTACCCCTTGCACATGGTACAGGAGCTATCCTATAACCAAAATGACAAGGCAAGCAGACAATGAGCATCTCAGCGATCTTTTTATTTACTATGTGCATAGATTTTTATTGAGGATGCTTCACAGAATGCTCATTATGGTGATGCTGCAAGTTTCCACCATGATTAGGCATGGCTTAGGCTAGCGGCCCAGCGTTTCTCTAACACACATACATTACTCCATGGACTTACAAGCTCCCTTTTTATTTCACACCGACGACATCCGCAAACAAAAGAGCATGATATCAACTGGATAAGTATCCATAAGTGTTGAAAGTGTTCCTCGTGACAGCACGGTTCTGCTAATCCCAACGTATAGATGCAAGCATATACAACTTCGATGGCACAATGGTTCAAGTTTATTAGGGGCGAGGAAATAAGGTTTGCCATCAAGTTCGTGAGAGCTTTACTAACTAGTTTTCACATAACAAAATAGTTTTTAATTCGAAAGATAGATGAAACTTGAGAATTTGCTTGGAATAGCAATAATGCTAATAGGTAGATATGGTGGACACAAATGGCGCAGGTTATGGTTCAAAGGGGTTGGAAACATGAGAAGTATGCCTTCTCAAAACAGGTTTTTGGCTAGCAAGTCTAGGTAGCAAGCAAAAGAGTTGAAGGAAACAAACAAACCTACAAGTGATAAAGCCAAACATGCAATCTTCCTTGAAGACACAAAAGATCTTAAATAAAGAATACTAAGCTTATGAGCCAATCAAGAAAGAAAATAAAATGATACAAAATACCTGTAAGCTTTCTCTCTTTTACTTTCAAACCTCAAAAAATGTTGCTACTGACCAGAGCTCGGTTTTCCAAAACCAATTTAGATTTACTTGATGCTCCCAAAGTGATGCCAATACTGATCAACAAGATCAATCATATAATAGAGACTACAAACTAAAATAAGAAGTGCAAAAAGTAAAAGATAAAACTTCTCATTAATATTCAATAAAGGCACTCACACCAAGGGATACATAGATAATAAAGGAGAGATACTTCCACATGCAAACCAACCTATAAGATAACCTCTCTACCAAATACATGAATCCACTAAAAAGGTAAAAGATAAAAGATAATGATGTGATACCGCGACACTCCCCCAAGCTTGGAACAAGCCAAGGGGATGCCAAACCTGATGATGAATCACTCCTTTGGCGGTGGTGGTCTATTGTCATCATCAAACTTCCAGGGCAAAGGTTCCCCATCCAAAAAGGACGCCCTGGGTTCCGCAATCCTGAAACTAGCAGCAGAGCTTATGCGATTAAATCTAGCCTCATACTCACAGTTTTGATTTTGTATGTCGTAGAGCTGTGCTTGTAATGGTTGGTGGTCTGACGGAGCGAGAAGATTTCATGTCGGAGCTCAGCAACCTCCTCCTCGTGCCCGCGCCTGGGCCACCCCGGCCTTTGTTTCCTTCTCTGTTTTGCTTCGTAATCTTCCATATGTAATAAAAACATCAAAAATATAAAAAGATTGGGCTTTCACGAACCTTCTATTTTCACCACTTTTACCTATTCAAAGGCGGACTCTGCAGATTCTAGTGTTTGGTTCCTAATAAATTCTTCCAGAGCCACCATTTGAATAATGTCAACGTCTTCATTATAAGAATCTCCAGAAATATAATGTTTGAGCCTTTGACCATTCACCACCTGTGTAGTGTTGTCCTTCAAAGAAGAAATTTTGATAGCACCTGAACGATATACTTCCTCAATAACAAAAGGTCCTTCCCATTTTGAGAGTATTTTCCCTGCAAAAAATCTGAGACGAGACCTATACAAAAGAACTTTCTCACCAACATGGAACTCCCTTTTGATAATTCTCCTATCATGTCATCTTTTTACTTTTTCTTAAGGAGTCTAGCATTTTCATAAGATTCACTTCTCCACTCATCTAAGGTACTCATGTCAAGCAACCTTTTCTCACCAGCAAGTTTAAAATCTCTATTCAACTCTTTCACTGCTCAATAAGCTTTGTGTTCTAATTCTAAAGGCAAGTGACAAGCTTTCCCATAGACCATTTTGTAAGGAGACATCCCCATAGGATTTTTATAAGAAGTTCTATAAGCCCATAAAGCGTCATTCAACTTTTTAGCCCAATTTTTCCTAGATCTATTAACAGTCTTTTGCAAGATAGATTTAATTTCCCTATTGGAAAGTTCTACTTGCCCACTGGTTTGGGGGTGATAAGATGAAGCAATTCTATGGTTTACATCATACTTAGCGAGAGTTTTTATAAAACCCCCATGAATAATCCATCAGTCATGAGATATCTAGGCACACCAAACCTAGGAAAAATAACATCCTTAAGCATTTTTAAAGAGGTCTTACCATCAGTGTTGTTTGTAGGTAGGGCTTATACCCACTTTGTAACATCAACAACAACAAGAATATGAGTATACCCTTTTGAAGGAGGAAAAGGACCCATAGAGTCAAATCCCCAACAATCAAAAGGTTCAATAACAAGAGAATAATTCATAGGCATTTCATTGCGTCTAGAAATGTTACCAACTCATTGACATTCATCACATGATAAGACAAACTTCCTTGCATCCTTGAAAAGGGTAGGCCAATAAAATCCAGATTGTAAAACCTTTTGTGCCGTCCTATCCCTAGCATGATGTCCTCCATAAGCGCTGCCATGACATTTTCTCAATATCTCTTGTTGTTCAAATTCTGGAACACATCTTCGCATAATACCATCTACTCCTTCTTCATATAAGTTTGGGTCATCCCAAAAGTAATGCCTTAGACCATAAAAGAATTTTCTTCTTTGTTGAGCTATAAAGGTTGGAGGCAAATACTTGGAAACAATAAAGTTAGCATAATCAGCATACCAAGGACTCTCATGCGGACTTACCCTTATTGCAGCCAACTGCTCATTTGGAAAACTATCATTAACAGGCAAAGGGTCAAAAGAAATGTTTTCCAACCGAGATAAATTGTTAGCAACAGGATTTTCAGCACCTTTCCTATCTACTATATGCATATCAAACTCTTGTAAAAGCAATACCCATCTAATAAGCCTAGGCTTAGCGTCCTTCTTTGTCATAAGGTACTTAATAGCAGCATGATTAGTATGAATAGTGACCTTTGAATCAACAATATAGGGTCTAAACTTATCACAGGCAAAAATTACAGCTAAGAACTCTTTTTCATTAGTAGCATAATTCTTTGGAGGAGCATCTAGAGTCTTGCTAGCATAATGAATAACATTCAACTTCTTATCAATAAGTTGCCCAATGACAGCACCCACAGCAAAATCACTAGCATCACACATAATTTCAAAAGGTAAACTCCAATCAGGTGGTTGAACAATAGGAGCAGTAGTCAAAGCTTTCTTCAAAGTTTCAAAAGCTTCCTTACAATCATCATCAAAAACAAAAGGTACATCTTTTTGAAGAAAATTAGTAAGGGGCTTTGAAATTTTGGAGAAATCTTTAATAAACCTCCTATAGAAACCAGCATGACCAAGGATACTACGAATACCTTTTATATCTCTAGGGCAAGGCATCTTTTCAATTGCTTCAATTTTGGCTCTGTCAACTTCAATGCCTCTTTTAGAGATCTTGTGTCCAAGAATAATCCCTTCATTAACCATGAAATGATATTTCTCCCAATTAAAAACAAGGTTGGTTTCTTCACATCTCTGCAAAACTTTATCAAGGTTGTGCAAACAATTATCAAAAGAAGTTCCATAGATGGAGAAATCGTCCATGAAAACCTCCACAATTTCTTCACAAAAACCATGAAAAATAATAGACATACATCTCTGAAAGGTAGCAGGAGCATTACATAAACCAAAAGGCATACGCCTATAAGCATAAGTGCCATAAGGACAAGTGAAAGTGGCTTTCTCTTGATCTTGTGCTTTCACAGCAATTTGAGAGAACCCAGAATAACCATCGAGAAAACAAAAGTGAGTCTTTTTGGACAACCTCTCAAGCATTTGATCAGTAAAGGGCAAATGATAATGATCTTTCTTAGTAACCTTATTAACCTTTCTAAAATCAATGCACATCCTATACCCAACCACTAATCTTTGGGGTATAAGATCATTATTTTCATTAGGCACAATAGTTATTCCCCCTTTCTTGGGAACACAATGAACAGGGCTAAACCATTGGCTATCATCAATAGGGTAAATAATACCAGCATCAAGGAGTTTTAATACCTCATTTCTTACCACATCCTTCATCTTAGGATTTAGACGGTGTTGGTGCTCAACAACTGGTTTTGCATCAGGTTCTATATTAATAGCGTGCTAACATATAGTGGGAGAAATTCTTTTTAAATCATCAAGAGAGTATAACCCATAGCTCTTCGGTGTTTCTTTAGTATTTCCAATAACCTTTCTTCTTCCTTTCCTGAAAGTTTATAACTAATAATAACAGGATATACTTTCTTATCATCAAGATAAGCATATTTAAGATCATCAGGTAAAGGTTTTAATTCAAAAACAGGGTCCCCTTTAGGTGGTAGTGTGGTACCCAAATATTCCATAGGTAGATTATGCTTAAGTTGCTCAGGCTGACGAAGGAAAACCTCATCAATCTCATTTCTTTCCTTCATGAATACATCGCTTTCATGATCTTCCATAAATTGCTGCAAGGCATTGTTAGGAGCAAGAGAAATAGCAGAAAGTTCTTCAACCCTGAAATCCTCATTAGGCAGTTCATTTTCATAAGGAGTTTTAGCAAATCTGGAAAAATTAAACTCATAAGACTCTCCATCAAACTTAGTCATAAAAATTCCTTCCTATAATCTATGATAGCCCCACAAGTATTCAAGAGGGGTCTACCAAAGTTAATAGGATAGATTTTACTAGCTTCAGAACCAAGTACTAGAAAATCAGCAGGATATTTAATCTTACCACAAAGAACCTCCACATCTCTTACAATGCCAATGGGACAGACTGTCTCTCTATTAGCAAGGTGACTAACCACATCAATGTCCTCAAGCTCGCAAGGACCAATTTCATGCATAATTTCCCTGTAAAGCTCATAAGGAATAGCACTAGAACTAGCACCAATATCACATAAACCATAATAACAATGATCACCAATTCTAACAGAAAGCACAGGAACACTAGATTTTCTAGGATGAGAGATAATATTAGAGGCGTCTTCGCAGAAGACAATATGCTCATCCTCTATATTTCTAGTGACAAGATCTTTCTCAATAGCAACCACAGGCTCAATATTTATTTTCTCATCGGGTTCCACAGTTTTCTTTGCACTTTTGCTAACCACATTAGCTATGATAGAATGTTCCTTTACCTTAGCAGGAAAAGGGATTTTCTCAACATAAGGTTCGGGCAAAATAGGATCAACAGTACAAACTTCTATGCTAGCAGGAACATGGGTAACAATGTCTTTATAAGGAGCATGATACTTGTCCCACACTTTCTTGGGAATTTCAATGTAAGAGGCAAAATCCTTAAAACACTTTGCAAGAACTTGAGAATCAAGACCATACTCATTACTAATATCATGGAAGTCATCAGTTCCCATAAAAGATTTTATGCATTCATAATCATAATTTATACCTGACTTTCTTCCTTTGTCATTCTCCCAAGCTTCAGTGTTCTCTTGAATACGGTCTAGGAGATCCCATTTAGCTTCTTCCTTCATGCGTGTGAATGATCCAGCACAAGAAGCATCTAGTAAATCTTTATCATGAAGAGAAAGCCTGGCATAAAAGTTATTGATAATGATATTGTTAGGGAGTTCATGAATAGGACATTTAAGCATTAGTAACTTCAATCTCCCCCAAGCTTGAGTTGTACTCTCTCCATCACGAGGCCAAAAGTTATATATCAGATTCCTATCCTTATGAATCTCACCGGGAGAATAGAATTTAGAATAAAAGAGAGAAGCCATTTCCTCCCATTCCATGGATTGTCCATTCTTCAGCAGCTTATACTGTCGTGGTATTGCCGACGAGTACGTCATGGAGGGGTCCTCATAGCACGTGTTTAGAGACGTGGGTGAAGGCGTACGGTTGACGGGTACGAGGTAACACAGCTTACTCAGGTTCAGATCCCACAACGATGGCGGAATCCTACTTCTGCTATAAATCACTATAAGGGCTATATGCCGAGTATAGAGATAGGTTCGCTGTGCGAGGTGTATGTGAACCGATATGACTTGTGCCCTAAAGTCCCCCATAGGCCCAACTTATATAGTCGCCAGGTCCTAGGGTTACAGGGAAAAGTCCTAGCCGGACAGGTTACAGACTCCTACACCGTCTATTACTAGTCTTGTGTGTCTTGTACTCCAAGGCTCCGGGTATGCTGGTAACTCCACCGTAGCCTTCCTTTATCCGGCATGGGCCTCCCTTCTGGATCCATCTAACTAGGCCACCCAGCAGGCCATGGGCCATGCTACCAACTGTGGGCCACCCGGGTTATCCGGATAGGAAACATGCTATGAGGATACCCATATAGCATATCCCCAACATATACCATTCCTCAGCTCTCCCTTTCAAGGATATAGAGAGTAACTTCTTCTTCACCTATTCAGTTGTGATACCTGCACACTTAAACAACTCGCATAATTCATGGATAAAAATTAAATGATCACCAGGATGGACAATTCCATCCCCAAAAGAATAATTATCCATAACACGATCAACAATACTTGTAGGTATCTTAAAAGGATCTATCTCAACAGGCGGTGGTTCATCTACTACCCTAACAGTGGTAGTAGTTTTCCTAAACAGAAAACCAAGTGGGTTATCCATATTGGAAACAAAGTAACAAACAGAAACAAAAAGCAATACTCACAGTAGAAGTTTCCTTTACCAGTTACACTCTTCAATAGCGCTTCACTCCCCGACAATGGCGCCAGAAAATAGTCTTGATGACCCACAAGTATAGAGGGTGTATCGTAGTACTTTCGATAAATAGGGGTGTCGATCCCAACGAGGAGCAGAAGGTGTTGACTAGTGGTATGGAGCAGGAAATCTCTGTAAATACTTAGCAAACGGATTTTTAGGGGTTTTCTGATAAAGCAACAAAACAAAGTGCAAGTAATAAAGACAACAAACAAATGCAGCAAGTGGCCCAAACCTTTCTTAGCAAAGGATAAGACGATGGAAATACTTATAAGGACAAAACATTCTTGAGGACACATGGGAATTCTGTCAAGTGCTTTCGCTTCAAATAGCTGAGTACTCTTCTTTGGTGTTGCAAGTGTTGTGTGGGTGAACCTGTGCTAATGTACCGACCTTACTTGGACTAATACATACTTGTGATTAAACCCCCTTCAAGCATCCACAACTATAGGAAAGCAATTAAGATATAAACCTAACCACAGCCTTAAACTCTGAGATCCTATGCTCCCTTATGCAATGGTGTCCTAACGGGGCTTCAGGTTTATGTCACTCCGGCAACCCCACAATTAGTATCCAAATACACAATGCATTCCCCTAGGCCCATAAATGGTGAATTATCATGTAGTCGATGTTCACATGAGACCACTAGAATAATAGCACCACAACTTAAATACTAAACATTGAATAATATCTCAACACAAATCCACTACTAACAACATGACTTCTCCCATTTCCTCAAGAACTAGATGAACTACTCACAAGACATAATATGGATCAAGATCAAATATGATATGGTAATGGATAACAATCTGAACATAAACAATAATCCAATGGTTCCACTCACAAGAATCAACTACAATAGTAATCAACACCGGGAAAGTTTCCCCTAAGAACTAATGCAAGATCCAACACGATTGTTACAGTGGGATGGAGTGGTGATTATGGTGCTGGTGGAGATGATGGTGTGGATGATGATGATGATACCGATGAAGCCTAGCTTGATGACGGTGTTGATGGAGACGATCTCCCCACTCCAGGAAAGAATTTCCCCGGCAAAAATCTGTCTGCCGGAGAGCTCTTTCTCTCTCGATGTTTTCCGCCCCGCAGAGGCGGCGGAAATCTTTCTGTGGTCGCTCCCCTGGTATTAGGGTTCCGAGAGGATCATATAGGCAAGAGGGCGGAGTCGGCAGCTGGCTAGGTGGGCCACACCTCCCCTAGGCATGGGGCAGGGGGACCCCACGCCTGGGGGGTGTGGTCCCCCTGTGGCGTAGCTACGCCTCCCCTTCTGGCTTCCTTCGTCTTCTGGGAAAATATAATTTTCCATGATTTTTCTGGTATTTTTCTGATCTTCGTGAAATTGCATCAAAACACCTCTTTTTCCATCAGAAACCTGACTCCGGCATTTCATCCTCCAAGAATCATCCAACATGCAAAAAAAGAGGAAAAGACATAAGTAACACCTCATCATAAGACATATATCAATGAATAGAGGCAAATTATGATATAGAATGGTGATGCAAATTGGACATATCAATCTCCACCTTGCAAGATTAGGGTTTGAGATTTTTCTTCCTATCTTGAATTGTGTTGGATTTATTTCTTTTTCTTATTGTGGATCTCCATGGTAATATCAAGAAGAACTCCCTTTATTTAATTATATCGATGATGCTTTCTTCTCTCATGTGTGAGTAAGTTCCCTTGGGCGTGCGAGATGTAGGGGATTCGTGAGATGTGATGTGCGTATATAATTTCCATTAAGTTTGTAATTGATTTTAATTACTATATTATTTGTGCTTGACTATCTGTGGGATGCTTAATGCCTGTTGTCCAATTAAGGGCCTAGACAAGATGATGCTTTGTTCTACATAGATAGAATCTTGTTTGCTAGCAGATTGGTGACCCCCAAGTGACACGGGGATATCAATGGGAAACTAGTTTGACTTGAGGATAACAAGGAACCACCAATCTTATTGCAATAGTCTGATCCAAGGAGCTTAATTGCTAAGCAACCTAAAGGATCTTAATCGTCTAGTGACTGACCATGGTTGTGGTAAACAAGCTAGTAAGATTATTGAAGTTGGGATGAAATCTACCAAGAGGATTTCTGGCTAATTATGGGTTGCTCGCCTACACACATACTTATAAGATTATAATTGTTACACTTATCACTCATTCACCCGGCACATTCACTATCACCATGAACCGAAACTCCCCACGCCTACTTTGTCATCTGCAGAAAACAAAAATCAAATCGTTCTTTACTTTTATGCTTTTTACTTCTGAAATTTACATTTTAGTTTTATTTAAATACTTCCATTTAAATCCAAATTCTATTCTCATTCTCAAACACTTGCAGTCAATTCACTCGAAGACCTGTGACAACTTCGGGTGCGATAGATACTTCACCAATAAACACTTACCTTTGGGCTCCCTGTGGGATCGATATCTGAACTTCGAAACTAGCTACAAACAATTTTTGCGCACTGATACGTCGGAAACGTATCTATAATTTTTTATATTCCATGCTTGTTTAGTATCTACTTTGCTTTGCTTTGTCTACACTTTGGGGTATTTTTATATGTTTTCTGGTACTAACCTATTAACAAGATGCCACAGTACCGGTTACCTGTTTTCTTCTGTTTTTGGTTCCAGAAAGGTAGAAAATCAATATTCTCGGAATTGGATGGGACAAAAGCCAAAGTCAATATTTTACCGTGGGGAACACGGAGCCGGAGTACGAGATGGAGGGGAGGCACCAGGGGCCACACCCCCTGGCGGCACGAGCTAGGGTTAGCCGTGCCTGGGGGGTGTGACCACCCTGGCCGCCCCTGCCTCGACTCTTCTCCTATAAAGACCCCCCGATGCCAAAACCCTAAGTACCCGATCAATATTCCATGAAACCGTCTGTAGCCGCCGCAACCATCGTCCCTATATCGGGGAGGGGGGTCTGAAGCTCTTCCCGACACCCTGCCGGAGGGGAGATCATCCCGGAGGCCTTCTTCTTCATCATGCCAGCCTCCGGTATGAAGCGTGAGTAGTTCCACCTTGGACTACGGGTCCATATAGTAGCTAGATGGTTGTATCTCCTCCTTTGTACTATCATGTTTAGATCTTGTAAGCTCCATTCATGATCAAGATCTTATCTATTTTTAATCATGCATGTTGTGTTTGCGGGGATCTGATGGATATTGAGATTACTATATCAGATTGATTAATAGTTTTATCTTATTGATTCTATCATGGCTGCGTTGTTTGTTATCTTGCATGCTCTCTGTTTCTAGTAGCTATCTTGGCTGGGTAGATGCTAGTGACTCCAAGAGGGGGTATTTATGCTAGATAGTGGGTTCATGCCTCTATTTAATCTAAGGGAAGTGACAACAATCTTTAAGGTTGTAGATGTGTTGTTGCCACTATGGAGAAAACAACGGTCTCTTGTTCATGGAACAAGTGGATTGTTTACCTTACACACTTTTCTTAAAGCAGTTATCTATTGCTTGCAACTTAATACCGTAGGGGGTTTGGATGATAACCTGAAGGTGGATTTCTAGTCATAAATGCAGTTGAATGGCGGTCTATGTATCTTGTTGTATTGCCCAATTGAATCTCATAGGATCATGAATGTCTAGTATTGCATTGTTATGCCTTGCTCAGTCATGTCAATTGCCCTGTTGTAATTTGTTTGCCCAGCATGCCATGTTTTGTTTATCTAAGGAGAACACCTCTAGTGAACTATGGACCCCGGTCCAATCTTTACCATTGATACATCTTCCACCGTGACGGTTTACTTTCTGCAAACCACCATCACCTTCCATACCATACAGTTAATCCTTTGTTACATCAACTGGTGATATTAACAATCTCACTGTTTGTTGGGGCAAAGTCTTGAGTTTGTGTTGTGCAGGTTTCCAAGTTGCTTGCAGCACCTTTGAGACGTTTCCTTCCTCCTACTGGTGCGAGAACCTCGGTTTCTTACTGAGGGAAGACTTGTTGTTGTGCTGCATCACACCTTGCTCTTGGGGTTTCCCGACGAAGCGCTTCCAGGCGCCATCATGCACTTGCAGTCATCAAGCTATTTTATGACGCCGTTGCCGTGGAGATAAGCGCTAAGTGTTTTGTCTCTTGACATTTCAGGTGTTACTATTACAAGATGGTCTCCTTAGGAGACAAAGGGTCTACATGCTCTGGTAGGGCTTATCTACTAGATTATTTTGAATGCGTCCTACTCAGAGGCTCGAGGAAATCATTGAAAAACTTTTGAGATCGAATAAAGTTGAAGTTGACAACCTAAGTGACTTCATGTAAATAATGTCCATTCATAGGACAACACGCAAGAAACCTAAGAAGACTCTCAGAGAATATAGTGCTCCAAACTCTGCATTTCTTAAACAACCAATAGAATTTCCTAATCCTGGAGTTGGGGAATATCGATTTGATGGTAAATTATTAAAACCTTGCAGGAAAAAGCTTTCAGTGGAAGGGAAGATGAGCACCCACGAAGGCATCTTAGAAAGTTCTGTGATGTGATAACATCATGATACGTCCAAAACGTATCTACTTTCCTGAACACTTCTGCCATTGTTTCTCCTCTAATTTGTGTGATTTGGATACAACTAACACGGACTAATGCTGTTTTCAGCAGAATTGCCTTGGTGTCTAGTTTTTGTGCAGGAAATCAACTTTTAGGAAAAATCCTGGAAAATATCGCAAAACTCCTATTTTACCAGAAGACTCACGGAGCCAGAAGATGATACAGAAGAGGGACACGAGGAGCCCACACCCCCTGGCTGCACGGGCCATGCCAGACCGCGCCTGGGTGGTGGTGAGGACACCTCGGGTACCCCCTCGGTCTCCCTCTTCGCCTACATAAAGCCTTCTGACCTAAAAACAAAGGGGGGTTCGATGTTTTTCTAGATAGAGTTCCGCTACGCCGCCACCACCAGAAACTGCGATTTGGAACCAGAAACTTTGTTATGGCACCCTGCCGGGATGGGTAATTGGAGGAGATCATCACCATCATCATCACCGACGCCTCTCCATCAATCATCCATGTCTCCCCCATCCATGAGTGATTAATCCCCCGTTGTAGGCTATGGGGATGGTAGGGATTGGATGAGATCTATCATGTAATCAAATAAGATTGTTAGGGCATGGTGCCTAGTATCTTTATTAGTGCTATTTGACTTTGTTGTAAATTGTTGTGCTTAATGCTTGTCACTAGGGCCTGAGTGCCATGATCTCAGATCTGAACATGTTATTGATTCATGATGATAGTATTGTTTGTGATCTTATTTGCAAGTTGTTTACACATATTATTGTCCGGAACCAAAGACCCCGAAGTGACAGAAATTGGGATAACCGTAGGGGGTGGCTATGATATGAGGATCACATGTGTTCACAGAGTGTTAATGCTTTGCTCCGGTACTCTATTAAAAGGAGTACCTTAATTTCCAGTAGATTCCCTTGAGGCCCCACTGCAACGGGCTGGCAGGACAAAAGATGTTGTGCAAGTTCTTATTGCGAGCACGTATGACTATATATAGAACACATTCCTATGATTGTTTAGTACTTGGATGCTTTATCTTATTTATCTACAAATGTCCTAGATCTTGATATTACATGAATAGTCTCGTTCATGCAACGTTCGTCCATCCATCCATCTCTATACCTACCGCACTCAAATCCCGTTGTTTGCTACTATTGTTACTACTCCCTTTGTTTTACTGTTGCTGTTACTTTGCTATTGCTACTACAAAACTGTTGCTACTGATAAACTACTACGAGGAAGACTATTTCCAGGTGCAGCTGAATTGAAAACTCAGTTGTTAAGGCTTATAAGTATTCTTTGGCTCTCCTTGTGTCGAATCAATAAATTAGGTTATACTACCCTCGAAGACTGTTGCGATCCCCTATACTTGTGGGTCATCACATCACTTGGACCAAAAGGTTTTCCAAGAGAATTCTCCTGTCTAAAATTATTTTGTTGGTCTCTCAAAGGTAAAGCTCTAGACTGGTTATATTCTCTCCCTCACCATTATATTAAATGTTGGGAAAACTGCATTGTCAAATTCATAAATAGGTTTAATCCTTTTACAAAGGTAACATAACTTAGATATAGGAAATTTTAGTCAGAACGTGGGAGAAAACTATCCACAAGTCTGGGAAAGATATTTTGGAATGATCAATAGTATCCCTAATCATGGCTATTCTGAGTCAACTATTTTCCACTTATTTTACCATGGTCTTAATACCCAATGCAGAGAGTTGCTAGATTCATCAGAAGGAGGATCGATAAATACTTTAACTATTAAAGCATGTGTGGAATTAATGGCTACTAGGGCTAAGAATATTTTTTATATAATCCTGATTTTGGCACTAAGATGGAAAAGGGAATACTACGTATACATCCTGATCTTATGTCTGAAGTGCGTAAAGCCATGAAAGAAAAATGTATACCTTCAGAGCTTGTCAAGGAAAAAAAGTAGATTTATTACAAGTTTTAACTAAAGAAGATAAAACTAGAAAAGTTTTTCAAGAATTGAAATATCGATAGACAAAGTCTTATAGTAACTTGCATAAGCAATTTCAAAGACATAAAAAGATTTTGGCTGAACTTATAGAAAATTATGAGGAGATTAGCTAAGAAATAAAATTATTTAACAAGTACGTCAGTATGATTGAAACCCAGTATGAACAAATAGCATCTGGTTATCAAATTTTTCTTCGTGATGATATAAATGTTCCTGTTTCTACTAATGTTGTTACAAGAAGAGGTGCAGTTGTTAAAGGACCATTAGGACCACCGGAATATGAAGCAGAAAAAGATTGAAAGGAAAAAGCCTTACTTAAAGCAAGTCAGGAAGATGATACATTGGTGGATCCTCAAGATGAGACTGCTCAAGACACACAAAATCAAACCTTGGAGGTGAAGAACGATGCACAGGATGATAGTTATAATTCTGATGCAGAAACTGTCGATCCAGGAGAAGAAAAAGACACAAGCAAAGAAGATGAAGTTGTTGCAATAGAGAAAAACAAAAATGATAAGCAACGGCAAAAGAAAGCAACTAAAGAGCTTGATCCTCCGATCCACAAAAGGTAAAAGACAAAGGTAAGAAACTTCCATTTCCAGATCGCAAAAAGAAAGCACCAGATCTAGAAATCTATGATTCTTTCGCAAAGGCACTTAATGCTCTTCGTCTAGAAATTCCATTTGCGGATGCAATAAAAGTGCCTACCTATTTTAAATTTCTCCGTGGCATTCTTAGTAGAAAGAAAGAAATAACTGAAACCGTTGCCATGGTGACTAGTTACCCTACTAATGGGAGACTATTGCCTAAGTCAGTGGATCCCGGCATACCAACTATTTCATGTTCAATAGGCAAAACTGATATTCATAATGCTTTATGTGATTTAGGTGCAGGAGTTAGTGTAATGCCATACTCCCTCTATAAAAGGCTAGGATTAGGGGAAAACTCTCTCACTTCTATCACTTTACAGATTGCTAAAAATCCACTAAACAACCTGTTGGTATGATTGAGGATGTTCTACTTAGAATAGATGAGCATGTTATTCCCACCAACTTTATTATTCTTGAAATGTCGGAAGATGAAAGATTATCTATAATACTTGGAAGACCTTTTCTTAGCACTGCAGGAGCATAAGTTGATTGTGCTGAAGGGAAAATAATCTTCAATGTTTATGATGCTAAAATAATCCGGTATTCTCCAAAGAAACTAGAAGCAGGAGAAAGGTATGTTCCACCGGCAAAACGAGTTCATGTGGTAGGTGCTTTTGATAAAGAGCAACCGAAGGTAAGAATTCGAGAACAGGAAAGGGGTTGAAATATTCAACCATTCTCAATAAAATGCTTAATGAGAGTCAACCCATCATATCAATAAAAATAAATTAAAATTAGATAATAAAGTTGTTCATCGCATTCCTACAACTGTTTCACAGACATTTTTGCGGAAGAGCGCCCATAAAGATGCAGCTGTCAAAAAGTAGCAGAAATATCGACTGAACAAGCATAGATTTAGAGTAGAACATAAAGTTTGAGTTTTATATGTAGAAACTAGCTTAGCATTATTATCCAAATAAAAAATGCATCTCTAAAAATTTGGGTGAAAAAGCATGCTACAGAAAGTCTAACGACCAACTATACGGCTGGAATAAAAATTTCCGACGTATAGTTGTGGCCGTATAGTTATCGACAAAATTCTCAAAAGTTGGGGTTCGAATACAGAAAGGTTGACGACCAACTATATGGCGGGTCCATCTAGTCTGGCCGTAAAGTTGTGACCGTATAGTTGTGATCTGGCGAAGGGAAACTCTAACCCTCGCCGCCGCCACAACTATACGGCGAGAGCTACCCGGCCCGGCCGTATAGTTCCCGTCGTATAGTTTCGCCCGACCACTTTAATGGATCGGGGCAGGGCAAGCTTCTTCCTACCCTCATTATTTCTCTCAACCTCTCTCTCTCTCCAAAACTCACAAAACCTCTCAAGTACTCTCAATTCTTCGCGGATTTCATTCGTTTGCGTGCGGGAATGGATAGATCGGTATGTTTCTCTCTCTATCCATGCTTTATTTTCAGAATTATATGGTTGAAATCTTCTCATTTAATTAGTGGATAAACTCAAGCTTGATTGATTTTCCCTTTTAATTTCTCATGTTAGGATTGAATTCCTCCACGTAGAATCACTCATATATCATGTAGAAACTATATGTCTAAGGTTTTATGTTGAAATTTCTCAGTGCATCAAGATGAGCAAGATCGGTAGTCTTTTTTGCAAGACCAAGCGCCAACATGGTGAGGGCTCCGGGCTGAGCTCGACAACAAGTATGCCATGTTTTTGGCAAGGAAGGTGTTGCCCACACGATGGGACGATAACGGCTTCCTCAACTCAGCAGAGTTAAAGGGGGACTTCGACTACCTGTGTGCAAATGCAGGGCTCGCCGGCCTCGCCAACGCAAATCACTACACCTATGAAGGGCTCACCCATGAGTTCCTCGCCTCCTTCTACGACAACTACAGGGACAAAGGTAATGCATGTATGATAAATTTCATCGTTAACCAACGGTCATATCAAATTACCTGTCAACAATTTTGCAATGCTGATGGATTCCCTCAAGAAGGAGAACCAACTCTTACAAACCTGTATAGTGTCTCGAGTGCAAATGCTTGGGAGGTTGTTTCTATTAATGGTGGTAGGGACTTCTACCAGAAGAAAATGTCCACCATTCAGAACCCAACCATCTGTTACTTTGCTATCTTTCTTGCTAACACCTTGTTAGGAAGAGGATATATCGGCTCGATGGCTCATGCAGACATGGCCATGATCACCAAGGCGCTCTTCCCTAATGTGCCGTAGAGTCCCACTCCTACAGCTCTATTTCTCCAGCACCTCTGCCACCAGAGCAACAAAAATAAAGGTGATATTCGTATCGGTAGAATGGTAACCCACCTAATCCAAGCCCATGAAATTGCAATTCCTATTGCTCAACATGTTGATGGCTCCATACTTATGGATGCCAGGTATATAACTTCTTGTGTCTTCCTCAGTGTTTACCGAGCTAACAGGAGGCTCCGAGCCTATCAAGTTGGTTATCTTAATGATGATCAGGATGGTCAGATGCCATTTCCTTGCCCGCAAGCCTTCGAGGTTTAGGGAAGGGACAACTGGATCCTCACCAAGGATCAAGTGACTGAAATCATGGCGGAGCTCTATCCTGACTCTGATGAACAGGAAGAAGGAGGGCAGCAGGATGAGCAGGAGCAGCAACAGGAGCAGGAGTACAACCCTTCTTGGGAAGGACAGCGGTAGCAGCAGCAGGAGGAGTAGCCTTGGGACCAATGGCCCAATCAGCCACAGCGGCAATAGGGGTTCAACAATGTCCCCTATCA
Organism: Avena sativa; assembly: GCA_916181665.1. Taxonomy (NCBI): domain Eukaryota; kingdom Viridiplantae; phylum Streptophyta; class Magnoliopsida; order Poales; family Poaceae; genus Avena; species Avena sativa. The sequence goes on along the minus strand of OV702297.1, from coordinate 367,075,598 downwards.
GGATTTTTTGCATCTGAACCAGCATGTTGGGGAGATCGACCAGACTCTGCATGGAGTTAGTGAATATGTGAGTGCTTTAACTCACACCTTTGATAACTTTATGACCTACTTCCCCGACTACTACCAACAGCACCACCAGCCGCCGCCAAACGAGGGCAACAATTAAACATGGCAACAGCCTAAGCTTGGGGGAGGTTTTGAAAACCTCTAAACTTGCATTCATATTTTTATTTCTTCTTTTGATTTGTTTTCTTTTCCAAGAATAGCCTGTTTACTTTCAGTTTGCATTATTAAAACCCAAAATACAAAAAAATTAGTGTAACTTTCAATTGTAATTTGTTTTCTTTTTTTTCTCAGATATTTCTCAATTTCAGGTGACTTGGCAATAGGGAAATATAGAGAGGATTCGACTCAACTACGAGAACGAAGCAAGCAAGAGGAGGTATCACATTCCTTTCATCATCCCTCTTGCAATTTTAAATTGATCCTACAATTATTTACTTGCGTGCACTTGAGTCACTCCCCACTTAGCTTGTTATCCTATAAATTATATTCCCTTGATAGTGTCCACTTTTAGCTTTGAAACATTGAAAAATGAACTTGGTTAAAATATTTCCGATAATTTTACAACAAAAAAAGCATCCTAGAGATGACTTGAGTCCATGTTTAGCCTAAAAAGATTTGATTTTATAAACTACTCAACCCCATTGAGCTTAATGTAAATAGACTCGATAGCACCCTTGAATGAAATTGTCTGATAAAATGGATACTTCGAAGTAGAAGAGATTATGCCACTGCTTTTTCTAATAATTATAGTAGGATATTGATTTACGCGTGTCACTACAAACATTGTCGTACTCCATGTGGGAACTATTAACTCTGCTGGTCAACGGACGATCTAAATGTGGGAAACCACTTGATTTTGGATATTGAGTTATGTAAACGTCTGTAGCTGCAATGCTATGACGTGTAAAATTTTTAGTCTCCTTGTGGTTTCACGTTCCAAGTGAAGTTTCAGTACTCCTCTAACCCACTATTGCTCAACAGCTATCTATTGGCATGGTCACGAGTGCGCAACATAGCCCCAATTAACATGTTAAAAATAGTGGCATGATTTCTCTATGAAAGAGTTAAAGTTTTTGAAAAACAAGGAAAGGAAAAAAGATGCTTTGAGAGTCTTGAAATTTTGACGTGGGAGTAGATGAGTTGTTCTTAAATTAAATGTTCTTGGTGCAAGCTTGAGTACTCTTAATTGATTAAAGTAACAAGAGCAAAAAGTTTTCATCTCTCAACAAGAGAGAAGCCAAAAAGATTTTTTTACTTTCCTAGATAAACTTTCGACACTCGCTCGTGCATATGATTTATTTGCTAGCAATATATGCGTGGTTAGGAAGTGAACTCGGTGCAATCTTGTGAATATTTGTATGATCATGTTTAAGATTGCAGGAAATATGAAGAAAAGGATTGGACACCAATCCAAGCTTGTAAGTTCTTTTATTTCAGTTTCAAATCTCCACTATCCTTTCTTATTTTCTTGTCACTTGAGGGCGAGCAATATCTAAGCTTGGGGGAGTTGATAGCTGTGAGATTCTACACATTTTGATGGTTTCTATCGATGGTTTTCGTTTGGATATGATGGTTTTCTAGCTTTACCTAACGCTAATACTTCAGTAGCGAAGAAAACTTGGTTTTTAATGAGTGTTTCAGGTTCTGAACATTAACAGAGGGATTTAACAGCAAATATACAATATTCAGGCGAAAACAAGCAAGTCTCTTTTTGGAAGCAATCGAGGGGAATTCACTGCAAGCTTAACGATCAACTATACATGCCGCCGTCATATAGTTCCTACCGTATAGTTGTCATCTCGTTCGTCTTATTAAAATGGACAACTTTCATGAAGGAACGAAGGTCAAAAACAGAACACACGAGCCGCCATACCATCTAGAAGGGAGAAAGAAGGGATCCGGAGAATAAGGGGAAGACGTTCTTCATCTCGCTCCACGATCTTCGATCTTCTATCCACCACACCTCCATAGACACCACTTGTAGTTGAGAGAGAGATAGAGAGAGAGGTCTCCACCTTGCAAGATTAGGGTTTGAGATTGTTTTTCCTATCTTGAATTGTGTTAGATTTATTTCTATTTCTTATTGTGGATCTCCATGGTTATATCAAGAAGAACTCCCTTTATTTAATTATATCGATGATGCTTTGTTCTCTCATGTGTGAGTAAGTTCCCTTGGGCGTGGGAAATGTAGGGGATTGGTGAGATGTGATGTGCCTATATAATTTCCATTAAGTTTGTGATTGATTTTAATTACTATGTTATGTGTGCTTGAATATCTGTGGGATGCTTAATGCCTGTTGTCCAATTAAGGGCCCAGACAACATGATGCTTTGTTCTACATAGATAGAATCTAGTAGACCAGCGACCCCCGAGTGACATGGGGATATCAACGGAAAACTAGTTTGACTTGAGGATAACGAGGAACCACCAAGATTATTGCATTAGTCCGATCCAAGGAGCTTAATTGCTAAGCAATCTGAAGGATCTTAATCGTTTAGTGACTGATCATGGTTGTGGTAAATAGGCTAGTAGCATTATTGAAGTTGGGATGAAATCTACCAAGAGGAGGTCCGGCTAATTATGGATTGCTCGCCTACACACATATTTATAAGATTATAATTATTATACTTATCACTCATTCACCTGACACATTCACTATCACCATGATCTGAAACTCCTCGCGCCTACTTTGTCATCTGCAGAAAACAACAAACAAATCGTTCTTTACTTTTATGCTTTTTACTTCTGGAGTTTATATTTTAGTTTTATTTAAATACTTCTGTTTAAATCCAAATTCTATTCTCATTCTCAAACACTTACAGTCAATTCATTCGAAGACCTGTGACAACTTCAGGTGTGACAGAGACTTCATCAATAAACACTTACCTTTGAGCTCCCTGTGGGATCGATATCTGAACTTCAAAACTAGCTACAAACAATCTGTACACTTGCATTCATCACATGTCGTGTTCTTTCATAGCTCGACCTTGGTGTATTCATAGTACCAAAAAAATGAAATTCCCTATGCGAACCCAACACCTGCCCTACTGGCTCACACTGTCGCCTCTCCCAACACCCCAAGCCGCAGCATCAACGAAGATATCTCTAAGCTAACCAAGACCCTCTCCCCGCCCAACCTACTCCTCCACCTATGGGTACAAGTTGAAGCAGCGTGCATCTCTCTCTCATGCTAATTGTTTGGATGCATACAATTCTAGAATAGGCATTGTGTATATTGCCCTCTACATATTTTTTGTATGCTTGTTACAACTGAAACTACTTGTTTCGAGTTTCTCATCCGTGCATATTCTCATTGACGAGCACACGGCCCTGGCAAGAAAACAATACCCGTCGCCGCTGCAACCATGGCAGCCATCGGGTGGTCATGGGGTAACCTCTCTCTCTCTCTCTTCCTCTCGTTCAGACTTAAGTGACTCTTAGTTGTTGTTCATTAGATGATTGTGATGGATCTATGACTATCAAAGCGATTGCAATTTCCCTCATATGATATGTCTTTTGCTAATTACATTTTTCTGTATTCTTATATGTTACATGAGGAAGGTACTTCGTCTTTTCATCTTTGCAGGTGTTCTTTTCTAAATCATCTTGGAATTATGGTATATATTGTTTCCTCTTCTTAGCTCTGGTATCAAAATTTAAATGACCGGTGCACCTCCACTAATTCCTTGTCGTCCCTTGCCTTTTCCTTGTGAATATCAGGTGCAGCAAACCCACCAGGTCAGTCTCTGGGTTCGACACTGGTGGCATGGAATAGGCGATCATGTGGAGTAGAACCGATGGAAGGAAGATGACATAGGGAGGTTGCTGGCAAGATGGATACTGTGGTTCGGAAGTTTTCTCAGTTGTTTCTACGCAAATTACTTCATTTGATTAACTTTCCTCACTCTCACTGCAAGCTTAGTTCCACCAGTCGCGGCTAGGGTTTGATATGAGGATTGGATAAGTAGTTTCGAAAGCCAATGAGTATGGCTGGCACTTCGTTCTCAAGGAGTGGCTTGCAGAACTTTTTATTTTTTGCAGCAAGATACAATAAAAACTCTGTATATTTTTTCCTGCCATATTCCAGTTAAACTGAAAGTTAATAATTTTACTGGCTTATATGACCTGCAGGTTCTACTGAAAAGGTGATAGCATAGATGAGATAAAGAGAACCAAGCATTAAGCATGTATTGAATATGTGAATATATCATTTACTTGCAAGTAACACCACTTGATCTTGTGCCCCACTCAATTTATGTATGATGAAGCCATGTGGTAGACTCCAAACCTACCATGGATTGGAGTTGTAGATTTGTGGCACAGAGTGTTTAGACTATAATTTGTTGATCGATTGTTTTCTTTTAGATCCCCTGAAATGCTAAGCTTATAATGCTCAGCCATACATGATGGTGCTTGCAGGTGCAGTAGAATAATGTGGGTTATGGCCACCATTGTCACAGTGCTCACCGTTGGCATGCTTGTCCTATGAAGATCAACGTCTTCTAGCCCCAGTGTGTCTAGGTAATTTTTTCTACTACTACCATGAATACATTTCAAGGATTTATCCGCTCAATAGCAATGTATGCAAGAGCTAGCGCAATTTTTCATTTGTCTGCTCAATGGTGAGAATTGGACGATTTTTCTGAAGATTTCAAGAAATATTAGACCACAAAGCATATGTCCGTCCTTTTGAGAATGTTCAAGCCTTTCTCCCAATGACTTCTTGGTTGGGAGCTTGCCCGTGTAAGGTAGGTTCTTCAGAGCAGTCAGTGCTCACCATATTATCTTATACAAGTAACAAGCATAGAAGTTGTCACCCTTATTTCTGTCTTAATAAGTCTTGGTGTTGATTATTAAATATTTCTATGTACAACAAAACATAAAAGAGACATTGAAAATGATGAGGATTCTGTTGTATTGTTTCCTAATGTGCGTTACTTGCGTTTTAGGTTTTAGGCTTGAAAATCATTGAGCTGCATGGAAAGTATGTACCATATGTGACAGATTGTTTTTAGGGCCATACACTCTTCCGTAAGATCTGCTGGCTGATACAGTCGTATGCCATTTTGTCTTTATATAGTTCAAATTGGCGTCTCATTCTCAAACTTCTATTTGTTCAGGTAATTAAAGAAGTCTTTGAGGTCTTCTCCAATAATAGTGTCTCCGTCAGCTCGAGTGACAACATTTTGAAGGAAGGGTGCCTTTGGTCAATTTGCAACTAGAATTGGATACAGATGTAAGTTTTGTGATTGGAACATGAAAGGCTCTTCTCAAGGTGTGCAAACAAGTTTAAGTACTCCCATATATAATTGAGAATGGTCTTAAATTAATAAAAACATGTAGAACCTCTAATCTGATTTAAATGTTGCAGGCTTGACAATAAAATAGATCGGCGGGGGTATCTTTCTCATAGATGTAGTTTTCCATTTGACTATTATAGGACAAGCTAGCTCAGATTACCTACTATGTATTAATATAATTTTTTTAGCTTTCGGATTGTTCATTATTGTAGCCACTCCTACATTTTTGTGACTTCTTACTGTAGTTTCTTTAAGCCTTCTTCTTGGCAGCATCAATTGTCAATAGTGAATGAAGCAAACATGTTCTAGCACAATAGCAACTATTATCCCATTCTTTTGACATTACAGAAGTACAACATATTTACTTTAATTTTTTCTATGGATTAAACATGGAAAACACCTTTTATCTAGTGTTTGACACGAGAAAAACGTTCTGAAAAAGTAGAACGTAGGCTACTCGAGGGAAGAAGGATGGTAGCGTGTTTTTCTCATGCGCTGGGGTAAAGAAAATAAGTGCGGGCGTGCCAGTGTACCGTAGTACACAAGAAAAAGGTAGGGAAGATGCATTTCATTAATCTCTCATGGAGAAACAAAGTACAAATCCCTAATACAGTGCGCTTCGTGGCCTGCTTGCACGGCCAGCCTGACTATGGCGATTGCGATCTCATGGTTCCCGGGGCCTCGGAAGGCACCCAGTTAATTACTCCCGCGGGTTACACCGCGAGACACCTCCAATTAAGCCGTGTGGTCGTCTTCGTCGTCTTCGCTTCGCGTTCTCCATGCATGATGTGGTGGTGGTGTGTGTGTGGGCGGCGGCAGAGCCCGTGTCCTTGTCGGTACACGCGCCGCGAGTAGCGTGGCCTTTACTCCGGCCACGCCCGCCCTCGCCGTCGTGCCTCGTCGGTCTTGACGGCGTCATTGTAGTTGGAGTTGGAGTAGCATGGGTCCGCTCAGCTGGGACTTCTCGATGACCAGCAGCCTCGTCGGGGTGTGCAAGGGGTATGCCTCGCAGGAGTAAGTGTTGGTGGAGATCGGCGTCGGTGCAAAACCGACGCGCGCCTACAAGTCGGTACAACCAGCGTGGTCGACACCTCGTCTCGGTCCGACGCCGAGTTCACGGCTGTCGTCCTAGACAAGAGCGTCGTCTCACGGGCTCGTGGAGATGGGAATGGCGCCGACTTGCATACTAGCAGCCCGTCATCACTCGTCTTCGGCACGCCTCGCCGGAGTGAAGAAGGCACCGGGCTCGATGGGAGAAGAGATGGCGCCAGGCTGCGCGCCAGGCTGCCGTGCGCCCTCGGGCCGTCGTCTGTGGCGTTGGAGATAGCGCCGGGCTGTACGCCGGTAGCCGCATGCCCTCGGAGCCGTCGTCTTATCGACGTTGGTAGGAGGTGAAGAAAGGTTGGGCTGCACGCCGGCAGCCCCGCCGCCATCTTGGGCAGCATGGTTCGTCGAGATGGACGTGGCACCGAATGCACGCCGGCTGCCTTATCGCCGTCGTCTTCGGCACGCTTCTCCGGCGTGAGGAGGTACCGGGCTCCACGCCTCCATCATCTTCGGCGCCGTCGTAGAGCATGGCTCGATACGGAGGATATGGCGCCGCTACGGCACGCCTACAGTCGCATGGCCGCCGTCTTTGGCGCGCCACACCAGAGTGGAGATGGCGATGGCACCGGGCTGCACGACGGCAGCCTCACGTCCTCGGGGCCGTCGTCTTGGTGGCGGCGGAGAGGGAGATGGCGCCGGGCTGCACGCCGGCAGCCGCGCGCCCCCGAGACCGTCCTATTGGTGGCGGCGGAGGTGGAGATGGCGCCGTGCTGCACGCCGGCAGCCGCACGCCCCCGAGTCGTCGACTTGGTGGCGTTGGAGATGGCGCCGGGCTACACGCCGGCAGTCGTACGCTCACGGGGCCATCGTCTTGGTGGCGGCGGAGATGGAGGCGGCGCCGGGCTGCACGCCGGCAGCCGCGTGCCCACGGGGCCATCGTCTTGGTGGCGGCGGAGATGGAGGCGGCGCCGGGCTGCACGCCGGCAGCCGCGCGCGCCCTCGGGGCCATCGTCTTGGTGTCGGCGGAGATGGAGGCGGCGCCGACAGCCGCGTGCCCACAGGGCCATCGTCTTGGTGGCGGCGGAGATGGAGGCGGCGCCGGGCTGCACGCCGGCAGCCGCGCGCGCCCTCGGGGCCATCGTCTTGGTGTCAACGGAGATGGAGGCGTTGGAGATGGCGCCGGGCTGCACGCCGGCAGCCGCGCGCCCTCGGGCTGTCGACTTGGTGGCGTTGGAGATGGCTCCGCCGGCAGCCGCGCGGTCGAGGCCGTCCTCTTGGTGGCGTTGGAGATGGCACCGGACTGCACGCCGGTAGCCGCGCCGTCGAGACCGTCCTCTTGGTGGTGTTGGAGATGGCGCCAGGCTGCACGCCGGCAGCCGCGCCGTCGAGGCCGTCCTCTTGGTGGCGGCACCAGCAGCCACGCGTCCTTGAGGTCGTCCTCTTGGTGGTGTCGCCGGCAGCCTCACGTCCTCAAGGCCATCGTTGTGGTGGAGGCGGAGATGGAAATGGCGCCGGGATGCGCGCCGCCCGCCTTGCCGTCGCGGGAGTGGGTATGGCGACGTTGTGCGCCGGCCGCCTTGCCGTTACTATAATGCAGCTCGCCGGAGTGGAGATGGCGCCAACTTGCACGCCGGCAGCCCCGTCGTCGCCCGTTGGCGCGACTCGCCGGAGTGGAGATGGCGCCGGCTTGCATGCCGGCAGCCCCGCCGTCGCCCGCTGGCGCGACTCGCTGGAGTGGAGATGGCGCCGGCTTGCACGCCGGCAGTCCCGCCGTCGCCCGTTGGCGTGACTCGCCGGAGTGGAGATGGCGCCGGCTTGGGCGTGGAAAGAGTACGTACGTGCAGACCGGCACGTTATCTTCAACGCGCCTGCAGGGGTAGAAGGTGCGGCGAGCTGCGCTCCGGCAGCCCCGGCACCGTCGACTCGTCCACAGTTGCACGATTCCCCCACCTCTCATCATGCAAGATGCATGTGTGCATGTATGCTGTAGAAAGAGAGAAGATCAACCATGATTCTTACCATCGTGAAGCGCTTGCTTCGTCTCCATGACCCCTCCTCCTTGTTTCTGATGTGTTTGGGGTTGCGTGCTTATGGATGGATGAGAGTTTGTGGATGGCTTGTGCGTGTATGTATTGGCTAGGTGCTGATGGATCGGTTCTGGCTGCGGGAGTTGTACGTGTGTGCGGATTGTGGAGTTGGGCGAGAGGTGAGCGTCTCGATATCCTGAGAGCTGTGCCTCCGGCGGGGTGTCATTTCTGTGTGGCGTCCTCCCTCGTCTCCTCATGAGGTTGTGTCTTTTATAGGCAGCGGCCAGCAGGCGTCGGGAATGGATAGCCATGGAGACCTCGTTCTTCGGAGAGTATATCGCGGTGGAGATACATATCTGGACTCCGCACGCGCTGAAACTCCGCGAGAACCGCGGCCGTTCGAGCGAACCTTCAGCGGACGATGCTTATCGCCTCAATGGATCAGAATAAGCTGGCCCGAATAAATTTTGTTACTCGCCTCCAGTAGCTAGCATGGTACACGCGTACGCGCAGCCGGCCGGCCGTATGTACGTACATGGCGTGACACGTTTCAACTGTGCCGGACTGCACATACACCATAGTATTCCGGGTTGTATACGTTGACCTGCAAAAATAGACTATAATTTATTAAGTTAATTAGCTTAGCTACCTTTGTTTAGTATTGTTTAGGCGCTCGTGTATGGTTGTAGCTGCCGATGGTGAGCATGGCTCATGCACGTTGAATTGATCACAAGACCCAGGCATGCATCATGTACACGGCCTGCTCATAGAATACTTGTTTGATTAAGATCTTCCTGCACCTTCAAGCTATCAACGTGTCCACCTGCGCTATAACTTTGTACAAAAATCTATCGAACATCTAGATTAAATCATAGTTATCAATCATTTTTAATAAAAAGAATCTTAACCATGACCTACCAGACTACCACTATTTGGTTCATTTTTTTGGTAGCTATCGTCACTTATTTGGTTCATTTTTTCGCGAATACACTTTATGTAGCATTGCATTGAAATAAAGTGTATTTAGTACATCATGATCATAGGCTAACCATGTCATCCCAAGAAATCAAAGGAAACACTCTCTCCGCATTGGTTGAATTGTTTCTTTTTTGGTGAACTGAGTTTTCTTTGTAGCAATGCTCAGCTGTTACCATAACTAAACTTATTTCTGTATTTTTCTATGAATCCAAATAGGGCTAGTCTTGTTGATGTGATTATTAAGTTGGTAGCTAGTCAATAGTATTTATCTTGTATTACTCCTGATCGATACGTGATCCCGTAAGTATAGGATCCGATCGTTCCGTGTAACTGCTCCTGTATTCACTTGTACGTATATAATGGAAAGCCCCCGATCGGGGCTAGATTACGGCAAATAGTCTGTTTAACTTGATATCAGAGAAGATTTGCCTTTCGCTATAAACAAGGTGTGTCAATACTTGTCGCAGACCACATCGGTGCATTATGAGGCGGTCAAGCGAATTTTCAGATATGTACAAGGGACAATATCTACAGGGTTACAAATTTAGAAAGGACCATCTGTTAGTCTGAATATTTATACTGATGCTGATTGGGCAGGATGCTCTGATGATCGACGGTCTACAGGAGGTTTTGCTATTTTCCTTGGACCAAACCTTATATCATGGAGTTCTCGAGAAGAGCCCATAGTTTCTAGATCAAGTACTGAGGCCGAGTACAAGGCACTTGCAAATGGTGTTAGCATTAATCTTGTCATGATGTATCTGCATATTTTAGTTTCTTGTTAAGCATGCAGTTTAGGTGTCTAGTAGGAAGAAGCAGGTGAAGCTTCAGCCATGCACGGGAGCGAGATGCCTGCGATGGTCGTGTGATGCGACTAGATGGCGAGATGCCCAGTGGCGTGTGATGCGGCTGCATTAGATTACTGAAGCCAACTTGCTACGAGTGAATCGGTGGCCTAGCTGCAAGGTAGTTGTGTATCTAGTCGTGCATGTAGAGAGTTGTTGTTAGTGTGGCCGGGTCGTGTGGAGCCTAGAGATATTCTAGGAGAAGAGATCAGGTCAGCTAGCTGTTAGTGGCTGGTTTAGTGCGTGAGTGCATGTAGTGGTTAGTGGAGGAGTGGTCACGTGTGGTCTCTTCTTATATATATACTGCACTGAGTTAATGAGAAAAACAACGGTGGCAAAAACAATGTAATCCATTTTATCATGAAGGGGGAGTGCCTCTCGGCAAAGCAAAGTTGTGCTTCTCCCTTGAGTGTGTGTGTGTGTGTCCGTGTGTTGTTCTTGTGCTGGAGAAACAAGAGAGAGTTGAGAGGTAGAAGAAGAGGGGCTGCTAGATGCAGCCCCAACATTTGGTATCAGAGCCTCAAGGTCCGAGGAGGTGGCGGCGGACTCCATGCAAGGTGGGGGACGATGGCGTGAGGAGACAGCAACGGGATGCCGCTAAGGAGATGTACGGCAGCGTGATCCTGTCGTCCGGGTCGACGTCAAGCAAGGCGACGGCGGTGCGATGCTACTGAAGCCAACGATGGCGGCGCGATGCCGTGTTGGTGTGAGGCCGCAATGAGGATCAGGTGTGAAGCCAGGGATGATGGTGTGATGCCATCGTCGCATGCTGCCGGCGTGGTTTTGAGCGGTGGTGTGATGCCATCAACAAGATGAGTCCCTGCGACGTGAAGGGAAGGCAAGATGCACGTGACCAGTGGCGTGATGCCGCTGAAGAACATGCAAGTGGAGCTGGATGGTGCGTGCCGTGGCATGGTCAAGCTGCTGCGTCCGGCAAAACGGCAACCGACGCTGCGATGGCATCGTCCAATGAAAGCTGGTGCGCGGTGAACAGGCTGCTGCGATGGAGTCGTCCACCGCAAGCTGACGCAGGTGATCCGCGTCAAAGATTTCGGGAATTAACATGACAAAGATTAGGGGGTGATTGTTAGCATTAATCTTGTCATGATGTATCTGCATATTTTAGTTTCTTGTTAAGCATGCAGTTTAGGTGTCTAGTAGGAAGAAGCAGGTGAAGCTTCAGCCATGCACGGGAGCGAGATGCCTGTGATGGTCGTGCAAATGCGACTAGATGGCGAGATGCCCAGTGGCGTGTGATGCGGCTGCATTAGATTACTGAAGCCAACTTGCTACGAGTGAATCGGTGGCCTAGCTGCAAGGTAGTTGTATATCTAGTCGTGCATGTAGAGAGTTGTTGTTAGTGTGGCCGGGTCGTGTGGAGCCTAGAGAGATTCTAGGAGAAGAGATCAGGTCAGCTAGCTGTTAGTGGCTGGTTTAGTGCGTGAGTGCATGTAGTGGTTAGTGGGGGAGTGGTCACGTGTGGTCTCTTCTTGTATATATACTGCACTGAGTTAACGAGAAAAACAACGGTGACAGAAACAATGTAATCCATTTTATCATGAAGGGGGAGTGCCTCTCGGCAAAGCAAAGTTGTGCTTCTCCCTTGAGTGTGTGTGTGTCCGTGTGTTGTTCTTGTGCTGGAGAAACAAGAGAGAGTTGAGAGGTAGAAGAAGAGGGGCTGCTAGATGCAGCCCCAACAAATGACACAGCCGAGGCAATGTGGATTCAATCTGTTCTAAAGGAGCTTGGAGTATTTCAGCTCAGGCCGCCCGTGTTATGGTGTGATAATCTTGGAGCCACATATTTATCAGCCAACCCTGTGTTTCATGCGCGCACAAAGCATATAGAGGTCGATTTTCACTTTGTGCGTGAGAAAGTTGCTTTGGGAGCTCTCGATGTTCGATACATCGCTACAGGAGATCAGCTAGCCGACATTTTCACCAAGCCAGCTAGTCAACAGCTGCTTCGCAGATTTCGCGCCAATCTCAACCTCGTTAATGATGGTTTAGATTGAGGGGAGGTATTAAGTTGATAGCTAGTCAATAGTATTTATCTTGTATTACTCCTGATCGATACGTGATCCCGTAAGTATAGGATCCAACCGATTCCGTGTAACTGCTCCTGTATTCACTTGTACGTATATAATGGAAAGCCCCGATCGGGGCTAGATTACGGCAAATAGTCTGTTTAACTATGATCCTTGGCATTCTTGTATGGCGAGATGATGGAAGGCAGGAACTCTGTACCAAATGAAGTGGAATCAATCAAAGACTTCACTTAAGCGTGTATTAGCAGTGAAAGTGAGCATCATTTATGGGTAGCATGCTAGATAAATCTTGCTATTTCACTAAGTAGTTAGATGCAATCAAGGTTTGGCCATAGTCTCTAGGTAGCCGTTGTCTCACCAGTCACTTGAATCTCAAGGTAGAAGTTCATTTTATGCCAAATTCATTAGTTGAGATTATGCTTAATTGAAGAATACCACTTTACTTCCTCCGATGGTTGATGACGTGTTTACTAAAGCAGAGGTGGTGGGCAAGTGGGTATGCTTCCTCTGCTCGCCACTAATCATGCTTTATAACTTGTTTTTTCTATATTTAGTCCTTGAACATATTTACTTGTTAATGAACTTTACTAACATGGTGCCCGAGAATAACCTCTATTTTTATATTGAAAGTTGAGTTGTTGACATACACGGTTTTTCCTGACCTGAACTATTGCTTATCTTAGTCATAGACATCATGATGAGCACATCATATTCTTAACAACACTTCATATATGCGCAGAGTTATAAATATATGATACTTGGGTTAAAATCTTCAGCTAACTGAGTTGATTTCCTATGTAATTTCCCGCATTAGCTTTTAATCTATTCATATGACCTACCTACTATACACGCTAGGTATTTATGCTATGCTTCTATAATTAGTAATTGAGTTAGCATAAGATATCTCAACCAATGCCATCTTAATTCACTAGTCTCCCGTCACATGTATGCAGATTAGAAAAACAGGAGCAATTTCAGCAAAAAAATCACATGGAGATGCAGCGCCTTATGGTGTTCATCATGCAGGGATGGGCGACGAGGATCTTGTTTCCGCTTAGGACGGATAAAGAATGTGAAAGGGCACATATCCGCCATATGTGGTTTTGGTAATTAATGACAATCTCTATGGACTAATGTATAAATTGAGTTTCACTTGCAGGTTTTGTCCATTGGCATTTCTTGGACCATGTGTTGGTTTTAAGGTAGATGAAATGAAGAAGAAGATCAAGCTTGTCTTGAAGAAGAAGATAGAGTTCCTCATGTGCATCTTCAAGACATCATCCTTATGGGAATAGAAGAAATGAAGTGCAAGCTCAAGATGCGCCATCTCTAGAATATATCATGCTTGAAGCTTTTCATCCTCGGTGATCATGGATTGATGAAGACAAGTTCAAGTAAGAGGTCTCCCAATGGTGTACGGGGGAGAAATTTACAAGTATCCATCAAGCAAGAGCAATCAAGAGAGGTGTTCGATCTTGAGAAGGACAAGACGGTCTACATCAAGCTCTAGTGGAATGCTCAAGGCAAAGGTATGATCCTGATAGGGTTTCTCTTTTACCGGTTTCATGTTGTTAGTTGGGAGACCGGGTTTATAATAGATAGCCATACTATCAAGAGGGTCTCTCGAGTGAGTGACTCGATCACATCTTTTGGAGAGAGCTCAAACCTTTACATTCTTGCATCATATTTCTTGGTTGTTGCTGGTTTTGGTTCTTGTCCATGTGAGGATCTAGAGATTCATGTTATCTTCATAATAAGCTCTAGTTCATCAAAAACGGATTTCCCATGCATATCCTATTGCGTTTTTGATCATGCAGGTTTTTCGGCTCCACTCCGGAGGAAGTATCTCACATATATATACTTGATATTTTCTCCCTTGGTGGTACCCAATATTTTATCACATATATATACTTTATATTCTCTCTTGCATTTTTTTGGATTCTACATGTTGTTATCTTTCCAACAAAATTGGTTTCATTTCTTTTGAAGTTCGGATGCGAAAGTTATTATTGTTTTGGTTCTGAAGTTTCCATGGGCGGTAGTTTCAGCACGCCACCGGTAGTACCGCTAGGACATTTTTGCCACCGGTAGTACTGGGGGAAGTACCAGGCTACTTCCGATCATCCTATGTCTCCCCATAGTAACCTTTCTGTTTGGACACGTTTGTTTATAGGAACTTGATCAGAAGTAAAGTGGTAGTATCGTCCCCAGCAGAAATACGTTGCTCCATCGGAAGTACCGCTCGAGCATTTTTGCCGCTGGTGGAAGTTCCGACCTACTTCCGCTGAGGGCTGGTTTTCACTCAGTACATTGTATCTTATGAAATGCTTTTTATCGGATGTTGAACGGAAGTTTGGCAGAAGTACCGGCCCCGCTCAGCGGAAGTACCGATGCACCTGTGGTAGTACCAGCCATGGTCGTTTTCTCTCTTTCGCGTCGCAGTTTTTGACCGTTGGCAGGGTGCCAGCGGTGGTACCGCCCACCCACCGGTACTACGGGCCAGGCACGTAAATAGCCCAAATGGTTAGATTTTGGGAGCCCTTTAAAAGGGGATCCTCTTCCCCTTCGTGCACTAGTAGAAAACAGGCCATCCGTTCGCGCCCCCTCAGAGCATTAGTCCCGGTTGCGCCACCAACCAGGACTAATGCTGGCACGCGTCCCGGTTCGAGCGGGCACGGGACCCGGAGGCATGCGTCCCGGTTGGTAAGGCGGCATATGTCCCGGTTTGTAACACAAACCGGGACTAAAGGTTGGGCGTCAGCCCATGTGGCGTGGCACACACCTTTAGTCCCGGTTTGTGTTACAAACCGGGACGTATGCTCCCGCCCTCTACAAATGCAACGCCCCAGCCCTCTGCCTCCACTCTGTTTTTCTCTTGGTGGAAGGTGTGAGGGGTGTGCTAGTTTTTTTTCCCTATGCATGCATTCAAGGTGTTTGATGAAATGTTTGAGTGAATAATCCCGTTCAATTTCTCATAGAACAAAAATATAGAAGTTGTCCGAGACGCACTTGAGCTTTCTCCTCTTTATTTCTCTCGATCGAGGTTAGCAATCTTATCTTTTCTCTGTCATTGATACAATGCATGTGTCCATGTGAATTGGTCATTTCACTATTTATGATGTCCTGTTTTTTGATAAACTACTTATATGATGCAGATGAACAGTCGGGAATGGATGTACGGTGACCGGCGCGTAGCCGGGTATATGAAAGGCGTGGATAAATTTATCGATGTGGCTACGGCAAACAAAGAGAATGGTTTTATACGTTGTCCATGTGTTCAATGTCGGAACAACAAGGAGTACTCTTCCTCGAAAATCATTCGCGGCCACCTGATTATGAAAGGTTTCATGCCCAACTATAATTGCTGGACCAAGCACGGGGAAAGAGGGGTTATGATGGAAGATGGTGAAGAAGAAGATGATGATAACAACTATCATCATATGTTTTCTGAATACAGTGATACTGCAATGGAAGACAATGGAGAGGAAGAAGGTGAAGAACAGGCATCAGATGAGCCGGCTGATGAACTTGGTAGGGTCATTTCAGATGCAAAGCGAGACTGTGAAACAAAAAATGAGAAGTTGAAGTTAGAGGGCATGTTAGAAGATCACAAGAAATTGTTGTACCCAAATTGTGAAGATGGTAGCACAAAGCTCGGTACCACACTGGAATTGTTGCGATGGAAGGCAGAGTGTGGTCTAACTGACTCCTCATTTGAAAAGATGCTGAAAATAATGAAGCCGAAGTTTCCAAAACATAATGAACTTTCCGAGAGTACCTACGAAGCAAAGAAGACTCTTTGTCCCCTAGGATTAGATGTGCAAAAGATACATGCATGCATTAATGACTGCATCCTCTACAGCGGTAAGGAGTATGAGAATTTAGATAAATGCCCGGTATGCAATGCATTGCGGTATAAAATCAGACGAGATGACCCTGGTGATGTTGAGGGAGAGACCCTCCGGAAGAGAGTTCCTGCTAAGGTTATGTGATATGCTCCTATAATACCAAGGTTGAAACGCATGTTCAGAAACAAAGAGCATGCTAGGTTGTTGCGATGGCACAAAGAAGACCGTAAGAAAGACGGGAAGTTGAGACACCCTGTTGATGGGTCACAGTGGAGAAAAATCGAGAGAGACTTCCCAGACTTTGCAGGTGACGCAAGGAACTTATGGTTTGGTCTAAGTACGGATGGCATGAATCCTTTTGGGGAGCAGAGCTGCAGTCACAGCACCTGGCCCGTGACTCTATGTATCTACAACCTGCCTCCTTGGTTGTGCATGAAGCGTAAGTTCACTATGATGCCAGTGCTCATCCAAGGCCTGAAGCAACCGGGCAACAACATTGATGTGTACCTTAGGCCATTAGTTGAAGAACTCTTACAATTGTGGGGCAAACCAGGTGTACGTGCGTGGGATGAGAACAAACAGGAGCCATTTGATCTACGAGGGTTGTTATTCGTAACCATCAATGATTGGCCTGCTCTTAGTAACCTTTCAGGACAGACAAACAAGGGATATAAGGCATGTACACACTGTTTAGATAAGACTGAAGGTATATATTTGCATAAATGCAAGAAGGTTGTGTACCTGGCGAATCGACGATTTCTTCCGACCAATCATCCCGTAAGAAAGAAAGGCAAGAATTTCAATGGTTAGGCGTATCACCGGAAGAATCCTGAACTCCCTGCTGGTGATGATGTATTTGGTATGGTCAAGGACATAGAAGTAATCTTTGGAAAGGGTCCCGGCGGTCAATCAGTTCCGAACGACGTCGCTACAGGACACACACCCATGTGGAAGAAGAAATCTATATTTTGGGAGCTGCCATATTGGAAAGTCCTGCGTGTCCGCTCTTCAATCGACATGATGCACATGACGAAGAATCTTTGCGTGAACCTGCTAGGATTCCTAGGCGTGTATGGGAAGACAAAAGATACACCAGAAGCACGGGAGGACCAATAAATTATGAAAGACCCAAAGAACATGCATACACAGAACAAGACGAATAAAGGGCGTCACTTAAGTCGTGCCAGCTATGCTCTTACCAAAGCAGAGAATGAAATCTTTTTTGAAGTCCTTTACAGTATCAAGGTGTCGTCCGGCTTCTCATCTAATATAAAGGGGATAATAAATATGGCAGAGAAAAAGTTCCAAAACCTGAAGTCTCATGACTGTCACGTGATTATGACGCAGTTGCTTCCGATTGCATTGAGGGGGCTTCTACCGGAAAATGTTCGAGTACCCATTGTGAAGCTGTGTGCATTCATCAATGCAATATCTCAGAAGGTAATCAATCCAGATATTCTGCCAAGGTTACAGAAGGATGTGGTACAATGTCTTGTTAGTTTTGAATTGGTGTTCCCACCATCCTTCTTCAATATTATGACGCATCTCCTGGTTCACCTAGTGGAAGAGATTCCCATTCTCGGTCCGGTATTTCTGCACAATATGTTCCCCTTTGAGAGGTTCATGGGAGTCTTAAAGAAATATGTTCATAACCGTGCTAGACCAGAAGGAAGCATCTCCAAGGGATATGGAACAGAGGAGGTCATTGAGTTTTGTGTTGACTTTATTCCTGACCTTAAGACGATTGGTGTTTCTGACTCGCGACATGAGGGAAGACTAAGTGGAAAAGGCACGCTGGGAAAGAAAGCAATGATATGTAGGGACGGGGATTCTTTCACTAAAGCACACTACACAGTTCTACATAATTCCACCTTGGCAGCTCCGTATATCGAGGAACACAAGAATATTGTACGCTCCAAAAACCCAGGGAAGCCTGAATCATGGATTACAGATGAACACATGAAGTCTTTCGGTGGTTGGATGCGGACACATCTCTTGAATGACACCACTGTTGGAGATCAACTATACTTGTTGGCCGCGTCACCATCTTCTACTATATTGAATTTCTAAGGGTACGAAATAAATGGAAATACATTCTACACGATCGCCCAAGATAAAAAGAGCACCAACCAAAATAGTGGTGTCCGCTTTGATGCAATAGACGAGAATGGACAAAAGGACACATACTATGGTTACATAGAGGAGATATGGGAACTAGACTATGGAGTCTCTTTTAAGGTCCCTTTGTACGGAATGGGTTAACCTGAATAGGGAAGGGGTAAAGATAGACCAGATGTACGGAATGACAACAGTGGATCTCAACAATCTTGGTTATAGAGATGAACCATTCGTCCTATCCAATGATGTGTCTCAGGTTTTCTATGTGAAGCACATGTCCTCCAGACCGAAAAAAAGAAAAAATATGCAAACGAATACATCATATGATGAGCCAAAGCGTCACATAGTTCTTTCAGGGAAAAGAAACATCGTGGGAATCGAGGACAAGACAAACATGTCAGAAGATTATAATAAGTTTGATGAAATTCCGCCCTTTACAGTGAAAACTGACCCAAGCATTCCGTTAAGTAAAGAAGATGCTCCATGGTTATGTCTGAAGCGATCATAAGGAAGGACATATGCCAAGAAGTTCATGCTCATATTATGTAACTCTAGTTCGTGTCTTTCGCAGTTTGTGGCTTCACCGAAGGATATCTTTCGCGGTTTGTGGCTTGACCGGGACTATATATAGGGGGGCCTTTAGTCCCGGTTTTGTAGTCTCAGTTTTTAATATTAATAAAAGTCTTGAGTGTTAGTCCCGTTTTGTGGCTGGACCGGGACTATGAAGAAGTTGTCCCGATTCGTACTTACCATTAAGATCTGATCTCCAAACGCGCGCGGTCACATATGAGGGAGTGCCTCTATGACCAGTTTCTTGGAGATGCCGGAGGACTAGGATCCGGCGGCATCTCCCTGAAACTGGTCGTAGTGGTGTCCCTGCTCTCGAAAACCATCTTGCAGCTTGTAACTTCTCTAACTAGATCAATACACCTGGGAGCTAACTAATTTCACATATTAGGGAGTGCCTCTATGACCAGTTTCTCGGAGATGCCGGAGGACTGGGCTCCGTCGGCATCTCCCTGAAACTGGCCGTAGTGGTGTCCCTGCTCTCGAAAACCATCTTGCAGCTTGTAACTTATCTAACTAGGTCAATACGCCTGGGAGCTAACTAATTTCACATATTAGGGAGTGCCTCTATGACCAGTTTCTCGGAGATGCCGGAGGACTGGACTCCGTCGGCATCTCCCTGAAACTGGCCATAGTGGTGTCCCTGCTCTCGAAAACCATCTTGGAGATGCCTCAAACTGGCTGGAGGACTGGACTCACAAGGATGCCTATTTATAGTACAAGCAGCTCGGCATAGTGTCGACACTTACGAAATAATATCGACACTCACCCCTATTATTAGTGCTGACTCGTGTTTTGTCCCGGTTGGTGTCTCCAACCGGGACTAAAGGTTCATCTTTAGTCCCGGTTGGTGACACTATCCGGGACAAGGTACACGCCGCACGACATAATGTCGACACTCACCCCTATCATTAGTGCTGCCTGGCACAGCCTGCCGAAATCCCTCCAACCGGGACTAAAGATGAACCTTTAGTATATTGAAAATCCGAACAATGAAAATCCTGTTTCAGAATGCTACCGTCCCATTTTCCTAAAATACTAGACCACCTTACATGGACTATCTCCCAACCGGGACATCTCAAACCTTTTCGTCCATCCCGGGTAAAAAGAACAAATGTCTGCCGAATCGGTAGGAAGTGGGTCCGGTTTGTACTACAGGTACATGATCTATCGCCCGTGATTTTTTGAAAAAATCATTTTTAAACTTGCAATATGTGGTTTCTTCAGAGATCCAATGCAAGTTCTAACGATGCTCGTCCCCTATCTTCATGCACACCGGTTCGACCATAGTTAGAAATTTAGATAATTCAAAACGGGCATAATAAATTAAAAAAAAAATCCGAACAATGAAAATCCTTCGCGTGGTGTCATATTATGTTACATAGTTGAAAGGAAAAATACCATACTTGGTATATTGATCATGTTTCGAAAAAACCTTCACAAAATGACCTATCATGTTCGAGGTTTTATGGCTTTCGGTCCAAATGACCGATGTTATGTGCTGAATCACGACATAGTTTGTGATGTTGTGCCCATATTATGCATGCGTGTGGAAATTGGTATGGAGAACAATGTTGCAGGAGGAAGTTTTCCTTTTTGTCGCACGGAAAAGCCCTTTTCCATTTTTCGAGCGCAAAAAATGGGTCGTTTTGTGAAGTAACCATCAAAATGCCGTTTCAGAATGCTACCGTCCCATTTTTCTAAAATACTAGACCACCTTACATGGACTATATCCCAACCGGGACATCTCAAACCTTTTCGTCCATCCCGGGTAAAAAGGACAAATGTCTGTCGAATCGGTAGGAAGTGGGTCCGGTTTGTACTACAGGTACATGATCTATCGCCCGTGATTTTTTGAAAAGATCATTTTTAGACTCGCAATATGTGGTTTCTTCAGAGATCCAATGCAAGTTCTAACGATGCTCGTCCCCTATCTTCATGCACACCGGTTCGACCATAGTTAGAAATTCAGATAATTCAAAACGGGCATAATAAATTCAAAAAAATCCGAACAATGAAAATCCTTCGCGTGGTGTCATATTATGTTACATAGTTGAAAGGAAAAATACCAGACTTGGTATATTGATCATGTTTCGAAAAAACCTTCACAAAATGACCTATCATGTTCGAGGTTTCATGGCTTTCGGTCCAAATGACCGATGTTATGTGCTGAATCACGGCATAGTTTGTGATGTTGTGCCCATATTATGCATGCATGTGGACATTGGTATGGAGAACAATGTTGAGGAAGTTTTTCCTTTTTGTCGCACGTAAAGCCCTTTTCCATTTTCAGAGCGCAAAAAACGGGTCGTTTTGTGAAGTAACCACCAAAATGCCGTTTCAGAATGCTACTGTCCCATTTTCCTAAAATACTAGACAACCTTACATGGACTATCTCCCAACCGGGACATCTCAAACCTTTTCGTCCATCCCGGGTAAAAAGGACAAATGTCTGCCGAATCGGTAGGAAGTGGGTCCGGTTTGTACTACAGGTACATGATCTATCGCCCGTGATTTTTTGAAAAAAATCATTTTTAGACTCGCAATATGTGGTTTCTTCAGAGATCCAATGCAAGTTCTAAATGAACCATTTTTCTTCCCGCGATTTTTCTTCTCGCTATTTTTCTTCCCGCCATTTTTTCCCGGCATTTCTCCCGCCATTTCTTCCCGCCAGTTTTTCCCGCCAGTTCTTCCCTCCAGTTATCTTCCTGCCATTTCTCACTATATAAATATATGAAGTGTTGGCCTCCATTGTCATTGCACATCTCTAGACTCATATCTGCAACCTCATCACTCTTTTCCATGACTTCCACCGTAGCACTAACTCCTAGGGAGGCGGAGGCGCTTTGCGCCTCGAACTATCCCTGCCCGCCGGCTACTGTGTCCCCGTCGGCTGGATGCTGAGCGCCGGAGGCGTGCCGGTTCCTCCTGTCCCTCTAGGTGTGGCGCGTCGGATGGCCATCACGAACCACTACTACTTCGAGCTCACGCCGGAGCAGCGGAGAAATCCCAGATGACATCCCGACTATTTCCCGACTTGGGAAGCCTTCTTCGTGGATCGGCGTGAGAGGGCGCTCGCCAGGCACGAGGAGGACGGCCCACCTCCTTCGAACTTCAACGAGGCCGGTCGTCGGCTATGGTGGCGCGGCTGGACTCTCCAGAGCGTCATGGCCTATGACACGGCCGCCGACTCTAGCCCCCGCTTGTGCTACCCTCAAGTCCAGCCCACTCGTACTCAGCCTTCAAGGTTCAACTACGGCGACCCCGACGACGACAGCGACGACGGCCGCGGCGAGTACGACGACTAAAGTGGCGAGTATTACAGGTGTAGGCAGGAGCATGACTGAATCACTCCAACATTTCAAAACAAGTTCGGCCGATTGTGGCTTAATCTGGCCATGTATCTTAATTTTCAGTTCTTCTATGTAACTTTGTGTTAGTTGCGTTATGTACTTTAATTCCAGTTCTATCCTAATAAAATTTTCTTTCCGCCCATTATTTTCTGTCCTTTTTTTCCGTCCATTAATATATAAAAAATATAAGTTAATTCAAATCCAAATTAAAAACAGAAAATGGTTTTGAATTACTTATTCAAATCCAAACACTTTTTATGTTTAAAGTTTTTCTAAATTCCAAATTAATATTAAAAAAATATAAGTTAATTCATTTTTAATTGTAAATGGTTCATATTTTAAATGGTTACATTAATTATTTTTTAAAACAAAAAATGGTTTTGAATTATTTATTCAAATCCAAACACTTTTTATGTTTAAAGTTTTTCTAAATTCCAAATTAATATTCAAAAAATATAAGTTAATTCATTTTTAATTTTAAATGGTTACATTAATTATTTTTTAAAAACAAAAAATGGTTTTGGATTATTTATTCAAATGCAAACACTTTTTATGTTTAAACTTTTTCTAAATTCCAAATTAATATTCAAAAAATATAAGTTAATTCATTTTTAATTTTAAATGGTTCATAGTTTAACTAGTTCCATTAATTATTTTTAAAAACAAAAAATGGTTTTGAATTAGTTATTCAAATTCAAACACTTTTTATGTTTAAAGTTTTTCTAAATTCCAAAGTAATTATCATTTAAAAAATATTACAAATTTAAACCCAAAATAAAAAATAAGGCGGGAACAGAGAGAAAATTCCTGAATTTTTTTAAAAACAGGGTCATATGTCCCGGTTAGAGCCACCAACCAGGACTAAAGACTCCTGCGCGCGTCAACCCTTGGTCTGCTGAAAAAGTTGGAGTATACGCTCCAACCGGGACGTATGACCTTTTAGTCCCGGTTGGAGCCACCAACCGAGACAAAAGGCCCTTCCGTTATAACTTGCACACCTGTTCTTCTTCTTCTTCCCCATTTCACTTCTCTGCAACCCGACACGCCGCACAGGTACAGCATGGGAGACGCGTCGCCCCGATCCCCCGAACGCCGGCAGGCTGCCCGCCGTCGTCTTCAGCGCCGCCGCCTGCGCACGTGGAGCCGCGCGTCACGAACCGCCGCCGCCCGTCCCCACGCCGCGCCGGAGAGGATCTCCGCGCCGCCTATCCCCGGCCGCGCCGCGCCTCCCACGCGCGTCCCTTCGCCGTGTCGTCCACGCGTCGGCCGTCCCCGCGTCGCGCCGCCCACACCGTCCCCGCGCAGCGCCGCCCACGCCGGCCCGTCCCCGCCACCTCCACGCGTCCCCATCGTCGGGAAGAGCTCACTGTTTGTGAGCTCCACTTTTAATTTTTCTGTTTTTCTTTTTTTTTCAGTTATTTCTCGATACACTTGCAAAATATCCCGAGGAAGTATATAATCTTTGGATTTTAATATTCTTGGCAGGATTACGTATACAAAATTGTAGCTCACATGTACAAGGTCCCGCATTTTGACTGTTATTTAGCAATCAAATTTAGAGACATCAAAATTAATACTCCCTCGGTTCTGAATGAGATATCGCAGATTTGTTTAGATTCACATGTATCTCTACCCTAAAACGTGTCTACATACATACGAATCTAGTCAAATTTGTGATGAGTAATTCGGGGCAGATGGAGTACATGAGTTCCAGCAATATGCATGATAAAATTTACTAAAATAGTTTTGTCCGTTGGAGTACAATGATGCATTTAGTTTTGTACTGAAAAATAATTCTTCGGTGTGTAATGCTTTTTTGTTAGTTAATTTATTCAAACCATTGTCATTAATTGTGTATCCACGCTTGCTCTCCTTATTTTTGTATATTTTTAGAAAACGAATTAAATCTTATAAAATCAATAACTTATTAATTATAAGTCAGAAAAATATGAATAATATATCAAAATGTTTAGAAAATTGAGACCTACCTATCTAAGCTATCATCATACATTGTCAAGCAACTTAAAAACCCTATCTTAGATAAGGAACCATTAATACCCCTTAGGTGCATGTGGGTTCGACGATGTGCCTTCGCCAGGGCATTCCGAACCCTCTTAAATCTAATATGGTATTTTGTTAGTATCTAGTGTTACCTATCTGCTGGATAGTTTCCCTTTTGTAGCCTTATACTCATGTTCCCCTGTCATATGCATCCAAGGTTTCTCCGAACTAGGTTTTACACCCCTCGGAACTCCGGAATATTGATTTTAGTTGATTTTAGCTAGAGTTACCTATCTACTACACAGCTTCCTTTTTGTAGCTAGGTTTAGGGTTTAGGGTTTCTCTTCATTTTTATTATTATGTATGTATATATTAGGGTTTCTCCGAATTAGGTTTTATATCTCTCAACACCCTACCTAATATTCTCCCTTAGCCGCTTTGACTTATCCGTTTTTCCACCTATGCAGAAAATATGGACCCACACGACATAGACGAAGAAAAGGAAGAGTTGATCCAAGGTGTGATCCGCGGGGAAGAAAATTTAGATGTATCGACGTTTCTGAACAACTCCGGTGAGGGTGATCCTCTTTTTGCCGGAATAGACGACTTGTTTGAGGTTGAAGGTGTTGCCTTCCGCGAGGGAGAAGGCGATGCCTTGTGTAATCGAGAAGACGACCGCTCTAGCGAGGTGCATGTAATATAATTAATTCATTAATGTAGCATCTGCTATCTATATAGAAATAGTAACGACGATCTTTCTTCTTTTAGCCCTCTGGATCGAAGAAATCTACCGAAAAGAGCAGACGAGGCCCAACCAAAAAGTTGGGAGACCATGAGAGGTTCAGGATCGAAGATGTCGCTGAAGACGGCAAACCGACGGCTCCCGAAGTTGTCGCAAACAAATTTGTGGCACAATGCGGAGTAATCGTTAGGGACTTAATCTCGATCACCATTCAAAATTGGAATAGGCCTGCTGATGCGGAAGAAGAGGGAACATGTTTATTTGTCCCTAACCACGCCAAAGATTTATTGTGGAAGAGGCTCATGGTTAATTTCAAACTACCAAAGATAGAGCTGGATCCAAATGCGGAGGATCCAGTTGAGGACGCCTTAGAACATGGGAGAGCCATGGAGGCTAAGGTCAGGGAATGGGCTTTGAAGAAGATGGCCCAGTGTTTCACCAACTGGAAGAAAAGATTGCACCTTGACTATGTCGTGAAAGAGAAGACTCCCGATTTCAAGAATATTCAGTTTTGAGAAGATAAAACCATTCTGGGCTGAGTTTGTGAAATACAAGACATCAGAAAAATCTAAGAAAATGTCTGCAACGAATAAGCTGAATGCTGCTAACAAGAAGTATCACCATACTATGGGGCAAGGTGGCTACAGGGCTGGCATTCCTAAGTGGGAGAAACTTGAGAATGAACTGCGTGCTAAAAAGATCACCCCAGAGACAGACGATTGGGTAGAACGTGCAAGGAATTGGTTTTACGGGCATGGGGGCACGTTGAACTCGGAAGGGAAGTGTATATATAACATACGGCATAAAGAAGACCCCTTGCCAGTTGAGAAGATGAGAAAATCAGTAAAGGCTGTTAAAGATGGGGACTTCATTCCCGATAGAGAGAATGATGAGCTCACACTCGCCCTTGGAAATAAGTACATGATGGACGAACACGAGGCACAAGAGGCTCCAAACCATGGAAGACTGGGTTTCCCGAAGAGAGGAAGAAATATCCTGATAGAAGCCGTCAGAGGAGAAAGGACAGGGCAGAAGTTGAAGCAGATATTCAGAAAGAGCGAATGCGTATAATTGAAGAACGAATAAAGCAACAACAAGATGAAATTAACGCACTTAAAGAGCAAAGTACTACCGGCCCATCTCAGCAGCACACTGCATTCGATGCTACCGGCCTATCGAATAATCGAAAAAGCAGTGTGGCTTCCACCGAGGTCCCGGGTGATGACAATGGCGATGCCGATGGTGCACCGACGATGGCTCCTGTTGGCTACCCAGTGGATGATATCACAGAGATGACACACTGCGAGCTACATGTCAAAGTTGTGAACATATCAATGAAGGTGGCGGTCGGCTATGCCTTACCAATTGGAACCACACCAACTTACCATTGTCGTCCGGTTCCAGAGGGCTACGCTGTTGTCGGGGTGGATGAAATCATGCCCACCTTTGAAGTTGTGAAGCTTGACTACCCTGCAGGTGAAGGGGATGTGACTGAACTGGGAGACGCAAAAAAGTCACCATTCTATGGCCAAAGGAATGTATCGTGCTTCGAAATCACACGCCAAGGCCATCTTTGCCGCCGCCTCACCCATCTCTAGCGAGGTCGTCGCCGCCGCGGCAGCCGTCTTTGTCGCCTCACCCGGCTCCGTCGCCTCACCAATCTCCGGCACAGCCATCGCCGTGGGAGCCATCACCGGCGCCTCAGGATAAAAAGCGTAAGCGTACCGCTACTCAGCGTCATGGTAAGCGATCGTCGAATCGTAAACAAGAGCCTCTTTCAGAAGTACCAAAGGTTCCTCCCAAGAGAGCTTATGACTGTACTGAAGAGGAGACTGCGGCAATAGTTGATGCGGAAACGACCGCGTTTTTCGCTAAGCTGAGGCGGCTGAAAGAGTCAGAGTTCCCCAGCACCAAAGAAGAAAAAGCCAAAGTGTTGAAAATGCTAAAGACTCTTCATCAACCCAAGCCAAAGCTGTCATCAGACTATGAGCGTTCTATTATCAAGTCACATGCGGCACAAAAAGCCTCGAAGAGCAGTACTGATGCAAGCGAGAAATTTTTTGCCCAGCTCGGTGAACAAGCAAAACAGTCTTGCGCCCCTCTCAAGGTGATTTCCCAAACCAATGTGGGGTCGAGCAAATATGGGGCCGGAGAGCAGTATGATCTAGAGGTAGTTGCACAATACGGAGAAGCTGCCGCTGCTCAAGGTATGAGTATTGCCCAGTACTTATCCCAGTTAGAGTACTTCCCCGTGAGTGAAGTAGCATACAAATACCAGTACGACAAACCTCTCGTCAAACCTTAGGAGGTAAATATTCTTCCAACAAAAATGCGAAGATTGCATAATTAGTACTTGCATGCCACAAAGGCCGGGGCTAACTGGATAGTGCTG
The DNA here is from genome assembly GCA_916181665.1 of Avena sativa. Lineage (NCBI taxonomy): Eukaryota > Viridiplantae > Streptophyta > Magnoliopsida > Poales > Poaceae > Avena > Avena sativa. The sequence goes on along the minus strand of OV702297.1, from coordinate 367,048,267 downwards.
AAGGTTACAAAAAAGCATTATGGGAAAGATATAGATGACATGATATCCATTAAATTTGATGAACTATTTCAATTATTCAATCAAGACGCCTTGGACAAATTGATCATCAGTGTCTATTGTCTATAAGTACTAATTCTGTAATTAATTTAGTCTCCAGCTATCTCACCTTGTTTATTGCATGTATATAATCATACTGTAATATGCAAAATAAAGATTCTCGAATGCAGCAGAGGACAAATCTATGACATTGGCTTCATTGACCCATATTGGGTTCATCAAGCTAATCTCAAAACAAACCCCCACGATACGTAGGATAATATAGTACATGCGTTAAGGTTTCAAGAAACCAGAAGGGAAATACTTTTTCCTTAAAACTTCGAGTGAGTGTTATTGTCTTGTATATACTTTCTATTTCGCTTACTCGATGTTAAGTATATAATTGATTAGTTATGCATTCATAGCTACCACTATATTCTGTTAATCATTCAACTTGACAAAGGGCATGTACTAGTCATGGACTCGAAACATAAACCCCTTGAGCAGTGGAAGAACATGCAGATACTTCTCCAGCGGTAATTCTAATCATTACGACACTATATTGGCAATGTTCGTGAATTTTATGATATCAAGTAATTAATAACTTATTTTATTCATTTTCTTCGTCGGGCAACACTTGGAAAAGGTTCACCAACAAGGCTAGGGGTGTTTGAAAAGCGAAGCTTACATTTGAAGCACTAGATGTAAGCACCACTAGCTATATCCGCGCATCTCTTTGATTCTAGTTTTGATACAGTTATTATCATGCTTGATTATTATTTTGATTGAACTATGTTCTCGTAAAGTGCCCGACGCAGGGACCAGGTAACAATCTATGTCGATACTATGTTTGCGAGTTCATCCGGCAGACGTGCGATGAGAAGGGCAGAAATTTAGAGCAACTCCACGTACGTAAACAATTTCTATAGTTTTTAATTATAATCAAATTGTGTTTAGTTTTATTCATATAGGCTGACTCCTTTTTTAAATCAGATCGAACGTCTACGAGACGGTCTTCTACCAAAGGATCGCGTACGAGCAATTCAGGAGGAATTGGCGGAATTCTTGGATGCAGAAGTCCTAGACCCAAAAGGGGAATACTATTCGGCTGTGTATAGACAATAGGGATTGTACAAAGAGCAACTTTTGTATGTAGTGCATGAACTCGATCAGTGTATCAAATGTAATATTGTCATGATGATCTTGTGTAATATAATGGTTCCTTCATTGATGAGTGCAAAACACTAAATAAACAATAAATCAACCTAAATAAATTCTCTGCCGCGGCACAAAAAGTGGCCAAAATGCTGCCGCGGCAACAAAAGTTGCCAAAATGAATTCTCTGCCGCGATAGAGAAATGTGTCAAATCTCTGCCGCGGAAGAAGGTTATTTGTCCCGGTTCGTGTTACGAACCGGGACGGTTGCTCCACCCCCCTCTCCCTCTAACGCCGTCACGTGTACCCCCTATTTGTCCCGGTTGGTGGGGCAACCGGGACTAAAGGTTGGGGCTTTAGTCCCGATTGCCCCGTCCCGGTTGGGTAACCGGGACTAATGCCCCTTACCAACCGGGACCAATGGGGCGTTTTCTACTAGTGGTGGGGTAAGCTATTTGGTTGGTCTTTTGCTCTCTCTCTCTCTCCTCCATTGTTGATCGTTAAGATCTTGTCCTTTCCCTCCGCCTTCCTATGATTCTTGCATCTTTTTTAGGGTTTTGTGGAAGGAGATCTATATCTACAACCCCACCAAACCAAATCCCTTATTTGTGAAGGAATCTTTGGAATCTAGATCTTGGAGAGTTTTGTGTTATCCTCTTGTGTTATTCCTCTCTTACTCCCCCAATAGATTTTATAGATTTGGTAGAATTTGGGAGTGAAGGACTTTCCCTTGCATTTTGTGCATAGGTTTGAGTTCTTCATGAAGATTCGGAGAGTATAAGCTTGTGGGCTTGTTTCTCTTGGGTTCTTGGAACCCTAGACAGTTATGTGGTTGGTGTGTTGACTTCTTTGGCCTCCAATTGAGTTGTGGAGAAGAGTCAAGCTTGTGGCACTCACGGGAGAATAGGTTCAGCTTGTTGCGGCTTTGGTGCATTGCATGCCTTCGAATCTTGGGGTGACGCCTTGTGTGGCTTTGGGTGAGCATTGAGCCACCACACCTTAAGGTGAGTCATTTGTGGCTTTCGGAGAGCACTGTGCCATCGCACCTCTTCAACAGAGACGTATTTTCTTTAGAAGTGAACTTCGTCTTCGCGTCCATTGGTTATATCTCAACCGAGCCCTTCACTTATGCAATTTACATTGTGATAATCATCGTGCTTGAAGTATTATATCTTGCTATCACCTTGTTGCTTGTCTTGCTTAGCATAGGTTTTTGGTGCACTTAGTTGAACCTAGTGGTTTTAAGTTTTGTTCTCAATAAATTAAACATTAGTTTTATTACGCATTTATTATAGCCTAAACCGTAATTATTTTTAAACACCTATTCACCCCTCTCTAGGCAGCGTCATTTGTTCTTTCAGATTGTTTCTTGCGTTCTTGCTTTTCTACATCTCGCACTCCATGGCGGTTGTCTTTCTTTAATCTGTGTAGATATGACAAGTTCAAAAGTGAGTTTTTAGCAAGCTACCCGTTTCATGATTAGAAAAGGACTGTCATGTTGAATCCAAGTGTCTGTGTGTTTCTTACCTGAAGATTTTAAAACAAAGTTGGCAATAGAAGTTGAAGTGATTAATTATGTAGTGTTTGCAAAGAGAGGCCACAACTTGTTAAGTTGGTCGTATCTATTCAATTGGTGTTGATTCTTCATTCATTATGAATATCATGTTCTCCCATATGTACAATGTCTTATTTTTGAAGGTTATGAGCATCTAAATGTCCCTGCTATTTATCTAGCCATATTTCTATCATTCCAAGTTATACTCCCTCGGTCTCATATAAGTTACACACTAAAACTTGTCTAAGTGCATGCAGATTTAGACAAATCCAAGTCACTTATTTTGAGATGGAGGTAGTACATCACTTGAAGAATAGATCCCCTTATCTTAAACATTATTCTCACAGAAATATATTGTTCAAAAAACTGAACTATAATAAGGTATTTATGTTACCTCCGTTCGAAATTATAAGATGTTTTTAGATATTTAAATATTGACTACTCGCTCCGTCCCGGTTTAAAGGACACATATTGAAAATCATACAATCCTAAAATCCCTTCACATCCTAGGCACATAAGCATTTAATTTTAGAAAAAGAGCCAATCGGAGAATTAATAAAAGCCAAATTAGTCCCAATCAAAGGATGCCTAGGGCCAAGAAATTTTCTATATGTGCCCTCAAAACAGGATAGAGGGAGTACATAAGATTAAAATGAGTGAATCTACATATTAAAAGTGGTATAGATACATGTGTTTTAGAAAAGGACTAAATATCTTATAATTTGGAACAGAAGGAATACTATATAACTATGTATAGATCGGCTACCGTCTACTGTAATATATAAAATTATGCTTACTTAATTTAGATTATTTCACAGCTTTTATTTATATTGGCTTGGCCAACGTCATGCTTGCTTCCTTAATTTAACTTTCTTACATTGTTATTGAGATGATATACTTTATTAATTTAACTTTTATACATCATTTATTTTCGTATCTTCTTGCCTGCCATGCATTCCTAACTAGTAAATATGTGTCCCTAACTATGAGTTGGCAGCACTTTGCGAGGGCGACGTGGGCTGCTGCAGTCACTAAGATGACTACAGTGACACGGTACTGCCCTAGAGGTTAGGCACTTAAGCATACATACAACCCTAGATCTAGTCAATTCTCTGCCTTAGGCGACTTGTAATCGTCATGAGGCGGTATAATCTTTTTCTAAAAATGAGCATATATTAATATTATATTAGTGGATGCGGATTACATTCAGCATCTGTAATAACGTATTGCCCTAACGGCCATGCAGATACACACAGCCAAAAAAAGAAAAAAGAATTAAAAAAAAAAAGAATTAAAAAAAAGTCTCGCTACAATTTCTCATTCATTGAAATATCAGTACTACCACCACCAAGACAGCACTAGAAGTCCATCTTCTCCAAAAATGACACCTCCAAAAAGAAAACAGTGCACAAACACCATCATTGCCCGATCAAAGATCTAGGTTTTCACCCTAAAAAAAGTCCACGCTCTCAAAACAATACTTTTCATAAGGCCATTGCCATGCACAACCAATTAAGGCCAGACCATAAACTTCACTTGTACTGTCGTCCCCGCTTCCATACCACTGCTCCAAGTCACGAGTCACCAAGCCAATTCCTCATCACCACCCGGATTCTAACCACCATTGTGAGTCCTCAGCTCTCGGTCTTCATGACATTCTCCGTCGGCACCACGGGATGAGAACATGCCCTATGATATTAATAGCCAATAGAGCTTTGAAGCGCTCCCTCTGAATCCAAATGGCCAGAGTAAAAACATGGGTGTGCACGACCGAATCCCACCCGATCCAGCGATCTCTCGGCATATGTGCATTGTGGAGTTCGCTGGCGGAGCCTTCCAGAACACGCCACTACAACCAGATGAATGGAGACAAATATCAAGCGGGTCTTCGCCTTGGCATGAGATGAACCCTAGGACCACCCCTTTACTCAAACCGAGCCAGCAGCCCCCTCGCCACCAGCCGGAGGTAGAGGAGAAGACAGTCCAGCATGCCACCGAAGTGGCTCGCCAGAACCCAGCGAGCAGTTGCCTCTGCAGCCAGAGGTCCAGATCGGACCCGGGCCAGACCCAATGCAACTGCCGCCCGCCATGGCGGCCGCACGTCAGCGCCGCCGAGGATGTCCTCGCAATATCGCTTCCAATGCTGCCACCACGTCACCTCCTCCTCCCCAAGCCCTCGATCTGCGCCGCCTAGGAAGACGATTGGCCTAGGCGGATGCCCTAGGCCCACGGCGTGATGCCACCACCTACAATGCGACTGCAGGAGCACCCGCCGCCACCTGGCCAAGATCGCCGCCTCGATCACCGCCCCCGGCCTGCTCCGTCGGCAACGCCCCAGCCACCCCTCCGAAGAAGACCGCCACAGCCTCCACCCCTAGAACCTTAGGTACTAGGGGGCCGCCACCACCGCGGCCGACGCCGACAGTAGCAGCGAAATCTAGGGGCCCTCCGGCGGCTCCTGGGGGTCGCCATGGGAGGAAGGTTTACGGGAGGGATGGTAAATTTTCTTCACTGCTCGCGGCCCCTCATAGAAAGAATATATCCCAATCTAGAAGCAGTAGGTCTTTACCTCCACCAAGAGGGGCCAGACCTATGTAAACCACTGACTCCCAATCTCGATTCAGAGATGTCGATGCACTCTCCGCCTTCCACCTCTCGTAAGCAAACCCAAGTTGCATCTGTCGTGACGTCTCTACGACAGTTGACGCCCACCATGGGACATGGGCCATCATGCGTGACATTTCTGGCGGAATCCCGTCCTCCGATGGCCACTCAAATCGCGACGGGTCGGATGATATCAATCGGCGAGTCCGACCTTGTCCTTCGTCGTGGTTTTCGCCTGGCACCTGCATCGTACACGCGCGCCATCATCTCAACGCTTTTGTTGGCTACACCGTATTCGTCGATGCTATATGGAGTCAGGGGCAACCGTCGAAGCCCTTGTTCCGCTGACCACCCACTCAGACAATTCTGCATGTGACAAGATCTCCCTCAAGGCCAAGACGCTCACCATTTTGGACAGTGACGGCCTCGACGATTATGCCGACTCGGTCATTCTGGTCTTTGACACTAGATCTATCATGCCAGCCTCCGATGCTAGCGACTTCTAGGAGGGCTCGTTGCTGCCCCCTCCTCAACATTGTCGTGTTTGCGTTTTTTTGGAAAATAAGAAAAACGTGGGCAGTGGGGGGAGTTTCATGCACGATAGTTTCATTACAATCTCGATACTCTTGCATTCTTGCAAAAGATTATACTACATGAAGTGTTATCCAGGATAATGTTGAAGTCAACTACTACTACTACTACTAAAATCAATCCAAATACTATAATCTAATCTCTGTGTTCCCCAAAATGGCCTAGTTTCATTATAAGCTTGTGAGCTTGTTTCTCTTGGGTTCTTGGAACCCTAGACGGTTGCGTGGTTTCTGTGTTGACTTCTTGGGGCCTCCAATTGAGTTGTGGATAAGAGTCAAGATTGTGGCCTTTGTGGTGATTCTTGGGAGCCTCCAATTGATTTTTAAATACAACCCCTTCCTTATATGGGTTCAGTGACCACCCTCAAGTGTCCCATAGTGGATCATGAGTAGGCCTCTGTGGTGAGCTCATGGAAGAATAGGGTGATCCTACTATGGCGTTCGTGCATTGCGTGTCTTCGCATCTTGGGGTGAGGCCTTGTGTGGCATTGGATGAGCATTGAGCCACCACACCTCAAGGTGAGTCATTTGTGTCTTTCAGAGAGCACTGCGTCATCACACCAATCCAACAAAGACCTAGCTTTTTTGGAAGTGAACTTTGTCTCCTCATCCATCGGTTATGCATCAAACGAGCCCTTTATCTATGTGATTTACATTGTGATAGCCATCATGCTTGAAGTATTATATCTTGCTATCACCTTGTTGCTTGTCTTGCTTAGCATAGGTTGTTGGTGCACTTAGTTGAACCTAGTGATTTTAAGTTTTGTGCTCGGTAAATTAAATATTAGTTTTATTCTGCATTTATTAGAGCCTAAACCGTAATTATTTTTAAACGCCTATTCACCCTAGGCGACGTCATTTGTTCTTTCAGAATGTTTCTTGTGTTCTTGATTTTCTACATCTCGCACTCTATGGCGGTTGTGTTTCTTTAATATGTGTAGACATGACAAGTTCAAAAGTGATTTTTCAGCAAGCTACCTGTTTCATGATTAGAAAAGGACTCTGTCATGTTGAATCTAAGTATCAGTGTGTTTCTTACCTGAAGATTTCAAAACAAAGTTGGCAAAAGAAGTTGAGGTGATTAATTATGTAGTGTTTGCAAAGAGGCCACTGTCGAAGTGTATAAGTGGATTGCACTAGCTCTTTCCATCAGTTCGGACCTTTGGTTGCGTTGGCTAGTGCATGAAGCTTGACATGGTATCAGAGTCTAAGGTCTTGAGTTCGAGTCCTGGCTTTCGCAATTTATCCTAAAATTGCTGTTGACCCCTCTGTGTCCACGTATAGGCCTCTTGAGTTATACGTGAGTTTCGCACGCCGTCGCTCTCTTCCGGTTGCACGTGCTGACTTCTTCCCGTCACACGTGAGAGGGGGTGTTGAAGTGTATAAGTGGATTGCACTAAACATTTCCATCAGTTCGGATTTTTGGTTGCGTTGGCTAGTGCATAAAGCTTGACAGCCACAACTTGGTAAGTTGGTCGTATCTCTTCAATTTGTGTTGCTTCTTCATTCATTATGAATATCATGTTCTCCCATATGTACAGTGTCTTATTTTTCAAGGTTATGAGCATCTAAATGTCCCTGCTATTTATCTAGCCATATTTCTATCTTTCCAAGTTATACTCCCTCGGTCCCAAATAGGTGACTTCTATTTATCTAGATTCATATAGTACATCACTTGAAGAATATATCCCCTTATCTTAAAGATTATTCTCACAGAAATATATTGTCAAAAAACTGAACTATAATGAGATATTTATGTTACCTCCGTTCCAAATTATAAGATGTTTTTAGATATTTAAGTATTGACTACATAAGATCAAAATAAGGGAACTTACACACATTAAAAGTGGTATAGATACATACGTTTCAAAAAAGAGCTAAAACATCTTATAATTTGGAACGGAAGGAATACTATATAACTATGAGTAGATCGGCTACCGTCTACTGTAATATAAATTACTTAATTTAGCTTATTTCACAGCTTTTATTTATATTGGCTTGGCCAACGACAAGCTTGCTTCCTTAATTTAACTTTCTTACATTCTTATTGAGCTGATATACTTTATTAACTTAACTTTTATACATCATTTATTTTCATATCTCCTTGCATGCCATGCATTCCTAACTAGTAAATATGCTATTAGTTGGCGGCACTATGTGACCACTGTGCAAGGCGTGGGCGACATGGGCTGCTGCAGTTAGCAAGATGACTACAGTGCCACGGTACTGCCCTAGAGGTTAAGCACTCAATCATACACACGACCCTAGATCTAGTCAACTCCCTGCCTTCGACGACTTGTAATCGTCATGAGACAGTATAATCTAGCAGCAGTAGGTTTTTACCTCCACCAAGAGGGGCCGGACATGTGTAAACCACCGACTCCCAATCTCAATTCAGAGATGTCCATGCACTCTCGGCCTTCCACCTCTAGTAAGCTACCCTAAGTTGCATCTGTCGTGACGTTCCTACGATAGTTTTATTACAATCTCGTAAGCTATCCCAAGTTGCATCTGTTGGAAAATAAGAAAAACGTGGGGGACGAGGGGAGTTTCATGCACAATAGTACTACATGAAGTGTTATCTAGCATAACGTTGAAATCAACTACTAGTACTAAAATCAACCCAAATACTATAATCTAATCTCTGTGTTCCCCAAAATGCCCTAGCTTCCTCACCATATCCCAATGCATAAGTCCACGTGTTTGTGTCATATCTATCGTCATTCATCGTGGGATGCGTGACTCCTGCCAACTTGGGAACAAAGGCGAGTTCGTTGTCGCGCTGGACAAGGTCAGCATGAACGGTCTTGGGCCAATCGAAAAGTCTGGGTAGGAGGACCCTGTCCTGCATCCATTTGATGTTGGTCCTCTTCATCATCGTTGTGTGTGTGCCGGTGAACAAAGCTCTTCCTTGGAGGCTCTCCGTCTTCTCCCACTCCATGGTACATTTGTTGAGCTTGACGACGTTTACCGGCGTCCCACGGTGGCCGACAAGGACGGCCATGAGCTCGCCTCGGTCAGACTCGAAGAGGTAGCTGTCGTTGCACTTAAACCCAAAGCCGCTTGGCTTTTCCAGGATTTCAAATCTTTGGTCATGGCTACTACTACCGCTGTGAACAACTAGCCTCCCGTCTTCTCCCAGGATGTAGAGCATGCCGTCGTGGAGGACAGGGTTGCAGTCTGGTGACACAATAAAGGGTGCTCGGTCAGGAGGATAAAAATCCGTGATATCGCAATCCTCCCACTCACCCCACTCGCCGTTACTATGTCTGATAGCAAGAGAGACACCGAGTCCGCCGCTCGTCTTGACGCCATACATCCTTCTTCCCATGCTGCTGTCATACACGAGGAAATCGAAACCGGCCTTTGAAATCGGTGGCAGCTCGCACGTTGCGCCAGTGCCGAGTTGGGCGCTGAGGACCTTGTACAGCAAGCCCAAAACCAGGTCTAGTCCTCCTCCTGTGGCACAGTAGATCTTTGCACCGGCCGGTGCCTCCAGCTTCGTATCGATCTCGAAGTTCTTGTGGTAATATGGACTGTAGTACCGGAGCTTGGTGGTACCGACGACGTTGGCCGCATTGAGCACGAGCAGCATGGGGGTAATCCACGCCGGGTAGAAGGGCGACAAGGCGCGCGCAGATTGCCATTGCTGGCACACCAGACCGAAGCTCGGGTGGTTGGACCACTTGATCCGACTCAGAATCTGCGCGAGAACCTCCACCGGCAGGGAGGATCAGTCCCGTTCTTGCGATGTCGCCGCCTCCATCTCGCTCTCGTCTCGATCGCCTGCCTGTCGACGTAGCACCGCGCTGGTTAATGCGGCCGGCCTGCTGACACGAGATTGTTCCAGGCGCGGTGCCGTTTCATGATGCTTCACTTCGGACTCTGTCCTCCGGTACCGTCTGCGTTGCAGAACTTCGCTTAATCCGACCAGGAGAAGACTTCATCTTTGTCTGCGGCTCGTTCAGAGTTCGGAAGCATAAACCAGCATATATATGCAAACCAAAGCCAATAGAGGAGCTAGCGTCCGGTGGATCTTTACGAAAGGGAGACAGGGAAACTCGCCCAGCGAGCAATCGAACTAGCAGCGGCGCCAGTAAAGACGTGACGTGAAGGTAGTACCGGTATATATGTTGAGATGCTTTTTCATACAGTACTACTATATCTTTCTTCTTTTTGTATCTTCAAGAAAGAATTCGTAGCGGCATAATTAAAACTTCGATGATTCCCATTTGTATTTGGAAAGTGTTGATGAATAAGTGGTTTCTGTTCCACAGCATCGTGTCGTCGCTCAAGCAAGAGAAGAGGAGGATATATTTCGGACCAGGACATCATTCACCTGAAGTTCCTGCTTCTCTGCTTCGAAGCCATGTCAGGGTTGACGATCAACTTTGACAAGAGTGAGGTGATGGTTCTGGGGTATCCTGAGGAGGAGCGTCAGCGGATCGCGGATGGGCTGAATTGTAAGCTCGCGGACTTCCCGATTACCTATCTGGGGATGCCCATCAGGGAGACGCGGGTGTTGATCAGGGACCTGGCCCCCTTGGTCGGGAGGGTGCGCTCGAGGGCGGAACCCTGGAGAGCGCGCCTTACGTCGAAGGGGAGCAAGTCGGTGCTGATTAACTCGTGTCTCGCGAGTCTACCCATGTACAAAATGGGGCTGTACCTGCTGCCCGAAGGGACGCATGCCGACTTCGCTAAGGAGTTGTCTAGGTTCTTTTGGGCGGCGAGGGATGGCCATCAGAAATACCACATGGTTAAATGGGCGGACGTCTGCGCCCCAAGAGCTTTGGGGGCATAGGTATCCTTGACTCGCGCCGCTTTAATGTGGCGTTGATGTTGAAGTGGGTCTGGCGCATTCTTAGAGACGACGGTGGGCTCTGGCTTCAGCTTATCAAAGCCAAGTATCTCCGGGGCCGCCCCTTGTTAGCTTGTGAGCGGAGGGAGGGCTCTCAGTTTTGGAGAGCCCTCCAGGAGATTAAGCATTTCATCGGGCTGGGCCTCTCCTTTGAGGTTGGTTGCGGACAGGGGATTCGATTTTGGCTTGATCCCTGGATGCTGCCGATCCCGTTGGGGGTCCTTTACCCCAGCCTGTTTGCTATCTCCGCTGTTCCCGAGATCCTTGTGCAGGAAGCCTTCCTGGAGGGCCACTGGAACATCTTGTTCCGGAGGCACCTTAGTGCGGCGGAGGACGCGGACCGCCTTCTGCTGCTTCGCTCCCTCCCTGGGGCTTTATCTGAGGCCCCAGACTCGGCAGCGTGGCATCTGTACCCCTCTGGCGAGTTCACGGTGAACTCGGCCTATCGCGCCCTTTTCCAGGGCCCTGAGCTGGGTTGGACGGCCCCTCTGTGGAAGGCCCCCCTGCCGCTTAGTATCCGCATCTTCGTGTGGCAGCTTCTGCGGGACCGGCTACCTTCGGGGGCGGAGGTGGCCAAGCGTAACGGCCCGGGCGATGGCTTGTGTCCCCTATGTGGGACCCTGGAGACCTGTGCCCATATTATGTTCTCTTGTTTGGCGGCCCAGGCTCTTTGGTGCTTTGTTAGAGAGGCGCTAGGGCCTGCCTGGGGCGCGCAGGAACTTGGGGAGTTCCTGCAGTCCCAGGCTTACAGGGCCGGAGGAGGTCGCCGTCTCTTCTGGCTCGTGTTTGCGGCCATCTCGTGGTCTTTGTGGAACGTGCGGAATAAGATGGTGATTGAGAAGGTGTATCCTTCACGAGTGTCTGACCCTGTGTTCTCCTTTCTTGCCTTTCTTCAGCAGTGGTCTCCCCTGGTGAGGCAGCGTGATCGGGCGACCTTCGACAGCTCGATACGGGCCCTGAGGACGGCAGCGATCCCCCTATCTGCTCCGACCTCCCCGGCCCAGGCGTCCTGAGCTCTCCCTCGATCTCGTGGCAGTTTTTTGTTTCTGTTTGGGCGTGCTTGTGTTGTGGCCCCAGCGGTGTTGTATGCACTTCTTTTCCTTTTCGTTTGGCCTTGGCCGTGGTGGTTGCTTGTTGAACTTTGTAACTGGATGTTGCTTTATTTATAAAGCGGGGCGAAAGCCTGTTTCGAGGAGGAGGATATATTAGCTAACTCATCACTGTGGATATGGCAATCAATCAAAGTGAAGACTCATCTCTACTGGATCCATCATTTTCCCCACTGTTACTATTTGATTACGACTACTATCAGTATCAGCCCCGGGGGGACAATATAGATGACGATTTTGATTGTGAGCCTGACAACGAAGAAGATCATGTTGAAATTAAGAAAAGAGACTGCAATAATGATGAGAACAGGGAAGCAGATAATACATTATTCTTCTACAGTATAACCAAGAGATTTCTACTACGCAAGAGAGTAGATTATCTGAAAAACCACAACTACTGGACAACGCCACAAGGATGGATGCTCATGTCACACTCTGACTCACATGATACCTTCTTGTGGAATCCCTTCACGGGTCAGAGGATCAACCTACCCCTTGACGACGATGATTTCCTTGGAGAGAGCCAGTGTAGGTGCTTGCTATCACATAGGCCTACTGATCCAAATTGTGTGGTGTTAGTTGTGAATATCAATGATACCATACTTTGGTATTGCCATCCCGGAGGAAAGCAGTGGTTCACGCACATGTACGACTATACCGGAGGAAATCAGTGGTTTGCGCCGTACATGCACGATGTGCTAACGCCTGACCAAATTCGTTGTGCCGCCATTACATCAATGGCGTGTCTTACAGCAGTTGGCGGGAAATTTTACGCACATTTCACTCATAGAATTGTCACACTCGAATTCTTGCCAAACCCAACGTTTACTTGTATCCCAGTCGAGGAAGCTTCAGATGCAGGGTACATGTACACCGCTTCAAGCTCTACCTATCTAGAATCTTGTGGTGAGTTGTTCCGCTTGATTATGAATCATCCAACAGTTTGTGATCTCAAAGTTTCCCAGATTGAAGTTCAAAAGCTGGACTTATCAACAAGAGCTTGGGTGAAAGTAGACACGCTCGACGATATGGTATTCTTCGACGTTTCTGGCTGCCGTGTATCACTCAGTGCAAAAGAAGTCGGTTTGAAGGGGAACTGCATCTATTTCGTGCGGTGCCATGACAAGGGGGTGTATGTTTACGACATGGAACGAGGGACTACTGCAGTGCATGATCCTGGGCAAGACTTACCGGATGACATGGCACCCGATATTGTAGTGCCTCCTTATTAAATGTTTTGATTAATTTTCGAAGTGCTTATTATTGTGAATCTGCATCACCATATAAACATATTGGTGGGTACTACATTTGTACTTGTACACGTGGGTGCCGCAGCTATCATGTAGGCTCGTGCACACATGGATGCTTTGAGATCCGCAAAAACTATGAGATGTGTTATTGTATATATCATCTTTAAAATAGGACATCATGTCCATAGGAATACTTATCATACAAGTTTTATCAATATTATATTGCTTATAAATTGTTTTATGTTCATTACACCTTATGACACCTTATGAGAGAATAGAGAAAGTGAACCCATGATCTCCGGTCCGGTATTATAAGAAACAACTTTCATTTACTTTTATTGTCTTCTATATTTTTTGCATTAATCAAAGGACTATGCTAAAGAGCGGCGCTGCACAAAAGTTGTTGTCATGCGGCGGGTATGTCATGTAATCGGGCAGGGACTAGTCAGTCTCGATATGCAACTCGTAGTTGTTAGCGATAGTACGACATGCACATTCTTCGTCTGTACCAAAAGCAAAGCTTCTCAGCCACATGTTTTCAGAACGAGGTCAAACTTCAGACATATTTCTCACTGTTCTCTGAAGCCTACTTCTAGCAGCAAGCTGCCGGATTTAATTCTTGCTAATTGCCAAATTAATTAGTGCTAGTTGCCAGGTTAGTACTAATCCTAAGATAAATTAAGCCCCTGATTCAACTCATACTAATTTCCAAATTAATTAGGCATAGTTTCCAGATTAATTAGGCTTAGCTACCCAATTGATTATGCATAGTCGTCATGTCAACGGATCTACTAGCTGCCAGATTACTAATTGCCATTTTACTAAAACGCTCTCCGACCCGAGGATGGGAATGCGTCGACGCCTAACCCTGGCGCCGGGAGCTTTCTCGTCGTCGTCGCCTTCCACGTCGGGTTCGCGGTTTAGATGCTTGGGATCCGATTCTGAGGCGGGGGAAGAGGCTGCGGTGGCAGATCGGGAGGCCCTTGAGGCGCTGGAAGATGTTTCCGGGGATCTTGGCTGGACTACCGTGGCTCGCCGGAGACGGAGGACGGACGAGGAGCTCCGGCAGGATTTCTGGGAAGAAATTGGCTTTCCTACTGCGGCATCCAGGTTCTGGGAGAGAGGGTCGCCGTCTTCTCCGGCTCCGGTTGGTTCCTTGCCGCTGGTGGAGTCGGGTTTAGGGAGGAGAAGATCGGTGTCGCCATCGGTGCCGGGTCGCCGTCGTGGGGCATCTGCGTCCCCTACGGGACTGGTGCTCTCCCGACAACCTCGTGTGAAGCCATGGAAGGGACCTCTACCCCCACTGAGGGTTTCTGCGCCGCCGGCGTTCGGTTTCCTCGTCGAGGCCGCATTCAAGCGCAGGGAGCTGTGCGATCCGGTTTCTCCGCCGCCTGCTGATGTGGCAGTTTCATGTGGGCCTGTTGAGTTGGCAGTGTCAGAACCATCCTGGCGTGCGGTTGCCCTGCGTTTGCGTGCGGCTTGGGGGTGCGGGTCCAAGTCGGGCAGGACGGGTCGCACGGTATCCCTGCCTTATTCGACGCGGGGGTCTGTGGCTTTTCCTTCGTCGACACCGCCGCCTCTACACAGGTCACCATCGTCTACTGCTGCTACTGGAAACCACTTTCCTCGATCGTTTGCGCAGGTGCTATCTGCTCCCATGGCGGCACCAAATCCTAGGGGGGCCCCTACCGCTGCGCCCCTAGTGGGCCCTCTAGTGCGACGCCTAGGGGACCTCCTGCTGTGCCGCCTCCCCGGGGTCATCCTGTCCCTTCCCATGCAGGGCCTTCCTTTGCCGCTGCTAATGCAGGTTTCGTTGCAACCGGGTCAGGCTACGGGCCGCCACCGTTCTCCTGGGCCGCGGGGGATGCCCCACCCCGGGTCGGGATGCCGGGGGGGGGGGGGGGGGGGGGGGGGGGTGAGGATGGCTTACCCGCCCACTCCTGCTGCATACTTCAGTGCCCCTCATCCGCGCCTGTTGCAGCCGCCGTTTCGCGGCGCGTCTGCTGGTTCTGCTGGATTTCCTGCTAATCCTATGGGGACGATGCCGTTACAGCTTGTGTCCGGTGTTCTGACACATGGCTAGCAGTTTGTGGTTGGGATGGGTGCTACGGCAGTGACGGCACCCAAGCGAAAGAAGAAGAAGAAGCAGGCGCATGTGCCGCAGGCAGACCCGCAGCTCTTTTAGCAGCCCACGACGCAGTTTGGGCAGTCTCAGTTGCAGGTTCCGCGGCCCTTTGATACTCCACTCTTGGCTTAGGGACATCGCATGCAATACCAGTATGATGTACAGACTCAAATGCAGGGATAGGGTACCCCGACGCCGGTTGTCGCTACACCTCAGCCACCCTTTGTTCCGCCGCAGGTTTTGTCGGTTGCTGGGGGAAAGAAGAATAATAAGTTTGTTCGTTGCTGGAAGTGCGCGGTTAATACACACGCGACAAAGGATTGTAAAGCGGTTCACTACTGTTATATTTGTGATAGCTCTGCCCATACTACCTTGAGATGTCCTGTACTGAATCAGCCGCGCATGACTCCTTACATGGCTGGTATTGGTGGAGAGAGTACACTGTTTACTCAGATTCCAGATGTGGTGGCTCGTGATCATCTGGCGCATAGTCAGACTCCTATAGCTCTGGTGCGAGTCTTTGGACCGATGGTATCTGCGGATGTCGTCCAGCGGAAGATTGCTAGGAGGTGTCCGGTGCATGTTCAGTGGAAGTGGGAGGCATTGCCATATGGCGACTCTTCTTTCTTAGTGAGCTTCCCGTATTTTGAAGACTTGGACAGACTTGATGGGAGCCATATGTCAGTACCGCTTTGTACCTCCCAGCTTTCTTTCTCTGTTTACAGGATGATGGAAGTGCCGCATAAGTTTGAGATGCAGTAGGTTTGGCTACATGTTCAGGGGGTTCCTCATATTTTGCGCTCTTTCTCGGGACTGTGGGATATTGGAGGTCTCATGGGGAACACTCTAGATGTGGATCTGTTCAGTCTGAGGAAGAGAGGGATAGTTTGTATTCTTGTGGATATGTTTGATACCAAGGTCTTTCTGAAGCGGCAGGATTATTTAGGTCACCATATTCCATCTAATGCCGTGGTCAAGAATAAGGTCTATGAGTTCCGTTTCCGGTTGGAGCCTGAGGGTTATATTCCGGAACCAGAGTTTGTTCCTTACATGTGGAGGAAAGGGGCTGATGACGGTGATGATGATGCTAATGGGAAGCCTATGGAGGATGATATGGATATTTCTGATACAGCTACTGCCATTCAGGTTGCGGGTTCTGGTTCTTCCTCGGCCGCGCCAATGTAGGAGACCTCGACGCCTTCTTCTTATAGTCAGGGGGTGTAGAAGGTGTTTGCTGTCACTCCTTTTAATGATAATCCGGCTACTCCTCTTGGTAGAGAACTTGTGGCTGCACTACCTATGGATTCTCCCCTCCGTGGAAGGGGTTCTCTTTTGTCTACTCATGTTTCTCCAGCTCAGCTACAGGAGGCCCTCCACTCCGCTTCTAGGGCTGTTCAGCAGACACATTCTGCTTCGCCGGCGAGGTCCAGGACGCATGTTATGGGTAGATATGTTCCTGGTTATCATACTCGGCCGGTCCTTGAGGAGGTTGTTACTTTGGAGTGCTCGCGGAAGCTGGCCTATGAGGGGTAGGCTGACCGCGTCGTTCGTGATCAGGTCGAGGAAGATGTTCTTGTGGGGCTGGCCCAGGAGGGGTTGGACAACCACGACGCTACGGATGGCCGTGTGGCTATGGTCAGGGAGGACTACGTGGCTATGGTCAGGGAGGACCTGGAGCTGCATCGGGACGTGTGGACTCCCTCGGAGGGCCATGAGACCTCGTTGGACAACAGGGACGGCTGTCCAGGAGGGGTCAGGGTTGCCTCTGTCTCCAACGCAGGTTTCTTCTACTGGTGTTGCTACACCGGTTGCTGCGCAGGGGAGTGGTACTCCCTTCAGGAGGAGCTCGCGCCATGGAGTCAATGCCTATGGGGCGTCGGCTACTGATGAGGATTCCATGGTCAAGGCCATGCTTCGTAAGGCTGAGAAGAACTTAGATTCTCCAGGTATAATGGGTTCTTCGAAATCCTTTTTGTCTTTCTCTACTCCTGTTATTTCTTCTAAACTGGCCAATGTCGGCATTAGTTTGGGTAGTTCGGTACAAGATGTTCTTTATTCTTCTAATGTTTTGCGACACATGGAGGTTGACCGTCTAACGGTTACTCCTAAGGTCGCTATTGTTCCTGATGCTACACTAACCGAGGAGGAGGAGTTGCATGCCATAGTAGATGGTCAACTCCTTTCTCAATTAGTTGGTGAAAAGTGTCGGAGGTGGACTTTGATGAGATTGGGCTTGCTTCTTATGAGCTGAAAGCTTCTGGTCGAAAATCAAAGAGCCAGAGGTCGCGCAAGAGATCCCATGTATCCAAATCTCCTATAGTTTCTCAATGAACGGAATGTTTTCAAATAGCGTAGGTCTTCGGGACTTGGCTAAACATTTATTCTTTGCTGATTGTGTGAGTAAGTTGGATTTTCTAGGTATTTCTGAGACTGGTAGACGAGATTTTTCACAAGACCTACTCAATCGCCTTTCTGGTGGAGTGGACTTTTCGTGGATATCATGTCCGCCGCGTGGTCGATCTGGGGGGATCTTGTTAGGCGTTCTAGATGATACTATGGAAGTTCTAGCTAGTTCAGTGGGAGATTTTTTTATAAAACTCCATATCCATAACAAGGCTGACAACTTCACATGGTCTTTAGTCGCCGTTTATGGGGCTGCCCAGGATGTTTATAAAGCTGACTTTTTACGTGAGCTAGTGAATCTGGCAAAGGATAATCCATACTCTATTCTGATAGGTGGGGATTTTAATTTGCTTAGATTCCCTCACGAGAAAAGTTGAGGTCGGTTCGATGAATATTGTCCTTTTTTGTTCAATGCTGTTATAGACAGTCTGGACTTAAGGGAGGTTGCAATGTTAGAAAGACAATTTATCTGGGCTAATAGTCTTCCGGAGCCAACATATGAAAAGCTAGATAGAGTGCTTATGGATACCGACTAGAAACATAAGTTCCCTATGGTGACTGTTCGCGCTCTAGAGCGTATTGAGGCTTTGTCGGATCATGCTCCTCTACTTTTATCTTTTGGATCACCGCCACGGAAGTCTATGAATGAGTTCAAATTTGAACTCAGATGGATGATCCGAGATGGTTTCTTTGAGATGGTTAAGGCTATTTGGGAGAAATCGGTTGGTGGCCAGACGCCTATCTTACGATGGAATAACAAAATGCTTGCTTTACGCAAGTTCCTTCGTGGCCGTGCCAGACACACAGCTTGGATCCTTAAAAACGAAAAAATACGCCTAACATATATTATTGATGACTTAGAGGCTTCCGCGGAGGTTAGGCCGTTAACTGCACAAGAATTTGAGCTTAAAAGCCAAGCAAATGCAGAGATAGCCCGACTCTTGCGCGAAGAGGAACTCAAATGATACCAACGCTCTAAAGCTAAATTCATTTTGGAAGGAGACGCGAATACTAGGTACTTCCATGTTGTTGCCAATGGCAAGCATAAGAAGAAAGTTATTCACTCTCTGATCCAGGATGAAGGTATGATTGAGGTACAGGAGCATTTGAAGTCATATATTACAGCTTATTATAAATCCTTGTTTGGGGATCCAGTGGAAAATACATTCTCACTAGACGAGTCTCAAATGGCCGACATTCCTCAGGTTTATCATGAAGAAAAGAACTTTCTAACTGCCTCATATACTGAGGAAGAGGTTAAGAAAGCTGTTTTTCAAATGGAACATAACAAAACGCCAGGGCCTGATGGCTTTCCAGCGGAATTCTTCTAGAAATTATGGGGCGTTATCAAGGAGGACCTGATGAATTTGTTTGGATTTTTACAAGTCGGTTAGTTGGATCTCTTTAGACTAAACTTTGGCAATATAATTTTACTGCCTAAGGTTAACAATACAGAACGTATACAATAATATCGCCCAATCTGCTTGTTTAACGTTAGCTTTAAGATTTTTACTAAAGTTGCCACGATTAGAATTAACTCAGTTGCGAACCATGTTGTTAGTCCGTCTCAAACTGCGTTCATGCAAGGAAGAAGTATCCTAGATGGTGTTGTAATTTTGCATGAAAAAATCCATGAACTACACTCAAAAAAATTAAATGGTGTACTGTTCAAGATTGATTTTGAGAAGACATACGACAAAGTTAATTGGTCTTTCCTTCAGCAAACACTCCGCATGAAAGGTTTTTCTAAGGAGTGGCGCACTCTTAATCAGTCGTTTGTGTCTGGGGGTAGTGTTGCCATTAAAGTAAATGAAGATACTGGCAAATACTTCCAGACAGAGAAAGGATTGAGACAAGGAGATCTATTATCGCCTTTACTATTTAATATAGTGGCTGATATGTTGGATATCCTTATTGAGAGAGCAAAGGCTGATGGTCAAATTGAAAGATTAGTTCCACATCTTATTGTTGGTGGACTCTCTATTCTTCAATACGCCGGCGATACAATCCTTTTTATGGAACATGATCTGGAGAAGGCTAAGAATCTGAAATTAATTTTATCAGCATTCGAGCAGTTATCTGGACTTAAAATTAACTTCCATAAGAGTGACTTGTATTATTTTGGCGAGGCCCATAACGAGGCCCAACTATATGCCAAACTTTTTCGGCTGTGGTCAGGGGCAATTTCCAATCAACTATTTGGGAATACCGATTCATTATCGGCGCCTCACAATAGCTGAATGGAAACTTGTTGAGGAAAGGCTTCAAAAACGTCTTAATAGTTGGAAAGGCAAATTGCTATCCCTTGGTGGAAGACTAGTACTCATAAATTCAGTACATACTAACATGGTACTGTATATGATCTCGTTTTTCCAATTACCAAAAGGTTTCTTGAATAAAGTGGATTACTTCCGCTCAAGATTCTTTTGGCAAGGAGATAGTGAGAAAAAGAAGTATCGATTGGCCAGATGGAATGTGGTTTGCCGCCCGAAGGAATATGGTGGACTAGGCATGCATGATTTGCAAGTCAAAAACACCGCACTTCTGGACAAATGGCTTTTTAAACTACTTACAGAAGATGGTGTGTGGCAAACCATGTTATGGAGGAAATATGTGGGGTCCAAAGATGTGTTCCAAGTGGTTTGGAAACCAGGTGATTCACACTTTTGGGCGGGCCTTATGGCCACCAAAAACATTTCTTTCATTTTGGTGCTTTCAAGATTAAGGATGGATCACATGTTAGGTTTTGGGAAGATAAGTGGCTTGGTCAAACTACTCTCTGTGAACAACATCCAGCTCTATATTCGATTGTTAGACACAAAGGGGATACAATTTCCACAGTGATGGAAGACAACCCTCCTAATGTGTCTTTCAGAATAAGTCTCATTGGTCCTCGACTGGTATCTTGGTATAATCTACTACTACAATTATCCACTATACAAGTGTCGGACGGTGTTGACGTGTTCAAATGGAAATTACTAGAAAGTGGTAAATTTTCTGTTGGCTCACTATATAAAGCTTTGGTCCAACCTGATATCCCGGTCGATGATAATAGTAAAATTTAGAAAATGAAAATACCCCTTAAGACGAAGATATTTGTATGGTATCTACGTAAGGGTGTAGTTCTAACAAAAGATAATCTTGCAAAAAGGAATTGGAAAGGAAGTACACAATGTATTTTTTGTCATCACGATAAGACAATTCGTCATTTATTCTTCCATTGCAAATTTGCTCGCTCTATATGGTCATTCATCCAAATATCTTCTGGTTTATCTCCTCCATATTCAGTAACCAATGTTTTTGGTAATTGGTTGCATAGAATCATTGATAAATACAAAACTTTGTTTAGGGTGGGAGCTCTTGCCATTATATGGTCGCTATGGCTCTGTAGAAATGACAAGATTTTTAATAATATTATGTCTTCTCCTCTGCGGGTTATTTATCGAGCCACAGCTATCCTCCGATCATGGACTATTCTTGAACGCATAGAGTTTCGCCACCTATTTATGGAGGGATGTACACGATTGGAGGATACGGCGAGGGATATTTTCTCCCGACATGGATGGTCGCGTGATTTGAGGATTATTCTATCTTAGATTGGATACCGTTCTTTCATAGTGATTTCTTGTAATGCCTATCTTCTTTTTATTCTCTAGTTCGGTCGGTCGTGTGGCTATGTGCATCTTAGTTATGCAGAGGCTAGGTGTAAACATTAAACATTTTTTGTTAATAAATGCGCCCATTTAAAAAACAGATTAACTAAACCTAATTGCCAGATTCAAGTGGTGCTTGTTACCCGATTGACCGGGTCTACTTCAAAATCTGTAGGCCCTGGGCGATGAATCCATCATCCTCCAAAAATATGATCCACATGAACCAGGGGATTACACCGGTAACATGCAATAATCAAGGAGTAACTTCTCGAAAAATTAGATGATGACAGATCAAGAGAGTAGGAAAGAGGAAAATGCTGGGCAGCCCAACGTGCCAGTCGCCGAACATCGCACACGCCTCCAGCTTGTCATCGACGAACTCCTCGCACTTGGTGACGGTAGACTCTTACTTCGTGCTTGACATCGGCAGCCTGCCCGCGCTTGACGTCGGGAGCCTCCTCTCGCTCGATGGCAGAAGCCTCTTCCTCGCGCTCGACGATGGCAGACTCCCTGTTGCGCGGCTGGCAGTACTCTCCCCACTATCTGCTCATCGGCGGACATCTCGCCACCTAGTAAATGGGTGCCTCCTCCTCGGGATCATCGATGGCAGCGTCCCCGCTTCGTGCTTGGCGTGTCCTCCCGACGGTAGTCGCTAGAATCCTCCTCTTTGAGCTCGTCGTCGGTGGAGTCCTCCTCTCTGTGGGGCACCCTCCCCGCTGCATGCTCGCCAGCGACATCCTCCTAATGCGATCCTCCTATGCATCGAGAGAAGGTCCTCTCACGTGGCTATTTCAGAGAGAAGGACATATGTGTAGGTTTTATAACATAGAAAACAAAAAAATTCTACCGCAAGAACGAATAAAACCAAGATCCAATCTATGGAAAAGCAAGATCTAATCTACGAGATAGGTGCAACGAGATAGATAAGAACTAACCCTCAAAGATCCAAAGCCTTAACGAGATCTAATCTTGTGGTTGATGACGACGATCCTTCCAGCGGGCAGTGGAGGTAGTAGATCCCCTCGGAATCCCAACAGTACAACAACGTGGTGGTGGTGGAGGAGAATTCCTGCAGGGCTTCGCCTAAGCCAGAGCAGGAAGAAGGAGGAGGGAGGAGAGGTGGCGGCTAGGGTTGGGTGAAGGGGCAAGGGGGCCGGCCACCCCTCCCGTCTATTTATAGAGGAAGGGTGCGGCTAGGGCTCCCTGCTTTGCCCTACACCTTCTAGGGCCGGTGAAAGGGAAGGGGGAGTTTTCTTCCTCCCACGTCTATCATCTATTCTTTAGGGATTTTGATCTTATCCCTTGGGGCTGCTCGACTGTGTTGGAGATATGCCCTAGAGGCAGTAATAAATATGGTTATTATTATATCTTTGTGTTTATGATAAATGTTTACATTCATGCTATAATAGTATTAACAAGGAAACATTAATATTTGTGTGATTTGTAAACTTAAATTGAAGTCCCCAGTAAAGCCTCTTCATAATACTGGCTTGTTGGTTAATAAATGATTGTGGTTTCCCTATCATGAACATTGAGATGTTATTAACAACAAGATCATATCGTTAGGAGAATGATATGATGGACATACTCCTATTGATAAGCGTAGCATAAAGATCAAGTCATTTTAATAGTTCAATTGCTATATGCTTTCTGATACATAGTAACCTAATTCCTTCGACCATGAGATCATGCTTATCACCATCACCGGAAGGATGCTTTGATAACATCAAACACCACACCGTAATTGGGTGACTATAAAGGTGGCATTGAGTGTTCGGAAAGTATGGGTTGAGACACATGGATCAAGAGTGGGATTTGTCCATCCATATGACGGATAGATATACTCTGGGCCCTCTAGGTGGAATGTCATCCAATTGGCTTGCAAGCATGTGACTGGCTCACAAGGGATCACATATCACGGGAACAAGAAAAGAGTACTTATCAGTAACGAGGTTGAACTAGGTATGCAGAGATACCGACGATCAAAACCTCGGATAAGTAAACTATCGTGAGACAAAGGGAAATTGGTATCATATGTAAGTGGTTCATTCGATCGCAAAGTAATTGTAGAAATATGTGGGAACCATATGAATTTCCAGATTCCTCTATTGGTTATTGTTCGGAGAAGTGTCTCGATCATGTCCGCATAATTCACGAACCGTAGGGAGACACACTTAAGGATTCGATGTTGTTGAGTAGTTATGGAATGATGAGTAAGAGACCGAATGTTGTTCGGAGTCTCGGATGGGATCCGGGATATCACGAGGAGATCCGGAATGGTCCGGAGAATAAGATACATATAAGGAAAGTCCTGTTTCGGGGTTGGAGAATGGTTCCGGTGTTTTCATCGGGAATGTTCTAGAAGGTTCCGGAATGTCCGGCACTCCGGAGGGGAAGGGTACATGAATGTGTCATAACAAGTTGGAATGGTTGCATCATGTACTAGGTGTCATCGCTGAGCAAAATAAAGGGATAAATCAAATCCTAGTTTGAAAAGTCAAACGCCAATTTGAAAAGTCAAACGGCAAGTTTGCTTGGTGGAGGGAGAGTAGGAAACCTACTTGGGGAGGAAGTCCCTCTCCCTCCACCGCCGGCCTTGGAAGCCGAGTTGGGGAGGGACTCCCCTCCCCTTGGCTGCGCCCTCCCACCTATATAAGGAGGGGCAGGGCTGCCCCTCCAAGACTACACCTTGCCTCCGCAAAACCCTAGCCCTAAGCCGCCGGCGCCACCACCTCCTGCTGCTGCCGCCGCCTAGGTCAAACCCTAGCCACCGACTTGGGATTCCCCAAGCCCTAGCTGCCGGCCTAGCCCTCTCTCCTTGGTATGTCTAAACCCTAGATCACCGAGGCCTCTCTCATAGTCCACCATACTCGCTCCGGCTTAAGGCGAAGCCCTGCGAGATCTCCCCTCTACTTCCGGTACCACGCCGTCGTGCTGCCAGAATCGCGAGGAGAGTGCTACAACCTCTGCTGCCTGCTGGAACAAGGGAGAGGAAGGTCTTCATCGAGTACCGAACGTGTGACCGACTGCGGGAGCGCTGCCGGAACGCAGCGCCGGAAGGATCGTCTACACGATCTTGAGATCGGCAAGAGTACGACTACATCACCCACGAGACTCCGCTCTCGTTAAACACTTTGGAATCTTTGAGGGTGACTTATTCCATCGACTCGTTGCTACAATCTAGTAGATAGATCTTGGCTTGTTTGTTTATATGCGGTAGAATTTTTTTGTTTTCCATGCTACGAACCCCTACAGTGGTATCAGAGCCGTGTCTATATGTAGATCTGTTGCGCGAGTAGAACACAATGGTCATTGTGGGCGGTGGTGCTTTTATTATCAATTGCTTCTTGTGTACTTTGCATCTTGCGGTATGATGGGATGAAGCGGCCCGGGCTAACCTTACATGACATCGTTCATGAGACTTGCTCCACGCTCAACATGCAACTTGTATTGCATAAGTGGCTTTGCGGGTGTCTTTCTCTCCCATTATAGTATAGATCCAATTTACAACAGACACTTGATAGTTCAAACATCAACGTTGTGGTTCTTGTTCATAAGTTAGATCGACACTTATTGAAAGCCCCAAACCACGTAAAACATGCAAAGAAATTAGAGGCGTCTAACTTTGTTTTGCAGGGGTGTGTTGTGATGTGATATGGCCATGATTGTGATTATATTTGATGTATGCAATGTTCCTTATTGTAAGTTGGCAACCGGCAGGAGCCATATGGTTGTCTTTAATTTCTGTTAAGACCCGTGTGTCTATTCAAAGTAGTTGTAATAGTTGAAGCTGGCCGACGACAACCATGGAGCAGCGTCATTGACCTTGATGCAATGCCGGTGATGATGGAGATCATGTTCGTGCTTGAAGATGGAGATCGGAAGCACAAAGAAGAAAGGCCATATCATATCACATATTATGAATTGCATGTGATGTTAATCCTTTATGCATCTTGTATTGCTTAGTTAACGACGGTAGCATTATAAGATGATCCCTCATGCACATGAATTTCAAGTTCTAAAGTGTTGATCCTTAGTAAGCACCGTTGCTAAAGCTTGTTGTTTCGAAGCACCACGTGATGATCGGGTGTGTTAGATTCTGCAAGTGTATACAACGTGAGCAAGCCAGATTTGCTCATGCGGAAGCTAAGGTTTGATCTTGACGAGCCTAGCATGTACAGACATGGTCTCGGAACGCGGATCACCGAAAGGTAAAGCATGAATCATATAGTAGATATGATGAACATGTCGATTGTTCGCCATTGAAGCTACATCAACTCTCGTGATGATCGGTTTTGATGTGGTGGATTTGGTTCGTGTGATCACTAAAACAATGTGAGGGATATGTTTTGAGTGGGAGTTCACCTAGATTAATTTAACTATTAATTAGAACTCAATTTGTCATAAACTTAGTCTAAACTATTGCAAATATGTTGTAGATCAATGGCGGCCCCTACCATCAATTTTAATGCATTCCTAGAGAAAGAAAAGTTGAAAAACAATGGAAGCAACTTCGTGGATTGGTTCCGCAATTTGAGGATTGTCCTCAATGCTGGTAATTTGACCTATGTGCTGGATGCACCGCTGGGTGACCCGCCTGCAGCTGATGCTACCAATGAAGTAAAGAACGTTTACCTCGCTCGGAAGAATCAGTACTCCACAGTTCAGTGTGCTATCTTGTATGGTTTGGAATCGGAGCTTCAGAAAAGGTTTGCGAATTCAGACCCACATGATATTGTCCGTGAACTCAAATTGATTTTTGAGACTCACGCGGCAGTTGAGAGCTATGAGGCTTCTGAAAAGTTCTTTAACTGCAAGATGGAAGGGCAGCTCCGTCAGTGAGCATGTGCTTAAGATGTCTGGGCACGCAAACAAACTCCAAAGCTTGGGTATAGTGATTCCTAATGCTTTGGGGATTTACCGTGTCCTCCAATCACTACCACCAAGTTACAAGAACTTTGTGATGAACTACAATATGCAAAGCATGAACAAGGAGTTGCTAGAACTCTTCTCCATGTTAAAATCTGCAGAAGTGGAGATCAAGAAAGAGCACCAAGTGTTGATGGTCAATAAGACCACCAAATTCAAGAAAGGCAAGTCTAAGCAAAAGGGACACTTCAAGAAGGGTGGTAAGAAAGTTACCGCACCGACGAAGAAGACCAAGGCTGGACCTAAGCCTGATACTGAGTGCTTTTACTGCAAGGGAGAAGGTCACTGGAAGCGGAATTGCCCAAAGTACTTGGCGGATTTGAAGAACGGCAACATCAAGAAGAAAGGTATATCCGATATACATGTTATTGATGTGTATCTCACTAGTACTCGTAGTAGTGCCTAGGTATTTCATACTGGTTCGGTTGCTCATATTTGTAACTCGAAACAGGTGCTGCAGAATAAACGGAAGCTAGCGAAGAACGAGGTGAAGATGCGCGTGGGAAACGGATCAAAGGTTGATGTGATCGCGGTCGGCACGCTACCTCTTCATCTACCATCGGGATTAGTTTTATACTTAAATAATTGTTATTTGGTGCCTGCGTTAAGCATGAACATTATATCGGGATCTTGTTTATTGCGAGACGGTTACTTGTTTAAGTCCGAGAATAATGGTTGTTCGATTTATATGAGTAATATGTTTTATGCACATGCACCTTTGATAGATGGTCTATTCTTATTGAATCTCGATAGTGGAAATACACATATTAATAACATTGAAGCTAAACGTTTAAAATCGAGCGATAACTCGACCTATATGTGGCACTGTCGTCTTGGTCACATTGGAGTGAAGCGTGTGAAGAAACTTCATTCCGATGGACTTCTTGAATCACTTGATTTTGAATCACTTGAAAGATGCGAAGCATGTCTGATGGGAAAAATGTCTAAGACTCCATTTTCTGGTATGATGGAGCGAGCTACGGACTTATTGGAAATCATACATACCGATGTGTGTGGTCCAATGAGTGTAGCATCGTGCAGTGGTTATCGTTATGTTCTTACCTTCACGGATGACTTGAGTAGATATGGGTATATCTATTTCATGAAACATAAGTCTGAAACTTTCGAGAAGTTTAAGGAATTTCAAAGTGAGGTTGAAAATCAACGTAACAAGAAGATTAAATTTCTACGTTCTGATCGTGGAGGTGAATATCTAAGTTACGAGTTTGGCGAGCATTTGAAGAAATGCGGAATACTTTCACAATTGACACCACCGGGAACACCACAGCGTAATGGTGTATCCGAACGTCGTAATCGAACTCTCTTAGATATGGTTCGTTCTATGATGTCACTTACAGATTTACCGCTATCATTTTGGGGTTATGCATTAGAAACAGCCACATTCACTTTAAATAGGGCACCATCTAAATCCGTTGAAACGACACCGTATGAATTATGGTTTGGGAAGAAGCCTAAATTGTCGTTCCTTAAAGTTTGGGGTTGTGAAGCCTATGTAAAGAAGATACAGACGGACAAGCTTGAACCCAAAGCGGAAAAATGTGTCTTCATAGGATACCCAAAGGAAACTATTGGGTATACCTTCTATCATAGATCCGAAGGCAAAATCTTCGTTGCCAAGAATGGATCCTTTCTAGAGAAGGAATTTATCTCGAAAGAAGTGACTGGAAGGAAAGTAGAACTCGACGAGGTTGTCGAACCTTCTCTCGAACTTGCGAGTAGCGCAGCAACGGAAGAAGTTCCTGTGGTGCCTGCACCAATAAGAGAGGAAGCTAATGATGATGATCATGAAGCTTCGGTTGTAGTTGCTACAGAGCCTCGCGGGTCAACGAGAACTCGTACCACTCCTGATTGGTATGATCCCGTTATGAGTGTCATGTTGGTGGATAACACCGATGACCCTGCGACGTATGAGGAAGCGATGATGAGCCCAGATTCCAATAAATGGCAAGAAGCCATGAAATCCTAGATTGGATCCATGTACGAAAACCAAGTATGGACTTTGGTGGACTTACCGGATGGCCGGAAGGCTGTCGAGAACAAATGGATTTTCAAGAAGAAAACAGATGCTGGTGGTAATGTTACTGTCTATAAAGCTCGACTTGTCGCAAAAGGGTTTCGACAAATTCAAGGAGTTGACTACGATGATACTTTCTCACCTATAGTGAAGCTAAAGTCTGTGAGGATTATGTTAGCAATCGCTGCATATTATGATTATGAGATATGGCAGATGGATGTCAAAATAGCGTTCCTCAATGGAGACATTGATGAAGAGTTGTATATGATGCAACCCAAAGGTTTTGTCGATCCTAAAGATGCTAACAAGGTATGCAAACTTCAACGGTCCATATATGGATTGAAGCAAGCATCCCGTAGTTGGAATCAACGTTTTGATAAGGTAATCAAAAGTTTTGGTTTTATACAAACTTATGGAGAAGCTTGTATTTACAAGAAAGTGAGTGGGAGGTCTGTAGCATTCTTAATACTATATGTAGATGACATATTGTTGATTGGGAATGATGTACACCTTCTTAATAGTGTCAAGGAATATTTGAATAACAGTTTTTCAATGAAAGATCTTGGCAAAGCAGCTTACATATTAGGCATAAAGATTTATAGAGATAGATCAAGACGCCTAATATCATTGTCACAAAGTATATATTTGGACAAAGTTCTAAAGAGGTTTGGAATGGAAGATAGCAAGAAAGGGTTCTTGCCCATGTTGCCCAATACGACGTTGAGTAAAAATCAAAGTCCAACAACGGCAGAAGATAGAGAAAGGATGAGTAAGACTCCATATGCCTCAGCCATAGGATCTCTAATGTATGCCATGCTATGTACTAGACCCGACATTGCATATGCTGTTAGTTTGACTAGCAGATATCAAAGTGATCCAGGAGTGGATCATTGGACAGCGGTCAAAAACATCCTTAAGTACTTGAGAAGAACTAAGGATATGGTTCTTTCTTATGGAGGTGATGAACAGCTCGTTGTTAATGGTTACACCGATGCTAGTTGGAACACCGATCCGGATGATTCTAAATCTCAATCTGGATACGTATTTACTTTGAATGGTGCAGCAGTTAGCTTGAGGAGTGCTAAGCAAAGCGTTGTGGCGAGATCTTCAACTGAATCGGAATACATGGCTGCTTCGGAGGCTTCACAAGAAACGATATGGATGAAGGAGTTCATTACAGAGCTCGGTGTGGTTCCAAGTGCGCTGGACCCAATGTCTATCTACTGTGATAACATGGGTGCCATAGCCAATGCGCAAGAACCAAGGTCACACAAGAAGCTGAAGCACATCAAGCTATGTTTTCACGCTATTCGAGAACATGTCCAAGATGGTGACATAAAGATTTGCAAAGTACACACAGATCTGAATGTGGCAGATCCGTTGACTAAACCTCTCCCGAGGGCAAAACATGACCAACACCAAACTGCCATGGGTGTTCAGTATATTACCATGTAATCTAGATTAGATGACTCTAGTGCAAGTGGGAGACTCTTGGAGATATGCCCTAGAGGCAGTAATAAATATGGTTATTATTATATCTTTGTGTTTATGATAAATGTTTACATTCATGCTATAATAGTATTAACAAGGAAACATTAATACTTGTGTGATTTGTAAACTTAAATTGAAGTCCCTAGTAAAGCCTCTTCATAATACTGGCTTGTTGGTTAATAAATGATTGTGGTTTCCCTATCATGAACATTGAGATGTTATTAACAACAAGATCATATCGTTAGGAGAATGATATGATGGACATACTCCTATTGATAAGCGTAGCATAAAGATCAAGTCATTTTAATAGTTCAATTGCTATATGCTTTCTGATACATAGTAACCTAATTCCTTCGACCATGAGATCATGCTTATCACCATCACCGGAAGGATGCTTTGATAACATCAAACACCACACCATAACTGGGTGGCTATAAAGGTGGCAATGAGTGTTCGGAAAGTATGGGTTGAGACACATGGATCAAGAGTGGGATTTGTCCATCCATATGACGGATAGATATACTCTGGGCCCTCTCGGTGGAATGTCATCCAATTGGCTTGCAAGGATGTGACTGGCTCACAAGGGATCACATATCACGGGAACGAGAAAAGAGTACTTATCAGTAACGAGGTTGAACTAGGTATGCAGAGATACCGACGATCAAAACCTCGGATAAGTAAACTATCGTGAGAAAAAGGAAAATTGGTATCGTATGTAAGTGGTTCATTCAATCGCAAAGTAATCGTAGAAATATGTGGGAACCATATGAATTTCCAGATTCCTCTATTGGTTATTGTTCGGAGAAGTGTCTCGATCATGTCCGCATAATTCACGAACCGTAGGGAGACACACTTAAGGATTCGATGTTGTTGAGTAGTTATGGAATGATGAGTAAGAGACCGAATGTTGTTCGGAGTCTCGGATGGGATCCGGGATATCACGAGGAGATCCGGAATGGTCTGGAGAATAAGATTCATATAAGGAAAGTCCTGTTTCGGGGTTGGAGAATGGTTCCGGTGTTTTCATCGGGAATGTTCAAGAAGGTTCCGGAATGTCCGGCACTCCGGAGGGGAAGGGTACATGAATGTTTCATAACAAGTTGGAATGGTTGCATCATGTACTAGGTGTCATCGCTGAGCAAAATAAAGGGATAAATCAAATCCTAGTTTGAAAAGTCAAACGCCAATTTGAAAAGTCAAACGGCAAGTTTACTGGGTGGAGGGAGAGTAGGAAACCTACTTGGGGAGGAAGTCCCTCTCCCTCCACCGCCGGCCTTGGAAGCCGAGTTGGGGAGGGACTCCCCTCCCCTTGGCTGCGCCCTCCCACCTATATAAGGAGGGGCAGGGCTGCCCCTCCAAGACTACACCTTGCCTCCGCAAAACCCTAGCCCCAAGCCGCCGGCGCCACCACCTCCTGCTGCTGCTGCTGCCGCCTAGGGCAAACCCTAGCCACCGACTTGGGCTTCCCCAAGCCCTAGCCGCCGGCCTAGCCCTCTCTCCTTGGTGTGTCTAAAACCTAGATCACCGAGGCCTCTCTCATAGTCCACCATACTTGCTTCGGCTTAAGGCGAAGCCCTGCGAGATCTCCCCTCTACTTCCGGTACCACGCCGTCGTGCTGCCGGAATCGCGAGGAGAGTGTTACAACCTCCGCTGCCTGCTGGAACAAGGGAGAGGAAGGTCTTCATCGAGTACCGAATGTGTGACCGACTACGGGAGCGCTGCCGGAACGCAGCGCCAGAAGGATCGTCTACACGATCTTGAGATCGGCAAGAGTACGACTACATCACCCACGAGAATCCGCTCTCGTTAAACACTTTGGAATCTTCGAGGGTGAGTTATTCCATCGACTCGTTGCTACAATATAGTAGATAGATCTTGTCTTGTTTGTTTGTATGCGGTAGAAATTTTTTGTTTTCCATGCTACGAACCCCTACAGACTGGGCTTCTTGGACCTGGTGCGATTGGCCCATGGGGCCCCATAGCATTCCCCCAGCCCATGTGGCCCCTCCCGGGGTGGTGGGCCCACTAGTGGCCCTCTAGAACCTTCTAGTATCTCAAGTCAAAACATCGAAAACTTTTCTGAACCACGGAAGATGACTTCCATTATATGAATCTTATTCTCTGGACCATTCCGGACCTCCTCGTGATGTCCTGGATCCTATCCCAGACTCTGAACAACATTCAGGATCCAACTCACATTCCATATCTACTTTAAACAACATCGAACCTTAAGTGTGTCACCCTACGGTTCGCGAACTATGCAGACATGATCGAGACACCTCTCCGATCAATAACCAATAGCGAGATCTGGAGATCCATAATGTCTCCCACATATTTCTATTATGACTTCGTGATTGAAGGAACCACTAACATACGATATTGATTCCCTTTGTCGCGTGATACTCTACTTATCTGAGGTTCAATCATCGGTATCCCCATACCTAGTTCAACCTCGTTATCGATAAGTACTCTTTACTCGTACCATGATATGACATCCCTTGTGACCTAGTCACATGCTTGCAAGCCAATTGGATGGCATTCCACCGAGAGGGCCCAGAGTATATCTATCCGTCATTTGGATGGACAAATCCCATTCTTGATCCAAGCGCTTCAACTCATACTTTCAGAATACCTAATGCCACCTTTATAACCACCCAGTTATGAAGTGGCATTTGATGTCATCAAAGCACTCATCCGGTGTTGGTGATTAACGTGATCTCATGGTCGAAGGATTAGGTTACTACATATTTGAAATCTTGTAGCAAAACGAACTTAATGACTTGAACTAATGCTATGCTTACTATGGGTGTGTGTCCATCACATCATTATTCTAATGATATGATATTGTTATAAATAACATCCAATATTCATGATCAGGAAACCATGATCATCTATTAATAAACAAGTTAGTTGAACAAGAGGCTTACTAGGGACTCTTTTATGTTTACAAAACACACAAGTATTAATGTTTCATATCAATACAATTATAGCATGGTATGCAAAAATTTATCATAAACACAAAGATATAATAATAACCACTTTATTATTGCCTCGGGCATATCTCCAATAGTCTCCCAGTTGCACTAGAGTCAATAATCTTGATTACATGGTAATATACCTAACACCCATGGCGTTCTGGTGTTTGTCATGTTTTGCTCTAGGGAGAGGTTTAGTCATCGGATCTGCCACCCATTCAGATCTGTGTGTACTTTGCAAATCTTTATGTCACCATCTTGGACATACTCATAAATAGAATGAAAATGTAGCTTGATGTGCTTCAACTTCTTGTGTGACCTTGGCCCCTATGCATTATCTATGGCACCCATGTTGTCACAATAGATGGCCATCGGGTCCAATGCACTAGGAAGCACACCAAGCTTAGTAATGAACTCCTTTCATCCATATCGCTTCTTGTGTAGCCTCCGAAGCAGTTATGTATTTTGATTCAGCTGAAATTTTTTCCACAACATTTTGCTTGGTACTCCTCCAGCTAACTGTTGCACCATTCAAAATAAATATGTATCCAGACTGTGACTTTGAGTCATCCGGATCGGTGTTCCAACTAGCATCGGTGTAACTGGTTACAACGAGTTGTTCGTCACCTCCATAAGAAAGAACCATATCCTTGGTCCTCTTCAGGTACTTTAGGATATTTTTGACCGCTGTCCAGTGTTCCACTCTAGGATCACTTTGATATCCGCTTGTCAAACTAACAACATGTGCAATATATAGTCTCGTACATAGCATGCCATACATGATAGAGCCTATGGACGAGGCATAAGAGATTTTGCTCATCCTTTCTCTTTCTTCTGTCGTAGCTAGACTTTGAGTTTTACTCAAGGTCTTACCTAGAAACATGGGCAATAACCCTTTCTTGCTTTCTTCCATTCTAAACCTCTTTAGAATCTTGTCCAGGTATGCACTCTATGAAAGCCCTATTAAGCGTCTTGATCTATCTCTATAAATCTTGATGCCTAAAATGTATGCTTCTTTGCCAAGATCTTTTATTGAAAAACTATTATTCAAATAGCCTTTGACACTTTCAAGAAGTTCTATATCATTCCCAATCAACAATATGTCATCCACATATAGTATCAGGAATGCTACAGAGCTCCCACTCACTTTCTTGTAAATACAAGCTTCTCCAAAAGTTTGTATAAGTCCTAAGTTTTTGATCACCTTATCAAAATTTTGATTCCAGCTCTGGGATGCTTGCTTCAGTCCATAAATGGAGCGCTGAAGTTTGCACACCTTGTCAGCATCTTTAGGATCGAAAACCCTTGGGTTGTACCATATACAACTCTTCCTCAATGTCAACATTAAGGAATGCCGTTTTGACATCCATCTGCCAAATCTCATAATCAAAAAATGCAGCGATTGCTAACAAAATCCTCACAGACTTTAGCTTCGCTACCAGTGAGAAAGTCTCATCATAGTCAAATCCTTGAATTTTTTGAAACCCTTTCACGGCAAGTCGATCTTTATAGACAGATATATTACCATCAACGTCTATTTTTGTTTTGAAAATCCATTTGTTCTTGACAGCCTTGCGGCCATCAGGTAGGTCCACCAAAGTCCATACTTTGTTTTCATACATGGATCCAATTTCGGCTTTCATGGATTCTTTTCATCTGTTGGAATCTAGGCTCATCATTGCTTCCTCATACATCACAGGGTCGTCGGTGTTGTCCACCAACATGACATTCAAGACAGGGTCATACGAATCAGGAGTGGTATGAACTCTCGTCGACCTACGAGGTTCAGCAGCAATTTCGTTTGAAGTTTCATGATCATCATCATTAGCTTCCTCTCTTATTGGTGCAGGAAACACAGAAACATCTTCCGGTGCTGCGCTACTCTCAAATCCGAGATAAGGTTCAACAACCTTGTCGAGTTATACTTTCCTTCTAGTCACATCTTTCGAGAGAAACTCCTTTTCAAGAAACGATCCATTCTTGTCAACGAAAACTTTGCCTTCGGATCTATGATAGAAGGTATACCCAATTTTTTCTTTAGGGCATCCTATGAAGATGCATTTTTCCGCTTTGGGTTCAAGCTTGTCAGGTTGTAACTTCTTTACATATGCTTCGTAGCCCCAAACTTTAAGGAACGATGACTTAGGTTTCTTACCAAACTATAATTTCTATGGTGTCATTTCAACGGATTTAGATGGTGCCCTATTTAAAGTGAATGCGGTCGTCTCTAATGCATAACCCCAAAACGATAACAGTAAATCTATAAGAGACATCATGGACCGAACCATATTTAAAAGAGTTTGATTACGATGTTCGGACACACCATTATGCTGTGGTGTTCTCGGCGGTGTCAATTGTGAAAGTGTTCCACATTTCTTTAAATGCATGCCAAACTCGTAACTCAGATATTCACCTCCACGATCAGAACGCAGAAACTTAATCTTCTTGTTACATTCATTTTCTACTTCACTTTGGAATTCCTTAAACTTCTAGAAAGTTTTAGATTTATGTTTCATAAAGTAGATATACTCATATCTACTCAAGTCATCCGTGAAAGTAAGAACATAACGATATCCACTGCGCGATTCTACACTCATTGGACCGCACACATAGGTATGTATTATTTCTAATAAGTCTATAGCTTGCTCCATTATCCCAGAGAATGTATTCTTAGTCATTTTCCCATTAGACATGCTTCACATCTTTCAAGTGATTCAAGAATTCCATTAGAATGGATTTTCTTCATGCGCTTCACTCCAATGTGACCAAGATGATAGTGCCACATGTATGTGGAATTATCATTCAATTTTATTTGTTTAGCATCTATGTTTTGAACATGTATATCACTACTATCGAGATTCAATAAGAATAAACCATTCCACTCAGGTGCATGACCATAAAGGATAGTACTCATATAAATTGAACAACCATTATTCTAAAACTTAAACGAATAACCGTCTCGCAATAAACAAGATCTAGATATAATGTTCATGCTTAACACAGGCACAAAATAACAATTATTCAAATTTAAAACTAATCCTGAAGGTAGATGAAGAGGGAGCACGCCGACGACGATCACATCAACCTTGGAGCCATTTCCAACACGCATCATCACCTTGTCTCTCGCCAGTCTTTGTTTATTCCGTAGTTCATGTTTTGAGTTACAAATATGAGCAACCGAACCAGTATCGAATACCCAGGCACTACTACGATTACTAGTAATATACATATCAATAACATGTATATCAAATATACATTTATTCTTGATGTTGTCCTTCTTTAGATCTGCCATGTGATGACTGCAAGTGCACATATCATTTGTAACTAGTTTCAAAATAAAGATATCGATCCCACAGGGAGCGGGAGTTCTAAAGTCTAATTACTCTTGAACTAAATACTGAAATAGTAATGCTAAATAATGTTCTAAGTAACAAGATAAAATGTGAGTGTTGTGTAAAAAGATGTTTTTGGGTTTTTGTATAAGAGAACAATAAATAAAGTAAAACAAACTGAATACAAAAAGTAAGTATCGCGTATGTAAAGAAGATATGAAACTGCAATGGGAAAAAGTGTTCTTAGGGAGTAGAGGATACACCTCAAGCATTATAAAGGATTTAAGGTAAAGATTATTATCATGAACATTCTTAACTATGTATGTGTGGGAGGAACTCCGTAATTGGACGAATATGCAGCAACCACTACTCACATCATCCTCATAACCACAATAGACAAAGCAATCGACATCAATTGAATTATTGCGCTATTAAGGGATTTTATCTCATAGGATGTATCCCATGGTATGGACGATGTTCTGTGAGTTTCCTTGGTTCCCAAGTTGATACGTAAGGGGTGCTAACAGCTTTATAGTCACCGTAACTGCTAGAACTCCTCCATCTACCAACAAGTAGTTTCCTCCGTCAAGTTCCCACAAGTGGCAAATATTGAGAGGTCGACTTCTCTCAACATCAAGATGAAGAAAATCTAACACATGGTCACAGCGATGAGTATCATAATGAACTTCATCTTATTTCAATCTCATGCTAGGGTTTCTCCATCTCCCCAAGAACTAATGATCTACTCAGACATGGAGGCAATCAACATCATGGCAAAGACAATGGAATCTATCATAGATGAATAGTACTTGTATAAATCCACAACGAGTACATAAATTATAACAAGTTCTAGACAATATGTAGATGAGATGGATGGAGATGGTGGTGATGAAGTGGTTGATGATGAAGATCAATGCCTTAGTCTCCAGGATCTATGTAGGGTGAAGATGGATCCCCGGTGGATGAGTTACCCCTCCAGATCCCTTTCGTATGTGAGGTTTCTACGATTTCTGGTCGTTCTATATGTCGTATCTCCGATCCGATTGCACGGGGCGAAATTATTTGAAGAGGCGATGGCGGGGGTAACTATACTGCGGGAACTATACAGCCGGAGAAAATATTCCCGCCGTATAGTTGATCGTTAAACCCACTAGTTGCTGTGATCGCCTCGGGTTTTCTTCTAGTGTTATTGATATTTCCCAAATTAGCGATTTACGTTGTTTTGACTCCTTTTTGCTCCAATACAACTGGTCCAAGAATTGTGTCTATCGTATCCACCATCTGTCCTGATCCTGGTGAAAATAGACATAAAAGATGCGTGTGAACGTTGTAAAATACCAAGATCCTACCACTACAGTGCAAAATAATAATATAAAACATGATGCAAATGTGCACTCATCACCAGGTACTTGGGGCAATTGCGCTTTTTAGTGCCCATCACCCTTGCAGTAAAAACACTCAATATCAGGCTGAGGGCAAGCCTTGGGCTTCTTAGGCACGGCAGCTTTCTTGCTGCCCTTCTTGAAGTTTCCCTCATTCTTAGGCTTGCCCTGCTTCTTGAAATTGGTGGTATTATTGACCATCAACACTTGCTGCTCTTTCTTAATTTCCACTTCAGTAGTATTCAGCATCAAGAAGAGTTCATGCAACATCTTATTAATGCACTGCATACTGTAGTTCAACACAAAGTTCTTGTAACTAGGTGGCAGTGATTGGGGGACACGATGAATCCCCAACGCATTAGAAATCATTATTCCCAAATCTTGGAGTTTGTTCACGTTCCTAGACATATTGAGCATGTGCTCACTAACGGAGGTGCCCTCTTCCATCTTACAGTTAAAGAACTTCTCGGAAGCTTCATAGCTTTCCACGACTGCATGAGTTTTAAATATCATTTTGAGCTCATTGATAATATCACAAGGGTCGCGGTTCTCAAAGCGCTTTGAAAGCTCCGATTCTATACCGTACAGGATGGCACATTAAACTATGGAGTTGTGATTCTTCCGAGTGAGGAAAACATTTTTAACCTCCTCGGTAGCATCCTCTGTAGGTGGGTCTTGCTTCCATTGTTTTTCAGCTTTTCTTCCTCTAGGAACGCATTAAAGTTGATGGAAGGGGTCGCCATGATCTACAAAATATCTGCAAAGTATTTAGACTAAGTTTATGATAAATTGAGTTCAAATTTAATTCTTAAATTAGCTAGGTGAACTCCCACTCAAAACAACATCCCTCATGTTGCCTTAGTGATTACACGAAACAAATCCACTACACCAAGTCCAATCTTCACGAGAGAAGATGTAGCTTCAAAGGCGAACAATCAACATGTTCATCATATCATTCATATGACTCATGCTTTACCTTTCGGTATTCTATGTTCCGAGTCCATGTCTGTACATGCTAGACTCGTCAAGTTTAACCTTAGTATCCGCACGTGCAAATCTGACCTACACCCATTGTATGCACACGTAGAATCTATAACACTCGATCATCACGTGATGCTTCGAAACAACGAGTCTTAGCAATGATGCCTACTAAGGATGAACACTTTATTTCTTGAAATTTAGTGAGAGGGATAATCTTATAGTGATAAGATGCATAAAGGATTAACATCACATGCAATTCATAATATGTGATATGATATGGCCTTTCTTCTTGTGGCTTTGATCTCCATCTCCAAAGCACAGACATGATCTCCATCATCACCAGCATGGTGTCAAGGTCCATGGCGCCGCTTCATGGTTGTCCATCACTAATAGTAACTACTAAAACTACTTGGAATAAAGCTATTACATGATGAAAAGGCTCGCAAGTCTTAACAAACTTAAAGACAACCATTAGGCTCCTGTCGGTTGCCATAATACAATGAATATCATCTCATACATCAAATATAATCATAATCTCATCACGGCCATATCACATCACATGGTCCTGCAAGAATAACTTAGATGCCTCTAATTTCCTTTGCATATTTTATGTGGCTTGGGTATTTCGAATAAGAACCGTTCTTACCTACGAACAAGTACCACAACGCTGATACAAGTGTTGTCAGGTGCAGATTGTAAATTGGATATTAAATATGGGGGAGAGACAGACACCCGCAAAGCCACTTGTGCAATACAAGTTGCACGTCAAGCGTGGAGCAAGTTTCATGTGCGATGACATATAAGGTTAGCCCAGGCCGCTTCATCCCACCATCCCGCATTATGAAAAGTACATGAAAATCAA
This sequence comes from Avena sativa, assembly GCA_916181665.1. NCBI lineage: Eukaryota > Viridiplantae > Streptophyta > Magnoliopsida > Poales > Poaceae > Avena > Avena sativa. Next base: position 367,008,941 of record OV702297.1, on the reverse strand, counting down.
ACAACAACAAGGGCATCAACACCCACAAAACCATTGTGTTCTACTCGTGTAATAGATCTACGCATAGAGATGACTCTGATACCACTGTAGGGTTTGTAGCATAGAAAACAAAAAAAATCTACCGTAAGAACGAATAAAACCATGATCCAATCTATGGAAAATCCAAGATATAATCTAGGTGCAACGATATAGATGAGAACTAGCCCTCAAAGATCCAAAGCCTTAACAAGATCTAATCTTGTGGTTGATGACGATGATCCTTCCAGCGATGCGATCTGGCAGCGCTTCTGCACTCGGTCACACATACGAAGTCGATTGAGACCTTCCAGCGGGCAGTAGAGGTAGTAGATTCCCTCGGAATCCCAGCAGCATGATAGTGTGGTGGTGGTGGTGGAGGAGAATTCCTGCAGGGCTTCGCCTAAGCCAGAGCAAGAAGAAGGAGGAGGGAGGAAAGGTGGTGGCTAGGGTTGGGTGAAGGGGAAAGGGGATCGGCCACCCCTCCCCTCTATTTATAGATGCAGGGTATGTCTAGGGCTCCCTCCTTTTCCCTCCACCTTCTAGGGGCAGCGCAAGGGGAGGGGGGTTTCTCATCCCCTAAGTCTATCCCCTATTCTTTAGGGATTTCGATCTTATCCCTTGGGGCTGGCCGACTGGGATTCTTGGGCTTGGTACGGTTTCCCATGGGGCCCCGCAACATTCCCTTATCCCAAGTGGCCCCTCCCAGGGTGGTGGTCCCACAGGTGGCCCTCTAGAACCTTCTAGAAGCTCTAGTTAAAACACCGAAAACGTTTCCGAACCCTAGAAGATGGCTTCCATTATATGATTCTTATTCTCTGGACCTCCTTGTGATGTCCTTGATCCCATCCAAGACTCCGAACAACATTCGATCTCCAAATCAGATTCCATATCTACTTTAAACAACATTGAACCTTAAGTTTGTCACCCTATGATTCGCGAACTATACAAACATGATCGAGTCACCTCTCTGATCAATAACCAATAGAGGGACCTGGAGATCTATAATGGCTCCCACATATTCAACGATGACTTCCTGATCAAAAGAACAATTAACATACGATACTGATTCCCTTTGTCGTGCGATACTCTAGTTATCCGAGGTTCGATCATCGGTATCTCCATACCTAGTTCATCCTCGTTACCGATAAGTACTCTTTACTCGTACCGTGATATGACATCCCCTTGTGACCTAGTCACATGCTTGCAAGCCAACTGGATGTCATTCCTGTAGGGGTTCGTAGCATGGAAAACAAAAAAATTCTATCGCATGAACACACACAAGCCAAGATCTATCTACTAGATTGTAGCAACGAGTCAATAGAGTACTCACCCTTGAAGATTCCAAAGTGGTTAACGAGAGCATATTCTCGTGGGTGATGTAGTCGTTCACTTGCCGATCTCAAGATCGCATAGACGATCCTTCCGGCGCCATGTTTCATGTTGTGGTGGTGGCACGATAGATGCCATGGGTAGGTTTAAGTTGGGGGCCGATGGATGCTAGTGGGATCTGGGGAGGGATGATTTTGTGATTTCTACACTCAACTAGACAGAACTCAGATCTTTATTCCATCTCTATGATGCTAGAAGTGCTCCTTGAGCTGTTTGAGAGAGAAGAGAAGGTTACAATACGAGCCCTCTTGAGTACAAAATGAATCGATCCCCTTCCCAGGAAGCTTTACCTCTCCTTATAAAGGAGTCCCTTGGTTCACTCTAGGGATGACGTGGATAAGCATATCCTTGGAATATGCTTGTCCCAAAGCGTAACTCAGCGGACCTCTTTCTGTGTCCCCCTTCCATCGACGACAAAGACCCAGAACTCCCCACATGTGAGCCTCGGGCCTGCCCACTGTCACCTCCATGATGCTCCTCTGCTGCTCTGCGGCTCTGCTCCTTGTCTCTAGTGCTTGGCTCTGTGTAGATTCCACCTAGATAGTAGCTAGGGTTTGACTTCTGGAACCATCTCCTTCTTTTGCAAGCTTCTTGTAACTCGGCCTCGCTTCTCGTAACTCAGCTCAACGCTCACCTGCATTTAAGCTAATCAACCTGATTCGGCCGACCTAGCCCATATTTCGGCCGAGTAAGGTATCAACTGCTTGATTCATGGTAAGCCATGCCTGATTTGGCCGTTCCTTATATAACCCAGCCGAATCAACTCAAGACCTGGCCTAGGGTAAGAAAGGCTCCTCCCCTCTCTCTGTTATCTTGACCCTACCTGGGGTCAACCCCCCAACATTAGTCCCCGAAGTTGGTGCAGTCCTGCTGGGTTCGGCCGGACCACATCAGTTTCTAGACATTCTTTCTTTCTAATTTTCTGTCCGACGTATTTCTTAGCCAGCGCTCCTCTTGAGCTATCTCTCTTTTGTTCTTCCTCTCTCACAGAGGTGCGATTTGTTCTCCGAGTTGTTCTTTTTCGTCCGTAGTATCCCCTTAGCTTCTTGAGTAAGCCTCATCCTACATCTACCAATCATTACCTTTGTCTCATTTTTTGTACTACTACAGTGTACGCTGACATGCTACAGTAATTACTGCGCCCGTCACGTCGACGTAGTGATGCTTCGATCGACACAACGGTCACACGGCCTGATCTCCTCTTGCGCCGTGTGACCCTTGTTGTGGCTCCACTCATCGTTTGTGGATGCACGATACACGCGTTCGCGCGGTTACCGTGGCGCATCCATGATCCCACTAACGCTCACCCTATGCGGTTATAAGTAGGGGAGTGGGGTAGGTCAATTCACTTTCCCCTTCCCCACTCCCTTCGTCTTCATCCCAGCGCCGCCGCAGTTGTTGCGCTCCAGCGTCTGCACCGCCGCACCTTATCCTTGACGACCACGCTGCCGCTCTTCTGCTCTTGCGAGCACACTGCTGTGTTCCCACTCTCGGGTCCTCGCTGTTGTGCTTCTCCGCCGCGTAACGTGCCGCCGCTGCTAGGTCCTCGCCCTAGGCGCTCTTCTTGTGTTTTAATCTCCCGTGGCGGTTTTCTTTTTGCTCCGCCGCCGCCTTTGTCGCTGTTGCGATGGGGCCTTGGGTTTTGAGGCCTCTCCCCGCCACCAGTTCTTCCTCCGTTGACTCCTCCGACGAGCCTATGTCTAGATCCCTCAGCGGCGCCGTTGTGAGGGAAGAAGAACTCATGGCGCGGCCAGAAAGCGGCTCGTGGCAAGGATCTACGGTCACTCGCCGAGAAATTGAGTGGTTGCGCAAGACCCGCTGAATTCCTGACAAGGTAAACTATCGCTTACCCGGCAAAGAATCTTCCCCCGTCCTCGACGATGGCGAGTACGTGGTCTTCATGTCGCATTTTTTCAGAGGATTCGGCCTCCCACTTAGCGACTTTGCCCGTAGATTCCTTGACTATTTTGGCCTTCAACCTCACCATCTGCCGGCTAATGCCATGGGCTCTCTTTCGGCGTTTATCTCGGCCTCAAGAGGGATATTTTGGCCTTTGGCCGTCTGTAGATGTTTGGTCAAAGTTCTTTCGGATTCATTTGGAGATATGCCCTAGAGGCAATAATAAATGTAGTTATTATTATATCTTTGTGTTTATGATAAATGTTTACATTCATGCTATAACAGTATTAAACGGAAACATTAATACTTGTGTGATTTGTAAACTAAAATAGAGTCCCTAGTAAAGCCTCTTTATAATACCAGCTTGTTGGTTAAAAGATGATCATGGTTTCCCGATCATGAACATTGAGATGTTGTTAACAACAAGATCATATCATTAGGAGAATGGTATGATGGACATACTCCTATAGATAAGCGTAGCATAAAGATCAAGTCATTTTTAATAGTTCAATTGCTATAAGCTTTCTGATACATAGTAACCTAATTCCTTCGACCATGAGATCATGCTAATCACCATCACCGGAAGGATTCTTTGATGACATCAAAAACCACACCATAACTGGGTGGCTATAAATATGGCATTGATTGTTCGGGAAGTATGGGTTGAGGCACATGGATCAAGAGTGGGATTTTCCATCCATATGAAGGATAGATATACTCTGGTCCCTCTCGGTGGAATGTCATCCAATTAGCTTGCAAGCATGTGACTGGCTCACAAGGGATCACATACCATAGGAACAAGAAAAGAGTACTTATCGGTAATGAGGTTGAACTAGGTATGCAGAGATACCGACGATCAAAACCTCGGATAAGTAAACTGTCGTGAGACAAAGGGAAATTGGTATCATATGTAAGTGGTTCATTCGATTGCAAAGTAATCGTAGAAATATGTGGGAGCCATATGAATTTCCAGATTCCTCTATTGGTTATTGATCGGAGAAGTGTCTCGGTCATGTCCGCATAATTCACGAACCGTAGGGAGACACACTTAAGGATTCGATGTTGTTTAGTAGATATGAAATGTTAGTAGGGATACCGAATGTTGTTCGGAGTCTCGTATGGGATCCGGGATATCATGAGGAGATCCGGAATGGTTCGAAGAATCAGATTCATATAAGGAAAGTCCTATTTCGGAGTTCGGAAAAATTCCGATGATTTCATTGGAGAGGTTCTAGAAGGGTCTAGAAGGTTCACCGGTCCGAAAGGAGAATGGTCCATGAATGTGTCATGGGTAAGTGGAATGATTGGATCATGTCCAAGGTCACTTGGTGTTGGCATATGCAAGAGAGAAATAGAGCTCTAAATTGAAAGTCAAACAGGAAGTTTGAAAAGTCAAACTGGAACTATGGTTTCCTAGTGGGAGAAGAAACAAGTCCTTCTCTCAATCCAACTTGGGTTTGGGTTTGGATTCAAACCCACCCCTCCCAAGGCTGCCCCTCCCTCTCATAAATAGAGGGGGAGGGCTGCCCCAAACAACACAAGTTCCAAGCCCTCTCCACGAGCCGCCTCCCGCCGCCGCTCGCCGCCACCGCCGACGGTCCGTCGCCGCCGCCCTATCCACCGCCGACACCTCCTCCTCCTCCCGGATCTCTAAACCCTAGTTTTTCGGGAAACCCTAATCCACCATAACTCGCATCCGGCTTAGGCGAAGCCCTGCGGGATCTTCCCTCTACTTCCGACACCACGCCGTCGTGCTGCCAGAATCGCGAGGGAGAACTACAACCTCCGCTGCTTGCTGGAACAAGGGATAGGAAGGCCTTCTTCGAGTACCGAACGTGTGACCGACTGCGGAAGTGCTGCCGGAACGCAGCGCCAGAAGGATCGTCTATGCGATCTTGAGATCGGCAAGTGTATGACTACATCACCCACGAGAATCTGCTCTCGTTAACCGCTTTGGAATCTTCGAGGGTGAGTTCTTATATTGACTCGTTGCTACAATCTAGTAGATATATCTTAGCTTGTTTGTGTGCATGCGGTAGAAATTTTTGTTTTCCATGCTATGAACCCCTACATAAACGTGTCCGGGCTATCTTCAAGACTAAGATGCCCGAGGAATGGGTGTGGGGAATGAAACCATTCTCTCGCAAGAATCCTCCTCCCAGGTAAATTAAACATGATATGTTCTACCGGAGTTATTATTCACCAGTCGTTTCGCTAACTCTTGTTTGCTTTTCTCGCAGACATTTGCCGAGCAAGCCACAGAGGATGACGAGGTGTTAGATCTTCCCTGGACCGCTGACCACAATACTCCGGATAACGGAGAACCTGATCCGGAGGAGTTCATTCCTAAGCCGGAGGCTGCTCCTGCTCGCACCCGGAGTAAAACCTCGGCCCGTGCTGATGAAGGTGATTCGGACGACGTCCAAATTCTCGAGGTAGTTTGTCGTGGTGCCTATCTCTTACACATTTCTGGATCCTTCTTTCCCAGATAATCCGGCTGGCCAGGTGCACGAGGTCGAACCTCTCACTTCGGAAGCCCCTTCTTCTTCTAAGAAGCGCGCTGCTCCGAAGGATCCTTCGGGTGCTGCTCCCAAGAAACGAACCAAGAAATCCTCCCAGCATATTCCGAAGCGCAAAGTTATGCCTGGAGTCTCTGGGTAAGTTCCCTTTTACATTTCCACTTGTGTTTCTTGTTTCTCTCTTTCCATTTCTGAATCAATTTTCATTCTTCTTTGCAGTGCTCCTCTTTCTGCTAAACCTAGCGGTCCGAAAGATGTTACTCGGCTCCGAAAGACATCTCATGTTACTCGGCCGCTTTCACCATCGCCTCCGAAAGATGTCCGGGTTCCTAGTGCTCCTCGTGATGACTCTCCTCATGGGCCGACTAATGGCTCTCCTCGACGAGATGATCCCATAGCCCCCCTGTTGCTTCCGATGATGTCCTGATGCCGGATTGCCCGACTGATTCGGCTGCTTCTCCCAAGATTCCCAAAGTCACTCCCACTGATCCTTCGTCTATCACAGTTCCAGCTTCTGCTCAGACATCCATCGAGGTTTCCGATACCTCGGCTCCTTTAGAGACCGTCACCCCTTCTGCTGCAAAGGATGTTGCTCCCAGCACCGAAGTTATTGCCCCTACCGAAGTTCACGCCAAGAGCAAGAAAAGTGTCGCTGCCAAGCCCTTGCCACCTCAAAAAGGGCAAGCACGTTTCTCTCAGCCCAGCGTTGCCGATATGCTTCGCATGGGAGCCTCTACGGCTAAGCCTGGTGTTGCCCTTGCCGCCGACACGCGACTCGTGCTTCATAAGAGCCCGGCGGACGAGGCAGTTATGCTCCAGGCGCGAGAGGCCAAAGGCAAGGTGTTGACACGCACAGAGAGCGGGAATAGCCTTGGGTCATTGGTAGAATATGCCAACAATTGGAACTCTGCTGATCAACTTGAAGGTAATCCGAGTAATCAGTCCTTCCAGCTATCCGACATCAGCAGTCGTTTACACATGGCTGCCAAGGTTGTTCTTGAAAGAGACAAGATGAACGAGGTATGCGCTTCAATTTACACTTCATCTTTTACTTAGGAGATACTATATGCCCACTAGTCCCCGAGCATGCAACTGAATGACTTGTTATTCGTTTGGAAGATTTCCTTGTTTAAAATACAGCTATTTGCTTGTGCAATAGATAGTTTTTGATGTGCACGTTTTGAATTAAAATGCATCTAGCCACCTAGATCCGAGTCAAGTTTTACTTGATTCGGATCTGCTCTAGTTTTGAATATCCAGCCACCTAGATCCGAGTCAAGTTTCTTCTTGATTCGGATCTGCTTTAGTTTTGAATATCCAGCCACCTAGAGCCGAGTCAAGTTTCTTCTTGATTCGGATCTTTTTGTGGTTTGCTTTGTATAACTTGGTGTTATTTCAGGTTGCTCATAATCGGTGTACGGACGAATTTTAGAGGTTACTCTTCTCACATAAAAAGCTTCAAGATAAATTCAAGAAAATGGTTCCTGTTGTGAAGAAGGCTGGTAAATTATTTGGCTTTTAATGCCCTCTATCTTTGTAGAAGACCCAATTTTTGGACTAATTTCTGGTGTATTGTTGTGCATCTAATATTAACAATCTAAATACCCGGCTTACGAAGAAGGTTGCCACCCTTGAAGGTTAGTTACCCCTTTATCCTTTTATTTATCTATTTTCATTCGAAGTGAATCTCGAGTGTCTCATGGTATACCCTCTTCGGCTCAGCCGAGTTGCAAACATTTGCAGCGTCGCATCAAGAGTGCATACCTATGCCTGATATGATGCTGCATTTTTTAGATCAAGCGGGGACTCACTCGGCGAACTTAAGGAAAAGGATGATGAGATAACCCGGCTCCGTGCCGAGGTCGAATCCCTCAAACTTTCTCACAAATCCAAGTTAGAAAAGGTTGATCAAGAGTTCTCCGAGGAGAATAACCGACTAAGTCTTCAGCTTCAAAAGGACAAGGAACTTCTTGATGCTGCCGAGCTAAAGAATCAGGCGATGATCGAAGAGATGACTCATTTTGAGAAGAACATGGCTAACTGGGCCATGGATCTCCAGAATATGTTGCGATACATCCACCGTAAGTTTTCTGTTTCTAGCCGAGTTATTCTTTGCTTGAAGCTTCCCTTGACCTATTTCATGTTTTTCCTTACAAATCATTTTCCAGAAGCCGAATATGTGAGTTCTAAGGCTGTGATCGCTGCTCACGGCCGCCGAGGTGTTCCCATTATTCCAAATCAGGAATGTTCCATTGAAGATTTCTTGGTTGCCGTTGCTGCTGCTATTGAGCCGATGAAGGTTATGGGAAAAGATCTGGTGCAAGCGGCTATTCGGGCCTACCATGTACTCTGGCCGAATGAGCCAAAGATTAAGAAAATAGAAGTGCTCATGGCGAGGCTGATGGAGTCTCAGACTCGACTGAATCTTTGGAGAGAATCTGCCAGACGAGCCGGAGCTGATATGGCGCTTACTGCTGTTCTGTCATGGTACGAGGATATCTCCCTCGATACCTTGATGAATTTGCGCACAAGCTCTCCTTGGGTCAAAAATCCGGAGTATGTTGCCCGCCGCCAAGCCCGTGCGTATCAGCTCATTGAGTATGCCAATGTTCATCAATGGAATGAAGGGCCGAGCTTTCTCCCTGATGATGTTGAACATGATGTCGAGGCTGTGGATGAAAATGAATCCGATGGATATTCCGGTGATGAAGGTGGTTCGGATGACAATTCTGGGGACTCGGACGAGTCTAGTGACGGGACCAAAGCCTCCCAAGCCCAAGGTGGAGTCTTACAGCGAACAATCCCTGCCGAAGATAATTTTATTGCCTCGGTCGACGCCAAAGTAACTTCTGCAGAGGCCCAGGCAACTCCTGAATTTTTTCCTCCTACAGAAGCTGAGGCTCCTTCTATCGCATCCGAGACACCAATATCGGAAACTCCTGCTGTTGTTGCTGCTCCTCCTATGGGTGGTTCGGCAACTGCTGATGCCTGAGCTTAAAAAACTTTTACTTATTTAAGTCTCCGGTATGCCGGGTGTTTGCTGTCCTAAAACAATCTTCCTCTTTTGGTAGTATGTGATTCGTATAACTTTGGCATCATATGCTATAGTAATTGCTATGTTGTTATCCTTCTAGTCGAGTTTGTGTGGTCCGTACCCTTATCTGCAAATTTTTAATTTCATAAGTTCGAATTACATTTCTACATGTTTGATTTTTGGCCGGCATCCATCTTGTGTCTTTCATCCATTCTTATTTGCAACACTTTGGTTTTACAAATTTGCATCAAGGACTATGACTACTATGCTCATGTATCAGTTAGTCGGATAGACTTACTACCCCTCTGAATTATCGAATGGTAAGATAATATAGATGGTGTATCTCCCACATTGTATTTCGAACTTGCCGTGGTTATCACTCGTATGATTACAATAGTACAAATTCATGGGGACATCCCCTAGTTATTTCTCGGGTTGTCAAGGTGATCATTCATATTACACATAAGATTGGTGATAGACAATACGGGGAAGTCCCCGAGTCACTGCTTGGGCTACCGAGGTTTCATACATAATCAAAATGATAAACAATATGGGGTAGTCCCCGAGTTACTGCTTGACGTACTGAAGTTTCATACACAATCAGAAATGATAAACAATACGGGGTAGTCCCGAGTTACTGCTTGATCTACCGAAGTTTCATACACAATCAGAAATGATAAACAATACGGGGTAGTCCCCGAGTTACTGCTTGAGCAACCGAGGTTTCATTAATTCATGTCTAATACATCAACTTGATACATACTATTGCTGGATACAATACACTTCCTCTAAGTGTAAAATGGATGAAGTAAAGCCACATTCCACGGTCTTTTTGACTCGTCTCCGGATTTATCCGCCCTATTCTTTTCTGGTGCTTGAGCATCGATTAGGCAATATGCATCGTTGTGTAACGCTTTGCTCACGATGAATGGGCCTTCCCATGGGGGTGAGAGTTTATGCATGCCAGCCGTGCATTGCACCAGCCGAAGAACTAGATCTCCTTCCTTGAAAACTCTTGGATTTACTTTCTTGCTGTGATATCGCCTGAGGTCTTGTTGATAAATAGCTGATCTTGATAGTGCCAATTCTCTTGCTTCTTCTAGCAGATCCACACCATCTTGCTGAGATATCTCATTTACTTTGGCACTCGTGTATTGGACGACTCTTGGCGAGTCATGCATTATGTCGGCCGGAAGTACAGCTTCTGCCCCATACACGAGAAAGAACGGGGTATATCACGTTGATCTATTCGGTGTAGTCCTCAGGCTCCATAGTATTGTTGGGAGTTCCTCGATCCAGCATCCTGCTGACCTCTGCAGCGGTTCTATCAGCCGAGGTTTTATTCCGGACAGTACTAGTCCATTTGATCTTTCTACTTGCCCATTTGATGCCGGGTGAGCTACCCAAGAAACATAGAGTCTTATGTGTTTCTCTTGGCAGAATCGAGCAAAATATCCTTCAGCAAAGTTTGTGCCATTATCCGTGATGATACTTTGTGGGTAACCATATCTCAGAATGATATCTTTGAGGAATTTCACCGTCGTGGGTCCATCACATTTTCTTATTGGTTTTACTTCTATCCACTTTGTGAATTTGTCCACCATGACCAAAATGTGAGTCATGCCGCCGCGAGCCGGCTTAAATGGACCTACCATATCTAAACACCATACGGAGAATTGCCAAGTGATTGGTATTGGTTTTAACTCGGATGAAGGCATATGTATTTTCCTGGCATATCTCTGGCAGCCATTACACTTCGTTACCAATTATTTTGCTTCCTTTAGCACACTTGTTCAGTAAAACCCATGCATGAATGCTTTGTCCACAAGGGCTCTGGACGAGGCATGGTGCCCACACTCTCCTTGATGTATATCCAAGAGGATCTCTTGCCCCTCTGCCGAATCAACGCATTGTTGGAGCATATTTGTCACGCTTCTCTTATAAAGCTCATTATTTATGATTGTGTAAGCTTTTGCTCTTCTTACTATCTGCCTAGCCATAACCTCATTATCCGGCAGGACCTTATCTTCGAGGAATGAGAATATGGCTGTGCCCATTTCGGCATGACTTTTTCCGGAAATATTGTGTTGTCTCCCTGGACATGCCTGCCATGTGTGGTGGTAATACCATGGGTGGTGGTGCTTCCGTGGACCATCGACGGGCCGAGTTTATTATAGTACACATATTTTGCTACATTCGTTTGTGACTTTTGCTATAATAGTAATACATTTTTGCTATGCTAGGTCCGAAGAAGTTGGATTTTGCTATCGTAGAACAATATTTATTGATATGATGCAACAATTTTTTGCTACAATTGTTCGGTGTTTTTGCTATAATAGTAAAAAAAGTTTGCTACGAGGTCTCAGTCCCGAGTCTCCGGCGAAACACTCCGGCGAGGTCTTCCGGCTACAATTGTTTGCTATATTTGCTAAATTTTTTTGCTACAATTGTTTGCTATATTTGCTAATTTTTTTAGATATAACTGTTTAGTGTTTCTGCTACAATAGTGTAAAGTTTTTGCTATAAGGTCGCTGGCGAGGTCTTCCGGCGAAACGCTCCGGCGAGATCGCATTTGCTACATTAGCTGCTACATATAGCAAAAACGGGATTTTTTTTAGAAAAACGAGAAGTTCTATAAAAAAGGGATCGAGATCTTTTTATGGGACACATATCAGCCTGTACCGAGATGAGAAATTTTTATCTCCGAAGAACGCGTAGTAGCCTCCAATTTGGCTTATTCGTTGGAATGGTGAGAGTACTATTCAGCGGAGTATTATCTATATCTATACTTACTATTAAAAGAGAAAATATGGTCTTTCTTAAGAACGCCCGGCCAAGTATACACCAAAAATTACCACCATTGGATTATTCAGACCGAAGATAACAAACCGTCCAGATTAGCGGATGATCTAACAATTGTGCAGGTAGCAACAATGCCTACCGTAGGACACTCCACCAAATTTTCTTCCGCTAATGTGTGTTTCGGAAAACGTATTCCTCTTCGCCATCAGTTCCCCATCCTCGGCTCCTCGCACATCCCACAACCCTTCCGCCATGAATTCCTCCCCCACGTCCACAAGCATGCCGCAATGACCTCCGCATGAGTATGTCCCGTCCATGCTGGCCACGGGTGACAACTCAGGGTGCAGGTGGGACTGCCCGCGGGAGGCCCGCAGACGCCCGCACAGTCCCACACAATTTAAGTGGGTGTCCCACGGATGCCCGTGAAACTTATGCGGGTGTCCACTATTCCACGTATGTCCACATATATGCCCGTAAATACGTTATTGTAATTGTTGCTTGTATAATGTTTATAAAAATATTTTAGTACATAATACGATCAACATTTAGCACTTCAATGAATTAATTATTTTTCCACTTTCTGAGTGATGTGCCATTCTTTCTACTAGACATAATATTTGCTCGATTGGGAAATTTTTACTCCTTTCAATCCAAATTAATGTTCTCATATTTGGCTAGATTCGGATGTATCTAACACTAAATATGACAAGATATATTTGAATCTAAAATGTGAAAATATTAATTTAGATCGAAATAGCTTTTTTGCTATTCGCTCGATTGTGGGCTTCCCACGAAAACCCACTATTTTTTCTTATTTACCCGTGGGTATCCCCGCATAGCCTTTTATGTGGGCTTGGGTAGTGGACTCCGCAGGAAGCCCACTCCCACCTGCACCCTGACTTATAGCCCCAACACGCTAATGGCAGACCCATATCGTTGAGGTATTTTGCAGGTCTCCCGTTTAAGGGCTTGTTTGATTCATAGGATAGGAAAAGTATAGGAATAGAAAAAACATAGGATTGTGATGTCATGCCAATGTGAATCCTATAGGAAGAGGGATTTTGTTTGATGTGGCAAAGAAATTTTTCCATGAGGTGTGACCTAATGTTGTTTTTCTATAGGAATTGCACTACAAGATTCCTATTGGATTAATTTCTATGGGACGTGTTCCTATGAATCAAACATTAATATAGAAAAAATTCCTATAGGATTTAAATCCTACATAACTCCTATGCAATTCCTATAAATCAAACAAGCCCTAAATTTGTAGTTCGGTTATTTTTTTTAGAGCGGATAGCTCAAGAATAGTTCAGTGATTGGTGTCTCATTTGTTTGTCTACAGAAATGGTTAGCAAACCAGTACTTTGTAAACTGGTTAAACCAGTACAAAATAATGTCGCATAAGCCTACTATCTAGCATGCACTTCATATCTGATTACTTTCTGACTTAGATTTTGTTTATATGTGATTTCACTCTTCTTTCAAGTGCATTGGCGTTCAGAAATATCAGACTGATCCTACCTATGGTTTTTGGTTAGTACCGAGGAGGCATGTAGGGAGTGTTGCGACACTACAGGAATGGCACGCTACGCCGAGGACAAAAAGTCGTCGGCGTAGGCTAAAATGTCCTTGGTGTATGCTATGCCGACGGCTGTCCTCGGCGTAGCCTCCTCGGTAAAGGTCTTTCTCGGCGGAGGCACTTTTGTCCGTCGGCGTATGCTACGTCAACGACCTTTCCCTCGGCATAACCCCGTCGGCATAATAACGGCAGATTGTAAAAAATTGTTTGTATCGTTAATCTCTCACCTGTAATATTTTTAACACTAATTATATTTAATCTTTGATCAAATTGCAGTCTTTAACAAACTTCCGCTCGGTCACCCATCCTATCGCTACTCCATCTCCAACACGCTTAACTTCTTAGTTCCTTTTAAATTAGTTTCCACGAAGCAATTTATACCTAGTTGTCAATACTATGATATCAATCCTATTAACTCTTATATCATTATGTTACATGTTTTTATTTTTTGAAACTATAAACACTTATTTAAATAAACAACAATGAATAAATACTGATTCAAATAAAAATACTATTGAATTCAAATAAAAATATAATAATTTTACTTTTTGTATTTTTGTATTTAATATGGAATAATTAATATCTTTAAATCCATAAATCAGAATTTGATAAATAATATGTCTAAATTGATAAGAAAAATGAAAGGAATCTAAATATGATATCCATATCAACTAATCACAAATCCCCCATTTTTGAATTATCTATTTGGTGGTTGCTTCCGAAAATCCCTCTTTTTTGCGCTCGGAAATGAAAAATGGCTTTTTGGTGTGACGAAAAGAAAACTTGCATTGGTTCTTTGATAAAATACCATATTGTGAACCTAAAAATAATTTTTATAAAAAAACATGAGCATCGGATCATGTACCTGTAGTTCATATCTGACCCACTTCCTACCGATTCAGCAGAAATTTATCTTTTTCACTAGGGGTGGACGGAAAGGTTTCGGATCCCCCTGTTGGGACATTAGCTATATAAGATGGTCTAGTATTTTTTAAAATATGGTGGTAGCATTTTGAATTAGCCATTTGGTGGTTTCTTCACAAAACCGTCTGTTTTTTGTGCTCGCAAAATGACAAATGGCTTTTTGGTGCGAGGAAAAGGAAAACTTTCTCCTGTAACATTGTTTGCAATCCCATGATGCACATGTATGCACAATATGAGCACATTATCACAGACTATGCCTTGATTCTAGCCATAACATTGTTCATTTGACCCGAAAGCCAAGAAACCTCGAATGAGATAGGTCATTTTGTGAACGTTTTTTCAGACATAATCAATATACCAAGTTTGATATTTTCCTTGTAACTATGTCATATAATATAACACCACGCGAAGGTTTCGCATTGTTTCGATCGTTTTTGAATTTTTTATGCCCGTTTTAAACTATTGTCAATCTTTGTCGAACGATGGGCATGAAGATTCTTAGCTCGGGACCGAGCCTCGCTAAAATTGCATTGGATCTTCGATAAAATAGCATATTGTGAATCTAAAAATGATTTTTGTAAAAAAACATGAGCATCGGATCATGTACCTGTAGTTTATATCTGACTCACTTCCTACCGATTCGGCAGGAATTTATCTTTTTCACCAGGGATGGAAAAAAAGGTTTCGAATCCCCCTATTAGGACATTGTACATATAAGGTGGTCTAGTATTTTTATAAAACGTGGTGGTAGCATTTTGAATTAGCCATTTGGTGGTTGCTTCACAAAATCGTCCATTTTTTTTGCTCGGAAAATGAAAAATGCCTTTTTGGTGCAACGAAAAGGAAAACTTCCTTCTGCAACATTGCTTGCCATCCCATGATGCACATGTATTCACAATATGGGCACATTATCACAAACTATGCGTTGATTCTAGCCATAACATTGGTCATTTGACCCGAAAGCCAAGAAACCTCGAATGAGATAGGTCATTTTGTAAAGGTTTTTTCAGACATAATCAATATACCAAGTTTGATATTTTCCTTATAACAATGTCACATAATATGACACCACGCGAAGGTTTCGCATTGTTTTGATCATTTTTGAATTTTTTATGCCTGTTTTAAACTATCGTCATTCTTTGTCAAACCACGGGCATGAAGATTCTTAGCTAGGGACCGAGCCTCGCTAAAATTGCATTGGATATTTGATAAAATAGCAAATTGTGAACCTAAAAATTATTTTTGTAAAAAAAATGAGCATCGGATCATGTACTGTAGTTCATATTTGACCCACTTCCTACCGATTCGTCAGTAATTTATCTTTTTCACCAGGGGTGGACGGAAAAGTTTCGGATCCCCCTATTGGGACATTGTCCATATAAGGTAGTAAAGTATTTTTATAAAATGTGGTGGTACCATTTTGAATTAGCCATTTGGTGGTTGCTTCACAAAACCGTCCGTTTTTTGTGCTCGGGAAATGAAAAATGGCTTTTTGGTGCGACGAAAAGGAAAACTTCCTCCTGCAACATTGTTTGCCATCCCATGATGCATATGTATGCACAATATAGGCATATTATCACAAACTATGCCTTAATTTTAGCCATAATATTGGTCATTTGACCCGAAAGCCAAGAAACCTCGAATGAGATAGGTCATTTTGTGAAGGTTTTTTCAGACATAATCAATATACCAAGTTTGATATTTTTTCTTGTAACTATGTCACATAATATGACACCACGCGAAGGTTTCGCATTGTTTTGATAATTTTTGAATTTTTTATGCCTGTTTTAAACTATATATAATGTTTTATGTTTCACTTAATTTTTTTCACAAATATGTAATATTTGAGTGTAGATAGAGAGATCTTATTTTTCTGCAAATTTTGATATATTATTTGTATTTTTCCGAATTAGAATAATTTAGTTATGATTTTTCAAAGTTTAATGAGGTAAAAGAAAAATAGCTACTTCGAGGGAAGCCATCGGCGTAGGCTACGCCGAGGGCAGCCGTCGGCGTAGCATAGGATACGCCGAGGGCAGGTGTACGCCGACAGCTGATGGCGTTGCGTCAACATGGAGCGCTTTGTCGGGAAATCCCAAGAGCAAGGTATGATGCA
This sequence comes from Avena sativa, assembly GCA_916181665.1. NCBI lineage: Eukaryota > Viridiplantae > Streptophyta > Magnoliopsida > Poales > Poaceae > Avena > Avena sativa. Next base: position 366,992,661 of record OV702297.1, on the reverse strand, counting down.
GCACAATAGCAAGTCTTCCCTCAGTAAGAAACCGAGGTTATCGAACCAGTAGGAGGAAGAAAACGTCTCAAAGGTGTTGCAAGCAACGTGGAAATCTACACAACACAAACTCAAGACTTTGCCCTAACTAACAGTAAGGTTGTCAATATCACTGATTGCTGTAACAAAGGATTAACTGTATGGTGTGGAAGGTGATGATGGTTTGCAGCAAGTAAACAATAACATTGGAAGATGTATCAATGATAAATATTGGACCGGGGTCCATAGTTTACTAGAGGTGTTCTTCTTAGATAAACAAACATGGCATGCTGGGTAAACAAATTACAGCTGGGCAATTGCTGAGCAAGGCATAACAATGCAATACTAGACATAAAGATCCTATGAGATTCGATTGGGTAATACAACAAGATACATAGACCGCCATCTAACTGCATCTATTACTAGAAGTCCAAGTTTGAGTTATCGTCCGAACCCCCTCCAGTATTAAGTTGCAAGCAACAGACAACTGCTTTAAGCAAAGTGTGTAAGGTAAATAATCCACTTGTTCCATGAACAAGGGACCATTGTTTTCTCCTTAGTGGCAACAACACATCTACAACCTTAGAGATTTATGTCACTTCCCGTGATTAAATAGAGGCATGAACCCACTATCGAGCATAAATATCCCCTCTTGGAGTCACTAGCAACTACTTGGCCAAGATAACTACTAACAATGGAGAGCATGCAAGATCACAAACAACATAGACATGATAGAATCAATAAGACAAAACCATTAATCAATGTGACATAGTAATCTCAATATTCATCGGATCCCCGCAAACACAATATGCATGATTACAAATAGATGATATCTTGATCATGAAAGGAGCTCACAAGATCTAGACATGAAAGCACAAGGAGGAGATACAACCATCTAGCTACTACATGGACCCGTAGTCCAAGGTGGAACTACTCACGCTTCATACCGGAGGCTGGCATGATGAAGAAGAAGGCCTCCTGGATGATCTCCCCTCCCGTAGGGTGCCGGTAAGAGCTTCAGATCCCCCGATCTAGTGACAATGGTGGCAGTGGCTATAGACGGTTTTGTGGAATAATGATCGGGTCCTTAGGGTTTAGGCATCGAGGTTTCTTATAGGCGAAGAGGCGAGGCTGGGAGGCGGCCAGGGGGCCCACACCCTGCCTAGGCACGGCCTAGGGTGGGCCCGCGCCTGGGGGTGCGGCCGCTCTATGGCGCCCCTCCGTCTCTCCTTTGTACTCCGTGTTCTCCTCGGTGAAATATTGACTTTGTCTTTTGTCCCGTACAATTCCAAAAATATTTCCTTACTAGATTTCCAGGAACCAAAAACAGCAGAAAACATGCAACTGACACTGTGGCAACTTGTTAATAGGTTAGTACCAGAAAACATATGAAAAGCACCTCAAAGTGTGGACAAAGCAAAGCAAAGTAGATACTAAACAAGCATGGAACATCAAAAATTATAGATACGTTTTCGACGTATCAAGCATGTAAAATCCCAAAAATATTAATCAAGGTTATCAAATTCCAATGACCCAAAATTAGGGTTAACAAAAACTTTTGTTAATTAAACATATGAATGCATGTGTGTATGTGATGAATGTATGAATGCATGAGTGGACTTGTTTGATTGTTGTGAATAGCAAGGAATGGTTTAAAGATGAAAACAACATCATCTAAATCAATTCCAAGAAGTAACAAATCAAGAGAGATTCAAAAACAAACAAAATAAGCAAATGGTCATTTTTGACAATCTTGCTCACTAGGCCACTTTGAGTGTTTCTAGTCCAAGATTTAAAATAGAAACAATCTATTTCTTTTCACCCCTTGCTAGACCAAGTGAAAGTGAACCCAAGCCCACTTTAAAAACCCACAGAAACATTTGGCAACTTGATTCAAATGATAATTTAAAATTGAATCTATATCATATGGGAAGATCACCATTTCTCAAAACCCAACCAAACCAGTGCACCTTGACAAAACCAACCAACCAGAGACTACCTAGTATGTGACCATTGCACCCACCAAGTTTCATCAAAAAATTCAAATTTAAATCTCTTGCGGCCATTTCATCAAACACCTTCTGAACATAAATCAAATTAAACATCAAACACTATAGTGAGCAGTGTTTGCCAACCTTGTCCCCTCTCTAGCTCTCACTACACTCTAGGTAGATCATCAAACTCGACAATGCCATCAATGGTGACCATGGCCGAGCCCAATTGCCACCCCCAATATCGACAGCAAGCTAGGAGCCTAACCATCCTCGCCAACCTTGTCTAGCAGGCACTCCACCATCCACCACCACCCCCTGTCCAACGCTCGAACCCTGCTAGCCACTGGACCAATCAGAACGCGTGCGCCCAGTCACACTGTGACCATGCCGAGAGCGCGCTAGAGCGCCGCGATCAACACGCTCGCACAGATCGCGCCCTGCCTTCGCCCCTCACGTACGTGATCACCACCGCCCCAGGAACCACCCAGACATGCCCGTTCGCCGCTGCGCGACCAGGAGCGCATGTGCGCCATTAAAACTTCCATCGAAGCCGCCTAGAGCGTCGAAGTGTTCCGACCGTTTCGCACCGCCCCACACCTCTCCATGAAGACGTTGAGCTTCCCCAGGAGGCAGCGCACCATCCCCTACCCTCATCAGTGCCGTTAGCTCACTGTGAAGCCAACCGCGACGAGATCAGCCCGCACCCTTCGGTTCCCTCGATGCACTATAAATAGAGGCCTTCCCCGTTCGAAATCAGCACACCATTCCACTCCCCTCTCTCAGAACTACCCTACTTCTTCCTCGGAGCAAGGCGAGCACCAGGTTGCCAGAATTTTGCCGCAGTATGCCGCTACGGGAGGAGAAGGGCGCCGTTGATTGGAGCCACCCCAGAAGGAGCCACCAGTACCAGGAGGATCGCCATCATCGACTTCGTCGTTCGCCCCCATCGCCGAGCATCGCCAGAGCCCCGGTGAGCCGCCACTGACCCCCACTGGCCGCGCTAGGATTCGTGCTCGTCGCCTTCTGTTCAGACGTGGACGATGAATCTCAGCCGTATATCTTGCTTCTAATCCTACGGCCCTAATACCTCGTACCCCTTCGCCAGTCTCTGTATCACTAACGAGTGGGGACAACCGCTTAACCCGCCCGCGCGCTGTGCTCAGTGGGCCGGCCCAGTTAACGTTCCCGCGTGACCCAGTAGTTTGAATTTAGGTTTATCTATTTAGTTTCAAACTTAGTTCTGGCAGTAGATTTAAAATTCAATCCAGAGAGTTTCACTAAACCAAATTGCATGAAACCAATTTTGTTAGAAAGGTATGGAAATTCTTAATCCAAGACCGTTGGATTCAAATCATTTGGAATAATAGATCACCTATAGTAAACATAACAAGGCAGAAGCTTTTCTACATTCAAACATTTTTCAAAATTCAACCATAAATGCTTTTGAGGTTATTCCAACTCTCAGAAATCACATTTGATAACACCTTTCTGAATATATAAAAGTATCTAGGTTTACTTGCATAAATAATGTAAAAGTAATAAAAGAATGCACCATAGGCATTTCTAGTCACTTTAATTAATTAAAATAAAAAGGTTAAACCTTATTAAATTGTGACACCACTTTAAATCACATTCCCAAGTACTAAAATATGTGGTGATGACATGTTTCAACATGATCCCATGTTTTAGTTGGAGAATATTAAATCTTAAGTAGTTTTTCAATGAGTAGAAATTACTTTTCCAAAATAAAATAAATAGGACTTTTGCTTTAATCCTTGTGATGATAGTGATGATGCTAGATCATCTAGTGTGAGCCTTTGTTTGCTAAATAGAAGTAGTTAAGTATTGTTTGGTGATTGTGTACTTCGTATTTATTTATAGAAGCTAGTACCGAGCAAGGATACGAAGAGGAAGGAGACTATTACGAGGAAGAAGCCAAGGAGAACTTCAACCACTGCTCTGCACAAGGCAAGCTATCTAATGCAAGCTACTAACTGAGCAAGCTAACACTTGCAACTGTGAAATCTAGATAACATATGCAATGCATTAGGCATGCCTTGGTTATACCAATTGAGGATACCCAATCCCAGTTTTACTTGCAAGGTTAATTATTTTATTTCTTTATCAAAGCTTTTATTTGTGTTTACTTAGTGAATTGTAGATTTTAGAAAGATGATTAAAGGTAGCATAAAGATCATAAAACTTGGAATAAGTTAGATAAATCTTGATGTCATCCTGAGGCATGAGATTGAACTTAGATAAGTCACACTTGATTACCACCCCTCATTAGTGTTTACCCCCAACTTTAGTGGCTAGTGCTAAGCATAAAACTTGATCACTTTAGATGGGAATACTTGGTGAAAATGATTATGAAAACCTTAGAATGATGAGTCATTCTAATGAAATGTTTTGACATGTGTTCTTGAACACCAGATGATTTTTGATGATGAAAATCTTGAGGCATGAGCCTTAGCCCTTTATAAAACTGATGGTTGTCTGGATGCGATACCATTCCAATTTTACCGTACAACCACAATACCCAAATCTGGGTAGGGCTTGACTGGAAGTTTATATACCTTAGTATGGGTTCCCTTGCGGCCGAGGTTTGAGCTGAGGCTATCTCATGAAGATTGACCACCTGTGCAGTTCCCAAGATGATAGATGGTCATGGTTGGGAGGCCAAAACCATAGGAGAGGTGCCTATACTAGGGCGTGTAATTTAAAGGTTAGGATTGATTATCTTCATACTGAGTATGGTGAATTTAGGATTGTTCCTGACGAATGTATCATATATTATGGTGAAAGTGGACCACCTCTGCAGAGTGTCAAACTATTCGAATAGCCGCGTCCGCGGTTATGGACAGTTGGAGTGGCCATACTGTTCTGTCGTCAGATGTTTTCAAAATGACTTGTGAAATGAATCATGACTTTGACTTGACCACAACAGGGTTGTGAACATGAAAACTAAGTTCCCACTTAGGTGTTATAAAAAATTACACTAGCTTTCTTTGCTTCTGAACTCGGTTAAGGTAAACCTGGCTTTTTGCAAAACAACCTAGAGATTAGTATTCCTACTCAAACCCGTTACTTGTTAGTCTTAGTTTGCAAGTACTTAAAGAGTACTCATGGCTTTGTCCCTGGCTATTCCCGTGGCCAAACTATGAAGAGGACTATCAGGAGGATGGACCGCATGACGGTTACGACAACTAGGATCATCTCCCATCGTCAGCATTGCCTGTGACCATGAAGATGGAGTCTCTCCCACGCTACTGTTATTATATTATTCCGCTGCTTGATTATACTAAGACTGGATCATGAGATCCTTTATTTGTTGTAATACCTTATGTATGGTTTGTAATGGATGATGTACTGTGATATCCAATCTGTTATGTCTCAAAAAATGGTAATCCTGGGATTGTGATGTATGTCATATCAAGCATCTGGGATTAAAAATCCGGGTGTTGACAAGTTGGTATCAGAGCCATCCTGACCATAGGAGACCCTAATCTAGAATGGACGCTTGAATCAAAAACTTAGTTTCAAAACAAAGGAAGTGAGTATTTATGAAAACCTATTCTCATTCTTATCACATAGATTCTTTCATAAAAATTCATGGGCCTCAAAAATTCTTGCAAACTTACATAAAATTTGACACACTTGATCACTCTACTAACTTACTCATCCTACATTCTTATAGATGGACGTGAAGTATAGCAAGTTCTATTAGTTGGGAAATGGAGGAGATCTCATCTTTGAGCGTGACTTGGACCAGCTTTCGGAACTTCTAGAGAGCCCGCATCCCGAGTTCTTCGAAGCCCAGCTCAACAATCAGGAAGGAGGAGAATTGCAATGGCTAATTGTTGCAAGTCTCAGAGGGAAGATTGAAGCCCCCACCTCAGAGGGAATCTAGTTCACCTTAAGGGAGAACAACTGGCTAGGTGGACTTGCCAGGGCCATGCAGGAAGCGCTTGCACGTCTGTGTGGGGAAAACATCAATCAGATCAAGGGAACCCACTTTGAGTTCTATCCAATGCGTGATGCTATGGGACAGCCACCGGAGGTACCACGTCACCCAGATCTGAAGCATCAAGTGGATCATATCAGCTTCATGATGTATGACCGGTAGAAGGAGTTGGACAATGCCTGCTCCTACGCCAACCACAAATATGCCCTCGCCGTCAAGAAGGACCAAACCATCACCATGCTGGTGAAGGATCGCAAGTCTCATCGTTGTCATCTTGACAAGAAGGAGTGCATCATTGCCCACCTTCTTCATAGGACCACAGACTTGGAGGAGACCATCCACGAGACAGACATGCAACTTGAGGAGAGGGAGAATGCATGAGAGGACATCCGTGGAGACCCCTACTCTTACCTCAGTGATGATGATGACTTTCTAGAGGATCAAGCCATGGACTTCTTCACCGATGAGGATGACTTCGCCTTCATTGCTGATGAGGAGGAGTATGATGAAGCCACCGATTCTCAGGAGTAGTAGCACTTGAGCACTAGCGTTAGTGAAGTTATGTCCGGTCCCACTATATCGTAGTTTCACAGAATGGTTCTTAAAACCATCTGTTTTTCCTTATTGTGGTGTGTGTTTGTATCGTGTGCTATGAATGAATGAAAAGCAAGTTGCTAGAAAAAGCCGAGTCAAACTTCAAAAACAAACCCCTGAACCTTAGAAATTTCCCTCTTTTCTCATGATCTATCTCAATCTTTAGATGCCTCGCGGAGTAAGGAGTTCATCCCCGGACCCAATGTTACAAATCTTACAAATGTTGGTTTCGGACCACGAAGCTGAAACAGCCGAACGTCAAGCCAACTTAGCCACCCTTCAACACATAGCTCAGATGGCCAACAACAACTAAGGCCATGGAAACCAGGATAACCATGGATCCAAGCTCAAGAACTTTCAGAACACCAATCCACCCGTCTTTAGTAAGTATTAAGAGCCATTATATGCAGATGATTGGCTGCAAACTATGGAGAACAACTTAGAAGTAGCAGGAGTGGAGGCCAACGAGAAAGTATTGTTTGCCACCCACAATCTGGCAGGAGATGCAAGAGCTTGGTGGAACAACATTCGCGCCATGAATGGAGGACATGTGATGACTTGGGATGAATTCAAGCTCAAGTTTAGCAGAACCCATGTGCCATCAGGTTTGATCAAGAGGATGAGAGATGAATTCAGAGAATTGAAGCAAGGGAGGATGGCAGTAGTTGAGTACCGTGACAAATTTCTGTCATTAGCTAGGTATGTACCAGATGAGATTGACATGAAAGCTAAGAAGAAGGAGAGATTCCTGAATGGTCTGCATGATGAGATGCAGACAGTGTTAGTAAATATTCCATTTGCTAACATTGAAGCCTTAGTGGATTTTGTCATTCAGATGGAAGGCAAGATCAACCAAGCCAATGAGAACCGCAAGCGTAGAATGATGCATCAACCAGGAACCCACCATAACCCGAAGTATCGCCCCAACCCGTCTCCAGGTTTGCCCCAAGAACCAATAGACCCCCGATGAACCGTCCAACCTATCCCAACCGTGGCGGAGGAAACCCAAGGCCTGGAGGAAACAACGACAACAATAACAACCCTGGCAACTCCAGCAATTTCAACCGTGCACCACCCAAGTTCAACAACAAAAATGTCGCCACCAACACCAATACTGCCCCGAGGACTGGAAGAAATGATGTGCCTATTGCAGGAAAGGACAAGTCTCAAGTGACTTGTTATGAATGTGGAACCAAGGGTCACTATTCCAATGAGTGCCCCAAGAAGATTGCAGCAGCCCCCAATGTGAATGCCCCAGCTCAGCAGCAGCATCGTATTTAGCCTAGAAGAAGATTTGCCCCAGGGAATTCACTCAACCGCAAAGGCCGTCTGTTTCACATGAATGCTGAGGAAGCCCAATAAGCGCCAGATGTCGTGCTAGGTATGTTTTCTATTAACTCAGTACTTGCAAGAGTGTTGTTTGATTCTGGAGCATCGCACTCGTTTCCTAAGAATTTGCATGCACTAGTAAGATTTAACCAACAAAATTGAAGCATATTATGATAGTTCAAATACCTGGTTCAACCATCAAAGCTAGACAAATTTGCAAGGCCGTACCTATCATAATCCATGGCTTAGATTTTTATGCTAATCTAATAGTACTTGGAACTAAAGGTTTGGAAGTAGTACTAGGAATGGATTGGATGTCGCAACATAAAGGATTAATCGACTGTGCCAAGAAAGCCATAACCATGACCAGTATGGCCGGAATATCAGTAGAGCATGTATCTGAAACCTTGCCTCATCAATTCAAGTGCAACAAGAGTCTAGCCCAACCAACCATTGACCAAGTCAGAATAGTCTGTGAATACCACGATGTATTTCCAGATGTATTGCCCGGTATGCCCCCAGACCGGGATATCGAGTTTATCATTGAACTAATCCCTGGAACCAGACCCATAGCCTAGAGACCGTATAGTATGAACCCATCTGAATTAGTGGAGCTGAAGAAGAAACTAGATGATATGCTGAAGATAGGATTGACTCAACCAAGTGCGTCGCTAAGGAGATCACCTGTCTTGTTTGTGGACAAGAAAGATGGAGTTAACCATTTGTGTACGGATTATCGGAAGCTGAATGATGTCACCATCAAGAACAAGTACCACTGCCAAAGATAGAAGATCTGTTTAACCAGTTGATCGGTGCCAAAGTGTTTTCTAAGATTGATCTTAGAACTGGTTATCATCAACTCAAGATTCACGCAGAGGATATTCCCAAGACTGCCTTTACCACCAGATATGGATTGTATGAGTACACTGTCATGTATTTTGGATTAACCAATGCCCCCGCTTATTTCATGAACCTCATGAATAAGATTTTTATGGAATTCCTGGATAAGTTTGTCATTGTTTTCATCGATGACATTCTGATCTATTCCACATCAGAAGAAGAACATGAGCTACACCTGAGGAACATCCTTGGAACCCTTAGGGAGCATCAGTTGTATGCCAAGTTTAGCAAATGTAAATTCTGGTTACAGGAAGTAGGATTCCTCAGACATATTGTGTCGGCAAGAGGAATTGTCGTTGACCCCGCAAAGGTGAAGGATGTTGAAGAATGTCAAGACCCAACCACTCAAACCCAAGTTCGTGCATTTCTCGGATTAGCGGGATATTACCGCAAGTTCGTAGAAGGATTCTCGAGTATCGCAAGACCCATGACCCAATTGTTGAAGAAGGATAAGAAGTTTGAATGGACGTACAAACATGAAGCAAGTTTTCAAGAACTTAAGAAGAGATTGATCTTGGCCCCAATCTTGATCATGCCGGATATCACGAAGCCTTTTGATGTGTATTGTGACGCGTCCAAGATAGGTCTCGGATGTGTGCTTATGCAAGAGGGCAAAGTCATATCTTATCTATCCCGACAACTGAAGCAACATGAGCGGAATTATCCTACCCATGACCTTGAGCTAGCAGCCGTAGTTTTAGCCTTGAAGAAATGGCGACATTACCTTATGGGTAACCATTGTGAGATTTATTCGGATCACAAGAGCCTGAAGTATATTTTCACTCAGAAGGAGCTGAATATGAGGCAAAGGAGATGGATAGAGCTAATCAAGGACTATGACCTAGACATTCACTATCACCCTGTTAAAGCAAATGTGGTAGCAGATGCCCTTAGTAGATTGCCGTGCCACTTGAACTCCATGATTCTGAAGGAGAAACCAAGTTTGCACAAGGAGTTGGAAGATTTCGGAATGGAATTAGTAAGTGAAGGATTTTTGGCTAGCATAGAACTTCAACCCACTTTAGTTTGATCAGTCAGATCAAGGAGGCACAGAAAAGAAATGCTAGTTTCGACGGAATCAAACATCGCATCGGTACAGGAAAGGTACCCGGATTCACCGAAGATGAAGAAGGAGTTTTGTGGTACAAAGGACGTATCTGTGTGCCAGCAGACTCGGAATTATAACAATCTATTTTGAAAGAAGCTCATGATACTCTTTATTCTATCCACCCTAGAGGAACAAAGATGTATCAAGATTTGAAGGAGCAATTTTGGTGGCATAAGATGAAGAGAGAAATCGGAAGCTACATAGCCAAATGTGATATTTGTCAGAGATTCAAGGCGGGACATTAGAGACCTGCAGGACTATTGCAACCATTGCAGATTCTGGAATGGAAATGGGATTTAGTTGGAATGGATTTTATCACCAGTTTGCCTAATCTAGTAGGGGAAATGACTCTATCTGGGTCATAGTTGATCGACTGTCCAAAGTCGCCCATTTCTTACCTTTCAAGACCATCTACCAGAGTTCGAAGCTAGCAGAGTTGTACATCGCTAGAATCGTTAGTTTGCATGGAGTCCCAAAGAACATTGTATCTGATCGAGGAACTCAGTTTATGTCAACACCCGGATTTTTAATCCCAGATGCCTGTTATGCCATACATCGCAATCCCAGGATTACCATTTTTGCGAGACATAACAGAATTGGATACCACAGTACATCATCCATTACAAACCATACATAAGTTCTTACACAAATAGGGATCTCATGATCCAGTTCTTAATACAACATCAAGCAGCGGAATACGTAATAATAACGATAGCGTAGGCGAAGCTCATCTTCGAGGTCACAGGCAATGCTGACGATGGGAGATGATCCTAGTTGTCGTAACCTTCCTGGGGTCCATCCTCCAAGTACTCCTCTTCATAGTCTGGCCATGGGAATAGCCAGGGACAAAGCCATGAGTACTCTTTAAGTACTCGCAAACTAATACTAACAAGTGAAAGGGGTTTTTGATAATAGGACACTAGGCTCTAGGGTTGTTTTGCAAAAGCCAGATTTATCTCTACTAAGTTTAGGAGCAACGAATGCTAGTTGAAGGTTTAAAACACCTAAGTGGGAACTTGTATTTCATATCACAACCCTGTTGTAGTCAAGTCAAAGTCTCAATTCATTTCACAGGTCATTTTGAAAAGTCTGACGGGGGAACAGTATGGCCACTCCAACTGTCCATAACCACGGATGCGGCTATTCGAATAGTTTGACACTCTGTAGAGATTATACAACATTCGATACATCCGTCAGGAACAAATCCTGAATTCACCATACTCAGTATGCGGATAATCAATCCTAACCTTTCAATTACACGCCCTAGTATAAGCACCTCTCCTATGAGTTTGGCCTCCCAACCATGACCAACTGTCATCTTGGGTACTGCACAGGTGGACAATCTTCACAAGGTAGCCTCAGCTCAGACCTTGGCCGTGAGGGAACTAATACTAAGGTATATAAGTTTCCAGTCAAGCCCTACCCAATCTTCGGGTATGGTGGTTGTACGATAAAATTGGAATTGTATCGCATCCAAACAACCATCAGTTTTATAAAGGGCTAAGGCTCATGCCTCAACATTTTTATCACCAAAATCATCAGGAGTTCGGAAACACATGTCCAAAACATTTCAATAGAATGATCCATCATTCCAAGGTTTTCATAACCATTTTCCCCCAAGTATTCCCATCTAAAGTTGATCAAGTTTTATGCTTAGCACTAGCATCTACAAGTGGGGGTAAGCACTAAATGAGGGGTGGTAAACTAGTGGAGTTTTGACTAAGTTCAATCTCATGCCTTAGGATGACCTCAAGATTATCTAACTTAGGCCAAATTTTATGCTCTTTATGCAACCTTCACATATTCTTCTAGTATCTACCAGTTATTCCAGTAAACTCTAAGTAAGAACTTTGATAAAGTAATAAACTTGCAAATAAAACTAGGATTGGTTTATCAAGTGGTTATGATCATATATGCTATAAGGCATATAGTTGACATGGTAACAAGCAAGTATTGGCTTGCACAATATCAGTATAAGCTTGCTAAATTGCATGTGTTAGCTGGCAAGGTTAATAGCTTGCCTTGAGCAGAGCAGTGGTTGAAGTTCTCCTCGGCTTCTTCTTCGTAGAATTCTCCTTCCTCCTCGTATCCTTGCTCGGTAATAGCGTCTATGAATAAATACGAGGTACACAATCACCAAACAATACTTAATTACTTGCAATCATCACATAAAAGGGTCCTATAGATGATCTAGCATCATCACTAACCTTACAAGATTAAAGCTTGGTTTAATTCCTTTTATTTTTAGAAAAGTAATTTCTACTCATTGAAAAACTACTTAAGATTTAATATTCTCCAAACCAAACATGGGATCATGTTGACACATGTCATCACCACATATTTTAGTCCATGGGAATGTGATTTAAAGTGGTGTCATAATTTAATAAGGTTTTACCCTTTTATTTTAATTAAAAAAAGTGACTAGAAATTCCTATGAGGCATTCTTTTATTACCTGAACATTCTTTCTGTAAGTAAACCTATATATTTTTATATATTATGAAAGGTATGGTTAAATGTGATTTTTGAGAGTTGGAATCAACTCAAAAGCTATTATGTTTAAATTTGAAAAATGTTTGAATGCAGAAAAGCTTCTGCCTTGTTATTTTTACCATGGGTGATCTATAGATCCAAATGACTTGAATCCAACGGGCTTGGATTCAGCATTCCTAGACCTTTCTAACAAAATTGGTTTCATTAAATTTGGTTCATTGAATCGACCTGGGTTGATTTTTGAAATTGGGTACAGAAGTGTGTTTGAAATAAAATGGAAAAGGTTTAATTCAAATAACTGGGCTGCGCGGGAAAAGTTAACGGGTCGGCCTGCTAAGCGTAGCGCTTCCGCGGGATACTTAAGTGGTTGTCCCCACTCGTCAGTGAGACAGGGGGTGCGAAGCGGTACGGGGCGATGTGGGACGTTCAATCTGGTTCTAATCCAATGGCTGGGAGTCATCGTCGACGTTGAGCAATGCCGGCGAGACAGAAACCTAGCGCGGCCAGTGGGGGTTGCTGGGGGCTCACCGGGGTGCAGGAGAGGGTCGGCGAGGCGGGCGAACGACGAAGTCGACGACGGCGAATCTCCTGGTACCGGTGGCTCCTCCTAGGGCGGCTCCAATCACTGGCTCCCTTCCTCTCCAGAGGCGGCGAGCTCCGGTGAAATTCCGGCGAAGTGTTGCTCGCCTTGCTCCGGGAATGGTGTGGCACGATTAGTGATGAGAGGGGAGTAGAATGGTGTGCTTAATTCGGCTGGGTGTGGCCTCTATTTATAGTCGAGCGAGGGGACCGACGGGACGCACGGTGAGCTCGTCGAGGGCGATGGTACAGACGGCTATTGGCATGGGCGAAGGTAGGGGACGGTGCGGTGTTCCCTGGCGATGCTCAACGATACGGTGGCGAGACGTGGGGCGGTGCGGGTTGGTCTGGAACATGCGACGCTCTGCGCGGCAGAGGCGGCGTCTTCGACGGCGAGCGGTGGCTGTGCGGCATGGGGCGGCGAACGGGGATGTCTGGCGGTCTCCTGGGTCGGTGGCGATCGTGTATGCATGCGGCGAGGGTGGCGCTCTGCGCATGCTCGGAACGGTTGGCAGAGGCACGGGCGCGGCGTTCCTGGGTTCTCTGGTCGGTGTCTTCGAGGTAGGGCTGGTCGAGAGGGGGCGGTGAAGCATGGGTGATCTCCCAGACAAGGTTGGCACGGATAGTTTCCTCCCTAGCTTGCTGTCGACATGTGGGTGGCAAGGGTGGCTTCGGCTGTTCACCATTGATGGTTTTGGCAAGCTCACAGTGGTGCTAGTGCTGGGTTAATCTTGCTAGATGATCTACTGAGCTGGTTGTGAGCTAGATAGGGAACCAGTTAGGCTCAAAACACTACACACTATAGTGTTTTGATTTTGTTTGATTTGTGTCTACCAAGTGTTTGATGAAATGGCCGCATGAATTCAAGTTTTGAATTTTGAAAAGATTTTTGGTGTGTGTGCTAGGTTGGTGTTGGTGAGTCTGCAAATGCTTGGGTTTTGAAAGTTGAGCTTGTTTGAGTGGTTTTTGAAAAGGTGGGATCTTCCCATATGATAAAGATTCAATTTTGAATTGTCATTTAAACTATGCATTTAAAGTTTCTGGATGATCACAAAGTGGGCCTTGATACTTTGTTATGAGTACAATTAAGGGGTGCAAAGATCCAAAAAAGTTTTTGTTAGGTTCTGAAAGTTTGAGACAGCCAAAGTAGGCATGGGAGTTAAATTGGTCAAAATGACCATTCCTTTATTTTATTTGTTTCGCTTTATTTGTCTTTGGGAAAAGTGTGGGAAATGTTTAGATGATGTTTATTTCACCTAAGAAACATTTTACAAGCGAAGAAACACATAAACAAGGTGGTTCAAAAGAATTTCAAATTAAATGCATACACATATGCATGCTTTCATAATTTTATTTAGAAAAGTTTTTATTAACCCTAATTTTGATGATTAGAGTTCGATGATTTAAGTTTAGTATTTTTGGGATGTTACAAACCTTCCCCCCTTAAACAAAATCTCGTCCCGAGATTTGAAAAAGGACGAAAAGATTACCTAAGATTTGAAGAGATCGGGAAACTCTGTCCTGATGTGATCTTCGCGCTCCCAGGTAGCTTCCTCTTCTATGTGATTGCTCCACTGAATCTTGAGAAATTTGATGCTTCGGGTTCGGGTAGTTCGAAAAGCTTCTTCCAAAATACGAATGGGTACTTCAGGATAGGTCAGGTCATCGTTGATCTCTATGGTCTGGTGATCGATATTTTTGAACACTTCGGTCTTCTCGGGGACTTCGAGACACTTGCGAAGTAACGAGATATGGAACACGTTGTGCACGGCTGACATCTCTTCGGGTAGTTCCAATTGATACGATACTTCTCCTTGATGGTTCAGAATCTTGAAAGGTCTGATATATATGGGGGCTAACTTTCCCTTGAGTTGGAAACGCTGCATTCCCTTCAATGGCGACACTTTCAGATAAACAAAATCTCCTATGTTAAAGGCGAGGTCTCTACGTCTCTTGTCGGCGTAACTCTTCTGTCTGGATTGGGTGGTCTTGAGGTGCTCACGAATCTTGTGAACCTTCTCTTCTGCTTCTCGTAGGATGTCGGGTCCGAAAATCTGACTCTCTCATACTTCCGACCAGTTCAAAGGGGTGCGACACTTCCTTCCGTACATGAATTCAAATGGCGCCATTTGCAAACTGGCTTGATAACTGTTGTTGTATGAAAATTCTGCTAACGGCAGACAGTCTTCCCACTTGGATCCATATTCTAACACGCATGCTCTCAGCATATCCTCGAGTATTTGATTTACTCGCTCCGTTTGTCCATCTGTCTGAGGGTGATACGCGGTGCTAAAATCTAGGCGGGTTCGTAAACCTTCTTGGACTTTCTTCCATAATCTCGAGGTAAACTGAGTTCCTCGATCCGATATGATGTTCTTGGGGACTCCATGCAAACTAACGATTCTAGCGATGTATAACTCCGCTAGCTTCGAACTCTGATATGTGGTCTTGATGGGTAAGAAATGGGCGACTTTGGACAATCTGTCCACTATGACCCAGATAGAGTCATTTCCCCTACTAGAAGTAGGCAGTCCAGTGATAAAGTCCATTCCAACAGAATCCCATTTCCATTCCGGAATCTGCAAGGGTTGCAACAATCCAGCGGGTCTTTGATGTCCTGCCTTGACTCGCTGACATATATCACACCTGGCGATATAGCTTCCGATTTCTCTCTTCATCTTATGCCACCAAAATTGCTCTTTTAAATCTTGATACATCTTAGTTCCTCTGGGATGGATAGAATAAAGAGTATCATGAGCCTCCTTCAAAATAACTTCTTTCAACTCAGAATCTGCTGGTACACAAAGGCGTCCTTTGTACCACAGAACTCCTTCTTCGTCTTCGGTGAATCTGGGTACTTTGCCTGTACCGATACGACGCTTGATTCCGTCCATACTGGCATTTCCCTTCTGCGTCTCTTTAATCTGACTAATCAAAGTGGGCTGGAGTTCTATGCTAGCCAAAAATCCTTCACTTACTAATTCTATCCGAAAATCTTCCATCTCTTTGTGAAAACTTGGTTGCTCCTTCAAAATCATGGAGTTCAAGCGGCACGGCAATCTGCTAAGGGCATCTGCTACCACATTGGCTTTACCAGGGTGATAGTGAATGTCCAGGTCGTAATCCTTGATTAGCTCAATCCATCTTCTCTATCTCATATTCAGCTCCTTCTGAGTGAATATATACTTCAGACTCTTGTGATTCGAATAGATCTCACAACGGTTTCCCATCAGGTAATGTCTCCATGTTTTCAAGGCTAGAACTACGGCTGCAAGTTCGAGGTCATGGGTTGGGTAATTTTGCTCATGTTGCTTTAGTTGTCGAGATAGATAAGATATAACTTTGCCTTCTTGCATTAGCACACATCCGAGACCGATCTTGGATGCGTCACAATACACATCGAAGGGCTTCGTGATATCCGACATGATCAAGATTGGGGCTGAAATCAATCTCCTCTTGAGTTCTTGAAAACTCGCTTCACACTTGTCGGTCCATTCAAACTTCTTGTCTTTCTTCAGCAATTGGGTCATGGGTCTGGCGATACTCGAGAATCCTTCTACGAATTTGCGGTAATATCCCGCTAATCCGAGAAATGCACGAACTTGGGTTTGAGTGGTTGGGGCTTGCCAATCCTCTACATCTTTCACTTTGGCAGGGTCAACGGCAATTCCTCCGGCGGATACAATGTGACCAAGGAATCCTACCTCCTGTAACCAGAATTCACATTTGCTAAACTTTGCATATAGCTGATGATCTCTAAGGGTTCTAAGAATGGTCCTTAGGTGTAGCTCATGTTCTTCTTCTGATTTGGAATAAATCAGAATGTCATCGATGAAAACAACTACAAATTTATCCAGGAAGTCCATAAAAATCTTACTCATGAGATTCATGAAATAAGCAGGGGCATTGGTTAGTCCGAAAGACATGACTGTATACTCATACAATCCATATCTGGTGGTAAAGGCAGTCTGGAATATCTTCTGCGTGAATTTTGAGTTGATGATAGCCAGTCCTAAGATCAATCTTAGAAAACACTTTGGCACCGGTCAACTGGTCAAACAAATCTTCTATCTTGGGCAAGAGGTACTTGTTCTTGATGGTGACGTCATTCAACTTCCTATAATCCGTACACAAACAGTTACCTCCATCCTTCTTGTCCACAAACAAGACAGGTGATCTCCATGTTGATGCACTTGGTTGAATCAATCCAATTTCCAGCATGGAATCCAGTTGCTTCTTCAGTTCTGCTAGCTCAGACGGGTTCATACTATATGGTCTCTGGGCTATGGGTCCGGTTCCAGGAATTAGTTCGATGATAAACTCGATATCCTGATCTGGGGGCATACCGAGCAAAACATCTGGGAATACATCGGGGTATTCACAGACTATCCAGACTTGGTCAATGGTAGGTTGGGCTATACTCTTGTTGCATTTGAATTGGCGAGGTAAGGTTTCAGATATATGCTCGACTGATATTCCGGCTGTACTGGTCATGGTTATGGCTTTCTTGGCACAGTCAATCAATCCTTTATGTTTGCACATCCAATCCATTCCTAGTACTACCTCCAAACCTTAGTTCCGAGTACTATCAGGTTAGCATAAAAATCTATGCCATGGATTCGGATACGGACGGCTTTGCAAATTTGCCTAGCCTTGGTGGTTGATCCGGGAATTTGAACAATCATAACATGCTTCAGTTTGGTTGGTTGAATTTTACTAGTGCATGCAAATTCTTCGGTGACAAATGAGTGTGATGCACCAGAATCAAACAACACTCGTGCAAGTACTAAATTAACAGAAAACATACCCAGCACGACGTCTGGCGCTTCCTGAGCTTCTTCAGCATGCATGAGAAAAAGACGATCGTTGCGGTTGAGTGAATTCCCTAGGGCAAATCTTCTTCCTGGATGAACAAGACGTTGCTGCTGAGCTGGGACATTGGCATTGGGGGCTGTAGCATTCTTCTTGTTGGGGCACTCGTTGGAATAGTGGCCTTTACTTCCGCAGTCATAACAGGTCACCTGCGACTTGTCCTTTGCTGCTACAGGCACAGCATTGCTTCCAGTCCTCGGAGCAGTGTTGGTGTTGGCGGTAGTATTGTTGTTGTTGAACTTCGGTAGGGCACGATTGAAATTGCTAGCGTTGCCGGGGTTGTTGTGATTTCCTCCGGGCCTAGGGTTTCCACGGTTGGGATAGGTCGGACGGTTCATCGGGGGTCTGTTGGTTCTTGGGGCAAATCCGGGAGATGGGTTGGGGCGATACTTTGGGGTCTGATGGGTTCCTGGTTGATGCATCATGCAACGCTTGCGGCTCTCATTGGCTTGGTTGATCTTTCCTTCCATCTGGATAGCTGAGTCGACAAGGGCTTCAATATCAGCAAAGGGGATATTGACTAACACAGTCTGCATCTCATCATGCTGACCATTCAGGAATCTTTCTTTCTTCTTGGCTTAGGTGTCGATCTCATCCGGGGCATACCTAGCTAATGACAAGAATTTGTCACGGTATTCCACTACAGTCATCCTTCCTTGCTTCAGCTCTCTGAACTCGTCTCTCATTCTCTTGATCAAACCTGGTGGCACATGGGTTCTGCTAAACTTGACCTTGAATTCCTCCCAGGTCATCATCTGGCCTCCGGTCATTGCACGAACACTGTTCCACCATGCCCTGGCATCTCCGGCTAGATAGTGGGTGGCGAACAGAACTTTCTCGTTGGCTTCCACTCTGGCGACTTCTAGGTTATTTTCCATGGTTTGCAGCCAATCATCGGCGTCTAGGGGTTCTTCTGACTTAGTCAAAATAGGTGGGTTGGTATTCTGGAAATTCTTGAGCTTAGATCCATGGTTATCCTGGTTTCTGTGGCCTTGGTTGTTGTGGGCAAGTTGGGCTATCTGTTGCAGTGTGGCTAGGTTGGCTTGACGTTCCGCTCTTTCAGCTTCGCAGTCAGAAGTCAACATTTGCAGAATCTGCAACATCGGGTCCGGGGATGATCCACTTCCTCCGCGTGGCATCTGAAGATTGAGGTAGATCATGAGAAAAGAGGGATATTTCTAAAGTTTTGGGTCTTTAAAAAAAGTTAAAATTTTACTCAGATTTTTCTGGTAACTTGCTTTTCATTCATTCATTCATTCATTCATTCATTCATAGCACCCGATACAACACACACCACAACAAAGAAAAATAGATGGTTTTAAGAACCATTCTGGAAACTACGATACAGGGGAACCGAATACTACTCACTACGCTAGTGCTCAAGTGCTACTACTCCTTGGATTCGGTGGCTTCATCGTCCTCCTCATCGTCGATGAAGGCGAAATCATCCTCATCGGTGAAGAAGTCCATAGCCTGATCCTCCAGAAAATCATCATCATCGCTGAGATAGGAGTAGTGGTCTCCACGAAGATCTTCTCCGGCATTCTCCCTTTCCTCCAACTGCATGTCTCTCTCGTGTATGGTATCCTCCAAAGATGAGATGCGGTGGCGAAGACGGGAAATGATGCTCTCCTTCTTGTCGAGCTGACGGCGGCGAGACTTGCGATCCTTTGCTAGCATGGCGATGGTTTGGTCCTTTGTCTTGATGATGGCAGACTTGTGGTTGGAGTAGTCACGGCAATTGTCTAACTCCTGCTGACGATCGTACATCATGAAGCTAAGCTGGTCCAATTGGGTCTTCAGCTCGGGGTGGTATGGGGCTTCCAGTGGTTGTCCATTAGCATCACTCCTTGGGCAAAACTCAAAGCGAGTACCCTTGATCTGATTGATACTCTGCCCACACAGACGGGAAAGAGCTTCCTGCATGGCCCTGGCAAGTCCATCAAGCCAGTTGTTTTCTCTCAAGGTAAACTGAATTCCCTCAGCAGTGGGAGGTTCAATCTTTCCTCGGAGACTGGCAACAATTAGCCATTGCAGATCTTCTCCTTCTTGATCATTGAGCTGAGCTCCGAAGAAATCGGGGTGCGGACGCTCCGGAAGTTCCGAAAGCTGGTCCAAATCCCTCTCAAAGATCAGGTCTCCTCCATTCCCCAACTGATAAAACTTGTTGTACTTCACGTCCATCTATAAGAATGTAGGATGAGTAAGTTAGTACAATGATCAAGTGTGTCAAAATTTTATGTATTTTGCAAGAGTTTTTTTTGAGGAACATGAATTTTCATGAAAGAATCAAAGGGATAAGAATGAGAATAACTTTTTGTAAATATTTGATTTATTTGGTTTTGAAACTAAGTTTTTGATTCAAACGTCCAGTCTAACTAGGGTCTCCTATGGTCAGGATGGCTCTGATACCAACTTGTCAACACCCGGATTTTTAATCCCAGATGCCTGTTATGCCATGCATCGCAATCCCAGGATTACCATTTTTGCGAGACATAACAGAATTGGATACCACAGTACATCATCCATTACAAACCATACATAAGTTCTTACACAAATAGGGATCTCATGATCCAGTTATTAATACAACATCAAGTAGCGGAATACGTAATAATAACGGTAGCGTAGGCGAAGCTCCATCTTCGGGGTCACAGGCAATGCTGACGATGGGAGATGATCCTAGTTGTCGTAACCTTCCTGGGGTCCATCCTCCAAGTACTCCTCTTCATAGTCTGGCCATGGGAATAGCCAGGGACAGAGCCATGAGTACTCTTTAAGTACTCGCAAACTAATACTAACAAGTGAAAGGGGTTTTTGATAATAGGACACTAGGCTCTAGGGTTGTTTTGCAAAAGCCAGATTTATCTCTACTAAGTTTAGGAGCAACGAATCCTAGTTGAAGGTTTAAAACACCTAAGTGGGACCTTGTATTTCATATCACAACCCTGTTGTAGTCAAGTCAAAGTCTCAATTCATTTCACAGGTCATTTTGAAAAGTCTGACGGGGGAACAGTATGGCCACTCCAACTGTCCATAACCACAGACGCGGCTATTCGAATAGTTTGACACTCTGCAGAGATTGTACACTTTCACCACAACATTCGATACATCCGTCAGGAACAAATCCTGAATTCACCATACAGTATGCGGATAATCAATCCTAACCTTTCAATTACACGCCCTAGTATAAGCACCTCTCCTATGATTTTGGCCTCCCAACCATGACCAACTGTCATCTTGGGTACTGCACAGGTGGACAATCTTCACATGGTAGCCTCAGCTCAGACCTTGGCCGTGAGGGAACTAATACTAAGGCATATAAGTTTCCAGTCAAGCCCTACCCAATCTTCGGGTATTGTGGTTATACGATAAAATTGGAATGGTATCGCATCCAAACAACCATCAGTTTTATAAAGGGCTAAGTCTCATGCCTCAACCTTTTTATCACCAAAATCATCAGGTGTTCGGAAACACATGTCCAAAACATTTCAATAGAATGATCCATCATTCCAAGGTTTTCATAACCATTTTTCCCCCAAGTATTCCCATCTAAAGTTGATCAAGTTTTATGCTTAGCACTAGCATCTACAAGTGGGGGTAAGCACTAAATGAGGGGTGGTAAACTAGTGGAGTTTTGACTAAGTTCAATCTCATGCCTTAGGATGACCTCAAGATTATCTAACTTAGGCCAAATTTTATGCTCTTTATGCAACCTTCACATATTCTTCTAGTATCTACCAGTTATTCCAGTAAACTCTAAGTAAGAGCTTTGATAAAGAAATAAAGTAATAAACTTGCAAATAAAACTAGGATTGGTTTATCAAGTGGTTATGATCATATATGCTATAAGGCATATAGTTGACATGGTAACAAGCAAGTATTGGCTTGCACAATATCAGTATAAGCTTGCTAAATTTCATGTGTTAGCTTGCAAGGTTAATAGCTTGCCTTGAGCAGAGCAGTGGTTGAAGTTCTCCTCGGCTTCTTTTTCGTAGAATTCTCCTTCCTCCTCGTATCCTTGGTCGGTAATAGCGTCTATGAATAAATACGAGGTACACAATCACCAAACAATACTTAACTACTTGCAATCATCACACAAAAAGGTCCTATAGATGATCTAGCATCATCAGTAACCTTACAAGATTAAAGCTTGGTTTAATTCCTTTTATTTTTAGAAAAGTAATTTCTACTCATTGAAAAACTACTTAATATTTAATATTCTCCAAACCAAACATGGGATCATGTTGACACATGTCATCACCACATATTTTAGTCCATGGGAATGTGATTTAAAGTGGTGTCACAATTTAATAAGGTTTTACCCTTTTATTTTAATTAAATAAAGTGACTAGAAATGCCTATGAGGCATTCTTTTATTACTTGAACATTCTTTCTGTAAGTAAACCTATATATTTTTATATATTATGAAAGGTATGGTTAAATGTGATTTTTGAGAGTTGGAATCAACTCAAAAGCTATTATGGTTTAAATTTGAAAAATGTTTGAATGCAGAAAAGCTTCTGCCTTGTTATTTTTACCATGGGTGATCTATAGATCCAAATGACTTGAATCCAACGGGCTTGGATTCAGCATTCCCAGACCTTTCTAACAAAATTGGTTTCATTAAATTTGGTTCACTGAATCGACCTGGGTAGATTTTTGAAATTGGGTACAGAAGTGTGTTTGAAATAAAATGGAAAAGGTTTAATTCAAATAACTGGGCTGCGCGGGAAAAGTTAACGGGCCGGCCTGCTAAGCGTAGCGCTTCCGCGGGCTGCTTAAGTGGTTGTCCCCACTCGCAGTGAGACAGGAGGGTGCGAAGCGGTACGGGGCGATGTGGGACGTTCGATCTGGTTCTAATCCAACGGCTGGGAGTCATCATCGACGTTGAGCAACGCCGGCGAGACAGAAACCTAGCGCGGCTAGTGGGGGTTGCTGGGGGCTCACCGGGGTGCAGACGAGGGTCGGCGAGGCGGGCGAACGACGAAGTCGACGACAGCGAATCTCCTGGTACCGGTGGCTCCTCCTAGGACGGCTCCAATCACTGGCTCCCTTCCTCTCCAGAGGCGGCGAGCTCCGGTGAAATTCCTGCGAGGTGTTGCTCGCCTTGCTCCGGGAACGGTGTGGCACGATCAGTGATGAGAGGGGAGTAGAATGGTGTGCTTAATTCGGCTGGGGGTGGCCTCTATTTATAGTCGAGCGAGGGGACCGACGGGGCGCACGGTGAGCTCGTCGGGGGCGATGGTACAGACGGCTATTGGCATGGGCGAAGGTAGGGGACGGTGCAGTGTTCCCTGGCGATGCTCAACGATACGGTGGCGAGACGTGGGGCGGTGCGGGTTGGTCTAGAACACGCGATGCTCTGCGCGGCAGAGGCGGCGTCTTCGACGGCGAGCCGTGGCTGTGCGGCATGGGGCGGCGAACGGGGATGTCTGGCGGTCTCCTGGGTCGGTGGCGATCGTGTATGCACGCGACGAGGGCGGCACGCGGTCTGTGGGCTTCAGTCGAGGGTGGCGCTCTGGCGCATGCTCGGCACGGTTGGTAGAGGCACGGGCGCGGCGTTCCTGGGTGCTCTAGTCGGTGTCTTCGATGTAGGGCTGGTCGAGAGGGGGCGATGAAGCATGGGTGATCTCCCAGACAAGGTTGGCACGGATAGTTTCCTCCCTAGCTTGCTGTCGACATGTGGGTGGCAAGGGTGGCTTCGGCTGTTCACCATTGATGGTTTTGGCAAGCTCACAGTGGTGCTAGTGCTGGATTAATCTTGCTAGATGATCTACTGAGCTGGTTGTGAGCTAGATAGGGAACCAGCTAGGCTCAAAACACTGCACACTATAGTGTTTTGATTTTGTTTGATTTGTGTCTGCCAAGTGTTTGATGAAATGGCCGCATGAATTCAAGTTTTGAATTTTGAAAAGATTTTTGGTGTGTGTGCTAGGTTGGTGCTAGTGAGTCTGCAGATGCTTGGGTTTTGAAAGTTGAGCTTGTTTGAGTGGTTTTTGAAAAGGTGGGATCTTCCCAAATGATAAAGATTCAATTTTGAATTGTCATTTAAACTATGGATTTGAAAGTTTCTAGATGATCACAAATTGGGCCTTGATACTTTGTTATGATTACAATCAAGGGGTGCAAAGATCCAGAGAAGTTTCTGTTAGGTTCTAAAAGTTTGAGACAGCCAAAGTAGGCATGGGAGTTAAATTGGTCAAAATGACCATTCCTTTATTTATTTGTTTTGCTTTATTTGTCTTTGGGAAAAGTGTGGGAAATGTTTAGATGATGTTTATTTCACCTAAGAAACATTTTACAAGCAAATAAACACACAAACAAGGTGGTTCAAAAGAATTTCAAATTAAATGCATACACATATGCATGCTTTCATAATTTTATGTAGAAAAGTTTTTGTTAACCCTCATTTTGATGATTAGAGTTTGATGATTTAAGTTTAGTATTTTTGGGATGTTACAGTTTACCTCAAGATTTTGGAAGAAAGTCCAAGAAGGATTAGGAACCCGACAGCTTATCACCCCCAGATAGATGGACAAACGGAGCGAGTAAATAAAATACTCGAAGATATGTTGAGAGCCTGTGTGTTAGAGTATGGATCAAAATGGGAAGACTGTCTGCTGTTCGCAGAATTTTCTTACAACAACAGTTATCAAGCTAGTTTACAAATGGCCCCATTTGAATTCATGTACGGAAGGAAGTGTCGTACCCCTTTGAATTGGTCAGAAGTAGGAGAGAGTCAGATCTTTGGACCCGACATCCTACAAGAAGCCGAAGAGAAAGTTCACAAGATCCGTGAGCACCTCAAGACCGCTCAATCCAGACAGAAGAGTTATGTCGACAAGAGACGTCGAGACCTAGCCTTCAATATCGGAGATTTTGTGTATCTCAAAGTGTCACCCTTGAAAGGAATGCAACGTTTCCAACTCAAAGGAAAGTTAGCCCCCAGATATATCGGACCTTTTAATATTTTGAATCGTCAAGGAGAAGTATCATATCAACTGGAACTGTCACAGGAATATGTCAGCCGTGCATAATGTGTTCCATATATCGTTACTTCGCAAATGCCTAGAAGTCTCGGAGAAGACCGAAGTGTTCAAGAACATTGATCACCGAACCATAGATATCAACGATGACCTGATGTATCCTGAAGTACCCATCCGTATTTTGGAGGAAGCTTCCAGAACCACTAGGACCCAGAGTATCAAGTTTCTCAAGATCCAGTGGAGTAACCACACTGAAGAAGAAGCTACCTGGGAGTCAGAAGACTACATTAGGACGGAGTTTCCCGATCTCTTTAAATCCTAGTTTTCTTTTTTTCAAATCTCGGGATGATATTTTGTTTAAGGAGCAAAGGTTTGTAACATCCCAAAAATATTAATCAAGGTTATCAAATTCCAATCACCCAAAATTAGGGTTAACAAAAACTTTTGTTAATTAAAATCATATGAATGCATGTGTGTATGTGATGAATGTATGAATGCATGAGTGGACTTGTTTGTTTGTTTTGAATAGCAAGGAATGGTTTAAAGATGAAAACAACATCATATAAATCAATTCCAAGAAGAAACAAATCAAGAGAGATTCAAAAACAAACAAAATAAGCAAATGGTCATTTTTGCCAATCTTGCTCACTAGGCCACTTTGAGTGTTTCTAGTCCAAGATTTCAAACAGAAACAAATATATTTCCTTTGACCCCTTGCTAAACCAAGTGAAAGTGAACCCAAGCCCACTTTGAAAACCCACAGAAACATTTGGCAACTTGATTCAAATGACAATTCAAAATTGAATCTATATCATATGGGAAGATCACCATTTCTCAAAACCCAACCAAACCAGTGCACCTTGACAAAACCAACCAACCAGAGACTACATAGCATGTGACCATTGCACCCACCAAGTTTCATCCAAAAATTCAAATTTAAATCTATTGCGGTCATTTAATCAAACATCTTCTGAACACAAATCAAATTAAACATCAAACACTATAGTGAGCAGTGTTTGCCAACCTTGTCCCCTCTCTAGCTCTCACTACACTCTCAGTAGATGATCTAACTAGTTTAACAAGCTCTAGCTCACTATAAACTCTACAATGCCATCAATGGTGACCATGGCCGAGCCCAATTGCCACCCCCAATGTCGACAGCAAGCTAGGATCCTAACCAGCCTCGCCAACCTTGTCTAGTATGCACTCCACCGTCCACCACCACCCCCTGTCCAACGCTCGAACCCTTCTAACCACTAGACCACCCAGAACGCGCGTGCCTAGTATCTTTGTGACCATGCCGAGAGCGCGCCAGAGCGCGGCGCTCGACATGCTCGCACAAATCGCGCCTTGCCTTCGCCCCTCGTGTACGTGATCACCATCACACCAGTAACCACCCAGACATGCTCGTTCGCCGTCGCGCGACCAGGAGCGCCTGTGCGCCATTAAAACTTCCGTCGGAGCCGCCTAGAGTGTCAAAGTGTTCCAACCGTTTCGCACTCCCCACGCCTCGCCATGAAGACGTTGAGATTCCCTAGGAGGCAGCGCATCGTCCCATATCCCCATCCATGTCGTTAGCTCACTATGAAGCCGACCCCGACGAGCTCAGCCCGCACCCTTCGGTTCCCTCGTTGCACTATAAATAAAGGCCTTCCCCGTTTGAATTCAGCACACCATTCCACTCCCCTCTCTCTCAGAACCACCCTACTTCTTCCCCGAAGCAAGGCGAGCACCAGGTTGCTGGAATTTCGCCAAAGCTTGCCGCTGCGGGAGGAGAAGGGCACCGTTGATTGGAGCCAACAGTACCAGGAGGATCGTCGTCGTCGACTTCGTCGTTCGCCCCCATCGCCGACCATCGCCAGAGCCCCGGTGAGCCGCCACTGACCCCCACTGGCTGCGCTAGGGTTCGTGCTCGTCGCGTTTTGTTTAGACGTGGACGATGAACCTCAGTCGTAGATCTTGCTTCTAATCCTACGGCCCTAATCACCTCGTACCCCTTCGCCACTCTCTGTCTCACTGACGAGTGGGGACAACCACTTAACCTGCCCACGCGCGGTGTGCACAGTGGGCCGGCCCAGTTAATGTTCCTGCATGACCCAGTAGTTTGAATTTACGTTTATCAATTTAGTTTCAAACTTAGTTTTGGCAGTAGATTCAAAATTCAATCCAGATAGTTTCACTAAACCAAATTGCATGAAACAAATTTTGTTAGAAAGGTATGTAAATTATTAATCCAAGACCGTTGGATTCAAATCATTTGGAATAATAGATCACCTATAGTAAAAATAATAAGGCAGAAGCTTTTCTATATTCAAACATTTTTCAAAATTCAACCATAAATGCTTTTGAGTTGATTCCAACTCTCAAAAATCACATTTGATAACACCTTTATGAATATATAAAAGTATCTAGGTTTACTTGCAGAAATAATGTACAAGTAATAAAAGAATGCACCATAGGCATTTCTAGTCACTTTAATTAATTAAAATAAAAAGGTTAAACCTTATTAAATTGTGACACCACTTTAAATCACATTCCCAAGTACTGAAATATGTGGTGATGACATGTGTCAACATGATCCCATGTTTTAGTTGGAGAATATTAAATTTTAAGTAGTTTTTCAATGAGTACAAATTACTTTTCCAAAATAAAATAAATAGGACTTTTGCTTTAATCCTTGTGATGATAGTGATGATGCTAGATCATCTAGTGTGAGCCTTTCTGTGCTAAATAGAAGTAGTTAAGTATTGTTTGGTGATTGTGTACTTCGTATTTGTTTATAGAAGCTAGTACCGAGCAAGGATACAAAGAGGAAGGAGACTACTACGAGGAAGAAGCCGAGGAGAACTTAAACCACTGCTCTGCACAAGGCAAGCTACTAACTGAGCAAGGTAGCACTTGCAACTATGAAAGCTAGATAACATATGCAATGCATTAGGCATGCCTTGGTTATACCAGTTGAGGATACCCAATCCTAGTTTTACTTGCAATCTTAATTATTTTATTTCTTTATCAAAGATTTTATTTGTGTTTACTTAGTGAATTGTAGATTTTAGAAAGATGATTAAAGGTAGCATAAAGATCATAAAACTTGGAATAAGTTACATAAATCTTGATGTCATACTGAGGCATGAGATTGAACTTAGATAAGTCACACTTGATTACCACCCCTCATTAGTGTTTACCCCCAACTTTAGTGGCTAGTTCTAAGCATAAAACTTGATCCCTTTAGATGGGAATACTTGGTGAAAATTATTATGAAAACCTTAGAATGATGAGTCATTCTAATGAAATGTTTTGACATGTGTTCTTGAACACCAGATGATTTTTTATGATGAAAATGTTGAGGCATGAGCCTTAGCCCTTTATAAAACTGATGGTTGTCTTGATGCGATACCATTCCATTTTTACCGTACAACCATAATACCCGAATCTGGGTAGGGCTTGACTAGAAGTTTATATACCTTAGTATGGGTTCCCTTGCGGCCAATGTTTGAGCTGAGGCTACCTCGTGAAGATTGACCACCTGTGCAGTTCCCAAGATGACAGATGGTCATGATTGGGAGGCCAAACTCATAGGAGAGGTGCCTATACTAGGGCATGTAATTGAAAGGTTAGGATTGATTATCCGCATACTGAGTATGGTGAATTCAGGATTGTTCCTGACGGATGTATCGAATATTGTGGTGAAAGTGGACCACCTCTGCAGAGTGTCAAACTATTCAAATAGCCATGTCCGCGGTTATGGACAGTTGGAGTGGCCATACTATTCCGTCGTCAGATGTTTTCAAAATGACTTGTGAAATGAATCATGACTTTGAATTGACCACAACAGGGTTGTGAACATGAAAAATAAGTTCCCACTTAGGTGTTATAAAAAATTACACTAGCTTTCTTTGCTTCTGAACTTGGTTAAGGTAAACTTGGCCTTTTGCAAAACAACCTAGAGCTTAGTATTCCTACTCAAACCCCTTACTTGTTAGTCTTAGTTTGTGAGTACTTAAAGAGTACTCATGGCTTTGTCCCTGGCTATTCCTGTGGCCAGACTATGAAGAGGACTATCAGGAGGATGGGCCGCAGGACGGTTACGACAACTAGGATCATCTCCCATCGTCAGCATTGCCTGTGACCATGAAGATGGATTCTCACCCACGCTACCGTTATTATATTATTCTACTTCTTGATTGTACTAAGACTGGATCATGAGATCCTTTATTTTTTGTAAGACCTTATGTATGGTTTGTAATGGATGATGTACTGTGATATCCAATATGTTATGTCTCACAAAAATGGTAATCCTGGGATTGCGATGTATGGCATAACAGGCATCTGGGATTAAAAATCCGGGTGTTGACAAAGCATCCCCAAGCTTAACTCCTACTCGTCCTCCAGTAAGTAACTGATAAAAGAATAATTTTTAAGGTGAAATGCTCCATCAAAACCAAGATCAAACCATTTGCAAGCATTGAAAGCTGCGATCAAAGAACTCTAAACATGTGCATGGAAGATAGAGTTCTAACAATAAGACAAAGTAACTATGCATGCAACATGAAAGGCTACAAACAAAGATCATGAATAACATGCATTGAAAAATGTTTGTTTGTTTCACATACAGAAAATATAGCATAGTGGCATTTAGCTTATCCCGCATGGAGTAGCAAATAGATGCATAGGACACCTTTAAAGTTCATAAGAGTGACTAGATACAAATAGCACAAGAATAAGCAATATCAACAATATGCATCAATCAATAAGTTTTGGGACAATGCACATAGAACTAAGAATGGCAACTATGCTCTCTTAACTGGTGCCTGAAGGTAGAAGGTGGAGACTCAATATAATGGTGGAAGAAAGGCCCTTCATAAAGGGAAGCAGGGATTTCAAGTTTCAAAAAGATCTTCCAAAAATTATGGTACTTGTTAGCTTTCAGCCCTCATTTCCCCTATCATAAGCATCTTGAAGTGATTAAGGTTAAACTGAACAAACTATGAATTATATGCTTAACAAAGTATAAGTTCGCAATATCATGTCCCTTGGATACGAGGGTCGCACCTCATGCTACTCAACTTTAGTCACCTGTAAGTTCTTATCATAGTAAGTACATGTGTATCATAGAGAACCGCCAACGGGTACCCCTTGCACATGGTACAGGAGCTATCCCATAACCAAAATGACAAGGCAAGCAGACAATGAGCATCTCAACGATCTTTTTTTTTGCTATTTGCATAGGTTTTTATTGAGGACGCTTCACAGTTTGCTCATTATGGTGATGCTGCAAGTTTCCACCATGATTAGGCATAGCTTAGGCTAGCGGCACATGCGTTTCTCTAACACAAAATACATAACTCCATGGACTTACAAGCTCCCTGTTTATTTTACACCGGCGACATCCATAGACAAAAGAGCATGATATCAACTGTGTACAAAGTACAAGTGCAATGTTGAAAACGTTCCCCATGACAACATGGTTCTACTAATTTCAACGTATAAGTGCAAGCATATACAACATAGATGACACAATGGTTCAAGTTTATTAGGGTCAAAGAATATAAAGTGCGCCATCAAGTTCGTGAGGGCTTTTGTCCATTATTCATCTCATTACATCATTCTCTCTCTACACGTGAAAATTTTCCTTCATACAAAACTTCACACAATCTTCATTAGCAACATTAGTGTATTAAAAAGATAATAGACCCTTGGGTTTAGCTTTAGAACAGCAAAAATTTCACTAAAAACACAAGCTAATGTAACAATTCCTTCAAAAATCTCAATTTTCCAAAAAGAACCCAAAAAGGAATCAATAAGAAGCAAATGCATTTAGAAATCTGTCAAAACAGACCAGTAGGTAGAAACTGATTTTTTCGAAGACCTTCTGTTACTCAAATCAAAAAGTGTTGAACTAACGAAAGTTATCTAACATACTGGGGGATTTATTCGTAATTTTTCAGCTCAATCCGACATACAGAGGCTCCTCACGAATTTTTATGGTGGAGGACAGAAATCTGTCTCGGGACAGCAACTCCCCAAATCTTACTTCCCTCTTATTAGAGGTCATTCTTGGCACAAAAAGCAAACAAAAAGGATAATAAGAGGTCATTACAGAAGTAATAACTTTCAAGACTGAAGGAAACTCTTGGGTTATCTCCCAACAAGTACTTTTCTTTAACGCCTTTAAGTTAGGCACAAGAAGCAAGAAATCAAGTATTTTCAAATGAAGAAGCATTAACATCAATACTTGCAAAGTCTTCAACTATGAAGGGTATCTCATCCAAATGATTTTTGGAGGATCCCTTCTCATCTCTCTTTGGTTCACTACTTTCATCAAAAGGATTTTCAGGAACAATCCAATCAAAATTCTTTTCAAAGGCCTCATGCATCCTAACAAGCTTAAAGGGTATGGGTATCTTAAATTCCTCTCCAGGTTTGGTTTTATCTGAAGTACCCGCAACATCTACACATGATCCTAGCATATTAAAATGCTCAAAATCCTTTTTGGCTTCCTTAGCAACATCATGGAAATCTTTTAGTAAAGTTTCAAGGATAAATTCTCTCTTTTCAGCATTCTTTTCTTCTTTTAGTTTTAGGAACAAAATTTGCATCATGGGGTTAAGGATAATAAAACTAGCCTCCAACATATGAACTAAAGAACATGCAACAATTTCATAATTAGGACCAAGTTCTTCTATAGATCTATCCTCAATATCCTCATGCTTGCTAACATGATTAAAGAATTTTTCAATATTTTCTTTCCCAATTATAGAGCCACTAACTATCGAAAGGTCCTTCAGGGTGAACTTGGGGAACAAAATGGTGAGCTAGAGAAAGGTGGCAACTAGAGGGGGAACTAATTTTTTGTGTTTTTTATAAGAGAAAGCAAACCAAACTAAACTAATTTTTTGGAGTTTTTGATTAAAAGAGGCAAACAAAACCAAGCAAAAGAAACTAAGGAAACCAAAAACAAAGTAAAGAGAAAGGTTGAGGAGGACTCCCCTTGTGAAGATGTCCTTATCCTCCCCAGCAACGGTGCCAGAAAATCTTAATGGCGCTGCGTCAACGTGGAGCGCTTCATCGGGAAACCCCAAGAGCAAGGTATGATGCAGCACAGCAGCAAGTCTTCCCTCAATAAGAAACCAAGGTTGTCGAACCAGTAGGAGGAAGGAAACGTCTCAAAGGTGTTGCAAGCAACGTGAAAACCTGCACAACACAAACTCAAGACTTTGCCCCAACTAACAGTGAGGTTGTCAATCTCACCGGTTGTTGTAACAAAGGATTAACTGTATGGTGTGGAAGGTGATGATGGTTTGCAGCAAGTAAACAGTAATAGTGGAAGATGTATCAATGGTAAAGATTGGACCGGGGTCCATAGTTCACTAGAGGTGTTCTCCTTAGATAAACAAACATGGCATGCTGGGTAAACAAATTACAGCAGGGCAATTGATAGGACTGAGCAAGGCATAACAATGCAATATTAGACATAAATATCCTATGGGATTCAATTAGGCAATACAACAAGATACATAGACCGCCATCCAACTGCATCTATGACTAGAAGTCCACCTTTGGGTTATCATCTGAACCCCCTCCAGTATTAAGTTGCAAGCAACAGGCAACTGCTTTAAGCAAAGTGTGTAAGGTAAGCAATCCACTTGTTCCATGAACAAGAGACCGTTGTTTTCTGCCTAGTGGCAACAGCACATCTACATCCTTAGAGATTTCTGTCACTTCCCTTGATTAAATAGAGGCATGAACCCACTATCGAGCATAAATACCCCTATTGGAGTCACTAGCAACTACTTGGCCAAGATAGCTACTAACAACGGAGAGCATGCAAGATCACAAACAACACAGACATCATAGAATCAATAAGACAAAACCATTAATCAATGTGAAATAGTAATCTCAATATCCATCGGATCCCCGCAAACACAACATGCATGATTACAAATAGATGAGATATTGATCATGAACGGAGATCACAAGATCTAGACATGAAATCACAAGGAAGAGATACAACCATATAGCTACTACATGGACCCGTAGTCCAAGGTGGAACTACTCACGCTTCATACCGGAGGCTTGCATGATGAAGAAGAAGGCCTCCGAGATGATCTCCCCTCCGGCAGGGTGCCGGGGAAAGCTTCAGATCCCCCGATCTAGGGACGATGGTGGCGGCGGCTACAGACGGTTTTGTGGAATATTGATTGGGTCCTTAGGGTTTAGGCATCGGGGGCTTCTTATAGGCTAAGAGGCGAGGCTGGGAGGCGGCCAAGGGGGCCATACCCTCCCTAGGCGCGACCTAGGGTGGCCCCGCGCCTGGGGGGTGCGGCCGCCCTGTGGTGCCCCTCCGTATCTTCTCTGGACTCCGTGTTCTCCTCGGTGAAATATTGACTTTGGCTTTTGTCCCGTCCAATTCCGAGAATATTTCCTTACTAGCTTTT
Organism: Avena sativa; assembly: GCA_916181665.1. Taxonomy (NCBI): domain Eukaryota; kingdom Viridiplantae; phylum Streptophyta; class Magnoliopsida; order Poales; family Poaceae; genus Avena; species Avena sativa. The sequence continues at coordinate 366,959,388 of OV702297.1, read as the reverse complement.
CTGGAACCAAAAACAGCAGAAAACAGACAACTGGCACTGTGGCAACTTGTTAATAGGTTAGTACCAGAAAACATATGAAAAGCGCCTCAAAGTGTGGACAAAGCAAAGCAAAGTAGATACTAAACAAGCACGGAACATAAAAAATTATAGATACGTTTCCGACGTATCAACGGCCGTGGAGGGGAGCTGACTTGGACGATGGCTACGCCGACGGCCCTGACGTTTGGCCGTCGGCGTAGCTCCCAGCCCTCGGCGAAGCTTTCTATTCCTATAGTGCGATGGTAACAAAGAGAACCAAGATCTACAGCGGCAACGACAAGGTCATCCACGAGAAGAAGAACTACATGCAGTTCCACCTAGAGCTGGGGCAGTCCAATTTACTCTCCACCACATGTGCGCGGTTTGCGGTATGATTATGCCTGTGGGAACTGCGAGGATGAGAATCACATGAACTACTTTGAGGGCATCACGTTCAATGATCATTATGCTCTAGCAATCCAGTTATCTCTGGTAAATTGTAATGTGAGTTTCTATTTCTTGTGTTCTTGTGAAATGAAGAGTTTCTGACCAATGAGTTGCAGGTTAATGGGATTAAACCGTGATGATTGCACGGGGACAAGGTGATTCTTGCAACTGGTGAAAATTCTTGCACATGGAGAGAGGTATTTGTTTTCCAAACTCACTTTTAATTTGCTATGTCAAGATATATATAAATTTCTAGAGAGACGCAAATATAAACCGCAGTTTGTTGATAGCGTTTGTCTATGCTGACTGCTAAAATCTTGAGCCACTTCAAATCCAATCCATACTTTCATAATGGAACTGTAATTGCAAGTTGCGCATATTTAGGACTCAAATAATGTTAGGTCATGTACATATGTCAGGTAAAAGAGGTGATTAAAGTGCTGGAGGAGGAGCTTGGGTTTGGTAAAAGAGCTCCTTCATACTGTGATTCTTGCCGCTTAATTGTCACCAAGGCAGCATCTCTATTATATGTGCATTCCCCTAAACTTTCATGCCTTGAGACCTCACCACCGTAAAGCATGCACGATGTTTTCCTTAGCAATTATACATGATAGCATGTGGTCTATTTGCAAGTATCTCTTTTTTATTGAGCTTGACTCCACTGTCCCGATGTATCACTTCTACTGGTCATTTTTTATCTATTAATATTAGCCTTGAATTTGGATAAGAAATATTTTTAGTATGTACTTGTTGGAGATATGCCCTAGAGGCAATAATAAATGTAGTTATTATTATATCTTTGTGTTTATGATAAATGTTTACATTCATGCTATAATAGTATTAACAAGGAAATATTAATACTTGTGTGGTTTATAAACTTAAATTGAAGTCCCTAGTAAAGCCTCTTCATAATACTAGCTTGTTGGTTAATAAATGATTGTGGTTTCCCTATCATGAACATTGAGATGTTATTAACAACAATATCATATCGTTAGGAGAATGATATGATGGACATACTCCTATAGATAAGCGTAGCATAAAGATCAAGTCATTTTAATAGTTCAATTGCTATATGCTTTCTGATACATAGTAACCTAATTCCTTCGACCATGAGATCATGCTTATCACCATCACCGGAAGGATGCTTTGATGACATCAAACACCACACCGTAATTGGGTGGCTATAAAGGTGGCATTGAGTGTTCGGAAAGTATTGGTTGAGACACATGGATCAAGAGTGGGATTTGTCCATCCATATGACGGGTAGATATACTCTGTGCCCTCTCGGTGGAATGTCATCCAATTAGCTTGCAAGCATGTGACTGGCTCACAAGGGATCACATATCACGGGAACGAGAAAATACTACTTATCAGTAACGAGGTTGAACTAGGTATGCAGAGATACCGACGATCAAAACCTCGGATAAGTAAACTATCGTGAGACAAAGGGAAATTGGTATCTATGTAAGTGGTTCATTCGATCGCAAAGTAATCGTAGAAATATGTGGGATCCATATGAATTTCCAGATTCCTCTATTGGTTATTGTTCGGAGAAGTGTCTCGATCATGTCCGCATAATTCACGAACCATAGGTAGACACACTTAAGGATTCGATGTTGTTGAGTAGTTATGGAATGATGAGTAAGAGACTGAATGTTGTTCGGAGTCTCGGATGGGATCCAGGATATCACGAGGAGATCCGAAATGGTCCAGAGAATAAGATTCATATAAGGAAAGTCATGTTTCAGGGCTGGAGAATGGTTCCGGTGTTTTCATCGGGAATGTTCTAGAATGTTCCGGAATGTCCGGCACTCTGGAGGGGAAGGGTACATGAATGTGTCATAACAAGTTGGAATGGTTGCATCATGTACTAGGTGTCATCGCTGAACAAAATAAAGGGATAAATCAAATCCTAGTTTGAAAAGTCAAACGCCGATTTGAAAAGTCAAACGGCTATTTTGTTTGGTGGAGGGAGAGTAGGAAACCTACTTGGGGAGGAAGTCCCTCTCCCTCCACCGCCGGCCAAGGAGGCCAAGTTGGGGAAGGACTCCCCTCCCCTTGGACGCGCCCTCCCACCTATATAAGGAGGGGCAGGGCTGCCCCTCCTAGACCTACACCTTGCCCCTCTAAACCCTAACCCTAGCCGCCGGCCACCAAACCGCCGCCGCCGCCCTAGGGTTTCTCCCAAGCTGCCGAGTTGGGGCTTCTACTTGCCCTAGCCGCCGTCCTAGCTCCCTCTACTTGGTGTGTCTAAACCCTAGATCACCGAGGCCTCTCTCATAGTCCACCATACTCGCTCCGGCTTAAGGCGAAGCCCTGCGAGATCTCCCCTCTACTTCCGGTACCACGCCGTCGTGCTGCCAGAATCGCGAGGAGAGTGCTACAACCTCCGCTGCCTGCTGGAACAAGGGAGAGGAAGGTCTTCGTCGAGTACCGAACGTGTGACCGACTGTGGAAGCGCTGCCGGAACGCAGCGCCGGAAGGATCGTCTACACGATCTTGAGATCGGCAAGAGTACGAATACATCACCCACAAGAATCCGCTCTCGTTAAACACTTTGGAATCTTCGAGGGTGAGTTATTCCATCGACTCGTTGCTACAATCTAGTAGATAGATCTTGGCTCGTTTGTTTGTATGCGGTAGAAATTTTTTGTTTTCCATGCTACGAACCCCTACAGTGGTATCAGAGCCAAGTTTATATGTAGATCTGTTGCACGAGTAGAACACAATGGTCATTATGGGCGGTGGTGCTTTTATTATCAATTGCTTCTTGTGTACTTTGCATCTTGCGGTATGATGGGATGAAGCGGACCGGGCTAACCTAACATGACATCGTTCATGAGACTTGCTCCACGCTCAACATGCAACTTGTATTGCATAAGTGGCTTTGCGGGTGTCTGTCTCTCCCATTATAGTATAGATCCAATTTACAATGGGCACTTGATAGTTCAAACATCAACGTTGTGGTTCTTGTTCATAAGTTAGATCGACACTTATTGAAAGCCCCAAACCACGTAAAATATGCAAAGAAATTAGAGGCGTCTAACTTTGTTTTGCAGGGGTGTGCTGTGATGTGATATGGCCATGATTGTGATTATATTTGATGTATGCAATGTTCCTTATTGTAAGTTGGCAACCGGTAGGAGCCATATGGTTGTCTTTAATTTCTGTTAAGACCCGCATGTCTATTCAAAGTAGTTGTAATAGTTGAAGCCGGTGGACGACAACCATGGAGCAGCGTCATTGACCTTGATGCAATGCCGGTGATGATGGAGATCATGTTCGTGCTTGAAGATGGAGATCGGAAGCACAAAGAAGAAAGGCCATATCATATCACATATTATGAATTGCATGTGATGTTAATCCTTTATGCATCTTGTATTGCTTAGTTAACGACGGTAGCGTTATAAGATGATCCCTCATGCACATAAATTTCAAGTTCTAAAAGTGTTCATCCTTAGTGAGCATCGTTGCTAAAGCTTGTTGTTTCGAAGCGCCACGTGATGATCGGGTGTGTTAGATTCTGCAAGTGTATACAACGTGAGCAAGCCAGATTTGCTCATGCGGAAGCTAAGGTTTGATATTGACGATCCTAGCATGTACAGACATGGTCTCGGAACACGGATCACCGAAAGGTAAAGCATGAATCATATAGTAGATATGATGAACATGTCGATTGTTCGCCATTGAAGCTACATCAACTCTCGTGATGATCGGTTTTGATGTGATGGATTTGGTTCGTGTGATCACTAAAACAATGTGAGGGATATTGTTTTGAGTGGGAGTTCACCTAGATTAATTTAACTATTAATTAGAACTCAATTTGTCATAAACTTAGTCTAAACTATTGCAAATATGTTGTAGATCAATGGCGGCCCCTACCATCAATTTTAATGCGTTCCTAGAGAAAGAAAAGTTGAAAAACAATGGAAGCAACTTCGCGATTGGTTCCGCAATTTGAGGATTGTCCTCAATGCTGGCAATTTGACCTATGTGCTGGATACACCGCTGGGTGACCCACCTGCAGCTACTGCTACCGGTGAAGTAAAGAATGTTTACCTCGCTCGGAAGACTCAGTACTCCACAGTTTAGTGTGCTATCTTGTATGGTTTAGAATCGGAGCTTCAGAAAAGGTTTGAGAATTCAGACCCACATGATATTGTCCGTGAACTCAAACTGATTTTTGAGACTCACGCGGAAGTTGAGAGCTATGAGGCTTCTGAAAAGTTCTTTAACCGCAAGATGGAAGAGGGCAGCTCCGTTAGTGAGCATGTGCTTAAGATGTCTAGGCACGCAAACAAACTTCAAAGCTTGGGTATAGTGATTCCTAATGCTTTGGGTATTTACCGTGTCCTCCAATCACTACCACCAAGTTACAAGAACTTTGTGATGAACTACAATATGCAAAGCATGAACAAGCAGTTACCAGAACTCTTCTCCATGTTAAAATCTGCAGAAGTGGAGATCAAGAAAGAGCACCAAGTGTTGATGGTCAATAAGACCACCAAATTCAAGAAAGGCAAGTCTAAGCAAAAGGGACACTTCAAGAAGGGTGGTAAGAAAGTTACCGCACCGACGAAGAAGACCAAGGCTGGACCTAAGCCTGATACAGAGTGCTTTTACTGCAAGGGAGAAGGTCACTGGAAGCGGAATTGCCCAAAGTACTTGGCGGATTTGAAGAACGGCAACATCAAGAAGAAAGGTATATCCGATATACATGTTATTGATGTGTATCTCACTAGTACTCGTAGTAGTGCCTAGGTATTTCATACTGGTTCGGTTGCTCATATTTGTAACTCGAAACAGGTGCTGCAGAATAAACGGAAGCTAGCGAAGAACGAGGTGAAGATGCGCGTGGGAAACGGATCAAAGGTTGATGTGATCGCGGTCGGCACGCTACCTCTTCATCTACCATCGGGATTAGTTTTATACTTAAATAATTGTTATTTGGTGCCTGCGTTAAGCATGAACATTATATCGGGATCTTGTTTATTGCGAGACGGTTACTTGTTTAAGTCCGAGAATAATGGTTGTTCGATTTATATGAGTAATATGTTTTATGCACATGCACCTTTGATAGATGGTCTATTCTTATTGAATCTCGATAGTGGAAATACACATATTAATAACATTGAGGCTAAACGTTTGAAATTGAGCGATAACTTGACCTATATGTGGCACTGTCGTCTTGGTCACATTGGAGTGAAGCGTATGAAGAAACTCCATTCCGATGGACTTCTTGAATCACTTGATTTCGAATCACTTGAAAGATGTGAAGCATGTCTGATGGGTAAAATGACTAAGACTCCATTTTCTGGTATGATGGAGCGAGCTACGGACTTATTGGAAATCATACATACCGATGTGTGCGGTCCAATGAGTGTAGCATCGCGCGGTGGTTATCGTTATGTTCTTACCTTCACAGACGACTTGAGTAGATATGGGTATATCTATTTCATGAAACATAAGTCTGAAACTTTCGAGAAGTTTAAGGAATTTCAAAGTGAGGTGGAGAATCAACGTAACAAGAAGATTAAATTTCTACGTTCTGATCGTGGAGGTGAATATCTAAGTTACGAGTTTGGCGAGCATTTGAAGAAATGCGGAATACTTTAACAATTGACACTGCCGGGAACACCACAGCGTAATGGTGTGTCCGAACGTCGTAATCGAACTCTCTTAGATATGGTTCGTTCTATGATGTCACTTACAAATTTACTGCTATCATTTTGGGGTTATGCATTAGAAACAACCGCATTCACTTTAAATAGGGCACCATCTAAATCCGTTGAAACGACACCGTATGAATTATGGTTTGGGAAGAAACCTAAATTGTCGTTCCTTAAAGTTTGGGGTTGCGAAGCCTATGTAAAGAAGTTACAGCCGGACAAGCTTGAACCCAAAGCGAAAAAATGCGTCTTCATAGGATACCCAAAGGAAACTATTGGGTATACCTTCTATCATAGATCCGAAGGCAAAATCTTCATTGCCAAGAATGGATCCTTTCTAGAGAAGGAATTTCTCTCGAAAGAAGTGACTGGAAGGAAAGTAGAACTCGATGAGGTTGTCGAACCTTCTCTCGAACTTACGAGTAGCGCAGCACCGGAAGAAGTTCCTGTGGTGCCTGCACCAATAAGAGAGGAAGCTAATGATGATGATCATGAAACTTAGGTTGTAGTTGCTACAGAGCCTCGCAGGTCAATGAGAACTCGTACCACTCCTGATTGGTATGATCTCGTTATGAGTGTCATGTTGGTGGACAACACCGATGACCCTGCGACATATGAGGAAGCGATGATGAGCCCAGATTCCAATAAATGGCAAGAAGCCATGAAATCCGAGATTGGATCCATGTACGAAAACCAAGTATGGACTTTGGTGGACTTACCGGATGGCCGGAAGGCTGTCAAGAATAAATGGATTTTCAAGAAGAAAACAGATGCTGATGGTAATGTTACTGTCTACAAAGCTCGACTTGTCACAAAAGGGTTTCGACAAATTCAAGGAGTTGACTACGATGAGACTTTCTCACCAGTAGCAAAGCTAAAGTCTGTGAGGATTATGTTAGCAATCGCTGCATATTATGATTATGAGATATGGCAGATGGATGTCAAAATAGCGTTCCTCAATGGAGACATTGATGAAGAGTTGTATATGATGCAACCCAAAGGTTTTGTCGATCCTAAGGATGCTAACAAGGTATGCAAACTTCAACGGTCCATTTATGGATTGAAGCAAGCATCCCGAAGTTGGAATCAACGTTTTGATAAGGTGATCAAAAGTTTTGGTTTTATACAAACTTATGGAGAAGCTTGTATTTACAAGAAAGTGAGTGGGAGCTCTGTATCATTCTTAATACTATATGTAGATGACATATTGTTGATTGGGAATGATGTAGACCTTCTTAATAGTGTCAAGGAATTTGAATAATAGTTTTTCAATGAAAGATCTTGGCGAAGCAGCTTACATATTAGGCATAAAGATTTATAGAGATAGATCGAGATGTCTAATATCATTGTCACAAAGTACATATTTAAACAAAGTTCTAAAGAGATTTGGAATGGAAGATAGCAAGAAAGGGTTCTTGCCCATGTTGCCCAATACGACCTTGAGTAAAACTCAAAGTCCAACAACGGCAGAAGATAGAGAAAGGATGAGTAAAACTCCCTATGCCTCAGCCATAGGATCTCTAATGTATGCCATGCTATGTACTAGACCCGACACTGCATATGCTGTTAGTTTGACTAGCAGATATCAAAGTGATCCAGGAGTGGATCATTGGACAGCGGTCAAAAACATCCTTAAGTATTTGAGAAGAACTAAGGATATGGTTCTTTCTTATGGAGGTGATGAGCAGCTCGTTGTTAATGGTTACACCGATGCTAGTTGGAACACCGATCCGGATGATTCTAAATCTCAATCTGGATACGTATTTACTTTGAATGGTGCAGCAGTTAGCTGGAGGAGTGCAAAGCAAAGCGTTGTGGCGAGATCTTCAACTGAATCGGAATACATGGCTGCTTCGGAGGCTTCACAAGAAGCGATATGGATGAAAGAGTTCATTAAAGAGCTCGGTGTGGTTCCAAGTGCGCTGGGCCCAATGTCTATCTACTGTGATAACATGGGCGCCATAGCCAACGCGGAAGAACCAAGGTCACACAAGAAGCTGAAGCACATCAAGCTACGTTTTCACGCTATTCGAGAACATGTCCAACGTGGTGACATAAAAATTTGCAAAGTACACACAGATCTGAATATGGCGGATTCGTTGACTAAACCTCTCCCGAGGGCAAAACATGACCAACACCAAACCGCCATGGGTGTTCGGTATATTACCATGTAATCTAGATTAGTTGACTCTAGTGCAAGTGGGAGACTGTTGGAGATATGCCCTAGAGGCAATAATAAATGTAGTTATTATTATATCTTTGTGTTTATGATAAATGTTTACGTTCATGCTATAATAGTATTGACAAGGAAACATTAATACTTGTGTGATTTGTAAACTTAAATTGAAGTCCCTAGTAAAGCCTCTTCATAATACTAGCTTGTTGGTTAATAAATGATTGTGGTTTACCTATCATGAACATTGAGATGTTATTAACAACAAGATCATATCGTTAGGAGAATTATATGATGGACATACTCCTATAGATAAGCGTAGCATAAAGATCAAGTCGTTTTAATAGTTCAATTGCTATATGCTTTCTGATACATAGTAACCTAATTCCTTCAACCATGAGATCATGCTTATCACCATCACCGGAAGGATGCTTTGATGACATCAAACACCACACCGTAATTGGGTGGCTATAAAGGTGTCATTGAGTGTTCGGAAAGTATTGGTTGAGACACATGGATCAAGAGTGGGATTTGTCCATCCATATGACGGATAGATATACTCTGGGCCCTCTCGGTGGAATGTCATCCAATTATCTTGCAAGCATGTGACTGGCTCACAAGGGATCACATATCACAGGAACGAGAAAAGAGTACTTATCAGTAACGAGGTTGAACTAGGTATGCAGAGATACCGACGATCAAAACCTCGGATAAGTAAACTATCGTGAGACAAAGGGAAATTGGTATCTATGTAAGTGGTTCATTCGATCGCAAAGTAATCGTAGAAATATGTGGGATCCATATGAATTTCCAGATTCCTCTATTGGTTATTGTTCGGAGAAGTGTCTCGATCATGTCCGCATAATTCACGAACCATAGGTAGACACACTTAAGGATTCGATGTTGTTGAGTAGTTATGGAATGATGAGTAAGAGACCGAATGTTGTTCGGAGTCTCGGATGGGATCCAGGATATCACGAGGAGATCCGAAATGGTCCAGAGAATAAGATTCATATAAGGAAAGTCATGTTTCAGGGCTGGAGAATGGTTCCGGTGTTTTCATCGGGAATGTTCTAGAATGTTCCGGAATGTCCGGCACTCTGGAGGGGAAGGGTACATGAATGTGTCATAACAAGTTGGAATGGTTGCATCATGTACTAGGTGTCATCGCTGAACAAAATAAAGGGATAAATCAAATCCTAGTTTGAAAAGTCAAACGCCGATTTGAAAAGTCAAACGGCTATTTTGTTTGGTGGAGGGAGAGTAGGAAACCTACTTAGGGAGGAAGTCCCTCTCCCTCCATCGCCGGCCAAGGAGGCCGAGTTGGGGAGGGACTCCCTATTGGAATTATGCCCTAGAGGCAATAATAAAGATGTTATTATTAAAATTCTTGTTCATGATAAAGTTTATATTCCATGCTAGAATTGTATTAAGCGGAAATTTTAATACTTGTGTGGTTTGTGAACAATATCGTGTCCCTAGTACGCCTCTATGGACTAGGTCATTGATTAATGATGGTTAAGGATTCCTAACCATAGACATGAGTTGTCGATTAATAATGAGATCACATCATTGGGAGAATGATATGATGGACAGACCCAAACTAAGCGGAGCAATTAGATCGTGTCATCGTGTTCATCTTTGCGAAGCTTTTCTTATGTCAAATATTGTATTCCTTAGACCATGAGATAATACAACTCCCTAGTATCGGAAGAAAGCTTTGAGGTCATCAAACGTCATCCTATGAGAGGGTGATCATAAAGGTGTCTCTAAGGTGATCGGAAAGTACCTGTTGGGTTGTATGTATCGAGATGGTATTTGTCCCTCCCAAGTCGGAGAGATATACTTTGGGCCCACTGGATAATCGATATCAACACCGCTTGCAAGCATGTGGTTAAGGACTTAATCACAAAGTGATATCGGATTACGGAACGAGTAAAGTACTTGCTGTGAACGAGATTGAACTAGGTATGACGGTACCGACGATCAAATCTCGGGCAAGTAAAATATCGCGAGACGAAGGGAATATATATATGGGATTGATTGAATCCTGGCATCGTGGTTCATCCGATATGATCATCGATAATGTGTGGGAGTCAATATGGGTTTCCAGACCCCGCTGTTGATTATTGATATAAGATCATGTCTGCATATTCTCGAACCCGAAGGGTCACACACTTAACGTGTCTTGACGCTAGGATAGATTGGATAATTGGTTTATGAGTTTTTGTTCAGAGTCTCGGATGGGATCCGGGACATCACGAGAGGTTCCGGAATGGTCCAGAGAATAAGATTCATATAAGGCAATACAGTTTTTGGAGTTCGGAATTGTTTCGGGTTAATCGGTATTGTACCGGAAGCTTCTAGAACCTTCTGGAGGTGGACCAACGTGGCCCCACCTGCCGGGAGGGGGCATGGGCCTATGAGGGAGTGCCCTGGCCGCATTGGGCCAGGGGAACAAGGCCCCATAGGGCCCAGCCGGCCAGACCTAGGGCAAACCCTAGGAAAGCTTCTAGAAGGGGGGGAACTTGCCCCCCACTCCTCCCTCCTTGGCCGCCGGCCTAGGGCTTGGGGGAGGGGCTCGGGCTGGCCGCCCACCCCTCTATATAAAGAGGGCTGGGGGCGCACCCCCATCCCACACCTCCTCCACAACCCTAGCTGCCCTGCTGCCCTCCTCTCTCTCTCCCTCCCGACTGCACGTAGGCGAAGCCCTGCTGAAGAAACTCTCCACCGCTTGCACCGCGCCGTCGCATTGTAGATCCAATCTGTCTCTCCACCATACATGCTTGACCAAGGAAGGAGGAGACGTCGAGGTGCCGCACGTGTGCATCTCTCGGAGGCATCGCCACTTGCGGTGTTAGATCGGATCGGATCACGGGGAGGAGAAGCGAGTACGACTACATCACCCACGTTCCGACGAACGTTCCGCTGTGCGAATCTTCAAGGGTATGAAGATCTCATCTAATTCCCCTCGTTGTTTGCATCTCCTAGATTAGATCTTGGCTTTCCCGTTCGCATCCGTAGAATTTTTTTGATTTACTATGCTGCGAAACCCTTCAGTGGTATCAGAGCTAGATCTATGCGTAGATGTGTTTCACGAGTAGAACGCAACATGATTGTTGCGGGCGTTGATGTTTTCTGTTGCAAGCCTCTTGTTTGTGTTCTTCTTATGACGCAGGATAGTGATATTGAAGCGGTCCAGGCCAACCTTACGCAACGTCGTTCGCGAGACCGGCTCCGCACTTGACGTGTGGCTTGTTCCACACATGCGGCTGGTGGATGCCAGTTTCTCTCACTATAGTTGTCATGGGATTTACACCGGAGTTTGGCAACCATAATATCACCATTGTGGCTTTCTGTAGATAAGAATCATTCTTAGCTTGCTACTCCCATAAGCCACGTAAAACATGCAACAACAAAGTAGAGGCGTCTAACTTGTTTTTGCAGGGAGTGTTTTCTGTGATATGGTATGTCCCAAGATGTGATGTGTATGTTGTATGCAATGATCATGTTTTGTAATGTTTTACGACTTGCATGTCGATGAGTACACAACCGGCAGGAGCCATATGGTTGTCTTTATAATTGTGTATGACCTGTGTGTCAACTTCTTATACGCCATGTAATAGTTTCACTTTATCGCTAAGTAGTTAGCAATAGTTGTAGTTGCTATTCGTGGTGGAGGCAATCATGGTGGAGTGATGGAGATCATGCTGGCATGCACAAGATGGAGATCATTGCGCGAAGATTGGCTATACCATGTCACATAAAGTTATATGCATGTGATGTTTATCCTTTTATGTATCTTATTATGCTTAGATCGCGACGGTAGCACTATAAGATGATTCCTCACTTAAAGATCAAGATAAAACTGTGTTCTCCCCATGTATGCACCGTTGCGAAAGTTCGTCGTGTCCAAGCATCACGTGATGATCGGGTGCTATAGACTCTACGTTCACATACAACGGGTGCAAGCCAGTTTTTGCACACGCGAAAATACTTGGGTTTGACTTGACGAGCCTAGCATGTACAGACATGGCCTCGGAACGCATGAACCGAAAGGTTAAGCATGAGTCATATGAATGATATGATCGACACTTCGTTATCCACCATTTAAAGCACATCTCTTCTCGTGAAGATCGGATTAGGTGTGGTGAATTTGGATCATGTTCACTAAACAACTTGAGGGATGTTGAATTTAGTGGGAGTTCATCTAGTAATTTGATTAAAAGTTGAACTAGTTATCATGAACATAGTCTAATTTGTACTTGCAAATATTGTAGATCAAATGGCTAAGTCCAACTTCAACTTCAACGTTTTCGCTGAGAAAGAAAAGCTTAGAAACAATGGGTCTAACTTCACCAATTGGTTCCGCAATCTGAGAATCATTCTCTCTGGCGGTCAAAAGGACTATGTCCTTGAGAATGCGCTAGGTGACGCCCCTGCTGTAGATGTGCCGGCTGATGAGAAAGTTGTCTATCAGTCGCGCAAAGATGATTATGGTGTGATTAAGAGCACCATGTTGTTTGCTATGGAATCGGACCTTCAAAATCGTTTTGAAGACTATCCCGGGCCCTTTGAGATTCTTGAGGAGCTGAAAACTATGTTTCAGACTCAGGCCCGTTCTAAGAGATATGAGATCTCTAAGAAATTCTTTAACTGCAAGATGGAGGAAGGGAGTTCCGTTAGTGAGCACGCCATAAAGATGTCGGGCTACACTCAACGCCTTGAGCAACTGGACTGCAAGATTCCAGAGGAGCTCAAGATTGACAGGGTTCTGCAATCACTCCCTCCCAGCTACAAAAGTTTTGTAGTGACTCATAATCAGATTGGTTCCACTGATACGATCACTGAGCTCTTCGCAAAGCTGAAGGCTGCGGAGGTGGACATCAAAAAGGATAATCATGTGTTGATGGTCAACAAGCCCCCCACCTTCAAGAAAGGTAAGGGTGCAAAGAAGCCCTTCAAGAAAGGCGGCGGCAAGCGCGTTGCCCCTGCTAAGAAGAAGCTCAAGTCTGGACCCAAGCCGGACACTGAGTGCTTCTATTGCAAGGACAAGGGTCACTGGAAGCGCAACTGTCCGAAGTACTTAGCGGACAAGAAGGCTGGCACCATCAAAGGTATATTTGATATACATGTTATTGATGTTTTCCTTACTAGCCCTCGTTGTAGTGCCTGGGTATTTGATACTGGTTCAGTTGCTAATATTTGTAACTCGAAACAGGAGCTACGGAATAGATGGCGGCTTGCGAGGGATGAGGTGACGATGCGCGTTGGCAACGGATCAAGAGTTGATGTGATGGCCGTCGGCACGCTCTCCTTAGTTTTACCTTCGGGATTAGTTTTAAACCTTAATAAGTGTTATTATGTGCCTGCGTTGAGCATGAACATTATTTCTGGATCGTGTTTATTGCAAGACGGTTATTCATTTAAATCAGAGAATAATGGTTGTTCTATTTATATGAGTAACATCTTTTATGGTCATGCACCTGTTGTGAACGGTTTATTTCTTCTGAATCTCGAAAGGGATGAAACACACATCCATAACATTGAGGCTAAGAGATGCAAAGTAGATAGTGATAATACTACTTATTTGTGGCACTGTCGTCTAGGTCATATTGGTGTAAAGCGCATGAAGAAACTCCATTCTGATGGACTTTTGGAGTCTCTTGATTTTGAATCATTTGACACATGCGAACCATGCCTCATGGGCAAGATGATCAAAACCCCGTTCTCCGGAATGATGGAGCGAGCAACGGACTTGTTGGAAATCATACATACCGATGTATGCGGACCGATGAGTGTTTCGACGCGCGGTGGATATCGTTATTTTCTCACTTTTACCGATGACTTAAGCAGATATGGGTATATCTATTTAATGAAACATAAATCTGAAACATTTGAAAAGTTCAAAGAATTTCAGAATGAAGTAGAGAACCATCGTAACAGAAAGATTAAGTTTCTATGATCCGATCATGGAGATGAATATTTGAGTTATGATTTTCTCACGCATCTTAAAGCAAGCGGAATCGTTTCGCAACTCACGCCACCCGGAACACCACAGCGCAATGGTGTGTCTGAACGCCGGAATCGAACCCTATTAGATATGGTCCGATCGATGATGTCTCTTACTGATTTTCCGTTATCATTTTGGGGTTATGCATTAGAAACCGCTGCATTCACTTTAAATAGGGCACCATCTAAATCCGTTGAGACGACACCGTATGAATTGTGGTTTGGTGCTAAACCTAAGTTGTCGTTTCTTAAATTTTGGGGATGCGAAGCTTACGTCAAGAAGTTGATGCCGGACAAGCTCGAACCCAAAGCGGAGAAGTGCGTCTTCATAGGATACCCTAAGGAAACTATTGGGTATACCTTCTATCAAAGAACCGAAGGGAAAGTGTTTGTCGCAAAGAACGGTTCCTTTCTTGAGAAGGAGTTTCTCTCGAAAGAAGTGAGTGGGAGGAAAGTAGAGCTAGACGAGGTTATTGAACCTTCTCTTGAATTGGAGAGTAGCACAGCACCTGAAATTGTTCCAGTGCCGCCTGCACCAACAATAGAGGAAGCTAATGACAAGGATCATGAAGCTTCGGACGATGCTGCTACTAAACGTCGCAGGTCGACAAGGTCGCGTGCCCCTCCTGAGTGGTACGGCAACCCTGTCTTGATTGTCTTGTTGGTAGAAGACAGTGAAGCTACGAACTATGAGGAAGCGATGATGAGCCCAAACTCTGAGAAATGGCTAGAGGCCATGAAATCCGAATTGGGATCCATGAGCGAAAACCAAGTATGGACTTTGGTGGACCCTCCTAGCGACCGAAAGGCCGTTGAGTGCAAATGGATCTTCAAGAAGAAAACGGACGCGGATGGTAATGTTACCGTCTATAAAGCACGACTTGTCGCAAAAGGTTTTTGACAAGTTCAAGGTGTTGACTACAATGAGACTTTCTCTCCCGTAGCGATGTTTAAGTCCATTCGGATTTTATTAGCAATTGTTACGTTTCATGATTATGAAATATGGCAGATGGATGTCAAGACTGCGTTCCTCAATGGCAACATTGATGAAGAGTTGTATATGATGCAACCCGAAGGTTTTGTCGATCCTAAGGATGCTGATAAAGTGTGCAAACTTCAGCGTTCCATTTATGGACTGAAGCAAGCATCTCGGAGTTGGAACCTTCGTTTTGATCAAGTGATCAAGAGCTTTGGATTTGTTCCAAATTGCTACGAAGCTTGTATCTACAAGAAAGTGAGTGGGAGCTCGGTGACATTTCTGGTACTATATGTGGATGACATATTGATTATTGGAAATTACATTAACATGCTTAACGATGTGAAGAGTTATTTGAACAAGTGTTTTTCAATGAAAGACCTAGGTGAAGCTGCTTATATATTGGGCATCAAAATCTATAGAGATAGACAAAGACGCCTGATAGCTTTAAGCCAGAGTACATACCTAGACAAAGTTCTGAAAAGGTTCAGAATGGATAAGGCAAAGAAAGGTTCAGTGCCTATGTTGTCAGGTAAGATATTGAGCAAGGCTCAGTGTCCAGCTACGGTAAATGATAGAGAAGCTATGAGCAAAGTGCCTTATGCCTCGGCCATAGGTTCTATCATGTATGCCATGCTATGTACTAGACCGGATGTGTCCAATGCTCTTAGTTTGACGAGCAGATATCAAAGTGATCCAGAGTAGAACACTGGACAGCCGTGAAGAACATCCTAAAGTACCTAAATAGGACTAAAGAAATGTTCTTAGTCTATGGAGGTGATGAACAGCTCGTCGTAAAAGGTTACATCGACGCTAGTTTCGACACCGACAAGGATGATTCTAAATCTCAGACAGGATACGTTTATATTTTGAATGGAGGAGCTGTGAGCTGGAGAAGCTGCAATCAAAGCGTGATCGCGGGATCTACAGTAGAAGCGGAACACATGGCTGCTGCAGAAGCGTCAAGTGAAGGAGTTTGGATCAGGAACTTCATCACTGAGCTTGGCGTGGTTCCAAGTGCATTGGACCCACTCGAGATATTGTGTGACAACACTGGAGCCATAGCACTCGCTAAGGAACCAAGATATCATCCAAAGACCAAGCATATCAACCGCAAGTTTCATATAATCCGAGATTATATAGCAAATGGAGATCTGAAGATTAGCAAAGTACATACAGATCTGAATGTCGCAGATCCATTGACTAAACCTCTTCCACGTGCAAAACATGATCAACACCTTAGTGCCATGGGTGTGAGATTGTTGCCAAATGTAAACTAGATTATTGACTCTAGTGCAAGTGGGAGACTGTTGGAATTATGCCCTAGAGGCAATAATAAAGATGTTATTATTATAATTCTTGTTCATGATAAAGTTTATATTCCATGCTAGAATTGTATTAAGCGGAAACTTTAATACTTGTGTGGTTTGTGAACAACACCATGTCCCTAGTACGCCTCTATGGACTAGCTCATTGATTAATGATGGTTAAGATTTCCTAACCATAGACATGAGTTGTCGATTAATAATGAGATCACATCATTGGGAGAATGATATGATGGACAGACCCAAACTAAGCGGAGCAATTAGATCATGTCATCGTGTTCATCTTTGCGAAGCTTTTCTTATGTCAAATATTGTATTCCTTAGACCATGAGATAATACAACTCCCTAGTATCGGAAGAAAGCTTTGAGGTCATCAAACGTCATCATATGAGA
The DNA here is from genome assembly GCA_916181665.1 of Avena sativa. NCBI lineage: Eukaryota > Viridiplantae > Streptophyta > Magnoliopsida > Poales > Poaceae > Avena > Avena sativa. The sequence goes on along the minus strand of OV702297.1, from coordinate 366,942,375 downwards.
GGGTGATCATAAAGGTGTCTCTCAGGTGATCGGAAAGTACCTGTTGGGTTGTATGTATCGAGATGGGATTTGTCCCTCCCAAGTCGGAGAGATATACTTCAGGCCCACTCGGTAATCGATATCAACACCGCTTGCAAGCATGTGGTTAAGGAGTTAATCACAAAGTGATATCGGATTACAAAACGAGTAAAGTACTTGCTGTGAACGAGATTGAACTAGGTATGACGGTACCGACGATCAAATCTCGGGCAAGTAAAATATCGCGAGACGAAGGGAATATATATATGGGATTGATTGAATCCTGGCATCGTGGTTCATCCGATATGATCATCGATGAATGTGTGGGAGTCAATATGGGTTTCCAGACCCCGCTGTTGATTATTGATATAAGATCATGTCTGCATATTCTCGAACCCGAAGGGTCACACACTTAACGTGTCTTGACGCTAGGATAGATTGGATAATCGGTTTATGAGTTTTTGTTCGGAGTCTCGGATGGGATCCGAGACATCACGAGAGGTTCCGGAATGGTCCAGAGAATAAGATTCATATAAGGCAATGCAGTTTTTGGAGTTCGGAATTGTTTCGGGTTAATCGGTATTGTACCGGAAGCTTCTAGAACCTTCCGGAGGGGGACCAACGTGTCCCCACCTGCCGGGAGGGGGCATGGTCCTATGAGGGAGTGCCCTGGCCGCATTGGGCCAGGGGAACAAGGCCCCATAGGGCCCAGCCGGCCAGACCTAGGGCAAACCCTAGGAAAGCTTCTAGAAGGGGGGAACTTGCCCCCCACTCCTCCCTCCTTGGCCGCCAGCCTAGGGCTTGGGGGAGGGGCGCACCCCCCCTCCCACACCTCCTCCACAACCCTAGCCGCCCTGCTGCCCTCCTCTCTCTTTCCCTCCCGACTGCACGTAGGCGAAGCCCTGCTGCAGAAACTCTCCACCACTTGCACCGCGTCGTCGCGTTGTAGATCCAAACCGTCTCTCCACCATACTTGCTGGACCAAGGAAGGAGGAGACGTCGAGGTGCCGCACGTGTGCATCTCTCGGAGGCATCGCCACTTGCGGTGTTAGATCGAATCGGATCGCGAGGAGGAGAAGCGAGTACAACTACATCACCCACGTTCCGACGAACGTTCCGCTGTGCGAATCTTCAAGGGTATGAAGATCTCATCTAATTCCCCTCGTTGTTTGCATCTCCTAGATTAGATCTTGGCTTTCCCGTTCGCATCCGTAGAATTTTTTTGATTTACTATGATGCGAAACCCTTCACTCCCCTCCCCTTGGCCGCGCCCTCCCACCTATATAAGGAGGGGCAGGGCTGCCCCTCCTAGACCTACACCTTGCCCCTCTAAACCCTAACCCTAGCCGCCGGCCACCAAACCGCCGCCGCCGCCCTAGGGTTTCTCCCAAGCTGCCGAGTTGGGGCTTCTACTTGCCCTAGCCGCCGGCCTAGCTCCCTCTACTTGGTGTGTCTAAACCCTAGATCACCGAGGCCTCTCTCATAGTCCACCATACTCGCTCCGGCTTAAGGCGAAGCCCTGCGAGATCTCCCCTCTACTTCCGGTACCACGCCGTCGTGCTGCCAGAATCGCGAGGAGAGTGCTACAACCTCCGCTGCCTGCTGGAACAAGGGAGAGGAAGGTCTTCGTCGAGTACCGAACGTGTGACCGACTGCGGAAGCGCTGCCGGAACGCAGCGCCGGAAGGATCGTCTACACGATCTTGAGATCGGCAAGAGTACGAGTACATCACCCACAAGAATCCGCTCTCGTTAAACACTTTGGAATCTTCGAGGGTGAGTTATTCCATCGACTCGTTGCTACAATCTAGTAGATAGATCTTGGCTCGTTTGTTTGTATGCGGTAGAAATTTTTTGTTTTCCATGCTACGAACCCCTACAGTACTTTCGACCTTTGTTCATAAGTCTGGACATGAATTGCATGTACACGATTACTATTCTGATTAGAAGCTAAAAGCTCCATACATATGACTATTCATTTTGTCTCCTTCACATGTATATTTTGGAGTGAAATTACATATATAATGCACATATTGCACAACCATAATCAATCTTTTATTTTATAGTTGCAACTATTTTACTTAAGAATTTGGGGGCTAGACAATTGACATGGTGCATTTGTTATTTATGATGGTTATCACGGATCATAGGGGAGAAGAGAAATAAGCTATAAACAAACCTGCACCGCCCGGTGTAACATCATAATATCCTGCTTAAATCTGGCAAAGAATAGTAAACTAATATAGTAATATTATGACTTGTAAGAGATGTATAACCATTGGTTCTAATGTCTGCCAACTAAATAAGTATTTCATGAACTTTTTTGCATTGCTCGGATTATAGTATTGCAGAGCATGTTAAGGTACTTTTTGTGTTCACGGCTATTACATATTTATGAGTTTGCACTCGCGCTTAGTGTAGACTGAGTTTGCACATGCGCACATTGTAGACTGAATGCGCCTGTGCATCCATTTAGCACATAAACAATGAGTTGAGGTGTCATCTTCCTTCCGGAAGCAACTCCTCGAACATGTGGTACCCTAATGTGCTGCCACTGACTTGGTAAAATCCATTATCATGTTGGAGGACGATTCAACTTTCTTTATGGGAGTATTATTGCTTAATGTTCCAATTCTCTTTCTCACAATTACAGTCGTAATCCATACATGTAATTTTCATGTTTACTATTGTGAAACAAGACAACATGATCATAACATCCAAATTCAGTCTTTTTTTCATATGGGTTTGGTTGGAGATTATTTACCAAAGAAAATGGGGTTGAGTTGAAGAATAGTCTCAAGCCAAATGTTCCTAATCAAGACTACTGGAGTTGAACTTTGAGTTTAGGAAAGAAGAGTATTGGCAGTTTCTTGTACACATTTTTAGGGTCGATTGCGAGGGCAGTGTGCATATGTGATTTTAAGTCTGATATAGTGGACTATAGTACATACCAAAACTATGCCCTGTTTCAGGTATATGATTATTTGCTTCCTGCCATGGTGTTTAGAAACTCCATGGTCGCAAATTAGATTGTATACTTATTATTCTTGATTACATGAAATTTATTTTTTATAATGAATATGAGTTTATTTCTCTTCCTTTGTTTATTTTCTAATTAATCACATCTATTTGAATGACAGGTGTTCTATAAAGTAGGCATGTAACTTGGTGTCTAGTAGTTTAAGTTAGGCCTGAATGTGAATTCCAACGAATAATATGGAGTTTGGATGCATTCCTTTTCGGAGATGCTTAGAAGAGAGATTTTGTACTTGAAGATGAAGGTCTCTCGCCTCAAGCCCAGATCTATTTCTATACCATAGAGGTGTCGCTCCACTGTCACTGAACTTCTAGCATGTGTGCGGCATCCAAAGAAAGCACAACATAGAATTCTGTCAAGAGATGGAGAAAATTATGGAGTATTCTTTTTCAAGTGAAAATTTTCTCTTAGAAGTTAAAAATTTTATTTGGGCTCTTGGAGTTGTTGATTAACACATGCCTTTGGTTTGTCTAAGTGTTAACTAATAGCTAGAAGCCTAGAACCACATACATACTCGGCAGTCTCAGTCATCAGCCATCATTCGTCACCCTAATTCTACTACTTTCCCAAGAAGCTAGAAATTGGGATACCTAAGAGCATGCCCTCAAAACACAAACATATTTGATATTGCCCACACATTGTGGCCCCAAATCTGAAGTCTTTTGTATACATATGACAGTCTAACGAGAGCGCCACAACGTATATTTGGCATAAATTATATTTCTTGGCTTCTCTATATGAAAGTTAATCATTTTATTCTGCTTCATGTTCCCACCAAACATGGGAGATTTGGCTAACTTAAATAATTGTAAATTTTTTTACAAAATGGAACATCTTAAGTGCTTTTATGAGAGTCGTGTGGTATCTCTTAGCTAAGTGTACTCATAATAATTTTGTTGACAAACCTAGGAGGCTTATATGGGCCTTTTGTTAATATTTCGCTATTCCAAATTTAGTACTCAGATATTTATAGCTTGTGTTTGGCACTGCTTGGGTACTTCAAAATTCTGAAAATAGATATAGTTTTATAACTTTGTTGTGCAACTGCCATATAAAATAGGTATATTTACATTTATGCCACTGCATAATGCCATTTGATATTGTGCCTATTTTAGTTATATATATTCAAGGTTTAATCTTCAGTTGGTTGTAAATTGTGTATCTTCTTTGAATTTTCATTTTCAGCTGAGTGCCAAGATCTTTGTTTTTTTTTGCACATAATAATAATTCAAGTTTAGGCATGTGACATTTTTCGATTATCACCTGGATTCATGTTTTCATTAAAGCACTTAAGATGTTCGTTTACCAGATCTCTCTCTGAAATATAATCATGTTCACATTTTGCTGTGCAAGGGTTAACCAATGTAGATGATACATATGAGCTCTTGCTAGCATACCTTTCACAAGACATGGTGTGGCGTGCGACACAGTCTAAGGTGGCCCCATAACACAGGATGAGAAGGGAAGGTGAAGATGGGTGTATCGAGAGTGACATGTGCAAGTGTGAGTGTGTGCACGTGTAGTTTGGTTGTCGTGTGGGTGTATCAGGAATTAATGTGGGAATGTGGGGTGCAAAATTATTTCGATAAATATTTGAGATTTGTTATGAATCTATAAATAAATTATAAACTATAGTTTGACACCATGTATTTCATCTTATTATTTGGTTAACATCATTTATAAAATCAACATTGCGTTATTGATCGAGATGGGTAGCATTGATAACTGCTATTGCAACCTTCGTTCCATCTATGAGCACAACCACCAAGAGGTACAAATATTTGGAAGAGAAAAGTTTCTATCTTGACATATGGAACAAGACTTTTAACAGAGTAAATTATCACGGATCTTCATTCTAGCTAGGAGCACCACCATGAAGAGGTACAAATATTTGGAAGATGTTCGAAAATTTTCTACCTTGACATATGAGAATAAGACTTTTAACAGAGTAAATTATCATGGACGTGTGTTGCAAGTGCACGTTTACTACTGTATATAAAGTCAGATTCAAGATGTACTCGCTCCATGTTGAAACTTGAATTATTATTATGTGCAAGGACTCCAGCAGTGTAAAGCCGATGCAGCTGTATAGATTCTGCGATTTAACACTATTGCTAAACGTCGGATGCGGCGAGAACCGGAGGGCCACAAGAGCATAAGCCATATCTGTGTAGAACATCCCCCCGGACACTGCGAGGTGCCTCATTCTTCTGACCGCGTTGTTGCGGCTTTCATGGAGCCTCCGCGAGTCGTACCTGTGCTCAGACCACTGGGTTCCTGCGACAGGGCTGCAGTACCAGAAGACAGTGTCCATGTAATTCACCACCAGCACGACGCAGTTGGGATCAGTGGGTGCGTGCGACAGCAAGCACCTGGTGGTGTTCTCTTCGAGGAACTCCCCCTGAGCCGATGGCAGAGTGACTCTTTGACGCGTGAACGGATTCCAGAGGAAGGTCTGGTGTGAGCCGCGGTGCCGCATGAGCAGCCAGCCTTGCGGTGTTACCCAGTAGAAGTGGCTTTCCAGATCATCTGATCTTATGCCTTGCAATTGCCCTGTACTTATACTGTACAAGAAGAGATCACCGCCGTCGTCGCCGCCGTAAGTTTTCTCGGCCTCTTCTTCTTCTTCCATTGCAAGCGCATCGTCGCCATCGCTTTTGTCAACGTCATGCTCCTCGTGGCATGAATTATCATCGGCCTCTTCTTCCTCCTCGGGCTCATCTTGCTCGCTAAAATTCTCGCCATCGTCAGACTCTTCCTCGTGGCTTGCGTTATCATCTTCTTCTTCCTCCTCCTCGGGCTCTTCTTGGTCGCTGAAATTCTCGCCATCGTCAGACTCCTCGTGGCTTGCATTATCATCTTCATCTTCTTCTTCCACCTCGGGCTCTTCTTGATCGCTGAAATTCTTGTCATCGTCGCTTTCCTCCACGGGCGTGCAGTAGTTGTAATGAAACAGTAACAACGGGGACATCTTGGGATCCAGTAGAGCTGTTTCTTCACTTCCTTTCATCATAGCAACATTCGTGTATGTTTGGGGAACAAGAATATTCATCTACTGCAATGTCCCTGGCCTTTCGTAGCTAGTCAGAGGAGACTACACGAGAGAGTTCCCTGGAGCTGCAACCTGGCTTTTGTCTTCGGCGTGCTTATACTACATACTGAAGCCCCTATATAGGCCGAATCCGCTTCGTAATCGAAGTCCCCTTTCACAGAAAGAAAGTAAACATGACCAAACAGGTATACGTATCATACCGACTCCATCTCCACATGTTGAAATCGGACTCCAGTCCAAACCGGATCCAATCCCCTAAATGACTCTGCTAGCAATGCGATCTCCCCATAGCCGCTCCTAATCCTAACCGGTTTATAGCGTCCAGATGCTATTTTTTAGCTGGCGCGCGGCGCCTGGCAGTATACGAAGAACGCCCCGGACAGCGGATACTGCGCGAGCTCACCTTGACGAGCTCAGAGAACGAGATGGAGCCGGCTACATCGCATGACTGGTCGTCTCTCCCGGTGGACTTACTGGTCCGGATCCTAGACCGTCTGCGGTGGTCGAGCCACCCGAGCTTCGGTCTGGCGTGCCGGCGAAGGCAATCTGCGCGTGCCTGGGCGCCCTTCTACCCGGCGTGGATCACCCCTCTGCTCCTCAACGCCGCCGACGTCGGAACCACCGCCGTGCGGTACTACAGCCCCTACCATCACAAGAACCTGGAGACCACCCGCACGCTCGGTGTTCCCGACGCCAAGATCGTCTGCGCCACGGGACACTAGTGCACACGTACCCCTCTAACACCGGTTCATAAGACCCTCTAATAGCGGTTATAGAACCGTCGTTGAGAGTTCGGTGTTATACGAACCGGTGTTAAAGGGTGGCGTACGTGGGGCTGCCGCAGCGCTCAGGCCCCCCCTTTAACACCGGTTCGTAACATGAACCGGTGTTAAAGGTTTTCTGCCGTGGCAGGAAAACGGCCTAAATCTCTGCCGCGGCAGATTTCTGCCCCTGTCCCGTTCTGGGCGTATTTCTGCGCCGCGGCGGGGACGGGGAGGGGGGAGGGGGAATCGATCGGAAGCGGTATACACATACATCGTCATCGATATATACGAGTACATGAATAATTAAGAACCTATTATTATACACAACATCGTCATTATGTGGTATTCTCCGTAAACGTTGAAGCATCAAGTACAAGACAAACACGTTCAAGCATATATATAACGTTCATTTTGGTGGATATCTAAAGAGTTCTCCGCCAGGCGTGACGATCTCATCAAGTATAAACCCCGCCAATTCCTCTTGAATGGCTCGTATGCGGTCAAATGGTAGGAGTTGGTCCCGCATCCGTTCGATCTGAATATATATGAAGAATGGGGTCAATATATATATAAGAATAAAACTCAACACAATTGATGGTAATAAAATAATGTTGTGTACTCTGTTTACTTACTCTAAGTTGTTCTAGTGCGGCTTGGCCCGTCGTACATATCGTGTTGCGAATGAACTCGCAAACATAGTATCCACATAAGTTATTGTCGTGTCCCTGATGCGCGCACTTTACGAGAATAGAGAGTTCAATCAAAATAATAATCAATAAAGCATGATATAATGAAATTAGAAGCAGAATCAAAGAGATACGCAGACCTAGCTAGCTAGTATTACTTATATTTTGGTCTACAAATTTTAGTTCTTCTGACCATTCACCCACGGCCCTGCCCGTGAACCTTTTCCAAACCCTGTCCGACAAAGAAAATGGATAAAGAAGTAATTAATTACTTGTTGTCACGAAAGTTGCCGATCTAGTACGATAATATGATTGAAATTACCTCTGGAGTATCTCTCTAAAGTCTGCTCATAGCTAATTTTTTTTCGTAACGAGTCCATGACAAGGACTTTTCCTGAGTCAGGTTGAATGACTAGCAGAATAAAGTGGAACCTACGCATGCATAACTCATCATCAGTTACACTTAACATCGAGTAAGCCGAAACAGAATGTGTACAAGAGAGGGTAACAGTACTCACGAGAAGTTGTAAGGCAATAGTATTTCCCTTTTGGTTTGTTGTCTCAGTAAAGACCTTAGCAAGTAATCTTCTGTTTGCCCGGGTTTGGTTCTTACCACTTCTTCATAAACTCCATTTGGGTCAACGAACCCAATGTCAAAAGGGCCTCCTTTCATGCATTCCATAACCTTTTTCCTACATAATAGTATATACATATATGGTGAGCATATATATATATATATATATATATATATATATACATGCAATTAATAAAGTGAATGAGATGAGATAGAAATTAAAAAAATAGTACTTACACACAATAAAGGCTGATGGCAGCTTTGTCGAGTTCCTTCTAATTGAATAGAAAATGCAAGTCTTGAATGTTGAAGTCGATCTCGTCGTCTCCGCACAAGAAAATATGATCTCTTATATGCGCCGTGATCCATTCTTCCTTTCTCGTCTTGCAGAATTCAAGGTACCACTTGTGCAATCTTCGCATCTTTGTTGGTAGATTCTTGAGCTCCTCTTTCTTGACGAGATTCTTCCCATACTTCTATGGCTGTATGGGGTTGGCATCGCCTTTGGACAAGTTGTCTCCCATGATGTTTAAGTATGCAATGTAAGTCATCCCCATCTCATTGGCCTTTCTTTGTAGCTCTACCTCGTACTCATTTACGGGAGGAGCGTCCCGTGTGTCGAACACTTGGAGCGGGGCGCATGATTGGTTTTCCTGCTCTCCGAGCATGGGAACTGTTTTCTGGGGTGCCGCACGACTGCTAATTTCAGTCTCTCTACGGTGCCTTGCATCCCCCTTCATAATATGGCGCTCGTAGTCCGGCACAAGTGGGGTTTCAGGTTTTAAAAGATTTTTGTAAAACTTCTCCACCACCGCCGGATCTATTTTCTCCTTTGGCTCGGCCCGTCTAGGTGCAAAGAATTTCTTGACCTCTTCTTCCGAGATCCTATTGGTCTCCTCGTCACTGCGATTCCACGGTAAAACCGGCAATGGCTTGGCGAAAGTTGCGGGACGTAGTTTTTTGAACTCTTTGGCGTACGGTTTTCTGCGGATTTCTTTGTGGCAGTGCTAGTGATGCTCTTCGTGGCAGTGCTCTTCCGCTTACGCTGAGGAGATGGCTGAAGCGCCGGAAATGGCTGACGGGCCGGAGATGGCTGCCGCGCAGGAGATGGCTGAAGCGGCTCAGACTGCTGACGCTGTGGAGACGGCGGGGGTGCCAGTGGCCTCCAATTTGGAAGCATGATGTGTTCCTTCTTCCAAAGAATGGTTGTTTTCACTGGAAATTTGAGTTGAGTTTCCCCTTCACCTGTAGCATGGTCAAGCTGTGCTTCCTCATATTCCTTCACAACCTCATCCACCCCGACAATAGCATAGCCATCTGGAATCGGTCGGTAGTGGTAAGTTCCACCAGCTACAGGAGGTAAGGCATAGCCGACAGCCATCTTAATGGATAAGCCCATTAATCTCACATGCAGCTCAGCGTGTTCGCTCTCCGTGATCTCATCCACAGGGTATCGAGGACCCGCCATTTCAAGCGTGGGATGCACGTTCTCCGTGGAAGCCACGCTGCTTTTCTGCACAGAATCTGGGCCGTCGGCAGCTTTTAATGCAGGCTCTTCGTGCCGCTAAGATGGGCTGGTAGCTTGATGGCTCTGTTGTGCATTCACTTGCGTCTGCAGCGCCACAAGTGCATGTTCTATCTGTGTCATCCGCTCTGTACGCTCTTTTTATTTTCTGTCGCGTCATCTGTAAGAGTCGCCCCACTCGGCAAACCCATCCTTCCACGTCATACCCCCTGTGCCTCGTGCATGTCAGGGTGTTCTTTTTTACCGATGGCGCGTGTGAGCTAGTCATTCTCTCCGTCGGGATAGAAGGTCATGGCGGCTGTTTCCTCGTATGCCGTGATGAGTTCAGTGACGGGTTTGGCAAGGAGGGTTAGGAAGATACACAATCCTGTTTCTGGGTCCAACCTTGCCCCGATTACGTAGAACCAAGTCTTTGCACGTAGGTCCCACCCATGTGTCTGGGGCGTGATCCCTCTAGCGCGCAGGGCCTTCTCAGCTTCCTCCCACTTAGGCCTCTGAGATATGTAGCCACCTGACCCCGTCCTCTGGTGATATTCCTTCTTCTGGGCATTTAGCGTATTGGTTTCTGACCTCTTTTTAGCTATAGCACCTTCCTTATATGCCACAAATTCGGGCCAGTGAGGTCTTATCTTCGCATAATATGCGTCTTCGAAATCTGGAGTCTCGCGAGTTTTGACAAATTTGTTCAATTTTGTCTTCCAGTTGCGGAAAGCGTCAGCCATCTTATTTAAATTCCACTCTTTGACCTTTTCCTTTATAACCGATTTGTTTTCATCCTCCTCTAGCGGAAGGGTGAAATTTACCAACAGCGAATTCCAAAGCGTTTCTTTGGATCTTTCATCGACAAACGTACCGTCGCTCTTCTTTGGCTTATTCCAATATTCAATTATGATTGGAATTTGGTTCCTAACAAGAACTCCAGCCTGACGTACAAATTTGTCTGCGGTCTTCTTGGGCTCCATCGGCCTGCCATCAACACGGACTGCTTCGATCGTGAACTTTGCACGATCTTTCAACCGATGGCTCGCGCCTCGCTTGCTCTTTTTCGTAGAAGAAGATTGTTGCTGGCTGGCCGATTCAGAGGGCTAAAATAAGAAAAAAGCGTTAATTAATACATTTACATATATACAAATCAATCGGTGCAAGTCAGCAGAGGCTTAATCCATGCATATACCTCGACAGACTTTGTAATCACTAAAGTGCGTTCACCGGAGTTATCATCTTCTCCATGACTACTTGAGCTGTCATCATGTCCCTCCAAGTTCAGATATTGTGAGGTGTCCTCGTGGATCATGTTCTCCATTATTTATTCACCTTCAAGGTTTCTACTAAGTGGATCCATAGTTTCTAAAACAATAATATGATCACACAAATATCAGTAATACATCTATTGAAATGCTCAAGCAAAGATGATGATATGACAGGTTAAAAGTATTGAAATGTAACCCTAATACATTTAGGGTGTGCGCTAGGGCGAGAGCGGGGCCGGGATGCGTGGGGGTGTGCGTTCGAACCAGCACGACATGGGCTCGGCGAGGACAGAGGAGGTAAGGGTCAACGGCATAATATTATCTAGAGTAAGAGAGTAAACATTCAAGTGGACTTGGATTCATACACAAATATACATATTATTCATACAAAAATACACAAATGCTTGATCATTTTAAACGAGTTCCGAGGGGTCCAAACCCTAATTCGGAGAAATCCCGGATGCATATGAGAGGGGCTAGCCACAGTGGCTGATGCGTGGGACCGTGGCTCACCAGAGGATGCTCGCGGCGCTGGAGAGCGACCTAGGGCGCACGAGGTAGCGGGTTCGCCTCAGCGTGATGCGGCCTACCTAGGGGTCACCGGAGCTACGATAACGACAACGGCCAGCGGCGGCGCTTGCAGAGCAGCGAGGTGACGACCCTAAACTAATACTAACTATAAAATACACTAAATAACCTTAAACTAAATAACCCTAAACTAAATAAATAACCCTAAACTAACTAAATAACCCTAAACTAATAACCCTAAACTAAATAAATCCTAAACTAATACTAACAGTAAACTACTAATTAACGGCTCGCGTGCTTCGAGGTGGAGGACGACACGGACGCGGTGGCGGGCGGCGGTGACGGCGGCGGATGACGAAGGTCGCGGTGGCGGGCGGCTCTGCTCTTCTCCTCCGCCGCGGCTCTACTCTCTGCGCGCTCGATCAATCTGGCTGGGAGGAGGGAAGAGGAACGCGCCCGCATTTATATACATTTATATATATAATATATACATATATGCACCATTTATATATACAAACATACAATATAAAACAAAATACATATAATACATACAATATATACATATATGCACCATTTATATACATATAATACATACAAATAATTAAAACAAATAAAACATATATACACACAAACATATATACCGGGGTGGTCGGGGCAGTGAGGCGGCGAGGGCAGTGGCGAGCTCGGTCGGGGCGACGCGACGATGAGGTGGCGAGGACAGTGAGGCGGCGAGGGCGGACGCGGCGGCGGACGGCAGGGCGGCGACGACGAGTGGACAGGCATGGACGGACGTATGCGGCGGCGGACGACAGGGTGGACGCGACGGCGTGGACGGACGCGGAGGCCAACGACGAGGGCGGACGCGGCGGCGGACGGCAGGGCGGCGACGGCGAGTGGACAGGCGTGGACGTCGACGGCGCGAGCTCCTCTTCTTCTTTCCTCTGTTCGATCGATCTCGCTGGGGGGAAGAGGAAGAGGGAAGGCGCGCTGCGTTATAACCCCCCCCCCCCCCTTTAACACCGGTTCCAGCCACGAACCGGTGTTAAAGGGAGGAATTCGTTTCGCGCCCCCCCCCCCCCCCTTTAACTTTGGTTCGTGGCTGGAACCGGTGTTAAAGGGGGGCGCATTTATTTCATGCATTAAAGGGGTGGGGGCATTTATAATTCAAAAAATAGGATATGAATTTAGAAAATTCATATCTTATTCATTTCAACTCAGAAAAATATGAATAATATATCATAATTTTCAGAAAAATAATATCTATCCATTCATGTAAAAACATTTTATATTTAGTTTAGATGAAAATTTTCAAAATGATTGAAACACTTACATATAAATTTTTATTATTCAATTCAAACAAAAATAAATTTTCAAATCCTAAAAATTTGAACATAAGAAATATTAAGCATCTAAAAAGGAATCTAACCCTATTTTATTAGAGCAAATCATATTTTAATGCCGCATCTTTTGTATTAGCATTTTTGAATTGATTGGATATTTAAATGCCGCATCTTTTGTATACACTTGAATTTGACAAAGCCTCGCTCAACTTGCATTGGATTTTTGATAAAATAGCATATTGTGAACCTAAAAATGATTTTTGTAAAAAATCATGAGCATCGTACCATATACCTGTAGTTCATATCTGACCCACTTCCTACCGATTTGGCAGGAATTTGTCTTTTTCATCAGAGGTGGACGGAAAGGTTTCAGATCCCCCTGTTGGTACATTGTCCATATAAGGTGGTCTAGTATTTTTATAAAATGTGGTGGTGGTTTTTTGAATTAGCCATTTGGTGGTTGCTTCACAAAACCGTCCATTTTTTATGCTCGGAAAATGGAAAATGCCTTTTTGGTTCGATAAAAAGGAAAACTTCCTCTTGCAACATTGTTTGCCATGCCATGATGCACATGTATGCACAATATGGCCATATTATCACAAACTATGCCTTGATTCTAGCCATAATATTGGTTATTTGACCCGAAAGCCAAGAAACCTCGAATGAGATAGGTCATTTTGTGAAGGTTTTTTTGAGACATAATCAATATACCAAGTTTGAGATTTTTCCTTCTAACTATGTCACATAATATAACACCACGCGAAGGTTTCGCACTGTTTTGATCTTTTTTTATTTTTTATCCCCGTTTTAAACTATCGTCAAACTTTGTCGAACAACGGGCATGAAGATTCTTAGCTCGGGGCCAAGCCTCGCTCAACTTGCATTGGATTTTTGATAAAATAGAATATTGTGAACCTAAAAATGATTTTTGTAAAAAATCATGAGCATTGTATCATGTACCTGTAGTTCATATCTGACCCACTTCCTACCGATTCGGCAGGAATTTGTCTTTTTCACCAGAGGTGGACGGAAAGGTTTCAGATCCCCCTGTTGGTACATTGTCCATATAAGGTGGTCTAGTATTTTTGTAAAATATGGTGGTGGTTTTTTGAATTAGCCATTTGGTGGTTGCTTCACAAAACCGTCCGTTTTTTATGCTCGGAAAATTAAGATACATAAAAGAACTGAAAATTAAGATACATGGCCAGATTAAGTAACAACCGGCCGAACTTGTTTCGGAATGTTGGAGTGATTCAGTCATGCTCCTGCCTACACCTGTAATACTCGCCACTGTAGTCATCGTACTCACCGCCGCCGTCATCGCTGTCGTTGTCGGGGTCGCCGTAATTGAACCTTGAAGGCTGAGTACGCGTGGGCTGGACTTGAGGGTAGCGCAGACGGGGGTTAGAGTCGGCGGCAGTGTCATAGGACATGACGCTCTGGAGAGTCCGACCGCGCCACCATAGTCGACGGCCGGCTTCGTTGAAGTTCGGAGGAGGTGGGCCGTCCTCCTCGTGCCTGGCGAGCGCCCTCTCACGCCGATCCACAAAGAAGGCTTTCCAAGTAGGGAAATAGTCGGGATGCCATCTGGGATTCCTCCGCTGCTCCGGCGTGAGCTCGAAGTAGTAGTGGTTCGTGATGGCCATCCGGCGCGCCACACCTAGAGGTACAGGAGGAACCGGCACGCCTCCGGCGCTCAACATCCAGCCGACGGGGACACAGTAGCCCTGCGGGCAGGGGTAGTTCGAGGCGCAAAGCGCCGCTGCCTCCCTGGGGGTTAGTGCTATGGAGGAAGCCATGGGAAAGAGTGATGAGGTTGCAGATATGAGTCTAGAGATGTGCAATGAGAATGGAGGCCAACCCTACATATATATATATATATATATATATATAGTGAAGAACTGGCGGGAAGAACTGGAGGGAAGAACTGGCGGGAAAAAATGGCGGGAAGAAAAATGGCGGGAAGAAATAGAAGGAAGAAAAATGACTCATTTAATACATATACTGTTAACAGAAGAAATATGACATTGATTTCCATGTTGAGATACATATGTGTGCCAAAAATGGCTCAATTAATACATATAGTCAATCTTATGATCGCGTCGGCCGTAACCATGGCGTATCAACACCGTTTAACAGGATGGTTGGGTCAGTCTTCACTCTGAAGGGCGGAATTTCATCAAACTTATTATAATCTTCTGACATGTCTGTCTTGTCCTCCACTCCCACGATGTTTCTTTTCCCTGAAAGAACTATGTGACGCTTTGGCTCATCGTGTGATGTATCTGTTTGCTTATTTTTTTTCTTTTTTTCGGTTTGGTAGACATGTCTTTCATATAGAAAACCTGAGCCACATCATTGGCTAAGACGAATGGTTCGTCTAAGTTCTTGTCTACCTTCATAAGATTGTTGAGATCCAATGTTGTCATTCCATACTTCTTGTCTACCTCAACCTTCCTCCTGTTAGCTTGACCCATTTGCATCGAAACAAGGGGACCTTAAAACTAGGTCCATAGTCAAGTTCCCATATCTCCTCTATGAACCCATAATACGTGGTCTTTTGCCCATTTTCTTCTGCTGCATCGAAGCGGACACCACTATTTTGGTTGGTGCTCTTTTTATCTTGGCCTATCATGTAAAATGTATTTCCATTTATCTCGTACCCTTGGAAAGTACATACAGTCGAAGATGGTGTCCTAGCCAACAAGTACGGCTGATCCCCAACAGTGGTGTTATTCATGAGAAGTCTTTACAGCCAGCCGCCAAAACTCGCCATGTGTTCACTTATAATCTATTCATCAGACTGCCCCGGGTGTTTGAGGCGTATTAAATTCTTGTGTTCATTGATATACGAGGCAACCAAGATAGATCTTTGTAAAACCGTGTAGTGTGCTTGATTGAGAGAATGCCCGTCCCTACATATCATTGCTTTACATCCTAGGGTGCCTTTTCCACGCAGTCTCCCCTCATGTCGTGATTCTGGAACACCAACCGCCTTAGGTCAGGAATAAAATCAACACAGAACTCAATGACCTCCTCTGTTACATAGCCCTTGGAGATGATTCCTTCTGGCCTAGCACGGTAATGAACATATTTCTTTAAGACTCCCATGTACCTCTCAAAGGGGAACATATTGTGTAGAAATACAGGACCGAGAATGGCAATCTCTTCTACTAGGTGAACCAGGAGATGCGTCATAATATTGAAGAAGGATGGTGGGAACACCAACTCAAATCTGACAAGACATTGGGCCACATTTGTCTGTAACCCTGGTAGGCTTTCTAGATCGATTACCTTCTGAGATATTGCATTGAGGAATGCACATAGCTTCACAATGGGTACTCGAACATTTTCAGGTAGAATCCCCCTCAATGCAATCGGAAGCAATTGTGTCATAATCACGTGGCAGTCATGAGACTTCAGGTTTTGGAATTTTTTCTCTGCCATATTTATTATTCCCTTTATATTCGACGAGAAGCCAGACGGGACCTTGATACTGCTCAGGCATTCAAAAAAGATTTCCTTCTCTACTTTGGTAAGAGCGTAGCTGGCAGGAGTTAAGTGGCATCGTTTACCCTTCTTGTTCTCAGGATGCATAGGCGCATCAGGGTCTTTCAGATGTTGCTGGTCCTGCCGTGCTTTCGGTGTATCTTTTGTCTTCCCATACACTCCTAGGAAGCCTAGCAGGTTCACGCAAACATTCTTCATCACGTGCATCACGTCGATTGAAGAGCGGACCTCTAAGACTTTCCAATAGGGTAGGTCCCAAAATATAGATTGCTTCTTCCACATGGGCGCGTGTTTGGCATCGTCATTCAGAACAGATAGACTGCCAGGACATTTTCCAAAGATTACTTCTAGGTCCTTGACCATACCAAATACCTCCTCACCGGTACAGAGGACAGGCTTCCTCCGGGGTTCTGCCAGACGTTTGAAATGCTTTCCTTTCTTTCTTACTGGATGCAGGTTCGGAAGAAATCGACGATACCCTAGGTACACAACCTTCTTACATTTATTCAAATATACACTTTCAGTCTCATCTAAACAGTGTGTGCATGCATTGCATCCCTTGTTTGCCTGCCCTGAAATGTTACTAAGAGCAGGCCAATCATTGATGGTTACGAAAAGCAATGCTCGTAGGTCAAATGGCTCCCCTTTGTGCTCATCCCACATACGTACACCTGGTTTGGCCCACAGCTGTAAAAGTTTTTCAACTAATGGCCTTAGGTACACATCAATGTCGTTGCCGGGTTGCCTCGGCCTTGGATGAGCACTGGCATCATAATGAACTTCCTCTTCATACACAACCAAGGAGAAAGGTTATAGATACATAGAGTCACAGGCCAGGTGCTGTGACTGCAGCTCTGCTCATCAAAAGGATTCATGCCATCTGTACTTAGACCAAACCTTAAGTTCCTTGCGTCACGTGCGAAGTCCGGGTACTCTCGCTCGACTTTTCTCCACTGTGACCCATCAGCGGGGTGTCTCAACATCGCGTCTTTCTTACGGTCTTCCATGTGGCATCGCAACAACTTGGCATGCTCTTTATTTTTAAAAAGACGTTTTAACCGTGGTATTATAGGAGCATACCACATAACCTTGGCAGGAACCTTCTTCCTAGGGGCCTCGCCCTCAACATCGCTAGGATCGTCTCGTCTGATCTTATACCGCAGTGCAGTGCATACCGGGCATGCATCCAAATTCTCGTACTTCTCACCGCGGTAGAGGATGCAGTCATTAATGCAGGCATGTATCTTCTGCACGTCTAATCCTAGAGGACAGACAACCTTCTTTGCTTGGTATGTACTGTCGGGCAACTCATTATGTCTTGGAAGAAGATTCTTCATTTTTACCAACAACTTTAAAAATGCGCTGTCAGTCACACCTTTTTCTGTCTTCTATTGCAGCAAATCCAGTGTGGTACCTAGCTTTTTGTGGCCATCTTCGCAAGTTGGGTACAACAATGTTTTGTGATCCTTTAACATCTGCTCCAGCTTCTCCTTCTCCTTTTCTGTTTCACATTCTTCCTTTGCATCAGTAATGGCCCGACCAAGATCGTCATCAGCGGGCCCATCTGCTGCCTCTTGATCTTCATTATCTACCCCCGTTGCAGTATCATCATATTCAGGATACATATTATGATAGTTGTCATCATCCACTTCATCTTCGTTGTCTTCCATCACAACCCTTTTTTCTCCGTGCTTGGTCCAACAATTATAGCTGGGTATGAAACCGGATCGAAGCATGTGGGCGTGAATGGTTCTGGTATTTGAGTAGTCTTTATTGTTCTGACAGTGAACACACGGACAGCACATAAAACCATTGTGACCACGGTTTGCATTAGCCACAACGAGGAAATTTTGGAGGCCCGTAATGTACTCGAAAGTGCGGCGGTCACCGTACATCCATTGCCGGTTCATCTGCATTAATATATAGTATATATAAAAAATTAATAGGGAGATGACCATTTATATATATAGTACATCAATGACACATGAAAGGATAGTTGCCGACCTCGACCGAGAAGGAAAGAGCAACGAGAAAACTTATTTTGAGCTCTCGGGCATTGCACCGAACACCTCTTGTGCATACGAAAAAAACACAAACTAGCACACTTCACACCCTCTTGCTAGGCTCCAAAATGAGATAGTGAAAAATGGAAGAGTGGGGTGTGGGCTGCGGTGTCTTATATAGCCTCCCTTTAACACCGGTTCAAGCCACGAACCGGTGTTAAAGGGGGGGGGGGGGGTTGCGCGGGCCACGGGTGCAGGGGCCTGGGGGGCTCCTTTTTGCTGCACGGGTCACGCTGGTACACCCCCCCCCCCCTTTAACACCCGTTCGTAAAAAAACCGATGTTAAATCCCATTTCCAGGTTCAACCAAAGGGCTCGTGGAATGGGACGACATCTAACGCTATGCCTGGAGCACCTAGTCCGAGCCTCCGAGCTTCTGTCCAGCGACGTCCAGGAGCTACCGGAGCATGATCAGCCCACGTTCGACTCCGTCGTCTACGACGGTGCGCGCACCATGTTCGGCGCCCACTCGCGGTCTGGCTGGCTGGAGATCGCGCGTTCAATCCGCAACGACGAACTCGAGGTGTGGGGGGACTGGGACTACACGAGCTCCGACTGCGACGGACCGTGCTTCCGGGCATCGCAGGACTGCAACCCGGTTCTCCGCGACGGCTTCCTCTATCTGCTGGGCAGTGACGGCGCGTTAGTGGTGTACAACGAGAGCAGGCACGACGAAGGATTCGTTATTTTCGAGGAGACCCGGAGCTCTATACCATTCGAGCACCATGACAACAGTACTTGGTCAAGTCCGACCAAGGCGAGCTGATGGCCGTCCTCGTAGGGCGTCGTGGCACGCCGGTGCACATTGTCAAACTGAACGAGCCCACGATGCAGTGGGAGAAGGTGCAGGACCTGAAGGGAGGACCTTGTTTACCGGCACGTTAACGACCACGATGAAGAAGACGGACGTCAAGTGGATGCAGAACAGAGTCTTCCTCCCGAGATTGTACGATTGGCCTGAGACTGTCCGTGTCGACCTTGTTCAACATGAAGGTGACGTTGCCTTCCTGCCAAAGTCAGGACGTGCAGATACCCCGGCGAAACACAACGATTCTACTGGCAGAAACATGTGGTCTTACGAATTGGGACAACGTGAAGAGCTAAGGGAGTTTTGGGGAAGTGAGAAAGTGGATTACAGCATTTGGGTCGATTTTAGTAACAAATGATTTCAATGTTCCAATTACAGAATATAATACATTGTGTTCTACTCCCTCCGTTTAGAAATATAAGATGTTTTTGGTTTATTAAAGAGATGTATCTAGACACCTTTTAGTATACATGTTCAAATGAATCTAGACACTAAAAAAGTGTTTAAATACATCACATTCATAAACCTAAAATATCTTATATTTCTAAACGGAGGAAGTATCTGTTACGAATATATGCAATTTGTAATGGACGATGTCTAGCTGGTGCCCAGACTTCCGGTCAACGAGTATGACGTCTTTCCACTTCAAAAAAGTTTTCTATCCATATTGACCGGATCAGTTCTGCGCGGATTGATTGGGATGCGGTCATTCGTTTAACCTAGTGCCCCCGCGTGACCGGCCACGTGAGCCAGCCTGTCCTTAAAGTCGGGCTAAAGCCAGATCCGGTAGCTTCTATCCATATTAATTATCTCAATTTTATCTAGATTCGTATATATCTAGTCTAAATCTTTAACTACTCCCTCCGTTTAGAAATATAAAATATTTTAGCTCTATGAAATAAATGTATCTAGATATTTTTTAGTGTATAGTTTTTCTCTAAACGCTTTTTAGTGTATAGGTTGAGAAATAAAATGCAAAATAGCCAAAGAGGTAAGTTTCCCTATCTCTTCTTTCTCTCGTTGTAGGTTTGCTACTCAATTTTAGAGGATTAAGTGCGACACAGCGAACGGGCGGGCCACGCCGGCGAGCGAGGACGTAGGCGGCATGCATGGTCGCGGCACGGTAGGGGAAGGCCATGGCGGAGCAAGCTCGTCATGACCATGGCGCCCCTGTATGGCTGATGGTCCGGCAGGTGTGGACCAATTTCAATTTCATATTTTTCAATTTGTATTTAGTTGGTGTGCTTTCGTAGAATCTTAATCAGTGAACCATTCTTGGTGAACATGTTTTATATAACTCAGAAATTTCTATTTAACCCATGGCAAGGCCTGAATAAATTTACTACGTACTTATTCCGTTTTAAAATATAAGATGTTTTATATTTATGAAGAAAATGTACCTAGACTTGTTTTAGTGTGTAGATTCACTCTAAACCTAATTAAACCTACATATTAAAAGAAGTCTAGATAGATTTGCTTCATAAAGCTAAAACATCTTACATTTTGAAACGGAGGAAGTAGTCACCATTTATAAAATAATATGGAGAACATACATGGCTAAACACGACATCAAACTCCCTTGTCGGTCAATATTCCATAACATGTGGTTGTAATTAAAACCGTTGTTGATCAGTGATTTGAAGCTTCCCATTTCACGAGACTACCTCTAGTAGTACAAAGTTATAAGCCTAAAGCGGAGGCATAAGAAATTCAGGTACATGAGAATCTTTTAGATTTGGTCCAGGGTTGTGCGTAGCAGTAGTTCCACGCTCCAGGTCATAGATGTACAACGCCTTGTCCTCGTGTGTGAGAAAGTATATGTAGTTCCCTTTTTCTAGACCAAGCTGACGGGCATCAAAGGACGCCCCATAACGGCGGGTGTTATCGACGAGAAACACGGTATCACCACCGAGCGTGTCCACTTTCAACCAAGCCCCACTCGAGAAATCCAACTTACACACAAGGATCTGCGTTATCTTTCTACAAGATAGTACCGGGTGGCAGAATTGCAGGCTAAACAGCTCCCCCTGGCACTCTATGATGTGAAGCTCGCATATCGTATACCCCGTGGGCACGCCGAGATCTCTCGCCAGGTCGCGTGCCGTGAACTTTGGGTTTGGAGAGAACTCTAGCGTGATAATCTGAGACTTGTTGTTGATTGGTACTCCTATGTTGTATGAGCAGAACTTCCCACCTAGCGTCGTCAGCCAAAGCATTAAGCTATCATGCTCGTGCTCGTGCTTGATCCATTGGCTGCTGCTGCCCGTGCCCCCTGGCCCTGGTGGACGGCAATAGTAGAAGACTCTGATCTTGAGGTCTAGCACAAGGACGAGGCAGTCTGGATCGGTCAGACTGTGCGACAGCAGGCACCGGCTGTCTCCTCCTATGCCACGAAGGAGATGATCTTGGTCAACGTGCAGGCTGATCTTCTCGAAAGTTAACGGGTTCAGCAGGAAGGTGTGGTGCGATTCCAGATGCAGCATAGCAGCCACCCTTGCGGCGTTACCCAGTAACGGTGTCCTGCGAAGCCGGCGGATCTCCTGGACCTGCTCAGCAGCTGCCTCCTCGGTATACTGTACAAGAACATGGTGCCGTCGTCGTCGGCGGCGCCGCCGCCGGATGCCTGGTCACGACGGGGGTCGAACAGTAGCAGCGGCGCGAGGCTTGGATCCAGTGGTGACGCGTCCTTCTGCTCTTCGGTTCCTTTGCAGTTCGTCGGGTCGTGGTGCGCGTCCGGCCGGTTCGCGAGCGCATCCGTGCAGTGCTGCGCCATGGCCGCCTCGCTGTTGCTTTCCTGTTTGTTCCGATCGATCTTCGCAGACTTGTGAGATCGAGTTATTCTGGTGAGAGGTGACGCTGCGGCTGCGGCTGCTGCTGTATTTAATATACCCTTGGTTCGTGGTTGTCGTAGCCGATACGGACGAGGTTCTTGTTGTACTTGCCTTTCGACAGGGCGGGTTCGAGTAGCTTGGATTGGTATCTTCCAGCATAAATCGGACGTGGCGTAGTATATCTCTACCAAGTATTGTTGGACCTGCTCATGCTGCAAAATCC
Organism: Avena sativa; assembly: GCA_916181665.1. Classification (NCBI taxonomy): domain Eukaryota; kingdom Viridiplantae; phylum Streptophyta; class Magnoliopsida; order Poales; family Poaceae; genus Avena; species Avena sativa. The sequence continues at coordinate 366,920,168 of OV702297.1, read as the reverse complement.
GCTCGGACTGCAATACGGCAAGCTGCTAAATTTGCCTTTCCTAATCAGAGTAGTAACGAGAACAGGACCATAGCCTAGTGGTTAGATCGCAGTTGGTGCATCCCAGCTAAATCTGAAATTGGAGCCGTATAGTTCAATGGACTTTGAACAAAATTCCGTTCGATCTAGCTGGATTGGATCTTCGGCGCAGCCGCTCTAGCGAGTATAAGTCACTCTGTGGAATCAATCCCCCGTTCCAATTTTAGCCAGCCGGATCCCAACGGATTTTCCCCACGAACCTCTTTTTTTTTCTGAGAATCACCCGACGATGCCCGGTTGTGTGGTTGACCTGGCCAATGTAGGCAAAAACTTGGATGAATGACCGCAAGGTTCATTTGGGCCTTGGATATGCAAGGTTATAGTTACATTGGACTGGATGGATTTGGACTTTGTGCACCGAATCGTGGACCTGGATCTGGACGTGAGCATGTTTAAGTGGATATATGTTGGACTACTCTGTTTTGGATTTGGACACAGGTCCTGTTCTAGGTTTAATCCCAGCGACCGAAATTCGATCCCTGTTAGGGATAAATTTTCGGAATTCTCACGCCGTCCCGTTTCTACTATATCAAAAAATGTGTCGCTCCATGCGCGTCCTCGTTAGAATCGCCATTGCTGGCCTGGGGGCTCGGCTGGGTTCTTGATTCTGGGTGCTCTCAGAAGAGGAATCGGAGGATGAGGAGCTCGACTCGACTCTAGTCAAGGAGATGGAGAGCGCCTCCTTCTCCCCTAGATCTGGCCCTACTCTGGTGACCCTTGGGGACTTCTTCCTCTAGCCCTGGAAGGTGGTGGACGCCAAGTCGCGCTTGGGCAAGCAAGCTCCTTGCTCGTCTCTCCGGCCGCCGCAGCAGCTGTTTCCACTGTTGTTGAACCCTAAGGGGCTCGAGCCCCGGGAAGAGTTCTCGGCGCTGCTGTGGAATCTTATGCTTCATTCTTCCCCGCCGGTGGATGTGAAATGCGAGATGCGGTCTCCTGGTCGGATCGATGTAGGTCCTAGTGGCATGGCAGGGTGTGACTTCAGATCTGAGCAGGAGGCACTCCACCACGGTGGGGGAGGTGTTAGTGTGGCACAGCAACCCGTTCCCATCCCAAGCGAGGCCTGGTGGGCTGAACCTGGGCCCATATCTTCATTCTGAGCCGGGACGGGCCGGATCTCATCTGATATGATGGATAGTCGACATGTGGCTCCTTCGAGGGCCACAATGAAGCTGTCGACCCAGTATGTGAGTGATGGATGCCCAGTATATAATTGGTGTTGGAAGCGGAAGGGAACCCTAGATCTCACTCTCTTCCCCATCTCTCTCTCTCTCCCTCTCTCTCTCTCTCTCCCTCTCTCTCTCTCTCTCTCTCTCTCTCTCTCTCTCTCTCTCTCTCTCTCTCTCTCTCTCTCTCTCTCTCTCTCTCTCTCTCTCTCTCTCTCTCCGACCTCAAACAACTCAACCTTTCCCCCTCCCCCAGATCCGCTCGCTTTTGCCATGGACCACGGGCACCGTGAAGGCTGGCAGAACGGCAATAGACCATATGCCGAGGTTGGTTAGAGCGACAACCGGCATGTGGATCAATTGACCGAGGATGAACTCCGTGAGCTCCTAGAGAAAGAAATCGAAGCCAACCACCGCAGATCTGTCAGAGGGATAGATCTCCAACGCGTAGACATGATGCTTTCCGCCAGAGAGGTGCTAATTATCGTTACCTCACTGCCCCCTCTCACTTCAAGGGTGGAGAGAGGGGTCCTAGAGTCCACAATGAAAGAAACAAGCTGGCGTCCTCTGCGCCTATCCCGTCGGTGAGAGGCTCCTCCTAGGCCCTCCCGAAAGTGATTGGACCGGAGGTGGTAGGGTCGAAGTAAAACATTACGTGCTTTAACTTAAGTTTATGTGTCTAGCTAGCTCTATTTTTGCTTACCGTTTATGTGTCTGGCAAGTGTTGCCTTGAACTCTGTTGTGTGTCTACGGGATGGTTTGTAATAACTTAAGTTTTTGAAACCTTGTTACCATAAGGCTTTATTAATTTAAGGAAAGTGTTAGGAAAAGTTCCCATCATCCTGGTCGATAGCACGACAGGTGTATGTGTACATGGTCAATGAGTAAACCCATGTGCGCCTCCTTCTCTCGCGCGTCTCTCCCGTGGAACAAAAACCAGACCACCTCTTGCTCTTGACCTTTCCTGGCCCCTCTCGCTCTCCCAACTGCCGTAGAAGAAGTCATTGGATAAATCGATATCGCTGATGAAGGTGTCGTCACAGAGGTAGCAAGACCGCTCGCCTATTGTAACAGAGCTGGTTGCCCGTTGTAGAAAAGTAGGCCGCCCATTGTAGCAATGCCACCGTTGCTGGAGAAGGCGCCGTCACAGCGGTAGCAATGCCGGTCACCCCTTGTAGCAGCGCCTCCCGCCGCTGGTAGCAGAACCCAGTATCGCTCTGATACGTCAGAAACATATCTATAATTTTTGATGCTCCATGCTTGTTTTGTATCATTTGTCTTATGTTTTGTCTACACTTTGAGGTATTTTTATACACTTTCTGGAACTAACCTATTGACAAGATGCCACAGTGCCAATTGCATGTTTTCTTCTGTTTTTGGTTCCAGAAAGACAGAAAATCAATATTCTCGGAATTGGACGGGACAAAATCCAAAGTCATTATTTTCCCGGAGCAACACAAAACCACGAAGCAGAGCCGGAGGGGGGCCACAGGGTGGCCGCACCCCCTAGGCGTGGGAAAGCCCTGGAGGCGCCCACAGGGGGTGTGGGCCTCCTGGACCCCACCGACCTTCATTCATGCGCCTATAAGAAGCCTTCGACCCAAAAACCCTGGGGCATCCAGAAGAAATCCACGAAAACCTCTGTAGCGCCACCGCCACCAAAGGGGACATTCGGGGGACAGAAAGTCTCTGTTTCGGCACCCTACCGGGACGGGGAAGTGCCTCCGGAGCTATCTCCATCAATCTCCACCACCATCTCCATCACCGTTGCTGATTCCCATGATGAGGAGGGAGTAGTTCTTCCTCGAGGCTAAGGGCTCTACCGGTAGCTATGTGTTCATCTCTCTCTATGCATGATCTTGTGGTCATGAGATTTGTAATCAAGTAGATCTACCTTGCTACTTAACATTAGATCTCTGCTCTCCCCGTGTGTGTGAAAGTGACAGCATCCACGCCATGGTGGCACTTAGGCTTGAGTCTATATAAATACTCTTTATGCTTTAATAGATCTATGCTTTTCCCCACGTGTGTGAAAGTGACAACATGCATACCGTGTGTGGCACTTTGGCTAGATTTAATATTTGTCATGAGTTATATTTGGATTTGGATGTCTCTATGAAATTGTGGTGTTTGTTGGAACCATCTAGCGCTCAAGGTGACAGTGTGGGGTTATCTAGATTGGGGAAGGCGGAATTTGAGGAGTGTTGTTATAGCCCTACCGTTGATTAGAGTGTCCAACCGGAGAGTAGTTAAGAGTAGTATCATGAAGAAAGGATATTTATGTGAGAGAGTGTTCACTAGTGAAAGTATGATCCCTAGGCCTTGTTTCCAAGCATTGAGACACCGTCTGCATCTAGATCTGTTGCATGTTTGCTTGCTTTAGTCTTTACCTCCACGTCAAGCTCCATCAAAGTATTTTCTGGCACTCACACACGTTCTCCCACGTCAACAACAAGTCAGAAGCTATTTTCTGACACCGTTACCACTTGTATTTCACTATCTCTTCGCTGAACTAGTGCACCTATACACCTGACAAGTGTATTGGGTGTGTTGGGGACACAAGAGACTTCTTATATCTTGATTGCAGGATTGTTTGAGAGGGAATACATTTGACCACTTCCTCCCTGAGTTCGATAAACCTTCGGTAATCCACTTAAGGGAAACTTGCTGCTGTTCTACAAACCTCTGCACTTGGAGGCCCAACAACTGCCTACAAGAATAGAAGTGCGTAGACATCAAGCTATTTTCTGGCGCCGTTGCTAGGGAGGTTTTGGGCTTTTACCTTTCCTCCACGTCAACCTCCATCAAGCTCTTTTCTGGCGCTGTTGCCGGGTAGGTAAGGTAAAAGGTACTCACACCCTCCGGTGTGAGTGCTCGAAGTTATTTCCTTTAGATTCTGAAGTTTTGTCTTTTTGTTTTTTGTTTTCACTAGTTAGGCTTAATGGAAAACAACAACAAAATTAGAGAGCTTTATAGTATTTATTGATGACGGAAAAATGGGGCGACTAAAGTACTCGCGTCCACGTCATAGAGACAGATAGAATATAAATTTAAATTGCGCAAAGATAAATGACAAATATTAAAGATTGCAGTTCATACTTCCGGAACTCGTACATTTATATAGAAATTCCGTTAATTACATCTCCGTAGAGAAAACCCCGATTAAGAATTCCAACAATATCTATTACATAGCATCACAACATATGAATACTACAAAATGTAGAAATGAAAAAAGACTACAAAATGTAGGAAACTAAAGTCCTCCTCGCTGTCGTCGGCGGCGGCGCACTCGAAAGAGCATTCGATATCATCAGCATGTATGTCATAATTTGCGCTTGTACTAATATTAGAAATACAAGCAAAATATTTTGCACTTGCACTAGTATTTAGAAGTGCAAGTAGATTGCATGCATTGGATACATCATTTACTTAACCGGCTTATGGATCATAAAGCATATTTATTAGTTATAGAGCGAGATTGTTTTAGCCGACTAAGGGAGTATCAGAATGATGCATGCGATTTTGGCTATGGACCATGCACGATGCCTTTCTATATGCATGTATCGACAGCTATTCTATAGCTAGCTCTTCATATTTTTTCTAATACCAATGGATGTAGTTTAATTTCTTATTTCCTTTCAACATGAAAATATTTTGAGAAATGCAAGCTAACCGATTATATCTTGGATTAACCTGCATGTATCTTTGTTTAATTTTGGTCTTGCATACACGGTGAGGTATGCGTAAGAAAATATTATCATAGGGATGCTACGTTTTTAGGGACGACATATCAACATAAGTGTAAGAAATTTTTTTTAGACCTTTTTAGAGCATGGCGGTTCATATAAAGATACTAGATTCACCTATTTCAGAGATTCGACTAGTTAAACTTTGTTGTATATTTTTAATTGTACTGTCATATAATATACGATAATTTAATATTTACCGACTTCTATTGGACATTATATTATGCGCTGCGGCCTGTTTCTACTCAACTTACTTTTATTATAAATGTGCGTTGATTTCGGCTAGACATGATTTTAAAGCTCTTTGGATTGTGTCAATGTGACCAAACCAAAGGCGTAAGTTAACTAACATATGAATTTAGAGAAACTTGGCTTATGTCAATGTGACCAAACCAAGAGCATGATTTTAGTTATATATGTAAATTTAGAGCACCTTAGTTTATGTCAATGTGACGAAACCAACGGCATGAGTTTAGTGACATGTGAATTTAGAGCAACTTAGCTTGTGTCGATATGACCAAATCAAGAGCGTATATTTGTTTAGTTTATTTTACTCCATGTTCTCTATATGCAACATGGACTAATATATTTTTGGTCATGCACACATCAATATAAAGGAGCTACGTGGTTTAATATGTTTGCTACATGGAAACAAAACTAGCTATGTTCTATAGCCCTCAGACTAGTGCAGCTTTGTTTTATTCATTCACGTACACATATTATGGACTAGTATTTAGCTACTAGTTGGAAACGCATGCTACTGACATGGAGTTTTGTTTATTTGTTTATCTAATACTAATTCCAAAATGACCATATGTGGTTGAACGAGACTAGTAACATATAGATATGTTAGGCATTTATGGTGACTTGAGTTGTGTCGATGTGACCAAACAAAGAACCAAATTTCATTAACATGTGAATATGGAGCGACTTGGCTTGTGTCAATGTGACCAAACCAAGAGCATGATTTTAATATATGATTTTAGAGCAACTTGGCTTGTGTCAATGTGACCAAACCAAGAGCCTATTTTTTTAATAATGTATGATTTTAGAGCAACTTGACTTATGTCAATGTGACCAAGCCAAGAGACAGATTTTTTGGTAATATATATGAGTTTATAGCATCTTAATTTGTGTCAATGTGACCAAACCAAGAGCATGATTTTAATAATATGTAATTTTAGAACACCTTGGTTATCAATGTAACCAAGCCAAGAGCCAAAATTTTGATAACATATATATATGAGTTTATAGCATCTTGGTTTGTGTCAATGTGACCAAACAAGAGCCAAAATTTATTAATGTAATAACACCTTGGTCTCTGTCGATATGGCTAAACCCAAAGCCAATTTTATCATGATTATAAGAAGAAGGCAAGACATACATGTATCAATTTAGAAGGAAAAATCCCCTAGTTTGTGTCAATGTGACCAAACTAGCAGATGAAAAAAAGGAATTTCATGATCAACAAGAACAAAGTATCTGATGCTCTTGTCGATTTCCTCAAACTACGGGCAGCAACTAGCAACAATTTGTGTATAGCGTATGGCGTGCCGGAACGAGCTGTGTGTGTGGCCGGGCAGCCGGTGTGTACGACGTAGGATGGCGAGTGGCCGGCGTACATCAACTAAGCGGGGATGGCTGCTAGAACTAGCAGTGACGTATGAAGGAGCAGGAGCAGAAACGGGTATCAATGATCAAGAGGAAAATAGAGGATGATTTTACCTCTTTTTCTCACCTTGTTGTAGCAGGAACGGACCGGTCGGAGGCGGGCAACACAGCTGAACAGGCAGCCGGGCGACGGCGAGCGGCCGGCGGCGACGCTGCGCGTGTATGCGGGCGAGCGCGAGAGCAGAGCTGAGATGGTGCGAGTGATTTAAGCAGGGCAACGATGAGTTGTTTTGTGGATTTTGGACCAGCAGCGACGTACGGGAACGAGTGCCTGGGTGATCAGAGGGAATCGGGGGCTGCGCAGCGTTGCCTGCTGGTCTTTATATAGGCGTGTGCCCGGCAAGCGAGTCCGCGGGACAGAGACGCGCACGTTCTGCGAATCGTGGCAGAGTGGGCACACGTCCTGGAAATCGTATGTAGACGACGTGGGCTTGATTGCAGATTGGTTGTCAAGTTTCCTAACGTGCGTGGACTAGGTATACGTACGTCTGATTTGTTGAGCGATGAAAGAAGGCTAAAGCATGATACTAGTTGTTGGGCTTTGAAAATTTTAATTAATAAAGCTGCAGGCCGAAGCACGTTCCGTATATGGGCTTAATTATTTTAAGGATTAAGTTTGTAATAGGGCCGGCTAATCCATGCATGCATGTGATTAACAACTGCACACGTCGACTATGCATCCTGCAAGCGTTTTTTGCATATGTAGTGGTCTATATTGGTTAACTATCTGACTGTTATATATTATAGTCACCTCTAATTAATCTCTGAAATCAAATATATGACTATATTTTTATATGTTATATGGTATCATTTTTTATACCCTCATAGCGTTATTTTACAGGGTTGCCGAGATACCGCCGAACTTTTTTTTTAAATCCGTGATCGGGTATTTTTTTTAAAATTTAATATCGCCCAACGATAAATTCTGGCGAATATTTACATGTCGCGCCAATGATGAATTCTAAAGAATATTTATATGTCGTGCCGACGTTTATCCCGTGGCAGAATCTTGAAAATATAGGGTTACTCATGATGGCGAGGATTTAGAGAATGAACCGCCCGTCGATGACATGTGGGTTGAACCATTTACCTTCTCATTTTAAATATTTATTTTATCATTTAATTATTTTATATATATGTATTTCATAATCGATATCGCTTCTTTATGTCCGAAAACAAAAATGGTGTCACATTTATCTTGAGTTAGGACATGAAGTGTTTGAAGAGAAAATTAAAAAATCTATGAAACTTTATTTGCATGCTAATAGCAATGTTATTAGTATGAATTCTTTGGACACCATTATTGTTAATTCTATGGAAACGTCTAAACTTGGGTAAGCTAGTTTTTATGAAAATGATCTTTTTAGTTCCCCAGCTTTGGAAGATAACTATTCTATTGCTTATAATGATACCAAACCTCCAATATATGATGATTACAATGATGAGTATAATATTTTCAGTCCTCCTACTATTGAGGAGGAAATTAATTATGATTACAATATGTCTCCTATATTTGATGATTATGGTGATGAGAATAGTAATGATAGCAATTTTGTTGAATTTTCTCCCACTACAACTATAAAGAATGACTATGCTTATGTGGAGAGTGATAATTATTTTATGCATGTGGCTCATGATAAGAATGTTTTATGTGATAGTTATATTGTTAATTTTATGCATGATGCTACTGAAAGTTATTATGAGAGAGAGGAACATGCTTTGATGTATCTCAACAATATTAAGCTTCCCATCTTTATGTTGAAAGTTTTGAAGTTGCACTTGTTTTGCTTTCCTATGCTTGTTGCCTTGTGCTTTCATGACTTGTTTCTTTACAAGATTCCTATGCATAGGAAGTGGGTTAGACTTAAATGTATTTTGAATTTGCTTCTTGATGCTCTCTTTTACTTTAATTTATATTTATTATGTGAGCATCTTCTCAAACTATCAAGCCTAACTTAAAGGCGTTAAAGAAAAATACTTGTTGGAAGATAACCCAAGAGTTTTCTTGAGTCTTGGAAGTTATTACTTTAGTAATGACCTCTCCTTATCCTTTTTGTCTGTTTTTTTTGCCAAGAATGACCTCTAATAAGAGGGAAGTAAGATTTGGGGAGTTGCTGTCCCGAAACAGATTTCTGTCCTCCACCAAAAAATTCGGGAGAAGTCTCTGTAACTCGAATTGATCTGAAAATTTACGAATAAATCCCCCAGTATATTATCTAACTTTAGTTAGTACAACACTTTTTGATTTGAGTAATAGAAGGTCTCCGAAAAAATTGGTTTCTACCTGCTGGTCTGTTTTGACAGATTTCTGCCATTATTTGCATTTGCCTCTTTATTGATTCCTTTTTGAGAAATTGAGATTTTTGAGAGAATTGCTATAGTAGCTTGTGTTTTTAGTGAAAGTTTTGCTGTTATAAAGCTAAATCCACGGGTCTATTATCTTTTGAATACACTAATGTTGCGAATGAAGATTGTGTGAAGTTTTGTATGAAGGAAATTTTTCAGATGTAGAGAAAGAATGATGTAATAAGATGAAGAATGGACAAAAGCTCAAGCTTGGGGATGCCACCCCAAGAAATATCCAAGAGTTGCAAGCGTTAAAGCTTGGGGATGCCCAAGTCATCTCCTTCTTCATCAATAAAAATCCCAGGTCTTTCTAGACACTTCGTTTTTATTGTTTCATGCACAGTTGTGTTATTCTTGGAGCGTCTTTGTTTTTGTTTTTAGTTTTTGTTTGCTTAGTTTGCTTGAGTAAGTTGGTTGGTTACACCACACTTCTTTTGGAGAGAGACACACTCTGTTTCCATTGCCTAGAACACTCTAGTTTTCACACTTATTGTTTTGTGAGTGTTCACTTTTGCTAGCACTGCGTTCAGCCTTATTTTTCTTGGGTGCTTTCAGCTTAGAACTTTTTATTTGTTGTTTGTGGATTTGTGAGACAAGCTTACTGATCTTAATTGATTATTATCTTTGTGAGTTGTTTCAAATAAGTTGTTTGGTGTTGGAAAAGAGTAGGAAGTTTTATGCTTATAGTGGTACAAAAGGGAGCTTGTTTTGACTGTGGCTTAGACTTTAGCATGTCATGCTAGATCTTGTTTTGACCTTATGCTTAGTGATTACTGCTGTAGCATAACTTGTTCCAAAAAATTAGGATTGCTTAATGTGCCTTGAAGGAATCATGCGTTGTTTTAGCATACAAAAGCATAGTATTGCGGTATTCTCCTTTGATGCTTTGTTTGGATTGACTTGGCACATGCTCACACCATGTTATGACTATGGACAAGTCACCATAGCTTCTATGATCATTTAGTCCTTGACTTGTAGTACTACTTTATGCGTTGATTAGTAATGTTTTGTTGCTCTGCATGATTGTGGCCATTATTGCTCTCTTAGTTGGTCGCTTCCAGTATTTTGCTAGCCTCCACTTGTATGAGTAAGCTCTACTCATGCTTCCAACTCCCAAGAAACCAAGTTATTCCAAAGTGTCCACTATAAATTCCTATGCATGGTGTGTTACACCATTCCAAGTATATTCTTGTTTTCAACTATCTTCCAATTAAAAACTATTTTGTTATATGAAAACTTAGTGATTAAAGCCCTCACAAACTTGATGGCACACTATATTCTTTGCCCCTAATAAACTTGAACCATTGTGTCACCTATGTTGTATATGCTTGCACTTATACGTTGGAATTAGCAGAACCGTGCTGTCACGAGGAACGTTTTCAACATTGCACTTGTACTTTGTACTCAGTTGATATCATGCTCTTTTGTCTATGGATGTCACCGGTGTAAAATAAAGAAAGAACTTGTAAGTCCATGGAGTATGTATTTTTTGTTAGAGAAACGCCTGGGCCGCTAGCCTAAGCCATGCCTAATCATGGTGGAAACTTGCAGTATTACCATAGTGAGCTATCTATGAAGCATCCTCAATAAGAAGCTATGCATATAGTAAATAAAAAGATCGCTGAGATGCTCATTGTCTGCTTGCCTTGTCATTTTGGTTATGGGATATCTCATGTACCATGTGCAAGGGGTACCCGGTTGGCGGTTCTCTATGATACGCATGTACTTACAATGACAAGAACTTACAGGTGACTGAAGTTGAGTAGCATGAGGTGTGGCCCTCATATTTAAGGGACTTGAGATTGCCAACTTATACTTTGTCAAGCATATACTCCATAGTTTGTTCACTTTAACCTTAATCACTTCAAGATGCTTATGATAGGGGCAATGAGGGCTGAAAGCTAACAAGTACCATAATTTTTGGAAGCTCTATTTGAAACTTGAAATCCCTGCTTCCCTTTATGAAGGGCCTTTCTTCCACTATCATATTGAGTCTCCACCTTCTACCTTTAGGCACCATTAAGAGAGCATAGTTGTCATTATATGTGCAGTGTTCCAAAACTTATTGATTGATGCATATTGTGATATTACTTGTTCTTGTGCTACTTGTTTCTAGTCACCCTTGTGAAATTTGAAGGTGTCATATGCATCTATTTGCTACTCTATGAGGGACAAGCTGATTGCCACTATGCCATGTTTTCTATATGTGAAACAAACAAACGTTTTTCAATGCATGTTATTCATGATTTTTGTTTGTAACCTTTTATGTTGCAAGCATAGTTACTTTGTCTTACTGTTAGAACTCCATATTTCATGCTCATGTTTAGAGTTCTTTGATCCCAGCTTTCAATGCTTGCAAATGGTTTGATCTTGGTTTTGATGGTGCATGTCACCTCAAAAATTATTCTTTTTATCACTTACCTACTAGAGGACGAGTGATGCGTGCACCCAGTGTTGACGTGGGACACTTCGTTGGAACCCCAAGAGCAAGGTGTGATGAGCACAACAGCAAGTTTCCCTCAGTAGAGACCGAGGTTATCAAACCTGAAGGAGGAAGAAAACGTCTCAAAGGTGTTGCAAGCAACGTGGAGACCTGCACAACACAAACTCAAGACTTTGTCCCAACGAATCAGTGAGGTTGTCAAGCTCACCGGTTTGCTGTAACAAAGGATTAACCGTATGGTGTGGAAGGTAATGGTTTGCAGCAAGTAAACGAGTAACAACGGAAGATGTATCAATGGTAAAGATTGGACCAGGGTCCACAGTTCACTAGAGGTGCTCTCCTTAGATAAACAGTGAAGGGTAAAAAAATTACAGCAGGGCAATTGACAGGAAATGGGCAAGGCATAACAATGCAATTACTAGTCAGAAAGATCCTATGAGATTCGATTGGGCAATACAACAATATACATAGACCGCCATCCAACTGCATCTATGACTAGAAGTCCACCTTCAGGTTATCATCCGAACCCCCTCCAGTATTAAGTTGCAAGCAACAGACAACTGCTTTAAGTAAAGTGTGTAAGGTAAACATTCCACATGTTCCATGAACAAGAGACCGTTGTTTTCTCCCTAGTAGCAACAACAAATCTACAACCGAAGAGATTATTGTCACTTCCCTTGGAAACTAGAGGCATGAACCCACTATCGAGCATAAATACCCCCTCTTGGAGTCACTAGCAACTACTTGGCCAAGATAGCTACTAACAACAGAGATCATGCAAGATCACAAACATCATAGACATGATAGAATCATAAAGACAAAACCATTAATCAAACCAACATAATAATCTCAATATCCATCGGATCCCCGCAAACACAACATGCATGATTACAAATAGATTAGATCTTGATCATGAACGGAGCTCACAAGATCTATACATGAAAGCACAAAGGAGGAGATACAACCATCTAGCTACTACATGGAACCATAGTCCAAGGTGGAACTACTCACGCATCATACCGGAGAGAAGGCCTTCGGGGTGATCTCCCGTTCGGCAGGGTGTCAGGAAGAACTTCAGATTCCCCCCGATCTAGGGACGATGGTGGCGGTGGCTACAGACGGTTTCGTGGAGATTTGATCAAGTGCTTAGGGTTTCTGCATCGGAGGCTTCTTATAGGCAAAGGGGGAGGCCGAGGCGGCGGCCAAGAGGGCCAAACCCTACCCAGGCATGGGGTAGGGCCCACCCGCGCCTGGGGGGGTTTCCCTGGCCCGCTTCCTCATCTCCCCTCTGGACTTCTTGTTCCCCACGGAAAGTAATTGACTTTGACATTTGTTCCGTCCAATTCCGAGAATATTTATTTACTAACTTTTTTGAAACCAAAAACAGCAGAAAACAGGCATCTGACACTGTTGCAACTTGTTAGTTGGTTAGTACCAGAAAACATGTAAAAAGCACCTCAAAGTGTAGACAAGTAAAGCAAAGTAGATACTAAACAAGCATGGAGCATCAAAAATTATAGATACGTTTCCAATGTATCAACATCCCCAAGCTTAACTCCTGCTCGTCCTCGAGTAGGTAAGTGATAAACAGAATAATTTTTGAGGTGACATGCACCCTCACAATAAAGATCCAACCATTTGCAAGCATTGACAGCTGGGATCAAAGAACTCTAAACATGTGCATGCAACATAACAAGCTACAAACAAGGATCATGAATAACATGCATTAAAAACATTTGTTTGTTTCACATACAGAAAACATAGCATAGTGGCAATCAGCTTGTCCCTCATAAAGTAGCAAATAGATGCATAGGACACCTGCAAAGTTTACAAGGGTGACTAGAAACAAGTAGCACAAGAACAAGTAATATCACAATATGCATCAATTAATAAGCTTTGGAACACTGCACATAGAATGACAACTATGCTCTCTTAATGGTGCCTAAAGGTAGAAGATGGAGACTCAAATAATGGTGGAAGAAAGGCCTTTTTGTAAAGGAAGCAGGGATTACAAGTTTCAAAAAGAGCTTCCAAAAATTATGGTACTTGTTAGCTTTCAGCCCCCATTGCCCCTATCATAAGCATCTTGAAGTGGTTAAGGTTAAAGTGGCAAAGCTGGAGTATATGCTTGACGAAGTATAAGTTGGCAATCTCAAGTCCCTTGAATACGAGGTCCACACCTCATGCATACTCAACTTTGGGTCCAGGTAAGTTCTTGTCATTGTAAGTATTTGCATATCATTAAGAACCGCCAACGGGGTACCCCTTGCACATGGTACAGGAGCTTTCCCATAACCAAAATGACAAGGCAAGCAGGCAATGAGCATCTCAGCAATCTTTTATTTACCATATGCATAGCTTTTTATTGAGGATGCTTCATAGATAGCTCACTATGGTGATGCTGCAAGTTTCCACCATGATTAGGCATGGCTTAGGCTAGCGGCCCAGGCGTTTCTCTAACATAGGATACAAACTCCATGGACTTACAAGTTCCCTCTTTATTTCACACCGGTGACATCCATAGACAAAAGAACATGATATCAACTGAGTACAAAGTACAAGTGCAATGTTGAAAACGTTCCATGTGACAGCACGGTTCTGCTAATTCCAACTTATAAGTGCAAGCATATACAACAAAGTTGTCACAATGGTTCAAGTTTATTAGGGGCAAAGAATATAAAGTGTGTCATCAAGTTCGTGAGGGCTTTAATCACTAAGTTTTCACATAACAAAATAGTTTTTAAGTGGAAGTTAGATGAAAACAAGAATATACTTGTAATGGTGTAACACACCATGCATAGGAGTTTATAGTGGACACTTTGGAATAACTTGGTTTCTTGGGAGTTAGAGGCATGAGTAGAACTTACTCATACAAGTGGAGGCTAGCAAAAGACTGGGAGCAACCAACTAAGAGAGCAATAATGGCCATAATCATGCAGTGCAACAAAGCATACTAACCAAAGAAAAGAGTGATACTATAAGTCAAGGACTAAATGATCATAGAGGCTAATGGTGACTTGTCATAGTCATAACATGGTGTAAGCATGTGCCAAGTCAACCCAAGCAAAGCATCAAAGGAGAATACCACAATACAATGCTTTTGCATGCTAAAACAACGCATAATTTCTTTAAGGCACACTAAGCAATCCCAATTGTTTGGAATAAGACATACTGCAGCAATAATCACTAAGCATAATGCTAAAACAACACCTAGCATGTCATGCTAAAGTCTAAGTCACAGTCAATGCAAGCTCCTCTTGCACTTACAAGCAAGAACTTACTACTCATTTCCAACACCAAGCAACTTATTTGCAAAACAACACAGCGAGAACGGGGGTCCAAACTACTATTCAAGCAAACTAAACAACCTAAGCAAAGCAAAAGAAAACTAAGATGCTCCAAGAACAACACAACTGTGCATGAAACAATAAAAACGGAGTGTCTAGAGAGACCTTAGCTTTTTATTGATGAAGAAGGGGATGCCTTGGGCATCCCCAAGCTTTGACGCTTGTACCTCTTGGATATTTCTTGGGGTGACACCATGGTGGCATCCCCAAGCTTGAGATTTTGTCTATTCGTCATCTCATTGCATCATTCTCTCTCTACACCTGAAATTTTTCCTTCATACAAAACTTCACACAATCTTCATTAGCAACATTAGTGTATTCAAAAGATATTAGACCTCTGGCAAAGCTTTGGAATAGCAATTATTTTCACTAAAAATACAAGCTACTGTAGTAACTCCTTCAAAAATCTCAATTAACCTAAAGAGAACTCAAAAAGGAATCAATTAGAAGCAAATGCAAATAATGGCAGAAATCTGTCAAAACAGACCACCAGATAGAAATCGATTTTTTCGAACATCTTCTGTTACTCAAATAAAAAAGTGTTGAACTAACGAAAGTTAGCTAACATACTAGGGGATTTATTCGTAAATTTGGAGATCAATCCGAGTTACAGAGACTCCACACAAAAGTTTTTGGTGGAGGACAGAAATCTATTTCGGGACAGCAACTCCCCAAATCTTACTTCCCTCTCATTAGAGGTCATTCCTGACACAAAAAATCAAACAAAAAGGATAAGGAGAGGTCATTACTGAAGTAATAACTTCCAAGACTCAAAGAAACTCTTGGGTTATCTCCCAACAAGTACTTTTCTTTAACGCCTTTAAGTTAGTCTTGATAGCTTGAGAAGATGCTCACATAAGAAATATGAATTGAAGTCAAAGAGAGCATCAAGAAGCAAATTCAAAACACATTTAAGTCTAACCCACTTACTATGCATAGGAATCTTGTAAAGAAACAAGTCATTAAAGCACAAGGCAACAAGTATAGGAAAGCAAAACGGGTGCAACTTCAAAAATTTCAACATAAAGAGGGGAAACTTAATATTGTTGAGATACATAAGACCATGTTTCCCTCTCTCATAATAACTTTCAGTAGCATCATGAATAAACTCAGCAATATAGTTATCACATAAATCATGCTTTTTATGATCTACAAACACATAATTTCTATCAAGCTCAAAAATAGTGGGATTAAAACCTTCACGGGTTTTACCCAAAGTAGATATTTCAAAAGGATCCACATGAACATAACATTCATCCTCCTTTGATAAGCATGGGGGACAATCAAATAATGTAAGAGGTAAAGAGTTACTCTCATTAGAAGGTAGACATGGGTAGATCCATTCTTCCTCCTCTTGACCATCACTCTCCTCCTCTTTTTCATCTAATGAGCTATCAGTTTTAGCAATTTCTTCTTCCATAGGCTCCTACAAGGCATTAGTCTCTTCCATTTGTGGAAAACACCTATTAAGATATTCAAGAATATAGCTATTTTCTTCCTTGTAATTATCAAAGCAGAATTTAAGTATCTCATAAACCTCGCTTTCATAAGGTGCATCATCAGTATTTTCAAGCAAACTGGCAAGTTCAAATGCACCCTTGAAGGTAATAAATTCTTCAATTTGTTCCACATCATCAAAGTCATAATTTCCTTTAACATAAGATAATATGGTAACACTATCATTATACTCACATTGAAAGGGTAGGTGTTTATACCTCCTGCAGCAACAAGCTTTGTCAAAGCAATAAGTAACATTATAAGTAGAGCACACGTCTCTAGCAATAGTATTCAACTTATCAATTTGTTCCTGTAAGTGTTTCCCTTTTTGTGACAAACGGTGTTCCTTATAATAATACTTTTGTTCTTCCATGAACCCACCTTGCCAATAAGAACTAGTTTCAAAGAAACCATCCATTGATAGAAAGCATGACCAAGCAAGGCAACAACAGACCAACAACTAGAGTAGGAACTAAATTTTTTGTATTTTTGAATAAAGCAAGCAAACCAAACTAGACTAACTTTTTTGGGTTTTTTTGAAAAGAGGCAAACAAAACCAAGAAAAAGAAACAAAGCAAACTAAAAACAAAGTAAAGAGAAAGGAATTGAAGGAATCCCCTTGTGAAGACATCCTTAGCCTCCCCGGCAACGGCGCCAGAAATCTTGATGCGTGCACCCAGTGTTGACGTGGCACACTTTGTTGGAACCCCAAGAGCAAGGTGTGATGAGCACAACAACAAGTTTCCCTCAGTAGAGACCAAAGTTATCAAACCTGAAGGAGGAAGGAAATGTCTCAAAGGTGTTTCAAGCAACGTGGAGACCTGCACAACACAAACTCAAGACTTTGTCACAACGAATCAGTGAGGTTGTCAAGCTCACCGGTTTGCTGTAACAAAGGATTAAACGTATGGTGTGGAAGGTAATGGTTTACAACAAGTAAACGAGTAACAGCGGAAGATTTATCAATGCTAAAGATTGGATCGGGGTCCATAGTTCACTAGAGGTGCTCTCCTTAGATAAACAACATGGCATGAAGGGTAAACAAATTACAGTAGGGCAATTGACAGGAACTGGGCAAGGCATAACAATGCTATTACTAGTCAGAAAGATCCTATGAGATTCGATTGGGCAATACAACAATATACATAGACCGCCATCCAACTGCATCTATGACTAGAAGTCCACCTTCAGGTTATCATCCGAACCCCCTCTAGTATTAAGTTGCAAGCAACAGACAACTGCTTTAAGCAAAGTGTGTAAGGTAAATAGTCCACGTGTTCCATGAACAAGAGACCGTTATTTTCTCCCTAGTAGCAACAACACATCTACAACCGAAGAGATTATTGTCACTTCCCTTGGAAACTAGAGGCATGAACCCACTATCGAGCATAAATGCCCCCTCTTGGAGTCACTAGCAACTACTTGGCCAAGATAGCTACTAACAACGGAGAGCATGCAAGATCACAAACATCATAGACATGATAGAATCATAAAGACAAAACCATTAATCAAACCAACATAATAATCTCAATATCCATCGGATCCCCGCAAACACAACATGCATGATTACAAAT
Source organism: Avena sativa (assembly GCA_916181665.1). NCBI lineage: Eukaryota > Viridiplantae > Streptophyta > Magnoliopsida > Poales > Poaceae > Avena > Avena sativa. The sequence goes on along the minus strand of OV702297.1, from coordinate 366,902,303 downwards.
ATATTAGATCTTGATCATGAATGGAGCTCACAAGATCTATACATGAAAGCACAAAGGAGGAGATACAACCATCTAGATACTACATGGACCCATAGTACAAGGTGGAACTACTCACGCATCATACCGGAGAGAAGTCCTTTGGGATGATATCCCCTCCGACAGGGTGCCAGGAAGAACTTCAGGTTCCCCCCGATCTAGGGACAATGGTGGCGGTGGCTACAGAAGGTTTCGTGGAGATTTGATCGGGTGCTTAGGGTTTCTGCATCAGGGGCTTCTTATAGGCGAAGAGGGAGGCCGAGGCGGTGGCCAGGAGGGCCAAACCCTACCCAGGCATGGGGTAGGGCCCACCCGCGCCTAGGGGAGGGTTGGTTTCCCTGGCCCGCTTCCTCGTCTCCCCTCTGGACTTCTTGTTCCTCACGGAAAGTAATTGACTTTGACGTTTGTTCCGTCCAATTCCGAGAATATTTCTTTACTAACTTTTTTGAAACCAAAAACAGCATAAAACAGGCATCTGGCACTTTTGCAACTTGTTAGTGGGTTAGTACCAGAAAATATGTAAAAAACACCTCAAAGTGTAGACAAGTAAAGCAAAGTAGATACTAAACAAGCATGGAGCATCAAAAATTATAGATATGTTTCCAACGTATCAACGAGCAGGAGTTAAGCTTGGGGATGCTTGATACGTCGGAAATCGGAAACGCGTCTATAATTTTTGATGCTTCATACTTGTTTTGTATCATTTGCCTTATGTTTTGTTTACAGTTTGAGGTATTTTTATACACTTTCTGGAACTAACCTATTGACAAGATGCCATAGTGCCAGTTGCCTGTTTTCTTCTATTTTTGGTTCCAGAAAGGCAGAAAATCAATATTCTAGAAATTGGACGGGACAAAAGCCAAAGTCATTATTTTTCCGGAGCAACACAGAACCACGAAGTAGAGCCGGAGGGGGGCCACAGGGTGGCTGCACCCCCCATAGGCGCGGGCAAGCCCTGGAGGCGCCCATAGGGGGTGTGGGCCCCCTAGACCCCCACCGACCTTGATTCCAGCGCCTATAAGAAGCCTCCGACCCAAAAACCCTGGGGCATCCAGAAGAAATCTACGAAAACCTCTGTAGTGCCGCCACCACCGAAGGAGAGATTCAGGGACAAAAAGTCTCTGTTTCGGCACCCTGCCGAGACGGGGAAGTGCCCCCGAAGCCATCTCCATCGATCTCCACCACCATCTCCATCACCGTTGCTGATTCCCATGATGAGGAGGGAGTAGTTCTTCCTCGAGGCTAAGAGCTCTACTGGTAGCTATGTGCTCATCTCTCTCTCTATGCATGATCTTGTGGTCATGAGCTTTGTAATCAAGTAGATCTACCTTGCTACTCAAGTGCTTCATTAGATCTCTGCTCTCCCCATGTGTGTGAAAGTGACAGCGTGCACGCTATGGTGGCACTTAGGCCTGAGTCTACATAAATACTCTTTGTGCTTTAATAGATCTATGCTTTTCCCCATGTGTGTGAAAGTGACAGTGTGCATACCGTGTGTGGCACTTTGGCTAGATTAAATATTTGTCATGAGTTATATTTAAAGTTGGATGTCTCTATGAAATTGTGGTGTTTGTTGGAACCATCTAGCGCTCAAGGTGACAGTGTGGAGTTATCTAGATTGGGGAAGGCGGACTTTGAGGAGTTTTGTTATAGCCCTACCGTTGATTAGAGTGTCCAACCGGAGAGTAGTTAAGAGTAGTATCATGAAAAGAGGATATTTATATGAGAGAGTGTTCACTAGTGAAAGTATGGTCCCTAGGCCTTGTTTCCAAGCATTGAGACATAGTTTGCATCTAGATCCGTTGCATGTTTGCTTGATTTAGTCTTTACCTCCACGTCAAGCTCCATCAAAGTATTTTCTGGCACTCACACACGTTCTCCCACGTCAACAACAAGTCAGAAGCTATTTTCTGGCACCGTTACCACTTGTATTTCACTATCTCTTCGCCGAACTAGTGCACCTATACACCTAACAAGTGTATTGGGTGTGTTGGGGACACAAGAGACTTCTTATATCTTGATTGCAGGATTGCTTGAGAGGGAATACCTTTGGCCACTTCCTCCCTGAGTTCGATAAACCTTGGATAATCCACTTAAGGAAAACTTGCTGCTGTTCTACAAACCTCTGCACTTGGAGGCCCAACAACTGTCTACAAGAATAGAAGTGTGTAGAAATCATGCTCGCAGCAAAAGGCACGATCGCCGGAGAAGACATCGTCACAGTGTTAGCACCGCCGGCAAACCCTTGTAGCAGCACCTCCCGCCCTTGGTAGCAGAACTGCCGACCGCTCGTAGCAACACCACCCCACCACCGGTAGCAAAGGCCAGCCGTGCATTGTAGCAAGGCCGCCCGCCCATTGTAGCAAGGCCGACCACGCCTTGTAGCAAGACCGACCGCCGACTAAAGCAAAACCCGCCCCCGCGGTCGTAGCACCGCCGCCGTGTCATGGTAGCAACGCCCCAACTCCATGTAGCAACACGGGCCACCCCTTGTAGCAAGGCTGGCCAACCACCACTCTAGCACCGCTCCACGGAGAGCTCACGGAGGTGGAACCCCAACGGCGGAGGTCGATTGGAGCAACTCCCCCACCCGCAGTACATCGCCAGGGGGGAAATCCAAGATGGGAGGGGGACATCGCGGGCGAGATGAGGAGGGGGAAGGGCGTGCCCGTTGGAGGGAGAGGAGGGAGGCGGCATCGCGTTCTTGGGCAGCTGCAGTTGCGGGCGAAGAAGAAAACAAAGAGTAAGGAGGTGAGGGAAAGGATAAGACGAGCGGGTTGCGGGTTGTCGGTGGTGGGACCCATGGAGGGCGTGTGGCGCTATCGAGCGTGGGACGACCCGGACGATGATCATCCGGGGGAAGGGAATTATTTTTCTTAATTTAAAATCGTGCGGTGATGCCTTTTATCTAAAAAAAATAGAGTAGTACTTCCTCTGTTTAGAAATATAAGACACTTTAGTTTTATGAAATAAATGTATTTAGACGTCTTGTAGTGTACAGGTTTAATCTGAACCTATTCACTAAAAGACGTCTAAATATATTCGATTCATAAAACGAAAATATCTTATATTTTCATATACTGCTCTAAGCAGTACGGGGTACCGTAAAAAAGTCGGTAGTAACTCCTAAACCTTATGTTAGTGATTCCTTATGCCTTTTATTTATGTTAGTGATTCCTAACATAACACGACAAGTACTATCCAGCCACGGCTCGACTAAAACCAATACGATACCGATACCAATACCTATAGGGAGATTTTGTCCAACAGAGAGATTCTTATAAGTATTAAGTAGCAGAAGACTCTTCGACGGCAGCGGTCACGAGTTCCTGTCCACGTACGGCTAGCTGGAACGAGATGGAGTCGGCGTCATCGCGAGAATCGGCGGGCTGGTCGTCCCTCCCGACGGACGTGCTTGTGCTGATTCTGAACCGTCTGCCGTGGTCGAGCCACCCGAGCTTCGCCTTGGTGTGCAAACAATGGAGCTCCGCCGTGTCGCCCTTCTACCCGGCGTGGATCACCCCCCTCCTGCTCAACACCTCCAGTGTCGACGGAACCACCAACGTCCGGTACTATAGCCCCTACTATCACAAGTGTTTCGAGATCGACAACACCTTGCCCGGCGCCAAGATCAGTTGCTCCGCCGAACAACACCTCGCGCTGCACCTCGACAGCAACCGAATCCTCGACGTCGAACTCATGAGCGGCGCCGCCCACGAGCTGCCACCCATTGACGAGGAGGAGATCAGGGCCATATTCCACTTTGTCGTCTATGACGGCGCGGGCACCATGTACGCCGTTGACCCGACGTATGGCATGATGAAGGTCGTGCGTTCAGTCAGAAACAACGTCACTGGCATTTGGGAGGATTGGAAGTACGCAGAGTTTTATCTCGAGGACCCAACGATTATGGCTTCTTCACCAGACGGCAACCCGGTCCTCCACAACGGCTCAATGTACATTTTACTAGGTGAAGACGGAAGGCTGGGAGTGTACGACCATACAAGGGAAAGCTTCCAAGTTCTCGAGAAGCCTCTGAGTCTCGGGTTCGAACGAGAAGAAGAATACCTGGTCGAGGATGACCAAGGCGAGCTGATGGCCGTCCTGTTTGGCCGTCGTGGCACGCCGGTCAATGTCGTCAAGCTCAACGAGCACACGATGGAGTGGGAAAATGTGGAAAGCCTGGAGGGAAGAGCCTTGTTCACCGGCACGCTCACCACGGTGATGAAGAAGACCAACGTCAAGTGGATGCAGAACAAGGTTTTCCTTCCGAGACTCTACGATTGGCCGGAGACAGTCGATGCTGACCTTGTTCAGCGCGATGGCGAATTTGCTTTCGTGCCAAAACAAGGATGTGCACAAAAGTTGGTTAATAAGACAAGCTATTGTGGCACAAACATATGGTCTTACGAATTGGGACAACATGAGGAAGCAAGAGAATATTGGGGGACAGAGAGAGCAGATTATAGTATCTGGGTTGATTTAGATAGTATTAACTTTACCATATATAGTGAGGAGGGGGGCAGTATTGGACACTAATTGGCCGGGTTTGGGTAAAAAGTCAGACGATTCGGTGGCACTAGCTACCGTGTCATAATACATGAGTCCGCAATGTTTTACTACTAGTCTATCACGTATTTACATTGTGCCGACGTTTTCATTTCTTTTTGTTATATAAGTTTGTGTGAATCTTAGCAATTACTCCCTCCTTCCTATACTACAGCTTAAGGCAGTAGTATATTTTTATTGAGAAGTCAAGCCACGGAATGTTTGACCAAAATTTTAGAAAAACTATCTAGAACTATTATATTATATAGATACCATGTGTTTTATGATGTATGAAAGGATATGGATTATGTATTCTAAATATTAATATTTTTCTCTAAAAACTTGGTCAAACATGAGGAGTTTGACTTTTGAAAAAAAATAGACCTTAAGCCTTGGGACGGAGGTAGTATGTATAAAGGTGGAGCCAACTCTTGTGGTTTGTAACGCCTTGAATCAAACCTTACATTTTTATTAATAAAGCAACCCTTATTGAAAAATAGGAATCTGCCACTCTGCCTAGTCAGCTGCGGGCTTAGAGGGGCTCGGGCGGCGGATCTCTGGGATCTTCGCCATGGCGACGCTCTTCGCTTTCTTTGTGCCATCCTAGAAAACACGAGACAAAATAAGATAAGTAACAAAGGAAAACATAACAGAGAAACAAGATTCAAAAGTCAAATGGAGTCGCTACTCACTTGATGACTCGGAGTTTCTTCAATCCCATTGTAACAACCATAGTTTGTTAAATGGTAAATAGGATTTGTTTGTGCATTCATGAGCATCATCATCATTTCAAATGTATGCAACAAATAGATCAAACCCTAAACCCTAATTTCCCTCTCTCTATTTGAAAACCTTCAAATGGGTTTAAATATTTCGAAAATCCAAATGTGTATGGAGCCCAAATTGTTACAAGGGCCTTGCAATATTTTGAGATGTTTGCAAAATATCTAGTATTTTTGAAATGTACAAAACAGATTTGAAAATGAAAACACAAAGAGAGAAAAGAAAAACAGAAAAGGAAAAATAATTTGCAAATAAAAACAATCTCCCTCTCTCTCTGGGCCGCAGCACAAACCCACTCTCCCCTCCCTGTCGCTTAGCGCGCCACACAGTAGCCACAGCCGGCCCACCTCAGCCCACTCACGGCCCGTACCCCTTCGCCCTATATCCTTGTCGTCTTCCTCGTGACGCCAAGCTGCTGCCTCGCAGCGCCTCCGCCGCCCGATTCCCGCCGCGTTATGATGCCCGCCACCGCCGATGGTTGAGAGGATAAGAACGACCGCGTCACGCTCTATCTCCCCATACCCGTCTCCCCTCCTCTCGTGCTCTCTGTAGATTTTTCCCTAATTCGACGAAACCCTAGCTCCGTCCGCTGCTTCTCCTCGTCGTTGCTGGCCATCCCTCGGTCGTCTGAGACCACTCTTAGCTCTGCCTCGCCACGAGGATCTCCCTCACCAAAGGAATCAATCCGGGAAGGCCCCACCTCGTCGGAATCGAGCTCGCCCTTCCGTCGGCTGTCGCCATTGCCGTCGTCGATTTGTCGTCGTCCGACCTCGCCTTGCTTCTCCGACCCTGGCATCGCGTTTGTGGTGAGCCACTGGTGCTCTAGCACCTCTTCACGCTCTCCCTCTCGCTCTTTAGCTCTTCCCCGACGACCACCTGCCGCCGCCTCTTCTGTCCGCCGATGTGCTCGTCGCTCTGGTGACCCCCTACAAGCGACGCTGCCAGTTTCTGGTATCCCGCGTCGCCCCCTCTCCAACGCCCCCAACCACGCCTCCCTGCAAGCTCTGGACCGATCGATCCATCCATGATCTGCAAGGATTGTTCATGGATGACGTCAGCATGACGCCATGCCTGTGCAATATTCTCTTTTTCTTTTCTTTTATTTATTTCTGTAATTATTTTGTAATTGATAATTGCTGACAGGTGGGTCCACCCTATAAGTTATATAAATAATACCAGAAATGTTTTCTGTTAAATAAAATGTTAAAATTAATTCTAAAATGTAAAATTATTTTATAATATTCCAAAAATGATTTAAAATGAATTAAAAATGGAGAAATTCATAACTAATGCATTTTAAATCAGAAAAATACAAATAATATATCAAAATGTTCAAAAAATAAGATCTATAAAGTAGAGATACAATCATGGATTGCTAAACAACTTCAATTGCAAGTTAATTAGAAGAACTAAATGTACCCCTCTCATATGAATCCGGAGTTTCCCCGAGTTAGGGTTTGCACCCCTTGGGACCCGATTAAATTTTCAAGTATGCCTTAGGGGTTTATTTCAATGCAATTTAAGCTGTCATATCAACATTCTTGTTTGAGCATTGCATCGATGCCATGTGTTGATTGTTTCCCTTTCTTTCCGGTGTTTGGTTCTTCTTCGGTAGAATACAATATCGGAATCGAGATCGAGATTGAAGACCGAGATCAACACCGTTAAAGCTCGAAGACCAATACTTGACCAACTGTAATCAAGTCAAGTACCAGATGTCCTAAGCTCTGCTCTTTGGATATAAACTGGCAAAGGCAAGCAAAGCCCCACACATGATATAATCCTATGTTTTCAAGTATTTCAATTCTTGCCATGTGCATACGATTCTAAAGTATTTTATCGATAGATAGAGTAATCATATCTGATGCATGTTTCCTTTGTAGCCTATATTCCCTGATCCACTGCTCCTAGCATAACTAGGGTTTGCCTTGTGAAGCGTTGCTAGAGCTGTTACATCTGTTGTGCATAACCATGCTTAGTTGTTTTGCCTGGTCCATCCGGTTGATGAATCAGAGCTATGAATGAACCTAGTCGGATAGGATGACGTGGTATGATCAGAGATGAAAGTTAAACATGCTAAGGCTTGTATGGGAGGCCATGGTGGGTTATGGTTTTTGCAGTCCCATACTTGCCACCCCTAGGACCTGAGTTCTTGCCTATGGACCAAGATGAGCGTACAGACACACGGAGGCTTGGAAACCCCCTCGACCAACTAACTTGCCTAGTAGATTCCATGATTCACATACTACGGGCATTCCATTCGACATACGCATTCTGATTCTTCTTGAAGGAGGTGAAGGAGGTGCATTCATACAGGTAGGTAAGCGTGGCAGGGAACAAGAGATGCCCGGCATCCGTAATCTTGAACCCTGTTCACATCGCTAGGGACCGGCTTCGGGACTCGATCCGTTACAGCGGCATCTCCTTAGTGTGTGACTCATGGTCTCGGCGAAAGCAAGGTAAAGGTCATGGTCAACAACTCTCTGCCGGCCTTCCAAGGAAGAGGGCTAATAACGTTTGGCATTAAGAATTGGTTGGTACATGTGGGTAAAGTTGTACATCCCTGCAGGGTTAAATATTTTTGAAAAGTCGTGTCCAGGGTTATGGACGACTTAGTGACCAGATTCTAAGATCATAGAGAACTTGAACCTAATCGTAAAACTTGGTAGATCAATGTGTTCTTAAGGATGCTTCCTCAGGGATCGAGGGGTGATCCTATATAGGTTCAGCTGAAGATGATTCAGTGGATATCAAAAGATGATCAAAGCTAGAGATATCGCTCTCTTATCCCCTTTTAAAGTATTCTGATTAGTCGAGCTTCCTCTCCCTCTTGTTTTACAAAACAAAGATGGCTTTATGCAAAATAACTCCACCAGCCATAAGTCTTGTGGAGTACACCCTGTACTCACCCTTGCTTCGTTGATACTTTTGCAGCAGAGTAAGTGATACCATAGAAGGTGAGTTCTTTACGATATCAACATCGACGAGTAGTTTGGAGTTCCCATTCGGCAGTCTGGGATCTATGGATTGGACGTCATCGTTATGCTTCAGGCCTCTTAGGTTATTAGTTCAGTTTGTTATACTTAATAGCATAATTTGCCTTCCATTGTTTGATGTTTGTGGTCAGTGATCTCTGCTTGTAATATTTCGGTTCTTTGCTCATCTATGAGCTTGCTGTAATAATGTTTGTGTCGTAGGGTCACTGTTGTGTTACCGATTCTCTCTCTGTATGCTTTTGAGACTTAGATTAGGCTTATATCAGACAGAGGTCTGGGATTTGTCTAGCCCTAATCCCGAGGGTGTCACAGGTTTTGGTATCAGAGCAGTACCGACTGTAGGAAACCCTTTTTATTGGTCGATATTGAGTCTAGTACTTGTGAAAACTATTTTCAAAGATGAAAAAATGTGCGAAAACTCTGGTATGCTTCTTTTTCTCCTTATCCAGTTTCGCTCTAGTTCTGGGTCATCTTATCTTGTGTTGACTTTGAAAAGTTTTTCTATCTCATCTCTTCCTTCAAAACTTTGGTGCCTTTGTGGCATGTCGTTTTTCAACCAGTTGACTTAGTGTTAAGTTCTCTAGAGTCGTGTGTGTTGTGAATTCCCTGTCACCCTTTTCTCTTGTTCATATGAGAGATTTATTTCTATCATAATCTCTCTATTTTATGGGTCCACAACATCATGTTGATGGTTCCACAATGTTCTGTATTAGGTCTCGAGGTTTCATTTTGCCTCGTGTGCCTCCTTTTTATTTGTTAGGGTACTTCAGAAGTTGTTTCTTCTCTTGGAAGCTACCTCGTGATTTCTAGCTTGTAGTGTACACTTTGTCACTCAAGTAGTAGTTACTCCTTCCTTTGGGTTTTAACCCTCGAACTTAAACCTAAGATCCCTGAGTGTGCCAGATTCTAGTGTAGTGAATCTTGTACATGAAGCTGACCTTTAACTCAAGATCCATTGTTGACCCATGTGGTTAATGTTTACACATTAACCCAGGATGGCTAGTACCTTCTAGTATAGCCTTCAAGCATGTGGATATTGTCGCTATTGAACAAGTGACGATAAAGGACTTCCCCTACCACATGCTATGGCAGATGTTCTTTATGGAACCAAATAGATCACGACAAGAGTGCTCCTCGAGAGTCTCACATCTGTGCTCGTGACTCTGCCACACATTTCCTTTTCTATGCATCGGTCTTCGGAAGATTGTTGACTTATGCATCCACATCTCGGGATTCTATCCTGAGCATGTTCTTCCTTTCTCTTGTTGTTTTCCAACCTTTGTCTACCAGTTGGTAGCCAAGTAGTAAATGTGCATTGGTGTCTTCCAATAAAAGATACACTTGTGGTCCGTCATGAAAACCCATTTCAGGATGTCTAGGAGAAACAAACTCTAGTACCTCGTCATTTCTAAGATCATGTCAAAGTGTTGTAATCCACAAATCAATAAGCGTTGATTAGCTTATGTTCTGCTCTACCTTAAAACATCACACCCTTTTTGTACTAAGAGGTCGTGTTGAGTCTCATGACCCTCTTAATGAAGTGATGCTCTTACACATATTACCCACTCTTCCTATAAGCTTTTGCACTCAGGAATGTCACGTGTGCGTAATAATGTGGTCATCTAAGATTCTTAGCAATTATTGTTGCTTTGAACTTTAAGGACATTTGTATCATTCTTAGCGTGATGGTTAACATTATCACTAAGCAAAGGATGATTGTGCTACCAAGTCCGTTATCCTAGTGCACCCTCTTCGGTCAAAAATTTAGGCTTGTGCCAAAGCTTTGAGACTACGTCTAAAAGCCTTACAAAGCAAGTTTCCTCTCGAGATAGGTGACATATCGGTGGTTCATGATATTCTAGATGTCTACTAGAAGTATCGCCATGTTTCCACATGACCATGTTGTCAAGTTTTTGAGAAAGCAAGTGCTCTAAACTTCTCTTCCTCCAAGGATCCATACTGGATACCCCTGAACTGGTTGGTTGATTTTAAACAACAACTTGGAGAGTTGTAAGACAAAAGTTCTATTCAACTCTGTTCCTCCTTAAAGGGATGTATAGTTTTGTTCATGCTGAAGTAAGATAGTATGTCCTTCATGGATATGTTATATTTCCACGTTTTTGATTTGGTTTGGGCAATTGTCAAATCAAACTTAGTTCCAAGGACAATTTTGATGGTGTATCCATTTTTTATGTTTCACTTAAGTACATCTTCATGTCCTCTAGTCTGACCAATGTATATGCTTTGTTCATACAACATGTGACTCCGTCTTCTTGGAGTGTATAGATAAGTTTGCTATCGAGCCCATCGATAATATTCTTAACTTTTCCATTTTATATTAGATTAGTATGGAATAGTTGGCATTAATGTTGGAAACTTTTGAGAACCATCTTCGTGTTACCTCGAAATATGTGTTCTGGATGTTAGAAGTGACCTTCTCCGATTCACGTGCAAATGTTGAAAGATGTCCACGTGAATCTGAGTAGAGTTGTCTTTGTTTCCTCAGGAATCATTTCAAGCTAGTCACGCATGTGCAAAGAATTCTTGATATGGTAGGTTGATACCTTCACATCTCGAGAAGATTCTCCAAGCATCTTAAGCCACTGATTGATTTGTTCATGGAAGATAAGAAGTCCAACAGAACTTCGATATCCTCCTAAATGTTTCCTAACATGATTCAGTTGTGTTTTGTGCAAACAATTCATGTAGACGCAATTATCTTTTGATAACTTGCTATCACATGTGTTCCGCAATCTTGCTCATATTTTGGAGCTTGAGATTGAAGTCCGTGTCTCGAGAATCTAGCAACCTTATCTTTGTGGTAAATGTTGCAAACTTTCTATTCGGGACATGATGAGTCTGAAGTATCTTTCCACCTAACCAAAGCTGAATCTCAAGCAGCAATGATGGTTGGTGTTCCGCAAGGTTTTGACATAGGTCTCTCTATACATCTAGCAAGATAGATGTAATGGTTGACACACTTAGCTGGAAAGACCTTTTGTCATATTCTCCTAGTTCAGCATTAACAACCACTCTTCATGAGGCATCTTCTATAATTTATTATAGGACTTGTGCTTATGGTTTCCTTCGCATCCGAAGTCCGACCTTCACTTGATGACTGATTACAGGCTTGTCCAAAAGTATATTATTAGTATCTCGAACATCAAGGAGAACATTTAAAGTAGTGTTGCTAAATGTCTCTCGGTCGATCCTCCAGATCCTTTTACGATGGCAAGCGTCTTGTTATGCCAAGTACTTGGAGTATGAGAATGAAGTTTCTTTCTTCTCGTGTCATCAGGAATCTTATAAACTATTCATCTTGGTGGTACAAAGTTATATCAAGATCTTTGGCAAGGAGTTTGTTAGTTCCAGATGAATAAAGAGTTTCCTTCTCGCTTTCTTAAACATGTTCGAAGAGTGACCATGATTTTGGTAATCAGAAGTTCATCTTATTACATGTTCCTTGTGACTCTTACAAGTCCTCTCCACCAAAACACCTTTCTGTCTTGGCCTTCTGTTGAACCAAAGAATGACCCTCCTGTGTCAAAAGTAGTTCAACAGCTTGGTTTTGTTGGTATCAATCTCTTCCAACCATGAAATCTCTATCTAAGTTGTTTAGTAGAGGTTCACCTTTCGAAGTCTGTGGTCATGTCTCAATCTGTTGGAAGTTTCTTTCCTCAGAAGTTTACCCTCTTCTGCAAGCTCCATGGTCTCAATCCGTATGAAGACCAATTATCTGTCATCTTGAAAACCATCTCCTTTTGTTTCTTCCATTACCTTGACGTGTTTCATGTCTGTTGGCTTTAGAGATGTTCGTGAAACATCTATCCGTGAGTTGACCATGAGATACTCAGTTTGTGGTTCTGTGTCATTCCCTCTTCCTTAGTGTGAGCATCCACCTCGAAGATTACGAAGCGCTTCGTCCACTCGTCATGGTCGCATGGATTAACCTCGTCGAAAAGATCATCGAAGTTTAGTGTAACCCTGTTCCTTCTATGTTCCTACCTAGGAATCTCGGGTCGAGATTATTTTAAGGGGGATAGAATTGTAACAATCATAGTTTGTTAAATGGTAAATAGGATTTGTTTGTGCATTCATGAGCATCATCATCATTTAAAATGTATGCGACAACTAGATCAAACCCTAAACCCTAATTTCCCTCTCTCTATTTCAAAACCTTCAAATGGGTTTAAATATTTCGAAAACCCAAAATTATATGGAGCCCAAATCGTTACAAGGGCCTTGCAATATTTTGAAATGTTTGCAAAAGTTCTAGTATTTTTGAAATGTACAAAACAGATTTGAAAATGAAAACACAAAGAGAGAAAAGAAAAGCAGAAAAGGAAAAATAATTTGCAAATAAAAACAGTCTCCCTCTCTCTCTGGGTCGCAACACAAACCCTCTCTCTCCCATCCCTGCCGCTCAGCGTGCCACACTGTAGCCGCAGTCGGCCCACCTCAGCCCACTCACGACCCGTACCCCTTCGCCCTCTATCCTTGTCGTCTTCCTCGTGACGCCAACCTGCTGCCTGACAGCACCTCCGCCGCCCGATGCCCGCCGCGTTACGATGCCTGCCACCGCCGATGGTTGAGAGGATAAGAACGACCACGTCATGCTCTATCTCCCCATACCCGTCTCCCCTCCTCTCATGCTCTCTGTAGATTTTCCCTAATTTGACGAAACCCTAGCTCCGGCCACCGCTTCTCCCCGTCGTTGCTGGCCACCCCTCGCTCGTCTGAGACCACTCCCAGCTCTGCCTCGCCGCGAGGATCCCCCTCACCAAAGGAATCAATCCGGGAAGGCCCCACCTTCCCGGAATCGAGCTTGCCCTTCCGTCGTCCGTCGCCATTGCCGTCGTCGATGCATCGCCGTCCGACCTCGCGTTGCTTCCCCGACCCCTGCATTGCATTCATGGTGAGACACTGGTGCTCTAGCACCTCTTCACGCTCTCCCTCTCGCTCTTTAGCTCTTTCCCGACGACCACCTGCCGCCGCCGCTTCTGTCCGCCGTTGTGCTTGTCGCTCCGGTGACCCCCTGCAAGCGGTGCCGCCAGTTTCTGGGAGCCCGTGTCACCCTCTCTCCAATGCCCCCAACCACGCCTCCCCGCGAGCTTTGGTTCAATCGATCCATCCATGATCTGCAAGGATTGTTCATGCATGACGTCAGCACGCAATATTCTCTTTTTCTTTTCTTTTATTCATTTATGTAATTATTTTGTAATTGATAATTGCTCGCAGGTGGGTCCACCCAGTAAGTTATATAAATAATACCAGAAATGTTTTCTGTTAAATAAAATGTTAAAAGTAATTCTAAAATGTAAAATTATTTTATAATATTCCAAAAATGATTTAAAATGAATTAAAAATGGAGAAATCCGTAACTAATTCATTTTAAATCAGAAAAATACAAAAATATATCAAAATGTTCAGAAAAATAAGATCTATACAATATATCTACAATCATGCATTGCTAAACAACTTCAATTGCAAGTTAATTAGAAGAACTAAATGTACCCCTCTCATATGAATCCAGAGTTTCCTCGAGTTAGGGTTTGCACCCCTCGAGACCCCGATTAAATTGTCAAGTATGCCTTAGGGGTTTATTTAAATGCAATTTAAGCTATCATATCATCATTCTTGTCTGAGCATTGCATCAATTCCATGTGTTGATTGTTTCCCTTTATTTCCGGTGTTTGGTTCTTCTCTGGTAGAATACGGTATCTGAATCGAGATTGAAGACCGAGATCAACACCGTCAAAGATCAAAGACCAATACTTTACCAACTGTAATCAAGTCAAGTACCAGATGTCCGAAGCTCTGCTTTCTGGATATCAAATGGCAAAGGCAAGTAAATCCCCACACATGATATAATCCTATGTTTTCAAGTATTTCAATTCTTGCCATGTGCATACGATTCTAAAGTATTTTATCGATAGATAGAGTAATCCTATCTGATGCATGTTCCCTTTGCAGCCTATATTCCTTGATCCACTGCTCCTAGCATAACTAGGGTTTGGTTTGTGAGGCGTTGCTAGAGATGTTACATCTATTGTGCCTAACCATGCTTAGTTGTTCTGTTGGTGCATCCGGTTGATGAATCAGAGCCACGAATGAACCTAGTCGGATAGGACGACGTGGTATGACCAGAGATGAAAGTTAAACATGCTAAGGCTTGTATGGGAGGCCATGGTGGGTTATGGTTTTTGCAGTCCCATACTTGCCACCCCTAGGACCTGAGTTCTTGCCTATGGACCAAGATGAGCGTACAGCCACACGGGGCCTGGAAACCCCCTCGACCAACTAACTTGCATAGTAGATTTCATGAGTCACATAGTTCGGGCGTTCCATTCAACATACGCATTCTGGTTCTTCTCGAAGGAGGTGAAGAAGGTGCATTCATATAGGTAAGTAAGCGTGGCAGGGAACAAGAGATGCCCGACATCCGTAATCTTGAACCCTGTTCACATCGCTAGGGACCAGCTTCGGGACTCGACCCGTTACGGCGACATCTCCTTAGTGTGTGACTCATGGTCTCGGTGAAGGCAAGGTAATGGTCGTGGTCAACCACTCTCTGCCAGTCTTCCAAGGAAGAGGGCTAATAATGTTTGGCATTAAGAATCGGTTGGTACGTGTGGGCAAAGTTGTACACCCCAGTAGGGTTAAATCTTTTCGAAAAGCCATGTCCACGGTTATGGACGACTTGGTGACCAGATTCTAAGATCACAGAGAACTTGAACCTAATCGTAAAACTTGGTAGATCAATGTATGCTTAAGGATGCTTCCTCAGGGATCGAGGGGGTGATCCTAGATAGGTTCAGCTGAAGATGATTCGGTGGATATCAAAAGATGATCAAAGCTAGACATATCGCTCTCTTACCCCCTTTTAAAGTATTCTGATTAGTCGAGATTCCTCTCCCTCTTGTTTTACAAAACAAAGATGACTTTATGCAAAATAACTCCACCAGCCATAAGTCTTGCGAAGTACACCCTGTACTCACCCTTGCTTTATTGATACTTTTGCAGCAGAGTAAGTGATACCATAGAAGATGAGTTCTTTACGACATCGACATCGATGAGTAGTTTGGAGTTCCCATTCGGTAGTCTGGGATCTATGGATTGGACGCCATCGTTATGCTTCAGGCATCTTAGGCCATTTGTTAAGTTTGTTATACTTAATAGCATAATTTTTCTTTCGTTGTTTGATGTTTGTGGTCAGTGTCCTCTGCTTGTAATATTTCGGTTCTTCGCTCAGTTATGAGCGTGCTATAATATTTTTTGTGTCGTAGGGTCACTGTTGTGTTACCGATTCTCTCTCTGTACGCTTTCGAGATTTAGGTTAGGCTTATATCAGACAGAAGTCTAGGATTTGTCTAGCCCTAATCCCGAGGGTGTCACAGGTTTTGGTATCAGAGCAGTACCGACTGTAGGAAACCCTTTTTGTTGGTCGAACATGGACTCGCGGCAATCACGTAACATGTTTGACACGAGACATAATGAGTTTGACACGAGATATGTTGTCACGATCATGTGTCAAACATGGACTCGCAGCGATCAGTGTTCGAAACGTAGGTCCTTTTCAAGTCCGCCTCCTAAAAAGCAAACGTGTATAGAGATGCTCTAATATTCATAGGGTGCATATCACACAATTCTCAAGAATATACTAGTACTACCGTTTATCCATCACAACAGTGAGTCTAGCTATTACTAGTAAAATCAACCCAGATACTATATTCTGCTTTCTCTGTCCCCCAAAATTCCCTGGCTTCTTCTTCACCTTGTCCCAATTCATATGTCCACATGTCAGTGGCGCAGTTATCGTGTTTCGCCGTGGAATCTACTTACATTATTGAGTTTGGCACGAAGGCTAGTTCACCGTCCCGCTGAACAAGATGAACGTGGACGGTCTCGGGCCAATTATGGAACCTAGGGAGGAATATCTTATTCCGCATCCAATTGATGTTAGTCTTTTTCATCGTGGTCGAGAATGTGCCGGTGAAGATAGATCTACCCTGGAGGCTGTCTATCTTCTCCCACTCCATGGTACTCTCGTTGAGCTTCACCACGGTTACCTGCGTCCCGCGACGTCCGATAAGGACCGCCATGAGCTCTTGTTGGTCGGACTTGACCAAGTAGCTGACATAGCATTCGAACCCGCCGAAGCTAGTGGGTTTCTCAAGAATTTCAAATCCCTCGTCATGCATGCTCTCATCGTAGACTGCTAGCCCTCCTTCTTTGTCGAGCAGGTAGAGCAAGCCGTTGTGGAAAACTGGGTTACAGCCCGGCGATGCCGAAAATCTTGGACCCACTGGATCATAGTGCGTGGCGTGTTCCCAGTCCTGCCACTCGGCCATCGTCTCGTTCCGGATGCAACGAGCGATTCCCAGCAGACCAAAGGACGCGATGATACCGAAGATGCTTCGCAGCCCGTCGTCGTAAATAACCAGGTCGAAACTTGCGACGGTGATCGGTGGCAGCACGCCGACGTCGCCCTTCAGGAGGTCCGCGGCGAAGACTTTGTTCTTCACGCATAGCGTCAGGTGACCTCCGGCGGCGGAGCAGCAGATCTTGGCGTCCGCCTGCGTGTTTAGCGTGCAGGCGGTCTGGAAGTTCTTGTTGTAGTAGGGGCTGTAGTACCGCAGGCTGGTGGTCCCGACGTCGGCGGCGTTGAGAAGGAGTGGCGTGATCCACAGAGGGTAGAACGACGAGTAGGCGCGCGCAGATTGCCATTGTCAGCATGCCAAGCCGAAGGACGGGTGGCTGGACCACCGCAGACGCGCAAGGATCTGGACGAGTACGTCCACCGGGAGAGACGACCAATCTCGTTCTTGCAATGTCGCCGCATCCATCTTGTTCTCGTTCATCAAGCTTCGTGTTCCGCGTCCTTTTTTGTTTGTTTGTTTGGGGGCAGAAGAGTTTTATTGCTTCTTTTGACGTACTGCCTCCGGAAGGATTATAAAATTTTAAAAATTATTAAGGAAGTTGTGGAAAATTTAAAAATTATTAAGGAAGTTGCCTGCCCTGTCCGAGTAGAACACCTCGACCGAGCCACCCGTCTCAAGCGGGATCTCCTTGACTCCTTCTCGATCGCGTGCGGCCCGACACGACTTTGAAAACCTAGCACGATCTGTCACGGGACTTGGACCGATTGCTATTCAAATACTGTACGTACAGACCCACTACTTGCAACGTGCGATCGCATATAAAAGTACTAGGCAAAATCCCCAAGTAGAAGAATCTGCAGCACTGAGACGAGGATTCGATCGGTACCCGAGCAAGTCAATCGAACGCACGTACATCAAGGTATGTTTGTACTCCCTCGGTCCTAAATCAAGTGGCTCCAAGGTCAAAAAAGAAAAATCAAGTGGCTCAAACTTTGTCTATATACATATATGTATCTGGACGTATTTTAAACGTGTGTTATATGCCAATCTGGATAAAGTTGAGTCAGCCCCAAATAAGATCAAACTTGATTTCTCGATTCTTTACATGTGGAGAAAACTCATGTAGTATAATTTATTTACGGATAGTTTAATTGGTGAATATATTTATAATACTCCCTCCGGCCCAAAATATGTCTTAAATTTATCAAAATTTTAATGAATCTAGACACTATTTAGTACTCCCTTCGACTCATATTGGTTGACTTAGATACGGATATCTAGACTAAAACTTGACTAGATAAATCCGTATCTAGGTGAATCTAAGTCAACTAATATGGGTCGAAGAAAATATATAGATTTATCTAAATTTTAAAAAACCTAAGACATCTATTTTAAGACGAAGGAAGTAATATATTATATAAAAGAAGTTACACCGAAGTATTATGCGTAGAGTCAACTTTTATAGTATATTATATAGAAAAATGTTACAGCGAAGTATTATGCAAGGGTGGAGTCAACTTTTATAGTAGTACGATTTTAGTATGGTTCCAGCTACGCGCAAAAAAAGCTTAACTGCAGTTGATTTCGATGGCATCGTTTGTGAAGGAAACCCTCAGTGTCTTGTCTTGCAGGGTAGAGAGACGAAGAGAGAGAGAGAGAGTACATAGCGAGGCACCAAAACCAAGACGCGGACATGATTGATTCGAGCACTTGCCCGTTGTTAATGTTTCATTACAAATACAATGATCCAGAGGGTGAAAGTGATGCCGACTCGGATGCAAGCAGCATAGACGATGAGCTTGAGGAGAATGAACATGAGGATAATGGTGAAAGCAGCCATGACACCGACAAAAGCGATAACGAAGATGAGCCTGCTGATGCTGCATTATCTAACAAACCCGAACAGAATGGCAACAACAACGGCGCCGATGATGATAATGATGATGATGCTAGTGGATGCGGTGAAGGTGGTGACGAGCCAAGTGATGATGATACGTTGTTTTTCTACAACATAACCACAAGGAAATTGCAAAGCAGTAAGGTAGATGATTTGAAAGGCCACTTTTACTGGATAACACCGCAAGGCTGGCTGCTCATGCTGAATCGTGGCACGCATCAGACTTTCTTGTGGAATCCCTTCACGAGCCAGAGAGTTAGTCTGCCCTCGATCACGAGAGCTGCTTCCTCACAAAGAACTCAACCAGGTGTTTGCTGTCGCATAATAATCCAGCTGATCCCAACTGCGTCGTGCTAGTGGTAAACTGCAGAGACACGGTGTTATGGTATTGCTATCCTCAGGCCTCATTTGGTGAGAGTGGATTCCGGTGTTTTTTAGCGTAAGATACACCGTGTTTTGGGTGAATATATAACCGTAACCCAATCCCGAGCGTAAAAAACGCGAGGCGAATCTCGCGTCGGAAAAACTCTTCAATCCAACGTGTTTGTTGGTTTTTACCCGGGCTTACACAACGCTAAACCAGTCTGCCAAATGGGCTGCTAAGTGTATTTCCGAGTAACATTCTGGGCTGGTAAAATACACGTGGTTACACTTGTATACCAGGCTGCCAAACAAGGCCTCAGGGAGATCGGTGGTTCAAGCACACATACCGATCAAGGATGATTGGCCAAAGACGCCCTAAGGTCATTTCAGCGATGAATATTCTTACAGCAGTTGGGGGGAAATTTTACACGCATTTGTCTACACATTTCAATGGCACTATTTTGACACTCGAGTTCTCCCCGAATCCCAAATTTTCAACAACTACGGTAGGTGACAAATCAAATGTTGTGTACCCTTGTAGGAACTCTTTCCTGTTGGAATCTTGTGGGGAGTTATTCAGCTTAACCTTCCACCGGCCATGCTCAGTTGATATGGTTGTGCATATTGCTGTTCACAAGCTCGACACAGAAGCAAGGGATTGGTTGAAAGTGAAAACGCTCGGCGACAGGGTGTTCTTCGTCAATTTCAGGTGCTTTGGAGTATCACGAAGTGCAGACGAAGTCGGTTTAAAGGAAAACTGTATTTATTTTTTGAGACATGGCGACAAGGGATTACATGCTTACAACATGGAGCAGGGAAGCACCACCTTATGCAATCCTGGTCAAGACTTGCAAGATGACGTGGCGCCTGAAATGTTGATCCCTCCGTCGTCTTGAATCTTTTTGGTTCTACTAGTGTGACTTTTATTTTTACCTTGTTAGAACTCACAACGATTGAGAGTGAAAACATGTGATCCATTGCTTGTGGGCAAACACCTATTTATACAAAAGTTTGTGATGCCTCCGAAAGGATGTCTATGTTACAAAGAGACATGCACTAGTATAGATCGGTCTATTAAGACTCTCGATGCACATGGAAGGTCCTTTCTGTGTGTGTGGTGTGGAGGAATGCTGACGCCTAAAAATTTGGTTAGTCTACACGTGGCCAGATAGCTCCCATGGATCTATTAAGGGCTTTCATGCGTAATCGATCAGTGAAGCGTTTATTTATGGATAAATGATACTACTCTCTTGGGGGATCACGCGCCCCTGATCCCCTGGCTCCTCCGTCCGCCACGCGTCCTCCCGCGTGCGAAGCAGCCAGGGGTCCAAACCTTATCACTTTCACAGAATCGCGCGTCCTCGACCGAGCGTTGCTCGCGCGCCACCGCGCCACAGCTCGCGATTCGCATCGCCCTGCCCGACACCTGCCTTCTCGGCCGCGTCGTCAACGCCCTTGCCGCGCGCGTCCTGCCTTCCCGCGTCCTGCTGCCGTCCACCTTCCCGGTCGCGCGGATCACGAGAGCTGCTTCCTCGAGAGCCAGAGAGTTAGTCTGCCCTCGGATCACGAGAGCTGCTTCCTCACAAAGAACTCAACCAGGTGTTTGCTGTCGCATAATAACCCAGCTGATCCCAACTGCGTCGTGCTAGTGGTAAACTGCAGAGACAAGGTGTTATGGTATTGCTATCCTCAGGCCTCATTTGGTGAGAGTGGATTCCGGTGTTTTTTAGCGTAAGATACACCGTGTTTTGGGTGAATATATAACCGTAACCCAATCCCGAGCGTAAAAAACGCGAGGCGAATCTCGCGTCGGAAAAACTCTTCAATCCAACGTGTTTGTTGGTTTTTACCCGGGCTTACACAACGCTAAACCAGTCTGCCAAATGGGCTGCTAAGTGTATTTCCGAGTAACATTCTGGGCTGGTAAAATACACGTGGTTACACTTGTATACCAGGCTGCCAAACAAGGCCTCAGGGAGATCGGTGGTTCAAGCACACATACCGATCAAGGATGATTGGCCAAAGACGCCCTAAGGTCATTTCAGCGATGAATATTCTTACAGCAGTTGGGGGGAAATTTTACACGCATTTGTCTACACATTTCAATGGCACTATTTTGACACTCGAGTTCTCCCCGAATCCAAAATTTTCAACAACTACGGTAGGTGACAAATCAAATGTTGTGTACCCTTGTAGGAACTCTTTCCTGTTGGAATCTTGTGGGGAGTTATTCAGCTTAACCTTCCACCGGCCATGCTCAGTTGATATGGTTGTGCATATTGCTGTTCACAAGCTCGACACAGAAGCAAGGGATTGGTTGAAAGTGAAAACGCTCGGCGACAGGGTGTTCTTCGTCAATTTCAGGTGCTTTGGAGTATCACGAAGTGCAGACGAAGCCGGTTTAAAGGAAAACTGTATTTACTTTTTGAGACATGGCGACAAGGGATTACATGCTTACAACATGGAGCAGGGAAGCACCACCTTATGCAATCCTGGTCAAGACTTGCAAGATGACGTGGCGCCTGAAATGTTGATCCCTCCGTCGTCTTGAATCTTTTTGGTTCTACTAGTGTGACTTTTATTTTTACCTTGTTAGAACTCACAATGATTGAGAGTGAAAACATGTGATCCATTGCTTGTGGGCAAACACCTATTTATACAAAAGTTTGTGATGCCTCCGAAAGGATGTCTATGTTACAAAGAGACATGCACTAGTATAGATCGGTCTATTAAGACTCTCGATGCACATGGAAGGTCCTTTCTGTGTGTGTGGTGTGGAGGAATGCTGACGCCTAAAAATTTGGTTAGTCTGCACGTGGCCAGATAGCTCCCATGGATCTATTAAGGGCTTTCATGCGTAATCGATCAGTGAAGCGTTTACTTATGGATAAATGATACTACTCTCTTGGGGGATCGCGCGCCCCTGATCCCCCGGCTCCTCCGTCCGCCACGCGTCCTCCCGCGTGCGAAGCAGCCAGGGGTCCAAACCTTATCACTTTCACAGAATCGCGTGTCCCCGACCGAGCGTTGCTCGCGCGCCACCGCGCCACAGCTCGCGATTCGCATCGCCCTGCCCGACACCTGCCTTCTCGGCCGCGTCGCCAACGCCCTTGCCGCGCGCGGCCTGCCTTCCCGCGCCCTGCTGCCGTCCACCTTCCCGGTCGCGCGGATCACGAGAGCTGCTTCCTCGAGAGCCAGAGAGTTAGTCTGCCCTCGGATCACGAGAGCTGCTTCCTCACAAAGAACTCAACCAGGTGTTTGCTGTCGCATAATAACCCAGCTGATCCCAACTGCGTCGTGCTAGTGGTAAACTGCAGAGACACGGTGTTATGGTATTGCTATCCTCAGGCCTCATTTGGTGAGAGTGGATTCCGGTGTTTTTTAGCGTAAGATACACCGTGTTTTGGGTGAATATATAACCGTAACCCAATCCCGAGCGTAAAAAACGCGAGGCGAATCTCGCGTCGGAAAAACTCTTCAATCCAACATGTTTGTTGGTTTTTACCCGGGCTTACACAACGCTAAACCAGTCTGCCAAATGGGCTGCTAAGTGTATTTCCGAGTAACATTCTGGGCTGGTAAAATACACGTGGTTACACTTGTATACCAGGCTGCCAAACAAGGCCTCAGGGAGATCGGTGGTTCAAGCACACATACCGATCAAGGATGATTGGCCAAAGACGCCCTAAGGTCATTTCAGCGATGAATATTCTTACAGCAGTTGGGGGGAAATTTTACATGCATTTGTCTACACATTTCAATGGCACTATTTTGACACTCGAGTTCTCCCCGAATCCCAAATTTTCAACAACTACGGTAGGTGACAAATCAAATGTTGTGTACCCTTGTAGGAACTCTTTCCTGTTGGAATCTTGTGGGGAGTTATTCAGCTTAACCTTCCACCGGCCATGTTCAGTTGATATGGTTGTGCATATTGCTGTTCACAAGCTCGACACAGAAGCAAGGGATTGGTTGAAAGTGAAAACGCTTGGCGACAGGGTGTTCTTCATCAATTTCAGGTGCTTTGGAGTATCACGAAGTGTAGACGAAGTCGGTTTAAAGGAAAACTGTATTTATTTTTTGAGACATGGCGACAAGGGATTACATGCTTACAACATGGAGCAGGGAAGCACCACCTTATGCAATCCTGGTCAAGACTTGCAAGATGACGTGGCGCCTGAAATGTTGATCCCTCCGTCGTCTTGAATCTTTTTGGTTCTACTAGTGTGACTTTTATTTTTACCTTGTTAGAACTCACAATGATTGAGAGTGAAAACATGTGATCCATTGCTTGTGGGCAAAGGCCTATTTATACAAAAGTTTGTGATGCCTTTGAAAAGATGTGTATGTTACAAAGAGACATGCACTAGTACAGATCGGGTCTATTAAGACCCTGGACGCATACGGAAGGTTCTTTCTGTATGTGGTGTGGAATGCTGACGCCTAAAAATTTGGACAGTCTGCACGTGGCCAGATAGCTCCCATGGATCTATTAAGGGCTTCCATGAGTAATCGTCATTCATTTATTTCCTATGGTTATCTTCTGCGGGACCATATTATTTTAACCTAACGTTTCTTTCTCGCGTAATCATTAGTAAAGTTTTCAATTTTTCAGACAATTTATTCTATACTATGTGTGTTATGTTCCCGCTTATTTTCTGTTTTCCCACTTCCTTATCCGGTTGTTTTGCTGTTTTTCCCGCCGCTCCCCGCTTGTTTATAAATTAAGCGAGTGCCCTCAATAGCTCATATCTACGATGATTGTTGAAAATAGTCCAACAATGTCTTGTCGTCACAAACCGGTGACAACTCATGAGAAGCACTACTGACCATGCATAGAGTGCGGATGGAGGCGCATCCCTCCTGTGTTGTCCGCAACGCCGCCTGACGGGGTCGTGCGGTTTCGGCACCTGCTGCCCGGTGAAGGTGTTGAATAATAGAGCAATTTATCAAGCGAATTATTATCCATAATAAACGCTAGATAAAACATGATTAGAATAATAGGCAATATACTAATCATGTGAAATAGCGAATACATATTAAGGCATATAACCAAACAAACTACAAGGCATAAAACTTTGGATATGATCAGAACAAGATTGAGACAGAAGATATACACGGCAGTAGCAGAAGAGGAACCGTCGGCGTTGGCCATATCGTCGAGGAAGAGGGTGCTGATGTGGGGGAAGAAGTCCTCGTCGGGGAAGACGTCGCTATCTGTGAGGGAGTCCGTGACGAAGCCAGTAGTCGCGCTGATAGCGCTTCCCAAAAACCTTCTCGCCCTTCTCCCGTACAGGACTCGAAGCAGCGGGGTCTCGGATGCCTACTGTCTCGGCTCGCGGTGCACGCCGCAAGACGGGAGGGGGAAGATCTAGGTAGCGTAGTGCTCTGGAACTGGAGGCGCAAAGGATGTGTGGCAGTGTAACTGAGAGGAGGTGCGACCTCTCTCTCTTATAGGCACAGAGGGGAACGTAGACAGACTGCGCAGAAGATAAAACGAATGGACGGTAGATGAAGCGAACAGGCGGCAGCCCACGCCTCCACTCAATTCGTATTAAAAATCCACTCAAAGCAAACGTTTCAGCTTATGTACATCTGTTCATATACCATTCATGCGTGGCAAAATAAAGCTCGGCTCGGCGAGATTCCCGCAACCCGCGGCGCGCGCGCGTCGTGACGAGGCGAGGCGTGGCGTGGCGAGGCGAGCGAGGAGGAGGAGCGCGCGTGTGGAACTATCTCCTTCTCCTTCTCATCCTTTTACCAAGTGGTAGGAGATCTCACCTTATAAGCTGGTCCAACTAAACATTTGTCCCAGCTCTTGCCTTGCATGAATGGGCCAAATGGGCCTCTAGAATTTCAGGAATTTATTGGCATATAATAAATGGGCTGGGCCTATTTAGACAAAAATTCCAACAATCCCCCACCAGATCCCAGAGGCACATGAAGTTTGCCTTTGGTTCCAAAACATTGTTTATATACCGGTACTGTAGTAGAGACTGTTAAGTTGAACTTCCACCTAGAGCTTTATGTTATACTAGGCCGCAACTTGTATAGTGGACTATGCCTTGAACTGCAAGTTTGCTGCGAACCTAGCTTCACAAAAAGTCTTGACCGATACTAGGCTACCGTGGGACTTCCCCGCGGGTGGAGCTTATACGTCATACTCCTTGACCTTTCATGAGTTTATTAGAGAGCACCCTACTCTCATAAACTGCGACGTTTTAACAGTCAGATTCATATAGGTGTGTTCTTCAAAAGATGTTCGGCAGGACAACATCTTTGCTTAGGATAAGCCACTTAGACACATTAAGATAATAAATCAACATGTCATGCAGAATAGGAAAGTATTGCATCTTTATGGAGTGGTGTTTATTAAAGTAGGG
The DNA here is from genome assembly GCA_916181665.1 of Avena sativa. NCBI lineage: Eukaryota > Viridiplantae > Streptophyta > Magnoliopsida > Poales > Poaceae > Avena > Avena sativa. The sequence continues at coordinate 366,876,916 of OV702297.1, read as the reverse complement.
ATACTTTCCCCTCAGCTAACCAACAGCTTGTCTCCCAAATCTAATTCACGGGATCTCCGATCACATAGAGTGGTTTACCACTGTGGAAAGCTCAAATTGTGGGTCTTATACCCATCTCCTTCGATGCATTTTCTATCACGTTGCGTGATAGACCCTTTATGAAGGGATCTGCCAAGTTTTTAGATGTTTGGATATAATCCAATGCAATAACTCCGGAGTTTCTCATTTTCCTGATAAATTTTAGTCTCCTCTTCACATGTCTTGAGGACTTCATATTATCCTTAGAACTGTTCACCTTAATAATCACAGTTTGATTATCACAGTTCATTGGAATTGCGGAATTGTGGGTATAGGTTTTTCAACCACAGGTAAGTCCATCAAGAGTTCACGAAGCCACTCTGCTTCAACAGTGGCCGTGTCTAGTGCTGTGAGTTCTGCTTCCATAGTTGACCTCGTTAAGATGGTCTTCTTGCAAGACTTCCAGGAAACAGCGCCACCACCAAATGTGAAAACATATCCACTCATGGCCTTTATCTCGTCAGCATCAGATATCCAATTTGAATCACTATAACCCTCTAGTACCCTCGGATACCCGGTATAGTGTATGACATAGCTCGCAGTGCCTTTTAGATATCGCATAACTCTCTCAAGAGCATGCCAGTGATCATCTCATGGATTTGAAACAAATCGACTGAGTTTTCTTACAGCAAAGGAGATGTCAGGTCTCGTGGCACTAGCTAAATACATAACCGATCCAATGATTTGAGAGTATCTTAGTTGGTCTCTAGCATTTCCTCGATTCTTTCGAAGCAACACACTAGGATCATACGGTGTAGGAGAAAAATTGACGTCGCTATACCCGAAACGACTCAAGATATTTTCCACATAGTGGGACTGAAGCAGTGTAATCCCACCATCATCATCTTTCAATAGCTTGATGTTCAGGATGACATCAGCTACTCCCAGATCCTTCATCTCAAAGGAACGAGATAAGAAATCTTTGACCTCCTTAATTGCATTAAGGTTGGTTCCGAAAATCAGTATGTCATCAACATACAAACAAAGGATGACTCCCTCACCCCCACCATGGCGATAGTATACACACTTGTCAGCTTCGTTTACAACAAAGCCTGCAGCGGTTAAGGTTTTATCAAATTTTTCGTGCCACTGCTTAGGTGCTTGTTTAAGACCATATAAAGACTTCAGTAGCTTGCACACTTTTCTTTCTTGACCATTTACTACAAAACCATCTGGCTGATCCATATAAATTTCCTCATCCAACTCTCCATTTAGGAATGTCGTCTTAACATCCATTTGATGAACGAGAAGACCGTGTGAGACAGCCAGAGAAAGTAGTACTTGAATGGTGGTCAACCTTGCTACAGGTGAGTAAGTGTCAAAGAAGTCTTCACCTTCCTTTTGGGTATAACCCTTGGCCACAAGCCTTGCCTTGTACTTCTCAATAGTACCATCAGGCCTTAGTTTCTTCTTAAACACCCATTTATATCCTACAGGTTTGCACCCATAAGGACGATCAGTAATCTCCCATATTTCATTAGCTAAGATGGAATTCATCTCACTATGAACAGCTTCCTTCTAGTAGTCAGCATCAGGAGATGCATAAGCTTCTGAAATGGAAGTGGGAGTGTCATCGACAAGGTACACAATGAAATCATCACCAAAATACTTTGCAGTCCTTTGTCTCTTGCTCCTTTTAGGAATTTCATTATCATCCTCCTTAGGACTATCAGAGTGTTCAATTGGAATGGTAGGTTCAGAGAATATAGCAAATTCCTGATTAGATGAACTAGGTATCTCTAGATTTGATGAGTTAGGTTTATCCTTCATTGGAAAGATATCCTCAAAGAAAGTCGCATCAGTCGACTCCATGATTGTACCGACATGATTGTACCGACATGAATGTCAGACACTTCAGATTTTACTATCAAGAATCTATAATCAATGCTATGAAAAGCATAGCCCAGAAAAACACAATCAATGGTTTTTGGTCCAAGCTTGCGCTTCTTGGGGATTGGTACATTAACCTTTGTCAAACAACCCCAAGTACGTAAGTAAGAGAGTTTTAATTTTTTCTTCTATCATTCTTCGAATGGAGTAATTTCTTTGTTCTTTGTGGGAACTCGGTTTAGGACATGACACGTGGTCAATAGTGCCTCCCCCCACCATTCCTTAGAAAGACCCGATGTGTCTAACATGGCGTTAACCAAATCAGTTAGAGTACGGTTCTTTCTTTCGGTTACTCCATTTGTCTGGGGTGAATAGGGAGGCGTCCTCTCATAAATTATGCCATGTTCCGCACAAAAGGAATCAAACTCGTTTGAAAAATACTCTCCACCACGATCAGACCTAAGCCTCTTAATCTTTTGATCAAGTTGATTTTCTGCCTCAGCTTTATAGATTTTAAAGAAACTCAAAGCCTCATCTTTTGATTTCAGAAGATACACATGACAATATCTCGTAGAGTCATCGATCAAAGTCATGAAATATTTCTTTCCACCTTTTGTCAACACACCATTCATCTCACAAATATCAGAATGTATGAGCTCTAGTGGTGTTAAATTTCTCATTTCTGGAGTCGTATGTGACTTGCGAGGTTGCTTAGCTTGCACGCAGACTTGGCACTTAGATCCCTTAACAGTTGAGAAATCAGGGATTAAATTCATTTTGGCTAGCCGCGTCATACAACCAAAATTAATATGACAAAGACGAGAGTGCCAGACATTTGATTCAAAATTCGTGTAAATATGATTAACAACTTTATTACAAATGTCTGTCAGAGATAAGCGGAACAAGCCTCCGCATTCATAGCCTTTACCAACAAAGGTTCCATACTTCAAAATTACAAATTTATTGGACTCGAATACAATCTTGTAGCCATCTTGACACAGAAAAGATCCGCTAACAAGATTTTTATTTATTGAGGGAACATGATGCACGTTCTTGAGGCGCACGGTCTTTCCCGAAGTGAACTTCAGATCGACCGTACCAACACCATGAACAGAAGCATGCGAGCCGTTCCCCATCAACACGGTTTGAGTCCCTCTGACCAGATATGAAGAAAACATGGAAATATCAGAACAGACATGTACATTAGCGTCCGTGTCAATCCACCAATCAGGAGAATGACATAATAAAAGAACAGTAGGTAATATACCATACCCAACATCTTTCATCTCAACGTCGCCCATGACAACATTAGCAGTCTTGCTGCTCTTCCCATGCTGGCACTTGTCAAAGCAGTTGGGACAAGCAAGAGCCCAATGATTAGGATCACCGCACACATGACAAGCACCTTTCCTTTTATCAGTCTTCTTCTTGCAGCTGGTGGACTGTGAGACCTTGTTCTTTCCATCGAACTTTCCTTTGTCATCATACTTTCCTTTGTTCTTGAACTTGTGAGGCTGGAAGTTCCTTTTCTGTACCAGGTTGGCATTAGAACCTCCCTCGGTACCTCGAGCACGTGTGTCTTTTGCTCTTGCCTTCTCTTCCACATCAAGAGTCCCAATGAGATCCGTCACGGAGAATTCTTGTCTCTTGTGCTTTATATAAGTAGCAAAATTCCTCCATGACTGGGGAAGTTTGGCAATGATGCCTCTGGCAACAAACTTGTCCGGTAACACACAAGTGAAGTGCTCAAGCTCCCTGACAAGTGACTGTATCTCATGAGCCTACTCCATAATGGAGCGGTCATCAACCATCTTATAGTCATAGAATTGTTTCATGACATACAGTTCACTGTCAGCATCGGAGACTCCAGATTTTCTCTCGAGCGCATCCCACATATCCTTGCCATTGCTAAATGACAGATATGAATCGACAATATTGTCGCCAAGGATGCTGATCAAGGCAGCCTTGAAAGTGGTATCAAATTTTTGGAACGCCTCTTCCTGAGCGGGATTAAGTTCTCCCTCAGGTGCGCCATAGATGGCGTTATAGCAGCTCATGGTCTGAAACCAGAGCACTGCTCTCGCACGCCATTGTTTGTAATTCACACCTTCGAACACAGGTGGCTTCATAGAAGCAACAAAGCCACTTGGGGAAAATTGCCTGAAATAAGGTTTTTGGATTGTTGAATAATAGAGCAATTTACCAAGTGAATTATCCATAATAAACGCTAGATAAAACATGATTAGAATAATAGGCAATATACTAATCATGTGAAATAGCGAATACATATTAAGGCATATAACCAAACAAACTACAAGGCATAAAACTTTGGATATGATCAGAACAAGATTGATACAGAAGATATACACGGCAGTAGCAGAAGAGGAACCGCCGGCGTTGGCCATGTCGTCGAGGAAAAGGGTGCTGATGTCGGGGAAGAAGTCCTCGTCGGGGAAGACGTCGCTATATGTGAGGGAGTCCGTGACGAAGCCAGTAGTCGCGCTGATAGCGCTCCCCAAAAACCTTATCGCCCTTCTCCCGTACAGGACTCAAAGCAGCGGGGTCTCGGAGGCCTACTGTCCCGGCTCGCGGTGCACGTCGCAAGACGGGATGGGGAAGATCTAGGTAGCGTAGTGCTCTGGAACTGAAGGCGCAAAGGATGTGTGGCAGTATAACTGAGAGGAGGCGCGACCTCTCTCTCTTATAGGTACAGAGGGGAAGGTAGACAGACTGCGCAGAAGATGAAACGAATGGACGGTCGTGGCGTGGCGTGGCGAGGCGAGGCGTGGCGAGCGAGGAGGAGCGCGCGTGTGAAACTCTCTCCTTCTCATTCTCATCCTTTTATCAAGTGATAGGAGAGCTCACCTTATAAGCTGGTCCAACTTTCACTCAACTAGCAATGTGGAACTAAACATTTGTCCCAGCTCTTGCCTTGCATGAATTGGCCAAATGGGCCTCTAGGATTTTAGAAATTTATTGGCATATAATAAATGGACCGGGCCTATTTAGGCAAAAATTCCAACAGAAGGCGTGGCTCCCTATGTCGCCCTACCCAGTAGAAATGGCTTTCCAGATCATCTGATCTCTTGCCTTGCAATTGCCACAAGGCTGGGTAACACCACAAGGCTGGCTGTTCATGCGACACCGCGACTCATCACGTCGGACCTTCCTCTGAAACCCGTTCATGCGTCAAAGAATCCCCCTGCCATCGTTTGACGGGGAGGTCCTCGAAGAGAAGACCACCAGGTGCTTGCTGTCGCACGCACCCACTGAGAATCCCAACTGCGTCGTGCTGGTGGTGAATTACATGGACACGGTGCTCTGGTACTGCAGCCCAGCCGCAGGAACCCAGTGGTCTGAGCACAGGTACGACTCGCGGATGCTCCAGAAAGCCGTAACAACGCCGTCAGAAGAATGAGGCACCTCGCAGCATCATTGGGGAGTTCTACACTACACAGACATGGCATGTGCTCTTGTTGCGCTCCGGTTCTCGCCGCATCCGACATTTATCATAACACCGTTTAGCAAGTGTTAGATCGCAGAATCTGTACAGCTGCATCGATTTTACACTGCTGGAGTCCCGCGGAGAGTTGTCCAAATTATCCTTCGGCCAGCAGTTTTACGTGGATAAAGTTCTGCATATTCGTGTCGAGAAGCTGAACATTGCTGAACGGGCTTGTTGGGTTAAGGTGAAGACTATGGGAGACAAGAGTGTTCTTGGTGAATTCTGGATACCACTTCGGGGCGTCGCTCAGTGCACAAGAAGTCGGCTTAAAGCGTAACTGCATATACTTCTTGAGGTGCGGTGACAAGGGACCGTATGTGCACGACATGGAGCGAGGAACTACTGCTCTGCACAATCCCGGTGAGGATCTGCAGGATGATGTGGCGGCTGAAATATTGTTGGTTCCTGCAACTTGAATCTGACTAAAAATCACTTGTATGGAGACGCTCACCTATGGCGCGCGGGAGACCTCCAGCCAAGCGAATTAAGGGAAATGCCTTGAACAAACAGAATTGAAGGAATATATATGATATCATTCTTCAATTATATATCATTCTTCAAATATATCTCCGGATCCTAACAACAGCACTACAGAACATGGCAAAACTAGGTCCACTAGAAAATCACAAGATGATGAGTAAATCTCTATTTTTTTTCGAGTAAATCTCTAGCGCGTTTCACTTCATTATCAGGGGCACGATGATGAGTAAATCTCTATCTCTATAACCAAAGGCCATTCACGAGATCAAGATATCAAGGTTGCGGGTTCACGCAGTCGTGCTTGCTTTTTCAACTTGTTGCGGAAGCTTCTTTTTCTGCTGAACGCTCTCTCCTGGTATAAAAGAAAAACAGGTACTTTTCCGTAAGAATGTCTCTGCAGCAAGATTTATCACTGCGAGGAATGATGATTAGAGCAGAACAGCCTTACCACTGGCTGGGCTAACTCCTCTGCTTGACGAACTGCTCTCACGAGATCGCAATTGGCATCTGTGTATAGGCTAGTCACTATTCCAGATTGGCCAGCTCTGGCTGTGCGACCCACCCTGTGCAAAAAGTCAACAGCGCAAGCAGCAAACTCCGCCTGCAGGTATAGGTAGCAGCATAAGTCTGATGGTGGAAAAGAATATCTACTGTGATTGGGTTAAGTAGCATAAGTTTCAATAAGACATAGTAGTAATAAATGTTTCTACTCCCTCCAATCCATATTAGTTGATTCAGATTTGTCTAGATACGGATGTATTTAGCACTAAAACTTGACTAGATACATTCGTATCTAGATAAATCCAAGTCAACTAATATGGGTCGGAGGGAGTATATGAATCTTTTTACATATATACCAGGCATTCCTAAGAAAACATATATATCAGGTGTGCGCAACTATTAGGAAAACTGTGATGATTAAAGTTCAAAGTAGGTTGATAGACGTGCAACACCGGTGCAGCGCCAGACATGCAGACATTTCACGAGGTAAAGTCTGACTCTGATAATACCTGAATAACATGGGAAACGTTTGGCACATCAAGCCCACGAGCGGCAGCATCGGTACAAACAAGCACGCCACCATTTTCCCGAAAAGATTGTAAATTGGCTGTCCTTTCCTCCAGAGAGCTTTCACGGTGGTAGAGGATGCATGGAATACCAACTCGCCACAATATGTCAGAGACTGAATTAGCAGCATCGACCGTGTTCGTGAAAACCATAGTTCGACATGGACCAAGTTCTGGGTCAATTGCACTCTTAAGGCCATACTTTACTGCATCCAGAAGAGCATCAACTTGTGTATCAGCAGTAACCGCTACCCATCTTCGCTCTAACCTGCATACATGGTATGCTGTACATCAAATGCGTGGAATGTGCAAATAGTGAATGACAATAAGAACAGATACGGGATTCTAACAAAAACACAGCGACTAACAAGCACGCTACTAGTAAGAAATCTCTCCATGCTGAAGAATAGCCAGAGTACAGGACATTCAGAAGCTTAAGGTAAAAAAAGGAGTGCATACCTAGGGTTGTGACGGTGCAGATGAGCACCACTAACCCACACAGCACTAGGAAACATACGTTTCAGCACACCACCAGCAGTCTTTTTTCCACTCTGAGGAAGGGTGGCAGCAACAAAGACATATTGCTTGCTGCGTTTATAGACTTTTCTAACCCTCCTCCAGTCCTTGCGTCCTCCTGCATGAGCATTCTCCACCGGCTTGACTGATCCATCTTGAATATGAGCATCCTCATTTTCCTCATCAACATCACTAAATTCAGCACTCTCAGAACCCGAATCCTCAGGATATTCTTCAGAACCTTCAGGTAGCACTTCCTTTCCAGAATCTTCGGCCCTTGCAAGTAGCTTCTCGTCAAATCGCAGCATGTGGATAAGACGAATGATCTGATTTTCAAAACTTCCGCACAATAGCATGTCTGCCTCATCAAATACCTATTCCAAATCAGCTAGTTTTAGGACACTCACGTAGTCGCAAGATCAGTGATTATATCTTAACACTTGCTTTAAGACAAAAAAATCTAGATAGAAATACAGATATAGAAAATGATATGAAACAAGAAAATGTACACAGAAAGTTGCAGCTTAACTTGGGAGTTGGAACTGTTCAATGTATTTTCTTGTCCTAGTTGCAGGAAAGCACAAAAAATCTAACCTAGCCTTGCCAAGTATATCCAGCAACTCATGAACAAATAAAAGATAGGATGCAACAAAAAAGATTTCTAGCCTGGCCATCCAAAGATTTCTGTACAGGAAAAAGCCCCACTCAAGTACTTACAATAAATTTCACACTACGTAGAAATTTCTCCCGCCTCCTCCTCTCTGGGTCATAATCAAATAAATAATTCAAAAGAGCAGCTGGAGTGGCTACAAGGATATCTGGACGAACAGATGGCCAACCCTGTGACGAAAACGTAAACAGATAAAAAAAGTTAGAAAATGTGGTGTCAGAATATATTTCATTAATGTAAGAGTGCTGAAGGAAATGGGAAGTTAACTAAAGACCCATCTTTAGTTGAGACCTGAGATCCAAAGTGTAAACTGGGGAATATACCATTACGAAAATAATGAATTGTTGAAACAGACATTCGGTTGTAGAGTGTGATAAAAGAAACCTCAAGTTTATCCATAAGTTAAACAAGAATATGTGATGAGTTTACCGAGCTATCAAATAGCATATGACAGGCAGACAGAGCATACCTTTGGCCCACAAACTGCAGCAGCACGCTTAAGTGGTTCACCAGATACATCAAGCAATGAATTAGCCATGAAAACTACTTGCTCACACAGCATGACATTGGGACAAAGAACCAACACATTGTTATCTGTTCCGTCGGCATTGTTCTGAGGACCACCATCTCCTATGGAGGAAGATTTGGAGCAGAGTTTTTCGATCAGTGGAACCAGGTAACCATGTGTCTTGCCACTGCCAGTCTCCGCCGCAACAATTACATCGTTCGTCGAAAGAACATGTGGTATACAAGCTGCCTGCATTGTAGCCGTTAACACTTGATGTAAGTATGAATTTTTTTGCAACACAATACTCTAGCAAAAGCAAGGGAAAATAATAATGGAATTGACAGGAAATTGATTCGATTATGGCGCTTTAAACCTACAGTAGGCCTAGAAGGAAGTATAACACCTGAATGCTCTCTTTTCTGAGATTCTGAATTTTCTCTTGCCCAGCTACTTATCTAACAAATCACTGCTTACACTTTAGGCATATGGTGCAGGAGGGTGAAATCTTCACAGCAACTAACGGCGCATACAAGTTACACACTAGAAAGGACACCAATACTTCCAATGGACAGAAAGTGGACGAAGAGATTATTTAACCCAGCATGACAAGATCAGACTGATCAGTCACTTCACATGAACAGAGGCACGGCAGAATCATCCCCATAAGGCAATTCTGGATCAGAAAACTTATATAGGTTCAGTCTACCAGCTGAACATCTAATGCTAAAGAGGTATTAAACATTGCACGCGGGCTCTGGCATTTCGTCGAGCACGCACTGTGCCGCGGCTAACAGAGGCGAAGTGGAACAGTAGGTACCTGGACCAACGAGGGCCTCGCGAGTCCGGTGCCTTGCAAGGCGGAAGCGAGGCGGTCGGAGATACCGAGGGACTTCCAGGACGTGCTTTCCTCAGCGAAGAAGCCGTCGGCGCCCGCGCTGGCGTCGTCGGCCTCGACGGCCGAGACCGTGGCGAGCGAGCGCGGCCTCGAGGCGGTCGAGAGGAGGCGCCACGCTCGATCAGGCGCGAAGAGGAGGAGGCGGCGGGCGGCGTGAGAGGAGCAGGCGAGCGGCGGGAGCCTCGCAAGGCGGAGTGCGAGCGGCGCGTGGCGGAGGTGGCTCAGCGCCATCGTGTCGTTGGCAACTTGAGATAACCCTCCGGTTCACCCCTTGGGCATTCGCTACACGATGATGTAGTATATTGGATTTTTACGTGCTCGCCTACAATTTTTCTCTCGTTTTGCAATTTTAGTACTCCCTCCCATCTATATTAGTTGCTCAGATTGTAGATATAAATATATTTATTCCGTAGTTAAATTTTGAGTCAACTATGAACGCAAGGAAGTACACTAGTATACCTTGGATTTTTTGTTGTCATAATTCCGTGTTTATGCTTCCACTACATAAGTCTAGCATGTGTCAAAACCAAAATCGCTTGATCGACGAGTTAGGAGTATTGTTTTCGGCAAGTATCTCCCCTCCACCTTCCATCGAGCCAACAGAACTCCTCAGCATATGTCTAGCTACATAAATATAGCAACCACAATTAAGATCGCTGCTGGGCCACACAGCACAATGCTCAAAGAAAAAAAACACAGAAAAAAAAAGAACAAAAGAGAAAATGAAGCCGACAACAGTAGCTCGACAAAGACGAGGACGACCCACGACCATTGCGCCCCGCAGCTAAGTACTACCACAAGCCTAGCACTCCGAAGCGCCGCGCACCAAGCAACACCTCCAAGAAGGGCGCGACGATAACGACGTTGCTGTCCGGACAAGTCCTAGGGTTTCCCCCGGTGCGCTCTGAGAGGTGGGGAAGAGGTACACCCGACGCCCTTCAGGAAGGACGATGGCACCCGTAGGTGTCACCGCGTCGGTGTCACGAAGACAGGGATTTCTCCTGACGCCTAAAAAAACACTCTCGGACACTTCACAGTGCTCCACCATGCTCGTCGCCCGCCAATGCACGCCACCCCGGTCTTGCAGCCGCCACCGCTGTCTCACCGTGAAACCCGAAGTAGGGCCAGTAAGATAGATAAAAGAACTTCGGTCCGGGTGGCCGGAACAACGGCGCGCGGGAGGGAACAGCCTCCACCACCAGAAGGCGGCAGCCGACCGGATACAGCCGCAGAGGCAAACCAGGACCTCCTAGCCCGGCCGAACCCCTAAGGGTCCGTGAAGCCCCGCCGCCGCACTACAGTAGGGGAACCGTCGTCCCAAGCAACCCTAACACTAGCCCCTACTTCTCCGTCCACTGGAGGATCAACCGCCACCGTCGATCCCTGTCGCCAAGTGGCCGCACCTCCACCTCCACGCTCACCCGGGAGAACCGGCCCATAGTCGGTCTGAGCAACTCCACATGGACCCGCGAGGGCGCAAAGGGAACGTCCTAACAAGCACAGCACCTCCGGGCCACCCGCAGGGACCCTAATCAAGAATGTCAGACGAGTCCTAGATCTAGGCCCACCTGGCCCAGATCCAGTACCCCCGCTGCCGGACAGCTAGGGGAAGGTGCCCACCCGAGGTGAGCAAGGGCCCTGGTCGATACCCGCTAGGGCCAGATCGGGCCCAAACTGGCCCAGATCCGGCCATGCAAGCGCCGCCGCCTGGAGCCCCTGGACCTTCCATCGCCGACCTTGGAAGGAGCCACCGCTGCAGAGGAGAGGCGCTGCTTGCTAGGACCACGCCCCGCAGCCCCCGACGGTGCCGAGGTGCTCCGCCGCCGGCTGATGGCGTGTTGTCAACGCCTCGTTGGGAGACCCCAAGATCAAGGAGTGATGAGCACAGCAGCAAGTTTTCCCTCAGTAAGAAACTGAGGTTATCGAACCAGTAGGAGGAAGGAAACGACTCAAAGGTGTTGCTAGCAACTTGGAGACCTGCACAACACAAACTCATTACTTTGCCCCAACGAATAGCGAGGTTGTCAATCTCACTGGTTTGCTGTAACAAAGGATTAACTGTATGGTGTGGAAGGTAATGGTGGTTTGCAACAAGTAACAGTAGAAGATCTATCAATGGTAAAGATTGGACGGGGATCCATAGTTCACTAGAGGTGTTCTTCTTAGATAAATAAACATGACATGCTGGGTAAACAAATTACAGCAGGGCCATTGATAGGACTGAGCAAGGCATAACAATGCAATACTAGACATCATGATTCTATGAGATTCGATTGGGCAATACAACAAGGTACATAGACCGCCATCCAACTGCATCTATGACTAGAAATCCACCTTTGTGTTATCACCCGAACCCCCTCTAGTATTAAGTTGAAAGCAACAGACAACTGCTCTAAGCAAAGTGTGTAAGGTAAACAATCCACTTGTTTCATGAACAAGAGACCGTTGTTTTATGTCTAGTGGCAACAGCACATCTACAACCTTAGAGATTTTTGTCACTTACCTTAGATTAAATAGAGGTATGAACCCACTATCGAGCATAAATACCCCCTCTTGGAGTCACTAGCAACTACTTGGCCAAGATAACTACTAACAACGGAGAGCATGCAAGATCACAAACAACACAAACATGATAGAATCAATAAGACAAAACCATTAATCAATCTGACATAGTAATCTCAATATCAACCGGACTCCCACAAACACAACATGTATGATTACAAATAGATGAGATCTTGATCATGAACGGAGCTCACAAGATCTAGCTACTACATGGACCCGTAGTCCAAGGTGGAACTACTCACGCTTCATACCGGAGGCTGGCATGATGAAGAAGAAGGCCTTCGGGATGATCTCCCCTCCGGCAGGGTGCCGGGAAGAGCTTCAGACCCGCCCTCCCCCGAACTAGGGACGATTGTGGTGGCGGCTACAGATGATTTCATGGAATATTGATCGGGTACTTAGGTTTTAGGTATCGGGGGCTTCTTATAGGCGAAGAGGGAGGCCGAGGGGGTGCCCGAGGCGGCTGCACCCCCCAGGCGCGAGGTGGGCCCACCCGCGTGGCCAGGGGGTGTGTCCCCCTGGTGGCTCTCCTCCGTATCGTACTCTGGCTTCATGTTCCCCATGGTAAAATATTGACTTTGGCTTTTGTCCTGTCCAATTCCAAGAATATTGATTTTCTGCCTTTTTGGAACCAAAAACAGAAGAAAACAGACAACTGGTACTGTGGCATCTTATTAATAGGTTAGTACCAGAAAACATATAAAACACCTCAAAGTATAGACAAAGCAAAGCAAAGTAGATACTAAACAAGCATGGAACATCAAAAATTATAAATATGTTTTCGACGTATCAAGCATCCCCAAGCTTAACTCCTACTCGTCCTCGAGTAGGTAAGTGATAAAAAGAATAATTTTTGAGGTGACACACACCATCAAAATCAAGATCAAACCATTTGCAAGCATTGAAAGCTGGGATCAAAGAACTCTAAACATGAGCATGAAAGATGGAGTTCTAACAGTAAGACAAAGTAACTGTGCATGCAACATGAAAGGTTACAAACAAAGATCATGAATAACATGCATTGAAAAACGTTTGTTTGTTTCACATATAGAAAACATGGCATAGTGGCATTCAGCTTGTCCCTCATGGAGTAGTAAATAGATGCATAGGACACCTTCAAAGTTCATAAGAGTGACTAGATACAAATAGCACAAGAACAAGCAATATCAACAATATGCATCAATTAATAAGTTTTGGGACAATGCACGTAGAACTAAGAATGACAACTATGCTCTCTTAATTGGTGCCTAAGGATAGAAGGTGGAGACTCAATATAAAAGTGGAAGAAAGGCCCTTCATAAAGGGAAGCAGGGATTTCAAGTTTCAAAAAGAGCTTCCAAAAATTATGGTACTTGTTAGCTTTCAGCTCTCATTGCCCCTATCATAAGCATCTTGAAGTGATTAAGGTTAAAGTGAACAAACTATGGGGTATATGATTGACAAAGTATAAGTTGGCAATCTCATGTCCCTTTAATACGAGGACCGCTCCTCATGCTAATCAACTTTAGTCACATGTAAGTTCTTGTCATAGTAAGTACATGTGTATCATAGAGAACCGCCAACGAGGTATTGATACGCCCAATTTGCATCACCATTCTATATCATCATTTACCTCTATTCATTGATATTTGTCTTATTATGAGGTATTACTTATGGCTTTTCATCTGTTTATGCATGTTGGATGATTCTTGGAGGATGGACTGCAGGGGTCTGGATTCTGATGGAAAAGAAGGTGTATCGGTGCAATTTCGCAAAGATCAGAAAAATACCAGAAAAATATGGAAACATATTATTTCTCTAGAAGAATGAGGGAGCCAGAAGGAGGGACGAAGAAGGGCCTACGGGGGGCCCACACCCCCTAGGAACGGGCCCACCTGACCCCGCGCCTAGGGCAGGTGTGGCCCACCTGCACGGCCTCCGACTCCGCCCCTTCACCTATATCTTTCCTACGGAACCTAAGCCTCGGGGAGCGACCACAGATAGATTTCCGCCGCCTCTGGGGGCGGAAAACACCGAGAGAGAAATATCTCTCCAGTAGACAGATTTCTGCCGGGGGAATTCCTTCCCGGAGAGGGGAGACCGTCGCCATCAACACCATCGTCAAGCTAGGCTTCATCGGGATCATCATCATCATCCACACCATCATCTCCACCAGCACCATCATCACCACTCCGTCCTGCTGTAACAATTGTGTTGGATATTGCTTAGTTCATTAGGGGAAACTTTCTCGGTGTTGATTACTATTGTAGTTGGTGCTTGTGAGTGGAACCATTGGATTATTGTTTATGATCAGATTGTTATCCATTACCATATCATCTTTGATCTTGATCCATATGATGTCTTGTGAGTAGTTCGTTTAGTTCTTGAGGACATGGGAGAAGTCATGTTGTTAGTAGTGAATCTGTGATGAGTTATTATTCAATGCTTTAGTATTTAAGTTGTGGTGTTATTCTTCTAGTGGTGTCATGTGAACGTTGACTACATGACACTTCACCATTTATGGGCCTAGGGGGATGCATTGTGTATTTGGCTACTAATTGTGGGATTGCCAAAGTGACAGAAACCTGAACCCTCGTTAGGACACGTTTGCACAAGGGAGCGTAGGATCTCAGAGTTTAAGGATGTGGTTAGGTTTATATCTTAATTACTTTCCTGTAGTTACGGATGTTTGCAGGGGTTTAATCACAAGTATGTATTAGTCCAAGTACGGTCGGTACATTAGCACAGGTTCACCCACACAACACTTACAACACCAGATAAGAGTACTCAGCTATTTGAAGCAAAAGCACTTGACAGAATTCCCATGTGTCCTCGAGAACATTAGGTCCTTATAAGTATTTCCACCGGCTTGTCCTTTGCAAAGAAAGGATTGGGCCACTTGCTCCATTTGTTCGTTACCTTTGTTACTTGCTCATTGTTTTGTTGCCTTGTCAGAAAACCACTAAAAATCCGTTTGCTAAGTATTCACAGGGATTTCCTGTTCCATACCACTGTTCAACACCCTCTGCTCCTCGTTGGGATCGACACTCCTATTTATCGAAAGTACTAAGATACACCCCCTATACTTGTGGGTCATCAAGACTATTTTCTGGCGCCGTTGCCAGGGAGTGAAGCGCTATTGAATAGTGGAACTAGTAAGGGAAACTTTTACTGTGAGTATTGCTTTTGTTACTTCTTGTTACTTTGTTTCCAATATGGATAACCCACTTGGTTTTCTGTTTGGGAAAACTACTACCGCTGCTAGGGTAGTAGATGAACCACCTGAAGGGAATATGCCCTGAGAGGCAATAATAAAGTGTTTATTATGTGTATTCTAAGTATATGATAGATGTTTATTTTGCATGCTATAATTGTATTAATACAGAAACATTAATACATGTGTGTTTAATAAACAAACAGAAAGTTTCTAGTTATGCCTCTCTCATAAACTAGCTCATTGATTAACAAGATGATCAAAGTTTCTTGATCATAGACATTGGATGTTTTTAATAACGAGGTCACAACATTAGTGTAATGATGTGATGAACATTCATCCTAAGTATAGCATTACGATCAAAGTCATTGAGTTTATATTGCTATAACAACTTACGAAGTGATCCTAATCCTTAGACCATGAGATCATGTCAATCACTAACACCGGAAGAGTTTCTTGATAACATCAAACGTCACATCGTAACTGGGTGATTATAAAGATGGATTCAGAACTACTAAAGTGTTATGTTGAGGCCCATGGATCGAGAGTGGAATTTGTTCATCCCGATGATGGATAGATATACTCTGGGCCCTCTCGGTGATATCTCATTGGTTAGCTTGCAAGCAAGTGATTTGATCACTAGAATGTTATATCACGGGAACGAGAAAAGAGTGCATGCCAGTGACGAGATCAAACTAGGTATGGAGATACCGATGATCGAATCTCGGACATGTAATATATCGTGAAACAAAAGGATTAATATACTAGCATAAAAGGTTCCGACGATCACAAGAAAGTCATCGTTGAATGTGTGGGAGTCAGTATGGGTCTCCAGATCCCGCTTCTGATTATTGATCGGAGAGGGGTCTCGATCATGTCCGCATTATTCACCAACCGTAGGGTGGCACACTTAAGAGACACTGACATCCAAATGGAGCAAAAAAATTATCCCGGAAAGAATAACAAGCGCAATAATTTATTTCACTAGATACCAAAACAGGTTTTTAGGTGAAATTGCAGAAAGTGTTTTGCATGTGAAATGAAATACTAGCAAGGGGTTATATGTGAATGTTTGTCATTAAAGTAATCGACAAAATTCTGAATAAATAAAAGGAGTTTTATTTAATGAGAGTTTGCATTAAATTTGGTGGAAATTTAATGGGAATTTGAGTGGGATTTTGAGTGGAGGGAATTGAAATGATTTTGTGTGAGTGGAGTGTCCACCCACATGAATGAAAGGAGGGGAGGGGGCAACCCCATGGCTGGGCGCATGGCCCCTTGGGTGCCCCTCCTCTCCCTATAAAAGGCACCCCTCCTCACTTCTCACTCACACCTCCTCATGAAGGATCTCTCTCCCCTCTAGAATTTATCCCCCATGGTCTCAGACTAGCGAGATACATGTTCTCGGTGGCTATTCGGCAAGAAAGAGTTGTGCTTCCGGTGCATCGCTGGAGCGAGGAGGCGGAGGTTGCTCGGTGTCTTGTACGTGTCTGCGAGAACGGGTGCGCTGCTGATTTGCGGCGCTAGGACTTCCTCTCGATCTTGAGATCGGCAAGAGATCGTCTATATCAACCATGAGTTTAACTCGTTAAGATTTGTCGGTCTTCAAGGGTATGTTCTCTACGGATATACATCTGCCCGTTGTTTGTATCTAGTAGATAGATCTTGGTACATAGTTGTTCCCATCGTAGGAATTTTTTTGTTTTCTATGCTGCGAACCCTACAGTGGTATCAGAGCCGGATCTATGCGTAGATGCTTTACATGGGTAGTACACATATGAGTATGTGGGCGATGATGATCATGTTATTGCTTCTTAGTTGTATTTTGGATATTGGTGGCATAGTGGGATGAAGCGGCCCGGACAAACTTTACATGTCCTCGCACATGAGACTTGTTCCACACTTGACATGCAACTAGTTTGCATAAGTGGCTAGCGGGTGTCTGTCTCTCCTACTATAGTCAATATCTAATTTGCAACGAGTTGTCAACAATTTGGTTATCCTTGTTGTGGTTCATGTTCATAGGTATGACGGTTCTATCTTCGAAAGCCCTAAGCCACGTAAAATTTGCAATGGATAAATTAGAGGCATATAGTTTAGATTGTTGCTGGGCTAGTGTTATGATATGGTGATGTTGTAAGTAGAAGTATGAGATGATACTCTTACAACACACATAACGTATAAGTTCCATAGACCTTGGACTTATACATAGAGGTATGATAATGATCATACCAAGGAGCACATGATGGAGATCATATGCGGGAACCATATCATTTCACTTACAAACATATGATGTTTGATTGCATCTTATATTGCTTGTTTGGCGTTTTATTAGCATAATAAGATGATCCCTCATTTAAATATCAAGATAAGAATGTGTTCTTCCTTAAGTATGCACCGGTTATGTTTTGTCGCTCCAAGACATCACGTGATGATCGGGGGTTCTTGGATCCACGACCATATTACGAGTGTAAGACAGTTACACACGTGAATACTAAGGTTCTCACTTGGTGAGCCTAGCATGTACAGACATGGCCTCGGAACACGGACCGAAAGGTTAAGCATGAGTAATATGGTAGATATGATTCCCATTTGATGCTCGCCTTTGAAGCTACACCGACTCACATGATGATCGGACTTGGTGTAGTGTATTTTGTTCATGTAATCACCAAAAAGGCATGAGGGATGTCATTTTGAGTGGGAGTTAATTTGTAATGTGTATTAGTTGAACTCAATCTATCATAAAGTTAGTCTAAACTTCACAAATTCTGTTGTAGATGGCACCACCTACTTTTAATTTCAATGTGTTCATGGAGAAAGAGAAACTTGCAATGAATGGTAGCAACTTTACCGAATGGGCCATGAATTTGAGGATTATCCTCTCTGCTGCACAAAAGCAATATGTGCTAGAAGCGCCGCTAGGCCCCCCACCTTTCGATGATGCCCCTGACAAGGAGAAGAATGTTTATCAGACTCGTCAGGAGGACCACAACTTAGTTCATTGCAGCATATTGTACGGGCTAGAGCCAGAACTTCGAAAGCATTTCGAAAACGGCAATGCATTTTATACAATGGGTGAGTTGAAAATGATTTTCGACACACATGCTGCTGTAGAGAGCTACAATGCTTCAGAAAAGTTCTTTAGCTGCATGATGGAAGAGCACAACTCCGTAAGTGAGCATGTACTCAAGATGTCGGGTTACGCCGATAAGCTTGTGTCCTTGGGAATATCGATTCCCATTGACTTAGGCATCCATCGTGTTCTGCAGTCTCTGCCACCTAGCTATAAGAGCTTCGTGATGAACTATAATATGCAAGGCATGAATAAGTCTCTCCCCGAGCTTCTATCAATGCTTAAAACTGCAGAAGTGGAGATCAAGAAGGAACATCAAGTGTTGATGGTCAATAAGAACACTGGTTTCAAGAAAGAAAAGAAGGGAAAACGGAAGGGAAGTAAGGGCAGCAATTCGGTTGCCGTGCCTGAAAAGAAACCCCGAGTTGGACCTAAGTCTGATACCGAGTGCTATTATTGTAAGGGGACTGGCCACTGGAAGCGCAACTGCCCCAAGTATTTGGCAGATAAGAAGGCCGGCAAGACAAACAAAGGTATATATGATATACATGTTATTGATGTGTACTTGACTAGTACTCGCAGTAGCACCTGGGTATTTGATACCGGTTCAGTTGCTAATGTTTGTAACTCGAATCAGGAGTTGCGGAACAAGCGACGACTAGCAAGGGGTAAGGTCAAGATGCGTGCCGACAATGGATCAAGTGTTGATGCGATCGCCGTCGGAACGCTACCTCTCCACCTATCGTCGGGATTAGTAATAAACTTGAATAATTGTTATCTGGTTCCTGCACTGAGCATGAACATTGTATCTAGATCGTGTTTGATGCGAAGTGGTTATTCATTTAAATCTGAGAAAAATGGTTGTTCTATTTATATGAATGAAATCTTTTATGGTCATGGACCGATGATGAATGATTTATTTCTGTTGGATCTCGATAATAGTGATACACATATTCATAATGTTGATGCTAAAATAATTAAACTTAATGATAATATATCCGCATATATGTGGCACTGCCGTCTAGGTCATATTGGTGTTAAACGCATGAAGAAGATCCATTCGGATGGACTTTTGGAATCACTTGATTTTGAATCATTTGATACATGTGAGCCATGCCTTATGGGCAATATGACTAGAATGCCGTTTTCCGGTTCAATGGAACGGGCGACAGATTTATTGGAAATCATACATTCTGATGTATGTGGTCCAATGAGTGTGTCGGCGCAAGGTGGATATCGTTATTTTGTTACTTTCATGGATTATTTGAGTAGATATGGTTATATATACTTGATGAAACACAAGTCTGAAACCTTTGAAAAGTTCAAGGAATTTCAGAGTAAAGTGGAAAATCATCGTAATAGAAAGATCAAATTTCTACGGTCCGAACGTGGAGGTGAGTATCCAAGTTACGAGTTTAGCACTCACATGAAAGAGTGTGGAATTGTTTCACAACTCACACCTGCCGGAACACCACAGCGAAATGGTGTGTCAAAACGTCGTAATCGTACTTTATTGGATATGGTTCGATCTATGATGTCTCTAACGGACTTGCCGTTGTCATTTTGGGGTTATGCACTAGAAACTGCTGCATTCACTTTAAGTCGGGCACCATCTAAATCCGTTGAAAAGACACCGTATGCATTATGGTTTCAAAACAAACCTAAGCTGTCATTTCTTAAAGTTTGGGGATGCGATGTTTATGTGAAGAAACTTCAACCGGATAAACTCGAACCCAACACAGAAAAATGCGTCTTCATAGGATACCCTAAGGAAACAAGTGGGTATTCCTTCTATCACAGATCCGAGGGCAAGGTTTGTGTTGCCAAGAATGGATCCTTTCTAGAGAAAGAGTTTCTCGCGAAAGGCGTGAGTAGTCAGAAGGTAGAACTCGAAGAGGTTATTGAACCTTCTCTTCAAAGTATTGCGAGTAGCGCAGCGCCGGAAGTTGTTCCGGAGTTGGCTTCACCAGTTGAAGGAGGAACTAATTATAATGATCATGAAACTCCGAAAGAGAGTACTATCGAACCTCGCAGGTCTGGCAGGACGCGTGCAGCTCCCGAGCTGTACGGAAACCCTGTCATGAATTTCATGGTTGATGAAAATGATGACCCTGCGACGTATGAAGAATCGATGATGAGCCCGGATTCCAACAAATGGTTAGAAGCCATGAAATCCAATATGGAATCCATGTATGAAAATCAAGTTTGGAACTTGGTGGACTTACCTCACGACCGAAAGGCCGTGGAGAATAAATGGATTTTCAAAAGAAAAACTGATGCTGATGGTAATGTGACCATCTATAAAGCTCGACTTGTCGCAAAGGGATTTCGACAAATTCAAGGAGTTGACTACGATGAGACATTCTCTCCCGTAGCGATGCTAAAATCAGTTAGGATTATGTTAGCAATTGTTGCATATTTAGATTATGAGATATGGCAGATGGATGTCAAAACCGTGTTCCTCAATGGCAATATTGAAGAAGAGTTGTATATGATACAACCAAAGGGTTTTGTCGATCCTAAGAATGCTAACAAGGTGTGCAAGCTTCAGCGATCCATCTATGGACTGAAGCAAGCATCACGAAGTTGGAATCTCCACTTTGATGAGGTAATCAAAGAGTTTGGATTTGTCCAAACTTATGGAAAAGATTGTATTTACAAGAAAGTGAGTGGGAGCAATGTGGGATTTATGATATTATATGTGGATGACATATTATTGATCGGAAATGATATAGATCTTTTAAACAGTGTTAGAAGTTATCTAAACAGCAAATTTTCAATGAAGGACCTAGGTGAAGCGTCATACATATTAGGCATAAAGATCTATAGAGATAGATCTAGGCGCCTAATAGGGCTATCACAAAGTACATACCTTGATAAGATTTTAAAGAAGTTTAAAATGGACGAAAGTAAGAAGGGGTTCTTACCTATGTTGCCAGGCAAGACATTGAGTAAGACTCAAAGTCCAGCTACGGCGTAAGAAAGAGAGATAATGGACAACATCCCCTATGCTTCAGCCATAGGCTCTATAATGTACGTCATGCTATGTACAAGACCGGATGTGTCACATGCTATTAGTTTGACTAGTAGGTGCCAATCGGATCTAGGTTCGGAACACTGGATAGAGGTCAAGGATATCCTTAAGTACTTGCGAAGAACTAAGGATATGTTTCTTGTATACGGAGGTGAAGAAGAGCTCGTCGCTAAGTGTTATGTCAACGCAAGCTTTGACACCGATCCGGATGACTCTAAGTCTCAATCCGGATACGTATTTCTCATGAATGGCGGAGCGTTTAGTTGGAGGAGCTCCAAACAACCTGTGGTGGCGGGATCAACAATGGAGGCCGAATATGTTGCTGCTTCAGAAGCGGCTCAGGAAGCAGTTTGGATGAAGGAGTTCATATCCGAACTAGGCGTGGTTGCAAGCGCGTTGGACCCAATGGTGATCTGTTGTGACAACAATGGTGTCATTGCCAGTGCCAAGGAACCAAGATCTCACAAGTATTCCAAGCATATTAAGCGCCGCTTTCACTCCATCCGTGAACATGTCAAGGATGGAGATATAAAGATTTGTAAAGTACATATGGATCTCAATGTAGCAGATCCGTTGACTAAAACTCTCCCTAGACCAAAACATGATCAACACCAGAACTCCATGGGTGTTAAATTCATCACTATGTAACTAGATTATTGTCTCTAGTGCAAGTGGGAGACTGAAGGGAATATGCCCTGAGAGGCAATAATAAAGTGTTTATTATGTGTATTCCAAGTATATGATAGATTTTTATTTTGCATGCTATAATTGTATTAATACGGAAACATTAATACATGTGTGTTTAGTAAACAAATAGAAAGTTTCTAGTTATGCCTCTCTCATAAACTAGCTCGTTGATTAATAAGATGATCAAAGTTTCCTGATCATAAACATTGGATGTTGTTAATAACGAGGTCACAACATTAGTGTAATGGTTTGATGAACATTCATCCTAAGTATAGCATTACGATCAAATTCATTGATTTTATATTGTATAAAAACTTATGAAGTGATCCTAATCCTTAGACCATGAGATCATATCAATCACTAACACCGGAAGAGTTTCTTGATAACATCAAATGTCACACCGTAACTGGGTGATTATAAAGATGGATTTAGAACTACTAAAGTGTTATGTTGAGGCCCATGGATCGAGAGTGGAATTTGTTCATCCCGATGAAGGATAGATATATTCTAGGCCCTCTCGGTGATATCACATTGGTTAGCTTGCAAGCAAGTGATTTGATCACTAGAATGTTATATCACGGGAACGAGAAAAGAGTGCATGCCAGTAACGAGATCAAACTAGGTATGGAGATACCGATGATCGAATCTCGGACATGTAATATATCATGAAACAAAAGGATTAAGATTAGCGTAAAAGGTTCCGACGATCACAAGAAAGTCATCGTTGAATGTGTGGGAGTCAGTATGGGTCTCCAGATCCCGCTTTCTGATTATTGATCAGAGAGGGGTCTCGATCATGTCCGCATTATTCACGAACCGTAGGGTGGCACACTTAAGAGACACCGTCATCAAAATGGAGCAAAAGTTTCATGCCGGAAAGAATAACAAGCGCAAGAATTTATTTCACTAGATACCGAAACAGGTTTTCGGGTAAAATTGCAGAAAGTGTTTTTGCATGTGAAATGAAATACTAGCAAGGGGTTATATGTGAATGATTTTCATTAAAGTAATTGAAAAAATTCTGAATAAATAAAAGGAGTTTTTTTAATGAGAGTTTTCATTAAATTTGGTGGAAATTTAATGGGAATTTGAGTGAGATTTTGAGTGGAGGGAATTGAAAGGCTTTTGTGTGAGTGGAGTGTCCACCCACATGAATGAAAGGAGGGAAGGGGCAGCCCCATGGCTGGGCGCATGGCCCCTTGGGTGCCCCCCTCTCCCTAGAAAAGGCACCCCCTCCTCACTTCTCACTCACACCTCCTCGTGAAGGATATATCTCCCCCTCTAGAATTTATCCCCCATGGTCTCGGACTAGCGAGATACATGTTCCCGGTGGCTATTCGGCAAGAAAGAGTTGTGCTTCCGCTGCATCACTAGAGCGAGGAGGCGGAGGTTGCTCGGTGTCTTGTACGTGTGTGCGAGCACGGATGCGCTGCTGATTAGCGGCGCTAGGACTTCCTATCAATCTTGAGATCGGCAAGAGATCGTCTACATCAACCACGAGTTTAACTCGTTAAGCTTTGTCGGTCTTCAGTGGTATGTTCTCTACGGATATACATCCGCCCATTGTTTGTATCTAGTAGATAGATCTTGGTACATAGTTGTTCCCATCGTAGGATTTTTTTGTTTTCTATGCTGCGAACCCTACACCACCTCCTGTTGAGATAGATCCTTTTAAGATACCTACAAGTATTGTTAATCGTGTTAGGGATAATTATTATTTTGGGGATGGAACCGTCCATCCCGGTGATCACTTGCTTTTTATCCATGAATTATGCGGGTTTTTTAAGTATGCAGGTATCACAACTGAACAGGTGAAGAAGAAGTTACTCTCCATATCCTTGAAAGGGAGAGATGAAGAATGGTATAAGCCGCTAAAGAATGGACAATCCATGGAATGGGAGGAGATGGCATCTCTCTTTTACTCTAAATTTTATCCTCCCAGTGAGATTCATAAGGATAGAAATATTATATATAACTTTTGGCCTCTTGATGGAGAGAGTACAGCTCAAGATTGGGGGAGAATGAAGTTACTAATGCTTAAATGTCCTATTCATGAACTTCCTAACAATATTATTCTCAATAACTTTTATGCTAGGCTTTCTCTTCATGATAAAGATTTACTAGATGCTTCTTGTGCTGGATCATTCACATGTATAAAGGAAGAAGCTAAATGGGATCTCCTAGACCGTATTCAAGAGAACACTGAAGCTTGGGAGAATGACAAAGGAAGAAAGTCAGGTATAAACTATGATTATGAATGCATTAAATCTTTTATGGGAACTGATGACTTCCGTTCTATTAGTAACGAGTTTGGTCTTGATTCCCAAAGCATTGCCAACTATTTGAAGGCCTTTGCCTCTTACATAGAAATTCTCAAGAAGAAGTGGAATAAGTACCATGCTCCTTATAAAGATGTTGTTAATCATGTTCCAGTTAGAAGTACTCAAGTTTGTACTACTAATCATATTGTGCTTAAACCTCATGTTGATAAAATGCCTTTCCCAGCTAAGGTAAAGGAGTATTCTATGATTATTAGTGCAGATAACAAAGGTACAATGAAAACGGTGGAGCTTGGTAGGCAATTGAATGTTGAACCTGTGGTAGCTATTGTGAAAGACACTGTCACTAGAAATATGGAGGATGAGCACATTGTATTCTGTGAAGATGCTTCTAATATTATTTCTCATCCTAGTAAGGCTAGAAAAGCTAGTGTTGATGTGCTTTCTATTAAAATAGGTGATCATTGCTACTATGGTTTATGTGATATTGGTGCTAGCTCTAGTGCTATTCCTTATGAGCTTTACAGGGAAATTATGCATGAGATTGGTCCTTGTGAGCTTGAGGACATTGATGTGGTTATTCACCTTGCTAATAAGGAAACCATTTGCCCCATTGGCATTATAAGAGATGTGGAGGTTCTCTGTGGTAAGATTAAGTATCCTGCTAATTTTCTAGTGCGTAATTCAGCAGCTAGCAAAACTTGTCCTATCATTTTTGGTAGGCCTTTCTTGAACACTTGTGGAGCTATTATTGATTGTAAGAAGGAAAAAGTTTTAACTAAGTTTGATGGAGATTCTTATGAGTTTAACTTTTCCAAATTTGCTAAAGCTCCTTGTGAAAATAGCTTGCCTAATAAAGATTTCAGGATGGAACAACTTGCTTCTATTGATCTAGTTTATGACCTTGGACCTCTTTTTGATGACTGTAAGTATGCTTATTCTGATGATAAAGTTGTTTCCAATGATAGTTATATTGTCAACTTTATTCAAAGTGCTACTGAAAGTTATTTTGGGAGAGGGAAACATGGTTTTATGCATCTCAATGATGTTAAGTTTCCCCATTTTATGTTGAAAGCTTTGAAGTTGCATCTGTTTTGTCTTCCTATGCTTGTGGCTTTTTGTTTCAACAATTTGTTTTCTCATGATACCCCCATGCATAGGAAGTGGGTTAGACTCAAGTGTGTTAGTTATTTGCTTCTTGATGCTCTCTTTCATTCCAGATATATATCCTATGTGAGCATCTTTGGAAGTTTCGAGCCTAACTTAAAGGCATTAAAGAAAAGTACTTGTTGGGAGATAACCCAAGAGTTTTGTCGAGTTTTGGAAGTTATTACCTCTGTAATAACCGCTCCTTATCCTTTTTGTTTTTTTTTGTGTCAAGTTCAACTACTTTTGTGAAGTAGAGTTGTGAAAAGTGGCTGTCCTGGGACAGATTTTTGTGCTGCATTGTAAAAATTCGTGAGGAAGATCAGTACTTAGGATGGAGCTGAATTTTTCTATGCTTGTTCTCCAAGTTGTTACCCAACTTTCATCAGTTCTGCACTTTTTGATTTGAGCAATAGAAGGTCTTCAAAAAAATCAATCTTTACCTGTTGGTCTATTTTGACAGATTTCTGCCATCATTTGCATTTGCCTCTTACAGAAGCTTTTGTTTTGATGGGTTTTCAGTTGAAGTTCGTACCAAAGTTTTATTGTTTTTTCTTACACTAATGTTTTCATTGATTTTGTGCAAGGGTTTTGTAAGAAGTAAATTTTTAGGAGAAAGAGAAAAGGAATCTGCAGAGTTCGTCTTTGCATAGGTAAAAGTGGTGAAAATAGAAGGTCCGTGAAACCCCAATCTTTTTATATTTTTGATGTTTTAATACATAAGGGAAGTTGCGAGATGAAAATGAAGAGGAAACGGAGCCCTGGGTGGACAAACCCACCCCAGGCATGGGCCCAGCCTGACCGCGCCTGAGGGGGGTGTTCCCCCCTAGAACTCCGTCTCCGCCTTGTTTCCATGTCAAAACGTTCCTTATGCATTGAAACTTCGTAATATATAACCCCCCGGGTTCCCCGAGGTTTTTGCACCGTATTCTCGTCATTTTTTCGTTTCAATCTGTTTCTGTCAGGAAAATTCTCAGATTTGGAGCCTCAATGTCTTCCTCTGGATCACCCACGTAGGGTTCCTCTGCGGACGTCCTCAACCCGTACATGTATGAGTTGAGGATTCATCCCAAAGAGTTGATCCTCAAGGAGGGGAAAGTACAGATGAAAGAAGTTCAAGGCCCTAAAGGAGAAGGCAGTCTGGAAGACAGGATGGAAGCATTGGAACAGGAAGTTTTCAGGTACATGAAGATGGCAGAACGCGAAGTGGATGTTATTCACAAGATAAGTTCAGAACTCATCACCAAGCACGAGGGATAAGTAGCTGAGCTCCGAGAAGAGATCTTTTCACTCCGTCAGACCACCAACCAATTGCAAGCACAACTCTATGACATACAGAACCAAAACTGTGAGTATGAGGCTAGATTTGATCGCATAAGCTCTGCTGCTAGTTTCAGGATTGCGGAGACAAGGACATCCTTTTTGTATGGGGAACCATTGCCTTGGGAGTTTTATCATGACAAGGCAACACCACCACCACCGAAGGAGTAATTCTTCATCAGGTTTGGCATCCCCTTGGCTTGTTCCAAGCTTGGGGGAGTGCCGCGGTATCACCACCATTATCTTTTTTCCTTTACCTTTTTAGTGGATTCTTACCTGTGGTAGAGAGGTTATATTATAGTTTGGTTTGCATGTGGAAGTATCTCTCCTTTAGTTTATTATCTATGTATCCCTTGGTGTGAGTGCCTTTTTTGGAATATTAATAAGAAGTATCATCTTTTACTTTTTGCACTTCTTATTTTAGTTTGCAATCTCTATTATATGATGGATCTTGTTGATCAGTATTGGCACCACTTTGGGATCATCAAGTGGATCTAAATTGGTTTTGGCAAACCGAGTTCTGGTCAGTAGCATTACTATGAAAGAGAAAAAGAAAGAAAAAAGGGCTTACAGGTATTTTGTATCATTTGTTTTCTTTCTTGTTGGCTCATAAGCTTATTATTCTTTATTTATGATTCTTTTGTGTCTTCAAGGAAGATTGCATGTTTGGCTTTATTACTTGTATGTTTCCTTGTTTCTTTCAACTCTCTTGCTTGCTACTATAGGGGTTCGTAGCATGGAAAACAAAAAATTTCTACCGCATGCATATAAACAAGCCAAGATCTATCTACTAGATTGTAGCAACAAGTCGATTAGACTACTCACCCTCGAAGATTACAAAGCGGTTAACGAGAGCAGATTCTCGTGGATGATGTAGTCGTACACTTGCCGAACTCAAGATCGCGTAGACAAACCTTCCGGCGCTTCATTCCGGCAGCTCTTCCATAGTCGATCACACGTTTGGTACTCGATGAAGACCTTCCCCTCCCTTGTTCCAGCAGCCAGCGGAGGTTGTAGTTCTCCCCTCGCGATTCCGGCAGCACGACAGCGTGGTGTCGTAAGTAGAGGGAAGATATCGCAGGGCTTCGCCTTAGCTGGTGCGAGTTATGGTGGATCTAGGGTTTCTGACGATCTAGGTTTAGAAGGCCGAAGATTTGGAGGATGTGTCGGAGGCGGCTAGGGCGACGGCGACGAGCCGATGGCGGCGGCATGCGGCGGCGGCTTGGGCGGCAGCGGCGGCGCACGGGGTGGGGAGGGCTGGTGTTGTGGTCTTTGGGGGCAGCCCTCCCCCTCTATTTATGAGAGGGAGGGTAGCCTTGGGAGAGGGGAGTTTGAATCCATACCCAAACCCAAGTTGGATAGAAGGAAGGACTCTTTCCTTCTTCCACTAGGAAACTATTGTTCTAGTTTGACTTTTCAAATCTCCCTTTTGACTTTCAATTTAGAGCTTTAATTCTCTCTCCCAAATGCCCAACCAAGTGACCTAGGACATGATCCAATCATTCCACTTACCCATGACACATTCATGGACCATTCCCCTTCCGGTCTGAACCTTCTAGAACCTCTCCGATGAAAACATCGAAATCATTTCCGAACTCCAGAATCGGACTTTCCTTATATGAATCTTATTCTCCGGACCATTCCTGTAACACCCTAGTTTTAGATAATCATTATTAGGGTTGATTGCGCATTTCATGAGCATCATCTCTTTAAACTTTGCATTAAAGAAGAATAAACAAAACCCTATTTTTCCCCTTCCTCTTTGAAACTTGTTCAGATGTTTTGAATTTTGAAAACTACCAAAACATTGGAGCCCAAATGGACTAAAAGGGCCCCTGCAGTAATTTCATAAAACCTATGGTAATTTCAAACTACTCAAAACAGTATTTGAATTCAAAATATAAAAGAGAAATGCAAAACAGAAAATGGAAAAAGATTCTGATAAAAAAATATAGCAGCAGCCGTGCCAGGCCCAGCCCAGCTCCCCTCTTCCCCCCGCCTGTCGCACACCATAGCAAACTGCAGCCCAGCAGGCCCAGCCACGGCCCAACCGGCCCGTACCTCTTCGCTGTCGTCTTCCTCGCGAGGAAGCTCCTCCGTGTCGTCTCCGACGCAGTCCGCCGCCGCCGCGATGCGCGCTCCACGCCGCAATGCCCGTCGCCGCTTTGGAGGCCGATAAGACCCGCGCCGACGCCTCCCTCCCTTATCCTCTCGCTCCAGCGCCCTCCCTCTCTTTCCCCCTGTTCCCCTTTGCACGCTGAACCCTAGCTCCGGCCAGAGCCGCTCGTCGCCGACGTTCTGCGCCTCCCCATGCCTGTTTGGTGTTGATTTTGGAAATTTTTGATATCTCTTCTAATCTTTCAAAACTTAGGTGCCTTCTTGGCATGTCGTTTTTCAGCCAGTTGCCCTAGTGTTGAGTTCTCTAGAGTTGTGTGTGTTGTGAATTCCTTGTTCCCCTTTGCTCTTGTTCATCTGAGAGATTCCTTTCTATAATGATCTCTCTATCTAGGCTTCGAGGTTTCCTTTCACCTCGTGTGCCTCCTTTTTGTTGTTGGGTACTTCAGAAGTCGTTTCTTCTCTGGGAAGCTACCTCGTGAATACTATCTTGTAGTGTACGCTACGTCACTCAAGCAGTAATTATTCCTTTCTTTACGTTTTAACCCTTGGACTTGAACTTAAGATCCTCAATTGTGCTGGATTCTGATGTTGTGAATCTTGTACATGAAGCTGACCTTTAACCCAAGATCCTTCCTTTGACCCCTGTCGTTAATGTTCACACATTACCTCAGGATGGCTGGTATTACAATTCTAGCCTTCAAGCTTGTGGTCTTTGTCGTGAATGAGTAGTGACAACTAAGGACTTCCCCTACCACTAGCTATGGCAGATGTTCTTTCATGGAACCAAATAGATCACGACAAGAGTACTCCTCGGGAGTCTCGCATCTATATTCGTGACTCTGCCACACCTTACATATTCTTTGCATTGGTTTTCGGAAGATTGTTGACTTATGCATCCACATCTCGGGATTCTATCCTGAGCATGTTCCTTTCCCCTTGTTTCCCGATCTTTGTCTACCAGTTGGTAGCCAAGTAGTAAATGTGCATCATGTCTTCCGAAGCAAGATACTCTTGTGGTCTATCATGACAAACCATTTCGGAATGTCAGGAGAAACAAACTCCAATACCTCGTCATATCTAGGACCAGGTCAAAGTGTTGCAACCCGCAGATCAAGAAGCACTGATTAGCCTCTGTCTGTTCTACCTTAAAGTATCACACTCTTTTGTACTAAGAGGTCGTGCTGAGTTTTTTGACCCCTTAATGAAGTGATGCTCTTACACATATTTAACCACCCTTCCTCGAGCTTTCGCGCTCATGAGTGATGCGTGTGCGTAATAATGTGGCCATCTGAGATTCTAACAATTCTTATTGTTTGAACTCTAAGGACATTTGGGTCATTCCTAGCTTGATTGGTTAACCCCATCACTAAGCGAAGAAGGATTGTGCTACCAAGTCCGCTATTCTTGAGCACTCTTTTCGGTCAAAGAGTTAGTCTTGTGCCAAAGCCCTAAGACTGTGTCTTCTTGCCTTATCAAGCAAGTTTCCTCTGGAACTAAGTGACATATCGGTGGTTCGTGATATTCTAGATGTCTACTAGAAGTATCGCCATGTTGCCACATGATCGTGCTGTCAAGTTCTTGAGCAAGCAAGTTCTCTGAACTGCTATTTTCTCCAAGGATCCATGCTGGATACCCCTAAACTAGTGGTTGAGCTTAAACAACAACTTAGAGAGTTGTAAGACAAAAGTTCTATCCAACCCAGTTCCTTCTTAAAGGGATGTCTAGTTTTGTTCGTGTTGAAGAAAGATATTATCTCCTTCATGGATATGATATCTTCCCCTCTTTTGATTTGATTTGGGTTATTGTCAAATCAAACTCAGTTCCAAGGACTACCTTGAATGTGTTTCTTCTCGTGATGCTTCACTTGAGTACATCTTCATGGCTTTGGGCTGACCAGTATTTTTGTCTTGTTCACGCAACATATGAGTCCATCTTCTTGGAGTGTCCCGATAAGTTTGTTGTTGAGCCCACCGATGACATCCTTATCTTCTCCATGCTAGATTTGATTCATATGGAACATTTGGCATTAATGTTGGGAAAATTCGAGAACCGTCTTCGAGTCATCTCGAAGTATGTGTTCTGGATGTTAGAAGTGACCTTCTCTGATTCACATGCAAATGCTGAAAGATGTCGTCGTGGATTCAAGAAGAGTTATCTCTGTTACTTAAGGACACATGTGTGTTTTATTGTTAGTACTTTACATGCATGCAGTTGTCTTTCGACAAGATGCTAATACAAGAGTATAACAATCTAGCTCGTCTTTCGGAGCTTGACATTGTAGTCCCTGTCTTGAGAATCTAGTAACTTTACCTTTGCGGTAAATGTTGCAAACTTTCTATTCAGACATGCTGAGTCTGAAGTATCATCTCACCTAACCAAATCTGAATCTCAAGCAGATACGATGGTTGGTGTTCCTCAAGGTTTTGACATGGGTCTCTTTGTAAATCTGGCAAGATTGATGTAACGGTTGACACACTTGGCCAGAAAGACCTCTAGTCATATTCTCTTGAGTCAGAATAACAACCACTCTTCATGAGGCTTCTTCTATAAATTAATTATAGGAGTTGTGCTCACGGTTTCCTTGTATCCGAAGTCCGACCTTTACTTGATGTTTGATTTCTCGAACATTAAGGAGAACATTTAAAGTAGTGTTGCTAAATGTCTCTCGGTCGATCCTCCAGACCATTTTATGTTGGCAAGCATCTTGTTGTGCCAAGTAATTGAAGTCTGAGAATGAAGTTTCTTTCTTCTCGTGTCATCAGGAATACTTTTACCAATTCGTCTAGTGGTGTAAAGTGATATCATGATCTTTGGCTAAGATCTTGATATACCTGGATGAATAAAGAGTTTCTTTCCTCTTATCAACCATGTTCTAAGAGTGACTATGATTTTGGTAATCAGAAGTTCCTCTTGCTACACGTTCCTTGCGACTCTTATGAGTCCTCTCCAGTAAAACACCTTTCTGTCTTGGCCTTCTGTTGAATGAAAGAGCGACTCTTCTGTTTTAAAAGTAGTTCAACATCTTGGTTTTGTTGATCCAAATCTCTGTAACCTGAAATCTCTACTTAAGCCGTTTACTATAGGTTCATCTCTCGAAGTCTGTGTTCTGTTCCTTCTATTGTAAGCTTTCCTATTCAGAAGCTTAAACCCTTCTGAAGCTCCATGGTCTCAATCCTTATGAAGACAATCTATCTAACAACTTGAAACTTTCTCCTCCTGTTTCCTCTGTTACCTTGATGTGTTTCATGTTCGTCATCTCAGAGTTGTTTCTGAACACTCCATCCATGAGTTGACCATGAGATACTCTGTGTGTTGTTTAGTGTATTTCCCTCTTATCTTTAGAGTGGCCTTGTTTCTTTCTTCCTCTGCCTCTCTTCCTACCTTTGGAATCTCGGGTCAAGATTCTCGTAAGGGTGATAGAGCTGTAACACCCCAGTTTTAGATAATCATTATTAGGGTTGATTGTGCATTTCATGAGCATCATCTCTTTAAACTTTGCATTAAAGAAGAATAAACAAAACCCTAAAACCCTATTTTTCCCTTCCTCTTTGAAACTTGTTCAAATGTTTTGAATTTTGAAAACTACCAAAACATTGGAGCCCAAATGGACTAAAAGGGCCCTGCAGTAATTTCATAAAACCTCTGGTAATTTCAAACTACTCAAAACAGTATTTGAATTCAAAATATAAAAGAGAAATGCAAAACAGAAAATGGAAAAAGATTCTGATAAAAATTATAAGCAGCCGTGCCAGGCCCAGCCCAGCTCCCCTCTTCCTCCTGCATGTCGCACACCGCAGCAAACCACAGCCCAGTAGGCCCAGCCATGGCCCAACCGGCCCGTACCTCTTCGCTGTCGTCTTCCTCGCAAGGAAGCTCCTCCGTGTCGTCTCCGACGCCGTCCGCCGCCGCCGCGATGCCCGCCGCCGCTCTGGAGGCCGATAAGGCCCACGCCGTCGCCTCCCTCTCCCTTATCCTCTCGCTCCAGCGCCCTCCCTCTCTTTCCTCCTGTTCCCCTCTGCACGCTGAACCCTAGCTCCGGCCAGAGCCGCTCGTCGCCGATGTTCTGCGCCTCCTCGTGCCTGTTTGAGCAAGCTAATAACACCGCCGTGATCCCCTGCTTCGACCTGTAGAAGGAATCGGGAAGGGGAGACCCTAATCGATGGGGCGACCCGTTTCTTCTCCGCCTCCGACGGCCATCCCCGCCACCATTGCCACCATTCTCGACCTCGCCCGGCCATTCCGCACACTCCATCGGCATCGTGGTGAGCTCCCGGTTCTCAGGCGCCCCTCCTTTCTCCCCCTCCCGCTCTCAGTCGCTCCCGTGTCATGCAACTACCGCCGCCGCCATTCTATGTTGCCGGCCAAGCTCCGGTGGTCAGATTCGAGCGGCGCCGCCACATTATTGCTTGCCTCACTGCGCTGCTTCGAACGCGCCCATCCTCGCATGCCCGCGCACGCTCAACCACTGTCCCGCGCCGCCGTCTGGCCCGTTGGCCAGCGAGCCAACATGGCGCCCATGTGGCGTCCACGTGGCGCCTGCGTGGCCTAGGCCCACTCGTCAGCCTCTCTGGCTAGCTGCCGCCTCGGTGAGAAATAACCAAACCACCCCCTGTTCCACTTTGCTTGCGTGGCTGCTGAGGTGGCTCAGGGCCCATCAGTCAGTCACTGTGGGTAAACTATGTCTAGGTGTAAAAAGTTGGATAAACTTTTAATAATTGTTTGAATAATTTCAGAATTTGAATAAAACTTGTAAATTCAATATCTAATTATTTATAAGTCAGAAAAATACAAATAATATATCAAAATGTTCAGAAAAATGAAACCTATATCATAGCATTATAATCATGCATTGATATACAACTTACATGACAAGTTTAATTAGAACAAAAAAACAACCCCTCTCATATGAATCCGGGGTTTTCCTGAATTAGGGTTTGTACCCCTCGAAACCTCGTTCAATTTGTCGAGCATGCCTTAGGGTTACTTTTCAATACAATTCAACTTGTCATATCATCACCCTTGTTTGAGCATTGCATCGATGCCATTGTTGATTGTTTCCCCTCTCTTTCTGGTGTTTGGTTCTTTTCGATAGAATACGAGATCGAAGCCAGAGATCAACACCATCGAAGATCGACGAACGATACTTGACCAACTCTAACCAAGTCAACTTCAAGGCTTCCGAAGATATTTTTATCTGCTATCAACTGTCAAAGGCAAGCATAGCCCCGCCATGATATAATCCTATGATTTCAAAAGCATTCAATTCCTGCCATGCTGCATACGTTTCTACTATGGTCTTTTATCGATAGATAGAGTATCCTATCTATTGCATTACTCCCTTTGAGCTTATATTACCCGATCCACTGCTCGTAGCATAACTAGGTTTGGCTTGTGTGTGTACTGCTAGAGCTTATATATGTGTCTGCTTAGCCATGCATAGCTGTCAGTTTTGGTCCATCCAGATGATGTATCAGATGCAGAGAATCTAGTATGACAGGAGAACGTGATGATATGAGATCGGTGATATGAGTTTAAACATGCTAAGGCTTTTATGGGAGGCCATGGTAGGATGTGGTTTTTGTAGTCCCATGTCAACACCCGGATTTTTCAATCCTAGATGCCTGTTATGCCATACATCGCAATCCCAGGATTACCATTTTTGCGAGACATAACAGAATTGGATACCATAGTACATCATCCATTACAAACGATACATAAGTTCTTACACAAATAGGGATCTCATGATCCAGTTCTTAATACAACATCAAGGAGCGGAATACGTAATAATAACGGTAGCGTAGGCGAAGCTCCATCTTCGGGGTCACAGGCAATTCTAACGATGGGAGATGATCCTAGTTGTCGTAAACTTCCTAGGGTCCATCTTCCAGGTACTCCTCTTCATAGTCTAGCCATGGGAATAGCCAGGGACAAAGCCAAGAGTACTCTTTAAGTACTCGCAAACTAATACTAATAAGTAAAGGGGTTTTTTGGATAATAGGACACTAGGCTCTAGGGTTGTTTTGCAAAAGCCAGATTTATCTCTACTAAGTTCTAAAGCTAGTCACAATTTTATAACTCCTAACTGGGAACTTGTATTTCATATCACAACTTTGTTGTGGTCAAGTCAAAGTCTTAGTTCATTTCGCAGGTCATTTTGAAAAGTCTGACGGGGGAACAGTATGGCCACTCCAACTGTCCATAACCGCGGACGCGGCTATTCGAATAGTTTGACACTCTGCAGAGATTGTACACTTTCACCACAACATTCGATACATCCGTCAGGAACAAATCCTGAATTCACCATACTCAGTATGCGGATAATCAATCCTAACCTTTCGAATACACGCCCTAGTATAAGCACCTCTCCTGTGAGTTTGGCCTCCCAACCATGACCAACTGTCATCTTGGGTACTGCACAGGTGGACAATCTTCACAAGGTAGCCTCAGCTCAGACCTTGGCCGTGAGGGGACTAATACTAAGGAATATAAGTTTCCAGTCAAGCCCTACCCAATATTCGGGTATTGTGGTTGTACGATAAAATTGGAATGGTATCGCATCTAGACAACCATCAGTATAAGCTTGCTAAAGTAGAGTGTCTTGCAAGTTTTAGCTTGCCTTGTGCAGAGCAGTGGTTGAAGTTCTCCTTGGCTTCTTATTCGTAGTATCCTCCTTCCTCCTCGTATCCTTGGTCGGTACTAGCGTCTATGAGTAAATACGAGGTACACAATCACCAAACAATACTTAACTACTTGCAATCAACACACACAAGTGTCCTATGGATGATCTAGCATCATCCCTAACATTACAAGGTTAGGGCTTGATTTAAATCCTTTTATTTTTAGAAAAGTAATTTCTACTTATTGAAAAACTACTTAAGGTTTTATATTCTCCAAACCCAACATGGGATCATGTTGACACATGTCAACACCACATATTGTAGTCCATGGGAATGTGATTTAAAGTGGTGTCACAATTTAATAAGGTTTTACCCTTTTATTTTAATTAATTAAAGTGGCTAGAAATGCTTATGTAGCATTCTTTTATTACTTGAACATTATTTCTTCAAGTAAACCTATATATTTTTATATATTCTGAAAGGTATGGTTAAATGTGATTTTTGAGAGTTGGAATCAACTCAAAAGCTATTATGGTTTAATTTTGAAAAATGTTTGAATGCAGAAAAGCTTCTGCCTTGTTATTTTTACCATGGGTGATCTGTAGATCCAAATGACTTGAATCCAACGGGCTTGGATTCAGCATTCACAGACCTTTCCAACAAATTTGGTTTCATTCAATTTGGTGCACTGAATCGATCTGGGTTGATTTTTGAAGTTGGGTACAGAAGTGTGTTTGAATTGAAATATAAAAAGGTTTAATTTGAATAACTGGGCTGCGCGGGAAACGTTACTGGGCCGGCCTGCTAAGCGCAGTGCTCCCGCGGGCTGCTTAAGTGGGTGTCCCCACTCGTCAGTGACACGGGGATGGGCGAAGCGGTATGGGGCGACGTGGATCGTTCGATCTAGTTCTAATCTAACGGCTAGGAGTCATCGTCGGCGCGAGACAACGCCGGCGAGAACGAAACCTAGCGCGGCCAGTGAGGGTTGCTGGGGGCTCACCGGGGTGCTGGCGAGGGTCGGCGAGGCGGGCGAACGACGAAGTCGACGACGGCGAACTCAGGGGTGGTCGCGGTAGCTCCTGGGGTGGACGAAATCGATGGCGCCCTTCTTCTCCGGCAGCGGCAGGCTCCAGGGAAATTCCAGCGAGGTGGTGCTCGCCTTGCTCTGAGAATGGTGTGGCATGATCAGTGAGGAGAGGGGAGTGAGATGGTGTGAAGAAATCATGCGGGGGTGGCCTCTATTTATAGTCGAGCGAGGGGACCGTCGGGGCGCATGGTGAGCTCGTCGGGGGCGAGGTTACAGGCGGCTAATGGCATGGGCAAGGGTAGGGGACGGTGCGGTGTCTCCTGGCGATGCTCAACGACATGGTCTCGAGGCATGGGGCGGTGTGGTTTGGTCTGGAACAGGCGGTGCTCTGCGCGGCAGAGGCGGCGTCTTCGACGACGGGCGGTGGCTGTGCGGCACGGGGCGGCAAACGGGGATGTCTGGCGGTCTCCTGGGTTGGTGGGGATTGTGTATGCATGCGGCGAGGGCGGCGCGCGGTCTGTGGGCTTCGGTCGAGGGTGGTGCTCTAGCGCATGCTCGGCATGGTTGCTGGCGGTCTGGGCGCGGCTTGTGCGCGTGGTCCAGGGCTTGGAAACGCTCGCGGCTGGGACAGGTAGTGGCGATGGACGGTGGGCTGCCTCCCAGACAAGGTTGGCAAGGCTAGTTCTTCCTCTAGCCTGCTGTCCACAATGGGGTGACAAGGGGGGGCTCGGCTGTTCACCATTGATGGCAATGGCAAGCTCACAGGGGTGCTAGTCCTTAGTTAAACTTCCTAGATGATCTACTGAGCTGTGTGTGAGCTAACTAGGGAACAAGTTAGGCCAATTTTACTGCACACTATAGTGTTTGATTTTTTTTTTATTTGTGTCTGCAACTTGTTTGATGAAATGGCCGCATGAACGCAAGTTTTGAATTTTGAAAAGATTTTTGGTGGGTTTGCTAGATTGGTGCTGGTGAGTCTGCAGATGCTTGGGTTTTGAAAGTTGAGCTTGTTTGAGTGGTTTTTGAAAAGGTGGGATCTTCCCATATGATAAAAATTCAATTTTGAATTATCATTTAAACTATGCATTTGAAAGTTTCTGGATGATCACAAAGTGGGCCTTGATACCTTGTTATGAGTACATTCAATGGGTGCAAAGATCCAGAAAAGTTTCTGTTAGGTTCTAAAAGTTTGAGACAGCCAAAGTAGGCATGGGAGTTAAATTGGCCAAAATGACCATTCATTTCATATATGTGTTTTGATTTACATGTCTTTAGGAAAAGTGTGGGAAATGTTTTATATGATGTTTATTTCACCTAAGAAACATTTTACAAGCAATGAAACAAACAAACAAGGTGGTTTTAAAATTCAAAATCCATGCATACACATATGCATGCATTCATGATTTCATTTAGAAAAGTTTTTGTTAACCCTAATTTTGATGATTAGAATTTGATGATCCAAGCTTAGTATTTTTGGGATGTTACAAACCTTCCCCCCTTAAACAAAATCTCGTCCCGAGATTTGAAAAAGGACGAAAAGATTACCTAGGATTTGAAGAGATCGGGAAACTCCGTCCTGATGTGATCTTCGCGCTCCCAGGTAGCTTCCTCTTCTGTGTGGTTGCTCCACTGAATCTTGAGAAACTTGATGCTTCGGGTTCGGGTAGTTCGAAAAGCTTCTTCCAAAATGCGGATGGGTACTTCGGGATAGGTGAGGTCATCGTTGATCTCTATGGTCCGGTGATCGATATTCTTGAACACTTCGGTCTTCTCGGGGACTTCGAGACATTTGCGAAGTAACGAGATATGGAACACATTGTGCACAGCTGACATCTCTTCAGGTAGTTCCAATTGATACGATACTTCTCCTCGACGGTTCAGAATTTTGAAAGGTCCGATATATCTGGGGCCTAACTTTCCTTTGAGTTGGAAACGCTGCATTCCCTTCAATGGCGACACTTTCAGATAAACAAAATCTCCTATATTGAAGGAGAGGTCTCGACGTCTCTTGTCGGCATAACTCTTCTGTCGGGATTGGGCGGTCTTGAGGTGCTCACGAATCTTGTGAACCTTCTCTTCTGCTTCTCGGAGGATGTCGGGTCCGAAAATCTGACTCTCTCCTACTTCCGACCAATTCAAAGGGGTGCGACACTTTTTTCCGTACATGAATTCAAATGGGGCCATTTGCAAACTGGCTTGGTAACTATTGTTGTAGGAAAATTCTGCAAACGGCAGACAGTCTTCCCACTTGGATCCATATTCTAGCACACATGCTCTAAGCATATCTTCGAGTATTTGATTTACTCGCTCCGTTTGTCCATCGGTATGAGGGTGATACGCGGTACTGAAATCTAGGCGGGTTCCTAAACCTTCTTGGACTTTCTTCCATAATCTCGAGGTAAACTGAGTTCCTCGATCCGTTAATATGTTCTTGGGGACTCCGTGCAAACTGACGATTCTAGCGATGTACAACTCTGCTAGCTTCGAACTCTGATAGGTGGTTTTGACGGGCAAGAAATGGGCGACTTTGGAAAATTTGTCCACTATGACCCAAATAGAGTCATTTCCCCTACTAGAAGTAGGTAGTCCAGTGATAAAGTCCATTCCTACAGAATCCCATTTCCATTCCGGAATTTGCAAAGGTTGCAACAATCCAGCGGGTCTTTGATGTCCTGCCTTGACTCACTGACATATATCACACTTGGCGATATAGCTTCCGATTTCTCTCTTCATCTTATGCCACCAAAATTGCTCTTTCAAATCTTGATACATCTTAGTTCCTCCTGGATGGATAGAATAAAGAGTATCATGAGCCTCCTTCAAGATAACTTCTTTCAACTCCGAATCTGCTGGTACACAAAGGCATCCTTTGTACCACAGAACTCCTTCGTCCTCGGTGAATCCGGGTACTTTGCCTGTACCGATACAACGCTTGATTCCGTCGATACTGGCATTTCCCTTCTGCGCCTCTTTAATCTGACTGATCAAAGTGGGCTGAAGTTCTATGCTAGCAAAAATCCTTCACTTACTAATTCCATTCGAAAATCTTCCATCTCCTTGTGCAAACTTGGTTGCTCCTTCAAAATCATGGAGTTCAAGCGGCACGGCAATCTGCTAAGGGCATCGGCTACCACGTTGGCTTTACCAGGGTGATAGTGAATGTCCAGGTTGTAATCCTTGGTTAGCTCAATCCATCTTCTCTGCCTCATATTCAACTCCTTCTGAGTGAATATATACTTTAGGCTCTTGTGATCCAAATAAATCTCACAACGGTTTCCCATTAGCTAATGTCTCCATGTCTTCAGGGCTAGAACTACTGCTGCGAGTTCGAGGTCATGGGTTGGATAGTTTTTCTCATGTTGCTTCAATTGTCGAGATAGATAAGATATAACTTTGCATTCTTGCATTAGCACACATCTGAGACCAATCTTGGATGCGTCACAATACACATCGAAGGGCTTCGTGATATCCGGCATGATCAAGATTGGGGCTGAAATCAATCTCCTCTTGAGTTCTTGAAAACTTGCTTCACACTTGTCTATCCATTCAAACTTCTTGTCCTTCTTCAGCAATTGGGTCATGGGTCGGGCGATACTCGAGAATCCTTCTACGAATTTGCGGTAATATCCCACCAATCCGAGAAAAGCACGAACTTGGGTTTGAGTGGTTGGGGCTTGCCAATCTTCTACATCTTTCACTTTGGCAGGGTCAACGGCAATTCCTCCGGATGATACAATGTGACCGAGGAATCCTACCTCCTGTAACCAGAATTCACATTTGCTAAACTTTGCATACAGCTGATGCTCTCTAAGGGTTCCAAGAATGGTCCTTATGTGTAGCTCATGTTCTTCTTCTGATTTGGAATAAATCAGAATGTCATCAATGAAAACAACGACAAACTTATCCAGGAAGTCCATAAAAATCTTATTCATGAGGTTCATGAAGTAAGCGGGGGCATTGGTTAATCCAAAAGACATGACTGTATACTCGTACAATCCATATCTGGTGGTAAAGGCAGTCTTTGGAATATCCTCTGCATGAATTTTGAGTTGATGATAGCCAGTTCTAAGATCAATCTTAGAAAACACCTGGGCACCGGTCAACTGATCAAACAAATCTTCTATCTTGGGCAAGGGGTACTTGTTCTTGATGGTGACATCGTTTAACTTCCTATAATCCGTACACAAACGGTTACCTTCATCTTTCTTGTCCACAAATAATACAGGTGATCTCCATGGTGACGCACTTGGTTGAATCAATCCAATTTCTAGCATGGAATCCAGTTGCTTCTTCAGTTCTGCTAGTTCCGACGGGTTCATACTATAGGGTCTCTGGGCTATGGGTCCTGTTCCGGGGATTAGTTCGATGATAAACTCGATATCCCGATCTGGGGGCATACCGGGCAAAACATCTGGAAATACATCAGGGTATTCACAGACTATCCGAACTTGGTAAA
Source organism: Avena sativa (assembly GCA_916181665.1). Lineage (NCBI taxonomy): Eukaryota > Viridiplantae > Streptophyta > Magnoliopsida > Poales > Poaceae > Avena > Avena sativa. The sequence continues at coordinate 366,835,855 of OV702297.1, read as the reverse complement.
TGGTAGGTTGGGCTAGACTCTTGTTACACTTGGATTGGCGAGGTAAGGTTTCAGATATATGCTCAACTGATATTCCGGCGGTACTGGTCATGGTGATGGCTTTCTTAGAATAGTCAATCAATCCCTTATGTTTGGACATCCAATCCATTCCTAGTACTACTTCCAAACCTTTAGTTCCGAGTACTATTAGATTAGCATAAAAATCTATGCCATGGATTCAGATAGGGACGGCTTTGCAAATTTGCCTAGCCTTGGTGGTTGATCCAGGAATTTGCATAATCATAACATGCTTCAGTTTGGTTGGTTGAATTTTACTAGTGCAGGAAAATTCTTCGGTGACAAATGAATGCGAGGCACCAGAGTCAAACAACACTCTTGCAAGTACTAAATTGACAGAAAACATACCCAGCACGACGTCTGGCGCTTCCTGAGCTTCTTCAGCATGCATGAGAAAAAGACGGCCATTGCGGTTGAGTGAATTCCCTGGGGCAAATCTTCTCCCTGGCTGGACACGACGTTGTTGCTGAGATGGGGCATTGGTATTGGGGGCTGTAGCGTTCTTCTTGTTGGGGCACTCATTGGAATAGTGGCCTTTATTTCCACAGTCATAACAGGTCACTTGTGACTTGTCCTTGGCTGCGACAGGCACAACATTGCTTCTAGTCCTCGGGGCAGTGTTGGTGTTGGCGGTAGCATTGTTGGTGTTGAGCTTGGGTGGGGCACGGGTGAAATTGCTAGAGTTTCCGGGGTTGTTGTGATTTCCTCCGGGTCTAGGGTTTCCACGGTTGGGGTAGGTCGGACGGGTCATAGGGGGTCTGTTGGTTCTTGGGGAAATCCTGGAGATGGGTTGGGGCGATACTTTGGGGTCTGATGGGTTCCTGGTTGATGCATCATGCGACGCTTGCGGTTCTCATTGGCTTGGTTGATCTTTCCTTCCATCTGGATAGCAGAGTCGACAAGGGCTTCAATATCAGCAAAGGGGATATTGACTAACACGGTCTGCATCTCGTCATGCAGACCATTCAGGAATCTTTCTTTCTTCTTGGCTTCGGTGTCTATCTCGTCCAGGGCATACCTAGCTAATGACAAAAATTTGTCACGGTATTCCACTACAGTCATCCTTCCTTGCTTCAGCTCTCTGAACTCGTCTCTCATTCTCTTGATCAAACCTGGTGGCACATGGGTTCTGCTAAACTTGACCTTGAATTCCTCCCAGGTCATTGCACGAACATTGTTCCACCATCCCTGGCATCTCTGGCTAGATAATGGGTGGCGAACAGGACTTTCTCGTTGGCTTCCACTCCGGCGACTTCTAGGTTGTTTTCCATGGTTTGCAGCCAATCATCGGCATCTAGGGGTTCTTCTGACTTGGTGAAAACGGGTGGGTTAGTATTCTAGAAATTCTTGAGCTTAGATCCATGGTGGTCCTGATTTCCGTGGCCTGGGTTGTTGTGGGCTAGATGGGCTATCTGTTCCAGAGTGGGTAGGTTGGCTTGATGTTCCGCTCTTTCAGCTTCGCGGTCAGAAGTCAACATTTGCAGGATCTGCAACATCGGGTCCGGGGCTGAACCACTTTCTCCACGTGGCATCTGAAGATTGATATAGATCATGAGAAAAGAGGGAAATTTCTAAGGTTTTGGGTCTTTGAAAAGTTTTAAATGTTTGACTCAAATTTTTCTAGCAACTTGCTTTTTTTTGTTTTCATTCATTCATTCACTCGATACAACGCACACCATAGCAAGGAAAAACAGATGGTTTTAAGAACCATTCTAGAATCTACGATACAGTGGGACCGACTACTACTCAGTACGCTAGTGCTCAGTGCTACTACTCCTCGGAGTCTGTGGCTTCATCATCTTCATCATCATCGATGAAGGCGAAATCATCCTCATCGGTGAAGAAGTCCATGGCCTGATCCTCCAGAAAATCATCGTCATCCCTGAGATAGGAGTAAGGGTCTCCACGAAGATCCTCTCCGGCATTCTCCCTTTCCTCCAACTGCATGTCTCTCTCGTGGATGGTCTCCTCCAGAGATGAGATGTGGTGGTGAAGACGGGCAATAATGCGCTCCTTTTTGTCGAGCTGATGGCAGCGAGACTTGCGATCCTTTGCTAGCATGGCTATGGTCTGATCCTTCGTCTTGATGATGGCAGACTTGTGGTTGCAATAGTCACGGCAGTTGTCCAACTCCTGCTGACGATCATACATCATGAAGCTAAGGTGGTCCAATTGAGTCTTCAGCTCGGGGTGGTATGGGGCTTCTAGTGGTTGTCCATTTGCATCACTCCTTGGGCAAAACTCAAAGCGAGTACCCTTGATCTGATTGATGCTCTGCCCACATAGACGGGAAAGAGCTTCCTGCATTGCTCTGGCAAGTCCATCGAGCCAGTTGTTTTCCCTCAAGGTAAACTGAATTCCCTCCGCAGTGGGAGGTTCAATCTTTCCTCGGAGACTTGCAACAATTAGCCATTGCAGATCTTCTCCTCCTTGATCATTGAGCTGAGATCCAAAGAACTCGGGGTGCGGACGCTCCAGAAGTTCCGAAAGCTGATCCAGATCCCTCTCAAAGATAAGGTCTCCCCCATTCCCAAGTTGGTAAAACTTGCTGTACTTCACGTCCATCTATAAAAATAGAGGATGAGTAGATTAGCAGAGTGATCAAGTGTGTCAAAATTTTATGTATTTTGCAAGAGTTTTTGAGGAACATGAATTTTTATGAAAGAATCAAAGAGATAAGAATGAGAATAAGTTTTTGTAAATATTTGTTTTCTTTGGTTTTGAAACTAAGTTTTTGATTCAAATGTCTAGTCTAACTAGGGTCTCCTATGGTCAGGATGGCTCTGATACCAACTTGTCAACACCCGGATTTTTCAATCCTAGATGCCTGTTATGCCATACATCGCAATCCCAGGATTACCATTTTTGCGAGACATAACAGAATTGGATACCATAGTACATCATCCATTACAAACGATACATAAGTTCTTACACAAATAGGGATCTCATGATCCAGTTCTTACTACAACATCAAGCAGCGGAATACGTAATAATAACGGTAGCGTAGGCGAAGCTCCATCTTCGGGGTCACAGGCAATGCTGACAATGGGAGATGATCCTAGTTGTCATAACCTTCCTGGGGTCCATCTTCCAGGTACTCCTCTTCATAGTCTGGCCATGGGAATAGCCAGGGACAAAGCCATGAGTACTCTTTAAGTACTCGCAAACTAATACTAATAGGTAAAGGGGTTTTTTGGGTAATAGGACACTAGGCTCTAGGGTTGTTTTGCAAAAGCCAGATTTATCTCTACTAAGTTCTAAAGCTAGTCACAATTTTAAAACTCCTAACTGGGAACTTGTATTTCATATCACAACTCTGTTATGGTCAAGTCAAAGTCTTAGTTCATTTCACAGGTCATTTTGAAAAGTCTGACGGGGGAACAGTATGGCCACTCCAACTGTCCATAACCGTGGACGCGGCTATTCGAATAGTTTGACACTCTGCAGAGATTGTACACTTTCACCACAACATTCGATACATCCATCAGGAACAAATCCTGAATTCACCATACCCAGTATGCGGATAATCAATCCTAACCTTTCGATTACACGCCCTAGTATAAGCACCTCTCCTATGAGTTTGGCCTCCCAACCATGACCAACTGTCATCTTGGGTACTGCACAGGTGGACAATCTTCACAAGGTAGACTCAGCTCAGACCTTGGCCGTGAGGGGACTAATACTAAGGAATATAAGTTTCCAGTCAAGCCCTACCCAATATTCGGGTATTGTTGTTGCACGATAAAATTGGAATGGTATCGCATCCAGACAACCATCAGTTTTATAAAGGGCTAAGGCTCATGCCTCAACATTTTTATCACCAAAATTCTCAAGTGTTTGGAAACACATGTCCAAAACATTTCAATAGAATGATCCATCATTCCAAGGTTTTCATAACCATTTTTCCACCAAGTATTCCCATCTAAAAGTTGATCAAGTTTTATGCTTAGCACTAGCATCTACAGGTGGGGGTAGTACTAATGAGGGGTGGTAACTAGTGGAGTTTCAACTAAGTACAACCTCATGTCTCAGGCTGATGTCAAGGTTTCTAACTTAGGCCAAACTTTATGCTCTTTATGCAACCTTTAGCATCTTTCCAATATCTACCAGTCACTTAAGTAAACTCTAAGTAAGCTTTGATAAAGAATTAGAGTAAGAAGCTTGCACATAAAACTAGGATTGGTTTATCAAGTGGGTATGATCACATATGCTTAAGGCATATAGTAGTCATAGAACAAGTGTGGGTTTGTTGCATCAGTAGGGTATCTTGCAAGGGTTAGCTTGCATAGGTCAACTTGATTCGTAAGGCTTGCATAGGTATAGTATCAGCTTGCATCAATATCAGTATAAGCTTGCTAAAGTAGAGTGTCTTGCAAGTTTTAGCTTGCCTTGTGCAGAGCAGTGGTTGAAGTTCTCCTTGGCTTCTTATTCGTAGTATCCTCCTTCCTCCTCGTATCCTTGTTCGGTACTAGCGTCTATGAGTAAATACGAGGTACACAATCACCAAACAATACTTAAATACTTGCAATCATCACACACAAGGGTCCTATGGATGATCTAGCATCATCCCTAACATTACAAGGTTAGGGCTTGATTTAAATCCTTTTATTTTTAGAAAAGTAATTTCTACTCATTGAAAAACTACTTAAGATTTTATATTCTCCAAACCCAACATGGGATCATGTTGACACATGTCATCACCACATATTGTAGTCCATGGGAATGTGATTTAAAGTGGTGTCACAATTTAATAAGGTTTTACCCTTTTATTTTAATTAATTAAAGTGGCTAGAAATGCTTATGTAGCATTCTTTTATTACTTGAACATTATTTCTGCAAGTAAACCTATATATTTTTATATATTCTGAAAGGTATGGTTAAATGTGATTTTTGAGAGTTGGAATCAACTCAAAAGCTATTATGGTTTAAATTTGAAAAATGTTTGAATGCAGAAAAGCTTCTGCCTTGTTATTTTTACCATGGGTGATCTATAGATCCAAATGACTTGAATCCAACGGGCTTGGATTCAGCATTCACATACCTTTCCAACAAAATTGGTTTCATTCAATTTGGTGCACTGAATCGATCTGGGTTGATTTTTGAAGTTGGGTACAGAAGTGTGTTTGAATTGAAATAGAAAAAGGTTTAATTTGAATAACTGGGCTGCGCGGGAAACGTTACTGGGCCGGCCTGCTAAGCGCAGTGCTCCCGCGGGCTGCTTAAGTGGGTGTCCCCACTCGTCAGTGACACGGGGCTGGGCGAAGCGGTATGGGGCGACGTGGATCGTTCGATCTAGTTCTAATCTAACGGCTGGGAGTCATCGTCGACGCGAGACAACACCGGCGAGAACGAAACCTAGCGCGGCCAGTGAGGGTTGCTGGGGGCTTACCGGGGTGCTGGCGAGGGTCGGCGAGGTGGGTGAACGACGAAGTCGACGACGGCGAACTCAGGGGTGGTCGCGGCAGCTCCTGGGGTGGACGAAATCGATGGCGCCCTTCTTCTCCGGCAGTGGCAGGCTCCAGTGAAATTCCGGCGAGGTGGTGCTCGCCTTGCTCTGAGAATGGTGTGGCACGATCAGTGAGGAGAGGGGAGTGAGATGGTGTGAAGAAATCGTGCGGGGGTGGCCTCTATTTATAGTCGAGCGAGGGAACCGTCGGGGCGCACGGTGAGCTCGTCGGGGGCGAGGTTACAGGCGGCTAATGGCATGGGCAAGGGTAGGGGACGGTGCGGTGTCTCCTGGTGATGCTCAACGACATGGTCTCGAGGCGTGGGGCGGTGTGGTTTGGTCTGGAACGGGCGGTGCTCTGCGCGGCAGAGGCGGCGTCTTCGACGACGGGCGGTGGCTATGCGGCACGGGGCAACAAACGGGGATGTCTGGCGGTCTCCTGGGTCGGTGGGGATTGTGTATGCACGCGGAGAGGGCAGCGTGCAGTCTGTGGGCTTTGGTCGAGGGTGGTGCTCTAGCGCATGCTCGGCATGGTTGCTGGCGGTCTGGGCGCGGCTTGTGCGCGTGGTCCAGGGCTTGGCAACGCTCGCGGCTGGGACAGGTAGTGGCGGTGGACGGTGGGCTGCCTCCCAAACAAGGTTGGCAAGGCTAGTTCTTCCTCTAGCCTGCTGTCCATAATGGGGTGACAAGGGGGTGCTCGGCTGTTCACCATTGATGGCAATGGCAAGCTCACAGGGGTGCTAGTCCTTAGTTAAACTTCCTAGATGATCTACTGAGTTGTGTGTGAGCTAACTAGGGAACAAGTTAGGCCAATTTTACTGCACACTATAGTGTTTGATTTTTTTTATTTGTGTCTGCAACTTGTTTGATGAAATGGCCGCATGAACTCAAGTTTTGAATTTTGAAAAGATTTTTGGTGGGTTTGCTAGATTGGTGCTGGTGAGTCTGCAGATGCTTGGGATTTGAAAGTTGAGCTTGTTTGAGTGGTTTTTGAAAAGGTGGGATCTTCCCATATGATAAAGATTCAATTTTGAATTGTCATTTAACTATGCATTTGAAAGTTTCTGGATGATCACAAAGTGGGCCTTGATACCTTGTTATGAGTACATTCAAGGGGTGCAAAGATCCAGAAAAGTTTCTGTTAGGTTCTGAAAGTTTGAGACAACCAAAGTAGGCATGGGAGTTAAATTGGCCAAAATGACCATTCATTTCATATATGTGTTTTGATTTACTTGTCTTTAGGAAAAGTGTGGGAAATGTTTTAGATGATGTTTATTTCACCTAAGAAACATTTTACAAGCAATGAAACAAACAAACAAGGTGGTTTTAAAGGATTTCAAAATCCATGCATACACATATGCATGCATTCATGATTTCATTTAGAAAAGTTTTTGTTAACCCTAATTTTGATGATTAGAATTTGATGATCCAAGCTTAGTATTTTTGGGATGTTACATCCCATGCTCGCCACCACTAGGACCTGAGTTCTTGCCTTTGGAACCGAGATGACCGTACAGCCACACGGGGCTTGGGAACCCCTCGCCTGATTAAATGGCCTAGTAGATTCCATGAGTCACATAGTTCGGGTGTTCCATTCGACATATGCATAGAAAACCTTTTGAAAGATTTGCTGGGTGCAGGTGCATCATAATAGGTAGGTAAGCGTGGCGGCTGCCTTTGGGGTAGATGGCGCCCCTGGTAAACCAACCTCGCCTCACATCTTTAAGTATCGACTTCAGGATTTGACCCGTTATGGCGGAACCATACTTATTGCGTGACTCATGGTCTCAGCGAAAGCAAGGTAAAGATCGTGTCCAACCACACCCTCTGCCGGCCTTCCAAGGAAGAGGGCTAATGATCTGGCATTAAGAGTCAGTTGGTACGTGTGGGTAAAGTTGTACACCCCTGCAGGGTTAAATCTTTTCAAAAAGCCGTGTTCACGGTTATGAACGCTTGGCGACCAGATTCTAAGATCATAGAGAACTTTAACCTAATCATAAAATTTGGTAGATCAACGTGTGCTTAAGGATGCTTCCTCATGGGTACGAGGGGGTGATCCTAGTTGGTAGATGATGATGATGATTCGGTGGATATCAAAAGATGATGATCAATATTTCGGAGATGTCGCTCTCTTATACCCTTTTAAAATACTCTGAATAGACGAGCTTCTTCTCCCTCTTGTTTTATAAACAAAAGATGGCTTTATGCAAAACAACTACACCAGCCATAAGTCTTGCGCAGTACACCCTGTACTCACCCTTGCTTTGTTGATACTTTTGGCAGAGTAAGTGTTCCCTGAAGATCAGTTTGGTACTACATCGACATCGACGAGTAGCTTGGGGTTCCCGGCCGTCAGCCTGGAATCTATGGGCTGGGACGTCATCGTTATGCTTCAGGCCTCTTAGGCCATTTGTTAAGTTTGCTATACTTAATAGCATAATTTGCCTTCCGTTGTTTGATGTTTGTGTTCAGTGACCTCTACTTGTAATAATTTGGATCTCTGCTCAGTTATGAGCTTGCTGTAATAATTTGTGTTGTAGGGTCACTGCCATGTTAGCGATCCTTCGCTGGATATTCTCGAGCTAAAGGTTAAGCTTATTTCAGACGGAGGTCTGGGATTTGTTTAGCCCTGATCCCGGGGGTGTCACAATTCCAGACCTCCTTGTGATATCCCGGATCCCATCCGAGACTCCGAACAACATTGGATTTCCCTACTTACATTCCATATCTACTAAACAACATCGAATCCTTAAGCGTGTCTCCCTACGGTTCGTGAATTATGCGGGCATGACCGTGACACTTCTCCGATCAATAACCAATAGAGGAATCTGGAAATTCATATGGCTCCCACATATTTCTACAATTACTTTGTGATCGAATGAACCACTTACATACGATACCAATTTCCCTTTGATCTTTATGCTACGCTTATCTATAGGAGTATGTCCATCATACCATTCTCCTAATGATATGATCTTGTTGTTAATAACATCTCAATGTTCATGATCAAGAAACCATGATCATCTATTAACCAACAAGATAGTATTATAAAGAGGCTTTACCAGGGACTCTAATTTAGTTTACAAATCACACAAGTATTAATTTTTCCGGTTAATACTATTATAGCATGAATGTAAACATTTATCATAAACACAAAGATATAATACACTTTTATTATTGCCTCTAGGGCATCTCTCCAACAGTCTCCCACTTGCACTAGAGTCAACTAATCTAGATTACATGGTATTATACCGAACACCCATGGCGGTTTGGTGCTGGTCATGTTTTGCCCTCGGGAGAGGTTTAGTCAACGGATCCGCTACATTCAGATATGTGTGTACTTTGCAAATCTTTATGTCACCATCCTGGACATGCTCTCGAATAGCGTGAAAACGTAGCTTGATGTGCTTCAGCTTCTTGTGTGACCTTGGTTCTTGCGCATTGGCTATGGCGCCCATGTTATCACACTAGATAGACATTGGGTCCAGCGCACTTGGAACCACACTGAGCTCTGTAATGAACTCCTTCATCCATATCGCCTCTTGTGAAGCCTCCAAAGCAACTATGTATTCCGATTCAGTTGAAGATCTCGCCACAACGCTTTTATTTGCACTCCTCCAGCTAACTGCTGCACCATTCAAAGTAAATACGTATCCAGATTGAGATTTAGAATCATCCGGATCAGTGTTCCAACTAGCATCGGTGTAACCATTAACAACGAGTTGTTCATCACCTCCATAAGAAAGAACCATATCCTTAGTTCTTCTCAAGTACTTAAGGATGTTTTTGACCGCTGTCCAATGATCTACTCCTGGATCATTTTGATATCTTCTAGACAAACTAACAACATATGCAATGTCGGGTCTAGTACATAGCATGGCATACATAAGAGATCCTATGGCTGAGGCATAGGGAGTTTTACTCATCCTTTCTCTATCTTCTGCCGTTGTAGGACTTTGAGTTTTACTCAAGGTCATATTGGGAAACATGGACAAGAACCCTTTCTTGCTATCTTCCATTCCAAACCTCTTTAGAACTTTGTCCAAATATGTACTCCGTGACAATGATATTAGACGTCTCGATCTATCTCTATAAATCTTTATGCCTAATATGTAAGCTGCTTCGCCAAGATCTTTCATTGAAAAACTATTATTCAAATAATCCTTGACACTATTAAGAAGGTCTACATCATTCCCAATCAACAATATGTCATCTACATATAGTATTAAGAATGCTACAGAGCGAAATGACGAGAAAGAAACCACCTCTCCCTCCCGTGTCACTCCTGTGAGCGATCGGGGGAAACCCTAGGTCCTTCTCAGGCCGCCGCCTCCTCTTCCCCTCCCCTCGCCGTCGCTGGTGCGCGCTGGCGGGCGAAGCTCGGCTGGCGTTGGCGGCAGCGGGGCCTCTTCTCCCTCTCCTCGGTGGCGGGTCGCGCGGGAAGGCCGGGCTGGGTGGAGCGGCACGCTGGTGCGGGGCGTGGTGGCGTGGAAGCGGGCGGCGGCGGCAGGGGTTGCGGCGGCTGGTCTTCTGCATGGAGGGATGCAAGGCTGGGCGTGGAAGGTGGCTCGCCCCACGTGGACCAGGCTGCTCTCATCTGGTGTCGGTGGCGGGTTGGGCAGGGCTGCTCGGCGTCCTCTGCTGGGGGGCGGCGGCTCGGCCTTGGACGGGGGCAACGCTGTGATGCCAGTGGTGGCCAACAAGGAGGTGCCCGGCTGGCCTGTCCCCTTGCAGCTCTTCCTGGCCCAGATCTGGGCCCTCTTGGGCCCAATCTGGGTTTGGGGCGGGCCTAGTGCGGGGCGGTCTCTTGCTGGAGGTGGTGGGGCGGGGGTGGGGTGCATAAGAGGGTGGTGACGACTACGGTGGCGCTGCTGTAGCGTGGTGGCGGGGTCTTTATGGGCCGTCCAAGGCTTGGCCGGGCCTAGTGCCTGGTATGCCCCTGCGGCCGCGTCCGGACGACAACCGCCATTGGCGGTGGAGGTCGAGCTCCTGCGCGCGGCCGTGCTGTTACCACCAACCTAGATCGGCCAGCCCTATTCCATCCGCCTCGCAGGTCACGCAAAGCACCTATCTTGGGTGCGAGCCCATGGACGCCGGGGCGGCGGCCCCGGAAGGTGGTCCGCAAGGCGTCGCTTCGGCGGAGGTGGCTCCAGAAGGCGACTTGGTGTTCTTCGGCAGGCGGCATTCCGGCGGTGTTCTGGATGGCGGCAGGGCGAGGGCGCTGCTGCTTGGCGGTGGTGGTGGCCGAGACGAGCTTGGCCGGTGGCTCCAAACCCTAGGTTGGGTTTGGGCGGACTGGCTTGCTCTCTGGTCGCTTCCATGGTTGATTTCGGGTTCTCCTCGAGAAAGGAGTGGCAATGCCAATGCGTCTGCTGCAGCGTGGCAGCGGGGGCTTCACGAGCCCGAGCTGGGCTTGGTCGGTCCTTGTTGGCCTGGTATGCTCCTGCTGCTGCGTCAGGTCTGCTACTGCCCTGGTGGTGGAGGTCGCTCCCTCCCACGCGGCAGCAACGCCGATGTTCCTTGTCTTCGGGGGGTCCCTCGCGTCGGCCAACCTCGTGGTGTTTGCCATGGCGAGACTCCGATGATGATGGCGAGACTGTTTTGGCGCATGTTGGTGGTCGGCTTGTTGGTGGAGTGCTAGGATTGACTGGGGTTTGGGTTTTGGGGGGTCGGGATAAATTCTTGTCGGCTCGGCTGGCTCCAGCGCGGAGACATTTGCGGGTGCCGCCTTCCTTCTTGAAGGGCGCCGAATGTACCCTCCTCTCACTCCCCGGCGTGTACCGGTATAAAATCCTAGGAGTATTTCGGGCAGCAACATCGTCATCGTCGTCCCTCTTCTTGAAGGTGCTGCTTGGTACACGACAATTCATCGGCATAGGAGCGTGGTGGGACTTTCTCCTGAGGGCGCAGCGGTCGCGCGTCTTCATCGGTGGTCGACCCAATGCTGTCGTGCTTTTTTCTTTTCTTCTTTTGTCTATTTTCTTGGGCTTTTTCTTGTGCTGTTTCGGCCCCAGCATTGGTTGGTCCTTCCTTTGGGCGTTGTGCTGTCTGTCCCAGCAGCGGTCTCACCTGTGTGCTTTATTTATAAAGCGGGGTGAAAGCCTATTTCGAGAGAAGAATGCTACAGAGCTCCCACTCACTTTCTTGTAAATACAAGCTTCTCCATAAGTTTGTATAAAACCAAAACTTTTGATTACCTTATCAAAATGTTGATTCCAACTCCGGGATGCTTGCTTCAATCCATAAATGGACCGTTGAAGTTTGCATACCTTGTTAGCATCTTTAGGATCGACAAAACCTTTGGGTTGTACCATATACAACTCTTCATCAATGTATCCATTGAGGAACGCCGTTTTGACATCCATCTGCCATATCTCATAATCATAATATGCAGCGATTGCTAACAAAATCCTCACAGACTTTAGCTTTGCTACCGGTGATAAAGTCTCATCGTAGTCAACTCCTTGAATTTGTCGAAAACCTTTTGCGACAAGTCGAGCTTTATAGACAGTAACATTACCATTAGCATATGTTTTCTTCTTGAAAATCCATTTGTTCTCGACAGCCTTCCGGCCATCCGGTAAGTCCACCAAAGTCCGTACTTGGTTTTCGTACATGGATCCAATCTCGGATTTCATGGAATCTTGCCATTTATTGGAATCTGAGCTCATCCTCGCTTCCTCATATGTCGCAGGGTCATCGGTGTTGTCCACCAACATGACACTCATAACGGGATCATACCAATCAGGAGTGGTACGAGTTCTCGTTGATCTGCGAGGTTCCGTAGTTACTTCAACCGAAGTTTCATGATCAACATCATTAGCTTCCTCTCTTATTGGTGTAGACGCCACAGGAAATAATTATGGTGTTGCGATACTCTCAAGTCCGAGAGAAGGTTCAACAACCTCGTTGAGTTCTACTTTCCTTCCAGTTACTTCTTTCGAGAGAAACTCAAATTTTGCCCTCGGATCTATGATAGAAGGTATACCCAATAGTTTCCTTTGGGTATCCTATGAATACGCATTTTTCCACTTTGGGTTCAATCTTGTCGGGCTGTAACTTCATTACATAAGCTTCGCAACCCCAAACTTTAAGGAACGACAATTTAGGTTTCTTCCCAAACCATAATTCATACGGTGTCGTTTCAACAGATTTAGATGGTGCCCTATTTAAAGTGAATGCGGCTGTTTCTAATGCATAAGCCCAAAACGATAGTGGTAAATCTGTAAGTGACATCATAGAATGAACCATATCTAAAAGAGTTCGATTACGACATTCGGACACACCATTACATTGTGGTGTTCCCGGCGGTTTCAACTGTGAAAGTATTCCGCATTTCTTTAAATGCTCGCCAAACTCGTAACTTAGATATTCACCTCCATGATCAGATCGTAGAAATTTAATCTTCTTGTTACATTGATTCTCTACCTCACTTTGAAATTCCTTAAACTTCTCGAAAGTTTCAGACTTATGTTTCATGAAATAGATATACCCATATCTACTCTCAAGTCATCCGTGAAGGTAAGAACATAACGATAACCACCGCGCAATGCTACACTCATTGGGCCACACAAATCGGTATGTATGATTTTCAATAAGTCCATAGCTCGCTCCATCATACCAGAAAATGGAGTCTTAGTCATTTTACCCATTAGACATGCTTCGCATCTTTCAAGTGATTCGAAATCAAGTGATTCAAGAAGTACATCGGAATGGAGTTTCTTTGTACGCTTCACTCCAATATGACCGAGACGACAATGCCACATATAGGTCGAGTTAACGCTCAATTTCAAACGTTTAGCTTCAATGTTATTAATGTGTGTATTTCTACAATCGAGATTCAATAAGAATAGACCATATATCAAAGGTGCATGTGCATAAAACATATTACTCATATAAATCGAACAACCATTATTCTCGAACTTAAACAAGTTACCGTCTCGCTATAAACATGATCCGGATATAATGTTCATGCTCAACGCAGGCACCAAATAGCAATTATTTAAGTATAGAACTAATCCCAATGGTAGATGAAGAGGTAGCGTGCCGACCGCGATCACATCAACCTTTGATCCATTTCCAACGCGCATCGTCACCTCGTTCTTCGCTAGTTTTCATCTATTCTGCAGCACCTGCTTCGAGTTACAAATATGAGCAACCGAACCAGTATCAAATACCCAGGCACTATTATGAGTACTAGTGAGATACACATCAATAACACGTATATCGAATATACCTTTCTTCTTGATGTTGCCGTTCTTCAAATCCGCCAAGTACTTAGGGCAATTCTGCTTCCAGTGACCTTCTCCCTTGCAGTAAAAGCACTCAGTATTAGGCTTAGGCCCAGCCTTGGTCTTCTTCGCCGGCGCGGTAACTTTCTTACCGCCCTTCTTGAAGTTTCCCTTTTTCTTAGACTTGCCTTGCCTCTTGAATTTGGTGGTCTTATTGACCATCAACACTTGGTGCTCTTTCTTGATCTCCACTTCCGCAGACTTTAACATGGAGAAGAGTTCGGGCAACGACTTGTCCATGTTTTGCATATTGTAGTTCATCACAAAGTTCGTGTAACTTGGTGGTAGTGATTGGAGGACACGGTGAATCCCCAAAGCATTAGGAATCACTATACCCAAGCTTTGAAGCTTGCTTGCGTGCCCAGATATCTTAAGCATGTGCTCACTGACGGAGCTGCCCTCTTCCATCTTGCACTTAAAGAACTTTTCAGAAGCCTCATAATTCTCAACTGTCGCGTGAGCCTCAAATATCATTTTGAGTTCACGGACAATATCATGTGGGTCATGGTTCTCAAAACTTTTCTGAAGCTCCGATTCTAAACCATACAAGATAGCACATTGAACTATGGAGTACTGATTCTTCCGAGCGAGGAAAACATTCTTTACCTCATCGGTAGCATCAGCTGCAGGTGGGTCACCCAGCGGTGCATCCGGCACATAGGTCAAATTACCAGCATTTAGGACAATCCTCAAATTGCGGAACCAATCCGCGAAGTTGCTTTCATTGTTTTTCAACTTTTATTTCTGTAGGAACGCATTAAAATTGATGGTAGGGGCCACCATTGATCTACAACATATTTGCAATAGTTTAGACTAAGTTTATGACAAATTGAGTTCTAATTAATAGTTAAATTAATGTAGGTGAACTCCCACTCAAAACAATATCCCTCACATTGTTTTAGTGATCACACGAACCAAATCCACCACATCAAAACCGATCATCACGAGAGTTGATGTAGCTTTAATGGCGAACAATCAACATGTTCATCATATCTACTATATGACTCATGCTTTACCTTTCGGTGATCCGTGTTCCGAGACCATGTCTGTACATGCTAGGATCGTCAAGATCAAACCTTAGCTTCCGCATGAGAAAATCTGGCTTGCTCCTGTTGTATACACTCACAGAATCTAACACACCCGATCATCACGTGGTGCTTCGAAACAACGAGCTTTAGCAACGGTGCTTACTAAGGATGAACACTTTATAACTTGAAATTTTGTGCTAGAGGGATCATCTTATAATGCCACCGTCACGAACTAAGCAATACAAGATGCATAAAAGAATTAACATCACATGCAATTCATAATATGTGATATGATATGCCCTTTCTTCTTGTGCTTCCGATCTCCATCTTCAAGCACGAACATGATCTCCATCATCACCGGCATGGCGTCAAGGTCAATGGCGCCGCTTCATGGTTGTCGTCCACCAGCATCAACTATTACAACTACTTTGAATAATAGACACGCAGGTCTTAAACAAAATTAAAGGACAACCATATGGCTCCTGCCGGTTGCCGACTTACAATAAGGAACATTGCATACATCATATATAATCACAATCATGGCCATATCACATCACAGCACACCCCTGCAAAACAAAGTTAGACGCCTCTAATTTTCTTTGCATGTTTTACGTGGTTTGGGGCTTTCAATAAGTGTCGATCTAACTTACGAACAAGAACCACAACATTGATACTAGTATTGTCAATTACCCGTTGTAAATTGAATCTTCACTATGTTGGGAGAAACAGGCACCCGCAAAGCCACTTATGCAATACAAGTTGCATGTCAAGCGTGGAGAAAGTCTCATGAACAATGTCATGTAAGGTTAGCCCGGGCCGCTTCATCCCACCATCCTGCAAGATGCAAAGTACACAAGAAGCAATTGAAAACATAAGCATCAACACCCACAATGACCATTGTGTTCTACTCGTGCAACAGATCTACATATAGACACGGCTCTAATACCACTTTAGGGGTTCATAGCATGGAAAACAAAAAATTCTACCGCATGCATACAAACAAGCCAAGATCTATCTACTAGATTGTAGCAACGAGTCGATTAGAGTACTCACCCTCAAAGATTCCAAAGCGGTTAACGAGAGAAGATTCTCGTGGATGATGTAGTCGTACACTTGCCGATCTCAAGATCGTGTAGACGATCCTTCCGGCGCTGCGTTCTGGCAGCGCTTCCGCAGTCGGTCACACGTTTGGTACTCGATGAAGACCTTCATCTCCCTTGTTCCAGCAGGTAGAAGAGGTTGTAGTTCTCCCCTCGTGATTCCGGCAACACGACGGCGTGGTGTCGGAAGTAGAGGGAAGATCCCGCAGGGCTTCGCCTAAGCCGGTGCGAGTTATGGTGGATCTAGGGTTTCTGGTGATCTAGGTTTAGAAGGCCGGAGAGGAGGAGGAGGTGTCGGCAGCAGCTAGGGTGACGACGACGGGCCGAAGGTGGAGTGAGGTGGCGGGGGCGCAGCGACGGCTGCGTCGGCGGCGGCATGCGACAGCGGCGGCTTGGGCGGCGGCGCACGGGGTGGGGAGGGCTGGTGTTGTGGTCTTTGGGGCAGACCTCCCCCTCTATTTATGAGAGGGAGGGCAGCCTTGGGAGAGGGGAGTTTGAATCCATACCCAAACCCAAGTTGGATAGAAGGAAGGACTCTTTCCTTCTTCCACTAGGAAACTATTGTTCCAGTTTGACTTTTCAAATCTCCCTTTTGACTTTCAATTTAGAGCTTTAATTCTCTCTCGCAAATGCCCAACCAAGTGACCTAGGACATGATCCAATCCTTCCACTTACCCATGACACATTCATGGACCATTCCCCTTCCGGTCTGGCGAACCTTCTAGAACCTTCTAGAACTCTCCGATGAAAACATCGAAATCATTCCCGAACTCCAGAATCGGGCTTTCCTTATATGAATATTATTCTGCGGACCATTCCGGATCTCCTCGTGATATCCTGGATCCCATCCGAGACTCCGAACAACATTTGGTTTCCCTACTTACATTCCATATCTACTAAACAACATCGAATCCTTAAGTGTGTCTCCCTATGGTTTGTGAATTATGCGGACATGACCGTGACACTTCTCCGATCAATAACCAATAGAGGAATCTGAAAATTCATATGGCTCCCACATATTTCTACGATTACTTTGCGATCGAATGAACCACTTACATATGATACCAATTTCCCTTTGTCTCGCGATTGTTTACTTATTCGAGGTTTGATCGTCGGCATCTCTACATACCTAGTTCAACCTCGTTACTAATAAGTACTCTTTTATTGTTCTCGTGATATGTGATTCCTTGTGAGCCAGTCACATGCTTGAAAGCTAATTGGATGACATTCCACCGAGAGGGCCCAGAGTATATCTATCTGTCATATCGATGGACAAATCCCACTCTTGATCCATGTGCCTCAACACATACTTTCCAAACACTCAATGCCACCTTTATAGCCACCCAGTTATGGTGTGGTGTTTGATGTCATCAAAGCATCCTTCCGGTGATGGTGATTAACATGATCTCATGGTCGAAGGAATTAGGTTACTATGTATCAGCAAGCTTATAGCAAACGAACTATTGAAATGACTTGATATCTATGCTACGCTTATCTATAGGAGTATGTCCATCATACCATTCTCCTAATGATATGATCTTGTTGTTAGTAACATCTCAATGTTCATGATCGAGAAACCACGATCATCTATTAACCAACAAGCTAGTATTATAAAGAGGCTTTACTAGGCACTCTAATTTAGTTTACAAATCACACAAGTATTAAAGTTTCCGGTTAATACTATTATAGCATGAATGTAAACATTTATCATAAACACAAATATATAATAATAACCACTTTTATTATTGCCTCTAGGTCATATCTCCAATAGCTACCCAGCCTTGCTAGCCAAAAACCTGTTTTGAGAAGGCATACTTCTCATGTTTCCAAAATCCTTTGAACCAAAACTTTTGACACTTGTGTCCACCATATCTACCTAGTAGCTTTTGCTATTCCAAGAAAATTCTCAAGCTTCATCTACCTTCCAAATTAAAAAGTATTTTGTTATGTGAAAACTAGTTAGTAAAGCTCTCACGAACTTGATGGCACACCTTATTTACTTTCCCCTAATAGACTTGAACCATTGTGAACATCAAAGTTGTATATGCTTGCATCTATACGTTGGAATTAGCAGAACCGTGCTGTCACGGGGAACATTTTCAACATTGCACTTGTACTATGTACACAGTTGATATCGTGCTCTTTTGTCTATGGATGTCAACGGTGTGAAATAAAGAGGGAACTTGTAAGTCCATGGAGTTTGTATCCTGTGTTAGAGAAACGCCTGGGTCGCTAGCCTAAGCCATGCTTAATCATGGTGGAAACTTGCAGCATCACCATAGTGAGTCATATATGAAGCATCCTCAATAAAAAGCTCTGCACATAGTAAATAAAAAGATCACTAAGATGCTCATTGTCTGCTTGCCTTGTCATTTTGGTTATGGGAAAGCTCCTGTACCATGTGCAAGGGGTACCCTGTTGGTGGTTCTCAATGATATGCAAATACTTACAATGACGAGAACTTACCTGTGACCAAAGTTGAGTAGCATGAGGAGTGGCCCTCATATTCAAGGGACATGAGATTGCCAGCTTATATTTCGTCAAGCATATACTCCATATTTGTTCACTTTAACCTTAATCATCTCAAGATGCTTATGATAGGGGCAATGAGGGCTCAAAGCTAGTAAGTACCATAATCTTTTGGAAGCTCTTTATGACTTGTAATCCCTGCTACCCTCTAAGAAGGGACCTTTCTCCCACTTCCAAGTTGAGTCAGTAAACCTACTTACTCTCTATCTCCAGCAAGCATTTGAGTTGTTGTGTTTCAAGCATTCATATGGTGATTTATTCAAACATGTTCTCTATCTTCCTTGTTTGCACAAAACTCTTATCTATTGAGTATAACTTTGAAAGCCTTCATTGAAAAACCTTTTTGAGCAAAGAGTTCTCCTGTTATAAAACTTCTACAAAACGATTTTTGTGAAACTGTTTGCCAGCTGTTCTCTGACCAAGAACAAGAGTTTGCCAATTCCAATTATGATTTATCTTTATGCATCTCTATTGTGACTGCTGTACTTGGTTGCAAGATAAGTTATATAATAGTGAGTTGCTTTCTTCTGTGAGTTGTGCAATGGTAAGTGTGATGCTTCTTGTTCGCATTCTTTTATCGACACTTCACTCCGTAAAACTGTGGACATGTTTACTGAGCTCAGTTTTTTGTTGGGGACAAGCGAAGTCTATGCTTGGGGGAGTTGATACGCCCAATTTGCATCACCATTCTATATCGTAATTTACCTCTATTCATTGATATTTGTCTTATTATGAGGTATTACTTATGGCTTTTCATCTGTTTATGCATGTTGGATAATTCTTGAAGGATGGACTGTTGGAGTCTGGATTCTGATGGAAAAGAAGGCGTATCAGTGCAATTTCGCAAAGATCAGAAAAATTCCAGAAAAATATGGAAACATATTATTTCTCCAGAAGAATGAGGGAGCCAGAAGGAGGGACGAAGAAGGGCCTCAGGGGGCCCACACCCATAGGCGTGGGCCCACTTGACCCCACGCCTAGGGCAGGTGTGGCCCAGCTTCCCGGCCTCCGACTCCGCCCCTTCGCCTATATCTTCCCTACGGAACCCTAAGCCTCGGGGAGCGACCACAGATAGATTTCCGCCGCCTCTGGGGGCGGAAAACACCGAGTGAGAAAGATCTCTCGAGCAGACAGATTTTTGCCAAGGGAATTCCTTCCTGGAGAGGGGAGACCATCGCCATCAACACCATCGTCAAGCTAGGCTTCATCAGGATCATCATCGTCATCCACACCATCATCTCCACCAGCACCATCATCACCACTCCGCATCGCTATAACAATTGTGTTGGATATTGCTTAGTTCATTAGGGGAAACTTTCCCGATGTTGATTATCGTGGGAATGACCACGACAGATGCTGCAATCGGCAGCGAGTAGTAGAACATGGGGCAAGGGCGGCCAGCCATCTGCGGTGCGAGATGAGGGCTAAGACACAAGGGTTTACCCAGGTTCGGCCCCCCGGAGGGTAAAGACCTACTCCTGCTAGATTGTATTACGATGAGAGTACAATGGGGCGAGCTCGACGGCTAGGCGGTGAGTCGCTTGGGGTGTATGATGGAACGTGTCCTCTATGCGCCCTCTAGGGAGGTTTATATAGACTCACCTTCCTAGGGTTTACAGATCTCAACTTAATCAGTTAAGGACTCGGCGATCCTATGACCTAATCCGACTGGGCCTATCTGCGCTCCTGGGCCTTCAGCTTCCAGTCGCTTGAGTCCATGCCAGATCTTGATCCAGTCGCCGTCCTGCAGGCCCACTCACTGGCGCCTGGGCCAGTAGGAAACGTCCTGCTGAGTATACCCCGGTAGGCATATCCCCATCAGTAGTCCCCGAGGCCGTCGCTGATTAGCCACAGGCGTTCGCTGGCAGTCGAAGTATGCGGGTCCAATGCGGGCGTCCAGTCGAATCGGCGGTAGACTCCTGAATAAAGGAAAAACTAGTTATTCCAGTCGCAATAACGGCGACCAATCGTGTCGCAGCTCGGAGAACGGGTCGGCGAATATTCAGTCACTGTCATAGTGATCGGGTCAGCGAATCGTCGAGTCACGTGGAGCGACGAGTCGAATGGATGAAGTTGGACCGTCAATTGGGGTCAAACTAGCCGTTGGGGTAATCCAACGGTAACTTCGGTGTAATCACCGCATAGTAACGGCTCTCGAAATTGGCGGATAGCAACCGCTATATAAGGAGAATGACAAGCGAATGCGGAAAAACTCCTTCGTTCTTCCTCCGATCTCGCTCATCCCCGTTCCTTCTCCGCACAGCGATCCCACCAATCTAGAGAGCCCCGACCTCCACGAATCTTCCAACCAATGGCCCCCTCTGCCGAACCATGGGGCAGATCCAAGTGCACCAGGGCGCTACTGGCATCCTTCGAGGAAGCCAGGATCCTTCGTGCCAGCAGATGGCGCGTCCCCGCGGCCGGAGAAGTGACTCCGGACCCACGCGAGGGAGAATTTATCTGCTTCACCAGCCACCTGGAGCGGGGGCTAGGGTTCCCCACATCCCTCTTCTTCCGGCGTTTCTACGCCTACTACGGGATTCAGCCGTCAGATCTGGGTCCACACAGTATCGAGCAGCTCGCCATTTTCGTGGCGTTCTGCAAGTGCTATCTGGGCTGCAGGCCCTACTTTCCTCTCTGGCAAGAGTTGTTCCATGGGAGAATCAACCGCGAAGAATCAGGCGGCCCGATGCTAGCCGCGGGTGGCCTAACGTTCCAGCTGAAGTCGAAGGCCTCGTTCTTCGACCTGATGCTGCCAGCCAAGGAAGCGAGCGAATGGAATAAATCCTGGTTCTACGTCAGCGAGTCGACTCCAGATGGAGAAGTAGCGCTTCCAATGTACTCCGCCGACCGGCCTGAGCCGCGTCGGCTCCAGGTCGCCAAGCTCCCACTGGATCAACGGATGGTCGTGGACGAAATGCTGCAGACCATCCGCGTGCTGAAGAAGAAGGGCCTCCAGACCATCAACCTTTACAACTGTTGGTTCGGGCGGCGGCTTGTGCCCTTGGCCCGCTGCGACAACTATATGTATGAATACACGGGTAAGGAAGACCCAACGAAGTCCTCCCTAGCCGAATGGCATCTCCAAGACTACACCCAGGCCTTGAAGAAGATTACCCAGGCGGTGTATCTTGACGCGAAGGCCGGGATCACCCCCTACACTGCAAGGCGCCCAGCTCCAACGGTAAGTCATTGTTTCATCACCACTCGCTGTCATAGATGATGCGTTCGCGGTTGTGCTAACGTTGTATCATTTTTATTGCAGTTGTTCCAAGTGGTGGAAGGGTGGCTTCCACCTGCAGACGACGAAAACTCGAGCTCGTCCGCCCAGGATGGGAGCGAATCGTTGCCCGCCGAAGGCGACGCCGAGAGCGATGAAGGAGATGATGATGACGGCAGGGACAAGCCCGCAAAGGTCGCCGCACCAACGGTTTGCAAGACCCGCGGACAACACCAACGCGAGCTCGAGGCGAGCAAAAGCCTCGAACTTCACGGTGATGACGACGACGAGCTTCCTGAGCACACCTCGCATCGTGAGGTCACTCCGTCGAAGAAGAAGAAGAAGAAGAAGAAGAAGAAGAAGAAGAAGAAGAAGAAGAAGAAGAAGAAGAAGAAGGAGGAGGAGGAGGAGGAGGCAAAAGCCACACCGAAGAAGAAGGTGAAACCGGCGAGACGGGTGTCTCCGCCCCGGTCCACATCCAGTTCTAGCGCCACCAGCTTGGCCAAGGGCACAGATGCACGTGCACCCGTGGCACCGGACGCTGCTGCCCCCTGGTCGAGGTGCCTCTGGCGTCACTGCCGCCTCCATTCGCCCCCGTCGCCGGTTTGGGCGATTCTCTAGTCGCAAGGGCCTCGCCTCCAAGGGAGGCTTCCGCAACGATTACCGCAGAGGTTCCTGTCGCGGCCTCATCGTCGAAGAAGCCATCGGTGTCTTGGGCACACGACGTGTTCGAGACGGGCCTCACTCGGAGATTGGGGCCCGAGTTGGAGAAGCCGGCTAGCATCCGCACCGGTCTGCGCTTCATACCAGTCGCTAAGTAAGTACTGTTAATCTTCCTGTTTTTCGTTGTAGTCGAACGGTCTTATTCATATCGTTGCTTCACAGGACTGGTGCCAAAAAGATCGGCCATCCCTCCGTCGCCAAGGTTCCACCAGTCGTCACCGAGGTGGATTCCTCGCGGAAGAGGAGGATCGAGGAAGTCGCTGCTCCCGCCGAAGGTGTTAAGAAGGAGAAAGGCGATGACATGGTCACAGTCTCTGATGACACAGCGGTTGCTCCGAGGGGACCTCCGACTGCGGTTGATGTGGCTTCGAAGACCAAGGAGGCTGCTGCATCACCCGACGTGGTCGGGCCGACTCCAAGTGGCGCCGCGGCGGCTGCCGCAACTTTACCTCGCTTCATGACGAAGGCGGCTGCAGCGAGTGGCACGGCGCAAATGAGCCAGATGCTCGGGGTCGCCGAGACGGAGGTCGAGCAGCATCGCGGCCACACTCCGGTCGTGCTTGCATCTGTGGACGCTCTGGAGCTTCACGGCATGCTGGGCGCTGCCATCCAGGTATGTCCAGTCCCCGAGGATCAGGCCACTGAATTTCAGTGGCCGGATTCTTAGTGTTTTTATATCGTCCAGTCCCCGAGTGCCTCGTCGCTGAATTTCAGCGAGTGAGCACTTAGGATTTTCAATGTCCAGTCCCCGAGTGCCTGGTCGCTGAATTTCAGCGAGTGGGTACTTAGAGTTTTCAATGTCCAGTCCCCGAGTGCCTGGCCGCTGAATTTCAACGAGTGGGCACTTAGAGTTTTCAATGTTGTTGACATTGTAGTTTGTGTGCAGGGCTTGCAACGTGAATCGGCCGATCGGCTTGCAGCAAAGCGTCGCATGGAGAAGGAACTCGCTACCGTCCAGGAGACGAACAAGGGGCTGCGAGCCATTGCAGCCGAGGCGGAGGAAGTCCGCCAGGGCCTTGTCCTGATGGGTGACCTGACGGCGGCTCAATCTTCGTTGAGTGCGGCCGAGAAGCGGATCGCTGAACTGGAGCGTGAGCTCAAGGAGGCGAAGGCGGAAGCGAGTTCGACGGATGGGCGAGCGAAGGCTGTTGTTACGTCTGCCGCTGAAGAGCGGAAAGTGTCTGACGCGCTCGTTGCTGGGCTGCAGAACAACTTCTCCTCTCTTCAAAGCTTCATCACGGGCCTCTGTCATCCGCTAATTGGTAAACTCTTCTTCCCTTTTCCTCTGCCTGCACAACTGTGTTTGCGAAGTTATTAACGTGCTCATTGCCTGCTTTTGTTCCACGGGCCGGATTATTGACAGCGAGGAGGAGGCGCAGTCATTCGACGCGCGGTAGTGTGTGACTACCCTGGTCGACTCGGTCGCGTTGTCTGCGACTTGCATTCGACCATACCTTCAGGAGATATCGCCCACGGAGGTGATTCCCAGCGACCTCGTCGAGGTATGGCGCTACCTTGAGAAGGCTCCGTCGGTCGTCGAGTACATGACGCGGTTGGCCTTCCGGCACGGGGCGGCGACGGCGCTCAGCCTTGGGCTTGCCCATTTCCCGGAGGACTTCGACCTTGACGACGTGACGAGCGGCTACCCCTCGTCCACGGGCTCTATGGAGATTGCCGAGGTGCTGAAGCTGACGGACCGGGCCGCGGTGTACTCCGATCGTGTTTGGGCGATGGGCGACCTCCTCCCCTATCAAGAGACAGCAATCGCCCCCAACGATCTCGAGCCGAAGCATCTGGACTTCAAGGTCGAGCAACCGTTTTGCGCGGCGATGGCGGGCGAGTTGACGACGTACCCGTCAAACCCATACGTGCCCTTTATTCGTAACCGCAGGGGTGACGGTGGGTCAGCGTCCACACCTGCAGAATAGAAGTGTTGTGCCCTGAGGCGTTAGAAACAATGAATATTTAATTTTCCTTGCAATTTGACATAACTTTGTGCTGCTATGAAGGAGATTCGTGTTGTTTTGTTATTTGCTTTGTGATTTTGGATTTTGATTGAATGAGTCCCCGAGCGCGTCCGCCCTTTTTGTGGGGTTTACCTCGTTTGTTATGTGTCTGCACATTTTTGGTGGATTTAGGTCGACTCACTAGGGCTCGGAGAGCCGGTCGCAGGGCGACTCCCATGGGTGCTCTTTACTTGACCGTTTTCCCGTACGCGAACGAGGTCGGGTAGCCGAGTCCCCGAGCATGGTACTTGGTGGTTCTAGTCGCAGGTCCAAGGTAGGTGAGGACTAAGCGCGTTAAAGTAGGCGCGTCACTCTTGCCTGACCCGAAGGATCAGTCGCATAGCGAGTCCTGGGCACGCTCTCATACTGGGCGTTTTCCCTAATCGCTCGTACTTGGCTGGGTGTCAGTCCCCGAGTGTGGTACTTGGCCCTTCGAGTCACTGTACCAAGGATGCGGAGGACCTTGGTCGCTGTGAGAAGCGAGGGCAGTTTTCTTGGCTCGGTATGCCAGTCGAGCTAGGCGACTCCAATGGGACTCCGGTTGGCGTTTTTCGTGGACATTACGAGGCCTGGGGTTTCCCAGTGCCCTCGTACCACACTACTTGGCCGAGCCGGTCGCTGTACCAGAGGTTGACTTTTGCGACTAGCATAACACTGTTATTACGAGTGCGAGTGGCACAAGACACGGAGAGTAGACACAACTTTCGGTAATCACTGTTTTATTTCATAGCGGGTGGGGAGTACATGTATGGAGTTCTAGGAGTAGAACTTTCGTAGGAGGTTTACATTCCACGGCCGCTTGACGTCGAGTTTTCCATCGCCTCGGACGTCGATGAGGTAGTAGGCGTCGTTGCCTAGGACTCGCCCAATGGCGAATGGTCCCTCCCAAGGGGGGAGAGCTTGTGCATGCCTTTCTTGTCCTGGATGAGGCGTAGTACCAGCTCGCCTTCCTGGAAGGTGCGAGTCCTCACTCGCTGGCTATGGTAGTGTCGGAGCCCTTGCTGGTAGATGGCGGTGCGGGAGCGAGCGAGGTCGCGTGCCTCATCGAGCTGATCGACTCCGTCTTGGCGTGCGAGTTCGTTGGTGGCCTCCGTGTAGTTGACCACCCTGGGCGAGTCGTGCTCTAGGTCGGTGGGCATGACTGCCTCGGCGCCGTACACCATGAAGAAGGGGGTGAACCCTGTCGACCTGTTGACGGAGGTGTGTATGCTCCAGATGACAGAGGGTAGCTCCTCGACCCAGCATCCGGCGGTGCGCTCGAGTGGTACTTGGAGCCGTGGCTTCAGGCCGTGTAGGATGCTCTGATTGGCGCATTCCGCCTGGCCGTTGGACTCCTGGTGGGCGACTAAGGCAAGGTCGAGTCGGATGTGGTGCTCCTCGCAGAATTCGGCCATAGCTTCTTTGGCGAAGTTAGTGCCGTTGTCCGTGATGATGCCGTTTGGGAACCCATAGCGATAGATGAGCTCGCGTAGGAACATGGTGGCGGTCTTCCCGTCGCATTTGCGGACTGGCTTGGCCTCCACCCATTTTGTGAATTTGTCGACTGTGACCAGGAGGTGGGTGAAGCCGGAGGGGGCCTTATTGAAAGGGCCTACCATGTCCATACCCCACACGGCGAACGACCAGGTGATGGGGATTGTCTTGAGCGCCGAGCTCGGCACGTGGGTCTGGTTGGCGTATTTCTGGCAGCCGACGCACCGCTGGACGATGTCCACAGCGTCTGCGTGTGCGGTGGGCTAGTAGAATCCGTGTCGCAAGGCCTTTGCAACCAGAGAGAGGGCGCCGACGTGGTGGCCGCAGTCGTCAGAGTGAATGTCTTGGAGGATTTTGCGTCCTTCAGCGGGTTGAACGCAGCGTTGGAACACGCCGGTTACACTGCGCTTGTGGAGCTCGCCGTTGGTGAGGACAAAGGATTTGCAGTGGCGTGCTATCATCCTGGCATCCGTTTCGTCTGCTGGAAAGGTGCCTCCCTCTAGGTAGGCAATGTACGGCGTGGTCCAGTCGTCTGGATCGGCGATGAGTGCGACCAGGGCTGCCTCTGGTTGTAGCAGGATTCCGATGTCGATCTCCCTTGGGGGAGAGACGGAAGGCTTGGTGATGGTGTCGAGAAAGACGCCGACGGGTGGTGCGAGTCGAGCCGAGCCGATGCGAGAGAGTGCGTCGGCCTCCTCGTTCTTCCGCCTGTCAATCCATTCGACGGAGTAGCCTGTGAAGTGTCCGCCCAGCTTGTCCACTGCTTGGCGGTATGCCGCCATGGTGGGGGACACGGCGTCGCAGGTGCCAGCGACTTTCCCGGCGACGAGGTCGGAGTCTCCGTAGCAGCGTAGGCGGTTGACGTTCATGTCCTTGGCAGCTTGCATGCCGTGGAGTAACGCCTCGTACTCAGCCATGTTGTTGGTGCAAGGGGTGAAGTCGAGGCATAGGACGTAGCGGAGCTTGTCGCCCTTCGGAGAGGTTAGCACGATCCCTGCTCCTGCACCGTCCGCATTCTTGGAGCCGTTGAAGTGTAAACTCCAGTAATGGAGTGTCACATCCCAAGATTTTCCAAATCTTGTAATGTGAAAAATAATTAAGCAAAATAAATTTTTGTTGAAAATCAGGGTGAAAAGAAACTTTTGTTTCTAAAAGGAAACTTAAAAATCCCATCTTGAACAAACTTTAATTAAAGTTTGAATTCAACAAAATCCAAATCAAGAGAAATGCATTCCTCAATGAATGTATCTGGAAATTTAAACACTTGGAAAATAAATCCAAACCCTAAAACCTAATGAAATAAAATCATTCCCAAGTTATCTCCAAATCCATGGATCTGATCCATATAAAAATTGGTCAACAAACATTTACAAAAGATCAAGAAAGACAAATACAAATATGTCAAAATCATATAAATTGGTTTCACTTAATTTGGAGCCATAAATAAAATCTTATGAATTTAATAAAATAAGGATAAGTATTTTCCAAGCTAATAAAGGACCTATCTATAAATCCATACCAAATGGTGAGCAAATAATCCTAAAGGGATTTAAAAGGATAAACAAATATTAAACAAGATTTTACCAATTGAAATCACCAAGTTTGAATCTCCAAATAAAAAGATATGGATTTTATAAGATGAAGGAGGAATTATTAAATAAAGAATATTTAAAGACCAAATCAAATTTTGGCCAAATCCATGAACAAGTGGAATGATTTATAATCCAAATCCAAATAAAATAGTGGATAAAGAATTTTTCCAAATAAAATAAAATGGCATAAACCAAATCCTATTGGAATAAAGACAAATCCAAATTTTAAATGATTAATAAGTCATATTAAAAACTTTTCCAAATAATTCAAGATGAATTATTTGACACTCTTTTAATCAAATAAAACCTACTGAAAAGATTTGGGAGGTTTAAGAAATTAAATGGTGTTTGAAAATATTATTAAATATATTTGATTTAAAACTAGAACCTATTTTGAATAAATAAAAGACTCCAAAAAGAATAAAGTTTTTATTCAAAAATTGACTTCAGAATGTGCTACTAATCAATATTTAAATCTACACAAATTTTGGCAAAGGTTTGAAATCAAATTGAGGTTTGAATTGAGTAAACAAAATCAAAACAGAATTAAAGAAAAGGGAAAAAGAAAAACAGAAACGGAAAAAAAAAGAATCAAGCCGACCCAGCCCAACTAGGCCAGTCCAGCCCACCTCTCCCTCTCGTGAGCGAAACGTTTTCTCACCGCAGAATTAACCCACGCCCTCACTGACAGCCTGGACCCATTTCCCCTTCCCTCTATCGCTGACGAGACGACCCCACCCACAACACCCTTCTTCCTCACCCTCCCGCTGACCTCGCCGGCCGTTGCTGCCGAATCAATGACGGCGTAATACGCAGTAACGCAGCGATTAATCGGCCCCTCGATCACGCGTACTAAAGCGTCTGCCCCTCCTCTCTACTTCCCCTCCCTCGCACGCACCAGCTCGCCACCGGGCTGCGCTAATTTCACCTGAGACCATGCTCTGCTCCGACGAGCTCGCAAGAAAATTCCGGCCAGCCTCCTCCACCCCTCGCCCCTGGAGCACACGAGCACCTTCTCCAGACTCTGGCGCACCTCCCTGCACCCTCAGCTCACTCGCGCGAGCCCTGTGTCGTCGACTCTGTCTTCGTCTGAACGACGCCACCGTCTGCTCCAACTCCGACGAGCTCCACAGGTAGCCTCTGACCGCGCCTCCCTGTCTATTTGATGCCCCCATGCTCCCTACTCTCCCACGCGTCTAATAGTATCATCTTCCCCCTCTCCCGTGCTCTACAGCGACGTCCCCGACGACGACAGCGCATGCCCGTCGCCAGAAACCACTCCGGCGAGGAATCCCCGTAGCTCCAGCGCGCCCCTCGACAAACGGAAAGCACCTCGAGCACCCCCACACCACGGAAAACTCGGTGAGAACCTCCCTTCACTCCCTCGCTTCCTAGACTCGCCGAACCACCGCCACCAGACATGCCGCCGCCAGTCGCCGCCGCCAGCGCCGCTGCCTAATGGTCAAGGCGATATGATCCATAGGATTTTGATCTGACGGTTAAGATTAGAACGTGAACAAAGGGGTACGCTCGCCTCTGTGCCGCACGATTCACTTTAGATCTAACGGCTGTTGTCTGTCGATCCAACTGAAGCGGTACCGACGAATGAGAAGTGGCCACGTGTCCCTGCTGGTTTGTTTTAAAACAGAATAGCTCTATTAGATGTTCCATTTTGTAAAATCTATAACTTTTAATCTACACGTCCAAAGTTTGCAAATTTTATATCAATGGATTCAGCAAGACAAGCCCTAGCCAACCATGCACTTTGTTTAGTAAAAAACTTCTGTTAAATTGTTTGTTTTTATAGAAACTTGTGTAAGCATGTTTAGGATATAAAATTCATTCCAAAATGATTTTGAGGATAAAATCCTTGGCAAATGGTGTGTTTGAACCTACTGACCATAGGAAACAAATTGTGGTTTCAAAAATGTATTTGGTGAAGCAAAAGAATAAATCTTGGATTTAAACCATTTCTAGTCAAATAAAAATATGGTTTAATTATGAAAAATGGTTTTGGAAGAAAACCTTTGAGAAATGTTTTGGAAATAAACTCTCTGACCCTAAACACAAGGTTTTGTGGTTTGAAAACATATTTTGTGAAACCTATAGATTAATGCCTTATAAAAAACATTTCTACACCACATAAAATGATACCTTGTTCTAAAAATGGTTTATGAAGTAAAACCTTTTGCAAATGGTTTTGCCACTTTATAAAATGACCATTAGGTGTTTAAAAATGTTTATGAACCATTAGAAACCACTTTTACAAATAAAACAATCTCTTGCATGCTTGCATGCATTGTTTTGTTTCTATAATTTTATGTGATGAATTGCTTGAATGGTAGATTGAATTATTGTTTGCTTGATTGAATTGTAGTGATTGAAGTGATTAAACATTGCAAAGATCAAGGAGTGAACTTATACTCTCTACCAAAAAGGCAAGTGATGATACATACTTTTGTCCCATTATTTTCACTATGCATTAGTGATATTTCTAAGTAAGACTTGCATGGAATTTTGTTAAGTATAAACCATGCTATGGGAAATCCTAGTAGATGAAACCTTAGTAGAAATTTCCTAAGTTAAGATTCCTACTACTATCATGCTTAGCTTAGCTAGTAGAAAACAAGGGTGGAATATATATTCATGCTATGGAAAAATTTCTAAGTCTGAGGACTTGTGTTTTTGTTTAATAAAACAACTAAGTGAATGAATCACCTGGGTGGAATGGAAGGAATGGTTTGTGTTGAGTGGTCATGCAAGTCCAGTATGTTGGGGGAAACTTGGGCATCACCAAGTCCAGCATGCTGGGGAAAACTTGGTGTCTCACTTGTGGATGGCCACCCAGGAACAAAGAGATTTGAGATGTCAAATGTTGAGAAGCTTCAAGTGCAGCCACTTGGCATTATGGGCTCTGCCTGGATCATATAGGTTGCAATAACTTAGCCAAATGGACAGTTGGTGGTAGGGGTTTGATAGGTTGGAACGCGTCCATTCTGGTTTAAGGGAAGGCTTCTGAAAGATCTTGTCTTGGTGAAACCAAGTCTTGTGGGGAAAGTGCACCACCTCTGCAGAGTGTAAAATCTAAGTACTTAGTCATGTCCCTGGCAAAGGACAAATTGAGTATCAAGACATGGAAGCTATCAAGAATCTCATCATCCAAATTTCTAAGTTAAAAACTTGTGGTTGAACAAGGATTGAAGAATCACCAATTTCTATTTTGTCAAGCAAAAACTTAGTGTTTTCAAATGATAAGGAAAATCTATTTTGAGCAAAGCAAGCCTAAGCTCCACTTAGCCGAATGCATATAGATGATAGACTCTACTATACTACCATAGTATCACTTGTCAATACAATTCAAATGTATTGACCCTTGTGGCTGTAACTTGTTATGTTGCAGGTTTGTTTGATATTAGTGAAGTTTAATGATTAGGATTACAAGTCTACAACCAACATGTCTGCTTGTGGCACTATGAAGATGAAGGACCCCATGCTATTGTTATATTCTGCTGCATTGTAATGAGATAGCCAAATGAGCTATGTAAGATGTAATAAATTATTTTATTCCTGGTTATAAAGTTGTATTATGACCTTTGTTTCCTGATATTACATCTTAACTGTGGATGCTAGCTATTGATCCAGGGACTAGCATTGCAATCACAGGGATCCTTTTCCTTTATAAAGGAGGGACCTTATATGGAGGTATGATAGCTTTTCTGGCTGCAGGGCCTCCTCCCAGTCGGCAATGAAGTCCGCGAGAGCCTGTGATTTAATCGCCTTGCGCGGCTCATATTTGATGTTGTGGACGCCGATCTCGACGGCCCACTTGGCGACTCGCCCGCTCGCCTCACGGTTGCGGATGATGTCTTGCAACGGTGCTGAGGAGACGACCGTTAACGGGTGCTCCTAGAAGTAGTGTGGCAGTCGTTGTTGTGCTCTGAAGACTGCGTATACCAATTTCTGGTATTGCGGGTAGCGCTGGCGCGACTCGGTGAGGACTTCGCTGATGTAGTACACTGGTCGCTGCACCGGGCGCTCCTTTCCTTCCTCTGGTCGTTCGACGACCATGACGGCGCTGACGACGCGCTCGGAAGCCACGACATAGACCAGCATGGGTTCCTTGTCAACGGGGGCAGCGAGTAGTGGCGCTGCGAGTAGCACCTTCTTGAGGTCACGGAGCGCATCATCTGCCCCCTTGTCCCACTGGAAGGTGGGATTCTTGCGCATCAGGCGGTAGAGGGGCATCGCCTTTTCGCCCAACTGGGGGATGAAGCGGCTGAGAGACGCGACTCGCCCGGCCAGCTTCTGGACGTCGCGTAGGCACTCGGGTTTGCCGAGTCGAGCGATCGTGTCGATCTTGGTGGGGTTCGCCTCGATCCCGCGCTTGGAGACAATGTATCCCAGTAGCTGCCCCGCTGGTACACCGAAGGTGCATTTGCCTGGGTTTAGCTTTATCTTGTACTCGCAGGTTGGCGAATGTTTTCGCCAGGTTGGCGAGTAGGTCGCTCTGGCGAGCGGACTTCACGACCACGTCGTCGATGTATACGTGGATATTGCGGCCAACTTGGCTCGCGAGGCACTCCTGCATGCACCGCTGGTAGGTCGCCCTGGCGTTCTTGAGGCCGAAGGTCATGGCGGTGTAGCAGAAGGCTCCGAATGGTGTGATGAACTCTGTCTTCTCTTCGTCCTCAACGGCCATTTTGATCTGGTTGTACCCAGAGTAGGCGTCGAGGAAGCATAGCGACTCCGAGCCCACGGTGGAATCGATGATTTGGTCGATTCGCGGGAGGATGAATTGTTCCTTCGGGCAAGCGCTGTTTAAGTTTGTGTAATCGATACACATCCTCCAGGTCCCGTTTTTCTTCTCGACAAGGACTGGGTTTGCCAGCCACTTGGAGTATTTGATTGGCTGGATGAAGCCTGCAGCGAGTAGGCGCTGCACTTCCTCGGCGATAGCTCGGCGGCGCTCTTCATTGAAGGGCCGCAGCGACTGCTTGACAGGTCGCACTTTGGGGTCAGCGTTGAGTTTGTGCTCAGCGAGTTCCCTGGGGACACCAGGCATGTCAGAGGGCTTCCATGCGAAGATGTCCCTGTTCTCACGGAGGAACCCGATGATCGCGCCTTCCTATGCTGGGCTCATGCCCGTCCCGATCGTCACCGTCTGGCTGGAGTCGCCTGGGACCAGCTCGACGGTGCGGGTATGCGTCATTGCCTCGAAGGCGGTGGGGTTGCCGCCCTCCGAGTTGGGCTTCTTTAGTATGGTGGGGTCATCGTTGTTGACCCCGCTCGCGTACTTAGCGAGCTCGTCGGCGTGGTTGGCCTCTGCCGCGATGACGGCGTCGGCGAGTTCGGCTCCTTTGGCCTCGCACTCGGCGGCCATGTCGGGGTCGCCGTGGATGGTGATGACGCCGCACGGCCCGGGTAGCTTCATCGCGTTGTACGCGTAGTGGGGCGCTGCCATGAACTTGGTGAACGCCTGGCGCCCCAGGACATAGTGGTAGGGGCCGTCGAAGGGCAACATCTCGAAGACGATCCACTCGGTGCGGAAGTTTGCCGGTGTGCCGGAGGTGACTGGCAGCGTCACCTTGCCGATCGGGTACGCCTTCCGATCAGGGACGATGCCGTGGAACGTGGTGTAGGTCGTCTCGATCATTGACTGTGGGAGCCGCGATCGCCTGATGGTGTCCAGGTATAGGATGTTGATGGAGCTGCCGCCGTCCATCAATGTCTTGGGGAGCCAGTAGTCTCCCACCTTGGGCTTGACCACCAGGGCAACTCGGCCTGGGTACTCGATCCGTGGCGAGTGGTCTTGGCGGCTCCAAGTGATTGGCTGCTCGGACCAGTTGAGGAACTGGGGGACGTCCACC
The DNA here is from genome assembly GCA_916181665.1 of Avena sativa. NCBI lineage: Eukaryota > Viridiplantae > Streptophyta > Magnoliopsida > Poales > Poaceae > Avena > Avena sativa. The sequence continues at coordinate 366,802,523 of OV702297.1, read as the reverse complement.
TGGGCCACCGTGTTTACTGCGACGGCGCGGGCGATGACCTTATTCTCGCGCTTCGTGTTGAAGCCTGTGAAGGTGTGGAGCGAGCCGGCGACGCTGCCGAATTTTCCACCGTTTGGCGGGTTGTTGTCGGGGTCTTCTCGCGCGCGTCGTGCCTTCTCGATCTCCTTGAGAGAGTGGCAGTCGGCGGTCATGTGCGTGGCGGGCTTTCCCTGCTATGAAATGCACAAGGTTGGTTAAGGAGGGCCGCGGGGTCGAACCTCGGCTTCGCCTTGTAGTTTCCACTGTCGTGGCGTTGCCCCCCGCCGCGGCGGAAGCTCTTGGGCTCGCGCTGCGCGTATCCAGCGTTGGCGACGAAGTCGACTTGCCCATCACTGCGGCGCTTGCCGGTGAGGCGAGTGTTGCTGTAGCGTAGATCGGGTCTTCTCCCATTGTCGTTGCCGCTCGTGCGGCATTGTCCTCCCGACTCGTCGTCGGTTTCCTGGTTTGGGTCTTCCTCCGCGTACCTTTTTGCTATCTCCAGAAGATCCGGTATGTTGTCGAGTGTGAGGTACGCTCGTTTGAGCTTGGCGACCGGGGGCTCATAGCGGCACGAGGTCTTGAAGCAGTGGATTGCGGTGTCTGGGTGGATGCCGACTGCGTTGTACCACAGGTCTTGCCACTATTGGACCCAGCTGCGGGTCGACTCGCGAGGTCCCTGGACGCATCGTTCCATGTCCTCGATGGTGGTGGCGCGGGTGTATGAACCCTCGAAGTGCCTGACAAAGGCGTCGCACATCTCTTCCCAGGAGTCGATGCTATCCACGGGAAGAGTGTTAATCCACTGCCTGCACGCCCCCTCCATCATTAGGGGAAGATAGCGGGCGGCTATTACATCGGTGTGGCCGACGATCCCCATTGCCATGAGGTAGGTATCTAGCCACACGGAGGGATCGTATGAGGGGTCATACTTCTCTATTTCCTTCGGCGCTTTGAAGTTCGCCGGGTATCTCTCGCCTCGGATCATCGGTCCGAAGCACCGGGGCCTGAGTCGGCTTAGCGACCCCCTCGGTTTGCCGTCACGGCGGTTAGTGAGGGTATGCCGCAGGTCGTCGGGCTGGCATGCGCGCCAGCTCTGGTTGTTGATTATGTGGGTGCGGGCGTCGACGGGTTGACCGTTGGCAGCGACGAAGTTGGTTGCCGGCCAGGGGTCGTTGGTGGAGAGTGCCGCGTTCGCGGGTCGGTGTTGGGGCTGTAGCGGTTCGGGTGGCGGGCAGTTGAGGGTGTTTGCCGCCATGGGGCGGCCGCTTGAGGCCGCTCTGCTGCCCGATGAACGCGAGTACATCCGACCCTGTGAGTCGACGCCTGCGTTTTGTTGTTCGACCGCTTTCGCGAGCAAGGCTTTGGCGTACTGGATCTGCAGGGCACCATCACCAGTGGCCACGATGTTATGGACTGCTGCTCGGCACGCAACGAGGTTGTCCATCGGGGTAGAGAACAGTGGGAGGCCATTCGCGTCTCGCTCCTGCGAGGAAACCATGATCCTTGGTTGGTCCCTAAGGGGTGTGCGGTTGGGTGGTGGCGGTGCGCCATTGGCCGTTGCCCCTGGTGGGGGCCGAGCGCTTCCTCCTGGTGGCACGTTCACGCAGATCGCGCGCTCGGCCGCGCGGGCCGGGCCGTTCTCGTCGTCGAAGTTCAGGGCGCGCCCCTGGACGGTGGGGTTCAGGCGCGACCTGATTCGGAGCTGGTGGTAGCGCGACAGCTCCTGCGCTGTCACCTGCCCGAGGCGAAATTTTTCGCGCTCGGCTTGTTCCTTGCGGACTGCTTCCGCCAGCTTCAGGCAGAGTTCCTCGACCTCTGTTGCCGTTGTGTTGGGAGGGATCGGAGTGGAGAATGGATCCTCCGGCGGGTCGGCGCCAGTCGCCATGTAGGTCGCGGCGTGATGGCCGGTTCCATCGCGGAGGTCGGCGGAGTTCTCCGACCCGGAGTCGGAGTCGAAGATCCCAAGGATGGAGGGATCCTCGAAGTCCCCGGCGTTGGAGACCTGGGTGATGGAGCCCGCGGGCGATGCGGCGACAATGGATCCGGCGAGTGACGCTGGGGTCGCCGAGTCGGCGGCGTCGTTGAGGGTCGTGTCTTCCGCGGCTGCGGTGGTTTCGGCCACGTCGCTGTGGGCCGAGTGGTACTCGGAGGCGAGGCGGTGGATCGTGCGGACCTGACTCTCAGAGAGTCGGTCGCGTGGCGGCGACTCACGGATGCGAGCCGAGTCCTCCGAGACGATGATGTCGGTGAGGCCGACGAAGAGGCTGATCGTGCCGACAGGCAGGATCATGTTGTGCGTGATGGGTCGCGCCGCTGGGACGTAGCTGCTCAGCAAGATCTGAAGCATCTCGCCGATCGTGATCATGTGGCCGATGGCGATCGACTCGTTGATGGGCAGATCGGATCTCGCCGCAGAACACCGGCCTGACCGGCCAGGCCCCACGGTGGGCGCCACTGTCGTGGGAATGACCACGGCAGATGTTGCAATCGGCAGCGAGTAGTATAACATGGGGCAAGGGCGGCCAGCCATCTGCGGTGCAATATGAGGGCTGAGACACAAGGTTTTACCCAGGTTCGGCCCCCCGGAGGGTAAAGACCTACTCCTACTAGATTGTATTACGATGAGAGTACAATGGGGCGAGCTCGACGGCTAGGCGGCGAGTCGCTTGGGTGTATGATGGAACGTGTCCTCTATGAGCCCTCTAGGGAGGTTTATATAGACTCACCTCCCTAGGGTTTAAAGATCTCAACTTAATCAGTGAAGGACTCGGCGATCCTATGACCTAATCCGACTAGGCCTATCTACGCTCCTTGGCCTTCAGCTTCCAGTCGCTTGAGTCCACGCCAGATCTTGATCCAGTCGCCGTCCTGCAGGCCCACTCGCTGGCGCCTAGGCCAGTAGGAAACATCCTGCTGAGTATACCCCGGTAGGCATATTCCCATCATTGATTACTATTGTAGTTGATGCTTGTGAGTGGAACCATTGGATTATTGTTTATGTTCAGATTGTTATCCATTACCATATCATCTTTGATCTTGATCCATATGATGTCTTGTGAGTAGTTCGTTTAGTTCTTGAGGACATGGGAGAAGTCATGTTGTTATTAGTGAATCTGTGATGAGTTATTATTCAATGGTTTAGTATTTAAGTTGTGGTGCTATTCTTCTAGTGGTGTCATGTGAACGTCGACTACATGACACTTCACCATTTATGGGCCTAGGGGGATGCATTGTGTATTTGGTTACTAATTGTGGGGTTGCCGGAGTGACAGAAACCTGAACCCCCGTTAGGACACCTTTGCACAAGGGAGCATAGGATCTCAGAGTTTAAGGTTGTGGTTAGGTTTATATCTTAATTACTTTCCTGTAGTTACGGATGTTTGCAGGGGGTTAATCACAAGTATGTATTAGTCCAAGTACGGTCGGTAAATTAGCACAGGTTCACCCACACAACACTTACAAAACCAGAGAAGAGTACTCAGCTATTTGAAGCGAAAGCACTTGACATAATTCCCATGTGTCCTCGGGAACGTTAGGTCCTTATAAGTATTCCCACCGGCTTGTCCTTTGCTAAGAAAGGATTGGGCCACTTGCTCCGTTTGTTCGTTACCTTTGTTACTTTCTCCTTGTTTTGTTGCCTTGTCAGAAAACCACTAAAAATCTGTTTGCTAAGTATTCACAGAGATTTACTGCTCCATACCACTGTTCAGCACCTTCTGCTCCTCGTTGGGATCGACACTCCTATTTATCAAAAGTACTAAGATAAACCCCTATACTTGTGGGTCATCGGGTATCCCTTGCACATGCTACCAGAGCTATCCCATAACCAAAATGACAAGGCAAGCAGACAATGATCATCTCAACAATCTTCTTATTTACCATGGGAATATGGTGCTTTTTCTCTCTTTCCTCTTTTCTCAATATGTCTCTCTTTTTTTATAAGAAGAATGCTTCATATATGTCACTATGGTGATGCTGGAAGTTTCCACCATGATTAGGCATGGCTTAGGCTAGAGGCTTAGGCGTTTCTCTAACTCACATACATAATTCCATGGACTTACAAGCTCCCCTTTTATTTCACACCGATGACATCCATACACAAAAGAGCATGATATCGACTGTGTACAAAGTACAAGTGCAATGTTGAAAGCGTTCCCCATGACAGCACGGTTCTGCTAATTCCAACGTATAAGTGCAAGCATATACAACATAGATGACACAATGGTTCAAGTTTATTTGGGGCAAGAAATATAAAGTGTGCCATCAAGTTTGTGAGAGCTTTAATCACTAAGTTTTCACATAACAAAATACTTTTTAATTGGAAGATAGATGAAAACAAGAATATACTTGGAATGGTGTAACACACCATGCATAGGAATTTATAGTGGAAATTTTGGAATAACTTGGTTTCTTGGGAGTTGGAAGCATGATTAGAGCTTACTCATACAAGTGGAGGCTAGCAAAAGACTGGGAGCGACCAACTAAGAGAGCAATAATGGCCATAATCATGCAGAGCGACAAAACATTACTAATCAAAGCATAGAGTGGTACTACAAGTAAAGGACTAAATGATCATAGAGGCTATGGTTACTGGATCATAGTCATAACATGGTGCGAGCATGTGTCAAGTCAACCCAAACAAAGCATCAAAGGAGAATACCACAATACTATGCTTTTGCATGCTAAAACAACGCATGATTCTTTCAAGGCACACTAAGCAATTCCAATTGTTTGGAACAAGTCATGATACAGCAATAATCACTAAGCATAAGGTCAAAACAACACCTAGCATTACATGCTAAAGTCTAAGTCACAGTCAAAGCAAGCTCCTCTTGCACTCCTCAAGCAAGAACTTTCTACTCCTTTCCAACACCAATCAACTTATTTGAAACAATACAACAAGAATGGGGGTCCAAACTACTTTATTCAAGCAAACAAAACAAACTAAGAAAACCAAACGAAAACTAATATGCTCCAAGAACAACACAACCGTGCATGAAATGATAAAAACAAAGTGTCTAGAAAGACCTGAGCTTTTTATTGATGAAGAAGGGGATGCCTCGGACATCCCCAAGCTTTGACGCTTGTGCCTCTTGAATATTTATTGGGGTGACAACAGGGTGGCATCCCCAAGCTTGAGCTTTTGTCCATTCTTCATCTCATTACATCATTCTTTCTCTACACCTGAAAATTTTCCTTCATACGAAATTTTACAGAATCTTCATTAGCAACATTAGTGTATTCAAAAGATAACAGACCCTAAGGTTTAGCTTTGGAACAGCAAAACTTTCACTAAAAACAAAAGATACTGTAGCAACTCCAACAAAAAATTCAATTTCCCAAAAAGAACCCAAAAAGGAATCAATAAGAAGCAAATGCAAATAATGGCAGAAATCTGTCAAAACAGACCAGCAGGTAGAAACCGATTTTTTCGAAGACCTTCTGTTGCTCAAATCAAAAAGTGTTGAACTAACAGAAGTTATCTAACATACCGGGGGATTTATTAGTAAATTATTAGATCAATCCGACTTACAGAGATTCCTCATGAATTTTTACGGTGGAGCACAAAAATCTGTTTCGGGACAGCAACTCCCCAAATCTTACTTCCCTCTTATTAGAGGTTATTATTGGCACAAAAAACAAAGAAAAAGGATAAGGAGAGGTCATTAATGAAGTAATAACTTCCAATACTCAAGAAAACTCTTGGGTTATCTCCCAACAAGCACTTTTCTTTAACGCCTTTAAGTTAGGCATAAGAAGCAAGAATCAAGTATTTTCAAATGAAGAATTAAGATCAATACTTGCAATATCTTCAACTAGGAAAGGTATCTCATCCAAATGAGTTTTGGAGGATCCCTTCTCATCTCTCCTTGGTTCCCTACTTTCATCAAAAGGATTTTCATGAACAATCCAATCAAAATTCTTTTCTAAGGCTTCATGCATTCCTACAAGTTTAAAAGGTATGGGTATGTTAATTTCCTCTCTAGGATTGGTTTTCTCTAAAGTACCCATAACATATACACATGAGCCTAGCATAACGCTCAAAGACTTTTTTTTTGGCTTCCTTAGCAACATCATTGAACTCTTTTAGTAAAGTTTCAAGGATAAATTCTCTCTTTTCAGCATCCTTTTCTTCTTTTAGTTTGAGAAACAAAATTTGCATCATGGGGTTAAGGTTAACAAACCTAGCCTCCAACATATGAACTAAAAAGGCTGCAGCAATTTTATAATTAGGAGCAAGTTCTGCAATAGATCTATCCTCAATATCCTCATGTTTGCTAACATGATTAAAGAATTCTTCAATATTTTCTTTCCCAATTATGGAGCCACTACCTATTGAAAGGTCTTTCAAGGTGAACTTGGGGATCAACATGGTGAGCTAGACAAAGAACTAATTTTTTTGTGTTTTTGAAAAGAGAAAGCAAACCAAGCTAAACTAATTTTTTTGGAGTTTTTGATAAAAAGAGGCAAACAAAACCAAACAAAAGAAACTAAGCAAAACAAAAACAAAGTAAAGAGAAAGGTTGAGAAGGACTCCCCTTGTGAAGACGTCCTTAGACTCCCCGGCAACGGCGCCAGAAATAGCTTGATGACGTGTTGTCAATGCCTCGTTGGGAGACCCCAAGAGCAAGGTGTGATGAGCACAGCAGCAGGTTTCCCCTCAGTAAGAAACCGAGGTTATCGAACCAGTAGGAGAAAAGAAACGACTCAAAGGTGTTGCTAGCAACTTGGATACCTGCACAACACAAACTCACGACTTAGATTAAATAGAGGCATGAACCCACTATCGAGCATAAATACCCCCTCTTGAAGTCACTAGCAACTACTTGGCTAAGATAGATACTAACAACGGAGAGCATGCAAGATCAAAAACAACACAGACATGATAGAATCAATAAGACAAAACCATTAATCAATCTAACATAGTAATCTCAATATCCATGAGATCCCCGCAAACACAACATGCATGATTACAAATAGATGAAATCTTTATCATAAACTGAGCTCACAAGATCTAGACATGAAAGCACAAAGGAAGAGATACAACCATCTAGCTACTACATGGATCCGTAGTCCAAGGTGGAACTACTCACGCTTCTGTTGGAATTATGCCCTAGAGGCAATAATAAAGATGTTATTATTATAATTCTTGTTCATGATAAAGTTTATATTCCATGCTAGAATTGTATTAAGCGGAAACATTAATACTTGTGTGGTTCGTGAACAACACCGTGTCCCTAGTACGCCTCTATGGACTAGCTCATTGATCAATGATGGTTAAGGTTTCCTAACCATAGAAATGAGTTGTCGATTGATAATGAGATCATATCATTGGGAGAATGATATGGTGGACAGACCCAAACTAAGCGAAGAAATTAGATCGTATCATTGTGTTCATCATTGCGAAGCTTTTCCTATGTCAAATATTGTATTCCTTGGACCATGAGATAATACAACTCCCTGGTATCGGAAGAAAGCTTTGAGGTCATCAAACGTCATCCTATGAGAGGGTGATCATAAAGGTGTCTCTCAGGTGATCGGAAAGTATCTATTGGGTTGTATGTATCGAGATGGGATTTGTCCCTCCCAAGTCGGAGAGATATACTTCGGGCCCACTCGGTAATCGATATCAACACCGCTTGCAAGCATGTGGTTAAGGAGTTGATCACAAAGTGATATTGGATTACGGAACGAGTAAAGTACTTGCTGTGAACGAGATTGAACTAGGTATGACGATACCGACGATCGAATCTTGGGCAGGTAAAATATCGCGAGACGAAGGGAATATATATATGGGATTGATTGAATCCTGGCATCGTGGTTCATCCGATATGATCATCGATGAATGTGTGGGAGTCAATATGGGTGCCCAGACCCTGCTGTTGATTATTGATAGAAGATCATGTCTGCATATTCTCGAACCCGCAGGGTCACACACTTAACGTGTCTCGACGCTAGGATAGATTGGATAATTGGTTTATGAATTTTTGTTCGGAGTCTCGGATGGGATCCGGGATATCACGAGAGGTTCCGGAATGGTCCGGGGAATAAGATTCATATAAGGCAGTGCAGTTTTTGGAGTTCGGAATTGTTCCGGGTTAATCGGTATTGTACCGGAAGCTTCTAGAACCTTCCGGAAGGGGACCAACGTGGCCCCACCTTCCGGGAGGGGGCATGGGCCTATGAGGGAGTGTCCTGGCCGCATTGGGCCAGGGGCACAAGGCCCCATAGGGCCCAGCCGATCCTAGATAAGTTTAAATCGTTTAAACTAGAGATAAGATAGGGTTTCTAGAAGGGAGAGTTTAAATCGTTTAAACTAGAGATAGGCTTGGAGGATGGGCAAGGGCTGGCCGCACCCCCCTCTATATATAGAGGGCTGGTGTGCCCCCTCCCCCTACACACCTTCCTCCAAACCCTAGTTGCCCTGCTGCCCTCCTCTCTCCCTCCCGACTGTTTGTAGGCGAAGCCCTGCTGCAGAAATTCTCCACCATATACACCACGCCGTCGTGTTGTAGATCCAATCCATCTCTCCACCATACTTGCTGGTCCGAGGAAGGAGGAGACGTCGAGGTGCTGCACGTGTGCATCTCACGGAGGCACCGCCACTTGTGGTGCTAGATCGGATCGGATCGCGAGGAGGAGAAGCGAGTACGACTACATCACCCACGTTCCGACGAACGTTCCGCTGTGCGAATCTTCAAGGGTATGAAGATATAATCCAATCTCTCTCGTTGTTTGCATCTCCTAGATTAGATCTTGGCTTTCCCTCTGTTCGCTTCCGTAGAAAATTTTGATTTACTATGCTGCGAAACCCTTCAGTGGTATCAGAGCTAGATCTATGCGTAGATGTGATTCACGAGTAGAACGCAACATGGTTGTTGCGGGCGTTGATGTTTTCTGTTGCAAGCCTCTTGTTTGTGTTCTTCTTATGATGCGGGATAGTGAGATTGAAGCGGTCCAGGCCAACCTTACGCGACGTCGTTCGCGAGACCGGCTCCGCACTTGACGTGTGGCTTGTACCACACATGCGGCTGGTGGATGTCAGTTTCTCTCACTATAGTTGTCATGGGATTAACACCAGAGTTTGGCAACCATAATATCACCGTTGTGGCTTTCCGTAGGTAAGAATCGTTCTTAGCATCTACTCCCATGAGCCACGTAAAACATGACACAACAAAGTAGAGGCGTCTAACTTGTTTTTGCAGGGAGTGTTTTCTGTGATATGGTATGGCCCAAGATGTGATGTGTATAATGTATGCGATGATCATGTTTTGTAATGTTTCACGACTTGCATGTCGATGAGTTCACAACCGGCAGGAGCCATATGGTTGTCTTTATAATTGTGTATGACCTGCGAGTCAACTTATTATACGCCATGTAATAGCTTTACTTTATCGCTAAGTAGTTAGCAATAGTTGTAGTTGCTATTCGTGGTGGAGGCAATCATGGTGAAGTGATGGAGATCATGCCGGAACGCACAAGATGGAGATCATTGCGCGAAGATTGGCTATACCATGTCACATAAAGTTATATGCATGTGATGTTTATCCTTTTATGTATCTTATTATGCTTAGATCGCGACGGTAGCATTATAAGATGATTCCTCACTTAAAGATCAAGATAAAAACTGTGTTCTCCCCAAGTATGCACTGTTGCGAAAGTTCGTCGTGTCCAAGCATCACGTGATGATCGGGTGCTATAGACTCTACGCTCACATACAACGGGTGCAAGCCAGTTTTGCACACGCGGAAATACTTGGGTCTAACTTGACGAGCCTAGCATGTACAGACATGGCCTCGGAACACATGAACCGAAAGGTTAAGCATGAGTCATATGAATGATATGATCGACACTTCGTTGTCCACCATTAAAACCACATCTCTTCTCGTGAAGATCGGATTAGGTGTGGTGAATTTGGATCGTGTTCACTAAACAACTTGAGGGATGTTGAATTTAGTGGGAGTTCATCTAGTAATTTGATTAAGTTGAACTATTTATCATGAACATAGTCTAAATTGTACTTGCAAATACTGTAGATCACATGGCCAAGTCCAACTTCAACTTCAACGTTTTTGCTGAGAAAGAAAAGCTTAGAAACAATGGGTCTAACTTCACCAACTGGTTCCGCAATCTAAGAATCATTCTGTCTAGCGGACAAAAGGACTATGTCCTTGAGAAAGCGTTAGGTAACCCCCCTGCTACAACTGCGCCGGCTGATGAGAAAGCTGTCTATCAGTCGCGCAAAGATGATTATGGTGTGATTAAGAGCACCATGTTGTTTGCTATGGAACCGGAACTTCAAAATCGTTTTGAAAACTATCCCAGGCCCTTTGAGATTCTCGAGGAGCTGAAAACCATGTTTCAGACTCAGGCCCGTTCTGAGAGATATGAGATCTCTGAGAAGTTCTTTAACTGCAAGATGGAGGAAGGGAGTTCCGTTAGTGAGCACGCCATTAAGATGTCGGGCTACACTCAACGCCTTGAGCAACTGGACTGCAAGATTCCAGAGGAGCTCAAGATTGATAGGGTTCTGCAATCACTCCCTCCCAGCTACAAAAGTTTTGTAGTGACTCATAATCAGATTGGTTCCACTGATACGATCACCGAGCTCTTTGCAAAGCTGAAGGCTGCGGAGGTGGACATCAAGAAGGATAATCATGTGTTGATGGTCAACAAGCCCTCCTTCAAGAAAGGTAAAGGTGCAAAGAAGCCCTTCAAGAAAGGCGGCGGCAAGCGCGTTGCCCCTGCTGAGAAGAAGCTCAAGTCTGGTCCCAAGCCGGACACTGAGTGCTTCTATTGCAAGGACAAGGGTCACTGGAAGCGCAACTGTCCGAAGTACTTAGCGGACAAGAAGGCTGGCACCATCAAAGGTATATTTATATACATGTTATTGATGTTTTCCTTACCAGCCCTCGTTGTAGTGCCTGGGTATTTGATACTGGTTCAGTTGCTAATATTTGTAACTCGAAACAGGAGCTACGGAATAGATGACGGCTTACGAGGGATGAGGTGACGATGCGCGTTGGCAACGGATCAAGAGTTGATGTGATGGCCGTCGGCACGCTCTCCTTAGTTTTACCTTCGGGATTAGTTTTAAACCTTAATAAATGTTATTATGTGCCTGCGTTGAGCATGAACATTATTTCTGGATCGTGTTTATTGCAAGACGGTTATTCATTTAAATCGGAGAATAATGGTTGTTCTATTTATATGAGTAACATCTTTTATGGTCATGCACCCCTTGTGAATGGTTTATTTCTTCTAAATCTCGAAAGGGATGAAACACACATCCATAACATTGAGGCTAAGAGATGCAAAGTAGACAGTGATAATACTACTTATTTGTGGCACTGTCGTCTAGGTCATATTGGTGTAAAGCGCATGAAGAAACTCCATTCTGATGGACTTTTGGAGTCTCTTGATTTTGAATCATTTGACACATGCGAACCATGCCTCATGGGCAAGATGATCAAAACCCCGTTCTCCGGTATGATGGAGCGAGCAACGGACTTGTTGGAAATCATACACACCGATGTATGCGGACCGATGAGTGTTTCGACGCGCGGTGGATATCGCTATTTTCTCACTTTTACCGATGACTTAAGTAGATATGGGTATATCTATTTAATGAAACATAAATCTGAAACGTTTGAAAAGTTCAAAGAATTTCAGAATGAAGTGGAGAACCATCGTAACAGAAAGATTAAGTTTCTACGATCCGATCGTGGGGGCGAATATTTGAGTTATGATTTTCTCACGCATCTCAAAGCAAGTGGAATCGTTTCGCAACTCACCCCACCCGAAACACCACAGCGCAATGGTGTGTCTGAACGCCGGAATCGAACCCTATTAGATATGGTCCGATCGATGATGTATCTTACTGATTTGCCGTTATCATTTTGGGGTTATGCATTAGAAACCGCTGCATTCACTTTAAATAGGGCTCCATCTAAATCCGTTGAGACGACACCGTATGAACTATGGTTTGGTGCTAAACCTAAGTTGTCGTTTCTTAAAGTTTGGGGATGCGAAGCTTACGTCAAGAAGTTGATGCCGGACAAGCTCGAACCCAAAGCGGAGAAATGCGTCTTCATAGGATACCCTAAGGAAACTATTGGGTATACCTTCTATCACAGAACCGAAGGCAAAGTGTTTGTCGCAAAGAACGGTTCCTTTCTTGAGAAGGAGTTTCTCTCGAAAGAAGTGAGTGGGAGGAAAGTAGAGCTAGACGAGGTTATTGAACCTTCTCTTGAATTGGAGAGTAGCGCGGCACCTGAAATTGTTCCAGTGCCGCCTGCACCAACAATAGAGGAAGCTAATGACAAGGATCATGAAGCTTCGAACGATGCTGCTACTGAACGTCGCAGGTCGACAAGGTCGCGTGCCCCTCCTGAGTGGTACGGCAACCCTGTCTTGACTGTCTTGTTAGTAGAAGACAGCGAACCTACGAACTATGAGGAAGCGACGATGAGCCCAGACTCTGAGAAATGGCTAGAAGCCATGAAATCCGAATTGGGATCCCTGAGCGAAAACCAAGTATGGACTTTGGTGGACCCTCCTAGCGACCGAAAGGCCGTTGAGTGCAAATGGATCTTCAAGAAGAAAACGGACGCGGATGGTAGTGTTACCGTCTATAAAGCACGGCTTGTTGCGAAAGGTTTTCGACAAGTTCAAGGTGTTGACTACGATGAGACTTTCTCTCCCGTAGCGATGTTTAAGTCCATTCGGATTTTATTAGCAATTGTTGCGTTTCATGATTATGAAATATGGCAGATGGATGTCAAGACTGCTTTCCTCAATGGCAACATTGATGAAGAGTTGTATATGATGAAACCCGAAGGTTTTGTCGATCCTAAGGATGCTGATAAAGTATGCAAACTTCAGCGTTCCATTTATGGACTGAAGCAAGCATCTCGGAGTTGGAACCTTCGTTTTGATCAAGTGATCAAGATCTTTGGATTTGTTCCAAATTGCTACGAAGCTTGCATCTACAAGAAAGTGAGTGGGAGCTCGGTGACGTTTCTGGTACTATATGTGGATGACATATTGATTATTGGAAATGACATCGACATGCTTAACGATGTGAAGAGTTATTTGAACAAGTGTTTTTCAATGAAATACCTAGGTGAAGCTGCTTATATATTGGGCATAAAAATCTGTAGAGATAGACAAAGACGCCTGATAGCTTTAAGCCAGAGTACATACCTAGACAAAGTTCTGAAAAGGTTCAGAATGGATAAGGCATTGAAAGGTTCAGTGCCTATGTTGTCAGGTAAGATATTGAGCAAGGCTCAGTGTCCAGCTACGGTAAATGATAGGGAAGCTATGAGCAAAGTGCCTTATGCCTCGGCCATAGGTTCCATCATGTATGCCATGCTGTGTACTAGACCGGATGTGTCCAATGCTCTTAGTTTGACGAGCAGATATCAAAGTGATCCAGGAGTGGAACACTGGACAGCCGTGAAGAACATCCTAAGGTACCTAAATAGGACTAAAGAAATGTTCTTAGTCTATGGGGGTGATGAACAGCTCGTCGTAAAAGGTTACGTCGATGCTAGTTTCGACACCGACAAGGATGATTGTAAATCTCAGACAGGATACGTGTATATTTTGAATGGAGGAGCTGTGAGCTGGAGAAGCTGCAAGCAAAGCGTGATCGCGGGATCTACAGTAGAAGCGGAATACATGGCTTCTGCAGAAGCATCAAGTGAAGGAGTTTGGATCAGAAACTTCATCACTGAGCTTGGCGTGGTTCCAAGTGCATTGGACCCACTGGAGATATTATGTGACAACACTGGCGCCATAGCACTCGCTAAGGAACCAAGATATCATCCAAAGACCAAGCATATCAACCTCAAGTTTCATATAATCCGAGATTATATAGCAGATGGAGATCTGAAGATCAGCAAAGTACATACAGATCTGAATGTCGCAGATCCATTGACTAAACCTCTTCCACGTGTAAAACATGATCAGCACCTCAGTGCCATGGGTGTGAGATTGTTGCCAAATGTAAACTAGATTATTGACTCTAGTGCAAGTGGGAGACTGTTGGAATTATGCCCTAGAGGCAATAATAAAGATGTTATTATTATAATTCTTGTTCATGATAAAGTTTATATTCCATGCTAGAATTGTATTAAGCGGAAACATTAATACTTGTGTGGTTTGTGAACAACACCGTGTCCCTAGTACGCGTGTCTATGGACTAGCTCATTGATCAATGATGGTTAAGGTTTCCTAACCATAGACATGAGTTGTCGATTGATAATGAGATCATATCATTGGGAGAATGATATGGTGGACAGACCCAAACTAAGCGAAGCAATTAGATCGTATCATTGTGTTCATCTTTGCGAAGCTTTTCCTATGTCAAATATTGTATTCCTTGGACCATGAGATAATACAACTCCCTGGTATCGGAAGAAAGCTTTGAGGTCATCAAACGTCATCCTATGAGAGGGTGATCATAAAGGTGTCTCTCAGGTGATCGGAAAGTATCTATTGGGTTGTATGTATCGAGATGGGATTTGTCCCTCCCAAGTCGGAGAGATATACTTCGGGCCCACTCGGTAATCGATATCAACACCGCTTGTAAGCATGTGGTTAAGGAGTTGATCACAAAGTGATATTGTATTACGGAACGAGTAAAGTACTTGCTGTGAACGAGATTGAACTAGGTATGACGATACCAACGATCAAATCTCGTACAGGTAAAATATCGCGAGACGAAGGGAATATATATATGGGATTGATTGAATCCTGGCATCGTGGTTCATCTGATATGATCATCGATGAATGTGTGGGAGTCAATATGGGTGCCCAGACCCCGCTGTTGATTATTGATTGAAGATCATGTCTGCATATTCTCGAACCCGCAGGGTCACACACTTAACGTGTCTCGACGCTAGGATAGATTGGATAATTGGTTTATGAATTTTTGTTCGGAGTCTCGGATGGGATCCGGGATATCACGAGAGGTTCCGGAATGGTCCGGAGAATAAGATTCATATAAGGCAGTGCAGTTTTTGGAGTTCGGAATTGTTCCGGGTTAATCGGTATTGTACCGGAAGCTTCTAGAACCTTCCGGAAGGGGACCAACGTAGCCCCACCTTCCGGGAGGGGGCATGGGCCTATGAGGGAGTGTCCTGGCCGCATTGGGCCAGGGGCACAAGGCCCCATAGGGCCCAGCCGATCCTAGATAAGTTTAAATCGTTTAAACTAGAGATAAGATAGGGTTTCTAGAAGGGAGAGTTTAAATCGTTTAAACTAGAGATAGGCTTGGAGGATGGGCAAGGGCTGGCCGCACCCCCCCTCTATATATAGAGGGCTGGTGCTCCCCCTCCCCCTACACACCTTCCTCCAAACCCTAGTTGCCCTGCTGCCCTCCTCTCTCCCTCCCGACTGTTTGTAGGCGAAGCCCTGCTGCAGAAATTCTCCACCATATACACCATGCCGTCGTGTTGTAGATCCAATCCATCTCTCCACCATACTTGCTGGTCCGAGGAAGGAGGAGACGTCGAGGTGCTGCACGTGTGCATCTCACGGAGGCACCGCCACTTGTGGTGCTAGATCGGATCGGATCGCGAGGAGGAGAAGCGAGTACGACTACATCACCCATGTTCCGACGAACGTTCCGCTGTGCGAATCTTCAAGGGTATGAAGATCTAATCCAATCTCTCTCGTTGTTTGCATCTCCTAGATTAGATCTTGGCTTTCCCTCTGTTCGCTTCCGTAGAAAATTTTGATTTACTATGCTGCGAAACCCTTCAGCTTCATACCGGAGGCTGGCATGATGAAGAAGGCCTTCAGGATGATCTTCCCTCCGACAGGGTGCCGGGAAGAGCTTCAGATCCCCCGATCTAGGGACGATGGTGGCGACGGCTACAGACGGTTTCTTGGAATATTGATTGGGTACTTAGGGTTTAGGTATCAGGGGCTTCTCATAGGCGAAGAGGGAGGCCAAGAGGGTGCCTGAGTTGGCTTCACCCCCCCAGGCACGGGGTGGGCCCACCCATGCGGCCAAGGGTGTGGCCCCCTCGAGGCCCTCCTCTGTCTCGTCTTCTGGCTCCGTGTTCCCCATGGTAAAATATTGAGTTTGGCTTTTGTCCCATCCAATTCCGAGAATATTGATTTTCTGCCTTTCTGGAACCAAAAACGGAAGAGAACAGGCAACTGGCACTGTGGCATATTGTTAATATCTTAGTACCAGAAAACATATAAAAACACCTTAAAGTGTAACCAAAGCAAAGTAGATATTAAACAAGCATGGAACATCAAAAATTATAGATACGTTTCCGACGTATCACCGACGAGAAGACCCCGCGCCTCCTCTACCGTCGCTGGGAGAAACGGGGTCCATCGCCGTCGGCCCTGCCAGGTCTTAGCCCGGTGGCAGGCACCGACAGTGGCGGGAGGGCGAGAGGGAGGGGAGGGGGTAAGAGGCGGCGGCGGCACAGGCCCGCCTGTTGCCCGCGCAGGGGGCGAGCGAGACAAGTGAGACGAGCGGTCGTCACCCATGCAGGTTTGATCTCATCTCTACCACCTAAGTTCCATAATGCTGAACATTTTGGCAAACTAAATTCATTATGGACTATATTTAGTACATGTCACCTCCAAATAGAGATCTTTCTACAAGTCTGATGTGTAATAGACAAACTTTATGCATGCACTTCTTACTCCATTCTCAATAGAATAACATAAATATTAAATTTTGGGGGAAACATGACTATTTTTTGTTTGCATTCAGTCCACAAAAATGTGTGTTTGAAGTGGAAACAAACTTACCTGGTACATCAAAGAGTGTAAGCTTGCCTTCAATTCCTTGAATTGACTTGCAAACTTCTTAGTTCATAACCCTTGTCTTCAATTCCTTGAATTGATTTACAAACTTATTAGTTCATAACCCATCTCTAAATGTAAGGTGTATGGACAATTTTTAGGGATTTTACTATGTTTCCTTATCTCATGCCTACTTTCTCATGAAAATTAGCCACTATTGGTTGTAATTTTTGCTCCACATGCATTTTTTTATTTTCCATGTGAAAAACTAAACACCATATACATATCTAGTAACGGGGTATTTCAAATTAACATTAATGCCAAATGCAAAGTTTTGTACTAAATAATTCAGAAACACGGGCATTAACTTAAAATAGCTGAAATCAAACTTCTCATCCTTATGCAGAGTTGGTGATATTTAACAAAGAAGCAACATATTCCAATATTCTTGTTTCCAAAATAGAATAACGGATACAAAGGATTATTACAGATCAAAATGATCCAATCGCCAATACGGAAGCAAGAGATCACTACATAATATATCCCATTTCTTTTTAACTCGAAAAGCTTCCATACGACCCACACACGCCTGTTAGTAGGTTTGATTTATCGAATGTATATTTTCCATGCAAATCACATGAGAACCTGCCAAACTAGATAAATGGTTTTCAATTTCCTAACCATGAAGATATTTCATGTCAGACTTGACTGTCTGCACTCCCATGAACCTTTGGAGACATTAATCAAGTCCTAGGTAAAACTGAAGAGAGGTTGTCACTAGACTGTAGATTCCTCTCGATTTGACGCCATGAAGAGGAATCCTACGTTGCTTTTGCCCTCTTTGTGCTAACGGCGCTGCATTCGTAATTGTCTTTGCCAGTCTTGATTGTAGTACACTCAACGATATAAGGCAAGCAATATTATTCGAAAAAGATCACACAACTTGCACTTGTTGCATGTCTGCTGCAACGAGAAACGTATTGCTTAGCATTCGCTATTAAAGCTTAATGAACTAAGTATAATATAAGATGTCATGGCCATAAGAACTCTACTTGTGAAACCTTGTGTTGTACCAACTCATAAAATCCTGAAAGAGAAGGAAAATAATGTTCACAATAACAATCTTACATAGATTGGATTTACTAGGAAACAAAACCAAGTGGTAAGCAAAAAAAGATGCCTACCGATGAGTTAATAGCAGTATCATGTGCTCACCAAAAATAGATAACCAAAACCAAACCATGTCTAGCAAAGTTCTCCTAGCAGTCTCAACTGCCATAGTTTCTTAACTGTACATCGGTCTACACATCAGATCAATATTTAGAGGCATTACACCGAACCATTTTTAGAGTCATTACATTGAATCTTGCAGTGATGGTTATCCCAAGTTGTAGAGTGTGGATTATTGTGTTCAAGTTAGCTGATTTAGAAAATATTATAGGTATATGGGTACCACTCTTTGAGTACATTGTACCTTTTTTAGTTGACAGGGTATATAGGGTATCCATACAACTACAACTATTATATTTCATTTTATTGGCAGTTGGACCTCATGCATAGTAGTAAACTCTCTCATGATTAATTCCAGCTCAATTATAGAAACTCTCTCATGATTAATTCCATCTCAATTATAGGGTGAACATAAAATATGAGAAAATTAGTAGCAAACTAATGGCATATATATATATATCGATGAGTTAATATCATCCAATAGATGAGAGGGCCTTGTGTGCAATTGCTAACCCTTCTGTTATGTTATAACACAATCAGAACATGTTTGTTTGCAGCGACGTTAACTTAAATGGTAACACAATCAGAACACAAATATTTAAATCCTGACATGACAAAAATGTGGCTAAATACACCAACATTAAAATAATAGTATCTCATAATGATGTGGCTAAATACACCAACATTAAAATAATAGTATCTCATAATGCTGGTCCTCCCTATTCTGATGCTGAAAGAAATTTCCATTTTTTATCAATTGAAGTTTAATGCAAGCCCTCAATAATATAAACAAACTAATTAGCTAGGATGTCATCTGAAAGACAATGAAGCTACAAACTATGAAACCACATTGACCAAATGCATTTTCAAAGACAATGAAGCTACAAACTGCCTAAGCAATTATCATTAAGAAGTATCGATTAAGTGAGTTTATGACCAAGAGTGTAACCGGCATCATCATGTCTGCATGCATATTGTTTGTTTAAAAACTATCTTGCTAAAAGCGTATTTTGTTTTCTAGATATTCCCCCTTTGATCAAACCAAAATCGTCGGTCAACCCAGATCTTTTATTTTGTCTAAACTATTTATCAAAAGACTATTTAAAACAAAATATATAAATAAAAACATATTTTTATAAACTGGGGGAGGTAGCCGGCCAGGCCCAAAGGCCCAGCCAGCCGGCCTACTACCCCAAACCCTAATCCCCCTAACCCAAACCCTAGCTACACCCCAACCCCTCTCTCCTCACCCCCGCCGCCACACACACATAGAGCACACACGCACGCGCAACGGCGCAAGTCCTGCATGACAACCCTTCCTCGGCTGGCCCCACCCACTGACCATAACCGGTCCACCCACCTCCCATGTACACATCTTGCGCCCACCCCGCGAGCGCGCCCAGGAACCGCCACACCCCACCCTCTCGTGTGAAACATGCACCCGATCGCCCTTGGTCCCACCACGTGACCCCGCATGTTCCCCTCCCTGATGCTCTTCCCTCCCTCGTGACCCCATCTCGCCTCCATCCTGTCACCGCCTTCCTCGCGATCCCTCCCATCGCCACCTACCGCCCGCCACTCAGGGCCTTCCCCAGTGGAGGAACTACTGATACGTCCAATTTGCATCACCATTCTATATCATAATTTACCTCTATTCATTGATATATGTCTTATTATGAGGTATTACTTATGTCTTTTCCACTGTTTTTGCATGTTGGATGATTCTTGGAGGATGGACTGCCGGAGTCTGGATTCTGATGGAAAAAGAGGTGTTTTGTTGCGAAGATCAGAAAAATACCAGAAAAACATGGGAAAATTATATTTTCCCGAAAGACTGAGGAAGCCGGAAGGGGAGGCGAAGAAGGGCCACAGGGGGCCCACACCCCTAGGCGCGGGCCCACCTTGCCCCGCGCCTAGGGCAGGTGTGGCCCACCTAGCCAGCCTCCGACTTTTCCCTCTCGCCTATATCTTCCTCACGGAACCCTAACACCAGGGGAGCGACCACAGATAGATTTCTGCCGCCTCTGCGGGGCGGAAAACACCGAGAGAGAAAGATCTCTCCGGCAGACAGATTTCTGCCAGGGAAATTCCTTCCGGGAGAGGGGAGATCGTCGCCATAAACACCGTCATCAAGCTAGGCTTCATCGGGATCATCATCATCCACACCATCATCTCCACCAGCACCATCATCACCACTCCATCTCGCTATAACAATTGTGTTGGATATTGCTTTAGTTCTTAGGGGAAACTTTCCCGGTGTTAATTACTATTGTAGTTGATGCTTGTGAGTGGAACCATTGGATTATTGTTTATGTTCAGATTGTTATCCATTATCATATCATCTTTGATCTTGATCCATATGATGTCTCTTGAGTAGTTCGTTTAGTTCTTGAGGACATGGGAGAAGTCATGTTGTTATTAGTGGATTTGTGTTGAGTTATTATTCAATGGTTTAGTATTTAAGTTGTGGTGTTATTCTTCTAGTGGTGTCATGTGAACGTCGACTACATGATACTTCACCATTTATGGGACTAGGGGAATGCATTGTGTATTTGGATACTAATTGTGGGGTTGCCGGAGTGACAGAAACCTGAACCCCCGTTAGGACACCTTTGCACAAGGGAGCGTAGGATCTCAGAGTTTAAGGCTGTGGTTAGGTTTATATCTTAATTACTTTCCTGTAGTTGTGGATGCTTGCAGGGGGTTTAATCACAAGTATGTATTAGTCCAAGTAAGGTCGGTACATTAGCACAGGTTCACCCATACAACACTTACAACACCAAAGAAGAGTACTCAGCTATATGAAGCGAAAGCACTTGACAAAATTCCCATGTTTCCTCGAGAATGTTTGGTCCTTATAAGTATTTCCACCGGCTTGTCCGTTGCTAAGAAAGGATTGGGCCACTTGCTGCGCTTGTTCTTTATTACTTGCACTTTGTTTTGTTGCTTTATCAGAAAACCCCTAAAAATCCGTTTGCTAAGTATTTGCAGAGAGTTCCTGCTCCATACCACTAGTCAACACCTTCTGCTCCTTGTTGGGATCGACACTCCTATTTATCAAAAGTACTGTGATACACCCCCTATACTTGTGGGTCATCAAGACTATTTTCTGGCACCGTTGTCGGGGAGTGAAGCACTATTGAAGAGTGGAATTGGTAAAGGAAACTTCTACTGTGAGTATTGCTTTTTGTTACTGCATGTTACTTTGTTTCCAATATGGATAGCCCACTTGGTTTTCTGTTTGGGAAAACTACTACCACTGCTAGGGTAGTAGATGAACCACCACCTATTGAGATAGATCCTTTAAAGATACCTACAAGTATTGTTGACTGTGTTATGGATAATTATTATTTTGGGGATGGAACTGTCCATCCTGGTGATCACTTGCTTTTTATCCATGAATTGCGTGGGTTGTTTAAGTGTGCAGGTATCACAACTGAATAGATGAAGAAGAAGTTACTCTCTATATCCTTGAAAGGGAGAGCTGAAGAATGGTATAAGCTGCTAAAGAATGGAGAATCCATGGAATGGGAGGAGATGGCTTCTCTCTTTTATTCTAAATTTTATCCTCCTAGTGAGATTCATAAGGATAGAAATCTGATTTATAACTTTTGGCCTCGTGATGGAGAGAGTACAACTCAAGCTTGGGGGAGATTGAAGTTACTAATGCTTAAATGTCCTATTCATGAACTCCCTAACAATATTATTGTCAATAACTTTTATGCTAGGCTTTCTCTTCATGATAAAGATTTACTGGATGCTTCTTGTGCTAGATCATTCACATGTATGAAGGAAGAAGCTAAATGGGATCTACTAGACCGTATTCAAGAAAACACTGAGGCTTGGGAGAATGACAAAGGAAGAAAGTCAGGTATAAACTATGATTATGAATGCATTAAATCTTTTATGGGAACTGATGACTTCTGTTATATTAGCAATGAGTTTGGTCTTGATTCCCAAAGTATTGCCAACTATTTTAAGGCCTTTGCCTCATACATAGAAATTCCCAAGAAGAAGTGGAATAAGTACCATGCTCCTTATAAAGATGTTGTTAATCATGTTCCTATCAGAAGTCCTGAAGTTTGTACTACTAAATCATATTGTGCCTGAACCTTATGTTGAGAAAATACCTTTCCCAGCTAAGGTAAAGGAGTATTCTTTGATTATTGGTGCAAATAATAAAGGCACTAAGAAAATTGTGGAGCCTGATGAGCAATTGAATATTGAACCTATGGTAGCTATTGTGAAAGACCCTGTCACTAGAAATATAGAGGATGAGCACATTGTCTTCTGTGAAGACACTTCTAATATTATATCTCATCCTAGTAAGGCTAGAAAAGCTAGTGTTCATGTGCTTTCTGTTAAAATTGGTGATCATTGCGGTTTATGTGATATTGGTGCTAGTTCTAGTGCTATTCCTTATGAGCTTTACAGGGAAATTATGCATGAAATTGGTCCTTGTGAGCTAGAGGACATTGATGTGGTTATTCACCTTGCTAACAAGGAGACCATTTGCCCTATTGGTATTATGAGATGTGGAGGTTCTTTGTGGTAAGGTTAAGTATCCTGCTGATTTTCTAGTGCTTAACTCGGCAGCTAGCAAAACTTGTCCTATCATTTTTGGTAGACCTTTCTTGAACACATGTGGAGTTATTATAGATTGTAATAAGGAAAAGGTTTTGAATAAGTTTGATGGAGATTCTTATGAGTTTAACATTTCCAAATTTGCTAAAGCTCCTTGTGAAAACAGCTTGCCTAATAAAGATTTCGGGATGGAACAACTTGCTTCTATTGATCCAGTTTATGACCTTGGACCTCTTTTTGGTGAATGTAAGTATGCTCATTCTGATGATAGAGTTGTTTCCAATGACAGTTATATTTTCAACTTTATCCGAAGTGCTACTAAAAGTTATTATGATAGAGGGAAACATGGTTTTATGCATATCAATAATGTTAAGTTTCCCCGTTTTATGTTGAAAGCTTTGAAGTTGCATTTGTTTTGTGTTCCTATGCTAGTGGCTTTTTGTTTCAACAATTTTTTTCTCATGATACCCCATGCATAGGAAGTGGTTTAGACTCAAATGTGTTGGTTATTTGCTTCTTGATGCTCTCTTTCATTCCAGATACATATCTCCTATGTGAGCATCGTTGAGACTTTCAAGCCTAACTTAAAGGCAATAAAGAAAAGTACTTGTTGGGAGATAACCCAAGAGTTTGGTTGAGTCTTGGAAGTTATTACCTTGGTAATAACCTCTCCTTATCCTTTTTTTGTTTTGGTTTTTATGTCAAGTTTAACTACTTTTGAGAAGTGGAGTAGTTGTGAAAAGTGGCTGTCTTGGGACAGATTTTTGTGCTGTTTTGTAAAAAATCGTGAGGGAGCTCAGTACGCCGGATAGAAATGTATTTTTCTGAGATTGTTCTCCAAGTTGTTACCCAACTTTAATTAGTTCTGCACTTTTTTATTTGAGCAACAGAAGGTTTTCGAAAAAATCTATCTTTACCTGTTGGTATATTTTGATAGATTTCTGTTATCATTTGCATTTACCTCTTATAGAAGCCTTTGTTTTGATGGATTTCAGTTGAAGTGTGAACCTAAAGGTTTGTTGTTTTGCTTACACTAATGTTGCCATTGAAGTTTGTGTATTGCCTTGTGAGGAAAGGAAAATTCTAGGAGAAGGAGAAAAGGAGTCTGCAGAGTTCGTCCTTGAATAGGTAAAAGAGGTGAAAACAGAAGGTTCGTGAAACCCCAATATTTTTATATTTTTGATGTTTTAATACATAAGGGAAGTTACGAGATGGAATAGAGGAGGAACCGGAGGCCTGGGTGTCCAAACCCACCCCAGGCGCGGGCCCACCTTGCCCCGCGCCTGGAGGGGGTGTGCCTCCCCCGAGCTCCGACTCCGCCTCGTTTTCGTATAAAAACCTTCCTTATGCTTTGAAACTTCGTAATATATAACCCCCGGATTCTCCGAGGTTCTTGCATCGAGTTCTCGCCGTGTTTTTGTTTTGATCTGTTTCTGTCAGGCAAATTCTCAGTTTTGGATCTACAATTGAAGGGAATATGCCCGAGAGGCAATAATAAAGTGGTTATTATCATATTCCTTATTTATCATAAATGTTTATTTTGCATGCTATAATTGTATTAATACGGAAACGTTAATACATGTGTGTTTAATAAACAAACAAAAAGTTCCTAGTTATGCCTCTCTCTCATAAACTAGCTCGTTGATTAACAAGATGATCAAGGTTTCCTGATCATGGACATTGGATGTTGTTAATAACGAGGTCACAACATTAGTGTAATGGTGTGATGAACATTCATCCGAAGTATAGCATTACGATCAAAGTCATTGAGTTTATATTGCTATAACAACATACGAAGTGATCCTAATCCTTAGACCATGAGATCACGTCAATCACTAACACCGGAAGAGTATCTTGATAACATCAAACGTTGATACGTCAAATTTGCATCACCATTCTATATCATAATTTACCTCTATTCATTGATATTTGTCTTATTATGAGGTATTACTTATGGCTTTTCATCTGTTTATGCATGTTGGATGATTCCAGGAGGATGGACTGCCATAGTCTAGATTCTGATGGAAAAGAAGGCGTTTCGGTGCAATTTCTCAAAGATCAGAAAAATACCAGAAAAATATGGAAACATATTATTTCTCCAGAAGAATGAGGGAGCCGGAAGAAGGGATGAAGAAGGGCCTCAGGGGGCCCACACCCCCTAGGCGCAGGCCCACCTGACCCCGCGCCTAGGGCAGGTGTGGCCCACCTGCCCGGCCTCCGACTCCGCCCCTTCGCCTATATCTTCCCTATGAAACCCTAAGCCTCAGGGAGCGACCACATATAGATTTCCGGCACCTCTGCGGGGTGGAAAACACCAAGAGAAAAAGATCTCTCCGGCAGATAGATTTCTGCCAGGGGAATTCCTTCCCGGAGAGGGGAGACCATCGCCATCAACACCGTCATCAAGCTAGGCTTCACCGGGATCATCATCATCCACACCATCATCTCCACCAGCACCATCATCACCACTCTGTCCCGCTATAACAATTGTGTTGGATATTGCTTAGTTCATTAGGGGAAACTTTCCCGGTGTTGATTACTATTGTAGTTGATGCTTGTGAGTGGAACCATTGGATTATTATTTATGTTTAAATTGTTATCCATTACCATATCATCTTTGATCTTGATCCATATGATGTCTTGTGAGTAGTTCGTTTAGTTCTTGAGGACATGGGAGAAGTCATGTTGTTAGTACTGAATTTGTGATGAGTTATTATTCAATGGTTTAGTATTTAAGTTGTGGTGCTATTCTTCTAGTGGTGTCATGTGAACGTCGACTACATGACACTTCACCATTTATGGGCCTAGGGGGATGCATTGTGTATTTGGCTACTAATTGTAGGATTGCTGGAGTGACAGAAACGTGAACACCCGTTAGGACACTTTTGCACAAGGGAGCGTAGGATTTCAGAGTTTAAGACTCTGGTTAGATTTATATTTTAATTACTATCTTGTTTACGGATGTTTGCAGGGGGTTAATCACAAGTATGTATTAGTCCTAGGAAGGGCGGTATGTTAGCACAGGTTCACCCACACAACACTTACAAACACCAGAGAATAGTACTCAGCTATTTGAAGCGAAAGCACTTGACAGAATTCCCATGTGTCCTCGAGAAGTTTGGTCCTTATAAGTATTTCCACCGGCTTGTCCTTTGCTAAGAAAGGATTGAGCCACTTGCTCCGTTTGTTTGTTACCTTTGTTACTTGCTATTTCCACCAGCTTGTCCTTTGATAAAACCACTAAAAATCCGTTTGCTAAGTATTCACAAGGATTTCCTGCTCCATACCACTGTTCAGCACCTTCTTCTCCTCGTTGGGATCGACACTCCTATTTATCGAAAGTACTACGATACACCCCCTATACTTGTGGGTCATCAAACGTCACACCGTAATAGGGTGATTATAAAGATGGGTTCAAAACTAATAAAGTGTTATGTTGAGGCCCATGTCTCGAGAGTGGAATTTGTTCATCCCGATGACGGATAGCTATGCTATGGGCCCTCTCGGTGATATCACATTGATTAGCTTGCAAGCAGGTGATTTGATCACTAGAATGTTATATCACGGGAACGAGAAAAGAGAACATGGCAGTAACGGGATCAAACTAGGTATGGAGATACCGATGATCGAATCTCATACATGTAATATATCGCGAAACAAAAGGATTAAGATACTAGCGTAAAAGGTTCTCGCGATCACAAGAAAGTCATTGCTGAATGTGTGGGAGTCAGTATGGGTCTCCAGATCCCGCTTATGATTATTGATCTGAGAGGGGTCTCGATTATGTGCGCATTATTCGCGAACCGTAGGGTGACACACTTAAGAGACACCGACATCCATTTGGAGCAAAAGTTTCATGCTGGAAAGAATAACAAGCGCAGGAATTTATTTCACTAGATACCGAAACGGGTTTTCTGGTGAAATTGCAGAAAGTGTTTTTGCATGTGAAATGAAATACTAGCAAGGGGTTATATGTGAATGTTTGTCATTAAAGTAATTGAAAAAACTCTGAATAAATAAAAGGAGTTTTATTTAATGAGAGTTTGCATTAAATTTGGTGGAAATTTATTGGGAATTTGAGTGGAGAAAATTGAAGGGCCATTTTGTGAGTGGAGTGTCCACCCACATGAATGAGGGATAGGTGGGGGCACCCTCCATGGTCGGCGGCCATACCCCCTTGGGATACCCCCCTCCCATATATAAGGAGCCCCTCCTCTCACTTCTCACTCACACCTCCTCGTGAAGGATCTCTCTCCCCCTCTAGTATTTATCCCCCATGGTCTCGGACTAGCGAGATACATGTTCCCGGTGGCTTTTCGGCAATAAAGAGTTGTGCTTCCGCTGCATCGCTGGAGCGAGGAGGCGGAGGTTGCTCGGTGCCTCGTATGTGTATGCGAGCACGGATGCGCTGCTAAGTTGTGGTGCTAAGGACTTCCTCTCGATCTTGAGATCGGCAAGAGATAGTCTAAATCAACCAAGAGTTTGGACTTAAGCTTTGTCGGTCTTCAAGGGTATGTTCTCTACGGATATACATCTGCCCGCTATTTGTATCTAGTAGATAGATCTTGGTACATAGTTGTTCCCATCGTAGGAATTTTTTATTTTCTATGCTGCGAACCCTACAGTGGTATCAGAGCCGGATCTATGCGTAGATTCTTTGCACGGGTAGTACACATATGAGTATGTGGGCGATAATGATCATTTTATTGCTTGTTAGTTGTACTTTGGATATTGGTGGCATAGTGGGATGAAGCGGCCCGGACAAACTTTACATGTCCTCGCACATGAGACCTGTTTCACGCTTGACATGCAACTAGTTTTGCATAAGTGGCTAGAGGGTGTCTGTCTCTCCTACTATAGTCAATATCTAATTTGCAATGAGTTGTCAATAATTTGGTTATCCTCGTTGTGGTTCATGTTCGTAGGTAAGAACGGTTCTATCTTCGAAAGCCCTAAGCCACGTAAAACTTGCAATGGATAAATTAGAGGGGTCTAGTTTAGATTGTTGTTGGGCTAGTGTCATTATATGGTGATGTTGTAAGTAGAAGTATAAGTCGGTACTCTTACAACACACATAACGTGTAAGTTCCATAGACCTTGGCCTTACACATAGAGGTATGATAGTGATCATACCATGATGCACATGATGGAGATCAAGTGCAAGAACCATATAATTTCACTTATTAACATGTGATGTTTGTTGCATCTTGTATTGCTAGTTTGGTGTTTTATTAGCATAATAAGATGATCCCTCATTTAGATATCAATATAAAAATGTGTTCTTCCTTAAGTATGCATCAATTATGTTTTGTCGTTCCAAGACATCACGTGATGATCGGGTGTTCTTGGATCCATGATCATATTTCGGGTGTAAGACAGTTACACACGCGAATACTAAGGTTCTTACTTGGCGAGCCTAGCATGTACATACATGGCCTCGGAACATGGACCAAAATGTTAAGCATGAGTCATATGGAAGATATGATGCCCATTTGATGCTCGCCTTTGAAGCTACACTGACTCACGTGATGATCGGATTTGGTGTAGTGGATTTGGTTCATGTAATCACCAAAAAGACACGAGGGATGTCGTTTTCGAGTGGGAGTTCATTTCTAATTTGGATTAGTAGAACTCAATTTATCATAAATTAAATCAAAGTGAATTTGCTTAATTTGTTGTAGTCATTGGCATTCGTTCACCACCTTATGCTTAGTTGTAATTGAGATAATAGAACTATAGAATTCTGGATATTTACTTTACGAACTGGTATCATATTGTGTTGAGTGTCAATCTAAAGTTTAAAGTCCTATTGCAAACTTTCAGTAAACTCTATTCACTCTGTGAAATTTAATAGTTAGTATTAA
Organism: Avena sativa; assembly: GCA_916181665.1. Lineage (NCBI taxonomy): Eukaryota > Viridiplantae > Streptophyta > Magnoliopsida > Poales > Poaceae > Avena > Avena sativa. The sequence goes on along the minus strand of OV702297.1, from coordinate 366,774,045 downwards.
ATCGAGAGTAACAGTTCTAGTGTTAGTATCTTAAGTATCATGTCTGCCTCCATGATTCTTGATTGTTTTTAAATATCAAGGTTATCTAGGAGCTAAAAGAATTGTTTCAAAAACCATCATGTGTGGCAGATATAATGATATCTAAAACAGTGTTTTGATTGCAATATGATAGAGTATAATATATGTTCTCATATTGGATGAGAATTTGCAAAGGTTGGAGACACTAGACATCCTAATCATCCAAAAGGGTTTTGGAAAGTAATGTTATACTCACGATTCGCCTTTATAAGCTACAGTAGCTTGTTCATGAAAGTTGTTATGATAAGGATGAATGGAAGGTGTATGTAAAGTGTTTACTGCACTAAAAGATTACTAAAGAACGGATTTTGAAAGAATGCTGATCATTTGATGATGGTGATCTACTTCAAAGTGCAAGTCCAAAGGTATTAGTATTTGAATATACACGCTTTGGACTATGTGTCATGTAGATGGCGCCACTGTTGATGTTGATAGATTATTTTAAAAAGGAAAATGAAATGCTGAAAGAGAATCTATAAAATATATTTGGCAGAAAAGAAAAGATTGGAAATATCCAATTTAGGTATATGGATGATATACATGTTATGGTTGTATTCTTTGCTTGTTAAACAATGTGGTTCTTGGGTATTGGATACCGAATTGGTTGGTATGAAATTTCATACAGAACGACGCAATTCATGAACCACAATGGCCTAAGTAACTAGCAAGAGAATATGTGATGATGTTCATCAAAAACAAACAAACCGTTGTTTGTATTTCTCGTTGACATCGAAGCTTGCCTTCAAGATTTGTTTTAATAATAGTCATTTAAATCAGGTATTATGAGAACAAAGATTGTTCAAATAATTACCGTATTCCATATAAGATGGATGATTTACAAATCTAGTTGGAGAAATCACATCCATAAAACTAATGCTAAAATGTCGCAAGACAAATGATTGGAAGATCACTTACAAAGTGACATCGCAGTTTAAATTATATTGGAAAGAAAACATGAAGAATCTACATATTCATGGATTTTTGGAGTCTTTGATTTGATCAAGTGACGCTTGTGAGACTTTCCTCGGGATAATTAAAACTTTGTTCAAAGGCCAAAGAAGAACGAACGACTAAAATATTGGAATTTATACATATCGATGTATGTAGTCCATTATGTGTAGTCGTAAGCGATGGATTTCAACTTCATATGTTTTCTCCGGTAATTTGAGCGAATATTCACTTAATGAGAAAGAAGTATGAAATATTTGAAAATGTTCAAAGATTTTCAAGATGAAGTAGAAAATCATTGTAACAAGAAAACAAATGATTTATGATTTTATCATAAAGGGATTTATTTGAGTTGCAAATGTGACAAGAAAATAAATAATTTATGATTTTATCATAAAAGGATTTATTTGAGTTACAAGTTTAGCAAAAACACCTAGATTTACATCTCCCGAAACACCATAGGAATATGGAGTGTTTGAGATTTGTAATGAAACCTTGTTTAACATGGTTGGATTAAAGGTGTTATTTGTAAAACTGCCATTATGTTTTAAAATATTAAAGCTTTAGAGACTACCGCTTTTACACTGAAAAGAGCTCCATCTTGATCCGTTGAAATGACACCTGGTTTGGGGTAAAACCCAAATTGTCCTTTCTTAAATTTTGGTATGCTAAGCATAAGTAAGATGTTTACAACCAAAGTCGAATGAACATGTATTTGTAAGTTATTTCGAATAACCATTGGGTATTTCTTCATAACACTGAGGACAAAAGGGTTTGTCGCTTGAAATGTGAAGTTTCTTGAAAAAGGAATTTTTCGCAAAAGTTAAGTGGGAGGACAATAGAACTTTGATAAGGTTAACGAACCTTAGCTATATGTGCTGAGTTGCGCAGCGTCGAAAAACGTTCCGGAGGCTGCCAGAATTCCCATGGCTCACGTGCCTCAAAGGTTGTGGTCACGGAGGTCTAAGTTCCTATTAAACCAAGTAGGTGGGATAAATAATCAAATACTAAGATTTGAGAATAAGTCATTATTGTTTAACAATGATGAACCGACTACATGCAAAGAAGCGATGATGGGCCCTCACTCCGTCAAATGGCATGAAGCCATAAAATCCGTGATAGTTCCATACACGAGAAATCAAGTTTTGAACTTGGAAGACCCTCCGGAAAGGTGTAAAAACCTATCGGTCATATTTGGATCTATAAAGAAACAGACATGAATGTTTCACATCTATGAAATAATCGACATGTCGTAAAATATTTTATGACAATGTTCAAGGAGTTGAGTATGACAAGATTGGATCTTTCATAGCGATATTTAGTCTGTACGAATTAAAGTAGCAACCACCACATATAATTTGGTATATGGTAGATGAATAAACAAAACAAAATTCTTCTAAAAAGAATGGTTACCTAGGACGTGTGCATGACACGATCCAAAGGGTTTTGTTAATTCAAAGGATGCTAAAAGGGCATGCAAACTTCAATGGTTGAAGTAAGCATCGCAGAGTTGGAATCTTCACCGTGATGAAAAAGGAGTTTATCAGGAGACGATGAAGATGCTCGCATTTGCAAGAAATTAAGTGGGAGCGCTAAGACATATTTCTAATACATTATGTGGAGGACATCTTGTTGATTGTAAATGATGTATCTTTTATTGACAAAGTTTAAGGATTTCATTTCGATGAAATACTTAGGCAAAATCCGAATATTTAGCATGAATGTCTACATGGATAGACTGTGACGCTAATATGGTTATGCCAAACGTACATATATGAGATATTGAAGGAGTTCAATATAGAAACGACAAGAAAAGGTTCTTGTCATGTGGAAAAGAATTGAATCAAGATTCAAGTGTAGCGACACTTGATAAGTGAAACAAGATTCAAGTTCTTTGACACTTGATGAGTGAAATCACAAGAATGTTTTGATCAATCATACCATGATATGTACACATCCAGATATGTCCTATGCTCTAAGTGTTATGAGCATATACCAGAATGAATCATAAAATGATCACTGGACGATAGTAAGGATATTCTTATAATTTTTTGGAAGAATTAAAAATATATTACATTTGTATAAGAGACAAATAGTTCATTGTAAAGCGTTACATTGATACTAGTTTTGTCACAAGATATAAATTAAGTTTATCTCAATTTAAACTATGGGTGGCATAATGTAATGGAAAGGATATTCCATGATGGATTTGGATGAATTCCAAAGTTAAGACATTATGATGGATACTACAACAAAAGGCTAAGTATATGACTGCTATAGTAGCAGCAAAGGAGGGCATTTGTGTCAAGTAGTTTGTTATCAAACTAAGGTGTGGTTCCCAATGGGCTAACACTAAAGATATATTGTACGACAATAGTATCGACATGATTTAACCCCAAGGAACTAAAGGTCTCACCAAAAGACCAAATTTATACAATGCCATCTCATTGGAGAATGAATAATGCCTGAAGACGCAAAGACATGCAAATACACACAGAACTGAAAGTGTCAGATCCGTAGATTATGTTAACTACTTGCAATTGCATATATGGAACACCAGAAAGCCATAGGTGTTCAATACGCAAAGTTTTCAAACTAGATTATTGTCTCTAGTGCAAGTGGGAGACTGAAGGGAATATGCCCGAGAGGCAATAATAAAGTGGTTATTATCGTATTCCTTATTTATGATAAATGTTTATTTTGCATGCTATAATTGTATTAATAGGAAACATTAATACATGTGTGTTTAATAAACAAATAGAAAGTTCCTAGTTATGCCTCTCTCATAAACTAGCTCGTTGATTAACAAGATGATCAAGGTTTCCTGATCATGGACATTGGATGTTGTTAATAACAAGGTCACGACATTAGTGTAATGGTGTGATGAACATTCATCCAAAGTATAGCATTACAATCAAAGTCATTGAGTTTATATTGCTATAACAACATACGAAGTGATCCTAATCCTTAGACCATGAGATCATGTCAATCACTAACACCGGAAGAGTATCTTGATAACATCAAACGTCACACCATAACAGGGTGATTATAAAGATGGGTTCAGAACTACTAAAGTGTTATGTTGAGGCCCATGGATCGAGAGTGGAATTTGTTCATCCCGATGACGAATAGATATGCTCTGGGCCCTCTCGGTGATATCACATTGATTAGCTTACAAGCAAGTGATTTGATCACTAGAATGTTATATCACAGGAATAAGAAAAGAGTACATGTCAGTAACGGGATCAAACTAGGTATGTAGATACCAATGATCAAATCTCGGACATGTAATATATCGCGAAACAAAAGGATTAAGATACTAGCGTAAAAGGTTCTCGCGATCACAAGAAAGTCATCGCTGAATGTGTGGGAGTTAGTATGGGACTCCAGATCCCGCTTCTGATTATTGATCTGAGAGGGGTATCGATCATGTCCGCATTATTCGCGAACCATAGGGTGACACACTTAAGAGACACCGACATCCATTTGGAGCAAAAGTTTCATGCCAGAAAGAATAACAAGCGCAGGAATTTATTTCACTAGATACCGAAATGGGTTTTCGGGTGAAATTGCAGAAAGTGTTTTTGCATGTGAAATGAAATACTAGCAAGGGGTTATATGTGAATGTTTGTCATTAAAGTAATTGACAAAATTCTGAATAAATAAAGGGAGTTTTATTTAATGAGAGTTTGCATTAAATTTGGTGGAAATTTAATGGGAATTTGAGTGGGTTTTTTAGTGGAGAAAATTGAAGGGCCATTTTGTGAGTGGAGTGTCCACCCACATGAATGAGGGAGAGGTGGGGGCACCCTCCATGGCTAGTGGCCAAGCCCCCTTGGGCTGCCCCCCTCCCCTATATAAGGAGCCCCTCCTCTCACTTCTCACTCACACCTCCTCGTGAAGGATCTCTCTCCCCCTCTAGTATTTATCCCACATGGTCTCAGACTAGCGAGATACATGTTCCCGGTGGCTTTTCGGAAAGAAAGAGTTGTGCTTCCGCTGCATCACTGGAGCGAGGAGGCGGAGGTTGCTCGGTGCCTCGGACGTGTGTGCGAGCACGGATGCGCCGCTAAGTTGCGGTGCTAAGGACTTCCTCTCGATCTTGAGATCAGCAAGAGACTTTCTACATAAACCACGAGTTTGGACTCGCTAAGCTTTGTCGGTCTTCAAGGGTATGTTCTCTACAGATATACATCTGCCTGTTGTTTGTATCTAGTAGACAGATCTTGGTGCGAACCCTATAACAATGTCTTCCTCTAGATCACCCATGGAGGATTCCTCTGCGGATGTCCTCAACCCATACATGTATGAGTTGAAGATCCAACCCAAGGAGTTGATTCTAAAAGATGGGAAGGTGCATATGAAAGAAGTTCAAGGCCCCAAGGGAGAAGGAAGTCTGGAAGACAGGATGAAAGCATTGGAGTAGGAGGTTTTCACGTACAAGAAGATGGCGGAACACGAAGTGGATGTTATTCACAAGATAAGTTCAGAACTCATCACCAAACACGAGGAGGAGGTGGATGAGCTCCGATAAGAAATCTTCTCGCTCGGTCAGACCACCAATCAATTACAAGCACAGCTCTACGACATACAAAATAACTGTAAATATGAGGCTAGATTTGATCGCATAAGCTCTGCTGCTAGTTTCAGGATCGCGAAGACAAGGACATCCTTTTTGGATGGGGAACCTTTGCCTTGGAAGTTTTATGATGACAAGAGAACACCACCACCACCGAAGGAGTAATTCGTCATCAGGTTTGGCGTCCCCTTGGCTTGTTCCAAGATTAGGGGAGTGTCGCAGTATCACAACCATTATCTTTTATCTTTTACCTTTTTAGTGGATTCATATCTTTGGTAGAAGTGTTATATTATAGTTTGGTTTGCATCTGGAAGTATATCTCCTTTAGTTGATTATCTATGTATCCCTTGGTATGAGTGCCTTTATGGAATATTAATGAGAAGCTTCATCTTTTACTTTTTGCACTTCTTATTTTTAGTTTGCTATCTCCATTATATGATGGATCTTGTTGATCAGTATTGGAATCACTTTGGGAGCATCAAGTGGATCTAAATTGGTTTTGGCAAACCGAGTTCTGGTCAGTAGCAATACTTTTTGAGGTTTGAAAGAAAAAAGAGAAAAAGCTTACAAGTATTTTGTATCATTTATTTTCGTTCTTGTTGGCTCATAAGCTTAGTATTCTTTATTTAAGATCTTTTGTGTCTTCAAGGAAGATTGCATGTTTGTCTTTATCACTTGTAGGTTTGCTTGTTTCTTTCAACTCTCTTGCTTGCTACTCAGCCTTGCTAGCCAAAAACCTGTTTTGAGAAGACGTACTTCTCATGTTTCCAATCTCTTTGAACCAAAACCTTTGCCACTTGTGTCCACCATATCTACCTATTAGCACTATTGCTATTCCAAGCAAATTCTCAAGCTTCATCTATCTTTTGAATTAAAAAGTATTTTGTTATGATAAAACTAGTTAGTAAAGCTCTCACAAACTTGATGGCACACCTTATTTTCTTGCCCCTAATAGACTTGAACCATTGTGTCATCGAAGTTGTATATGCTTGCATCTATACGTTGGAATTACCAGAACCGTGTTGTCACGGGGAACGTTTGCAACATTGCACCGGTACTTTGTACTCATTTGATAACGTGCTCTTTTGTCTATGGATGTCAACGGTGTGAAATAAAGAGGGAACTTGTAAGTCCATGGAGTATGTATTTTATGTTAGAGAAACGCCTAGGCCGCTAGCCTAAGCCATGCCTAATCATGGTGGAAACTTGCAGCATCACCATAGTGAGCTATCTATGAAGCATCCTCAATAAAAAGCTATGCACATAGTAAATAAAAAGATCGCTGAGATGCTCATTGTCTGCTTGCCTTGTCATTTTGGTTATGGGATAGCTCCTGTATCATGTGCAAGGGGTACCCAGTTGGCGGTTCTCTATGATACGCATGTACTTACAATGACAAGAACTTACCGGTGACCAAAGTTGAGTAGCATGAGGAGTGGCCCTCATATTCAAGGGACATGAGATTGCCAACTTATATTTCGTCAAGCATATACTCCATCTTTGTGCACTTTAACCTTAATCATCTCAAGATGCCTATGATAGGGGAAATGAGGGCTCAAAGCTAGTAAGTACCATAATCTTTTGGAAGCTCTTTATGACTTGTAATCCCTGCTTACCTTTATGAAGGGACCTTTCTCCTATTTTCTAAGTTGAGTCAGTAAACCTACTTTCTCTCTATCTCCAGCAAGCATTTGAGTTGTTGTGTTTCAAGCATTCATATGGTGATTTATTCACTCATGTTCTTTATCTTCCTTATTTGCACAAAACTCTTATCTATTGAGTATTACTTTGAAAGCCTTCATTGAAAAACCTTTTTGAGCAAAGAGTCCTCCTGTTATAAAACTTCTACAAAAAGCTTTTTTTGAAACTATTTGCAGCTGTTCTCTGACCAAGAACAAGAGTTTGCCAATTCCAATTATGATTTATCTTTATGACTCTCTATTGTGACTCCTGTACTTGTTGCAAGTTAAGTTATATAATGGTGAGTTTCTTTCTTCTATGAGTTGTGTAATGGTAAGTGTGATGCTTCTTGTCCGTATTCTTTTATCGACACTTCACTCCATAAACCTGTGGACATGTTTACTGAGCTTAGTTTTTGATTGGGGACAAGCAAAGGTCTAAGCTTGGGGGGAGTTGATACTTCCAATTTGCATCACCATTCTATATCATAATTTACCTATATTCATTGATATACGTCTTATTATGAGGTATTACTTATGTCTTTTCCACTATTTTTGCATGTTGGATGATTCTTGGAGGATGGACTGCCGGAGTCTGGATTCTGATGGAAAAAGAGGTGTTTTGATGCAATTTCGCGAAGATCAGAAAAATACCAGAAAAATATGGGAAATTATATTTTCCCGAAAGACTGAGAAAGCCAGAAGGGGAGGCGAAGAAGGGCCACAGGGGGCCCACACCCCCACTAGGCGCGGGCCCACCTTGCCCCGCACCTAGGGCAGGTGTGGCCCACCTGGCCGACCTCCGACTCCGCCCTCTCGCCTATATCTTCCTCACGGAACCCTAACACCAGGGGAGCGACCACAAATAGATTTCCGCCGCCTCTACGGGACGAAAAACAGCAAGAGAGAAAGATCTCTCCGGTAGACAGATTTCTGCCGGGAAAATTCCTTCCCGGAGAGGGGAGATCATCGCCATCCACACCGTCATCAAGCTAGGCTTTATCGGGATCCTCATCATCCACACCATCATCTCCACCAGCACCATCATCACCACTCCATCCCGCTGTAACAATTGTGTTGGATATTGCTTTAGTTCTTAGGGGAAACTTTCCCGATGTTAATTACTATTGTAGTTGATGCTTGTGAGTGGAACCATCGGATTATTGTTTATGTTCAGATTGTTATCCATTATCATATCATCTTTGATCTTGATCCATATGATGTCTCGTGAGTAGTTAGTTTAGTTCTTGAGGACATGGGAGAAGTCATGTTGTTATTAGTGGATTTGTGTTGAGTTATTATTCAATGGTTTAGTATTTAAGTTATGGTGTTATTCTTCTAGTGGTGTCATGTGAACGTCGACTACATGATACTTCGCCATTTATGGGCCTAGGGGAATGCATGGTGTATTTGGCTACTAATTGTGGGGTTGCCGGAGTGACAGAAACCTGAACCCCCATTAGGACACATTTGCACAAGGGAGCGTAGGATCTCAGAGTTTAAGGTTGTGGTTAGGTTTATATCTTAATTAATTTCCTGTAGTTGCGGATGCTTGCAGGAGGGTTAATCATAAGTATGTATTAGTCCAAGTAAGGTTGATATATTAGTACAGTTTCACCTACACAACACTTACAACACCAAAGAAGAGTACTCAGCTATATGAAGCAAAAGCACTTGACAGAATTTCCATGTGTCCTCGAGAACGTTTGGTCCTTATAAGTATTTCCACCGGCTTGTCCTTTGCTAAGAAATGATTGGGCCACTTGCTGCGTGTGTTCTTTATTACTTGCACTTTTTTGTTGCTTTATCAGAAAACAGCTAAAAATCCTTTTGCTAAGTATTTGCAGAGAGTTCCTGATCCATACCACTAGTCAACACCTTCTGCTCCTTGTTGGGATCGACACTCCTATTTATTGAAAGTACTGAGATACATCCCCTATACTTGTGGGTCATCAGCTACAAAGAAATTCATGGGTGGTCCAAGCTAGAAACAAAACACAATTTTTTGTAGTAGCACACTGCTAAATAATCTCGCGGATCAGTACTACACATATTATTGGTTAACACCGGCTTGATCTGTAAGAAAGAAAGTACAGTAGTAGGAGCCTCAAGAAAAGAATAGATACAATAGCACAATATAGCAGAATAGTATATACTACAAGTTAGTTTTTCCACTATTTTTGCTTCGAAAATCTGCAATAACGGTTAATTTGAGTGTTCGTTGCGATGTTGTCGGTTATTCCAATTCAAGCAAGGGAAAGGGATTAAATTCCGTTGCCATAGAATCTTCCTCAATTTCACTAATATCATGTATTTTTCTTTTCAAAACAAAATCGATTCTTCTCTGTCTGTGAGTGGCTTTCTGCCTGGCTGTCGCAATTTGTGTGATCTTCCACTGCCTCCCCTAAATTTCTAAACCTAGTGCCCCATGGCCTTAGTTTAGTCTCGTGCTACCTATCTGTCTAGAAAGACAGCGAACAACTAACGAGCAACCGGGGAGAGTTCTAGTGTGTTTGGCCTGTTGATACCTACTCCCTCCTTCCCATTTTAGGACGTCTATTAGGTTTGGTAAAAGTCAAATCTCATAAAGTTTGACCAACTATATAGATAAATAGATGAAAATCGGCAACATGAAATGCATATAATAAGAAAATATATTTCATAATGATAATAATAGCATTGAGGTGATATTATAGAGATTGATATTTTATTCAATAAACTTGGTCAAAGGTTATGAAGTTTGACTTCCATCAACACTAATACGCATCCTAATTTAGAAAGGAGGGAGTAAGTAGTTAATTTGTTTTTGGCAAAAAATCTAGACGGGCCGCGGCCCAGTTTGGCCTTCATGTAGCTCCGTCAGTGGCCTTCCCCATATCCGACCGACGCCCTTCCTCGCCTTCCGCCGCCAGGCCTCCTCCACCGCGGTCCCGAGCGCCTCCGCAATGCAAAACATGTCCATGCATGAGGAAAACAATGAAAATATGAGCTGCAATCGACCAAAGAAATGGAAATAACATAAGAACTAAATCAAAAGACCATGCCTAAATTTATAATAGGAACATGAGGGGAAAAGAAGTACTTTCCTACTTGGACGGAAAAATCCAATTATGAATCCATGCCTTTATGGTTTCTTGGCAAAATATCGAAACTAAAGAAAGTTTAGTCCAATTTTATTTTAAAAAATTTGATCTTGCACTTCAAAATGGTAATATGGTCATAAGATTTCTACCAGATGGAAATTTCTTCCCGAGAACAGAACATGAAGAGATTGTCCAAGCAGGGTTCTTGAAAAAATTGCAGAGTAAAGAACATTACATCATAAGTAACAAAAATGTATGTACAAAAAGGGTTAACACAGAAACAAATTTAATTAGATCTTTTTCAATAGATTTTGAGAATTGTTTGCAGGGTTCCATATATTTTTATTCCAAGCAATATGCGTTAATTAACCTAGCATTTTGACTTTTCTGATGATATTAAAAATGCCAACAACAAAATAAACAGTGACCCTCTCTTTGTATCAGCATCACTATAAATCATCAGACCTCTCATTTAGTATGCAGTATACCAGTTCATATGCATCAATTAGTAACCTTGGGATACTTACCAGTTCATATGCATCAATTTGTAACCTTGGGATAATTTGTTCACATATATTCAGTATGTGCCATCACAACTTGGAAGACAAAAAAGAATAGCACATACATGAATGCTAGGTACCTCATATATTATCTGATGCACGATGTGTCAAATAGCTCGGCACAAATATATTTTGGTGAACCACACCCATCAACCATAGTTGTTCAAAATATAAAGCAAATTACATAGGAAGAAATCAGATAGAGGATCTTGTGCAAGAGGGTTCAACCTGTAGCAATTACGATAGCGTACACGAGGAGGATGCTTGATTTTTCAGCAGAGCCTTGGCTTGTCGTATCCATTTGAATTTCATGAAACGTCGGTGAGATGATGAGCACAACTGGAACAATTATGGTCATTTCACTCACGATGTTTCCATCTTGCAGGATACTTCTTCATCCACGACATTTGAGTATTTTGTGGAAGATGAATTCTGTATACATGCGTAATCTTGAAACACGGTGACAAATCAACAAAATGAACCTAAACAACGTGGTTCTACATGTACGGAAATACATCGCCAACATTACCACTATATTTCTGTTGGCAGCACTAAAAGTAATACTCCCTCCATCCTAAAAAGGATGTCGCAGATATGTTTAAATTTAAATATATTTAGACACTATTTACTATATAGACACATTCAAATTTGCGACATCCTTTTTAGGACAGAGGGAGTACAAAGACAACAGTACCACATACAAAGTGCATATAGTTGAAACATGAATCCCCGCTGAACTATGAAATATCGGTTGCAAGTTAACATAACACAGAATGGAACTAAAAATACCTAACAAACGAACTGGCGAGAGCTCCGGTCTCTGAAACACCATAACTATCAAATTCAGGCACATATGACGATTTTAGCTCTGGCACGATCAGCATAGGGTCTCAACTTTGAAACTGAATTGACTGAATATGCAGAACAACTAGGAAATATGCCCGTGCGTTGCAACGGGATGAAAAAAGAAATTAAATTTTGGATAAATAACGTTAGTGCGACCAATAGTTTGTTGAAACATCGAGCACCCTACATAATCCTAGTTCTTGTCTACCCTTTCATATTAATTCTTTTATTTATTTGATTGATCTAAAGTCATGCCATAAACACCAAATCACCTCCACTATACCACATATCTCTTAGTACAAAGAATAGTGTAACCCATTGCATGATACATAAGCTATCTAAATGCAGACAACAAAGAATAGTGCAACTCGAAAATTAATATGGTGGATGATCATGTATTTTGGGATGCTCTAGTAAAGGTGGTATTCATCTGCGTTCTGGTCATTTGAAAGATCATTGCCTGCCCCGAGGAAATTTTATACACTCTCCAAGAAGCCAAACTTCACAACAAAGTTGAATGTCCAGTTATGCATCTTTTAAGCACCCATCTCAAAATCTGACATAGTATTGTTACTATGCAATCCAGAAACGTATCACAGCATTCTCCGTGTGCTCATATAAGTTCAGACTAAGGTACACGATAGAAAATAGAACACTTATTCATGAGGGAAATAAGAACACAAGAAATCTCGTACAAAATACTCCAGGCAAAATAATTGATAGTCTACACAACTCTCACCATCACCCTCACTCGAGTCACACAAGTAGAATCAAAATTTCTCACAAAAATTAGTGCATCCCAATAAGTACATGCCACGGGTCACACACAAATTTATCACTTCTCAGTACTTAGATCAACAAGCCAGCACTCATGCAACTCCATACAACAACATTGTCGGCTGATGGCCCAGCCACACCACAAGCCCTCGAGCAGAGCCTGCCAACCACCGTCACCACTGAGCTTGCGCCGCTCTGCTATGGTCTCTCTGTCTGCCAAATCTGTCCATGGCAAACTCGGGGTGAGCACACATATTCAGCGCCATCAGCCATGCGGAAGGAGTGATGCAAAAGATCTCGCCACCCTCGGATATGGCCACCAGTTCCCTGTAATCAGTATTATATGCGAATTGGTTTTGAAATACTTAATGGTAGTGAAAGCACTTATCTCTCGGTGGAGTATAAAATCAATTTTTATATGAGTATCTAGATATCTTTAGACATATAATGACATATTCAAAAAAAATCTTCTTGAAAACGGGGATAACAAAAATATAACATGGTGATAGTTGTTCAATTGTGATGTTCCAGAAATAGAGAAAAGATGCTTAAGTTGTGAAAAAAAAGGATAAAACTGATGCTAAATATTAAAGGCGAAAGCAGAAACAAGACAATATGTCCTAGCTGAATGGATAACTCATATTGCTTTCTCTTGCTCTAGATGTGGTCAACACCAGCCAACAATGCTCACTGAACATGCTTGTTCTAGATGAATACCTCATGAACATTTGCAGTTAGCATGTTCAGTGGTCACCACAAAACAATATTCTAGAAAAGACATCAACAAAAAAACTAGAGTGCACATGCTAAATTTATATGAAAGCCGTTAGCATGTTCAACGGTGACGACAAAACGACCTTCTATAAAAAGACATCAACAAGAAAATGGAGTGGACATGCTAAATTTATAGGAAATCGTAAGTGAGAAATTGTATGTTTTTTTACCTTGCTCTGCAAGATGCTTTGGTTCGTCAACCTTGGCCTAGGATTTGTTGCTCTTATCTATCAAGGATTACAATTGCATTCTACTCCAATTTGCAACCAAAAAATCAATTTTATCTCCCAAAATGAATTTCTCCTCAGTATGCTCCAAGAGATTTTGAACCATGGTAAATAAGAAACTGAACATAAGTATGTAGCATAGAATAGTGCTCAAACAGAAAATCTACTCATCAATGGATAATAGTAGCATAAGAGTACACTGACCACAACCAATTAATTATAAACCAACGTTTAACCCAATAATAAGATATGAACTCCAACAAAAAGTTGTTTTCTAAATCTTGCGCTATTGTAAGGCACATAAGTCATGCTTAACGGCATCCTAGAAATATTAGTATGCAATATATTAGTAATTTCTAAATAAAGTTTTTGAAACCACGCATACAAGTGTTGGCTACAAAACTACATCAAATATTTTATGTGGCATTGCAAAACATGAAAGTACAATTTAAATAATGAAGTGACAGTAGTGTTTCTATAAAATCATTTATAGGATACCTAACCTGGACATGAATTGGTTCTGCATATACCTCATCTTATGTTGCTCCCATTTTATAGCTACAGAATTAAATTTATCATCTCCTTGGCCATAAACCAACAAAATAATGGAATTAAACACATAATATTCACTCTAAACCAACTCCGGCTTGATAAGTGACCATACCAAGGACTCATGACTACAATATTTACCACAATATATCATGCTTACACGGTACCTGGATGTCTTGACTCTTGTCCTTAGTGCAGCAGAAGGATGATTGGTCCTTGCCCATGTGGATGCAGAGAGGGACAAGGGGTTCTCAAGGATGAAAAGTATGGAAGGGAAGTGCAACCAATAAAATTTGCATTTGTTGTTGCTAATGATAATGTTGCAGCAATTCTCATCTTCCAATATTGTCGTCTCCTTCAAAATTGTTGGTTGTCTTCATCATTCCAGGACTAAAACTAATGAAATGTAGTATGCATATACACTGGTATAAATATTAATCAAATACTCGTTTGAACATAATCAAAATTATCTATGAATTATTGTAAATAGAAACTGGTAAACTGTACTTCAAGCTAAACTTTTGAGTGTATTCCTTGGATATGACTCAAGCAATAGACATAAATCATCACTTGCACATGTGTATCCATTTTTTAACTTCCTTTGGAGTAATTTCCATTCTATAGAAATCTAACTGTTAATATGGGTTCACGATTTCACCAAGGAACCATGCAAACTTGCACATTGGAAAAGGAACTGGAATACCAGCCAATCAGCTGCATATTGTCCATTATATACGAAATGTAAAATATATCACCACCAGCAACATCAACTGTTTTTTATGAATACAGATACACACTTGGAGTGCCATCAAAAATTTATGTTCTATCCTTCTTCAGCCTCCATTTTATCTCCTGAATTGGGGTTTGTTCGATGATTGTCATAATTAGACATGCCTCCTAACCTGCAGTTGTTTTATATGAAAATAATCAAACTACTGTTTTCTGTAATTATTGTCCTGAGAATGAGCTACTGAGAGGGTTACAACAATCACTCCATGGTCTAGAAGGATAAAGCTATACGTAAAAGTTGGTTAGATTAAAAATAATATAAATAAAAACTAAGACCAAACAGATGCAAGGGAATAGTAAAGAAATAAATCAAATGCTACCTCCGATCCATAATAAGTGTCAGAGCTTTAGTTCAGTTTGGAAAAAAATAAACTAAAGCCCCAACACTTATTATGGATCGGAGGGAGTCAGAAATAACTGTGGTGATGCGCCTTTTGTAGAAACCTCCCCGATCTTTTCGTCCTTGCCTAAGCGGTCTCCGTCCTAGTCTTTGATACGTCGTAAACGTATCTATAATTTTTGATGTTCCATGCTTTTTTAGTATCCACTTTGCCATGCTTTGTCTACACTTTGAGGTATTTTTATACATTTTTGGGACTAACCTATTAACAAGATGTCACAGTGCTAGTTGCATGTTTTCTGCTGTTTTTGGTTTCAGAAAAGCTAGTAAGGAAATATTTTCGGAATTGGATGGGACAAAAGCCAAAGTCGATATTTCACCGAGGAGAACACGGAGACCGAAGGGCGACCGGAGGGGCGCCACAGGGTGGCCACCACCCCCCCCCCCCCCCCCACGCGTGGGCCCACCCTAGGTCGCGCCTGGGCAGGGTGTTGGCCCCTGGCCGCAAAACAGTCTGTAGCCGCCGCCACCATCGTCCCTAGATCGGGGGGTCTGAAGCTCTTCCCGGCACCCTGCCGGAGGGGAGAGATCATCCCGAAGGCCTTCTTCATCACCATGCCAGCCTTCGGTATGATGTGTGAGTAGTTCCACCTTGGACTATGGGTCCATACAGTAGCTAGATGGTTGTTTCTCCTCCTTTGTGCTACCATGCTTAGATCTTGTGAACTCCGTTCATGATCAAGATCATATATTTGTAATCATGCATACTGTGTTTGCGGGGATTCGATGGATATTGAGATTACTATGTCATATTGGTTAATGATTCTATCTTATTGATTCTATCATGTATGTGTTGTTTGAGATCTTGCATGCTCTCCATTTCTAATAGCTATCTTGGCCAAGTAGATGCTAGTGACTCCAAGAGGGGGTATTTATGCTCGATAGTGGGTTCATGCCTCTATTGAATCTGGGGAAGTGACATAAATCTCTAAGGTTGTAGATGTATTGTTGCTACTAGGGAGAAAACAACAATCTCTTGTTCATGGAACAATTGTATTATTTACTTTACACACTTTGCATAAAGAAGTTATCCGTTGCTTGCAACTTAATACTGGAGGGGGTTCGGATGATAACCTGAAGGTGGATTACTAGTCATAGATGCAGTTGGATGACAGTTTATATATATTGTTGTAATGCCCAATCAAATCTCATAGGATCATGAATGTCTAGTATTGCATTGTTATGCCTTGCTCTATCCTGGCAATTGCCCTGCTGTAATTTGTTTACCTAGCATGTTATGTTATTTATCTTAAGTCGAACACCTCTAGTGAACTGTGGAACCCGATCTAATATTTACCATTGATATATCTTCCATTGTTATTGTTTACTTTCTGCAAGCTACCATTACCTTTCACACCATACATTTAATCCTTTCTTTTCAGCAAACCGATGAGATTGACAACCTCACTGTTCATTGGGGCAAAGTCTTGAGTTTGTGTTGTGCAAGTTCCAAGTTGTTAGCAACACCTTGGAGTCGTTTCCTTCCTCCTACTGGTTTGATAACCTTGATTTCTTATTGAGGGAAAACTTACTGTTGTGTTTATCATACCTTCCTCTTGGGGTTTCCCAACGAAGCTCTATAGTGATTTGAGCCACATCAGTCTTCTCCTCCCAAGTAGCAACCACGGCCCCTTCCCCGACCCTGTCACTGTCGCCTTCTCCATGAGCTCCGTTCCCACGCGTCGCCACGGCTCCACGTCCCCGCCCCCTTCTCCTTCTCCTTCTCATCCTCCTTTGTGCCCTCGCCTCGCCATCGCCGTGTATAGCCTTTCTGCCTCCATACCCTAGCCTTACCACATCTAGTCGAGATCACAAAGATCGAATGTTTTTAGACCTAAAGTTGAGGGGAAACTCGGTCTCGTGGCGGGGAAGCCGGATCCGGTGGTGGTGTTGCTAGATTGGTTGTGCTTGAAGGTTGTGCACCTCATCATCAAGCTCTTCCAGGGCGGACATAATCAACGATGGCGCCGGTGTGGCAGCAGCCAAGCGCGTTGTCCATGGGCGGGCTCTTCGCAGGCGCGGCTCGCCATCGACGACATCTAAGATTGGTTGTGCTTGAAGGTTAGTTTGGTTATTTACTTATTTCAGTTTAGTTGGGCATGTCATGCGAACCTGATGCATTCTTTGAACTTGATGTCATCTAAGCAATTACATAGATGTGTCAATTAAGTACTCTTTTAATTAGTTTCCACTGATTAGTACGCATGTGCTCCTTAGTTCGTTTCTTGGAATGCCTCTTTGTCTAGAAACATTTTGGTTGGCGTGCTACTCTGTCTTGGAACCTTAATACAATAGTGAGTTTCCATGTTGTAACTGTATGATGACACTATATGAATGATACTATTGGAGAAAATCTTTCCTTGTCATCATTAGGACAGAAAATATTTTGCTTGAGACATGAACAGTGGAGTAGTCTGTATGCTTATGGTATGTCGCTAATTTCAGTTTCAGTGAAGCATGTCATATATTTTCCAATAGTGTGTAGCAGTATCACTTTCTTTAGTAGCTAAATCTATTCTTATGAGCATTGCTTAGTTATTGTTCTTATAGGATACACAAATTCTTTTTTGAATCGTGCCTTCTTGCTCGCACGCTTCTTGGTTCTTCTTAATCACGTATTCATTCATCCATGGTCGCTTCTTGTTAGAATCAGAAATTAACTGAAGCCAATCCTACTCACATTTCATCCAATTTTTTTGCATTGTATTTCAGGGACGATCTCATGTTCTTCCACCAAGGTTCCATTGCCGGAAGTAATGTGTATGAGTGGCGCCGAGGTTCTTGAGGTTCCACGCGTCACAGCGTAGCTCAGTGTAAGTAAGATTTCACGGTCTTTTGCAGATTTAACAAACGTTCTAACTAGATGTACATACTCCTCTACTTCCGTGATGTAGCTAGCGAGCAGCCTCTGCAACACTTGATTTAGTAGCTAAATCTGTTCCATATTTGTTGCTCTATTAAGCAAACAAAGAGTCAGATTTAGGTTCATGGGTATATCTTAACAGTATAATTACTGTTTACCCATTCATTGCAGGCCAGGGGCAGCTACTGGACGCCGGCGAGGATGTGGTGGCCACCAGCGCACGATGACAGCGACCTTGTCCATGACTATAGATGCAGGTGTAGGTGAGGATTTACAATACTGAATATAATCACGTCAAGTACCAAAATGATTCTTGAGATAATTCTGAAGCTAGGTTCTATGTCAATTACCAAAATGAAATAAAATTCATATAAATAGCATTATTATATTTCACTTGTTGAGTATGCTAAAATGGAGTATTATCTATTGGGAGTAGATGTACTGTACTGAATATGTCAACTGGTAGCACTGCTACATCTTACTCCACTGCCTTGAGTATTTTCCTTATAGTTTGGACAGATAACTGGATATAACATACACACACCACACACACACACAACAATGTCTACTGGTTGGTTTGATCCTTTTAGGAATCCCTTCTACTGAGGAGTATGTACTAGTTTATGTATCCATGCTAATGTTGGAGTATTGCTTCTCCTATAAGGGCTTGGGTTTGTGCAACTAGCCGAGCGTCACAAGATAAACAATTAGGCAGTGTTCCTTCTCTTTGTAATCCTTATTTATACATGTGGGTGTGTTTGTAGCCATTGCCTCCTTATTGTTTTATAGTTTGTATCATAACGTCCTAGAGTGTCAAGAAGCTTCGAGCCAGCTTGTCTACGTCGTAGTTCTCGTATTCTTGCTCCACAGCTACAATCAGCTCCTTGATGTTTTGAGGTGCTTTGTCATGGGTGAGGGTCTGAATAGACCTAAAGAAGCACAAGTCTAACACGTTCATATTTGGGCTATTCGGAGGTTGCTGGACCAGCTAAATGTCCAGGTCAATCTGTTCTACGGCATGTCGAAAAGCCTCGTCATCAGCCAGAACATGGGGTTTAGCATTATCCAGTTGAATAAAAAAATGTTCTTCCTTGATCTTCATCGAGCCATACTTCCTGGATAGCAGGAATCACTTTCTCGCACAAATAATCTCTCATGACATCTCGGGTAACTATCATTGATTTCAGTTTGAGAGTCCCCCTTTCTCTGTATTTACTCTTTTTAACAGTCGGGATCTCTTTGACGAAGGCCCACGTGCCAATCCTGCCATTGAATGTGACAACCCCATATTCACTATACCTTGGTTTGGCCACAGCCGTGAGAAACATCACCTTCCTAATGATATCCTTATGCTACACGGCGCGCAAGGGTTCAGCTTCTTCTTTGTGTAGATAGTAGGTGTTCTTCTTGCATGTCATGTTGAACCATTTCTCGTCGATGTGGACCATGTTGTCCATTTCCTTGAAGATAGGCAAGGGGATGTCAATTGGTTCTCATCTAGCATAGAGATGCATAATTTCAATCTCTCGATCTTGTTAGCTAGCTTCAGAAAAGGCTTCAAGCTACTAGTGTGGCGCCTCACCTCACCCCACTTGAACCTCGAGTGTAAGGTTGAGTAGCATACACTCAATGAACTTGCTAGACCTCGAAGCGTCCTCCTTCTGTTCAACTAGATTGTCATTATCCTCGACAGACCCAGATCTTTTCTTTTTAGACCACTTCTACCTTTCTTTTTGTTTGAAACGTTAACTTCTTTAACTTCTTTACCTTCTGCAAGCTGTTTCCGTGCGTCTTCCCATATTCTTTCAACTGTTCAAAGACTTGTATTCAACAGGCTTGCCACGAGCACCTTGAACCAACATTCTGAATCGTGCCATCTCTGCTCTTGATTATTATCAAAGCAAAATAAGCACCAAATCTTTGCTCACCTACAGGTTTACTGTATTTCTTCTGATTGAACGATCAACACTTGCAAAGAGGAGCAAAAGATAATGCAAGTAGTACTAGATCATGCATGTAGTACTATATCATGTTTGTTGTTATTACCTGCTTCTTTCTCCTCATGCATTGCTTCTTGATGTATTGCTTCCTCATGATCTCTAGGACTGAAGTTGAAATCCAACAACATCTCTTCACATGTAAAACAAGTAGGAAGAGAAGTATAAACAGTGGTACTAATATCATGGTACTATAAAGAAGTTTGCTAAATGTCCTTTATTTTCCATGGAGCTACTGGATAACTCGAGCCATTTTACCCCCAGAGTACATTTTATCACCTAAAGCTAGCTACTACTGTCATTTTTATGTCCAAGAAACAACAAGAATAACAACAATTTGATCCAAGTTCTACCATAATTATTACATGCATTTTGATCAACTTCTAGTACTTCTAATATGCTGATGTCTTCGTCTACTTCTTTAGGTGTACCTTCTTGTTCAGCTGGAGTATATTGCAGATCTCCGGGTAGCATGCCAGCGAGGTTTACTGCTGATGGAAGCTGGCTAGGTTTACTGCTGGAGCCGGCGATGAGCTGATGATGGGAGCCCGCCAGGTGCATTGCTGATGATGGAAACCGACAAAGTTCACTGTTGCTTGTCTGATCGGAGGTGCAGAAGCCGGGGTCTCTGGGGCGCCGCTGGAGAACTGGTGCATGAGCGGCGCCGGCGGAGCGCTCACCTGAACAGTCCGACAGGAAGAGGACGCCGACAGAGCGCGCACTTGACCAGCCCGACGAGGAGAGGGTGCCAATGGAGCGTGCACCTGACCAGTCCGACAGGGAGAGGATGCCGACAGAGCGCGCACTTGACCAACCCGACGAGGAGAGGGTGCTAACAGAGTGCGCACCTTACAAGCCTGACGAGGAGAGGGCGCCGACGAAGAATGCACCTTACCATCCCGACGAGGAGAGGCTGCCAGCGGAGCACGCACCAGACCAGCCCGACGCGGAGAGGGCGACGACAGAGTGCGCAACTGACCAGCCCAACACGGAGAGCCCACCTGCAGAGTGTGCACCTCACCAGCCTGACGTAGAGAGGCCGCCGACAGATCACGCACGGAGGCAGGCATGGCTTGCTTGAGCTGTTGGGGATACTGCATGTGCATGTGTGTTGTGTGCTTGCAATGAGCAGGAAGGCGTAGGAGCTAGCGACAGGGAGAGGAAGGCGTAGGTGGACAGGGAGCAAGGAGGCGGAGATGCTGGATATCGATCAAGCAGGTTTCCGGCGGCAGCAAGGCGTGCTTGCAACGAGCATGGAGGCGAAGATGCTGGCCATCAGGTGCTCCTGGATGGGGAGTGACCGATGGATCCTGGTGATCGACCAGATAGGTTGATGTCGCTGGCGACCATGGCAAAGATGGATTGATAGCTGGCGAACCTGGCGATCGATCTGAGCTGTCGAACCTGGCGATCTGGTGACGGGTCGATTGGTTCGAATTTGAATTCTGGACTGCGACTGTCTTTCTTTGTATTCTAAGGGTGTATATGTAAATTGGACTTAGTTCAAAAAATATCTCCCATGCAACAGTTATTTTTGAACGAAGGGAGTATTGTCTAATTGGAAAATAGAGATAGACGAACAAAAATTATCCCATTTTAGAATTCATGTGAAGTTAACCATACCGTCTACAGTTGAGCGAGTCTAAATATACAAGGTTGAGTTTCTTAGGAAAGAAAAGTGCAAAGTATAGTTAGTTTAAGTCTAGTCGAATAGGGATCATAGGAATGTGTCTGTAAATACTTTGGCCTCTAATTTCATAGCTTGTTGTTTTATTACCTAAGAAGAGAAGCAACCGGCGGTTCAGATCTGTGTGCCAAAATCGGTGGTATCAACAGCTTACGCTTCCCACCTACCATCAGTATCACATGTTAAGCAAAACACAAAACATTCTGAGAACATTCTGCAGCTGCAGCAAGTATAATAAGATCCTGAACAAACTTTGGGATCACAATATTCAGCAAATATGAACCAACATTCTGAACCAAAGCTTCCTAATCATCTAAACAATCTAAGCCATCTAATCATCTAATCCAACGTCTTAGATTACCGCTAGCAAAGTGTTAGATGTCTAACAATCTCGCTGAAAAACTGCCGCACATGAAGCCGCCGCTCCGTCCATCGCGCCGCTCTGACCGACGCCGCGCATACCGCTATGTACAGACACGCGCTGCCCCCACGTAGACACCACAGTGCCACACACGCCGCTGCTCTGACCGACGACGCCGCTCCGCCTGTTGCCACCGTGCACGACCTCGCGCTGCCCCATGCGATTTGGCCGCCGCCGCCGCCCCTAAATGAGGCGCTTCTTCCTCGGCTTTGCACATTCCTGATCCAAGAATGCAAGGTACGGTTATCTTTTATTCTAGGGTAGATAATAAGAATTGCTTTAGATTTTTTTACTCACTGGATACGTTTGTTGTATTGTATAAATAGGCATCAATTTTCATGCCAAGGGGATGGGGAAGTTTGTTTCACGGCCTGTCCGCACCTTCTATACTCTGCATCAAGTTTTGGGTTCTCCGTATTACAACTTATTCTGCTTGAGCTCCAGAAGAAAATTGGTCAAAAATAAATGAAAGAAACATAGTTATTTAAGAGAAAATCGGATACGTACCGTGGGATGAGGAGTCACATTTAACCCTTACTTATTTCGTCCATGCAACTAAATTTCTGCTATTGCATCTACAGTTTCAGTAAAAAAAATATGCATGATCTATGGTTAACATCTCGTTAGTTAAATTTATTATAAGCTACAAATTAAGTAAATGAATAATTTGTTGAGTTAATTAGGTCTGGTGGAAGCTGCAAATACATAATAAAGGATTAAGTCCATTCTTTCATGCCATCACTAAAAGAACAGACATTAGAAAAATGTATCTGCTTAGTCAGTTAAAGAGGCAAAAATTCTAGAGTTCATGGGGAGATCAATTCTGAGAAAGTGTCAACGCACATACATTAAATTTTCTTCAGTTTTAAGGAAATACAAAGTGCATTCTATATACATTAAATTTCCCTGGGAAGGTCTCATGCAATGGACATGGCAAACATTTTATTACCAACTCTTGATCCTAAACAATAACGTCCTTTGTATGTCTAAACAACGTTGGGAAGATGCTCCATTAATCTCAAACAATCACCCGATATGCTACCGCTACTGTCTACAAGGATATTTTCAAACTATTCGGTACTCATGAGTCCATTGCAAGCACTGGTGACATGATAGACAAATCAGATTTTGAGTTATAGCTTCATTTGCTGCAATCGCCTAAGAATATCGAAGAGCACAATGTCGTTTGGATCACGATAGTGATAAAAAACAAACAGTATAACAAAAATTTGCACTCTGTTGAGTGGTTACTTTCAGCAGGTGTACACATAGGGCTTTCATCAGGCTTGTCATGTCTATCCACGGAAGCAGCCTGAGATATTGGCAACTTGCTAGGCTCTAGTTAAAATCATGCATTCTGATTGCAGATTCAGCGGTTAGAGACATTCTGTTTGTTCAAATGGTTCAACAACTACAAGAATACAACTAACACGAGAAAGCCACTACCCGTGGATGTACACATGAAAAAATAATTACCAATGCTAGCTACATATTTACAATACTACCAACCATATGTATGAATCAGGACAAGCAGCTCAATTATCATAATGCACATCGTCTCCAAATCGAGGATAACTTGTGTGATTATGGTGTACTTGTGATTATATCAATGCAGGAGTACAGAATTACACAATGATAGAATAACTGCTAGAGGCACAAGGAATAATAATCAACCACATTACTTGAATCGATACTGCATATCATCAAAATGAGCATAATTGAAATATAACCTGATCAAAAGTTTACGCACTACTAGGATAGAGTATCTCAACCAGTAACAAGCCAAAATTCACCAACAACCATGGTCTGTCAAGTGTAAACAAACATAAATCAGCACATATGGCAGACCTCAATGCGATCAGACAGATAGCACAAATTCCCATTCAAGAGAAACACCTTTTCATTTACTTGCAAGTGCAAGCATGGGTGATATCATCCCTTGAATCCCCTGCAATGTGTGCTGTATCTGAATCTCCTCCGCAACCATTCTCTTAAGATTCCTAATGTACCCCCTCAGCTTCCCATCTGAGCAGATATCCTCTGCACGCATCTCCAACACCTTATTTGCCACACCAAGCAACAACCTAGCATACCTTGGCAAGGTCGCATTGCGATGGAGGAACACCAGGAGAAACCCGAGTTGGTCAGCATCCAAATTCCCAATGCATCTCACCAGCTTTCTCCTCGCGACTAGCTCCTCCATCACTGCCACCACACTCCTTGGATTGTTCATAGCTAATGCTGAAACTAGAGCATCATTGTGCCTGAACTTTCTCAGCAACTTGTCATGCTCTGCAATTTTCACCTTCTTAGGTTTCGCAATCACAAAGTCACCCTGTTTTGGCTTTTCATTCTGACCTCGGCGAAAGTACCTATAGTAGCTTGGCTTCAGCACCTGCTTCTTTGGGTTGGACGATGTCCAGTCCAACACGCCGCTGACAGCCTCCCCCCCTTGCTCCTCCTCCTCTATTACTGCCTTCTTCCTTCTGCGCACAAAAATATCTCCCTTTGAAGACCCAGCAACAAGCACTGTACCACAAGGTGAGCATGCCACAGACAGTAATTGCTTTGGGCATCGCATAGAATGTGTGATCTTAAGCTGCCCATAATCAAAGCTCTTCACATATCCATCACTGCCAGCACTAAGCAGCCGAGTTTCCCCAGTGGTGCCCATCCTCCCAAGCGCGAGCGACATCACTGTCTTGACATGGCTCTCCACTGAGTGCACAAGCCGACCACCACCAATCACGTCCCAAATCTTCACCATGTTCCCTCCCGCCGTGGCAAGCAACCCGCCAGACGGCAGGAACAACACGCTCTCTACCGAGGCTCCATGAGAAAAGGATAGAGACGGCGCTTTCCCGGTACGGGCATCCCACAGTTTGACGCTGCTGTCGTAGGAGCCAGTGACGAAGAGGTTGTGGTCCACAGGGGACGGGGCGCCGGCGCGGATGTAGTCGCGGTGGGCGGCGGAGACGGTGAAAACGGGCGTCTCAGAGGGGACGTCCCAGTAGGCAAGCAGCGCGTCGTCTCCGGCGGTGAGGAGGTGTATCTTGTCGCCGCCGGCCACTGGGTACCGGACCACGTGGGCCCCGGCGGTGTGGGCGGAGAGGGTCCGGAGAGGCCCCGACGTTGGCTTGTCGACGCGGAAGACGCGGACGACACCCTTTATGTCGCCGGCAGCGAGGAGGGCCCCGTCGGAGCGGAAGGAGGGCGAATACACGAAATCCCTCGAGCCGGATATCTTGGGGCGCGGCGTAAGGGGGTCGCCGGTGAAGAGCTGTACTTTGGAGAAATAAACTGCCGCGAGAGTGGGTTTGGCGTGGGCGGGGGAGAAGGTGAGATGGGTGAC
Organism: Avena sativa; assembly: GCA_916181665.1. Taxonomy (NCBI): domain Eukaryota; kingdom Viridiplantae; phylum Streptophyta; class Magnoliopsida; order Poales; family Poaceae; genus Avena; species Avena sativa. Next base: position 366,748,436 of record OV702297.1, on the reverse strand, counting down.
GGCGTAATTGGAGCCGGTTACGAGCTCGGAGGAGCGGAAATTGCGCCAGTAGGAGGCCTCCGGCGAGAGGCGGTTGGTGTTCCCGTGGGAGGGGAGGAGGGAGGTGTGAGGTGCGGCGGGGAAGAAGGGCTTCGAAGTGTCGGCGGCCATGGCGGTCGGGTGGACGGGGGGCGGCGGCGAAGTGGGAGAGAAACCCTAGAGGGGAATGGGAGTGCGTCGATATGGCGGGCGAGCTATGTGTAGGACCTTATCCCGGTCGTTGGAGTGGGCTTCAGGATTCGTCCTGGGAGGACCCCGCTATGGAATACAGCCCGATATACTACTTAACATGAACAGTAGCCTGTATCCATTGAGAACACGTGAGCCCAGTAGCGAAGGCTCTCTTGTTTGAATGGGCCCAACATGGTGGACATGAACTTGGAACATGAAAACTGGGCAGCCTGTTAGACCAGCCACGCTATGTAGAAAAAGCAGTTCAAAGTCCAGTTTAAATCAATTCCACATGGTGCAGCTTACCGGAAAAGCGATTTTAAACTGTGTCAAGGGAAAAGTAAACTAAAGGTTTGATGTGGTTCAAGAGAATCAGCGTGTCATGAGCATGCATGGTATCCCACATGGAGAAAAGAAAGAGAATATCAGTTTTGAGAAGAGAGGATGGTTGATAAATTATATTTGTATATGGCAGTCTTATCTTGCATGGAACCGCATCAAAATTACTTGCAACACTACGGCAAAACTAGATCGATTTCTATCTTTTCCTTTGAATCAATACCACGGTGTAGCTGGTCTTAAATGACCCATGAACCTGGCGCCACTGCCAGCCGTAGCAAAACAGTCGTTAATTTTAACACCCACCAGGCATCTGTTCGTTATTTTCTTTGACGACGCCTCCGGCCTGGTGTGTTCCCCTCCCCCAGTTCGACCTCCATTTTCTCTATCATGAGAGCTCGGCTGGAGGAAAGCAACAAACTTCCCCAATCTTGTCTGGATTTCATGGCGCAGGTGGCAACCAACACGAACAGGTTAGCATGGTCTTCATCTTGTACTGATTTGGATTTGAATTTTTATTTCCGGTCAAATTTATTTGACATGATGATGTTCTTGTTACGGCTCGGTGTCGTTGTAGGGAATGAGTGGTCTGGGGAGTGTGGGTTATCCTACGGCGAAGCAGGGGCACTGGATCTAGGGTGGAATCAAGAGATGAGATCCGAAGATTATGCTCCGCTGGGGACACCGGATCTGTTGGTCGTGGTGGTCTTAGTGAAGTGAATTCAGAGACTAAATCCGAGTGGACCATGAGGTGATTTGTCATTTATTTTTGTGAACATGATTATTGTTGATTATCTTATTCAACATAGAAATATATAAGATGGTATGTATGTAATTTGGATTTTGCATTGGCACATAATTCATGGTAGTTGGTAAAAAGGATCTTGAATAATTTTATGATATTAGGTTTAAATTAGTTATGTACTGTGTTTTGAGCCTGCGCTGATAAAAAAGATTAACATGTCATTGGAAGGAATATACTACGATATTGAAGAACTTGATGAATAATGATAACAAATTTAAATTTCTTCTGTACTTTGATTTTATTCTGCATTGACAAAATGATTACCATGGCATTGTAGAGAATAAAAGTACGAATAGATCTTTTGTGTATGCTATAAAGCTGGATCGTTCACCAAACCAGGAAGAAGATACTTCAAGTGTGGCCGCTCAAGGGTGAGTTGACGTAATCCTTTGTCTCATGGTCTTCTATTTAAATTATTGTAACGACTAACTTGTTCTTGAACACAACACACATCAAGCCGGAGGTTGCTAATTCTACACGTGGCATGATGGAGGGCTTGAAGATGTGTTCTTAAGCAGCTTCTCGTGGATCTAAGTGATGAGGTTTGGAGGCTGAAAAGAGTTAACCAAAATATGCAGACAGTGGATGCGACAGTGGACAGAGTTGGGAATGATAGTACAAGATACTTGATAGAACAGGAGTTCAGAACACACCGAGAGGCAAGTTTGCGTCGATGGTGGTCGCAAGCTCTCGAAAGGACAACACGATCATGCAGCTCTGCAATAGAGGGAACAGATAAATGATTATGTGTTTTATAGTTTTGATATCCATTGTAGTGGTGTACTCACTCAGTAGGATTTTTTATGTTTTTGTGATGTAAAATAAGATAAAGACATCACATGATCTGAATTTGATAATGAAAGACATGGGAGTTGAATTTATGAGGTTGAAGGGGAAACTAATCTAAGTAGTTCTGACCACCTCAAATGTAGAAGATAAAATGTTACATTAAACCCGACACATCATCCGGTAAAAGTATAAATAGTAGTAATAATGTAATGATGAAAATATATTAAATGCAAGTTAAATTGTCATTCTATCAACAAATGTTTAATCACGTTACTTGCATGTGTGAGACGTACTGTCTAATTGTCACCAAAAAGAAGGCAAGGCATATCCTAATTGTAATTTATTTTAATTATATTACTTCCTTTCGTTTACTAAAGTAAGACCTTTTAGATATTTCATAGTGGACCAGATACACTTCGAACCTACATGCTAAAATATATACATACATGCATTTTAGAAACAAATCTAGAATATCTTAGTGACGGGAGGCAGTAGTATAAATTATCAGTTAGACACTATCAACATTCTAATCAATCTCGTGTAAACTTAATTATGTATGCATGTTTGTAACATGTTTTCTGTCTTGTCTGACCGTCGCGATGAAAAGTCTAGGCTTAAGAATTCACACGTTAGAACAGGAACCATCTTCACACAGGAACATATAAGTCTTGTTCTAGGGTGGGCCATGGCGTTGCGAATACGGGCCTATTCGTTTTTTCTCGTTGACTAGTCTAGCTGGTATACTCTATGGGTGTGTATCGCGAGGTAGACTAGGCGGCAAGGATTTCGTGTCCTGACGAGTGCATATTTGTATCATGTTTTAGATTATTATTTTGCATTGTAGATGTATGATTTTGATATTTTATGGCATTCGCACGCACTTTTTATGTTTATTTTTACCAGGATCAGATCAGATGATGGATCCAATGGACACAATTTTTGGAGCAGTTGTACTGAAGATAAAAAGAGCCAAAAAACTACGTAAATCGCTTATTTAAGAAATATTAATAATACCAGAAGAAAACCCGAAGCGAGCAAAGGAGGCAGAAGAGTTGATGACCAACTATATGGCCCGCCGCCGTATAGTTACGACCGTATAGTTGGCGTCGCCTCCGCTTTCTCAAATAGTTTCACCTCGTGCAACTGGTTTGGAGAGACGACATACAGAACACCTAGAAATCGCCAAAAACCTCAACTTCGGAAGGGATCTGGAGGGGAGAACTTGCCCTAGGGATCCATCTTCGCCCTAAGCAGATCTGGGAGGCCAAGGCATCGATCTCCATCTTTATCAACCGTTGTATCTCCATCACCACCATCATATCCATCCATCCCACCTAGATCTTGTTATAATTCTTGCACTAGTTGTGGATTTATACAAGTACTATTTATCGATAATCATTTTCATTACCATCGTCATGATGTTGTTTGCCTCCATGTTTGAGTAGGTCATTAGTTCTTGGAGAGATGGAGAAACCCTAGTATATGATTGAGATAAAATATATATTATTATGTTATACATCATTATATGTATGTGTCAATTGTCTTCATCTTGATGTTGGGAGTTACACACCTCCTTAATATTTGCCTCTCGCGGGGACTCGATGAAGAGGATTACTTGTTGGTAGACAGAGGGATGGTAGCACTTACTGTAACTATAAAGTCGTTGCCATCATTTACGTACTAACTTGGGGAATCAAGGAGAACTCATTAAGCCATGTCCATGTCGCGGGAGAAATCGCTTAATAGCGGGATAATACGATTGATGTCGTTTATCTGCCAGCTGTAGTTATGAAGGATGGTGTGAGCAGTGGTTGCCGCCTTATCATCCATATATGGAGCTCCTCCCACATACATGTATATCATAAAAATAATCGTTACGATAATCTTGATCACTTCGGGCATGTTTAGAAGAGCTCCGCTTTACTCCACTTCACTCTCCACCTCGACTCCACTCCACCAGCAAGCTCCAGAGTAGTTAAAAGGTGTTTGGCTCACACGGTAGCTCCAGATTCACGTCAGGGGAGGGGTTGTTGTGAAATGACTATGATATACTTTCTTTTATCCCTTTTATATTTTTTTACTAGCAATCTGTAGTGCAATGATCGTGAGTTGTCTCACGTGAGAGGACTGGACGTCGTAGGTGGACGTCGCGCTCGCCGGTCGCCATGTCGGCCGCCCCACCGTGAAGCCCGCAGCTCGCCGCCGTACTCCCCGGCCGCCGGGTTTGTCGCTTTTGCGCGTGCAGCAGCTCGCCGGCGCTCGCTGTTGCCATGTGCGCCTGTGCTCGCCGACTGCCCTGCTCGGTGCCCCGCGTACAGCTGAATGATGATAGTCATTTTTCAACGCACGGGAAAAACCATCCAATTAACAGATAGACGGAAGCATAAACAGCGGACATGGGTTCTCGACATGACAGCAATATTACTCCTGTTTTAGGCGTGTGATCTCCTATAGTAGAACATACAGACAAGACAAAGAAGCAAGCGATTTGTATACCTTCGGCCTGCTGGTGGGAAAGTACAAGGGTGGCGGCGATCTCCTGTTTTAGGCGTGCGTCGGGTGAGTGGCGACCTGGTATACTTGGGGACTGGAACGGCGGCGGTTGTACATTCTGGCGGCTGGTCGACCATAGGACGGGAAGCAGAGGCGGAGAGAGAAGGGCGGGCGGCTACTGGTAGAGGAGAGAAGGGAGGACGGAGGCTGTAACAACCCGAAATTTTTACTGCAATGAATTTGAAAACAATTTGAAATTTCAAATTCAATTAAATCGGAATCAAAAAAATCAAAAAAAGAGAGAGAGAAATGAAGAACAGGGGCAAACCCTAGCCTCACCGTCGATCGAAGCATCGGTGGCTAGCGCCGCTGCCGCCGCCCCTGGCCCACCGCCGTTGTGTCTGACGCGCGCTCCCGTGCCGCGCGTCGCCTGCCCATGGCGCCGCCTGACCGTCGCCATACCGCAGCCATGCCGCCGTCGCCGCCCTGGTCCCACCGCCGATGTAGCTGAAGCAAGCTCCCGCGCCGCGCGTCGCCCCGTCTACGGCCGCGCCCGCTGTAGCCATTCTCCCCTGCCACCGCCGTACACCACGGCCATGCCGCTGCCGCCGCCCAGATCCTCTCCGCACGCCAGCTCGCCGCGACCCTGCGACTCGCCTGACGCGTCACCAGATTCAAGAGGCACCCATAGAGCTCCCGCGTCACCCAGACGAGCTCATCCAGTCGCCAATTTCACCGCCGCCACCACGCGTCGCCATGCTGACTGCTGCCACCGTCTATAAAAGCTCCACCTCGCGTCATTCTCCAAAATTCTACCAGGGATTGAACCCAATATTGCTCGCTAACGCTCTTGTGCAATCAATTTAGTCTGCCGCCGCCTCCAGAGCTGCCAACCGCCGCCGGTGAGCACCTCCTTCTCCTCTGCTTCCTTCGCATCTTCTTCTTTTTTTTCTTTTTCTCCCCGCGTGCCGAAGCGGTACGCCGCTGCCTGGGCCCGGCCAGGCCCAGTAATGGGCTGGCCGGTTTCTTTCCCAGCCAAGAAAGAAAAAAAAAGGGCTAAGTCCTTTCTCCTTTTTTCAAATTCTTTTTCTGTTTTCAATTTGGAATTGATTTAAAACAAATTATTTTACAAAATTTCTTTGACCAAAAGTTTTAATAAAGAGTTTATTCTAACTCCTGAACATTAAAATCATTTCCAATAAATTCAAAAATTATTTCTTGAAGCTTTTAAAATTCAAAACCTTGTATGTATATGTGAGAAAATAAAAGTTTCTTTTATTCATATTTCAATCCTAACTTGCAAGTGAAAGAAATAATATTTGGGCACTTATACCTGAATATTTTAGGACTCATTGGTGAACCCTCGGAGGATTTTGGTATAGGTGTGCACCACCTCGGAGTCGAGGAATTCCCAGAAGACCTCTCTTTAGGCAAGTCACTTTCTTCAGCGACAAAGTTTTGGTGATAAACAATTTTATGTCCTTGAAACCATGTGCAATAGTAGAACCTCTGAACCATTATTTGATGATGCTATGGCTCGAGACCAACCCTAGTGAAAAACCCCGGACTTGTTTAATACTTGATTGTTTATTTGGTTGTTTGGAGGTCATATTCACCTTCAAAAATTTTGGTACGAAAATGATCCATCACTTTGGTATGGAATATATGCCCTAGTATGTGGTTGGAGTTGATGGGAAACCTAAAGTTTAGTCCTGACACAAAGCAATAAAGTATACCACATAAATAGTAAGACCCCCCTAAGCTATTCCGATGAATTTCTACAAGGTAGATGGACCCTGGTATGGGTGATCAACGGGAAGACACTCGGAGTCGGGATGCTATAGTATATTATCGATTTATGTGGCCCTAATATACTCCCGGTGGGATTCGAGTGATGAGACCTTACCAGGTAGAATTTTTAAAAGATAGAGTAGATAAAAACTTATCTTTCGATTAAAGGTTCCGATGCTAATGATAGCAATATCACAAATCCTAGTGGTTTGGGCCACCGTGGCTTAGCACGGAACCATCGGATACACACACTTACATATCTAAAATCCATGATAAAGAATGAAAGAAAAATAAATATATATACTGAAGGAAATAAATGATACCAAAGCGTGATCACTTGGTGGAGTTAAGTATGCCACGGTTGGACGATGTTTTCCCCTCAATTTGGCAAAGTGGTGAAAATGATTCCACTATGGGTTTGACCACAAGGAAACCTTATGGGATTTTCCTAGTTAATTAATCTTGAATAAAACTTTAAATTGAAAACCATCTTGTGACTTGCTGAGTACTTTAGTACTCATCCTTGCTATATAAACAAGACGTCGCGGAGGTTCATCCTGATGTCTTCCTTCGCGGAGAAGATTTCGAGTTTTAGGTCATTCCTACGCTCGAGGGCTGATCCTAGAAATGTAGCCATGTGTGTAAAATCAATAAAGTTTGTATGCTTTAGTCATGGTTTAATAATTTTAAGACAAAGAGAACCTAGTTTAATGTTGGATTGTAAGAAAACTATTTATGTGATATTATCTACTCATGTAATATTATTCCTATGAGTTTGTATGCGATGGCTGTGTTTTGTAATCACTCGAAATTTCGCGAAATTTTTCCTTCGGCAAATTCGTGGAATTTCTAGTCACGGTCCCAAATTTTCGGAGCGTGACAGAGTGGTATCAGAGCCAGCCTTGACCGTAGGAAAGACCCCTGGTTTTTAGAAAATGGTACATACTTACAAAATAAAAATAATTGAGATTTTTTTCTTTGATTGTTTATAAAGCTCTTAAGATCTTTTGTTTTTGGATATAAATTTTATAAGAGAAAATTTTAGATGTGAAAAGCAAAAAATAAAATCTTCGCTCTTTATACCCTTTTATTTTTTCATTTTAGGGTTTGTTTTAAGCAAGTTTTTTTTGCAAAACTGCTTTGACCAAAAAAAAAGGGGTTCATCTTAATCCTCATAAACCCCTGAATATCAACATCCTTTCTAATATTCTAAAAAAACTATTTCTTGATTTTTTTTAAAAAACCTTATGTATATATGGTAGAATAAAGGTTTCCTTCCTTCATATTTCAACCATAGTTTGCAATACAAGATATGACCCTTGGGCAATTATTTTTATACCTCTCCCGAGACGCTCGGGGGAAGGGCCCAACTTTTATGGAGGATGTTGGGGTACCTTTTTGTGCCAAGACGGAACCTCTCATACTTTCATGCAAAAGTTATTTTTGCACATGGGATACTCTAGTACTAGACAAGATGGGTTAATGTAAAAGTTAACGGTACTAAAACCACCTACATCGGACAAAGAGTTATGGAGAAGAATGCTATTTAGGATGCATTTCGACATGCCATACTAAACCTGCGCCATAAGTATGATGACACATTAGATGAGTCCATCTACCGACTCATGCCTCAGGAGCTGAACGACGAGAATAGTGTGGGAGTACCATTTCCGCCATTTGTGAACAACGGATCGGAGATAGAAGTAGTAAGAGACATCGCCTTTGCGACAGGGCAATATGGAAAAATTAGGAAGGAATATCAAGAAGCTCAAGATGAGATAGTCTAGTTGCAAGGCGAAAATATAGAGCTCCGCCAGAACATAGTCGACTTGGAGGCAAGACTTAAGGAAGCTTTAAGTGCCCAACGGAAGATGGCTAGTCCTAGTACAAAATGATTAAAAGCTTGTCAAGGGGACCAATCCCAAGGACCAGGAGAGAAGAAGATTAAAACTATATGGACCAAGAAAATATCTTAAACGCTTCAAGAATGCTCCGCAAGTAAATCCGATAGAAGCAGAAGAACCACCTACTCAGGAAAACAAAGAGGAAGAGGAACCAATGGAATGTGAGTTCTATACCGGCAGCAACCCTTCATCAGACGACGAATAGATGTTCCATGAGAGGCGCTAGTATAGTCTAGGTTTGTGTTTTAAAACAAAGTGTGCTATGTTGGGTGGTGTATGTGATGTATGCATGTTTGTGTGTTTAAATATGAGGATGATAGAAACGCAGGCCCAGATGTTAGAGAGAATAGCAACAAAATTAGCAGAACAAAAGGGAAGTCCGGAAGCAAAAAAGGAATCAAGAAACCAAGGTGGGGAGATTTTCAGAAGACGAATCCGCCAGTCTTCTACGGTTCATATGAGCCATTATACGCCAGTGAATGGCTTAGTGATGTTGAATGACGACTTCAAATCATAGGATGTGAGGACCGGGAAAAGATGTTTTTTGCATCACAACAACTGCACGGATCTATCGTAGCTTGGTGGATAAATTTTCAGGAAGCCAGTCAGAACCCGAAGCAAGGATGAAATCTCAATCAAAGACCAATGAAGTAGAAATATACATCCATGGAGAACAATTTTAAGCTAATTTGATTCACTTGCGGCTTATAGATGTGGATGTCACATTAGGAATGGACTGGTTATATAAATATAAGGCAAAGATTGATTGTGAGGAGAAACTGGTTTATGCCACCAGTCCAAATAACATGATCCTGAGAATAAGAAGAAAAGAGTATGTAGTATGGTTGCAGAAGGGGTAATGTAGGTTCACGTAGTTAAGAAATTTGTAGATGTGTTCCTAGACGAATTACCCGAAAGCCACCGGATAGAGAAGTGGAATTGTCGGGGGTGTACCCCCGGGTACCCCAGAGTTGATGAATTAAGTGAGTCAATAAGAAACATATATGAGAAAATGATATTCAATATGAGTCAAATAGAAAAATACAAAGGCAAAAACCGATCTGGGCCGAATTAACACTAAGTCGGCCCAGCCCTCGCAACCGCTGGACCAGACCTATAAGGAACGGGCCGAACTAAGCTCTAGAGGCCGAATTACCCTCCTGGGCCGAGTCATCTCATCAGGCCCACCAAGCACCTAGCCCCGGCACCGAGTGCTCCACTCGACCTCAGCAACCATCGCCGCCCTCGACGCCCTTCCCCGATCCCGCCAGGATCCCGCCAGGCGCCCAACATTGTCCCCCGGGTGGGCCGACACGAGCCGAGCTCGGCCCACCGCGGATCTCCTCGACTCCAACTCCCGCGCCACAGAGCATCTCCCCGCGCCACCTCGCCAGGATACCGCCTAGCCCCCGGGTGGGCCGACCTCGTCCACCACGGCCCACCCCGGACCGCTAGCTCTTCTCGCCACCAGCGAACTACACCAGCCCAACCGCCTCTCCCGGGTGGGCTGAGCTAGGTCATCTCGGCCCACCACGGGCTCTCCCCTTCAGGCCGGAGGAACACCACCCCGTCTGGGCCGTTCCATGACCTGGCTGGGCCGTGAGTTAGCTCGGCAGGGAGGAGGACTGATCCGGATTAGGCCCAATGTCCCCCAGGCCGAGTCAACCCTCTGCCAGGCCGAATCAACACTGACTCCAGGATGTTTGGGCCGAGGTATAAAGACCCAAACACCCCCTTATTCACCTCTAGACGACTTCACAACATCTACGACGACTCAACATCGAGTCAGGACAAGAGCAACAAGTATCGTGCCAATCTTGGGAGCCCACCAGCTCAGACTAGCACAGGGCGTATGGAATATGTCCATGGCATCTAACAAGATGCTAGGGATATGCTCTTGGCATCAAATAAGATGCTAGGGAATATGCCTGGCATCTCCAAAGATGCCAAGGCATATGCTGAGCATCTCTAGAAGATACCCAGAATATGTCATCTAGATGCCAAACGTGTAGAACAAGTCTTGTCCCCTGGGCTCCCCTTTATAAGGAGCACCAGGGGGATCGTTGACAGAGGAGGCCCTGGAGGGCTCTTCTCCTCTCTGCTCGCTAGGAGCTCATCTTCTTCTTCCTCCTCCACTCTCACAGAGAGATAGATAGGCATAGGAAATACAGCTCAAGGAGCAAGATTGTAGCCACAAGTATGGCAAGATTATAAGAGATTAGATATAGAGAAAGAGGTGTTATATCCACATGAGATCCTCAATCCTAGATACATCGTATTTCTCTTTGTTCATACGAGTGCGGTCTTCACTGTATCATACCTCCCCGGATTCCTCCACGTCCATCGGCCCCAACTTTATCCTACCCATGGCATATGCCGTGATACCACCACGACATTTGGCGCCCACCGTGGGGCCTCTTAGTGGCGCTGGTTGGGTTTCCATCCGGACAGGAGCATCTTCATCAACCTCTTCCTCATAGAGCTCTTTCAGCTCCTCCAAGCAAACAGAGAGCAGAGAGGTAAGCGCGGAGGCTCTCCAAGTCTGACTTAGCAAGGCAGGTAAGACTGGGCAAGAATGACTCAAGCGCTTCTCCAAGCATACTGTAAGTACCAAGTAACTCAGCAGGGCAGGTATGACTTAGTGAGAATGACTCAAACACTTCTCCGAGTATACTGTAAGTACCAGATAACTTAGCCACCAACACTCGATCTTTCACCCCATGGAGAAAATAAATTAACCCGGGGACTAGCCAACATATCCATAGAGTCACCCTTAGATTGAAAGAGCATTATGTTGGTTCAGATAGATTTTGAGTCAGTTTATTTATGCTTTGAATTGACCTGTAACTCAGCTCACCATCCAGTTTATTGATGATTCAGATAGAATTTAAGTCAGCTTATTTATAATTCGGATAGAATTTGAGTCAGTTTATTTATAACTCGGATAGAATTTGAGTCAGCTTATTTATAATTCAGATAGAATTTGAGTCAGTTTATTTATGCTTTGGATTATCCTTTAACTCAGCTCACCAGCCAGCTTATTGATAATTCGGATAGAATTTGAGTCACCTTACTTATGATTCGGATAAGATTTGAGTCAGCTTATTTATAATTCGGATAGAATTTGAGTCAGCTTATTTGTAACTCGGATAGAATTTGAGTCAGCGTATCTATGATTCAGATAGAATTTGAGTCAGTTTATTTATGCTTTGGATTATCCTTTAACTCAGCTCACCAGCCAGCTTATTGATGATTCGGATATAATTTGAGTCAATTTATTTATGCTTCGGATTAACCTTTAACTCAGCTCAGTAGCTTGTCTCTGATTCGGACTAACATTTGATTCAGCTTGCGAGGGTATATTATAATTGGGATTTGTATTCGGACTCAGCGTACTAAGCATATCTCTGATTCGGGCCGAAGCTTGATTCAGCTTGCCAGATTGCCAGGTTATGTTATGACTCGGATTGATATTTCACTATCTTGCCAGGTTATCCCATATCTCGGATGACTATTTGCCAGCTTATCATATCTCGAATCTATATCTCGTATCAACATCTCGAATCAGATCTCTCAGCGGTTAGCCCTATTATCATATCCCAAAACTTAATCTCGGATCTATATCTCAGGCAAATTGACATCATCTCACCGGATCAAGTTATATCGTGGCAAAAATATAACTCGGATTTGGAATCAGATGATTCGGATTTGAGTCATATATCTCGGATTCTGAGCCAGATAACTCAGATTCGAGACATAAGACAAAAATGAGTAAGATAACTCGGATTTGAGTCAGATGACTCAGATTTGAGATGTAAGTCAAAATTGAGTAAAGTAACTCGGATTTGAAATCAGATGATTCGGATTTGAGTCATATATCTCGGATTCTGAGCCAGATAACTCGGATTCGAGACATAAGACAAAAATGAGTAAAGTAACTCAGATTTGGAATCAGATAACTCGGATTTGAGTCATATACCTCGGATTTGAGTCAGATGACTTAGATTTGAGATGTAAGTCAAAATTGAGTAAAGTAACTCGGATTTGGAATCAGATAACTCGGATTTGAGTCATATACCTCGGATTTGAGTCAGATGACTCAGATTTGAGATGTAAGTCAAAATTGAGTAAAGTAACTCGGATTTGGAATCAGATAACTCGGATTTGAGTCATATACCTCGGATTTGAGTCAGATGACTCAGATTTCAAATGTAAGTCAAAATTGAGTAAAGTAACTCAGATTTGGAATCAGATAACTCGGATTTGAGTCATATACCTCAGATTTGAGTTAGACGACTCAGACTTAAGACTTAAGTCAATTTCGAGTAAAATAACTCGGGTTTGGAAACAGATAACTCCGATCATAACTTACCCGAACGGGTTATGACCAGTGCCCATGAAGGCCAGAAGTCCAGAAACTTACCCAAAGAGGTTATGACCAGTGCCCAAAACGGCCAGAGGTCCAAAAACTTACCCAAAGAGGTTATGACCAGTGCCCAAGAAGGCCAGAGGTCCAAAAACTTACCCAAAGAGGTTATGACCAATGCCCAAGAAGGCCAGAGGTCCAAATACTTACCCAAAGAGGTTATGACCAATGCCCAAGAAGGCCAGAGGTCCAAAAACTTACCCAAAGAGGTTATGACCAATGCCCAAGAAGGCCAGAGGTCCAAAAACTTACCCAAAGGGGTTATGACCAGTGCTCATGAAGGCCAGAAGTCCAGAAACTTACCCAAAGAGGTTATGACCAGTGCCCAAGAAGGACAGAGGTCCAAAAACTTACCCAAAGGGGTTATGACCAATGCCCAAGAGGGCCAAGAGTCCGCAAACTTGCCCAAAGAGGTTATGACCAGTGCAAGAGAAGACCAGAAGTCCAAAAAACTTGCCCAAAGAGTTGATAAGGCCAGAGCCAAAGGAAGCCAGAAGTCAAAAGACTTACCCAAAAGGATTAAGACCGGAGCCAACGCAGGCCAGAAGTCAAAAAACTTACCCAAAAGAGTTATGAACCAGTACCTTAGAGGGCCAGAAATCAATGATATATGAAAAGACTATAGGCCGGATAAACAACTCTGGAGATATTTAGTATAAAGCCTATGCACGACTCTACGAGTCCCACATAGCCTTGGGGACTAATGTCGGGGGTGTACCCCCGGGTACCCTAGAGTTGATGAATTAAGTGAGTCAATAAGAAACATATATGAGAAAATTATATTCAATATGAGTCAAATAGAAAAATACAAAGGCAAAAACCGATCTGGGCCGAATTAACACTAAGTCGGCCCAGCCCTCGCAACCGCTGGACCAGACCTATAAGGAACAGGTCGAACTAAGCTCTAGAGGCCGAATTACCCTCCTGGGCCGAGTCATCTCGTCAGGCCCACCAAGCACCTAGCCCCGGCACCGAGTGCTCCACTCTACCTCAGCAACCATCGCCGCCCTCGACGCCCTTCCCCGATCCCGCCAGGATCCCGCCAGGCGCCCAACGTCGTCCCCCGGGTGGGCCGACACGAGCCGAGCTCGGCCCACCCTAGAGCTCCTCGACTCCAACTACCGCACCACAGAGCATCTCCCCGCGCCACCTCGCTAGGATACCGCCTAGCCCCCGGGTGGGCCGACCTCGTCCACCACGGCCCACCCCGGACCGCTAGCTCTTCTCGCCACCAGCGAACTGCACCAGCCCAACCGCCTCTCCCGTGTGGGCCTACCTAGGTCATCTCGGCCCACCGCGGGCTCTCCCCTTCAGGCCGGAGGAACACCACCCCGGCTGGGCCGTTCCATGACCCGGCTGGGCCGTGAGTTAGCTCGGCAGGGAGGAGGGCTGATCCGGATTAGGCCCAATGTCCCCCAGGCCGAGTCAACCCTCTGCCAGGCCGAATCAACATTGACTCCAGGATGTTTGGGCCGAGGTATAAAGACCCAAACACCCCCTTATTCACCTCCAGACGACTTCACAACATCTACGACGACTCAACATCGAGTCAGGACAAGAGCAACAAGTATCGTGCCAGTCTTGGGAGCCCACCAGCTCAGACTGGCACAAGGCGTATGGAATATGCCCATGGCATCTAACAAGATGCTAGGGATATGCTCTTGGCATCAAATAAGATGCTAGGGAATATGCCTAGCATCTCCAAAGATGCCAAGGCATATGCTGAGCATCTCTAGAAGATACCCAGAATATGCCATCTAGATGCCAAACGTGTAGAACAAGTCTTGTCCCCTGGGCTCCCCTTTATAAGGAGCACCAGGGGGATCGTTGACAGAGGAGGCCCTGGAGGGCTCTTCTCCTCTCTGCTCGCTAGGAGCTCATCTTCTTCTTCCTCCTCCACTCTCATAGAGAGATAGCAAGGCATAGGAAATACAGCTCAAGGAGCAAGATTGTAGCCACAAGTATGGCAAGATTATAAGAGATTAGATATAGAGAAAGAGGTGTTATCTCCACATGAGAGCCTCAATCCTATATACATCGTATTTCTCTTTGTTCATACGAGTGCGGTCTTCACGGCATCATCCCTCCCCGGATTCCTCCACGTCCATCGGCCCCAACTTTAGCCTACCCATGGCATATGCCGTGATACCACCCAAGGATTTGTCAGCCACTAACCCAATTGCTAAAAAGGATAAGGAATACTAATGGACAAATAAATGTGAAAGTGCATTTCAGGAGTTGAAGAATAGGTTAACCACTGCACCAGTTCTGGTTTTACCAGACTCAGACAAAGAATTTCAGATATATTGTGACGCATCAAGACAAGGGCTAGGATGTGTACTGATGCAAGATGGAAAGGTCATATCCTATGCATCAAGACAACTCCGACCACATGAGGAAAATTATCCAACACGTGACTTAGAACTAGCAGCAGTAGTTCATGCATTGAAAATATGGAGACACTACTTGCTAGGGAATAGGTGTGAAGTGTTTTCGGATCATAAAAGTCTAAAATATATCTTCACGCAACCCGACTTAAATCTTAGACAACGAAGATGGTTAGAGCTGATAAAGGACTATGAATTAGAATTCCAATATAAACCCAGTAAGGCCAATGTGGTGGCAGATGCATTGAGCCGAAAGGTGTATCATAGCACAACAACCGTGCGTCAGGGTTAGCGAGAGTTATGGAAGGAGTTCCAGAAGTTGAAGTTAGAATTAGTTTATGAAGGATCAGTAATGACCCTACAAGTTCAAACACATTGGATAAACAAATTAAACAAGCCCAAGAGAAAGATGAAGATATACAAGGGCTTAAGGAAAAAGTGCAGAAAAATGAGGCACCAGACTTTTCGGTAAATGAGCAAGGAGTACTATATTTCCGGAACCATCTGTGTATACCAAACAAAAAGGAATTAAGGGACTTAATTCTGCAAGAAGCACATGCTTCGCAATTCTCCATACACCCAGGAGGTAGGAAAATGTACTAAGACTTGAAAAAGAGGTATTGGTGGAAGAATTTGGAACGAAAAATTTGTGAATATGTTACACTCTGTGAGATATGTCAACATGTGAAAGCAGGCCACCAAAAACCGGTTGGATTACTACCACATCTATCCATTCCAGATTAGAAGTGGGAAGAGATCGGTATGGATTTTATTACCGGTCTACACAAAACAAGAAATGGTTATGATGCTATATGGGCCATTGTCGATATATTAACAAAGATAGCCCACTTTATACCCATAAAGCAAACATATGGAAAGAATAAGCTTGCAGAGTTATATTTAACCAAGATTGTAGTGTTTCATGGAATACCTAAGAAGATTTGCTCCGATAGAGGGCTGCAATTTACTTCTCACTTTTGGAAAAAGTTACATGAAGCCATGGGGACGGATTTGGATTTCAGTACAGCATACCACCCACAGACCAACGGACAAACTGAGAGAGTGAATTAAATCCTGGAAGACATGTTGCGGTCATGCGCGCTAGTTTATGGAGCTGCATGGGACACATGTTTACCATTTGCAGAATTCTCATACAATAGCAACTATCAAGCTAGTATTGGGAGATCACCATTTGAAGCCTTGTATGGAAGAAGTTGTAGAACACCATTAAATTGGACTGAGGTAGGAGAAAAGCAACTTCTTGGACCACAGATAGTTCAAGATACAGAGGCTCAAGTGAGGATTATTAGAGAAAAGTGCAAGCATCTCAAACCAGATATAAGCAATATGCCGACAAACACCGACTTGATCTTAGCTTCCAGGAAGGGGATTATGTATATTTAAGGATCACTCCTTTCAAATCATTCCAGCGGTTCCACACAAAAGGTAAGTTGACACCCAGATTTGTGGGACCATTCAGAATTACAAAACGGATAGGAGAGGTTGCCTACCAATTGGAGCTAAGCCCAAACCTAAAAAGTGTACATAATGTGTTTCATATATCGCAACTCAGGAAGTACTTAGAGCCGCTGGAAAAGAAGGTGTCCCTGGACGAGATCGAACCCAAGAGGATCTGACCTACACCGAGGAACCGGTTAAAATCCTTGAAACCAATGAGCGACAATTAAAGACAAAGAACATTAAGTTATGTAAAGTGCAATGGAGTAATCACACGGAAGTGGAAGGTTCATGAGAAAAAGAATCAGAGATATGATAGAATTATCAGCATCTGTTCCCCGAGGAGGAGTGAATCTCGGGGACGAGATTCTTTTTAAGGGGGATAGGTTGTAACAACTCGAAATTTTTACTACAATGAATTTGAAAACAATTTGAAATTTAAAAATCAATTAAATCGGAATCAAAAAATCAAAAAAAGAGAGAGAAATGAAGAACAGGAAGAACAGGGGCAAACCCTAGCCTCACCGTCGATCGAAGCATCGGTGGCTAGCACCGCTGCCGTCGCCCCTGGCTCACCGCCGCTGTGGCTGATGCGCGCTCCCGTGCTGCGCGTCGCCTGCCCATGGCGCCGCCTGACCGTCGCCATACCTCGCCACCTCCTCGCCATACCGCGGCCATGCCGCCGTTGCCGCCCTGGTCCCACCGCCGATGTAGCTGACGCAAGCTCCCGCGCTATGCGTCGCCCCGTCTACGGCCGCGCCCGCTATAGCCATTCTCCCCTGCCACCGTCGTACACCATGGCCATGCCGCTGCCACCGCCCAGATCCTCTCCGTACGCCAGCTCGCCGTGACCCTGTGACTCGCATGCCGCGTCACCAGCTTCAAGAGGCACCCAGAGAGCTCCCACGCCACCCAGACGAGCTCCTCCAGTCGTCAATTTCATCGCCGCCACCACGTGTTGCCATGCCGACTGCTGCCACCGTCTATAAAAGCTCCACCTCGCGTCATTCTCCAAAATTCTACCAGGGATTGAACCTACTCTTGCTCGCGAGCGCTCCTGTGCAATCAATTTAGTCTGTCGCCGCCTGCAAGCCGCCTCCAGCGCCACCAACCGCCGCCGCCGGTGAGCACCTCCTTCTCCTCTGCTTCCTTCGCTTCTTCTTCTTTTTTTCTTTTTCTCCCCACGTGCCGAAGCGGTACGCCGCTGCCTGGGCCGTGGCCAGGCCCAGTAATGGGCTGGCCGGTTTCTTTCCCAGGCAAGAAAGAAAAAAAAGGGCTAAGTCCTTTCTCTTTTTTCAAATTCTTTTTCTATTTTCAATTTGGAATTGATTTAAAACAAATTATTTTACAAAATTTCTTTGACCAAAAGTTTTAATAAAGAGTTTATTCTAACTCCTTAAAATTAACATCATTTCCAATAATTTCAAAAATTATTCCGTGAAGCTTTTAAAATTCAAAACCTTGTATGTATATGTGAGAAAATAAAAGTTTCTTTTATTCATATTTCAATCCTAACTTGCAAGTGAAAGAAATAATCTTTGGGCACTTATACCTGAATATTTTAGGACCCATTGGTGAACCTTCAGAGGATTTTGGTATAGGTGTGCACCACCTCAGAGTCGAGGAATTCCCAGAAGACCTCTCTTTAGGCAAGTCACTTTATTCACCGACAAAGTTTTGGTGATAAACAATTTTATGTCCTTGAAACCATGTGCAATAGTAGAACTTCTAAACCATTATTTGATGATGCTATGGCTCGAGACCAACCCTAGTGAAAAAACCCGTACTTGTTTAATACTTGATTGTTTATTTGGTTGTTTGGAGGTCATATTCACCTTCAAAAAATTTGGTACGAAAATGATCCATCACTTTGGTATGGAATATATGCCCTAGTATGTGGGTGGAGTTGATGGGAAACCTAAGGTTTAGTCCTGACACAAAGCAATAAAGTATACCACATAAATTATAAGACCCCCTATGTTATTTCGATAAATTTTCTACAAGGTAGATGGACCCTAGTATGGGTGATCAACGGGAAGACACTCGGAGTCGGGATGCTATAGTATATTATCGATTTCTATGGCTCTGATATACTCCTGGTGGGATTCGAGTGATGATACCTTTCCGGGTAGAATTTTCAAAAGATAGAGTAGATAAAAACTTACCTTTCGATTAAAGGTTTTGATGCTAATGATAGCAATATCACAAATCCTAGTGGTTTGGGCCACTGTGGCTTAGCACGGAACCATCGGAGACACACACTTACATATCTAAAATCCATGATAAAGAATGAAAGAAAAATAAATATATATACTGAAGGAAATAAATGATACCAAAGCGTGATCACTTGGTGGAGTTAAGTATGCCACGGTTGGACGATGTTTTCCCCTCAATTTGGCAAAGTGGTGAAAATGATTCCACTATGGGTTTGACCACAAGGAAATCTTATGGGATTTTCCTAGTTAATTAATCTTGAATAAAACTTTAAATTGAAAACCATCTTGTGACTTGCTGAGTACTTTAGTACTCATCCTTGCTATATAAACATTTTTCAGAAACACCCGAAGACGTCGCGGAGGTTCATCCTGATGTCTTCCTTCGCGTAGAAGATTTCGAGTTCTAGGTCATTCCTATGCTCGAGGGCTGATCCTAGAAATATAGCCATGTGTGTAAAATCAATAAAGTTTGTATGCTTTAGTCATGGTTTAATAATTTTAAGACAAATAGAACCTCGTTTAATGTTGGATTGTAAGAAAACTATTTATGTGATATTATCTACTCATGTAATATTATTCCTATGAGTTTGTATGCGATGGCTGTGTTTTGTAATTACTCGGAATTTCGTGAAATTTTGCCTTCGACAAATTCGTGGAATTTCTAGTCACGATCCCGAATTTTCGGGGCGTGACAGAGACACGGAAAGAAAAAAGGGGCGCCATGGTCGTCGGAGCAGTTCTAGAGGGAAGTGGTCATGCTGGAGACGATCACGCCGGCGTACTTTTTTTAATATATAGCGTCGTACTCTGGTTGCCGCCATCTGGTATAGACAGACGAAGAGAAGTTAAGTTTGAGGAGAAAGAAAACTGTTTGGCTGGGTGACTAAGCGGTGGCAATATGGGGTAAATCAACCTCAACTTTATGGGCAAACAAGTATTAGGTGATATGTGGGAGGTGAAGTGAATCTGGTGAAGCACCTACATGCTGCTCCGGTAAAATGAACTACGACGCGTCGCAGCTTCACTCTGCCTATTATGTGGAGTTTTTGTGTTTGGGGTGGCTTCACCTGCTTCACTATTAGATTGGTGAAGTGGAGCTGTTCCAAACACACTTTTAGTCTAAATTGCTAGCGATGTATCCACCGTTTTTTGAGAATGCCTTTCTTCTATTGCAGTTTCAATCTTTCTTATATACGCGATTAATACTTTCTGCATTAAGTTTTATTTTACGTTACTTTACTGTTTCACTCAACCAAAACCCCCAAAATAATTCTACTTTTCTTGCATCTTAGAATTATTCTTTAAGTACTGAGTTTAGTTTTAATTAAGAGCATTTTAGTCTTTCGCCTGCTGCTCCTTGTGGGATCGATATATTTATTTCGAAACTCGCTACAAACGATTGATGACCCAAAAGTATAGGGGGTGTATGGTAGTACTTCCGATAAATAAGTGTGTCGAACCCAACGAGGAGCAGAAGGTGTTGACGAGCGGTTTGGGTCAAGAATTCACTACAAATACTAGCAAAAGGATTTTTAGGGGTTTTTGGTAATGCATATAAATAAAGTGCGAGTAAATAAAAGACAATAATAACAATTGCAGCAAGTGGCCCAATCCTTTCTTCATCAAAGGACAAGCCGGTTGTATTACTTATGATGACCAAATGTTCTCGAGGACACATAGAAATATTGTCAAGTGCTTTAGCTTTATATTATGGATTAATCTTCATTGGTTGGATAAGTGTTATGTGGTTGAACCTATACTAATGTACTTTCCTAACTTGGACTAATATATACTTATGATTATACCCCTTGCAAGCATCCGCAACTATAAGAAAGTAATTAAGATAAAAACTCTAACCATAGCCTTAAGCTCTGAGATCCTACACTTCCATATGCAATGGTTTCCTAATGGGGGTTTAGGTTTCTGTCACTCTGGCAACCCCAAAATTAGTATCCAAATACACAATGCATTCCCCTAGGCCCATAAAGGTGAAGTATCATATAGTCGACGTTCACATGACACCACTAGAAGAATAACACCATAACTTAAATATCAAACCATTAAATATTACTCAACATAATTCCACTACTAACAACATGATTTCTCCCATGTCCTCAAGAACTAAACGAACTACTCACGAGACATCATATGGATCAAGATCAGAGATGAAATAATGACAAGTAACAATCTGAACATGAACAATAATCCAATGGTTCCACTCAATAGCATCAACTACAACAAGTAATCAACACCAGAAAAGGTTCCCCTATGAACTATGCAAGATTCAACCCAATTGCTATAGCGGTATGGCGTGATGATGATGGTGCTGGTGGAGATGATGATGAGGATGATGATGATCCCGATGAAGCCTAGCTTGATGATGGTGTCGATGGCGATGATCTCCCCTCCCCGGGAAGGAATTTCCCCGGCAAATTTCTGTCTGTCGGAGAGCTCTTTCTCTCTCTATGGTTTCCGCCCCGTAGAGGTGGCGGAATATTTCTGCGATGGCTCCCCGAGTCTTAGGTTTTCGGGAAGTAGATATACGCGAGAGGGCGACGCTAGAGGTGGACTAGGGCGGCCACACCACCTGGTGGGGCGGCCTAGGGGGGACCCGCTGATATGTCCATAACGTATCTATAATTTTTGATGGTTTCATGCTAATATTATGTTTTTGACACTTCTTTGTATATAAAGTTCATGTTATTTGGACTAACCTAATAATAGTTGCAAAAGTGCACAATATTCTTGTTTTACACTTTGATGTATAGGAATTATCAAGAATACAAGTGGAGCCCTTGTTCGAGTCAAATTGGGATTTTTCAGAAATCTGTCTCAGAACTCTTTTTGAAAATGGTCACGTTTAGGGTCAAAGACGGCGTGAAACGGAAAACTCTTCAAATACAAAGTTGTAGGAAATTTTGCAACAATCGTTCTAGACATAAAATTTAGCTAATAACGAGTCCGGACGGGCCAGGTAGGCCTGATTTACTGCAGCCCAAGATAGGGTGACGGGAATCGGAGAAGCTATGTAAAGGAAGGAAACCTAATTCGTGGGAGAGGCCTCCACCCACGAATGGGGAAGGGCTCCCAAGAAGCCATGAAGGAAGGAGTCCCCCACGCCGGCACCGGCGCCGCCGCCCTCTTCACCATATTCACCGCCATCTCCATCACCTAATCCTCCTAGTATGCAGTGGTTCATCCTCCCACACACCTCTGTACCGTCCTATGTAAACATGGTGTTTGATGCTATAAGTTATAATCTTATGATTTATGTCATGTTTGTGTAGTTTCTTTGTTCTTAGATTGAATGGTTGAACGTCTTTGGTTCATTAGAGTTGTATGTTGATATGGTACAGTTCTTTGGTATCCGTTATTTGTGCGCATGGATTAAACATCATAGGGTTTATAGAATGTGTAAGAGGAAGGGGAAGTTCTGTCGGGGTGATAGAAACCTAAGGAAGCGAACCGGAACGTTGCACGTATGGGAGTAAGAGGACCATTAAATTAAGGCTATGGTTGGGGAAACCTTAATGCATTGTTAGTAGTTACAGATGTTTGCTAACAATTCAATCATATAGTATATGTAATTCCAAATAGTTAAGGGCATGTATATTTAGCATCTCCCACATAGAAAACTGCATCGAAGACAATGAACCTGATTTATTCGCCAGTTAAACTTGGACAAAGCCACCACAATTACCACCACTATTCCACACTCATGGTTATGTTAGTTTAGTGTATTTTATTGCTGCAACAACTAGCTTTACTTTCTTGTTGTTTATTATCTTGCAAAGCTTTCTCTAGTACTCATTTTGTTGCTCTAGTTTTATTTGCTAGATAATGCAAACGTTTAGTGTGCATAGAGTTGTATTAGTGGTTGATAGAACTTAGGAGAATATTTATCCTACCTTTAGCTCCTCGTTGGGTTGGACACTCTTACTTATCGAAAAGGCTACACACGATCCCCTATACTTATGGGATATCACCCGCGCTTAGGGGTGATGTGTGCCTCCTGTGGCCCATCTCCACTCCATATTCTGGATTTCTTCGTCTTCTAGAAAAATAGGAATTTCCGTATATTTTCTAGGATTTTCTGATCTTCAGAAATTTTGCATCTGGACAGCGCTTTTTCCATCAGAATCCTGACTCCGGTAGTTAATTATCCAAGAATCATCAAACATGCAAAATAGATGAAATAACATAAGTATCATCTCTGAATACAAAATATATCAATGAATAATAGTAAATTATGATATAAAATAGTGATGCAAAATGGACGTATCAACTTCCCCAAGCTTAGACCTTGCTTGTCCCCAAGCGAAAACTAAACTCAGTAAACATGACCATAGATTTATGGAGTGAAGTGTCAATAAAGTGAATATGGACAAGAAGCATCACATTTATCAATACACAAATCATAATAAAAAGCAACTCACTCTTATATAACTTAACTTGCAATGAGTAAGGAAGTCACAATAAAGGTGCACAAAGAAAATCACGATTGGTGATGGCAAACTTTGTTCTTGGTCAGAGAACAGTTAACAAATCATACTTACTTTTGAGCAAATCTTTTATAATGAATCTTATATTGTAGGAGTCTCTTGCTTAAACATAATCACTAACAATGATAGCTTTCAAAGTTATATTCATTCAAATAAGAGCATTGTGCAAAACAAGGAACATAAGAACAAGATTGAGTAAATCAACATATAGATGATTCAATCACAACAACTCAAATGCTTGCTTGAGATAGAGAGGAATAGGTTTACTAACACAACATAAAAGTAAAATATAGGCCCTTCACAGAGGGAAGTAGGGATTTAAAGTTTCATAAATAGCTTCCAAACATTATGGTACTTATTAGCTTTGAGATCTCATTGCCCCTATCATAAACATCTTGAAATGATTAAGGTTAAAGTGACACATGGTATGAGTATATGCTTGACAAATCACAAGTTGAAAATCACATGTCCCTTGTGTACGAGTACCGAACATCATACTACTCAACTTTGTTCACAGGCAAGTTGTTATCATTGTAAGTATATGTGTATCATGGAGAACCACCAATGGGGTACCCCTTGCCCCATGACACAGGAGTTATCCCATATCAAAATGACAAGGCAAAAGACAATGAGTATCCCAGCAATCTTTTTATTTGCTATTTGCATAGGTTTTTATTAAGGATGCTTCACAGAATACTCATTATGGTTATGTTGCAAGTTTCCCCATGATTAAGCATGGCTTAGGCTAGCTGCCCAGGCGCTTCTCTAACACATATACAAACTCCATGAGCTTACAAGCTACCCTTTTATTTCACACCACCAGCATCCATAAACAAAAGAACATGATATCAATTAAATAGAATAAGTGCAATGTTGAAAGCGTTCCCCATGACAACATGGCTCTGCTAACTCCCAACTTATAAATTGCAAGCATATAAGCAACATAGATGGTCACAATGGTTCAAGTTTATTAAGTGCAAGAAAATAAAGTGTGCCATCAAGTTTGTGAGAGCTTTAATCACTAATTTTTACATAACAGAAATTTAATTTGGAAGATAGATAAAACCTGAGAATTTACTTGGAATAGCAATGATGCTAGTAGGTAGATATGGTGGACACATATGGCATAGGTTTTGGTTCAAAGTTTGGATGCACGAGAAGCATTCTCTCTCAGTACAGGTTTTTAGCTAGCAAGGCTGGATAGCAAGCATAAGAGTTGAGTGAAACAAGCAAACATACATATGATAGAAACAATCTTGCAATCTTCCTTGGAGGTACAAATGATCTTAACTTGAGAATACTAAGCTTATGAGCCAATCAAGAAAGAAAGATAATGAAATATATCTATAAGTACTTTTCCTCTTTTCTTCTCAACCCTCAAAATAATGCTGCTACTGACCAAAGCTAAGTTTTTCAAAATCAACTAAATTTACTTGATGCTCCCAAAATGATTCCAATACTAATTAACAAGATCAATCATATAACAGAAATTGCAAACTTAAAATAAAATGCGCAAAAAGTAAATGATAAAACTTCTGATTAATATTCTATAACGGCACTCACACCAAGGGATACATAGATAACCAACTAGAGGAGGGATACTTCCACACTGCATACCGTCTTATATGATAACTTCTCTACTCATGATATGACTCTATTAAAAAGGTAAAAAGATAAAAGATAATGATGTGATACTGCGACACTCCCCCAAGCTTGGAACAAACCAAGGGGAGGCCAAAAACTGATGACGAATTACTCGTTCGGCAGTGATGGTGACTCCTTATCATCATCAAACTTCCAAGGTAAAGGCTCCCCATCAACAAAGGACGACTTGGTTTCCAATATCCTGAAACTAGCAGCAGAACTTATGTGTTTAAACCTAGCCTCATACTCACGGTTTTGATTTTGCACGTCGTAGAGTTGTGCTTGTAATAGGTTGGTGGTCTGATGAAGCGAGAGAATATCATACCAAATCTTGGCAGTCTCCTTCTTGTTCTCGGTGATGAGTTCCGAACTTAACTTATGAACGACGTTCACTTCGCGTTCTGCCATCTTCTTGTACCTAAAGACTTCTTGCTCCAGCACTTCCATCCTGTCCTCTAGAGTGCCTTCTCCTTTAGGGCCCCGAACCTCCTTTATCTATACCTTCCCATCCTTGAGCAACAATTCCTTGGGATGGATCTTCAGCTCACTCATGTATGGGTTGAGGATATCCATGGAGGAACTCTCCTTGGGTGATCCAGAGGAAGACATGGTGGCTCCAAAACCGAGAGCTTTGCCTGACAGAAACATATCGAAGCAAAAACACAATGAGAAAACAATATACGGACCTCGGGAGATCCGGGTGATTATATATCACAAAGTTAACGATGAAAGGGAGGTACTGGGACAAAACGGGTCGAAAACGAGCTCCAAGGCGGCCACACCACCTGGTGGCGCAGCCAGGCTGGCCCGCGCCCAGGGGTGGTGTGAGCCCCTCGGTCTCCGTTTTTGTCCCTCTTTCGACTCATGTCCTTTCATATTAAATAAGAACTACAAAAATATGAGTTGAAAAGTTTTTCGCGAACTTTTCCTTACCAAAACTGTTACCTATTCAAAAACGAACTCTGCAAATTCCTGAATTTTGTCTTTAATAAATTCTTCCGGAGTCATCATTTGAATAACATCAATATATTCGTTATAAGAATCTCCAGAGATATAATATTTGAGTCTTTGACCATTCACCACTTGTGTAGTGTTGTCTCTCAATGAAGAAATTTTTATTGCACATGATTGTAGAACCTTTTGTGCGGTTCTATCTCCAACATGATGTCCTCCATAAGCACTACCATGACATTTTCTCAGTATCTCTCGTTGTTCATATTCTGGAACACATTTCCGCATAATGCCATCCACTCCTTTATATAAGTGTGGGTCGTCCCAAAAATAATGCCTCAAATCATAAAAGAATTTTCTAATTTGCTGAGCTGTAAAAGTTGGAGGCAAATACTTGGAAACAATAAAGTTAGCATAATCAGCATACCAAGGACTCTCTCGCGATCTTACCTTTATTGCAGCCAACTGTTCATTTGGAAAACTATCATTAACAGGAATAGGATTAAAAGAAATATTTTCCAATCGAGACAAATTATTAGCAATAGGATTTTCAGCACCTTTCCTATCTACAATATGTAAATCGAAATCTTGTAAAAGTAGCACCCATCTAATAAGCCTAGGATTAGCATCTTTATTTATCATAAGGTATTTAATTACAGCATGATCAGTATGAATAGTGACTTTTGAATCAACAATATAAGGTCTAAACTTATCACAAGCAAAAACTACAGCTAAGAACTCTTTTTAGTAGTAGCATAATTCATTTGAGCAGCATCAAGAGTCTTACTAGCATAATGAATAACATTCAACTTCTTATCTATTCGATGTCCAAGAACAACACCTACAGCAAAATCACTAGCATCACACATAATTTTAAATGGTAAATTCCAATCAGGTGGTTGGACAATAGGAGCAGAAGTTAAAGCTTTCTTTAGAGTTTCAAAAGCTTCCCGCAATCATCATAAAAAACAAAGGGTACATATTTTTGGAGAAGATTAGTAAGAGGCTTTGATATCTTGGATAAATCTTTAATAAACCTTCTACAGAAACCAGCATGACCAAGGATACTACGAATACCTTTAACATCCCTTGGACAAGGCATTTTCTCAATTGCTTCAACTTTGACTCTGTCAACTTCAATACCTCTTTCAGAAATTTTATGTCCAAGGACAATTCCTTCATTAACCATAAAGTGGCATTTCTCCCAATTAAGAACAAGATTAGTTTATTCACATCTCTGCAAAACTATATCAAGATTGTGCAAACAATTATCAAAAGAAGTTCCATAGACTGAGAAATCGTCCATGAACACTTCCACAATTTCTTCACAAAAAAACATGAAATATAGCATACATACATCTTTGAAAAGTAGCAGGAGCATTACACAAACCAAAAGACATACGCCTATAAGCATAAGTTCCATAAGGACAGGTAAAAGTGGTTTTCTCTTGATCTTGCATTCTAGCAGCAATTTGAGAAAACCTAGAATAACCATTAAGAAAACAAAAATGAGTTTTATTAGACAACCTTTCTAGCATTTGATCAATAAAAGGTATAGGATAAAGATATTTTTTAGTAACTTTGTTCACCTTTCTAAAATCAATGCACATCCTATAACAAACTACTACTTTTTGAGGAATAAGCTCATTATTTTCATTAGGCACAATAGTAATTCCTCCTTTCTTAGGGACACAATGAACAAGACTAACCCATTGGCTATCAGCAATAGGAAAAATAATACCAACATCAAGAAGTTTTAATACCTCATTTCTTACCACTTCCTTCATATTTGGATTTAAACGGCGTTGATGTTCAACAACTGGTTTTACATCAGGTTCTATATTAATAGCATGCTGACATATAGTACGAGAAATCCCCTTTAAATCATCAAGAGTTTAACCCATAGCTCCTCGTTGTTTCTTCAATACTTACAATAATCTTTCCTCTTCCTTTCATGAAAGTTTAGAACTAATAATAACATGATATAATTTATTATCATCAATGTAAGCATATTTAAGATCATCAGGTAGAGGTTTTAGATCGAAAACCGGATCCTTTTTAGGTGGTAATGTGGTACCCAAATCTTCCACTGGTAGATTATGCTTAAGCATCTTAGGTTGATGAAGAAAAATCTCTTCAATATCATTTCTTTCTTCCATGAAGATTTCACTTTCGTGATCTTCCATATATTGCTGCAAAGCATTGTTAGGAGCAAGAGAAATAGAAGAAAGTTGTTCAACTCTAAAATCCTCATTAGGCAATTCATTTTCATAAGGAGCTTTATCAAATTTTGAAAAATTAAACTCATAAGATTCTCCATCAAATTTAGTTAAAATTTGCTCCTTACAATCTATAATAGCTCCACAAGTGTTCAAGAAAGGTCTACCAAAAATGATAGGACAAGTTTTACTAGGAACTAAACCAAGTACTAGAAAATCAACAGTATATTTAGTCTTACCACAAAGAACTTCCACATCTCTTACAATACCAATTGGAGATATGGTCTCTCTATTAGCAAGCTGAATAACCACATCAATATCTTCAAGTTCACAAGGACCAATTTCATGCATAATTTCTTTGTAAAGCTCATAGGGAATAGCGCTTGAGCTTGCACCAATATCACATAAACCATAATATCAATGATCACCTATTCTAACAGAAAGCACAGGGGCACTAGCTTTCCTAGTTCTACTAGGATGTGAAACGATATTAGAAGCATCTTCACAAAAGATAATGTGCCCATCTTCTACATTTTTAGTGAAGGTCTTTCACAATTGCTACCACAGGTTCAACATTTATTTGTTCATCAGGTTCTAAAGCTTTCTTTGTACTTTTGTTAACCACACTAGTTATCATAGAATGTTCCTTTACTTTAGTAGGGAAAGGTATTTTCTCAATATAAGGTTCAGGCAAAATATGATCAACAATACAAACTTCAGCATTTCTAGCAGGAAAACAATTAACAATATCTTTATATGGCGCAAAATGGTACTTGTTCCAATCCTTGTTTGGAATTTCAATGTAAGAGGCAAAAGCCTTAAAACAATTTGCAAGAACTTGAGAATCAATACCATAAGCAGCACTAATATTATGAAAGTTATCAGTTCCCATAAAAGATTTAATGCATTCATAATCATAGTTTATACATGACTTTCTTCCTTTGTTATTCTCCCGTGCTTCGGTATTTTCTTGAATACGATAGAGAAGATCCCATTTAGCTTCTTATTTCATACGTGTAAATGATCCACCACAAGAAGCATCCAATAAATCCTTGTCATGAGAGGAAGCCTTGCATAGAAATTATTAATGATAATATTATTGGGGAGCTCATGAATGGGACATCTGAGCATTAGTAACTTCAATCTCTCCCAAGCTTGGGAAATACTCACTCCATCATGAGGCCAAAAGTTATATATTTGATTCCGATCTTTATGAATCTCACTAGGAGGATAGAATTTAGAATAAAAGAGAGGTACAATTTTCTCCCATTCAATAGATTGTCCATTCTTTAGCAGCTTATATCATTCCTCAGCTCTGCCTTTCAATGATAAAGAGAATAACTTTTTCTTAACTTAATCCATTGTAATACCTGCACACTTGAACAACTCGCATAATTCATGTATAAGGAGCAAATGATCACCAGGATGGACAGTTCCATCTCCAAAATAGCAGTTATCCATAACACGATCAATAATTTTCGGAGGTATTTTTAAAGGATCCACTTCAGCTGGCGGGGTTACATCTACTACCCTAATAGGGGTAGTAGTTTTCCCAAATAGGAAATCAAGTGTGCTATCCATGATGAAATAAAATAACAGACAGAAATAAAAAACAATACTCACAGTAGAAATTTCTCTTACCAATTCCACTTTTCAATAGCGCTACACTCCCCGACAACGGCGCCAGAAAATAGTCTTGATGATCCACAAGTATAGGGGGTGTATTGTAGTACTTTTGATAAATAAGAGTGTCGAACCCAACGAGGAGCAGAAGGTGTTGACGAGCGGTTTGGGTCAAGGATTCACTATAAATACTAGCAAACGGATTTTTAGGGTTTTTTGGCAATGCAGATTAATAAAGTGCGAGTAAATAGAAGACAATAATAATAACTGCAACGAGTGGCCTAATCCTTTCTTCAGCAAAGGACAAGCTAGTTGTATTACTTAGGATGATCAAATGTTCTCGAGGACACATGGGAATATTGTCAAGTGCTTTCGCTTCATATTGTCGATTAATATTCATTGGTTGGATAAGCGTTATGTGGGTGAACCTATGCTAATGTACTGCCCTAACTTGGACTAATACATACTTGTGATTATAGCCCTTGCAAGCATCCACAACTACAATAAAGTAATTAAGATAAAAACCTAACCACAGACTTAAACTCTGAGATCCTACAATCCCTTATGCAATGGTTTCCTAACGGGGGTTTAGGTTTCTGTCACTCCGGCAACCCCGCAATTAGTAGAAAAATAGACAATGCATTCCCCTAGGCCCATAAAGGTGAAGTATCATGTAGTCGACGTTCCCATGACACCACTGGAAGAATAACACCATAACTTAAATATCAAACCATTAAATATTACTCAACATAATTCCACTACTAACAACATGACTTCTCCCATGTCCTCAAGAACTAAACGAACTACGCAAGAGACATCATATGGATCAAGACCAGAGATGAAACAATGACAAGTAACAATCTGAACATGAACACTAATCCAATGGTTCTACTCAATAGCATCAACTACAACAAGTAATCAACACCGGAAAAGGTTCCCCTATGAACTATGCAAGATTCAACCCAATTGTTACAGCGATATGGCATGATGGTGATGGTGCTAGTGGATATGATGATGAGGATGATGATGATGATCTCGATGAAGCCTAGCTTGATGACGGTGTCAATGGCGATAATCTCCCCTCTCCGGGAAGGAATTTCCCCGACAGATTTCTGCCTACCGGAGAGCTCTCTCTCTCTCTATGGTTTCCGCCCCGTAGAGGCGGCGGAATATTTCCGCGATGGCTCCTCGAGTCTTAGGTTTTCGGGGAGTAGATATACGCGAGAGGGGGACACTAGAGGTGGACCAGGGCGGCCACACCACCTGGTGACGCGGCCTAGGGGACCCGCGCCTAGGGGTGTTGTGGGCCTCCTGTGGCCCATATCCACTCCATCTTCTGGCTTTCTTCGTCTTCAGGAAAAATAGGAATTTCCATATATTTTTTGAGATTTTCTGATCTTTGGAAATATTGCATCTGGATAGCGCTTTTTCCATCAGAATCCTGACTCCAACAGTTAATTCTCCAAGAATCATCAAACATGCAAAATAGATGAAATAACATAATTATCATCTCTAAATACGAAATATATCAACAAATAACAGTAATTATGATATAAAATAGTGATGCAAAATGGACGTATCAACGATCTGTGCGCTTGCAGTCACCAAACTATTTTCTGGCGCCGTTGCCGGGGAGCTTAGCGCTATAAGTCACTTTACTTTTAGTTATTTACTTTCATTGTACTAATCTTTGATTTGAGTTGCAGGACCATGGAAAACACTCAGCATTTAATGCAGCTTGAGGCGGTAAGGAATATGGGTTCACCCATGGACACTTTTATAACCACCAATAGAAGCATAAACCCCGATAGTATTGGGATCTATCCTTTATTATTTGAGTTACTTAACTCTAAAAATGTTTTAGGAACCCATGAAGAGAGTCCATATGGACACTTAGAATTCTTTGAAGATGTTTTTGGTTCCTTTATATTCGATTATTGTGACCTTGATAAGGTTAAAATCCAGTTGTTTAGACAAACTCTCTCTAATTATGTTTGCAACTCGTATAGATCCTTTTGTGTGCAGAAGCACCAAGGACGTGCATGGATTTGACAATCATTTTTTTTCAAAATATTACTTAGAACGCAAAGCTCACAGGATGAGAGGTATTATTATTAGTTTCAAAAGTAATCCTGATGAGAGTTTATATGAAAGCTATCTAAGGTATAAAAGCTATCTAGACAATTGCCCCCATCACCGTTTGCCTGATTGGTTAATTACACATACTTTCTATGGAGGGCTTAACAATAAAAATAGAGCAAGCCTCGATACCGCTTCTAATGGTAGTTTCCTATCTTATACCTATGATGAAGCTTGGAAATTAATAATGAAAATGAGGGAGAAAACAAAAAGTCATGAAAATAGGGAAAGCAATATGAAAAGTTCATCTGAATATGCTTGTGTTAACTTGCAGACGAAAGGACTTGTGCGATGATTAAAACCCTAGGTATTGATTCCTATTCGGTAAAGAAAATTATTGAGAATTATGCAGGGCATTTATAGGTACCTGCAGGATGGGAGCCTCACAAACCTCTAGAAGAAAATACGCTATCAAGAGAGGACGTATCATTGGTAGAATTTTCCTTTGAACATATTCAAGATAATATTAAGAAAAAGTGCAGGGAGGAAGAACGTATAAGGAGAAGATCAAAGAAACCGGAAAATAACCCCGAAGCTACCAATGCAAATATTGTTATATTCAAGGATCTTATGGAGGCAAGAATCATGGAAAATGAATTAGTTATGCTAGACTCCGAAAATTCAGACTTCATTATAGGTAAGATACAAGGTAAAGAAACTTTTAAACCCATGACTCCTATATACTATGGATAAACTTCCTTATACGGAATTTGTGAGCCGGTTTCCACTATAAATATTATGCTTTCATCGCTTTATGAGGAACTTCGCTACAATTTAAATAATCCAGATGTGGAATTGGTGGACACTACTATTAAATTGTTTAATAGAACTAATATAAAACCGAAAGGTGTTATTCGAAATATATATGTTTTTATTGGACCACTCATGTACCCTCTCGATTTTCATATTGTTGATATGCCTCGAGATACTTTTTGTCCTATTCTTTTAGGCAGGCCTTTTGTCTCTATAACCAAAGCTCGAATTGATAATAAGGAAGAGACTATTTCCATGATGTTTGGATATAAGGAATGACATTCCACTTTGCCAACCTAAAAAAGAGTCCATATGAAATAGAAGATATCAAGGAAGAGAAAACAATTGTTGAGCTAGGCACGATTCATTTCAGTACTCCCCAATATGAATTGGAAAGGAGCTTAATTAATTGGGAAGAGGCACTAGATGATGAGGAAAGAGAAGACATGGATGATTACCTTGACTCCATTCCGGAAGCACAAAACCCACATGACTATGAAAACTGGTAATAAAATGTGACGAAAAACTTCCGCCAATTGAATTGAAATGACTTCCAGACAATATGAGGTATGAATTTTTAGATAATCAAAACAAATGTCCTGTTATTATTAGTAAAAATTTATCAGAAAATGAAACAAATAAACTTATTTCAGTTTTGATCAAACATCGTGAAGCATTTGGGTATACTCTAAGTGATATTAAAGGAGTAGACCCATCCATTGTGACACATAAGATTACCATGCTTGAAGATGTTGTACCTATAGTTGACACACAAAGAAGGCTTAATCCTAAAATGAAAGAGGTAGTGAAAAAAGAAGTTATACACTTACTAGATGCCGACATAATATATCCTATTTCTGATAGTAAATGGGTTAGCCCAGCTCATTGCATACCAAGACATGGAGGTCTTGGCGCTGCTATGAATGAGGATGGTGGACTAGTCCCTATAAGGCCTATTGTTGGGTATCGCATGTGCATCAATTTTAGAAAACTAAACCGTGAGACACAGAAAAATCACAAACCTATATCGTTCATGGATAGAATTTTAGAAATACTAACAATAATTCATATTTTTGTTTTCTTGATGATTATTCTGGTTATTCTCAAATTACTATACAGCCCGAAGATCAAGAGAAAGCAACTTTCACATGTCATTATGGTACTTATGCTTATAGATTAATCCCGTTTGGCTTATGTAATGCAGTTGTAATCTTTCAAGAATGTGTTTTAAAAATCTTTGATGATCTTGTTGAGAAGACTATGGAAGTTCTAACAAATGATTTCATTGTTTGTGGAACAACATTTAATAATTGTATCTACATTTTAACCAAGGTTTTGCAAAGATGCAGGCAATCAAACTTAGTTTTAAATTGGGAGCAATGTCGATTCATGGAAAGAGAAGGTAAAGTTTTTGGACATAAGGTTTCAGAAAAAGGTATAGAAATAGATAAGACCAATATAAGTGCTATAGAAAATCTTCCCATCCCTCAAGACATTAAAAACTTAAAAATGTTTCTGGGACATGCAGGTTTTTACAATCGTTTATACAAGATTTTACTAAAATAGCTATGCCTCTCACTAACCTTCTTGATAAAGAAACTCAGTCTATCTAGATCATGACTGCATTGCAACTTTTGAAATTCTTAAGAACAAATTAGTTTCAGCACCTATCATGCAACCTCCAAAGTGGGATGAACCTTTTGAAATGATGTGTGATGCTAGCGACTATGCTTTAGGAGCTGTATTAGGATAGCGAGACGAGAAGAATTTAAATGTTATTCATTATGCTAGTAGGACTCTTAATAAGATTCAGAAAAATTATGCTA
This sequence comes from Avena sativa, assembly GCA_916181665.1. Taxonomy (NCBI): domain Eukaryota; kingdom Viridiplantae; phylum Streptophyta; class Magnoliopsida; order Poales; family Poaceae; genus Avena; species Avena sativa. Next base: position 366,713,961 of record OV702297.1, on the reverse strand, counting down.
CCACTAAGAAAGAGTTCCTTGTTATAATTTTTTCCCGTGACAAATTTAGATCTTATATTATTAATTCTAGAGTAATAATTCACACAAATCACCAAGCTCTGCGTTAGCTTCTTGTGAAAAAATGCAAAACCTAGGTTGATTAGGTGGGTGTTATTACTACAAGAATATGATTTACAAATAGTAGATAGGAGGGGTAAGGATAATCCAGTAGTAAAACATATATCTAGGATGGAAGGAATAATTACCGATCCCGTACCTATAAATGAGTCATTTATGGGAAAATACTTAGCAAAAATTTAAGTAGTTGATCTGTGGTATGCATATTATGCTAATTATCTTGAAGTAAAATTTGTACCTCTTGGTATGACAAGAAATAAAAGAATGAAATTCTTTAATGATCTTGGACACTACTTTTGGGACGATCCATTTCTTTATCGTCGTGGACCTGATGGAATGATTCGAAAGTGTGTTCCTAACCATGAAATGAATGCAATTTTGCAAGCTTGTCATGGCAGCCCGTATGGAGGACATAATGCAGGCAGGCGAACTACCAAAAAGGTACTTCAATCCGGATTCTATTGGCCCACCTTGTTCAAGGATGCACAAAGGTATGTGGAATATTGTGATGCTTGTCAGAGAAGAGGTAATATAGGCAAAAGATAAGAGATGGCAATGAATTATAGTCTTATAATTGAACCATTTGATGTATGGGGAATGGATTATATGGGACCATTTATAGAATCAAATGGCTCCACTCATATTCTTGTTGCTTTCGATTATGTTACTAAATGGGTTGAAGATATCCCAATTAATCATGCATATGCAGCTACCTCCGTGAATATGATCAAGGATTTCATATTTCCCAGGTTTGGAGTTCCTAGATTTTTAATTACTGACGGCGGTTCTCATTTTATGAAAGGAACTTTCAGAAAAATCCTCAGCAAATATGGAGTAACTCACCTTGTTGCTTCATCATATCATCCTCAAACGAGTGGTCAAGTGGAACTCTCTAATGGATAACTAAAGACCATACTCGAGAAGACGGTGGATAAATGAGGAAAAGATTGGTCATACAAGCTAAATGACACTTTTTGGGCATACCGAACTGCATTTAAAAATCCGATGGGTATGACACCATATAAAATGGTATACGGTAAGGCGTTCCACCTACCTTTAGAATTGGAACATAGAGCCTTTTGGGCAATCAAGAGCTTAAACTTGTTGGGTTCGCAGCATAGAAAACAAAAATTTTCCTACGGTGGGAACTAAGTACCAAGATCTATCTACTAGATACAAACAACGGGTGGATGTATATCCGTAGAGAACATACCCTTGAAGGCCGACAAAGCTTAACGATTTGAACTCGTGGTTGATGTAGACGATCTCTTGCCGATCTCAAGATCGAGAGGAAGTCCTAGCGCCACAAAGCAGCAGCGCATCCGTGCTTGCACACACGTACAAGACACCGAGCAACCTCCGCCTCCTCGCTCCAGCGATGCAGCGGAAGCACAACCCTTTCTTGCCGAATAGCCACCGGGAACATGTATCTCGCTAGTCCGAGACCATGGGGGATAAATTCTAGAGGGGAGAGAGATCCTTCACGAGGAGGTGTGAGTGAGAGAGAGGAGAGGGGGATGCCTTTTATAGGAGGAGGGGGCACCCAAGGGGGTGGCCGCCGGCCATGGGGGCTTCCCCCTCCCCTCCTTCATTCATGTGGGTGGACACTCCACTCACAAAAACCCTTTCAATTTCCTCCACTCAAAATCCCACTCAAACTTGCTATTAAATTTCCACCAAATTTAATGCAAACTCTCATTAAATAAAAATATTTTATTTATTCAGATTTTGTCAATTACTTTAATGACAAACATTCACATATAACCTCTTGCTAGAATTCTATTTCACATGCAAAACCACTTTCTGCAATTTCACCCAAAAACCTGTTTCGGTATCTAGTGAAATAAATTCCTACGCTTGTTATTCTTTCTAGCATGAAACATTTGCTCCAACTGGATGTCAGTGTCCCTTAAGTGTGTCACCCTACGGTTTGCGAATAATGCGGACATGATCGAGACCCTTCTCCGATCAATAATCAGTAGCGGGACCTGGAGATCCATACTGACTCCCACACATTCAATGATGACTTTCCTGTGATCGTCGGAACCTTTTTACGCTTGTATCTTAATCCCTTTGTTTCACGATATATTACATGTCCGAGATTCGATCATCGGTATCTCCATACCTAGTTTGATGTCGTTACTGACATGCACTCTTTTCTCGTTCCCGTGATATAACATTCTAGTGATCAAATCACTTGCTTGCAAGCTAACCAATGTGATATCACCGAGAGGGCCCAGAGTATATCTATCTGTCATCGGGATGAACAAATTCCACTATTGATCCATGATTCTCAACATAACACTTTAGTAGCTTTGAAGCCATCTTTATAATCACCTAGTTACGGTGTGACGTTTGATGTCAACAAGAAACTCTTCCAGTGTTAGTGATTGGCATGATCTCATGGTCTAAGGATTAGGATCACTTCGTAAGTTGTTTATAGCAATATAAACTCAATGACTTTGATCGTAATGCTATACTTCGGATAAATGTTCATCACATCATTACACTAATGTTGTGATCTCGTTATTAACAACATCCAATGTCTATGATCAGGAAAGTGATCATCTTGTTAATCAACGAACTAGTTTATGAGAGAGGCATAACTAGGAACTTTCTGTTTATTTATTAAACACACATGTATTAATGTTTTTGTATTAATACAATTATAGCATGCAAAATAAACATCTTGTTGGAGATATGCCCAAGAGGCAATAATAAAGTGGTTATTATCATATCTTCATACTTATGATAAATGTTTACATACCATGCTATAATTGTATTAACAGGAAACATTAATACTTGTGTGATTTGTAAACATAAAAGAGTCCCTAGTAAAGCCTCTTGTTAAACTAGCTTGTTGGTTAATATATGATCATGGTTTCCTGATCATGAACATAGAGATGTTATTAACAACAGGGTCATATCATTAGGAGAATGATATGATGGACATACTCCTATAGATAAGCGTAGCATAAAGATCAAGTCATTTTAATAGTTCAATTGTTATAAGCTTTCTGATACATAGTAACCTAATTCCTTCGACCATGAGATCATGCTTATCACCATCACCGGAAGGATGCTTTGATGACATCAAACACCACACCGTAACTTGGTGGCTATAAAGGTGGCATTGAGTGTTCGGAAAGTATGGGTTGAGACACATGGATCAAGAGTGGGATTTGTCCATCCATATGACGGATAGATATACTCTGGGCCCTCTCAGTGGAATGTCAACCAATTAGCTTGCAAGCATGTGACTGGCTCACAAGGGATCACATACCACGGGAACAAGAAAAGAGTACTTATCGGTAACGAGGTTGAACTAGGTATGTAGAGATACCGACGATCAAAACCTCGGATAAGTAAACTATCGTGAGACAAAGGGAAATTGGTATCGTATGTAAGTGGTTCATTCGATTGCAAAGTAATCGTAGAAATATGTGGGAGCCATATGAATTTCCAGATTCCTCTATTGGTTATTGATCAGAGAAGTGTCTCGGTCATGTCCGCATAATTCACGAACCGTAGGGAGACACACTTAAGGATTCGATGATGTTGAGTAGTTATGGAATGATGAGTAAGAGACTGAATGATGTTAGGAGTCTCGGATGGGATCCGGGATATCACGAAGAGACCCGGAATGGTCCGGAGAATAAGATTCATATAAGGAAAGTCCTGTTTCGGAGTTCGGGAATGATTCCGGTGTTTTCACCAGGAATGTTCTAGAAGAGTCTGGAAGGTCCGGCACTCCGGAGGGGAAGGGTACATGAATGTGTCACTACTAGGAAAACGCCTATTCGTGGCGCACCTAAAAAGGCCTTCCGTGGCGCACTAGCAGTGCGCCACGGGCCTCGCGCTACGGCTATCTCGTAGCCGTGGCGCACTGCATGGTGCGCCACGGTTGTGTCGAGATAGGCGTGGCGCACTACCAGGTGCGCCACGGCTAGGGGTACAGGGTGCGGCACGGATGTGTTTTTCAAAAAACAAAAAAAAATGCAAAAAACACCCTCGTTTTGAATTGCAAAAGCAATCGGGTCCTTGCGCCGGCGTCGTGTCGCCTCGCCTCGCCGGAGCATGGTCGTGGCCACGACCTACCACCGCAGGGAGGTGCGGGAGGTCATGCCCGTGGTAGTCCTTGCCGGCATCGAGGCAGTAGATGGCTGGAGAAGGGGAGGTATGACAAGAGGGAGGAAGAGAAGAAGAGAGGGAGGAAGGGAGGTAGGTGAGGAGAAGGAGGCCGCCATCGCCTGTCGTCGCTGCGAGGAGGAGGAGGCCGCCGTCGCCTGTCGTCGCTGCGAGGAGGAGGAGGCCGCCGTCGCCAGTCGTTGCTGCGAGGAGGAGGAGGAGGAGGCCGTCGTCGCTGCGAGGAGGAGGAGAAGGCCGTCGTCGTGCCACCATCACTTGAAGGAGAGGAAGAGGCCGAAGCAAGGACGCCGGAGCAAGGTGGCCAGAGATAGGTGAAGGGGAAAATAGGAAGGAGAAGGAGAAGGAGAAGGAAGAAGGAGAAGGAAAAGGGGGAGGGAAAGTTGAGGGGTAGGTGGGCGGGGTGGTGATTCAAATTTGAATCCCGCCCAAGCTTATCCGTGGCGCACTAGGAGGTGGTGCGCTACGGGTAAGTTGCCCTCTATTTTTTTCTGCAGTAAAAAACGGTCTTTTGACCATAACTTTTTACTCTTTTCGAATTTTGAAAATCTAAAAAATCGCTAAACGACCGAAGGTCGTTGCGAGCAGATGCGAAATCTCGTTCTTGTCATTTTGGTATATTATATGATTTTTTCGATATCGTATGCAAAAGTTACGGCCTTTTTACCGTGGCATGACTTTTTTTTGCAAATAAAGTCGAAACTCATGTTTGTTAATTTTACTAGAAGCTATACCACATTACCTACCTAAATATGAAAGGATTTAATTTTTTGAAGTGTTTATCATTTTCTTTTATTTTTTGCAAAGCCTAAAAAGGCGATCCATGGGGGGGTGGAGTTGGTGCATGCCACTTAGCCGTAGGGCACTAGGGCAGAGTGCCCTACGGCTAAGTTGACCCAGCTGCAGGAGCAAACATGCCCGTAGCGCACTAGGTCAAGGTGCCCTACGGATAAGTGACACATCCGTAGCACCTTGACCTAGTGCGCTACGGGTATGTGTGATGTGGCCACATGTGCCCTGGTCCACACATAGCCATGGCGCACCACCCCCATGTGCGCCACGCTTATGACAGTTAGCCGTAGGGCAGTTGTGGGCAGTGCGCCACGCCTATTTTACCCGTGGGGCACCACTAGCAAGTGCGCCACAGAAGTGTGGATTACCTATAGCCGTTTTCCTAGTAGTGTGTCATGACAATGTGGAATGGTTACATCATGTACTAGGTCACTTGGCTGGGCAATATGGAGAGAGAAATCAAATCCAAGTTTGAAAGTCAAACGCCAATTTGAAAAGTCAAATCTGAAGTTTGCTTGGTGGAGGGAGAGTAGGAAACCTACTTGGGGAGGAAGTCCCACTCCCTCCACCCACCGGCCAAGGAGGATGAGTTGGAGGAGGACTCCCTCCTCCCAAGCCGCACCCTCCCACCTATATAAGGAGGGGTAGGGCTGCCCCTCTCCCACACACCAAAAACCCTAGCCCCAAGTCGCCGGCCACCTCCAAGTGATGTCGCCGCCTAGGCATCCTCCCAAGTCGCCGACTAGGGTTTCCCCAAACCCTAGCCGCCGGCTACACCACCCTCCTTGGTGCCTCTAAACCCTAGATCGCCAAGGCCTCTCTCATACTCCACCATACTCGCTCCGGCTTAAGGCGAAGCCCTGCGAGATCTCCCCTCTACTTCTGACACCACGCCGCCATGCTGCCAGAATCGCAAGGAGAGCGCTACAACCTCCGCTGCCTGCTGGAACAAGGGAGAGGAAAGTCTTCATCGAGTACCGAACGTGTGACCGACTGCGGGAGCGCTGCCGGAACGCGGCATCGGAAGGATCGTCTACGCGATCTTGAGATCGGCAAGTGTACGACTACATCACCCACGAGAATCTGCTCTCATTAACCGCTTTGGATCTTCGAGGGTTAGTATTCTATCGACTCGTTGCTACAATCTAGTAGATAGATCTTGGCTTGATCATAGATTAGATCTTGATTGTGTGTTCATGCGGTAGAATTTTTTTGTTTTCCATGCTACGAACCCCTACACATCTATCATATACTTGGAATACACATAATAAACACTTTATTATTGCCTCTCAGGGCATATTCTCTTCAGTCTCCCACTTGCACTAGAGATAATAATCTAGTTACATAGTGATGTATCTAACACCCACGGAGTTTTGGTGTAGATCATGTTTTGGTCTAGGGAGAGTTTTACTCAACGGATCTGCTACATTGAGATCCATATGTACTTTACAAATATTTATATCTCCATCCTTGACATGCTCGCGGATGGAGTGAAACCGGCGCTTAATATGCTTGGAATGCTTGTGAGACCTTGGCTCTTTGGCATTGGCAATGGCACCATTGTTGTCACAATAGATCGCCATTGGGTCCAATGCGTTTGCAACCACACCTAGTTCGGATATGAACTCCTTCATACAAACTTCTTCCTGAGCCATTTCCGAAGCAGCAACATATTCGGCCTCCGTCGTTGATCCCGCCACCACAGGTTGTTTGGAGCTCCTCCAACTAACCGCTCCGCCATTCATGAGAAATACGTATCCGGATTGAGACTTAGAGTCATCCGGATCGGTGTCAAAGCTAGCATCGACGTCACACTTAGCGACGATCTCTTCTTCACCTCTGTATACAAGAAACATATCCTTAGTTCTTCGCAAGTACTTAAGGATATTCTTGACCGCTTTCTAGTGTTCTGAACATGGATCCGATTGGTACCTACTAGTCAAACTAATAGCATGTGCCACATCCGGTCTTGTACATAGCATGGCGTACATTACAGAGCCTATGGCTGAAGCATAGGGGACTTTGTCCATTTTCTCTCTTTCTTCCGCCGTAGCCGGACTTTGAGTCTTACTAAATGTCATGCCTTGTGTCATAGGTAAGAACCCCTTCTTACTATCTTCCATTTTAAACTTCTTTAAAATCTTATCAAGGTATGTACTTTGCGATAGCCCTATTAGGCGCCTAGATCTATCTCTATAGATCTTGATGCCTAATATGTATGACGCTTCACCTAGGTCCTTCATTGAAAATTTGCTGTTTAGATAACTTTTAACACTATTTAAAAGATCTATATCATTTCTGATCAATATTATGTCATCCACATATAGTAGCAGAAATGCCACATTTCTCCCACTCACTTTCTTGTAAATACAAGCTTCTCCATAAGTTTGGACAAATCCAAACTCTTTGATCACCTCATCAAAGCGGAGATTCAATCCATAGATGGATCGCTGAAGCTCGCACACCTTGTTAGCATCCTTAGGATCGACAAAACCCTTTGGTTGTATCATATACAACTCTTCTTCATATTACCATTGAGAAACACGGTTTTGACATCCATCTGCCATATCTCATAATCGAAATATACAGCAATTGTTAACATAATTCTAACTGATTTTAGCATCACTACGGGAGAGAATGTCTCATTGTAGTCAACTCCTTGAATTTTTCGAAACCCCTTTGCGACAAGTCGAGCTTTATAGACGGTTACATTACCATCAACATCAGTTTTCCTTTTGAAAATCCATTTGTTCTCCACGTCCTTTCGGTCGTGAGGTAAGTCCACCAAGTTCCAAACTTGATTTTCATACATGGATTCCATCTCGGATTTCATGACTTCTAACCATTTGTTGGAATTCGGGATCATCATCGCTTCTTCATACGTCGCAGGGTCATCATTTTCATCAACCATGAAATTCATGATAGGATTTCCGTACAGCTCAAGAGCTGCACGTGTCCTGCGAGACCTGCGAGGTTTGGTAGTACTCTCTTTCGGAGTTTCATGATCATTATCATTAGTTCCTTCTTCAACTGGTGAAGCCAACTCCGGAACAACTTCCGGCGCTGCGCTACTCGCCATACTTTGAAGAGAAGGTTCAATAACCTCTTCGAGTTCTACCTTCCGACTACTCACACCTTTCGCGAGAAACACTTTCTCTAGAAAGGATCCATTCTTGGCAACAAAAACCTTGCCCTTGGATCTGTGATAGAAGGAATACCCAATTGTTTCCTTAGGGTATCCTATGAAGACGCATTTTTCCGCTTTGGGTTCGAGTTTATCCGGTTGAAGTTTCTTCACATAAACATCACATCCGCAAACTTTAAGAAATGACAGCTTAGGTTTGTTTCCAAACCACAATTCATACGGTGTCTTTTCAACGGATTTGGATGGTGCCCGATTTAAAGTGAATGCAGCAGTTTCTAGTGCATAACCCCAAAATGGCAACGACAAGTCCGTCAGAGACATCATAGATCAAACCATATCCAATAAAGTACGATTACGACGTTCTGACACGCCATTTCGCTGTGGTGTTCCGGTAGGTGTGAGTTGTGAAACAATTCCACACTCTTTCATGTGAGTGCTAAACTCGTAACTTCGATACTCACCTCCACGGTCGGACCGTAGAAATTTGATCTTTCTATTACGATGATTTTCCACTTCATTCTGAAATTCTTTGAACTTTTCAAATGTTTTAGACTTGTGTTTCATCAAGTAGATATAACCGTATCTATTCAAATCATCCGTGAAAGTAACAAAATAACGATATCCACCTCGCGCCGACACACTCATTGGACCACATACATCAGAATTTATGATTTCCAATAAATCTGTCGCCCGTTCCATTGAACCGAAAAACGGCGTTCTAGTCATCTTACCCATATGGCATGGCTCACATGTATCAAATGATTCAAAATCAAGTGATTCCAAAAGTCCATCCGAATGGAGCTTCTTCATGTGTTTAACGCCAATATGACCAAGACGGCAGTGCCACATATATGCGGATATATCATCATTTAGTTTAATTATTTTAGCATCAACATTATGAATATGTGTAACATTATTATCGAGATCCAAAAGAAATAAACCATTCATTATCGGTGCATGACCATAAAAGATTTCATTCATATAAATAGAACAACCATTGTTCTCGGATTTAAATGAATAACCACTTCGCATCAAACATGATCCAGATACCATGTTCATGCTTAGTGCTGGCACTAGATAACAATTATTCAAGTTTATTACTAATCCCGACGGCAAATGGAGAGGCAGCATTCCAACGGCGATCACATCAACGCTTGATCCATTGCCGACACGCATCTTGACCTCACCCCTTGCTAGCGGTCACTTGTTCCGCAGCCCCTGATTTGAGTTACAAATATTAGCAACTGAACCGGTATCAAATACCCAGGTGCTACTGCGAGCACTAGTCAAGTACACATCAATAACATGTATATCATATATACCTTTGTTTGCCTTGCCGGCCGTCTTGTCTGCCAAATACTTGGGGCAGTTACGCTTCTAGTGGCCAGTCCCCTTACAATAGTAGCACTCAGTATCAGACTTAGGTCCAACTCGGGGTTTCTTTTCAGGCACGGCAATCGGCTTGCCGCCCTTACTTCCCTTCTGTTTTCCCTTCTTGTCTTTCTTGAAACCAATGTTCTTATTGATCATCAACACTTGATGTTCCTTTTTTATCTCCACTTCTGCAGTTTTAAGCATTGACAGAAGCTCGGGGAGAGACTTCTTCATGCCTTGCATATTATAGTTCATCACGAAGCTCTTATAGCTAGGTGGCAGATACTGCAGAACACGATGGATGCCTAAGTCAATGGGAATCGATATTCCCAAGGACACAAGCTTATCGGCGTAACCCGACATCTTGAGTACATGCTCACTAACAGAGTTGTGCTCTTCCATCATGCAGCTCTCTACAACAGCATGTGTGTCGAAAATCATTTTCAACTCACCCATTGTATCAAATGCATTGCCGTTTTCGAAACGCTTTCGAAGTTCCGGCTCTAGCCCATACAATATGCCGCAATGAACTAAGTTGTGGTCCTCCTAACGAGTCTGATAGACATTCTTCTCCTCGTCAGGGGCATCCTCGAAAGGTGGGGGGCCTAGTGGCGCTTCTAGCACATATTACTTTCGTGCAGCAGAGAGGAGAATCCTCAAATTCATGGCCCATTCGGTAAAGTTGCTACCGTTCGTTGCAAGTTTCTCTTTCTCCATGAACACATTGAAATTAAAAGCAGGTGGTGCCATCTACAACAGAATTTGTAAAGTTTAGAATAAGTTTATGATAGATTGAGTTCAACTAATCCACATTATGAATGAACTCCCACTCAAAAACGACATCCCTCGTGCCTTTTTGGTGATTACATGAACCAAATCCACTACACCAAGTCCGATCATCACGTGAGTCGGTGTAGTTTCAAAGGCGAGCATCAAATGGGCATTATATCTACTATATGACTCATGCTTAACCTTTCGGTCCGTGTTCTGAGGCCATGTCTGTACATGCTAGGCTCGCCAAGTTAAAACCTTAGTATTCGCGTGTGTAACTGTCTTACACCCAATATATGGTCGTGGATCCAAGAACACCCGATCATCACGTTATGTCTTGGAGCGACGAAAACATAATCGGTGCATACTAAAGGAAGAACACATTCTTATCTTGTTATTTAAATGAGGGATCATCTTATTATGCTAATAAAGCGCTAAACAAGCAATATAAGATGCTATCAAACATCACATGTTTATTAGTGAAATGATATGGTTCCCGCATATGATCTCTATCATGTGCACCGTGGTATGATCACTATCATACCTTTATGTGTAAGTCCAAGGTCTATGGAACTTACACGCTATGTATGCTGTAAGAGTATCATCTCATACTTCTACTTACAACATCACCATATCATAACACTAGCCCGACAACAATCTAAACTAGACGCCTCTAATTTATCCATTGCAAGTTTTACGTGGCTTAGGGATTTCAAAGATATAACCGTTCTTACCTACGAACATGAACCACAACGAGGATAACCAAATTGTTGACAACTTGTTGCAAAATAGATATTGACTATAGTAGGAGAGACAGACACCCGCTAGCCACTTATGCAAACTAGTTGCATGTCAAGCATGGAACAAGTCTCACGTGCGAGGACATGTAAAGTTTGTTCGGGTCGCTTCATCCCACTATGCCACCAATATCGAAAATTACAACTAAGGAGCAATAACATGATCATCATCGCCCACATACTCATGTGTGTACTACCCGTGTAAAGCATCTACGCATAGATCTGGCTCTGATACCACTGCTTGGTTCGCAGCATAGAAAACAAAAAATTTCCTACGGTGGGAACTAAGTACCAAGATCTATCTACTAGATACAAACAACGGGCAGATGTATATCCGTAGAGAACATACCCTTGAAGACCGACAAAGCTTAACAAGTTGAACTCATGGTTGATGTAGATGATCTCTTGCCGATCTCAAGATTGAGAGGAAGTCCTAGCGCCGCAAAGCAGCAGCGCATCCGTGCTCTCACACACGTACAAGACACCGAGCAACCTCCGCCTCCTCGCTCCAGCGATGTAGCGGAAGCACAACGCTTTATTGCCGAATAGCCACCGGAACATGTATCTCGCTAGTCCGAGACCATGGGGGATAAATTTTAGAGGGGGAGAGAGATCCTTCACGAGGAGGTGTGAGTGAGAGAGAGGAGAGGGGTGCCTTTTATAGGAGGAGGGGGGCACCCAAGGGGATGGCCGCTGGCCATGGGGGCTTCCCCCTCCCCTCCTTCATTCATGTGGGTGGACACTCCACTCACAAAAACCCTTTCGATTTCCTCCACTCAAATCCCACTCAAACTTGCTATTAAATTTCCACCAAATTTAATGCAAACTCTCATTAAATAAAACTCTTTTATTTATTCAGAATTTTTTCAATTACTTTAATGATAAACATTCACATATAACCCTTGCTAGAATTCTATTTCACATGCAAAACCACTTTCTGCAATTTCACCCGAAAACCTGTTTCGGTATCTAGTGAAATAAATTCATGTGCTTGTTATTCTTTCCAGCATGAAACATTTGCTCCAACTGGATGTCAGTGTCCCTTAAGTGTGCCACCCTACGGTTTGCGAATAATGCGGACATGATCGAGACCCTTCTCCGATCAATAATCAGTAGCGGGACCTGGAGATCCATACTCACTCCCACACATTCAACGATGACCTTCCTGTGATCGTCGAAACCTTTTTACGCTTGTATCTTAATCCCTTTGTTTCACGATATATTACATGTCTGAGATTCAATCATCGGTATCTCCATACCTAGTTTGATATCGTTACTGACATGCACTCTTTTCTCGTTCCGGTGATATAACATTCTAGTGATCAAATCACTTGCTTGCAAGCTAACCAATGTGATATCACCGAGAGGGCCCAGAGTATATCTATCCATCATCGGGATGAATAAATTCCACTCTTGATCCATGATTCTCAACATAACACTTTAGTAGCTTTGAAGCCATATTTATAATCACCCAGTTACGGTGTGACGTTTGATGTCAACAAGAAACTCTTCCGGTGTTAGTGATTGGCATGATCTCATGGTCTAAGGATTAGGATCACTTCGTAAGTTGTTTATAGCAATATAAACTCAATGACTTTGATCATAATGCTATACTTCGGATGAATGTTCATCACATCATTACACTAATGTTGTGATCTCGTTATTAACAACATCCAATGTCTATGATCAGGAAAGTGATAATCTTGTTAATCAACGAACTAGTTTATGAGAGAGGCATAACTAGGAACTTTATGTTTGTTTATTAAACACACATGTATTAACGTTTCCGTATTAATACAATTATAGCATGCAAAATAAACATCTATCATATACTTGGAATACACATAATAAACACTTTATTATTGCCTTTCAGGGCATATTCCCTTCAAAACTATGATCTTAATGCAGCAGGAGAAAAACGTCTATTAGACATACATGCTTTAGATGAGTTTAGGAGTGAGGCTTATGAAAATGCTAGATTGTTTAAGTAAAAAGATGGCATGATAGAAAAATAGAAGATATTGTCTTTAAATATGGAGATAAAGTTTTTCTCTATAACTCTCGCCTTAAGTTGTTTCTAGGGAAGCTCAGATCAAAGTGGGAAGGCCCCTATATATTTGAAGAGGCTTATTGTCAACACCCGGATTTTTAATCCCAGATGCCTGTTATGCCATACATCGCAATCCCAGGATTACCATTTTTGCGAGACATAACAGAATTGGATACCATAGTACATCATCCATTACAACCGTACATAAGTTCTTACACAAATAGGGATCTCATGATCCAGTTCTTAATACAACTTCAAGCAGCGGAATACGTAATAATAACGGCAGCGTAGGCGAAGCTCCATCTTCGGGGTCACAGGCAATATTGACGATGTGAGATGATCCTAGTTGTCGTAACCTTCCTGGGTTCCATCTTCCAGGTACTCCTCTTCATAGTCTGGCCATGGGAATAGCCAGGGACAAAGCCATGAGTACTCTTTAAGTACTCGCAAACTAGTACTAGCAGGTAAAGGGGGTTTTTGGATAATAGGACACTAGGCTCTAGGGTTCTTTTGCAAAAGCCAGGTTTATCTCTGCTTAGTTTAGAAAGAAGCTAGTCACAATTTTATAACTCCTAAAGGGGGAACTTGTATTTCATATCACAACCCTGTTGTGGTCAAGTCAAAGTCTCACTTATTTTCACAAGTCATTTTGAAAACATCTAACGGGGGAACAGTATGGCCACTCCAACTGTCCATAACCGCGGACGCGGCTATTCGAATAGTTTGACACTCTGCAGAGATTGTACACTTTCACCACAACATTCTATACATCCGTCAGGAACAAATCCTGAATTCACCATACTCAGTATGCGGATAATCAATCCTAACCTTTCAATTACACGCCCTAGTATAAGCACCTCTCCTGTGAGTTTGGCCTCCCAACCATGACCAACTGTCATCTTGGGTACTGCACAGGTGGAAAATCTTCACAAGGTAGCCTCAGCTCAGACCTTGGCCGTGAAGGAACTAAATACTAAGGTATATAAGTTTCCAGTCAAGCCGTACCCAATCTTCGGCTATTGTGGTTGTACGATAAAATTGGAATGGTATCGCATCCAGACAACCATCAGTTTTATAAAAGGGCTAAGGCTCATGCCTCATCATTTTCATCACCAAAATCATCCAGTGTACGAAAACACATGTCCAAAACATTTCAATAGAATGATCCATCATTCCAAGGTTTTCATAACCAGTTTTCCACCAAGTATTCCCATCTAAAAGTTGATCAAGTTTTATGCTTAGCACTAGCATCTATAAGTGGGGGTAAGTACTAATGAGGGGTGGTGGACTATTGGAGTTTCAACTAAGTACAACCTTATGTCTTAGGCTGATATCAAGGTTTCTAACTTAGGCCAAATTTTATGCTCTTTATGCAACCTTCACATATCTTTCTATTATCTACCCATCTCTTAAGTAAACTCTAAGTAAGAGCTTTGATAAAGAAATAAAGTAAGAAGATTGCAAGTAAAACTAGGATTGGTTTATCAAGTGGGTATGATCACATATGCTTAAGGCATATAGTAGGCATGGTAACAAGTAAGGGTTTCCTGGCACAATATCAGTATAAGCTTGCTAAATTGCAAGTGTTAGCTTGCAAGGTTACTGGCTTGCCTTGTGCAGAGCAGTGGTTGAAGTTCTCCTCGGCTTCTTCTTCGTAGAATCCTCCTTCCTCCTCGTATCCTTGGTCGGTACTAGCGTCTATAAATAAATACGAGGTACACAATCACCAAGCAATACTTAACTACTGGCAATCATCACACAAAAGGGGTCCTATAGATGATCTAGCATCATCACTAACATTACAACATTTGGGTTTGGTTTAAAATCCCTTTTATTTTTAGAAAGTAATTTCTACTCATTGAAAAACTACTTAAGATTTAATATTCTCCAAACCAAACATGGGATCATGTTGACACATGTCATCACCACATATTTTAGTCCATGGGAATATGATTTAAAGTGGTGTCACAATTTAATAAGGTTTTACCCTTTTATTTTAATTAATTAAAATGGATAGAAATGCCTATGTGGCATTCCTACTTGAACATTATTTCTGTAAGTAAACCTATATATTTTTATATATTCTGAAAGGTATAGTTAAATGTGATTTTTGAGAGTTGGAATCAACTCAAAAGCTATTATGGTTTAAATTTGAAAAATGTTTGAATGCAGAAAAGCTTCTGCCTTGTTATTTTTACCAGGGGTGATCTATAGATCCAAATGACTTGAATCCAACGGGCTTGGATTCAGCATTCCCAGACCTTTCTAACAAAATTAGTTTCATTCAATTTGGTGCACTGAATCGATCTGGGTTGATTTTTGAAAATGGGTACAGAAGTGTGTTTGAAATAAAAAAGAAAAAGGTTTAATTTGAATAATTGGGCTGCGCGGGAAAAGTTAACGGGCCGGCCTGCTAAGCGTAGCGCTTCCGCGGGCTGCTTAAGTGGCTGTCCCCACGCGTCAGTGACACAGGGGGTGCGAAGCGTTATGGGGCGATGTGGGTCGTTCGATCTGATTCTAATCCAACGGCTGGGAGTCATCGTCGACGTTGGGCAACGCCGGCGAGACAGAAACCTAGCGCAGCCAGTGGGGATCGTTGGGGGCTCACCGGGGTGCAGGCGAGGGTCGGCGAGGCGGGCGAACGACGAAGTCGACGATGGCGAATCTCCTGGTACCGGTGGCTCCTCTTGGGGTGGCTCCAATCACTGGCTCCCTTCTTCTCCAGAGGCGGCGGGCTTCGGTGAAATTCCGATGAGGTGGTGCTCGCCTTGCTCCGGGAACGGTGTGGCACGATCAGTAAGGAGAGGGCAGTAGAATGGTGTGAAGAATTTGACTGGGGGTGGCCTCGATTTATAGTCGAGCGAGGGGACCGACGGGGTGCACGGTGAGCTCGTCGGGGGCGGTGGTACAGACGGCTATTGGTATGGGCGAAGGTAGGGCGGTGCGGTGATCCCTGGCGATGCTCAATGACACGGTGGCGAGACGTGGGGCGATGCGGTTGGGTCGGAACGCGACGGTGCTCTGCGCGTGCCCGACGGAGAACTTAATGGCGCACATCACGCATGGTCCGCGCGGCGGCGAACGAGCGTGTCTGCGGGGTTACTGGGACGGTGGTGATCACGTATGCACGCGGCGAGGACGGTGCGCGGTCTATGGGCGTCGGTCTAGCATGGCGCACGGGGTGTGCTCTCGGCATGGTTGCTGGCGAGGTTGGCATGGTGCGTGCGTGTGGTCCAGTGGCTGGCAACGTTCGAGCGCGGGACAGGGAGTGGCGGTGGGGTGTTGGCTTGCTCCCAGACATGCTGGCTAGGCTTGTTTCTTCTCATAGCTGGCTGTAGACATGGGAGTGACAAGGGTGCATTCGGCCTGCTCACCATTGATGGCAATGCCAAGCTTACAGTGATGCTAAGGGTGTGCAATTGAGCTAGATGATCTACTAAAGCCTAGTTGCAACCAGATAGGGAACAATTTAGGCTTCAATCACTGCTCACAATAGTGTTTGGATTTTGTTTGATTTGTGTCTACAACCTGTTTGATAAAATGGCCGCAAGAAATCAAGTTTTGAATTTTGAAAAGATTTTTGGTGGGTGTGCTAGGTTGGTGCTGGTGAGTCTGCAGATGCTTGGATTTTGAAAGTTGAGCTTGTTTGAGTGGTTTTTGAAAAAGTGGGATCTTCCCATATGATATGGATTCAATTTTGCATTGTCATTTAAACTATGCATTTGAAAGTTTCTGGATGATCACAAGGTGGGCCTTGATACTTTGTTATGAGTACAATCAAGGGGTGCAAAGGTCTAGAAAGGTTTCTGTTAGGTTCTGAAAGTTTGAGACAGCCAAAGTAGGCATGGGAGTTAAATTGGTCAAAATGACCATTCCCTTATTTTATTTGTTTTGATTTACTTGTCTTTGGGAAACGTGTGGGAAATGTTTTAGATGATGTTTATTTCACCTAAGAAACATTATACAAGCAAGGAAACACACAAACAAGGTGGTTCAAGGAATTTCAAAATCAATGCATACACATATGCATGCCTTCATAGTTTTATTCAAAAAGTTTTTGGTAACCCTAAATTTGATGATTAGAGTTTGATGATCCAAGTTTAGTATTTTTGGGATGTTACACTTATGCATCGGGAGCAGTGAAACTCCAGGGTAAAACACACTCTCTTTCATGGATAGTGAATGGACAACGCTTGAAGCATTATTATGCAAAATAAGATATAAGTGCAATCACCATATGAATAATTACCCCAGAAGAGTTGATTGAGCAAAAATATAGAAGGAATGGTGGTTGGAAGAAAGACAAGGTCGAGACGAAGTGAGCAACACTATGGTCAAGCTATAGACCATAAAAGAGAGCTTCATGGGAGGCAACCCATGTGAAATAAAGGGACGAGTAAGTTTTAAATTTTTAAGTAAGTTATAGCTGAGTTTGAGGTTGAATAAAGAACACTTGAAGCTCTTGTGAAATAAAAGAAACTTGGTCATGATAAAAATCTCGTTCAATGAATGTAATGTTGGTCGAAAATTTAAGTTGTCATTTTTCTGTTAAAACTTGGTATTTCATTAAGTTGCAGACTAATAAAGAATTCCTAAAGAAATAGATATTTTTTTATGTATACTGTAACCTTAACGACCAACTATACGGCGGGAAATAAATTTTCAGCCGTATAGTTATTCATTGCATCACCAAATTTTTATGCAAGGATACAGAGAGTTTAACGACAAACTATACGATGGGAAGAAATATTCCGGCCGTATAGTTGTGGCCGTATAATTGGTACCGCCTTAGATAATAAAAAATCTATAGTCGGTTCGCAACTATACGACGGTATCTATATGATCCATGCACGTATAGTTGCTCGTTAAGCCTGGCGGCTAGGGTTTTCGACCTGCCCTTTTAAAGATGGTTGAATCTAACCTTTTTCATTAAGTTTTCGTAGAGCTACAACCTCTACCCTCGAAAAGGCATCGCCATCTCCCTACACGCCCCTCTAACAACATCCGTGCAGCAAAGCCATACAGCCTTTCCATGTCAACAAGATTTGGAAGAAGAAGGAAGAGAATCTCGTGAAGAGGATCGAGGAGGTGGAACCAAAAGAAGCATCATCATCATCCAGCTCGAAGATCAAGCCTCTCCCAAATTGGTAGGACTGATACGTCGAAAACGTATCTATAATTTTTGATGTTCCATGCTTGTTTAGTATCTACTTTGCTTTGCTTTGTCTACAATTTGAGGTGTTTTTATATGTTTTTCTGGACTAACCTATTAACAAGATGCCACAATGCCAGTTGCCTATTTTCTTCTGTTTTTGGTTCCAAAAAAGGCAAAAAATCAATATTCTCGGAATTGGACGGGATAAAAGCCAAAGTCAATATTTTACCGTGGGGAACACGGAGCCAGAATACAAGACGGAGGGGAGCCACCAGGAGGCCACACCCCTGGCCCCACGGCTAACCCTAGCCTGCGCCTAGGGGGTGCAGCCGCCCTGGCTGCCCCTGTCTCGCCTCTTGCCTATAAAGACCCCCCCCCGATACCAAAACCCTAAGTACCCGATCAATATTCCACAAAATAGTCTGTAGCCGCCGCCACCATCGTCCCTAGATCGGGGGATCTGAAGCTCTTCCCGGCACCCTGCCGGAGCGGAGATCATTCCGAAGGCCTTCTTCTTCATCATGCCAGCCTCCGGTATGAAGTGTGAGTAGTTCCACCTTGGACTACGGGTCCATGTAGTAGCTAGATGGTTGTATCTCCTCCTTTGTGCTACCATATTTAGATCTTGTGATCTCTGTTCATGATCAAGATCATCTATTTGTAATGCATGTTGTGTTTGCGGGGATCCGATGGATATTGAGGTTACTATATCAGATTGATTAATGGTTTTTCTTATTGATTCTATCATGTCTGTGTTGTTTGTGATCTTGCATGCTCTCCGTTTCTAGTAGCTATCTTGGCCAAGTAGATGCTAGTGACTCCAAGAGGGGGTATTTATGCTCGATAGTGGGTTCATGCTTCTATTTAATCTAAGGGAAGTGATAGAAATCTCTAAGGTTGTAGATGTGCTGTTGCTACTAGGGAGAAAACAACAGTCTCTTGTTCATGGAACAAGTAGATTGTTTACCTTACACAGTTTGCTTAAAGCAGTATCCGTTGCTTGTAACTTCCTCTACAAGGGGTTCAGATGATAACCTTAAGGTGGATGTCTAGTATTGCATTGTTATGCCTTGCTCAGTCCTGTCAATTGCCCTGCTGTAATTTGTTTACCCAGCATGCCATGTTTGTTTATCTTAAGGAGAACACCTAATAGTGAACTATGGACCCCGGTCTAATCTTTACCATTGATACATCTTCCAGTGTTCCTGTTTACTTTCTGCAAACCACCATTACCTTCCACACCATACAGTTAATCCTTTGTTTACAGCAAACCGGTGAGATTAACAACCTCATTGTTTGTTGGGGCAAAGTCTTGAGTTTGTGTTGTGCAGGTTTCCAAGTTGCTAGCAACACCTTTGAGTCGTTTCCTTCCTCCTATTGGTTCGATAGCCTTCGTTTCTTACTGATGGAAGACTTGTTGATTTGTTCATCACACCTTCCTCTTGGGGACTCCCAACGAAGCTCTGCATTGATCTGAGCCACCACCAAGGACATGTTCCCGCAAACGATGGAGATGATGAGGCAATCAGATCAGGGAAGGAGCAAGGATGGGTATCTCCCTAATCCTTACCGTCACAACATAGGATCTCATTATAAACTTCCTCTTAGTCTGCCACCTCTTAAACTCAAGGAGGTGCATCAAGATGAGATTCATGATAAGATCTATCAATTGGAAAAAGCTTCAAAGGCATGTGTTGAAACTATTGGAGAAGGAATTGACTCCTACTGGATGATGAGCAAAGACCTTGAGAAAAAGGTCAATGACATCGATGGTAGAGTTGGTTTCTTGATTAAAACTGTTTTTGAGTTGACAGATGAGAAGAAATTCCTTAAGAGGAAAATTTTGAAGCTCCAATACGACATGGCCAAGTTCAGCATCTGCCTCGCAAGCGTGGCTAAAGTTAGCAACCCAGGAGAGGAAGACAATGATCTTCCTACCCAGGAGGAGGAATAGGTACCATCAAGGAGTTATTTGATCCTTCCTAGCTTGATTCCAAGCTTGGGGAGATCTCTAAAACCTTGTAATCAATCTTATAAGTTTATTACTTTTAGTTTTGCATTAGCTCGAGTTTAGAAATAAAAGATTGCATCATTAGACTTCCCTTTAGGAATAGTTGATCCCTCTTATGAAATTCTGAGTTTATTATAATATATGGAGCATTATTGAGTTTGAATTTGTCCTATTGGATATATGAACGACTTGAGTATGATTTTACTTGCAATTGATGATAGCAATAGGAGTCTTCCACACCATTGGTATTAATAAAACATATAAAGATAATTTGATCAATATGTTGTAGGTCAATGGTTTGATTTACAAAAAGTAGAAATTGTCCAATTAATTAAGATGAAAAAGAAAAGCCTTGAACAAAGGAGAAATTATAAGTGCTATCAAATAGAGCGAGAACAAGTTGAGGTAGAACACTCAAGTTGTAAAGATGCTTCATATATATTTGGAATTTGGTAATTGAGATCGTTAAACTTTGAAATTCCTACATGAAGTAGAATATATGGCTAGCTCCTTTCCACATTACTTAAACAAAAGTGTGAGCACAAATATATAGAAAAAGAAGAAAAAGAAAGATGAAGAAAAAGAGCGAATGTGCAAAGAGCAAGTAGGAATATACCACTATATTGTAATAAGACAAAGAGACGTTTGAGATTTTGAATCCCAAGTGAATATGTTAATTCTAAAAACACCTGGGACTATCTCACTAACTCATTCGGTTGAACCGAATGCTTTTACATCATGTTGAGAATAATGTTTTATGAACTATTAATTACTAAAGGTGTGGAAGCCTCCTAATATTAATTCGGATGGTTCAATTAAGGTACTATTAATGAACTTGTTTATATGTATCCTTTATGATAAACACATGTTGCAACTGCCTCATTTATTTTATCGACCCAGCTTCATGAATATGAGAATCACATCCATTAAGCTAAACTTGCTCGGGACGAGCAAGAGTCTAAGCTTGGGGAAGTTGATGAGTGCATATTTGCATCATGTTTTAGATTATTATTTTGCATTGTAGATGTAGGATTTTGGTATTTTACGGCGTTCACACGCACCTTTTATGTTTATTTTCACCAGCGTCAGATCAGATGATGGATCCAATGGACACAATTCGTGGAGCAGTTGTACTGGAGAGAAAAGGAGTCAAAAACTATGTAAATCGCTTATTTGGGAAATATTAATAATACCAGAAGAAAACTAGAAGCGAGCAAAGGAGGCATAAGAGTTAACGACTAGCTATACAGCCCGCCGCCATATAGTTCCGGCCGTATAGTTGGCGCTGCCTCTGCCTCCTCAAATAGTTTCCCCCCATGCAACTAGTTCGGAGAGATGACATATAGAACACCCAGAAATCGCCAAAAACCTCACCTCCGAAAGGGATCTGGAGGGGGAACTTGCCTTAGGGATCCATCTTTGCCCTAAGCAGATCTGGGAGGCCAAGGCATCGATCTCCATGTTCATCAACCGCTACTTCTCCATCACCACCATCATATCCATCCATTCCATCTAGATATTGTTGTAATTCTTGCACTAGTTGTGGATTTATACAAATACTATTCATCGATAATCATTTCCATTACCATCGGCATGATGATGTTTGCCTCCATGTCTGAGTAGATTATTAGTTCTTGGGCAGATGGAGAAACCATAGTATATGATTGAGATAAAATAGAGATTATTATGTTATACATCATTATATGTATGTGTTAATTGTCTTCATCTTGATGTTGGGAGTTGTGCACCTCCTTAATATTTGCCTCTCACGGGGACTCGATGAAGGGGATTACTTGTTGGTATCCAGAGGGATGGTAGCACTTACTGTGACTATAAAGTCGTTGTCATCCATTACGTACTAACTTGGGGAATCAAGGAGAACTCATTAAGCCATGTCCATGTCGCAGGAGAAATCCCTTAATAGCGGGATAATACGACTGATATCGTTTATCTGTCAGCTATGATTATGAAGGATGGTGTGAGCAGTGGTTGCCGCCTCATCATCCATATATGGAGCTCCTTCCACATACATGCATATGATGAGAATATTCGTTATAATAATCTTCATCACTTGGTCTAAATTGCTAACGATGTATCCACCACTCCCTGAGAACGCCTTTCCCCTATTGCAGTTTCAATCTTTCTTACATACGCGATTACTACTTTCCGCATTAAATTTTACTTTATGTAACTTTACTGTTTCATTCAACCAAAACCCCCAAAACAATTCTACTTTTCTTGCATCTTAGAATTATTCTTTAAGTACCGCATTTAGTTTAATTAAGAGCATTTTAGTCTTTCGCCTAGTGCTCCCTATGGGATCGATATCTTTATTTCGAATCTAGCTAAAAACGATCTGTGCACTTGCAGTCATCATGCCCCAAGAAGGACGATCCTTCAAACCGATTATTCGATGGGAGAAGGTTTTATATGGTTTAGTTATGGGCCGCGGGTGACTGGTCATGTTGGCTATTGCACGCCTTCACGAGTTTCAGACGACCAACATTACCCTAATCTATATACTATCTAAAAAGTATGAAGGTGTTCCGTTTTCTACCAACAACGAAACACTACATCAATATCTTTGTCTGCACCCTCACAGGCGCAAAGCATTTTGCAAAATAACCCAAGGAAACAGAACATGTCGCTCACACCCCTGTCTCAATCCCACACCTAACCCTCGCGTATGTCCGGCCCCAAACGACGCTCCCGCCCTACGCGTCACGTCCCTATTCGCGTGTACTCATCGCCGCCCCTATGGGATTGGTCGCGCCATCTCCTTCCACCTCCCCGTATCCGGCCACTCGTCAACCTATATGGTGTCGTCTTCAAGTATATCAAGCCCAAACAACCTAAGACTGAGGTCCGTACCTTCATGCTCGTCTTCTATTTCGAACATCCACTGCCGCCTCGCTATTCCGCCCCACGCGCGTGGCTAACCCAAGTCGGCAAAGGGGGTCTCCACCTTCTCCTTTTATAGGAGAGGGGGCTGCGCCCAAAGGCCATAAACCAGCCCCTAGTGGTGCCCCACCTCTTCCCTCTTGATGGTAGTGGAGTCTCCACTCACACAAATCAAAGGATCGCCATAATTCCATTAATTCCCACTCAAAAATCAAAGGGTCTTTCAATTAAAGAACTTTAATTCACTTAGTTTAATGCCATAAAATTTAATGAACACTTCATTTAATGAGTATGGCTCCCAAGTGTAGGAGATCAATTATAGTACTTTTCAATAAAGAAAAGTTGTCGAACCCCCAAGGAGCTAAGGGTGTTGGTTAACAATTTTGACAAAGAAAATAAGAGTAATGCAATAGATTTGGTGTTTTTGGTTTGTAGTTTGCAAGAATGTAAAATGCTTAAAGTAAATAGCAATAAGTAAATGCTCTTAGTGAGAGAAAGCCTAATCCCCTATGAAGTAAGAGGACAAGCTCAAGTGTGTGTGAACTTATATGTGACAAGCGTTTCCGAGGGCAGCATGGATTTACTTGGCATAAACATTTCTATACAATATGCTGAATATGTTGTCAAGTTTCATTCCTTTAGGGCAGAGCCTAATTAGGTGCAGTCATAAGTATGGAATAAATACACCACTTATGATGGGTTCTAAAGCCATTCACATGAACATCTAGGAACCATTAAGACATAAATGTCCCACCATAGCAATAAATTTATTGGTCCCCGATATATAATCCCTCTAGTGCAACTCAAAGTATTGGAAAACAGTTTGTCAATTACGTCCCTTCCAACCCCTATCATTGCAGCAAAGTATTCTACTATGAGACCATATAGGTGAAATAATATGCATTCGACGTTCGCATAAACTATCATAGTACAACATAAAAGATAAAAACTAGACCACATACTCATTGCATATTATATGGAAATCATAGCCAATTCATCATATGCCCTCAGGAACATGGGGATCTACTCACAAGTGCAAAACATGATATGGATCAGTATCATATGGGATACAACACAATTTTAAAATATAATATCTCCACCAAATAAAGACAAGATGCCAATCACAAACATGTAAATAGCCCTTAAAACAATATATGGTTCAATAAATCACAAACTATGAGGGGAACGAGATGGATCTCGGATATGGTGATGGTGTTGATGGAGAGGTCTCCCTCTACGCCTAGGAGTGGTGATGACGATGGCGTTGATTTCCCCCTCATCGAAGGCTCCGGTGCGGCAGGATCTGCCCCCTCCAGGAGTAGGAGAGGACTTCTCCCTCTGTTGCCGCTTCTGTAAATTATGGGGAAAATTTGGCATAGGTTTTCTGGAGACATAGAGGCATCTGTAAAAAGGAGGAGCCGAGACGATGCTCCAGGGGGTGGGTGCGCCACCTGGCCTCTGATACCTTCGATCCAGATTACGAATGTATTATAGTTCTTTTTCCCTAGTAGACCTAGGTTTATCGAATCCTCGGGAAGCAGAAAGCGTAGTAAGGTTACTTAAACAGACCTTCAGGAGTTTTAGAATTCCTTTTATGTTTTCACCAGACCAAGAGTTTGCGATCTTTTTGTTGTTGTTGACGATGGAGAGAGAGAGAGGGGCTGGGGCTTTCGGTTTCACCAGTAGCTGTGCAAAACATCTGATGGGAATAAAAGATAATAATAAAGTATACATGTAATTGTTAGAGCAAGATAATTATATGTGAGCAGTGCATCCATGATTGCTAATGCCTCTGCAACCACTTTTAGCAATAATCTATTAGTCTCATCCATAGAAGGAAGAGAAGACCGTCTGCGTGTTCATCATCCAGTATATACATATTGCAAAATTACATCTAAATAAAGTAGTGTTGGGAGAACTCGCGGAGGACGCCGTCGCGTCCTGGTATGTCCAAAATGCGAGCTCCTAGTCAGCAGCGAGCTCTAAGTCGTTGCCTGCCGTCTTTGGTGAGCTCCTAGCCGTCGAGGACGATCACGACGTCCATGTCGTTGACGGATTCCAGTCCGGCCTCCTCTTCGTCGCGGATGGCGGCGACCGCCTCCTCGATCTCCTCCTGCTTCTTAGAGAGCTCGACGGTGGTGATGGCGGCGAGCTCCTCCTCCTCGCGCCGCTTCTTGGCCTCGAGGTCGGCAAGGGACACAGCGAGCGCTACGCGAACAACCGCCTCCTCCTCCTCATCTCCGCAGCATGGACGCAGGTGGGAAGACACGGCGGACAAGCTCGCGGAGGAAGATGCCTCCACGAGCTCGAACCGTGGAGCCGGCACGGTGCGCGCACCGACGATGTAGGGGGCCAGAGAAGTGATGGTGCCCATCACTTGTCGTGGGACGCTTCGTTGGAAACCCCAAGAGCAAGGTGTGATGAGCACAACAGCAAGTTTTCCCTCGATAAGAAACCGAGGTTATCGAACCAGTAGGAGGAAGGAAACGTCACACAGGTGTTGCAAGCAACGCGGAGACCTGCACAACACAAACTCAAGACTTTGCCCCAACGAATCAGTGAGGTTGTCAAGCTCACCGGTTTGCTGTAACAAAGGATTAAACGTATGGTGTGGAAGGCAATGGTTTGCAGCAAGTAAACAAGTAACAATGGAGGATGTATCAATGGTAAAGATTGTACCAGGGTCCATAGTTCACTAGAGGTGCTCTCCTTAGATAAACAACATGGCATGAAGGGTAAACAAATTACAGCAGGGTAATTGACAAGAACTGAGCAAGACATAACAATGCAATTACTAGTCAAAAAGATCCTATGAGATTCGATTGGGCGATACAACAAGATACATAGACCGCCATCCAACTACATCTATGACTAGAAGTCCACCTTCAGGTTATCATCCGAACCCCCTCCAGTATTAAGTTGCAAGCAATAGACAACTGCTTTAAGAAAAGTGTGTAAGGTAAACAGTCCACATGTTCCATGAACAAGAGACCGTTGTTTTCTCCCTAGTGGCAACAACACATCTACAACTGAAGAGATTTTTGTCACTTCCCTTGGAAACTAGAGGCATGAACCCACTATTGAGCATAAATACCCCCTCTTGGAGTCACTAGCAACTACTTGGCCAAGATAGCTACTAATAACGGAGAGCATGCAAGATCACAAATAACACATACATGATAGAATCATAAAGATAAAACCATTAATCAAACCAACATAATAATCTCAATATCCATCGGATCCCCGCAAACACAGCATGCATGATTACAAATAGATTAGATATTGATCATGAATGGAGCTCACAAGATCTATACATGAAATCACAAAGGAGGAGATACAACCATCTAGCTACTACATGGACCCATAGTCCAAGGTGGAACTACTCACGCATCATACCGAAGAGAAGGCCTCTGTGATGATCTCCCCTCTGGCAGGGTGCCAGGAAGAACTTCAGATCCCCCCGATCTAGGGACGATGGTGGCAGCGGCTACAGAAGGTTTGGAATATTGATCGGGTACCCAGGGTTTCTGCATCGGGGGATTTTTATAGGTGAAGGGGGAGACCGAGGAGGCGGCCAGGGGTGGCAAACCCTAGCCAGGCGTGGGGCTAGGCCACCCGCGCCTGGGATGGGTATGGCCCCCCTAGCTGGACCCTCCGGCTCCCCTGTAGACTTCTTGTTCCCCACAGAAAGTAATTGACTTTGACGTTTGTCCCGTCCAATTCCGAGAATATTTCTTTACTAACTTTTCTGAAACCAAAAACAGCAGAAAACATGCAACTGGCACTGTTGCAACTTGTGAATAGGTTAGTACCAGAAAACATGTAAAAATCACCTTAAAGTGTGGACAAGTAAAGCAAAGTAGATACTAAACAAGCATGGAGCATAAAAAATTATAGATATGTTTCCAACGTATCAGCATCCCCGAGCTTAACTCCTGCTCGTCCTCGAGTAGGTAAGTGATAAACAGAATAATTTTTGAGGTGACATGCACCCTCACAACCAACCATTTGCAAGCATTTAAAGCTGGGATCAAAGAACTCTAAACATGTGCATGAAAGATGGAGTTCTAACAATAGGACATAGTAACTACGCATGCAACATGACAAGCTACAAACAAAGATCATGAATAAAATGCATTGAAAAATATTTGTTTGTTTCACATGCAGAAAACATAGCATAGTGGCAATCAGCTTGTCCCTCATAGAGTAGCAAACAGATGCATAGGACACGTGCAAAGTTCAAAAGGGTGACTAGAAACAAGTAGCACAAGAACAAGTAATAACACAATATGATTAATAAGCTTTGAAACACTACACACAGAATGACAACTATGCTCTCTTAAGGGTGCCTAAAGGTAGAAGGTGGAGACTCAATAATGGTGGAAGAAAGGCCTTTTTGTAAAGGAAGCAGGGTTACAAGTTTCAAAAAGAGCTTCCAAAAATTATGGTACTAATTAGCTTTCAGCCCTCATTGCCCCTATCATAAGCATCTTGAAGTGGTTAAGGTTAAATTGGCAAAGCTAGAGTATATGCTTGACGAAGTATAAGTTGGCAATCTCAAGTCTCTTGAATACGAGGGCCACACCTCATGCATACTCAACTTTGGGTCCAGGTAAGTTCTTGTCACTGTAAGTATTTGCATATCATTGAGAACCGACAACGGGGTACCCCTTGCACATGGTACAAGAGCTTTCCCATAACCAAAATGACAAGGCAAGCAGACAATGAACATCTCAGCAATCTTTTTATTTACCATATGCATAGCTTTTTATTGAGGATGCTTCATAGATAGCTCATTATGGCGATGTTGCAAGTTTCCACCATGATTAGGCATGGCTTAGGCTAGCGGCCCAGGCGTTTCTCTAACACAGGATACAAACTCCATGGACTTACAAGTTCCCTCTTTATTTCACACTGGTGACATCCATAGACAAAAGAACACGATATCAACTTAGTATAGCAAGGTACAAGTGCATTGTTGAAAACGTTCCCCGTGACATCATGGTTTTGCTAATTCCAACTTATAAGTGCAAGCATATACAACAAAGTTATCACAATGGTTCAAGTTTATTAGGGGCAAAGAATATAAAGTGTACCATCAAGTTCGTGAGGGCTTTAATCACTAAGTTTTCACATAACAAAATAGTTTTTAATTGGAAGATAGATGAAAACAAGAATATAATAGGAATGGTGTAACACACCATGCATAGGAGTTTATAGTGGACACTTTGGAATAACTTGGTTTCTTGGGAGTTGGAGGCATGAGTAGAGCTTACTCATACAAGTGGAGGGTAGCAAAAGACTGGGAGCAACCAACTAAGAGAGCAATAATGGCCAAAATCATGCAATGCAACAAAGCATACTAATCAAAGCAAAGAGTGGTATTACAAGTCAAGGACTAAATGATTATAGAGGCTAATGGTGACTTGTCATAGTCATAACATGGTGTGAGCATGTGCCAAGTCAACCCAAGCAAAGCATCAAAGGAGAATACCACAATACTATGCTTTTGCATGCTAAAACAATGCATAATTTCTTCAAGGCACACTAAGAAATCCCAATTGTTTGGAATAAGACATGATACAGCAACAATTACTAAGCATAAGGTCAAAACAACACCTAGCATGTCATGCTAAAGTCTAAGTCACAGTTAATGCAAGCTCCTCTTGCACTTCAAGCAAGAACTTACTACTCCTTTCTAAACACCAAGCAAACTTATTTGCAAAAAAACACAGCGAGTGCGGGGGTCCAAACTACTTTAGCAAAATAAACAAACTAAACAAAGCAACGAAAACTAAGACGCTCCAAGAACAACACAATTGTGCATGAAACAATAAAAACAAAGTGTCTAGATAGACCTGAGCTTTTTGTTGATGAAGGGGATGCCTTGGGCATCCCCAAGCTTTGACGCTTGTACCTCTTGGATATTTCTCGGGGTGACACCATGGTGTCATCCCCAAGATTGAGCTTTTGTCCATTCTTCGTCTCATTGCATCATTCTTTCTCTACACCTGAAAATTTTCCTTCATACAAAACTTCACACAATCTTCATTAGCAACATTAGTGTATTCAAAAGATATTAGACCTCTGGCAAAGCTTTGGAACAACAAGGATTTTCACCAAAACACAAGCTACTGTAGTAACTCCTTCAACAAGCTCAATTCACCTAAAGAGAACTCAAAAAGGAATCAATAAGAAGCAAATGCAAATAATGGCAAAAATCTGTCAAAACAGACCAGCAGGTAGAAACCAATTTTTTCAAACATCTTCTGTTGCTCAAATCAAAAAGTGTTGAACAAACGAAAGTTATCTAACATACTGGGGGATTTATTCGTAAATTTTTATCTCAATCTGAGTTATAGAGTCTCCTCACGATTTTTTCTGGTGGAGGAGAGAAATCTGTTTCGGGACAGCAACTCCCCAAATCTTACTTCCCTCTCATTAGAGGTCATTCTTGGCACAAAAAGCAAACAAAAAGGATAAGGAGAGGTCATTACTGAAGTAATAACTTCCAAGACTTAAGGAAACTCTTGGGTTATCTCCCAACAAGTACTTTTCTTTAACGCCTTTAAGTTAGGCACAAGAAGGAAGAAGAATCAAGTATTTTCAAATGAAAAAGCAGTAACATCAAATCTTGTTTTCAAAGGAGGAGCAAAAAGCAACTTCTCTCTCCTCATAGGGAAGTGTTCAATACCTTTCTTGAATGGAAAATGATATTTAATGGTGCCTTCTTTCATATTAATGATGGCACCAACTGTTCTAAGAAAAGGTCTTCCCAATGTAATAGGATAAGAAGCATTGTATTCAACATCCAAAACATAGAAATCAATAGGGACATACGCATTATTAACCATGATGAGAACATCATTAATACTCCCCATGATTTTCTTCTTAGCATTATCATTGAGTGGGACATCTAAATAACAATCTTCCAATGGTGGCAAATCAAGCATTTCATAAATCTTCCTAGGCATAATAGAGACACTAGAACCAAGATCACATGAAGCTTTGAGATCAAAGTCATTCACTTGCATATTAATAATGGGTTCCCAACTATCTTCTACTTTCCTAGGAATAGAAGCTTTATGTTTTAGCTTCTCTTCCTTAATTTTCACAAGAGCATCTGTAATATGTTTAGCGAAAGCAACATGCATATCACTAGCATCAGGACTTCTAGCAAGCTTTTGCAAGAACATAATCACTTCAGAAATATTGCAACCATCAATATCAAAGTCAAACTTGGCATCACTAGTAGTAGGCTCAATGGGCTTAGGCATAGTGGGAGAAGGAATAGGGGCTACTTGTGGTTTAGTGGTGATAGTGCACACACTATTGTTTCTATCAATTTCAGTTCCCCTTTCCCACTTAGCATGAAGTTGAGCTAGCAGCCTAACATTTTCATCAATAGTAACTTGTATGGCATGAGCAGTAGCAAAGGTGTTTTCCATAGTTTCAGGTTTAGCGGCCATTTTATTAATCAAGAAAGACTGAACTTCAGACAAAGAGGATATATTTTTCTCAACAGTTAAAAGCTTTTCCTATATAGTCTTATTGAAAGTGGTTTGCTTGCTAATAAAGTCTTTGAGAATGACTTCAAGTTCAGAGGGGGCACTTCTAGCATTATTGTAAGAGGTTCCATAGGAATTGTCATTGTTAGGAGGATAAGGCCTATAATTGTTGTTGCTACCAAAATTGTTCCTATAGGCATTGTTGATGAAATTGTTGTTTCTAATGAAGTTCACATAAACTTGCTCTTCTTGAGCAACCAAATAGGCTAAGGGAACACTATTAGGATCTAGAGGAGCTTTCCCATTAACAAGCATAGCCATAATAACATCAATCTTTTCACTCAAAGAGGAAGTTTCCTCAACAGAATTTACCTTCTTACCATGTGGAGCTCTCTCAACATGCCATTCAGAGTAGTTAACCATCATATTATCAAAGAGCCTTGTTGCAGCACCCAAAGTGAGGCCCATAAAGGTACCTCCAGCAGCTGAATCCAATAGATTTCTTGAGGAGAAGTTCAAACCTGCATAAAAAGTCTGGATAATCATCCAAGCAGTGAGTCCATGAGTAGGGCAATTCTTAACCAAAGATTTCTGTAACATCCCTAAATCATGTTTCAAAACTCATGCATATCATCCATGCATCCATCATCATTTAGGGTTTCATCTCAAAATCATTTCAAAAACAGGAGCATATGTTGCTCATTATTTTATGTATGAATACTCTAGCCTTTGAGCTACTTGCTAATGAGAAAGGTGCTATTATTCATTCAGAATGTTTTGAGTTCAAACTTAAGTGATTTCAAAAGCTTGAGCAAAGTTTCAAAACAAAGTATGAAATAGAACCAAATTTATGCCTATTTTTATATCTCCTAAAGGCTTGTTTTTTTTTTCAAATGACCCAAGTAGGTTTGAGTGAACAGAGGTGTTTGACACTTATTTGAGTGCAAGGTACACTGTACAAAAAGCTAGAGAAGGTTTGGATTCAAACTTATTTGAATTGGAGTTTGAAAACCATTCCTAGAAAATCAAACAGAAAAAGAAAAGGAGTAAAGAGGAAAAAAATAAACAAACAACCAATCTGGCCAACCCAGCCCAACTCGGCCTAGCTAGCCCAGCAGTCCCTCCCCCGCGAAACGTTTTCTTTCACTCGCACCCGCACCCACTAGCTCGCTGATAGGCAGGACCCACTCCCTCTCCTTCTCCCTTGCTGACAACCACGGCCCACACAGGTATCGTCGTCTCCACCCCCGCGACTGGTTCATCCCCAAATTACGCCGGGCGTTTCCTGTTTGAATTCGCAGCTTCAATTCGCATCAATGCTCGAGTAAATCTCGCTCGCATCCTTGCTACTTAAACCCCCTCTGCCCCCTCTCCATTCTCCCCCAAACCCCAAGCATAGAGCGCCCCCAGGCTGCGAGAATTGCTCACCGCGACCTCGCTGCTCCGACGAACCACAGCCACAATTCCGGCCAACCCCGACCACCCCTCTGCTCCTGGTTCACACGAGCAGGCTCCACTTCACCTTGCGCACCTCCCAGTAACACTAGCTCGCCCGCGCGTGACCCAGAACATTGGCAACACAAGCGACTGAGCGCCACCGTCTTCGGCTTCAACTCCGATGATCTCCAGTGGTAATCTCCGACCGCCCCTTTCCCTCTCGTTGACACCCACGTGACTAGCGTCGTCTTGCGCATCTGACCGACCGCTCCTTTTGCCTTGGCATGATCTGCACCCTCGCCAACGTCGACGAACAGCAGCATCTGTCGCCAGGGACTACTCCGACGAGCAATCAGCGACGACTCTGAGCGCCCCTTCACCAACCAAGCACACGTTGAGCATCTACTCGTCGCGGCGATTCCGGTGAGCCTCCTCCCACCTCCCCGCGCGACCTAGTTCGCCGGCTCCGCCACTGACTGAGCGCGCTGCCGCCTGTCGCCGCCGCTAGCGCCGCCACTTGTTGGCCCTTTGCTTAGGATCGTTCGATTTAGATCCAGTGGACACGATAGATCCTAGCCGAAGGGGTATGGATAGATCTGAGCCGTGCAACGATAGTTAGATCCAACGGCGCGGAAGGGTGATCCGGTGCGAACCGGTACGCACCAATAGAAACTTGACACGTGTCTAGGGTTAGATTCAAAATTAGAATTCAAATCAGATTTAGATCCAATTTTCAAATGGCTATAACTTGTGATCCCCACGTTAGATTTTTGCAAATTTTATACCGTTGGAATCAGTGATTCAAGCCCTTTCTGAATCTGCAATGTGTTTAACAAAACGTTTTTGTTAAAATGACTTTTTATGCAGAAACTTGTTTAGGACCATTTTGAGTATAGAATTTGTTTAGTAAATTGTTTTAGGACTAAATAAGTTTAGTTAGCAAACTTTTTGACTTGGTTATGATTCTGTATCATACACTTGCTTGGTGGAGTTTTCAAAAATCATCACTTAGTAATTTCTTGCATGCATGCATTCATATTTTGTTTGTATAAGAATTGTGTGTAATTTGTGCTACAAATTTTTGTGTAGATTTTGCTAGTGACTGTGATTGTGAAGAGTGCTACTCTCCCCATTACCAAGGCAAGTGGTACTTAATGATTAATTTTATTCCTATATTTTGAACTAGCATTAGATATATTTTGCTAAGTCTTGCATGCTATTTTTTTGCCAAATGATATGTTGGGAAATCCTAAGTAGATGTAGAACCAGTAGAATTGCTAGGAAAATTCCTAAGTTAAGTTACTATACCATGCTTA
This sequence comes from Avena sativa, assembly GCA_916181665.1. Taxonomy (NCBI): domain Eukaryota; kingdom Viridiplantae; phylum Streptophyta; class Magnoliopsida; order Poales; family Poaceae; genus Avena; species Avena sativa. Next base: position 366,680,441 of record OV702297.1, on the reverse strand, counting down.
GCCTAGCTAGTAGCAAACAAGGGTTGGTAAATTTTATACATGCTATGTTGAAAATATTTCTAAGTCATGAGACTTAGGTTTTCTTAATAAAACAACTAAGTCAATGAACCTCCTGGGTGGATTGGGACTTGAATTGGTGGTTTTTGGTTGAGTGGTTACACAAGGCCATGGATATGGCTTGTGTATCTCACTTGTGGTATGCCACCCAGGCACAAAGGGATTTGGAGGCCAAGTGTTGAGAAGCTTATAGTGCAACCACTTGGCAATATGGGCTCTGCCATGATCATATAGGTTGCTAAAACTTAGTCATTTGGACAGTTGGTGGTAGTGGGATGATAGGTTGGAACGTGTCCATTTGGCTAAGGGAAGGCTTCTGAAAGGTCCTGTCTTGGGAAACCAAGTCTGGTGGGGAAAGTGCACAACCTCTGCAGATGGAAAATCTAAGTACTTAGCCAAGTCCATGGCAATGGACAACTTGAGCATCAAGACATGGAAGCTACAAGAATCTCATCACTCCAACTTCTAAGTAAAACTTGTGGGTGAACAAGGGTAAAGGACCCCGATGTCTATTGGTGGTTTCTTGGGAAAGTTTTTAACAAAGAAAAACTTAGTGATTTCAACTAATAGGAAAAACCTATTTTGAGCAAAGCAAGCCAAGCTACACTTAGCCAAAATGCATATAGTAAAATAGTCCACTTAAAATATACTAAGGTATCACTTGCCAATACTATTCCAAAGTATTGACCCACTGTGGCTGTAACTTGTGATGTTGCAGGTTACTCCGATGATGATTAGGAGTCATGAGTCTACACTCAACATGCTTGCCTGTGGCACATGAAGATGAAGACTTATGTTTATTTACTTATTCCAAAAACTCTTGTATTAGGCCTATGGCCCTGAGTTGTAAAAGACTATGTTTTATCTCTGGAATGAATGTAATAAATGACCTTTGTATCTATGTACTTCATCTTAAACTGTGGATGCTAGCAATGATCTAGGGACTAGCATTGCAATCACAGGGATCCTTTTCCTTTACAAAGGAGGGATCTTACAGATGGTATCAGAGCACTGTGTTGCCTGTAGGAATTATGACCCTAGGATTGGAAACCACTAAGGAAAAAATTTCAACTACATCTACACTTGTCTATTCTTCTCGTAAACTTTTCTAATCTTCTCATTCTCATCTCTATTTGTAGATGAACTCCATCAACGAAGCCGTGAAGAAAGGACCACTCATGACCATGACCTTGGAGTGTGAGACTGAGTTTCCCAAGATTCTCAAGGACCTCATGGTGGCAATGGAATTACATGGTGCAGCTGTGTACAAAGGCTTTCCAGTTATGGATGAAGGAGTTGAGTACTGGTGGGTGCAACTTCACTTGTACAAAAGCAAGGAAGACAACCACAAAGAAAGAGGATTCTGCATGTACACCAACACTGCGGTGCACACCACATTATTTGAGTCAGCAAGAGAAGCAGCTTGGAGGACTATCAAAGAACTTAGTGCTAGAGTCAAGTGCAGAATGTTCAACCTCCAAAAAGACTTAGAGAAAGAGAAGGAACATACCCAAGAGTTGGAAGCCACCAGCCAAACCTTAAGAGGAGATATTATAGACTTAGTGATGGAATCATGTGAGCAAGATAGGCTGATTGCCTCTAGGAACATTGTGTTAGCCAACAGATCCAGTGAGATAGGATTGTAAACGCACTTCGTTAGTTGGACCACCACCTATCACCTTATTTTCCAAAATGATACCTTAAATAAGTTTGGACCTTGATTGATGTAATGGATTCATGTATGCATGACTTGTGTGATTTTGTGTTCCAAGGACATGTATGAATGTTTGTCTTGTTTTATCTTAAATTGTGTTGTCCTAACTTTTCCATCTTATAAATAGATGCCTATTACCATCAGCACTGTTGAGGAGTTCCAGGTTACCCGTTTTGGTCCTCGTATCGTTGAGCTTACCACTTTGCTCAATCTCCCTCTTCCCACCATCATGGTGCATCCACTCACCAAGTTCGAGAGGAAGGACCTCTGGGGCTTCAAGGTGAACCAGCCCGGACGCCAGACAGAGCCTACTACGGAGGCCATCGTCTTCAAGCTTATGCACGATGACAGGGAGAGAGGCATGGAGGTAGTCATGCAGGACCTGATAGGACGTCTGCTAGGCCGTCACTCCCGACAGGTTAGAGGCACCCACTTCCACGTCTTCGGAAGACGTGATGATGATGGAGAGTCCATCGACTTCGAGGACGACTCGAGGGACGCAGCAGAGCCGATATGTCTCTATCTCCAGGACTTAGAGTCTCTTATTAGGCACGTGGACACGGACAGGACCAATGTCATGCTCAGTAATGACGAGCTCCAGGTGCAGCTTCGCGAGAAGGACAAGCTTTTCGCACAGCAGGACGAGATAGTCAAGGAAATGGAGGCGAAGTTCGAGACCCAGGACCGTAAGTTCAAGAGTCAAGAGAAACGCGTCCAGGATAGGAACAAGAAGATCCGGGACATGACTGAAGAACTGAAGTCCAAGGATTTCGAGCTAGAGCAGCAGCAGATGGTGATTGAGAGGCTTCGCTCCCAGAAGAGGGCTCTCAAGACCAAGATTGAGTCCTTGACCACTACCATTGAGGAGAACAAGACCGCGATGGAGAACGCAGGTCTTACTTTTGTCGAGGAGGAGATTGACGCTGATGAGTAGACTTGACTACTCGTTTATCTTTTATTATCATACTTGCTATTTGTGAACTTGTTATTGGATCATCCGACATGTGGATGGCTTGCCACTTGTGTGTTTTACTTTGAGACTTTGTTATCTCGTTGTTGATCTTTTATCTTTGTGTTGCATGCTATGTTTGCTTATGTGATGTAATGTGCATAAACATCTATGGGTATCTCATTCTTATCTCTATTTGAACAAACCACAGATGCCTCCCCGTCGCGCAAACCCCAACCCCAACAACATCACTCCAGAAATGCAGCAAATGATGAATGCTCAAACACAACTTATGCAGATGATGACAACATTCATCCAAAACCAGAATAACAACAACAACCCCAATAATAACAACAATAACAACAACAACAACCCTCCGGGCTTTGATATGCTCACCAGATTTCTGCGTTTGAGGCCAGCTAAGTTTTCGAGGACGACTGCTCCCATGGTGGCCAATGATTGGCTACATTCTGTGAACAAGGACTTAGTGACTGTGGGCTGCACGGATGCTGAAAAGGTCAGGTTTGCAGCACATCTGCTGGAAGGGCCAGCCGCCACTTGGTGGGACAACTTCCAAATCACCACTCCTATAGATGAGGTGACTTGGGCTATCTTTGAAGATGGCTTTCGCACTGCTCATATCTCATCAGGAATGATGAGCCTGAAAAAGAAGGAGTTTCACAACCTAAAGCAGCGCCACCGCAGCGTGGCTGAATATATAGAAGAGTTCAACAATCTGGCGTGCTATGCACCGGATGAGGTTGACACAGATGCCAAAAGAAAGGAAAAATTTCTGGAAGGCTTGAATGATGAGCTGAATCTGCAGCTGGCTGTGGCATATGTTCCCACTTATCAGTCGCTCTGTGACAAGGCTGCTATATTGGAGAACAAAATGAAGCAAGTCGAGAGTAGAAAGAGGAAACACTCCGACAAGCACAGCTTGGGATCGTCTCACAAACAATCTCACTATGATGACAGTGGAAGCTCAGGATCCCATAAGCATGGGAAATTCAACAAGCACCACAACCACAACCGTCATGACAACAAGCATCACCGCAGTCATGACATGACAAGTACAAGAACCACAAGAGTGGACACAAGAGCCACCATAGTGGGAATGGTAGTGGAAGTGGAAGTCAGCCTGCTAAAAGGGACATCAGTCAGGTTGAATGCTTCAAATGTAAGAAGATGGGACACTATGCAAATGAGTGCCCCGAAAAGAAAGTTGAAGGACCTGTCAAGCCCAATCCTTTCCAGAAAGGTCAGGTGAACCACATTAATGTGGAGGAGGTCTATGAGGAACCTGACGCTATTGCTGGTAAGTTCAGACTCAATTCCATTCCAGCATTTGTACTCTTTGATACTGGTGCATCTCATTCATTCATATCAAGAGCATTTGTTGAAAGAAATGAACTACCGGTAGAAACTATTGGGTGTCCTATAAAAGTAAGTTCTCCTGGTGGAGAAATGATAGTGAATTCAGGATGCCATGACCTAGTCATAGAATTCGGGAAGTATAAGTTTCCCGTTAACTTGATAATATTAAACTCCCAAGGTTTGGATGTCATTCTGGGAATGGACTGGATGACTAAGTACAAGGGAGTGATAGATTGTGCCAGCCATACTGTCTCACTCACAACTCCGGATAATAAAAGGATCAGATTCAAGACCAGCTTTGGAGCAAAGAAGAGTATGCTAAATTCTCTTAAGGGGGTTAGCATGGGCAGTGTGCCAATTGTATGTGAGTATCCGGATGTGTTTCCGGAAGAATTGCCAGGAATGCCACCAGATAGAGATGTGGAGTTTATGATAGATTTGGTACCAGGTTCTGGACCAATAGCAAAGAGACCATACAAAATGTCAGTTGATGAACTGAAAGAGCTCAAGAAGCAACTAGGAGAAAAGTTGCAGAAAGGATTCATTCAACCAAGTTCTTCATCTTGGGGAGCCCCAGTTTTGTTCGTGGAGAAGAAGGATAGAAGCCAAAGATTATGCATAGATTACCGTTCACTCAACGAGGTAACTATCAAGAACAAATATCCTTTGCCAAGAATCAATGACTTGTTTGATCAGCTAGAGGGAGCATGTGTGTTCTCGAAGATTGATCTCCGGTCAGGCTATTTTCAACTCAAGATAAGAGAGCAAGACATACCTAAAACAGCATTCACCACAAGGTATGGATTATATGAGTATACCGTAATGCCTTTTGGCTTAACCAATGCTCCAGCCTACTTCACGAATACGATGAACAAAGTGTTCATGGAATTCCTTGACAAGTTTGTTGTCGTTTTCATCGATGACATCTTAGTCTACTCCAATAGCAAAGAAGAGCATGAGGGACACTTGCGTTTGATACTTGAGAAGTTGAGAGAGCATAAGCTTTATGCCAAATTCAGCAAGTGTGAGTTCTGGTTAGAAGAAGTTGGTTTTCTTGGTCATGTTATGACAAAGGATGGTGTAGCAGTTGATCCTGCTAAGGTTTCAGCTGTGACGGAATGGGAATCTCCCAAGAATGTAAAAGAGGTTCGTAGCTTCCTTGGCTTAGCAGGTTACTACAGAAGATTTATTGAGAATTTCTCTAAAGTAGCTAAGCCCATGACTGAATTGTTAAAGAAGGACAAGAAGTTTGCTTGGTCTGAAGGTTGTGAAGTCAGCTTTCAGGAATTGAAGAAGAGACTTGTAACAGCACCAGTTCTATGTCTGCCAGATTTGGAAAAGGATTTCCAAGTTTATTGTGATGCGTCTCATCAAGGTTTGGGTGCCGTACTCATGCAAGACGGTAAAGTGGTGGCCTATTCCTCGAGACAACTCAAAACTCATGAAGTAAACTATCCTACTCATGATTTGGAGTTATCCTCTGTCATCCATGCACTCAAAACATGGATGCACTACCTTTTGGGAAAGCGTTGCGAAGTGTTCACCGATCACAAGAGTTTGAAGTATATCTTCACCCAGAAGGAAATCAATATGAGACAAAGAAGATGGTTAGAGCTTATCAAGGACTATGACTTAAGTTTGCAATACCACCCCAGTAAAGCAAATGTTGTAGCAGATGCTCTAAGTCGTAAGGTATTTGTGAATGGCCTTACCAAAGGAGAATTGCCGGACGAATTGTGTGCCCAATTCAAAGAACTCAGATTGGAGATTGTGCCAGAAGGACATCTCATGTCTTTAGATGTTCAACCCACTTTGTTGGACAAGATTCGAGAAGCTCAAAAGACTGATAAGGAAATTGAAGAGATTAAGGAAAAGATTGGCCAGGGGAAAGCTAAGAATTTCCATGTAGACGAACAAGGTACTTTATGGCACGGGAAACGCATCTGTGTTCCGCAAGATCCGGAGATGCGGAAACTGATTCTGCAAGAAGCCCACAACTCTCCGTATTCTATTCACCCGGGAAACACTAAAATGTACATGGACATGAAAGAAAGATTTTGGTGGAACAATCTCAAGAGAGACATCGCCGAACATATTGCTTTGTGTGATGTGTGTAGTAGAGTAAAAGCGGAGCATCAAAAACCAGCAGGTTTGCTTCAACCACTACCTATTCCTGATTGGAAATGGGACAAGATTGGTATGGATTTTATTACCGGATTACCAAGGACCAGATCGGGATATGACTCCATATGGGTAGTAGTGGATCGCCTAACTAAAGTGGCTCATTTTATACCTGTGAAGACAACTTATACAAGTGCCAAGTTAGCCAAGATCTACATGAGTAGAATTGTATGTCTGCATGGTGTGCCCAAGAGTATTGTGTCTGATAGGGGAACCCAATTCACTTCCCATTTTTGGAGACAGCTACATGAGTCATTGGGAACGAGGTTGGAATTCAGTACTGCTTTTCATCCTCAAACCGATGGACAAACAGAAAGGACTAATCAAATTCTGGAAGACATGTTGAGGGCATGTGCCCTAGATTATGGAGCAAGTTGGGACGAAAGTCTGCCTTACGCAGAATTTTCTTATAACAACAGCTATCAAGCCAACATTGAGATGGCACCGTTTGAGTTTCTCTACGGAAGAAAATGTACCACCCCATTGTTATGGAATGGTGTGGGAGAAAGAAGTTTATTTGGGCCAGATCTTATCAAAGAAGCCGAAGAGAAGGTCAAATTGGTTAAGAACAGGTTGAAGATAGCACAATCCCGACAAAAAAGCTACACAGATCCTAAGCGTAGAGAAGTCACCTACGAAGTTGGTGATAGAGCCTATCTTAGAGTATCACCACTCCGTGGAGTGAAAAGATTCGGAGTCAAAGGAAAGTTGGCACCAAGATATGTTGGGCCATTCAAGATTCTGAGTCGCAAAGGCGAAGTTGCTTATGAAATTGAACTGCCAGCATCTCTATCAGCAGTCCATAATGTATTTCATGTGAGTAAGCTTAAGAAATGTCACCTAGAAATGGAAGAATCTTCTTTGAAGGATACCATACCTTTGGAAGAAGTTCAACTAGAAAGTGATCTCACTTATGAAGAAAAGCCTGTCAAGATTCTTGAGACTGCAGAAAGAGTTACTCGGACTAAGACTATCAAATTCTGCAAAGTTCAAGGGAACCATCATTCCGAAGAAGAAGCAACATGGGAAAGAGAAGATGATCTTCGAAAAGACCACCCTCACCTATTTGCTAGCCAACCCGAATATCGAGGGCGAGATTCACCTTAAGGGGGTTAGATTTGTAACATCCCTAAATCATGTTTCAAAACTCATGCATATCATCCATGCATCCATCATCATTTAGGGTTTCATCTCAAAATCATTTCAAAAACAGGAGCATATGTTGCTCATTATTTTATGTATGAATACTCTAGCCTTTGAGCTACTTGCTAATGAGAAAGGTGCTATTATTCATTCAGAATGTTTTGAGTTCAAACTTAAGTGATTTCAAAAGCTTGAGCAAAGTTTCAAAACAAAGTATGAAATAGAACCAAATTTATGCCTATTTTTATATCTCCTAAAGGCTTGTTTTTTTTCAAATGACCCAAGTAGGTTTGAGTGAACAGAGGTGTTTGACACTTATTTGAGTGCAAGGTACACTGTACAAAAAGCTAGAGAAGGTTTGGATTCAAACTTATTTGAATTGGAGTTTGAAAACCATTCCTAGAAAATCAAACAGAAAAAGAAAAGGAGTAAAGAGGAAAAATAAATAAACAAACAGCCAATCTGTCCAACCCAGCCCAACTCGGCCCAGCTAGCCCAGCAGTCCCTCCCCCACGAAACGTTTTCTTTCACTCGCCCCCGCACCCACTAGCTCGCTGATAGGCAGGACCCACTCCCTCTCCTTCTCCCTCGCTGACAACCACGGCCCACACAGGTATCGTCGTCTCCACCCCCGCGACTGGTTCATCCCCAAATTACGCCGGGCGTTTCCTGTTTGAATTCGCAGCTTCAATTCGCATCAATGCTCGAGTAAATCTTGCCCGCATCCTTGCTACTTAAACCCCCTCTGCCCCCTCTCCATTCTCCCCCAAACCCCAAGCACAGAGCGCCCCCAGGCTGCGAGAATTGCTCACCGCGACCTCGCTGCTCCGACGAACCACAGCCACAATTCCGGCCAACCCCGACCACCCCTCTGCTCCTGGTTCACACGAGCAGGCTCCACTTCACCTTGCACACCTCCCAGTACCACTAGCTCGCCCGCGCGTGACCCAGAACATCGGCAACACAAGCGACTGAGCGCCACCGTCTTCGGCTTCAACTCCGACGATCTCCAGTGGTAATCTCCGACCGCCCCTTTCCCTCTCGTTGACACCCAAGTGACTAGCGTCGTCTTGCGCATCTGACCCACCGCTCCTTTTGCCTTGGCATGATCTGCACCCTCGCCAACATCGACGAACAGCAGCATCCGTCGCCAGGGACTACTCCGACGAGCAATCAGCGACGACTCCGAGCGCCCCTTCGCCAACCAAGCACACGTTGAGCATCTACTTGTCGCGGCGATTCCGGTGAGCCTCCTCCCACCTCCCCGCGCGACCTAGTTCGCCGGCTCTGCCACTGACTGAGCGCACCGCCGCTTGTCGCCGCCGCTAGCGCCGCCACTTGTTGGCCCTTTGCTTAGGATCGTTCGATTTAGATCCAGTGGACACGATAGATCCTAGCCGAAGGGGTATGGATAGATCTGAGCCGTGCAGCGATAGTTAGATCCAACGGCGCGGAAGGGTGATCCGGTGCGAACCGGTACGCACCAATAGAAACTTGACGCGTGTCTAGGGTGAGATTCAAAATTAGAATTCAAATCATATTTAGATCCAATTTTCAAATGGCTATAACTTGTGATCCCCACGTTAGATTTTTGCAAATTTTATACCGTTAGAATCAGTGATTCAAGCCCTTTCTGAATCTGCAATGTGTTTAACAAAAAGTTTCTGTTAAAATGACTTTTTATGTAGAAACTTGTTTAGGACCATTTTGAGTATAGAATTTGTTTAGTAAATTGTTTTAGGACTAAATAAGTTTAGTTAGCAAACTTTTTGACTTGGTTATGATTCTGTATCATACACTTGCTTGGTGGAGTTTTCAAAAATCATCACTTAGTAATTTCTTGCATGCATGCATTCATATTTTGTTTGTATAAGAATTGTGTGTAATTTGTGCTACAAATTTTTGTGTAGATTTTGCTAGTGACTGTGATTGTGAAGAGTGCTACTCTCCCCATTACCAAGGCAAGTGGTACTTCATGATTAATTTCATTCCTATATTTTGAACTAGCATTAGATATATTTTGCTAAGTCTTGCATGCTATTTTTTTGCCAAATGATATGTTGGGAAATCCTAAGTAGATGTAGAATTGGTAGAATTGCTAGGAAAATTCCTAAGTTAAGTTACTATACCATGCTTAGCCTAGCTAGTAGCAAACAAGGGTTGGTAAATTTTATACATGCTATGTTGAAAATATTTCTAAGTCATGAGACTTAGGTTTTCTTAATAAAACAACTAAGTCAATGAACCTCCTAGGTGGATTGGGACTTGAATTGGTGGTTTTTGGTTGAATGGTTACACAAGGCCATGGATATGGCTTGTGTATCTCACTTGTGGTATGCCACCCAGGCACAAAGGGATTTGGAGGCCAAGTGTTGAGAAGCTTATAGTGCAACCACTTGGCAATATGGGCTCTGCCATGATCATATAGGTTGCTAGAACGTAGTCATTTGGATAGTTGGTGGTAGTGGGATGATAGGTTGGAACGCGTCCATTTGGCTAAGGGAAGGCTTCTGAAAGGTCCTGTATTGGGAAACCAAGTCTGGTGGGGAAAGTGCACAACCTCTGCAGATGGAAAATCTAAGTACTTAGCCAAGTCCATGGCAATGGACAACTTGAGCATCAAGACATGGAAGCTACAAGAATCTCATCACTCCAACTTTTAAGTAAAACTTGTGGGTGAACAAGGGTAAAGGACCCCAATGTCTATTGGTGGTTTCTTGGGAAAGTTTTTAACAAAGAAAAACTTAGTGATTTCAACTAATAGGAAAAACCTATTTTGAGCAAAGCAAGCCAAGCTACACTTAGCCAAAATGCATATAGTAAAATAGTCCACTTAAAATATACTAAGGTATCACTTGCCAATACTATTCCAAAGTATTGACCCACTGTGGCTGTAACTTGTGATGTTGCAGGTTACTCCGATGATGATTAGGAGTCATGAGTCTACACTCAACATGCTTGCCTGTGGCACATAAAGATGAAGACTTATGTTTATTTACTTATTCCAAAAACTCTTGTATTAGGCCTATGGCCCTGAGTTGTAAAAGACTATGTTTTATCTCTAGAATGAATGTAATAAATGACCTTTGTATCTGTGTACTTCATCTTAAATTGTGGATGCTAGCAATGATCCAGGGACTAGCATTGCAATCACAGGAATCCTTTTCCTTTACAAAGGAGGGATCTTACAATTTCATTCTTTCCCAGCTGGAGCAACATGTTCACTATCAAGTTGTTTAAATTTCATAATATCACTTCTCATAGATATAATCTTAGCAGGAGGATAATACTTTCCAATAAAAGCATCTTTGCACTTAGTCCAAGAATCAATACTATTTTTAGGCAAAGAAAGCAACCATTCTTTAGATTTTCCTCTCAAGGAGAAAGGAAAAAGCTTGAGCTTAATAATATCTCCATCTACATCCTTATACTTTTGCATCTCACAAAGTTCAACAAAGCTATTGAGATGGGAAGCAGGATCATCAGAACCAGCACAAAAAAATTGCTCTCTCATCACAAGATTCAACAAAGCAGTCTTAATTTCATAAAAGGTAGCATTAGGAGCAGGTGGAGCAATAGAAGTGCTTAGAAAATCATTGTTGTTGGTGCTAGTGAAGTCACGCAACTTGGTGTTCTCAGCAAAGTTCATTTTGGCAAAGGTGGGCAAGCCAAAAACAGCACCAGCAGCAAGAGCAGGAACTTTTTTTTTAATAAAGAAAGCAAACCAAACTAGACTGATTTTTTTGGGTTTTTTGAAAAGAGGCAAACAAAACCAAGCAAAATAAACAAAGAAAACTAAAAACAATGTAAAGAGAAAGGAAGTGAAGAACTCCCCTAGTGAAGACGTCCTTAGCCTCCCCGGCAACGGCGCTAGAAAAAGCTTGATGGCGCCCAACACTTGTCGTGGGACGCTTCGTTGGAAACCCCAAGAGGAAGGTGTGATGAGCACAGCAACAAGTTTTCCCTCAGTAAGAAACCGAGGTTATCGAACCAGTAGGATTAAGGAAACGTCACACATGTGTTGCAAGCAAGCGGAGACCTACACAACACAAACTCAAGACTTTGCCCCAACGAATCAGTGAGGTTGTCAAGCTCACTGGTTTGCTGTAACAAAGTATTAAATGTATGGTGTGGAAGGCAATGGTTTGCAGCAAGTAAACAAGTAACAATGTAGGATGTATCAATGGTAAAGATTGGACCGGGGTCCATAGTTCACTAGAGGTGCTCTCCTTAGATAAACAACATGGCATGAAGGGTAAACAAATTACAGCAGGGCAATTGACAGGAACTGAGCAAGGCATAACAATGCAATTACTAGTCAGAAAGATCCTATGAGATTCGATTGGGCAATATAACAAGATACATAGACCGCCATCCAACTGCATCTATGACTAGAAGTCCACCTTCAGGTTATCATCCGAACCCCCTCCAGTATTAAGTTGCAAGCAATAGACAACTGCTTTAAGAAAAGTGTGTAAAGTAAACAGTCCACATGTTCCATGAACAAGAGACCGTTGTTTTCTCCCTAGTGGCAACAACACATCTACAACCGAAGAGATTTTTGTCACTTCCCTTGGAAACTAGAGGCATGAACCCACTATTGAGCATAAATACCCCCTCTTGGAGTCACTAGCAACTACTTGGCCAAGATAGCTATTAATAACGGAGAGCATGCAAGATCACAAACAACACAGACATGATAGAATCATAAAGACAAAACCATTAATCAAACCAACATAATAATCTCAATATCCATCGGATCCCCCCAAACACAACATGCATGATTACAAATATATTAGATCTTGATCATGAACGGAGCTCACAAGATCTATACATGAAAGCACAAAGGAGGAGATACAACCATCTAGCTACTACATGGACCCATAGTCCAAGGTGGAACTACTCACGGATCATATCGGAGAGAAAGCCTCTGGGATGATCTCCCCTCCGGCAGGGTGTCGGGAAGAACTTCAGATCCCCCGATCTAGGGACGATGGTGGCAGAGGCTACATAAGGTTTCGTGGAATATTGATCGGGTACCCAGGGTTTCTGCATCGGGGGCTTTTTATAGGCGAAGGGGGAGACCGAGGCGGCGGCCAGGGGTGGCAAACCCTACCCAGGCGCGGGGCTAGGCCCACCCGCGCCTGGGGTGGATCTGCCCCCCTGGCTGGCCCCTCCGGCTCCCCTCTAGACTTCTTGTTCCCCACGGAAAGTAATTGACTTTGACGTTTGTCCCGTCTAATTCCAAGAATATTTGTTTACTAACTTTTTTGAAACCAAAAACAGCAGAAAACAGGCAACTGACACCGTTGCAACTTGTTAATAGGTTAGTACCAGAAAACATGTAACAAACACCTCAAAGTGTGGACAAGTAAAGCAAAGTAGATACTAAACAAACATGGAGCATCAAAAATTATGATACGTTTCCAACGTATCAAGAAGCTGGGGGGGGGGGGGGGGTCAGCCCCCAGTTCGTCCAACGCCTGTAGGCGCGCTTCTTGGCCCCGGCGGAGCGAATGCGGCGCCGCTCCTCGTCGTCGCCGCCGGGTGCGTGACGACCACTCCCTCCTCCTCCCAGCACGACCGCCGCCGAGTCCGCAACTCCCGCTCCTGCTCGCCATCTCTCTCTCGCGCGAAAATGGGAGGAATTGCTCGTCGGAGTACGCGCGGAAATGCGATGGCGGCTAGGGTTTGCGGCGGAGGGGCACAGGTTTTGACCCGTCTCCGCCCGCCCGGCCGATAGATATAGGGGTTGCAACAGACCTTTCACAGGCCCATGTGAATTCCGTTTACGGACCGAGCCGTTTACATGCGCTGTTAGCTCGAAGGCCCGACCACATGCTAGTGTAACCGCCGGAATTTTAAGGGCGCCGACGTTTTAAGGGTGTTGTTAGACTTGCTCTTAGGGAAGGATTGAGAGGAGGCCCCCGGAGCCGCCAGAGTCGCCTGGGGACGGCTGGGGAGAGGGCGGCTTGGGCTCTTTTCTTTTTTAGGGGACAACCGGCAGGAGCTCTGCCTTTTCAAATAGATAGAGGGAATTGGGCTCTTTTCTTAATCTTACAATACTTGGTCCAATATTATACAATACTTGGGAGGGTTAGGGTTATTGTTTTATCATACAATACTTGGTCCAATATTAGGGCATGTTTGATTCAAAGAATTTGTAAAACACATGAATAGGAAAAGTGTAGGAATAGAATGGCATGACACTTAGAATCCTACAGGAATGAAAAATGCAGGAATCGATAAGATAAGCTGTTTCATTGCACCGCAGGAAAAACACAAGAAATTTTATAGGGTTTAGGTACATCAGTACATGTCATAGTTGTCATAGACACAAATGATTTTTTCCAAGAGGTCTCACCTCTTGTTAGAAATTCTATAGGATTGTAGTGTAAAAAAACAATACATAGGAATTTTGTAGGATTTATTCCTTTGAATCAAACACACTCTATTGGAAAAATTCTTATGGATTGAAATCCTATAGAATTCTTTTGAAAATCCTTTGAATCAAACATGCCCTTATGGTTTCAAGAGTATTTCGTTCTAAATAACTGAATTTCAATCAATCAAATAGCTAAAAAATGTTGTCCACGGGAGATCTCCTTTGCAGAGTTTCATATGAAAAGTAGTAGGGCCTGAACTTCATGACAGCGCATTCTTCTCTGTCTACACTTGCGTGACGTGGCACTCGGTCCTCGCGCACAGCACACTCCCGGTTAATCAACGCGGCCACACGTACTCCACCCCCGAAGCCGCTTCCTTCCCCTAACGGTCGCCAGGCCAGGGGCATCTCGGTCTATTCTCCGCTCCCAGCAAACCCCAAATTTTCAAAATCCCGCAGCCGAGAGCGGCGTCTCCATTCCCCACTCTACCCGATTCGATCCCACCCCATCGCCCCACTACGCCGCCGCCGCCGACACGACACCGAAGGCGCGGCCCGAACCCTAGACCCCGGGCCATGCGACGGGATGCCGCTGGCGGCGGCCCTGGGTTCCACGATCTGTTCGACTCCGTGCGCCGCTCCATCGCCTTCCGCACCAGCGCCGCCGCCCCGGAGCCCCCCGCCGGGCCCCTCGGCGCGGGAGCCGCCGGGGGCATCGGCGTCCGGATCAGCTCCTGCCTCCGCAAGTCGAGGGGGATGGGGCTGCTCGGGCTCATCTCCAAGAGCCCCTCGCCGCCGCGCCGCCTGCTGCCGCCGACGCCCGTGCCGGCCGACGGCGGCGGAGGAGGAAGAGCAGAGGAGAACCCGCCGATCCGGTGGCGGAAGGGAGAGATGATCGGGTCCGGCGCATTCGGCCAGGTCTACCTCGGGATGAACCTGGATACTGGGGAACTCCTCGCAGTAAAGCAGGTACTTGGATTTTGCGACGCGGTACTTAGCTTTTCACGGTCCGATGACTTCCAGGCATTAGTCTAAGTAACGTTCTCCTCTGTTTGGTTGCAGGTTTTGATAGGGAGCACCAACGCCACCCGGGAGAAAGCCCAAGTGAGTAGCATTGTGGCCAACCAATCTCGTTATCAATTAAATCTGTCGAGCATTTTCTTATATGAGGCGCTTTCTGGTTTCTGCTTCTACGATTAGGCGCATATTAGAGAGCTCGAGGAAGAAGTGAAGCTCCTCAAGAACCTGTCGCACCTCAATATTGTGGTGAGTAGATGCAAGACTGATCAGAGATTATATTCTTTACTTAACTGCTAGACCATAGTTGTTTGATCTATTCTCTGTGGTTTGAGAAGAGGTACCTTGGGACTGTCCGTGAAGAAGACACACTGAATATTTTGCTGGAGTTTGTTCCTGGAGGTTCTATTCAGTCGCTTCTTGGAAAACTCGGTTCATTCCCAGAGGCAGTAAGTAACCATCAATGTGTGCGATTTTCTCTGATTTTACCACAGGAGAGAAACTAATCTGTTGCATATGCTGATCAGGTCATTAGGAAGTATACTAGGCAGATTTTGCAAGGGTTGGAATATTTGCATAGCAATGCAATTATACATAGAGACATTAAGGTACCAATTCTAAAGCCTGAACAATATAGCATAATCTTTGTGTCATTTATTGTTTGGTTGTGCTCCTTATCTTGATTCTGGGATTTTTTTCAGGGTGCAAATATTCTAGTTGATAACAAAGGGTGCATTAAACTTGCTGATTTTGGGGCATCTAAGCAAGTAGCCAAGTTGGTAAGTTCGATGTTCAATGTGCTGTTGAGGCCGAGTATAATCTAGAATAATTTGTATGGCCAGTTTCTTTTTATCAAACTTGGAACACACAAGCCTTCATGTACTTGTCAGGACTAAGACATTTGATCTGTGATCGAGTCTAGTTATGGCACCAGATTGTGAATTCTTAGTTGTTGGTGTTGCACTAAATTACCCTTGTACGTAAGACATGAAAGAGTGAGTTGGGTTTGGTGCAGGATTACATCCAAGGATTAAGATATTGTAGGCGAAACTTGCAGTTTCTAGATAGAATTAATACATGTACTAGGGATGGCAAGGAAGCACGATAATGTTATGCTGTGACTTAGAATATTAATTAAATTGAATTATATCATAGGAATATATGACAATTGGAGGGGGCTGCAAAATAAAGTATGATTCTCACACATTAAATTAGAGTACGGATGTTTAGGGATGCAAAGTAAGAAGGTGATATGTACCTGATGTCGTATATGCTTAACAATCACCATCTTTGATCTGACCGCGGTTATACATTTCCCAGCCATATCTGGTTATTTATTTGAGTAAAGTATCAGCCATCTAGGATCTTTTTATAATGGGATTTCGTCCATTCGAGCTACTCTTACTCTCCTTGGAAGGGAAGCAGCTGCTCCGCGTCGGATTTGCTCCTCTGAGATTTAGCTAGCGGCGAATGAGCCTAAGTTCTAAACAAATCTGAGCAGGAGGGCCCATTTGATCCCCCAAGGATAATATATTACTCCGTATTATTATTATTTTTCTTACGGGATAGCATGATATATGTTGCGGTGCTCAGCCTTAAAACTTTACCGATCAATATGATTACTGCTTTTATTGGATGACTCTTAACATGGCCATATTCTAGATAATTATCCTCATGTGTTTTGCATCATAATTGACTATAAGGTATCATTGATAGATGTGATTGTGGTTATCACTATGTATTTCCTTTGTGCAAGTTGTTCCCATGTCAATGCCCTTAGCGACAATGTTCAATACTTTGGTGTCAGGCTACCATGACAGCAGCTAAAACGATGAAAGGCACACCACATTGGATGGCACCTGAAGTCATTGTGGGGAGTGGCCATACCTTGTACGTGCAACCCTTCATTACCTTATTTATTGCCTTTATTATTGTAAATTTGGACAGGCCGAATGCCGCTGTCACTTTTTAATCCAACAGTACTATTTATTTAGTTCTACAATTTCTCCAATACTTTTAAGAAAGAAAAATGCTAAAAGTTCCAATGTTATCTTAGAAAGTGAAAATTGTATAGCAAAACACGGATCTGGTTTGCAACTATCCGCTACTAGGCTTTGGGAGAGCACAAAAGCAGTACTCAGTCAGAACAATTTGTCTTACTTACTGAGTTACATGGCTTACAATCCTTTACATATTAGTTTATCTGTGTGGTATTTTTTGTCCAAGCACATAACATGCTGAGCAGCAAGCAGCAACAGTATATCTTATTGTGAGATAATCATCTAATTATTAATTTCACTTTCAAATATGCTCGCCTGTTATTGTCTCCAATTGATTCTTATGGATGTCTAATTTGTACCAACCAGTAAAGAAGAATTATTCTGATGTCAAAGGAACTATTCCATTCATCTAATTCTCTATTGTTCTTATATTATGAGCTTGTCCTCACACTTCAAATCTCTCAGCTCTGCAGATATCTGGAGTGTGGGATGCACAGTAATTGAAATGGCTACTGGTAAACCACCATGGAGCCAACAGTATCAGGAGGTAAACTTTCTCCTCCTGGATCCTGAAAAAATGATTTATTATTGGTTATTCATTGCACTAACAAAATGTTTTCAGGTTGCGCTTCTGTTTCATGTCGGAACCACAAAGTCACACCCACCAATACCTGAACATATCTCGCCAGAGGCTAAAGATTTTCTGCTGAAATGCCTGCAGAAGTATGCCTATGATTGTCATATCTTTCTCTAAACTAATATTTTTTCTAAAAGCATTACAAAACTTCTTGCAGTTAAAAACTATAGTTTTCTGACAGCCATGGTTAATTTTTATCTTTTAGGGAACCCGAGCTGAGGTCTACTGCGTCAGATTTATTAAAGGTATCTTTGGTTTGATTTGCTGCATCTTAAATGTTTCTATGGTTCTAAGTGTATGGTGATGTTTAGTTTGTTTGTATATTGACATCTTAAACATATTCTTGCAGCATCCATTTGTCACCGGAGAATTTGATGACCGGCAGCTACTCAATCGCACTGCACAGAAGGTTGGATTGCTAGCATAATGATATCAGTTGCTCAACTTCTTTGCCTTAGTAATAACTTAACCTCTAAATAATTACACAGGATGCTTCTGTTAATGAGCTTCCTGCACATGCTGCAGACGCACCAACAGAGCTGTGAGTAACTCTATTTCCTAAGCTCGCTGCATTCTCCACTGTTTCGATTTTGTTTTCGTGAAATTGAAACTTATTAACTGTTTCCAGGGGTTTAATTCATTCTGGCAACTGGTCTACTATTAATTCAAACAGATCATCTAAAATCAAACCCTTATGGGAGGGTAGCTGTGATGATGATGACATGTGTGAGTTTGGCGATAAAGATGACCACCCAGCAGTTGGCTCTGTAAGAGTTTTCTTTCAGCTGTTAACTTTTCCAAGAATCCAGTTTGACCTTTCACTGCAAATTTTAAAAAAATGAATTATGGACAAAGTTATTATGTCTTCATGTTGTATTTCCTTTGTCTGTCAATTGCAGAGCTATAATCCTATGTCTGAACCATTTGATGACTGGAAAAGCAATTATGACATAAGCCCAGAGAAAAGTTCTCATCAATCAAGGGAATTTGGTGGATTAGCCAAGCATACTGAAAGCAGCATGACCGAAAACGATTTTACCTTCCCTCGCGAGGGAAGTTGTGAAGATGACGATGTACTTACCGAGTCAAAAATAGAAGCATTTCTTGATGAGAAGGTACTTAGCATTTATGAGACTACAGATTCAGTACCTTCGTCCTTACTGCTAGTACTTAAATGATATTTACTGGTATTTTCTCCAGGCCCTTGATCTGAAGAAGCTACAAACACCTTTATATGAAGAATTCTACAATGCAGTGAATGCTGGGAATTCTCAGGCAGTTGATCAAACTTCCAATGGAAAATTCCCCAAAAGTCCGAAACTACCCCCTCGTGGAAAGTCGCCTCCAAGTAAGATGAGAGGAGGTCCAGGAGCCGCAACACCTTGTGATAATAATTTGAATAGTACGACACCTGAGAGCTGCAGCAAGCAATTCTCAGGAGACAGTGTAGATAGCAGCCGGATTTTGAGAGAAATAGCTTCCCCTCAACTCAATGAGCTTGGTGATAAAGTTCATATTGATGTCCAAGATAGCACAAGGTTTGTGGCATACAGTACATAACTTTGCTTTGAAACTAAAGTCGTACTCTGCAAAACCTTAACCACCATAACTAGAGCTTAACCTCCTTGTTCATTAACTCATGTAAAATGCTAGTCTTTCGGGCTGTTGGCTCTTAGTTACATTGCATCTCTGCTAGAACTGGTCCATGATCCTAACAGGGGAACCTATTTCTGTTAACAGCATCAGCTTTGCTGAGATGCAGCGAAAGTGGAAAGAGGAGTTGGACCAGGAGCTTGAAAGGGAAAGAGGTAAATGTAACTTCTGTTACCTAGATAAATCAGCTCATGAAATGTTTTGTTGACTGTTGATTTCATTTAACCAACAGTGATGAGGTTAGCTGGTTGTGGTAAAACACCGTCTCCAAATAGAGCGCCCAGCAGCGGGAAACGAGAGCGCCATCCTGCTCATTGAATAGACAGCGATCCTCGTTCCTTTATCTCATCCCACAGAGACGGATGATAGCTACACAGTGCTAGTGATTGGCGGCAACAGCAGTATAGTCTGCAAGGCTTGATTGTTCGCCATACACTGCATGGCCATGGCTGCCAAATCAGCTTGGTGCAAGTACATCATCTCTGAAACTTTAAGTGGGCTAGTTTATGGCAGTCATCTGGACTCATGGCCAGGATCATAGCAGTGATGCTACCCAAAGGATGGTGTACTAACCTGGAGAACGTTGTGCTGACAGCTTCCTGCCAAGGGGGCATTTTTCATTCTTTTCAGTGCTAGTCGCATGGTTTATACTGAGGCCTATATTGAAAACAAAGTTTGTTGTATAGATTTTGGGTTGGCAAGCAATATGGGTGTGGGGCTTGGTTTTGTATGGAGCTTGTTTTAGGAAGCGTGTAATAAAGCCAAGTAATGCAAATTATGGAAGATTTCTTTTTGTTGATCCTGTGCTTTTCAGGCGATTCAATTACGTGCAGTTGTAATCCTGAAAACATGCTAGTACTATACTATATTATTGATATTTTATACTGCTATGATCTCTCTGGCTGTGCATGTGTCGCGTTTTCTAAACAATTTTGCAAGGACAAATTTTGGGTTGACGCTTAATTTTGGTGCAAATGTACCAATAGTTTTCTGTACATGTACAAAAGGCTAGTATCTTAAATGATAACATGATCTGGTTAGTTTCTCCTCTCACTAACAGAGAAGGATGATGGCTTTGGTACTCTTGAACAAAAGAGGTTTTATATGATGATGATGATGTTAGCAGCTTTCTTAAGCACCCATGCAGTAACACCGTGAACTGATCCTTCATTTCGTCAAGGAAATCCGAATATTGTTGTAGTTGTTCTTTGTTATGTAAACGGGGTGGTGGCGTCCTTGGGTGTCGTCGGTTCCATTTATTTTCTTCTCCAAGATGAAAACCCATCAATGGGTTGTTACGGTGTTTCATTTTGAAGATGATGATTAAGGATCTTGCGCTTCCTAGCCATTCTTTACTTTTAGTCGTTGTGCTGGTTGTGTAGATCCCTGCTGCTTATTCATCGTGTTTTAGCATACACTGAGTTTATTCATCGTAATTTTTTGGGTCATCGGGAGGAAGCAGGACGGAGGATGAATATGGGTGGTAAACTAAAACATAAAAATGGTAACATGAGATCTTGGATGCTTCTTTTATTTTGCTAGGATTGGACATCAACAAAAGATAAATTTCTCATGAAATTAATCGTTGTAGCTAGACTAGAAAAATATTATGATTTTTTTAGGTTGTTATATGGAATCCTTCATACTACTTTTTTTTGAGTTAAATACACTAACAGTCCCTGTACTTGTCGGGCTGACTCAATTTATTCCTCGTACTCGAAATTTGCTGAATTTTGCCCGTGTATTTATGAATTGGGCGCATTTTAGTCCTAATCCATGTTTGGCATCGAAATTACGCGATTCGGACGCCACGTGGACATGAATCTTGCAGGAACACCCTCCCACATCTAGAATGTTTTCTTCACTTACAGATATTTGGACGTACCCCTTTCCCATCAGCTTTATTATGCAGAGCGCCCCACGCCGTCGCAGATCCTTTCAGCCGAGAGAGTTCCATTTGAAGGAGGACAAAAGGAAGGTCTCGACGACGGTGGAGGCGACAAGCAGTAACAGAGGCGGTGGTCGCTGGACCAGAAGGTGGAGCGACGTATTTATAACAGGAGGTTAACTAATGGTATCGGGGTAACACGAGAGGGGCTAACTGCAAATTTTCAGTCCATCTTAACTCCTGCAAGTCGGACACGCCTCCATGTGACATCCGGGTCAGCGCAATTTCGACGCAAAATATTGATTAGCACTAAATCAAGCTCAATTCACAAATACATAGATAAAATTCAGCAAATTCTAAATATAAAGACTAAATTGAGTTACAGGGACCCGGCAGTGTATTTAACTTTTTTTTATGACAGAATCCTTCGTACTACTTCGTAGTACCGCAATGCGTTGTTGGAGCCAAACCGAGAAAATTCAGTAGACAGGTCCTTCACACGAAAACGCGCATCTACGCAGGGGCCAACCCGAGAAATTGGCATTGCTGCTCCCCAGCCCTTCTCCAATCCCTCTCCCATCTTCGCCGTTCTCGAGCCGCCCTTGCCCTCTCCCTCCCATCTGCCTCGCCATGGCCCAACCCGCCTTCCTCTCCTCCCTCCGCTCCCGCCTCCGGTCTCCGCCGCCGTCCCCTCACATCCAGCCCTGCCGCGCGTACCACGTCGAGCTCGGCGCACGCGAGAAAGCGGTCAGCCCTCTCCTCCCGCCCCCTTTTCTTCTCGCTTTGTCTATTTGTCCGCTAGATTGTACGAGGTTACTCTTCCTCGCCGATTTCTCTGTTAGGAATCACAGATCGTGCCTGTCGTTCTGATCTACACGAAACCTCGAGACATAGCGACTCGATCTGATTTGGAACTGGCGAGATGTTGTGTTTACCGATCACGGAATTTTCCTTTAGGGTACGTGATGGGTGATAGTAATAGGTGGAACGGGAGCACTGTAGAAGGTTTTAGTTCTACTTAGAGTAACTGGCGTCAAGGTCAGGTGCAGCGCTGGGATTGGATTTACCGGTTAGGTTTGCGAACTGCAGTGGTTGTTGTACTTAATGATGATGCTAATGAGGTTATCAGCGCGATAAGAGATGATATAGCAGTGTGCTTTGTGTTAATATATCATGCATTGCATAGAGATGCAGATATGTGCTGTATATCGAGTTGAATGATGCAGAGTCTTATCTTTTTTGTATCCTTATTCCCGCAGAGTGCATCATACTCCCTCTGTTCACAATTATATGATGTTTTACTCCCTCCGGTCCATATTAATGTTCTTAATTTTGTCTAGATTTGTATGTATCTAGTTAAGTATTTAGACTATATGCATTTGTATGTAGACAAAGTTGAGAACATTAATATGGACCGGAGGGAGTAGCTTTTTCTGAAACGCATGTATCTAGACAAGTTTGTGTTAGTAATAGATGAGACGGGAGTACTTTAGAAGGTTTTGGTTGTATTTAGAGTCGCTGGCATCATGGTCAGGTGCTGCGTGGGGATTGGATGTACTAGTTAGGTTTGTGAACTGCATTGCTGGTACTTAATGATGGTTCTTATGAAGTTACCATCATGATAAGATATGATATAACTGAAGTTTATGCACGGTGGCAACGTGCTATGTGTTATATAATGCATAGGAAGGAGATGCAGATATGTGCAGTATAACATGCTATACTTATCTTTTGTATCCTTATTCCCACAGAGTGCATCATATGTTGTCAGTGTCTATCAGTGTAATGTTCTTTTTTGCTGATCTTTTAGTGTTTTGTGTCGCTACCATGGTGTTTTATGTCAAGGTAGTTTAGTGTTTCTCATTATGTAGGTAACAAAAGATTTCTATCTTAAATTCTAGGCTGGTGCAATACTTACTGTTGATTTTTTATTTTAGTTTTTACAATATTTTGCCTTTTGTGACAGAATAATCACATTTCTGTAAATGTGAAGCTTGTACCCCCTCTGTCTGAAAAAGGATGTCGTAGATTTATCTAGATTCGCCGGGCCCCTTTGCCAAGGGGATGGGGTAGATAAATACCTAGTATCATGTATCTAGACGCCTTTTAGTGTATAGATACATGCGAATCTAGACAAATCTGCGAGATCCTTTTCAGGATGGAGGGAGTATTTATTTTATTTTCTTGGCAGTCTTTTGCAGAAAGATAATTTATATTTAGCACTGGAATACCTGGTCTAATGTCTTGTGCTTTTTCACCAATTCAGTTGGTGCTAACTTTTTCATATGATCATCTTATCTGTTTGTTGCAAACTGTGGTTTATGTGAAGGCTAATTGTGCAAGCAAGATTCCTTGGTGTTACTGTTATTAGATTGCATACCGCAAGCCTGCAAGTCAACAGCAACTTGCAAAGTAGCGTTTAATTTATTACTTCTAAACTGTGCATGTTGTTACCTTACTTTTGTCCTTTGCGAGCTTTCTATATTTGTTCTTAATATGTGGTGTGTTTTTCTTTCCTCCAGTTAGTTGGTTTTGACTCTTCATTACTTGCAGCTCTTAAAGGAAGATGTTGCTTTGAAGAGGTTCAAATCATTCAAGAACAATGTGAAACAGGTCTCAAAGATTGGGAATGTTCTCACCCTCGTTGTTTTTGCTGGTATGTATCTTACATTTGGCTGTTTGTTACCACTTGTTTTTGTGTATTAGATCTTGAACTTGTAAGCTCTGCATTGGATAATAATCAATTATTTAGTTTATAAATCGATGTTCACCACTTCCCCTACTGCTATATGTTTGTTAACATGTTAGTTGTTCATTTTATGATATAAACCTGTAGTTCCAAGAGGTGGGTAGTAAGTCTCTACTTTTTAAGATAAGTTTGTAGCGGGGTTTTGATATTGCAGGTGAAATGGTAGTATGCTTTGCTACTTATTGACTAACATATCTTCCACATTGAGTTCCTTGGTTAAAAGCTGTTGCGCTAATACCCGTTTAGTGCACTATAGGATGCTGAGGCTATGTCGTGTGTACTATTTATTATTGCAAGCAGTATGATATAGGCCAAGGC
The DNA here is from genome assembly GCA_916181665.1 of Avena sativa. Taxonomy (NCBI): domain Eukaryota; kingdom Viridiplantae; phylum Streptophyta; class Magnoliopsida; order Poales; family Poaceae; genus Avena; species Avena sativa. The sequence goes on along the minus strand of OV702297.1, from coordinate 366,656,373 downwards.
CACGTTGTTCGGCATGTTTAATCTTGTGATAGTATAGTACAGTTGACAACTCCATATGGTAGCTACTTTTCCATATAATCTATGTCAACCCATCCCTCTATTATTTGTGTCACTCTTGCTTATCTTCTGTCTGGAGTTCTTGTACTGACCATGGAGTATTATACAGTATTAATTCACGAGTTGCTGAGTTGCCATTTGTGAAGAACTGATAATGTGTTGTGCCTTTGTTTCAGTTGCATGATGAATTCCTGTAACAAACAATTTCAATTACGTAACTTTGAAGATGATACGTGTTCTTAAAGCTACATTTTCTCTGTATCTCCGATTATCCGTATAGTTGTTTGTTGCCCCACCATGACCATATAGTAACCGATTGTCTGGAAATTCACCTTAAAATTGCTACGTCTCAGCATTTTTCAGGGAACTCATCATAATTCTTGAAACATGCTTTGTCTTAAATTTGAGTACAGTTTTGTTTTAGTACTGATAAAATTGACACAATCCCTGAAGTCTGGAAAGATGTTATGCATTTCAGTAGACAGCAGGTTTGAGCCACATGCTGGTATGCATCCCTTTGACCAGAGAGCTGAATTTCCCAACTTTCAAGAGAAAACTTGTGTAGCACAGATGCTAGTAGACTGTTTCCAGCGTAGAGCAAATATGGAATGCCTGCTTTGTTTTGTTTGCCTTGTAGATAGATTGTTGGTAGCACCTGTTGCATCTTATTATGAGCGTTTCACTTCACAGTTGCCGTGACTGATGTTTGTTTGTTTTATTGCGCAGCGTGCAGCTATGAGGTCGTTGCACTAGTGGCAAGCGAGCAATGAAGGAGATGCATCGTGCACGAGCGCTTAGATCTACTACCAGAAAGTGTTTCACCTCATAAACTGGCATTTTACCGGCACTCGTTTTGAGCTTTCTGTGTCGATCTTATCATGTAAAATAAAACAAACTAGGTTGACCTTATGTGCCAGTTTCTCTGCCTGTTTTGTTACTTGTGCACGAAGTGAAGGTTTCATTTCCCTCAGGAGTCGCTCTGCTATAGATGATGTTTCAATAAATTGTTGACCTCGGCTCTTTCATGACGCCTTGATGTCTGATCACTCCGATTTCTCTGTGTTCTATGCATCTGGTTGTGCTGTGTGCCTTGCATCTGTGTGTCTGGGCAGCGATGTTAGCTCTACGTTCTATTTCGTTCACTGTCTGACATCCTTCCAACTTCTATCGAATGCACTTTTTTCTCTTTTTATTAGTGGCAATTATTACTTGTAAATTTTTAGTGGAAGGTAAAATTTCAGCCTGGATCACAGAAACTGAAGTCCATTATTGCACGATTAAAATTTTGTTCCAGGAAATGGCCAGCGTTAGGAAGAAAAATCCTAGCCTTTCCTCTTTGATCGGACGGCCTGCGCCAGCAGAAAATCCCACACAAAAAGAAACACTCTGCTTAATGCTTTACCCTCTCGCAAGTCCTGAACCGATAAGGAGAGGGAAGAGACGACTCTAGGTGTAAAACCCCGGTGACGAGCAGCCATGGCGACGAGGGTGTGGGCGGCGGCGGCAGCGGCCTTAAACCCCACTCTCCTCCCCCTCCCATCTATCCCTCGTCCCGTCTCCTGTACGCGGCCGAGCGGCGGGCACCTCCTCGGCCTGCGCAGCAGCCGGCCGCCGCGGCCGGCCAAGGTCGTGTGCCGCCGCGCCAAGAACGCCGCCTTCGAGGACTACAAGTTCCCGGACCCCATCCCGGAGTTTGCCGAGCAGGTCAGTGAGCCCTCCCCCGCCTCTACCCCAGCTTCTTCTTGTCCGGACACGCAGCTTCTGCTTCCGCTTCGTTGTAACCGATTCGTGCGGCTTTGGGGTGTGCCTCTGTCAGGAGACGAGCAGGTTCAGGGAGCACATGGTGTGGCGGCTGGAGCAGAAGAAGGAGGAATACTTCGGGGAGCACGTTGAGGAAATCGTCGACGTCTGCACCGAGGCACGTACCCATTCCAGTCTGCACAATTTATTACCTGATTCGCATTGTAGTAGCATTCGGGCATTTCCGGATGCTATGGGCCGGACTATTTGTGCTGCCTGCGTTGAGAAGAGGTCTTCGTGAGCGTCCTAGCATAGCTCGGTAGCATTATTCGGGTTGAGGATTTGGTACTGCTTCAGAGGTGGTGGAGATAATGGGTGTGTTAAGAAGATAACTGAAGAAAGTATAGAGTAGAATTGACACTGAAAGTAACATCTGTGGTGGCTAGGAAATCGATGAGCAAAGCAGGTGTCCTGAACGTGCTGGGGAATGAACATTGAACCGCGTCTCAGTTGCTCAATTAGCCATAGTTTATGGCTGTTCTAAAGCATCTTTTGAGAGGTAATATCAGTAGTAAGATTAATTGGAGGTACAAACTGCAGGCTATGCAATGTAGGCAGGTTATACTTCAAGAAAACGGTGTATATTATGATAGAATAACGAGTCTTGTCAGTTGTCGCCAGCTACAATTTACAACCTATCTTAGCCTGAACTCCGGTACTGTATGTTCACATGCCATTAGCTCTGCCAGTCGTCAGCTCAGCCTACATTGGGTTTTCGATCAACTTGAACCCTGTCATTGTGTTGCAGTCAAGGCGTGTACACACAATACAGTCTTGCTTTTCTGGATTCTGCATGCTAGCAGTATTCAAATTGTATATTAAAAGATGTGGTGAACATTGCACATTTTGCAGTGCACTTTCAGCTAGTCCTATACATGAAATCCGGCAAAGCACTAAATAAGATGTGATTCTGTTTTCCCAGGTCTTGAGCACTTTCTTGCAACACGAGTACCGCGGACCCGGGACGCTCCTGGTCCACCCGTTCCTGGACATGAAGGGCGAGATCAAGGAGAAGGGGCTCCCCGGCGCTCCCCAAGCCGCGCGCGCCGCGATCGCGTGGGCCGAGAAGAACATCGACAACGACTGGAAGGCGTGGACCGGAGACGACTAGCGCTAGTCTTCCTCTTTGCTGTATCAGCTGTTGTTGTGCCTGTAGTCTTGATGTTTCGGCGTAGTCTGTGTAGACTTGAATCTAGATTGTAGACTAGTCGTGTTCTCCCGAAAACTCATGAAATTTATCTTCGGTTTTTGATGATGAAGGCCTGATCCTTTTCTTCTTCTTCTCTGAATCGTGATGAACAATCGTGTTGAACGTATCTTTTTGCTGTTTCTCCGGATCTCTGATGATGATGATGACTGACAGCTAAACTAACTACTCCTATATTGGCTAATGTGACGTGCAGACCTTTCTACCATTACCACACGAGCGTCCTGTTTCTGATGCTGCAGGTCGTCGGGTACTCAGATAGCTTGATGGCAGATCCAGGACGACAGGACGGAGCGCTCGAAATCCATGGCATTCCGTGCCGCGGCAGGAGCGGCGGCAGGCAGCACGAGCACGATGACATCGCACGCAGTGCGCAGCGCAGCGCACTTATCTTGCTCGCAGCAGGCAGGCACAGGCAGGAAGGCAGAGCCGCTGACCGGTCAAGGCCTCTGCGCCGCCTGCTCTCGGCAGTTCATTCAATGGTAGAGGAAGGACCTACGTACTGTCTAGTGTGGAGCTCCTTTTGTTCGATCCCATGTCCGTGTTCGGGAGAGGGGGTCCCGGGGCCATTCAAGGAGGCTGGCTGGGTGAGGCAGGCAGGCGTACGTAGCGGAGCAGGGGGCATGGTTCCTTCCGGAAATGTCGCCGACGGCGAGAGTCTATGAAGGATCGTCGAGACGAGACGTGAACGTAGGTAACTTGGTGCTGCCACTGGAGTGACGTGACCCGTGAGCACCCCAACGCTAGTACTAGTTTGGATCCATGTTGTCCGGGGCATCATGGTGGTGGTGTTTGATCATCTTCTCCTTTCCCTTTCTTCCTCGTTTTGTCTACTAATTGCTCATACTACCACTCCGTTGCTTATAACTTATAAGATAAGACGTTTGCTAAAACGCCTTACATTAGAAAACATATGAAGTATTATAGTAGTACTATAAATGTATCGGTAGGACCAAAATTGCGTACCAAAACATGTTATTATATATTTATTAGGAACAAAATTAATATTGTATAAAAAAAATAGGACTTCAGGTTAGAGGGCCCAACAAGCAGTTTTTCTAGAACATCGAGAGAGACACCCAAACTCAGGATCTCGTCGACAGGGCAAGGCACGAACACCTACTAGCCATTAGGGATGTCAAACGGCGCGCCGCTGGCGGCACATATCGCCATATAAGTTTGTCATAGGCTTATTTTCTTCGGGATTAGTTTCTTCAATCACAAAACCTATAACTAACAACAAATAAGTGGCGCTAAACGGGATGCCGTTTACATCCCTACTAGCCATCCAGGCCAAAACTTGGTCCAACGGGGTGCCGTCTACATACCTACTAGCCATCCAGGCCAAAACTCGGTCCACCGGGGGTAATACAACTATGGCACAATCTACGTTGCTTGGGTAATTGAAACTAGATGCTTTCCTAAAGTAGAAGGATCGTCCTCTCAATCCACCATGCCGCCGTTCGAACAACCGCGAAATTTCATCCAAGCAACCCCGACTCCGGACGATGTGGAAATCGGCTTACCGAATGGCGAAGGGAGCCTTTGGTAGGGACGGAAACATATCGGATGCTCTTCTCACTTTCATCATTTTCATCGTCGAACACGTGCACGATGTTAGGTACCAAGCGTTGCCGATGACTTTAGTCCCACCTCGCTAGCGGGAGGAGGCCACGACCAGCTTATAAGGGAGAGTTTTCCTCCTCCTTTCAGTCCGGGCTTTTGGGATGGAGTGGGCTCTTCGCTGAATGTTGGGCCGTGTGCGCGGCCGTGAGTTAGGAAACGTCCAAACGCAACACGAGTGTGTGGAGCTGGGCCCGGGACGCTGACACACGAACACTGATGTTACAAGTTGCGAACACGGATTGGGTGTTTGCTCAATTCAGAACTGATATATATCAATCGTCGACCAGCCTAGATCGCGAGATTTATGTCATGCGAAAACTGATTAAACCCGCTATAATTGTGGGTTTATGTGGAAACAAATATCTTCAATCGTGGTTTCTCTTTCGGAGACGCTAAGCTTTAGTTGTCCGTGGTTTCTTGATATTTGCTAATTTTTCTTACATGTGAAAAAATGGCAGATGTGCTTAACTACTCCGATTCTGAATCGCCTTAACTCGGTCCCCTGGAAAAGGAGAAAAAACCACGCAAGTTTGAAGTTTCTCTTGGGGGCGAAGCAGCACGGAACCGAGCACTGAATTCAGACCGTACGCTTGGTTGCAGCAGGCACAGTGATAACAAACACCCGCCCCACACCACACGAAATCCGTGACCGTGAGGAGGCGCGCCCAGCCCCCGTGTGAAGCACCAAACCCGGAGATGACGCACACACACATGCCGTGCGTGCCCATATGCATGCTGCCACGCGCCTGCCTGACAGCAAAAGCGTGACCCGTGAGGCCGGGGCGTCACTCTCTCTCTGCTCTCGGCCTGACTGGTGACTCCCTGTCCCTCCCTGGGCGCCGGAGAGAGGGAGGGAGCAACCACGTACGGCCCGGATCGGCCGTGCCGTGGCGTGCGGTGCGGGCGTGTATCGACAAAGCTACACTAGCTTGGCATTGCAACCAGATGGGCTGCCTGGGCTGGCTCGAGTAGATCTTGACCCATCCGTGACCAATCATGTCGTCGCGCCGCTCGAAGTGGCCTCTGAATGCTGCCGTGCGCTGGTCTGGTCACTTCTCCGATGGACCCACAGGCCACAGAGGGTGAATTCTCACTTGTTCCATACTATAGATAGGTCTGCGTGGTCTGCACTACATGATTTACCTAGGGTTCCGATACTAGAAGGATGTTGGAAATTTAGAAAGCACAAAAATCAATATTAAAGCAGTACCGGTACGATCCATGTGAGGATAGACAGATAAAAACGAGAAAGCTACCCTTGGACACATGTTTCTACTATTCCCTATTGAGCTACACTAATTTTGTAAGGTGACCGACGATCTTGTTCGTGTCTTAATGAAATATATGAGTATTCCATCTAAAAAAGAGTTTCTTATGGAAACGGTTTTCATTCGTGCTGTCCTTTCAAACATGAAAGTTGAATTAACCATCTTTTATGGTTTCAAGTGTAGGCAATAACTTCTTCCCTCTAATGTTGACCCTATAGTAGGGGGGGGGGGGGGGGCAGCTAGATAAGATGAGTGAAGAAAACTAGAAAGCACAAGATATATGAAAAGATCAACAACATAAGATAGCACCTTACCATATGAATAACATTCAACACGAAAGCTAGCACAATTTGAATACAAGTGACATAACCCGGGTATAGAGAACCGAGGCACGCGAATGCGAAGATGTATTCATGTGTTCACTTTCTCGAAAGAAAACTACATCATCGTTGGAGTTGTAGGAACAACGAATCTTCATATGCCACGAACGTACTCCCTGACACCCCGTTGATGTCTACGCACTTCTATTCTTATAGACAGTTGTTGGGCCTCCAAGTGCTGAGGTTTGTAGAACAGCAGCAGGTTTCCCTTAAGTGGATTACCCAAGGTTTATCGAACTCAGGGAGAAAGTGGTCAAAGGTATCCCTCTCAAGCAGGGGCGGAGCCAGGATTTAGACAAAGGGGGGGGGGGGAAGAAGACAACAAGTACGGTTGGAATTTATATATCAACTCTTGCATAAAATCATGTTGCAGCTTATCAATCATGACAATGTTACATTATATTTTTTGTGCAAGAACACTTGCATAGATAGAAAAAAACACGTGTTTTACAACAGGTGGATTAGTTTTGGCTATGTAATTACCTACCAGATTGTACAATCAATAAGTTGGATCTGAATTTGGGGCGCACAGTGGTTCAGAGTTTGAAGCAAGTGACTTGGGAAAAGATGTTCTATTCTTTCTTGTCATTTTTTATCTGAAAAAGTATAGCTAAGCTGAAACAAAATATAAATCATCTCTCTATATACCATCTAATTAAGCAAATGAAAATACTAATGCCAAATAATGCAGTAGAACCGCCGCATCAGAGCATATATATATACCTTGGGAGATTGGTGGACGATCTATTGATCTGGGGACCGGGGGTGAATTTCCTGGAAGATGGCACACCGGTAACAACGATCAGTTGTGCACGTCGCAGACTTCGCGACTTCGGAAGTGGCGGAGGGGATGAAACGATCGCAAGCCGCTGGCAGGCGATGGCCGACGGCAGTTCCAAGGCACAGCCACACGCGGGCGGCGGCGCTAGTGGAATGCCTTGAGCCCTTGACGTTTGACGGTTTGAGGCAATGTGTACATGAATTCCATCGTGATCGTGCGGCAGTTAGGCCATCTAATTATTGTCCTAGTTGGGCTTGGGCCATACTTATTAAGGCTTACAGTGTAATTGTCATAAACTCAGTACACAGTAGCCTTAAGAGAAGGCTAAATCCTAGAATAACTAGCATCAGCCCCTGCTGCCGATCGTTCGGGGTGGCCGAAGGTTGGGGGGACCTGGCCCCTGCTCGCCCCTGGATCCTCCCCTGCTCTCAAGCAACCCTGCAATCAAGATACAAGAAGTCTCTTCTGTCCCCAATACACCCAATACACTTGTAAGGTGTATAGGTGCACTAGTTCGGCGAAGAGATAGTGAAATACAAGTGATATGGATGATTATAAGTGGTAACGGTGCCAGAAAAGAGCTTGACGAGGAGGAAGAGATTAAAGGCAATCTGAAATAAAGATGGAAGCAAGCAAGAATGCAACAGATCTAGTTGTAAACGGCGTTTCAATGCTTAAAAACAAGACCTAGGGATCATACTTTCACTAGTGAACACTCTTATATAAATATCTTCTCTTCATGATACTACTCTAAACTACTCTTCGGTTGGATAACTCTAATACACGATAGGGATACAAAAGCACACCTCAAAGTTCGTAATCCCCATCTAGATAACCCCACACTGTCACCTTGAGCGCTAGATGGTTCCTTCAAACATCACAATTTCATAGAGACAACCAACTCAAAATATAACTCATGACAAGTATTTATGTGATCTTTAGCCTAAGTGCCACACGGTGTGCACGCTTCACTTTCAAACACGTGGGGAGAGCCAGAGATCTATTAAAACACTTGAGTAGCAGAGTAGATCTACTTGATTATAAAACTCATGATCACAATAAGATCACACATAGAGAGAGAGAGAGAGAGAGAGAGAGAGAGAGAGATGAACACATTGTTGGAGATATGCCCTAGAGGCAATAATAAATATAGTTATTATTATATCTTTGTGTTTATGATAAATGTTTATATTCATGCTATAATAGTATTAACAAGGAAACATTAATACTTGTGTGAATTGTAAACTTAAATTGAAGTCCCTAGTATAGCCTCTATACTTCACTAGCTTGTTGGTTAATAGATGATTGTGGTTTCCCTATCATGAACATTGAGATGTTATTAACAACAAGATCATATCGTTAGGAGAATGATATGGTGGACATACTCCTATAGATAAGCGTAGCATAAAGATCAAGTCATTTCAATAGTTCAATTGCTATATGCTTTCTGATACATAGTAACCTAATTCCTTCGACCATGAGATCATGCATATCACCTTTACTGGATGGATGCTTTGATGTCATCAAACACCACACCGTAACAGGGTGGCTATAAAGGTGGTATTGAGTGTTCGGAAAGTATTGGTTGAAACACATGGATCAAGAGTGGGATTTGTCCATCCATATGACGGATAGATATTCTCTGGGCCCTCTCGGTGAAATGTCATCCAATTAGCTTGCAAGCATGTGACTGGGTCACAAGGGATCACATATCACGGGAACGAGAAAAGAGTACTTATCAGTAACGAGGTTGAACTAGGTATGCAGAGATACCGAAGATCATAACCTCGGATAAGTAACATATCGTGAGACAAAGGGAAATTGGTATCGTATGTAAGTGGTTCATTCGATCGCAAAGTAATCGTAGAAATATGTGGGAGCCATATGAATTTCCAGATTCCTCTATTGGTTATTGTTCGGAGAAGTGTCTCGATCATGACCGCATAATTCACGAACCGTAGGGAGACACACTTAAGGATTCGACGTTGTTTGAGTAGTTATGGTATTATGAGAAAGAGACCGAATGTTGTTCGGAGTCTCGGATGGGATCCGGGATATCACGAGGTGATCCGGAATGGTCCGGAGAATAAGATTCATATAAGGAAAGTCCCGTTTCGGAGTTGGGGAATGGTTCCGGTGTTCTCATCGGGAACATTCTAGAAGGTCCCGGAATGTCCGGCACTCCGGGGGGAAGGGGTACATGAATGTGTCATTGCATGTTGGAATGATTGCATCATGTACTAAGTGTTCTCGCTGTCCGAAATAAAGGGTTAATTCAAATCCTAATTGGAAAAGTCAAACTGCCAGTTTTCGGTCAAACTGCCAGTTTCGGAAAGTGGAGAAAGAGGAGGAGAGGTGGAGGCCGAGTTGGAGGAGGGTTCCTCCCCTAGGCCGGCGCACCTCCCTAGGCCGAGTTGGGGAGGAACTCCTCCCCATGGCGCCGGCCCTCCCACCTATAAAAGGAGGGGCAGGGCCTCCTCCTCTAGACACAACACAAGTTTCCTATCCTCTAAACTAAACCCTAGATCTAGACCCCGGTTTAGAGCTATTCGGTTTAGAGCCTTCTAATTGGTTTAGAGCCCTCTAATTGGTGTGTCTAATTACTAGACCACTAATAGCCTCTCTCATAAGCTCCACCATACTCGCACCGGCTTAAGGCGAAGCCCTGCGGGATCTCCCCTCTACCTCCGGTACCACGCCGTTGTGCTGCCGGAATCGCGAGGAGAGTGCTACAACCTCCGCTGCTTGCTGGAACAAGGGAGAGGAAGGTCTTCGTCGAGTACCGAACGTGTGACCGACTGCGGGAGCGCTGCTGGAACGTGGCGCTGGAAGGATCGTCTACGCGATCTTGAGATCGGAAAGAGTACGACTACATCACCCACGAGAATCTGCTCTCGTTAAACACTTTGGAATCTTCGAGGGTGAGTTATTCCATCGACTCGTTGCTACAATCTAGTAGATAGATCTTGGCTTGTTTGTTTGTATGCGATAGAAAATTTTTGTTTTCCATGCTGCGAACCCCTACAGTGGTATCAGAGCCGTGTCTATATGTAGATCTGTTGCACGAGTAGAACACAATGGTCATTGTGGGCGTTGATGCTTTTATTGTAGATTGCTTTTTGTGTACTTTGCATCTTGCGGTATGTTGGGATGAAGCGGCCCGGGCTAACCTTACATGACATCGTTCATGAGACTTGCTCCACGCTTAACATGCAACTTGTATTGCATAAGTGGCTTTGCGGGTGCCTGTTTCTCCTAGCATAGTAAAGATCCAATTTACAACGGGTAATCAACAATGCTAGTATCAATGTTGTGGTTCTTGTTCGTAGGTTAGAACGACACTTATGGAAAGCCCCAAACCACGTAAAATATGCAAAGAAAGTAGAAGCGTCTAACTTTGTTTTGCAGGGGTGTGCAGTGATGTGATATGGCCATGATTGTGATTATATTTGATGTATGCAATGTTCCTTATTGTAAGTTGGCAACCGGCAGGAGCCATATGGTTGTCTTTAATTTCTGTTAAGACCTGCGTGTCTATTCAAAATAGTTGTAATAGTTGAAGCTGGTGGACGACAACCATGAAGAAGCGTCATTGACCTTGATGCTATGCCGGTGATGATGGAGATCATATTCGTGCTTGAAGATGGAGATCGGAAGCACAAAGAAGAAAGGCCATATCATATCACATATTATGAATTGCATGTGATGTTAATCCTTTATGCATCTTGTATTGCTTAGTAGACGACGGTAGCATTATAAGATGATCCCTCATGCACATAAATTTCAAGTTCTAAAGTGTTCACCCTTAGTATGCACCGTTGCCAAAGCTTGTTGCTTCGAAGCACCACGTGATGATCGGGTGTCTTTGATTCCGCGGGTGAATACAACGTAAGCAAGCCAGATTTGCTTATGCGGTAGCTAAGGTTTGATCTTGACGAGCCTAGCATGTACAGACATGGCCTCAGGAACACGGATCGCCGAAAGGCAAAGCATGAATCATATAGTAGATATGATGAACATGATGATTGTTCGCCATTAAAACTATATCGGCTCTCGTGATGATCGGTGTTGATATAGTAGATTTGGTTCGTGTGATCACTAAAACAATGTGAGGGATGTTGTTTTGAGTGGGAGTTCACCTAGTTTAATTTCATTAATTAATTTGAACTCAATTTGTCATAAACTTAGTCTAAACTATTGCAAATATGTTGTAGATCAATGGCAGCCCCTACCATCAATTTTAATGCGTTCCTAGAGAAAGAAAAGTTGAAAAACAATGGAAGCAACTTCGCGGATTGGTTCCGCAATTTGAGGATTGTCCTCACAGCTGGTAATTTGACCTATGTGCTGGATGCACCGCTAGGTGACCCACCTGCAGCTGATGCTACCGATGAAGTAAAGAATGTTTACCTCGCTCGGAAGAATCAGTACTCCATAGTTCAGTGTGCTATCTTGTATGGTTTAGAATCGGAGCTTCAGAAAAGGTTTGAAGAGTCAGATCCATATGATATTGTCGAGGATCTCAAATTAATTTTTGAGACTCATACGGCAATTGAAAGTTATGAAGCTTCTGAAAAGTTCTTTAACTGCAAGATGGAAGAGGGTAGCTCCGTCAGTGAGCATGTGCTTAAAATGTCTGGGCACGCGAATAAACTTCAAAGCTTGGGTATAGTGATTCCTAATACTTTGGGAGTTTACCGCATCCTCCAATCACTACCACCAAGTTACAAGAACTTTGTGATGAACTACAACATGCAGAACATGAACAAAGAGTTGCCAGAACTGTTTGCTATGTTAAAATCTGCAGAAGTGGAGATCAAGAAAGAGCACCAAGTGTTGATGGTCAATAAGACCACCAAATTCAAGAAAGGCAAGTCTAAGCAAAAGGGACACTTCAAGAAGGGTGGTAAGAAAGTTACCATGCCAACGAAGAAGACCAAGGCTGGACCTAAGCCTGAAACTGAGTGCTTTTACTGCAAGGGAGAAGGTCACTGGAAGCGGAATTGCCCAAAGTACTTGGCGGATTTGAAGAACGGCAACATCAAGAAGAAAGGTATATTTGATATACATGTTATTGATGTGTATCTCACTAGTATTCGTAGTAGTGCCTGGGTATTTGATACTGGTTCGGTTGCTCATATTTGTAACTCGAAACAGGAGCTGCAGAATAAACGGAAGCTAGCGAAGAACGAGGTGTCGATGCGTGTGGGAAACGGATCAAAGGTTGATGTGATCGCGGTCGGCACGCTACCTCTTCATCTACCATCGGGATTAGTTTTATACTTAAATAATTGTTATTTGGTGCCTGCGTTGAGCATGAACATTATATCAGGATCTTGTTTATTGCGAGACGGTTACTTGTTTAAATCAGAGAATAATGGTTGTTCGATTTATATGAGTAATATGTTTTACGCACATGCACCTTTGATAGATGGTCTATTCTTATTGAATCTCGATAGTAGAAATACACATCTTAATAACATTGAAGCTAAACGTTTGAAATCAAGCGATAATTCGACCTATATGTGGCACTGTCGTCTTGGTCACATTGGAGTGAAGCGTATGAAGAAACTCCATTCCGATGGACTTCTTGAATCACTTGATTTTGAATCACTTGAAAGATGCGAGGCATGTCTGATGGGTAAAATGACTAAGACTCCATTTTCTGGTATAATGGAGCGAGCTACAGACTTATTGGAAATCATACATACCGATGTGTGTGGTCCAATGAGTGTAGCATCGCGCAGTGGTTATCGTTATGTTCTTACCTTCACGGATGACTTGAGTAGATATGGGTATATCTATTTCATGAAACATAAGTCCGAAACTTTCGAGAAGTTTAAGGAGTTTCAAAGTGAGGTAGAGAATCAACGTAACAAGAAGATTAAATTTCTACGTTCTGATCGTGGAGGTGAATATCTAAGTTACGAGTTTGGCGAGCATTTAAAGAAGTGCGGAATACTTTCACAATTGACACCGCCGGGAACACCACAGCGTAATGGTGTGTCTGAACGTCGTAATCGAACTCTCTTAGATATGGTTCGTTCTATGATGTCACTTACAGATTTACCGCTAACATTTTGGGGTTATGCATTAGAAACAGCCGCATTCACTTTAAATAGGGCACCATCTAAATCCGTTGAAACGACACCGTATGAATTATGGTTTGGGAAGAAACCTAAATTGTCGTTCCTTAAAGTTTGGGGATGCGAAGCCTATGTAAAGAAGTTACAGCCGGACAAGCTTGAACCCAAAGCGGAAAAATGCGTCTTCATAGGATACCCGAAGGAAACTATTGGGTATACCTTCTATCATAGATCCGAAGGCAAAATCTTTGTTGCCAAGAATGGATCCTTTCTAGAGAAGGAATTTCTCTCGAAAGAAGTGACTGGAAGGAAAGTAGAACTCGACGAGGTTGTCGAACCTTCTCTCGAAATTGCGAGTAGCGCAGCACCGGAAGAAGTTCCTGTGGTGCCTGCACCAATAAGAGAGGAAGCTAATGATGGTGATCATGAAACTTCGGTTGAAGTTGCTACAGAGCCTCGGAGGTCAACGAGAACTCGTACCACTCCAGATTGGTATGATTCCGTTATGAATGTCATGTTGGTGGACAACACCGATGACCCCGAGACATATGAGGAAGCGATGATGAGCCCAGATTCCAATAAATGGCAAGAAGCCATGAAATCCGAGATTGGATCCATGTACGAAAACCAAGTATGGACTTTGGTGGACTTACCGGATGGCCGGAAGGCTGTCGAGAACAAATGGATTTTCAAGAAGAAAACAGATGCTGATGGTAATGTTACTGTCTATAAAGCTCGACTTGTCGCAAAAGGGTTTCGACAAATTCAAGGAGTTGACTACGATGAGACTTTCTCACCGGTAGCGAAGCTAAAGCCTGTGAGGATTATGTTAGCAATCGCTGCATATTATGATTATGAGATATGGCAGATGGATGTCAAAACAGCATTCCTCAATGGAGACATTGATGAAGAGTTGTATATGATACAACCCAAAGGTTTTGTCGATCCTAAAGATGCTAACAAGGTATGCAAGCTTCAACGGTCCATCTATGGATTGAAGCAGGCATCCCGAAGTTGGAATCAACGTTTTGATAAGGTAATCAAAAGTTTTGGTTTTATACAAACTTATGGAGAAGCTTGTATTTACAAGAAAGTGAGTGGGAGCTCTGTAGCATTCTTAATACTATATGTGGATGACATATTGTTGATTGGGAATGATGTAGACCTTCTTAATAGTGTCAAAGAGTATTTGAATAATAGTTTTTCAATGAAGGATCTTGGCGAAGCAGCTTACATATTAGGCATAAAGATTTATAGAGATAGATCGAAACGCCAAATATCATTGTCGCAAAGTACATATTTGGACAAAGTTCTAAAGAGGTTTGGAATGGAAGATAGCAAGAAAGGGTTCTTGCCCATGTTGCCCAATACGACCTTGAGTAAAACTCAAAGTCCGACATCGGCAGAAGATAGAGAAAGGATGAGTAAGACTCCCTATGCCTCAGCCATAGGATCTCTAATGTATGCCATGCTATGTACTAGACCCGACATTGCATATGCTGTTAGTTTAACTAGCAGATATCAAAGTGATCCAGGAGTGGATCATTGGACAGCGGTCAAAAACATCCTTAAGTACTTGAGAAGAACTAAGGATATGGTTCTTTCTTATGGAGGTGATGAACAGCTCGTTGTTAATGGTTACACCGATGCTAGTTGGAACACTGATCCGGATGATTCTAAATCACAATCTGGATACGTATTTATTTTGAATGGTGCAGCAGTTAGCTGGAGGAGTGCAAAGCAAAGCGTTGTGGCGAGATCTTCAACTGAATCGGAATACATGGCTGCTTCGGAGGCTTCACAAGAAGCGATATGGATGAAAGAGTTCATTACAGAGCTGGGTGTGGTTCCTAGTGCGCTGGACCCAATGTCTATCTACTGTGATAACATGGGCGCCATAGCCAATGCGCAAGAACCAAGGTCACACAAGAAGCTGAAGCATATCAAGCTACGTTTTCACGCTATTCGAGAACATATCCAGGATGGGGATATAAAGATTTGCAAAGTACACACAGATCTGAATGTGGCGGATCCGTTGACTAAACCTCTCCCGAGGGCAAAACATGACCAACACCAAACTGCCATGGGTGTTCGGTATATTACCATGTAATCTAGATTAGATGACTCTAGTGCAAGTGGGAGACTGTTGGAGATATGCCCTAGAGGCAATAATAAATATAGTTATTATTATATCTTTGTGTTTATGATAAATGTTTATATTCATGCTATAATAGTATTAACAAGGAAACATTAATACTTGTGTGAATTGTAAACTTAAATTGAAGTCCCTAGTATAGCCTCTATACTTCACTAGCTTGTTGGTTAATAGATGATTGTGGTTTCCCTATCATGAACATTGAGATGTTATTAACAACAAGATCATATCGTTAGGAGAATGATATGGTGGACATACTCCTATAGATAAGCGTAGCATAAAGATCAAGTCATTTCAATAGTTCAATTGCTATATGCTTTCTGATACATAGTAACCTAATTCCTTCGACCATGAGATCATGCATATCACCTTTACTGGATGGATGCTTTGATGTCATCAAACACCACACCGTAACAGGGTGGCTATAAAGGTGGTATTGAGTGTTCGGAAAGTATTGGTTGAAACACATGGATCAAGAGTGGGATTTGTCCATCCATATGACGGATAGATATTCTCTGGGCCCTCTCGGTGAAATGTCATCCAATTAGCTTGCAAGCATGTGACTGGGTCACAAGGGATCACATATCACGGGAACGAGAAAAGAGTACTTATCAGTAACGAGGTTGAACTAGGTATGCAGAGATACCGAAGATCATAACCTCGGATAAGTAACATATCGTGAGACAAAGGGAAATTGGTATCGTATGTAAGTGGTTCATTCGATCGCAAAGTAATCGTAGAAATATGTGGGAGCCATATGAATTTCCAGATTCCTCTATTGGTTATTGTTCGGAGAAGTGTCTCGATCATGACCGCATAATTCACGAACCGTAGGGAGACACACTTAAGGATTCGACGTTGTTTGAGTAGTTATGGTATTATGAGAAAGAGACCGAATGTTGTTCGGAGTCTCGGATGGGATCCGGGATATCACGAGGTGATCCGGAATGGTCCGGAGAATAAGATTCATATAAGGAAAGTCCCGTTTCGGAGTTGGGGAATGGTTCCGGTGTTCTCATCGGGAACATTCTAGAAGGTCCCGGAATGTCCGGCACTCCGGGGGGAAGGGGTACATGAATGTGTCATTGCATGTTGGAATGATTGCATCATGTACTAAGTGTTCTCGCTGTCCGAAATAAAGGGTTAATTCAAATCCTAATTGGAAAAGTCAAACTGCCAGTTTTCGGTCAAACTGCCAGTTTCGGAAAGTGGAGAAAGAGGAGGAGAGGTGGAGGCCGAGTTGGAGGAGGGTTCCTCCCCTAGGCCGGCGCACCTCCCTAGGCCGAGTTGGGGAGGAACTCCTCCCCATGGCGCCGGCCCTCCCACCTATAAAAGGAGGGGCAGGGCCTCCTCCTCTAGACACAACACAAGTTTCCTATCCTCTAAACTAAACCCTAGATCTAGACCCCGGTTTAGAGCTATTCGGTTTAGAGCCTTCTAATTGGTTTAGAGCCCTCTAATTGGTGTGTCTAATTACTAGACCACTAATAGCCTCTCTCATAAGCTCCACCATACTCGCACCGGCTTAAGGCGAAGCCCTGCGGGATCTCCCCTCTACCTCCGGTACCACGCCGTTGTGCTGCCGGAATCGCGAGGAGAGTGCTACAACCTCCGCTGCCTGCTGGAACAAGGGAGAGGAAGGTCTTCGTCGAGTACCGAACGTGTGACCGACTGCGGGAGCGCTGCTGGAACGTGGCGCTGGAAGGATCGTCTACGCGATCTTGAGATCGGAAAGAGTACGACTACATCACCCACGAGAATCTGCTCTCGTTAAACACTTTGGAATCTTCGAGGGTGAGTTATTCCATCGACTCGTTGCTACAATCTAGTAGATAGATCTTGGCTTGTTTGTTTGTATGCGATAGAAAATTTTTGTTTTCCATGCTGCGAACCCCTACACACATAGCTACCGGTAGAGCCCTTAGCCTCGAGGAAGAACTACTCCCTCCTCATCATGGGAATCAACAACGGCGATGGAGATGGTGGTGGAGATCGATGGACATGGCTCCGAGGGCACTTTCCCGTCCCGGCAGGGTACCGGAACAGAGACTTCTGTCCCCCGAATCTCCCCTTAGGTGGCGGCGGCGCTATGGAACTTTCCGTGAATGTATGCTGATTCTTTTAGGGTTTTTGCCCCGGGGGCTTCTTATAGGCGAAAGGGCAAGGCCGGTGGAGGTCCAGAGGGCCCACACCCCTGGTGGTGCCACCAGGGGCCACCCGCGCCACCATAGGATGTGTCCGCCCTGGTGTCCCCCTCCGTCTCTTCTTCGTGTTTCCGTATTGCTCCGGGAAAAATGTTGGAGATATGCCCAAGAGGCAATAATAAAGTGGTTATTATCATATCTTCATACTTATGATAAATGTTTACATACCATGCTATAATTGTATTAACAGGAAACATTAATACTTGTGTGATTTGTAAACATAAAAGAGTCCCTAGTAAAGCCTCTTGTTAAACTAGCTTGTTGGTTAATACATGATCATGGTTTCCTGATCATGAACATAGAGATGTTATTAACAACAGGGTCATATCATTAGGAGAATGATGTGATGGACATTCTCCTATAGATAAGCGTAGCATAAAGATCAAGTCATTTTAAATAGTTCAATTGCTATATGCTTTCTGATACATAGTAACCTAATTCCTTCGACCATGAGATCATGCATATCACCTTTACCGGATGGATGCTTTGATGACATCAAACACCACACCGTAACTGGGTGGCTATAAAGGTGGCATTGAGTGTTCGGAAAGTATTGGTTGAAACACATGGATCAAGAGTGGGATTTGTCCATCCATATGACGGATAGATATACTCTGGGCCCTCTCGGTGAAATGTCATCCAATTAGCTTGCAAGCATGTGACTGGCTCACAAGGGATCACATATCACGGGAACGAGAAAAGAGTACTTATCGGTAACGAGGTTGAACTAGGTATGCAGAGATACCGACGATCATAACCTCGGATAAGTAAAATATCGTGAGACAAAGGGAAATTGGTATCGTATGTAAGTGGTTCATTCGATCGCAAAGTAATCGTAGAAATATGTGGGAGACATATGAATTTCCAGATTCCTCTATTGGTTATTGATCGGAGAAGTGTCTCGATCATGTCCGCATAATTCACGAACCGTAGGGAGACACACTTAAGGATTCAATGTTGTTGAGTAGTTATGGAATGATGAGTAAGAGACCGAATGTTGTTCGGAGTCTCGGATGGGATCCGGGATATCACGAGGAGATTCGGAATGGTCCGGAGAATAAGATTCATATAAGGAAAGTCCTGTTTCGGGGTTGGAGAATGGTTCCGGTGTTTTTAGCAGGAATGTTCTAGAAGGTTCCGGGATGTCTGGCACTCCGGAGGGGAAGGGTACATGAATGTGTCATTGCAAGTTGGAATGATTGCATCATCGCTGTACAAAATAAAGGGTTTAACCAAATCCTAGTTTGAAAAGTCAAACGCCAATTTGAAAAGTCAAACGGCTATTTTGGAAAGTGGAGAAGAAGTGGGAAACCGAGTTGGGGAGGAGTTCCTCCTCCACCGTCGGCCCACTAGGGATCCGAGTTGGGGAGGGACTCCCTCCCCTTGGCCGGCGCCTCCCTCCACCTATATAAGGAGGGGCAGGGCTCCCCTCCTAGACACACAAGATTGCCCCCTCTAAACCTAACCCTAGCCGCCGCCCACCATAGCCGCCGACTTGGGCACCTCCAAGCCCTAGCCGCCGGCCCTAGCAACCCCCCCTTGGTGTGTCTAAACCCTAGAACACCGAGGGCTCTCTCATAGTCCACCATACTCTCTCCGGCTTAAGGCGAAGCCCTGCGAGATCTCCCCTCTACTTCCGGTACCACGCCGTCGTGCTGCCGAAATCGCGAGGAGAGTGCTACAACCTCCGCTGCCTGCTGGAACAAGGGAGAGGAAGGTCTTCGTCGAGTACCAAACGTGTGACCGACTGCGGGAGCGCTGCCGGAACGCAGCGCCGGAAGGATCATCTACGCGATCTTGAGATCGGAAGTGTACAACTACATCATCCACGAGAATCTGCTCTCGTTAACCGCTTTCAATCTTCGAGGGTTAGTACTCTATTGACTCGTTGCTACAATCTAGTAGATAGATCTTGGCTTGATCATAGATTAGATCTTGATTGTGTGTTCTTGCGGTAGAAATTTTTTGTTTTCCATGCTACGAACCCCTACAGTGGTATCAGAGTCGTGTCTATATGTAGATCTGTTGCACGAGTAGAACACAATGGTCATTGTGGGCGTTGATGCTTTTGTTGTCGATTGCTTCTTGTGTACTTTGCATCTTGCGGGATGGTGGGATGAAGCGGCCCGGGCTAACCTTACATGACATCGTTCATGAGACTTGCTCCATGCTTGACATGCAACTTGTATTGCATAAGTGGCTTTGCGGGTGCCTGTTTCTCCCAACATAGTTAAGATTCAATTTACAACGGGTGATTGACAATACTAGTATCAATGTTGTGGTTCTTGTTCGTAAGTTAGAACGACACTTATTGAAAGCCCCAAACCACGTAAAACATGCAAAGAAAATTAGAGGCGTCTAACTTTGTTTTGCAGGGGTGTGCTGTGATGTGATATGGCCATGATTGTGATTATATATGATGTATGCAATGTTCCTTATTATAAGTTGGCAACCGGCAGGAGCCATATGGTTGTCTTTAAATTCTGTTAAGACCCGATTGTCTATTCAAAGTAGTTGTAATAGTTGAAGCTGGTGGACGACAACCATGGAGCGACGTCATTGACCTTGATGCAATGTCGGTGATGATGGAGATCATGTTCGTGCTTGAAGTTGGAGATCGGAAGCACAAGAAGAAAGGCCATATCATATCACATATTATGAATTGCATGTGATGTTAATCCTTTTATGCATCTTGTATTTCTTAGTTAACGACGGTAGCATTATAAGATGATCCCTCAAGCACACAATTTCAAGTTTTAAAGTGTTCATCCTTAGTAAGCACCGTTGCTAAAGCTCGTTGTTTCGAAGCACCACGTGATGATCGGGTGTGTTAGATTCTGCGAGTGTATACAACATGAGCAAGCCAGATTTGCTCATGCGGAAGCTAAGATTGATCTTGCCGAGCCTAGCATGTACAGACATGGTCTCGGAACACGGATCACCGAAAGGTAAAGCATGAGTCATATAGTAGATATGATGAACATGTTGATTGTTCGCCATTGAAGCTACATCAACTCTCGTGATGATCGGTTTTGATGTGGTGGATTTGGTTCGTGTGATCACTAAAACAATGTGAGGGATATTGTTTTGAGTGGGAGTTCAACGGCAATATGATTAAAAGTTGAACACTATTTATCATAAATTAAATCAAAGTGAATTTGCATAGTTGTTGTAGTCATTGGCATCCGTTTACCACCTTGCGCTTAGTTTTAATTGAGATGATAGAACTATAGAATTCTGGTTAGATACTTTACGAACTGGTATCGTATTGTTTTGAAGTGTTAATCTAAAGTTTAAAAGTCCTATTGCAAACTTTCAGTAAGTTCCGGTTACTCCATGAAGTTTAATAATTAGTATTAAATCAAGAGTGACAATTCCAAGTGTTAGTGTATGAGTATCATGTTTGTCTCCATGATTCTTGATATTCAAAGTATTGTCTTAATATCAAGGTTATCTAGGATCTGAAAGAGTTGTTTCAGAAACCATGATGTGTGGAAGATATTGTGATATCTGAAACAAAGTTTTGGTTGCAACATGATAGAGTATAATATGGCAAAAGTCATGTTCTCGTATTTGATGAGAATTTGCAAAAGGTTGAAGACACTAGTTGTCCTAATCCTCCAAAATGTTTTGGAGAGCAACATTATACTCGCAGTTCACCGTTATAAGCTAAAAGTAGCTTGATCATGGATAATTCCATGATAAGGGTGAATATTTGATGTGTGTAAAGTGTTTACTACACCAATAGATTACTAAAGAAAGGAATTTGAAAGAGCACCAAACATTTGATGATGGTGATCTACTTCAAAGTGCAAGTCCAAAGACATTGGTATTTAATTATACACGCTTTGGACTATGTGTCATATGTATGACTCCATTGTTGATGTTGATAGATTCTTTCAAACAGAAAATAAATACTGAAAGAGAATCTCATAAATATATGGCAGAAAAGAAAAGACTAGAATTGTTCAGTTTAAGTATATAGATGATATACATGTTATGGCTATATTCTTTGCTTATTAAACAATGTGGTTCTTAAGTATTTGATACTGAATTTGTTGGTGTGAATCGTCATACGAAACAACACAATTCATGAACTACAATGGCCTAAGTGACTAGCAAAAGAATATGTGATGATGTTCATCGAGAACAAATAAAGGGTTATTGTGTTGCTCGTTAAACATCAAAGCTTGCCTTCAAGATTTGTTTTATCAGGTATTATGAGAACAAAAGGGTTGCTCAAATAATTGCCGTAATCCATAAAAGATGGATGATTCACAAATCTCGTTGGAGAAATCACATCCATAAAACTAGTGCTAAAAATGTCGAAAGACAAATTGATTGAAAGATCACTTAGGAAGTGACATCGCCGTTTAAATTATATTGGAAAGAAAACATGAAGAAACTCCATGTGGATGGAATTTTGGAGTCTTTTGATTTTTGATCACATGACGCTTGTGAAACTTTCCTAGAGATAATTAAAACTTCGTTCATAGGCCAAAAGGAAACGAATGACTAGCTTATTGGAACTTGTACATATTGTTGTATGAAATCCATTATATGTAGTCAAGAGCGATGGATTTCAACTTCATATGCTTTCTCCGAAAATTTGAGTGAATATATGAATATTTACTTAATAAGGATGAAGTATGAAACATTTGAAAAAGTTCAAAGTCTTTCAAGATGAAGTGCAAAATCATTGTAATAAGAATATAAATAGTTTATGATAAAGATCATAAAGGAAGATATTTGAGTTACAAGTTTAGCATAATACCTAAGATTTAAGGAATCGTTCTGTGGATTTGCATTTCCCGAAACACCATAAGAGTATGGAGCGTTCGAGATATGTAATTAAAACCTTGTTTGACATGGTAAGATCAAAGGTGTAATTCATAGAACTGCGATTATATTTTAAAGATTAAAAGCTTTAGAGACTACCGTTTTCCACTGAAAAGAGCTCCATCATAATCCGCTGAAATGACACCATATAAAGTTATGGTTTGGGATAAAACCCAAGTAGTCCTTTCTTAAACATTGGTATGCTATGCATAAGAAAGATGTTTGCAACCAAAGTCGGATAAACCTGTCTTTGTATTACTGTTAAGTATTCCTCCATAAACACCGGAGACAAAAGTGTTTGTCGCTTAGAACGTCAAGTTTCTTTGAGAAGGAATTTTTCGTGAAAAGATAAGTGGGAGGACAATAGAACTTTGATAAGGTTAAAGGAACCTTAGCTATATGTGCAGAGTTGCGCAGCGCTGAAAAGTGTTCCGGAGGCAGCAATAATGCTCATGGCTCACGTGCCTCAAAGGTTGTGGTCACGGAGATCTAAGTTCCTATTAAAACAAGTAGGTCGGGTAAACAATCAAATACCAAGATTTGAGAGTTAGATCATTATTTGACAATAATGATCTGACTACATGCAAAGAAGCGACGATGGGCCCTGACTCCGTCAAATGGCTTGAAGCCATAAAATCCGTGATAGTTCCATACACGAGAAATCAAGTTTTGAACTTGAAGGACACTCGAGAAAGGTGTAAGACCTTACAGTTGTGTTTGGATCTATAAAGAAGTAGACATGGATGTTTCACATCTATGAAATAGTCGACATGTTGGGAAAGAGTTCACAGAAATGTTCAAAGGTTGACTATGACAAGATTTTGATCTTTCATAGCGATATTTAGTCTAGACGGATTAATGTAGCAACCACTACATATAATTTTGTTATGTGGTAGTTGAATAAACAAAACAAGTTCTTCTAATAGAAGGGTTACCTAGGACGTGTGCATGACACGGTGTAAAGGGTTTTGTTAATTCAAAGGATGCTAAATGCATATGCAAACTTCAATGGTTGAAGTAAGCATAGCGGAGTTGGAATCTTCACTATGATGAAACCGTTAAAAGAGTTTAATTTCATCGGAGACAATGAAGATGCTTGCATTTGCAAGAAATTAAGTGGGAGCGATAAGACATATTTCTAATACATTATGTGGAGGACATATTGTTGATTAGAAATGATGTATCTTTTATTAACACATATTAAGAATTTCATCCTGATGAAAGACTTAGGCAAAACCCAAATATTTGGCATCAATAGACGCTAATATGGTTGTGCCGAAAGTACATAGATGATGTATTGAATGAGTTCAATATAGAAACTACAAGAAAGGTTCTTGTCACACAGAAAGGATTGAATGAGTTCAATATTGATGATATATTCAAGTGTATTGACACTTGGTAAGTGAAACAAAGATTCAAGTATAGATTGATACTTGATGTATGAAATCAAAAAGAGTATTTATATCAATCATACTGTGATATGTACAAATCCAGATATGTCCTATGCTCTAAATGTTATGAGCATATACCAGAATGATTCATAAGATGATCATTGGACGATAGTAAGGATATTCTTATGATCTTTTGGAAGAACTAAGAGTATATTATTTGTAGAAGTGACAAATAGATGGTTAGTTCATTGTAAAAGTACTACATTGATACTAGTTTTGTCACAGAGTACAAATTAAGTTTATCTCAATCTAAACTAAGGGTGGCACAATATAATGGAAAGTAAGTTCCATAATAGATTTGGATGAGTTCCAAAGTTAAGACATTGTGACAGATACTACAACAAAAGGCTAAGTATATGACTGCTATAATAGCAGCTAAAGAGGGCATTTGTGTCAAGTAGTTTGTTGTCAAACTAGGTGTAGTTCACAGCGGGATAATACTATGAAGATATATTGTACGACAATATTATCAACATGTTTTAACCCCAAAGAACTAAAGGTCTCACCGAAGGACCAAAATTATACAAAGCCATCTCATTAGAGAATGAGTGATGCGTAGAGACGCAAAGACATGCAATTACACACAGACCTAGAAGTGTCAGATCCAGAGATCAGTTGACCACTAGCAATCGTGTACATACAACACCAGAAAGCCATAGGTGTTGAATACACAAAGGTTTGAAACTAGATTATTGACTCTAGTGCAAGTGGGAGACTGTTGGAGATATGCCCAAGAGGCAATAATAAAGTGGTTATTATCATATCTTCATACTTATGATAAATGTTTACATACCATGCTATAATTGTATTAACAGGAAACATTAATACTTGTGTGATTTGTAAACATAAAAGAGTCCCTAGTAAAGCCTCTTGTTAAACTAGCTTGTTGGTTAATACATGATCATGGTTTCCTGATCATGAACATAGAGATGTTATTAACAACAGGGTCATATCATTAGGAGAATGATGTGATGGACATTCTCCTATAGATAAGCGTAGCATAAAGATCAAGTCATTTTAAATAGTTCAATTGCTATATGCTTTCTGATACATAGTAACCTAATTCCTTCGACCATGAGATCATGCATATCACCTTTACCGGATGGATGCTTTGATGACATCAAACACCACACCGTAACTGGGTGGCTATAAAGGTGGCATTGAGTGTTCGGAAAGTATTGGTTGAAACACATGGATCAAGAGTGGGATTTGTCCATCCATATGACGGATAGATATACTCTGGGCCCTCTCGGTGAAATGTCATCCAATTAGCTTGCAAGCATGTGACTGGCTCACAAGGGATCACATATCACGGGAACGAGAAAAGAGTACTTATCGGTAACGAGGTTGAACTAGGTATGCAGAGATACCGACGATCATAACCTCGGATAAGTAAAATATTGTGAGACAAAGGGAAATTGGTATCGTATGTAAGTGGTTCATTCGATCGCAAAGTAATCGTAGAAATATGTGGGAGCCATATGAATTTCCAGATTCCTCTATTGGTTATTGGTCGGAGAAGTGTCTCGATCATGTCCGCATAATTCACGAACCGTGGGGAGACACACTTAAGGATTCGATGTTGTTGAGTAGTTATGGAATGATGAGTAAGAGACCGAATGTTGTTCGGAGTCTCGGATGGGATCCGGGATATCACGAGGAGATTCGGAATGGTACGGAGAATAAGATTCATATAAGGAAAGTCCTGTTTCGGGGTTGGAGAATGGTTCCGGTGTTTTCAGCAGGAATGTTCTAGAAGGTTCCGGAATGTCCGGCACTCCGGAGGGGAAGGGTACATGAATGTGTCATTGCAAGTTGGAATGATTGCATCATGTACTAGGTGTCATCGCTGTACAAAATAAAGGGTTTAATCAAATCCTAGTTTGAAAAGTCAAACGGCTATTTTGGAAAGTGGAGAAGAAGTGGGAAACCGAGTTGGGGAGGAGTTCCTCCTCCACCGTCGGCCCACTAGGGATCCGAGTTGGGGAGGGACTCCCTCCCCTTGGCCGGCGCCTCCCTCCACCTATATAAGGAGGGGCAGGGCTCCCCTCCTAGACACATAAGATTGCCCCCTCTAAACCTAACCCTAGCCGCCGCCGTCCACCATAGCCGCCGCCTAGGGTTTCTCCCCTAGCCGCCGACTTGGGCACCTCCAAGCCCTAGCCGCCGGCCCTAGCAACCCCCCCTTGGTGTGTCTAAACCCTAGAACACCGAGGGCTCTCTCATAGTCCACCATACTCGCTCCGGCTTAAGGCGAAGCCCTGCGAGATCTCCCCTCTACTTCCGGTACCACGCCGTCGTGCTGCCGGAATCGCGAGGAGAGTGCTACAACCTTCGCTGCCTGCTGGAACAAGGGAGAGGAAGGTCTTCGTCGAGTACCGAACGTGTGACCGACTGCGGGAGCGCTGCCGGAACGCAGCGCCGGAAGGATCATCTACGCGATCTTGAGATCGGAAGTGTACGACTACATCATCCACGAGAATCTGCTCTCGTTAACCGCTTTGGATCTTCGAGGGTTAGTACTCTATTGACTCAGTTGCTACAATCTAGTAGATAGATCTTGGCTTGATCATAGATTAGATCTTGATTGTGTGTTCTTGCGGTAGAAATTTTTTGTTTTCCATGCTACGAACCCCTACAAAAAATAGGAAGATGGCTTTTGTCCCGTCCAATTATAAGAATATTCATTTTTTAGCTTTTCTGAAACCAAAAACAACAGAAAACAGGCAACTGGCACTGCGACATCTTGTCAGTAGGTTAGTTCCAGAAAGTGTATAAAAATAACTCAAAGTGTGGACAAAACATAAGACAAATGACATAAAACAAGCATGGAGCATAAAAAATTATAGATACGTTTACGATGTATCACCCGCAAAGTTAGGGCTCCTTCACTATGCTAGCTTTTCTTCCACCACCGGAGATGGCAAGCTTCACAACCACTTCACAAATCCACATGAAGGAGAAAACATGTGCCTCTTCACAATCTTCCACGGAGATGTCACCGATGTACCAACCACCAAGCGAACTACGAGGTCAACCTCCAAGATTAACAAGCTAAGGGTCTCTCACTTGAACCAATCATAATAGAGAGCTCAACAATATGCAAAAATGCAAAGTAAGAACGCCGAGGGTGCTCAAATCTTTCACTCTTAAATCCCATCAAAGCGACAAATGCTAGGGAGATATTAGAGAGGAATAACAAAAGGAGAAAGTTAACAAAAGACCCCAAGATCTAGATCCAAAATGTTCCCCTTACTTATAAGACCTAGAGGACTAACTTATTGGTAGGATTATAGATCTAGATCTTCTCTTCCAAATTCTCAAAAGAAATGCAAAAATCATTGCAGAAATTAGAGAGGACTCAAGCTTTTGGAGGTCAACAATGGTGAAACAATTCATGCTAAAAATCTTAGGAAAGGGAAGAACACCCCTTTCACATGACAAGAGAAATATACCGTTATGAATTTTTCGCAATGCTTGATATAAAATCCAGAAAGTTCTAGGCTAGAAAACCGACCGGAAAATAAGCTCTTGGAACCCCCTTGACCTGAACGGAAAATACCTAGTATAAAACTCAGAAATTTCCCAAGCCCCGTATAAAACCTAGAAATTTCCGTACTGAAAACTAGGCTCAAAATACAAAAAAACATACGAAAAGCGCAACATCATTTGCATCTAGACTCCGATTTTCATAAACTTGGGATTTTTGAAAAGATAACAGTAAGCTCCATCTAATCAAGACAAGAATTACACCCAAGAACTACCAAGATATAAAATACTAAGAATAAATAGATGTGAAAACTCTTGGAACAAATAACCGACAAAACCTCCAACAACAAAAACAAAAGATGCATACAAATACTGGTTTTAATGAACTTGGACTTATTAAAAAGCTAGTAACATTCTCCAAGACCTCACATAGATAAATACTAAGAAACAATAAAATAGGAAGATGCAAAGTATGCAAATGATTGATCTATGTATGAAGATGTGATTAAGTTACTCAACTGAAAGCTCATCTTGATAGTGCACATATATATATATCCTATAATACGGTCTCCCAAAATACACCTTGAGACTGATAGAAATGAAAACCTAGTAAGGCTATACATTTTCCTTGTGTATCTCGCTTGATCTTGATAATGACACTTTATGCTTCATTGAAGTAGGAATGCTTTAGTTGACCATTGTTTCTTAGTGAAGACTCGCAATTTGCTCCCTCATAAACCACTATGGGTTACAGCACATATCCCCATGTCCATTATCACCAATGGATGGCAATCTTCAAGCATATGGTCTCCTCGAGATGCTCATCTTGAACTTCTCTCATCAAATTTCATGACTATCAACATTTGATGTCATCCTCTCATGGTCTATATGAAATCCCATTTTGATGCATGCCCAAGGAAGGATGCCTAACCCACACAGATACACAAAGAACCAAGATCATAGTATTGTACTACTATTGTTTAGGCTATTGTGAATGTCCTGTGTAGAATAATCGGATTTTGATTGTGGTTGTTCTGTTCATGTTACATAATACTTTTTTAGCTATTTATTCAGAGTGCTCTGTTCACATAATTTTGTTTAGGTTTATTGTAATGTTTCTATTTGGGTTTATTGTGAGTGTTGTGTTTACATAATTCTTTTTAGTTTTGTGTAAGACAATCTGATTTTGATTATACCTACTAAATATTAATTGCATAATTCTATTTAGATTAAGCAATTCACATCGGATATTAATCTATCTACATTTATTTTGTTTATATGTAAGCATATACACTTACCATTGTAATATGTGAACAATCAGTTTGTTTATATCACGTGGTTTTAAGGTTCTACTAACGAGAACTTTATCCGTGTCTACATCATTCTCTCACAAATCTGATATGTGACGACATGGATAAACTAACGCTTGCGGGGATTGAGAGAAAAAATCATTAAATCTTTTAGTCCTTTTAGAAGGCAATGAGACTTGAGACATTACCTTAGCATTTTTCTTCTCTAAAAAAGTTTTGAGCGTTCTTGCTATTGACATGATATTGTAATCTGTGTTATTCTGGTGTGAATATAATGATGATGAATGAAATCTATTACCGTTTTATTGTGTGCTGTCAGCATTTTTAATGTGATGTGAAATATATATTTCTATTATAGATAGATGAAAAAATATCAGTTCAAATGATTGAAATGAGAGTAACTATAACTAATGAGTTCCAGCTTAAAGCAAACAGACAAAACTCAAATACTGTTGCCAATAACCCGCTCATCGGTGATGAGTTTTCCTTTGTTGCAAACAAGGTTTCACATCAGCGACCGCTCCTAGGCAACAGAATCCTTTCCCGTTGCCGAAGGGTCTTTTGTCGCTTTGTACTAGTGTAGAATGATATCTTGAAGGTAAATATGAATGCTCACTCAATCATTCTTCTTCAAGACATACTTGTCATAGACTCAACTCTCTTGTGATCAATACTGGGATCAGCCCGTGAGTAACACCTTGGTCATCACTTAATCTTCTTCATTGTCTCCGCCCTTCAACCTTTAAACCAGCATATGGTCTTCAAGCATTACCAAGGGATAAACCCTTGAAGTATAACACAATACAAACATCATTCCGTAGAGAATGCCATTAATTAAAAAAATCACACTTAGAGGCTCATGCATTTTGAGGCGGTGCATTTGACCTGTCTCATCAAACAATTACAATGTGTATTACGTATGCGACATTGGGTGTCCTTGGGCTACATGATCTGTGCGGGCATTGTTATTGGTCGGGGTGACATTATTATTCCCTTGTTGAAGCCTTGCCTGGAATTTGCTCGGACTGATCTTTGAGGTAAAAACCCATGATCTGACCTAAGTGATTTGGTTCGGCAACGGGAGTTTGGACGTCGCTCCCTTGGTGGATGTGTTTCTTTTAATAAGCATCTACAATCCATTCATAATCAAAGCATCATCCTTGCTATTTTTATTTCCTCCGTTCTAATAGTTGGGTTGTGTCTTGACCTAATACTGTGTATTGATGTAATAGCAAGGCGTAATTGTTATTATCTTGGTATTAATATGTTATCCTTTATTGATTTTTTTTTTGCATAACATGCTACCTACCGCTAGTCTATTCGTGCATTTTTAGACTTCCACCTAAGATTCTTTTTCAGTAATGGAAGTTATCTCTTTCGACATATGCATACATCCCAGGGTGCACACAGACACAACAAACCGTGCATAGATTTTTGTAAAAATCAGCTTGCAAACAGAAACCATGCATACGCAATGACATGGATCACCTACTTTTACCAATCATTTCCTCCTTATCAGCTGTGAATACAGTTTCTCTTCACTCTGTACTTCAATAAGTACACTAAGATATAAAAGCTCATTACATACATACACACACACACTCATAAGCACTTGCACTCACATAGCCATCTCGTATTATATATCCCCTTGCGCTCCCACACATCTACCTCTCACACTATCGGCTACTCATCTCTACCATCTCACCTCCACTACCACATCGCCTCTGCTCCACCACTACGCCGCCCACTCGACGGCAATGGCTGCTCAGTGACGGCCCCACAGGCCGGCCATGCCGGGCGACGACGCGTCCTACCTCCTCTGCGCCGAGGACGCCTTCTTCTTTGCCGACGTTGCGGCCAGCACCCGCTCCACTGCCGAGCAAGAAGATGACTCGTGCTCCAGCGCCGAGGAGGAGGAGTCGGCTGCGGCGTCCTTCGTCGCCGAGCTCATCGGCGGCGAGTCGGACTACTCGCCCCGGTCAGACTACCCCGACCGGCTCCGGTCGCGGTGCATCGACCCGGCCGACCGGGCCGACTCTGTTGCATGGATTCTCAAGGTGACACGCAGAGCCACATATTGCCTTGATAAAACTTGTTGGATTGGATGAGACATGCTTGCTTGTCTTGTGTGTATTTTTCTGAAATTAAGCCTTCTCTGAACAAAATTACAAATTAAACTTCGTCATGTACAAGTATTTTTTTATCACATTTTTCATGTACAAGTAGTATCAAACTAGTACATATTACTTAGCTAATCTAACCTCTTCAAATGTATTTGTCAGCATGCTACATATCCATCTCATGCCATATTGATCTGTCTTCTTCTTCAGGTGCAAGAATACTATGGCTTTCTTCCCTTGACGGCCTACCTCGCCGTGAACTACATGGACCGGTTCCTCTCCCTCCACCGGCTGCCGGTAAGCTCGCCGCCGTCCTGACACGTCACCATACTGCACAGTCACATACCACCGTGTCAGCCATACCCATACATGCTGAGCACCATGTCAAGGGTGGCAGATAACTAGTTCGTTCTCTGTATTTTTCGGTATGTTGTCTAGTGCTCTGCTGATGCCGGCCTGTATAAAAAGAAATGTTTTGGAAGTTGGTGTGCAGACTGCTAACCCACCAGTCCAATTAGCTGGCTAATTACCGTCTTACCCTTACACGGAATGAAGGGTGTGTGTGGGGGATTTGTTTATGCACTAAAGACAGAGGGGTCTTTTGGCTTTGCAGCATGCTTTAGTGCAAGCTTAAGCTTTAGTGTGGAACAGACCTTATCATTGTGCTTTGCCCTTGTGCTCCACAATTTTATTAACTGAACAACATGGCCTGTGCCGTATTGGATAGTGTTTGGAGTGACTGGTGTGAGGTATCTATCTACTCAGTGAGACAGTCACTGTGCTTGCATGGTGGTGGTGACAATAGTATACTTATCAGGAGGTCAGAGTAAAAGAGCAAGCTGCAACTGCAAGCTAGCTGTAAAACTGCTGCAAAGTGTATGCCCCTGTACCAAGTCATATGCGCTACCTGCCTTGGTTGAAATGGGCTGCATTATTCTTTTCTGACTTTCTTGTTGCTTTGTGAATGCCGTGTTAGTAGAATGCAGGGCTCTTGGATTATATATATGTTAAATAGACTTCAGTGTGCAAGAAGCAATAGGCATGGCATGCTGGCGTCACTCTGGGATTTCTTTAAGGATTAGTTCCAAGTGATACTAGATGATGATAGGCTATCCTAATAATCCAGATGATGATGTGACTGCATATCTCACCAACCTTAACTGGGGCCAATATTATGATGTCACACAGATTTTGATCTTCAGGACTTGGTACATGTTACTGCCAGAATGCTAGATATAACATTGATTACTGTTTGTTCTATTAGCATACAATTGGGGGCCCAATGTACATATAGGGAACGATCAATGTATGGATCTGCTCGGCGTTCAGAACACAATATATAGTATTTATGAGTGAAGATCTTAGTCAAATCTTCATGCACGGTACTGTACTTAGGTCGCCAGATCCATATACACTTTATTTCAGAAATTTAAAGAGGGGTTATTCATCTAGTGCTCATAAAAGAACAGGAGATAGATAGGGATAATGGTGGAGTGCTACAAGATCCTAGACATAGTAGTACATTATCTGTCCTTGCTTTGGGGATCCTTGCTTCAAGTATTAATTGCAGTGTTTGTGTTCCTCCCCCTCAATGCAGCAGGAGGATGGATGGGCGATGCAGCTTTTAGCTGTGACCTGCCTCTCCTTGGCTGCCAAGATGGAGGAGACCCTTGTGCCTTCCCTCCTAGACCTACAGGCAATTACATCAACACTTAATTCCACAGTAGTTATTTTTTCTGATACTGAACTTTTGTGAGTTCTTAACCTCTTCAGAAAATACAAATTATCAGAGTGTTGTAACATGGGTTGTGCATTGTACAATCGACAGATAGAGAGCAGCACAAGATATATGTTTGAGCCGCGAACGATCCTCCGAATGGAACTTCTCGTCTTGACGGCGCTCAATTGGAGGCTCCGATCGGTCACGCCTTTCACATTCATCGACTTCTTCGCTTGCAAAGTTGATCCGAGAGGAAAGCACATGCGATACCTGATCGCCCGAGCCACACAAATTATTTTAGCTGCAACACATGGTATGTCACAAATGTCTGTTGGTGCACTAAATATGTTGTTACAGTGAGGTACTAATAGTATGCTGCAAAATGCAATGCCACAGACATTGAGTTCTTGGATCACTGCCCGTCGTCAATGGCTGCTGCGGCGGTGCTGTGCGCCACCGCTGAGACGCCGTCCCTCGCATTAGTCAACCCTAGGCTTGCAGTCAGTTGGTGCATTGGCCTAGCAGAGGTAACACAAGGATCATCTTCTTTCTCCCGACAAAAACTTCAGCACATTGGCAAGTTATGAATTCTGATCAAGTTCTGTAACATATTATCTTTTTCCTAATAGGAAGGGGTAAGAAGCTGCTACAAACTGATGCAGCAGCTGGTGAGTGGCAAGAGGGCAGCCACAGCAGCAGCATCAGTTAACCTATGCTCAGATGAGGTTCTGCCCTCTAATTCCTCCTCCTGCACCACCCCTCCCCCACCCAAGAGGAGGAAGAGGTCACCTCCACCAGTCACATGAAAGAGAATGCAAGTAGATAACATCAGTTTACATGGGTCTTTTTTTGTCAGATTAATAGGTTTTGATCTCTTCCTGTTGTTGTGTTGCTGTGATTCTTTTTCCCATTTGTTTTCTTCTTTGGGGGTTCTTTCTTTTTACACCTTGGTGGGGGCTCTCCTTGCTTGGCCTGGCCTGGCCTGCTGATCTATGGCATCATGACCACCTCTGCACTGCCAGTCTGTGTTCTGTGAAGGATGTGGGAAATATCAGAGGAAGAGAGTGAAACATGGGGAAGACATTTGTGTTTTTCTGTGCTTACAGCCTGTGGGTCTTCACGTCAAGGCAGAACTGCAGAGGATTCATTGATTATTAGATGGTGAGGGAGAGAAGAAAAGTAAAAGGATCGGGGTGTGAAATGAAGGTGGTCAAGCAGGAATGGTCAGAGCTACAGCCAAGGTGTAGCAGGCCTGGCAAGTTGTCTGTTTATATTCATGAGGGAGAAATTTGTTTGTTTCCGAGTGGTTTGTTTGCATTTTGTTGATTGTTACTGAAGAGAGAGGGGGCATGGTGTACTGGGAGGCACATGCATGCCCCTAGTGTGATGCTCTGGAGTGAAATATTTGTCCATCTCCAGGCTAACAAACAGTGTCTGAGCATGAGGCTTTGGGGGGCCCTTGCTATTTGTTATCGGTTGTACTTTTTCCCATCATCAATAAAAGATGTTGCAACCTAAATTATCTTGAAAGAATGTGAGCTGTGTTTCTGCTCCTCTGCTGTTTTTCAGTGAGAGGTTATATTATGGGTGGTGTCATTTCTTCTGAGTTGTGTATATTGTCAGTCTCATTCTGCACAACACTGAAAGTCTGAAAGTGCCCCTGATAGCAAGTGCCTGATCCTTTTGGAAGTTTGAATCTTGCTAATGTATATATCCAAAATGTCAAACAAGTCACTACCATATACATCACATGATTGTAGAAAATCTTATTGCTCCTACTACATGCATTATATTATAGGCACTGTAGGAAGTAGACATGCGTTGCAACGAGTGTCTTAGCTTTACACCCGTTTTATCCCCTAACATAATTATCCACTCAATCATTGTACCACTAGAAAGCACTAATAGCCACCTTACTGACACTCGATACACACTGATGATCTTCTCAGGCTCTGTAGATCCACTGTAATGCAACTGGAATTTGAACTAGTCTGAACATCCCCTAATGTATATCCATCCACAAGGTGGTTGTGCAGGGCACCAGCACCACTCACTCTTTCTATCTCTGGCATGCACTTAGGAGGAATATACAATGCAGTAATCCCCATCATGACTGCCCAGGCATTTATAATAAGTGGTCAACAGTAGTGGCCTTCAGGAATCATTGGAGCTGCCCATTAACAGATCGAGACAGTCGGTCGCACCCTTTTTCATCACCATCCCCTCTTTTTTCAACGTTTCTGGAAGGGGGTTAGCCAACAAGTAATTCCCAAAGTCATACGACCATGACCATGGCCTGAGCAAGGCACACATGGAAGTCATATGGCCATGCCATGGAGCCAAGCGTGCCATCCTTGCTTGATCTGTGGCAGGCTGCTAGTGCTAGGCCAGGCCACGCCATCCTTGCCTTTGCCCCTATTGTACAAATGAGGCCATGCCCATGGAACCCCACCACAGATCTCACCATTTTTTTGTGCAAATCTGGTCTTGTGGCTGTGCTGGTGCACCCAGTCATTTGTAGGACTAGATCTATGGTGTTTTTTCTTTGTTTCTTTCCCGAATGGCACGATGGAGAAAGTCTGATCTGAGAGGGTCGGGTGGAAGATACCCTGAAAATGGTTGGGGTTTTGCAGATGGCTTTTGATTGGGGTTAGATTAGATCTCGGCAAGTCTTTCTAGGCGACTGAGATGGAAAAATTCATCTTTCGGAAAGAGAGGAAAGCAACTTTGAGGTCTTACTTTGGGAGGAGGAAATTTGTTTGACTGTCAAGGTACGGTGGTTATCGTCGTTGATTTCTGATCGGACGGTCGCAATGTAGTTGCATCAGAGGATAACTGAATCTGGTGCGGTGGTGCCTGTTTCATTTTTGTATAAAAGGAAACCTGATGAATCTAACGTGGTGATGGTACAGCTGCAACAAGGAGACCCAGCTTTCGCTACACAGTTCTTTACTTGACTCGACGCCGCGCTTTTCCTACTCCCATGGGCAAAAGCCACGATTTTTAGGGCAACTTTGGAATCCCATGTAGTACGTACGGAACCCGAAAGCTGAGAGGAGGAAAGACCGGTACTCACACTCACATACTGCAATCGCAGCTGTATATGTACGTACGTGTGCATGCATGGGGTATACGTACCTTTTTGCAGCATTTCTTTCTCGAGCAGCAAAACAACAAAACATATATAGGGGATGTTTCTTAGCTGCATGACAACAAAACATATAAGGGGTGTTTCTTAGTTGCATGACTTTGTGTCTCAGTTGGGCAGTGCTGCTGTTGGCATTGCCACATATAGTACAAGCGCTTCGCTTTTGGTTTGATAGCCTACAGTTTTAGACGGCGTATCGATTGAACTACTATACCCATGTTATTTGGTTGCCTACATTGGATTTGGGCGTCACATTAATCTGTATATCTAAACCTTCATTAGCAGTTAGTGTTCTCCGTATTCGTCTGCTAGCGCAGCAGCTGTTTCGGCGACGAACGGCGGCGCAACACCTTCTTCAACGGCCCTAGCGACGGATGGCGCCATGGAAGGACACGGAGAGGGTCGGCCGTTGCAGCTCTTCTGCCTGCACGACCTAGGCTTTCATAGACTTTCATTTTCAACCTTAGGTAAGCTACAGATGAATTCTTACACCTACACCAGAACGAAAAACTTCGAACACAGTGTTGGTCTGTAACATTAGTCTAGAGATCATATTAAGCTGTCAGGAATGACAGTCGTCGGTCCGAAAAAGCCGAGGTGTTACAAATATCCATGTCCGGGCCTGGTTCCACGGAAACAGTCCTTCTAAGCGATGTCGGTGTGACTGGCTATGGGCCGCTTTGAGAATCGTGTTGGCACAGCCCAAACACCCACGCGAGCAACCAATTAGGCTGATTTTGTATGTCTAAAGGCTAGTTGGACCTCATGCAGCCTACCAAACGCGCTTGTAGAGATCAATGCCAACGCAAAAGGCAAACAATGAGAGACCAGATCTGAGAATTCATCCGACCTCCCAATACGTCGTCTAACAACAGCGCTGGATTATTAGTGCTACTAGAGCCGAGAGAGTTGGTGCATTGTGTCAACATATTGGAAGCGGCTAGCGACACTCCTAACATGGCCCTCCTAATAGACTTTTTAATTTTTGGAAAATACTCCCTCTGTTTTAAAATATAAGTTGTTTTAGGTTTATGAAGAAAATGAATCTAGACTTTTTTTAGTGTGTAGGTTTATCCTAAACTTGAGTGAACTTACATACTAAAAGAAGTCTAGATACATTTGCTTCACAAAGTTAAAATATCTTATATTTTAAAACAGAGAGAGTACAAACATATTTATAATAATACTGTATACTTTTTAACATATAAATTAGTTTTATAATCATTAAAACTTAGAAATAAATAATTCAAATAAAATGAAATTCAAGAAGTTCCACATGTCAAGACTCGGGCTTGGTTTCCTTTTGAGCACCCACAAATGTTCAACTAGATCATCTTGGCGATGAACATTTTCATCATGGATATCCGTAGAGGAAATCACAAAGTCGGTCAGCACGTGGTGATCAACATCGGCAAGAGCGCCTTGTTGGTTTTATGGATGATCATCAATCACTAGAGCAGTGCGATCACTTTTGATAACCATGTTGTGCGTGATAACATAAACATTTATGGAATTCCACATCTGATTGGTCGACAGGGTAAGAACATGATATCGAACAATAGCAAAACAAGCTTGGAGCACCCAAAATGCATGTTCGATATACTTCCTCCAACTCCCTTGGAAGACTGTAAGGGCACACCAAATGCACGCTGGACAGTACTTTAGGTGGAGTTGCCTCCACTTCAAATGATATACTCCTTGTGATTGTCACCATAAACTCTTTTGCATCAGGTGGTTTGAAATGACCTCGGTCCTTAGGTGTCTGCAAGTACTTAATATATGTCTTGAAAATATGTTAAATCATTATATAACCAAGACGGGAATTTCCACTTAGATATTCCACTCTACCGGTGTCAATGAATATTTTGATGCATTCATAATCTACAAGATTACCTCCTTCATCATATTCCAAATCATTAAGAGTTTCCTTATTATTGTGGATATTATCTAAGAGGTTTCAAGCCATATTAATATGGAGTTTCATACAGGCTCTATTAGAGGCAACATATAATTCATCTCTATTTATTTCATTAAGTCTTTCATAAAAAGTACGTAATACAAACAATGGTGGCAACTCATGGTGAGGATAGTTATCAAGAAATCTCTAAACCTTTTGTAACCAGTGAATAGGCCTTCTCCTAGACGATTTCTGAAATTAGTGATCACCAGCATTGCTCCATGAGACTTGCTTCCTATATAAAAAAATAGACAAGAACATAGAAGATAAACTCTTCCAGGTATTAGTTATATTTATGGGACAAGCCTTAAACCAAGAATGAGCTTTATCATCAAGAGTTTGACTAAATAATATAAATTTCGATTCATCCACATTAAAAACATTAAGTATAAAAGTATCACAATTTTTTTTCAAAGAATTCAACATTTTTGTGGGTCTTCCATACTATCTCCTGCAATTTTTTTAGAGAGAAAAAGTTCAACTAACATGAGGTTAATATACCTCTCAGGATTGATACGCCGGCTAGCTCTCCTAAAAGCATTGGTGGGCCATAGTTTTTAATAGCATCGAGCTGAATCAAGTATTCATACTTGTTCATCATGTTTGCATGAAACTTGCAAATAACTTTAGCACAAAAATAATAAATAAGTAACTAAGAACAAATACCAAAAATGCTTAGCTCCTTGGCAACGGCGTCATGGGATCGGTGATGGAGACATTGTTGATGATGATGACGATGGATATCGATGTGGAGGCCTTCAAGATCCAAATCACTTCTCCTCTTGTGTGGTGGTTATGGTGGATATCTGCGCAACACGGCTATGGAGGCAGTGGAGCGGAATTGGTGAAGAATTAGGGAAGTTTAGAAACGAGCTAGGGCAGAAACGGTGAAGAATCACCGAATTTATGGTGATTTCCGTCGGTTTGGGTACGCGTAAGGCCGGATTGTATGGTCGGCTACCGCCGTACTGAAGGTCTTTAAAATCCTTGCTTATTTGGTGCGTTGGCCTCTATTCTCTTCATATAAACTCTGATTGCGGTATTCTTTGGCTCGATTAGATTCCTATTGATGAGAGCTACAACAACTCGTGTCCTTAGATTTGTATTTTGTGCTGATGGAAAAAATCCACTTTTCCACCCTCCTTTTGGCTACTCCATATTATATCCTCTTTGCTCCTCTTGCCTTGCTTTATCCATAAATGTCTATAACACCTACACACATCAAAGACAAGGAAAAGTAGTAAAATTCTAATAAAAACTAATAGTTGTGCAAAAGTTATATGAAAAATAGTGGAAACAAGTAATCATGTATAAATGCATAGTAATACCTAGATGGAGAATGATATGAGTGGTTTTATAAACATATAGTATGCTTAAAAAGTATAAGTAATTCCACACATCACACAACAAAGTGATATTTTTCTGACCTAAAGGGCCGAGGATTTTCTTCACAAATGTTGATCATTTTGGATAGATTCCATCGGGTAGATAGTACCTTTGGTGTATTGGTGCCCATTAATACCATAGTTGTACTCCGGGGCATTGCCTTCATCATGTCTCGTAGATAGTGAAGAGTGTTGGAGCATATTGATGTAATTGTGAGAGACCGCCATAACCAAAGGAAGTGTTCCAAATCCATAAATAATAATCATCCATAGCATCAAGTAGGACACTACACTCCCATATGACCTTTGTACAACCCTTCACTCTCCCATGCAACCTTATCCAACCTTTGTATAACCTCTTCCATCTTGGTTCCAAGAACCCAAGAGTAATAAGTTCCTCAATGAAGTATGAGGGGAAATCAAATCTCTTCGGTGGAAGTGTATATATAGGTCTCCTCCCTCGATTCCCAAAAGGTCATCAAGATTGAATGGCTAGGAAAATAGATATATAAGGCTTGAGCTCAGCAACATTGGAGGAGAGAGAGAGAGAGAGAGAGAGAGAGAGAGTGGAAGTCGCAACCTCTCCTTGAGGAAGAAGGGTGCCTTTTATATGTACCCCTAAATCTAGACATTGCATAAATATAACTCCAGAGTCTCCAGCCTAATCAAGTCTTTGATCCAAGAGGATCGGAGTCTCCGTCCTAGTCAGACCCGGGCAAAATCTGTAGACCAGTCTCCGACCAGACTCCCACATTGAAAGAGCATGTGTGTCGCCATGTGTGGGTTTGGTAATTAATGACATGCCCCATGGACTAATATTTGTATTGAGTTATACTTGTAGGGTTATCAATAGGCAATGCATGTAGACCATATGTTGGTTTCAAGGTAAAAATAATAAGAAATCAAAGAAGGTCAAGTGATGACCAAGGTGTTTTTCAAGAGAAGATCCAAAGAACGGTCATGTTAGAGTTGACACTACTGGAAGCATGTATTGAAGAACAAGATTGAGTGTGCAATCATGGTTTCCTTCAATATATCATCATATTGAAGAAAGAATAATCGATTCAAGTTTGAGAAGTTAGGATTCAAGACGAGCCATCTTGAGAAGATCATATGCCTGAAGATTTCCGTTGTTTTGGTGGTGATTGTAACATCCTCAAAATCATGTTTTAAACTTATGCATAGCATCCATGCATCCATGAGCATATGATTTTCATTTCAAACAAATCAATTCAAAACAGAAGCATTTGTGCTTATTATTTTATGTAAAGTTTACTCAAGCCTTGTGCTACTTGTTTTGAGAAAAGTACTGTTAACCATTCAGTATTGTTTAGAATCCAAACTCAAATGATTTCAAAAACTTGAGCAAAGTCTCAAAGCAAAATATGAAATAAAACCAAATCTATGCCTATTATCACACCTCATAAAGGCATGGTTTTATTTTTATTTTCAAAAGACCCAAGTGTGTTTTAGTGAACACATGTGTTTGACACTTATTTGAGCACAAGTTTGTTTGTACAAAAGTCCTGAAAAGCTTTGGATTCAAACAGATTTGAATTGAGGTTTGAAAACCATTTCAGAAAAACAAACAGAAAAAGAAAAAGCCTAAAGAGAGAAAAAAATATCACCCATCCGAATCTGGCCCAACCAGCCCAGCTAAGCCCAACACCCCACCCCGCGAACCGTTTTCTTTCACTCACCCCCGCACCCGTTGAGTGACTGACAGGCAGGACCCACTCTCTCTCCTTTCCTCTCGCTGACAGCCACAGCCCACACGACCATCGTCGTCTCTACCCAGCGACTGGTTCATCCCCAAATCACGCAGGCGTTCCCTGTATTGATTCGCGGCGTCAATTCACGTTGAATGCTGGAGTAAATCTCGCTCGCGACCATGATACTTAAACCCCCTCCGCCCCCTCTCCATTTCCCCCCAAACTCCGAGCACAAAGCGCCCCCAGGCTGCCCGCATTCAACCTCGCACCGCCGCAGTCAGAGAGCACTCCGGCGACCGATTCCGGTGAGTCCCATGGGCCCCTCGCCCTCTGGTTCTTGTAGACAGCCTCGCCACCTTCTTGCGCATCTACTGACACCACTGGTTCCCTTTATACTGCCCCAGGTCGTCGATTCCGTTCAACACCGCAAGCTCCCGACGACAACCTCGACTCCGACGACCAAATTCCGTAAGCCCTTTGCGCCCCTTCGCCTCTGACTCACACGAAGTTGTTCGCCACTGTCTTGTGCATCATCTGATGCCACTTGTTTGTGCTAGGGAGACCAGGAGCGTCATCAACGTCGCCGTCTACTCGAACCCGACGCCGACCGCAACTCCGACGAGCTCCAGCAGCCCACCCCGTGTGCCCCTTGCCAAGCCGCCGCCAGGTTGAGCATCAACACGTCGCCACGGTTCTGGTAAGCCCCTCCGACGAACCTAGGACAACCTGTAGCATCGCGCCGCCGTAGGCAGAGCTCGCCGCCGCCAGTAGCCGCCGCTAGCGCCGCTCAGTTTTGGTCGCTTGATTCGTAGCCGTCAGATCTAGATCCAACGCGTAGGATTAGTTCACTTAACGAACCGTTACGAATAGATCTGAGCCGTGCGGGTTAAGTAGATCCAACGGCCCAGAAGCGCGATCCAACGCGAAACGGTATGGGCCAATTAGAAACAGACGCGTGGCAGCAGTTAGATTTAAAAGACAGAATTTGAATCTATTAGATATTCAAAATTGTTTTGGCTATAAGTTTTGATCCCCACGTTAGAATTTGACAAATTTTATATCGTTAGAATCAGGAGAGCAAGCTATTTCTAAATATGCAATATGTTTAATGTTTTGCTTCTGTTAAAAAGGTTTTATTTGCAGAAACTTGAGTAGGACTAAATTGAGTATATGAAATGTTTAGGAAATAACTTAGGGTTTAAATAATGGTTGTTTGGCAAGTTTTTAACTTGTTAGTGAATCAGTACTGTATACTTGCTTTGTTGAGTTTTAAAAATCATCACATATCATCTTGCATGCATGCATATATTTTTGATTGTATATGTTTTGTGTGTAATTTGTTGCTACAATTCTTTGTGTAGATTTTGGTGCTAGTGATTGTGATTGTGAAGAGTGTAACTACTCTCCAAACTACCAAGGCAAGTGGTACTTCATGAATATTTTTATCCCATGTTTTATACTAAGCATTAGAGATATTTTGCTAAGTCCTGCATGTTATTATTTTGCTTATATGCCTTGTTGGGAAATCCTAGTAGTTGTAGAATTGCTAGGGAATCTCTAAGTTAAGTTACTATCTATGCCATGCTTAGCCTAGCTAGTAGCAAACAAGGGTTGGTGAAATATACATGCTATGATGAAAATATTTCTAAGTCTTTGGACTTGTGTTTTGCCTAATAAAACAACTAAGTTAATGAAACACTTGGGTGGAATGGAAGGAATGGTTTACGTTGAGTGGTTACACAAGGCCCATTTCTATGGTTTACCTTGTGTATCTCACTTGTGGTAAGCCACCCAGGAACAAAGATATTTTAGAGGCCAAGTGTTAAGAAGCTTCTGGTGCAGCCACTTGGCAATATGGGCTCTGCCAGGATCACATAGGTTGCTAGAACTTAGCCATTTGGACAGTCGGTGGTAGTGGGATGATAGGTTGGAACACGTCCATTTGGTCTAAGGGAAGGCTTCTGAAAGGTCCTGTCTTGGTGAAAATCAAGGCTTGTGGGGAAAGTGCACAACCTCTGCAGATGGAAAATCTAAGTACTTAGCCAAGTCCATGGTAATGGACAACTTGAGCATCAAGACATGGAAGCTATCAAGAATCTCCTCATCCCAATTTCTAAGTAAAAATTTGTGGGTGAACAAGGGTGAAGGACCTCAATGTCTATTGGTGGTTCCTTGGGAAAGTTTTGACAAAGAAAAACTTAGTGATTTCAACTAATAGGAAAAACCTATTTTAAGCAAGCAAGCCAAGCTACACTTAGCCAAAATTGCATATAGTATCTAGTCCACCTAAATTATACTAAGGTATCACTTGCCAATACTATTCCAAAGTATTGACCCACTGTGGCTGTAACTTGTGATGTTGCAGGTTACTCTGATGAGGATTAGGTGTCATGAGTCTACACTCAACATGTTTGCCTGTGGCACATGAAGATGAAGACTTTTATTTATTTACTTATTCCAAACTCTTGTACTAGGCCTATGACCTTGGAGTTGTAAAGACTACGTTTATCTCTGGAATGGCTGTAATAAAGACCTTTGTATCTGTGTACTTCATCTTAAACTATGGATGCTAGCATTGATCCAGGGACTAGCATTGCAATCACAGGGATCCTTTTCCTTTATAAAGGAGGGATCTTACAGATGGTATCAGAGCACTGTGTTGACTGTAGGATTATGACCCTAGGATTGGAAACCACTAAGGAAAAATTTTCAGCAACTTCTACACTTGTCTATTCTTCTCGTAAACTTTTCTAATCTTCTTCCTCATCTCTATTTGTAGATGAACTCCATCAACGAAGCCGTAAGGAAAGGACCACTCATGACAATGACTTTGGAGTGTGAGACAGAATTCCCCAAGGTCTCAAGGACCTCATGGTTGCATTAGAGATACAAGGTGCAGCTGTGTACAAAGGTTTTCCTGTGATGGATGAAGGAGTGGAATACTGGTGGGTGCAACTTTACTTGTATAAAAACAAGGAAGACAACCACCAGGAAAAGGGGTTCTGCATGTTCACCAATTCAGTGGTGCACACTACATTCTTTGAATCAGCAAGGGATGCAGCTTGGAATACCATCAAAGAACTTGGTGATAGAGTCAAGTGCAGAATGCTCAACCTCCAAAATGATCTAAAGGAAGAGAAGAAACATACCCAAGAGTTGGAAGCTACCAACCAAACCTTAAGAGGAGACATTATAGACTTAGTGATGGAGTCATGTGAGCAAGATAGGCTGATTGCTTCTAGAAACATTGTGTTAGCCAACAGATCCAGTGAGATAGGATTGTAAGCGTACTTCGTTAGTTGGACCACCACTTATCACCTTATTTTCCAAATGTTGCTTTAAAAATAAGTTGAACCTTGGTTGTTGTAATGGATGCATGTGTGCCATGACTTGTGTGTTTTGAATTCCAAGGATTTATATGTGATGTTTTGCCTTGTATTTTATCTTGAATTGTGTAGTTCTAACTTTTTCTATCTTATAAATAGATGCCTACTGTTACCTTCAGCACTGTTGAGGAGTTCCAGGGAACTCGCTTTGGACCTCGTATTGTTGAGCTTACTACTTTGCTCAATCTCCCTCTTCCTACCATCATGGTGCTTCCCCTCACCAAGTTTGAGAGGAAAGACCTTTGGGGCTTCAAGGTCAACCAGCCCGGACGCCAGACTGAGCCTACCACGGAGGCCATCGTCTTCAAGCTCATGCATGATGATAAGGAGAGAGGCCTTGAGGTAGTTATGCAGGATCTGATAGGACGTCTGCTAGGGAGACACTCCCGACAGGTTAGAGGTACGACTTCGAGGACGATTCGAGGGACACAGCAGAGCCGATTCGTCTATACCTCTAGGACTTAGAGTCTCTCATTAGGCACGTGGACACTGATAGGACCAACGTCATGCTCAACAATGACGAACTCCAGGTGCAGCTTCGCGAGAAGGACAAGCTCTTCGCGGAGCAAGATGAGATAGTCAAGG
Source organism: Avena sativa (assembly GCA_916181665.1). NCBI lineage: Eukaryota > Viridiplantae > Streptophyta > Magnoliopsida > Poales > Poaceae > Avena > Avena sativa. The sequence goes on along the minus strand of OV702297.1, from coordinate 366,611,707 downwards.
AGATGGAGGCGAAGTTCGAGAGCCAGGACAAGAAGTTCAAGATTCAGGAGAAGCGAGTCCAGGATAGGAACAAGAAGATCCGGGACATGACTGAAGAACTGCAGGCCAAGGACTTCGAGCTCGAGCATCAGCAGACGGTGATTGAGAGGCTTCGTTCCCAGAAGAGGGCTCTCAAGGCCAAGATAGAGACCTTGACCACTAGTGTCGAGGAATACAAGACCGCGATGGAGAACGCAGGTCTTACCTTTGTCGAGGAGGAGGTTGATGCCGAGGAGTAGATTTGACTACTCATTTATCATTTATTATTGTACCTGTTGCTTGAGAACTTGTTATTTGACCATCCGACATGTGGATGGCTTGCTACTTGTGTGTTTTACTTTGCGAACTTGTTATCTTGTTGTTGAACCTTTATCCTTATTGTTGCATGCTTTGTGTTGTTATGTGATGTATTGTGCATGATAGCATCTATGGGTATCTCATTCTTATCTCTATTGAACGAACCACAGATGCCTCCCCGTCGTGCAAACCCCAACAACAACAACAACAACAACATCACTCCAGAAATGCAGCAAATGATGACCGCTCAAACTCAGCTGATGCAGATGATGATGACGTTCATCCAGAACCAAAACAACAACAATAACAACAATAACAACAACAACAACAACCCACCGGGTTTTGACATGCTTACCAGGTTCTTGAGATTGAGGCCAGCAAAGTTCTCAGGAACAACTGATCCCATGGTGGCCAATGATTGGCTACACTCCGTGAACAAGGACTTGGTAACTGTGGGCTGTACTGATGCTGAAAAAGTCAGATTTGCAGCATATTTGCTCGAGGGACCAGCCGCCACTTGGTGGGATAACTTCCAGATCACCACTCCCATAGAAGATGTGACATGGGCTATCTTTGAGGATGGCTTTCATACTGCTCATATCTCATCTGGAGTGATGAGTCTGAAAAAGAAGGAGTTTCATAACCTGAAGCAGCGCCACCGCAGCGTGGCTGAATATATTGAGGAGTTCAACAATCTAGCGCGATATGCACCAGATGAAGTTGACACTGATGCTAAGAGGAAAGAAAAGTTCCTCGAAGGGTTGAATGATGAGCTGAATCTGCAGTTGGCTGTGGCCTATGTTCCCACTTATCAGTCTCTCTGTGACAAGGCTGCTATTTTGGAGAACAAAATAAAGCAAGTTGAAAGCAGGAAGAGGAAGCACTCTGACAAGCACAGCTCGGGATCGTCACACAAACGATCCCATTGTGATGACAGTGGAAGCTGAGGATCCCACAAGCATGGGAAATTCAACAAGCACCACAACCACAACCGTCATGACAACAAGCATCACCGTAGTCATGACAATGACAAGTACAAGAACCACAAGGGTGGATACAAGAGCCACCATAGTGGTAATGTAAGTGGAAGTGGAAATCAGCATGTCAAGAAGGACATTAGTCAGGTTGAATGCTTCAAGTGCAAGAAGATGGGGCATTATGCAAATGAATGCCCAGAAAAGAAAGTTGAAGGACCCAACAAGCCCAACCCTTTTCAGAAGGGACAAGTGAACCACATCAATGTGGAGGAAATCTATGAGGAGCCTGATGCTGTTGCTGGTAAGTTCAAACTCAATTCTGTTCCAGCATTTGTTCTCTTTGATACTAGTGCATCTCATTCATTCATATCAAGAGCATTTGTTGAAAGAAATGAACTGCCGGTAGAAACTATTGGGTGTCCTATAAAAGTAAGTTCTCCTGGTGGAGAAATGATAGTGAATTCAGGATGCCATGGTCTAGTTATAGAGTTTGGGAAGTATAAGTTTTCCGTTAACCTGATAATTCTAAACTCCCAAGGATTGGATGTCATTTTGGGAATGGATTGGATGACTAAGCACAAGGGAGTGATAGATTGTGCCAACCATACCGTCTCACTCACAACTCCAGAAAATAAAAGGACCAGATTCAAGACCAACTTTGAAGCAAGAAGGAGTATGCTAAATTCTCTTAAGGGGGTTAGCATAGACAGTGTGCCAATTGTGAGTGAGTATCCGGATGTGTTTCCGAAAGAATTGTCGGGAATGCCACCAGATAGAGATGTGGAGTTTCTTATAGATTTGGTACCAGGGTCTGGACCAATAGCTAAGAGACCGTATAAGATGTCAGTTGATGAACTGAAAGAACTCAAGAAACAACTTGGAGAACAGCTACAGAAAGGATTTATTCAACCAAGTTCTTCATCTTGGGGAGCCCCAGTTTTGTTCGTGGAAAATAAAGATAGAAGTTAAAGGTTATGCATAGATTACCGTTCACTTAATGAGGTGACTATTAAGAACAAATATCCTTTGCCTAGAATCAATGACTTGTTTGATCAGCTAGAAGGAGCTTGTGTGTTCTCAAAGATTGATCTCCGGTCAGGTTATTTTCAACTCAAGATAAGAGAACAAGACATACCTAAGACAACTTTCACCACAAGGTATGGATTATATGAGTATACCGTGATGCCATTTGGTTTGACCAATGCTCCAGCATACTTCATGAATATGATGAACAAGGTGTTCATGGAATTCCTTGACAAGTTTGTTGTCGTTTTCATTGATGACATTTTAGTCTACTCCAAGAGCAAAGAAGAGCATGAAGGACATTTACGTTTAATACTTGAAAAGTTAAGAGAGCATAAACTTTATGCCAATTTCAACAAGTGTGAATTCTGGTTGAATGAAGTTGGATTTCTTGGACATGTTATGACAAAGGATGGTGTAGCAGTTGATCCTGCTAAAGTTTCAGCTGTAACGGAATGGGAATCCCCCAAGTCAGTAAAGGAAGTTCGTAGTTTCCTTGGCTTAGCAGGTTACTACAGAAGGTTCATTGAAAATTTCTCCAAGGTAGCTAAGACAATGACTGAATTGCTAAAGAACGACAAGAAATTTGCTTGGACGGAAGGTTGTGAACTCAGCTTTCAGGAACTGAAGAAGAGACTTGTGACAGCACCAGTCTTATGTTTGCCAGACTTGGAAAAAGATTTCCAAGTATATTGTGATGCATCTCATCATGGATTGGGTGCAGTACTTATGCAAGAAGGAAAAGTTGTGGCGTATGCCTCGAGACAACTCAAAACTCATGAAGTGAACTATCCTACTCATGATTTAGAGTTAGCCTCTGTTGTTCATGCACTCAAAACATGGAGGCACTATCTTTTGGGAAAGCGTTGTGAAGTGTTCACAGATCACAAGAGTTTGAAGTATATCTTCACCCAGAAGGAAATTAATATGAGACAAAGAAGATGGCTGGAACTCATTAAAGACTATGACTTAAGTTTGCAATACCACCCCGGTAAAGCAAATGTTGTAGCAGATGCTCTAAGTCGTAAGGTTTTTGTGAATGGCCTTACTAAAGGAGAATTGCCAGATGATTTGTGTGCCCAATTTAGAGATCTCAGATTGGAGATTGTGCCTGAAGGACATCTCATGTCTTTGGATGTTCAACCCACTTTGTTGGACAAGATCAAATAAGCCCAGAAGATTGATAAAGAAATCGAAGAGATTAAAGAAAATATTGGCAAAAGAAAATCCAAAGGGTTCCATGAAGACGAACAGGGTACTTTATGGCATGGGAAATGTATCTGTGTTCCACAAGATCCGGAGCTGCGGAAACTGATTTTGCAAGAAGCACACAACTCTCCGTATTCCATTCATCCGGGTAACACCAAAATGTACATGGACATGAAGGAAAGATTTTGGTGGAACAATCTCAAGAAGGACATCGCCGAACATATTGCTTTGTGTGATGTGTGTAGTAGAGTGAAAGCGGAACATCAGAAACCAGCAGGTTTGCTTCAACCACTACCTATTCCTGATTGGAAGTGGGACAAGATTGGTATGGATTTCATTACCGGATTACCAAGGACCAGGTCAGGATATGATTCTATTTGGGTAGTAGTGGATCGCGTAACTAAAGTGGCTCATTTCATACCCGTTAAGACAACCTATACAAGTGCTAAGTTGGCCAAAATCTACATGAGTAGAATTGTATGCCTACGTGGAGTGCCCAAGAGTATTGTGTCTGATAGGGGAACTCAATTCACTTCTCATTTTTGGAGACAGTTACATGAGTCATTGGGAACGAGGTTGGAATTCAGTACTGCTTTTCATCCTCAAACTGATGGACAAACAGAAAGGACCAATCAGATTCTTGAAGACATGTTAAGGGCATGTGCCCTAGACTATGGAGCCAGTTGGAATGAAAGTCTGCCTTACGCAGAATTCTCTTATAACAACAGCTATCAAGCCAGCATTGAGATGGCACCATTTGAGTTTCTCTATGGAAGAAAGTGTACCACCCCATTGTTATGGAATGGTGTGGGAGAAAGAAGTTTATTCGGACCAGATCTTATCAAAGAAGCCGAAGAGAAAGTCAAGTTAGTTAAGGACAGGTTGAAGATAGCACAGTCCCGACAGAAAAGCTACGCGGATCCTAAGCGTAGAGAAGTCACCTACGAAGTTGGTGATAGAGCTTATCTTAGAGTGTCACCACTTCGTGGAGTGAAGAGGTTCGGAGTCAAAGGAAAATTGGCACCAAGATATGTTGGACCATTCAAGATTCTGAGTCGTAAAGGAGAAGTTTCCTATGAAATTGAACTGCCAGAATCCCTGTCAGCTGTCCATAATGTGTTCATGTGAGTCAACTTAAGAAATGTCATCCAGAAATGGAAGAAACTTCTTTGAAGGATACTATACCTTTGGAGGAGGTTCATTTGGAGAGTGATCTCACCTATGAAGAGAAACCTATCAAGATTCTTGAGACTGTAGAAAGAGTCACACGGAACAAGACTATCAAGTTTTGTAAAGTCCAGTGGAACCATCATTCCGAAGAAGAAGCAACATGGGAAAGAGAAGATGATCTTTGGAAAGACCACCCTCACCTATTTGCTAGCCAATCCGAATCTCGAGGGCGAGATTCACCTTAAGGGGGTTAGATTTGTAACATCCTCAAAATCATGTTTTAAACTTATGCATAGCATCCATGCATCCATGAGCATATGATTTTCATTTCAAACAAATCAATTCAAAACAGAAGCATTTGTGCTTATTATTTTATGTAAAGTTTACTCAAGCCTTGTGCTACTTGTTTTGAGAAAAGTACTGTTAACCATTCAGTATTGTTTAGAATCCAAACTCAAATGATTTCAAAAACTTGAGCAAAGTCTCAAAGCAAAATATGAAATAAAACCAAATTTATGCCTATTATCACACCTCATAAAGGCATGGTTTTATTTTTATTTTCAAAAGACCCAAGTGTGTTTGAGTGAACACATGTGTTTGACACTTATTTGAGCACAAGTTTGTCTGTACAAAAGTCCTGAAAAGCTTTGGATTCAAACAGATTTGAATTGAGGTTTGAAAACCATTTCAGAAAAACAAACAGAAAAAGAAAAAGCCTAAAGAGAGAAAAAAAAATATCACCCAGCCGAATCTGGCCCAACCAGCCCAGCTAAGCCCAACACCCCACCCCGCGAACCGTTTTCTTTCACTCACCCCCACACCCGTTGAGTGACTGACAGGCAGGACCCACTCCCTCTCCTTTCCTCTCGCTGACAGCCACGATCCACACGACCATCGTCGTCTCCACCCAGCGACTGGTTCATCCCCAAATCACGCAGGCGTTCCCTGTATTGATTCGCGGCGTCAATTCACGTTGAATGCTGGAGTAAATCTCGCTCGCGACCATGCTACTTAAACCCCCTCTGCCCCTCTCCATTTCCCCCCAAAGTCCAAGCACAAAGCGCCCCCAGGCTGCCCGCATTCAACCTCGCACCGCCGCAGTCAGAGAGCACTCCGGCGACCGATTCCGGTGAGTCCCATGCGCCCCTTGCCCTCTGGTTCTTGCACACAGCCTCGCCACCTTATTGCGCATCTACTGACACCGCTGGTTCCCTTTATACTGCCCCAGGTCGTCGATTCCGTTCAACACCGCAAGCTCCCGACGACAACCTCGACTCCGGCGACCAAATTCCGTAAGCCCTTTGCGCCCCTTCGCCTCTGACTCACACGAAGTTGTTCGCCACTGTCTTGTGCATCATCTGGTGCCGCTTGTTTGTGCTAGGGAGACCAGGAGTGTCGCCAACGTCGCCGTCTACTCGAACCGACGCCGCCCGCAACTCCGACGAGCTCCAGCAGCCCACCCCGTGCGCCCCTTGCCAAGCCGCCGCCAGGTTGAGCATCAGCACGTCGCCACGGTTCTGGTAAGCCCCTCCGACGAACCTAGGACGACCTGTAGCGCCGCGCCGCCGTAGGCAGAGCTCACCGCCGCCAGTAGCCGCCGCTAGCGCCGCTCAGTTTTGGTCGCTTGATTCGTAGCCGTCAGATCTAGATCCAGCGCATAGGATTAGTTCACTTAACGAACCGTTACGAATAGATCTGAGCCGTGCGGGTTAAGTAGATCCAACGGCCCAGAAGCGCGGTCCAACGCGAAACGGTATGGGCCAAATAGAAACAGATGCGTGGCAGTAGTTAGATTTAAAAGACAGAATTTGAATCTATTAGATATTCAAAATTGTTTTGGCTATAACTTTTGATCCCCACGTTAGAATTTGACAAATTTTATATCGTTGGAATCAGGAGAGCAAGCTCTTTCTAAATATGCAATGTGTTTAATGTTTTGCTTCTGTTAAAAAGGTTTTATTTGCAGAAACTTGAGTAGGACTAAATTGAGTATATGAAATGTTTAGGAAATAACTTAGGGTTTAAATAATGGTTGTTTGGCAAGTTTTTAAATTGTTAGTGAATCAGTACTGTATACTTGCTTTGTTGAGTTTTAAAAATCATCACATATCATCTTGCATGCATGCATATATTTTTTATTGTATATTTTTTGTGTGTAATTTGTTGCTACAATTCTTTGTGTAGATGTTGGTGCTAGTGATTGTGATTGTGAAGAGTGTAACTACTCTCCAAACTACCAAGGCAAGTGGTACTTCATGAATATTTTTATCCCATGTTTTATACTAAGCATTAGAGATATTTTGCTAAGTCCTGCATGTTATTATTTTGCTTATATGCCTTGTTGGGAAATCCTAGTAGTTGTAGAATTGCTAGGGAATCTCTAAGTTAAGTTACTATCTATGCCATGCTTAGCCTAGCTAGTAGCAAACAAGGGTTGGTGAAATATACATGCTATGATGAAAATATTTCTAAGTCTTTGGACTTGTGTTTTGCCTAATAAAACAACTAAGTTAATGAAACACCTGGGTGGAATGGAAGGAATGGTTTATGTTGAGTGGTTACACAAGGCCCATTTCTATGGTTTACCTTGTGTATCTCACTTGTGGTAAGCCACCTAGGAACAAAGAGATTTTAGAGGCCAAGTGTTAAGAAGCTTCTGGTGCAGCCACTTGGCAATATGGGCTCTGCCAGGATCACATAGGTTGCTAGAACTTAGCCATTTGGACAGTCGGTGGTAGTGGGATGATAGGTTGGAACGCGTCCATTTGGTCTAAGGGAAGGCTTCTGAAAGGTCCTGTCTTGGTGAAAATCAAGGCTTGTGGGGAAAGTGCACAACCTCTACAGATGGAAAACCTAAGTACTTAGCCAAGTCCATGGTAATGGACAACTTGAGAATCAAGACATGGAAGCTATCAAGAATCTCCTCATCCCAATTTCTAAGTAAAAATTTGTGGGTGAACAAGGGTGAAGGACCTCAATGTCTATTGGTGGTTCCTTAGGAAAGTTTTGACAAAGAAAAACTTAGTGATTTCAACTAATAGGAAAAACCTATTTTAAGCAAGCAAGCCAAGCTACACTTAGCCAAAATTGCATATAGTATCTAGTCCACCTAAATTATACTAAGGTATCACTTGCCAATACTATTCCAAAGTATTGACCCACTGTGGCTGTAACTTGTGATGTTGCAGGTTACTCTGATGAGGATTAGGTGTCATGAGTCTACACTCAACATGTTTGCCTGTGGCACATGAAGATGAAGACTTTTATTTATTTACTTATTCCAAACTCTTGTACTAGGCATGTGGCCTTGGAGTTGTAAAGACTATGTTTATCTCTGGAATGGCTGTAATAAAGACCTTTGTATCTGTGTACTTCATCTTAAACTGTGGATGCTAGCATTGATCCAGGGACTAGCATTGCAATCACAGGGATCCTTTTCCTTTATAAAGGAGGGATCTTACAGTGATCATGGACATGTGAATATATGCGTAAATATAGTCTCTCCCATAGGAGTATTGGAGAAATTCACAAGTCTTCATCAAGCAAGCGGGAGCGAGCTCACTCAAGAAAGGTGTTCCAACTTCAAAAGGACTAGATTATCATCATCAAGCTCAAGTAGAGTGCACAAGGAAAATGTATGATCTTTATAGGGTTCTCTCTTTTTACTTGTCTCATGTTGTTAGTTGGAATGAGCTATAGGATAGATAGACGTACTATCAAGGGGGATCTCGAATGAGTAACTTGAACATATCATTCATAGAGAGCTCAAATATTTGCATACTTAGTATCATATGTCTTGGTTCTTATTTTTATTTTATCTATGAGAAATTTTAGATATTGTGGCTATCTTCAAGACAAACTCAATTTCATCAAAAAAAAGATTTAGTATGAAAAACTTCTTGCATTTTTTATACGAGAGGTTTTACCAATTCATCGCTTTTAGAGAGGTCACAACTTTCACAATTTTATTTATTCCTATGTTGGATTATGATATCTCTCTGCATTATCTTGTAGAGTTTTTCCCTATTTTAAATGATCCCAAGGTCATCGAATTCGGAATTCGGATGCAAAATTTATGAGGTTTTTAGATTTTATCTTCCGTCCTCACAGAGTGGTCTAACTGAAGTGTCCTACCAGATAGTGTTGTTCACGGTATGCTCGTCATACTTTTTCCCAGGAGTGGTATGAGGCTTGGTCTGACACGTGATAAGGGTATGATGCTTGGTACGACATGTGAGTGGTTTGAGGCTTGGTACGTCACGTGAGAGTGGTCCGACCGAGCCTAGATAGTCCGCGCTTTCTGCACGTGTTATGTAACGGTTGAATTTCGTGCGTACTTATTTAAGAGAGCTTCTTCCCCAATGGTTACCCATGACTTTTTGATCCTCCCTCCATTGTTGACCCTATTGAGCTTGCATACTCCCTCTACCTCCCATGTTTATTGCATCCTTTTTAGGGAAAATAGACAGGAGATCTAGATCTATATCTTCACCAATCAATCTCTCCTCTTAGTGAAGTAAATATATTGGATCTAGATCTTGGGGATTCTTTTGTGGATTTTCTCTTGTGTGCTTCCCCTTTTATTCCCCAATAGTTTTGTAGATTTGGTGGAATATGAGAGTGAAGAACATGAGAACTTGTGTTCTTGACATTGCATTTGGTGCATCGATTTGAGTTCTCTACGAAGAATCAGTTGGATAAAGTAATAATCTTATTAATCTTGGTTTCTTGGAACCCTAAGCTTGTTGCACTTGGGTTCTTGGAACCCTATACGGGGTTGTGGCCTTGGTGGCGTTTACTTGGGAGCCTCCAATTAAGTTGTGAAGATTCCCCCAAAGTTTGTACGGGGGGTATGATCGCCCTTATGTGTCCCATAGTGAATCGAGTGCTCGCCTTGGCAGTGCACATTCGCGATAATAAGGTGAGCCTTTGTGACTTCGGTGAGTGGTGTGACTCCGCATCTTGGGGTGAGGTCTTGTGTGGCATTTAGTATGCATTGTGTAACCATGCCTCAAGGTGAGACTTTTGTAGTGTTTAGGGAGCATTACGTCGTTGACCTGCTCCAATAGAGATTAGCTTCTTCGGAAGCAAGCTTTGGGATAAATCTTTGTCTCCACGTGCCTTGGTTAACTATGTTGGAAATATGCCCTAGAGGCAAATAATAATATAGATTATTGACATATTTCATTAAGTTCATAATAGGTTTATATCATGCTATAACAATATTGATAGGAACATTAATACACGTGTGATATGTAAACCACCAGAGTCCCAAGTGATCCTCTAGGCACTAGTTCATTGGTCAATCGATGATCGACGTTTCCCAATCATGGAAATTTATGCCAATTGGCAATGGGGTCATTTCATTAGGTGAATGAAAGTGATGGACATACCCGACACAAGAATTGTAACACGATCAAGTCATGAAGTTCACCGTTACAATGACTGTGAAACGTAGTAACCAATTCCTTAGACCGTGAGACCATATTTAATCACTATCACCCGATAGTGCCTTGTTTGCATTAAACGTCACTTGGTAAAATGGTGATCATAAAGGTGTCTTAAGATATTCAGAGGGGCATGTAAAGGCGTATGTGTCAAGAGCAGGATTTGTTCTTCCGCGTGACGGAGAGATACTCTAGGCCCACTCAAAAACATGACATCCATAAAGTTATAGCATGTGACTAGGTGATAAGTCGGAAACGTGTCTATAATTTTTGATGCTCCATGCTTGTTTTGTATCTACTTTTCTTTGCTTTGTCTATCTTTTCTGGAACTAACATATTAACAAGTTGCCACAGTGCCAGTTGTATGTTTTCTTATGTTTTTGGTTTCAGAAAGGCAGAAAATCAATATTCACGGAATTGGACGGGACAAAAGCCAAAGTCATTATTTTCCCGGAGCAACACGGAACCACGAAGAAGAGCCGAAGGGGGGCCACAGGGTGGCCGCACCCTCCCTAGGAGCGGGCAAGCCCTGGAGGCGCCCATAGGGGGTGTGGGCCCCCTGGACCCCCACCGACCTTGATTCCTACGCCTATAAGAAGCCTCCGACCCAAAAACCCTAGGGCATCCAGAAGAAATCCACGAAAACCTCTGTAGCACCGCTGCCACTGAAGGGGAGATTCGGAGGATAGAAAGTCTCTATTCCGACACCCTGTCGGGATGGGGAAGTGCCCCCGGAGCCATCTCCATCTATCTCCATCTTCATCACCGTTGCTGATTCCCATGATAAGGAGGGAGTAGTTCTTCCTCAAGGCTAAGGGCTCTACCGGTAGCTATGTGTTCATCTCTCTCTCTATGCATGATCTTGTGGTCATGAGCTTTGTAATCAAGTAGATCTACCTTGCTACTCAAGTGCTTCAATAGATCTCTGCTCTCCCCATGTGTGTGAAAGTGATAGTGTGCACGCCATGGTGGCACTTAGGTTTGAGTCTATATAAACACTCTTTGTGCTTTAATAGATCTATGTTTTCCCCACGTGTGTGAAAGTGACAGCGGGCATACCGTGTGTGGCACTTTGGCTAGATTGTATATTTGTTATGAGTTATATTTGGAGTTGGATATCTCTATGAAATTGTGGTGTTTGTTGGAACCATCTAGCGCTCAAGGTGACAGTGTAGGGTTATCTAGATTGGGGAAGGCGGACTTTAAGGAGTGCTGTTATAGCCCTACCGATGATTAGAGTGTCCAACCGGAGAGTAGTTAAGAGTAATATCATGAAGAGAGGATATTTATATGAGAGAGTGTTTACTAGTGAAAGTATGATCCCAAGGCCTTGTTTCTAAACATTGAAACAACGTTTGCTTCTAGATCTGTTGCATGTTTTATTGCTTCCAGTCTTTACCTCACCATCAAGCTCCATCAAAGCTATTTTCTAGCACCATTACCACTTGTATTTCACTATTGAAAGGACATTTATTGTCATAATCACTTTTGGTGTTCGTTAACAACAAGTAGATCATTTCACATTTTGTTATTGTCCACAGGTTGGTATTATCATAGATAAACATGACACACACTCTTGGGAAAAGACCACATACATTTGCCACTGTTCTGGAAACTCCAGACCGGAGTCTCCGGTCTGCCAAGACCGGAGTCTCCGGTGTGGTCCGGAGTTTCCGGTGCTGGCTCCGGTGGTGCCTCCCAGGACTTGGCTGGGACATTCTGTTGGCCTGCCCGGAGACTGGTCCGGAGATTGGCCGGAGTCTCCGGACTTTGTTCTGACCGGAGTCTCCCGTGTTGAAAGTCCGGAGTCTCCGGTGTTGCTGGTGAAGAAATGCACTGGGTCAGTCAGATGGCCAGTCCGGAGACTAGTCCGGAGATTATCCGGAGACTTTGGTCGGACCGGAGTCTCCGGTGTTGGAAGACCGGAGTCTCTGGTGTTGCTTGGTCAGGATTGTTCTGGGTCATTCAGATGGGCGGTCCGGAGGCTGGTCCGGAGATTGGCCGGAGTCTCCGGTGTAGACCGGAGTCTCCGGTCTACAGACCGGAGTCTCCGGTCTGACTTTTCTTCAATGGTTAGAAAACGGTTCGTGGAGGGGGCTGTCTATAAATAGGGACCCTTATCTTCTTCCTCCAGTTGCTCGAGCTGCTCAAGAACACCAACACCATTAGAGCCACCAAATCCACAAGATCTCTTCATCCAACCATCCAAAGTCACTGATCTTTGGAGAATCGAAGGAGGAGGCCTTGATTCACATCTTCACCAAGAGAGATCTTCATTTCCCCCTCATTCACTTGAGGGCCCCCAAGCTCTAGTGTTTCTTTGGAAACCCTAACTTTGATTTGGTTCTTACAAGCTTGTCTTTGATTTGTCTTGACAGCTTGCTTGTATTTGGGAGCCTCCAATTCAGTTGTGGATGTGTGCCCCGAACTTGTTGTAAAGGTGCCGGCTTCCACCTCGAAGGTTGCCGATATAGTGGAAGGTGAATCGAGCCCCTTGGGGTGAGGTTCATCAGAGAACAAGGGAGGCCTCTCGTGGCGTTGGTGGTTTGAAACCACCCCCTCTCCAAACGTAGACGTACTTCCCCTCAAAAGGAAGGAACTACGAGAAACAAATCCTTGTGTCTCCGCGTCCACTCCCTTGGTTACTTCTATCCTTTACCGCACTTTACTTACTTGTTCTTGCTTAGTGTTGTGTTAGTTTGTGCTTGCTTGACATATAGGTAAATTCACCATAGTTGCATATTCTAGAGAATTTACCTTTCTTGTCAAACCCTAATTTGAAAAAGAGTAAAATTTTAAGTAGCACCTATTCACCCCCCCTCTAGGTGCCCATACGATCCTTTCAACTATCTCTTCACCGAACTAGTGCACCTATACACCTGACAAGTGTATTGGGTGTGTTGGGAACACAAGAGACTTCTTGTATCTTGATTTCAGGGTTGCTTGAGAGGGAATACCTTTGACCACTTCCTCCCTGAGTTCTCTTTAGGTAAATTGAGCTTTTTGAAGGAGTTACTACAGTAGATTGTGTTTTTAGTGAAAAGCCTTGCTGTTCCAAAGCTTTGCCAGGGGTCTAATATCTTTTGAATAAGCTAATGTTGCTAATGAAGATTGTGTGAAGGAAAAATTTCAGGTGTAGAGAGAGAATGATGTAATCATATAAAGAATGGACAAAATCTCAAGCTTGGGGATGCCACCCCGGTGTCACCCTAAGAAATATCCAAGAGGTACAAGAGTCAAAGCTTGGGGATGCCCAAGGCATCCCCTTCTTCATCAATAGAAATCTCAAGTCTTTCTAGACACTTCATTTTTATTGCTTCATGCACTGTTGTGTTGTTCTTGGAGAGTCTTTGTTTTTTTTTTAGTTTTATTTTGTTTGGTTTGCTTGAGTAAGTTGGTTTATCATAGCACACTTCTTTTGGAGAGATACACACTCTGTTTTCATTGCCTAGAACACTCTAGTTTTCACTCTTATTGTTCTGTGAGTGTTCACTTTTGCTAGCAGTGTGTTTAGCCTTAGTTTTTTATGCTTTCAGCTTAGAACTTTATAGTTCTTTTTTGTGGATTTGTGAGACAATCTCACTGATATTTATTGATTATTATCTTTGTGTTTTGTTTCAAATAAGTTGCTTGGTGTTGGAAAGGAGTAGTAAGTTCTTGCTTGAAAGTGCAAGAGGAGCTTTCATTGACTGTGACTTAGAATTTAGAATGACATGCTAGGTGTTGTTTTGACCTTATGCTTAGTGATTATTGTTGTAGCATGTCTTTTTCCAAACAATTGGGATTGCTTAGTGTGCCTTGAAGAAATTATGCGTTGTTTTAGCATGCAAAAGCATAGTATTGTGGTATTCTCCTTTGATGCTTTGTTTGGGTTGACTTGGCACATGCTCACACCATGTTATGACTATGAACAAGTCACCATAGACTCTATGATCATTTAGTCCTTGACTTGTAGTACCACTCTTTGCTTTGATTAGTAATGCTTTGTTGCACTGCATGATTATGGCCATTATGCTCTCTTAGTTGGTTGCTCTCAGTCTTTTGCTAGCCTCCACTTGTGTGAGTAAGCTCTACTCATGCTTCCAACTCCCAAGAAACCAAGTTATTCCAAAGTGTCCACTATAAATTCCTATGGATGGTGTGTTACACCATTCCAAGTATATTCTTGTTTTCAGCTATCTTCCAATTAAAAATTATTTTGTTATGTGAAAACTTAGTGATTAAAGCCCTCACAAACTTGATGGCACACTTTAAATTCCTTGCCCCTAATAAACTTGAACCATTGTGTCATATTTGTTGTATATGCTTGCACTTATATGTTGGAATTAGAAGAACCATGTTGTCATGGGGAACGTTTTCAACGTTGCACTTGTACTTTGTACTCGGTTGATATCATGCTCTTTTGTCTATGGATGTCACCATTGTGAAATAAAAAGGGAACTTGTAAGTCCATGGAGTTTGTATCCTGTGTTAGAGAAGCACCCGGGCCGCTAGCCTAAGCCATGGCTAATCATTATGGAAACTTGCAGCATCACCATAGTGACATCTATGAAGCATTCTTCTTATAAAAAAAGAGACACATTGAGAAAAGAGGAAAGAGAGAAAAAAGCACCATATTCCCATGGTAAATAAGAAGATTGCTGAGATTCTCATTGTCTGCTTGCCTTGTCATTTTGGTTATGGGATAGCTCATGTACCATGTGCAAGGGGTACCTTGTTGGCGGTTCTCTATGATATGCAAATACTTACAATGACAAGAACTTACAGGTGACTGAAGTTGAGTAGCATAAGGTGTGGGCATCGTATTCAAGGGACTTGAGATTGCCAACTTATACTTCGTCAAGCATATACTCCATGTTTGTTCACTTTAACCTTAATCACTTCAAGATGCTTATGATAGGGGCAATGAGGGCTGAAAGCTAACAAGTACCATAATTTTTGGAAGCTCTTTTTGAAACATTGAAATCCCTGCTCCCTTTAAAAAAGGCTTTTCTTCCATCATTATATTGAGTCTCCACCTTCTACCTTTAGGCACCATTTAGAGAGCATAGTTGTCATTCTATGTGCAGTGTTCCAAAGCTTATTGATTGATGCATATTGTAATATTACTTGTTCTTGTGCTATTTGTGTAGGGTTCGCAACATAGAAAACAAAAAATTTCCTACGATGGGAACAACTATGTATCAAGATCTATCTACTAGATACAAACAACGGGCGGATGTATATCCGTAGAGAACATACCCTTGAAGACCGACAAAGCTTAACGAGTCCAAACTCGTGGTTGATGTAGACGATCTCTTGCCGATCTCAAGATCGATAGGAAGTCCTAGCGCCGCAAAACAGCAGCGCATCCGTCCTCGCACACACGTTCGAGGCACCGAGCAACCTCCGCCTCCTCGCTCTAGCGATGCAGCGGAAGCACAACTCTTTCTTGCCGAAAATCCACCGGGAACATGTATCTCGCTAGTCCGAGACCATGGGGGATAAATACTAGAGGGGGAGAGAGATCCTTCACGAGGAGGTGTGAGTGAGAGAGAGGGAGGGGGGCTCCTTTTATAAGGAGAGGGGGGGCACCCAAGGGGCCATGCACCCAGCCATGGGGATGCCCCCACCTCTTCCACATTCATGTGGGTGGACACTCCACTCACTCAAATGCCTTTCAATTCCCTCCACTCAAAAACCCACTCAAATTCTCATTAAATTTCCACCAAATTTAATGCAAGCTCTCATTAAATAAAACTCCTTTTATTTATTCAGAATTTTGTCAATTACTTTAATGACAAACATTCACATATAACCCCTTGCTAGTATTTCATTTCACATGCAGAAACACTTTCTGCAATTTCACCCGAAAACCCGTTTCGGTATCTAGTGAAATAAATTCCTGCGCTTGTTATTCTTTTCGGCATGAAACTTTTGCTCCAAATGGATGTCAGTGTCTCTTAAGTGTGTCACCCTACGGTTCGTGAATAATGCGGACATGATCGAGACCCCTCTCGGATCAATAATCAGAAACGGGATCTGGAGACCCATACTGACTCCCACACATTCAACGATGACTTTCTTGTGATCGTCGGAACCTTTTATGCTAGTATCTTAATCCCTTTGTTTCACAATATATTACATGTCCGAGATTCGATCATCGTTATCTCCATACCTAGTTTGATCTCGTTACTAACATGCACTCTTTTCTCGTTCCCGTGATATAACATTCTAGTGATCAAATCACTTGCTTGCAAGCTAATCAATGTGATATCACCGAGAGGGCCTAGAGCATATCTATTCGTCATCGGGATGAACAAATTCCACTCTCGATCCATGGGCCTCAACATAACACTTTAGTAGTTCTGAACCCATCTTTATAATCACCCTGTTACGGTGTGACGTTTGATGTTATCAAGAAACTCTTCCGGTGTTAGTGATTGACATGATCTCATGGTCTAAGGATTAGGATCACTTCGTAAGTTGTTATAGCAATATAAACTCAATGACTTTGATCGTAATGCTATACTTCGGATGAATGTTCATCACACCATTACACTAATGTTGTGACCTCGTTATTAACAAGATCCAATGTCTATGATCAGGAAACCTTGATCATCTTGTTAATCAACGAGCTAGTTTATGAGAGAGGCATAACTAGGAACTTCCTTTTTGTTTATTAAACACACATGTATTAACGTTTCTGTATTAATACAATTATAGCATGTAAAATAAACATTTATCATAAATAAGGAATACGATAATAACCACTTTATTATTGCCTCTCGGGCATATTTCCTTCAATTTGTTTCTAGTCACCCTTGTGAACTTTGAAGGTGTCCTATGCATCTATTTGCTACTCTATGAAGGACAAGCTAATTGCCACTAAGTTATGTTTTATGTATGTGAAACAAACAAACGTTTTTCAATGCATGTTATTCATGATCTTTGTTTGTAGCCTTTCATGTTGCATGCATAGTTACTTTGTCTTACTATTAGAACTTCTTATTTCATGCTCATGTTTAGAGTTCTTTGATCCCAGCTTTCAATGCTTGCAAATGGTTTGATCTTTATTGTGAGGGTGCATGTCACCTCAAAAATATTCTTTTTATCACTTACCTACTCGAGGACGAGTGATGAACCACAAGTATAGGGGGTGTATTGTAGTACTTTCGATAAATAGGAGTGTCGATCCCAACGAGTATCAGAAGGTGCTGAACAGTGGTATGGAGCAGGAAATCCCTGTGAATACTTAGCAACGGATTTTTAGTGGTTTTCTGACAAAGCAACAAAACAAGGATCAAGTAACAAAGGTAACGAACAAACGGATCAAGTGACCCAATCCTTTCTTAGCAAAGGACAAGCCAGTGGAAATACTTATAAGGACCAAACGTTCTCGAGGACACATGGGAATTCTTTCAAGTGCTTTCGCTTCAAATAGCTGAGTACTCTTCTTTGGTTTTTATAAGTGTTGTGTGGGTGAACATGTGCTAACATACCGCCCTTCCTAGGACTAATACATACTTGTGATTAAACCCGCTGCAAACATCCGTAACTATAGGAAAGTAATTAAGATATACATCTAACCACAGCCTTAAACTCTGAGATCCTACACTCCCTTGTGCAAAGGTGTCCTAACGGGGGTTCAGGTTTCTGTCACTCCGTCAACCCCACGATTAGTAGCCAAATACACAATGCATCCCCCTAGGCCCATAAATGGTGAAGTGTCATGTAGTCGACGTTCACATGACACCACTAGAAGAATAGCACCACAACTTAAATACTAAACCATTGAATAATAACCCATCATAGATTCACTACTAACAACATGACTTCTCCCATATCCTCAAGAACAAGACAAACTACTCACAAGAAATCATATGGATCAAGATGAAATATGATATGGTAATGGATACAATCTGAACATAAACAATAATCCAATGGTTCCACTCACAAGCATCAACTACAATAGTAATCAACACCGGGAAAGTTTCCCCTAAGAACTAAAGCAATATCCAACACAATTGCTACAGCAGGACGGAGTGGTGATTATGGTGCTGGTGGAGATGATGGTGTGGATGATGATGATCCCGATGAAGCCTAGCTTGATGATGGTGTTGATGGCGATGATCTCCCCTCTCCAGGAAGGAATTCCCCCGGCAGAAATCTGTCTATCGGAGAGATCTTTCTCTCTCGGTGTTTTCCGCCCCCCCAGAGGCGGCAGAAATCTATCTGTGGTCGCCCCCTGGTATTAGGGTTCCATAGGGAAGATATAGGCGAAGGGGCGGAGTCGAATGCCGGGCAGGTGGGCCACACCTGACCTAGGCGCGGGGTCAGGTGGGCCCGCGTCTGGGGGTGTGTGGGCCCCCTGAGGCCCTTCTCCGTCCCTCCTTCTGGCTCCTTCATTCTTCTAGAGAAATAATACGTTTCCATATTTTTCTGGTATTTTTCCGATCTTTGCGAAATTGCACCGAAACGCCTTCTTTTCCATCAGAACCCAGACTCCGGTAGTCCATCCTTCAGGAATCATCCAACATGCATAAACAGATGAAAAAGCCATAAGTAACACCTCATAATAAGACAAACATCAATGAATAGAGGTAAATTATGATATAGAAAGGTGATGCAAATTGCGCGTATCAACGAGCAAGAGTTAAGCTTGGGGATGCTTGATACGTCGGAAACGTATCTATAATTTTTGATGCTCCATGCTTATTTTGTATCTACTTTGCTTTGCTTTGTCTATACTTTGAGGTGTTTTTATATCTTCTCTGGAACTAACCTATTAACAAGTTGCCATAGTGTCAGTTGCCTGTTTTCTTCTGTTTTTGGTTCCAGAAAGGCAAAAAATCAATATTCTTGAAATTGGACGGGACAAAAGCCAAAGTCATTATTTTTCCCGGAGCAACACGGAACCACGAAGCAGAGCCAGAGGTGGGCCACAGGGTGGACGCACCCCCTAGGCACGGGCAAGCCCTGGAGGCACCCATAGGGGATGTGGGCCCCCTAGACCCCCACCGACCTTGATTCCTGCGCCTATAAGAAGCCTCCGACCCAAAAACCCTAGGGCATCCAGAAGAAATCCACAAAAACCTCTGTAGCGCCGCCACCACCGAAGGGGAGATTCGGGGGACAGAAAGTCTCTGTTCCGGCACCCTGCCGGGACGGGGAAGTGACCCCGAAGCCATCTCCATCGCCATCTTCATCACCGTTGCTGATTCCCATGACGAGGAGGGGGTAGTTCTTCCTCGAGGCTAAGGGCTCTACCGGTAGCTATGTGTTCATCTCTCTCTCTATGCATGATCTTGTGGTCATGAGCTTTGTAATCAAGTAGATCTACCTTGCTACTCAAGTGCTTCAATAGATCTCTGCTCTCCCCATGTGTGTGAAAGTGACAACGTGCACGCCATGGTGGCACTTAGGTTTGAGTCTACATAAATACTCTTTGTGCTTTAATAGATCTATGTTTTTTCCCACGTGTGTGAAAGTGACAGCGGGCATACCGTGTGTGGCACTTTGGCTAGATTGAATATTTGTTATGAGTTATATTTGGAGTTGGATATCTCTATGAAATTGTGGTGTTTGTTGGAACCATCTAGCGCTCAAGGTGACAGTGTGGGGTTATCTAGATCGGGGAAGGCAGACTTTGAGGAGTGTTGTTATAGCCCTACCGATGATTAGAGTGTACAACCGGAGAGTAGTATCATGAAGATAGGATATTTATATGAGAGAGTGTTCACTAGTGAAAGTATGATCCCTAGGCCTTGTTTCTAAACATTGAAACACCGTTTGCTTCTAGATCTGTTGCATGTTTGCTTGGTTCCAGTCTTTACCTCACCGTCAAGATCCAACAAAGCTATTTTCTGGCACCGTTACCACTTGTATTTCACTATCTCTTCGCCGAACTAGTGCACCTATACACCTGACAAGTGTATTGGGTGTGTTGGGGACACAAGAGACTTCTTGTATCTTGATTGCAGGGTTGCTTGAGAGGGAATACCTTTGACCACTTCCTCCCTGAGTTCGATAAACCTTGGATAATCTACTTAAGGGAAACTTGTTGCTATTCTACAAACCTCTGCACTTGGAGGCCCAAAAACTGTCTACAAGAATAGAAATGCGTAGACATCACTAGGTCATGGGGATGGCATAGCTCGAAACAAGTAAAGTTGTACTTGTCGATAACGAGATTGAACCCTACATGGCGATTTCGTTGATTAGGTATTGGGCAAGTAAAATATCAAAGTAACAAAGCAAAAATTACTCTATGTTTAATGGTTCAACGACAAAGATTCTCATGGAATGCACAGGGGACATTATGGGCATCCAGGTCCCGCTGATGATCATTGGTTCGAGAGGGGTCTTGACCATGTATGGAGTGTTCCCAAACCATTAGGGTAACACGCTTAAGGGTTTAACAATGCTCGGATATATATTTAGTATCACAGGAATCACTAAAGAAAAGAGAAGGAGAAATCGGAAGGGTTCCGAGAAAGTTCGCTAGGTGTCCAGAGTTGTCCGGAAGGAGTTCCGGTGCAACAGGAATTAAATAATATGTTAATATATGTTAATTATTGAACTATACATTTATTTCAATGTGCAACCCATGCCTAATGGGCCAATTACCTAAGGGAAAAGGAGAGAAGGGAGGGAATGGCCACATGGGCCCTTGGTGCCCATGCAGGGCCCAAGAGGGCCTTGTCCGACGACCAAGGTGGCCTCCCACCTCCTCCTCTCGTTTAGTCCCACATGGCTTAGGCAAGGGACTTGGGGGCTCCCCCCTATATAGAGGAGGGCATATGGAGGTATTTAGAAACCAATAAATCCTAAGCTTTGAGGCTTCTCCCTCCAAGTGACCTCCTCTATCCCTCCCTCTCTCTCTCTCTCTCTCTCTCTCTCTCTCTCTCTTGTGACTGCGGACCCACTATAAGGGCTATGCGAACGAGAGAATTTTTCACCGCGGAGCACCGTCGCGCTACAGTTTAGATCCAGGAGATCTACTTCCGCAGCCTCTGCTGGATCAGAGTCTAGGAGTCGTCGTCAAGCACCGTATCATGTGACCCCCTACAAGGTGTTGCATTAGTGGCACTCGAGTCATTCGAGCCATCAGAGTCATTGGAGCCAGTGGAGCCGGAGCTGGTGGGGTCGTCCGAGTTCAGAACGACCTTGAGGTTAGCGTCAGTACGACTACATCATCCACATTCTCCCAAACATTGACAAAGCTTTTCGGTCTTCAACTTGGTGAGTTCGCAAAAAGACTCTCATGTTACCGCATTACTCCTAGATAGATCCTGGCAGTCAGTGGTTTGTGTAGGAAAAATTATTATTTTCGGGCACTAAACCCCTACAAACTATCCCCTAAATCTATCTTTATATAATGAGAAAAATTCTTATCTCAATACTGAAGCTACTAATGTCTTTTTCAATGATTTGAGCAGTGTAGTGTTGAGTTCAATAGTGCCTTATCAGAATTCTTATGAGATATGGACAAAGCTTCAAGATAAATATGATGTGTCAAATATTTGTGAGGATGATTATTCTCCTTCCACCGTTCGGCTTTGATGAGTTCTCATCTTTCTCCACTCCACCTACATGTAATTTTTCACAAGGTAACGATATGGTGAGTGATGATAGAAATTTCAATGTGGATAGTGATCTTACTATTGATGATCCTTCATATTTATCTCATTGCAAATACCCAAAACATTCTTAGGAAGGGAAATGCCCTTTCAACGGTTGAATAAGAGTTGTTGGCCCACTAAGATGAGACAGGGGAGTTGGACGCTGGCCTGCGGAATCAATGGTGATAGTGAAGTGCTATGTGCACTGCGATGACTAGATCCAGGTTGCGGCGGCTACTTCCAAAGGATGAAGAGAGCAAAAACTAAAGCGAGGGAGATGGGGAGACGAGTGCATGCATGGTTGCCGGGTAGGCATCGTCATACTGTTGGCAATGAAATAGGATTCTACGACTATTCGGTGGGGGTGGTAAAGGATGTGACAACATGATACAGATGGACTGGATCGCTTGTATGTGGTACCCACCTGTCGGTATTCGACGTGACGCTGTTTTTTGGGTGTGTTAAGCACTCCAAGAATAGTACCAATGGGATAAGGCCGACCTAAGAGTGTGTGGCGCTTTATTGATCTGCCACAGACAAATGGTGCTACTAGGAGGCCAGCTGAGCGCTGATTTTTTGTTTGATGCACTAATATCCATATTGAGAGGCTATTGGTAGGCCGACTGGAGAGGCTCCAAGTTTAGTTAGAACATATCCAATAGATGCCCCCAAAAGGGAGAGGTTCTCCTAAAAACTGATTTCGAGGGTATCAAAGGAAAAAAAAAGTTGCTCCAACGTATGTCAATGCCCCCCAAAAAGTTGGGCACGTTCCAAAAACGTCAGCGCACTGCAAATATGTGGCACGCGCGCGGGCTGCCGCATAACCTCCCCTCCCCCGCGCGGACACCAACTGTCGTGAATATTCCTCCCACGCCGCGACATTGCCATGTTGCCGTCGATTCCAACACGACGCTAGTAGATCCGGTCGATACCCACCGCCATATAATGGCCCCACCATGCTACCCCATCTACAGGTCCACTGGTTTCCGTGGTATGCGACTACGTACTTCCGGCAACTATGTCGCCGAGATCACACACGATTCCCGTTGGTTGTGGCTCTACACGTTTGACACAGTGGACGTTGACACACACGCCTTTGATGTGTGGGGGTGTGGAGGCTCGGCCGGGCGTGGTGGGACGTGAACTTTCCCGTATGCGAGAGCCATGAGGAGGTCGAGATGCTTTGCTTCGCTGGTTCTCTTCCTCACCACTACCAAGGAGAGGAATCACTGCACCGTCATGCGGTAGGTTGTCGCCGTCGAGTCTGACACCATGCTCATTATGAGGTACAAGGAGGACAACCCGGAGGCCTTGTAGGCGGAGATCGAGTTCTATGCGAAGAGGGAAGCAGAGAAAAAGAATAAGAAGCGCGGCGAATAGGTCTATGTAGGGCATGTGGAATTGGTGCAGCACATTTGATGCCCAATAAGATGAAAATTGGATGGCAACAACCAAAAATCGGTGCCAAAAATAGGCCATCTCCGAGAGATATACTCTTAAATTCTCACATGAGTGAATCTTGCAAGATCTTGTTGTAGATCTAGTTGCGCCTCCACGAACTTGAACGCGTTCTCGTTTCCCTCGCGGCTCTCCTCTCCCAACCGCTGTGCTTGAGTCTCTTCCAAATCAAGAATCGCTAGACCCTCACCTCTCCTCTCCGGCAGCGGCCGGCGACGACTAGGTGAGGGTCCCACCCTGTACAACAGTAGTTTCGTAGGGCTAGGTCTAGGTTGAGTTTCCCCAAGTGGGGTCTAGCGTCATGCCTAGTCTTAGCTTCACTCCGACGCCGGCGAGCGGACATCTAGGCTCAATTCCATGGTGGGATTTGGCGCTGGTGGGTGTATTTGGTGAGGGATTGCTGAATAAGCTCGTGTTGGTTCATGGTGGAGGGCTTGGATCTGTTGCCTTTGTTCTTCCTCGTCGCCGACGTGGCGGAAGGAAGAAGGACGTGCTGGGTTCGGGTGCTCCAAGGGAAGGTGCTACAACCGGCGGAGATTCTCAACGGTGGCGACCTCGCGCTGCCGTTATCCAAGGTCAAGGCGGCCACTCCGCGCTGCGGTGCTATGTGTACTGTAGTCTGTTCAACCTCTAGGCCAGCGTGCCATCAAGGAGGCCTCTCAACGGCTCTGCTGTGGCGCTTTTCGTCGCACCGTTTCCAAGTGGTGATTTCCCCGGCGACGGCGCCGACGGCCGCAGTGGCGAGCTCGTCTTCTGCAGCGGTGGAGGAGGGCCTGATTGCTTTTGCAAATCTTGTGATAGGATCCTTTCTGTGAAAGCCGAGGGTTTGGTTGTATTTTTCCTTTCTTCTAAGGTCCTCGATGTAATTTATGAGCCCACTGTTTAATGCAGACCCTTCGGGGTCCTTCCCTTGTTAAAAAAAAGAGTGAATCTTGTAGTAGTAGTAGAATTTTGGAGTGAATACTGATGGTGTGGTGGGTCCCGACGAACGGTGAAAAGTTGGCATGATATAGGGAGAATATTTGGATGGGGGCGGGTGTGTGTGTTTCTTTTGTGGTAGCCTAGCGTGGGGGAGACGTACAGCTGCCATCGCATGCCCCATCCTTGCACACGTCGCAGCATGTCGGTACCCATTCAAAAAGTAGTACTAGTATGTTGTAGCTGTACAGCTGTACTAGTACTAGTAGTATAGGGTACCCTCCGTAGAGACAGACGCGGACGACCACATCGGCACCGTACGTCGCGCGTGCAGCCCAGACACGGTGGTAGGTACGTAGTACGCATACTTGCCTCCGTATCCCCAGCCATCAGAACGTACTCTTTCCGTCCGTAAATAAGTGTACATCTAACTTTTGCCTAAGTTAAACATAACTAAATTTGACCAATTTTAAAGAGAAATATATGAACATATATTACATCAAATTGATATATTATAAAACTAGATTTAAAAATAAATCTAATGGTAACAATTTAGTGTCATAAATGTTGGTATGTTGTCCTAAAAAGTTAGTCAAACATAGTAAAGTTTGACTTAAGACAAGGCTAGAAGTGCGGACAGAGGGAGTAATCATGAAAACCACACTGGCCTATATAAAGAGGAAAACCACATTGATTTGATCGATGTA
This sequence comes from Avena sativa, assembly GCA_916181665.1. NCBI lineage: Eukaryota > Viridiplantae > Streptophyta > Magnoliopsida > Poales > Poaceae > Avena > Avena sativa. The sequence continues at coordinate 366,586,859 of OV702297.1, read as the reverse complement.
CACGCTCGCACATACACGGCGCGCGCGCGTGTGCGTACGTGCACGAACGGTCTCCGTCTCAATCATCAGGGCATCCATCCATGATCCATCCATCATTCCATCACACGGCGAAGCAGCTAGTAGCGACGGAACCCCACGAGCACCAGCCCAGCCCAGGCCACCGGCGCTCTTTCTTTCTTTCTTTCTCATCAGCCTCAGCCTTAATCACTCCTCCTTTCTCCTCTCATCAGCCTCAGCCTTAAAGGGGGACGGACGTCAGACGTGCTTTCATGCCTGTGGGGAAGGCCGATAGTCTATTGGTCGACCGATGATGCAGATCATCAGATCATAATGGCGCGGAATGCACGCTAATCCTAAGAACACCTCCACTCGTTTCGACCGATGATGCAGATCATCAGATCATAATGGCGCGGAATGCATGCTAATCCTAAGAGCACCTCCACTCGTTTCGACCGATGATGCAGATCATCAGATCATAATGGCGCGGAATGCACGCTAATCCTAAGAACACCTCCACTCGTTTCGGTGTTTCTGGGCCGAAACCCGGATCTAAATAGCGCAAACGGATATAACTTTTGGCCTGGAAACGGCCAGTTTCTCACTCGTGTTTGCGGACCGAGTTTCCGGATTTGGCCAAATTTCAATCAAACTCGATAAAATTTAGATGAATATAGGCGATTTCATTAATATTGGGTGAGTTTATACAAATTACATCAAATTCGGACGAACACCCGAATTTTGATTAGGCTAAGAAAAACTAAAAAAAGTTAGAAATAGCCGACACCGGGGCCGATGCCACCGAACGCCGTTCATATGCCGAAGTTATGGTAGAAGCATGTGTAGCCGGGGTCCACCTTGCCATCGTCGTCGCTCGGCGGCTGCGGGGGCGGGAGCTGCCCTGGCTGGTGTCGCCGTAACGCCGTAGCTGCGACGAGGGGCCGGTGTCGTCGTCAAGGAGGATGAGTAGTGCGCCCTGGTAGGCGAACTCCCGGCGAGCTCTGCGGGCAGCCTTACGCTCGGCCTCCTCCTGGTGGTGCCGAATTCAGTGACATCCTCCTGCTCCTAGTCAGCCCTGTACCAGGCGAGGGCGTCCGGATCCGACATCGGCGACACGTCGTTGAGAGAGTGCGCCATATCCATCCTCATGGTGAAGGCGTCCTCGTCGACAGGGACCGCCCAGTCCACCGGCTTAGGCTTCGGCTGGTCGGCGACGATGGCGCGCGGGGCTCGTTGATGATGACGCCTCGCTATCTCGTCCTCGGCGCCAAGCGCATCGGCGTTTCGGCCTCCCGCTTCACGGGACGCAGCGCCTCGCCGCTGGCTCGCGGTGACTGTGCCGGCGTAGAGCCGAACGAGCGGGAGGCCGAGGCGGCGGAGGACGACGAACTAAGGCTGTCCATCCTCCTGGGCAGCCAGTTCGCCGGAGGGGCGCGCCTCGCCCTCGCCGCGGGCGGCAGCGAGCGAGGGAAGCCTAGCCTCGGGCGGTTGCCTGCGACGATATGCTCTAGGACCGCCGCGAGCGTCCATCCTGGCGCACTCCACCAGCAACGACGAGACACTTCGGCGGCAAGCTGGGCAAGCCTTCGTGGGAGGAGAGCTCCCGAAGCCAGCGGTTGGCGAAGAACTTCCCACAGTAAGCAAGGTTACCGGGGTCTTTGGCGAGGTTTAGATCCTCCATCGCCGCGATTGCGGCCTGGATCTCCTCGACCATCTCGTTATCCTCCGGCACCGGCGGCACCGGCACGCCGCCAGCTCTGAGCCTCCAGTTGGGAGGGCATCGGAAGTCGGGCGGCGCCATATAGCCGATGTCGTGCAACATCCGGGCCTCCCACGGCTGGATGGTACGCCGACCGAAGCCGTTCGTCGCTGCGGGATCGCTCGGGTACCTCTCCACCATGGCTTTCGTCGAGAGCTTCTACTCGCCGGAGTTGGATTTCATGGTCAGGGGAATGAAAAGTTTGAGAGTGTGTGCTGTGAGCCGGCGAGGGCGCCAACATTTATAGTCGAAATGGGCGACGAAGGCGGGAGGGGTATAGCGGCGTGGGCGGGAAAAGGGAAAACGACGGGAAGGCGAGCCGGCAGTGGCGCGCCATTACGACGACGTGTGACCCACGAGATGAGCAGTCAATGCCCGGCGGTCCGTCGCGGGAGCAAAGGCGAAGGGATGAGGAGGACTCAGCTTCCCGTCGCTGACCGGGCGGGGCCACATGTGGATTCGTTTTTTCAACGCTTCGGGATCGGCCTGAAAATTTCGGATGGATATTAGGACAAATCCAGATGAAATCGACGTCTTAAAAACACAACTGAACCATTTTTCGACGTCCGGATGAAAAAAATCCTAAACTGTCTTGTAAAAGCCAAGTGAAGATGCTCTAACAAGTTGTCTGATGGACCGGCACGTACACCCGGAAAGCTGGAAGGAAATCTCTCTTGGCTGCGCACTCGATCGGGATTCAGAATCCTGTAGCCGATCGGCCTGTAGCTCAGCTGCCGACGACTGTTCCGAGTGGCGAGATTTGGATCGGTGGATGTGGCCGTGGCCAGGGCCAGCACACTGCACAGGCTGCACAGCACGGGCTTTGCCGCGGGAAAGCTAGGCAGGTGGTGTCATCAGGTGCAAAACCTTCGCCACCGTCCGTCGTCCACACAGAGTGCCTCTCGCAGTCCCTACTGCTACAAGACTACCTACCTCACTCCGGCAATGGCTGTCTTGTCGCATTTGTTCTGTCGCTAGACTTAACAAAAGGAAATATCTCAAAGAAAAGGAAAAAACATTTCGTGTTTTGTGCAGTCACGGAAGGGCCAACCACGTTCGGCCGGCCCAACAAACTGCTGGGCTTCTTCGAGGTTTCATCTCTTGGGCTTTCCGAGAATTGAGCCCGGAAGTGGGTTCGTTCGTTGGGAGAGAAAAGATGCGGCGCGAAGGTTTCGCCGTTCCCTCCATCTCTCTCGGGTTTTCCTCCGCCTCCGAGACACGGAGGGCAAAAAAAACTCTAGCTATTCCCCTTTCTCCTTCACCGCCGCCACTGTCAGTCGTTTCAGACTCCGGAGGTCCTCAGGTCCGGAGAAGAAAATCGCCGCGGAGAATCCTGCCCGTCGCCCGCCGTCGTCTGGAGTCTCTCTCTCCTGCCCCGGTACGCTCTTCTCGACTCCTCGATTTTCCTTTTCCAGGTTACGCGATGCGGCCGCTACTTCTCGTTTCTTCCCGTTCGCGGAATCGTGCTTTCGTTTCGTATGTCTGATCGTTCCCCTCGGACGCGACGGCATCCGATTGGAAAGTTTGCGACGAACTGCTTGTTTTTCCGTCGTGAGTACTAGTTATGAATCAGGAGCCGAGTGTCATGGTCCGGGTACCAGCCACGCCGGCAACGAACAGGGGAGACTACTAGCCAGTGACCTGCTTATCATGCGGGGTGTGAAGCAGCAAGTTGATACCATGTTCCCCTACGTTTGCTGCAAGTATATTCCGGCAACGAAGAGGGGTGGTATTTATTCCTGCAAGTAGTATATTTGTTTATTTCGAATCTGCTTCAATGCTACGCATATCTGTAAGACAGTCTAGAGCCTGTTCCCCTATGTTTCAGATCTCATTAATCTCATGTGTTCGTATGTTGAGGTCCCATCACACTTAATATGCACAACTTCAGTGGGTGTTGGTGCCGCTCGTAAAAAAAACGGTCTTCTGCCGCATTGGCCCTATTCGCTTGTCCATGTTTTGGCGATGTGCATTGTTCGATCAAATTATCTTCGTAACATTCCTGTTCAATTTAGTCAGTTCATGTGGAGACTTGTTTTACTCAAGTGACCCGGCCCCATTAACCATAGGTTCTGCCTTTCTTGGTGCACAGGCATGAAAAATGAGGATGAACAAGAGGAAAGCACCGGCAGCGCCCCTGGCCAAGTGCTCTCAGGTCGAAACCTGAAAAGGCTCCGGTCCAAGGTGTGGGATGACTTCACACCCATCTACATCGACGGGAAGCTCACGAGGGCTGAGTGCATGCACTGCCACCAGGTCTTCAACAACAACGGCACCAGCAAACTGCTAAAGCACCTGGCCAAGTGTAGCCCCATTTCCCAGAAGAGGCCAGTGCAACAGAAACTCCCGTTCTTGTTGACCAGCCAAAATAAATCCCCGGACACAACAGATGCATTGCCTAAGAAGAAGGCACGTGTCCTGCCTGGCATTCTCCCTCACGCGAATATGGAAATTCAGAAGGTTGATCAGAATTTGTCTCAGGAGAAACTTGCGACACGTGACCAGAAGACGCTTGCCTCATTAGACACTCCCACCGACAAAGGTCGCAAGAATCAGTCGCGTGTGGAACTTACAGTGCCTGAGCAGGACATTCCCACTGACATGAATCAGAATGATCCCAAGGTTGATCAGAGTGAACACCGTGAGGAACTTGTTAGGATATTGTCTGCACACGGGTACCTGCCATCAATAGGTATCCACGATAGATTCAGTAAGTTTGTTGCTTGCTTAAATCCTGTGGTCAAGATGCCGACTGGCATGTATATGCACTTTAGGGGACTCTTTGAGAAAGAAAAGACCAAGCTGAAGGAGAAGTTTGCAGCTTTGCGTAGTCGGGTTTGCTTGCATGCTCATGTATGGCACTATGATCTGGTCTCACCGTTCCTATGCTTGAGTGTTCATTACATTGATGACGATTGGGAGAAGCAGAGAAATATCATCACATTTCATTCTGTGGATCCTTCCTGCAATGCAGACCAATTGAGCCAGGCTGTATTGTCTGCTATTGGAGATTGGGGTCTTCGTGATAAGATTTTCAGCATCACACTGGATGACGCATTTCTGGATGATTCAGTTGCTTCAGATTTCAAAGCCAGACTCCAGGATTGGAACCTTTGCTTGGCAAAACGGAGCTTGTCTAGATCTGCAAACTGCTGGACCTCATCTATGTCTGCAGACTGCAGCTCGTCTATGTCTGCAAACCGGAGCTTGTACGTGATACGGTATGCAACTCATCTAGTTAATCAGGTCATACAGGTGGGGAAGGATGAACTTCACAAAGTCATGGACAAGTCAACAAAGTGTTCTAACTATACAAAGGGCCACATTCCTTCAGTTGTACGGTTTCCAAACAGTGCATATGCACCATCACCTGAAGACTGGAGCAATATGCGGAAAATCAGTAAGATACTGCAAAGTTTGCGTCGATACATGGATGAGATGCTCACTTGTGACAGTCCAGTTGACCTCCTTAACCGGTTATGGAATGTGAAGGAAGTTCTGCATCCAGAAGATAATTTTTACGGAGACAAGACAGTTTCGAAAGAGCTAGAGAAGATGCAAAAGAAGTTTATTGAATACTGGAATCTCTATTGCTTAAGTATCTGTCTGCCTGTGATCATGGATCCTTCATACCGCCTGGAATGCATCAAGTCTTGTCTTAGGTTTAAGTTGTACAATTATTGTTTGAGGCACGAACTGGACAAGGAGATAGAAGATTATTTTCAGCAAGTGCATGATGTTTTGATCAACCTCTTCTATGAGTATTCTGATCAGCTGCGAGACGCTAGCTGCACTCCTGGGTCTAAAAGTAGCAGGAATATTGTTGTGAAGGGAGACGATACGCTGATAGACTATTATCATCATATTGTCTATCCATTCAGCAAGCGTCCAATGTCAGAACTTGATCAGTATTTGCAAGAGCCAGGCCCCTGTAGAGGTGAGCAAAGTGTTCTCCAGTGGTGGAAGGAACACAGTCTGACCTATCCTACACTTGCTCGGATGGCACGTGATATATTGGCAATACCCAGCAGCAGTGACTGCAGTGTAGCAATAAGGACTGCAAGACGAAGAATTTGTGAGTCTCGTTACTCTCATTCATACATGGTTGAGGAGATTGTCTGTATTCAGGATTGGCTCAGATCTTATGGTACGACATACACTTGCTTTTCTGTTTTTACCCCACTAGTACGAGCACGTGCACGCGCATGTTATCTTGAAAAAAAAAATTAGTCTTGGACTAACCTCAGCTTTAATGTTATACTAGGTTCTTTGAGCGAAATGCCAAACTGTGCTCTTTTTGAGTGAATACCCTGACCTTCCTAATGTTAAATGTAAGCTGCTTCTCTTCTCTTTCATGATTCACCGATGAAACATGTGCTACTGGCAATGGTTCAGGTTTTTTGCCTTTCTAATGCAGTATTCAAGAATGGCAGTGGAATCGACTCGCGTGACTTATGTTTAGACAATTTTGGGGCAGTATGTGAAGTTCATTTAACAGTTTTGTCACAGATGGAAGAGTGGTGAGGAGGCCTTTGTACGTCATCTAAGTAATTTATTTTGATGCAAAAGTTAGAGCACCATCTACTGTATATATATTGTTTCGTCTGATAATCCTTGACTTTAGTTTCGATGTTCACTTGTATCCTCTTCTAGCGCATCGCATTCAATCCTCTTCTCTCTAGCCCTATCTTCTGAATATCATTTTGGCCGATAATCAGGCATTTCCAGTGCTTGATACATTTTAGCCATAAAATAATTTGGCGTCATTTTTCTTGTTGTTCATACCATGTCTGCTGTTTCTTCCATATGTATGCACAATGTTTCATAACGACAGGATTGCATGTTGTGCCAAAATGTCATCACCTATTGCATGCTTCACTAAGTAGCTACTGCATGTTACCATATCTATTTGTTTACTGCATATTTTCAACACATGGTTTTCTGTGCATTCTCTTTTATATTGCATATATATCTGTTGGAGGTGTGTTTGTTGTGTTGGCCATCGGTACGCTGCATCATCTTGCGGCAAGATGAGAGCCTTTTACTCCGAATAGGAGTCCGATTTTGCCAGAGATCTACGCATAGAATGTTTTTTTCACTGGTCTTAACGTGCCAACGTCTCATGGACATGGGATGCATCGCTGAGCGAATGAATTGCTCGGGTCTTGGAGCGTGCTGAAGTGCAGGGTGCCACGGGATTTGGCAGGCGGCAACAATTATTACTCCCTCCGTCTAGAAATAACTAGTTTGTCTAGATTTGAACGTATTTAGACGCATTTTAGTGTATAAATATATTCGAATCTAGGCAAATCCAAGTCAGTTATTCTTGGACGGGGGGAGTATTAATTATTATTAGATGAATGTCCGTGTGTTTTACGGACTTTTTTGCGATACCATTACAAACATAGATGCTCACAATTGCGCAGATACACGCATTCTTATGAAGGCATACACTCATGTGAGAACCTCCGAAACACTGAGTCTGAAAGATTGATTCAGCGGGTCTTGAAATTGACCAAATCATCACAAGTGCCTCCTGCTGAAAAATATTCTGTCTTTTTATAAGACATCAAAGTGTCAAACATGGAGTTTGAACTCGGGTGGATTGGAATACCACTGTCCACCTAACCATCCAACCACATGTTAGTTCTCTTCTACGGTCTTCTTAGCTTTTTTTACCACACATGTAAAAAATAACACATGAAAATACATGTCTCTTGATAGAGATAACCAGATAATAGTAGATAAAATTAGTGATTACAAATTACTAGTATTAGAAATGATAAAATACATGGGGCCTAAATATTTCCAAAAAAATGTGGTAAAAAAGATGATTCTACTTATAGTTAATTACACATCTTACCAACAATCGGCCTTATAATTATTTTATCTACTACCTTCATACCGGTTTATTAGGCTAACACGAAGTTCAAAAATTATGTTTGGCTACAAATTTGATCAATGAAATATGAATGATATGTCACAAAAACTATATCATTGGAAAGGTATTTTAAATGCGTATCCAATGGTATAAATTTCGCGACATATAAATCATATTTTATTGACCAATTTTGTGGTCAAACTTTTTTCTTGAACTCCGTATTAGCTCAATAAACATGTATGGAGGTAGTAACTGCATGCAAATATAGAGCGAGTTACACAAATTAAGTTGAGATGTAATTTAAAAGTTACTATCATCAAAAAAAATCTAATGTATATCAGTGTTTCACTTTTCTCAACGAAAGGTCTATAACTTTCATATTACATAGTTGATTTTCTCATCCATTTGTCTTTACAGAGATCCGGACATTTAGAAGCTTTTCATTTTGTAAATTGTAGTTTCACATCCACAAATTGGAAATTGTTCAAGCTAAGCCTGACCTACCAAATTTGCACTTAGAGGGTTCTAGATGATTTCTTCCATCAAGTTGCATGCCTTGTGCATCAGCACAGAACAGGAAGGGCCTCCAAGTCTTGAACTCTCACTTTCCATGTGAAGTAAATCTCCATCCTCAGTTCTAAAAGGTTGTAACACAAGCTACTCAAATCATGAGGTAAGAACATGCTCCTTGTGATTCAAAACAATGCCATGAACTAAGCCCAATCTTGCTCATGGCCAACAAAAGCCCACCGCGGTGAGTGCATGGTTGGCAATTACAATTAGCCTCGTGAAAATCGACTGTCGGTTTGAGCACCCCGGTTGCTGCCGCTCGACACTGCTAGAGCCTAGAGGTCTCGCATGATGGCAGGCGCCGTTCTGCTTCCATGTTCCGCCCCTCTGCTGCCAAGGATGGAGAAAGAGACGGGAGCGACGCCCCTCTAGACTCCATGACAGGTGGCACCCACTGTTGATGTTGTTCTTTTGTTGAGGGGTCTTTTGACAAAAATGCACAGCTAAGACCGGTCAACTATATGTAGTGGCTGACTAGTGGGTCCCGCTAGTGCCACATCCGCAAATACCGCCAATTCCTGGCACCGGGGATCGTATTTGAGCGCGCTGAGCTTCTTTGATGACCGTATTTGCGTATAATCAAAGTATAGTGACCTAATCAAATCCCGCGTGTAAGTTACGGTACTATCCATGTATTTTACTTTTTAACAGAATGTAAGAGAACAACTTCTTATTGGAGGAGCATGTAGAAGAGAAACAGCTTTTTTTTAGGGAAGTAAAAGAGAAACAGCTAGTAAGCTGATTTCAAAGAAAGTTGGCATGCTAATTACCCAAGTCCATTAGAAGATGAATTGGCCCAGACAACGATTACTATGGCCCATCATAAGGAATTGTCCAGAACTCCAGAACAATGCCCGAATGGAAAAGAGAGAGAAAACCTCCTCGGCTCCGTCTCCTTGTCCGGCTTTTCCCCACCTCGATCTCCTCCTGCCCTCGATCCCCAACCCACTCTGCTGCTCTGCGCTAAAACCCTACTCGAGCAGTAGCGATCAGGCCGTATCGGAGCTCCCCTCTCTTCCCTGGAAGCAAGCCCAGGCTCGCCGCCTCCGCCTCCACCATCGTCGCCGACTCGGCGAGCGGGCGCCACCACCTGAAGATCAAGGGCTACTCGAGCCTCAAGGTCCTTCCCAACGGCCATCGCCTCAGCTCCTGCCCCTTCACCGTCGGAGGCCATCGCTGGAGAATCAACTGCTACCCCAACGGCAACACCAAGGAGAGCGCGGGCCACGTGTCCCTCTTCCTCGCCCTCGACGAGAATGTGGCGGGGAAGATGACGGCGTCGTTCCGGTTCAGTTTCAAGACAGATGAGCCATGGCTCTTCCTCCGCAGCAAGAACAACAAGAAGGCCACGCTAGCGCCGCAGCCATCACCGGCTGCGCGCGACTTCGCTAGCAAGGCTAGTATTGGGCTTCCAACTTTTGCCAAGTGGGAAGCCTTGGAGCAATCGAGGCATCTGAAGCACGATTCGTTCACGATCCGGTGCGACATCGTCGTCCTCAACGGGTACAAGGTCCGCAATGCCGAGAAACCTGCTCCAGATGTCGTCCTCGTGCCCCCATCGGACCTGAACCAGCACCTCGGCGGTCTCCTCCTCACCGGAAAGGGCGCTGATGTCGTGTTCGAAGCTGGCGGCGAGACGTTCGCCGCGCACCGGTGCGTGCTCGCTGCCCGGTCGCCGGTCTTCAGCGCGGAGATCTTTGGCTCAATGAAGGAGGGCAACACCAATGATCTGGTCCGCATAGATGGCATGGAGGCGCAGGTGTTCAAGGCCTTGCTCTGTTTTGTGTACACTGACTCCTTGCCTGAGATGAAGAAAGAAGAGGAAAACACGATGTTCCAGCATTTGCATGTCGCTGCGGACATGTATAACATGGAGAGGCTGAAGTTGATCTGCGAAGACAAGCTGTGCAAGTACATTGATGTTGGTACCATTGCGAATATATTGGCACTAGCTGAAGCTCACCATTGCCATGTGCTGAAGAGTGCGTGCTTCAGTTTTCTTGGCCGTAAGGCAAATCTGATGGCGGTTATGGCCAGCGATGGCTTCGAGCATCTAAACGCAATCTGCCCCTCTGTTGTGAAGGAGTTGTTCGCCATGCACTCGCTAACTTAGTTCAGGGATACCCATTGTGCTACCAATGGTGCTTTTACCATCAGGTACTTCTCCTGTTTCAGCAATGGTATCCCTGGTCTGACAGATCAGTTCAGTACATCTATCCTAACTTCCTAAGGAGCTGCGAAGTAGTTTCAGTTTGTGTCCGTGTGTTACTTCATTTATGTGTTTATTGTGATTAAATCTGTACTGGCTATTGCACTTTCCTTATATTTTTTAAAGCTTTGGTGAGTAACTCAAGGCTGTTGTGCTGCATCCGTTTTTCAGGAAATGTCAAAGTAGTTTCATGTATGGTTGCATGCTAGTTTATTGCATCTCGGTAACTATACCTGCTAATTAGATAAGTGCATTGTTCCTAGGTAGTTTGATGCTAGTTTTTTTTTGCATCTGCAGTAGGCTCACAATATTTTTCTTGTAACCTTGTCCAGTGCATCAAAACTTAAAATTAACACAAGTTAGAACTGAAGAAAATGGAGGGGGTTATTGCCATGAATTCTTGAAAGAGAGCAGGATGTGGTATTGCTGTAGACACTGCTCTCGTGGCAGATCATGATAAATATGTTAAATGATTGCACTCTTATATCCGCTTTCGGTACACTACGCATGATGTGGTACACTACGCCAGTATCCGCTGGTCTCTGGAACATGGGGCGTTTCACAAAGAATTTTTTGCATATTCACTTTTTCTTTGAAATAGGGAGTATCATGATAAATACACTGTTAAATGATTATACTATTATATCCACTTTCGGGATTGAAAAAGTGCAGGATGTGCTACAGCTGTGTCCACTGCTCTCTGTGGGGGCAGATGGGATGATCCACAAATAGGGAGTATCATGATAAAATCACCCTTAAATAATTGTACTCTTATATTCACTTTCAGGCTTGTTGTTGTCGGAAGAACAACATTGACAAAGGGCTGAACTTTGAAATCTGCTATACCTGTTCAGAACTACATTTTGTTTTTGGTTTGTCACGGTGCCACGTTGACAAAGGTCAATCTTAATAGTTGGCAACAGAATGGGGATGTGGGATGCAAAAACAAAATGTAGATCTGAACATTTGTTGAATTCTTTATGGCCTTTATGGCAACAGAATGGGGATGTGGGATGCAAGAACAAATAATGGATGTTTCATTTGTGAAGGAACTAATAATGGATGTCCCCCTTTTGCATTGATTTCATTGATTGCTATTCCAAATTTTAAATCTATTTCATTGATTGCTATTCCAAATTTTATATGGAATGAATTTCACCTTTTACCCCTTAATTATGCAACAATAATGACCCGGTTGAGATAAAAAATCATCTAGATTATCCTTTGCTTTCTTATACGTGTCTATTGGGTAAGGTGTGAGGTGATGAGCGAGATTAGAAATTATTGGGACGACAAAGAGAATGTTAGTAGAGGTATAAGTAAAGTCTTGACATGATCGTGGATGGAACCTGCCGATCCTTACACATTTTTTCTGCCACGTTGACGTAACGTGCTATATGAAAAAAACAAGAACAATACTAAACTGGAATAAAACCATGTTTAAAGTCTCAAAGAAGGAATATTTTAGTAGAAGTTCCACTAAATTAAGTAATACGTGTCACAAATGCATAGATGCAAGATAAACTGTGGAATTCACTCTTTTATATTTTACACCAACTGTACTCCCTCCGATCCATATAAATATCGCTAATTTAGTATAACGATATTTATTATGGATCGGAATAAGTAGTTTTTAGATAAGCCCGAAACCCCAAACACTGGGTGGAATCATCGCTGTGTTCTTTGAAATAGCGTTTTGCCACTTCATCCATGGCAATAACCTCCCTATACAATTCCATCGCTTTCTCAATGGTCTTGTCCTCTGATAAATTATGTAATCTTTTCTTAGATGTAGGATGAGTAGAATGTATTCTTGTCCGTAGAGAGTCTCCTGCGACCTTTGCTTGCTTCTGAGCGACCACAAGGGCCCAGCGTGGATCAAAGCCAGCAGCACCTAGTAGCATGATGCCAATGTAATCTGCCTCTATCTCCGACCTACATATATATATATAGGCAAACAATATATACCAGGAAAACATTCTAATTAACAAGATATGTTTAACATAGTAAACAATTTAATAATACAGAAAAGGAGCTCCTGCGAGAGAGGGGTCGGGATACGTTGAGGTTGAACATCCCTCCATCCTATAAAAAATAAGACGTCCTCGTTTTATGTATTTTTTTTTAGAGTGGATGTACAAACCCAATACCTGGGTTCAAATCCCTATGGATACAAATTTAGGTTCCTATTTATACTTAAGGACCAGGCTATCCTGATACTCATGCAATTTATTCTGAGGACCAGGCTTGGTGTTTAACCAAGTTTAAAAATCCTGGTACTCATGCTTAATGGATGTGTATATCCCTAGTTGGTGCAGAGGTCGGGGAAGTGAAATCCTCCCTCCATTACAAAGGAAGTGAGTCTAGCTCAACTGGTTGAGGAGTGGATGTACAAACCCAACACTGGGTTCAAATCCTAACGGATGCGAATTTAGGTTCCTATTTATACTTGAGGATCAGATACTCATGCAATTTATCTTGAGAATCAGGCTTGGTGTTTAACCAAGTTTAAAAATACTAATGTTCATGCTTAATGGTTGTGTGCATCCCTAGTTGGTGCAGAGGCCGGGGAAGTGAAATCATCCCTTCATTTAGAAGAATAAAAACCCGCTCCTGGGTCGCTGCGCGCGACGACTCTGGAGGGTCAAAAACCCTAGGCCCAGCCACCGCTGTCGGCCGATTTCTCCGGCCGGCGGTGGCGGCCTCGCCCTGGCTGCCGAAGGCGGGGGGTGCTTCCTGTGTATGCCTCGTCGGGCTCCTGCGCGCGAGAGGTCGGCTATTGGGCGGGCGGAGGCCGTGCGGAGGGGCGGCGACAACTGTGACGGTGGGGCAATAGCGTCTTCACCGACAGGGTGGCAGCTCTCAGCGGCACACGATGGGGAGGCGCGGAGGAGGACGGAGATGGCTGCAGAGATGGTCGAGGACGGCGGTTGTCCTCCTAGCCTGATTTGCCGATCAGATCTAGGCTCGTTCTGATCGTCGGGAGCCAGCCGGCGGTGTGGGGACTGTTGTGCTGGTTTTTCCTAAATAAAGGTGGTCGTCCTTAGATTTTCCTCTCTCTGTGATGAAGAACTACCTTTCGCTAGTCCTCATTGATCTTAGGTGGACTACCGAGTTCCGGAAGACTCCGTCGGTGAATTCCAAATGGACGACATGCCTGGAGTTCGCAGTTGCGGACGGTGTTTCGATCACGCGCAACCATGTATTTTGTTGGTCGTTTGGTTTCAGAGGTGGCGTTGTGAAGCTCTACAATATGTTGCCATTATGGGACAATACTTGATTCCAAGGTGAAGTCAGATGCGGAGAATGGCACGAAAGCCGAGAACTGAAGACGGACAATAAAAGTTTTAGTCTTGGGATGTAGGGTTTCTGGCTTGGTGTTTTATGATTTGTAGTAGCAGAATTGGCAAGCGGGGGCAACAACACATGAGGAATTTAGTGTCTAATCTTGTAGGGTGAAAACCCAAGGTCTGGCCTTAACTGGTTGTGCCTGGCAATAATCTTGTTGAAGGCATTGTTTTGTGTGTGCGGACTTTCTCCAGAGTGAGAACCTATGGTTTTTGATCAGAGCGATGACGACACTTGAGCATTGTTCCCTTTTTGAAGGCATCGCTTTTGGAGTTGTTGGATTTTTGGTACTGTTGATCTGGTGGTGTTTTGTCCGCTGTTTCAAGGATCTAATCACCGTAGCGGGACTTTTCTTTTTGGTAATTCTTCTTCGTTTTGTTGGCTGTGTGTATCCATAATACCAATAGGGCATTGCGTCGTTGCAGAGTCTGGGTGTAATTGGTATCTCATGATATTAATATATACTCCTTTCCAGAAAAAATATTGATACAAAATTAGCATCGTTGAAAAGTATTTTTCAATACGAATCTAACAATACAAATTATGCACTATATAATCAAGATATTATTGCTCAATTTTTTCGGTCAAACTTTGTCTTGTAATTAGCATAGTAGCTAGAGTAACCACCATATCATTTTGGTTAACGTCATCAGGTTTCGTGTATCACATTCACATGCAAAATGTAAATTACCAAGATCAACAACGTGAAATGTAGAAACGATTATATAGTATCAAAGGGAATGTATTTTATATTGTAAATATTAATATGTTTACTTGATCAAACTTTGCATAGTTTGATTTTTCGAAAAAAGTACTCCCTCCGACCCATATTACTTGACTTGGATTTTTCAAAATTTGGATGAACCTATATACTAAATAGTGTCTAGATTCATCCAAATCTAGTCAAATTTGAGTCAACTAATATGGGTCGGAGGGAGTATAAATTTTAAACCTTGGGACAGAGGTAGTAGTACCTGTGACGGAAGATCCACCATAGGGATGTGGGTAACGAATCGCTGTTGTTGATATCCGCCTCGTGCCTTGCAATGAGGTGTCCAACCTAGCAAAAACCGTACAGCAACGTCAGATTGAACACGCTGAAAAGCAACCCAAAATTATAGAGATAGTAGATGGATTGTCATCATTAATTAATCCAAGTAAATCTAGGTAGGTAGAGTACCTCATGTGCAAGGTGAGCTGCAATCTCATCATCGGTGTTATACCAGTGGAGCAATCCGGTGTAGACTATAATCTTACCTCCGGGCATGCAGATTGCACCGGGAAAATCGTCTTTGACAAGGACGATCTCCCATTGGAGCCCGTGGAGATGGCTCGTTTGTGGCTCCGGTGTCCACCATTTCCGACGCCGCTTCTTCTCGGTGACGCGGAGCATGGGTGCGCCACCGTGGGTGCCATCGTCGATCCCGAGGCCGCGGTTGGCAGCGCGGATGATTCTCTCGGCGATGAGACGGACGCGGACGCTGTCAGGGTCACGCGGATCGACGACCTCGTACTTGTCCTTTTGGTCGGCGAAAACGGACTCGCCGAGCTCGCGCTCGGCCTGCTGGGAGAGGACGACTAGATGGGAACGGTTGGTGCAGGGCACGGTCTCGCGGTCGTAGCGGCTGGTGGCGGCCAGGACCACGGCGCTCAAGGAGATCGCCGTGGCCACGGCAACCTTCCGAGGGTCGTGGTACCACCGAAGGACGAATTGGGTGGCCGTGCTCCGCGGCGACGACGCGGTGCCGCCGTAATGCCGACGGAGCGGCAGCACAGTGGACGACGGTGGACCGACGGCCGCAGGCTGGAGACGGGGGAGGAAGCAGAACCTTCGGACGGAGCACAAGTCAGCAAGCAGCCGGTGCGGGGCGATTGGGTGCTGGTGGTGGGCGTAGCGGCGGAGGCTCTGGGGCAAAAGCAGCGAGTCCCTGAAACGATTCATGATCGATCGATCGATCTTGCTAATCGCTTCCCTTTGCTCTTTTTCTGGGGGGAACATGCGGTTGCGAGCAGATCTATATATCGAGTAAGGCAGGCGACGCTATATATGTTACGTTGTCGTCTTTGCTACGTGGTCGAGTATACATGCATGCACGCGTGCCACTGCCAGTTCGACTCGGGACTCGGAGTAATTCGTACCGGAAAGTGATCGCGCGCGGCCTGGTGATGAGAACGCCCCAACCAGCAGGATTTTGGTCCATGTGTTCAGACATGTAAACGTGTTCAGGTACAACATGTATATGGTACATGCAAAGCGATTCATGCTGATGTGGATTCAGCTGCTCACAGGTCTGCAACTCTACGAGCAACTATTAGCGCGACTTATTAAAGACAAAAGTAGTTATATTAGCGCAACTTCTGGAACCTAGTCCCAAGATTTATGGACAAAATTATTTTTTAAGAACAAAAATAGTTTAACATACTATGGTAAAAAAAGAAGGCTATGCTATTAACATACCCTAACCCGTGGGGTTGTGAGGTCTACCCTTCGTCCCCGCTTGACCAGACAAGCTCGGGCCTCGGGGTGACTTGAATCGGGGGCGCTAGACGGAGTCCTTTGCGGAAGTTCGGTGAGCTTGCGCGGGGGAGCAAGGAGGGGAGGAATGAGGGGGCGACAAACAAACGGCTGGCGGCACTCGGCCACAGCAACGGCGTGTCGGCGAGAAAGGGGTTGCGGTGGTGAGGGTGGGGTACGAGAGGCGGGTGGTGGTCTTAGGTCCGACAGAAGAAGACGGTTATTTTTTAACGTTTTCATTTTTTCAGATGTTGTAAATTTCATAATTGGCCTAACAGATGGGGTCTATTCCAACTCAGCAAAACTAGACATGACAAACGGATTCCACCGCTCAGAAACGGTGTCAATTCAAGTTTAATTCATGTTTAGTATTTTTTTCAAAAAGAATTCCAGGATTTTGTTGAAAACGGTAAGTAGTACCGAAGTAAAAGTTTTGCTAGAAAAGTGATAGTTTGACGATAACAACTCTAGCAACAGGAGCTCCCGAGCGATTCATTCAGATGCACCGGTTGATGCAGATGTTTTCGCGGTGGACCAAGGCTTTGGGGATGTTGTCATGGAGGTGGACTGCTCGGAGTTGGTGCAATACTGACATGATCGAAGTTTGATCCATATGTGATTAAACCTGATTTAGATGTAGTTTAGATGAGATCGAAGTTTGATCCATGCCTGATTAAACCTAATTAGCAAGCCAAGGGTGTCTTTTAGTTTTTTGTAGTGTGTGTTTTGTTTGTCACGAGGCTAACCAGGAGGCTCCCTCTTGTGCTAATAAATTTGTAATTCTACAAGAGGAGTCATTTTTATGGGATACTGAGCTACCGGCCTTTTTAGCGCACAGTCTTAGAGCATACCCAACGGCGTGGCCTAAATATGTTTTTCCTCTCCATTCTGCTATTTGCGGACAGCGAGATCGACAAAAGAAACAACATCCAACAGGGGAGGACAAAACTATCTGTTAGTCCTTTACTGGCGCATTCACGACCCAAATCGGGAAGGCGTTTGCGATGGCTTATGTCCGCGCAGACACCATAGACATCCTCACTCCGTCCGTCCTGATCCATATGCCAGCGACCCAAACCTGCATCTGCGCTGCGCATTAATGGCAGACGCTAAACAGCCCCGTGCGAGCCTCTCTTCTTCCTCGCCCGACGTCTACGCCGACCTTCATCAATGCGGCTATCTAGGCCTCCGCATCCAATGCCTTGGCCTCTTTAAACAGGCCACTCGCGGCCATTTTCCACACTCCATCTTCCACCACCACAGTCATTCCCCACTAAAGGCATGGCCTGCAGCATAAGATCAATGGGATGGCGGATAGGACGCCCCCTGGCCGGGGGCGTGGCCGAGGTCGGCGAGTAAGACGTGAGGGTCGAGGCCAGGACATTTCTCCCCCACCGTCCCAGTCGCCACCATCGTCGCCACCCTCGTTGCCCGGGACCAGCGCCATCAAACTCTCCGGGTTCGAGTTCTCTCTCACCAACCACATGGGCATGAATAGGGATAGGATGTGTCTCACCCATAAGTTCACGCTAGTGTTCGACAGGAAAGATCCCCACGAGGTCGTGCTGTGGGTGCTCGGTGCCCACACGGGACATCAGGCACTGTCGGCCGTTGCCGCTCCTAGATACTCGTCAATTCCGCCGGCCCTTACTCCCGGCTTTCAAGGTCTGGCGCAGTCCATGGGACTGCCGCCCGTTATCAACATCAACTCGTCAATCACCATCAGGCTTACACGCAAAAATTATCTCGTATGAAGGGCTCAAGTTGGTCCATTCCTTCGAAGTCAACTCCTGATGGGGTATGTTGACGGCTCGTTGGTGTGTCCTGCCGTGCACACCATGATCGATCGTGCCGGCGTCATGGTGCCACACCCCAACCCTCTACATCAACATTGGGTCCAACAGGATCAGGCTATCCTGTCTGCCTTCGTCTCTTCAATGACGGAGGGCGTTGTTGGCATGGTGATGTTTGCCGCCACTTCCCAGGAGGCATGGGAGACTCTCGCCGGAGCCTTTGCTGCAACTACCGTTGCTCGTTCCTCTGGCATTCGTCAGCAGATGGCCGAGCTCAAGAAGAGGGATGCAACCGTGACGGCCTACTTTCACAAGATGAAGGCCCTCCCCGATGAGCTGACAAGCATTGGCCAGCCTCTTCGTGACACGGAGTTCATCTCCTACCTTCTCGCTGGTCTCGGGCATGAGTATGACGCACTCTACCAGGTTGTCAATGCCCGCACTACGCCCATGCCGGTCCGTGACTTGTATGCATAGCTCCTCGCCACGGAGCAGCGCCAGTCTTCACGTCGCGCGGAGACGGGTCTCCACTTTCCAGCGGCTCACTTCTCCGGCACCCAGGGTGTTTCGTATGGCGCAGCGACCCATGTCGCCGCCTATGGGGCACCACGTGGTGGTGGCTTCCGTCCTAGCTATCGCCCGGACGCGCGGCCCCAACAACTCAGCAACCAGGCGCCGAGGCCTCCACCTCCGAACTAGTCTGGAAAGCCCAACTATGGGTGCAACACTGTTGTGTGTCAGCTCTGTGGTATTGCCCGACACACTGCAAAATGCTACAAGCGTTTTAACAAAGACTTCCTCGGAGTTGGCAATGATGGAAGCAACACGGAGCGCCAACTTGCTATGGCGGCAAATGCCGTCACTCACAGCGCCCATGGAGGACAAGTGACAACTGTAGATCCAGCGTGGTATGCGGACTCCGGCGCCACTCATCATGTCACCCACGAGCTCGAGAAGCTTACCACCAGGGAGCCCTACTACGGCACCGAGCAAGTTCACACGACGAATGGAGCAGGTATGCGTATTCATAATATTGGTCATGCTCTTTTACCTACTCCATCTTCTCAACCACTAAAATTAAATCATGTCCTTCATGTCCCAAATGCTCGTCACAACCTTTTGTCTATGAGTAAACTTTCCCATGCCAATAATGTGTTTATTGAACTTCATCCTCATGATCTTTTTGTAAAGGATCGGGACACGAGGGAACCCATTATAGAGGTCGGTGCCATGGTGGTCTTTATGAGATTAAAGCTCCTGTCATCAAGCAAGCACTCAGTAGTGTCAAGGTGTCACGTGATATGTGGCACAGTCGCCTAGGTCATCCAGCATTGCAAGTCGTCCAGCATGTTCTTCATAGTCATGATTTACCATCCATCATAGAGTCAAATAAGCATACCAAAGTTTGTGATGCGTGTCAACAAGGGAAGAGTCATCAGTTGCCCTTCTCTTTGTCCACTCGTGTAACAAAATTTCCATTAGAGATCATTTATTCCGATGTGTGGGGCCCTGCCCAAACTTCTGTTAGTGGACATCGCTTTTATGTGAGTTTTATTGATGCTTATAGTTGATGAGGTTTAATCTCGTCAATTCCCATTGTTATGGACTTGGGTTTTGGAGAAGATGGGGATGCTGGAGATCATGGCACGGTTAACAGACAAGCAACCAGGGGACACGAGATTTACCCAGGTTCAGGCCCCCGGAGGGAAAACCCTACTCCTGCTTATCTGCTCTTTTATTACGGCGGAACCGAAGGTTACAGGGTGCGCAGATTCGATCTGGCGTGGAAGTGCGTATGTCGTAATCTCAGGGTGTCCTCCTCGTTGGACCCTCCTAGCCTTTATATATGGGGAGGCTAGGTCTCAGGTACCGATACGAGTAGGCTACAAGTTGTATTCAAACTCTAGTCTTGCTCTCCAAGGATCCGAAGGCGTCATGGGCCTGGGCCACCCGAAAATCTTCATGGGTCGGCGTATATTTGTCGTGGGCCTTCCTTGTGCTGGACTAGGTATGCTGAAGTTACGTACCCGTAGGGTATAACCATGTCAGTAGCCCCCGAGTGATCAGTCGAATCGTAGATTTGGCTGAGGACTCTTCAATCTTTCGGGTGCAGCTCTGTCTTTCAAGAGAAAGTGTAGGGATTGTTGATGCGTGTGCCTGACTCTCCCGATGGATCAGGGTCAGTTAACTGTCTTAGGACAAAACAACACGATCTTCTTCAGGTTCGAGTCCCTCAACTCGAAACTGGAACATATGCTGGCGTAATTCAACTCAGGCCGCGGAGGACTTACAGGAGTGGAATTCAAGTGATTTTAATTGGTGTACCCAACGCGTCTGTCGGGATTTTTCATCGTACCTGCTGGTACGGATCCATACTAGCAGAGCGCAGTCGGGTGCGTTGCCAGGCCATCAGATGATATCTGTAGGTCTTATCTTTGCGTCGCAGACGCAGCATCCGAATGTTTATCACCGCGGAGGTGTTTCGGGTGGCCAAGGAGGATGTTGCTCACTTAGCGTTAATTAGGGCAGAGTTGCCGAAAAGTTTTGCATGCTGATCCGAAGGATCGCAGTCGAAGAATTCATAGGGTGCGCGACCAGCGCTCCCTATGGGAGTAGCCCCCAAGTGTCTGTTCGAGTCGTAGACTCGAACGGAGACTTTTAGTTCAAGCATTGTTTCAATCATTAGGTCCGCAGGACTCGAAAATGTTCGGATGCTTAAATCCATCCTCCCTATGGGAGTAGCCCCCGAGTCTGTAGTGGAGTCGCAGACTCGACGTAGGACTCGAAGATCTTGTGTGCGCGCGACCAGCGCTTTAGTCTGGAGTAGTCCACGAGTGTCTGGAGGAGTCGTAGACTCGGGCAGAGACTCGAGTCTTGTATCATGCAACTGTAGTAGGTAATCTCGTGGGCGTACCGCTGACCCAGAAGTACATCGGGTGCGCGACCAGCGCTCCTGATAGGAGTAGCCCCCAAGTATTTAGTCGAATCGTAGATTCGAGTGAGTACTTTTAGCTGTGGAGCCGAAGTTGGTGCTAGTATAGCTTTTGATGACGTCAGTGCTTACGATTGATGACCTCAAGCGTCTGCTATGCCAGAGATGACTTGACTGGACGAAGCGTGGGTCCCATTTCCTGACTTTGAATTGACTGGTCACGCGTGGCGTGGAGATGATTACGGCGTCTCCTCGATTTCCGCGCGTAGTGGACGGCGTGGTAACGACGGTTCGTTGTGGTGCTGACACGTGTACGGCTAGACATATCGTTGGCGTTAGGTCTTCTTGATGGACGGCCAGCGTGCGTCGTCTTCGCTGTTATAATCTCTGGTGAAATCGTGGTTTGTTTTTCACCGCAGCAGTTCGTCTGTTCACTGCTTCCTTGTTCTTGAGCTTATTCTTGCTGCGCGCTGAGAGTTCCTTCCGCATTTCCTTTGTCTTCGACGTTGGCAACGCCATCACCGCCGTAGCGCCATGGGGAAGAAGAAGTCCTCATCTGCAGTTCGGACCAGCGCCGCCGGAGGAAAGAAGGGCGCCGCCACTGCTCGTGTCACCGATGGTGGCTGGCGGCAATCAGAATCGCGGGAGAGCGATCTCCGCAAACTGCGCGAGCGAAGCCTGATCCCGCAGGACACGACGACCGTGAGACTCCCCGGTAATGAGGTAATCCTGAAGGGTTTCGCAGCATAGTAAATCAAAATTTTCTACGGAAGCGAACAGAGGGAAAGCCAAGATCTAATCTAGGAGATGCAAACAACGAGAGAGATTGGATTAGATCTTCATACCCTTGAAGATTCGCACAGCGGAACGTTCGTCGGAACATGGGTGATGTAGTCGTACTCGCTTCTCCTCCTCGCGATCCGATCCGATCTAGCACCACAAGTGGCGGTGCCTCCGTGAGATGCACACATGCAGCACCTCGACGTCTCCTCCTTCCTCGGACCAGCAAGTATGGTGGAGAGATGGATTGGATCTATAGCACGACGGCGTGGTGTATATGGTGGAGAATTTCTGCCGCAGGGCTTCGCCCACAAACAGTCGGGAGGGAGAGAGGAAGAGCAGCAGGGCAACTGGGTTTGGAGGAAGGTGTAAGGGGGTATGAGAGGGGGCGCACCAGCCCTCTATATATAGAGGGGGGTGCGGCCAGCCCTAGCCTCTCCTCCAAGCCTATCTCTAGTTTAAACAATTTAAACTCTCCCTTATCTAGAAATCCTATCTTATCTTATCTCTAGTTTAAACGATTTAAACTCTATAGGATCGGCTGGGCCCTATGGGGCCTTGTGCCCCTGGACCAATGCGGCCAGGACACTCCCTCATAGGCCCATGCCCCCTCCCGGAAGGTGGGACCACGTTGGCCCCCTTCCGGAAGGTTCTAGAAGCTTCCGGTACAATACCGATTAACCCGGAACAATTCCGAACTCCAAAAACTGCACTGCCTTATATGAATCTTATTCTCTGGACCATTCCGGAACCTCTCGTGATATCCCGGATCCCATCCGAGACTCCGAACAAAAATTCATAAACCAAGTATCCAATCTATCCTAGCGTCGAGACACGTTAAGTGTGTGACCCTGCGGGTTCGAGAATATGCAGACATGATCTTCTATCAATAATCAACAGCGGGGTCTGGGCACCCATATTGATTCCCACACATTCATCGATGATCATATCGGATGAACCACGATGCCAGGATTCAATCAATCCCATATATATATTCCCTTCGTCTCGCGATATTTTACTTGCTCGAGATTCGATCGTCGGTATCGTCATACCTAGTTCAATCTCGTTCACAGCAAGTACTTTACTCGTTCCGTAATCCGATATCACTTTGTGATTAACTCCTTAACCACATGCTTGCAAGCGGTGTTGATATCGATTACCGAGTGGGCCCGAAGCATATCTCTCCGACTTGGGAGGGACAAATCCCATCTCGATACATACAACCCAATAGATACTTTCCGATCACCTGAGAGACACCTTTATGATCACCCTCTCATAGGATGACGTTTGATGACCTCAAAGCTTTCTTCCGATACCAGGGAGTTGCATTATCTCATGGTCTAAGGAATACAATATTTGACATAAGAAAAAGCTTCACAAAGATGAACACGATGACACGATCTAATTGCTTCGCTTAGTTTGGGTCTGTCCACCATATCATTCTCCCAATGATATGATCTCATTATCAATTGACAACCCATGTCTATGGTTAGGAAACCTTAACCATCATTGATCAATGAGCTAGTCCATAGAGGCGTACTAGGGACACGGTGTTGTTCACAAACCACACAAGTATTAAAGTTTCCGCTTAATACAATTCTAGCATGGAATATAAACTTTATCATGAACAAGAATTATAATAATAACATCTTTATTATTGCCTCTAGGGCACAATTCCAACAGTCTCCCACTTGCACTAGAGTCAATAATCTAGTTTACATTTGGCAACAATCTCACACCCATGGCACTGAGGTGCTGATCATGTTTTACACGTGAAAGAGGTTTAGTCAATGGATCTGCGACATTCAGATCTGTATGTACTTTTCTGATCTTCAGATCTCCATCTGCTATATAATCTCGGATTATATGAAACTTGCGGTTGATATGCTTGGTCTTTGGATGATATCTTGGTTCCTTAGCGAATGCTATGGCGCCAGTGTTGTCACACAATATCTCCAGTGGGTCCAATGCACTTGGAACCACGCCAAGCTCAGTGATGAAGTTTCTGATCCAAACTCCTTCACTTGACGCTTCTGCAGCAGCCATGTATTCCGCTTCTACTGTAGATCCCGCGACCACGCTTTGCTTGCAGCTTCTCCAGCTCACAGCTCCTCCATTCAAAACATACATGTATCCTGTCTGAGATTTACAATCATCCTTGTCGGTGTCGAAACTAGCATCGACGTAACCTTTTACGACGAGCTGTTCATCACCCCCATAGACTAAGAACATTTCTTTAGTCCTATTTAGGTACCTTAGGATGTTCTTCACGGCTGTCCAGTGTTCCACTCCTGGATCACTTTGATATCTGCTCGTCAAACTAAGAGCATTGGACACATCCGGTCTAGTACACAGCATGGCATACATGATGGAACCTATGGCCGAGGCATAAGGCACTTTGCTCATAGCTTCCCTATCATTTACCGTAGCTGGACACTGAGCCTTGCTCAATATCTTCCCTGACAACATAGGCACTGAACCTTTCAATGCCTTATCCATTCTGAACCTTTTCAGAACTTTGTCTAGGTATGTACTCTGGCTTAAAGCTATCAGGCGTCTTTGTCTATCTCTATAGATTTTTATGCCCAATATATAAGCAGCTTCACCTAGGTCTTTCATTGAAAAACACTTGTTCAAATAACTCTTCACATCGTTAAGCATGTTGATGTCATTTCCAATAATCAATATGTCATCCACATATAGTACCAGAAACGTCACCGAGCTCCCACTCACTTTCTTGTAGATGCAAGCTTCGTAGCAATTTGGAACAAATCCAAAGCTCTTGATCACTTGATCAAAACGAAGGTTCCAACTCCGAGATGCTTGCTTCAGTCCATAAATGGAACGCTGAAGTTTGCATACTTTATCAGCATCCTTAGGATCGACAAAAACTTCGGGTTGCATCATATACAACTCTTCATCAATGTTGCCATTGAGGAAAGCAGTCTTGACATCCATTTGCCATATTTCATAATCATGAAATGCAGCAATTGCTAATAAAATCCGAATGGACTTAAACATCGCTACGGGAGAGAAAGTCTCATCGTAGTCAACACCTTGAACTTGTCGAAAACCTTTCGCAACAAGCCGTGCTTTATAGACGGTAACATTACCATCCGCGTCCGTTTTCTTCTTGAAGATCCATTTGCACTCAACGGCCTTTCAGTCGCTAGGAGGGTCCACCAAAGTCCATACTTGGTTTTCGCTCATGGATCCCAATTCGGATTTCATGGCTTCTAGCCATTTCTCAGAGTCTGGGCTCATCATCGCTTCCTCATAGTTCGTAGGTTCGCTGTCTTCTACTAACAAGACAGTCAAGACAGGGTTGCCGTACCACTCAGGAGGGGCACGCGACCTTGTCGACCTGCGACGTTCAGTAGCAGCATCGTCTGAAGCTTCACGATCCTTGTCATTAGCTTCCTCTATTGTTGGTGCAGGCGGCACTGGAACAATTTCAGGTGCTGCGCTACTCTCCAATTCAAGAGAAGGTTCAATAACCTCGTCTAGCTCTACTTTCCTCCCACTCACTTCTTTCGAGAGAAACTCCTTCTCAAGAAAGGAACCGTTCTTTGCGACAAACACTTTGCCTTCAGTTCTTTGATAGAAGGTATACCCAATAGTTTCCTTAGGGTATCCTATGAAGAAGCATTTCTCCGCTTTGGGTTCGAGCTTGTCCGGCATCAACTTCTTGACGTAAGCTTCGCATCCCCAAACTTTAAGAAACGGCAACTTAGGTTTAGCACCAAACCACAGTTCATACGGTGTCGTCTCAACGGATTTAGATGGAGCCCTATTTAAAGTGAATGCAGCGGTTTCTAATGAATAACCCCAAAATGATAACGACAAATCAGTAAGAGACATCATCGATCGGACCATATCTAATAGGGTTCGATTCCGGCGTTCAGACACACCATTGCGTTGTGGTGTTCCGGGTGGCGTGAGTTGCGAAACAATTCCGCTTGCTTTAAGATGCGTGAGAAAATCATAACTCAAATACTCGCCCCCACGATCGGATCGTAGAAACTTAATCTTTTTGTTACGATGGTTCTCCACTTCATTCTGAAATTCTTTGAACTTTTCAAACGTTTCAGATTTATGTTTCATTAAATAGATATACCCATATCTACTTAAGTCATCGGTAAAAGTGAGAAAATAGCGATATCCACCGCGCGTCGAAACACTCATCGGTCCGCATACATCGGTATGTATGATTTCCAACAAGTCCGTTGCTCGCTCCATCATACCGGAGAACGGGGTTTTGATCATCTTGCCCATGAGGCATGGTTCGCATGTGTCAAATGATTCAAAATCAAGAGACTCCAAAAGTCCATCAAAATGGAGTTTCTTCATGCGCTTTACACCAATATGACCTAGACGACAGTGCCACAAATAAGTAGTACTATCACTATCTACTTTGCATCTCTTAGCCTCAATGTTATGGATGTGTGTTTCATCCCTTTCGAGATTTAGAAGAAATAAACCATTCACAAGAGGTGCATGACCATAAAAGATGTTACTCATATAAATAGAACAACCATTATTCTCCGATTTAAATGAATAACCGTCTTGCAATAAACACGATCCAGAAATAATGTTCATGCTCAACGCAGGCACATAATAACATTTATTAAGGTTTAAAACTAATCTCGAAGGTAAAACTAAGGAGAGCGTGCCGACGGCCATCACATCAACTCTTGATCCGTTGCCAATGCGCATCGTCACCTCATCCCTCGCAAGCCGTCATCTATTCCGTAGCTCCTGTTTCGAGTTACAAATATTAGCAACTGAACCAGTATCAAATACCCAGGCACTACAACGAGGGCTAGTAAGGAAAACATCAATAACATGTATATCAAATATACCTTTGATGGTGCCAGCCTTCTTGTCCGCTAAGTACTTTGGACAGTTGCGCTTCCAGTGACCCTTGTCCTTGCAATAGAAGCACTCAGTGTCCGGCTTAGGTCCAGACTTGAGCTTCTTCTCAGCAGGGGCAACGCGCTTGCCGCCGCTTTTCTTGAAGGGCTTCTTTGCACCTTTACCTTTCTTAAAGGAGGGCTTGTTGACCATCAACACATGATTATCCTTCTTGATGTCCACCTCCGCAGCCTTCAGCTTTGCGAAGAGCTCGGTGATCGTATCAGTGGAACCAATCTGATTATGAGTCACTACAAAACTTTTGTAGCTGGGAGGGAGTGATTGCAAAACCCTGTCAATCTTGAGCTCCTATGGAATCTTGCAGTCTAGTTGCTCAAGGCGTTGAGTGTAGCCCGACATCTTAATGGCGTGCTCACTAACGGAACTCCCTTCCTCCATCTTGCAGTTAAAGAACTTCTCAGAGATCTCATATCTCTCAGAACGGGCCTGAGTCTGAAACATGGTTTTCAGCTCCTCGAGAATCTCAAAGGGCCCGGGATAGTTTTCAAAACAATTTTGAAGTTCCGGTTCCATAGCAAACAACATGGTGCTCTTAATCACACCATAATCATCTTTGCACGACTGATAGACAGCTTTCTCATCAGCCGGCGCAGTTGCAGCAGGGGGGTCACCTAACGCTTTCCCAAGGACATAGTCCTTTTATCCGCCAGACAGAATGATTCTTAGATTGCGGAACCAGTTGGTGAAGTTAGACCCATTGTTTCTAAGCTTTTCTTTCTCAGCAAAAACGTTGAAATTGAAGTTGGACTTGGCCATGTGATCTACAGTATTTGCAAGTACAATTTAGACTATGTTCATGATAAATAGTTCAACTTAATCAAATTACTAGATGAACTCCCACTAAATTCAACATCCCTCAAGTTGTTTAGTGAACACGATCCAAATTCACCACACCTAATCCGATCATCACGAGAAGAGATGTGGTTTCAATGGTGGACAACGAAGTGTCGATCATATCATTCATATGACTCATGCTTAACCTTTCGGTTCTTGTGTTCCGAGGCCATGTCTATACATGCTAGGCTCGTCAAGTTAGACCCAAGTATTTCCGCGTGTGCAAAACTGGCTTGCACCCGTTGTATGTGAGCGTAGAGTCTATAGCACCCGATCATCACGTGATGCTTGGACACGACGAACTTTCGCAACGGTGCATACTTGGGGAGAACACAGTTTTATCTTGATCTTTAAGTCAGGAATCATCTTATAATGCTACCGTCGCGATCTAAGCATAATAAGATACATAAAAGGATAAACATCACATGCATATAACTTTATGTGACATGGTATAGCCAATCTTCGCGCAATGATCTCCATCTTGTGCGTTCCGGCATGATCTCCATCACTCCACCATGATTGCCTCCACCACGAATAGCAACTACAACTATTGCTAACTACTTAGCGATAAAGTAAAGCTATTACATGGCGTATAAGAAGTTGACTCGCAGGTCATACACAATTATAAAGACAACCATATGGCTCCTGCCGGTTGTGTACTCATCGACATGCAAGTCGTGAAATATTACAAAACATGATCATCGCATACAATATACACATCACATCTTGGGCCATACCATATCACAGAAAACACTCCCTGCAAAAACAAGTTAGACGCCTCTACTTTGTTGTTGCATGTTTTACGTGGCTTATGGGAGTAGATGCTAAGAACGATTCTTACCTACGGAAAGCCACAACGGTGATATTATGGTTGCCAAACTCCGGTGTTAATCCCATGACAACTATAGTGAGAGAAACTGACATCCACCAGCCGCATGTGTGGTACAAGCCACACGTCAAGTGCGGAGCCGGTCTCGCGAACGACGTCGCGTAAGGTTGGCCTGGACCGCTTCAATCTCACTATCCCGCGTCATTAGAAGAACACAAACAAGAGGCTTGCAACAGAAAACATCAACGCCCGCAACAACCATGTTGCGTTCTACTCGTGAATCACATCTACGCATAGATCTAGCTCTGATACCACTGAAGGGTTTCGCAGCATAGTAAATCAAAATTTTCTACGGAAGCGAACAGAGGGAAAGCCAAGATCTAATCTAGGAGATGCAAACAACGATAGAGATTGGATTAGATCTTCATACCCTTGAAGATTCGCACAGCGAAACGTTCGTCGGAACGTGGGTGATGTAGTCGTACTCGCTTCTCCTCCTCGCGATCCGATCCGATCTAGCACCACAAGTGGCGGTGCCTCCGTGAGATGCACACGTGCAGCACCTCGACGTCTCCTCCTTCCTCGGACCAGCAAGTATGGTGGAGAGATGGATTGGATCTACAGCACGACGGCGTGGTGTATATGGTGGAGAATTTCTGCCGCAGGGCTTCGCCCACAAACAGTCGGGAGGGAGAGAGGAAGGGCAGCAGGGCAACTGGGTTTGGAGGAAGGTGTAAGGGGGTATGAGAGGGGGCGCACCAGCCCTCTATATATAGAGGGGGGTGCGGCCAGCCCTAGCCTCTCCTCCAAGCCTATCTCTAGTTTAAACAATTTAAACTCTCCCTTATCTAGAAATCCTATCTTATCTTATCTCTAGTTTAAACGATTTAAACTCTATAGGATCGGCTGGGCCCTATGGGGCCTTGTGCCCCTGGCCCAATGCGGCCAGGACACTCCCTCATAGGCCCATGCCCCCTCCCGGAAGGTGGGACCACGTTGGCCCCCTTCCGGAAGGTTCTAGAAGCTTCCGGTACAATACCGATTAACCCGGAACAATTCCGAACTCCAAAAACTGCACTGCCTTATATGAATCTTATTCTCTGGACCATTCCGGAACCTCTCATGATATCCCGGATCCCATCCGAGACTCCGAACAAAAATTCATAAACCAAGTATCCAATCTATCCTAGCGTCGAGACACGTTAAGTGTGTGACCCTGCGGGTTCGAGAATATGCAGACATGATCTTCTATCAATAATCAACAGCGGGGTCTGGGCACCCATATTGATTCCCACACATTCATCGATGATCATATCGTATGAACCACGATGCCAGGATTCAATCAATCCCATATATATATTCCCTTCGTCTCACGATATTTTACTTGCTCGAGATTCGATCGTCGGTATCGTCATACCTAGTTCAATCTCGTTCACAGCAAGTACTTTACTCGTTCCGTAATCCGATATCACTTTGTGATTAACTCCTTAACCACATGCTTGCAAGCGGTGTTGATATCGATTACCGAGTGGGCCCGAAGCATATCTCTCCGACTTGGGAGGGACAAATCCCATCTCGATACATACAACCCAACAGATACTTTCCGATCACCTGAGAGACACCTTTATGATCACCCTCTCATAGGATGACGTTTGATGACCTCAAAGCTTTCTTCCGATACCAGGGAGTTGCATTATCTCATGGTCTAAGGAATACAATATTTGACATAAGAAAAAGCTTCGCAAAGATGAACACGATGACACGATCTAATTGTTTCGCTTAGTTTGGGTCTGTCCATCATATCATTCTCCCAATGATATGATCTCATTATTAATTGACAACCCATGTCTATGGTTAGGAAACCTTAACCATCATTGATCAATGAGCTAGTCCATAGAGGCGTACTAGGGACACGGTGTTGTTCACAAACCACACAAGTATTAAAGTTTCCGCTTAATACAATTCTAGCATGGAATATAAACTTTATCATGAACAAGAATTATAATAATAACATCTTTATTATTGCCTCTAGGGCATAATTCCAACAAATCCCCCGTCCCCCATCTGGGTATCGGGTTATGTTTGTCGCCTTCGTTTTGCGTGGGTTTTCGTATCCAGTCCATGACTTCCTTCGTGGACTGCTCTTCTTCTATGGGGTTCAGCTCCATCATCTGTCTCCCAACTCCCTTCTCCACATTGCGTGTTTTATCACGCTTTGCGAGTGCTGGCTTGGCATTGAGCCGCACTTTGGCCTCTTCCGGAAGCTGTATTCCGTGAAGAGGCAGTCTGGTTCGGATGGTGTGTATCCCATTGGGGGTTTCATCATCTCCCTCAGTCCCAATGTGCAATTCTTGTCCTTTTCCATGTCGGAATCTGTCCAGTACTGGCGGAGGAAATGGTTTTACATCCGTGACTCCGTACTACCTGGGCAAGATTTTGGTCTTGTTCCTTTTGACCCCTCCCAATTGATTGAGAAGAAAAGATCCTGGAAAAATCATATCTTAGACGGTGAGGTGGCAGAGATAGAGGCCCTGTATCGCCGGGTGGAGGAGCTCCAATTGATTCCTGAGAAGGAGGTCAACGGTGTCGACATCATCCGGACGTTTCTTGAGCGTCGGGTGCAGCCTCTCCAGGCGAGGGCGCACCCGATGTTCCTTTACTCTGGGCGCCGTGATCCGACGAGGGTTTCGAGTGAGAAGATCTCCGAGGTGGACCTTGACAAGGATCTTCGCGTGCTGTTGAAGTTCAAGGCCGACGAAAAAATCCCGGGGAAGTCGCTGACTCCTCCCTTTTCTTCGACGTTGGTCGTACCGAAGGTGTAGATTTGCGCACGTAGTGCTTCCCTTTTGTTTTTGTCAGCTGTGTACTTTTCCTTTGTTTGCTAACAAAGTTCCTTTTCCTTTTGTAGAGCTTCAAAGTGCCGGGCATGGCACCACCATTGCTCGAAAGGTATCCGAATGCCCCGGATAATGAAGTGGTGGATTCCGTGTCCGAGCTTCCGTCGGCGCGATCTCCGGCGGAGGATGCCGACGAGTCGAGTGAGGACCATACGCGCGAGCGATCACCGAGCTCGAGCGAGTCTTCGGATGCTTCAACTCCTTCGACTCCCAGGAATCCTCTGGGTCTTGAGCGTCATGATGATGTTCAGGGGGGTTCTTCCTCTCCCATTCCTGCCATTCCTGTGCGGGCTGTTGCTCCGCACCCGCCAGCAAAGCGGAAGAAGGAAGAAAAGAAGGAGGAGAAGAAGGAATAAAAGAAGGAGGAGAAGAGGGCCCGAAGGGCTTCTCCTATCTTCGACCTGAGCGCGTTGGGCTCGTAAGTGTTCTTGTTGGACTGTTGTCCTTTTCTTTTTATGATGTTTGCACCTGTGCTGATTGGCTTCGTATGCAGGCAATCTTCCGACGGCTCTAGTGATGGAGCGCGCGAGATGATGGGGGAGTCGAGCATTGCGTCGCCTCCTCCTCAGACGGTGGCGACTTCGGGTGGCGCCGCTCCGGATCCTCCTGTGCAGGAGAGGCTGATGGTTGCGCCTCAGAATTTCGCAGGCGGGCCTGCGGGTTCGCCTTCGGAGCACGTAAGTTTTCTGCTGCCTGTCACGGGGAGGAGCCCCCGAGTGTCTTCGTGTGCTGATGTTGTTTAATGCTTCTTTGTGTTGGGCGTAGCCCCCAAGTCCTGCTCTTACTATTATTGCCTGTTGCCGCAGCCTTTTGTCCAAGAGGCCAAGCGGCTGGTGGAGGAGCGCCTGACGCTGGAGGCGAAACTGCAGCAACTGCAAGGTATTCGTCTGCCTTGTAGTACTCATCTTGCTATATCCTGGTCCTGTGTGTTGACATTTGCTTTTTGTAAATGCAGAGGAGCATAACGACTCTCTCCGTGAGGTTGATGCTCTGAAGAAGAGCCTTGGCCAACTGGAGCAGAAAGCCGAAACTGCTGCTGAGGCGAAAGAGCGCCTTGAGCTGGAGCTGACGAAGGCAGCCGAAGCGAAAGAGCGTCTGCAGCAGGAGGCCGCAGATCGTGAGGAGCAGCTGGCCACCGTTGCGGCTGCTCGTGAAAAGGGGGTGGCGGAGAAGCTCATGGCTGCTGCCAAGGCTATTTCGGGTGAGCGTTAGCTTTTGTACTTGCTCCTTTTTTCTGTGGATCGCCTTCTATGTTGCCTTTCTTCATGTTGTCTTCTTTTTGTCGCAGATGCCGCAGGCATCGAGTTTGACCGCGGTGCTCTGGAGCACGGGAGTGCTCTAGATGATGCCACTGTAGCGGTCGAAGACCGCTGCAGCACCGTTGTCAACTCCCTCGCCAAGGCGAAAGAGGTCCTTGGTCGCTTCTACCAGGAGCTCTTCCCGAAGGGCGCATCCGTTGAAGACGTGGGTGCCCTGGCAGAGGCTCTGTCAGCCGAAGCGCCTACAGCGTATAAGCGCAAGCAGAAGGGCATCGGCGCGTCCGTCGGGCTGGCGATGGCCATGGCGGCTGGGGCAGAGCTGGACCTGCCCCAGATTACTTCTTGGATGCCAACGGCTGCAGATGGATCCGAGGTAGCCTTCGCCGCCTACTCCACTCGCTGCAGATGATATGGGCCCAAGCTCATTGACTTGCTGTCTGAGTACGCGCTGCGGCAGCAGAGCGAGGCCAAAGCTAGGCAGTCTAGTTCTGAGGTGACTCAGTGCCCTCCGCCGTAGGCGTAGGAGATGTAGGGTAGTATGTAGTTTACTTTTGCTGTAAATATCTTTTGTAGCACCATCTTTGTGCCATGCAGTGGCCTTATTTAATGAATTCCTCCGAGTTGAGCTCTATCCTTGGCTGAATGTCTGTGTGCTTTCTTTTTTCTTCTGCTTTAGGTTCCTTCGGGTGCTGACCCAGTTGACACTTCAGCCGAAAGGCCCGTGCGAGCATCATTGGATGATTCCTTGCGGCTCGCTTTTCTTCGAGATCGCGTGCGCAGCTTGGAGAGAGACTTGCTTGGGTTACGCGGTCGTGCTGACGTTTGGAAGTCCAAAGCAGACCGTGGTGCAGCCAGAGAGGAGTATTTGATGGTGGAGCTGGGTCGGCTGTCCGAGCAGCTGCAATGTAAGTTGATCCTTTTTTCGAGTTGTAGCTCAGTTCTTCGGGTGAGCCTGCTGGCCTTACTCTTGTTTTGCGTGGTTGTCGCAGGTGCCAATCTTGCTCCGAGGGAAGAAAAGGAGCGTATTGCTGTTCGAGTCAATTGCTTGACTCAACAGGACATGGAGGCCGGCGGCTTCTTCTGGATGGATCGTGATCGCGCCATAGTTCTGGCGACGGTGCAGGATCGTGTCTACCAGGTTTCGCGGGTGGTCCGCCAGGTGCAGACATCGCTTTCCTCGGTGCTGCACGTCATGTTTCCGTTGGATGTTGTGCCAACGACCCTTGCAGGTCTTCTGACGAAGTTTCGGAGTGCCAGCAATGTCAAGGAGCTGGTGCGGCAGCAGCTCGTCGCAGGGGTGAAGGCTGCCTTGTCTCTTGTGAGGGTGCACCGCCCTGATGTAGATTTGGCTGCTGTGGCGACTGGGCCACCTCCTCGACCAGATGGTGGCGAGTGGAATATGCGTCCGCATTATGCGGCTGTAAGGCAGTATGCCGAACAGATTGTAGATTTGTTTGAGCAGCGTGCTCAGGTTATTCTTCAGAATAGGTAGGACCTGAAAATAAACAGATAGATGTAAAATTTATATATTGCGGCTGGGCGTGTATGTGCCCCTTGTTGTAAAGGTTTGCTTGTTTGCGAGCACGCAGTGCTTTGATTGAGTACGTGCCCTTTTTGTTTGCCTGACATGGTCAGCTACTCAGGTGTACATGTTTTGTCCTCAGTCGATGAAATCGTGAGGTGGGGGGAGCCCCCGAGTGCTTTGATATAGTACGTGCCCTTTTCGTTTGCCTGACGTGGTCAGCTACTCAGGTGTACACGTTTTGTTCTCAGCCGATGAAATCGTGAGGTGGGGGAGCCCCCAAGTGCGTATGTAGCATGTAGTAAAGTTGCAGAAAATAGTCAACCGAGGGTTGGGGGCGAGGTACTTAGCTTTATTGATATCGTGATGGAGGAGGTACATGATTCGGCTGAGTAGCCTTGGTCGTAAGCCTTATTGAAAGTAAAAGGGGGTACATTACCCATTGTTATGGGTAGAATCGTCGCAGGTGCGAGACGTTCCATGGGTTGGAGTATGCGACTCCAGACTCCACGTGCTTGAGGCGATAGGCGCCACCTGGGATGACTTCGGTGATGGCATAGGGTCCTTCCCATGGTGACTCGAGTTTATTCGGTCGCTTTTGCTTGAGTCGTAGGACGAGGTCTCCTTCGACGAAGGACCTTGGGCGCAGCCGGCGGCTGTGGTAGTTGCGTAGACTTTGCTGGTACACCGCTGATCTAGCTGCTGCTATATCCCGTGCTTCGTCGAGTGTGTCGACGGCATCTTCTAGTGCAGCCGTGGATTCGGCTTCACTGTAAGCGATGACTCGTGGAGCCTGGTGGCGTACTTCGGCTGGTAGCACGGCCTCAGCTCCGTGCACCATGAAGAATGGTGTGTAGCTGGTGGAGCTGTTTGGCATAGTCCGTAAGCTCCACAGGACAGACGGTAGCTCTTTCGTCCAGTTTCCAGCTTTGTGCTCGAGTGAGCTCATGAGGCGCTTCTTGATGCCGGCGCCGATTAGGCCGTTGGCCTTTTCCACTTGCCCGTTTGTTTGCGGGTGTGCCACTGAGGCATACGTGATGTTGATCCCGAGGCCTTCGCAGAAGTCCTGGAATTCTTCGGAGATGAAGTTTGATCCGTTGTCGGTGATGATGCTGTGCGGTACGCCGAACCTGTAGACAATGGATTCGAAGAACTTGAAGGCGGTTTTGCCCTTCTGGTTGGTGACTGGCATAGCTTCGATCCACTTGGTGAATTTGTCGACTACGACCAGGAGGAAGACGTGTCCTCCCTTCGAGGATTTTGGCAGTTTGCCGATCATGTCGAGGCCCCATTGGGCGAAAGGCCAGGCTATAGGTATGGGTCGCAGTTCGGACCCAGGTGTGTGCGGTTTGTCGGCGAACCGTTGGCACCCGTTGCATCTTCGGACGATGTCTTTCGCGTCGCTCATGGCCGTTGGCCAGTAGAATCCTGCTCGCAGAGCTTTGGCGACGAGGGAGCGGCTACCTGTGTGGTGGCCGCAGATGCCCTCGTGGATATCTTGGAGTATGGCTTTGCCGTCGTTGATGGTGACGCACCATTATAGGACGCCCGTAATGATGCGTTTGTACAGCTCGCCGTTGATGATGGTGAAGGCTTTTGATCGACGAGATATGCGCCGGGCATCTGTCGGGCTGTTTGGCAATTCTCCGTTTATTAGGAACTGGAGGTATGGGCATGTCCAAGTTTCTTCGACTGCCATGACCTGCATTAGGTTGACCATGGCAACTTCGGTATCCAGCTTTTCGGGTCCTTCGTGACCTTCGGGTAGCGTAGCCCCCGAGTGTTCTGCTTCTTCGGGTGATCCTTTGGGGAATTTCCGCTTGATGGATGGCACGCAGATCTGTTCGAGGAACACACCTGATGGTACCTTTGCGCAAGTGGAACCGATGTTAGCGAGCCTATCGGCCTCCTCGTTGCTCTCTCTTCCAACGTGCCGAAGTTCGAAGCCGTCGAATTCTCCTTCGAGTGCGTTGTAAAGCGCGCGGTACACGATCATGTTTTCGGCGTGTGCGTCGCACTCATTCATCGTCTGCTGGACGACGAGGTTGGAGTCACCGTAGATGACCAGGCGCGTTGCGCCGCATATCTTTGCCATCCTCATGCCATGGATGGGGGCTTCGTATTCGGCCTCGTTGTTGGAGGCTCTGAATTTCATCCGAAGGACGTACTTCATCTTGTCACCTTGCGGGGAGGTCAGTATGACTCCTGCCCCTGCTCCGGCTTCGCGTTTGGAGCCGTCAAAATGCATTGTCCAGGACTGCGACATGTCTGGGGTGTCAGGCAGCTGCAGCTCCATCCAGTGCACCAGGAAGTCCGGAAGGACTTGAGATTTGATTGCGTGTCGCTTCTCGTAGATGATGTCCAGGGGTGATAGTTCAATACCCCACAGGGCCACGCGTCCTGTGGCCTTTGGGTTATTCAGGATGCTGTTTAGGGGTGCCTCGTTGACGACCATCACCTGATGCTCCTGGAAGTAGTGGCTCAGTCGTCGAGCCATCATGAACACGCCGTAGGCCAGCTTCTGGTAGTGCGGGTACCGCTGTTTTGTTGGAGTGAGAACCTCGCTGAGGTAGTAAATTGGGCGTTGTACCCCGTGGGTCTTGCCTTCTTCGGGTCGTTCGACCACGAGTACTGTGCTGACCACCTGGTGTGTGGCTGCTATGTACAGCAACAGGGGCTCGCGCTCTTTTGGCATGACCAAAACGGGCGAGGTGGAGAGGAGCCGCTTGAGGCTTTCGAATGCGTCGTTGGCTTCTGGTGTCCACTCGAACTTGTCTGCCTTGCGCAGCAGCTGGTAAAATGGTAGGGCCTTCTCGCCCATGCGGCTGATGAACCTGCTTAGTGCCGCTACTCGCCCTGCGAGCTGCTGAACGCCCTTGAGGTTTTTCGGCTTCTCCATTGTCATGATAGCTTTGATTTTCTTCGGGTTCGCTTCGATCCCTCGTTGAGAGATGAAGTACCCGAGCAGCTGACCCGAGGGGACGCCGAAGGCGCACTTTTCTGGATTGAGCTTGATCTTGTAGCGATCAAGGTTGTCGAACGTCTCGCGGAGATCGTCGATAAGTGTTCTTGCCTTCTTGGTTTTTATGACTATGTCGTCGACATAGACTTGGACGTTGCGACCAATCTGGTCCTTGAGGCAGGCCTGCATGCATCGCTGGTACGTGGCACCCGTGTTCTTTAGCCCGAAGGGCATTGTGTTGTAGCAGTACACTCCGAACGGTGTGATGAACGCCGTTTTCTCTTGATCTTCGACCTTGAGTCGAATCTGGTTATAGCCTGAGTAGGCGTCGAGGAAGGAGAGTTTCTCACAACCTGCAGTCGAATCGATGATCTAGTCGATCCGAGGAAGAGGGAAGTGGTCCTTAGGGCAGTGTTTATTCAGTGACGTGAAGTCCACGCACATCCGCAGGATGTCCGTGTCCTTCTTCGGGACCATCACCGTGTTTGCCAGCCACTCGCTTTCCTTGATTTCCCAGATGAAGTCTGCTGCGAGTAATCTGTTGATCTCCTTGCCGATAGCTTCGGCTCGTGGCTCCGACAGTCTTCGGATGGACTGCTTGACTGGCTTGGTGTCTGGGAAGACATTGAGTGCGTGCTCGGCGAATTCCTTGGGAACTCCTGGCATGTCCGCAGGACACCAGGCGAAGATTTCCCAACGCTCACGGAGGAATTCGACGAGCGCGCCTTCCTATGCGGTGTTGAGGTCGTTGGCGATCAGCGCCGTCTTGGAGGCATCCGTTGGATGGACCTGCACTTTCTTGGTGTTGATGGTGGATTCGAAGGACATGTCAGGTGCGTTCTGCTTTGTGACTGGGGGTAGCCCATTGTCCGTCACCTCGCGGAGCCTTACAAGCTCGTCTTGCATGCCGAAAGACTAGGAGATTTTGTTGAAATCCCTATCGCATTGGTCCGATCGGGTGAAGCTCCCGTGGACTGTGATGACGCCCCTTGGTCCTGGCATCTTGAGTAGTAGGTATGCATAGTGTGGGACAACCAGGAACCTTGCGAATGCTACACGTCCCAGGATGGCATGGTATTGCGACGGCCAGTCCACCACTTCGAATTCTAGGCTCTCCAACCGAAAGTTGTCTGGCTTCCCGAAGATGACGTCGAGCCCTATTTTGCCTAGGGGGAAGATGCCCTTCCCTGGGACAATGTCGTGGAACGTTGTGTCTGATTGTTCCAGGCTGCATTGTGGGATCCGCATAACTGCTAGAGTGCTTGCAAACATTAGGTTGATGCCGCTGCCGCCGTCCATGAAGACGCGACTCATCTCGAAGCCTCCGATCTGCGCCTCCAGCACCAGGGCAGCATGACCTGGGCGAGGGATCTGGCAAGGGTGATCCGCGCGAGTGAATGTGATGCAGGACTCCGATCCGCTGAGGTACTCAGGGATTGCAGGCGGAGTTGCCACGGCCATGTTGATTTGTCGGGTGATTTTCTTCTGCACCCTATTTGTGGGGCGTCCCTTCTGGATCATATTTAGCGCTCCTTTTGGTGGGGGGTATGCGACCCCGGCGTTGTTTTGCGCTGGTGCGACTGGTTGATTTAGGCCTCCAATAGGCGGCGGTGGAGGAGCTCCGTGTGCTATTTCACCTGGCGCAGGTGTGTTTCCGAACGCAGGGATTGGAGCTTG
Source organism: Avena sativa (assembly GCA_916181665.1). Taxonomy (NCBI): domain Eukaryota; kingdom Viridiplantae; phylum Streptophyta; class Magnoliopsida; order Poales; family Poaceae; genus Avena; species Avena sativa. Next base: position 366,548,160 of record OV702297.1, on the reverse strand, counting down.
TTGCCTCATCTGCATCATGCCTTCGCTGAGTTTCTGGAACTCGCGGCAGTCCTTGAGCATGTGGCTAGCTTTCTTTTTGCCATCTTGTTTGTCGATGTAGAAGTGGATGGTGCATGGACCCGAAAGTTTGTCGAATGCTGAGGGTCCATTGTCGCGGTCGCGACGTTGCCACGACTGTGTTGGTCGTCTGTTGTCGCGGAAGTTTCCGCTGCGGTATCCTCCGCTGTTGCGGCTGTTGTCATTACGGCGGTCGGCGTAGCCGGCTGCGACCATGTCGGGTCCGTCTCGGTCCTCGTAGACGCGTGGTCTCCTCTTGCTGCGGCGTTCGCGTCTTCGTCCGTAGTCGTCCTCTTCATCTGATTGCGCCCGCTGGATGCAATCTTCGCCGTCTGCCCAGCTGTTGGCGATTTCCATGAGCTGGTCGAGTGTCTTGGGCTTTACACATCCAAGTTTCTCCTTGAAGTCTGGGCGTTTGACGCCGTCCCTGAAGGCGTCGATGGCCCGCTCTTCGGAGATGTGTGCTGCGGAGTTCTTGGTCGTAGACCAGCGTAGTATGTACGAGCGAATAGATTCACCCGTTCTCTGAGTGCAGGCTCGCAGTTCTTCGATTGAGGCGGGCCTCTTGCTAGTGCCTTTGAAGTTTCGGATGAAGCTGTAAGCGAGCTCCTCCCAGCTTCGGATGGATCCTGATGATAGGCTGCTAAGCCATACCCGTGTTGCGCCTGTTAGCTGCAGCTGAAGGCATTGCATAGCGGTTTCTTTGTTGCCTCCGTGAAGCTTGACGGATGACAGATGGTCACTGAGCCAGGATTTTGGATCTTGCGTGCCGTTGAACTTCGGAGTATCCGAAGGAAGCTTGAAGTTGCGTGGCATCTGTGTTCGCCGAACGGATCTGCTGAAGCATCGAGCCCCGCAGAGTTCTCCTTCGTCTTCATCCATCTCAGATTTAGACGAGCATGCGCGTTTGGCGCGTGCTTTGTCGATCTTGCGCTGTGTAAGCTTGTCTCTGGCGTCGTAGTCGCGTTTATGGCGGTGCGAGCTCTTCTTCCTTCGAGGGAGATCGTGCTCCTCTTCCTCTTCGGATGAGGGAGTGGGGCTCCGGTCGCGCCTGGCCGGAGCTTTCTTCTTCGGCTCCGTAGGAGCGTCTTCGTGGAGCGTAGCTCCGATTAGTCCTAGTCCGGTGAGTGCGGACCTATGCATGGCCCTTTTCGGGTCCCCCTCCGGAGGTGGGTGAGCCGCGAGATACGAAGTGGCTGCCATGATCGCAGCTTGTGGCGTCTTTGGGGTGATGTTGCCATCGGCGTCCATATCCATGAACGATGTGTGGAGAGTTCGGGTCACGTCACGCCGCTCCTTCGGGTCCATGTTTTCCACCCGAGAGAGGTGCTTGTTTCCCTGGTTTCCGTTTGTGCTAGAGCCGGGTCCCATGGCGGAGAGCGCAGCTCGTCGCGCACTGGACTCAGAGGCTGCTTTCTTGCGTTTATCGAGTGTCTCCTGCATCTTGACTTGCTTCTTGTGCTCCTCAATGAGGAGGTAGTGGTATGCCATCAGCAGATCACGTGGGGAGTCCATAGGTAGGACTATTTCGCCTGCGACAGCGCGGCGTGCTTCGGCCCATCCTTCTTTGCTAAGTTGGATGAGGTGGCCCCTGTTTTCCCCGTCTTCGCCGTTTCTGTCCTGCGGGTTGGGGTTGGGCGGCGGGTTAGGCGTTTCCTCGTCGGTTTGGATGATTGCGGCGCACAGATAGCGCCTGCAGATTGGTTGGCTGCTGCCGCAGCTTTCGGATTCGGAACCGTAGGTCCCTTCATCCGAAGGTGGATCGCACAGATCGGAGTTGCAGCTGCTGCTGCTGCTGCAGAACTCATCTGTTGATGGTGACGTGCGTAGCACGGAGTGTGGAGCCCACGAGGCGGGCCTGATCGACGGCACGGGCACCCGCTCAGGGAGGCGGAGGGTGCCAGTTTGTCCCACCTGGAAGCAGAAGCTCCCGAACAAGATTTCGAGTCCGTCGCCTACGGGCTCGAAATCCTTCATGGTATCCGGCGAGTGGGCGGTGAAGTCGAAAGCGCCGAAGAGGAGGTGATTCTCCGTCGCCGCGGAGTTGTAGACGATCGGGTTGGAACCGTCACGACCGCACAATCAACAGCCCCAATTCCCACAGACGACGCCAATTGACGAGGTTTAATCTCGTCAATGCCCATCGTTATGGACTTGGGTTTTGGAGAAGATGGGGATGCTGGAGATCGTGGCACGGTTAACAGACAAGCAACCAGGGGACACGAGATTTACCCAGGTTCAGGCCCCCGGAGGGAAAACCCTACTCCTGCTTGTCTGCTCTTTTATTACGGCGGAACCGAAGGTTACAGGGTGCGCAGATTCGATCTGGCGTGGAAGTGCGTATGTCGTAATCTCAGGGTGTCCTCCTCGTTGGACCCTCCTAGCCTTTATATATGGGGAGGCTAGGTCTCAGGTACCGATACGAGTAGGCTACAAGTTGTATTCAAACTCTAGTCTTGCTCTCCAAGGATCTGAAGGCGTCATGGGCCTGGGCCACCCGAAAATCTTCATGGGTCGGCGTATATTTGTCGTGGGCCTTCCTTGGGCTGGACTAGGTATGCTGAAGTTACGTACCCGTAGGGTATAACCATGTCAATAGTCGTTTCACTTGGCTCTATTTGCTTAAGCATAAATCTGATGTCTATGATGTATTCCTCCAGTTTCAAAAACATATTGAACGTCTTCTTAATCGCAAAATTATCCATGTCCAAACTGATTGGGGAGGCGAGTATGAGAAACTTCATACCTTCTTTCACAACCTAGGCATCTCACATCGAGTTTCATGCCCACATACTCATCAACAAAATGACACTGCTGAACGTAAACACCGTCACATTGTTGAGACCGGTCTTACTTTGCTTGCACATGCTTCTGTTCCGCTGCCTTATTGGAATGATGCTTTCTCTACTGCATGTTTTCTGATAAATAGGCATCCTAGTCGTACCATTGATATGAAAACCCTGCTTGAGCGGCTTCTTAATGAAACTCCCGACTACACTTTTTTTAAGGTGTTTGGTTGCGCATGTTGGCCTCATCTTCAACCCTATAATAATCATAAACTTGAATTCCGCTCCAAAAAGTGTGTCTTTCTAGGTTATAGTTCATTGCACAAAGGATATAAGTGTCTCCATGTTCCTTCTAATCGAGTCTATATCTCTAGGGATGTGATCTTTGACGAGACCGTTTTTCCTTTTGCCAAATTGCCCACATCACAAACACCACCATTCATGAAATCATCTTTACTTTTGGCTGACCAGTTTATGGATATTGCATATGCTCCGCCTTTTCTCGCTAAGGTACAGGCTGTGGAGCTCGTCTACAACTTCTTACACCGGAAAAAGACGACGTGGCTCCTGTTGATTCTCCAAAGCCAGTTCACGTCAATCGGCAGCCCTCCATGCATGTCCCTATCTTGGACTTGTTGCCCGTGCATAGCTCACATGGGCCAGCACGTGACGTGGCTGTCTTGGTCCCTGCTTCCACCCAGCATAGAGTCTGAATATAAGGCTTCTCCACGAGCTGGGTGGAAGCAGGGACCAAGGCAGTCTGGAGTGATCGCCTGGAGTGCTCGGAAGCAGTCTACCGTATCCAGGTTGAGCACAAAGTCTGAATATAAGGCTCTTGCTAATGCTACTGCAGAACTTGTCTGGATTCAGTCTTTGTTACAGGAGCTTGGAATTACACAAGCGCAACCTCCAGTGTTATGGTGTGATAATATTGGAGCGACATACCTGTCTTTGAATCCAGTCTTTCATGCGAGGACAAAGCATATTGAAGTGGATTTTCACTTTGTTCGTGAGCGTGTTGCTCAGAAGCAACTTCAGATTCGCTTCATCTCCTCTAAAGACCAAGTTGTCGATATCTTCACCAAGCCATTTCCATTGCCTCTGTATGAGATTGTAGGCGCAATCTCAATCTTCTGTCGCCGGTTGAGATTGAGGGAGGGTGATAGAATATGTGTATACTATGTACACGTATATGTAGTAGGCCTTGTGTATATGTCTAACCGACTGTAACATGTATTGTAAAATCTTGGTCAATATAAATACAAGAGGAGTCCGCTGGCTTTTAACAGCCGTGCGACACAAATATTATTTCCACCTTTTAGAGCAGCGGGTGCGGGGCAGAGCATAAGGCTGGTCCTAGTGGTAGTATCATACTACTAGTATCATGCATATGATACTAGTGTATGATACTATCTTCATAGTGCATGGTATCATATGGTAGTATCATACTAATACTATATTTAATGATATGTAGAATCTCAATACAAAATTGTGTACAAGATTTATTTGTGTGATGATTTTCTAGTTTTACGTGCTATGATACGGTATCTATCTATGATACACTAACCATCTCTTTCTTCATTAATTGTTGTGCCACATCAGATTTTTGTCAACATGGCATGCATGATACTACCTATGATACTCCCACTAGGACCAGCCTAAGGCGGGGTTGGTTTCTGCCAGATGTGAGTCCACAGTATGATGGTTTCCCTTCATCCCTGGCTCCGACAGGCACAAGCTACGGCCGGGGCAGCTGGCGAGCGGCGGGCGCGAGGCAGCCGGTGAGTGACAGGTGTAGGGCGGCGGGCGTGGGGCTGCGAGCGGTGGGGCAGGCCGACAACTTCTCTCACCGGTCAGAATAGGAAGTTTGGAAGAAATAAAAAATAAAGGAATAAAATCGAAAGAAATAAAAACCGTTTTTGTGTGTTAAAAGAATAGAAATGGGACACAAGATTGGAAGATACAAGGTGTTTTTTTTGCAAAACACACCGGCTCATTATGCCATGCCAGCTTGACAGTGGTTACATCTTGTCAAATGACTTAAAATCATCGGCTACAAAGATTTGGTAGTTTTGCAACAATTAGGGGAACAAGTGGTAGTTTATTTTGGTAAAATTCCTTGATTGTGGTAGTTTTTTTTAAACCCTAGTCTCAATTATGATAGTAAAATGCAATTTTCTCCCAGCGACCGGAAAGAGTTTTACCTTGTGCACATCAGTAAAGTCGAAAACTTCCTTGTCTTCAAGTACGATGACAACATCGTACTCACCGTTAGCGTCTTCGACCATACTTCATGTTGTTGTCACTACCACTCTGACTCCGATGATTAGGCTAGAAGAAGATGCTAGGATATCTAAAATCTACTACTTCCTTCGATCCATATTAATGGTCTCTATTTGTCTAGATACAATGTCTCTAGTTTAAATATTTAACTAGATACATACAAATTTAGATAAAATTAAGGTTATTAATATGAACCATAGGGAGTATGTTTTTCTACCTTCTTTATATGCCCTTACAAGAAGCAAATTGACAAAAACTATATAAAAAAGCAAGGCAAATATACCTATGAATTTGAAATCAAGGAGTAATATTCTAGCCCCCCAAGGAAGCTTTTAGAGGCCATCTGCCCTCTCAGCTGTAGGATTGGGCTTCCAAATCCATCCCAGCCGCCCGCTCCATCCACCGTTTTGACTCGGACAGACACGTCCGCTAGCTACCCTCCCTGAATGGTGAGGGCCTGCGTTTTGCGCGCCCCACTCGTCAGGGATCGTGCGACGTGGCGTGCGCGTGAGCACAGGAAGAGAGCGACAGTGCGGTGGTTGCCCCGTGCTTTCCATGGGCGGGCGGGGGCAAATTGGTCTTTCCGTCTCTATTGCCTGGTGGTGCTCGTGCGGACGGGCGAGTGGCTTCCATTCCTCATCCTCTTGTTCCCTCTTCTCTCCCCACGCCTCAAACCCTAGCCGCCGCCACAAGAGGAACCCTAGATGTGGAACCGGCGCGGAGCTCGCCCACAAGAGGCGACGGCTGATGTTGGGAACGGAGGAGAGGACGCTGGGAGGTGTCCGCGTGGAGCACGTGAGGAGCAGGGCCTCCTCTCGGTAGGAGGCATGCCAGGTGCGGCGGCGTTGACCATGGCAGCCCGTGCGGAGCGGCCTCCCACAGACTAGGATACAGGCACCTCTCGAGTAAGGATTCTACCTTCCCCTCCCTTTCTTCTGCGATTTGGCTAGAATTTTTGTGTGGGCACGATCTGGTGCGGGTCTTGGCAAGAACTGCGATTTGAGGTTGGATTCGTGGGTGGATTGTTGGATTAGGAGTGTCTCCCACTGGTTTGTGATGTTCATGCACGCCAACTGCTTGGCACTTGATTTTTGTGTGTGGTTTTGCTGCAAGTTGCAAATGATTGCTATTTTTTCTTTCATAATCTTCAAGCTGTGTCACGAGACACTAGATAGGGAAAGATCATAAGATATGCCAATATTAATTTACCTCACTGTGAGCTATGTCACAGCAGGTCCTCTAATAGTTTGTGAATGTTACCTGGTAGATGCTTCTGCAAAGCTAGAGGGAGGTGTCGATTCGCTGCCTCCAATTGAGAAACCCCAATGTATGTGATGAAGTAGAACATATGAGACACGATATTCTCTTAAAATGGGCATATTCAAATTCTTTATTAAAACTTACCACTGCTGGTCCATGTACTTTTGGCTGATCAATGGCGATAACGAAAGCTGATTTCCCAGATAATTGCTCTTGTAGGGTAAATGTGCAGACATATAGTTCGGAGGACCAGAATGTTCTGCTTTGTACTTTCACTTTTATTCCTTCAGCTCTACGTAATTAGTGTTGTGCACTGCTACGAGACCTTCGTCTTTTAGGTATGTCAGAGCCGTGAGACATGCTGATTCTTTAGCCTCGCTACCGAACCTAGCCCATTTTTCATAGAACTCACGTTTTTTTTCATTATTGGGTTTCCCATGTGTGGTGGTACATCCATAGTAACTTTTGTTGTTACTTCATCATTGTTTAGGGATGTAAATTCGTATCCATGGATCGAGGCACCAAGCTTCTCTGCTGCCTTTTTTTAGTACATGTTTGTTGCTGATTTTGATTGTAGTGTAGGAACAGATAGCTTGGATTTACATACAATTAAAGAAGGTATTAACTAGATATTAGCCAATGCATAAGCAAGAAAGCATCTATATCTGTTTTTAGTTGGGACATGGCAGAGCTAAAATGTCCTTAGTTGTAATTGGCCCTGTCGGTAAGCTATTATAATTGTGGCACAAGGAGTAGATACATTGTATTGTGTACATTGACAAATGAATCAAGATCTATTTATATTTCTGGGGTAAAATGGAAAGAAACAAGTAGCTGTTGTAGGCAGAACGAAATAGCAAGCTTAGATGTCGTAGAACTCACCTGAGGCAGATCCTTTACCATGAGTTCATCGTCTGCTGAATCTTCAGGTGGCGAAAGGTTGGATACAAGGGGATCCAAGTCCATTGCAGCCTAGTGATATTCGCTTGGGAAGAGGCATTAAAGTCTTGGGTGTAGCCGTCTGGTTCTATGAGTGGGGAATTGATCTGGGAACACTGTTATGATAGGTAACTATCTAGAGCCGCCATGCTCCTCTCTCTCTCTCTCAATATAAACACATCTTTTTCTTGACTAGGTTGTAGTGAAAAAATCATTATTGTATAGATGTGATTTTAGCTATGCACATTTTTCTCAAATTGTGTTCTGGCTTTGAGGTTGCAGGTGGTGTTTGTATAAATGCTCAAGGAGAGGACTGTAGAGGGGAGTGCAATGTTTGTCTTATGTATTAGCAAAAAGTATGGAGAAGGATGGGGCCATTGTGGAGTTATCCTTGGACGATGATATGGGCCATATGCTCGCCCTTGTGCCACATCTCCTCCGTTGGTCATCAGGTACCTGTAATATTTCCTTGTCCCTGCCTTTTCAAGAATTTTTATTTTAGTTTGCACTATGATTTCTTATATCAAATTAATCTCTGGTTTTCTTATTTATGGGTGTTTTTTCTACAATCTTGGAGAAGTGTTTGCTCACTGCAGTTTAGGTCTAAATGTTGGTAACATCGTATAGAGAGCCTTGACGAAGGTACTCACATTGGTGTTGTATCAACCTTATAGCTTGAGAGATTATTTGTATCCATTCTTATATAGTGCTATTAAAGAAATGAAAGTATTGTGTTGGTCTGGAGGATGATTTTATACCCTATAAGGTGTGCACAAATTATATAGTCCTGTTGCTAGGCTTAGGGATATGATGCTTGATAAAGTTTCATATGTGTTTGCCAAGAATAGTTCTAATGAATCTGTTTGAAAGATGTGGTCATCGATTTTGTAGGCACCTGGGAGGCCACTGCTTCTCTTTGTTGAATGGCTCCTCCATGGGTCATCAAGGACAAGATCTAGCTGCTCCTGGAATGTGGCGCTGGTGGGGAGAGGGAGGCAGTAGAGGACGTGCTAGAGTTCCCACCAACATTGATCGTCACAAGGGGGCCATGGTTGGCTTCTTCATAAGCAGGCCAAAGCAGGAACAGGTGAGCCGCTCGCTGCAAGCAGCTTAGCCTCTCCTTTGTTCTTTGCTTTTCCATTCATTGCCTCTTTCACGTGTTATTCTCCTTACCAAATATTTTAGAAAGGTAATAATCGTGTTACACCTGTGGCGGGAGCTGGCAATAATCAATGTATTACATTTCTTATTGCAAATGCGTGTAGTGGTCTGTTACACCACAATAATCAATCGTGTTTGTCCATTCATTGCGTGTAAAAAAATACAGAATGTTGATACATGTGAGAGTGGTTCCTTTCATTTTCACTGCAAGAAAGTATCATTTTCCTTATAGATTGCAGGTGGTTGTTTTCTGTATATGAGGGAGTGCTTTTCATGTAGAGCGACTTAAAATGTATGCTGGGATTTTCAAAACTAAAGAAAGTACAACCAGTACCCGATTTGTTCATTTCAAACTATAAGGTTTTTGGTAATATCTGACGTTTATTCGTTCTTTCCCTATAGGCATCAGCTAAGCTAGAAAAAGAATCTTCTCTTCTTGAGCAGGAACTGCTAGAACTTCAAGAGAACATACATAATGGCTATATATTCTTTATATTAAACTTTAAGTCTACAATTTTTCTGGATACTATTTGTTACATCTATGGTATTACGGTCTAGAACTAGATTGTCACTTCAATGGTTTTAGTTTAATCTCTTTGAGTTTCACACTACTGGTTCTCACCATGGCCACATTGCAGAATCATCAGTTTCTGTTAATATTAATTTTATTGGTGAAAAATGTCAGGTATAATATTCTATCTATTTATCAAGCGCATGTGTGTGCCTTTAGGTTTTGCATCACAAATTAGAAGCTTAACTACATTCGGAACCACTGCACTGTCTCGAGCCATGCATGATTCAGATCGTGAGGGACTAGGAACTTCCATTGTACTGCAATTTATTTGATTTATAGCTACATGAGGATGTCCGCTTTAACAGGTTCTCTAAAAATCTGTAACAGGTTCTCTAAAAATGAAAGATTGTACTGGAGATTTCCATGCTTTAACAGGTTCTCTAAAAATCTGTAATTTTTTTGTGCTGCCAACTTTTCTATACATGAAGGAGGGGTATTACTTACTGTACCCATGTAGCTCTTCAAAACTATTGAATAAAAATCATAAGAAGAAATTGTTATGTTGTTTTGCAATTTCAGCCAACAGACTCTAATGAGGATCAATCGTATGTTATGGAACTTCAGGTGGAGTCCAAAGACTTCCAACACTATGTACATCGTTGGTGACGCCTTTGGACGCCTTAGACAGAATCCTAAGGCGAGCTCGATGCTCTGCCGTCCTGGGGCGCTGCTACGCTTAGGCGGCGCCTTAAAAACCATGATCGTTGCATCCTTGCCAAGGGGGGTGTAGTCTCTGGAGTTGATCGTAGTGCAAAGATTTTCTTTGCTGATTCCTACCCTGAAGTTGAGGATGAAATGATGGCATGGGTAAGCACATGTTTTCTGCAGTAATCGTAAGTGGCTTTGTTGGTGGAAATATTCTGATTGTTTGGCTTGTAGTACAGGCAGTGAGGTGTGTTACGCCATGACAGAACAAGGGCCACAGGAGCTTGGCGGCAGCACCCTTGATTTGATTTTTGTTCCTCAAAATTGAGGTAATTTCCGCCTAAGTATGTATGTTCAATGTTTGTATAGAACATTTTTTTTGTAGTGCTTGTTCATTGGCGGTATAAAAACATTTGTATGTGAAAATCTTGTAACGCGGTTGCCATATTTGGTCGTCTCCGGCCATCCAATGCAGCTCTGGGCCCTGGTCAAGTTGGCACCACCACCATCTTTCTTTCTTCATGTACATTTATATAGCATGTAGTTACATTCATTGATGTATCTATTTTTGTGGTATTCAAACATAGTCCATGTTGAGGACTAAGGCATATGCATATTCTTCGGATCGGATTATGGCATGGGCTTTACCTTTGTCCATTATAAATTGCATTAATCATAGACACAAAACTTAGTAACATACTAGCATGTAATATTTATGCTTGTTTCATACGTGTGTCCATTGGACATCCTCACTTGCAAGTTATTAGAGCTATAGCAGCATGAAGAAAATTCTGATGTGAAGAAGGTCTAAATTACTGTATGGGTTTAGTTCAGATCAGGTTAGCGGAGATGGAAAATTTCATTTCTTTGAAAAAACTCCAGTACAATTGTTCTGTGATAGTTTAGAAATAGATCAGGTTAGCGGAGGAGGGGAGGAACGGATCCGGATGTGTACAAGCAGAGGGCTAGCAGGCGGCGGAGGACAACTCTAGATCTTCTAGGGTTTCTTGTGACGGCCAAACGCAGCGGTCATGATGTGTGCTGGGAGGGCGGCAGCCTCCACTACCTTGATCCAAGCGCGGTGGCGGTCTCCAGTTCATGGATCCCTAGCAGGGTGTGTCGTGGTGCGCTGCCTGAGCGAGACGACACCCTCGTCCTCGACTGAGGAGGAGCCGCTCATTTTCTCTGTCAGTATTTTGGGATTGCATACTAGATGCAGTGGTGTGATAGCTGATCCCTGGAGCCCATGCCGAGTATAGTGCTGAATTACAGATTGCTGCTCTGGGTTTAATACAATCCACCCCTGAAACTTGCTTCGCATGCGTCGCGTCAGTAGATCTTATCTCCATGTAGACCTGCCTTGTTCTGCCCGTCTTCTATTGTTTTTCTTTGGCTTATAGCACACCAATTAACTATGGTGCAACTGAGTTCCATTTTTGTGTATTAATATATGTTTGTGCTCTTATTGTGCAGTGTGCCAAGATGAATTTGGTCCTTGCTCGTGAGCCTGATATTTTTCATATGCCTGGTCTCTTATGTTTAGTGTTGTTGTTTTCTTACTCACATTCTGGAACCTTGACATTTAAAATATTCATAGGAAAAAAGACGGTAAAACTTTGTCGCCAAAAAATACAGTGGATGCTTTAAATGCATGACTTAGTTTAGTACCTGCTACTTATTTCAAACTTCCAAAATAGAGTTACAGGTTTTTTGTGTTCCAGGTTTTTTGTGCGTTAACAAGTCTGATTATTATGGATACATCAGGTCATTGTTGGTAGTGAAGAAGGACCCTTGCAGCTATGGAATATCAGTACAAAAAAAACTACTCCCTCCGATCCATATTAATTGACTTGTATTTGTTAAAATTTAAATGAATCTAGACACTATTTAGTATATAGGTTCATTCAAAATTTGAAAAATCAAAGTCAATTAATATGGGCCTGAGGGAGTATATTATTTCAAGGGTTGGGAGTCATCAGTACGTTGCTGTGTTTCTTCACCTGCTCCGGATATGGTGGCAATTCATGTTTAGAATATACGATATGATGAAGAGTTGATGTCTTTCAACCATCAAATTCGTGGTGCTATAACTGCCCTGTCATTTCGAACAGGTAATTTCATCTAACATGCTATACGCAATAATCTTTTATAAAATTCCTATTTGTTCAGCCCGTGACAACTAAAAACCCAAACAATCCTGGTTGATTCAAGTCCTTAACTTTGGTTCTTGATTATGAATATATCCGATTTATGGTGTCGAGCATGTTAATTCCAAGGTCCAGTTAAGTAAATGTAGTTGACACATTCTTTTTGGCTTATGAATTTTCCTTGTATGATTCCTTGGAGATTCGACCTGACAATAAAATATGTACTGAGGAGTGTTCCCAATTCAAACAAAATAACCATGATATTTGGTATGCTTGAATAAAATTCTTGAGCCAGTGTTGTATACTCTATTGTAGAAATACTGATATGGGCTGAATTTTATTTCCAGTTGGTAGGTACTTTACTGCCACCAAGGTGCTAGATTTTCATGGCTATAGATAGCTTTTTTTGCGAAATGGTTATAGTTAGCTTTGACTCTCCCTATTCTCCTTGTTAGAAACAAGAGGTGCATTTCTTTCATTCCAATAAGCTTTTCATGGTTATAGATAGTTTTTTTTGCGAAATGGTTATAGATAGCTATGACTCTCTCTGCATTCATGTCCCATTTATGCTGCTGCAAAATTTCAAGTATCCTGAAAATGCTTACTACATTAATCTAGAAAAATTGACCACCGAGTCATTCTTTGGAGAAGCTTCGGTTAATATACCTCCCTCAATAACTCTGAATTATTTGAGCTGATAAAAAAGCACTAGCTTCTTTCGATTGGAACTATTGTCGGGATTGATAATTATTGTATCTTATATAGATCGCCGCTCAAAATAAGGTTCATAGCCCACCGCTCGGGCCGCTGCTAGCTTCTCTTTGGTCTCCAGCCTCGGCTGTCCATTCGTAGTAGGAAAATCCAAACTCGGGATAGAACGCATGTGGGTGAGATGGTGGGGAACAGTCCACACAACAAGATACCCTATGCTACTCCAAATGATATTATTTCGGAAATTACAAGCTAATCGAAGAGGATACTTTCGACTCGGCAAATCTTGCGGCTCGTGTTTATTTACAAGATTCATAGAAGAAATAAATTGAAATGGACTTAGTAAATGTGAAGCTAGCCAATTGCCATCGTAAACTATTGCTAGCATCGACTTGGGCAACAACTATCCAAGAACTATCAGACTCATAAATTGAGCTAACTGGTTCTTATCAGGAAAGTGATGGGCTTATTAGCGTCAGCATGGTAGCACCTTATGATTCTTCATATATACTGTAGCTTAATAATGGTCTTAGCTTCTTCTAAAAAAATAATGGTCTTAGCTATTTTAGTTCTCGCTGGCATTTGAATACATGTTTCTAAGGAGTTCGTTCACCTCAGTCTTAGTACTTGTTTTATCCTTCCGTTTTAGAGGTAATCTTGTTGTCTTGTTTTATTTTTGTGGACAAAAAACTTGCATTCAATCCTTACTCTTGTTCTTTTCAGTTATAATGTAAATTTCTCTAGGTAATCTCTCCATTTATTTTCATGCAGAACTAGGGTGTTATTTTGGTTATAATGAAGATTTGGACATATTCTAAGTAATGTTACTGCTGCTTCAAAATATTATTCCTCGCTTTGGAAGGATTGCATACATATCTTCCAACTGATTACTTGCTATGTAGGACCTTCTTCCTTTACCACATCATATTTATTTTATTTACCCTTGGTTTCCATGTTTTCTTATTATATATCTATCTTGGGCCATACCATGTTTAGGCTCAAGTCCTCATATATGCATTGTGCTTTGTGTTGATTTACTGGTTTTACCTAGCTACTTTTGAATATTGCAGTATTTAATAGAGTTGTGTGTTATCTTTTTAAGAATGTTTGATTTCCATGCAAATAGTATCAGATATAAATATATATTGGCCCTTCTATGTCTTGATTAAGTAGTACAAAATATTACTTATTTCATCATTGTCAATTTTTCATTTAGTGTTCCGTAGAACCCAAAATGTCTCTTCTGTTCATTCCTCGGAAGTTTCATAGAATTTAGCTGGTTTCTCATCTCCTGGAATTAGCTGTTCAAAGAAAATGTATTCACAATGTGTAGAGCCATGCGGACTTTTCTCCTTTTCTCCATCTTGTTAGTTATCTTACGAACTGAGCGAAACAAACACCCTTTGCATGACAGGGCCCAGTACATTGTGATAAAAATATATTTACGTAAATGTTAATGTTTCAAATTCTACAGAATGCATCGTTGAAACGCATCCTACTTAAGAAACATACATGTGGTCTCGAATAAAATATTGGACATTAAACCGTGGCATACAGTCCAGAATTCGGGGCATATTCTACTACTAATTTTATTGTTTTTTTGACCTCTCGAACTTTCAATTTATGTAATTAGGAGATGTACTACATGAGTGTGTGTCACTTGGGTTTTTGCTTGCAATGTGTAGTTGGTTAAGTTTTCACTGCTCACTAACCTACATTGTACTTAACTTCTGGTTAGGTTCATTCTTTCACATAATATCGATTAGTCTAACGATAGATAGCTCTGCTTGGATACAGTAATAGACGTCTAACCAATTTCTCCTCATTTTGGGTATGCACCAATATAACTGTATAGCCACTATATGTTTGTGTTACCTGATGCATCCCCGTGCCTTATAATAAATAAGTCAGGTTACTTATTCTTGTATCGGATCTGAAAATTTTGCCTATATCTCCAAACTTATTCATTTCATTATGTAGTTTCAGATGACATGAGACATCACTTGTCACAAACTAAGTCCTTGATTCATATTTCTTTCCATATGGATTAGGAGGTGCTAAAAGGAAGATGTATTATCATTTGCATGTTTAAGAAACTAATTTCTTTCTTAGAGAGTGGACAGACTTTGAGCTACATAGTGTAGACCTGCTTGGAGTGTCTATGATTTCTCTCATCTTAGCTACATCCCTGCCAAGTTGGCCTAAGATGAATTTTCATTGTTGTTACAAATAATTTTATTGTACTCCAAGAACAGGTTGGCATATTTTTCATGGTACTAGGTATCTTGCTAGCTTTTCTTAAATCTAGGCCACTCTTGTGATGGTATGCTCAGAATAGAAAAAATATGAATGAAAGTAGGGACACTTCGTCAGGTAAGTGCGCCGCTGGCGCTGAGGGTGAGGGCGAGAGCCAGATAGTATACATGAAATGCTATGAGATAAAACACCAAGAGACTATAATTATGCAAGGCTCAGGAAAAAAACAACAGTCTATTGAAGATCTTACTCACCGGCTGATCAAGAAGGACTAGGAGATTAACCAACTTAGAGGATATACTTCCCTGATACGTGGTGTTCGCAAATGTTCAGAAAATATTGATAAAGCTATTTAAGAAAACATATGTCAACCATAAAATGATGAGCAACATAGGATCAACCTGATGCTTCTTCAGCTTGGAAAGACCACCTCAGACCTTAAGAGACTAGCCATCGAATCAAATAATTTAGTGCAAGATAAAGGTATGCATGGAACTATCAAGTGTCAACTACCTTCGATCAATATGAAGAACTTATACATTATCATGATCAGGGCTAGAGGATCATGGAAGTTGTTCACTAGATAATGATAGCATTCCCACCATGGACAAGTGATTGCCATAACATGATATCGATGTGTATGAGGGTACGGTTTGCATCACTAAGATGCCTCTTCGTACATGACTTATGTTGACATGTTGACATCAATTTCAAACAAATAAGACGCAGACTGCAGTTTAAGATCTATAGTCTTTGTCGCACCACTGACTATTTTTGTTTGTAGGTTCCCTTATCTTCATGTTCCGCTTTTCTTATTACCTGGACATCTGGTACTTGCGAAGGATTGCCATGCTTTGCTGAGCATCCGGATTGACCAGGAAGCAATGTTTAGAAAAGGCTATCATGTGGTTCCTAGGTGAAATAAAATATAGGTCTTCAATATTTTGGGTGTGTATAAACCACTGTAATCTTCCGATAAATTTATATCCCCACTATGGATCTGGATGCTACTCCTTTGAGTATTTGACCGATGTAGGTTTGCAACTTCTATTTGTGACTATTGTAATATATTTTTATATTCTTGCTCCTTCTATGTGTTTTTTTATTATGCATTTTTATTGTGCTCGATTTTTAGGTACCACTTATGGAGCATGGTTCTTTTAGATTTTGTTCTTTGATTATAAGGTTAGCTCGCAAGCATCGTTATCTTCTTCTTATGATGCAAAATCTCCCTATTTAATAAGATTGCCTATGTATAATATTTTAACTTTATTGTCTTTCAAAGCAATTGTTTATACCGTGTTGCCCGCGAAGCGGGCAAGCGAGCGGCAAGCCGCGTTTCCTACCTAGTAAAAAATGTTTCCCCCTGCGTTAGGCGCAAGTGCGGACATGAGAGGACAACCGGTCCCGAGACATACCAAATGGACAGAATCAGACATATTTCATGTTTGATTTGGGCTGCACCATTGGGATACGGTTTTTTTTTTACAGAATTGGGATACGGTTAAGATTGATTGTAACTCTAGTATTCCCTCTGTTTTAAAATATAAGATATTTTAGGTTTATAAAAAAAATCTAGACTTGATTTAATATGTAGATTCACTTTAAATCTAAGTGAGTGTACATACTAAAAATAGTCCAGATACATTTGCTTCACAAAACTAAAATATTTTATATTTTAAAACGAAGGAAATAGTTTTGAATTAATAAAGCTTGCAGTTTTGAAAAAAAAACTCCCGAGCGAGGACCCGCTCATGCCGCATTGGTTGGGCTGAAATACAGTGGGCTTTTTCTAATATTTGTTGAAATACACCGAGGCAGGAACAGAAGGACTTCACGCGGAAAAGCGGCGGCGCCAAAGTGGTTCCCTCTTTCCCTCCATCCTCCCCCCATTCCCCTCCTCGGCGCCTCTCTCTCTCTCTCCGCTCGCGGAGAAGATTTCCACTTCCTCATCTCATCTTCCGGGAAAAGAAGGCGAAAAGAAAATCCCGGCTCAGATTGCGCCTCACCTATCCGCTGCGATTGATCGGCACGAGCCCGCAAGAACCTCTGGGAAGATCGGTATGTGCTTTCCTGAATTCTGGATCTCCCCCTCTCTCTTGTGGACGAGACGCTCGTTGCCACCTATGAGTACTACTTTTTCTTGCTGAATTTTAATTCTGGATGATTCATTTCCTCATGCACGCGCTTGGCTGAGTGCGATGAATAATTTGCTTCTTTACCAGTATGTAGGTATGGACCAGGAATTTGATGGCCCCAATCCGGGCGGCAAGGACGAGATGAAAATACTTACCGGTATGTGTGGTTCTCTTTTGTTGTTGCAGTATGTTTCTACAATGGCATATATTCCAATCTGTCTGAATACTACCACTGGCCGTGACATATACACGCATAACATATTATATACCCTTTACATCTATTGTTCGAAGTGGTACTTGTCTGGTTCGCTCACTGATCTGATGATGTACAGTATAAACAGTACCCAAACTGTACAATGTTGATTTCCAGTTTTAGTCTTTCGGTCCATTTGGCCTGTTTGATATTCAGTCATCTGCTAAACAACTTTCACTTAATTACCTGTAAAGAATTTGCTCGATATCATCAGGGATGTTCAGATATCAGGAAATGTTCTCGTATCAGTTAACAATATTTACTCAATGGCTGCATACTCAGATGACTACATGTTTCGTTAAATAGGCATGGAAGATGAGGCAACAACATGGCAGAGCAAGAGGAGAGCACTGGCAGCGTCCCCGGCCCATCGTTTTCAGGCAGAAACCTGAAAAGGCTCCGGTCAAAGGCATGGAATGACTTCACACCCATTTTTGTTGGGGAGAAGCTTGCAAGGGCTGAATGCATGCACTGCCACCAGGTTTACAATGTCGGCTTGAGTGGCACTAGCAACCTGCTAAAGCACCAGTCCAAGTGCAGCTCTAGTGCCCTGAAAAGGCCAATGCAAGGGAAGCTTCAAATCTTGCCATCTACCCAGAAGAGCACCGTTGCAGTCAGTTCTGGTCCGACACAGAAGAAGCTCATGTTCTCGGCCACCAGCCAGAAGAAATGCTTGGGCACAGCAGATGCAGTTCTTGAGAAGGAGGGTCCTGCTTTGCTTGACATTCGTAATGGCATGGATAAGAAGAATCAGGAGGTTGATCATAATTTATCTCAAGAGGAACTTGCAACAAATGAGCAGAAGAAACTTGCCTCGCGTGACACTCCCATTGACAAAGATCAGAAGACTAAGTCGCATGAGGAACTTGCAGTGCCTGAGCAGGGCATTCCCACTAACACAAATCAGAAGATTCCGGAGGCTGATCAGGGTAAGCAGCATGGAGAACTTTTCAGGATATTCGCTGAGCACGGGCACCCACCATTGATAAGGGTCCATGATAGGTTCACTAAGTTTGTTACTTGTCTGAATCCTATGGTCAAGATGCCGGCCGAATTCGACATGTATGGGTACTGTTGGAGACTGTTTGACAAAGAAAAAACCAAACTGAAGGAGAAGTTTGCAGCTTTGCGCAGTCGAATTTGCTTGAGTGCTTATGTGTGGCACTATGATTTGCGCTCACCATTCCTGTGCTTGAGTGTTCATTATATTGATGATGAATGGGAGAAGCAGAAAAATATCATCAATTTTCATGCTGTCCGTTCCTGCAATGCAGAGGAACTGAGCCAGTCTATATTGTATGCTATTAAAGATTGGGGTCTTAGTGACAAGGTTTTCAGCATTACACTGGATGATACATTTCTGGATGATTCAGTAGCCTCACATGTCAAAGCCAGTCTCCAAAAATGGAACCTTCGCTCGGCAAATCAGAGCTTGTTTGTGATACGGTATGCAACACATCTAGTTAATCAGGTCATACAGGTTGGGAAGGATGAACTTGAAAAAGTGATGGACAAGTCAACAAAGTATTCTAAGTATACAAAGGGCCACATTCCTTCAGTAGTACATTATCCAAACCACAGATATGCATTATCACCAGAAGGCTGGACCAATGCAAAGAACATTTGTAAGATCTTAGAAGGTCTGCAAGGACACACAGATGAAATACACAATTGTTGCAATCCAGCTGACCTCTTTGACAAGGTGTGGGATGTCAAGAGAATGTTGCATCGTGACGCTGATTTCTATTTCTGGGGGGATAAAACAATTTTCAAAGAGCTGGAGAAGATGCAAAAGAAGTTTAAGGAGCACTGGAAACTCTGCTGCGTGCATATCTGTATGCCTATGATCATGGATCCTTCGTACCGTCTAAAACGCATCAAGTCCCGTCTTTGGTCTGACACAGGCAGTTATCATCCGGGGAAGCGGAGGTTTGATGACGATATAGAAGACTATATTGAACAAGTGCACGACGTATTGCTCGACCTCTTCTATGAATATTCTGATGATCAGGTGGAAGACACAGGCGGCACTTCTGGATCTGAACCTAGAAAAGGAACTATTGTGAAGGGACGTGATACACTGATGGACTATTATCAGAGCGATAAATATCCGTACTTTGAGCAACCTGTGACAGAACTTGATCGGTACATGCAAGAGCCTAGTAGTCTCTCTACAGGCGAGTCGGGTGTTCTCCATTGGTGGAAGGAGCATGAACTCACCTTTCCTACAATTGCTCGGATGGCACGTGATATACTAGCGATGCCAGTCCGTACTGACTACAGCGTAGCAACAAGGACTGCAAGGCGCGCATTTTGTGACTCTAGTGAACGCTGGATTGAACATGTCGTGTGTGTTCAGGACTGGCTCAGATCAGACTGTATAGCCTACACCATCAGCTTTTCTATTGTTATCCGGTTACAGTCCAGCACTAACCGTAGTTTCCATATTATCGTAGGTTCTCTATGCATGTAAGCTGCTCTCTGCTAAAAAAAGCTGCTCTCCTAATCTACCCACTTTAACCACCCTATCAGTGATGGCTCACTAGTTACCTTCTTTTATGCAGGGTTCTAAGCTGAGATGTTGTACAGAGAAGATCATCTGTTTAGACAGTTTTGGGGGCAGCGTGTTAAGTTGATTAGTCAAATATGATTGACAGTAGATTCTGGTATTCTGGTTAATGGAGCAGTAATGAGGCTTTCCTATGTACGTATTTGCAGTGGGGGATTTTCCAGTAATGATTACTTCTAGCTTCAGATACTTCAACCTGATCAAACGTTTCATCTGATGGTCCTTGACCAATGTGTTGAGATGTTCATTTATATCCTGTTGTGGTGCCTTGAGTTGAAGACTTATGGTTTCCTTAGCCTGGAATGTTTCCTCGCTTTGCTAATTCCTTGACTAGTTTGATTTGTTGGTCCAAAAAGTTCAGAGTTTTGAAGAATGGTGCACTACCTTGACATTTCAACACATCGCTGATCTTTATAATAAGAATTAAGAAACATGCCGCTAATCTGATTTGTGTCACTTCCACAATCAGAAACCTTCTTTGAAAAAAATATTTGGGGTTCTTGAAAGTTTCAGACTTTGGAAACTTTGGTGCAGAACGTTTTTTAACACTGCCAATGTTCCCCAAAAGTCTGTAACAATTCATACATTCGGAGAGTGCAAAAAGATGAGAACTTTGAAAATCATAATTTGTGTTCAGTACAAGAGATTCAGGAGATTCGTAGATTTCTCTTGATATAATTTTTCTGTTTACTGATGAAATCTAAAATTAGAAAAAAGGACGGCATATGTGCAGTTACGATCAAGTCCAGCCATTGAGCCGAAACATAGGCTTTCAGGTACTAAGCCCGGTAGCCTAGGACGGAAATATAGGTTTTCAGGTAATAAGCCCAGTAGCCCACAAAGCCCTGCTAAGGCAGAAGGCGTAGCGGTAGGGAATGCGCGGGGAAAAGCGGCGCGAAATGTTCTCTATCTTTTCACCTCTCCCTCCACAGTATATCCATCTCGTCTCATCCCCCCGTGAAGAAAAATAAATCTCAGCCCCCTCTCACATCAGTTATCATCCGAGGAGAAGGAACACACCAGGGATCAGGATCCAGTCCACTCTGACCCGCCGCGTCTGACCCATCGGTGGTATGTGCCTTCTGGAACTCTCGCCCTTCCTCCCTCTGTCGATATACTGCGGTCCTGCTTGTTTTTGCTCGGTAGATTATCCTTTTGCTGTTCGTTCGAGCATGTGCATCCGATCTGATTAGATACCCTGCGAAGAGTAGATTACTTCTGCCTCGATGTGTCGGTGTGGATCAAGAATGTGATTCTCGCATATGCGTCTGTATTCTGTAGGGAGGGGGGAATTTTTTGTTTTTGTTTGAGGAATAAGGGGAGAGAATAGTGAATAGTATCATCTCCCTTAACCCATATGAATTATAAAATTTATGTAGGTCTTTGAGAGTGCGTCTTCTGCTAATTTGATTCGATCAGTTTGGATAGTCCAAACTTTGTTTGTCTCCATTTATTCCTCTACATGTCACCTGTCCTCGAAACTGGGTTGTCTGATCCAATTTGATATGAATTAGTCAATTGCTAATCTGTACCATTAATGCTCCACAGAGAATTTGTTTGATTATATCAAGAAATGCTGTAGAATCAAAACACATTATTTCGTCAATTGGCTACGTTTCAGAGGTTCTGTCCTTTTTTGTACCCAGGCATGGAAGAGGAAGTTGACAGTGGCATCAACATGGTGGAACAAGAGGACAACACTGGCAGCGTCTCCCGTGCACTGGTCACACGCACAAGGCCGAAACAGCTCCGGTCGAAGGTATGGGATGACTTCACACCCATCTACGTCGACGGGAAGGTCACGAAGGCTGAGTGCATGCACTGCCACCAGGTCTTCAATAGCAACAGCTCAAGTGGCACTAGCAATCTGCTTAAGCACCAGGCCACGTGCAGTCCCCGTACCCAGAAGAGGCCAATGCAGCAGAAGCTTACGCCATCAGCTGGCTCTGATCCGACACAGAAGAAGCTATCGTTCTTTCCCACCAGCCAGAAGAAATGCTTGGGCAAAGCAGATGCAAGGCCCGAGAAGAAGGATCTTGCTTTGCTTGACATTCCCAATGAAACTAATCAGAAGGGTGAGGAGGTTAATCAGAGTGTGTCTCACAAGGAACTTGGAGCACCTGAGCAGAATGATCTTGACTTGCCTGACATTCCCACGGACATGAAAACAAAGAGTCAACAAGTTGATCAAAATGGGTCCCATGACGAACTAGCTACGGCTGAGCAGGAAAATCATGCCTTGCCCGACAATCCCATCAATGAGAATACAAAGAACCAGTGCCATGAGGAACTTGCATTGCCTGGACAGGAGGTCATTCCTACTGATATGAGCCGGAAGAATCAGGACGTTTGTCAGGATGGATCCCATGGTGAACTTGTTAGGAAATTGGCGATACATGGTTACCTGCCCTCGATGATGGACCATGGAGGACTCAGGAAGTCTGTTGGTTTATTGAATCCCATGGTCAAAATGCCATCCTACTCTGACTTGATGTCTACATTTTTGGATGTGTTCGACGATGAAAAGGCCAAGCTGAAGGAGAAATTGGCAGCTTTGTGTAGTCGGGTTTGCTTGAGTGTTTACGTTTGGCACTATGATCCGCTCTCGGCGTTCTTGTGCTTGACTGTTCATTACATTGATGATGAATGGGAGAGGCAACAGAAGATCATCACATTTCGTGCCATGGATACTATTTGCAGTGCAGAAGAAATGAGTGATGTCATATTGTTGGCTATTCGAGATTGGGGCCTTTGTGGAAAAGTTTTCAGCATTATACTGGATGATGCATTTATTGATGATTCAGTGGCTTCAAATGTGAAAGCACGTCTACAGAAAGAGAACTCAAGCTGTGCAAATCAGAGCTTATTTGTGGTACGTTATGGAACTCATTTATTTGATCGGGTTATTCAGGTGGGGCTGGATGAACTTGACAAAATCATGGAGAGGTCAGCAAACTGTTCTAAACATACGATGGGTCCTATCACTTCAGCAGTGCACTATCCGAACTACAACTATGCACCATCTCAAGAAGACTGGGGCGAGGCGCATAAGATGTGTGAGACCTTGGAAGAGTTTCATCAGTACATGGACCTTGTTCAGTGTCTTCGTGATCCAGTCCACTTATTTGACAAGATACGGGATGTGAAGCGTGATTTGCGCTACGGGCTTGAGCACTATGCAGATGGATCATTCTCCAATATGCTAAAGAAGATGCAGCAGGAGTTCAAGAAGTATTGGAAACCCTGCTGCTTGCATCTATGTATGCCTCTAGTCATGGATCCTTCGTACAGTCTGCAACACGTCACCAGATCTAGGCGTTACAGTAAAGCTGACACAGATGGTTATAGTGATGATGTGCGCGATACATTGCTCGGCCTCTACTACGAATATTCTGGTCAGGTGGATGACCGTAGCTGCAGTTCTGGGTCTAGAACTAGCAAGGAAACTGTTGTGAATGAAGACGGTATAAATGAAGATGGTTTGTCACCGGCATATTGCAACCATTATAGAGACGATTGTAGTGAAGTGCGGCCAATGACAGAACTGGGTCAGTACTTGCATCAGCGAGGTTACTGTAGAGGTCCGATGAGTGTTCTTCAGTGGTGGAAGGAGCATAACCTGACCTACCCTACTATTGCTCGAATGGCACGTGATATATTGGCTATACCGTACAAGAGCGATTACGAGGTACCAACAACGACTGCAAAACTTGCAATCTGTGAGTCAGGCCATAAACACTGGGTTGAGCAGCTTGTCTGTACACAAGATTGGCTTGGACCTAACCGTATGTCCTATCTCGCTTTTGTCATTGATATGCTGTTGCATTCTCGTATTTACCATTGTTTGTGTTACCGTAGGCTCTGCAAGCGAGAAGTCAACCAGTGCTCTTACTGACTGAGTACTTGAGCCTTTGTAATCTGCCATGTAAGACCCCTTTCAAATTTACCCATGGCAATTTGATTCTGTGCTAGTACTAGCTATGGCTCAACAGTTTTACCTTTCTGCTGCAGGATTCTTATTATTTCACGGAAGGAGGTGCAGAATTCAAAGACGAGAAATGTGCCTTTGTTCAGAAGATTTTAGGCATACATGCTATGTTCAGTTACCTTTCTGATGCAGGATTCTTATTATTTCCCGGAAGGATGTGGAGAATTCAAAGACAAGAAATGTGCCTTTGTTCAGAAGATTTTAGGCATGCGTGCTATGTTCAGTTATTAGCTATGATAGTTCTAGACGCTTAGTTGCTGATGGTGAAGAGTTGCAATGGTGCCTTTGTATGTATGTGTTGGTGTGGACCGGGGAGCTCTAGTTTCAGATACTTTGTCAACATCTCGTCTAATGATGCCTGATCATGATGTTCATATATATATATATGCCCAACTATATTATCTTCTACTAGTACTTGTAGTAGTACATTTCTCTGCTCTCAAGTCCTCTTCAGGCTTACCTTATATTTTTCGCAATCTCCGGCACCACTTTGTTTGAGTGATTTGTTGGTCAAAAAAGTTTTGCGCTTTCCTCTGAATAATGATAGAGCACACTGCCTTTTGGGCATGCACGCCGCTGCTAATCAGGCTTTCGCCACTTCACTTAATCATGACCCAAGATGGATGGATGCATGGATCACACGAGGCCAGATTGTCAGTTAATCTTCCCAGCCATGGATGCAACTGTGGTAAGAAGATCTGGATCTGGAACATCTGAGGGACCAGACCAGACGTGGGAATTACCAGCTGGGCAACAGATAACTTCCATGATCCACCACTGGCCAGTAGATAACATCTCTGGAGTCTGGAATACTATTCTGAGAACACAGGTTTTGGCCTGCTGATGAGCTAAACTAAGTGGCCTGCTGCACTGGCCATGGCCTGTGGATCCGGATCTCAGTACAATCAGCAATTTGTTTATTAGCCACAGCACACTTGAGTTTTCAGTTGTTCGAAATGCAGAGACTGACCCTGAATCTTGTGCAGCGTGCAGGACACAGCAGGCGAGACCGGATCCCGAGACCGCGGCAGCAGCAGCGGTGGGCGGCGGCCGGAGCGGCAGCGCCGATGCGCGGAGCCACACGTGCGGTGATCGCTACTCGTACGCGGAGGGAGGGAGGCCGGCTGCTGGCCTCGCTGGAGCTCCACTGGCAGCAGGCATCCTTGGACGGCGACTGTCCGGGCTGGCAATGGCAAATGGCATCGCCGAGAGGTCTGTCCAAGTCACCAAGTGGATCGACTGACTGTCACTGGTCCAGCTTAGTTAGCAACACTGTCTTGAAACCAAAACATCAGAATCACCAGCAGTGTTGCTGCTGTTGCCCTCGATAGGCTGCCGAGTTTTATAAACGCTGAGACGCATGTGCCCGGCATCTGACACTGCGCTAACCTTCTGAAAATTCAAAATGGGTCGAGTTCATCGTCTAGAACCTCGTGCAGTTCTGGATGGAGCATATGCCACTACGGGGTATCATCATCAGTGATAAAACTAGCGTAATCTGCTTTCAGCAGACTGCGAAACATGTATGGAAATCTGATGGTCGTGCAGGGTGGAATTGGGGGCATCAGTGATAAAACTAGCACGATCTGGTTCCGGCGGATCGCCAATCGTCCCAATCGTGTATGCAAACCTGATGATTTTGAAAAGAACCATCATTTTATTGGACCCTCTCGTGTAAGATTTCCGATGCTGCAGGCCACTGCCTCCAGGACCAGGTAGGTGTCGCCGTGCCAATCGGCGAAATTTCTGCGGTCCAAACAGGGCATTCAGTTTAGGAAGTTGCAATAATAATCGGGGAGATTCTTGCGTTCCAAATGGCACTTCCGAGATTGCGAAAGAATTGGACAAACTCCTGCGTTCAAAACAGGGCTTTGAGACTGCCAAGTCGCAGCAGGCCACGCCATGGAAAACACTCATCACAGTTTCACCATGGCAATTACACTACACGGGAGATGAAACAAGCTTCCTATTGCTGCTGCTCTGGTACTCTGATTTTTTACAAGTTTTTTTTTCAGGTAGGTCCCAACACCAAGCGCTTTATACTAAGAAAAACAAAAGAAAAGAAAAGAAAAGGAGAAAATCAGACTGCTTATCCGGCAATCAGCTCGCAGCGGATTCAGAGATACTGCTGCTGTTGCTGCTCTGGCCCGCGGCCTCGGAGATGCTCTGCAGGGACGGCCGCCAGTTCCGGCCCTTAACGCTGCCGGCCGGCTGCGCCTGCGCGCCGCCGGGGCTGCGGTGCCGGTCCTTGCTGTCTCGCTTCGCGTCCTGAGGAGGCAGGAAGGCGTAGAGGAGTAAGCAGATTGCTCCTTGCAGATTGTAATAGACTATGAGGAGGATGGAGAGTCACTGACCTTCTTCTCACAGGCGCCGCCCTGCTCCGCCCCGTCGCCGCGCCGGAGCTGCTCGTGCTGCTGCTTGATGGCCTCGCACCGCCGCATCTTGTCGTTCTTCCTCGCCTTCAGCGCCTTGGTCACCTCTGCACAGCACGAAAGCAAGCGGACGATTCAGTCAGAGCCAGATTGATGCCTCAGCGGGCGGGCGAATCCAGGCCACGGGAACGAGAGAGCTCCGGGCAAAGGACAAGGGAGGAGGATCGACGAACCTTGCGCGGTGATGAGGCGGTAGACCTGGCCGAGGTGGAGCGTGTCCTTGGGCTTGAGGAGTTTGACCCTGGTGATCTTGGCCGCGCCTGCTCCGGCGGCGGCGGCCTCGGGGCCCGTGAGGGCCTTGTCGTCGGGGGAGAGGCGGAGGATGACGAGCGCGACGTAGTGGCCGGGGTTGGTCTTCATGACGTCGGCGGCGGGCGTGGGCCAGTAGAGCCGCTCCACCTTGCCGCCGGGATGCTGGATGATGACCTCCGCCGCCTCCGCCGCCTGGCAGTTGCCCATCGCGCCCCCTGGCCGGCGCGCTTGTACCAGCTGAGTAGGAGGTAGTGGTGTGAGCTCTGCTCTGCAGGGGAGGGAGGGATGGGTGGACCGGGGCTGGGGTAGCGGTAGTGGGAGGAGCAGGAGGTCACGCAGTTGCCGTTCCAGGAGGGGAGGTGGTGGTGGCGTTAAATGTGTTGAAGAGAAAAAGGTCTCGGCCGGCGAGGCGATGAGGGTGAGCTGCAGACTGAAAAAAAAATATTGAGAGAAAGCTGCAGGCTGCAAATGGCGGAGCACTATTTTGGAGGCTTTCTCACATGTTTCTTTTTGTACCAAAAAACATGGATATATAGTATAGCATGATGAGCTCCTCTATTCTTAATTGCACACTTTGAGGTGACGAGGAATAACGAGCGATTGTGAGCAGCTCCACTCGCCATTTCCAAGAGGCCCTCTCAACCCAAAAAATTTTATCCGGACAACCAAAATTTGTCCACTCAGATTTCTAAGATCCAATTTTTGGTCGATCCAACTTTTATCCAGTGTTCCGATGCTAAATTCAACACGCTGGATGTCGCATAGCAACGCCATATGGAGCTGAAACGACGGGGAAAAGAATTGCGCTTGTAGCCCTGCCGTGTCACGAGAGAACTACGATCTCATCCTCATCTCTTCGCCTTGGCTCCTGCGTCGGAGCGGTGTAATGGCGATCCACTGTCCGTCTGTCTTCCCGTCTTTTCCCTTTTCCCACACTCGTCGCTACACCCTACACCCCTCCCGCCCTAGCCATGCTTTTCCAAAATGGCTATAAAAGCCGGCCACCCCTCGTTCTCTTCGGAGCACCCAACTCCACACCTTCATTTTCTCCCCAATCTACCAAGTTGTAGGTGAACAGAAGCTCAGCGGAAGAAATGACGAAGAGGTACCCCGTCGACCCTGCGGTGGCGAACGGCTTTGGACGCCGGTTGCTCCAGCCGTGGGAGGCGCGGCTTCTCCACGAGGCCAGCTACTCGGCACCGCCGGATTTCTGGTGTCCGCCGACCTGGAAGCTCAGTGTGGGCGGCGTATCCGTTCTGCCGGTGCTAGAAGGGAACGAAAGGATTGACGAGATCCAGATCGCCATCGCCAACATGGGCCCTAAGGAGGCGGAGCACCCCGAGAACGAGGAGTACTAGGACTTGTACTTCCGCGAACACCGGGAGGACGGACTGGCCTACCACTAGGACGGAGGCCTGGCCCGGCACGCAACGACGCCGAAGGTCGACGTGGCTGGTGGAGTGCGCCCGACCACACCCTCGTTGCCATCCTTAAGCATGTAGGGTTTCGTAGCATGGAAAACAAAAAAATTCTATCGCATACAAACAAACAAGCCAAGATCTATCTACTAGATTGTAGCAACGAGTCGATGGAATAACTCACCCTTGAAGATTCCAAAGTGTTTAACGAGAGCGGATTCTCGTGGGTGATGTAGTCGTACTCTTCCCGATCTCAAGATCGCGTAGACGATCCTTCCGGCGCTGCGTTCCGGCAGCGCTCCCGCAGTCGGTCACACGTTCGGTACTCGACGAAGACCTTCCTCTCCCTTGTTCCAGCGGGCAGCGGAGGTTGTAGCACTCTCCTCGCGATTCCGGTAGCACAACGACGTGGTACCGGAAGTAGAGGGAGATCTCGCAGGGCTTCGCCTTAAGCCGGAGCGAGTATGGTGGACTATGAGAGAGCCCTCGACGATCTAGGGTTTAGACACGCCGAGGAGGAAGCTTGGCCGGCGGCGAGGGTTGCTAGGCGACGGCGGCGGCGGCAGCAGGTGGCGGCGCTGGCGGCTTAGGGTTTGGAGGCGGGGATCTTGTGTGTGTAGGAGGGGAGCCTTGCCCCTCCTTATATAGGTGGAGGGGACGACCGGCCAAGGGGAGGGGAGTCCCTCCCCAACTCGGCTTGGAGGTGGGCCGGCGGTGGAGGAGGGACTCCTCCCCAACTCGGTTTCCTCCTCTTTCTCCGCTTCCCAAAAATAGCCGTTTGACTTTCAAATTGGTGTTTGACTTTTCAAACAAGGATTTGATTAATCCCTCTATTTTGTTCAGCGATGACACTTAGTACATGATGCAATCATACCAACTTGATATAACACATCCATGTACCCTTCCCCTCCGGAGTGCCGGACATTCCAGAACCTTCTAGAACATTCCCGATGAAAACACCGGAACCATTCCCCAACTCCGAAACGGGACTTTCCTTATATGAATCTTATTCTCCGGACCATTCCGGATCTCCTCGTGATATCCCGGATCCCATCCGAGACTCCAAACAACATTCGGTCTCTTTCTCATCATTCCATAACTACTCAAACAACGTCGAATCCTTAAGTGTGTCTCCCTACGGTTCGTGAATTATGCGGACATGATCGAGACACTTCTCCGAACAATAACCAATAGAGGAATCTGGAAATTCATATGGTTCCCACATATTTCTATGATTACTTTGCGATCGAATGAACCACTTACATATGATACCAATTTCCCTTTGTCTCACGATAGTTTACTTATCCGAGGTTATGATCTTTGGTATCTCTGCATACCTAGTTCAACCTCGTTACTGATAAGTACTCTTTTCTCGTTTCCATGATATGTGATCCCTTGTGAGCCAGTCACATGCTTGCAAGCTAATTGGATGACATTTCACCGACAGGGCCCAGAGTATATCTATCCGTCATATGGATGGACAAATCCCACTCTTGATCCATGTGTCTCAACCAATACTTTCCGAACACTCAATGCCACCTTTATAGCCACCCATTTACGGTGTGGTGTTTGATGTCATCAAAGCATCCATCCGGTAAAGATGATATGCATGATCTCATGGTCGAAGGAATAAGGTTACTATGTATCAGAAAGCATATAGCAATTGAACTATTAAAAATGACTTGATCTTTATGCTACGCTTATCTATAGGAGTATGTCCACCATATCATTCTCCTAACGATATGATCTTGTTGTTAATAACATCTCAATGTTCATGATAGGGAAACCACAATCATTTATTAACCAACAAGCTAGTGATTTATAGAGGTTGTACTAGGGACTTCAATTTAAGTTTACAAATCACACAAGTATTAATGTTTCCTTGTTAATACTATTATAGCATGAATACAAACATTTATCATAAACACAAAGATATAATAATAACTACATTTATTATTGCCTCTAGGGCATATCTCCAACAGTCTCCCACTTGCACTAGAGTCATCTAATCCAGATTACATGGTAATATACCGAACACCCATGGCAGTTTGGTGTTGGTCATGTTTTGCCCTCGGGAGAGGTTTAGTCAACGGATCCGCCACATTCAGATCTGTGTGTACTTTGCAAATCTTTATGTCCCCATCTTGGACATGCTCTCGAATAGCGTGAAAACGTAGCTTGATATGCTTCAGCTTCTTGTGTGACCTTGGTTCTTGCGCATTGGCTATGGCACCCATGTTATCACAGTAGATAGACATTGGGTCCAGCGCACTAGGAACCACACCCAGCTCTGTAATAAACTCTTTCATCCATATCGCTTCTTGTTAAGCCTCCGAAGCAGCCATGTATTCCGATTCAGTTGAAGATCTCGCCACAACGCTTTGCTTTGCACTCCTCCAGCTAACTGCTGCACCATTCAAAATAAATACGTATCCAGATTGTGATTTAGAATCATCCGGATCGGTGTTCCAACTAGCATCGGTGTAACCATTAACAACGAGCTGTTCATCACCTCCATAAGAAAGAACCATATCCTTAGTTCTTCTCAAGTACTTAAGGATGTTTTTGACCGCTGTCCAATGATCCACTCCTGGATCACTTTGATATCTGCTAGTTAAACTAACAGCATATGAAATGTCGGGTCTAGTACATAGCATGGCATACATTAGAGATCCTATGGCTGAGGCATAGGGAGTCTTACTCATCCTTTCTCTATCTTCTGCCGTTGTCGGACTTTGAGTTTTACTCAAGGTCGTATTGGGCAACATGGGCAAGAACCCTTTCTTGCTATCTTCCATTCCAAACCTCTTTAGAACTTTGTCCAAATATGTACTTTGTGACAATGATATTAGGCGTGTCGATCTATCTCTATAAATCTTTATGCCTAATATGTAAGCTGCTTCACCAAGATCCTTCATTGAAAAACTATTATTCAAATATTCCTTGACACTACTAAGAAGGTCTACATCATTCCCAATCAACAATATGTCATCTACATATAGTATTAAGAATGCTACAGATCTCCCACTCACTTTCTTGTAAATACAAGCTTCTCCATAAGTTTGTATAAAACCAAAACTTTTGATTACCTTATCAAAACGTTGATTCCAACTTCGGGATGCTTGCTTCAATCCATAGATGGACCATTGAAGTTTGCATACCTTGTTAGCATCTTTAGGATCGACAAAACCTTTGGGTTGCATCATATACAACTCTTCATCAATGTCTCCATTGAGGAATGCTGTTTTGACATCCATCTACCATATCTCATAATCATAATATGCAGCGATTGCTAACATAATCCTCACAGACTTTAGCTTTGCTACTGGTGAGAAAGTCTCATCGTAGTCAACTCCTTGAATTTGTCGAAACCCTTTTGCGACAAGTCGAGCTTTATAGACAGTAACATTACCATCAGCATCTGTTTTCTTCTTGAAAATCCATTTATTCTCGATGGCCTTCCGGCCATCCGGTAAGTCCACCAAAGTCCATACTTGGTTTTCGTACATGGATCGAATCTCGGATTTCATGCCTTCTTGCCATTTATTGGAATCTGGGCTCATCATCACTTCCTCATATGTCTCAGGGTCATCGGTGTTATCCACCAACATGACATTCATAACGGGATCATACCAATCAGGAGTGGTACGAGTTCTCGTTGACCTGCAAGACTTTGTAGCAACTACAACCGAAGTTTCATGATCATCATCATTAGCTTCCTCTCTTACTGGTGCAGGCGTCACAGGAACTACTTCCGGTGTTGCGCTACTCGCAAGTTCGAGAGGAGGTTTGACAACCTCGTCGAGTTCTACTTTCCTTCCAGTCACTTCTTTCGAGAGAAATTCCTTCTCTAGAAAGGATCCATTCTTGGCAACGAAGATTTTGCCTTCGGATCTATGATAGAAGGTATACCCAATAGTTTCCTTCGGGTATCCTATGAAGACGCATTTTTCCGCTTTGGGTTCAAGCTTGTCCGGCTGTAACTTCTTTACATAGGCTTCGCAACCCCAAACTTTATGGAACGACAATTTAGGTTTCTTCCCAAACCATAATTCATACGGTGTCGTTTCCACGGATTTAGATGGTGCCCTATTTAAAGTGAATGCGGCTGTTTCTAATGCATAACCCCAAAATGATAGCGGTAAATCTGTAAGTGACATCATAGAATGAACCATATCTAAGAGAGTTCGATTACGACGTTCGGACACACCATTACGCTGTGGTGTTCCCGGCGGTGTCAATTGTGAAAGTATCCCGCATTTCTTCAAATGCTCGCCAAACTCGTAACTTAGATATTCACCTCCACGATCAGAACATAGAAATTTAATCTTCTTGTTACGTTGATTCTCTACCTCACTTTGAAATTCCTTAAACTTCTCGAAATTTTCGGACTTATGTTTCATGAAATAGATATACCCATATCTACTCAAGTCATCCGTGAAGGTAAGAACATAACGATAACCACCGCGCGATGCTACACTCATTGGACCACACACATCGGTATGTATGATTTCCAATAAGTCCGTAGCTCGCTCCATCATACCAGAAAATGGAGTCTTAGTCATTTTACCCATCAGACGTGCTTCGCATTT
Organism: Avena sativa; assembly: GCA_916181665.1. Taxonomy (NCBI): domain Eukaryota; kingdom Viridiplantae; phylum Streptophyta; class Magnoliopsida; order Poales; family Poaceae; genus Avena; species Avena sativa. The sequence continues at coordinate 366,515,699 of OV702297.1, read as the reverse complement.
TTCAAGTGATTCGAAATCAAGTGATTCAAGAAGTCCATCGGAATGGAGTTTCTTCATACGCTTCACTCCAATGTGACCAAGACGATAGTGCCACATATAGGTCGAGTTATTGCTTGATTTCAAACGTTTAGCCTCAATGTTATTAATATGTGTATTTCCACTATCGAGATTCAACAAGAATAGACCATCTATCAAAGGTGCATGTGCATAAAACATATTACTCATATAAATCAAACAACCATTATTCTCGGATTTAAACAAGTAACCGTCTCGCAATAAACAAGATCCCGATATAATGTTCATGCTTAACGCAGGCACCAATAACAATTATTTAAGTATAAAACTAATCCCGATGGTAGATGAAGGGGTAGCGTGCCGACCGCGATCACATCAACCTTTGATCCGTTTCCAACGCGCATCATCACCTCGTTCTTCGCTAGCTTTCATTTATTCTGCAGCACCTGTTTCGAGTTACAAATATGAGCAACCGAACCAGTATCAAATACCCAGGCACTACTATGAGTACTAGTGAGATACACATCAATAACATGTATATCGGATATACCTTTCTTCTTGATGTTGCCGTTCTTCAAATCCGCCAAGTACTTTGGGCAATTCCGCTTCCAGTGACCTTCTCCCTTGCAGTAAAAGCACTCAGTATCAGGCTTAGGTCCAGCCTTGGTCTTCTTCGTCGGCGTGGTAACTTTCTTACCACCCTTCTTGAAGTATCCCTTTTGCTTAGACTTGCCTTTCTTGAATTTGGTGGTCTTATTGACCAACAACACTTGGTGCTCTTTCTTGATCTCCACTTCTGCAGATTTCAACATGGTAAAGAGTTCTGGCAACGTCTTGTTCATGTTCTGCATGTTGTAGTTCATCACAAAGTTCTTGTAACTTGGTGGTAGTGATTGGAGGACACGGTAAATCCCCAAAGCATTAGGAATCACTATACCCAAGCTTTGAAGTTTGTTTGCGTGCCCAGACATCTTAAGCACATGCTCACTGACGGAGCTGCCCTCTTCCATCTTGCAGTTAAAGAACTTTTCAGAAGCCTCATAGCTCTCAATTGCCGCATGAGTCTCAAAGATCAATTTGAGATCACGGACAATATCATGTGGGTCTGAATTCTCAAACCTTTTCTGAAGCTCCGATTCTAAACCATACAAGATAGCACACTGAACTGTGGAGTACTGTGTCTTCCGAGTGAGGTAAACATTCTTTACTTCATCGGTAGCAGTAGCTGCAGGTGGGTCACCCAGCGGTGCATCCAGCACATAGGTCAAATTACCAGCTGTGAGGACAATCCTCAAATTGCGGAACCAATCCGCGAAGTTTCTTCCATTGTTTTTCAACTTTTCTTTCTCTAGGAACGCATTAAAATTGATGGTAGGGGCTGCCATTGATCTACAACATATTTGCAATAGTTTAGACTAAGTTTATGACAAATTGAGTTCAAATTAATCTAGGTGAACTCCCACTCAAAACAACATCCCTCACATTGTTTTAGTGATCACACGAACCAAATCCACCACATCAACACCGATCATCACGAGAGTTGATATAGTTTCAATGGCGAACAATCGACATGTTCATCATATCTACTATATGATTCATGCTTTACCTTTCGGTGATCCGTGTTCCGAGACCATGTCTGTACATGCTAGGCTCGTAAAGATCAAACCTTAGTTTCCGCATGAGCAAATCTGGCTTGCTCACGTTGTATACACTTGCGGAATCTAACACACCCGATCATCACGTGGTGCTTCGAAGCAACAAGCTTTAGCAACGGTGCTAACTAAGGGTGAACACTTTATGATTTGAAATTCATGTGCATGAGGGATCATCTTATAATGCTACCGTCGTCTACTAAGCAATACAAGATGCATAAAGGATTAACATCACATGCAATTCATAATATGTGATATGATATGGCCTTTCTTCTTTGTGCTTCCGATCTCCATCTTCAAGCACGAACATGATCTCCATCATCACCGGCATTGCATCAAGGTCAATGACGCTTCTCCATGGTTGTCGTCCACCGGCTTCAACTATTACAACTACTTTGAATAGACACGCGGGTCTTAACATAAATTAAAGACAACCATATGGCTCCTGCCGGTTGCCAACTTACAATAAGGAACATTGCATACATCAAATATAATCACAATCATGGCCATATCACATCACTGCACACCCCTGCAAAACAAAGTTAGACGCCTCTACTTTCTTTGCATGTTTTACGTGGTTTGGGGCTTTCCATAAGTGTCGTTCTAACTTACGAACATGAACCACAACATTGATACTAGTATTGTTAATCACCCGTTGTAAATTGGATCTTAACTATGCTAGGAGAAACAGGCACCCGCAAAGCCACTTATGCAATACAAGTTGCATGTCAAGCGTGGAGCAAGTCTCATGAACGATGTCATGTAAGGTTAGCCCGAGCCGCTTCATCCCACCAGCCCGCAAGATGCAAAGTACACAAAAAGCAATCGACAATAAAAGCATCAACGCCCACAATGACCATTGTGTTCTACTCATGCAACAGATCTACATATAGACACGTCTCTGATACCACTGTAGGGGTTTGTAGCATGGAAAACAAAAAATTTCTATCGCATACAAACAAACAAGCCAAGATCTATCTACTAGATTGTAGCAACGAGTCGATGGAATAACTCACCCTCGAAGATTCCAAAGTGTTTAACGAGAGCGGATTCTCGTGGGTGATGTAGTCGTACTATTCCCGGTCTCAAGATCGCGTAGACGATCCTTCCGGCGCTGCGTTCCGGCAGCGCTCCCGCAGTCGGTCACACGTTCGGTACTCGACGAAGACCTTCCTCTCCCTTGTTCCAGCAGGCAGCGGAGGTTGTAGCACTCTCCTCGCGATTCCGGCAGCACAACGGCATGGTACCGGAAGTAGAGGGGAGATCTCGCAGGGCTTCGCCTTAAGCCGGAGCGAGTATGGTGGACTATGAGAGAGCCCTCGACAATCTAGGGTTTAGACACGCCGAGGAGTAAGCTTGGCCAGCGGCTAGGGTTTCTAGGCGACGGCGGCGGCTTGACCTAGGGCGGCGGCGGCAGCAGGTGGCGGCGCCGGCGGCTTAGGGTTTGGAGGCGGGGATCTTGTGTGTGTAGGAGGGGAGCCTTGCCCCTCCTTATATAGGTGGAGGGGCCGGCCGGCCAAGGGGAGGGGAGTCCCTCCCCAACTCGGCTTGGAGGTGGGCCAGCGGTAGAGGAGGGACTCCTCCCCAACTCGGTTTCCTCCTCTTTCTCCACTTCCCAAAAATAGCCGTTTGACTTTCAAATTGGCGTTTGAATTTTCAAACAAGGATTTGATTAATCCCTCTATTTTGTTCAGCGATGACACTTAGTACATGATGCAATCATACCAACTTGATATAACACATACATGTACCCTTCCCCTCCGGAGTGCCGGACATTCCAGAACCTTCTAGAACCTTCCCGATGAAAACACCAGAACCATTCCCCAACTCCGAAACGGGACTTTCCTTATATGAATCTTATTCTCCGGACCATTCCGGATCTCCTCGTGATATCCCAGATCCCATCCGAGATTCCGAACAACATTCGGTCTCTTTCTCATCATTCCATAACTACTCAAACAACGTCGAATCCTTAAGTGTGTCTCCCTACGGTTCGTGAATTATGCGGACATGATCGAGACACTTCTCCGAATAATGACCAATAGAGGAATCTGGAAATTCATATGGTTCCCACATATTTCTATGATTACTTTGCGATCGAATGAACCACTTACATACGATACCAATTTCCCTTTGTCTCACGATAGTTTACTTATCCGAGGTTATGATCGTCGGTATCTCTGCATACCTAGTTCAACCTCGTTACTGATAAGTACTCTTTTCTCGTTTCTGTGATATGTGATCCCTTGTGAGCCAGTCACATGGTTGCAAGCTAATTGGATGACATTTCACCGAGAGGGCCCAGAGTATATCTATCCGTCATATGGATGGACAAATCCCACTCTTGATCCATGTGTCTCAACCAATACTTTTCGAACACTCAATGCCACCTTTATAGCCACCCAGTTACGGTGTGGTGTTTGATGTCATCAAAGCATCCATCTGGTAAAGATGATATGCATGATCTCATGGTCGAAGGAATTAGGTTACTATGTATCAGAAAGCATATAGCAATTGAACTATTAAAAATGACTTGATCTTTATGCTACGCTTATCTATAGGAGTATGTCCACCATATCATTCTCCTAACGATATGATCTTGTTGTTAATAACATCTCAATGTTCATGATAGGGAAACCACAATCATTTATTAACCAACAAGCTAGTGATTTATAGAGGCTGTACTAGGGACTTCAATTTAAGTTTACAAATCACACAAGTATTAATATTTCCTTGTTAATACTATTATAGCATGAATGCAAACATTTATCATAAACACAAAGATATAATAATAACTACATTTATTATTGCCTCTAGGGCATATCTCCAACAAAGCACATATAGGCCGGCAACAGCCCGCGGCTGGGGTATCTGCCGCGCTCGCCTCCGTCCATGTCGCGGAGCGTGGCCGCAACCTCCTAGATGCCTAGGAGGATGGCTGGCTTGTCGTCCTCCTCATCGGCGTCGGCCGAGTGCTCGTCCGCCTCGGCGCTCAACGACTCGTCGCACTTCATGATGCCGCTCCAGTCAGTGAAGCAGGAGCTTGAGTCTTCACCATGCTCAGCGCCGTGCATGCGCTCGGGCAGCCTCGCCATCAACTGTAGGGGTTCGTAGCATGGAAAACAAAAAATTTCTACCGCATGCAAACAAACAAGCCAAGATCTATCTACTAGATTGTAGCAACGAGTCGATAGATGAACTCACCCTCGAAGATTCCAAAGCGGTTAACGAGAGCGGATTCTCGTGGGTGATGTAGTCGTACTCTTCCTGATCTCAAGATCGTGTAGACGATCCTTCCGGCGCCGCGTTCCGGCAGCACTCCCGCAGTCGGTCACACGTTCGGTACTCGATGAAGACCTTCCTCTCCCTTGTTCCAGCAGGCAGCGGAGGTTGTAGTACTCTCCTCGCGATTCCGGCAGCACGACGGCGTGGTATCGGAAGTAGAGGGGAGATCTCGCAGGGCTTCGCCTTAAGCCGGAGCGAGTATGGTGGACTATGAGAGAGCCTCGGTGATCTAGGATTTATACACACCAAGTAGAAGGGGCTAGGCCGGCGGCTAGGGCAACTAGAATCCCCAACTCGGCGGCTTGGGAGAAACCCTAGGCGGCGGCTATGGTGGGCGGCGGCTAGGGTTAGGGTTTGCGGGGTGTGAGAGGTGTTGTGTTTGGAGGGGCAGCCCTGCCCCTCCTTATATAGGTGGAGGGGCGTGCCAAGGGGAGCGGAGTCCCTCCCCAACTCGGTCTCCAAGTGGGCCGACGGTGGAGGGAGAGGGACTTCCTCCCCAAGTAGGTTTCCTACTCTCCCTCCACCAAACAAAATAGTCGTTTGACTTTTCAAATTGGCGTTTGACTTCAAACTAGGATTTGGTTTATTCCTTTATTTTGTTCAGCGATGACACCTAGTACATGATGCAATCATTCCAACTTGTAATGACACATTCATGTACCCATCCCCTCCGGAGTGCCGGACATTCCGGAACCTTCTAGAACATTCCCGATGAAAACACCGGAACCATTCTCCAACCCCGAAACAGGACTTTCCTTATATGAATCTTATTCTCCGGACCATTCTGGATCTCCTCGTGATATCCCGGATCCCATCCGAGACTCCGAATAACATTTGGTCTCTTACTCATCATTCCATAACTACTCAAACAACATCGAATCCTTAAGTGTGTCTCCCTACGGTTCGTGAATTATGCGGACATGATCGAGACACTTCTCCGATCAATAACCAATAGAGGAATCTGGAAATTCATATGGCTCCCACATATTTCTACGATTACTTTGCGATCGAATGAACCACTTACATACGATACCAATTTCCCTTTGTCTCACGATAGTTTACTTATCCGAGGTTTTGATCGTCGGTATCTCCGCATACCTAGTTTAACCTCGTTACTGATAAGTACTCTTTTCTCGTTCCCGTGATATGTGATCCCTTGTGAGCCAGTCACATGCTTGCAAGCTAATTGGATGACATTCCACCGAGAGGGCCCAGAGTATATCTATCCGTCATATGGATGGACAAATCCCACTCTTGATTCATGTGTCTCAACCCATACTTTCCAAACACTCAATGCCACCTTTATAGCCACCCAGTTACGGTGTGGTGTTTGATGTCATCAAAGCATCCTTCCGGTGATGGTGATAAACATGATCTCATGGTCGAAGGAATTAGGTTATTATGTATCAGAAAGCATATAGCAATTGAACTATTAAAATGACTTGATCTTTATGCTACGCTTATCTATAGGAGTATGTCTATCATACCATTCTCCTAATGATATGATCTTGTTGTTAATAACATCTCAATGTTCATGATAGGGAAACCACAATCATCTATTAACCAACAAGCTAGTATTATGAAGAGGCTTTACTAGAGACTCTAATTTAGTTTACAAATCACACAAGTATTAATGTTTCCTTGTTAATACTGTTATAGCATGAATGTAAACATTTATCATAAACACAAAGATATAATAATAACTACATTTATTATTGCCTCTAGGGCATATCTTCAACATCAACAAGCGGCGCGCTCCGTCGCTCCGCGCAGACATCTTCGCCTCGTCAGGACGAAGGAGTCTGGCATCGGTGGGCCAATACACACGCCGAAGATGGAGCCGCGAAGTGGGCCTCGCCAGAGGCTAAGGACGAGGCGTCGCTCAACGACATCTCGCCGATGACGGGTCCCCCCCTCCCGCCCCCGTGCGCTTGATTCAAGTCGGACTGGGAGCACGAGGAGGCCAGACACCTCCGTCGCCTGCAGGAGCAGGCCACGTGTGTCACTCGCCGTCGACAGTGGGCCTATCAGGACGTCTATATCATCCTCGTGTGTTTATGTTTTTTAGCCTACTGTAAGTCAAATTCGGTTATCCTACTGAATTTAACAAAGTATGTATGAACTTGCCTATAATATAATGCAATCCCCTTACTTAGTATGAAAATTTTCAAATTTAGACAAAGTTTGGACGAATTTAAAAAAATTCACAAACAAATCTGGGAACGGTGGGAATTCGGCCATTCCCAGACCAACAGTTGCACCTTTCCGGCGAAATTTAGCTCTGTATTTCGGCTCAGCGCCCAATGACTCGTCGCACTTCACGGTGCCGCTCCGGTCAGTGAAGCGGGAGCTTGAGTCTCCGCCTCGCTCGGCGCTACGCACGTGCTTGGGCGGCCTTGTCATCAACAAGCGGTGCGCTCCATCGTGCCGCGTGGACATCTTCCCCTCGTCAGACCGAAGGAGTCTGGCATTGGTGGGCCAATATGCACGCTGAAGAAGGAGCGGCGGAGTGGGCCTCGCCAGAGGTCAAGGACGACTTCCTCATGATTGTCCTCAAGATGGCCATGGAGGCGTGGCTCAACAACATCCCGCCGATGACGCCGCCCATCCCCCGTGCGCTTGGTCCAACAAGGATTGGGAGCACGAGGAGGCCAAAGGCCTCCATCGCCTGCAGAGCATGTCGTGCGCTCGTCGTCGACAGTAGGCCTATCGTGCAAAGGTTGGACGAATTTCAAAAAATTCGCAAAGAAACCTAGGAGCGGTGAGAATTTGGCCATTTTCAGACCAAAAGTTGCACCTTTCCGACAAATAAAATTTAGCTCCGGATTTCGGCTTGGGAACACCTGCCCTTAGTACGGCCGTTATCCTTTTTTTGAGGTTTTAGAAAATGATATCTTATCTTGTTAGTGGATGAAATAGCTTTAAATCATGATTAGGGAAATAATTGCTATCTGGCTAAGTCCTTGTGTTAGCATGTCGGGTGTGCGGTACAGTTGCAGCCCCTGAAAGCGGGGTTGCAACGGCCAGAGAAAACGGGCGTGACGTAGCATATTAATACAGTACGACTCAGCAAGTTTGGTGCTTATCTGCTTCGTTCGTCAGTGTTTTACACCGTTTCCGGCTTCCCTCCTCCTTTTCATTCTCCTTCTCCCTCAGTTTGTTCTTCAAGTTTGTTCATTTTCCAAATGATCACAGTTCAGATATATAAGTACAAGCCATCCCCGTCTTTACCTAAATCCAAAGTACTATACCCCTTTTTTACAGCTCTCCAGTAATTTCCGTGGCCGTAGCCGTAGCTTAAAGAAAAACGAAAAGAAAGATGAGGGAGGGACAACCTGAGCTGACGTCGTGACGTGGCAGAAATGGACTTTATCCTCTGAGGCTTACACGTGGGCCACATCGGCATGGGCACACAGTACACACCAGGCCCCGGGCAGCGTTGATGGCAGCATGTGTAGGCGTGCGGACGTGGTGAATCCGGCCGGAAGATCTTCCCACGCTTCGACCTACTAGCATGTCACAAGACTTCATCTCGCTTCTTTTTGCAGTGCTAGTACGGAGTAGTATATGCTACCGTAGGCCTACCAGCAGAACCCCTGCAAATAAGTACTGTACAGTACACGCGATAAAGCACCAAGGCCCACCTGTCAGTGTCACCGCACGTACACATACAGGAAGATGGCATATGCATGTTTTGTAGTACTGGAGTAAATTGGTTTCGCTCGTCGGCACATCATGAGGACGCCACATGTGACCAGTCTCGTCAGGTAGTTTCGGGCATGCGCGTATGCGTGCGCTTCTCTTTTCTGTTGAAGCGTGTACGAAACGCCGTCCCGTTATAGTACAAAACCTGCCTCGCTCGTGTCTGCCTCTACACGCTTTGCTCAAAGAGGGTGTATTCTACTACTGTACTAGTATATTTTTGGAATTGGTCTTTCGCCACGCTTTATAAATAAAGCAAAATCTAAATACAAGTTCAGACATACAACCACAACGGCCGAAGTCAAAGCGAAAAGAGAAAATACCGAACATCCGTTGGGGCCGAAGCACATCAAAGCCCAAGATGTCGAAGAGTAGGACGGGACAAAGACACCTCTCAGGGCGCCGCATGTGTTGAAGAGGTCGGAGCCGAGAAGGGGAGCGCCACCATCCTCAAGGCCCGCAGGGTGTCATCGAAGGATACTCGGTCACGCTGACGCACCAAGTGGGACCACTGCTGTAATAAGGCAAGCAAAGCAAAAATGGAGTCAGACCCCGGGTAGGAAAGATCCTCTCAATCACCATCTTGTCTCGGACATTCCACGGCGTCCAGGAGATGGCCGCAAACACGAGCCAAAAGAGTCGACGCCCCCTCCGGCCCTGTTTGCCTGGGACTTCAAGAACTTCCTAAGTTCCCGCGTCTGCCAAGCAGTTCCCAGTGCCTCCCAAACAAAGCTCCACAATAACTGCGATGTACTATATTGCTAGTGACAAATAAGTAAAGACAAAGCACAACAGTTCCGCAAGAAAATGTGTCTAGGATCTCACTTGCGGTTCATTTGGAAATTTCTACTAGTTTAGATTTTTGGATCAAAATTTGAAGAACTAGAGTAGAGTTTTCGAAATAAACCATAAGTGGGGATATCGGTGGGATCTCACTTGCATCTCTAGCCGTGGGTGATAAGATGCAAATTCATTATTTGCATGGAACATTGTAGGGCCGGGTAATTCAAAGGTACTCTCGGGTAGAGCTATTTGTGAAATGTGAACCCGGTGTAATTCCGGCCACTTGGATTTTCCTTCAATGAAACCGATATGTCTTCATGGCGTACCCTTGGAAAAATAATTTGTGAATGGAGGAGCATTTGGTCGCATTCCAATAAAATAAACGTGTAAGCAATCATGCCCTGTACATATTGGTAAAATTTTACAAACTTTATTTTTATGCCTTTTGAAATGCTTTTGACCACATGCTTTCCTTCATAGGATATTTCATATGATTCGTATAAAAGTTGATTTGATCAATGAAGCTACTCAGTTTCTATGGATTGTTTTTCTAACAAACATGAACATTTCTTTGGGTGTATTTACTCTTTTTTTCTACTCATTAGCATCCAATCAAGTCGTCATCTTCATCATTGTTATTGCACTTCGTACATTCGTATTACAAACTTAACTTTCGGTTAAATTGTTGTGTCCTTTATTTCTTCAGTCTAAATAGGAGTTGGTTGCTATAGCTATCAACCTTACCTAGTTTTACTATTGTCTCCACAACAAGTGTATAATCTGACCATACCAATTCTTTCGATAAACGTAAAAGAGGGAGCCAACCAGACTAGCTTGTCTCCCCCTCTTCTCCCCCGTGCTATAGTAGTTGAGGGTCAATCCTAGTGCTCCGGGCCGAACCAAGGCCATCTCCGGCTGCATTACCATTTGGCGATAGTTGAGGGGAGGTGCCGGCCTTAGTAGGATATTCATTAGGTTTAGGAGTTGTTCCCTTGTGGAGTTTGGGAGTAGGGTTCCAGATCTCGTCGATCGAATTTTGGGCAGCTCTATTTGTGATTCCCCCGCTATGTTTCTCTGGTGACAGGAGTGGACGCAGGCGGCAAAGTGGAGTTGGAGAGTCTCTTCCAATAAGCCGATTTATTCAAGATACTCCTTGGTGTGTTCGAGCAGTGCCGGGAGGTTTCTATCCTCCTTCCTTAACGGAGCTCTGGTGGCAAAAGCCAGGGTTGCAAGGTGGTTTAGGCAGCTTGGTCAATAAGATCGGGGTTCTTCACTTCAAGTTAGACGAGGTTCAATGCTCTTCGCTGCTCTCGGCCGACCACGACGACTACCATCGATGAGGGGAAATGGAATTGCCTAGCTAATCGAGGCGGCGATTCTGCAACTTCTATGGTGACTTCCAAGCGGGGCACAAGATTGGCCCTAGCTACTTTCATCCATAGGGTTGTCCTTGCCATGCTCGACAATGATGGCCGGAGCTTCTTGATCCCCTGCATGATAAGGATCTTCTGCTCCCTCCTGGTATTTTTTGCCAAAACCGACCTTTTCGTGAAACTTAACCAAATCTGACCCCTGGGCAAAACTATTTTAGAATCTGACCTCTGGGGTTGGTGCCATTTAAAACTACGCTGAAGTTGTGCAGATCGGCGCCAACACATAGCAGCTGGGAGGCAGGCCAAAGGGGTCGGCGCCAAGTGAAACGACACCGAACTCACCTCGCTGCCATATCACATGGTGCCGACCTCTTTGGCCAGCCTCCCAGCTGCTACGCGTTGGCGCCGACCTGTACAACTTCGGCGCCGTTTTAAATGGCGCCGATCCTAGGGGTCAGATTCCGAAATAGTTTTGCCCAGGGGTCAGATTTGGTTGAAGTTCTTCAGTTTGGTCAGATTTGGCAAAAAAATACTTCCATGGGAAGCCCTGTGTCTCTACCAGACCAAATGGTGTTGTCCCTGGTGCCTGTAGAGATTGTCGTGATTGGAAGCGAGTCTCCAGTGGTGATGCTCAAGGATCCGCTCGGGTTCTCGTGGTCTTCGGTAGGGTGCTATGTGCAAAAGTTTTGGGCCTTGGTGTAGTTTTATTTTCTATAATCGTCCTTCTTGCAAATTTGTACCCACGACCTAATGAATGCTGAATCTAGGCCCTTCTGGGCTTATCCCAATTTTTAAAAAAGAATCTTTTGATATTTGGAATCGACTTTGTCAGAGTATAGTCCTTTCAAGAAAATTATCTCCAGCTTTGCATGTCCTTTTTAAGTATTTTACCCGATGAGTTATCAAATTGTTGGATTTGTTTTGCCTATAATTAGCACTCAATGCCTCATGCGCTCCTTGGTCCATTATGCCACTAGCATGAGCATCAAAAAGTAATTAGGATCCCCTCATGCATGTACACATGACCCAATTAAAGGTGTATTTGTTGCTTAGCGCACCACTTGATGATCCAGGCACGCCTGGGTTTGATTAAACTATGATGTGGAATCTACAGATACAATTAAGACCAGCACAAAGTCCTGATTAACTATAATCAAATCTGACAAGAGGGACTCATGTAGAAAGTAATCTACTCCTAGTGCTTCTCTTGCTTTCCGACCTTTACACAGTATTATAGGGTGCCACGAAGGTCCAGCAAATCATGCCATGGTCCAAAAAATTTAGGGTTCGAAGCAACGGTTGGGAGGTCAACAACTTTCTTTATTTTAGCACTTTCGCACTAGCACCTGCAACATTTTTTAGTACATGACCCCTGAGCTGTTTTCCTTGTTTACATTTTTTTTGCTGGGCATTTCTTTGTATTCGAACTTTGCTGGAGAGTTTGAGTTGTGTTCTGTGAAATTTATGCATGATAATATCTCTAGAGCTTTTGAACAGTCGGTCAGAGTTGAAGCAGGAAAGTTATATGTTTGAACGATCATGCACGAGAATGACTAGCCACTGTTTGACACGTATAGCTGTATTTTATACAACATGTCTAGAATAAGATGATTTGCACTTCATGCTCAACACTATTAGGAAAACGATTATAGGTAGATTTTAATCCCGTGACGCATATAGGAAAAATGCTCCACTAAAATTTATTCTGTGGCGCATATAAAAAATGCTCCACAAAATTCATGCAATTCTGTGGCGCATATGGCTATATGCGCCACAGAAAGTGAGCATTCTGTGGCGCATATAGCCATATGCGCCACATAATTTCTGTGGGCCCCATGTGGGTCTTATGCGCCACAAAACTCTCACTTTCTGTGACGCATGGCGCATATGCTATATGTGCCACAGAATTCTCACTTTCTGGGGCATATAGCCATATGCGCCACACAATGTGCGAAACAGATCTAAAAAAAGGTGGCATCCCCTCCTACCTACCACCACCCTTTCCCTTCTTCCCTCCTCTAACTAGCTCGTCCCTCTCCTCCCTCCCACTCCATTTTGCTCATACTCACCTCCATTGTTGATAGCTAGACCTACTTTGGTTTATGTACTTGTGAGGGAAGCTACTCCTACTTTGTAAAGGTACTACACCTACCCATACTTTGCTCCTCCACCACTATGCCTATGGTTGTGGATTTGTGAGGTGTGCATGAGTACTTGTGTGTGATGCATGTTTTGTGTGCCGGCGGGTCTCGGAGCATGCATGTATATATGGATGTTTTGTAGGTGAATATTGGTCCCGCGGGCGGTGTGCGATGGCGAGACGATGTTCGTTTGCTTTGTGTTGTGTTTGTTGAATGCATGCATGCTCGCTTCTCGAGGAGCTTTGTGTTGTGCTTGAATGCATGTTGCTGGCGCCAGGTGCATGGAGGTTTTCCGAAATGTTGATACACGTCCATTTCGGCAAATTTCTAAACTAGCTATACGTCCTACTTTTAGGGTAGGTCATGCCTAAATTTTCCGGCGATCATGCATATATGTGTGCGCTTCATGTGTGTGTGCATGGTTCTAACACTCTCTCTTTAATTTGGTCTATGTTCACGCGCAGGCGACCATGGTCATCCATATGAGCGAACGCTGGGTGGTTAGATATAAGGTTGACGCGGTGGCCGATATGGTTCAGAACAACATGACGAAGATAAGATGTCCGTGCCGAACGTGCAAACACCGGAAGTGGATCAACCGTGATTCCGGACAACTGGAGTCTCACCTTTTCACGCGTGGTTTCATGACCGGCTTCTTAGTGAATAAGCCACCGGAAGATGGAGGTGGCCATGATGAAGAAGAGGCCGGGGGCGGGGGAGAAGACGAAGGGTCTCCCGGACATGGTCATCATGACGAAGGAGAACATGATGATCATCATGAAGAAGGAGATGCCGACGAACACGATCATCATGAAGGAGATGATGCCAGAGCAGATGGTGGTGGTGGCGGAGAAGAAGGGAGCATGGACACGGCGCTAACTTCGGCCTTGCGGGACCCTCATCTTCAAGAAATTCTCCTCAAGCAGACGACCAACGCGAAAGCTGTAGCCAGAGAGAAAGCCAAGCTGGCATAGATGGAGGTAGACGGGAGGACTCCATCGTATCTTGGGTGCCGGCCCGAGGATACACGCTTGAGTGTAACGCTGAAGGATTTGGAGATGAAGGCGGAGCACAATTGGACCGACACTAGCTTCAACGCTCACATGAAATTCTGGCACGCTTGTCTTCCCAAGGACAACACACTGCCAACAAGTATCGAGGAGGCGAGGAAAGTAGTTTGCCCACTAGACATGCCGTACGTGAAGTACCACGCATGCGTCAACGACTGCGCACTTTATCGGAACGAGTACAAGGATAGAACCTCATGCCTAGTGTGCAGCCAGGGACGGTACAAGAGAGGGAACAAGAAAGTTCCCCGAAAAGTGGTGTGGTACTTTCCTATCACTTCTCGTCTGCAGCGGTATTTCGTAGACCCTAAGGAAGCAGAGCTCATGCAATGGCACGCGAAGAGGGAGAAGCCGGAAGATGATCCGGAGAAGGGCAAGATCCTAACACACCCCGCAGACGCTAGCCAGTGGAATGCGCTAGACATCGAATTCCAAGATGAGTTCGGGCTCGATCCAAGGAACGTCAGGCTGGGCATGAGCACCGACGGACTAAATCCCTTTGGCAACCAGAGTAGCACGCACAACACCTGGCCCGTGTTTCTATGGTCGTACAACCTTCCCCCTGGCTGTGCACGAAGCAGTGGTACATACACATGAGTATCCTTATCCAGGGGCCGAAACAACCAGGTGTCGACATGCATCTGTATCACGGGCTCCTGAAAGAGGAGTTAGCGACGTTGTGGGAGACGCCGACACGTACGTGGGATGCCTACACTGGAGATTATTTCGACCTGAGAGCCGTGTTGCTCACGACGGTGCATGACTATCCTGGTTACGGATATGTAGCGTGCCAGGTGAACCATGGATTCTGTGCATGTGTTAGTTGCATGGACAAGACCCCGCATCTGCAGCTGCCGAGGGATCCCGGGTCTTCGAAAAACGTGTTCCAGAGGACTCGAATGTGGCTCCGCAAGGATCATCCGTGGAGAAAACGCGGAGACCTGTTCAATGGCAAAGACGAGCTTGATAATGCCCCATGACCTTTGAGCAGCGAAGAAATCAAGGAGCTTCTAGACAATTGGGAAGAGTGCCATGCACCGGGAAAGAAGCGGCCGAGGGAACAGCCGCCATCGGTGCATGGAGTATGGAAGGCGAGGTCTGTTTTCTGGGACCTGCCTTACTGGAAGGTCCTCCACATGCCCCATAGCCTCGATATGTTGCACATCATGAAGAACGTTACCGAGAGCCTGCTCGGCACTCTGATGAACATGCCGGATAGGACCAAGGATGGGCCGAAAGCAAGAAGCGATCTGAAATTGCTTGGCATTAAGAAGGAACTTCAGTACCCCGATAGTGATGATGCCGGCGATGACGATGAACAGACGAAAGGGACCCAGGGTCGCCGCGAAAGGGCTAAGAAGAATGGGGTGGTGCTTAAAGCTGCATGCTTTACTCTGAGCGAGGAGGAGCTCCGTAGGTTTTTTAGTTGCCTCATAGGAGTCAAGGTTCCGCACGGCTACTCTGGAAAGATAAGCAGATATCAGGACGTAGCGAAGAAGAGGTTCAGCGGGAGGAAGTCTCACGACTGTCACGTGCTGATGATGCAGATACTCCCCGTTGCGATCCGAGGGATAATGGACGAGCACGTCCGTGAGACGCTGTTTGGCCTATGCAACTTCTTTGACGTCATATCTAGGAGGTCTATCAGCGTGAAGCAGCTCGACAAGCTACAGGAAGAGATCGTCGAGATACTATGTGAGCTCGAGATTTACTTCCCTCCCGCGTTCTTCGACATCATGGTGCATCTGCTTGTCCATGTCGTGGATGACATCATCCATCTCGGGCCGGCGTTCCTGAACAGCATGATGCCGTTCGAAAGGCTGAACAGTGTCATCAAAGGATTCGTTCGCAATAGGTCCCGTCCATATGGAAGCATAGCCAAGGGCTTTCTGACCTACGAGTGTATATCCTTCTGCCAGAACTACCTAAGCATCAAGAACCAGGATGTCGGTCTGGCCACCAGGAAGCACCTAGGGAGGCTCACTGGATTTGGTCACCCGAGGGCTACCGCGCACTCCACGTCGACATCGAACTCGAACGCGCTGACTTTGACAGGGCAAACCGAGTCGCGCTACAACACATAGAGTTGGTCGGCCCCTGGGTGGATGAACTCAAAACCTTAATCGAGCAGAAGCTCGCTAATAACCTGGGCAAGACAAGGAAGAAGGGAGACGTAACCAGAGAGCACAACGCCAGCTTCACGGGGTGGTTCAAGAAAAGGCTACTGGAAACTCCCATGCCGACGCCTTATACTGAAGATCAGAAACTCATATTCTCACTCTCATAGGGCCCCGAGCGCAACGTTAGGACCTATCAGACATACGACATCAATGGCTACAGATTCTACACCGAGGAGAAGGACAAGAATAATGAATACCAAAACTCAGGAGTAACTATGCTATCATACGCCGATGACGAGACTGATGTCAAGGAAAGATTCTACGGAAGGATCGAGGAGATATGGGAACTCGACTACTGCGGAGTGACGATGCCGATGTTTCGTGTCAGATGGGCCAAGAGTGTCAAAAAAGATGGCCGGTTTTTCACCACCATGGTTATACCCGATGCAAAATCGAAGAACGCCTCCAAAAAAAATGAGCCATGGGTGCTCGCTAGCCAAGTTGATCAATGCTTCTTCATTACCGACCCGGCAAAGCCAAGTCGTGTTGTAACGATGAGGGGCAAGAGGAGCATCATCGGATTTGAAGGACCTGCCAACAAGCAAGACATCGACAAGAACGGCGATCCCAAGATCAAAGAGGAATTCGACAAGTACTTCGACAAGCCTACTACTTATGCTAATATAAGAAGGAAGACCACCCTACCGGCTAAAGGTTGCCCGTACACGAGAAGAAATCTCAAGGTGGCCGACCTAAAGTATTCTACCGCAAAGAAGAAGGGCAAGAAAGTGGTTGTGAAGAGACACTAGCGCTACCTCGGAGCCGAGTTAGCGGTTTTTGACGCCTTTTTTTGTACTAATTAATGCATGCGGATATATTGGTGTGTGTGTGACAAGCATATATAATATATTATTACCATCCTTAATAGGCAAATATATTAATTCTTGTTTTTAATAGTAAAATATATTAGTTCTTGCCTTAAATATATATTTACAATCCTTAAAATATTTTAAAAAAAAATTAAAAAAATTGGGGCCGCTAGGAATTGAACCTGGGACATCAATGTGGTGGAGCAAGCGCTGAACCAATGCAGTGAGTTGTGTTTGATGTCACATATGTGCAACGAGCGTTGTTGTACCATCAATAAAAATTCTATGGCGCATATCTAACAGATGCGCCACAGAATTCTGTGACTTGGCCGTTTTGGTAAAAATTCTGTGGCGCATATCTAACAGATGCGCCACAGAATTCTGTGACTTGGCCGTTTTGAGCCGTGCGACGCTTCTTCCCTCTTCACTTCCCCCCCAAACCCTAGCTACTAGCCGTGCCGTCGAGCCGCCGATCTCGCCGCCGCGCCGCGCTTGCCCCGCTGTGCCGCCGTGCCGTGCCCGCCGTCCACCATCACCACCACCACTCCGCAGGTGACCCCCAACCCTCCCCTCCTTCTTCCCTGCCCTCTGTCCACGCTGACCTCGCCGTGACCCCGCGCAGGTGACCTCTCCGTGACCCCACGCAAAGCACCAGGAGGAGGAGGAGGCTCCGCCGGCGTCCAGGACCACCACCACGACCACCACACCCCGCACGCAGGTGACCCCCTCCCCTCCTTCTTCCCTGCACCCAAGGTTTCGCCTCCGTCACAGCCTTCCGGTGCGTCCTCCTCCTCCTCACCATTTTCTCCCCTTAGGCCCTGCGGCTCTTGCCGGTAGCAGTACAATCTACTCTTTCGATAGGAACGGTGGCGATTACTGTTCCAGCAGCCTTTCTTCTTCTTCTTCTTCTTCTTCTTCTT
Source organism: Avena sativa (assembly GCA_916181665.1). Taxonomy (NCBI): domain Eukaryota; kingdom Viridiplantae; phylum Streptophyta; class Magnoliopsida; order Poales; family Poaceae; genus Avena; species Avena sativa. The sequence continues at coordinate 366,497,772 of OV702297.1, read as the reverse complement.
CTTCTTCCCCCGCACACACAATTCTTTTGTCGATACTATGTACCAAAGTGCCTTGGGATGAGTAGATCGATTGCCGCATTACCCAATTCTTACAGTGTTCCCTCTGCAGGACATACTGATACTACTACCAAGAGAAACTGTTGCCAGTAGAAACTATTATTATTGGGCCCTTTCCTAATTCTCCAAAGAGGAAATTGTTGATATTTATTCTCCAAACAGAGTGTATTAGACCTGTTGGATTAGTTTGGCGTCCTCAAGTACACGGTGCTGCCAGATGCTGACATAATCACGTTCTCTGTGATATGAAATTAATCTCAGCTCTCTTCTTTGGATTGATACAACCATATGTCTTTTTTAGCCCCATTCTTGTTTTGCTGACCATAAACCGTTTCTGTGTAAATCTGACTTCGGCATTCAGCAAAAAAAAACATTCCCTTGTGTTGGTTGATAACTTTTGGTTAGCATTCTGGTAGTGATGATTGAGTTGTCTTTCAGGAAAACTTTTCAATTCAGTGCAGGGATGGTTTGCTACTGCTGTTGCTAGCGTATCTTATTTCTGTGATGCAATCAGATACCATTTTTTTCTTTCACTTAGGACATTGCTTTTACAACTCATAATATCGATTTTCATTCTGCAAAGACAAAATTGTTGATATTTATTCTGATATATGCCCACCTTCTGGTTTATTATTGGGCCCTTTCTTAATTCTCCAAACACAAATTGTTGATATTTATTCTCTAAATATAAACTATTATATTTACACCTTTTGGATTAATTGGCATCATGAAGCGAAATAGATAAATACACATGTCTGTCTTTGCAATGTGCAATGATCAAGTTCTTGGAACAAGATATCATATGTTCTTTAAATCTGGAGCACCATATGTGGTTGTTTTTGCTACTGTTTAAATCTGGAGCACCATATATGGTTGTGGAGCACTATTTGTACTTTTTTGTATGTGGAACGTTTGCAGGGAAATCACCCGAGCTGCCCATTTCTCCTAAAATGTTGATTTCGATCCATTTTGGTTGAGAAATGGAGCTCATATGTCAAAAAAAATAGCAAAGGTCATGCCGAATTTTTCGGTCGGACATTTCGTAATTTTTTGACATATGAGCCCAATTTCTCGACCGAAGTGGAAGTGAATCGACACTTCGCAAGAAATTGGCAGCTCATTTTAAATATTGTCGACACTAATTAATACTAACTTAGTTTATTTTTTTTAGAAGTGTGTAAACATGTCGGTCGCCGATGGGGCCGGCACTTCTAAGGCCACCATGAGCGTCGAAGACCAAGCTAGAGCGGCGAACCTCACTTTCTGAAAGGTGGCATCGCAGTACGAGGCGGCGGAGTCTCTGCATGAGGACGTGGCAGCTTCTGCGGGCCACGATGGGGATGATGAGCAAGAGGGGGACGAGGACTACCAGATAGATGGAGCCGAGGAGGAGGATGCGACCACCTCCGATGGTGGAGGCCGCACGTCTGATGGCGAGGACCGCACGACGGATGGCGGTAGTAGCAACCCTTCTCTTAAGAAGAAGAAGCCGAGGAAGGATCGGAAGCCGCAAAAGCTCGCCGACACCACCGACGAGATCACTCTAGTCTCGGAAAGTGGCCAACTGTTGGAGCCTCCGGATGTTGCCGCCGGGTTCGGCATGCAAATCGGGTGCATCGTCCGGGAAAGCATGTCGATCAACACGAAGCACCTGAGAAGTGAAGCGAATGAGCAGTTGGTGGCAAACTGCATTAAGAAGCTTCACCGACTATACAAGTTCCCGGCCCCGTACACTGACAAACTGGACCCGTCCAATAAGGTGAACAAGTCAGCCATCACGAAGATGGCCAATGCCTTGAGCAGCTGGAGAACCCGGGTGAGGAACAAGATCGCGAAAAAGGAAAGCTAGGAGAAGATCAAGAAGGGTGAGCCCATGATCGACGAAGACGAGTTCAAGATATTCAAGGCGGAGACGGAGACTGACGATTCGAAGGAATGGATGGAGTGGGGTCGGCAAATGCGGGAACAGAACATAGGTAACCACCGATGTGGAAACGACAGTTATAGGGGAAAGAAGGCCATATGGGCATGGGAGGACGCCGAGGTTGAGCGTCTCGGAAAAGAAAACCCATTTTTAAAAATCACGGACGAGCAGACCCAGAACTTTGTCCAGGCCCGCTACTATCTGGACAAGGATACCATAGAATTCGTCACCGACGATGACGATGTGAGGAAGTTTGAGGAGAAGCTGGTAAGTAATTTACCCGCGGTCCATTTGCTTTCATTTTGAATAATGAAGGCAAGTTCCTAAATGTGGGTTCACTTTTCCTTGTCTGCATGACGCTGAAATCAAGGATGCGCATGAGGCGCTGGACCCGTCATCCCAGGGCTCGACGGAGCCATGGGACACGGTTTTCAACAGGGCGACCAACGCCTACAAGGGGAGGCGGAAGTCCGACCCGCCCACGTCAGCTGGCCGTATCTCTGGCTTTGGTACGAGCACAAAGTTCCGCGAGTACTACAACGAGGAAGCCAAGAAGAGAAAGGAGATGCGGACCCAGTCGACGGCTCAGGATCAAGCCGAGAAGGAAGAGATAAAGCGGAAGATCGCGTATCTGGAGGCCAGTAAGGTGGGCCAGGACGAGGTGAACGCTATAGTGCAGCAGAAGATCCTCGAGATGCTACCCCCTCGGTTGATGGAGGGGATAGCAAAATGGAATGCGGACGGTCAGGTAGGGCCGATACAAGTGCCCAGCACCAGCGGCAGCACCTCGAGCCACCAAATGTCGCCGGACATGGTTACCCCGCCGCCCTCCATCCCCGCGACGCAGCCGATGGAGTTGGATGCGCCAGAGCTGCCCCTCCTGTCGAGACTACCAAGGCGCAGCAGCTGGCGGTGCTTCCTAATGCACCCGAGCCGGAGAAGAACAAGGACCAGCCGCCGGCCGCCCGTGTCTCAACATTAGCTGAGCTCGGCGCCCTTACCAAGGTAAAATAAGTAGTTAGTCAGCGTGCTCTACTTAATGCCTTAGATTGGCTGCCATCTCATGATGCATATCTATATGCCTCAGGACACTCCGTGCGTGCTCCTGCATAAGGTGCCCGACGACGAGTTGAAGGATGTTGCCACGGGCAAGCTAATACAATCGGTGAACCGCACGATGCACTGCAAGCCCATGGATGATGCCGTGATGCGCGTCGAGTTGGGTCGGGTGTTGGGGGGGGTGCGAAGACATGGACCCTCCCGTGCAACCTCCGGGAGCCGACGAACACCTGACCCTGGAAGGTTGCCATGGCTATCCCATGATTTGGCCAAAGATCCAGATTCGTATTGGGTCTCGCTCCACCGGCGCCACCTCGATCGTTCGGCCGCCAAGGACGAAGCCTCCTGCTGCACCGGTCGTCGTCGCCGCCACCACAAGCCATCACCAGAGACTCTTATTGGGAGCGTCTGCACCGGCGCCACAAGAAGTCAAGGGCGTGGTTGCTCCTCGACCGCCATCGCCCCCGCCTAAAGGCAAGGCCGTGGCACCACAACCGCCATCGCCACCACCCCAGGACGACATGGACATGGCGGCCTTCAACGCCAACATCGAGGTGGATGATGATGATGAACCAATTGACGTCAATGCCTTCGTCAACACCGGCGCCGGCAAAGGACCGTTCATGCGTCCTCTCGATGAAGAACCATCATTCCGCGATCAAGCTACCCATCCCAAGAAGCGCCTGGTCTTCCGTGGGTTTTCTCAGAAGACGCCTCCGGCCGCCGAGACACAACCTCCATCGGCCGGAATCATTTTCAACCCTGACACACTCCACAGGATGGCAGGTGAGGGGATAGCATCGCACCAGTGGAGGACACTGCTGATGAGAAGAGGAAGAGGGTGAGGAAGAGGCCGAACAGGAACAAGGACAAGGCTGCGAGCCAGCCCGCTCCGATCCGTTACCGGGACGATGTTGTAACACCACGCCAGGATGGCTTGACCAGAGTGCACGAAGCTGGTCAGCCCATACTGCCTCCGGAACTGCGCCACCTGGCTTCGGGAGCTATGATGAGTTTGCATGAAGGTATCCGGACACTGGAGGGACTCTTTCTCAAGGACAATAACCCGAATTACCCGGTGTTCACCATCAAGGTGCCGAAGGACATGGGCTTCGTCACCGATGCCCTCGCGGATGTGTTCTTCATAGCCTACGAGGACATCTTCAAGCTGTTCCACTCGAGACGGCTGGACTATAACTTGGTTCTCCTATTCGTGCTCAATATGGCGATGAAGGTCAAGAGAGAGAAAACCCCGTTCGTCGCGATAGCGGATCCCTACTACATGCGGGACAGCCAGCTGGAAGAAGGAACAAGGACCTGGGCCCGGGCCCGGGCAAAGTCCTACCTTCAGAAGCTATTGATGGAAAGCAAGAGGAAGGAAAACATCCTTGTGCCTTTCTTTCCCGAGTAAGTGTATACATCCTCCTACCGCCGTCGTAACACATAAGTATTTCTTTCCATTGCTCTTTTCTAACATCCCGTTCCACATTGTGTGTTGCCTGCAGAGACAAGTACTGCATGATCATCATCCTCTCCACGAGGTATTCACTTGCCACCTACTTCGACTCGGGGAGTGCGAGGAGGAAGAACTACGCCAGAGTAAAGAGTGTTTTGGATGATGCTATCGAGGGCTATGCCAAACAGGGAGGCCCCTTCGACTATAAGGGGGAGGCTTACAAGGACAATGGCTTACACAAGTTCAAGCACGTGTGCGAGTTCCCCTGCATCAAGCAGACGTCTAGCAGCGTGAAGGAGGCCTTCTACGTTTGCCATCACCTCAAACGGTTTGTCCGGGATGGCGAGATGCTAACGCTGCCATCTTTTCTCCGAGGATGGGCACAAAAGTTGCATGGGGTCAATGACTCCGATCTCATGGAAGACTTCCATGATACGCAGGTGAAGCTATCACATATCATCGTGGAACAAGTCAACACAACTGGTGGGCTCTTTCACCAGCCCAGGCAGTTCACCAAGAGGGAGATCGAAGCTCGCCTCAAGGCGCAGGGTGACTTCAGAACGTGGACGACGAAAGACATGTACAAGCCGTTCCCGGCGCCCTCTGAGGAGAAGGCTACTTGACCGAGAGAGCGTGTGTATCGGTGGACACATGTAGTGTGTGTGTCGAAAAACGTAACTTATCTTGCCTAGCTTAAAACCGTCGTTGTTATTGTGTCGTGTAATAACCATGGTCGTTGTTATTGTGTCGGACATGTTGTCGTGTTTCTTTCATTGTCATCGATGCATTATTTTAAGTTTATGAATGTGTTGCTCTAATATTTGTCAACATATATATTTACATGATGTACTAATATGCCTTGTCAATATAGATGCCAACGTACGTTGTGTACAAGGGTCGGGTTTCATGTGTGTACGAGGAGTGGGTGGACTGCCACCAACAAGTGGACAAGTTCAGTGGCAATAGCTACAAGGGATACGCGATTAGAGAGGAGGAGATGGCCAAGTGGAGGAGACACGTATGGAAAATGAACCGGACGAAGATCTTGATGTCGCTCCTCCTCACCGGCATCGCGGTTACGGTGTACTATATATTCTATTTTAAGGTAGTACGTGGTGACAACATCACGCGGTTGTAATTAAGTTATGTGAGTGAGATGAACACTTGTGAAATGTACACTTGTACACACTTATCCGGTTGTAATATGAGATTGATGAACACTTGTGAACATTTGTGCTTGTTGATGTATTATATGTGAACTGGAACATTTGTACTACTGTGTGCAGCTTTTCTGTGTATTTCTGTCAAATTTAGGTGTATTTCTTGCAATATACCTGTATTTGTATTAAATTGTGAAAATTTCGAAATTCTGAAAAAAGGATTCTGTGGAGCATATGGCATATGCGCCACAGAATCTGGGACAGAATTCTGTGGCACATATGGCATATGCGCCACAGAATGTTGAGAATTCTGTGGCGCATATGGCATATGCGCCACAAAATTTTAATTTAAGTGACGAGGATTTAGTGGCGATACCATATGCATATGCGCCACAGAATATTGAGAATTCTATGTGGCATATGGCATATGCGCTATAGAATTTTAATTTAAGTGACGAGGATTTAGTTGCGATATCATATGCGCCACAGAATTCTAATTTGGTGCGTCACTGGTAGCATTTTTCCTAATAGTGCAATAACTGTACCGCCTTGTCCTGCTTGAGACTTGGCTAGTTGCATTGACGTGAAACAGTCCATTTATAATCATATCACATGCATTAGTTGCTAATTTGCAAATCAAAGAGGTCGACACGTACGTACGTTCACTACAAGGACATGCTACCAAACGGCATACATGACGCAGATGGATAAGTATTTCATATGTACGTTTTGTATTTGCATGTCCATTTCACTCACAATTGGTGCAAATATTCTCTCGTGGTTCCGATTCAAATATGCAAAGCAGAGCTATCTATGACAACTCTATATGAGAAAATTATTTATCGTGTGAAAAAAATTCATGTGGAATAATCCGCCGCTTAATTTTGATTTTTTTGTGAAAGCTTAATTTTGATTTCAAGTGTTTCGGAAGTAGAATAAAGTTTGATCCATCCCTGCACTTTCACATTTGTATACTTCCTCCGATCCATATTAATGGTCTCAACTTTATCTATATTTATATGTATCTAGTTAAGTATTTAGTCTAAATATATAGTATAGGAAGCAGATTCCGTTGGAGAAATTCTTAGAAAATCGACGCCGGCTATGAGGAAATGCAGCCAGTGTAAACAAAATGGGGAGGAAAACGACTCATGTCACATGGTTTTGGTATTTTGCAAGTGTGTACGCCACGTACACACCGTGGGTCAAGATTAGCAAAATAATGGAGCTAGTACGAGGCATACATCAAAATCAGGTTTTGCAAGTATACTACAAGAATGGAGCTAGACGCCGATGGCCAAAAGTCGAGGCCGTCGGCGTAGGCCATGGACTGGGCCCCCCCAAGCTAGCCGTCGGCATATAATTGCTCTCGGTGTAGGAGAGCTTACACTAACGGCTATCCTCGGCGTAGCCTACGTCTACGGCGGTTTTCGGCGTAGCTATTTTTACTTTTATCTTATCAATCTTAGAAAAATCATAATTAAATCATTCTAATTAATAAAAATATAAATAATACATCAAAATTTGCAGAAAATTAAGACCTATCTATCTAAACTCAAATATTTGATATTTTTTGAATAAGAATCTTCATGCTCGTTATTTTGACGAAAGTTTAAAATAGGCATAAAAATTAAAAAACGAACAAAACAATGCAAAACATTCATGTGGTGTGATATTATGTGACATATTTGGAAGGAAAAAATATCAAACTTGGTATATTGATTATGTATCAAAAAAACCTTTACAAAATGACCTATCTCATTCGAGGTTTCCTGGATTTCAAGTCATATGACCAATGTTATGGCTAGAATCAAGGCATATTTTGTCATAATGTGCCTATATTATGCATGCATGTGCATCATGGTATGGCGGACAATGTTGCAGCAGGAAGGTTTCCTTTTCGTCGCACCAAAAAGCCATTTTTATTTTTCGAGCGCAAAAAACGAGGGGTTTTCTGAAGCAACCACCAAATGGATAATCCAAAATGCCACCATCCTATTTTCAAAAATACTATACCACCTTATATGGACAATGTCCCAATAGGAGGATCTCAAACCTTTTCATCCACCCCTAATGAAAAAGACAAATTCATGCTGAATCGGCATGAAGTCGGTCAGATATGAACTACAGGTACATGATCTGATGCTTATGATTTTTTACAAAAATTATTTTTAGATTCACAATATGCTATTTTTATCAGAGTCCAATGCAAGTTGAGCTAGACTCATCCCCAAGCTAAGAATTTTCATGCCCGACGTTCGACAAAGTTTGACGATAGTTTAAAATGAGCATAAAAAATTCAAAAACGATAAAAACAATATGAAACCTTCGTGTGGTGTCATATTATTTGACATATTTGAAAGGAAAAATATCAAACTTGGTATATTAATTATGTCTCAAAAAATCTTCACAAAATGACCTATCTTATTCGAGGTTTCCTAGCTTTTGGGTCAAATGATCAATATTATGGCTAGAATCAAGGTATAGTCTGTGATAATGTGTCCATATTATGCATGAATGTGCATCATGGGATGTCGATCAATGTTTCAAAAGGAAGTTTTTCCTTTTCATCGCACCAAAAACCATTTTCTATTTTCCAAGCACAAAAATGGAGGTTTTTATGAAGCAACCACCAAATGGATAATAAATGCTACCACCCTATTTTTCAAAAATACTAGACCTCCTTATATGAACAATGTCCCAACAGGGGGATCTCAAACATTTCTGTCCACCCCTAATGAAAAAGACAAATTCCTGCCGAATCGGTAGAAAGTGAGTCAGATATGAACTACAGGTACATGATCTGATACTAATGATTATTTACAAAAAATCATTTTTAGGTTTAAAATATGTTATTTTATCAAAGATTCAATTCAAGTTTAGCGATGCTCAGCCCCGAGCTAAGAATCTTCATGCCCGCCGTTCGACAAAGTTTGACGATAATTTAAAATGGGAATAAAAAATTTAAAAACGATCGAAACAATACGAAATCTTCATGTGGTGTCATATTATGTGATATAGTTAAAAGGAAAAATATCAAACTTGGTGTATTAATTATGTTTTAAAAAAACCTTCATAAAATGACCTATCTCATTCGAGGTTTCCTGACTTTCGGATGAAATGACCAATGTTATGGCTAGAATAAAAGCATAGTTTGTAATAAGTTGATATGGATATCATATTTGGGCTCCTCTCATTTTTTGATCAATTTGGACATATTATTTGTTGAATTCCGATTTACGGATTTAAAGATATTAATTATTCCATATTAAATAAAAAATACAAAAAAATAAAAATCATTATATTTTTATTTGAATTCAATAATATTTTTACTTATTCATTTTTGTTTACTTAAATAATTGTTTGTAATTTTAAAAAATAAAACATGTGACATAATGATATAAGAGTTAATAGGATTGATATCATAATATTGACAATTAGGTATAAATTTCTTTGCGGAAACCGATTCGGAAGGAACAGAGAAGTTAAGCGTGTTGGAGGTGGAGTAGTGTGAGGATGGATGACCGACCATAAAGTTTGACCAAGACTGCAATTTAATCAAAATTTAAGTATAATTAGTGTTAAAAATGTTACAAGTGAGAGACTAATGATCCAAACAATTCAAAGATTAAAAAAGTTGAGAAAATATTTAAAAAATGATTTTCTTTTAAATTTTTTTGTTTGTCCGTTAGTCTATGCCGTCGCGGCTATGCCTACGGCAAAACCGTCGATGTAGCCTGCGCCAACGCCTTTTCCATACGCCGATGGCCTCCGCAACTACGGCGAGAGAGGTCTTTGCCGAGGAGACTACGCCGAAGACAGCCGTCGGCGTAGTCTACGCCGATGGTTATATAGTCTACACCGACGGCTTTTGGCCTAGATTGTTCCGCGTGTTCGTGTGTGCTAGCTTTAAAATTGTAATACCCCCTTTCCCCGAAGAAGTTTGGGCGAATCAAAATTCTATTGTCGCACGCAACAATAGAATGCTATCCACGAGGCCGGACACCTATGCAGTGATTCGTGTGTGTGGACGCGCTGCTTTTCCGCGCAAATCTGCTTGTAGTTATTTTTTTTACACTGGCCACTCTGTGATCAGCACGATGTTCCGCTGCAGAGTGAGGACCCGTGAGGGGCAAACGTCAACGCCTGGCTTTGCACAAAATATACATATGCCCGCGCACCTACGTACGGCCTGTGGTACAAAAATCATGAGGTTTGTATCATGATCCCGCGCCTTTCTATGCATGGCTTTATGTGCGTGCATCTTGCCACGCGTTTAGATGACGTGCTTTCTAGTGCGTGGACGGTTATTATTTGCCTAATTCCTCTTTGGTTTCTAACCCGGATATTTGTAATCTTGATTTTTCGTTAGTGATGAGGAGGAACTTAATCATAACTTTGTTAATCCTGGTTCAGTTTACAAGGCACGATAGAAAATTCACTGCTACCTAGGTGATCTGTTATTGTACGAGAATAAATGAGAGGCACGATAGAACACTTATGGTACTATCGCAGTATTTTCCGTGTAGATGTCATAAATAATTGAATAAAATTAATGGTGTGAAACCTTTTTTCCTCTGTGTATCGCTCTATCGCTCTATCGATGCCATATTATAGCGCGAGTTTACCCCTACGCCTTGGTCCTAAAATGCAAGGGGGTGTTTGACTATCTTAGTTGTCAACGTGCAACGTTGATTATGATATTCACTTACAATGGGAAAAGCACCTGAGCCTCACCGCCCGCATCACCACCGTGAAGACCACACAAGGAAAAGGTCTCCTAGCCAACTGCCTCCAAAAGAACAGTGATACGAGCGATGGAAATGTGAGGGACTGACATTAGTGTTGGGAGGGGTGGAACTGGAACATCTCCCATCCCAAGGGGTTGTTTCATTCGTAGGGGTGCTACTCCTACGAAGCAATGTGTACTTGTGAACTTTTGTGCATGGATTAACTTAACTTTATTGTGCTCAACTGAAACCTAGGAATCAAATCCATCTGTAAATACCGGCCACCATCAAGATCGCCACCGCGGATCGTTGTATACATGTGCTCAGAAAGGGTATTACACCTTCTTCTATACATGCGAGCTAGCTAGTGATAAAGCACTTACCTAGCTAACCCTGCAACCCTTCACAAACTACATGATATCATCTACTGTAGTTGTTTGGGTGTTAGTTAGGGTGACACAAGCAGCTAGCTAGCTTGGTGTGTCTTGTGTGACATGAGCTCATCTTTTGGTTCAAGCCAAGTGGCCGATGCCATCACCTTTATTTTTTCCTTTCTTGTCTCCTCTATTGCTTTATCCAAAATTTTACAAATTATTCGGATAATATGGCTTATATGTATCGACGTATATGATATATTGGCCGTAAATTAGTGGACATAATTGTTTCGAAGATTCTCGAAAGGTTAGAGCAGAAGACCTAGAGACCATGACATAATTTATGAAGTCAAGGACCTCCAAGATGACATTTCGACTAAAACATTAACAACACAATCAAGCAGATTAATTAATCTAGTATGATAAACATCCCTAGTTAGCTAGCTAGCTAGTCTCCTGAAGTAGGCATGCAACACACTAGAAGGCAAAATGACCTTTCAAACACAAAAGAAGAAGTCTCAATTCTCAACACATATTGCAGGCAAGGATATGGTCACGGGTGTACCTCATGTGACCTCTTGCGGCATAGGACTTAGTTGTTAATTGGATTGTTGACTAGATGTTGTTACACTTGGTCAGTTGGTCTGCACCATCAAATTAGTCTAGCTAACCACTAAATATCCTTGGTTTTTCTTTGTCTAGCTTTTGGCGCCATGCCCTTGTTCGTGAGCTGTGACAACAAAACGTAGCTTGCATGCACCTTGCAAAGGGTGCAAGGAAAGCAGCTAGATGGACGCGCACTAGCCATGCGGTTTGTGGTTGGCCTCCAGCTTAATTGTCTCATTAGACGACATAGATCCTCTTGCCTAAGTAGTAAGTACAATTGTCCCATGGATCTCCAATCATGGGGAGCAAAACAAAGGCGCCCAGCAGAGTAGTGTTCCGAAAGCAAGCAGCAACGGCGCATCATCATTGTGATAAATAGCCAAAGAGAATAAGCTGAGCTAGCGGAGAGCATCTCCACCCGGGGTCCTAAAGCCCCCTAAAAGTGTACCTATCGAAGCTGCCGGCACTCAAAATCACGTTCGGTCCATCTCCCCAATTCTTTTTAGCGCCGACACAGCCTATTTTGTTATCCGGTGTCCCTAAGCCAAACCCAACCCACGGGGGCCTAGCGGGGCACCGGGTGAAGATAAAAACGACACGGGTCATCCCTGGCAGTGAGATAGACGGCTCGTCTCCTAAGCGGTATCGCGTCCCTTCGATGGCCACGCGGCGACAAAATTGCTTGCCACTGTGTTCTCCCGCCATGCCCTTTCTGCCTTTTTCGCCGTTTCCTGCCTGATCTTCCCTCCTTTTCTCGCTATATGTAGGCACGGCAGCCATCAGCATTGCAGATCTACACCATGTCCACACCTCACACAGTCCCACCTATATCTAGGATGGCGGCCGGAGGTGCTGTTTTTGCCAGTAGGAGCGGCGCACAACCATGCCGGGCCACCCCATGGCCCCAACCACACCGACTCGGAGGAAGAGGAGGGGATCCCCTCCGATGACTTCGACGCAGCCAACATCGAGGAGTTGTGTAGAACGATAGAGAGGGGATTGGCGAAATATGTTGGATTTATTATTAAGCCTCATGGGCGAGTATATATATAGGCATACAGGGATCATCTTGGAGTATAAGTCAAGTTAGGCTAGAGTCCTAACTATCCTAAACTAGCATAACAATCGTATACGTACAATACTCTAACATCCCCCGCAGTCGTAGCCGTGGCATCGTGAACAACCGGAACATCGCGGACGGTCAGACTAGAGATAAACCAAAGTAGAACTAGTGAGCTGACATCCCCCGTGGTAGGAGCGGGAATGTCATGGACGGTGTCACGTCATGGTAGCTTGGACTATAGAGGAAGCTGATGATGCTCAAGCGTGGTGGTATCCCTTATGCCGATATCGAGGAAGCCGAGAGCGTGAGGCGGTGCCATGGTCGAGGTAGCCGCGCAAGGGGTCACCGTGGTCGATGTCGTGGTCGGGGATGACGGTGTCGAGGTAGCCGCATGCGCATAGTACGCGAGGAGGATGACGGAGACGCGTCGATGCAGTTGTCGAGGATGTCGATGCCGAAGCTGATGTAGTCCGAGCCGTCGAGGAAAAGGTGTGGCCATAGTTTTGCCAGAACTTGGCGCACGTCGGTGACGAACACACACTCCGGTTTTCCAGAACTGAGTATGCGAAGAAAAACTCTTAGGTGACGCGGTCAAGGCAGTCGTAGAAGGGTCGATGCCGAAGAATACGTTGTCGAAGCCGATGAAGACGAGTCACCGATCCGAGCTTGCCAGACTCGGAAACGCGTTGGGGACGAAGGCACTCCCGGTGTTTCCAGTACCAGGCTTGCGGGGGCAGGGACCATCACGAACTTGTCGCCATGTCAGAAAGACTAGCAGAGGAAGCCTCCAGAGCGGTTGCGACTCGCAGAGCGACGAAGGGAGAGATGCCGGCGCTGTCGGTGGTTGTCGTAGTAGAGTAGAAGGTGGTGTAGTTGGGGATGAGGCGATGACGCTGACGACGAAGTTGTAGTGGACAAAGACATAGAAGGCAGCGAAAACAGCGACGACATGGGGTAGTCAGGTTGGATGCCTGGAGTGCGCGATGGGGTAGTCGGCGGGACCTGCGACAGCGTGAGATCGCCATGCAGGTTACCTTGTGAAGTGCAGCGGCGGTGCTCGAAGTAGGCGAGGAAGAAATACGGCGACATGACGAAGACCATGTGCGAACGGCGGCGATCCACACCTGTAGGAGAAGGCGCGGTGAAAACCGAGGACGTAGATGCACCGGGATGGCGAAGTAGACTGCGTACAGCGATGCTATGGCCCGATGGGGCGGCATAGTTGCAGGGCGTAAGTCGGTGCAGCGGCTGGGATACCACCAGCGACGTACACGCCAAGGAAGGCGCGTTGGAAGCCGATATCATAGACCAAAGGCGGCGGCGATGTGGCCCGAGGGGGCAACACAGCGGCAGCCCATAGCTCGGGGACGTGCTTGGCGTAGACAGGCGCGGGATCGGTTGATCAGACCGATGGTGCGCCGTATGCACCAGAGCGTGGACGACGCGTAGATCGGAGTTGATGGAAGCGTTGTCGGTAAATTCCCGGACGATGACGACGAAGAGGATCCGAGGGGGGCGGCCGCGGTAGCCTTCCAAGGAAGGCGTCACAACCGTTCGTGGTGCGCGGCAGACTGTCATGAGGCCGCGATAGCCTAATGAGGCATGCGTTGTTAGAGTATTGTACGTATATGTTTGTTGTGATAGTTTAGGATAGTTAGGACTCTAGCCTAACTCGACTTGTACTCCAAGATGATCCCTGTACGTCTATATATACTCGCCCATGAGGCTCAATAATACATCCAACATATTCCGCCAATCTCATACTCTTACATGGTATCAGACTAAACCGATCCCAAACCCTAGCCGCCGCCAGCACACTTCCGCCGCGCCGCCCCCGGGGAGGTCGATCTCCATGATCTCCGCCGGGGGCCGCGCAACCTGTACACAGGGTTCGTCCGCCGATCTGTGATCGGCTGCCCTGCACGTCTTTTTTCCGATCTCTTGATCGGTTTTCTTTTTTGGTTTACCGATCTTAGATCGGATTGCGTCGCCCATCGCCGTCGTCATCGCCACGCCTGTACTCCTACCATCGGCATTGACGATCTACACCGCGCTTGTGTGCCTGCCCTCTACGCTGCCGTGCCTGCCTCGGCAGGCTGTTGCGGCCTCACGGCAGGCTACCGCGCACCACAGACGGCTGCTACGCCTTCCTTGGAAGGCTGCCACGGCTGCCCCCCTCGGATCGTCTTCGTCATCATCGTCCGGGACTTCATCGACAATGCCTCCATCGACTCTGATCTACGCATCGTCCACGCCATGGCGCATACGGCGCACAGTCGGTCTGATCAACCGATCCGCGCATGTCTCCGCCGAGTACGTCCCCGAGCACGCGTCTACCACCAATCGAGCATCGGGCTGCCGCTGCGTCTCCCCTTCGGGCTGTAGCGTCGCCGCTTTTGGTTCCTACCACCGGTTACCAAAGCGCCTTCTTAGGCGTGTCCGTTGCAGGTGGTTCTCACGCCGCTGCACCGACTCGCGCCCTGCAGCTACGCCGCCCCATCGGGCAGTAGCGTCGCTGCACGCGGTCATCGCCGTCACCCCGCAAGGACGTCGCAGGCTTCCACCACGCCACCTCCCTCGGTGCGGGTCGCCGCCGTCCGCGCATGGTCTTCGTCACGTCGTCGGGTTCTTCTTCGCCTACTTCGAGTACCACCGCCGCGCCTCTCTAGGCGTCCAGCATGAACACTTCAGGTCGCCGTTGGTTTTGTCGCCTTCTATGTCTTCTCCACATCAAACTCGTTGGTATCGTCATACGATACTGGTGCACAAGTTCATGATGGCAACTACCCCTGCACGTACTGGCAACACCGGTGCGTGCCTTCGTCCCCGACACGTTCCCGAGTCTGGCAAACTCGCGCCGAATGCCTCGTCTTCGTCGAGATGATAACGTCTTCTTCGGCATCGACACCTTCCTCTACGACTGCCTCGACCGCATCAGCGACGCATTCTTCTTGGCATACTAGGTTCTGGCAAAACCAAGATGTGCCTTCGTCCCCGACGTGCGCCTTAGTTCTGGCAAAACTTTGGCGCTAATCGTACCCGACGGCTCGGATTGCATCGACTTCGGAATTGATCGACACCTTCGACCTGCCTCGACGCGTCTCCGTCATCCTTTCTCCGAGCACTATGCTCTTGCGGCTTCATGTGCGGCTACATCGACACCGGCAACCCCGACCACGACATCGACCACGGCAACCCTTCGCACAACTACATCGACCTTGGCACCGCTCCATGCTCTCCGCTCCCTCGACATCGGCACAAGGGCTTCCACCTCGCTTGAGCATCATCAGCCTCTTCTGATGGGTTTCGCGGCATAGTAAATCAAAATTTTCTACGGTTACGAACAGAGGGAAGCCAAGATCTAATCTAGGAGATGCAAACAACGAGAGGGATTAGATGAGATCTTCATACCCTTGATGATTCGCACAGCGGAACGTTCGTCGGAACGTGGGTGATGTAGTCGTACTCGCTTTTCCTCCTCGCGCTCCGATCCAATCTAACACCGCAAGTGGCGATGGCTCCGAGAGATGCACACGTGCAGCACCTCGACGTCTCCTCCTTCCTCGGTCCAGCAAGTATGGTGGAGAGACGGATTGGATCTACAACGCGACGGCGCGGTGCAAGTGGTGGAGAGTTTCTGCAGCAGGGCTTCGCCTACACGCAGTCGGGAGGAAGAGAGAGAGGAGGGCAGCAAGGTGGCTAGGGTTGAGGAGGAGGTGTGTGGGGGTGGTGCGCCCCAGCCCTCTATATATAGAGGGGTGGGCGCCAGCCCTAACCCCTCCCCCAAGCCCTAGGCCGGCGGCCAAGGAGGAAGGAGTGGGGGGCAAGTAATCCCCCCTTCTAGAAGCTCCAATTAGGGTTTCCCCTTGTTTGGCCAGCTGGGCCCTATGGGATCTTGCAGTCCAGTTGCTCAAGGCGTTGAGTGTAGCCCGACATCTTTATGGCGTGCTCACTAACGGAACTCCCTTCCTCCATCTTGCAGTTAAAGAATTTCTCAGAGATCTCATATCTCTCCGAACGGGCCTGAGTCTGAAACATGGTTTTCAGCTCCTCAAGAATCTCAAAGGGCCCGAGATAGTATTCAAAACGATTTTGAAGGTCCAATTCCATAGCAAACAACATGGTGCTCTTAATCACACCATAATCATCTTTGCGCGACTGATAGACAACTTTCTCATCAGCCGACGCATTTAGAGCAGGGGCGTCACCTAGCGCACTTTCAAGGACATGGTCCTTTTGACCGCCAGAGAGAATGATTCTCAGATTGCGGAACCAGTTGGTGAAGTTAGACCCATTGTTCTTAAGCTTTTCTTTCTCAGCAAAAACGTTGAAGTTGAAGTTGGACTTAGCCATGTGATCTACAATATTTGCAAGTACAAATTAGACTATGTTCATGATAACTAGTTCAACTTTTAATCAAATTACTAGATGAACTCCCACTAAATTCAACATCCCTCAAGTTGTTTAGTGAACACGATCCAAATTCACCACACCTAATCCGATCTTCACGAGAAGAGATGTGGCTTCAATGGTGGACAACGACGTGTCGATCATATCATTCATATGACTCATGCTTAACCTTTCGGTTCATGTGTTCCGAGGCCATGTCTGTACATGATAGGCTCGTCAAGTTAGACCCAAGTATTTCCGCGTGTGCAAAACTGGCTTGCACCCGTTGTATGTGAACGTAGAGTCTATAGCACCCGATCATCACGTGATGCTTGGACACGACGAACTTTCGCAACGGTGCATACATGGGGAGAACATAGTTTTATCTTGATCTTTAAGTGAGGAATCATCTTATAATGCTACCGTCGCGATCTAAGCATAATAAGATACATAAAAGGATAAACATCACATGCATATAACTTTATGTGACATGGTATAGCCAATCTTCGCGCAATGATCTCCATCTTGTGCGTGCCGACATGATCTCCATCACTCCACCATGATTGCCTCCACCACGAATAGCAACTACAACTATTGCTAACTACTTAGCGATAAAGTGAAACTATTACATGGCGTATAAGAAGTTAACACACAGGTCATACACCATTATAAAGCCAACCATATGGCTCCTGCCGGTTGTGTACTCATCGACATGTAAGTCGTGAAACATTACAAAACATGATCATCGCATACATTATACACATCACATCTTGGGCCATACCATATCACAGAAAACACTCCCTGCAAAAACAAGTTAGACGCCTCTACTTTGTTGTTGTATGTTTTACGTGGCTTATGGGAGTAGCAAGCTAAGAACGATTCTTACCTACGGAAAGCCACAACGGTGATATTATGGTTGCCAAACTCCGATGTTAATCCCGTGACAACTATAGTGAGAGAAACTGGCATCCACAAGCCGCATGTGTGGAACAAGCCACACGTCAAGTGCGAAGCCGTTATCGCGAACGACGTTGCGTAAGGTTGGCCTGGACCGCTTCAATCTCACTATCCCGCGTCATAAGAAGAACACAAACAAGATGCTTGCAACAGAAAACATCAACGCCCGCAACAACCATGTTGCGTTCTACTCGTGAAACACATCTACGCATAGATCTAGCTCTGATACCACTGATGGGTTTCGCGGCATAGTAAATCAAAATTTTCTACGGATGCGAACAGAGGGAAGCCAAGATCTAATATAGGAGATACAAACAACGAGAGGGATTAGATGATATCTTCATACCCTTGAAGATTCGCACAGCGGAACGTTCGCCGGAACGTGGGTGATGTAGTCGTACTCGCTTCTCCTCCTCGCGATCCGATCCGATCTAACACCGCAAGTGGCGATGCCTCCGAGAGATGCACACGTGCAGCACCTCGACGTCTCCTCCTTCCTCGGTCAAGCAAGTATGGTGGAGATACGGATTGGATCTAGAACACGACGGCGCGGTGCAAGTGGTGGAGAGTTTCTGCAGCAGGGCTTCGCCTACACGCAGTCGGGAGGGAGAGAGAGAGGAGGGCAGCAGGGCGGCTAGGGTTGAGGAGGAGGTGTGTGGGGGTGGTGCGCCCCAGCCCTCTATATATAGAGGGGTGGGCGCCAGCCCTAACCCCTCCCCCAAGCCCTAGGCCGGCGGCCAAGGAGGGATAAGTGGGGGGCAAGTAATCCCCCTTCTAGAAGCTCCAATTAGGGTTTCCCCTTGTTTGGCCGGCTGGGCCCTATGGGGCCTTGTGCCCCTGGACCAATGCGGCCAGGGCACTCCCTCATAGTCCCATGCCCCCTCCCGACAGGTTGGACCACGTTGGTCCCCCTCCGGAAGGTTCTAGAAGCTTCCGGTACAATACCGATTAACCCGGAACAATTCCGAACTCCAAAAACTGCATTGCCTTATATGAATCTTATTCTCTGGACCATTCCGGAACCTCTCGTGATGTCCCGGATACCATCCGAGACTCCGAACAAAAACTCATAAACCAATTATCCAATCTATCCTAGCGTCGAGACACGTTAAGTGTGTGACCCTTCGGGTTCGAGAATATGCAGACATGATCTTATATCAATAATCAACAGCGGGGTCTGGAAACCCATATTGACTCCCACACATTGATCGATGATCATATCGGATGAACCACGATGCCAGGATTCATTCAATCCCATATATATATTCCCTTCGTCGCACGATATTTTACTTGCCCGAGATTCGATCGCCGGTACCGTCATACCTAGTTCAATCTCGTTCACAGCAAGTACTTTACTCGTTCTGTAACCCGATACCACTTTGTGATTAACTCCTTAACCACATGCTTGCAAGCGGTGTGGATATCGATTACCGAGTGGGCCCGAAGTATATCTCTCCAACTTGGGAGGGACAAATCCCATCTCGATACATACAACCCAACAGGTACCTTCCGATCACCTGAGAGACACCTTTATGATCACCCTCTCATAGGATGACGTTTGATGAACTCAAAGCTTTCTTCTGATACCAGGGAGTTGTATTATCTCATGGTCTAAGGAATACAATATTTGACATAAGAAAAGCTTCGCAAAGATGAACACGATGACACGATCTAATTGCTTCGCTTAGTTTGGGTCTGTCCATCATATCATTCTCCCAATGATATGATCTCATTATTAATCGACAACTCATGTCTATGGTTAGGAAACCTTAACCATCATTAATCAATGAGCTAGTCCATAGAGGCATACTAGGGACATGGTGTTGTTCACAAACCACACAAGTATTAAAGTTTCCGCTTAATACAATTCTAGCATGGAATATAAACTTTATCATGAACAAGAATTATAATAATAACATCTTTATTATTGCCTCTAGGGCATAATTCCAACAGTCTCCCACTTGCACTAGAGTCAATAATCTAGTTTACATTTGGCAACAATCTCACACCCATGGCACTAAGGTGCTGATCATGTTTTACACGTGGAAGAGGTTTAGTCAATGGATCTGCGACATTCAGATATGTATGTACTTTGCTAATCTTCAGATCTCCATCTGCTATATAATCTCGAATTATATGAAACTTGCGGTTGATATGCTTGGTTTTTGGATGATATCTTGGTTCCTTAGCGAGTGCTATGGCGCCAGTGTTGTCACACAATATCTTCAGTGGGTCCAATGCACTTGGAACCACGCCAAGCTCAGTGATGAAGTTCCTGATCCATACTCCTTCACTTGATGCTTCTGCAGCAGCCATGTATTCCGCTTCTACTGTAGATCCCGCGATCACGCTTTGCTTGCAGCTTCTCCAGCTCACAGCTCCTCCATTCAAAATATAAACGTATCCTGTCTGAGATTTAGAATCATCCTTGTCGGTGTCGAAACTAGCGTCGACGTAACCTTTTATGACAAGCTGTTCATCACCTCCATAGACTAAGAACATTTCTTTAGTCCTATTTAGGTACTTTAGGATGTTCTTCACGGCTGTCCAGTGTTCCACTCCTGGATCACTTTGGTACCTGCTCGTCAAACTAAGAGCATTGGACACATCCGGTCTAGTACACAGCATGGCATACATGATAGAACCTATGGCCGAGGCATAAGGCACTTTGCTCATAGCTTCTCTATCATTTACCGTAGCTGGACACTGAGCCCTGCTCAATATCTTACCTGACAACATAGGCACTGAACCTTTATTTGCCTTATCCATTCTGAACCTTTTCAGAACTTTGTCTAGGTATGTACCCTGGCTTAAAGCTATCAGGCGTATTTGTCTATCTCTATAGATTTTGATGCCCAATATATAAGCAGCTTCACCTAGGTCTTTCATTGAAAAACACTTGTTCAAATAACTCTTCACATCGTTAAGCATGTTAATGTCATTTCCAATAATCAATATGTCATCCACATATAGTACCAGAAATGTCACCGAGCTCCCACTCACTTTCTTGTAGATACAAGCTTCGTAGCAATTTGGAACAAATCCAAAGCTCTTGATCACTTGATCAAAACGAAGGTTCCAACTCCGAGATGCTTGCTTCAGTCCATAAATGGAACGCTCAAGCTTGCATACTTTATCAGCATCCTTAGGATCGACAAAACCTTCGGGTTGCATCATATACAACTCTTCATCAATGTTGCCATTGAGGAACGCAGTCTTGACATCCATCTGCCAAATTTCATAATCATGAAATGCAGTAATTGCTAATAAAATCCGAATGGACTTAAACATCGCTACGGGAGAGAAAGTCTCATCGTAGTCAACACCTTGAACTTGTCGAAAACCTTTCGCGATAAGCCATGCTTTATAGACGGTAACATTACCATCCGCGTCCGTTTTCTTCTTGAAAATCCATTTGCACTCAACGGCCTTTCGGTCGCTAGGAGGGTCCACCAAAGTCCATACTTGGTTTTCGCTCATGGATCCCAATTCGGATTTCATGGCCTCCAGCCATTTCTCAGAGTCTGGGCTCATCATCGCTTCCTCATAGTTCGTAGGCTCACTGTCATCTACTAACAAGATAGTTAAGACAGGGTTGCCGTACCACTCAGGAGGGGCACGCGACCTTGTCGACCTGCGACGTTCAGTTGCAGCATCGTCCGAAGCTTCATGATCCTTATCATTAGCTTCCTCTATTATTGGTGCAGGCGGCACTGGAACAATTTCAGGTGCTGCGCTACTCTCCAATTCAAGAGAAGGTTCAACAACCTCATCTAGCTCTACTTTCCTCCCACTCACTTCTTTCGAGAGAAACTCCTTCTCAAGAAAGGAACCGTTCTTTACGACAAACACTTTGCCTTCAGTTCTGTGATAGAAGGTATACCCAATAGTTTCCTTAGGGTATCCTATGAAGACGCATTTCTCCGCTTTGGGTTCGAGCTTGTCTGGCATCAACTTCTTGACGTAAGCTTCGCATCCCCAAACTTTAAGAAACGACAACTTAGGTTTAGCGCCAAACCACAGTTCATACGGTGTCGTCTCAACGGATTTAGATGGTGCCCTATTTAAAGTGAATGCAGCGGTTTCTAATGCATAACCCCAAAATGATAACGGCAAATCAGTAAGAGACATCATTGATCGGACCATATCTAATAGAGTTCGATTCCGGCGTTCAGACACACCATTGCGCTGTGGTGTTCCGGGTGGCGTGAGTTGCGAAACGATTCCGCTTGCTTTAAGATGCGTGAGAAAATCATGACTCAAATATTCACCCCCACGATCGGATCGTAGAAACTTAATCTTTCTGTTACGATGGTTCTCCACTTCATTCTGAAATTCCTTGAACTTTTCAAATGTTTCAGATTTATGTTTCATTAAATAGATATACCCATATCTACTTAAGTCATAGGTAAAAGTGAGAAAATAGCGATATCCACCGCGCGTCGAAACACTCATCGGTCCGCATACATCGGTATATATGATTTCCAATAAGTCAGTTGCTCGCTCCATCATACCGGAGAACGGGGTTTTGATCATCTTGCCCATGAGGCATGGTTCGCATGTGTCAAATGATTCAAAATCAAGAGACTCCAAAAGTCCATCAGAATGGAGTTTCTTCATGCGCTTTACACCAATATGACCTAGACGACAGTGCCACAAATAAGTAGTATTATCACTATCTACTTTGCATCTCTTAGCCTCAATGTTATGGATGTGTGTTTCATCCCTTTCGAGATTTAGAAGAAATAAACCATTCACAACAGGTGCATGACCATAAAAGATGTTACTCATATAAATAGAACAACCATTATTCTCCGATTTAAATGAATAACCGTCTTGCAATAAACAAGATCCAGAAATAATGTTCATGCTCAACGCAGGCACATAATAACATTTATTGAGGTTTAAAACTAATCCCGAAGGTAAAACTAAGGAGAGCGTGCCGACGGCCATCACATCAACTCTTGATCCGTTGCCAACGCGCATCGTCACCTCATCCCTCGCAAGCCGCCGTCTATTCCGTAGCTCCAGTTTCGAGTTACAAATATTAGCAACTGAACCAGTATGAAATACCCAGGCACTACAACGAGGGCTAGTAAGGAAAACATCAATAACATGTATATCAAATATACCTTTGATGGTGCCAGCCTTCTTGTCCGCTAAGTACTTCGGACAGTTGCGCTTCCAGTGACCCTTGTCCTTGCAATAGAAGCACTCAGTGTCCGGCTTGGGTCCAGACTTGAGCTTCTTCTCAGCAGGGGAAACGCGCTTGCCGCCGCCTTTCTTGAAGGGCTTCTTTGCACCCTTACCTTTCTTAAAGGAGGGCTTGTTGACCATCAACACATGATTATCCTTTTTGATGTCCACCTCCGCAGCCTTCAGCTTTGCGAAGAGCTCGGTGATCGTATCAGTGGAACCAATCTGATTATGAGTCACTACAAAACTTTTGTAGCTGGGAGGGAGTGATTGCAGAACCCTGTCAATCTTGAGCTCCTCTGAAATCTTGCAGTCCAGTTGCTCAAGGCGTTGAGTGTAGCCCGACATCTTTATGGCATTCTCACTAACGAAACTCCCTTCCTCCATCTTGCAGTTAAAGAATTTCTCAGAGATCTCATATCTCTTAGAACGGGCCTGAGTCTGAAACATGGTTTTCAGCTCCTCAAGAATCTCAAAGGGCCCGGGATAGTCTTCAAAACGATTTTGAAGGTTCGATTCCATAGCAAACAACATGGTGCTCTTAATCACACCATAATCATCTTTGCGCGATTGATAGACAACTTTCTCATCAGTCGGCGCATTTAGAGAAGGGGCGTCACCTAGCGCACTTTCAAGGACATAGTCCTTTTGACCGCCAGAGAGAATGATTCTCAGATTGCGGAACAGTTGGTGAAGTTAGACCCATTGTTCTTAAGCTTTTCTTTCTCAGCAAAAACGTTGAAGTTGAAGTTGGACTTAGCCATGTGATCTACAATATTTGCAAGTACAAATTAGACTATGTTCATGATAACTAGTTCAACTTTTAATCAAATTACTAGATGAACTCCCACTAAATTCAACATCCCTCAAGTTGTTTAGTGAACACGATCCAAATTCACCACACCTAATCCGATCTTCACGAGAAGAGATGTGGCTTCAATGGTGGACAACGACGTGTCGATCATATCATTCATATGACTCATGCTTAACCTTTCGGTTCATGTGTTCCGAGGCCATGTCTGTACATGATAGGCTCGTCAAGTTAGACCCAAGTATTTCCGCGTGTGCAAAACTGGCTTGCACCTGTTGTATGTGAATGTAGATTCTATAGCACCCGATCATCACGTGATGCTTGGACACGACGAACTTTTGCAATGGTGCATACATGGGGAGAACACAGTTTTATCTTGATCTTTAAGTGAGGAATCATCTTATAATGCTACCGTCGCGATCTAAGCATAATAAGATACATAAAAGGATAAACATCACATGCATATAACTTTATGTGACATGGTATAGCCAATCTTCGCGCAATGATCTCCATCTTGTGCATGCTGGCATGATCTCCATCACTCCACCATGATTGCCTCCACCACGAATATCAACTACAACTATTGCTAACTACTTAGCGATAAAGTGAAACTATTACATGGCGTATAAAAAGTTGACACACAGGTCATACACCATTATAAAGAAAACCATATGGCTCCTGCCGGTTGTGTACTCATCGACATGCAAGTCGTGAAACATTACAAAACATGATCATCGCATACATTATACACATCACATCTTGGGCCATACCATATCACAGAAAACACTCCCTGCAAAAACAAGTTAGACGCCTCTACTTTGTTGTTGCATGTTTTACGTGGCTTATGGGAGTAGCAAGCTAAGAACGATTCTTACCTACGGAAAGCCACAACGGTGATATTATGGTTTCCAAACTCCGGTGTTAATCCCATGACAACTATAGTGAGAGAAACTGGCATCCACCAGCCGCATGTGTGGAACAAGCCACACGTCAAGTGCGGAGCCGGTCTCGCGAACGACGCCGCGTAAGGTTGGCCTGGACCGCTTCAATCTCACTACCCTGCGTCATAAGAAGAACACAAACAAGAGGCTTGCAACAGAAAACATCAACGCCCGCAACAACCATGTTGCGTTCTACTCGTGAAACACATCTACGCATAGATCTAGCTCTGATACCACTGATGGGTTTCGCGGCATAGTAAATCAAAATTTTCTACGGATGCGAACAGAGGGAAGCCAAGATCTAATCTAGGAGATGCAAACAACGAGAGGGATTAGATGATATCTTCATACCCTTGAAGATTCGCACAGCGGAACGTTCGTCAGAGAGTTTCTGCAGCAGGGCTTCGCCTACACGTAGTCGGGAGGGAGAGAGAGAGGAGGGCAGCAGGGCGGCTAGGGTTGAGGAGGAGGTGTGTGGGGGTGGTGTGCCCCAGCCCTCTATATATAGAGGGGTGGGCGCCAGCCCTAACCCCTCCCCCAAGCCCTAGGCCGGCGGCCAAGGAGGGAGGAGGCGGGGGCAAGTAATCCCCCCCTTCTAGAAGCTCCAATTAGGGTTTCCCCTTGTTTGGCCGGCTGGGACCTATGGGGCCTTGTGCCCCTGGCCCAATGCGGCCAGGGCACTCCCTCATAGGCCCATGCCCCCTCCCGATAGGTGGGACCACGTTGGTCCCCCTCCGGAAGGTTCTAGAAGCTTCCGGTACAATACCGATTAACCCGGAACAATTCCGAACTCCAAAAACTGCATTGCCTTATATGAATCTTATTCTCCGGACCATTCCGGAACCACTCGTGATGTCCCGGATCCCATCCGAGACTCCGAACAAAAACTCATAAACCAATTATCCAATCTATCCTAGCGTCGAGACACGTTAAGTGTGTGACCCTTCGGGTTCGAGCATATGCTGACATGATCTTATATCAATAATCAACAGCAGGGTCTGGAAACCCATATTGACTCCCACACATTCATAGATGATCATATCGGATGAACCACGATGCCAGGATTCATTCAATCCCATATATATATTCCCTTCGTCGCGCGATATTTTACTTGCCCGAGATTCGATTGTCGGTACCGTCATACGTAGTTCAATCTCGTTCACAGCAAGTACTTTACTCGTTCTGTAATTCGATACCACTTTGTGATTAACTCCTTAACCACATGCTTGCAAGCGGTGTTGATATTGATTACCGAGTGGGCCCGAAGTATATCTCTCCGACTTGGGAGGGACAAATCCCATCTCGATACATACAACCCAACAGGTACCTTCCGATCACCTGAGAGACACCTTTATGATCACCCTCTCATAGGATGACGTTTGATGACCTGAAAGCTTTCTTCCGATACCAGGAAGTTGTATTATCTCATGGTCTAAGGAATACAATATTTGACATAAGAAAAGCTTCGCAAAGATGAACACGATGACACGATCTAATTGCTTCGCTTAGTTTGGGTCTGTCCATCATATCATTCTCCCAATGATATGATCTCGTTATTAATCGACAACTTATATCTATGGTTAGGAAACCTTAACCATCATTAATCAATGAGCTAGTCCATAGAGGCATACTAGGGACATGGTGTTGTTCACAAACCACACAAGTATTAAAGTTTCCGCTTAATACAATTCTAGCATGGAATATAAACTTTATCATGAACAAGAATTATAATAATAACATCTTTATTATTGCCTCTAGGGCATAATTCCAACATCTTCTACAGTCCAAGCATCCGCGCCGCGACATCGTCTGCGACACTCCCGCTGCGACTGCGGGGGGATGTCAGCCTACTGGTCTACTTCGGCACTCCAGTCTGACCGTTTGCGACGTTCTTGTTGTTCACGACGCTACCGCTACGACTGCGGGGGAGTGTTAGAGTATTGTACGTATACGGTTGTTATGATAGTTTAGGATAGTTAGGACTCTAGCCTAACTTGACTTGTACTCCAAGATGATCCCTGTACGTCTATATATACTCGTCCATGAGGCTCAATAATACATCCAACATATTCCGCCAATCTCATACTCTTACATGCGCAGTAGCAGAGGAGAGGCAGGTGCACGGGCGCGGTGTAGATCATCGATGCCGATGGTCGGAGTAGAGGCACGACGATCACGACGACGTTGGGCGATGCAATCCGATATAAGATTGGTAAACCAAAAAAGAAAACCAATCAAGAGATCGGAAAAAGGACTTACATGGCAGCCGATCACGGATCGACGGACGAACCCTGCGTACGGGTTGCGCGGCCCCTGGCGGAGATCATGGAGATCGACCTCCCTAGGGGTGGCGCGGCGGAAGCGTGACGGCGGCGGCTAGGGTTTGGGATCGGTTTAGGCTGATACCATGTAGAACGGTAGAGAGGGAATTGGCGGAATATGTTGGATTTATTATTGAGCCTCATGAGCGAGTATATATAGCCGTACAGGGATCATCCTGGAGTACAAGTCAAGTTAGGCTAGAGTCCTAACTATCCTAAACTACCATAACAACCGTATACGTACAATACTCTAACAAGTTGGGCGAGGCAGCTCCGACGCCGAGTCTGAGGAGCGAGAGGAGTGCCATGGGTGCCACTCGAACAACGTGTGATCAACCGTCGTGTTCGAGATGAGCGCCGGCGAGCGCTTCCGTGGCCGCCAACACCCCAAGGGCCGGTTAACCAGACCACCGGCGAGCCTTACGGGTGGGACGTCCTCAACCACGTTTTTCTGCCGGAGCACCTTCGGCTGCAACATCTCGATGACGTCCACACGTGTCTCGTCTGTCGGGTAGAAACCCATGAGGCGCGAACTTGTGTGCCCGCCACGACTGAGCCAAGGAGGATACTGACGCACGGCTGGCGAGGTACAACTCGTTGTTTGAACTGTGGTGTGTCGACGGAGGGCCACCGTCGCCGCGCCCTCCTGCCGAGAACAGCGCCTACCGCCGCTGGAGGCCTTAGTTTTAATTCATTCTTTTTTATGTAAATTTGCATGCCGGGTGCACCAATATTGTGTAATGTTTGAACCATCTATCCGGTGTCCTTCATACAAAACGGTCGCATCGGCCGTATGAGTGGAGATGCTCTCGAAAGCCATGAGTAGTTGCTTCTCCAGCAGTCCAACTCACACACACGCATGCTTGCGTTGCGTCGATCAGGGGGGAATTTCTGGAGCAAATCAAATCAATAAAACTAAAGTTTCCTCCAGGTGCCATGTTAAAATCTCCTTTTATCTGCGTGTTCCTGGATAGATGGACAGTGTCACAGTGAGCCGACGTAGCCGGTTTACTTTCTCGTTTCTAGGCAGGCTCACACGTCGCAACTTGCCAGCGACTTTTCTCCAAGCCCTGTCTCTGTCCTGCCATCCACGGCCGAACGAAATGATGCGCTCGGAGGAATCGTCTCAGGGTGGCACGGGGAAAGGTTGATCCTGTCATCCAACACTAGTTCTTGTTTTCCTGTCCTTTTGCTCCTGCAGGTGTGTGCTTTATCGGTGACAGGTGGGCCTGGGCAGATATCACGTCTAGTCTTGGAGAGGTCATTAGGGTTTGACCGGTCCGTTACTTTTTGGGAGACTTTTGTAACGGAGCTTCTGTCACATAATTCAGTTCATCATGTTAGAGACCGAGTTCTAGGACCTTTTGATCTTCATAATTTCGAAAATAATATCTACAAGTTTCAAAAAAATATCAAAGGAAGTGTGGATTAATTCAATAATGTAGTCTACAAATAAAAATAAAAGTTCTACGTATTCTAAGATACACAGAAGTGACAAAATCGGATAATTTTATAGTTTTGAAATATGCGTTATTCAATATACTTAGATGGATTCACATTTTTATTATTTCCCTGCAACCTAGAATATAAAGTATTACACTGAGATTTTCATGCTTGTAATATACATCATTGTTCATCTAAGATTTTTTTAAACAAACTAGAACTCTAAAATATGATTTTTGATCTTTTAAAAAAAAGGCCTCCCTCAAGCCGGGCCTCCATTTGGAATTTCCCTAGCTGCATTGTGCTATTGACTACCAATTGGAGATCAGGCCCAAGGAGTGCATATCGCGAACCTTCATTACTCACGATTCTCGGGTTGCTCATACTAACTCCTAATCAAGCAATTCAAACCGCAAATCAAAGCAACTCATTTTAGCAAGCATATCAAGGCAATTCATCTTATCAAACAATCTCAAAACTAGATGCATAGAGAAGTTGACGAGATTTAATCTCGTCAATGCCCATTGTTATGGACTTGGGTTTTGGAAAAGATGGGGATGCTGGAGATCGCGAAACGATTAGCAAACAAGCAACACATGGACACGAAGTTTACCCAGGTTCAGGCCCCAGAGGGAAAATCCTACCCCTTCTTGTCTGCTCTTGATTACGGCGGAACCGAAAGTTACAGGGGTACGCAGATGCAATCTGGCGTGGAGGTGTGTATGCGGTGAGTTGAGATGCCCTCCTCGACGTGCCCTCCTAGACTTTATATAGATAGGCAGGTCCCGGGCATAGGTCGAGTCGGTTACAGATTAGGGTTTGTGTTGGAGATATGCCCTAGAGGCAATAATAAATGTAGTTATTATTATATCTTTGTGTTTATGATAAATGTTTACATTCATGCTATAATAGTATTAACAAGGAAACATTGATACTTGTGTGATTTGTAAACTTAATTTGAAGTTCCTAGTAAAGCCTCTATATAATACTAGCTTGTTGATTAATAGATGATTGTGGTTTCCCTACCATGAACATTGAGATGTTATTAACAGCAAGATCATATCATTAGGAGAATGATATGATGGACATACTCCTATAGATAAGCGTAGCATAAAGATCAAGTCATTTTAATAGTTCAATTGCTATATGCTTTCTGATACATAGTAATCTAATTCCTTCGACCATGAGATCATGCATATCACCTTTACCGGATGGATGCTTTGATGACATCAAACACCACACCGTAACTGGGTGGCTATAAAGGTGGCATTGAGTGTTCGGAAAGTATTGGTTGAAACACATGGATCAAGAGTGGGATTTGTCCATCCATATGACGGATAGATATACTCTGGGCCCTCTCGGTGAAATGTCATCCAATTAGCTTGCAAGCATGTGACTGGCTCACAAGGGATCACATATCACGGGAACGAGAAAAGAGTACTTATCGGTAACGAGGTTGAACTAGGTATGCAGAGATACCGACGATCATAACCTCGGATAAGTAAACTAGCGTGAGACAAAGGGAAATTGATATCGTATGTAAGTGGTTCATTCGATCGCAAAGTAATCGTAGAAATATGTGGGAGCCATATGAATTTCCAGATTCCTCTATTGGTTATTGTTCGGAGAAGTGTCTCGATCATGTCCGCATAATTCACGAACCGTAGGGAGACACACTTAAGGATTCGACGTTATTTTGAGTAGTTATGGAATGATGAGAAAGAGACCGAATGTTGTTCGGAGTCCCGGATGGGATTGGGGATATCACGAGGAGATCCGGAATGGTCCGGAGAATAAGATTCATATAAGGAAAGTCTCGTTTCGGAGTTGGGGAATGGTTCCGGTGTTTTCATCGGGAATGTTCTAGAATGTTCCGGAATGTCCGGCACTCCGGAGGGGAAGGGTACATGAATGTGTTGTATCAAGTTGGTATGATTGCATCATGTACTAAGTGTCATCGCTGTACCAAATAAAGGATTAATTCAAATCCTAGTTTGAAAAGTCAAATAGCTAGTTTGAAAAGTCAAACGGCTAAATTTGGAAAGAGGAAAAGAGGAGGAAGGGGGAAACCGAGTTGGGGAGGAGTTCCCTCCTCCAACCGGCGGCCCACCTCCAAGCCGAGTTGGGGAGGGACTCCTCTCCCTCCCCCTTGGCCGGTCGGCCCCTCCACCTATATATGGAGGGGCAGGGCTCCCTCCTAGAGACACACAAGACCCTCTCCTCCAAACCCTAGTACCAAGCCGCCGCCGCCTCCAAGCCGCCGCCGGCCCTAGGGCAACCGCCGCCACCTATGTGAAACCCTAGCCGCCGGCACTAGCTCCTCCTCGACGTGTCTAAACCCTAGATCGTCGAGGGACTCTCTCATACTCCACCATACTCGCTCCGGCTTAAGGCGAAGCCCTGCAAGATCTCCCCTCTACTTCCGGTACCACGCCGTTGTGCTGCCGGAATCGCGAGGAGAGTGCTACAACCTCCGCTGCCTGCTGGAACAAGGGAGAGGAAGGTCTTCGTCGAGTACCGAATGTGTGACTGACTGCGCGAGCGCTGCCGGAACGCAGCGCCGGAAGGATCGTCTACGCGATCTTGAGATCGGGAAGAGTACGACTACATCACCCACGAGAATCCGCTCTCGTTAAACACTTTGGAATCTTCGAGGGTGAGTTATTCCATCGACTCGTTGCTACAATCTAGTAGATAGATCTTGGCTTGTTTGTTTGTATGCGGTAGAAAATTTTTGTTTTCCATGCTACGAAACCCTATAGTGGTATCAGAGCCGTGTCTATATGTAGATCTGTTGCACGAGTAGAACACAATGGTCATTGTGGGCGTTGATGCTTTTATTGTTGATTGCTTCTTGTGTACTTTGCATCTTGCGGGATGTTGGGATGAAGCAGCCCGGGCTAACCTTACATGACATCGTTCATGAGACTTGCTCCACGCTTGACATGCAACTTGTATTGCATAAGTGGCTTTGCGGGTGCCTGTTTCTCCTAGCATAGTTAAGATCCAATTTACAACGGGTGATTAACAATACTAGTATCAATGTTGTGGTTCTTGTTCGTAAGTTAGAACGACACTTATTGAAAGCCCCAAACCACGTAAAACATGCAAAGAAAGTAGAGGCGTCTAACTTTGTTTTGCAGGGGTGTGCTGTGATGTGATATGGCCATGATTGTGATTATATTTGATGTATGCAATGTTCCTTATTGTAAGTTGGCAACCAACAGGAGCCATATGGTTGTCTTTAATTTATGTTAAGACCCGCGTGTCTATTCAAAGTAGTTGTAATAGTTGAAGCCGGTGGATGACAATCATGGAGAAGCGTCATTGACCTTGATGCAATGCCGGTGATTATGGAGATCATGTTCGTGCTAGAAGATGGAGATCAGAAGCACAAAGAAGAAAGGCCATATCATATCACATATTATGAATTGCATGTGATGTTAATCCTTTATGCATCTTGTATTGCTTAGTAGACAACGGTAGCATTATAAGATGATCCCTCATGCACATGAATTTCAAGTCATAAAGTGTTCACCCTTAGTTAGCACCGTTTCTAAAGCTTGTTGTTTCGAAGCACCACGTGATGATCGGGTGTGTTAGATTCCGCAAGTGTATACTGTAGGGGTTCGTAGCATGGAAAACAAAAATTTTCTATCGCATACAAACAAACAAGCCAAGATCTATCTACTAGATTGTAGCAACGAGTCGATGGAATAACTCACCCTCGAAGATTCCAAAGTGTTTAACGAGAGCAGATTCTCGTGGGTGATGTAGTCGTACTCTTTCCGATCTCAAGATCGCGTAGACGATCCTTCCGGCGCCGCGTTCCCGCAGCGCTCCCGCAGTCGGTCACACGTTCGGTACTCGACGAAGACCTTCCTCTCCCTTGTTCCAGCAGGCAGCGGAGGTTGTAGCACTCTCCTCGCGATTCCGGCAGCACAACGGCGTGGTACCGGAGGTAGAGGGGAAATCCCGCAGGGCTTCGCCTTAAGCCGGTGCGAGTATGGTGGAGCTTATGAGAGAGGCTATTAGTGGTCTAGTAATTAGACACACCAATTAGAAGGCTCTAAACCAATTAGAAGGCTCTAAACCGAATAGCTCTAAACCGGGGTCTAGATCTAGGGTTTAGTTTAGAGGATAGGAAACTTGTGTGTGTAGGAGGGGAGGCCCTGCCCCTCCCTTTATAGGTGGGAGGGCCGGCGGCCAAGGGGAGGAGTCCCTCCCCAAGTCGGCCTTGGGAGGCGCGCCGGCCAAAGGGACTCCTCCCCCAAGTCGGTCTCCACCTCCTCCTCTTTTCCCACTTCCCAAAACTGCCGTTTGACTTTCAAACTAGCCGTTTGACTTTTCAATTTAGGATTTAAACAAATCCTTTATTTGGGACAGCAAGAATACTTAGTACATGATGCAATCATTCCAATATGCAATGACACACTCATGTACCCTTCCCCCTCTGGAGTGCCGGACATTCCGGGACCTTCTAGAATGTTCCCGATGAAAACACCGGAACCATTCCCCAACTCCAAAACGGGACTTTCCTTATATGAATCTTATTCTCCGGACCATTCCGGATCACCTCGTGATATCCCGAATCCCATCCGAGACTCCGAACAACATTCGGTCTCTTTCTCATAATACCATAACTACTCAAACAACGTCGAATCCTTAAGTGTGTCTCCCTACGGTTCGTGAATTATGCGGACATGATCGAGACACTTCTCCGAACAATAACCAATAGAGGAATCTGGAAATTCATATGGCTCCCACATATTTCTACGATTACTTTGCGATCGAATGAACCACTTACATACGATACCAATTTCCCTTTGTCTCACGATATGTTACTTATCCGAGGTTATGATCGTCGGTATCTCTGTATACCTAGTTCATCCTCGTTACTGATAAGTACTCTTTTCTCGTTCCCGTGATATGTGATCCCTTGTGACCAAGTCACATGCTTGCAAGCTAATTGGATGACATTTCACCGAGAGGGCCCAGAGAATATCTATCCGTCATGTGGATGGACAAATCCCACTCTTGATCCATGTGTTTCAACCAATACTTTCCGAACACTCAATGCCACCTTTATAGCCACCCTGTTACGGTGTGGTGTTTGATGACATCAAAGCATCCATCCAGCAAAGGTGATATGCATGATCTCATGGTCGAAGGAATTAGGTTACTATGTATCAGAAAGCATATAGCAATTGAACTATTGAAATGACTTGATCTTTATGCTACGCTTGTCTATAGGAGTATGTCCACCATATCATTCTCCTAACGATATGATCTTGTTGTTGATAACATCTCAATGTTCATGACAAAGAAACCACATCATCAATCAACCAACAAGCTAGTGAAGTATAGAGGCTATACTAGGGACTTCAAATTAAGTTTACAAATCACACAAGTATTAATGGTTTCCTTGTTAATACTATTATAGCATGAATGCAAACATTTATCATAAACACAAAGATATATAATAATAACTATATTTATTATTGCCTCTAGGGCATATCTCCAACAGTCTCCCACTTGCACTAGAGTCATCTAATCTAGATTACATGGTAATACACCGAACACCCATGGCAGTTTGGTGTTGGTCATGTTTTGCCCTCGGGAGAGGTTTAGTCAACGGATCCGCCACATTCAGATCTGTGTGTACTTTGCAAATCTTTATATCCCCATCCTGGATATGTTCTCGAATAGCATGAAAACGTAGCTTGATATGCTTCAGCTTCTTGTGTGACCTTGGTTCTTGCGCATTGGCTATGGCACCCATGTTATCACAGTAGATAGACATTGGGTCCAGCGCACTAGGAACCACACCCAGCTCTGTAATGAACTCTTTCATCCATATCGCTTCTTGTGAAGCCTCCGAAGCAGCCATGTATTCCGATTCAGTTGAAGATCTCGCCACAACGCTTTGCTTTGCACTCCTCCAGCTAACTGCTGCACCATTCAAAATAAATACGTATCCAGATTGTGATTTAGAATCATCCGGATCGGTGTTCCAACTAGCATCGGTGTAACCATTAACAACGAGCTGTTCATCACCTCCATAAGAAAGAACCATATCCTTAGTTCTTCTCAAGTACTTAAGGATGTTCTTGACCGCTGTCCAATGATCCACTCCTGGATCACTTTGATATCTGCTAGTTAAACTAACAGCATATGCAATGTCGGGTCTAGTACATAGCATGGCATACATTAGAGATCCTATGGCTGATGCATAGGGAGTCTTACTCATTCTTTCTCTATCTTCTGCCGATGTCGGACTTTGAGTTTTACTCAAGGTCGTATTGGGCAACATGGGCAAGAACCCTTTCTTGCTATCTTCCATTCCAAACCTCTTTAGAACTTTGTCCAAATATGTACTTTGTGACAATGATATTTGGCGTTTCGATCTATCTCTATAAATCTTTATGCCTAATATGTAAGCTGCTTCGCCAAGATCCTTCATTGAAAAACTATTATTCAAATATTCCTTGACACTATTAAGAAGGTCTACATCATTCCCAATCAACAATATGTCATCCACATACAGTATTAAGAATGCTACAGAGCTCCCACTCACTTTCTTGTAAATACAAGCTTCTCCATAAGTTTGTATAAAACCAAAACTTTTGATTACCTTATCAAAACGTTGATTCCAACTTCGGGATGCTTGCTTCAATCCATAGATGGACCGTTGAAGCTTGCATACCTTGTTATCATCTTTAGGATCGACAAAACCTTTGGGTTGTATCATATACAACTCTTCATCAATGTCTCCATTGAGGAATGCTGTTTTGACATCCATCTGCCATATCTCATAATCATAATATGCAGCGATTGCTAACATAATCCTCACAGACTTTAGCTTCGCTACCGGTGAGAAAGTCTCATCGTAGTCAACTCCTTGAATTTGTCGAAACCCTTTTGCGACAAGTCGAGCTTTATAGACAGTAACATTACCATCAGCATCTGTTTTCTTCTTGAAAATCCATTTGTTCTCGACAGCCTTCCGGCCATCCGGTAAGTCCACCAAAGTCCATACTTGGTTTTCGTACATGGATCCAATCTCGGATTTCATGGCTTCTTGCCATTTATTGGAATCTGGGCTCATCATCGCTTCCCCATATGTCTCGGGGTCATCGGTGTTGTCCACCAACATGACATTCATAACGGAATCATACCAATCTGGAGTGGTATGAGTTCTCGTTGACCTTCGAGGCTCTGTAGTAACTTCAACCGAAGTTTCATGATCACCATCATTAGCTTCCTCTCTTATTGGTGCAGGCACCACAGGAACTTCTTCCGATGCTGCGCTACTCGTAATTTCGAGAGAAGGTTCGACAACCTCGTCGAGTTCTACTTTCCTTCCAGTCACTTCTTCCGAGAGAAATTCCTTCTCTAGAAAGGATCCATTCTTGGCAACGAAGATTTTGCCTTCGGATCTATGATAGAAGGTATACCCAATAGTTTCCTTCAGGTATCCTATGAAGACGCATTTTTCCGCTTTGGGTTCAAGCTTGTCCGGCTGTAACTTCTTTACATAGGCTTCGCATCCCCAAACTTTAAGGAACGACAATTTAGGTTTCTTCCCAAACCATAATTCATACGGTGTCGTTTCAACGGATTTAGACGGTGCCCTATTTAAAGTGAATGCGGCTGTTTCTAATGCATAACCCCAAAATGATAGTGGTAAATCTGTAAGTGACATCATAGAACGAACCATATCTAAGAGAGTTCGATTACGACGTTCAGACACACCATTACGCTGTGGTGTTCCCGGCGGTGTCAATTGTGAAAGTATTCCGCATTTCTTCAAATGCTCGCCAAACTCGTAACTTAGATATTCACCTCCACGATCAGAACGTAGAAATTTAATCTTCTTGTTACGTTGATTCTCTACCTCACTTTGAAACTCCTTAAACTTCTTGAAAGTTTCGGACTTATGTTTCATGAAATAGATATACCCATATCTACTCAAATCATCCGTGAAGGTAAGAACATAACGATAACCACTGCGCGATGCTACACTCATTGGACCACACACATCGGTATGTATGATTTCCAATAAGTCTGTAGCTCGCTCCATCATACCAGAAAATGGAGTCTTAGTCATTTTACCCATCAGACATGCCTCGCATCTTTCAAGTGATTCAAAATCAAGTGATTCAAGAAGTCCATCGGAATGGAGTTTCTTCATACGCTTCACTCCAATGTGACCAAGACGACAGTGCCACATATAGGTCAAATTATCGCTTGATTTCAAACGTTTAGCCTCAATGTTATTAATATGTGTATTTCTACTATCGAGATTCAATATGAATAGACCATCTATCAAAGGTGCATGTGCATAAAACACATTACTCATATAAATCGAACAACCATTATTCTCGGATTTAAACAAGTAACTGTCTCGCAATAAACAAGATCCTGATATAATGTTCATGCTTAACGCAGGCACCAAATAACAATTATTTAAGTATAAAACTAATCCCGATGGTAGATGAAGAGGTAGCGTGCCGACCGCGATCACATCAACCTTTGATCCGTTTCCTACGCGCATCGTCACCTCGTTCTTCACTAGCTTCCGTTTATTCTGCAGCTCCTGTTTCGAGTTACAAATATGAGCAACCGAACCAGTATCAAATACCCAGGCACTACTACGAGTACTAGTGAGATACACATCAATAACATGTATATCAGATATACCTTTCTTCTTGATGTTGCCGTTCTTCAAATCCGCCAAGTACCTTGGGCAATTCCGCTTCCAGTGACCTTCTCCCTTGCAGTAAAAGCACTCAGTTTCAGGTTTAGGTCCAGCCTTGGTCTTCTTCGTCGGCGTGGTAACTTTCTTACCACCCTTCTTGAAGTGTCCCTTTTGCTTAGACTTGCCTTTCTTGAATTTGGTGGTCTTATTGACCATCAACACTTGGTGCTCTTTCTTGATCTCCACTTCTGCAGATTTTAACATAGCAAATAGTTCTGGCAACTCTTTGTTCATGTTCTGCATGTTGTAGTTCATCACAAAGTTCTTGTAACTTGGTGGTAGTGATTGGAGGATGCGGTAAACTCCCAAAGTATTAGGAATCACTATACCCAAACTTTGAAGTTTATTTGCGTGCCCAGACATCTTAAGCACATGCTCACTGACGGAGCTACCCTCTTCCATCTTGCAGTTAAAGAACTTTTCAGAAGCTTCATAACTTTCAATTGCCGCATGAGTCTCAAAGATTAATTTGAGATCCTCGACAATATCATATGGATCTGACTCTTCAAACCTTTTCTGAAGCTCCGATTCTAAACCATACAAGATAGCACACTGAACTATGGAGTACTGATTCTTCCGAGCAAGGTAAACATTCTTTACTTCATCGGTAGCATCAGCTGCAGGTGGGTCACCTAGCGGTGCATCCAGCACATAGGTCAAATTACCAGCTGTGAGGACAATCCTCAAATTGCGGAACCAATCCGCGAAGTTGCTTCCATTGTTTTTCAACTTTTCTTTCTCTAGGAACGCATTAAAATTGATGGTAGGGGCTGCCATTGATCTACAACATATTTGCAATAGTTTAGACTAAGTTTATGACAAATTGAGTTCAAATTAATTAATGAAATTAAACTAGGTGAACTCCCACTCAAAACAACATCCCTCACATTGTTTTAGTGATCACACGAACCAAATCCACTACATCAACACCGATCATCACGAGAGCTGATATAGTTTTAATGGCGAACAATCATCATGTTCATCATATCTACTATATGATTCATGCTTTGCCTTTCGGCGATCCGTGTTCCTGAGGCCATGTCTGTACATGCTAGGCTCGTCAAGATCAAACCTTAGCTTCCGCATAAGCAAATCTGGCTTGCTTACGTTGTATTCACCCGCGGAATCAAAGACACCCGATCATCACGTGGTGCTTCGAAGCAGCAAGCTTTGGCAACGGTGCATACTAAGGGTGAACACTTTAGAACTTGAAATTTATGTGCATGAGGGATCATCTTATAATGCTACCGTCGTCTACTAAGCAATACAAGATGCATAAAGGATTAACATCACATGCAATTCATAATATGTGATATGATATGGCCTTTCTTCTTTGTTCTTCCGATCTCCATCTTCAAGCACGAATATGATCTCCATCATCACCGGCATAGCATCAAGGTCAATGACGCTTCTCCATGGTTGTCGTCCACCAGCTTCAACTATTACAACTATTTTGAATAGACACGCAGGTCTTAACAGAAATTAAAGACAACCATATGGCTCCTGCCGGTTGCCAACTTACAATAAGGAACATTGCATACATCAAATATAATCACAATCATGGCCATATCACATCACTGCACACCCCTGCAAAACAAAGTTAGACGCTTCTACTTTCTTTGCATATTTTACGTGGTTTGGGGCTTTCAATAAGTGTCGTTCTAACTTACGAACAAGAACCACAACATTGATACTAGCATTGTTGATCACCCGTTGTAAATTGGATCTTTACTATGCTAGGAGAAACAGGCACCCGCAAAGCCACTTATGCAAAACGAGTTGCATGTCAAGCGTGGAGCAAGTCTCATGAACGATGTCATGTAAGGTTAGCCCGGGCCGCTTCATCCCAACATACCGCAAGATGCAAAGTACACAAAAAGCAATCTACAATAAAAGCATCAATGCCCACAATGACCATTGTGTTCTACTCGTGCAACAGATCTACATATAGACACGGCTCTGATACCACTGTAGGGGTTCGTAGCATGGAAAACAAAAATTTTCTATCGCATACAAACAAACAAGCCAAGATCTATCTACTAGATTGTAGCAACGAGTCGATGGAATAACTCACCCTCGAAGATTCCAAAGTGTTTAACGAGAGCAGATTCTCGTGGGTGATGTAGTCGTACTCTTTCCGATCTCAAGATCGCGTAGACGATCCTTCCGGCGCCGCGTTCCCGCAGCGCTCCCGCAGTCGGTCACACGTTCGGTACTCGACGAAGACCTTCCTCTCCCTTGTTCCAGCAGGCAGCGGAGGTTGTAGCACTCTCCTCGCGATTCCGGCAGCACAACGGCGTGGTACCGGAGGTAGAGGGGAAATCCCGCAGGGCTTCGCCTTAAGCCGGTGCGAGTATGGTGGAGCTTATGAGAGAGGCTATTAGTGGTCTAGTAATTAGACACACCAATTAGAAGGCTCTAAACCAATTAGAAGGCTCTAAACCGAATAGCTCTAAACCGGGGTCTAGATCTAGGGTTTAGTTTAGAGGATAGGAAACTTGTGTGTGTAGGAGGGGAGGCCCTGCCCCTCCCTTTATAGGTGGGAGGGCCGGCGGCCAAGGGGAGGAGTCCCTCCCCAAGTCGGCCTTGGGAGGCGCGCCGGCCAAAGGGACTCCTCCCCCAAGTCGGTCTCCACCTCCTCCTCTTTTCCCACTTCCCAAAACTGCCGTTTGACTTTCAAACTAGCCGTTTGACTTTTCAATTTAGGATTTAAACAAATCCTTTATTTGGGACAGCAAGAATACTTAGTACATGATGCAATCATTCCAATATGCAATGACACACTCATGTACCCTTCCCCCTCCGGAGTGCCGGACATTCCGGGACCTTCTAGAATGTTCCCGATGAAAACACCGGAACCATTCCCCAACTCCAAAACGGGACTTTCCTTATATGAATCTTATTCTCCGGACCATTCCGGATCACCTCGTGATATCCCGAATCCCATCCGAGACTCCGAACAACATTCGGTCTCTTTCTCATAATACCATAACTACTCAAACAACGTCGAATCCTTAAGTGTGTCTCCCTACGGTTCGTGAATTATGCGGACATGATCGAGACACTTCTCCGAACAATAACCAATAGAGGAATCTGGAAATTCATATGGCTCCCACATATTTCTACGATTACTTTGCGATCGAATGAACCACTTACATACGATACCAATTTCCCTTTGTCTCACGATATGTTACTTATCCGAGGTTATGATCGTCGGTATCTCTGTATACCTAGTTCATCCTCGTTACTGATAAGTACTCTTTTCTCGTTCCCGTGATATGTGATCCCTTGTGACCAAGTCACATGCTTGCAAGCTAATTGGATGACATTTCACCGAGAGGGCCCAGAGAATATCTATCCGTCATGTGGATGGACAAATCCCACTCTTGATCCATGTGTTTCAACCAATACTTTCCGAACACTCAATGCCACCTTTATAGCCACCCTGTTACGGTGTGGTGTTTGATGACATCAAAGCATCCATCCAGCAAAGGTGATATGCATGATCTCATGGTCGAAGGAATTAGGTTACTATGTATCAGAAAGCATATAGCAATTGAACTATTGAAATGACTTGATCTTTATGCTACGCTTGTCTATAGGAGTATGTCCACCATATCATTCTCCTAACGATATGATCTTGTTGTTGATAACATCTCAATGTTCATGACAAAGAAACCACATCATCAATCAACCAACAAGCTAGTGAAGTATAGAGGCTATACTAGGGACTTCAAATTAAGTTTACAAATCACACAAGTATTAATGGTTTCCTTGTTAATACTATTATAGCATGAATGCAAACATTTATCATAAACACAAAGATATATAATAATAACTATATTTATTATTGCCTCTAGGGCATATCTCCAACATATACAACGTGAGCAAGCCAGATTTGCTCATGCGGAAACTAAGGTTTGATCTTGACGAGCCTAGCATGTACAGACATGGTCTCGGAACACGGATCACCGAAAGGTAAAGCATGAATCATATAGTAGATATGATGAACATGTCGATTGTTCGCCATTGAAACTATATCAACTCTCGTGATGATCGGTGTTGATATGGTGGATTTGGTTCGTGTGATCACTAAAACAATGTGAGGGATATTGTTTTGAGTGGGAGTTCACCTAGATTAAATTTATTAATTTGAACCCAATTTGTCATAAACTTAGTCTAAACTATTGCAAATATGTTGTAGATCAATGGCAGCCCCTACCATCAATTTTAATGCGTTCCTAGAGAAAGAAAAGTTGAAAAACAATGGAAGCAACTTCGCGGATTGGTTCCGCAATTTGAGGATTGTCCTCACAGCTGGTAATTTGACCTATGTGCTGGATGCACCGCTGGGTGACCCACCTGCAGCTACTGCTTCCGATGAAGTAAAGAATGTTTACCTCACTCGGAAAACTCAGTACTCCACAGTTCAGTGTGCTATCTTGTATGGTTTAGAATCGGAGCTTCAGAAAAGGTTTGAGAATTCAGACCCATATGATATTGTCGAGGATCTCAAATTGATCTTTGAGACTCATGCGGCAATTAAAAGCTATGAGGCTTCTGAAAAGTTCTTTAACTGCAAGATGGAAGAGGGAAGCTCCGTCAGCGAGCATGTGCTTAAGATGTCTGGGCACGCAAACAAACTTCAAAGCTTGGGTATTGTGATTCCTAATGCTTTGGGGATTTACCGTGTCCTCCAATCACTACCACCAAGTTACAAGAACTTTGTGATGAACTACAACATGCAAAACATGAACAAGACGTTGCCAGAACTCTTTGCCATGTTAAAGTCTGCAGAAGTGGAGATCAAGAAAGAGCACCAAGTGTTGTTGGTCAATAAGACCACCAAATTCAAGAAAGGAAAGTCTAAGCAGAAGGGACACTTCAAGAAGGGTGGTAAGAAAGTTACCACGCCGACGAAGAAGACCAAGGCTGGACCTAAGCGTGATACTGAGTGCTTTTACTGCAAGGGAGAAGGTCACTGGAAGCGGAATTGCCCAAAGTACTTGGCGGATTTGAAGAACGGCAACATCAAGAAGAAAGGTATATCTGAAATACATGGTATTGCTGTGTATCTCACTAGTACTCGTAGTAGTGCCTGGGTATTTGATACTGGTTCGGTTGCTCATATTTGTAACTCGAAACAGGTGCTGCAGAATAAACGGAAGCTAGCGAGGAACGAGGTGACGATGCGCGTTGGAAACGGATCAAAGGTTGATGTGATCGCGGTCGGCACGCTACCCCTTCATCTACCATCGGGATTAGTTTTATACTTAAATAATTGTTATTTGGTGCCTGCGTTAGGCATGAACATTATATCGGGATCTTGTTTATTGCGAGACGGTTACTTGTTTAAATCCGAGAATAATGGTTGTTCGATTTATATGAGTAATATGTTTTATGCACATGCACCTTTGATAGATGGTCTATTCTTATTGAATCTCGATAGTGGAAATACACATATTAATAACATTGAGGCTAAACGTTTGAAATTGAGCGATAACTCGACCTATATGTGGCACTGTCGTCTTGGTCACATTGGAGTGAAGCGTATGAAGAAACTCCATTCCGATGGACTTCTTGAATCACTTGATTTCGAATCACTTGATAGATGCGAAGCATGTCTGATGGGTAAAATGACTAAGACTCCATTTTCTGGTATGATGGAGCGAGCTACGGACTTATTGGAAATCATACATACCGATGTGTGTGGTCCAATGAGTGTAGCATCGCGCGGTGGTTATCGTTATGTTCTTACCTTCACAGATGACTTGAGTAGATATGGGTATATCTATTTCATGAAACATAAGTCCGAAACTTTCGAGAAGTTTAAGGAATTTCAAAGTGAGGTAGAGAATCAACGTAACAAGAAGATTAAATTTCTACGTTCTGATCGTGGAGGTGAATATCTAAGTTACGAGTTTGGCGAGCATTTGAAGAAATGTGGAATACTTTCGCAGTTGACACCCCCAGGAACACCACAACGTAATGGTGTGTCCGAACGTCGTAATCGAACTCTCTTAGATATGGTTCGTTCTATGATGTCACTTACAGATTTACCGCTATCATTTTGGGGTTATGCATTAGAAACAGACGCATTCACTTTAAATAGGGCACCATCTAAATCCGTTGAAACGACACCGTATGAATTATGGTTTGGGAAGAAACCTAGATTGTCGTTCCTTAAAGTTTGGGGGTGCGAAGCCTATGTAAAGAAGTTACAGCCGGACAAGCTTGAACCCAAAGCGGGAAAATGCGTCTTCATAGGATACCCAAAGGAAACTATTGGGTATACCTTCTATCATAGATCCGAAGGCAAAATCTTCGTTGCCAAGAATGGATCCTTTCTAGAGAAGGAATTTCTCTCCAAAGAAG
Organism: Avena sativa; assembly: GCA_916181665.1. Lineage (NCBI taxonomy): Eukaryota > Viridiplantae > Streptophyta > Magnoliopsida > Poales > Poaceae > Avena > Avena sativa. The sequence continues at coordinate 366,454,149 of OV702297.1, read as the reverse complement.
TGACCGGAAGGAAAGTAGAACTCGACGAGGTTGTCGAACCTTCTCTCGAAATTGCGAGTAGCGCAGCACCGGAAGAAATTCCTGTGGTGCCTGCTCCAATAAGAGAGGAAGCTAATGATGATGATCATGAAACTTCGGTTGAAGTTGCTACAGAGCCTCGCAGGTCAACGAGAACTCGTACCACTCCAGATTGGTATGATCCCGTTATGAGTGTCATGTTGGTGGACAACACCGATGACCCTGAGACATATGAGGAAGCGATGATGAGCCCAGATTCCAATAAATGGCAAGAAGCCATGAAATCCGAGATTGGATCCATGTACGAAAACCAAGTATGGACTTTGGTGGACTTACCGGATGGCCGGAAGGCTGTCGAGAACAAACGGATCTTCAAGAAGAAAACAGATGCTGATGGTAATGTTACTGTCTATAAAGCTCGACTTGTCGCAAAAGGGTTTCGACAAATTCAAAGAGTTGACTACGATGAGACTTTCTCACCAGTAGCGAAGCTAAAGTCTGTGAGGATTATGTTAGCAATCGCTGCATATTATGATTATGAGATATGGCAGATGGATGTCAAAACAACATTCCTCAATGGAGACATTGATGAAGAGTTGTATATGATGCAACCCAAAGGTTTTGTCGATCCTAAAGATGCTAACAAGGTGTCCAAACTTCAACGGTCCATCTATGGATTGAAGCAAGCATCCCGAAGTTGGAATCAACGTTTTGATAAGGTGATCAAAAGTTTTGGTTTTATACAAACTTATGGAGAAGCTTGTATTTACAAGAAAGTGAGTGGGAGCTCTGTAGCATTCTTAATACTATATGTGGATGACATATTATTGATTGGGAATGATGTAGACCTTCTTAATAGAGTCAAGGAATATTTGAATAATAGTTTTTCAATGAAGGATCTTGGCGAAGCAGCTTACATATTAGGCATAAAGATTTATAGAGATAGATCGAAACGCCAAATATCATTGTCACAGAGTACATATTTGGACAAAGTTCTAAAGAGGTTTGGAATGGAAGATAGCAACAAAGGGTTCTTGCCCATGTTGCCCAATACGACCTTGAGTAAAACTCAAAGTCCGACATCGGCAGAAGATAGAGAAAGGATGAGTAAGACTCCCTATGCCTCAGCCATAGGATCTCTAATGTATGCCATGCTATGTACTAGACCCGACATTGCATATGCTGTTAGTTTAACTAGCAGATATCAAAGTGATCCAGGAGTGGATCATTGGACAGCGGTCAAAAACATCCTTAAGTACTTGAGAAGAACTAAGTATATGGTTCTTTCTTATGGAGGTGATGAACAACTCGTTGTTAATGGTTACACTGATGCTAGTTGGAACACCGATCCGGATGATTCTAAATCACAATCTGGATACGTATTTATTTTGAATGGTGCAGCAGTTAACTGGAGGAGTGCAAAGCAAAGCGTTGTGGCGAGATCTTCAACTGAATCGGAATACATGGCTGCTTCGGAGGCTTCACAAGAAGCGATATGGATGAAAGAGTTCATTACAGAGCTGGGTGTGGTTCCTAGTGCGCTGGACCCAATGTCTATCTACTGTGATAACATGGGCGCCATAGCCAATGCGCAAGAACCAAGGTCACACAAGAAGCTGAAGCATATCAAGCTACGTTTTCACGCTATTCGAGAACATATCCAAGATGGGGATATAAAGATTTGCAAAGTACACACAGATCTGAATGTGGCGGATCCGTTGACTAAACCTCTCCCGAGGGCAAAACATGACCAGCACCAAACTGCCATGGGTGTTCGGTATATTACCATGTAATCTAGATTAGATGACTCTAGTGCAAGTGGGAGACTGTTGGAGATATGCCCTAGAGGCAATAATAAATGTAGTTATTATTATATCTTTGTGTTTATGATAAATGTTTACATTCATGCTATAATAGTATTAACAAGGAAACATTGATACTTGTGTGATTTGTAAACTTAATTTGAAGTCCCTAGTAAAGCCTCTATATAATACTAGCTTGTTGGTTAATAGATGATTGTGGTTTCCCTATCATGAACATTGAGATGTTATTAAGAGCAAGATCATATCATTAGGAGAATGATATGATGGACATACTCCTATAGATAAGCGTAGCATAAATATCAAGTCATTTTAATAGTTCAATTGCTATATGCTTTCTGATACATAGTAATCTAATTCCTTCGACCATGAGATCATGCTTATCACCTTTACCGGATGGATGCTTTGATGACATCAAACACCACACCGTAACTGGGTGGCTATAAAGGTGGCATTGAGTGTTCGGAAAGTATTGGTTGAAACACATGGATCAAGAGTGGGATTTGTCCATCCATATGACGGATAGATATACTCTGGGCCCTCTCGGTGAAATGTCATCCAATTAGCTTGCAAGCATGTGACTGGCTCACAAGGGATCACATATCACGGGAACAAGAAAAGAGTACTTATCGGTAACGAGGTTGAACTAGGTATGCAGAGATACCGACGATCATAACCTCGGATAAGTAAACTATCGTGAGACAAAGGGAAATTGATATCGTATGTAAGTGGTTCATTCGATCGCAAAGTAATCGTAGAAATATGTGGGAGCCATATGAATTTCTAGATTCCTCTATTGGTTATTGTTCGGAGAAGTGTCTCGATCATGTCCGCATAATTCACGAACCGTAGGGAGACACACTTAAGGATTCGACGTTGTTTTGAGTAGTTATGGAATGATGAGAAAGAGACCGAATGTTGTTCGGAGTCCCGGATGGGATTCGGGATATCACGAGGAGATCCGGAATGGTCCGGAGAATAAGATTCATATAAGGAAAGTCCCGTTTCGGAGTTGGGGAATGGTTCCGGTGTTTTCACCGGGAATGTTCTAGAATGTTCCGGAATGTCCGGCACTCCGGAGGGGAAGGGTACATGAATGTGTTGTATCAAGTTGGTATGATTGCATCATGTACTAAGTGTCATCGATGTACCAAATAAAGGATTAATTCAAATCCTAGTTTGAAAAGTCAAATAGCTAGTTTGAAAAGTCAAACGGCTAAATTTGGAAAGAGGAAAAGAGGAGGAAGGGGGAAACCGAGTTGGGGAGGAGTTCCCTCCTCCAACCGGCGGCCCACCTCCAAGCCGAGTTGGGGAGGGACTCCTCTCCCTCCCCTTGGCCTGTCGGCCCCTCCACCTATATAAGGAGGGGCAGGGCTCCCTCCTAGAGACACACAAGACCCTCTCCTCCAAACCCTAGTACCAAGCCGCCGCCGCCTCCAAGCCGCCGCCGGCCCTAGGGCAACCACCGCCACCTAGGTGAAACCCTAGCCGCCGGCACTAGCTCCTCCTCGACGTGTCTAAACCCTAGATCGTCGAGGGACTCTCTCATACTCCACCATACTCGCTCCAGCTTAAGGCGAAGCCCTGCGAGATCTCCCCTCTACTTCCGGTACCACGCCGTTGTGCTGCCGGAATTGCGAGGAGAGTGCTACAACCTCCGCTGCCTGCTGGAACAAGGGAGAGGAAGGTCTTCGTCGAGTACTGAACGTGTGACCGACTGCGGGAGCGCTGCCGGAACGCAGCACCGGAAGGATCGTCTACGCGATCTTGAGATCGGGAAGAGTACGACTACATCACCCACGAGAATCCGCTCTCATTAAACACTTTGGAATCTTCGAGGGTGAGTTATTCCATCGACTCGTTGCTACAATCTAGTAGATAGATCTTGGCTTGTTTGTTTGTATGCGGTAGAAAATTTTTGTTTTCCATGCTACGAAACCCTACAGTTTGCCCCTTTAAAATTCTATCTACTCTAGTTTTGTTCTCCAAGGATCCAAAGGTGTCATGGGCTTGGGCCACCCGAAAGTCTCCGCAGGCCGCATATGTTCTTGTGGGCCCTCCTTGGACTGGATCAGGTATACTAATATCGTGTACCCGTAGGGTATAACCATGTCAGTAGCCCCCGAGTGTTCAGTCGAATCGTAGATTCGGCCGAGGACTCTTCAATCTTTTGGGTGCAGTTGGTCCTGTTTATAAGAGAAAGAATAATTTTAGTTTGTAGGGATTGTTGATGCGTGTGTCTGACTCTCCTGATGGATTAGGGCCAGTTAACTGTCTTAGGACAAAACAACACGATCTTCTTCAGACTCGAGTCCCTAGACTCGAATCTGAAACGGATGCTGGCGTAATTCGACTCAGGCCGCTGAGGTCTTACAGGAATCGAATTCCAGTAGTTTTCGAGTGATGTACCCAACGCGTCCGTCAGGATTTTTCATCGCATCCTTTGACACGGTATTTTACTGGCAGAGTGCAGTCAAGTGCGTTACCATATCATCAGATGATATCTGCAGGTCTTATCTTTGTGTCGTAGACACAGCATCTGAAATGTTATCACCGCGGAGGTGTTTCGGGTGGCTAAGGCACATGTTTCCCACTTAGCATTTGTTTGAGCAAAGTTGCCAGAAAGTTTTTTACATTTTGATCCGAAGGATCGCAGTCGAAGAATTCATAGGATGCACGACCAGCGCTCCCTATGGGAGTAGCCCCCGAGTGTCTGTTCGAGTCGTAGACTCAAGGAGACACTTTAATTTCAGTTGTTTTTAGCTTTGGGTCCGTAGGACACAATTTGTTTGGATGCTCGATCGATCCTCCCTATGGGAGTAGCCCCCGAGTCCTTAGTGGAGTTGTAGACTCGACATGGGACTCAAAGATAGTTGAGAGTTATAGTTCTTCAATCATTTCTCAGGTGCACGGCCAGCGCTCCTGATATGAGTAGCCCCCGAGTAGTTGTTCGAATCGCAGATTTGAGTAAGTACTTGTTTTATTAGTCTAAGATTTCTAGCCGTTGATGGACTGCTTGATGACGTAAGTGTTGACGATCGATGACCTCAACCGTCTATGGCACCAGAGGTGACGTAACAGGATGAACATGGGTCCCACTTCCTGACTTGGAGTTGACTAGTCGTGCGCGACGTGACAAGAATTACGGCGTCTCCTTGATTTCCGTGCGTAGTGGATGGCGTGCGGGCGACGGTTCGCTGCTGTATTGACACGTGTACGGTTGGATCTGTCCTTAGCGTTAGGGCTTCTGGATGAATGGTTCCTGCTCATCGTCCTCATCCTTATAACCGTGGGAAAAATAGTGATTTTGTTTTCACCCCTTGCCATTTGCTTTCCACCATTATCTCTATTTTCACGAGTACTTGCTCTCTTGCGCGCACTGGACGTTCTTCGGTCCTTTCCTTCCTCATTTCTTCGCACGCATCGCCATCATCGATGCTCCGCCATGGTCAAGTCGAGGAAGGCCTCTGCCGGAGCGGGCTCGAGCGCCACCGCCAGCAGCAAGAAGGTTGTCGGTGCCACGCGCGTCACCAACGGCAACTGGAGGCGCACGGAGGCGCGCGAGGGTCTGATCCCGCAGGACAAAGAGGCTACGAAGCTTCCCGGCGATGAGGTAATCCCCCGTCCACCCGCAGGGTTTCGGGTGATGTTTGTCGTGTTTGTTCTTCACGGCTTATCGCTTCCTGTCCATGATTTTATTCATGGACTCCTTTTTTTCTATGGCATCCAACTTCATCATCTTTCACCCAATTCTCTCCTCCACATCGCATGTTTTATCCCTTCCTGCGAGTCCTGGCTCGGTATCGAGCCGCACTTTGGCCTCTTTCGAAAACTCTATTTCGTGAAGAGGCAATCTAGCACCAGCGGGGTCTACCCGCTTGGCATATGCATCATTTCCATCCGATCTTCTGTTCTCTTCTTTTCTTTTTCTATGTACGAGTTCGTCCAATATTGGCGGAAGAAGTGGTTTTATATCCGCGACTCCATAGTGGACGAACAAGAGTTTGGCCTTGCTCCCTTCGACTCCTCCCAGGAGATCCTTCCAAAGAGATCCTGGAAGAACCATGTCCTGGAGGGCAAGGTAGCGGAGGTAGAGGAGCTCTACCGTCGGGTGGAGGCACTCCAGATGGTTGCGTAGAAGGAGGTCAATGGTGTGGATATCATCCGCACCTTCCTCAAATGTCGGGTGCAGCCGCTCTAGGCGAGGGCGCATCCAATGTTTCTTTACACTGGCCGCAATGACCCGACGAGGGTTTCAGCCGAGGAGCTGTCCAGGGGCGACCTCGATAGGGCTCTTCGGCCGTTACTGAAGTTCAAGGTTGAGGAGGACCTCCCGAAGAAGTCCTTGACCGCCCCCTTCAGTTCTTCGAATCCAGTTCCTTAGGTGTAGAACTGCGTCATGCGCGTTGCGCTTTTTTACGATTGCTATCTCCATATGAGTAGTGTTGCTAATCACGTTCTTTGTCTTCTTTTGTTTGTAGGAACTTAAGGTAGCTGGCATGATGCCTCCGCTGCCTGAAAAATATCTGATTGCGCCTGACAACGAGGTTGTGGACTCTGAGTCCGAACTTCCGCCGGTGCAATCTCCAACCCAAGAATCCCCCGAGGCGAGCGAGGGGCAGACCCGAAAGCGCTCCCGGAGTGAATCTTCGGATGCGTCGACGTCGCCTACTCCTTGTGGCCCTTCTTTCCTGAGGTGGCATGGTGAGGATGAAGGTGCCTCATCTACACCTTTTCCTGCTATTCCAATTCGGGCGATGGCACCACAGCCGCCGACAAAAAAGAAGAAGAGGGAGAAGGACGCGCCGGTCTTCAATTTGTCAGACATTGACTCGTAAGTAGTTGTGGATGCGTTTCTGTTCCATAATTTACGTGTGCAATGTTTTCTCTTGTTCTTGATCAATACTTTTCTTGCAACCACTCCTCGGAGGGCTCTCTCGCCGAGGGCACTCAGGAGGCCGTAGGGGAGTCGAAGCCGACGACCCCTCCCTTTCAGATGGTGGCCGACTCTAAGGATGACGCTCCGAATCCCTCCCCGCGAGAGGCTCGGGTAATCGTTACTCAGAAGACCGCACACGGACCTTCGGAGTCTCCGTCTGAGCACGTAAGTAATTTGCACCTCTTGTCTTGTGGAGGGAGCCCCGAGGCCCTTTTTTGGATGATCTGTTTGTGCCGGTTTTGCTCTTGTGGGGCGTAGCCCCGAGCCCTTTCTGATGCGTGATTGTGGCGTTTTTGTTTTTGCAGCCCTTCGTGCATAGCGCAAATCTCCTGATCTAGCAGCACCTAGCGTTGGAGGCCAACATGCGGCAGCTGCAGGGTACTCTTGCTCGTTTCTGTTTTATTTCGTTTGTCGCCTAAACAATGCTCATGTTGTTCATGTGTGTTCTTGTTGTTTTGCAGATAAGAATAATGTGGCCCTTCGTCGGCTAGACGCTCTCGACAAGAGCCTCGGTCGAGCGGAGAAGAAAGCTGTAGATGCTGCTGAGGTGAAGGAGCGCCTGGAGAAGGAGGTGGTTGCTGCTGCCGAGGCTCATGAGCGCCTGCGGAAGGAGTCAGCGGATCGCGAGAGGGAGTTTGCTTCTACGGCTGCCGCTCGCGAGAAGGAGGTTGATGGCTGCGGCCAAGGATTTCTCCGGTTAGTGTATTTGATTCGTCCTTGCTTTTTCATCTGCTCCTTATCTCGTTCTTATTCAGGCCCTTTTCTTCTTTCCTTGTCTCAGATGCTGCAGGCATCGCGTTTGATCGTGGTGTGATGGAGCACGGGAATGCCCTTGATGATGCCAGCTCAACGGTCGAAGATCACTGTGGTACTGCTGCTGGCTCCTTGGCAAAGGCCAAGGAAGTTCTTCGACGCTTCTACAAGGAGGTCGTCCCCAAGGGCGCTGCTCTTGAGGATGTCGACGCTCTGGCAGATGCTTTGTCGAAGGACGCTCCTGCAGCCTACAAGCGCAAGTAGAAGGGCATCAACGCCTCCATGGGGTTGGCCATGGACATGGCATCCGGAGTGGAGCCGAACTTGCCGCACGTCACCTCCCAGATGCCAATGGCTCCAGATGGCTCAGAGGTAGCCTTCGCTCTCTTCGCCTCCCGCTATAAGCATTATGGGCCGAAGATCATTGACCTGCTGGAGGAGTACGCGGCCAGGCAGCGGGATAAGGCCAAGAGCAGGCAGTCTGGCTCTGAGGCCACTCCGGATGCTGGTGCCTAGGATCTGATGTTGTAGTTTAGGATAGTTTATCCTCTATCTTTGTAATGTATGCTTTTGTTGGTGAACAATCCTTCCTTGTGCCACGCAGTGGCCTTTAATGTATATAAAGTGTTTTTCGAGCTATTGCCAGAGATGTGTGTGATTTTCTTCTTCCTTACTTGTTTGTCTTTTAGGATCCTTCAGGAGGGGAACCCGTTGGTACTTCGACTACTCCATATCCGGGACCATCATTGGATGATGCGTTGCAACTTGTTTTCCTTGACGACCGCGTCTGTAGTTTGGAGAAGGAGATCCTTGGCGTTCGAGGCCACGCGGACGTGTGGAATTCGAAGGCTGAGCGAGCTACCGCAAGGAAGGAGTATCTGATGGCGGAGCTGCGGAAGTTGAGCGAGCAACTGCAATGTGAGTTTTCTTGATCTACTTCTCGTTTTCGGATGCGCCTTGTTTGCGTGTCACCTTATTCTGAGTTTTCTGCAGGTGTCAACCTTGTTTCGAGGGAGGAGAAGGAGCGCGTTGCGGTTCAGATCAATTGTTTGACCCAACAGGACTTGGAAGCTGGCGGCTTCTTCTGGATGGACCGTGACCAGGCCATCGTCCTTGCGACGGTGCAGAATCGTGTGCATTAGGTTTCGCGGGTGCTGAAGCAGGCGAAAACTTCCCTGGCGTCGATTCTGTACGTCATGTTCCCCCTAGACGAGGCACCTTCCACTCTTTGGGGTTTGTTGTCGAAGTTTTGAGACGTGGGTCACGTGAGGGAGTTGGTGCAACACCAGCTGGTTGCAGGGGTGAAAGCTGCCCTTTCGCTCGTTCGGCTGCATCACCCAGATGTCGATCTCGCGGCGGTGGCGGCTGGGCCGCCTCTTTGACCATACGGTAGCCTCTGGGACATGCGCCCACATTATGCGGCTGTTAGGCAATATGCCGAAGAGATCGTGGATCTCTTTGAGCATCGGGCACGCGTGATTCTTTAGAATAGATAGACCCTGTAAAAAGATAGATGTAAAACTTGTATATATTCAAGTGGGCTTGTTGTGCCCTTTTTTGTAAAGTTTATTTGTGCTAGCACGTGGTGCTTTTGTTGTGTTCATTTCCTTTTCGTTAGCCTGACGTGGTCAGCTACTTAGGTTACATGCGTTATTCTCAGTCGACGAAGTCGTGAGGTGAGGCAGAGCCCCCGAGCATGTTATAGCGAAAAGTAATGCAAGGTAAGACAAAATTTTCGGGCGGGGGACTTAGCTTTTATTCATATCGTAACGAGGAGGTACACTATTCGGCTGAGTAGCCTTACTGAAGGTAAAGAGATAGCTAGGGGCAGAAGCATCATAGTTGTGCAACGTTCCATGGATTGGAGTATTCTACTCCTAACTTGACGTCCTTGAGGCGGTAGGAACTACTTGGGATGACTTCGGTGATGATGTATGGTCCCTCCCAGGGTGACTCGAGCTTCTTAGGCCGGTCTTGATTGAGTCGTAGGACGAAGTCTCCTTCGACGAAGGACCTTGGGCGCAGCCGGCGGCTGTGGTAATTGCGGAGGCTCTATTGGTAGACCACTGAGCGATCCGCGGTGGTGTCGCATGTTTCGTCGAGTGTGTCGACGGCATCTTTGAATGCGGCTGATGATTCGGCTTTGCTATAGGCGACGACCCGCGGGGCTTTGTGGCGTACCTCTGCGGGTAGCACGGCTTCGGCTCCGTGCACCATAAAAAATGGCGTGTAGCCAGATGAGCTATTTGGCGTTGTGCGCAGGCTCCAAAGTACAGAGGGTAGCTCTTCTGCCCAGGCTCCCGCAGGTCGTTCGAGTGGGCTGAGCAGGCGTTTCTTGATGCCACCGCCTATGAGGCCGTTGGCCTTTTCGACCTGTCCATTGGTCCGCGGGTGCGCCATGGAGGCGTATGATATTTTGATGCCAAGGCCCTCGCAGAAGTCCTGGAATTCCTTCAAGAGGAAATTCAAGCCGTTGTCCGTGATGATGTTGTGCGGCACGCTGAACCTGTAGACTATGGACTCGAAGAATTTGATGGCTGTTTTGCCGCTTTGGTTGGTGACAGGCATGGCCTCAATCCACTTAGTGAACTTGTCGACTGCGACCAGGAAGTAGACGTGACCTCCTTTTGAAGATTTGGGCAGCTTGCCAATCATGTCGAGGCCCCATTGGGCGAAGGGCCAGGCTAGTGGTATGGTCCTGAGCTCCGATCCTGGTGCGTGTGGCTTGTTCGCAAACCTTTGGCAGACGTTGCACCTTTGGACGATGTCCTTGGCATCGTTCATGGCCGTTGGACAGTAGAATCCAGCTCGTAAAGCTTTGGCGACGAGGGCACGGCTGTCTGCATGATGACTACAGATGCCCTCGTGGATGTCTTGGAGGATAGTTTTGCCGTCACTGATGATGACGCACCTTTGGAGTACACCCTAAAATACTGCGCTTGTACAGCTCGCCATTGATTATGGTGAAGGCCTTAGACCGCCAAGATATGCGTCGGGCGTCCGTCGGGTCATCAGGCAGTTCTCTGTTTATCAGGTACCAAAGGTACGGTTGTGTCCATGTTTCTTCGATTGCCATGACCTGCATCAGCCTGACCAAATTGACCTCGGTGTCAAGCTTTTCGGGTCCTTCCTATCCTTCGAGTAGCGGAGCCTCCGAGTGTTCTGCTTCTTTGGGTGATCCCTTTGGGAATTTCCTTTTGATAGAGGGTACGCAGATTTGTTCGAGGAACACACCTGGTGGCACCCGTGCACAGGTGGAACCGATGTTGGCGAATCTGTCGGCCTCCTTGTTGCTTTCCCTTCCAACATGCCGAAGCTCACAGTCGTCAAAGTCTCCTTCGAGTGAGTTGTAGAGCGCACGATACGCGATCATGTTGGTGGCATGGGCGTCGCATTCGTTCATCATCTACTGGACGACGAGGTTCGAGTCACCATAGATGACTAGGCGCGTTGCACCACAAATCTTTGCCATCCTCATGTCGTCGATGAGGGCTTCATATTTGGCCTCGTTGTTGGAGGCGCGAAATTTCATCCGAAGGACGTATTTCATCTTACCGCCTTGCAAGGACGTTAGTATGACACCAGCTCCTGCTCCAGCCTTGCGCTTGGAGCCGTCAAAGTGCATCGTCCATGACTGCGTCATGTCCGGGGTGTCCGGCAGCTCGAGCTCCATCCAGTGGACGAGGAAGTCAGGGAGGACCTGAGATTTGATGGCCTTGTGCCGCTCATAGACTATGTCTAGAGGGGATAGCTCGATGCCCCATAGGGCTACCCGCCCCGTGGCTTCGGGGTTGTTCAGGATGTTGGACAATGGCGCCTCGTTAACAACCATTATCTGGTGCTCCTGGAAGTAGTGGCTCAGCCGACGAGCCGTCATGAATACACCGTAGGCGAGCTTTTGGTAGTCAGGGTACCTCTGCTTTGTTGGGGTTAGTACCTCGCTGAGGTAGTAGATTGGGCGTTGGACCCCATGGGTCTTGCCTTCTTCGGGTCATTCGACCACGAGTACGGTGCTTACTACCTAGTTCTTGGCTGCAATGTATAGCAGTAGAGGCTCGCGTTCCTTTGGCGTGACCAGAACAGGCGAGGTGGATAGCAGACGCTTTAGGTCTTCGAATGCGTTGTCTGCTTCGGGTGTCCAGTCGAATTTGTCAGCTTTGCATAGCAACTGGTAGAAAGGCAGGGCCTTCTTACCCCATGCGGCTGATGAATCTGCTCAGCGCTGCAATGCGCCCAGCTAGTTGCTGGACACCTTTGAGGTTCTTCGGCTTCTCCATGGTCTGTATGGCCCGGATTTTCTTCGGATTTGCCTCGATCCCCCGTTGGGAGATGAAGTAGCCGAGTAATTGGCCAGATGGGACGCCGAAGGCGCACTTTTTAGGATTCAACTTGATCTTGTAGTGATCAAGGTTATCGAACGTCTCACGGAGATCGTCGATCAGTGTCTTGGCTTCCCTGGTTTTGATGACTATGTCGTCGACATAGACTTGGATGTTGCGACTGATCTGGTTTTTCAGACACGCCTGCATGAACCTCTGGTACGTGGCACCTGCGTTTTTATCCCGAAGGGCATGGTGTTGTAGCATAACACTCTGAATGGCGTAATGAACGCTGTTTTCTCCCGATCTTCGACCTTTAGCCGAATCTAATTGTAGCCTGAGTAGGAATCAAGGAAGGAGAGTTTCTCACATCATGTAGTCGAGTCTATGATCTGATCGATCCGAGGGAGGGGGAAGTGGTCCTTGGGGCAGTGCTTGTTGAGTGATGTGAAGTCCACGCACATCCGCAGGATGTCCGTGTCCTTTTTGGGGACCATCACGGTGTTGGCCAGCCACTCGCTCTCCTTGATTTCTCGGATGAAGTTGGCATCGAGTAGTCTGTTGACTTTGATTCCAACGGCTTCGGCTCGTGGTTCGGACAGTCATCGGTTGGGTGGACCTGCACCTTTTTCGTGTTGACTGTAGAGTCGAATGACATATCGGGTGCGTTTTGCCTGGCAACTAAGGGTGCCCTGTTGTCTGTCACCTCTCGGAGCCTCGTGAGCTCCTCTTGGATGCCGAACGACTGGGAGATTCTGTTGAAATCTCTATCGTAGTGGTCCGATTGGGTGAAGCTTCCCTAGACTGTGATGATGCCCTTGGGCCCTGGCATCTTGAGCAGCAGGTACGCGTAGTGCTGTACTGCTAGGAATGTTGCGAACACCACACGCCCGAGGATGGCGTGGTACTGTGATGGCCAATCCACCACTTCGAACTCGAGCCGCTCAAATCGAAAGTTTTCGGGTTTGCCGACGATCACGTCGAGCCATATCTTTCCCAAAGGATATATGCCCTTTCCTGGGACTATGCCGTGGAACATTGTGTCGGATTGTTCCAGGCTGCACAGAGGGATCCGCATCGCTGCGAGGGTGCTGGCGAACATCAGGTTGATGCCGATGCTGCCGTCCATGAAGACGCGGCTCATCACGAATCCTCCGATCTACGCTTCGAGCACCAGGGTAGCATGACCTGGGCGAGGGATCTGTCGAGGGTGATCCGAGCGATCGAATGTGACGCATTACTCCGAACCACTGAGGTAATCAGGGATGGCAGGTGGAGCGGTCACAGCCAGGCTGACTTGTTGGGTGATCTTCTTTTGCACCCTGTTGGTAGGGCGTCCCTTCTGGATCATCAGTGACCCTTTTGGCAGCGGGTATCCGCCTGTGCCATTGTTTGGGGCAGGTGCGATTGCTGGATTTGACGGTCCCACGTGTGGTGGTGGAGGAGCTCCACGGGCGATGTCTCCTGGTGCGGGTGCGGGCCCGAATCCAGGGTTTATGATCTGGCGTTGCATTTGGGTTACGCCCTCACTGAGTTTCTGGAACTCGCCGCAGTCCTTCATCATGTGGCTGGCCTTATTTTTGTCATCTTGCTTGTCGATGTAAAAGTGGATGGTGCAAGGTCCAGACAACTTGTCGTATGCCGATGGCTCGTCGTCACGGCTGCAACGTTGCCATGTTTGCGTGAGGCATCCTCCGTCGCGGAAGTTGCCTCCGCGGTATCCTCCGTTGCTGTGGTTGTTGCCGTTGTGGCGGTCGGCGTAGCCAGCCACAACCATGTCGGGTCCATCGCGGTCGTCGTAGACGCGCGATCTTCATTTGCTACAGCGTTCGCGCCTGCGGCCGTAGTCATCCTCGTCATCCGAATGTGTTCGGTGGAGGGAATCCTTGCCATCTTCCCACTTGTTGGCGATGTCCATGAGGTGGTCAAGTGTCTTGGGCTTGATGCGCCCAAGTTCTTCCTTGAAGTCCAGGCGCTTGACACCGTCCTTGAAGGCGTCGATCATCCTCTCCTCGGAGATGTGCGCCGCGGAGTTCTTGATGTTGGACCAGCGTAGTATGTACGAGCGAATGGATTCACCCGTTCGTTGGGTGCAGGCCCGTAGTTCCTCGATCGAGACTAGCCTCTTGCTGGTTCCCTAGAAGTTTCGGATGAAACTATAGGCTAGCTTCGGATGGATCCTGAGGAGAGGCTGTTGAGCCAGATTCGAGCTGCGCCTGTCAGCTGTAGCTGAAGGCATTGCAGGGCGGTGTTTCTGTTGCCACCGTGCAGTTTGACGGATGAGAGGTGGTCGCTGAGCAAGGCTTTCGGGTCCTGCGTCCCATCGAACTTTGGAGTCTCCGAAGGGAGCTTGAAATTTTTCGTCATCCGCGTTCGCCGAACAGATCTGCTAAAGCATCGGGCTCCGCACATCTCTCCATCGTCATCCTCTTCGGATTTAGTTGAGCATGCGCGTTTGGCGCGTGCCTTGTCGACATTGCGCTGAGCGAGGTTGTTTCGAGAGTCGTAGTCGCTGCTGCGACGTCTTGGGCTCTTTCTACATCGAGGTAGATCGTGCTCGTCCTCGTCGGATGAAGGCGTGGGGCTACGGTTGAATCTGATCGCAGCCTTTTTCTTCGGCTCTGCTGGAGCTTCCTCGTGGAGCGCAGCTCCGACGAGTCCGAGTCTGGCTAGCGCGTACTTGTGCATGGCACTCTTCCGGTCCCCCACCGGAGGTGGATGAGACACGAGGTACATGGTGGTTGCCATGATCGCAGCCTGCGGTGTCTTCGGTATGACGTTGTCGTTGATGTCCATCTCCATGGAGGACGTGTTAAGGGTTTTGATGACCTCTTGTCGTGCGGCGGGGTCCATGTGCTCTGTGCGAGAGTGATGCTTGTTGGCATAATTGCCATGCGAGCTGGAGCCACCAGCGGCGGAGAGCGCAAGACTCCAAAGCTGCCTGCTTTCGTTTGTCTAGTTCCTCGTGCATCTTTACCCGCCGGTTATGCTCGTCGATGAGGAGCAGGTGGTATGCCATCAGCAGATCACGTGAAGCATTCACAGGAAGGATCTTGTTGCCCGCCACGGCTTCGCGTGCCTGGCGCCATCCGTCCTCATTGAGGTTGATCTTCTGGTAGGCGTTAGCGTCGCCTTTGTTTGGCTGGAGGGGCGGTTGCCCTCCGTTTCCTCCGTTCCAAGTCTGCGTGTTGGGTGGTGGATTGGGAGGTGGGTTGGGTGTGCTCGAACCTGGGGGTAGTTTCGATTCACCATGGATAACCACGACGCACTTATAGCGCCTGCGGATTGGGTCGCTGCTGCCGCAGCTTTCGGATATGGAACCGTAGCTTCCTTCGTGGAGGGACGCATAGATCTGAGTTGCAGCTGCTGTTGTCATAGGACTCATCTGTTAGCGTCGATGTGCGTAGCACACCGATGGGTGAGACCCACGAAGCGGGCCTGATGGATGGTGGCGCCACCCGCTCTAGGAGGCGTAGAGTGCCAGTCTGTCCCACCTGGAAGCAAAAGCTCCTGAACTGAAGGGGTTGAAAATATAAGGAGATAGTATTTTGAAAGGTTGGGGTTTTGAAGAAGGTAAGAGTGTCTTGGTACTTCTACCAAGAGTGGAAGTCAAAATTTTATATACGATTTTGGATAGACTAGGGATAAGATTAATTGGATGCTCTGTCTTGAAAACATAAGAAGATAGTATTACATAGCTCTCCCTAATTTGTTATTAGAAGATACTAGAACAGTTGTGATTGCAAAAGCATCTTGGCTCATATTTTGAAATGCCGCATTATTTAAGAATATGTAAAATAAGCCAAGACATATCCTTTGTTAAATAGCTTTTGTCAATTGAGAGTAAGGTAGAGAATTAGCTTAACTACTACACACTCAATGATAAGCACAATAAAACAAAAATTGATTCACCACTGAGCAAGAAAAGTTTTTGTTCCCACTAATTTTTGCACCTTGGACCCATAGTCAGGGTTACTAAAAATGAGATGTTACAGCCGCGATATCCACACTTCCCTCGTCGGGATGCCGAATGAGGAAGCTCCGCTGCTGCCCACCACTAGTACGTTTCCCGGTGTTGATGCCGACGGTGGTGGAAGGAGGGGCGAGGATGAGGGAGACGCCGGTTCTATGGGCGCGCCTGCATATCATCAAGTGATCGCCGCCGTCCCACGCCACCATCAAAGCTATAAACCTTATCTCATGTTACTACCATACTAGTTTATAATCTGACCATACTAGTTCTTTCGATACTAGAATCGACTTTGTGAGAGTATAGTCCTTCCAAGAAAAATTATCTTCAGCTTTGCATGTTCTTTTTTACTACCTGATGAGTTATCAAAACGTGGATCTTTTTTCACCTATAATTAGCACTCAATGCCTCACGCGCTCCATGGTCCATTATGCCAGTAACATGATCCTCCAAAAGTAATTAAAAGCCCCTCATGCATGTACACATGACCCGATCAAAGGTGCATTTGTTGCTTAGCGTACCACTTGATGATCCAGGCACGCCTGGGTTTGATTAAACAATGATGTAGAATCTGTAGATACAATTAAGACCAGCGCAAATCCGTAATTAACTATAATCAAATCTGACAAGAGGGATTCATGCAGCAAGTAATCTACTCCTAGTGCTGCTCTTGCTTTCCGACCTTTACATAGTATTATAGGCCGCCACGAAGATCCAGCAAATCATGCCATGGTCCAAAAATTTTAGGCTTCGAAGCAAAGGTTGGGAGGTCAACAACTTTCTTTATTTTAGCACTTTGGCACTAGCACCTGCAGCATATTTTTAGTACTCCCTCAGTTTCAAAATATAAGATGTTTTAGATTTGTGAAGAAAATAAAGCTAGACTTCTTTTAGTGTGTAGATTCATCCCAAAGTTGAGTGAACCTATATACTAAAACAAGTCTAGATTCATCTTATTCACAAACCTAAAACATCTTATATTTTGAAACGGAGGGAGTACATGATACCTGAGATGTTTTCCTTGTTTACTTTTTTTTGCTGGGCGTTTCTTTGTATTCGAACTTTGCTGGAGAGTTTGAGTTGTGTTCTGTGAAATTTATGCAGGATAATATCTCTAGAGCTTTTGAACAGTCGGTCAGAGTTGAAGCAGGAAAGTTATATGTTTGAACGATCATGCATGAGAATGACTAGCCACTGTTTGACACGTATAGCTGTATTTTATACTATGTCTAGAATAAGATGATTTGCACTTCATGCTCAATAACTGTACCGCCTTGTCCTGCTTGAGACTTGACTAGTTGCATTGACGTGAAACAGTCCATTTATAATCATATCACATGCATTAGTTGCTAATTTGCAAATCAAAGAGGTCGACACGTACGTACGTTCACTACAAGGACATGCTACCAAACGGCATACATGACGCAGATGGATAAGTATTTCATATGTGATATGTACATTTTGTATTTGCATGTCCATTTCACTCACAATTGGAGCAAATATTCTCTCGTGGTTCCGATTCAAATATGCAAAGCAGAGCTATCTATGACAACTCTATATGAGAAAATTATTTACCGTGTGAAAAGAAATTCATGTGGAATAATCGGCCGCTTAATTTTGATTTTTTTTGTGAAAGCTTAATTTTGATTTTGAGTGTTTTGGAAGTAGATGAAAGTTTGATCCGTATTTGCACTTTCGCATTTCTATATTCCATATTAACGGTCTCAACTTTATCTAGATTCATACGTATGTATTTAAATATTTAATCTAAATTCATTTGTATCTACATAAAGTTAAGGCTATTAATATGAAACAGAGGTTTTTTTTTTTGCGCAGAAAGGCTAGATGATATTAAATCGGGGTCATTACAGACAAATCCAGAAAAGAAAGAAAATTACAATGAAGTCCCTCAGACCCCATCGCCGTTGACGAAGCACATCTCGTAACGATGGCGCGCCGCTGCTGCTCCTCCTTGCAAACCTTGGACTGCGAGGAGTCCCTCCGCGGACGGGAAGTCGTCGTAGCTCAGCACCGGAGTGCCTCCAACCTGCAACCTCGACGCCAACGCCTAGCTCTCCACCATCTCCACCTCTCAGATGTTCGAAACCCGATGCCGCCATCCCACGGTCATCGGTAAGGGAAACAAGCAGACGACAACACCGGCAGATCCGTCGCCCAGCTCCACTGGAGCCACAACAACAGAGGAGAGGTCCGCCGCTCGCAAAAGCCACTCCGGCCACGCCTCCACTCCCACAGCGCCGCCGGCTAACGACTACCACTACCTACTCTATGTACACATCATGTCCCGTCGATCCCCCACCCTTCCGCCGCTGGAGCGGCCGCCAGAGGTGAGGAATCGGACGGGGCGACGACGGCGAGGGTGGAGTGGAAGGGGATGCACAAATCGCCTTTTTTTGCCTGTGGGCAGGGAAAAAGGAGAGGTCCGATGGAGAAATTCTTGGAAAATCGACGCTAGCTAGTAGGAAAAGTAAACAAAACTGGGAGGAAAACGACTCGTGTCACATGGTTTTGGTATTTTGCAAGTGTGTACGCTACGTACACACTGTGGGTCAAGATACGCAAAATAATGGAGCTAGTACGACGCATACATCAAAATCAGGTTTTGCAAGTGCTATGTCTAGCTTGTTCCGCGCGTTCGTGTGTGCTAGCTTTAAAATTGTAACTACTCCCTTTCCCCGAGGAAGAAGTTTGGCCGAGTCAAAATTCCTGTGCGTACGGCCGTGCGCGGTCTCGCACGCACGCAACAATAGAATGCTATCCACGAGACCGGCCACCTATGCAGTGATTCGTGTGTGTGGTAGTTATTTTTTTACACTGGCCACTCTGTGATCAGCACGACTCTTGAGATGTTCTGCTGGGGAGTGAGGACCCGTGAGTGGCAAAGGTCAACGTCCGGCTTTTACACAAAATATAGTATGCCCGCGCACGTACGTACGGCATGTGTGGTACAAAAATCATGAGGTTTGTATCATGATCCCGCGCCTTTCTATGCATGGCTTTATGTGCGTGCATCTTGCCACGCGTTTAGATGACGTGCTTCTAGTGTGTGTGGACGGTTATTATTTGCCTAATTCCTCTTTGGTTTCTACTCCCTCCGTTTTAAAATATAAAATGTTTTAGATTTATAAAGAAAATGTATCAAGACTAGATTCACTTCAAATCTGAGTGAACCTATATACTAAAAATAGTCTAAATACATTTGTTTCAGAAAGCTAAAACATTTTATATTTTAAAACAGAGGGAGTAACTCAGATATTTGTGATCTTGATTTTTGTTAGGGATGAGGAGGAACTTTATCATATCTTTGTGAATAAGAACAAGGAAGTAATTACGGCACGGCAATGGCTTGCGGCAAGGAAAAAATATTGGCTCTCAACTGCCGTAGATTTTGCCTAGATGGCATAAATGATCGAATAAAATTAATGCCGTGCAACCTTTTTTCTCCTCCGTGTATCGCTCTATCGATGCCATATTATAGCGCGACTTTACCCCTACTACGCCCTTGGTCCTAAAATGCAAGGGGGTGTTTGACTATCTTGGTTGTCAAGGTGCAACTTTGGCTATGATTTTCACTTATAATAGGCTTACAGATTCATTTTAAAGGCATATGAAATAAAAAACGTTTCATAACACGTATACAATGGGGGAAGCACCTGAGCCTCAATGCCCGCATCACCACACCATGAAGACCACGCAAGACAAAGGACTCCTAGCCAACTGCCTCCCAAAGAAGAGTGATCCGCCATAGTCAACGGTGGAAATGTGAGGGAGTGATATTAGTGTTGGGAGGGGTGGAACACCAAATCACTTTCATGGCTACAAAGAGCACTTGCAAACCGGGTCCACGATCGATCTAACGTTAATTTGCACCCGTCACCACACCTCCGGTGTAGACTTGCATGCAACTATCCGGGGGGACTACATAGCCGCTCGAGTCCACAAAACCTGGCTCCTCACGCCAGGGAGCCACCATAGACCACTAAGGGACGAACACTAACCTCATCGCCTCCACAACCATATGCTTGCCCGATGGTGCACTGGCGATGAGGACGGGGAGGAGCGAATGTCGCCATGAAGTTTCCCTAGGGCACGAGGAGGGGCTAGGGAGAACCAATTTTATGTCCTACCTTAGAATGTATCGACTAAGGAAAAGGCATGGTGCTACTCCTACGAAGCGATGTGTACTTGAGAACATCCACGCATGGATTAACTGAACCTCACTGTGCTCAATGGCAACCTAGGAATCGAATGCATCTGTAAATACCGATCGCCATCAAGATCGACATCGTGAATTGTTCTATACATGTGCTCACCAAAGGTATTTACACCTTCTTCTATACAAG
Organism: Avena sativa; assembly: GCA_916181665.1. Taxonomy (NCBI): domain Eukaryota; kingdom Viridiplantae; phylum Streptophyta; class Magnoliopsida; order Poales; family Poaceae; genus Avena; species Avena sativa. Next base: position 366,433,966 of record OV702297.1, on the reverse strand, counting down.
CGAGCCAGCTAGTGATAAAACACGTACGTACCTACCCCTGCAATTTGGCCCTTGCACATGTCACAAACTATATGATAGCATCTACGAGTTTCTTGCGTGTTAGTTAGGTGACACAAGCAGCTTGCTTGGTGTGTCTTGTGCGACATGAGCTCATCTTTTTGGTTCAAGCCAAGTGGCCGGTTCCATCACCTTTATTTTTTCCTTCTTGTCTCCTCTATTGCTTATCCAAACTCTGACAAATTCATTCGAATAACATGGCTTACATGTATCGCTGTATATATTCGACGTAAATTTTTCAGATTCTCTACAGGTTAGAGAAGAAGACCTAGCAGACACCAAGAGACCATGCCATCATTTATGACGTCAAGGACCTCTAAGATGGCATTTCCACTAAACATTAACAAGAAAAGCAGGCAGATTAATTAATCTACGATAAACATCCTTAGCTAGCTAGCTAGCTAGTCTCCTGAAGACATGCCATACACTAGAAGGCAAAATGACATTTCAAATACATAAAAAGAAGTCTACATTCTCAACACGTATTGCAGGCCAGGATAGGCTCAGGGGTGACCTCTTCTTGTAAAGGACTTAATTAATTGGATTTGTTGACTAGATGTTGTTACACTGGATCAGTTAGCCTGCACCATCAAACTAGTCTAGCTAACCACTAAATATCCTTGGTTTTTCTTTGTCTAGCTTTTGGCGCCATGCCCTTGTTCATGAGCTGTGACAACAAAACTTAGCTTGCATGCACCTTGCAAAGGGTGCAAGGAAAGCAGCTAGATGGACGCGCACTAGCCATGCGGTTTGTGGTTGACGTCCAGCTTAATTGTCTCATTAGACGACATAGATCCTTTTGCCTAAGTAGTAAGTACAATTGTCCCATGGATCTCCAATCATGGGGGAGCAAAACAAAGGCGCCCAGCAGAGTAGTGTTTGGAAAGCAAGCAGCAACGGCGCATCATCATTGAGTTTGAGAAAGATAGCCAAAGAGAATAAGAAAGGCTCCTCGAAACCGGCTTTATGTCCCACTATATTAATATAGCAATTACCAAATACAACGTGTCAGAACAATGTTGGGGCAGACACAACACAAGCCAAGCCCAAAAGGAAGTACAAAAAGAAAGAAAAGAAAATAAACCCGACATCGGCGGTGCGACAAGACCGAACGTAGCTCGCCACCGTTGCGCCCACCGGAGAAGTACCACCACACGTCTGACATTCCAAAACGTTGCGTACCAAGTAGCACCTCCAATAAGGGGAGTGACGACAACGACACTGCTGTCCGGACAAGTCCTAGGGTTCCCCCGGTACGCCTCGGGAGGTGTGTGACAGATACACCCGGCACCCTTCAGGAAGGAAGGTGATACCCGCGGGCGTCACCGCGTCAGAGTCAAATAGACAAGGATTTCTCCCGACCTCTCAACAGTCACACTCCCGGACCCCTTGTAGTGCTCCATCAAACTTGCCGCCCACCTGCACGCGCCAACACAGTCTTGAGGTCACCACCATCGTCACACCGTGAGCCCTGGAGCGAGGCCAGTAAGACCGAGAGAGAGGAAACTTCGGTGAGGATCTGCATGACATCAGCACACGGGAGGGAACTACCTCCACCGCCAGAAGGCGGTAGCTGACAAGATGTAGAAGCAAGACAAACCAGGCCCTCTAGGCCCAACCGAGCCCGAGTAGGCTCGTGATGTCTCTCCGCCGCACTGCGGCAAGGGTGCCACCGTACACGCTAACCCCAGCAACAGGTCCAACTCCATCGTCCACCAGGGGAACGGCCACCTCAGCAAGTCCCAGCTGTCAAGCAACAGCTCCGTCGCCACCGAGCTCACTCGAGCTTGTCGGACCTCCGCCAGACTGAGGATCACCATCGCAAGTCGCCTCCCGGAGCCGCCTCCGACAAAGGGATGCCTAAACCCTAAGAAGCAGGGCCCCGCCGCCACGCAGCACCACCATCTCCCGAAGCCATGCCTTTGCCAGATCCGCTCACCTCCGACGCCGGAGGCCTCCCGGAGCCCAGCTCCCCGCCATGGAGGGGCCGCCTCGGCGTCGCCCAAAGCTCCACACAGAGGGGAGGAAGGAGACGCCCCCGCTGCCGCCAGCGCTGCACGGGCTTTGCCCGGCCATACCCTCCGGCGGCAGCGAGGGGAGGAGGCAGAGGAGCGGTTACCGGAGGCGGCGACCAAGGGTTCCTCCCCCGACGCCAGCGGGGAGCGTCGGTCTTTTTTTTTGGGGTCTCCCCAGCCCCGATTACCTCAGCCTCCAGAATAAGCAAGGCTAACCAGCTGAAAAGCCATGAGTAGGTGTTACTCCAGCTCATACACTACGCATGCTTGCGTCGATGAGGTAGAAATCAATAAAATCTAAAGTTGCCTCAAGGTGCCATGTTAAAATCTCCTTTTATCTGGTGTTCCTGGATAGATGGGCAGTGTCACAATGAGCCGACGTCGTCGGTTACTTTCTCGTGTATAGGCTTATTACTCACACGTCGCAACTTGCAGGCGACTTTTCTCCAAGCTCTGTCTCTATCCACGGCCGTAGAATGAAATGATGCGCTCGCACGAATCAGCTCAGGGGACACGGCGAAAGGTGGATCCTGTCATCCAACACTAGTTCTTGTTTTCCCTGTCTTTTTGCCCTTGCAGGTGTGTTCTTTAACGGTGACAGGTGGGGCCCGGGCAGATAACACGTCGTCTTGGGGATAGGTCATTATTTTCATCATTTTGGAAATCAAATCTTTCGCCGAGGTGTCACATAATACAGTCCATCGAGGGAGAGACCGAGCCCTAGGAGCTCTTTATTTTCATCATTTTGAAAATCATATTTACAGTCACAAAATTCTAAGGAAGTGTGGATTCACTCTGTATTCCACAAAATAAATAATGACAAATTCTACTTATTCCAGGCTACACAAAAGTTATAAAATCTGATAATTTTATAGTGTTAATATATACACTATCACTATACCCGGATCTTTTTTTTTTGCAGCCTGCAGTAAAAGTATTTTACAATGAGAATTTTCATGCTTGTAATATACATCATTGGTACTTTTCCCCAAAAAGTAAAATATACATCACTGGTACATCCAGTAATTTTAAGAAAAAAAATGAACTTTGGAAATATGATTATTTTAGTTTGTTAAAATAAAGGCCTTCCACGAGGTTGTCCTTGATACGCGCATTTTGCATCATCGCAATCATATTGTATTAGTGTATAATGTTAATGGTATTGTTATTACATTATTTCTTGATGTTTAGATGATGTATGGAATTCTCTAAAAAATCCCTTTGTATTGTTTTTTAATTTTGAAATGGGAAAACCTCTATTTTGTATTTTGCTATTTCGGTGATCTTCTGCAGCTCAAATAAATCGAAGAAAAATCATATGGAAATTTTCAACAGAACGAAGACCACCAACACTACAGGCCCACGAGATGAGCCTTTTTTCGAATCATAATATATTAGGTCTACAAGCCGCCTCATTAAAACCTTCCAGTCCCCTTAGATACCCTGGTAAGAAAAAAGAGTGTGTTTGGAACTTGTAGCCTTCAAATCAAACAATTGTTACATCATTGAGGATAGAGCTAAGGAGGAAGCTAGCGGGATCATCGTCCCAATTGTCGTGGTGGTGTCACGGCAGATGCCATGGGTAGACTTAAGTTGGGGGCCGAATGGACACTTGTGGTAACCGGGGAGGGAGTGCACCATGGGTAGACTTAAGTTGGGGACCGAATGGACACTTGTGGTAACCGGGGAGGGAGTGCACGGTCTAGTCGCGCACGAAGAACAAGATGAACTCTCCACACTTAGCATTTTTATTGATCCAAGAAGTTTACAAGTGCTCCTAGAGCTGTTTGAGCATATCCTCTGGACACTAGTTTCCTACTTGGTCCAACCTCCCTAAACCTAGCTATGCCCCTCCTTATATAGGCGATGGCCAGCTAGGTTACATCCCTTTGGATCCTAGGGTTACTGTTTGGATCTTGGTCCTTACTATGCGGGCCGGGCCATGGGCTTGCCCTGGACCCAGTATGCAAAGCCATACAGCTAACAATCTTCTCGTACGTAGCCTCCAGCACTTTTAGTGTCATACGGTGACTTTGTACGTCAGCCCTTGCTTTGGGCGTCACTCGGCTCCTTTTGTGTCACCCGACGTCGTCCTTCTCTTTTGACCATGCTTTACCATGGTCCCCCTTGAATCTCACTCGGAAATCTGCCACGCGTCCTTTCTGACTCGGCCTTCCCTCGTGAGTCCCGGCTCGTTGTCTCTTGCAAAGGTAAACAAGTTTGTCCTACACGGGCCGGCATAGTTTTTATGTCGGCCATGCCTAGGCTTCGTACCCGACCGTTGATACCCGGTCAGAGGTTTCTTTGACTTGGCATATGCCAAGATGGACAATCTTTTACCCCTTATGACCCTACCAGGGGGTGTTATCTGTAGGGGTTCGTAGCATGGAAAACAAAAAATTTCTACCGCATGCAAACAAACAAGCCAAGATCTATCTACTAGATTGTAGCAACGAGTCGATAGAAGAACTCACCCTCGAAGATTCCAAAGCGGTTAACGAGAGCGGATTCTCGTGGGTGATGTAGTCGTACTCTTTCCGATCTCAAGATCGTGTAGACGATCCTTCCGGCGCTGCTTTCCGGCAGCGCTCCCGCAGTCTGTCACACGTTCGATACTCGATGAAGACCTTCCTCTCCCTTGTTCTAGCAGGCAGCGGAGGTTGTAGCACTCTCCTCGCGATTCCGGCAGCACGACGGCGTGGTACCGGAAGTAGAGGGGAGATCTCGCAGGGCTTCGCCTTAAGCCGGAGCGAGTATGGTGGACTATGAGAGAGGCCTTGGCGATCTAGGGTTTAGAGGAACCAAGGAGAGAGAGCTAGGCCGGCGGCTAGGGAAAGGGGAAGCCCCAACTCGGCGGCTTGGGAGAAAACCCTAGGGCGGCGGCTATGGTGGCTGGTGGCTAGGGTTAGGGTTTGGTGGGGCAAGGTGTAGATCTAGAGGGGCACCCTTGCCCCTCCTTTTATAGGTGGGAGGGCGCGGCCAAGGGGGAGGGAGTCCCCCAAGTCGGCCTCCTTGGCCGGCGGTGGAGGGAGGAGGACTTCCTCCCCAAGTAGGTTTCCTACTCTCCCTCCACCAAGCAAACTTGCCGTTTGACTTTTCAAATTGGCGTTTGACTTTTCAAACTAGGATTTGATTTATCCCTTTATTTTGCTCAACGATGACACCTAGTACATGATGCAATCATTCCAACTTGTTATGACACATTCATGTACCATTCCCCTCCGGAGTGCCGGACCTTCCGGAACCTTCTAGAACATTCCTAATGAAAACACCGGAATCATTCTCCAACTCCGAAACAGGACTTTCCTTATATGGATCTTATTCTCCGGACCATTTCGGATCTCCTCGTGATATCCCGGATCCCATCCGAGACTCCGAACAACATTCATTCTCTTACTCATCATTCCATAACTACTCAACAACATCGAATCCTTAAGTGTGTCTCCCTATGGTTCGTGAATTGCGCGGACATGATCGAGACACTTCTCCGAACAATAACCAATAGAGGAATCTGGAAATTCATATGGCTCCCACATATTTCAACGATAACTTTGCGATCAAATGAACCACTTACATACGATACCAATTTCCCTTTGTCTCATGATAGTTTACTTATCCGAGGTTTTGATCGTCGGTATCTCTGCATACCTAGTTCAACCTTGTTACCGATAAGTACTCTTTTCTCGTTCCCGTGATATGTGATCCCTTGTGAGCCAGTCACATGCTTGCAAGATAATTGGATGACATTCCACCGAGAGGGCCCAGAGTATATCTATCCTTCATATGGATGGACAAATCCCACTCTTGATTCATGTGTCTCAACCCATACTTTCCAAACACTCAATGCCACCTTTATAGCCACCCAGTTACGGTGTGGTGTTTTATGTCATCAAAGCATCCTTCCGGTGATGGTGATAAGCATGATCTCATGGTCGAAGGAATTAGGTTACTATGTATTAGAAAGCATATAGCAATTGAACTATTAAAATGACTTGATCTTTATGCTACGCTTATCTATAGGAGTATGTCCACCATACCATTCTCCTAATGATATGATCTTGTTGTTAATAACATCTCAATCTTCATGATAGGGAAACTACAATCATCTATTAACCAACAAGCTAGTATTATGAAGAGGCTTTACTAGGGACTCTAATTTAGTTTACAAATCACACAAGTATTAATGTTTCCTGGTTAATACTGTTATAGCATGAATGTAACCATTTATCATAAACACAAAGATATAATAATAACTATATTGATTACTGCCTCTAGGGCATATCTCCAACAGTCTCCCACTTGCATTAGAGTCAACTAATCTAGATTACATGGTAATATACCGAACACCCATGGCAGTTTGGTGTTGGTCATGTTTTGCCCTCGGGAGAGGTTTAGTCAATGGATCCGCCACATTCAGATCTATGTGTACTTTGCAAATCTTTATATCCCCATCTTGGACATGTTCTCGAATAGCGTGAAAACTTAGCTTGATATGCTTCAGCTTCTTGTGTGACCTTGGTTCTTGCGCATTGGCTATGGCGCCCATGTTATCACAGTAGATAGACATTGGGTCCAGCGCACTAGGAACCACACCCAGCTCTGTAATGAACTCTTTCATCCATATCGCTTCTTGTGAAGCCTCCGAAGCAGCTATGTATTCCGATTCAGTTGAAGATCTCGCCACAACGCTTTGCTTTGCACTCCTCCAGCTAACTGATGCACCATTCAAAATAAATACGTATCCAGATTGTGATTTAGAATCATCCGGATCGGTGTTCCAACTAGCATCGGTGTAACCATTAACAACGAGCTGTTCATCACCTCCATAAGAAAGAACCGTATCCTTAGTTCTTCTCAAGTACTTAAGGATGTTTTTGACCGATGTCCAATGATCCACTCCTGGATCACTTTGATATCTACTAGTTAAACTAACAGCATATGCAATGTCGGGTCTAGTACATAGCATGACATACATTAGAGATCATATGGCTGAGGCATAGGGAGTCTTACTCATCCTTTCTCTATCTTCTGCCGTTGCTGGACTTTGAGTTTTACTCAAGGTCGTATTGGGCAACATGGGCAAGAACCCTTTCTTGCTTTCTTCCATTCCAAACCTCTTTAGAACTTTGTCCAAATATGTACTTTGTGATAATGATATTAGGCGTCTCGATCTATCTCTATAAATATTTATGCCTAATATGTAAGCTGCTTCGCCAAGATCTTTCATTGAAAAACTATTATTCAAATATTCCTTGACACTACTAAGAAGGTCTACATCATTCCAAATCAACAATATGTCATCTACATATAGTATTAAGAATGCTACAGAGCTCCCACTCACTTTCTTGTAAATACAAGCTTCTACATACGTTTGTATAAAACCAAAACTTTTGATTACCTTATCAAAACGTTGATTCCAACTTCGGGATGCTTGCTTCAATCCATATATGGACCTTTGAAGTTTGCATACCTTGTTAGCATCTTTAGGATCGACAAAACCTTTGGGTTGCATCATATACAACTCTTCATCAATGTCTCCATTGAGGAACGCTATTTTGACATCCATCTGCCATATTTCATAATCGTAATATGCAACGATTGCTAACATAATTCTCACAGACTTTAGCTTCGCTACTGGTGAGAAAGTCTCATCGTAGTCAACTCCTTGAATTTGTCGAAACCCTTTTGCGACAAGTCGAGGTTTATAGACGGTTACATTACCATCAACATATGTTTTCTTCTTGAAAATCCATTTGTTCTCGACAGCCTTCTGGCCATCTGGTAAGTCCACCAAAGTCCATACTTGGTTTTCGTACATGGATCCAATCTCGGATTTCATGGCTTCTTGCCATTTATTGGAATCTGGGCTCATCATCGCTTCCTTATATGTCTCAGGGTCATCGGTGTTGTCCACCAACATGACACTCATAACGGGATCATACCAATCAGGAGTGGTACGAGTTCTCGTTGACCTACGAGGCTCTGTAGCAACTTCAACCGAAGTTTCATGATCATCATCATTAGCTTCCTCTCTTATTGGTGTAGGCGCCACAGGAACTTCTTCTGGTGCTGCGCTACTCGCAAGTTCAAGAGAAGGTTCAACAACCTTGTCGAGTTCTACTTTCCTTCCAGTCACTTCTTTCGAGAGAAATTCCTTCTCCAGAAAGGATCCATTCTTGGCAACAAAGATTTTGCCTTCGGATCTATGATAGAAGGTATACCCGATAGTTTCCTTCGGGTATCCTATGAAGACGCATTTTTCCGCTTTGGGTTCAAGCTTGTCCGGCCGTAACTTCTTTACATAGGCTTCGCAACCCCAAACTTTAAGAAATGACAATTTAGGTTTCTTCCCAAACCATAGTTCATATGGTGTCGTTTCAACGGATTTAGATGGTGCCCTATTTAAAGTGAATGCGGCTGTTTCTAATGCATAACCCCAAAATAATAGCGGTAAATCTGTAAGTGACATCATAGAACGAACCATATCTAAGAGAGTTCGATTACGACGTTCGGACACACCATTACGCCGTGGTGTTCCCGGCGGTGTCAATTGTGAAAGTATTCCGCATTTCTTCAAATGCTCGCCAAACTCATAACTTAGATATTCACCTCCACGATCAGAACGTAGAAATTTAATCTTCTTGTTACGTTGATTCTCTGCCTCACTTTGAAATTCCTTAAACTTCTCAAAAGTTTCGGACTTATGTTTCATGAAATAGATATACCCATATCTATTCAAGCCATCCGTGAAGGTAAGAACATAACGATAACCACCGCGCGATGCTACACTCATTGGTCCACACACATCGGTATGTATGATTTCCAATAAGTCTGTAGCTCGCTCCATCATACCAGAAAATGGAGTCTTAGTCATTTTACCCATCAGACATGCTTCACATCTTTCAAGTGATTCGAAATCAAGTGATTCAAGAAGTCCATCGGAATGGAGTTTCTTCATACGCTTCACTCCGATATGACCAAGACGACACTGCCACTTATAGGTCGAGTTATCGCTCAATTTCAAACGTTTAGCCTCAGTGTTATTTATGTGTGTATTACTACAATCGAGATTCAATAAGAATAGACCATCTATAAAAGGTGCATGTGCATAAAACATATTACTCATATAAATCAAACAACCATTATTCTCGGACTTAAACAAGTAACCGTCTCGCAATAAACAAGATCCCGATATAATGTTCATGCTCAACGCAGGCACCAAATAACAATTATTTAAGTATAAAAATAATCCCGATGGTAGATGAAGAGGTAGCGTGCCGACCGGGATCACATCAACCTTTGATCCATTTCCAACACGCATCGTCACCTCGTTCTTTGCTAGCTTCCGTTTATTCTGCAGCACCTGTTTCGAGTTACAAATATGAGCAACCGAACCGGTATCAAATACCCAGGCACTACTACAAGTACTAGTGAGATACACATCAATAACATGTATATTGGATATACCTTTCTTCTTGATGTTGCTGTTCTTCAAATCCGCCAAGTACTTTGGGCAATTCCGCTTCTAGTGACCCTCTTGCTTGCAGTAAAAACACTCAGTATCAGGCTTAGGTCCAGCCCTGGTCTTCTTCGCCGGTGCGACAACTTTCTTACCGCCCTTCTTGAAGTTTCCCTTTTGCTTAGACTTGCCTTTTTGAATTTGGTGGTCTTATTGACCAACAACACTTGGTGCTCTTTTTTGATCTCCACTTCTGCAGATTTCAACATGGAGAAGAGTTCTGGCAACGTCTTGTCCATGTTTTGCATATTGTAGTTCATCACAAAGTTCTTGTAACTTGGAGGTAGTGATTGGAGGACACGGTGAATCCCCAAAGAATTAGGAATCACTATACCCAAACTTTGGAGTTTGTTTGCGTGCCCAGACATCTTAAGCACATGCTCACTAACGGAGCTGCTGAAATGGATCGTATGGGCACCTAGAGGGGGGGTGAATAGGTGCTAACCAATTTTTAATACTTTTTCAATTTTAGGCTTGACACAAAGTAAATTCTCTAGATATGCAACTACGAGAATTTCCCTATATGCAACCCTAACTACTTAGCACAAAAAGAGGACCGAGGAAACCGTAGTGGAGCACGCGGAGACACAGGGATTTGTTTTACCGCAGTTCCTTCCTTATTAAGGGAAGTACATCTGCGTTGGAGGGGTGGGCGGTTCTAAGACCACCACGCCACAATAGGCCTCACCCTATTCTCCGATGGATCTCGCCACGAGAGGCCTGATCCACCTTCTCCACTATTGGATCCCTTCGAGGCGGGAACCGGTGCCTTTTACAACACTATCGGGGCACACACCCACAACCGAATTGGGGGCTCCCAAGATGACAACAAGCTGCCACAAGAACAAGGTTTATCAATATAAACAAAAACGAGGATCTAGATATCTGCAAGAAATACTAGATCGAAAGTTCTCCAAATGAATGGAGAGGAGTTGAATCGCTTGATTGCTGATGATGAAGATCGAGTTATCCTCCTTCGATTCCCCAAGGGATGGGGCCTTTGGGTGGATCTCGGTGGAGCACTCTTGGATGAAGCTTTCAGATCTGATCTGGTCTTTTTCGAGATGAATCAAGAGTTCTGACAGGAGGGGGAAGGCTGGCTTAAATACCCCCTCCCTAGATCTGGCCGTTGCACAACTTTGGGGGCGGATTATCCGCCCCCCACTAGGGGCGGATTATCCGCCCCCTGGGAAAACTCCGCCCCAAGGGCGGATTCTCCGGGGGAAACTCCGCCCCCTCTCTGAGGCTTGCGCCTTGGCGAAGCTTGGTGAAGATCTTGGGGGGCGGATAATCCGGCCCCCCTGAGCGGCGGATTATCCGTCCTAGCCGAAAAGTCTGGCCAAAACTCCACCCCCTCTCTGGGGCTTGCGCCTTGGCGATGAGCAGGGGAGGCGGATTATCTGGCCCCCCTGAGGGGTGGATTATCCGGCAGGGCCGGAAAATCCGGCCAAAATTCCGCCCCCTTCTGGGGCTTGCACCTGCATGGGCAGAGGGAGGGGCGGATTATCCGCCCCTGGTGGGGCCGGATTATCCGCCCCCAAAGGCAGAGTTCTTTTCCCTTTATTCTCAAATAGAGCTGCAACACTTCAACACACATTAAATGATCCTTGGTATTGTTATCTAACACACAAAACACTAGGGATTAAGAAATGTTCTTTCAATCTCCCCCTTTTTGGTGTTAGATGACAATACTAGGATTTGCAATGAAACCGGCAAATGCCACCTTAAATAATGAAAGACGCTCCCCCTAGATGTGTGCATATTTAAGATTTGCATTTGAATACAAATACACACACGAGAGAGAACACTACTTCCATAACCAAGATAATTGGAACTGGGTGGTTTGGGAAACAAGGTCATACCACCGTGATGAGAATAAAGCCGGAGCATACATAGATAATTCCATGAATCCATAAGCCATCAAATATGCTCCATAATTCCAGAATTCCATAAGGTCCATAATAGATAAATCCAGAATTCCATGAATACCAAACATAGTGGAGTACGACATAGTCTTACATAGACAAACACAAATAGCAAAAGAGTTCACGCTAGAAAAGGCACAAGCAAGCAAATAAAAACGACTAAAATCGAAAAGCTTGTGCCCGACCCTTGCAAATCCACGAGCCCTAATAGAACTACTTCTCCCCCTTTGGCATCGAAACGCCAAAAAGGAAGAAGAGCGAAGCGAACGCCAAAACTAAGATGGTACTACACACCCAAATTTGCAAGAATCAAATCAATTAAAAGCCAAATTCAGTGTGTTTTCCATAAGAACATGATATATGCAAGAAAATCCAACGAGACCCATGAGAAACCAACTCTTCTCGAGGAAGAGGGCGGTGGCTGAAGCCACCATGTTGGAGCACATGGCATGACACCGCGAAGATGTATCTTGAGTTCAAAACCAATGCTCATCGATGACCCACATATCACAAAATGATATTAAGGGAAATGATTTTATTTGCTTTCGGCATTATGGAGGGAGGGTTGGCCCAATCAATTAGGACCACACTCCCCCTATGTTTATGCCCGCATCTAAATACATGAATAAGCGCAAGTGAGTGTGCAAGGGTAGTCAAGCCAAGCTCCTTGAATCTATGATATTTAGCTCATTCCTCAAATAACAAAATCTTGCTTCATCAAGAGGCTTCGTGAAAATATCAGCAAGTTGGTTCTTCGTTCTCACAAAAGATAGAGCAATATCTCCACGAGCAACATGATCCCGAATAAAGTGGTTGCGAATCTCTATATGTTTTGTTCTTGTATGCTGCACGGGATTGTAAGCAATTTTGATAGCACTTTCATTGTCGCATAAAAGAGGCACTTTGTCACAATTAACACCATATTCCTTTAAAGTTTGCCTCATCCATAACAATTGAGTACAAGCACTTGCAGCAGCAACATATTCAGCTTCGGCGGTTGAGAGTGAAATACAATTCTGTTTCTTTGATGACCAGCACACTAGAGACCTGCCCAAGAATTGGCATGCACCAGAGTTGATTTCCTATCATCTTTGTCACCAGCCCAATCTGAATCAGTGTAACCACATAGAGAGAAATTTGAACCCTTGGGATACCATAGCCCAAAATTTGGGGAATGAACCAAATATCGGAAGATTCGCTTGACTGCCACTAAGTGGCTTTCTTTAGGAGCGGCTTGGTACCTTGCACACACTCCTACACTTAACACGATATCGAGCCTAGATGCGCAAATGTAAAGGAGAGAGCCGATCATGGATCGGTATACCTTTTGATCCACGTCTTTACCCTTGGGATGGAGTTCAAGTTGACACTTTGTTTGCATTGGGGTAGCAACGCCATTGAGATCCGTCATCTTGAACCTTTTGAGCATGTCTTGGATGTATTTAGCTTGATTAATAAAGGTTCCCTCTCTAAGTTGTTTGATCTCAAATCCAAGAAAGAACCTGAGCTCACCCATCATGGACATCTCAAACCTGTTAGTCATAAGCTTTGAAAATTCATCGTTAAAAGCTTGGTTAGTAGAGCCAAAAATAATGTCATCTACATAAAGTTGGCATACAAAAAGCTCCCCATTAACCTTCTTAGTAAAAAGAGTGGGGTCTATTTGCCCAACTTCGAATCCACGGTCTAGCAAAAGCTCTTTAAGGTGCTCATACCACGCACGTGGGGCTTGTTTAAGGCCATAGAGTGCCTTATCGAGTTTGTAGACATGGTTCGGAAATTTGGGGTCCTCAAACCCCGGGGGCTGCTTGACGTATACTAACTCATGTAGAGGACCATTAAGGAAAGCGCTCTTAACATCCATTTGTTGTAATTTAAAATTATGATGGGCTGCATAGGCAAGAAGGATACGGATGGACTCAAGACGAGCCACAGGAGCGTAGGTCTCGCCAAAATCAATTCCTTCCACTTGAGAGAATCCTTGAGCCAGAGTCGTGCTTTATTCCTCACAACAATGCCATTTTCATCCTGTTTGTTCTTGAAGATCCACTTGATGCCGATAACATTGCGACAATCCTTTGGTTTTTCAACGAGCTTCCAAACTTTGTTGCGTTCGAAGTTATTTAATTCTTCATGCATTGCAACAACCCAATCGGGGTCTTCAAGAGCATCAAAAACTTTCTTCGGTTCAACCATGGAAATGTGAGCTTGATGATCACAGAAGCTTGCAAGCTCTCTTCTAGTGGATACCCTTCGTCGAAGATCACCAACAACCTTGTCAAGAGTGTGACCTCTTAGTTCAAGGTTCCGATCAGCACGAGCCTTGCGACGAGCCTCAATGTCCTTATTGTTTCTAGGAGGAGTGGATTCGATAGTTGTATCCTTGTCTTGATTACTGCCCTGCCCTTGATCATCCATGTCACTGTTACTGCTGGAGGATTGTTGCTGAACATTTTCTTCAGACCCGGATAATCCGCCCCTTGGAGGGGCCGGACTATCCGGCCTGGGAGGTGAAGAACCAGAACCATCTTCCTGAGAGAGCCTGACTGGAGTTGGAGACCCAGGGCCGGATACTCCGCCCCTGGGGGCCCGAGACTCCGGCCTGGGAGCTTCAGAGTGTTGACTTCTCCTTCGGCTCCTCTAGAACCAGTTGGAGTGCCAGGGGCGGATTGTCCGCCCCTTGGAGGGGGCGGATAGTCCGGCCTGGGACTACCAACTTGTCTAGGGGACAGATGATCTTCAGCAGATGGTGCTGTTGATGCCGGATTGTCTCCAACAGTAGGAGCTTGTTGGTCTTGTGTAGATGAGGGCTCCACATGTGTGGAGCATTGTCCTTCCCGATCCGCCACAAGGGGTTCCTCAATGGGGCGGAAAAATCCCACGCCCATTCTTCTTATGGCATCTTGGGGTATTTCAACATCTGCATCACAAACATCAACTTGCCCTACAAAGGAGCCGTTATTTTCATCGAACTCCACACTACAAGATTCTACAACAATCCCAGTGAGCTTGTTGTAGACTCTATAAGTGTGGGATTCGGCACTGTAACCAACAAAAATACCTTCTAAAGCCTTGGATTCAAATTTTGACAAACGGACACCTTTAATAAGAAAGAAACACTTACACCCGAATACCCTGAAATATGAGATGTTGGGCTTTTTATCGGTAAGTATTTCATATGGAGTCTTGTCCAAGATATTCCGAAGGTAGAGGCGGTTTGATGAGTGACAAGCAGTGGATATGGCTTCAGCCCAAAAATTATAAGGAGACTTGAATTCAGCAAGCATAGATCTTGCCATATCCATCAAAGTCCGGTTCTTCCTCTCGTCTACACCATTTTGTTGAGGGGTGTACGCAGCGAAATATTGGTGTCTAATCCCCTCTTCGCTTAGAAACTAGTTTAAAGTGTAGTTCTTGAATTCTGATCCGTTGTCACTTCTAATTGCCAAGATGGGAACATTGTGTTGACGTTGAACTTCATTGGCAAAGTCGATGACAGTTTGTTGAGTCTCACTTTTCAGCTTGAATAAATATACCCATGTATATCTTGAGTAGTCATCGACAATGACCAAGCAATATTTCTTCCGACCAAGACTTGCATGAGAAGGAGGACCAAATAAATCCACATGAAGTAATTCCAAGATCCTCTTTGATGACACAATAGTCTTCCTCTTGTGGGGAGAGTCATGCATTTTTACTTCAACACAAGCCCTGCAAACACGATATTTGGCAAAAGAGACATTGTCTTTTAGTCCAAGGATGTGGCCACCCTTTTGGAGACTTTGCAAAGTTCTCATGTTGACATGGGCTAAACGGCGTTGCCATAGCCAGCCCACGTCGGCCTTCCCGAAAAGACACATCGGACCCGAAGTGGTTTTCCCCGAGAAGTCCACCACATACAGGTCATTTTCGACGTATCCAATGAAAGCGACCTTTAGAGACTTGCTCCATAAGAGTACCACCAAATCATCATCGATAAAAACAGCAAAACCCATCTTGCCAAGGGCACGAACAGAAAGAAGATTGTAGCCAAGGGTCTCAACAAGCATGACGTCCACGAGAGAGATATCGTGGGAAACCACAACCTTGCCAAGACCCAATACCTGAGATTTAGACTTATCACCATAGGAGACTGTGATATTATCATGATTTGGACGCATCTCCGTGATGATCTCCTTGCTTCCGGTCATATGACTAGTGCAGCCACTATCCAGCACCCATTTCGACCCACCGGAAGCATAGCCCTGCAAGAAAATTACTTCTTGGTTTTAGGTACCCATTTTTCAATGGGTCCTTTCATGTTAGTAACAAGGGTCTTTGGGACCCAAATAGACCAAGCAATATATTCATCAAAAGGACCAACATAATAAGCATAAACATCGCCATAGTCATCACAAAAGAGTTCATAATTCGGATTGTGGGACCCTGCAAAACCAATATCATTAGTCTTGTCTTTTGTGACAACTTTCTCAGCAGTGCTTGTCTTTAGTTGCACATTCTTGGTCTTGTTTTTCTTGGTCTTCTTCTTCTTGGACTTGGTGACATACCCAAGTCCCTCTTTACTATGATTTGACCTTTGCTTGCCAAGGACTTCGTCAAGCACACCTTTGTCCTTGGTAGTGATGTCCTTGATCACTTCTTTTTCCACCTTATCATTTTCTTTGTTACTATATGTTGAGTTTGACGAGCTAGGAGTATCATATTTGGCCAATCGACTTTGAAGCTGATCATGTGACTCGTTGAGAATAGAGAACTCGTTTTTCAACGCCTTGTGAGCATTGTCAAGTTTCTCCAATTCCTCGGAGAGTCTATCATGATTACAGAAGGAAAGTATTCCTTGGTGACAGCATTGCCACGTTCCTTAACGAGTTTAGTCACAGTTTCTTCATGTGACTCTTCCATAGACTCAAGTCTCTCTTCAAGAGAGACCCGAGCTTCTTCTTCTTCAAGAGCATTTTTTAGAGATGCAATTTCCATTGCATCCTCCCTTTCAATTCTGCCCTTTTCTTCGAGAAGTGCTTCGTTTTGGGCCAGCTGATCCATGAGAGCCTCAAATCGAACTTTGTGCTCACCTTGCAAGTTAGTGTAGAAATAATCCAAAGCAATAATCTCTTCTTTAACCTTAAGACTAGTAGGATCATCCATGTCTATCATAGTCTTTGAAAAAGAAGAGTTAGAAGTTACCTCGGAGCTTCGTGCCATGAGGCAAGTAGCATTCTTGTTGATGATGTTCTTGTTCAGAGAGACGAAGAGAGATGTTGATGTAGATGTGGTGGCTATAGCAGCCACCTCTTGAGAGCTATCATCCTCGTCCTCATCTTCACTCCCCGATGAATATTCTTCTTGAGCCACTAGAACAATCTTTGGTTGTTTCTTGAACGGAGCATTCTTCTTAACAAACTATTTCTTACGTGGAGCTTTTGATTTGTCCTTGAAAATGAGTCTTCCTCCATTATCCTCTCTACTTTGATATGGACACTCAGCTACAAAGTGCAGCCGGTCACCACAATTAAAGCATGTTCTCAGCTTGGGACCATTTTCTTTTCTTCCATAGGCTCCACTTTTGCGATCTAGTTCAGCTTTAGCCTTGGCTGGATCTTTCCAAAAGTTTCTTGCATAAAGAGCCAAGTATTGCCCGTGGCTCCTTTTTATATCCTCGGGACAGTCCAGGCCTTCTACCGCATATTCATCATGATCAATCACACTAGTCTTCAAGGCCATGTTGACCCCTTTTTGCATCCCCATAGCTCGAGCACGAGCATCTTCGGCATTCTTGGCAGCTACTTTGAACGCGGCCATTTCTTGCATAACCTCATTGGATGACATGAGGTGATAGTTATGCCTTCCTTGGAGACTTTTCAAATCTGTGGGCTCAAATGGCATAAGAGCACTGACATACTTGCGCTTGATCCAAGCATCATCAACATGAGCTGCACCGTGGTTTCTGAAGGTTGTGGCTATTGCCTTGAGCCTCCTATACATGTCCTCGTGGTCTTCTCCATCCAGCATATAAAATCCTTCAGCTTCATTGCTCAAGGCATCATATCTATTCCTTCTCATACTTTCATTTCCAATGAAGAGCTCGGTGAGGGCATCCCAGGCTTCTTTAGCTGTGCTAAGATGCTGAATGTGTGGCATGTCTTTGTCACCCACACCAAGCTGTATCATGTGTAGAGCTGTAGCGTTGAGTTGGCTATCAACCACTTCTCTTCTTGTGAGATTGTTGGGGTTTCCAACATGAAGACCATTTTCGATGATCTTCCACAACTCTATGGAGGAACTGCACACATGAGATTTCATCAAAAATTGCCATTGTGAGAAAGTAGATGCTGAAAGTTTGGGTGGATCACCCCTATTATGGATATGTGGGTGAGGGATAGGCGGATCAGGGGAATACACATGAGAAACCTCATTGTATCCATCCTTACCGCCATCCTTTTTCGAGGAGGAGCTCTTGCTAGTATCATCACCTACCACTTCGTTATCTTTGGAAACAGTTTTACCCGTTTCCTTGGATTGCGGAGTGGAATCCTCAGAGTTAGATGGAGGTGATGCTGCGGATGTGGAGAGACGCATTATCAATTGACGCATCTCTTCCATCTTAGCCTCCATTGAACTCACCAAGGTTGTTTCCAACATCTTGAGATCGTTCATGGTGACTACCTCCGAAGCATCATCCCCATCTACCTTGGAACCCATACTTCTCTTAGGCGGTTAAGCCCGAAATAAGAGCCGAGGCTCTGATACCAATTGAAATGGATCGTATGGGCACCTAGAGGGGGGGTGAATAGGTGCTAACCAATTTTTAATACTTTTTCAATTTTAGGCTTGACACAAAGTAAATTCTCTAGATATGCAACTACGAGAATTTCCCTATATGCAACCCTAACTACTAAGCACAAAAAGAGGACCGAGGAAACCGTAGTGGAGCACGCGGAGACACAGGGATTTGTTTTACTGCAGTTCCTTCCTTGTTAAGGGAAGTACATCTGCGTTGGAGGGGTGGGCGGTTCTAAGACAACCACGCCACAATAGGCCTCACCCTATTCTCCGATGGATCTCGCCACGAGAGGCCTGATCCACCTTCTCCACTATTGGATCCCTTCGAGGCGGGAACCGGTGCCTTTTACAACACTATCGGGGTACACACCCACAACCAAATTGGGGGCTCCCGAGATGACAACAAGCTGACACAAGAACAAGGTTTATCAATATAAACAAAAACGAGGATCTAGATATCTACAAGAAATACTAGATCGAAAGTTCTCCAAATGAATGGAGAGGAGTTGAATCGCTTGATTGCTGATGATGAAGATCGAGTTCTCCTCCTTCGATTCCCCAAGGGATGGGGCCTTTGGGTGGATCTCGGTGGAGCACTCTTGGATGAAGCTTTCAGATCTGATCTGGTATTTTTCGAGATGAATCAAGAGTTCTGGCAGGAGGGGGAAGGCTGGCTTAAATACCCCCTCCCCAGATCTGGCCGTTGCACAACTTTGGGGGCGGATTATCTGCCCCCTGGGAAAACTCTGCCCCAAGGGCGGATTCTCCGGGGGAAACTCCGCCCCCTCTCTGAGGCTTGCGTCTCGGAGAAGCTTGGTGAAGATCTTGGGGGCGGATAATCCGGCCCCCCTGAGGGGCAGATTATCCGGCCTAGCCGGAAAGTCCGGCCAAAACTCCGCCCCCTCTCTGGGGCTTGCGCCTTGGCGATGAGCAGGGGGCCGGGGGCGGATTATCCACCCCCCCTGAGGGGCGGATTATCCGGCGGGGCCGTAAAATCCGGCCAAAATTCCGCCCCCCTTCTGGGGCTTGCGCTTGCATGGGCAGAGGGAGGGGCGGATTATCCGCCCCTAGTGGGGCCGGATTATCCGCCCCCAAAGGCAGAGTTCTTTTCCCTTTATTCTCAAATAGAGCTGCAACACTTCAACACACATTAAATGATCCTTGGTATTGTTGTCTAACACACAAAACACTAGGGATTAAGAAATGTTCTTTCAGCTGCCCTCTTCCATCTTGCAGTTAAAGAAATTTTCAGAAGCCTCATAACTCTCAACTGCCGCGTGATCCTCAAATATCATTTTGAGTTCACGGACAATATCATGTGGGTCATGGTTCTCAAACCTTTTATGAAGCTCCGATTCCAAACCATACAAGATAGCACACTGAATTGTGGAGTACTGATTCTTCCGAGCGAGGAAAACATTCTTTACCTCATCGGTAGCATCAGCTGCAGGCGGGTCACCCAGCGGTGCATCCAGCACATAGGTCAAATTACCAGCATTGAGGACAATCCTCAAATTGCGGAACCAATCAGCGAAGTTGCTTCCATTGTTTTTCAACTTTTCTTTCTCTAGGAACGCATTAAAATTGATGGTAGGGGCCGCCATTGATATACAACATATTTGGTATAGTTTAGACTAAGTTTATGACAAATTGAGTTCTAATTAATAGTTAAATTAATCTAGGTGAACTCCCAGTCAAAACAATATCCCTCAGATTGTTTTAGTGATAAAACGAACCAAATCCACCACATCAAAACCGATCATCACGAGAGTTGATGTAGCTTCAATGGCGAACAATCGACATGTTCATCATATCTACTATATGATTCATGCTTTACCTTTCGGTGATCCGTGTTCCGAGACCATGTATGTACATGCTAGGCTCGTCAAGATCAAACCTTAGCTTCCGCATGAGAAAAACTGGCTTGCTCACGTTGTATACACTTGCAGAATCTAACACACCCGATCATCATGTGGTGCTTCGAAACAACAAGCTTTAGCAACGGTGCTAACTAAGGATGAACACTTTAAAACTTGAAATTTGTGTGCTTGAGGGATCATCTTATAATGCTACCGTCGTTAACTAAGCAATACAAGAAGCATAAAGGATTAACATCACATGCAATTCATAATATGTGATATGATATGGCCTTTCTTCTTTGTCCTTCTGATCTCCATCTTCAAGCACGAACATGATCTCCATCATCACCGGCATTGCATCAAGGTCAATGACGTCGTTCCAAGGTTGTTGTCCACCAGCTTCAACTATTACAACTACTTTGAATAGACACGCGGGTCTTAACAAAATTTAAAAACAACCATATGGCTCCTGCCGGTTGCCAACTTCCAATAAGGAACATTGCATACATCAAATATAATCACAATCATGGCATATCACATCACAGCACACCCCTGCAAAACAAAGTTAGACGCCTCTCATTTTCTTTGCATATTTTACGTGGTTTGGGGCTTTCAATAAGTGTCGCTCTAACTTACGAACAAGAACCACAATGTTGATGCTTGAACTATCAAGTGCCCATTGTAAATTGGATCTATACTATAATGGGAGAGACAGACACCCGCAAAGCCACTTATGCAATACAAGTTGCATGTTCAGCGTGGAGCAAGTCTCATGAACGATGTCATGTAAGGTTAGCCTGGGCCACTTCATCCCATCATACCGCAAGATGCAAAGTACATAAGAAGCAATTGATAATAAAAGCACCACCGCCCACAATGACCATTGTGTTCTACTCGTGCAACAAATCTACATATAGACACGGCTCTGATACCACTGTAGGGGTTCGTAGCATGGAAAACAAAAAATTCTACCGCATGCAAACAAACAAGCCAAGATCTATCTACTAGATTGTAGCAACGAGTCGATAGAAGAACTCACCCTCGAAGATTCCAAAGCGGTTAACGAGAGCGGATTCTCGTGGGTGATGTAGTCGTACTCTTTCCGATCTCAAGATCGTGTAGACGATCCTTCTGGAGCCGCGTTCCGGCAGCGCTCCCACAGTCGGTCACACGTTCGGTACTCGATGAAGACCTTCCACTCCCTTGTTCCAGCAGGCAGCGGAGGTTGTAGCACTCTCCTCGCGATTCCGGCAGCACGACGGTGTGGTACCGGAAGTAGAGGGGAGATCTCGCAGGGCTTCGCCTTAAGCCGGAGCGAGTATGGTGGACTATGGGAGAGGCCTTGGCGATCTAGGGTTTAGAGGCACCAAGGAGAGAGAGCTAGGCTAGCGGCTAGGGCAAGGGGAAGCCCCAACTCGGTGGCTTGGGAGAAAACCCTAGGGCGGTGGCTATGGTGGCCGGCGGCTAGGGTTAGGGTTTGGTGGGGCAAGGTGTAGCTCTAGAGGGGCACCCTTGACCCTCCTTTTATAGGTGGGAGGGCGCGGCCAAGGGGGAGGGAGTCCTCCCCCAAGTCGGCCTCCTTGGCCGGCGGTGGAGGGAGGAGGACTTCCTCCCCAAGTAGGTTTCCTACTCTCCCTCCACCAAGCAAACTTGTCGTTTGACTTTTCAAATTGGCGTTTGACTTTTCAAACTAGGATTTGATTTATCCCTTTATTTTGCTCAGCGATGACACCTAGTACATGATGCAATCATTCCAACTTGTTATGACACATTCATGTACCCTTCCCCTCCGGAGTGCCGGACCTTCCGGAACCTTCTAGAACATTCCCGATGAAAACACCAGAATCGTTCTCCAACTCCGAAACAGGACTTTCCTTATATGAATCTTATTCTCCGGACCATTCCGGATCTCCTCGTGATATCCCGGATCCCATCCGAGACTCCGAACAACATTCAGTCTCTTACCCATCATTCCATAACTACTCAACAACATCGAATCCTTAAGTGTGTCTCCCTACGGTTCGTGAATTATGCGGACATGATCGAGACACTTCTCCGAACAATAACCAATAGAGGAATCTGGATATTCATATGGCTCCCACATATTTCAACGATAACTTTGTGATCGAATGAACCACTTACATACGATACCAATTTCCCTTTGTCTCACGATAGTTTACTTATCCGAGGTTTTGATCGTTGGTATCTCTGCATACCTAGTTCAACCTTGTTACCGATAAGTACTCTTTTCTCGTTCCCGTGATATGTGATCCCTTGTGAGCCAGTCACATGCTTGCAAGCTAATTGGATGACATTCCACCGAGAGGGCCCAGAGTATATCTATCGGTCATATGGATGGACAAATCCCACTCTTGATTCATGTGTCTCAACCCATACTTTCCAAACACTCAATGCCACCTTTATAGCCACCCAGTTACGGTGTGGTGTTTGATGTCATCAAAGCATCCTTCCGGTGATGGTGATAAGCATGATCTCATGGTCGAAGGAATTAGGTTACTATGTATTAGAAAGCATATAGCAATTGAACTATTAAAATGACTTGATCTTTATGCTACGCTTATCTATAGGAGTATGTCCATCATACCATTCTCCTAATGATATGATCTTGTTGTTAATAACATCCCAATGTTCATGATAGGGAAACCACAATCATCTATTAACCAACAAGCTAGTATTATGAAGAGGCTTTACTAGGGACTCTAATTTAGTTTACAAATCACACAAGTATTAATGTTTCCTGGTTAATACTGTTATAGCATGAATGTAAACATTTATCATAAACACAAAGATATAATAATAACTATATTTATTACTGCCTCTAGGGCATATCTCCAACATTATCCCCCCGACATTAGTCCCCGAAGCTGGCGAGGCCTAGCAGTTTTTGCTGTTAGGCGTCTCCAGGTTCCTTTAATGTACTTGGAACTTCTGTCTCTCTCTCTATGTGTGTGTGTGTGTATTTACTGCTTAGGGCGCACTGTTTGGCGTAACCTCGATATTTTTCGAGTCTATTTAGCCCCTTCCGAGTCTCATCTTTGACTTTATGGGCCATTTCTACCTCGTGCCGAGTCACTTTCAACGCTGCCGAGTCATTCTGGGCTTGCTCTAGTCACTGATAGGCTGTAATCATGATTGCTTGCCTCAAATTTCGTCTCAAATCCTGACTGCACAGTGACGGCGGCGCAGTAACTCCCTGTCACTTTGGCAGTCCCACCGCTCAGCACCTCGTGTCCTGTGCAGCGTGACGTGGCTCTGGATTTTCCATGTATTGCCTACACGAGGCGCTCGCTGATGCGCTTACTCGGCCAAATACACGGCAACATAGTGGCCAGACGGCGCAAAGGGATCCCACGCTGTTTTTTTTACTCTCCTTAAGTAGGGGTGCGGGGAACTTAACTGCCTTTGCCTGTTCAGTTTCCCCTTGCCTTCTTCTTCTTCCTTGCACCTCCCAATCCTAAACCGCCCCATGCAGTTCTTCTCTCCTGCCGCTCCACTCCAGTGATTCTTTACTTCTCCTTTCGATTCTCCGACGGGTCCTTACGTCTCCAGGCATGTTCCAATGACGGAAGAGCCCAAATCGCCTAACATTATGGACGCCCGCGATGCTGGTGAGGAGGTGGAGGAGCACGAGTCCACCGGCGAGCGCGGTGGTTGGGAGGGATCCGAAGTCATGGTGGAGGATCTTGAGTGGCTGCGCTCCACCAGGTGCATTCCTCTCGAGGTTGATTGTCGCCTTCCTCTAGGTGAGATCGTCCCCAAGCCCGAGCCCAACGAGAGGGTGGTTTTTCTCTCGCACTTTGAGTGTGGCTTCGCTCTTCTAGTTAGCAATTTCTTCATCTCTTTTCTTTCCACCTTCCAACTGAAAACCCATCATCTGCCTGCCAATGCCATTGGCTCTCTCTCTTGCTTCATCTCTGCCTGCAAAGGCTATCTTGGTATCTGGCCCACTGTTCTTCTTTGGGCCAAGTACTTTAATTTCCGGATCCAGGTTGTGCCTGATCCCGACGTTCCTCGCGCTGAGAAGAGGCCCACCAGGTGTGGAGCTGCTGGCATCAAGCCCAGGAGGGATTCTGTCTTTCCCCGGGTCACTAGCATCGACTCTTGTAAGAAGTGTCATAGAACCTTTTTCTATGTCAAGAACAGTGGGTCCAATGACTACATCCGGCTTCCCCCCTTCAAGGACGAGGTTTCCAGCAAGGAACTATGGAAGCTTGACCCGCGTGACAAGAATCCGGCCATGAACGAGGCTCACAGGATCATAGAGAGGCTACTTGATTCGGATAAGAACTTCCACTTAACCGAGGAAGACCTCATGTGTGCCTTCATCGCACGTCGAGTCAGCGCCATCCAGGCCAGAAGCCACAAGATGTGCTTCATGAGTGGCCTGCGAGATCCTACCCAGCATTCCACTCTGCAGCTCACCAATGATTTAGTGGCCTGTCGAGTCAGCTCGATCTTCAAGCTGAACTTAGCAGAAAACTAGGCCTGGAGCTTCCCCCTTTCAGCCGAGATAGGCCTGTCCCGTGGGTAAGCATCCGAGTCATTGAATCGCTGCCGACATAGCTTTTCCTTGCATTTACTCGTTGTCCTGTTTCTTTATTGATTTCATTCTGTTTGTCTTTCGTAGAATCTCGTTCACCAGGTTGATGACAGTACCGTTCCTCCCAGCGCTTATTTTGATGATCGATCTGATGCTGACGAGGTTGAGTATGATCTAGAGTGCTTCATGTCGATCCTGCATGCTGCCCCTGCTCCTGCTTAGGGTAAGACCTTTACTCGAAATACTTTGCGAGATTGGTCTGATGATGACAATGTGGACTGTGAAGTCTTGGAGGTACTTGTCCTTTGACCTAATTTTCTGACTTATCCCATTGAGCTTGTCATTTACTCATGCAGCTGGCCAGGTACACGAGGAACCTCCCCTTGCCATAGGCGGATATGGCAAGCTCCCAGCAGCTAAGCCGGGTAAATGGTGTGGGGTGTCCTCCAGCACTTAGCCTTCGAAGAAGCACCGAGTCGATCCCGCCGCTCCTCCTGCAGCCATGGCCTCGCAGTCTTGCAAGACCACTACTCGCCAAGTCGCTCATCGCGCTCCTCGCGATCCGACCATCTCCGGGTAACTTTAGCTGCTTGTTACCTTTCATTTTCTTTTTCCGTTATGCGCTTGTTCTCTTATAGCCTTCTGTTTTTATATTCAGCGCCGCTATGTCCGCCAATCAAGCTGCTCCCAGCATGGTTTTTTCCCAGTCAAAGCCTGTTTCTCCTCCTCGCTCTGATCTTGTCGTGCAGAGCCCCGCTCGGGTCACTGCCTCCACTACTGAGGCTCGTGAGTCTCAGAGTGAGGGGGATCCGGTGGCGCGTCTGACTGAGGTGATCCGGCCTCCCTCTCCAGTTGCTCTTCCCGAATAGAACCCTAGAATCGGTGCCAGCAATATCGGCGCCGAGTCCGCCCAGAAGATTTTCGAGTCTGCTCCCCCCGTTGTCAGCTCGCCAGTTGATCCGTTCGTCGTTCCTCCGTCAGTTGTTAAGCCTGCTTAGTCGACTCGTGTATCCTCAACCAGTCCTAGACCTGCTTCCCCTGCTTTTTTGGCTGAAGATAAGACCCGACCTGCTGCTTAAGGCCAAGCTCGCTGCACGCCTAGCAAGCCCTCAGATTCTAGGAAAATGACTTTGATTCACACCCCAGGTTCCGCTCCGAATATTCGGCCCACACTACCAACAATGACACCTGCTACCGCAGGTCAGTTGGGCGAATCTGCCGATGCTGGGTCTGGCCATGTTTCCAAGGCCCGCGGCTTGCACACCAGTGCCACCGCTACCCGTGCCGGGGTGGGGACTAGCCTGAAGAAAGGGCAAGTCCTAACTCGGACGCTCAGCGGGCAAGGCCTTGGTTCTACAGAGCGCTATGCGCTTGCCTGGAATGCGGCCGCTGAACAAGAAGTGAGCTCCAGTTCTGGCCAGAAGCTAAAACTGGGCCCCAATGTTGTTTCTGAGATGACCCAGCAGGCCATTGCCCTGATGGCCAAAGAAGATCATGTGAATGAGGTATGCAATTTACTTACTCTTTTGCGTACTGAGTATTTTTATATTATACATTATCCCTAGTGCCCGAGGTTACTGCCGAGTAAGGAACTTATTCGGCTGTAAGCTCTGAGTTAGAACCTATCTTTTATTTCCTCCTGCCAAGTTTGCATGTTGGATTTTTGATCCCTAGTACTCGAGGTTACTACCGAGTAAGGAATTTATTCGGCTATAAGCTCATCCTCTTGCATAAACCTTCTGACTGAGTCTTTTTTGTGTAGCTCACACATAACGAGCGTACCAAGGTGCATCATGCTCTTATCCTGGAGTATCGGAAGCTTGAGCTTGCTCACCAGGATCTGAAAGCTGAGGCTCAGGGCCAAGGTACTTTTCCTACCCGGCTTGCTTTTACTTGACAAATCTATTTTTGTTTCATCCTCTTGAATTTTTTTCGTTGTCTTTTCACAGCTTCTGCCCAATCCACCATTAATGCGCTGCATAAATAGATCGCGACGCCGAAAGTAATTCCCTTTTCCTTAGAAATCTTGTGACTGCTCCGCACTTATGCTTACTCATTTTCCATTTTTATCTCGGCTAATCCGAGATGGCTTGCTGTTACTGACGAGTCAGATGCTCTGAATAAGCAGATCAGCACCAAGTTGATCTCCAAAAGGAGCGCGATGAGGTGACCCGGCTAAAGCAGCATGTGGCAGATATGGAGCAAAAACACCAGTCCGAGTTGAAGGGCATGCGCGAAGAACTTGCCGAGAAAAATGGCCAGCATGCTGCTAGTGTTGAAAATACCAACCAATTGCTCAAGGAGGCCGACTTAGCAGTTCAGTCGATACACCAAGACTTGGAAGCTCTTCAAGCCAAGGCTAAGATCTGGCAGAACAAGATCGGCGCGATCAACTCATTTCTCGGTAGTGAGTTCTTACTCTTTTCACTATACTTCTATCCTTAGTCTTTTCCCCTTTTCCATTATTTTTTGATGTTCCTCCGTGTTTGCAGAGAACTTCCCTGAGGCTGACATGTTTGCCTTAAGGGCAATAAAAAGGTGCGGGCTGAATCTGGGGCTCCAGCTGACGGCGAGATCACCATCGACGAGCATCTCGTAGCGCTCTTAGAGCGTGTGACCACACTAAAGTCATGTGGTGTCGACTTTCTTAAGTTGGCAATACATGCATTTAGGATGCTCTGGCTGGATGAGGATGCGCCCACACTCGTTGAGCCCTTGGCTTCCAAGTTGCTTCTTACTAAAGAAAGGCTGGATCAGTGGCGCGAGTCAGCCGGTTGTGTCGCAGCGGACAAGGCCCTTGCTTTTGTGCTCTCCTGGTATGGGGATATCAACCTTGATGTTCTTTAGCATATGAGGGCCGAAGGCAAGTAGATCCTCGAGCCTGAGCTTATCAATAAATTCCAAGAGCGAGCCTACGCAATGGTAGAGTACGCTTCGGTACGCGCCTGGTGCGATGGGCCTAGCTTCCTCGACCTTGGCGAACCACTTTCTGAGACTGTTGATGATGACGGTGCCAACAGTGAGGCCACCGAGTCAGATGGTCCTGAAGACTCGGCTGATGCTACTGACTTGGCCGACGTTCCAGACGACGCTCCTAGCTCCAGCCCCAAGAATGCTCCTTCGAGTCCAGCTGCCTCTTAAGCTGGTTAAAGAAGAGTCAATTCTGATGAGATCCTCGGTATGTCAGGTGCAAATGTAATATATTCCGCACTTATTTTGGGTGTGTGCCTTGCTAAGGCTTAAACTTCTATTTTGCTTGAATGCAAATCATCCTGGGGCAAGTCCCCGAGTTTCATTTGTCGTTTTCCTTGTCCTTGAATTTGGCTCTTGTCTACCTGGAATCATTCGACACTCTAGCCGATATATCCTGCAATTGGTTAGTTAAAAACATGCAAAGATCCGACTCGTGTTTCCCCCTTTACTTATCCGGTGTTTGTGTTTACTCGTCATTGATCTTTTCCTCTTGCTTGCCATGAACGAAGCCGTGTTTTCGGACAACAGCATAGTCGAGGAGTTGATTCCATACGAGTAAACATTACTTATTCTGAGATAAGTTTAGGTGTCAACGCCAGCCGACATAAAATTTTCAAGAACAAACATAAGGGGCAGTCCTCGAGTCAGTTTTTCGAGTCATACCATTTTATTATCAACACATAGCCGGCATAAGTATCCGACATATGAGAGTTTGAGAGATACATACACTGCTTCTCCTAAGTGTAGAAAGGACGTAGCAATGCCACATTCCATGGCCTCTTGGTCTCATCACCCGATCTGTCCACCTTGTTTTTTTGTGCTTCACAAGCATCTATTAGGTAATATGAATCATTGTGCAATGCTTTGCTTACAATGAATGGTCCTTCCCATGGGGGTGATAGTTTATGCATTCCAATTGTGCGTTGCACTAGTCTGAGCACCATATCCCCTTCTCGGAAAACACGAGGTTGAACATTCCGGATATGATAGCGTCGGAGATTTTGCTGATATATGGTGGACCTGGATAATGCCAATTCTCTTGCTTCTTCGAGTAAGTCCACTCCATCTTCTCGTTCCTCTTTTATCTAGGCTTCCGAGTATTGCCTTACTCTTGGCGAGTCAGGTTCTATGTCGGCAGGCAAAACTACTTCTGCCCCATACACAAGGAAGAACGACGTATAGCCTATTGATCGATTCAGAGTTGTTCTTAAGCTCCACAGTACTGAGGGTAGTTCCTCGATCCAGCAACCAGGTGATCTCTGGAGTGGTTCCATTAGGCGGGGTTTTATCCCGGATAGAACTAAGCCATTAGCTCGTTCAATGTATCCATTTGATTCTGGATGGTCGACTGACGCTACGTCAAGTCTTATTCGATTTTTCCCACAAAATCGAGCGAAAGCTCCTTTGGCAAATTTTGTGCCATTGTCTGTGATCACACTGTGCGGTGACCATATCTCAGGATTATGTCTTTTAGGAATGTGACAACTGTTTTTCCATAAATTTTTTTGATGGGCTTAACTTTTATCCATTTGGTAAACTTGTCAACCATTACCAGTATGTGAGTCATGCCGCCCCTCGCTGGTTTGAACGGTCCTACCATATCCAGGAACCATACTATGAATAGCCAGGTGATTGGTATAGTTTTTAATTCAGACGCTGGTAAATGTGACTTTGATGCGTAACGTTGGCAGCCGTTGCATTTCCTCACTAGGTCTTGCGCTTCTGCCAACGCACTTGGCCAGTAGAATCCATGTCAGAATGATTGGCTACCAATGCTCTTGACGAGGCATGGTGCTCACATTCTCCTTGGTGAATATCCAACAGTATTTCTTGGCCTTTATCTAGACTTATGCAACGCTGCAATACGCTCGTCACACTCCTTTTGTACAACTCCTTGTTAATTATCGTGTATACTTTTGCTCTTCTTTCTGTTTGTCTTGCCAATATCTTGTTGATGTCTACGTACTTCTATTCTTGTAGATAGTTGTTGGTGAAAGAACATGTGGGCCCCATGTGTGGTTTTGGTAATTAATGATAATCTTTATGGACTAATGTGTGTATTAAGTTATACTTGTAGGATTTGTCCATTAGCATCTCTTGGGGCATGTGTTGGCTTCAAGGTTGATGAAATGATAAGACGATGTGTTGTGCAAGCTCAAAATGCACCATCTATAGAAGATCTCATGTTTGATGCTTGCCATTCTCGGTGATCATGGATCGATGATGAGGAATTAAGAAAGGCGTTACATCTTGAGAAGGGCAAGATCGTCTACATCAAGCTCAAGTGGAATGCTCAAGGCAAAGGTATAATCTTGATAGGTTTTCCCTTTTGCCGGTCTCATATTGTTAGTAGGAGACCGGGTTTAGGATAGATAACCGTACTATCAAGAGGGGATCTCGAATGAGTAACTCGATCACATCGTTCGGAGAGAGCTCAAACCTTTGCATACTTGCATCATCGTATTTGGTTGTTATTTGGTCTTATCCATGTGAGGATATAGATCTTGTGGTAATCTCCATAACAAGCTCTTGTTCATCAAAATCGGATCCCTCTTTTATATCTTATTGCGATTTTGATCTATGCGGTTTTTCGGTTTCTCACCAAGTGAGGTATCTCACATTATTATAATTGATACATTCTCACTTGGTGATAACCAATATTTTCACCTTTTATAGGGAAGCTCATGTCGTCCTCTTTCCAACGCAATTGGAATCGGGTCGATCGGAGTTACCAATCAAAAGTTATAGCCGTTTGAATATCTGTTGGTCTCCTAGGTACCAAAATGCGGTAGTACCGTATTTTATTACCTAGCAAGGCAGAAGGTTTTGGAAAGTTGACAAAATCCACTGCCGGGCTAGGTACCAAAAAGCGGTAGTACCGCATTTTAGTACCTAGCGCGGCAGAAGGTTTTTTACTTCGTCATTTGGATCTATCCTCCCTTGTTGTACTATGATGTTTCTTTGCATGATCTTGTAGAGGTTGTTGTCCTCTTCGAAACGAGGCCGAGGTCATCGAAATCGGAGTCCGGATGCAAAAGTTATGGTTGTTTTCGTTCTGTGATGACCGGTAGTACCGGACCAGGATCCGGTAGTACCGCCTTTTGGTAACAGGGGGCGCAGAGAAAAAATGCGTTTGGAGCCCCAGGAACCCTAGGAAATGTCCGGTAGTGCTGGAAAAGTCCGGTAGTACCGGGAATCGCGTTTTTGGGCTGCAACGGTTGGATTTTGGAGGGACCTATATAAGAGGCCTTCTTCCCCAATGGTTCCTCAACTATTCTTGCAAGTTTTCCCCTCCATTGTTGACCTTCTTGAGCTTGCTTTCTCTCAATCCCTCCTATGATTCTTGCATATTCTTGAGGGATTTGAAAGAGGAGATCTAGATCTACAATCCCACCAATCAATCTCTCCTCTAAGTGAGGGGAACATATTGGGATCTAGATCTTGGAGTCTTTTGTGGATTTCCTCCATTGTTCTTCCTCTCTTATTCCCCCATAAGCTTTTGTAGCTTTGGTGGAATTTGGGAGAGAAGGATTTGAACATCTTTGTGGTGTTCTTGCCATTTGCATTTGGTGCATCGGTTTGTGTTCTCCTCGGAGGATTTGGTTCGTGTGACTCATTGGAGCTTGTCCCTCTTGGGTTCTTGGAACCCTAGACGGTTTTGTGGCCTTGGTGGCATTGTGGCCTTTTGTGGCATTTGTTCGGAGCCTCCAATTAAGTTGTGGAGAAGTGCCCCAACCTTGTGAGAGGTTCCGGTTGCCACCGACAAGTGCACCGATAGTGGAAGCGTGGATCGATCCCGTTGGGGTGAGATTCACCGGAGAATAAGGGAGGCCTTTTGTGGCGTTGGTGGTTTGATACCACCCCCTCTCCAAACGAGACGTACTCCATGTTGGGAGGAACTCGGTAAAATATTTGTGTCCCCGCGTGCCTCGGTTATCTCTATACCCGAGATCTTTACTTATGCACTTTACATTGTGATAGCCTCCATGCTTGAAGTAATATATATCTTGCTATCACTTTGTTGCTTGTATTGCTTAGCATAAGTTGTTGGTGCACATAGGTGAACCTTAGTTGTTCTAGGTTGTGCTTAACAAAGTAAACAATAGCTTTATTCCGCCTTTGTTGAGATACTCTAGGAAAAGTTTTAATCGCCTATTCACCCCCCCTCTAGGCGACATCCGTATCCTTTCAATTGGTATCAGAGCCCGGTCTCTCATTTTAGGCTTCACCGCCTTGAGAGTAAAGATGTCGGCTAGGGGATTAGTGCACAATGACATGTTTATATTCGATGGCACAAATTATGATATATGGAAAACTCGTATGCTTATTCATTTTCGGAACATGGACCCAAATTTGGAGCGTATTGTAGATATATGTTATTCTCCTCCTATGGATTTCAAAAATCTATCTAGTGAGGATGAGAAAAACTTATATCTCGATGCTCAAGCTTCTAATGTGCTTGTTAATGCTTTGAGCTATGTAGTTACATCTTCAATCATTCCTTTTTGGAGCGCTCATGAGTTATGGACAAAACTTCAAGATAAATATGTTGTGTCCAACGTTATTGAGGATGATTGTGTTGCTTCCACTTCCGGTTGATATGAGTTCTCATCCTCTACCACTTCACCAACATGTGACTTTTCACAAGGTAATGATATGGTGAGTGGTGATAGAAATTGCAATTTGGATAGTGTGCTTACTATTTGTAATCCCTCATCTCTATCTAGTTGCAATGATCTATCTTTGGACTTTAACACTTCTAGCACTACAAACTCCTTACATGCTTGTGTTAATAGTCCTTGCATATCATGTAGAAATGACTTGAATAAATCTCATGATGATATGCTTGTGTTGTCTTGTTGCCATGATGAAAATGCTTCCATTTCCTCTAGTGCTTGTGTTGCTAACCATGTAGAGGAAACCGAAGATTCTATGGGCCAAGACATGGTTTTGAATGAAGCCACATATGCAATCTCATCTTCACCTTATTCCGGTACCCACCTATGCCTTATGGCTAGGGATTCTAAGGTAACTCCTACTTTGGAACCCATTACCTCTTATGATGAGGAGGATGTGGATAATGTGGAAGAAGAGCTTGATATTGATGATTTATATGAGAAGGGTGAGATTGTTTATCGTTCCCTTGTTAAAAATGATATTGCTTGCTCTAACTTTATTGAAGTCTTGGACTTTGCTATTAGGAGCAAAGAACATATTGATAAGTTAGAAACACAAATTGAGGTGCATGATAACAACATTGATAAAATGTGTAGTCTTGAGCGTGAGTATGCTAATATAATTGCAAACCTAAATAAAGCTCTTGAAGAGGAACAAACCACCAAGGAATCTCTTGAGGAGACCTTTGCTTTAGAGCTATCTAGAGTAAAGGAATCTCATGATAGAGATCTTGAGGTGGCAAGTGATCTCAAAAGTAAAAATAATGAGGCTCAAGTTTCTTATGCTAAACTCCTTGAGGATTTTGAGCACCTCAAAAATGGCTCTAGGGTCATAAAGGGTGAGCTCATCAAACTCACCGAGTCACATGAGAAACTTAAAGCCTCATATTCAAAAGAGCTTGCCAAGTTGCCCTCACCTCTTGCTAATAATGATGATGCTTGTGCTACTAACTCTATTTCTTGTGAAGCATCTATGTTGAAGGAGAATGTTGAGCTAAAGGCTCAACTTGCGTTGCTAACTAGCAACTATGGGAAATTAGAAGAAAGTCATGTTAAGCTCTCGAGCTCGCATGAGGATCTTCTAGTCTCCCATGGTAGGATAAAGTTAGCTCACGAGGCCATCGTGTCAAAGGTAACATCTAGTGGGCCTCATGTGGACATTAGCACTATATCTACTCCAAATGTTATATTGCCATGTGCTAGTCCTTGTAGTTCATCCTCTCACAACCATGATATATCTCGTGATGAATTACATTCTGTGCCTTGTTGCTCTCACAATGTGGCATCTACTTCCTCTAGTACTTTTTTTGAAACTAACCATGTAGAGGAAATCAAAGAGCTCAAGGCTCAACTCACTTCTTTGAAGAATGACTTGAAAAGGGGTCATCAAGGGAAGGTCGCACTCAACAAAATCTTGAGTGTGCAAAAATCCCCCAATGACAAGAGTGGGCTTGGATTCAACTCCAATGCCAAGAACAAGTCCACTATCAAGTTGAAGCACAAGGACAACAAGAATAATGGCCAAGATCAAGTCAAGAATCCGGCCAACATTGTTTGCTTCAAGTGCAAGGAAGAAGGGCATCATTTCAAACTTTGCCCATCAAAGAAGAAGTCCCTTGGCAAGAAGCAACAAGGGAAGCATCCTCAAGCTCTACATCTTGTTAGAGATGGGCCTCCTCCCAAGAAGACTCAAGCTCTTCCTCAAGTTGTTGCTTCATCCAAAAATA
This sequence comes from Avena sativa, assembly GCA_916181665.1. Lineage (NCBI taxonomy): Eukaryota > Viridiplantae > Streptophyta > Magnoliopsida > Poales > Poaceae > Avena > Avena sativa. Next base: position 366,399,874 of record OV702297.1, on the reverse strand, counting down.
AAGATGGCAAGAGAAGAACTTGCTACATTTGCCGTAAGAAAGGGCACATTTCTTCCTCATGCACTATTGGTATCTCCTCATCCAACCCTATCATTATTGATAATGCTTATTCTCTTTATAAGGATGAGGTTGGCAATGTGTTTGCCAAATTTGTTGGTGCCCAATGTGGTGTCAAGAAAAGATCCATTTGGGTTGCCAAGCCTATTGTGACTAACCTCTTAGGACCCAACTTGGTTGGGTACCAACTAGCCAAAACTTGATCAATAGGTATATTTTGGAGGGCATTGGAGTCTTGGCTACATTATGAAGAATTGAGGGATCTTCATCTAGTATAATTGTCAAGCCAAGTCATGTGGATTATAGTGCTCCTATTATATTTCCAATGTTCCTCCTTGCGGTAACATATGCTAAACTCTTTACATTGAAAGTTACTCTCCCCTTTGTGCATGTGTTGGTTTTGTATCTTCCATGCTTTTGTACATGTTGTGCTTTCCACTTAATTATCTTGAGATATCAAGCATATTTGTGTATGATTGGGTGGCACACCATGTATGCGTGTTTCTTATGTTTGAGCCTTGATTGGTTATATTTGGTATCTTATTTGGATCTTGTGAGAAATTAATGGATTATCCCATTTTGGGGGAGTGTTATGCTTGGGCATTCCACAATCCTAAATTATGTGTACATGAGGAATACCACCTAGTATTTAATATTGGATTCTTGTCTAGTCTCTATGTGGTATAATTCTCATGAGAAATGTAAGTTTTATAATGTCCATTAATTATCTCTATTCGTATCCTTTTGCCTCGTGTTGTTTTTATGGTAGTATCACATTATGGGGGAGTCTTAGGCTTAGTGCAAATTACAATCCTAGAAAATGTGAATATTAGAGGTTGTGTCACTTAGAATTGATATTGATTATTATCTAGCTCCTATGTGACACATTTTCTCATACAAGTTCCAATTTTCTTGAATGCCTTTATTGATCTTATTTTGGATCTTGTATATGAGAATGTTTCTTGGTATGTGTTTCCTCATATTTAGATATATATATCCTCATGGAAACCATTTGCTTCAAGTTACTCTAATCACTAGTGATTGTGTGACTATTGGAAGCTACCAAGAATCTTGTTCGAAGTATCATGCTTAATTTCTTATATTTAGTTATATGCTTCTTGTTGTGACTATGATATTGGATATCCATGCAAGCTACCTTGGGAAAATTATTCCCAATATTTCTTGTCCTTGGACAATGAGTACCCAACTTATGGTAGAATTTATTGATCATATTCACTTTGGCCCTTGCTTAATTTTATCCTATCTTTGGCCAAGAAAATGTTTTGTGTTGTCTCCCAAGCCTTCCTTGCTTCTTGTGGATCTTCTTATTTTATTGATATCCTCTTGTGTTTTACTTATTATAGGTACTAGTGATGATCCCATTTGTGTGCATTTTTCATGTAAAAGGAAAATCCTACATAATGCACTATCTATGGGGGAGCTCTCCTATATTATTTAGAACACTCATATTTATGCTTCTTTGTTTGGTCCATATCGAGTTTTATGTGCTTGGAACCTCAATCTTTTCGTTTTGGTATTTGTGCCATCATGAGAAGTTTGGGGAGTTTGGTTTCTTGTTGGAACCTTGCTCTTTTTGGGAGTTGGTTTTGTCTCATTCCTTGTTTCTTTATTTGACCATCTTAGAATTAGATAAACCCTTGAGCAATTTTATTTCTATATATCTTTTGCTCCTTTGGTTTTAGCCTAGTTCATTTGTTGAACATGTGATCTTTCATGTGTTGAATTGGTTCTTTGATACAATTTGGACATCATTTGTCATGTCACACTCTTGTGTGTGCAATCTTGATTTACTTGGTGTTTTTGTTCAAATTGTATCTCCTTTTGGTTCTTGAAAGCTTTATGCATGCATATTTACTATGTGTTTATATTATGGTATGCTTGATTTCTTTGATCCAATATATAGGGGAAACTCCACCAAATCCCATCGGCTAAGTTGTGCATGAAATTAAATTTCATATCAATATGCACATATTTATGTGGAGTCTCTCCTATGTATTGTAGTTGCACTAACTACATCGGACCCAATAAGTTTGGGGACCATTTTGTACTTAAATGTGTTCTAGGTACATTGGAGATATATTGAATGCTTGTCTCTCAATCTTGAAGAAGTGGTGCGTTAATGGAAATTGGAGGCAAGCTATACGATGATCAATGAATTCATATCCTCTACATCCTACCAATTATATCTCGGTAACAAGTATCTATTTCTCATGCTCATATATCTTGATTCCAACCATTTGTCGGTTGCTTTCTGGCATGAATTCATGTATTTGTAATTGTTGTATCTCTAGCCATGGTATTAAGAGAACTCTCTATTGTATATGTGTATAAGTTGAGATGAGTATATATAATTGGGACTATACAAAATCATGCATATGATCCTCCAATCCCAAATATGTCACTCTAGCAATTTTATTGCCAATCTTTTCCTCAACTTCTCTCATGTGCAATAGTGAGATTTTGCTAGTTAAAATTTTCTTGTGATACTTGTTGCCTTTCTCCATATATTCCAACTTTCTCCTCTTCCCTTGGTGAAAGCTGTAATATATGTAGTGTGTTGGTGTTTGAAGTCCATTAATGTACAATAAGACATATGTGAGCATTTGGCCATGCTTTGAAGTAAAAATCTTATTGATATATGTTATGACTTCATTTTTGCCTTTCATGTGCTTTCTTGTATATCTTCTTTATGTGTGCATATTTATTTGTTGGCATATGTCTTGTAAGGTTCCTAACCTTTAATAAGGTAGAGATCCCTGTGTTTACAATGCTAGTCCCTGGATCAATAGCTAGCATCCACAGTTAAGATGTAATATCAATAAACAAAGGTCATAATACAACTTTATAACCAGGAATAAAATAATTCATTACATCTTACATAGCTCATTTGGCTATCACATTACAATGCAGCAGAATATCTATATAGCATGGAGTCCTTCATCTTCAAAGTGCCACAGGCAATCATGTTGGTTGTAGACTTGTAATCCTATTCAACACACTTCACTAACATCAAACAAACCTGCAACATATAAAGTTGCAGCCACAAGGGTCAATACATTTGAATTGTATTGGCAAGTTTCACTACTATGTAGAAATAAGTGGATCCTATCAATACATGCATATTTGGCTAAGTGGGGTTTAGGCTCATTTGTAGAAAGCAATATATTTTTATCCTATATTTTCAAAATAGTTTTGATCTTTTGTCAAATCTTTCTGAACTCCTTGGAAAACTCCAAGTGCTTCAAATCCCTTGTTGTCACCATCAAGTTTTACGTTGAGAAATTGGAATGTCGAGATCTTCCATAGCTTCAGGCCTTAGTTGCTCAGTATTGTCCATAACCGGGGACACGGCTAAGTACTTAGAATTTGATCTTCTGCAGAAGTTGTACACTTTACCCACATGACACAATCTCATCTTGATGCCACCAGTGGCCGCTGGATAAATACTCACCAAGATGGAGTACTGGCAGATTGAGAATGTGACAAAGTCTTTCCATAGAAGTCCTCCCAATACACAATGCTAGCTTGTCATCCAGGCACCAATGTAGGGTTTCAAGTTTCCTTACACAATTCTAGTTAACCTGAAGATGCCAATGCATGGGTCTTCCACTATGTAGTTGACTAAGCCAGAGCCCATTTAGCATGTGGCTGTACACGGAAGCCACTGTACGAGAAACATGTTCAATCTCTAAGTCCCTGGGTGGTTGTCTTCTGGTGCACATACAAAAAGAGATAGCCATATAAACATGGTTCCTTTTGTTGCCACCTTGTCCAAAACTTGAGTATCCTTGTCCACCCAGGTGGTTCATTGAATACTTGTTTTATTATATAAAACATATATCTTTTCAACTCTTCATATACTCATAACATGTATCCCATCCCAAAATATATAGCTGGGCTAAGCATACTACAACTACATTGTTTCCACTAAGGAATATATAGGGTATCCTATTAGGATTTAGCATAGCATAAAATATAGTATTCCTTATCATGCATGTTACAAAAATCCACTAGGTGTAATGAAAATAGTAGGACTTGGATGATAGTGTCACTTGCCTTTTTAGTAGATAATGTTGGTTCACTTCTTGATCTTGCTAATATCACACTCTTCTAATTCCACTACAATTCAATCAAGCAAACATAGATTCAACTAGCATTCCAACCAATTTATCACACATAAAATAACAAAAATAAGGTCATGCATGCAAGCATGTAAAAGATAGTTTTACTTGCAAAAGTGGTTTCTACTAGGCTCTAAACATTGTAAGGTTCAAAAGTGGTCATTTACTAAAGTGGTAAAACCATTTGCAAAAGGTTTTATCTATAAACCATTTTAAAATCAAATCAATATTTTATGTGGTTGAAAATGCTTTTAGCAAAGCAATATTCTTTAAAGGCTTCACCAAATATATTTTAATTCTCAAAACTTGGTGTTTGGGGTCAGAAGGTTTGAATCAAAACATTTCCCAAAAGTTTCACTCACAAAATCATTTCTAAATCATAATCAATACTTTTATTTGACTAGAAAAGAGCTAATTCAAATATTTACTCCTTAACTTCACAAAATACATTTTTAAATCCATAAGTTGGTTCCTAAGGTCAGTAGGTTCAAAACAATCCATTTTGCAAAGATTTCATCTCAAAATCATAACTAGAATAATTTTTATATTCATAACAAGCCTACACAAGTTTCTGCAATTTCAACCAATTTTCCAGAAGCAAAACATTAAACAAAGTGCATGGTTGCAAAGTACTTGTTCTACTGATTCCATTGATATAAAATTTGCAAAATTTAGACGTGTAGAACTAAAGTTATGAATTTTTCAAGTTTGCAATTCAATCAGATTCTATTTCTGTTTTTAAACTAAACCTTGTCCACGTGGTTGTTTCCTATTGGACGGTACCATTTCGTTTGGATCGAGCTCTCTGGACCACAGGATTTCATTTAAATCGCACGGCGCTGATCAACTCATACCTCTTTGCTAAGTTGTTATATCGTAGCCACTAGATGATGATCCAGCGGCTGCTGTGAGGTTGACCAGGAATGGGCGGCGCTGGCGGCGGCGACTGGCGGAGCACGCTCTGCTCGCGATGGTGCCGGCGTTACAGGACGCAAGGGAGGTAACGGGGGTGCTCACCGTGCTCGCAGGGGGTTGGCGAAGCTCGAGGTGGCGTTGGCTTGGCGAGGGGCGCACAGGAACGGGAGTAATCGCTCGTCGGAGTTGCTGCGGCGCCGAACGGTTCTGTTCGTCGTCGGGGACGGGGCTACAGATCGTGTCGAGGCAAAACAAAGACACGGTCAGATGCATACAATCATGGGGATCTTAGGAGTATCAATAGGAAGGCTCGGGGCGGTCTGCTCTTACCAGGAAAGTTCATCGGAGCAATGGCAGACGGAGGTGGCGAGTTTAGCTTGTCCTTGCCGACGCTCTGGGGAAAGCGCGGGCGAACGAGTGGCACGGGGAGATGCGCCAGGAGGTGGGGAGCTAGCTCGCGTGCAGAGGAAGGAGAGGGGCGGCGGGGTATGGCCGGAATTGCTCTGGGACGTCGTCAGAGACAGAGGTGGTCGTGCTCAAAATCGGAGCAGCCTAGGGGCAGAGGGGAGGCGTTGTTTGGGGGGAAGGGTAGAGGAGAGAGGGGCGCTTATGTGTGCGTGATCACAGCGAGGTTTTACTCAGCCAATTACGCGTATTGACGCCGGCAATAACTCGGCAGCAACGGCAGGGCGGCGAGGTCGTGGTGGAGACGATGCTGAGGTGGCGTGGGCCTGTCTGTCAGCGAGGGAGAGGGAAAGGGCGTTGGGTCCACTGCTCAGCGTCTCTACGGGTGCTTGTTCGCGTGAAAAACGTTTCGCTGAGGGGAAAGAAAGATGGGTTGCGAGTTGGGCTGCTGGGCCTGTTGGGTTGGGTTGTTTGTTTCACTCTTTTTTTACAGACTGCTTTTTCTTTTTCTAATTGATTTTCTGTTTTGATTTTCAAACAACAATTCAAACACCCAAATGAATTCAAACCTTTGCCAAACTTTGTGTAGATTTTAATTCTGTTTAACAACACAAACCAAAGTCCAAAACAAAATATTTTTTTAATCTTATTAGGATCCATTAATAATTAAATAAATGGACCTTAGTCATTAATTCAAATAGGGTTTAATTTATTTAAAAACTCTATTTGAAATCTAAACCAAACCAAAACCTTTTCAGTAGGTTTTATTTGAAAATGTAAAACACTTCGAAATCTTGTTTAAAATATTTTAACAAGTTTTAGTGTTTAATTAAAATGGAAAAGCCTTTACTTTAATAAAATTGGATATTAATAAATCCTCATTATTTTATTTAAATAAACCTTTATTCTTTTTAATCAAATCAAAATATTTTATTTCAAAAGCTTGGCCAAGATTTAATTTGGCTCAATAAAATAATCCTTATTTATATTTCTACCTTTGCTTTTGAAAACCAAATCTTTTTATTAGAAGATCCAAAAATAGTGATTCCAACTATTAAAACTTTCTTTATGAATTGTTTAACTTTTTAAATCCCTTTAGGATTTATTTGATCAAAATAGGTTTGAAGGTTTCCAATTGGAATCAAAAGTTTCTTCTCACCCTAAATTTCAACAAAATTTTATTTTGTTTATTTATTTTTCACATTTCAAAATTTGGAAAATTTTGGGATGTGACATGTCTCTGTGATGTTTTCCACTTATAGACATATACACATATGAGAAGATAATTTTAGTTGATTTTTAATCCTTGGAGACCACCTTTCTATTCCTTTTGATTCTTCAGTGGCTTCCAAATTTAATTTCCTATGAGTGTTAGTTCCTCTTGTTTGCATATTTGGGCACTCATATTTGTTCTCCCATGCCTTGCATTGTTAAATAAACTTGGATGAGTGAGGATTCCATGATTATGCACCTTGTTCCCAAATACAATTATCATAATTGGTGCATTATCTTTGGGGAGATCATCTAATTCATTTAATAATGCTCATTTATCTTATTTCTCATTTATTGTGCCTTTAATGTTTATGGAGAAGTGAGGATTCCATATTTGTGCATTTTTGTATTGAAATACAAAGATTCTAAAGTGTGCACAAATCTTGGGGGAACTTCTCTATTTTATTTAAGCATTTATTTGATCTTTCATTTGATGTGTTTTAAATGCTTATGGGGGAGCGAGGATTCCATATTTTGCAATTTGTATTGAAATGCAACTATTTTAAAGTTTGCACAAATCTTGGGGAGCTTCTCAATTTGTTATTTAAAACACTCATCTACTCGTATCATAATATCTTGTTGTTTCCATTTGGACTCATTTGTTGTTTTCAAATTGGTTTGTCGGATCTTGTGATTGCTTGCGTCATTTGTGATGCATTGATTTATTTTATTCCTTTGGCAATCTTCGAGTCCTCGATATAGTTCTACTCCCTCCCAAGTATTCATCATTGGATATGTGCGAATGCACATCTTTGGAGGAAATATTACTATATTTGCCTTCTAGAACTTGTCACCCATTTCGGCAATCGATGCCAATGGGGGAGAAGTTTTAGAGGGTTTAAGGGAAATGGTTTATGCTTTGAGTTTGTTTCTAAGCATTTGAATTTCATGCTCTTGCATCTTTGTTGTTGCTTAGCATGTGGTATATATAGAGGAAACTCCACCAATAATAATGATTGGCAATATATGCAATGAAATTCAAGTTCATCACACATGCGTAGATTGTGGGGGAGTTTGCTCTATATATGGTGGTGGTACCAATATAACATACTTATGTAGTATTTGATATTGGTTTTACCATTTTGTTCACTAAGATTCCTTATATAAACCCTCTTAAAGGGATTGTCATCAATTACCAAAATGGGGGAGATTGAAAGAACATGTGGGCCCCATGTGTGGTTTTGGTAATTAATGACAATCTTTATGGACTAATGTGTGTATTAAGTTATACTTGTAGGATTTGTCCATTACCATCTCTTGGAGCTTTTGTTGGCTTCAAGGTTGATGAAATGAGAAGAAGATGTGTTGTGCAAGCTCAAAATGCACCATCTATAGAAGATCTCATGTTTGATGCTTGCCATTCTCGGTGATCATGGATCGGTGATGAGGAATTAAGAAAGGCGTTACATCTTGAGAAGGGCAAGATCGTCTACATAAAGCTCAAGTGGAATGCTCAAGGCAAAGGTATAATCTTGATAGGTTTTCCCTTTTGCCGGTCTCATATTGTTAGTAGGAGACCGGGTTTAGGATAGATAACCGTACTATTAAGAGGGGATCTCGAATGAGTAACTCGATCACATCGTTCGGAGAGAGCTCAAACCTTTGCATACTTGCATCATCGTATTTGGTTGTTATTTGGTCTTATCCATGTGAGGATATAGAGCTTGTGGTAATCTCCATAACAAGCTCTTGTTCATCAAAATCGGATCCCTCTTTTATATCTTATTGTGATTTTGATCTATGCGGTTTTTCAGTTTCTCGCCAAGTGAGGTATCTCACATTATTATAATTGATACATTCTCACTTGGTGATAACCAATATTTTCACCTTTTATAGGGAAGCTCATGTCGTCCTCTTTCCAACGCAATGGTCATTGTGGGCGTTGATGCTTTTATTGTCGATTGCTTCTTGTGTACTTTGCATCTTGCGGGATGTTGGGATGAAGCGGCCCGGGCTAACCTTACATGACATCGTTCATGAGACTTGCTCCACGCTTGACATGCAACTTGTATTGCATAAGTGGCTTTGCGGGTGCATGTTTCTCCTAGCATAGTTAAGATCCAATTTACAACGGGTGATTAACAATACTAGTATCAATGTTGTGGTTCTTGTTCGTAAGTTAGAACGACACTTATTGAAAGCCCCAAACCACGTAAAACATGCAAAAAAAGTAGAGGCGTCTAACTTTGTTTTGCAGGGGTGTGCTGTGATGTGATATGGCCATGATTGTGATTATATTTGATGTATGCAATGTTCCTTATTGTAAGTTGGCAACCGGCAGGAGCCATATGGTTGTCTTTAATTTATGTTAAGACCCGCGTGTCTATTCAAAGTAGTTGTAATAGTTGAAGCCGGTGGACGACAACCATGGAGAAGCGTCACTGACCATGATGCAATGCCGGTGATGATGGAGATCATGTTCATGCTAGAAGATGGAGATCGGAAGCACAAAGAAGAAAGGCCATATCATATCACATATTATGAATTGCATGTGATGTTAATCCTTTATGCATCTTGTATTGCTTAGTGGACGACGATAGCATTATAAGATGATCCCTCATGCACATAAATTTCAAGTTCTAAAGTGTTCACCCTTAGTATGCACCGTTGCCAAAGCTTGCTGCTTCAAAGCACCACGTGATGATCGGGTGTCTTTGATTCCGCGGGTGAATACAACGTAAGCAAGCCAGATTTGCTTATGCGGTAGCTAAGGTTTGATCTTGACGAGCCTAGCATGTACAGACATGGCCTCAGGAACACGGATCACCGAAAGGTAAAGCATGAATTATATAGTAGATATGATGAACATGTCGATTGTTCGCCATTGAAACTATATCAACTCTCGTGATGATCGGTGTTGATGTAGTGGATTTGGTTCATGTGATCACTAAAACAATGTGAGGGATGTTGTTTTGAGTGGGAGTTCACCTAGTTTAATTTCATTAATTAATTTGAACTAAATTTGTCATAAACTTAGTCTAAACTATTGCAAATATGTTGTAGATCAATGGCAGCCCCTACCATCAATTTTAATGCGTTCCTAGAGAAAGAAAAGTTGAAAAACAATGGAAGCAACTTCGCGGATTGGTTCCGCAATTTGAGGATTGTCCTCACAGCTGGTAATTTGACCTATGTGCTGGATGCACCGCTGGGTGACCCACCTGCAGCTGATGCTCCCGATGAAGTAAAGAATGTTTACCTCGCTCGGAAGAATCAGTACTCCATAGTTCAGTGTGCTATCTTGTATGGTTTAGAATCGGAGCTTCAGAAAAGGTTTGAGAATTCAGACCCATATGATATTGTCGAGGATCTCAAATTAATTTTTGAGACTCATGCGGCAATTGAAAGTTATGAAGCTTCTGAAAAGTTCTTTAACTGCAAGATGGAAGAGGGCAGCTCCGTCAGTGAGCATGTGCTTAAGATGTCTGGGCACGCAAATAAACTTCAAAGCTTGGGTATAGTGATTCCTAATACTTTGGGGGTTTACCGCATCCTCCAATCACTACCACCAAGTTACAAGAACTTTGTGATGAACTACAACATGCAGAACATGAACAAAGAGTTGCCAGAACTATTTGCTATGTTAAAGTCTGCAGAAGTGGAGATCAAGAAAGAGCACCAAGTGTTGATGGTCAATAAGACCACCAAATTCAAGAAAGGCAAGTCTAAGCAGAAGGGACACTTCAAGAAGGGTGGTAAGAAAGTTGCCATGCCGACGAAGAAGACCAAGGCTGGACCCAAGCCTGATACTGAGTGCTTTTACTGCAAGGGAGAAGGTCACTGGAAGCGGAATTGCCCAAAGTACTTGGCGGATTTGAAGAACGGCAACATCAACAAGAAAGGTATATCTGATATACATGTTATTGATGTGTATCTCACTAGTATTCGTAGTAGTGCCTGGGTATTTGATACTGGTTCGGTTGCTCATATTTGTAACTCGAAACAGGAGCTGCAGAATAAACGGAAGCTAGCAAAGAACGAGGTGACGATGCGCGTGGGAAACGGATCAAAGGTTGATGTGATCGCGGTCGGCATGCTACCTCTTTATCTACCATCGGGATTAGTTTTTTACTTAAATAATTGTTATTTGGTGCCTGCGTTGAGCATGAACATTATATCGGGATCTTGTTTATTGCGAGACGGTTACTTGTTTAAATCCGAGAATAATGGTTGTTCGATTTATATGAGTAATATGTTTTATGCACATGCACCTTTGATAGATGGTCTATTCTTATTGAATCTCGATAGTAGAAATACACATATCAACAACATTGAGGCTAAACGTTTGAAATCAAGCGATAATTCGACCTATATGTGGCACTGTCGTCTTGGTCACATCGGAGTGAAACGTATGAAGAAACTCCATTCCGATGGACTTCTTGAATCACTTGATTTTGAATCACTTGAAACATGCGAAGCATGTCTGATGGGTAAAATGACTAAGACTCCATTTTCTGGTATAATGGAGCGAGCTACGGACTTACTGGAAATCATACATACCGATGTGTGTGGTCCAATGAGTGTAGCATCGCGCGGTGGTTATCGTTATGTTCTTACCTTCACGGATGATTTGAGTAGATATGGGTATATCTATTTCATGAAACATAAGTCCGAAACTTTCGAGAAGTTTAAGGAGTTTCAAAGTGAGGTAGAGAATCAACGTAACAAGAAGATTAAATTTCTACGTTCTGATCGTGGAGGTGAATATCTAAGTTACGAGTTTGGCGAGCATTTGAAGAAATGCGGAATACTTTCACAATTGACACCGCCGGGAACACCACAGCGTAATGGTGTGTCTGAACGTCGTAATCGAACCCTCTTAGATATGGTTCGTTCTATGATGTCACTTACAGATTTACCGCTAACATTTTGGGGTTATGCATTAGAAACAGCCGCATTCACTTTAAATAGGGCACCATCTAAATCCGTTGAAACGACACCGTATGAATTATGGTTTGGGAAGAAACCTAAATTGTCGTTCCTTAAAGTTTGGGGATGCGAAGCCTATGTAAAGAAGTTACAGCCGGACAAGCTTGAACCCAAAGCGGAAAAATGCGTCTTCATAGGATACCCGAAGGAAACTATTGGGTATACCTTCTATCATAGATCCGAAGGCAAAATCTTCGTTGCCAAGAATGGATCCTTTCTAGAGAAGGAATTTCTCTCGAAAGAAGTGACTGGAAGGAAAGTAGAACTCGACGAGGTTGTCGAACCTTCTCTCGAAATTGCGAGTAGCGCAGCACCGGAAGAAGTTACTGTGGTGCCTGCACCAATAAGAGAGGAAGCTAATGATGGTGATCATGAAACTTCGGTTGAAGTTACTACAGAGCCTCGAAGGTCAACGAGAACTCGTACCACTCCAGATTGGTATGATTCCGTTATGAATGTCATGTTGGTGGACAACACCGATGACCCTGAGACATATGAGGAAGCGATGATGAGCCCAGATTCCAATAAATGGCAAGAAGCCATGAAATCCGAGATTGGATCCATGTACGAAAACCAAGTATGGACTTTGGTGGACTTACCGGATGGCCGGAAGGCTGTCGAGAACAAATGGATTTTCAAGAAGAAAACAGATGCTGATGGTAATGTTACTGTCTATAAAGCTCGACTTGTCGCAAAAGGGTTTCGACAAATTCAAGGAGTTGACTACGATGAGACTTTCTCACCGGTAGCGAAGCTAAAGTCTGTGAGGATTATGTTAGCAATCGCTGCATATTATGATTATGAGATATGGCAGATGGATGTCAAAACAGCATTCCTCAATGGAGACATTGATGAAGAGTTGTATATGATGCAACCCAAAGGTTTTGTCGATCCTAAAGACGCTAACAAGGTATGCAAGCTTCAACGGTCCATCTATGGATTGAAGCAGGCATCCCGAAGTTGGAATCAACGTTTTGATAAGGTAATCAAAAGTTTTGGTTTTATACAAACTTATGGAGAAGCTTGTATTTACAAGAAAGTGAGTGGGAGCTCTGTAGCATTCTTAATACTGTATGTGGATGACATATTGTTGATTGGGAATGATGTAGACCTTCTTAATAGTGTCAAGGAATATTTGAATAATAGTTTTTCAATGAAGGATCTTGGCGAAGCAGCTTACATATTAGGCATAAAGATTTATAGAGATAGATCGAAACGCCAAATATCATTGTCACAGAGTACATATTTGGACAAAGTTCTAAAGAAGTTTGGAATGGAAGAAAGCAAGAAAGGGTTCTTGCCCATGTTGCCCAATACGACCTTGAGTAAAACTCAAAGTCCGACATCGGCAGAAGATAGAGAAAGGATGAGTAAGACTCCCTATGCCTCAGCCATAGGATCTCTAATGTATGCCATGCTATGTACTAGACCCGACATTGCATATGCTGTTAGTTTAACTAGCAGATATCAAAGTGATCCAGGAGTGGATCATTGGACAGCGGTCAAAAACATCCTTAAGTACTTGAGAAGAACTAAGGATATGGTTCTTTCTTATGGAGGTGATGAACAGCTCGTTGTTAATGGTTACACCGATGCTAGTTGGAACACCGATCCAGATGATTCTAAATCACAATCTGGATACGTATTTATTTTGAATGGTGCAGCAGTTAGCTGGAGGAGTGCAAAGCAAAGCGTTGTGGCGAGATCTTCAACTGAATCGGAATACATGGCTGCTTCAGAGGCTTCACAAGAAGCGATATGGATGAAAGAGTTCATTACAGAGCTGGGTGTGGTTCCTAGTGCGCTGGACCCAATGTCTATCTACTGTGATAACATGGGCGCCATAGCCAATGCGCAAGAACCAAGGTCACACAAGAAGCTGAAGCACATCAAGCTGCGTTTTCACGCTATTCGAGAACATATCCAGGATGGGGATATAAAGATTTGCAAAGTACACACAGATCTGAATGTGGCGGATCCGTTGACTAAACCTCTCCCGAGGGCAAAACATGACCAACACCAAACTGCCATGGGTGTTCGGTGTATTACCATGTAATCTAGATTAGATGACTCTAGTGCAAGTGGGAGACTGTTGGAGATATGCCCTAGAGGCAATAATAAATGTAGTTATTATTATATCTTTGTGTTTATGATAAATGTTTACATTCATGCTATAATAGTATTAACAAGGAAACATTAATACTTGTGTGATTTGTAAACTTAATTTGAAGTCCCTAGTAAAGCCTCTATATAATACTAGCTTGTTGGTTAATAGATGATTGTGGTTTCCCTATCATGAACATTGAGATGTTATTAACAACAAGATCATATCGTTAGGAGAATGATATGATGGACATACTCCTATAGATAAGCGTAGCATAAAGATCAAGTCATATTAATAGTTCAATTGCTATATGCTTTCTGATACATAGTAATCTAATTCCTTCGACCATGAGATCATGCATATCACCTTTACCGGATGGATGCTTTGATGACATCAAACACCACACCATAACTGGGTGGCTATAAAGGTGGCATTGAGTGTTCGGAAAGTATTGGTTGAAACACATGGATCAAGAGTGGGATTTGTCCATCCATATGACGGATAGATATACTCTGGGCCCTCTCGGTGAAATGTCATCCAATTAGCTTGCAAGCATGTGACTGGTTCACAAGGGATCACATATCACAGTAACGAGGTTGAACTAGGTATGCAGAGATACCGACGATCATAACCTCGGATAAGTAACATATCGTGAGACAAAGGGAAATTGATATCGTATGTAAGTGGTTCATTCGATCACAAAGTAATCGTAGAAATATGTGGGAGCCATATGAATTTCCAGATTCCTCTATTGGTTATTGTTCGGAGAAGTGTCTCGATCATGTCCGCATAATTCACGAACCGTAGGGAGACACACTTAAGGATTCGACGTTGTTTGAGTAGTTATGGAATGATGAGAAAGAGACCGAATGTTGTTCGGAGTCCCGGATGGGATCCGGGATATCACGAGGAGATCCGGAATGGTCCGGAGAATAAGATTCATATAAGGAAAGTCCCGTTTCGGAGTTGGGGAATGGTTCCGTCGTTTTCATCGGGAATGTTCTAGAATGTTCCGGAATGTCCGGCACTCCGGAGGGGAAGGGTACATGAATGTGTTGTATCAAGTTGGTATGATTGCATCATGTACTAAGTGTCATCGATGTTCCAAATAAAGGATTAATTGAAATCCTAGTTTGAAAAGTCAAATAGCTAAATTGAAAAGTCAAACGGCTAAATTTGGAAAGAGGAAAAGAGGAGGAAGGGGAAACCGAGTTGGGGAGGGAGTCCCTCCTCCCCAAGCCGGCGCACCACCCAAGCCGAGTTGGGGAGGGACTCCACTCCCTCCTCCTTGGTCGGCCGGCCCCTCCACCTATATAAGGAGGGGCAGGGATCCCTCCTAGGACACACAAGTACCTCTCCTCCAAACCCTAGCTTGGCGCCACCACCTCCTGCAGCTGCCGCCGCCTCCTAGGGTTGCCCTAACCGCCGACTTGGGCTGCCCCAAGCCCTAGCCGCCGGCCCCAGCACCTCTTCCTCGGCGTGTCTAAATCCTAGAACACCGAGGGACTCTCTCATAGTCCACCATACTCGCTTCGGCTTAAGGCGAAGCCCTGCGAGATCTCCCCTCTACTTCCGGCACCACGCCGTTGTGCTGCCGGAATCGCGAGGAGAGTGCTACAACCTCCGCTGCCTGCTGGAACAAGAGAGAGGAAGGTCTTCGTCGAGTACCGAACGTGTGACCGACTGCGGGAGCGCTGCCGGAACGCAGCGCCGGAAGGATCGTCTACGCGATCTTGAGATCGGGAAGAGTACGACTACATCACCCACGAGAATCCGCTCTCGTTAAACACTTTGGAATCTTCGAGGATGAGTTATTCCATCGACTCGTTGCTACAATATAGTAGATAGATCTTGGCTTGTTTGTTTGTATGCGATTGAAATTTTTTGTTTTCCATGCTACGAAACCCTACAGACTTAACTTAGAAAAAAATGGGTTGCTCTCAGAAATAAAATTGATGAGTCTGGCTGTGATATTACTTGCCTCCAAGAAACTAAGAGAGAAGATTTTGACAGCTCTTACTTAAGAAAATTTTGCCCCCCAAATTTACCAATTTTGAATTTCTTCCCTCCAGGGGAGTCTCTGGGGTTTGATCACCATTTGGAATAGTTCTCTGTTCTCTGGGCAGCTTTCCTTTCACAATGAGTTCTCCATCTCCATCACCTTGACATCTCTCTTGTCTAATGAAATTTGGATCCTCACCAATATTTATGGGCCATGCTTACCTGAAAAAAAGGCAGAGTTTTTAGATTGGTTTGGAAATATTGATATGCCTAATGATATGGATTGGCTCATTGTGGGGGATTTCAATTTTTGTAGAAAGCCTTCTGATAGAAATAGACATGGTGGGGATGTGAATGGTATGCTTCTTTTCAATGAAGCCATTAATAATTTGGGTCTCATAGAATTACCCCTCAAAGGAAGAAAGTTTACTTGGAGTAACATGCAAAAAGAACCCCTTTTGGAAAGGCTGGACTGGTTCTTTACTTCTGCTTCATGGACTCAGAGATTTCCCTCTACTTTTGTTGCTCCTCTTTCAAAGCCTACCTCTGATCATTTTCCTTGTGTCATCTCCATTGGCACAATAATACCCAAAGCTCAGGTTTTCAGATTTGAAAATTATTGGATGCATCATAAGGATTTTAAAGAAATTGTTCAAAATGCCTGGAACATTCCTATTGGTTTTCAGGACTCTGCCAAAAAAATTAATGCTAAATTCAAAAATGTAAGAAGGGGGCTAAAGCTCTGGGCAAAAATCTGCCCTGCCTGAAATCACAAACATGCAATGTTAATGCCACCATTGATCTACTAGATGTTATGGAGGAATTGATAACTCTTACTATCCTAGAATGGAATCTCAGAGATCTCCTGAAGAATCTTATAATTTCTCTTTTACTGTTGGAATTATGCCCTAGAGGCAATAAAAAAGATGTTATTATTATAATTCTTGTTCATTATAATGTTTATATTCCATGCTAGAATTGTATTAAGCGGAAACATTAATACTTGTGTGGTTTGTGAACAACACCGTGTCCCTAGTACGCCTCTATGGACTAGCTCATTGATTAATGATGGTTAAGGTGTCCTAACCATAGACATGAGTTATCGATTAATAATGAGATCATATCATTGGGAGAATGATATGATGGACAGACCCAAACTAAGCAGAGCAATTAGATCGTGTCATCGTGTTCGTCTTTGCAAAGCTTTTCTTATGTCAATATTGTATTCCTTAGACCATGAGATAATACAACTCCCTGGTATCGAAAGAAAGCTTTGAGGTCATCAAACGTCATCCTATGAGAGGGTGATCATAAAGGTGTCTCTCAGGTGATCGGAAAGTATCTGTTGGGTTGTATGTATCGAGATGGGATTTGTCCCTCCCAAGTCGGAGAGATATACTTCGGGCCCACTCGGTAATCGATATCAACACCGCTTGCAAGCATGTGGTTAAGGAGTTAATCACAAAGTGATATCGGATTACGGAACGAGTAAAGTACTTGCTGTGAACGAGATTGAACTAGGTATGACGGTACCGACAATCGAATCTCGGGAAAGTAAAATATCGCGAGACGAAGGGGATATATATATGGGATTGATTGAATCCTGGCATCGTGGTTCATCCGATATGATCATCGATGAATGTGTGGGAGTCAATATGGGTTTCCAGACCCCGCTGTTGATTATTGATAGAAGATCATGTCCGCATATTCTCGAACCCGAAGGGTCACACACTTAACGTGTCTCGACGCTAGGATAGATTGGATAATTGGTTTATGAGTTTTTGTTCGGAGTCTCGGATGGGATACGGGACATCACGAGAGGTTCCAGAATGGTCCGAAGAATAAGATTCATATAAGGCAGTGCAGTTTTTGGAGTTCGGAATTGTTCCGGGTTAATCGGTATTGTACCGGAAGCTTCTAGAACCTTCCGGAGGGGGACCAACATGGTCCCAACTGTCGGGAGGGGGCATGGGCCTATGAGGGAGTGCCCTGGCCGCATTGGGCCAGGGGCACAAGGCCCCATAGGGCCCAGCCGGCCAAGAAGGGATAAAACCCTAATTGGACCTTCTAGAAGGGGGGGGGTTCTTGCCCCCCACTCTTCCTCCTTTGGCCGCCGGCCTTGGCTTGGGGGAGGGGCTAGGGCTGCCGCCCACCCCTCTATATAAAGAGGGCTGGGGGCGCACCACCCTCCCACACCTTCCCCTCAAGCCAGTCGCCCTGCTACCCTCCTCTCTCTCTCCCTCCCGACTACGTGTAGGCGAAGCCCTGCTGCAGAAACTCTCCACCAATTGCACTGCGCTGTCACGTTGTAGATCCAACCCATCTCTCCACCATACTTGCTGGACCAAGGAAGGAGGAGACGCCGAGGTGCCGCACGTGTGCATCTCGTGGAGGCATCGCCACTTGTGGTGCTAGATCGGATCGGATCGCGAGGAGGAGAAGCGAGTACGACTACATCACCCACGTTCCGATGAACGTTCCGCTGTGCGAATCTTCAAGGGTATGAAGATCTAATCCAATCTCTCACGTTGTTTGCATCTCCTAGATTAGATCTTGGCTTCCCTCTGTTCGCATCCGTAGAAAATTTTGATTTACTATGCCGCGAAACCCTTCAGTGGTATCAGAGCTAGATCTATGCGTAGATGTGATTCACGAGTAGAACGCAACATGGTTGTTGCGGGCGTTGATGTTTTCTGTTGCAAGCCTCTTGTTTGTGTTCTTCTTATGATGCGGGATAGTGAGATTGAAGCGGTCCAGGCCAACCTTACGCGACGTCGTTCACGAGACCGGCTCCGCACTTGACGTGTGGCTTGTTCCACACATGCAGCTGGTGGATGCCTGTTTCTCTCACTATAGTTGTCATGGGTTTAACACCGGAGTTTGGCAACCATAATATCACCGTTGTGGCTTTCCGTAGGTAAGAATCGTTCTTAGCTTGCTACTCCCATAAGCCACGTAAAACATGCAACAACAAAGTAGAGGCGTCTAACTTGTTTTTGCAGGGAGTGTTTTCTGTGATATGGTATGGCCCAAGATGTGATGTGTATAATGTATGCGATGATCATATTTTGTAATGTTTCACGACTTGCATGTCGATGAGTACACAACCGGGAGGAGCCATATGGTTGTCTTTATAATTGTGTATGACCTGCGAGTCAACTTCTTATACGCCATGTAATAGCTTTACTTTATCGCTAAGTAGTTAGCAATAGTTGTAGTTGCTATTCGTGGTGGAGGCAATCATGGTGGAGTGATGGAGATCATGCCGGCACGCACAAGATGGAGATCATTGCGCGAAGATTGGCTATACCATGTCACATAAAGTTATATGCATGTGATGTTTATCCTTTTATGTATCTTATTATGCTTAGATCGCGACGGTAGCATTATAAGATGATTCCTCACTTAAAGATCAAGATAAAACTGTGTTCTCCCCATGTATGCACCGTTGCGAAAGTTCGTCGTGTCCAAGCATCATGTGATGATTGGGTGCTATAGACTCTACGCTCACATACAACGGGTGCAAGCCAGTTTTGCACACGCGGAAATACTTGGGTTTGACTTGACGAGCCTAGCATGTACAGACATGGCCTCGGAACACATGAACCGAAAGGTTAAGCATGAGTCATATGAATGATATGATCGACACTTCGTTGTCCACCATTGAAGCCACATCTCTTCTCGTGAAGATTGGATTAGGTGTGGTGAATTTGGATCATGTTCACTAAACAACTTGAGGGATGTTGAATTTAGTGGGAGTTCATCTAGTAATTTGATTAAAAGTTGAACTAGTTATCATGAACATAGTCTAATTTGTACTTGCAAATATTGTAGATCACATGGCTAAGTCCAACTTCAACTTCAACGTTTTTGCTGAGAAAGAAAAGCTTAAGAACAATGGGTCTAACTTCACCAACTGGTTCCGCAATCTAAGAATCATTCTCTCTGGCGGTCAAAAGGACTATGTCCTTGAGAAAGCGTTAGGTGACGCCCTTGCTGCAACTGCGCCGGCTGATGAGAAAGCTGTCTATCAGTCGTGCAAAGATGATTATGGTGTGATTAAGAGCACCATGTTGTTTGCTATGGAATCGGACCTTCAAAATCGTTTTGAAGACTATCCAGGGCCCTTTGAGATTCTTGAGGAACTGAAAACCATGTTTCAGACTCAGGCCCGTTCTGAGAGATATGAGATCTCTGAGACATTCTTTAACTGCAAGATGGAGGAAGGGAGTTCCGTTAGTGAGCACGCCATAAAGATGTCGGGCTACACTCAACGCCTTGAGCAACTGGATTGCAAGTTTCCAGAGGATCTCAAGATTGACAGAGTTCTGCAATCACTCCCTCCCAGCTACAAAAGTTTTGTAGTGACTCATAATCAGATTGGTTCCACTGATACGATCACTGAGCTCTTCGCAAAGCTGAAGGCTGCGGAGGTGGACATCAAAAAGGATAATCATGTGTTGATGGTCAACAAGCCCTCCTTTAAGAAAGGTAAAGGTGCAAAGAAGCCCTTCAAGAAAGGCGGCGGCCAGCGCGTTGCCCCTGCTGAGAAGAAGCTCAAGTCTGGTCCTAAGCCGGACACTGAGTGCTTCTATTGCAAGGACAAGGGTCACTGGAAGCGCAACTGTCCGAAGTACTTAGCGGACAAGAAGGCTGGCACCATCAAAGGTATATTTGATATACATGTTATTGATGTTTTCCTTACTAGCCCTCATTGTAGTGCCTGGGTATTTGATACTGGTTCAGTTGCTAATATTTGTAACTCGAAACAGGAGCTATGGAATAGACGGCGGCTTGCGAGGGATGAGGTGACGATGCGCGTTGGCAACGGATCAAGAGTTGATGTGATGGCCGTCGGCACGCTCTCCTTAGTTTTACCTTCGGGATTAGTTTTAAACCTCAATAAATGTTATTATGTGCCTGCGTTGAGCATGAACATTATTTCTGGATCGTGTTTATTGCAAGACGGTTATTCATTTAAATCGGAGAATAATGGTTGTTCTATTTATATGAGTAACATCTTTTATGGTCATGCACCTGTTGTGAATGGTTTATTTCTTCTAAATCTCGAAAGGGATGAAACACACATCCATAACATTGAGGCTAAGAGATGCAAAGTAGATAGTGATAATACTACTTATTTGTGGCACTGTCGTCTAGGTCATATTGGAGTAAAGCGCATGAAGAAACTCCATTCTGATGGACTTTTGGAGTCTCTTGATTTTGAATCATTTGACACATGCGAACCATGCCTCATGGGCAAGATGATCAAAACCCCATTCTCCGGTATGATGGAGCGAGCAACGGACTTGTTGGAAATCATACATACCGATGTGTGCGGACCGATGAGTGTTTCGACGCGCGGTGGATATTGCTATTTTCTCACTTTTACCGATGACTTAAGTAGATATGGGTATATCTATTTAATGAAACATGAATCTGAAACATTTGAAAAGTTCAAGGAATTTCAGAATGAAGTGGAGAACCATCGTAACAGAAAGATTAAGTTTCTACGATCCGATCGTGGGGGCGAATATTTGAGTTATGATTTTCTCACGCATCTTAAAGCAAGCGAAATTGTTTCACAACTCACGCCACCCGGAACACCACAGCGCAATGGTGTGTCTGAACGCCGGAATCGAACTCTATTAGATATGGTCCGATTGATGATGTCTCTTACTGATTTGCCGTTATCATTTTGGGGTTATGCATTAGAAACCGCTACATTCACTTTAAATAGGGCACCATCTAAATCCGTTGAGACGACACCGTATGAACTGTGGTTTGGTGCTAAACCTAAGTTGACGTTTCTTAAAGTTTGGGGATGCGAAGCTTACGTCAAGAAGTTGATGCCGGACAAGCTCGAACCCAAAGCGGAGAAATGCGTCTTCATAGGATACCCTAAGGAAACTATTGGGTATACCTTCTATCACAGAACCGAAGGCAAAGTGTTTGTCGCAAAGAACAGTTCCTTTCTTGAGAAGGAGTTTCTCTCGAAAGAAGTGAGTGGGAGGAAAGTAGAGCTAGACGAGGTTGTTGAACCTTCTCTTGAGTTGGAGAGTAGCGCAGCACCTGAAATTGTTCCAGTGCCGCCTGCACCAACAATAGAGGAAGCTAATGACAAGGATCATGAAGCTTCGGACGATGCTGCTACTGAACGTCGCAGGTCGACAAGGTCGCGTGCCCCTCCTGAGTGGTACGGCAACCCTGTCTTAACTGTCTTGTTAGTAGATGACAGTGAGCCTGCGAACTATGAGGAAGCGATGATGAGCCCAGACTCTAAGAAATGGCTAGAGGCCATGAAATCCGAATTGGGATCCATGAGCGAAAACCAAGTATGGACTTTGGTGGACCCTCCTAGCGACCGAAAGGCCGTTGAGTGCAAATGGATCTTCAAGAAGAAAACAGACGCGGATGGTAATGTTACCGTCTATAAAGCACAGCTTGTCGCGAAAGGTTTTCGACAAGTTCAAGGTGTTGACTACGATGAGACTTTCTCTCCCGTAGCGATGTTTAAGTCCATTCGAATTTTATTAGCAATTGCTGCATTTCATGATTATGAAATATGGCAGATGGATGTCAAGACTGTGTTCCTCAATGGCAACATTGATGAAGAGTTGTATATGATGCAACCCGAAGGTTTTGTCAATCCTAAGGATGCTGATAAAGTATGCAAGCTTGAGCGTTCCATTTATGGACTGAAGCAAGCATCTCGTAGTTGGAACCTTCATTTTGATCAAGTGATCAAGAGCTTTGGATTTGTTCCAAATTGCTACGAAGCTTGTATCTACAAGAAAGTGAGTGGGAGCTCGGTGACATTTCTGGTACTATATGTGGATGACATATTGATTATTGGAAATTACATTAACATGCTTAACGATGTGAAGAGTTATTTGAACAAGTGTTTTTCAATGAAAGACCTAGGTGAAGCTGCTTATATATTGGGCATCAAAATCTATAGAGATAGACAAAGACGCCTGATAGCTTTAAGCCAGAGTACATACCTAGACAAAGTTCTGAAAAGGTTCAGAATGGATAAGGCAAAGAAAGGTTCAGTGCCTATGTTGTCAGGTAAGATATTGAGCAAGGCTCAGTGTCTAGCTACGGTAAATGATAGGGAAGCTATGAGCAAAGTGCCTTATGCCTCGGCCATAGGTTCTATCATGTATGCCATGCTGTGTACTAGACCGGATGTGTCCAATGCTCTTAGTTTGATGAGCAGATATCAAAGTGATCCAGGAGTGGAACACTGGACAGCCGTGAAGAACATCCTAAAGTACCTAAATATGACTAAAGAAATGTTCTTGGTCGATGGGGGTGATGAACAGCTCGTCGTAAAAGGTTACGTCGATGCTAGTTTCGACACTGACAAGGATGATTCTAAATCTCAGACATGATACGTTTATATTTTGAATGGAGGAGCTGTGAGCTGGAGAAGCTGCAAGCAAAGCGTGATCGTGGGATCTACAATAGAAGCGGAATACATGGCTGCTGCAGAAGCGTCAAGTGAAGGAGTTTGGATCAGAAACTTCATCACTGAGTTTGGCGTGGTTCCAAGTGCATTGGACCCACTGGAGATATTGTGTGACAACACTGGCGCCATAGCACTCGCTAAGGAACCAAGATATCATCCAAAGACCAAGCATATCAACCGCAAGTTTCATATAATCCGAGATTATATAGCAGATGGAGATCTGAAGATTAGCAAAGTACATACAGATCTGAATGTCGCAGATCCATTGACTAAACCTCTTCCACGTGTAAAACATGATCAGCACCTCAGTGCCATGGGTGTGAGATTGTTGCCAAATGTAAACTAGATTATTGACTCTAGTGCAAGTGGGAGACTGTTGGAATTATGCCCTAGAGGCAATAATAAAGATGTTATTATTATAATTCTTGTTCATGATAATGTTTATATTCCATGCTAGAATTGTATTAAGCGAAAACATTAATACTTGTGTGGTTTGTGAACAACACCGTGTCCCTAGTACGCCTCTATGGACTAGCTCATTGATTAATGATGGTTAAGGTTTCCTAACCATAGACATGAGTTGTCGATTAATAATGAGATCATACCATTGGGAGAATGATATGATGGACAGACCCAAACTAAGCAGAGCAATTAGATCGTGTCATCGCGTTCGTCTTTGCAAAGCTTTTCTTATGTCAAATATTGTATTCCTTAGACCATAAGATAATACAACTCCCTGGTATCGGAAGAAAGCTTTGAGGTCATCAAACGTCATCCTATGAGAGGGTGATCATAAAGGTGTCTCTCAGGTGATCGGAAAGTATCTGTTGGGTTGTATGTATCGAGATGGGATTTGTCCCTCCCAAGTCAGAGAGATATACTTCGGGCCCACTCGGTAATCGATATCAACACCGCTTGCAAGCATGTGGTTAAGGAGTTAATCACAAAGTGATATCAGATTACGGAACGAGTAAAGTACTTGCTGTGAACGAGATTGAACTAGGTATGACGGTACCGACGATCGAATCTCGGGCAAGTAAAATATCGCGAGACGAAGGGAATATATATATGGGATTGATTGAATCCTGGCATCGTGGTTCATCCGATATGATCATCGATGAATGTGTGGGAGTCAATATGGGTTTCCAGACCCCGCTGTTGATTATTGATAGAAGATCATGTCCGCATATTCTCGAACCCGAAGGGTCACACACTTAACGTGTCTCGACGCTAGCATAGATTGGATAATTGGTTTATGAGTTTTTGTTCGGAGTCTCGGATGGGATCCGGGACATCACGAGAGGTTCCGGAATGGTCCGGAGAATAAGATTCATATAAGGCAGTGCAGTTTTTGGAGTTCGGAATTGTTCCGGGTTAATCGGTATTGTACCGGAAGCTTCTAGAACCTTCCGGAGGGGGACCAACGTGGTCCCACCTGTCGGGAGGGGGCATGGGCCTATGAGGGAGTGCCCTGGCCGCATTGGGCCAGGGGCACAAGGCCCCATAGGGCCCAGCCGGCCAAGAAGGGATAAAACCCTAATTGGACCTTCTAGAAGGGGGGGTCTTGCCCCCCACTCTTCCTCCTTTGGCCGCCGGCCTTGGCTTGGGGGAGGGGCTAGGGTTGCCGCCCACCCCTCTATATAAAGAGGGCTGGGGGCGCACCACCCCCCCCACACACACACCTTCCCCTCAAGCCAGTCGCCCTGCTGCCCTCCTCTCTCTCTCCCTCCTGACTGCGTGTAGGCGAAGCCCTGCTGCAGAAACTCTCCACCAATTGCACCGCGCCGTCGCGTTGTATATCCAACCCATCTCTCCACCATACTTGCTGGACCAAGGAAGGAGGATACGTCGAGGTGCCGCACGTGTGCATCTCGCGGAGGCATCGCCACTTGTGGTGCTAGATCAGATCGGATCGCGAGGAGGAGGAGCGAGTACGACTACATCACCCACGTTCCGACGAACGTTCCGCTGTGCGAATCTTCAAGGGTATGAAGATCTAATCCAATATCTCACGTTGTTTGCATCTCCTAGATTAGATCTTGGCTTCCCTCTGTTCGCATCCGTAGAAAATTTTGATTTACTATGCCGCGAAACCCTTCATTTACATGATCAAAATGCTTATTGGAAGCAAAGGGGAAAAATTAAATGGGTCAAGCTGGGTGATGAGAACACAAAATTCTTTCATTCCAAAGCTACCATAAGTTTCAGACATAACTACATTTCCATGCTCAAAGATGACTCTAATTATGAGATTCAAGATCATGATGGTAAAGCAGATCTTCTTTGGAAAGCCTTTAAAGATAGATTGGGTACATCTGATAGGCCTGAAATGCACTTCAACCTTAGTGACTTGGCAGGAGAAGGTTTAAGGCAAGAGGACAAGGATGCTTTGGAAAAACCTTTCTCTGATGAGGAGATTGATGATGTAATCAAAGATCTTCCTAATGATAAATCCCCTGGCCCAGATGGTTTTAACAATGAATTCATGAAACAATGTTGGCCTATTATTAAGGATGATGTGAAAAAACTCCTGGTGGATTTCTATGAGGGGCAGACTTCCTTGGAAAGCATTAATGCCTCTTTTATCACCCTCATTCCAAAAATTGCAGCTCCTTTGACACCTGCTGACTTTAGGCCTATTTCTCTGCTAAATAGTGTCCTCAATATTATAACCAAAATCCTGGCTAACAGACTACAAAAGTTTATCCTTAAGCTTGTCCACAAGAACCAGTATGGTTTTCTGAAACAAAGGTCTATTCAAGATTGTCTAGGTTGGGCATTTGAATTCCTTGATCAATGCCACAAGTCCAAAGAAGAAATTCTAATTCTTAAGCTTGACTTTGAAAAAGCTTTTGATAGAATTGAGCATTCAACAATTATCAACATTCTCAAAGCCAAAGGTTTTGGTGATAGATGGATTTCTTGGATTCAGTTAATCTTTGGCTCGGCTTCATCCTCTGTTCTGTTAAATGGAGTGCCTGGCAAGAAATTTTATTGCAGAGGAGGTGTAAGGCAAGGAGATCCTTTATCTCCTCTCCTGTTTGTCTTGGCTGCTGACCTTCTTCAAAGCATCCTCAATAAAGTAATGAATATTGGCCTTATCTCCCTTCCCATTGAGGGTGTGTTCTGTCCAGATTTCCCTGTTGAGCAGTATGCAGATGACACTTTGCTCATCCTTAAGGCTGACTCAAAGCAATTATTGTGCCTCAAGGCTCTCCTTCATACTTTTGCTCTCTCACTGGACTCAAAGTTAATTATTCTAAATCTAGTATGATGCCAATTAATATGGACACTATGAGGCTTGAGCACTTTGCCAATACAATTTAATGCCTCCCTGGATCATTGCCATTCACCTACCTTGGACTGCCTTTAAGCCTTAATAAACCTGTAGTGGAACATTTTCTGCCTATTGTTCAGAGAGTTGAGAGAAGATTGTGTGGGATTGCTGATTTTCTTAACTATGGGAGGAAATTGCAGTTAGTCAAATCTGTTTTATCATCCCTCCCCATATATTATATGAGCTGTTTCGACCTTCCTGTCACTATTAAAGATCAGCTGATTAAGTATATGAGACAATGCTTGTGGAGAAAGAAAACATCTGATGTTCAAACTAGGGGTCAAGCTCTTGTGGCATGGAATAAAGTTTGTAGACCAAAGTACCATGGAGGTTTGGGGGTGCTTGACCTTAATATTCAAAACTCGGCACTTCTTTTGAAAAATTTGGATAAATTCTACAATCATAAAGATATCCCATGGGTTCACCTTGTCTGAAACACTTATTATTACAATGGTAAACTACCTGGAAGAAGTCTGGAGGGATCCTTTTGGTGAAAATCTCATCTGAAATTGGTTGACATTTTTAAAGGAATTGCAAAGTGCTCGGTGGGTGATGGAAAATCCACCCTTCTATGGTCTGATATGTGGAATGATGGTTGTCTTCAACATAAGCTTCCTCATCTTCTTTCTTATGCAAAAAATCCTCACATCTCTGTCCATGAGTTCCTTCAGACAGACAACATACAAGATCACTTTTTTCTACCTCTGTCACAGCAAGCTTACCAGGAATATCAAAGCCTTGAGCAAATACTCAGTAATGGCATGTAGGGGGAAACTGACAACTGGAGTTATATTTGGGGCAATAATATTTTTTCAGTCCAAAAGGCTTACTATTCATTATCAGGTTATCAGCCTGTTCAGCCACATTTTTCCTGGTTGTGGAAATCTTCTTGTCAAAAAAAGCATAAATTCTTCTTCTGACTCTTGCTCCTTGATAGGCTCAACACCCGGAACCTTCTAAAAAGGAAACGATTTGCTCTGGCTCCTTATGAATGTGTGTTTCATGGATGCACCAGTGAGGAAACAATTCTTCATCTATTTTGGGGCTGTCCTTTTGCAAAAGCCTGTTGGGCTGAAATTTCCCCTGTCCAAGTGGCTGATCACAATCTTTTTGAAGTTTTAGCCAGTACTAAAAAAGATCTTAAGGTCCCTTTTGCAATGGAAATTATTATCCTAGGAGCTTGGGGCATATGGATGTGCAGAAACAATGAAATTTTCGGCAACAAGCATGCTTCTCTTGAGGAATGGATGGCTATTGTCGCCCAGGAGTTAAGATGGGTCCTGTATAGAATTAAGAAAAAGAATTATCAGGGCCTCAAAGATTGGATTAGAAATAAATTTGACAGGAGATAGCTGCTCTGAATGTTATCCCTCTTTTGAGGTGGTCTGAAACTTGTAAATACATCTTTGTAACTCTATATGATTTATAAAAATTGCAGTGGGGTACTTTACCC
Organism: Avena sativa; assembly: GCA_916181665.1. NCBI lineage: Eukaryota > Viridiplantae > Streptophyta > Magnoliopsida > Poales > Poaceae > Avena > Avena sativa. The sequence continues at coordinate 366,371,785 of OV702297.1, read as the reverse complement.
TACTGTTTTACCCTCAAATTTTTTTGTTATTAGAAGATACTAGAACAGTTGTGATTGCAAAAGCATCTTGGTTCATGTTTTGAAATGCCACATTATTTGAGAATGTGTAAAATAAACCAAGACATATCCTTTGTTAAATAGCTTTTGTCAATTGAGAGTAAGGTAGAGAATTAGCTTAACTACTACACACTCAAGGATAAGCACAATCAAACAAACAATTGATTCACCACCGAGCAAGAAAAGTTTTTGTTCACACTAATTTTTGCATAGACCCATAGTCAGGGTTACTGAAAATGAGATGTTACAGCCGCGATATCCACACCTCCCTCGCTAGGACACCGAACGAGGAAGCTCCGCTGTCGCCCCACAACTAGTACTTCTCCCGGTGTTGATGCCTAAGGCGGTGGAAGGAGGGGCGAGGATGAGGGAGACGCCGGTTCTATGGGCGCGCCTGCATCATCAAGTGATCGCCGCCGACCCGCGCCACCATCAAAGCTATAAACCTTATCTCATTTTACTTCTGGTGGAATCTGATCAATCTTTTATGTACACAAGTGTATAATCTGACCATACTAGTTCTTTCGATACTAGAATCAACTTTGTGAGAGTATAATCCTTCCAAGAAAAATTATCTTTAGCTTTGCATGTTCTTTTTTACTACAGTACCGGATGAGTTATCAAAATGTGGATCTTTTTTCACCTATAATTAGCACTCAATGCCTCACGCGCTCCATGGTCCATTATGCCAGTAACATGATCCTCCAAAAGTAATTAAAAGCCCCTCATGCATGTACACATGACCCGATCAAAGGTGCATTTGTTCGGGGCTCGCCTGGGTTTGATTAAACAATAATGTGGAATCTGCGGATACAATTAAGACCAGCGCAAAGCCCTGATTAACTATAATCAAATCTGACAAGAGAGATTCATGCAGCAAGTAATCTACTCCTAGTGCTTCTCTTGCTTTCCGACCTTTACACAGTATTATAGGCTGCCACGAAGATACAACAAATCATGCCATGGTCCATAAAATTTAGGGTTCTAAGCAAAGGTTGGGAGGTCAACAACTTTGTTTGTTTTAGCACTTTCGCACTAGCACCTGCAGCGTTTTTTTAGTACGCCATACCTAATACTTGAGCTGTTTTCCTTGTTTACTTTTTATTTTGACTGGGCGTTTCCTTGTTTAGTTGCAATTGTCTATGGTGGTTCATATTAGTTGTATGCAAGAATTATTTGTACTCCATCCGTTCCAAAATAACTGACTTGGATTTTTTCCGAATCTAGACAAATCCAAGTTATTTATTTTAGGACGGAGGGTGTAGAACTTGCGGGAGAGTTTGAGTTGTATTATGTGGAATTTATGCAGGATGTATATCTGGAGCTTTTGAACAATTGCTCAGAGTTGAAGGACATTATATTTTTGAACGATCATGAGATTTTATTTTATGCATGCAGCGATCATGAGAATGACTAGCCACTGTTTGACACGTATAGCTGTCTTCTATACATGTCTAGAATAAGATGATTTGTAGTTCATGCTCTACCGCCTTGTCCTGCTTGAGACTTGGCTAGTTGCATTGACGTGAAACAGTCCATTTATAATCATATCATGCATTAGTTGCTAATTTGCAAATCAAGGAGGTCGACACGTACGTGCGTTCACTACAAGGACATGCTACCAAACGCCATACATGACGCAGATGGATAAGTATTTCCTATGTACTTGTTGTATTTGCCTGTCCATTTCACTGACATTTGGTTCAATATTCTCTCCTGGTTAGGATAAGAGAGAATTCCTTATTTAACACTGCTTCAAATTTCGATTTTGTTGTTTAATACTAGAAAACTTTTTCTTCCCTATTTGGCACTAGATGTAACTTTTTCCCTTATACGACAACTCTAGTGCATTTTGTGCACTAACAGTGTTAACTGGGACCTAAAAAGACCATTTTGTCCCTGTGCATTTTGCAACCATTTTTTACATGGAAAAAAACAGCAGCATAATGGCGATATATTCCAGGCTAACAGGGTTAAATTGTTTATACCGGACCTGGGAGTTGTCATCTTGCTTGTGCCGGGGCGGCAAGTCGGCACGAAGCAGAACCCCAGCTCTGTATCTAGCATGCATGGATGTAGCTATGGGCTTAGTCCCTTTTTTTCCGCGTTGCGACGAGCACATGCGCCTACATGACGGTTGATGTCATCCGATAAACTGAACACCAACAATCTGGATTATTATCTCGACACGTCTAGATGTTTTTCTTGCTAATTAATCTTGCACGGTTTTACCCGTCGACCACAATCTGTACATTTTTAGCTAGTTAGCAAAGCTGGTTATAATTAGGATATACTCCCTCCGTTTTAAAATATAAGATGTTTTAGCTTTGTAAAAAGAATGTATCTAGACTTGTTTTACTGTGTAGATTTACTTCAAACATGAGTGAACCTATATACTAAAAATAGTTTAAATACATTTGCTTCACAAAACTAAAACATCTTATATTTTAAAACGGAGGAAGTAGGCTCCTTTTCACCGGTCTTAATTAGGATATACGTATATATCGACTCCTATAGCTCTAATGCCTTGTCCGTTTCAAGCAAGATAGTTGAGCTGCAGCTAATTAACTACGCAGCCCATGATTAATTGCATGGTGAGTACATAAAGCCGGAGACATGGTGATGGCGGGCGCAAGGGCTGTTTCGCTATGGTCGTTGTTGTGTGTCACGAGAAGAATCTTTCGCCCCTCTCTTTTTATAGGTTGCATATAAAACGATTGAGGACAGGGGTAACTTGGTCCAAGACAAGGCAGCAACTAGGAAGTGTCGTATAAGGAAGAAATTTTGCACCTACAGTAGTGTCAAATAGGAAAGAAAAAGTTTTTTAATGTCAAATAGGAAACAGAAATTTTAAGTAGTGTCAGATAAGGAATTTTCTCTTAGGATAATACGATTTAAATATGCAAAGCAGAGCCATTTATGGCAACTCTATATGAGAAAATTATTTACCGTGTGAAAAGAAATTCAGGTGGAATAATGAGTCGCTTAATTTTATTTTGTTGCGAAAGCTTAATTTTGATTTGAAGTGTTTCGGAGTAGATTAAAGTTAGATTCGTCCTACACTTTCGCATTTCTATACAGGACGCAGATTCTGTTGGGGAAATTGTTAGAAAATCGACGCCGGATGGAAAAGTAGCCAGTAGAAACAAATGGGGAGGAAAATGGAAAAGTAGCTAGTAGAAACAAATGGGGAGGAAAACGACTCATATCACATGGTTTTGGTATTTTGCAAGTGTGTACGCTACGTATACACTGTGGGTCAAGATTAGGGTGCTGGGAGCGAGCACACGCAAAATAATGGAGCTAGTACGACGCATATCAAAATCAGGTTTTGCAAGTATGTCTAGCTTGTTCCACGCTGCTTATAAAAGAAATTTGCTTCGGTGTCTCTCTCTTCTTTAAACTTTGACAAACATAAACTTAATACCTATCTATTTTTTAATAAAGTACGGACTCATACGAAGCCTATGTGGTCGGCTTAGGCCTAGTTTGTTTTTTGGGCTAAGCCGCCCTCCCTCCAGCTTTCTGGGGAAGCCGGTCTAAAAAAATTGCGAGGCTTCCAAAATAGTTAAAGCTAAACAAATTTGAAAGTCTCGCAAATTTTTTGAACCGGCTTCCCCAGAAAGCTGAGGGTAGGGCAGCTTTTGGGAGAAGCCATTAAAAGAACTAGGCCTTAGACGTATACTCAGGTGCCCGTGGAGTCGAAAATCAAGAGGCATATAGCAGTAGAAATAAAATTTCAAAACGGGCATTCAAAGACGTAGATCATTATAAAGATAGGTCGAATCTGCCGGTGGAAATATGGAGTATACCAAAGTCGATAGAATACACCTTTATGAACGAATAAGAGTCTTGGATATGAGTTTCGATTGGTTAAGAAAAACTGGCCTATGAAAGCTTAAGTTTGAGGGAAAACACACCTCTATAAAAGGCTACCTGTATCGTAAAAAAAAGGGCTACAAAGAAGTAGTTTGGCCGAGTCAAAATTCCTGTGCGTGCGCCTGTATGCAGTGACAATAAAATGCTATCCACGAGGCAGGCCACATATGCAGTGATCGATGAAGTAGCAGCACTATGCCGAATTTTCATTATTTTTTTTGTATCCGGTGAGAAAAAATAAATTCATTTGGTTATCTGTCCGCTTGAGTTTGTTACATGACACGAGTTTTAAACCAGGTTAAAAGTTGGCCCGCTAGAAACGCCTATTTTGAACGTTTATACGCGGGCAGGCCCGCACGAACTTTAAAGATGGCCAAAAGCGAGCAACTTTTCTTCTTGGGTACAGGTGATTGGCTCGGTGGGTGCGTGCTTCTTTCTTAATTACCATGCCTAAACCCATCACTATCCTTTCTTCTTGACGACCTCCTCCTCCCGGCCAGCCGTCGTCGTCGTCCGTGCGTTCACCCTCGCCGTGCGTGCCCACACCAGTCGAGCTACAGCGGGAGGCGGCCATGGCAGCGGCCAGGCGGCGTGCTGACCAACTTCCACCGCCATCTTCCGCGCGTCCTCCATCACAAAGATGGGGGAGTTTTGGCAATTTTCGTATGTCCGTCTGTCGCAACTCAAATTGAGGATCCATGCTGCCGACTTTGGCCATCGCGGGCGTCAGGCTCGCCTTCACTATCGGCGTGCCGGGCGCCGGCGAGCACTTGAAAAGCGGGTCTTTGTTGATGCGACCACCTTCAGACGAGCTCCGGAACAGGAGGAGGTCGCTGAGCAGCCACTTCCTCCACCCGACGCTCTTGGAGGCCGGACGGGCGGCGAACAGGTCGGCTAAACTGACCTCGCGCAACGGATGGGCGGCGAACAGGCCGCTCAAGCCTCTGCCCCTGTGAACAGATCCAGAGCGTAGTTCTCTTTGCATCACGGACTTCGACCCATCAGAGGCCGCGGCGACGACCCGACACTCCCGCCGTCGAGCAGGCCAGGCGGCGGCTTCAGCGGCCTAATCTTACCCTTGTCGGAGAGCTCATCGACCGTTTTCAGCAGGGGCAGATGCTTGAGGGGCTGAAATCTACCTTTCTCGAACAGCTCGTCAGTCGTCGTCAGGCTCTCTCCGGCGTGGCTTTGTCAACGGCGGTGCCGAACTCGAAATCCGTGTCCTCCCACGCAGCCGCACTGCCGCCCATCTCGGCCTTCCGAGTCCTGGGCCTCTCCTCCCAGTCGAACGGCACGACTGCATCGCCATCGTCATCGGCACCTCCCGTTAGTTAAGTTACTAATGTAAGTTTAGAGGTCAGAAATTATCATTGCGTATCACAACCAAACAGCTTAACTTCTTCTCAGGAGACTAAAAGCACACAACCAAACAAAATGGCCAAAAGTGCTGCACCGGCAGGAAACGAAAATAAAGAGAAACAATAGTGTCAAAGTTGGACCAACCCAAATCTTGTCACACGCAGCACCCGACGAGCCAAGTGACAGAAAAAAAATATTGAGGCGAGCAACCAAACATGTGTGTGGACGCGTTGCTTTTCCGCCCAAATCTGCTTGCACTTCTTTTTTACACTGCTCGCTCTGTGATCAGCACGAGTCTTGAGATGTTCCGCTGCGGAGTGCGGACCCGTGGGTGGCAAACGTCAACGTCTGGCTTTGCACAAAATATAGTATATGCCCGTGCACGTATGTACGGCCTGCGGTAGAAAAATCATGAGGTTTGTGTCATTGATCTCGCGTCTTTCCATGCATGGCTTTACGTGCGTGCATCTTGCCACATGTTTAGATGACGTGCTTTCTAGTGTGTGGACGGTTATTATATGCCTAATTCCTCTTTGGTTTCTAACCTGGATATTTGTGATCTTGATTTTTCGTTAGTGATGTTGTTATTCTCTCCTATCCATATTAATTAACTTTGATTTATTAAAATTTAGATAAATCTATATACTAAATAGTGTTTAGATTTATTTAAATCTAGACAAATTTGAGTCAATTAATATGGGCGAGGGAGTAATAAGAAGAAAAAAATAATTACGGCAAGACATTCACTTGTGACCCGAAAGATTATTGGCTCTGAATTGTGATGAGATGAATTTCGCGTAGATATCCCAAATAATTGAATAAATTTATGTTGTGCAACCTTTTTTTCCTTGTGTATCGCTTTATTCATGCCATATTATAGTGTGGCTTTACCGCTACTTCCTTCGTCCTAAAAAGAGGGTGCTTAACTATCTTTATTGTTGGACTATGATTTTGTACTTATAATATGATTACATATTAATTATAAAGACATGGTACAAAATAAAAAATTATGGCCTAGCTTATAATTGATGGATCGACTCAGGAAAAAGGCATGGCACTACTCCTACGAAGCGATGTGTACTCGAGAGCTTACCAGGGCCGGCCCACAGGCCGAGCAAACGGTGCGCCCGCACTGGGCCCTTGCGAGCCAAGGGCCCCAGCCCAGGTATTAGTTCTACTACTTCTAGTTGAAATTTATGGTTTTTGGCCTAAAAAAATGTCAAAGGCCCATATTCAGCCCAGGCAGGTCAGCGCGTACGGGAGCATAGCGGTCGATCCATTGCTTAGATAAAAAAACCAATCGTTCGAGTATGTGTGTTCTCTTCTCCTCTAACCTCTCGACCGCTCCACCGAATGAGACGGGATCTACTCCTTCCCAAACGGCACGGCGATGGCCGTGCCTTTCCGAAATTAATGAATGCCAAAGGCGCATCTCCATCGTTCCCCAAATTTCTCCCCTTCAATTTTCAGCGGTTCTATTGTTTGCCGATCAATAGCCATTTGAGACTAGATTCTAGACAGAGGTAAATTTGTGTCCACCCTTACCGCTCCACAGACCTCAATCCTATTAAATAGCTCCCATCAAGCAGTCAAGAATCAAGGTCTCCATAGGCAAAATGAAAAGCTATGGGGTGTGGTTTCGATTGAATCTGAGAGACTGAGAGTGCTAATTGCTGAGGAGAAAGGGGAATAATTTTTTATTTCATGAAGGTGTGGTCTTCTTATTCATGCTACAGATCAAGTTTGCATCTGAATCGAGCCAGGTGTTTTAGTTCCCTATTTTGTTCTTTTTTATGCAACTTGTATTTTGGTGATATGTCTATTAGAAAGAAGTTATCTGATTCCTTCCTTTCATGATTAGTCCACTTGATCAAGATAAGTAATGTTATTTTTAGAATTAAAAGATTAGTTTGTGCTATCATTTGAGAGTCAAAAAATCATGGATCTATGCTATGTACTAAATATTACTTTGTTATAATGAAATATGACGTTTTTTTAGCTTGAAATATATTATTTTAATAGTCTTTTTTGTGTGTGAATAAGAGCCCTTGCTGTCATTTTGCACCTGGGCCCCGTATAAGTATGGGCCGGCCCTGGAGCTTACGTGCATGGGTTAACTGGGCGTTATTGTGCTCAAAGACAACCTAGGAGTCAAATGCATCTGTAAATAGGGGCCGCCATCAAGATTGCCATCGTGGATCGTTCTATACATGTGGTCACGGAAGGTAATTACACCTTCTTCTGTACAAACGAGCTAGCTACTGATAAAACACATACCTAACCTTGCAACTTGGTCCTTGCACATGTCACAAACTACATGATAACATCTACTACTAGTTGTTTGCGTGTTAGTTAGGGTGGCACAAGCAGCTAGCTTGGCGTGTCTTGTGTGACATGAGCTCATCTTTTGGTTCAAGCCAAGTGGGCGGCGCCATCACCTTTATTTTTCTTTTCTTGTCTCCCTCTATTGTTTATCAACTTTGACAAATACATTCGAACAAAATGGCTTATATGTGTCGCTGTATATATTGGACGTAAATTGGTGCACTTAATTGATCGAAAGATTCTCTACAGGTTAGAGAAGAAGACCTAGCAGAGATCAGGAGACCATGATATCAAGGACCTCTACGATGTTTTCGCAAAAAAAAAAGACCTCCAAAATGACATTTCCACTAAACATTAACAAGACAAGCAAGTAGATTAATAATCAATCTAAGATAAACATCCCTAGCTAGCTAGTAGCTAGCCTCCTGAAGCAGAAATGCCACTCACTAGACGGCAAATCGACTTTTCAAACACACAAGAAGAAGTCTCAAATTCTCAACACATATTGCAGGCCAGGATATATATATGGTCACGGGTGTACTTCATGTAACCTCTTCCGGCATAGGACTTAGTTGTTAATTGGATTGTTGACTAGATGTTGTTACACTTGGTCAGTTGGCCTGCACCATCAAATTAGTCTATCTGACCGCTGAACTTCCTTAGTTTTATTTATCTAGCTTTTGGCTCCATACCCTTGTTTGTGAGCTGTGACAACAAAACATAGCTTGCATGCACCTTGTAAAGGGTGCAGGCAAAGCAGAGCTGATGGACGCACACCGGCCATGCGGTTTGTGGTTTTCCTCCAGCTTAATTGTCTCACTAGACGACATAGATCCTCCTGCCTAAGTAGTAAGTAAAATTGTCCCTGTTAGCGATAATAGGTGAGCCGGATTGTAAACGTTTTCTGTATCAACGTCGGATCTACCTGTACGTACCTGACCTGTTACGTACTAGACACAATCTCTCCGATTCTCCCTTGTATTGCTTGCACCGCAAAGTGCCCATATATATATACGTGAAATCTGGGACTCGGGGATATCCGAGTAGTCCCGAACTACCTGATCAACTACCTGATCGTAAGTCTTATATGGTATCAGGCCGGCCTCTTGCCGACGAAAACTGATCGCCAGATCGATCCATCCCCGTAGCCACCGTCGCCCCAAAAAAAGCTCCTGCCGTCGCCTCCCCTCACCCCTTCCGCCATGTCGACTTCCATCGCCCAGGTCATCAACCTTGGCAATCCGCCGTCAGACAAACTGACCCGCAGGAACTACACGATGTGGCGAGCCCAAGTTCTGCCGCCCATCCGAGGAGCTCGCCTTGTTGGACTGCTTGACGGTACCGACGTTGCTCCCCCACTCACGCTGGAATTGCAGCCAGCGGACAAGGCCACCAATACAGCGGCAAAGACCGCCCCCAACCCGGATTATGACAACTGGATTAGTCGAGATCAGATCGTCCTCGGCTACCTGTTTCAATCACTCTCGCCTGAAGTCCTTCCGCACGTTCAGCGCCTCGAGCACACTGCTGCGGTATGGCAGGCAATAGAAGAGATGTTCGCTTCTCAGAATCAAGCAAATGTCACGAACCTCCGGATTGCTTTGGCGAACACGAAGAAACTCAACATGACTACCGGCGCCTTCCTCACAAAGATGCAGGGAATTGCCGATGAACTTGCTGCTGCAGGTTCCCCCATAACAGACAAGGAGCACATATCCTTCATCCTGGCCGGACTTGGAGCGGGCTACAACTCACTTGTTGCAGCCATCGGAGTGGTTTCCACAACAATCACCCTTTCGTCCCTCTACTCGCAGATTCATGCATACGACGAACGCAATGAGATGTTGTTAAACGAGGCTAGCAATGGGTTTGAAACCTCCGCCAACTTGTCCTCCCGTGGCCGCCCGTTTCGCCCCAATTACAACCAGCAACGTGGCTATCGTGGTGACCATGACAATCGTGGTGACCGTGACAGTCGTGACGACCGCCGTGACAACCGCCGCGACGACTCCTCACAGCAGCGCCAAGGCCGTGGTGGTGGCCGCACACCTTCTAGTGGGGTTCGTGGTCGTGGCCGTGGTCGCCGTCGCACCACCCAATGGGTGGATGTCACTTGCCAGATCTGCAATAGGGAGGGACACCCCGCCAAAGATTGCTGGTACCGGTTCCAGGACAATGATGATGATTATGGAGACAAGGAGGGGAATGTCGCCTCCTATGGTGTGGACACCAACTGGTACCCAGATACTGGGGCTACACATCACATCACGAGTGAGCTCAACAATCTGACCGTTCGTGACAGGTATCAAGGACATGACAAGGTCAACACTGCCAGTGGGCAAGGTATGGATATTTCCCATGTTGGTCATTCAATATGTCGTACCCCTGTTCAGAATTTCCATCTTCGTAATATCTTGCATGTTCCCAACGCATCAAAGAATTTGCTCTCTGTTCATCGTTTTACACTTGATAATAGTGCCTTCATAGAATTTCATCCTTTCTTCTTCTTGATCAAGGATCAGGTCACGCGAAAAATAATTCATAGAGGGAGATGCGTTGGAGGTCTTTACCCACTTATATCGTCATCGGTGTCCTCTTCAATCACTCCGAAGCAAGCCTTTGTCGCCACCAAGCCCTCTCAAGCAAAGTGGCATAGTCGTCTTGGTCATCCATCGCTTTCTATTGTTAGTCAAATCATTAGCAAAAATAAACTTCCTTTTATCAAGGATCTTAGTATAGAGTCAGTCTGTGATTCGTGTCAGCAGGCTAAGAGTCATCAACTTCCTTATCCAGTGTCTACTAGTGTTTCCATCGCTCCCCTACAATTAGTGTTTTCTGATGTTTGGGGCCCTGTCCCCACTTCTGTTGGACGTCATGATTACTATATAAGCTTTATTGATGATTATAGCAAGTTCACATGGATATATTTGCTCAAGAAAAAATCCGATGCTTTTTCTGCCTTTGTGAATTTTCAAAAACTTGTTGAACGTAAGCTTGATAGAAAAATTCTTACAGTCCAATCTAACTGGGGAGGTGAATATGTGAAACTCAACTCTTTTTTTCAGACACAAGGCATCTCTCATCATGTTTCTTGCCCTCATGCACATCAACAAAACGGTTCAGCTGAAAGAAAACACCGTCATATTGTTGAGGTAGGACTAGCTCTTCTTGCTCATGCACATATGCCCCTTAAATTCTGGGATGAAGCGTTTCTTACCGCCACATATCTTATTAATATGCTTCCAAGCAAAGTAATCAACAATGATACTCCTGTCCATCGCCTCTTAGGTACTCGGCCTGATTATAATTCTTTGCGTGTGTTTGGTTGTGCTTGTTGGCCTAATTTGCGTCCTTACAACAAGAGAAAACTTGCTTTCCGTTCCAAACAATGCGTATTTCTAGGGTATAGTCCTCGTCATAAAGGTGTCAAATGCCTAGATGTTTCGAGTGGTCGTATCTATATCTCTCGGGACGTTGTCTTCGATGAGGCTGTTTTTCCGTTTGCCTCGCTTCATCCCAATGCTGGTGCTCTTCTTAGGCAGGAGATTCTCTTACTTGATTCCTCCCTTCGCGATTTTGAACAAGGGGACGTACTTATTGATGATTCAACTATGGCTAATATCCCTGCTACTAACCCCACGTCTAGTCCTATTACTGTTGTGCAGGTTCCAGACCAAAATACTGCTGAAAATTTGAGCCAAAATGGTGGTCAAAATCGCTCAAACAGCACTCATGAAATATCAACAGAAGCACACGAAAATACGGAACACGAGGTAGATTGGTCGCCATCGGGATCAGCAGGATCCAGCTTCGATCCGAGGCGAGTCAGTACGACCGCGTCTCCGTACGGTGCTGACCCGGGCCGTTTTTCTCCGCACGGTGCTGATCAATCACGCGAGCTGCGCGGGTTCTTGCATGCGACACGGTCCCTAGGCAGATCGTCTGCGGCAGATAGCTCCGGATCCTCACAGTGCGCCACTCAGTTCCCCACACAAGAGGCCACAGGATCCAGTGTGGAACCATCGATAGGGACTCCTGCCATTGGTGAAAATAGTACAGGAAACAGCAGCCCAGGATTTTCTGCTCCTTCTGCCTCTGTAGAGCAGCGTGTGATTTCTGCCACTCGGCCGGTCACAAGAGCATCTAAAGGAATATCTAATCCAAAAACGTATACGGATGGCACTGTTCGTTGGTGTTTGTCAGCATCTTCAGAAGAACCAGGTGATCTGCAGACTGCTCTAGCACATGACAAGTGGAAAGTGGCCATGGATGATGAATACGATGCCCTTATGAAAAATAAAACATGGAGGTTAGTTCCACCACGGCATGGTTCAAATATCATTGATTGTCGATGGATTTACAAAATAAAAAGGAAGGCAGATGGGTCTATTGACAGGTATAAGGCTAGACTCGTAGCCAAAGGTTTCAAGCAACAATATGGGATAGACTATGAGGACACTTTTAGTCCTGTTGTGAAAATTGCAACGGTTCGGCTTGTTCTGGCAATTTCTGTTTCAAGGGGATGGAGTCTGCGACAGTTAGACGTCAAGAACGCGTTTCTTCATGGTGTTCTGAAAGAGGAGGTCTATATGAAACAACCACCTGGTTATGAAGATAGACAAAGGCCGAACTATGTTTGCAAGTTGGACAAGGCACTTTACGGACTAAAACAAGCACCTCGAGCATGGTACTCTCGTTTAAGTGCTCAACTAATCAGATTTGGTTTTGTTGCTTCGAAGTCTGATACATCATTGTTTATCTATCACAAGTTCAATATAACAATTTATATGCTCATATATGTTGATGATATCATAGTTGCTAGCTCTTCACAAGCTGCGACGGATGCTCTTTTGAGAGATTTAAGCAAGGAGTTTGCTTTGAAGGACCTTGGTGATCTTCACTTCTTTCTAGGGATTGAAGTTCAGAAAGTTAGTGACGGACTTGTATTAAGCCAAGCTAAGTATGCTCAAGATGTTCTTGCTCGTGTTGGTATGACAAACTGTAAAGGTTCATCTACACCTTTGTCATCCTCGGAAAAAATTACAGCACAAGGAGAATTATTAGGCCCTGATGATAGCACCAGTTACAGAAGTATGGTAGGTGTCTTACAATATTTAACTCTCACAAGGCCAGATATTTCCTATGCAGTCAACAAAGTTTGTCAATACTTGCATGCTCCCACGACTATGCATTGGACAGCTGCTAAACGCATCATGAGATACATCAAGGAGACAAGTAATGTTGGACTCACATTTATGTCATCTGATTCTACACTGGTTAGTGCCTTCTCAGATGCAGACTGGGCAGGATGTATTGATGATCGTCGATCAACAGGAGGATTTGATGTTTTCTTTGGTCCAAATCTTATCTCATGGAGTGCTAAAAAGCAAGCAACAGTTTCTAGATCAAGTACAGAAGCTGAATATAAATCTGTGGCCAATGCAACGGCTGAAATAATTTGGATACAGTCATTACTTGTCGAACTTGGAGTCAAGACAAGACAAATACCGTGTCTATGGTGTGATAATTTGGGAGCAACGTATCTATCAGCGAATCCAGTCTTTCATGCACGAGCAAAACACATTGAGATCGATTTTCATTTTGTTAGAGAGAGAGTTTTGAACAAGCAGCTTGAAATTCGGTTTATTCCTTCAAAAGATCAAGTCGCCGATGGTTTCATGAAGCCTCTACCAGTTCGTAGTTTTGAGGATTTCAAATATAATCTCAACTTGTCAAAGTTGTGATTAAAGGAGGGTGTTAGCAATAATAGGTGAGCCGGATTGTAAACGTTTTCTGTATCAACGTCGGATCTACCTGTACGTACCTGACCTGTTACGTACTAGACACAATCTCTCCGATTCTCCCTTGTATTGCTTGCACCGCAAAGTGCCCATATATATATACGTGAAATCTGGGACTCGGGGATATCCGAGTAGTCCCGAACTACCTGATCAACTACCTGATCGTAAGTCTTATAGTCCCATGGACCTCCAATCATGGGGAGCAAAACAAAGGCGCCGAGCAGAGTAGTGTTTGGAAAGCAAGCAGCAACGGCGCATCATTATTAAGATAGATAGATAGCCGAGTAGAAACTCATTGAGAAAAGACTTTAAAAAGTCTTAATAGTTGAAAAAGAAAATTAATATTTTTTAGAAAGACTTGTACTTATAAATTCAGTATTCATCAATATGGTATTGTATATAATCTCGTTTTTCCAGTTACCAAAAAGTGTCTTGAAGAAAATAGATTATTTCTGATCAAGATTATTTTGCAAGGCGATAGTGAAAAAAAGAAATATCGACTGACCAGATGGAATATAGTTTGCTGACTGAAATAATACAGTGGACTTGACATGCATAATTTGCAAGTCAAAAATACCGCACTTTTAGGTAATGGCCTTTTCAATCTACTGACTGAAGATGGTGTCTGGCAAACAATTATATGAAGGAAATATGTGGTCTCCAAAGCTGTGTCTCAAGTGGTTTGCAAACCCGGTGACTCATATTTTGGCGGGACTAATGGCGTCCAAAAATTATTTCTTCCATTTTGGTGTTTTTAATATTAAAGATGGATCGCAGATTAGATTTTGTGAAGATAAGTGGCTCGGCCAAACTTCTCTTAGTGAATAATATCCAGCTCTATACTCGATTGTTAGTAACAAAGGGGATACATTTTCCATGGTAATGAAATCTAATCATTTTAATGTGACTTTCAGAAGACGTCTCATAGATCCTCGACTGTTATCTTGGAACAATCTTTTATTCGGATTATCCACGATACAGCTATCGAATAGTGTGGACGATTTCAAATGAAAATTATTAGAAAGTTTTAAATTTCCAGTTGACTCATTATATAAAGCATTGATTCAACCTGATATTCTGGTCGATGATAATAGTAAAATTTAGAAAATGAAAATACCCTAAAGACAAAGATATTCGCATGGTATCTCCGTAAGAAGATAATTCTTACAAAAGATAATTTTATAAAGTGGAATTGGCATGGAAGTACACAATGCGTTTTTTGTCATCGTGAGAAGACAATCCATCATTTATTATTTCATTGTAAATTTGCTTGTTCTATATGGTCATTCATCCAAATAGCTTCTGATTTATCTCGCCCATGTTCGGTGGTCAATATTTTTGGTAACTGGTTACATGAGATAGATAATAAATACATGATTTTGCTTAGGGTGGGAGCGCTTGCCATTATTTGATCGCTATGGCTATGTAAAAATGACAAAAAATTTAATAACATTGTGTCTTCTTCCCTGCAGGTTATATATCAGGCCACGACTATCCTCCGATCATGAACAATTCTCTAACGCATGGAGTTTTGCGACTTGTTTGTGGAGGGGTGTACACGATTGAAGGACATAGCGATGGATATTTTCTCCCAATATGGATGGCCGCGCGTGATTTGCGGATTGATCTGCCATAGTTCGAGGCCGTTCATCGTGATATTTATAATAGTAATCTACTTTCTTTACTCTCTGGTTATGAGGTTTTGAGCGGCTGTATGCATCTTAGTTATATAGAAGCGGGTTGTTAGCGTCCACTTGGCTAGCCCAGTACTCAGACCACGTTTTGGACGTTCATGCGCTCACAGCCTAATAATAAGAAGAGAGTCCACTCCATCCTAAAAGCCCGGACTGATGGGAGGAAAGAATCTCTCTCTTATAAGCTGGGTGTGGCCTCCTCCCGTAGGCGAGGTGGGACTAAAGAGGGGTCCTAACATCCCATCCCCTGATAAGCCGCTCAGGAAGGCATGGTGATGCTGGTTGTGACACTAGATATTAGCGTCCACTTGGTCAGTCCAGCACTCAGCCTACGTTCTGGACGTTCATGCGCTCACTGACCAACAATAAGAAGAAAGTCCACTTCATCCTAAAAGCCCGTACTGATGGGAGGAAGAAATCTCTCGCTTATAACCTGGGTGTGGCCTCCTCCCGTAGGCGATGTGGGACTAAATCAAACAGTCTCCAGCGGTCAACAGAGGGTCCTAACACTGGTATAAACATTATGCAAAGTAATAAAACGCTTATTTCCGAAAAAATACATAGATAGCCAAAGAGAATAAGCTGGGCTAGCTGAAAATCCACGAGTAACTGTTTGAAAAGCCACAAGTAACTGTTTATCCGGTTCACACGCACGCACGCACGCTTGCGTCGATCAGGCAGATATTTCTGGAGCAAATCAAATCGATAAAACTAAAGTTGCCTCAAGGTGACATGTTAAAATCGTCTTTTATCTGTGTGTTTCTGGATAGATGGACAGTGTGACGATGAGCCGACGTAGACGGTTACTTTCTCGTTTCTAGGCTCTGTCTCTATCGACGGCCATAGAATGATGCGCTCGCAGGAATCGTCTCGGCGAAAGGTGGATCCTGTCATCCAACACTAGTTCTTTGTTTTCCCTGTCCTTTTGCCCCTGCAGGTGTGTTCTTTAGCAGGTGGGCCTGGGCAGATATCACGTCTGGTCTTGGGGAGGTCATTAGGTTTGACCGGTCCGTTACTTTTTTGGGGACTGTTGTAACGTACAAGTCATGTATACGTTTCCTTCCGGAGCTTCTTTCACATAATCCAGTTCATCATGTTATAAGAGACCGAGCTCTAGGACTTTTTTTTTAATTCCACCGATCTATAATAATCATCATAATTTCGAAAATAATATCTACAAGTTTCAACATAATTTAAGAAAGTGTGGACTAATTCAATTATGTATTGTACAAAATAAAAATAAAAGTACTATGTATTCTAGGCAACACTGAAGTGACAAAATCGGATAATTTTATAGTTTTGAAATATGTGTTATTCACTATACGTAGATTTTTTTTTTGAACAGGGAGAGGGTGCAAAGCACCCAATTTTCATTCAGCTTAGACTTAAAAACATTGTACATCAGTGATTACAACTCCAGGTATTTGCAGACGATGATGAACTGCAAGCACTGGACAATCCAAGCTCGAATGACAAGTGTTCCTGCAAGAACTAGTCGGCTCAGATCGTGCGGATCGTTTTGCCTGTTGAGCACAACAATGGGCAACCCCATTGATTGATCTGTTTATGTGGTATATTGTAGCCCTCAATGGTTTGATGAGATTCTGACAGTGTATAGCATGTCTTCTTATCTCCCATAGTACGTTCTGGTTTTTTCCTCCCTCATCTGCCACTGATTTGGCAAGGTTGATTGAGTCTGTGAAAAACACTGGCTCCTGCAATTTTAGCTCCTTTGCTAGTGTTGCTGCAAGTATTAGAGCATTAGCTTCAGCTTCCAGAGCTGAGTTAGATTGAGCCATGTTTCCCATAATGAAGACATCCGTGAAGGTTGCTGCATGTTGTTCTTTGAAATGTAAGTAAACTCCTAGTCCTGCTTTTGCATCCGAACCTGTGCTTCGTTTTGTCCAAGCAGCATCTGCATACAGCTTCGGACCTGCAAAAGGTAAATCAGAGGATACTCTTTGTCCTTGAGGTGTGCTGAGCAGCCTCATGCTAGCTGGAGGTTTTACAGCTTCAGTGGTTATCAGGGCAGACATCTCCTGGTTTTTTAGAAGCGCATTCATCCTAATTGCAACTTGATGTGGCCAGTTCTTCTTATGATCGAACAGTTTCTCATTCCTGCATTTCCAAAGACACCAAAGGAAAGTAGCAATATTCACAATATTAGCATTAGGATTTTCCATTTTACCAAGATTGATTATTGTGGTCGTTAAAGTGTTGTCATTTGCAGTGAAAATGTCAGAGCGAATGCCCCAAGGCAGGTTAAACCACGCAGCTCTGGCAAAGGTACATCTGAAGAATAAATGGAAATCATCCTCTGGTAGTCCACATCTGCAACAACCTGCATTGATATGGGTAGAAAAGTTTGCACCACGAGCACCTGTTAGCAGAGCTTTCCTGAGTAATCTCCACATGAAGGTTTTTATTCTTGGGATCATTGATTTAGAATTCCACACCTTCTGTAGAAGAAGTTTTGTAGACTCGTCGATGCTTTGGGGAGATGGGAGCCCATCGGCTTGCAAAGCTTGTAAACAGGTTTTGTAAGCTGATTTGGAAGTACATTTACCGTTTGGTGTTAATTTCCATCAGAGAATGTCATCTTGTTCATCAGTTTGAATGATTTGAGTTTGTTTTATTGCTTGGACAGTTCTCGGGGTAAAGATCCAGTCTATAAGAGAGTAGTCCCAATGCTTTTGATTTGGAGTCCAAAGATCAGCAATTTTTGTAGGATACCTAAACTCAGAATCTTGAATAATTAGGTCTTCGTAGATTAATTCCCAGTTAGAGAACCAGGGAGTGCTCCAGACTGAACTGTTTTCTTTAGTTATTTGATAGAAGGAATTAGCTTTGAGAATAGGAATAGTTTTCAGAATAGAAGTCCAAAAGGCTGATTTGGGTGTGTTGGCTCTCGATCTCCAGATTGAAGTGTCCAGAAAATATTTAGACTTAAGAATTTTGTATAACACACTCTCAGGTTTTTCTGCAATACGCCAAGCAGCCGAAAGGATTAGGCCATAGTTGATAGCTTGCAGGTTTCTAATGCCCAAACCCCCTTCGTCTTTGGTTGTACAAATGTTTTTCCAGGCTACCAAGAAGATTGAATTAGATTTTGCAGTATTATCCAGACCACCAGAAAGTACGAATGATTGCCGTGATTTTTGATAGGAACTTTTTGGAAAAGAGGATGTTGGACATATAATAAACCGGGATGGACGAGAAAACCGATTTTATAAGTTCAACACGAGCAGCATGAGATAGAGTGTTAGCTTTGTAAGTCGACAGCTTGGCCTTAAATTTATCCAGGACAAAGTTGTAAGCTTGCGATCTATTTTTTGCTGGAATTATGAGAGGATGACCAAGATGGATGAAGTTTTCTGAAATTATTGGAACCGGAAAAATATTCAGGATGTCTTGCTTCTCATTAATCCCAACCTTTTTACTAAAAATAACACCTGATTTTCTCCAGTTGGGCATTTGTCCAGAGGCTTGACAGAAGGAGTTAATGATGTTCTTTATTGTTATAGCCTCAGTGATCGTAGCTTTTCCACAGATGACAAGGTCATCAGCAAAAAGGAGGGAGTGTATAGGAGGGCAGTTTGGTCCTAACTTTATGCCAGACGTGTTTTCGTTTGAGAGGGCATCTTGAAGCGCCAAAGAAAGTTCATTTATGGCCATGATAAAGAGGTAAGGAGAGAGTGGACATCCTTGTCTAACACCTCTAGTACTACGAAAGTTTGCAAAGGCTTGCCCATTTATGATTACAGAAAATCTTGGGGAAGAGATGCAAGCATAAATTAGATTGATAAAGTGATTATGAAGACCCTTACAAGCCAAAGCTTGCTTAATAAAGTTCCATTCAAGTCTACCAAAGGCTTTAGCAAGGTCTATTTTAAGCATGAAAGATTTTTTATTCCAGGATGAAAGTTGAAAAGAATGAGTGATTTCTTGAGCCACAATAATGTTATCACTAATCCTCCTTCCTTCAATGAATGCTTGTTGAGAGTGGTGAATGTAATCAGGGAGGTGAGGCTTTAGTTTGTTGGCTAGGCATTTGGCAATGATTTTATAAATAACATTGCAGAGGCTAATGGGTCTATAGTCTGCTGGGACAGAAGGTAAAAGATTTTTAGGTATAAGAGAAATGTGGGTGTCATTGATGCAATTAGGGATGATTGCAGAAGAGAAGAAATTTGTTACCAGCTGATGCACGTCATATGCAATCCAACCCCAGGTTGCTAAGTAGAACTCCACGTTGAAGCCGTCAGGTCCAGGAGAGGCATTCCTTTTCATCTCTTTGAGGACATCTAAAATTTCAGTTTTATCAGGAATAGAGTATGTATCGTCATTGCCTGGAGTATCTTGAGAGATCTGCATATTAGAGATGCACTGCAAAGAGGAAGTAAAAATTGATCTGAAATAGCTGACAAAAGTATTTGCAATTTTATCAGGCATGAAATGAGTGGTATTTTGTTCATCTTTTATTGATAAGATAGTGTTTCTTGTTCTTCTTTTAGCAATTGCTCTGTGAAAAAAGGAGGTGTTCCTGTCTCCATCCTTCACCCAATTTTTCTTGGCTCTCTGCATATACAAATCATTCAGTTTTGTAATTGTTTGTTCATACCTTGTTATGAGCATCAACTCTTTTGAATGGTTCTGCCTCTAAAGAGGCTGATTTTGGAGCTCCTCTATTTCCTTTTCTATTTCTTTGATTACCTCTTGCAGAGGTTTCTTCTTCCTGCACCAAACTTTAAGGTCCGAAGCAAGCATTTTCGATCTAAGAGAGAAGGGTTTATTGTGCGATCTACTCCAGCTAGCTTTAGCATAATCCTGAAATCATTTTCTTTGAGCCACCAGTTTTCAAATTTAAAAGTATTTATAGGTTTGTTTTCCTTTCCATTAGTAGACAGTAGAATGGGAGCATGATCACTGAAACAGTGCATAAGAGGCAGATTATAGACATTTAAAATCTGAAAGTGAACACACCATTCACGATTCACCAGACATCTATCTAGTCTTTGATATAAAAGTTGAGAGGAAAATCTTTTATTAGTCCATGTGTAGGCTGGCCCACTAAAACCTAGATCAAAAAGACCACAGTTTTTAACAATAGAGCGAAAAGCTTGCATTCGATTACGATTAATATTGGGAGTACTTTTATCAGAGTCATACAGAATATCATTCATATCGCCAATACATAAAATGGGCAAATTGCTGTTATCATACACAAAATTCGCAATTTGTTCCCAAATGGCATTTGTTTTCTTATAAGGTGTACTATTAGTTTTCTAAAAAGTCAAGCTACTAAGTTTAAGCGAGGGGTCCCTCAGTGGCGTCTGGCGCTATGCCGTTCTCCTTCCTCCCCCCTCCCATCTCTAACTTCCCTATGCTCTCAAGTCTCATGAATCCATCCGCAAATCCATCCTACTCCCCTCCTCCCGCAAGACCATCAACACCAGACCTCTACCAACCACCAACACCCACCCCCAATCAATTTCTACAGATCTAGTTTGAGGGAGCAGATTACTCTGGTATCCCGGAGGCTGGAGCAGATCCGAGCGGCATGATGGACTCACCACCGCTCTCTCCAATTCGACCAGATGGGAGCCCATCGGCTCCGCACAACCCCCCTATATTGCAGGCATCGGAGATCCCTCAGCTAGTACTCAATCTGGAAGCGATGTCGATTGTCAGAGACGACTCCAGCCAACACCAAGAACTGGGGAAAAGTCAGTTTGCTCTATACTTGAAGATAGCAACAACAAGAGGAACACCAAGGATCATCTCCCTGTCGACAGTACAACAACAATTCAAGAGAGCATGGAGAGCAAATTATGGAGAAATCCTCCAGGTACATCAGCATGTTTTCAAAGCAGTTTTTAACTCTTTTCAAGCTATGATGTGGGTTTTCGAGAGACAGCCCTGGCTCATAGGTCCAGACACTATGCTTCTAGAGTTAGCAGATCCTGATGGGGAGGGATACATTAAGGAACAAGAGGAATATTTAAGCAAATTTGACAGGCCAAGATACTCATTCCAATATGTTTATGTTACTGTTAGAGCTTCTGGAATCCCATGGAACAATAGATCAATGGAATTGTTAGAAAATATCATAAAGCTTATTGGTACCCCCTCTGAATTCCACCAAACTAGAGATAACATGCTATATGGACATCCAAATTATGTTTGGGGAGTAATAAAGCATAGAATGTGTAATCCAGTCTTTGATAGAATCAAGCTAAGCCTGAATCAGGGGAAACAAAGCATGGCTTATTTAAGCTATGAAAAGATTGGTAGAATCTGTTTGTTTTGTGGAGTTATGTTCCACACCTCTGCAAACTGCCATTTGAGGAAGAGTATTATTACTGACAGAATGACAAAGGGCCAAAATGCAGAGCAAGTTCCATTCCAAAGATATGGCCCTTGGATTATAGATGCAGAAAAGGTGCCAGTGGAAAAAGGGATCCATTCAAGTCCTATATTCAGCAATTTTCAGAGCAATGAGCTGTCCAGGTTCAATAAGGTTTTTGATAATCAAGAGAATAGAAGAGGGAAAGAAAATGCAGAACAGATTCTGAAAAGGATGGAGGAGAACAGAGGAGGAGGAAGCTCTAGGATGCAAGAGAGTTCCAGAATCATGGAGATTCAGAGGGAGGTAAACGAAGGGACTGTTCAAGGAGGCCCACTATGTCAAACCTTGGAATCACACGTTCAGAAGGAAGACATGCAGGAAGGACACGTATCCATGAACAGTACCAAACAACACACAAATGTTGAAAATCAGGAACAACAAGGAGTTCATGATGCACTTCTGCAACTGACCACTACTGATCACCACTAGGACAACACGAAAATGTCGGATGTTATGGACATAGAAGTCATGGCGGGAAATTCGTTAGTTCACATGGAAAAAGGAACAGACAAGGAAAAATAGGGAACTGAGTTCACACACACAGGGGAAGGCCCAAGCAAGCAACTACAAGATCATAAGCAAATGAATAATAAAGGCCTGTTGCAGATTGAAAGCAGCTACTCTGGGCCAATGGGCCAGACCCAACACCATCCTCAGATGGGGCAAAATTTTAATACTCAGGAAGGCCTAGTTCTAGTCCCGCGTAGTAGATGGGAGCTTCTTTTTGGCACAGAAGCTGCTCCTCATGTTGGCGACAGTATCTGTCCACAGATGTTCCATTTGCCTTGCTCTGATGCACAAGCATTAACTCATACCAACCAAACTCAAGGAGGACAACCCACTGCCAGCAATCCCACCAAGAAGGAGAACTCTTACTATTCATCAGAACACATGTCACGCAGAACTGCATTGATAGCTGGCCAAATCTCTGCCAAGAAGGACACCTGTGCAGGCCCCTCGGTCCCTGCTAAGAAGAGAGCAGCTGAAACAATCCACTCGCTTAGTTTTCCCCCACCTAAGAGAGTAGCCACAGACATAGAACATGGAGAAGGTGGAGGACACTTTTCGATCCAAGTCAATGCAACCTGCAATCCAACACAGAATGGAGAAGGAGATCAATCAAGGAAGGGAAATACGCTGGAACTCAATGCCAGAGCCATACTTGAAGGAGAAGCAAGTGAAATTAGAGGAGAACCACCTGCTCTTCGACAACAACAAGAGGAGGGAAAGATGTGTCTGTCAGAAAAGGAAACAGAAAAAGGAGGAGAAGCTTCGCAATCCACTCTTCGAGCCTCCACTCCAGCGACTCAGACTCGCAATCAACAGTCTAGGTGGGATATCCTTCTGTCAAATCAAAATAGAAATTACTACAGATATCCTATGGGATCTACTGTCAATAGGCCATGTGCTTTCACTTGGCGCCATGGTGGAGGAACCAGTACGATGGGTAACGGCAGGAATGTTAGCCGCAACAGGAGCCCTGTTATGGGAAATGTCTGGAGGCCCTCTGTTCCGCCAAGGCGCACAAGCTCTCCGTCAGTCTCTGAAGATACTGCCGACTTCGACCCTTTCATAAGCGGCACACCATCGTCTCTCACGCTGGGCTCGGGAGGCTCTCGTAACAGGGGCAGCTCATTTCCTGGGATGGTTCGCCAACTCAACTTGGATGGCAATGATTATACTTGCACTGATCGCGCCAGTAACAACAGAAATGATACAGCCCAGACTCAATATGCAGATGGTGCTGCTACTATGTCGATGGATCTGCAGATACCTCTAGAACAACAAGTCAGCAATAATGATGCTCAGGCTATGGCGCCAGCCTTGGAGGCGCCACGGTCGCCATGAGGGCCATGGCTTGGAATTTCCAAGGCATTGGCAGGGGCCTTGGCAATCCTAAAATGTGCCACCTTGCCAAGCTAATCACTTCCACTAGAGCCCTGGTAATATTCTTGTCTGAAACAAAAACCTCAAAATTTTCTCATGCTAATATTTCATCTCGTTTTAATATGAATAATGCTGGTGTAGTACCTTCCTTGAAGAAAGGGAGGGGCCTTTGGTTGATGTGGAATGATGATCTTCAACTCTCTGTATATTCGTCTAGTTTCCATGTTATCCTAGCTATAGCCACTGAAACTTCTACTACTAGTAAGTTTGGTCTAGTTTGTATCTACGGAGACCCCTATCACTATATGTATATGGATTCACATTTTTATTATTTCCATGCTTCCTGTAATATTCGCTGAGGTTAGGGGCGGCGGCCCTATCCTCGGCCAGGATTCGGCAAGTTTTGGCGGGCCATCCAGGATATTAAGTTGTTCGTGGGGCTGGGGGTCTCCTTCTCCATTGGGAATGGGGAGGGCCTGCGCCTATGGCTGGACCCCTGGCTTCAGTCGGTCCCTCTCTGTGAGCAGTTCCCCGCTCTTTTTGCCATCTCCTCATCCCCGACGGTCCTCGTGGCTGAGGCCTTTCGCGGAGGGAGTTGGAACATCTTGTTCCGACGAACTTTTAGCGAGGCCGAGGCAGAGGAACATCGGCGCCTGGAGGAGGCCCTCCCTAGTGCGTTGTCCGCGGTCTCGGACTCGGTGGCCTGGAGCCTGACGCTGGGGAGGGGGGATTTTCTGTCGGCTCAGCCTATCGGGCCCTCTTTCAGGGCCCGGAGAAGCGATGGACATCCCCTCTGTGGAAGGCCCCCCTCCCCCTCAGTATCTACATCTTCCTCTGGCAGCTCCTGAGGGATCGGCTCCCGTCGGGGGTGGAGGTGGCGAAACGTAATGGGCCGGGCAATGGTCGGTGCCCCCTATGTGGGACACCGAAAACCTGCGCCCATATTATGTTCTCTTGTTCGGCGGCTCAATTTCTCTGGAGCTGTGTGAGGGAAGCGCTGGGACCCTCTTGGCAGGCCCAGGAGCTTGGAGAGTTCCTGCAGGCCGCGGCGACCCGTGCCAGAAGGGGCCGCCGCCTCTCCTGGATGGTCTTCGTGGCCCTGGCCTGGTCCCTTTGGAATGTTCGCAACAAGATGGTGATTGAGCATATTTTCCCCTCCCGTGCGCCTGTCTCGCTTTTTTCCCTTATTGCTTTCCTCCAGCAGTGGTCCCCGTTGGTGCGCCCAGCGTGACCGGTCGGACTTTGACGCCATCTTTGGAGCCCTGAGAGTGGTGGCGGCCCCTTTCGTGACTCAAGCCCCGTCCTGACTTCCGCTCCGCCTGGTGTGTAGGGCTTGGTTGTGGCCCTGTCGCTTTTCCTTTGTTTTTTGGGTCGTGTTGTGCTGTGGCCCCAGCTGTCATACCTTTATTTTCCCCTTTGGCGTTGGCCGAGGCCGTGGGTATCTTGTTGGATGTTATATGAACCTGGATTTGGCTTTATTTATAAAGCAGGGCGAAAGCCTGTTTCGAGAGAGTAATATACATCATTGTTTGTCTAAGATTGTTTTTTTAAACAAAATGGAAGAAGTGTATCTAGATCTCTTTTAGTACGTAGGTTTTTAGTTTTTTCTAAGAAATCTACACGCTAAAAGAGATCTAGATACATTTCTTTCATAAAGCTAAACATTTTATATTATGAAACAGAGGAAGCATATGCTATCATAGGCCTACCATAAACCCCTGCAAATCAAGTACTACGCAGTAAGCAAATTTATTTTGCATTGCAGAGAATACAAAATACAAAGTGCCAAGACCCACCTGTCAGTGTCACTGCACGTACACATACAGAAAGATGATATGCATGTTTTGTACAGGTTCCGCTCGTCGGCACATCAGGAGGACGCCACTTGTGACCAGTCTAATCAGGTAGTTTCAGGCATGCGTATTCGTACGCCTTTCTTTTCTGTTGAAGCGTGTACGAAACGCCGTCCCGTTATAGTACAAAACCTGCCTCCCGTGCGCTCGTGTCCCTCTCTACACGCTTTGCTCAGAGAGGGTGGATTCTACTACTGTATTGCAAGTGACAAATAAGTAAAGACAACATACAAAAGTTCTGCAAGAAAATGTGTCTGGCACTTGTAGTTGATTTGGAAGTTTCTATTTTAAATTTTGGACTAAAATTTAAACTAGAGTAGGGATTCGAAATAAACCATAAGTGGGGATAGTGGGTGCGATCTCACTTGCATCCAAGCCGTGGGTGATAAAATGCAAACCCGTTATTTGCATGGAACAATGCAGAGCGGGGTAATTTAAAGGTACTCTCAGGTGCCACGGAGCAATTCTGCGAACGCGGTGTAATCGGGTTATTGGCTTTTTCTACAATGAAACCGATATCTTCATGGCGTATCCTTGGAAAAGAATTTGTGAATGAAGAAGCATTTTGTCACATTCTAATGAAATACACGTGTAAACGTCAAGCCCCGTACATGTTTATAAAATTTTACAAACTTTGTTTTGCTTTAGACCACATGATTTTCTTCCTAGGATATTTCATATGATCTGTATAAAAGTAGATTTCATCAATGTAGCTATTCAGCTCCTATGGAATATTGCTATTCTAACAAACTTGAAGATATCTTTGTTTTTTTTGCGGGATAAAGATATCTTTGGTTGCGCCCTCTTTTTTTCTACTCATTAGCACAGGATCAAGTCATTTTTAATTATTATCAGTGTTATTACATTTTGGACATATGTATTACAAACTTCAATTTTCAGTTAAATTGTTGGTTCTTCATCTCTACAACCCAAATAGGCCTTAATTACGCGACTCTGGTGTGATGGCTCCCAGGATCCACGGAGATGGTTTTTGAAGCTTCAAAATCCCGGATTCAAAGTTTTTTAAAAAAATACGAAAACATATATGTATGTAGTCAACTAGTGTTTTACAATTGTGTAAATTTTCAACTGAAAATAGTTTATATTTTAGGCTCAACAAAAATGACAAAAGTTCTTGTCACCGGTGAGCAGTGTTAAACAGTACACGATAGTGTAAATTTCGTTGTTTTGTGTCATTTTGTCCTTTTCCGAGCCTAAAATACTTTGTATTTTGAGCTGAAAATCTACACAGTGATAGAATATATGTTAGGCCACATCGAGGTATTTTTTCTGAATTTTCCAAAACATAAAATTTAATTTTTTTGAAGTTTTGAAAAAAAAGGGCTACATAGAGCCCGGGTTCCATTACGGCATTCGTCAATTACGGTAGCTATGAACCTTATCTTGTTTTACTTCTGGTGGAATCTGAACAATCTATTATCTCCACAACCAAGTGTATAATCTGACCATGCCAATTCTTTCGATATTTGCAATCGACCCTTTCAGAGTATAGTCCTTCCAAGCAAATTATCTCGAGCTTTACATGTTCCTTTTCACCCGATGACTTATCAAAATGTTGGATCTTTTTTCGTCTATAATTAGCACTCAATGCTTATGCAGTCCATGGACCATTATGCCACTAATATGAGCATCAAAAAGTAATTAAAAGCCCCTCATGCATGTACACATGACCTGATTAAAGGTGCGTTTGTTGCTTAGCGCACCACTTGATGATCCGGGCGCGCCTCGGGTTGATTAAACTATGATGTGGAATCTGCAGATACAATTAAGACCAGCGCAAAGCCCTAATCAACTATATTAAAATTTCACAAGAGGGATTCATGCAGCAAGTAATCTACTCATAGTGCTTCTCTTGCTTTCCGACCTTTACACAGTATTATAGGCTGCCACGAAGATCCAGCAAATCATGCCATGGTCCCAAAATTTTAGGGTTCGAAGCAAAGGTTGGGGAGGTCAACAACTTTGTCTGTTTTAGCACTTCCGCACTAGCACCTGCAGCATTTTATAGTACGACATACCTGAGCTGTCTTCCTTGTTTACATTTTTTTGCTGGGCATTTCCTTGTTTAATTGCAGTTGTCTATATATGGTGGTTCATGAGAACATTTGTAGAACTTTGCAGGAGTGTTTGAGTTGTGTTCTGTGAAATTTATGCAGGGATATATCTCTAGATCTGAGTTAAAGGAGAATTATATTTTTGAACAATCATGCTTGAGAATGACTAGCCACTGTTTGACACGTATATAGCTGTCTTCTATACATGTCTAGAATAAGATGATTTGTATGCTCAATGACTGTACCTCCTTGTCCTGCCTGGGACTGGCGAATTCGAGACCGGCTAGTTGCGTTTACGTGAAGTATGTTGAATAATAGAGCAATTTACCAAGCGAATTATCCATAATAAACGCTAGATAAAACATGATTAGAATAATAGGAAATATACTAATCATGTGAAATAGCAAATACATATTAAGGCATATAACCAAACAAACTGCAAGGCATAAAACTTTGGATATGATCAGAACAAGATTTATAAAGAAAACATACATGGCAGCGGCAGCAGAAGAGGAACCACCGGTGTTCGTGTTGGCACTGTCGTTAGCCATGTCGTCGAAGAAAAGGGTGCTGATGTCGGGGAAGAAGTCCTCGTCGGGAAAGACGTCATCGCAACCGCTATCTGTGAGGGAGTCCGTGACGAAGCCAGTAGTCGCGCTGATAGCGCTCCCCAAAAACCTTATCGCCCTTCTCCCGTACAGGACTCGAAGCAGGGGGGTCTCGGAGCCCTACTGTCCCGGCTAGCGGTGCACGCCGCAAGACGGGACGGAAGATGAAGCGAACAGGCGGCAGCCCACCGGACAGCCTCCACTCAATTCGCATTTAACTCGTATTAAAAGTCCATTCAAAGCAAACGTTTCAGCTTCTGTATATATGTTCATATACCATTCATGCGTGGCAAAATAAAGGTCGGCTCAGCGAGATTCCCGCAACCCGCGGCGCGCGCGCGTCGTGGCGTGGCGTGGCGTGGCGTGGCGAGGCGTGGCGAGGTGAGCGAGGAGGAGGAGCGCGCGTGTGGAACTCTCTCCTTCTCCTTCTCATCCTTTTACCAAGTGGTAGGATAGCTCACCTTATAAGCTGGTCCAACTTTCACTCAACTAGCAATGTGGGACTAAACATTTGTCCCAGCTCTTGCCTTGCATGAATGGGCCAAATGGGCCTCTAGGATTTCAAGAATTTATTGGCATATAATAAATGGGCTGGGCCTATTTAGGCAAAAAATCCAACAATCCCCCACCAGATCCCAGAGGCACACGAAGTTTGCCTTTGGTTCCAAAACATTGTTTATATACCGGTACTGTAGTGGAGACTGTTAAGTTGAACTTCCACCTAGAGCTTTATGTTATACTAGGTCGCAACTTGTACAGTGGACTATGCCTTGAACTGCAAGTTTGCTGCGAACCTAGCTTCATAAAAAGTCTTGACCAATACTAGGCTACCGTGGGACTTCCTCGCGGGTGGAGCTTATACGTCATACTCCATGACCTTTCATGAGTTTATTAGAGAGGACCCTACTCTCATAGACTGCGACGTTTTAACAGTCAGACTCATATAGGTGTGTTCTTTAAAAGATGTTCTGCAGGACAACATCTTTGCTTAGGATAAGCCACTTAGAACACATTAAGATAATAAATCAACCTGCCGTGCAGAATAGGAAAGTATTGCATCTTTATGGAGTGGTGTTTATTAAAGTAGGGATACTTTCCTCTCAGCTAACCAACAGCTTGTCTCCCAATTCTAATTCACGGGATCTCCGATCACATAAAGTGGTTTATCATTATGGAAAGCTCAAATTGTGGGTCTCATACCCATCTCCTTCGATGCATTTTCTATCACGTTGCGTGATAGACCCTTTGTGAAGGGATCTGCCAGGTTCTTAGATGTTTGGAGATAATCCAATGCAATAACTCCGGAGTTTCTCATTTTCCTAACAGATTTTAGTCTCCTCTTCACATGTCTTGAGGACTTCATATTATCCTTAGAACTGTTCACCTTAATAATCACAGTTTGATTATCACAGTTCATTGAAATTGCGGGTATAGGTTTTTCAACCACAGGTAAGTCCATCAAGAGTTCACGAAGCCACTCTGCTTCAACAGTGGTCGTGTCTAGTGCTGTGAGTTCTGCTTCCATAGTTGACCTCGTTAAGATGGTCTGCTTGCAAGACTTCCAAGAAACAGCGCCACCACCAAGTGTGAAAACATATCCACTCGTGGCCTTTATCTCGTCAGCATCAGATATCCAATTTGAATCACTATAACCCTCTAGTACCCTTGGATACCCGGTATAGTGCATGACATAGCTCGCAGTGCCTTTTAGATATCGCATAACTCTCTCAAGAGCATGCCAGTGATCATCTCCTGGATTTGAAACAAATCGACTGAGTTTGCTTACAGCAAAGGCGATGTCAGGTCTCGTGGCACTAGCTAAATACATAAGCGAGCCAATGATTTGAGAGTATCTTAGTTGGTCTCTAGCATTTCCTCGATACTTTCGAAGCAACACACTAGGATCATACGGTGTAGGAGAAAAATTGACGTCGCTATACCCAAAACGACTCAAGATATTTTCCACATAGTGGGACTAAAGCAGTGTAATCCCACCATCATCATCTCTCAATAGCTTGATGTTTAGGATGACATCAGCTACTCCCAGATCCTTCATCTCAAAGGAACAAGATAAGAAATCTTTGACCTCCTTAATCGCATTAAGGTTGGTTCCGAAAATCAGTATGTCATCAACATATAAACAAAGGATGACTCCCTCACCCCCACCATGGCGATAGTATACACACTTTTCAGCTTCGTTTACAACAAAGCCTACAGCGGTTAAGGTTTTATCAAATTTTTTGTGACACTGCTTAGGTGCTTGTTTAAGACCATATAAAGACTTCAGTAGCTTGCACACTTTTCTTTCTTGACCATTTACTACAAAACCATCTGGTTGATCCATATAAATTTCCTCATCCAACTCTCCATTTAGGAAATCCGTCTTAACGTCCATTTGATGAACGAGAAGACCGTGTGAGACAGCCAGAGATAGTAGTACTCGAATGGTGGTCAACCTTGCTACAGGTGAGTAAGTGTCAAAGAAGTCTTCACCTTTCTTTTGGGTATAACCTTTGGCCACAAGCCTTGCCTTGTACTTCTCAATAGTACCATCAGGCCTTAGTTTCTTCTTAAACACCCATTTACATCCTACAGGTTTGCACCCATAAGGACGATCAGTGATCTCCCATGTTTCATTAGCTAAGATGGAATTCATCTCACTATGAACAGCTTCCTTCCAGTAGTCAGCATCAAGAGATGCATAAGCTTCTGAAATGGAAGTGGGAGTGTCATCGACAAGGTACACAATGAAATCATCACCAAAAGACTTTGCAATCCTTTGTCTCTTGCTCCTTTTAGGAATTTCATTATCATCCACCTTAGGACTTTCAGAGTGTTCAATTAGAATGGTAGGTTTAGAGAATATAACAAATTCCTGATTAGATGAACTAGGTATCTCCGGATTTGATGAGTTAGGTTTATCCTTCATTGGAAAGATATCCTCAAAGAAAGTCGCATCAGTCGACTCCATGATTATACCGACATGAATGTCAGGCACTTCAGATTTTACTATCAAGAATCTATAACCAATGTTATGAAAAGCATAGCCCAGAAAAACACAATCAATGGTTTTTGGTCCAAGCTTGCGCTTCTTGGGGATTGGTACATTAACCTTTGCCAAACAACCCCAAGTACGTAAGTAAGAGAGTTTTAATCTTTTCTTCTCCCATTCTTCGAATGGAGTAATTTCTTTGTTCTTTGTGGGAACTCGGTTTAGGACATGACACGCGGTCAATAGTGCCTCCCCCCACCATTCCTTAGAAAGACCCGATGTGTCTAACATGGCGTTAACCAAATCTGTTAGAGTATGATTCTTTCTCTCGGCTACTCCATTTGACTGGGGTGAGTAGGGAGGCGTCCTCTCATGAATTATGCCATGTTTCGCACAAAAGGAATCAAACTCGTTGGAAAAATACTCTCCATCACAATCAGACCTAAGCCTCTTAATCTTTCGATCAAGTTGATTTTCTGCCTTAGCTTTATAGATTTTGAAGAAACTGAAAGCCTCATCTTTTGATTTCAGAAGATACACATGACAATATCTCGTAGAGTCATCGATCAAAGTCATGAAATATTTCTTTCCACCTTTTGTCAACACACCATTCATCTCACAAAGATCAGAATGTATGAGCTCTAGTGGTGTTAAATTTCTCATTTCTGTAGTCGTATGTGACTTGCGAGGTTGTTTAGCTTGCACGCAGACTTGGCACTTAGATCCCTTAACAGTTGAGAAATCAAGGATTAAATTCATTTTGGCTAGCCGTGTCATACAACCAAAATTAATATGACAAAGACGAGAGTGCCAGGCATTTGATTCAAAATTTGTATAAATATGATTAACAACTTTATTACAAATGTATGACAGAGATAAGCGGAACAAGCCTCCGCACTCATAGCCTTTACCAACAAAAGTTCCATACTTCGAAATTACAAATTTATTGGACTCGAATACAATCTTGTAGCCATCTCGACACAGAAGAGATCCGCTAACAAGATTTTTATTTATTGAGGGAACATGATGCACGTTCTTCAGGCGCACGGTCTTTCCCGAAGTGAACTTCAGATCGACCGTACCAACACCATGAATATAAGCATGCGAGCCGTTCCCCATCAACACGGTTTGAGTCCCTCTGACCTGATATGAAGAAAACATGGAAATATCAGAACAGACATGTACATTAGCACCCGTGTCAATCCACCAATCAGGAGAATGACATAATAAAAGAATAGTAGGTAATATACCATACCCAACATCTTTCATCTCAACGTCGCCCATGACAACATTAGCAGTCTTGCTGCCCTTCCCATGCTGGCGCTTGTCAAAGCGGTTGGGACAAGCAGGAGCCCAATGATTAGGATCACCGCACACATGACAAGCACCTTTCCTCTTATCAGTCTTCCTCTTGAAGCTGGTGGACTGTGAGGCCTTGTTCTTTCCATCGAACTTTCCTTTGTCATCAAACTTGCCTTTGTTCTTGAACTTGTGAGGCTGAAAGTTC
The DNA here is from genome assembly GCA_916181665.1 of Avena sativa. NCBI lineage: Eukaryota > Viridiplantae > Streptophyta > Magnoliopsida > Poales > Poaceae > Avena > Avena sativa. The sequence continues at coordinate 366,339,339 of OV702297.1, read as the reverse complement.
CTTTTCTGTACCAGATTGGCATTAGAACCTCCCTCGGTACCTCGAGCACGTGTGTCTTTTGCTCTCGCCTTCTCTTCCACATCAAGAGTCCCAATGAGATCTGTCACGGAGAACTCTTGTCTCTTGTGCTTTAGAGAAGTAGCAAAATTCCTCCATGACTGAGGAAGTTTGGCAATAATGCCTCCGACAACAAACTTGTCCGGTAACACACAAGTGAAGTGCTCAAGCTCCCTGGCAAGTGACTGTATCTCATGATCCTGCTTCACAATGGGGCGGTCCTCAACCATCTTATAGTCATAGAATTGTTCCATGACATACAGTTCACTGCCAACATCGGAGACTCCAAATTTTCTCTCGAGCGCATCCCACATATCCTTGCCATTGCTAAATGACAGATATGAATCGACAATATTGTCACCAAGAATGCTGATCAAGGCAGCCTTGAAAGTGGTATCAAGTTTTTGAAATGCCTCTTCCTGAGCGGGATTAAGTTCTCCATCAGGTGCGCCATAGATGGCGTTATAGCAGCTCATGGTCTGAAACCAGAGCACTGCTCTCGCACGCCATCGTTTGTAATTCACACCTTCGAACACAGGTGGCTTCATAGAAGCAACAAAGCCACTTGGGGCAAACTGCCTGAAATAAGGTTTTTGGATTGTTGAATAATAGAGCAATTTACCAAGCGAATTATCCATAATAAACGCTAGATAAAACATGATTAGAATAATAGGCAATATACTAATCATGTGAAATAGAGAATACATATTAAGGCATATAACCAAATAAACTGCAAGGCATAAAATTTTGGATATGATCAGGACAAGATTTATAAAGAAAACATACACGACAGTGGCAGCAGAAGAGGAACCGCCGGTGTTCGTGTTGGCACTGTCGTTACCATGTCGTCGAGGAAGAGGGTGCTGATGTCGGGGAAGAAGTCCTCGTCGGGGAAGACGTCGCCGCAGTCGCTATCTGTGAGGAAGTCCGTGACGAAGCCAGTAGTCGCGCTGATAGCGCTCCCCAAAAACCTCGTATTAAAAGTCCATTCAAAGCAAACGTTTCAGCTTCTGTACATCTCAACCCGCGGCGCGCGCGCGACGAGGCGTGGCGAGGCGAGCGAGGAGGAGGAGCGCGCGTGTGAAACTCTCTCCTTCTCCTTCTCATCCTTTTACCAAGTGGTAGGATAACTCACCTTATAAGCTGGTCCAACTTTTACTCAACTAGCAATGTGGGGCTAAACATTTGTCCCAGCTCTTGTCTTGCATGCATGGGCCAAATGGGCCTCTAGGATTTTAGAAATTTATTGGCATATAATAAATGGGCTGGACCTATTTAGGCAAAAATTCCAACAAAGTAGTCCATTTTATAACACTATCATGCATTATATTAGTTGCAAATTTGCAAATCAAAGAGGTCGACACGTACGTACGTGCACATGCTACCAAACGGCATACATGACGCAGATGGATAAGTATTTCCTATGTACTTTTTGTAGAGTATTTGCAATATTATCTCGTTGTTAGGATAATGATCCGATTTAATTATGCAACACAGAGATATTGATGACAACTTTATGTAAGTTTTTTTTACCGTATAAAAAGAAATTCAGGTGGAATAATCAGTCTCTTAATTTTGATTTGAAGTGCTTCATAGATTTGAAGTTGGAGAAATTCTTAGAAACTCGACGCTGAAGGAAAAGTAGCCAGTGAAAAGGCAAGTTTTAAGGTACCTTTTACTGCTCAGGTGGAGGCAGCAGTATGATTTCATCTGATGGCTCTGACAGATTAGGCCCAACTAGCCCATTAAACACAATACGGGGAAAAAACACCCGACACCCCACCCGCCGTCGCTTCGTCCAACTCTGCCTCCTCTCACGCAGGACAATGCCTCCGGCGGCCTAGATCGGCTCCGACAGCCGGCGCCCAAGGTCTCGAGCGCACATCGGGTAGCGGCGGCGAGGTGTAGGGATGATGGAGTGGCGGCCAAGCGGGAGACAAGGAGAGGTGAAGGGACCGCCGGTGAGGGGGAAGGGGCGGCTCTCCGCCGGCAAGGGGGAAGTAGCCCTGCAACCTGCTGGTGGAATGGGAATTAGTTAGGTTTTTTTCTTACCGTCAATTAGTTAGGGTTAGAAGTTTTTTCTACGATGGGCTCTATTGGGCCGGTCCTCTCTTCAGAATCGTGCGAGATTTTACTTCGCAAGGTGATCAGTACGAATCGTACTGGTGCTCTTATCGGCAACAGTATAAACGCTGGAAAACGCTCATGATCCATTAGATTAGCTTAAATAAATGGCTATTGTTTAACTGAGGGTACCACAAAAGAGCTCAAACAAAATGGGGAGGAAAACGACTCGTGTCACATGGTTTTGGCATTTTGCAACTGTGTACCGTGTCTGTACACGCTGTGGGTCAAGATTAGCAAGAGCTCGCGAGAAAGCACACGCAAAATAATGGAGCTAGTACGACGCATACATGAAAATCAATTTTTGCAAGTATATCTATTTGTCCCGCGCGTTCGTGTGCGCTAACTTCAGAATGGCACTACCTCCATTCCAGAGCCTTTAAGACTTTTTTTTTAAAAGTCAAACTACGTAAAATTTAAATAAATTTTTCAAGAAAAATATTAATATTTACAATCAAAATGTATACTTTTTGATACATTATAAAACATATTTTTACATGATATATGTATACATATATAATATCATAGTTTCATGATAATTTTTTCTAAAAGTTTGGTCAAATTTTCTGTAGCTTAACTTTTTAAAAAAATATAAGCTTTTAAACCCTAAAGATGAAGTTTGGCGAGTCAAAATTCTTGGGCAAAAATCACAGAATTGACCTAATTAATGAATGGTCTCACGAATTGACCTACTTTTTCGAAGAAATTCCGATCTAACATGTTTCCTTGGCGTTTTACACAAGAGCGCCATAGTCAGTAGCACGGCGCTCCCTCGAAAAACGCCATGCATCCATGGCGCCCCTTCCAAAAACGCCATGACCCCGTCCGACGTGTCAGTCGACGTGGCCCACACGGGTCTGTTTTAATGTTTGGCGCTTTTCAGGGGGCGCCATGCTACTAGCCACGACGCTTTTGCGAAAAGCGCCATGCTCCTTAACCCTAGAAAACGGCATCGGGCGCCATCCCTAGCCCCAACCAGTCATGAAAATTTTATACCCTTTGATACATCATAAAACATATTTTCACATGATATATAGATATATAATACCATAGTTTCGTGATATTTTTTTCTAAAATTTTGGTCAGACTTTTTGTATCTTTTTTTTTTGCGAAAATTCCACCGATCTATTAATAATCATCAATAGTAGTACAAACATACCTAAAAGTAATAAAAAATACAAATGGATTGATGGATCACCTAGTGAAGACTACAAACAATAGCACAAGCCGAAGACACGCCGTCATCGTTCCTCCATCACCAAAATCGGCAAAGCTTGTCGTAGTAGAGCTTGTTGTAGTAGACAGACGGAAAGTCCTGAGGTGCCGAAGAACCAGCGCACTAAAGCTTTTTAAACTCTGTGATGGAGTTGCCCTGAATAGTTTGGACGAGTCAAAGTTTCTGTGCGTGCGCACGCAACAATAATAGAATGCTACCTACGAGGCCGGCCACGTATGCAGTGATCGATGAAGTAGTACATGCTTCGTATGCATCATGCTTCCGCCAAAATCTGCATGCAGTTCTTATTTACACCGGCCACTCTGCGGCTAGCACGACTCTTGAGATGTTCTGCTGGGGAGCGAGGACCCGTGAGTGGCAAAGGTCAACGTCCGGCTTTACACAAAATATATAGTATGCCCGCGCACGTACGTACGGCCTGCGGTAGAAAAATCATGAGGTTTGTGTCATGATCCCGCGCCTTTCATGCATCGCTTTATGTGCGTGGATCTTGCCACATGTTTAGATGCCGTGCGTTCTGGTCTCTTCATTAAACGGTTACTATTTGCCTCTTTCTCTTTGGTTTCTAACTCGGATATTTGTAATCTTTATTTTTCATTAGTGATGAGGAAAAAAATTAATCATTTCTTTGTTAATAAGAACAAGAAGGTAACTATAGCACGACAACTCTACAATAAAGTTAAGGTTGTGTGCACCGTTTCGATGCAGAGATCAGGGAATATGAATTCCATTTAAAAAAAAATCACATGTGACACGGAAATATTATTGGCTCTCAATTGTGATGAGGTGAATTTCATGTAGCTACCGTAAATGATCGAATAAAATTAATGTCGTGCAACCTTTTTTTCCTTGTGCATTGCTCTATCGATGTCATATTTTTGCACGGCTTTACCACTACTCCATTTGTCCTAAAATGTAATGGGGTATTTGACTATATCTTGGTTGTGAATGTGTAACTTTAACTGTGATTTTCACTTATAATATGTTTACATATTCATTATAAAGGCACTCTCCACGCGACCGAGCGCTCCTCTCTCTCTCCTGTTCGTCGTCCCAGCTGAAAAAATCGTCATTTTTTCCCGATTTGGCTAGATTTGACCACAAAAACTTCAATCCAAAGCCAGTAGAGAGATAGTGGAAGCCCGATCTACGAATGGGTTAGCTCATAGCTCGATTTGGTGTTGATTTGTTGGAGGAACGGTGGTGGAGCTGTGGTGGAGCAATGGCAATGGTGGTGGAGATGTGGTGGAGGAGCTGAGGCTGTCTGTGGTGGAGCTGTGGTGGTGGACCGAGCGGCTTCTCTCGCTTCAAGGGTAAACTTTAATCTCTCGATAATCACGGTTATTGTATATGGTTACGTACGTGGGTATGCTTGTCTATTAGAATACTTGCTTAGTGGATTAGTAATAATATTTGATCAATGGGTTAGGCACAAATATTTGGCCGGTGGATTAGTAGCAATATTTGACCGGTAGCAATAATATCATATTTTTTAGAATATTTGGCTAGTGGATGAGTAACAATATTTAACTGATGGGTTAGACACAAATATTTGGCCGGTGGATTAGTAGCAATATTTGACCGGTAGCAATAATATCATAATTTTTAGAATATTTGCAAGCATTGCCCAAAGTTATACGCGTTGTCGATAATTAATTGATTAGGTTGTTTATTTTATGTCAGCAGAGATGACCAATTTAGTGAAGTTCGTGTTTTATTACGGTACTGGGAATGTTCGAACAAATGACTTTGGAGCAGATCTGGGAGAGTTTATGTGTACACAGTTAGATTTGACTGCCCCTCAAACCTGGAGTGTTAGTCAGTTGAAGGAATGGTTGACAGGATGTTTAGGTTATAACATCGAGACGTACACCGTCAGCGTGCAAGCATTGTGAACAAAGTCAAGAAAAAATATTTTCTGGACTTTAAGGCATGTAGATACTGACAGAGACTGGTTTAAGTGGTTAAAAGGCTACGAAGATAGACATGTAAACCCTGTCGCATTAGTGCTTCCTGTCTTGAAGGAGATCGATGGTGGACATGTTTTTCGCCATAGTGCTGATTCAAGTTACGGGATGTACTCTATGTCCAGTGCTGGAGGCGGTGGTTATGAATCGGGGCAGAGGAGTCAGATAGGAGGAGGAGGAGGCGGTGGTTATGAATCGGGGCAGAGCAGTCAGGCCGGAGGTGGAGAAGACTATATTGGAGAGGCAGATGCGGACGAGGAAGATGGAGGCATGCAGAACATGATGGAAGAGGAGGATTACATGGATGGCGAGAGTGGTGATTCTGATGACCCTGATGATTCTGATGGAGAAGGCAATGGTGGAGAGGACATGCCGATTCCTGCTTCATGAAATCAAAACATGTCAACCGGAATGACCGTTGATGATGGTCATGATTCTGCGTGAGAATATCACAGCAACAGAATTGCCCAGGGTGCCAGATATCAAGACAAGCAACATTTGCAAGATGCAGTCGTTGCTTGGGCAATGTCAACACACAGGGTTTTGAAAACAATGGTGTCCTCTAAGAAATACTTGACAATGGAATGCGTGGATATAAATTGTCCAGGCAGGGTGCATGCCTATGTCCCTACGTATGACATAACTTGGTTGGTGAGCGACTATGTCATGCCTGTTGGAGGCCCGAGACCCACACTTTTCACTTTCGCTGGGGAGAGATGGCTCCTACTCTCCAGGACGTGTCATGCCTGTTGGGACTTCCTTTGGCTGGACAGCCCATTGGACCGCTACAGGCACCGGCGGGTTGGCAACAAGATATGGCACAGCGATTCCAGGGTATTACTAGACCATTGGAGTATGAAGAACACGGGCCCAAGTTCGACTGGTTACTAGGATGTCAGGTGTGTTTGCTAACTTCTCTTTAATCTGTAAGACATTACACATTACTGGCTACTGGTTACTTATCGAACCATATTTCATTAATGCAGATCCAACAGCTAGGCTATCCAGAGATTCAGTTGACAGAGGCACAAATCACTCGGTCCTTGGAGGCATACATACTTTGGCTTCTCGGTAAGGTGATGTTCACCGAGAACCATGCCACCACTATCACCGCTCGCTACATCCCTATCACATTGGAGATCGCCAATGCAACTAGCGCTGACATGATTATACAGAGAAGTTGGGATTCTGCGGTCTTAGCGGCCACGTACCGAGGTATGTGCAGCGGTTGCCAACGGAGGGCGCCAAAGTCAGGCCTGCTTGGATGCCCACTATTGTTGCAGCTTTGGTCCTGGGAGCGGTTTTCTATCGGCCGGCCGGACGTTATGGTTGAGATGCCTTACCTTACAGCTACTTTGTGCGACCCTCTGACTGGACTGTTGGATCTAGACCATATTGACTTGCCTACTTTCGGTTCAGTTTGACGTACTGCTAGCGAGTTCGGTGATGTGAGAGCCCTACGATAATGAAGCTGTCGCTGCTAGATTCCAGAGGGATGGGGACAACATACAAATGTCTATTCTATGCGCCAGGGACGAGCCGTATTGGCTCACAAAATCGAAGATCATCTTCGACATGTAGGCAGAGGAGATGAGCCTACATAGAGTAATGAGGCAGTTTGGTCTTCGCCAGTTGGCTGATCCTCATCCTATGGAGAGCACCATACCTTCAGCCGTACACACGTATGTTTCCTTTATACATTACTTTCATATTAACATGATTTATTGACATGACACTAACCATGTTAAATGTTAGGTTGTCGAGGAAGGGAAGTAGCAAGACCGCCACGGGTTGGCTACATAGGGTTGGGGTGTACGTTCAAGAGTGGGACACCTCTACAGCCCGAGTCTGGGACTCGAACGCCGTGTTTGACATGGAAGAGTTCAACAGGTATTTGGATAGCTACATGAGCGCCACACGACTACGCATCACGCAGCAATCTCACCCAGAGGAGATGCGGGGCGCGGATACTTGGGATAGTTATCCGAGCCAGTCGACTGTGGGCAGTAGACAACACACAGTATGTTCTTCATCTAATGCACCTATTTATTACATAGTTTTTCATCTATATATGGCGAACCTTGTGGTGTCAGTTGCAGGCACAGATGTTAGTCGATCTTGAGACGGAGAGTGCTGAGTACAGACGCTCTCTTTCGTCCGGACCCCTACTTATTCACCGGCGGGACCAGGAGACTTGGCTGAGTCGCCTGGAGGAGAAGATACGGCGTATCTACGGGGTTATCACGTGCACCCGCCCTTCGGACATTGCTCACCACCCGGCACCACAGCGTCCTCAGCGGCACTCGACGCGCCACCAGCAGCAGCAGCAGACACCCTCGCCCCTGCGACAGTCTCCCCGTCCATGGCTTACACCACAGACGACTCCGAGACCTCCTCCCCCAGACCAGGCTGGAGGTTCGACGTGGCATCAGCAGTCTTCTTTCGACTGTTGGCAGCAGCAGCAGCCACCTTTGCACGATGGAGGTTCGTCATGGCAGCACCAGCAGCAGGAGCCTTGGGGTCACCCTCCCATGCCAAACTACGGGTTTCGCCCACATCCACAGCCACATGGTATGTGTCTTACAAGATAAGCGTCGAGTCTCAGTTCATGTCAAGTTCTTACATACTTTGTTTTCATGTGCAGGAGCATTCGGAATGCAGGGGTCTATGCCTGGCTATCAGTCGTCTATGTCCGGATCCGCCTGGACTGATCAGGACGTTGATCATAGCACTCAGGATTTCATGACGCAGAGCAGTTGGCTGAACATTTTTCAGACTCCCCCCTGACCCCACACAGGAGAATCAGTACGATGAGTACGGGTCGGTGATTCCTCCGCGACAGGTTCGGCCGCCCCACAGGTTCGGTTGGACGACGCCTCCTAACCCACCACCCGAGCGTCGCGGCAGACGACATCGCTGAGACATATATTTATCTATGTATGAGACATATATTTATCTATGTATGAGACATGTCTATCTATGCATGAGACATCTACTTATGTATGAGACATATATTTATCTATACATGAGACACCATTCTATCATTTCACGATTTTTATTGTAACACAGTTCAACATAACTTGCAACATAGTTCAACATAACTTGCGGTACATAAATAAGAGTCCTATCTATCCCTAGCATGATGCCTTCCCTTCGATGATGCCTCGCCCTTTCCCTTGGACGATCCCTCGCACTTGCTCTTCTTGGCCTGCGCTTTCTTCTTCTCCTGCCTCTTGTCCCACTCAGCTCTCATCTTGCTTCCAACGGGTGGCGGCATGAAGATATCATCCTCTTCTTCGCTCTCTTCTATCCAGGGCCTACGTGCCACAACCTGCTCCATCATGTCAGCTTGACTCTTCTTGACCTGCTCTTTCTTCTTCTCCTGCCTCTTGTCCCACTTAGCTCTTGCCTTGCTTCCAACGGGTGGCGGCATGAAGATATCATCCTCATCTTCGCTATCTTCTATCCAGGACTAAGGTGCATTAGCCCGCTCCATCATGCGAGCTTGTCCTAGGACCATGGTGAGCTTGTCCCACCTTGCTTGAATCCTGAGAAGCTCTGCTCGTACCTGATTTGGGGTCTTCAGTTTCCACCCTCTTCGATGAAGTGACTTACCAAGCATAACGAGAGCATCATGGTTCGTTACCAACGTATCCCAGTCGGGATGTTCATCGCCTATCACAACAGTTCTGGCTATGAAGAAAAGCCCAATGGACACATCTACAGGCCAGGGAGACGCGTCGGTCATAGTGGAGAGGAGTGGAGGAAAATGCGAGAGCAAGAGGAGAGGAGGGAAATGAGAGAGTAAGAGGATGAAGAGATGAACTGGGTTAAAGGATACATCTCGTTGTCCGGATTTATAGAGGCACCGAACCGAATAGGCGGGAAAAAAGGGCGGGAAGTAGTGGCGGGAACAAAGGGCGGGAAGTACTGGCGGGAAAAATCGGCGGAGAGTACTGGCGGGAAAAATCGGCGGGAAGGATTGGCGAGGAAAACGGCGGCGGACAGGGTTGCATTGATCATGCAGGATTTGGTTAGAGGCAGGACGATTAGGCAGTCGGTCTAGGTCTGGCCGATTGCACTAATCGGCCTGGGTCAGACCGATTGATCCAATCGGCCTGGAGCAAGCCGATTGCATGTGTGGGGCAGGGCCGACTGCATAGTGCCACCTGCTGTCGGCCAGGGCCTGGCCAATTGGCCCAGTCGGCTTGCCCCAGGCCGACAAAGTGCTAGATCTGTAAATTACAAAAAACGTATAATAGAATTCAAATTAATAAATTAATTCGTATTATTTAAAAAAAACTGCTAGTTTTTCCTTCCTCTAGCTTTTGGCTCCATACCCTTGTTTGTGAGCTGTGACAACAAAACATAGCTTGCATGCACCTTGCAAAGGGTGCAAGGAAAGCAGCTAGATGGACGCGCACTAGCCATGCGGTTTGTGGTTGGCCTCCAGCTTAATTGTCTCATTAGACGACATAGATCCTCTTGCCTAAGTACAATTGTCCCATGGGTCTCCAATCATGGGACAAAACAAAGGCGCCCAGCAGAGTAGTGTTCGGAAAGCAAGCAGCAACGGCGCATCATCATTCAGATAGATAGATAGTCAAAAGAGAATAAGCAAGGCTAGCTGAAAAGCCATGAGTAGCTGTTTCTCCAGCTTGCGTTGCGTCGATCAGGCAGAAATTTCTGGAGCAAATCAAATCAATAAAACTAAAGTTGCCTCTAGGTGCCATGTTGAAATCTCCTTTTATCCGCGTGTTCCTGGATAGATGGACAGTGTCACCATGAGCCGACGTCGCCGGTTTACTTTCTCGTTTTTAGGCTCACTCACACGTCCCAACTTGCAGCTAGCGACTTTTCCCCAAGCCGTGTCTCTATCCTGCCATCCACGGCCGGAGAACGAAATGATGCGCTCGGAGGAATCGTCTCGGGGGGGGGGGGGGGGGGGGGGGGGCACGGCGAAAGGTGGATCCTGTCATCGGACACTAGTTCGTGTTTTCCCTGTCTTTTTCTCCTGCAGGTGTGTTCTTTAGCGGTGACAGGTGGGCCCGGGCACATGTCACGTCTAGTCTTAGGCATCTACAGCGGGCCGACACAAACCCGCAACGCATATGAGTCTATCCAGATGCATCGGCCTGTTGATAGAATTTGGGTCGCAGTCCAGCCTACCTGGCCCGGGCGCCCAGTGACAATGACCCATCCGGTCCGTCCTGGCCCGTAGAAAAAAGTTTGTAATTTCAAACACAACTAAAAACACGTGAAACTAAAGAAATTTACATTGATTCATATATAATTTACATAGGAAATAAAAATAGGAAACCCTAGCATCTACTTGTCGTCGTCGGAGACGAGGTTAATCCATGCCGAAGGGGTCCAGAGATTCGTCGGCGGCAGGCTAGGCTGCACGGGCGCCGGCGGGTTGATCATCTGCCCCCGAGGAGCCGGCGATCTCCAGGCCTTCAGGATAGTTGGGCGTGATCGGGGGCGCCCACGCCGACAGAGGTGGTGCTGGAAATAGATCAGCCACGTGCCGTGCTTGCAGCCCTGTTAGCTCGACGACATTGTAGTACCCCTCCCATCGGGCGTTCTCTTCCTCGATGGACGCCGCCAAGGCCTCGCGCATCATGGCGTCCTCGGCATAGCCATCAGCGACGATGGCCTGGTACTCGGGGCAGCTGACCGATAAACTGGCTAGCGTTGGCGTCTGCCTCCTGCTGGACGACACCCTCCATCACGTCGTTGTCATCCTCCTTCTCCTCGAAGTCGTCCTCAAAATGGGTGGGGACGCCATGGTAGAACTCCCACAGATGGAGGGGCGCCGGATAGTCGACGTGCGACGGGCCCTGTGCTCCCACGCGAGGAAGTTGGGCCAGAACTGACGGTTCTGGTAGCCCCTCTCGTAACGCTGGGACAAGGGTAGGGCGTCGATGTGGTGCTGCATCTCCTCCTCAAACTCCCCGGCGTCATCGGCACCCTCTCGGCGTTGAGGTGCCAGGCACTGGGGAGGGAGACGTCATGGTGGGTGATGTGTCCCCCTCCCGCCAGCGCTGCTCGCAGTCATCGAGCCGTAAGTACCGACGGTCCCGGAGAGGGGGCGACACGCGGGTGAAATGCAACCGTCGCGCCGCAGCATAGGCCTCTGGCCTTGGCGGCGGAGGGACACCGTGCCTGGGGAGGCGGAGTGGGCGAGCGGCGCCCCCCGCGACAACGCGACCCGGACCCGGAGACACTAGCCACATGGTCGTTGGTCGTCTTTTAGGGGAAGCTTGTAGGGGAAGAAGAGTTTAGAAGAAGACCGTGATCAAGAGTTCCTTTTAAATAGCGAAGAATTTGTTTTACATGAGCAAGGTGAGGAGCACGAGGATCATGCATGAAAAGACAGGCTTGCTAAACCAAATAAGAGATGTCGGGACGAGTGTGAGTGGCGTACTGAAGAGCACCAGTGATGCTACGGAAAAAGTGGGATCGGTAACAGGATCACCATCGGCCGACAGTTTGGCACCTATGTCGGCCGGAGTGCGAGAAGGTTGACAATCGGACATACCATCCCGTGAAAGAAAATCCAAAATATATTGTCGTTGAGAAAGAAAAAGGGAGGATTTTGTGCGCGAAACATTAATGCCAAGAAAATGAAGAAGAGGCCCTAAATCAGTCATGGAAAATTCACGATGAAGAGAAGAAATAATATGTTGGAGAAAAGAGTCAGAGCTAGCAGTAAGAACGATGTCATCAACATAAAGGCGAAGGTATGCAGTATGTTCGGAGGAACGAAAAATGAATAGAGAAGAATCAGATTTAGAAGATATAAAGCCAATGGTTTGAATGAAAGTAGCAAAACGTTGAAACTAGGCACGAGGAGCCTGTTTGAAACCATAAAGAGATTTTTTGAGTAAACAGACAAGATTTGGAGAAGAGGGATGATCAAAACCAGAGGTATTGACAATAGACAGTTTCATTAAGAGTACCATGAAGAAAAGTATTTTTAACATCAAGTTGATGAATCGGCCATGAAGAAGAAACGGAAAGACTAAGAACAACGTGAATAGTGCTAGGTTTGACAACTAGGAAGAAAGTCTCATCGAAATCAATGCCATGTTGCTGTGAAAAACCGCAACAAACCCAGCGTGCTTTGTAACAAGCAAGAGTGCCATCAGAATAAAATTTGTGTCAAAAAACCCATTTGCCAGAAACAACATTAATGTCAGAAGGTTTGGGAATGAGAATCCATGTATTGTTTTGTTGAAGAGCATCAAATTCATCACGCATAGCTGAGAACCAAAGAGGATCAAGAAGAGCATGTTTGTAGGATGTGGGTACAGGGGAAATTGTGGTTGTGGCTGTGAGATTGAGACGTTTAGAAGGGAGAAGAAAGCCATGTTTGCCACGAGTGCACATGACGTGATCATTTGTAGGTGGTTGAATAGGAATAACATTAGGTGGTAATGAGGGTGTGGAGGAAGACTCGATAGTAGGTGTTGGTGATCCGGGTGATGGGGTAGATGGTTCGGTGGTAGGGGTTAGGGGAAGTGGTGCTACGAGGGGTGGACACGACAGTGATGGGGGTGGTGACAGGTTTCTGCCGTGGCAGAGAATTGGGTGAAAGTTCTGCCGTGGCAGGCTGCCGTGGTAGAGAAAAAGGCGAAAAGTCTGCCTCGGCAGGCTGCCGCGGTAGAGAAACCAGCAAAAATCCTGCTGCGGTAGGCTGCCGTGGCAGAGAAACGGGGCAAAAGTCTGCCGCGGCAGGGGCGACAGTGGGTTGAACGAAGGGTGTTTTGGTAGTGGTAGGGACTGGCGGTTTGGTTGGGGAGTGAGTTTGGTGGCAGCATAAGGAAAGGTATTTTCATCAAAAGTAACATGGCGATAAACAATAACACGACCATAAGAGGGATCAAAACAACGATATCCTTTGTGATCATCAGAAAGGCCAAGATGAATGCAAGGTAGGGAACGTGGTTCGAGTTTATTGGAGGCTGTAGAGGCAATGTTTGGAAAACAAAGGCAACCAAAAACACGCAAGAAAGAATAGTCTGGGTGAGATAAAAACAAAGATTGAAAGGGCGAATAAAGAGGACACGTTTTGGTGGGGCGAACGATGAGTAATGTGGCAGTGCGGAGAGCTTCAACCCAGAAACGAGAAGGAAGAGAGGCTTGCAAAAGTAAAGTGCGGAGAATGTCATTTATAAAACGAAGAGAATGTTCAGCTTTACCGTTTTGAGAAGAAGTGTAAGGGCATGAAAAACAGAGAAGAATTCCTCGAGAAAGAAAGAAACTGCGGTTTTGAGTGTTGTCAAATTCTCGTCCATTATCACATTGAATAAATTGAATAGGCAAGCCAAAGTGAGTAAGGACATACCGACGAAAATTTATGAAAATTGTATGCACATCAGATTTTGCACGAAGAGGAAAAGTCCAAATATGGTGAGAGTAGTCATCCAGTATCACAAGATAATATTTATAACCAGAAACACTAGGAACTGGAGAGGTCCATAAATCACAATGAAGAAACTCAAACGGAAAAGTGCTAACAGTAGTTGAGGTATCAAAAGGTAATCTAACACGTTTGCCGCATTGAAAGGCATTACAGAAAGAGGGATTATGAGAGGAACTAGAACTAGGTATACAAAATTCTTGAAGCAAAGACGACATAGTGGTTTTATTGGGGTGGTCTAAACGACAATGCCATAAATCAACGGATGCAAGCATGGCACGGGGGGTGGATGTGGAAGCGCCATGAAGTGGATAAATATCGCCCGTGCTATTTTACCGAGCGAGGACCTCCCCCGTTTTCAGATCCTTCACAGAAAAATCAAAAGGATCAAAACTAGAATAACTTTGTTGTCAATACAGAATCACTACAAGGATTCTGACTATATATGATCCTCCATTTTTGTCACAGAATCGTTATAGTAGTATGTTTATGACGATTCAATGATGATTTTAAGATCGTCGAAAGCTGGGCGTCGCAAATAAACTATAACGACGTTTTTGGTAAAATCGTCATAACCGTCTATGACAATATTGGATTGTCATAACCATTATGACGATCCAATATTGTCATAGGCAAACTGGCATGGCCAGGTCAGATCCTACGTGGCCGATCCTACGTGGCAAAATTGCGACGAAATAAAATCGTCGTAGTGTGAATTTAGCCCAGTCCATTTTAGTGCTCTAAGTGGGCTAAGCCCAAAAATTCTGGCCTTTTTTCTTTTCTAGGTCAAGAAAATTTATAGGGCATTTCATTTTGTGCATTCACCTTGCTACAGTCAGTTCATTTTGGGCATTGGCTTTTTACAGTCCGTTTCAAAGGAGTAAGAAAACATTTGGAAAAAAACTAACTTCAATTTATGTTCAGGACCGATCACGCCATTAGTAATAAATAGATAAATAATTATGTTTTAAACTTCCAATACTTTTAGAAAATATATTGCAAAAGAACGCTTAAATATATATGTAGATGTTGCTGTCATTACACATTCATGCATGTCTAGCTATAAGTTACCAACGTTCGATGGAAGGAAGTCAGCCATGATGTTGTCGCTCAAAATGACTTCTGTTGTCTAAAATTACACAAAAAATTGACAAGAGATTACATAGCTTTATACTATTACAAACAGAACAGAACCAACAGACTGAATTTCAGTTACTATTTTTGGTTTTTTAAAATTTTGATAAGATAAATCTCAGAAGCAACATACTAAATTTTGACAAACAAAACATAACCAGGACACAGCTTACTGCTTCCGTTTTATAGAATTAGCACCTTACTGAAGACAATTCAAAGACAACTACACCAGATTTGCTAACTAAAGCATACGTAGGCATCACGCATGCACCTGTAGCTCATGCATCCTACCAAAAAGAGTCTACTATAATTTTCAATACCGCACATAGGTGCGCTCTTGCTCAAGAAGAATAGTGGAAGAAAAAGAGGCCTTTACCTGAGGTGGTCGTCGGTGTCGGAAAGTACATGTAGCTTCACCAGAGATGGCTGCAGCGTGACCAGTCACAGACGTATAATGTGCAGAGTACTCCGATCCTTTCCATCTTCCAAGCCAAATTTGCAAAATTAATGAGCGACAGTTAAGAACCAAGACTGCAGTGGCACAATAAGACACGTTTCAGCACAAGATCAATCTATAGAGAATCATCAGAAAATAATTCATGGTAAAGGTGCTAGTATATTTAGAACCAAAACTGATTTAGCAACAAACTGATTAAGATGGCATGTACTACCACACAACAATCCAGAATTCCAAGGTATGAAAATTATACATTGGAACTAATCATGCGACTATAGAAAGTGATAATAAAGCTATCGTGAATGAGATGAAGATAAAGAAGCAAAGCAAATCTCAGCTAGTTTTTATACTGTTGGAACCTAGAGAACTGCTAGCTCAACTATTGAATTACATTATCAAGATAGTAAATCAGGTGTGCAACTATGATGGTGGCAATCATACAAGACATTTCATCATATCAAATAAATTGACACGGGGAAAGAGTGTAAACTAGTAGATGTGTTGACCAATGGAAGGTTGTCAGTTACCATAGCTAGAAAAATACAAAGATATATTAGGACACTACTGTCAATGATCATAACAGGCAGATCGAGGCAAAGACAGCAGACTAAAGCAAAAGGGATATATTTCTATAGGCGGAAAACTAGGCACACTTATCTTGCGAGCAATCCACTAGCCACCATTCTTTATATAGTACCTGTGTCGCTTCAGTGTAACAAATGCTAGCCACCTAGAATCAACTCTAGTATTAGGATAAATGGAGAAGAATCAACTCAGTGTGACACTAGCAAAGATGATGGAAAACCTACTAGAGAAATCTAAATTCGCTTGCAGTCTTGTCAAGAGCTGATTTGTAATTGGAATTCCACCTACATATAAAGTAAGAAATAAACAAGAAATTAAAACTCAATTAAAAAATACATGTGTATACCAAGCAACAGAAATTGGTCAATCAAGTGTATACCAAGAAGCATATGTTAGGGAATTATGTGTATATGAACTGAACTGAAAAAGAAGCATTCATATAACTGCCGTATAACTAGAATCTACCAGTGCATTCTCTCGCGACATCACATATGAAACCCCGATCCCCCTGAACATGTGTACCACACTATTCCTCCACGAATGTGCAGCAGTTACAGGCAAACCAAGGTAACAAAAACAACAGATAAGGTAGGATTTACCATGATGGGGGCAGTGTCTCTAGAAACCATGTAAATTTCTATCTTTTTGCATATCAGAAGACTGAGATTGCACTAGATAGTATCAGGGACAGAGCTATGATTTCACCATGATGAGGGCAAAGTGGATAACGATTGTACATGAGTTATTTTTCTCAACACGCACATAAATGAATGCTTGTTGTTTTCTAGTAGAAAAAATTGTGTAGATAAAACATCATAATATAAGAAGTGTCTAGCAAGCAGAAAGTCGTTATACAGGCAATCACAGCAGAACACCTGTTCTGCAGCACAGGGGAAGAATAATCATACATGTTGTTTCTAATGAGTTATGTCGCCGCGGTGCCACAAGACATCTCATATAAAATCAATAAAATATAAAAATGAGCACAACTGGAGGCAGAAGCTTAAGAGATACTCAGACTAGACATGCTTGACTAATTAACTACAATGCAGAATAGAACAGAACAATAGATCGTGGTAAACCTGAGATAAATACGAACCATGTATGATATGTGCACTACTTGCTGCTAATTATTTGGAGCAAAACAAAAAAATGGTATTGCACAATATTTTATCCGAGCAAGATTCCTAAAAATCAGGACCAGGTACTTACAATCAAACACTTATAACTTTATAACTATAACAACAATAAATGATTGAGCTCACAAGTATACACTAGCCGGCACAATTCATCTATATTATGTTGTTCCACAAATTCATGCTATGTAGTGTGCAAGTACTAAGAAAAGTCATTTCTACAAAAGTAGCGTGAGTCAAAAAAAATAACCAAATTGTTTTCTATGGTGGCTCACTGCCACTACATATCAAAGTGACAACCGCCCACTTCTACACACTACATTTTGACTGAACATGTCCTTCCAAAAAAATCAGCGGTATCAGACCAGTTATTTGGTGCAATGGCACACATTACAGTCATGTCTTACATAGCAAATAGAGGAGCAAAGGGAGGACCTGAGGACTTGCCTACACCATGGAGATTGAGATCTGGTGTCGTCGAGCGAGAGGTAGTGCGGCGGCAAAGTACGCCTGGGCCGCAGTCTGGTGTCGTCAGGCGCGACCTTTGTGTCTGGTGACCTTGGTGTCCGCGAGCAGGACCTCCCTGCTCATCACCGTTGGTGCGGCCAGCCTGCTGGACGGTGGCAGCAGCCATTGGGTCGAGGTTGAGCCCGTGCTCCTTGGGAGGGAGCTCCCGAGAGAGGGAGAACTGCAACCCCATCTCAAACAGCTACATAGGGAGAGCAGCAAATCAATTGTAAATCATCTGAGTTATAGAAACAGCTATAAAATGCATGAGCAATTCAAAATGTGGTAGATGAGTTAGTAATAATCATTGAGCACACAAGAACAAGCTAAGATAACATCTTATTTAGTAAAGAAATAAAATAAATCTGACAAGTAGGACATGTCTAGTACTGAGCTAGCTAGCAAATGCAATGTGAAGCTCCAGGATCTCTCATTAGCATGTTTTCTTTTCAAAGAAGGCGCATGCACTAAGAGCAATCAACGGTAAGTGTGAAACATTAAGGGTCATACCAAGCAGTTCTTTTGTCTACACTAAAAATTCCACTAAAGACTTGGCTTGACATAACTGAAGATGCCATCACTTATAGCTACTAGTCCAAACACACCAGGAACCATGATGGAATTCGGTTGTGATGATGAATTTGGCAACCAATTAAAAAAACTAGACTAACCAAGAACCTAAGAATATACTAATAGCTAGAGCAGTAAGTAAGAACCTACATCATCCACAAGATCTAGAACAGGAAGATACCTAACCAGTCAGAGTCAGCGCATGCATCATGGATGTTGGGAACCCGACAAACTCCTCAATCGTGTCACCTTGGTCGTGGCCCTGCCGAGGAGAACATGGGCAGATGGCCGCAGGACGACAGGATCCACCCTCTTCAGGCCCGTTGTCGTTAGTGTAGACGAGCAGCAGTAGCCAGCACGCCTCGATGCCCTCCATGTCAACCACCAGCATCTTGTTGGGGACTTCCCCTTGACCGTAGTCGAAGTACTCTTCCTCCTAGCGGACTCATACTCGTTCGCATATGTGTGCCCTTCCTTGCAGGCCTTTCAGCGGCACATAGACGAGCTACACCGCGATGGCTGGTGTTGGGGAGGAGTGGAGGCCGAGAGAGAGAGGGAGAGAGGTTGTGGTGCTGGGGGACTAAGGGCTAGGTGGTGGCAGCGGTAGAGGGGCGAGGTGGTGGCAGCGGTGGAGGGGCGAGGTGGTGGAAGCGGTGGGGTGGGGTGGCGGCGGTGGTGGTGGATATGGTCGATTGTGGGTGGGTTGCGATGATTCTCTAGATCCGATCGGGACTGACGAGGGTGGGGTGGGGTGCCGGCAGAGGGATTAGGGTTCTATGCGGTTTGGTGGGGGCGGGATGACGTGGAAATATTCGTTGTGTGCGCGCGTAATGGGTTCTATGCCAGGTCATCGATCCACGAGAAGTTTCCATAGATCACAATCCCATCCGTTCATTCTGTTCACATCCAACGGTGTACCCTATCTTTCTCTTATATCTTGACCTGCGTAGTGATTATGATGATTTCATCCATAGAAATTATGACGTTTTAGAGCGAAATCGTCATAATTTAATAAGGTTTTGGCCCTCTCAAATAGCTTACGCCCATCTATTGCGGAATCGTCATAAAACTATGACGATTTCATCAACGTTCACTACCAAAACGTCATAGGTTGACACATTTCTTGTAGTGAATTGTCGAACAAAAATAAGATTTTTGACTAAGGAGGGAACAACAAGAATATTACGTAGAAGAAAATTAGCATAAGATGAAGAGGTGTGAGAATTTCCGGCACAAGAGACAGAAATTGTGGAGCCATCGCCAATAGTGATTGTGGAAAAAGCAGAGGGGAAACAAGTTGACAACAAATTCATATTTAAAGACATATGCGAGGATGCACCAGAATCGAAAATCCAATCCGTACCTTCGTTATTTAGTGTAAAGTTGTTCATGGCGTTGATGAAGGCGGCTTGGTCCCAGGTCGGCTGCTGGGGAGGAGCAGAGGAGCCGGGAGCTGGCATGTTGATGTAGGGGAGGGATGGTAGCTGGTTGTACGCGTACGGAGCTTGATGGTGTCGTAGGAGGCCGGCATGTGGTAGTAGGGCACGTCAGATGGTGGTGTAGCAGTCGCGGTGTAGACGTGAGTCGGCGGCCGAGGGCCGAGGAGGCCGGGAGAGCCCGTGGCTAGACGAAGACCGGGACTCCATGCGCCTGTGTATGCAGGAGGGGCGCCATACGGAGACGGGGCCGACCATGGCATCGACCAAGCCTACACAAGGCCAGTCCAAGGGTCGTGCTGAGGAGGCCAGGACGATGGCGTGTGCGGCGAAGAAGAAGGCAATAACGAAGCGGGTGCAGGGCCGGAGGAGCGCGTCGAGGGAGGCATGTAGGTCGGGTTCTTGCCCCTGTAATTAGGGCTCGGGCGCAATCCAGGAGGCGGGTTCGGGGCCGCTGCTGGTGCGGCAGGAGGTGGTTTCGCGGGCGGCTGCCGCGGCAGGGGCGTCGGCGTGGAAGACGTGCAACGCCCGTGGTGCCTTGCGAGCTTGATTCTTCTCTTCTTGCTGGAGGAGGGAACGCACCTCCTTGAAGGTGGGGTAGGGCTTCAGTATGGGGATGAAGGACTGCTGCTTCTCGAACTGATCTCCGAGGCCGACGAGGAGGGAGTTGATGAGGGTACGATCGTCGATGTGATCACCAAGCTCAAGGAGTTCGTCGCCGATGGCCTTGATCCGCTGGCAGAAGACGGTGACCGGGGCGTCTCCCTGGGTGGTCATGCGAAGCTCCGTGTTGAGCGCGTTGATGCGCGCGCCGGAGTTGTCCTGGAACAGCTGCTAGAGAGAGGCCCATAGATTGGCGGCGGTGGCGTCGTCAGAGGAGACTAGATTGAAGAGCTCCGTGGAGATGCGGGTGTAGATCCACTGGATGATGGCGAGATCATCTTTGACCCAGCGGGGATCGGCGGGCTGCGGAGGGTGGGAGGGATCTATATGGTGACAGAGGCCGCAGCGGCCGAGGTGGATGGTGAAGAGGTGGCGCCAGTGGTAATAGTTGTGGGCGCCGAGGTCAAGCGAGATCGCTATGAAGGGGGAGACATCGGCGATGGTGTCGGCTAGAGAGATCATCGGAATCTGGGGAGGTGGTGGATGTGTGGTTGTAGTTGTAGAGGAGGAAAAGGGGGAGGGAGTGACACCAGAAGCACTAAACTCGGCCATGGAGAAGAGGGGCCGAGCTGGGAGTGGCGGCGGCTTTGGCGGCGCAGGTGGAGGCGCCATCCTAGGTGCGGAAAACCTAGGCGTCTGATACCATGATAGTTTGAGAGAATAAATAACTTGTATTGATTTTAGCAACAGTGGACTGTTTATATAGATTACAACTGACTTGGACTCCAAGACTAATAGAGATAGAGTTACAATCCGAATATCCGCACCGACCTATACTCTAATAGTCTTCTTCAGCTAGTGGGGCATCTTCATGGCGCCGCTGGGGTGCTGTAGGTGGTGGATGTGCTAAAGGGGGAGCAGGTTTGGCTCGTGGCAATGGAAATGGCGTTGGCGAAGGCGAGTGCGAGAGAGAGAGGCGCATGGCCAGTTTAAAGGAAGCCCTGGCAAATGTGCGTGCACACTCTAGCGCCTGCGCCATTAATGTTGGTGCAGGCACTCAGGCAGCGTCATGTTAGTCAGCAACGACATTGATGGCCATGGTTATTGCCGCTTCCGCCGGGCAGTCTGATGCCACCGAGCATGGGTCGCTGACAGGCCCGTAATCATAGTGAGAGGACACGCACTCGGTCCGTCCGCGTCCACACCGACGCATCAGACACCCAAATTATGTTGATTGGTCGCGTCGAACGTGTCAGTACGGATGCACCGTACCGCTGGAAAGCACGCACACGGAGGCCACGTCCGCTCCTAACACGCGCGTACCAGATAGGTAGGCCCGCTGGATATGCCCTTAGGGTTTGACCAGTCCGTTACTTTTGGGAACTTTTGTAAGTATACAAGTCAAGTATACGTATCCTCCCGGAGCTTGTGTCGCATAATTCAGTTCATCGTGTTAGAGACCGTGCTCTAGGGCCTTTTGATCTTCATAATTTCAAAAATAATATCTACAATTTCAATAAAATCTAAGAAAGTGTGGATTAATTCAATGATGTATTCTATAGAATAAAAATAAAAGTTCTATGTATTCTAGGCTACACAGAAGTGACAAAATCGGATAATTTTGTAGTTTTGAAATACGTGTTATTCACTATACTTAGATGGATTCAAATTTTTATTATTTCCATGCAGCCTTAAATATAAAGTATTACACTGAGATTTTCATGCTTGTAATATATATCATTGTTCGTCTAAGATATTTTTCAAACAAAATGGAACTCTAAAATATATGATTTTTGATCTTTTGAAAAAAGTCCTCCCTTGTCACGAACCTCCATTTGGAATTTCCGTAGCTGCATTGTGCTATTGACTGCCAAAGGGAGATTAGGCCGGAGTGTATATCATCAACCTTCATTACTCATGATTGATTGTTGAAAGGGAAATTTGGTTATTTACCCAAAAATTCACCCACCTTGGATCATCTACACAAGGTTGGTTATACCTTGATAAAATATCCATTAGAGACTTTAGAAAGTAAAACACAATTATAGTAATCCCTTAATTAAATTTGGTTGTGAAATTAGGCTAGATAATCAGATCACATCGAGTTTATCCTCCTGCCGGCGTCGCTCCCACCAGTGAATCAACCACTGTGGCATCGAGCATTGAGCGACACCGTCGTAGCCATCTGGTGCCGCAGCCGTCCGGTGCCCTCCTCCCATCGTCTGCTCCATCCGCTGAGGACCGTCGTCTTTGCAGTTGGCCCGGCGGCGCCGGCAGCCAGTACCTACGAGGCTATGAATCTCATCTATCCATCTTAGTTCTGTTTTTTGTTGTTGACGTACGGCCAGTCGGATGTTGTCTCGTTTCTCTGCACCTAATTAGTATCGCTGCAGCCTGATGAGATAGTTGTGATCTGATTGATATTGCTCCAGCCTGAACTCAATTAATGAAAGTCTAAACGACTACAACTCATATGGCGTGTTGCTATGCTACCGTTCATTTTCTTTTTTAATTTTGACATCATGAATGTACGCATAAACTATTCCTGACCATCTGAATGATACTACTGCCCATCTGAATGATACTACTGCCAGTAATGTACGCCTCAACTCGTTGCGATCGGATCCCATCGATAGAACCGAGCGATCCAGCCATCCAGCCTATCACAGCTACATCTAATTAGGGGCCTGCTATAATTTTGTATTACTTTCTAAGTCCTTAATGGGTATTTTACCAATGTACAGTCAACTTTGGGTAGATAATCCAAGACCGATGAACTTTTGGGTAAATAACCAATTTTACGTGCATGCAAAATAATCGAATCGTATGCACACACAAGTAGATGTGCAGCAGTTTTACGTTCATCACTACGAAATATGATATTTCAATTTCATGCATAGGCTGTCAACTTATTAGTGAACCCAACTCGCAATACACATAGCAAATGGTTCCGTTTATACATTGGTAGATTTAATAATATACTTATTTGCCTAATAATACACTAGAACACCTAGTAAGATATGAACTCCGTATTCTATTCCACGCTTTAGAGATCTCTAAGAATATATTTAAGGATACTGAAATATATACATCAACGCAGATACATTCATATGAAACAAAGCACATTCCACAAAAGCATGCGAAATAATCAAATTGTATATGCGACAAAATCATAATCCATAGTAATTTTATATTTGACACCACAAGATATGATATTTCAATTCCAAGTGAAAAGCATATGTTGTCAACTTATTACTAAAGCCAACATGCAAGACACATTATTGCCAACAATTCAATTTATACTCTACAAGTTTCTATAATATACTTACCTAATGATACAACAGAATCACTACTAAGACATATGTTAGACTATATGCTTTAGATATATCTATCATGATATTAATGATAATGAAATATATACACAAACACACATAAATATACATAGATATATTCAACATATAATTTATGCAACAACGCAAACATAGTTTAAGGAAAATTCCTATTACACCATAAATTTCAAATTTTGCGCGCACAAACTTTAGAGTGATATGCTACATGACAACCATATAACAAAAATGTTATAACTAATGGTATGAAACATTATTATGTGGCTAGCTATACCATCTAAATAAAAAATTGTAGTCATTAAGACTATAAAATGATAAAAGTATAATATAAGTGTAAAAGTTTAGTATAATGTATATTTATTTTAATTTGCCTAGAGTGCAAAATTTGAAGGCAAATTTTACGGTACCTTTTACTACTCATGAGTCATAATTAGTATAATCTGATCCTATGCGTGAGAGAGATTTGGCCCAGCAAGCCCATACTGCAACTATGTGGAGAAAACGTGAATAACCCCGCGTTGAACCGGTCGATCTGTCTTTCTTTTGGCCAAGTAGCAGACCTCCCCGCACTCGCGCCGCCGCTTCCAGTAGACCTCCCCGCAACCCCGTCGCCTCCCCGCACTCGCGCCGGTGCCTCCACACCCATCCGACAGAGCCGACGCCGATGCCGACCCGCACGACGACCTCAACTTCCTGTTCCGCTGTTCGTGTCAAGTATGTTCTCCACATATCCTGTACTTTGTAGCTTTGCGCCATGGATCATTGAGGTGTCATCTGTATTGTACTGATCTAGTGAAGAAGATGAACACAAGTCTATTATTGTACTGGAAGTCGAATCCTCACAGCTCTGTCCACACCATGTGGATCTTGTAGTCAATGCAATGACAGAGTAATACAGTTTTTCTACATCTTAATTTCAGTCGATGCCCTACCTTGCATGCAAAGTTGAAGAATGTAGCGTCTTGAGAAACTGGCAACTTGTAATTCCACGGTCCACACCACCAGACGTGTCGTACATTTGTTAGTGTCGGCGGTAGGAATTAGAATGTCCCATGTCCGGATCCAGCAATGCGCTTAGTCCACACTTGCAGCAACCATGGCTGGAGCAGAGATGTTGAAATCTTCAGTTGAACCTTCTCGTAGCTCAGATTTTATACCAAACAATTCAGGACTTCTTAACTTTGTGAGATTTCCTCTGGTTCGTATAGATGTATGATGATATATTTAGAGAAACCAGAGGTATGGCAATTGAGACATGCAAGCTTCGAGTTTGTGTGTTTGATGGAAAATATTACTTGTCAGAATACATCATCATCTGAATGAGGAAATGCATGAAATTTCAATAAAACAATAGTACCAAATATATTATTAGCGTTAATGCCAAACTCTATGGCTGTGTTGTGCACGGAAGCAAACTTCGTATTTCTATGTTTTAGGTTTTCTCTGCTATTTACAGAAGCAATTGAATGTACTGCATTTTGCTTGGCAGCATTCATTGCAAGGGCGGATAATGGTGAAGTTATTGTGGCCCGAACTGGCTGTACTGATGCAGGCTATGTGGAATGGAGGAAGCTTTCAGTTTGGCAGCCGAACTGGGTGTGATTGGAGCTTAGTTCGAAACGGATGCACAATTGTTGGAGATGGCACTGAACAGCAGCGATTGCAGACTTCTCCAGTGAGGCACCGATTACTGAAGATCTCCAATTTCAGAGAAGAACTTGGTTGTCCTTTTGTGATTACTAAAGATCTCAAAGTTCAGAGCAGAACTTGGTTCACCTTTTGTTCAATAACGTTTTGTAAACTATCAGCAAACACGGTAGCCCATCCTAATGAAGTTAGGTGCAAGTGTAATGTTACTCTATGTACCGGGAGTATGAGCTGCCTCATCAACGTTACTAGCACAAAACCCGTGCGTTGCTACGGCGCGTCGTAATTTGCACATGCTAGAATTGAATATAATTATCTATAGTAAATATGTCAGTGTCATCGACCCGTGGCGTAATTCTAGCCTCTCAGCCTAGCCCCTATGATTAATTTGGCCTTTCGTTCTAACCATTAATTATGTTTTATTGAGGTGAAGTGGTTCTGGTTGGCACTAAATTGAGTAATTTCGAATTTGAGTGTATATGACAAAAGTGTCTGTGCGTTACATCGGGAGAAATAAATACTCAAATGCTCTAATAAATCATCCTTATTGACACTTCTCTTTGTCACCACCGTCGATGTTGTCACGTATTTCTCCTTTTCATGATGAGAACGTAAGCATATCTAAGAATATTACTCCCTCTATTCGAAAATAGATGTCGTAGACAAATTCCCAATATGATGGCAGGCGTCAACCTTACTTTTTATTATCTATCTATCTATCTATCTATCTATCTATCTATCTATACTATAATTTGTGTTAAGGTGGTTTTCGTTGCTACGGTCCGTCGTCCGTTGTTTTCCTCCGTTTTCCCGATGGATCGGTCAATCGTTTGTTTCCTTCCTCTATTGGATCAGCGGAGTCAGACTCAAACCCGATGCCAAATCCTTTCCTTTATCCATGTGCAGGCAAGCCGGTAGCTTAGTCTGGCTCTAAAATTTCCTTCTGACCAGGCGAGCGCGTGTGGACACTCAGCTATTTCTAATAGTAATCTGTAACCACCAATTCTATTGGCTTGAAAACATTATGAATTTATGCGGTTATCTCTTTCTATACTCGCGCATTTTTATGTGTTATTTTCTCACATATGATAGAAAAACTGAAAAGACCGTAGCAACGCACGGGCATTCAGCTAGTTTTAAAATAAATTTACATGTAATACAAACATAATATTTTGCCAACATTTCAAAATTTAGTGCTTAAAACTCCCGTACAACTTAATTTTCTAGGGAGCACCGTAACACTAGACTTAATTTGTCCATTTTCTATTTTTAACATAGCATGGGTTGATAAAATATGTCTCTCTTTCTATAGCTCTAAGTTATTGTGCGCCTCTTTCTGTCCATTCATATTGTCCTCTAAATAAATATATATAGCTCTAAGTCATTTGGTTTCTGGTTTCCTTCAGCAAAGGCGATGTTGCTTGGTTCAGATGTGCAACAGGCAACCCACAATCCCGTTTAATTAGCGCTGACACCACATACTGAGTCTGTCTGCTTAGTTTATTTCCGATTAGCTTGCTGATACTGAGGCAAATTTGTAACGTATATAAACTGGTAAAGATCGATTTAAGATAGCAGTGTGGGACTAAAATACCTGGTCTTGGTTCCGACGTGAAGACGTAGCTAGCTGCCTCGTTGATGTTGGTCAGGCCCAACATAGCCAAACGGACATGCCGTAGCTAGCTGCCTCGTTGATGTTGGTCCGCTCGTTGATGTTGGTCAGGCCCAGTACAGCCAAACATACATGCACGTAAGGCCAATGCACGCACATGCCCGTGGTTGTTTATTTTCAACCGCTATTTTTACTTGGGATGGCATTGATGGTTAATATGTATTTTGATGGGAGGACTAAACCGTCCAAAAAAATATTAGACCGGGTGAAACACTTCGTACTTTATTATTAGATTAGATATAGATATAGATTTTTTTTAGATTATGCCGAGCTGGTTGTGTAATAAAGTTGTGTGCTTTCTTAAAAAACAAGTATTGGTTCTTATATCTATTAAAATGGGTTCAAATATCTTCTACTCATAGCAAAGCGGGCAAAGACCACATACGCATAATTTTATATGTATTAGATGTCTGGCGTGCACATTGGAGCCGTGGCATGCATATAAGCATAAGTTTCCAGTTGATACGGTTATATTCGAACGGACGCGTTGCTACTTGCAAATACACCACTTTCCACTAACCTTTATATTCACATTTATGAATATACAGATTGCAATTACTTAAATTTTATAGACATTACAGGATCTTCCAAGAAACGAACTAATCACATAATTTTGACAACACAATTCTTTCAAAAGTACAGTCTAATTTACATGTAACTGGCCAATGACACTTCTAGATAATTCATTTCCCTGAACATTTTGGTCAGAGTTTCACTTCTGAATACCGAAGTCGAAAAAAGCACATGCCAATATTTGATACTTTGTTTATTGGATGCGGCAGTCCAAGTGGTAACATCTAAGATGAAAGCACAAAAAAGAGCACTACATTAACATCTGAGATGAAAGAATTTCAAAATACAGAAATAAAAAAAAATATGCACTACTGGAAGGGTGGTCACCATGATATAAACCCAAGGACTCTAATTCTTAACCCTCCATGTATAAACTCACGGCTTTATATTTTGTGATGAATAAAAATTCTCAAGATCATCCTGAAGGGATACGGGTAGGCTACACTAGCGCAAATCTAAATTTTCTACCACGTAAACCAGAAATACTGTTGTCATAAATCACGGATTACCACTAGACGTGCGGTTGCGGAACTTGATGAAGAGCGTCGAGGCAGTGTAGATGTTCTACGTCTCCTCCTCGTCCTCGTCCCACGAGCGGCTCCCCTTGCGCAGCACCTCCGAGGTATCCACACGTGCGGGTGGAAGCGTCAGACGCCGGACTGCTAGGTCTGCGTGCAACACAGGCGTGAGGAGTGGCGGCTGGGTGGAATGGTCTAACCCTGGTCAGCTCACCCCACCCTCTCTTATATATGCTTCCCTAGTGGGCTTCTACATTAGCAGCCCATTAGTAGCCTAAGTCTGGTCTAATTCGGATTTAATCCTTATTAGGCTTCTAGCCCTTTAAGTGTGTGACCCTATAGGTTCAATAGTTGGTAGCGGCCTCTAGCAAGACGTGCCAACTCCTAAACGCATATAAAGATCATATCGAACGAACCATCACAAGATTTAGTACATGTCTTTTCCTTTGCCTCATGATATTTGGTCTAGCTCTAAGCTGACCTCTCTTTCTCGATATTGTGATTCGAAATCCCTTTACTAGGTTAACTCTTGACCTTATGTAGCACGACCATGTATTTCTGAATCCGATTACTCTAGGGGCCCAGAGATATCTCTCTCAAGTAGAGAGGAAAATCCCATCTTGATTGACCATGCCTTGCAGCATGCTTCAGGATAAATCCGAAAGCTACCTTTATAACTATCCAGTTACGGAGCAACGTCTGATAGCTCCAAAGTAGGTCGATCCACATCTCAAGTACATATGACAATCTCAGGTCTAAGGACAAAACGTACACGATATGTAGAGAGAGCTGCAAGTCTAATTGCCAGTCTCAAGTTGGATCAGTCCAACTCCATGTTCATAACATGTGTCCACATCATTAGTTTGACATCTCCAGGTCTATGACTTACGAAACATAGTCATCAACCAATCAATGTGCTAGTCTAATATTCACGTGTGTCTTCACATGAACTCCGACTAGGGACAACTATTAGATAACCATACAAGTAAAGAGTTTCACAAACAATTCACATAATTGCCAATCAATACAAGTTGCCTGATATGGATATTTAAGGAACATTACAATAACTCATGGATACATAAGAAATATAATCATCTCTATGATTGCCTCTAGGGCATATTTCCTTCCCAGCCCTCTCATTTACATGAGTTACAAAATTACAAGAGCACACACATGTCATCAGATAAAACTAACAAACTTTCACAAGCAATAAGATTGGGAGAAATGTGGACTAGGTAATCATACAAGTAACACATAATCAAGAAAGTGAAGCTTATGTCAAGGAAACAAAGCTGCAAAAGGTGTACTCGTCCTTGTTTTTGCAGAAGTGGTGGCTAGCTTTATATGTCATGATCTTCCCCTGAAGTTGTATAATGTTGACACACATAGTCACAAAGTGAAGTTATACTCCGGTTAATCACCCAAGGTAATGTATTACCTTCAATCTATTTGAATATATATAATCAATGGTTTGGAATTGGTCTATAAGAATATTTGGTATGGTAAAGAATCAATATATCTGCATAAGTATAACAAATCGGCTGGAGCGAATATGTAAGAAAAACTAATGCAATAAATAATGGTGTTTCATAAGTACAAGTACAATTATAAAATTTCACATATAACCCATAAGATCAAAAGCCAAACCTAAGCTAGACCATCTAAGAAAATAGAGATGGATACACCAGTCTATCACAGAGCTAATCAATCGCATTACTAGGACGTCTCGCAGGCAAACGTAGCCATAGTGATGGTCTGGATGCCAACAAGGAGCGCAAAGAAGCTACGCTCTGGCGACCCGGAGAACCACCGGAACACATGCGGCGATCCTTCCATGGACTCCTTCAATTTAGCGTCACCCTGCCAGTCTCGGCCACCACTTCGTCAAGCTCCTCCCCTCCCTTGTGCCACTCCCTCTACGGCATCCCCCCATCTAGAGCAGCTCCATCCCACCGTCGCCGGCCTCACTCTCTCGGATAGCATGGCGTGGCGGTGTCGACAAAACCGAGGCCAGCGACCGCGTATCGGCGGCACCCACGCAGACAAGATTGACTCGAGAAAGAAGCGAGGGGGACGCTCCCTCGTCGATGAAGACCACCTGAATGTGGCAGCGACGTGAGGAGGCGCCGACGAGATCGATTTTGATTCTAGGGTTAGGAAAATGGTTGATGAACAATAGCACGCAGGTTGGAGTTTGTTAAGCGGGGGGCCTTTTGGGCCGGGCCCGTCTAGAGAGATTCTATTTGTTCGGTGGCAATTTTTTTGAGTAGTATAAATTGTACTACTCAACCTTTTGACACTAGTATAAATTGTTGAGGGCCTTTGGATGTAAGAAAATGGACGGGTATTATTCATTTAAGGGTACTATAAAAGAACTCAATTTGAAATCCCAGCCATGTACACGGTACAACGAACCAATCTAGGTGTCGCGACTCTTGCTCCTCTCCGAGGATGACAGCCATGGTGGTAGTGTGCTCCATAGAAAGCGCGGAGAGTCAAAAGTTCATGCGCAAGATGTGGTTGAACCTCAGATTCTTCAGTTACTATGAGAGCAACGAGCAAAGGTTATTCCACACCTTATTATTGGCGCACATTTCGGTAAAATAAATGTAATAATTCAACAAAAATGTAAAATTTGCAACGCACTTTGGTATACAAAGCAACAAAGGTTAATATCATAAACTAGCGATGGTGAGAGTAGAGCTATTTGTTCACGATCCTTTGGTTACTATGAGGGAACGAGCAAATTTAGTAATAGGCATTCTATGAGGAACAAGAAATGCAGTGACAAGGATAAAAACTATGAGTAGCTGTTTCATATTTAGAGGGTGAATGTTGGAAATAAAAACGAACATGTTTGAGAAGAATAAGATATAAGGTTCCTAATACTACAAGGTTTGGGTGCTATTAGCTGCTATATACACATGCAGAGGCGAAGATCCTAGTAGGTCAAGGTAGAATATGTCCCTACCTTGATTTTTGGTGAAAATTTTCATATGTGCAAGTTTTTTTTGAATAATTTGAGTGGTCCAAAAATCACCATCTTTATCCGCGTTTAAACATGTTTTCCATCAAGAAATTGACACAGATCTCTCTTGATTTGCCACTAATGACTAATTATTGCAAACATATGCAAAACCTTCCTTTGATTTATATTGTGCAGGAAATCACACTTTTATTGGGAAATTTGGAGTCATAAATGAAGATTTTGAGAAATTTTTGGCGACCAAGTATTCGTAGGGCTAATGCCAGGCGCCAGTCAACATGACAAGCACTAGTACAGGCATGACCCGCCTGAATGCGCCTATATATTTTGAGGTTCCAGCCGCCATGCAGAGGGCCGCCATTCTTAAATTGCATCACAACACCACCAAAGGAGATCCACACCATAGTTCATCCCTTCTATTTCCCGTCCTCTCCATTAGCCATAGCCATTACTTTGTACGTGAGATCTTCTTGTGATTCGGCGATCATTGTAAGAATGTTTGATTTCAATATAAGTATTTTGCACAATGTTTTTATCCTTGATCTTATTGTTATGAGTGAGTAGTCCTCACAGGATGCGGGTTGGGGAGAAACCTCGTTATGTATATGTGCATCTAATCTATGGGAGAATTGTATATTGGTATGAAAGAGGGATTTGTATCTATTGTTTATTTGTCTCTTGCCTCGATCTTTGGACTTGTAGGTACCCAAGACCCCCGATATCAATCAAGGCTTGAGGTGAGATATTTGGCTAGCGGCGATCTCATAGGAAACCCAGTGACAGAAAGGATTGTACGGTCTTCGCTTAGCGATCCATTCAGGATCACAACAACATCACCACTTAATGCTTTGATATGTGTTTTACACTTAATAATCGTTTGTAGCCCCGTGCTTAATGGTGTACCCAGTTGGATAAAAAGACTATTGCTATGCTTGTGGCCTCTTAGTCTCAGGGGCTCTAGTATATTTGGATTTGTTGCCCACAAAATATTATCTCTATTGGAACCTTACACATGACTATGCTTATTATTATCTTTCATCCCATATGATATGCAGCTACAGATGGATCTTAAATCCTCGCATCTCCGTCCATTGATTCAACCATAATATAAATTAAACTAGATTAGTCCGGTAAACAAAGGTAAAACAAAAAAAACAAAGTCTTGTAGATGTGTCCTTATTTTCATTCCTATTAGTGTTGTTTCACAAGTTCGATTAAACCTAGGTCTACTAGGGAAAAGGCTACTATACTGCATCTGTAATCCAGATCAAAGGTATCAGTGGCTATACTTCAAAACAAACATCGTATGAGGAAGTTATGCTTGTTTTAGTGATCACTGCACAAAACTGATTCTGAACCATAAATAGGGACTTGTCTAGTCTCTTCTAGAACCAACTCTTTCTATTTGCAATATGTAATTCTCATTTTAATAAAACTTGAATCTAAACAATGTCCTAGGTGAGGTATTTAAAGATGACATGAGGGTATTTTCTCAAGTATATTAGGTGTGGCCGAAACCAAATATAGGTATGTGATGGATTATGTCTTAAGATTCAACTTTGAATTTTTCATTTTATTGATCGACAAATTCAAATTTTATTAGTCCAGTAAATGTCTATGCTTGGTGATGTAAGGAAAATTTTGCTCAATTGAAGAAATGATTGTTGAGATCCGCTCTATTTGAAACCTTGTTTTTAGTTTTAATTTTTGTTTATAGTTTCTTGTT
Organism: Avena sativa; assembly: GCA_916181665.1. Taxonomy (NCBI): domain Eukaryota; kingdom Viridiplantae; phylum Streptophyta; class Magnoliopsida; order Poales; family Poaceae; genus Avena; species Avena sativa. Next base: position 366,306,629 of record OV702297.1, on the reverse strand, counting down.
ATTAGTTTACTTTCTTGTTATCTATTTGAAACCCAACAAATAGTTACTTGTTTATTTGTTTATCTTACGTTAAAATAACAAAAAGAAAAGAGCGATGGCTCAAAAGAAACTTGGGAAGTATGCTATTCCTACTGATGATTTTATTTGTGCACCTATTACTTAGCTCGCCATTGATGCAGAAGCATATGAAATTAAGCCTAACCTATTGAGTTTGGTTCAGCAGAACCAATTTGGAGGCTCATCTTATGAGGATTCAGGTTTGGACCTAAATATATTTACTGAAATTTGCGACATGATACGTATTGAGGATGTTGATCCAAATGTTGTTAAATTATGATTGTTTCCTTTCTCTCTTAGAGGAAAGGCTAAGGACTGGTTGCTAGCTCTACCTAAGTGTACTATCACATCTTAGGAGGAGTGTACTAATCTTTTTATGACTAATTTTTTCCCTAGCCAAAACTATGCAACTAAGATCCAATATTACATGTTTTAGACAAGAAGACCGCGAGCCACTAGTGCTTGCATGGGAAAGGGTGAAAGAAGCTGTAATAAACTGTTCTAGTCATGGGATAGAAGAGTGGCTTATATTGTATTTATTTTATAATGTCCTTAAACCAATGTCTAAGTCTATGCTAGATATTACAGTAGGAGGAACAATCATGGGAAAGCAGGTGATATTGCAAAGAAATTACTTGATCATATGCAAAACAACCATGCTCAGTGGCATATGGAAAGAACCTCAAAAAGGGTGAATCCAACCACTGAGGTAAACAATAAAGAGCTTACTATAAAGATAGATGAGTTACTTAATATAGTAAAGGGTAAAGAATATACACAAGTTAATGTTATCACTACCGATGTTAATGATGTTAATTTTATAGCTTGTAGTCCTTATAATCCTGCATGAAAAAATCAAAATTTTGCTTCTAATATTTGAAAACATTATTATAATCCCGCGGGAGCTCCTTATAATAATTATGATAATCATAATTGTAACATCCCAAAAACACCAATCTTAGATCATCAAATACTAATCATCAAGATTAGGGTTAACAAAAAAAATTCTAAATAAACTCATGAATGCATGCATATGTGTATGCATAGTTTTTGAAATCCTTTAAAACCACCTTCTTTGTGTGATCCATTGCTTGTAAAATGTTTCTTAGGTGAAATAAACATCATCTAAAACATTTCCCACACTTTTCCTAAGGACAAGTAAATCAAATCAAATATATTAAGTGAATGGTCATTTTGACCAATTTAACTCCCATACCTACTTTGGCTGTCTCAAACTTTCAAAACCTAACAGAAACTTTTCTGGATCTTTGCACCCCTTGAATGTACTCATAACAAGGTATCAAGGCCCACTTTGTGATCATCCAGAAACTTTCAAATGCATAGTTTAAATGACAATTCAAAATTGAATCTTCTTCATATGGGAAGATCCCACTTTTTCAAAACCCACTCAAACAAGCTCAACTTTCAAAACCCAAGCATCTGCAGACTCACCAGCACCAATCTAGCAAACCCACCAAAAATCATTTTAAAATTCAAAACTTGATTTCATGCGGCCATTTCATCAAACAGGTTGCAGACACAAATCAAACAAAACATCAAACACTATAGTGTGCATTCTTGTCTAACTTGTTCCCTAGTTAGCTCACACACAACTCAGTAGATCATCTAGAAAGATTAGCCCAACACTAGCACCCCTGTGAGCTTGCCATTGCCATTAATGGTGAACAGCCGAGCACCCCCATGTCACCCCATTGTGGATAGCAAGCTAGAGGAAGAACTAGCCGTGCCAACCTTGTCTAGGAGGCAGCCCACCGTCCACCGCCACTCACTGTCCCAGCCGCAAGCGTTGCCAAGCCCTGGACCACGCGCACAAGCCACACCCAGACCATGCCGAGCGTGCGCCAGAGCGCCACCCTCGACCATCACCCACAAACTGCGCGCCGCCCTCGCCGCGTGCACACAGGATCGCCATCAACCCAGGAGACCGCCAGACATCCCCATTTACCGCCCCGTGCCGCATAGCCATCGCCCGCCATCGAATACGCCGCCTCTGCCGCGCAGAGCACCGCCCGTTCTAGACCAAACCACACCGCCCCATGCCTCGCGACCATGTCGTTGAGCATCACCAGGAGACACAACACCGTCCCCTACCCTTGCCCATGCCTTTAGCCGCCTGTAACGTCGCCCCCGACGAGCTCATCGTGCGCCCCGACGGTCCCCTCGCTCGACTATAAATAGAGGCCACCCCCGCACGATTTCTTCACACCATATCACTCCCCTCTCCTCACTGATCGTGCCACACCATTCTCAGAGCAAGGCGAGCACCACCTCGCCGGAATTTCACTGGAGCCTGCCGCTACCGGAGAAGAAAGGAGCCAGCGATTGGAGCCGCCCCAGGAGCTGCCGCGACCACCCCTGAGTTCGCCGTCGTCGACTTCGTCGTTCGCCCGCCTCGCCGACCCTCGCCTGTACCCCGGTGAGCCCCTAGCGACCCTCACTGGCCGCGCTAGGTTTTGTTCTCGCCGAAGCTGTCTCGCGTCGACGATGACTCCCAGCCGTTAGATTAGAACTAGATCGAACGATCCACGTTGCCCCATACCGCTTCGCCCAGCCCCGTGTCACTGACGAGTGGGGACACCCACTTAAGCAGCCCGCGGGAGCACTGCGCTTAGCAGGCCGGCCCGTTAGATTTTCCCGCGCAGCCCAGCAATTCAAATTAAATCTTTTTCTATTTCAATTCGAACACACTTCAGCACCCAACTTCAAAAATCAACCCAGATCGATTCAGTGCACCAAATTGGATGAAACCAATTTTGTTGGAAAGGTCTGTGAATGCTTAATCCAAGCCCGTTGGATTCAAGTCATTTGGATCTGTAGATCACCCATGGTAAAAATAACAAGGCAGAAGCTTTTCTGTATTCAAACTTTTTCAAATTTAAACCCTAAAAGATTTTGAGTTGATTCCAACTCTCAAAAATCACATTTAACCATACCTTTCAGAATATATAAAAATATATAGGTTTACTTGCAGAAATATTGTTCAAGTAATAAAAGAATGCTCCATAAGCATTTCTAGCCACTTTAATTAATTAAAATAAAAGGGTAAAACCTTATTAAATTGTGACACCACTTTAAATCACATTCCCATGGACTACAATATGTGGTGATGACATGTGTCAACATGATCCCATGTTTAGTTTGGAGAATATTAAATCTTAAGTAATTTTTCAATGAGTAGAAATTACTTTTCTAAAAATAAAAAGATTTAAACCAAGCCTTAACCTTGTAATGTTAGAGATGATGCTAGATCATCTATAGGACCCTCGTGTGTGATGATTGCAAGTAGTTAAGTATTGTTTGGTGATTGTGTACCTCATATTTATTCATAGACGCTAGTACCGACCAAGGATACGAGGAGGAAGGAGGATACTACGAAGAGGAAGCCGAGGAGAACTTCAACCACTGCTCTGCACAAGGCAAGCTTATATTGACACTGATGCAAGCCTTACTAAACAAGTTGACCTATGCAAGCTTATACTGATGCAAGTTAACCCTTGCAAGATACCCTACTAATGCCAAAAACCCATACTTGTGATATGACTACTATATGCCTTAAGCATATGTGATCATACCCATTTGATAAACCAAATCCTAGTTTTATGTGCAAGCTTCTTACTTTATTTCTTTATCAAAGCTTACTTAGAATCCACCTAAGAGTTTGGTAGATATTAGACAGTTGTGCCGAAGGTTGCATAAAGAGCATAAAATTTGGCCTAAGCCAGATAACCTTGATGTCATCCTAAGGCATAAGATTGAACTTAGTTAAAACCCCACTAGTTACCACCCCTCCTTAGTACTACCCCCACCTGTAGATGCTAGTGCTAAGCTTAAAACTTGATCAACTTTAGATGGGAATACTTGGTGGAAAAATGGTTTTGAAAACCTTGGAATGATGGATCATTCTATTGAAATGTTTTGGACATGTGTTTCCAAACACTTGATGATTTTGGTGATGAAAATGTTGAGGCATGAGCCTTAGCCCTTTATAAAACTGATGGTTGTCTGGATGCGATACCATTCCAATTTTTGCGTACAACCACAATACCCGAATATTGGGTAGGGCTTGACTGGAAACTTATATACCTTAGTATTAGTTCCCTCCCGGCCAAGGTCTGAGCTGAGGCTACCTTGTGAAGATTGTCCACCTATGCAGTACCCAAGATGACAGTGAGTCATGGTTGGGAGGCCAAACTCACAGGAGAGGTGCTTATACTAGGGCGTGTAATTGAAAGGTTAGGATTGATTATCCGCATACTGAGTATGGTGAATTCAGGATTTGTTCCTGACAGATGTATCGAATGTTGTGGTGAAAGTGTACAATCTCTGCAGAGTGCCAAACTATTCGACTAGCCGCGTCCGCGGTTATGGACAGTTGGAGTGGCCATACTGTTCCCCCGTCAGACTTTTCAAAATGACTTGTGAAGCGAATTAAGACTTTGACTTGACCAGAACAGAGTTGTGACCTGAATTACAAGATCCCACTTAGGAGTTATAAAATTGTGACTAGCTTTGGAACTTAGTAGAGATAAACCTGGCTTTTTGCAAAACAACCCTAGAGCCTAGTGTCCTATTATCCAAAAACCCCTTACCTGTTAGTATTAGTTTGCGAGTACTTAAAGAGTACTCATGGCTTTGTCCCTGGCTATTCCCATGGCCAGACTATGAAGAGGAGTACCTGGAAGATGGACCCTAGGAAGGTTACGACAACTAGGATCATCTCCCATCGTCAGCATTGCCTATGACCCTGAAGATGGAGCTTCGCCTACGCTACCGTTATTATTACGTATTCCGCTGCTTGATGTTGTATTAAGAACTGGATCATGAGATCCCTATTTGTGTAAGAACTTATGTATCGTTTGTAATGGATGATGTACTATGGTATCCAATTCTGTTATGTCTCGCAAAAATGGTAATCCTGGGATTGCGATGTATGGCATAACATGCATCTAGGATTGAAAAATCCGAGTGTTGACAAGTTGGTAGCAGAGCCATCCTGACCATAGGAGACCCTAGTTAGATTGGACGTTGAACCAAAAACTTAGTTTCAAAACCAAAGAACAAAAATATTTACGAAAACTTATTATCATTCTTACCTCTTTAATTCTTTAATAAAACTTCATGTTCCTCAAAAACTCTTGCAAAATAGATAAAATTTTGACACACTTGATCACTCTGCTAATCTACTCATCCTCTATTTTTATAGATGGATGTGAAGTACAACAAGTTTTATCAGTTGGGGAATGGAGGAGACCTTATCTTTGAGAGGGATCTGGATCAGCTTTCGGAACTTCTGGAGCGTCCACACCCCGAGTTCTTCGGAGCTCAGCTCAATGATCAAGGAGGAGAAGATCTGCAGTGGCTAATTGTTGCAAGTCTCCGAGGAAAGATTGAACCTCCCACTGCGGAGGGAACTGGCTCGATGGACTTGCCAGAGCAATGCAGGAAGCTCTTTCCCGTCTGTGTGGGCAAAACATCAATCAGATCAAGGGTACTCGCTTTGAGTTTTGCCCAAGGCGTGATGCAAATGGACAACCACTGGAAGCCCCATACCACCCCGAGCTGAAGACTCAATTGGACCACCTTAGCTTCATGATGTATGATCGTCAGCAGGAGTTGGACAACTGACGTGACTATTGCAACCACAAGTCTGCCATCATCAAGACGAAGGATCAGACCATAGCCATGCTAGCAAAGGATCGCAAGTCTCGCCGCCGTCAGCTCGACAAGAAGGAGCGCATTATTGCCCGTCTTCACCATCGCATCTCATCTCTGGAAGAGACCATCCACGAGAGAGACATGCAGTTAGAGGAAAGGGAGAATGCCGGAGAGGATCTTCGTGGAGACCCTTACTCCTATCTCAGCGATGACGATGATTTTCTGGAGGATCAGGCCATGGACTTCTTCACCGATGAGGATGATTTCGCCTTCATCGATGATGATGAAGATGATGAAGCCACAGACTCCGAGGAGTAGTAGCACTGAGCACTAGTGTAGTGAGTAGCAGTCGGTCCCACTGTATCGTAGTTTCCAGAATGGTTCTTAAAACCATCTGTTGTTCCTTGATGTGGTGTGTGTTGTATCGAGTGAATGAATGAATGAAAAAGCAAGTGGCTTGAAAACCTGAGTCAAACTCTAAAAACTTTTCAAAAACCCAAAACCTTAGAAAATTCCCTCTTTTCTCATGATCTATATCAATCTTCAGATGCCATGTGGAGGAAGTGGTTCGGCCCCGTACCCGATGTTGCAGATTCTGCAAATGTTGACTTATGACCGCGAAGCTGAAAGAGCGGAACGTCAAGCCAACCTAGCCACTCTGCAACAGATAGCCCAGCTAGCCCACAACAACCAAGGCCACGAAAATCAGGACAACCATGGATCTAAGCTCAAGAATTTTCAGAATACCAACCCACCCGTTTTCACTAAATCGGAAGAGCCCCTAGACGCCGATGATTGGCTGCAAACCATGGAAAATAACCTAGAAGTAGCAGGAGTGGAAGCCAACGAGAAAGTCCTATTCGCCACCCATTATCTAGCCGGAGATGCCAGCGCATGGTGGAACAGTGTTCGTGCCATGACCAGAGGCCAGATGATGACCTGGGAGGAATTCAAGGTCAAGTTTAGCAGAACCCACGTGCCACCAGGTTTGATCAAGAGAATGAGAGACGAGTTCAGAGAGTTGAAGCAAGGGAGGATGACTGTAGTGGAATACCGTGACAAATTTTTGTCATTAGCTAGGTATGCCCCGGACGAGATAGACACTGAAGCCAAGAAGAAAGAAAGATTCCTGAATGGTCTGCATGACGAGATGCAGACAGTGTTAGTCAATATTCCCTTTGTGGATATTGAAGCCCTTGTCGACTCTGCTATCCAGATGGAAGGAAAGATCAACCAAGCCAATGAGAACCGCAAGAGTCGCATGATGCATCAACCAGGAACCCATCAGACCCCAAAGTATCGCCCCAACCCATCTCCCGGATTTGCCCCAAGAACCAACAGACCCCCTATGACCCGTCCAACCTATCCCAACCGTGGAAACCCTAGACCTGGAGGAAATCACAACAACCCCGGCAACTCTAGCAATTTCACCCGTGCCCCATCCAAGTTCAACACCAACAATGCTACCGCCAACCCCAACACTGCCCCGAGGACTGGAAGCAATGATGTGCCTGTCGCAGCCAAGGACAAGTCACAAGTGACCTGTTATGACAGTGGAAATAAAGGCCACTATTCCAACGAGTGCCCCAACAAGAAGAATGCTACAGCCCCTAATACCAATGCCCCAGCTCAGCAACAGCGTCGTGTTCAGCCAGGAAGGAGATTTGCCCCAGGGAATTCACTCAACCGCAATGGCCGTCTTTTTCTCATGCATGCTGAAGAAGCTCAAGAAGCGCCAGACGTCGTGCTGGGTATGTTTTCTGTTAATTCAGTACTTGCAAGAGTGTTGTTTGATTCTGGTGCATCGCATTCATTTGTCACCGAAGAATTTGCCTGCACTAGTAAAATTCAACCAACCAAATTGAAGCATGTGATGATTGTACAAATTCCCGGATCAACCACCAAGGCTAGGCAAATTTGCAAAGCCGTCCCTATCCGAATCCATGGCATAGATTTTTATGCTAATCTAATAGTACTCAGAACTAAAGGTTTGGAAGTAGTACTAGGAATGGATTGGATGTCCAAACATAAAGGATTGATTGACTGTGCTAAGAAAGCCATCACCATGACCAGTACCGCCGGAATATCAGTCGAGCATATATCTGAAACCTTACCTCGCCAATTCAAGTGTAACAAGAGTCCAGCCCAACCTACCATTGACCAAGTCCGGATAGTCTGTGAATACCCCGATGTATTTCCAAATGTTTTGCCCGGTATGCCCCCAGATCGGGATATCGAGTTTATCATTGAACTAATCCCCGGAACAGGACCCATAGCCCAGAGACCCTATAGTATGAACCCATCGGAGTTAGAAGAACTGAAGAAGCAACTGGATTCCATGCTAGAAATTGGACTAATTCAACCAAGTGCGCCCCCATGGAGATCACCTGTCTTGTTTGTGGACAAGAAGGATGGAGGTAACCGTTTGTGTACGGATTATCGAAAGTTGAATGATGTCACCATCAAGAACAAGTACCCCTTGCCTAAGATAGAAGATTTGTTTGATCAGTTGACCGGTGCCCAGGTGTTTTCTAAGATTGATCTTAGAACTGGTTATCATCAACTCAAAATTCGTGCAGAGGATATTCCAAAGACTGCCTTTACCACCAGATATGGATTGTACGAGTATACAGTCATGTCTTTTGGATTAACCAATGCCCCCGCTTATTTCATGAATCTCATGAATAAGATTTTTATGGACTTCCTGGATAAGTTTGTCGTTGTTTTCATCGATGACATTCTGATTTATTCCAAATCAGAAGAAGAACATGAGCTACACCTAAGGACCATTCTTGGAACCCTTAGAGAGCATCAGTTGTATGCAAAGTTTAGCAAATGTGAATTCTGGTTACAGGAGGTAGGATTCCTCGGTCACATTGTATCAGCCGGAGGAATTGCCGTTGACCCTGCCAAAGTGAAAGATGTAGAAGATTGGCAAGCCCCAACCACTCAAACCCAAGTTCGTGCTTTTCTCGGATTGGCGGGATATTACCGCAAATTCGTAGAAGGATTCTCGAGTATCGCCCGACCCATGACCCAATTGCTGAAAAAGGACAAGAAGTTTGAATGGACAGACAAGTGTGAAGCGAGTTTTCAAGAACTCAAGAGGAGATTGATCTCAGCCCCAATCTTGATCATGCCGGATATCACGAAGCCCTTCGATGTGTATTGTGACGCATCCAAGATTGGTCTCGGATGTGTGCTAATGCAAGAAGGCAAGGTTATATCTTATCTATCGCGGCAATTGAAGCAACATGAGCAAAACTACCCAACCCATGACCTCGAACTCGCAGCCGTAGTTCTAGCCCTGAAGACATGGAGACATTACCTGATGGGAAATCGTTGTGAGATTTATTCGGATCACAAGAGCCTAAAGTATATATTCACTCAGAAGGAGTTGAATATGAGGCAGAGAAGATGGATTGAGCTAATCAAGGATTATGATCTGGACATTCACTATCACCCTGGTAAAGCAAACGTGGTAGCCGATGCCCTTAGCAGATTGCCGTGCCGCTTGAACTCCATGATTTGGAAAGAGCAATTTTGGTGGCATAAGATGAAGAGAGAAATCGGAAGCTATATCGCCAAGTGTAATATATGTCAGCGTGTCAAGGCCGGACATCAAAGACCCGCTGGATTGTTGCAACCTTTGCAAATTCCGGAATGGAAATGGGATTCTGTAGGAATGGACTTTATCACTGGACTACCTACTTCTAGTAGGGGAAATGACTCTATTTGGGTCATAGTGGACAGATTGTCCAAAGTCGCCCATTTCTTGCCCGTCAAAACCACATATCAAAGTTCAAAGCTAGCGGAGTTGTACATCGCTAGAATAGTTAGTTTGCACGGAGTCCCCAAGAACATAGTATCGGATCGAGGAACTCAGTTTACCTCGAGATTCTGGAAGAAAGTCCAAGAAGGTTTAGGAACCCGCCTAGATTTCAGTACCGCATATCACCCTCAGACCGATGGACAAACGGAGCGAGTAAACCAAATACTCGAAGATATGCTTAGAGCATGTGAGCTAGAATATGGATACAAGTGGGAAAACTGTCTGCCGTTTGCAGAATTTTCATACAACAATAGTAACCAAGCCATTTTGCAAATGGCCCCATTTGAATTCATGTACGGAAGAAAGTGTCGTACCCCTTTGAACTGGTCAGAAGTAGGAGAGAGTCAGATCTCCGGACCCGACATCCTACGAGAAGCAGAAGAGAAGGTTCACAAGATTCGTGAGCACCTCAAGACTGCCCAATCCCGACAGAAGAGTTACGCCGACAAGAGACGTCGAGACCTCGCCTTCAACATCGGAGATTTTGTTTATCTGAAAGTGTCGCCATTGAAGGGAATGCAGCGTTTCCAACTCAAAGGAAAGTTAGCCCCCAGATATATCGGACCTTTCAAAATTTTGAACCGTCGAGGAGAAGTATCATATCAACTGGAACTACCTGAAGAGATGTCAGCTGTGCACAATGTGTTCCATATCTCATTACTTCGCAAATGTCTCGAAGTCCCCGAAAAGACCGAAGTGTTCAAGAATATCGACCATCGGACCATAGAGATCAACGATGACCTAACCTGTCCCGAAGTGCCCATCTGCATTTTGGAAGAAGCTTTTCGAACTACCCGAACCCGAATCATGAAGTTTCTCAAGATCTAGTGGAGCAACCACACAGAAGAGGAAGCTACATGGGAGCGCGAAGAACACATCAGGATGGAGTTTCCCGATCTCTTCAAATCCTAGGTAATCTTTTCGTCCTTTTTCAAATCTCGGGATGAGATTTTTTTAAGGGGGGAAGGTTTTTAACATACCAAAAACACCAATCTTAGATCATCAAATACTAATCATCAAGATTAGGGTTAACAAAAACTTTTCTAAATAAACTCATGAATGCATGCATATGTGTATGCATAGTTTTTGAAATCCTTTAAAACCACCTTGTTTGTGTGATCCATTGCTTGTAAAATGTTTCTTAGGTGAAATAAACATCATCTAAAACATTTCCCACACTTTTCCTAAGGACAAGTAAATCAAAACAAATATATTAAGTGAATGGTCATTTTGACCAATTTAACTCCCATACCTACTTTGGCTGTCTCAAACTTTCAAAACCTAACAGAAACTTTTCTGGATCTTTGCACCCCTTGAATGTACTCATAACAAGGTATCAAGGCCCACTTTGTGATCATCCAGAAACTTTCAAATGCATAGTTTAAATGACAATTCAAAATTGAATCTTCTTCATATGGGAAGATCCCACTTTTTCAAAACCCACTCAAACAAGCTCAACTTTCAAAACCCAAGCATCTGCAGACTCACCAGCACCAATCTAGCAAACCCACCAAAAATCATTTCAAAATTCAAAACTTGATTTCATGCGGCCATTTCATCAAACAGGTTGCAGACACAAATCAAACAAAACATCAAACACTATAGTGTGCAGTGATTCTTGCCTAACTTGTTCCCTAGTTAGCTCACACACAACTCAGTAGATCATCTAGAAAGATTAGCCCAACACTAGCACCCCTGTGAGCTTGCCATTGCCATTAATGGTGAACAGCCGAGCACCCCCATGTCACCCTATTGTGGACAGCAAGCTAGAGGAAGAACTAGTCGTGCCAACCTTGTCTAGGAGGCAGCCCACCGTCCACCGCCACTCAATGTCCCAGCCGCAAGCGTTGCCAAGCCCTGGACCACGCGCACAAGCCGCGCCAAGACCATGCCGAGCGTGTGCCAGAGTGCCACCCTCGACCATCACCCACAGACCGCGCGCCGCCCTCGCCGCGTGCACACACGATCGCCATCAACCCAGGAGACCGTCAGACATCCCCATTTGCCGCCCCATGCCGCACAGCCACCGCCCGCCATCGAAGACGCCGCCTCTGCCGCGCAGAGCATCGCCTGTTCCAGACCAAACCACACCGCCCCATGCCTCGCGACCATGTCGTTGAGCATCGCCAGGAGACACAGCACCGTCCCCTACCCTTGCCCATGCCTTTAGCCGCCTGTAACGTCGCCCCCGACGAGCTCACCGTGCGCCCCGACGATCCCCTGACTCGACTATAAATAGAGGCCACCCCCGCACGATTTCTTCACACCATCTCACTCCCCTCTCCTCACTGATCGTGCCACACCATTCTCAGAGCAAGGCGAGCACCACCTCGCCGGAATTTCACTAGAGCCTGCCGCTGCCGGAGAAGAAAGGAGCCAGCGATTGGAGCCGTCCCAGGAGCTGCCGCGACCACCCCTGAGTTCGTCGTTGTCGACTTCGTCGTTCGCCCGCCTCGCCGACCCTCGCCCGTACCCCGGTGATCCCCCAGCGACCCTCACTGGTTGCGCTAGGTTTTGTTCTCGTCGGAGCTGTCTCGCGTCGACGATGACTCCCAGCCGTTAGATTAGAACTAGATCGAACGATCCACGTTGCCCCATACCGCTTCGCCCAGCCCCGTGTCACTGACGAGTGGGGACACCCACTTAAGCAGCCCGCGGGAGCACTGCGCTTAGCAGGCCGGCCCGTTAGATTTTCCCGCGCAGCCCAGCAATTCAAATTAAATCTTTTTCTATTTCAATTCAAACACACTTCAGCACCCAACTTCAAAAATCAACCCAGATCGATTTAGTGCACCAAATTGGATGAAACCAATTTTGTTGGAAAGGGCTGTGAATTCTTAATCCAAGCCCGTTGGATTCAAGTCATTTGGATCTGTAGATCACCCATGGTAAAAATAACAAGGCAGAAGCTTTTCTGCATTCAAACATTTTTCAAATTTAAACCCTAAAAGCTTTTGAGTTGATTCCAACTCTCAAAAATCACATTTAACCATACCTTTCAGAATATATAAAAATATATAGGTTTACTTGCAGAAATATTGTTCAAGTAATAAAAGAATGCTCCATAAGCATTTCTAGCCACTTTAATTAATTAAAATAAAAGGGTAAAACCTTATTAAATTGTGACACCACTTTAAATCACATTCCCATGGACTACAATATGTGGTGATGACATGTGTCAACATGATCCCATGTTTAGTTTGGAGAATATTAAATCTTAAGTAATTTTTCCATGAGTAGAAATTACTTTTCTAAAAATAAAAAGATTTAAACCAAGCCTTAACCTTGTAATGTTAGAGATGATGCTAGATCATCTATAGGACCCTTGTGTGTGATGATTGCAAGTAGTTAAGTATTGTTTGGTGATTGTGTACCTCGTATTTATTCATAGACGCTAGTACCGACCAAGGATACGAGGAGGAAGGAGGATACTACGAAGAGGAAGCCGAGGAGAACTTCAACCACTGCTCTGCACAAGGCAAGCTTATATTGACACTGATGCAAGCCTTACTAAACAAGTTGGCCTATGCAAGCTTATACTGATGCAAGTTAACCCTTGCAAGATACCCTACTAATGCCAAAAACCCATACTTGTGATATGACTACTATATGCCTTAAGCATATGTGATCATACCCATTTGATAAACCAAATCCTAGTTTTATGTGCAAGCTTCTTACTTTATTTCTTTATCAAAGCTTACTTAGAGTCCACCTAAGAGTTTGGTAGATATTAGACAGTTGTGCCGAAGGTTGCATAAAGAGCATAAAATTTGGCCTAAGCCAGATAACCTTGATGTCATCCTAAGGCATGAGATTGAACTTAGTTAAAAACCCACTAGTTACCACCCCTCCTTAGTACTACCCCCACCTGTAGATGCTAGTGCTAAGCTTAAAACTTGATCAACTTTAGATGGGAATACTTGGTGGAAAAATGGTTATGAAAACCTTGGAATGATGGATCATTCTATTGAAATGTTTTGGACATGTGTTTCCAAACACTTGATGATTTTGGTGATGAAAATGTTGAGGCATGAGCCTTGGCCCTTTATAAAACTGATGGTTGTCTGGATGCGATACCATTCCAATTTTTGCGTACAACCACAATACCCGAATATTGGGTAGGGCTTGACTGGAAACTTATATACCTTATATTAGTTCCCTCCCGGCCAAGGTCTGAGCTGAGGCTACCTTGTGAAGATTGTCCACCTATGCAGTACCCAAGATGACAGTGAGTCATGGTTGGGAGGCCAAACTCACAGGAGAGGTGCTTATACTAGGGCGTGTAATTGAAAGGTTAGGATTGATTATCCGCATACTGAGTATGGTGAATTCAGGATTTGTTCCTGACGGATGTATCGAATGTTGTGGTGAAAGTGTACAATCTCTGCAGAGTGCCAAACTATTCGAATAGCCGCGTCCGCGGTTATGGACAGTTGGAGTGGCCATACTGTTCCCCCGTCAGACTTTTCAAAATGACTTGTGAAGCGAATTAAGACTTTGACTTGACCACAACAGAGTTGTGACCTGAATTACAAGATCCCACTTAGGAGTTATAAAATTGTGACTAGCTTTGGAACTTAGTAGAGATAAACCTGGCTTTTTGCAAAACAACCCTAGAGCCTAGTGTCCTATTATCCAAAAAACCCTTACCTGTTAGTATTAGTTTGCGAGTACTTAAAGAGTACTCATGGCTTTGTCCCTGGCTATTCCCATGGCCAGACTATGAAGAGGAGTACCTGGAAGATGGACCCCAGGAAGGTTACGACAACTAGGATCATCTCCCATCGTCAGCATTGCCTATGACCCTGAAGATGGAGCTTCGCCTACGCTACCGTTATTATTACGTATTCCGCTGCTTGATGTTGTATTAAGAACTGGATCATGAGATCCCTATTTGTGTAAGAACTTATGTATCGTTTGTAATGGATGATGTACTATGGTATCCAATTCTGTTATGTCTCACAAAAATGGTAATCCTGGGATGTCGATGTATGGCATAACAGGCATCTAGGATTGAAAAATCCGGGTTTTGACAATAATGGAGCAAATCGTGGCAATCTATTGTTTGAACATAGTGTTAGAAATTTTATGCAATCTCAAACCGAGAAAAATAATATGCTTATTAAATCATAGAGAAACTAGCATTGGAAAATTATATAATCAAGCCATTGCAACTAAAAATGATGTGCATGCTCTACAGGAAAGAACAAAGACCATGGAGACTCAATTGGTCAAGGTAGCCGAGAGCCAAGCTCTTATGCTTGCAAAATTCACTAGAAAGCTCGAGCCAAATCCAGTGTAAGACCTCAAGATGATAAGGGTCAAAAATAATGAAGAGAAGCTTGAAGAGCTACATTTTAGCAACGCACCAACACCCGAATATACCGTGGAAGATCTATTAATGATGATCACCGTGAAAAATACCGATATTAAAAAAAGGTAATGATGCTACCTATCAACAATTTATTAAACAAGTAGCATCTAAAGTTAGAGAGTTAATGGAGTATAAAAGACTAGTGGATAAGCTTCCTGTTGAGCTAGATGATATATTTGAGCCCACTATTAAAATTAAGGTTGGGTTTAATGAGATATATGGACTTTGTGATCTTGGTGCAAGCGTCTTGATGTCTATGCATGCTTCTATTCTTGTAGACAGTGTTGGGCCTCCAAGTGCAGAGGTTTGTGGAACATCAACAAGTTTCCCTTAAGTGGATTACCCAAGGTTTATCAAACTCAGAGAGGAAGTGGTCAAAGGTATCCCTCTCAAGTAACCCTACAATCAAGATACAAGAAGTCTCTTGTGTACCCAACACACCCAATACACTTGTCAGGTGTATAGGTGCACTAGTTCGGCGAAGAGATAGTGAAATACAAGTAATATGGATGATTATAAGACAACGGTGTCAGAAAAGAGCTTGACGGGGAGGAAGAGACTAAAGGCAATCTGAAATAAAGATGGAAGCAAGCAAACATGTAACAGGACTGGTTGTAAACGGTGTTTCAATGCTTAGAAACAAGGCCTAGGGATCATACTTTCACTAGTGGACACTCTCATATAAATATCTTCTCTTCATGATACTACTCTAAACTACTCTGCGGTTGGACAACTCTTATCCATGGTAGGGCTATAACAGCACACCTCAAAGTTCGCATTCCCCATCTAGGTAACCCCACACTGTCACCTTGAGCACTAGATGGTTCCAAAAAAATACCACGATTTCATAGAGACAACCAACTCAAAATATAACTCATGATAAGTATTTATGTAATCTTTAGCCCAGGTGCCACACGGTGTGCACACTATCACCTTCACACACGTGGGGATAATCGGAGATTACAATTAAAGCACTTGAGTAGCAGAGTAGATCTACTTGATTACAAAGCTCATGACCATAATAAGATCACGCATAGAGAGAGAGAGATGAACACATAGCTATTGGTAGAGCCCTTAGCCTCGAGGGAGAACTACTCCCTCATCATCATGGGAGTCAGCAATGGTGATGGAGATGGTGGTGGAGATCGATGGAGATGTCTCCGGGGGAAATTCCTTGTCCCGGCAGGGTGCCGGAACAGAGACTTCTGTCCCCCTAATCTCCTCTTCGGTGGTGGCGGCACGGTGGAACTTTTTTGTGGAGATCTGATCCGTGTAGGGTTTACGTCTCGGGGAGACGTATATATAGGTGAAAGGGCAAGGTCGGTGGATCCTCGAGGGGCCCACACCAGGGGCTAGCGCGTCTAGGGGACCCGCACCACCCTATGGTGTGGCCACCTTGTTGCCCTCCTCCTCTCTGCTTTGGACTCCGTGTTGTGTCTGGCAAAAATAGGAACTTTGGCTTTTGTTTCGTCCAGTTCCAAGAATATTTCTTTACTAGCTTTTATAAACCAAAAACAACAGAAAATAGGCAACTGACACAGCGGCATCTTGTCAATAGGTTAGTTCCATAAAATGTATAAAAATGCCTCAAAGTGTAGACAAAACATAAGATAGTTGGTACAAAACAAGCATGGAGCATCAAAAATTATAGATACGTTTACGACGTATCAAGCATCCTCAAGCTTAACTCCTGCTCGTCCTCGAGTAGGTAAGTGATAAAAAGAATAATTTTTTAGGTGACATGCACCATCACAATCTTGATCAAACTATTGTAAAGCATTGATAGCTGGGATCAAAGTACTCTAAACATGAGCATGAAGGATGTAGTTCTAACAATAAGACAAAGCAACTATGTTGCAACATGAAAAGGTACAAACAAAAGATCATGAATAACAATGCATTGAAAGACATTTGTTTGTTTCACATATAGAAAACATAGCATGTGTGGTATTCAGCTTGTCCTTCATGGAGTATAAAAACATAAATGCATAGGACACCTTCAAAGTTCATAAGGGTGACTAGATACAAATAGTTCAAGAACAAGCAATATCAACATTATGAATCAATCAATAAGTTTTGGGACAATGCGTATAAAACTAAGAATGACAACTATGCTCACTTAATTGGTGCATAAAGATAGAAGGTGGAGACTCAACATAAAAGTAAGAAGAAATGCCCTTCATAGAGGGAAGCAGGGATTTCAAGTTTCATAACGAGCTTCCAAAAATTATGGTACTTATTAGCTTTCAGCTCTCATTGCCCCTATCATAAGCGTCTTGAAGTGATTAAGGTTAAAGTGAAACAAATATTAAGTATATGCCTGAAAAATCATAAGTTGGCAATCTCATGTCCCTTGAGTACGAGGGCTGTTCTTCATGCTACTCAAATTTATTCATAAGCAAGTTCTTGTCATTGTAAATATATGTGTATCATAGAGAACCGCCAACGGGGTACCCCTTGCCCCATGACACAGGAGCTATCCCATATAAAAATGACAAGGCAACAGACAGAGAGCATCTCAGCGATCTTTTTATTTGCTATTTGCATAGTTTTTTATTGAGGATGCTTCACAGATTGCTCACTATGGTTATGCTGCAATTTTTCACCATGATTAGGAATGGCTTAGGCTAGCCACCTAGGCGTTTCTCTAACACATATACAATACTCCATGGACTTACAAGCTCCCCTTTTATTTCACACCGCTGGCATCTGCAAACAAAATATCATGATATCAACTGGGTAATATGTACAAGTGTTGAAAGTGTTCCCCATGACAACATGGTTCTGCTAATTCCCAATTTATAAGTGCAAGCATATACAACATAGATGACACAATGGTTCAAGCTTATTAGGTGCAAGAAAGCAAAGTGTGCCATCAAGTTTGTTAGAGCTTTAAACACTAATTTTCTCATAACAAGTTTAATTTGGAAGATAGATAAAACATGAATATACTTGGAATGGTGTAACACCATGTATAGGAATTTATAGTGGATTCTTTGTAATAACTTGGTTTCTTGGAAGTTGGATGCATGAGTAGAGCTTACTCAGTACAGGTGGAGGCTAGCAGAAGACTGGGAGCGACCAACTAAGAGAGCAATAATGGCCATAATCATGTAGAGCGACAAAACATTATCAATTAAAGCATAAAGTGGTATCACAAGTCAAAAACTAAATGATCATAGAGGCTAAGGTGACTGGTTCATAGTCATAACATGGTGTGAGCATGTGCCAAGTCAACCCAAATAAGGCATCAAAGGAGAATACCATAATATTATGCTTTTGTATGCTAAAACAACGCATGATTCTTCCAAGGCACATTAAGCAATCTCAATTGTTTGAAAAAAGTCATGATACAACAATAATTAATAAGCATATGGTCAAATCAACATCTAACATGACATGATAAAGTCTAAGCCACGGTCAAAACAAGCTCCCTTTTTGTACCACTTAAGCATGAAACTTTCTACTATTTTCAAACACCAATCGACTTATTTGAAACAACTCACAAATATAATAATCAATAAAGACCAGTGAGCTTGTATCACAAATCTACAAATAAGAACTAAAAAGTTCTAAGCTGAAAGCACAAGAAAACTAAAGCTAAACGCAGTGCTAGCAAAGGAGAACACTCATAGAACAATAAGAGTGAAAACTAGAGTGTTCTAAACAATTGAAACGGAGTGTGTCTCTCTGGAAAATAAGTGTTATGTAATCCAACCAACGTATTGCAGCAAACAAAGCAAAATAAAGCTAAATAAAAAACAAAGACGTTCCAAGAACAACACAATAGTGCATGAAGCAATAAAAATAAAGTGCCTTAAAAAAAGACCTGAGATTTTTATTGATGAAGAAGGGGATGCCTTGGGCATCCCCAAGATTTGACGCTTGTACCTCTTCAATATTTATTGGGGTGACACAAGGTGGCATCCCCAAGCTTGAGATTTTGTCCATTCTTCATCTCATCACCTCGTTCTTTCCCTACACTTGAAAATTTCCTTCATACAAAACTTCACACGGTTCTTCATTAGAACCATTAGTGTATTCAAGATAATAAGCCCTTGGGTTTAGTTTCAAATCAAGTAAACCTTCCATTAAAACACAAGCTTACTAAAGCAATTCCTTTTAAAGGCTCAAGTGATCAAGGAGAACTCAGAAAGAAACTGATTAATAGGCAAATGCAAATAATGGCAGAAATATGTCAAAACAGACCAGCAGGTAAAAACCGATTTTTTCTAAGACCTTATGTTGCTCAAATCGAAAAGTGTTGAACTAACAAAATTTATATAAAAACCTAGGGCCTATACTCAGAAAATTACAGCTCAATCCGATGTATTGGGATTTTTCACGAATTTTTACAGTGAAGCAAAAAAATCTATTTTGGGATAGCAACTTCCCCAAATCTTACTTCTCTCTCATTAGAGGTTATTCTTGGCACAAAAACCACACAAAAAGGATAATGAGAGGTTATTACATAAGTAATAACTTCCAGGACTCAACAAAATAAAAACCTAACAAAATTCATTATCTCCCAATTAGTACTTTTCTTTAACGCCTTTAAGTTAGGCACCATGATAGATTGAAAAGATGCTCACATAAGAAATATGAATTGAAGTAAAAGAGAGAATAAATAAGCAATTATAAAACAGATTTAAGTCTAACCCACTTCCTATGAAAAATAATCTTGTAAATAAACAAGTCATGAAAGCACAAAGCAACAAGCATAGGAAAGGAAAACAAGTGCAACTTCAAAATTTTCAAAATAAAGAGGGGAAACTTAATATTATTGAGATACATAAAACCATGTTTCCCTCTCTCATAATAACTTTCAGTAGCATCATGAATAAAATTAATAATATAAATATCACATAAAACATTCTTATCATGAGCCACATGCATATAATAATTATTACTCTCCACATAAGCATAGTCATTCTTATTAATCATAGTGGGAGCAAATTCAACAAAATAGCTATCATTATTATTCTCATCACCATAGTCATCAAATATAGGAGGCATATTGTAATCATAATTAATTTTCTCCTCAATAGTAGGTGGACTGAAAATATCATATTCATCATTGTGATCATCATATATTGGAGGTTTAGTATTATCATAGAAAATTTTCTCCTCTATAGTAGGTGGACTGAAAATATCATATTCATCATTGTAATCATCATATATTGGAGGTATAGTATCATCATAACAAATTTTATCCTCTAAAGTTGGGGAACTAAAAAAGATCATTTTCATAAAAACTAGCTTCCCCAAGCTTAGACATTTCCATAGCATTAGCAATAATGGTGTTCAAAGAATTCATACTAATAACATTGCTATTAGCATGCAAATAAAGTTCCATAGGTTTTTTAATTTTCACTTAAAACACTTCATGTCCTAACTCAAGATAAACACTATAAGGCTCTCTAAAAAATTTGTTGTTCTCCATTAAGCCTAACTAGTGAAAATAAAAACAAGAAACAAAAATATATAATTGCAGAATCTAAAGGAAATAACTTCGAGCACTCACACACCAGCAAAAGTACTAGAAGATAGCTTATTAGCTGGAGGATGTGAGTACCTTTTACCTTACCTCCCCGGCAATGGCGCCAAAAAAGAGCTTGTTGTCTACGCACGCTTCTATTCTTGTAAACAATGTTGGGCCTCCAAGTGCAGAGGTTTGTAGAACAACAACAAGTTTACCTTAAGTGGATTACCCAAGGTTTATCAAACTCAGGGAGGAAGTGATCAAAGGTATCCCTCTCAAGCAACCTGCAATCAAGATACAAGAAGTCTCTTGTGTCCCCAACACACCCAATACACTTGTCAGGTGTATAGGTGCACTGGTTCGGCGAAGAGATAGTGAAATATAAGTAATATGGATGATTATAAGACAACGGTGCTAGAAAAGAGCTTGACGGGGAGGAAGAGACTAAATGCAATATGAAATAAAGATGGAAGCAAGCAAATGATACGTCCAAAACGTATCTAAGCGTATCTACTTTCTCGAACACTTATGCAATTGTTTCTTCTCTAAACTTGTGTGATTTGGATACAACTAACATGGACTCATGCTGTTTTCAGCAGAATTACCTTGGTGTCTAGTTTCTGTGCAGAAAATCAACTATCAGGAAAAATCCCGGAAAATATGCCAAAAATTATATTTCACCAGAAGACGAAACGGAGTGGAGGCCTGGGGGGCCCACACCCCTGCTAGGCGCGGGTGGGCCCTGCCCACGCCTAGGGGGGTCCGGCCACCCCAGGCACCCCCTCGGGCTCCCTCTTCTCCTATAAGTTACCCATTGACCTAAAAACCGAAGGGGGGTCGATGCTTTTTTCTAGAGAGAGTTCCGCTCCGCCGCCACCATCAGAAACCAAGATTCGGATCCAGAAACTCCGTTCTGGCACCCTGTCGGGACGGGGAATTTGGAGAGGATCATCACCATCGTCATCACCAACGCCTCTCCAATAACCATCGATGTTCCCCTCATCCATGAGTGAGTAATACCCCGTTGTAGGCTATGGGGCTGGTAGGGATTGGATGAGTTCTATCTTGTAATCGAATAAGATTGTTAGGGCATAGTGCCTAGTATC
Organism: Avena sativa; assembly: GCA_916181665.1. Lineage (NCBI taxonomy): Eukaryota > Viridiplantae > Streptophyta > Magnoliopsida > Poales > Poaceae > Avena > Avena sativa. The sequence goes on along the minus strand of OV702297.1, from coordinate 366,285,102 downwards.
TCTATTAGTGCTATTTGACTTTGTTGCAACTTGTTGTGCTCAATGCTTGTCACTAGGGCTCGAGTGCCATGATCTCAGATCTAAACTTATTATTGAATCATTATGATACTATTGTTTGTGATCTTATCTGCAAGTTGTGTACACATATCATTGTATGGATCTAAAGGCCCCGAAGTGACAGAAATAGGGACAACCGGAGGGGATGGCTGCGGTGTGAGGATCACATGTTTTCACAAAGTGTTAATGCTTTTCTCCGGTGCTCTATTAAAAGGAGCACCTTAATTGCCAGTAGTTCCCTAGAGGCCCCGCTGCCACGGGTTGGCTGGACAAAAGATGTTGTGCAAGTTCTCATTGCGAGAATGCATGACTATATATGGAGCACATGTCTAGGATTGTTTCTTACCTGGATGCTTATTCTCATTTATCTGCAATGCCCTAGATCTTGAAGTTACATGTTTAGACTCTTCCATGAAACGCCCGTCCATCCATCCCTATGCCTACCACGCTCGTATCCTACTGTTTACTGTTACTGTTACTATTGCTCTTGTTCTACTGTTGCTGTTTCTTTGTTGTTGCTACTACAAACTATTGCTACTGATAAACTTCTGTGAGCAAGAACTATTTCCAGGTGCAGCTGAATTGACAACTCAGTTGTTAAGTCTTGCAAGTATTCTTTGGCTCCCTTTGTGTAGAATCAATAAATTGGGTAATACTACCCGCGAAGACTGTTGCGATCCCCCTATACTTGTGGGTCATCAAGACTATTTTCTGGCGCTGTTGCCGGGGAGCATAGCTTTATTTGTAAGTTCACTTGGATATATTATTGTTCACTATTACTCCTTTCATCATGGGTAAGTCTCGTGATGGAAAGTTCCCTATTTTACCATCCACTACAAGAAGAGGTACAGTCCTAAACACCTCTATTTCTCTTGATTCACCGTTTGTTATAAGTAAGCTTGTCACACCACCACCACATACTCATGCTACACACACTGCTACTACTGCTGAGTCTGAAACTGCTTTTGATGCTCATGATGTTACTTCTACTGTCCTTGATGTGAGTGGTTCATTAGGTCCTTTTCTATATGCTACTATGGCTAGTCTAGAAAATACTGAAACTCCTAGTGAAGCCACTGTTACACCTGTTAGCTCACCTGGGGCTAGTGAGAGTTATGATTTTAATGATGGTTACATTGAGTTCACTAATGAATTTGTTGAAGAGTGCCGAAACACACATGGTACTAGTGCTATGAAGAGTCTCCTTGCTAGATGTACTATTATGCCTAAGTTGTCCTCTGATCCTAAGTTTGCCACCTCTCCCATAGATATTAAAGATGAAGATTATGATTTCTCTCTTGATTTATCTTATTTAGATATTGTTGAGAAAGAACCTTTTTGTGGGACTGAAAATGAGAGTGTTGTGGCTCATATGAATGAGCTTTCTACTATGAGTGCTTTGTTCTCTGATGATTTTAAGATGCACAAGTACTTTGTCGTTAAGATCTTCCCTTTTCACTAAAAGGAGAAGCTAGGGCTTGGTTTAATAGATTACCTCCTGGGTCCATTGATATCCATGATTGCTTGATTGCTTCTTTCTTCCAGAATTATTTTCCTCCCAGTGCTTGACGTGCTACTTTGCAGAGACTTTTTGATTTTAAACAGGGAGAAGAAGAGAAATTTCCTGAGTCATGGACAAGGTTTTGTGCCTTGAGTCATGCACATCCTGGATGTCCATTACCTAAGAATGAGCTTCTTGATATTTATTATAATGGACTAACCGATGATTCTAGGACCTACCTAGATAGCTTTGCTGATTGTGTTTTTAGGAAAAGGACTCCTACAGATGCTGAAGACTTAATGACTAAGATAAGAAAGAATTATGATGATTAGACTTCAACTGAGCTGAATGCACCTGAGCCTATTACTCCTGAACCAGTTGGTCCTGAACCAGTTCCAGCACCAACAACGAAGAAGAGGGGAGTTATTGCATTAAATGATGAAGTGATGAAGGAATCTAATAAGTGTCTAAAGGAGAAAGGTATTAGAGCTGAAGATGTGAAGAATCTACCTCCTATAGAAGAATTATGTAAGCCAATTCCCCACTCATCTACTATTGAGGTACACTCTCTCCAACACTTTGATGAAGGTGATATTCCTTATGGTAAGCCTCCTGATCAATGTTTAGAGGAACTTGACACTTTTATTGTTAAACAAGGGTATTTTAATAAACAAGTTCAGAATCATTTATTGGAAAACTCTAGAGCTATCCATGAGTTGAAAGATATTGTGGAAAGAACTTATAATGGTATTAAAATGCTTTATAAACACTTTCAAATGGTTCAAACCCAACTTGATCAACTAGCTAAGGTACAAAAAGATATGCTAGTTAATGCTTCAGGATATAAACATGCTTATGGAATTAGAACTAGGAGTGGTATAGCTACTCAAGATCCTTTATATCCTGAAGGACACCCTAAAAGAATTGAGCAGGATTCTCAACAAGGTGAAGATAGTGGTAGTCCTCGTAAGAGAAAGAAAAAGAAACATAAGGTAGTTGAGGAACCCCTTGAACCTGCTATAGATCCTAATAGTATATCTGTCTCTGATGCTGAAACTGAGAGTGGTAATGATAAAAATGAGTCTCCTGATAAGGAGGAAGGTGAGGAAGAACCTGAGAAGCACACTAAGAACACTAGGTACACAAAGGAAGATTTTATTGCTAATAAATATGGTAAAGAGAGAGAACCTTGGGTGCAGAAACCTATGCCTTTTCCAGGTAAGAAACACAAGTCAAAGGAGGAGGAACACTACAACAAGTTTTGTGAGTGGATGAAACCTTAATTCTTGCAAATTCCTTTGACTGATGCTATTTAGTTGCCTCCTTATTCAAAGTATATGAAGGATATTGTCTCTAATAAAAGGAAGATTCCTAATGAGGATATTTATACTTTGCTTTATAATTACTCCTTCAATGGTAAGGTTCCAAAGAAACTTGGTGATCCAGGTATACCAACTATTCCTTGCTCTATTAAGAATAATTATGTTAGAACTGCTTTATGTGATTTGGGAGCTGGAGTTAGTGTTATGCCTTTTTGTCTCTATAAGAGACTCCATCTAGAAAAGTTGATACCAATTAATATTTCTTTGCAAATGGCTGATAAGTCAACTACTATTCCTGTTGGTATATGTGAGGATGTTCCTGTTCAATTTGCTCATAATTGCACGGTCTTAACTGATTTTGTTGTGCTTGAAATGTCTGAGATGATAATATGTTTATTATTCTTGGAAGACCTTTTCTTAATACTGCAGGTGCTGTCATCAATTGCAATCAAGGAAAAGTAACATTCAATATTAATGAAAAAGAGCACACTGTCTATTTCCCCAAGAAGGATGTTAAGAGATATTGCTTGAATTCCATTGAAAATATTGAGAGCATCAAGGTTGGAGAAATATATTGTCCCATTCCACAAGAAAATTTTGAAACTATTATGATTGGGACCATTACTATCAAGTATGAGGTAACATAATCATTTTGTGGAATGCAAAGTTTTGTTTCATATAAGATTGTTTTGGTAACAAGACTTGATCAACCTTGTTAACAAAAGGATTTTAATGAACAAAATAATGTTTCCACTATGGTTATACTTGCTTTCTTTTTCCTTTTCTCCTTCCTAGTCTTTGCTTTAGCTTTAGTTTTGCTAGTTGTTTGCTTGTTTGAGTTTCTTAGAGATCCTGTAGTTTGGCTTTTGGTTTCCTTTTGCTTCTTCTGAAAAAATGTTTCTGCGAGAAAATCAATTTTAATACCCTAAAAATTGGCCAAAAATAAAGTTTCCAGAAAAATCCCAGAAAAGTCAAAATAAATTTTTCCTCGAAAAAAGGGGCAGAGAGGCACCTGAAGTGACCCAGGGGGCCACCCCAGGCCACCACACCCATGGTAGGCGCGGCCTACCAGGTGGCGGCGCCTGGGGGGTCTGGCCCACCTAGGCCCCTCTAGGCTACCTCCTCAAAGCCATCTTCTTTTTCTCTCCCAAAAACACCGGAAAACTTGCTCAAGCTCGAGTTCTTGTTGTTCTTGCTCGTGATTTTCGATCTCCTTGTTCAGCACATCTCAAGTGCTGATTTTTGGAGGGATTGTTCCTTGGTATGTGCCTCCTCCACTTGTCCAATTAGATTTGTGATTGGTAGATTGTATCTTGAGTATTTTGCTGCTATAGGTGACAGGTTGTTTGAGCTTGCATGCTTGTTCTTTGCTTAGAAACTTTGTTTTGATGCATGTGTAGTCCTCTAGCAAGTTCCTATAGTAGTTGCTCATCATTTATCAACTTAGAAGTCACTTGGTTTGATGGTTGTTTAAAATTTTAGAAAAGTGAAGTCATGGACCACCACACATTTGGTGATATATTTGAGAGTGATGCACCTAGAAGGGCAAGGCTTCCAAGGTCATCTACCAGTACTAGACCCTCATACAATGAGGATCTCATCACTCCACGATTTGCTGACGAGGGAGATGAAGGGGATGCGCACCCCTCCACCTTTCCTTGCCAAACTTTCTTGCAATCTGTTAGGATTCTTAATGATTTTATGACTTTGGTGCGGAGGGTTGGACTAACAAGTTACATGCAGGATGAGAGTGCACAATATGCTTTGTTTACTAAAACATTTGTGGAGAGTTTCTCCTTCACTAATAGTATGTTCAAGCCTTCTGTGTCTTTCAAAATTTATGGCAGGGCTCATTCTATGACATTGAAGAAATTTTGCAAGGCCCTGAGACTTGGTACAACTGGGTCATCAAAGAAGATTCAAGCTCTACCCGCTGATTTTTTAGAGCTTTACCGAGGAATAACCAATGATGATGACCGTAGAGCTCAGCGAGGGAAGATAAAGAACATTCAACTTCCAGCCATCAGGTATTTTGCCTACTATCTTGCCACCAGTGTTCTTGGTAGGGAGAACACTAGTAATATTTCCAACTATCAATTGGCCTTCTTAGCTGCTGCACTCAACAATGAGTATAAGTATAATCTTGGTTCTCTCATTGCTCGTCGTCTAGCTACTAAGGGACCCATTTATGGGGGAATTATTGCTACTCATATTGCTGCTGCCTTGGACATTGCTGTTGATCCACATGATACAGTTTTGGCTCCTCAGAGGCTTGATCTTGCTGCCATGAAGGCGCACCACTTTGTCACCACTAGCTCTACTCTTGAGAACTTAGTTTATAGAATGCTGTTTACTGACGGGGAAGAGAGAGAGAGAGAGATCCCTCTACCCCAAACCACTTTGTTCAGTATTTATCAGGGACCTTGGTCACGCTCGAAGGCGGAGATGGATGACAATCTGCACTCTCTTAACTTCCACGGGCACTATCAGGAGGAATCACCATCATACGACCCCCCTTCGTATTACACAGGGGAGGCCTCGAGCTAGTACCAGGACGAGGGAGCTTCCTCAACATACTATGGAGGTGCATCTACTTAGGCACCATGGGATTGAGCCCCACTTAGGCCAAAAGCCTAAGCTTGGGGGGAGGTACACCGACATCACACTCATATATATATCATGTTCGGTCGGTTCTTTGTATATCCATTGTTTCGCTTTCTTTTTGGTTTTTGTTGCTTATTTCTAAAATACAAAAAATACCAAAAATATTTTCGTTGTTTCTCTTGGTTTCTTTCTTTGTTTCTTTGCTTTGGTTTGCCTTAAAACAATACAAAAATATTTTGCTTTGTTTGGTTAGCTTTGTTTTTGTTTGGTTTTTCTTTGTTTGCTTGTTTCTAAAAACTCGAAAATACCAAAAATATGTGTTGTTCTTCTTTGGTTTTGTGAGTTCTTTGCAGGGTTCAGCCGTCCTCAGTGGATTTTGGTTTCATGTTAATTATTCAAGTAACACAAGTGAAGGGCAATAATGAAGATTAAGACAACTCGAGGTGTGGTAAGAGGCTGGTAACAAACTCTATTTGTTTCATTTTTATACATATACTCGTCATTGTGAGCATGCTTAGCCTGTTTGTGTAAGGTGTATGTCATTATGGATGCTTAGTAGTTCTTGATTGTCTATGATTAGCTCTAGCTTGCTAATAGTTTGTAGCATGTCATATGAATGTTTGCTTGCATTGTTTTATTCATACTTTGGAATGATATATGTGGTATCCTCCTCTGACTGTTCATGTGAATCGACTTGGCACATGCTCACGCATGCATATGACTAATCAATAGTCAGTAAGACTCGATGATCTATTTTTCCTTAGAGTTCTTGTATCACTTTCATGGCATAATTAGTCTTGTTTTGTTGCAAGCATGATTATGACAGTTATTGCTCTCTCGTTTGTCGCTCCCTCCCTATTGCTAGCCTTCACTTGCACTGAGTATGTGCTCTACCTATGCTTCCAACTCCCCAAAACCAATATTGCCAGCTGTGTCCACCATACCTACCTATTAGCATCATTTGCTATTTCAGTGCATATTCCTATGCCATGTTTTCTTCCAAAATAAAATGTTTGTCTGTTTTGAGAAAGTTAGTTAGTAAAGCTCTCACGAACTTGAAGGCACACTTTATTCCTTGCGCTTGCTAATTATATGCTGGGAGTCAGCAGAACCGTGCTGTCACGGGGAACGCTTTCAACACTTTTTGGATATCTCATCCAGTTGATTCCTTGCTCTTTTGTTTACGGATGTCGACGATGTGAAATAAAAGGGGAGGTTGTGAGTTCATGGAGTTTATACATTTTGTTAGAGAAACGCCTGGGCCGCTAGCCTAAGCCATACTTAATCATGGTGGAAACTTGCAGCATCACCATAATGAGAATCTATGAAGCGTCCTCAATAAAAAGCTATGCATATGGTAAATAAAAAGATTGCTGACATGCTCATTGTCTGCTTGCCTTGTCATTTTGGTTATGGGAAAGCTCCTGTACCATGTGCAAGGGGTATCCCGTTGGCGATTCTCGATGATATGCATGTATTTACAATGACAAGAACTTTCAGGTGACCAAAGTTGAGTAGCATGCGGAGCGACCCTCGTACTCAAGGGACTTGGGATTTCCAGTCTATGGTCTGTCAAGCATATGATTCAGAGTGGACCTCATTTTCACCTTAACCACATGAAGATGCATATGATAGGGGCAATGATAGCTCAAAGCTAATGAGTACCTTCCTTTCAGCATTTGGAAGCCTTTCAAACCTTCACAAAACCGTTTTAACAACTTTTGTTGAGTCACCACTTATTCTATCAGCACCTTCTTGAGAGCATAGTTGTCATTCTTATGTTTGTCTCAAAACTTGGTTAATTATGCCATGACTTTGATGCTTGTATCTCTGATATTTTTACTTCTAGTATTCATGTGAACTTCAGAGGTGCCTTGGCATTTATATTGTGCTCTACAAACAAAGGCAAGTGAGATACCACTCTATCATACCTTTTTATGAGCATTGCAATGTTGCTTATGTTTATGTTTCATGCTACTTATTATTATTGAGTTGGTTTCTGTTCATAGCTTGCAATGACTATTGAGTAGACTTAGTTGCATACTTCTTATTATGAATCATCTAAGCATCTACTCCTGTGTTGAGAATATATACATCATATAAAGCAAAGTGTTCGTGAAAGTTCTTTTATCGCACTCAGTTTTCAATTGAATTGCTTGAGGACAAGCAATAAGCTAAGCTTGGGGGGAGTTGATACGTCCAAAACGTATCTACTTTCTCAAACACTTTGCTATTGTTTCTTCTCTAAACTTGTGTGATTTGGATATAACTAACACGGACTGACGTTGTTTTCAGCAGAATTACCTTGGTGTCTTGTTTTTATGAAGAAAATCAACTATCAGGAAAAATCCCGGAAAATATGCCAAAAATTATATTTCACCAGAAGATCCACGGAGCCAGAAGGGGAGACGGAGAGGAGGCATGGGGAGCCCACACCCAATCCAGGCGCGAGCCCACCTGACCCCACGCCTGGAGGGGGTGCAGCCACCCCAGGCACCTCCTCGGCCTCCCTCTGTGCCTATAAGTTGCCTTTTGACCTAAAAACCGGGGGGGGGGTCAATAGTTTTCCAGAAAGAGTTCCGCTCCGCCGCTGCCACCAAAAACCAAGATTCGGATCCAGAAACTCTGTTCTGGCACCCTGCCGAGACGAAGAATTTGGAGAGGATCATCGCCATCGTCATCACCAACGCCTCTCCATCAACCATCGATGTTCCCCTCATGAGTAATCCCCCTATAGGCTATGGGGATGGTAGGGATTGGATGAGTTCTATCATGTAATCGAATAAGATTGTTAGGGCATAGTGCCTAGTATCTCTATTAGTGCGATTTGACTTTGTTTCAACTTGTTGTGCTTAATGCTTGTCACTAGGGCCCGAGTGCCATGATCTCAGATCTGAACTTATTATTGAATCATTATGATAGTATTGTTTGTGATCTTATCTGCAAGTTGTGTACACATATCATTGTCCGGATCCACGGGCCCCAAAGTGACAATAATTGGGACAACCGGAGAGGATGGCTATGTTGTGAGGATCACATGTGTTCACGGAGTGTTAATGCTTTGCTCCGGTGCTCTATTAAAAGGATCACCTTAATTGCCAGTAGTTCCCTAGAGGCCCCGCTGCCACGGGTTGTCTGGACAGAAGATGTTGTGCAAGTTCTCATTGCAAGCACGTATGACTATATTTTGAGCACATGCCTAGGATTGTTTGGTACTTGGATGTTTATTATTATTTATCTGCAATGCCCTATATCTTGAAGTTACATGTTTAGAATCGTCCATGCAACGCCCGTTCATCCATCCCTATGCCTACTGCACTCGAATCCTACTGTTACCGTTACTGTTACTATTGCTACTGTTTCACTGTTGTTGTTGTTGTTGTTGTTGTTGCTGTTGCTACTACAAACTGTTGCTACTGATAAACTTCTGTGAGCAAGAACTATTTCTAGGTGCAGCTGAACTGACAACTCAATTGTTAAGGCTTGCAAGTATTCTTTGGCTCCCCTTATGTCGAATCAATAAATTAGGTAATACTACCCGCGAAGACTGCGATCCCCTATACTTGTGGGTCATCAGAAAGCAACTCACCATTATATAACTTAGCTTGCAACCAAGTATAGCAGTCACAATAGAGATGCATAAAGATAAATCATAATTGGAATTGGCAAACTTGTTCTTGGTCAAAGAACACCTGGTAAACAGTTTCACAAAAGCTTTTTGTAGAAGTTTCAAAACAGGAGCACTCTTTGCTCAAAAAGGTTTTTCACAAGTGAAGGCTTTCAAAGTAATACTCAATAGATAAGATTTCTGTGCCAACAAGGAAGATAAAGAACATGATTGAATAAATCACCATATGAATGCTTGAAACACAACAACTCAAATGCTTGCTGGAGAAAGAGAGGAAGTAGGTTTACTGACTCAACTGGTAACTAGGAGAAAGGTCCCTTTATAGTGGGTAGCAGGGATTACAAGTCATAAAGAGCTTCCAAAAGATTATGGTACTTACTAGCTTTGAGCCCTCATTGCCCCTATCATAAGAATCTTGAGATGATTAAGGTTAAAGTGAACAAAGATGGAGTATATGCTTGACGAAATATAAGTTGGAAATCTCATGTCCCTTGAATATGAGGGCCACTCCTCATGCTACTCAACTTTGGTCACAGGTAAGTTCTTGTCATTGTAAGTATTTGCATATCATTGAGAACCGCCAACGGGGTACCCCTTTGACATGGTACATGAGCTTTCCCATAACCAAAATGACAAGGAAAGCAGACAATGAGCATCTCAGCAATCTTTTTATTTACTATGTGCATAGATTTTTATTGAGGATGCTTCATAGATGACTCACTATGGTGATGCTGCAAGTTTCCACCATGATTAAGCATGGCTTAGGCTAGCGGCCCAGGCGTTTCTCTAACACAGGATACGAACTCCATGGACTTACAAGTTCCCTCTTTATTTCACACCGTTGACATCCATAGACAAAAGAGCATGATATCAACTGTGTACAGAGTACAAGTGCAATGTTGAAAACGTTCCCCGTGACAGCATGGTTCTACTAATTCCAACGTATAGATGCAAGCATATACAACTTCAATGTTCACAATGGTTCAAGTCGGCAAGGAAATAAGGTGTGTCATCAAGTTCGTGAGAGCTTTACTAACTAGTTTTCACATAACAAAATACTTTTTAATTCAAAAGGTAGACGAAGCTTGAGAATTTTCTTGGAATAGCAAAAGCTACTGGGTAGATATGGTGGACACAAGTGGCAAAAGTTTTGGTTCAAAGGATTTTGGAAACATGAGAAGTATGCCTTCTCAAAATAGGTTTTTGGCTAGCAAGGCTGGGTAGCAAGCAAGAGAGTTGAAATAAACAAGCAAACATACAAGTAATAAAGCCAAACATGCAATCTTCCTTCAAGACACAAAAGAATCTTAAATAAGGAATATTAAGCTTATGAGCCAACAAGAAAGAAAACAAATGATACCAAATACATGTAAGCTTTTTCTTTCTTTCTTTTTCTTTCAAACTAATGCCACTGACCAGAACTCGGTTTGCCAAAACCAATTTAGATCCACTTGATGATCCCAGAGTGGTGCCAATATTGAACAACAAGATCCATCATATAAAAGAGATTGCAAACTAAAATAAAAAGTGCAAAAAGTAAAAGATGAGACTTCTCATTAATATTCCAATAAAGGCACTCACACCAAGGGATACATAGATAATCAACTAAAGGAGAGATACTTCCACATGCAAACCAAACTATAAGATAACCTCTCTACCACAGATATGAATCCACTAAAAAGGTAAAATATAAAAGATAATGGTGGTGATACCACGGCACTCCCCCAAGCTTGGAACAAGCCAAGGGGATGCCAAACCTGATGAAAAATTACTCCTTCGGTGGTGGTGGTGTTCTCTTGATAATATCCTCAATAAGTTTCTTCAAATCCTCCATATCAAAGATCAGAGTACGAATTAACTCCAAAATATTCTCAATGCAGCCCATAATCAACTCGGACCGAGGATCACAGTCCTTGTTATTCTTTCTCCATTCTTCCAAATTAGAGTGTTTCTTCCCTGCACGGTTAAAACAAGGGGTACTAGGAGGAAGTGTGCGTGGAGCGAGGATATGACGTGGAGTTCTTCCTCCTATAGACATCCGTGCTGTCCTCCTAAGCTGGGTAGGTTGTGCCACCAAACCAATGCTTGCGACGGTAGCGTGAGTGTCCAGATGCTCGTCCTCCTCCATGTCTCCTTCATAACCTACCAAAATCTCCTCCTCCTTTGGTACTTGCGGTTCTTCTTCCTCGGGCTTCTTGCCTTTGTCGTTGGCGGAGACCATGGTGCTCTAAACTTGAGAAGATTTCCTGACAGAAACAGATTGAAACGAAAACATGACGAGAACATGATGCACGAACCTCGGGGGATCCGGGGGGGTTATATATTACGAAGTTTCAATGCATAAGGAAGGTTTTGACATGGAAACGAGGCTAAGACGGAGTTCGAGGGGGGAACACCCCCCTCAGGCGCGGCTAGGTTGTGCCCGCGCCTGGGGTGGGTTTGTCCACCCCAGGCTCCGTTTCCTATTCAGTTTTGTCTCGTAGCTTCCCTTATGTATTAAAACATCAAAAATATAAAAATATTGGAGTTTCACGAACCTTCTGTTTTCACCACTTTTACCTATTCAAAGACGAACTCTGCAGAATCCTTTTCACTTTCTCCTGAAAATTTCCTTCTTACAAAATCCTTGCACAAACTCAATGACAACATTAGTGTAAGCAAAAACAACAAACCTTTGGTAAACACTTCAACTGAAAACCCATCAAAACAAAAGCTTTTGTAAAAGGCAAATGCAAATGATGGCAAAAATCTGTCAAAACAGACCAGCAGGTAAATATTGATTTTTTCGAAGACCTTTTGTTGCTCAAATCAAAAAGTGCAGAACTTATGAAAGTTGGGTAACAACTTGGAGAACAAGCACAAAAAATGCAGCTCCATCAGAAGTACTGAGCTTCCTCACGAATTTTTAGAATGCAGCACAAAAATCTGTCCCAAGACAGCCACTTTTCACAACTCCTCTACTTCACAAAAGTAGTTGAACTTCACACAAAAACCAAAACAAAAAGGATCAGGAGCGGTTATTACAGAGGTAATAACTCCCAAGACTCGACAAAACTCTTGGGTTATCTCCCAACAAGTACTTTTCTTTAATGCCTTTAAGTTAGGCTTGAAACTTCCAAAGATGCTTACAAAGGATATATATATTTGAAGTGAAAGAGAGCATCAAGAAGCAAATAACCAACACACTTGAGCCTGACCCACTTCCTATGCATGGGGTATCATGATAAAACGAATTGTTGAAACAATAGGCCACAAGCATAGGAAGACAAAACAAATGCAACTTTAAAGCTTTCAACATAAAACGGGGAAACTTAACATCATTGAGATGCATAAAACCATGTTTTCCTCTCTCAAAATAACTTTCATTAGCACCTTGAATAAAGTTGACAATATAACTATCACTAGAAACAACTTTATCACCTGAGTAAGCATACTTACAATAACCAAAGAGAGGTCCAAGGTCATAAACCGGATCAATAGAAGCATGTTGTTCCATCCTGAAATCTTTATTAGGCAAGCTATTTATCACAAGGATCTTTAGCAAATTTGGAAAAGTTAAACTCATAAGAATCTCCATCAAACTTAGTTAAAAAAATTTCCTTCTTACAATCAATAATAGATCCACAAGTGTTCAAGAAAGGTCTACCAAAAATGATAGGACAAGTTTTGCTAGCTGCTGAATTAAGCACTAGAAAATCAGTAGGATATTTAATCTTACCACGGAGAACCTCCACATCTCTTATAATGCCAATGGGGCAAATGGTCTCCTTGTTAGCAAGGTGAATAACCACATCAATTTCCTCAAGCTCACAAGGACCAATGTCATGCATAATTTCCCTGTAAAGCTCATAAGGAATAGCACTAGAACTAGCACCAATATCACATAAACCATAGTAGCAATGATCACCAATTTTAACAGAAAGCATAGGAACACTAGCTTTTCTAGCATTACTAGGATGAGAGATAATATTAGAAGCGTCTTCACAGAAGACAATGTGCTCATCCTCTATATTTCTAGTGACAGTGTCTTTCACAATAGCTACCACAGGTTCAACATTCATTGCTTACCAGGCTCCATAGTTTTCATTGTACCTTTGTTATTTGCACTAATAATCATAGAATATTCCTTTACCTTAGTTGGGAAATGCATTTTCTCAACATGAGGTTCAAGCACAATATGATTAGTAGTACAAACTTGAGTACTTCTAACAGGAACATGACTAACAACATCTTTATATGGAGCATGGTACTTATTCCACTTCTTTTTGGGAATTTCAATGTAAGAGGCAAAGGCCTTAAAACAGTTGGCAATACTTTGGGAACATGAAACTGCTTTTGATGCTCATGATGTTACTTCTACTATGCTTGATGCAAGTGGTTCATTAGGTCCTTTCCTAGATGCTACTATGGCTAGTCTAGGAAATACTAAAACTCCTAGTGAAAACACTGTTACACCTGTTAGCTCACCTGAGTCTAGAGAGAGTTATGATATTAATGATGGTTACATTGAGTTCACTGATGAATTTGTTGAAGAGTGCCAAAACACACATGGTACTAGTGCTATTAAGAGTCTCCTTGCTAGACGTACTATTATTCCTAATATGTCCTCTGATCCTAAGTTTGCCACTTCTCCCATAGATATCAAAGATAAAGATTATGATTTCTCTCTTGATTTATCCTATTTAGACATTGTTGAGAAAGAACCTTTTTGTGGGACTGAAAATGAGAGTGTTGTGGTTCATATGAATGAGCTTTCCACTATGAGTGCTTTACTCTCTGATGATTTTAAGATGCGCAAGTACTTTGTTACTAAGATCTTCCCTTTTTCACTAAAAGGAGTAGCTAGGGCTTGGTTTAATATATTACCTCCTGCTTCCATTGATAGCCCTAATTGTTTGATTGCTTCTTTCTTCCAGAAATATTTTCCTCCTAGTGCTAGACATGTTGCTTTGTAGAGACTTTTTGATTTTAAACAAGGAGAATAAGAGAAATTGCCTGAGTCATGGACAAGGTTCTCATGCACATCCTGGATGTCCATTGCCTAAAAATGAGCTTCTTGATATTTATTATAATGGACTAACTGATGATTCTAGGACATACCTAGATAGCTTTGCTGATTGTGTTTTCAAGAAAAGAACTCCTACAGATGCTGAAGAATTAATGGCTAAGATAAGCAAGAATTATGATGATTGGATTTCAACTGAGCTAAATACACCTGAGCCTATTATTCCTGAACCAGTTGTGCCTGAACCAGATCCAACACCAACACCAAACAAGAGGGGAGTTATTGCATTAAATGATGAAGTGATGAAGGAAGCTAATAAGTGTCTAAAGGAGAAAGGTATTAGAGCTGAAGATGTGAAGAATCTACCTTCTATAGAAGAATTATGTAAGTCAATTCCCCACTCATCTACTATTGAGGTACACTCTCTCCACTTTAATGAAGGTGATATTCCCTATGGTAAGCCTCCTGATCAATGCTTAGAGGAACTTGACACATTTATTTTTAAACAAGGTAATTTTTTAAACAAGTTCAAAATCATTTATTGGAAAACTCTAGAGTTATTAATGAGTTGAAAGATATTGTGGAAAGAACTTCTAATGATATTAAAATGCTTTGTAAACACTTTCAAATGGTTCAAACCCAACTTGATCAACTTGCTAAGGTACAAAAGGATATGCTAGTTAATGCCCCAGGAGATAATTATGCTTATGGAATTAGAACTAGGAGTGGTATAGCTACTCAAGATCTTTTATATCCTGAAGGACACCCTAAAAGAATTGAGAAGGATTCTCAACAAGGTGAAAGTAGTGATAGTCCTCGTAAGAGAAAGAAAAAGAAACACAAGATAGTTGAGGAACCACTTGAACCTGCTGTAGATCCTAATAGCATATCTATCTCTGATGCTGAAATTGAGAGTGGTAATAATGATGCTCGTGATAAGGAGGAAGTTGAGGAAGAACCTGAGAAGCACATTAAGAATACTAGGTACACTAAGAAAGATATTATTGCTAAGAAACATGGTAGTGAGAGAGAACCTTGGGTGCAGAAACCTATGCCTTTTCCAGGTAAGAAACACAAGTCAAAGGAGGAAGCACACTACAACAAGTTTTGTGAGTGGATGAAACCTTTATTTTTGAAAATTCCTTTAACTGATGCTATTAAGTTGCCTCCTTATTCAAAGTATATGAAGGATATTGTCTCTAATAAAAGGAAGATTCCTAATGAGGAAATTTCTACTCTACTTGCTAATTATTCCTTCAATGGTAAGGTTCCAAAGAAACTTGGTGATCCAGGTATACCAACTATTCCTTGCTCTAATAAGAATAATTATGTTAGAACCGCTTTATGTGATTTGGGAGCTGGAGTTAGTGTTATGTATTTTTCTCTCTACAAGAGACTTCACCTAGAAAAGTTGATACCAACTGATATATCTTTGCAAATGGCTGATAAGTCAAGTACTATTCCTGTTGGTATATGTGAGGATGTTCCTATTCAAGTGGCTCATAATTTCTTGGTTTTGACTGATTTTGTTGTGCTTGAGATGCCTGAAGATGATAATATGTCTATTATTCTTGGGAGACCTTTTCTTAAAACTGTAGGTGCTGTCATTAATTGAAATCAAGGAAAAGTAACATTCAATATTAATGACAAATAACATACTATTTATTTCCCCCAGAAGGTTGCTAGAAGCTATTGCCTGAATTCCATTGAAAATATTGAGAGCATCAAGGTTGGAGAAATATATTGTCCCATTCCACAAGAAAATTTTGAAAATATTATGATTGGGACCATTGCTATCAAGTATGAGGTAACATAATCACCTTGTGGAATGCAAAGTTTTGTTTCATATAAGATTGTTTTGGTAAGAAGACTTGATAAACCTTGTTAACAAAACGATTTTAATGAACAAAATAATGTTTTCACTGTGGTTATACTTGCTTTCTTTTATTTTTCTCCTTCCTAGTCTTTGCCTTTTCTTTTGCTAGCTCTGGTTTTGTTAGTTGTTTGATTGTTAGAGTGTCTTAGAGGTTCTTTAGTTTGTTTTTTTGTTTGCTTTTGCTTCTTCTAAAAAACTGTTTCTCCGAGAAAATCAATTTTCATACCCTGAAAATTGGCCAAAAATAAAGTTTCCCGAAAAATTCTAGAAAATTCAAAATAATTTTTTCCTCGGAAAAAGGGGCAGAGGGACACCTGGAGTGACCCAGGGGGCCACCCTAGGCACCCACACCCATGGTGGGCCCGGCCTACCTATAGGTGGCGACTAGGGGGTGTGGCCCACCTAGGCCCCTCAAAGTCTCTCCTCCCAGCCATCTTCTTTCTCTCTCCCAAAAAACACCGGAAAACTTTCTCAAGCTCGAGTTCCTGCTGTTCTTGATCGCGATTTTCGATATCCTTACTTAGCCCCTCTTTGCTTTTGATTTTTGGAGGGATTGCTCCTTGGTATGTGCATCCTCCACTTGTCCAATTAGATTTATGATTGATAGATTGTATCTTGAGTATTTTGCTGCTATAGGTGACAGGTTCTGTGAGCTTCCATGCTTGTTCTATGGTTAGAGATTTCATTTTGATGCATGTTTATCCCTCTGGCAAGTTCCTGTAGTAGTTTCTCATCATTTATCAACTTGAAATCACTTGGTTTGATGTTTGTCTAAAAATTTCAGAAAAGAGTGGTCATGGACAACCACACATTTGGAGAGATATTTGAGGGTGATGCACCTAGTAGGGAAAGGCCTTCAAGATCATCCTCCCGAGCCAGGCCCTCATACAATGAGGATCTCATCACTCCGTGATTCGGCGACGAGGGAGATGAGGGGGATGCTCACCCTTCCACCTTTCCTTGCCCAACCTTTTTGCAGGCTGTTGGGATTCTTGATGATTTTATAATCTTGGTTCAGAGGGCTGGACTAACAAGCCTTTTGTAGGATGAGAGTGTGCAATATGCTATGCTCACTAAAACATTTGTGGAGAGCTTCTCCTTTACTAACAACATGTTCAAGCCAGATGTTTCTTTCAAAATTTATGGCAGGTCTTACAATATGACATTGAAGAAATTTTGTGAGGCTCTGGGACTTGGTACAGCTAGGTCAGCAAAGAAGATTCCAGATCAACCCACTGATTTGTTGGAACTCTACCTCGGGATAACCAATGATGATGACTGTAGAGCTCAGCGAGGAAAGATAAGAAATATTCAACTCCCAGCCATCAGGTACTTTGCTTACTATCTTGCCACTAGTATTATTGGTAGGGAGAACACTAGTAATATTTCCAACTACCATTTGGCATTCTTAGCTGTTGCACTCAACAATGATACTAAGTACAATCTTGCTAAGGGACACATTTATGGGGGAATTATTGCTACACGTGTTGCTACTGCCTTGGACCTTGCTGTTAATCCAAATGATACAGTTTTGGCCCCTCAAAGGCTTGATCTTGCTGCCATGAAGGCACGTCACTTTGTCACCACTAGCTCTACCCTTGAGAACTTGGTTTATAGAATGTTGTTTATTGACAGGGAAGAGAGAGAGATCCCTCTCCCCTGATACGTCGGAAACGTATCTATAATTTTTGATGCTCCATGCTTGTTTAGTATCTACCTTGCTTTGACTATCTCTACTTTGAGGTGTTTTTACATGTTTTCTGGTACTAACCTATTAACAAGTTGCCAGAGTGTCAGATGCCTGTTTTCTGCTGTTTTTGGTTTCAGAAAAGTTAGTAAAGAAATATTCTCAGAATTGGACGGGACAAACGCCAAAGTCAATTACTTTACGTGGGGAACAAGAAGTCCAGAGGGGAGCTGGAGGGGCAAGCCAGGGCGCCCAGACCCCCCCTAGGCATGGGTGGGCCCTGCCCCGCGCCTAGTAGGGGTGTAGGGCCCCTGGCCACCGCCTCGGCCTCCCCCTTCGCCTATAAGAAGCCCCCGATGCAGAAACCCTAAGCACCCGATCAAATATCCATGAAACCGTCTGTAGCCGCCACCATCGTCCCTAGATGGTTGTATCTCTTCCCGGCACCCTGTCGGAGAGGAGATCATCCCGGAGGCCTTCTCTCCGGTATGATGCGTGAGTAGTTCCACCTTGGACTATGGGTCCATGTAGTAGCTAGATGGTTGTATCTCCTCCTTTGTGCTTTCATGTATAGATCTTGTGAGTTTCGTTCATGATCAAGATCTAATCTATTTGTAATCATGCATGTTGTGTTTGCGGGGATCCGATGGATATTGAGATTATTATGTTGGTTTAATTAATGGTTTTGTCTTTATGATTCTATCATGTCTGTGTTGTTTGTGATCTTGCATGCTCTCCGTTGTTAGTAGCTATCTTGGCCAAGTAGTTGCTAGTGACTACAAGAGGAGGTATTTATGCTCGATAGTGGGTTCATGCCTCTAGTTTCCAAGGGAAGTGACAGCAATCTCTTCGGTTGTAGATGTGTTGTTGCCACTAGGGAGAGACCAACGGTCTCTTGTTCATGGAACATGTGGACTGTTTACCTTACACACTTTGCTTAAAGAAGTTGTCTGTTGCTTGCAACTTAATACTGGAGGGGGTTCAGATGATAACCTGAAGGTGGATTTCTAGTCATAGATGCAGTTGGATGGCGGTCTATGTATCTTGTTGTATTTACCAATCGAATCTCATAGGATCTTTCTGACTAGTAATTGCATTGTTATGCCTTGCTCAGTTCCTGTCAATTGCCCTGCTGTAATTTTTTTACCTTTCATGCCATGTTGTTTATCTAAGGAGAGCACCTCTAGTGAACTATGGACCCCGGTCCAATCTTTACCATTGATACATCTTCCATTGTTACTTGTTTACTTGCTGCAAACCATTACCTTCCACACGGTATGTTTAATCCTTTGTTACATCAAACCAGTGAGCTTGACAACCTCACTGATTCATTGGGGCAAAATCTTGAGTTTGTGTTATGCAGGTCTATGCATTGCTTGCAACACCTGTGTGACGTTTCCTTCCTCCTTATGGTTCGATAACCTCGGTCTGTACTGAGGGAAGACTTGCTGCTGTGCTCATCACACCTTGCTCTTGGGGTTTCCAACGAAGTGCTCGACGTTAGCACCATCAACAAGTTTTCTGGCGCCGTTGCCGGGGAGGCTAAGGACTTCTTCACTAGGGGAGTCCTTCACTTCCTTTCTCTTTGCTTTGTTTTTAGTTTGATTTGTTTCTTTTGCTTGGTTTTGTTTGCCTCTTTTCAAAAAACCAAAAAAAAATAGTCTAGTTTGGTTTGCTTGCTTTATTCAAAAACACAAAAATAAATAGTTCCTGCTCTAGCTGTTGCTGTTTTTGTCTTGCCCACCTTTGCCAAAATGAACTCTGCTGAGAATACTAAGTTGTGTGATTTCACTAGCACCAACAACAATGATTTCCTAAGCACTCCCATTGCTCAACCTGCTCCTGATGCTACCTTTTATGAAATTAAGCCTGCTTTATTGAATCTTGTGATGAGAGAGCAATTTTCTGGTGCTGGTACTGATGATCTTGCTGCCCATCTCAATAGCTTTGTTGAACTTTGTGAGATGCATAAGTATAAGGATGTAGATGGAGACATTATTAAGCTCAAGCTTTTTCCTTTCTCCTTGAGAGGAAAAGCTAAAGAATGGTTGCTTTCTTTGCCTAAAAATAGTATTGATTCTTGGACTAAGTGCAAAGATGCTTTTATTGGAAAGTATTATCCTCCTGCTAAGATTATATCTATGAGAAGTGACATTATGAAATTTAAACAACTTGATAGTGAACATGTTGCTCCAGCTTGGGAAAGAATGAGATATTTGGTTAAGAATTGCCCTACTCATGGACTCACTGCTTGGATGATTATCCAGACTTCTTATGCAGGTTTGGACTTCTCCTCAAGAAATCTATTGGATTCAGCTGCTGTAGGTACCTTCATGGGGCTCACTTTGGGTACTGCAATAAGGCTCCTTGATAATATGATGGTTAACTACTTTGAATGGCATGTTGAGAGAGCTCCAAATGGTAAGAAGGTAAATTTTGTTGAGGAAACTTCCTCTTTGAGTGAAAAGATTGATGTAATTATGGCTATGCTTGTTAATGGGAAAGCTCCTCTAAATCCTAATAGTGTTCCCTTAGCCTCTTTGGTTGCTCAAGAAGAGCAGGTTGATGTGAACTTCATTAGAAACAACAATTTCAACAACAATGCCTATAGGAATAATTTTGGTAGCAGCAAAAATTATAGGCCTTATCCTCCTAGTGGAAATGTTTATCATGGTATATCTGGAATGCCCAGTGAAGAAAGGATTCTAGAAGTATAGAGATCCACTAAGAATTTTATGCAAATGCAATATGAGCAAAATAAGATTTTCACTAAAACTATGGAGGAACAATCTATTATCTTGAAAAACATTAGTGATCAGCTTGAGAATTTGAATAGAGAAATTCCTAGTTTACAGTAAAAAAAATTGAGTGCTGAGAAAAATATATCCTCTTTGTCTGAAGCTCAGTCCTCCTTGATTAATAAAATGGCTGCTAAACCTGAAACTATGGAAAATACCTTTGCTACTGATCATGCCATACAAGTTACTATTGATGAAAATGTTAGGTTGTTAGCTCAACTTCATGCTAGGTGGGAAAGGGAAGCTGAAATTGATAGAAACAATAGTGTGTGCACCATCACCACTAAACCACAAGTAGTCCCTATTCCTCATCCTACTATGCCTAAGCCTATTGAGCCTACTACTAGTGATGCTAAGTTTGACTTTGATATTGATGGTTGCAATATTTCTGAAGTGATTATGTTTCTACAAAAGCTTGCTAGAAGTCCTAATGCTAGTGATATGCATGTTGCTTTCACTAAACACATTACAAATGCTCTTGTGAAGATTAAGGAAGAGAAGCTAAAACACAAAGCTTCTATTCCTAGGAAAGTAGAAGATAGTTGGGAACCCATTATTAATATGCAAGTGAATGACTTTGATCTCAAAGCTTCATGTGATCTTGGTTCTAGTGTCTCTATTATGCCTAGGAAGATTTATGAAATGCTTGATTTGACACCTTTGGAAGATTGTTATTTAGATATCCCACTCAATGATAATGCTAAGAAGAAACTCATGGGGAGTATTAATGATGTTCTCATTATGGTTAACAATGCTTATGTCCCTGTTGATTTCTATGTTTTGGATGTTGAATGCAATGCTTCTTGTCCTATTACTTTGGGAAGACCTTTTCTTAGAACAGTTGGTCCTATCATTGACATGAAAGAAGGCACCATTAAATATCATTTTCCATTCAAGAAAGGTATTGAACACTTCCCTATTAGGAGAAAGAGGTTGCTTTTTGCTCCACCTTTGAAAGCAAGATTTGATGTTAATGCTTCTTCATTTGAAAATACTTGATTCTTCTTGCTTCTTGTGCCAAACTTAAAGGCGTTAAAGAAAAGTACTTGTTGGGAGATAACCCAAGAGTTTCTTTGAGTCTTGGAAGTTATTACTTCAGTAATGACCGCTCCTTATCCTTTTTGTTTGCTTTTTGTGACAAGAATGACCTCTAATAAGAGGGAAGTAAGATTTGGGGCTTTGTTGTCTCGAAACAGATTTCTGTCCTCCACCAAAAACATCCGTGAGGAGTCTCTGTAACTCGTATTGAGCTCAAAATTTACTAATAAATCCCCCAGTATATTAGCTAAGTTTCGTTAGTTCAACACTTTTTGATTTGAGCAACATAAGATGTTCAAAAAAATTAGTTTCTACCTGCTGGTCTGTTTTGACAGATTTCTGCCATTATTTGCATTTGCTTCTTATTGATTCTTTTTGAGTTCTCTTTAGGTGAATTGAGCTTTTTGAAGGATTTGCTACAGTATCTTGTGTTTTTAGTGAAATGCCTTGCTGTTCCAAAGTTTTGCCAGGGGTCTAATATCTTTTGAATACACTAATGTTGCTAATAAAGATTGTGTGAAGTTTTGTATGAAGGAAAAATTCCAGGTGTAGAGAGAGGATGATGCAATGAGATGAATAATGGACAAAAGCTCAAGCTTGGGGATGCCACCATGGTGTCACACCAAGAAATATCCAAGAGGTACAAGCATCAAAGCTTGGGGATGCCCAAGGCATCCCCTTCTTCATCAATAAAAAGCTCAGGTCTGTCTAGACACTTCGTTTTTATTGTTTCATGCACAATTGTGTTGTTCTTGGAGCGTCTTAGTTTTTTTGCTTTGCTTAGGTTGTTTAGTTAGTTTGGACCCCCGTTCTCGCTGTGTTGTTTTGCAAATAAGTTGCTTGGTGTTGGAAAGGAGTAGTAAGTTCTTGCTTGAAGTGCAAGAGGAGCTTGCATTGACTGTGACTTAGACTTTAGCATGACATGCTAGGTGTTTTTTTGGCATTATGCTTAGTGATTATTGTTGTAGAATATATTGTTCCAAACAATTGGGATTTCTTAGTGTGCCTTGAAGAAATTATGTGTTGTTTTAGCATGCAAAAACATAGTATTGTGGTATTCTCCTTTGATGCTTTGTTTGGGTTGACTTGGCACATGCTTACACCATGTTATGACTCTCACAAGTCACCATTAGCCTCTGTGATCATTTAGTCCTTCACTTATAGTACCACTCTATGTTTTGATTAGTAATTCTTTGTTGCACTGCATGATTATGGCCATTATTGCTCTCTTAGTTGGTTGCTCCCAGTCTTTTGCTAGCCTCCACTTGTATGAGTAAGTTCTACTCATGCCTCCAACTCCCAAGAAACCAAGTTATTCCAAAGTGTCCACTATAAACTCCTATGCATGGTGTGTTACACCATTCGAAGTATATTCTTGTTTTCAGCTATCTTCCAATTAAAAACTATTTTGTTATGTGAAAACTTAGTGATTAAAGCTGTAACATCCCTAAAATCATGATTTCAAAGTTTGCATATCATTCATGCATGCATATAGAATTGAGATCAATTTCAAACCCATTTCAGAAAAACAGAAGCACTTAGTGCTATGATTTTATGTGAGCAGATTTAAATCAAGTGGTCATCCCCATTTGAGAGTTTGAATGTTTTTAAACCTAACTTGTTTGTCTTCCTTATTGAAAGGATTGAGTGTGGTTTTGACCAAGTTTTACAAATTGGGAATAGTTTCAAAAACCCTTTTTCAAACTTTTGCAAATCAAATGCAAGCCTCTGATATTTTGTTCTCCAAGTTTGACCAAGCCTTTGCAAAGCAGCCACTTGGGTTTTGACCTATTTTTGAGACCATTACACCACTACAAAACCTCAAGAAGATTTGAATTCAAATGGAACTTGAATTCATTTGAAAACCTATTCAGAAAATCGAAATAGAAAAAGAAAAGGAGTAAACAAAAGAAAAGGGCCAGGCGCCAGGTTTCTAGCCCAGCATCAGAACAGGCCCAACTAGCCCACCCGGGCCATTCCTCTCTCTCTCGCACGCGCCAGCACACCCAAACAGTCACTGACGATCAGACCCCACCTCCTCTTCGCGCATTTCGCTGATGAGCGGGCCCTCTCCACGTCACCCTCGTCTTCCCCAAATCACGCCCGACCCCGTCGCCGGCCGTTTCCTCCGCCCTTCACTGCCGCGTTTGATTCTCGCTTAATTGCCATTGATTCCACGCTTAATCGCCGCTCCCCTCTCGCCTACAAACCCCCCTCTGCACAGCGAGCATTTCCCCCCACTCTCCTCGCTCACTCCACCACCAGGCTGCGCGCATTTGCTCTCGAAGCCCCACAGTACCGACGACTCCGGCGACCGATTCCCGTGAGCCTCGACCGCCCCCCTCTCTCTGGTTCAAACGAGGATGCTCAGCATGATCTTGCGCACCTGCTGACACCTTTCTTATGCCTGCACGTGACCCAGGTCGTCGTTTCCGTTCACGACCGCAACCACCTGCGCCGCCGCTTGACTCCGGCGACCAATTAAGGTAAAACCCGAGCGCCCCTTGCCCTCTCTTCCATACGAGTTTGTTCGCCTGCGTCTTGTGCACCCTCTGACCCCTCTGGTTCATGCTAGGGCGACGCCAAACCTCTCCAGTGACCTCATCTGCAAGCATCAGACGCCGCTGCAACTCCGACGAGCCCCTGAGACCGTGCCAGTGCGCCCCTTCCCGAGCCATCGCCACCTTGAGCATCAGCAGCCTCCTGTGGTTCTGGTAAGCGCCTCCTTTCTTCCCCGGGCGACCTAGAGTGCCAGCACCGCCGCTAACTGACACGCCGCCGCCAGCCGCCGCCGCGAGCGCCGCTCGTTTCTAGTTAGATGTTTTTAGCCGTCAGATCCTGATCCAGCGCGTAGAAATAGTTCACTTAATGAAGGGGTATGGATATATCTGAACCGTGAAGCGATAGATAGATCCAACGGCGCGGGAGGGTGATCCGGAACGAATCGGTATCAGCCAATAGGATTAAGACGCGTGGCTAGGGTTAGATTCAAAAACAGAATTCAAATCAGATTTAGATCCAAATTTCAAAGGGCTATAACTTTTGATTCCCACGTTAGATTTTTGCAAATTTTATACCGTTGGAGTCAGGGAGACAAGCCCTTTCTGAATCTGCAATGTGTTTAGTAAAAAGTTTCTGTTAAAATGACTCTTTATGCAGAAACTTGTTTAGGACCATTTTGAGTATAGATTTTGTTTAGTAAATTGTTTTAGTGCTAAATAAGTTTAGTTAGCAAGCTTTTTGACTTGGTTATGTTTCTGTATCATGCACTTGCTTGGTAGAGTTTTCAAAAATCAACACTTAGCATTTTCTTGCATGCATGCATTCATATTTTTGTTTGTATATGAAATGTGTGTAATTTTGTGCTACAAATTTTTGTGTAGATTTTGCTAGTGACTGTGATTGTGAAGAGTGCTACTCTCCCCATTACCAAGGCAAGTGGTACTTCATGGTTATTCTCATCCCTATATTTTGTATAAGCATTAGAAATATTTTGCTAAGTCTTGCATGTTACTTTTTGCCAAATGCTATGTTGGGAAATCCTAAGTAGTTGTAGAATTACTAGAAATGCTAGGAAATTTCCTAAGTTAAGTTACTATGCCATGCTTAGCCTAGCTAGTAGCAACCAAGGGTTGGTAAAGTATATGTACATGCTATGATGAAAATATTTCTAAGTCTTTGGACTTATGTTTTTCTTAATAAAACAACTAAGTCAATATAACTCCTGGGTGGAATGGGACTTGAATGGTGGTTTTTGGTTGAGTGGTTACACAAGGCCCATTGGATATGGTTTACCTTGTGTATCTCACTTGTGGTATGCCACCCAGGCACAAAGGAATTTTGGAGGCCAAGTGTTGAGAAGCTTATAGTGCAGCCACTTGGCAATATGGGCTCTGCCTTGATCATATAGGTTGCTAGAACTTAGCCATTTGGACAGTTGGTGGTAGTGGGTTTGATAGGTTGGAGCGCGTCCATTTGGTCTAAGGGAAGGCTTCTGAAAGGTCCTGTCTTGGGAAACCAAGTCTGGTGGGGAAAGTGCACAACCTCTGTAGATGGAAAATCTAAGTACTTAGCCAAGTCCATGGCAATGGACAACTTGAGCATCAAGACATGGAAGCTATCAAGAATCTCATCACTCCAACTTCTAAGTAAAATTTGTGGGTGAACAAGGGTGAAGGACCTCAATGTCTATTGATGGTTTCTTGGGAAAGTTTTGACAAAGAAAACTTAGTGATTTCAACTAATAGGAAAAACCTATTTTGAATCAAAGCAAGCCAAGCTACACTTGGCCAAATTGCATATAGTAATATAGTCCACTTAAAATTTACTAAGGTATCACTTGCCAATACTATTCCAAAGTATTGACCCACTGTGGCTGTAACTTGTGATGTTGCAGGTTATTCTGATGATGATTAGGTGTCATGAGTCTACACTCAACATGCTTGCCTGTGGCACATGAAGATGAAGACTTATGTTTATTTATTTATTCCAAACTCTTGTATTAGGCCTATGGCCCCTGAGTTGTAAAAGACTATGTTCTATCTCTGGAATGGATGTAATAAATGACCTTTGTATCTGTGTACTTCATCTTAAACTGTGGATGCTAGCATTGATCCAGGGACTAGCATTGCAATCACAGGGATCCTTTACCTTTACAAAGGAGGGATCTAACAAAAGCCCTCACGAACTTCATGGCACACTTTATATTCTTTGCCCCTAATAAACTTGAACCATTGTGACATCTATGTTGTATATGCTTGCACTTATACGTTGGAATTAACAGAACCGTGCTGTCACGGGGAACGTTTTCAACATTGCACTTGTACTTTGTACTCAGTTGATATCATTCTCTTTTGTCTATGG
The DNA here is from genome assembly GCA_916181665.1 of Avena sativa. Classification (NCBI taxonomy): domain Eukaryota; kingdom Viridiplantae; phylum Streptophyta; class Magnoliopsida; order Poales; family Poaceae; genus Avena; species Avena sativa. The sequence continues at coordinate 366,258,723 of OV702297.1, read as the reverse complement.
ATTTCACCGGTGTGAAATAAAGAGGGAACTTGTAAGTCCATAGAGTTTGTATCCTGTGTTAGAGAAACGCCTAGGCTGCTAGCCTAAGCCATGCCTAATCATGGTGGAAACTTGCAGCATCACCATAGTGAGCCATCTATGAAGCATCCTCAATAAAAAGCTATGTATATAGTAAATAAAAAGATTGCTGAGATGCTCATTGTCTGCTTGCCTTGTCATTTTGGTTATGGGAAAGCTCCTATACCATGTGCAGGGGGTACCCCGTTGGCGGTTCTCAATGATAGGCAAATACTTACAATGACAAGAACTTACCTGGGCCCAAAGTTGAGTATGCATGAGGTGTGGCCCTCGTATTCAAGGGACTTGAGATTGCCAACTTATACTTTGTCAAGCATATACTCCATCTTTGTCACTTTAACCTTAATCACTTCAAGATGCTTATGATAGGGGCAATGAGGGATGAAAGCTAACAAGTACCATAATTTTTGGAATATCTTTTTGAAACTTGTAATCCCTGATTCCTTTACAAAAAGGCCTTTCTTCCACCACTATTGAGTCTCCACCTTCTACCTTTAGGCACCATTAAGAGAGCATAGTTGTCATTTTGTGTGAAGTGTTCTAAAGCTTATTGATTGATGCATATTGTGATATTACTTTTTCTTGTGCTATTTGTTTCTAGTCACCCTTCTGAACTTTGAAGGTGTCCTATGCATCTATATTGCTACTCTATGAGGGACAAGATGATTGCCACCATGCTATGTTTTCTATATGTGAAAGAAACAAACATTTTTAATGCATGTTATTCATGATCTTTGTTTGTAGCTTGTCATGTTGCATGCATAGTTATTATGTCCTATTGTTAGAACTCCATCTTTCATGCACATGTATAGAGTTCTTTGATCCTAGCTTTGCTTGCAAATGGTTGGATCTTTATTGTGAGGGTGCATGTCACCTCAAAAATTATTCTTTTATCACTTACCTACTCGAGGACGAGCAGGAGTTAAGCTTGGGGATACTTGATACGTCGGAAACATATCTATAATTTTTGATGCTCCATGCTTGTTTAGTATCTACTTTGCTTTGCTTGTCTCTACTTTGAGGTGCTTTTTACATGTTTTCTGGTACTAACCTATTAACAAGTTGCCATAGTGCCAGATGCCTGTTTTCTGCTGTTTTTGGTTTCAGAAAAGTTAGTAAAGAAATATTCTCGGAATTGGACGGGACAAATGCCAAAGTCAATTACTTTCCGTGGGGAACAAGAAGTCCAAAGGGGAGCCGGAGGGGCAAGCCAGGGCGCCCAGACCCCCCCTAGGCGCGGGTGGGCCCTACCCCGCGCCTAGGAGGGGTGTGGAGCCCCTGGCCACCGCCTCGGCCTCCCCCTTCGCCTATAAGAAGCCCCCGATGCAGAAACCCTAAGCACCCGATCAAATCTCCACGAAACCGTCTGTAGCCGCCGCCACCATCGTCCCTAGATGGTTGTATCTCTTCCCGGCACCCTGCCGGAGAGGAGATCATCCCGGAGGCCTTCTCTCCGGTATGATGTGTGAGTAGTTCCACCTTGGACTATGGGTCCATGTAGTAGCTAGATGGTTGTATCTCCTCCTTTGTGCTTTCATGTATAGATCTTGTGATTTCCGTTCATGATCAAGATCTAATCTATTTGTAATCATGCATGTTGTGTTTGCGGGGATCCGATGGATATTGAGATTATTATGTTGGTTTGATTAATGGTTTTGTCTTTATGATTCTATCATGTCTGTGTTGTTTGTGATCTTGCATGCTCTCCGTTGTTAGTAGCTATCTTGGCCAAGTAGTTGCTAGTGACTACAAGAGGGGGTATTTATGCTCGATAGTGGGTTCATGCCTCTAGTTTCTAAGGGAAGTGACAGAAATCTCTTCGGTTGTAGATGTGTTGTTGCCACTAGAGAGAAAACAACGGTCTCTTGTTCATGGAGCATGTGGATTGTTTACCTTACACACTTTGCTTAAAGCAGTTGTCTGTTGCTTGCAACTTAATACTGGAGGGGGTTCGGATGATAACCTGAAGGTGGACTTCTAGTAATAGATGCAGTTGGATGGCGGTCTATGTATCTTGTTGTATTGCCCAATCGAATCTCATAGGATCCTTCTGACTAGTAATTTCATGGTTATGCCTTGATCAGTTCCTGTCAATTGCCCTGCTGTAATTTGTTTACCCTTCATGCCATGTTGTTTATCTAAGGAGAGCACCTCTAGTGAAATATGGACCCCGGTCCAATATTTACCATTGATACATCTTCCACTGTTACTTGTGTACTTGCTGCAAACCATTACCTTCCACACGATACGTTTAATCCTTTGTTACAACAAACCGGTGAGCTTGACAACCTCACTGATTCGTTGGGGCAAAGTCTTGAGTTTGTGTTGTGCAGGTCTTCGTGTTGTTTGCAACACCTGTGTGACGTTTCCTTCCTCCTTCTGGTTCGATAACCTCGGTCTCTACTGAGGGAATACTTGTTGTTGTGCTCATCATACCTTGCTCTTGGGGTTTCCAACGAAGTGCTCCACGTCAGCACCATCATCCCCCAAACAACTTTGTTCAGTATTTCTCAGGGACCTTTGTCACGCTCCAAGGAGGAGATGGATGACAAGATGCGCATTATTGGTTTCCATGGACACTATCACGGGGAAGCGCCCTCATACGACCCCTCTGTATACTACACATGGGAGTCCTCGAGCTCGTACAAGGACGAGGGAGCCTCCTCGTCGTACTACGGAGGTGCACCTACTTGGGCACCATGGGATTGAGCCCACTTAGGCCAAAAGCCTAAGCTTGGGGGGAGGTATACTGACATCACACTCATCTTTATATCATGTTCCATCGGTTCTTTGTATATCCATTGTTTCGCTTTCTTTTTGGTTTTTGTTACTGCTTTCTCAAAAACACAAAAATACCAAAAATATTTTTGTTGTTTCTCTTGGTTTGTTTCTTTGTTTTTGTTTGCCTTAAAAGAAAAATCCAAAAAGATTTTGCTTTGCTTGGTTTGTTTTTGCTTTGTTGGCTTGTTTGAAAAAAATCAAAAACACCAAAAATATTTGTTCTTCTTCTTTGGTTTTGTGAGTTCTTTGCAGGGTTCAGCCGTCCTTAGTGGATTTTGGTTTCATGTTATTATTCAAGTCACACAAGTGAAGGCCAATAATGAAGATTAAGACAACTTGAGGAGTGGTAAAAGGCTGGTAACGAACTCTATTTGTTTTTCATTTTTGTACATATACTCATCATTGTGGGCATGCTTAGTCTGTTCATTGTAAGGAGTGTGTTACTGATGGATGCTTAGTAGTTCTTGCTTGTCTATGATTAGCTCTAACTTTCTAATACTTTGTAGCATGTCATATGAATGTTTGTCCGCATTGTTTTATTCATATTTTGGTATGATATTGCGGTATCCTCCTCTGAATGTTTCATGTGAATTGACTTGGCACATGCTCACACATGCATATGACTAAACAATAGTCAGTAAGCCTCGATGATTTATTTTGCCTCTGAGTTCTTGTATCACTTTCATGCCATAATTAGTCTTGTTTTGTTGCAAGCATGATTATGACAATTATTGCTCTCTCGTTTGTCGCTCTCTCTCTATTGCTAGCCTTCACTTGCACTGAGTATGAGCTCTACTTGTGCTTCCAACTCCCCAAAACCATTATTGCCAACTGTGTCCACCATACCTACCTATTAGCATCACTTGCTATTTTAGTGCATATTCTATATGCCTTGTTTTCTTCCAAATAAAATGTTTGTCTGTTTTGAGAAAGTTAGTTAGTAAAGCTCTCACGAACTTGATGGCACACTTTATTCCTTGCACTTAATAATCCTGAACCATTGTGACTTGTCCATGAAAGTTATATGCTTGCAAATTATATGCTGGGAGTTAGCCGAACCGTGCTATCACGGGGAACACTTTCAACACTTATGGATACCTATCCAGTTGATACTTTGCTCTTTTGTTTGCGGATGTCGACGGTGTGAAATAAAAGGGGAGCTTGTGAGTTCATGGAGTATATATATATGTGTTAGAGAAACACCTGGACCGCTAGCCTAAGACATGCATAATCATGGTGGAAACTTGTAGCATCACCATAGTGAGCATTTATGAAGCATCCCCAATAAAAATCTATGCACATAGTAAATAAAAAGATTGCCGAGATGCTCATTGTCTGCCCTCCTTGTCATTTTGATCACGGGATAGCTCCTGTATCATGTGCAAGGGGTACCCCGTTGGCGGTTCTCTATGATATGCATGTATGTACAATGACAAGAACTTGCAGGTAACCAAAGTTGAGTAGCATGCAGAGCGGCCCTCATACTCAAGGGACATGGGATTTCCAGTTTATGGTCTGTCAAGCATATAACTCATATTGGACCTCACTTTCACCTTAACCATATGAAGATTCCTATGATAGGGGCAATGAGAGCTCAAAGCTAATGAGTCACCACTTATTCTATGAGCACCTTCTTGAGAGCATAGTTGTCATTCTTGTGTTTGTCTCAAAACTTGGTTAATTATGTCATGGCTTTGATGCTTGTATCTCTGATATCTTTACTTCTAGTCTTCACTTGAACTTTAGAGGTGCCTTGGCATTTATATTGTGCTCTACAAACAAAGGCAAGCAAGATACCACTCTATCATACCTTACCATGAGCATTGCAATGTTGCTTATGTTTATGTTCCATGCTACTTATTATTATTGAGTTGGTTTCTCTTCATAGCTTGCAATGACTATTGATTAGACTTGGTTGCATACTTCTTATTATGAATGGTTTAAGTATCTACTCATGTGCTTAGAATATATACATCATATGAAGCAAATGTGTTCGTGAAAGTTCTTTTATCGCACTCAGTTTTCAACTGAATTGCTTGAGGACAAGCAATAAGCTAAGCTTGGGGGGAGTTGATACGTCCAAATCGTATATACTTTCCCAAACACTTTTGCTATTGTTTATCCTCTAAACTTGTGTGATTTGGATACAACTAACACGGACTGACGCCGTTTTCAGCAGAATTACCTTGGTGTCTAGTTTTTTGTGCAGAAAATCAACTATCGGGAAAAATCCCGGAAAATATGCCAAAAATTATAATTCGCCAAAAGATCCACGGAGACAGAAGACGAAATGGAGTGGAGGCCTGGGGGTCCCACACCCTTGCCAGGCGCGAGTGGGCCCTGCCCACGCCTAGGGGGTGCGGCCACCCCAGGCACCCCCTCGGGCTTCCTCTTCGCCTATAAGTTACCCCTTGACCTAAAAACCGAGGGGGGTTCGACGTTTTTTTCTAGAGAGAGTTCCGCTCCGCCGCCACCATTAGAAACCAAGATTCGGATCCAGAAACTCCATTTTGGCACCCTGCCGGGACGAAGAATTTGGAGAGGATCATCACCATCGTCATCACCAACGCCTCTCCATCAACCATCGATGTTCCCCTCATCCATGAGTGAGTAATCCCCCGCTGTAGGCTATGGGGATGGTAGGGTTTGGATGAGTTCTATCATGTAATTGAATGAGATTGTTAGGGCATAGTGCCTAGTATCTCTATTAGTGCTATTTGACTTTGTTGCAACTTGTTGTGCTTAATGCTTGTCACTAGGGCCCGAGTGCCGTGATCTCAGATCTGAACTTATTACTGGATCATTATGATAGTATTGTTTGTGATCTTATCTGCAAGTTATGTACATATATCATTGTCCGGATCCAAAGGCCCCAAAGTGACAGAAATTGGGACAACCGGAGGGGATGGCTGTGGTGTGAGGATCACATGTGTTCATGGAGTGTTAATGCTTTGCTCTGGTGCTCTATTAAAAGGAGCACCTTAATTGCCAGTAGTTCCCTAGAGGCCCCACTGCCACGGGCTGGCTGGACAAAAGATGTTGTGCAAGTTCTCATTGCGAGCATGCATGACTATATATGGAGCACATGCCTAAGATTGTATAGTACTTGGATGCTTATTCTCATTTATCTGCAATGCCCTAGATCTTGAAGTTACATGTTTAAACTCATCCATGCAACGCCCGTCCATCCATCCCTATGCCTATCGTGCTCGTATCCTACTGTTTACTGTTACTATTGCTCTTGTTCTACTGTTGTTGTTGCTTTGCTGTTGCTACTACAAACTGTTGCTACTAATAAACTTCTGTGAGCAAGAACTATTTACAGGTTGATACATTGGAAACGTATCTATAATTTTTGATGCTCCATGCTTGTTTTGTATCTACTTTGCTTTGCTTTGTCTACACTTTGAGGTGTTTTTATATCTTTTCTGGAACTAACCTATTAACAAGTTGCCATAGTGCCAGTTGCCTGTTTTCTTCTGTTTTTGGTTCCAGAAAGGCAAAAAAACAATATTCTCGGAATTGGACGGGACAAAAGCCAAAGTCAATAACTTTCCGTGAGGGACACGAATCCATAAGGAGAGACGGAGAGGCACCAGAGGGTGGCCAGACCCCCCGGTCGCGGCCAATCCTAGCCCACGCCTGGGGAGGGTGTGGGCCCTCTGGCCGCCTCCTCGGCCTCCTCCTTCGCCTATAAGAAGCCCCCGGGGAGAAAACCCTAAAGAATCCAGAAGAAATCCACGAAAACCTCTGTAGCACCGCCGCCATCGAAGGGCAGATTCGGGGGACAGAAAGTCTCTGTTCCGGCACCCTGCCGGGATGGGGAAGTGCCCTCGGAGCCATATCCATCGATCTCCACCACCATCTTCATCACCGTTGCTGATTCCCATGATGAGGAGGGAGTAGTTCTTCCTCGAGGCTAAGGGCTCTACCGGTAGCTATGTGTTCATATCTTCTCTATGCATGATCTTGTTGTGGTCATGAGCTTTGTAATCAAGTAGATCTACCTTACTACTCAAGTGCTTCATTAGTTCTCTGCTCTCCCCATGTGTGTGAAAGTGACAGCGTGCACACCATGGTGACACTTAGGTTTGAGTCTACATAAATACTCTTTGTGCTTTAATAGATCTATGCTTTTCTCCACGTGTGTGAAAGTGATAGCGTGCATACCGTGTGTGGCACTTTGGCTAGAATATATATTTGTTATGAGTTATATTTGGAGTTGGATGTCTCTATGAAATTGTGGTGTTTGTTGGAACCATCTAGCGCTCAAGGTGACAATGTGGGGTTATCTAGATTGGGGAAGGCCCTACCGTGGATTAGAGTGTCCAACCGGAGAGTAGTTAAGAGTAGTATCATGAAGAGAGGATATTTGTATGAGAGAGTGTTCACTAGTGAAAGTATGATCCCTAGGCCTTGTTTCTAAACATTGAAACACCGTTTGCTACTAGATCTGTTGCATGTTCCTTGCTTCCTTCAGTTTGCCTTTAGTCTATTCCTCCATGCCATCAGCTCTTTTCTGGCACCGTTACCCCACGTCAACAACAAGTCAGAAGCCCTTTTATGGCACCGTTACCACTTGTATTTCATTATATCTTCGCTGAACTAGTGCACCTATACACCTGACAAGTGTATTGGGTGTGTTGGGGACACAAGAGACTTCTTGTATCTTGATTGCATGGTTGCTTGAGAGGGAATACCTTTGAGCACTTCCTCCCTGAGTTCGATAAACCTTGGGTAATCCACTTAAGGGAAACTTGCTACTGTTCTACAAACCTCTGCACTTGGAGACCCAACAATTGTCTACAAGAATAGAAGTGCGTAGACATCACAGGTGCAGCTGAATTGACAACTCAGTTGTTAAGGCTTGCAAGTATTCTTTGGATCCCCTTGTGTCAAATCAATAAATTGGGTAATACTACCTGCGAAGACTGTTGCGATCCCCTACACTTGTGGGTCATCAGCAAACATGTAACAAGACTGGTTGTAAACGGTGTTTCAATGCTTAGAAACAAGGCCTAGGAATCATACTTTCACTAATGGACACTCTCATATAAATATCTTCTCTTCATGATACTACTCTGAACTACTCTCTGATTGGACAACTCTAATCCACGGTAGATCTATAACATCACACCTCAAAGTTCGCATTCCCCATCTAGATAACCCCACACTGTCACCTTGAGCGCTAGATGGTTCCAACAAACACCACCATTTCATAGAGACAACCAACTCAAAATATAACTCATGATAAGTATTTATGTAATATTTAGCCTAAGTGCCACACGGTGTGCACATTATCACCTTCACACACGTGGGGATAACCGGAGATTACAATTAAAGCACTTGAGTAGTAGAGTAGATTTACTTGATTACAAAGCTCATGACCACAATAAGATCACGCATAGAGAGAGATGAACACATAGCTACCGGTAGAGCTCTTAGCCTCGAGGGAGAACCACTCCTTCCTCATCATGCGAGTCAGCAACGGCGATAGAGATGGTGGTGGAGATCGATGGAGATGGCTTCGGGGGTAATTACCTGTCCCGGCAGGATGTCGGAACAAAGACTTCTGTCCCCCGAATCTCCTCTTCGATGGTGGCGGCGCTGTAGAACTTTTTGTGGAGATCTGATCCGCATAGGGTTTACATCTCGGGGAGACGTATATATAGGCGAAAGAGCACGGTCGGTGGAGCCTCGAGGGGCCCACACCAGGGGCTGGCACGGCCAGGGGGACCCGCTCCACCCTATGGTGTGGCCACCTCGTTGCCCTCCTCCATCTCTGCTTTGGACTCCGTGTTGCGTCTGGAAAAAATAGGAACTTCGGCTTTTGTTTCGTCCAATTCCGAGAATATTTCTTTACTAGATTTTCTGAAACCAAAAACATCAGAAAACAGGCAACTAGCACTGTGACATCTTTTCAATAGGTTAGTTCCAGAAAATATATAAAAATGCTTTAAAGTGTAGACAAAACATAAGATAGTTGGTACAAAACAAGCATGGAGCATAAAAAATTATAGTACGTTTACAACACATCACGTCTCAACGATTTCCAAGAGACTATTTGATAAACTAAATTTGGTGCCTTTTACGACTTCTGAAATAAGACTTCATCTAGCTGATTCAACTTATAAACAAGTTGTTGGGATTAAAGAAAATATAGTTGTAGAAATTATAGACAGTCCTGCGCTTATTGGTCTTGTTATAGTGGACATGTCCGAAGATCCCATAGCTCCTATAATTCTAGGTATGCCATTCCTAAAAACTATTAAAGATTTAATCAATTTGCATGAAGGGAATGTGAGAATAGGAATACCATCTAGAGATCCTTTTATAGTCCACTTCCCTAGGAAGAATAAGGCCAAGCCTAATAATGATGATGATGGTATAGTCACGTTGAAAGCTAATTACTTTGGAGTGGGTGTTCCACTCATGAAACCTAAATGATCACCATCTGGGTCAAGATAATTGACCTTAACTAGAAGCACTTTATGGTAGGCAACCCATGTGAAATAAAAGTTTTTATTCTTATGTTAGTTTTTTTTTGTTCTTAATAAAGAGTGTTAAAGAAGACCTATGAAAAGAGGATAATAAAATAACGTAATCCTTGATTTTATATTTTGCTAACACATGGTCTTAAGGTATTACTGATTTCTACGAAGTCTGTTTGCTGTTATTTTGCCTTTTGCTAAGATGTGCAAAGGCGCGCGAAGCTACTAATCAAATTCCTCAAGTTTCTGTAGCTTCCAGGTCGCATAACAACCACTGGTATGGTGGGAGACCTTGTACGGCGCACCCGTACCGCATCGCAGCATCAAAAAATAAAAGTGTTGATTTTTTGCCGCAGGACACAGTCGTCATAACGACCATTGGTACGTCAGACGCGATCGGGCCGCCCATGCGTACTATATCCTCTAGCAAACATCAAACTTGAATCAAAGTTACTGGCTACGTAACGACCAGTAGTATGGGCGTGCGCGACCGTACCACGCGCCTGTACTGAGTTCACCGCTAGAAGGGTTTCATCGACCCCCGCCTGTACCACCCGCCCATACCATGTACTCGGCCGCATATGACCCCAAGAAGAGGTAACCTAAAATTCCCAAAACATTATTCTCTTTATTCTACCTCCAAACTCCAAACTACCTCAATTGGATCTTAAATTATACTCGTTATTTCATCGATTCATCACATCCAATCGATCTAAGGTATGTTCCTCCTCCGATCCCCAACTTATTTACATCCAAACCTTACTCAATCTTACACCATTATCAATCTAGACTTCGGTCTTGTTCTTGAGCTAATCTTGATGTTGAGCCTGTTTAGTTAGTATTTAGAGGAGGTTCTTTTGTAACTAGTGTAGAAGATCATATATTCTATGTTTTTGATTAGCTTTTTTTTTCTTATTTTTGTTATTAGATGAACACGAGGAGCCGTACACATGTGATGGCTACAGCACAATCTGCACCACCTGTTGATACACTAACACTCGAGTCACTTCATATCGAGTTCATCGAGCAGTTTCAGCTGAACCATTTCAACCGTCTCAAGATCCGAGAAATGATGTCCACCAAGTGGGTATGTCCCTTTATCCTGAACCAACTTGGTATCCGTGCTGATTTTGATTTATAGTGTAACAATGTTGATTTGTATGATTTTGTCTTTCAGGATTGTGCCATGTACCGCCGCTTGACGCTTGAGTTTCTTAGCACTTTGACACATTTGGTGACTTCTCACTACTGTCGTGAGGAGAAACTTCCTAGAGTTGATCGCATCAACTTCTGACTGATGAACCGTGAGTACTCCTTGACACTCAACCAATAGGCTCACTACTTTGGGTTTTCCAGCAACACCACCAACATACGCTCCACCTCTTTTGTTGTAAATCCTACACCCTTGGGTTATTTTAATAGAATAAGAATTCATGGAAATACAACCAAGGGAAATCAAATTGATCATCCTGTTATTCATTATTTGTTTTATGTTATTGCTAACACTATGCAGGCACGTGGTGAGTTTACTATAGTCAATGAGGAGGACATGATGATCCTTGCTAAATCTGCAATTCCTAACTATAACTTGATGTAAAATTTGGGCGCACTTCTTTTGTTTTATCTTCATCAGGGGCTTGAATCTCGTGGTCCCATATGCGGAGGAGGATTCATAACCATGCTTGCACATGCGCTCCAAGTCAACCTAGGTAACATCCAACCGTTTTCTAGAAACCATCGTCTTGTTTTTTCTACTCTTAGAGCTTGTGGTATGATTTCTAGAATCAATGGTAGATATTTCTTCAATATACCTAGAGCGGATAACTTGATCCCTGCTTCTTTTCCTAATGGTCTCTTCTCTATCGAGGAGGGACGTTTGTGTTGAAGGGAATATGCCTGGGAGGCAATGATAAAAGTGGTTATTATCGTATGCCTTATTTATGATAAATGCTTATTTTGCATGCTATAATTGTATTAATACGGAAACATTAATACATGTGTGTTTAAAAAACAAAAAGGAAGTTCCTAGTTATACCTCTCTTATAAACTAGCTCGTTGATTAACAAGATGATCAAAGGTTTCCTGATCATGGACATTGGATGTTGTTAATAACGAGGTCACAACCTTATTGGAATGGTGTGATGAACATTCATCCGAAGTATAGCATTACGATCAAGGTCATTGTTTTTATATTGCTATAACATCATACGAATTAATCTTAGTCCTTAGACCATGAGATCATGTCAATCACTAACATCGGAAGAGTATCTTGATAACATCAAATGGCACACCGTAACAGGGTGATTATAAAGATGGGTTCAGTGCTACAAAGGTGTTATGTTGAGGCTCATGGATCAAGACTGGAATTTGTCCATCCCGATGATGAAGATATATACTCTGGGCCCTCTCGGTGATATCACATTAGTTAGCTTGCAAGCAAGTGATTTGATCACTAGAATGTTATATTATCGGAACAAGAAAAGAGTACATGTCGGTAAAGAGATCAAACTAGGTATGGAGATACCGATGATCGAATCTCGGACATGTAATATATCGGGAGACAAAGGGATTGAGTTACATGCGTATAAGGTTCACACGATCACAGAAGTCATCGTTGAATATGTGGGAGTCAGTACGGATCTCCAAGTCCCGCTGCTGATTATTGATCGGAGAGGGGTCTCGATCATGTCTGCATTATTCGCGAACCATAGGGTGACACACTTAAGGGATATCGACACCATTTTGAGCAAATAATATGCCAGAGAAAGAATTACAAAGCGCAGGAATTATTTCACTAGACACCGGAACTGTTTCGGTTGAAATTGCTGAAACTGATTCTGCATGTGAAATTTAATACTTGTAAGGGGTTTTATGTGAATGTTTATTAATTAGAGTAATTAACAAAATTCTGAATAAATAAATAAAAGGAGTTTTATTTAAAGAGAGATTACATTAAATTTGGTGGAAATTTAATGGGAATTTGAGTGGAGAAAATGGAGGGTCATATTTATGTGAGTGGAGCTTCCACCACATGAATGAGGGAGAGGTGGGGGAACCCTCCATGGCCGACGGCCATGCCCCCTTGGGCTTCCCCCTCCCCTATATAAGGATCCCCTCCTCCTCCTCTACTCTCACACCTCCTCGTGAAGGATCTCTCTTCCCCTTTAGAATTCCCCCATGGTCTCGGATCTGCGAGATACATGTTGGGATCTCTCCCCCCTTTAGAATTCCCCCAAAGGCGATGGCGGGAGAGGCATCGTGACGCAGCATGTCCTTCACGGTTCTAGAAGCCCCCAATGATTTGGAGGTCTTCTTGAGGCTGGTCGTAGCTTTCTTCCTGAAACGTGCAAATTGCATAAGTACAGGATCAAGACAGGTAAATAGACAATGCCGGAAGGAAAGAAGCTTACACAAGTGGGGGTGCTTTAGCAAAAGGGATCCCGATGGCTTTTATTTTCTCCGCCTCCAGGGCGGCGGTAGTCTTTTTGGAGGCTCCACCCTTCATCTTCTTCTTCTTGCCTCCGTTGGCAGTGTCAGAGGTGGAGCTCTTCCGCTTTCGCTCCACCGGAGCATCATCGTCAGACACGAAGGTGACCTCCTTCATCTTTGGTCCATAGATTTTGGGAGCCGTGCTGTCCTCATCTATGTCACAAAGCTGTTAAGTGAAGGTCCACCGTGTTAGATGAAATGGCAGTTATTAGACGAAAAGATCTGGAGTAGAAGTCGTACACGGAAAATAAACAGTTACCTTTTGGCACTTGCCGTCTACGAACATGTCGTATGTGATGGCAAAGCCACGTTGCTTGTCCTTCACCTTGACGATGTCCTTAAGACAGAGCTTGGTGGAGTCACTTGAGAAATTGTCCACAGAGATGCGGAGGCTATCCCTCCTGTCGCCGGTATACTCGTGCATGAGCTTCGCGCGGTGCTACAGAGGTTGGATTCGCCTGATGAACCAGCACATGGCCAGGTCCAAGCCGGTCAAACCCGTATCTACAAGCCACTCGATCCGCCTTATGGCACGAGAAGCATCGAGGTCGGAAGGAAGGGAGGCTTGGGATCTCCATGTGGAAACTTCAGCGGCGGCTCCATCCACGAAGTCCGGGTACGTTACTTCTCGGCTAGCCAGAGGGATATCTGGGCCGTAGAAGTAAGTACGCTGCCAATTCTTGCAGGACTCGTGGCCGACGATGTCGGGGAACCGCCGGCCAGGACGAATATTGAAGCTTATAGTGCCACAATTTCTAAGTCCATCTTTGCTAGCTCCGGCTTCGCGCTTGACGGTGAAGAAATACAAAAAAGAGATCTAGCCTAGGCCTAATCCCTAGGTAACCCTCACAAAGTGCCGCGTAATTGCTAAGCACTAGGATACTATTGGGAGAGAGGTTTTGGGGCTGGACCCTATAGTGATTCAAGACGGAGAGAAAGAAGTTGGCGATGGGCAGGGAGACACCACGTACCAGTTGGGCTTTGAGGTACACCTTTTCTCTGACTTGGGGAGAAGGTGTCACCTCGTCGGCCGGCGCCGCCCGCCAGGCAAGCCCCTCTGTCGCAGGGAGGTATCCCTCGATGATCAGCTCTTGGATATCACGGGCAGTAATGTCTGAGTTGTGCCAATCGCCCTTGTGCGAGTCCAGTTCCTCCTCCAACGGCTCCAGTCCCGCTGGATTATGGTCACCGCCAGTGGATTCGACCACCATAGAAACAGGGATGACCAGACCCTCCGGGGGCACGACGACGGAGCTCGCCGGCTTCGCTCGACGCCGCCATAGAAGGGGAAGTGCTGCTGCTAGCCATGGGGTGAGAGTGGAGGTGATTGGTGTTGATTGGCGCTAGGGTTTTTCGGAAGCTTTCGCGGAGAGCTCGAGGAGGCGCGCACTGGAGGAAGAAGACGATGCGAGGAGAATGAGGTAAAAGGTGAAAATTCCACCACGGTTACTATTTATCATCTCCAGCATCGGGATTCATGCAACTTGATCGAACGGTTGCCGCGTAGACAACGTGTTAGTGAACGTGTGTGGAAATTTCGCCACGTCTCCAACCTTCGCCGCCAACGGTTCGTATCGCACGCGCGGGAAAATCGGACATGATTGCGTTCTCTGCATGTGTGAGTTACGAGGCGTCGCTGACCTAAGCCTACGTCGCCCTAGCTGACATAGGCAGATGAGCCGTCACATCGAAGATTCCGGCATGGACGGATCCAATCCGGCTACGGAAGAGTACGATGGAAGATTCAGCATTTCTCCGACTTACAAGTTGAAGATGGAGAAAACCTTGCAGGGTTCTTTGGGAGGACTACAAGATATTGCTTGACGATTTGCCGACATCCATCTAGACGGAGCATTCCACAAGAAGAGGCAAGACGGCGCAAGATCTCGGAGTTCTCCGGGGGCTACTGTTGGGGATATGCTATATGGGTATCCTTATAGCATGTCTCTTATCCGGCTAACCCGGGTGGCCCACAGTTGGTAGCATGGCCTATGGCCTACTGGGCGGCCCAGTTAGATGGATCCAGAAGGGAGGCCCATGCCGGATGAAGGAAGGCTACGGCTGGAGTCACCAACGTACCCGGAGCCTTGGAGTACAAGACACACAAGACTAGTAATAGACGGTGTAGGACTCTGTAACCTGTCCGGCTAGGACTTTTCCCTGTAACCCTAGGACCTGGCGACTATATAAGTCGGGCCTATGGGAGCCTTTAGGGCACAACCTAGTATCGATTCATACTATCCCGCACAGCGAACCAATCCATGTAACTCGGCGTATTGCCCTTATAGTGATTTATAGCAGGAGTAGGATTCCGCCACCGTCGTGGGATCTGAACCTGGGTAAGCTGTGTTACCTCGTACCCGTCAACCGTCCGCCTTACCCCACGTCTCTAAACACGCACTGTGAGGACCCCTCCATGGCGTACTCGTCGGCAATACCACGACATTCCCGGTGGCTTTTTATGGAAGGATTTTTTGCTTCCGCTTCTTCCCTGGAGCGAGGGAGCAGAGGTTGTCGGTGTACCCGGACGTGTGTGCGATCACGGATGCACCACTGCTTTGCGGTGCTGGACTTGATGGTGCTGGACCGGCTGGACCAGATGGACTTCATCACGATCTTGAGATCGGCAAGCGTTCGACTACATCATCCACGAGTACAACCTCATTAACGCTATTCGGTCTTTGAGGGTATGTACTCTATGGATGTATATCCACCCGTTTCTTGTATCTAGTAGATAGATCTTGGTACATAGTTGTTCCCATCGTAGGAATTTTTTTGTTTTCTATGCTGCGAACCCTACATGTGTTATGATGCGCAGGTTGACGCAAGTCTACCACAACAAGTACCCATGGATGAAGAAGGGGAATATGAAGAAGTGAACAAGAAGGAACCGAATAATATGTGAAGCCACCAAACTTATGAACCACTTATGATGATATCTATGTTCTCGAAGGAAATATACAAAACATAAACAACTTCTCCATCAACTTTCGAGATGCTACTACCAACCTCGCCACTCAGTTCCATGATTGGAGCAGCCAATGGAACATGGGTAACTATCCACCTACAACACATTGAGTAACAAAAAGGCTTGCAAAATCCTAAGCTTGGGTATGTGTACCTAGGCAAATTTATTTATGTAATAATGAAGTTGTACTACAACTCCTGTGAGCTTTGAAACACTCGTGTTGGTTTGTTTCAACACTTTGCTTTTAGTTTGGTTTTATTTTTTGTTTGCTTTAAGTTTTTCATTTGTTTTTGTTTACTTAGTCCCTTGCTTGGTCGCAAGTTGTTTTCTATTCTTTAATCCCCATCCTCAAAAATACAAAAAGATTTCCCCTTTTTTCCTTTTTCGTGAGAGTGGATTTGCACCTTGCCTCTTTGCTTCAATTTTATTATAAGAGTGATTTTTCTTGAGTTTTGAAGGAACACATCCCTACAAGGAAGAGGATTATGAAGTCACTCATGAGAGGTATGTCCTATGTCTCCCACTTTTGAAGTTTGAATTATTTATCTTAGTTAGTTTATTTGCTAAGATATTATGCCAGTGGGAGTAACTCAAAATAATTAGATTAAAGCCTTTTATTTGTATGAATGATTAGTTGTTGAAGCTTTTGCTCTAGTTCTTGTAGCTAACCGAGTCTTGCCTTGGAAATATTTTTGCCAAACAAGTACAACAAGAAAAAGTCTGAATTTTTATGACTTGTTTGATGAGTGATTGTCTTTAGAGTTTACCTTTGAAGATACTTAACCCCATAGATGTTTTGATAGACTTGACGATACTCTTGAAAGGGGTTGTTTGATTGAAATGAAGTCTAGTAGTAATTGTGATTGCATGCTAAAGCTAACCTTGTGGATCAAACTGTGATATTGTTTATAATTTCTATGATTCCCATGCACACCTTTGGATGCCAACAACTTTGATAGATTTTGAATGATCTAAGGTATAACCTAGGATTTCGGCTATGAGTTGATGACATGGGTGGCATACGTGTCACTGTATGGGAAAAGGTATTGGTACTCTCGAAGGTTATGCAAACCATTGTTTAAAAGCATCACCCAATGATCCTTATTTAGAAATATCCTTGAAAGAAAGAAGAAGAAAATAGAAAGAGAACACACAAGTCTTTGGCATGATCTTGTTACTACTTTATGAATTTTCTTAAGAAGCAATGATTGGAATAGTAGTGTTTTTGATAGTCTTGATTTACCGATGTGGGTGTCAATAAGACACTTCACTGTTATGCTACTTAGGACATGAACTCTCTTATTCAATTTTTCTATAATAAACATCTTAGTGTTCCTTGGCAAGCTAAGAGTTAACTAGAGGAATTGGATTGATTATTACACTTCTAGTTGTTTATACTTATATCAAACTCTACTTTGATTGTCTTGAGTTATTGAAGCTTTATAGTGTTTTTAGCATCTCCCTAACTTTGATGAGATTTTCAAAATGGAAGAAGTGCTGGATGCATATGGCTAGCAACCGTAAGTGAATTCATATTCTCGTTGTTTCAAGTTTAAATGCTGAATTCCTTATAGTTCTTTTGATTCTTCTTGCTCGAGGGTGATCAAGGTTTGAGCTTTGGGGATGTTGATGGCTCCAAAAATTTCCATATTTCTCCATGTTTAAACATTGTTTTTGTCAAGAAATTGACATAAATCTCTCTTGATTTTCCACTAATGACTAATTATTGCAAAGATATGCAAAACCTTCCTTTCATTTATGTTGTGTAGGAAATCACACTTTTATTGCAAAATCTGGAGTCATAAATAAAGATATTGAGGAAGTTTTGAAGACCAAGTATTCATGGAGCTAATTCCAGGGGCCAATATACATAACGATCACTTGTACGGGCGTGACCCGCCCGTATGGCTTGTCCATACGAGGTGGCGGTGGCTCCGTCTCGTCAAAACTTACAACTATCATGAAGGCGCCTATATATTTTGAGGACCCAGCCACCGTGCAGAGAGCCGCCATTCTCAGATTGCATCATAACACCACCAAAGGAGATCCAGACCATAGTTCATCCCTTCCATTCCCCATCCTCTCCATTAGCCATAGCCATTACTTTGTACTTGTGATCTCCTTGTGATTCGACGACCATTGTAAGAATATTTGATTTCAATATAAGTAATTTGCACAATGTTTTCTATCGTTGATTTTATTGTTATGAGTGAGTAGTCCTCATGGGCTGCGGGTTGGGGAGAAACCTCACATTTTTTATGTGCATCTAATCTATGGGAGAATTGTATATTGGTTTGAAAGAGGGATTTGTATCTATTGTTTCTTTGTCTCTTGCCTCGATCTTTGAACTTGTAGGTACCCAAGACCCCCGAGATCGATCAAGGCTTGAGGTGAGATACTTGGCTAGTGGCGATCTCATAGGAAACCCAGTGACAGAAAGGGATGTACGATCTTTGCTTAGCGACCCATTCAGGATCACAACAACATCACCACTTAATGTTTTGATCTGTGTTTTACACTTAATAATTGTTTGTAGCCCGGTGCTTCGTGGTGAACTCGGTTGGATCAAAAGACTATTGTTATACTTGTGGCCTCTCAGGGGCTCTAGTATATTAGGATGTGTTGCCCATAAAAGATTATCTCTATTGGATCCTTACACATGACTATGCTTATTATTATGCTTCATCCCATATGATGTGCAGTTGCAGGTGAATCTTCAACCCTGGCCTATCTCCATCCATTGGTTCAACTACAATATAAAGTAGACTAGATTGGTCCGGTAAACAAAGGTAAAACGAAAAAACTGTCTTGTAGAAGTGTCCTTATTTTCATTCCTATTAGCATTGTTTCCCAATGTTCGATCAAAACCTAGGTCTACTAGGGAAAAAGTATTATACTATATCAGTAATTCGGATCAAAGGTATCAGTGGATATACTTCAAAAACAAACATCGTATGAGGAAGGTATGCTTGTTTTAGTGAGCACTGCGCAAAGCTGATTTTGAACCATAAATAGGGACTTGTCTAGTCTCTTCTGGAACCAACTCTTTCTATTTGCAATATATAATTCTTATTTTAACAAAACTAGAATCTAAACAATGTCCTAGGTGATGTATTTAAAGATGACTTGAGAGTATTTTCTCAAGTATATGAGGTGTGGCCGAAACCTAATATAGTTATGTGATGGATTGTTTCTTAAGATTCTACTTTGAATTTTTTCATTTTATTGATCAACAAATTCAAATTGTATTAGTCCAGTCAATGTATACGCTTAGTGATGTAAGGACAAGTTTGCTCAATTGAAGAAATGATGGTTGAGAGCCCCTCTTAGAAGAAGTCAATTTGGGCAAAATATGACATCATAATTCTAAGTATGGATAAATTGGAAACAAAACAAGAAGAGGGAAGACACCATGTCACTATTGATTATTTTTATGGTGTGGACACCTTCTATGTTTCTATATATTTTATTGCCACCCATTTTAACCATTGCTTTAATGAGCTATACGAAGCTACTTCAAAACTTATCTTGTATTGAATCAAGAGACTCATTCTTTCAGGTTCAACGTGAATAAGATTGCTCAAATTTGTTGAGGTTCGTGCATGCACAAACAATTTTTTTGTGTTGGGCGTGATAAGCAATTGAAAAAGCTTATGTTACTTTCAGTTGGGCGTTCCTGTGAGAGGTCTTGGTCAGGAAAGGTTTTGAGAGTGGTTACATCCATAGAATCGTCCAGTTGGTTGCAGGAGGCCAAGCTATGATCTCCATAAATGGAGAAGTGTGGCCTGTACTTTTGTAACAAGAGGGGAGTACGTCAGGGTGACTGTGTCTCCCATCTTCTGTTCAATATCTTAGTTGATGCTCTCGCTGCAGTTCTCTCTAGAGCTAACAGAGCTGGCGATACTAGTGGTGTGGTCCGTCACTTGATCCTAGGAGGTGCCACCCATCTTCAGTACGCCGATTATACCATGATTTTGATCCAAGAGTCGGGCTTGGCTATTACAAACCTAAAATTCCTGCTGACCTGCTTTGAATTGCTCTCAATTATGAAATTCAACTACCACAAAAGTGAAGTTGTATTCATGGGGGTGGGACCTATGGATCATGCTGAGGTGGCTAATCTCCTAAACTTCAATGATGGAGCTTTCCCTTTCAAGTATCTAGGGTTCCTATGAGTGACAAGAACCTCACCATTGCAGATCTTGAACCACTAGTGGCCACTGTTGGCAAGAAAGGAATCCCTGGTTGGGCCGATTTATGTCCTCTACAGCTCAGCTTACCCTCACTAATGCTTGTATGTCTAGATTTCCCCTCTACACCATGGGGTTGTTTCTTCTAGCTAATGGCAGCCGTGTTGGGTGTGATAAGCACCGGGGAAGGTTTTTTGGGAAGGCTAAAGTGATAAAAAGAAGTACCACTAGGTCAATTGTCCTGATGTTCGTTTGCCCTGAGACAAGGGTGGTTTGGGAATCATGAACACCAAAATTATGAACATTGCTCTTTGGTGAATTGAATCTGGAGATTATTCATGAATCCCCTAGATAAATGTCTTTGGTTACAGTTGATTAGGGCCAAATATGTGGGTGAAGAAAATATTTTTAACTCCAACCCCTCATGGGGCTCCCCTTTTTGGCAGAACATCCACAAGATCAAAGATTTTTTCAAACCGGGAGCCTATTTGCCCCTAGCCAAAGGTCTAAGATCAAATTATGGATAGATTGGTGATCTGGTGATGGCCCCCTTGCAGTTCGCTACCCTAGTATCTTCACGATTGCTTCTGACTCAAATATGTTTGATTTCCTAGGCCCATCGGGATTATGGCTGGCAAATTAGGTTTAGAAGAGCTTTTAGGGAGGAGGAAGTTAACCTTTGGGCCAACTTGTCTTTGTAAATTGCAAATGTGGCACCTTCCACAACCCAAGATAGTGTCCTGGGCGTTGGAAGTGCGACCCGGAATAGCCACTTGAGCCTTGGCCTCCAAATGCTCTGCTAACAGAGTATAAAATCTAATCATTTGGTGTCTTTTTGGCAAAACGTTCTACCTCAAAATCTACCAGGGAGCTGGTGTGGCCTATGCTGACAATGTGGGGGGCTTTCTTTTCCACTAAAGATGAGGATCTTTGTTTGGCAGCTGGCAAATGGGCGTCTACCATCGA
Organism: Avena sativa; assembly: GCA_916181665.1. Taxonomy (NCBI): domain Eukaryota; kingdom Viridiplantae; phylum Streptophyta; class Magnoliopsida; order Poales; family Poaceae; genus Avena; species Avena sativa. Next base: position 366,237,760 of record OV702297.1, on the reverse strand, counting down.
AAGAGCAAATCCAGAAACATCATGGGCCGTCGAATGGGCTTTGCTCGCATTTTCTTCAACCTAAGTATGTTGCTCACATTTTCTTCAACTGCCTGCTAGAACAATTTGTTTAGAGTGGGATTGGATCAATGCTTGGGGTCGCTTGGAATCCTTCCTGCTTCAACGACATGCTTGTCATTCTACAACGCTTTCAGGGCATCGCTAGACGCGCCCTTTGGATTTTATTTGCTGCCCAAATCTAGGCGCTTTGGAATTTTCGTAACAAGTTTAATTTCGAAGCAAAATTTCCTAGGCAACCTGCTAACTGCATCTTCAAAACTATGATGATTCTTATGCAGCAATGGAGGCCCCTGCTAAAACCAAAGGTGGCGCCGCTTCTGGACAAGTTGATTGTGCTGCTTAAAGACATCTACACCAAGACAGCCTTGTCTACAACAAGCCACATACCTACCCGAAGCGTGTCGCAGTGTGTGCGCGCTTCTTTTGATCATCATGCGTGTTGAATTGTATGTTCTACTTAAACCATGTTGGCCGTTCTGTCGCCTAAGGGCAGGTCTGTAAAATTTTAGCTGCTCACCAGCATTTGTTACCGTTAGCCGTGGAATCTTTTTACTATTAATTTCAAAAGTGTGGTGAATGCCTGGTGTCATACATGCAAAACTTACAGAAAATGCCACCGCTAACAAATTGCCTAAGCTCCATAAAAAAGACTAACAAACCTTATCTAACAAGACTAACAAACTTTATCTTATCTATCTCTATTATCTAAAAAGAAGGTGTTCTGTTTTCTGCCGTTCCGCACTACGTCGATTCCTTTGTCGTGCGTCGCTCCGCTCGCCCCGCACGCATCTAAAAGAAGGTCCACCCGATCTTCCACCCCACCCACTCCTTCCCACCTCTGCCACCGCAGAGGGGATCTCTCCTTCCGTCGGCACCGGTTTTCCTTCATCGTCGGGATTTCGACCGTCTCCACAACAATGGAGTTCGGCTTCACCCGCGTAGCAGGCGCGATCCACGCCCTTGTTGTCCCGGCTGCGGTCTTTATCGAGCTCCAAGACCCACGGATGCTCCAGGATCAGAACACCAATGGAGTGCCGGCGGGAGGTGCACGATTTCAGGCGACTTCTCCATGCCCTCGCTGTCACGAGGCACGGTCTCCGTCGAGCTCCAAGACGCGCGGCTGCCCTAGAATCAGAGCGCCAATGGAGTGCCGGCGGGAGGTGCGCAATTTCGGGCAACTTCTCCACGCCCTCGCAGTACTCCCGCGGTCTCTTTCATGCTCCAGTAGGCGCGTCGCCCCAGGATCAGAGCGCCAATGGAGTGCGAGCGGATGGTGCACAAGAACGTCCAGCAACGATGAGATCAAAACCATCATTGTGGTGGTCGTCATGTCGGAGGTGATCATCTCTATGGACGGACACCACATGTGTGCAACCAAGGTTTGCGATGACAAGATCGATACAACAATCGTCGCTTCTGCTGAATGCCGATGAGGATGGTTGACACCGCACCCTTACTCCTTCCAATCCAAATTAATGTTCTCATATTTGTCTAGATTCGGATGTATGTAGAGATACATCCGAATCTAGAAAAATCTGAGAACGTTAATATGGATCTTATGGAGTAATAAAGCTGGGTCTGATGACCTCATTTCTAAAAAAACATATTCTCATCTGGATTCCCGAAGGAGAAGATCTCCCAGTGTTATGAATGGCACTTGATTTTCTTATAGTTATACTTATTTTCTATTTTACCTTGGAAATAAAATTAATCCTTGACCTTCCCGAGACCCCTGACACTAAACCACATAGGCTTTTGTCCGTGCTAACTTGATTTGTTATCTCAACAAGTCAACATGGAATTCTAATGTATGTACTGTACTGTGAAGGCAATTTTTTGTAAGGTTGATTTATAGATCTAAGTAGTGTAATTTATTGGAGATTGTGTTTTTTTTTGCGATTTAGACCCTAGGTATATTAAGGAAGACAAGTGGTACACAACACCACACTAATAAATAAAATACTACTTCCAAGTCCCTGGGATACAACTCAACACGAGGTCCACCGTGATGGCCTGTCGCTGCCACTCCCACCTGGAGTCGCCGTGAACTTTGTATCTATAGAGGTCCACTGTACCGATGTCGCTGCCACTCCCAGTCTGAGTCGCCGTGAACTTTGTGTCTGCAGATGGGATCTCCGTTGTCTCAAAGTTTTCGACTTTTGTATCTCCATACCAACACTAAAAAGCAACATCAAGTTGAAGAACCACCAGCGCCAAGGTTCTCCCCTCCCACTCCTACATCATAGAAAGGAGGCAAAATTGGCGCCTTGTGACTACGTCATGTACAAGATCTCACACACTCCACGACACCGGAGGATGCGCCGTCGCCACGACAGAGTTGGAGAAAAAAGTTGTTGTGTGGGTGACATCGTAACCGCGACACCCACACCTAGCGCACCAATGAAGACGCTGCTGCCAGGTACTTAACATAGCCATCAAAGTGGGGCTGGAGCTGTAGGAGATAATTCATCACCGTCATTGTCACCACCACCAGAAAAATGACAACCAGAACCCTAACCCTACCACTACCTAGACGCAGGAGACACGATCTGTGGTTTCTCTACTCTTCCACCAATGAAGTGGATGATGAGAGGGAGGGACCGGCGGTCTGGATATAGCTACGGAGCGGGGGAAGTGGAGTTCCTCCCTTTTGCCTCTTTTTCACTATAGCAAAGGGGAAGAGACAGAGAATGATAACATCTTGTGTTGTCGGTTTAACCAAAGGGTGAATTTAAAAAAAAAAGCAAGTGAACCATATCGAAGATATTTGACAAATTGAAAGATGAAAATGCACCATATGATAACTAAATAGAGCGTGGCATAAAAATTTAAATACCCGTGACAACGCACGGACATTCAACTAGTTTTATTAACTTATAAAGTCAGGCACGTGGCGTTTTCTGTATAAAAATTATCCCATTTTCCACGGAAGAAACGGCTCATCGCATCACGGTGGTTGCCCAATTCCGCATGGATATAAAAAACGCATCCACGCATGCCATCAGCATTTAGTTTCGGCGTCGACCCCATGCAGATTTTAGGGGTCCGATTCCATCTTCTCACGTCTTGGGACCACACATGCAAGACCTAGCTGCTATGCCTTTGGACGTTGGAACGTCAAGAAAAACTGGCTGCAAGATGGTCACCCCACGCTCTAGCTTGTTCTTTCTCGCCATTACCAAACGCCAATTCGGTTGCGCGACCGATGTGGCCTTCGCATGATACTATCCGATCGAACCGTGCGAGTTAACACCATTCAAATCAATCACACAAGATCTCCGTGTCTGCCTCATAGTATGTTGGTACACGTCTAGTGTCTGTCATATATATGTCTGAATGTCTCCGTGCATAGAGGCACACGTACCATCCCTATATCGTAGGGTCTTGGGCTCTTGGCCACCGCAGCACCGCTGCTTTGAATTCACGACATGATTAATTGCAATGCATGTTGCGGAAAAAGAAGACTAGTTGAAATTATGTGAAGACAATTAGACAAATATGATCAAAATGTTTTGTTAGGCTAACATATAATCTACCAAAACGTCAAACAGAGGTAATAGATACAATTCCTCGTGAACAAGATCGTGGGACTTTGAACATACTACTAGCAGCCAGGGGCGGATTTGGGCCCCAAACGGGTCTTGGCTCACGTAGTACCTGTAATTTCTTTGTAAAATTTGAAAAAAAAAGATAGCCCATGCTGTTGGGCTAGTATGATCAGGGCTTGACTTAGAAAAGCCTAGGAAGAAAAGCAACGCTCTCTCGCCACGATGGCATGATTGATAGCTCCAGTTCATCCTGGGTCGCGTCCACTGCCGATGGACTGTCTTCTGTAAAAAAAAAACTGATTGAATCGCAATCGCCGGCCGACCTCCTCGTCTCCCCCGAGTCGATCGACTCGACCACTCCCAGGACGACTCCTTCTCTCACCGCCCAGGCCTGCCGCACTGGCCGCCGCCACCACCTCCACTCCAATACTCTGCGACTCTGCGTATGTGCCTACAGTCTGCAGAAGCAGAGCCACGTCCAGAGCCAACGAATCGGCACACCGGTGCTCGGACTGCAGATCATCGACTCAGGACTACATCAACTCATCGCCTCCAAGCTGTTCCAAGCCTCTCTAATTGGTAAATTTTTTCTTCGAATTGATTGATTCCAAATTTTCAATACAAAGTCTGAACTTGAACACACTGAATAATGAAGAACCAAATAATCAATTTTAGTGCTAGTACTGCTATAATTGTGTTCTACTGATTTTGAATTATTTTCTCATTTTATTTTGTCTGATTGCATAGAGATAGAGGATGAAGGGAACAAAGAGATCAAAGACATGTTCATCAATCAGACTGATATCATCTTATTTTCCACCACTATCACAACTCGCCAATTCGAACCAATCTCCTACGATTGCCGCAGCAGAACAAACCGATAGCACACAACAACAGTCCCCTGATCAGCAGCAAGATAATCATGGTATTCACATTGTTATTAGTACATAAGTGGATAACACTAACACCCATGTTGAGAATGCTAGTGTTGAGCTTAATTCGGATGATGTTGTTGTAGATCCTGGGCTTAGGAAACCAATTGAGGAGCTAGATGTGAACATCAGAGATGCTGCTAGGAGAGAGTATTTGGTAAAGGGTCCATTCCAACCAGTTGGTCACAAATATCCTAGAAAATTAATTGCATGTCAAATGCAGAGATTTTAATATAAATGGTTTAAAGGGTATGATTGGTTGTAATATAGCGTATCTAAAGATGCTGCATTTTGTTTTTATTGTTTCCTCTTTAAGCAACCACGGGCAGAAAATTTTGGCACATAATCATTTACAAGGGTTGGTTTTAGTTATTGGAAGAATGGAATTGAAGCTTGTGATCAACATGTTGGTAAGAATATGAATAGCGCTCACAATAAAGCTAGAAAATATCGTGAGGCTTTTAAAAATCAGCGGCAAGAAGTGGATTATGTGTTGGTAGCTACAACCAGACGGGGAAGAATATAAAGCTCGCATGATGATTATGATAGGCATTGCAAATTTTTTGCTATTACAAGCTCTTGCTTTTCGTGGGCATGATGAGTCTTCTAGCTCAAACAATAGAGGGAATTTTCTTGAGATGTTGAAATGGTATAAAGGGAAATATGAAAAAGCTGCAAAATTACTTGATAGTGCTCCTACAAACCGTCAAATGACCGCACCAAAAATACAAAAACAGATTTGCAAAGTTTGTGTTACCACCAAAGCTATTATTGATGACATTGGTGATAAAAAAGTTTGCTATACTTGTTGATGAGGCGCGAGATGCATCTATTAAGGAACAAATGGCCTTGGTTTTGAGGTTAGCTTCTATGGCTTCTATATATTTCTTTGATTTGACTGATTCAAAATTTTAAAGTATGCTAACAATGATTTTCTTGTCTTATGTAGGTATGTCAACAATAAGGGACAAGTCATAGAGAGGTTTGTTGGTGTGAAGCAAGTTCCGGATACGACATCCGCTTCATTAAAAATAGCTTTGGATGGTATGTTAAAATCTCTTGGCTTATCTATCTCTAGTGTGAGAGGTCAAGGTTATGATGGGGCCTCAAATATGAGGGGACAATTCCATGGATTGCAAGGACGCATATTAGATAAAAATCCATATGCCTTTTACATTCATTGTTTTGCCCATCAATTGCAGCTAATGGTTTTCTCAGTTGCCAAGTGTTGTTCCTCTGTCTTGGATTTCTTTAACTATGAAACCATGATTGTCAACACGGTTAATACATCTTGTCATAGTAAAGATAAATTATTGCTAAGTTAGCATGAAGAGATTGTGAACCAAATTGAGACCGGTGGTATCTTCACGGGAAGAGGAAAGAACCAACAAACTAATCTTGCAAGACTAGGGGATACTCGTTGGGGCTCTCACCATAAAACCTTGTGTCATCTTGTTCACATGTGGAAACATGTCCTATATGTATTAGAAAATTTGAGTGATGATGCTATTAATGCAACACAAAAAACCACAACTTCAGGTTTGTTGGAAAAAAAATGGAAAGCTTTGAGTTTGTATTGATAATGCATCTTATGATCAGAATTCTTGGAAAGACTAATGACCTATCAACATGCTTGCAAAGGAAATATCAAAACATTGTGCGTGTTGTAGGGCTGATTGGTACTACATTAAAGGAAGTAGAGAAAATAGGAAACACCGGTTGGGATGAGCTTTTGGAAGATACAGAAGGCTTTTGTCTTGCGCATAATATTATTGTGCCAAATATGGAAGATAAAATACCAGCTAGAGGTCGTTCGAGTGGTCGTGGCAGCTGATGATGCTCGACGTGGCACTTTGTTGGTAACCCCAAGCGTAGGGTGTGAAGAGCAAGCAACAAGTTTCCCCTCAGTTGAGACCGAGGTTATCAAACCATAAGGAGGAAGGAAACGTCACACAGGTGTTGCAAGCAACACGGAGACCTGCTGTCGTGGGAATGACCACGGGATATACTACAATCGGCAGCGAGTAGTAGAACATGGGGCAAGGGCGGCCAGCCATCTGCGGTGCGAGATGAGGGCGGAGACACAAGGATTTACCCAGGTTCGGCCCTCCGGAGGGTAAAGACCTACTCCTGCTAGATTGTATTATGGTGGAAGTACAATGGGGCAAGCTCGGCGGCTAGGCAGCGAGTCGCTTGGGTGGATGATGGAACGTAACGTCTACACGCCCTTTAGGGAGGTTTATATAGACTCACCTCCCTAGGGTTTACAGATCTCAACCGAATCAGTTAAGGTTTCAGCAATCGTTTAACCTAATCCGACTAGGCCTATCTACGCTTCTGGGCCTTCAGCTTCCAGTTGCTTGAGTCCACACCAGGTCTTGATCCAGTCGCCGTTACCGCAGGCCCACTCGCAGGTGCCTGGGCCAGTCGGAAACGTCCTGCTAGGTATACCTCGGTAGGCATATCCCCACCAGTAGTCCCTGAGGCCGTCGTTGATTGGTCGTAGGTGGTTGCTGGCAGTCGGTGTATACGGCTCCAATGCGGACACCCAGTCGAATCGGCGGCGGACTCCTGAATAAAGGAAAAACCAATTATTCTAGTCGCACTAACTGCGACCGATCGAGTCGCAGCTCGGCGAACTGGCCGGCGAATATTCAGTCACTGTTGTAGTGATCGGGTCGGCGAATAATCAAGTCGCGCAGAGTGACGAGTCGAGTGGATGAAGTTGGACCGTCAGGTGGGGTCAAAACTAGCCGTTGGGGTAATCCAACGGTAACTTTCGGCGTAATCACCGCGTAGTAACAGCTCCCGAAATTGGCGGGTAACAACCGCTATATAAGGAGAATGACAGGCGAGTGGGGAAACACTCCTTCATCTTTCCTCCGATCTCGCCCATCTCCGTTTCTAGTCCGCACCGCGATCCAACCGATCCAGAGAGCCCCGACCTCCACAAATCTTCCAACCAATGGCCCCCTCCACCGAACCATGGGGCCGATCCAAGTGCACCAGGGCGCTACTGGCGTCGTTCGAGGAGGCCGGGATCCTGCGCGCCGGCAGATGGCGCACCCCCGCGGCCGGAGAGGTGACTCCGGACCCACGCGAGGGAGAATTCATTTGCTTCACCAGCCACCTGGAATGGGGGCTAGGATTTCCCACTTCTCTCTTCTTCCGACGCTTCTGCGCCTTCTACGGGATCCAGCCATCGGACCTGGGCCCGCATAGCATCGAGCAGCTCGCCATTTTCGTGGCGTTCTGCGAGTGCTATCTGGGATGCAGGCCCTACTTCCCCCTGTGGCAAGATCTATTCCATGGGAGGATTAGTCATGAAGAATCAGGCGGCTCGATGCTGGCCGCGGGAGGCCTGACGTTTCAGCTGAAGTCTAAGGCGTCGTTCTTCGACCTGATGCTCCTGCCAAGGCGGCAAACGAGTGGAAGAAATCTTGGTTCTACGTCACCGAGGCGACTCCAGACGGCGAGGTGGCGCTTCCAAAGTACTCCGCCAACCGGCCCGAACCGCGTCGGCTCCAGGTTGGCAAGCTCCCGCTAGATCAGCGGATGGTTGTCGACGAAATGTTGCAAACCATTCGCGGCCTAAAGAAGAAGGGCCTCCAGACCATCAATCTTTACAACTGCTGGCTCAGGCGGCGACTCGTGCCTTTGGCCCGCCGTGACCATTATATGTACGAGTACGCGGGTAGGGACGACCCGACAAAATCCAGCCTCGTCGAGTGGAAGTTCGAGGACTACATCCTAGCTCTGAAGAAGATCACCCAGGCGGCGTACCTGGACGCGAAGGCCGGGGTCGCCCCCTATACCGCAAGGCGCCCAGCTCCGACGGTAAGTCGCCATTTTCGTCACCATTCGCAGTTGCGGATGATCCAGTCGCGGTCATGCTGACTTCGTTTCATTTTCATTGTAGCTGTTCCAAGTGGTGGAAGGATGGCTCCCACCCGCAGACGACGAAAACTCGAGCTCGTCCGTTCAGGATGGGAGCGAGTCGCCACACGCCAAGGGCGACGTCGGGAGCAACGCGGGTGATGAGAACGATGATGATGACGACGAGCCCGTGGAATACGTCGCCCCGATGGTTCGCAAAACTCGCGGGCAACATCAGCGCGAGCTCGATGCGAGTAGGATCCTCGAACATCACGATGACGATGACGACAAGCTCCCCGAGCACACCTCGTGTCGTGAGGCTACACCGTCGAAGAAGAAGAAGGAGGAGGTGAAGGCTCCGCCAAGGAGGAAGACGAAGCAGGCGTCTCCGCCTTGTTCGGTGACTAGTTCCGACGCCAGCAGCTCGGCTAAGGGTGAAGCGGCGCATACGACAGCAGCACCGGACACCGCCGCCCTCCTGGATGAGGTACCTCTGGCCTCGCTTCCACCCCCATTCGTCCCGGTCTCTGGGTTGGGGGCTACTCCAGCCGCAGCGGCTTCGCCTCCCAGGAGAGCTCCTGCAGATGTCATCACGGAGGCTCCTGTCGCGGCCTCATCTTCGAAGAGGCCCTCCGTGTCTTGGGCACATGATGTGTTCGAGATGGGCCTCAGTCGGAAACTGGGCCCCGAGCTGGAGAAGCCGGCCAGCATCCGCACGGGACTGCGGTTCATACCAGTCGCCAAGTAAGTCTTGTTCGTCTGCTTGCCTTCCGTTGTAATCGGACAATTTTTCTCATATCGTTGTTTTACAGGACTGGAGTTAAAAAGATCGGCCACCCTTCCGTGGCCAAGGTTCCGCCAGTCGTCGCCGAGGAGGACCCCTCGCGGAAGAGGAAAGCTGATGAAGTCGCCGCTCCCGCAGACAGCGCTAAGAGGGCGAAGGGCGACGATGTCATCACGGTCTCTGACGACACGGCAGTTGCTCCGAGCGATCCTCCAACCGCGGCGGAGGTGGCTTCGAAGAACAAGGAGGCAGTTTCCTCGCCCGGGGTGACCGAGCCGACTCGTAGTGGCGTTGGGGCATCCGCTGCGACCTTCCCCCGTTTCATGGCGAAAGCAGCCACAGCGAATGGCACACTGCCAATGAGCCAAACACCTGGGGTTGTCGAGGCGGAGGTCGAGCAGTGTCGTGGACACACTCCAGCTCTGCTTGCGTCTGTGGACGCGCTACAGCTCCATGACATGCTGGGCGCAGCCATCCAGGTATGTCCAGTCCCCGAGGATCGGGCCACTGAATTTCAGTGGTCGGATTCTTTTAGTGTTTTTGTAGCCTCCAGTCCCCGAGTGTCTAGTCGCTGAATTTCAGCGGGTGGGCACTTAGGATTTTTGACCTCCAGTCCCCGAGTGCCTAGTCACTGACTTTCAGCGGGTGGGCACTTAGGATTCTATTGTTGTTGATAGTTTGATTTGTTTGCAGGGCTTGCAGCATGAATCGGCCGATCGGCTTGCTACAAAGTGTCGCATGGAGAAGGAACTTGTTGCCGTCCAAGAAACGAACAAGGGACTCCAAGCGATCGTTGCCAAGGCAGAGGAGGTCCGCCAGGGCCTTGTCCCGGTGGGTGAGCTTACGGCGGCTCAATCTGCTTTGAGTACGGCTGAGAAGCGGATCGCTGATCTGGAGCGCGAGCTCAAGGAAGCGAAGGCGGATGCGAGCTTAGCAGATGGGCGAGCAAAAGCTGTTGTTACGGCTGCCACTGCAGAGCGAAAGGTCTCTGACGCCCTCGTTGTTGGGCTGCAGAACGACTTCTCCTCGCTTCAAAGCTTCATCATGGGCCTCTGCCGTCCTTTAATTGGTAAACTTTCTGCCTCTGTCTATAGTAGCTGTATTATGAAATCGTTGTTGTACTCACTGCCGACCTCTGTCCACATGTCGGATTATTAACAGCTCGGAGGAGGCGTAGTCGTACGACGCGCGGCAGTGTGTGACCACTCTGGTCGACTCGGCCACGTTGTCCGCGGCTTGCATTCGAGCATATCTTCAGGAGATATCGCCCACGGAAGTGATTCCCAGCGACCTCGTCGAAGTATGGCGGTATCTGGAGAAGGCGCCGTCAGTCGTCGAGTTCATGACGCGGTCGGTGTTCCGGTGCGGGGCGGCGACGGCTCTCAGCCTTGGGCTTGCCCACTTCCCGGAGGACTTCGATCTTGACGACATGATGAGTGGCTACCCCTCGTCGACGGGCTCGATGGAGATCGCCGAGGTGCTGAAGCTGACGGACCGGGCCGCGGTGTACGCTGATCGCGTCTGGGTGATGGGCGACCTCCTCCCCTATCAGGAGACGACTGTCGCCCCCAACGATCCTGAGCCGCCGCATCAGGACTTCAAGGTCGAGCAGCCATTCCGTGTGGCGATGGCGGGTGAGTTGACGACGTACCCGTCGAACCCGTACACGCCCTTCATTCTCAACCGCAGGGGTGGCGGCGAGTCGCCGTCGAAACCTACGGAGTAGAAACATTGTGCCCTGGGGTGTTATTAGCAATTGGCCATTGGACTAAACTTGTATTTTGGAACGACTTTGTTCTGCTGTAATGAAACTTCGTGTTATTTTGTGAGTTGTTTCGTGATTTTGATTGCTGATTGGACGAGTCCCCGAGCGCGTCCGCCCTTTTTATGGGGTTTACCTTGTTTGTTATGTGTTTGTGATTTTGGTCAGTTGTTTTGCTATTGAGGTCGACTCGCCCAAGATCGGAGAGCTAGTCGCAGGGCGACTCCCGTGGGTGCTCTTTACTTGGCCGTTTTCCCTTGCGCGTACGAGGTCGGGTGGCCGAGTCCCCGAGCGTGGTACTTGGTGGTTCTAGTCGCAGCTCCAGGGTGGGTGAGGACTGAGCGCGTGAGAGTAAGCGCGTCACTCCTGCCTGACCCGTAGGGTCAGTCGCATGGCGAGTCCTGGGCACGCTCTCATACTTGGCGTTTTTCCCTAGTCGCTCGTGCTCGACTGGTCGTCAGTCCCCGAGCGTGGTACTTGGCCGTTCGATTCGCTGTGCCGAGGATGCGGAGTACCTTGGTCGCTGTGAGGATCGAGGGCAGTTGTCTTGGCTCGTTAAGCCAGTCGAGCTAGGCGACTCCAATGGGGCTCCGGGTTGGCGTTTTTCATGGACGTTACGAGTCCTGGGGTAACCCAGTTCCCTCGGAACGCACTACTTGGATGTGACGGTCGCTGTACCAGAGGTTGACTTCTGCGGTTAGCTTGACGCTGTTATTACGAGTGCGAGTGGCACAAGGCGCGGAGAGTAGACGCAATTTGCGGTAACCAATATCTTTTATTTCATAGCAGGTGGAGAGTACATGTATGGAATTCTAGGAGTAGAATTTCCGTAAGAGGTTTACATTCCACGGTCGCTTGACGTCGAGTTTCCCGTCTTCTCGGACGTTGATGAGGTAGTAGGCGTCGTTGTCGAGTATTCGCCCGATGGCGAATGGTCCCTCCCAAGGGGGGGATAGCTTGTGCATGCCCTTCTTGTCCTGGATGAGGCGTAGCACCAGATCGCCTTCCTGGAACGTGCGAGTCCTTACTCGCCGGCTATGGTGGCAGCGGAGCCCTTGTTGGTAGATGGCGGTGCGGGAGCGAGCTAGGTCGCGTGCCTCGTCGAGTTGGTCGACTCCATCCTGGCGTGCGAGTTCGTTTGTGGCCTCTGTGTAGTTGACAACCCTAGGCGAGTCGTGCTCTAGGTCGATGGGCATGACTGCCTCGGCGCCATACACCATGAAGAAGAGGGTGAACCCTGTCGACCTGTTGACGGAGGTGCGGATGCCCCAGATGACGGAGGGTAGCTCCTCGACCCAGCACCCGGCGGTGCGCTCGAGTGGTACTTGGAGTCGTGGCTTCAGGCCGTGGAGGATGCTCTGGTTGGCTCATTCCGCCTGGCCGTTGGACTCCGGGTGAGCGACTGAGGCGAGGTCGAGTCGGATGTGATGTTCTTCGCAGAACTCGGCCATGGCTCCTTTGGCGAAGTTGGTGCCGTTGTCCGTGATGATGCTGTTTGGGAACTCGTAGAGATAGATGAGCTCGCGTAGGAACTTGGTGGCGGTCTTCCCGTCGCATTTCCGGACTGGCTTGGCCTCCACCCATTTTGTAAATTTGTCGACTGCGACCAGGAGGTGGGTGAAGCCGAAGGGGGCCTTTTTGAAAGGGCCTACCATGTCCATACCCCACACGGCGAACGGCCAGGTGATGGGGATTGTCTTGAGCGCCGAGCTCGGCACGTGGGTCTGGTTGGCGTATTTCTGGCACCCAGCGCACCGCTGGACAATGTCGATAGCGTCTGCGTGTGCGGTGGGCCAGTATAAACCGTGTCGCATAGCCTTTGCGACCAGAGAGCGGGCGCCGGCGTGGTGGCCGCAGTCGCCGGAGTGGATGTCGTGGAGGATTTTGCATCCTTCAGCGGGTTGGACGCAGCGTTGGAACACGCCGGTCACGTTGCGCTTGTGGAGCTCGCCGTCGATGATGACAAAGGATTTGCAGCGGCGTGCTATCATCCGGGCGTCTGTTTCGTCTGCTAGCAAGGTGCCTCCCTCCAGGTAGGTGATGTACGGCGTAGTCCAGTCCTTTGGCTCGGTGATGAGTGCGAACAGGGCTGCCTCTAGTTGCAGAGGGACTCTGATGCCGATCTCCCTTGGGAGAGAGACGGAAGGTTTGGTGATGGTGTCTAGGAAGACGCCGGAGGGTGGTGGGAGTCGAGCTGAGCCGATACGAGAGAGTGTGTCGGCCTCCTCATTCTTCCGCCTGTCGATCCACTCGACGGAATAGCCTGCGAAGTGTCCGCCCAGCTTTTCCACTGCTTGGCGGTATGCCGCCATGGTGGAGGAGACGGCGTCGCAGGTGCCAGCGACTTGCCCAGCGATGAGGTCGGAGTCTTCGTGGCAGCGTAGGTGCTTGACATTCATCTCCTTGGCGGCTCGCATGCCATGGAGTAGTGCCTCGTACTCGGCCATGTTGTTGGTGCAGGGGGTGCATGCCCTTCGAAGAGGTTAGCACAATCCCTGCTCCTGCACCGTCCGCATTCTTGGAGCCGTCGAAGTGTAAACTCCAGTAGTGGAGGTATGGCAGCTTTTCTGGCTGCTGTGCCTCCTCCCAGTCGGCGATGTAGTCCGCGAGAGCCTGCGACTTGATCGCTTTGCGCGGCTCGTACTTGATGTTGTGGACGCCGATCTTGACGGCCCACTTGGAGAATCGCCCGGTCTCCTCACGGTTGCGGATGATGTCCTGCAACGGTGCTGAGGAGACGACCGTTATCGGGTGCTCCTAGAAGTAGTGTGGCAGTCGGCGCTGTGCTCTGAAGACCGCGTATACCAGTTTCTGGTATTGCGGGTAGCGCTGGCGTGACTCGGTGAGGACCTCGATGATATAGTACACTGGTCGCTGCACTGGGCGCTCCTTTCCTTCCTCTGGTCGCTCGACGACGATGACGGCGCTGACGACGCGCTCGGAAGCCGCGACGTATACCAGCATGGGTTCCTTGTCGACGGGGGCGGCGAGTAGCGGTGCTGCGAGTAGCACCTTCTTAAGGTCGCGGAGCGCATCGTCCGCCTCCTTGTCCCACTGGAAGGTGGGGTTCTTGCGCATCAGGCGGTATAGGGGCATCGCCTTTTCGCCCAATCGGGGGATGAAGCGACTGAGAGCCGCGACTCGCCCGACCATCTTCTGGACGTCGCGCAGGCACTCGGGTTTGCCGATTCGAGCGATCGTGTCGATCTTGGTGGGATTCGCCTCGATCCCGCGCTTGGAGACGACGTATCCCAGTAGCTGCCCTGCTGGTACACCGAAGGTGCATTTGCCTGGGTTTAGCTTTATCTTGTATTTCCGTAGGTTGGCGAATGTTTCCGCCAGGTCGGCGAGTAGGTCGCCCTGGTGAGCGGACTTCACTACCACGTCGTCGATGTAGACGTGGATATTGCGGCCAATTTGGCTCGCAAGGCACTCCTGCATACACCACTGGTAGGTCGCCCCGGCGTTCTTGAGGCCGAAGGTCATGGCAGTGTAGCAGAAGGCTCCGAATGGCGTGATGAACGCCGTCTTCTCTTCGTCCTCAACGGCCATTTTGATCTGGTTGTACCCAGATTAGGCGTCGAGGAAGCATAGTGACTCCGAGCCCGCGGTGGAATCGATTATTTGGTCGATCTGCGGGAGGACGAATTGCTCCTTCGAGCAGGCGCTGTTTAAGTTTGTGTAATCGATACACATCCTCCAGGTCCCATTTTTCTTCTCGAACAGGACTAGGTTTGCCAGCCACTTGGAGTATTTGATTGGCCGGATGAAGCCTGCAGCGAGTAGACGCTGCACCTCCTCGGCAAATTCTCGGCGGCGCTCTTCATTGAAGGCCCGCAGCGACTGCTTGACAGGTCGCACTTTGGGGTCGGCGTTGAGTTTGTGCTCAGCGAGTTCCCTAGGGACACCAGGCATGTCAGAGGGCTTCCATGCGAAGATGTCCCTATTCTCACAGACGAACTCGATGAGCGCTCCTTCCTATGCTGGGCTCATGCCCGTCCCGATCGTCACCGTCTGGCTGGAGTCGCCTGGGACCAGCTCGACGGTGCGGGTGTGCGTCGTTGCCTCGAAGGCTGAGGTGTTGCCGCCCTCCGAGTTGGGCTTCTTGAGTATAGTGGGGTCGTCGTTGTTGACCCCGCTCGCGTATTTGGCAAGCTCATCGGCGTGGTTGGCCTCTGCCGCGATGACGGCGTCGGCGAGTTTGGCTCCTTTGGCCTCGCACTCGGCGGCCATGTCGGGGTCGCCGTGGATGGTGATGACGCCATGCGGTCCGGGGAGCTTCATCGTGTTGTACGCGTAGTGGGGCGCCGCCATGAACTTGGCGAACGCCTGGAGCCCCAGGACACAGTGGTAGGGGTTGTTGAAGGGCACCAGTTCGAAGACGATCCGCTCGGTGCAGAAGTTTGCCGGTGTGCCGAAGGTGACTGGCAGCGTGACCTTGCCGATCGGGTACGCCTTTCGACCGGGGACGATGCCGTGGAACATGGTGTAGGTCGTCTCGACCATCGACTGCGGGAGCCGCAGTCGCCTGAAGGTGTCCAGGTACAGGATGTTGATGGAGCTGCCGTCGTCCATCAATGTCTTGGGGAGCCAGTAGTCTCCTACCTTGGGCTTGACCACCAGGGCGACTCGGCCTCGGTACTCGATACGTGGCGAGTGGTCCTGGCGGCTCCAAGTGATTGGTTGCTCTGACCAGTTGAGGAACTGGGGAACGTCCACCTGGGCCACCGCGTTGACAGCGACGGCGCGGGCGATGACCTTCTTCTCGCGCTTCGTGTTGAAGCCTGTGAAGGTGTGGAGCGAGTCGGCCACGCTGCCGAATTTTCCGCCATTTGGCGGGTTGTGATCGGGGTCTTCCCGCGCTCGTCGTGCCTTCTCGATCTCCTTGAGAGAGTGGCAGTCGGCGGTCGTGTGCGTGGCGGGCTTTCCTTCCCTGCTGTGAAATACACAAGGTTGGTTAAGGAGGGCCGCGGGGTCGAACCTTGGCTTCGCCTTGTAGTTGCCGCCGTCGCGGCGTTGCGCCCCGTCGCGGCGGAAGCTCTTGGGCTCGTGCTGCGCGTATCCAGCGTTGGCGACAAAGTCGACTCGCCCGTCACTGCGGCGCTTGCCGGCGAGGCGAGTGTTGCTGTAGCGTAGATCAGATCGTCGTCCGTTGTGGTTGCCGCTCGTGCGGCGTTGTCCTCCCGACTCGTCGTCGGTTTCTTGGTTTGGGTCTTCTTTCGCGTATCTTTTGGCGATCTCTAGGAGATCCGGTATGTTGTCGAGTGTGCGGTACGCTCGTTTGAGCTTGGCGACCAGGGGCTCGTAGCGGCACGAGGTCTTGAAGCAGTGGATTGCGGTGTCTAGGTGGATGCCGACCGCGTTGTACCACAGTTCTTGCCACCGTTGGACCCAGCTGCGGGTTGACTTGCGAGGTCCCTGGACGCATTGTTCTAGGTCCTCAATGGTGGTGGCGCGGGTGTATGAACCCTCGAAGTGCCAGACGAAGGCATCGCGCATCTCTTCCCAGGAGTCGATGCTATCCGCGGGGAGAGTGTTGATCCACTGCCTGCACGCCCCCTCCATCATCAGGGGGAGGTAGCGGGCGGCTAGTAGATCGGTGTGGCCGGCGATCCCCATTGCCATGAGGTATGTATCCAGCCACACAGAGGGATCGTACGAGGGGTCGTACTTCTCTATTTCCTTCGGCGCTTTGAAGTTTGTCGGGTATCTTTCGCCTCGGATAATCGGTCCGAAGCATCGGGGCCCGAGTCGGCTTAGCGACCCCCTCGGCTCGCCGTCACGGCGGTTGGTTAGGGTATGCCGCAGGTCGTCGGGCTGGCGTGCGCGCCAGCTCTGGTTGTTGATGATGTGGGTGCGGGCGTCGACGGGCTGACCGTTGGCGGCGACGAAGTTGGTCGCCGGCCGGGGGTCGTTGGTGGAGAGTGCCGCGTTCGAGGGTTGGTGTTGGAGCTGCAGTGGTTTAGTTGGCGGGCAGTTGAGGGTGTTAGCCGCCATGGGGCGGCCGCTTGAGGCCGCTCTGCTGCCAGATGAACGCGAGTACATCCGACCCTGTGAGTCGACGCCTGCGTTTTTTTGCTCGACTGCCTTTGCGAGCAAGGCCTTGACGTACTGGATCTGTAGGGCGCCGTCACCGGTGGCCGCGATGTTGTCGACTGCTGCTCGGCCCGCGACAAGGTTGTCCATCGGGGTGGAGAATAGTGGTAGGCCGTTCGCATCTCGCTCCCGTGAGGAGACTACGATCTGCTGCTGGTCCCTAGGGGCTGCGCTGTTGGGTGGTGGTGGGGCGCCATTCGCCGTCGACCCTGGTGGGGGCCGCGCGCTTCCTCCTGGTGGCGTGTTCTCGCAGATCGCGCGCTCGGCCGCGCGGGTCAGGTTGCTCTCATTGTCAAAATTCAGAGCGCGCCCCTAGACGGTGGGGTTCAGGCGCGACCTGATTCGTTGCTGGTGGTAGCGCGACAGCTCCTGCGCTATCACCTGCTCGAGGCGAAATTTTCCGCGCTCGGCTTGCTCCTTGCGGACTGCTTCCGCCAGCTTCAGGCGGATTTCCTCGACCTCCGTTGCCATTGCGTTGGGAGGGATCGGGTGGAGAATGGGTCCTCCGGCGGGTCGGCGCCAGTCGCCATGTAGGTCGCGGCGTGGCGACCGGTCCCGTCGCAGAGATCGGCGGAGTTCTCCGACCCGGAGTCAAAGTCGAAGATCCCAAGGATGGAGGGATCCTCGAAGTCTCCGATGTTGGAGACCTGGGTGATGGAGCCCGCGGGCAATGCGGTGACGATGGATCCGGCGAGTGACGCCGGGGTCGCCGAGTCGGCGTCGTCGTTGAGGGCCACTTCTTCCGCGGCCGTGGTGGTTTCAGCCACGTCGCTGTGGGCTGAGTCATACTCAGAGGCGAGGCGGTGGATCGTGCGGACCTTACTCTCAGAGAGCCGGTCGCGTGGTGGCGAATCGCGAATGCGAGCCGAGTCCTCCGAGACGATGATGTCGATGAGGCCGACGAAAAGACTGATCATGCCGATCGGCAGGATCATGCTATGCGTGACAGGTCGCGCCGTCGGGACGTAGCTGCTCGGCAAGATTTGGAGCATCTCGCCGATCGCTATCATGCGGCCGGTGGCGATCGACTCGTTGATGGGGAGATTGGATCTCGCCGCAGAACACCGGCTAGACCGGCCAGGCCCCACGGTGGGCGCCACTGTCGTGGGAATGACCATGGCAGATGCTGCAATCGGCAGCGAGTAGTAGAACATGGGGCAAGGGCGGCCAGCCATCTGCGGTGCGAGATGAGGGCGAAGACACAAGGATTTACCCAGGTTCGGCCCCCAGAGGGTAAAGACCTACTCCTGCTAGATTGTATTATGGTGGAAGTACAATGGGGCGAGCTCGGCGGCTAGGCAGCGAGTCGCTTGGGTGGATGATGGAACGTAACATCTACACGCCCTCTAGGGAGGTTTATATAGACTCACCTCCCTAGGGTTTACAGATATCAACCGAAACAGTTAAGGTTTCAGCAATCGTTTAACCTAATCTGACTGGGCCTATCTACGCTTTTGGGCCTTCAGCTTCGAGTCGCTTGAGTCCACGCCAGGTCTTGATCCAGTCGTCGTTACCGCAGGCCCACTCGCAGGTGCCTGGGCTAGTCGGAAACGTCCTGCTGGGTATACCCCGGTAGGCATATCCCCATCACCTGCACAACACAAACTCAAGACTTTGCCCCAACGAATCAGTGAGGTTGTCAAGCTCACCGGTTTGCTGTAACAAAGGATTAAACATATGGTGTGAAAGGTAATGGTTTGCAGCAAGTAAACAAGTAACAGCGGAGGATGTATCAATGGTAAAGAATGGACATGGGTCCATAGTTCATTAAAGGTGCTCTCCTTAGATAAACAACATGGCATGAAGGGTAAACAAATTACAGCAGGGCAATTGATAGGAACTGAGCAAGGCATAACAATGCAATTACTAGTCAGAAAGATCCTATGAGATTCGATTGGGCAATACAACAAGATACATAGACCGCCATCCAACTACATCCATGACTAGAAGTCCACCTTCAGGTTATCATCCGAACCCCCTCCGGTATTAAGTTGCAAGCAACAGACAACTGCTTTAAGCAAAGTGTGTAAGGTAAATAGTCCACATGTTCCATGAACAAGAGACCGTTGTTTTCTCCCTAGTAGCAATAGCACATCTACAACCGAAGAGACTATTGTTACTTCCCTTGGAAACTAGAGGCATGAACCCACTATCGAGCATAAATACCCCCTCTTGGAGTCACTAGCAACTACTTGGCCAAGATAACTACTAACAACGGAGAGCATGAAAGATCACAAACAACACAGACATGATAGAATCATAAAGACAAAACCATTAATCAAACCAACATAATAATCTCAGTATCCATCGGAACTCCACAAACACAACATGCATGATTACAAATAGATTAGATCTTGATCATGAACGAAGCTCACAAGATCTATACATGAAAGCACAAAGGAGAAGATACAACCATCTAGCTACTACATGGACCCATAGTCCAAGGTGGAACTACTCACGCATCATACCGGAGAGAAGGCCTTCGGGATGATCTCCCCTTCGGCAGGGTGCCGGGAAGAACTTCAGATCCCCCCCCCCCGATATAGAGACGATGGTGGCGGCAGCTACAGATGGTTTCGTGGAGATTTGATCGGGTGCTTAGGGTTTCTACATCGGGGGCTTCTTATAGGCGAAGGGGGAGGCCGAGGAGGCGACCAGGGGGTCAAACCCTACCCAGGCGCGGGCCCACCCCTGCCGCGCCTGGGAGGTGGCCGCCCTGTCACGCTTCCTCGTCTCCCCTCTAGACTTCTTGTTCCCCATGGAAAGTAATTGATTTTGACGTTTGTCCCATCCAATTCCGAGAATATTTCTTTACTACATTTTCTGAAACCAAAAACAGCAGAAAACAGGCAACTGGCACTGTGGCAACTTATTAATAGGTTAGTACCAGAAAACATGTGAAAAGCACCTCAAAGTGTAGACAAGCAAAGCAAAGTAGTTACTAAACAAGCATGGAGCATCAAAAATTATAGATACGTTTCCAACGTATCAGCATCCCCAAGCTTAACTCCTGCTCGTCCTCGAGTAGGTAAGTGATGAAAAGAATAATTTTTGAGGTGACATGCACCATCAAAACCAAGATCAAACCATTTGCAAGCATTGAAAGTTGGGATCAAAGAACTCTAAACATGTGCATGGAAGATGGAGTTCTAACAATAAGACATAGTAACTATGCATGCAACATGAAAGGCTACAAACAAAGATCATGAATAACATGCATTGTAAAACGTTTGTTTGTTTCACATACAGAAAACATAGCATAGTGGCAATCAGCTTGTCCCTCGTAGAGTAGGACACCTTCAAAGTTCATAAGGGTGACTAGAAACAAACAGCACAAGAACAAGTAATATCCCAATATGCATCAATCAATAAGCTTTGGAACACTGTACACAGAATGACAACTATGCTCTCTTAATGGTGCCTAAAGATAGAAGGCGGAGATTCAATAGTGGTGGAAGAAAGGCCTTTTTGTAAAGGAAGCAGGGATTACAAGTTTCAAAAAGAGCTTCCAAAAATTATGGTACTTGTTAGCTTTCAGCCCTCATTGCCCCTATCATAAGCATCTTGAAGTGGTTAAGGTTAAAGTGGCAAAGATGGAGTATATGCTTGACGAAGTATAAGTTGGCAATCTCAAGTCCCTTGAATACGAGGGACACACCTGATACGTTGGAAACGTATCTATAATTGTTGATGCTCCATGCTTGTTTAGTATCTACTTTGTTTTACTTGTCCACACTTTGAGGTGCTTTTTACATGTTTTCTGGTACTAACCTACTAACAAGTTGCAACAGTGCCAGATGCCTATTTTCTGCTATTTTTGGTTTCAAAAAATTTAGTAATGAAATATTCTCGGAATTGGACGGGACAAAGGACAAAGTAAATTACTTTACGTGGGGAACAAGAAGTCCAGAGGAGAGCCCGGGAGGCCAGCCAGGGGGGCCAGATCCACCCTAGGCGCGGGTGGGCCCTAGCCCACGCCTGGCTAGGGTTTGTCTGCCCTGGCGGCCGCCTCGGTCTTCCCCTTCGCCTATAAGAATCCCCCGATGCAGAAACCCTGAGTACCCGATCAAATCTCCACGAAACTGTCTACAGCAGCCGCCACCATCGTCCCTAAATCGGGGGGATCTAAAGTTCTTCCCGGCACCCTGCTGGAGGGGAGATCATCCCGGAGGCCTTCTCTCCGGTATGATGCGTGAGTAGTTCCACCTTGGACTATGGGTCCATGCAGTAGCTAGATGGTTGTATCTCCTCCTTTGTGCTTTCATGTATAGATCTTGTGAGCTCCGTTCATGATCAAGATCTAATCTATTTGTAATCATGCATGTTGTGTTTGCGGGGATCCAATGGATATTGAGATTATTATGTTGGTTTGATTAATGGTTTTTTCTTTATGATTCTATCATGTCTGTGTTGTTTGTGATCTTGCATGCTCTCTGTTGTTAGTAGCTATCTTGGCCAAGTAGTTGCTAGTGACTCCAAGAGGGGGTATTTATGCTCGATAGTGGGTTCATGCCTCTAGTTTCCAAGGGAAGTGACAATAATCTCTTCGGTTGTAGATGTGCTGTTGCTACTAGGGAGAAAAAAACGGTCTCTTGTTCATGGAACATGTGGACTGTTTACCTTACACACTTTGCTTAAAGCAGTTGAGTGTTGCTTGCAACTTAATACTAGTGGGGGTTCAGATGATAACCTGAAGGTGGACTTCTAGTCATAGATGCAGTTGGATGACGGTCTATGTATCTTGTTGTATTGCCCAATCAACCTCATAGGATCTTTCTGACAAGTAATTGCATTGTTATGCCTTGCTCAGTTCCTGTCAATTGCCCTGCTATAATTTGTTTACCCTTCATGCCATGTTGTTTATCTAAGGAGAGCACCTCTAGTGAACTATGGACCCCGATCCAATCTTTACCATTGATACATCTTCCACTGTTACTTGTTTACTTGATGCAAACCATTACCTTCCACACCATACGTTTAATCCTTTGTTACAGCAAACCGGTGAGCTTGACAAACTCACTGTTCGTTGGGGCAAAGTCTTGAGTTTGTGTTGTGCAGGTCTCCACATTGTTTGCAACACCTTTGTGAAGTTTCCTTCCTCCTTCTGGTTCGATAACCTCGGTCTCAATTGAGGGAAAACTTGTTGCTTGCTCTTCACACCCTGTGCTTGGGGTTACCAACAAAGTGCCACGTCGAGCACCATCAAGTCTTTCTGGCGCCGTTGTCGGGGAGGCTAAGGACGTCTTCACAAGGGAGTCCTCCACTTCCTTTCTCTTTACTTTGTTTTTAGTTTGCTTTGTTTATTTTGCTTGGTTTTGTTTGCCTCTTTTAAAAAAAACAAAAAAAATAGTCTAGTTTGGTTTGCTTGCTTTATTCAAAAACACAAAAAAATTAGTTCCTGCTCTAGTTGCTGGTCTGTTGTTGCCTTGCTTGGTCATGCTTTCTATCAATGGATGGTTTCTTTGAAACTAGTTCTTATTGGCAAGGTGGGTTCACGGAAGAACACAAGTATTATTATAAGGAACACCGTTTGTCACAAAAAGGGAAACACTTATGGGAACAAATTGATAAGTTGAATACTATTGCTAGCGAGGTGTGCTCTATAATGTTTCTTATTGCTTTGATAAAGCTTGTTGCTGCAGGAGGTATAAACACCTACCCTTTCAATGTGAGTATAATGATAATGTTACCATATCTTCTTATGCTAAAGGAAATTATGATTTTGATGATGTGGAACAAATTGAAGAATTTATTGCCTTCAAGGGTGCATTTGAACTTGCCAGTTTGATTGAAAATACTGATGATGCACCTTATAAACATGAGGTTTTTTAGATACTTAAATTTTGCTTTGATAATTACAGGGAAGAAAATAGCTATATTCTTGAATATTTGAATAGGCGTTTTCCACAAATGGAAGGGACTAATGCCTTGCAGGAGACTATGGAAAAATAAATTGTTGAAACTGGAAGCTCATTAGATGAAAAAGAGGGGGAGAGTGATGAACAAAAGGAGGAAGAATGGATTATCTACCCATGCCTACCTTCTAATGAGAGTAACTCTTTATCCCTTAAATAATTTGATTGTCCCCCATGCTTACCAAAGGAGGATGAATGTTATGTTCTGGTGGATCCCTTTGAAATATCTACTTTGGGTAAAACCTGTGAAGGTTTTAATCCCACTATTTTGAGGTTGATAGAAATTACGTGTTTGTAGATCATGAAAATCATGCTTTATGTGATATCTATATTGTTGAGTTTACTCATGATGCTAGTGAAACTTATTATGAGAGAGGAAAGTATGGTTGTAGAATTTTTCATGGTACTGAAACACCTCTCTATGTTCGGAAAGTTTTGAAGTTACTCTTGTTTTATCTTCCTATGCTTGTCACTTTGTTCTTTATGAATTAATTTGTGTATAAGATTCCGATGCATAGGAATAGGGTTAGACTTAAATGTGTTTTGGATTTTCTTCTTGATGCTCTCTTTGACTTTAATTCATATTTCTTATGTGAGCATCTTCTCAAGCTTCTTATGCCTAACTTAAAGGCGTTAAAGAAAAGTACTTGTTGGGATATACCAAGAGTTTCCTTGAGTCTTGGAAGTTATTACTTCAGTAATGACCTCTCCTTATCCTTTTTGTTTGCTTTTTGTGCTAAGAATGACCTCTAATAAGAGGGAAGTAAGATTTGGGGAGTTCCTGTCCTGAAACAGATTTCTGTCCTCCACCAAAAAAAATTGTGAGGAGGATATGTAACTCGAATTGAGCTCAAAATTTATGAATAAATCCCCTAGTATGTTAGCTAACTTTTGTTAGTTCAACACTTTTTTATTTGAGCAACATAAGATGTTCTAAAAAATAGGTTTATACCTGCTGGTCTGTTTTGACATATTTTTTGCCATTATTTGCATTTACTTCTTATTGATTCCTTTTTGAGTTCTTTTCAGCTAAATTGAGCTTTTTGAAGGAGTTACTACAGTAGCTTGTGTTTTTTGTGAAAAGCCTTGTTTTTCCAAAGCTTTGCCAGTGGTCTAATATCTTTTGAATACACTAATGTTGCTAATGAAGATTGTGTGAAGTTTTGTATGAAGGAGAAAAATTCAGGTGTAAAGAGAGAATGATGCAATGAGATGAATAATGGATAAAAGCTCAAGCTTGGGGATGCCACAGTGGTGTCGCCCCAAGAAATATCCAAGAGGTACAAGCATTAAAGCTTGGGGATGCCTGGGCATCCCCTTCTTCATCAATAAAAAGCTCAGGTCTGTCTAGACACTTCTTTTTTATTGTTTCATGCACAGTTGTGTTGTTCTTGGAGCGTCTTAGTTTTCATTTGATTTTCTTAGTTTGTTTAGTTTTCTTAAGTAGTTTGGACCCCCGTTCTCGCTATGTTGTTTTGCAAATAAGGTTGCTTGGTGTTTGGAAAGGAGTAGTAAGTTCTTGCTTGAAGTGCAAGAGGAGCTTGCATTGACTGTGACTTAGACTTTAGCATGACATGCTAGGTGTTGTTTTAGCATTATGCTTAGTGATTATTGTTGTAGCATGTCTTGTTCCAAACAATTGGGAATGCTTAGTGTGCCTTGAAGAAATTATGCGTTGTTTTAGCATGCAAAAGCATAGTATTGTGGTATTCTCCTTTGATGTTTTGCTTGGGTTGACTTGGCACATTCTTACACCATGTTATGATTCTCACATGTCACCATTAGCCTCTATGATCATTTAGTCCTTGACTTGTACTACCACTCTTTGCTTTGATTAGTATGCTTTGTTGCACTGCATGATTTTGTCCATTATTGCTCTCTTAGTTGGTTGCTCCCAGTCTTTTGCTAGCCTCTACTTGTATGAGTAAGTTCTACTCATGCCTCCAACTCCCAAGAAACAAATTTATTCCAAAGTGTCCACTATGAATTCCTATGCATGGTGTGTTACACCATTCCAAGTATATTCTTGTTTTCAGCTATCTTCCAATTAAAAACTATTTTTTTATGTGAAAACTTAGTGATTAAAGCCCTCACGAACTTGATGGCACACTTTATTCTTTGCCCCTAATAAACTTGAACCATTGTGACAATTTTGTTGTATATGCTTGCACTTATAAGTTGGAATTAGCAGAACCGTGTTGTCACGGGGAATGTTTTCAACATTGCACTTGTACCTTGTTGTACTCAGTTGATATCATGTTCTTTTGTCTATGGATGTCACCGGTGTGAAATAAAGAGGGGACTTGTAAGTCCATGGATTTTGTATTCTGTGTTAGAGAAACGCCTCAGACGCTAGCCTAAGCCATGACTAATCATGGTGGAAACTTGCAGCATCACCATAATGAGCTATCTATGAAGCATCCTCAATAAAAAGCTATGCATATGGTAAATAAAAAGATTACTGAGATGCTCATTGTCTGCTTGCCTTGTCATTTTGGTTATCGGAGATCTCTTGTACCATGTGCAAGGGGTACCCCGTTGGCGGTTCTCAATGATATACAAATACTTACAGTGACAAGAACTTACCTAGACCCAAAGTTGAGTATGCATAAGGTGTGCCCTCGTATTCAAGGGAATTGAGATTGCCAACTTATACTTCGTCAAGCATATACTCCAGCTTTGCCACTTTAACCTTAACCACTTCAAGATGCTTATGATAGGGGCAATGAGGGCTGAAAGCTAACAAGTACCATAATTTTTGGAGGCTCTTTTTGAAACTTGTAATCCCTGCTTCCTTTACAAAAGGCCCTTCTTCCACCACTATTGAGTCTCCACCTTCTACCTTTAGGCACCATTAAGAGAGCATAGTTGTCATTCTGTGTGCAGTGTTCCAAAGATTATTAATTTATGCATATTATGTTATTACTTGCTCTTGTGCTCCTTATTTCTAGTCACCCTTGTGAACTTTGTAGGTGTCCCATGCATTTTATTGCTAATCTATGAGGGACAAGCTGAATGCCATTATGCTATGTTTTCTGTATGTGAAACAAACAAACATTTTTCAATGCATGTTATTCATGATCTTTGTTTGTAGCTTGTCATGTTGCATGCATAGTTACTTTGTCCTATTGTTAGAACTCCATCTTTCATGCACATGTTTAGAGATCTTTGATCCCAGCTTTCAATGCTTACAAATGGTTGGATCTTTATTGTGAGGGTGCATGTCACCTCAAAAATTATTCTGTTTATCACTTACCTACTCGAGGACGAGCAGCAGTTAAGCTTGGGGATGTTGATACGTTGGAAATGTATCTATAATTTTTTATGCTCCATGCTTGTTTAGTATCTACTTTGCTTTACTTGTCCACACTTTGAGGTGCTTTTTACATGTTTTCTGGTACTAACCTACTAAAAAAGTTGCAACAGTGCTAGATGCCTGTTTTCTGTTGTTTTTTGGTTTCAGAAAAGTTAGTAAAGAAATATTCTCGGAATTGGACGGGACAAAGGACAAAGTCAATTACTTTCCGTGGGGAACAAGAAGTCCAGAGGAGAGCCCGGGAGACCAGCCAGGGGGGGCAGACCCACCCTAGGCGCGGGTGGGCCCTAGCCCGCGCCTGGCTAGGTTTTACCTGCCCTGGCGGCCGCCTCGGTATCCCCCTTCGCCTATAAGAAGCCCTTGATGCAGAAACACTGAGTACCCGATCAAATCTCCACGAAACCGTCTATAGCCGCCGCCACCATCGTCCCTAGATCGGGGGGGATCTGAAGTTCTTCCCAGCACCCTGCCGGAGGGGAGATCATCCCGGAGGCCTTCTCTCCGGTATGATGCGTGAGTAGTTCCACCTTGGACTGTGGGTCCATGTAGTAGCTAGATGGTTGTATCTCCTCCTTTGTGCTTCCATGTATAGATCTTGTGAGCTCCGTTCATGATCAAGATCTAATCTATTTGTAATCATGCATGTTGTGTTTGCGGGGATCTGATGGATATTGAGATTATTATGTTGGTTTGATTAATGGTTTTGTCTTTATGATTCTATCATGTCTGTGTTGTTTGTGATTTTGCATGCTCTCCGTTGTTAGTAGCTATCTTGGCAAAGTAGTTGTTAGTGACTCCAAGAGGGGGTATTTATGCTCGATAGTCGGTTCATGCCTCTAGTTTCCAAGGGAAGTGACAATAATCTCTTCGGTTGTAGATGTGTTGTTGCTACTAGGCAGAAAACAACGGTCTCTTGTTCATGGAACATGTGGACTGTTTACCTTACACACTTTGCTTAAAGCAGTTGTTTGTTGCTTGAAACTTAATACTGGAGGGGGTTCGGATGATAACCTGAAGGTGGACTTCTAGTCATAGATGCAGTTGGATGGAGATCTATGTATCTTGTTGTATTGCCCAATCAACCTCATAGGATCTTTCTAACTAGTAATTGCTTTGTTATGTCTTGCTCAGTTCCTGTCAATTGCCCTACTGTAATTTGTTTACCCTTCATGCCATGTTGTTTATCCAAGGAGAGCACCTCTAGTGAACTATGGACCCCGGTCCAATCTTTACCATTGATTCATCTTCCACTGTTACTTGTTTACTTGCTGCAAACCATTACCTTCCACACCATACATTTAATCCTTTGTTACAGCAAACTGGTGAGCTTGACAACCTCAGTGTTCATTGGGGCAAAGTCTTGAGTTTGTGTTGTGCAGGTCTCCACGTTGTTTGCAACACATGTGTGATGTTTCCTTCCTCCTTCTGGTTCGATAACCTCGGTCTCAACTGTGGGAAAACTTGCTGCTTGCTCTTCACATCCTGCGCTTGGGGTTACCAACAAAGTGCCACATCAAGCACCATCAACACCTCATGCATACTCAACTTTGGGCCCAGGTAAGTTCTTGTCATTGTAAGTATTTGCATATCATTGAGAACCGCCAACGGGTACCCCTTGCACATGGTACATGAGCTTTTCCATAACCAAAATGACAAGGCAAGCAAACAATAAGCATCTCAGCAATCTTTTTATTTACCATATGCATAGCTTTTTATTGAGGATGCTTCATAGATAGCTCACTATGGTGATGCTGCAAGTTTCCACCATGATTAGGCATGGATTAGGCTAGCGGCCCAGACGTTTCTCTAACACAGGATACAAACTCCATGGACTTAGAAGTTCCCTCTTTATTTCACACCGGTGACATCCATAGACAAAAGAACATGATATCAACTGAGTACAAAGTACAAGTGCAATGTTGAAAACGTTCCCCGTGACAACACGGTTCTGCTAATTCCAACGTATAAGTGCCAGCATATACAACAAAGTTGTCACAATGGTTCAAGTTTATTAGGGGCAAAGAATATAAAGTGTGCCATCAAGTTCGTGAGGGCTTTAATCACTAAGTTTTCACATAACAAAATAGTTTTTAATTGGAAGATAGTTGAAAACAAGAATATACTTGGAATGGTGTAACACACCATGCATAGGAGTTTATAGTGGACACTTTGGAATAACTTGGTTTCTTGGGAGTTGGAGGCATGAGTAGAACTTACTCATACAAGTGGAGGCTAGCAAAAAGACTAGGAGCAACCAACTAAGAGAGCATAATGGCCATAATCATGTAGTGCCACAAAGCATACTAATCAAAGCAAAGAGTGGTACTACAAGTCAAGGACTAAATGATCATAGAGTCTAATGGCGACTTGTAAGAGTCATAACATGGTGTGAGCATGTGCCAAGTCAACCCAAGCAAAGCATCAAAGGGGAATACTATAATACTATGCTTTTGCATGCTAAAACAACGCATACTTTTTTCAAGGCACACTAAGCAATCCCAATTGTTTGGAACAAGACATGCTACAAAAATAATCACTAAACATAATGCTAAAACAACACCTATCATGTCATGATAAAGTCTAAGTCACAGTCAATGCAAGCTCCTCTTGCACTTCAAGCAAGAACTTACTACTCCTTTCCAACACCAAATAACTTATTTGCAAAACAACACAGCGAGAACGAGGGTCCAAACTACTTTATTCAAGCAAACTAAAAAAACTAAGCAAATCAAAAGAAAACTAAGACTCTCCAAGAACAACACAACTGTGCATGAAACAATAAAAACGAAATGTCTAGACAGACCTGAGCTTTTTATTGATGAAGAAGGGGATGCCTTGGGCATCCCCAAGCTTTGACGCTTGTACCTCTTGGATATTTCTTGGGGTGACATCATGGTGGCATCCCCAAGCTTGAGCTTTTGTCCATTCTTCATCTCATTGCATCATTCTCTCTCTACACCTGAAATTTTTCCTTCATACAAAACTGCACACAATCTTCATTGGCAATATTAGTGTATTCAAAAGATATTAGACCCCTGGCAAAGCTTTAGAACAGCAAGTATTTTCAATAAAAACACAATCTACTGTAGTAACTACTTCAAAAATCTCAATTTAGCCGAAGAGAACTCAAAAAGGAATCAATAAGAAGCAAATGTAAATAATGGCAAAAATATGTCAAAACAGACCAGTAGGTAGAGACCGATTTTTTCGAACATCTTCTGTTGCTCAAATCAAAAAGTTTTGAACTAACGAAAGTTAGCTAACATACTGGGGGATTCATTCGTAAACTTTGAGCTCAATCCGTGTTACAGAGACTCCTCACGAATTTTTTTGCTGGAGGACAGAAATCTGTTTCGGGACAGCAACTTCCCCAAATCTTACTTCCCTCTCATTGCATCATTCTCTCTCTACACCTGAATTTTTTTCCTTCATACAAAGCTTCACACAATCTTCATTAGCAACATTAGTGTATTCAAAAGATATTAGACCACTGGCAAAGCTTTGGAACAGCAAGGTTTTTCACTAAAAATACAAGCTACTGTAGTAACTCCTTCAAAAAGCTCATTTTAGCTGAAGAGAACTCAAAAAGGAATCAATAAGAAGCAAATGCAAATAATGGCAAAAATATGTCAAAACAGACTAGCAGGTAGAAACCGATTTTTTTCGAACATCTTATGTTGCTCAAATCAAAAAGTGTTGAACTAACGAAAGTTAGCTCACATACTGGGGGATTTATTCATAAATTTTGAGCTCAATCCGAGTTACATATCCTCCTCACGAATTTTTTTGGTGGAGGACGGAAATCTGTTTCAAGACAGCAACTTCCCCAAATCTTACTTCTCTCTCATTAGAGGTCATTCTTGGCACAAAAAGCAAACAAAAAGGATAAGGAGAGGTCATTATAGAAGTAATAACTCCCAAGACTCAAGGAAACTCTTGGGTTATCTCCCAACAAGTACTTCTCTTTAACGTCTTTAAGTTAGGCACAAGAAGCAAGAAGAATCAAGTATTTTCAAATGAAGAAGCAGCCTTCTTGTTCTTTCCTTTCTTACCTTTCTTCTTTTCCTTAGGGAAGATACGATTGCTTACCGGAAGATCAAAATGCATGATGCCTTTTCCCACATCTATCACTGCCCCAAGGTGTTTCAGTAGAGATCTTCCAAGTGTGATATGTCCCTTGCCTACACATTCAATAGATAATCAGTAGTCACAATATTTCTTGAGATTTTTGTAAACACACCTTCATCTATTCCAATGGGTAATATAGTGGCATTTTTGGTAAGAGATATTTCCTCTCCTCCTTCAATAAGCCCCCAAAGACTCAAGGAATTATAAATATCATTAGGCATGAGACAAAATTCAGACATGATATCACAGCAAGCATCAAAAAGTGTAGTATTTATTGAGACTTTGATTGTGGGAAACCACTTTGAAGGCTCGGAATTTTGGGAACATAATCATGGTAAGCCCTAAGCGTGTCAGAGCAACTATTCATAGCAGCAATACCGGTCTCAAGAGTGTTTAACCTAGAAAAAATATTTGTGAAAGAGGAATTAGACTTAGCAGGTGTACCATAAATCATGATTAATTTCCTTATGGCATCAAAAGCTTCATCCTCAGTACATAGCAAAAAATCTTTCTCAGCCACAGCATCCAAAGCATATTTATAACGAAGAGTAATACCGCGGTAGAAACTATCAATAACCAAGCTAAGGCTTACCTTAGGCTCAGTTTCCCTCTGGAAAGCAGAGATTCTAGACCAAGCTTCTTTAAAACTTTCTTCACTTTTTTGCTTAAAAGTGGAGATTTCTACCATAGGGGAAATAAAGGTTGGTCCAAAACCAGACATGGTAGCAACTAGAGCAGGAACTAATTTTTTTGTGTTTTTTTGAAAAGAGGCAAACAAAACCAAGCAAAAGAAACAAAGCAAACTAAAAACAAAGTAAATAAAAAGGAAGTGAAGGACTCCCCTTGTGAAGACGTCCTTAGCCTCCCCAGCAACGGCGCCAGAGAGTCTTGATGATACTCGACATGGCACTTCGTTGGTAACCCCAACCGTAGGGTGTGAAGAGCAAGCAACAAGTTTTCCCTCAGTTGAGACCCAGGTTATTGAACTAGAAGGAGGAAGGAAACGTCACACAGGTGTTGCAAGAAACGCGGAGACCTACACAACACAAACTCAAGACTTTGCCCCCAACGAATCAGTGAGGTTGTCAAGCTCACCGGTTTGCTGTAACAAAGGATTAAACGTATGGTGTGGAAGGTAATGGTTTGCAGCAAGTAAACAAGTAACAGTGGAAGATGTATAAATGGTAAAGAATGGACTAGGGTCCATAGTTCACTAGAGGTGCTCTCCTTAGATAAACAACATGGCATGAAGGGTAAACAAATTACAACAGGGCAATTGACAGGAACTAAGCAAGGCATAACAATGCAATTGTTAGTCAGAAAGATCCTATGAGATTCGATTGGGTAATACAACAAGATACATAGACCGCCATCCAACTGCATCTATGACAAGAAGTCCACCTTTAGGTTATCATCTGAACCCCCTCTAGTATTAAGTTGCAAGCAACAGACAACTGCTTTAAGCAAAGTGTGTAAGGTAAACAGTCCACATGTTCCATGAACAAGAGACCGTTGTTTTCTCCCTAGTAGCAACAGCACATCTACAACCGAAGAGATTATTGTCACTTCCCTTAGAAACTAGAGGCATGAACCCACTATCGAGCATAAATACCCCCTCTTGGAGTCACTAGCAACTACTTGGCCAAGATAGCTACTAACAACGAAGAGCATGCAAGATCACAAACAACACAGACATGATAGAATCATAAAGACAAAACCATTAATCAGACCAACATAATAATCTCAATATCCATCAGATCCCTGCAAACACAACATGCATGATTACAAATAGATTAGATCTTGATCATGAACGGAGCTCACAAGATCTATACATGAAAGCACAAAGGAGGAGATACAACCATCTAGCTACTACATGGACCCATAGTCTAATGTGGAACTACTCACACATCATACCGAAGAGAAGGCCTCCGGGATGATCTCCCCTCCGATAGGGTGCCGGGAAGAACTTCAGATCCTCCCTCCCGATCTAGGGATGATGGTGGCGGCGGCTATAGACGGTTTCATGGAGATTTGATCGGGTGCTTAGGGTTTCTGCATTGAGGGCTTCTTATAGATAAGGGTAAGGCCGAGGAGACGACCAGGGGGTCAAACCCTACCCAGGCGCGGGCCTACCCCTGGCCGTGCCTGGGGAGGTTTGGCTGCCCTGGCACGCTTCCTCGTCTCTCCTCTGGACTTCTTGTTCCCCACGGAAAGTAATTGACTTTGACGTTTGTCACGTCCAATTCCGAGAATATTTCTTTACTAGCTTTTCTGAAACCAAAAACAGCAGAAAACAGGCAACTGACACTGTGGCAACTTGTTAATAGGTTAGTACCAGAAAACATGTAAAAAGCACCTCACAGTGTAGACAAGCAAAGCAAAGTAGATACTAAACAAGCATGTAGTATCAAAAATTATAGATACGTTTCTGACGTATCAGCAGCCAACTAGTTACTTATTATGACCATTTCTATCATGAAATATTCAATGTGGTGCTTGATCAAATTATTGTTGAGTTCAATAATCGCTTTGCTGAAAGGTCTACTCAACTCTTGAGGTGCATAGCTTGTCCTGATCAAAAGAATTCATTTTCTAAATTTAGTAATGGTAAGTTAGTTGAACTTGCAAGAATGTATGCCGATGACTTCTCTCAGTATAATTGTATAGTCCTTAGGGCCAACTTGCCACATTCATTGTTGATGCGAGAAATGATCCGAGCTTCACAAATTGTATTGATCTTGGGAACCTTGCTCTCAAGATGGTTCAAACAGAGAGACACAAGACCTTTCCAATGGTATATCGACTTATCGAGTTAGCCTTGATTTTGCCGGTTGCAACGGCAATAGTGGAAAGAGCATTCTCAGCAATGAAGATTATCAAGACAGATTTGAGGAACAATATGAATGCTGATTGAATGAATCATAGCATGTTGTGCTATATTGAGACATATTTGTAAGCATTGAAAAGGATAAGATTTTGGATTGTTTCCAAAGTATAAGGTCACGGAACAAACAAGTACCATGTGTAGCAAGTGGTAAGTTACGTTTTACTAATAAAATTTATGTCTCAATTCTCATGTATTCATTCATACTATTTTTGATTATTATTTTTCTTGTATTTGTAGGTTCTGGTTCTTCTACTATGATTGATTAGGAAATGGTAGACTAGTATGAGAGCAAGGATTCGTTATTATGTACTAAAGATGCACCTTGATTATGTGATTATACTACCGTACTATTTTATGTTTTTATTATTGTACTTCTGTTAAATATTGTTCTCAAAGCTCAACTTATGTATTTTTATCGTGCTTAGGCTATTATATGTTGCTATTTAGAGGGGATTCGAAGATATTTTTTTTTATAGTTTAGGGGTATTAGAAATTAGTCCCGGTCTTTCCCGAATTCTTGATCCGCCGCTGCTACCAGCCATTGGTTCGAACCCCGTGATTTTCTTTCAGTCATTGTAGCGATTGAACTTTCCAAGTTCTAAACAGACTGTTGCCGGCCGGGTTCTGGCCTCTGACATCAACATGGGATTTATTGGCTAGCAAGCAAGGATCAACACAAGTTGGTACTAGAAAATCCGGCGGATCAGCAGGTGAGATACAGAAAATGATTGTAATGAAACCTTTTTCCCCGCAAAAGAAAAAAAAGAACTTCAGCAATGGACACTACAGTTTTTTGTTTTTTAGCGCTGATGACGAGCAAGGAGAGAATGGTAATGACCAAAATTCTGAAAGCCCATGGGCTCCACGGCCTCTATACCTTGAACTCTGGAAGGCCATGGGCGCCGCAGCCTTTCATCAGCAAACGGCCCAAATAAGATTGTAAGATCGAGGTCCAAGCTTGGTATGCAGAGGCACAGCCCGTGAGCGCACGATGGCCCATGGCTTTGTGAAAGCCGAACTAGAATCAAATGAAACTTGTCTGATCAAAATAAAAATGAATCGGTCAAGACGAAGATATTCGTCCTTCACTCCTATTTGATCCAGATCTGGTGGTCTATACAAGACGAAGATATAAAATAGACGGTTTGTTGGACAAAGAACACGTTTTCAGACCGAAATCCAGCGCTTAGCGCTGGACGGATGTAACTTTTAGCCTATGAACGCCGAGTTCTCCACTTACGTTTTCAGACGAAGTAAAGACGGCGATATATTTAAAAAAAATCATCTCCGTCGAAGAAATCTCGGCCAAAGGTGTTCAACAGAAGTACGACCAAACTGTTTGACGATCAAATTATTACAAAACAGGATAGTAAAGTCCGTCGTCGTCGATGGGGATGGGCTCCTCCTGCGTGTCTGGTGCGATGGGGATGGGCGCCTCCTGCCTTTCTGGCGAGGTGGAGGCAGAGCCTGGCGAAGGCGTGGCGGCCGAGACGGTCGGCGCAGAGCTCGGCGTGCTGACGGCGATGTCCTCAGCGAGTATGCCGTTATGGCGCGCCATGTACCAAGCTTTGACCGACGTGCTCATCGTCAAGGTGTCTTCGCCGCCCATGAGAAACTGGAGATCTATGTTCCTCTTCTTGGCGACGAAGTTCGCCTTGAGTAGGTCGAGCTTTCGGTCTTAGTTTTGGAGCAGCTGCGTCCACCTCTCGTCGGCCTTCTCCCTCTTCTCGACATGAGCCTTGGAGTCGGCGATGCACTTCTCGATGGAAGTGTGGAGACGTCGGCGGGAGGTCCTGTTATTTTGAGCATCTTCGCCTTCTTCTGGCCGATCTCCAGCCTTTCTTTGCTAGGAGTAGGGGAGGAGCCTCCGTGTTGTACACATCGTCCTTGTTCTTGACGAGGTCCATGCGAGTATCCACCCATTTTTGGCATTTCTGTATTTCTGTGAAAACGTGGTGGAATCTGAACTTCGTCTTGGTGTCGTCCTGGTACATGCCGAGTGCACGAACAAGCTACAAATGCAAGATGAAGTGTGTCAGGACAGGCATGAACTCGACATTGTTTCGGCTAGATGTTGGTGAAGTATCTTGCTATCCATGCTTTCACGGCTGACGGGTGTGCGCTCGATCTCATCGAGAATGTCGTGCCACTTGTTGCACGCCTGCTGGATGAGCCCCCGGTGATTGATCATGCCTTTCTCGCCACGCTCCATCTAGATCTTTCTCTCCTGGAACATGGCCGGCAAGATCGGCGAGAACCCAGCTGGGGATCCGACGCTTGGTTGGCTTCCCCAATGCACAGCGTACTACGTGGGGACGATTGGCGGCGGGCGCGACACCGCCATACGTGTCGCCCGCTCCGAAGCCGCTTGCGCTTCCTCATCGCCTCCGCCGCCACCGCGAGCGCCTTCGCCTCTGACCTTGTCGTCATGTCCTTACGTCTATCTGTTTCGATCTTCCTGTGCCAGACTAGTGCCAACCACTCGGCGTCGGTCAAGCCCTTAGGCCTCGGCTTCCTTGCCTTTTTCACCTTTGGTTCGCCGACGATGGGTCAGGGTTTGACGAAAGCCTTGGGCGGCATGGTGGGCGGGAGCTCAGAGAACTAGTGGGAGATGTGGTGGGGAATGGAGAAGAAAGGAGGGAGGGAAAGAAGAAAAAGGCAAGAGTTCGGCCTCCAGTCGCCTACAGGGTTGACCCACTCGCTTTTTCGCTGCGCCCGGTGTTCCCAGGCGATTTTCAACGTCCCGGGTTCGGCCTAGGAACACCGAATGAAAGTTGGACAAACCCGACGTTATTCGTGGAAACACGGTTGGGCGAATTTACAGTCGCCTACAGGGTTGACCAACTCGCTTTTTCGCTGCGACCAGTGTTCCCAGGCGGTTTTTAGCGTCCCGGGTTCGGCCTAGGAACACCGGATGAAAGTTGGACAAATCCGATGTTATTTGTGGAAAACCGGTTGGGCGAAAATTCGCCCTCCGTTGTTGAAAAAACGCGCTGGAAACGCTGTTGAGATGCTCTAAAGATAACAGTGTCATGTTGTCCACTTGGGGTGGAGAAAAAAATTCTGCAAGCAGCGGTGTTAACAAATATACTAGCATAAAATGGAACACTTGAGTGTTTAATTCCTAAGAAATATATTAGCACTAGGCGACCATACTAATGATGATGAGTCTTTTTCTGGGTGGGGAAGCCACTTGTACATTGCTAGATTGAGTGAGAAACTAACAAGGTTATGAGGCATTGATCCGTGCAGAACCAAAAGCGTCCCCACTGGTCCAGTCCAGTATACCAGTCCATTTCGCCCATAATAAATACACAAAATTGACGCACAGCGGCACCACCAAGAAGAACTTGACAGATCAAGCCAGCAGGACCATGCATGAACAAGGGATCAGACGGAAGGGAAGAACTTGTTGAGGTTGAATGGCAGCGAGTAGAACTCCTGGCTCCTGGCGTCCTTCTTGAAGCTCCTGAACTTG
Source organism: Avena sativa (assembly GCA_916181665.1). Classification (NCBI taxonomy): domain Eukaryota; kingdom Viridiplantae; phylum Streptophyta; class Magnoliopsida; order Poales; family Poaceae; genus Avena; species Avena sativa. The sequence goes on along the minus strand of OV702297.1, from coordinate 366,200,978 downwards.
TCCCACCAGTGGAACCCTCGGTCCTTCCTCACCGAGCTCTGGGTCAAGTGCATCGTGTTGTCCAGGAAGAACGCCACCAGCCCCGCCACGAACGGCTTGTTCGAGAACGGCACGTTGATCATGTCGTTGAACTGTCAACATGAACAAATGAAAGCCATTAATTTCAGATAGAGGAGAAGTAATGGCGTGGGTCCCTGTCATGTGTTCATCGTACCCATCTGGCGCCGGTGTGCACCGGGCCGTGGCCTGAAACAGAGGTGTACTCGTTGAAGTACTGAGGAACCGAGACGCCCATGAAGAAAGCGAAACCCAGGATGAACTTGGTCCTGAAGCTGTTTAAGTTGCAGAACTGAAGGAAGCTAATACCACAGGCACCTGCTCAGGGGAAGAACAATTTAATCATGCTGGTTGCAACATAACCGTCCAACGATGATTTGTTTCAGATCTCTGAACATACCGACGTATGCGAAGAAAACACAGTACATGCCAGCAAATACAGGCAACGGGATGGACGCGAATAGGGCTCCGAATTTTCCTGTTTTTTTTCAAAAAAGAAATAAACTTAATCAGCTTCAGTAACAATATATGTGTACAGCCAAAGCTCAAGTAACAAGTTTAGCATAATACCTAGGACGGCGAAGAAAATCATGAACCCGGCAGATATTTGCACCACCCTCCTGCTGCCAACATGTGTCACAGCAAGTAAACCAATATTTTCCCTGGAAATACCAAGTTTACAAAACTAATTAGTAAAGTAAAATCATGCATCCCATCAAGTAACGCCACTTCTACTATCCTCAAATACACACTTACACTGAAACTGAGGTTCCACTGGCTGTCCCAAAGAATGAATTAAGCAAGATACCGATGCCCTGAAAGTGGCATTTCAGAGTGATCAGCATTGGTACCAAGTAAAAGATGAGACGGACTTCGCTGTTCAATAAATGATCAATTTACCTGCCAACCAATTCCCCGACTAACGATCGTCGGAGGTATCATCGTCGCACTTGCGTACCTTGAAGCAGCAATGAAGGCTCCAGTTGACTGCAATCACACAATTCATCATTTTTATTATGACCGAATGCAATGCATTTTTCTCTCCTTTTTAGGAAAAATATTGCAGACAAACCTCTACAATAGCAACAAATGAAGTCATCATCATCGCAAAAGCTTCTCCAGCATCAAATGTTGGAGCACCCCACTGAAAGGGATACGGGACGCTTATCCTACAGCCAGATTTCAGCACGTTTATAAGAAAATGTGTCATAGAAATTACATTGTGACAGAACAGTATGGTTTTCTGGGAGCCTACCATGGAGCTCCTCCAATAAGCCCTGAACGATCGACGCGGCAGTGCACCTGTGTCTTTGGCCTGACGTTCTTGTAGGCACCACTAATGGTGAGAATGTATGCGTATAGCCACACAATTGAAACGGTGAAAAGAACAGAGAACCGGCCAAAGACGCCCTTTCCAGAATGCAACACATGGGGCAAATACTGTCATGGAAACAAAAACGATCAGTACATTACCTTATTCAAAACTACTCCGTCATGCAGAAAGTCATAAAATGGTGTCAGTATAATACCTCAGCAAACACAACCATTAGAATGAGTTCTGGAAGACCAACTTCCACACACTTTGCTACCTGCAAATTATCGCAGAACAATTTTATCATTCTTCCCTGAATATAGAAACAGGAAAAAAAATAAACAAGTGATGGAGCAAAACTAACCGCTGGAAAACCAAGTTCATAAAGCCCAAATCCAACTAGTGAAACAAGAGGAACTGCAGATAATGGGCTTAGCAGTCTGCATAAAAATCATGCAGGATAGTTAGTTGCACAGACTGAAACGCTGCAGGGTTCTAATAAGATAACTTTAATTCAAGAAGAAAGGCCTAAAATGAGACCTACTTGACGACATTGCGCCAGAGGCCACTGAAACCAAGGATGATCTGAATCGTCGATGCGATGATGAGAGCACCTTGTGTTCCCCTCATGGTCCGTAAGAATTTCTGGACAACACAACATCGAGGCAAGCTTGTTAGCATTTCCTGCGAGAAACTCAGAAAATTAACTAGAGGACCAAAAATCTGTTGGGCTGTATAGTACCTCGTGAGGGTCTGCCACATCGTTGTAACGTCCAGCCAATATGATCGAGATGGTTGGCGCGACGAAGGTGTAGGATCCACCCATCACAACAGGGAGACGGGTACCGAAGAAGGTCTGGAGCAAGGTGTTTATGCCGGCGACGAACAAGAGCGTCTGAATTACCGTAGCTTTCTCTTGCTGAAAAAATAGGCAGTGCAAGTGTCATTCAGAATTTCAGATGCTTGGCAGGCTGAGAAAAGCCTTGGTATTTTCTTCAGCGTTATCGGATTAAGATTTCAAATTAGGTGAATGCTGGAATGAACAATTTAGCAGGGCAGTGCATAAAGTTGTTGGGACTCACATTTCCGCCTCCCATTTGAGGAACAAGTGCGCTGGGTATGATGACGGTGGTGCCCAGCATGACAATGAAATGCTGAAATCCTAGTATCACGGCCTCGGCTGCGTATAGGATCACAAGGAACAAAGAGAAACGTCAAGATACTAGCATTTGAGTACTACTACCAATTTCATAAACATGTTTGCAACTGAAAGAGCTTTTCATTGTCTACTCAGGTGCGAAGGAAGAATCTTCCTAGACTGCTTTAGCAGAAGTTTTATTTTTTGTTCGAACAAAAAACCTGACCAGAAGCAACATGAAGAAACTTTTTTGTACTAGCGAAAGTATGAACTGGTGTGCACCGACAACAAAAACAGAAAAGATCACATAAGCAGTGGGAGAAACAGCCTCGACATGTAACAAAGAAGTATAGACAAAATTAAGGAACAGCGACGGAGCAGCACAAGAAAGGAATAAACGTTTAAGAGCAGAATCAAAAGGCCCCTGTAGCGGGGAGGAGGAGGAGGAGGAGGAGGAGGAGGAGACGTACGCCATGGCGGTGGGCTTGTGATGCAGAAAGAGACGCCGGCCAGCTGCTCCTTTGGCGGGTGCGGCTGCAGCTCGTCGGCCTTGGGCGGCGGCGCGGCTGCCATCTTCCTCCAAACTCCCGAGAAACCCTCACTTCACTTCAGTCCACGCGGAAACAAACAAGCAACCGACTGATCTGTTGTTCTTTTGTGCTCCCAGAAACCAAGAACCCTCACGAGGAAGGAAGGAACAACCAATCACTCGCTTGCTCACTCAACTCAGTCACTGGTAGTACATGAACAGGGAGAAAAGGCGGAAAGAATCAAGAAAGGTTGGCCTTTCTTTTGATCTGGCCTAGCGAGCTAATCTCCCACTACCACTCCTCCTCCAAGGAAGAGAATCTGCTGATTGCTGACCCCAAAAGGCACCTTACGAGCCGCACACTCTTATTTCTCCCTCGCAGCAAGAAAAGAAGGAAGAAAATCTCAAGAGGAAACAAACGATGGGTCTGGCTATCTGCAAGAGCGAGCTAGAAGAACTACTACTAGGAGCACAGCAAGGCAAGCGTCTCCCGAGGTGAAAATTTTCTCTCTGTCTGGGGGCAGAAAGGGAGTGGCAGAGAGGCGGAGCAGAGAACGACTGCTCTCTTGCCTCCTCCCCCTTTCCGCTTTAAAAACGGCGCCTTTTGCAAGCGGAGCTGGCCTGCCTTTTTCTCCTCCTCGCTGCGCTCCCCCCACGCAGTCGCGGACGCACGCTGCAGCGCTCCCCACGCGGGGCGAGCCATTTCGGGGCTAATCTCACTCAACTGCTCGGCCGGTTCCAGTCCACGTTCCGCAACCGTTTACTGCTCTGGGAGGAAAGTTAAGATGAACAGCTCTGTAATTCTCGCAGATCGATAGTGACCGTGCTCTGCCGGTACAATTTCCCCAAATACGCTTTGAGGAAGGAACCTGTGAAGCCGGAAAGAATTATTATGGAAAGAAAGCGGTTGTTGAGGGAATTTATTCTCCTCTATCTTCGCTAGAGAGAAAGAGGAACACCCAAGCATGATAGGCTGTCCACTAAAGTAGCCGCCTGCCCACGGCGCTAGGGCTTGGCAAGATTCAGGCCATGATTGGGCAAAAAAAAAAAAGAAATCCCCAGGACCATGCTGATTAATCAGCCCTCAAATCTAGGCTTCATCTAAGCTGGCTAACCCGAATTCTTGTCAGTGGCAGCTAGTATAGCAGCTTGTCCGTTTGATGAAATACGGAGTGAGTAGCAACAGGACATTCCCTGTCCAATAATTTAAAATGCTGTGTGCGGCTGACTGATTGGTATTGGTACTGGTAAGCATATTCAATAGGCCATGGACGGTTCTGCGTCTGCCTTTTCGATCTAGCGCCGCTAGATGTTTCGCGAGTAGAGAGCTGGTTCCAGCTTCCGAGTGCTCTTGTCATCATCGGGTGTAGCTACGTGGAAGCGTATGGTTGTTTAAACGGAACAAGGAAACAAGGGGGAGGTTGGGCAGGTGATTCATAGATTTCCTCCGGCCATTTCTTTTGTGTCTTCTTCGGTGAGGTGTGACATAAGTATTTGATATCACCACGGTATCTTGACTCACACATCTCATCTCCGTTATCTCGATGTCAAGAACTAGTCTAGATGTAAAAGATGGGCAACCGCCGTATAATTAAAAGGAAAAAAAAAAAGGACACGTAACAACGTGCTTGAATGACTACCAGCATCATTCCCCACAACAAGTCGAGGAAGGCTTTCCAGAAGTAACGCCCACGAAATATGTGACGCGCAAGCCCCGTTGTCATGGGATCCTCTATAACTACAAAAGGCTAAACTAAGGGTTTCACCCTAAACACCAAAGAGAGCAAGTGCGATCAATCTCCAAGCAAATCCTTCAAACAAGAAATTTGTATACACAAGACAGTGTTTTCTTACCTCAGAGGTATAGAAACGGTTAGCCAAGAGCAACTCCAGATCGAAACCACCATGTGTTGCTATCTCAACTTGTTGATGCAAGGAAACTCCCGCAACAACACATGAATAACTCAAATTTGAAAATCGTCAGTCGACTGATAGACATGCGTGTTCTAGCCACACACACATCCTCGCGACAACAGCCTTTGTCGCATCAAGACTCGAAGCCACCAAAACCATCAGTGTTACCCCTACAATGCATCGGCTTGTTCCAACACTAAAATGTCTAAGTGACCAGACAAAGACTTGCTCCCTGCTTTGGATGTCTAGAGTCACTCGTTAACGGAGAAATCCTTGCTCCGCGATTTGGATGGACTGGTTCATCAAAACTCCAATTCTCTCCAAAGGAGCGTTCTTCGATCTGTAAAGCCAGATAAACCGACCACTGCAGGGTGCACACTTCCCAAACTAGATGACACGAGCTGCAAGAATATATGAAATTTCCCAAAAAGATTAGTTTAAAGCAAAAAAGTAACTTTTTGAAATAAAATTCCTAAAAAGAAACTAAAAATAGATTCAAATAGGAAATAATACATAGAATCCAAAGATTAATTTTATGAAAAAAAATATAACTACTTTTACTTGAATAAAAATTACAAGTTGTTTATTTGACTTAAAGAAATACCTCTAAATGAGACAGAATACTCTTAAAATACTTTAAGTCCAAATAATATTTCTTAAAATATATGAATATACTTTTCAACTTGAAAACACATAGTTTGAACTTTGAGTATTATATAAAATAATTTTCTCGTAGTATATGAAAATTCTAAAGTGAAATTCATATAAATCATGTGAAAATTCTAAAATGAAATTCTTATAAATTATATGAAATTTCGAAAGTGAAATTCTTAAAAATCATAAAAAAATCGAAAGTGAAATTCATAAAAATCATAAATAAAAATTGAAAGTGAAATTCATAAAAATCATCTGAAAATTCTAAAATGAAGTACATTTAGATTCCAAACCAACATGCAGCAAGAATAAATCATTTTAATTAAGGGGTGGAAAATCAACAAATTTAACTAAAGCTTTTCATAACTATGCATTATATCATAAATTTGGATCTTTAGATATTGTCCTTACCGTACAATGATGTTATTTCCAGAACCCGAGGTCCAAGGTACTGTAGAACACTCGAACTACAATATCTCATAGTTACTAGATAAGTTCAATCTTGCATATCCTTTGAATTGCTTTACAAAAATAACTTCTCAAAAGTATTACAATATCACTTGCATTCAAAAGAAAAAGACTATTTTTATAATCAATATGAAGTAGAGGTTGTCAGCCCTAGGTGATCGGATAATTCATTATGGTGGACAATGAAATCATGGTTGGAATATATAGGAGGCAAACCATGTGGTAGATATTCCATTGTACCGGGAAAGTGTAACATCACAGGGTTTAAGGGTAAGAGAAAAGTGACTACATGTGTGTGTATTGCATTCATGCATATAAAATCTGAAGAATTTTCGTGCAAAGTTTTAAAACACAAAAGGGATTAGGGTTTCTCTCTGTTTGATAATTTAAAGTTTAGATTGTCAAATAAGTGTGCTATAAACTCTAACATGACCTTTGTTGAATCCTTTGTTTTTGGGTGATCAATTCAAATGATATGTTTGAATATAAAGAAAAGGAGTATGAAATTGAATTATAAATATAGTTAGTGAATAATTAAAAGAATCGAATTCTCATTCATAAATAAGATACAACAAGAAAGGATGTCTTTATAGCTCTGAATAAAGAGAAAAATACAACAAATAGAGAATCAAAATTATACATTAAATCATACATTTTCTTTCATTTCTTCTTCTTAACCATTTATTGACTTGTTTTGTTCCTACAAAAGAAAAGACACACAAATCAGTAAAGAAAAGAGAGGGTCAGTAGATTAGTATGCTCTCAGACTAAGGCACAGATGGACTATGCATAATTGCATCATTGAGATAGGACTAGGGAAAGTTTTACCAAGGTAAGTAGTAAACTATTCTTATTAGTACATGTTTGCCTTAGCCTTTTCGCATCATTGGATGGGACAAAGATACATTTGGCATCACAGAGTTAATTACCAAGTCAAGATAAGGCAATCCTAGTCGAGCTCATCCACACTAGAAATATTACAGTCATGTAACTTGAACCCTTGGAGGCTCCACATGTAAGCGGGCAACCAACCTAAACACACATGTTATGGATGTGTTATCAACACCACAGAGAAGAGAGCACCAGCCGTAGCCAGACTACTAGCAAGACTACATACAAAGGATAGTGATTGGCAAGTCTTTAGACCGGGACTAAAATCGAATGGAAGTTTGAACAAGAAAGATATCACCTTGTTTGTGTAACAAAACTAAAGGCGTTTATGGGTAAATTAGCGCGCCTATACAGAGTGTATAAAAGTTGCATGTTACTCCTGGTTCCATGAAGGAACTATTGGAGATATGCCCAAGAGACAATAATAAAGTGGTTATTATTATCTTCGTACTTATGATAAATGTTTACATACCATGCTATAATTATATTAACCAGAAACATTAATACTTGTGTGGTTTGTAAACATAAAAGAGTCCCTAGTAAAGCCTCTTGTTAAACTAGCTTGTTGGTTAATATATGATCATGGTTTCCTGATCATGAACATTGATATGTTATTAATAATAAGGTCATATAATTAGGAGAATGATGGGATGGACATACTCCTATAGTTGGGCGTAGCATAAGATCAAGTCATTCAAATAGTTCACTTGCTATAAGCTTTCTGATACATAGTAACCTAATTCCTTCGACCATGAGATCATGCTAATCACCATCATCGGAAGGATGCTTTGATGACATCAAACACCACACCATAACTGGGTGGCTATAAAGGTGGCATTGAGTGTTCGGAAACTATGTGTTGAGGCACATGGATCAAGAGTGGGATTTGTCCATCCATATGACGGATAGATATATTCTGGGCCCTCTCAGTGGAATGTCATCCAATTATCTTGCAAGCATGTGAATGGATCACAAGGGATCACATATCATGGGAACGAGAAAAGAATACTTATCGGTAACGAGGTTGAACTAGGTATGCAGAGATACCGACGATCAGACCTCGAATAAGTAAAATATCGCGAGACAAAGGGAAATTGGTTCCGTATGTAAATGGTTCATTCGATCGCAAAGTAATCATAGAAATATGTGGGAGTCATATGAATTTCTAGATTCCTCTATTGGTTATTGATCGGAGAAGAGTCTCGATCATGTCTGCATAATTCACGAACCGTAGGGAGACACACTTAAGGATTCAATGTTGTTTAGTAGATATTTAATGTGAGTAAAGAGACCGAATGTTGTTCGGAGTCTCGGATGGTATTGGGATATCACGAGGAGATCCGGAATGGTCCGGAGAATAGGATTCATATAACGAAAGTCCAATTTCGGAGTTCGGGAATGATTCCGGTGTTTTCACTGAAATGTTCTAGAAGGGTCTAGAAGGTTCACCGATCCGAAAGGGGAAGGGTACATGGATGTGTCATGACAAAGTGTAATGGTTGCATCATGTCCTAGGTCACTTGGCTGGACACTTGGAAGAGAGAAATCAAACTCTAATTTGAAAGTCAAAAAGGCAGTTTGAAAAAGTCAAATCCCAACAGGGTTTCTAAGTTAGGGAGGGTTTCCACCTGGGTTGGGAACACCCTTGTACGCCCCCACCTATATAAGGAGGGGTGGGGTGCACCCCAAGGTATCCCCCTTTCCCTAGGCGCCCAAGAAACCCTAGGTTGGCCGCCGCCCCCTCTCTAGTTGCGACCAATCTAGATCTCCTCTAAACCGCTAACGACTAGCTAAACTCTAGTTGCTAGCTACCTCTTGTTGGAGATATGCCCAAGAGGCAATAATAAAGTGGTTATTATCATATCTTCATACTTATGATAAATGTTTACATACCATGCTATAATTGTATTAACCGGAAACATTAATACTTGTGTGATTTGTAAACATAAAAGAGTCTCTAGTAAAGCCCCTTGTTAAACTAGCTTGTTGGTTAATATATGATCATGGTTTCCTAATCATGAACATAGAGATGTTATTAACAATAGGGTCATATCATTAGGGGAATGATGTGATGGACATACTCCTATAGTTAAGCGTAGCATAAAGATCAAGTCATTTAATATAGTTCATTTGCTATAAGCTTTCTGATACATAGTAACCTAATTCCTTTGACCATGAGATCATGCTTATCACCATCACCGGAAGGATGCTTTGATGACATCAAACACCACACCGTAACTGGGTGGCTATAAAGGTGGCATTGAGTGTTTGGAAAGTATGGGTTGAGACACATGGATCAAGAGTGGGATTTGTCCATCCATATGACGGATAGATATACTCTAGGCCCTCTCGGTGGAATGTCATCCAATTACCTTGCAAGCATGTGACTGGCTCACAAGGGATCACATACCACGGGAACGAGAAAAGAGTACTTATCGATAACGAGGTTGAACTAGGTATGCAGAGATACCGACGATCAAACCCTCGGATAAGTAAACTATCGTGAGACAAAGGGAAATTGGTATCATATGTAAGTGGTTCATTCGATCGCAAAGTAATCGTAGAAATATGTGGGAGCCATATGAATTTCCAGATTCCTCTATTGGTTATTGATCGGAGAAGTGTCTCGATCATGTCCGCATAATTCACGAACCGTAGGGAGACACACTTAAGGATTCAATGTTGTTGAGTAGTTATGGAATGATGAGTAAGAGACTGAATGTTGTTCGGAGTCTCGGATGGGATCCGGGATATCACGAGGAGATCCGGAATGGTCCGTAGAATAAGATTCATATAAGGAAAGTCATGTTTCGGGGTTGGAGAATGGTTCCGGTGTTTTCATCGGGAATGTTCTAGAAGGTTCCGGAATGTCCGGCACTCCGGAGGGGAAGGGTACATGAATGTGTCATATCAAGTTTGAATGATTGCATCATGTACTAGGTGACATCGCTGAACAAAATAAAGGGTTTAATCAAATCCTAGTTTGAAAAGTCAAACGCCAATTTGAAAAGTCAAACGGCTATTTTGTGAAGTGGAGGGGAAGGTGGAAACCGAGTTGGGGAGGAGTTCCTCCCCTCCACCGCCGGCCCACTTGGGATCCGAGTTGGGGAGGGACTCCCCTCCCCTTGGCCGCGCCCTCCCACCTATATAACGAGGGGCAGGACTGCCCCTCCTAGACCTACACCTCTCTCCTCTAAACCTAACCCTAGCCGCCGCCGGCCACCATAGCCGCCGCCGCCCTAGGGTTTGCCCAAGCCGCCAACTTGGGGAAATCCCCTTGCCCTAGTCGTCGGCCTAGCTCCCTCTATTTGGTGTGTCTAAACCCTAGATCACCGAGGCCTCTCTCATAGTCCACCATACTCGCTCCGGCTTAAGGCGAAGCCCTGCGAGATCTCCCCTATACTTCCGGTACCACGCCGTCGTGCTGCCAGAATCGCGAGGAGAGTGCTACAACCTCCGCTGCCTGCTGGAACAAGGGAGAGGAAGGTCTTCATCGAGTACCGAACGTGTGACCGACTGCGGGAGAGCTGCCAGAACGCGGCGCCGGAAGGATCGTCTACACGATCTTGAGATCGGGAAGAGTACGACTACATCACCCACGAGAATCCGCTCTCGTTAACCGCTTTGGAATCTTCGAGGGTGAGTTCCTCTATCGACTCGTTGCTACAATATAGTAGATAGATCTTGGCTTGTTTGTTTGCATGCGGTAGAAATTTTTTGTTTTCCATGCTACAAACCCCTACAGTGGTATCAGAGCCGTGTCTATATGTAGATCTGTTGCATGAGTAGAACACAATGGTCATTGTGGGCGTTGATGCTTTTATTGTCGATTGCTTTTTGTGTACTTTGCATCTTGCGGGCTGGTGGGATGAAGCGGCTCGGACTAACCTTACATGACATCGTTCATGAGACTTGCTCCACGCTTGACATGCAACTTGTATTGCATAAGTGGCTTTGCGGGTGCCTGTTTCTCCCAACATAGTTAAGATCCAATTTACAACGGGTGATTGACAATACTAGTATCAATGTTGTGGTTCTTGTTCGTAAGTTAGAGCGACATTTATCGAAAGCCCCAAACCACGTAAAACATGCAAAGAAAGTAGAGGCGTCTAACTTTGTTTTGCAGGGGTGTGCAGTGATGTGATATGGCCATGATTGTGATTATATTTGATGTATGCAATGTTCCTTATTGTAAGTTGGCAACCGGCAGGAGCCATATGGTTGTCTTTAATTTGTTAAGACCCGCGTGTCTATTCAAAGTAGTTGTAATAGTTGAAGCTGGTGGACGACAACCATGGAGGAGCGTCATTGACCTTGATGCAATACCGGTGATGATGGAGATCATGGTCGTGCTTGAAGATGGAGATCGGAAGCACAAAGAAGAAAGGCCATATCATATCACATATTATGAATTGCATGTGATGTTAATCCTTTTATGCATCTTGTATTGCTTAGTTTACGACGGTAGCATTATAAGATGATCCCTCAAGCACACAATTTCAAGTCTTAAAGTGTTCATCCTTAGTAAGCACCGTTGCTAAAGCTCGTTGTTTCGAAGCACCACATGATGATCGGGTGTGTTAGATTCTGCGAGTGTATACAACGTGAGCAAGCCAGATTTGCTCATGCGGAAGCTAAGGTTTGATCTTGACGAGCCTAGCATGTACAGACATGGTCTCGGAACACGGATCACCGAAAGGTAAAGCATGAGTCATATAGTAGATATGATGAACATGTTGATTGTTCGCCATTGAAGCTACATCAACTCTCGTGATGATCGGTTTTGATGTGGTGGATTTGGTTCGTGTGATCACTAAAACAATGTGAGGGATATTGTTTTGAGTGGGAGTTCAACGGCAATATGATTAAAAGTTGAACACTATTTATCATAAATTAAATCAAAGTGAATTTGTATAGTTGTTGTAGTCATTGGCATCCGTTTACCACCTTGCGCTTAGTTTTAAATGAGATGATAGAACTATAGAATTCTGGTTAGTTACTTTACGAACTGGTATCGTATTGTTTTGAAGTGTTAATCTAAAGTTTAAAAGTCCTATTGCAAACTTTCAGTAAGTTCCGGTTACTCCATGAAGTTTAATAATTGGTATTAAAATCGAGAGTGACAATTCCAAGAGTTTGTGTATGAGTATCATGTTTGTCTCCTTGATTCTTGATATTCAAAGAATTGTCTTATTATCAAGGTTATCTAGGATCTGAAAGAGTTGTTTCAGAAACCATGATGTGTGGAAGATATTGTGATATCTGAAACGAAGTTTTGGTCGCAACATGATAGAGTATAATATGGCAAAAGTCATGTTCTCATATTTGATAAGAATTTCCAAAAGGTTGGAGACACTAGTTGTCCTAAACCTCCAAAAGGTTTTGGAGAGCAACATTATACTCATGATTCACCGTTATAAGCTAAAGTAGCTTGATCATGAATAAGTCCATGAGAAGGATGAATATTTGAAGTAGGTAAAATGTTTACTACATCAAGAGATTACTAAAGAAAGGAATTTGAAAGAACACCAAACATTTGATGATGGTGAACTGCTTCAAAGTGCAAGTCCAAAGACATTGGTATTTTACTATACATGCTTTGGACTATGTGTCATGTATATGGCTCCACTATTGATGTTGATAGATTCTTTCAAACAGAAAAGGAAATACTGAAAGAGAATCTCATAAGTATATGGCAGAAAAGAAAAGACTAGAATTGTTCAGCTTAAGTATACAGATGATATACATGTTATGGATATATTCTTTGCTTATTAAACAATGTGGTTCTTAAGTATTTGATACTGAATTTGTTGGTGTGAATTGTCATACGAAACAGCACAATTCATGAACTACAATGGCCTAAGTAACTAGCAAAAGAATATGTGATGATGTTCATCGAGAACAAATAAAGGTTTATTGTGTTGCTCATTAAAAGCTTGCCTTCAAGATTTGTTTTTATCAGGTATTATGAGAACAAAAGGGTTGTTCAATTAATTGCAGTAATCCATAAAATATGGATGATTCACAAATCTCGTTGGAGAAATCACATCTATAAAACTAGTGCTAAAAATGTCGAAAGACAAATTGGTTGAAAGATCACTTATGAAGTGACATCGCCGTTTAAATTATATTGGAAAGAAAACATGAAGAAACTCCATGTGGATGGAATTTTGGAGTTTTTTTTATTTTTGATCAAATGACGCTTGTGAAACTTTCCTAGAGATAATTAAAACTTCGTTCATAGGCCAAAAGGGAACGAATGACTAGCTTATTGGAACTTGTACATATTGTTGTATGAAGTCCATTATGTGTAGTCAAGAGCGATGGATTTCAACTTCATATGCTTCCTCCGAAAATTTGAGTGAATATATGAATATTTACTTAATAAGGATGAAGTATGAAACATTTGAAAAGTTCAAAGATTTTCAAGATGAAGTGCAAAATCATTATATAAATAGTTTATGATAAGATCATAAAGGAAGATATTTGAGTTACGAGTTTAGCATAATACCTAAGATTTAAGGAATCGTTCCATGGATTTGCATTTTCCGAAACACCATAAGAGTATGGAGTGTTCGAGATATGTAATTAAACCTTGTTTGACATGGTAAAGATCAAAGGTGTAATTTATAAAACTGTCATTATATTTTAAAGATTAAAAGCTTTAGAGACTACCGTTTTTCCACTGAAAAGAGCTCCATCATAATCCGTTGAATTGACACCATATAAAGTTATGGTTTGGGATAAAACTCAAGTTGTCCTTTCTTAAACATTGGTATGCTATGCATAAGAAAGATGTTTGCAACCAAAGTCGGATGAACCTATCTTTGTATGTTATTTCAAATAACTGTTCCTCCATAACATCGGAGACAAAAATGTTTGTCGCTTAGAACGTCAAGTTTCTTTAAGAAGGAATTTTTCATGAAAAGTTAAGTGGGAGGACAATAGAACTTTGATAAGGTTAAAAGAACCTTAGCTATATGTGCAGAGTTGCGCAGCGCCGAAAAGTGTTCCGAAGGCAGCAACAATGCTCATGGCTCACGTGCCTCAAAGGTTGTGGTTATGGAGATCTAAGTTCCTATTAAAACAAGTAGGTCGGGTAAACAATCAAATACCAAGATTTGAGAGTTAAATCATTATTTGACAATAATGATCCGACTACATGCAAAGAAGCGATGATGGGCCCTGACTCCGTCAAATGGCTTGAAGCCATAAAATCCGTGATAGTTCCATATACGAGAGATCAAGCTTTGAACTTGAAAGACCCTCTGGAAAGGTACAAGACCTTACAGTCGTATTTGGATCTATAAAGAAATAGATATGGATGTTTCACATCTATGAAATTATCGACATGTCGGAAAGAGTTCACGACAATGTTCAAAGAGTTGACTATGACAAGATCTGATCTTTCATTAAACGATATTTAGTCTAGACGGATTAATGTAGCAACTACGACATATAATTTTGTTATGTGTTGAATACACAAAACAAGTTCTTCTAATAGAATGGTTAACAAGGACGTGTGCATGACACGGTCCAAAGGGTTTTGTTAATTCAAAGGATGCTAAAAGCATATGCAAACTTCAATAGTTGAAGTAAGCATCGCGGAGTTGGAATCTTCACCATGATGAAACTGCTAAAAGAGTTTAATTTCATCGGAGACGATGAAGATGCTTGCATTTGCAAAAAATTAAGTGGGAGCGCTAAGACATGTTTCTAATACATTATGTGGAAGACATATTGTTGATTGGAAATAATTTATCTTTTATTAACACAGGATAAGAATTTCATCTCGATGAAAGACTTAGGCAAAACCCAAATATTTGTCATCAATAGACGCTAATATGGTTGTGCCGAAAGTACATAGATGATATATTGAATGAGTTCAATATATAAACTACAAGAAAGGTTCTTGTCACACAGAAAGGATTGAATGAGTTCAATATTGATGATATATACAAGTGTATTGACATTTGGTAAGTGAAACAAAGATTCAAGTATAGATTGATACTTGATGTATGAAATCACAAAGAGTAATTATATCAATCATGTTGTGATATGTACAAATCCAGATATGTCCTATGCTCTAAATGTTATGAGCATATACCAGAATGATTCATAAGATGATTATTGGACGATAGTAAAGATATTCTTATGATCTTGCAAAAGAACTAAGAATATATTATTTTGTAGAAGTGACAAATAGATGGTTAGTTCATTGTAAATGAATTACATTGATACTAGTTTTGTCACAAAGTACAAATTAAGTTTATCTCAATCTAAACTAAGGGTGGCACAATATGATGGAATGAGAGTTCCATAATGAATTTGGATGAGTTCCAAAGTTAAGACATTGTGACACATACTACAAGAAAAGGCTAAGTATATAACTGCTATTATAGCAGCAAAAGAGGGCATTTGTGTCAAGTAGTTTGTTATCAAACTAGGTGCAGTTCACAGCATGGATAAATACATTGAAGATATATTGTACGACAATATTATCAACATGTTTTAACCCCAAAGAACTAAAGGTCACACCAAAGGACCAAATTTGTACAAAGCCATCTCATTAGAGAATGAGTGATGCGTAGAGACGTAAAGACATGCAATTAGACACAGACCAGGAAGTGTCAGATCCGGAGATCACTTGACCACTAGCAATCGTGTACATATGATACCAGAAAGCCATAGGTGTTGAATACACAAAGGTTTGAAACTAGATTATTGACTCTAGTGCAAGTGGGAAACTGTTGGAGATATGCCCAAGAGGCAATAATAAAGTGGTTATTATCATATCTTCATACTTATGATAAATGTTTACATACCATGCTATAATTGTATTAACCGGAAACATTAATACTTGTGTGATTTGTAAACATAAAAGAGTCCCTAGTAAAGCCTCTTGTTAAACTAGCTTGTTGGTTAATATATGATCATGGTTTCCTGACCACGAACATAGAGATGTTATTAACAACAGGGTCATATCATTAGGGGAATGATGTGATGGACATACTCCTATAGTTAAGCGTAGCATAAAGATCAAGTCATTTAATATAGTTCATTTGCTATAAGCTTTCTGATACATAGTAACCTAATTCCTTCGACCATGAGATCATGCTTATCACCATCACCGAAAGGATGCTTTGATGACATCAAACACCACACCGTAACTGGGTGGCTATAAAGGTGGCATTGAGTGTTCAGAAAGTATGGGTTGAGACACATGGATCAAGAGTGGGATTTGTCCATCCATATGACGGATAGATATACTCTAGGCCCTCTCGGTGGAATGTCATCCAATTAGCTTGCAAGCATGTCACTGGCTCACAAGGGATCACATACCACGGGAACGAGAAAAGAGTACTTATCGGTAACGAGGTTGAACTAGGTATGCAGAGATACCGACGATCAAAACCTCGGATAAGTAAACTATCGTGAGACAAAGGGAAATTGGTATCGTATGAAGTGGTTCATTCGATCGCAAAGTAATCGTAGAAATATGTGGGAGCCATATGAATTTCCAGATTCCTCTATTGGTTATTGATCGGAGAAGTGTCTCGATCATGTCCGCATAATTCACGAACCGTAGGGAGACACACTTAAGGATTCAATGTTGTTGAGTAGTTATGGAATGATGAGTAAGAGACTGAATGTTGTTCGGAGTCTCGGATGGGATCCGGGATATCACGAGGAGATCCGGAATGGTCCGGAGAATAAGATTCATATAAGGAAAGTCCTATTTCGGGGTTGGAGAATGGTTCCGGCGTTTTCATCGGGAATGTTCTAGAAGGTTCCGGAATGTCCGGCACTCCGGAGGGGAAGGGTACATGAATGTGTCATATCAAGTTTGAATGATTGCATCATGTACTAGGTGACATCGCTGAACAAAATAAAGGGTTTAATGAAATCCTAGTTTGAAAAGTCAAACGCCAATTTGAAAACTCAAACGGCTATTTTGTGAAGTGGAGGGAAAGGTGGAAACCGAGTTGGGGAGGAGTTCCTCCCCTCCATCGCCGGCCCACTTGGGATCCGAGTTGGGGAGGGACTCCCCTCCCCTTGGCCGCACCCTCCCACCTATATAAGGAGGGGCAGGGCTGCCCCTCCTAGACCTACACCTCTCTCCTCTAAACCTAACCCTAGCCGCCGCCGGCCACCATAGCCGCCGCCCTAGGGTTTGCCCAAGCCGCCGACTTGGGGCAATCCCCTTGCCCTAGCCGCCAGCCTAGCTCCCTCTATTTGGTGTGTCTAAATCCTAGATCACCGAGGCCTCTCTCATAGTCCACCATACTCGCTCCGGATTAAGGCGAAGCCCTGCGAGATCTCCCCTCTACTTCCGGTACCACGCCGTCGTGTTGCCAGAATCGCAAGGAGTGTGCTACAACCTCCGATTCCTGCTGGAACAAGGGAGAGGAAGGTCTTCATCGAGTACCGAACGTGTGACCGACTGCGGGAGCGCTTCCAGAACGCGGCGCCGGAAGGATCGTCTACACGATCTTGAGATCGGGAAGAGTACGACTACATCACCCACGAGAATCCGCTCTCGTTAACCGCTTTGGAATCTTCGAGGGTGAGTTCCTCTATCGACTCGTTGCTACAATCTAGTAGATAGATCTTGGCTTGTTTGTTTGCATGCGGTAGAAAGTTTTTGTTTTCCATGCTACGAACCCCTACACATCTAAACCTCGGCCCTCTAAACCCTAGATCGTCGGGGCTCCCTCTACTCCACCATACTCGCTCCGGCTTAGGCGAAGCCCTGCGGGATCTCCCCTCTACTTCCGACACCACGCCGTCGTGCTGCCGGAATCGCAAGGAAAGAGCTACAACCTCCACTGCCTGCTGGAACAAGGGAGAGGAAGGTCTTCATCAAGTATCGTACGTGTGACCGGCTGCAGGAGCGCTGCCAGAACGCGGCGCCGGAAGGATCGCCTATGTGATCTTGAGATCGGCAAGTGAACGACTACATCACCCACGAGAATCTGCTCTCGTTAACCGCTTTGGATCTTCGAGGGTTAGTACTCTATCGACTCGTTACTACAATCTAGTAGATAAATCTTGGCTTGTGCGTGTTCATGCGATAGAAAATTTTTGTTTTCCATGCTACGAACCCCTATAGGAACTACGACCGTAGCGTGGAAAGGAACTTAATAAAGTTTTCAAAACCCATGAATACTAACCGACATAATTTTTCTAAATAAAACTTACCCTCTTCAAGAAACTGTATTCGAAAACATGCATATGCCTAAGAGCACCAAGCCATGACAATAGATAGTGCATAAAACGTCTCTATTTCTAAGAATTTGGTGAGTACGCTCGTACCAAGGTACGTCCTTACTCCATTTCTTAGGTACCAAGAAAACCAAGAAATCTACTTTAGAAGAATTCGAAGAGGGAGATATCTACTACGAGGAACCAGATTTCAGGTGGCGTTTAAGGTGTAGATTACGGTATAGAGTTTAGAATTAAAGATGAAGACATAGACATAGAGAATTGACATTGCAAGCATAGGATAGTTTGGGTAGGCAACGTAGATCCTTACTAGACAAAGTTGCAAAGCTCTAGTGGTACTAAACCTAGAAGTATCATTGACTGTCAAGATAGTACTTTTAAACTGAATTTTAGTTGTTAAATTTCATTGGACCGAGGAGGACGTTGAAGTTTGTATTTATCTTTGGTTTTATCAAGGAATAAATAAGAGTTTGAACTCAAAATGACTCTATTTATTATTTTGAGGGACATAATATTTGCGAAATGACGTCTCATGGGTGTTATGGCATACAAGGTGCGGTTTTTTACACTAGTAGAAAACAAGACATTAGTCCCGGTTTGTAAGAGGCTTTAGTCCCGATTGCCATCCGGGACTAACGTATCGGGACTAAAGGTTAGGCCTTTAGTCTCGGTTCTATTATAAACCGGGACTAGATTGTCTCCACGTGGCCCCGCTGCGCGCGCGGGGCTGGAGGATCTTTAGTCCCGGTTCGTAACACGACAGCGTTTTGCACTAAACTGCTGCCGCAGCGAGAGGTGGGATTTTAGGGTTTTAGGATTTTCTTTTTTGTGTTTGATTATTTTAATTTTGTGTTTTCATATACATATTATTCTACGCTACTGCATGTTGTATACATTGATGCATATATAATATAATTTCTCTCACGATTACATAAAGACATATAAATATATACACAACCGAGACTAGAGCTCGTCTAATTGATTTACACGAAGATTGTTACAATGGATACTGTCTTTTTGTGTCTATCCATGATTACACGAAGGTCTATCCACTTTGTACTCTCCTTTTGTGTTTATGATGTCCCTGAGCAAAAATCCTGACAACTCCTCTTGAATTGCTAGTAGGCGTTCATGTGGTAGGAGCATATCCCGCATCGCATCCAACTATATATAAAGAAGTAGATCATTACGAATGGAACTCAACAAAAACTATGGTATAAAATAAATTGCGAATATATTGTTTACGTACTCGAAGAAAGTCTGTGCCCTGCTCCATACACCCACGAATGAACTCGTATACGTAATATCCACATAAATTAGTCCCTTATGGCTGCGTTGCACACTTTTCGATCGAGAATATAATTCAATCAAATAATAATCAAGCATGATAATTGTATGAATGATAATTGTAATATCCATATAAATTAGTCCCCTAGCTCTCGTACTACTTATCGGGACCGTACGAAAAGTGAGCTCCTCATGCCATTCACCCCGAACCTCCTTCATGAACCTTTTCCAAACTCTGTCCGGCAAAAAAGAAATGAATGAGTTATTAATTAGTTTACATCTCAGAGAATAAACAAAAGAGACAGATATAGTGCGATGATGATTGAAATTACTTTTGGAGGCAATCAATTATGCTGCGGTAGTCTTCCATCGGCTTCTTTAACGAGTCCGAGATTTCCACTTTTGCACGGTCAACATCAATGTTTAGAAGAATCCAGTAGTAGTTGCGCACATTTATATACACTTAACATCTAGTAAACAAAAATTGAATGTGTACAAGACAGTAAGACTCTTACCCATAGTTGTAAGAAAATAGAATTTGTGTCTTGTAATGTTACTCCATTAAAAACATTAGCAAGTTATCCTCCGTTTCCTCGGGGTTATTTATTAGCGTATGTCCATTAACTCTGTTTGGGTCAACGAATCCAATGTTGTAGATTGACTTTCTTCTACATTTTTGAATCTTCATTCTGCATATATAATAGCATATAGAAGGAGATATAGTAAGGATAACGACAGGAAATGAATTGAATGAGCTGAGTTAGTGACTTAATTACTTACAGACAATAGCAGCTGAGGAGGTACTTGTCGAGGGCGTCTAGGTTGAATAGCTGAAATAGTTCACAAAGTTCAATGGAGATCTCGTCTGGACGGAAGTACTCCTCTCCAACTTTACATACAAGAAATTGCCGCCCTTCCTTTGTGACTTTCAAGTACCAGATATGCAATAGTCGCATATGTGTTAGAAGATCATCGAATACCTCATCACTGACCAGAGGATCCCCGTAGACAAATTTCCGTGCTATTGGTCCCTTGGCGACATTGTCTCCGCTGGCTAGAAGTGCTTCGAGGGGCACGTTACACTCCTTGGATAATTTAATAGTTAATTCCATATCTATTCCACCTTGTGTGGGCTGGGGTAACACCTTGAACGGGGCGATGGATTGTTTTGCCTGTTTGCCGAGCTGGGCAACTTCTTTTGATTTTCTCCCTCTTGTAGTACTATTTGATGACTTCTCTTTTAGTGTCTTCGTAAGACAGCGGGTATAGTCATCTTTCCTATTTAACACATGATGGGGTGGTTGCTCAAGGAATGCCTTGAAGTGCTTCTTGACTTTTGGATCAACTAGCACCTGTGGCTCGGGTTGTTTTGGTGCAAAATGGGCCTTCACTTCGGCCCGGGAGATCACCGCGCTTTCCTCATCAGTCCGGTGATAAGCTAACTTGGGAGGAGACGGTGGTACTCTTGGGAGGGGATCTTGTCATTTTCGGCATCAGGTCTCCCTCGATGTAGCGGTGTTATTCTTCTGCTTTCTTCCTTTTGATTCAGTGGGCGGAGGCGGAGGCACCAGAGATGGAGATGCAGTTGCGCTGCGATCCCTCTCAGGAAGGGGTGGACTATTGTTTCTTGGTGGAGACGATGGACTCGGAGGTGATGGTGGCCTCAGAGGTGATGGATTGCTTCTCGGAGGAGAAGATTGCCTTGGCGCCCAGCCTGGAAACACGATGTGATGTTTTTTCCAAATAATGATCCCACCCTCCACTTCTCCCAATGTTTTCTCCCCTTCGCCTGCAGGGATGTCAAGCTCAAGTGATCGACATGTCGGTTCAACTTCATCCACACCGACACGAGCATAGCCAGCTGGAATCTGACTTCCATGGTAGGTCGCTTCCGGTGGACAAGGTAAAGCAAAGCCGAGCGCCACCTTCATAGAAATGTTCTTCACTATGACATGTAGCTCACAAGATATCCTTGCCTCGACTTCATCCACGGGGTAGCGAACCATCGTTGCACCGGCCGTATCATCTATCACTGGTGCATTATTCTCCATCAGCATTAGATTATTAGCTTGTACCTCCGTGGAAGCCACGCTGCTTCTCCGTTGAGATGGGCCCATCAGACTGTCTAATGCAGGATCTTGCTGTCGGGCCAATACTCTAAGTTCATTAATCTGCTCCTGTTGCAGCTTGAACATGGCTTGAAATTCCTCGTTCCTTTTTTTAACCGCCTCCAACCGCGCTGCCTCCTCCGCCTTCTGCCGGTTTGTTTTTCTGGATCGGCTTCTATAAGTGTCGATGTCATCGGGAAACCCTGTCTTCCATGGAACAGATGGGCCAAAGCCTCGTGTTTGTCCGACTTTTTTAGGATTCCCGAGGGAATATGTCAGCTCATCGTTCTCTCTGTTGGGAATGAACTTTCCATCTTTTCTCAGTTGTATCACTTTAACAAGTTCATCTTTGGTTTTAGTAATAGCCTTCTTTGTAACAATAATCTCCCCGATTTCAGTGTCATACGACCCCCCATGCCCAAGGAGCCAATTTTTTGACCTCACGGGCCACTGATTTGTAGCTGGCGTGACCCCTTTTTGATGCATTTCTTTCTCGGTTTTTTCCCACTTCGGCGCGGCCGTCTTGTAGCCACTTGTCCCCATAGTATGGTGATATTTATTTTTGGCCGCATTTAACTTATTCTTTTTTGACTTGGCTGTAGCTGCTTCTGATTCCTTGTATGTCACAAATGGGGCCCAGTTATCCCGTTGCTTCTCCAGCGGGCCAGTGAATGGCGGAGTCAGCCCCTTCTTGGCAAAGTTGTTGTACAATCTTTTCTTCCAGTCCTTGAACTGTCCACCCATCTTCTTAAGGGCCCACTTTCTGACTTGCAACCTCAATGCCTCATTGAGTTCAGGAGTTTCCAATTCAGGCAGAGAGAAGTGTGTCGTGAGTGAATTCCAAAGACCCTATTTGGCTCTATCATCGACAAAAGTTTCTCCAACTCGATCACTTTTCATTCTTGGCTTATTCCACTTCTGAGTGGTGATCGGGATGGCGTCCGTGACTATCGCTCCGCATTGGTGTACAAATACACTTGCGTCCTCTTTTGGCTCCAAAGGTTCGCCGAACTCAAACACTAAATCAATAGTGAAACGCGCACCATCGGCCAACTTTTTGGTCGGGCCTCGTTTCCTTGCAGAAGATTCGCCCGATGCGGAGGTCTAAGAGAAGAAACAGTTGTTAGTACATATATATATATATATGAATCAAAACGACCCGTCTTTTTGCGCTCAAAAATGGAAAATGGCTTTTCCGAGCGACGAAAAGGAAAACTTCCTCCTGCAACATTGTTCTCCATCCCAATATACAGAAAGGTTTGAGATCCCACGGTTGGGATATAGTTCATGTAAGTGTTGGAGATATGCCCAAGAGGCAATAATAAAGTGGTTATTATCATATCTTCATACTTATGATAAATGTTTACATACCATGCTATAATTGTATTAATCGGAAACATTAATACTTGTGTGATTTGTAAACATAAAAGAGTCCCTAGTAAAGCCTCTTGTTAAACTAGCTTGTTGGTTAATATATGATCATGGTTTCCTGATCATGAACATAGAGATGTTATTAACAACAGGGTCATATCATTAGGAGAATGATGTGATGGACATACTCCTATAGTTAAGTGTAGCATAAAGATCAAGTCATTTAATATAGTTCATTTGCTATAAGCTTTCTGTTACATAGTAACCTAATTCTTTCGACCATGAGATCATGTTAATCACCATCACCGGAAGGATGCTTTGATGACATCAAACACCACACTGTAACTGGGTGGCTATAAAGGTGGCATTGAGTGTTCGGAAAGTATGTGTTGAGGCACATGGATCAAGAGTGGGATTTGTCCATCCATATGACGGATAGATATACTCTGGGCCCTTTTGGTGGAATATCATCCAATTAGCTTGCAAGCATGTGACTGGCTCACAAGGGATCACATACCACGAGAACGAGAAAAGAGTACTTATCGGTAACGAGGTTGAACTAGGTATGCAGAGATACCGACGATCAAAACCTCGGATAAGTAAACTATCGTGAGACAAAGGGAAATTGGTATCGTATGAAAGTGGTTCATTCGATCGCACAGTAATCATAGAAATATGTGGGAGCAATATGAATTTCCAGATTCCTCTATTGGTTATTGATTGGAGAAGTGTCTCGGTCATGTCCGCATAATTCACGAACCGTAGGGAGACACACTTAAGGATTCGATGTTGTTGAGTAGTTATGGAATGATGAGTAAGAGACCGAATGTTGTTCGGAGTCTCAGATGGGATCCGGGATATCACGAGGAGATCCAGAATGGTCCAGAGAATAATATTCATATAAGGAAAGTCTTGTTTCAGAGTTCGGGAATGATTCCGGTGTTTTCACCAGGAATGTTCTAGAAGGGTCCGGAAGGTCCGGCACTCCAGAGGGGAAGGGTACATGAATGTGTCATGTCAAAGTGGAATGGTTGCATCATGTACTAGGTCACTTGGCTGGCAAAATAAAGAGAGAAATCAAATCGAAGTTTGAAAGTCAAACGCCAATTTGAAAAGTAAAATCTCAAGTTTGCTTGGTGGAGGGAGAGTAGGAAACCTACTTGGGGAGGAAGTCCCCTCCCTCCACCCGCCGGCCAAGGAGGAGGAGTTGGAGGAGGACTCCCTCCTCCCAAGCCGCACCCTCCCACCTATATAAGGAGGGGTAGGGCTGCCCCTCTCCCACACACCTCAAACCCTAGCTCCAGGCGCCACCACCTGCTGCTGCCGCCGCCTAGGGCCTCCTCCCAAGTCGTTGACTAGGGTTTCCCCAAACCCTAGCCGCCGTCCAAGCCCTCCCCTTGGTGCCCTATAAACCCTAGATCACCAAGGCCTCTCTCATACTCCACCATACTCGCTCCGGCTTAAGGCGAAGCCTTGCGAGATCTCCCCTCTACTTCCGACACCACGCCGTCGTGCTACCGGAATCGCGAGGAGAGTGCTACAACCTCCGCTGCCTGCTAGAACAAGGGAGAGGAAGGTCTTCATCGAGTACCGAACGTGTGACCGACTGCGGGAGCGCTGCCGGAACGCAGCGCCGGAAGGATCGTCTACGCGATCTTGAGATCGGCAAGTGTATGACTACATCACCCACGAGAATCTGCTCTCGTTAACCGCTTTGGATCTTTGAGGGTTAGTATTCTATCAACTCATTGCTACAATATAGTAGATAGATCTTGGCTTGATCATTGATTAGATCTTGATTGTGTGTTCATGCGGTAGAATTTTTTGTTTTCCATGCTACGAACCCCTACAGTGGTATCAGAGCCAGGTCTATGTGTAGATCTGTTGCACGAGTAGAACACAATGGTTATTGTGGGCGTTGATGCTTTTGTTTTCGATTGCTTCCTGTGTACTTTTCATCTTGTGGGATGGTGGGATGAAGCGGCCTGGGCTAACCTTACATGACATCGTTCATGAGACTTGCTCCACGCTTGACATGCAACTTGTATTGCATAAGTGGCTTTGCGGGTGCCTGTTTCTCCCAACATAGTTAAGATTCAATTTACAATGGGTGATTGACAATACTAGTATCAATGTTGTGGTTCTTGTTCGTAAGTTAGAACGACCCTTATTTAAAGCCCCAAACCACGTAAAACATGCAAAGAAAATTAGAGGCATCTAACTTTGTTTTGCAGGGGTGTGTTGTGATGTGATATGGCCATGATTATGATCATATTTGATGTATGCAATGTTCCTTATTGTAAGTTGGCAACCGGCAGGAGCCATATGGTTGTCTTATAAATTTTGTTAAGACCCGCGTGTCTATTCAAAGTAGTTGTAATAGTTGAAGCTGGTGGACGACAACCATGAAACGTCGCCATTGACCTTAACGCTATACCGGTGATAATGGAGATCATGTTCGTGCTTGAAGATGGAGACCGGAAGCACAAGAAGAAAGGCCATATCATATCGCATATTATGAATTGCATGTGATGTTAATCCTTTAAGCATCTTGTATTGCTTAGTTAACGACGGTAGCATTATGAGATGATCCCTCAAGCACACAAATTTCAAGTTTTAAAGTGTTCATCCTTAGTAAGCACCGTTGCTAAAG
The DNA here is from genome assembly GCA_916181665.1 of Avena sativa. NCBI lineage: Eukaryota > Viridiplantae > Streptophyta > Magnoliopsida > Poales > Poaceae > Avena > Avena sativa. The sequence continues at coordinate 366,175,370 of OV702297.1, read as the reverse complement.
CTCGTTGTTTCGAAGCACCACGTGATGATCGGGTGTGTTAGATTCTGTGAGTTTATACAACGTGAGCAAGCCATATTTGCTCATGCGGAAGCTAAGGTTTGATCTTGACGAGCCTAGCATGTACAGACATGGTCTCGGAACACGGATCACCGAAAGGTAAAGCATGCGTCATATAGTAGATATGATGAACATGTTGATTGTTCGCCATTGAAGCTACATCAACTCTCATGATGATCGGTTTTGATGTGGTGGATTTGGTTCGTGTGATCACTAAAACAATGTGAGGGATATTGTTTTGAGTGGGAGTTTAACGGCAATATGATTAAAAGTTGAACACTATTTATCATAAATTAAATCAAAGTGAATTTGCATAATTGTTGTAGTCATTGGCATTCGTTTACCACCTTGCGCTTAGTTATAATTGAGATGATAGAACTATAGAATTCTGATTAGTTACTTTACGAACTTGTATTGTATTGTTTTGAAGTGTTAATCTAAAGTTTAAAAGTCCCATTGCAAGCTTTCAGTAAGTTCCGGTTACTCCATTAAGTTTAATAATTGGTATTAAATCAAGAGTGACAATTCCAAGTGTTAGTGTATGAGTATCATGTTTGTCTCCATGATTCTTGATATTCAAAGGATTGTCTTAATATCAAGGTTATCTAGGATCTGAAAGAGTTGTTTTAGAAACCATGATGTGTGGAAGATATTGTGATATCTGAAACGAAGTTTTTGTTGCAACATGATAGAGTATAATATGGCAAAAGTCATGTTCTCATATTTGATGAGAATTTCCAAAAGGTTGGAGACACTAGTTGTCCTAAACCTCCAAAAGGTTTTGGAGAGCAACATTATACTCATGATTCACCGTTATAAGCTAAAGTAGCTTGATCATGAATAAGTCCATGAGAAGGCAGAAAAGAAAAGACTAGAATTGTTCAGCTTAAGTATATAGATGATATACATGTTATGGATATATTCTTTGCTTATTAAACAATGTGGTTCTTCAGTATTTGATACTGAATTTGTTGGTGTGAATCGTCATATGAAACAACACAATTCATGAACTACAATGGCCTAAGTAAACTAGCAAAAGAATATGTGATGGTGTTCATCGAGAACAAATAAAGGGTTATTGTGCTGCTTGTTAAACATCAAAGCTTGCCTTCAAGATTTGTTTTATCAGGTATTATGAGAACAAAAGGGTTGTTCAAATAATTGCCGTAGTCCATAAAAGATGGATGATTCACGAATCTCGTTGGAGAAATCACATCCATAAAACTAGTGCTAAAAATGTTGAAAGACAAATTGATTGAAAGATCACTTAGGAAGTGACATCATCGTTTAAATTATATTGAAAATAAAACATGAAGAAACTCCATGTGGATGGAATTTTGGAGTCTTTTTTTATTTTTCATCAAATGACGCTTGTGAAACTTTCCTAGAGATAATTAAAACTTCGTTCATCGGCCAAAAGGGAACGAATGACTAGCTTATTGGAACTTGTACATATTGTTGTATGAAGTCCATTATGTGTAGTCAAGAGCGATGGATTTCAACTTCATATGCTTTCTTCGAAAATTTGAGTGAATATATGAATATTTACTTAATAAGGATGAAGTATGAAACATTTGAAAAGTTTAAAGATTTTCAAGATGAAGTGCAAAATCATTGTAACAAGAATATAAATAGTTTATGATAAGATCATAAAGGAAGATATTTGAGTTACAAGTTTAGCATAATACCTAAGATTTAAGGAATCGTTCCGTGGATTTGCATTTCCCGAAACACCATAAGAGTATGGAGCGTTCGAGATATGTAATTAAACCTTGTTTGACATGGTAAGATCAAAGGTGTAATTCATTAAACTGTCATTATATTTTAAAGATTAAAAGCTTTAGAGACTACCATTTTTCCACTGAAAAGAGCTTCATCATAATCCGTTGAAATGACATCATATAAAGTTATGGTTTGGGATAAAACCCAAGTTGTCCTTTCTTAAAAATTGGTATGCTATGCATAAGAAAGATGTTTGCAACCAAAATCGGATGAACATATCTTTGTATGTTATTTTGAATAATAGTTAAGTATTCCTCCATAACACCGAAGACAAAAGTGTTTGTCGCTTAAAACGTCAAGTTTCTTTGAGAAGAAATTTTCCGTGAAAAGTTAAGTGGGAGGACAATAGAACTTTGAAAAGGTTAAAAGAACCTTTGATATATGTGCAAAGTTGTGCAGCACCGAAAAGTGTTCCGGAGGTAGCGATAATGCTCATGGCTCACGTAACTCAAAGGTTGTGGTCACAAAGGTCTGAGTTCCTATTGAAACAAGTAGGCCGGGTAAACAATCAAATACCAAGATTTGAGAGTTAAATCATTATTTGATAATAATGATCCGACTACATGCAAAGAAGCGATGATGGGCCCTGACTCCATCAAATGGCTTGAAGCCATAAAATCCGTGATAGTTCCATATACGAGAGATCAAGCTTTGAACTTGAAAGACCCTCTAGAAAGGTACAAGACCTTATAGTCGTATTTGGATCTATAAAGAAATAGACATGGATGTTTCACATCTATGAAATAGTCGACATGTTGGGAAAGAGTTCACAACAATGTTCAAAGGTTGTATATGACAAGATTTGATCTTTCATAGCGATATTTAGTCTAGATGGATTAATGTAGCAACCACTACATATAATTTTGTTATGTGGTAGTTGAATAAACAAAACAAGTTCTTCTAATAGAATTGTTACCTAGGACGTGTGCATAACACGGTCCAAAGTTTTTTTTGTTAATTCAAAGGATGCTAAAATCATATGCAAACTTCAATGGTTGAAGTAAGCATCGCGGAGTTGGAATCTTCACTATGATGAAACTGTTAAAAGAGTTTAATTTCATCGGAGACGATGAAGATTCTTGCATTTGCAAGAAATTAAGTGGGAGCGCTAAGACATGTTTCTAATACATTATGTAGAAGACATATTGTTGATTGGAAATGATGTATCTTTTTATTAACACAGGATAAGAATTTCATCTCGATGAAAGGCTTAGGCATAACCCGAATATTTGGCATCAATGTCTATATGGATAAATTGTGACGCCAATATGGTTATGCCAGAAGTACATAGATGAGATATTGAATGAGTTCAATATAGAAACTACAACAAAAGTTCTTGTTGCACAGGAAGGATTGAATAAAGATTTAAGTATTTTTGATACTTGATAGATACAATCACAAAGAGTATTTTATCAATCATGCTATGATGTGTATAAATCCAGATATGTCCTATTCTCTAAATGTTATGATCATATACCAGAATGATTCATAAGATGATTATTGGACGATAGTAAAGATATTCTTATGATCTTGTAAAAGAAATAAGAATATATTATTTTGTAGAAGTGACAAATAGATGGTTAGTTCATTGTAAATGAATTACATTGATACTAGTTTTGTCACAAAGTACAAATTAAGTTTATCTCAATCGAAACTAAGGGTGGCACAATATGATGGAAAGTAAGTTCCATAATGGATTTGGATGAGTTCCAAAGTTGAGACATTGTGACAGATACTACAACAAAAGGCTAAGTATATAACTGCTGTTATAGCAGCAAAAGAGGGCATTTGTGTCAAGTAGTTTGTTATCAAACTAAGTGTAGTTCACAGCAAGGATAATACAATGAAGATATATTGTACGGCAATATTATCAACATGTTTTAACCCCAAAGAACTAAAGGTCACACCAAAGGACCAAATTTGTACAAAGCCATCTCATTAGAGAATGAGTGATGCGTAGAGACGCAAAGACATGCAATTACACACAGATCTGGAAGTGTCAGATCCGAAGATCAGTTGACCACTAGCAATCGTGTACATACGACACGAGAAAGCCATAGGTGTTGAATACACAAAGGTTTGAAAGTAGATTATTGACTCTAGTGCAAGTGGGAGACTGTTGGAGATATGCCCAAGAGGCAATAATAAAGTGGTTATTATCATATCTTCATACTTATGAAAAATGTTTACATACCATGCTATAATTGTATTAACAGGAAACAATAATACTTGTGTGATTTCTAAACATAAAAGAGTCCCTAGTAAAGCCTCTTGTTAAACTAGCTTGTTGGTTAATATATGATCATGGTTTCCTGATCATGAACATAGATATGTTATTAACAACATGTTCATATCATTAGGAGAATGATGTGATGGACATACTCCTATAGTTAAGCGTAGCATAAAGATCAAGTCATTTAATATAGTTCATTTGCTATAAGCTTTCTGATACATAGTAACCTAATTCCTTCGACCATGAGATCATGTTAATCACCATCACTGGAAGGATGCTTTGATGACATCAAACACCAAACCGTAACTGGGTGGCTATAAAGATGGCATTGAGTGTTCGGAAAGTATGTGTTGAGGCACATGGATCAAGAGTGGGATTTGTCCATCCATATGACGGATAGATATACTCTGGACCCTCTCGGTGGAATGTCATCCAATTAGCTTGCAAGCATGTGACTGGCTCACAAGGGATCACATACCATGGGAACAAGAAAAGAGTACTTATCGGTAACGAGGTTGAACTAGGTATGCAGAGATACCGACGATCAAAACCTCGGATAAGTAAACTATCGTGAGACAAAGGGAAATTGGTATCGTATGTAAGTGGTTCATTCGATCGCAAAGTAATCGTATAAATATGTGGGAGCCATATGAATTTCCAGATTCCTCTATTGGTTATTGATTGGAGAAGTGTCTCGGTCATGTCCGCATAATTCACGAATCGTAGGGAGACACACTTAAGGATTCGATGTTGTTGAGTAGTTATGGAATGATGAGTAAGAGACCGAATGTTGTTCGGAGTCTCGTATGGGATCCGGGATATCACGAGGAGATCCGGAATGGTCCGGAGAATAAGATTCATATAAGGAAAGTCCTATTTCGGAGTTCGGGAATGATTCCAGTGTTTTCACCAGGAATGTTCTAGAAGGGTCCGGAAGGTCCGGCACTCCGGAGGGGAAGGGTACATGAATGTGTCATGTCAAAGTGGAATGGTTGCATCATGTACTAGGTCACTTGGCTGGACAAAATAAAGAGAGAAATCAAATCGAAGTTTGAAAGTCAAACGCCAATTTGAAAAGTCAAATCTCAAGTTTGCTTGGTGGAGGGAGAGTAGGAAACCTACTTGGGGAGGAAGTCCCCTCCCTCCACCCTCCGGCCAAGGAGGAGGAGTTAGAGGAGGACTCCCTCCTCCCAAGCCGCACCCTTCCACCTATATAAGGAGGGGTAGGGCTGCCCCTCTCCCACACACCTCAAACCCTAGCTCCAGGCACCACCACCTGCTGTTGCCGCCGCCTAGGGCCTCCTCCCAAGTCACCGACTAGGGTTTCCCCAAACCCTAGCCGCCGGCCAAGCCCTCCCCTTGGTGCCCTCTAAACCCTAGATCACCAAGACCTCTCTCATACTCCACCATACTCGCTCCGGCTTAAGGCGAAGCCCTACGAGATCTCCCCTCTACTTCCGACACCACGTCGTCGTGCTGCCAGAATCGTGAGGAGAGTGCTACAACCTCCGCTGCCTGCTGGAACAAGGGAGAGGAAGATCTTCATCGAGTACCGAACGTGTGACCGACTGCGGGAGCGCTGCCGGAACACAGCGCCGGAAGGATCGTCTACGCGATCTTGAGATCGGCAAGTGTACGACTACATCACCCACGAGAATCTTCTCTCGTTAACCGCTTTGGATCTTCGAGGGTTAGTATTCTATCAACTCGTTGCTACAATCTAGTAGATAGATCTTGGCTTGATCATAGATTAGATCTTGATTGTGTGTTCATGCGGTAGAATTTTTTTGTTTTCCATGCTACGAAACCCTACAGTAAGGTAGTCTATTATTTTACAAAAATGGGATGGTAGCATTCTGCAACTGCAATTTGGTGGCTGCTTCACAAAGCGACCCGTCTTTTTGCGCTCAGAAAATGGAAAATGGCTTTTCCGAGCGACGAACAGGAAAATTTCCTCATACAACATTGTTCTCCATCCCAATATACACACGCATGCATAATATAGACACCGTATCACAAACTATGCCGCGATTCAACACATAACATCCGTATCTTGGACCGAAAGCCATGAAACCTCGAACATGATAGGTCATTTTGTGAAGGTTTTTTTGAGACATAATTAGTATACCAATTTTGATATTTTTCCTTGCAAATATGTCACATAATATCACACCATGCGAAGGATTTACATTGTTCGGACCTTTTTTGAATTTTTTATGTCCATTTTGAATTTTTTGTCGTTTCGAACTTAGATCAAAATGGCGTGCGTGAAGATAGGGGATGAGAATGTTAGAACTTGCATTGGATCTCTGAAGAAACAGCATATTGTGAGTCTAAAAATGATTTTTTTTCAAAAAATCACGGACGTTAGATCATGTACCTGTAGTTCAAACCGGACCCACTTCCTACCGCTTCGGCAGACATTTGTCTTTTTCACCCAGGAAGGACAAAAAGGTTTGAGATTCTCCGGTTGGGATATAGTTCATCTAAGGTGGTCTAGTATTTTAGAAAAATGGGATGGTAGCATTCTGCAACTGCATTTTGGTGGCTGCTTCACAAAACGACCCAGCTTTTTGCGCTCGGAAAATAGAAAATGGTTTTTCCGAGCGACGAAAAGGAAAACCTCCTCCTGCAGCATTGTTATCCATCCCAGTATACACATGCATGCACAATATGGGCACCATATCACAAACTATATCGCGATTCAACACATAGCATCCGTCTCTTGGACCGAAAGCCATGAAACCTCGAACATGATAGGTCATTTTGTGAAGGTTTTTTGAGACATAATCAGTATACCAAGTTTGATATTTTTCCTTGCAACTATATCACATAATATCACACCACACGAAGGATTTACATTGTTCGGACCTTTTTTGAAATTTTTATGCCCGTTTTGAATTTTTTGTCGTTACGAACTTAGGTCAAAACGGCGTGCGTGAAGATAGGGGATGAGAATGTTAGAACTTGCATTGGATCTCTGAAGAAACAACATATTGTGAGTCTAAAAATGATTTTTTCAAAAAATCACGGACGTTAGATCATGTACCTGAAGTTCAAACCGGACCCACTTCCTACCGCTTCGGCAGACATTTGTCTTTTTCTCCCGGGAGGGACAAAAAGGTTTGAGATCCCCCGGTTGGGATATAGTTCATGTAAGGTGGTATAGTATTTTAGAAAAATGTGATGGTAGCATTCTGTAACTGCATTTTGGTGGCTGCTTCACAAAACAACCCGTCTTTTTGCGCTCGGAAAATGGAAAATGGTTTTTCCGAGCGACGAAAAGGAAAACTTCCTCATGCAACATTGTTCTCCATTCCAATATACACATGCATGCACAATATGGGCACCGTATCACAAACTATGCCGCGATTCAACACACAAACATGCCCGTTTTCCCGCCATATCCAAACCGCTTCCCGCTATGTTTTCCCGCCCTTTCCCTCTGAATGGTTCTTTTAGTCCCGGTTGTAGCCACTAACCGGGACTAAAGATATTTCCCGCAATATCCCACTGCTTTCCACCATATTTTCCCGCCCTTTCCCTCTGAACGATGCTTTTAGTCCCGGTTGTAGCCACTAACCGGGACTAAATATATTTCCCGCCATTTCCCACCATTTCCCGCCATGTTTTCCTGCCCTTTCCATCTATATATAGGCCGACCACGCCATGGCTATCCATACATCCACACCTTCCTCTCTCACAACAATGGACAGTGCCTACTGGGCCATTCTGACCCTTGAGGAGACTGAGGCGCTGTTCGCCTCCAACTACCCTTGCCCGCCGGGCTACTGGCCGCCCGCCGGCTGGATTCTGAGTGCTAGAGGGGTTCCTGTCCCTCATGTGCCTCAAGTCTCCGCTCGACAGGCGGCCATCACAAACCACTTCTACCACGAGCTCACACCGGAGCAGCGGATGATCCCCAGTGGGATCCCGACAACTACGACACCTGGAATGCCTTCTTCGCTAACCGGCGGGAAAGGGAGCTCGCCAGGTATGAGGGTGATGGCCCGCACCCGGTGAACCACAATGAAGCCGGCCGACGTTTGTGGTGGGCGAACTGTACTATCATCGGTGAAAGAACATGTTGGGCACCCATGTGTGGTTTTGGTAATTAATGGAAATCTTTATGGACTAATATATGTATTAAGTTATACTTGTAGGATTTTTCCATTGGCATCACTTGGAGCATGTGTTGGATTCAAGATCGATGAAATGAGAAGAAGATGTGTTGTGCAATCTCAAAATACGCCATCTATAGAAGATCTCGTGGTTGTTGCTTGCCATCCTCGGTGATCATGGATCGATGATGAGGAATCAAGTAAGGCGTTCCATCTTGAGAAGGTCAAGTTCGTCTACATCAATCTCAAGTGGAATGCTCAAGGCAAAGGTATAATCTTGATAGGTTTTCCCTTTTGCCGGTCTCATGTTGTGTGTGGGAGACCGGGTTTAGGATAGATAACCGTACTATCAAGAGGCGATCTCGAATGAGTAATTCGGTCACATCATTTGGAGAGAGCTCAAACCTTTGCATACTTGCATCATCATGTTTGGTTGTTATTTGTTCTTATTCATGTGAGGATATAGAGCTTGTGTTAATCTCCATAACAAGTTCTTGTTCATCAAAATCGGATCTTCTGTTTGTATCTTGTTGCGATTTTGATTTATTCGGCTTTTCGGTTTCTCACCAAGTGAGGTATCTCACATTATTCTACTTGATACTTTCTCACTTGGTGATAACCAATATTTTCACTTTTTATAGGGCACCCATGTCGTCCTCTTTCCAACGCAATTGGAATCGGGTCGATCGGAGTTACCAAACAAAAGTTACACCTGTTTGAATATTTGCCGGTCTTATTTAAAAAAGAAAAGGAAAATTCTGTTTTCTGGGCCGAGCGGTAGTACCGCCCGGGCGGACCGGTACTACCACCCGCATCTGGCAGCGTGTATCTATCTTCCGCCTGGCCCGGTTGCGTCGTTCGGTCCTATCGGACCGGCCCAGTAGTACCACCCGGGTGGGCCGGTACTACCGGCCGGCCCAGGTTGGTGCCCTGCTCAACTTGCTGGGATGCCTCTGCCCTCACGCGCCGCCACTCCCGCGTGAGCCAGCATTGACCCGGTGCTGCCTCGCGCTCGCGCTATGCGCGCTGCCTCGCTCCCGCTGTCGCTCAGATCCCGCGTGTTGCGCGCCTGTGGCCCTGCACGCTGGCCCCCTACAGCTGTCGCAGCTCGCGCGAGCAGCGCTCGCGGCCGCTTGTTGGCCCTCCGCTTCCCCCGCGCTCCCTCCTGGCCCCCTGCTGCTGGCCCGCTGCTGCCGTACCCCACCAGCGCCAGCTGCAGCTCCGCAAACGCGCATCCCCACTCGCCCCGTCTGGCCCCGCTGCTGCCAGCTGGGCCTCGCGCGCATGACTGCCCGCTCGCTGCCTGGCTGGCTGCCGCTGGCCTGCTTCTCGCATGCGTGCGCCCGCGATGCTGCACCGCCCCGCTGCCGCTGCTAGCTGGTCCCACTCCCCTGCGCGCGTACGGCCTGCCCCAATTCCCCACTTCCTCTCTCGCTGCTAGTTTGCCGGGCCGCAGTACCGGTCCTAACTAAAAAAATGCCCCAACGGCTAGATTATCTGGGGCCACTATTTAAGCCTGTTGTCTGTTTTCAGTTTAGTTAGCTTCTCTCTTATCTATTAGGCTAAGCTTTGTCCACACTTGCTCTAGATCTTGAAGTTTGCCTAATATTTTCCCTCCGATGATTCTTGCTCATATTTGAGTGGAAGAGAGAGGAGATCTAGATCCACGTTTTGACCTAACCGATTCATCTCTTTGTGAGTGCATCTTTGGTGATCTAGATTTTGGGGGATTTTGTGTCTCTCTTTGATTTCTCCTCTCTTGTTCCCCCAATAGCTTTAGTAGCTTTATTGGAACTTGAGAGTGAGGGATTTGAGCACCTTTGTGGTGTTCTTGCCATTTGCATTTGGTGCATCGGTTTGAGTTCTCCTCGGAGGATTTGGTTTGTGTGAATCTTCTGAGCTTGTCCCTCTTGGGTTCTTGGAACCCTAGACGGTTTTGTGGCCTTGGTGGCATTGTGGCCTTTTGTGGCATTTGTTAGGAGCCTCCAATTAAGTTGTGGAGAAGTGCCCCAACCTTGTGAGAGGTTCCGGTTGCCACCGACAAGTGCACCGATAGTGGAAGTGTGGATTGATCCCATTGGGGTGAGATTCACCAGAGAATAAGGGAGGCCTTTTGTGGCGTTGGTGGTTTGATACCACCCCCTCTCCAAACGAGACGTACTCCATGTTGGGAGGAACTCGGTAAAATATCGGTGTCCCCGCGTGCCTCGGTTATCTCTATACCCGAGCTCTTTACTTATGCACCTTATATTGTGATAGCCTTCGTGCTTGAAGTAATATATATCTTGCTTTCACTTTGTTGCTTGTTTTGCTTAGCATAAGTGTTGCTTGTATTGCTTAGTATAAGTTGTTGGTGCACATAGGTGAACCTTAGTTGTTTTAGGTTGTTCTTAACAAAGTAAACACTAGTTTTATTCCGCCTTTGTTGAGCCACTCTAGGAAAAGTTTTAATCGCCAATTCACCCCCCCTCTAGGCGACATCCGTATCCTTTCAATCGGCAAGATACGCTACATCGCCGGGAGAGACCATCCTCGCCTGCGGTGCCCACATCCACCCGCCATAGATCCACAAGAAGGCCCCTCCCCCGCCCGGCGGTAGCGGCATCGTCTTCCAGGAGACTCCTCCCCCGCCTGCCGTGAATTCGAGGCCGGAGTGGCAGGTGCCCCCGGTATATGCCATGGATGGGCTGAGGATCTCCGGAGTGGCAGGTGACGATGACGATGATGATGACAATGACGAAGAAGACCCTGAAGCTGCGTACTATAGGACTAGGCATGATTATGACAAAAGGGGGTGGCTTTAGTCCTCAGTGTTAGCTAGTCCTGGTTTGTCCCGGTGTGTCCCGGTTTTTAATATTAATAAATGTCTAAGTGTTACCTAGTCTAGTGTTTTGGTACCTGCCTACAGCAATCTCAAAAATTCCTGTTTGTCCCGGTTTGTACCGATTTTTAATATTAATAAATGACGATGATGATGAAAAATGGGATTAATTCACAAATTAATACATTACATCACCAACATCCACATCTAGTGTTTTGGTTCTCTTCTTGTCCGTAACCATGGAGCATCTTCCTTATTTAGCGGTATGCTTGGGTCAGTTTTCACTTTGAATGGCGGAATTTCATGAAATTTGTCATAATCTTCTGACATGTCTGTCCTGTCCTCAACTCCCACCATGTTTCTTTTTCCTGAAAGAACTATGTGGCGCTTTGGGTCATCGTATGATATTGTATTCTTTTGCTTATCTTTCCTTCACATAGAAAACTTGAGCCACATCATTGGAAAGGACGAATGGTTCGTCTCCGTACGCAAGATTATTGAGATCCACTGCTGTCATTCCGTACAGCTGGTCTACCGTTACCCCACCTCTTGTCATCTTGACCCATTTGCATCGAAACAATGGGATCTTGAAATTAGGACCATAGTCAAGTTCCCATATGTCCTGTATGTAACCATAATATGTGTCCTTTTTCCCATTCTCGTCTGTTGCATCAAATCGGACACCACTGTTTTGGTTGGTGCTCTTTCTATCTTGGGCGTGCGTGTAAAATATATTCTCATTGATCTCGTACCCTTGAAAATTCAATATAGTTGAAGATGGAGACCTGACCAACAAGTACAACTGATCTCCATCAGTGGTATCATTCATGAGATTTGTCTGCAACCAACCGCCGAAAGTCTTCATGTGTTCATCACTAATCAACCTGTCAGACTTCCCCGGGTAGTTCGAGCGTACAATATTCTTGTGTACCTCGATATACGGAGCCACCAAGGTGGAACTTTGCAGAATTGTATAGTGTGCTTTAGTGAAAGAATGTTCGTCCATACATATCTTTGCTTTCTTTCCTAGCGTGCCTTTTACACTAAGTCTCCCCTCATGCCGTGATTCAGGTACACCGATCGGCTTAAGGTCAGGAATAAAGTCAACACAAAACTCGATGACCTCCTCTGTTCCATAGCCCTTGGATATGCTTCCTTCTGGCCTCGCACGGTTATGGACATATTTATTTAAGACTCCCATGAATCTCTCAAAGGGGAACATATTGTGTAAAAATACAGGACTGGGAATGGTAATCTCTTCGACTAGGTGAACTAGAAGGTGCGTCATTATGTTGAAGAAGGATGGTGGGAACACCAACTCAAAGCTGACAAGACACTGGACCACATCTTTCTGTAACCCTGGTAGACTTTCTGGATCGATTAGCTTCTGAGAAATTGCATTGAGGAACGAACATAGCTTCACAATGGGTACTCTAACATTTTCCGGCAGAAGCCCCCTTAAAGCAACTGAAGCAACTGCGTCATAAGCACGTGTCAGTCATGAGACTTCAGGTTCTGGATTTTTTTCTCTGCCATATTTATTATTCCCTTTATATTGGACGAGAAGCCAGAAGGGACCTTGATACTACTCAGGCATTCAAAAAAGATTTCCTTCTCTTCCTTGGTAAGAGCGTAGCTGACAGTACCTTGAAACAACTCTGGATGCCTGCCTTCTCGGTCTTTCGTACGTTGTTGGTCTTGCCGTGCTTCTGGTGTATCTTTATTATTTTCATACACTCCCAAGAATCCTAGAAGTATCACGCAAATATTCTTCGTCAGGTGCATCACGTCGATTGCAAGACGGACCTCTAAGACTTTCTAATAGGGTAGCTCCCAAAATATAGATTTCTTCTTCAACATGGGTGTGTGTCCGCCAGGACCCTTTCCAAAGATTACTTTTAAATCCTTCACCATATCAAATACAGCATCACCAGTACGACGGACAGGCTTACTCCGGTGATCTGCTTCACCATTGAAATGCTTGTCTTTCCTTCTTAGGGAATGCGTGGGCGGAAGAAAACAACGATTCCCTAGGTATACATTCTTCTTGCACTTATCCAAATAAATACTTTCAGTGTCATCTAAATAGTGTGTGCATGCATTGTATTCCTTATTTGTCTGTCCTAAAATGTTACTAAGAGCAGGTCAATCATTGATGGTTACGAACAACAATGCTCGTAGGTTAAATTCCTCACGTTTGTGCTCATCCCACACACGTACACCTTGTCCGTGCCACAACTGTAAAAGTTCTTCAACTAATGGCCTTAGGTACACATCAATGTCGTTGCCGGGTTGCTTCGGGACTTGGATGAGCACTGGCATCATAATGAACTTCCGCTTCATGCACAACCAAGGAGGAAGGTTATAGATACACAAAGTCACAGGACATGTTCTATGACTGCAGCTCTGCTCCCCAAAGGGATTCATGCCATCCGTACTTAGACCAAACCATAAGTTTCTCGCGTCACCTGCAAAGTCTGGGTACTTTCTCTCAATTTTCTCCACTGCGACCCATCAGCGGGGTGTCTCAACATCTCGTATTTCTTACGGTCTTCTTTGTGCCATCGCAACAATTTGGCATGCTCTTCATTTCTGAACAAACGTTTCAGATGTGGTATTATAGGATCATACCACATCACCTTGGCGGGAACCCTCTTCCTCGGGCGCTCCCCCTCAACATCACCAGGGTCATCTCGTCGGATCTTATACCGCAATGCAGTGCATACCGAGCATGCATCCAAATTCTCGTACTACTCACAGCGGTAGAGGATGCAGTCATTAATGCATGCATGTATCTTTTGTACCTCTAATCCTAGAGGGCAGACAACCTTCTTTGCTTCGTAAGTACTTTGTTATCCTTTGGAAGCAGCTTCTTCATTATCTTCAACAACTTTGGCAGGCACACCGACCTCTGCCTTCCATTGCAGCAATTCCAGTGTGCTGCCTAGCTTTTTGTGGCCATCTTCGCAATTCGGGTATAATAATTTGTTGTGATCCTATAACATCTGCTCAAATTTCAACCTCTCCCTTTCGCTATCACATTCTCCCTTTGCATCAGCAATGGCCCGACCAAGATCATCATTTGGCTCATATGATGCATGTCCTTCTGCTTCTTCTTCATCATTGTCTTCCATTGTAGTGCCACCGTATTCAGGGGACATAGTATAACTGTCATCATTCTCTTCATCTTCATTGTCTTCCATCATAACCCCTCTTTCTCCGTGCTTGGTCCAAGAATTATAGCCAGACATGAAACCGGACCGAAACAAATGGCCATGAAGGACTCTTGAGGAAGAGTATTCCTTCTGATTCCGACACTCACCACATGGACAACACATAAAACCATTCCGCTTGTTTGCCTCTACCACAGCGAGAAAAGAACGCACGCCTTTAATGAACTCTTCAGAGATTCAGTCAGCGTACATCCATTGCCATCTCATCTGCATTTTATAAGTTCATCAAACAAAATCACGATGCTAAGAGTAGTACTAGTCTAAAAATAAAAGAACACATCATATGCATCAAACAAGCATTGATTTAAAAACTTTCTACTAAACCGGGACTAAAGGGGTTGCGGCAGGCTGGGGCCGACCTGAGCCCGTTTAGTCCCGAATGGTGTCTCCAACTGGGACTTAGGACACTCCAATCGGGACTAAAAGTGGGTGACGACACTATATGTTGTGAGTGGAGACACTATGCCAGTGAGTGGCGACATTGTTTCAGTGGGTGGCGACACTATGACAGGGGTGAGTGTCGACATTATGTCGTGAGTGTCGACACTATGTTGTATGGCTTAATCTATAAATAGGCTTCCTTGTGAACTATCAACTGCAAGTAAGATCGTGTGCGAGACCAGGGACACCACTACGGCAGAGCTTCTCGGAGATGTCTTAGTACCTCTTCCTCAGACATCTTCGAGGAGCTCGCCGTAGAGGCACTCCCTAGTATGTGAAATTAGTTAGCTCCACCAGCATACTGATTTAGCTAGAAAAGATATGAACTGAAAGATGGTTTGCGAGAGCAGGGACACCACTATGGCAGAGCTTCTCGAAGATGTCTTAGGATGCCTTGTCCTCAGACATCTTCGAGGAGCTCGCCATAGAGACACTCCCTAATTTAATTTGGTAGCTCCTTGGCGTGTTCATGTTTTTGTTCTTTCTTGCTTAACTGGCCGATGATTAACTAAAATGCTAGGGCGCCACTATATATATATATATGTGTGCCTTCATAGTTTTGGTACTTATTTTTGTTCCAATGGATTTTGTGACGACATGTAGAAGAAAGAAGAATATTTTGTTGCTCGACGGTGACATGATATGCACTGTGAACCGTCTGGATTTCAAGACAACGTGTCAAACCAAAATATATAGATAGAATGAACTCATGTATCTATGTGCTTCGATAAATCAAATGAATTTCGAGTATATGTGCCAAATTAACCAGATATATAGAGATAGAATCCACACAAATCTATCCATTTCTAGAGCATGAAATGAGCTAAAACAAGCAATGAGAGATGAAATGATGAAGTTGCTAACCTCTTAGGACCCTTGATAGATGTGGAGCCAAAAAATCTTCACAAATCTTGAGAAAAATTGGGAAGAACTCGAGCTTGAGGGGAGAAATTTGAGAGAGATGTTTGTGTGGGCTTGAAATGGCTCGGACTGGGAAGGGGAAGAAGATATAGTCGGAGACTTTAGTCCCGGTTTGTTTCGGTCCACGCATCTGCTCTTTTCCAGCGCCAAACACTTTAGGCCCGGTTTGTGAAACGAACCGGGACTAAAGTTTTCATACAAACCGGAGTTAATGTCTTCTGGGCCCTGGCGCCGTTTCTAGCCGTTGGGACCAAAACATTAGTCCCGGTTTATACAACCAGGACTAATGCTCTGGACCAAAGGTTCCTTTTCTACTAGTGTCAGAGCATTAATGGTGCAAAAGATTACCAAGACCAAAATATTTTTCAATTCGTGAACATAGGTTTTGGACAAATCAACGATCTCAACCAATATGTCGGTTTCATAAGCCCACAAATACAGTTCCGTAGGGTACATAGGATTGTGTGCCATTGCTCGCTACGACATGATATGTCTTGTGATTTTGCTTTTTTTTTCTTGTTATAATTTGATTGCAGCATCGTTGATGTCTCTTGGTACCATGTTTGAGCGACTCGTACTATTTATACACGCTTGATGATACACTAATATACTGTCAATTTATGGAAGGAAAGGACAATATTCCATAATTGCCACTCAAGTGTGACCATTGGCACAAGGCACACAACAAATTTATAGGTGGGCATGCACTTGGAGGAGGGCATCATTTCCTGTTGATCCCCAACCAAATCATTGCCGGAGACCCCCCTAATTCCAATTCCCGAGTCTAACTTTCGCCCATCACCGCAAAAAGCAGGAGTAATAATAAAGAAAGAAAGAAAAGCCCATCACTTAGCCTATCAGCATGTGGACTGATTGGCGAAGGTCCAGGAAGATACCTTGACAAGCCAGCGAGTTTGATCCATGCCTCAGTCGATCGATCGTGAGCCAAGACGTACGTACTCCAGAGGCGGAGCAAAGCAATCATGCTGGTTTCGTGTCACACATCCTACCATGAATGCCTTCTCATCTGCTGGTACTAGTCCATTGGCTCGTCGGGCAAATCATTCACTCCCGTGACCATGACCGCTTGGCCTATCACATCTTTTCTTACCTGCAGGGTGTGAGTGAGTACTGACAGTGGCCGGTGCTCCCATCCAAACCACTTCACTGGTTCTAATTTCTAAATGCAACGCATGGGGAGGCTCCAGGTAGCTTTGTTAGCCGACACCGAGACGAGAACTGGTACACGCGCCGCGCGCGCCGTTTCCGTATGTTTATCTATCTCCGACCCTCGCGAGATCTTCCATGCGAAACCCATCATCATCAACCTGAAAACGACGAAACCTCGGTCGGTTTACTAAACTAAGATAGGCATGGAAACTGGATATATGTGTGTGATCCGGACGAAAAAGACCTCTTGCGCCTATGTTTGCTTATGTTTCCGGGTAAATCGGGTGGCGCGCGTTGATTCGCGGGTGTCACGCACAAGATTAAACCAAGAGTGGAAAGATGTTGCACAAAGATTAATTAACACTGATTGTGACAGTAAAACTAGCCGTGCTTGGCTCTCGTCTCGTGTCGGGCAGGGATCCTTTCGCCGCCGCGGGCGTGCATCACCTCATATCAGTTCTCACCAACAACCGCCCCTAGGCTAAAGCTTATCCTACTCCACCAGATGACATGACCACCATCCTGCTTCTGGACTGATCGTCGACCGATAGCTTAGCTGGAGGCTGGAGCGAAGAAAGAGGAGTACACGGTTGGCGCGTGGCACCAGCGCACAAAGTTTCGTGTAAGCTCGGCCGCGGGACACGTCGCCGTTCTGACTTTTTCCCGGCCGGTGCGTCGCGCACCTACTCGCGATCTCCCGATCGCAACACGCTACGCTACGGGCCGGGTGAGCAGCTGATCGGACTGTCCCAGTCACGCTCGCTCGCTCGCTCGTCGGTGAAAGGCCTCTTCCTGGGCGGTGGGTCTCACCGGACCTGCAGGACGCTAGCTCCCTGCCGAGACCGTGAGTGGGGAGACTATGCTCATTTTGCTCCCCAGTCTGTCCGTACAGATGTTGCACGAACGAAACAGCTCGCTCGTGGAGTAGGAGTAGGAACAGTTTGCCTGGCTCTCGGGACAGGAAACAGTGCGGCGCGGCGGACGAGAGGAGCAAGTGGATGGCGTCCCTTTTGATGCGGAAACTCCGGTGCGGTGGCTGGCTGATTCCGACGTGAAAAGGGAGCGGGGAACGAGATCGGGTGACTGGATATCGATCTGTCTCGGTCGACGCAGCTACCGCGCGAAAATCTGCCGCAGAGCTTCGCCTCGTGCGGCAGCAGCGGCGCCCGCGCCGACGGCGGCTGTCCGTGCATGTGGGCTGTGGCCTCGAATCTGGCAGATCGTTGTTGCAAGTCGAAGAGATGGATCGGCAATGATGCCGTGCGAGACCGAGGAGGGCAGGTAGTAGTATTGATGCATGCTAGGACGACTGTGCCCGTGTGCCTGGCTGATTAACACCACTGTTTTGGCCTGTCACGCTGCCGATCTGCTCGTTGCTTGCGGCTTGCTTGTGTCTCTCTGCCCAGCGCAGCTCAGCACAGGCAGGTGGTTCAGACAAGTTTATGGCGCCAACAACCTCATAGTACCCGGAACAGCCCGCGCAACATCCTGCTCTAAGAGTCCACTCGGTTGGGCGTAGCGAGTCCGAAAACCGGACGGATTTTCACCGCGTTTTCTGTCTGGATACGGACGAGACTTCCACTCGTGTACCAGGCCGCGTTTCCAAGTTCGGCTAAATTCACTTAAACTTGGCGAAATATGAACGAATATAAACGACGAGGTTTAATCTCGTCGATGCCCATTGTTATGGACTTGGATTTTGGAGAAGATGGGGATGCTGGAGATCGCGGAATGGTTAGCAAACAAGCAACACGGGACACGAGGTTTACCCAGGTTCAGGCCCCCGGAGGAAAAACCCTACTCCTGCTTGTCTGCTCTTGATTACGGCGGAACCGGTGATTACAGGGGTGCGCAGATGCGATCTGGCGGGGAGGTGTGTATGCGAAAGTATGAGTCGAGAGATCTAGGTCGTGCCCTCCTGGCCTTTATATAGACTTAGGCAGGTCCCAGGCACAGATCTAGTCGGTTACAGGTTCTAGGGTTTACCCTTTAAATTTTCTATCTACTCTAATCTTGCTCTCCAAGGATCCGAAGGCGTCATGGGCCTTGGCCATCCGAAAATCCTCATGGGCCAGCGTATATCTGTCGTGGGCCTTCCTTGGGCTGGACCAGGTATGCTGAGACTGTGTACCGCGGGGTATAACCATGTCAGTAGCCCCCGAGTGTTCAGTCGAATCGTAGATTCGGCTGAGGACTCTTCAATCCTTCGGGTGCAACTCTGTCTTTCAAGAGAATGCGTAGGGATTGTGGATGCGTGTGCCTGACTCACCCGACGGATCAGGGTCAGTTAACTGTCTTAGGACGAAACAACACGATCTTTTTCAGGTTCGAGTCCCTCAACTCGAACCTGGAACATATGTTGGCGTAATTCGACCCAGGCCACGGAGGACTTACATGAGTGAAATTCCAGTGAATTTAAGTGATGTACCCAACGCGTCCGTCGGGATTTTTCATCGCGCCTGTTAGCACGGATTTTTACTAGCAGAGCGCAGTCGTGTGCGTTGCCAGGCCATCAGATGATATCTGTAGGTCTTATCTTTGTGTCGCAGACACAACATCCGAATTTTATCACCGCGGAGGTGTTTCGGGTAGCCAAAGAGAATGCTGCTCACTTAGCGTTTAGTTGGGGCAGAGTTGCCGAAAAGTTTTTGCATACTGATCCGAAGGATCGCAGTCGAAGAATTCATAGGATGCGCGACCAGCGCTCCCTATGGGAGTAGCCCCCGAGTGTCTGTTCGAGTCGTAGACTCGAGCGGAGACTTTAATTCAGCCGTTGTTCAATATCAGGTCTGTAGGACACAAAAAAATTTGGATGCTTAAATCCATACTCCCTATGGGAGTAGCCCCCGAGTCCGTAGTGGAGTCATAGACTCGACGTAGGACTCGAAGAAAATAGGTGAATGTTGTAACATGTTGTTCATCTTTCGGGTGCGCGGCCAGCGCTCCTGATAGGAGTAGCCTCCGAGTAATTAGTCGAATCGTAGATTCGAGTGAGTACTCTTTAGCTTTGAAGCCGAAGAAATTGTAGCTGTTGCTAGTGTAGCTTTTGATGACGTCAGTGCTGACGATCGATGACCTCAAGCGTCTGCTGCGCCAGAGATGACTTGACTGGACAAACATGGGTCCCACTTTCTGACCTTGAATTGACCGGTCACGCGCGGCGTGGAGATAATTACGGCGTCGCCTCGATTTTCGCACGTAGTGGTCGGCGTGTTAGCGACGGTTCGTTGCGATGCTGACACGTGTATGGCCAGATCCTGCCGTTGGCGTTAGGTCTTCTCGATGGACGGTTGTCGTGCATCGTCTTCGTCTTTATAATCATTGGGGAAAACTTTAGTTTGTTTTCACCGTAGCTATTCTCGTTTCACTTCTTCCTTGTTCTCTGAGAGTTCTTGCTGCGTGATGGAACATCCTTTCACTTTTCCTTGTTCCATCCTGCGCTCTCGCCGCCGGCGCCGCCGTACCGCGATGGGGAAGCCGAAGAAGTCTTCATCTGCGGTTGGTACCAGCGCTGTTGGAGGGAAGAAGAGTGTCGCCGCTACCCGTGTCACCGACGGTGGCTGGCGGCGATCGGAGACGCGGGAGAGTGATCTCCGTAAGCTTCGCGAGCGGAGCCTGATCCTGCATGATAGGGAGGCCGTCAAACTTCTAGGCAATGAGGTAATCTCCCGTCCCCCCGTTGGGTTTTGGGTTATGTTCCTCGCCTTCGTTATTCGCGGATTTTCCTTCCCAGTCCACGACTTCCTTCGTGGACTACTCTTTCTTTACGGTATCCAATTGCATCATCTTTTCCCCAATTCTCTTCTTCACATTACTTGTTTTATCACTTTATGCGAGTGTTGGCTTGGTATCGAGCCGCACTTTGGCCTCTTCCGGAAACTCTATTCCGTGAAGAGGCAATCTGGTTCGGATGGTGTGTATCCCATTGGGGGTTGCATCGTCTCCCTCAGACCCAATCTGCTTTTCTTTTCCTTTTCCATGTCTGAATCTATTCAGTACTGGCGGAGGCGATGGTTTTATATTCGCGACTCCATAGTGGCTGGGCAACATTTTGGTCTTGCTCCTTTCGACCCCTCCCAAATAATCGAGCCGAAGAGGTCCTGGAAAAACCAGGTCTTGGATGGTGAGGTAGCAGAGGTAGAAGCTCTCTACCGTCGAGTGGAGGATCTCCAGTTGATTCCGGAGAAGGAGGTCAACGGTGTGGATATCATCCACACATTTCTTGAGCGTCGGGTGCAGCCACTCCAGGCTAGGGTGCACCCGATGTTCCTTTATGCTGGGCGTCATGATCCGACGAGTGTTTCGGCTGAGAAAATCTCCCAGGGAGATCTCGACAGGGCCCTTCGTTTGCTGCTGAAGTTCAAGGCTAGAGAAGATATCCCGGGGAAATCGCTGACTCCTCCGTTTTCTTCTTCGCTTCCTGTTCCACAGGTGTAGATCCGTGCGCGTAGCGCTATTTTCGACTGCATTGTATTTCCATTTGTTTGCTAACAAATTTTCTTTTCTTGTGCAGAGCTTCAAAGTGCCGGGCATGTCACCTCCATTACCCGAAGTATTTCCGGATGCTCCAGATAATGATGTGGTGGATTCCATGTCCGAGCTGCCATCGGCGCGGTCTCCAGCTGAAGAGGCCAACGAGTCGAGCGAGGACCACACTCGCAAACGATCACGGAGCTCCAGCGAGTCTTTGGATGCCTCGACTCCTCCGACTCCTAGGGACCCGCTATGTCTTGAGCGTCACAGTGATGGTCATGGAGGTTCTTCCTCTCCGATTCCTGCCCTTCCCGTGCGGGCTGTAGCGCCACACCCGCCGGCGAAGCGGAAGAAGGAAGAAAAGAAGGAAGAGAAGAAAGTCTGGAGGACCCCTCCTGTCTTCAACCTGAGCGAGCTTGACTCGTAAGTTTCCTCTGCGCTGCTTTTTCTTGCGTGTTTACTTTGTACTTGTGCTAATTTGTCCTTGCGCAGGCACTCTTCCAACGACTCCTCCAGCGATGGTGCTCGGGAGATGATGGGGGAGTCGGAAGTTTCATCTCCTCCTCCTCAGACGGTGGCTACCTCTGAAGGCGCTGCTCTGGGCCCTTCTCCGCAGGAGGTTCAGGTGGTTGTGCCTCAGAAGGCTACAAGCGGTCCTTCGGAGTCGCCATCGGATCATGTAAGTAGTTCTGTCTCCTGCCATAGGGGGAGCCCCCGAGCATCTGTAAAATAGTTTTGTTGTTTGTTCTTCCTTTGAGTCTCGGGAGGAGCCCCCGAGCGTTTTCGTGTGTGTATTTTGCTTCTGCTCTTTCTTTTGGGCGTAGCCCCCGAGTCCTTTTCTTGACTAGTGGATCTTTTCCTTGCAGCCTTTTGTGCAGGATGCCAGGCGACTAGTGCAGCAGCACCTGACGCTGGAGGCCAGCCTCAAACAGCTTCGAGGTACTTTTATGCCTTGATATTTGCTTCTTCTTGTATTCTATTCTGTTATTCAACGTTTGTACTGTTTGACTGCAGAGGAGCACAATACCTCCCTCCGTGAGATTGATGCTCTCAAAAAGGGCCTTGGTCAAGCGGAGAAGAAGGCCGAGGTCGCCGTTGGTGCGAAGGAGCGCCTCGAGCTGGAGCTGGCTACTGCGGCCAAGGCTAGGGAGTGCCTGCAGCGGGAGGCCATGGACCGCGAGGAGCAGCTTGCCACTGCTGCGACTGCGCGTGAAAGAGAGGTGGCTGGCAAGCTTATGGCGGCTGCCAAGGCTGTTTCGGGTGAGTATCTTCACCTTGGCTTTTTTGGATTTCTTGTCTTTCTTCTACGGTGCTTTCGTTCATTCCTCTTCTTTAATGTCTCAGATGCCGCGGGCATCGAGTTTGACCGCGGTCGAAGATCGCTGCAGCACCATCGTCAACTCGCTTGCCAAGGCCAAGGAGGTCCTTGGGCGCTTCTACAAGGAGCTTGTCCCCAAGGGCGCGGCCCTTGATGATGTTGACGCTCTGGCGGAGGCGCTGTCAGCCGAAGCACCGGCGGCATACAAGCGCAAGCAGAAGGGCATCGGCGCATCCGTCGGGCTGGCGATGGCTTTGGCGGATGGAGCGGAGCTGGACCTTCCCCAGATCACTTGCCGGATGCCGAAGACTGCTAATGGATCTGAGATAGCCTTCGCTACCTACTCTGCTCGCTGTAAGGTTTATGGGCCGAAGCTGATCGATCTGCTGGCCTGCGGCAGCAGGGGGAAGCCAAGGCGAGGCAATCCGGCTCCGAGGCTACTCAGGGTACCACGTCTTAGGCGCTGTAACTGTAGGATAGTTGTAGTCCCTTTTGTTGTAATTATTTTGATGAACAAAATCCTTGTGCCACGTAGTGGCCTTTTATGCACTTAATGAATTTGTTGAGTTATGTGCTCCTTCGTCTGCGTGGTCATGTCTTTGCTTTTCTGCTGATCTAGGGTCCTTCGGGTGCTGATCCCGTTGACACCTCGCCTGCAGCGCAGCTGCGGCTATCCCTGGATGATTCGTCGCAGCTTGCTTTTCTTCGGGACCGTGTTCGTAGTCTCGAGAAAGTGTTGCTTGGGATGCGTGGCCATGCCAACGTTTGGAAGTCCAAGGCGGATCGCGGTGCTGCCAGAGAGGAGTACTTGATGGCGGAATTGCTTCGATTGTCCGAGCAGCTTCAATGTAAGTTTTTCGAGCTGTTGCCTATTTCTTCGGATGCGCCTGCTGGCATTGTATCTTACTTTTGTGCAAGTATTGCAGGTGCTAACCTTGCTCCGAGAGAGGAGAAGGAGCGTGTTGCTGTTCGGGTCAATTGTTTGACTCACCAAGACATGGAAACCGGCGGGTTCTTCTGGATGGATCGTGACCGTGCCATGGTCCTTGCGACGGTGCAAGATAACGTTCACCAAGTATCGCGGGTGCTTCGTCAGGTGCAGACTTCGCTCGCGTCGGTTCTGCATGTGATGTTTCCGCTGGATGCTGCGCCAACAACCCTTTCTGGTCTTCTGTCGAAGTTTCGGAACGTGAATCGTGTCAAGGAATTGGTGCGGCACCAGCTTGTCGCAGGAGTGAAGGTTGCGTTGTCCCTTGTGAGGCTGCATCGCCCTGATGTAGATTTGTCTGCTGTGGCGGCTGGGCCACCCCCTCGACCAGATGGTGGTGTGTGGGATATGCGTCCGCATTACGCGGCTGTAAGGCAGTATGCCGAAGAGGTCGTGGATCTATTTGAGCAGCGCGCTCAGGTTTTTCTTCAGAATAGGTAGTACCTGTAAAAGAGAAAGATGTAAAATTTGTATAACTGGACGTCTTTTGCCCTTTGTTATAAAGGTTTGGTTGTTGTTTGAGCACGTAGTGCTTTGTTTGCATACGTGTCCTTTTCGTTAGCCTGACGTGGTCAGCTACTCAGGTGTACACGTGTTATCCTCAATCGATGAAATCGTGAGGTGGAGGGAGCCCCCGAGTGCGTTTGTAGCATGAAGTAAAGGTGCGAATAGCAAAATGAAATTTTGGGGCGAGACACTTAGCTTTATTTATATCGTAATGGAGGAAGTACATTGTTCGGCTGAGTAGCCTTGGCAGAATAGCCTTATTGAAAGTAAAGGGGTAGATAGCTAGGGGTAGAATCGTCGCAAGTGTGCGATGTTCCATGGGTTGGAGTATGCAACTCCAGACTCCACGTGCTTGAGGCGATAGGCGCCACCTGGGATAACTTCGTTGATGATGTAGGGTCCTTCCCATGGTGACTCGAATTTCTTCGGTCGCTCTTGCTTGAGTCGCATGACGAGGTCTCCTTCGACGAAGGACCTTGGACGCAACCGTCGGCTGTGGTAGTTGCGGAGACTCTGCTGGTACAACGCTGATCGAGCTGCTGTTATGTCTCGTGCCTCGTCGAGTGTATCGACGGCGTCTTCGAGTGCAGCCGTGGATTCGGCTTCGCTGTAAGTGACGATCCGAGGGGCCTGGTGGCGTACTTCGGCTGGTAGCACGGCTTCGGCTCCGTGCATCATGAAGAACGGTGTGTAGCCGGTGGAGATATTTGGTGTGGTACGCAAGCTCCAAAGGACGGATGGTAGCTCCTTCGTCCAGGCTCCGGCGAGTCGCTCGAGTGGGCTCATGAGGCGCTTCTTGATGCCAGCGCCGATTAGGCCGTTGGCCTTTTCCACCTGCCCGTTCATTTGCGGGTGCGTCGCAGAGGCGTATGTGATGTTGATTCCGAGGCCTTCGCAAAAGTCTTGGAATTCTTTGGAGATGAAGTTTGATCCATTGTCGGTGATGATGCTATGCGGTACGCCGAACCTGTAGACAATGGATTCAAAGAACTTTACGACAGTCTTGCCCTTTTGGTTAGAGACCGGCATTGCTTCGATCCACTTGGTGAATTTGTTGACTGTGACCAAGAGGTAGACGTGCCCCCCTTTCGAGGACCTTGGCAGTTTGCCGATCATGTCGAGGCCCCATTGAGCAAAGGGCCAGGCTAGAGGTATGGGCCTAAGTTCTGACCCGGGTGCGTGTGGTTTGTCGGCGAACCTTTGGCACCCCATGCATCTTCGGACGATGTCCTTTGCGTCGCTCATGGCCGTTGGCCAGTAGAATCCAGCTCGTAGAGCTTTGGCGACAAGGGAACGGCTGCCTGCGTGATGGCCGCAGATGCCCTCGTGGATGTCTTGGAGAATGGTTTTCCCGTCACCGATGGTGATGCACCTTTGTAGTACACCCGAAATGCTGCGCTTGTACAGCTCGCCATTGATGATGGTGAAGGCTTTTGACCGGCGAGATATGCGTCGGGCATCCGTCGGGCTGTCAGACAGTTATCCGTCTATCAAGTACTGGAGGTACGGTCGTGTCCAGGTTTCTTCGACTGCCATGACCTGCATCAGGTTAAACATAGCGACCTCTGTGTCCAGTTTTTCGGGTCCTTCATGACCTTCGGGTAGCGTAGCCCCCGAGTGTTATGTTTCTTTGAGTGATCCCCTGGGGAATTTCCGCTTGATGGATGGCACGCAGATCTGTTCGAGGAACACACCTGGTGGCACCCTTGCGCAGGTTGAGCCGATGTTGGCGAGTCTGTCGGCCTCCTCGTTGCTTTCTCTTCCAACGTGCCGAAGCTCGCAGCCGTCGAATTCTCCTTCGAGTGTGTTGTAGAGTGCGCGGTACACGATCATGTTTTCGGCATGTGCGTCGCACTCATTCATCGTTTGTTGGACAACGAGGTTGGAGTCACCGTAGATGACCAGGCGTGTTGCGCCGCAGATCTTTGCCATCCTCATACCGTGTAAGAGGGCTTCGTATTCGGACTAGTTGTTGGAAGCTCGAAATTTCATCCAAAGGACGTACTTCATCTTGTCGCCCTGCGGGGAGGTCAGTATGACCCCGGCTCCTGCTCCAGCTTCACGCTTGGAGCCATCGAAGTGCATCGTCCATGACTGCGACATGTCTAGGGTATCTGGCAGCTGCAGCTCCATCCAGTGTACAAGGAAGTCCGGGAGGACCTGAGACTTGATGGCTAGTCGCTTCTCGTAGACGATGTCTAGGGGTGACAGCTCGATGCCCCATAGTTCTACACGTCCTGTGGCTTCTGGGTTATTCAGGATGCTGTTCAGGGGTGCCTCATTGACGACCATCATCTGGTGCTCCTGGAAGTAGTGGATCAACCGACGAGCCGTCATGAACACGCCGTAGGCGAGTTTCTGGTAGTGAGGGTACCTCTGTTTTGTTGGCGTCAATACCTCGCTGAGGTAGTAAATTGGGTGTTGGACCCCGTGGGTCTTACCTTCTTCGGGTCGCTCGACCACCAGCACGGTGCTGACCACCTGGTGTGTGGATGCTATGTACAGCAGTAGGGGCTCGCGCTCCTTTGGCGTGACCAAAACGGGCGAGGTGGAGAGCAGTCGCTTGAGATCTTCGAATGCGTCGTCCGCTTTGGGCATCCACTCGAATTTATGTGCCTTGCATAGCAGCCGGTAGAATGGCAGGGCTTTATCGCCCATGCGGCTGATGAACCTGCTCAATGCCGCTATTCGCCCTGCGAGCTGCTGGACACCCTTGAGATTCTTCGGCTTCCCCATGGTCATGATGGCCCGGATTTTCTTCGAGTTCGCCTCGATCCCCCGCTGGGAGATGAAGTAGCCAAGTAGCTGACCCGACAGGACGCTGAAGGCGAACTTTTCGGGATTGAGCTTGATCCTATAGCGATCGAGATTATCGAACGTCTCGCGGAGATCGTCGATGAGCGTTCTTGCCTCCCTGGTTTTGATGACTATGTCGTCGACATAGACTTGGACGTTGCGACCGATCTGGTCCTTCAGGCATGCCTGCATGCATCGCTGGTACGTAGCACCTGCGTTCTTTAGCCCGAAGGACATTGTGTTGTAGCAGAACACTCCGAACGGTGTGATAAACGCCGTTTTCTCTTGATCTTCGACCTTGAGTCGGATCTGGTTGTAGCCTGAGTAGGCGTCGAGGAAGGAGAGTTTCTCGCATCCTGCAGTCGAATCGATGCTCAGACAGTCTCCGGATGGACTGCTTGATGGGCTTGGTGTCTGGAAAGACGTTGAGTGCGTGCTCGGCGAATTCCCTGGGAACTCCTGGCATGTCCGCAGGACACCAGGCGAAGATTTCCCAGTGCTCACGGAGGAATTCGATGAGCGCGCTTTCCTATGCGGGGCTGAGGTCGTTGGCGATCAGTGCCGTCTTGGAGGCATCCGTCGGGTGAACCTGCACCTTCTTTGTGTTGATGGTGGAGTCGAAGGACATGTCAGGTGCGTTTTGTTGTGCGACTGGGGGTGCCCCATTGTCCGTAACCTCGCGGAGCCTTACGAGCTCGTCCTGCATGCCGAATGACTAGGAGATTCTGTTGAAGTCCCTGTCGCATTGGTCCGATCGGGTGAAGCTCCCGTGGACTGTGATGACGCCCCTGGGTCCTGGCATCTTGAGTAGCAGGTATGCGTAATGTGGAACAGCCAAGAACCTTGCGAATGCTACACGCCCGAGGATGGCGTCGTATTGTGATGGCCAGTCCACCACTTCGAATTCGAGCCGCTCGCATCGGAAGTTGTCCGGCTTGCCGAAGATGACGTCGAGCCATATTTTGCCCAAGGGGAATATGCCCTTTCCTGGGACGATGTCGTGGAACGTTGTTTCTGACTATTCTAGGTTGCACTGCGGGATCCGCATTGCTGCTAGAGTACTTGCGAACATCAGGTTGATGCCGCTACCGCCGTCCATAAAAACGCGGCTCATCTCGAAACCTCCGATCTGCGCCTCCAGCACCAGGGCAGCATGACCTGGGCGAGGGATCTGGCAAGGATGATCTGAACAACTGAACGTGATGCAGGACTCCGATCCGCTGAGGTACTCAGGGATGGCGGATTGAGTTGTCACGGCCAGGTTGATCTGATGGGTGATTTTCTTCTGCACCCTATTCGTGGGGCGCCCCTTCTGGATCATCAGTGCTCCTTTCAGCTGGGGGTACCCGTTTCCAGCGTTGTTCTGTGCTGGTGCGACTGGTTGGTTCGGGCCTCCTACAAGTGGCGGTGGAGGAGCTCCATGCGCTATCTCACCTGGTGCGGGTGCGTTCCCGAATCCAGGAGGTGGAGCTTGTTGCCTCATCTGGACCATGCTTTCGCTGAGCTTCTGAAACTCGCGGCAGTCCTTGAGCATGTGGCTTGCCTTCTTCTTGCCATCCTGCTTGTCGATGTAGAAGTGGATGGTGCATGGACCTGAAAGTTTTTTGTATGCTGAGGGTCCATTATCGCGATCGCGGCGTTGCCACGACTGTGCTGGGCGTCCTCCATCGCGGAAGTTGCCTCCGCGGTATCCGCTACTGTTGCGGTTGGCGTCGTTGCGGCGATCGGCATAGCCGGCCGCGACCATGTCGGGTCCATCGCGGTCGTCGTAGATGCGCGATCTCCTCTTTCTACGGCGCTCTCGTCGTCGGCCGTAGTCGTCCTCTTCCTCCGATTGCGCCTGGTGGATGGAATCTTTGCCGTCAGCCCACCTGTTGGCGATGTCCATGAGGTGGTCGAGTGTCTTGGGTTTGACGCGCCCAAGTTACTCCTTGAAGTCCTGGCGCTTGACGCCGTCCTTGAAGGCGTCGATGGCCCTCTCTTCGGAGATGTGTGCCGCGGAGTTCTTGGTGTTGGACCAGCGTAGTATGTAAGAGCGAATGGATTCGCCCGTTCGTTGAGTGCAGGCCCGCAACTCTACGATCGAGGCGGGCCTCTTGCTGGTGCCTTTGAAGTTTCGGATGAAATTGTAAGCCGGCTCCTCCCAGCTTCGGATGGACCCTGAAGATAGGCTGCTAAGCCAGATCCGAGCGGCGCCTGTCAGCTGCAGCTGAAGGCATTGCATGGCGGTTTCCTTGTTTCCGTCGTGCAGTTTGACGGACGACAGGTGGTCGATGAGCCACGCCTTTGGGTCTTGTGTGCCGTCGAACTTCGGAGTATCCGAAGGAAGCTTGAAATTTCGTGGCATCCGTGTTCGTCGAACAGATCTGCTAAAGCATCGGGCTCCGCAGAGTTCTCCTTCGTCTTCGTCCATCTCGGATTCAGACGAGCATGCGCGCTTGGCTCGTGCTTTGTCGATTTTGCGCTATGTGAGCGCGTCACTTGCGTCGTAATCGCGGTTGTGATGGCGCGAGCTCTTGTGCCTTTGGGAAAGGTCATGGTCCTCCTCTTCGGATGAAGGAGTGGGGCTGCGGTCGAACCTGACCGGAGGTTTCTTCTTCGGCTCCGTAGGAGCTTCCTGATGGAGCGCTGCTCCGACGAGTCCGAGTCCGGTAAGTGCGGACTTGTGCATGGCTCTTTTCGGGTCCCCCTCCGGAGGTGGGTGGGATGCTAAATACGCGGTGGCTGCCATGATCGCAGCCTGCGGCGTTTTTGGCATGACATTGCCGTCGGCATCCATCTCCATGAAGGATGTGTGGAGGGTTCGGGTCACCTCACGGCGCTCCTTGGGATCCATGTTCTCCATCCGAGAGCGGTGCTTGTTGTCTTGGTTGTCGTTCGAGCTGGATCCGATGCCCATGGCGGAGAGCGCAGCTCGTCGCGCGCTGGATTCCGAGGCTGCTTGCTTGCGTTTATCAAGCACCTCTTGCATCTTGACCTGATTCTTGTGTTCCTCGATGAGGAGTAAGTGGTATGCCATCAGCAGGTCCCGTGAGGCGTCTGCAGGCAGGACCGTGTTGCCCGCCACGGCGGCGCGTGCCTGGGCCCATCCTTCTTTGCTAAGGCGGATGACGTGGCCGGTGTTATCCCCTTTGGGTGGGGGGACTGGCTTCTTCTGTTCCCGTTTCTGTCCTGCGGGTTAGGTGGCGGGTTGGGCGGCGGGTTGGGCGCTTGCTGATCCACGTCGCTCTGGATGACTGCGGCGCATTGTTAGCGCTCGTAGATTGGTCCGCTGCTGCCGCAGCTTCCGGATCCGGAACCGTAGGTCCCTTCATTCGATGGCGGAACGCACAGATCGGAGTTGCAGCTGCTGCTGTCGTAGGACTCATCTGTTGATGATGATGTGCGTAGCACAGGGTGTGGGGCCCATGAAGCGGGCCTGATCGATGGCAGGGGCACCCGCTCAAGGAGGCGGAGGGTGCCAGTTTGCCCCACCTGAAAGCAGAAGCTCCCGAACAGGATCTCAAGTTCGTCGCCTACGGGCTCGAAGTCCTTCAAGGTGGCCGGAGAGTGGACGGTGAAGTCGAAAGCGCCGAAGAGGATGTGACTCTCCGTCGCCGCAGAGTTGTAGATCGTTTGGGTTGGGACCGTCACGATCGTACAATCAACGTCCCCAGTTCCCATAGACAGCGCCAATTGACGAGGTTTAATCTCGTCAATGCCCATTGTTATGGACTTGGGTTTTGGAGAAGATGGGGATGCTGGAGATTGCGGAACGGTTAGCAAACAAGCAACACGGCCCCCGGAGGGAAAACCCTACTCCTGCCTGTCTGCTCTTGATTACGACGGAACCGGTGATTACAGGGGTGCGTAGATGCGATCTGGCGGGGAGGTGTGCATGCGAAAGTATGAGTCAAGAGATCTAGGTCGTGCCCTCATGGCCTTTATATAGACTTAGGCAGGTCCCAGGCATAGATATAGTCGGTTACAGGTTCTAGGGTTTACCCCTTTAAATTTCCTATCTACTCTAGTCTTGCTCTCCAAGGATCCGAAGGCGTCATGGGCCTTGGCCACCCGAAAATCCTCATGGGCCAGCGTATATCTGCCGTGGGCCTTCCTTGGGCTGGACCAGGTATGCTGAGACTGTGTACCCGCGGGGTATAACCATGTCAGGCGGAATTTCATTAAAGTAGACGAGGGGCACATAGTACATCGGTTTTAACTAGAAAGGACGCCGTCGTGGTCGACGCCGGACGCCGCAACTACAGGACGAGGCGGGGGTTGTTGCCAGCCTCGATGTGCGCCATGACTCCGGCGAGAGTCCTCCCTGGAACGCTCCACCAGCGGCGGCGGTAAGCCATATTGTTACGCGGCGGCGGCGGCGAGCCCGGCGGTCCGTCGTGTCGGGCGAGTTCCTCGAGGTGCCTGCCGGGGAAAAACTGCCTCCAGAAGTCCAGGTTGTCCTGATCCTCGACGAGTGCCAGGCCTTGCATGGCGGCAATAGCAGCCTGGATCTCTCCGGCGAGTTCTGGGTCGTCGCCTGGATCTCTCCGGCGAGGTCCTGCCCATCCGGCACCGGCGGAACGGGGATCCCGCCGGCGCAGTGTTTCCAGCCTAGGGGGAGAAGAGTGTCCGGCGGGGCCGTATAGCGCGCCCCGCGGAGCAGCCCGGCTTCCCACGGCGACAGCGTGCGTCGGCCGGCCATGGCTTCTCGTCGGAGTTGGGTAGGAAGAAAGGTGCGAACGTCCGAAGTTCGTCGGAGTTGTGGTGGTGTGAGGGGCTGTGAAGAGAGACGGCGAGATGTACAGCTTTTATAGGCCGGAAGAATGGCGGGAGGGGTGTAGCGGCGAGGACGGGAAAAGGAAAACGGCGGGAAGGATGGCGGCGACTCGGCTTCTGTCGCTGACAGGCTGGTCCACTCGCCGAATTCTCGTCGTCCGGCGTCCCCAGGGCGTACCCGGGATCCTGGGTTCGGCCTGGGTAGTCCGGACCAAAGTTGGACCAAATCCGGCCAAAAACAGGTCCCTGGGTACGCGACTAGGCCGATTTTCAGCGTCTGGACGTAATTTCGGCGTCCGGATCGGCCTCCTGGGTAGGCGAGTGGAGATTCTATAACGACATCTCCACCGGACCAACCCATCCGGTCTGAGTGTGTCCGCGCGGGGCGTGCTCTGCGTCCAAGCGGGCGACCCATTCGAAAAAATGCGTCTGGCTCGACCTATCCATGTATCTAATCTGGGGCTCGGTTGCGTCGGCCTGGACAGCACGAGGTGTCCTCCACAATAATTCGCCCAGGCATTCCCGCCAGTGGCACAACAGACGCTCTCCTCCCCCAAACCCTCGCGCACTCCATATCCCTCTGTCTCGAGCAGGCGCAATCTTTGCCGCCGCCACCAACGTCCTCACGATATCGAGCACCAATGCATGCCACACGTGTTGCCGGAGTTGTCTGGCCCCGCCACAGGCAACTCTGCTGACCTCAGTGTTCGCCATTGGACTGGGTGCGCGATACCCTCTGTGTGGCGTACAACCTGCTCGATCAATTGCCTGAGGTACATTCGCCGGTCCTTTTTAGGTTCTGGCCGACCCGCTGCGGGAGTTGCCATCGTCATTGATGGCCGCATACTTTGCAGATGGGCAGCAACCGAAGGGTAATGGAGTTTTTCTACAAGAATTTCGTGGAGTCATCGTCCGAGGAGGAGGCCGACGGTGAGACCGAGATTCTGCTGGCGGCTGCACAGATGGTGCAAGACCACTACCTCCTGTCGCACGCAGAGGTGGCTCGTCCAAGCGGCGCCAAGCCAGCCAGGAGCACGACCGAGAAGAAGGACACATACGCCTTTGCAAGGACTACTTTCATCCAACTAATCCAGTCTTTAAAGAGAAAGCATTCTGTCGCCGCTATCGGATGTCGAGAGACATGTTCTTGCAAATTCTCAATGGGGTGACGAAGTACGATAACTACTTCGAGGCTAAGTATGATTGCACCGGTAAGATTGGCTTCTCCTCTTACCAAAAATGTTCTGCTGCCATTTGGCAGCTTTCATATGGAGTCCCCGGTGACCTCCTCGATGACTACGTGCGCATGAGTGAATCCACATGCCATGAGTTTATGTACCGATTTTGCAGCGCTGTTATTGCGGTGTTTGGCAAAGTTTACCTGGGAGCCAAACACCGAAGACACTGTCCGTCTTTTATACATCAACGAGAGAAGGGGGTTTCTTGATATGCTTGGCAGCATCGACTACATGCATTGGCAGTGGAAGAACAATCCCTTTGGTTGGCAAGGGTAGTTCAAAGGACATGCAGAGGGGTGCATCGTCATATTAGAGGCTATTGCATCACAGGATCTCTGGATTTGGCACTCCTTTTTTGGCATGGCTGGATCAAACAATGACATCAATGTGCTGCAGCGGTCTCCGGTGTTTGCTAGGCTGGTAGAAGGCAACGCCCAACAGATTTTTTATCAGATCAATGGCAATCCATATGATATGGGTTACTACCTTGCCGACGGTATCTACCCCTCCTAGACCACCTTTGTGAAAACAATCCGCAATCCTAGAGATGGGAAGTGCAAGAGGTTTGCGAAAGAGCAAGATGCCGCTAGGAAGGATGTGGAGCGAGCATTTGGTGTGCTTAAGTCAAGGTGAGCTATTGTTTGGTACCCTTCTAGAACATGGAGCACAGAGAGGATGTGGCATGTGATGACTGCTTGTGTCATCATGCATAACATGATCATCGAGAACGAGCGTGATAACGGTATCTTGGACCAAGGTTGGGACTTTCAGATCAGTTGGTTGAGCCAGAGTCGGGTCTAGTGTCATGGAAAGATTTCATGCAAGTGTATAAAAATTTGTGTCACAGGCAAACCCATAAACGGCTTCAACTGGATTTGGTTAAGCATATATGAGCTCGTGCGGAAAATCTTAATATTTAATCCTCTATTTGTTTTGTGTAATTTAGTTGACGGCTTAGTTATTTTCATCGAACCATGCGAGACTGAACTATCTACATGTAAGCACTATTTTAATTTAATTATCTAGTCTAGTTTATTTGTATCCTAAAAATTAATTATATGACAATATTTGCAAAAATATAAAATCCCTGTCCAGCGCTGGCCAAGCGTGGACAAATAAATCGCGCCACTGGACAGAGCTGGTCGGACAGGCCACACCCCTACCCATATCAACCGCGGCCCGACCCAAATAGACAGAAATGGACCGAATTAGTCGGGCCCGATAGAGATGCCCTAAGCTCAAGTACCTCTAGTGCCAGCATCCGCACAGTAATTCCACCATCTTAGGCAGCACATGTGCTCACCGTACAGAAATTATTGAACGAACACAGTCCAACCCTCCAACTCCGACTCTACGTGAACTCCTGGTTCGCGAGTGGGTGCGTGGGACAAAACTGAACGCGAGAAGCACAGTGGAACAAGCAGAACGGCGCGTCGTGCAGTATCCTGCTCATGATGTGATGTGTAACTGAGCCCAGATTCGATCCATCATCGTTCAGAGATCGTCCAGTTTACCTACTGGTTCCGTTCAGCCGTCCATCATCCATCATGTCCCTCCCTCCTCCCGTGCCACTGTAGAGCACACTGCCCGTTTAGTCAGCAGTGAAGCATTATTCTCTTGCAGCCGCAGCATGAAGCTCTGCGGCTTGCTACAGACCTACTAGTACAATGCTCTGAAGACGAGACGGGTCGTTGAATGTGTATGTATGTCTGCACGCCATCGACTCCTGCAGCTATGCCGTGCTCGTCTGCCACGCTTGATTGTTTGCTTGGTTTACTGGAATTCAGTACCTAGCGTGTTTTCGTTGCAAACAATCTGAACTGAAACATCATTTTAATTTTTCTCTGAGAAGTCCAATGCGCATTCACTCTTTCTCTTTGTACTCTCTATCTCTCATTGATTCTCCAAAATTCTTGTGTTTCATTCCTTTGCAGCATCCAGAGACATTTGATTGCAGAATTCCTAAATCTTGAAATCATGTAGAAATCCACTTCACGTGACATGATAATTATACTTCTTTCGTCTAAAAATAACTGATTTGGGTTTGTCTATTCGAATGTATCGTCAAGTGAGGACCATGGGGATGGAATATGGTGACCCAATCTTAGCGTTTTAAAACTTTTCAAATGTTTCAAAATATTTTTCAACGAAGATATAGAGATACTAAATCTACAAGACAAACTAATTTAGAATGGAGCCCTCCTACTACCATAGCCATATTACATATCTTTTTATTATTGTCTCTTAAGGTGGTTTGCGAGTATATTCGATATACTCACTGGCATTGTTTCTGGCTATTAACTTGGTCAGATTCAAGGAGTTCGGAAGAAGAAGGTGACGCTGATGACTATGCGAGCAGGACGTTCTCTCAGTCAGCTGCGTGTAGGTTAAGACATGGCTCGGGTTCTACGTTGATAAAGATCCGCTGACGATGATCATTGTAACCATAATGGCAATCGAGGTATGACTTGTATTCGTTAAGTAATGGATGTTTATTTTGATACTTATCGGTTATGTGTCATGATAGACTGATCATGAGATAATAGTGATATGTATAATAGGAATTCTTAGAGGATAAATCCAGAAACATTCAAATTTAGACTAACCTAATTTTTAGACGGAAGGAGTACATTGTTTTTTGTTCCTACATTTCTAGAATCCTATAATCCAAAGAAGCCCTTAACCTTTTCTCTGAACGACAAATGCATGCTTCAGATCCTGAAAAAGGAGTCTGCCATCTTAAACAAGAGGCCGATGCATCAGTGAAATACACGTGCACGCTCGTTTAGAAAGAAAAAATGGGCACGTTGATGAAAAAATGATTAAGACGGAGACACCAACTTGGTGGGCCTGCTGACCTTCTTTTAGAAACTAGGCCTTAATAGTTTTTCTTAGGAAATGGCATTATTAGTTTGAAGAAGCCACTATAACTTGGGCCTGTAGCACCTATATGATTTACCCCACGATTTTTTTTTGAGATATTTACCCCACGACTTAGTGGCACACCCTCGCCCCGCGGTATTGGCCGGCCCATTTTGGCTTCTTTCTACTATCTTCTGCTCTCTCTTTTTCATTTTATTTTTTATTTTTGGTTTTTCCTATTTTCTTTTATTTTTTAGATTCGAAAATTTCGAAAACTGTTCATAATCAGAAATATTTATGTTTTTGAAAATATTTAAATCTAAAAAATGTTAAGATTCGAAATTGTTCATGTTTAAAAATGTTTAGATTTTAAAATTGTTCATATTAAAAAAGTTCAGATTTTAAAAATATTCAAATTTCTAAAAATGTTTGAATTTTTTAGAAAACCTGATAGAAACCATTAATAATGCATGAAAAGGGACAAAAGCCGGACAGAAAAAACACCTTGCGTTAAATGGGCCAGGCCCATGGTCAGTGTATAGGAGCCCCGTCTCTTGGCGACCGGGTGCTGAAAGTGGTTTATTCTGCTCTAGGAAACAAACCATAACAGATATGGACGGGAATCTAAAATAGACGCTGAGGCAATCTGTAATATTCCTATTAGCCATGCCATTTAGAGAAACTTTTGGGTGTGGCCCGACATAATATCTCTATAGGTCTGGCAAAAGCGAAAGACCCCTAACGTCAGGGGCTGACCACTGAGCTCACTCAGGCCTCTCTAGGCGGGCTAGAGTGGGTGCCAGCTGGAATTGCCATAGCTTATAGTTAGAGCAATAGGAAAGGGCCCAACCCCTTTTTTCGCCCGAGTCTTTGATCTTAAACTTAAGAATGCTGGTTTTAAGAATAAGTGATTTGATCTTAAACTTAAGAATGCTGGTTTTAAGAATAAGTGATTGCCCTTCTTTGACCTTTACTGTCCAACCGGAGAGCAAAGACCCCGACCTATAAATATTCACAACCCGGCTCATACGGGCGGACAATATTCAACCAGAGCTCCGTTGCGACCGCAATGCTGTTCTTGAAGGACCTTACCTTATTAGAGCAAAAAGAGGGAATAGAAGTTACGAAGACTACTTACGTAGGGCGGCATGTGGGCTCCACATGTTAGTGACTTCAGGTTATCACACGATTACATGAGGTATTTCTGTGTACTATTACTTTTAAGAATGATGTCAGGAGTGAAGATTTTTTGGCTTCTAAGAACCATTACTCCTGCTATGTTTTCTTAAAAAAAATCAAAAGTTATATTTATGAGTTGAAAGAAATATCCGGCTGTACCCAATTTTTTATAACAAATGTGCAACAAGGCCACGGCAAGAACCACGCCAACAGCGGAAAGGGAAAGAACCAAAATGGACAACGGAAGGAACAGCTACTACCTGAATTCAGGTCATATATGGAGTACGATCGTTGGATTCTTAACTGGTTTCCTATTTTGTGTGGACACTTGAGTACATGACCAGGCCATACCAGCAGACTAGCGGAGGGTCCTTAGTCCTTACGCCACTGCTCTACAACGGTCACAAATACTGCACCACAACACAACAGTTCAAGACATTTCGTTTTTTGCAATCCAACAGTTTCAGAAAAACGTCGAGCAAATATATCATCGATGCGCAACATTTTGGGGATACTCCTGCTAACATCTGTGACAGTAGATGCTCCTCTCAAGTTGGGCCGGCATACAAAATAGATGCATAAGTCTTGCTACAACATATACATATATATGCAGATGCTCTTCTCCAGTATGAAATAACAATCTGACAGCACCAGTGTCTAGACTCCAGCAACAGACGATCCATACAGCGGGTTTTTCGCTTGCAGCTCTGGGGCGAAAATGAAGCAGCACCCACCCATATGAACAACAAGCGAAACACAGGTGAGCAGATGGACAACTCGGTGTATACAAAATAAACGTGGCTACACCACAAGAGCATACGAGGAGAACAAAACACTCAGCAGCACTGTCAGTAAATTCATCTAATGCCCGAGGACCAGGGTAGAGATATCAGCAACAGACAAAATTTTCCGAACAGTTCTACAATTTACGGTTGCAAGAATGACAGGGTTTCATTTGAGGTAAGTGCTCCCCAGGAACAAGAAAACATATGCGACCAACGAGGTAAGAAGCTCAAGGGACCATGTAGGTGGGATGATAAATGTTGGGATAATAGGGACCAGCAGAGAACCAATAATCCAGCCACCAACAAGTACTCCGAACCTGGAAGAACAAATGCGTGAGTACACATGTTGCAGATACAATTCAAGGTGTTCACTGAAGAAAACTCTGCTAACCCAGTGGTGGACGCCCTGAGAAGGTTCTTCATCTTGTCATTAAGGAAGTATATGCACGAGAAGAGTGATATCGCAAGCTGCACAAGATAACTACTTGTCAATACAGTGATCCCTAAGCTGGGAGGGCGCTTCAAACGTCTAGTATGTATTCTAAATCTCATCGCTTAGCAGGGCTTGCCTTGTCATTGCTATTGAGTTCTCAGGTGTCAAACATAAACATCAACGAACAGAAGCATACGGCAGCAATAACCAGTTGTGATTTTCTAATTCGGATGATTTGTATGATTGCTCATAACTTGATGACACTTAATTTAGCACTACTGTAAGATAAACAAGTTATGTTTCACATCTTTAGGTTAGCATCAGTTAACAAGCATGGGACAGAAACATGCCATTAAACAAGAAATGGTAGATCTTCAAAGGTCAAAATATACCTGGAATGCAGGTCCATTCTCAGCAGAAGTTGCTATGCTCCATCCAGCAATGAAGGCAAAAAAGAATAATCTTTTGGAAATAATATCCATTGATGGCACCTCAAAGTATCCAAGCAACGCCTTAACCCATGACGGGGATTCCTCAACTTGCTTCAACAGCTTGGTCTTAAGATTAATTTTTGTTTTCTTCCGATGCTGGTAGCTCTTCATTATTATCTTCTCATAAGCACCTTCAATAGCTTCTTCGCTTGCTTCGTGCCCAGCATACTGCTGAACTAGAAAGTTCTTTGCACTCCTGATCTCTTCTTCGGATGCATCACGATCAACACCAAGAAGCTTGTAGGGATCCCGCTCACGGTATCTTCGGAAGACAGGAGCATACTCTGTGGATACACATAAACTTGGCTGAAGATGACCTCAGATAAACATAATTCTTTGTCGAAACAGACAAAAGTTGGGGCCTACAAATCTGGACATTCTTAGCAATGTATATAACAACTATGCAACAATAAAAACTGTGGAAACAGAATACAAATTGACACAAGTTACCACCGCTAAATGAATGAAAGTTGTCTTCTTACATATTTGCTATTCATGTCAAGGACAAGAAATAACTTGCGAACAGAGCTGCAGACCACATTTTGATTTGTCAAGACAATGAATATGAAATACTTTGCTATCATTACGAGTTCACAATCGTAAATAAACCCCAAGTCTGTGGTCAGTGATAGTATGTAATTATGTATAGTTGTAAAGAAAGGAAGTCAACAATGAAATGGAGATAAATTATTTTAGTTCTTCAATACCAAAATATCATCTTCTATTTTAGTTAACCACACCTGGCGAAAAACACAGCCCATTAGTTTGATCAATCCCCAATCTAATAACAAAGGTATAGTACCGAACCAGCAATCACATTCTCTGCATATTCCTTCCTAGTGCAGTAGTGCCCCTAAGTTGTTCCCGTAATGCATATGCTTCTTTCCTCTCTAAACTATGTACTTCTGATTGACATACAAGAAGTAATCCTCAAAATATCCATCAATTGCATGCAGTGTAGCAACTCCACACTTCCTTTCAACCTCAATGCAAGTCATGCACTCATGCTCAATTGCTCAGGTCACCCCCTATATATATTATCAGCAATTATTCAACATAAAGCAAACTAAATTGTGCAACTACCGACAGATATTATTATTCTGTGTCCCGTTCACCAGCAACACCAAAACTTCCTGCAGTACCATCCAATCCTATACCATCCGTCCTCCGAAATAAATCAGCGACGGCGTTTACATGGGAGCTAGGGTTTGAAGAATTCTCTTACGGTAGCTGAATCCGCTGTCTCCGGCGTCGCTCGAACCGGCGCCGATAGAGAGGCTCATAGAGCACCGCACCACCCGCAGCCGCCGCGGCAGCGCCGAGACGCCTCCGCGCACCGCGACCACCCCATGTCTTCCCCCGCCAATGCTGCACCCACCAGAGCCACAGGCACAGGGCCCAGTCAGTAACCCGGAAAAGAGAGAGGCTAGAGATTTAACAAGGGAAGGAGTCAGGAGGGTTCAAAGCTGCGTCCGCACCGATGGAGACGTGGGAGCGGGCGGGCGAGGAAGGATGCGGCCGTCGCCTGCATCTCCGACGCCGGCGGAGGTTGAGAGGGAGGCAACGGCGAGGTGGTCACAGGCGAGGCAGACCGCCGTGGGAGGGAAGGAGATGGGATTGGATAGGAAGACGGAGACGGAGACGGAGAGGGGGAGGCAGCCGGGGTAGGTGGTGGGCCTGTGAGGATGGCTTTGCTACCTTATGGTCTTTGGTGGGCCGGGCTTTGTTCACTTCCCTTCCATTTTTTTATGCTGTGGGGTTTTTGAGTTTGAGCATGTTTCAACAATGTATCTGACTTCTCGAGTTTTGAATCTGTCCGAGTTTCTCAAGAAGGATTTTGTATTTTTCACATGATAACTCCATAAAATTAACATTAAATACATGAAAATTAAACAACTTGTAAATCATACATTCCCACTAATTTGAAGACGAAGTATCTATGAATTCACACTAAATTTCCAAAATATAGGTGTTCTAGACTTTTGAATGCATGGGGAGGATCCATAAGCATGGTAGGTAAAATGGTGATTTCCCAAACTATGAAAATTAAATTGAAGGGCAAGTGACCTAAGAAATTTGTGTCCGAAGCTATTTCCATTTGCAATAGATAGTCATACTCCCTCTAATAGCCTTGGATTTATCTAGATTTGAATGTATCTAGTCATAATTTCACGTGAGGGAAAACACATCTACGGAAGAGCTCCCCGTGTCGCACCCCAGGGCGGCACCGGGGGCGATCTTCTCGCCGCCAAAGCCCCTCCTCCCACCGCTGGATCATCTCCATCGCTGTCGCCGGCCCTCGCCGCGGCGGCGGGCCTAGCTGCCGAAGGTGGCTAGGATGGTGGTGCTGTAGGGTTTCGTAGCATGGAAAACAAAAATTTTCTATCGCATACAAACAAACAAGCCAAGATCTATCTACTAGATTGTAGCAACGAGTCGATGGAATAACTCACCCTCGAAGATTCCAAAGTGTTTAACGAGAGCGGATTCTCGTGGGTGATGTAGTCGTACTCTTCCCGATCTCAAGATCGCGTAGACGATCCTTCCGGCACTGCGTTCCGGCAGCGCTCCCGCAGTCGGTCACACGTTCGGTACTCGACGAAGACCTTCCTCTCCCTTGTTCCAGCAGGCAGCGGAGGTTGTAGCACTCTCCTCGCGATTCCGGCAGCACAACGGCGTGGTACCGGAAGTAGAGGGGAGATCTCGCAGGGCTTCGCCTTAAGCCGGAGCGAGTATGGTGGACTATGAGAGAGCCCTCGGTGTTCTAGGGTTTAGACACACCAAGGAGGGGGCTAGGCCGGCGGCTAGGGTTTGACCTAGGTGGCGGCGGCGAGATGCCCTAGGCCGGCGGCGGCTATGGAGGGCGGCGGCGGCTAGGGTTAGGGTTTAGAGGTAGGGAACTTGTGTGTCTAGGAGGGGAGCCCTGCCCCTCCTTATATAGGTGGAGGGGCCGCGCCAGGGGAGGGGAGTCCCTCCCCAACTCGGTCTCCCAAGGGGGCCGGCGGTGGAGGGGAGGAACTCCTCCCCAACTCGATTCCACCTCCCCTCCACTTCCCAAAATAGTCGTTTGACTTTCAAATTGGCGTTTGACTTTTTCAAACTAGGATTTGATTAAACCCTTTATTTTGTTCAGCGATGACACCTAGTACATGATGCAATCATACCAACTTGATATAACACATTCATGTACCCTTCCCCTCCGGAGTGTCGGACATTCCGGAACCTTCTAGAACATTCCCGATGAGAACACCGGAACCATTCCCCAACTCCGAAACAGGACTTTCCTTATATGAATCTTATTCTCCGGACCATTCCGGATCTCCTCGTGATATCCCAGATCCCATCCGAGACTCCGAACAACATTCGGTCTCTTTCTCATCATTCCATAACTACTCAAACAACGTCGAATCCTTAAGTGTGTCTCCCTACGGTTCGTGAATTATGCGGACATGATCGAGACACTTCTCCGAACAATAACCAATAGAGGAATCTGGAAATTCATATGGCTCCCACATATTTCTACGATTACTTTGCGATCGAATGAACCACTTACATACGATACCAATTTCCCTTTGTCTCACGATAGTTTACTTATCCGAGGTTATGATCGTCGGTATCTCTGCATACCTAGTTCAACCTCGTTACCGATAAGTACTCTTTTCTCGTTCCCGTGATATGTGATCCCTTGTGAGCTAGTCACATGCTTGCAAGCTAATTGGATGACATTTCACCGAGAGGGCCCAGAGTATATCTATCCGTCATATGGATGGACAAATCCCACTCTTGATCCATGTGTCTCAACCAATACTTTCCGAACACTCAATGCCACCTTTATAGCCACCCAGTTACGGTGTGGTGTTTGATGTCATCAAAGCATCCATCCGGTAAAGGTGATATGCATGATCTCATGGTCGAAGGAATTAGGTTACTATGTATCAGAAAGCATATAGCAATTGAACTATTAAAATGACTTGATCTTTATGCTACGCTTATCTATAGGAGTATGTCCACCATATCATTCTCCTAACGATATGATCTTGTTGTTAATAACATCTCAATGTTCATGATAGGGAAACCACAATCATTTATTAACCAACAAGCTAGTATTATAAAGAGGCTTTACTAAGGACTCTATTTTAGTTTACAAATCACACAAGTATTAATGTTTCCTTGTTAATACTATTATAGCATGAATGTAAACATTTATCATAAACATAAAGATATAATAATAACTACATTTATTATTGCCTCTAGGGCATATCTCCAACAGTCTCCCACTTGCACTAGAGTCATCTAATCTAGATTACATGGTAATATACCGAACACCCATGGCAGTTTGGTGCTGGTCATGTTTTGCCCTCGGGAGAGGTTTAGTCAACGGATTCACCACATTCAGATCTGTGTGTACTTTGCAAATCTTCATGTCCCCATCTTGGACATGTTCTCGAATAGCGTGAAAACGCAGCTTGATATGCTTCAGCTTCTTGTGTGACCTTGGTTCTTGCGCATTGGCTATGGCACCCATGTTATCACAGTAGATAGACATTGGGTCCAGCGCACTAGGAACCACACCCAGCTCTGTAATGAACTCTTTCGTCCATATCGCTTCTTGTGAAGCCTCCGAAGCAGCCATGTATTCCGATTTAGTTGAAGATCTTGCCACAACGCTCTGCTTTGCACTCCTCCAGCTAACTGCTGCACCATTCAAAGTAAATACGTATCCAGATTGTGATTTAGAATCATCCGGATCGGTGTTCTAACTAGCATCGGTGTAACCATTAACAACGAGTTGTTCATCACCTCCATAAGAAAGAACCATATCCTTAGTTCTTCTCAAGTACTTAAGGATGTTTTTGACCGCTGTCCAATGATCCACTCCTGGATCACTTTGATATCTGCTAGTTAAACTAACAGCATATGTAATGTCGGGTCTAGTACATAGCATGGCATACATTAAAGATCCTATGGCTGAGGCATAGGGAGTCTTACTCATCCTTTCTCTATCTTCTGCCGATGTCGGACTTTGAGTTTTACTCAAGGTCGTATTGGGCAACATGGGCAAGAACCCTTTCTTGCTATCTTCCATTCCAAACCTCTTTAGAACTTTGTCCAAATATGTACTTTGTGACAATGATATTAGGCGTCTCGATCTATCTCTATAAATCTTTATGCCTAATATGTAAGCTGCTTCGCCAAGATCCTTCATTGAAAAACTATTATTCAAATATTCCTTGACACTATTAAGAAGGTCTACAGCATTCCCAATCAACAATATGTCATCTACATATAGTATTAAGAATGCTACAGAGCTCCCACTCACTTTCTTGTAAATACAAGCTTCTCCATAAGTTTGTATAAAACCAAAACTTTTGATTACCTTATCAAAATGTTGATTCCAACTTCGGGATGCTTGCTTCAATCCATAGATGGACCGTTGAAGTTTGCGTACCTTGTTAGCATCTTTAGGATCGACAAAACCTTTGGGTTGCATCATATACAACTCTTCATCAATGTCTCCATTGAGGAATGCTGTTTTGACATCCATCTGTCATATCTCATAATCATAATATGCAGCGATTGCTAACATAATCCTTACAGACTTTAGCTTCGCTACCGGTGAGAAAGTCTCATCGTAGTCAACTCCTTGAATTTGTCGAAACCCTTTTGCGACAAGTCGAGCTTTATAGACAGTAACATTACCATCATCATCTGTTTTCTTCTTGAAAATCCATTTGTTCTCGACAGCCTTTCGGCCATCCGGTAAGTCCACCAAGGTCCATACTTGGTTTTCGTACATGGATCCAATCTCGGATTTCATGGCTTCTTGCCATTTATTGGAATCTGGGCTCATCATCGCTTCCTCATATGTCGCAGAGTCATCGGTGTTGTCCACCAACATGACACTCATAACGGGATCATACCAATCAGGAGTGGTACGAGTTCTCGTTGACCTGCGAGGCTCTGTAGCAACTTCAACGAAGTTTCATGATCATCATCATTAGCTTCCTCTCTTACTGGTGTAGGCGTCACAGGAACTACTTCCGGAGTTGCGCTACTCGCAAGTTCGAGAGAAGGTTCGACAACCTCGTCGAGTTCTACTTTCCTTCCAGTCACTTCTTTCGAGAGAAATTCCTTCTCTAGAAAGGATCCATTCTTGGCAACGAAGATTTTGCCCTCAGATCTATGATAGAAGGTATACCCAATAGTTTCCTTCGGGTATCCTATGAAGACGCATTTTTCCGCTTTGGGTTCAAGCTTGTCCAGCTGTAACTTCTTTACATAGGCTTCGCAACCCCAAACTTTAAGGAACGACAATTTAGGCTTCTTCCCAAACC
The DNA here is from genome assembly GCA_916181665.1 of Avena sativa. NCBI lineage: Eukaryota > Viridiplantae > Streptophyta > Magnoliopsida > Poales > Poaceae > Avena > Avena sativa. Next base: position 366,130,428 of record OV702297.1, on the reverse strand, counting down.
ATAATTCATACGGCGTCGTTTCAACGGATTTAGATGGTGCCCTATTTAAAGTGAATGCGGCTGTTTCTAATGCATAACCCCAAAATGATAGCGGTAAATCTGTAAGTGACATCATAGAACGAACCATATCTAAGAGAGTTCGATTACGACGTTCGGACACACCATTACTCTATGGTGTTCCCGGCGGTGTCAATTGTGAAAGTATTCCGCATTTCTTCAAATGCTCGCCAAACTCGTAACTTAGATATTCACCTCCACGATCAGAACGTAGAAATTTAATCTTCTTGTTACGTTGATTCTCTACCTCACTTTGAAATTCCTTAAACTTCTCGAAAGTTTCGGACTTATGTTTCATGAAATAGATATACCCATATCTACTCAAGTCATCCGTGAAGGTAAGAACATAACGATAACCACCGCGCGATGCTACACTCATTGGACCACACACATCGGTATGTATGATTTCCAACAAGTCCGTAGCTCGCTCCATCATACCAGAAAATGGAGTCTTAGTCATTTTACCCATCAGACATGCTTCGCATCTTTCAAGTGATTCGAAATCAAGTGATTCAAGAAGTCCATCGGAATGGAGTTTCTTCAGACGCTTCACTCCAATGTGACCAAGACGACAGTGCCACATATAGGTCGAGTTATCGCTCGATTTCAAACGTTTAGCCTCAATGTTATTAATATGTGTATTTCCACTATCGAGATTCAATAAGAATAGACCATCTATCAAAGGTGCATGTGCATAAAACATATTACTCATATAAATCGAACAACCATTATTCTCGGATTTAAACAAGTAACCGTCTCGCAATAAACAAGATCCCGATATAATGTTCATGCTTAACGCAGGCACCAAATAACAATTATTTAAGTATAAAACTAATCCCGATGGTAGATGAAGGGGTAGCGTGCCGACCGCGATCACATCAACCTTTGATCCGTTTCCAATGCGCATCGTCACCTCGTTCTTCGCTAGCTTCCGTTTATTCTGCAGCACCTGTTTCGAGTTACAAATATGAGCAACCGAACCAGTATCAAATACCCAGGCACTACTACGAGTACTAATGAGATACACATCAATAACATGTATATCGGATATACCTTTCTTCTTGATGTTGCCGTTCTTCAAATCCGCCAGGTACTTTGGGCAATTCCGCTTCCAGTGACCTTCTCCCTTGCAGTAAAAGCACTCAGTATCAGGCTTAGGTCCAGCCTTGGTCTTCTTCGTCGGCGCGGTAACTTTCTTACCACCCTTCTTGAAGTGTCCCTTTTGCTTAGACTTGCCTTTCTTGAATTTGGTGGTCTTATTGACCATCAACACTTGGTGCTCTTTCTTGATCTCCACTTCTGCAGATTTCAACATAGCAAAGAGTTCTGGCAACGTCTTGTTCATGTTCTGCATGTTGTAGTTCATCACAAAGTTCTTGTAACTTGGTGGTAGTGATTGGAGGACACGGTAAATCCCCAAAGCATTAGGAATCACTATACCCAAGCTTTGAAGTTTTTTTGCGTGCCCAGACATCTTAAGCACATGCTCACTGACGGAGCTGCCCTCTTCCATCTTGCAGTTAAAGAACTTTTCAGGAGCCTCATAGCTCTCAATTGCCACATGAGTCTCAAAGATCAATTTGAGATCACGGACAATATCATGTGGGTCTGAATTCTCAAACCTTTTCTGAAGCTCCGATTCTAAACCATACAAGATAGCACATTGAACTGTGGAGTACTGAGTCTTCCGAGCGAGGTAAACATTCTTTACTTCATCGGTAGCAGTAGCTGCAGGTGGGTCACCCAGCGGTGCATCCAGCACATAGGTCAAATTACCAGCTGTGAGGACAATCCTCAAATTGCGGAACCAATCCGCGAAGTTGCTTCCATTGTTTTTCAACTTTTCTTTCTCTAGGAACGCATTAAAATTGATGGTAGGGGCTGCCATTGATCTACAACATATTTGCAATAGTTTAGACTAAGTTTATGACAAATTGAGTTCAAATTAATAATAAAATTAATCTATGTGAACTCCCACTCAAAACAATATCCCTCACATTGTTTTAGTGATCACACGAACCAAATCCACCACATCAACACCGATCATCACGAGAGTTGATATAGTTTCAATGGCGAACAATCGACATGTTCATCATATCTACTATATGATTCATGCTTTACCTTTCGGTGATCCGTGTTCCGAGACCATGTCTGTACATGCTAGGCTCGTCAAGATCAAACCTTAGCTTCCGCATGAGCAAATCTGGCTTGCTCACGTTGTATACACTTGCGGAATCTAACACACCCGATCATCACGTGGTGCTTCGAAACAACAAGCTTTAGCAACGGTGCTAACTAAGTTTGAACACTTTTGACTTGAAATTTATGTGCATGAGGGATCATCTTATAATGCTACCGTCGTCTACTAAGCAATACAAGATGCATAAAGGATTAACATCACATGCAATTCATAATATGTGATATGATATGGCCTTTCTTCTTTGTGCTTCCGATCTCCATCTTCAAGCACGAACATGATCTCCATCATCACCGACATTGCATCAAGGTCCATGACGCTGCTTCATGGTTGTCGTCCACCGGCTTCAACTATTACAACTACTTTGAATAGACACGCGGGTCTTAACAGAATTTAAAGACAACCATATGGCTCCTGCCGGTTGCCAACTTACAATAAGGAACATTGCATACATCAAATATAATCACAATCATGGCCATATCACATCACAGCATACCCCTGCAAAACAAAGTTAGACGCCTCTACTTTCTTTGCATGTTTTACGTGGTTTGGGGCTTTCAATAAGTGTCGTTCTAACTTACGAACAAGAACCACAACATTGATACTAGTATTGACAATCACCCGTTGTAAATTGAATCTTAACTATGCTGGGAGGAACAGGCACCCGCAAAGCCACTTATGCAATACGAGTTGCATGTCAAGCGTGGAGCAAGTCTCATGAACGATGTCATGTAAGGTTAGCCCGGGCCGCTTCATCCCAACATCCCGCAAGATGCAAAGTACACAAGAAGCGATCGACAATAAAAGCATCAACGCCCACAATGACCATTGTGTTCTACTCGTGCAACAGATCTACATATAGACACGGCTCTGATACCACTGTAGGGTTTCGTAGCATGGAAAACAAAAAATTTCTATCGCATACAAACAAACAAGCCAAGATCTATCTACTAGATTGTAGCAACGAGTCTATGGAATAACTCACCCTCGAAGATTTCAAAGTGTTTAACGAGAGCGGATTCTCGTGGGTGATGTAGTCGTACTCTTCCCGATCTCAAGATCGCGTAGACGATCCTTCCGGCGCCGCGTTCCGGCAGCGCTCCCGCAGTCGGTCACACGTTCGGTACTCGACGAAGACCTTCCTCTCCCTTGTTCCAGCAGGCAGCGGAGGTCGTAGCACTCTCCTCGCGATTCTGGCAGCACAATGGCGTGGTACCGGAAGTAGAGGGGAGATCTCGCAGGGCTTTGCCTTAAGCCAGAGCGAGTATGGTGGACTATGAGAGAGCCCTCGGTGTTCTAGGGTTTAGACACACCAAGGAGGGGGCTAGGCCGGTGGCTAGGGTTTGACCTAGGTGGCGGCGGCGAGATGCCCTAGGCCGGCGGCGGCTATGGAGGGCGGCGGCGGCTAGGGTTAGGGTTTAGAGGTAGGGAACTTGTGTGTCTAGGAGGGGAGCCCTGCCCCTCCTTATATAGGTGGAGGGGCCGCGCCAGGGGAGGGGAGTCCCTCCCCAACTCGGTCTCCCAAGGGGGCCGGCGATGGAGGGGAGGAACTCCTCCCCAACTCGGATTCCACCTCCCCTCCACTTTCCAAAATAGCCGTTTGACTTTCAAATTGGCGTTTGACTTTTTCAAACTAGGATTTGATTAAAACCTTTATTTTGTTCAGCGATGACACCTAGTACATGATGCAATCATACCAACTTGATATAACACATTCATGTACCCTTCCCCTCCGGAGTGTCGGACATTCCGGAACCTTCTAGAACATTCCCGATGAGAACACTGAAACCATTCCCCAACTCCGAAACAGGACTTTCCTTATATGAATCTTATTCTCCGGACCATTCCGGATATCCTCGTGATATCCCGGATCCCATCCGAGACTCCGAACAACATTCGGTCTCTTTCTCATCATTCCATAACTACTCAAACAACGTCGAATCCTTAAGTGTGTCTCCCTACGGTTCGTGAATTATGCGGACATGATCGAGACACTTCTCCGAACAATAACCAATAGAGGAATCTAGAAATTCATATGGCTCCCACATATTTATACGATTACTTTGCGATCGAATGAACCACTTACATACGATACCAATTTCCCTATGTCTCACGATAGTTTACTTATCCGAGGTTATGATCGTCGGTATCTCTGCATACCTAGTTCAACCTCGTTACCGATAAGTACTCTTTTCTCGTTCCCGTGATATGTGATCCCTTGTGAGCCAGTCACATGCTTGCAAGCTAATTGGATGATATTTCACCGAGAGGGCCCAGAGTATATCTATCCGTCATATGGATGGACAAATCCCACTCTTGATCCATGTGTCTCAACCAATACTTTCCGAACACTCAATGTCACCTTTATAGCCACCCAGTTACGGTGTGGTGTTTGATGTCATCAAAGCATCCATCCGGTAAAGGTGATATGCATGATCTCATGGTCAAAGGAATTAGGTTACTATGTATCAGAAAGCATATAGCAATTGAACTATTAAAATGACTTGATCTTTATGCTACGCTTATCTATAGGAGTATGTCCACCATATCATTCTCCTAACGATATGATCTTGTTGGTAATAACATCTCAATGTTCATGATAGGGAAACCACAATCATTTATTAACCAACAAGCTAGTATTATAAAGAGGCTTTACTAGGGACTCTATTTTAGTTTACAAATCACACAAGTATTAATGTTTCCTTGTTAATACTATTATAGCATGAATGTAAACATTTATCATAAACACAAAGATATAATAATAACTACATTTATTATTGCCTCGAGGGCATATCTCCAACAGGTTCGATGGAGGCGATCGCTGGAGCTGCTGGGGCGGCGGCGGCGAAGGCCGATGCGCAGCGACCTAGGCGGCGTCCCTGCGTCGGGGTGGAGGTGGCGGTTCCCCATGGCGGCAATCTGGTGGAGGAGGCGCTGGAATTGGGGATTCCTTTGCAAGACCTAGATTTGCCCTCTAACCCGGATTAACGGTGGGATCCAAGCGATGCCATGGTCCTTCTGGCCATGGTGGGCGCGAGCCAAAGCCTCAAAGTGAGGTCACGGGGCACGATGGGAGATGGGTCCGATCTGGTCCTCTATGTCCGATCTGGTACCTGTCTCCGGCGCTGCCTTGCCTTCTCCTTCGCTATTCTGATCGGCGGCGTGGGGGGCTGCTGGTGTGCTTGAATAATGGAGGTGGTTCTAGGATTCCTCCCGCGCAAAGAAAGAAGATCTGCTTGATGTTGGCCCGCGTGGATCTGGCTGGAGTGCCGAGTTTCGGAAGGCTCCGCCGGCGAACTCCCATGGACGCATCAGGCCTGGAGATTGCTCGATCGGAAGGTATTCGGTCGTGCGCACCTTGTTTTTCTGGCCATTTGGTTTCAGCGGGAGAGTTACGAAGCTCTGCTATTTGTTCCCATCAAATGCCATTCATCGAGCCATGGTGAAGTCAGATGCGGAGAATGTCAGGAAAGCGAAAACATGAGGGCAGCGATGGTGATTTGAGTCTTTGTGGCGACGACGAACTAGCTATGTGATCTGTGACTTGCAGTAGCGACTGTTTGTGGGGGAGACAACACATGAGGAGTTGCCAGTCTTACCTTGCAGGATGAAAATCCAAGGTATGGCCTTAACTGGTTGTGCCTAGCAATGGCCTTGTTGAAGGCATTGTTTGGCGAGCGAGGACTTTCTCCAGGGTGAAAACCTATGATCTTTGATCGGGCAACGACGGCGCTCGTGCACTGTTCCCTTCTTAAAGGCATTATTATTGGAATGAAGGACTACTGATGTTGTTCTGGTGGTGTCAATGTTGTTGTTGTTATGGGGAATAGTTCTCTGTAGCGAGACTTTTCTTTTTGTAATTCGTTTTCCTTTTTTCGGGGCTGTGTGTATCCATAAGGCCGCTAGGACATGCGTTGTTGCAGAGGCTGGGTGTATTTGGTATCATTGTGATATTAATATATACTCTTTTCTAAAAAATAATATCTAGCACTAAATTATGACTAGATACATTCGAATCTAGATAAATCTGAGATTATTAATTATCTGGCATTAAATTATGACTAGATACATTTGAATCTAGACAAATAGGCTATTAATTTGGATACAGATGGGGTATTAATTGTTAAAGCAGGTTTTTTTTGGGATAATGTTGATTTTAGTTGTGCACAGTGGTATACAAATTCTTATGAATAATTACTAGCACAGTTTACATCATAAAAAATGTATTGTCTCAAATTGATGATTTTTCATACTCCGGGTCCTTCCCGTTTCGATTTTTCATAACCCATGGTGGGTAAATTTTTTAAAATATGTTTCCTTCATTTCGGTTTATTAGACACGTACGTAGTTTAAAAACAACTTTGACCATTAGTTTTGATTAACAAATTTTACATAATATATCATAAAAATTATACCATCAAATTCATGTTTAAAATAAGTGTCTAATGGTACATCTTTTGAGACACATGTTGCATATTCTATTAGCCAAAATTGATGGTTAAATTTTTTCTTAAACTACATAGGTGTCTAATACGCTGAACCGAGGTAGCAGTGCATTGTCGCTAGCTTATTTGTCAATTATCATTGTAGCCCTTCGTACCGCTCCACCGGCTCATCCTATGGTGACAAGTCTAAGTGTTGATGCTTCCTATTTCGCAGCCCCTTTCCCATGTCTTTCTTCTCATTATTGTTCCTCTTCATCTCCCCTCCCCCTCATCTTTACATTTCACCCCTCTTCTCCTTCCTCCCAACTCCCTCGCCTCTCGCATCGAATGGCACGGAAGGTCCACACATGAACACTAGACTATCTGAATTTTAGATTTATTAAAAATAAATATTATTTTTCTTACTTGTAAGTATTATAGCTTAAAATGTGGATTCGAAAATCTTAGTGTATCTGGATTTTCAATCCAGAGGACATGGCCAACAACGACCATAGAGGGACGATGACTAATAATGCTTACCCAACGTCTGAAGTGCCGCCGAAGCTCCCGTCGAAATTGTATGCGTTGAGGCCCATTGATTTGTGAACAAAGTTTTTTTGGCAGTAGTCTTATTTGTTTTTGTTCTAGAGGTCAACTTTTTTATAATAATTATTATTATTAATTTGTGCATCATAAATCTGTTGTTTGGCTGTTAGCTGCAGCACAGCCTGTACCCCGTTTATTTGTAGCGGCGGCCTATTCACTTTTTCCACCATTCAATTCAATTGCTCACGTTCTGCCGATTCAATACTCAAAAAAAAAAATCTCATAGGGAAATTAAGGCGAACAAGGTATCTCAGGGCACATGGATGACATCTTAGACGGGGATAATCATATTTGCAGCACGAACCACAGAAGTACATGATGATCAAAGGAAGGGAACTAATTAATCAACCGAGCAACTAATTAATCGACAAGGGAAAAGGGCCAAGGGCCGGACCGATCTTTGCTTGTATTTTGAAACGAGGAAGGATATGGAGAGATCGATCGAGCTTCCATTGCCGTTCAGAAGCCGAAGAAGCGCTTCTTGGTCTTCTTGGCGCCGAGGGTGTCGGCGGCGGCGAGGTTCTTGGCGATGAGCCGCTGGGCGCGGCGGCTCCTGATCTCCACCCTCATGCTCTCCGTCTTGTCCATCTTGCCGTAGCACGCCGCGGCCGCCGCGTCCTCCCTCTCCCCCTTGGTCTTCCTGTTCAGCCTCGTCTTGATGCCGTCGACGATCTTCGCCAGCTTCCCCATCGCCGCCGCCGCCAAGTTTTTGTGGGAGATTTTACGTGGCGGCGCACGGAAGGTAGACAGCACGGTGCCCCCCGAATGCAGATGGGATAGAGATTGCGGTGGGACGCGGCTTGCCTGCGGCATCCTTATGCAACCATCCGTGCGACGTTTCAGGATCGTACGGCTGCTGGCAGTTTTCTTTTCCGCGAGAAAAGATAAAACGAAACGGACAATTTCAAACCATCGAATACACATGAATCGATGAACGATTGCTAGCTGACATAAGTACGAGCCATCGGCCAGTGCGCTCTTGCTTGGATTGGATCGATCGTTAATGTGGTGGAGGCCATGACTGCCGTCGTCAGCGAGCGCAGTTTCAACACCGTGTACCTCGCTCGTGCGCCTGACCGGCGGCTACCAGTCCCAGTTCGCCGCCGTACGTCAAGCTCCACTGCAGCTGCAGTGAGCGCCTCCCCGGCAGAGGCTCCACGTCCACCACCCACCTACCCGAACATCGTTCGCCTCCTTGCCTTCTTCGACAAGCGCGACGAGGGCGTGCTCGCCCTGGACGACCAGTGTGTGTGAGCCGGCAGTGGTTCACGGCGTCGTCCAACGTGCTACTAACTCGACGACGCAATGAGTGCAAGCCTCTGCGACTTCGGGTTCGCGCGCCGGGCTCTCGACCAGACGTCCGTAGGCCTACAAGGGCTGTTCAGCACAGGGGCGACGATCGAGGCGCAAGGAATAAAGACAATTGGGGCTAGGGCTTAAAAAAACTACGACTTTTTGGGTTTGCTTTAAAAAACTACGATTTTTCGGGCTAATGACTACAAAGGGCTACAACTTTTATGTAATCGCTCATTTAGCTGGTTTGATAGCGATTCTGACAGCACGGGCCCGCCGCGGGTCATGACGTGGCAGCACAGGACGGACGCCCCTGGAGCCCCGTTAACGGCCGTTACTCCCTATCGAGCTGCACAGGTGATCCTTAGGTAGGTCATGGCGGCGGCTCCGGTGCTAGAAAGGGAGGCGCGTTCGCCGAAGAAGAAGAAGGCGGCTCCGGCGAAGGAGACGTCTCCGGTGGCACCACCGGTGGTGGGTTCTCTGGCACCCAGTTGCGCGAGACGGAGGAGCTCAGCGGGAGCTCCAACCCCATACGCTGCTTGTCCGATCTCTCGCCGGCGGCGGCCGTCGCACCGTTGAGTTCACCTGAGGCCGCCCAGGGCTCGCAGAGCTCCCGGTGGCCATCTTATGCAGGCATCGGCAGGTAAGCTTCTGCCATCCCCTTTTCTTTATTTTTTTGTATTTTAGGCAGAACAATGTATTCATTCAAGTAACCCTAAATCTTTTTTCAACTATAGTAGCTTTGATGATGAAATTTGGTTAGTACATGTGGAGCCAAAAAATCTTCACAAATCTTGAGAAAAATGGGGAAGAACTCGAGCTTGAGGGGAGAAATTTGAGAGGGATGATTGTGTGAGCTTGAAATGGCTCGGGCTGGGAAGGGGAAGAAGATATAGTCGGGGACTTTAGTCCCGGTTTGAGAAACTAACCGGGACTAAAGATCCACGCATCTGCTCTTTTTCAGCGCTAGACCCTTTAGCCCTGGTTTGTTAAATGAACCGGGGCTAAAGTTCCCACACGAACCGGGGCTAATGTCTTCTGGTCCCTGCGACCGTTTCTAGCCGTTGGGACCAGGGCATTAGTCCCGGTTTGTACCAGAACCGGACTAATGCTCTAGACCAAAGATCCGTTTTCTACTAGTGACAAGTCCAATTTGAGACCAGTGAACACATGGAGAGGAAGATAGGGAAATCTGATATCACTTTTTTGAATTTGCTATCTCTAATTGAGAGCAATGGGTATTGTTATAGAGACTCCATGTACTATTTGGTAGATGGTGTGCCTGACTATGAACTTACAGATGGAATGGGCAAGGTTCTGCAAATGCTGAAAAAAATATGAACACAAGCAGGCCATTTCACTTATTGTTATGCGAGGGTAAAATAAACCTTCTCCTAGCATGATGCGTGCTTGTGCTGCTACAAATTCTTCCGCACTTGATGTTGATGATGAGTTAATGTACCTTGGCAGTGCACAGATAATTCCTGCAGATTTTTTGTTGACTCGCAAAGCAACAATATGAAGAAGGGAAAAAATATTTGTGTTGATGAGAACAAGGCTGACAGTTTCTTAGAATTGGATGTGGATTCTGGTGATTAGTCTGAGTTTGAGGCAGGGGATTTGTTGGCTGAAGATATTGATACACAACTGCGGGAAGAGAAGATTGAGTTGAGCCAGAGGTTAATAGAGTTGAAAAGGAGGAGGGAACATCCTGATGAGCATATAGAAGGAGATACAGATGTTGAAGACCTTTTCTGTCATTCAGATAGTTTGGATGAGAGTAATTTCATTCAGATGGTGCTACCAGAGGATGACCCTATGGATGAGCCTTTGCAGGAGAAGAGGAAGCTACCAGTTAGGAAAGGGCCAACAGAGAGGGCACATGGCAGTAAACAATACTCTACGTCTGCATGCTATGTTCCACCTTCTGATTATGGCTCAGATGGAGACATAAGGGTAGAAGATGATGATGGAGCTGTATTCGGATGGGCATTGCCTAGTGGTAGGAAGAGCAGGGCAAAGAAGGGGGCACCTAGAGTTTGGTATGATGAGGACAGGGAGCAGCCAGAAGATCAGTTGTGCTTGAAGATATGCTTTATTGATGTTTACCAATTCAGGAGAGCACTTCAGAATTTTCACATAGCCCAGTTGAGGATCTTTGTGTACCACAGGAATGGGCCAAATGCAGTCATTGCCTAGTGCTCAGAAAGGAAGACTCAAGGTTGTTTATTTCACATGAATGGTTCAACAATTGGTAGAGAGAAAACCTTCTGTCTTAGGAAGTTGGATTTACAGCACACATGTGCACCTGCAGGTGAAGACTGCAAGGTGACAGGAAAGTGGGTTGCCCAGGTTTGTGAGAAGAGCATGAGGATGGATACAAGGACAAGTATTGAAACTGTGATAGAGACTGCCAATGAAAAACATGGTGTTGAGGTTGGAAAGGTAATGGCTTATAGAGCCAGGAAGAGAGCATTGCAGGTGGTTCTAGGTGATCAAATCAAGAAGTACATTAGGTTGAGAGACTACTTGCAGACAGTGATTGACACCAACCCTGGTAGTAGGTGCATTGTTACTACTAAGCAGTTGGTCGAGCACCCTAGCCCAAACCCAAGATTCCATGGCATGTTTTATTGTCTAAATGGAACAAAGGAGGGATTTCTGAATGGTTGTAGACCATTCATTGGTAAGTTTTAGCTCTTCTTTTGTTTTTTTGTTGTACATGTTCTAGCTTTTTTTTATAATATATTGTAACTTCTTTATGTGTCCATGGTTGGATGGCTGCTTTGTGAAGCTAACAACTGGACAACAAATACTTGCAGCTACTGGAAGAGATGGAAACAATAATATATATCCATTTGCATTTGGACTTGTTGATAACGAAGATACTGCTAGTTGGTGTTGGTTTCTTACTCAGCTGAAGTTTGCTCTTGGTGGATCTGATGGCAAGTTTGGAAAATACACAATTATATCTGATAGGCAGAAGGTAACTCATGTGCTCCCATGTTTGACTTGTTGCATTTTCTAGTTAATACCCTCTTCTTCGCATGCATGTATTCACACTTATTTGTATATAATAGGGTTTGCTCAAAGCCATCAACCAAGTATTCCCAGATTGTCCCCAAAGATTTTGCCTACGGCATATTTATGCCAACTTTCAGTTAGCTGGCTTTAGAGGAGAACTAAAGAAATACATGTATGGTGCTAGCTACTCTCACACAAGGCATTTATTTGATGTACACATGCAGAACATGAAAGATGAGTCAGACGAAGCTTGGGCATGGCTAAGCAATATTCCAGTGGAGTGTTGGGCAAGGTATGCAATGGACACTAATTGTAAAATTGACCTTGTTGTGAACAACTTGAGTGAGGTTTTCAACAAAATGATTCTTGATGTTAGAGGCAAACTAGTAGTAACAATGTTTGAAGGCCTTAGATCAAAGATCATGCTCAGACATGAAGGAAAGAGGACAGGTGCTGCATCAGCTAGGTGGGAGATCACTCCAACATATTGTGAAATGTTGGAAGTGAACAAAAAGTACTCAAGGATTTACAAATCTCAGAAATCTGTGGGTAATTTATGGCAAGTGAGCAGAGGGGTGGAGAGTAGCTATGCCGTTGACTTGGATGCAAGAACTTGTGGGTGCAGGATGTGGGACATGACAGGAATTCCATGTAGTCATGCCATATCTGCCATTTACAAGTCCAAGCAGCAGCCCGAGGATTTTGTTCATGGTTTTTTCAAGAAACCCATGTATTTAGATGCATATAATCCTGTCATATACCTAGTACCTAGCCAAGATCAATGGACAAAGACTGACACAATTGACATTGACCCACCAGTGTTCAGAATTGAAAAGGGTAGGCATCAGAGTAAGAGGAGGAAGGGAAAATTTGAAGTCCCGGAGCCTAAAGATACTTCTAGGATGGCAACAATAACATGTAGCAACTGCAAGCAACTAGGCCATAGGTACACAAGTTGCACACAAACTTTGAACCCACAGTTGCAGATGAGGAAAAATCGACATAAGGTTTATTCTTACTTGTATTTTCATGTTTGACCATAGTTAAACTATAACTTGGAGTATAACATGTTTGGGTGCAGGGAAACATAAGCAATGAGGAGGGAAGCAACACATCAACAACAACGCCACCAGCACCACCTCGGGCACCTACAGCGCCACCTCCACCTACAGCGCCACAACACCACCTCGGGCACCTACAACGCCACCTCCACCTACAGCGCCACCTCGAGCACCTACAACGCCACCATCACCACCACCTCGGGCTCCAACATCAGCATCACGGCCAAATGCTCCTTTTCATGCACCTAGGTCTGCCCATATTGATGATGCTACAAGCAGTTTTGCGCCAAGGAGAGGGCAAAGGCCAAAGAAACAAACAACTAGGATGTTGGGGTATTTCAATGCTGGGAAGCATAACAGCTACAAGAAGTAGCTAAATTATCTATTTATGTATTGGAACCATGTGTGCTTGGTATTAGTTGTGTAAGACAATTCTATGTCTGCTACCAATTATTGTAAGACAGATATCTATGTGCTACTACTATGTGATGGTACTATTTGGGAAATATCTATGTGCTACTACTATGTGATGGTACTATTATATTGCATTTTCAAAAGACAATGTTTGCTACCAATACAATTATATTGCATTTTTCACAGCTCAATTATATTGCATTTTCACCACAATGACATCAACAATCACGGCTCAATTATATTGCATTTTCACCACAATGACATCAAGAATCACAACTCAATTATATTGCATTTTCACCACAATGACAATAAAACCATGCATTAATCATAACAATCTGAGAAACAACAAGTACACCATTAATACTATAACACCAAATGCTTGTGCAATAGTATCACAATGACAATAAAATCACATGACCAAGTACTTCAACATTTCTTGTCCAACACTAATGCATACAAACTGAAATTTCATTAATGTCATTACTCATCAACTATGGCCTTGATCTTTTTCACCTTCTCCTTGTTGTCATCACCAGCTTTCAATAGATCATACACCATGTATTCATATTTTTTCTTTTCCTCCTTCAAAGCAGCCCTTTCTTCCTCCCATTTCTTCTCCTTTGCCTTCATCATATCTGCTTGTGTTTTCTGCACTTGCTTCAGCATCTCAACTGTAGTCCTCAGAGCATCCCTGTCCTTCTCCATCTCCACTATTTCAAACTTAGTTTTACCATTCAGCAGGGCCAAGTTTTGTTCCATCACCTTCTTGTGAGAATCATCTACAAACTTGTCAACATCATCCACGAGGCTTGCATACTTCTTCTCAGCCTTGATCTTATCCTCATCTACGAGAGCTAGCAGCTTACCATGCTCCACCCTCTCATCAATTCTGCTACTGTTGCTCTCATTGTACATGCACCAGAGCCTTGACAATGCATTCTGCAGTGTCTTTGGCCACTCTTGGTCATCTACCCAAGAGACAAATCCACAGTTCACAATTTCCTGCAAATAAAAATGGCACATGGTATGATCATAGGTACCAGCCCCAAAACATTTACATGTCCAGAATATATCCATGTAATCTCTAGTATATACAAGCACTAATCTCTAATATGTATTGAAAAATAAATGGAATCAATCTCTAGTATATACAAGCATTATTATATAATATGTACTAAAAATAAATTCAAGCAATCTCTAGTATATACAAGCACTAATCTCTAATATGTATTGAAAAATAAATGGAAGCAATCTCTAGTATATACAAGCATTAGTATCTAATATGTACTAAAAATAAATTCAAGCAATCTCTAGTATATACAGGCACTAATCTCAAGTATGTACTGAAAATAAATTGAAGCAATCTCTAGTATCCAAGCAGATGCAACCCTAGCAGTATATGCAAGCACTAATATCACTGCAATTCAAAAGCTAATTGCAATTGGAAAATTACTGCACTACTCTCTGCTAGCATATTGGCTATCCTAATGTTTTCAAATCATTAGAATTTAGCATGAACACAATATAGAATGGACAGACCAAAATCGAAATTAGTACAAGAGGTGGTACTTACATTTTGGAGCAGGCACATGTAAAATCTTTGACCCGTGTTCGTGCCTTCGAAGGCAACACACTTCTGTGGCTCCAAATTGTGCCCTCGACAGCGTTCGGCACAATCCGCGGCTATCCCATTGAATGTCGGGTCATCGCAGCGATCTGGAGCATAGTCTATCGAGTTGTAGTCCTAATCAAAGAGAAACATATGCTCATTCCACCAATTTCGAGATAAATCAACCAAATTTCCCCAATTCCCGTATGAACCCTAACCCTAGAAACAGGGGAACTTACCCCGAGCAGTGACTGGCTGGAACTCGAGCCGTCATTCCAGCTAGGCATCCCGGCGAGGAGGGCGGGCAGGAGCGGCGGCGCTTGACGGCGGCGGAGCTCGGGCACAGGCGCTACTGTGCGGGGAGTCGCGAGCGCGAGGTGCCCAGACTGGTCAACGGGCCGGTGCTTTTAGTTCCACCCGCACCGACCGACAGGTGGGTCCCAGCTTCCCCCGTTAATGACCGTTAACGGGGCTCCAGGGGCGTCCGTCCTGTGCTGCCACGTCATGACCCGTAGTGGGCCCGCGCTGTCAGAATCGCTATCAAACCAGCTAAATGAGCGATTACATAAAAGTTATAGCCATTTGTAGTCATTGGCCCGAAAAGTCGTAGTTTTTAAAGCAAACCTGAAAAGTCTTAGTTTTTTGAAGCCCTAGTCCCAATTGTCGTAGCTTTATACAATTTACTCGAGGCGCAAGCTACTACAGCGGCTGGCGAGTTGTCGACCAAGACGTACATCGTTGCCTGAAACCCATTGCGCGTGCAGCCAGCTTCCAGGAGCCAGGTGCTCCAGTCCAGCACCGGCGCGGCGGATCGGATGGCACGACGTCGGGGTCTAGCTCCACCGTGTCGTCGTCAGCAGAAAAGGAGAGTGAAGCGGAGGCAGAGCGGCCGGGGATAAGCGTGGGATTCTAACGGAACTACAAATCGTCGCACCAAAGAGGCCGCATGCAAGCCGCGTCCAGAGATTGCGTGCTGGGCGTCGGGCGCACCGGTCAGATGTACTACTACCCGGCCGTTCGCTGATTACTGGGAAAGCATAGGCAGAAGAGACGGTGGTGGGTTGGAATGGGATGGGATCATGGGGGGAGCCGAGCCCGATCATGGGACTCGCAGGCGTGCATGGGCTGGTGTGCGGTTACTCTCCTCGGCCGGAGTCACGTTTACCAACACAGTTCGCTTCTACTACGGGACGAATGAGGCTCCTGAAAACCGCTGGCTGGCAGGGGTCCCCACCTATGGGGCCCGCTGTCACTGACACCTCCAAGGCACTGTTTAAAAATGAATGTAATTTTTTTGTGCTAATTCCCCAAACATGAGCTCTTATTTCGAATATTAGAGCATACTCCCCAAACACGGTACGTTACGGTCACTTGAGATTTATTTCCCTTGAGCATCACTGAAGAAACGCCGGATCCAGAAAATTCCGGTGTTTTTTCGGGCCGGGTCGTGAAATCTGGCGCGAACAGACACCGTAAACATGGCCTGGCCCGAGAAATTTGTTCGGGTCCCTGGAAATCGACCCTCTCGACCCATAAAATCCCAATTTCAAGCTTGATTCCCAAGTCTCGATCCATTTCTCCGCCACCCCCCCCCCCTCGATGCCTCCGCCGCGCACCACCGCTCAAATCGCCGAGCACCGGCGAGCAACTTCTCCGGCGGTAGCAGATCGCCCGATTCACGCCGCGATGGACCGGCGGGCGCGTTTCCATCGCCTCACGCCCGCAGAGGAGGAGGAGCGCCGCCGGTGCGTGCGCTCGGACGGGGCACGCAAGCACGCCCGCCTCCACTACACGAGGTGGGGCTCGCCGGTGCCGGCCGCGCTCCTCTGCCGCGAGACGGCGGAGTTCGACGCTCGCATCCACGCCTGCCGGGGGGAGGGGAGCTCCTCTGCCGCGAGACAGCGGAGTTCGACGCATCCACGCCCGCCGGGGGGAGGGGAGCTCCTCTGCCACGAGACGGCGGAGTTCGACGCCCGCATCAACGCCCGCCGGGTGGAGGGGAGCTCCTCGCACGCGCCGATGAAGAAGGAGGAGGGGCCCTCGGAGGGACGCGTGGTCACGGAGGCCGCTATGCCCTCGACGACGCCTCCTTCGACCGATGGGTCGAGGTCATCTAGCATCGGAGCATCGCCGAGGCGGAGGCGGAGGCCCGTCGAGCTCAGCGCGACGAGCTCATCGACGGCATCCTCCTCGAGAAGGGGCTCGTCGTCGACCGCGAATCCCGCGGGAAGGAGGTGGAGGTCATCGACCTCGTCTCAGACAGCAGCTCCGGGCTGTCGGACTTCGAATTCTCCGACGAGGAGTGAAGCCCGCCGCCGAAAGCGTCGCCGCCGTTCCCTGGGCTCCGGTGAGCCCGATTTTGTGTACATGCTAAGGTAGCGGTGGAGACGGCAGATCGCCCATAGTATTTAGGTTGAATCCGTGTTTTGTATATATGATCGTGTCTATTATGTATGAACTACGCTCGCGTTTTGAAATCTCTCGTGAATGTTTAAAAATTTCGTGTTTACGGTTTGGTTTTTGTTCTAGCCATTGTCTTCTTCAAGCAAAAACTAGTTCGAACACGACCCGTGAACGTGTTTTGTTTTTCTGTTCGCGTTTTTTTTGGTGTCTGCTAGAGATGCTTTTACACTTTGCACATGTCGCATATGTAAACATGACTCACGTGTATAGAACCAGCATATGTATACTACAATCAATTATATATTTTCACTACATATACAAATAAAAGTTTAGAAACCATAGTAACAAATTTCTTGATAAATATTACTCTCGTAAAAGTGGAAAATAGCATCGGCACATGGTAATGTACATTGCAATTGATGTTTTTTTTAGCGTAACGTCAACATCGGCACATGGTAATACATACACTTTCTTTGCCGATCTTAGGAGCCGGTCAACCATATCCCATCACGACACTTCAGAGCCGGTCAACCATATCCCGTAACATACCACCATTATCTCTATATAGGGGCATCTTTAAGAAGGATTCTTTTCCTAAATTTGTTCAACTCAAACAACTACTATAAATGGCAGATGATATATTCCACACACCTACACAATTGTGATCATAGGTGCACCTTGAAATTACCAGCAAATATCCCATCGCTAATCTGTGCCTACATCTATAGCACTATAAATCGATGAGATCGCCATGAACTCTCGAAAGAGTAAAATATTTACTTTGAACAAATGAAAAACCACGGTTGTTTTGAAAATGTAACTTAAGGGGCAAAAACTTTGGTAACTGTCATGTTGCAAACATGGATTCTTCTCACGCTCATCCATTTTATCCGCAAAAGAGTAATCCGAGTCTAGATACAGTTGCATATATGTAACCTAGCCAAACAAAACAATCTTTAATTAAGTCGACATGGTGATTGCAGTTCTAAGTATCATGAAAAATATAGTGTTTGCTACATCCGTATCGCCGTGGCATTCATAGTTAGTGGCATATGAAAACACACAAGGACTCGAGGTTCTAGAAAATATTGAAAAAATGTTTGAATTTGTTAAAGAGCATTAGACATTGCGTTTTGAGCAACATTACCTACTCACACTCTCGTGAATGGGCCTCATATATGTAGATAATCTTTGCATTCCACCTGTAGCATACATCAAAGATTGCTATATTTAGCCTCTGTTTCAAAAGTGCACATGTTCCACACTCACTATTCCAAATACGATGACACAAATCAAACATGGATCATTAGTGGGAGTGAAACATGAAATCATGTGGCTCCTTTTGCTCCTTCTCTAAGATCAATACCTTTTCAAGCTCTGAACAAGTACTTGAACGAAGGAGTACTGTCACTGCCATATGGAGAACTCGGGCAGAGGGATCATGTTTGTTGATCCACTATACAGTTGTAGGTGTAGCTAGTCAGGGCAGGATGCATTAGCTTTTGTCCATGTTCTGAAGAATCAAAATCATGAAAAGAACCATCTGCATCGGTCTCCTCCTGCACCTTGGTTATTGAAATAACCGCAAAATCATCTGTTGTAGGCTTTCAAGAGAACTGCATGGAAAAAATAAGTGTTACTAATCAGTAATCTCGGCATAAAACTAGACATGTACTCCGGTCAGGAGTACCAAAGAACCACATGGCAAATGTGGTTAGCTATGAATTATCAAAGAGTAAGAAACGTTACTGTAATTGATCGTATCATCGTTAGTAATTACTAGCATGCGAGAGGAAAGGGAAGAGTTACTAGCAATTTGGTTGCCGGTCGGGATTTCCAGCCGCTAGGAAACGGATTTCCTGAGCTCCCTCGGTAAATGGTCATTCCGAGCAAAAAATCTTGAAAAATTGAAAATTTTGAATTTAATGAAAACTCTTGGTAAATGGTCATACCGAGAACTTTGAATTCAAATGTTGCTTTTCATATTCGTCTGGTAACTGGTCAGGATTTTCCGCTAAACGCGTTAACCGAAAACCCGGACTGCCCTTAACTGGGACTTTTTTTACCAGAAACCTAAAACCTTGCCGCTAAGATGGTGACCACCGCATATTTCCGCACTACATTGGTGGCGGTGATGACTGTAAGTGCACATATTATATATAGCTAGTTTCAATTTGTGGGTGAGGTGTGCAATCTTACCGTTTTTACGGGTATATCTAGTCCACGGCACCGTCTTATCGTTCATATAAAATTGAATGACCTAGATTGAAAATTTGCAATTTGTAGAATGTATCCATTTTCACCTGATATGTCCCCCATCTTCTCTCAGCCCGTCACGTCATTTAGAAAAGGAAACATATATAATATGTACAATGCATTATCTTTTATTACCATCCCTAACAATCAATGAGAATTATTAAATTTAGAACAAAATTGTGTTGCTAAAAGAAGACATGTGGTAGAATGGAAAAAAATAGGCTTCTCTGCATTTCTAAGGAACCATCCTTAGCTCTAAGAGAAGACTGATGTCACCCTATTATAAACTCCCTAAAACTTTGAGTAGAGTCCTAGAAGTCTCTAGAGCATGGATTCCTTTTTTCTCTTGCAAATGCGCATAAATCCTACCATATAAAAAGTGTGACACATTAGGCGCCGCTACAAACCAATCCATGTATGGAAATATGTCGTCTTCCCTAGAAGAAACGCCTCACTAATCTGAGAATCTATTCTATCTCGTCCCCTGCTTGTTTCCTTTTTCGATCCTCTAGTTGTGTGTGTGTGGGGGGGGGGGGGGGGGGGGGGAGGGTTGGCGGTGTTCCTATGGAATTTTTCACCACAGTGTTAGGTGGAGGCTAGGTGGTATTCACCCATAGATTGAAGACATATTCATGCCGTCACAAATCACGAGAGAACTCATCAACATATTGACAGCACGACATTGAAGTCGAGGAAGGAAACCTTACCGGAGTAGTTATGTTTAGAGCTAGGGATTTTCACGCAACCTGATGGCTTATATTGATGCATTACCTATTGATTTCTTCGCTAAAAATCACAAGATGGGGCCGACGGCGACAAGGTAATAGCAGCTACAATGCAACAAAGGGTGCCTCGCCTAGAGTAGCCAGAGATGAGAGGTTAGGTCTTTTGGTTGGGGGTATTCATCGGAACCAACTTGGCCTAGGTTGATGCAATATTTGGAGGCTTCGCCACAAAGATCGATGAGGTAGGGAACATGATTCTCCAACTCTAGAGCATAGTTCTTACACTTCAAAATTAACTTTCTTGAATTAGTGTTAAAGATATTAAACGTGCCAATAAGATGCATCAAGTCAAATCATCCGTAATTGCCACCACATTTTGCCTTTTGCCTCCGTTTAAAAAAAAACATTTTGCCATCCATCACAATAGAATGCACTAATCTTCGAATGAACTGGATAAAATAGTAAGTTCAAAGAATAACAGTTACATACGCATGTATGCGCAAAGTCGGTAAACAGCACATTACAGATCGAAGAATCGATATCAATACTGACGACCGTGTATGATCTTAAAATGAAGCCCACGGCTGTTGAGAGACTGAACTAACCCACGGAGCATAGATCCGGTGGGAGCTAATGAGGAACTGTGGGCTCAAGCATAAATCTATCTCAACTTGTATTTCGGATGGAGAAAAAATACCAGCTGCCGAGCAGTACCTGACCTCAACTTGGACAAAAGTTACGAGATCAGTTGTCGCCATTTCCTCAAAATTCGCTCTAATTCGCTCTAAGCACAGGCAGCAGGCAACCTGATTCTCGATGCATCTCATGCCTATGAACTTCATTTCTCTGACAAAACCAGTAGAGAAGGCCTCAAGATTTCCTATCTGCACGACCAAAAGAGATGGAGCCATTGGTTCTTTGTCTCCAAAATGCTTCCAGAGTTTATAGTATATCCTAATGGTTCCTGAAGGTGCAGGCACGCAAAAAGACGCATCTTACACCTTCTACAACTGCAGCAATGCTAGCACTTAATGAACCCTTCCAGATCGTAAAAGGCAAAGATACTTCTGGATCGTAAAAGGACACTGCTTGCTTCACTTGGTATAAACTGGAGTTAAGACGAAACTGAAGTAACTGTAAATTTGCTAATAACCAAGAGATCTTCTCTGGGATAAGATCAGCAAACATTCAATAAACCCGTTACACTTTCAGTACTTGTTCAATTTTACATCATCATCATACAATTTGTGCTACCTAGGAAATTACTGGCGCAGGGGGGGAGAAACCACCACTTGTTGAATTGAGACCATCACCACCTCTGTAATGAGCAGGAGCAAAATCACGTTACCAGATACAAGTTGGTAAACTGTCATTACTCCTACTAACATTTTGCGTTCTCCAACAAACGCAATCTTAATAAACCTTCAGATGGCAGCATCATTCCGCTTTCGGTGCTTCCATGGCCGTTCTGAATTTATCACAGCGTCTTCGTTGTTCACAGTTGTGTGGTTTTGTACGTCCTGCTCGCTTTTAGTGTTGATATTCCTTGATTTCCTTTTGCCACTGGAATTTTTTTTAGCCGCACACATTTTATTACACAAGCTTGAAAAATATTGCACAGATTAACTTGTCAGTTTAAATAGCACGGAAGAGTGTTAGCACGTCCAGACCTATTAATTTCTGATGCGTATTCAGCATCATGTACTGACAGCCAAAGCATGGATCCTGTGTGAGGTGGCACTAAAGATCCAGTTATGTGACAATTCATTTCTGTGTCCACCCTACAGATGAATAACAAGCAAAGGCACATGATCAGTTTATTTGACTCAAACTACAGAGTCACATGACCTGACCAATTATTTGACTGATAGAACAGAGTGACATAGGAACTACTTCCAATCACTTGAGGAGTTCTCATATATTTCTCATGTACAGCTCAATGTATTGTGGGGATGATTGTATGAGGATCAGTTCATTTCCAGTACATGATTAAACAAGCCATAAAGTAATGCTCAGTATATCTGCATACTTAGTATAACCATTCTGGTACGTAGTTTGATGCACATCATCAAACTCTACGGCATATCATTGTGAGTGTTACTGTTGTAAGTTTAAAGCAAGGCTGGCCCTTCATCAGCACAGCAGGGGAAATGTGCATGCAGCTAATATAAGTAATATATGAATAGTAAGAAAATGTACAAATATCTCAAATGTGTAAAGCTGCTGTCCAAATTGGAAAACAAAACAGTGAAATTGACCCCGACAAAAGGGACTGGATGAACCTATTACCTTTTAACAGAAAACCGTATCATACTTCCCTTTCTAATCTCATGCCGCTTGTCTGACTTGCTTACAAACTTTCCACCATCTCTTCTCTGTGAAAATAATATAAATCTCAATGGAAGGGAAAAAAGAGTCCTAGCTTATTAAAGCGATAGGTTGGATTTATTAAAAACTATCACACATATCAGAATTCTCAAGATAGAAAAGTTTGTTCATCACATGCTGTGCACACCAACCGAATCAATCTGGAAGTATCAGCCAATTTTCTCATGCTGTGTTCAAACTTTTTGGTATTTAGTTTCGTTCTAGTCTTCCGAGTGATTAGAAGTTCACTGAAGAATTGAAGCAAAAAACAATTCCGAGGGATTTGATGGTGCACAAGAAATGTACGAAAGCTAAATAGCAGGCTAGCTGAAGTTGCACAGATCAAAGGTCTTTTGACAGCACGATCACACACCATCAGCTTGCTTGTCATTCTTGCAACAGATCGCAAAAAGTAAGTAGCAATGGTCGGAACATTTGCCCAAAACATTGCGTTGTGCTACAGCACCAGCTACTATATACTTGCAAGTTCCAAGTGTTAAAGATCTTTAAGCATTCTAGTTTTATTTGTAAGGTGCCACAGGTGTGGATGAATAAATATAAACAAATGCTCATATCCGGGAATGGTATAAATGAACAATTCATCCAGAGTTCAGTTCCCACTTCCATGGTATCAGCTTTGCTGAGTACAATTTGTGAAGCATCAAAACAATGCAAGAGTACTATTGATAATCTGTTACTGAAACTAGAAAAGACAAGTTATCATTTACAAAGTTACATGAAACAAAAGAAAAATTAGATTCCACACATTATATTAGCATCAGCATAGCTATTTCCTTAACTATCAATAGAAATGTTAATCTTACCCTTTTGAATCTGAATGTCTCACTAATATCATCTGATATAATGGCTGCTGAGAAAACCCCCAGGACAATGGCATGAATTGACCCCTTGCCAAGCATTTCAACCTTCCCTTCTGAAGTAAAATAAATAAATAAGCATCAGATATACATATTTCAAACTTCTGCCGCAATATTTCTCAAGGAAAATTGTAACAGTGCCACTAGTCTCAGCTCAAACTTTAAGCATACTGGCTTGGTGCTATTTATGAAAATACCACTGGTCTGTTAAGTTTCCTTCCGATTTTAGCATATATAAGGCTACTGTCAAGTCAAGGCACTTTTATTGACCTTGGTTGACCTGAGAAGAGATGAAAGGTCTGAAAAACCCTTGATGATCAATAAGTTTTTGCAAACTCCAACGCAACATAGTATGTCATACTGAGAATAAAGGCAACTCTAGGATTATCGGAAAGAACTGATTCAAGTTAGTTTATTTCCCAATTTATATGCTATTCTTTTCACAGAAAAAATATATGCTATTCCATTACTCTGGTTTGTCAACGGGGCTCTGTAGACCATTAGGTGTGGAAGCTTCAAGTGCTCACTTGAATTCCATCAAAGGCGAGAAAAAATGGGAACATGGTTTTTACCATACATCTCCAAAGAAACATGATTTAGCGTCATGAAATTTTTGACAAGCACAAGCAGGAATCAAGCATCAATAGTCCATCCAGATTTGAGAAGCACAAGTGCTAACACACATCAGATTATGCAAACACACATCCATACTTTGATTTGACAGTAATAGTCGAGCATGGACAAATGCAAGAAAACTCAACCGATGGCATTTTCAGAAATAGCACAAAGAGAATGGCATGGTCACAATTTGAGCTGAGATTAGTGATATTGTTATAACTTTTTCTCCTATTGCACAAGAAATGACAAACAAATCCAACCATTGTAAATGCACTGACAAACTCTACTATAACTGAATGCACAAGATGCAGTATCCAAAAGGTGTCCTGATTTCACATAGCTGATGTACCAATAACATGCAAATGTGAGGTCTTACGAGGAGTGCCATTGTTCAGAGTTATATGTCCACCTACCAAGCATCATGCCTGGCTGAGGAGAAAACAGCAGCATACTTGCATGAACTGGCACGCCGAAATAGGGTACCAACCCATCCATGATTTTAGCCTTATCACTCTCGACTTCAACTTCATGAGCTAGCAACACACCATCAAACCGATCTTCATACCTGCACATTAATGCCCATCATCCAAATTGATCACATAGTGAACATTAAAAAGCAGAGACTTGTAAGTTTTAGAGAGCTCGGGAGCACAAGAAGCGTGACAGCAAGGATGTAAAAAAAATCGTTCGATTTTTCTCCTCCTAAACTGAAGCTTTTTTTTTTAGGAATTTAAGCTGAAATTGTGATAATCAAAATCCACCTTTCTGCTCAAACCAGCATCCAAAGATGCACTGTCGCAGCGCTATGCCGAGACAAGCACGGACCATTGCATTAACGAGAGGAAGAGAGATAGGGAGGGGGACGTACGTGAAGAGGAGGGTGCTGAGCTGGCGGGAGACGGCGCGGCGGACGTCGGCTGCGTTGGAGGGGTGAACGTACACCGTCAGCTTGGCCTCCGCCTGCCGGACCGCCTCCATCGCAGCGGCGGCGGGGTTGGGGGTGGAAGCGGCGGGGTGTGAGAAAGAGGAGAGAGGGAAACGACTCCTAGTCGCCAGAGGACGAGTATTCTGGCCTCGGCCCATTTACTAGTGTGAGCGAAGGACCAGGCGACCAGCACAAGGACGTTATGCTACTGTCAAAAATTTCTAAAAAAAAGAATACTGTAAAAAAACGATGACGTTATGCCTTATGCCTCTACTCTCTGTTGCTTCCTTCTGCCTATATTTTTTTTCTTTTTATTCATTTCTTCTAAAAACACATTCTTTTTCGTTTAGTTTATCTTTTCTTTTTATTCATTTTTCGTTTCCATGTTTATTCTTTATTTATGTTTACTCTCGCATTTTTTCCTTTTTTTCTTCTCTTTTCGCTTCTCTTTATAAATTAGGTTTTTATTTTTATTTCACATGTTTTACTGGTATTACAATTTGTTCCACAATGATAATTTGTGTTTATCATGTTGTTGAGATTTTTGTTCCTCACGTGGTAAAGTTAGTTTTGGTTCGGACTAAATTTTTTGTACTCGTGATTTATTCCACTGGTACAAAAATTTGTTTCATTGTGCAAAAGTGTGTTTCTTTCATTGTTGAGATTTTCTATTCCTCACCTTGTTAAAACTAGTTTTCGCTAAGTCTAAAGTTTTTGTTCCTTTTTGTACTTCCACGGTGTAAAACTGTGGTCTTTTCGTTGTTGAGATTTTTTGTTCCTTGTTGTGTTAAACCTAGTTCTCCGAGGTCTAAATATTTTGTACTAATGATTTTTTTTCCACTTCCACCGGTACTAAAATTTTGTTTCACAATGCAAAATTGTGGTCCTTTCGTTGTTGAGGTCTTTGTTTCTCGCGTGTTAAATTAGTTTTTGCTCAATCTATTTTTTACTTTTTATACTCGTGATTTTTTCCACCGGTACTTGAATTTTGTTCCACATTGCAAAGTTACGTTTCTTTAGTTTTCATAATTTTCTGTTCCACGTCTGTTAAAACTAGTTTCCATTAGTCTATATTTGCTCCTTTTCACACTCATGATTTTTTTAACTGATACTAAATTTTTGTTCCACGGTGTACAATTGTGTTCCTTTAGTTCTTGAGACTTTTTTGTTCCTCACCATTAAAACCTAGTTCCACCCGATCTAACATATTGTTCATGTGTAATTGTTTTTGTTCCACGTGTACTACATAATTATTCCATAGTGCAAAATTGTGTTCCTTCAATTGTTGTGTTTTTTGTTCCTCGTGTATTATAAGTTGTTCTGCTTGGTCTAAATTTTTGTTCCTTTTTGTAGTCATGATTTTTCTTGTTCCATGTGGTACATTTTTTGATGAAAAGTCATGATTTTTCTTATTCTACATGCACTAGAGATTTATTCCTTTGGTCTGAATGTTTGTTCCATGGTGGCTATGGTTTATTTCCAAACACTAATTATGTTCCAGTAGTGATAAGTACTTTGTTGTTCAATTAGTAGTGATAGGTATCTTTTGCTCCTTATCACTATTCTAGAGCTAGGGGACGCTCGGGCGCCGGGGAGGAGCACCCGGAGAGAGAGAGGGCAAGGACTCCTTAGCCTTTGAATCAAACTCTAGGGAATGCCCAATTGCCTCGCGTCTCAACTCCAATCCTTGAACACGGTGAACTTATGATAAGGAGAAGGTTTATTTATTTTGGAATCCCTAAAGGTGGTGCTATACACCGGCCCGACAATGGAGGGCTTGGCCCATTACTAGTTTATAAGTTATCTAGATTGTTTTCGTTCTTCGTCTGGTCGGTATTGTGATTCCTAGTGTGGAGTCGTAATATTTGTTCTCCTTAGAATCATGGCCATTTTCCGTTCCTTTATAACACAATGCTTTGTTCTATTTTAACATATAGTACAGTTAGAACAAAAAAATCTTATAAAACGTACCATGAGAATTTCACGCCTATTTTTTTGAATGAGTTTAAAATATTTGTGATAATATAGATAAAAATGCCATGAACAATATTTAGGAATGAAAACATTTTTCGAACCACCATGAACATTTTTAAAACCTATGAATCTTTTTTCAAACGGATGAACCTTTTTGAACTCGTGAAAGTAACTTTAAACCCGTGAAAATTTTCAAGAATCAATGAACATTTTTTTAATCTATGGAAGTACTTTCTTAACTGTGAATGTTTTTTTTTGTACCATGATTTTTCTTTGAACATCATGAAAAAACACACTGAACAATTTTTAAAACCCCGTGATCAATTATGTACACCCGTTAACAGATTTGGAACTATGTGAACAAAGTTTTAGAATCAGTGAACATATTTAGATGTGAACTTTTTTAAAACATGTGAACATAATTGGAATCCCGTGAAAGTTTTTTTTTAACCTATGAATGTTTTCTAAATCCCGTTGTAACGGCATGAAGAATTAGGAGATGAAAATGATAGATTTAGGACTCATGCATTTGCATAGCATGAATCTAAAAATGTGGGAAAACTTTAAACTTTTGTTTTGAGAAGACGAAGTGATTGGAATTTTCATCTAGTAACTTTCCTCTAAAAAGCTCGTTAGGTTGTTAGCTTCAACAAGCTTATTAAGTTGTTAGCTTTACGTGGTTTTCCTCTAAAAAGGCTTTAGATGGTTTGTTATCTTTAGGCGTGCCATTCTGTTTGTTGAGACGAGAGGTTTGGACTTTGTACAAAAAAAAATGACGTGGAACGACATCTTGTTTGTAATTTGTTGGTGCGATTGGTGGAATACCGCATTTCTTCTTTAATAATAAAGATAATTCATTTGATACCCTACTTTTTTGCGAAAAGTCTAGTGATCTATTCATAATCCTCAGGAGCGGTACAAGGAATCATAAAAGTAATAAAATTACAAACAAGTCTTTGTACCACCTAGCGACGAATACAAGCACTTGAGCAAGCCGAAGGTGTGGCGTCGTCCTTGTCCCTTCCGTAGTGGAGCCAGGGAAAGCTTTTCATAATAGAGTTTGTTGTAGTAGACAGAGGAAAAGATATTGTGCTAAGGCCCCAAAGAACCAGTGCACAAGAGAAGCAACCATCGCCGTTGAATAGAAGCGTACCTCAGGAACACCGACCAAATCCAGCAAGATCCGCTACAGACACACCTCCACACACCCTCCTGTGACGCTATACGCACCGCCAGAGCTAGGGCTAGACGGAAGGACTTTATTCCATCTTCATGGAGCCGCCACCGCCACGTCTTCCTGAGCAGGACACGAGGCCTAACTAAACAGGAAAAAAAATCGAAGTCATCCCGCCGACAAGAACTGAGATCCACCATACCTCCATAGCCCAAAGACCACAGGTAGCAAAACAGACCAATCGTGGCGCAAACGGGATACAAGGACATATCGGTGGTTTCTTTCTTGGAGGAAAAGACGTGCGCACACTGTGTTATGGTGTGTGATACCCTATATCTATATAACAAGGACATCCAATTAACCTAGATTATCCATAAAAATGATTCAATGGATGAGAAATAAGTCCAAACATTGCACCTATACTCATGCACCAATTATCCTTCTAATCAATTGCACATTTACCTTTCTTGAATTTTAGTAGAGTATATGCGCCTTGGCATATATATCGTGTAACTTTTGGACTTGTACACGTTTTTTTTTTTGCGATTGACTTGTACACGATTTTAGTTTCACGTAGCTCTCCCAAACAATTTAAGTTTCACATAGCTCTCCCAAACATGGCCGTCAATCATGATCCAATTGGACTACCGAGTTCAGAACGACCAGCTCGTTTCGGATATTCACTGCGAGCCTCGCAGGTGCAAATGCACTTATTATGAAAAAACATATTTCGAAATGTCAAAAAATTTGAAAAAAAAAACATATACATTCGGATATTCTACATTGGTTCACAAGTTTTTTGAATGAAAGAACATAATATGTGTCGTGTATAAAAAAGACAAAACATGTCACACTATTCACATGACATTTTTTGTCTTTTTTATACACGACATATAAAATGTTCTTTCGTCCCGAAAACTTGTGAACCAACATAAAATGTTTGAATGTATATGTACAATTTTTTTTCGAATTTTTGAATTTCAAAATATGTTTTCTCATAATGAGTGCATTTGCACCCATGAGCCGAATTGCCACCTCCCGGCTCATTTCCCTTTTATACATAATGAGTTTCTTTCTCACCTTTTGCAAGTCTAGATATTACTCTTCCAACAAGACCAGATAATGTAAAGATCAGTGAGTTCTGGTAAGTGCTCCAGAGGCCAGTATTGCCCTACCTAAAAGACCAGATACCAACTAACACTGCATGGCAAAATACCGGCGAGTCATGCAAAATAAAAATATCAGTACATGGTAGCAATCCTGCTTTATTAGTAACTCATCTGCCATGTCAGATCGATCTAAATTAGTCTCGCTATACAACGGATGTGTAAAAACAACCGAATTTCTCAAGGCGCATGAGCTGGTATGTAATATATTCACAGTTTGGTGCGCAACCGCCTGTAATTTTAATAGGTGCAGAATACTCTCCCTGAACATCTAGATTTTAGAGGGCTTTGCCTGGGTGAACTCCTTGCGTAGGACTCTCCTCATGACCTTGTTCGAGGCCGTTCGAGGGAGCGATGGCACCACAATAACCGATGAAACCTGCAAACCAAGGAACAGGGATTCGATTTAGGCAAAGCATGAGGTGACACTTTATTAATAATATTTCCTTAAAAAAGAGGTAAGTTATCAACGTGCGGTTCAGGGGAACAATCGAAGCACCTTGAAAAGAGGATTCAATCTCTTCAGAGCAGAGTTGAACATTAGTTTCAGTTGATTCAGATCTTCTGCTTGCGGGCTTTGATCCTTGAACACGACGGCTATGGTTAATTGTTCAGGGCCACCCCCTACAGGTGGAACCCCGATAGCCGCTGTTTCAAGAATGGCATCGTTCACCCTGTTGCAGATCCTCTCAATCTCAATGGAACTGACCTGAAATCAATCATGCAAAATCAAATGGCTGGGCCGACTAAAGCCGTGTTTTGGGCCGGTGAGTCGTGTGTTACCACGTTTTATACCTTAATGCCGCCAAGGTTCATTGTATCATCTGCACGTCCATGAGCCCTGTAATATCCATCCGCGGTACGCTCAAATTCATCGCCATGCCTCCGGAGGACCTGCATAGGCAGAGCCATGTGGTTAGTTCCTTAATCTTTCAGGATCATAGCAAGGAATCAAGGACAGATAATACATACTTTTCCATTACATTGTGGCATTCCACTGAAGTAAACCTCATGATGATCAGCATTTAGCAGTGTTGTTGATGATCCAAATAATGTTGGATCAAGTGCAAGTTCTCCAATACCAGCCGAATCTTGTGGCTGTAAAGTTTAAAAAATTGCACTGACATTAGGTCGAGACAAGTTAATAGACTGCTAGACTCTAAAGCAAAACAAAGATATATATGTGATTTGACAAAGAATGTGCCAGTGGTACACGGGAAGTTGCATTTGGTGGCAGCATGAAACTTATGTATGAGTTGCATCATTGCATCTCTAAGACTATATGATGATGTTGTGTATATTGGTAGGGAAAATGTCATCATAAAATTCTCAATGAACCAAATTCCATCGAAGAGATTTTGTTAATTCCAAGCAGACACTTACTAAGGGATTCCCGTTGCTGTCAAGAATAAACATGTTACAGCCCATGGCAGGTGTACTGAATGCTGACAATGCTTGAGGTTGCAGCAGGGATCCAGTAACAAATCCGCCACCAATTTCTGTGCCACCACAGTACTCAATTACTGGCTTGTAGCAAGCTCTTCCCATCAGCCACAAATAATCTTCCACACTTGATGCCTCCCCAGTTGAGCTAAAGCATCTGCATAAAATGAACCGTATTGGTTATAAACTAGATGGCACGAGCACAATATTTCCCTTATTTAAGGTACAGTAGAATAAAAAAGGTGTAGAGGGTCAAACAATCCAGAAATTACCTGATGGTTGACCAATCAAATCCTGCAGTACAATCTGTATTTTTCCATGTGCGGACAATGCTGGGTACCACTCCAAGCATTGTCACCTTAGCATCCTGCAGGTCAATATAATAGACAGTTATGAGACGAGACTAATACAAAAAGGAACAAAATGGATGTAAATCATGATTTTATGGCCAGTGCAACAGAAAATAAGAAGTTTTATGTGCATAACATTACGTTTCCTTGAAGGACTAAATTTTCCTAACAAGGCACGAGTGCATAAACAGGTCAAACAGCTGAGATTTACGGTGTGTACTGAGTACCTAAATGAACATAACTGACATAATAAAATACACACATGACTTTTCAATGCTCTTTTGCAAAACTGAATTATCAAACTTACCTGTACAAACTTTGCAAAACCTGAACTATTCGGGGAGCCATTATACAGCGCCATGGAAGCTCCATTCAGTAGCGAGGCATAGACAAGCCAGGGACCCATCATCCACCCAAGGTTTGTAGGCCACGCAACAACATCACCTCTACGAATATCCATGTGACACCATCCATCAGCAGCTGCCTTAAGAGGGGTCAAATGTGTCCATGGAATCGCCTTTGGCTCCCCTAAACATGAGAAACTGTCAGAAGGTTTGAAATAGTACTGGATCAACTCAAATCTACTAATTGTTAGTGAGGATCTACTTATGCATGTTTAATGTAAATAATAGATAAGCAGGTAGTTGTATATATATAATTTGCACTAGAACCGGCAAACAAATCACTGCATAATACTGAAATTAGAGGTCACCTGTAGTCCCCGATGAAAATAGAATATTACTGAACTGGTAGGCAGGTTGCTCGACTGCGGTATAAATATCAGCCCTGCAATTTGCTCGTATTAGTGCAATCTACTTATATAAAAAGGGCTGGCAAAGGAAAGGCATAACTAGAAATAACATACTTGGTATGATCAGCCTTTCCAAGGAAATCTTGCCATGAAAGATCATCAGCACGCAGTCCTTTTATCGGTGTTGATCCCCTTGCAGGGATCACTATAGCCATAGGGGCCTTGGCCTCCACTACTCTACTGTAGAACAAAAAAATGATGTGTGAGAAATAATTCTCATTTTTAATTATATGATCAACGCCTGTGCACTTCAGCAACATACCTATACAATGGCAGTTCCTTGTCATCTCGAAGGATGCAATCCTAGAAAGTAAAACATTATCAGTATTCCAAGAACTTTCAGAAATTAAGCATATTACTATTAGACAAAAATTGCAGAACATGGGCATTCATCAAAATAACATGGTGGAAACAGGATTCACTAGGTACCTGGGTGAAAATTGCTTTTGCCTCGGATATCTTTAGCCTTGTCGATATTGCAGGTGCAGCAAAGCTGTCTGCAATCGAGACGACAATGCATCCTGCTAACACGATGGCGAGGTAGATAACAACGGCATTCACATTCATAGGCATGTCGATTGCAATAGCAGATCCCTTTGCCAGACCAAGTGCATCGAGCGCATTTGCCACGAGGCTGCTCCAGACAGAAGTGAGAAGAAAGCACTTGTCTTGTTAGATTGCAACCAAGCAAACATAGTTATATATATGATCAGAACTAGTCCTCTCCAGAATATTATTACCAAACT
Organism: Avena sativa; assembly: GCA_916181665.1. Lineage (NCBI taxonomy): Eukaryota > Viridiplantae > Streptophyta > Magnoliopsida > Poales > Poaceae > Avena > Avena sativa. Next base: position 366,097,907 of record OV702297.1, on the reverse strand, counting down.
TTTTTCCGCAATTCCTCGAGAGTCACAAAGTTGAGGGGCTCAGAATCCTTCCCCTCATCCCTCCACACAATGGCGACGTCGCCGGAATTCTTTCCGGGTTTAGCAGTCAGGCAATTCGCAGCGGCATTAAGCACAGCCCCCGGCAACCATTCGCCACCAGGGTACCCATCACTGTCACGCAAGATGCAGGACGGCTCCACGCTGAATGCAATGCCCATCTCCTCAAAGACCATCTTCCAGTATGCCTGTTCTTGAAAAGCAGAAACCGAACTGACACTGTAAGTCCACCTCTCGAAGCTTAGCATGTACTAGTAGTACTTGAGGAAAAATAAATAGAATCTATGAACTCTGATCACCTCTGGATTCTCGTTGGAGAACCTGTGGAAGTCCCGGAAGCTAGTGACTGGATCCTTGTACGCTTCACCGATGAGGTCCCTCCCCCGCGCCTCCAGGACGCGGCCGACATTGGTGAGGGCCGCCTCCTCGCTGTAGATTCGCAAGAACCCAACTCGTCAGAGCATCGCGCGGGAGCAAAAAGAATAAAAGGAGGGAGCTAAGCTACGAGACGGTATTCGATCGGGAAGGCCAGAGCTCTTACGGGTCGGGCGACCAGGCGGGCGGCGCGGTGGACGGGGAGCCAGCGTAGCAGCCGTAGTAGAGCATCCGGTGGACCGCGAACGGGACTTCCGTGCGTAGCGCGCCCCGGGAGAGCTCCGCCCACACCGCGGCGGGCCCGCCGCCGGCGCCGGCGCCGAGCGCGCTCCGGACCGCCGAGTGGAGCGCCGCGGCGTCGGCCGCCCCCGCCGCGGCTAGGTCGTCGGCGGTGATGGCCGCCAGGGGCTTGTGCGCCACGAGCGCGGCGGCCATGACTTGCGCGGGCGCGCGTGAGCTGCTTCCTGCTACTAGATGCGGGCTGGGCAGGTGTGCCGAACGGGCGAGGAACCTAACGACGGGGACAGGAGTACAGGACTAGGAAGATGAGAGAGACGAGATGAGTCATGGAGGTGTGGGGACCCCTGTCAGATTATCCAGATAGAGCTCCGTCTTTTTGTATAGCGGGCGAGTTTGATTTGATCTGATCCCGACCGATTTCAGTCGTTGCCACCGCAGACTCTCTCTTGCTCTTCATCGCTCGCGATCAAGGTTGGAAAAGGAAGTTTCCTCCTTGTGATTCCTCCACGAACTCCCATCCGATTCCTCGGAAGGTCCCAAGTAGATATGGATTTGCACACTTTGGTGTCCCTATACAAAGTTCGACTTAGAGCGTACCCACTCGTTGGTCGGTCCCAATGCCGAAATCTGGAAGTATTTTGTGCCGGACGAAACAAGATTTTGGTATGGAAACACCGAGTTTCTCATTAGCGTTCTCAGGCCGAGTTTTCACGTTTGACTAAAATTTAGCAAAATTTGGCAAACTTTGGGTGAATATAGGCGGTTTTATTAATTAAGGGTGAATACATATATATATATATATTACATAGAATTCGGACGAACACCCGAATTTAAACTGCATTTAGGCTAAATAATAACTAAAAAAACTTAAGGCCGATGTCGCGCTGCCGAAGGCGATGCCGATGCCGCTTCTACATGCCGAAGTCGGGGTGTAGCCGTCGTCGGCCTTGCCGGGGTCGGCCTTTCCGTCGGCCTTGCCGTCGTCGTTGTCGTCGTCGTCGCTCGGCGGTGCGGTGGGCGGGAGCTAACCTGGCCGCGCCGCCGCACCTCCAGGGCTGGTAGGAGGTGCCGACCTCGTCGTCGTCGAGGACGACAAGCGGTGCACCCTGGTAGGAGAGCTTGCGGCCAGCCCAGACCTGGCGCTCGGCCTGCTCCTGCTCCTCCCAGTCCGCCCTGGACCAGGCGAGGATGTCCGGCAGGGATGTGGCGTCGCCGAGGGATTGCTCCATCGCCATTCTCATGGCGAAGGCATCCTCGTCGACGGGCACCGCCCATTCTGCCGGCTGGCGAAGCCGGAGACGGCCAGTGGGCGGCGAGGGCGCGCGCGGCTCGTTGATGACGATGTCGTGTGCCCTTTTCCTTGGCGGCGAGCGGGTCGACGTCTCCGGCTCGTGCTTGGCAGGGCGGAGTGGTGGCGACGCCACCGGCACGGACTCGGAGGAGTGGGAGGCCAAGGCTACGGAGGAGCTGAGGCTGGCCATCCTCCTCGGCAGCCAGTTGGTCGGAGGATGGCGTCTCGCCCTTGTTGTCGGCGTCGGTTGCGGTGGAAGCCGAGGCGGGGGTTTTTGTCGGCGTGGATGTGCTCCAACACGGCGGCGAGGGTCCGTCCCGGAGCGCTCCACCAGCGGCATCATGCCGCCGTGTTTTTGCGCTCGGCAGCGACACTGGCGGTCCCTCATGGCTGGCGAGCTCCAGGAGCCGCCAGTCGGCGAAGAACTCCTCCCAGTAATGGAGGTTGCCCGGATCTTCGGCGAGATCCCGGTCCTCCATAGCCGCGATGGTGGCCTGGATCTCGTCAACAATCTCCTCGTCGGCCGACACCAGCGGAATTGGAATCCCGCCGGCGCTGAGCTTCCAGCCGGGCGGGACCTAGGTGTCCGGCGGCGCCATGTAGCTTGTGTCGTGCAGCATGCGGGCTTCCCACGGCTGGAGTGTGCGGCGGCCAAAGCCGTTCGTCGCCGCGGGGTCGCCGAGAAACCTCTCGGCCATGGGAAGAGGGGGAGGCTGTGAACTCGGAGTTCGCTGGAGTTTAGGGTTCACCGGAGTTGGGAGAGTGGGGGAGCTACGAGAGAGTGTGAAGGGAGCCGGCGAGGGGTACGGATTTTATAGGCCGAGGAGGGCGGCGAGGGCGGGAAAGGGGGAACCGGCGGGAAGTTATTGCCCGTCGATCCGTTGCGAGAGCCAAGGCGGCGGTGGCGTGCCATTACGGCGACGCGTGGTCGACGAGACAGACGGTTAATGCCCGGCGGTCCTTCGCGGGGTTCCGAGGCAGAAGGATGACGATGACTCGATTTCTCTAACTAAATGCGTGGGTCCACGCGTCGAATGTTTTGTTTTCCACCGAATTCGCTTCGTCCAGTGTTCTCAGGGCGTTCCTAGATTATTGTCTCTAGTGCAAGTGGGAGACTGAAGGGAATATGCCCTGAGAGGCAATAATAAAGTGTTTATTATGTGTATTCCAAGTATATGATAGATGTTTATTTTGCATGCCATAATAGTATTAATATGGAAATGTTAATACATGTGTGTTTAATAAACAAACAGAAAGTTCCTAGTTATGCCTCTCTCATAAACTAGTTCGTTGATTAACAAGATGATCATAGTTTTCTGATCATAGACATTGGATGTTGTTAATAACGAGATCACAACATTAGTGTAATGATGTGATGAACATTCATCTGAAGTATAGCATTACGATCAAAGTCATTGAGTTTATATTGCTATAAACAGCTTACGAAGTGATCCTAATCCTTAGACCATGAGATCATGCCAATCACTAACACCGGAAGAGTTTCTTGTTGACATCAAACGTCACACCGTAACTGGGTGATTATAAAGATGTCTTCAAAGCTACTAAAGTGTTATGTTGAGAATCATGGATCAAGAGTGGAATTTGTTCATCCCAATAACGGATAGATATACTCTGGACCCTCTCGGTGATATCACATTGGTTAGCTTGCAAGCAAGTGATTTGGTCACTAGAATATTATATCACGGGAACAAGAAAAGAGTGCATGTCAGTAACAAGATCAAACTAGGTATGGAGATACCGATGATCGAATCTCGGACATGTAATATATCGTGAAACAAAGGGATTAAGATACAAGCGTAAAAGGTTCCGACGATCACAGGAAATTCATCGTTGAATGTGTGGGAGTCAGTATGGATCTCCAGGTCTCGCTACTGATTATTGATCAGAGAAGGGTCTCGATCATGTCCGCATTATTCGCGAACCGTAGGGTGACACTGACATCCAGTTGGAGCAAATGTTTCATGTCGGAAAGAATAACAAGCGCAGGAATTTATTTCACTAGATACTGAAACAGGTTTTCGGGTGAAATTGCATAAAGTAGTTTTGCATGTGAAATAGAATTCTAGCAAGGGGTTATATGTGAATGTTTGTCATTAAAGTAATTGACAAAATTCTGAATAAATAAAAAGAGTTTTATTTAATGAGAGTTTGCGTTAAATTTGGTGGAAATTTAATAGCAAGTTTGAGTGGGATTTTGAGTGGAGGGAATTTAAAGGAATTTTGTTAGTGGAGTGTCCACCCACATGAAGAGGGGAGGGCAAGGGGGCAGTACCATGCGCCGGCCACCCCCTCTCCTATAAAAGGCACCCTCCTCCTCACTTCTCACTCACACCTCCTCGTGAAGGATCTCTCTCCCCCTCTAGAATTTATCTCCCACGGTCTCGGACTAGCGAGATACATGTTCCCGGTGGCTATTCAGCAAGAAAGGATTGTGCTTCCGCTGCATCGCTGGAGCGAGGAGGCGGAGGTTTCTCGGTGTCTTGTACGTGTGTGCGAGCACGGATGCGCTACTGCTTTGTGGCGCTAGGACTTCCTCTCGATCTTGAGATTGGCAAGAGATCATATACATCAACCACGAGTTCAACTCGTTAAGCTTTGTCAGTCTTCAAGGGTATGTTCTCTACGGATATGCATCCGCCCGTTGTTTGTATCTAGTAGATAGATCTTGGTACATAGTTTCCATCGTAGGATTTTTTTTTGTTTTCTATGCTGCGATCCCTATAGTGGTATCAGAGCCGGATCTATGCATAGATGCTTTACACGGATAGTACACATATGAGTATGTGGGCGATGATGATCATGTTGTTGCTCCTTAGTTGTAATTTTGGATATTGGTGGCATAGTGGAATGAAGCGGCCCGGACAAACTTTACATGTCCTCGCACATGAGATTTGTTCCACGCTTGACATGCAACTAGTTTGCATAAGTGTCTAGCGGATGTCTATCTCTCCTACTATAGTCAATATCTATTTTGCAACAAGTTGTCAACAATTTGGTTATCCTCATTGTGGTTCATGTTCGTAGGTAAGAACGGTTCTGAAAGTACAAAGGAAGTCGCCTAGAGGGGGGTGAATAGGCTTTTAAAATTATTACGGTTTAGGCTCAAGTAAATGCAGAATAAAACTAACGTTTAATTTATTGAGCACAAAACCTAGCCACTAAGTTCACCTAGGTGCACCAACAACCTATGCTAAGCAATACAAGCAACAAGGTGATAGCAAGGTATAAGTACTTCAAGCACGATGGCTATCACAATGTAAAGTGCATAAGTAAAGAGTTCGGTTGAGAGATAACCGATGGACGCGGAGACGAAGATTTGTTTCCCGAAGTTCACTTCCAAAGAAGCTACGTCTCCGTTGGAGAGGTGCGATGGCGCAATGCTCTCCGAACGCCACAAATGGCTCACATCGAGGTGTGGTGGCTCGATGCTCACCCAACGCCACACAAGGCCTCACCCCGGATGCGGAAGCACGCAACTCACCGACGCCACAAAAGGCTCACCCTATTCTCCCAAGTGCGCACCACAAAAGGCGGGCACTTGCTCCACTATGGGACGCTTGAGGGCGGTCACCGAACCCGTACAAGATTGGGGCTAAGTCCACAACTCAATTGGAGGCTCCCAACAACAAAGCCACAAAAGGCCAACAACGCCACAAAAGGCTACAAGACCACAAAAGGTCAACAAGACCACAACAGGTCAACAATCCAACCACACAACCGTCTAGGGTTCCAAGGAACCCAAGAGAAACAAGCTCACAAGCTTGAACTCGCCGAATCTCCGAGGAGAACTCAAACCTATGCACCAAATGCAAGGGCAAGTCCTTCTCACCCAAACTCCAACAAAGCTACAAAATTTATTGGGGGAATAAGGGAGAAAGAACACAAGAGTAGAACTCAAACCTATGCAACAAATGCAAGGGCAAGTCCTTCTCTCCCAAATTCCAACAAAGCTACAAAAACTGTTGAGGGAATAAGGGAGGAAGAACACAAGAGGAGAACACAAAGCTCTCCAAGATCTAGATCCCAATGATTCCTTCACGAAGAAGGGATTTGACTTGGGGGGATTGTAGATCTAGATCTCCTCTCTCAAATCCCTCAAAAAGATGCAAGAATCATAGGAGGGGAAAGGGAGAGGGAAAGCTTCTTCAAAGTTGACAATGGAGGAGACAGAGAAAGCCAAGAACCAAGAAGAAAAGCTTGTACCCACGAAGGGGAAGAGGAGCCCCTTTTAAAGGGCTCCCAGATCTGCCTGTTATGGGCATTCGCGACACCAGGCCGGAACTTCCGGTGGGAGGCCGGAAGTTCCGGTGGCACCCAGCCAACGGACGAAAACTGCAGAGCGAGAAACTGAAAAAACAAATCATGGCCGGAACTTCCGGCTCTGGGGCGGAAGTTCCGCCCAGCCTGGCTCCAACGGTCATCAGACCGTTGACGCCCGCTCCAGAAGCGCAACCGGAAGTTCCGGTCAAAACAGACCGGAAGTTCCGGTGAACTTCCGAGAAAGTTCCGACAAAGATCCGGCAAATAGAATGCTTCAAAACAGAAGGTTACTGAGCGTGAGCGGAAGAAGACCCGGAACTTCCATCGGAACTTTCGGCGGCAAAGATGCCCTAGCGGAACTTCCGGTGGGAAGCCGGAACTTCCGGTCAGGGAAATTCCAGAAACCAGAAAACCAGAAACGCAATAACTTTTGCATCCAAACTCCAAACGGGATGAAACCAATTTTGTTGGAAAGATAACGACGAATAGAATCCAACAAAGTCAAAATATTGGGTATCACCTTGGGAGAAAATATCATGAATATATATGTGATCTATCCCCCAAGGTGTGGAGCCGGAAAACTCGCAAGATCAAAAACCGCAATAAGATATGCAAGTGAAATCCTTAGATGATGAGCTAGAGCTTGTTATGATGGTGACCACAAGATCTAGATCCTATCATGGACAAGAACCAAATAATAACCAAGAAAGATGATGATATGAATACAAAGGTTTGAGCTCTCTCCGAACGATGCAAATGAGACACCCGCTTGAGAGCCCCTCTTGATAGAACGGCTATCTATCCTAAACCCGGTCTCCCAACTAACAACACGAGACCAGCAAAAGAGAAGACCTATCAACATACCTTTGCCTTGAGCGTCCCACTTGAACTTGATGTAGACCGTCTTGTTCTTCTATAGTGGGAACACCTTTCTTGTTTGCTCTTGCTCACACTTGCTTGATGAAGACTTGCAAAATGCTCCCCCATACTCCATGGGGAAACCTCTTCTTTGAACTTGTCTTCATCATTCCATGAGCACGAGGATGGCAAGCTTCAAGCATGAGATCTTCTAGAGATGGCGCATCTTGAGCTCGTCCTTCTTCATCCTTACTAGAGGTTGATCCATCTTGATGCAACTCTTTGCACATGCCTTGATCGACCTTCAAGCTCCTTCTTTCTTCATGATTCCAATGGGCACAAAGCCCTTGGACATTTCTTCATCTTCCAACCTTGAGACCAACACATGGCCCAAGCGATGCCAATGGACAAACCTACAAGTGAAACTCAATTTACAAATTAGTCCATAGAGATTGTCATTAATTACCAAAACCACACATGGGGGCATACATGCCCTTTCAGGTTCTATCTTCGAAATCCCTAAGCCACGTAAAACTTGCAATGGATAAATTAGAGGCGTCTAGTTTAGATTGTTGCTGGGCTAGTGTTATGATATGGTGATGTTGTAAGTAAAAGTATGAGATGATACTCTTACAACACACATAGCGTGTAAGTTCCATAGACCTTGGACTTACACATAAAGGTATGATAGTGATCATACCACGGTGCATATGATAGAGATCATTTGCGGGAACCATATCATTTCACTAATAAACATGTGATGTTTGATAGCATCTTATATTGCTTGTTTAGCGCTTTATTAGCATAATAAGATGATCCCTCATTTAAATATCAAGATAAGACTGTGTTCTTCCTTTAGTATGCACCGATTATGTTTTCGTCGCTCCAAGACATCACGTGATGATCGGGTGTTCTTGGATCCACGACCATATATCGGGTGTAAGACAGTTACACACGCGAATACTAAGGTTCTAACTTGGCGAGCCTAGCATGTACAAACATGGCCCCGGAACACGGACCGAAAGGTTAAGCATGAGTCATATAGTAGATATGATGCCCATTTGATGCTCTCCTTTGAATCTACACTGACTCACGTGATGATCGGACTTGGTGTAGTGGATTTGGTTCATGTAATCACCAAAAAGGCACGAGGGATGTCGTTTTTGAGTGGGAGTTCATTCGTAATGTGGATTAGTTGAACTCAATCTATCATAAACTTAGTATAAACTTTACAAATTCTGTTGTAGATGGCACCACCTGCTTTTAATTTCAATGTGTTCATGGAGAAAGAGAAACTTGCAACGAACGGTATCAACTTTACCGAATGGGCCATGAATTTGAGAATTCTCCTCTCTGCTGCACAAAAGCAATATGTGCTAGAAGCGCCGCTAGGCCCCCCACCTTTTGAGGATGCCCCTGACGAGGAGAAGAATGTCTATCAGACTCGTCAGGAGGACCACAACTTAGTTCATTATGGCATATTGTATGGGCTAGAGCCGGAACTTCGAAAGCGTTTCGAAAACAGCAATGCATTTAATACAATGGGTGAGTTGAAAATGATTTTCGACACACATGCTGCTATAGAGAGCTACAATGCTTCAGAAAAGTTCTTTAGCTGCATGATGGAAGAGCACAGCTCCGTTAGTGAGCATGTACTCAAGATGTCGGGTTACGCCGATAAGCTTGTGTCCTTGGGAATATCGATTCCCATTGACTTAGGCATCCATCGTGTTCCGCAGTCTCTGCCACCTAGACAAAAGAGCTTCGTGATGAACTATAATATGCAAGGCATGAAGAAGTCTCTCCCCGAGCTTCTATCAATGCTTAAAACTGCAGAAGTGGAGATCAAAAAGGAGCATCAAGTGTTGATGATCAATAAGAACATTGGTTTCAAGGAAGACAAGAAGGGAAAATGGAAGGGAAGTAAGGGCGGCAAGCCGGTTGCCGTGCCTGAAAAGAAACCCCGAGTTGGACCTAAGTCTGATACCGAGTGCTACTATTGTAAGGGGACTGGCCACTGGAAGCGCAACTGCCCCAAGTATTTGGCAGACAAGAAGGCCGACAAGGCAAACAAAGGTATATATGATATACATGTTATTGATGTGTAATTGACTAGTGCTCGTAGTAGCACCTGGGTATTTGATACTGGTTCAGTTGCTAATATTTGTAACTCGAATCAGGGGCTGCGGAACAAGCGACCGCCGGCAAGGGGTGAGGTCAAGATGCGTGTCGGCAATGGATCAAGCGTTGATGTGATCGCCGTCGGAATGCTGCCTCTCCATTTGCCGTCGGTATTAGTAATAAACTTGAAGAATTGTTATCTGGTGCCAGCACTAAGCATGAATTGTATCTGGATCGTGTTTGATGCGAAGTGGTTATTCATTTAAATTCGAGAACAATGGTTGTTCTATTTATATGAATGAAATATTTTATGGTCATGCACCGACGATGAATGGTTTATTTCTTTTGGATCTCGATAATAATGTTACACATATTCATAATGTTGATGCTAAAAGAATTAAACTAAATGATGATATATCCGCATATATGTGGCACTGCCGTCTAGGTCATATTGGCGCTAAACGCATGAAGAAGCTCCATTCAGATGGACTTTTGGAATCACTTGATACATGTGAGCCATGCTTTATGGGCAAGATGACTAGAACGCCTTTTTCCGGTTCAATGGAACGAGCGACATATTTATTGAAAATCATACATTCTGATGTATGTGGTCCAATGAGTGTATCGGCGCGAGGTGGATATCGTTATTTTGTTACTTTCACGGATGATTTGAGTAGATACGGTTATATCTACTTGATGAAACACAAGTCTGAAACCTTTGAAAAGTTCAAGGAATTTCAGAATGAAGTGGAAAATCATCGTAATAGAAAGATCAAATTTCTACGGTCCGACCGTGGAGGTGAGTATCTAAGTTACGAGTTTAGCACTCACATGAAAGAGTGTGGAATTGTTTCACAACTCACACCTGCCGGAACACCACAGCGAAATGGTGTGTCGGAACGTCGTAATCGTACTTTATTAGATATGGTTCGATATATGATGTCTCTGACGGACTTGCCGTTGTCATTTTGGGGTTATGCACTAGAAACTGCTGCATTCAATTTAAATCGGGCACCATCTAAATCCGTTGAAAATACACCGTATGAATTATGGTTTGGAAACAAACCCAAGCTGTCATTTCTTAAAGTTTGGGGATGCGATGTTTATGTGAAAAAACTTCAACCGGATAAACTCGAACCCAAAGGGGAAAAATACGTCTTCATAGGATACCCTAAGGAAACTATTGGGTATTCCTTCTATCACAGATCCGAGGGCAAGGTTTTTGTTGCCAAGAATGGATCCTTTCTAGAGAAAGAGTTTCTCATGAAAGGTGTAAGTAGTCGGAAGATAGAACTCGAAGAGGTTATTGAACCTTCACTTCAAAGTATGGCGAGTAGCGCAGCGCCGGAAGTCGTTCTGGAGTTGGCTTCACCAGTTGAAGAAGGAACTAATGATAATGATCATGAAACTCCGAAAGAGAGTACTACCGAACCTCGCAGGTCTTGCAGGACGCGTGTAGCTCCCGAGCTGTACGGAAATCCTATCATGAATTTCATGGTTGATGAAAATGATGACCCTGCGACGTATGAAGAAGCGATGATGATCCCGGATTCCAACAAATGGTTAGAAGCCATGAAATCCGAGATGGAATCCATGTATGAAAATCAAGTTTGGAACTTGGTGGACTTACCTCACGACCGAAAGGCCGTGGAGAACAATTGGATTTTCAAAAGGAAAACTCATGCTGATGGTAATGTAACCATCTATAAAGCTCGACTTGTTGCAAAGGGGTTTTGACAAATTCAAGGAGTTGACTACGATGAGACATTCTCTCCCGTAGCGATGCTAAAATCAGTTCGGATTATGTTATCAATTGCTGCATATTTCGATTATGAGATATGGCAGATGGATGTCAAAACCACGTTTCTCAATGGTAATATTGAAGAAGAGTTGTATATGATACAACCAAAGGGTTTTGTCGATCCTAAGGATACTAACAAGGTGTGCAAGCTTCAGCGATCCATCTATGGATTAAAGCAAGCATCACGAAGTTGGAATCTCCGCTTTGATGAGGTGATCAAAGCGTTTGGATTTGTCCAAACTTATGGAGAAGCTTGTATTTACAATAAAGTGAGTGTGAGCAATGTGGCATTTCTGATACTATATGTGGATGACATATTATTGATCGGAAATGATATAGATCTTTTAAACAGTGTTAAAAGTTATCTAAACAGCAAATTTTCAATGAAGGACCTAGGTGAAGCGTCATACATATTAGGCATGAAGATCTATAGAGATAAATCTAGGCGCCTAATAGGGCTATCGCAAAGTACATACCTTGATAAGATTTTAAAGAAGTTTAAAATGGAAGATAGTAAGAAGGGGTTCTTACCTATGACACAAGGCATGACATTGAGTAAGACTCAAAGTCCGGCTACAGCGGAAGAAAGAGAGAAAATGGACAAAGTCCCCTATGCTTCAGCCATAGGCTCTATAATGTACGCCATGCTATGTACAAGACAGGATGTGGCACATGCTATTAGTTTGACTAGTAGGTACCAATCAGATCCAGGTTCAGAACACTGGAAAACGGTCAAGAATATCCTTAAGTACTTGCGAAGAACTAAGGATATGTTTCTTGTATACGGAGGTGAAGAAGAGCTCGTCGCTAAGTGTTATGTCGACACTAGCTTTGACACTGATCCGGATGACTCTAAGTCTCAATCCGGATACAACTTTCTCATGAATGGAGGAGCGGTTAGTTGGAGGAGCTCCAAACAACCTGTGGTGGCGGGATCAACGACGAAGGTCGAATATGTTGCTGCTTCGGAAGCGGCTCAGGAAGCATTTTGGATGAAGGAGTTCATATCCGAACTAGGTGTGGTTGCAAACGCGTTGGACCCAATGGTGATCTATTGTGACAATAATGGTGCCATTGCCAATGCCAAAGAGCCAAGGTCTCACAAGCATTCCAAGCATATTAAGCGTCGGTTTCACTCCATCCGCGAGCATGTCAAGGATGGAGATATAAAGATTTGTAAAGTACATACGAATCTCAATGTAGCAGATCCGTTGAATAAAACTCTCCCTAGAGCAAAACATGATCTACACCAGAACTCCATGGGTGTTAGATACATCACTATGTAACTAGATTATTGTCTCTAGTGCAAGTAGGAGACTGAAGGGAATATGTCCTGAGAGGCAATAATAAAGTGTTTATTTATGTGTATTCCAAGTATATGATAGATGTTTATTTTGCATGCTATAATTGTATTAATACGGAAACGTTAATACATGTGTGTTTAATAAACAAACAGAAAGTTCCTAGTTATGTCTCTCTCATAAACTAGTTCGTTGATTAACAAGATGATCACAGTTTCCTGATCATAGACATTGGATGTTGTTAATAACGAGATCACAACATTAGTGTAATGATGTGATGAACACTCATCCGAAGTATAGCATTACGACCAAAGTCATTGAGTTTATATTGCTATAAACAACTTACGAAGTGATCCTAATCCTTAGACCATGAGATCATGCCAATCACTAACACCGAAAGAGTTTCTTGTTGACATCAAACATCACACCATAACTGGGTGATTATAAAGATGTCTTCAAAGCTACTAAAGTGTTATGTTGAGAATCATGGATCAAGAGTAGAATTTGTTCATCCCGATGACGGATAGATATACTCTGGGCCCTCTCGGTGATATCACATTGGTTAGCTTGCAAGCAAGTGATTTGATCACTAGAATGTTATATCACGGGAACGAGAAAAGAGTGCATGTCAGTAACGAGATCAAACTAGGTATGGAGATACCGATGATCGAATCTCGAACATGTAATATATCGTGAAACAAAGGGATTAAGATACAAGCGTAAAAGGTTCCGATGATCACAGAAAATTCATCGTTGAATGTGTGGGAGTCAGTATGGATCTCCAGGTCCCGCTACTGATTATTGATCGGAGAAGGGTCTCGATCATGTCCGCATTATTCGCGAACCGTAGGTGACACACATAAGGGACACTGACATCCAGTTGGAGCAAATGTTTCATGCCGGAAAGAATAACAAGCGCATGAATTTTTTCACTAGATACCGAAACAGGTTTTCAGGTGAAATTGCATAATGTGGTTTTGCATGTGAAATAGAATTCTAGCAAGGGGTTATATGTGAATGTTTTTCATTAAAGTAATTGACAAAATTCTGAATAAATAAAAAGAGTTTTATTTAATGAGAGTTTGCATTAAATTTGGTGGAAATTTAATAGCAAGTTTGAGTGGGATTTTGAGTGGAGGGAATTTAAAGGAATTTTGTGAGTGGAGTGTCCACCCACATGAAGAGGGGAGGGCACGGGGCAGCCCCATGCGTCGGCCACCCCCTTGGAGTTCCCCCTCTCCTATAAAAGGCACCCTCCTCCTCACTTCTCACTCACACCTCCTCGTGAAGGATCTCTCTCTCCCTCTAGAATTTATCCCTCATGGTCTCGGACTAGCGAGATACATGTTTCCGGTGGCTATTCGGCAAGAAAGGATTGTGCTTCCGCTGCATCGCTGGAGCGAGGAGGCGGAGGTTGTTCGGTGTCTTGTACGTGTGTGCGAGCACGGATGCGCTGCTGCTTTGCGGCGCTAGGACTTCCTCTCGATCTTGAGATCGGCAAGAGATCGTCTACATCAACCACGAGTTCAACTCGTTAAGCTTTGTCGGTCTTCAAGGGTATGTTCTCTACGGATATACATCCGCCCGTTGTTTGCATCTAGTAGATAGATCTTGGTACATAGTTCCTATCGTAGGATTTTTTTTTGTTTTCTATGATGCGATCCCTACAGGTTCACCTATCACGACTCTTGAAACTCTCTTTGAGAGAGAGAGAGTAGGGTAAGTGGTTTGTTCGTGTTAGAGTGTTGATCGACGATGACACTTGACAACCACATTAATACATTCTAGGTAAAAATGGAAAAGGACAAAAATGCATGAAAAAAATACTCCAGGTAGCTTGGGGACCATGGGAGGGCAAGCTCGTCGGCGGAGCTCAGGGGCCATCATGGCAGCGCGTGCCTCCGCGGCGATCTCCTCAGAGGGAGTCCACGACCGCATCTCCTCGGTCTCTTCCTGGCCGCGCACGCCCCCCGACGATCTCTAGCACCCCTGACAAGGTGAGAGGAGAGGGAGCCCTACAGGTCGGGGATGGAGGCGAGGTCTGGTCTCAGGCTAAACGAGGATGGAGGTGAGGGGATGGAGACGAGGACGGAAAAGAGAGAAGAGAGAGGAAAGGAGAAGAGTGTGTGGTGTTGAGACTGACATGTGGGTCCCACTGGTCGGACTAACCTCTAGGTCAAACAATTAGCCTCTTGCCTAGGATAGAAAAGTAGATTTGGAGGGCTTTTTGCAAATAAAATACAACTAGAGGCTGCCAGTGGGTCCCTAGCTTGCCAGTTAATCAAATACATTTCTACGACACAAGCGGTCATCCCGAGTGACGCTCCGATGTGTTTTCAGTGACATTAAATTTATATTTTTATTGTGCATTTATTGTATTGATTTCGTTTAGGAAAATGATATGGATCCTCCGGACGATGGGGGTTCCCATCGTCCTTCTCCCCCTGTGTCCTCCCCTGCGTGACACGTGTACCCCAAAATGCCCCAAATTTCGTTTTTGCTGCAAAATAGCCCACTTTTGCTACATATGTTCCCGCTTTTGCTTCCGAAGCAAAAAACCGGTTCGTTTTAGAAATAGAACGTCTCGCCGGAGACCTCGCCGGAGATCATGCAACAAAAAAATTGTGCTAATGCAGCAAAACCGACTTCGCCGGATTTTTTTTGCTGCATGGTCTCCGGCGAGGTCATCAACGAGTTGTTTCCGATCTTCGACGAAGTCGGTTTTGCTGCATTAGCATAATTTTTTTTGCTGCATGGTCTCCGGCGAGGTCTCCGGTGAGGTCTCCGGCGAGACGTTCTATTTCTGAAACGAACCGTTTTTTTTTTGCTTCCAAAGCAAAAACGGGTACATATGTAGCAAAAGCCAGCCGTTTTGCAGAAAAAAACAGGAGTTGGAGCAGGACGATGGGGGACTAACGGCGGATTGGCGATGGCAATTGCCAAAAAATCATTTCAAGAGAAAAATTGAAAATAGAAGGGCTCCATGGTTCCATCAAACCACCGCCGCCGCATCTCGTCTAGTCATGGATCTCCATGAGCTCGTGGCCACCACGATGATACAGGGATGTGGCGGCAGCCAATACAAGTTCACGGCCGGCCGCGCTCCGGTGGGAGGCGGTGCAGCACAACGGCGACGGTGGCCACCCCGAGTCCGCGACCATGAGGGTCGAATGCTGGTGGGTACAGCAAGGCCCGTGCCTGGGTAAGAAGGCTAAAGGGCAGCGGCAGCAGAACAAGGAGATGGCCCTCCCCATTTCTCCAAGTCGGTGGTGCTTCGCCAAGTGACGGCATGGCGACTGATTGTTAAGGTAGGAAGGTAATTAGGGGATCAATTGGGGAGATTTGCTGATATGATTTGCAAGCTTAAGAGTCGAGAAAGTGATTTCCATGTCCGATCAAGGAGCCAATTGATAAAATTGCACAGTTGAAAAGCCGTGGCAGTCTCTTTACTCTTTCAGACAAATACTTGTAAGCAATCCATACAACAATGCCCAGTTGCCCACTTGGAGGCATTGTCTTGCAATTGGCTGTGTATGAGTTGGACCGTGGTATTGTTGAGCTCATTTTGGCGATAATAAACAACTAAAATGTTCCACATCAAAGATAAAAGAAAGTAGTACTCCACCTGTTTTTCCACTCTCCATCCTTGCCTCTACCCTGCGATTTGTCCTCTTGTTTTATCTTGTGTTTGACTTGTGGGTGCACATGCTCTTGAACCAATGCTCTTTAATTGATTATCTTGTCAGATTAAGCAATTGCGATGTAGCACCTCAATCGCTAAATCAAGGGCTAAATTACAGCAAATCCTGTCATTTTCCTAACGCAAGTTGCAGAGCCGTTGACTTGACTACATTTATTTCTCTAGTTTTCGTTTGGCCAAGTAGTCGGTATGATGGTTACTTGCTGGATGAGCTGATATTGACGGTTTATGTCTCTGACCAATTCACGATGAATAGACAATTGGTGTTTCCTTCACAACTACTGGCCTATTATTGCATTTGCGAGAAGAGCGTCTGACCTTGAAACAGATGAGCACCTAAAAAGGATTTCAGGCACACCTCAAGAAACTGGCCAAGCATGGAGCTCTCTCCATGGCTCATCTTGTTCAGTGTTCTTGTGCAGGCTCCTGTCATCTTAGCCGATACAGATACGCAAGACAGTGTGTATTTTATGGTTCTTTTTTCAGTTTTTGTTACTGCAGTTTCCAATTTGCTCATCTTGTTCTCCCCGTCTATGTTTGCAGCTGCTGGCCTCACAGGTATTGCAGCTTCATGGAACAGCAAACCATCAAACTGGGTTGGCAATGATCCATGCGGTGACAAGTGGGTTGGGATAATGTGCACCCAGGACCGGGTCACATCTATGTAAGCGCCAGCACCAAAGATTTATATATGTCTGGATTTATTTTTTACTTGTAATCATCAGTTGGCTTGATGAACAATAATCGCTCATTTGTCGTTGTTTTCCTCTGGTGGATGTTTTACAGAAGACTGTCAAGTTTTGGACTGTCCGGGAGTCTTTCAGGGGACATTCAGTCTTTGTCAGAATTGCAGTACCTGTAAGCAATCTATTCTCTACTTCAGTTTGAGCACTTTATATTGCTTATTACTTTGTTAAAAAAATAAAACAAGCCAAAGAGCACCTATGTGAAAAAGACATTACTCAGTCATGTATCCTGCTTCTCTTTTCTTCAATTCTCAATTGGTGTTTTCACCAAAATTCCATGAAGAACTTCAGTATCAGCGTAGGCAGGAATATAATTTACATTTGAGATTGTATGCAGACTTATGAGGTATTTGGTTCTTTTTGCTCCAGGGACTTATCCTACAACAAGGACTTGGGTGGCTCTCTCCCTTCAACCATTGGAAGTTTGCTCAACCTCCAAAGCTTGTGAGCAATTAAACTTGGAGGACCCAACTGGTTCTCAAGTCCAAAATTTCAGTGCGTAGATTCTTATTTTTAACATCTACTCTCTCGTTTCTCTCCAGAATCCTTGTTGGCTGCAGATTTACCGGTGAAATACCTACAGAGATTGGCCAGCTCTCAAATCTAATATTTCTGTAAGGGCCTCAAACTAACATATATTTATCTAACATTATGGACCATTTCTTGTTAACTTTTCATAATAGAATGACATATTTACAACTTATAAACTTCTCTTTAACCAAGCATAATTTGCATCATCGGAAATCATGCTTTTATATATACTACTGCCAACCTAGCAAGTAGCAACATTTCGACCAGTCAAGTGTTTATGTAGGGTTTCAACTAGTCTTCGAGCTTGTGATATGTTTGCAATTGGTTTCAGTAAAATAAGATTGGTCATTGCACTCTGCCTGCAGATCTTTGAACTCCAACCGATTCAGCGGTCACATACCACCATCACTTGGTGGCCTTACAAAGCTATACTGGTTTGATCTGGCTGACAATAAGCTCACCGGAGGACTTCCTGTATATGACGGGACAAATCTTGGGCTGGATAATTTGACAAGCACAAAGCACTTGTAAGTATATTCTCATAAATGACCTTTCTTGATATCTGAAGATTTTGCATCTCATGTATGCACAATGTTTCTGCAGTCACTTCGGGGTGAATCAACTCTCTGGCCGCATACCGACCCAGATTTTCAACTCAAACATGACGCTGATACATCTGTAAGACTAATCTTCAACTCATAACTGCCTGAACTGAGTGGTGAGGCTGATCCTGTGATTGTTCCATCTTTTCCAGGCTTATTGACAACAATAACTTCTCCGGCAGAATTCCCCCTACTTTAGGCCTTCTTAATGGGCTTGAGGTTCTGTAAGTAAATTATTTTACATGTTACGGTACTAGCATGCATATATGATTCTGACACGAAGTTTTATTGCTGCAGACGTTTCGATAACAATTATTTGTCTGGGCCAGTTCCCACCAACATTAACAACCTCACCAAGCTTGCCGAGCTGTGAGCCTCATGTCTCCTTTGTATGTTTTCTTTGTTTGCAGTACCAATCATATATGAGAAGCTTACCTCTTCCATTTTTCTCTTTTTTGATTCTAGCCATCTTGAAAACAATCAGCTGACTGGCCCACTGCCAGACCTGACAGGAATGAATTCCCTCAGTTTTGTGTAAGTGATGAGTTCATCATATATACTTCCCTACAGTTGTGACTAAATCATACTAGTATCTAACTTCGGCATCGCTTGCAACGTTGTTACAGGGATATGAGCAACAACACCTTCAATGCATCTGATGCTCCATCCTGGTTAACCGCTTTGCTGTCCTTGACTTCACTGTAAGTTTTTAGCCCTCTCTTTTTTTCTCACTTGTGCTAATTCATCAGGAAAAGTGAGTATCTGAATTCTTTCCCACTGCAGATACCTTGAGAATCTACGCATTGGGGGACAAGTACCCGAAGAACTTTTTAGCCTTCCTGCAATTCAGACACTGTGAGTGGTTACTACTTGCTAATTTGCAACGCAGTGCTAGTGCGCTAGCTGATTAAGTGAAGAAGAATCCACATCAAGATTATGATCATACAATTAATGTTCAATTAAACTATTACTAGCTAACAATGCAGGAGGCTTCGGGGCAACCGTTTCAACGGCACGCTAACTATTGGGTCAGGCTTCAGTACTCAGCTACAAAAAATTGATTTGCAGGACAATCTGATCACAGCCATCACAGTTGGGGGATCCCAATACACCAAGAAACTCATGTAAGGAACTCTGCCTTTTGTCGAAACTTACATCTCTCTGATGGATTTTCTGCTCACATGAGTTCTCTTTTATCTCAGACTTTCAGGAAATCCAATTTGCAATCAGGGGAACACTGAACAATACTGCAAAACAACCGGACAATCTAACCCGGGGGCACCGCCGTATACTACTGCTAAGAAGTGTGCTGAGCTGCCACCCACATGCCTCTCAAGCCAGCTTCTGAGCCCAAGCTGCACATGTGCTGTGCCATACAAAGGAACACTGTTCTTCAGAGCACCATCATTTTCTGACCTTACCAATTCCTCATACTATATTCAGCTAGAGGAGGGCATGAAGGCCAAGTTCTTGGTATACAAGATCCCGGTGGACTCAATTTCTGTTGACAGTCCATCCATTGATGCGAACAACAACTTGCAGATGAATCTTGGGGTGTTTCCCGGCAACAAGATACTGTTCGGGGAGCAAGACATTTCCGCCATTGGGTTCATTTTTAGTAACCAGACATATAAGCCACCTCCTATCTTCGGGCCATACTATTTCATCGGCCAAAGCTATCCTTTTGCAAGTGGTAAGACGATTGATTGAAAAACTGCACTTTAGATGGTGAGGTGACATAATCTACCATTGCATGGGAGAGCTAATTTTTCATTTTTTTTATACAGAGGAGATAGTAGCATCTAAATCAAAGAAGAACAAGTTGCCACTTATTGCCGGTGCTGCAGCCGGCGGTGCAGTTCTTGTCGCGGTACTGCTCGTTGTTATTGTTCTCATCTCCAGAAGGAAGAGAAAAACAAACAAGACTGAAGAGAGAAGCCAGTCTTTTGGTTAGCGCTGATCAACCATCCCATCTTTGCACCAATCATGATAGTCTGATTTGCATGCTGATTACTGACTGAGGTAGCACTACACTACCACCTGTAGCTTCTTTGAATATGAAGAGCACCAGCAGCAGTGTGCCACAACTGCGCGGTGCGCGTGTTTTCACGTTCGCTGAACTGAAAAAGATAACCAATAACTTCTCGGAGGCTAATGACATTGGAAACGGCGGCTTTGGGAAGGTGAAACAGACATTGTGATCCTTCCTGCATGGCATGGCAAGCATTTAACTTTCATACATTGTCAGAACTGGTCAAAATATTCAGAGCTGTGTTGCTTGCTCCTTACTGCAGGTTTACAGAGGGACACTTCCCACTGGGCAGCTGGTTGCTGTGAAGAGGTCCCAGCACGGATCCCTGCAGGGGAACCTGGAGTTCAGAACCGAGATCGAGCTCCTTTCCAGGGTTCACCACAAGAACGTTGTGAGCCTCGTTGGTTTCTGCCTTGATCAGGGGGAGCAGATGCTAGTGTACGAGTACATCCCCAATGGCACACTGAAGGAGAGCCTCACAGGTGAAATTTAATTTCTCGCCGATAGTTCAGTTTCAGTACAGTGTGAATGAGATGAGATGCATCGTCTGTGATTATTATTGCTCATGGCATCATGTTTCCTGGAGATTTCTTACAGGGAAGTCAGGCGTGCGGTTGGACTGGAAGCGGAGGCTCCGTGTCATCCTCGGCGCCGCGAAGGGCATCGCCTACCTGCACGAGCTTGCAGACCCTCCCATCGTCCACCGGGATATCAAGTCGAGCAACGTTCTCCTCGACGAGCGATTGAACGCTAAGGTCGCCGACTTTGGCCTCTCCAAGCTTCTAGGCGAGGACGGCAGAGGACAGGTCACCACTCAAGTGAAGGGCACGATGGTTAGCTTCACGCACAGACACCAGTTCATATATATACTGTCGGAAGTTGGACTGTCCTAATTTGACATACAAGTACATGGAATTCGACCTTTGTTGCTACACGCACGTTTCAGGGTTACTTGGACCCCGAGTACTACATGACGCAGCAGCTGACGGAGAAGAGCGACGTGTACAGCTTCGGCGTGCTGCTGCTGGAGATGATCACGGCGAAGAAGCCGCTGGAGCGCGGGCGGTACATCGTCCGGGAGGTGCACGCGGCCATGGACCGGAGCAAGGACCTGTACGGGCTTCACGAGCTGCTGGACCCGGTGCTGGGCGCGTCGCCGTCGTCCCTGGGCGGGCTGGAGCACTACGTGGACCTGGCCCTGCGCTGCGTGGAGGAGGCCGGCGCCGACCGCCCGTCCATGGGCGAGGCGGTCAGCGAGCTCGAGCGGATCACGAGGCTGGCCGGCGGCGTCACCGAGTCAGCGTCGGAGTCCATGAGCTACGCCAGCAGGACGCCGCGCCATCCGTATGGAGGAGACAGCGCGTCCGAGTACAGCGGCGCTGGGATGCCGTCGTCGAGGGTGGAGCCCAAGTGAAAACCACCTGCGTGAAGTTGGTGAACTTGTGTCGTATCTTTTGTACAGCTTACTTGATGCCTGTGTAAATTTCGACTGGAGCGACGTTAAGTAATGGATGGATAGACTAAAGCGTGTTATGATTTTCGGTTTTGAGCCACGGTCACTTTCGCCTATGAGAGTTGGAACTGCCATATAACAATCTGAACTTCTGAAGGGAAATACGAAAATAATACTCCCTCCGTCCTAAAATAGTCCTAAAATAGATGTCTTAGATTGTCAAATTTTGAATAAATCTAGACACTATTTAGTATATAAATTTATCCAAATTTTAAAAAATTCGAGACATCTATTTTAAAACAGAGGGAGTATTATCAGATTATAGAACAACCGAAGTTTGAACTGGCTGGCACAGATTCTAGAACGACATACGGCCAAGACGTGACCCAGCAAGAGCCCACAATTAATTCTGAGAATTCCTTAGTACTTAACACTACTTCTAAATATGATGTCTTATTTGTCACTTGATATGTTTTCTCTTTCCTATATGACACTTGGTATAGTTTGTTTTATCTTAGATAACACTATTGTTTTTTTTTGGAGCAACCGGCGGAAGCTTTTCCTTTTCATTAAAGAGAACAACGACTCAAACTGTGCATATGAGTATCTTTTGATTAAGGTGTAAACATGCCGAAATCACATGAATATACAAGAACAACCCTAATCACACTTCGAGGAAATGGTAGGCTCAAAGGTCGCGAAAGCTCGAGCTCGTTGTTGAATGTCCTCCCTAGCGATGGCAACTACCTCGACATATGTTAGGCGACGACTAGTAAAGATCCGTCTGTTTTTTTCTTTCCATTCATTCTAGAGGACGTATAACAGACAACCACTTATTTTTCGTGTTGTCCCACCAATCCGAAATGGAGGGGAATTCGTGGCTAGGTATCCCTCCGTGGCATTATCATTTTCTTGAGTGAGATTCCAGATTGTCACGGTGAAGGAACAATCTTTGTAAAGGTGGCCTGTTGTCTAGGGGCCCCAAGGCAAAGCGCACAGATGGGGTCATGAGTCCAATCCTAGTAGCAAGGTTGTCAATAGTCGTAAGGAGCTTGTTGTGCATAGCTAGCTAGGCAAAGAGCTTGCACTTGGGTTTCGCATGCGCTGCCAAATTTTCTAAGATTTGAACACGGGGAAGCTACCGTAAAATTGCGCCTGGTAGGCCGAGCTAGCACTATAAATTCTATCCAGGTTTAAAATCCAAGTGATGGTGTCTGATTGGCCTGGCACCAGCTACATGCCCGTAATGACGTCCCATACCCTAAGATACTGGGAGAGTTGCACCATCGTGTTCAAATGAGCGATTGATCGAATTCAATTGCTGGTGGAGAGTTCCTTTTCCATCCTTCGGTTCTTTCTGGAGGCGATTTTGAAGAGGTCAGACGCGCAAAGGCGGATAGGACCAAGGTGGGAACAACTGTCTGCCAGAAGGAGGCGGTCTCTCTGTTGCCTAGAGTGATCTTCGTGCATGCTCTAAAAAGAGTCAAGTTAAGGTTGTCGCATGGAAGCTTTGAACTCACCCAAGTGTGTTGTGATTCCGTCCACTTAACCAAAGGCCATCGAAGTATGAGGTACGACCGACCCACTAAAGTTAAGGCATGCTAAGGCCCCAGGTCCTTTGGTCTGCAGAGCGTCTTCCACCTTACTAAAGTTTTTTCCTTGTGCTACATGCTCTCCTTCACCTCCCTCCCAGACGAAGTTTCTTGCGATCTGTATGATCTTATCTCCAGCCCACTTGGACAGAGGGATGAATGTGGTGTGGTACATGGATATGGCCACGAGAACGGTCTTTGCTAGGGTAATTCTGCCGAGAAGTGAGATCCTGGCGCATGACTTAATAGGATTGATAGGATACCCATACTAACAAGATACAACTTATTTTTTTGGGCTCATCTCCAAAGAAACTCCAGGTTGAGCGTTCTTGGCCTCGATAAATTTGAGGATGGGTGACCGACCAGAAAGTTATTCCCGGGTGCGCACGAGAGAGGACAAAGTGTGAAGAAAATACTAGTGTTGATTTGTGGGATCAGTCTAGAGATCCTAGTACGCTACCAGGGGTGACAGCCGCCGATCGGAGAGGCCGAGGGGGGCGCATGAGGTTTTTCCCCATCCATCTGAAGGGAATATGCCCGAGAGGCAATAATAAAGTGGTTATCATTGTAGAGGTCCCAACCTTTAATAAGGTAGAGATCCCTGTGTTTACAATGCTAGTCCCTAGATCAATAGCTAGCATCCACAGTTAAGATGTAATATCAAGAAACAAAGGTCATAATACGACTTTATAATCAGGAATAAAATAATTCATTACATCTTACATAGCTCATTTGGCTATCTCATTACAATGCAACAGAAATAACTATATAGCATGGAGTCCTTCATCTTCAAGGTGCCACAGGCAATCATGTTGGTTGTAGACTTGTAATCCTAATCAACACACTTCACTAACATCAAACAAACCTGCAACATAATAAGTTACAGCCACAAGGGTCAATACATTTGATTTGTATTGGCAAGTGATACTATGGTATAGTAGTGGTAACTATCATCTATATGCATTTGGCTAAGTGGAGCTTAGGCTTGCTTCTCTCAAAATAGATTTTCCTTATCATTTGAAAACACTAAGTTTTTGTTTGGCAAAACTCCCAAGGAACCACCAATAGACATTGGTGAACCTTCACCCTTGTTCAACCATAAGTTTTAAATTAGAAATTGGAATGAGGAGATTCTTGATAGCTTCCATGTCTTGATAGCTTCCATGTCTTGATAGCTTCCGGGGACACGGCTAAGTACTTAGTTTCTTCCTTCTACAGAGGTGGTGCACTTTCCCCACAAGACTTGATTTTCATCAAGACATGACCTTTCAGAAGCCTTCCCTTAGACCAAAATGGACGCGCTCCAAACCTATCATCCCCTACCACCAACTGTCCATTTGGCTAAGTTATTGCAACCTATATGATCCAGGAAGAGCCCATAATGCCATGTGGCTGCACTAGAAGCTTCTTAACATATGGCATCTCAAATCCCTTTGTTTCTGGGTGGCATTCCACAAGTGAGATACACAGGGTTGACCATTGGAAAATGGGCCCTGGTAACCACTCAACCAAAATCCACCAAGCAATTACCAATCCACCCAGGTGTTTCATTCACTTAGTTGTTTTATTAAGCAAAATCATAAGTCAAAGACTTAGCAATATTTTTCCATAACATCTATATATTCCACCCTTGGTTGCTACTAGCTAGGATAAGCATGGTAATAGCAAGTATCTTAACTTACAGAAAATTATAACAATTCTACAACTATTAGGATTTCCCAAGCATAGCATATAGATACTTAGCAAAAATTATCATGCAAGCCCTATACAAAATATTTCTAATGCATAGTTGAAATATTGGGATAAAAGTATGAAGCACAACTTGCCTTTTTTGGTAGAGAATATAAGTTCACTCCTTCAAATTTCACTACAATTCAATCAAGGCACAAATTCAATCTACCATCAAGCAATTCATCACATAGAATAATAAAAACAAAGCAATGCATGCAAGCATGTCAAAGATTTTTTTATTTGGAAAAGTAGTTTCTAATAGGTTATAAAAATTATAAAACACCTATTGATCAATTATAAATGTGGCAAAACCATTTGATATTAAGTTAGTGAAAATGGCCATTTAAATCTTTCTTGTTTTGCTAGAAATGACTTAAATCAAAGTATTATTTTATAGTGTTTGGCAAATATATTTTTAAACACAAATGTTAGTGTTTTAAGGTCAAGTGTTTAATATTAAAACCATTTGCAAAAGGTTTTACCTATAAACCATTTTTAAATCAAACAACCTTTTATTTCATTAGAAATGCCTTTAAACAAAGTAATAATTTTCTAAAGTTCACCAAACATATTTTTAAATCCTAAAACTTGGTGTTTAGGTTCAGAGAGTTTAAATCAAATCATTTTTCAAAGGTTTTACTCAAAAAGCATTTTTAACACATAAACAATATTTTTATTTAACTAGAAATGCTCTTATTCAAAGATTTATTCTTTAGCTTCACAAAATACACTTTTTAATCCATAGTTGGTTTTTATGGTCAGTAGGTTCAAAACAAACCATTTAAAAAAGATTTTACCCCTAAATCATTTTTAGAATAAATTTTATACACAAAATAGGCCTAGACAAGTTTCTGCAAAAACAACTAATTTTCCAGAAGCAATTCATTAAACAAAGTGCATGGTTGGAAAGTAATCTTTTTGCTGATTTCATTTATATAAAGTTTGAAAATTTTGGACGTGTAGATTTAAAGTTATGAATTTTGTAAAATCAAACATCTAATAGATATCTTTCTGTTTTTAAAACAAAACCTGTGCCACGCGGCTGTTTTCTATTCATCGGTACCGGTTCGCGCGGATCAGCTAACGTGGTGCGTGGGATCTAAAAAGGATCATGCAGCACAGATCAGCGCATACCCCTTCGGGTTAAGTTCTATCGTAGCCACGCGATCAGGATCTAACGGTCGTTGATCAAGCGACCATTAACTGGCGGCGACACGGTCCGACGTGGACGGTGTCGGCGATACAGGAAGTGCGGGAGAGGGAGTAATAGCTCACCGAGTTCGCCTCGTCATGCTGTAGCTCAAGGTTGTCGTCGCAGGGACAGGGGCACACGGACGGGTCGGCAATCTCTCGCCAGAGTTGCTCCTGGCGACGAGTGCGCTCGGCCGTTGTCGGGGGAAACGCTACGAGCCACGAGAAGACAAGCAAAAGGTGTCATTAGACGCGCAAGAGAGAGGTGAGTGTGAGAACGTCAACAAGAGGGAGAGGCGCGGTCAGAAAGTACCGAGGAAGCTCATCGGAGGGGAGACAGACGGCGGCACTGCTCGGTTGAAGACGGAGTCGAGGTTTCAGAGTGTGAGCGAGTGAGATGGTGGTACTGGAGTGTGCCCCTGGCAATGGGGAATCATATCGTGGAGGCTAGGGAGCAAGGGGCGGCGAGGAGCGGCTGGAATCGTCGCTGGAGTGCGTCGGAGGCCGCGGCGATGCAAGGTTAATTCGAGGCAGCCTGGTGGCTCTCTAGCATCGGGGTTTGAGGGGAAAGAGAGAGAAGAGGGAGGGGATTTAACGAGCGTGGTCGCGAGGAGAGATTACTGCGCCATCAACGCGAATTTACGCTGAGAAATTGTCGCTGGAAACGGTCGGGGAGGAGGCGCGGTCACCGCGAGGTGAAGACGACGACTGATGGGTGGGGCTACTTTGTCAACGTAAGAGAGAGAGAAAGGGTGGGGTCCAGCGGTCAGTGTCTCTGCGGGTTGTTTTGTGGGTGACAAAAAAACGATTCGAGGGAGAAAGGAGTGGGCTGCGTTGCTGGGCCAGATGGGCTAGGTGGGTTGGGCTGGCTTCTTTTCCTTTTTTTCTTCTCTGTTTATTTTTTTCTTTTTCTGTTTCTTTTATTCTGTTTTGAATTTGTTTAAACAATTCAATCACCATTTGAATTCAAAGCTTTGCCAAACTTTCAGTAAGTTTTAATGTTGTTTAAACATGTATTTTAAATACCATTTTAGGAATAATTCTTTATTCAATTATGGTTTATTCTTTACTTAAATTAGGCATTTGATTTTATTCAAATAAGATTGAATCATATTTTCAATCTCTTATTTGAATTCTAATTTTTCACCAAACCTTTTTCAGTAAGTTTTATTTATTCAAAAGGGTGTTGAATAATTCATTTTGAATTATTTGAAATATTTTAATATGATTTATTAATCATTTAAATTGAGCATTTGTCTTCATTCAAATAAAATCCAATATGGTTTTAAATCCATATAAATTCTTATTCAAATGATTCTTTTATTCCATTTAAGTTAATTAAATAACTTTTATTCCACTTGGGAAAATTCCAATTATTATTTTCCCATGATTTAATTAATCATTCTTATTAGGTAGTTTGTCTCTATTCAAATAGAATTGAATTTGACCAAGGCCATATTATTTTATTTGAATATTATTTATTCCTTTATTTTATGTGGATTTGGATTATCTTTATTTCATTTGCTTATGGGTTTGGCCAAGATTTAATTTGGCTTTTAAATATTCCTTATTTATTTATTTATTTATTTATCTTATAAAATCCATATCTTTTTATTTAAAGATCCAAACTTGGTGATTCCAATTTGTAAAATCTTATTTAATATTTGTTTATCCTTTTATATCTCTTTAGGATTATTTTGCTCACAAATTGGTATGGATTTTAGATAGGTGCTTTATTAGCTTTGGGAATAAATTCCTTTTAACTTATTAAATTCATAAGTTGTCATCTATGGTTCCAAATTAAGTGAAACCAGTCTCTATGGTTTTATAATATTATTATTTGTCATTTTGATCACTTATAAATGTTTGCTGACAAATTTTTATATGGATCAAATCCATAGGCTTAGAGAAATCTTGGAAATGATTTATTCCATTAAGGTTTTGGGTTTTGGTTTATTTTTCCCAAGTTTGAATTTCAAGATACATTCATTGATGAATGCATTTCACTTGATTTGAATTTTGTTGGATTCCCTTTTATTAAAAGTTTGTTCAAGATGGGTTTTTAAGTTCCCATTTAGAAATAAGAAGTTTCTTTTCACCCTAAATTTCAATAATTATTTATTTGTTTATTTATTTTTCACATTACAAAATTTGGAAAATTTTGGGATGTGACAATTATCGTATTCCTTATTTATGATAAATGTTTATTTTGCATGCTATAATTGTATTAATATAGACACGTTAATACATGTGTGTTTAATAAACAAAAAGAAAGTTACTAGTTATGCCTTTCTTATAAACTAGCTCGTTGATTAACAAGATGATCAAAGGTTTCCTGATCATGGACATTGGATGTTGTTAATAACAAGGTCACAACATTGTTGGAATGATGTGATGAACATTCATCCGAAGTATAGCATTACGATCAAGGTCATTGTGTTTATATTGCTATAGCATCATACGAAGTAATCTTTGTTCTTAGACCATGAGATCATGTCAATCACTAACACCGGAAGAGTATCTTGATAACATCAAAAGTCACACCGTAACAAGGTGATTATAAATATGGGTTCAATGCTACGAAGGTGTTATGTTGAGGCTCATGGATCAAGAGTGGAATTTGTCCATCCCAATGACGGAGAGATATACTCTGGGCCCTCTCGGTGATATCACATTAGTTAGCTTGCAAGCAAGTGATTTGATCACTAGAATGTTATATCACAGGAACGAGAAAAGAGTACATGTCAGTAACGAGATCAAACTAGATATGGAGATACCGATGATCGAATCTCGGACATCTAATATATCGCGAGACAAAGGGATCGAGTTACATGCATATAAGGTTCACACGATCACATAAGTCATCGTTGAATGTGTGGGAGCCAGTACGGATCTCTAGGTCCCGCTGCTGATTATTGATCGGAGAGGGGTCTTGATCATGTCTACATTATTCGCGAACCGTAGGGTGACACACTTAAGGGATACCGAAACCATTTGGAGCAAATAATATGCCAGAGAAAGAAAAAGGAAAGCGCGGGAATTTAATTCACTAGACACCAGAACTGTTTCGGTTGAAATTGCTGAAACTGGTTCTGCATGTGAAATTGAAATGTTGTAAGGGGTTTTATGTGAATGTTTGTTAATTTAAGTAATTAACAAAATTCTGAATAAATAAATAAAATAGTTTTATTTAATGGGAGATTGCATTAACTTTGGTGGAAATTTAATGGAGGTGAGTGGAATTTTGAGTGGGTGGCTATTTATGTGAGAGGAAGCTCCACCCACATGAATGTGGAAGAGGTGGGGGCACCTCCGTGGCTGCCACGCCATGGGAGGGGGATGCCCGCTCTCCCTATAAAAGGCACTCCACTCCCTCCTCTCATCTCACACCTCCTTGTGAAGGATCTCTCTCCCCCTTTAGAATTTCCCCATGGTCTCGGATCAGCGAGATACATGTTCCCGATGGCTTTTTCTGGAAGGATTTGTTGCTTCCGCTGCTTCGCTGGAGCGAGGGCGCGGAGGTTATCGGGGTACCCAGGTGTGTGTGTGATCACGAATGCACCACTCCTTTGCGGTGTTGGACTTGATGGTGCTGGACCGGCTGGACCAGATGGACTTCATCACGATCTTGAGATCGGCAAGCGTTCGACTACATCATCCATGAGTACAACCTCGTTAACGCTATTCGGTCTTCGAGGGTATGTATTCTATGGATGTATATCCACCCGTTTCTTGTATCTAGTAGATAGATCTTGGTACATAGTTGTTCCCATCATAGGAAATTTTTTGTTTTCTATGTTGCGAACCCTAAAGTGGTATCAGAGCTGAATCTATGCGTAGATGCTTTGCACGGGTAGTACACATATGGGTATGTGGGCTCTGATGGTCATGCTATTGCTTCTTGCTTGTATTTTGGATATTGGTGGCATAGTGGGATGAAGCGGCCCGGACAAACTTTACATGTCCACGCACATGAGATCTGTTCCACGCTTGACATGCAACTAGTTTTGCATAAGTGGCTTGCGGGTGTCTGTCTCTCCTACTATAGTCAATATCTGATTTACAACGAGTTGTCAATAATTTGATTATCATCGTTGTGGTTCCATGTTCGTAGGTAAGAACGGTTCTATCTTCGAAAGCCCTAAGCCACGTAAAACTTGCAATGGATAAATTAGAAGCGTCTAGTTTAGATTGTTGCTGGGCTAGTGTCATGATATGGTGATGTTGTAAGTAAAAGTATAAGTCGATACTCTTACAACAAACATAACGTGTAAGTTCCATAGACCTTGGCCTTACACATAAAGGAATGATGGAGATCATACCATGATGCACATGTGGAGATCAAGTGCAAGAACCATATCTTTTCACTTATTCACATATGATGTTTGTTGCATCTTATATTGCTTGTTTGGTGTTTTTACTAGCATTATAAGATGATCCCTCATTTAGATATCAAGATAAAAATGTGTTCTTCCTTAAGTATGCACCAACAATTTTTCGCCACTTCAATACATCACGTGATGATCGGGTGTAAGACAGTTTTACACACGCGAATACTAAGGTTCTTACTTGGCGAGCCTAGCATGTGCAGATATGGCCTCAGAACACGGATCGAAAGGTTAAGCATGAGTTATATGTTTTGATATGATGACCATATGGATGCTCGCCTTTGAAGCTACACCGACTCACGTGATGTTCGGACTTGGTGTAGTGGATTTGGTTCATGTAATCACCAAAAAGACATGAGGGATGTCGTTTTTGAGTGGGAGTTCATTTCTAATTTGGATTAGTAGAACTCAATTTATCATAAATTAAATCAAAGTGAATTTGCATAATTTGTTGTAGTCATTGGCATTCGTTCACCACCTTATGCTTAGTTGTAATTGAGATAATATAACTATAAAATTATGGATATTTACTTTACGAACTGTTATCGTATTGTGTTGAGTGTCAATCTAAAGTTTAAAGTCCTATTGCAAACTTTTAGCAAACTCTGTTTACTCCGTGAAATTTAATAATTGGTATTAAATCGAGAGTAAAAATTCTAGTGTTAGTATCTTAAGTATCATGTTTGCCTCCATGATTCTTGATTGTTTTTAATATCAAGTTTATCTAGGAGCTAAAAAAATTGTTTCAGAAACTATAATGTGTGGCAGATATAATGACATCTGAAACAATGTTTTGGTTGCAATATGATAGAGTATAATGTATGTTCTCATATTGGATGAGGATTTTCGAAGGTTGGAGATGCTAGACATCCTAATCATCCAAAAGGGTTTTGGAAAGTAATGTTATACTCACGTTTCGCCTTTATAAGCTACATTATCTTAATCATGAAATTCGTCATGATAAGGATGAATAGAAGATGTATGTAAAATTTTTACTACACTAAACAATTACTAAAGAATGGATTTTGAAGGAACGCCATTCATTTGATAATGGTTATCTACTTCAAAGTGCAAGTCCAAAGGTATTAGTATTTAAATATACACGCTTTGGACTATGTGTCATGTATATGGCGCCACTTTTGATGTTGATAGATTATTTTAAAAGGAAAAAAGAAAATCTATAAAATATATTTGGCAGGAAATAAAATACTGGAAATATCCAGTTTAGGTATATAGATGATATACATGTTATGGTTGTATTATTTGCTTGTTAAACAATGTGGTTCTTGGGTATTGGATACCGAATTGGTTGGTATGAAATATCATACAGAACAACACAATTCATGAAGTACAATGGCCTAAGTAACTAGCAAGAGAATATGTGATGATGTTCATCGAAAACAAACAAAACGGTTGTTTGTATTTCTCGTTGACATCAAAGCTTTCCTTCTAGATTTGTTTTAATAATTGTTATTTAAATCAGGTATTATGAGAACAAAGATTGTTCAAATAATTACCGTATTCCATATAAGATGGATGATTTGCAAATCTAGTTGGAGAAATCACATCCATAAAAACTAATGCTAAAATGTCGCAAGACAAATGATTGAAAGATCACTTATGAAGTGACATCACCGTTTAAATTATATTGAAAAGAAAATATGAAGAATCTCCATATTCATGGATTTTTGGAATCTTTGATTTGATCAAGTGATGTTTGTGATACTTTCCTCGGGATAATTAAAACTTCGTTCAAAGGCCAAAGAAGAACAATCGACTAAAATATTGGAATTTATACATATCAATGTATGTAGTCCATTATGTGCAGTCGTAAGCGATGGATTTCAACTTCATATGATTTCTTCGGAAATTTGAGTGAATATTCACTTACTAAGAAAGAAGTATGAAATATTTGAAAATGTTCAAAGACTTTCAAGATGAAGTGGAAAATCATTGTAACAAGAAAATAAATGATTTATAATTTAATCATAAAGGAATTTATTTGAGTTGCAAGTGTAACAAGAAAATAAATGATTTATGATTTTATCATAAAGGGATTTATTTGAGTTGCAAGTTTAACAAAACACCTAGATTTACATCTCCCGAAACACCATAGGAATATGGAGTGTTTGAGATTTGTAATGAAACCTTGTTTGACATGGTTGGATCAAATGTATTATTTATAAAACTGACTATACGTTTTAAAAGATTAAAAGCTTTAGGGACTACTGCTTTTACACTGAAAATAGCTCCATCTTGATCCGTTGAAATGACACCATGTAAGTTATGGTTTGGGCTAAAACCCAGGTTGTCCTTTCTTAAATTTTGGTATGCTAAGCATAAGTAAGATGTTTACAACAAAAGTCGGATGAGCATGTCTTTATAGGTTATTTCGAATAACCATTGGGTATTCCTCCATAACATCAAGGACAAAAGGGTTTGTCGCTTGAAACGTGAAGTTTCTTAAAAAAGAAATTTTTCGCAAAAGTTAAGTGGGAGGACAATAGAACTTTGATATGGTTAACGAACCTTAGCTATATGTGCTGAGTTGCGCAGCGCCAGAAAACGTTCCGGAGGCAGCCACAATGCTCATGGCTCACATGCCTCAAAGGTTGTGGTCACAGAGGTCTAAGTTCCTATTAAACCAAGTAGATCGGATAAACAACCAAATGCTAAGATTTGAAAGTAAACCATTGTTGTTTAACAATGATGAACCGACTACATGCAAAGAAGCGATGATGGGCCCTGACTCCGTCAAATGTCTTGAAGCCATAAAATCCCTGATAGTTCCATACGCGATAAATCAAGTTTTCTGGAACTTGGAAGACCCTCCGAAAAGGTGTAAAAACCTATCGGTCGTATTTGGATCTATAAAGAAACGGACATGGATGTTTCACATCTATAAAATAGTCGACATATCATAAATTATTTTACAACAATGTTCAAGGAGTTGACTATGAAAAGATTTGATATTTCATAGCGATATTTAGTCTGGACGGATTAATGTAGCAACCATTACATATAATTTGGTATATGGTAGATGAATAAACAAAACAAAGTTCTTCTAATAGAATGGTTACCTAGGACATGTGCATAACAACGATTCAAAGGGTTTTGTTAATTCAAAGGATGCTAAAATGGGCATGCAAACTTCAATGGTTGAAGTAAGCATCACGGAGTTGGAATCTTCACCGTGATGAAACTGTTAAAGGAGTTTTTATCAGAAGACGATGAAGATGTTTGCATTTGCAAGAAATTAAGTGGGAGCACCGAGACATATTTCTAATACATTATGTGGAGTACATCTTATTGATTGGAAATGATGTATCTTTTATTGACAAAAGTTAAGAATTTCATTTCGATGAAAGACTTAGTCAAAACCCGAATATTTAGCATAAATGTCTACATGGATAGACATTGACGCTAATATGGTCGTGCCAAACGTACATATATGAGATATTGTAGGGGTTCAATATAGAAATGATGAGAAAAGGATCTTGTCGCATGGAAAAGAATTGAATCAAGATTTAAGTGTATCGACACTTGATAAGTGAAACAAGATTCAAGTGCTTTGACACTTGATGAGTGCAATCACAAGAATGTTTTGATCAATCATACCATGATATGTACACATCCAGATATGTCCTATGCTCTAAGTGTTATGAGCATATACCAGAATGAATCATAAAATGATCATTGGACGATAGTAAGGAAATTCTTATGATCTTTTGGAAGAACTAAGAATATATTTGTGTAGAATTGACAAACAATTACAAATAGTTAATTGTAAAGCGTTACATTGATACTAGTTTTGTCACAAGATACAAATTAAGTTT
Organism: Avena sativa; assembly: GCA_916181665.1. NCBI lineage: Eukaryota > Viridiplantae > Streptophyta > Magnoliopsida > Poales > Poaceae > Avena > Avena sativa. The sequence continues at coordinate 366,063,780 of OV702297.1, read as the reverse complement.
ATCTCAATTTAAACTATGGGTGACACAAAGAAATGGAAAGAAATTTTCCATGATGGATTTGGATGAATTCCAAAGTTAAGACATTGTGACGGATACTACAACAAAAGCCTAAGTATATGACTGCTACAGTAGCAGCAAAGGAGGGCATTTGTGTCAGGAAGTTTGTTATCAAACTAAGGTGTGGTTCGCACTGGGATAACACTAAAGATATATTGTACGAAAATAGTATCGACATGTTTTAACCCCATGGAACTAAAAGTCTCACCAAAAGACCAAATTTATACAATGCCATCTCATTAGAGAAATGAGTGACGCGTGGAGACGCAAAGACATGCAAATACACATGAACCTGAAAGCGTATGATCCGTAGATTATGTTAACCACTTGCAATCGCGTATATGGAACACCAGAAAGCCATAGGTGTTCAATATGCAAAGTTTTTAAACTAGATTATTGTCTCTAGTGCAAGTGGGAGACTAAAGGGAATATTCCCGAGAGGCAATCATAAAGTGGTTATTATCGTATTCCTTATTTATGATAAATATTTATTTTGCATGCTATAATTATATTAATACGGAAACGTTAATACATGTGTGTTTAATGAACAAAAAGAAAGTTCCTAATTATGCCTCTCTTATAAACTAGCTCGTTGATTAATAAGAAGATCAAAGGTTTCCTGATCATGGACATTGGATGTTGTTAATAATGAGGTCACAACATTGTTGGAATGATGCGATGAACATTCATCCGAAGTATATCATTACGATCAAGGTCATTGTGTTTATATTGCTATAACATCCTACGAAGTAATCTTAGTCCTTAGACCATGAGATCATGCCAATCACTAACACCGGAAGAGTATCTTGATAACATCAAACGTCACACCATAATAGGGTGATTATAAAGATGGGTTTAATGCTACGAAGGTGTTATGTTGAGGCTCATGGATCAAGAGTGGAATTTGTCCATCCCAATGACGGAGAGATATACTCTGGCCCTCTCGGTGAGATCACATTAGTTCGCTTGCAAGCAAGTGATTTGATCACTAGAATGTTATATCACGAGAACAAGAAAAGAGTACATGTCGGTAATGAGATCAAACTAGGTAGAGATATCGATGATCGAATCTCGTACATGTAATATATCACGAGACAAAGGGATTGAGTTACATGCGTATAAGGTTCACACGATCACAGAAGTCATCGTTGAATGTGTGGGAGTCAGTACGGATCTCCAGGTCCCTCCGCTAATTATTCATCGGAGAGGGGTCTCGATCATGTCTATATTATTCGCCATTTGGAGCAAATAATATGCCGACACCATTTGGAACAAATAATGTGCCAGAGAAAGAAAAAGGAAAGCGCAGGAATTTATTTCACTAGACACTGGAACTATTTCGGTTGAAATTGCTAAAACTGGTTCTGCATGTGAAATTGAAATGTTATAAGGGGTTTTATGTGAAAGTTTGTTAATTCAAGTAATTAACAAAATTCTGAATAAATAAATAAAATAGTTTTATTTAATGATTGCATTAAATTTGGTGAAAATTTAATGGAGGTGAGTGGAATTTTGAGTGGGTGGCTATTTATGTGAGTGGGAGCTCCACCCACATGAATGTGGAAGAGGTGGGGGCACCTCCATGGCTGCCACACCATGGGAGGGGGCTGCCCCCCTCTCCCTATAAAAGGCACCCCACTCCCTCCTCTCATCTCACACCTCCTCGTGAAGGATCTCTCTCCCCCTTTAGAATTTTCCCATGGTCTCGAATCAGCGAGATACATGTTCCTGGTGGCTTTTTCTAGAAGGTTTTGTTGCTTCCGCTGCTTCCCTGGAGCGATGGCGCAGAGGTTGTTGGGGTAGCCGGACATGTGTGCGATCACGGATGCACCACTGCTTTGCGGTGCTGGACTGGCTGGACCAGATGAACTTCATCACGATCTTGAGATCGGCAAGCGTTCGACTACATCATCCATGAGTACAACCTCGTAACGCTATTCAGTCTCCTAGGGTATGTATTCTATGGATGTATATTCACCCAATGCTTGTATCTAGTAGATAGATCTTGGTACATAGTTGTTCCCATCGTAGGAAATTTTTTGTTTTCTATGCTGTGATGGCGCTGCGTCAACGTGGAGCGCTTCGTCGGGAAACCCCAAGAGCAAGGTATGATGCAACACAGCAGCTAGTTTTCCCTCAGTAAGAAACCGAGGTTATCGAACTAGTAGGAGGAAGGAAACGTCTCAAAGGTGTTGCAAGCAACATGGAAACCTACACAACACAAACTCAAGACTTTGCCCCAACTAACAGTGAGATTGTCAATCTCACCGGTTGCTGTAACAAAGGATTAACTGTATGGTGTGGAAGGTGATGATGGTTTGCAGCAAGTAAACAGTAATAGTGGAAGATGTATCAATGGTAAACAATAACAATGGAAGATGTATCAATGGTAAAGATTGGACTGGGGTCCATAGTTCACTAGAGGTTCTCTCCTTATATAAACAAACATGGCATGCTGGGTAAACAAATTACAGCAGGGCAATTGACAGGACTGAGCAAGGCATAACAATGCAATACTAGACATAAAGATCATATGAGATTCGATTGGGCAATACAACAAGATACATAGACCGCCATCCAACTGCATCTATGACTAGAAGTACACCTTTGGGTTATCATACGAACCCCCTCCAGTATTAAGTTGCAAGCAACAGACAACTGCTTTAAGTAAAGTGTGTAAGGTAAACAATCCACTTGTTCCATGAACAAGAGACCGTTGTTTTCTCCCTAGTGGCAACAGCACATCTACAACCTTAGAGATTTTTGTCACTTCCCTTGATTAAATAGAGGCATGAACCCACTATCGAGCATAAATACCCCCTCTTGGAGTCACTAGCAACTACTTGGCCAATATAGCTACTAACAACGGAGAGCATGCAAGATCACAAACAACACAGACATGATAGAATCAATAAGACAAAACCAATAATCAATCTGACATAGTGATCTCAATATCCATTGGATCCCCGCAAACACAACATGCATGATTACAAATAGATGAGATCTTGATCATGAACGGAGCTCACAATATCTAGATATGAAAGCACAAAGGAGGAGATACAACCATCTAGCTACTACATGGACTTGTAGTCCAAGGTGGAACTACTCACGCTTCATACCGGAGGCTGGCATGATGAAGAACAAGGCCTCTGGGATGATCTCCCCTTTGGCAGGGTGCCGGGAAGAGCTTCAGATCCCCCAATCTAGGGACGATGGTGGCGGCATCTACAGACGGTTTCATGGAATATTGAGCGGGTGCTTAGGATTTAGGCATAGGGGGCTTCTTATAGGCGAAGAGGAGAGGCAGGAAGGCGGCCAGGGGGCCCACACCCTGCCCAGGCGTGGCCCGAGGTGGGCCTGTGCCTGGGGGTGGTGTGCGGCCACCCTGTTGCGCCCCTTCGTCTCTCCTCTGGACTTCGTGTTCACCTCGGTGAAATATTGACTTTGGCTTTTGTCCCATCTAGTCCGAGAATATTTCCTTACTAGCTTTTCTAAAACCAAAAACAACAGAAAATAGGCAACTAGCATTGTGGCATCTTGTTAATAGGTTAGTACCAGAAAACATATGAAAAGCACCTCAAAGTGTGGACAAAGCAAAGCAAAGTAGATACTAAACAAGCATGGAACATCAAAAATTATAGATACGTTTCCGACGTATCATGTTGTGAACCTACACCATCCTGGAAGCTTTGTTGCCATCTTGTTGATGGCTGAATGTCGAACTTTCTGAGGAACCGGAAGTGGAGGGGAAGTCCTAATTATTTCCAAGGGGAAGTGGAATTTTTTTGTAGGGAAGTTTGTCAGGATGTCCGAGAGGTTGATGTCCCTACATCTGATCGGGAAGACCCGAGTCTTGATCAAGTTGGTGAAGAGGCCCCTGGCTTTTCAAAAGCAGTCTACGATGGCATTGATGACCAGAAGCTCTTCTTTTATAAGGTTTACAAAAATGCCAGCATCATCTGCATAGAGGGAGACTCTGCAACAAGGCACACATGATCCGGGCAAGATGAGGATTCCACAGCGATTCATGATGGATAGGAAGCAATGTAGAGGGCCGATGGTTAGGATAAACAACATGGGAGATATGGAGTTGCCTTGCTTGAGGCCCTAGCATGCTAGAAGTGTATTCTCGGGTCGCCATTTAGAAGCACTCTGGACGTGGCCGAGGCAATGGATAGGCACACCGATTCTCTCCAACTTTGTCCAAAACCAAGCGCCACCGGGACTTCCAGAAGATAAGCCCATCTCACTGAGTCAAAAGCTTTGGAGATTTCAAGTTTGAGGAATACCCAGGGTCTTGAAAGTATGGAGTTCCTTGATTAGGTTTTGTACATGAGGAAAGTTGTCGTGGATACTCCTTTTATTGGTGAATGCACTTTGACATTTGGAGACGATATCCGACGGGATGGGCTCTAGCCAATTTGCTAGGAGCTTGGAGAAAATCTTTGACATGTTGTGGGTGAGGCTAATAGGCCTACAGTCTCCGATAGTCGATGCATCAGTATTCTTAGGAATAAGGAGGATGTTTGTGATACGTCATAAACGTATCTATAATTTTTTATACTCCATGCTTGTTTTGTATCAACTATCTTATGTTTTGTCTACACTTTGAGGCATTTTTATACATTTTCTGGAACTAACCTATTGACAAGATGGCACAGTGCCAGTTCTTGTTTTCTGTTGTTTTTGGTTTCAGAAAAGTTGTATAGGTAATATCCTCGGAATTGTACGAAACAAAAGCCGAAGTCAATATTTTAGCGTAACAAAGACGGAGTCTAGAGGGGGGACGAAGAGGCGCCACAGGGCGGCCAGACCACCCCATGGCACGGACAAGGGTGGGCCCATGCTAGGGTATGGTGTGGGCCCCTCGGGCATCATCCGACCTAGCCCCTTCGCCTATATAACCCCCCGAGGATATAACCCTAAGCACCCGATCAGAAATCCACGAAAAAATTCTGTAGCCACCACCATCGTCCCTAGATCAGGAGGGATCTGAAGCTCTTCCCAGCACCCTGCCGGAGAGGGGAGATCATCTCAGAGGCCTTCTTCATCACCATGCTAGCCTCCAGAGTGATGCGTGAGTAGTTTATCCTTGGACTATGGGTCCATAGCAGTAGCTAGATGGTTGTTTCTCCTCTTTTATGATATCATGTTTAGATCTTGTGAGATGCCTATCATGATCAAGATCATCTATTTGTAATCCTACATGTTGTGTTTGTTGGGATCCGATGGATATTGAGTACTACGTCAAGATTGATTATTGATTCTATCATGTCTATGTTATTTGTGATCTTGCATGCTCTCTGTTGCTAGTGGTTACTCTAGCCAAGTATTTGCCTGTGACTCCAAGAGGGAGTATTTATGCTCGATAGTAGGTTCATGCCTCTAGTAATCCAGGGGAGTGACAGAAACCTCTAAGGTTGTAGATGTGCTGTTGCTACTAGGGAGAAAACTACAATCCTTTGTCCAAGGGCAATTGTATTGTTTACTTTACACACTTTGCTTAATGCAATTATCTATTGCTTGCAACTTAATACACGAGGGTTGTTTGGATGATATCCCGGAGGTGGATTATTAGTCATAGATGCAGTTGGATTACGGTCTATGTATTATGTTGTAATACCCAAATGAATCTCATAGAAATCATCATGCCATGTACATGCATTGTTATGCATTCTCAATCTGTCAATTGCCAAACTGTAATTTGTTCACCCAACATGTTATTTATCTTATGGAGAAAACATCTCTAGTGAATTGTGAACCCCGGTCCATTCCTTCCCACTAATATTCCATCTATTGTCTACTGTTTACTTTCTACAATTACTACAAGCAATTACTTTGTTACACACTATACGTTTAGTCCTTTGTTTTCAGCAAACCGGTGAGCTTGACAACCTCACTGTAAGTTGGGGCAAAGTATTGTGGTTGTGTTGTGTAGGTTCCACGTTGTTAGCAACACCTTGGGAGCTGTTTCCTTTATCCTACTGGTTTGATAACCTTGGTTTCACAACCGAGGGAAAACTTGCTGATGTGCTCATCACACCTTGCTCTTGGGGTTTCCCAACAGGCTCTACAGTAACTGAGCCGCATTAGTTTATGGAGTAGGTTAAATTTAGGCAGCCTCCCTGAAGATTAGACATATGGGAATTCGCTAAGATAATGTCATTTTTGATAATGTATCAGAAATTCTTGAATAAGGATTCAATGAATTCACCTGGGCCCGGAGCTTTGACTTAAGGAAGAGAGGAAACAACCTCTTTTATTTCCTGCTCCTCAAAAGGGGCATCCATAACCAAGAGATCACGCATCTCGTGCTCGAGGGCCGTCAAATCAAGACTTACCTATCTAGGGGGCTTTGTTCCTAGAATGCCTTTGAAGTGTTGCAAAAGTGCCTCCTATTTGTCTTCTTTCATGATGTACATGCCCGAAGCCATGTAGAGGGCCTGGATGTAGATCTTCCTTCTTTGTCCATTGGCCCGAGCATGGATTTTTTGTGTGTTTGCATCTCCCAAATGAATCCAAGTTAGGAGGGATCATTGTCAAAGCTTTACTTTTTGAATTTCAAGGAGGCCTAGGTAAAAGGATTTTAATTGACGTATAAGATCTCTTTCCTTGTATGAAAGCAAGGGCGACTCTTTAACAGTGTCGAAATGTTGGGGTTCCGGTGTAGAAAACAAAAAAATTCCTATGACGGATCGCCCTAATGCCAAAGATATATCTATTAGTAATGCAGTAACGGCCGAAGGTTTCGGATACATACCCTTGTAGTCCGAAAGCGGTTAACGTTCCAAGGGGAACATGGTTGAAGTAGTCGTACTCGTAGCCGACCTCAAGGTCGTGAAGCTCCTCGCAGGTCACCTCTTGCTCCATCATCATGCAGCAGTCCGGTTCACGACATCGAAGATGCCCCAAGTGTGTCCCTCGTGGTTTCGTACACATACAGTGTATGATGATGACCTCTGGCTCCCTGATCCCGCCGGGAGTGCGGAAGTAGATCTTTGGCTTGGAATCCCCGCAGTGCAACAGTGTGCTGCTAGTGCATCGTCTCTTGCGTGAGCAGTCCTATCATGGGACCATACTAGCGCAAGGAGACAACTAAAGAGATAGAGAGGAGAGGGAGGGAGGAGGCGCATAGATGAGGGAGGAGATCTCCCAACTCATTGCCTTCTTTTGTGTGTCTCCTCCTCCAAGGGCGTCCTTTATATAAGGGAAGGGAGGGCACCCTTACCACCCCACCAAGGAAATCCTAGGCGGCCAAGAGGGGGCAAGGGGTGGCGTCCAAGGGAGGGGGAACCCCTAGGCGCCCCAACACTAACCCTAGCCGCCAGCCAAGGGAGGGGCAGCCCCTAGGCGCATGGCCCTCCCACTTGTGGTTTCCCTCATGGGCCCTTTTACCTAGGAAGTTTGGCCCATTAGTGGAATACCCTTTCAAATTAGATTTTAATATTATATTTAATATTAATTACATTAATTAATATGTAAATACATATTAAAAAATCCGATTTGACCCGAAACACCTTTCGGTGCCCCTTCGATTTCCTCTGAATGACTTCGGAACTTCCTGAAATGATTTCGGTTCTCTCAATAGAACTTTTTCGGTTTCCTTCCTTTCTTCGAACAACTTCGGATCTCTCTTCGCGGAACAATTCCCCAAACTTGCAGAATATATATCGTTGAATCCTACTTTATTTAGTAAAAGCATTTGGTGAAACTTTATGATCATTATCATTAGTTTCTCCTTTATTTGTAGAGTTTGGTTTCACGAAACAAATTTCGCTGTGCCACTCAACAATCAGGAGGTAAGGTTAAATACCTTGATTTGATATTTTACTTTCTTCCACTTGTATCTTCATCAAGACACATAAAAACTTAGTACAACAATAGGTTTGTCCTTTGTGGAACATGTATTCAAAGTTTCCTAAGAATACACTACAAAGTCTTGTTTATTTGCCACGATTTTGAATTATCAAAATCTCTAGAAACTCAAACATGACATAACTCTTATGGTGTTGTTTCCACGAATCTTTAGATATTCCTTTGTATTTCAAACGAGTGTTTGCCTATTTCGATCCTTAACTCTAAACGATAACTATAACCCTGATAAGAGGTAATATTAGACCATATGTATCTAATACAAAATGATTACAATATTTAGACATTTCAATACACTTTGAATTTTTCCAATTATCTTAACTTGTGAAACATCTTTCACAAGTCCTTTTATGCCAGAAATTAACTTAAATACTTTAGTCATATCGATCAAATCAAAAATACTTTGTATTATTGTTAATACAATATCCCACTTTGTTTTGAAATCATTTGAACAATTCAAAAATAGTTTTAAACTTATGTTTCATCAAGTAAATACCCCTATTCACTTAAGTCCACAATGAAATAATGGTTTCTACTATTTGTTGAAAACACAATACATCACTATGTATAAAAGTCAACATTTCTTTGCATACAACCGGAAAGCGGAGTTTTAGTCATTTTGCCCAATGAGGCATGGTTTTGCAAAGTCTCTGGATCAAATATCTAAGACCCTGATTTTTATCTAAATGAAAAACATGCAATAACCACCGTGACTTAAATAATAGTGTCATTTCATTATTAACCTTTGGATATATTTAGCATTCTAATCCTTTATAAATGCTTAAACTATTATCATTAACATAGTGATGAGAATAACTCATTTATAATAGTAATGTGACTATTAAGGTATTATTCATAAGAACAGTACAACTGGATTGTAACTTATTTATACGAATAATTGTCTCGTCAAAAGCAAGACACACAAACAAAGATTAGAAAGTTATATTCAAGTCCACTAATCTAAATGATAAACTTTGAGGAAAGGAGTGATATCGGCCATCAACTAGTTTGCTTGCCGTCATCAAGTCACATTGCCTCAATTTTAGCAATTCTCAAGCAAACCGTCATGTTTTCATAAAATGGGATAAGTATCCAATACTTTGTAAACTGCAACGAGTTTTGAAAGAATTACATTTATAACTTTGTATATCTAACATATACCCTTTTTCATCCATGATCTCCATTGCAATCAAGCCCTTTTGAGAGTTCTTAACTCTAATGCAATATTGCTAAGTGAATCTCCAAATATTCTGTTTTCATCAATCAGAGAAGACAATTCATCCAGCGGTACATACTTTATGTGCCTGGTTTTTGCATAATAAAAAATTGTAGTCCAACTCTCCATCACATGGAGAATGGCTTATTGGATGATAAAGGAGAAAAGACAAACATCACGGAGTCATCGGACTATCTCCTAATGGTTATTGTATCAAGAAGAGAAGATCATCTTATTACGAGGATAATCCTCAGACGTGGGTATTAATATATGAAGTTGGACCCTTCTACTAAGTTCCATATCAAGCAAGAAATTTCCCATGGTCGCAAAGGACCCCAATGGGATAGTCCATGATCTACCAAGATTATTGCAAATAGACATCTACACTAAGTTCATAATATGATTTCAATTCATTATTAAGCTCCCACTAAAATAGTCATCCCCTAGATGATTTTAGCAATCACACGATCCCAATTTACTATGCAACCCTCGATCATCATAGCCGGCAACATAGCTTCAAAGGTAGACATTCTCCAATGTCAATCACGTCATCCATGTGACTCATGCTCAATCTTTTGATCTCTTGCTTAACAAGGAGAAGACAAATAAACTTCCATAACCAATTCCTGGAGAGTTTGATATAAACCCTCGAGTCACCCTTGTGGGGAAAAGAAGCTTGCTACAACACTCTACACTTGGAGTCCCAACAAAAAGTGGTCACAATTCCTGCCATCAGCGGGTTAACATTAGTTTGTGCCATTAAAGTAAACTCGTAGTCATGGGGTGGCAATGAGACGTCATGCGAAGAGTTCATAGACGGAAGATGTGACAATGCATTACATGGGCAATCAACCAGTGAAGAGTAGACTTTGAAGAAATATTTAGAAGATCAACCTTAATATGCTTGTAATTCGAAGGAAGGTACATTGCAGTAGGCAGCCGGAGCAACATGAAGAACATAGACTAATGTAGAAAGTAGTAGTAGGATCTATGGAAACAGATGTCGTGGCACATAGGCCTAGGGAGAAGGAAACATGGGGTGACACAAAGAGCATCTCCACCTACGTTCCCAGGGCGTTTTTTTCGTCCGGACAACGAATTTTTGCCTAGTCGTGTTTACAGGATGCCGGTTTCGCCTGGGAACTCGGCCTAGGAATGCGAGTGGGAAACTCGACGTTCCTAGGCTGAAAGTTATGTCCGTCTGGTGCTATTTTGGTCCGGATTTTGGCCTGGGAACGCCCAACGAGTGGAGATGCTCTAAGTAGTTTGGAGCTGCACTCTTTATGCTTACCTTCTTCTTAATCTTTTTCACTTGCTTTACCAATGCGTCGAGCGCTTGGATTGCTGAAGCCGCTAGAGGATCTTTGAGGAACAACTGTTTGAATGCATCCTTGGAAGCATCATCGAAGGACGCCAAATGCATAAGAATGCCACATGACAGGCTATAATATTACACACCTTCTTCTTGATGACGATGTGCCCGATGCATCTGGGGGAGCACGTGATCATCAACTCCTTCTTCTTCTTCCTCGCTGGCGGCTTGAAGAGCCACGGTTCTAGTGCTGGGTCATCAACATACCCAAGGAAGTCCTAGCGGGCGTCAAATTCCTTCATGGCAGCAGTGCCACACTATAGTGAGATGATGTTAAGGTCTGACGCTGGAGCTTGATGTAGCTTCAACGACTAATGCAGCCTTGGCGGCCAGATCGTCTAGTGCGCCCAGGATCAGTAGTGGAGATACATCTAGCGACATGTTTGCATCGGGTCCGTCCCAGGCTTCATTCCTGTGCGAGATATCGAGTCAGGCTAGAAGGCCAACCGCACCATCTATGCCACATGCCTAGCCTTCTTTACGACTTGCAATTCATCCACACACTGAGCAGCATGCCCACACCCTTGATCACCAGGCCCACGGCCTCTTCGCGGCCCGCGTCCAAGTCGACTATGCAGCCCAATCATCCCATTGACAGAGTCGACGTCTGTGATGTGGTGGACACGCCGCCTCCGATGTGTCAGTCAACTGCCTCATTCCATTGATGCGAAGACCGCGACAAATACACCAAATCTACCATATTTAGAGATCCAATAGTTCATAACTATATTGATTACACCAAATCATATGGATCCTATATGGTGATCCTATACAATCGTGGCAAATACAATTAATTAATGCATACATATCCGAAGATTGCAGCATCTATGGTAAAATATCTTAGCCGTGTCCAAAACAAGCACACATGTATATGATGGTGCTGACGTGGAGCACTTCATTGGAAACCCCAAGAGCAAGGTGTGAAGCAGCAAGCAGCAAGTCTTCCCTCCGTAGAGACCGAGGTTATCAAACCACAAGGAGGAAGGAAACGTCACACAGGTGTTGCAAGCAACACGGAGACCTGCACAACACAAACTCAAGACTTAGCCCCAACGAATCAGTGAGGTTGTCAAGCTCACCGGTTTGCTGTAACAAAGGATTAAACATATGGTGTGGAAGGTAATGGTTTGCAGCAAGTAAACAAGTCACAGTGGAAGATGTATCAATGGTAAAGATTGGACCGGGGTCCATAGTTCACTATAGGTGCTCTCCTTAGATAAACAACATGGCATGAAGGGTAAACAAATTACAATAGGGCAATTGACAGGAACTAAGCAAGGCATAACAATGCAATTACTAGTCAGAAAGATCCTATGAGATCCGATTGGACAATACAACAAGATACATAGACTGCCATCCAACTGCATCTATGACTAGAAGTCCACCTTCAGGTTATCATCCGAACCCCCTCCAGTACTAAGTTGCAAGCAACAGACAACTGCTTTAAGCAAAGTGTGTAAGGTAAACAACACATGTTCCATGAACAAGAGACCGTTGTTTTCCCCCTAGTGGCAACAACACATCTACAACCGAAGATATTTCTGTCACTTCCCTTGGAAACTAGAGGCATGAACCCACTATCGAGCATAAATACACCCTCTTGGAGTCACTAGCAACTACTTGGCCAAGATAGCTACTAACAACGGAGAGCATGCAAGATCACAAACATCACATACATGATAGAATCATAAAGACAAAACCATTAATCAAACCAACATAATAATATAAATATCCATCAGATCCCCGCAAACACAACATGCATGATTACAAATAGATTAGATCTTGATCATGAACGGAGCTCACAAGATCTATACATGAAAGCACAAAGGAGGAGATACAACCATCTAACTACTACATGGACCCATAGTCCAAGGTGAAACTACTCACGCATTATACTGGAGAGAAGGCCTCCGGGATGATCTCCCCTCCGACAGGTGATACGCCCAATTTGCATCACCATTCTATATCATAATTTACCTCTATTCATTGATATTTGTCTTATTATGAGGTATTACTCATGGCTTTTCATCTGTTTATACATGTTGGATGATTCCTGGAGGATGGACTGCCGGAGTCTGGATTCTGATGGAAAAGACGGCGTTTCGGTGCAATTTCGCAAAGATCAGAAAAATACCAGAAAAATATGGAAACATAATGTTTTACCGGAAGACGAAGGAAGCCAGAAGGAGGAGCGAAGGGGGGCCACAGGGGGACCACACCCCCTAGGCGCGGGCCCACCTGACCCCGCGCCTAGGGTGGGTTTGGCCCACCTATTCGGCCTCTGACTCCGCCCCTTCGCCTATATCTTCCCTACGGAACCCTAAGACCAGGGGGGCAACCACAGATAGACTTTCGCCGCCTCTGGGAGGCGGAAAACACCGAGAGAGAAAGATCTCTCTGGCAGACAGATTTCTGCCGGGGAATTCCTTCCCAGAGAGGCGAGACCGTCGCCATCAACACCGTCATCAAGCTAGGCTTCAGCGGGATCATCATCATCATCATCCACACCATCATCTCCACCAGCACCATCATCACCACTCTGTCCCGCTTCTTGTTCGTATTCTTTTTATCGATACTTCACTCCATAAACATGTGGACATGTTTACTGAGCTTAGTATTCGCTTGGGGACAAGAAAAGTCTAAGCTTGGGGGAGTTGATACGCCCAATTTGCATTCTATATCATAATTTACCTCTATTCATTGTTATTTGTATTATTATGAGGTATTACTTATGGCTTTTCATCTGTTTATACATGTTGGATGATTCATGGAGGATGGACTGCCGAAGTCTAGATTCTGATGGAAAAGACGGCGTTTCGATGCAATTTCGCGAAGATCAGAAAAATACCAGAAAAATATGGAAACATATTATTTTACCGGAAAACAAAAGAAACCAGAAGGAGGAGCGAAGGGAGGCACAGGGGGCCCACACCCCCTAGGCGCGGGCCCACCTGACCCGCGCCTAGGGTGGGTTTGGACCACCTGTTCGGCCTCTGACTCCGCCCCTTCGCCTATATCTTCCCTACGGAACCCTAACACCAGGGGGGCGACCACAGATAGACTTCCGCCGCCTCTAGGAGGCAGAAAACACCGAGAGAGAAAGATCTCTCTGGCAGACAGATTTCTGCTAGGGGAATTCCTTCCCGGAGAGGGGAGACTGTCCCCATCAACACCGTCATCAATCTAGGATTCATCGGTATCATCATCATCCACACCATCATCTCCACCAGCACCATCATCACCACTCCATCCCACTGTAACAATTGTGTTGGAAATTGCTTAGTTCATTAGGGGAAACTTTCCCAGTGTTAATTACTATTGTAGTTGATGCTTGTGAGTGGAACCATTGGATTATTGTTTATGTTCAGATTGTTATCCATTATCATATCATCTTTGATTTTGATTCATATGATGTCTTGTGAGTAGTTCGTTTAGTTCTTGGGGACATGGGAGAAGTCATGTTGTTAGTAGTGAATCTATGATGAGTTATTATTCAATGGTTTAGTATTTAAGTTGTGGTGCTATTCTTCTAGTGGTGTCATGTGAACGTCGACTACATGATACTTCACCATTTATGGGCCTAGGGGAATTCATTGTGTATTTGGCTACTAATCGTGGGGTTGCCGAAGTAACACAAACCTGAACCCCCGTTAGGACACCTTTGCACAAGGGAGTGTAGGATCTCAGAGTTTAAGGTTGTGGTTAGATTTATATCTTAATTACTTTCCTGTAGTTTCGGATGTTTGCAGGGGGTTTAATCACAAGTATGTATTAGTCCTAGGAAGGGCGGTATGTTAGCACAGGTTCACTCACACAACACTTACAAACACCAGAGAAGAATACTCAGCTATTTGAAGCGAAAGCACTTGACAGAATTCCCATGCGTCCTCGAGAACGTTTGATCCTTATTAGTATTTTCACCGGTTTGTCCTTTGCTAATAAAGGATTGTGCCACTTGCTCCATTTTTTTGCTACTTCTATTACTTGCTCTTTGTTTTGTTGCTTTGTCATAAAACCACTGAAAATCCGTTTGTTAAGTATTCATAGGGATTTCCTGATCCATACCACTGTTCAGCACCTTCTGCTCCTCGTTGGGATCGACACTCCTATTTATCGAAAGTACTACGATACACCCCCTATACTTGTGGGTCATCAAGACTATTTTCTGGCGCTGTTGCCGGGGAGTGAAGCGCTATTGAAGAGTGGAACTGGTAAGGGAAACTTCGACTGTGAGTATTTCCTTTTGTTACTATTTGTTGCTTTGTTTCCAGTATGAATAACCCACTTGGTTTTCTGTTTGGGAAAACTACTACCACTAAAAGGGTAGTAGATAAACCACCACCTGTTGAGATAGATCATTTTAAGATACCTGCGAGTATTATTAATCGTGTCATGGATAATTATTATTTTGGGGATGGAACTGTCCATCCTGGTGATCACTTGCTTTATATCCATGAATTATGCGGGTTGTTTAAGTGTGCAGGTATCACAACTGAACGGGTGAAGAAGTTACTCTCCATATCCTTGAAAGAGAGAGCTGAGGCATGGTATAAGCTGCTAAATAATGGACAATCCATGGAATGGGAGGAGATGACATCTCTCTTTTACTCTAAATTTTATCCTCCTAGTGAAATCCAAAAGGATAGAAGTCTTATATATAAATTTTGGCCTCTTGACGGAGAGAGTACAACTCAAGCTTGGGGAGATTGAAGTTATTAATGCTTAAATGTCCTATTCATGAACTCCCTAACAATATTATTCTCAATAATTTTTATGCTAGGCTTTCTCTTCAGGATAAAGGTTTACTATATGCTTCTTATGCTGGATCATTTACAAATATGAAGGAATAAGCTAAATGGGATCTCCTAGACCGTATTCAAGATAATACCGAGGCTTGGGAGAATGACAAAGGAAGAAAGTCAGGTATAAACTATGATTATGAATGTATTAAATCTTTTATGGGAATTGATAAGTTCCGTGATATTAGCAATAAGTTTGGCCTTGATCCTCAAGTTCTTTCGGAATGTTTTAATGCTTTTGCCTCTTATATTGAGATTCCCAAGAAAGAGTGGGACAAGTACCATGTTCCTTATAAAGACATTGTTACCCATGTTCCTGCCAGTGTAGAGGTTTGTACTGCTGATCCTATTTTGCATGAACCTTATGTTGAGAAGATCCCTTTTCCTTCCAAGGTAAGGGAGCACTCTATTTTGGGTAATGTGGTTAGCAAAAGCGCAAAGAAAACTGTAGGTTCCAATGAACTTATTGATATCGAGCCTGTGGTAGCTATTGTGAAAGATCTTGTCACTAGAAATATAGAGGATGAGTATATTGTTTTTTGTGAAGACGCTGCTAATATTGTTTCTCATCCTAAGAAAGTTAGAAAATCTAGTGTTCCCGTGCTCTCTGTTAAAATTGGTGATCATTGCTACTATAGTTTATGTGATATTGGTGCTAGTTCTAGTGCTATTCATTATGTAAGATCCCTCCTTTATAAAGAAAAAGGATCCCTGTGATTGCAATGCTAGTCCCTGGATCAATGCTAGCATCCACAGTTTAAGATGAAGTACACAGAAACAAAGGTCATTATTACAGTCATTCCAGAGACAACATAGTCTTTACAACTCCATGGCCATAGGCCTAATACAAGAGTTTAAATAATTAAATAGATAAAAGTCTTCATCTTCATGTGCCACAGGCAAACATGTTGAGTGTAGACTCATGACTCCTAATCCTCATCAGAATAACCTGCAACATCACAAGTTACAGCCACAGTGGGTCAATACATTGGAATAGTATTGGCAAGTGATACCTTAGTATAATTTTTGGTGGACTAGATACTATATTCAATTTGGCTAAGTGTAGCTTAGGCTTGCTTTGCTCAAAATAGGTTTTTCCTATTAGTTGAAAACACTAAGTTTTTCTTTGTCAAAACTTTTCCCAAGGAACCATCAATAGACATTGAGGTCCTTCACCCTTGTTCAACCACAAGTTTTACTTAGAAATTGGGATGAGGAGATTCTTGATAGCTTCCATGTCTTGATGCTCAAGTTGTCCTTTTCCAGGGACATGGCTAAGTACTTAGATTCTTCCATCTGCAGAGGTTGTGCACTTTCCCCACCAGACTTCATTTTCACCAAGACAGGACCTTTCAGAAGCCTTCCCTTAGACCAAATGGACGCGTTCCAACCTATCATCCCACTACCACCAACTGTCCAAATGGCTAAGTTCTAGCAACCTATGTGATCCAGGCAGAGCCCATATTGCCAAGTGGCTGCACTATAAGCTTCTTAACATTTGACCTCTAAAATCTCTTTGTTCCTGGGTGGCTTTCCACAAGTGTGATACACAAGGTAAACCATAGAAATGGGTCTTGTGTAACCACTCAACATAAACCATTCCTTCCATTCCACCCAGGTGTTTCATTCACTTAGTTGTTTTATTAGGCAAAACACAAGTCCAAAGACTTAGAAATATTTTTATCATAGCATGTATATTTCACCACCCTTGGTTGCTACTAGCTAGGCTAAGCATGGCATAGATAAGCATCTTAACTTAGAAATTTCCTAGCAATTCTACATCTACTAGGATTCCCAACATGGCATATAAGCAAAATATAACATGCAAGACTAGCAAAATATTTCTAATGTTTAGTAGAAAACATAGGGAAAAATATCATGAAGCACCACTTGCCTTGGTAGTTTGGAGAGTAGATACACTCCTCACAATCACAATCACTATTGGCACCAAAATCTACACATAAAATCATAGCCACAAATCACATACCAATATAATACAAGCAAAAATATATGAATGCATGCATCATGATATGTGATGATTTTCTAAACTCAACAAAGCAAATGCATAGTACTGGTTCACAAACAAGTTCAAAACTTGCCAAACAACATTTATTTAAACACTAAAACATTTCTCAAATAATTCATATACTCAAAATAGCCCTACACATGTTTCTGTAAATAAAACCATTTTAACAGAAGCAAAACATTAAACACATTGCATAATTAGAAAGATCTTGCTCTCCTGGTTCCATTGATATAAAATTCATCAAATTTGAACGTGGGGATCAAAAGTTATAGCTAAAACAATTTCAAACCACTAATGGATTCAAATCCTGTTTTTAAATCTAATCTCTAGCCACGCGTCTTAATCTGATTGGTGCGTACCGGTTCGCTCAGGATCACGCTCACAAGCCATTAGATCTACTTAATATGCACGGCCTAGATCTACTCATAACACTTCGATAAGTGATCTGTTTACACGCGCTGGATCTAGATCCTACGGTCCTCAATCAAGCAACCATAGATGGGCGGCGCTGGCGGTGGCTACTGGCGGCGGCATGCTCGGCCAACGGCGGCGCGGCGCTACAGGGGGATCTAGGGTCGTCGGAGGCGCTTACCAGGTTCATAGCGACGCACTGATGCTCAACCTGGCGACGGCTTGGCAAGGGGCGCACGGACACGGCTGCACGGGATCGTCGGAGTTGCTGTCAGCGTCGGGCTCGGGTGGACGACGACGTTGGCGACGCTCCTGGTCACCCTAGCATGAACAAACGACATCAGAAGATGCGCAAGATGAAGGGAATATGCCCGAGAGGCAATAATAAAGTGGTTATTATCGTATTCCTTATTTATGATAAATGTTTATTTTTCACGCTATAATTGTATTAATACGGAAACGTTAATACATGTGTGTTTAATAAACAAAAGGAAGTTCCTAGTTATGCCTCTCTTATAAACTAGCTCGTTGATTAACAAGATGATCAAGGTTTCCTGATCATGGACATTGGATGTTGTTAATAACGGGATCACAACATTAGTGTAATGGTGTGATGAACATTCATCCGAAGTATAGCATTACGATCAAAGTCATTGAGTTTATATTGCTATAACAACTTACGAAGTGATCGTAATCCTTAGACCATGAGATCATGTCAATCACTAACACCGGAAGAGTTTCTTGATAACATCAAACGTCACACCGTAACAGGGTGATTATAAAGATGGATTCATAACTAATAAAGTGTTATGTTGAGGCTCATGGATCGAGAGTGGAATTTGTTCATCCCGATGACGGATAGATATACTCTGGGCCCTCTCGGTGATATCACATTGATTAGCTTGCAAGCAAGTGATTTGATCACTAGAATGTTATATCATGGGAACAATAAAAGAGTGCATGTCGGTAACGAGATCAAACTAGGTATGGAGATACCGATGATCGAATCTCGGACATGTAATATATCGTGAAACAAAGGGATTAAGATACTAGCGTAAAAGGTTCCGATGATCACAAGAAAGTCATCGTTGAATGTGTGGGAGTCAGTATGGGTCTCTAGATCCCGCTTCTGATTATTGCTCTGAGAGGAGTCTCGATAATGTCCGCATTATTCGCGAACCGTAGGGTGACACACTTAAGAGACACCGACATCCATTTGGAGCAAAAGTTTCATGCCGAAAAGAAAAGGAAAGCGCAGGAATTTATTTCACTAGACACCGAAACTGTTTCGGTTGAAATTGCTGAAACTGGTTCTGCATGTGAAATGGAATACTAGCAAGGGGTTTTATGTGAATGTTTGTTAATTAAAGTATTTAACAAAATTCTGAATAAATAAATAAAAGATTTTTATTTAAATGAGAGCTTGCATTAAATTTGGTGGAAATTTAATGCATGTGAGTGGATTTTTGAGTGGAGGCTTTTTAATGGGAGTGGAGGCTTTTCATTTTGAGTGGGAGCTCCACCCACATGAATGTGGAAGAGGTGGGGGCAGCCCCCATGGCTGGGCGCCATGCCCCTTGGGTGCCCCCCTCTCTCCTATAAAAGGCCCCCTCTCCTCCTCTCAAAGCACACCTCCTCGTGAAGGATCTCTCTCCCCCTCTAGAATTTATCCCCATGGTCTCGGACTAGCGAGATACATGTTCCCGGTGGCTTTTCGGCAAGAAAGAGTTGTGCTTCCGCTGCATCGCTGGAGCGAGGAGGCGGAGGTTGCTCGGTGCACACCTCCTCTCAAAGCACACCTCCTCGTGAAGGATCTCTCTCTGTCACATCCCAAGATTTTCCAAATCTTGTAATGTGAAAAATAAACGAATAAATAAAACTTTGTTGATTTCCAGGGTGAGAAGAAACTTTTTGATTCCAATTGGAACGCTTCAAACCTATTTTGATCAAGATAAATCCTAAAGGGATTTAAAAAAAAAAGTTAAATAAACAATAAAGCTAAAAATATTTTGAAATTACTATTTTGGATCTTTTAATAAAAAGATTTGGTTTCAAATGAAAAAGGATAGATTTATAAATAAGGATTATTTTATAAAGCCAAATTAAACCTTGGCCAAGTTTTTAAAACAAAAGGTTTTGTTTTGATTAAAAGAGTAAAAGTTTATTTAAACAAAATAATAAGGATTTAATATCCAATTTTAATTAAATAAAAGGTTTTACCATTTTAATTAAACACCAAAACTTATTAATTTATTTTAAATAAGTTTTCCAAGTGTTTATTATTTTCAAATAAAACCTACTGAAGAGTTTTGGTTTTATTTTAGATTTCAAAATAAAGATTTTAATAAAACAAATCCTAATTGATTTAATAACTAAGGTCCATATTATTTAATTATTAATGGACCCTAAAATAAAAATGTTATTTTATTTTAAACAAGTTTTCCAAGTATTCTATATTTTCAAATAAAACCTACTGATTTGGTTTTGAAAATATTTAGATTTCAAATGAATATTTTATTAAATAAATCAAAACCCTTTTTGAATTAATAATTAGGGTCTATTTTATTTAATTATTAAATAGATCCTAAAAAGATTAAAAATATTACTTTATTTTGGGAATTGGTTTATGTTGATAAACAGAACCATATTCAATTACAAGTGTGGTGAATGTTTGAATTGTTTGAATGTTTGTTTTGTTGTTTGAATTTCAAAACAGAAATAGGAAATAGAAAAAGAAAAGCTTGCTGTACAAAAAAATATGAGAAGGAGCCAGCCCAGTCGACCCAACCCAGCAGCCCACAAGGCCCAACCAGCCCAGCTTATCTCCCTCCCGAAGAAAACGTTTGGCACCAACTTATTGACCCACGCAGACACCGACCGGTGGACCCAACTCTCCTCTCCTCTCTCACGCTGACAATGGACCCCATCCCTCCTGTTCGTCGTTTCCACCCGCCACTGACCACGCCGCGGCCGTTGCTGCCATTGAAAGCTCGCGATCAATTCGCCATAATGCCGTGCCTTAACCTCGCTGCGACCACGCACGATAAATCGTCTCCCTCTCCTCTCTGGTTCCCCTCTGTCGCCCCTCCTCGACACGCCCCCAGGCTGGCGAATTTTGCTCAAACACCGCCATTGTCCGATGATGCTCCGGCGAGGATTCCGGCCAGCCCACGCCACCTCTTGCCTCCTCAAGCACCCAACCGTGATCCCCATCACCTGGCGGACCTTCCCGCATCGCAAGCTCACTCGCGCGCGCACCACAACGTCGGTAACAACGACCACCGAGCATCGCCGCCTCCTGCCTCGACTCCGGCGACATCTCCTGGTGAGCCCAGACCACCCCGGGCCCTCTAACAGATACTCTCACACTCTCCTCTCTCACACGCGTCTAACACTGCTCTCCATTTGTCTTAACGCACCCTCAGTCGTCGCCTCCGTCATCAACCAGAGCGTGCCCGACACCGAGCAAACTCCGGTGAGCAATCGCCAGCACACGCGAGCGCCCCTTCGCCTGCAACCAGCACGTCGAGCTTCCCCACGTCCTTGCGATCATGGTGAGCCTCTCCTCCTCTTCTCTCGCTTCCTGTTTCACCAGCGCCGCCACCATCTGACCTCGCCGCCGCCAGCCACCGTCGCTGCGCCGCCCGACTTTGGTCAACCTCCTGAGAGCCGTGAGATCATCATCTAACGGCTAGGAAAGAAAGAGAGCGAAGGGGTAAGAGTGAACCTGCGCCGTGCGATATCAGTTAGATCCAACGGCCTGCAGCATGTGATCCAGACGAACCGGTACCGCCCAATAGGAACATTATGCGTGGCCAGTTTCTGTTTAAAAACAAAATTTGAATCTGATTTAGATGCAGATTTGAAACTCTTGTAACTTTTGATCCACACGTCCAAAAATTACAAACTTTATATCAATGGAATCAGTGAGACAATCCCTAGCCAACCATGCCATTTGTTTAGTAAAAAGCTTCTGGAAAAATGTTTGTTTTTGCAGAAACATTTGTATGCTTGTTTAGGTTATAAAAATTATTCAAAAATAATTTTGGGGATAAAATCTTTGGCAAATGGTGTGATTTGAATCTACTGACCATAGGAAACACTTTGTGGATTCAAAAATGTATTTGGTGAAACAAAAGAATGATTCTTTGATTTAAAACCATTTATAGTCAAATAAAAATATGGTTTATTTATTAAAAATGGTTTTGGAAGAAAACTTTTGGGAAATGTTTTGTTTTAAACTCTCTGACCCTAAACACCAAGTTTTATGGTTTGAAAACATATTTTGTGAACCCTATAGATTAATGCCTTAGCAAAAATATGTCTACACCACATAAAATGATACTTTATTTTGAAAATGGTTTTTGAAGTGAAACCTTTTGCAAATGACTTTGCCACTTTATAAAATGACCCTTAGGTGTTTTCCAATGTTTATGACCCATTAGGAACCACTTTTTCAAATAAAACAAAGCTTGGCATGTTTGCATGCATTACCTTGACTTTGTTATTTTATGTGATGTTTTGCTTGATTGGTGGATTGAGTTTGTGCCTTGTTTGATTGAATTGTAGTGACTTGAAGAGTGTGATTGTTGCAAGGACAAGGAGTGAACTTATACCCTCTACCAAAAAGGCAAGTGATGCTTCATACTTTTGTCCCATTACTTTCACTATGCATTAGTGATTTTTCTAAGTAAAACTTGCATGGAATTTTGCTAAGTATAAACCTTGCTATAGGAAAACCTAGTAGATGAAACCTTAGTAGAAATTTTCCTAAGTTAAGATTCCTACTACTATCAAGCTTAGCCTAGCTAATAGAAGACAAGGGTGGAATATATATCCATACTATGAAAAATTTCTAAGTCTGAGGACTTGTGTTTTGTTTAATAAAACAACTAAGTTAATGAATCACCTGGGTGGAATGGTAATTGCTTGGTGGTTTTTGGTTGAGTGGTTCACAAGGCCCATGTCTATGGTTGACCTTGTGTATCTCACTTGTGGATGGCCACCCAGGAACAAAGAGATTTGAGATGTCAAATGTTGAGAAGCTTCAAGTGCAGCCACTTGGCATTATGGGCTCTGCCTAGATCATATAGGTTGCAAGAACTTAGCCATATGGACAGTTGGTGGTAGAGTTTGATAGGTTGGAACGCGTCCATTTTGGTCTAAGGGAAGGCTTCTGAAAGATCTTGTCTTGGGAAACCAAGTCTTGTGGGGAAAGTACACCACCTCTGCAGAGTGTAAAATCTAAGTACTTAGCCATGTCCCTGGTAAAGGAAAATTTGAGCATCAAGACATGGAAGCAATCAAGAATCTCATCATTCAAATTTCTAAGATGAAAACTTGTGGTTTGAACAAGGGTTAAATAATTTTCAATCTTTGATTGGGAGATGCCTTGGAAAAGTTTTGTCAAAACAAAAACTTAGTATTTTCAAATGATAAGGAAAAATCTATTTTGAGCAATGCAAGCCTCAACTCCACTTAGCCAAATGCATATAGATGATAGACTCCACTATATTACCATAGTATCACTTGCCAATACAATTCAAATGTATTAACCCTTGTGGCTGTAACTTGTATGTTGCAGGTTTGATTGATTTAGTGAAGTGTGTTGATTAGGATTACAAAGTCTACAACCAACATGTCTGCCTGTGGCACTTTGAAGATGAAGGACCTCATGCTTATAGATATTCTACTGCAATGTAATGTAATAGCCAAATGAGCTATGTAAGATGTAATAAAATTATGTTATTCCTGGTTATAAAGTTGTATTATGACCTTTGTTTCTTGATATTACATCTTAACTGTGGATGCTAGCTATTGATCCAGGGACTAGCATTGTAAACACAGGGGACTCTACCTTATTAAAGGTTGGGACCCTTTACAGATGGTATCAGAGCATTGTGTTGCCTGTAGGATTTGTAAACCTAGGATTGGACAAAAACCCTTAGAAAAATAGGAGTTGTATTTGTTCCAAAAACTTATTTGCAAACAAACTTGTAAACTCTTTCCTCAACCATTTTGGTTTTGACTCTACATCTCATCTAATTTCAAACTTGATGGAAAAACCTACCCCATGGCCAAAGACTTCACCATGTGCAAAGGACTTCTTCAACTCTAATGACTTCAACATCTTCAACTCTAATGACTTCAACTTCTTCAACTCTAATGACTTCAACATCTTCAGCATATTCACCAAGGACCTCAATCTTGGATACTACTAAGGACTACAAGTGAGTCAAGGAAATCTTGCTCAAGATATGGAGACTAAGGAAACGCAAAATTAGAAGGAGTTCACTTCACTTGAAGTTTGTGACCAAGAATTTTTCCCAAGGAAACCATGATCTCATCCAAGAAGAATCAATCAAGAAGGATGGAAAGATCACAAGTAAACCCTATAGATGGACTACCATATTTTAGTTAAGTCAACCACACCAACTTATGTGGTGTAACAAAAATATCTTGTTGCCTAAGTATGTGCTTGAACTTTTGTTGTTTGAGTGAAAAGTTGTTTGTGATTGATTGCACATTGCTTGTGTGTATTGTGATGTGTGTGATTAGAACTATTCCCTTAGAAATATTTTGTTTACTCTAATCTCCATCCAACCCAAACAGATGACTTCTCCAAGAAACACCAACATCAAAGTTGATGACAACAACAACAACCAAGAGGACAACATGAGAGAACTTATAGCAACCCAAAACCAGTTGAGCCAAGAGACAACTCAGCTTTTAGCCAACAACAATGGACTAGACCCAGCCATACAAAGGATTTTGAAACTTCAATCCCAATTGTTGCAAGGATTGGTTACTCAAATGATCAACATGGGAGAAAACTTTTCCCAAAGAGCTAATGACAACAAGGATGACAAAGATGCTATTCTAGAAGGAACCCAAGCTAGCAATACTTGTGGAGACAAGGATCATACATCCAAGGAACATGAAGATCAATGCCCCAAGAAGAGAGAAAGATTTCCCACCTTTGAGGTGAGATATGAAGAACATGAACTAGAAGAACTCCTAGTTTTGGAGAGACCCAAGAAGAAGAAGAAATGCCCCAACCCTAGTTTTGGAGAGACCCAAAAACTTAGTATTTTCAAATGATAAGGAAAAATCTATTTTGAGCAATGCAAGCCTCAACTCCACTTAGCCAAATGCATATAGATGATAGACTCCACTATATTACCATAGTATCACTTGCCAATACAATTCAAATGTATTGACCCTTGTGGCTGTAACTTGTATGTTGCAGGTTTGATTGATTTAGTGAAGTGTGTTGATTAGGATTACAAAGTCTACAACCAACATGTCTGCCTGTGGCACTTTGAAGATGAAGGACCCCATGCCTATAGATATTCTGCTGCAATGTAATGTAATAGCCAAATGAGCTATGCAAGATGTAATAAAATTATGTTATTCCTGGTTATAAAGTTGTATTATGACCTTTGTTTCTTGATATTACATCTTAACTGTGGATGCTAGCTATTGATCCAGGGACTAGCATTGTAAACACAGGGGACTCTACCTTATTAAAGGTTGGGACCCTTTACACTCTCCCCCTCTAGAATTTATCCCCCATGGTCTCGGACTAGCGAGATACATGTTCCCGGTGGCTTTTCGGCAAGAAAGAGTTGTGCTTCCGCTGCATCGCTGGAGCGAGGAGGCGGAGGTTGCTCGGTGCCTCGAACGTGTGTGCG
Source organism: Avena sativa (assembly GCA_916181665.1). Taxonomy (NCBI): domain Eukaryota; kingdom Viridiplantae; phylum Streptophyta; class Magnoliopsida; order Poales; family Poaceae; genus Avena; species Avena sativa. Next base: position 366,038,333 of record OV702297.1, on the reverse strand, counting down.
AGCACGGATGCGCTGCTGTTTTGCGGCGCTAGGACTTCCTCTCGATCTTGAGATCGGCAAGAGATCGTCTACATCAACCACGAGTTTGGACTCGTTAAGCTTTCTCGGTCTTCAAGGGTATGTTCTCTACGGATATACATCCGCCTGTTGTTTTTATCTAGTAGATAGATCTAGGTACATAGTTGTTCCCATCGTAGGAAAATTTTTGTTTTCTATGTTGCGAACCCTACAGTGGTATCAGAGCCGAATCTATGCATAGATGCTTTGCACGGGTAGTACACATATGAGTATGTGGGCGATGATGATCATTTTATTGCTTCTTAGTTGTACTTTGGATATTGGTGGCATAGTGGGATGAAGCGGCCCGGACAAACTTTACATGTCCTCGCACATGAGACCTATTCCACGCTTGACATGCAACTAGTTTTGCATAAGTGGCTAGCGGGTGTCTGTCTCTCCTACTATAGTCAATATCTAATTTGCAACGAGTTGTCAACAATTTGGTTATCCTCGTTGTGGTTCATGTTCGTAGGTAAGAACGGTTCTATCTTCGAAAGCCCTAAGCCACGTAAAATTTGCAATGGATAAATTAGAGGCGTCTAGTTTAGATTGTTTCTGGGCTAGTGATATGATATGGTGATGTTGTAAGTAGAAGTATGAGATGATACTCTTACAACACACATAACGTGTAATATCCATAGACCTTGGACTTACACATATAGGTATGATAGTGATCATACCACGATGCACATGATAGAGATCATATGCGGGAACCATATCATTCCACTAATAAACATGTGATGTTTGATTGCATCTTATATTGCTTGTTTGGCGTTTTATTAGCATAATAAGATGATCCCTCATTTAGATATCAAGATAAAAATGTGTTCTTCCTTAAGTATGCACCGACAATGTTTCGTTGCTTCAAGGCATCACGTGATGATCGGGTGTACTTGAATCCACGAGCATATCTCGGGTGTAAGACCGTTACACACGCGAATACTAAGGTTCTTACTTGGCGAGCCTAGCATGTACAGACATGGCCTCGGAACACGGACCGAAAGGTTAAGCATGAGTCAGATAGTACATATGATGCCCATTTGATGCTCGCCTTTGAAGCTACACCGACTCACGTGATGATCGGACTTGGTGTAGTGGATTTGGTTCATGTAATCACCAAAAAGACACGAGGGATGTCGTTTTTGAGTGGGAGTTCATTTCTAATTTGGATTAGTAGAACTCAATTTATCATAAATTAAATCAAAGTGAATTTTCATAATTTGTTGTAGTCATTGGCATTCGTTCACCACCTTATGCATAGTTGTAATTGAGATAATAGAACTATAGAATGCTGGATATATACTTTACGAACTGGTATCGTATTGTGTTGAGTGTCAATCTAAAGTTTAAAGTCCTATTGCAAACTTTCAGCAAAATTCTGTTTACTCCGTGAAATTTAATAATTGGTATCAAATCGAGAGTAACAATTCCAGTGTTAGTATCTTAAGTATCATGTTTGCCTCCATGATTCTTGATTGTTTTAATATCAAGTTTATCTAGGAGCTGAAAGAATTGTTTCAGAAACCATCATGTGTGGCAGATATAACGATATCTGAAACAGTGTTTTGGTTGCAAAATGATAGAGTATAATATATGTTCTCATATTGGATGAGAATTTACGAAGGTCGGAGATGCTAGACATCCTAATCATCCAAAAGGGTTTTGGAAAGTAATGTTATACTCACGATTCATCTTTATAAGCTACAATAGCTTGATCATGAAAGTCGTCATGATAAGGATGAATAGAAGATGTATGTAAAGTGTTTACTACACTAAAAGATTACTAAAGAATGGATTTTGAAAGAACGCCGATCATTTGATGATGGTGATCTACTTCAAAGTGGAAGTCCAAAGGTATTATTATTTGAATATACACGCTTTGGACTATGTGTCATGTACATGGCGCCACTTTTGATGTTGATAGATTCTTTTAAAAGGAAAAGGAAATGCTGAAAGAGAATCTATAAAATATATTTGGCAGAAAAGAATAGATTGGAAATATCCAATTTAGGTATATGGGCGATATACATGTTATGGTTGTATTCTTTGCTTGTTAAACAACGTGGTTCTTGGGTATTGGATACCGAATTGGTTGGTATGAAATTTCATACGGAACGACGCAATTCATGAACCACAATGGCCTAAGTAACTAGCAAGAGAATATGTGATGATGTTCATCGAAAACAAACAAACTATTGTTTGTATTTCTCATTGACATCAAAGCTTGACTTCAAGATTTGTTTTAATAATTGTTATTTAAATCAGGTATTATGAGAACAAAGGTTGTTCAAATAATTACCATATTCCATATAAGATGGATGATTTACAAATCTAGTTGGAGAAATCACATCCATAAAGCCTAATGCTAAAATGTCGCAAGACAAATGATTGAAAGATCACTTATGAAGTGACATCGATGTTTAAATTATATTGGAAAGAAAACATGAAGAATCTCCATATTCATGGATTTTTGGAGTCTTTGATTTGATCAAGTGACGCTTGTGAGACTTTCCACGTGATAATTAAAACTTTGTTCAAAGGCTAAAGAAGAACGAACGACTAAATTATTGGAATTTATACATATTGATGTATGTAGTCCATTATGTGTAGTCGTAAGCGATGGATTTCAACTTCATATGCTTTCTCCGGAAATTTGAGTGAATGTTCACTTAATGAGAAAGAAGTGTGAAATATTTGAAAACGTTCAAAGACTTTCAAGATGAAGTGAAAATCATTGTAACAAGAAAATAAATGGTTTATGATTTTATCATAAGGGATTTATTTGAGTTACAGGTGTAACAAGAAAATAAATGAATTATGATTTTATCATAAAGGGATTTATTTGAGTTGCAAGTTTAGCAAAACACCTAGATTTACATCTCCCGGAACACCATAGGAGTATGGAGTGTTTGAGATTTGTAATGAAACCTTGTTTGACATGGTTGGATCAAAGGTGTTATTTATAAAACTGCCATTATGTTTTAAAAGATTAAAGCTTTAGAGACTAACGCTTTTACACTAAAAAGAGCTCCATCTTGATCCGTTGAAATGACACCATATGAGTTATGGTTTGGGGTAAAACCCAAGTCGTCATTTCTTAAATTTTGGTATGCTAAACATAAGTAAGTTGTTTACAACCAAAGTCGGATAAGCATGTCTTTGTAGGTTATTTCGAATAACAATTGGGTATTCCTCCATAACACCAAGGACAAAAGGTTTTGTCGCTTGAAATGTGAAGTTTCTTGAAAAAGGAATTTTTCGCAAAAGTTAAGTGGGAGGACAATAGAACTTTGATAAGGTTAACGAACCTTAGCTAAATGTGCTGAGTTGTGCAGCGCCAGAAATAGTTCCGAAGGCTGCCATAATGCTCATAGCTTATGTGCCTCAAAGGTTGTGGTCACGGAGATCTAAGTTCCTATTGAACCAAGTAGGTCGGTTAAACAATCAAATGCTAAGATTTGAGAGTAAATCATTATTGTTTGACAATGATGAACCGACTATATGCAAAGAAGCGATGATGGGCCCTGACTCCGTCAAATGGCTTGAAGCCATAAAATCTGTGATAGTTCCATACACGAAAAATCAAGTTTTGAACTTGGAAGACCCTCCGGAAAGGTGTAAAAACCTATCGGTCGTATTTGGATCTATAAAGAAACAGACATGGATGTTTCACATCTATGAAATAGTCGACATGTTGTAAAGTATTTTACGACAATGTTCAAGGAGTTGACTATGACAAGATTTGATCTTTCATAGCGATATTTAGTCTGGACGGATTAAAGTAGCAACCACTACGTATAATTTGTTATATGGTAGATGAATAAACAAAACAAAGTTCTTCTAATAGAATGGTTACCTAGGACGTGTACATGACACGATCCAAAGGGTTTTGTTAATGCTAAAAAGGGCATGCAAACTTCAATGGTTGAAGTAAGCATCGTGGAGTTGGAATCTTCACCTTAATGAAAAGGAGTTTTCATCAGGAGACGATGAAGATGCTTGCATTTGCAAGAAATTAAGTGGGAGCGCTGAGACATATTTCTAATACATTATGTGGAGGACATCTTGTTGATTAGAAATGATGTATCTTTTATTGACCAAAGGTTAAGAATTTCATTTCGATGAAATACTTAGGCAAAACCCGAATATTTAGCATGAATGTCTATAGTGGATAGACTGTGACGCTAATATGGTTGTGCCAAACGTACATATATGAGATATTGAAGGAGTTCAATATAGAAACGACAAGAAACAGTTCTTGTTGCATGGAAAGGAATTGAATCAAGATTCAAGTGTATCGACACTTGATAAGTGAAACAAGATTCAAGTGCTTTGACACTTGATGAGTGAAATCACAAGAATGTTTTGATCAATCATACCATGATATGTACACATCCAGATATGTCCTATGCTCTAAGTGTTATGAGCATATACCAGAATGAATCATAAAATGATCATTGGACGATAGTGAGGATATTCTTATGATCTTTTTGAAAGAACTAAGAATAAATTTGTGTAGAGGTGACAAACAATTACAAATAGTTCATTGTAAAGCGTTACATTGATACTAGTTTTGTCACAAGATACAAATTAATTTTATCTGAATTTAAACTATGGGTGGCACAATGAAATGGAAAGAAAGTTTCCATGATGGATTTGGATGAATTCCAAAGTTAAGACATTGTGATGGATACTACAAAAAAAGGCTAAGTATATGACTGCTATAGTAGCAGCAAAGGAAGGAATTTGTGTCAAGTAGTTTGTTATCAAACTAAGGTGTGGTTCGCAACGGGCTAACACTAAAGATATATTGTATGACAATAGTATCGACGTGTTTTAACCCCAAGGAACTAAAGGTCTCACCGAAAGACCAAATTTATACAATGCCATCTCATTGGAGAATGAGTGATGCGTAAAGACGCAAAGACATGCAAATACACACGGACCTGAAGCGTCAGATCCATAGATTATGTTAACCACTTGCAATTGCGTATATGGAACACCGGAAAGCCATAAGTGTTCAATACGCAAAGTTCTCAAACTAGATTATTGTCTCTAGTGCAAGTGGGAGACTAAAGGGAATATGCCCGAGAGGCAATAATAAAGTGGTTATTATCGTATTCCTTATTTATGATAAATGTTTATTTTTCATGCTATAATTGTATTAATACGGAAACGTTAATACATGTGTGTTTAATAAACAAAAGGAAGTTCCTAGTTATGCCTCTCTTATAAACTAGCTCGTTGATTAACAAGATGATCAAGGTTTCCTGATCATGGACATTGGATGTTGTTAATAACGGGATCACAACATTAGTGTAATGGTGTGATGAACATTCATCCGAAGTATAGCATTACGATCAAAGTCATTGAGTTTATATTGCTATAACAACTTACGAAGCGATCCTAATCCTTAGACCATGAGATCATGTCAATCACTAACACCGGAAGAGTTTCTTGATAACATCAAACGTCACACCGTAACAGGGTGATTATAAAGATGGATTCAGAACTAATAAAGTGTTATGTTGAGGCTCATGGATCGAGAGTGGAATTTGTTCATCCCGATGACGGATAGATATACTCTGGGCCCTCTCGGTGATATCACATTGATTAGCTTGCAAGCAAGTGATTTGATCACTAGAATGTTATATCATGGGAACAATAAAAGAGTGCATGTCGGTAACGAGATCAAACTAGGTATGGAGATACCGATGATCGAATCTCGGACATGTAATATATCGTGAAACAAAGGGATTAAGATACTAGCGTAAAAGGTTCCGACGATCACAAGAAAGTCATCTTGAATGTGTGGGAGTCAGTATGGGTCTTCAGATCCCGCTTCTGATTATTGATCTGAGAGGAGTCTCGATCATGTCCGCATTATTCGCGAACCGTAGGGTGACACACTTAAGAGACACCGACATCCATTTGGAGCAAAAGTTTCATGCCGAAAAGAAAAGGAAAGCGCAGGAATTTATTTCACTAGACACCGAAACTGTTTCGGTTGAAATTGCTGAAACTGGTTCTGCATGTGAAATGGAATACTAGCAAGGGGTTTTATGTGAATGTTTGTTAATTAAAGTAATTAACAAAATTCTGAATAAATAAATAAAAGAGTTTTATTTAAATGAGAGCTTGCATTAAATTTGGTGAAAATTTAATGCATGTGAGTGGATTTTTGAGTGGAGGCTTTTTAATGGGAGTGGAGGCTTTTCATTTTGAGTGGGAGCTCAACCCACATGAATGTGGAAGAGGTGGGGGCAGCCCCCATGGATGGGCGCCATGCCCCTTGGGTGCCCCCCTCTCTCCTATAAAAGGCCCCCTCTCCTCCTCTCAAAGCACACCTCCTCGTGAAGGATCTCTCTCCCCCTCTAGAATTTATCCCCATGGTCTCGGACTAGCGAGATACATGTTCCCGGTGGCTTTTTGGCAAGAAAGAGTTGTGCTTCCGCTGCATCGCTGGAGCGAGGAGGCGGAGGTTGCTCGGTGCCTCGAACGTGTGTGCGAGCACGGATGCGCTGCTGTTTTGCGGCGCTAGGACTTCCTCTCGATCTTGAGATCGGCAAGAGATCGTCTACATCAACCACGAGTTTGGACTCATTAAGCTTTGTCGGTCTTCAAGGGTATGTTCTCTACGGATATACATCCGCCCGTTGTTTGTATCTAGTAGATAGATCTTGGTACATAGTTGTTCCCATCGTAGGAAATTTTTTGTTTTCTATGCTGCGAACCCTACACAAGACTACGGTGAACACGATCATGTGAATCAGAGGCGAAGGGAAACAAGGGGCTCACCGAATTTAATTGCCGGAGTTGAGGACGTCATCGGAACCTTGTTGTGCTTGACGAAGACGACGACCTGGGGCGGTATAGGAGGAACCAACGGTGTCAGAAGGTGCGCAAGGAATTGGCGAAGCTGTCTGCAAGAACCAGAGAAGAAGGGGCGCATGGGGCTCACTGGAATCGGTCACCGGAGTGAGCTCTGTCTACGGCGGTGCGAGGATGATTACGGGAAGCCTGGGGGCACTCTGTGCTTGGAGTCTGGGGATAAATGGAGAGGGGGCACAGGGGGTTTAAGTAGGCGAGACGGGGGCATGATTTACTCCTGCAATCAACGCGAATTGACAACACGAATCAAGCCAGGAAACGCACGACGTGATTTGGGGAAGAACACGTCGCGGGGTGGAGACGACGACGCCGTGTGGGCCGCGGCTGTCAGCGAGAGAAACAGAGAGGGAGTGGGTCACGTCTTTTAGTGACCAAGCAAGTGCGGGTGAGAGTAAAGAAAAACGGTTCGCGGGGTGGGTTGCTGGGCTTAGTTGGGCCAGATTCGCCTGTTAGCTTTTTTTTTCTTTTAACCTTTTTCTTTTTCTGTTTGATTTTTCTGAAATGGTTTTCAACTCCAAATCCAATGAGTTTGAATTCAAATCTTCTCTAGGTTTTTATACTGCAAACCTTGCAGTGTGTCAAACACTACTGTTTATTCAAAACACTTTGATCAAATGAAAATAGAAATAAAACCAAGCCTTTATGTGATATATACAATAGGCATAATATTGGTTTTATTTACTCATTTTGTTTTGAAAACTTTGCTCAAGCTTTTGAAGGTGCCTAAGTTTGAATTCAAACCTTACTGAACTAAATAAGTACTCTTCTCATTGGAAGATAGCACTAAGGCTAGAGCAAACTTACATGAAATAATAAGCATATATGCTTCTGTTTTGAAATGATTTGTTTGAAATGAAATTCATATGATCATGGATGCATGGATGATATGCATGAGTTTGAAACATGATTTTAGGGATGTTAGAATTCTAACCCCCTTAAGGTGAATCTCGCCCTCGAGATTCGGATTGGCTAGCAAATAGGTGAGGGTGGTCTTTCCGAAGATCATCTTCTCTTTCCCATGTTGCTTCCTCTTCGGAATGATGGTTCCCCTGCACTTTGGAAAACTTGATAGTCTTAGTCCGTGTGACTCTTTCTGCAGTCTCAAGAATCTTGATAGGCTTCTCCTCATAAGTGAGATCACTTTCCAATTGTACCTCCTCCAAAGGTATAGTATCCTTCAAAGAAGTTTCTTCCATTTCTAGATGGCACTTTTTAAGCTGACTCAGATGAAACACATTATGAACAGCTGATAAAGACTCTGGCAATTCTATCTCATAAGCTACTTCTCCTTTGCGACTCAAAATCTTGAATGGTCCAACATATCTTGGGGATAACTTTCCTTTGACTCCGAACCTCTTCACGCCACGAATTGGTGACACTCTAAGATAAGCTCTATCACCAACTTCGTAGGTGACTTCTCTATGCTTTGGATCTGCATAGCTTTTCTGTCGGGACTGTGCTATCTTTAATCTGTCCTTAACCAGCTTGACTTTCTCTTCAGCTTCTTTGATAAGTTCTGATCCGAACAAACTTCTTTCTCCCACACCATTCCATAACAATGGGGTGGTACATTTTCTCCCGTAGAGAAACTCAAATGGTGCCATCTCAATGCTGGCTTGATAGCTGTTGTTGTAAGAAAATTCTGCGTAAGGCAGACTTTCATCCCAACTGGCTCCATAGTCTAGGGCAGATGCCCTCAACATATCTTCAAGAATCTGATTAGTCCTTTTTGTTTGTCCATCAGTTTGAGGATGAAAAGCAGTGCTGAATTCCAACCTCGTTCCCAATGACTCATGTAGCTGTCTCCAAAAATGAGAAGTGAATTGGGTTCCTCTATCAGACACAATACTCTTGGGCACTCCATGCAGACATACAATTCTACTCATATAGATTTTGGCCAACTTAGCACTTGTATAGGTTGTCTTCACGGGTATGAAATGAGCCACTTTAGTTAGGCGATCCACTACTACCCAAATAGAATCATATCCTGACCGGGTCCTTGGCAATCCGGTAATGAAATCCATACCAATCTTGTCCCACTTCCAATCAGGAATAGGTAGTGGTTGAAGCAAATCTGCTGGTTTCTGATGTTCCGCTTTCACTCTACTACACACATCACACAAAGCAATATGTTCGGCGATGTCCCTCTTGAGATTATTCCACCAAAATCTCTCTTTCATATCCATGTACATTTTGGTGTTACCCGGATGAATAGAGTACGGTGAGTTGTGTGCTTCTTGCAAAATCAGTTTCCGAAGCTCCGGATCTTGTGGAACACAGATACATTTTCCGTGCCATAAAGTACCCTGTTCGTCTTGATGGAATCCTTTGGCTTTTCCTTTACCAATCTTTTCCTTAATCTCTTCAATTTCCTTATCAGTCTTCTAGGCTTCTTTGATCTTGTCCAACAAAGTGGGTTGAACATCCAAAGACATGAGATGTCCTTCAGGCACAATCTCCAATCTAAGATCTCTAAATTGGGCACACAAATCATCTGGCAATTCTCCCTTGGTAAGGCCATTCACAAAAACCTTACGGCTTAAAGCATCCGCTAGAACATTTGCTTTACCGGGATGGTATTGCAAACTTAAGTCATAGTCCTTGATGAGTTCTAGCCATCTTCTTTGTCTCATGTTAATTTCTTTCTGGGTGAAGATATACTTCAAACTCTTGTGATCTGTGAACACTTCACAACACTTTCCCAAAAGATAATGTCTCCATGTTTTGAGTGCATGGACGACAGAGGCTAGCTCTAGATCATGAGTAGAGTAGTTTACTTCATGAGTTTTGAGTTGTCTCGAGGCATAAGCCACAACTTTCCCGTCTTGCATAAGTACTGCACCCAAGCCATGATGAGATGCATCACAATATACTTGGAAATATTTTTCCAAATCTGGCAAACACAAAACTGGTGCTGTCACGAGTCTCTTCTTCAATTCCTGAAAGCTGAGTTCACATCCTTCAGACCAAGTAAATTTCTTGTCTTTCTTTAGCAATTCTGTCATAGGCTTAGCTACCTTGGAGAAATTCTCAATGAACCTTCTGTAGTAACCTTCTAAGCCAAGGAAACTATGAACTTCTTTCACTGACTTGGGAGATTCCCATTCAGTTACAGCTGAAACTTTAGCAGGATCAACTGCTACACCATCTCCTGACACAACATGTCCAAGAAATCCAACTTCATTTAGCCAAAATTCACACTTGCTGAATTTGGCATACAGTTTATGCTCTCTAAGCTGCTCAAGTATCAAACGCAAATGCCCTTCATGCTCTTCTTTGCTCTTGGAGTAGATCAAAATGTCATCGATAAAAACGACAACAAACTTATCAATAAATTCCATGAACACCTTGTTCATCATATTCATGAAGTATGCTGGAGCATTGGTCAAACCAAATGGCATCACGGTATACTCATACAATCCATACCTTGTGGTGAAAGCTGTCTTAGGTATGTCTTGTTCTCTTATCTTGAGTTGGAAATATCCTGACCGGAGATCAATCTTTGAGAACACACAAGCTCCTTCTAACTGATCAAACAAGTCATTGATTCTAGGCAAAGGGTATTTGTTCTTGCTAGTCACCTCATTGAGTGAACGGTAATCTATGCATAACCTTTGACTTCTATCCTTCTTCTCCACAAACAAAACTGGGGCTCCCCAAGATGAAGAACTTGGTTGAATAAATCCTTTCTGCAACTGTTCTCCAAGTTGTTTCTTGAGTTCTTTCAGTTCATCAACTGACATCTTATATGGTCTCTTTGCTATTGGTCCAGATCCTGGTGGCAAATCTATAAGAAATTCCACATCTCTATCTGGTGGCATTCCCGGCAACTCTTCCGGAAACACATCCGGATATTCACTCACAATTGGCACACTGTCTATGCTAACCCCCTTAAGAGAATTTAGCATACTCCTTTGTGCTTCAAAGTTGGTCTTGAATCTGATCCTTTTATTTTCTGGAGTTGTGAGTGAGACAGTATGGTTGGCACAATCTATCACTCCCTTGTGCTTAGTCATCCAGTCCATTCCCAAAATGACATCCAATCCTTGGGAGTTTAGAATTATCAAGCTAACGGGAAACTTATACTTCCCAAACTCTATGACTAGATCATGACACCCTGAATTTACTATCACTTCTCCGCCAGGAGAACTTACTTTCATAGGACACCCAATAGTTTCTACCGGTAGTTCATTTATTTCAAAAAATGCCCTTGATATGAATGAATGAGATGCACCAGTATCAAAGAGAACAAATGCTGGAACAGAATTGAGTTTGAACTTACCAGCAACAGCATCAGGCTCCTCATAAATTTCCTCCACATTGATGTGGTTCACTTGTCCCTTTTGAAAAGGGTTGGGCTTGTTGGGTCCTTCAACTTTCTTTTCTGGGCATTCATTTGCATAATGCCCCATCTTCTTGCACTTGAAACACTCAACCTAACTAATGTCCCTCTTGACAGGCTGGCTTCCACTGCCACTTCCACTACCACTGTGGTGGCTCTTATATCCACCCTTGTGGTTCTTGTACTTGTCATTGTCATGACTACGGTGATGCTTGTTGTCATGATGACGGTTGTGGTTGTGGTGTTTGTTGAATTTCCCATGCTTGTGGGATCCTGAGTTTCCACTATCATCATAATGGGAACGCTTGTGAGACGATCCCAAGCTGTGCTTGTCCGAGTGCTTTCTCTTCCTGCTTTCAACTTGCTTCATTTTGTTCTCCAAAATAGCAGCCTTGTCACAAAGAGACTGGTATGTGGGAACATATGCCACAGCTAACTGCACGTTCAGTTCATCATTCAACCCTTCAAGTAACTTTTCCTTCCTCTTAGCATCAGTGTCAACTTCATCCGGTGCATAACGCGCCAGATTGTTGAACTCTTCAATATATTTAGCCACGTTGCGGTGGCGCTGCTTCAGATTATGGAACTCTTTCTTCTTCAAACTCATCACTCTGGATGAGATGTGAGCAGTACTGAAACCATCTTCGAAGATAGCCCATGTTACATCCTCAATAGGAGTGGTGATTTGGAAGTTATCCCACCAAGTGGCTGCTGGTCCTTCCAACAAATGTGCTGCAAATCTGACTTTTTCTACATCAGTACAGCCCACAGTTACCAAGTCCTTGTTCACAGAGCGTAGCCAATCATTGGCCACCATAGGATCAGTTGTTCCTGAGAACTTTGCTGGCCTCAATCTCAAGAACCTGGTAAGCATGTCAAAACCCGGTGGCTTGTTGTTGTTGTTGTTGTTGTTATTGTTGTTATTATTGTTGTTGTTGTTGTTTTGGTTTTGGATGAACGCAGTCATCATTTGCATCAACTGAGTCTGAGCTGTCATCATTTGTTGCATCTCAGGAGTGATGTTGTTGTTATTGGGGTTGGGATTGGCACGACGGGGAGGCATCTGTGGTTTGTTCAATAGAGATAAGAATGAGATACCCATAGATGCTTTCATGCACAATACATCACATAAACAATCACAAAACATGCATCATAGCAATAATAGTTCAACAACAAAAATGACAAGTTCGCAAAGTAAACACACCAATAACAAGCCATCCACATGTTGGATGGTCATTGTGACACAAATAAAGTATGATAAATAAATGATAAATGAGTAGTCAACTCTACTCCTCGGCATCAACCTCCTCCTCAACAAAGGTAAGACCTGCATTCTCCATAGCGGTCTTGTATTCCTCGACATTGGCGGTCAAGGTCTCTACTTTGGCTTTGAGAGCCCTCTTCTGAGAACGAAGCCTCTCAATCACCGTCTGCTGATGCTCGAGCTCGAAGTCCTTGGCCTGCAGTTCTTCAGTCATGTCCCGAATCGTCTTGTTCCTATCTTGGACTCGCTTCTCTTGACTCTTGAACTTTCTGTCCTGGCTCTCGAACTTTGCCTCCATCTCCTTGACTATCTCATCTTGCTCCGCGAAGAGCTTGTCCTTCTCACGAAGCTGCACCTAGAGTTCGTCATTATTGAGCATGACGTTGGTCCTATCAGTGTCCACGTGCCTAATGAGAACCTCTAAGTCCTGGAGGTATAGACGAATCGGCTCTGCTGTCTCCCTCGAAGTGTCCTCGAAGTCGATGGCCTCTCCATCCTCATCACGTCTACCGAAGACGTGGAAGTGAGTACCTCTAACCTGTCGAGAGTGTCTCCCTAGTAGACGTCCTATCAGATCCTGCATGACTACCTCAAGGCCTCTCTCCTTGTCATCATGCATGAGCTTGAAGATGATGGCCTCCGTGGTAGGCTCTGTCTGGCGTCCGGGCTGATTGACCTTGAAACCCCAAAGGTCTTTCCTCTCAAACTTGGTGAGGGGAAGCACCATGATGGTAGGAAGAGGGAGATTGAGCAAACTAGTGAGCTCAATAATACGAGGACCAAAGCGAGTTCCTGGAACTCCTCAACAGTGCTGATGGTAACATTAGGCATCTATTTATAAGATAGAAAAAGTTAGAAACAACACAATTTAAGATAAAACACAAGGCAACACATCACATGCACATCTTTGGAAATCAAAACACACAAGTCATGGCATACATGGATCCCTTACAACAACCAAGGTTCAACTTATTTTAAGCACATGGAAAATAAGGTGATAAGGGGTGGTCCAACTAACGAAGTACGCTTACAATCCTATCTCACTAGACATGTTGGCTAACACAATATTTCTAGAGGCCACCACTCTATCTTGAGCACATGACTCCATTACTAAGTCTATAATATCTCCTCTTAAGGTTTGGTTGGTAGCCTCCAACTCTTGGGTATGTTTCTTCTCCTCCTTTAGGTCATTTTGGATGTTGAGCATTCTGCACTTGACTCTATCACCAAGTTCTTTGATGGTCTTCCAAGCTGCATCCCTTGCTAATTCAAAGAATGTAGTGTGCACTACTGAATTGGTGAACATGCAGAATCCTGATTCCTTGTGGTTGTCTTCCTTGTTTTTATACAAGTGAAGTTGCACCCACCAGTACTCAACTCCTTCATCCATCACAGGAAAACCTTTGTACACAGCTGCACCATGTATTTCCATTGCAACCATGAGGTCCTTGAGAGCCTTGGGAAATTCTGTCTCACACTCCAAAGTCATTGTCATGAGTGGTCCTTTCCTTACGGCTTCGTTGATGGAGTTCATCTACAAATAGAGATGAGAAAGAAGATTAGAAAAGTTTACGAGAAGAATAGACAAGTGTAGAAGTTGTTTGAAAATTTTTCCTTAGTGGTTTCCAATCCTAGGGTCATAATCCTACAGGCAACATAGTGCTCTGATACCATCTGTAAGATCCCTCCTTTATAAAGGAAAAGGATCCCTGTGATTGCAATGCTAGTCCCTGGATCAATGCTAGCATCCACAGTTTAAGATGAAGTACACAGAAACAAAGGTCATTATTACAGTCATTCCAGAGACAACATAGTCTTTACAACTCCATGGCCATAGGCCTAATACAAGAGTTTAAATAAGTAAATAGATAAAAGTCTTCATCTTCATGTGCCACAGGAAAACATGTTGAGTGTAGACTCATGACTCCTAATCCTCATCAGAATAACCTGCAACATCACAAGTTACAGCCACAGTGGGTCAATACATTGGAATAGTATTGGCAAGTGATACCTTAGTATAATTTTTGGTGGACTAAATACTATATGCAATTTGGCTAAGTGTAGCTTAGGCTTGCTTTGCTCAAAATAGGTTTTGCCTATTAGTTGAAAACACTAAGTTTTTCTTTGTCAAAACTTTTCCCAAGGAACCATCAATAGACATTGAGGTCCTTCACCCTTGTTCAACCACAAGTTTTACTTAGAAATTGGGATGAGGAGATTCTTGATAGCTTCCATGTCTTGATGCTCAAGTTGTCCTTTTCCAGGGACATGGCTAAGTACTTAGATTCTTCCATCTGCAGAGGTTGTGCACTTTCCCCACCAGACTTGATTTTCACCAAGACAGGACCTTTCAGAAGCCTTCCCTTAGACCAAATGGACGCGTTCCAACCTATCATCCCACTACCACCAACTGTCCAAATGGCTAAGTTCTAGCAACCTATGTGATCCAGGCAGAGCCCATATTGCCAAGTGGCTGCACTAGAAGCTTCTTAATATTTGGCCTCTAAAATCTCTTTGTTCCTGGGTGGCTTTCCACAAGTGTGATACACAAGGTAAACCATAGAAATGGGCCTTGTGTAACCACTCAACATAAACCATTCCTTCCATTCCACCTAGGTGTTTCATTCACTTAGTTATTTTATTAGGCAAAACACAAGTCCAAAGACTTAGAAATATTTTTATCATAGCATGTATATTTCACCACCCTTGGTTGCTACTAGCTAGGCTAAGCATGGCATAGATAAGCATCTTAACTTAGAAATTTCCTAGCAATTCTACATCTACTAGGATTCCCAACATGGCATATAAGCAAAATATAACATGCAAGACTAGCAAAATATTTCTAATGCTTAGTAGAAAACATAGGGAAAAATATCATGAAGCACCACTTGCCTTGGTAGTTTGGAGACTAGCTACACTCCTCACAATCACAATCACTATTGGCACCAAAATCTACACATAAAATCATAGCCACAAATCACATACCAATATAATACAAGCAAAAATATATGAATGCATGCATCATGATATGTGATGATTTTCTAAACTCAACAAAGCAAATGCATAGTACTGGTTCACAAACAAGTTCAAAACTTGCCAAACAACATTTATTTAAACACTAAAACATTTCTCAAATAATTCATATACTCAAAATAGCCCTACACATGTTTCTGTAAATAAAACCATTTTAACAGAAGCAAAACATTAAACATATTGCATAATTAGAAAGAGCTTGCTCTCCTGATTCCATTGATATAAAATTCATCAAATTTGAACGTGGGGATCAAAAGTTATAGCTAAAACAATTTCAAACCACTAATAGATTCAAATCCTATTTTTAAATCTAATCTCTAGCCACGCGTCTTAATCTGATTGGTGCGTACCGGTTCGCTCAGGATCGCGCTCACAAGCCGTTAGATCTACTTAATCTGCACGGCCCAGATCTACTCATAACTCTTTGATAAGTGATCTGTTTACACGCGCTGGATGTCACATCCCAAATTTTAGATTTGGTTTTGCATATCATTCATATCATTGTATCATGCTTTTTCATGCAAAACCATCGAGTGAAAAGGTTCGGCAAAATGCTATTTGCAAAACCCTATTCTATTTTGCTACGAGGTTCCTACGGGAAGCTTTAGTAGGACTAATGTTGACCACCCTTGTAGATTAGTGGTTTCGCTCAAACCTTGATGCTAGATTGTTCCCCTCGATTGTACGAACCCGTAGGCGCAAGAATCGCTCGAATCAGAGGTCGTACGGAGAAGTTGCGGCCGTTTTAGTGAATCGTCGGAAAATGGTCCGAAATTCCGGACCGATTTCCGAGTCCGAAACCAACTCTGCGCCGTTTTCGCGTATGATATGTCCCTGGATTCAGTGGAACGAGGGGAATCTCATCATGAATTAAAAACATAGGCTTACAGTAAAAACTTCTGCAGAAACTGTCTAGCTTTATGCAGTGTTTTAATTACTCGGGGAGTTTTATAATTCCTTTTTGAGTAATTCCAGTTGGTACTGTTTCTAATCAGCGATGCCTATGCGGTAGAATTTTCCCAAGAATTTAAAAATAGTATTCTACCGGTAGTGGATTATTTAAGTTCTAGCTCTAGTTTTGAGCATTACTTTTACTTAATAGTTTTCCTAGCGCTAAAACTATTTTCCATGCATGCAATCGGTAGTATTATGTAATAGGATGTTATGGTGCAGCTGTAGCACCAATTCACTTGTCGTTCTTGCATTCATGCATCATTTTTGTTGCATATGTTGTGGATTGTTTGTTTATGAATGCATTTGTATCGTGTAGATTGTGACGAGTGCAACGCTTGCTCGTGTGTGGATTGTTCTTCCGACCGCTACAACTAAGGCAAGTAGATGCTACTTTGTTCATGATATCGTCCTACTATTTTCAATGCATTGTCGTGTATTTTGTAGTTGCATGTGTAGGATGATACTATCGCTATGCTATGTCCTATTACGTGGTAGGGCTTTCCTTGTAGATGAACCACCGTTTGTAGATGTGCTTAGCCATGCTATGTTGAACAAGGGCTGGGTTACATCATTGAAACTTGTTTCAAAAAGTATTGGTTTGTGAAAACTAAAACAACTTAATCAATGAATCATCTGGGTGTGATGGTATTGATAATTTTTGGTGGTTTCATTGCGGAAAGGCACCCAGGTATCGAGAGAAATTGATTGGCTTCTTTATTATGTAGCTTACGTGTACAACCATGTGCCAATAATGGAATGGACGGTTGGTTGGACTTAGTAGGTTGTGGTGACCCGAACCTGCGTATCCAGAGATGTAGAATTTTGGTAGGTTGGACCGGTGCGCGTCGGGATTGGGGAGCTACTTCCCGAACGGTATCATCTTGGACTTCTCCCTATCATCACCCAAAATGAGAGTGATGGTACGAGCTGGGCTGGCCAAGTCACATGGGTAAAGTGTACTAACCTCTGCAGGGTGTATAATCTAATCGATTAGCCGTGTCCCCGGTTATGGACAACTGGGTTGCTTGATATTGATCCCATGACATGTTTCTCGCTCATTCTAATTTCTTAATTGTTTTAATGTTGTTGGGTTAACTTAATTGGGATCTTTTCAAAGAAAATCAAAAACTGTTTATGAAAGTAGGACAAAGTTATTTGCAAATGCAATCCAGACACAGCTCCACTTGCCAAATATGCATGTAGATGTTAGTACTATTGTCTCCATTTACTAGCTCTACTTGCCATACATTCCATGTATTGACCCTTCGGGGCTGCTACGTTTCATGTTGCAGGTTATTCCGATTCTGAGTAATCGATATAGGCCACGGTACTCCACTCGGCACTTGTTCACTTGTGGGCAATTTGAAGAATGGAGGATTTACTTTGTTTATGTTGCTACCTGAATAATTTGAGCTAGCTTTGGGCTAAGCTTTTATTGTAATAATGGTACTCTGGATCTTCGTTATCTATGATACACGGTTATTTTGCTATGTTATTCATCTTACTCTATTGTGGGCCAATGAACCGATCCAGGGATTGGCATGTCACATAGAGGCCACGGTCTTTTCAGAATCGGGGTGTTACAGGATGGTATCAGAGCCCGTGTGTCGACTGTAGGATCGTGACCTAGAATTGGATTAGGAAGCCATAGATTTATTAAAGCCTATATTAACCCTGTCTTTCATCTTATGCCTTTCACCCTCGTAAATTCTTACCATATGCTATTCTCACACTTTCCTCCTTTACTTGATAGATGGGAGAAGTCAGGACTGAGTATGCCACCATGGAGTCACCAAGGCCCTTTGCAAGGCAGTTAGCACAGCTCTCGCAGTCATTGGGATTGCCACTGCCCATGTTCAAGGGAAGAAGGTTGTACACCTATGGATATGGAGAGGATGCATGGGAGATCACTACCTTCTTATTCAAAGATGCCGCCCTGCCAAACCCAGTGCATTTGATCTACACCAAGACCTACTGCAACTGGGGACTTGGAATCAACTTGGCCATACATGAAGCCCTGTCTCGCCAGTGCCATCAAGTCCGACACCTACTGCCAGCAGATTCACCCTACCGTGACTATGGAAGGCGTGATGAAGATGGGAACATTGTGGTTACCCCGGGCGACAGGAACAACATGCCGCCCCGTCGGAGGCACATAGAGGACATGGAAAGGGAGAATGGAGCTCTAGCAGAGAAGGTGAGGATGATAAAGGAGATTGCAGATTTTACTAGCAATGGAATGGTGGTCCAAGGACAGGAGATTGACACTTTGCATGAAGCTGTGGGAGTTCTGGAGAATGCCCTGATAGCCAGAGATGCAACCATAGCACATCTTCATGGTACTGTGCAGGAGAACACCCAGAACATACAGCAATTGCAAGGGACCGTCCAGGAAAGGGATCAAACTATTGAAGCTATGACAGCCCAGATTGTCGCTCTCCAAGCACAACTGAATCCACCCTCTGATGATGACAATGGATATGATGGCAACAATGGGGATGATGATGACAGTGGAGATGATGATGATGAGGACGAGGATGATGATGATGGAGACGATGATGGTGGAGGAGATGAAGCTGTTGCAGTTGCAGCTGAAAGTGAAGAAGAAGAGGAGGATCCAGAAGAGGTGGAGTTTGAGATCTCAAGTGATGATTCAGGAGAGGTGTACACTCCGCCGCCATGGTTGTACCGCGAGCCGAAGCGTCAACGCATGACAGCAAGGACCTACTGCAACCTCTTCAAGAAGTAGATATAAGTCCACCAATTAGTCCTCGTTAGGTAAATTCGTTAGGATTAGTCTCGATCGTTGTGAAGCTTAGTTCGTGTTAGTTTAAGAGTGATTAGTTGCTTATTTGTGTACTCCAATATCCCAGGAATTATTTGTACGAATTTTAATGAAAGAGTTATGGCAAGTTTGGTTACTATCTGTGTTATTTTCGCTACAGTTTTCTGCTGGTACAGCAGTATTGTACGATTTTTCATATTTTTCTAGTAACTCGGAAAAATCTGAAAACAATTGGGCTGATGAGAAACTCTCTGTACTATATGTGCAAAAATCAGCTAAATTTTCTGACGAGTTTAAGTCAGGCGGAAAAATTCGCGAACGCTGCTGGACTGTTCTGGCAGATTGTTGTTTTGGTTGTTTAGTTGATCAACTATTTAGTTAACCATTGCCAACTCTTGTAAAACTATTTCAGTAGGTATATACTGCTAGGATAACACCTGGGATGTTGCTGGATCACTTGATTGTTGATGTGTTGCTTGCTTGCGATTGTCTGCTATTGTTTGTTGTTGTTTGATCATATGCATGGGTAGAATCCTATTACCGTAGTTGATTCTTTCTAAACTTACCTGTGCTGAACCGCAGATGCCTCCCCGCCGCCAACCCACTGAGTTGGAGCAACTCATGGCAGCTTAGGCACAGCTGACCCAAGTGATGACTCAGTTCATGGCGAATCAGAACAACAACAATGGAAACAATTAGCCTCAGGGAGATGCTCTCACCAGATTTCTGAGGTTAAGGCCAGCTAAGTTCTCTACTGCAACGGAACCAATGGTTGCTCTCGACTGGTTGCGTTTAGTCAACAAGGATCTGGTAACTGTTGGATGCACTGATGCCGAGAAGGTGAGGTTTTCCGCTCACCTACTGGAGGGACCAGCCGCTTCTTGGTGGGACACTTTTCAGATCACCCACCCGCTGGATACCGTGACTTGGGCAATGTTTGAGGAAGGTTTCAGGACCAACCACGTGTCTTCAGGAGTTCTGAGCCTGAAGAGGAAGGAGTTCCGCAACTTGCGCCAAACCAATCACACCGTGGCCGAGTACATTGAGGAGTTCAACAACCTGTCCCATTATGCACCTGAGGATGTTGACACTGATGCAAAAAGGAGGGAGAGATTCCTAGATGGACTCAGTGATGAGCTTTCAGTACAACTACTGGTGGTTTACTGCCCCACTTTCTAGGAGCTTATGGATAAGGCCAGAATCTTGGAAGGGAAGCACAAGCAGGTGGAAAGCCGCAAGAGAAACAGTAGCAATCACCACTCTGGTTCACATCACAAGTCTCGCACTTCATATGATGGATACTCCAAGCATGGAGGGAGTGACCATGGGAGCCATGACCGCCACCACCATGGGGGCGATGGACATCGTCATGACAACCATAGGAGCAGCCACCACAGCCACAAGGGAGGACACTCTCACCACTCTGGAGGACACGGTGGACATGACCGCAACCGTGATCGTAACTTTGTGAAGAAGGACCTGAGTGAGGTGACGTGCTTCAAGTGTAAGCAGAAGGGACACTATGCTGACAACTGTCCGGAGAGGAAAGGACTGAAGCCAACCAACAATGAGAAGGCCACAGTGAACCACATGAATGTGGAGGAGATTCCAGATGAGCCTGACCTTGTGATTGGTAAGTTTCCAATCAACACTTACCCCGCACTTATACTTTTCTATACTGGTGCATCGCATTCATTCATATCAAGGGCATTCGTGGATAAGTATAAGTTACCTATTGAGTCTATGAAGATGTCTTTTAGAGTGAGTTCACCAGGAGGAGATATGATAGGTAGCGCGGGATGCCACGATTTAACTGTGAGGATTGGAACACACAACTTCATTGCGCATTTGGTAGTGTTGGATTCACAGGGATTAGACGTTATTCTGGGAATGGATTGGATGTCTATGCATGGGGGACACATAGATTGTGCACAGCGAGCTGTTTCACTTAAAACCCCGGATGGTAAGAGGATTAGATTCAAGTCAGCTGCACGACCAGGAAGGTGTAAGTTGAATTCTCTTAAGGGGGTTAGCATGGATACTGTGCCAGTGATTAGGGATTACCCCGACGTGTTTCCGGAAGAGCTGCCAGGGATGCCACCTGACAGAGAAGTAGAGTTTCTTATCGACCTGATGCCGGGAACAGGACCAATAGCAAAGAAACCATATAAGATGGATGTGGATGAGCTGAAGGAATTGAAGAAGCAGTTGAAAGAGCAGCTAGAAAAGGGATTCATTCAACCTAGTTCGTCGTCATGGGGTGCACCTGTTCTGTTTGTGGAGAAGAAAGACAGCACCAAGAGATTAGTGGTGGACTATCGTTTGCTGAATGAAGTAACCATCAAGAACAAGTACCCTCTGCCGAACATAAATGATTTGTTTGATCATCTGGAAGGAGCGAAGGTGTTCAGCAAGATTGATTTGAGATCAGGCTACTTCCAATTGAAGATCCGGAAGGAGGATGTACCAAAAACCGCCTTCACCACTAGGTATGGTTTATATGAGTATACGGTTATGTCTTTTGGACTAACGAATGCCCCGGCGTATTTCATGACCATGATGAACAAGGTGTTTATGGAGTACTTGGACAAGTTCGTGGTGGTGTTTATTGATGACATACTGATATATTCCAAGGATGATGCTGAGCATGAGAAACATCTGCGACTGATTATGGAGAAACTGAGGGAACACCAGCTGTATGCCAAATTCAGCAAGTGTGAATTCTGGCTTAACACCGTTGGGTTTCTTGGACACGTAGTGTCAGGAGAAGGAGTCGCTGTTGATCCAAGCAAAGTGACTGCAGTAACTGAGTGGGAAGCACCCAAGAATGCAGGAGAGATTCGAAGCTTTTTGGGACTTACTGGATATTACAGGAGGTTCATTGAAAACTTTTCCAAGATTGCTAAGCCTATGACTGAACTTCTGAAGAAGGAGAGAAAGTTTGAATGGTCAGACGTATGTGAAGCTAGCTTTCAGGAACTGAAGCGTCGACTAGTGACTGCACTTGTTCTGTGTTTACCAGATCTTCAGAAGGATTTCCAAGTGTACTGTGATGCTTCTCGACAGGGACTTGGGAGTGTGCTGATGCAAGATGGAAGGGTAGTGTCTTATGCCTCGCGACAACTCAAGCACCATGAGCGGAATTACCCCACACACGACTTGGAGTTAGCGTCAGTGGTTCATGCGCTCAAGGTATGGAGGCATTACTTAATGGGAAAACACTGTGATGTGTACACCGACCACAAGAGCCTGAAGTACATATTTACACAGAAGGAACTGAATATGAGACAAAGAAGATGGTTGGATCTTATCAAGGACTATGATATGAATCTACAATACCACCCAGGAAAGGCCAATGTAGTAGCAGATGCTCTGAGCCGGAAGGTTTATGCCAATGGATTGACAATTGGTGAATTGCCTGAGGATTTGTGCAAGCAATTCAAGGACCTTAGACTGGAGGTAGTATCTGAAGGATACCTGGCTACAATGGAAGTCCAACCGACGCTACAGGACAGAATCATAAAGGCTCAGATAGGAGATAAGGAAATAGATGAGATAAAGGAAAAGATGAAGGAGAATCGGGAAAAGGATATTCGCGAGGATGAGCATGGTACCTTGTGGTACGGAAATCGCATGTGTGTGCCCAGCGACCCTGAAATAAGGGAGTTGATTTTGCAGGAGGCTCATAACTCGCCATACTCCATACATCCGGGCAACACAAAGATGTATATGGATTTGAAGAGCAGATTTTGGTGGAACAACATGAAGGGAGATATCGCCAAGCATATTGCCTTGTGTGATGTATGTAGCCGAGTGAAGGAAGAACACCAGAAGCCAGCAGGACTGCTACAGCCATTGCCCGTGCCGGATTGGAAGTGGGATAGAGTGGGAATGGACTTTATCACAGGATTGCCTAGGACCAGGTCAGGATATGACTCTATTTGGCTAGTGGTCGACCATTTGACCAAGGTAGCCCACTTTATACCGGTGAAGACGGCCTATACGAGTGCAAAGTTGGCCAAGATTTACATGGACAGGATTGTGTGCCTACACGGAGTTCCCAAGAGTATTGTATCTGACAGAGGCACCCAATTTACCTCACACTTCTGGCGCCAGCTGCACAAGTCACTTGGCACTAGGTTGGAATTTAGCACAGCGTTTCACCCACAGACTGATGGACAGACCGAGAGGGTGAATCAGATTTTGGAGGACATGCTGAGATCTTGCGCTTTGGCTCATGGTTCTAGTTGGGATGAGAATTTGCCGTATGCTGAGTTTTCCTACAACAACAGCTATCAGACCAGCATCAAGACGTCACCGTTCGATGTACTATATGGGAAACGGTGCCGAACACCATTGCTATGGGATGGAGTAGGAGAACGTCAGTTGTTTGGAACCGATTTGATCAAGGACGCTGAGGAGAAGGTCGCCTTGATTAGGGACAGGCTGAAGGTAGCACAATCAAGGCAGAAGAGCTACGCCGACGCCAAGCGCAAGGAAGTGGTGTATGAGATAGGTGATAGAGCATACCTCAGAGTGTCGCCACTTCGTGGAATCAAGAGATTTGGAATTAAGGGTAAGCTGGCACCTCGATTTATTAGACCATATCGGGTCTTGGCACGCAAAGGAGAAGTTGCTTATCAGTTGGAGTTGCCAGAAGCTCTGTCCGCTGTTCACAATGTGTTCCACGTGTCCCAGCTGAAGAAGTGCCATCCGGAGATGGTGGATACACCATTGAGAGACACCGTACCTCTAGAGGAGGTTCAGCTTGAGAACGACTTGACCTATGAGGAGAAACCGATCAAGATTCTGGAGACAGCAGAAAGGACTACCCGTACCAAGACAATCAAGTTTTGCAAGGTACAGTGGAGCCACCACACTGAAGAGGAAGCCACGTGGGAGCGTGAGGATGACATCCGAGAGGACTACCCACACCTATTTGCTAGCCGCCCCGAATCTCGAGGACGAGATTCATCTTAAGGGGGTTAGTCTTGTCACATCCCAAATTTTAGATTTGGTTTTGCATATCATTCATATCATTGCATCATGCTTTTTCATGTAAAACCGTCGAGTGAAAAGGTTCGGCGAAACGCTATTTGCAAAACCCTATTCTATTTTGCTACGAGGTTCCTGCGGGAAGCTTTAGTAGGACTAACGCTGACCACCCTTGTAGATTAGTGGTTTTGCTCAAACCTTGATGCTAGATTGTTCCCCTCGATTGTACGAACCCGTAGGCGCAAGAATCGCTCGAATCGGAGCTCGTACGGAGAAGTTGCGGCCGTTTTAGTGAATCGTCGGAAAACGGTCCGAAATTCCGGACCGATTTCCGAGTCCGAAACCAACTCTGCGCCGTTTTCGCGTAGGATTCCGCGAGAGGGCCCACTTAAAGGGTAGCCCCGCTGCCTTGGACTCCGTGCCCGACCCCCTGCCCCCGATCACCTCCTCCCGTGCGCCACCTTCCGCCCGAGGCCGCCGTCGCCGCCCTCCGCCTCGGCCGCCGCCGCCGGCCATCGCCCCTCTGCGCCGCCCTTCGTTGCCACCGCCACCCAGGTGCGCCCCGCCGCCGATCGCCACCGCGCGCCTCCTCGGCCGCGAGCACACCGCCGCCTAGCGCCGCCTGCGCCGCGCCCTCCCCGCCTCGGCCTGCGCGCCGGCCTCGCCGCCCTCCACCCGCGCCAGCCCGCACCCCGCCGCCGGCGCCCCGCTCGCCACCGCCCGCCTCGCAACGCCCCGCAGCCGCGCGCGCCGCCAACCGCCGCTGCCGCCCGCGCTTGCCGCTGCAGCGCTGCGCTGCGCGTCAGCTGCTGCTGCTTGCGCTGCTGCATGCGCGCGTGCTCGCTTCGCTACGCTGCGCCTCGCGCGCACACACGCATGCATGCACGTACGCACGCCCGCACACACGCGCCGTCTTGCGCGCCTCGTTGACGATCTTGAATCGCTCGTTGACCGTCTCCCTTCGTGCAGGAAGAACCCCGACGCCGGAACCGATCGCCGCCGCCGTCCGTTTTGTCGTTTGTTTCCGGTAAGACTGCAGCCACCGTCAGATTTCAGATCAGCGGCTTAGATCGTTAGTTGACCGGTCAGACTCAGGCGTTGACTAGTCAGGCGCCTAGTCAGCGCCCAGTCAGCAGACGCGTTGACCAGTCAACAGACACAGTTGACTGGTTAATTTCGTTAATCCTTTTAGTTGACAGATTTCGGTAGAAACTTGTAAATTGCGTAGAAATTAAACCGCTTGGCCAAAAATTGCAAATAAAATATGTGTAG
The DNA here is from genome assembly GCA_916181665.1 of Avena sativa. Taxonomy (NCBI): domain Eukaryota; kingdom Viridiplantae; phylum Streptophyta; class Magnoliopsida; order Poales; family Poaceae; genus Avena; species Avena sativa. The sequence goes on along the minus strand of OV702297.1, from coordinate 366,012,737 downwards.
ATTCAGTGAGTCGTGTAGAATCTCTCTGTACCTTTGGTTCAGACTTTTGCAGCAAGGTTTCGTACAGTTTAATCAAACTAGTTAGTGGCCTTTTCGGAGTAATAAATTCGTAGGAAAAGATTCGTAGCTCCAAAAATCGCGTATGATATGTCCCTAGATTCAGTGGAACGAGGGGAATCTCGTCGTGAATTAAAAAGATAGGCTTACAGTAAAAACTTCTGCAGAAACTGTCTAGTGGCTTTCTGCAGTGTTTTAATTACTCGGGGAGTTTTATAATTCCTTTTTGAGTAATTCCAGTTGGTACTGTTTCTAATCAGTGATGCCTATGCGATAGAATTTTCCCAAGATTTTACAAACAGTATTCTACCGGTAGTGGATTATTTAAGTTCTAGCTCTAGTTTTGAGCATTACTTTTACTTAATAGTTTTCCTAGCGCTAAAACTATTTTCCATGCATGAAATCGGTAGTATTATGTAATAGGATGTTATGGTGCAGCTGTAGCACCAATTCACTTGTCGTTCTTGCATTCATGCATCATTTTTGTTGCATATGTTGTGGATTGTTTGTTTATGAATGCATTTGTATCTTGTAGATTGTGACGAGTGCAACGCTTGCTCGTGTGTGGATTGTTCTTCCGACCGCTACAACCAAGGCAAGTAGATGCTACTATGTTCATGATATCGTCCTACTATTTTTAATGCATTGTCGTGTATTTTGTAGTTGCATGTGTAGGATGATACTATCGCTATGCTATGTCCTATTACGTGGTAGGGCTTTCCTTGTAGATGAACCACCGTTTGTAGATGTGCTTAGCCATGCTATGTTGAACGAGGGCTGGGTTACATCATTGAAACTTGTTTCAAAAAGTATTGGTTTGTGAAAACTAAAACAACTTAATCAATGAATCATCTGGGTGTGATGGTATTGATAATTTTTGGTGGTTTCATTACGGAAAGGCACCCAGGTATCGAGAGAAATTGATTGGCTTCTTTATTATGTAGCTTACGTGTACAACCATGTGCCAATAATGGAATGGGCGGTTGGTTGGACTTAGTAGGTTGTGGTGACCCGAACCCGCGTATCCAGAGATGTAGAATTTTGGTAGGTTGGACCGGTGCGCGTCGGGATTGGGGAGCTACTTCCCGAACGGTATCATCTTGGACTTCTCCCTATCATCACCCAAAATGAGAGTGATGGTACGACCTGGGCTGACCAAGTCACATGGGTAAAGTGTACTAACCTCTGCAGGGAGTATAATCTAATCGATTAGCCGTGTCCCCGGTTATGGACAACTGAGTTGCTTGATATTGATCCCATGACATGTTTCTCGCTCATTCTAATTTCTTAATTGTTTTAATGTTGTTGGGTTAACTTAATTGGGATCTTTTCAAAGAAAATCAAAAACTGTTTATGAAAGTAGGACAAAGTCATTTGCAAATGCAAGCCAGACACAGCTCCACTTGCCAAATATGCATGTAGATGTTAGTACTATTGTCTCCATTTACTAGCTCTACTTGCCATACATTCCATGTATTGACCCTTCGGGGATGCTACGTTTCATGTTGCAGGTTATTCCGATTCTGAGTAATCGATATAGGCCACGGTACTCCACTCGGCACTTGTTCACTTGTGGGCAATTTGAAGAATGGAGGATTTACTTTGTTTATGTTGCTACCTGAATAATTTGAGCTAGCTTTGGGCTAAGCTTTTATTGTAATAATGGTACTCTGGATCTTCGTTATCTATGATACACGGTTATTTTGCTATGTTATTCATCTTACTCTATTATGGGCCAATGAACCGATCCAGGGATTGGCATGTCACATAGAGGCCACGGTCTTTTCAGAACCGGGGTGTTACACTGGATCTAGATCCTACGGTCCTCAATCAAGCAACCATAGACGGGCGGCGGTGGCGGTGGCTACTGGCGGCGGCGTGCTCGGCCTATGGTGGCGCGACGCTACAGGGGGTTCTAGGGTCGTCGGAGGCGCTTACCAGGTTCGTAGCGACGCACTGATGCTCAACCTGGCGACGGCTTGGCAAGGGGCGCACGGACACGGCTGCACGGGCTCGTCGGAGTTGCTGTCAGCGTCGGGCTCGGGTGGACGACGATGTTGGCGACGCTCCTGGTCACCCTAGCATGAACAAACGGCATCAGGAGATGCGCAAGACTACGGCGAACACGATCGTGTGAATCAGAGGCAAAGGGAAACAAGGGGCTCACCGAATTTAATCGCCGGAGTTGAGGACGTCGTCGGAACCTTGCTGTGCTTGACGAAGACGACGACCTGGGGCGGTATAGGAGGAACCAACAGTGTCAGAAGGTGCGCAAGGAAGTGGCGAAGCTGTCTGCAAGAACCAGAGAAGAAGGGGAGCACGGGGCTCACCGGAATCGGTCGCCGGAGTGAGCTCTGTCTGCGGCGGTGCGATGATGATTGCGGGCAGCCTGGGGGCGCTCTGTGCTCGGAGTCTGGGGGAAAATGGAGAGGGGGCAGAGGGGGTTTAAGTAGGCGAGACGGGGGCGTGATTTACTCCTGCAATCAACGCGAATTGACGACACGAATCAAGCCAAGAAACGCACGGCGTGATTTGGGAAAGAACACGTCGCGGGGTGGAGACGACGACGCCATGTGGGCCGCGGCTGTCAGCGAGAGAAACAGAGAGGGAGTGGGTCCCATCTGTCAGTGACCAAGCGGGTGCGGGTGAGAGTAAAGAAAAACGGTTCGCGGGGTGGGTTGCTGGGCTTAGTTGGGCTAGTTGGGCCAGATTCGCCTGTTAGCTTATTTTTTCCTTTTAACCTTTTTCTTTTTCTGTTTGATTTTTCTGAAATGATTTTCAACTCCAAATCCAATGAGTTTGAATTCAAATCTTCTCTAGGTTTTTATACTGCAAACCTTGCACTCAAATGTGTGTCAAACACTACTGTTTATTCAAAACACTTTGACCAAATGAAAATAAAAATAAAACCAAGCCTTTATGTGATATATACAATAGGCATAATATTGCTTTTATTTACTCATTTTGTTTTGAAAACTTTGCTCAAGCTTTTGAAGGTGCCTAAGTTTGAATTCAAACCTTACTGAACTAAACAAGTACTCTTCTCATTGGAAGATAGCACTAAGGCTAGAGCAAACTTACATGAAATAATAAGCATATATGCTTCTGTTTTGAAATAATTTGTTTGAAATGAAATTCATATGATCATGGATGCATGGATGATATGCATGAGTTTGAAACATGATTTTAGGGATGTTACACCTTATGAGCTTTACAGGGAAATTATGCATGAGATTGGTCCTTGTGAGCTTGAATACATTGATGTGGTTATTCACCTTGCGAATAGAGAGCAAGTTTGCCCCATTGGTATTGTAAGGGATGTGGAGGTACTTTGTGGTAAGATTAAATATCCTGCTGATTTTCTAGTACTTGGTAAAGAAGCTAGTAAAACCTATCTTATCATCTTTGGTAGTCCTTTCCATAATACTTGTGGGGCTATCATAGATTGTAGGAAGGAAAAAGTTTTGACTAAGTTTGATGGAGAATCTTATGAGTTTAATTTTTCCAAATTTACCAGAACCCCTTATGAAAATGAATTACCTGATGAGGATTTCAAGATTGAACAACTGTCTGCTATTTCCCTTGCTCCTAACAATGCTTTGCAGCAGTTCATGGAAGATCATGAAAGTGATGCCTTTATGAAGGAAATAAATGAGATTGATGTGGTTTCCTTCGTCAGCATGAATTACTTAAGCATAATTTACCTGTGGAAGATTTAGGTACTGTAGGGGTTCGTAGCATGGAAAACAAAAAAATTCTACCGCATGCACATAAACAAGCCAAGATCTATCTACTAGATTGTAGCAACGAGTCGATAGAAGCACTCACCCTCGAAGATTACAAAGCGGTTAATGAGAGCAGATTCTTGTGGGTGATGTAGTCGTACACTTGTCGATCTCAAGATCGCGTAGACGATCCTTCCGGCGCTGCGATCCGGCAGCGCTTCCGCAGTCGGTCACACATTCGGTACTCGATGAAGACCTTCCTCTCCCTTGTTCCCGCAGTCAGCGGAGGTTGTAATTCTCCCCTCGCGAATCCGGCAGCACGATAGCATGGAGTCGCAAGTAGAGGGAAGATCCCGCAGGGCTTCGCCTAAGCCGATGCGAGTTATGGTGGATTAGGGTTTCCTGGAGATCTAGGGTTTAGAAGCTGGGAGGAGGAGAAGGTGTCGGCAGCTAGAGTGGCGGTGACGGACCGGCGGCGTCTAGAGCGGCGGGTCGACGGCGGCGGCTCGGGTGGAGAGGGGCTAGGGCTTGTAGTGTTGGGGCAGCCCTCCCCCTCTATTTATGAGAGGGCGGGGCAGCCTTTAGAGGGGTGGGTTTGAATCCAAACCCAAACCCAAGTTGGATTGAGAGAATGACTTGTTTCTTCTCCCACTAGGAAACCATTGTTCCAGTTTGACTTTTCAAACTTCCCGTTTGACTTTCAATTTAGAGTTTTAATTCTCTCTTGCAAATGCCCACACCAAGTGACCTAGGATATGATCCAATCATTCCACTTACCCATGACACATTCATGGACCATTCTCCTTCCGGATCGGTGAACCTTCTAGAACCTCTCCGATGAAAACATCGGAATCTTTCCCGAACTCCGGAATCGGACTTTCCTTATATGAATCTTATTCCCCAGACCATTCAGGATCTCCTCGTGATATCCCGGATCCCATCCGAGACTCCGAACAACATTCGGTATCCCTACTAACATTCCATATCTACTAAACAACATTGAATCCTTAAGTGTGTCTCCCTACGGTTCGTGAATTATGCGGACATGACCGAGACACTTCTCCGATCAATAACCAATAGACGAATCTGGAAATTCATATGGCTCCCACATATTTCTACGATTACTTTACGATCGAATTAACCACTTACATACGATACCAATTTCCTTTTGTCGCACGATAGTTTACTTATCCGAGGTTTTGATCGTCGGTATCTCTGCATACCTAGTTCAACCTCGTTACCGATAAGTACTCTTTTCTCGTTCTCATGATATGTGATACCTTGTGAGCCAGTCACATGCTTGCAAGCCAATTGGATGACATTCCACCGAGGGGGCCCAGAGTATATCTATCTGTCATATGGAGGGACAAATCCCACTCTTGATCCATGTGCTTCAACCCATACTTTCCAAACACGCAATGCCACCTTTATAGCCACCCAGTTACGGTGTGGTGTTTGATGTCATCAAAGCATCCTTCCGGTGATGGTGATTAACATGATCTCATGGTCAAAGGAATTAGGTTACTATGTATCAGAAAGCTTATAGCAAATGAACTATTGAAATGACTTGATCTTAATGCTACGCTTATCTATAGGAGTATGTCCATCATACCATTCTCCTAATGATATGATCTTGTTGTTAACAACATCTCAATGCTCATGATCGGCAAACCACGATCATCTATTAACCAACAAGCTAGTATTACAAAGAGACTTTACTGGGGACTCTAATTTAGTTTACAAATCACACAAGTATTAATGTTTCCTATTTAATACTGTTATAGCATGAATGTAAACATTTATCAAAAACACAAAGATATAATAATAACCACTTTTATTATTGCCTCTAGGGCATATCTCCAACAGTCTCCCACTTGCACTAGAGTCAACTAATCTAGATTACATGGTAATATACTGAACACCCATGGCGGTTTTGTGTTGGTCATGTTTTGCCCTCGGGAGAGGTTTAGTCAACGGATCTGCCACATTCAGATCTGTGTGTACTTTCCAAATCTTTATGTCACCATCTTGGACATGCTCTCGAATAGCATAAAAACGTAGCCTTATGTGCTTCAACTTCTTGTGTGACCTTGGTTCTTGCGCATTGGCTATGGCGCCCATGTTATCACAGTAGATAGACATTGGGTCTAGCGCACTTGGAACCACACCGAGCTCTATAATGAACTCCTTCGTCCATATCGCCTCTTGTGAAGCCTCTGAAGCAGCTATGTATTCCGATTCAGTTGAAGATCTCGCCACAACGCTTTGCTTTGCACTCCTCCAGCTAACTGCTACACCATTCAAAGTAAATACGTATCCAGATTGAGATTTAGAATCATCCGGATCAGTGATCCAACTAGCATCAGTGTAACCATTAACAACGAGCTGTTCATCACCTCCATAAGAAAGAACCATATCCTTAGTTCTTCTCAAGTACTTAAGGATGTTTTTGACCGCTGTCCAATGATCCACTCCTGGATCACTTTGATATATGCTAGTCAAACTAATAGCATATGCAATGTCGGGTCTAGTACATAGCATGGCATACATAAGAGATCCTATGGCTGAGGCATAGGGAGTATTACTCATCCTTTCTCTATCTTCTGCCGTTGCAGGACTTTGAGTTTTACTCAAGGTCATATTGGGAAACATGGGCAAGAACCCTTTCTTGCTATCTTCCATTCCAAACCTCTTTAGAACTTTGTCCAAATATGTACTCTGTGACAATGATATTAGGCGCCTCGATCTATCTCTATAAATCTTTATGCCTAATATATAAGCTGCTTCGCCAAGATCTTTCATTGAAAAACTATTATTCAAATAATCCTTGACACTATTGAGAAGGTCTACATCATTCCCAATCAACAATATGTCATCTACATATAGTATTAAGAATGCTACAGAGCTCCCACTCACTTTCTTGTAAATACAAGCTTCTCCATAAGTTTATATAAAACCAAAGCTTTTGATTACCTTATCAAAATGTTGATTCCAACTTGGGGATGCTTGCTTCAATCCATATATGGACCATTGAAGTTTGCATACCTTGTTAGCATCTTTAGGATCGACAAAACCTTTGGGTTGCATCATATACAACTCTTCATCAATGTCTCCATTGAGGAACGCTGTTTTGACATCCATCTGCCATATATCATAATCATAATATGCAACAATTGCTAACATAATCCTCACAGACTTTAGCTTTGCTACTGGTGAGAAAGTCTGATCGTAGTCAACCCCTTGAATTTGTCAAAACCCTTTTGCGACAAGTCAAGCTTTATAGACAGTAACATTACCATCAGCATCTGTTTTCTTATTGAAAATCCATTTGTTCTCGACAGCCTTCCAGCCATCCGGTAAGTCCACCAAAGTCCATACTTGGTTTTCGTACATGGATCCAATCTCAAATTTCATGGCTTCTTGCCATTTATTGGAATCTGGGCTCATCATCTCTTCCTCATATGTCGCAGGTTCATCGGTGTTATCCACCAACATGACACTCATAACGGGATCATACCAATCAGGAGTGGTACGAGTTCTCGTCGACCTGTGAGGTTCCGTAGCAACTTCAACCGAAGTTTCATGATCAACATCATTAGCTTCCTCTCTTATTGGTGTAGGTGCCACAGGAACTACTTCTGGTGCTGCGCTACTCGCAAGTTCGAGAGAAGGTTCAACAACCCCGTCGAGTTCTACTTTCCTTCCAGTCACTTCTTTCGAGAGAAACTCCTTCTCTAGATAGGATCCATTCTTGGCAACGAATATTTTACCCTTGGATCTATGATAGAAGGTATACCCAATAGTTTCCTTCGGGTATCCTATGAAGACGCATTTTTCCACTTTGGGTTCAAGCTTGTCTGGCTGTAACTTCTTTACATAAGCTTCACAACCCCAAACTTTAAGGAACGACAATTTAGGTTTCTTCCCAAAGCATAATTCTTACGGCGTCGTTTCAACGGATTTAGATGGTGCCCTATTTAAAGTGAATGCGGCTGTTTCTAATGCATAACCCCAAAACGATAGCGGTAAATCTACAAGTGACATCATAGAACGAACCATAACTAAGAGAGTTCGATTACGATGTTCGGACACACCATTACGCTGTGGTGTTCCCGTCGGTGTCAATTGTGAAAGTATTCCGCATTTCTTAAAATGCTCGCCAAACTCGTAACTAAGATATCCACCTCCACGATCAGATCGTAGAAATTTAATGTTCTTATTACGTTGATTCTCTACCTCACTTTGAAATTCCTTAAACTTCTCGAAAGTTTCGGACTTATGTTTCATGAAATAGATATACCCATATCTACTCAAGTCATCCGTGAAGGTAAGAACATAACGATAACCACCGCGCGATGCTATACTCATTAGGCCACACACATCGGTATGTATGATTTTCAATAAGTCCGTAGCTCGCTCCATCATACCAAAAAATGGAGTCTTAGTCATTTTACCCATCAGACATGCTTCACATCTTTCAAGTGATTCGAAATCAAGCGATTCAAGAAGTCCATCGGAATGGAGTTTCTTCATACGTTTCGCTCCAATATGACCAAGATGACAGTGCCACATATAGATTGAGTTATCGCCCAATTTCAAACGTTTAGCTTCAATGTTATTAATGTGTGTATTACCACAATCAAGATTCAATAAGAATAGACCATCTATCAAAGGTGCATGTGCATAAAACATATTACTCATATAAATCGAACAACCATTATTCTCAGACTTAAACAATTAACCGTCTCGCAATAAACATGATCCAGATATAATGTTCATGCTCAACACAGGCACCAAATAACAATTATTTAAGTATAAAACTAATCCTGATGGTAGATGAAGAGGTAGTGTGCCGACCGCGATCACATCAACCTTTGATATATTTCCAACGCGCATCGTCACCTCGTTCTTCGCTAGCTTCCGTTTATTCTGCAGTACCTGTTTTGAGTTACAAATATGAGCAACCGAACTAGTATCAAATACTCAGGCACTACTATGAGTACTAGTGAGATACACATCAATAACATGTATATCGGATATACCTTTCTTCTTGATGTTGCCGTTCTTCAAATCCGCCAAGTACTTTGGGCAATTTCGCTTCCAGTGACCTTCTCCCTTGCAGTAAAAGCACTCAGTATCAGGCTTAGGCCCAGCCTTGGTCTTCTTCGCCGGCGCGGCAACTTTCTTACCGCCCTTCTTGAAGTTTCCCTTTTTCTTAGACTTGCCTTGCTTCTTGAATTTGGTGGTCTTATTGACCAACAACACTTGGTGCTCTTTCTTGATCTCCACTTCTGCAGATTTTAACATGGAGAAGAGTTTGGGTAACGACTTGTCCATGTTTTGCATATTGTAGTTCATCAGAAAGTTCTTGTAACTTGGTGGTAGTGATTGGAGGACACAGTGAATCCCCAAAGCATTAGGAATCACTATACCCAAGCTTTGGAGTTTACTTGCATGCCCAGACATCTTAAGCACGTGCTCACTGACGGAGCTGCCCTCTTCCATCTTGCAGTTAAAGAACTTTTCAGAAGCCTCATAACTCTCAACTGCCGCGTGAGACTCAAATATCATTTTGAGTTCACAGACAATATCATGTGGGTCATGGTTCTCAAACCTTTTCTGAAGATCCGATTCCAAACCATACAAGATAGCACACTGAACTATGGAGTACTGATTCTTCCGAGCAAGGAAAACATTCTTTACCTCATCGGTAGCATTAGCTGCAGGCGGGTCACCCAGCGGTGCATCCAGCACATAGGTCAAATTACCAGCATTGAGGACAATCCTCAAATTGCGGAACCAATCTGCGAAGTTTCTTCCATTGTTTTTCAACTTTTCTTTCTCTAGGAACGCATTAAAATTGATGGTAGGGGCCGCCATTGATCTACAACATATTTGCAATAGTTTAGACTAAGTTTATGACAAATTGAGTTCTAATTAATAGTTAAATTAATCTAGGTGAACTCCCACTCAAAACAATATCCCTCAAATTGTTTTAGCGATCACACGAACCAAATCCACCGCATCAAAACCAATCATCACGAGAGTTGATGTAGCTTCAATGGCGAATAATCAACATGTTCATCATATCTACTATATGACTCATGCTTTACCTTTCGGTGATCCGTGTTCCGAGACCATGTTGTACATGATAGGCTCGTCAAGATCAAACCTTAGCTTCCGCATGAGCAAATCTGGCTTGCTCACGTTGTATAGACTCGCAGAATCTAACACACCCGATCATCACATGGTGCTTCAAAACAACGAGCTTTAGCAACGGTGCTTACTAAGGATGAACACTTTAAAACTTGAAATTTTGTGCTTGAGGGATCATCTTATAATGCTACCGTCGTGAACTAAGCAATACAAGATGCATAAAAGGATTAACATCACATGCAATTCATAATATGTGATATGATATGGCCTTTCTTCTTGTGCTTCCGATCTCCATCTTCAAGCACTAACATGAACTCCATCATCACCGGTATGGCATCAAGGTCAATGGTGTCGCTTCATGGTTGTCGTCCACCAGCATCAACTATTACAATTACTTTGAATAGACACACAGGTCTTAATGGAATTTAAAAGACAACCATATGGATCCTGTCGGTTGCCAACTTCAATAAGGAACATTGCATACATCATATATAATCACAATCATGGCCATATCACATCACAGCACACCCCTGCAAAACAAAGTTAGACGCCTCTAATTTTCTTTGCATATTTTACGTGGTTTGGGGCTTTCAATAACTGTCGTTCTAACTTACGAACAAGAACCACAACGTTGATGCTTGAACTATCAAGTGCCCGTTGTAAATTGAATCTATACTATGATGGGAGAGACAGACACCCGCAAAGCCACTTATGCAATACAAGTTGCATGTTAAGCGTGGAGCAAGACTCATGAGCGATGTCATGTAAGGTTAGCCCGGGCCGCTTCATCCCATCATACCGTAAGATGCAAAGTACACAAAAAGCAATTGATAATAAAAGCACCACCGCCCATAATGACCATTGTGTTCTACTCGTGCAACAGATCTACATATAGACACGGCTCTGATACCACTGTACGGGTTCGTAGCATGGAAAACAAAAAATTTCTACCGCATGCACACAAACAAGCCAAGATCTATGTACTAGATTGTAGCAACGAGTCGATAGAAGCACTCACCCTCGAAGATTCCAAAGCGGTTAACGAGAGCAGATTCTCGTGGGTGATGTAGTCGTACACTTGCCGATCGCATAGACGATCCTTCCGGCGCTGCGATCCGGCAGCGCTTCCGCAGTCGGTCACACGTTCGGTACTCGATGAAGACCTTCCTCTCCCTTGTTCCAGCAGGCAGCGGAGGTTGTAGTTCTCCCCTCATGAATCCGGCAGCATGACGACATGGTGTCGGAAGTAGAGGGAAGATCCCGCAGGGTTTCGCCTAAGCCGGTGCGAGTTATGGTGGATTAGGGTTTCCTAGATATCTAGGGATTAGAAGACCGGGAGGAGGATAAGGTGTCGGCGGCAGCTAGAGCGGCGGCGACGGACCGGCGGCGGGTCAACGGCGGCGGCTCGGGTGGAGAGGGGCTAGGGCTTGTAGTGTTGGGGCAGCCCTGCCCCTCTATTTATGAGAGGGCGGGGCAGCCTTCGGAGGAGTGGGTTTGAATCCAAACCCAAACCCAAGTTGGATTGAGAGAAGGACTTTTTTCTTCTTCCACTAGGAAACCATTGTTCCAGTTTGACTTTTCAAACTTCCCGTTTGAATTTCAATTTAGAGTTTTAATTCTCTCTTGCAAATGCCCACACCAAGTGACCTAGGATATGATCCAATCATTCCACTTACCCATGACACATTCATGGACCATTCTCCTTCCGGATCGGTGAACCTTCTAGAACCTTCTAGAACCTCTCCGATAAAAACATCGGAATGTTTCCCGAACTCCGGAATCGGACTTTCCTTATATGAATCTTATTCTCCGGACCATTCCGGATCTCCTCGTGATATCCCGGATCCCGTCCGAGACTTCGAACAACATTCGGTATCTCTACTAACATTCCATATCTACTAAACAACATAGAATCCTTAAGTGTGTCTCCCTACGGTTCGTGAATTATGCGGACATGGCCGAGACACTTCTTCGATCAATAACCAATAGAGGAATCTGGAAATTCATATGGCTCCCACATATTTCTACGATTACTTTGCGATCGAATGAATCACTTACATACGATACCAATTTCCTTTTGTCGCACGATAGTTTACTTATCCAAGGTTTTGATCGTCGGTATCTCTGCATACCTAGTTCAACCTCGTTACCGATAAGTAGTCTTTTCTCGTTCTCGTGATATGTGATCCCTTGTGAGCCAGTCACATGTTTGCAAGCCAATTGGATGACATTCCATCGAGAGGGCCTAGAGTATATCTATCCATCATATGGAGGGACAAATCCCACTCTTGATCCATGTGCTTCAGCCCATACTTTCCAAACACTCAATGCCACCTTTATAGCCACCCAGTTATGGTGTGGTGTTTGATGTCATCAAAGCATCCTTCCGGTGATGGTGATTAACATGATCTCATGGTCGAAGGAATTAGGTTACTATGTATTAGAAATCTTATAGCAAACAAACTATTGAAATGACTTGATCTTAATGCTACGCTTATCTATAAGAGTATGTCCATCATACCATTCTCCTAATGATATGATCTTGTTGTTAACAACATCTCAATGCTCATGATCGGGAAACCACGATCATCTATTAACCAACAAGATAGTATTACAAAGAGGCTTTACTAGGGACTCTAATTTAGTTTACAAATCACACAAGTATTAATGTTTCCTATTTAATACTGTTATAGCATGAATGTAAACATTTATCATAAACACAAAGATATAATAATAACCACTTTTATTATTGCCTCAACAGGTACCACATTACCACCCAAAGGGGATCTTGTTTTCGAATTAAAACCTTTACCTGATGATCTTAAATATGTTTACCTTGATGATAAGAAGATATATCCTGTTATTATTAGTTCTAAACTTTCAGGAAAGGAAGAAGAAAGGCTATTGGAGGTATTGAGGAAGCACCGAGGAGCTATGGGTTATACTCTTGATGATTTAAAAGGAATTTCTCCCACTATGTGTCAGCATGCTATTAATATTGAGCCTGATGCAAAACCAGTTGTTGAGCACCAGCGCCGTCTAAATCCCAAAATGAAGGAAGTGGTAAGAAATGAGGTATTAAAACTCCTTGATGGTGGTATTATTTATCCTATTGCTGATAGTCAATGGGTTAGCCCTGTTCATTGTGTTCCCAAGAAAGGGGGAATTACTGTTGTGCCTAATGAGAATAATGAGCTTATACCCCAGAGAGTAGTGGTTAGGTATAGAATGTGCATTGATTTTAGAAAGCTTAATAAATTTACTAAGAAAGATCATTATCCTTTGCCCTTTATTGATCAAATGCTTGAAAGGCTGTCCAAAAAGACTCACTTTTGCTTTCTTGATGGTTATTCTGGGTTTTCTCAAATCGCTATGAAAGCGCGGGACTAGGAGAAAACCACTTTCACTTGTCCTTATGGTACTTATGCTTATAGGCGTATGCCTTTTGGTTTATGTAATGCTCCTGCTACCTTTCAGAGATGTATGTCTGCTATCTTTCATGGTTTTTGTGAAGAAATTGTAGAGGTTTTCATGGATGATTTTTCCGTCTATGGAACTTCTTTTGATAACTGTTTGCACAACCTTGATAAAGTTTTGCAGAGATGTGAGGAAACCAACCTTGTTCTAAACTAGGAGAAATGTCATTTCATGGTCAATGAAGGGATTGTTCTTGGACACACGATCTCTGAAAGGGGCATTGAAGTTGACAGAGCCAAAATTGAAGCAATTGAGAAGATGCCTTGCCCTGGAGATATCAAAGGTATTCGTAGTATCCTAGGTCATGCTGGTTTCTATAGGAGGTTTATTAAAGATTTCTTCAGAATTTCAAAGCCCCTTACTAATCTTCTTCAAAAAGATGTATCTTTCGTTTTTGATGATGATTGTAAGGAAGCTTTTGAAACTTTGAAGAAGGCCTTAACATCTGCTCCTATAGTCCAACCACCTGATTGGAGTTTACCTTTTGAAATCATGTGTGATGCTAGTGATTTTGCTGTGGGTGTTGTCCCTGGACAACGTGTTGACAAGAAGCTGAATGTTATTCATTATGATAGCAAGACTCTAGATGTTGCTCAAAAGAATTATGCTACTACTAAAAAAGAGTTCTTAGCTGTAATCTTTGCTTGTGATAAGTGTAGACCTTATATTGTTGATTCTAAGGTTACTATTCATACCGACCATGCAGCTATTAAGTACCTTATGACAAAGAAGGACGCTAAGCCTAGGCTTATAAGGTGGGTATTGCTTTTGCAAGAGTTTGATCTTCATATTGTGGATAGGAAAGGTGCTGATAATCCTGTTGCTGATAATTTATCTCGTTTGGAAAACATTTCTTTTGACCCTTTGCTTATTAATGATAATTTTCCAAATGAGCAGTTAGCAGCAATAAGGGTAAGTCCACATGAGAATCCTTGGTATGTTGATTATGCTAACTTTATTGTTTCCAAGTATTTGCCTCCAACCTTTATAGCCTAGCAAAGAAGGAAATTCTTCTATGATCTAAGGCATTACTTTGGGGATGACCCACACCTATATAAGGAAGGAGTACATGGCATTATGAGAAGATGTGTTCCAGAATTTGAACAACAAGAGATATTGAGAAAATGCCATGGTAGTGCTTATGGAGGACATCATGCTGGGGATAGGACTGCATAGAAGGTTTTACAATCTGGATTTTATTGGCCTACTCTTTTTAAAGATGCAAGGAAGTTTATCTTATCCTGTGATGAATGCCAACGAGTAGGTAACATCTCTAGACGCAATGAAATGCCTATGAATTATTCTCTTGTTATTAAACATTTTGATTGTTGGGGATTTGACTTTATGGGGCCTTTTCTTCCTTCAAAAGGGTATACTCATATTCTTGTTGCCGTTGATTATGTTACAAAATGGGTAGAAGCCATACCTATGAGCAGTGCTGATGGTAAGACCTCTTTGAAAATGCTCAAAGATGTCATTTTTCCTAGGTTCGGTGTACCTAGATATCTCATGACTGATGGAGGCTCCCATTTTATTCATGCGGGTTTTAGAAAAACTCTCGCTAAGTATGATGTAAACCACATAATAGCTTCAGCTTATCACCCCTAGACTAGTGGGCAAGTAGAACTTTCCAATAGAGAAATTAAATCTATCTTGCAGAAGACTATTAATAGATCTAGAAAAAAATGGGCTAAAAAGTTGAATGACGCTTTGTGGGCCTATAGAACTGCTTATAAAAATCCTATGGGGATGTCTCCTTACAAAATGGTCTATGGTAAAGCTTGTCACTTGCCTTTAGAATTAGAACACAAAGCTTATTGGGCAGTGAAAGAGTTGAATAGGGATTTTAGACTTGCTGGTGAGAAAATACTGCTCGATTTAAGTAATCTAGATGAGTGGAGAGGGGAAGCTTACGAAAATGCTAGGCTCTTTAAGGAAAAAGTAAAAATATGCATGATAGGAGGATTCTAAAAAGGGATTTCCATGTTGGTGAGAAAGTTCTTTTGTATAGGTCTCGTCTCAGATTTTTTGCAGGGAAACTACTCTCCAAATGGGAAGGACCCTTTGTTATCAAGGAAGTGTACCGTTCAGGTGCCATCAAAATCTCTTCTCTGAAGGATGACACAACACATGTGGTTAATGGTCAAAGACTAAAACATTATATTTTTGGAGATTCTTACAATGAAGAAGTGGATGTTATTCAAATGGTGACTCCAGAAGAATTTATCAAGAACCAAACACCAGAAACTGCAGAGTTCGTCTTTGAATAGGTAAAAGTGGTAAAAACAGAAGGTTCATGAAACCCCAATCTTTATATATTTTTGGTGTTTTTAATACATAAGGGAAGTTACGAGACGAAACTGAAGAGGAAATGGAGCCCGGGGTGGACAAAGCCACCCCAGGCGCGGGCCCAGCCTGGCCACGCTTGGAGGGAGTTTGACTCCCCCGAACTCCGTCTCCGCTTTGTTTCCATGTCAAAACCTTCCTTATGTATTGAAATTTCGTAATATATACCCCCCCCCCCGGGTTCCCCGAGGTTCTAGTATCGTGTTCTCGTCGTGCTTTCATTTTCGATCTATTTCTGTCAGGAAAATTCTTAGATTTGGAGCCTCAATGTCTTCCTCTGGATCACCCATGGAGGATTCCTCTGCGGATGTCCTCAACCCGTACATGTATGAGTTGAGGATTCATCCCAAAGAGTTGATCCTCAAAGAGGGAAAGGTACAGATGAAAGAATTTCAAGGCCTTAAAGGAGAAGGCAGCCTGGAAGACAGGATGGAAGCGTTGGAACAAGAAGTTTTCGGGTACAAGAAGATGGCAGAACGCGAAGTGGATGTTATTCACAAGATAAGTTCAGAACTCATCACCAAGCACGAGGGAGAAGTTGCTGAGCTCCGAGAAGAGATCTTCTCACTCCATCAAACCACCAATCAATTCAAAGCACATCTCTATGACATACAAAATCAAAACTGTGAGTATGAAGCTAGATTTGATCGCATTAGCTCTGCTGCTAGTTTCGAGATTGCAGAAACAAAGACATCCTTTTTGGATGGGGAACCATTGCCTTGGAAGTTTGATGATGACAAGAGAACACCACCACCAAAGGAGTAATTCGTCATCAGGTTTGGCATCCCCTTGGCTTGTTCCAAGCTTGGGGGAGTGCCGCGGTATCACCACCATTATCTTTCATATTTTACCTTTTTAGTGGATTCATATTTGTGGTAGAGAGGTTATCTTATAGTTTGGTTTGCATGTGGAAGTATCTCTCTTTTAATTGGTTATCTATGTATCCCTTGGTGTGAGTGCCTTTATTGGAATATTAATGAGAAGTCTCATCTTTACTTTTTGCACTTCTTATTTTAGTTGCAATCCCTATTATATGATGGATCTTGTTGTTCAAGTATTGGCACCACTTTGGGATCATCAAGTGGATCTAAATTGGTTTTGGCAAACCGAGTTCTGGTCAGTGGCATTAGTTGGAAAGAAAAGAAAGAAAGAAAAGGCTTACAGGTATTTGGTATCATTTGTTTTCTTTCTTGTTGGCGCATAAGCTTGGTATTCTTTATTTAAGATTATTTTCTGTCTTTAAGGAAAGATTGCATGTTTGGCTTTATTACTTGTATGTCTGCTTGTTTCTTTCAACTCTCTTACTTGCTACCCAGCCTTGCTAGCCAAAAACCTGTTTTGAGAAGGCATACTTCTCATGTTTCCAAAACCCTTTGAACCAAAAACTTTTGCCACTTGTGTCCACCATATCTACCTAATAGCTATTGCTATTCCTAGTAAATTCTCAAGATTCATTTACCTTTCGAATTAAAAAGTATTTTGTTATGTGAAAACTAGTTAGTAAAGCTCTCACGAACTTGATGGCACACTTTATTTACTTGCTCCTAAAAAACTTGAACCATTGTGGACATCGAAGTTGTATATGCTTGCATCTATATGTTGGAGATATTCCCTAGAGGCAATAATAAATATAGTTATTATTATATCTTTGTGTTTATGATAAATGTTTACATTCATGCTATAATAGTATTAACAAGGAAACATTAATACTTGTGTGATTTGTAAACTTAATTTGAAGTCCCTAGTAAAGCCTCTATATAATACTAGCTTGTTGGTTAATAGATGATTGTGGTTTCCCTATCATGAACATTGAGATGTTATTAACAACAAGATCATATCATTAGGAGAATGATATGATGGACATACTCATATAGATAAGCGTAGCATAAAGATCAAGTCATTTTAATAGTTCAATTGCTATATGCTTTCTGATACATAATAACCTAATTCCTTCGACCATGAGATCATGCATATCACTTTTACCGGATGGATGCTTTTATGACATCAAACACCACACCGTAACTGGGTGGCTATAAAGGTGGCATTGAGTGTTCGGAAAGTATTGGTTGAAACACATGGATCAAGAGTGGGATTTGTCCATCCATATGACGGACAGATATACTCTGGGCCCTCTCGGTGGAATGTCATCCAATTAGCTTGCAAGCATGTGACTAGCTCACAAGGGATCACATATCACGGGAACAAGAAAAGAGTACTTATCGGTAACGAGGTTGAACTAGGTATGCAGAGATACCGACGATCATAACCTCGGATAAGTAAACTATCGTGAGACAAAGGGAAATTGGTATCGTATGTAAGTGGTTCATTCGATCGCAAAGTAATCGTAGAAATATGTGGGAGCCATATGAATTTCCAGATTCCTCTATTGGTTATTGATCGGAGAAGTGTCTCGATCATGTTCGCATAATTCACGAACCGTAGGGAGACACACTTAAGGATTCGACGTTGTTTGAGTAGTTATGGAATGATGAGAAAGAGACCGAATGTTGTTCGGAGTCTCGAATGGGATTCGGGATATCACGAGGAGATCCGGAATGGTCCGGAGAATAAGATTCATATAAGGAAAGTCCCGTTTCGGAGTTGGGGAATGATTCCGGTGTTTTCATCGGGAATGTTCTAGAAGGTTCCGGAATGTCCGGCACTCCGGAGGGGAAGGGTACATTGATGTGTTATATCAAGTTGATATGATTGCATCATGTACTAAGTGTCATCGCTGAACAAAATAGGGGGATTAATCAAATCCTTGTTTGAAAAGTCAAACGCCAAGTTTGAAAGTCAAACGGCTAGTTTTGGGAAGTGGAGAGGGAGGTGGAAACCGACTTGGGGGAGGAGTTCCTCCTCCCACCGCCGGCACACCACCAAGCCGAGTTGGGGAGGGACTCCCCTCCCCTTGTCCGGCCCCCTCCACCTATATAAGGAGGGGCAGGGCTCCCCTCCTAGACACACAAGTTCCTACACCTCTAACCCTAGCCCAAGCCGCCGCCGCCTCCATAGCCGCCGCCGGCAATAGGGCAAACCACCGCCGACGCCTAGCTAAACCCTAGCTGCCGGCTTGCCCCTCCTCAGCGTGTCTAAACCCTAGATAGTCGAGGGCTCTGTCATCGTCCACCATACTCGCTCCGGCTTAGGGCGAAGCCCTGCGAGATCTCCCCTCTACTTCCGGTACCACGCCGTTGTGCTGCCGGAATCGTGAGGAGAGTGCTACAACCTCCGCTGCCTGCTGGAACAAGGGAGAGGAAGGTCTTCGTCGAGTACCGAACGTGTGACCGACTGCGGGAGCGCTGCCGGAACGCAGCGCCGGAAGGATCGTCTACGCGATCTTGAGATCGGGAAGAGTACGACTACATCACCCACGAGAATCCGCTCTTGTTAAACACTTTGGAATCTTCGAGGGTGAGTTATTCTATCGACTCGTTGCTGCAATCTAGTAGATAGATCTTGGCTTGTTTGTTTGTATGCGGTAGAAATTTTTTGTTTTCCATGCTACGAAACCCTACAGTGGTATCAGAGCCGTGTCTATATGTAGATCTGTTGCACGAGTAGAACACAATGGTCATTGTGGGCGTTGATGCTTTTATTGTCAATTGCTTCTTGTGTACTTTGCATCTTGCGGTATGTTGGGATGAAGTGGCCCGGGCTAACCTTACATGACATCGTTCATGAGACTTGCTCCACGCTTGACATGCAACTTGTATTGCATAAGTGGCTTTGCGGGTGCCTGTTTCTCCTAGCATAGTTAAGATCCAATTTACAATAGGTGATTAACAATACTAGTATCAATGTTGTGGTTCATGTTCGTAAGTTAGAACGACGCTTATTGAAAGCCCCAAACCACGTAAAATATGCAAAGAAAGTAGAGGTGTCTAACTTTGTTTTGCAGGGGTGTGCTGTGATGTGATATGGCCATGATTGTGATTATATTTGATGTATACAATGTTCCTTATTGTAAGTTAGCAACCGGCAGGAGCCATATGGTTGTCTTTAATTTATGTTAAGACCCGCGTGTCTATTCAAAGTAGTTGTAATAGTTGAAGCCGGTGGACGACAACCATGGAGAAGCGTCATTGACCTTGATGCAATGCCGGTGATGATGGAGATCATGTTCGTGCTAGAAGATGGAGATCAGAAGCACAAAGAAGAAAGGCCATATCATATCACATATTATGAATTGCATGTGATGTTAATCCTTTATGCATCTTGTATTGCTTAGTAGACGACGGTATCATTATAAGATGATCCCTCATGCACATGAATTTCAAGTCATAAAGTGTTCACCCTTAGTTAGCACCGTTGCTAAAGCTTGTTGTTTCGAAGCACCACGTGATGATCGGGTGTGTTAGATTCCGCAAGTGTATACAACATGAGCAAGCCAAATTTGCTCATGCGGAAACTAAGGTTTGATCTTGACGAGCCTAGCATGTACAGACATGGTCTCGGAACACGGATCATCGAAAGGTAAAGCATGAATCATATAGTAGATATGATGAACATGTCGATTGTTCGCCATTGAAACTATATCAACTCTCGTGATGATCGGTGTTGATGTGGTGGATTTGGTTCGTGTGATCACTAAAACAATGTGAGGGATATTGTTTTGAGTGGGAGTTCACCTAGATTAATTTTATTATTAATTTGAACTCAATTTGTCATAAACTTAGTCTAAACTATTGCAAATATGTTGTAGATCAATGGCAGCCCCTACCATCAATTTTAATGCGTTCCTAGAGAAAGAAAAGTTGAAAAACAATGGAAGCAACTTTCGCGGATTGGTTCCGCAATTTGAGGATTGTCCTCACAGCTGGTAATTTGACCTATGTGCTGGATGCACCGCTGGGTGACCCACCTGCAGCTGATGCTTCCGATGAAGTAAAGAATGTTTACCTCACTCGGAAGACTCAGTACTCCACAGTTCAGTGTGCTATCTTGTATGGTTTAGAATCGGAGCTTCAGAAAAGGTTTGAGAATTCAGACCCATATGATATTGTCGAGGATCTCAAATTGATCTTTGAGACTCATGCGGCAATTGAAAGCTATGAGGCTTCTGAAAAGTTCTTTAACTGCAAGATGGAAGAGGGCAGCTCCGTCAGTGAGCATGTGCTTAAGATGTCTGGGCACGCAAACAAACTTCAAAGCTTGGGTATAGTGATTCCTAATGCTTTGGGGATTTACCGCGTCCTCCAATCACTACCACCAAGTTACAAGAACTTTGTGATGAACTACAACATGCAAAACATGAACAAGACGTTGCCAGAACTCTTTGCCATGTTGAAATCTGCAGAAGTGGAGATCAAGAAAGAGCACCAAGTGTTGTTGGTCAATAAGACCACCAAATTCAAGAAAGGCAAGTCTAAGCAGAAGGGACACTTCAAGAAGGGTGGTAAGAAAGTTACCACGCCGACAAAGAAGACCAAGGCTGGACCTAAGCCTGATACTGAGTGCTTTTACTGCAAGGGAGAAGGTCACTGGAAGCGGAATTGCCCAAAGTACTTGGCGGATTTGAAGAACGACAACATCAAGAAGAAAGGTATATCTGATATACATGTTATTGATGTGTATCTCACTAGTACTCGTAGTAGTGCCTGGGTATTTGATACTGGTTCGGTTGCTCATATTTGTAACTCGAAATAGGTGCTGCAGAATAAACGGAAGCTAGCGAAGAACGAGGTGACGATGCGCGTTGGAAACGGATCAAAGGTTGATGTGATCGCGGTCGGCACGCTACCCCTTCATCTACCATCGGTATTAGTTTTATACTTAAATAATTGTTATTTGGTGCCTGCGTTAAGCATGAACATTATATCGGGATCTTGTTTATTGCGAGACGCTTACTTGTTTAAGTCCGAGAATAATGGTTGTTCGATTTATATGAGTAATATGTTTTATGCACATGCACCTTTGATAGATGGTCTATTCTTATTGAATCTCGATAGTGGAAATACACATATTAATAACATTGAGGCTAAACGTTTGAAATTGAGCAATAACTCGACCTATATGTGGCACTGTCGTCTTGGTCACATTGGAGTGAAGCGTATGAAGAAACTCCATTCCGATGGACTTCTTGAATCACTTGAAAGATGCGAAGCATGTCTGATGGGTAAAACGACTAAGACTCCATTTTCTGGTATGATGGAGCGAGCTACGGACTTATTGGAAATCATACATACCGATGTGTGTGGTCCAATGAGTGTAGCGTCGCGCGGTGGTTATCGTTATGTTCTTACCTTCACGGATGACTTGAGTAGATATGGGTATATCTATTTCATGAAACATAAGTCCGAAACTTTCGAGAAGTTTAAGGAATTTCAAAGTGAGGTAGAGAATCAACGTAACAAGAAGATAAAATTTCTACGTTCTGATCGTGGAGGTGAATATCTAAGTTACAAGTTTGGCGAGCATTTGAAGAAATGCGGAATACTTTCACAATTGACACCGCCGGGAACACCACAGCGTAATGGTGTGTCTGAACATCGTAATCGAACTCTCTTAGATATGGTTCGTTCTATGATGTCACTTACAGATTTACCGCTATCATTTTGGGGTTATGCATTAGAAACAGTCGCATTCACTTTAAATAGGGCACCATCTAAATCCGTTGAAACGACACCGTATGAATTATGGTTTGGGAACAAACCTAGATTGTCGTTCCTTAAAGTTTGGGGATGTGAAGCCTATGTAAAGAAGTTACAGCCGGACAAGCTTGAACCCAAAGCGGAAAAATGCGTCTTCATAGGATACCCGAAGGAAACTATTGGGTATACCTTCTATCATAGATCTGAAGGCAAAATCTTCGTTGCCAAGAATGGATCCTTTCTAGAGAAGGAATTTCTCTCGAAAGAAGTAACTGGAAGGAAAGTAGAACTCGACGAGGTTGTCGAACCTTTTCTCGAAATTGCGAGTAGCGCAACACCGGAAGAAGTTCCTGTGGTGCCTGCACCAGTTAGAGAGGAAGCTAATGATGATGATCATGAAACTTCGGTTGAAGTTGCTACAGAGCCTCGCAGGTCAACGAGAACTCGTACCACTCCAGATTGGTATGATCCCGTTATGAGTGTCATGTTGGTGGACAACACCGATGACCCCGAGACATATGAGGAAGCGATGGTGAGCCCAGATTCCAATAAATGGCAAGAATCCATGAAATCCGAGATTGGATCCATGTACGAAAACCAAGTATGGACTTTGGTGGACTTACCGGATGGCCGGAAGGCTGTCGAGAACAAATGGATTTTCAAGAAGAAAACAGATGCTGATGGTAATATTACTGTCTATAAAGCTCGACTTGTCGCAAAGGGATTTCGACAAATTCAAGGAGTTGACTACGATGAGACTTTCTCACTAGTAGCAAAGCTAAAGTCTGTGAGGATTATGTTAGCAATCGCTGCATATTATGATTATGAGATATGGCAGATGGATGTCAAAACAGCATTCCTCAATGGAGACATTGATGAAGAGTTGTATATGATGCAACCCAAAGGTTTTGTCGATCCTAAAGATGCTAACAAGGTATGCAAACTTCAACGGTCCATCTATGGATTGAAGCAAGCATCCCGAAGTTGGAATCAACGTTTTGATAAGGTGATCAAAAGTTTTGGTTTTATACAAACTTATGGAGAAGCTTGTATTTACAAGAAAGTGAGTGGGAGCTCTGTAGCATTCTTAATACTATATGTAGATGACATATTGTTGATTGGGAATGATGTAGACCTTCTAAATAGTGTCAAGGAATATTTGAATAATAGTTTTTCAATGAAGGATCTTGGTGAAGCAGCTTACATATTAGGCATAAAGATTTATAGAGATAGATCGAAACGCCAAATATCATTGTCACAAAGTACATATTTGGACAAAGTTCTAAAGAGGTTTGGAATGGAAGATAGCAAGAAAGGGTTCTTGCCCATGTTGCCCAATACTACCTTGAGTAAAACTCAAAGTCCGACATCGGCAGAAGATAGAGAAAGGATGAGTAAGACTCCCTATGCCTCAGCCATAGGATCTCTAATGTATGCCATGCTATGTACTAGACCCGACATTGCATATGCTGTTAGTTTAACTAGCAGATATCAAAGTGATCCAGGAGTGGATCATTGGACAGCGGTCAAAAACATCCTTAAGTACTTAAGAAGAACTAAGGATATGGTTCTTTCTTATGGAGGTGATGAACAGCTCGTTGTTAATGGTTACACTGATGCTAGTTGGAACACCGATCCGGATGATTCTAAATCACAATCTGGATACGTATTTATTTTGAATGGTGCAACAGTTAGCTGGAGGAGTGCAAAGCAAAGCGTTGTGGCGAGATCTTCAACTGAATCGGAATACATGGCTGCTTCGGAGGCTTCACAAGAAGCGATATGGATGAAAGAGTTCATTACAGAGCTGGGTGTGGTTCCTAGTGCGATGTACCCAATGTCTATCTACTGTGATAACATGGGTGCCATAGCCAATGGGCAAGAACCAAGGTCACACAAGAAGCTGAAGCACATCAAGCTACGTTTTCACGCTATTCGAGAACATATCCAAGATGGGGATATAAAGATTTGCAAAGTACACACAGATCTGAATGTGGCGGATCCGTTGACTAAACCTCTCCTGAGGGCAAAACATGACCAACACCAAACTGCCATGGGTGTTCGGTATATTACCATGTAATCTAGATTAGATGACTCTAGTGCAAGTGGGAGACTGTTGGAGATATGCCCTAGAGGCAATAATAAATATAGTTATTATTATATCTTTGTGTTTATGATAAATGTTTACATTCATGCTATAATAGTATTAACAAGGAAACATTAATACTTGTGTGATTTGTAAACTTAATTTGAAGTCCCTAGTAAAGCCTCTATATAATACTAGCTTGTTGGTTAATAGATGATTGTGGTTTCCCTATCATGAACATTGAGATGTTATTAACAACAAGATCATATCGTTAGGAGAATGATATGGTGGACATACTCCTATAGATAAGCGTAGCATAAAGATCAAGTCATTTTAATAGTTCAATTGCTATATGCTTTCTGATACATAGTAACCTAATTCCTTCGACCATGAGATCATGCATATCACTTTTACCGGATGGATGCTTTGATGACATCAAACACCACACCGTAACTGGGTGGCTATAAAGGTGGCATTGAGTGTTCGGAAAGTATTGGTTGAAACACATGGATCAAGAGTGGGATTTGTCCATCCATATGACGGATAGATATACTCTGGGCCCTCTCGGTGGAATGTCATCCAATTAGCTTGCAAGCATGTGACTAGCTCACAAGGGATCACATATCACGGGAACAAGAAAAGAGTACTTATCGGTAACGAGGTTGAACTAGGTATGCAGAGATACCGACGATCATAACCTCGGATAAGTAAACTATCGTGAGACAAAGGGAAATTGGTATCGTATGTAAGTGGTTCATTCGATCGCAAAGTAATCGTAGAAATATGTGGGAGCCATATGAATTTCCAGATTCCTCTATTGGTTATTGATCGGAGAAGTGTCTCGATCATGTCCGCATAATTCACGAACCGTAGGGAGACACACTTAAGGATTCGACGTTGTTTGAGTAGTTATGGAATGATGAGAAAGAGACCAACTGTTGTTCGGAGTCTCGAATGGGATTCGGGATATCACGAGGAGATCCGGAATGGTCCGGAGAATAAGATTCATATAAGGAAAGTCCCGTTTCGGAGTTGGGGAATGATTCCGGTGTTTTCATCGGGAATGTTCTAGAAGGTTCCAGAATGTACGGCACTCCGGAGGGGAAGGGTACATTGATGTGTTATATCAAGTTGATATGATTGCATCATGTACTAAGTGTCATCGCTGAACAAAATAGAGGGATTAATCAAATCCTTGTTTGAAAAGTCAAACGCCAAGTTTGAAAGTCAAACGGCTAGTTTTGGGAAGTGGAGAGGGAGGTGGAAACCGACTTGGGGGAGGAGTTCCTCCTCCCACCGCCGGTGCACCACCAAGCCGAGTTGGGGAGGGACTCCCCTCCCCTTGGCCGGCCCCCTCCACCTATATAAGGAGGGGCAGGGCTCCCCTCCTAGACACACAAGTTCCTACACCTCTAACCCTAGCCCCAAGCCGCCGCCGCCTCCATAGCCGCCGCCGGCCCTAGGGCAAACAGCCACCGCCGCCTAGCTAAACCCTAGCCGTCGGCTTGCCCCTCCTCGGCGTGTCTAAACCCTAGATCATTGAGGGCTCTCTCATCGTCCACCATACTCGCTCTGGCTTAAGGCGAAGCCCTGCGAGATCTCCCCTCTACTTCCGGTACCACGCCGTTGTGCTGCCGGAATCGCGAGGAGAGTGCTACAACCTCCGCTACCTGCTGGAACAAGGGAGAGGAAGGTCTTCGTCGAGTACCGAACGTGTGACCGACTGCGGGAGCGCTGCCGGAACGCAGCGCCAGAAGGATCGTCTACGCGATCTTGAGATCGGGAAGAGTACGACTACATCACCCACGAGAATCCGCTCTCGTTAAACACTTTGGAATCTTCGAGGATGAGTTATTCTATCGACTCGTTGCTGCAATCTAGTAGATAGATCTTGGCTTGTTTGTTTGTATGCGGTAGAATTTTTTTGTTTTCCATGCTACGAAACCCTACACTATACGTTGGGATTAGCGGAACCGTGCTGTCACGAGGAACGTTTTCAACATTGCACTTGTACCTTGTCGTAAATAGTTGATATCGTGCTCTTTTGTCTATGGATGTCAACAGTGTGAAATAAAGAGGGGACTTGTAAGTCCATGGAGTTTGTATTCTGTGTTAGAGAAACGCCTGAGCCGCTAGCCTAAGCCATGCTTAATCATGGTGGAAACTTGCAGCATCACCATAGTGAGTCATCTGTGAAGCATCCTCAATAAAAAGCTATATGCATAGTAAATAAAAAGATTGATGCGATGCTCATTGTCTGCTTGCCTTGTCATTTTGGTTATGGGAAAGCTCCTGTACCATGTGCAAGGGGTACCCCGTTGGCGGTTCTCAATGATATGCAAATACTTACAATGACAAGAACTTACATGGACCCAAAGTTGAGTATGCATGAGGAGTGGCCCTCATATTTCAAGGGACATGAAATTGCCAACTTATATTTCGTCAAGCATATACTCCATCTTTGTCCACTTTAACTTTAATCATCTAAAGATTCTTATGATAGGGGCAATGAGGTCTCAAAGCTAGTAAGTACCATAATCTTTTGGAAGCTCTTTATGACTTGTAATCCCTGCTACCCTCTACAAAGGGACCTTTCTCCAGTTACCAGTTGAGTCAGTCAACCCACTTCCTCTCTATCTCCAGCAAGCTTTTGAGTTGTTATGTTTCAAGCATTCATATGGTGATTTATTCAATCATGTTCTTTATCTTCCTTGTTTGCACAAAACTCTTATCTATTGAGTATTACTTTGAAAGCCTTCACTTGTGAAAAACCTTTTTGAGCAAAGAGTACTCCTGTTTTGAAACTTCTACAAAAAAGCTTTTATGAAGCTGTTTATCAGGTGTTCTCTGACCAAGAACAAGTTTGCCAATTCCAATTATGATTTATCTTTATGTACCTCTATTGTGACTGTTGTACTTGGTTGCAAGCTAAGTTATATAATGGTGAGTGCTTTCTTCTATGAGTTGTGCAATGGTAAGTGTGATGCTTCTTGTTCGTATTATTTTTATCGATACTTCACTCCATAAACCTGTGGACATGTTTACTGAGCTTAGTATTCGCTTGGGGACAATAAAAGTCTAAGCTTGGGGGAGTTGATACTGTTGGAGATATGCCCTAGAGGCAATAATAAATATAGTTATTATTATATCTTTGTGTTTATGATAAATGTTTACATTCATGCTATAATAGTATTAACAAGGAAACATTAATACTTGTGTGATTTGTAAACTAAAATAGAGTCCCTAGTAAAGCCTCTTTATAATACTAGCTTGTTGGTTAATGAATGATTGTGGTTTCCCTATCATGAACATTGAGATGTTATTAACAACAAGGTCATATCGTTAGGAGAATGATATGATGGACATACTCCTATAGATAAGTGTAGCATAAAGATCAAGTCATTTTAATAGTTCAATTGTTATATGCTTTCTGATACATAGTAACCTAATTCCTTCGACCATGAGATCATGCATATCACCTTTACCGGAAGGATGCTTTGATGACATCAAACACCACACCGTAACTGGGTGGCTATAAAGGTGGCATTGAGTGTTCGGAAAGTATTGGTTGAGACACATGGATCAAGAATGGGATTTCTCCATCCATATGACGGATAGATATACTCTGGGCCCTCTCGGTGTAATGTCATCCAATTAGCTTGCAAGCATGTGACTGTCTCACAAGGGATCACATATCACAGGAACGAGAAAAGAGTACTTATCAGTAACGAGGTTGAACTAGGTGTGCAGAGATACCGACGATCAAAACCTCGGATAAGTAAATTATCGTGAGACAAAGGGAAATTGGTATCGTATGTAAGTTGTTCATTCGATCGCAAAGTAATCGTAGAAATATGTGGGAGCCATATGAATTTCCAGATTCCTCTATTGGTTATTGTTCGGAGAAGTGTCTCGATCATGTCCGCATAATTCACGAACCGTAGGGAGACACACTTAAGGATTTGACGTTGTTTGAGTAGTTATGGAATGATGAGTAAGAGATTGAATGTTGTTCGGAGTCTCAGATGGGATCCGGGATATCACGAGGAGATCCTAAATGGTCTGGAGAATAAGATTCATATAAGGAAAGTCCTGTTTCGGGGTTGGAGAATGGTTCCGGTGTTTTCATCAGGAATGTTCTAGAAGGTTCCGGAATGTCCGGCACTCCGGAAGGGAAGGGTACATGAATGTGTCATAACAAGTTGGAATGGTTGCATCATGTACTAGGTGTCATCGCTGAACAAAATAAAGGGATAAATCAAATCCTAGTTTGAAAAGTCAAACGCCAATTTGAAAAGTCAAACGACTATTTTGTTTGGTGGAGGGAGAGTAGGAAACCTACTTGGGGAGGAGTTCTGTCACATCCCAAGATTTTCCAAATCTTGTAATGTGAAAAATAAAATAAACAAAATAAATTTTTGTTGAAAATCAGGGTGAAAAGAAACTTTCGTTTCTAAATGGAAACTTAAAATCCCATCTTGAACAAACTTTAATTAAAGTTTGAATTTAACAAAATCCAAATCAAGTGAATTGCATTCCTCAATGAATGTATCTGGAAATTTAAACACTTGGAAAATAAAACCAAAACCCTAAAACCCTAATGGAAGAAAATCATTTCCAAGTTATCTCCAAACCTATGGATTTGATCCATATAAAAGTTTGTCAACAAACATTCACAAATGATCAAGAAAGACAAATAGAAATATTATAAGACCATATAAATTGGTTTCACTTAAATTGGAACCATAAGTAAAATCTTATGAATATAATAAGATAAGGAAATTAAATTTCCAAAGCTAATAAAGAATCTGTCTAAAATCCAAACCAAATGGTGAGCAAATAATCCTAAAAAGATTCAAAGTGAAAACTAAATATCAAATAAGATTTTATAAATTGGAATCACCAAGTTTGGATCTCTAAATAAAAAGATATGGATTTTATAAGATGAAATAAGAAATATTAAATAAAGAAAACTTAAAGACCAAATCAAATCTTGGCCAAATCCATAAGCAAATGGAATGATTATAATCCAAATCCAAATAAAATAAAAAGGATAAAGAATTTCCAAAATAAAATAAAATGGCATTAACCATTCTATCCCTATCTTAATAAAGACAAATCTCTAATAAGAATGATCTTTTAAATCATGAGAAAATGATATTTGGAATTTACCCAAGTGGAATAAAAGTTGTTTAATTAACTTAAATAAAATAAATCTTCCAAATAAAATTTAGGGAATTAAAACCATATTAAAATTCCATTGAAATCAAAACAAATACCCAATCTTAAATGATTAATAAATCATATTAAATTATTCCAAATAATTCAAGATGGATTATTTGACACCCAATTAGTCAAATAAAAACCTAATGAAAGGATTTGGAAAGTTAAAGATTTTAAATGGAGATTTAAAAATATTATTAAATCCTATCTAATTAAAAACTAGAGCCTATTTGGAATAATTAAAAGACCTTAAAAAGAATAAATAAATTATTCTAAAATGATTCCAAAATGTTTTACTAATCAGTGTTTAAAGCTACACAAAATTTGACAAAAGTTTGAATTCAAATGGGTGCTTGAATTGAGTAAATAAAATCAAACCAGAATAAAAGAAAAGGAAAAAGAAAAACAGAAATAGTACAAAAAAATGGAAGAGACGACCCAACCCAGCAAGCCCAGCCCACTGGTCCAACTAGCCCACTCACTCTCTCTCAAACGCAAAACGTTTTTCTCACCGCGAAAGAAACCCACGCAGTCGCTGAACGCCCGGACCCACTTTATTTTCCTCTCTCTCGCTGACAACGCAGCACCACTGCCCCGTCATCATCGTCAACCCCGCGACTCGTTCGTCCCCAAACTTCGCTGCTGTTTCTGCCGTGAATGCGCGCTGTCAATTCGCATTAATGGCTGATTAAATCCCGCGCTGCAACGACGCCTCTTAACCGCCCTGGTCTCCTCTCCCTTCTCCCCAGACCACACCTCACAGGAGCCACCAAGCTGCGTAAATTCTGCCTTGCAATGCCACTGTCTCCGACGAACTCCGGCGGCAATTCCGGCCAAACCCTGCCGCCCCTCGCCTCCTCGAGCACCCGAGCGTGACCTCCACCCCCTGGAGCTTCTCTCTGCAGCAACAGCTTGCCCGGGCTTGACCCAGAACCTCGACAACGATGACCTCAAAGCTCCTCCGCCGTCTGCCTCCACTCTGGCGACACCCCCTGGTAACTTCTGACCGCCCCATCCCCTCTGACCGATGCTCACGTACTCGCCGTGACCCCGCACATCTAACCGCGTCTTCTTTTCTCTCTGGCGTGCCCCGTGCCTTCGCCATCATCTTCAACAGGACGAGCCCGAGCAAGAGCTCAACTCCGACGAGCGATTCTCATCGACCCCGTGCGCCCCCTGCACTCTCGCAAGCACCTTGAGCATCACCGCGACTCTGCGAACTCGGTGAGCATCTCCCTTTCCTCTCTAACTTCCCGCATCATCGGCAACGCCACCGCCAGTCGCTCCGCCGCTAGTCGTTGCCGCCAGCGCCGCTGCTTAGTGGTCAAACGCGTAGCGACCGTAGGATCCTGATCTGACGGATGCGATAGAAAGAGAGCGAAGGGGTAAGTAGCACCTCTGCGCCGCACGATTCGCTTTAAATCCTGCGGTCCACGTTGCTGATCCGAGCAAAATGGTATGGGCGAATGAGAAGCAGCCACGTGTCTCTGTCGTTTTGTTTTAAAACAGATTTGATCTATTAGATGCTAGATTTTATAAAATCTATAACTTTTAATCTACACGTCCAAATTTTGCAAACTTTATATCAATGGATTCAGAAAAACAAGCCCTAGCCAACCATGCACTTTGTTTAGTAAAAAGTTTCTGTTAAATTGTTTGTTTTTTCAGAAACTTATGTATGCTTATTTAGGATATAAAATTTATTCCAAAATGATTTTGAGGATAAAATCTTTGGCAAATGGTGTGTTTTGAACCTACTGACCATAGGAAACAAATTGTGGTTTCAAAAATGTATTTGGTGAAACAAAAGAATAAATCTTTGATTTAAACCATTTCTAGTCAAATAAAAATATGGGTTAATCATTAAAAATGGTTTTGGAAGAAAACCTTTGAGAAATGTTTTGAAAATAAACTCTCTGACCCTAAACACAAGGTTTTATGGTTTGAAAACATATTTTGTTAAAACTATAGAATGTTGCCTTATTAAAAGCATTTCTACACCACATAAAATGATACCTTGTTCTAAAAATGGTTTATGAAGTAAAACCTTTTGCAAATGGTTTTGCCACTTTATAAATTGACCATTAGGTGTTTTCAAATGTTTGTGAACCATTAGAAACCATTTTTTTACAAATAAAACAATCTTTGGCATGCTTGCATGCATTATCTTGTTTCTATTATTTTATGTGATGAATTGCTTGAATGGTAGATTGAAATATTGTTGCTTGATTGAATTGTAGTGATTGAAGTGTGTGAACATTGCAAACATCAAGGAGTGAACTTATACTCTCTACCAAAAAGGCAAGTGATGCTTCATACTTTTGTCCCATTATTTTCACTATGCATTAGTGATATTTCTAAGTAAGACTTGCATGGAATTTTGTTAAGTATAAACCATGCTATGGGAAATCCTAGTAGATGAAACCTTAGTAGAAATTTCCTAAGTTAAGATTCCTACTACTATCATGCTTAGCTTAGCTAGTAGAAAACAAGGGTGGAATATATATACATGCTATGGAAAAATTTCTAAGTCTGAGGACTTGTGTTTTTGTTTAATAAAACAACTAAGTGAATGAATCACCTGGGTGGAATGGAAGGAATGGTTTGTGTTGAGTGGTCGTGCAAGTCCAGTATGCCGGGGGAAACTTGGGCATCACCAAGTCCAGCATGCTGGGGAAAACCTGGTGTCTCACTTGTGGATGGCCACCCAGGAAAAAAGAGATTTGAGATGTCAAATGTTGAGAAGCTTCAAGTGGAACCACTTGGCATTATGGGCTCTGCCTGGATCATATAGGTTGCAATAACTTAGCCAAATGGACAGTTGGTGGTAGGGGTTTGATAGGTTGGAGCGCGTCCATTTTGGTCTAAGGGAAGGCTTCTGAAAGATCTTGTCTTGGTGAAACCAAGTATTGTGGGGAAAGTGCACCACCTCTGCAGAGTGTAAAATCTAAGTACTTAGCCATGTCCCTGGCAAAGGACAATTTGAGCATCAAGACATGGAAGCTATCAAGAATCTCATCATCCAAATTTCTAACTTAAAAACTTGTGGATTGAACAAGGGTTTAAGGTTCACCAATTTCTATTGGTGGTTCCTTGGGTGATTTTGTCAAAGCAAAAACTTAGTGTTTTCAAATGATAAGGAAAAATCTACTTTGAGCAATGCAAGCCTAAGCTCCACTTAGCCAAATGCATATAGATGATAGACTCCACTATACTACCATAGTATCACTTGCCAATACAAATCAAATGTATTGACCCTTGTGGCTATAACTTGTTATGTTGTAGGTTTGATTGATATTAGTGAAGTTTAATGATTAGGATTACAAGTCTACAACCAACATGTCTGCCTGTGGCACTTTGAAGATGAAGGACCCCATGCTATTGTTATATTCTGCTGCATTGTAATGAGATAGCGAAATGAGCTATGTAAGATGTAATAATTTATTTTATTCCTGGTTATAAAGTTGTATTATGACCTTTGTTTCTTGATATTACATCTTAACCGTGGATGCTAGATATTGATCCAGGGACTAGCATTGTAAACACAGGGATCTCTACCTTATTAAAGGTTTGGAACCTTACAGATGGTATCAGAGCATTGTGTTGCCTGCAGGATTTTTAAACCTAGGATTGGACAAAAACCCTTAGAAAAATAGGAGTTGTATTTGTTCCAAAACTTATTTACAAAAAATCTTGTAAACTCTTTCCCCAACCATTTTGGTTTTGACTCTACATCTCTTCTATTCAAACTTGATGGACAAAGCCTACCCCATGGCCAAAGACTTCACCATGAGCTAAGGACTTCATCAACTCTAATGACTTCAACATCATCAACTCTAATGACTTCAACATCTTCAACTCTAATGACTTCAACATCATCAACTCTAATGACTTCAACATCTTCAACTCTAATGACTTCAGCATCTTCAACATTTTCACCAAGGACTTCAACCTTAGATATTACTAAGGACTACAAGTGAGACAAGAAATGTTGCTCAAGACTTGAGGACTAAGGAAACACAACTTAGCAAGAACCATCATCACCTTGAAGTTTTGAGGCCAAGATTCAAGAAATTCTCTAAGGATACAAACATCTTGTTCAAAAAGAAACAACCAAGGAGGATGGAAAGATCTCAAGTGAACCATATAGATGGACCACCATATTTAGTTTAAGCCAAACCCACCAACTTATGTGGTGTAACAAAAATATTTTTGGTTGCCTAAAAATATGCTTGAAACTTGTTGTTTGAGTGGAATGTTTGTTTGTGATTGCTTGCACATTGCTTATGTGAATTGTGATGTGTGTGATTAGAATTATTCCCTTAGAAATATTTTGCCTATTCTAATCCCAATCCAACCCAAACAGATGACCTCTCCAAAAGACTCCAACATCAAGGATGGTGACAACAACAACAACCAAGAGATGCACGTGAGAGAACAACTACTAGCAAACAAAACCCAGTTGAGCCAAGTGACAACTCAACTTTTAGCCAACAACAATGGATTAGACCCAGCCATACAAAGAATTTTGAAACTTCAATCCCAATTGTTGCAAGGGATGGCTACTCAAATGATGAACATGGGAGAAAAATCTTCCCAAGGAGCTTATGACAACAAGGATGACAAAGATGTTATTCTAGAAGGAACCCAAGCTTGATATTTGTGGAGACAAGGATCACACTTCCAAGGAGCATGAAGATAAATGCCCCAATTGTGAAGAGAAACATCCAATTGACCAGTGCCCTACAACCCAAGCTACTTGTTACCTATGTGAAGGAAACAATCATGTCCCTATCCAATGCCCCATCTATTCCATAGTTGAACAAAGGAAACAAGGTGGAGTGCAACAACTGATTGCAGATTACCATGAGAGAGCCAAGTCTATCAAGAAGGATGAAGACAAAGGAAAATCACAGCTTGTACCTCCATGCAATATGACTCAATTTGTGAGGACCAAAGAGGAGACATATGTATTATCCAAGGAGTAATAAAAGGTCAAGGAGACCAGGAACTGTTCCTACCTTTGAGTTAACATATGAAGAACATGAACTAGAAGCACTCCTAGCTTTGGAGAAACCCAAGAAAAAGAAGGACAAAAGCCATGTGCAATGTGGTCATTGCAAAGAAATGGGACACTATGCCAGTGAATGTCCAGAGAAGCAGAAGTATAAGGAGATTAGCCAAGTGTGGTGCAACAACTGCAAAGAGCTAGGCCATTATGTAGCAACTTGTCCACAGAAGATACGTGATGAACTCAATCTTATCACATGCTACAATTGTGGTAACCAAGGACATTATGCAAGCAACTATCCAGAAAATATGAAGCACAAGATAAACAAGCCTATGAAGGATCTCAGCCTTGTCACATGTTTCAAGTGTGGAAACAAAGGACACTATGCAGATGTTTGCCCAGAGAGATTTCAACAAGATCCCAAACAAGCCAAGATGTAATCTAGTTGGATTTTTTTTTAAGGGTGGTAGTACCCTAGAAGCTTTGAGCCAACTTGTAACCCTAGCCTCCCCAAATCTCGGGACGAGATTTATTTTAAGGGTGGTAGCCTGTCACATCCCAAGATTTTCCAAATCTTGTAATGTGAAAAATAAAATAAACAAAATAATTTTTTTGTTGAAAATCAGGGTGAAAAGAAACTTTTGTTTCTAAATGTAAACTTAAAATCCCATCTTGAACAAACTTTAATTAAAGTTTGAATTTAACAAAATCCAAATCAAGTGAATTGCATTCCTCAATGAATGTATCTAGAAATTTAAACACTTGGAAAATAAAACCAAAACCCTAAAACCCTAATGGAAGAAAATCATTTCCAAGTTATCTCCAAACCTATGGATTTGATCCATATAAAAGTTTGTCAACAAACATTCACAAATGATCAAGAAAGACAAATAGAAATATTATAAGACCATATAAATTGGTTTCACTTAAATTGGAACCATAAGTAAAATCTTATGAATATAATAAGATAAGGAAATTAAATTTCCAAAGCTAATAAAGAATCTGTCTAAAATCCAAACCAAATGGTGAGCAAATAATCCTAAAAAGATTCAAAGTGAAAACTAAATATCAAATAAGATTTTATAAATTGGAATCACCAAGTTTGGATCTCTAAATAAAAAGATATGGATTTTATAAGATGAAATAAGAAATATTAAATAAAGAAAAATTAAAGACCAAATCAAATCTTGGCCAAATCCATAAGCAAATGGAATGATTATAATCCAAATCCAAATAAAATAAAAAGGATAAAGAATTTCCAAAATAAAATAAAATGGCATTAACCATTCTATCCCTATCTTAATAAAGACAAATCTCTAATAAGAATGATCTTTTAAATCATGAGAAAATGATATTTGGAATTTACCCAAGTGGAATAAAAGTTGTTTAATTAACTTAAATAAAATAAATATTCCAAATAAAATTTAGGGAATTAAAACCATATTAAAATTCCATTGAAATCAAAACAAATACCCAATCTTAAATGATTAATAAATCATATTAAATTATTCCAAATAATTCAAGATGGATTATTTGACACCCAATTAATCAAATAAAAACCTACTGAAAGGATTTGGAAAGTTAAAGATTTTAAATGGAGATTTAAAAATATTATTAAATCCTATCTAATAAAAACTAGAGCCTATTTGGAATAATTAAAAGACCTTAAAAAGAATAAATAAATTATTCTAAAATGATTCCAGAATGTTTTACTAATCAGTGTTTAAAGCTACACAAAATTTGACAAAAGTTTGAATTCAAATGGGTGCTTGAATTGAGTAAATAAAATCAAACCAGAATAAAAGAAAAGGAAAAAGAAAAACAGAAACAGTACAAAAAAATGGAAGAGACGACCCAACCCAGCAAGCCCAGCCCACCGGCCCAACTATCCCACTCACTCTCTCTCAAACACGAAACGTTTTTCTCACCGCGAAAGAAACCCACGCAGTCGCTGAACGCCCGGACCCACTTTCTTTTCCTCTCTCTCGCTGACAACGCAGCCCCACTGCCCCGTCATCATCGTCAACCCCGCGACTCGTTCGTCCCCAAACTTCGCAGTTGTTTCTGCCATGAATGTGCGCTGTCAATTCGCGTTAATGACTGATTAAATCCCGCGCTGCAACGACGCCTCTTAACCGCCCTGGTCTCCTCTCCCTTCTCCCCAGACCACACCTCACAGGAGCCACCAAGCTGCGTAAATTCTGCCTTGCAATGCCACTGTCTCCGACGAACTCCGGCGGCAATTCCGGCCAAACCCTGCCGCCCCTCGCCTCCTCGAGCACCCGAGCGTGACCTCCACCCCCTGGAGCTTCTCTCTGCAGCAACAGCTTGCCCGGGCTTGACCCAGAACCTCGACAACGATGACCTCAAAGCTCCTCCGCCGTCTGCCTCCACTCTGGCGACACCCCCTGGTAACTTCTGACCGCCCCATCCCCTCTGACCGATGCTCACGTACTCGCCGTGACCCCGCACATCTAACCGCGTCTTCTTTTCTCTCTGGCGTGCCCCGTGCCTTCGCCATCATCTTCAACAGGACGAGCCCGAGCAAGAGCTCAACTCCGACGAGCGATTCTCATCGACCCCGTGCGCCCCCTGCACTCTCGCAAGCACCTTGAGCATCACCGCGACTCTGCGAACTCGGTGAGCATCTCCCTTTCCTCTCTAACTTCCTGCATCACCGGCAACGCCACCGATAGTCGCTCTACCGCCAGTCATCGCCGCCAGCACCGCTGCTTAGTGGTCAAACGCGTAGCGACCGTAGGATCCTGATCTGACGGATGCGATAGAAAGAGAGCGAAGGGGTAAGTAGCACCTCTGCGCCGCACGATTCACTTTAAATCCTGCGGTCCACGTTGCTGATCCGAGCGAAACGGTATGGGCGAATGAGAAGCATCCACGTGTCTCTGTTGTTTTGTTTTAAAACAGATTTGATCTATTAGATGCTAGATTTTGTAAAATCTATAACTTCTAATCTATTAGATGCTAGATTTGATCTATTAGATGCTAGATTTTGCAAACTTTATATCAATGGATTCAGAAAACAAGCCCTATCCAACCATGCACTTTGTTTAGTAAAAAGTTTCAGTTAAATTGTTTGTTTTTGCAGAAACTTAAGTATGCTTGTTTAGGATATAAAATTTATTCCAAAATGATTTTGAGGATAAAATCTTTGGCAAATGGTGTGTTTTGAACCTACTGACCATAGGAAACAAATTATGGTTTCAAAAATGTATTTGGTGAAACAAAAGAATAAATCTTTGATTTAAACCATTTCTAGTCAAATAAAAATATGGGTTAATCATTAAAAATGGTTTTGGAAGAAAACCTTTGAGAAATGTTTTGAAAATAAACCCTCTGACCCTAAACACAAGGTTTTATGGTTTGAAAACATATTTTGTTAAAACTATAGAATGTTGCCTTATTAAAAGCATTTCTACACCACATAAAATGATACCTTGTTCTAAAAATGGTTTATGAAGTAAAACCTTTTGCAAATAGTTTTGCCACTTTATAAATTGACCATTAGGTGTTTTCAAATGTTTGTGAACCATTAGAAACCATTTTTTACAAATAAAACAATCTTTGGCATGCTTGCATGCATTATCTTGTTTCTATTTTTTTATGTATGAATTGTTTGAATGGTAGATTGAAATATTGTTTCTTGATTGAATTGTAGTGATTGAAGTGTGTGAACATTGCAAAGATCAAGGAGTGAACTTATACTCTCTACCAAAAAGGCAAGTGATGCTTCATACTTTTGTCCCATTATTTTCACTATGCATTAGTGATATTTCTAAGTAAGACTTGCATGGAATTTTGTTAAGTATAATCCATGCTATGGGAAATCCTAGTAGATGAAACCTTAGTAGAAATTTTCTAAGTTAAGATTCCTACTACTATCATGCTTAGCTTAGCTTGTAGAAAATAAGGGTGGAATATATATACATGCTATGGAAAAATTTCTAAGTCTGAGGACTTGTGTTTTTGTTTAATAAAACAACTAAGTGAATGAATCACCTGGGTGGAATGGAAGGAATGGTTTGTGTTGAGTGGTCGTGCAAGTCCAGTATGCCGGGGGAAACTTGGGCATCACCAAGTCCAGCATGCTGGGGAAAACCTGGTGTCTCACTTGTGGATGGCCACCCAGGAAAAAAGAGATTTGAGATGTCAAATGTTGAGAAGCTTCAAGTGGAACCACTTGGCATTATGGGCTCTGCCTGGATCATATAGGTTGCAATAACTTAGCCAAATGGACAGTTGGTGGTAGGGGTTTGATAGGTTGGAGCGCGTCCATTTTGGTCTAAGGGAAGGCTTCTGAAAGATCTTGTCTTGGTGAAACCAAGTATTGTGGGGAAAGTGCACCACCTCTGCAGAGTGTAAAATCTAAGTACTTAGCCATGTCCCTGGCAAAGGACAATTTGAGCATCAAGACATGGAAGCTATCAAGAATCTCATCATCCAAATTTCTAACTTAAAAACTTGTGGATTGAACAAGGGTTTAAGGTTCACCAATTTCTATTGGTGGTTCCTTGGGTGATTTTGTCAAAGCAAAAACTTAGTGTTTTCAAATGATAAGGAAAAATCTACTTTGAGCAATGCAAGCCTAAGCTCCACTTAGCCAAATGCATATAGATGATAGACTCCACTATACTACCATAGTATCACTTGCCAATACAAATCAAATGTATTGACCCTTCTGGCTGTAACTTGTTATGTTGCAGGTTTGATTGATATTAGTGAAGTTTAATGATTAGGATTACAAGTCTACAACCAACATGTCTGCCTGTGGCACTTTGAAGATGAAGGACCCCATGCTATTGTTATATTCTGCTGCATTGTAATGAGATAGCGAAATGAGCTATGTAAGATGTAATAATTTATTTTATTCCTGGTTATAAAGTTGTATTATGACCTTTGTTTCTTGATATTACATCTTAACCGTGGATGCTAGATATTGATCCAGGGACTAGCATTGTAAACACAGGGATCTCTACCTTATTAAAGGTTGGGAACCTTACAAGTTCCCTCCCTCCACCGCCGGCCCACTTGGAGACTGAGTTGGGGAGGGACTCCCCTCCCCTTGGCGCGCCCCCTCCACCTATATAAGGAGGGGCAGGGCTGCCTCTCCAAACACACAACACCACGCCCCGCAAACCCTAACCCTAGCCGTCGGCGCCGCCACCTCCTGCTGCCGCCGCCTAGGGCAAGCCGCCGCCGCCTAGGCAAACCCTAGCCGCCGGCCTTGCCTCCTCTTTGGTGCATCTAAACCCTAGATCATCGAGGCTCTCTCATAGTCCACCATACTCACTCCGGCTTAAGGCGAAGCCCTGTGAGATCTCCCCTCTACTTCCGGTACCACGCCGTCGTGCTGCCGGAATCGCGAGGAGAGTGCTACAACCTCCGCTGCCTGCTGGAACAAGGGAGAGGAAGGTCTTCGTCGAGTACCGAACGTGTGACCGACTGCGGAAGCGCTGCCGGAACGCAGCGCCGGAAGGATCGTCTACGCGATCTTGAGATCGGAAAGAGTACGACTACATCACCCACAAGAATCCGCTCTCGTTAAACACTTTGGAATCTTCGAGAGTGAGTTATTCTATCGACTCGTTGCTACAATCTAGTAGATAGATCTTGGCTTGTTTGTTTGTATGCGGTAGAATTTTTTTGTTTTCCATGCTACGAACCCCTACAGATACGCCCAATTTGCATCACCATTCTATATCATAATTTACCTCTATTCATTGTTATTTGTATTATTATGAGGTATTACTTATGGCTTTTCATCTGTTTATACATGTTGGATGATTCCTGGAGGATGGACTACCGAAGTCTAGATTCTGATGGAAAAGACGGTGTTTCGGTGCAATTTCGCGAAGATCATAAAAATACCAGAAAAATATGGAAACATATTATTTTACCGGAAGACGAAAGAAGCCAGAAGGAGGAGCGAAGGGGGGGCACAGGGGGCCCACACCCCCTAGGCGCGGGCCCACCTGACCCCGCGCCTAGGGTGGGTTTGGCCCACCTGTTCGGCCTCCGACTCCGTCCCTTCGCCTATATCTTCCCTATGGAACCCTAACACTAGGGGGGCGACCACAGATAGACTTCCGCCGCCTCTAGGAGGCAGAAAACACCGAGAGAGAAAGATCTCTCCGGCAGACAGATTTCTGCTAGGGGAATTCCTTCCTGGAGAGGGGAGACCGTCGCCATCAACACC
Organism: Avena sativa; assembly: GCA_916181665.1. Lineage (NCBI taxonomy): Eukaryota > Viridiplantae > Streptophyta > Magnoliopsida > Poales > Poaceae > Avena > Avena sativa. Next base: position 365,971,849 of record OV702297.1, on the reverse strand, counting down.
GTCATCAATCTAGGATTCATCGGTATCATCATCATCCACACCATCATCTCCACCAGCACCATCATCACCACTCCGTCCCACTGTAACAATTGTTTTGGAAATTGCTTAGTTCATTAGGGGAAACTTTCCCAGTGTTAATTACTATTGTAGTTGATGCCTGTGAGTGGAACCATTGGATTATTGTTTATGTTCAGATTGTTATCCATTATCATATCATCTTTGATTTTGATCCATATGATCTCTTGTGAGTAGTTCGTTTAGTTCTTGAGGACATGGGAGAAGTCATGTTGTTAGTAGTGAATATGTGATGAGTTATTATTCAATGGTTTAGTATTTAAGTTGTGGTGCTATTCTTCTAGTGGTGTCATGTGAACATTGACTACATGATACTTCACCATTTATGGGCCTAGGGGAATGAATTGTGTATTTGGCTACTAATCGTGGGGTTGCCGGAGTGACAGAAACCTGAACCCCCGTTAGGACACCTTTGCACAAGGGAGTGTAGGATCTCAGAGTTTAAGGCTGTGGTTAGATTTATATCTTAATTACTTTTCTATAGTTACAGATGTTTGCAGGGGGTTTAATCACAAGTATGTATCAGTCCTAGGAAGGGCAGTATATTAGCACAAGTTCACCCGCACAACACTTACAAACACCAGTGAAAAATACTCAGCTATTTGAAGCGAAAGCACTTGACAGAATTCCCATGCGTCCTCGAGAACATTTGATCCTTATTAGTATTTTCACCGGCTTGTCCTTTGCCAAGAAAGGATTGGGCCACTTGCTCCGTTTGTTTGCTACTTCTATTACTTGCTCTTTGTTTTGTTGCTTTGTCAGAAAACCACTGAAAAATCGTTTGTTAAGTATTCACAGGGATTTCCTGCTCCATACCACTGTTCAACACCTTCTGCTCCTCGTTGGGATCGACACTCCTATTTATCGAAAGTACTATCCCCTATACTTGTGGGTCATCAGCAGGGTGTCGGGAAGAACTTCAGATCCCCCCGATCCAGGGACGATGGTGACGGCGGCTACAGACGGTTTCGTGGAGATTTGATCGGATGCTTAGGGTTTCTGCATCGGGGGCTTCTTATAGGCGAAGGGGGAGGCCGAGGCGGCGGCCAGGGGCGCCAAACCCTAGCCAGGCGCGGGATGGGGCCCACCCGCGCCTGGGGTGGGTCTGGCCACCCTGGCCGGCCCCTCCGGCTCTCCTCTGGACTTCTTGTTCCCTACGGAAAGTAATTGACTTTGATGTTTGTCCCGTCTAATTCCGAGAATATTTCTTTACTAACTTTTCTAAAACAAAAAAACAGTAGAAAACATGCATCTGACACTGTTGCAACTTGTTAATAGGTTCGTACCAGAAAACATGTAAAAAGCACCTCAAAATGTAGACAAATAAAGCAAAGTAGATACTAAACAAGTATGGAGCATTAAAAATTATAGATACGTTTTCAACATATCAGTATATTGCCTGATAATAATACTTTTGCTATGATGTATGCATGTGTCAATGTGGGTGACTCACTACCGTTGTTAACCAGGTAGATTGTGGAGCATGGCGATGTGATACGTCCTTAGTTTGATTTATACGTGACTAGACAATTTACAAATTTATGAGTTTTGATGGTTTTCTTAGCCTATACATAATCTTGTGTATGTTTCCGCTTAGCTTTATATCTTCATTGAGAAATTTAAGTTTGTGTAAAAATTCGATGGTCCTCTCCTGGCTCGAGCATGAATGCGTGACACACGGGGTGAAGAAAACAAATATGTAAGAAGTGTTTACCGATTTCTATTTATAGCTTAATTTTCTCTTTAAATCGATAAACGTGTGACACACTCTTAACATTTTGACCAATGACATATGGGCAACGCGCGAAGGATATGATCCTGAATCAACGTGCATTAATTTCTTGATGAAATAAATACCGGTCTCTTTATAAAGACGGACAACCCACGCAAAAAGAATCACAACTCCTTTCTAAAACTTACTCATGTATCACATACCGAATTGGAGTGTCCGTAGTCGTAGAAACCCCCGTGAGAAATTCTTGTGGGCGAAAGTAGTGATTGTATATGGAATGAATCTACCCAACATGATTGTATAAGCTAGGTCTAGGAAAAGCGACGGGTGGCGGTCCCATGGGTGGAAGGGCACGAGGTGCGGCGCCTGCGACGGAGTGCCGAGAGGTTGGAAGCGGGTGAATAGGGTTTAGCCAGACTATGAGGGAGGCGGCGTTCATGTGTGCATTGCACATGGATAAGGCAACGATGGTGCTCAATTGAGCGACGGAGATAGAGACCTAGTTAGAACTAGACGGGCAAGGCGGAAAGGCAGCCATCAGAAGAAACCTTAGGCATAGAGACCTTGAAGAAAAGAATCTACGCCGCCGAATGAAGAAAGCGTAAACGGTGAGGCCTCGAAGACAAGAATCTGTCTGCCAAGTGCCAAACGTCCAAACCACGGCAGCGTGCTCAGTCGCTCCAAAGAGCTAGCCGGCTAGCCGCCGTTAGGATCCGTGGAATCGACCAGGCAAAAATGGAAACCCTAGTGAGATTTTAGGGTTAAATTGTCCACGGTTCCCTCCCTCGCCGGCGCAGATTCTTCTCTACGAGATCTCGGGGCCTAAGGTTTCTTCTGCCCGCCGCCTCTCTGCTTCCTCTGGCGCAGTGGTTGACATGTCACGCCCACGCGGCCCCGACTGCCCCTCCGCCGCCCAACCCAACGCCGCCGTCGCCGCCGCGTCCGTGTGCAATGCACGCATCAACGTTGCCGGCCCTACACCCAGGCACCCTATACCCATGCCGTTCTCTGGTCACTTCCGACCTCTCGGCGTTCCGCCGCCGGCGCCCTACCGGGCGCCCTTCTATCCAATGAGACTGCCCCCGGTATTCCCGCCCTTCAGGCCACCTGTCCATTTCCCCATGCCTCACGTATTCATGCCTCTGCTACCATCGCTGGGTCGATTCATTCCACACCCAAGCACCCCCTTTAACCCCTTCGGTAAGTTTAGTTTATTTTTGGATGATGAATGTTGATCGATTTTTCTAGAAAAGAAAAATGTCCTGCGAGTTTTGCAAAGGGAATGTCTTGGATTAGATCAATTCAGAAGGGACCACAGGTTCAGATCCCGGTGATTTGGCGTTTGGATTTTAGAATTGGCTACAATTTTAATATGATTATCAGTTTACCTTTTGCTGACTGCTTCTCTGTAACAGTATTGGTTGTGCCGGGACAAACTTCCCCACATGAAAGCGAGCCCCATGTTTGTTTCAGAAGATCTAATGATCGTACACGACCTTTGGTGTGTTTTCACGACCTTGTTGTTGTTTGGTAATGCTTTTTTATATTAAATCAAATGCAGCGCACATCATTTCAGTGGTCTAACTGAGTACATACTGTAGCTTATTTTGCTTATTGAATTAGTGTACATCTTTTTTTTTGTATATACATCATCCTACCACGGGTACATGCAAATTTCAGAAGTAACATTTCTTAGATGCGTGCTATATCATTTCCATTTTTTTAAAGTTATCAAACCCATTTTTTTAATAATAAGAAGCCATTGATAGCAAAAGATTTCTTGAAGCTACCCAATGGTGATGCACTGCATTTGTTTATGGTAGCACGATATCTCCGAGTTTTGCAAATGAGTGCTACAAGCCTATATCTGTTTTTGGTTAGGTTAAAATTGTATAACTACCTAGATCTGCCTCTAAGTTGCAGAAATCTGCTAACTCTGAAGTTGTCATATATTTTGTTTTGGGTAAATGTCATTCTGATTAGTTTGTATTGTTAGCAACATATGTGTAAATTTGCATATATATTTTTATATTAGGTAATCTACTATAAATTTGCATTTATGTACGATCTCTCTAAATTTTGCAATAAAACCTACCAATGCATCCTTCTGCCCAAAGGGGTGCTGAGAGTAATGACCGCTTTTACTGTTCTGCTTGATTGGAGCTGTATAATTTTTGTTCCAGACTATTCTGCGGGAAATTACTTGCATGTCTGCTGAATGACCTTATTCTTTTCTCTGGTTTCTTAATGAAGACTTACTAATATGGCAGAAGGAATTATCTGTTCTTTTCTACAGTTAATCCGAGGTGTATCACGCAGTATCCTGTCTATCAACAGCCTCTAGTCTTCCCTCCGAGACCCATAAATCCTCCCGTTGGTGTTTTATCACATCAACGGCCAGCGGTGATTGATGGAACTTTTGGCCCTGTAACCGCAGCCAGACCACATATCGAACCTGTTGCTCCAGCTAATGAACCAGAATTTAAAGTATATGTCGGCAAGATTGCATCAACAGTGGACAGTGATTTTGTTCTTTCTCTTCTTCAGGTATTGTTATTTTTGCCAGTATTTCCTACGTTAACAAGATGATCTCTTAAGATTGTATCACTAGAATTAAGTTGTGGTTTCAACTGACCTTGGAAGACCTATTAGGTTTGGCAAAGCATGTTATAGGATATTTATCATGGATAGAAGTTAGTTAATTGGAGCATATAGAAGGAAAGTTTTGAAGGGGAGCCTTGCCGCAGTGGTAGAGCTGTTGCCTTGTGACCATGAGGTCACAGGTTCGAGGGTTCGAGTCCTGGAAACAGCCTCTTGCAGAAATGCAGGGAAAGGCTGCGTACGAAAGACCCAAAGTGGTCGGACCCCTCCCGGGACCCTGCGCAAGCGGGAGCTATGGGTCTGTTTGGATCACGCCTGAGCCAGCCCAGCCAAAATTGGCACACCAAATATTTGGCGGAGGATTCTGCCGCCAGGATTTCGCCAACGCGCGGGCGTAAATACTGAACAGGGCTACCAAAATATTGGTGTGGTTCCGAATCTTTGGCTTTGATCCAAATGGATCCCGTGGTAGCAGTCAACGACCAAAAAATTGGTTGGGCGAGACGCGCCTGCAATCCAAACAGCCCCTACGTGCACCGGGCTGCCTTTTTTTATATAGAAGGAAAGTTTGTGAGGCATTATATGTCATATTCTTTGTATCAGTCGAGTAGAAAATAATGTGTATTTGCCTCTTTTTTTCTACAGCTCTGTGGGGTTGTAAAAAGTTGGAATCCAGTCACAAACCCCATTGATGGAACTCGTACTGCGTTTGGCTTTTGTGATTTTGAATCTGCGGATGGCAGTCTTCGTGCATGGCGGTTGCTCAACAAACTGAGCATTGATGGTCAAGAACTGGTGGTATGTGCGTGGATGCATCTGCATGCCATTTATGCTTGCAACATTTACAGATAAATGTATAGGCTAGGTTATATAATTTCCTGGAATGAAAGTAACCCTTGTTAGAGTTATTATTATCAGAATGGGAATATTAATAATGATCTGTTAGTACATCACATATCGCATTTTGTAGATTTACATCATTGGAAAAAAGGTTATGCTAACATCTGTAGACATGCAATGAATTGGGGAAAATAGGCCCACAGCCATGTGGGGGCAGGGGAGCAATGGTGACTTGGGGAATTGAGGTTGAGTGGCGGGGACCGGCTTGATGCACTTCTCTAGAGGCACAAAGTTCGGCAGATGATTCTGACATGTGTGAGCCTAGGGGTATTTTGGTTATTTGATGCCGCACTTAACTGTTAAATGGACGGAGAGATGAATTGTATATGCATAAGTGCACCTAACAGAGAAGTAGTTATCTGTGTAAAACTAATGACTTAAGCTCAATTGGCTTCAAAACTTGTGATGTTGGTACAAGGTTTCGTTTAGTTAAGCAATTTATAATCATGACGGTAATGATTTCTTGAATTTTTCAAGTGTTGGGACTTGGAACCATATATGTATCTTTGTTCATGTTACTAAAGTAGGATTGTTGCCAGAACTAATAGTGATATCTTTATTCTTCTGTAGTGGTTTTTAAAACAATTGTTGTGTAGAGGTGTAGAGCATATAATACTTGAAGTTGGTAAGATACGAATCTGTCTTAGTACTGCTGAATGATTGAGTCCAGCGAGCTGTCTACAAAAGAAAGTTTAACCTTGTAAAATTGCTTTATCAATGTTATTATACTTAAAAGCAACTCTGAACCCGTAGTTCTTTATTACAAGTTTTAACATTTGTACTTTTTCTTTGTTTATGAAGACTTGGTTACCTTCAATTTTTTTACCAATCATATATGGTTGAAGCTAAAGCATTTGAAGAAGTGAGGTTTTTTCCCCGTTTTGCTTCGTTTGCATGAGCACTTTTTATTTCCTTTTGAAGCTTCGATTTGCAATGTTTTTCTTTCCTCTGGTTCACAGTCTAGTGAAGTGCTTATTTGTTCTTATGTATGCATGTTTTCTTTTGTTAAAATAGCTTAATGTCAATGAAGCCACAAAAGCGTATCTTCAGAAATTTGGGGAGAATACTACAGAAGAGAATGCCAAAGAAGCAGAAACCGAAACAAGGGATGGAATGGTATCTTTAGCTGACAATAGAAAAGACTTGTCAGGAGCTATTCCCCATTTAACGGAAAAGGGAGCTGTTGTTGGTGGGCAGATGAGCAGTCAAGGGAAAACAAAAAGATGTCGGTATGGTACAGAAGAATATTCTGACTCTGATAAGGATGCTATGCAAAAGATCCGTATTATGATTGAAGAAAGAATGAAGACTAAATATTTGGAAGATAGGGAAGATGGAGAAGTGTCTCCAGCTGGAAAGTCTTCTCCGCAAATTGATGCAGTATCATCAATGGATATCTCTATGGAGTGGGAATCTACCGTTGAACACAAGACGAAACGTCAGCACAGGGAAAGTGAGTTTATTTTTTGCCTTTTTATTTACAATATCTTCTCCATATTCTAGTTATATCTTGAACTTGAATTTATTTTCGCTTCTTGGACAGGTGAGTTTCATATGAACAGTGATGAAGAAAAGATCATTGTATGTCTACCAGGCCTAATCTCGGATGAGCACAACAACAGTGCCCCAGGAGAGGAAGTGGATTTGGACCCACAAGCTACGTCCAATTCAGGGAGCCAGGAAACTTTGGATGCAAAACAGCTGCTTGCTGCTGTGCCTAAGACGAAGGAAGAATTGTTTGCTTACGATGTTAATTGGGCAATTTATGATAAGGTGAAAAATAATTATCCACCTTTTTCATTTTAAATTTCAGTACTTGAAAAGATGTTTGATTTATGTAAACTTAAAACAAGAACCAGTCAATTTTGTTGCCTCGCATAACATGTTTTTAAATATCAACTACATCACATTCTTATGACATCAAACACGTGTTTTTCTTTTCTGCAGCATGGGTTGCATGAGAAAATGAGGCCTTGGATTTCAGAGAAGTCCGCTGAAATTTTTGGTGAGGAAATACCAGAGTTTGTGGACTATGTTGTTGCATCCACCAAAGAGCATGTCGAGGCACCCAGAATGTTGGAGGCCCTTGCATCCCTTATGGATCATTCTGCAGAAAAGTTTGTCCTCTCGGTGTGGACGAATCTAATATTTGAAATTAAGAAAGCCGAAGCCGGGCTAGCATGAAAAGGCCATGTCAGGTCAGTTGTTCTCTTTTGAACTTCCTTTTGTTGATATAAGATCTATCAATTTCGGTTGTCTTCTCCTGTTGATACTGTTAAGGTCACGCCTGACATTATTAAAGCACTCCAAAGTCAATGCAGTTTCAAATTGAGCCATTGTTCAAATACGTAACTGAATTGTTGACATTCTGTATGTGCTGCTGCCTTTCACAGTGCCTTCTCGTTGCTCAAGCTGGTGGATGATTTCAAAGAGATTGGCGACGTACAACCATTCTTCCTCTGGGTACCTCTGAGCTGCATTTGAATGTCGAGGTGGGCACTTTGTTAATATCTTAGAGCTGAGCAGTCAACTTGGGGATTGTGTTCTCCTGGTTATCATGATACTGCAGTGGAAAAAGTCGTTATTCAGCTCAAGTGTCGAGATTATGAAACATGTCTTCCATGTAGGAGGTCTCCTCCTAGTTCTGTTTAAGTATATCAAGCCGCTTAGTGTAGGTCTGGTCACTGTTAAAGAGTGTAGTGTGTTTTTTGTCGGAAGAATCTTGTGTTGATATGCTTCATAGCCTGCTTGAATCCATTCTTATGTTGATATGCGTGAATCCTTGCCTGTTGTCACAAACTGACGCCCAGCCAGAAATACCCGCAGATCCCCGTTGGTCTGTTTTGCATGCCGGTTTTTTACGGCCCAGCACCAGATACCCAGCAAAACCCTGCCTGCGAGTAGCTAGTCTTGCCTCGTGTTTCTGCAGCTCAGCTCGCGTTTCGGGTGGTTTCACCGGCTACCCGTGGAATAAATACCCTTGATCCACATAAAAACCAAAGGACCTGTAGTGGGGTATCTAAGATAAGCAAAATGAAAAAGTCAACTAGTATTGCACCCGCTAAAAATATATTTGCAAACGTGACACCTCGAACTAACTTCATCGTGGCGCATTCTCAAACTAAGATAAGGTGCATCCTTAGCCTGACTAGTTCATCCAGGGCCTTAGAGCATCTCTACCAGATACCGCAAAAGTGGTCAATTCCGCAAATTTTGCGAACTTTTGTAGTTTTGATCGAAAAAATAGGCATAACAGATACCGCAAAAGTGGTCAATACCGCAATTTCTTTTGCAGTTTTTCGCTTAACTACTCCGTGTACCGAATATATCCAGTTTTCACGTATGTTTTTAAGGTAAACTGCAACGATAGCGCCACCGATTTCTGAAGGTCGATTTCATGACGGGTAGTCTCGATTCCGATGTCAATCTTCTATTTCTGACTAATAGGTTTGATTCCCGCATCTTTTATCAGCTTAGGGCCGCCATAGACGCTGCCTAGAGCAGCGGCAGCTCGACCGGCCGGCCGGAACCAGACCCGCACGCAGCAACAAGCACCTACGGCGCAGCCGCATTCAGCAGCAGCCAGCACCTACGGAGCAGCAAGCAGCAGCCGCACACGTACGGAGCAACAAGCAGCCCACGTACGACCCACGTACCAGGCATGCGGCAGGCAGCTCGCCGGCCGGCCACACGCAGGGGCAGAGGCGTGCGCCAGGGACGGACAGAGGAGGTACGCAGAAGAGGATGGAATATTTACGGAATATTTCATTTTGCGGTATAGATATACGGGATGTGTTCTGCCGAGACAATCTTTTTACCGTGAAACTGATTTACGATTTACCGTAGACAACTTTTGTGGTTTCGAGTTGCGGTATCAAGTTGGACAGCACTCTGCGTCCTTTGGAGGACGCGTGCGCTCCCGGCCTCCGGGTCCTGGTGCAGCCACGTGTCCAACTAGCCTCTAATTCCACTTTTGTTGTATATAGCAAAATATATGTCTAGTTTTTGCTGTATGTAGCAAAATTAAAATTTTACCTATCAAATAAAAAAAAATTATCGAAGACCTTTGCCGGAGTCGTATAAGCATATTGTTTTTGCTAATGTAGCAAAAGATCTCCTAGTTTTTGCTGTGTATAGAAAAAATGGGTTCATCAAAAAATTATAAAAGAAAGACCAACCTCACCGGAGACCTCGTAGCAAAAAAGATATATTAATATAGCAAAATCGCCGGACGGTTGTAGCAAAAAAAAAGTTTGTCGAATACCGACTTTGCTGGAGACCTCACCAGAGAACTCGCCAGAATCCTCGTAGCAAAAAGAATATGCTAATATAGCAAAATCGCTAGATGGTTGTAGCAAAAAAAAAAAGTTTGTCGGATACCGACTTCGCTGGAGACCTCACCGGAGAACTCGCCGGAATCCTCGTAGCAAAAAAGATATGCTAATATAGCAAAATCGCTGGACGGTTGTAGCAAAAAAAAAGTTTATCGGATACCAACTGACTTCGCTGGAGACCTCACAGGAGAACTCGCCGGAATCCTCATAGCAAAAAAGATACGCTAATATAGCAAAATCACCGAACGGTTGTAGCAAAAAAGAAATTCACGAAAGACCTCGCCGGAGATCACATAGCAAAAAAATTCTTCAAATGATACAAATTTAGAGAACGTATCAAGCAAAAAAATTATAATATTGTAGCAAAACCAACCTCATTAATCTCGTTCGTCGGAGACCTTCTAACAAGAAAAACATTTTATTATAGCAAAAGCCGTTCTTACTACAGACTCTCGGCGGACGACCTTATAGCAAAACATAGTACCAATATAGCAACACCATGTAACGGTTGTAGCAAAAGAAGTTCTTCGTACAAATGCAAATCCATAGATCGTATGGCATGGAAACAAAATCATGCAAAACCGATTATTCTCTGTGATGCAAAATACACAAAGTTGTGGTAGCCGGTGGGTATTTCTTGCGGCAATCGAGGAGGGACCTCCGATGGAGGAGGTTGTGCCCATCAGCAGACAGAGGAATTAGGCCGGCCACGACCCCATCTTCGGCGAGCGGCGCCATGGGAGGTTGAGGAGGAAGCGGAGAAAGCCCACCAGACATACAAGATATCTCGATGGCGGCAGAGTACTAGGAGCCACAGGGTCCGACAACGGCGTCGAGGTAGAACCTGCGTAACGAGGTCGATGGCGTGCATCCCTCAACGACGCAGTGGGTGCGGGCGGCAGCAGCGCTGCAATAGCGTGCTTACATGGTGGCGCGGTGGACGCGCCCCTCGGATGCGGTAGGTGGGGCGGGAAGAAGGGGCGAAGGCCAGTGGCGGTCGAGGGCGTCGCGCAGGGCAGTGGGCCTAGGAGCTCTGCCGCCCGGTGCTCGCATCACGGCGGCGACGGTCGTCGAGTCCTGCATGCGAGCAATTAGGGGATAACACCCATCGCTCGGAGCTCCGCCGCCCGGTGCTCGCATCACGGCGGCGACGGTCGTCGAGTCCCGCATGTGAGCAATTAGGGGATATTTTGCTAGTAATGAGTACCATTCTATATTAAAATAAATAATATTTGCAAAGAAAACCTCTCTCTTAAAATCCCATGGAAAGAAACTTTTTAGCAATGAGTATCATTTTATATAGTATAATAAATATTATAAATCTGCACATGAAAAATCACTTCTCTCGTCTCTCAAAAATTGAGGTTTATCTTCTTCCGAAAAGGGATATCACCTATCTCTGCCTCAACTTATGCACACAACCATTCACAAGATTCTTTTTGTTTCTGGCTTAAACATCGTTGTTTTGAGGGAAGACGGACAAAACTATAAACAAGCATGTTACACGTTACCCAGTTTGTAAAAATATAACATCCAACCGACACACCGACGACGGGTCGTGTATTAAATTCTTGCTAGTAACGAATATCATATCATTCTATAAAAATAAACAAAACCTTGCACCGAAAGATTTTGGCCGGTAATGGGTATCAATCGTATCCATGTGTTAAAGGACTGAACATCCACAGGAAAAACATAACATACCCGTCTCTTCGGATCCTATTACCCATATTTGTTAGATTGCATCTAGAGTAACAGTAGGTTTCAGATGGTGGCAACAACATGCTCAACGAGCAAGGCCATCGGCCTATCGCACATAGAAGAGACAATGATCACATGTCGGCATCGGGTTATGACACCGGTAGCATAGCTCGGAGGAACAAAAGTGGCAAGTGCAAAAATCGGGATGAGGTTAAATTTATAGGTGAATCCAGAGATGTTTAGAGCGCACTGGGTAGCCTCGGCATATTTTGGCCTCCTTAGTTGGTCACGCAAAACTGGTGAAAAGTCACGTTGTTGCGCTTGTTTGGTTGGCTATGTAAGAAATGGGTTGGCCATTATCAGAGCGTGTGCGGGTATTTGGTTACATGCATTGCCCAGTGGCATGCAAGGTTTAGTCTCCTTGATTGTCCTCTAGTAGCTCTAGTGTGGTGAGGTTACTAGGCACAAGAACAAGAATAATATGAAGAACAACAGAAACACACTGAGAACAAGAACAACACGATCAATACTTGATAGAGTACGACAGTGAATAGAGTATGACGCATAGTTTAGGTAAACAATGACATACAGTTCATACTAACATGAAGAGCAACTACGTCACTTATTCACACAGGATAAACAAGTCATTCCTCATGTAGTTCGATGATTCTCGCCATGTCATCTGGATGCTTAATGACTGCAAGAGTACAATTTGTATGTAGCTAATTTCGAAATAAGAGTATTGAATCACGGAGAGCTATTGGTAGAGGTATTTATGCCTCTCGTTACCTTCTATTGAAGAATACTTGTAAGTTGTCTTTGATTCCAGACTTGAGTGTTTTGAGAGAGTTGTGTTTGTGTGCACATAATTAAAGATTAAAACTAAAGGATACAAACAGGAGACATACGCGATGTAAAGTATTATGTGTTGGGTTCGTTGCATGAAAAATAAAAAAATTCCACCGCAAGAACGCATAAAACCAAGATCCAATCTAGGGAAAAGCCAAGATCTAATCTACGAGATCGGTGCAACGAGATTGTAGAGAACTAACCCTCATAGATCCAAAGCGTTAACAAGATCGGATCTTATGGTTGATGTAGTTGATCACTTGCCGATCTCAAGATCACATAGACGATCCTTCCGGCGCCGCGTTCCGGCGACGCTTCCGCACTCGGTCACACGTATGGAGTCGATGAAGACCTTCCTCTCACCATTCTAGCAGGCAACGGAGGTAGTAGATCCCCTCGAAATCCCAACAACACGACGGTGTGATGGTGGTGGTGGAGGAGATAATTCTGCAGGGCTTCGCCTAAGTAGGAGCAGTCGATGGAGGAGGAAGGAGGGTGGCGCATAGGGTTAGGAGGCGCAAGGGACAAGGGGAAAGGGGGCGCCCTACCCATCCTTATATAGATGGGGGGTGGCCAAGGGTTCCTAGCCCTAGCCGAGTTCCCCCCAAATCGGCACACAAGGGAAGAGGTGGGAACTTGCCCTCCAAGTCTCCCCATTCCTAATTAGGGTTTGACCCCAATTCCTTTTGGTGGCCGGATTTGTCCCTTGGGATTTGGTGCGGCTGTCCCTAGGGCTCCCCCATGGCATTCCTTAGACCAGGTGGCCCCCGGGGTGGTGTACCCACTGGTGGTCCCTCTAGAACATTTTAGAAGCTTCCGGTCAAAACACCGAAAACATTTCTGAACCCCAAAAAATGACTTTCCTTATATGAATATTATCCTCTGGACCATTCCGGATCTCCTCGTGATGTCCTGGATCCAATCCGAGACTCCGAACAACATTGGGTCTCCAACTCATATTCCATATCTACTTAAACAACATCGATTCCTTAAGTGTGTCACCCTATGGTTCGCGAACTATGCAAACATGATCGAGACACCTCTCCGATCAATAACCAATAACGGGACCTGGAGATCCATAGTGGCTCCCACATATTCAACTATGACTTCTTGATCAAATGAACCATTCACATACGATACTGATTCCCTTTGTTGCGTGATACTTTACTTATCCAAGGTTCGGTCATCAGTATCTCCATACCTAGTTCAACCTCGTTACCAATAAGTACTATTTACTCGTATTGTGATGTGACATCTCTTGTGACCTAGTCACATTCTTGCAAGCCAACTGGATGACACTCCACCGAGAGGGCCCAGAGTATATCTATCCTTCATATGGATGGATAGATCCCACTCTTGATCCATGTGCTTCAATCCATACTTTCAGAATACAAAATGCCACCTTTATAGCCACCCAGTTACGAAGTGGTGTTTGATGTCATCAAAGCATCCATCCGGTGTTGGTGATTAACATGATCTCATGGTCGAAGGATTAGGTTACTATGTATTTGAAAGCTTGTAGCAAACAAACTTAATGACTTGATTTTATGTTATGCTTACTATGGGTGTGTGTCCATCACATAATTCTCCTAATGATACGATCTTGTTATTAATAACATCCAATGTCCATGATCAGAAAACCATGATCATCTATTAATCAACAAGCTAGTTTAACGAGAGGCTTACTTGGGACACTTTTATGTTTACAAAACACACATGTATTAATGTTTCCGGTTAACACAATTATAGCATGATATGCAAACATTTATCATAAACACAAAGATATAATAATAACCACTTTATTATTGCATCTTGGGCATATCTCCAACACTCTTCCACTTGCACTAGAGTCAATAATATAGATTACATGGTAATATACCTAAGACCCATGGTGTTCTGGTGTTGGTCATATTTTGACCTAGGGAGAGGTTTAGTCAACGGATTTGTCACATTTAGATCTATGTGTACTTTGCAAATCTTTATGTCACCATCTTGGACATGCTCGCGAATAGCATGAAAACGTAGCTTGATATGCTTCAGCTTCTTGTGTGACCTTGGCTCTTGCGTATTGGCTATGGCACCCAAGTTGTCACAATAGATGGACATAGGTTCCAATGCACTAGGAACCACACCAAGCTCAGTAATGAACTCCTTCATCCATATTGCTTCTTATGAAGCCTCTAAAGCAGCTATGTATTCCGATTCAGTTGAAGATCTCGCCATAATGCTTTGCTTAGCACTCCTCCAGCTCACTGCTGCACCATTCAAAATAAATATGTATCCAGATTGTGACTTAGAGTCATCCGGATCGGTGTTCCAACTAGCATCGGTGTAACCGTTTACAACGAGCTCTTCGTCACCTCCATAAGAAAGAACCATGTCCTTAGTTCTCTTTAAGTACTTAAGGATATTTTGGACCACCGTCCAGTGTTCCACTCCTGGATCACTTTGATATCTTCTGGTTAAACTAACAACATGTGCGATATCTGGTCGTGTACATAGCATCACATACATGATAGAACATGTGGCCGATGCATATAGTATTTTACTCATCCTCTCTCTATCTTCTGCCATAGCTAGACTTTGAGTCTTACTAAAGGTCTTACCTGACAACATGGGCAAGAACCCTTTCTTTCTTTCTTCCATTCTAAACCTCTTTAGAACCTTGTCCAAGTATGTACTTTGTGAAAGCGCTATTAAGCGTCTTTATCTATCTTTATAAATCTTGATGCCTAAGATGTATGTTGCTTCGCCAAGATCCTTAATTGAAAAACTATTATTCAAATAGGCTTTGACACTTTCAAGAAGTTCTATATCATTCCCAATCAACAATATGTCATCCACATATAGTACTAGGAATGCTACATAGCTCTCACTCAATTTCTTGTAAATACAAGTTTCTCCACAAGTCTGTATAAATCTAAAAAATTTATCACCTTATCAAAACGTCGATTCCATCTCCAGGATGCTTGCTTCAGTTCATAAATGGAGGGCTCAAGTTTGCATACCTTGTTAGCATCTTTAGGATCGACAAAACCTTTGGGTTGTACCATATATAACTCTTGCTCAATATCACCATTAAGGAATGCCGTTTTTACATCCATTTGTCAAATCTCGTAATCGCAAAATGCAGAGATTGCTAACACAATCCTCGCAGACTTTAGCTTCGCTACCGGCGAGAAAGTCTCATCGTAGTCAACTCCTTGTATTTTTTGGAACCCTTTCGCGACAAGTCGATCTTTATAGACGGTAACATTACCATCAACGTCTATTTTTCTTTTGAAAATCCATTTGTTCTCAACAGCCTTGCGGCCATCTGGTAAGTCCACCAAAGTCCGCACTTGGTTTTCGTACATGGATCCAATTTCGGATTTCATGGCTTCTTGCCATTTGTTGGAATCTAGGCTCATCATCGCTTCCTCATACGTCGAAGGGTCGTCAGTATTGTCCAGCAACATGACAATCATGATAGGGTCATACCAATCAAGAGTGGTATGGACCCTTGTCGACCTACGAGGTTCCGTAGCAACTTTGCTCGAAGTTTCATGATCATCATCATTAGCTTCCTCTCTTATTGGCGCAGGCGGCACAGGAACATCTTCCGGAGTTACGCTACTCTCAAATCCGAGAGAAGGTTCAACAACCTTGTCAAGTTCTACTTTCCTTCCAGTCAGTTCTTTTGAGAGAAACTCCTTTTCAAGAAAGTATCCATTCTTGGCAACGAAAACTTTGCCTTTGTATCTATGATAGAAGGTATTGATGTCTACGCATGCTTCTATTCTTGTAGATAGTGTTGGGCCTCCAAGTGTATAGGTTTGTAGAACAGTAGCAAGTTTCCCTTAAGTGGACTACCCAAGGTTTATCGAACTCAGGGAGGAAGTGGTCAAAGGTATCCCTCTCAAGCAACCCTGTAATCAAGATACAAGAAGTCTCTTGTGTCCCCAACACACCCAATACACTTGTCAGGTGTATAGGTGCACTAGTTCGGCGAAGAGATAGTGAAATACAAGTAATATGGATGATTATAAGACAACGATGCCAGAAAAGAGCTTGACGAGGAGGAAGAGACTAAAGGCACTCTGGAATAAAGATGGAAGCAAGCAAACATGTTACAGGACTGATTGTAAATGGTGTTTCAATGCTTAGAAACAAGGCCTAGGGATCATACTTTCACTAGTGGACACTCTCATATAAATATCTTCTCTTCATGACACTACTCTGAACTACTCTCCGGTTGGACAACTTTAATCCACGGTAGGGCTATAACTGCACACCTCAAAGTTCGCTTTCCCCATCTAGATAACCCCACATAGTCACCTTGAGCGTTAGATGGTTCCAACAAACACCATAGTTTCATAGAGACAACCAACTCAAAAATATAACTCATGATAAGTATTTATATAATCTTTAGCCTAAGTGCCACATGGTGTGCACACTGTCACCTTCACACACGTGGGGATAGCTGGAGATTAATTAATGCACTTGAGTAGCAGAGTAGTGAAGGAAATATGCCCGAGAGGCAATAATAAAGTGGTTATAATCGTATTCCTTATTTATGATAAATGTTTATTTTGCATGCTATAATTGTATTAATATGGAAACATTAATACATGTGCGTTTAATAAACAAAAAGGAAGTTCCTAGTTATGCCTCTCTTATAAACTAGCTCGTTGATTAACAAGATGATCAAGGTTTCCTGATCATGGACATTGGATGTTGTTAATAACAAGGTCACAACATTAGTGTAATGATGTGATGAACATTCTCCCGAAGTATAGCATTACGATAAAAGTCATTGAGTTTATATTGCTATGAGGGGAGGGCAAGGGGGCAGCCCCATGAGCCGGCCACCCCTTGGGGTTCCCCCC
This sequence comes from Avena sativa, assembly GCA_916181665.1. Taxonomy (NCBI): domain Eukaryota; kingdom Viridiplantae; phylum Streptophyta; class Magnoliopsida; order Poales; family Poaceae; genus Avena; species Avena sativa. Next base: position 365,954,789 of record OV702297.1, on the reverse strand, counting down.
GTATCCTATAAAAGTCACCCCCTCCTCACTTCTCACTCACACCTCCTCATGAAGGATCTCTCTCCCCCTCTAGAATTTATCCCCCATGGTCTCGGACTAGAGAGATACATGTTCCCGGTGGCTATTCGGCAAGAAAGAGTTGTGCTTCCGCTGCATCACTGGAGCGAGGAGGCGGAGGTTTCTCGATGTCTTGTACGTGTGTGCGAGCACGGATGCGCTGCTGTTTTGCGGCGCTAGGACTTCCTCTCGATCTTGAGATCGGCAAGAGATCGTCTACATCAACCACGAGTTTGAACTCGTTAAGCTTTGTTGGTCTTCAAGGGTATGTGCTCTACGGATATACATCTGCCCGTTGCTTGTATCTAGTAGATAGATCTTGGTACATAGTTGTTCCCATCGTAGGAATTTTTTTGTTTTCTATGCTGCGAACCCTACAGTGGTATCAAAGCCGGATCTATGCGTAGATGCTTTGCACGGATAGTACACATATGAGTATGTGGGCGATGATGATCATTTTATTGCTTCTTAGTTGTACTTTGGATATTGGTGGCATAGTGGGATGAAGCGGCCCGGACATACTTTACATGTCCTCGCACATGAGACCTGTTCCACGCTTGACATGCAACTAGTTTTGCATAAGTGGCTAGCGGGTGTCTGTCTCCCCTACTATAGTCAATATCTAATTTGCAACGAGTTGTCAACAATTTGGTTATCCTCATTGTGGTTCATGTTCGTAGGTAAGAACGGTTCTATCTTCGAAAGCCCTAAGCCACGTAAAACTTGCAATGGATAAATTAGAGGCGTCTAGTTTAGATTGTTGTTGGGCTAGTGTCATGATATGGTGATGTTGTAAGTATAAGTATAAGTCAATACTGTTACAATACAAATAACGTGTAAGTTCCATAGACCTTGGCCTTACATATAGAGGTATGATAGTGATCATACCATGATGCACATGATGGAGATCAAGTGCAAGAACCATATCATTTCACTTATTAACATGAGATGTTTGTTGCATCTTATATTGCTTGTTTGGCGTTTTATTAGCATAATAAGATGATCCCTCATTTAGATATCAAGATAAAAATGTGTTCTTCCTTAAGTATGCACCGACAATGTTTTGTCGCTTCAAGACATCACGTGATGATCGGGTGTACTTGAATCCACGATCATATCTCGGGTGTAAGACAGTTACACATGCGGATACTAAGGTTCTTACTTGGCGAGCCTAGCATGTACAGACATGGCCTCGGAACACGGACCGAAAGGTTAAGAATGATTCATATGGTAGATATGATGCCCATTTGATGCTCGCCTTTGAAGCTACACCAACTCACATGATGATCGGACTTGGTGTAGTGGATTTGTTCATGTAATCACCAAAAAGGCATGAGGGATGCCGTTTTGAGTGGGAGTTCATTGATAATTTGGATTAGTAGAACTCAATTTATCATAAATTAAATCAAAGTGAATTTGCATAATTTGTTGTAGTCATTGGCATTCGTTCACCACCTTATGATTCGTTGTAATTGAGATAATAGCACTATAGAATTCTGGATATTTACTTTACGAACTGGTATCGCATTGTGTTGAGTGTCAATTAAAGTTTAAAGTTGAAATGGATCGTATGGGCACCTAGAGGGGGGGGGGGTGAATAGGTGCTAACCAATTTTTAATACTTTTTCAATTTTAGGCTTGACACAAAGTAAATTCTCTAGAAATGCAACTACGAGAATTTCCCTATATGTAACCCTAACTACTAAGCACGTAAAAGAGGAGTGAGGAAACCGTAGTGAAGCATGCGGAGACACAGGGATTTGTTTTACCGTAGTTCCTTCCTTGTTAAGGGAAGTACATCTGCGTTGGAGGGGTGGGCGGTTCTAAGACCACCACGCCACAATAGGCCTCACCCTATTCTCCGATGGATCTTGCCACGAGAGGCCTGATCCACCTTCTACACTATTGGATCCCTTCGAGGCGGGAACCGATGCCTTTTACAACACTATCGGGGCACACACCCACAACCGAATTGGGGGCTCCCGAGATGACAACAAGCTGCCACAAGAACAAGGTTTATCAATATAAACAAAAACGAGGATCTAGATATTTGTAAGAAATACTAGATCGGAGTTCTCCAAATGAATGGAGAGGAGATGAAGCGCTTGATTGCTGATGATGAAGATCGAGTTCTCCTCCTTCGATTCCCCAAGGGATGGGGCCTTTGGGTGGATCTAGGTGGAGCACTCTTGGATGAAGCTTTCAGATCTGATCTGTTCTTTTTCGAGATGAATCAAGAGTTCTGGCAGGAGGGGGATGGCTGGCTTAAATACCCCCTCCCCAGATCTGGCTGTTGCACAACTTTGGGGGCGGATTATCCGCCCCCTGGGAAAACTCCGCCCCAAGGGCGGATTCTCCGGGGGAAACTCCGCCCCCTCTCTAGGGCTTGCACCTTGGTGAAGCTTGGTGAAGTCCTTGGGGCGGATAATTCGGCCCCCCTGATGGGCGGATTATCCGGCCAGACCGGAAAGTCGACCAAAACTCCGCCCCCTCTCTGGGGCTTGCGCCTTGGCGATGAGCAGGGGGGGGGGCGGATTATCCGGCCTGGCTGGAAAATCCGGCCAAAATTCCGCCCCCTTCTAGGGCTTGCGCCTGCTTGGGCAAAGGTAGGGGCGTATTATCCGCCCCTGGTGGGGCCGGATTATCCGCCCCCAAAGGCAGAGTTCTTTTCCCTTTATTCTCAAATAGAGCTGCAACACTTCAACACACATTAAATGATCCTTGGTATTGTTATCTAACACACAAAACACTAGGGATTAAGAAATGTTCTTTCAATCTCCCCCTTTTTGGTGTTAGATGACAATACTAGGATTTGCAATAAAACCGGCAAAAGCCACCTTAAATAATGAAAGACGCCCCCCCTAGATGTGTGCATATTAAAGATTTGCATTTGAATACAAATACACACACTAGGGAGAACACTACTTTAAGGTTTGGGAAATAAGGTCATACCACTGGGATGAGAATATAGCCAAAGCATACATATTTAATCCCATGACTCCATATGCCATCAAATATGCTCCACAATTCCAGAAATCCATGAGGTCCACAATAGATAAATCCAGAAATCCAAGAATACCAAACATAGTGGAGTACGACATAGTATTACATAGACAAACACAAATAGCAAACAAGTTCACGCTAGAAAAGGCACAAGCAAGCAAATAAAAACGACTAAAATCGAAGAGCTTGTGCCCGACCCTTGCAAATCCACGAGACCTAATAGAACTACTTCTCCCCCTTTGGCATCGAAACGCCAAAAAGAAAGAAGAGCGATGCTAACCCCCTGGAGATCACTCCGCCTCATCCTCGTCATAGTCATTCCCGTCCCCTTCCTCTTCATCATACTCATCATCATCGTCATCAGCTGGAGGAGTGGGAGCCCTCGGTGGAGGAGGAAAGAGACAACTCTCGAGCTCGCCATAGTTGATCCCTGAGGTGTTCCACTGAGCATACGGATCCGGAGCAGTGGGAGGAGGTGGATTGCCAGTGGCACCTGAGACATGGTGGAGGATAAGCTGCTGCGTGTGATCCCTCTCATGATCCCTGCGGTACGCCTCATATTGGCCCTTGTGAATGTCAATACCCATGCAAAGAATGTTCCGCTGGAACCAATTAAGCTGCTTGACCTCACGTGCCATTGGGGACACCGTGGAACGACGACCACTAGCCCAAGCATCACACATGAAGGACTCCGGGGCAGTGGAGGGGTGATGAGTCTTCTGAGCCTTGTTGTAGATTTTCTTGGGCTTATGAACACCATCCAGAGCAGTGCCAAAATCCTCATGGGGCAACATATGCTTGACGAGCATCATTATGAATGGAGCATAAGGAATAGAGAGCCTGTTGATCATAGCATCCGTCATCTCATGAAAAATATAGTCCATGACATCCAGTTTGTAACCTGTGGCTGATCCAGTGTTGGTGGCACACTCGTGAGCAAACGCAAGGAGAGGAACCAGGTGACCACGGATCCTGTCATTGTTGCCACCACTAGGAGCGATGCAGTCCCTAAAAATGCCAACAAGGGCTGCATACAGGGGAGAGAGACCAGCAAAAGTACCAGCGACTCCATCAGAGGAAAGGCAAGGAGCAAGTGCAGTGTCCTTGGATGGCTTCAATGGAGTAATGATGCGGTGACCAGCGGGAGTGTCACGACCATGGAAAGCATACCCAAGAACCTGCCCAAAAGTGCGAAAGTCTGACTGAAGCATTGTAGTCCCGGTCATCCACTTCATAGTGCGACGCTCATCACCACAGATCACAAGTGTGGAGAAAAACTGGCACACCACAGAAGAGTCATAATTGCATTGAATGGTCATGAGGTGGTGAAGCCCCATCTTGTTGGTCACATCTAGTGCCTCAGTGAGCCTTGTCTTGGATTGAGCCTCGGTCAAATTGATGGGACGCATGGGACGAATCTTGAGAGTAGCATAGACATCATCATGAATAGCCCGAAAGTGGGCATTCCAAAACATTTCATCCTCGGGAGGACCATCGCTGTCAGCCTCATCATAATAATCAGTTTGACGAATGGTGGCGTACTGAAGACTATTCATAGCCTTGTAATTGGACCGAGACTGTTTGCCCTTGCGAGATGCGGACCTCTTAGTTTTCTTACTTGCCTCTGCCATCCGTTCAGCCTCTCTCGCTGCTCTGCTGACCTCGGTCTCGTCAATGAATTTCCCGTCTGCAGTGGGCTTGAGATAACGGGGACGGGGACGACGGACGAAGGTCTTGGTCGGCTTGGAACCACCTGTGAATAGCATTAGAGGGATAACATGGAGATAAGTATACACACAAGTCTAGGAGAAAAACATGAAGAAAGAGTAGCAGTGCAACCCCCATAACCAAGGAAGTGCATTGGCAGAAGCAGAACCAAAACAAAAAAAAATTTGCTCTCCAGGCTGGATTATCCGGCCCTGGCAGGGGCGGATAATCCGTCCCCCGCAGAAAATTTCTGGATTGGCTCAGATCTGCCATGGCAAAACAGATCGGGTACTAGGGTTGCAAGTCTACTGATTCTAGCATGTAAGGAACAACACCAAGAACCTTCTACAACGAGATTTCCACCAAATAAAAGACATCCCATACAATAGGAGAGAGATGAGGGAGTTACCCTCACTCATTGGAGGAAAAACGCGGAGGAGAAGATACCCGGAGGCGAGGTGAAGAAGATCCGGGGAGAGCCTGGAGAATCCGGTGGTCGAATCGACTCCGGGAGAGGCGGATGCTCCGGCGGCGGCTGGGGGACAGAGGTAGGGTTGGGGGAGGACTGGCTGCTCTGTTTGAGCCTGCCCTCCCTGACCCAGCCTATAAGGGGAAGATTTCGCCTGGGGCGGATAATCCGCCCCCCCCCAGAAATTCTGTACAGTGCAGAATCAGGCCAGAGCAACCTAGCAAACCTCTCGATGGTGTTTTAGAGGACTTGTGTGAAAGAATAGATGGTTCAAGAAGGGAGAGAGAGAGGCTTGGGATGAGAGCATCAAACTGAGATGGTACTACACACCCCAAATTTGCAAGAATCAAATCAATCAAAAGCCAAATTTGAGTGTGTTTCCCATAAGAACAAGAGATATGCAAGAAAATCCAACGAGACCCATGAAAAACCCAACTCTTCTCAAGGAAGAGGGCGGTGGCCGAAGCCACCATGTTGGAGCGCATGGCATGACACCGCGAATATGTATCTTGAGTTCAAAACCAATGCTCATCGATGACCCACATATCACAAAATGATATTAAGGGAAATGATTTGACTTGCTTTCGGCATTATGGGGGGAGGGTTGGCCCAATCAATTAGGACCACACTCCCCCTATGTCTATGCCTGCATCTAAACCAAATACATGAATAAGAGCAAGTGAGTGTGCAAGGGTAGTCAAGCCAAGCTCCTTGAATCTATGATATTTAGCTCATTCCTCAAATAATAAAATCTTGCTTCATCAAGGGGCTTCGTGAAAATATCAGCAAGTTGGTTCTTCGTGCTCACAAAGGATAGAGCAATATCTCCACGAGCAACATGATCCCGAATAAAGTGGTTGCGAATCTCTATATGTTTTGTTCTTGTATGCTGCACGGGATTGTAAGCAATTTTGATAACACTTTCAATGTCGCATAAAATAGGCACTTTGTCACAATTGACACCATATTCCTTTAAAGTTTGCCTCATCCATAACAATTGAGTACAAGCACTTGCAGCAGCAACATATTCAGCTTCGGCGGTAGAGAGTGAAATACAATTCTGTTTCTTTGATGACCAACACACTAGAGACCTGCCCAAGAATTGGCATGCACCAGAGGTTGATTTCCTATCATATTTGTCACCAGCCCAATCTGAATCAGTGTAACCACATAGAGAGAAACTTGAACCCTTGGGATACCATAACCCAAAATTTGGGGAATGAACCAAATATCGGAAGATTCGCTTGACTGCCACTAAGTGGCTTTCTTTAGGAGCGGCTTGGTACCTTGCACACACTCCTACACTTAACACGATATCGGGCCTAGATGCGCAAAGGTAAAGGAGAGAGCCGATCATGGATCGGTATACCTTTTGATCCACATCTTTACCCTTGGGATTGAGCTCAAGATGACACTTTGTTTGCATAGGGGTAGCAACGCCATTGAGATCCGTCATCTTGAACCTTTTGAGCATGTCTTGGATGTACTTAGCTTGATTAATAAAGGTTCCCTCTCTAAGTTGTTTGATCTCAAATCCAAGAAAGAACCTGAGCTCACCCATCATGGACATCTCAAACCTGTCAGTCATAAGCTTCAAAAATTCATCGTTAAAAGCTTGGTTAGTAGAGCCAAAAATAATGTCATCTACATAAAGTTGGCATACAAAAAGCTCCCCATTAACCTTCTTAGTAAAAAGAGTGGGATCGATTTGCCCAACTTCGAATCCACGGTCTAGCAAAAGCTATTTAAGGTGCTCATACCACGCACGTGGGGCTTGTTTAAGGCCATAGAGCGCCTTATCAAGTTTGTAGACATGGTTCGGAAATTTGGGGTCCTCAAACCCCGGGGGCTGCTTGACGTATACTAACTCATGTAGAGGACCATTAAGGAAAGCGCTCTTAACATCCATTTGTTGTAATTTAAAATTATGATGGGCTGCTCGAGAAAAGGTTTTGGCAACGGTCTCTCATATATGTACTCCAGTTTCTCATATGCAAGAAGGATACGGATGGACTCAAGGCGAGCCACAGGAGCGTAGGTCTCGCCAAAATCAATTCCTTCTACTTGAGAGAATCCTTGAGCCACGAGTCGTGCTTTATTCCTCACAACAATGCCATTTTCATCCTGTTTGTTCTTGAAGATCCACTTGGTGCCGATAACATTGCGGCAATCCTTTGGCTTTTCTACGAGCTTCCAAACTTTGTTGCGTTCGGAGTTTTTTAATTCTTCATGCATTGCAACAACCCAATCGGGGTCTTCAAGAGCATCAAAGACCTTCTTCGGTTCAACCATGGAAATGTGAGCTTGATGATCACAGAAGCTTGCAAGCTCTCTTCTAGTGGATACCCTTCGTCGTAGATCTCCAACAACCTTATCAAGAGTGTGACCTCTTAGTTCAAGGTTGCGATCAGCACGAGCCTTGCGACGAGCCTCAATGTCGTTATTGTTTCTGGGAGGAGTGGATTCAATTGTTGTATCCTTGTCTTGATTACTGCCTTGCCCTTGATCTTGATCACCATTACTGCCAGAAGATTGTTGCTGAACATTTTCTTCAGGCCCGGATAATCCGCCCCTTGGAGGGGCCGGACTATCCGGCCTGGGAGGTGAAGTACCAGAACCATCTTCCTGAGAAAGCCTGACTGGAGTTGGAGACCCAGGGCCGGATAATCCGCCCCTGGGGGCTGGAGAATCTGGCCCGGGAGCTTCAGAGTTGTTGACTTCTCCTTCGGATCCTCTGGAACGAGTTGGAGTGCCAGGGGCGGATTGTCCGCCCCTTGGAGGGGGCGGATAATCTGGCCTGGGACTACCAGCTTGTCCAGGGGACAGATGGTCTTCAGCAGATTGTGGTGTTGGTGCAGGATTGTCTCCAACAGTAGGAGCTTGTTGATCTTGTGTAGATGAGGGCTCCACATGTGTGGAGCATTGTCCTTCCCGATCCGCCACAAGGGGTTCCTCAATGGGGCGAAAAAATCCCACGCCATTCTTCTTATGGCATCTTGGGGTATTTCAACATCTGCATCACAAACATCAACTTGCCCTACAAAGGAGCCGTTATTTTCATCGAACTCCACACTACAAGATTCTACAACAATCCCAGTGAGCTTGTTATAGACTCTATAAGTGTGGGATTCGGCACCGTAACCAACAAAAATACCTTCTAAAGCCTTGGATTCAAATTTTGACAAACGGACACCTTTAATAAGAAAGAAACACTTACACCCGAATACCCTGAAGTATGAGATGTTTGGTTTGTTACCGGTAAGTATTTCATATGGGGTCTTGTCCAAGATCTTCCGAAGGTAGAGCCGGTTTGATGAGTGACAAGCAGTGGATATGGCTTCAGCCCAAAAATTATAAGGAGACTTGAATTCAGCTAGCATAGATCTTGCCATATCCATCAAAGTCCGGTTCTTCCTCTCGGCTACACCATTTTGTTGAGGGGTGTACGCAGCGGAATATTGGTGTCTAATCCCCTCTTCGCTAAGAAACTCATTTAAAGTGTAGTTCTTGAATTCTGAGCCGTTGTCACTTCTAATTGTCAAGATGGGAACATTGTGTTGACGTTGAACTTCATTGGCAAAGTCGATGACAGTTTGTTGAGTCTCACTTTTCAGCTTGAAAAAATATACCCATGTATATCTAGAGTAATCATCGACGATGACCAAGCAATATTTCTTCCCACCAAGACTTGCATGAGAAGGAGGACCAAATAAATCCACATGAAGTAATTCCAAGATCCTCTTTGATGACACAATAGTCTTCCTCTTGTGGGGAGAATCATGCATTTTTCCTTCAACACAAGCCCTGCAAACATGATCTTTGGCAAAAGAGACATTGTCTTTTAGTCCAAGGATGTGGCCACCCTTTTGGAGACTTTGCAAAGTTCTCATGTTGACATGGGCTAAACAGCGATGCCATAGCCAGCCCACGTCGGCCTTTCCGAATAGACACATCGGACCCGAAGTGGTTTTCCCCGAGAAGTCCACCACATACAGGTCATTTTCGACGTATCCAACGAAAGCGACCTTTAGAGACTTGCTCCATAAGAGTACCACCAAATCATCATCGATAAAAACAGAAAAACCCATCTTGCCAAGGGCACGAACAAAAATAAGATTGTAGCCAAGGGTCTCAACAAGCATGACGTCCACGAGAGAGATATCGTGGGCAACCACAACCTTGCCAAGACCCAATACCTGAGATTTAGACTTATCACCATAGGAGACTGTGATATTATCAAGATTTGGACGCATCTCCGTGATGATCTCCTTGCTTCCGGTCATATGACTAGTGCAGCCACTATCCAGCACCCATTTCGACCCACCGGAAGCATAGCCCTGCAAGAAAATTACTTCTTGGTTTTAGGTACCCATTTTTCAATGGGTCCTTTCATGTTAGTAACAAGGGTCTTTGGGACCCAAATAGACCAAGCAATATATTCATCAAAAGGACCAACATAATAAGCATAAACATTGCCATAGTCATCACAAAAGAGTTCATAATTCGGATTGTGAGACCCTGCAAAACCAATATCATTAGTCTTGTCTTTTGTGACAACCTTCTCATCAATGCTTGTCTTTAATTGTACATTCTTGGTCTTGTTCTTCTTGGTTTTCTTCTTCTTGGACTTGGTGACATACCCAAGTCCCTCTTTACCATGATTTGACCTTTGCTTGCCAAGGACTTCATCAAGCACACCTTTGTCCTTTGTAGTGATGTCCTTGATCACTTCTTTTTCCACACTATCAATTTTCTTGTTACTATATGTTGAGTTGGATGAGCTAGGAGTATCATATTTGGCCAATCGACTTTGAAGCTGATCATGTGACTCATTGAGAATAGAGAACTCGTTTTTCAACGCCTTGTGAGAATTGTCAAGTTTCTCCAATTCCTCGGAGAGTCTATCATGAGCAGCCCCAAAGTTAATCCTTTCCTTCTTTAACTTCTTTGCCTTGGTGACAGCATTGTCACGTTCCTTAACAAGTTTAGTCACAATTTCTTCATGTGACTCTTCCATAGACTCAAGCCTCTCTTCAAGAGAGACCCGAGCTTCTTCTTCTTCTTCAAGAGCATTTTTTAGGGATGCAATTTCCATTGCATCCTCCCTTTCAATTCTGCCCTTTTCTTCGAGGAGTGCTTCGTTTTGGGCCAGCTGATCCATAAGAGCCTCAAAACGAACTTTGTGCTCACCTTGCAGGTTAGTATAGAAATAATCCAAAGCAATAATCTATTCTTTAACCTTAAGACTAGCAGGATCATCCATGTCTATCATAGCCTTGGGAAAAGAAGAGTTAGAAGAAGTTACCTCGGAGCTTCTTGCCATGAGGCAAGTAGCATTCTTGTTGATGATGTTTTCGTTCGGAGAGTTGAAGAGAGATGTTGATGTAGATGTGGTGGCTATAGCAGCCACCTCTTGAGAGCTATCGTCCTCGTCCTCATCTTCACTCCCCGATGAATATTCTTCTTGAGCCACTAGAACAATCTTTGGTTGCTTCTTGAAAGGAGCATTCTTCTTTACAAACTGTTTCTTACGTGGAGCTTTTGATTTGTCCTTGAAAATGAGTCTTCCTCCATTATCCTCTCTACTTTGATATGGACACTCAGCTATGAAGTGCAGCCGGTCACCACAATTAAAGCATGTTCTCAGCTTGGGACCATTTTCTTTTCTTCCATAGGCTCCACTCTTGCGATCTAGTTCAGCTTTAGCCTTGGATGGATCTTTCCAAAAGTTTCTTGCATAAAGAGCCAAGCATTGTCCGTGGATCCTTTTTATATCTTCGGGACAGTCCAGACCTTCTACCGCATATTCATCATGATCAATCACACTAGTTTTCAAGGCCATGTTGACCCCCTTTTGCATCCCCATAGCTCGAGCACGAGCATCTTCGGCATTCTTGGCAGCCACTTTGAAGGCGGCCATTTCTTGCATTACCTCATTGGATGACATGAGGTGATAGTTATGCCTACCTTGGAGACTTTTCAAATCTGTGGGCTCAAATGGCATAAGAGCACTGACATACTTGCGCTTGATCCAAGCATCATCAACATGAGCTGCACCGTGGTTTCTGAAGGTTGTGGCTATTGCTTTGAGCCTCCTATACATGTCCTCGTGGTCTTCTCCATCCAGCATATAAAATCCTTCAGCTTCATTGCTCAAGGCATCATATATATTCCTTCTCATACTTTCATTTCCGATGAAGAGCTCGGTGAGAGCATCCCAAGCTTCTTTAGCTGTGCTAAGATGCTGAATGTGTGGCATGTCTTTGTCACCCACACCAAGCTGTATCATGTGTAGAGCTGTAGCATTGAGTTGGCTATCGACCACTTCTCTCCTTGTGAGATTGTTAGGATTTCCAACATGAAGACCATTTTCGATGATCTTCCACAACTCTATGGAGGAACTGCACACATGAGATTTCATCAAAAATTGCCATTGAGAGAAAGTAGATGCTGAAAGTTTGGGTGGATCACCCCTATTATGTATATGTGGGTGAGGAATAGGCGGATCAGGGGAATACACATGAGAAACCTCATTGTATCCATCCTTACCGCTATCCTTTTTTGAGGAGGAGCTCTTACTAGTATCATCACCTACCACTTCGTTATCTTTGGAAACAGTTTGACCCGTTTCCTTGGATTGCGGAGTGGTATCCTTAGAGTTAGATGGAGGTGATGCTGCGGATGTGGAGAGACGCATTATCAATTGACGCATCTCTTCCATCTTAGCCTCCATTGAACTCACCAAGGTTGTTTCCAACGTCTTGAGATCGTTCATGGTGACTACCTCCGGAGCATCACTCCCATCTCCCTTGGAACCCATACTTCTCTTAGGCGGTTAAGCCCGAAATAAGAGCCGAGGCTCTGATACCAATTGAAATGGATCGTATGGGCACCTAGAGGGGGGGTGAATAGGTGCTAACCAATTTTTAATACTTTTTCAATTTTAGGCTTGACACAAAGTAAATTCTCTAGAAATGCAACTACGAGAATTTCCCTATATGTAACCCTAACTACTAAGCACGTAAAAGAGGAGCGAGGAAACCGTAGTGGAGCACGCGGAGACACAGGGATTTGTTTTACCGCAGTTCCTTCCTTGTTAAGGGAAGTACATCTGCGTTGGAGGGGTGGGTGGTTCTAAGACCACCACGCCACAATAGGCCTCACCCTATTCTCCGATGGATCTTGCCACGAGAGGCCTGATCCACCTTCTCCACTATTGGATCCCTTCGAGGCGGGAACCGGTGCCTTTTACAACACTATCGGGGCACACACCCACAACCGAATTGGGGGCTCCCGAGATGACAACAAGCTGCCACAAGAACAAGGTTTATCAATATAAACAAAAACAAGGATCTAGATATTTGCAAGAAATACTAGATCGGAGGTTCTCCGAATGAATGGAGAGGAGATGAAGCGCTTGATTGCTGATGATGAAGATCGAGTTCTCCTCCTTCGATTCCCCAAGGGATAGGGCCTTTGGGTGGATCTAGGTGGAGCACTCTTGGATGAAGCTTTCAGATCTGATCTGTTCTTTTTCGAGATGAATCAAGAGTTCTGGCAGGAGGGGGCTGGCTGGCTTAAATACCCCCTCCCCAGATCTGGCCGTTGCACAACTTTGGGGGCGGATTATCCGCCCCCTGGGAAAACTCCGCCCCAAGGGCGGATTCTCCGGGGGAAACTCCGCCCCCTCTCTGGGGCTTGCGCCTTGGTGAAGCTTGGTGAAGTTCTTGGGGGGCGGATAATCCGGCCCCCCTGATGGGCGGATTATCCGGCCAGACCGGAAAGTCCGGCCAAAACTCCGCCCCCTCTCTGGGGCTTGCGCCTTGGCGATGAGCAGGGGGGGCGGATTAAGGGGCGGATTATCCGGCGTGGCCGGAAAATCCGGCCAAAATTCTGCCCCCCTTCTGGGGCTTGCGCCGCCCCTGGTGGGGCCGGATTATCCGCCCCCAAAGGCAGAGTTCTTTTCCCTTTATTCTCAAATAGAGCTGCAACACTTCAACACACATTAAATGATCCTTGGTATTGTTATCTAACACACAAAACACTAGGGATTAAGAAATGTTCTTTCAAAAGTCCTATTGCAAAATTTTAGCAAACTCTGTTTACTCCGTGAAGTTTAATAATTAGTATTAAATCGAGAGTAACAATTCCAGTGTTAGTATCTTAAGTATCATGTTTGCCTCCATGATTCTTGATTGTTTTAATATCAAGTTTATCTAGGAGCTGAAAGAATTGTTTCAGAAACCATCATGTGTGGCAGATATAATGATATCTGAAACAATGTTTTGGTTGCAATATGATAGAGTATAATATATGTTCTCATATTGGATGAGAATTTGCAAAGGTTGGAGATGCTAGACATCCTAATCATCCAAAAGGGTTTTGGAAAGTAACGTTATACTCACGATTCGTCTTTATAAGCTATATTAGCTTGATCATGAAAGTCGTCATGATAAGGATGAACAGAAGATGTATGTAAAGTGTTTACTACACTAAAAGATTACTAAAGAATGGATTTTGAAAGAATGTCGATCATTTTGATGATGGTGATCTACTTCAAAGTGCAAGTCCAAAGGTATTATTATTTGAATATACACGCTTTGGAATATGTGTCATGCATATGGCGCCACTTTTGATGTTGATAGATTCTTTTGAAAGGAAAAAGGAAATGCTAAAAGAGAATCCATAAAATATATTTGGCAGAAAAGAAAAGATTGGAAATATCCAATTTAGGTATATGGATGATATACATGTTATGGTTGTATTCTTTGCTTGTTAAACAATATGGTTCTTGGTTATTGGATACCGAATTGGTTGGTATGAAATTTCATACAGAACGACACAATTCATAAACCACAATGGCCTAAGTAACTAGCAAGAGAATATGTGATGATGTTCATTAAAAACAAACAAACCGTTGTTTGTATTTCTCGTTGACATCAAATCTTGGCATCAAGATTTGTCATAATAATAGTTATTGAAATCAGGTATTATGAGAACAAAGGTTGTTCAAATAATTACCATATTCCATATAAGATGGATGATTTACAAATCTAGTTGGAGAAATCACATCTATAAAGCTAATGCTAAAATTTCGCAAGACAAATGATTGGAAGATCACTTACGAAGTGACATCGCCGTTTAAATTATCTTGATCCGTTGAAACGACACCATGGAAGTTATGGTTTGGGGTAAAACCCAAATTGTCATTTCTTAATTTTTGGTATGCTAAGCATAAGTAAGATGTTTACAACCAAAGTCGGATGAGCATGTCTTTGTAGGTTATTTTGAATAAACATTGGGTATTCCTCCATAACACCAACTATAAAAGGGTTTGTCGCTTGAAACGTGAAGTTTCTTGAAAAAGAAGTTTTTTCACAAAAGTCAAGTGGGAGGACAATAGAACTTTGATAAGGTTAATGAACCTTAGATATATGTGCTGAGTTGCGCAGCGCCGGAAAATGTTCCGGAGGCAGGCAGAATGCTCATGGCTCACGTGCCTCAAAGGTTGCGGTCACGGAAGTCTAAGTTCCTATTGAACCAAGTAGGTCGGATAAACAATCAAATGTTGAGATTTGAGAGTAAATCATTATTTGACAATGATGAACCGACTACATGCAAAGAAGTGATGATGGGCCCTGACTCTGTCAAATTGCTTGAAGCCATAAACTCCGTGATAGTTCCATACACGAGAAATCAAGTGTTGAACTTGGAAGACCCTCCGGAAAGGTGTAAAAAACTATCGGTCGTATTTGGATCTATAAAGAAACATACATGGATGTTTCACATCTATGAAATAGTCGACATGTCCAAATTATTTTATGACAATGTTCAAGGAGTTGACTATGACAAGATTTGATCTTCCATAGCGATATTTAGTCTGGACGGATTAAAGTAGCAACCACTACATATAATTTGGTATATGATAGATGAATAAACAAAACAAAGTTCTTCTAATAGAATGGTTATATAGGACGTGTACATGACACGGTCCAAAGGGTTTTGTTAATTCAAAGGATGCTAAAAAGGCATGCAAACTTCAATGGTTGAAGTAAGCATCGCATAGTTGGAATCTTCACCGTGATGAAACTGTTAAAGAAGTTTAATTTCATGAGGAGAGGATGAAGATGCTTGCATTTGCAAGAAATTAAGTGGGAGCGCTGAGACATATTTCTAATACATTATGTGGAGGACATCTTGTTGATTAGAAATGATGTATCTTTTATTGACAAAGGTTAAGAATTTCATTTTGATGAAAGACTTAGGCAAAACCCGAATATTAAGTATGAATGTCTATAGTGGATAGACCGTGACGCTAATATGGTTATGCCTAACGTACATATATGAGATATTGAAGGAGTTCAATATAGAAACGACAAGAAAAGTTTCTTGTCGCATGGAAAAAGAATTGAATCAAGATTCAAGTGTATTGACACTTGATAAGTGAAACAAGATTCAAGTGCTTTGGCACTTGATGAGTGAAATCACGAGAATGTTTTGATCAATCATACCATGATATGTACACATCCAGATATGTCCTATGCTCTAAGTTTTATGAGCATATACCAGAATGAATCATAAAATGATCATTGGACAATAGTAAGGATATTCTTATGATCTTTTGGAAGAACTAAGAATATATTTGTGTAGAGGTGACAAACAATTACAAATAGTTCATTGCAAAGCGTTACATTGATACTAGTTTTGTCACAAGATACAAATTAAGTTTATCTCAAATTTAAACTATGGGTGGCACAATGTAATGGAAGGGAGATTCCATAATGGATTTGGATGAATTCCAAAGTTAAGACATTATGACGAATACTGCAACAAAAGGATAAGTATATGACTGCTATAGTAGCAGCAAAGGAGGGCATTTGTCTCAAGTAGTTTGTTATCAAACTAAGGTGTGGTTCACAACGGGCTAACACTAAAGATATATTGTATGACAATAGTATTAACATGATTTAACCCCAAGGAACTAAAGGTCCCACCAAAAGACCAAATTTATACAATGCCATCTCATTGGAGAATGAGTGATGCGTGAAGACGCAAAGACATGCAAATACACACGGACCTGAAAGTGTCAGATCCGTAGATTATGTTAACCACTTGCAGTTGCGTATATGGAACACCAGAAAGACATAGGTGTTCAACACGCAAAGTTTTCAAACTAGATTATTGTCTCTAGTGCAAGTGGGAGACTGAAGGGAATATGACCGAGAGTCAATAATAAAGTGGTTATTATCGTATTCCTTATTATGATAATTGTTTATTTTGCATGCTATAATTGTATTAATACGGAAACATTAATACATGTGTGTTTAATAAACAGAAAGGAAGTTCCTAGTTATGCCTCTCTTATAAACTAGCTCGTTGATTAACAAGATGATCAAGGTTTCCTGATCATGGACATTAGATGTTGTTAGTAACGAGGTCACAACATTAGTGTAATGATGTGATGAACATTCATCCGAAGTATAGCATTACTATCAAAGTCACTGAGTTTATATTGCTATAACAACTTAATAAGTGATCCTAATCCTTAGACCATGAGATCATGTCAATCACTAACACCGGAAGAGTTTCTTGATGACATTAAACGTCACACCGTAACTGGGTGATTATAAAGATGGCTTCAGAACTACTAAAGTGTTATGTTGAGGCTCATGCATCAAGAGTGGAATTTGTTCATCCTGATGAAGGATAGATATACTCTGGGCCCTCTCGGTGATATCACATTGATTAGCTTGCAAGCAAGTGATTTGATCACTAGAATGTTATATCACGAGAACAAGAAAAGAGTGCATGTCAGTAACGAGATCAAACTAGGTATGGAGATACCGATGATCGAATCTCTAACATGTAATGTATCACGAAACAAAAGGATTAAGATACTAGCGTAAACGGTTCTCACGATCACAAGAAAGTCATCGTTGAATGTGTGGGAGTCAGTATGGGTCTCCAGATCCTGCTTCTAATTATTGATCGGAGAAGGGTCTCGATCATGTACGCATTATTCGCAAACCGTAGGGTGGCACACTTAAGAGACACCGACATCCATTTGGAGCAAAAGTTTCATACCGGAAAGAATAACAAGCGCGGGAATTTATTTCACTAGATACCGAAACGGGTTTTCGGGTGAAATTGCAGAAAGTGTTTTGCATGTGAAATGGAATACTAGCAAGGGGTTATATGTGAATGTTTGTCATTAAAGTAATTGACAAAATTCTGAATAAATAAAAGGAGTTTTATTTAATGAGAGTTTGCATTAAATTTGGTGGAAATTTAATAGCAATTTTGAGTGGGATTTTGAGTGGAGGGAATTGAAAGAATTTTGTGAGTGGAGTGTCCACCCACATGAATGAGGGGAGGGCAAGGGGGCAGCCCCATGCGCCGTCCACCCCTTGGGTTCCCCCCTCTCCTATAAAAGGCACCCCTCCTCACTTCTCACTCACACCTCCTCATGAAGGATCTCTCTCCCCCTCTAGAATTTATCCCCCATGGTCTCGGACTAGTGAGATACATGTTCCCGGTGGCTATTCGGCAAGAAAGAGTTGTGCTTCCGCTGCATCGCTGGAGCGAGGAGGCGGAGGTTGCTAGGTGTCTTGTACGTGTGTGCGAGCACGGATGCGCTGCTGTTTTGCGGCGCTAGGACTTCCTCTCGATCTTGAGATCGGCAAGAGATCGTCTACATCAACCACGAGTTTGAACTCGTTAAGCTTTGTCGGTCTTCAAGGGTATTTTCTCTACGGATATACATCTGCCCGTTGCTTGTATCTAGTAGATAGATCTTGGTACATAGTTGTTCCCATCGTAGGAAAAAAAATTCTATGCTGCGAACCCTACAAGTAGATCTACTTGATTACAAAGCTCATGGCCACAATAAGATCATGCATAGAGAGAGAGATGAACACATAGCTACCGGTAGAGCCCTTAGCCTCGAGGGAGAACTACTCCCTCCTCATCATGGGATTCAGAAACGACGATGGAGATGGTGGTGGAAATGGATGTAGATGGATCCGGGGGCAATTCCCCGTCCCAGTAGGGTGCCGAAACAGAGACTTCTATCCCCCGAATCTCCTCTTTGGTGGCGGCGGCGCTGCGGAACTTTTTTTTGAGATATGATCCACCTTGGGTTTACGTCTCGGGGAGACATATAAGTAAGCGAAATGGAAAGGTCGCTGGAGGGCCAGGGGCCCACACCATGTGGCCGCACGGCCAGGGGGCCCGCGCCACTGTATAGTGTGGCCTCCCTGGTGCCCTCCTCCGTCTCTCCTTCGGGCTCCATGTCGTGTCGGGTAAAATATCGACTTTGGCTTTTGTTCCGTCCAATTCTGAGAATATTTCTTTTCTGGCTTTTCTGAAACCAAAAACAGCAGAAAATAGGCAACTAGCACTGCGGCATCTTGTCAATAGGTTAGTTCCAGAAAATGTATAAAAATACCTCAAAGTGTAGACAAAGCATAGCAAAGTTGATACTAAACAAGCATGGAACATCAAATATTATAGATACATTTAAGACGTATCAAGCATCCCCAAGCTTAACTCCTGCTCGTCCTCGAGTAGGTAAGTGATAAAAAGAATAATTTTTGAGGTGACATGCACTATCACAATCTTGATCAAAATATTTGTAAAGCATTAATAGCTGGGATCAAAGTACTCTAAACATGAGCATGAAATATGAAGTTCTAACAATAAGACATAGCAACTAAGTTGTAACATGAAAAGGTACAAACAAAGATCATGAATAACAATGCATTGAAAGACTTGTTTGTTTCACATATAGAAAACATAGCAAGAGTGGTATTCAGCTTGTCCTTCATGGTATAGCAAAACATAAATGCATAGGACACCTTCAAAGTTCATAAGGGTGACTAGATACAAATAGTTTAAGAACAAGCAAGATCAACATTATGAATCAATCAATAAGTTTTGGGACAATGCACATAAAACTAAGAATGACAACTATGCTCTCTTAATTGGTGCATAAAGACAGAAGATGGAGACTCAACATAAAAGTAAAAGAAAGGCCCTTCATAAAGGGAAGCAGGGATTTCAAGATTCATAAAGAGCTTCCAAAAATAATGGTACTTATTAGCTTTCAGCTCTCACTGCCCCAATCATAAGCATCTTGAAGTGGTTAAGGTTAAAGTGAAACAAATATGGAGTAATATGCTTGACAAATCATAAGTTGGCAATCTCATGTCCCTTGAGTACGAGGGTCGTTCCTCATGCTATTCAACTTTAGTCATCGGTAAGTTCTTGTTATTGTAAGTATATGTGTATCATGGAGAATTGCCAACGGGGTACCCCTTGCCCCATGACACAGGAGCTAATCCCATATCAAAATTACAAGGCAACAGACAATGAGCATCTCAGCAATCCTTTTAGTTACCATGAGCATGGTGCATATATATTTTTTATTTTTCTCTCTTTTTTTCTATATTTTTTCTGAGGATGCTGCAAGTTTCACCATGATTAGGCATGGCTTAGGCTAGCGGACCAGGTGTTTCTCTAACACATATACATAACTCCATGGACTTACAAGCTCCCCTTTTATTTCACACCGTCGACATCCATAAACAAAAGAGCATGATATCAACTGGGTAGATATTTACAGGTGTTGAAAGCATTCCCTGTGACAGCACGGTTCTGCTAATTCCCAACTTATAAGCGCAAGCATATACAACATAGATGACACAATGGTTCAAGTTTATTAGGGGCAAGAAAAATAAAGTGTGCCATCAAGTTTTTGAGAGCTTTAATCACTAATTTTCACATAACAAGTTTAATTTGGAAGATAGATAAAATAAGAATATACTTGGAATGGTGTAACACACCATGCATAGGAATTTATAGTGAACTCTTTGGAATAACTTGGTTTCTTGGGAGTTGGAGTAGAGCTTACTCAATACAAGTGGAGGCTAGCAAAAGACTGGAAGCGACCAACTAAGAGAGCAATAATGGCCATAATCATGCAGGGCGACAAAACATTACTAATGAAAGCATAAAGTGGTATCACAAGTCAAAAACTAAATGATCATAGAGGCTAAGGTGACTAGTTCATAGTCATAACATGGTGTAATCATGTTCCAGGTCAACCCAAACAAAGCATCAAAGGAGAATACCACAATACTATGCTTTTGTATGCTCAAACAACGCATGATTCTTTCAAGGCACACTAAACACTCTCAACTTTGTGTTTTACATGATATTCATCGATCGTGAGTGCTAGCTATTGATCCAGGGACTAGCATGTAAATCATAGGGACTTAGGATCTTTATTGATCCAAGGTCACAACAATGGTGGCGGCGGCTACGGACTGTTTCGTGGAAGATTGATCAGGTCCTTACGATTTTGGTATCGAGGGCTTCTTATAGGCGAAGAGCCGATGCAGGGGGGCACCCAGGGTGGCTTAACCCCCCAAAGAGCGGGCCAAGGCTGGCCGCGCCGCTAGGGGGTGTGGCCCCCTGGTGGCTCCCCTCTGTCTCGTCTTCTAGCCCCGTGTTCCCCATGGTAAAATATTGACTTTGGCTTTTGTCCTGTCCAATTCCGAGAATATTGATTTTCTACCTTTTCTGGAACAAAAAACAGAAGAAAACAGGCAACTGGCACTGTGGCAACTTGTTAATAGGTTAGTCCAGAAAAACATATAAAAACACCTCAAAGTAAAGAAAAAGCAAAGTAGATAATAAACAAGCATGGAGCATAAAAGGTTATAGATACGTTTACGACGTATCAAGCATCCCCAAGCTTAAATCCTGCTCGTCCTCGAGTATGTAAGTGATAAAAAGAATAATTTTTGAGGTACATGCACCATCACAATCAAGATCAAACCATTTGCAAGCATTGAAGCTGGGATCTAAGAACTCTAAACATGAGCATGAAAGACGGAGTTCTAACAATAAGACATAACAACTATTGTTGCAACATGAAAGGATACAAACAAATATCATGAATAACATGCATTGAAAAATGTTTGTTTGTTTCACATATAGAAAACATAGCATAGTGGCATTCAGCTTGTCCCTCATGGAGTAGCAAATAGATGCATAGGACACCTTCAAAGTTCATAAGAGAGACCGGATACATATAGTTCAAGAACAAGCAATATCAACAATTTGAATCAATCAATAAGTTTTGGGACAATGCACATAGAACTAAGAATGGCAACTATGCTTTCATAATTGGTGCCTATGGATAGAAGGTGGAGACTCAATATAATAGTGGAAGAAAGGCCCTTCATAAAAGGGAAGCATGGATTTCAAGTTTGAAAAAGAGCTTCCAAAAATCATGGTACTTGTTAGCTTTCAGCTCCCATTGCCGCTATCATAAGCATCTTGAAGTGGTTAAGGTTAAAGTGAAAAAACTATAGAGTATATGCTTGACAAAGTATAAGTTGGCAATTTCATGTCCGTTGAATACGAGGGCCGCTCCTCATGCTACTCAACTTTAGTTACTTGCAAGTTCTTGTAACATCCCAGCATTTAGGAACTAACGAAGGGTAGATTTAGGAATATGGACTGTTGCATGCATTCATCTGTGAAAATGTGGGTAAAATTTTCGCCAAATAAAAAACCTTAAGTGATCAATGTTTCTTTCATACTTTGAGATTAGGTTTAGTCTTAAAGGGTGATTGCTATAGACTTTGATATGATCTTTGAGGAATTATGTGTTTTAAAATGAATTTGAATTTTAAACTTGAGTGTTTGAATTATAATTCAAATGAATTAGGAATAAGGTTTGAATCTTGATTTAATTATGAGTTAATTATTTTAACTCAAAACTTTATCTAAAGAAAAAAATGAGAAAATAAAAACTTATTTCATATATATAAATAAGTTACAAAAATTGTAACTTATTGAAATCATCCACACACTCCACCAAAGTAAATAAATAAGAATAAGAATATTCTTTGTTTATAATAATGTAATCTTTATTACAAAAGAATAAAAGGAAGATTACAAGTTAATCAAATGATAATTACAAAAGAATAAGAAGATTTCATTGAATTATTTTATAACTATTCTATAAAAGAAAAACTAAACTACAATCTTCATCTTCAAATCTGTACCTGCAAGATAAACATTAATAAAACAATAATAAGGTTAGAGTTAGTATTATTTTTCTCTCAGACATATCAGTGAAGTGCACTAGACAAATTCATCATTGAGAAATTTATTGAAGGGGCAAGTTTCACCAAATATGAAAGAATTTATCTTTCATAAATTTCAAGCCAGAAGTCAAATGACAGCCAAGAGGGGAAAATTTCACCAGCCAGGTGAAAGTAACCAGATAACAGTAAGTTTCAAAATTCTGAACATATCCACAAGTGCAAAGAAAGCACACAAGCAGGACACACAACTAACTGCATGTGATGTGCTGTCAGCTTCACAGCATAGCCCCAAACTCACAAAACCAGCAGCACAACCGTGGAGTAGCACACTAGTGCATCTCTCCACTACACACACAAGAACAACCAGCTTAGACAACAGCTAAACCAAGCACAACAACCAGCAACCAAACCAACCAAAGCCCAGATCACATCACCAGGATGGTGACATAAGGAGGGGGAAGGATCAGGTGGACAGCAAGATCAAGACTAGGAGCTAGGAGGAGAAGGCTAGCTCAAGGGAAAGCACAGGAGTCCAGCAACACCAGATCAAGATCATAACCACCTTACTCCAGAATCATCAGATTTTGTGGTGAGTCTCATAAAACCATCACATGATCCAATCATAGTATCTAGACAAAAGCATGTGTTGCTTTATGAAACAATCTCTCAATAATCACCCAAGTGAGGTGAATCTATCCTAGAGATTTCAAGTATAAAGATAAGAAATCAAACTCAGCCAAAAGCACCAATCTCTTAGACCAGCATCACAGAGTTTAGTGTTAACATATGCAACTTAAATAATTTTTCATTTGTTCTTATCAGACCAGGGCACATTTCCCAGTGAGAGTAGCACCTCTAATCTTACAAGTTACAAACAAACTATTTGCTCAACTAACTAGGACTTAAAATCCTAGAGCCTCAGACCAACATCATAGGCAGGAGAGTCAAGAAAAGCTTTCATTTTATCTTGCCAGTATTAATCAAAAGTATTGTCAAAGCTAAGCCTAGAAATAAAACTCAATCACTTGTGTGCCAGATCATAATGGTATCACAAGGACAAGTTCTAAATGAGCTAAAACCAATCTTTGCTTAGTTCCCACAGATAAAAGGGACAAACCAATAAATATCATTTTCTTGAAGCCAAGTGCCAGGAATCAACATCAAATTCATCTATACATCCACAGAAAATCATTACATGTAATGATTATATTCAGTATGTATAATCTCATACAAGCCTACCATTATAATTGCAGTAAGCAAATACTGAGAGAAACTACTGTCAGTACAAGCATTCTGACAGTAGAGTAAGTTCTCAGATCAACAATATTTCCAATCAGGGATTCCATAGAAACACTAGCATGGGATCATAGTGAATTACCACTGGAATAAATCTGACAAGCCACTAGCATCATAAAAGCCACTACAAATCATTATCCACAGCAAACAATCATTCTTCATGCTCAAGTATGACACCACTAGATCTAAAGCATCATGGATATGATCAATGAACCCTAATTAGAACAAGAACCCTAATTAAGAGATGAACCCTAATCAGAACATAGTCACTAGGCACGAGAAGCCACTAGAAATACACAGAGAGATTCATGGTAGTAGTATGAATAAGACCCACATAGGAAACTTACCTGGGGTCCTCGCTGACGAATTGAAGAGGAAGCAGATTGGCCGACAAACCCGCGGCGGCACAGGGAGCACCCCAGAGGGTGCTGCAACCTGCACCAGCCATGGCGGCGGCCACAGCAGCACACGAACACAGCACACCACCACAGGAGGGACCGCGGCTGCGGCGACAACACTTTTCCCAAACCCTAGGGTTCGGAAACAGGGTGAACCTGGCCACGGGGAAGCCCCGGAGTCAAATCGAGTTGGACCAGATGAACGAGCGCATTCGCAAACCTTGCCTTGCACCACGGCAGCTGCCAGGGTAAGCCACAACGGCGGCCATCGCCAGCGGCGGCGCCAGAGCCCCACGGGGTCGAGGGAGAGGAAAGGTGATAACGAAGAAGAGACAGAGAGAGTGGGCTGGGTGGGCCAAAACCCCTCGAGGTGATGACTTTGACCCTGCCCTATTGGGCCACACTGGCCCAATAAGCCTAAATGGCCAGCCCAAGTCGTTTAAAAACTGTTTTAATCAATAGGAAAAGACCAAAATGCCCCTGAACTCAATAAAATTCTAGAAAATAAAATAAAAGTCCAAAAATTATAAATAAAATATTTTTGGATTCAAAAAAATCCAAACTATCCAAATAAATTAAAATATAAAATTTTAGACATTTAAATCTTATTAGGACTTTTGTAAATTATATATTCCTTATGGAATTTTACAAAATTATTGAAAGGTGATAAAATTAATTAAAATTCACTTTCATTATGTATTAATATTTTAGTATTTTTGAAAAATACTAAATAAATATTTAATAACATTTTTTAATGTTTAATTGATAATTCCTAAAAGAATTATTAAATCAATAAAAGTCAAATAAAAGGGAAATAAAATAAAATAATTCAATATATGTTATAAATATTAAAAAGTAATATTTATAAATCCTTTATTATTAAAAAGAACATTTTATAATAATAGGGTGAATGCATATCAAGTTAAAAGGATGCATTACATTATTGCATAATCATTTTGCTTCTTTAAATATTGTCCTTACCGGGCAATAATGATGTTTTTGTAGAACTAGAAGCTCAAGGTCCAGTGCAAGCATCAGAATCTACTAACTTGCCATCACAAGGCAAGTTCATCACTTGCTCATGTCCTTTGAAGAGTCTTTATCAAAGTATTTGCAAATTGTGTGTTATCATATATTGTAGTGACCTTGGATCTGTAAGGATCCTAAGTCCCCGTGATTAACATGCTAGTCCCTGGATCAATAGCTAGCACTCACAGTCGATGAAATATCATGTAAAACACAAAGTCTTTATTATACAGAGAATCCAGAGTATGAAATTATTACAAAAATTGCTTAGCATTATGCTAGCTCAATTAACAGCGGAAACATAAAAGCAACATGAGTCCATCAACGTCCAGGCTTGTTGAGTGTAGACCCGCGATCCCTACGCACCTTTCAATCTTCGGATTCTGCACATAAGACGTGCAGCCAACAAGTTGGGTCAATACTTTGAATGTATTGGCAAATTACACCAAGGAGAGAAAAGACTATCTCTACATGCAAGGCTAGTATAGGCTGTAGAGTTCATTTGCTCAAAGCTAATTTTTGTTAAGTAGAGAGAAGAATAGAAGATGGCCCTACTTTGTAAACATTTGCTTGATTAAAATAAGGTCGAGTGGCACACGAGGATATTACGCACCAAGTGTCCAAACAACCAAACACTTGGATATTACGCACCAAGCGTCACTTGGATATTACACACCAAGTCTCCAAATTCCCACCCATTAGCGATATTACGCACGCCATGGGGTTTTCAAAACTTTATTTTAGAAAAGAGAGAGGAAGATCCTTCAGAGGCTCCATCCTTCAGACGCTCATTGTTGTTCGGTTACCGTGAACACGGCTGATCGATCAGATTGCAATACTCTCGAGAGTTTGTACACTTTACCCACAATCCACGATCAAGTCCTTTTACAGACAGGACCATGGCGAGGCTTTCCCTTAGTAGCCCCTCTACCTTCCGGATCCAACCGTGCCAAGAACCTCGAAATGTTGGTACCCAGGTGAGGTTTCCCACTAAGTACTAGGCCAAGACAGAGCCCATAATGTATTGTGGTTGCACTGGAAGCTTCTGAATTCTGAAACATGGCAGACTTCTTTGATTCCTAGGCGGCCGTCCTCCACCAAAATCACACTCGTTGACCCGACAACCATTCCGCCCAGAAGAAAACTTAGTCTTATTTTGAAGTGGATTTGAGAAGAAAGTTTGCTCTAGAGAGCCTTTATACTTAGAAAAATTCTTTGTCTTTCGAACCCCCCAACGGTACTTTGTATATATAGCATAGCAAGCATTACTTAGCAAAAACAGGGGTAATCTATTAGGAGTGGAAAAATCCTAAGTATAGAGCTACTCATGGCATACTACAAAATCATCGCACTTGCAAAATAATACTAAGAAAAAATTTCTACTAGAACATCCTACACATGCATACTACAGAATTTTGAAGATCACATGCATAGAATCAAAACTGGGACAAAATTATCAACAAGTGGTGTAACTTGCCTTGATCCGAGCAGCACTCTACATAATAGCACTCCTTAGCGCACTCCGAGCAATCTAACGAATCACAACATAGATTGATCACAACTCGCTCAAAGCATACACAAAGGAAAACATGCATGCATGCAACATGGTAGTTTATGCAAGTTTGGTTAAATTGATCGAGGTAGCAAGTTTGTGTTGTGATAGTGTAAGGGTGTCACTAGGATTTATTTTCCAAGGGTTTAGATCTAATTTGAATCACTAAAACAATTCCGAGGATTATAGGAGATCAAACCATCTAAATAGCCCCAAGTTAGATCTAATAATCCTAAGCAAAGCTTAATGATTTGGATCAGTAGGTATTGTGGAAACAAAATTATAGCAACAAGAAACAAATAGAAAAGAATTTTAATTATTTTTCTATAGATTAAACCCTCTAATCTAATGATTAAAATCTACAACTAAAACATTACTGTAAACCTGCAATATTATTACATATTTGGATTCTACATAAAATTAGGAATCCAACGGTATATTATAAGCTAGATTTGGCCAAATATTCGATTTTTTGTGAATTTCGTCAGTTTAAAAACCAAATCTGCAACCAGATTTGAATCTCACTTAAAAACTTAGCCAGGTGGCTTCGTCTGGCTGGTCCAGCTGGACCGACGCGGCTGCGGGCGCGGCTCTGCCACGCGGCAGTGCGGCATTGGCTAGTACCGCTTCGTCCATCCTTCTAATCTACACCGTTCTACTCGGATCCGACGGACGGGAGCGGTGGCGAAAACTTACCGGCGGCGTCGATGGCGAGACGGCGGTGGCACGGTCGGACGTGGTCGTCGGCGACGTTGCGGTGGTTCCCCGGAGTAGCGGAGAGCACGACGGCGCTCTACTCCTTCTCGCGGTCCTGCGTGCGTGATCAGCTTCGGCTCCTCTTTCCTCGTCTAGCCGCCCACCTCCACTGGTTCCCGCGGCTCCGGCGACACGTCGGCGAGAAATCCCCGACGCTGTGCTGCACAAGGGAAGGAAGGAAGGGTCGGGGGTGAGGCGGTGTTGCACGGGGAAGGCGATTAATAGCAAGGAGGAGCTCGGGGTGGCGCGAGTCACCGGATCGAAACCTTCCCGAGCGCGACGCCGGCGAGGGAGTGCGGCAGCGGTTCGGCGAAGTTTGGCTAGGGTTTTCGAGGGGAAAACGACGAGAGGGGGTTGGCTTATAAGGGGACAGAAACTTGGGGAAGGGGGCGGTCGAGTCCGGCGTGGTTAGGAGTCCGACGCGGCGGAGGAAGACGTTCTCGCCGCGGACTCCGGAAGACGACGACGGGGTGGGACCCCCGCGTCAGCGGCTGCGGCCTGCGGCCTGCGTCCTGCTGGACTGCGCTGGCAACTAGGCGGCGCGCGCGCGCTGGCGGGCTGGCACAGCCGGCCCAGTTAGGTTAGGTTTTCCCTTTTTTTTCCTTTAAACATTTCCCCTTTTCTGTTTTCTTAAAACCCTAATAACTTTTGCAAACTAGGTCCAAAATTAATGAAACTTGTTTCTAAATTCTCATAAAAATGAGGTGGTCAACATAGAACCATGGCTTACTGTTTTTACAAAGTTTTTGAAGGGTCAAACTAATACATCAAGGGTGCTTACTTATGGGAATATTAAATAGGGTTTTTAAATGGGTTTATGTGTTAGGATTTTGTAGTTGCAATGTTTTCAAATGCAGGATGCAAATGATGCAAGGATGATGCATGACACTAATAACATCCAAACTCAGAATCTGGGATGTTACATATATACTCTAAAAGAAAGAAAATATTATTTTCACAAATAAAGAAATCATAGATATCATCCTAAGTGATGATATAATGGAGCAATAGAACTTAGGGTTCTATTTGCAACAATGATGATGATCAAGTAGGGACTTAATAACCCCTGACATCAGTGATTCTAGCGTCATATATTACGCGTTAGCCATGAGATTTGGAATGGGACAGAGAAGTCAGCTGTATCTTCTTCCTCTCGCATGAAGCCGGATGTGCAGGTCGTGGCTGTTATCACTAGTAGCGTGCATATTAATTGGTAATTCGTAGAGGATATGCAGCATATGGGTGGGAACCCTCATCATCCCACGATAGTTCTGGCATCTAATGGTTTGTATAAACCATTGCCGTAATTCATTATGTGGGAATGGTGTACACCAAGGAGGCATGCGGGGTCGTGAAGGGGGCAGTGATTGGCTTGGACCAACTACTAGGCCCCACATCATGGAATTGTGGACGGGAAAGTACGCCCGGTTGTGCAATAAGGAGTTGATATCTCATGGGTAAAGTAACGCACCTCTGCAGAGTGTAAGAATTGTAACTTGTTACTCCCTGTTCCGGGAAGGAGCTACGAACGCGGCAGGAAAGGAACTCGATGAAAGTTCTGGTCAACCTGTGAAGGCTGATTGTCATAGTTTTCAGAATAAAATCAATCTTTGAAGAAAGATTTACAAAAACTGCATAGTGCCAAGGATTTATAATCCGAGGTGGTAGTTAGAGCATCAAACTTCCCACCTTTCATATAATGAACTTGTTGGGTAACGCTGTTACTCATTCTTTCCTTTGATCCCTTGCTTAGACTCTGAGGATCCCGAAGACGTGCCAATGTATGCAGCCGAATTCCAAGAAGATGTGTTCTACGAGGAACCTGATCTATCCGGAGGTGTTGAAGAAGTGGATTATGAGATCCGCTACGGTGTTGATGATAACGAGTCCAACTAAGTATCTAGTTAGTAGTAACCAACGGAGCGGAGCAGCATGAACTCTATAGAATAAGCTGTTGAGCTCAACTCCTAGTCGGAGTTGCTACTTTTATATTCCGCTGAAACACTTTATATTTTGGTTTGTAAGTTGAAACTTTTGAAGTCTTGAACTTCTGGTATTGTAATAATAATAACGTGTGAATGTTTGTAATATGGACCCGCAATGTTTCTGTTGTACCACTCTGAGGGATGTGATATTTACGGAACGGTGTTCTGTGGATGTCATGTCAACGACTATAGTGTACTACACATGCAGTGGTATGCTGGGTCACCTCAGTTCTTGTCATAGTAAGTACATGTGTATCATAGAGAACCGCCAACGAGGTACCCCTTGCACATGATACAGGAGCTATCCCATAATCAAAATGACAAGCCAAGCAAACAATGAGCATCTCAGCAATCTCTTATTTACCATGGGAATATGGTGCTTTTTTCTCTCTTTCCTCTTTTCAATATGTCTCTTTTTAATATAAGAAGAAAGCTTCATAGATTGCTCATTATGGTGATGCTGCAAGTTTCCACCATGATTAGGCATGGCTTAGGCTAGCGGCCCATGCGTTTCTCTAACACATATACATAACTCCGTGAACTTACAAGCTCCCCTTTTATTTCACACCGACGACATCCATAAACAAAAGAGCATGATATCAACTGGATAGATATCCAAAAGTGTTGAAAGCGTTCGCCATGAAAACATGGTTTTGCTAATTCCAACGTATAAGTGCAAGAATATACAACATAGATGACACAATGGTTCAAGTTTATTAGGGGCAAGAAAAATAAAGTGTGCCATCAAGTTTGTGAGATCTTTAATCACTAAGTTTTCACATAACAAAATACTTTTTAATTGGAAGATAGATGAAAACAAGAATATGCTTGGAATGTTGTAACACACCATGTATATGAATTTATAGTGGACACTTTGGAATAACTTGCTTTATTGGGAGTTGGATGCATGAGTAAAGCTTACTAAGCAAAAGTGAAGGCTAGCAAAAGACTAGGAGCGACCAACTAAGAGAGCAATAATGGCCATAATCATGCAGAGCGACAAAACATTACTAATCAAAGCATAGAGTGGTACTACAAGTTAAGGACTAAATGATCATAGAGGCTAAGGTGACTTGTTCATAGTCATAATATGGTGTTAGCATGTGCCAAGTCAACCCAAACAAATCATCAAAGGATAATGCCACAATACTATGCTTTTGTATGCTAAAACAACGCATGATTCTTTCAAGACACATTAAGCAATCCCAATTGTTTAGAACAAGTCATGCTACTACAATAATCACTAAGCATAAGGTCAAAGAAACATCTAACATGACATTATAAAGCCTAAGCCACAGTCAAAACAAGCTCCCTTTTGTACCACTATAAGCATGAATCTTTCTACTCTTTTCCAACACCAATCAACTTATTTGAAAATCTCACAAAGATAATAATCAATAAATATCAGTGAGCATGTCTCACAAATCCACAAAGAAGAACTAAAAAGTTCTAAGCAAAAATCATAAGAAAACTAAGGCTAAACAAAGTGCTAGCAAAAGAGAACACTCACAAAACAATAAGAATGAAAACTAGAGTGTTCTAGGCAATGAAAACAGAGTGTGTCTCTCTCCAAAAGAAGTGTGCTGGGATCCAACCAGCTTGTTGCAGCAAACAAAGCAAAAGAAAACTAAAAACTAAAACTAAGACACTCCAAGAAAAACACAAAGGTGCATGAAATAATAAAAATGAAGTGTCTAGAAAGAGACCTGAGATTTTTATTGATGAAGAAGGGGATGCCTTGGGCATACCCAAGCTTTGACGCTTGTACCTCTTAAATATTTATGGGGGTGACACGGGGTGTCATCCCCGAGCTTAAGCTTTTGTCCGTTCTTCATCTCATCACCTCGTTCTTCCCCTACACCTGAAAATTTCCTTCATACAAAACTTCACAAAATCTTCATTAGCAACATTAGTTATTCAAGATAATCAGCCTTTGGGTTTAGTTTCAACACAAGTAAAACTTCCATTAGAACACAAGCTACTATAGCAATTCCTTTTAAAAGCTCAAATGATCAAAGATAACTAAAAAACAAACCAATTAAGAGGCAAATGAAAATAATGGCAGAAATCTGTCAAAACAGACCAGCAGGTAAAAAACGATTTTTTCGAAGACCTTTTGTTGCTCAAATCGAAAAGTGTTGAACTAACGAAATTTAATAACCTGGGGCATTTACTCAGAAAATTACAGCTCAATTAGACATACAGAGATTTTTCACGAATATTTACAATGAAGCACAAAAATCTGTTTCGGGACAACAACTTCCCCAAATCTTACTTCTCTCTCATTAGAGGTTATTCTTGGCACAAAAAATCACACAAAAAGGATAAGGAGAGGTTATTATATAAGTAATAACTTCCAAGACTCAGTAAAACTATTGGGTTATCTCCCAAGAAGTACTTTTATTTAACGCCTTTAAGTTAGGGCTTGATAGTTTGAGAAGATGCTCACATAAGAAATATGAATTGAAGTAAAAGAGAGCATAAAGAAGCAAATTCAAAACACATTTAAGTCTAATCCACTTCCTACGCATAGGAATCTTGTAAAGAAACAAGTCATGAAAGCATAAAGCAATAAGCATAGGAAAGCAAAACAAGTGCAACTTCAAGATTTTCAACATAAAGAGGGAAAACTTAATATTGTTGAGATACATAAGACCATGTTTCCCTCTCTCATAATAACTTTCAGTAGCATCATGAATAAAATTAACAATATAACTATCACATAAAACATTCTTATCATGAGCCACATGCATAAAATAATTATTACTCTCCACATAAGCATAGTCATTCTTATTAATTGTAGTGGGGGCAAATTCAACAAAATAACTATCATTATTTTACTCATCACCATAATCATCAAATATAGGAGGCATATTGTAATCATAATTAATTTTCTCCTCTATAGCAGGTGGACTGAAAATATCATATTCATCATTATAATCATCATATATTGGAGGTATAGTATCACCATAGGCAATATAATAGCTATCTTCCAAAGTGTGTTCATTTGTAAACATATCATCATTGGAAGGAACATGGATAGTACTAATAGTACAACAATTATTAATATCATCATTTTCAGAATTGGTACCAAAGAGAATTTCAATATCAAAAGTAGTGTGCTTTTCCCAATCATGATCACTACTATAGGTAACAGGCATATGAACATCATCTAGTTCAGACTCATCAGCAAAAACTATAATATGAGCAACATGCTTAGGGGAAGATACCGTTTCCTCTCTCCTTTTACTCCTCCTCCTCCTCTTCTTCTTCTTCTTCTTCTTCTTCTTCTTCTTCTTCTCCTCCTCTTTAGGACGGAGAGGCTTGAAATGAAGCTTCACCACATAACCTGGTTTATTGTTAGAGACAATAGAAGAAACTTTGGAGGATTCCTCCTTTTCATTAAAAAGGAAAAAACACATATCAGTCCTGTCATATTTTGGTAAAATATCATCTTTTATAATATTTTGTATGTAAGTATTTGCATGTAAGTTTTTAACACAATAAAGATGACAACCATGCAGGACGCTATTCATATCAAAAGTACTCATGTCTATCAAAGAAGTTTTTCTTGATAACTCTTCACACCCCAAAATAATGTAAGTTCATCATGTTGTGAAGGGAATATGCCCTGAAAGGCAATAATAAAGTGTTTATTATGTGTATTCCAAGTATATGATAGATGTTTATTTTGCATGCTATAATTGTATTAATATGGAAACATTAATACATGTGTGTTTAATAAACAAACAGAAAGTTCCTAGTTATGCATCTCTCATAAACTAGCTCGTTGATTAACAAGATGATCAAGGTTTCCTGATCATGGACATTGGATGTTGTTAATAACGGGATCACAACATTAGTGTAATGGCATGATGAACATTCATCCGAAGTATAGCATTACGATCAAAGTCATTGAGTTTATATTGCTATAACAACTTACGAAGTGATCCTAATCCTTAGACCATGAGATCATGTCAATCACTAACACCGGAAGAGTTTCTTGATAACATCAAACGTCACACCGTAACAGGGTGATTATAAAGATGGATTCAGAACTAATAAAGTGTTATGTTGAGGCTCATGGATCGAGAGTGGAATTTGTTCATCTCGATGACGGATAGATATACTCTGGGCCCTCTCGGTGATATCACATTGATTAGCTTGCAAGCAAGTGATTTGATCACTAGAATGTTATATCACGGGAACAAGAAAAGAGTGCATGTCGGTAACAAGATCAAACTAGGTATGGAGATACCGATGATCGAATCTCGGACATGTAATATATCGTGAAACAAAGGGATTAAGATACTAGTGTAAAAGGTTCCGACGATCACAAGAAAGTCATCGTTGAATGTGTGGGAGTCAGTATGGGTCTCCAGATCCCGCTTCTGATTATTGATCCGAGAGGGGTCTCGATCATGTCCGCATTATTCACGAACCGTAGGGTGATACACTTAAGAGACACCGACATCCAATTGGAGCAAAAGTTTCATGCCGAAAGAATGAACAAGCGCAGGAATTTATTTCAGTAGATACCGAAACAGGTTTTCGGGTGAAATTGCATAAAGTGGTTATGCATGTGAAATAGAATTCTAGCAAGGGGTTATTTGTGAATGTTTGTCATTAAAGTAATTGACAAAATTCTGAATAAAATAAAAGAGTTTTATTTAATGAGAGTTTGCATTAAATTTGGTGGAAATTTAATGGGAATTTGAGTGGACTTTTGAGTGGAGAAAATTGAAGGGCCATTTTGTGAGTGGAGTGTCCACCCACATGAATGAAGGAGGGGAGGGGGCAGCCCACATGGCCGGCGGCCACCCCCTTGGGTGCCCCCCTCCTCCTATAAAAGGAGCCCCTCCTCTCACTTCTCACTCACACCTCCTCGTGAAGGATCTCTCTCCCCCTCTAGAATTTATCCCCCATGGTCTCGGACTAGCGAGATACATGTTCCCGGTGGCTATTCGACAAGAAAGAGTTGTGCTTCCACTGCATCGCTGGAGCGAGGAGGCAGAGGTTGCTTGGTGCCTCGAACGTGTGTGCGAGCACGGATGTGCTGCTGATTTGCGGCGCTAGGACTTCCTCTCGATCTTGAGATCGGCAAGAGATCGTCTACATCAACCACGAGTTGAACTCGTTAAGCTTTGTTAGTCTTCAAGGGTATGTTCTCAACGGATATACATCCGCCCGTTGTTTGTATCTAATAGATAGATCTTGGTACATAGTTCACATCGTAGGATAATTTTTGTTTTCTATGCTGCGAACCCTACAGTGGTATCAGAGCCGGATCTATGCGTAGATGCTTTACACGGGTAGTAAACATATGAGTATGTGGGCGATGATGATCATGTTGTTGCTCCTTTGTTGTAATTTTGGATATTGGTGGCATAGTGGGATGAAGCGGCCCGGACAAACTTTACATGTCCTCGCACATGAGACCTGTTCCATGCTTGACATGCAACTAGTTTGCATAAGTGGCTAGCGGGTGTCTGTCTCTCCTACTATAGTCAATATCTATTTTGCAAACGAGTTGTCAACAATTTGGTTATCCTCGTTGTGGTTCATGTTCGTAGGTAAGAACGGTTCTATCTTGAAAGCCCTAAGCCACGTAAAACTTGCAATGGATAAATTAGAGGCGTCTAGTTTAGATTGTTGCTGGGCTAGTGTTATGATATGGTAGTGTTGTAAGTAGAAGTATGAGATGATACTCTTACAACACACATAGCGTGTAAACTCCATAGACCTTGGATTTACACATATAGGTATGATAGTGATCATACCACGGTGCACATGATAGAGAGCATATGCGGGAACCATATCATTTCACTAATAAATATGTGATGTTTGATAGCATCTTATATTGCTTGTTTAGCGCTTAGTTAGCATAATAAGATGATCCCTCATTTAAATATCAAGATAAGAATGTGTTCTTACTTTAGTATGCACCGATTATGTTTCGTCGCTCCAAGACATCACGTGATGATCGGGTGTTCTTGGATCCACGACCATATTTCGGGTGTAAAACAGTTACACACGCGAATACTAAGGTTCTAACTTGGCGAGCCTAGCATGTACAGACATGGCCTCGGAACACGGACCGAAAGGTTAAGCATGAGTTATATAGTTGATATGATGCCCATTTGATGCTCGCCTTTGAAGCTATACCGACTCACGTGATGATCGGACTTGGTATAGTGGATTTGGTTCATGTAATCACCAAAAGGCACGAGGGATGTCGTTTTTGAGTGGGAGTTCATTCGTAATATGGATTAGTTGAACTCAATATATCATACACTTAGTCAAAACTTTACAAATTCTGTTGTAGATGGCACCACCTGCTTTTAATTTCAATGTGTTCATGGAGAAAGAGAAACTTGCAACGAACGGTAGCAACTTTACCGAATGGGCCATGAATTTGAGGATTCTCCTCTCTGCTGCACAAAAGCAATACGTGCTAGAAGCGCCACTAGGCCCCCCACCTCTTGATGATGCCCCTGACAAGGAAAAGAATGTCTATCAGACTCGTCAGGAGGACCACAACTTAGTTCATTGCGGCATATTGTATGGGCTAGAGCCGGAACTTCGAAAGCGTTTCGAAAACGACAATGCATTTGATACAATGGGTGAGTTGAAAATGATTTTCAACACACATGCTGCTGTAGAGAGCTACAACACTTCAGAAAAGTTCTTTAGCTGCATGATGGAAGAGCACAACTCCGTTAGTGAGCATGTACTCAAGATGTCGGGTTACGCCGATAAGCTTGTGTCCTTGGGAATAACGATTCCCATTGACTTAGGCATCCATCGTGTTCTGCAGTCTCTGCCACCTAGCTATAAGAGCTTTGTGATGAACTATAATATGCAAGGCATGAAGAAGTCTCTCCCCGAGCTTCTGTCAATGCTTAAAACAGCAGAAGTGGAGATCAAAAAGGAACATCAAGTGTTTATGATCAATAGGAACACTGGTTTCAAGAAATACAAGAAGGGAAAACGGAAGGGTAGTAAGGGCGGCAAGCCTGTTGCCGTTCCTGAAAAGAAACCCCGAGTTGGACCTAAGTCTGATACCGAGTGCTACTATTGTAAGGGGACTGGCCACTGGAAGCGCAACTGCCCCAAGTATTTGGCAGACAAGAAGGCCGGCAAGGCAAACAAAGGTATATATGATATACATGTTATTGATGTGTACTTGACTAGTGCTCGCAGTAGCACCTGGGTATTTGATACCGGTTCAGTTGCTAATATTTGTAACTCGAATCAGGGGTTGCGGAACAAGCGACCGCTAGCAAGGGGTGAGATCAAGATGCGTGTCGGCAATGGATCAAGCGTTGATGTGATCGCCGTTGGAACGCTGCCTCTCCACTTGCCATCGGGATTAGTTATAAACTTGAATAATTGTTATCTGGTGCCTGCACTGAGCATGAACATTGTATCTGGATCGTGTTTGATGCGAAGT
The DNA here is from genome assembly GCA_916181665.1 of Avena sativa. Classification (NCBI taxonomy): domain Eukaryota; kingdom Viridiplantae; phylum Streptophyta; class Magnoliopsida; order Poales; family Poaceae; genus Avena; species Avena sativa. The sequence continues at coordinate 365,917,967 of OV702297.1, read as the reverse complement.
CGTTATTCATTTAAATCCGAGAACAATGGTTGTTCCATTTATATGAATGAAATCTTTTATGTTCATGCACCGATGATGAATGGTTTATTTCTATTAGATCTCGATGATAATGTTACACATATTCATAATGTTGATGCTAAAAGGATTAAACTTAATGATGATATATCCGCATATATGTGGCACTGCCGTCTAGGTCATATTGGCGTTAAACGCATGAAGAAGCTCCATTCGGATGGACTTTTGGAATCACTTGATTTTGAATCATTTGATACATGTGAGCCATGCCTTATGGGCAAGATGACTAGAACGCCGTTTTCCGGTTCAATGGAACGGGCGACAGATTTATTGGAAATCATACATTCTGATGTATGTGGTCCAATGAGTGTGTCGGCGTGAGGTGGATATCGTTATTTTGTTACTTTCACGGATGATTTGAGTAGATACGGTTATATCTACTTGATGAAACACAAGTCTGAAACCTTTGAAAGGTTCAAGGAATTTCAGAATGAAGTGGAAAATCATCGTAATAGAAAGATCAAATTTCTACGGTCCGACCGTGGAGGTGAGTATCTAAGTTATGAGTTTAGCACTCACATGAAAGAGTGTGGAATTGTTTCACAACTCACGCCTGCCGGAACACCACAGCGAAATGGTGTGTCATAACGTCGTAATCGTACTTTATTAGATATGGTTCGATCTATGATGTCTCTAACGGACTTGCCGTTGTCATTTTGGGGTTATGCACTAGAAACTGCAGCATTCACTTTAAATCAGGCACCATCTAAATCCGTTGAAAAGACACCGTATGAATTGTGGTTTGGAAACAAACCTAAGCTGTCTTTTCTTAAAGTTTGGGGATGCGATGTTTATGTGAGAAACTTCAACCGGATAAACTCGAACCCAAAGCGGAAAAATGCGTCTTCATAGGATACCCTAAGGAAACTATTGGGTATTCCTTCTATCACAGATCCGAGGGCAAGGTTTTTGTTGCCAAGAATGGATCCTTTCTTGAGAAAGAGTTTCTCGCGAAAGGTGTGAGTAGTCGGAAGGTAGAACTCGAAGAGGTTATTGAACCTTCTCTTCAAAGTATGGCGAGTAGCGCAGCGCCGGAATTTGTTCCGGAGTTGGCTCCACCTGTTGAAGAGGGAACTAATGATAATGATCATGAAACTCCGAAAGAGAGTACTACCGAACCTCGCAGGTCAAGCAGGACGCGTGCAGCTCCCGAGCTGTACGGAAATCCTGTCATGAATTTCATGGTTGATGAAAATGATGACCCTGCGACGTATGAAGAAGCGACGATGAGCCCGGATTCCAACAAATGGTTAGAAGCCATGAAATCCGAGATGGAATCCATGTATGAAAATCAAGTTTGGAACTTGGTGGAATTACCTCACGACCGAAAGGCCGTGGAGAACAAATGGATTTTCAAAAGGAAAACTGATGCTGATGGTAATGTGACCATCTATAAAGCTCGACTTGTCGCAAAGGGGTTTCGACAAATTCAAGGAGTTGACTACGATGAGACATTCTCTCCCGTAGCGATGCTAAAGTCAGTTAGGATTATGTTAGCAATTGCTGCATATTTCGATTATGAGATATGGCAGATGGATGTCAAAACCGCGTTTCTCAATGGTAATATTGAAGAAGAGTTGTATATGATACAACCAAAGGGTTTTGTCGATCCTAAGGATGCTAACAAGGTGTGCAAGCTTCAGCGATCCATCTATGGATTGAAGCAAGCATCACGAAGTTGGAATCTCCGCTTTGATGAGGTGATCAAAGAGTTTGGATTTGTCCAAACTTATGGAGAAGCTTGTATTTACAAGAAAGTGAGTGGGAGCAATGTGGCATTTCTGATATTATATGTGGATGACATATTATTGATCGGAAATGATATAGATCTTTTAAACAGTGTTAAAAGTTATCTAAACAGCAAATTTTCAATGAAGGACCTAGGTGAAGCGTCATACATATTAGGCATAAAGATCTATAGAGATAGATCTAGGCGCCTAATAGGGCTATCGCAAAGTACATACCTTGATAAGATTTTAAAGAAGTTTAAAATGGACGGAAGTAAGAAGGGGTTCTTACCTATGTTGCAAGGCAAGACATTGAGTAAGACTCAAAGTCCGGCTTCGGCGGAAGAAAGAGAGATAATGGACAAAGTCCCCTATGCTTCAGCCATAGGCTCTATAATGTACGCCATGCTATGTACAAGACCGGATGTGGCACATGCTATTAGTTTGACTAGTAGGTACCAATCGGATCCAGGTTCGGAACACTGGATAGTGGTCAAGAATATCCTTAAGTACTTACGAAGAACTAAGGATATGTTTCTTTTATACGGAGGTGAAGAAGAGCTCGTTGCTAAGTGTTATGTTGACGCTAGCTTTGACACCGATCCGGATGACTCTAAGTCTCAATCCGGATACGTATTTCTCATGAATGGCGGAGCGGTTAGTTGGAGGAGCTCCAAACAACCTGTGGTAGCGGGATCAACAATGGAGGCCGAATATGTTGCTGCTTCAGAAGCGGCTCAGGAAGCAGTTTGGATGAAGGAGTTCATATCCGAACTAGGAGTGGTTGCAAACGCGTTGGATCCAATGGTGATCTATTGTGACAACAATGGTGCCATTGCCAATGCCAAAGAGCCAAGGTCTCACAAGCATTCCAAGCATATTAAGCACCGGTTTCACTCCATCCGCGAGCATGTCAAGGATGGAGATATAAAGATTTGTAAAGTACATACGGATCTCAATGTAGCAGATCCGTTGACTAAAACTCTCCCTAGAGCAAAACATGATCAACACCAGAACTCAATGGGTGTTAGATTTATCACTATGTAACTAGATTATTGTCTCTAGTGCAAGTGGGAGACTGAAGGGAATATGCCCTGAGAGGCAATAATAAAGTGTTTATTATGTGTATTCCAAGTATATGATAGATGTTTATTTTGCATGATATAATTGTATTAATACGGAAACATTAATACATGTGTGTTTAATAAACAAACAGAAAGTTCCTAGTTATGCCTCTCTCATAAACTAGCTCGTTGATTAACAAGATGATCAAGGTTTCCTGATCATGGACGTTGGATGTTGTTAATAACGGGATCACAACATTAGTGTAATGGTGTGATGAACATTCATCCAAAGTATAGCATTACGATCAAAGTCATTGAGTTTATATTGCTATAACAACTTACGAAGTGATCCTAATCCTTAGACCATGAGATCATGTCAATCACTAACACCGGAAGAGTTTCTTGATAACATCAAACGTCACACCGTAACAGGGTGATTATAAAGATGGATCCAGAACTAATAAAGTGTTATGTTGAGGCTCATGGATCGAGAGTGGAATTTGTTCATCCCGATGATGGATAGATATACTCTGGGCCCTCTCGGTGATATCACATTGATTAGCTTGCAAGCAAGTGATTTGATCACTAGAATGTTATATCACGGGAACGAGAAAAGAGTGCATGTCGGTAACGAGATCAAACTAGGTATGGAGATACCGATGATCGAATCTCGGACATGTAATATATCGTGAAACAAAGGGATTAAGATACTAGCGTAAAAGGTTCCGACGATCACAAGAAAGTCATCGTTGAATGTGTGGGAGTCAGTATGGGTCTCCAGATCCCGCTTCTGATTATTGATCCGAGAGGGGTCTCGATCATGTCCGCATTATTCACGAACCATAGGGTGACACACTTAATAGACACCGACATCCAATTGGAGCAAAAGTTTCATGCTGAAAGAATGAACAAGCGCAGGAATTTATTTCACTAGATACCGAAACAGGTTTTCGGGTGAAATTGCATAAAGTGGTTATGCATGTGAAATAGAATTCTAGCAAGGGGTTATTTGTGAATGTTTGTCATTAAAGTAATTGACAAAATTCTGAATAAAATAAAAGAGTTTTATTTAATGAGAGTTTGCATTAAATTTGGTGGAAATTTAATGGGAATTTGAGTGGACTTTTGAGTGGAGAAAATTGAAGGGCCATTTTGTGAGTGGAGTGTCCACCCACATGAATGAAGGAGGGGAGGGGGCAGCCCCCATGGCCGGCGGCCACCCCCTTGGGTGCCCCCCTCCTCCTATAAAGGAGCCCCTCCTCTCACTTCTCACTCACAACTCCTCGTGAAGGATCTCTCTCCCCCTCTAGAATTTATCCCCCATGGTCTCGGACTAGCGAGATACATGTTCCCGGTGGCTATTCAGCAAGAAAGAGTTGTTCTTCCGCTGCATCGCTGGAGCGAGGAGGCAGAGGTTGCTCGGTGCCTCGAACGTGTGTGCGAGCACGGATGCGCTGCTGATTTGCGGCGCTAGGACTTCCTCTCGATCTTGAGATCGGCAAGAGATCGTCTACATCAACCACGAGTTGAACTCGTTAAGCTTTGTCGGTCTTCAAGGGTATGTTCTCTACGGATATACATCCGCCCGTTGTTTGTATCTAATAGATAGATCTTGGTACATAGTTCACATCGTAGGAAATTTTTTGTTTTCTATGATGTGAACCCTACATGTTTATTATCAGTGATCACGTTATCACAATACAAACTTGCAGGATTATTATGGTATGAGCATTGAAAATTGAAATGACCCACTTCAAAGCAAAGTTCACAAATAAAAGGATAGAGGGCACAAACTTTTTTACCAAGATCATTTAGAGCCTTATACCATGTTCTAGTTTTTTCATTCCAGTTGGGTGATACAATATTTTTCTTTGATTTTATTCTTTTCGCAAGGTCTATGTATTCCACAAAAATTAACATGCTTATAAGAAATAGTACTTTTAGAAGTTTGAGCATGTTTATTGCAATCATTAATAATAGTTTCATTTTCCATGCAAGTGTCTTTAAAAGGTTCATGATATCTGCCCCACTTTCCTTTAGGAGCATTAATATGGGAAGAAAAAGCTCTATAACAATCAACAAGAATTTGAGTATCAATACCATACTTAGCACTAAGCTCTTGAAGATCAGCAGTTTCAGCGAAAGACTTAATGCAATCATACTCATAGTTTATACCTGGTTCTTTACCTTTGTCGTTATCCCAATCTTCGTTATTGCTTTGAATTGTTTCAAGAAGATCCCACTTAGCTTTGACCTCCTTACTTGTGAAGGATCCCTCTAAACAGGTATCTAGATAGTCCTTGTAATGTCCTGAAAGCCTTGCATAAAAATTATTAATAATAATATTACTAGGGAGCTCATGAATGGGACAATTGAGCAGTAGTGACTTCAATTTCCCCCATGCTTGGGCAATACTTTCTCCATCATGAGGATGAAAATTATAAATATAATTCCTATGTTTATGAAAAATTTATAGACAGTAACATTACCATCAACGTCTGTTTTTATTTTGAAAATCCATTTGTTCTCAATAGCCTTGCGGCCATCTGGTAAGTCCACCAAAGTCCACACTTGGTTTTCGTACATGGATCCAACTTCAGATTTCATGGCTTCTTGCCATTTGTTGGAATCTAGGCTCAACATCGCTTCGTCATATGTCGTAGGGTCGTCAGTGTTGTCCACCAACATGAAATTCATGACAGGGTCATACTAATCAGGAGTGGTACGGACCCTTGTCGACCTGCGAGGTTCAGTAGCAACTTCGTTTGAAGTTTCATGACATCATCATTAGCTTCCTCTCTTATTGGCGCAGGCGGCACGGGAACATCTTCCAGAGCTGCGCTACTCTCAAATCCGAGAGAAGGTTCAACAACCTTGTCAAGTTCTGGGGGTAATTCCCCGTCCCGGCATGGTGCCGAAATAGAGACTTCTGTCCCCTGAATCTCCTCTTCGGTGGAGGGCGTTGCAGAACTTTTTGTGGAGATCTTATCCACCTTGGGTTTATGTCTTGGGGAGACATATAAGTAGGCGAAAGGGCAAGGTCGATGGAGGGCCAGGGGCCCGCGCCACCGTATGGTGTAGCCGCCCTGGTGCCCTCCTCCTTCTCTCCTTCGGGCTCCATGTCATGTCGGTTAAAATATCGACTTTGGCTTTTGTTCTGTCCAATTCCGAGAAAAAAAAATTCTGGTTTTTCTGAAATCAAAGATAGTGGAAAAAAGGTAACCGACACTGTGGCATCTTGTCAATAGTTTAGTTCCAGAAAATGTATAAAAATACCTCAAAGTGTAGACAAAGCATAACAAAGTTGATACTAAACAAGCATGGAACATCAAAAATTATAGATACGTTTACGATGTATCAGGTATACCCAATTGTTTCTTTAGGGTATCCTATGAAGACTCATTTTTCCACTTTGGGTTCAAGCTTGTCGGGTTGTAACTTCTTTACTTACGCTTCGCAGACCCAAACTTTAAGGAATGACAACTTAGGTTTCTTACCAAACCATAATTCATACGATGTCATTTCAATGGATTTAGGGTGCCCTATTTAAAGTGAATGCGGCTGTCTCTAATGCATAACCCCAAAACAATAACGATAAATCTGTAAGAGACATCATAGACCGAACCATATCTAAGAGAGTTCGATTATGATGTTCGGACACACCATTTCTCTGTGGTGTTTCCGGTGGTGTCAATTGTGAAAGTATTCCGCATTTATTTAAATGCATGCCAAACTCGTAACTCAGATATTCACCTCTGCGGCTAGAACGCGGAAACTTGATCTTCTTATTACGTTGATTTTCTACTTCACTTTGGAATCCCTTAAACTTCTCAAAAGTTTCGGACTTGTATTTCATAAAATAGATAAACCCATTGATGACCCACAATTATAGGGGATCGCAACAGTCTTCGAGGGTAGTATTACCCAATTTATTGACTCGACACAAGGGGAGCTAAAGAATACTTGCAAGCCTTAACAACTGAGTTGTCAATTCAGCTGCACCTGGAAATAGTTCTTGCTCACAGAAGTTTATCAGTAGCAACAGTTTGTAGTAGTAACAGCAAAGTACCAGCAATAGTAGAATAAGAGCAATAGTAACAGTAGGATTCGAGTGTGGTAGGCATAGGGATGGATGGACGGGCGTTACATGGACGAGTCTAAACATGTAACTTCAAGATCTAGGGTATTGCAGATAAATAATAAGCATCCAAGTACTAAACAATCCTAGGCATGTGCTCCATATATAGTCATGCGTGCTCGCAATGAGAACTTGCACAACATCTTCTATCCAGCCAGCCTGTGGCAACGGTGCCTCTAGGGAACTACTGGCAATTAAAGTGCTCCTTTTAATAGAGCACCGGAGCAAAGCATTAACACTCCATGAACACATGTGATCCTCACACCACAGCCATCCCCTCCGGTTGTCCCAATTTCTGTCACTTCGGGGCCTTTGGATACGGACAATGATATGTGTACATAACTTGCAGATAAGATCACAAATAATACTATCATAATAATTCAATAATAAGTTCAGATCTGAGATCATGGCACTCGCGCCCTGGTGACAAGCATTAAGCACAACAAGTTTCAACAAAGTCAAATAGCACTAATAGAGATACTAGGCACTATGCCCTAACAATCTTATTTGATTACATGATAGAACTCATCCAATCCCTACCATCCCCATAGCCCGGGGGATTACTCACTCATAGATGAGGGAAACATGGATGGTTGATGGAGAGGCGTTGGTGATGATGATGGCGATGATCCTCCCCAAATTCCTCGTCCCGGCAGGGTGCCAGAACGGAGTTTTTGGTTCCGAATCTTGGTCTCTGGTGGTGGCGGCGCAACGGAACTCTTTCTGAAAAATGTCGAACCCTCCTTTGTTTTTAGGTCAAGAGGCAACTTATAGGCACAGAGGGAGGCCGAGGGGGTGCCTGGGGTGGCCGCAGCCCCCTTAGGCGCGGCCAGGCCTGGCCCGCGCCTGGCAGGGGTGTGGCCCCCCCAGGCCTCCACTCCGTCTTGTACTCTGGCTCCGTGGATCTTCTGGTGAATAGGATTTTGGGCATATTTTCTGGGATTTTTCCTCATAGTCGATTTTCTACACAAAAACTAGACACCAAGGTAATTCTGATAAAAACAGCGTCAGTCCATGTTAGTTATATCCAAATCACACAAGTTTAGTGGAGAAACAATAGCAAAAGAATTCGGGAAAGTAGATACGTTTTGGACGTATCACCCATATCTACTCAAGTCATCCGTGAAAGTAAGAACACAATGATAACCACCGCATGATACTACACTCGTTGGACCGCACACATTGGTATATATTATTTCCACAAGTCCGTAGCTCGCTCCATTATGCCATATAATGGAGTCTTAGTCATTTTTCCCATCAGACATGCTTCACATCTTTTAAGTGATTCAAAAAGTCTATCGGAATGGAGTTTCTTCATGCATTTCACTCCAATGTGACCAAGATGACAGTGCCACATGTATGTAGAATTATCATTCAATTTCATTCGTTTAGCATCTATTTTATGAACATGTGTATCACTACTATCGAGATTCAGTAAGAATAGACCATCCATATCAGGCGCATGACCATAAAAGATAGTACTCATATAAATAGAACAACCATTATTCTCAAACCTAAACAAGTAACCGTCTCGCAATAAACAAGATCCAGATATAATGTTCATGCTTAACGCAGGCACCAAATAACAATTATTTAAGTTTAAGACTAATCCTAATGGTACATGAAGAGGGAGCGTGTCGATGGCGATCACATCAACCTTGGAGCCATTTCCAACGTGCATCGTCACCTCGTCTCTCGCTAGTCTTTATTTATTCTGCATCACCTGTTTCGAGTTACAAATATGAGCAACCGAACCAGTATCAAATACCTAGGCATTACTACGATTACTAGTAAGATACACATCAATAACATGTATATCAAATATACCTTTCTTCTTGATGTTGTCATTCTTCAGATCTGCCAAGTACTTGGGGCAATTTCGTTTCTAGTGACCACACTCTTTGCAACAAAAGCATTCTATATTAGGGCTGGGGCCAGCTCGGGTCTTATTTTCAGGTGTGGAAATGGATTTTACACTCTTCTTGAAGTTACCCTTGTGCTCACCCTTTTCCTTCATGTCTACCTTGACAGCCACCAAAGTGGCAGCAAGTTCAGTGAGCGATTCAATCGCACCACTTATCTTATAATTCAGCACACACACATTATAACTCGGTGGAAGCGACTATAGAACTCTATCCGTCGCAAGACCAACTAGGATGTCATATCCTAGTGTCTTGAGACGTTGAACATAGCGCATCATCATCATGATGTGATCATTCACAGAGATGTGTTCCTTCATATTATGTAGAGGTCCCAACCTTTAATAAGGTAGAGACCCCTGTGTTTACAATGCTAGTCCCTGGATCAATAGCTAGTATCCACAGTTAAGATGTAATATCAAGAAACAAAGGTCATAATACACCTTTATAACCAGGAATAAAATAATTTATTACATCTTACATAGCTCATTTGGCTATCTCATTACATTGCAGTAGAATATCTATAGCATGGAGTCCTTCATCTTCAAAGTCCCACAAGCAAACATGTTGGTTGTACACTTGTAATCCTAATCAACACACTTCACCAACATCAAACAATCCTGCAACATAATAAGTTACAGCCACAAGGGTCAATACATTTGAATTGTATTGGCAAGTGATACTATGGTAGTATAGTGGCATGTATCATCTATATGCATTTGGCTAACTGGAGCTTAGGCTTGCTTTGCTCAAAATAGATTTTCCTTATCTTTTGAAAACACTAAGTTTTTGTTTGTCAAAAATCACCCAAGGAACCACCAATAGATATTGGTGAACCTTAAACCCTTGATTAACCACAAGTTTTTAACTTAGAAATTGGGATGAGGAGATTCTTGATAGCTTCCATGTCTTGATGCTCAAATTGTCCTTTGCCAGGGACATGGCTAAGTACTTAGATTTTACACTCTACAGAGGTGGTGCACTTTCCCCACAAGACTTGGTTTCACCAAGACAATAAATTTTAGAAGCCTTCCCTTAGACCAGAATGGACGCGCTCCAACCTATCAATCCCCTACCACCAACTGTCCATTTGGCTAAGTTATTGCAACCTATATGATCCAGGCAGAGCCCATAATGCCAAGTGGCTGCACTTGAAGCTTCTCAACATTTGACATCTCAAATCTCTTTGTTCCTGGGTGGCATTCCACAAGTGAGATACACAAGGTAAACCATAGAAATGGGCCTTGTATAACCACTCAACACAAACCATCCCTTCCATTCCACCTAGGTGTTTCATTCACTTAGTTGTTTTATTAAACAAAACACAAGTCCTTGACTTAGAAATATTCCATAGCATGAATATAATCCACCCTTGTTTTCTACTAGCTAAGCTAAGCATGATAGTAGTAGGAATCTTAACTTAGGAAATTTCTTCTAAGGTTTCATCTACTAGGATTTCCCATGGCATAGTTTATACTTAGCAAAAATTCCATGCAAGTCCTACTTAGAAATATCACTAATGCATAGTGAAAATAATGGGACAAAAGTATGAAGCATCACTTGCCTTTTTGGTAGAGAATTATAAGTTCACTCATTGATCTTGAAATATTCACACTCTTCAAATTCCACTACAATTCAACCAAGCAAGCAATATTCAATCCACCATTCAAGCAAACATCACATAAAATAATAGAAACAAAGCAATGCATGCAAGCATGCAAAAGATTGTTTTATTTGGAAAAGTGGTTTCTAATAGGTTATGAACATCATAAAATATCTATTGGTCATTTATAAAAGTGGCAAGGTCATTTGTAAATGTGGTAAAGTCATTTGATATTAAGTTAGTGAAAATGGCCATTTTAAGTCATTTTTATTTTTGCAAGAAATGGTTCAAACCAAAGTAATATTTTCTAGGGTTTTAAAAATACATTTTTAAACACAAATTTTGGTGTTTTATGGTCAAGTGTTTAATATTAAAACCATTTGCAAAAGGTTTCACCTATAAACCATTTTTACAATAAATCAATATTTTATGTTGTTTGAAAATGCCTTTAGCAAAGTAATAATTTATAGGGTTCATAAAAATACATTTTTTAATTATAAAACTTGGTGTTCAGGGTCAGAGAGTTTAAATCAAAACATTTCCCAAAGGGTTTCCTCCAGAAGCATTTTTAACATATAAACATTATTTTTATTTGACTAGAAATGTTCTAAATTAAAGATTTATTCTTTTGCCTCACAAAATATGTCTTTGAATCCACAAGTTGGTTTATATGGTTAGTAGGTTCAAAACAATCCATTTGCCAAAGATTTTATCACAAAAATAATTTTAGAATGAATTTTATATTCAAATTATGCCTACACAAGTTTCTACAAATACAACCAATTTAACAGAAGCAATTTACTAAACAAAGTGCATGGTTGGATAGTACTTGGTCTGCTGATTCCATTGATATAAAATTTGCAAAATTTTGACGTGTGGATCAAAAGTTATGAATTTTACAAACTTGAACATCTAATAGATCATTTCTGGTTTTTATAAAACAGACTGGGCCACGTGGCGTGATTCTACTGGGTCATACCATTTCGTGTGAATCGACAGATGCTAGCCGTTAGATCTAATGCGCATCGCACGATACAGAACCAAACTTACCCTTTCGCTTGACTTTCTATCGCATCCATCAGATCGAGATCCTACGGTTCATATCCACTAGCCATCGAGTGGCGGCGCAGGCGCGGCCTCGAGCGGCGGAGGCGCTCTGTCTATGGTGTCGCGCATCTATAGGAAGCGAGGGAAGAAGGGGAGGAGATTACCAGAACTGCAAGAGCTTGCTGATGCTCAACGTGGTCGTTGCCGACGGTGGGGTGCACGGGTGTGACGGTAATCTCTCACCGGAGTTCTGCCTGGCGTCGGGCTCGTACTGGTCTTGACGGAGGCGAGGATGGAGAGTGCGCTAAGACGAGTGGATGATACTGTTAGACTCGCAAGGTCGTGGCGCGCACAGGAGCATGAAAAAGGGGAAAAAGGAGGTCAGGGCTCACCGTGTGGAGTCGCCGGAGTCGAGGCAGACGGCGGCGAAGCTGGGAATAGAGGGGAAAGAGGGAGGAGAGGGAGGCGTTTAAATCTGCATCGTCTCAGGAGAGATTAAATCCCACAATAACTCGAATTAACGAGGATTCATTCCTGACAGAAACGGCGAGGCGCGGCGTGGTCACCGTGGGGGGTGAGGAAGATGACCTGATCGGTGGGGTCTGCTTGATAGCGAGAGAGAGAGAGAGGTAGTGGGGTCCAGTCATCATAGACTCTGCGGGTGTGCTTTCGAGTAAAATAAAACGCTTCGGGGGAGGGGGTTAGTTGGGCTAGATGGGTCGGACTGGGCCAGGTTGGTTTGGGTTGATTGGTTTTCATTTTTTTTATACTGATTCATTTTTTCTTTTTCCAATTCTATTTTTCTATTTTGATTTTGTTTAATCATTTAAAACAAACATTTGAATTCAAACTTCTACCAAACTTTTTGTATATTCAAATACTGTTTATTAATACATTCTAAAGTCAAATTTAGAATATTTCTTTTATTTTTCTTAGGGTATATTAATTATTTAAAATAAGCCCTTGTCTTAATTCAAACAAGATTTTAAATATAATTTCAACTCTTATTTGAATTCAAATTTTTACCAAACCTTTTTCAATAGGTTTTACTTATTTATTAGGGTGTCAAATAATTCACCTTGAATTATTTGGAATATTTTTATTATTATTTATTAATCATTTAAATTGTGTATTTGTCTTTATTCCAATGAAATCAAATATGGGTTTAATTTCCATAAATTTTATTTAGTTGATTCCTTTGATCCCATTTAAGTTAATTAAATAACTTTTATTCCACTTGGGTAAATTCCAAATATTATTCTCCCATGATTTAATTAATCATTCTTATTAGGGATTTTGTCTTCATCAAAATAGAAATAGAATTTGGTTAATGCCATTTTATTTTATTTAAAAATTCTCTATCCTTTTATTTGGATTTGGATTATAACTATTCCATTTGCTTATGGATTAGGCCAAGATTTAATTTGGCCTTTAAATACTCTTCATTTAATATTTCTTTCTTTATCTTATAAAATCCATATCTTTTTATTTATAGATCCAAAGTTGGTGATTCCAATTTGAAAAATCTTATTTAATATTTATTTATCCTTTTAAATATCTTTAGGATTATTGGCTCACCATTTGGTATGGATTTTTAGATAGGTACTTTATTAGCATTGGAAATTCAATTTCCTGATCTTATTAAATTCATAAGATTTTATCTATGGCTCCAAATTAAGTAAAACTAATTCATATGGTTTTATAATATTTCTATTTGTCATTCTTGATCATTTGCAAATGTTTGTTGACAAATTTTTATATGGGTCAAAACCATGGTCTTATATATATCTTGGAAATGATTTTATTCCATTAGGGTTTTAGGGTTTGGGTTTATTTCCCAAGTGTTTAAATTTCCAGATGCATTTAAGAAGAATGCATTTCACTTGATTTGAATTTAGTTGGATTCAAATTTTATCCAAGGTTTGTTCAAGATGGGTTTTGATGAATTCATTTAGAAACAAAAAGTTTCTTTTCACCCTAAATTTCAACAATTATTTATTTTGTTTATTTATTTTTCACATTACAAAATTTGGAAAATTTTGGGATGTGACAGGCTACCACCCTTAAAAGAAATCTCGTCCCGAGATTTGGGAAAGATAGGGGTTACAAGTTGGCTCAAAGCAACTAGGGTACTACCACCCTTAAACATTTTCCACTAGATTACTTCTTGGCTTGCTTGGGATCTTGATGCAACTTCTCTGGGCAAACATCTGCATAGTGTGCTTTGTTTCCACACTTGAAACATGTGACAAGGCTGAGATCCTTCATAGGCTTGTTTATCTTGTGCTTCATCTATTCTGGACAATTGCTTGCATAATGTCCTTGATCACCACAATTGTAACATGTGACAAGATTGAGTTCTTCACGTATCTTCTGTGGACAAGTTGACACATAATGGCCTAGCTCTTTGCAGTTGTTGCACCACACTTGGCTAATTTCCTTATAATTTTTCTTCTTCTCTGGACATTCATTGGCATAGTGTCCCATCTCTTTGCAATGGCAACACTGCACTTGACTTTTGTCCTTCTTCTTCTTGGGTTTCTCCAAAGCTAGGAGTTCTTCTAGTTCATGCTCTTCATATCTCACCTCAAAGGTGGGAAAATCTCCTGGTATCCTTAATCTTTTCCTTGGATAATACATATGTTTCCTCTTTTGTCCATCAAATTGAGTCATATTGCATGGAGGTGCAAGCTAGGATTTTCCTTTGTCTTCATCCTTCTTGGTAGGAGTTGTTCCCTCATAGGGGTTTACAATCTGTTGATGCACTCCACCTTGTTTCCTTTGTTGAACTATGGAATAGATGGGGCATTGGATAGGGACAAGATTATTTCCTTCACATAGGAAACAAGTAGCTTGAGATGTGGGGCATTGATTAGTTGGATGTTTCTCTTCACAATTAGGGCATTGATCTTCATGCTCTTTGGAAGTGTGATCCATGTTTCCACAAACATTGCAAGCTCGGGTTCCTTCTAGAATATCATCCTTGACAACCTTGTTGTCACAAACTCTTTGGGAATGGTTGTCTCCCATGTTGATCATTTGACTTGTCACCTTTTGCATCAATTGAGTTTGGGTTTCCAAAAACCTTTGCATGGTTGGGTCTAACTCATTATTGTTGGCTAAAAACTGAGTTGTCACTTGGTTCAACTGGGTTTGGGTTACTATGAGTTCTCTCATGTGCATCTCTTGGTTGTTGTTGTTGTCACCATTCTTGATGTTGGAGTTTCTTGGAGTAGTCATCTGTTTGGGTTGGATTGGGATTAGAATGGGCAAAATATTTCTAAGGAAATAATTCTAATCACACACAACAATTTCACACAAGCAATGTACAAGCAATCAAAAACAAACATTCCAATCAAACAACAAAGTTTCAAACACATTTTTAAGCAACAAAATATTTTGCTACACCACATAAGTTGGTGTGTTTGATTTAATCTTAATATGGTGGTCCAACTATATGGTTCACTTGAGATCATTCCATCCCTCTTAGTTGATTCCTCATGAACAGGATCTTTGTATCCTTGGAGAATTTCTTGAATCTTGGTCACAAAACTTCAAAGGTGATGATGGTTCCTTCTAAGTTGTGTTTCCTTAGTCTTCAAGTCTTGATTAATATATCTTGTCTCACTTGTAGTCCTTAGTGATATCCAAGTTGAAGTCCTTGGTGAAAATAAAGTTGAAGTCTTTGATGATGTTGAAGTTGAAGTTGAAGTCATTTGAGTTGGTGAAGCCCTTTGCTCATGGTGGAGGTCTTTGCTCATCAAGTTGAATTAGAAGAGATGTAGAATCAAAACCAAAAGATTGAGGAAAGAGTATACAAGATTGTTTGTAAATAAGTTTTGGAACAAATTCAACTCCTATTTTGCTAAGGGTTTTGTCAAATCCTAGGGTTACAATCCTACAGGCAACACAGTGCTCTGATACCATCTGTAGAGGTCCCAACCTTTAATAAGGTAGAGATCTGTGAGACCAGGCACATGGCTTAATAGGATTGATAGAATACTCATACCAACAAGTTGCAATTTCTTTTCCGGAAGCTCATTCGAAAAGAACTCTAAGGTTAAGCGTGCTTGGCCTAGAGCAATTCTAAGATGGGTGACCGACCGGTAAGTGGGTAACCGGGTGCGCACGAGTGAGGACAAAGTGCGCAGAAAAGACTAGTGTTGGTCTGTGGGGTCAGTCTAGATATCCTATTAAGCTGCCAGGAGTGACACCCCCCGGGCCCAGGAGTGGACGGGGTGTTACAAGTGGTATCAGAGCCAACCCTTGCGATTACACGGGTGTGTGCGGGTCAGTGGCGGTACATGTGGAGCATGGCGCGTGTGGCCCGGAGTGGACACGGCATGGCACATGTGCCGGCACTGGATGCACAGACGCGTGCCAAGAGGGAACGTTCCTGGGGTGTGCTTGATCGATGAGGGCATCGATCTTCTAAAGGGTGGGTGTATGTGAGACCAGGCACATGGCTTAATAGGATTGATAGAATACTCATACCAACAAGTTGCAATTTCTTTTCCGGAAGCTCATTCGAAAAGAACTCTAAGGTTAAGCGTGCTTGGCCTAGAGCAATTCTAGGATGGGTGACCGACCGGGAAGTGGGTAACCGGGTGCGCACGAGTGAGGATAAAGTGCGCAGAAAAGACTAGTGTTGGTCTGTGGGGTCAGTCTAGATATCCTATTAAGCTGCCAGGAGTGACACCCCCCGGGCCCAGGAGTGGACGGGGTGTTACAAGATCCCTGCGTTTACAATGCTAGTCCCTGGATCAATAGCTAGCATCCATAGTTAAGATGTAATATCAAGAAACAAAGGTCATAATACACCTTTATAACCAGGAATAAAATAATTTATTACATCTTACATAGCTCATTTGGCTATCACATTACATTGCAGCAGAATATCTATAGCATGGAGTCCTTCATCTTCAAAGTGCCACAGGCAAACATGTTGGTTGTACACTTGTAATCCTAATCAACACACTTCACCAACATCAAACAATCCTACAACATAATAAGTTATAGCCACAAGGGTCAATACATTTGAATTGTATTGGCAAGTGATACTATGGTAGTATAGTGGCATGTATCATCTATATGCATTTGGCTAACTGGAGCTTAGGCTTGCTTTGCTCAAAATAGATTTTCCTTATCTTTTGAAAACACTAAGTTTTTGTTTGTCAAAAATCACCCAAGGAACCACCAATAGATATTGGTGAACCTTAAACCCTTGATCAACCACAAGTTTTTAACTTAGAAATTGGGATGAGGAGATTCTTGATAGCTTCCATGTCTTGATGCTCAAATTGTCCTTTGCCAGGGACATGGCTAAGTACTTAGATTTTACACTCTACAGAGGTGGTGCACTTTCCCCACAAGACTTGGTTTCACCAAGACAATAAATTTTAGAAGCCTTCCCTTAGACTAGAATGGACGCGCTCCAACCTATCAATCCCCTACCACCAACTGTCCATTTGGCTAAGTTATTGCAACCTATATGATCCAGGCAGAGCCCATAATGCCAAGTGGCTGCACTTGAAGCTTCTCAACATTTGACATCTCAAATCTCTTTGTTCCTGGGTGGCATTCCACAAGTGAGATACACAAGGTAAACCATAGAAATGGGCCTTGTATAACCACTCAACACAAACCATCCCTTCCATTCCACCTAGGTGTTTCATTCACTTAGTTGTTTTATTAAACAAAACACAAGTCCTTGACTTAGAAATATTCCATAGCATGAATATAATCCACCCTTGTTTTCTACTAGCTAAGCTAAGCATGATAGTAGTAGGAATCTTAACTTAGGAAATTTCTTCTAAGGTTTCATCTACTAGGATTTCCCATGGCATAGTTTATACTTAGCAAAAATTCCATGCAAGTCCTACTTAGAAATATCACTAATGCATAGTGAAAATAATGGGACAAAAGTATGAAGCATCACTTGCCTTTTTGGTAGAGAATTATAAGTTCACTCCTTGATCTTGAAATATTCACACTCTTCAAATTCCACTACAATTCAACCAAGCAAGCAATATTCAATCCACCATTCAAGCAAACATCACATAAAATAATAGAAACAAAGCAATGCATGCAAGCATGCAAAAGATTGTTTTATTTGGAAAAGTGGTTTCTAATAGGTTATGAACATCATAAAATATCTATTGGTCATTTATAAAAGTGGCAAGGTCATTTGTAAATGTGGTAAAATCATTTGATATTAAGTTACTGAAAATGGCCATTTTAAGTCATTTTTATTTTTGCAAGAAATGGTTCAAACCAAAGTAATATTTTCTAGGGTTTTAAAAATACATTTTTAAACACAAATGTTGGTGTTTTATGGTCAAGTGTTTAATATTAAAACCATTTGCAAAAGGTTTCACCTATAAACCGTTTTTACACTAAATCAATATTTTATGTTGTTGAAAATGCCTTTAGCAAAGTAATAATTTATAGGGTTCATAAAAGTAAATTTTTTAATTATAAAACTTGGTGTTTAGGGTCAGAGAGTTTAAATCAAAACATTTCCCAAAGGGTTTCCTCCGAAAGCATTTTTAACATATAAACAATATTTTTATTTGACTACAAATGTTCTAAATCAAAAATTTATTCTTTTGCCTCACAAAATATGTCTTTGAATCCACAAGTTGGTTTATATGGTTAGTAGGTTCAAAACAATCCATTTGCCAAAGATTTTATCACAAAAATAATTTTAGAATGAATTTTATATTCAAATTATGCCTACACAAGTTTCTGCAAATACAACCAATTTAACAGATGCAATTTACTAAATAAAGTGTATGGTTGGATAGTACTTGGTCTGCTGACTCCATTGATATAAAATTTGCAAATTTTGTACGTGTGGATCAGAAGTTATGAATTTTACAAACTTGAACATCTAATAGATCATTTCTGTTTTTTATAAAACAGACTGGGCCACGTGGCGTGATTCTACTGGGTCATACCGTTTCGTGTGGATCGACAGATGCTAGCCGTTAGATCTAATGTGCATCGCACGGTACAGAACCAAACTTACCCTTTCGCTTGACTTTCTATCATATCCATCAGATCGAGATCCTACGGTTCATATCCACTAGGCATCGAGTGGCGGTGCTGGCGCGGCGGCGAGCGGCGGAGACGCTCTGTCTACGGCGTCGCGGCGTCTATAGGAAGCGAGGGAAGAAGGGGAGGAGCTTACCAGAACCGCAAGAGCTTGCTGATGCTCAACGTGGTCGTTTCTGACGGTGGGGTGCACGGGTGTGACGGTAATCTCTCACCGGAGTTCCGCCTAGCGTCGGGCTCGTACTGGTCTTGACGGAGGAGAGGATGGAGAGTGCGCTAAGATGAGTGGATGGTACTGTTAGACTCGCAAGGTCATGGCGTGCACAGGAGCATCAAAAAGGGGGAAAAGGAGGTCAGGGCTCACCGTGTGGAGTCGCCGGAGTCGAAGCAGACGGCGAAGGAGCTGAGTTAAAGTTGTTGCCATGGATACGGGGCATGCGCGAGAGAGAGAGGAGGGCACGGGAAGGTTCATAGGGAGATGAGGAATAGGTTCATGGGGACTGGGAGGCAAGGGGAGGAGAGGTCTGGCCGGAATCGCGGTCGCAGCTCGTCGGAGCAGAGGGCGGTGTTGCGAGGAATTGAGGCAGCCCGGTGGCGGGGAGAAGCTGGGAACAGAGGGGAAAGAGGGAGGAGAGGGAGGTGTTTAAATCTGCGTCGTCTCTGGAGAGATTAAATCCCGCAATAACTCGAATTAATGAGGATTCATTCCTGACAGAAACGGCGAGGCGCAGCGTGGTCATCGTGGGGCGGTGGGGAAGATGACCTGACCGATGGGGTCTGCTTGACAGCAAGAGAGAGAGAGGTAGTGGGGTCCAGTTGTCATAGACTCTGCGGGTGTGCTTGTGAGTAAAAGAAAACGCTTCGGGGATGGGCCGGACTGGGCCAGGTTGGGTTGGGCTGATTGGTTTTCATTTTTTATACTGATTCATTTTTTTCTTTTTCCAATTCTATTTTTCTGTTTTGATTTTGTTTAATCATTTCAAAAAACCATTTGAATTCAAACTTCTACCAAACTTTGTGTATATTCAAATACTGTTTATTAATACATTCTAAAGTCAAATTTAGAATATTTATTTTATTTTTCTTAGGGTATATTAATTATTTAAAATAAGCCCTTGTCTTAATTCAAACAAGATTTTAAATATAATTTCAACTCTTATTTGAATTCAAATTTTTACCAAACCTTTTTCAATAGGTTTTACTTATTTATTAGGGTGTCAAATAATTCACCTTGAATTATTTGGAATATGTTTATTATGATTTATTAATCATTTAAATTCTGTATTTGTCTTTATTCCAATGAAATCAAATATGGGTTTAATTTCCATAAATTTTATTTAGTTGATTTCTTTGATCCCATTTAAGTTAATTAAATAACTTTTGTTCCACTTGGGTAAATTCCAAATATTATTCTCCCATGATTTAATTAATCATTCTTATTAGGGATTTTGTCTTCGTCAAAATAGGAATAGAATTTGGTTAATGCCATTTTATTTTATTTAAAAATTCTCTATCCTTTTATTTGGATTTGGATTATAACTATTCCATTTGCTTATGGATTAGGCCAAGATTTAATTTGGCCTTTAAATACTCTTCATTTAATATTTCTTTCTTTATCTTATAAAATCCATATCTTTTTATTTATAGATCCAAAGTTGGTGATTCCAATTTGTAAAATCTTATTTAATATTTATTTATCCTTTTAAATATCTTTAGGATTATTTTCTCACCATTTGGTATGGATTTTTAGATAGGTACTTTATTAGCATTGGAAATTCAATTTCCTGATCTTATTAAATTCATAAGATTTTATCTATGGCTCCAAATTAAGTGAAACTAATTCATATGGTTTTATAATATTTATATATGTCATTATTGATCATTTGCAAATGTTTGTTGACAAATTTTTATATGGGTCAAAACCATGGTCTTAGATATATCTTGGAAATGATTTTATTCCATTAGGGTTTTAGGGTTTGGGTTTATTTCCCAAGTGTTTAAATTTCTAGATGCATTTAAGAAGAATGCATTTCACTTGATTTGAATTTAGTTGGATTCAAATTTTATCCAAGGTTTGTTCAAGATGGGTTTTGATGAATTCATTTAGAAACAAAAAGTTTCTTTTCACCCTAAATTTCAACAATTATTTATTTTGTTTATTTATTTTTCACATTACAGAATTTGGAAAATTTTGGGATGTGACATATTAACACTAAAGAACTCACTAGAGATCATATATCCCTCAACACAGATTTGGCTCTCAAACATGGTTTTGAGTTCCTCCACCATGGCAGCAACGCTGCTAAGTTCAAAGCGTTCTTGGAGTTCAGGCTCCATTGACATAAGGATCACATATTTCATAAGATTGTAGTCATCGCGCTTTGTGTCATTCACATTGCGCTCATCATGAGACATGGTATTTGTAGGTGGGTCACCTAGCGGTGCATCCAGCACATAGGTCAAATTTCCAGCATAGTGGACATTCCTCGTGTTATGGAACCATTCCATGAAGTTGCTTCCATTGTATTTCAGCTTTTCTTTCTCTAGGAACGCATTAAAAATGAAGGTAGGGACGCCATGATTTTCAACATATTTGCAAAGAGTTTAGACTAATTTTATGAAAAATTGAGTTCAAATTTAATTCTTAAATTAAGTAGCTGAACTCCCACTAGAAACAACATCCCTCATGTTGCCTTAGTGATTACACGAACAAAATCCACTACACCAAGTCCGATTTTACGAGAGAAGATGTAGTTTCAAAGGTGAACAATCAACATGTTCATCATATCATTCATATGACTCATGCTTTACCTTTCGGTATTCCATGTTCCAAGACCATGTCTGTACATTCTAGGCTCGTCAAGATTAACCTTAGTATCCGCATGTGCAAATCTGGCTTGCACCCGTTGTATGGACACGTAGAATCTATAACACCCGATCATCATGTGATGCTTCGAAACTACGAGTCTTAGCAACAGTGCCTATTAAGGACGAACACTTTATTACTTTATATTTAGTGAGAGGAATCAACTTATAATGCTACTGTCACAATCTAAGCAATACAAGATGCATAAAAGGGATTAACATCACATGCAATTCATAACATATGTGATATGATATGGCCTTTCTTGTTGTGCCTTTGATATCCATCTCCAAAGCACGGACATGATCTCCATCATCACCAGCATGGCGTCAAGGTCACTGGCGCCGCTTCATGGTTGTCCATCACCACCAACAACTATTACAACTACTTGGAATAAAGTTATTACACGATGAATAGACACGCATGTCTTAACAAATTTAAAGACAACCATTAGGCTCCTGCTTGTTGCCACATTACAATAAGGATAATCTCATACATCAAATATATCACAATCACATCATGACCATATCACATAACATGCCCCTGCAAAAACAAGTTAGATGCCTCTAATTTTCTTTGCATGTTTTACATGGCTTGGGGCTTTCGAATAAGAACCGTTCTTACCTACGAACAAGAACCACAACATGGATACAAGTGTTGTCAAGTGCAGATTGTAAGTTGGATCTTAACTACGGTGGGAGAGACAGACACCCGCAAAGACATGTGAGCAATAAAAGTTGCACGTTGGGCGTGGAGCAAGTCCCATGTGCGATGACATGCAAGGTTAGCCCGGGCCACTTCATCCCACCATCCCGCAAGATGCAAAGTACACGAAAATCAAGAGACAACAAAAGCATCAATGCCATAAAACCATTGTGTTCTACTCGTGCAACATGTCTATGCATAGATTCGGCTCTGATACCACAGTTGGGTTTGTTGCATGGAAAACAAAAAAATCTACCGCAAGAATGCATAAAACCAAGATCCAATCTAGGGAAAAGCCAAGATCTAATCTACGAGATCGGTGCAACAAGATTGTATAGAACTAACCCTCATGGATCCAAAGCGTTAACGAGATCGGATTTCATGGTTGATGTATTCGATCACTTGTCGATCTCAAGATCGCGTAGACGATCCTTCTGGCGTCGTGTTCCGGCGGCGCTACCGCACCGGGTCACACGTACGAAGTCGATGACGACCTTCCTCTCCTTGTTCGAGCGGGCATCAGAGGTAGTAGATCCCCTCAGAATCCCAACAACACGACGGTGTGGTGGTGGTGGTGGAGGAGGAGAGAATTCTGCAGGGCTTCGCCTAAGCCGGAGCAGTCGATGGAGGAGGGAGCAGGGTGGCGCCTAGGGTTAGGAGGCACAAGGGACAAGGGGGTGACCCACCCCTCCTTATATAGACAGGGGGTAGTAGCCAAGGGTTCCCAGCCCTAGTTGAGTACCCCCCCAACTCGGCGCACAAGGGAAGAGGTGGGAACTTGCCCTCCAAGTCTCCCCCTTTCTTAATTAGGGTTTGACCCCAATTCCTTTTGGTGGCCAGATTTGCCCCTTGGGCTTTGGTGCGGCTGGCCCTAGGGCTCCCCCACGGAATTCCTTAGCCTAGGTGGCCCCTCCCAGGGTGGTGGACCCACTGGTGGTCCCTCTAGAACATTTTAGAAGCATCCGGTTAAAACACCAAAAACATTTCCGAACCCCGGAAAATGACTTTTCTTATATGAATCTTATTCTACAGACCATTCCGGATCTCCTCGTGATGTCCTGGATCCAATCTGAGACTTTGAACAACATTCAATCTCCAACTCATATTCCATATCTATTTAAACAACATCAATTCATTAAGTGTGTCACCGTACGGTTGTGAACTATGTAGACATGATCAAGACACCTCTCCGATCAATAACCAATAGCGGGACCTGGAGATCCATAGTGGGTCCCACATATTCAAAGATGACTGATATCCCACAAGTATAGGGGATCGTGTGTAGCCTTTTCGATAAGTAAGAGTGTCGAACCCAACGAGAAGCTAAAGGTAGGATAAAATGTTATCTCAAGTTTTATCAGCCGCTGATACAACTCTACGCACACTTAACGTTTGCATTATCTAGAAAATAAAACTAGAGCAACAATATGGGTATGATAGATAGCTTTGCAAGATAATAAATACAAGAAAGTAATTGTTAGTGTTGCAGCAATAAAATATACTAAGTAACCATAAACTAATTGTACCATGAGTGTGGAAAAGTGGTAGTAAATGTGGTGGCTTTGTCCAAGTTTAATTAGCGAATACATCGGGTTCATTGTCTTCGATGCAGTTTTCTATGTGGGGGAGGCTAAATATAAATGCACTTCACTACTTGGAATTACAAGTACCATATGATTGGATTGTTAGCGAGCATCCACAAATACTAACAATGCATTAAGGTTTCCCCAACCATAGCCTTAAGTTAATGGTCCTCTTACTCCCATACGTGCAACGTTCTGGTTCGCGTCCTTGGGTTTCTGTCACTCCGGCAGAACTTCCCCCTTCCTCTTACACATACTACAAACCCTATGATGTTTAATCCATGCGCGCACAAATATAATAGACACCAAAGGACTGTACGATATCAACATACAACTCTAATGAACCAAAGACATTCAACCAAGCAATCAAAAGACAAATAAACTACACAAACATGACATAGATCATAGGATTATAACTTATAGCATCGAATACCATGTTTACATAGGACGGTACAGAGTTGTGTGGAAGGATGAACCACTGTATACAAGGAGGAGTTAGTGATGGATATGGCAGTGAAGACGATGAAGGGGGCAGTGAGAGGTGCAAGGCCGCGTGTGTAACATCCCTAAAATCATGATTTCAAAGTTTGCATATCATTCATGCATGCATATATACTTGAGATCAAATATAAACTCATTTCAGAAAACAGAAGCACTTAGTGCTATCATTTTATGTGAGCAAACTTAAATCAAATGGCCATCCCCATTTGAGAGTTTGAATGTTTTAAACCTAGATTGTTTGTCTCCCTTGTTGAATGGATTAAGTGTGGATTTTGAACCCATCTTTAAAAAATGGAAATGGTTTCAAAAACCATTTTTCAAACATTTTCAAATCAAGTGCAAAGTCCCTGTTATTTTGTTTCTCCAAAAAATGACCAAGCCTTTACAAAGTAACCACATGGTGTTATGCCTAGATTTGAGACTGTTGCACACTACAAAAACCTCAGAAAGATTTGAATTCAAAAGGAGTTTGAATTCATTTAAAAAAACCATTCCTGAAAATCAAAACAGAAAAAGAAAAGGAATAAACAAAAGAAAAGGGCCAGGCGCCCCTATTCCAGCCCAGCAGCAGAACCCGCCCAACTAGCCCACCCGCCCACTCTCTCGCTCGCTCGCACACGCAGACGCACCCACGCGGTCGCTGACACTCGGACCCCACCCCCTCTCCATCTCACTCACTGACTGGTGGACCTCGCCAGCTCACCCTCGTCTTCCCCAAATCGCGACCGACCCCGTCGCCGGCCATTTCCTCCGCCCATCACTGCCGCGATTGATTCTCGCTTAATTGCCCTTGATTCCGCGCTTAATCGCCACTCCCCTCTAGCCTACAAAACCCCCTCTGCACCGTGGCCATTTCCCCCCACTCTCCTCGCTCACTCCGCCACCAGGCTGCGCGCATTTGACTTCGAAACTCCGCAGTACCGACGACTCCGGTGACTAATTCCGGTGAGCCTCGACCGCCCCCCTCTCTCTGGTTCAAACTATCACGTCCAGCATGATCCTGTGCATCTGCTGACACCTTTATTTTGCCTGCTCGTGACCCAGGTCCTCGTTTTCGTTCACGCCCGCAACCACCTGCGCCGTCGCTCGACTCCGACGAGCAGTAGCAGTAAGTTCCAAGCGCCCCTCGCCTTCCCTTTGATACCAACTGGTTCGCCAGTCACTTGCGCATCCTCTGAACCCTCTGCCTTGTACTAGGATGACGCGGAGCCTCGCCAGCGACCTCGACTGCAAGCGACAGACGCCGCCGCAACTCCGACGAGCCCCAGCGACCGTGCCCGTGCGCCCCTCGTCAAGCCGCTGCCAAGTTGAGCTTCTCCTCGACGCTGCGAACCAGGTAAGCATCTATAGAGGGAGTGGCCCAACCTTTAATAACATAAGGTGGTGTCCCCTGTGTTTACAATGCTAGTCCCTGGATCAATAGCTAGCATCCACAGTTTAGATGTAATATCAAGAAACAAAGGTCATAATATAACTTTATAACCAGGAATAACATAATTTTATTACATCAAACATAGCTCATTTGGCTATTACATTACATTGCAGCGGAATAACTATAGTCATGGGGTCCTTCATCTTCAAAGTGCCACAGGCAAATGCTGGTTGTAGACTTTGTAATCCTAATCAATCAATCTTCACTAAAATCAATCAAACCTGCAACATTACAAGTTACAGCCACAAGGGTCAATACATTTGAATTGTATTGGCAAGTTTCACTACTTTGTTGAATATGAGTGGATCCCATTATTACATGCACATTTGGCTAAGTAGAGTTTTAGGCTCATTTGCTTAAAGCAATAATTTATCCTATCTTTTCAAAATGGTTTTGGTCCTTTGTCAAATCTCTTTTTCCAAGTCCCTTGAACTCCTTGGTAGAAACTCAAGTGTTCAAGTCCTTGTCAAAATCCCTTGAGAATCTTGGTAACCCCAAGTGCATCAAGTTTTATAAAATCTCATGAGTTCCTTGGTAACCCCAAGTGTTCATGTTTTCAACAAAATCCCTTGAGTTCCTTGGTACCCCCAAGTACATCAAGTTTTGTCAAAGTCTCTTGAGCTCCTTGGTAACCCCAAGTGCATCAAGTCCTTAAAAAGTTTTCTTTTAGAAATTAGAATGTCGAGATCTCCCATAGTTCAAACTTTAGTTGCTCAGTATTGTCCTTAACCGGGGACACGGCTAAGTACTTAGATTTTATTATCTTCTGCAGAAGGAGTACACTTTACCCACATGTCACAATCCCATCCTTTTGCCACCAGTGGCCACTGGGTTAGCACTCACCAAGATGGAGTACTGGCAGATTGAGAATGTGACGAAGTCTTTCCAAAGGGTCCTCCCATACACCATTGCTAGCTTGTCTTCAGCACCCATGAAGCATTCCAGATCCCCATGTCCAGTAAACTGAAGACAATGTATGGGTCTTCCCAATGTAGTTGACTAAGCCAGAGCCATAATAGCATGTGGTTGCACACGAAAGCCACAATTGGAGAAACATGTTCAATCTCTAAGTTTCCTAGATGGTTTTCTTTGGAGCACAACACAAAGTGATTCCCATAGACATGGTTCCTTTTGTTGCCACCTTCTCCAAAACTTAGAGTATCCTCCACCTAGGTGGTTCATTGAGTCCTTGTTTTATTATGTAAAACACAAGTCCTTTTCTCAACCTTTGTAAAATCTCAACATGTATCTCTTTTCAAAATATAGCATGGCTAAGCATGTAACAACTACATTATTTTCTCTTAGGAATGTATAAGGTATCCTATTGGGATTTAGCATAGCATAAGTATAAAATTTGTTTTCATGCATGTTTCAAATCCACTAAGTATAATGAAAATAGTAGGACTTTTAGATGATAGTGTAACTTGCCTTTTTGGTAGGGGATGGTGGTTCACTCCTTGATCTTGCTAGTCTCACACTTTTCTAATTTCACTACAATCAATCAAGCAAGCATAGTGTCAAGTAGCATTCCAAACCATTAATCATTCATCAATTTACACACACAAAACAATGGGATCTAAGTCATGCATGTAAGCATGCAAAAGATGGTTCTATTTGCAAAGATGGTCTCCACTAGGCTTCTAAGATTTGTAAGTTCCAAATTGGTCATTTTCCAAAGTGGCAAAGTCATTTGCAAAAGGGTTTTGTCCAAAATCCATTTTTAAATCCAATCATCATTTTATGTAGTGGAAAAATATTTTTATCAAAGTAACAACTTTAAGTTGTTCACCAAATGAGTTGCTATTGCAAAATACTTGGTGTTTTGAGTCAGTAGGTTTGGTCCAAAACATTTTCCCAAAGTTTTGTACTCCTAAAACATTTTTATAATAAAACCATTATTTTCATTTGGCTAGAAGTGGGCTAAGTCAAATAATCCATCCTAAATTTTACCAAATCCATTTCCAAGACCATGGGTTGGTTCCTAGGGTCAGTAAGTTCACATCAAAACAATTTGCAAGGGTTTTAACCCTAAAAACATTTTTGAATCATTTTTCTACTTCAAATAAGCACACCAAAGTTTTTGCAAAAACAATCACTCTAATGGATACTATTTGCTAAACCAAGGGCATGGTTGGCTAGGGTTTGTTCCAGTGATTCCAACGGTATCAAATTTGTAAATTTTGGACTTGTGGATCGAAAGTTACAAAGGTTTGAAATTGCAACTTAAATCTGATTTCCAAATTCTGTTTTAAACAGTCCTGGCCACGCGTCGCAATCTCATTGGATGGTACCGGTTCGGCCGCTTCGGCTCTGCGGTGCGTTGGATCTAATTAGATCGTGTGGTCTAGAGGGCGTACCCTTTCGTGGTTAAGTGATTCTATCGTGCTCGCCGGATCTAGATCGAACGGCTCCTACTGGCTTGCCAAAAGCTAGCGGCGCTAGGATAACGGCGAGCGGCGGAGCGGCCAGATAGTGGCGGCGCTGGCGTCGCAAGAAGCGTAAAAGCGAGGGAGTAAGCTCACCAGATTCGCAGGAGGCTGGGGAAGTTCGTCGTGTGGTCGACGAGGCAGGGGGCGCACGGTTGTAGGAGTAATCGCTCGCCGGAGTTCGTTCTGGCGACGGCGTGCTCTGGTCGCAGTCGGAGACGATGCTGTGGTTCATGAGAAGGCAAACCGAAAGTGTGGTCAGACATAGGAGAGTGAGGCGAATGTGTGAGCGTGATTTAGAAAGCGTGGGGCGGTTTAAAACTACCTGGGCCCTTGCCGGAGTTGAAGACAAACGCGGCGGCGAGGCTGGAACTTGTCGAAGGTGACACTCTGGGGTGCCCGCGGTCGAACGAAGGGTACCGGCAGATGCGCCAGGGAGTGGTGAACGTGCTCGTGTGCTCGGGAAGGCAGGAGGTGGCTGTGGTTTGTCGGATTTCACCAGAGGAGCTCGTCGGAACAGCGGCGGTGCAAGGCCAATTCGAGGCAGCCTGGTGGCGATGTGGAGTTGGTGTTTGAGGGAAATGACAGAGGGAGGAGAGGCGCTTATGTACGCATGGTCGGGGCGAGATTAACGCAGACATTAAGAGGAATTAAGCGCGCAGGTTGAATGACAGTGAACGGCAGCGAGGTTTGGGGGGAGGTGGTCGCGCGGGTGAGGAGGATGAACAGGAGAGTGGGGTCCAGTCGTCAGCGAGAAAAAGAGTGAGGGAAGGGTCCACTGGTCAGCTTCTCTGTGGGTTAAAAATCGAGTGCAAATTGTTTTTCTTCGGGGAGGGGAGCTGGGCTGGTTCCTGGGCTTATTGGGCTTGGCCGGCTGGGCTGGTCCAGACTCTATATTTTTTTCTGTCTGTTGGTTTTTCTTTTTCTATAACTATTTCCTGTTTTGAAATTCAAACAACCAAACATCATTCAAATTGGTTCAAACAATTACCAAGCTTTGTGACTTTGAATTTGGTTCTGTTCAGTAGTATAAACCAAATTCCACAGCCAAAATTAATAATTTTATTTTAGGTCCATTATTAATTAAATAAACAGACCATTGTTATTCAATCAAAATAGAATTTGATGTTTATTTTAAAACTCCATTTTGAAATCTAATTATTTCCAAAACCAAATCAATAGGTTTTATTTGGGAATAAAATACTTGGAAAACTTATCTTTAAACAAATAAATAAGTTTTGTTATTTTGGAAATAGTAAAACCTTTATTAATAAAACTTGGATATTAAATCCTTATTGATTTTATTAAATAAACCTTTACTATTTTTATCAAAACAAAATGTTTTATTTCCAAAGTTTGGTTAAGTCTTAATTTGGCTTTGTGAAATAATTTCTTATTTTAAAATCCTTCCTTTTCTTTTGGAAACTAAATCCTTTTATCTAAATGATTCAAAATAGTAATTCCAAAATATTTTATTTTCCTCCATTTAAATGTTTATCTTTTCAAATCTCTTTAGGAATTTATTTGATCCAAATTGGTTTGAAGTTCCAATTGAATTCAAAAAGTTTCTTCTGGCTCTGAAAATCAAACAAAGTTTTATTTTTATTCATTTATTTTCACATTAGAAGATTTGGAAAATCTTGGGATGTGACAAGCTACCACCCTTAAAATAAATCTCGTCCCGAGATTTGGGAAGGTTAGGGTTACAAGCAGACTCAAAACAACTAAGGTGCTACCACCCTTAAAAATTTTCAAACAAAAATTACATATTGTCCTTCTTGGGATCCCGGGAAAACTTTCTCTAAGCAAACAGTTGCATTTGTGTCCTTAGTTTCCATGCTTGACTCATGGGCCAAGGTTGAGTTTCTCCATAGGCTTGGTGATCTTGTTCTTCATCTTTTTGGGACAGTTGCTTGCATAATGTCCTGGGTTTTTGCAATTGAAACAGTGGATGTCTTGGAGTTCTTTACGTGGCTCTTGTGGACAAGTTGCTACATAGTGGCCTAATTCTTTGCAATTGTTGCACATCACTTGGCCAATCTCTTTATTCTTCTTGTTCTCTGGGCATCCACTGGAGTAGTGTCCCATTTCCTTACATTTACGACATTGCACAAGGCTCATGTCCTGCTTTTGTTTCTTGGGTTTCTTTAGTCCTTTGAATTGGGTTGTCTTGTTAGGAGGTATAAGTGGTCCTTTTCCTTTGTTACTTGTTACCTCCAAACAAGACAACCCAATTCAAAG
Source organism: Avena sativa (assembly GCA_916181665.1). Classification (NCBI taxonomy): domain Eukaryota; kingdom Viridiplantae; phylum Streptophyta; class Magnoliopsida; order Poales; family Poaceae; genus Avena; species Avena sativa. The sequence goes on along the minus strand of OV702297.1, from coordinate 365,887,587 downwards.
GATCAAAGAAACCCAAGAAACAAAAGCAGGACATGAGCCTTGTGCAATGTCGTAAATGTAAGGAAATGGGACACTACCCCAGTGGATGCCCAGAGAACCCGAAGAATAAAGAGATTGGCCAAGTAGTGTGCAACAACTACAAAGAACCAGGCCACTATGTAGCAACTTGTCCACAAGAGCAACGTAAAGAACTCCAAGATATCCACTGTTTCAATTGCAAGGAACCAGGACACTATGCAAGCAACTGCCCAGAAAAGATGAAGAACAAGATGAACAAGCCAATGGAGAAACCCAACCTTAGCCCATGAGTTAAGTGTGGAAACAAAGGACACTATACAGAAGGTAGCCCAGGGAAGTTTCCTCAAGATTCCAAGCGAGCCAAGATGTAGTTTAGTTGGAAAAATTTTAAGGGTGGTAGTACCCTAGTTGTTTTGAACCTACTTTTAACCCTAGCCTCCCCAAATCTCGGGACGAGATTTATTTTAAGGGTGGTAGCCTGTCACATCCCAAGAATTTCCAAATCTTGTAATGTGAAAAATAAATTAAACAAAATAAATTTTTGTTGAAAATCAGGGTGAAAAGAAACTTTTGTTTCTAAAAGGAAAACTTTAGCCAAAGTTTGTTAAAGATGGGATTCTAAAGTTTTCAACAAAAATCCAAATCAAGGGAAATGCATTCCTCAATGAATGTATCTGGAAATTTAAACACTTGGAAAATAAATCCAAATCCCTAGACCCTAATGGAATAAAAATCATTTCCAAGTTATCTCCAAATCCATGGATTTGATCCATACCAAAATGGATCAGCAAATAATCACAAAGGATCAAGAAAGACCTTAGAGATGGTTTCACTTAGTTTGGAACCATAGACAAAAACCTTATGAATATAAAAAGTTAAGGAAATTGAATTTCCAAAGCCAATAAAGCCATACCAACTGGTGAACAATTATAATCCTAAAAGGATTAAAAAGTTAAACATTTAATAAAGGAAAAATAAATTATTTTGGAAATACCATTTTGGATCTTTTAATAAAAGACTTTGTTTTCAAATGAAAAGGTGAGCCAAATTAATTTTGGCCAAGCTTTTGTAATAAAATATTTTGTTTTGATAAAATGAATAAAGGTTTATTTAAATAAAATAATGAGGATTTAAATATCCAAATTTTATTTAAGTAAAGGCTTTTTCCATTTTTGAACACCAAGTATTTTATTACTACTTTGAAATCTTTTATTAAAAGGTTTTGCTTTGATTAAAATGAATAAAGGTTTATTTAAATAAAATAATAAGGATTTAAATATCCAATTTTATTTAAGTAAAGGCTTTCCCATTTTAATTAAAACACCAAAACTTATTTATTTATTTAAATAAGTTTCCAAGTATTCTTTTATTTTTCAAATAAAACCTTCTGGTTTGGTTTTGAAAATAATTGGATTTCAAATGGAAATTTTATTAAATAAATCAAACACTACTAAAGATCCATTTTATTTAATTATTAAATGGATCCTAAAATAAATAAAAATATTATTTTTATTTTGAGATTTGGATTATGTTGTTAAACAGAACCAAATTCAAAATACAATTTTGGAGTGATTGTTTGAATTGATTTGAACCTTGTTTGATTGTTTGAATAATTGTTTGAAAAATTCAAAACAGAAAAAGAATTAGAAAAAGAAAAAGAGAGCAGACAGAAAAAAATAGGAAAACAGACCCAGCCCAATAGGCCCAGACCAGCCCAGTCTTCTCTCCCCCGAAGAAACCTTTTCTCACTCAGAAACCTACTCAGACAGACACTGACCGGTGGCCCCCTCTTCTCCCTCTCTCTCACTCGCTGACAAGACGACCCCACCTCCTCTTATTCCTCTCCCGAACCGTTTTTTTGCACCGAGAAAGAAACCCACTGAGTGAATGACCCGTGGACCCCGTTTCCTCTCCCTTTCCCACTGACCAGAGGACCCCACCGCCACCTCCTTCATCTTCCCCGCGCGACGACCACACCCTCTTCCCCACTGCCGTTTCTGCCGTTGATCTCTCGCGCTTAATTCACCTTAACGCCGAGCCTTTACCTCGCCTTGATCACGCAGATGGAAACGCCTCCCTCTCCTCTATAATTCCCCTCTGACACCCCGCGCTAGCACGCCTTAGACTGCTCCCAATTTCTCCTTGATGCTCCTCTGTTCCGACCACCGTCCCCGAGCAATTCCGACGAAGCCTCGCCGCCCCTTGCCTCCTCGACCATCCTCTCGTGATCCACACCTCCTGGCGATCATCCCCGTAGCACCAGCTTGCCCCCGAGCGACCCAGAGCGTCAACAACCACGACGACCACCGTCGCCACCGTCTGCCTCTTTCTCCGACGAGCCCCACAGGTAGATTCCGGTCGCCCCTCTCCTCCCCGAGAACACGATGATGATCTCCAAGCTTATATGAACCTAACAGCACTTTCCGTTTGTCTTAGGGCGCCCCCAATCCTCGCCATCGTCAAGCACAGAGCGTCGCCGTGTCTGCTTCCTCTCCGGCAACGTTCCCCGGTAAGCCTCGACCGCCCCGAGCCCTCTCGTTCACGCCCATAGCACCGACATGATCTCCTGCATCTAACCTAGACCTCCGTTTGTCCTCTCATGGTCCACAGCACCATCTTCGACCGTGGACAGAGCCAACCGCCGCCGTTCCCAACTCCGACGAGGAATTGCCACTGCCCCTGAGCGCCCCTTGTCAAGCCAGCAGTACCCTGAGCTTCGCCGTGACCCCCTGAGCCCGGTGAGCAACTTCCCTTTCTCCCTCACCCCCTATAGCACCAGCACCGTCGACGACCGACCGCTCCGCCGCCAACCACCGCCGCCAGCGCCGCCGATTAATAGTCAGAGTAGTTAGGACCGTTAGATCTGGATCGAACGCCTACGATAGATCACTTAAGCTGCGAATGGGTACGCGCCCTGTACCGTGCGATCTAACTTAATCCAACGCTCCACAGCCACGATCCGGCCGAACCGTTATCAACCAATGAAATAGTGCCGCGTGTCCCAGAGCTGTTTAAAAACAGAATTTGAAAACAGATTTAAGTGCCATTTTCAAACCCTTGTATCTTTGAATCCACACGTCCAAATTTTACAAATTTGATGTCGTTGGAATCAGCAAGACAAGCTCTAACCAACCCTACCCTTAGTTTAGCAAATAGTATTGGATAGATTGATTGATTATGCAGAAACATTTGAGTGCTTGCTAACATTAGAAAAATTGTTTAAAAATGATTTTTCGAGATCAAACCTTTGCCAAATAGTTTCTTGTGACCCTACTGACCCTAGGAACCAACCTATGTTTTGGAAATTGATTTTTGAAAAGTTTAGAATGGATTAATTAGTTTAGTCCATTTCTAGCTAATCAAAATCTATTGTTTTGTTTATGAAAATGTTTTTGAGTGAAAACCTTTGGGAAAATAGTTTAGACCAAACCTACTGACCAAAAGCACCAAGTTTTGCAATAGCAACTCATTTGGTGAAACAAAATAAGGATTCTTTGATTTAAAAACCATTTCTAGTCAAATAGAAATGTGGTTTTTATCAAAAAATGATTTTGGAAGAAAACCTTTGGAAAATGATTTGTTTTAAACTCACTAACCCCAAACCCCAAGTTTTGTGATAGAAAACATACTTGGTGAACCCTATAGGTTAATGCCTTAGTGAAACCTTTTGCTAACAACTTTGCCACTTTGGTAAATGACCAATTTGGATCTTACAAAGTTTAGGAATCTAATAGAGACCCTCTTTGCAAATGACTTTGCCATTTTGGTAAATGACCAATTTGGAACTTACAAAGTTAGAAGCCTAGTGAAGACCATCCTTACAATAGAACCAACCTTTGCATGCTTATGCATGACTTAGATCCCATTACTTTGTGTGTGAAAAATTGTTTGTTTGACTTTGTTATTTTATGTGTGTAGTTTTGCTTGATTGGTAGATTAAGTTTGTGCCTTGCTTGATTGAATTGTAGTGACTTGAAGAGTGTGAGTGTTGCAAGGACAAGGAGTGAACCTATACCCTCTACCAAAAAGGCAAGTGATATCATCATGAATATTCCATTCCTATATTTTATACTTGCATTAGTTATATTTTGTTAAGACTTGCATGCCACACTTGTCAAATGATGTTGGGAAATCCTATATAGATTAGAATGCTAGAGTTGCTAGGAAATTCCCTAAGGATAAGTTGTCATGCCATGCTTAGCCTAGCTATTAGAAAACAAGGGTGGTTTATATATTCACACTATGGAAAAATATTCTAAGTCTAAGGACTTGTTTTTATTTAACAAAACAACTAAGTTAATGAATCACCTGGGTGGAATGGAAAGAATGGTATATGTTGAGTGGTTCACAAGGCCATGGACTTGGCTTGTGTATCTCACTTGTGGATGGCCACCCAGGAACAAAGAGATTTGAGATGTCAAATGTTGAGAAGCTTCAAGTGCAACCACTTGGCAATATGGGCTCTGCCATGATCTTAGGATGCTAGAACTTAGTCTCTTGGACAGAGGGTGGTAGATGGGATGATAGGTTGGAGCGCGTCCATTTGACTAAGGAAAGGCTACTGAAGGATCTTGTCTTGGGAAACCAAGTCTTGTGGGGAAAGTGCACCACCTCTGCAGAGTGTAAAACCTAAGTACTTAGCCATGTCCCTGGTAAAGGACAATTTGAGCATCAAGACATGGAAACTTCAAAAATCTCATCACTCCAATTTCTAAATAAAACTTGTGGGTGAACAAGGGCTAAAAGGATCTTCAGTCTTTGGTAGATGCCCTGAGTGGATCTTCAGTCTTTGATTGGTAGATACCTTGGGTGTTTTTGCCAAACAAAACTTAGTATTTTCAAAAGTTAGGGAAAAATCTATTTTGAGCAAAGCAAGCCTAAGCTCCACCAGCCAAATGCATATAGTATTATAGTCCACTTAAAATATACTAAGGTATCACTTGCCAATACTATTCCAATGTATTGACCCTTGTGGCTGTAACTTATGATGTTGCAGGTTTGATTGATTTAGTGAAGATTGATTGATTAGGATTACAAAGTCTACAACCAACATCTGCCTGTGGCACTTTGAAGATGAAGGACCCATGACTATAGTTATTCCGCTGCAATGTAATGTAATAGCCTAATGAGCTATGTATTGATGTAATAAAATTATGTTATTCCTGGTTATAAAGTTGTATTATGACCTTTGTTTCTTGATATTACATCTAAACTGTGGATGCTAGCTTTTGATCCAGGGACTAGCATTGTAAACACAGGGGGCTCAATCTTATTAAAGGTTGGGGACCCTACAAGGACAAGCTTTTCGCACAGTAGGACGAGATAGTCAAGGAAATGGAGGCGAAGTTCGAGACCCAGGACAGGAAGTTCAAGAGTCAGGAGAAACGTGTCCAGGATAGGAACAAGAAGATCCGGGACATGACTGAAGAACTGCAGTCCAAGGACTTCGAGCTAGAGCAGCAGCAGACGGTGATTGAGAGGCTTCGTTCCTAGAAGAGGGCTCTCAAGGCCAAGATTGAATCCTTGACCACTACCATTGAGGAAACAAGACCGCGATGGAGAACGCAGGTCTTACCTTTGTCGAGGAGGAGATTGACGCTGATGAGTAGACTTGACTACTCGTTTATCTTTTATTATCGTACTTGTTATTTGTGAACTTGTTATTGGACCATCTGACATGTGGATGGCTTGCCACTTGTGTGTTTTACTTTGTGAACTTGTTATCTTGTTGTTGAACTATTATCTTGTGTTACATGCTATGTGTTTGCTTATGTGATGTAATGTGCATGAAAACATCTATGGGTATCTCATTCTTATCTCTATTTGAACAAACCACAGATGCCTCCCCGTCACGCAAACCCCAACCCCAACAACAACAACAACATCACACCAGAAATGCAACAAATGATGACTGCTCAAACACAGCTCATGCAGATGATGACAACATTCATTCAGAACCAAAACAACAACAACAATAACCCCAATAACAACAACAATAACAACAATAACAACAACAACCCTTCGGGCTTCGATATGCTCACCAGATTTCTGAGATTGAGGCCAGCTAAGTTCTCGGGGACAACTGGTCCCATGGTGGCCAACGATTGGCTACGTTCTGTAAACAAGGACTTAGTGACCGTGGGCTGCACGGACGCTGAAAAGGTCAGATTTGCAGCACATCTGCTGGAAGGGCCAGCCGCCACTTGGTGGGACAACTTCCAAATCACCACTCCTATAAATGAGGTGACTTGGGCTATCTTTGAGGATGGCTTTCGCACTGCTCATATCTCATCAGGAATAATGAGCCTGAAAAAGAAAGAGTTCCACAATCTGAAGCAGCACCACCGCAATGTGGCTGAATACATTGAAGAGTTCAACAATCTGGCGCGTTATGCACCAGATGAGGTTGACACAGATGCCAAGAGAAAGGAAAAAAATTTGGAAGGCTTGAATGATGAGCTGAATCTGCAGCTGGCTGTGGCATATGTTCCCACTTATCAGTCGCTCTGTGACAAGGCTGCAATATTGGAGAATAAAATGAAGCAAGTCGAGAGTAGAAAGAGAAAGCACTCCGACAAACACAACACGGGATCGTCTCACAAACGATCTCACTATGATGACAGTGGAAGCTCAGGATCCCACAAGCATGGGAAATTCAACAAGCACCACAACCACAACCGTCATGACAACAAGCATCATCGCAGTCATGACAATGACAAGTACAAGAACCGCAAGAGTGGACATAAGAGCCACCACGGTGGTAATGGAAGTGGAAGTGGAAGTCAGCCTGCTACGAGAGACATCAGTCAGGTTGAATGCTTCAAATGCAAGAAGATGGGACACTATGCAAATGAGTGCCCCGAAAAGAAAGTTGAAGGACCTGTCAAGCCCAATCCTTTCCAGAAAGGACAGGTGAACCACATCAGTGTGGAGGAAGTCTATGAGGAGCCTGACGCCGTTGCTGGTAAGTTCAGACTCAATTCCATTCCAGCATTTGTACTCTTTGATACTGGTGCATCTCATTCATTCATATCAATAGCATTTGTTGAAAGAAATGAACTGCCGGTAGAAACTATTGGGTGTCCTATTAAAGTAAGTTCTCCTGGTGGAGAAATGATAGTGAATTCAGGATGCCATGATCTAGTCATAGAATTTGGGAAGTATAAGTTTCCCGTTAACTTGATAATACTAAACTCCCAAGGATTGGATGTCATTTTGGGAATGGAATGGATGACTAAGTACAAAGGTGTGATAGATTGTGCCAGCCATACTGTCTCACTCACAACTCCAGAAAATAAAAGGATCAGATTCAAGACCAGCTTTGAAGCAAAGAGGAGTATGCTTAATTCTCTTAAGGGGGTTAGCATGGACAGTGTGCCAATTGTGAGTGAGTATCCGGATGTGTTTCCAGAAGAATTGCCGGGAATGCCACCAGATAGAGATGTGGAGTTTCTGGTAGATTTGGTACCAGGGTCTGGACCAATAGCAAAGAGACCGTATAAAATGTCAGTTGATGAACTGAAAGAACTCAAGAAGCAACTTGGAGAACAGTTGCAGAAAGGTTTTATTCAACCAAGTTCTTCATCTTGGGGAGCCCCAGTTTTGTTTGTAGAGAAGAAGGATAGAAGCCAAAAATTATGCATAGATTACCGTTCACTCAACGAGGTAACTATCAAGAACAAATATCCTTTGCCTAGAATCAATGACTGGTTTGATCAGCTTGAAGGAGCATGTGTGTTCTCAAAGATTTATCTAAGGTCAGGCTACTTTCAACTCAAGATAAGAGAACAAGACATACCTAAAACAGCATTCACCACAAGGTATGGATTGTATGAGTATACCGTAATGCCTTTCGGCTTGACCAATGCTCCAGCATACTTCATGAATATGATGAACAAGGTGTTCATGGAATTCCTTGACAAGTTTGTTGTCGTTTTCATCGATGACATCTTAGTCTACTCCAAGAGCAAAGAAGAGCATGAAGGACATTTACGTTTGATACTTGAGAAGTTGAGAGAGCATAAACTTTATGCCAAATTCAGCAAGTGTGAATTCTGGTTAGAGGAAGTTGGTTTTCTTGGTCATGTTATGACAAAGGACGGTGTAGCAGTTGATCCTGCTAAGGTTTCAGCTGTGACGGAATGGGAATCTCCCAAGAATGTGAAAGAAGTTCGCAGTTTCCTTGGCTTAGAAGGTTACTACAGAAGGTTCATTGAAAATTTCTCAAAGGTTGCTAAGCCAATGACTGAATTGTTAAAGAAAGACAAGAAGTTTGTGTGGTCTGAAGGTTGTGAAGTCAACTTCAGGAATTGAAGAAGAGACTTGTGATAGCACCAGTTTTGTGTCTGCCAGATTTGGAAAAGGATTTCCAAGTATATTGTGATGCGTCTCATCAAGGTTTGGGCGCAGTACTTATGCAAGACAGTGAAGTTGTGGCTTATGCCTCGAGACAACTCAAAACTCATGAAGTAAACTATCCTACTCATTATTTGGAGTTAGCCTCTGTCGTCCATGCACTCAAAACATGGAGACATTGCCTTTTGGGAAAGCGTTGTGAAGTGTTCACGGATCACAAAAGTTTGAAGTATATTTTCACCCAAAAGGAAATCAATATGAGACAAAGAAGATGGTTAGAGCTTATCAAGGATTATGACTTAAGTTTGCAATACCACCCCGGTAAAGCAAATGTTGTAGCAGATGCTCTAAGTCGTAAGGTATTTGTAAATGGCCTTACCAAAGGAGAATTGCCAGATGATTTGTGTACCCAATTCAGAGAACTCAGATTGGAGATTGTGCCTGAAGGACATCTCATGTCTTTAGATGTTCAACCCACTTTGTTGGACAAGATTCGGGAAGCTCAAAAAACTGATAAGGAAATTGAAGAGATTAAGGAAAAGATTGGCCAGGGGAAAGCTAAAAATTTCCATGAAGACAAACAGGGTACTTTATGGCATGGGAAACGTATCTGTGTTCCACAAGATCCGGAGTTGCGGAAACTGATTTTGCAGGAAGCACACAACTCTCCGTATTCTATCCACCCGGGTAACACCAAAATGTACATGGACATGAAAGAAAGATTTTGGTGGAATAATCTCAAGAGGGACATCGCCGAACATATTGCTTTGTGTGATGTATGTAGTAGAGTAAAAGCGGAGCATCAGAAACCAGCGGGTTTGCTTCAACCACTACCTATTCCTGATTGGAAGTGGGACAAGATTGGTATGGATTTCATTACCGGACTACCAAGGACCAGGTCAGGATATGATTCAATATGGGTAGTAGTAGATCGCCTAACTAAAGTGGCTCATTTCATACCCATGAAGACAACTTATACAAGTGCCAAGTTAGCCAAAATCTACATGAGTAGAATTGTATGTCTACATGGTGTGCCCAAGAGTATTGTATCTGATAGGGGAACTCAATTCACTTCCCATTTTTGGAGACAGCTACATGAGTCATTGGGAACGAGGTTGGAATTCAGCACTGCTTTTCATCCTCAAACCGATGGACAAACGGAAAGGACTAATCAAATTCTGGAAGACATGTTGAGGGCATGTGCCCTAGACTATGGAGCAAGTTGGGATGAAAGTCTGCCTTACACAGAATTTTCTTATAACAACAGCTATCAAGCCAGCATTGAGATGGCACCGTTTGAGTTTCTCTACGGAAGAAAGTGTACCACCCCATTGTTATGGAATGGTGTGGGAGAAAGAAGTTTATTCGGGCCAGATCTTATCAAAGAAGCTAAAGAGAAGGTCAAATTGGTTAAGGACAGGTTAAAGATAGCACAGTCCCGACAGAAAAGCTACACAGATCCTAAACATAGAGAAGTCACCTACGAAGTTGGTGATAGAGCCTATCTTAGAGTATCACCACTTCGTGGAGTGAAAAGATTCGGAGTCAAAGGAAAGTTGGCACCAAGATATGTTTGGCCATTCAAGATTCTGAGTCGCAAAGGAGAAGTTGCTTATGAAATTGAACTGCTAGAATCTCTATCAGCCGTCCATAATGTGTTTCATGTGAGTCAGCTTAAGAAATGTCACCCAGAAATGGAAGAAACTTCTTTGAAGGATACTATACCTTTGGAGGAGGTTCAACTAGAAAGTGACCTCACATATGAGGAGAAACCTATCAAGATCCTTGAGATTGCAGAAAGAGTCACAAGGACAAAGAGTATCAAGTTTTGCAAAGCACAGTGGAATCATCATTCCGAAGAGGAAGCAACATGGGAAAGAGAAGATGATCTTCGGAAAGACCACCCTCACCTATTTTCTAGCCAATCCGAATCTCGAGGGCGAGATTCACCTTAAGGGGGTTAGATTTGTAACATCCCTAAAATCATGATTTCAAAGTTTGCATATCATTCATGCATGCATATAGACTTGAGATCAAATATAAACTCATTTCAGAAAACAGAAGCACTTAGTGCTATCATTTTATGTGAGCAAACTTAAATCAAATGGCCATCCCCATTTGAGAGTTTGAATGTTTTAAACCTAGATTGTTTGTCTCCCTTGTTGAATGGATTAAGTGTGGATTTTGAACCCAGCTTTACAAAATGGAAATGGTTTCAAAAACCATTTTTCAAACATTTGCAAATCAAGTGCAAAGTCCCTGTTATTTTGTTTCTCCAAAAAATGACCAAGCCTTTACAAAGTAACCACATGGTGTTATGCCTAGATTTGAGACTGTTGCACACTACAAAAACCTCAGAAAGATTTGAATTCAAAAGGAGTTTGAATTCATTTAAAAAAAAACCATTCCTGAAAATCAAAATAGAAAAAGAAAAGGAATAAACAAAAGAAAAGGGCCAGGCGCCCCTATTCCAGCCCAGCAGCAGAACCGGCCCAACTAGCCCACCCGGCCACTCTATCGCTCGCTCGCACGCGTAGACGCACCCACGCGGTCGCTGACACTCGGACCCCACCCCCTCTCCGTCTCACTCACTGACTGGTGGACCTCGCCAGCTCACCCTCGTCTTCCGCAAATCGCGCCCGACCCCGTCGTCGGCCGTTTCCTCCGCCCATCACTGCCGCGATTGATTCTCGCTTAATTGCCCTTGATTCCGCGCTTAATCTCCGCTCCCCTCTCGCCTACAAAACCCCCTCTGCACCGCGGCCATTTCCCCCCACTCTCCTCGCTCACTCCGCCACCAGGCTGCGCGCATTTGACTTCGAAACTCCGCAGTACCGATGACTCCGGTGACTAATTCCGGTGAGCCTCGACCGCCCCCCTCTCTCTGGTTCAAACTATCACGTCTAGCATGATCTTGTGCATCTGCTGACACCTTTCTTTTTCCTGCTCATGACCCAGGTCGTCGTTTCCGTTCACGCCCGCAACCACCTGCGCCATCGCTCGACTCCGGCGAGCAATAGCGGTAAGTTCCGAGCGCCCCTCGCCTTCCCTTTGATACCAACTGGTTTGCCAGTCACTTGCGCATCCTCTGAACCCTCTTCCTTGTACTAGGACGACGTGGAGCCTCGCCAGCGACCTCGACTGCAAGCGACAGACGCCGCCGCAACTCCGACGAGCCCCAGCGACCGTGCTCGTGCGCCCCTCGTCAAGCCGCTGCCAAGTTGAGCTTCTCCTCGACGCTGCGAACCTGGTAAGCATCCTCCTGCCTCTCCGGACGACCTATAGCGCCGTGCCGCCGCAGACAGAACTCGCCGCCGCCAGTCGCCGCTGCTAGCGCCGCTCGCTTTTGGTTAGATGATTTGTAGCCGTCAGATCCAGATCCAGCGCGTAGGATTAGTCCACTTAGCGAAGCGGTATGATTAGATATGAACCGTGCATCATTAGTTAGATCCTACGGCTAGCAAGCGCGATCCGGAGCGAAGCGGTACGCGCCAGTAAGAATATGACGCGTGGCTAGGGTTTGATTCAAAAACAGATTTGAAATCAGATTTAGATCAAAAATTGAAATGGCTATAACTTTTGATTCCCACGTTAGATTTTTGCAAATTTTATATCGTTGGAATCAGGGAGACAGGCCCTTTCTGTTTATACAATGTGTTTAGTGAAAAGTTTCTGTTAAAATGATTTTTTTTGCAGAAACTTGTTTAGGACCATTTTGAGTATAGAATTTGTTTAGTAATTTGTTTTAGTGCTAAATAAGTTGGATTAGCAAGTTTTTGACTTAGTTATGATTCAGTATTATGCACTTGCTTGGTGGAGTTTCAAAAATCATCACTTAGCATTCTTGCATGCATGCATACATATTTTTGTTTGTATATGAATTGTATGTGATTGTGGTTATAATCTTTGTGTAGATTTTGGTGCCAGTGATTGTGATTGTGAAGAGTGCTACTCTCCCCATTACCAAGGCAAGTGGTACTTCATGAATATTTCCATCCCTATATTTTGTACAAGCATTAGAAATATTTTGCTAAGTCTTGCATGTTGTTATTTTGCCAAATGCTATGTTGGGAAATCCTAAGTAGTTGTAGAATTGCTAGGAAAATTTCCTAAGTTAAGTTACTATGCCATGCTTAGCCTAGCTAGTAGAAAACAAGGGTTGGTAAAGTATATACATGCTATGATGAAAATATTTCTAAGTCTTTGGACTTATGTTTTCTTAATAAAACAACTAAGTCAATGAATCTCCTGGGTGGAATGGGACTTGAATGGTGGTTTTTGGTTGAGTGGTTACACAAGGCCCATGGACATGGTTTACCTTGTGTATCTCACTTGTGGTATGCCACCCAGGCACAAAGGGATTTTAGAGGCCAAATGTTGAGAAGCTTATAGTGCAGCCACTTTGCAATATGGGCTCTGCCTTGATCACATAGGTTGCTAGAACTTAGTCATTTGGACAGTTGGTGGTAGTGGGATGATAGGTTGGAATGCGTCCATTTGGCTAAGGGAAGGCTTCTGAAAGGTCTTGTCTTGGGAAACCAAGTCTGGTGGGGAAAGTGCACAACCTCTGCAGATGGAAAATCTAAGTACTTAGCCAAGTCCATGGCAATGGACAACTTGAGCATCAAGACATGGAAGCTATCAAGAATCTCATCACTCCAACTTCTAAGTAAAAACTTGTGGGTGAACAAGGGTGAAGAACCTCAATGTCTATTGATGGTTTCTTGGGAAAGTTTTGACAAAGAAAAACTTAGTGATTTCAACTAATAGGAAAAACCTATTTTGAGCAAAGCAAGCCAAGCTACACTTAGCCAAAAATGCATATAGTAATATAGTCCACTTAAAATTTACTAAGGTATCACTTGCCAATACTATTCCAAAGTATTGACCCACTGTGGCTGTAACTTGTGATGTTGCAGGTTACTCCGATGATGATTAGGTGTCATGAGTCTACACTCAACATGCTTGCCTGTGGCACATGAAGATGAAGACTTATGTTTATTTACTTATTCCAAACTCTTGTATTAGGCCTGTGGCCTTGAGATGTAAAAGACTATGTTTTATCTCTGGAATGGATGTAATAAATGACCTTTGTATCTATGTACTTCATCTTAAACTGTGGATGCTAGCAATGATCCAGGGACTAGCATTGCAATCACAGGGATCCTTTTCCTTTACAAAGGAGGGATCTTACAGTGTGATACGTTGGAAACGTATCTATAATTTTCTATGCTCCATGCTTGTTTAGTATCTACTTTGCTTTACTTGTCCACACTTTGAGGTGCTTTTTACATGTTTTCTGGTACTAACCTACTAACAAGTTGCAACAGTGCCAGATGCCTGTTTTCTTCTATTTTTGGTTTCAGAAAAGTTAGTAAAGAAATATTCTCGGAATTGGACAGGACAAAGGACAAAGTCAATTACTTTCCGTGGGGAACAAGAAGTCTAGAGGAGAGCCAGATAGGCCGTCCAGGGGGGCTAGACCCACCCCAGGCGCGAGGGCAGGTGGGCCCGCGCCTGGCTAGGTTTTGGTGGCCCTGGCCGCCTCCCGGACTCGCCCATTCGCCTATAAGAAGCCCTCGATGCAGAAACCCTGGGCACCCAATCAGAAATCCACGAAACCGTTTGTAGCCACCACCACCATCGTCCCTAGATCGGGGGGATCTGAAGTTCTTCCCGACACGCTGCCGGAGGGGAGATCATCCCGGAGGCCTTCTCTCTGGTATGATTCGTGAGTAGTTCCACCTTGGACTATGGGTCCATGTAGTAGCTATATGGTTATATCTCCTCCTTTGTGCTTTCATGTATAGATCTTGTGAGCTCCGTTCATGATCAAGATCTAATCTATTTGTAATCATGTATATTGTGTTTGCAGGGATCCGCTGGATATTGAGATTATTATGTTGGTTTGATTAATGGTTTTATCTTTATGATTCTATCATGTCTATGTTGTTTGTGATCTTGCATGCTCTCTGTTGCTAGTGGTTATCTTGGCCAAGTAGTTGCTAGTGACTCCAAGAGGGGGTATTTATGTTCGATAGTGGATTCATGCCTCTAGTTTCCAAGGGAAGTGACAATAATCTCTTCGGTTGTAGATGTGTTATTGCTACTAGGGAGAAAACAATGGTCTCTTGTTCATGTAACATGTGGACTGTTTACCTTACACACTTTGCTTAAAGCAGATGTCTGTTGCTTGCAACTTAATTCTGGAGGGGGTTCGGATGATAACCTGAAGGTGGACTTCTAGTCATAGATGCAGTTGGATGGCGGTCTATGTATATTGTTGTATTGCCCAATCAACCTCATAGGATCTTTCTGACTAGTAATTACATTATTATGCCTTGCTCAGTTCCTGTCAATTGCCCCGCTATAATTTGTTTACCCTTCATGCCATGTTGTTTATTTAAGGAGAGCACCTCTAGTGAACTATGGACCCCGGTCCAATCTTTACCATTGATACATCTTCCACTGTTACTTTTTACTTGTTGCAAACCACCATTACCTTCCACACCATACATTTAATCCTTTGTTACAGCAAACCAGTGAGCTTGACAACCTCACTGATTCGTTGGGGCAAAGTCTTGAGTTTGTGTTGTGCAGGTCTCCGCGTTGCTTGCAACACCTGTGTGATGTTTCCTTCCTCCTACTGGTTCGATAACCTCGGCTTCTTATTGAGGGAAACTTGATGTTGTGCTGCTTCATACCTTGCTCTTGGGGTTTCCAATGAAGCGTCCCACGACAAGTGGTGGGCGCCATCAAGCTTTTTCTGGCGCCGTTGCCGGGGAGGCTAAGGGCGTCTTCACTAGGGGAGTCCTTCACTTCCTTTCTCTCTACTTTGTTTTTAGTTTACTTTGTTTCTTTTTTTTGGTTTTGTTTGCCTCTTTTCAAAAAACCCAAAAAATTAGTCTAGTTTGGTTTGCTTTCTTTATCCAAAAACACAAAAAATTAGTTCCTGCTCTAGCTGCTGCTGTTTTTGGCTTGCCCACCTTTGCCAAAATGAACTCTGATGAGAACACCAAGTTGTGTGACTTCACTAGCACCAACAACAATGATTTCCTTAGCACTCCTATTGCTCCACCTGCTCCTGATGCTAGCTTTTATGAAATTAAACCTGCTTTGCAATTTTCTTATGTTGGTTCTGATGATCCTGCTGCCCATCTTAATAGCTTTGTTGAACTTTGTGAGATGCAAAAGTATAAGGTTGTAGATGGAGATATTATTAAGCTCAAGCTTTTTCCTTTCTCCTTGAGGGGAAAAGCTAAAGAATGGTTGATTTCTTTGCCTAAACATAGTATTGATTCTTGGACTAAGTGCAAAGATGCTTTTATTGGAAAATACTACCCTCCTGCTAAGATTATATCTATGAGAAGTGATATTATGAAATTTAAACAACTTGATAGTGAACATGTTGCTCCTGCTTGGGAAAGAATGAAATCTTTGGTTAAGAATTGCCCTACTCATGGACTCACTGCTTGGATGATTATACAGACTTTTTATGCAGGTTTGAACTTCTCCTCAAGAAACCTGTTGGATTCTGCTGTTGGAGGTACTTTCATGGGCCTCACTTTGGGTGCTGCAACAAGGCTCCTTGATAATATGATGGTTAACTACTCTTAATGGCCTGTTGAGAGAGCTCCACATGGTAAGAAGGTAAATTCCGTTGAGGAAACTTCCTCTTTGAGTGAAAAGATTGATGTTATTATGGCTATGCTTGTTAATGGGAAATCTCCTCTAGATTCTAATAGTGTTCCCTTAGCCTATTTGGTTGCTCAAGAAGAGAAAGTTGATGTGAACTTCATTAGAAACAACAATTTCAACAACAATGCCTATAGGAACAATTTTGGTAGCAACAACAATTATAGGCCTTATCCTCCTAATAATGGCAATTCCTATGGAAGCTCTTACAATAATGCTATAAGTGCCCCCTCTGAACTTGAATTCAAGCTCAAGGACTTTATTAGTAAACAAACCACTTTCAATAAGAATATAGAGGAAAAGCTTTTAACTGTTGAGAAAAATATATCCTCTTTGTCTGAAGATCAAACTTCCTTGGTTAATAAAATGGCTGCTAAACCTGAAACCATGGAAAACACCTTTGCTACTGCTCATGCCATACAAGTTACTATTGATGAAAATGTTAGGCTGTTATCTCAACTTCATGCTAGGTGGGAAAGGGAAGTTGAAATTGATAGAAATAATAGTGTGTGCACTATCACTACTAAACCACAAGTAGCCCCTATTCCTCCTCCTACTATGCATAAGCCTAGTGATCCTACTACTAGTGATGTTAAGTTTGACTTTGATATTGATGGTTGCAATATTTCTGAAGTGATTATGTTCTTGCAAAAGCTTGCTAGAAGTCCTGATGCTAGTGATATGCATGTTGCTTTCACTAAACATATTACAGATGCTCTTGTTAAGATTAAGGAAGAGAAGCTAAAACACAAAGCTTCTATTCCTAGGAAAGTAGAAGATAGTTGGGAACCCATTATTAATATGCAAGTGAATGACTTTGATCTCAAAGCTTCATGTGATCTTGGTTCTAGTGTCTCTATTATTCCTAGGAAGATTTATGAAATGCTTGATTTGCCACCATTGGAAGATTGTTATTTGGATGTCCCACTTAATGATAATGCTAAGAAGAAACTCATGTGAAGGGTTAATGATGTTCTCATTATGGTTAATAATGCTTATGTCCCTATGGATTTCTATGTTTTGGATGTTGAATACAATGCTTCTTGTCATATTACTTTGGGAAGACCTTTTCTTAGAACAGTTGGTGCCATCATTGATATGAAAGAAGGCACCATCAAATGTCATTTTCCATTCAAGAAAGGTATTGAACACTTCCCTATGAGGAGAGAGAAGTTGCTTTTTGCTCCTCCTTTGAAAGCAAGATTTGATGTTAATGCTTCTTCATTTGAAAATACTTGATTCTTCTTGCTTCTTGTGCCTAACTTAAAGGCGTTAAAGGAAAGTACTTGTTGGGAGATAACCCAAGAGTTTTCTTGAGTCTAGGAAGTTATTACTTATGTAATAACCTCTCCTTATCCTTTTTGTTTGCTTTTTGTGCCAAGAATGACCTCTAATGAGAGGGAAGTAAGATTCGGGGAGTTGCTGTCCCAAAACAGATTTCTGTCCTCCACCAAAAAAAATCGTGAGGAGGCTCTTTAACTCGGATTGAGATCAAAATTTACGAATAAATCCCCCAGTATGTTAGATAACTTTCGTTAGTTCAACACTTTTTGATTTGAGGAACAGAAGATTTCTGCCATTATTTGCATTTGCTTCTTATTGATTCCTTTTTTAGCTCTCTTCGGGTAAATTGAGTTTCTTTGAAGGAGTTACTACAGTAGATTGTGTTTTTACTGAAAAGCCTTGATGTTCCAAAGCTTTGCCAATGGTCTAATATCTTTTGAATACACTAATGTTGCTAATGAAGATTGTGTAAAGTTTTGTATGAAGGAAATATTTCAGGTGTAGAGAAAGAATGAGGCATGAGATGAAGAATGGACAAAAGCTCAAGCTTTGGTATGCCACCATGGTGTAACCCCAAGAAATATCCAAGAGGTACAAGCGTCAAAGTTTGGGGATGCCCAAGGCATCCCCTTCTTCATCAATAAAAAACTCAGGTCTGTCTAGACACTTCGTTTTTATTGTTCCATGCACAGTTGTGTTGTTCTTGGAGCGTCTTAGTTTTCGTTTGCTTTGCTTAGTTTGTTTAGTTTGCTTTAGTAGTTTGGACACCCTCTCTCGATGTGTTGTTTTGCAAATAAGGTTGCTTGGTGTTTGGAAAGGAGTAGTAAGTTCTTGCTTGAAGTGCAAGAGGAGCTTGCATTGACTGTGACTTAGACTTTAGCATGACATGCTAGGTGTTGTTTTTGCATTATGCTTAGTGATTATTGCTATAGCATGTCTTGTTCCAAACAACTGGGATTGCTTAGTGTGCCTTGAAAAAATTATGCGTTGTTTTAGCATGCAAAAGCATAGTATTGTGGTATTCTCCTTTGATGTTTTGCTTGGGTTGACTTGGCACATGCTTACACCATGTTATGACTCTCACAAGTCACCATTAGCCTCTATGATCATTTAGTCCTTGACTTTTAGTACCACTCTTTTCTTTGATTAGTATGCTTTGTTACACTGTATGATTTTGTCCATTATTGCTCTCTTAGTTGGTTGCTCCCAGTCTTTTGCTAGCCTCCACTTGTATGAGTAAGTTCTACTCATGCTTCCAACTTCCAAGAAACCAAGTTTTTTCCAAAGTGTCCACTATAAACTCCTATGCATGGTGTGTTACACCATTCCAAGTATATTCTTGTTTTCAACTATCTTCCAATTAAAAACTATTTTGTTATGTGAAAACTTAGTGATTAAAGCCCTCACGAACTTGATGGCACATTTTATTCTTTGCCCCTAATAAAGTTGAACCATTGTGACAACTTTGTTGTATATGCTTGCACTTATAAGTTGGAATTAGCAGAACCGTGTTGTCACAGGGAACGTTTTCAACATTGCACTTGTACTTTTGTACTCTGTTGATATCATGCTCTTTTGTCTATGGATGTTACCGGTGTGAAATGAAGTGGGAACTTGTAAGTCCATGGAGTTTGTATTCTGTGTTAGAGAAACGCCTGGGCCGCTAGCCTAAGCCATGCCTAATCATGGTGGAAACTTGCAGCATCACCGTAGTGAGCTATCTATGAAGCATCCTCGATAAAAAGCTATGCATATGGTAAATAAAAAGATTGCTCGGATGATCATTGGCTGCTTGCCTTGTCATTTTGGTTATGGGAAAGCTCATGTACCATGTGCAAGGGGTACCCTGTTCGCAGTTCTGAATGATATGCAAATACTTACAGTGACAAGAACTTGCCTGGGCCCTAAGTTGAGTATCCATGAGGTGTAGCCCTCATATTCAAGGGACTTGAGATTGCCAACTTATACTCCGTCAAGCATATACTCCAGCTTTGCCACTTTAACCTTAACCACTTCAAGATGCTTATGATAGGGGCAATGAGGGATGAAAGCTAACAAGTACCATAATTTTTGGAAGCTCTTTTTGAAACTTGTAATCCCTGCTTCCTTTACAAAAAGGTCTTTCTTCCACCACTATTGAGTCTCCACCTTCTACCTTTAGGCACCATTAAGAGAGCATAGTTGTCATTCTGTGTGCAGTGTTTTAAAGCTTATTAAATGATTCATATTGTGTTATTACTTGATATTGTGCTACTTGTTTCTAGTCACCCTTGTGAACTTTGCAGGTGTCCTATGCACTATATTGCTACTCTATGAGGGACAAGCCGAATGCCACTATGCTATGTTTTCTGCATGTGAAACAAACAAATGTTTTTCAATGCATACTTTTCATGATCTTTGTTTGTAGCTTGCCATGTTGCATGCATAGTTACTATGTCCTATTGTTAGAACTCCATATTTCATGCACTTGTTCTTTGATCCCATCTTTCAATGCTTGCAAATGGTTGGATCTTTATTGTGGGGGTGCATGTCACCTTAAAAATTATTTTGTTTATCACTTACCTACTCGAGGATGAGCAGGAGTTAAGCTTGGGGATGCTGATATGTTGTAAACATGTCTATAATTTTTGATGCTCCATGTTTTTTTAGTATCTACTTTGCTTTACTTGTTCACACTTTGAGGTGCTTTTTACACGTTTTCTGGTACTAACTTACTAACAAGTTGCAACAGTGCCAGATGCCTGTTTTCTGTTGTTTTTGGTTTCAAAAAAGTTAGTAAAGAAATATTATCGGAATTGGACAGGACAAAGGACAAAGTCAATTACTTTCCATGGGGAACAAGAAGTCTAGAGGAGTGCTGGAGAGGCCGGCCAGGGGGCCAGACCCACCCCAGGCACAAGGGCAGGTGGGACCGCGCCTGGCTAGGGTTTGGTGGCCCTGGCCGCCTCCCGGACTCGCCCCTTCGCCTATAAGAATCCCCCAATGCAGAAACCCTGGGCACCCGATCAGAAATCCACGAAACCGTTTGTAGCCGCCGCCACCATCGTCCCTAGATTGGGGGGATCTGAAGTTCTTCCCGGCACCCTGCCGGAGGGGAGATCATCCCGGAGGCCTTCTCTCAGGTATGATTCATGAGTAGTTCCACCTTGGACTATGGGTCCATGTAGTAGCTAGATGGTTGTATCTCCTCCTTTGTGCTTTCATGTATAGATCTTGTGAGCTCCGTTCATGATCAAGATCTAATCTATTTGTAATCATGCATGTTGTGTTTACGAGGATCCGATGGATATTGAGAGTATTATGTTGGTTTGACTAATGGTTTTATCTTTATGATTCTATCATGTCTGTGTTGTTTGTGATCTTGCATGCTCTCTGTTGCTAGTGGTTATCTTGGCCAAGTAGTTGCTAGTGACTCCAAGAGGGGGTATTTATGCTCGATAGTGGGTTCATGCCTCTAGTTTCCAAGGGAAGTGACAATAATCTCTTCGGTTGTACATGTGCGATTGCTACTAGGGACAAAACAACGGTCTCTTTTTCATGGAACATGTGGACTGTTTACCTTACACACTTTGCTTAAAGCAGATGTCTGTTGCTTGCAACTTAATACTGGAGGGGGTTCGGATGATAACCTGAAGGTGGACTTCTAGTCATAGATTGTCACATCCCAAGATTTTCCAAATCTTGTAATGTGAAAAATAAATGAATAAAATAAAACTTTGTTGATTTTCAGGGTGAGAAGAAACTTTTTGAATTCAAATGGGAACCTTCAAACTTATTTTGAACAAATAAAAAAATCCTTAAAGGATTTAAAAAGATAAACATTTAATAAAAGGAAAATAAAATATTTGGAATTACTAGTTTGGATCTTTAATAAAAAGATTTGGTTTTCAAATGAAAAGAATTATAAATAAGGAATTATTTTATGGAGCCAAAATAAACCTTGGCCAAGCTTTTGAAATAAAAACATTTTGTTTTGATAAAAGTAGTAAAGGTTTATTTAAATAAAATAATAAGGATTTAATATCCAGTTTTATTTAAGTAAAGGCTTTTTTTCCATTTTAAAGAAACACTAAAACTTATTTATTTTAATAAAGTTTTCCAAGTATTCTTTATTTTCAAGTAAAACCTACTGATTTAGTTTTGAAAATATTTAGATTCAAATGGAGATTTTAATTAAATTAAAAACCATTTGATTTAATAACTAATGTCCATTTTATTTAATTATAAATGGACTCTAAAATAAAAAAATATTATTTTCTTTTGGGACTTGGAATATTGTTGTTAAACAGAACCAAATTCAATTGCAAAGTGTGGTGAAAGTTTTGAATAGATTTGAATGCTTGATTGGATGTTTGAATTTCAAAACAGAAATTAGAATTGGAAAAGAATAAAACATTCAGGAAGAAAAAACGGACCCAGCCCAATTGGCTAGCCCAGCAAAGCCCAGTCCAACCCACCAGCTCTCCCCCACGCGCGAAGCGTTTTCTACCCAAACGCACACCCGCAGAGCGACTGACAAGCAGGCCCCACTCCCACTTCCTCCACCTTGCTGACAGACAGACCCCACACGCCTGTTCTTCGTTTCCACCCGCGGCCAGCTCCTCGCGACCGTTTTCTGCGCCTTGATTCGAGGTTTAATTCCGATTGATGGAGTGGTCAATCCACGCCAGTAAGCACGCACACATAAACGCCACGCCCCCTTCTCTCTTTCCCCTCGCTTGCCTCTCCCTCTCTGCCCCTAGGCTGGGTGAATTTTGAGCTCAAGCATCTCTGTCTCCGACGATGATTCCGGCCAAATCCGGCGAACCACAGCCGCCCCTCGCCTCCCGTTGCACACAGCCTTGCTCCCCACCTCCTGGCGCATCTCCTCGTGCCACTCGTTCGCTCGCGCTCACCCTAGAGCGTCGGCAAGGACAACCTTAACACGACGCCGTCGTCTGCCTTGGCTCCGGCGAACTCCCCTGGTAAGCACCGACCGCCCCGACCCTCCCAGTGGATGCTCCTATCGTCTACACACTCGCCCGCATCTAACCGTGCCTCTATTTTGTCCTAGCGCGGTCCTAAACATCACCAGCGACGACAACCCGAGAGCACCGCCGCACGCAGCAACTCCGGTGAGCGATTCCTATCGTTCCAGTGCGCCCCCTGCCCAAAGACGAGCACCTTGAGCATCATAGCGACACTGCGATCAATGTGAGCCTCTCCTCCTCTTCTCTCGCTTCCTAGAACGGCCGGACCACCTCGGACAGAGCGTGCGCCGCCAGTCGCCGCCGCGCAGCGCCGCCAGACTTTGACCAAGCAGTTTCGTACGTTGGATGAAGATCCAGTGGATAGGATAGGTCGTTTAGCGAACCGTTAACGTCTGATCAGAGCCGTGCGTTTTAAATTAGATCCAACGGCTGCAGTTGCGCGATCCGTGCGAACCGGTACCGGCCAGTCTTATCACGCCGCGTGTCACCAGATTGTTTAAAACAGAAATTTGAAAACAGATTTAGATGCAAACTTGAAACCCATGTAACTTTTGATCCACACGTCCAAAAATTACAAACTTTATATCAATGGAATCAGTGGAACAAGCCCTAGCCAACCATGCAATTTGTTTAGTAAAAAGCCTCTGGTAGATTGTTTGTTTTTGCAGAAACATTTGTATGCTTGTTTAGATTAGAATAATTATTTAAAAATGTTTATGAGGTTGGAATCTTGGCAAATTAGTTTGTGGTGAACTTACTGACCCTAGGAACCAACCCATGGTTTTGAAAATGGATTTGGTGAAGTTTAGGATGGATTAATTGATTTAGCCCATTTCTAGCCAAATAAAAATATTGTTTTTATTATGAGAATGTTTTTGGAGTAAAAACTTTGGGAAAATGATTTGGATCAAACCTACTGACCCTAAACACCAAGTTTTGAGAAACAACAACTTATTTGGTAAACAAACATGGAGTTTTTGATTTGATAAAAACATTTTCCACCACATGAAATAATGAATGGATTTAAAAAATGGTTTATGGATAAAACCCTTTTGCAAATGACTTTGTCACTTTGGAAAATGACCACTTTGGACTTTACAAAGTTTAGAGCCTAGTAGAAACCATCTTTGCAAATAAAATTATCTTTTGCATGCTTGCATGCATGACCTAGTTTCTCTTATTTTATGTGTGTGTTTGATTGATTGAATATTGGTTGGAATGCTAGTTGATATTGTGTTTGCTTGATTGATTGTAGTGAAGTTAGAAAAGTGTGAGACTAGCAAGATCAAGAAGTGAACTATCATTCCCTACCCAAAAAGGCAAGTGACACTATCATTCAAAGTCCTACTATTTTCATTATACTTAGTGGATTTTGAAACATGCATGAAAAGAGTTTCTATACTTATGCTATGCTAAATCCTAATAGGATACCCTATACATTCCTTAGTGAAAACAATGTAGTTGTTACATGCTTAGCCATGCTATATTTTGAAAAGAGATACATGTTGAGATTTTATGAGATTGAGAAAAGACTTATGTTTTATATAATAAAACAAGGACTCAATGAACCACCTGGGTGGACAAGGATACTTGAGTTTTGGAGAAGGTGGCAACAAAAGGAACCATGTCTATGGCAATCTCCTTGTGTTGTGCTCCAAAGGAAAACCACCCAGGAAACTTAGAGATTGAACATGTTTCTCGTGCAGTGGCTTCCGTGTACAGCCACATGCTAAATGGGCTCTGGCTTAGTCAACTACATAGTGGAAATCCCATGCATTGGCATCTTCAGGTTAACTTGATTTGTGTAAGGGAGCTTGAACCCTACATTGGTGCCTGGTAGACAAGCTAGCATTTTGTATTGGGAGGACTCCTATGGAAAGACTTTGTCACATTCTCAATCTGCCAGTACTCCATCTTGGTGAGTACTTATCCAGCGGCCACTGGTGGCATCAAGATGAGATTGTGTCATGTGGGTAAAGTGTACAACTTCTGCAGAAGATCAAAATTCTAAGTACTTAGCCGTGTCCCTGGTTACGGACAACTCTGAGCAACTAAGGCCTGAAGCTATGGAAGATCTCGACATTCCAATTTCTAAAAGAAAACTTTTAAGTGACAACAAAAGACTTGATGCACTTGGGGTTACCAAGGAGCTCAAGAGATTTTGATAAAACTTGATGCACTTGGGGGTACCAAGGAGCTCAAGAGATTTTTGACAAAGACTTGAACACTTGAGAATTTACCAAGGAGTTCAAGGGATTTTGAAAAGGAGATTTGACAAAAGACCAAAACCATTTTGAAAAGATAGGATAAATTTTGCTTTCTGCAAATGAGCCTAAAACCCTACTTAGCCAAATATGCATGTAATGATAGGATCCACTTATATTCAACATAATAGTGAAACTTGCCAATACAATTCAAATGTATTGACCCTTTGTGGTATTAACTTGTAATGTTGCAGGTTTGATTGATTTTAGTGAAGATTGATTGATTAGGATTACAAAGTCTACACCCAACATGTTTGCCTGTGGCACATTGAAGATGAAGGACCCCATGCTTATAGATATTCTGCTGCAATGTATTGTAATAGCCAAATGAGCTATGTAAGATGTAATAAAATTATGTTATTCCTGGTTATAAAGTTGTATTATGACCTTTGTTTCTTGATATTACATCTTAACTGTGGATGCTAGCTATTGATCCAGGGACTAGCATTGTAAACACAGGGGACTCTACCTTATTAAAGGTTCGGACCCTCTACATAGATGCAGTTGGATGGTGGTCTATGTATATTGTTGTATTGCCCAATCAACCTCATAGGATCTTTCTGACTAGTAATTGCATTATTATGCCTTGCTCAGTTCCTGTCAATTGCCCCGCTGTAATTTGTTTACCCTTCATGCCATGTTGTTTACTTAAGGAGAGCACCTCTAGTGAACTATGGACCCCGGTCCAATATTTACCATTGATACATCTTCCACTGTTATTGTTTACTTGCTGCAAACCACCATTACCTTCCACACCATACATTTAATTCTTTTGTTACAGCAAACCGGTGAGCTTGACAACCTCACTGATTCGTTGGGGCAAAGTCTTGAATTTGTGTTGTGCAGGTCTCCGCGTTGCTTGCACCACATGTGTGACATTTCCTTCCTCCTACTGGTTCGATAACCTTGGTTTCTTACTGTGGGAAACTTATTGTTGTGCTGCTTCTGTAGGGGTTCGTAGCATGGAAAACAAAAAAATTCTATCGCATGAACACACAAGCAAGATCTAATCTATGATCAAGCCAAGATCTATCTACTAGATTGTAGCAACGAGTCGATAGAATACTAACCCTCGAAAGATCCAAAGCGGTTAACGAGAGCAGATTCTCGTGGGTGATGTAGTCAAACACCTCCGATCTCAAGATCGTGTAGACGATCCTTCCGGCGCTGCGTTCCGGCAGTGCTTCCGCAGTCGGTCACACGTTCGGTACTCGATGAAGACCTTCCTCTCCCTTGTTCCAGCAGGCGGCGGAGGTTGTAGCACTCTCCTCATGATTTCGGCAGCACGACGGCGTGGTACCGGAAGTAGAGGGGAAATCTCGCAGGGCTTCGCCTTAAGCCGGAGCGGGTATGGTGGACTATGAGAGAGTCCTTGGCGATCTAGGGTTTAGAGGCACCAAGGAGAGACGGCTAGGCCGGCGGCTAGGGCAAGGGGACGGCCCCAACTCGGCGGCTAGGCAAACCCTAGGGGCGGCGGCGACTTGGTGGAGGCCGGCGGCTAGGGCTAGGGTTTAGAGGAGAGAGGTGTAAGGAAGAGGGGCACCCCTGCCCCTCCTTTTATAGGTGGGAGGGAGGCGCGGTTGGGAGGAGGGAGTCCTCCTCCAACTCCTCCTCCTTGGTTGGCGGGTGGAGGGAGTAGGACTTCCTCCCTAAGTAGGTTTCCTACTCTCCCTCCACCAAGCAAACTTGTTGTTTGACTTTTCAAATTGGCGTTTGACTTTTCAAACTAGGATTTGATTTATCCCTTTATTTTGCTCAGCGATGACACCTAGTACATGATGCAACCATTCCAACTTGTTATGACACATTCATGTACCCTTCCCCTCCAGAGTGTCGGACCTTCCGGACCCTTCTAGAACATTCCCGGTGAAAACACCGAAATCATTCCCCAACTCCGAAATAGGACTTTCCTTATATGAATCTTACTCTCCGGACCATTCCGAATCTCCTCGTGATATCCCGGATCCCATCTAAGACTTCGAACAACATTCGGTCTCTTACTCATCATTCCATAACTACTCAACAACATCGAATCCTTAAGTGTGTCTCCCTACGGTTCGTGAATTATGCGGACATGACCGAGACACTTCTCCGATCAATAACCAATAGAGGAATCTGGAAATTCATATGTCTCCCACATATTTCTACGATTACTTTGCGATCGAATGAACCACTTACATATGATACCAATTTCCCTTTGTCTCACGATAGTTTACTTATCCGAGGTTTTGATCGTCGGTATCTCTGCATACCTAGTTCAACCTCGTTACCGATAAGTACTCTTTTCTCGTTCCCGTGGTATGTGATCCCTTATGAGACAGTCACATGCTTGCAAGCTAATTGGATGACATTCCACCGAGAGGGCCCAAAGTATATCTATCCGTCATATGGATGGCCAAATCCCACTCTTGATCCATGAGCCTCAACCCATACTTTCCGAACACTCAATGCCACCTTTATAGCCACCCAGTTACGGTGTGGTGTTTGATGTCATCAAAGCATCCTTCCGGATATGGTGATTAACATGATCTCATGGTCGAAGGAATTAGGTTACTATGTATTAGAAAGCTTATAGCAAATGAACTATATTAAATGACTTGATCTTTATGCTACGCTTAAGTATAGGAGTATGTCCATCACATCATTCTCCTAATGATATGACCCTGTTGTTAATAACATCTCTATGTTCATGATCAGGAAACCATGATCATATATTAACCAACAAGCTAGTTTAACAAGAGGCTTTACTAGGGACTCTTTTATGTTTACAAATCACACAAGTATTAATGTTTCCTTTTAATACAATTATAGCATGGTATGTAAACATTTATCATAAGTATGAAGATATGATAATAACCTACTTTATTATTGCCTCTTGGGCATATCTCCAACAGTCTCCCACTTGCACTAGAGTCAATAATCTAGTTTCAAACCTTTGTGTATTCAACACCTATGGCTTTCCGGTGTTGTAAGTACACGTTTGCTAGTGGTCAACTGATCTCCGGATCTGACACTTCCAGGTCCGTGTGTAATTGCATGTCTTTGCGTCTCTACGCATCACTCATTCTCTAATGAGATGGCTTTGTATAAATTTGGTCCTTTGGTGAGACCTTTAGTTCTTTGTGGTTAAAACATGTTGATAATGTTGTCGTACAATATATCTTCATAGTATTATCCCGCTGTGAACTACACCTAGTTTGATAACAAACTACTTGACACAAATGCCCTCTTTAGTTGCTATAATAGCAGTCATATACTCAACCTTTTGTTGTAGTATCTGTCACAATGTCTTAACTTTGGAACTCATCCAAATCCATTATGGAACTTACTTTCCATTACATTGTGCCACCCTTAGTTCAGATTGAGATAAACTTAATTTGTATTTTGTGACAAAACTAGTATCAATGTAGTACTTTTACAATGAACTAACCATCTATTTGCCACTTCTACAAAATTAATATACTCTTAGTTCTTCCAAAAGATCATAAGAATATCCTTACTATCGTCCAATGATCATCTTATAAATCATTCTGGTATATGCTCATAACATTTAGAGCATAGGACATATCTGGATTTGTACATATCACAGTATGATTGATATAAATACTCTTTGTGATTTCATACATCAAGTATCAATCTATACTTGAATCTTTGTTTCACTTACCAAGTGTCAATACACTTGAATATAACATCAATATTGAACTCATTCAATCCTTTCTGTGTGACAAGAACCTTTCTTGTAGTTTCTATATTGAACTCATTCAATACATCATCTATGTACTTTCGGCACAACCATATTAGCGTCTATTGATGCCAAATATTTGGGTTTTGCCTAAGTCTTTCATCGGGATGAAATTCTTAATATGTGTTAATAAAAGATACATCATTTCCAATCAACAATATGTCTTCCACATAATGTATTAGAAACATGTCTTAGCGCTCCCACTTAATTTCTTGCAAATGCAAGCATCTTCATCGTCTCCGACGAATTTAAACTCCTTTAACAGTTTCATCATGGTGAAGATTCCAACTCCGCGATGCTTACTTCAACCATTGAAGTTTGCATATGCTTTTAGCATCCTTTGAATTAACAAAACCCTATGGACTGTGTTATGCACATGTCCTAGGTAACAATTCTATTAGAAGAACTTGTTTTTTTATTCAATTACCACATGACAAAATTATATGTAGTGGTTGCTACATTAATCCGTCTAGACTAAATATCGCTATGAAAGATCAAATCTTGTCATAGTCAACCTTTAAACATTGTTGTGAACTCTTTCCCAACATGTTGACTATTTCATAGATGTGCAACATCCATGTCTATTTCTTTATAGATCCAAACACAACTGTAAGGTTTTACACCTTTCTCGAGGGTCCTTCAAGTTCAAAACTTGATTTCTCGTGTATGGAACTATCACGGATTTTATGGCTTCAAGCCATTTTACGGAGTCAGGGCCCATCATCGCTTCTTTGCATGTAGTACGTTCATTATTCTCAAATAATGATTCAACCCTCAAATCTTGGTATTTGATTGTTTACTCGACCTACTTGGTTCAATAGAAACTTTGACCTTCGTAACCAAAACCTTTGAGGCACGTGAGCCATGAGCATTGTTGCTGCCTCCGGAACACTTTTCGGCGTTGCGCAACTTTGCACATATAGCTAAGGTTCTTTTAACCTTATCAAAGTTCTATTGTCCTCCCACTTATCTTTTCACGAAAAATTCCTTCTCAAAGAAACTTGACGTTCTAAGTGACAAACACTTTTGTCTCCGATGTTATGGAGGATTACTTAACAATTATTCGAAATAACATACAAAGACAGGTTCATCCGACTTTGGTTGCAAACATCTTTCTTATGCATAGCATACCAATGTTTAAGAAAGGACAACTTGGGTTTTATCCCAAACCATAACTTTATATGGTGTCATTTCAACGGATTATGATGGAGATCTTTTTAGTGGAAAAATGGTAGTCTCTAAAGCTTTTAATCTTTAAAATATAATGGCAGTTTTATGAATTACACCTTCGATCTTACCATGTCAAACAAGGTTTAATTACATATCTCGAACGCTCCATACTCTTATGGTGTTTCGGGACATGCAAATCCACGGAACGATTCCTTAAATCTTAGGTATTATGCTAAACTTGTAACTCAAATATCTTCCTTTATGATCTTATCATAAAC
Source organism: Avena sativa (assembly GCA_916181665.1). NCBI lineage: Eukaryota > Viridiplantae > Streptophyta > Magnoliopsida > Poales > Poaceae > Avena > Avena sativa. The sequence continues at coordinate 365,857,811 of OV702297.1, read as the reverse complement.
TATTTATATTCTTGTTACAATGATTTTGCACTTCATCTTGAAAGTCTTTGAACTTTTCAAATGTTTCATACTTCATCCTTATTAAGTAAATATTCATATATTCACTCAAATTTTCGGAGAAAGTATATGAAGTTGAAATCCATCGCTCTTGACTACACATAATGGACTTCGTACAACAATATGTACAAGTTCCAATAAGCTAGTCATTCATTCCCTTTTGGCCTATGAACGAAGTTTTAATTATCTCTAGGAAAGTTTCACAAGCGTCATTTGATCAAAAATCAAAAGACTCCAAAATTCCATCCACATGGAGTTTCTTCATGTTTTCTTTCCAATATAATTTAAACGGCGATGTCACTTCCTAAGTGATCTTTCAATCAATTTGTCTTTCGACATTTTTAGCACTAGTTTTATGGATGTGATTTCTCCAACGAGATTTGTGAATCATCCATCTTTTATGGATTACGGCAATTATTTGAACAACCCTTTTGTTCTCATAATACCTGATAAAACAAATCTTGAAGGCAAGGTTTGATGTTTGACAATAACCCTTTATCTGTTCTCAATGAACATCATCACTTATTCTTTTGCTAGTTACTTAGGCCATTGTAGTTCACGAATTGTGTTGTTTCGTATGACGATTCACACCAACAAATTCAGTATCAAATACTTAAGAACCACATTGTTTAATAAGCAAAGAATATAGCCATAACATGTATATCATCTATATACTTAAACTAAACAATTCTAGTCTTTTCTTTTCTGCCATATATTTATGATATTCTCTTTCAGTATTTCCTTTTCTGTTTGAAAGAATCTATCAACATCAATAGTGGAGTCATACATATGACACATAGTCCAAAGCGTGTATAATTAAATACCAATGTCTTTGGACTTGCACTTTGAAGTAGATCACCATCATCAAATGTTTGGTGTGCTTTCAAATTCCATTCTTTAGTAATCTCTTGGTGTGGTAAATATTTTACCTACATCAAATATTCACCCTTATCATGGAATCATTCATGATCAAGCTACTTTTAGCTTATAAAGATGAATCGCGAGTATAATGTTGCTCTCCAAAACCTTTTGGTGGATTAGGACAACTAGTGTCTCCAACCCTTTGCAAATTCTCATCAAATATGAGAACATGACTTTTGCCATATTATACTCTATCATGTTGCAACCAAAACTTCGTTTCAGATATCACAATATCTTCCACACATCATGGTTTCTGAAACAACTCTTTCAGATCCTAGATAACCTTATTTAAGACAATTCTTTGAATACCAAGAATCATGGAGACAAATATGATATTCATACACTAACTCTTGGAATTTTCACTCTCGATTTAATACCAATTATTAAACTTCATGGAGTAACCGGAACTTACTGAAAGTTTGCAATAGGGCTTTTAAACTTTAGATTAACACTTCAAAACAATACGATACCAGTTCGTAAAGTAACTAACCAGAATTCTATAGTTCTATCATCTCAATTATAACTAAGCGCAAGGTGGTAAACGGATGCCAATGACTACAACAATTATGCAAATTCACTTTGATTTAATTTATGATAAATAGTGTTCAACTTTTAATCATATTGCCGTTGAACTCCCACTCAAAATAATATCCCTCACATTGTTTTAGTGATCACACGAACCAAATCCACCACATCAAAACCGATCATCACGAGAGTTGATGTAGCTTCAATGGCGAACAATCAACATGTTCATCATATCTACTATATGACTCATGCTTTACCTTTCGGTGATCCGTGTTCCGAGACCATGTCTGTACATGCTAGGCTCGTCGAGATCAAACCTTAGCTTCCGCATGAGCAAATCTGGCTTGCTCACGTTGTATACACTCGCAGAATCTAACACACCCGATCATCACGTGGTGCTTCAAAACAACGAGCTTTAGCAACAGTGCTTACTAAGGATGAACACTTTAATACTTGAAATTGTGTGCTTGAGGGATCATCTTATAATGCTACCGTCGTGAACTAAGCAATACAAGATGCATAAAAGATTAACATCACATGCAATTCATAATATGTGATATGATATGGCCTTTCTTCTTGTGCTTCCGATCTCCATCTTTAAGCACGAACATGATCTCCATCATCACCGGCATTGCATCAAGGTCAATGACGCCGCTCCATGGTTGTCGTCCACCAGCTTCAACTATTACAACTACTTTGAATAGACACGCGGGTCTTAACAGAATTTAAAGACAACCATATGGCTCCTGCCGGTTGCCAACTTACAATAAGGAACATTGCATACATCAAATATAATCACAATCATGGCCATATCACATCACAGCACACCCCTGCAAAACAAAGTTAGACGCCTCTAATTTTATTTGCATATTTTACGTGGTTTGGGGCTTTCAATAAGTGTCGCTCTAACTTACGAACAAGAACCACAACATTGATACTAGTATTGTCAATCACCCGTTGTAAATTGAATCTTAACTATGTTGGGATAAACAGGCACCCGCAAAGCCACTTATGCAATACAAGTTGCATGTCAAGCGTGGAGCAAGTCTCATGAACGATATCATGTAAGGTTAGCCCGGGCCGCTTCATCCCACCATCCCGCAAGATGCAAAGTACACAAGAAGCAATCGACAACAAAAGCATCAACGCCCATAATGACCATTGTGTTCTACTCGTGCAACATATCTACATATAGACACGGCTCTAATACCACTGTAGGGGTTCGTAGCATGGAAAACAAAAAATTTCTACCGCATGAACACACAAGCAAGATCTAATCTATGATCAAGCCAAGATCTATCTACTAGATTGTAGCAACGAGTCGATAGAATACTAACCCTCGAAGATCCAAAGCGGTTAACGAGAGCATATTCTCGTGGGTTATGTAGTCGAACACTTCCGATCTCAAGATCGTGTAGACGATCCTTCCGGCGCTGTGTTCCGGCAGCGCTTCCGCAGTCGGTCACACGTTCGGTACTCGATGAAGACCTTCCTCTCCCTTGTTCCAGCAGGCAGCGGAGGTTTTAGCACTCTCCTCATGATTCCGGCAGCACGACGGCGTGGTACCGGAAGTAGAGGGGAGATCTCGCAGGGCTTCGCCTTAAGCTGGAGCGAGTATGGTGGACTATGATAGAGGCCTTGGCGATCTAGGGTTTAGAGGCACCAAGGAGAGAGGGCTAGGCCGGCGGCTAGGGCAAGGGGAGGGCCCCAACTCGGCGGCTAGGCAAACCCCTAGGGGCGGCGGCGACTTGGTGGAGGTCGGCGGCTAGGGCTAGGGTTTAGAGGAGAGAGGTGTAAGGAAGAGGGGCACCCCTGCCCCTCCTTTTATAGGTGGGAGGGAGGCGCGGTTGGGAGGAGGGAGTCCTCCTCCAACTCCTCCTCCTTGGCTGGCGGGTGGAGGGAGTAGGACTTCCTCCCTAAGTAGGTTTCCTACTCTCCCTCCACCAAGCAAACTTGCCGTTTGACTTTTCAAATTGGCGTTTGACTTTTCAAACTAGGATTTGATTTATCCCTTTATTTTGATCAGCGATGACACCTAGTACATGATGCAACCATTCCAACTTGTTATGACACATTCATGTACCCTTCCCCTCCAGAGTGCCGGACCTTCCGGACCCTTCTAGAACATTCCCGGTGAAAACACCGGAATCATTCCCCAACTCCGAAATAGGATTTTCCTTATATAAATCTTCCTCACCGGACCATTCCGGATCTCCTCGTGATATCTCGGATCCCATCTGAGACTCCAAACAACATTCGGTCTCTTACTCATCATTCCATAACTACTCAACAACATTGAATCCTTAAGTGTGTCTCCCTACGGTTCGTGAATTATGCGGACATGACCGAGACACTTCTCCGATCAATAACCAATAGAGGAATCTAGAAATTCATATGGCTCCCACATATTTCTATGATTACTTTGCGATCGAATGAACCACTTACATACGATACCAATTTCCCTTTGTCTCATGATAGTTTACTTATCCGAGGTTTTGATCGTCGGTATCTCTGCATACCTAGTTCAACCTCGTTACCGATAAGTACTCTTTTCTCGTTCTCGTGGTATGTGATCCCTTGTGAGCCAGTCACATGTTTGCAAGCTAATTGGATGACATTCCACTGAGAGGGCCCAGAGTATATCTATTCGTCATATGGATGGACAAATCCCACTCTTGATCCATGAGCCTCAACCCATACTTTCCGAACACTCAATGCCACCTTTATAGCCACCCAGTTACGGTGTGGTGTTTGATGTCATCAAAGCATCCTTTCGGAGATGGTGGTTAACATGATCTCATGGTCGAAGGAATTAGGTTACTATGTATCAAAAAGCTTATAACAAATGAACTATATTAAATGACTTGATCTTTATGCTACGCTTAACTATAGGAGTATGTCCATCACATCATTCTCCTAATGATATGACCCTGTTGTTAATAACATCTCTATGTTCATGATCAGGAAACCATGATCATATATTAACCAACAAGCTAGTTTAACAAGAGGCTTTACTAGGGACTCTTTTATGTTTACAAATCACACAAGTATTAATGTTTCCTTTTAATACAATTATAGCATGGTATGTAAACAGTTATCATAAGTATGAAGATATGATAATAACCTACTTTATTATTGCCTCTTGGGCATATCTCCAACAGCTTCATACCTTGCTCTTAGGGTTTCCAACAAAGCGTCCCACGACAAGTGGTGGGCGCCATCACGGCGGTGGCGGCGTAGGTGCGAGGAGCTCCTTCCCTGCCGCCGGCATCATGGGGGAGCGCCGCCCCTTAGCCCCCTTCCTTCATGGCTTCTTGGGAGACCTCCCCCATAGAGATGGGATCCATGGGGGAGGCAAAAGCGTGGCTTTTGGCGGCTATAATTTGTGGGTGGAGGAGTTCCCCACGAGTTAGGTTTCCTCCCTTTATATAGGGGTGGGCATAAAAACCGATAACCGAAGACCGAAACCGAAAAGACCGAGACCGAACCCGAATAGACCGAAACCGAAAAGACCGACAAGAAAATTGGGTACTGAATTTTATAGACCGAATTTAGTTTGGTCTATTCGGTCTTTAGTTCCTAAGTAACCGAATAGACCGAACTGACCGAATTTTACACAAGACTATCTGAAACTCCAAATTTGTGTGATGTGCATGAATTATGGCATTGTTGAATGGTCATCAAAGTGCTATTGTAGAGTTGCTACTTTTTATAAGGATTGTTGCACGTTTATTTCTTCCACTAAATGATAACATATGTATTAAAATATTTAAAATATAGTTGAAATATTGTCATATTTTTAATAAGTAATGTCTATCTTTTGTGTTGACAATATTGACCATGTTATTCGGTCATGACCGAACCCGAACCCGAATTAGTAGGTACCCGAATTTTTCGGGTAGTAAAACTATCAAGTATAATTTGGTCTTTATTTTTTTAAGGACCGAATTTAAAATAGAACGAAATACAAAGACCGAATTGTCGGTCATGACCGAACGCCCACCCCTACCTTTATATAGCTTCTCGGATTTCCGTCACCCAATCTAGGGTTTCAGTAAATGGGGATTATGTCGGACGTCCGGACTTAGAATCAGTTAAATTTTATGTCTAGAACGTTCCTCACGAAATTTCCAATAACTTTGTAGTTGGGGAGTTTTTCGTTTCACGCCATCTTCGACCCATAACGTGACCATCTTCGAAAATGGTTCTGGGACAGATTTCTAGGAAGTCCCAATTTGACTCCAACAAGGTTTCCTCTTGTATTCTTGGTAATTCCTACACATCAAAGTGTAAAACAAGAACATTATGCACTTTTGCAACTATTAGTAGGTTAGTCCAAATAAATCATAAACTTTATATAAAAACAAGTGTCAAAAGCATAATATTAGCATAAAGCCATAAAAACTTATAGATATGTTATGGACGTATCAACATCCCCGAGCTTAGTTTCTGCTCGTCCTCGAGTAGGTAAATGATAAAAACCGTATAATTTCTGAGGTGACATGCAACCATCACAATCTCGATCAAGGTATTGTAAAGCATTAATAGTTGAGATCAAAGTATTGTAACATAATCATGAAAGATATATTTCTAACAATAAGACATAGCAACTATGTTGCAACATGAAAGGTAACACAAACAAAAGATCATGAATAATAATGCATTGAAAGACATTCGTTTGTTTCACATATAGAAAACATAGAATCAGCTTGTCCTTCATGGAGTAGCAAAACATAAATGCACAGGACACCTTCAAAGTTTATAAGGCTGACTAGATACAGATAATTTAAAAACAAGCAATACCATAATTATGAATAAATCAATAAGTTTTGGGACAATGCACGTTGAGCTAAGAATGACAACTATGCTCTCTTAATTGGTGCATAAAGATAGAAGATGGATACTCAGCAAAAAGTAAAAAGAAAGGCCCTTCACAGAGGGAAGTAGGGATTTCAAGTTTCATAAAGAACTTCCAAAAAATATGGTACTTACTAGCTTTGAGATCTCATTGCCCCTATCGTAAGCATCTTTAAGTGATTAAGGTTAAAGTGAGACAAATATGAGTTATATGCTTGACAAATCACAAGTTGAAAATCTCATGCCCCTTGAGTACAAGTATCGTTCCTCGTGCTACTCAACTTTAGTCACAAGCAAGTTCTTGTCATTGTAAGTATATGTGTATCATAGAGAACCGCCAACGGGGTACCCCTTTCCCCATGACACAGGAGCTATCCCATATCAAAATGACAAGGCAACAGACAGTGAGCATCTCAGCGATATTTTTATTTGCTATTTGCATAGGTTTTTATTGAGGATGCTTCATAGATTTCTCACTATGGTTATGCTGCAAGTTTCCACCATGATTAGGCATGGCTTAGGCTAGCCGCCCAGGCGTTTCTCTAACACATATACAAACTCCATGGAATTACAAGCTCCCCTTTTATTTCACACCACCGGGTCCATAAACAAAAGAACGTGATATCAACTAAATAGAATAAATGCAATGTTGAAAGCGTTCCCCATGATAACATGGTTCTGCTAATTCCCAACTTATAATTTGCAAGCATATAAGCAACATAGGTGGGCACAATGGTTCAAGTTTATTAAGTGCAAGAAAATAAAGTGTGTCATCAAGTTCGTGAGAGCTTTAATCACTAATTTTCACATAACAAAAATTTAATTCGGAAGATAGATAAACAAATGAATATACTTGGAATGGTGTAACACACCATGCATAGGAATTTATAGTGGACTCTTTGGAATAACTTGGTTTCTTGGGAGTTGGATGCACGAATAGAGCTCATAATCAGTACATGTGGAGGCTAGCAAAAGACTGGGAGCGGCCGACTAAGAGATGAATAATGGCCATAATCATGTAGAGCGACAAAACATTATTAATCAAAGCATAAAGTGATATCACAAGTCAAAAACTAAATGATCATAGATGCTAAGGTGACTGGTTCATAGCCATAACATGGTGTAAGCATGTGCCAAGTCAACCCAAATAAAGCATCAAAGGATAATACCACAATATTATGCTTTTGTATGCTAAAACAACGCGTGATTCTTTCATGGCACATTAAGCAATCTCAATTGTTTGAAACAAGTCATGCTACAACAATAATCACTAAGCATATGGTCAAAGCAACATCTAACATGGCATGATAAATTCTAAGCCACAGACAAAGCAATCTTCCTTTTGTACCACTATAAGCATGAAACATTCTACTCTTTTCCAACACCAAACGACTTATTTGAAACAACTCACAAAGATAATAACCAATAAAGATCAGAGAGCATGTCTCACCTAACTACAAATAAGAACTAAAAAGTTCTAAGCAAAAATAAGAAGAAAACTAAAGCTAAACGAAGTGCTAGCAAAAGAGCACACTCATAGAACAATAAGAGTGAAAACTAGAGTGTTCTAGGCAATGAAGAACTAGGTATGACTTCTACAAAATAGGTGTGTTGGGGTCCAACCAACTTATTGCAGCAAAATAAAACTAAAATAACAAAGACGCTCCAAGAACAACACATAGTGCATGAAGCAATAAAAATAAAGTGTCTTGAAAGAAGACCTGATTTATTGATGACGAAGGGGATTCCTTGGGCATCCCCAAGATTTGATGCTTCTACCTCTTGAATATTTCTTAGGGTGACACGGGTGGCATCCCCAATCTTGAGCTTTTGTCCATACTTCATCTCATCACATCATTCTTCCCTACACTTGAAAATTTACTTCATACACAACTTCACACAATCTTCATTAGCAACATTAGTGTATGCAAGATAATAAAACTTTGGGGTTCAGTTTCAACTCAAGTAAATCATCCATTAAAACATAGGCTACTTCAGCAACTCCTTTTATAAGCTCAAGTGATCAAAGATAACTCAAAAAGAAACCAATTAAGAGGCAAATGCAAATAATGGCAGAAATCTGTCAAAGCAGACCAGCAGGTAAAGACATTTTTTTCGAAAATCTTCTTTTGCTCAAATAGAAAAGTGCAAAACTAACGAAAGTTGGGTAAATACTAGGGTCATGCACACAAATATTTCAGCTCAATCCGAGGTACTAGGGTTTTTCATGATTTTTTACAGTAAAGCTCATAAATCTGTTTCGGGACAGTAACTTCCCCAAATCTTACTTCCCTCTCATTAGAGGCTATTCTTGGCACAAAAACCACACAAAAAGGATAATAAAAGGTTATTACAGAGGCATTAACTTCCAAGACTCAACAAAAGAAAAACTTACTGAAATAAAAAAATTGGGTTATCTCCCAAGAGTGCTTTTCTTTAACGCCTTTCAGCTAGGCACAAAATAGAGAACCAAACAAAGAAGCAAAACAAAAGAAACTATTTTTGTTGTTTTCAAATTATAAGTGAAAGTAAAGAAGCAATAAGAACGAAATAAAGATCCTAATAAAATTAAAGAAGATAAAACCAAGACATATAAAAGCAACTATAATACAAGTTAACATAATACATATCATGTGGATGGTAATATAGAGTATGCAGGAGACAACCTCATGTTAGTTGATGAATAGGGGGATCACTCAGGCATCCCCAAGCTTAGATGATTGTATCTTCTTGAATATGTTCTTGGGATGCACCTAAACATTCCCAAGCTTGAGCTCTTGCGTCTTATTGTTTATCTCATATCACCATATTGATTAGAACTTAGAAGCTACATCCACATAAAACTTCACAAAACTCATTAGTAGGGTTAGTACTCATTAAATAAAATCCACTAATCTTCAAGCATTGACAAGTTTTATAATATTTACTCAGCATTAGCCAGTGTATACACTAAGGTATTCATGATTTCCGTTGTCCGTCGAAAAACTAATGAAACTAATAACACCAAGTACAATATTGAATAAACTAAGAAATCTGTCAAAACTGAACAGTCTGTAAAGATGACACTCAACAAGATAGTTAGGTAGCTCAAATCGAAAAACTCAAAACTAATGAAAGACAGATCATAATCTCAGGTCTATTCACAATTTTTTTTAGATCAAAATACTATTCTGAGATTTATCACGATTTTTTACAATGAATCATAGAAATCTGTCTAAACTGAACAGTCGGTGAAGATCGAATTTTTTGAAACAGCTAAGGGCCTGTTTGTTTGGGCTGTGGCTGGCTGTGCTGCTGTGAAGAGAAAGCTGCTGTGCAGGGAAAGCTACTTCTCTGAGTTTGACTGTTTGGCAATATGGCTGGCTGTGTGGCTGTGTGTTAAGAAATTATTATAATATCCCTATAATTCATATAACACGTATACTTTACTATTAACGTGCATAATTAAATACCATATATTGGTTTGTCCAAAATACATATTCGACCATTAAAATTTACATCAGTATCACATCTTGTTGTACCGCATCAATAGCAAGCGGTAACACTAACATCAAGCAGTATGCAGTACCATAGTAGACAATATTTGGGGTAGCAAACTAGTGTGATATCACATCTACCAGCAAGCAGTATGCAATCTCACACAAGACAAAATTTGGAAAGCTCCGGTTGTTTGGGGGTCCCCCGTCGATCTTGAATGGGAGGAAGCTCCGGCGGGGAGGAAGTCGGGTGGCGGGGCAAGACACGACGGCAGGAGGAAGCTCTGACGACGGGGGACCCCCAAATGACCGGAGGGAGTAGCTCGGCGGTGGGGCAAGCTCTGGCGGCGGGAGGGAGCTCTGACGACGGGGGACCCTCGAACGACCGGAGGGAGTAGCTCGGCGACGGGGCAATCTCCAGCGGTGGGGCAAGCTCTGGCGACGGGAGGGAGCTCTGACGGCGGCGCACCCCCAAACGACCAGAGGGAGTAGCTCGGTGACAGGGCAATCTCCGGCGGTGGGGCAAGCTCTGGCGGCGGGAGGGAGTAGCTCGGCAACGACAGAAGTTCAAGCGGGCCGAGAAGAAGGTGGGGTGGGGACGAGGTCCAGCTGCGGGGGGAGCTCCGGCGGCGGGAGGAGCTCTGGCAGCGGGAGGAGCTACCTTAGGACAGGGTCGGGGTTGGGTCGGGGTGGGGCAAGCTCTGGCGGCGGGAGGGAGTAGCTCCGGCGGCGGGATGAGTTACCCTAGGACGGGGTTGGGGTTGGGTCGGGGCTGGGGAGAAAAATTCGTTTTCTTTTTGGCACCGATGGGGTCGGGGTTGGATCAGCTGTGTACTCTCACGGGTGGCAATCTGTTTGTAATTTTCATGAACAATATGTCCAAAGAAACAAAACGATTCACTGGTTTACGGGAAGCCGTGGGAAGCACCTACGGACGTGCTTCCCCGGGTTGACCTGTTGAGCACAAGTACTTCGGCCGAAGCCAACGCGCAGTTGTGCTGTTTGGCTAGTTTTTTTGGCTTTTTCTAGTGGAAAGCCACCAAAAGCCCAAACAAACACCCCCTAAGTAACTCAAATCAGGAAAAGTTAATCTAATGAAATAAAGATAATAAGCATTAATTTGCACTCAAGAAATTTCAGATCAATATCATGTTGTGGTGATTTTAAACATTTTATACGGTGAAGCATAGAAAATCTGCTTCTGGACAGCAAAACAATACTATCAACTTCCGAGTAACTAGAAACTACAATTATTGCTTTACTTTTATGGTACAGAGGAATAAGTACAATATATAAAATATACACAATATGTACAAGTTTTTAACTGAAAAGCTTCCATGGAAAGATTTGTTTTCGTTTCATAGGCATGAACACAAGTGTTCAAGGTCGATGCCCACTTAACCATTACTCATCTTTCCAATCACTTTCCTTTTTGAAAACGTTTTTAGGTAACAAGTACAACTATTTTTTTTGTAATTCACATTTCCTATCCATACTAATATATAGAACAACTTAAAACTGGAAGTATAAACTACTTAAAGATAAATCAAACAAATGCATACAAGAATATTCACCCACACGCTATTGCTCTCCGGCAACAGCGCCAGAAAAGGTCTTAATATCCCACAAGTATAGATGATCGTGTGTAGCCTTTTCGATAAGTAAGAGTGGCGAACCCAACTAGGAGCTAAAGGTAGGGTAAAATGTTCTCTCAAGTTATATCAACCGCTGATACAACTCTACGCACACTAAACGTTTGCATTATCTAGGAAATAAAACTAAAGCAACAATATGGGTATGAGAGATAGCTTTGCAAGATAATAAATAGAAGTAAATGTTAGTGCTGCAGCAATAAAATATACTAAGTAACCATAAACTAATAGTACCATGAGTATGGAAAAGTGGTAGTAAATGTGGTGGCTTTGTCAAGTTTAATTAGCGAATAAATCGAGTTCATTGTCTTCGATGCAGTTTTCTATGTGGGAGAGGCTAAATATACATGCACTTCACTATTTGGAATTACAAGTACTATATGATTGGATTGTTAGCAAGCATCCGCAAATACTAACAATGCATTAAGGTTTCCCCAACCATAGCCTTAAGTTAATGGTCCTCTTACTCCCATACGTGGAACGTTCCGGTTCGCGTCCTCGGGTTTTGTCACTCTGGCAGAACTTAACCCTTCCTCTTACACATACTACAAACCCTATGATGTTTAATCTATGCGTGCACAAATATAATGGACACCAAAAGACTATACCATATCAACATACAACTCTAATGAACCAAAGACATTCAACCAAGCAATTAAAAGACAAATAAACTACACAAACATGACATAGATCATAGGATTATAACTTATAGCATCGAATACCATGTTTACATAGGACGGTACAGAGGTGTGTGGAAGTATGAACCACTGCATACAAGGAGGAGTTGGTGATGGATATAGTGGTGAAGACGATGAAGGGGGCAGCGAGAGGTGCAAGGCGCGGCACCGGTGCGGGGAGCTCCTTCCCTGCCGCCGGCATCATGGGGGAGCGCCGCCCCTTAGCCCCCTTCCTTCATGGCTTCTTGGGAGCCCTCCCCCATAGAGATGGAATACATGGGGGAGGAAAAAGTGTGGCTTTTGGCGGCTACAATTTGTGGGTGGAGGAGTTCCCCGCGAGTTAGGTTTCCTCCCTTTATATAGCTTCTCGGATTTCCGTCACCCAATCTAGGGCTTCGGTAAATGGGGATTATGTCGGTCGTCCGGACTCGAAATAAGTTAAATTTTATGTCTAGAAAGTTCCTCACGAAATTTCCAATAACTTTGTAGTTGGGGAGTTTTTCGTTTGGCGCCGTCTTCGACCCATAACGTGACCATCTTCGAAAAGGGTTCTGGGACAGATTTCTAGGAAGTCCCAATTTGACTCCAACAAGGTTTCCTCTTGTATTCTTGGTAATTCCTACACATAAAAGTGTAAAACAAGAACATTGTGCACTTTTGCAACTATTAGTAGGTTAGTCCAAATAAATCATAAACTTTATATAAAAACAAGTGTCAAAAGCATAATATTAGCATAAAGCCATCAAAAATTATAGATATGTTATGGATGTATCAATGACTTCGTGATCGAATGAACCATTCACATATGATACATCGGAAACGTATCTATAATTTTTGATGTTCCATGCTTGTTTAATATCTACTTTGCTTTGCTTTGTCTACACTTTGAGGTGTTTTTTACATGTTTTTTGGTAATAACCTATTAACAAGTTGCCACAGTGCGAGTTGCCTGTTTTCTGCTGTTTTTGGTTCCAGAAAAGCTAGTAAGTAAATATTCTCGGAATTGGACGGGACAAACGTTAAAGTCAATAACTTTTTGTGGGGAACAAGAAGTCCAGAGGGGAGACGGAGAGGCATGCCAGGGCGGCCAAACCCCCCTAGGCGCGAACAGGGGTGGGCCCGCGCCTAGGCAGGGTGTGGGCCCCCTGGCCACCTCCTCGGCCTCCCCCTTCGCCTATAAGAAGCCCCCGATGCCTAAACCCTAAGAACCCGATCAAATCTCCATGAAACCGTCTATAGCCGCCGCCACCATCGTCCCTAGATCGGGGGGTCTGAAGTTCTTCCCGGCACCCTGCCAGAGGGGAGATCATCCCGGAGGCCTTCTTCTCCAGTATGATGCGTGAGTAGTTCCACCTTGGACTATGGGTCCATGTAGTAGCTAGATGGTTGTATCTCCTCCTTTGTGCTTTCATGTATAGATCTTGTGAGCTCCGTTCATGATCAAGATCTAATCTATATGTAATCATGCATGTTGTGTTTATGGGGATCCGATGGATATTGAGATTATTATATTGGTTTGATTAATGGTTTTGTCTTTATGATTCTATCATGTCTGTGTTGTTTGTGATCTTGCATGCTCTCCGTTGTTAGTAGCTATCTTGGTCAAGTAGTTGCTAGTGACTCCAAGAGGGGGTATTTATGCTCGATAGTGGGTTCATGCCTCTAGTTTCCAAGGGAAGTGACAGAAATCTCTTCGGTTGTAGATGTGCTGTTGGGAGAAAACAACGGTCTCTTGTTCATGGAACATGTGGACTGTTTACCTTACACACTTTGCTTAAAGCAGTTGTCTATTGCTTGCAACTTAATACTGGAGGGGGTTCGGATGATAACCTGAAGGTGGACTTCTAGTCATAGATGCAGTTGGATGGCGGTCTATGTATCCTATTGTATTGCCCAATCGAATCTCATAGAATCTTTCTGACTAGTATTGCCTTGTTATGTCTTGCTCAGTTCCTGTCAATTGCCCTGCTGTAATTTGTTTACCCTTCATGCCATGTTGTTTATCCAAGGAGAGCACCTCTAGTGAACTATGGACCCCAGTCCAATCTTTACCATTGATACATCTTCCACTATTACTTGTTTACTTGCTGCAAACCATTACCTTCCACACCGTACGTTTAATCCTTTGTTACAGCAAACCGGTGAGCTTGACAACCTCACTGATTCGTTGGGACAAAGTCTTGAGTTTGTGTTGTGCAGGTCTCCACGTTGTTTTGCAACACCTGTGTGACGTTTCCTTCCTCCTACTGGTTCGATAACCTCAGTCTCAACTGAGGGAAAACTTGTTGTTGTGCTCTTCACACCCTGCGCTTGGGGTTGCCAACAAAGTACCACGTCGAGCACCATCAAGTCTTTCTGTTGCCGTTGTCGGGGAGGCTAAGGACGTCTTCACAAGGGGATTCCTCCACTTCCTTTCTCTTTACTTTGTTTTTAGTTTTCTTCGTTACCTTTGTTTGGTTTTGTTTGCCTCTTTTCAAAAAAAACAAAAAATTAGTTTAGTTTGGTTTGCTTTCTTTATTCAAAAACACAAAAAAATTAGTTCCTGCCCTAGCTGCTGCTCCTGTTTTTGGCTTGCCCACCTTTGCCAAAATGAACTCTGCTGAGAACACCAAGTTGTGTGACTTCACTAGCACCAACAACAATAATTTACTAAGCAATCCTATTGCTCCACCTGCTCCTGATGCTACCTTTTATGAAATTAAGCCTGCTTTGTTGAATCTTGTGATGAGAGAGCAAATTTCTGGTGCTAGTTCTGATGATCCTGCTGCCCATCTTAATAGATTTGTTGAACTTTGTGAAATGCAAAAGTATAAGGATGTAGATGGAGATATTATTAAGCTCAACCTTTTTCCTTTCTCCTTGAGAGGAAAAGCTAAAGAGTGGTTGCTATCCTTGCCTAAAAATAGTATTGATTCTTGGACTGAGTGCAAAGATGCTTTTATTGGAAAGTATTATCCTCCTGCTAAGATTATATCTATGAGAAGTGACATTATGGAATTTAAACAACTTGATAATGAACATGTTGCTCATGCTTGGGAAAGAATGAAAATTTTGGTTAAGAATTGTCCCACTCATGGACTCACTGCTTGGATGATTGTCTAGACTTTTTATGCAGGTTTGAATTTCTCCTCAAGAAACCTATTGGATTCAGCTGCTGGAGGTACCTTTATGGGCCTCACTTTGGTTGATGCAAATGTAAGACCCCACCTTTATAAAGGTAAAGGTCCCTGTGATTGCAATGCTAATCCCTAGATCAATTGCTAGCATCCACAGTTTAAGATGAAGTACACAGAAACAAAGGTCATTATTAAATCATCATTCCAGAGATAACATGGTCTTTTACAACTCCATAGCCATAGGCTAGTACAAGAATTTATCATAACAATATAAATAAAAGTCTTCATCTTCATGTGCCATAGGCAAGTATGTTGAATGTAGACTCATAACCCTAATCCTCATTAGAGTAACCTGCAACATCACAAGTTACAACCATAGTGGGTCAATACATTGGAATAGTATTGGCAAGTGATACCTTAGTAGAATAATAGTATCTAGCTTCTACATGAATTTGGCTAAGTGTAGCTTAGGCTTGCTTTGCTCAAAATAGGTTTTACCTATCAGTTGAAAACACTACGTTTTTGTTTGGCAAAAACTCCTAAGGAACCACCAATAGACATTGGTGAACCTTCGCCCTTGTTCAACCACAAGTTTTAACTTAGAAAATTGGGATGAGGAGATTCTTGATAGCTTCCATGTCTTGATGCTCAAATTGTCCATTACCGGGGACACGGCTAAGTACTTAGTTTCTTCCTTCTGTAGAAGTGGTGCACTTTCCCCACAAGAATCGACATGCATCGAGACAAGATCTTTTAGAAGCCTTCCCTTAGACCAAAATGGACGCGTTTCCAAACCTATCACCCCCTACCACCAACTGTCCATTTGGCTAAGTTATTTCAACCTATATGATCCAGGCAGAGCCCATAATGCCAAGTGGCTGCACTTGAAGCTTCTCAACATTTGACATCTCAAATCTCTTTGTTCCTAGGTGGCATTCCACAAGTGGACACACAAGGTTCACCAGTCCCCTGGCCTTGTGTAACCACTCAACAAAAATCCTTCCAAGCAATACCATTCCACCCAGGTGATTCATTCACATAGTTGTTTTATTAAACAAAACACAAGTCCTTGACTTAGAAATATTCCATAGCATGAATATAATCCACCCTTGTTTTCTACTAGCTAGGCTAAGCATGATAGTAGTAGTAGGAATCTTAACTTAGGAAAATTCTACTAAGGTTTCAACTACTAGGATTTCCCATGGCATAGTTTATACTTAGCAAAAATTCCATGCAAGTCTTACTTAGAAATATCACTAATGCATAGTGAAAATAATAGGACAAAAGTATGAAGCACCACTTGCCTTTTTGGTAGAGAATATAATTTCACTCCTTGATCTTGCAATATTCACACTCTTCAAATTTCACTACAATTCAATCAAGGCACAAATTCAATCTACCATTCAAGCAATTCATCACATAGAGTAATAAAAAACAAAACAATGCATGCAAGCATGCCAAAAATTGTTTTATTTGGAAAAGTGGTTTCTAATAGGTTATAAACATTTTTAAACACCTATTGGTCATTTATAAAAGTGGCAAAACCATTTGATATTAAGTTAGTGAAAAATGGCCACTTTAAATCATTTTTGTTTTGTTAGAAATGATTTAAATCAAAGCAATACTTTCTAGTGTTTGACAAATATATTTTTAAACACAAATGTTAGTGTTTTATGGTCAAGCGTTTATTATTAAAACCAATTGCAAAAGGTTTTACTTATAAACCATTTTTATACCAAAGCAATATTTTATTTGTTAGAAATGCCTTTAAACAAAGTAATAATTTTTCTTGGGTTCACCAAATATATTTTTAAATCATAAAACTTGGTTTAGGGTCAGAAAGTTTAATTCCAACCATTTTCAAAAGGTTTTACTAAAAAGGCATTTTTAAAATATAATCAATATTTTTATTTAACTAGAAATTCTTTAATTCAAATATTTATTCCTTAGCATCACAAAATATGTTTTTAAATCCAAAAGTCGGTTTCTATGGTCAGTAGGTTCAAAACATTCCATTTACCAAAGATTTTACCCTGAAAACATTTCTAGAATAATTTTTATATTCAAGTTATGCCTACACAAGTTTCTGCAAAAACAACTAATATTACAAAATCAAATCACTAAACAAAGTACATGGTTGGATATAATTCTCTTTGCTGATTCCATTGATATAAATTTTGCAAAATTTGGACGTGTGGATCAAAAGTTATGCAATTTACAAATTCAAACATCTAATAGAAATGTTTCTAGTTTTTATAATACAGACTGGGCCACGTGGAGCAATCCTATTGGGTGATACCGATTCGGCTGGATCGACTAACACAGGCCGAGGATTTAAAGTGCATCGTACGGTGTAGATCTAGAATACCGGTTCGTTTTAAGTGAATCTAACACACCCACTGGATCTGCATCCAACGGTTCAGAGTGCATCGACCATCGATGGGCGGCGCAGCGACGGTGGCTCGCGGCGGCGCGGTCAGACGAGGATGGTGCCGGCGTTACAGGAAGCGCGGGAGAGGGAGAAAATTCTCATTGGGTTTGCCGCGAAGTGCTGATGCTCAAGGTGGTCTTCATCGGCGAAGGGGCGCACGAGGTCGAAGGGGATTCCTCGCCGGAGTTTGTATCTGCGTCGGGCACGCACTGCCGTCGTCAAAGGTGAAGCTTAGAGGCACGAGAAGGCAAGTCGAGGGTGGCGTTAGACGCGCAAGAGAACGGTGGTTGTATGAGCGTCAACGAGAGGGATAGGGGCGATCAGTACTCACCGGGCAAACTCGCCAGAGTCGAGGCAGTGGACGGCGACATTCGGTTGTCGACGTTGCCGAGGTTACGGTGCTAGTGTGGCTGAACGGGCGGCACAGGGAGATGCGCAAGAGTCTAGGGATCACGCTCATGTGCTCTGGGGCAGTGGGGCTGGTGGCGGTGGCCGGAATCGTCGTCGGAGTGCGTCGGAGGCCGCGGCGATGCAAGGCTAATTCGAGGCAGCCTGGTGGCTCTCTGGCAGCGGGGTTTGAGGAGAAAGGGAGAGAAGAGGGAGGGGATTTAACTAGCGTGGTCGCGGGGTGTAAAGGTTGCGGCATTGACACGAATTCATGCCGGCAATCAACGACAGGAAACGACCGGGGGAGGGTGCGTGGTCAGCGGGCGGGTGAGAACGAAGACCGACAGGTGGGGCAACGACGTCAGTGAGTGAAGGAGTTACGTGGTGGGGTCGAGGATTCAGTGACTGCGCGGGTGTGTTCTGTGGTGAGAAAACGCTTCGCGTTTGAGAGAGAGGGAGTGGGATCGCTGGGCTTAGTGGGCTAGCTGGGTTGGGCTGGCTTCTTTCCCTTTTTTGTTCTGTTTCATTTTTCTTTTTCTGATTTCTTTTCCTGTTTTGAATTCAAACTATCATTTGAATTTAGATTTCATTTTCAAATCTTTTCCAAATAATCAGTATGTTTTAATACTATTTTAAACATGTATTTAAAGTCCATTTTTAGAGTAATTATTTCATTTACACATGGTTTGTTATTTATTTAAATAGACATTTTGTCTTTATTAAATAGGATTTTAAATATGATTCTAACCCATATTATTTATTCAAATGATTTAACTTTCTGTTTTAAATTCAAATATTTATCAAACCCTTTTTAGTAAGTTTTATTTATTCAATAGGGTGTTAAATAATTCTTTTTGAATTATTTTAATATGTTTTATTAATCATTTAAATTGGGTATTTCCCTTAATTCAAATAATATTCAATATGGTTTTAAATCCATTTAAATTTTATTTAAATGATTCTTTTATTTCATTAAAGTTAATTTTTATAACTTTTATTCCACTTGGGCAAATTCCATCTATTATTTTCCCATGATTTAATTAATCATTTCTATTAGGGATTTTGTCTTTATTCAAATAGAATAGAATTTGGTTAATGTCATATTATTTTATTTGAATATTCTTTATCTCTTTATTTTATTTGATTTATCTTTATTTCATTTGCTCATGGATTTGGCCAAGATTTAATTTGGCTTTTAAATATTCCTTATTTAATTATTTCTTTCTTTATCTTATAAAATCCATATCTTTTTATTTAAAGAGCCAAAATTGGTGATTCCAATTTGTAAAATTTTATTTAGTATTTGTTTATCCTTTTAGGATTAATTGCTCACTATTTGGTATGGATTTTAGATAGGATCTTTATTAGCTTTGGAAATTACTTCTTTTTAACTTATTAAATTCATAAGTTTTAATTCATGGTTCCAAATTGAATGAAAATCAATTTCTATGATCTTATAATATTTTTGTTTGTCATTTTTGATCACTTATAAATGTTTGTTCACAAATTTTATATGGAACAAATCCATAGTCTTAGAGTAATCTTGGAATGATTTTCTTCCATTAGGGTTTTATAGGGTTTTGGTTTAACTTTTCCAAGTGTTTAAATTTCAAGATACATTCATTGATGAATGCATTTCACTTGATTGAAATTTGTTGGATTCCATCTTATTCAAATTTGTTCAAGATGGGTTTTGATGTTTCCATTTGGAATCAAAAAGTTTCTTTTCACCCTAAATTTCAACAATTATTTATTTTGTTTATTTATTTTTCACATTTCAAAATTTGGAAAATTTTGGGATGTGGCAGCAACAAAGCTCCTTGATAATATGATGGTTAACTACTCTGAATGGCACACTGACAGAGCTCCACATGGTAAGAAGGTAAATTATGTTGAGGAAACTTCCTCTTTGAGTGATAAGATTGATGTTATTATGGCTATGCTTGTTAATGGGAAAGCTCCTTTAGATCCTAATAGTGTTCCCTTAGCCTCTTTGGTTACTCAAAAAGAGCAAGTTGATGTGAACTTCATTAGAAACATCAATTTCAACAACAATTCCTATAGGAATAATTTTGGTGGTAATAACAATTATAGGCCTTATCCTCCTAATAATGGCAATTCCTATGGAAGCTCTTACAACAATGCTAGAAGTGCCCCCTCTGAACTTGAAGTCATGATCAAAGACTTTATTAGTAAACAAACCACTTTCAATAAGGCTATAGAGGAAAAGCTTTTAAATGTTGAGAAAAATATATCCTCTTTGTCTGAAGCTCAGTCCTCCTTGATTAATAAAATGGCTGCTAAACCTGAAACCATGGAAAGTACCCTTTCTGCCACTCATGCCTTACAAGTTACTATTGATGAAAATGTTAGACTATTAGCCCAACTTCATGCTAAGTGGGAAAGGGAAGCTGAAATTGATAGAAACAATAGTGTGTGCACCATCACCACTAAACCACAAGTAGTCCCTATTCCTCCTACTATGCCTAAGCCTAGTGGGCCTACTACCAGTGATGCTAAGTTTGACTTTGATATTGATGGCTACAATATTTCTGAAGTAATTATGTTCCTACAAAAGCTTGCTAGAAGTACTGATGCTAGTGATATGCATGTTGCCTTTACCAAACACATTACAGATGCTCTTGTTAAGATTAAGGAAGAGAAGTTAAAACACAAAGCTTTTGTTCCTAGGAAAGTAGAAGATAGTTGGGAACCCATTATTAATATGCAAGTGAATGACTTTGATCTCAAAGCTTCATGTGATCTCGGTTCTAGTGTCTCTATTATGCCTAGGAAGATTTATGAAATGCTTGATTTGCCACCTTTGGAAGATTGTTATTTGGATGTCCCACTTCATGATAATGCTAAGAAGAAACTCATGGGGAGTATTAATGATGTTCTCATTATGGTTAACAATGCTTATGTCCCTATTGATTTCTATGTTTTGGATGTTGAATTCAATGCTTCTTGTCCTATTACCTTGGGAAGACCTTTTCTTAGAACAGTTGGTGCCATCATTGATATGAAAGAAGGCACCATTAAATATCATTTTCCATTCAAGAAAGGTATTGAACACTTCCCTATGAGGAGATAGAAGTTGCTTTTTTTCTCCTCCTTTGAAAGCAAGATTTGATGTTAATGCTTCTTCATTTGAAAATACTTGATTCTTCTTGCTTCTTGTGCCTAACTTAAAGGCGTTAAAGAAAAGTACTTGTTGAGAGATAACCCAAGAGTTTCCTTGAGTCTTGGAAGTTATTACTTATGTAATAACCTCTCCTTATCCTTTTTGTTTGCTTTTTGTGCCAAGAATGACCTCTAATGAGAGGGAAGTAAGATTTGCGGAGTTGTTGTCCCGAAACACATTTTGTCCTCCACCATAAAAATTCGTGAGGAGTCTCTGTAACTCGGATTGAGCTGATAATTTACTAACAAATCCCCCTGTATGTTAGATAACTTTCGTTAGTTCAACACTTTTTTTAGCAACAGAAGATTTTCGAAAAAATCGGTTTCTGCCTGCTGGTCTGTTTTGACAGATTTCTGCCATTATTTGCATTTGCTTCTTATTGATTCCTTTTTGAGTTCTCTTTTGGGGAATTGAGCTTTTTGAAGGAGTTACAACAGTAGCTTCTGTTTTTAGTGAAAAGTATTGATGTTCCAAAGCTTTGCCAGAGGTCCAATATCTTTTGAATAAACTAATGTTGCTAATGAAGATTGTGTGAAGTTTTGTATGAAGGAAAAATTTCAGGTGTAGAGAGAGAATGATGCAATGAGATGAAGAATGGACAAAAGCTCAAGCTTGGGGATGCCTCCATGGTGTCACCCCAATAAATATCCAATAGGTACAAGCGTCAAAGCTTGGGGATGCCCAAGGCATCCCCTTCTTCATCAATAAAAAGCTCAGGTCTGTCTAGACACTTTGTTTTTATTGTTTTATGCATAGTTGTGTTGTTTTTGGAGCGTCTTAGTTTTCGTTTTCTTTGCTTAGGTTGTTTAGTTTTCTTGAATAAATTAGTTTGGACCCCCGCTTTCGTTGTGTTGTTGCAAATAAGTTTGCTTGGTGTTGGAAAGGAGTAGAAAGTTCTTGCTTGGAAGTGCAAGAGGAGCTTGCATTGACTGTGACTTAGACTTTATCATGCCATGCTAGGTGTTGTTTTGAATTTATGCCTAGTAATTATTGTTGTAGCATGGCTTTCTCCAAGTCATTGGGATTGCTTAGTGTGCCTTGAAGAAATTATGTGTTGTTTTAGCATGCAAAAGCTTAGTATTGTGGTATTCTCCTATGAGTTTTGTTTGGGTTGACTTGGCACATGCTCACACCATGTTATGACTATGAACAAGTCACCATAGCCTCTATGATTATTTAGTCCTTGACTTGTAGTACCACTCTATGCTTTGATTAGTAATGTTTTGTCGCTCTACATGATTATGGCCACTATTACTCTCTTATTTGGTTGCTCCCAGTCTTTTGCTAGCCTCCACTTGTATGAGTAAGCTCTACTCATGCTTCCAACTCCCAAGAAACCAAGTTATTCCAAAGTGTCCACTATAAACTCCTATTCATGGTGTGTTACACCATTCCAAGTATATTCTTGTTTTCAGTTATCTTCCAATTAAAAACTATTTTGTTATGTGAAAACTTAGTGATTAAAGCCCTCACAAACTTGATGGCACACTTTATATTCTTTGCCCCTAATAAACTTGAACCATTGTGACGTCTATGTTGTATATGCTTGCACTTATACGTTGGAATTAGCAGAACCATGATGTCATGGGGAACGTTTTTAACATTGCACTTGTACTTTGTACTCAGTTGATATCATGCTCTTTTGTCTATGGATGTCACCGGTGTGAAATAAAGAGGGAGCTTGTAAGTCCATGGAGTTTGTATTCTGTGTTAGATAAACGCCTGGGCTACTAGCCTAAGCCATGCCTAATCATGGTGGAAACTTGCAGCATCACCATAGTGAGCTATCTATGAAGCATCCTCAATAAAAAGCTATGCATATATTAAATAAAAAGATCGTTGAGATGCTCATTGTCTGCTTGCCTTGTCATTTTGGTTATGGTAAAGCTCCTGTACCATGTGCAAGGGGTACCCTGTTGGCGGTTATCTATGATATGCTAATACTTACAATGACAAGAACTTATAGGTGACTGAAGCTGAGTAGCATGAGGTGTGGCCCTCGTATTCAAGGGACTTGAGATTGCCAACTTATACTTTGTCAAGCATATACTCCATAGTTTGTTCACTTTAACCTTAATCACTTCAAGATGCTTATGATAGGGGCAATGAGGGCTGAAAGCTTACAAGTACCATAATTTTTGGAAGCTCTTTTTGAAACTTGAAATCCTTGCTTCCTTTACAAAAAGGCCTTTCTTCCACCACTATTGAGTCTCCACCTTCTACCTTTAGGCACCATTATGAGAGTATAGTTGCCATTCTTAGTTTTATGTGCAGTGTCCCAAAGCTTATTGATTGATGCATATTGTGATATTACTTGGTCTTGTGCTACTTGTTTCTAGTCACCCTTGTGAACTTTGAAGGTGTCCTATGCATCTATATTGATACTCCATGAGGGACAAGCTGGTTGCCACTATGCTATGCTTTCTGTATGTGAAACAAACAAACTTTTTCAATGCATGTTATCCATGATCTTTGTTTGTATCTTGTCATGTTGCAACAATAGTTGCTTTGTCCTACTGTTAGAACTCCATCTTTCATGTTCATGTTTAGAGTTCTTTGATCCCAGCTTTCAATGCTTGCAAGTGGTTAGATATTTATTGTGAGGGTGCATGTCACCTAAAAAATTATTCTTTTTATCACTTACCTACTCGAGGACGAGCAGGAGTTAAGCTTGGGGATGCTTGATACGTCGGAAACGTATCTATAATTTTTGATGTTTCATGCTTGTTTAGTATCTACTTTGCTTTGCTTTGTCTACACTTTGAGGTGCTTTTTACATGTTTTCTGGTACTAACCTATTAACAAGTTGCCACGGTGCCACTTGCCTGTTTTCTGCTGTTTTTGGTTCCACAAAAGCTAGTAAGGAAATATTCTCGAAATTGGACGGGACAAACGTCAAAGTCAATAACTTTCCGTGGGGAACAAAAAGTCCAGAGGGGAGACGGATAGGCGTGCCAGGGCGGCCACACCCCCCTAGGCGCGGTCATGGGTAGGCTCGTGCCTAGGCAGGGTGTGGGCCCCATGGCCACCTCCTCGGCCTCCCCCTTCACCTATAAGAAGCCCCTGATGCCTAAACCCTAAGAACCCGATCAAATCTCCATGAAACCGTCTGTATTCGCCACCACCATCGTCCCTAGATCGGGGGGATCTGAAGTTCTTCCCGTCACCCTGCCGGAGGGGAGATCTTGCATGCTCTCCGTTGTTAGTAGCTATCTTGGCCAAGTAGTTGCTAGTGACTCCAAGAGGGGGTATTTATGCTCGATAGTGGGTTCATGCCTCTAGTTTACAAGGGAAGTGACAAAAATCTCTTCAGTTGTAGATGTGATGTTGCCACTAGGGAGAAAATAACGGTCTCTTGTTCATGGAACATGTGGACTATTTACCTTACACACTTTGCTTAAAGCAGTTGTCTGTTGCTTGCAACTTAATACTGGAGGGGGTTCGGATGATAACATGAAGGTGGACTTCTAGTCATAGATGCAGTTGGATGGCGGTCTATGTATCTTGTTGTATTGCCCAATCGAATCTCATAGGATCTTTCTGACTAGTATTGCATTGTTATGCCTTGCTCAGTTCCTGTCAATTGCCCTGCTATAATTTGTTTACCCTTTATGCCATGTTGTTTATCCAAGGAGACCACCTCTATTGAACTATGGACCCCGGTCCAATCTTTACCATTGATACATCTTCCACTGTTACTTGTTTACTTGTTGCAAACCATTACCTTCCACACCATACGTTTAATCCTTTGTTACAGCAAACCGGTGAGCTTGACAACCTCACCGATTCGTTGGGACAAAGTCTTGAGTTTTTGTTGTGTAGGTCTCCACGTTGTTTGCAACACATGTGTGACGTTTCCTTCCTCCTACTAGTTCGATAACCTCGGTCTCAACTGAGGGAAAACTTGCTCCTGTGCTCTTCACACCTTGCGCTTGGGGTTACCGACAAAGTGCCACGTCGAGCACCATCAACATACGATACCGATTCCCTTTATCGTGCGATACTTTACTTATTCAAGGTTCGATCATCGGTATCTCCATACCTAGTTCAACCTCGTTACCGATAAGTACTCTTTACTCGTACTGTGATGTGACATCCCTTGTGACATATTCACATGCTTGCAAGCCAATTGGATGACACTCCACCGAGAGGGCCCAGAGTATATCTATTTGTCATATGGATGGACAAATCCCACTCTTGATCCATGTGCTTCAATCCATACTTTCGGAATACCCAATGCCACCTTTATAGCCACCCAGTTACGAAGTGGTGTTTGATGTCATCAAAGCATCCATCCGGTGTCGGTGATTAACATGATCTCATGATCGAAGGATTAGGTTACTATGTATTTGAAAGCTTGTAGCAAACAAACTTAATGACTTGATCTTATACTATGCTTAATATGGATGTGTATCCATCAGATCATTCTCCTAATGATATGATCTTGTTATTAATAACATCCAATGTCCATGATCAGGAAACCATGATCATCTATTAATCAACAAGCTAGTTTAACAAGAGGCTTACTAGGTACTCTTTTATGTTTACAAAACACACATGTATTAATGTTTCCGGTTAACATAATTATAGCATGGGATGTAAACATTTATCATAAACATAAAGATATAATAATAATAATAACCACTTTATTATTGCCTCTTGGGCATATCTCCAACATTATGAAATTGCAAGAGGGCTAAAGCATTCTCAGAGAGTGTAGGATCCACCACTAGCACTGATACTATTTATGATTAGGATAAATCTATGTCATCCTTCATGTGCATGTATGGGAAGAGCTCCATAATAAGATGATCACAGAAAGTCGTCTGCTATTTCATCCCTAATAACCTCTGCAACAATCATAAAGCATGTTGGAACATTATGTCACTTAGCACCGTACGTACTACAATATGACCAACGGTAGTTCGTTCCCTCTCTAGTCCCAGAGGCAAATATTACGTGGTGTACTTAACATAATATCTAGAGAGAAAACTAATACATGCTCATGAACAAAAATTATAGTTCATATTTATTTCACTTTATAATATTGCTAGGTTTTCTCCATCTCTCCAAGAACAGGCTAAACTACTCACCCATAGAGGCAATCAACAACATCATCATGGATATATGAAATGAATATGGGTAGATGAATGGTAACAAGTGCAAATCCATAGTACTAATTGGAATCACAACAAGATGGGAGGTGATTGAGATGAGAATGGTAATTGTGATGAAGATGCAACGGTCGATGATGGTGGATATGATGCCTTGGCCTCCGACGATCCGTGCAGCAACAAGGATGATTCCCTCTGCAAGTTCCCCCTCCAGATCCCTTCCTGAGGTGAGTTTTCTGCATGTTCTAGTGGCTCTGAATGTTGGATATCAGATCCGTCTGTGCATGGTGAGAGTATTTGACAAGGCGAAGCGGCTGCCACATGGTACAAGCGGGGCTTGCCCGTACCAACGCTCATTAAACCTTCTAGATCTTCTCTTAGCGTTGGCTTTTCTCCCATGTGTGTGATAAGTTATAATGATGACTTTTAGTACTTTAGAAATATCATATTTTGCCCAATATGCCAACTCAAAGTGCTATATTCATCATTGCCTCAATATTCGAGATCCTGTAAAAACATGCATAAAAGGTGCGTGCAAGCGCCATAAAATACCAAAAACCTACTGCTACTTATGCAAAAACATAAGGTAAACATGTGTCGAAAATGCACTCATTAGTGCTCAGGGCACCGCTTGAACACCTCACATCACGAGTAGTCGAAGATGACAACTTTGTACTCCTTAGGACTTAGCTTCTTACAAGAGGAAGTATCCAAGTTGTATGCCATGATCAATGACAAATTATGGCCAGCCCACCTCGATGACACGGCTTTGCCATTGACATTCTTGAGGTTCATGTCCATATGCATCCAATGGAGGTCTTGATGATGATCTTTGCAGGCATCGGTCCCATATATGGCCTAAAGGATTTGGGGGAGAGGAAGATACCCTAACCTAGGTGCCATCAACACCTTCACAAAATGGGTTGGGGACACCTTCTCATGGAATGCCCAATATGGGAAGAGGGGGTTTCCTTTCGCCTTCTTGTTGGCCTAGTCTTCAGGAACTTCCACAGGTACGCCTAACTACAGATGCTACGAAAAAAGCAACAAGGCATGGTTAGCAATGCAAGATATGATCTCCAGAAAAAGGTGCACACATAGTCAATGAAAACAAATGCAAAGGGAGGATTCTACAATACCGAAAAATCTGCAAAAGTAGAGTGCAATCATAAAGGATGCCTCATAGGAAGACAACACACACTAGTCAATGATATAACCTAACATGTAGCTAGTAAAATGCAGTAGCTATGTGGTTGTATGAACACAAGCTATATCCAAATTATCACACCCAAACGGATAGTGCCACTGTGTAATCATTGTCCAAGTGTAGATGAAAACTGCCGAATGATAATGGGGGTCTCATAATTATTTCAGGGACGGAGCTAGTGAACCACATGGCAAGCACAACCTATGTTTATGTACATATGAATATGTTCACTAACCCTTCTCTAAAAAAACATACACAATGCAAAGCTTAATCCCTTGCACTGTATTTGGAGGGGCATAGTTAAATCATTGGCCATTAGAAAAAACTAAACTGCAAGGCTCATAGAATAAGCACATAGAAATTAAGAGATGCAGGCCTCATAGTACAAGCACATAGAAATTAAGAGATGACCGCTTAGTAACATGGATCATGCACTATCACATTTTTATGTGCATAACACTAGGTGCTAACAGACATCTCTAGAGTTTACTACATGTGGCATACTTAAATCATAGGCCAAACAAAAACACTATTCAAAGAAAATGCACAATAGTGAACAATGCATCAAGCAACCCTCATCACCTGATAGATCTAGAACTCAAAGCCTAGCTCTAATCGGTGAATATGAACATATTCGTGTGACAAAGCAATATGTAGAAAGAAATCAAAGAAAAATGATCGAGATTGAACTAGTCGCTGATTTAATCCTACACATTGCGTTTGACCTACCAGATCTGTGTTGCATGTCTTGTAAAACACAATTGCTTACTACTAACGCATAGTTCTACGGTACCCATGGATTGGTACTAGATGTGGGAGGCCTTACTCCATTGACGACTGCGTAAGCATTGCTCATGGACGAATGTGATGATGAACCTGCTCTCCCCGGCAGATGACATCGTCGGAGATGGAGGAGAAGTGGGGATCCAAGGGTCTCCAAACTTCTTTGTCACGTAGCCATCGGGAGATAAGTAACCGTTAGCGATACGATGGAGGAGAGTGAAGGGAGGGCGAGTGACGCGCGCGGGGGGAGGGGAGGGGGGAGTGAGTCAAGCGGTACGAGGATATTTACCGCGTGTCACCAAAGAGATCGAGCGTCTCACGTTCCTTCCCGATGCATGCAATGGTGGGCCCACTTTGTGTTCAACGACAAGATCTCTCTCCTGATGTCAATGGTGGTATTGGAAGACTAAAATTCTCTAGGTATGCCTGTTTAGATCTTGCTTCGTCAGATCATTTATTTTTCCTCATGGTTGCGGCTTGAAGAATTGTCCTCACTATTTGTCATGGTCGCTACGCTTTCGACAATGGTGATTCATACTCTTGGATCCGAGCGTCGTCGACTAGACTCTTCAGTTGTTTTTTCTGAAACACTGGTATTAATTTTCTTGCCAACATTGGTTGGTTACTTTAATCGTTGCACGCGTGCACATAGCCTTGGCATCACGATTCAAATACATGTCATTTTTCTCAAGCTTGCTTCTGAAAAGTACAAGACCGTGTCACCGAATAAAAAAGAGTTTGAAGATCTCATATACTTTCTACTTTCTGTCTTCTTTAGATTTTATTTTGTAAATGATAGCTCGCTATTCGCTAATATAAATATTACTACTTCCTTCAACTCATATTAGTTGACTCATATTTGTCTAGATTTAAATGAATCTAGACACTATTTAGTATATATAGATTTATCTAAATTTTGACAAATCCAAATCGGAAGTACCATAGTATCGATCGTATAAAGAAAAGAAAAAAAGCTTTGTCAAAATGTTGGCATACCTGTCGGTCATTGGCTGTTGTTTGTTGGACGCGCAATAATTGAGTAGCCCGGACTAGCCGCAGCATAGCATGTGCACGTAGCTTCCTCTCCGCCTCCTCCCGCGCCGTGGTTTCCATGTCGCGCCAACTCGCCGGCGCCCAACCCGGCGCCACAGTCTCCGCCCAACCGAGCGTCATCGCCGCCGCCCCCGTGCGCTATGTACAAACGGACGCTGGCGTCGCCACGCCCAGGCCTACTCCCATCCCGATTCCATTCGCTGGTCCCTTCCCAGCCCTCGTCACTCCGCCGCCGGCACCCTTCTACCCCATGGGTCCATCCTCAGCATTCCCGCCCGTCATGCCACCCGGCACCTTCCCCGGACCTCGCGCGTACCTGGATCCACCACCGCCGCCGCCGGGTGTACTTGGTCCATACCCAGGCATCCCCTCCCGTCCGACCGGTAAGCTAATTTCTGGAAAAAGAACATCACTTGCTAATTTTGCAACGGGGATGCCATATTCTAGTGGTGGATCAGAGAAATCCAGAGGGGACGGCAGATGCAGATTCTAGTAATTTGGTGTTGTATTAGAAATGGGTGCACTTTTATTAGTAAGATCACCAATTTACCCTTCACTGACTACTTCTCTGTCACAGTAATGGTTGTGCCGTGATACACTGCCTGACAAGAAAGGAGAGCCTCGTGTAGTTTCAGAAGTTCTGATGATCTTACACGACCTTTGGTGTTTTTCCACGACCTTGATGTGTTTGGTAATACTTATTGGCTGTCTTGTTACATCAAAAAGGCAAATGCACACCTTGTATGTTCATGCAGTGGTCCAACTGATTGCATGTTATAGCATGTTTTTAGTGTAAATATTTTTTAAATGTCTCCATCATCCCACCATGGATAGTTGCAAACTTCTAAATTAACACTTCTGAAATGTATGCTATATCATTTCCATTTCTAATAAAAACATATTGATAGCAACAATTTCATCAAGCATTCATACTCAGTAGTGTGCTGCACCGATTATGGTATGATGATCTTTGTGAGTTTTGCAAACGAAACCTACTGGGCTTGGATAGGTTGAAATTTGGATATCTACGTAGATCTGCCTCCAGGTTTGCAGAAATCCGCAAACTTCAAAGTTCTCGTATGTTTATTTTTCCAAGATGTCATGCTAATTATTTGTATTGCTAGCAAGATATTTGCATGAGTTTTTGCTCTGGTTATTGTATCACAATCTGCATTTATGAAGTCTCTCTAATTTTTGCAAATAAACCTCCCAATGCTTTTTTCTGCTCAAAAGGGATGCTGAGAGTCATAGCCAGCATTGCTTTGCTCATCTGCTTTGATCTGGGCAGTATAATGATTTTTCTCAGGTTATTCTGCGCTGTACTTGTGGATAAGTTATTTTTTGTTTGCCCGCTAATTTTTTATTTGTAAGGATAGATTATGCATCATGTGTTTGGATTACTGAAGAACTTACTAATATGGCAGAAAGAAATTTGTGTTTTTTGTCTGCAGTGGATCCTAGGTATATCACGCAGTACCCTGTCTGTCCAGGGCCTCCTCCTGTTGCTCCACCCATCTATCCTCCTCCTGTTGCTCCACCCAATATACCACATTTTAAAGTATACATTGGCAAGATTGCGCCAACAGTGGACAATAATTTTGTTATTTCTCTTCTTCAGGTATTGTTACTTTTGCTTCTTATGAACTTATTGTACTACCCCTGTTCATAAAATGATCTCTCAAGGCAGTATCACAAGAATTAAGTAATTTTTCATTGTTTAAACTGATCTTCTTAGACCTATTGTGTTCTGGCAAAGCATAGTATAGGATATTTATTATGGATACGAGATGGTTAATTGGGGCGTATAAAAGGGAGCTTGTGAGGCATCAGATCACATGTTCTTTGGGTTGAGGGCATAGATAGTAACATGTATGTGCCTCTTTTTTGCCACAGGTCTGTGGAGTGGTAAAAAGCTGGGAGCCAGTCAGAAATCCCATAGATGGAACTCACACTGGATTTGGCTTTTGCGAGTTTGAATCTGCCGAAGGCTGTCATCGTGCATGGCGGTTGCTCAACAAACTGAGTATTGATGGTCAAGAATTGGTGGTATGTCCTGGGCTTGATGTCTTTTATGCTTACAACTTGTGTAGATTTATTGTACTCTCTCCGTCTCAAGTTAGATGTCGCAAATTTGTCTAAATACATCTAGACACTTTAGTATTTAGATACATCCAGATTTTGACAAATTCCCGACATCTATTTTGAGACAGAGGGAGTATAAACTAGGATATACAATATCCTGGAAAGGAGGTAACCCTAGTTAGAGATGTTATTTTCAGAATGGGCTATATTATTATTATTTTAGTACGTGGCATATTTTTTTAGCTGAAAACTGTAGGCGAGGCCCCGACAGTAAAATTTTATTAAGAGGAAAAATATGTACAAGAAGGGCGAAAGAATATACAAGAGGGCTTAGCCCAGGGCATAGCCTAGATAAACTACAGAGTGTCTAGCCAAGTAACTAGGGAGGTTTTCAGATCATCCTTCATTCTATAAGAAAGAAGGAAAATGCCCCTTTTAAACGAGTAGGACCAAGTGCTAAAGGAAGGAGTTACATTGTCAAAAACTAAAGCATTCCTGTGCTTCTAAATATTCCAGCATGATGTGGCAAGCGCCTCGAAGAAAAAAGGTCTTCTAAAGTTACACGGCATATCTCATTTTGTAGGATACTAGTATTTATTTTATTTTGAAAAGTATCTTGGTAACCTTAGTAGACATGCAATAATTGGATTGGGTAACATTAGTAGACATTTTGCGGTACTTTTGTTACTTTACACGGCCTCTGGGGCTTGCACCTTTCTAGACGCTGAAGAAGGGAGCGCACATGTGTCAGTGAGTGGAGAGAAGCTACTGCCATGTTGGGCCTAGGGGTATTTTGGTTATTTTACGTCACACTAAGTGTTAAACAGTCGGAGGTCTTAAGGCATTAGTAACCATTGAGGTAATTCTGGGTGATTAACTTCAGCGAGTTAACTATACAAGAAAACAACCTTGCTTAGTTATCCATTTGACAGCTGGGAAGTGGGAAGACTCCATCATTGTAAAATTGCTTGCCTCAAAAGCAACTCGGGTGACCTTGTTCAAAGCTAATAGTGTAGGAGAATATCCATTTGAAGAATTAAGTTTTTCTTTTTCCATTTTATTCTTGCAAGCTTGCATGAGCAATCTTTTTCATTCTTTGCCAAGCTTTCATGCGTAATGTTTTTCCCTCAGGTTAGTGCTTAATTTTGCTTCCTTCCCAAGTTTGCACCAGCAATTTATTTTCATTCTTTGTCAAGCTTTCATTTGTAATGTTTTTGTCAATCTAGTGAAATGCTTATTTGTTATTATCTATGCTTATTTTCTTTTGATGAAACTAGCTTAATGTCGATCAAGCTACCAGAGATGCACCGTTCAGGTATTCTGACACTGATAAGGATGCTATGGAAAGGATACGTAGTATGATCGAAGAGAGAACGAAGACTAAACTTCCGCGGCCACCAACTCTGGCAGTTCAGGTATCTGCATGTACCGTTGATAATGGCAATGATGATGCACAGAGCAGTGCACTGGAGGAGAGGAAAACCAGGAGACAATGTGAAAACGAGGAACATTTAGGTGGAATGAAAGATGTGGGTTCTCAATGTAAGAAAGATAGAGAAGTGACTGCAGCTGTAAAGTCCTCTCTGCAAATTGACGAGGCGCCGTTGATGCATGTCCGTATGGAGCGTGAATCTGCAGTTGAGCATGAGAGCAAAAATCAACACAGGAAAAGTGAGTGTAATTTTTTTGCTTTTTAATATACAATGTCCTATCCATATTTTAGTTATCTTCAAATTTGTTTATTGCTTCATTGGACAGGAGATGGTTTTCGTAAGAGCAATGTGGAAGAAAAGGGCAGGGAAAGGAAAGCTGTTGGTTGGGACTGTTGGAAAGATAGAGAAGTTTCTGCAGCTGGAAAGTCCTCTCCGCGAATTGATGAGGCGCCGTTGATGCATGTCCGTATGGAGCGTGAATCTGCAGTTGAGCATGAGAGCAAAAATCAACACAGGAAAAGTGAGTGTAATTTTTTGCTTTTCAATGTACATTGTCCTATCCATATTTTAGTTATCTTGAAATCTGTTTATTGCTTCATTGGACAGGAGATGGTTTTCGTAAGAGCAATGTGGAAGAAAAGGGCAGGGAAAGGAAAGCTGTTGGTTGGGACTGTTGGAAAGATAGAGAAGTTTCTGCAGCTGGAAAGTCCTCTCTGCGAATTGATGAGGCGCCGTCGAGGCATGTCCCTATGGAGTGTGAATCTGCAGTTGAACATGCGAGGAAAAATCAGCACAGGAAAAGTGAGTGCATTTTCTGCTTTTTAATATATATACATTGCCCTCTCCATATTTCGATTATCTTCAAATTGTTTTGTTGCTTCATTGGACAGGAGACGGGGTTTGTAAGAGCAATGGTGAAGAGAAGCGCATTGTGTTTGTGCCAGGCCTAGTCTCAGATAAGCAGAACACCAGTGCAGGAGAGAAAGTGGCATTGGAACTGCGAGCTACATCCAAGTCAGGGGAGAAGAAACCTTTGGATGCAAAACAGTTGCTTGCTACTGTCCCTAAGATGAAGGAAGAACTATTTGCCCACGATGTCAACTGGGCAATCTACGACAAGGTGAAACAGAATCATCCACCTTCCCCATTTCCACTTCATTCACTTACTTGAAAAACCATGTTTTATGTAGAATTGTAGACGCGAACTGAGAACTTACTAATTTGTTGCCTTGCAGACCTTCTTCTGACATCAATTACTTGCGTTTTTTTTTCTCGTCTGCAGTATGGACTGCATGATAGAATGAGGCCCTGGATCTCAAAGAAGACGGCCCAAGTTTTCGATGAGGAGCTGGCAGAGTTTGTGGACTACGTCGTCGCGGCCACCGAAGAACACGTGACGGCGCCCAGAATGCTGGAGCTCCTGGAGTCGCTCCTGGACGATGATGCCGAGAGGTTTGTCCTCCTGATGTGGCGGAAACTGATATTCGAGATCAAGAAGGTCGAAGAAGGTCTAGCGTGAAAGACCGAACGAGGCCATTTCAGGTTTGCTGCTCTTGTCTTGTGAATACTCCATTTAATAAAAATCCATTTTAATTGTCTCCAGCTCTGTGTGTGCTTGCTGGTGCCTTTTCAGAGGTGCCCTCTCGTTGCTGGAGGCGGTGGATTGTTTCGGAGAAGTAGGTGCCGCCCAGCTGCTTGTTTTTTGGACCTATGAGGCGTAGTTGACCGTTTATCTTGTCTATATAGGGCTGGACGTTGATGGTTTGGTGCTATATTATTGAGTCTTTATCCGTTCGATTTACGGAGACTGGAGAGGCTTTCTCCAATGCAATGTTGACATCAGTAGAATGCAATGTTCTTTTTTGTGGGGGGGCCGGGGTAGAACGCAATTTTGACATTAGCAGAAAGCATGTTGCCAAGAACAGTCTTTTTCTTTGAATTTATACTACTCCATACTCCATACCTTACTTCAAAAAAAAAAAAACTACTCCATACCTGTCCTTGGGCGTTGTCTGTAACACGTGTGAGAGTTCCTTCGTGGGGGTTTTCAGAAAAGCTCAACTCGATCTGCCACAATGTCAGTTTGAGCTCTGGGTCCCTCCATGTTTGGTTGGACAACTCCACCATGGTCGTGACGCGGATCAGGTTACGGAAGCATGTCATTTCCGGGATGAATCTGATGTTGCTTTGCTTCCTGGGCATGCTTTGGGTTTCCTGATGTACACTGCAGGAACATCGATCTCTCCCTTTCATCATTCACTGGGAAGATACGGTGGAACCCATACCCATATGCTTCTTCCCGATCGAAGCTCGCTCGGCTTCGACACGATTAGCACCGATGCAGCATGCTTTCTTGCTCGCTGTCGCGTCCAGCCAAGACAAGCCCAAACTGTTAGTTTGGCAGTTGGAACGAAGCAACGAACGCCAACGGCCTCATGGCGTCGCTTCGCAAGCAAGGGTCTTGCGAAGCGGCGACGAGGCCCATCATTGCATTCCTTGCCCTCCTCCCTGGTGGAGTGGAGATCTGACCGACGAAACACGTCTGATCGATGCTGCGAACCTTCCCGGCGACCCGGACTCACGCACGACACGGGACGGACATGTGCTTGCTTCTCGCGCTACTCCTCCTGCCTGCCCATCACCATCCTGCCACTTGCAAGGCCAAACACACGTTGGTTCATTTCATCTGCTCTGATCTTCCACGCAGACCCAGCCGCCCGCAACCACTCCATCATCGCATACTTCGGCTCCCGATCCAAGTAGGCACCCACGCCATCAAAATATGCAACTGATCAACTACTGCCACCATTTTCTGTTCTTGTTCTGGCTTGCTTTCGTACTGTACTATTTTGACATTAACTAAGCCTCATTTTATCTTCCCTTGCAATGCATATCTTCGATCGCCCCTGTTGATGATGCCGCGTTTTCTTGCGCATGCCTTAGCCGTTAATCAATCGCGGTCGGTCGGCGTCGGGTACGGTCAATCACACACATTTATGTTTCTCTACTACGCGTAGGGGGGACACGCTACGGACGCCACAAGCCGACCAGCTCAGGGAAATAAAGAAACCAAGATAGAGGTCGTCGCTTGCTAGTAGTACTAATTTTTCCACAAAAAAATGAATTTTTTCATACAGCTAACCCAACTAATTTTCAAATTAAATTCCGTAATGCCAGCAGAAGAAAAAGGGAGGAAGGCCTGTATAAAAGGAAGGATACGGACGATGAGGAAATGGAAGAAGAAGCTGGGCCACACCCTCTCCCGCTTCGTCTCCCGCAAACCCCCATTCAATCTCGCCAACAAGCCCAGGCCCGACGACCTGTACGCACCTCCCCCGCCGCCTCCGCCGCCACCGCATTCCTCCTACCCGATCCCGCCCCCGCCGCGGCTCGCAATGGGGCACGGAGGACGCCCCGCGCCGCCGACCCCGGGGGGCCACGTCTTCCCGCAGGCGGCCTCCACGGTGCTCCCGGACCCGGCCCGCTTCTTCGCGCCGGGGCTCCTCTCCGCGCCGCTCCCCACCAACTGCTTCTTCCAGAACTTCACGCTCAAAAACGGCGACCAGCTCGAGTACATCCACCCCTACTCCGTCCGCTCCGCCGCCGCGGCCGGACTGACCGTCTGCTACCCGACCCGGAACCACTCCCCGACGTTCGACATCCAGACCTTCGCCGCCGACCTCACCGTCTCCTCCCCGTCCGACGCCTCGTCCGCCGCGGGCCAGCCGCACAAAGTCGTCGCGTTCGACGACCTCTCCGTCACGCTCGACTTCTCCCCGTCCCTCCGCGCCTTCCTCGTCCGCGGCTGCCCCTACGTCACCGTCGCCACCACCGACGCCGCGGGGCCCGTCGACCTCTCGTTCGCCTCCGTCCACGCCATCCTCGAGGCCGCGCCCTGCGACGGCGCCGCCGTGCCTGGCACCAAGTGGCGCCTCCGGATGAACAGCGGCCAGACATTCCTCCTCTACGCCTCCGCGCCCATCCAGCTGTCGCAGACCAGCGTCACGCGGCTCGCGGCGCCAGGGTTCTCCGGCGTCATCCGGATCGCGTGCCTTCCCGACGCCGCCATGGAGGCGGTCCTCGACCAGTACAGCGGCTGCTACCCGACGGGCGGGGAGGCCGCGCTCGGCCGGCCCTTCTGCGTCGACTACACGTGGCGCAAGCAGGGGTCGGGGGAGCTCCTCATGCTCGCGCACCCGCTCCACCTCCGCCTGCTCTCCCAGCAGGACTGCTCCGTCCGCGTGCTCGACGGCTTCAAGTACCGGAGCATCGACGGCGACCTGGTCGGCGTCGTTGGCGACTCGTGGGCTCTCAGGACCGACCCGCTCTCCCCGACATGGCACTCCACACACGGGGTCAACGACGACGGGGCCAGCGAGGTCGTGGCCGCGCTGCGCAAGGACGTGGACAGCCTCGCTTCCAGCCCCATCACCACCACGTCCTCCTACTTCTACGGGAAGGCGGTTGCCAGGGCGGCGAGGCTGGCGCTGATCGCCGAGGAGGTCGGGTGCCCCGACGTCATCCCGGCGGTGCACAGGTTCCTGAAGGCCACCGTCACGCCCTGGCTGGACGGCAGCTTCCAGGGGAACGGCTTCCTGTATGATCCCAAGTGGGGCGGCCTCGTCACCAAGCAGGGGCTGCAGGACTCCGGCGCCGACTTCGGCTTCGGCATCTACAACGATCACCACTACCATCTGGGGTACTTCCTGTATGCCATTGCTGTGCTGGCCAAGATCGACCCGTCCTGGGGGAGGAAGTACATGTGCCAGGCCTACTCCATGGCTGCCGACTTCATGACCGTGTCGCGCAAGTGCGGCGCCAGCTACACCAGGCTGAGGATGTTTGATCTCTGGAAGCTGCATTCCTGGGCGGGAGGCCTGACGGAGTTCGGCGACGGGCGCAACCAGGAGAGCACCAGCGAGGCCGTGAACGCCTATTACTCTGCCGCGCTCCTCGGGCTGAGCTACGGGGACACACATCTCGTGTCTGTCAGTGCCACGCTCACCGCGCTCGAGATGCTGGCGGCGCAGACATGGTGGCATGTCCGGGAAGGGGAAGGCATCTACGAGGACGACTTCAGCAGCAACAACCGTGTCGTCGGCGTGCTGTGGGCGAACAAGAGGGACAGCGGGCTCTGGTTCGCGCCACCCGAGTGGAAGGAATGCAGGCTGGGCATCCAGCTCCTGCCGCTGCTGCCCATCAGCGAGGCTCTCTTCCCGGACACCGGGTTCGTCAAGGACCTGGTGAGCTGGACCACGCCGGCGCTGGCGAGGGACGGCGTCGGAGAAGGGTGGAAGGGGTTCGTTTACGCGCTGGAGGGGATCTACGACAAGGAGTCAGCACTGACCAAGACCAGGGCGCTGTCATCGCACGACGACGGCAACACGCTGACGAACCTTCTGTGGTGGCTCCATAGCCGTGGCAATGTCGAGTCCAGCAGGTGCTGCTGGTACCGCCAGTACGGCCATTGACAGCGTTGAGTATGAGTTTCAGGCAATGTGCGCCTGCAGCAGCTGAAATGCCTGGGTTTCAGAGTTGGGGAGTTGCTGGTTCACTGAAAGAAGATACAGAGTGGTTTGTTCATTGTGCTTTGAACATCAATACATCACGAATTCACGATGTTATACTAGTATACTCTTTTCTTACTTGAATAAATCTAGTAGTTGCTGTCACGGATGTTCATATACCAATTTATACGGAGGTTACATTGTGCTCGAAAGTTTCAGTTTGCTGCTGTGTAGTACAACCTACGTTTACCCGGTTCAGTTTGTTGCTGTTATAATTGAGTGATTCAGGCAGACAACCTGGATGCCCCGTATAGTTTTTTTGACACCTTAAAACCCTCTTTATTCATTTGATGAAATCAGAGTTACATCACCTAATAATGGAGATCCATACTCCTAGAATGGGCCCTCTAACCATTCTCGCTAGTTCATGAGCTACTGAATTGCCCTCACTGGGTATAACAAAATCCCGAGCCGGATGATAGCAATCATCGAAAGCCACATCCGCAACGCCATGGCTGTCCACCATCTACCACCTTCTTAATGATTTCTGTTGGAATATGCTATATGGGTATTCTCATAGCATGTCTCCTATCTGGATAATCCGGATGATCCATAGTTGGTAGCATGGCTCATGGCCTGCTGGGCGACCCAGTTAGAAGGATCCAGAAGGGAGGCTCATGCCAGATAAAGGAAGGCTACGGTTGGAGTCACCGACGTACCCGAAGACTTGAAGTACAAGACACACAAGACTAGTAATAGACGGTGTATGACTCTGTAATCTGTTCGGCTAGGACTTTTCCCTGTAACCCTAGGACCTGGTGACTATATAAGTCGGGCATATGGGAGCCTTTAGGGCACGATAACTTACAACTTCAGACAACCTCGCACAGCGAACCAATTCCTGTAACTCGGCGTATTGTCCTTATAGTGATTTATAGCAGGAGTAGGATTCCACCACCGTCGTGGGATCTGAACCTGGGTAAGTTGTATTACCTCGTACCCGTCAACCGTCCGTCTTCCCCCACGTCTCTAAACACGCATTGTGAGGACCCCTTCATGGCGTACTCGTCGGCAATACCACGACAGTTGGCGCCCACCGTGGGGCAAGAGGCGCTTCAGGCTCTTCAGCGGGCGAGGACCAAGATCTTCGCGGGAATCGGCAAAACCGTGGCCATCGGTCGCGCTCTCTTCTCCGGCAATGTTCCGATCGTCTTCCCCTCCCGACGAGTTCTGGATCCCGACGAAGACGAACCCTACGCGGTGTTCGATCGTTCCTATCGGAGACATCCACCTCTTCATTGGCAAAACCGACTCGGGCACTAGTTCTCTGGGAGTCGGAGGAGCATCAAGGCCCGCACGGACCGCCTACGGGCAGGATACGTTCGTGGAAGGATCGATGTCGGATCTCTCTTCGGAGTTTGCCGGCAAAGATCGGAAAAATTCAAGGCCCACTCAAACAACCCATGTGCATGATATAAAGGTGGAAGATCACTGCAAGTCCGCCGGCTTCGCCCGTGCGTCTGGACAGCAGAGATCCAAGTTCGTCGGCGTGGTTACCATCTTCGATCTAGCGCGTTGCGTTCAGAGAGAGGGAGAAAACCCCCGCGATTACCTGGCCAGGTGGCTCCGCATACGACCGATCTAGCCCACTACCCCAATGATGATGCTATGTATCACTTTGTGAAAGGACTAGACCATGGCACACTTCTCTGGCCTTCTCTAAGACGGCAGCAGGCGTCGGGACGCCTTACCTTTGAAGGCATGGTGAACACCCTCAACAACTATGCGGAGGCTGAAGCGGCAGCTCAGACAGCGCTCGCGCTCATTGACGGAGCCCCTCCGATTCAGCCATCGCCTCCACTACCTCCGGCCGCCATTGCCGCAGCCGCGCCGCCACCTCCAGTCATCGTCGCTGTTGTCGCACCTCCACCCCCCGTCATCGAGGAAGTCCTGGCACCCTTCGACTCTGTGATTGACGCGCTCTACGCCGACTTCAGCGCAGACTCGGAGGAGATAGATTTCAGTCCAGAGGAACTAGACTCCGCCATGCAGGAGATGGAGGAGGAGTACACGCGCGACGAGC
This sequence comes from Avena sativa, assembly GCA_916181665.1. Classification (NCBI taxonomy): domain Eukaryota; kingdom Viridiplantae; phylum Streptophyta; class Magnoliopsida; order Poales; family Poaceae; genus Avena; species Avena sativa. The sequence continues at coordinate 365,817,266 of OV702297.1, read as the reverse complement.
AAGCCAACAATGATGTCACGTCTCGAGAGGTGTTCGTCACCATTGGGACGGTGATGGATGAAGATCAACCCGGACGAGCTCCGCCTACAACGCTAGAAAAGGGGAAGGGGGCACTTATTGCTGCTGACGATGATAGCGCAAAGGTCATGCCTCCTCCGCCTAACCCAGTGCAGCAGACGCAGGAACTCGGCACCGGCCCGAGCAACAAAAACACCGCAAACTTGCCGCCTACGACATCTACGTCTGCTGCTGCCCAAGTTACTCCAGTTGATAGAGTGATGTACGGCAATCTCGTCGTTGAGCCACTGACCGTAGCTCATATCCGGAACGTGACTCAGGTCGACGAGAAGCGCCAGCAGCTGCTGGAGGAAGCGCAGGCCATCGCGGAGCAAGGCGCTAAGCTGGATCGAGATCTAGTCAACGCGCAGAAGTCCATAGAGAAAGCTAGAGCAATGGAGGCCGAGTACAAGACTCTGCTGCTGCAGCAGAAGACCAAGAAAGCTCTGGCTCGCGTCATCAACAATACTGGTGTACGATGAAACCTAGGATGGGCTCCCTCGAAGCCGGCACAGTCCAAGACGTACATTGACAGTGAAGGCAACCAGGTGATGCCCACCCCACTCCTTAACCTCGTTGTCGCCAAGACCCTTCTGGAGCAGGATAGATCGCCTGAGGCAGTGGAACAGGTCTATGACCTAGTGGCCAAAGCGGTGAATCAGCGGGAAAAGGCCACCTCTCAGAGGCTCGAGTCCGACCCAGCGCTTTGCCAATCTAGCCAGTATAAGTCGCCAAGGGACAGATCTCCTCTTGATGTCGGGTCCCAGACGGGTTCATCAGAACGAAGACGGAGGGATGCGCGCAACAGGAAGGATGCTATCCCCATATCCTCCAACCATGGAGAAAAGGCTCGATCTCGTCACCCATCGCCACTGCCCCCGATCCCCCCGACATCGCGAAGATCCCAAGGCTCACCATCGTACGGATATGCCCCCGCCAAGGCAGTGCGGCATTGTCATCCGCGACAACGCGGAGCAGACCCGTCATGACGGAGAGCGCAACCAAGGACACAAGAGCAGGTCACGCCATGACCCTCCGCGTCCGACAAGCAACCTGACAGGCGTGAGGCGTCATAGGAGGGTAACAACAAGAAGGATAACCCACCGCCCCCGTCGCCACCTAGCAGTCACCATGGCGGAGGAGGCCCGTGTCGTTCACGCGGCCCATCCCCTGTTGACAAGAAGAAGAAGAACCCGGAGCCATACGATGCACGTTCGCGGATTGATAAGATCCATGAGGCCCGGGAAGGACCATACCTGGGACCACGTTGCTTTGGACCTGCAATACGGTCCGCAACTTACCCCAAAGGTTTCCGGATTGACAAGACAATCAAGCCCTATGACGGCACCGCCAAGCCAGCCACATGGTTGCAGGACTACGACAACATGGTGGAGATTGCCGGAGGTAACCCCAACGTTGTCGTAAAGTACCTCCCATTGATGTTGGCGGGCACGGCCCGTCAATGGATTGACGACTTGCCAGAGAAATCCATCCGCAATTGGTTGGACATGCAAGAAGCGTTCACCAAGAACTTTGAGGGTACATACAAGCGTCCATGCACTGTTGGCGATCTACAGCGGTGCGTGCAAGAGAAAGACGAGACATCTCGCGCCTACCTCTCCCGCTGGCTGGACATGAATAATTCCTGCGTGGGAGTGCACGCTCAGACCGCCATGGCCGCCTTCATCGATGGGTTGGAAAGGGGCACGTTGCTCCGACATAAGCTGAAGCGCTTGCAGGACAATCACCAGCTTGACTTGAACCAGATGATTCAGTTGGCTAGTGAGTTCGCAGCTGCCGACGACGATGCTCGCGGCTTCTTGCCGGCAACAGTCGTTCCAACTCAAGCTCGGAGGAACAACAGTACAAAGCGGAAAACCGCTCCAGAAGAAAAGCAATCTCCCGACATGGTCGCCATGACTTTTGCAGGACGAGGTGATGCGAACAGCGTGGCCGAGGATGGGAAGATGGCCGTGGGCAGCAACGAGGAAGTGAAACTACCTCGGTGCCGCTCCGCGTTCCCCAAACCTACGAAGAGTACCGCGATATGCCGTGCCTCGTACACCTCGATGTCAATGACAAAGCCACCCATGCCAATCAACACTGCAAGTTCTTCAACGACCTCAAGGAAGACCCGGAGTCCGGCTACAAGCAAAGTCGAAAGAACAGACCGCGAGGCAAGGTCAAGGGGAAGAAGAAGGAGGAGGAGTCCAAGGATTCAAGTGACATGGACGAGGATGTTGACCCCAAGCACGCCGCCAAGAGCGATGGCAAGGGGAAGAACCCCTTCGTGGAGAAGGCTCCAGTCTACCACACTTTCCTTGGCACCCCACCATCCGACAACAGAAGACCTCTATGAGGATCATGATGGCTACTCTACCCCCAGTCACCTAGTACCTGCGCTGGTCGGAGGTTCCAATTACTTGGGACAGGACGGACCACCCAGACCTTATTCCTACGGAGAACCAATACGCCATGGTCATCAACCCTTTGATTGAAGGCGTGGAGTTCACCAAGTGTATGGTGGTTAGTGGAAGCAGCATCAACATCATGTACCTGGATACACTGCAAAAGATGAACTTGACGGAGGCAAACCTAAGGCGGACCAACACCATCTTCCACGGCGTAGTTCCTGGTCGGGAGGCTCGGTCCCTTGGGTGCATTACACTTCAGGTTGCCTTTGGCGATGTTAACAATTACCGCCAAGAGCGCATGACCTTTGAGGTGGTCCATTTCAAGAGCGTGTACCACGTCATATTCAGCCGCGACATATTCCACACGTTCATGGCCAAGCCATGCTTCGTCTACAACAAACTCAAGATACCCGGACCAAACGGTGTCATCACCGTATCCGGAAGCTTTACCAAGGCAAGGGACTGCATTAATGAAGCAGCCTTCGCGGAAGTTGTCCTCTACAGCGAAGAATTCAAAGAGATCCAGAGCAAGGTCGATGACTCAGAGATGCCCGTGTCGAAGAAGCAGATCTCCGACTCCGCTCCTGCATTCAAGGCCACCATCGAGACCAAGCCGGTGGAACTTGTGGTAGGCGATTCCTCCAAGGTCACCGCCATTGGGACGAACCTGGATCCCAAATAGGAAAGCGCGCTCGTCGAGTTCCTGCGTGAGAACAGGGACATCTTTGCCTGGCAACCTGCCGACATGAAAGGTGTACCTAGGGAACTTGTCAAGCACAGCTTAAACATTGATCCAAAAAGGAAACCAGTGAAACAACCTCTACGACGCTTTGGAGACGATAAGAGACGCGCCATTGGCAAAGAGATAGCTAGGTTACTTAAGGCTATATTTATCCGAGAAGTCCTTCATGCCCGATGGGTGGCCAATCCTGTACTTGTCCCCAAAAAGGGAACCAAATAATTAAGAATGTGCGTTGATAACATCGGCTTGAACAAAGCATGTCCCAAAGATCTGTTTGCTTTGCCTCGCATTGACCAAGTCATTGACTCGACGACTAGCTCAGAACTTTTGTGTTTTCTCGATGCATACTCAGGATACCACAAGATCAAGATGAGGAAGTCGAACCAATTGGCCACTTTGTTCACTACCCCATACGACACGTTTTGCTATGTTACGATGCCCTTTGGGCTGAAAAACACAGATGCTACGTACCAGCGGACAATGCAACGTTGCCTTCATGACCAAATTGGTCGGAATGTTCACGCCTATGTGGACGATATCGTGGTGATGTCTAAAAAGTCAAATGACTTAATCTCCGACTTAAAAGAAACCTTTGATAATCTCCGGAAATACAACATGATGCTTAACCCAAAGAAGTGCGTCTTCGGGGTTCCAGCCGGCAAATTGTTGGGTTTCATCATTTCCCAGCGCGGAATCGAGGTCAACCCGGAGAAGATCAAGGCCATCTTAAACATAAACCGTCCGACATGCCTAAAGGACATTCAACGACTAACAGGTTGTGTTGCAGCAGTTAGTCGGTTCGTCAGCCGACTTGGAGAGAAGGCTCTGCCGCTGTACAAGTTGCTGAAGAAGGCGGACAAATTCACGTGGACGGACGAAGCAGATGCATCATTGAAGCAGCTCAAGGAGATTCTTTCCTCAGCGCCCATCCTTGCAGCACCCGAGCCTGGGGAGCCCCTGTTAATCTACATGGCAGCAACCAACCGGGTAATCAGCATCGTCGTCGTGGTAGAGCGGAAGGAACCAGGCTATGAGCACGGAGTTCAACGACCAGTTTACTATGTGAGTGAGGTCTTGACGAAGTCCAAGCAGCATTACCCGTACTACCAGAAGATAGCTTATGGAGTATTCCTTGCTTCTCGGAAGCTGAGGCATTACTTCTAGGAGCACCCAATTACAGTGGTGAGCAAGACTCCACTGTCCGACATTATCAACAACAGCGATGCTACGGGAAGGGTCGCGAAGTGGGGCATTGAACTTGCCGCCTTCGAGATCACCTACAAGAGACGCGACGCTATCAAGTCACAAGCCTTGGCGGATTTTGTTGCAGATTGTACGGAGATGCCAGATGCTACTCCGTTGCCGGAACCAGAGTATTGGGTGATGCACTTTGACGGATCAAAGATGCTCAACGGCTCGGGGGCTGGTGTATTGCTACAGTCACCAACAGGAGACAAGCTACACTACATTCTGCAGATCCACTTCGAGGCTACAAACAACATGGCGGAGTATGAAGCACTCATTCACGGACTACGTGTAGCCAAGGATATTGGCATGAAGCGCATAGTTTGCTGTGGAGATTCTGACTTGGTTGCCTAGCAGGTGGCTGGCACCTGGAACACGCATAACCCTATGATGGCGGCATATCGAGACGAAGTGGACGAGATAGCCAAAAGCTTCTTGGGCTACGAAGTCAAGTATGTGCCTAGGGAGCAAAACGAGGCGGCTGATCTACTATCTAAGCTTGGATCAGGGCGCAAGCGAATTCCGCCAGGAGTTTTCCTAGAGCATTTGCGCACACCATCCATGAAGGGAGCCGACATCGACAACCCGGATAGAGCTGACTCTTTCGTCCACATGGTGGCAAAGGTCCCTCCGGCTTGGACAAAACCGTTCATGGAATATCTTGAACACGGAACTTTTCCCGACGACGAGGTCGAAAGACGGCAAATAGTACGACGATCAAAGGGTTATACCATAATCAATGGACAACTCTACAAAATGAGCACTACTGGTGTATACCTTAAGTGTGTCTCTCAGCTAGAAGGTATGGAAATCCTACGCGAAATCCATCTCAGAGATTGCGGGCATCACGCCGCTCCTCGATCGTTGGTCGCGAGAGCCTTCCGGCAAGGATTCTACTGGCTGACCGCGAAGACGGACGCCGACAAGCTGGTTGAGACATGTATGGGATGCCAGTATTACGCCCGACAACCACATGTTCCTGCTGAAGAATTGCGAATAATACCAATAACTTGGTTGTTTGCAGTATGGGGGCTAGACATGGTGGGACCATTACAGACGGCACCATGTGGGTTTACGCATCTGCTTGTAGCAGTTGATAAATTCACTAAATGGATAGAAGCTAAACCCATTAGAAAGCTTGATGGGGCAACTGCCCTCAGGTTTGTCCGGGATCTAGTGGTGATATTTGGTCTCCCACATAGCATTATCACCGACAATGGCAGCAACTTGTCACTCGGAGAAGTGGAGGCCTATTGTTGGGAGAAGGGCATCCGACTTGACCTTGCATCCGTGGCACATCCACAATACAATGGTCAGGTTGAGCGAGCTAATGGATTAATTCTGCAGGGAATCAAGCCACGTCTTGAGGCACCACTACAGAGAGCAGCTGGAGCCTGGGCGGAAGAATTGCCATCTGTGTTGTGGAGTTTACGAACTACACCCAACAGATCCACCGGCTACACCCCTTACTTCATGGTATATAGAGCAGAAGCCATCCTACCTTCCAACATACTTCACGATGCACCAAGAGTCTCCGCCTACGACGAAGATGACGCTGAAGAATCCAAACGCCTAGATGTGGACCTTCTCGAGGAGGAGCGCGTTTTGGCATGCCAAAGATCCGCCATCTACCAGCAGAAGCTACGCAGCTACCATAGTCGCCGTGTTCGGCATCGCTCGTTTAAATAGGGGGATTTGGTGCTCCGACTTATGCAGAAGAAGTCACATAAATTATCCCCGCCATGGGAAGGACCGTTCATCATAAGCAAGGCGCTACTCAATGGGTCTCACTACCTCGTTGACAATCGTGAACTGAAGGATAGACCCAACGAGTATCATAAGCGTAAGCGACGTGACCCGGATGATGACTACACGGAGCTTGATCGGCCATGAAACATAGCACAACGACGTCCTTTTTACACTTAGCATTTTTTATCTAATTGTGTATCTCTTATATAATCAATGAAATAAAGCTCTTTGGTTCACTCATATTTCTGAGTCTTTTACCTCCTTTAGTGTTTATTTTTGGATCATATAAAACCTTTGTGCAGAAGTTTTGCGATTGCACTTGTGAAAATTCCACCTACGGGCGTTATCTTAAGTTTTCTGGTCTACACGTTCTTTGTCGTTTTTATGTGGATTCTGGAGTAGTGACTTTTGGCACTTATTGTCGGCGATTTTGTGCTTAGGTTATTGACAATGCCATTGGGCATCATCACCTGAGCGCATGGTTCCGACAACGAGTCTTCCGACTCACGCAAAGTCAAGCATAAGAACCAAAGTAATGGATAAACCAGCACTTGCTTAAAAAATATATACATGCTGGAAACTGGTTCTTAAGTAGCAGAACATACAACATTGTTTTCCGCCTTAAGTTAAATACATAGTTTTTTCTGCATACGCATCAAAGGTGAAACAAATATTACAAGTTGTTTTTCATTCCTTTGGCGCAGGCGACTTGGAAGCAGCGTCATCGGCAGCAGGAGAACCACCCTCGAAGTCGGCAGTGTGAAGGGACTCAGAGGAGCTTTGGTTGCCGCTATCGATGGTATTCATCGGCACGAAGATGTTGACGTCGACTAACTCGGCAACTCTGGTGTCATAGCCCGCGAGTGACGAGAAGATGGATTCGTGATTAATATCTTTGCCATCGTCATCTACGTCGGGAATGCCAGAGGTCACCATGTCGATGTCAGCATCTTCGTAGTGTGCCTTCACCATTGACAGCGCCATCCTTGCACCAGCCCGTGCACATGAAGCTTTACAGCTTGTGATACGCTCGGGGGCTCGGCACAGGATCTCCGAGTACTTCGCTACAGAGTCCGATGCCTTGATGTTGATCTGGAGGGGCTTGGCAATCTCTTTTGCTTGCGCGATGGCGGTGTTGATGAAGTTGCCGGCAAGAACCATGCATTCCTTTGCTGGAGGAGGCGAACGGGTTAAACCCATAGGAGCTGCAAATTCTGACAAGGAGCACCTGAGTTAAAAAATTCAGAGTATCTAGATTACAGAAATCCAAGACGGAGAAGCACTTACTGAAGATGCTAGCCTCAGCTTGCCAGAGGGTATCCGCCAAGGAGTCTCGTTCTTGTTGGAGGAGCTTGTACGCCTCATGATGGCGTTGATTCTGCTCATCGGCAGCTTTCTTCTGATCTCTTAAGACCGAGATCTCCTCCTTCAAGCGGTTCATCTCCTCGGTGCCGGAGTCCTGCAGGGCTTTCATGGATTCTTCATGCATCTTCAGCATGTCCTTCCTCTCCTGCTTAAGGATCTTGTTCTCGCTATCCAGCTCATGAATGTGCTTGGATTGCTCGACAATGTCCTTAGCTTTGGCAATGGTTTATGCAAGTCGGAGAACGCAAAGTACACAGTGAGTACTCGGAGAATACACAAGTTCAAGTCGGATTACGAAAAAGAAAGGAAAAAACAGACGCTTGCTCTTGATGATCTGTTCCTTCAAGAAGGCAGTTTTACCCTTTTCAGCTTCCAAGTCCGCGCGCATCTTTGGTACTTGTTGTTGGCCATGCCCCTCCGAGCATTCTCGTTATGTGGAAAAAAGAAGAAATCAAAACGTTGTTTGGTCTGCTTGGAGCATCTAGCCAGAAATTTTCCACCTAGACGCTCGGGTGCTACAGCGAGAGTATTTAACTTAGCAATATGCTTATTCTTTCTATAAGCATCTAGTCAGAACTAATTCAGTTCTCGATTAGAAGCTTGGGGCTACAGTATAAAGTTTTTAACTCGGATATATGCTTAGCTCTTCTTTAAGCATCTAGTCGGAACTAATTCAGTTACAACTAGAGACTTGGGGGCTATAGTATTGAAATTTATAAACACTGTGTATGCTACTCTTAAAGCATCTAGTCGGAATAATTCATTCCACCTATACGCTTGGGGGTTACAGTGAGAGGTTTTCTAGCTTAGTTAATCTTAGAGCATCTAGACGCAAAGACCTATGGTTTTTCGTCTACATCCTCGGGGGCTACAGTAGGATACTCATATGAAATGCAAAAGGCAAGTAAAACTTACAAGTGCAATGATCTTGAGGTTGGTAGCACTCTCGGCCAGCAGCTTGCCAAAGGATACGTTGTTTCCTTGCAAGATCTCTGCTTGTCGGAGGAGCTCCTCTAGACCGCACGTCGGAGATGTCGGCGCCGCACTAGGAACCAGAGCAATTCTATCTGGCGTAAGTGCCGGATAGACTATCTTTGGATACTCTATGGCTTTCTTGGGTGCGGGGACGCCGCCTACGACAGAAGTACCAGCTTCCACCATCGCCTTACCGCAACCGATGGCATCCTTAGCCGGAGCTTCAGCCATTGGGTGTGTGGCACTCTCCTGCGTCGCCTACTCGCCGACGGCAGCATCTCTGTAGAGGCACCCGAGTCCACTTCCATGGCGGAAGGGCCAGATGCTTCCTTGGCTTGTGAGCTTGTCGGAGCGGAGGAGGGCTTGACGCTGGGAGTAGAAGGGGTGATGGAGGAAGATGCGTCGCGATGCAGCATGTCCTTAATGGTTCTAGAAGCCCCCAATGTTTTGGAGGTCTTCTTCAGGCTGGTCGTGGCTTTCTTCCTGAAACGTGTAACATGCATAAGTACAGGATCAAGACAGATAAATAGACAATGTCGGATAGAAAGAAGCTTACAGAAGTGGGGGTGCTTTGGCAAAAGGGATCCTGGTAGTCTTTATTTTCTCCGCCTCTAGGGAGGCGGTAGTATTTTTGGAGGCTCCACCCTCCGTCTTCTTCTTCTTGCCTCCGTCGGCAGCGTCAGAGGTGGAGCTCTTCCGCTTTCGTGCCAATGGAGCATCGTCGTCGGACACGACCGTGACTTCCTTCATCTTTGGATCATAGATTTGGATAGCCATGCTATCCTCCTCTAGATCGCTAAGCTGTTAAGTGAGAAGTCACCGTGTTAGATGGGATGGAAATGGTTAGACGGAAGGACTGGAGTATATGTCATACACGGAAGATAAATAGTTACCTTTGGGCACTTGTTGTCTACGAACATGTCGTAGGTGATGGTGAAGCCACACTTCTTGTCCTTCACCTTGACGATGTCCTTAAGACGGAGCTTGACGGAGTCGCTCGAGAAATTGTCCACGAAGATGCGGAGGCTATCCCTTCTATTGCTGGTATACTCGTGCATCAGCTTCGCGCGGTGCTGCAGAGGTTGGATTCTCCTGATGAACCAGCACATGGCTAGGTCCAAGCCGGTCAAACCTGTCTCTATGAACCACTCTATCCGCCTTATGGCACGGGAAGCATCGATGTCGGAGGGAAGGGAGGCCTGGGATCTCCATGTCGAAGTTTCGGCGGCGGCTCCATCGACGAAGTCCGGGTACGTTACTTCTCGGCCAGCCAGAGGGATATCTGGGCTGTAGAAGTAAGTATGCTGCCAGTTCTTGCAGGACTCGTGGCCGACGATGTCGGGGAACCGCCGGCCAGGACGAATCTTGAAGCTTATGGTGCCGCAATTTCTAAGTTCGTCCTTACTAGCTCCGGCTTCGCGCTTGACGGTGAAGAAATACACGAAGAGATCTAGCCTAGGCTTAATCCCTAAGTAACCCTTGCAAAGCGCCGTGTAATTGCTGAGCGCTAGGATGCTATTGGGAGAGAGGTTTTGGGGCTGGACTCGGTAGTGGTTCAAGACGTAAAGGAAGAAGTTAGAGATGGGCAGGGAGACGCCGCGTACCAATTGTGCTTTGAGGTACACCTTTTCTCCGGCTTGGGGAGAAGGTGTGACCTCGCCGGCCGGCGCCGCCCGCCAGGCAAGCCCCTCCGTCGCAGGGAGGTAGCCCTCGGTGATCAGCTCCTTGATGTCGCGGTCCGTGATGTCCGAAACGCGCCAATCGCCTTTGTGGGAGTCAAGCTCCTTTTCCAGCGGCTCTAGCGCCGCTGGATTGTGGTCGCCGCCAGTGGTCTCGACCACCGCAGAGATGGGGATGACCAGGCCCTCTGGGGGCACGACGACGGAGCTCGTCGGCTTCGCCGTGGCTTCGTCCGACGCCGCCATCGAGGGAGTAGAGCTGCTGCTGGCCATTGTGCGAGTTTGGAGGTGACTGGCGAGAATTGGAGCTAGGGTTTTTCGCAAGATTGCGCGGAGAGCTCGAGGAGGCGCTCGCTGGAGGAAGAAGACGATGCGAGGAGAGAATGAGGTGAAAGTAAATTTTCCACCGCAGTTACTATTTATGATCTCCAGCATCAAGATTCGTGCAGCTTGACCGGACGGTTGCCGCGTAGACGACGTGTGTGCGGACGTGCGCAGAAATTTCGCTGTCCCAACCGCTGCCGCCAACGGTTAGTATCGCTCGCGCGGGAAAAGTGGATATGGTTGCGTTCTCTGCATGTGTGAGTTACGAGGCGTCGCTGACCTACGTCTACATCGCCCTAGCTGACATAGGCAGATGAGCCGTCACATCAGAAGATTCCGGCATGGACGGATCCAGTCCAGCTATGAAAGAGTACGATGGATGCTTCAGCATTTCTCCGACTTACAAGTTGAAGACAGAGAAAACCTTGCAGGGTTCTTTGGGAGGACTACAAGATATTGCTTGACGATTTGCCAACATCCATCTAGACGGAGCATTCAACGTGAAGAGGCAAGACAACGCAAGATCTCAGAGTTCTCCGGGGGCTACTGTTGGGGATATGCTATATGGGTATCCTCGTAGCATGTCTCCTATCCGGATAACCCGGGTGGCCCACAGTTGGTAGCATGACCCATGGCCTGCTGGGCGGCCCAGTTAGATGGATCCAGAAGGGAGGCCCATGCCGAATAAAGGAAGGATACGGTTGGAGTCACCGACGTACCCGGAGCCTTGGAGTACAAGACACACAAGACTAGTAATAGACGGTGTAGGACTCTGTAACCTGTCCGGCTAGGACTTTTTCCTGTAACCCTAGGACCTGGCGACTATATAAGTCGGGCCTATCGGAGCCTTTAGGGCACGATAACTTACAACTTCATACAACCTCGCACAGCGAACCAATCCCTGTAACTCGGCGTATTGCCCTTATAGTGATTTATAGCAGGAGTAGGATTCCGCCACCGTCGTGGGATCTGAACTTGGGTAAGTTATGTTATCTCGTACCCGTCAACCGTCCGCCTTCCCCCACGTCTCTAAACACGCCCTGTGAGGATCCCTCCATGACGTACTCGTCGGCAATACCACGACAACTTCCATGTAAATCTGGCAATGGGTTTGAATTAACCGGGTTAAACAATTTGGTTTTTCATACTGGGTTTACTTGGTTCAGGTTCTTACGGGTTTAGACCACTAACAATTGGGTATGGTTTTGGTTCTGACAAAAACAGTTTGGTTATGGTTGCGTCTAGGCTCGTTCAGTTCGGTTCGTAACAATTGCTAACTATAGTTGAGGACCGGTTTCTCCTATTGGTTTGCCGTGTCTGGTTCTCCCACGGCGAATGAGTCCTACCAAGGCAAGGATGAGGGGTCAGGGCCAAAAGCAATCAGAATCAATGATCAACCTGTTGCAACCTATAGACAGAGCTAAAAGCAGACCTTGCTTCAGGGGTCAGGGCCAAAGCTTCAGCCTTCAGCCGTTAGAGCGTCATGAGCGTGACCAATTCTTCTTGTGTTAGAAGCAGCAATAAAATTACCTCCACTATCATGTATTGGTTCCCTGTATTCCTGTAAAGCATCCTCATCAAACGATGCATCTACATTTACTTTTCACATGATCTGATTGGGGTCTCGACCATCCACCTCTCTTTGGTTTTGCCCTGGGTGCGCTAATAGAGGATGTCTGCACCGTTTCACCATTCACAATCTGACGTATCTCCCACCACGTACCAAGTATAACAGCATAAGTTTCTGAATCACTTGACCCAGAATCGCGTTGCTGGTTTGTTCTGTGCAAAGTGGAGACTCCAACACTACTCTTCCTGTCAAAAGCATGCCTCCGATATCTTCAGGTCCATGCCAAGGTGTTTCCATATGGCAATTACAGTGGCGACGCTATGCTCGTTAGGTCGCTGTCACGGCGGCAGTGGTAGCGGGGAGAGGTGGATCTGGAAGTGGGAGGAAATGCAAGGGAGGTCAGGGCGCTCGGAGGGCAAGGTGGGGAGGCGAGGGGAGGCTCGACGACGGCGACGAGGAACGGGCGGAGCCGCCAGGACATGGCCAGCGACAGTTAACTGAAAGTTTCAGTTAACTCTGAACTTGACCCTCGGACAGGAAGAAATTCAGAAAGACATTGTGAGGTCTGTGAGGATCAGAATTGGATGAGGTTTTTACCATTGGAAGTTTCACTAAAAAAACAACTTTTATCTTTTAAAAGTTTTGTCAAAAGAAAAAGTTGGTGCATGTAGAAATTTCAAATTCCAAAACAGCATGAATGCATTCATCAAGAAATATTAGAGTTGTAAGGATGCAAATGAGGTGGGGGTTTATTTGGTGGATGAAGTGATCAAATTCCATCCTGAACTGGTACGGGACCAAAAGAGAGTCTAGGGTTCAAAACCCATCTAGGGTTCCTTCTCTTCGTCGGCGACGTCATCGATCCGTCTCATCTCCGGTGGTCTTAGGGTCTTGGAGACATAGCGTACCACGGTCCCTCGCCTGCGGAAGGTCTCAGTGTTTTGTTTAGACTATTTTCAGTGTCTTTTTCAGGATATTGAGACGGCGGCTACGTCAATAAAGTACTCTCCGTCCTATCCTCGTTCCGATGGTGCGTCTAGCATCGACGAAGGGCGTGTGAAGTCGTGTGTCCGGCGGATCCTTGGGTGGGATCTGGTCGTTTTTTGTTGGTTTGTTTTGAGGTCAGTCTCTTCCGATCTACGTTGGTCATCTTCGGCGATGGTTACTGCTCTGGTGCGCTGGTCCTTTGGACCCTTAGCACTACGACTTTCCGTCTGTCTACTACAACAAGCTCTACTACAACAAACTTTGCCCGGTTCCAGTGATGAAAGGGCGAGGACGGCGGCGCGCCTTCGACTCATGTCAGTGTTTGTAGACATCGCTAGGTGGTCCATTGACCTATTTATAATTTTTATTACTTTTAGAGCTCTTTGTACTGCTTTTGATGATTATTAATAGATCAGTGGAATTTCGCAAAAAAATAAGTGATCAAATTCCTTTTACTTTCATGCTCGAAGTTTCGCCAAAATCCAATCTTGGCCTATGTAGAAATTTGAAAATCCAAATCTCCAGAAATTCAAATTTTAAAATTGAGCAAGCAAATGCAAAGTATTTGAACCCATCATTTTATATGTTGTTGGAATGGACCTAAAGAATCCTTTTTGGGCAGTTCCAAATTTTAGAAAAATGGTTTCTGTGGATTTTATATTTAAAGAAGGTTTAGGGCAAAAACTTCACTAGGGTTTTAGAGAGGTTTGGTACATGGTACCTATCAAATATTTTTTTTGCATATTTGAGCTATATATGTGCTATTTTTTTAATAATATATTTTTAACCAATTTTATGAATAATATACGAAATTGGTAATTTTGGAAACTAGCGCGGCCTCGGGACGTGTGCCCGACGAGAACCTTTCGGAGTACAAGGCCCCGACAGGACTAGTCGGTGCACGAGGCCCCGACTAGGCCTACTCGATACCGCTTTCCACTGTTGTGCATACCCCACTTGTCGGGGGCTCAAAAACCTCGACTAGACTCGTCGGATCCTTATACTCCGAAAGGTCCTTGTCAGGGCACGGGTCTCCGAGGCCACGCTAGTTTCCGAAATTATCAATTTCATGTATTATTCGTGAAATTGATTTAAAATAATTTTTTTTAAAAAAATGCCTATATATGCCCTAGGGGCCATCCTCTATTTTTGGTAGATTTTTCAGAAGTATTTAAAAAGTACTTCCTTTGGAAAGCTAGGTTTAAAGGAATTTCTTTTAAAAGAAAAAAAACTAGAAAAGGTGCGTTTTATTTTGGGAAAATAATCAGGGGTCAACTCACTTGCAGCTTGACAAGTTCAAAGTTCAATTTTAATTTTAACTTTTTAAGTTAGGCCATGGCTTGAGAACTTGAGAAGAGGCAAAAGGTAAATAGAAAATTCAAATGGGGCCAAAATATTTGGGTTATGAACTTTAAGAAGACCAAATTTTGGGTTGTTACACTAAAATCTCAGCCTTTGTACTTTCGAAGCACTATGTCGTTGGATCATCCATTCTACTCGTATCCATGCACAAAATCTAGTGCTCTATTTTGAAGATCTCAAGACACTCTTTCCTCTTCTTCAAGCTTGCAACGCACTCAACACATTCGGTGTACTCTCCCTGCTTCACCATCTCCGCAAGATATTACCACAAAATTCGATGATTGGCCTTGCATCAAGCTCTAAATCAACATAAATATTCAAATTACAAAGCCAAAAACTAATATTAAAGAGAAATTTGGTTAATTTCAAACCCTAACTAGGAACGAGATCAGACTAACTTGTCAAAATCGTCCAGCAACCTCATCCTCCGCAAGGAAGTAGCCAAGGGGGAAGTCTTGTGTACCCGACGACCTTTCTTTGCACGAAGTGGCGCGCCACCGATGAGCCGGGAGCGTCGACGAAACTCGTGGAGGCAGGAGCACCGCCGACAACTGCGAAGATGGGTCGTGCGACCTCATAACTGGTGGGCGGCAGGAGTGTGAGGCCCATGGCGACGACGTCACGATGGGAATACGGCTGGCAATGTAGGAACGGCTAAAATTTCTATCCCACCACGTGATAGGCACGGATGCGGAAAACCGAATATGTAGCCCCTCGAACTACATGTATTCAGGTTTCAGAATGGTTTTTGCTGTTTCTCGCAAAAGAAATATGGATGGATCAATAATGCAGTGTATGCATTAATAGAAAACAACAAAACTATTATTTTGTGGTTTCTCTCGTCATCACTCCGATCTTATGGAGCAGCCACCTTCACTAAGCATCAGTATCCACCAAAAATTTATTTTGAGAAAATGGCTGGAGATTGTAAAAACCACCAAAATACTATAAATACTATGAATATATGTGGTATTGATTGTAAAAAAAAACTCGTTTTAGAAAGGAATTTGGGATGTTGAAATAGACTTCTTCCTCTCCCAATAAATTACCGAGAGGAGCCTTTTGTTTGTTCTGAATGTTTCAGGGGGGTGTTTGCAAAGTATCAACGCAACAAGAGACCTCGTTCCTACAAAGTGAACCTGGGTATATTACTTGGGCTGGGCCGGAAAATAACCTGACGCTAAATATCCATGCTCGAGAGCCCGACCAGACCGTCTGTAGCCCAAGGCTAAAGCCTTCTCCTCTCACTCACCTTCGCCTTCGCCTTCGCCCCCCAAACCCTTCTTCCCCTTTCCTTCTTGTCCAGCGGCGGCGTAGTCGCAGCGTCGAAGATGATCATCCCCGTGCGCTGCTTCACCTGCGGCAAGGTAAAACCCATCCTCCGTCCCGCCGTTTCTTCGCTGCTTCGCCGATTCTGCTCCATATCGCTAGGGGTTTCGTCAATTTTCTCTATGGACACGTGCTGCGGATTAGGGCACACCGCCTGTTAGGGTATCCGCCACCTCTAGACTCTGCTTCTAGGTTTGTGTAATTTTCTGAGATTTTCCTCATCCAGCCTCACAAAAATTAGTAACAAATTATTTCTCGTCCATGGTCCGTAGTTGTCCGTAGCAAGATTCGACACTAGGGTTTAGTTCTGGTGTGGCACACCGATTGTTCCGGGGTGATATTAACTGAAAGTTGTCCCATTTGAAATTTTGTAAATGTAATAACTCTATTTTTTTCTTCTCTTGCTGTGATGCATTGACACAATTCCTGGCCCTTATGAGAAAAAAATTAGAAACCAACTGAACAGTTAATTTTCTTTGCTTGCGCAGGTGATCGGTAACAAGTGGGACCACTACCTTGATCTTCTCCAGGCTGATTACACGGAAGGGTAAATATTTATACCTTTTGCATCCTGGTTCCTGTTCTGTAGTTTGATTGTGCATATCGTAGTGGCTCTTTCTTTGATCGTGTTGTGGGTGTTGAGGGAGCCCTGCATTTGGCTCTATACTTTGTGACTAAGGTACACCAATGAACACTGAAGCGAACCTGGTCCATGATGAATAGTGGAGAGATGAGCTATGTTGATCTAGCAATAGTGTCTGTGTTGTGCAGCCTTTTCCCCGCTTTAAGAACCTTTGCAAGTCTTCTACTAGTGGCATTTCAGTGAGCTATGAATGTAACTGAGATATGCAGAGTAGTTAAGAGTTATGCGACTGTTTAAACAAAATAGCTGAATATGGACAAATGTTGCTTTTGTTGCATCCTATTACGGTGCAGTACTTAAATTTGCATTACATTTTCTTGGTGTCTGAACTAATGAGGTACATAGCATATACTAGTTTTGGCCAAAAAAAAAGTGTCATCGGGTTAGTTGCTCTCCATACTCTGTGGTGGTTTACACTGATGATATGATGGAGTTGAATAATATTGCATTTCTTGCAAAAGGACACTGTAAGGATAAGACAAATGTATATGATGTAACCTATGCTATGTATTGTAGTTCCAATCTACTGTTGAGTGTGATCAAGACGCTTGAATTCTGAAATACTGGAATCCTTGCAATGTGGCACAGCACCTGGACATATGTATCTATGTTTTCCCCAATACCTAATATATAGAAACTTGCAAGAGGCTTTAACCTTTGCATTCCAGTCGGCACTATAACAGTTTTTAGAAGCATAGAAGAACCTCTTAATCATACCTAGACCTACTTTTCTAGAGAGTAGAATTGTGAAAATAATGCCCTTTATGGCTTATTTGATAATTGTTGCATTGCATATCCTGTTTAAATTGTGTGTCAAAATCTAACTTTATTCATATTTTTCTGATGGTTTATGTTGTTAGGGATGCTCTGGATGCCTTGGGCTTGGTTCGCTACTGCTGCCGTCGTATGCTCATGACCCATGTTGACCTTATCGAGAAGTTGCTCAACTACAACAGTAAGTTGATGTTTTATATGCATCTATCTGAGTTATGTTTGCTTTCTTTACCATTTCATTTGATAGTGGCACTTGTTCATTTTCAGCACTGGAGAAAACAGAGACAACTTAATTGAACCCATCCTGCTGTGAAACCCTTGTTCATCTTGTAGTCATGGGTGGTGACTTACAAGGTGTGAGGTCCTAATGTGAAGTTGGTCCGTTCCTGAATGTCCAAGGACTGTTAGTGTGACAATGTGTTTCTAGTAGATGTAATTTTCGGTACTATTAACGAACGTATGTATGCACTATCCAGTATGAAACTTATCAAGTTCTAAGCTTTGGAATTATAAATCCGTGTTTTATATTTCATCTTGTTGGTTCTGGGCACCCATGTGCATCTCATTCTTCAACCATTATACTGTGACCATGATGCCTGTTTTCTTTATCCCAGATGATATTGATGTATCTATATCAAGATGAATGGCTTTGCTTTTATCTGAGCACATGCAAGTAATGCTCTTTGAAGATTTGTTTGTGACTGCTGTTAACTTGTGTTAACTTGGATAGCCACATCTACTTGTTTACATTTTCTTAGGAAATTCTACTTGTTTACCTGGGTGCAACCATGTTGCAAGGGTGTCATTCCCGTTCTTGCTGACTTTGGTGCAATCATCACCCTTGCCATTGGTGCTTGCATAATTTGCACATGCTTCTCTTGTCAAAGCCTTATCGAACTTTGACGGTCGTGCTTGTTTATGCATGATGCTGCATGTGATGAAACATTCATGACATGTTTCAAGTAGGCCTAATCATACAATCTACCCTTCTTTTCCGTTCATCTATGAGTTTTCTGGAACATAGCATCGTCTGATAAACCAGAGAGGAAGAATCAGAATTATTGTGGTGGAATCACTACGACCATGAAATATTTATTAGCGTATGCTTTCGTAAAATATAAATCTGTACATAGGAGGTAATTAATTCGTAATCAATTGAAGATTTGAGAAATCTTGGTGAGGAGCAGAGCTTTATTTTGTAATCCAAAATTTGTCTCCACCCTTAGGTTTTGTTTAGAAAACTTTGGGACATTTTGGTGTGTTCTCAAATGGTTATTCGCATGGGGTTGGGGGGGGGGGGGGGGGGCTATTTTTTCTAATATTTTGGATCTTACTGTTCAGGCTCCAGGTGAAAACCCTAGTCTAACTCTTCGGACTCAGTGGGGGCATGAAGGGTCGTTACCATCTTGGGGGCATCGTTGGGGAGCTCATGTTCTGCAGCATCGGTCATGCCCTTGATCATGGAGTGATGCTTCTTTGGCTCTGGCGTGGGATGACCTTATTATCTCCTATCTCTTACACGTGACCTCGGTGGGCGCTCCACGGTCTGGAGCGAGATGGGCCAGCGGCCCTCTCTAGCGATAACCTGGTGGGTTTGGTGCAATGGCGTCTCGTGGTTTCCTCGCAAGGCTGGCTTCGTTATTGTTTGGTAGTATAGGTTTGCCTAGTGTTAGGTGTGGCTACTCCGGCTTTCTTGCTTAATTTGGAGTTTGTGGTGTTCTCGTCTTCCTCTTGGATGTTGTTTTTTCTTTTGACCTGCTCGTAAGAGGATTTCTTCATGACATTGTATCGGTTCGGCCCTATGTGCTTCGTGAGGCCAAAGCCTCTTCCAAATAAACTAGTATGACTATTTGTCAAAAGACATGAATGTCTTTGTCTCTGATTTCCCATAGTTGAATCTATATAAAAACGAAAATTCTACGATTGTGTTTTATCCTATTTATTATTTTCAATGTTTCTTTATTTATCGTCAATTGTTTTACCCATCATCGACCCAAATATGTCTGCAATTAAGAATAAAGTGTTAATGAAATTGTCGGAAATCCAAATTCCTTGCGAATCAATATTTTATGAGTCGTATATTATCACTCATTCTCTTCGGCGAAAACTTATGTATCATCAGTCATTTTCTTTACAACAGTTTCTAACTTATGTATCATCAATTCATCAGTCCTTTTCTTTACAACGGTTTCTTTTACTTCAGTATCTTTGTGTTGACACTCGTTTTAGGCTCGTAGCTAATCAAGGAAAATGGCGAGAGACACACACTCGGAAAAGTCCACTACAAGGAATATTAATCATCATCAAAGAGGTACCATATCAAGTCAAGCGATGGTCAGGCTTAATAGCCGATTATGCTAGTGTCCAGAGAAGATTCACAGACTGATATATGGAGGCTTCAACTATGGCTTATTCAAGATGACTTCAAATGGAAAAGTTTAGAACACGAAAGTTGTGCCTCTCGTCGAAACAATCAACTTTGCTTTTTGAATCATCTCAATCCGAGTTAGTATCCGAAAGTTAGAGTTAAAATACTGCCAAAGGCCAAATTGGCACGGACAGAACCGAGTGGTCGCTGGACCACATACCTTGTCTCACCTTTGGCGTGGATGGAAGTCCAAAATTCGTCCGAAAATCGCTAGACTAACGTATCTGCTTACGAACAAGATTGAGCGCTCAAGATCAACTCGGATAAAAAAGTCGTAAACATGAAAGTTGTTCAGTTTTTCGAGGCGAACAACTTTGCTTTGGTAACCATCTTCATCCGAGGAAGTATACGACCTCCAGAATTAAAATACGGCCGAATTGAGTTAAATTCGTTCGGTCGCAATCCAAGTTTAATACGAAAACAAGAGGAAAAGGCAATGAAGATCAGGTCATATGAGAACGTGCAAACCATGAAAGTTCTTCGTATTTTCGATACGAACAACTTTACTTTTTATAACATTTTGATCTGAGCTTGTTTACTGTCTCAAAAGTGGTCCAGAAGTTACAGGCAAGTTTTTGACCAAACAGTTACGCAAATTTCGAGTTGGACCCCAACTAGGATTTGGACGTGGATCCAGCCTTCTTTCTTGCACGGAAAGTCCAGACGCTCCTTATATACACGAGGGGTGACGGCCGATTGAACCAACACCAATCGAACAAACAAATCTACTACTTTTCTGTGTTTATCTACTCTTTATCCCTCTCCCTTGTATCTTTCTTCTCGTTCTTCGTCGTTCTTCAAGATTGGAGGCTGCGAATCCACGAGGCTCTAGGGGCGGTCAGTCCGACCTAGGGCAGCCCAGAGCCGCCGCGCCGCCCTGACGGGGTCCCTCCCGGGCGAGCGGGGTTTCGGGTCTCAAAAGCGCCCGCCGGACTGTCTTGCGTATCGCGCTTCCGGCGAGCCTCGCTCGGCGCGTGCTGCCGCGCATCGCGCTCGGCGCCGAGGGTACACGGTGACGTGTTCGTGTGCGAACACACTTTTTGGCGACTCCGCTAGGGAATGAAGCTTCGAACGATCTCCAGCCCGTTCTTGCTACAAAGAGAGCGTCATTAAGAGGCCGCAATTAACAACGGTATCATGAATCCTCAATCTTCCTACGTAGATGCAGATTACTCTTATGTTGATGTTGCTAGATCTTTTGATATGTGTACTGTATCGGCTAGCCCTACTTTTTACTATGTGCAAAAGCCGATGCAAAATAACCTACATGCTTCAACTCATCTTAGTAACTTGCAACATGTAAATTCGAATTCTCATGCATCGGCAACCCCAGAAATTCATATGCCGATGAACAACATGACGAATTCTGTTAATCCGCATGAAACACGTGATTTTAGAAATTTTAATGGCATGCAACCAAGTGTTTCATCTTTATATTCATCGGCAAATAACTTGCAATCTCTAGGTTCACCTTCAAACATGCTGATGGATAGGGAAATTGGACATGCTACAATTAGTTATTTGCCCAATTACTCACAATCATCATATGCTACACCTTATGTTAGTAATGTTTCAGCACCATATGCAACTAGTGATATTCATAGTTCGGCTCCACACATTTACAATGGTTATAGCCGAATAAGTGGAATATCAGTAGGAGCTAATGTGTCTTTATCTAGTACTGTAGCGTATGATATGTCCCTCACACAATTGCAAAGTTTCGGTGACACCTCATTGTCGAAAGATACAAAGAGTATTGGGGGGCATTATTATGCAGGAACAAATGACTGGAAGGAAAAACTTGCAGCTGAGTTCAAAAAGCTCAATTCTCTTCACCGAGAACTAGAAGAGAGGCCCCATGATCTTGCTACAATACAATCTTATGAGGCATACAACAAGAAGCGTGAAGAGGAGCGCAAAGCAAACAATATCAGATTTTCCCCTTCTCAATTGCTAAGTTTCGGCAACACTACATTGCCGAAAGAAACTAAAAGCATTGGGGGGAAATCATGTGTTACTGAGGTTAACGCCGATAAGGTCATTATGTTTAATGATTTATCGGAGGAACATCTCCAGTTATTTGAGACACTCAAGAAGAAGCGTGATGAGAAGTTTGAAGCACTTGAAAAGAAGCTGAAAGAGGATCATGAAGCATATAAGAAAAAACTTGAAGAGGAAGAACTGCAGCAGTTTCTTGCAAGTCTTGGAAAGGACCATCAAGACAATAATACTCAAGTTGAAGGAATCAACTCATCTCATCCATGCAGCAATCAAGTCGAAACCTCTGCTACATTGAGACAAAAAGAAGAAGCTTTGCTCTCTAGTGAAATTCATGAAGAAAACATCAATGGTTCAACTAGGATGGTTAATTCGGTTATTAAAAAAGCCTAATCAGAAAATACATATGTTGAATCTATCGAATCAGAAGAAGCAAGCTTCATTGATCAAGAGCATGGCAAGATTAGCAAAACTGCTATACTTGATTTTTCTAGATGTAAGGAAGCTTACGTGTTGCCCTATGAGTGTTGTGCCAAAGAAATTGATGAACATCAACAACAACAAGATATAGCCGAACAATGTTCGGTTACAAAGAGCATCAAAGTGAAGAGGCACAAAATCTAGAAAAGAAAGAAGACAAGGAGTTGGAGAATTCTCTAAAGGCCGAGCAAGATATTGTTCAGGACATCCGGCCATCATACGCTTCCAATGTATTCAAAAAGGTACATCTAGCAAATAATTTACTTATATTCCGATTTAGTCAAGACTTTAATATTGATACATATGTTAGCAAAATTATCATAAGCTATGAAAGACCAATCGATAGAAGTAATTTATTTGTCAGAAATATAATTTTCACAGAATTTATCGGTCAGCATGTCGTACCCTTTAGAGAGACCGATAGTAACATATTTTCATGGCATAAGTTATCCCTAGTGTTTCATATGTATTTAATATTTACATGGGTACTTTTGCTCATTTCATACTTGGCTTACATTTGGTCTCAAGTGAGACATATGTGTTTTAATATTTTTAGTTTCAGAAACCTAAAGCCAAGGTTATTGTCTCTTGAGGTAGTCGATGCTAGTATAACTTTGTATTCAAATACATCGGAAGAGAAGTGCAAAAAATAATGCATGGCTGAATTGGATGATGTGAAATCTGAACAATTCGGTTGCTCAATTCCAAAACCGTAACGAGATTGGTTAGAAGATGAAAGGTGTACCTTCAGTTTGAGTATGTGTGAACATATATTTGATATGCTATTGAAAATAGATTATGTTAGAATTCTTTATCACAATACTGAGCCATCATTACAAGGACGGATATATTGCAAGTTGCATGATTCGTTCGATCATGGTATAGAGAGTTGCAACATGTTTCATCAAATAGTACAATTGGTTGTTAATAAAGGACGATTGAAATTTGTTGAAACACAAATTGATGAGGAATATATTTTGATTGGTCTTGATGGCCAAACAACATTGCATCGGCTTCCTATAGCCGATTCATACGATGAGGAGCAGGTACACACCAAGGATGATGGGATCAAGCTTCCAAGCAAAGAGATTATTGAAGAGCATGTTGAAAATGTTCTTGAAGGCGAGAGTTCCATTGAAGCTACAATGAAGACATCAAGCACTGGGGGGCAACAACAAAATTCGAAGATCGATGCGTACAAATCTTAAAAAGACAAAGGCCGCAATAAGAACAATGGTAGCAAACCAAAAGTCACTTTCGCACAGATGCTGGAAAAATATAAAAAAGAGAGTGAAGCAAAAAGTTCTTATCAGCCAAGTAGTGCAAAAGCATCAAGATCACCCCCAAGGCAAAGTTCTAAAGACAGGGATTGGCGAAAGGAGAAGTTCAATGCAACAAATTTGTCTCCTCCTTTTGGGCCACCAATGCCAATGTCATGGATACCTCCATATGCTAATTTTTATTCATATCCATCATGGGAAAGGTATGATTCATGGGCACGTTATCCATATAATTATAGATCATCTCACCCAAATTATGCAGCTCCAAGAAGGTCAATTGATCACCAGTCACATGTCAAAGACCATTTTAATAGAAAAGAATCGGTCCGGAGTTTATGGATAAAGAAGGAGGTGGTCAAGCAGGTATACCGAATCAAAAAAGATGGACGCAAGTGTGTTGTTTCAGACTCGACTCCAAATAATGAAAAGCCAGCGGAATTGACATTAGCTACTAAGGGAAAGGAAGTGAAGCGAGTAACTTTCAATGTCCCAATCGTCGAGTCCAAACAATCCAAGTCGAAAGTGCCCAAGATTAATAAAGTCATGCCATTGTGTGAAAGAAAACCACAGCCGAGATGCCCACTTGGCTTATCACATTGGCAGGAGAGGAAGCTATATCGGCTTAGAGCCGGGGAGCTGAAGAAAAGAAACATGGCATGGGTTCTCAAAGTAAACCCTCAAGGCAAGGAAGATGTGCGAAATCCTATCATAAGAAGGGCAGCAAAAGCAAAGAGCAAAAAGAATAAAGCCAACAAGCGATCGGGCCAAAAAAATCGGTATCACTATCAAAAACTTTGGCCAGCACATCATCCATATTATTCTACTTCTCCTTTAATTCCTATGCCATGGAATTCATCCCCGGGTATGATTGGTTACCCACCATGGTTTTATTTTGATCCTTGGTTGCATCATAATTTTATACATCATGAAAGGGTATTACCAAATCATTATTCATTTGATTAGTTGCAATTTTTTGCTAATCCAAGAGGCCGAACACTTGAAGTACATAATTAGATTTGTCCTTTTGTTTACTTCGGCTTTACATACTTTGGTGGATGGGTTATACATGTCCATTGGGGCAAAGATATATGGCCGATATTTATTATATCGCCCTTAGATCGTTATCCAGTTATGGCCGATGTGGTGTTCTAACATTGTCCTTAGTGTTACTGAGACTAAGACATGGTATGCATTCATTAGCAACTGTGCTTATGATTATGTGTTCATAATTTGGCTTATAAACCTTTAAAATATATAAAAGGCCAAATTGTCTTTAATTTCATTATTGGCGTAGATGCTGAGCATGATATTGATAGTGATCTTGTCTCTATAGTACCATGGGAATTACATTTTGACTCTTCAGTTTTAAAAGCAATAGTCAATGCGTTGGTATTGTTTATTTATCTCCTTATGGTACTGTTCTATGAAGTCTCATCCTGCTTAGAATATCTTGCACAAAAAGTCATGCCGAATTTGCAGTTTTGATATTCGTGCTAGAACTTTTTATTGCTATAGGTGCTACAAATATTGAGGCTTCTAGTGATTCGTTGTGAGTAGTGCAACAATGTCCATCGTTTACCAAGGTTTCGACGAATCACTTGTTATTTATCTTGATACATGTCTAGATGTGAATTTCATCTTGGATTGATTTATCATTGCTCATATATCTAGACATGAAAACTGAAGTGCAAATGAGTTGGCTCAACTAAACATTCGGCTATCATATTATTCATAATATATTCCATATTCCACAAGAGCTGATGCTTTGTTTTGCCAACATAGATAAGGCCAGATTGGAGACCACAATTTTGGCCGCTAATGAAAAATCTAGTGCAGGTGAAGGAGAACAACAAAGGAAATCCAATGTCTATTACATGAAAATCTGAACTAAAGGGTGAACATGACAGTTCATGTGTTCAAATACTCTTTAAGGTAATGATCTTTATTTCCTAACGGTTGGTGATATTCTTCTTGAGCACTTGGATGAAGACCAGGCGAGGATCATTGTGGGAGTTGTTCAAAGACAATTGTGATATTCAAGATGAAGTGGTTGTTTTCAATGCAAATCATTTGAAGATATTATACCCAAGTGGCAACAAATCTAGACAGAAAATGACCGATATGGAGTTATCACCATAAGACAACCAGTGGCCGATGGAGTGTTGACATCGTCCTTAGACTAAAAGTGAAGCAAGTTATTTTCTGGCACGCAAGCTCTGCCAGAAAATAGGGGGACATGTGTTGGCACTCGTTTTAGGCTCGTAGCTAATCAAGGAAAATGGCGAGAGACACACACTCGGAAAAGTCCACTACAAGGAATATTAATCATCATCAAAGAGGTACCATATCAAGTCAAGCGATGGTCAGGCTTAATAGCCGATTATGCTAGTGTCCAGAGAAGATTCACAGACTGATATATGGAGGCTTCAACTATGGCTTATCCAAGATGACTTCAAATGGAAAAGTTTAGAACACGAAAGTTGTGCCTCTCGTCGAAACAATCAACTTTGCTTTTTGAATCATCTCAATCCGAGTTAGTATCCGAAAGTTAGAGTTAAAATACTGCCAAAGGCCAAATTGGCACGGACAGAACCGAGTGGTCGCTGGACCACAGAACTTGTCTCACCTTTGGCGTGGATGGAAGTCCAAAATTCGTCTGAAAATCGCTAGACTAACGTATCTACTTACGAACAAGATTGAGCGCTCAATTAACTCGGATGAAAAAGTCGTAAATATGAAAGTTGTTCAGTTTTTCGAGGCGAACAACTTTGCTTTTGTAACCATCTTCATCCGAGCAAGTATACGACCTCCAAAATTAAAATACGGCCGAATTGATTTAAATTCGTTCGGTCGCAATCCGAGTTTGATACGAAAACAAGAGGAAAAGACAATGAAGATCAGGTCATATGAGAAAGTGAAAACATGAAAATTCTTCGTATTTTCGAGACGAACAACTTTACTTTTTATGATATTTTGATCTGAGCTCGTTTACTGTCTCAAAAGTGATCCAGAAGGCAAGTTTTTGACCGAACAGTTACGCAAATTTCGAGTTTGCTTGTTTGAGTTGGACCCTAACTAGGGTTTAGACGTGGATCCAGCCTTCTTTTTTGCACGGAAAGTCCAGCCGTTTCTTATATATATGAGGGGTGACGGCCGATTGAACCAACACCAATCGAACAAACAAATCTACTACTTTTTTGTGTTCATCTACTCTTTATCCCTCTCCCTTGTATCTTTCTTCTCGTTCTTCGTCGTTCTTCAAGATTGAAGGCTGCGAATCCACGAGGCTCTAGGGGCGGTCAGGCTGACCTAGGGCAGCCCATAGCCGCCGCGCCGCCCTGACGGGGTCCCTCCCGGGCGAGCGGGGTTTCGGGTCTCAAAAGCGCCCGCCGGACTGTCTTGCGTATCGCGCTTCCGGCGAGCCTCCCTCGGCGCGTGCTGCCGCGCATCGCGCTCGGCGCCGAGGGTACACGGTGACGTGTTCGTGTGCGAACACTTTGCGTGGAGATTTATCTTAATTTTATCCGTGATTCTGTGAAATACCTCGGTGCAAAATTGCTTAAACACCTTCACCAATCTCAAAGCCCTAGTTTTCGCATCGGATGTCCCCGAAGGGACCTCAAAGCCCTAGTTACAAAAGCCCCTTCCTATCGCTAGGGTTTCTCTATCCCATCCGCCGCCACTCGCGCCTCCTCCGTCTACCCGCTGCTCTTCTCGCGAGTCGCCACCCCCCGCCCTTCCCCAATCTCTCCTTCGGCGGAAATGGCGGTTGTCGAGACACCGACGCAGGATATCAAGCTCTTCAACCGATGGGCCTTCGATGACGTCCAGGTCTCTCCTCCATTCCAATCCCCATCGGTGTATTTTGCCTGTTTATTGAATCCGACTTTGAGCCGTCTCTCCGTATCCCTGGTTCGTAATATCCGCCTAGCGGCGAGCTGATTCGCTAGATCTAAAGGTTACGCTGTAGTTGATACGATGATTCGATGCATCGGTTTGTGGGTAGTCCCAACGTATGTGCATCCTCCAGGGAGCGAGATTTAAGTCACTGGTCGATGTGTGATCCAATTATAGTTTGTGAAACTGTACTTGATAATTCTTACACCAGACCACATTGCTTGTTGTTAGAATCTTACCTGTTGTATTTATTTTAGAATCCGTGACTCAGATTTCTGGCACCAACGGCTTTTGCCCGAACTGTTGCTTTTCAGCGTGTATATTTGGAGAGCTTGTTGTTAAAATCTCATTTTTTGTATTTATTTTGATCGGTATTGGTCGACAATATTCTAGTTTCAATTTCAATTACTCAGTAAACACTCCAATGATACATTATTATTATTGAAACCGTCTCACGGATTCTAATTTTTTTATGCAGGTCTCTGACATCTCTCTGAGTGATTACATTGCTGTCAGTTCTACAAAGCATGCCACATACCTCCCCCACACTGCTGGAAGGTATTCGGCCAAGAGGTTCCGCAAGGCTCAGTGCCCAATCATTGAGAGGTTGACCAACTCTTTGATGATGCATGGACGCAACAATGGCAAGAAGATCATGGCAGTTCGCATTGTGCAACACACTATGGAGATTATTCATCTCTTGACTGATGCTAACCCTATCCAGATTATCGTTGATGCCATCATAAACAGGTAGGTCCTGAACCACTGATCTTCTTTACTGTGCCATCTGTTTCTGATTCTTGAGATCAAAGGCGAATGTAATGAGCTCTGTGGACATTGTTTAAGTAGTTTCATGTTCTGAGGAACTATTGTTTTATATGTTTCATGGAGCATTTATTCTTCTCCGTTACATAAACAGATATTCTTTTATTTTGTTAGTACCAACTGCTATATGTAAATTTATCTCATTATTAGCTTTGAAGTTTTACTGAATGGAATGACAAATGCCACTTGTGAAGATGTAATGTTGAAGCAAGACTTTAAGTAGTTGAGCAAACGTAGTGATATTGTATTCAAATACAGAATACTTTTTCTGTATTTCTGTGGAACTTATATATGAGACAGCTATATGATCATCTTATGAACTTTGATAACAGCAGAGAGGAAGTACCTGGGTCTTAATTGCTAACTTCATGATGAACATTACAAATGAATTTTTGATTCATGCATAACCTTTTTACTAAATAATTGCTTGAGTTGTTTCTATTACTGAACTTTACTCAAATTTGCATTCAGTGGACCAAGAGAAGATGCAACTCGTATTGGATCTGCTGGTGCTGTCAGAAGGCAGGCTGTTGATATTTCTCCTCTGAGGCGTGTGAACCAAGCAATCTACCTTATTACCACTGGTGCTAGAGAGAGTGCTTTCAGAAACATCAAAACCATCGCAGAATGCCTTGCTGATGAGCTTATTAACGCAGCTAAAGGTTCTTCCAACAGGTATGGTGCTGCTTATGCTTGGTGGTTATCTTTCTTTCCTGGAAACTAATTATATATACGATGTAGTCAAATGATTTTCCTACATTACTATGTTTGAATGCATGTGTGGTATGCGTATTAAAAGTCCATACACAATAACAACAATTGTCAGAAGCTTTATTTCAGTTTGTTAGGGTTATACATCGCATAAGGTGTAAACGAAATTGTGGTACACACAATTCTGAATTACCCGGTATATCTTGTTTGCAAGCTAGCTAAAACAATATTTCTTTTGTCTATTCAGTGGGGGCATTGCTACATTGACTTGTCAACTGGTTTAATATTGCTACACTTTGCTCCTAATATACTTGTTAGGGGGAATCTTTACGATTGCAGCATGGTATGCTAGAATTGAACAACCCTTGTTCTCTACCCACCAGCTTCAGTGTGGCTGAACCAAAAATTCTTTCAAGGATCTTCAATACTACCTCTGTTTCATCAAAGAAGGCATATAAATTTTTTCTGAAGTCAAACAATGTAATTATTGACCAGTATGTAATGGCATATCTAATGACATTGATTTAATGATCTACCTGTTGATAACTTCTAAAAACTTGGTCAAAGTTTTCATCGTTTGATTTTTGAAAAGAAAATTACGCCTTGTTTTACAGAACTGAGAGTATATGTTTAATGATGATGTACTTTCTTAGCTTAGTTTCCTATACATCAACTATTAGCAATGTAGTTTTCTTTTCATCCTTGGAAGTTTGAAGATGCATTATATATATATATATATAAATATTTGACACTTCACATTACAAAGGGCTTCTTGATTGTCTCCAGAAGTAACCTCTTCATTTGTACGCTCAAATTGACTTGCCACTCTTTTTTGTGCAGCTATGCGATAAAGAAGAAAGATGAGATCGAGCGTGTTGCGAAGGCCAACCGTTAAAGCACATGCGAAAGAAACAAGGGGGAGTTTATGATAAACTTTGCTATTTATGTCTATGTAGTGTACTATTTGAGAATTAGCCCTGCCTGAGTATTTGGCACATCTGTTTCTGAGGGTGCTTTAAGCTCCTGTTTTGTTTTGCTGAACTGAGAAACGAAAGAAAAAATTGTTGCTCCTTGAGCCAAGATTTTGCATCTGGTTTGGCTGTCTCCAAGAGTGCAAAACGTGCTTTGTGTGTGTTTGTGCGTCTGCAATTGTTAGCATGTTAAGTTTTAGTCACGCGTCTTAGTTGGAATGTTTTGGTCTAGCAGCAGATGGTTAGCAGTAATCCTGGACGGCACAGAGTCTCAACGGCTGGCTGCTCCTAAAATAAGAACAACTTGGCAGGCTGTCCCACACTTGCTTGGCCACATTTTGATAGTTCCTTCTCAACATTGTGCCTACCGTGACAGAATAGATGACACTGGTGGCCCTAATGTTGCCACCAGTGCAAATTCCTACCAAGAATCAAACCCTTATTTTGCATCATAAGGTATCAATCTTACAATAAGCATATGATACAATTATTTTCATGGAACACACTTAGAGAAAGAAGTCTGGAATCATAGGGTATCAATCTTACAATAAGCATATGATATGATTATTTTCATGAAACACACTTAGAGAGACGTTAACATGAAACTAACCTTGTGCACACTAGTATTACTTGAGATTAACAAACACAAAAGTGATATGTTTTGAAAATGCTAAAGATAAGGAACATCCCTACTAGCAACTTTTTGGTTGTGAGTTAGGTTTTTTGCCTACATACCCATGCATCATAGAGAACTTCATAATTCAGAAAGGAATCTATCAGAAAATCTCTTCGAGCTAAGCTAGGATGTCAGCAAGGTAAGTTGCTATCATACGGAGATAGACTTGTTCTGTTTAATTCTATTCTGACTACTATGCTAATGTTTATGCGGTAAGAAAACAACTTGACTTCTACAAATCCCTATTTTTTTGGCGAACTGACGAAAATAAAAACCAAAGACCAATATGGTTTAGGTATTAAAGTGCTTGGTTTTCAAAATAAGTGTTTGCTCAGAAAACGGTTGTTTAATAAACTAGTAAAATGAGGAGGATGTGTGTAAGAGTTACTACACAACAAGTATACAAAGAGTAGAACTTTGTCAAAGCCAACTGATTCTCCATTTTCGAAAGGTCTTGTGTGACTTCAAAAATATTTCTTTCACAAAGACTTGTTCAAAATTAGTGATGGTTTGAGCACCCGATTTTGGGAGGATATTTGGTTACGCTAGACGCCCCTCCCTCAACAATACCGTCAATTTATAATGTTTCCGTTTCTAATGTTTTATCATAAGTTCCGCTGAACATTGGTTTGAGAAGGCCTTTCACTTGCAATAAGTGGACTACGTGGTTATACTAAATGATGGTACATTTTTTGGATGAGCCAGACATATTTGTTTGGAAGATTATGACCAAGAATCTTTTTGGTGAAATCTATGTATGCTGACCTCATGAACGGCCATACTAAGTTTCTTCGCAAATTAATACTTGTGGAAACTGAAAATCCATGATAAAGATGTTTATGTGGTTTCTCAATAGAAAAGCACTACTCACTATGGATAATATGGCAAAATGAAAGTAGAAAATGGTGTAAAAATTGCTGCTTCTGTGACTCAAAGGATAGGGTTGAGCATTTGTTTCTATCATGCCCTTTTGTGCGCATTGTTTGGCATATTGTTCATATGGCTTACAATATGTCTCCACCAACCAATATAAAAAATATTTATGTTGGTCAATATGAATTTGTAGAAACAATTGTTTTTAACAAGAATAGAGTACTTTTTTTTAGGTTATTCATTTGGCTACTCACTGATGACGGTCACTCAGGATATCTACCGTCAAACTAGTTGGCAACATACTAGTAGACTACAATCTTTTCCGTGAATGATTCATATATCGACCTTATGTGATTTTTAAATTGTAATAACTTAAATGATTAACTTCCAATGAAAGATGGTTGTGTGCATCGCTTGATTCAGAGGCCAGGGTCATACTTCCATATTCTAAAAACAAAAGTGTGCCTGCAATAGTTGTTTCCAAAAAAGAGTTGACTACAGTGTCACCTACTGCTACAATTGGCAACGAACAAGTGGTTGGCCACGAACATGACATTTGGTACTGATGAAGTTATCCAGAGAAATATAAGATTAGGAGGTCAATTCAGGAGCGATCATGGTTAGCAGCAGAACACTATTAGACTATCCCTTATGCCATGTAAAGAATTCTAGTTGAATGTTGCATTTGATCACCACCTACACATGAGGGCGGTGACTCACTTTGTTGTGCAATCCTCCTTTCGTCAGATAAAGCCCAGGGGCTCTTTCCGGGCACAAGCGACAAGTTTTACCAAAAGCTAGCGAGAGATATAAAACAATGGTTTTTGAAAACAAAAGATGAAAAAGAATCAAGACTTGTGCTTGCAGTGTCTCCTTGAGATTGGTGAGCATCACATATTCTGAACTTACCCATCGTTCAGCAGGTTAAAAAAATGGTGAGGGGGACAAGTCTTTGCAGGCAACTGAAAGAATAAAAATTCTACGGTATAGTGCTAAGATAGGTTTAAATAATGAGCTAATTGTCACACATCACGCCGTGTCCAAACCGTATTGATCAGACCATACATCAGACAGCCCCACAAACTTAAAGCCAAACCACTTCCTGTATATGGCAACACAAACTCATCTCCAACTCTTGCTCCTGCACAGGTGTTGGGTGCCCTACCAAGAACAGGAAGGCCCACTTGCTAAGAAATCATACTAGCAACAAAAGAAGGTTATCTTTCTCAGATAGGAATTGACCACAATGTCACCTGCTGCAATCTGCATGGAACAAGTGGTAGGCCAAGAACATGGCACTTGGTGCTCGTGAGGAATATGGGACAAAAAGTCAATTCAGGAGTGTTCTTAAACAGCAAACTGTTTAGACTATTCCTTATGGCCCATGTGAACCATGACACAAGAAGGTAAGGGCATATTTGGTGAGTACTAAGTTGAAAGGTACAGTTCATCACACCATCTCACCAGATCAGGGTTGTCACTCGTTTTGTTCTGTATTCCATTTTATTTCTTCAGATAAGAGTCCGAGAAATCTTTCCTTGGCACAAGTTCTTCCAAAAGTGAAAGGAAAGAAACCAAAAGTTTTTCCAAGAAGATGGAAATTAGGACTTGTGCTTGCAGTGTTGTGCCGCGATTGCTAAGCACCAAATGCTGATCTAACTAGTGACCTTCCAGTTAGGTGGAATCAAAAGGGATGGAGACACAAGTGTAAGATTCCTGATTTGATTCCATAAAAACTCTGGGAATAGCCGCATCAGAGACTAGTCCTGGATCTGCAGCATCAGAAAGAACTAAGGAAGCATCCTTTCCAGTCTCAGTTGGGACACACTTTTTCCCCACATTTAATCGTGTATATTGTGGCAAAAGTTTCTAGTCTTTATTTAGCTTTTTTGTGCCCACACGTTAGGAAACTTGCTTGGCTGGTTCCAATATCCTCTGGAATATGTTTGTGTTGTCAAATTCTGTGTATGTTTTGTCACTGTCGGCGATGCTAATCGGTAAGCAGTACAATACATGCTAGAATTATACTCTGCAGGGAACAGAGTTGCCTTCCCCAAGTTGGTGAAGGAACTGAGCTTATTCGAAACATATCCTTTTTTTTCCCTTCCCAAGTTGCCAAATGTGATGAAATAAAATTCACATTAAGTTGACTTCGCATTCTTTTATCGCTCCTGTTCTGCCTACTCCAGTTGAAGCCGCATACAGATGACAATTGAGACAAGAACTGTATAATAACAATCAGGCAACTAGCATCTGTTAATTAAATACTTGTAATAGGGGTCTTGTTGATTCCTTGACAGCCTCAAATTAACCAGATAGATTATAGAGCATACCTATGTGTACAACTGGATCCTTAACTACGTGTTGCCCCGTCATGAGGCTGACACAAGTGTACATATTTAACAACCTATTTAACCAACTTTTCAAGGAAAATGAAGGTAGACTACTAGTATAAATTTGGGGAGTTGTAGGTTAGCCTTTTAGGTTTCTGAAAGCCGCTTTTTGTGAGCCTGTAGTGCTTGCCTTTTTACTGCAACGAAACGGCGCCACAAAACTAAACGAGTTCCCAACAGCTGTGCGCTTTCACAAGCTAACCAGTAGGAGTTTGTCATAGCAAGGAAGGTAGTCTGAACCATGCACGTTGCTGGGCCTAATCACATCAAGAGAGCTCATACAAGAAGATAGGAAGATTTTAGAAATTGGACGTGGTTGTGCAAATTCAAATTGCTACTCGAAATATCGCTATTTTAATCAGACGTGCGCTCGGAGTGTTGGAATTTTTTGACTAGGCATATTTCTCAAGTCAAGTGCAGAAGCGAAATCCGTTGAGCAAGAAGTCAGTGATCCGACAACATCAAAGTGATACATATGACATATTGGAAAATAGACTTAGTTTGTAGCTGTGAATATAGTTATGCACTTATTTATTGAGAAATATGTTCTTTCAAGTAGAGCATACTTGGTAGAAATGAGGTAATAATTCATGAATAAATCTCTGATAATGTCCAATCATGCATGGTAAGTGGTGGAAAACCAACTTTACTCCAGTATTGCTACTCGAGAGGAGTTACATCAACATGTGAGGGTTAATTCTCTATTTTTCACTAAAAGCTTGAGGAAAAGACATATACGTTTCTCATCTGTCATTTGCCGCACTTGATCTAGTGCGTGTGACATGCGCGTGAATGATCCCAACAAAATGAGTTCGGGCAGAGGATTTGTGCAATGTTTGCTTTACGGTAGAAGATTGAGGGATTCAAGCAATTGTTTGTGGTAATTGCGAGGCAACAACCCTTTTTTCCATCGAAACTCCATTGGAGAACACAGGAATAACTTCTTCATAGAAAAGATTTAACATCAACACAAAAGCTTAAATGTGTTTACTTAGGTATTCTCTATCCTGCTTCTCGGCGTGCACCACTAATCGGAAGACCGTGTCTCTGATAAAGATTCCTTGCTTTTTCTATGTGCAATCAAACAAAGTTTGGTGCAAATTCTCCGACGTAGAATTTAGTTGAGCTTAAAGTTATAAATTCTACATCTTTTGTATTTCCCTGTATTTGGAATATTATCGACCCTTGAGGATTCCAAAGATTATTTGTCTATTTTCAATAAGGTTCAATGTGGCCAAAGACAATCACTTGCAACTAGGTGGAATACCACTCTATTACTAATAAAAAGAGCACCTAAATAAGCATATAAAGATACTCTAATTCCCCAATCAGGAGACAAAACGGCATTCTAACCAAATCAAGGACATTTTAGTAAATAGACACCATCCCTTGGGCCTATATAATCCCCTCATCAATTAGACTCCGAACTTTACCCACACTATCCTTAATAATCCCACAATTAGGAGTATACAAAGTTTACAAACCCCACACCAGTAGTGGCCGACGACTAACTAGGAACACCTGAAA
This sequence comes from Avena sativa, assembly GCA_916181665.1. Lineage (NCBI taxonomy): Eukaryota > Viridiplantae > Streptophyta > Magnoliopsida > Poales > Poaceae > Avena > Avena sativa. The sequence continues at coordinate 365,781,992 of OV702297.1, read as the reverse complement.
GAAAAGTAGCGTACACAAACAATCCAGTCCATCCGATCCACCACGCCCGGCCAGCTTCTCCGGCCACCGTCACAAGTTCTTGGCCTGACAGAATCTCGTGTTCTTCTCCGGCGGTGGCTGGAGCGGGAGCGGGATGGGGTTCTCTCTGTACCCCATGAAGACGTCGACGCGCATGCTGTGGAGCACCAGCTTCTACCGCCACAAGTTCCCGGCCGCCTCCTTCTAATCAAGCTTAGCTCCGTCCCGCCGGTCGCCTCCGCGTTTCGAAAGGAGGCGGAAAAGCGCGTGGTGCGCACACGTATAGATAATTATAGTGCCGCAAGATAGGGTGTTCTTTGGTTCTCGATAGGAATTTCCATGGAATCCGGCCGCCTCGTTTTCAGCTCCGCCGCGCCGTGCCGCGCTGCCGGCGCCGGAGGCGGGCAGATGATGCTCTTTGGCGGAAGTGGGAGCTTCCTTGGAGGTACGTATTGGTATCTCTAGTGTTTGTTCTTGGAGTGCTCTGCTTCATTTCACTTTCACGCTTGACTATGTATACGCAGGCTCGCCGGTGGTGGCCGGCGTGGAGGACGGGCGGCGGAAGCGGCCGTTCCTGACGATACAGGAGGAGGAGCTCCAGATGCACGACGAGATGTACGAGTACTACGGGCTGGACGGGCACGCGCCGGAGAGGAAGCGGCGGCTGACGGCGGAGCAGGTGGTGGCGCTGGAGCAGAGCTTCGAGGAGGAGAAGCGGAAGCTGGAGCCGGACAGGAAGAGCGAGCTGGCGCGGCGGCTGGGGATGGCGCCGCGGCAGGTGGCCGTGTGGTTCCAGAACCGCCGCGCGCGGTGGAAGGCAAAGCAGCTCGAGCACGACTTCCACGCCCTCAGGGCCGCCCACGACGAGCTCCTCGCCGGACGCGACTCGCTTCTCGCCGACAACCACCACCTCCGGTCGCAGGTGCTCATCAAACCTTTGATTAACCTCACACACCAGTCCATGACCAATTGAATTCCCGTATGCTTGTGCATCTTCACCGAAGGGTTCACCGAAAATACGTTTGTCTTTATAAACTCACTTGCCTTTGAATTCGGTCCAAGCTCAGATGATATTCAAATTTTGAATTGGCAAATTGTAGAAGAATTTCAATTAAATGCAAACATTTTTCTGGTTTACTGAGAATTGAAATTACTGGCAAGGTTCTTTTCTTAGAGTTTGTTTACGTTAGTAAGTTAATCTTGACTGGAAAAAGGTAAACTAGAAGTACCCTTGTACCTAGGAGGATCCGGAGATATCAAACAAAAAAATTCATACTAATTTCGTGATAAAAGGGACTTGAAGATGGTCGATACACATAGCCTATGACTAATTAGGAAGAGGGAGAAGTGGTAAACAAAAGGAACACGATTTCTATGATATTGCCCTGATATGGGATCATTGACATGTGGACCCAAGTCTTGCGGTCCATGTGTTAGCGGCCCCAAGTATTATAAAATAAGGAGTGAATTCCACCTTTTACCCTCTATTTGTGCATTTGAGACACTAATTATCCTATTTAGTAGGAGTTGTATCCAGATGTTCTATTTAAGAAAATTCTAAGCATGATTTTATCCTATTTTAGCATTCAACACATGTTCTTGGATAAGGCTGACATATTAGGACGATGTGCCGCCACAAAATATGTCAAGATCGGATGACGTCGCTGTCGATCATATCTACCCTTCTCTGCACCAAATGTTCTATTCTTTGTTGTCATCTCGATAATTTTGAAGTTCAATCTTCACCTCACACCTTGCCCAATAGATATGCATCAGAAAATGAGGGTTTAAAGTTTCCAAACATGGTAATTTAGATGAATTTTCACTATATAGGATAATTAGTGTCATAAATGCACAAGTAGAGAGTAAAAAGTGGTACAGAACACAAAAATATACATAAAACGGCCATTCGCATGAAAAGGTGCAATTGCACGATTTCAAAAAGTGGAAATACACATGAAGGTGTAATTGCACAATTAAGTTGTAATTACACCCAAAAATTGCAATTTTACCAAAATAAGTGCAATTGTACAATTTCTACAAAGTGCAATTACACAAAAAAATTGAAATTATAAAAAAGGTGCAATTGCATACAAAAATCTGTGTTATGTCTAACAAACAAAACAAATAAGAAATTCAAAACTATGCAGGGTAATAAAAAATCAAAACATTTAAAAATGCGGACACAAAACTATAATAGTTACCTAAGGGAAACAAATAACCGTGAGAGAGGTTTTACTTTTTACTCCGTTCCTTAGTGTAAGGTGCTCTTGATTTCGTTGGTTAACAACTTATAACTTTGACTATGATTTATAGTACTTATAATATGTTCACAGAAAAAGTATACAAATACATGAATTTTTTTCTTCGATCTGCTGGTGTCACATCCGAATAAGAATAACAAAGAATTCCTAGTAGTAAAAAAAATAGTAAAGTGAACAGATCGATCACAAAAGGGAACCCAGAAATTCCATCAGTACTAGCGCTACAGCTTCTGGATAACTGCAGGGATCGGTGGTTGATATTACATATTTTGCGCCGCGAAGCAAGAATTATTATTTACTGGACGTGTTGGCTAATTTTCAGTACTCAATAGCAAATCATTTAAATCATTGTCAAGCATGTAGCACACGATTATCACAAACCACCTGAATTCAAACAAGACATGTCACCTCCTGACCCAGCAATGCACATTTGCATGTACATCGTGCAGGTGACCTCACTGACAGAGAAACTGCAAGCCAAGGAGTCGTCGCCGGGGCCGGAGGAGCAAACCGCCGCGTCAGGCACGGCACATGCCGGTGCCGCAGGAGAAACGCTAGCCGTTCAGCTGAAAGAAGGCTACGCCGCACTTGACGCCAGCAACGGTGCGGCGGGGGTGCTGAGCTGTTTCGCCGGGGGAGCCAACGACAGCCCGGAGTCCCACTCCTACTTCGCGGACGCGCGCTCGCCTCCGTCGTCCTCGGACGACGACTGTGCCGGAGCGGTCAGAGGCGAGCTTGGAGGCTGTGCCTTCTTCCTCCCAGAGTACGCCATGCTCGACGTCGTCGCCGTGGAGCGCGAGATCGTTGAAAGGGAGGAGGGGGAGGAGGCGCAACTCAATTCCTGGGCGTGGTTCTGGAGCTGATCGATCAGGATTCAGGAAATTAGCATATCTCTCATATGTTGGAACAAGAAATCAGCAAACCTGTGGCCTGCTGACGTGCGCAATGTTTATTCCAGTCCCAGAAGTGTTACTCGCACATATTTGCGTGCTAGGAGTGTTAATTATTCGCACGATTATCAGTGCGTAGTTAATTAATTGTAATGATACTATGGACTTAGTTAAGTAGATTTTAAGGCTGAAACTGTATGGCCCTGCGTCGATGTATTGTAGCCAACCAAAACAGATGATTTAAAAAATTATACATCACCAAAACGAAGGTATTACATGGTTTCTGTTTTTCCATATAATGTACTCCATCCGTTTCAAAATATAAGGTGTTTTAGGTTTGGAAAAAAAAATCTAGACTTCTTTTAGTGTATAGATTCACCTCAAAGTTGAGTAAACCTACATACTAAAACAAGTGGATAGAGACCTGGATCTGGTTAACCGGGAGTGTGGTCATCCTACCCCATGATAGCACGCACAGGGCCTCACGGGAGGGGAAAATCACCGCGGGGGAAATCTCCCTCACATTCCATGCATAGTCAGAGTCATATGACTTCAACTCAGCATGAAAGGTGTCTGCAGTCACCTCCCCCTCTCCTCAGAATCCTTAACTGACAGTATAGTGATCTCAGGTAGGTTCTGTGGAACTAAAAGCTCCACACCTCCCATGTCAATGTAGTAAAACCCAAGGTCAATCCCGTGTCCAATCAACTCCAGCGTCTCTCGGGGGCCCCTAGATGTGCAATCGAGGACACGGTGAGATGGGTCACCACACATCAGGCACTACTCTGGATCTGTCAGTCTGAGCGGAAGCGTCCCCTGACCCCACATTTGAAGCATTGGTTGCGAGTAGCAGGCGACTTCGGACGCTTCTCAGCATGTACCATGGTCGCAGATGACTCCACCAAAGATAATCTATGGCCAACTGGCGACATCCCTGTGTGTTGTGGCGCCTGATGCTGCCTACTCTGCCTCCCTCCCGCGCCCACACCCTGCCGAGAACCCGCCGTAGCACCAGACTTCTTCCGCATTTTCTTCTTCTTCGCCCTGCTATTGTGAGAGACGATGCGGACCGGGACACATTCCCATATTGCTGAATGGGTGAGGTGCGCTCCGGTTCCAGCCCACCCCAGCGAGCCAAATCCCATGCGAGTTGCGGCCAGCCCTAGCCCGTTCCTCTAGTTTCAGACGCAGCGACCGCTCAGAGAGCAACACCGCCAGCGGGGGGTGGGGGGTGGGGTGGGGTGGTGGGGGGCGACAACCCGACAACCAGTCTCACAGCAACCGGCAGCCATGCAGAAAGGCAGCGTGCCGGTCCTAGCGGTCACGCGGGGACACCTCCCGGTGCTAATGTGGTGAGGAGAGAGGCCCGCCCCTCACATCCAGAGGCGCAACGCGTGGCGACGGGCGTCGGCCCGGAGAGCGGCGACCAGGAGGGCGATATGGTTCAGAAACCGCTACGCGAGAAGGAGGGGAGGGCGTACAAGAACGGAGGTGTTAGAATATGTGACCGTATCGTGTTTGTATAGCTATACAGTTATATTGTGTATTCCTTTGTATGTGTCTGTGTTGTATGATACTAGGAGTCCCATTGTAATCCTCCTATATAATGAGCAATACAAGGCACCACTACGTGTGGTTTCCCCTATCTTACAGGCGGTGGTGCCTGGGGGATGGTGACTTGCTCGGGGAAGACTACCGGAGCCTCTTCATGACGACTGCGGCGTAGCTAGCTACCAGCGATGGCGGGTGGGGTGGACGGCGCGAGCAGAGGCAGTGTGTCTCTGAATGTCAATGGCGGCATGTATGCCTTTCCCTTAATCTGTGCCCCTCTTGTGGAACCACAGCCAGGCCACAACAGGCTTAGTTGGGCCGGGTCTGGCCCGTTTCTGGTGGGCCAGGGACGGCCGTGCTCGAGCGTCCTAGCTGCGGTAGGGGAGAATCTAGCCCATGAGGTAGCTAGGCCGCAGCGCGGGCCCGTTAGGAACCGGCCCAATACTAGTTTGAGGCGAGGCCTTCTCCTCCGTCCTTCCCTGTCCTGGAGCGGCGACAACAGCTCCACGCGTCCGCCGACTGAGGAGGGAAGCTATGCTTCAGCAGGACAGGTCTCCCCCGCCGAATCCACTCTCCAAGCCGAGGTTCCAACCCACCAAGGAGATGCTCTCCTTCCCGGACCCCGCCTACTGGAGGCGCGCGCTGGCTATACGTAGACGCAACAGCGCATAGGCATGGGGCACATGGGGCTAAGGCTGCTGGCGCGTGGGAGCACGCGCGGACCGCGAGCTTCGGTGGGTGAACCAGAAAAACTTCGCCAGGGTGGGTAGTGATGGGGATGCGCACCTTGCCTCCAATTTGACCCGCAACGCCTCCCCCGCGTCCACCTCGTCCGCCACATCGGCACACCGGCAACCACATAGCGACTCCGGTGTCGAGGCCATCCCGGCAAGGCAACCTCCTTACCAGGGGCCATGTACCAGGGGTGCGGGTCACCAGTCAAAAGCCACCGGTCAAGGAGTTTGGAACAAATACTCCTAAATTCTTTTTATATAAATATTGCTTTGTTTTAAAATATAAGATGTTTTAATTTTTATAAAACGAGTGTATCCTTGCACACTAAAATGTGTCTAGATGCGTCCCTTTCACAAAAGCTAAATTATTTTATATTTTAAAACAAAGAAAGTAATATACTCGCTCAGTTTGAAAATAAGTGATTTGAGTTTTTTTAGATTTGTATATATCTAAACTCATTTATATTTCCTCCTTCCTGAGATATGTCTAAATAGGTAGTATATGTAATGTAATGTATACTAATATGTAATGTATGTGACAATTCAAAAGAAGAAGAAACGTTATGATAAAACCGATGTTTAGTTGCCCAAACTTCATCCAAACGGCCACACCTTGTTATTACACAATAGTTTGCGGAACGCTACATTGTTTGCATTTCTTCATGGCACATACTGTATTTGACACCACCTTGTGTCTCGGCTAGCCCAGTGTGTCGGCTGCCATAGATAGCTCACTAATCATCTTCTCCACCATGTTCCACGAGGAACCACCAGCGGACATGGCAAGCCCGGCCTGCTCTGCGAGCACCGCCGCATTCTTGAGCGCCGACGCCCTCGTATCCCCTAGCATTATCTCCCTCACCGCCCTCGAAATCTCCCCACTCTTAACCAACCCTCCACCTCCACCCGTGGTATCATCGCTTGTCTTCACTCTGACACCGACCCTAAGTTCATCCACGACCAGCTTCGCGTTGAGAGGTTGGTCAAACACCATCGGCCACACCGCCAATGGCACGCCGGCGCAGACACTCTCCAGCACCGAGTTCCATCCGCAGTGGCTTAGGAAACCCGCGACGCAGTCGTGCTGGAGGATTGCCTGTTGGTTCACCCACCCTCTCGTCACCATGCCCCTCCCTTGGACTCGCTCCTCGAACTCAAGGTCAACGTTATCGTCTGGCCGCAGGGCCCATAGGAAGTTCACCTGGGCCTCCTCCAGCCCACGGGCCACCTCCCCGAGCTGCGCGTCGGATACCGCCAGCAGTGTCCCGAGCGCGACGAAGATCACGGACTGGCCGGCGGCTGCCTTCTCGTCCAGCCACACCAGCCACGAGGGCGCCTGAGTGCCATGGACACGATCGACGTCGGTGGAGGATTCCCTGGCTAGGCATAACGGGCCGATGGGCCAGGCCCTGGGCCCGACGTGCCGGTTCCAGTGCTCGACGTACCGGCTCTCCTGCTCGTGGAACGTGTTCATGATCACGCCACGGCTTCCGGCCACGGCCATCCCCATCTTCGCGTCCAGGGCTAGCACTGAAATGGGGAGCGGAGGGATGTCGGCGAGCGGGAACTGCACGTGAGGGAACTCCGGCACTGTGTAGGTGCTGCCGCCGTTGGCATCGGATCCTGGCTTGTCGCGCACGAACACCTCCCGCATGACGTGCGCGAACGCGGACGTGCCCAGGAACGATACCCTGGGGACGCCGAGCTCCGCGGCCGACGCCCCGGTCCAGTACAGGAACGCGTCGGCCACGAGCAGGCTGGCGGCGGGACGCATGGAGGCGAGCGCCTCCTCGAAGCGCGGCCGCAGCGCCAACGTGGCCTCGGCGAAGCCGGCAAAGGAGGACACGGACGCGATACCCTCGACGTTCTCCGCGCCCTGCGCCGCCGGGAACGGGAGCTCGACGACGTCGGCGCCGGCGGGCAGAAGGGCGCGTACGAAGGCCGCGTTGCCCGGCGTGGTGAAGAAGGTCACGGTTGCGAGGCGCCGACGGAGGAGGAGGTTCGCGAGTTGGGTGAGCGGGATGGTGTGGCCTCTCGCCATGAACGGGAAGATGACGACATGAGGCAGCTGACGGCTGGCATCACATGACACGCCAGCTTGAGCCATGCTTCCCATGCTTGCTTCAGCGCGTTGGGCGACTAGCGAGTAGGCGGCTCGGTTGTATATAGGCCGTGGGGGGAAGTTCGCGCTGGATGCCGTCGCGCTGTAGGCCTCTCGATCATCACGAAATAAATTGTGCAGTAGTTGGTGGTAGTCAACCATTCATGATTGATCAACTAGCTAATATATAGGGTATGCATGGACTTATCGCGGCAAATCACATTGTTTAAGTAGTGTCGTTTGACATGGTAGTAGCCGTCATCTGACTGTTCTTCCGCTTCGCATTTGATATTCACGTCTGCACCTCGTGGTTGGTAGTTGGCTACGGTGACCTGACTTTGCTTCACAGCCATTTTTTTGGCAGCTCCACAGCCATTATATATATGGGAAATCAACGGAATGAGATCGGTAACGAATCTTTTAAGTAAATAATGGAACAGTAGAGAGCGGTATATCCCCCCGACTCTGTCGCCCCTTCCTCCACACCCCCCTCCCCCCTCCGCCCTCCCCCAAGGGCGACGGGGGCTCTCCGGCCCGTCCCTCCCCCTCCAGCCTCCTCTAGGTCTTGAGCGGGCGGGCGGGCTGCCCTGCACTCCGCTTGATCTGGAGCGAGCGGCAAGATAGGGGATGCAAGAATCAGTGACGACCACGACCCGCTATTGCAGCGTGGTTGTGGGCTTTATGCACACATCCTGGTCGGACCCTTTTGGGACTAGTGTGTCCTCGTGAGGGCCTTACGGGCCCGTAGGGTCTGGCTGGACCTATCTAAGACTGGTGTGCCTACAGCTGTGTCCGGTCGACTACCGCCTTAGGTGGTGGAGGCAGTTCTCTCTCATGCGGTTGCGGTACTGCTGGCCCTGATTCTATCTACTTTTTGCCTATGTATTGCAGACCTTGCGACTGTATCCTAGGTGAGACGATGTTGGCAGCTTCGCGACCGTAGTGACACATGCTCATGGACGAATGCTTGTCCTGACGGGAAGATTTGCATATCCATGAGAGAGAAGTAGATCAAGCTACTGCCGCATGGAGATGATTTGATAACATTGGTGATCTAACCGGTGGCGGTCCGACAACGTTTCTCCTCCAATTTTTGTTGGTTGTGGCTCGGTTTTGGTGTTTATCTGTTTGTGATCTGCCTCCTCTAAGATCGCCATGGGAGACTTTTTTTATAGGCGTTTTAGGTCAAGACTTCAAGTTAGGGCTAAAGAGGGACAGTTCTCGATGCTCCAGATGGAAAGAGCCTGGGTGGCGCGGTCCCCCTCCTGGGTCATGCCACCTGGTGTCTTTCGGGCCCCCGGGCTTCGCTCGTGAGGTCCAAGTGACCCAGGTCACTGTCTTCACAAAATAATAATCCTCAAACAATTCAAGATCAATTTGACTTTGTTTAGGTCCCTGAAACTTAAAAATACGAAAACTGAGTTTTACTGTTCTTTAGAGCTATAATCCAAATAAAAGGAATCATTGGTATATCCCCATAAATCAATGTAAAACATTCTAAATGATGCAAATATATAGGAATATGTGACAATAAACTACGAAGTTCATGTATATATTTTTACATGCATCAACCCCACAATACAAAAAGTTATGTGTATGCAGCCTTTTGTTCCTTGGTTGTCCCTTATTTGCAAATTAACTTAAAACACACTCGAAATGAGTGTTGAGTTATAAATTTCCTCACATGGACCATAGAAGCGATTGTGCCATCCACATATTGCTAAATAGATAGACCACTGTCAACTAAACGGAAATTGCCCTCTCATAGATGTTGAAAACTAGATTTTCTCATTAGCGGGTCCATACAATAAGGTTGATGCAGTGGGAAACAAATCGCGGTATATTCTATCTTAGAAATGGGGAAACCTAGAAGTGGGGCTCACAAATTATGGACCAAATTCTACCAAAAAGGCATTAAGGATCAAGCCCTACTTATGTGCACATCTGACACCTGATTATGACATGAGGAGGAGGTACTATGACAAGTTTTAAGAACAAACAAATCTCAAAGTGACTTATGATCAATAAATCAAACCACTTTCCATTGATCTTGTTTGACAACCATTATTCATGCTAGAATTAAGAAAATAAATCGATATTCCATACCCACTATGTTTCCATATCATGGAATTGGAGCCATCATTTCAATTAGAAATTCAACTGCATGGGTACGATATGTTAAGTCAAATCATGTCCGTACCCTCCCCCCAATTCTTTGGGAAATCATATCATTTCATAAATCCATAGTGGCATCCAACATGATATTTCATCTTGGAATTCTAATCACAAATAAATGGTAGCATGTGTGTCCTTTCACTTCACTTCTGCTAAATGCAATGAAATGAAACGAGGGGTGCCAAACGAGATAAGCAAAAAATGTAAGATACTATGACAAGCTCCAAAGTAAATAAAAATACATCATTGTATAGCACTTGTGTGTAGAATCGTGTCAGAACGGATATACACAAAAGCAACAACGTAAATAAAAACTCACAGAACAAGGTTCTTCCTAAATTTACCTAACATCAGCCCTATAAGTTTTTTCATAGAAAAGACACTGAAAGGACATCTCATATATGATATTCCTTAAAAAGGACAATACAAGCGATGAACATGAAGGGAATATGCCCGATACGCAATAATAAAGTGGTTATTATCTTATTCCATGTTTATGATAGATGCTTATTTTTCATGCTATAATTGTGTTAATTGGAAACATTAATACATGTGTCTTTAATAAACAAATAAGAGTTCCTAGGTATGCCTCTCTTATAAACTAACTCGTTGATTAACAAGATGATTAAAGGTTTCTTGATCATGGACATTGGATGCGATTAATAACAGGGTCACAACATTGGTGGAATAATGTGATGAACATTCACCCGAAGTATAGTAATAAGATCAAGTCATTATGTTTATATTGCTATAATAAATCATACAAGGTAACCCTAATCCTTAGACCATGACATCATGTCAACCACTAACACTGGAAGAATACTTGCATAACAGCAAATGTCACACCATAACATGGTGACTAAAAGGTGGGTTCAGGTACTCCGAAAGTGTTATATAGAGGCTCATGGATCAAGAGTGGGATTTTTCCATCCCGATGATGGAGAGATATATTCAAGTCCCTCTCGGTGATATCACATTGACAACAGCTTGCAAACAGGTGATTTGATTACAAGGAATGTTATATCACGGAAACGAGAAAAGAGTAATTGTCAGTAACAAGATCAAACTAGGTATGGTGATACCGATGATCGAATCTCAGACATGTAATATATCGCGAGATAAAGGGATTTAGTTATAACGTCAAAGGTTCTCACGATCACTAAGTCGTCGTTGAATGTGTGGGAGTCAGTATGGATTTTTAGGTCCCTCTACTGATTATTGATCAGAGAGGGGTCTCGATCATGTCTGCATTATTCGCGAACCATACGGTGACACACTTAAGGTACACCGACACCAATTGGGGCAGATATAATACCATAGAAAGGTTTTGATAGCACTAACATTATTTCTATAAGCAATGGAATTGTTTTGGGTCAAATTGTTGAAATTGGTTTTAGATGTAATATCAAAGTTATGCAAGGGGTTTTATGTAAATGTTTGCTAATTGAAGTAATTAACAATATTCCGAATAAAATAAATAAAAGAGTTTTATTAAATGATAGATGGCATTAATTTTGGTGGAAAATTAATGCATGTGAGTGGAGGTGTGTTTATGTGCGTGGAGCATCCACCCACATGAATGAGGGAGAGGTGGGGGCACCCACCTTGGACGCCGACCATGGAATGGGGGATTCCCCTCCCTATAAAAGGACCCTCTCCTCCCCTCTAACAAGTACACCTCCTCGTGAAGGACCTCTCTCCCCTCTAGTTTATTGTAACATCCCAGCATTAGAGCTTAGAAATAAGCTGAACCCAGATGTGTGCATTGCATTCATTCATAGAAAATCTGAATAATTTTCGCGCTTTTAAACAAAACTTGTCAAAGTGATTGAAGCTTCTCTTAACTTGATGGAATTGAAGTAGATCATCAAGTTGACTGCGATAAGTTTCAATAAGACCTTTGCTAAAACCTTATTTTGGGTAAGGGAGATTTGATCTAAGGGTAGATCAAATGTACTAAAAGTTAAACCTTAATACAGTGTGAACTATACTTGATCATTAGATGATCATATTATAGTATTCATTATAATCACTCATGAGTACCAAGTTAGAGGATATAACATCAAATATGAATTTAACAACTATATCTTAATCTCATCTGCATATACCCTGAGTATCATGGTAATATCTAACCCTACTTCTTAAGTAAGATTGAGTAGGAAAGAAACTAAGTTTAGATCATTCACATATATCTTTCTTTCCATATCAATCCTTATCATCCCTATTGAGTTATATTCTAATATCTACTGTTCATCAATGAGGAGAAATCAATTGTTGATTCACCAATTCTCAATCTAACAACTCTTGACCAGAACATAGCTCACATTTAAGTGTCTATAAATAAACAAGTAAGTAGAGATAAATAGTAATGCTAGCTTTAGAAATAATTTATAGGATGGGAATGATTGAAGAGAATCCAATCAATGTGATAATAGAAGGAGTTAAACTCACTCCTGGTTGGATAGAAGAGTTATTTGAAATAAAGATATATATGATAACACAGAGGGTTCCCAGGATGAATACTAAAGATAGTTACCAGGAGTAGTCCTATTGGATCAAGTAGGTATAGTCAATGAATTATATCTCTTAATACAGTAGAGCTAAACAAAAGATAATTATTATACAACTGCAATGTTGTATGAATGGAATCCTTGATTAGCCAACTAGAAACCTAAACTATAAAGGATCAAAAGATTATAGTGATCAAGCCTTATTCACCAATATTGAGTACTTATATCATGTATAAGTGGTATTGGTGGATAAAACATTATTGAAACCCTAGTAGAGATAAGTTATCCTAGAGTAGTCATTACAAGCCACATAAATATGATTTAGGGTTGGAGTGTGGGTTATTGGAGTAAAGTAAATATAGGATGATATCATTCAATTAAAGCTAGTGTAGCATAGAGTTTTAGAAGTGGTGTTATTCATCTTAAAGGATAGTCAACTTTAGAGAAAGGTAGTTGGATGCATACAACTATTACATAAACATTAGTGATGAATGATTAAGGAAGATTATGAGTAGAGTTTGAAGGAACTATTCGTTGGATGGAAGGCTATCAACTGTAGAGTAGTAAATACAACCAAGCCATGATATGAGGAAGTTATGAATACTTTACTATCAACTCAATGGATTTATCAATAAGTTTATAAGAATAATAGGTGAATCAGAATATTCATGTGAAGTAAAATTCATCATGTTAACTCATGCTGATAGATAGAAAAAGGTAGTATATCTAGGAAAGGAATTCCTTAAAAAGAAGTCTAGAATTATGAATTATGGAAGATAGTAATTCTTGGTAAGCAATCAACTCTAAATCTTAAAACCAAGTAGAATATCCATTTCATGTTATTGATCTATCATTTTATATACATATCACTTTATAGAAATATTTCCCTATAACAAATCACATAAGCACATCTCTATTTATTCCAATTATCATAATTATATGTGCTTAGGAGTATCTTTATCAATTCCTTTATATAAAACATTCTAATTATAACTTTCTATTAGGTGATGTCATCAAGTATCACAAACAGAAGAAAATATGCTTAGTTATTAATTCTTTACTCATATCCATAAAGGAATCTAAGTATATTGAAAACCCTAAATCCTAGAGTAAATATTCATAATTCAAAACCTTAAACTTATTTGTTGATCACAATTGATTATATACATTGCCATTTTCCAAATTAATGGGAGTAGTAATAACCATATCAATGTCTTTTATATTTCATGCATCAAATAATGGTATAGGATCTTTATACATATAAAAGTTTCTATCCAAACTATGAGCCAAATAGAGCTAAGTTATAAACAAATAAGAATATATCATTTAGAAATCCATAACTAAAGGAGGAGAGTAAAATAATAAGAAAAGTTTCTACAAATTATTAAAAAGGGGTTCATATAGAGCAAATAAAAGAAATATAAAAAGATTATATAATAAAAGTTCACAAATGATGCTAAACATATTTTAGTATTATTAAAATTATCCAACAAAGGAATCCTACAAAGAAAAGTTCAAAATCTAAGTCAAATTCAAATTTGAAAAGGAAAACAGAAAATAGGAAAAGGTAAAACAAATAAAAACATTACCTGGCCGCAACCCAACCCTACCTGCTTACCTAACGCCCCTGTGCAGCCCACAATAGCCCAGCAACCAGCCCAACTCGTTTCCATCTGTGACTGACAAGTGGGACCAAAGGAGGACCGCGGGTTGAGCTGAAAGAATTGCCAGGGGTTATTCGCAAAAGATATGTCTTCGTCATCCTCACGCACACAGGCAGCTTGCTGGAGGAGCTCGCCGCCGCCTGATGCCGTCATCGCCATCTGTGCGCCAAGATGCTCGCCGCCGTTCCAGAGATGGATAAGAAGGCCACCGCGACGCCTTGCCTCAATCCATATCCTCAATTCCTCCTTATCCTCTCTGATTTGAATGGGCCGAAACCCTAGCTCACCGGAGCCACAACTCGCCATCGAACCACATATCCACACACACTTCCAAGCAACCATGGAGAAGCACCGTCCTCCGTAGATCCTCTCAGAGAAATCCTGCATCAAGGGGAGCACCGGTGTGGACGAATTTGGTCGTTCTTCTTTGCGGCAGTTCGTTGGAAATCTTGTCAGAGAGCTCGCATCCGACCGCGCCTGTCCTCACCGACCTCTCTATCATCATCAGGGTGAGTTCCTGAACCTTCCAGTACCCTTCAATCGCCTGATCTCGTTGTAAATCGTCGTCTCACCGTGTGCCACCGTCGGAGCTCTTCGGAGCTGAGGCTCCGATGACCATTCCCGAGCGGAGCCGCCACTTTAGGACTTAGCACGATGCACTGATTCGAACTAGGCTTATTTCTCTTGCTAGGGCGCAGTAGATCGTCGCCGACGACCAACCACTGACGCTGGTAGTGGTGCTTACGCCATTGCTATGTCATGCTCACCTCATGATCGAACCACGTCAGCTCGTTTGACTAGTCTTTGCCCGCGTGGCTGATGACATGGCCTTGGGCCCATATGTCATTGACTGGGGGTCAAGGCAGGGTCAGTAATAAATGTATTTTCTAAACCTGAGAGCTGAGGTGGGAAATGGCCCACTAGTCAGTGACTCAGGCTAAGTTTAGGTACGGTGTAAAAAGTATTTCCTATTTAAAGAAATAGATAAAATGTTATAAACTTAATTATTAATATTCCAAAAATCAAATAAATGATTAAATCTTGTTTAATTAATAACTTTTGTTTTGTAATTCAGAAAAATGTGTATAATATATGAAATGTTTTTAGAAAATAAAATCTATAACTTAAAACTATTATCAAATATTATTATGTTGATTATTTTAATAAATATTATTTAACAAAGGTTTTATAAATAATAAAACTTTGATAATTCAAATTTAAATAATGGTAAATGTGAAAAATATAAATAAAGTACCAAAACTCTTAGAAAAATAAGAATTACCATTTAAAATTATAATCATACATTATAATTCAACTTAATTAAGTATTTATTATTTATTAAGTATTTACAAAGTAATAAATATTATAAAAATCATATCTTATTATTTATAAATCACAAAAATAAATATAATATACCAAAATGATCACAAAAATAATATCTACATGTTAAAATTCTAATATTCCACTTTTGAGTTAAATAAAAATTCAAATACTTTAATAACTCAAATTTAAACTTATTTACTCCATTAATAATCCATATAAGGATAAATAAAATTTATTAATATTTCAAAAATAAGTCAAATAAGTCTAATAAATAGTATTAGTCTTAAGTATTAATAATATGAAGCCATAATGGTTTAAAACATTATAAATGTTTTTATTTTAGAATTATCTTCAACCTTAAGTGAAGACTACATTCTAAAAGGATTCCTATTCCTAATAAAAAACCGAAAGAACAACTTATGAATAAATTAGATCATTTCTATCTACTTTACCCACCAGATTACAAAAACTACCCCAACATTATAATAAGTCCATTAGTAGTGAAGTAATATTATATTTTGGTTTATAAACCACAACCACTCCTTTAAAAAAAGATAAATGATACGACTCCATTATAAAATCAAGAAACCATTACACCAAGAGAAAGAATAACTATTCTTAAGTAACTTAAAGAAAACATTTTAGATACCCAAAGTACAAATGTTATAAGTGTTATACTTTCAAAACTATCTATATTTTAAAGTTAACTTTAGTCACCAAGAATCTAAATATAATACAATAAACATTACTATATGTTTTATAGTTAACTTTGGTCTGAAGTAGTTAAGTTAAAAAGCAACTCAAGCCAAACCATTTGAGAAAACAAATAACATCAACCACCACTAACTAACCACAAAGCTTGTTTAGACCTTAGAATAGAAACCTTTTCTTCGAACGTTATTCTTTTTGCCACTTCAAACAAGAACTCTTATATAAGCAATTTTGAATAGTATTTCATAAGTATATATTTTATTACTACATATGTATTGCTCATAAACACTCATAAGCTATAATAGAAGCACAAATGTGAAACTATCCAAAAGAACCACACATTCCAACGTAACCATTTTCGGAATCCAAACCATAAAACAACGTTATCTCCGGGATTCGCATTTAGAACGTGCATCACATTACTTATGCATAAAAGCATATTGCTTCTTTAAACATTAGTCCTTACCGGACCAATGATGCCGATTTCAGATTTTGGATCTTATACTAACTCGAAGACCGTGAGTGCATAATCTTGCAATCACAAAAGGCAAGTTCATCACTTGCTCATGTCCTTTGAAGAGTCTTTATCAAAGTATTTACAAATTGTGTGTTATCATATATGCTATAAAAGAAAGAAAATATTATTTTCACAAATAAAGAAATCATAGATATCATCCTAAGTGATGATATAATGGATCAATAGAACTTAGGGTTCTAGTTGCAAACAATGATGATCAAGTAGGGACTTAATAACCCCTGACATCAGTGATTCTAGCGCCGTATATTACGCGTTAGCCATGAGATTTGTAATGGGACAGAGAAGTCAGCTGTATCTTCTTCCTCTCGCATGAAGCCGGATGTGCAGGTCGTGGCTGTTATCCTCATAGCGTGCATATTAATTGGTAATTCGTAGAGGATATGCAACATATGGGTGGGAACCCTCAACATCCCACGATAGTTCTGACATCTAACGGTTTGTACAAACCATTGTCGTAATCCTTTATGTGGGCATGGTGTACACCAAGGAGGCATGCGAGGTCGCGAAGGAGGCAGTGATTGGCTTGGATCATCTTCTGGGCCCCACATCATGGAATTGTGGACGGGAATAAGTTGCCCGGTTGTGCAACAAAGAGTTGATCTCTCATGGGTAAAGTAACGCACCTCTGCAGAGTGTAAGAACTGTAACTTGTTACTCCCTATTCTGGGAAGGAACTGTGAACGCGGCGGGAAAGGAACTCCATGAAAGTTCTGGTAAACCCGTGAAGGCTGACGGACATAGCTTTTCAGAATAAAAGCAACCTTTGGAGAAATGTGTTGGAATTATGCCCTAGAGGCAATAATAAAGATGTTATTATTATAATTCTTGTTCATGATAAAGTTTATATTCCATGCTAGAATTGTATTAAGCGGAAACATTAATACTTGTGTGGTTTGTGAACAACACCGTGTCCCTAGTACGCCTCTATGGACTAGCTCATTGATCAATGATGGTTAAGGTTTCCTAACCATAGACATGAGTTGTCAATTGATAATGAGATCATATCATTGGGATAATGATATGGTGGACAGACCCAAACTAAGCGAAGCAATTAGATCGTGTCATTGTGTTCATCTTTGCGAAGCTTTTCCTATGTCAAATATTGTATTCCTTAGACCATGAGATAATGCAACTCCCTGGTATCGGAAGAAAGCTTTGAGGTCATCAAACGTCATCCTATGAGAGGCTGATCATAAAGGTGTCTCTCAGGTGATCGGAAAGTATCTGTTGGGTTGTATGTATCGAGATGGGATTTGTCCCTCCCAAGTCGGAGAGATATACTTCGGGCCCACTCGGTAATCGATATCAACACCGCTTGCAAGCATGTGGTTAAGGAGTTAATCACAAAGTGATATCGGATTACGGAACGAGTAAAGTACTTGCTGTGAACGAGATTGAACTAGGTATGACTGTACCGACGATCGAATCTCAGGCAAGTAAAATATCGCGAGACGAAGGGAATATATATATGGGATTGATTGAATCCTGGCATCGTGGTTCATCCGATATGATCATCGATGAATGTGTGGGAGTCAATATGGGTGCCCAGACCCCGCTGTTGATTATTGATAGAAGATCATGTCTGCATATTCTCGAACCCGCAGGGTCACACACTTAACGTGTCTCGACGCTAGGATAGATTGGATACTTGGTTTATGAATTTTTTTTCGGAGTCTCGGATGGGATCCGGGATATCACGAGAGGTTCCGAAATAGTCCGGAGAATAAGATTCATATAAGGCAGTGCAGTTTTTGGAGTTCGGAATTGTTCCGGGTTAATCGGTATTGTGCCGGAAGCTTCTAGAACCTTCCGGAAGGGGGCCAACGTGGTCCCACCTTCCGGGAGGGGGCATGGGCCTATGAGGGAGTGTCCTGACCGCATTGGTCCAGGGGCACAAGGCCCCATAGGGCCCAACCGATCCTAGATAAGTTTAAATCGTTTAAACTAGAGATAAGATAGGGTTTCTAGAAGGGAGAGTTTAAATCTTTTAAACTAGAGATAGGCTTGGAGGATGGGCAAGGGCTGGCCGCACCCCCCCTCTATATATAGAGGGCTGGTGCGCCCCCTTCCCCCAACGCACACCTTCCTCCAAACCCTAGTTGCCCTGCTGCCTTCCTCTCTCCCTCCCGACTGTTTGTAGGCGAAGCCCTGCTGCAGAAATTCTCCACCATATACACCGCGCCGTCGTGTTGTAGATCCAATCCATCTCTCCACCATACTTGCTGGTCCGAGGAAGGAGGAGACGTCGAGGTGCTGCACGTGTGCATCTCACGGAGGCACCGCCACTTGTGGTGCTAGATCGGATCGGATCGCGAGGAGGAGAAGCGAGTACGACTACATCACCCACGTTCCGACGAACGTTCCGCTGTGCGAATCTTCAAGGGTATGAAGATCTAATCCAATCTCTCTCGTTGTTTGCATCTCCTAGATTAGATCTTGGCTTTCCTTCTGTTCGCTTCCATAGAAAATTTTGATTTACTATGCTGCGAAACCCTTCAAAATGTTTATAAAAACTTGCATTGCCTACGACCTACGGTCTGTGGCTGTAGTATAGTGCATCAAACACTCCTTTTCTAGTGAATTTGCTGAGTACGCTCGTACTCAAAGTATCTTCTTAACCCTTGCTAAATTCTGAGGTCGGGATAGACAACATCTACATCAAGTTATGCTCCAGGATTCATCAATCAAAGCTTAGATTCTTCAAAGACAAGGAAGTCAACAAATACCTCAAATCAAGCGAATACGAAGTTACTGATTAGATAGGAATATAATCTCTAGCCAAAGAACCTAACTCCATAGTGTATTGCAATAGCAGCAATGCCAACCCCTTAATTAAAATACTAGTCCCAATAGTATAATAGTCTTGCATTGTTATTTTTTATTCTTCTCCGTAAGAAGATCTTTCTCTCTCTCTTTAACCTAGAGTGTTCTCTGGACCTTATGTAAAGAGTGAGATGTAACCTTTAGCCATGTATTGGACCCGCTGTGTTTCTGTTGTGCCATTCTGAGGGATGTAATACTAGTGAACGATGTTTCATTGGTGTTATGTCAACGACTATAGTATACTACATCATGCAGTGGTATGCTGGGTCACCGCATTTATTCCCCATGGATTCAGATTAGCGAAGTACATGTGAAAGATCACGGATGTCGCCTAGGGGGTGACAAGACGATTTAAAACTTTTACGAGAGGGGATCAACAAAGACGGAGTTAAACTAGCGTTTACTTTATCAAGCATAAAAACTAGAACAACTAGGGTTCACCTATGTGCACCAACAACTTATGCTAAGCAATACTAGCAACTATGTGATAGCAAGATATAGACTTCAAGCATGAAGGTTATCACAAAGTAAGGTGCATAAGTAAGATCTCGGATAAAGAGATAACCGAGGCACACGGAGATGACGATGATTTACCGAGTTCCTCCCAACAATGGAGAACGCTTCGTTTGGAGAGGGGGTGGTTTCAAACCACCAACACCACAAAAGGCATCCCTTGTTCTCCTATGAATCTCACCCCAACGGGGTCGATCCACACTTCCACTATTGGTGCACTTTTCGGTGGCAATCCGTAATCTCTCACAAGATTGGGGCACTTCTCCACAACTCAATTGGAGGCTCCCACAAACAAGCTTGGGGAAAGCTTCAGAACTTAAATGGAGGCCCCAAGTAATCTACAAACCTGCAAAACAACTAAACCGTCTAGGGTTCCAAGAACCCAAGGGTAAAAAGCATCTTGTGTTTCACCCAATTGAATCCTCATCGAGAACTCAAACCGATGCACCAAATGCAAATGGCAAGAACACAAGAAGTGCTCAAGTCCTTCTCTCCCAAATTCCACAAAATCTACAAAAGATTATGGGGGAATAAGAGAGGAAGAACAATGGCGGAAATCCACAAAAGACTCCAAGATCTAGCTCCCAAGATGTTCCCCTCACTTAGAGGAGAGATTAATTGGTGGGGTTGCAGATCTAGATCTCCTCTTTTAAATCCCTCAAGAATATGCAAGAATCATAGGAGGGATTGAGGAATAACAATATCAAGAAGGTCAAAAATGGAGGGTAAAACTTGCCAGAATGGTTAAGGAACCATTGGGGAAGAAGGGCCCCTTAAATAGGTCCCTAGAAATCCAACTGTTAGGCCCAGGAATTGCCTGGTCCGGAGTCTCCGTTGTACCCAGGCCAAATAGGGACAAACTGGATGCCAGTCTGTACACGGTCCGGAGATAGACCGGATATTTAGCCCGAAGTCTCCGGTCTTACAAAAACTAGCAGAAAGACCAATACGAAAACAACCATAACTTTTGCATTCAGACTCTGATTTTGATGATCTTGGGCTCATTTTAAAGAGGACAATAAGCTTTATAGTATCATACAGAAAACCATCATAGTACAGCAAGGGGGATAGAACTAAATTACGAAATGTTTGACCTCTCTCAAAAAGACGAACCGGTAAAACCTCCAACATCGAAAACGCAATAGAGAATGCATATGAAATCCGTTTTCGATGAACTAGATCTTGTCATGGAGATTAACACAAGCTATAAATCCTCACATGAGTAAGACACAAATAAGAACCAAGAAATATGATGCCAATGATGCAAAGGTTTGATCTCCCTTCGAACGATGGGGTCAAGTTACTCACTCGAGAGCCCCTCTTGATAGTACGGTTACCTATCCTATAAACTTGTCTCCCCAACTAACACCATGAGACTGGTAAGAAAAAACCTTATCAAGGGCATACCTTTGACTTGAGCATATTCCACTTGAGCTTGATGATAATGATCTTGTCCACCTCAAGATGGAACACCTTTCTTGATTGTGCTAGCTTGGTGAAGTCTTGCAAATTGCTCCCCCATATTCACTATGGGAGAGCCTCTCTTTTAGGCATATCTTCACATATACATGATCACCATTATGATGGCAAGCCCCAAGCATATGATCTATTCGATATGGATCATCTTGAACTTGCACTTAATTTCTTATTTTCTTTATTATGTTAGTGCCTTGAAGGTACACCAGAGATATCATCCATCTTATTATTCAAGACACACTTGCCATAGGCTCAACTCTCCCATGACCAATCTTTGGATCACTCCTTGAACATCTTGGTCATCACTTGATATTCTTCATTTTCTTGTTCTTTCAACCTTGACACCACCACATGGTTCAAGCATTGATAATGGTCAATTCCTACAAGTGCAACTTGATACAAGCATTAGTCCATAGATATTGTCATTAATTACCAAAACCACACATGGGGGCCCACATGCTCTTTCAATCTACCCCATTTTGGTAATTGATGACAACCCTTTGAGAGGGTTTATATAAGGACTTTAACGAATAAAATGGTAGCACCAGTGTCAAATACTACACAAGTATGTGATATTGGTACCACCAAAATATATAGAGCAAAATCCCCCACAATCTATGCATGTGTGATGAACTTGAATTCCATTGCATATATTGCCAACCATTACCGTTGGTGGAGTTTCCTCTATATATCCCACATGCTAAGCAACAACAAAGGTGCAAGAGCATGAGAGGAAAATGCTTAAGAACAAAATCAAAGTATAAACCAACTTCCCTTAAACCCTCTAAAACTTCTCCCCCATTGGCATCGATTGCCAAAGTGGGTGAAAAGTTCTAGAAGGCCAATATAGTGATAATTCCTCCAAAGGCGTGCATTTGCACATATGCAATAATGAATACTTGGAAGGAAGTAGAACTATATTGAGGACCTGGAGATAGCCAAAGAAATAAAATAAAAGAAGCATCAACAAATGATTCAAACAACCACAAGATCCAAGAGAACCAAATGAAAACAACAAATGATACCAAATGGAAACAACAAGATATTATGATTCAAGCAAAAGAGTGTTTAAATGAAAATAGGGAAGCTCCCCATGATTTGTCCATAAATTAGAATAATTGTATTTGGATACAAAATGCACAAACATGGAATCCTCAGTCCCCCATAAGTATTTAAAACACAATAAAGATAAAAAAGACAAATGAGCATTCTTAAATGAATTAGAGAAGTTCCTCAAAGATTATGCACCAATTATAGTAATTGAGTTTGGAAACGAAGTTCACAAGCATGAAATCCTCACTCCTCCAACTCATTTAACGATGCAAGGAATGAGAGATCAAATAAATGCTTAAATTAAATAGAGAAGCTACCCAAGATTTGTGCATACTTTAGAATAGTTGCATTTGAATACTGTGAGACCCCGTATTTACGGTCCGAGAATCCCTGTTATGCATACAATTCACGTTCCCATGATCAGTGAGCCGTGAGCATAACCGACTAGTATCATTACAACATCCATAAAGTATTGATTACAAATCTTACAAAGTGGTCATTATGGCGATTACAACACAAATAGCGGAAGTCTTCAAGCGCAGAGCCCATGTCATGCCTTAACCTATAGGCGACTGACTGGGAGACGTCTTCAAGCGCAGAGACGTCTTCCTCTTCATCGTTCTTCGCTCTTCTGGAATTTGTCCAGGTAAATAGCCATGTATAATGCCACTGAGTACTTTGAATGTACTCGCAAACCACCTTAATAATAATAACAAGAAAATATGCAGTGTGTCTATAGTGGTAGGATGGCTTCAAGAGTGGTTATTTTCTAAATTCGTTTCTCTTGTGGATATAGTATCTACAAGGTTTTGTTGAATACTTTTGTAAAACATTTTGGAAACCTTTTGAAAAGTATTTGGAAAACACTAGGAATGGGTCACCCTATATCACCGCCACGGTCTTCAACTAACTGGGTTATCCTCTTCCTTCTCTGGTGTCCCACGGACCACCAGGTTTTAGTAAACACTTTCTTTATTGAAAACAGCTTTGGAAACAAGACTGGCACCGCTCTACAGCAACCTTCCCAACCATCCATGACCGAGGACTCGGCTATTCGAATAGGTTTACACTTTGCAAAGGTTGTACACTTTACCCACACCAAACGGATACCCTGTCCTAATCTACACTGATCGTGGGTCGAGTAATCGATCAAGACTCTCCGGATGCCACTTTGGTATAGTCCCTACCCTATGAGTTGTTCCTCTCAACACCGGGAAGTCAGGATACACAGACCAACCAGAGTGCTCCCAACTCCCCCAGAGCTGGCACTTTCAATGAGAGGCTCATAGTATCTCCCGGCCACCCACATGGGTGGTACTGCCTCCTCTAGGTGACTGCCTAGCAGATGACCCTTTATGTAAAGGAAGCCCGAGGTTCGAGGGAGATGATCCCTTATAAGTAGTTGCGAGAATTTCTACACCAGGGTAGCAAACATCAAATCTCGCCCTGTTCCCATTTTAGAGTAATGTGGTTGCACAGATTAATTGTTCTGGCAAAACTGCAAAGAACCAGGTGCCTTTTTATAAACCTTTTTCCTCCGCCCTTTGTCCCATCCTTTTTGTAGAACAAAACCTTTCTCGTTTGTCAAACCTCTCTTGGTAGGTCGAACCTCACCAAGGTTTTGTCATAAAACATTTTATAAATATCTTCCCGGGGTCTTCCCATCCTATACTTTTTAATTAGGCTAAAATAGGGTCTCTAAAGGGTTATGGTGTTAAACACCATCTACCATACTTGGGTCAAATGGGTGTCATCAAATGGGATGTACCTAATGGTACTAAGGTGGTAATGGTTTGGAGGAGCCAAACATTCCCACATATAGAGACATAGTATAATAAAGCCATGAATTTTTCATAAACCAATAGTTAAAACATGCACAAATATAAAAGTAGGACAAGGGCTTATGAGCAAGAAGGTGGATTTCCTGATGATTAGAAATATGACAATATGTCCCTGGGCTTGCTAGAATACCAGAATACCAATATAATAATAATATCTCCTCTTCTCGTTGTCAGACCATCGCAACTATCGTCGTTAGGGACCACACATGCAAGCAAACAAGGGCACCATCAACACAAAGCATACAAGCACCATTTCATACAGCAAAAAAACAAGTATTACATGTAACAATTCAGTAGGGTTTGAGAATATTGCAAGTAGAGAGATTGAGGGATGCCTTGGAACAATTGAAGGGAATCCATATGAGTTTAATAGTCTAGGAACTAGGTGGAGTAGGGATTTTAGGTCATGGTTCCTTTCTATATGATATCATTATTCAAAGATGATATCATCATAAAGGTTTTGAGAAGATGAACCCAACAAAAGTGGTTTCACTATTTTATCAATTACCATTGATTTATAAAGGATTTTCTAGTGAATAAAACTCTAGTTTTAGGAAATAATTCACCAGAATAGTTATGGAGTTCCAAAAATTATTTTCTTGGGTGATTAGGTAGTGTTTTATGGAATGATTTACTGGGTTGGAATCATCCCAAAAAAAATCCGGAATGCCCCCAAGAAATTCCCAAAGGCAGTACTAGATGATATTTGTATTTTTAACCAGATTTAATTTACAAAAGATTTTGATATGATTCCAAGGACACATGCTAGGTACTTGGAATTAATTTCTGTAGAAATTGGAATCATCATTTTTGGATTTGCAGAACTAAAGTGGTTAATTTATTAGTGAATAAGCTATGCATAGACAAGATTAATTTTCAATAATGCAACATGGGCTTAAAAAAATGGGCTACCGGGTTTTGATACATAGTGGTATACATGTACACTGGGAGTTGGAATTAGGTCAATACCCATTTTGGTTTGACCTAAATAATTTGCTAAAGTCACAATAGGAGTGTTTTAGTTATTTTTACCAGGGGTAATCTAGGAAGAAATTTAATGGGGGTCCAGGGTGATATGCAAGGTATAACCAATACCATGCAGTACCAAAAGGATTCAAGGCATTTGAGTTGGTAGAACTATTTGTAGGAATTTATTTGTAGAAATGATACCTTTAGGTATTGAAATTCTTATAAATGATTTGTACATTAAAATGCTCCAACTATGATACGACATGTTGAGGAAAACACATGTGCATATACTAAAATTTAGATCTGGGCAGATCCTAGTCATATTCATTTTTGTTTGTATTTAAAACTAAGGGGCAAACTTCAGATATGTGATTAAATAGAAAAAAAGGGCGGAGTGGGCCGGATCTGGAGGGAGATCGAGCTTACTTGGACGCGCAGAGGAGAACCAGCCCACCTGGGAGCTACCGAGCGCACGGATGCGCGAGTCAAGAGGCCGGGCGGGAGCCCGCCGGTCAGTGTTAGAGAGGCTGCGAAGGGGTACGGGGGAATCCCTGTCGTTGGATTTAAGGAGATCGAACAACGACTGCTCTTCTTCTTTGCAGAGAACACGTCGGCAATGAGGGAAACCCTAGGGATCTCGGGGTAGGATGGGAAGCGTACTTTGGGGTCTGAGGGACGTCGGGGAGGCGATAGGTAGATGCGGCGCGTGCCTCCGATCCCAACGGGAGCAAGGGCTTCGGCGATAGATGGGGTCTCGAGCGTCGGCGCCCGTAGGGGTTGACTCGGAGCTCACCGGCATGGTCCCCGGGGCATCTGCATGAGGATGAAAAGGAGGGGGTTAGATAGGGTTTAGCAAGGGGTTATGCTGGCTCAAGAAGAATGAAGAAAGAAGCAGATATGAGGCACCACGGTCTTTGTTTCCCTTGCATATGTCTGAGCTCCAACTCACTTCCCATGTTGAGGGAGAGTAGGGGAAAGGGCAGAGGCGCCAGGGGTGATTCTATGGGGCTAGGGAGGCGAAAGGTGGAGAAATGGGAGGAAGGTAGGGGGCACCTCGAGCTCGATCTCATCCATGGCTGAAGGGGAGTTTTTTCCTCCTTTGGTCAGTAGGAAGGGGAGATGGGGGTGGGAGCTTGCGAGAGGCAAGTGAGGAGGAGGGGAAGAAAATGAGCAGCAGAGGGAGGTTCTGGAGTGGCTCTGGCCCTTTATTTGGGAGGGGTGGTATAAGGTGGACCATGCTCATGGAGAGTAATGGGGAGGGGAAAACCATGGGTGGATTGGTCCTGTGGGCGTGGGGAGGGGTTTCTAGTATGGTGTAGGGCAGAGGGGAGAGGTGGCAGCTGCTATGATTATAAAGGAGGGACAAGAATTTATCTAGCTAAGATTTGTCCTGACATCCAAGCACTAGGGGACAAGGTTTTAAGTGGGCTACAATGCTTTATACAGTGCTACATGACCTGGGGGTATGCTGGGTGCTGGAGGATTGCTTGACAAGCTTTGGTGAGGCTTTGGGATGTGGTTTGCTAATGGTTTTCGATGGTATGATCAAATTGGACATAATGTATGATTATGAAGAGACTCTTGGTTTTTGATCCTTTCAAGAGGGGATAAGGGTTTGGATATATGGGTATGGTCAAGATAGATTCCCAGTATTTATTTGGGAATTTTTTGAATATTTTAGATCATCGTTTTATCAATTATTCAAATAGTACATGAACTATTTTCTTGAAATAATTTGTAAATATTGAATTGGACAAAGTTGGTTTTTGGTATGGGAAGGTCCTAAATATGAATACACACTTATGAGAATTTTCCCAATATTTATTGAGGAGTAAAAGTATTTAAAATCATTATTTCTCCATTTCTGCCATTTAAGAAAAAGGGCAAAAAGAAATGATAAAGCATCTCAAAAATATTTATTTTTGGGATGGGAATATATTATATGATATATGGGCATCAAATGTACCTTGATTTGTCAAATTAGTATGAGGAAAAACAAACTTGTCTTTGTATAGAAGGTTTTGAGGATTTAGCAATTAAAGTAATTTAAATAGTTTTAGGCTCCAAATAATTATGGGAATTATTTTTAAAATGTTTATATTCAAGGTGGATGATGTAAAATTGAAGTATCTATCATAATCAACCTTGGGTGTTGCAAAACAAGATGGATTTTGGAAGATAACAAGGAGAGGATATAGGGGTTTGTTATTTTCATACCACCTAAACAAGGTTGGATTAGGGAGCTCAGAGATCACCTTGATACAAGGTATTGATGGATGGTTATAACATGTTATATATATTATCATGATTCCAAGAGTTGGTATTGGTTGTATTTGAGGTGATCTAGAAGGGTTGACAAACTTTGTTGAAAACAAGGCTGCCATAACAAATGAGTTATGATGCCTCATAAACCATGTGGTTTAAGATGCACAATGTTCCAATGGAAACAAGTGGAGTATGGTTTGATAGATAATGGTTAGTATATCATAACCATGCAAATATTTGGTCAAGGGTAGGTGGCATATGGATGTGAGCTTCTGCCAAAATAGGCAACATGATAAGATTTGCAGAAAAGATTATTATCTTACCTACAAAACCATCATGGATGAGTGGGTACAAGAATGGATTATACAAGGAAAATAGTGGTAATTGGTAGTACTAATGATGTACTACAAGATTGTTAAATTACATTCTCCATAATGCACATAGGTTAGAATAGGTGGAGTCTCAAAGATTGAATCCAGCTAAGGATTCCAGACTTACCCATTTTGGCAGATTTGTGGGTTTGGACTAGATTACAAGTGTAGTTGATTTTGCGGGAAAGCTAGGTTCCAAACTCATGATCAAGGGGTTTATGTTGAAGTGTTAATTAAGTAGATAGTATTCATGCTTATATTGGGTCTTCATTGAGTTGGAAACTATCAAAAGGGATTATATCTAGATTGATCTGATTAGGAGATGAGATGGTTACTTTAGTGGCTTAGAGATGATATCAAACTTAGGAGGTTTGCTTAGGAGTTGTATTCTTGCTTTAACTTGATCCTAAAGGATGAGATCCTAGGATGGCTCATGCTACTTACTAAGCAGAGAAGTCATCACACTAGAATTTTAAAGCAATTCATTAAACAATAGATCAAGGCAACTCATCTTATCAAGCTTATCCACTGATACTAGGGTTACCATCAAGCCTATCTTGAGGTAAGGATGGGTGTTTTGAAGAGGTTGTGCTTTTTAATTAAGGTAAGTACCTATTGGTATTTCTACCAAGATTAGAATGAAAAGTTTTTATGAAAATTTTTGGAAAAAACTAGAGATAAGAGTAGTTGAAGTTCTATCTTGAAAACATAAGGAGATTATATCTAGGTATCTATAGTTTTGTTAATTAGAACTAATAATATAATTTTGTTGGATCCAAATCATCTTGGATCAAGTTTGAAATGCTAGAACATTTGAGAATATGAAAGATGAGCCAAGACATCCTCTTTTGTAAAATAGCCTTTGTCAACTAGGGTTGAGATAAGAAGTATATTATCTAATACACCATCAGATAGATGAACACAAGCACCAAGCATTGCAACACTCAACAAGAGAAAGTTTTTGTTCCCCCTGATTTTGCCTTTTGACAAAAGATTAGGGTTGCTGAAATTGGGATGTTACAAATACAACATGCACAAATATGGAATCCTCACTCCCCCATAAACATTTAAGACACAAAAGGTGAGAAACAAGGCAAATAAGCATTCTTAAATGAATTAGAGTAGCTCCCCAAGGATTATGCACCAATTATGATAATTGTATTTGGGACCAAAGTGCATAGTCATAGAATCCTAACTTCTCCAAACTCATTTAACAATAAAAGGCATAAGAGAACAAATATGAGCTCCCAAAGATGCAAACACAAGAGACAAGAACTCATAGGCAAATAAATTTGGACACCACCGAGGCACAAAAATCAAATAAAAAGGTGGTCTCCAAAGAAAAGAATATCATTTTTTTATTATGTGTATAAGTTTCCAAGTGGAGAACATCGCAAAGACATATATCCACGAGGAAACAAGCACACACAAAGAAGGTATACAAGAAAGCACATGAAAAGCAAAATGAAATCATAACATATACCAATAAGATTTTTTGCTTGAAAGCATGACCAAAAGCATAATTTTATCTTATTGTACATCAATGAGCTTCAAAAACCAACACACCACATACATTACAACTAACATCAAGGGAAGAGTATATAGTTGGAATATATGGAGAAAGGCAACAAGTATTACAAAGGAAAACTCAACTAGCAAAATCTCACTATTACACATGAGAGAAGTTGAGGAAAATATAGGCAATAAAATTGATAGATTGACATATTTGGGATTGGTGAATCATATGCATGATTTTGTATAGTCCCAATTATATGCACTCATATCAATCTTACACACCTTTACAATAGGCATTTCTCTTTAAAACCAAAGCTAGAACCACAACAAATACAAATACAAAAATTCATGCTAGAAGACAACCCACAAATGGTTAGAAGCAAGATATATGAGCATGAGAAAGAGATACTTGTTACCAATATATCATTGATAGGATGTAGTAGATATGAGTTCATATATCATCCTATAGCTTGCCTCCAATTTCCATGCATGCACCACTTCTTCAAAATTAAGAGACAAGCATCCAATATATCTCCAATGTACCTAAAACACATTAAGTACAATATGGTCCCTAAACTTATTGGGTCCAAAGTAGTTAGAAAACTATAATACACAGGAGAGACTCCACATAAATATGTGCATATTGATATAAAATTGAATTTTATACACATCTTAGCCAATTAGGATTTGGTGGAGTTTCCCTTACGTATTGGATCAAGGAAACCAAGCATGCCATAATATGTATTTAGTACATATGCATGCACACGATTTTTAATAACAAAACAAGATATAATTTGAACAAAATACCAAGTAAACCAAGAAGGCACACCAAAGTGTGATAAGACTAACGGTTTTCCAAATTATATCAAAGACCAAATCAACACATGAAACACCACAAATTCAACAAATGAACTAGCAAAAAGCTAAAGATCAAGAGATAGACAAAAACACAAATGCCCAAGGATTTATCTCATTCTAAAAAGTTCAAAATAATTAACAAGGAATGAGACAAAACTAACTCCCCAAAATACCAAGGTTCCAATAACCAAAGCAAACTCTTTACAATTTCCATGATGGCAAAAGTACCAAAATGAAAAGTTCTACTTCCAAAGACATAAAACACGATATGGATCAAAACATGTTATGAAGAAGCATAAAAGGAGTGTTCTAAATAATATAGGAGAACTCCCCCATGATTAGTGCATTATTGAAGATTTTGTATTTGAATACAAAATGCGCACACATGGGATCATAGCCCTACCTACATCAACTAGAGCACTGAATGATTTCAAGACAACAAAAGATCCATAAGAATTAAGGAAGACATGGGAGAGAAAACACAACATATTCTTGGCAAGAGATAAGTCATGTAAAGCAAAAAACCAATGTGAAAATGATCAATAAGATCTACCACATATTATAGTACTGATTGTCTAAGGAAAAGGGACTTTCAAATATTTCCCGGTGGTAGATAAAAAATATATCCAAGATCATATTCAAAAATAGGAAGCAAATTTCAAAAGATAGGAATTAAAAACCAAGAAGTGAAAGACACCCTTGAGGGTTTTAACTAGTTAAACAATCACTCAAAGCAATGATTAGAATAACTAGATGCAAAATTCTTGCCAACTTAGATATAAGAATTCATATATGATGAAACCATACTAAGGAAATCTCTTACAAACAAGATCCAAAATAAAAGCGATAAAGGCATTCAAGAAAATTTGAACTTGTTTGAGCAAATGTGTCACATAGGAGCTAGATAATTATCAATATCAATTATAAGTGAGACAACCTCAATTTTTCACATTTTCTAGGCTTGTATGCACTAAACATATGAATCCCCATAATGGGATAAACCATAAATCTCAACGCGAGGCAAAATATCCAAATAGAGATAATTGATGGACATAATAGAACTTGAATTTCTCATAAGAGTCATACCACATAGAGACTAGATAATACTGCGATATTAATACTAGGTGGTATTCCTAATGTACACACATTTTTAGGATTGTGGAATGCCCAAGCATAACACTCTCCCAAAAATGGATAGTCCACTAATCTCTCACAAGAGCCAAATAAGATCCCAAATATATTCAAGAAAGGCTACAACACAAAAAAAAACGCATACATGGTGTGCCACCCAACATACACAAATATACTTGATAAATCAAGATAATTACATAGAAGGCACACCATGTACAAAATCATGCAAGGTACAAAACTAACACATGCACAAGGGGGGAGTAACTTTCAATGTAATGAGTTGAGCACATTGATGCGGCTCAGATCACTGTAGATCTTCATTGGGATACCCCAAGAAGAAGGTGTGATGAGCGCAGCAGTAAGTCTTCCCTCAGTTATGAAACCAAGGTTATCAAACCAGTAGGAGTAAGTAAACGACCCCAAGGTGTTGCTAACAACTTGGAACCTGCACAACACAAACTCAAGACTTTGCCCCAACGAACAGTGAGGTTGTCAATCTCACCGGTTTACTGAAAACAAAGGATTAAACATATGGTGTGGAAGTTAATGATTGCTTGCAGAAAGTAAACAGTAACAGTGGATGATGTAACTATGGTAAAGATTGGACCGGGGTCCACAGTTCACTAGAGGTGTTCTCCTTAAGATAAATACATAACATGCTGGGTAAACAAATTACAGCGGGGCAATTAACAGGACCGAGCAAGGCATAACAATACAATACTAGACATTCATGATCCTATGATATTTGATTGGGCATTACAACAATATACATAAACCGCCATCCAACTGCATCTATGACTAGTAATCCACCTTCAGGTTATCATCCGAACCCCCTCCATTATTAAGTTGCAAGCAACGGATAACTACTTTAAGCAATATGTGTAAAGTAAACAATACAATTTTTCCATGAACAAAAGATTGTTGGTTTCTCCCTAGTAGCAATAGCACATCTACATCCTTAGAGATTTCTGTCACTTCCCCAGATTCAATAGAGGCATGAACCCACTATCGAGCATAAATACTCCCTCTTGGAGTCACTAGCATCTACTTGGCCAAGATAGCCACTAGAAACGGAGAGAATGCAAGATCTCAAACAACACAGACATGATAGAATCAATAATCATAAGACATGATAGAATCAATAATCAATCTGACATAGTGATCTCAATATCCATCGGATCCTCGCAAACACAACATGCATGATTACAAATAGATGATCTTGATCATGAATGGAGCTCACAAGATCTAAACATGATAGCACAAAGGAGGATAAACAACCATCTAGCTACTGTATGGACCCATAGTCCAAGGTGGAACTACTCACGCATCATACCGGAGGCTGGAATGGTGATGAAGAAGGCCTCCAGGATGATCTCTCCCATCTGGCAGGGTACCAGGAAGAACTTCAGATCCACCCGATCTAGGGTCGATGGTGGTGGAGGATACGGACTGTTTCGTGGAGATCTGATCGGGTACTTAGGGTTTTGGCATCAGGGGGTTTATATAGGTGAAGAGGCGAGGCAGGAGGGCAGCCAGGGGGGCCACACCCTGCCTAGGCGCAACCTAGAGTGGGCCCGTGCGTGGGGGGTGCGGACACCCTGTGGCACCCCTTCGGTCGCCCTTCGGTCTATGTGTTCTCCTCGGTGAAATATTGACTTTGGCTTTTGTCCCGTCCAATTCCGAGAATATTTCCTTACTAGATTTTTCTGAAACCAAAAATAGCAGAAAACAGGCAACCGACACTGCGGCATCTTGTTAACAGGTTAGTCCCAGAAAGTGTATAAAAATACCTCATAGTGTAGACAAAGCATATCAAAGTTGATACTAAACAAGCATGGAGGATCAAAAATTATAGATACGTTTACGACGTATCAAGCATCCCCAAGCTTAACTCCTGCTCGTCCTCGAGTAGGTAAGTGATAAAAAGAATATTTTTAGGTGACATGCACCATCACAATCATGATCAAACCATTTGTAACCATTGAAAGCTAGGATCAAAGTACTCTAAACATGAGCATGAAAGATGAAGTTCTAACAATAAGACATAGTAATTATACTACAACATGAAAGGATACAAACAAAGATTCATGAATAACAATGCAATGAAAGACGTTTGTTTGTTTCACATATAGAAAACATAGCATAGTGGCATTCAGCTTGTCCCACGTGGAGTAGCAAAACATAAATGTATAGGACACCTTCAAAGTTCATAAGGGTGACTAGATACAAATAGTTCAAGAACAAGCAATATCAACATTATGAATCAATCAATAAGTTTTGGGACAATGCACATAGAACTAAGAATGACAACTATTCTCTCTTAATTGGTGCATAAAGATAGAAGGTGGAGACTCAATATAAAAGTAGGGAGAAAGGCCCTTCAAAGGGAAGCAGGGATTTCAAGTCTCATAAAGAGCTTCCAAAAATTATGGTACTTGTTAGCTTTCAGCTCTCATTGCCCCTATCATAAGCATCTTGAAGTGATTAAGGTTAAAGTGAACAAAATATGGAGTATATGCTTGACAAAGTATAAGTTGGCAATCTCATGTCCCTTGAGTAGAAGGGTCGTTCCTCATGCTACTCAACTTTAGTTACCAGTAAGTTCTTGTCATTGTAAGTACATGTGTAGCAAAGAGAACCGCCAACGGGTACCCCTTGCCCCATGACACAAGAGCTATCCCATATCAAAATTACAAGACAAAATACAATGAGCATCTCAGCAATCTTCTTATTTACCATGGGAAAATGGTGCCTTTTTCTCTTCTTTCCTCTTTTTCTCTTATCTTTTTTCTATGTCTCTTTTTTATAAGAAGAATGCTTCTTAGATTGCTCACTATGGTGATGCTGCAAGTTTCCACCATGATTAGGCATGGATTAGGCTAGCGGCTCAGGCGTTTCTCTAACACGCATACATAACTCCATGGACTTACTAGATCCCCTTTTATTTCGCACCGCCGATATCCATAAACAAAAGAGCATGATATCAACTGGGTAATATGTATAGGTGTTGAAAGTGTTCCCCATGACAACACGATTCTGCTAATTCCCAACTTATAAGTGCAAGCATATACAACATAGATGACACAATGGTTCAAGTTTATTAGGGGCAATAAAAATAAAGTGTGCCATCAAGTTTGTGAGAGCTTTAATCACTAATTTTCACATAACAAGTTTAATTTGGAAGATAAATAAAACAAGAATATACTTGGAATGGTGTAACACACCATGCATAGGAATTTGTAGTGGACACTTTGGAATAACTTGGTTTCTTGGGAGTTGGATGCATGAGTAGAGCTTACTCAATACAAGTGGAGGCTATCAAAAGACTGGGAGCGACCAACTAAGAGAGCAATAATGGCCATATTCATGCAGAGCGACAAACCATTATCAATCAAAGCATAAAGTGGTACCACAATTCAAAAACTAAATGATCATAGAGGCTAAGGTGACTGGTTTATATTCATAACATGGTGTGAGTATGTGCCAAGTCAACCCAAACAAAGCATCAAAGGAGAATACCACAATACTATGCTTTTGTATGCTAAAACGACGCATGATTCTTGCAAGGCACATTAAGCAATCTCAATTGTTTGGAACAAATCATGCTACAGCAATAATTACTAAGCATAAGGTCAAAACAACATCTAGCATGACATGATAAAGTCTAAGCAACAGTCAAAACAAGCTCCCTTTTGTACCACTATAAGCATGGAACTTTCTACTCCTTTCCAACACCAATCAACTTATTTGAAACATCACAGTGAAAGCGGGGGTCCAACTACTTTATTTAAGCAAATTAAGCAAACGAAAACCAAAAAAGAAAACTAAGACGCTCCAAGAACAACACAACTATGCATGAAACAATAAAAACGAAGTGTCTAGAAAGAGACCTGAGATTTTTATTGATGAAGAAAGGGATGCCTTGGGCATCCCCAAGATTTTATGCTTGTACCTCTTGAATATTTCTTGGGGTTACATGGAGTGTCATCCCCAAACTTGAGCTTTTTTCCATTCTTCATCTCATTACATCATTCTTCCCCTATACTTGGAAATTTCCTTCATACAAAACTTCACACAATCTTCATTAGCAACATTAGTGCATTCAAAAGTAATAAACCATTGGGTTTAGTTCAAAAACAGCAAAACTTTCATTAAAAACACAAGATACTGTAGCAATTCCTTCAAAAAGTTCAATTTACCAAAGAAAACCTAAAAATAAATCGATAAAGAGGCAAATGTAAATAATGGCAGAAATCTGTCAAAACAGACCAGCAGGTAAAACCGATTTTTTCAAAGACCTTCTGTTGCTCAAATAAAAAAGTGTTGAACTAACGAAAGTTATATAACAACCTGGGGGATTTACTTGGAAAATTACAAATCAATCTGACATACAGAGATTTTTCACGAAATTTTACAGTGAAGCACGAAAATCTGTTTCGGGACAACAACTTCCTCAAATCTTACTTCACTCTCATTAGAGGTTATTCTTGGCACAAAAATCAAATAAAAAGGATAATGAGTGGTTATTATATAAGTAATAACTTCCAAGACTCAAGAAAACTATTGGGTTATCTCCCAAGAATTACTTTTCTTTAACGCCTTTAAGTTAGGCTTGAAAGTTTGAGAAGATGCTCACACAAGAAATATGAATTGAAGTAAAAGAGAGCATCAAGGAGCAAATTCTAAACATATTTAAGTATAACCCACTTCATATGCATAGGAATATTGTACCCAAATAAATTCACAAGAAACAAAGTGACAAGCATAGGAAAATAAAACAAGAGTAACTTCAAAACTTTCAGCACATAGAGAGGTGTTTCAGTACCATAAAAACTTTTACAACCATATTTTCCTCTCGCATAATAATTTTTAGTAGCCTCATGAATAAACTCAACAATATAACTATCACATAAAGTATGCTTTTCATGATCTATAAACACATAATTTTTATCAAGCTAAAAAATAGTGGGATTAAAACCTTCAAAGCCACTTTTAACAATTTTATAACAAGATGACTGATCATTCTCAAGAGGTATGGGGTTCCAAGATAAAGTCAAGACCTCTCCAATATCATTTTAAATAGTAGTACTATTAATATTATCAACCAATATAGGACCATTATTTAGAGCTTTATCATAAACATTTTCTAAGCAAAACTCTTTAGTACCATGCATTTCAGGAGCATAATTATTATCACAAGTTTTTACCCAAAGTAGATATTTAAAAAGAATCCACAGGAACATAACATTCATCATCCTTTGGTAATCAAGGGGGACAATCAAATAATGTAAGGGATAAAGAGTTACTCTCATTAGAAGGTAGGCATGGGTAGCTAATCCATTTTTCCTCCTCTTGATCATCACTCTCCTCCTCTTTTTCATCTAATGAGATTTCAGGTTCAGTAATTTCTTCTTCCATAGGCTCCTGCAAGGCATTAGTCTCTTCAGTTTGTGGAAAGCATCTATTGATATATTTAAGAATATAGACATTTTTTCCTTATAATTATCAAAGAAAAATTTAAGTATACTAGTTGAATGCACGTGCGTTGCCATGGTCTGTAAAGTTCTTTTTCTAGTCACTCCACTTCAACGGCACTTTAGTGGTTTCCATAGTCACCCGTCGTCATGGTCTGTCAAGTTATTTTTCTAGTCACTCCACTTCAACAACACTTTAGTGGTTTCCATAGTCACCCGTCGTTGCAAATCTTGTTTTCTCCAACCCAGCAAAGCACTATAATCTCCTTATAGGCCATGACTTCAGAGTTGCTACAGAATGACATAAAAAATATAGCAACATTAATCAAAATATTCATTATGTGTGTACTTCCTCAACCATTGTGATGGTTCACTCCTTCTCACCAAATTCTTAAATAGTTATAGACATAGCTAGGCATTATGAGTTGACAAAATATTTTATTTCCTCTTTGTAACAGGTAATTCATCTATGGCATTTGTATTTAACACAACGTGACAAACTATTACTTCCTTGTGGCTCCTTGGACAAGATCCGATCATCCATGAATGAACTATCTAAAGGCAGTAAGATACAAACCGGACTCTACAATACAAAACAGAGCACATTGATTTGGTCACGTCAGCTGCAGCGCATGCGCTGATGAGGACAATTGATTTGGGCGCATGAGTTAATCGCTCCGATGATAAAACGCGTTGTAACTCTGCAAGTGAACTGTGGTCTCCAAAAGGAAACATAGCAAACGAACCTCACCTATAAGACATGCGGAAGCACCGGCAGGAACAAGAGCACGATGTTGAATGCACAACACGTCCGTGTGGTCCTGGTCCAGCTCCCCTTTGTCTGCGTTTGGCCTCTGAAACTTCCCGTGCCATCAATCTCATCTGAACTGTAGGGATGTGTGAGACATAGGGCAGTGAACCAGTCGCAGTTTAGTACCAGGAGCCACGGCCCTGTGCTGACAATGTCCTCGGCGCAAGAAGTAATCAGCTAGCAAAGAATCAAGTCCATACAACATAGTCGATCCAGTTCCCCAACAACAATTCCCCGGGGCCTTTGGGTTAGATTGATACCTCGTGTCGACGATGAATTCAAACTCATTCCTATGTGTAGGTGCACGCAATTGATTTCGAGTCAAACTCATTTCGTGTTGGACCGTAGCGGTTGAGCCATGTCGTTGGACGAAAAAAGGGGCCGAAGGAATTGGGCCGAACAACCCTCACTTTTCACTTGGCGGTGGTAGTGCAAATAATTCGGTCAAACAGCCAAGGGCAAAACGGTAAAAACTAGGCAGACGGAAATTTGGGCTGGGTGAAGAACGGTCCCAATCTTTTTAATAGTATAGATCATAAACCTCATATTCATAAGGTGAATCATCAGTATTTTCAAGCAAACTAGCAAGTTCAAATGCACCCTTCCAAGCAATAAATTCTTTAATTTGTTTCACATCATAAATTCATAATTTAGTTTAACATAAGAAGATATGATAACATTATCATTATACTTACATTGAAAAGGGAGGTGTTTATACCTCCTACAGCAACAAGATTTATCACAGCAATAAGTAACATTATAAGTAGAGCACACGTTCATAGCAATGGTATTCAATTTGTTCCTATAAGTGTTTCTCTTTTTGTGACAAACGGTATTCCTTATAATAATATTTTTGTTCTTCTGTGAACCCACCTTCCCAATAAGAACTAGTTTCAAAGAAACCAACTATTGATAGAAAGCATGACAAAGCAAGGCAATAACATACCAACAACTATAGTAGAAACTATTTTTTGTATTTTTGAAAGAAAGAAACAGGGAAAATAAAGCAAAAAAAACTAAGAAAAACAAAAACAAAGTAAAGAGAATGGTTGTAAAGGAATCCCCTTGTGAAGCTGTCCTTAACTCCCCGGCAACGACGCCAGAAAATGTCTTGATGCAGCTCAGATCACTGTAGAGCTTCGTTGGGATACCCCAAGAGGAAGGTGTGATGAGCACAACAGTAAGTCTTCCCTCAGTTATGAAACCAAGGTTATCAAACCAGTAGGATCAAGGAAATGACCCCAAGGTGTTGCTAACAACTTGGAACCTGCACAACACAAACTCAAGACTTTGCCTCAATGAACAGTGAGATTGTCAATCTCACTGGTTTGCTAAAAACAAAGGATTAAACGTATGGTGTGGAAGGTAATGATTGCTTGCAGAAAGTAAACAGTGACAATGGATGGTGTAACTATGGTAAAGATTGGACCGGGGTCCACAGTTCACTAGAAGTGTTCTCCTTAAGATAAATACATAACATGCTGGGTAAACAAATTACAGCGGGGCAATTGACAGGACTGAGAAAGGTTAACAATGCAGTACTAGACATTCATGATCCTATGAGATTTTATTGGGCATTACAACAATATACATAGACCGCCATCCAACTGCATCTATTACTAGTAATCCACATTCAGGTTATCATCTGAACCCCCTCCAGTATTAAGTTGCAAGCAACGGATAAATGCTTTAAGCAATGTTGTAAAGTAAACAATACAAATGTTCCATGAACAAAAGATTGTTGTTTTCTCCCTAGTAGCAACAACACATCTACAACCTTAGATATTTCTGTCACTTCCCCAGATTCAATAGAGGCATGAACCCACTATCGAGAATAAATACTCCCTCTTGGAGTCATTAGCATCTACTTGGCCAAGATAGCCACTAGAAACAGAGAGCATGCAAGATATCAAACAACACAGACATGATAGAATCAATAATCAATCTGACATAGTAATCTCAATATCCATCGGATCCCCACAAACACAACATGCATGATTACAAATAGATGATCTTGATCATGAACAAAGCTCACAAGATCTAAACATGATAGCACAAAGGAGGAGAAACAACCATCTAGCTATTGTATGTACCCATAGTCCAAGGTGGCACTTCTCACGCATCATACCGGAGGCTGGCATGGTGATGAAGAAGGCCTCCGGGATAATCTCTCCCCTACGGCAGAGTGTCGGGAAGAGCTTTAGATCCCCCCGATCTAGGGACGATGGTGGTGGCGGCTACGGACTGT
Organism: Avena sativa; assembly: GCA_916181665.1. Lineage (NCBI taxonomy): Eukaryota > Viridiplantae > Streptophyta > Magnoliopsida > Poales > Poaceae > Avena > Avena sativa. Next base: position 365,742,165 of record OV702297.1, on the reverse strand, counting down.
TTCGTGGAGATCTGATCGGGTACTTAGGGTTTTGGCATCGGGGGTTTATATAAGCGAAGAGGCAAGGTAGGAGGGTGGCCAGGGAGCCCACACCCTTCCCAGGTGCGGCCTAGGGTGGGGCCGCGCGTGAGGGGGTGCGTCCACCCTGTGGCGCCCCTCCGGTCGCCCTTCGGTCTCTGTGTTCTCCTTAGTGAAATATTGACTTTGGCTTTTGTCCTGTCCAATTATGAGAATATTTCCTTACTAGTTTTTCTTAAACCAAAAACAGCAGAAAACAGGCAACTGGCACTGCGGCATCTTGTTAATAGGTTAGTCCCAGAAAGTGTATAAAAATACCTCAAAGTGTAGACAAAGCATAGCAAAGTTGATACTAAACAAGCATGGAACATAAAAAATTATAGAGACGTTTATGATGTATCACACATGTTACCGCAAGGAGGAACATTGGAAATACAATAGAAGCAATATAATCCACATGACTTGGATTTACAAATATAATAGATGAAGATCCCTTAATTCTTCATGATGTAGTCAAGACTCCAATGCTCTCCAAACACAACTATTGATTAAGTTTTGGCTTGTTGGTACCCAACAAAGTTGGGTCCTAAGAAGTTATTCACAATAATCTTGGCAACCCAAATGGTTCTTTTCTTGAACCCACATTGAGCACCAACAAATTTGGAAAACACATGGCCAACCTCATCCTTATGAAGAGAATAAGCATCATCAATCATGATAGGGTTGGATGAGGAGATTGTTGGAGATATGCCCAAGAGGCAATAATAAAGTGGTTATTATCATATCTTCATACTTATGATAAATGTTTACATACCATGCTATAATTGTATTAACATGAAACATTAATACTTGTGTGATTTGTAAACATAAAAGAGTCCCTAGTAAAGCCTCTTGTTAAACTAGCTTGTTGGTTAATATATGATCATGGTTTCCTGATCATGAACATAGAGATGTTATTAACAACAGGGTCATATCATTAGGAGAATGATGTGATGGACATACTCCTATAGTTAAGCGTAGCATAAAGATCAAGTCATTTAATATAGTTCATTTGCTATAAGCTTTCTGATACATAGTAACCTAATTCCTTCGACCATGAGATCATGCTTATCACCATCACCGTAAGGATGCTTTGATGACATCAAACACCACACCGTAACTGGGTGGCTATAAACATGGCATTGAGTGTTCGGAAAGTATGGGTTGAGACACATGGATCAAGAGTGGGATTTGTCCATCCATATGACGGATAGATATACTCTAGGCCCTCTCGATGGAATGTCATCCAATTATCTTGCAAGCATGTGACTGGCTCACAAGGGATCACATATCACGGGAACGAGAAAAGAGTACTAATCGGTAACGAGGTTGAACTAGGTATGCAGAGATACCGACGATCAAAACCTCGGATAAGTAAACTATCATGAGACAAAGGGAAATTGGTATCGTATGTAAGTGGTTCATTCGATCGCAAAGTAATCGTAGAAATATGTGGGAGCCATATGAATTTCCAGATTCCTATATTGGTTATTGTTCGGAGAAGTGTCTCGATCATGTCCGCATAATTCACGAACCGTAGGGAGACACACTTAAGGATTCGATGTTGTTGAGTAGTTATGGAATGATGAGTAAGAGACCGAATGTTGTTCGGAGTCTCGGATGGGATCCGGGATATCACGAGGAGATACAGAATGGTCCCGAGAATAAGATTCATATAAGAAAAGTCCTGTTTCAGAGTTGGAGAATGATTCCGGTGTTTTCATCGGGAATGTTCTAGAAGGTTCCGGAAGGTCTGGCACTCCGGAGGGGAAGGGTACATGGATGTGTCATAACAAGTTGGAATGGTTGCATCATGTACTAGGTGTCATCACTGAGCAAAATAAAGGGATAAATCAAATCCTAGTTTGAAAAGTCAAACGCCAATTTGAAAAGTCAAACGGCAAGTTTGCTTGGTGGAGGGAGAGTAGGAAACCTACTTGGGGAGGAAGTCCTCTTCCCTCCACCGCCGGCCAAGGAGGAGGAGTTGGAGGAGGACTCCCTCCTCCCAACCGCGCCTCCCTCCCACCTATAAAATAAGGGGCAGGGGTGCACCTCTTCCCTACACCTCTCTCCTCTAAACCTAACCCTAGCCGCCGCCGCCCACCATAGCCGCCGCCGCCCTAGGGTTTCTCCCAAGCCGCCGAGTTGGGGCTTCTAGTTGCCCTAGCCGCCGGTCTAGCTCCCTCTACTTGGTGTGTCTAAACCCTAGATCACCGAGGGCTCTCTCATAGTCCACCATACTCGCTCAGGCTTAAGGCGAAGCCCTGCGAGATCTCCCCTCTACTTCTGGTACCATGCCGTCGTGCTGCCGGAATCACGAGGAGAGTGCTACAACCTCTGCTGCCTGCTGGAACAAGGGAGAGGAAGGTCTTCATCGAGTACCGAACGTGTGACCGACTGCGGGAGCGCTGCCGGAACGCGCCGCCGGAAGGATCGTCTACGCGATCTTGAGATCGGAAAGAGTACGACTACATCACCCACGAGAATCCGCTCTCGTTAACCGCTTTGGATCTTCGAGGGTTAGTATTCTATCGACTCGTTGCTACAATCTAGTAGATAGATCTTGGCTTGATCATAGATTAGATCTTGATTGTGTGTTCATGCGGTAGAATTTTTTTGTTTTCCATGCTACGAACCCCTACAGTGGTATCAGAGCCGTGTCTATATGTAGATCTGTTGCACGAGTAGAACACAATGGTCATTGTGGGCGGTGGTGCTTTTATTATCAATTGCTTCTTGTGTACTTTGCATCTTGCGGTATGATGGGATGAAGCGGCCCGGGCTAACCTTACATGACATCGTTCATGAGACTTGCTCCACGCTCAACATGCAACTTGTATTGCGTAAGTGGCTTTGCGGGTGTCTGTCTCTCCCATCATAGTATAGATCCAAATTACAATAGGCACTTGATAGTTCAAGCATCAACGTTGTGGTTCCAGTTCGTAAGTTAGAGCGACACTTATTGAAAGCCCCAAACCACGTAAAATATGCAAAGAAAATTAGAGGCGTCTAACTTTGTTTTGCAGGGGTGTGCTGTGATGTGATATGGCCATGATTGTGATTATATTTGATGTATGCAATGTTCCTTATTGTAAGTTGGCAACCAGCAGGAGCCATATGGTTGTCTTTAAATTCTATTAAGACCTGCGTGTCTATTCAAAGTAGTTGTAATAGTTGAAGCTGGTGGACGACAACCATGGAGCGGCGTCATTGACCTTGATGCAATGACCGGTGATGATGGAGATCATGTTCGTGCTTGAAGATGGAGATCGGAAGAACAAAGAAGAAAGGCCGTATCATATCACATATTATAAATTGCATGTGATGTTAATCCTTTTATGCATCTTGTATTGCTTAGTTAACGACGGTAGCATTATAAGATGATCCCTCAAGCACACAATTTCAAGTTTTTGAAAGTGTTCATCCTTAGTAAGCACCGTTGCTAAAGCTTGTTGTTTTGAAGCACCACGTGATGATCGGGTGTGTTAGATTCTGCGAGTGTATACAACGTGAGCAAGCCAGATTTGCTCATGCGGAAGCTAAGGTTTGATCTTGATGAGCCTAGCATGTACAGACATGGTCTCGGAACACGGATCGCCGAAAGGTAAAGCATGAGTCATATAGTAGATATGATGAACATGTTGATTGTTCGCCATTGAAGCTACATCAACTCTCGTGATGATCGGTTTTGATGTGGTGAATTTGGTTCGTGTGATCACTAAAACAATGTGAGGGATATTGTTTTGAGTGGGAGTTCAACGGCAATATGATTAAAAGTTGAACACTATTTATCATAAATTAAATCAAAGTGAATTTGCATAGTTGTTGTAGTCATTGGCATCCGTTTACCACCTTGCGCTTAGTTATAATTGAGATGATAGAACTATATAATTCTGGTTAGTTACTTTACGAACTAGTATCGTATTGTTTTGAAGTGTTAATCTAAAGTTTTTAAGTCCTATTGCAAACTTTCAGTAAGTTCCGGTTACTCCATGAAGTTTAATAATTGGTATTAAATCAAGAATGACAATTCCAAGTGTTAGTGTATGAGTATCATGTTTGTCTCCATGATTCTTGATATTCAAAGGATTGTCTTAATATCAAGGTCATCTAGGATCTGAAAGAGTTGTTTCAGAATCCATGATGTGTGGAAGATATTGTGATATCTAAAACAAAGTTTTGGTTGCAACATGATAGAGTATAATATGGCAAAAGTCATGTTCTCATATTTGATGAGAATTTGCAAAAGGGTTGGAGACACTAGTTGTCCTAATCCTCCAAAAGGTTTTGGAGAGCAACATTATACTCGCGATTCACCGTTACAAGCTAAAAGTAGCTTGATCATGGATAATTTCATGATAAGGGTGAATATTTGATGTAGGTAAAATGTTTACTACACCAAGAGATTACTAAAGAAAGGAATTTGAAAGAACACCAAACATTTGATGATGGTGATCTACTTCAAAGTGCAAGTCCAAAGACATTGGTATTTTACTATACACGCTTTGGACTATGTGTCATGTGTATGGCTCCACTATTGATGTTGATAGATTCTTTCAAACAGAAAAAGAAATACTGAAAGAGAATCTCATAAATATATGGCAGAAAAGAAAAGACTAGATTTGTTCAGTTTAGGTATATAAAGGATATACGTGTTATGGCTATATTCTTTGCTTGTTAAACAATGTGGTTCTTAAGTATTTGATACTGAATTTGTTGGTATGAATCGTCATACGAAACAACAGAATTCATGAACTACAATGGCCTAAGTAACTAGCAAAAGAATATGTGATGATGTTCATCGAGAACAAATAAAGGGTTATTGTGTTGCTCATTAAAAGCTTGCCTTCAAGATTTGTTTTATCAGGTATTATGAGAACAAAAGGGTTGTTCAAATAATTGCCGTAATCCATAAAAGATGGATGATTTACAAATCTCGTTGGAGAAATCGCATCCATAAAACTAGTGCTAAAAATGTCGAAAGACAAATTGATTGAAAGATCACTTAGGAAGTGACATCGCCGTTTAAATTGGAAAGAAAACATGAAGAAACTCTATGTGGATGGAATTTTGGAGTCTTTTGATTTTTGATCAAATGATGCTTGAGAAACTTTTCTAGAGATAATTAAAACTTCGTTCATAGGCCAAAAGGGAACGGATGACTAGCTTATTGGAACTTGTACATATTGTTGTATGAAGTCCATTATGTGTAGTCAAGAGCGATGGATTTCAACTTCATATGCTTCCTCCGGAAATTTGAGTGAATATATGAATATTTACTTAATAAGGATGAAGTATGAAACATTTGAAAAGTTCAAAGACTTTCAAGATGAAGTGCAAAATCATTGTAACAAGAATATAAATAGTTTATGATAAGATCATAAAGGAAGATATTTGAGTTACAAGTTTAGCATAATACCTAAGATTTAAGGAATCGTTCCGTGGATTTGCATTTTTTAAAACACCATAAGAGTATGGAGCATTCGAGATTTGTAATTAAACCTTGTTTGACATGGTAAGATCAAAGGTGTAATTCATAAAACTGCCATTATATTTTAAAGATTAAAAGCTTTAGAGACTACCGTTTTTCCACTGAAAAGAGCTCCATCATAACCCGTTGAATTGACACCACATAAAGTTATGGTTTGGGATAAAACCCAAGTTGTCCTTTCTTAAACATTGGTATGCTATGCATAAGAAAGATGTTTGCAACCAAAGTCGAATGAACCTATCTTTGTATGTTATTTCGAATAACTGTTCCTCCATAACATCAGAGAGAAAAATGTTTGTCTCTTAGAACGTCAAGTTTCTTTAAGAAGGAATTTTTCGTGAAAAGTTAAGTGGGAGGACAATAGAACTTTGATAAGGTTAAAAGAACCTTAGCTATATGTGCAGAGTTGCGCAGCGCCGAAAAGTGTTCCGGAGGCAGCAACAATGCTCATGGCTCACGTGCCTCAAAGGTTGTGGTCACAGAGATCTAAGTTCCTATTGAAACAAGTAGGTCAGGTAAACAATCAAATATCAAGATTTGAGAGTTAAATCATTATTTGACAATAATGATCCGACTACATGCAAAGAAGTGATGATGGGCCCTGACTCCGTCAAATGGCTTGAAGCCATAAAATCTGTGATAGTTCATATACGAGAGATCAAGCTTTGAACTTGAAAGACCCTCTGGAAAGGTACAATACCTTACAGTCGTATTTGGATATATAAAGAAATAGACATGGATGTTTCACATCTATGAAATAGTCGACATGTTGGGAAAGATTTCGCAACAATGTTCAAAGGTTGACTATGACAAGATCTGATCTTTCATTAAGCGATATTTAGTCTAGACGGATTGATATATCAACCACGACATATAATTTTGTTATGTGTTGAATAAACAAAACAAGTTCTTCTAATAGAATGGTTACCTAGGACGTGTGCATGACACAGTCCAAAGGGTTTTGTTAATTCAAAGGATGCTAAAAGCATATGCAAACTTCAATGGTTGAAGTAAGCATCGCGGAGTTGGAATCTTCACTATGATGAAACTGTTAAAATAGTTTAATTTCATCAGAGACAATGAAGATGCTTGCATTTGCAAGAAATTAAGTGGGAGCGCTAAGACATATTTCTAATACATTATGTGGAAGACATATTGTTGGTTGGAAATGATGTATCTTTTATTAACACATATTAAGAATTTCATCCTGATGAAAGACTTAGGCAAAACCCAAATATTTGGCATCAATAGACGCTAATATGGTTGTGCCGAAAATACATAGATGATATATTGAATGAGTTCAATATAAAAACTACAAGAAAGGTTCTTGTCACATAGAGAGGATTGAATGAGTTCAATATTGATGATATATTCTAGTGTATTGACACTTGATAAGTGAAACAAAGATTCAAGTATAGATTGATACTTGATGTATGAAATCACAAAGAGTATTTATATCAATCATGCTGTGATATGTACAAATCCAGATATGTCCTATGCTCTAAATGATGTGAGCATATACCAGAATGATTCATAAGATGATCATTGGACGATAGTAAGGATATTCTTATGATCTTTTGGAAGAACTAAGAATATATTGTTTTGTAGAAGTGACAAATAGATGGTTAGTTCATTGTAAAAGTACTACATTGATACTAGTTTTGTCACGAAGTACAAATTAAGTTTATCTCAATCTAAACTAAGGGTGGCACAATGTGATGGAAAGTAAGTTCCATAATGGATTTGGATGAGTTCCAAAGTTAAGACATTGTGACAGATACTACAACAAAAGGCTAAGTATATAACTGCTATTATAGCAGCAAAAGAGGGCATTTGTGTCAAGTAGTTTGTTATCAAACTAGGTGTAGTTCACAGCAAGGATAGTGCTATGGAGATATATTGTACGACAATATTATCAACATGTTTTAACCCCAAAGAACTAAAGGTCACACCAAAGGACCAAATTTGTACAAAGCCATCTCATTAGAGAATGAGTGATGCGTAGAGACGCAAAGACATGCAATTACACACGGACCTGGAAGTGTCAGATCCGGAGATCAGTTGACCACTAGAAATCGTGTACATACGACACCAGAAAGCCATAGATGTTGAATACACAAAGGTTTGAAACTAGATTATTGACTCTAGTGCAAGTGGGAGACTGTTGGAGATATGCCCAAGAGGCAATAATAAAGTGGTTATTATCATATCTTCATACTTATGATAAATGTTTACATACCATGCTATAATTGTATTAACAGGAAACATTAATACTTGTGTGATTTGTAAACATAAAAGAGTCCCTAGTAAAGCCTCTTGTTAAACTAGCTTGTTGGTTAATATATGATCATGGTTTCCTGATCATGAACATAGAGATGTTATTAACAATAGGGTCATATCATTAGGAGAATGATGTGATGGACATACTCCTATAGTTAAGCGTAGCATAAAGATCAAGTCATTTAATATAGTTCATTTGCTATAAGCTTTCTGATACATAGTAACCTAATTCCTTCGACCATGAGATCATGCTTATCACCATCACCGGAAGGATGCTTTGATGACATCAAACACCACACCGTAACTGGGTGGCTATAAACATGGCATTGAGTGTTCGGAAAGTATGGGTTGAGACACATGGATCAAGAGTGGGATTTGTCCATCCATATGACGGATAGATATACTCTGGGCCCTCTCGGTGGAATGTCATCCAATTAGCTTGCAAGCATGTGACTGGCTCACAAGGGATCACATATCACGGGAACAAGAAAAGAGTACTTATCGGTAACGAGGTTGAACTAGGTATGCAGAGATACCGACGATCAAAACCTCGGATAAGTAAACTATCGTGAGACAAAGGGAAATTGGTATCGTATGTAAGTGGTTCATTCGATCGCAAAGTAATCGTAGAAATATGTGGGAGCCATATGAATTTCCAGATTCCTCTATTGGTTATTGTTCGGAGAAGTTTCTCGATCATGTCCGCATAATTCACGAACCGTAGGGAGACACACTTAAGGATTCGATGTTGTTGAGTAGTTATGGAATGATGAGTAAGAGACCGAATGTTGTGCGGAGTCTCGGATGGGATCCGGGATATCACGAGGAGATCCGGAATGGTCCGGAGAATAAGATTCATATAAGGAAAGTCCTGTTTCGGAGTTGGAGAATGATTCCGGTGTTTTCATCGGGAATGTTCTAGAAGGTTTCGGAAGGTCCGGCACTCCGGAGGGGAAGGGTACATGGATGTGTCATAACAAGTTGGAATGGTTGCATCATGTACTAGGTGTCATCGCTGAGCAAAATAAAGGGATAAATCAAATCCTAGTTTGAAAAGTCAAACGCCAATTTGAAAAGTCAAACGACAAGTTTGCTTGGTGGAGGGAGAGTAGGAAACCTACTTGGGGAGGAAGTCCTCTTCCCTCCACCGCCGGCCAAGGAGGAGGAGTTGGAGGAGGACTCCCTCCTCCCAACCGCGCCTTCCTCCCACCTATAAAATAAGGGGCAGGGGTGCACCTCTTCCCTACACCTCTCTCCTCTAAACCTAACCCTAGCCGCCGCCCACCATAGCCGCCGCCCACCATAGCCGTCGCCCTAGGGTTTCTCCCAAGCCGCCGAGTTGGGGCTTCTAGTTGCCCTAGCCGCCGGTCTAGATCCCTCTACTTGGTGTGTCTAAACCCTAGATCACCGAGGGCTCTCTCATAGTCCACCATACTCGCTCCGGCTTAAGGCGAAGCCCTGCGAGATCTCCCCTCTACTTCCGGTACCACGCCGTCGTGCTGCCGGAATCGTGAGGAGAGTGCTACAACCTCCGCTGCCTTCTGGAACAAGGGAGAGGAAGGTCTTCATCGAGTACCGAACGTGTGACCGACTGCGGGAGCGCTGCCGGAACACGGCGCCGGAAGGATCGTCTACGCGATCTTGAGATCGGAAAGAGTACGACTACATCACCCACGAGAATCCGCTCTCGTTAACCGCTTTGGATCTTCGAGGGTTAGTATTCTATCGACTCGTTGCTACAATCTAGTAGATAGATCTTGGCTTGATCATAGATTAGATCTTGATTGTGTGTTCATGCGGTAGAATTTTTTTGTTTTCCATGCTACGAACCCCTACAGAGATACCAATGGTACATGTGGAAGAAATATGCCCTTTCTCATGGCAAATGTAGCAAGTTCTTCTCTTGCCGTCTTTCTTTTCGGGTGCAGCAACAACTTGAGGAAGAACTTGAGTCTTCTTGGGAGGAGGCCCATCTGTAAAAAGAGATCAATCTTGAGGTTGCTTCCCTTGTTGCTTCTTGCTAAGGGGTTTCTTCTTCAATGGGAAAGACTTAACATGATGCTCTTCTTCCTTGCACTTGAAGAAAATAATGTTGGTAGGATTCTTGACTTGATCTTGACCATTTTTCTTGTTTCCCTTGTGCTTCAACTTGATAGTGAACTTGTTCTTGATATTGGAGTTGAATGCAAGTCCACTCTTGTCATTTGGGGATTTTTGCATACTTAACATTTTGTCAATTTTGGACTTCCCTTCATGACACTTTTTCAAGTCATTATTCAAATAAGTGACTTGAGCCTTGACCTCATTTATTTCCTTTACATGGTTAGTATCAACAAAAATACTAGAGGAAGTAGATCCTTCATTGTTAGAGCGACAAGGCAATGAATGTAATTCATCACAAGATATAGCAATAGTATGAGTGGATGAATTACAAGGACTAGCACATGGCAATATGACATTTGTAGTGGATGTAGTGCTAATGTCCACATGAGGCTCATTATATGTTACCTTTGACATAATAGCCTCATGAGATAATTTTAGCCTATCATGAGAGGCTATAAGATCCTCGTGTGAGTTTGATAGCTTACCATGACTTTCTTCCAAGATCCCATACTTTCTAGTTAGCAAAGCAAGTTGATTATTTAGCTCAACATTCTCCTTCAAAATAGATGCTTTACAATAAATAGAGTTAGTATCACAAGCATCATAATTAATTGCAAGAGGTCAGGCCAACTTCGAAAGCTCTTTTGTTTAAGAATCTTTGAGTTGCTCATGTGACTCGGTGAGTTTCATGAGCTCACCCTTTATAACTCTAGATCCATTTTTTAGGTGCTTAAAATCCTCAAGGAGTTTAGCATAAGCATCTTGAAGCTCATCATTTTTAATTTTGAGATCACTTGCCACCTCAAGATCTCTATCGTGATATTCCTTCACTCTAGACAGCTCTAGAGCAAAAGCCTCCTCAAGAGATTCCTTAGTGGTTTGTTCCTCTTCAAGAGATTCATTTAGATTTGCAATTTTATTAGCATACACACGCTCAAGGCTACTCATTTTATCAATGGTGTTCTCATGCTCCTCAATTTGTGCTTCTAACTTATCAATATGTTATATTCTCTTAATAGCAAAGTCCAAGATTTCAACGAAGTTAGAGCAAGCAATATTATTATTAACAAGAGCATGATAAACAATCTCACCCTTTTCATATAACAAATCAACATCAATCTCTTCTTCCTCATTATCCTCATCCTCATCATCACAAGAGGTATTGGGTTCCAAAGTAGGAGTTACCTTTGAATCCCTAGCCATAAGGCATAGGTGGGAACCATGAGAATATGATGATAAAGAATTACTTGAAGATCCATTCAAGATCGTGTCTTGACCAATAGAATAGTTGGTTTCCTCTACATTGTTAGAAACACAACAACTAGAGGAAATAGAAGCATTTATATCATGGCAGAAGGGCAAAGAGAGCATATCACCATGAGATATATTGAGGCAATTTATGCATGATATGCACAGACTATCAACACTAGCATGTAAATCATATATAGTGCTAGACGTGTTTAAGTCCAAAGATGAAGCATTGCAATGAGATAGAGAAGAAGGATCAATAAGAGTAAGCTTACTATCAATATTGCAAAGTTCACCACCACTCACCATTTAATTACCTTGAGTCTTACCACACTTTGGTGAAGTGGAAGAAAATGAGAACTTATCTCGGCCGAAAGTGGAAGCAAGACAATCATTCTCAAAAAATATTGGACACAACATATTTATCTTGAAGTTTTGTCCCTAACTCATGAGCGCTCCAAAAAGGAATGATTGAAGATGTAACTACATATCTCAAAGCATTAACAAGCACATTAGAAGCTTGAGCATCAAGATATAAGTTTTTCTCATCCTCATAAGATAGATTTTCAAAATCCATAGGAGGAGAAAAACCTATATCTATAATACACTCCAAATTTGGGTCCATGTCCCGAAAATGAATAAGCATACGAGTTTTCCATATATCATAATTTGTGCCATCGAATATGAACATGTCATTATGCACTAATACCCTAGCCGACATTATTTCTCTCAAGGCGGTGAATCCTAAAATGAGAGACGAGCTCTGATACCAATTGAAAGATCACAGATGTCGCCTATAGGGAGGCGAATATGCGGTTTAAAACTTTTATGAGAGGGGCTCAACAAAGGCGGAATTAAACTAGTGTTTACTTTGTCAAGCACAAAACCTAGAAAAACTAGGGTTCACCTATGTGCACCAACAACTTATGCTAAGCAAGACAAGCAACTATGTGATAGCAAGATATAGACTTCAAGCACAAAGGCTATCGCAAACTAAGGTGCATAAGTAAGATCTCAGATATAGAGATAACTGAGGCACACGGAGTCGATGATGTTTTACCGAGTTCCTCCCAACAATGGAGTATGTATCGTTTGGAGAGGGGGTGGTTTCAAACCACCAACGCCACAAAAGGCCTCCCTTGTTCTCTAGTGAATCTCACCCCAATGGGATCGATCCACACTTCCACTATCGGTGCACTTGTCGGTGGCAATCCGGAACCTCTCACATTATTGGGGCACTTATCCACAACTCAATTGGAGGCTCTCAACAAACAAGCTTGGAGAAAGCTCCACAACTTAATTGGAGGCCCCAAGTAATCCACAAACCTGCAAGACAACTAAACTGTCTAGGGTTCCAAGAACCCAAGAGTAAAGAGCATCTCGCATTTCACCCAATTGAATCCTCACCGAGAACTCAAACCGATGCATCAAATGCAAATGGCAAGAACACAAGAAGTTCTCAAGTCCTTCTATCCCAAATTCCACCAAAGCTACAAAAGGTTATGGGGAATAAGAGAGGAAGAACAATGGAGGAAATCCACAAAATACTCCAAGATCTAGATCCCAAGATGTTCCCCTCACTTAGAGGAGAGATTTATTGGTGGGGTTATAGATCTAGATCTCCTCTTTTAAATCCCTCAATAATATGCAAGAATCATAGGAGGTATTAAGGGATAACAAGATCAAGAAGATCAATAATGGAGGGGAAAACTTGCAATAATAGTTAAGGAACCATTGGGGAAGAAAGGCCCCTTAAATAGGGCCCTAGAAATCCAAACGTTAGGCCTAGGAATCGCCCGGTCCGGAGTGTCCGTACTGGGACCGGAGTCTCTGGTGTACCCAAGACAAACGGGGACAAACTGGATGCCAGTCTGTACGTGGTCCGGAGATAGACCGGAGATTTAGTCCGGAGTCTCCGATCTTACAAAAACTGGCAGAAAGACCAATACAAAAACAACCATAACTTTTGCATCCGGACTCCGATTTTGATGATCCTGGGCTCGTTTTAAAGAGGACAATAAGCTCTAAAATATCATACATAAAAAACATCATATTACAGCAAGGGAGGGTAGAACCAAATGATGAAAGGTTTGACCTCTCTCAAAAATATGAACCCGTAAAACCTCCAACATCGAAAACGCAGTAGAGAATGCATATAAAATCCGTTTTCGATGAACTAGAGCTTTTCATGGGGATTAACACAAGCTATAAATCCTCACATGAGTAAGACACAAATAAGAACCAATAAATATTATGCCAATGATGCAAAGGTTTGAACTCTCTTCGAAGGATGGGGTCAAGTTACTCACTCGAGAGCCCCTCTTGATAGTACGGTTACCTATCCTATAAACCAGTCTCCCCAACTAACACCATGAGATCGGTAAGAAATAAACCCTATCAAGAACATACCTTTTCCTTGAGCATATTCCACTTGAGCTTGACGATAACGATCTTGTCCACCTAAAGATGGAACACCTTTCTTTATTGCGCTAGCTTGGTGAAGTCTTGCAAATTGCTCCCTCATACTCACTAAGGGAGAGCCTCTCTTTTATGCATATCTTCACATATTCATGATCGCCATAATGATGGCAAGCTTCAAGCGTGTGATCTTCTAGAGACGGAGCATCTTGAGCTTGCACTTCATTTCTTCTAACTCCATTAGGATGATGTCTTGAGGATACACATGAGAAATTCCATGTTCTTCTTCAAGACACTCTTGATCTTTTTTTTCTTCTTCTTCTAAATGATTCCAATAGGCCCAAATCCCTTGGATAATGCTTCTTCTTCATTTCTTCTATACCTTGAAACCAACACATGGTCCAAGCGACGCCCATGGACAATTCCTACAAGTGTAACTCAATGGAAAAACTAGTCCATAGAGACTGTCATTAATTACCAAAACCACACATGGGGGCCCACATACTCTTTCAACATGTTCTCGTGGTGGTTTCTCTAGAAAGGATCTACTACTTCTACTATTTTGCTGGATCGAGGAGACGGAAGTTGTCGGGGTGCCGGACGTGTGTGCGATCACGGGTGTGCCGCTAGTTTGCGGTGTTGGACTTGCCGGACTTCATTATGATCTTGAGATCAGCAAGTGTACAACTACATCATCAACGAGAACCAATCTCGTAAAGCTTTTCGGTCTTCGAGGGTAAGTTCTCTATGGATGTATATCCACCTGTTTCTTGTATTTAGATAGATAGATCTTGGTGCTTAGTTGTTCATATCGTAGGAAAATTTTGTTTTCTATGCCGCGAATCCAACATGACAACAAAACACAAAACGACTAATAAAATATAAAATTACATTGAAAATCATATTGGTTGCCTACTTCCTTCTCTTGCTCATCATCCATCGGAGGTTGGAAAATGCACCGAACAAGTAGTAAGGGATAGGAGCACCTGCAAACACCCTTGATATACAAGGATTGAACCTAGCAATAGCCCCTCATCGCGAGAAACAAGATCTGGTAGTCGGTGATCAAACCTCGATTGGGGACGCAATCCATGTAGTATAGGCTTGCGAGGGTAAAATAAACCAAACTTTGGCGCGGAACATAAAGAAATAAGAGGTTGAAGTAATGACCGAATAAGCATCCAATTATATCCCTTATAGACACATAATTTGCCAACATCTGAATTGAACAAATTGATATGATGACACAAACCCCCATCTTTCCTTCGCTGACGCCCATAAGAACGCCCTCAAGGTAGGAAAAGGTTGAACGGATCCACTATAGACACAAAAACCAACAAGGAACAACCTACAAGAAAAACAAAGAAGAGGTCGGGTCCCAACTCCTTATGCCTCAAGATGAAAAAGAGGAGGAGGACTTGGTAGTTGCATGGAGAGAGTTTAGGCGGCGGCGACTAGGATTAGAGCATCTCCATAGGTAGCTCCAAAAGGCTATCCGACTATTTTTGGGAAAAAGGTTCTCCCACCGTCAACCCCCATAGAAAGTCCATATCATCTAGCCCCCTTCATTTTTGTTCGGCGCTCCCACACCACTCCCTCCACACAGGGGCTCTGATGGAGGTGCCGGCAACAACGACAACAAACTCCAAATAGGATTAAGCCAAATAGGTCCACGGTCGGCCTCTCACCACCCTACTGCCCCTTCCTCTCTCCTCTCTCTAATCCACACCACTACCGCTTTTGTTTAGGGGTTTACTAGTGTGGAAAGCCTCCCTGACCCAACCCCTCCTTCTCCCATCAATAACGGGCAGTTGAGGTATCCCCTATCCATCGATGGGAGCAATGGCTCGGTCCTGATTCTTCCTCCCCCCACCACCTCGTCCCCTCCGAGGGGAACTGCTAGAAGTCGAGCAATTAAGTATAAGACGGGAGGGAGTCCAATTTATACTCAATTGCTTCTTTGATATTTGGCAAAGTGCTCTTTCAACTACTTCCTCCGACCCATATTACTTGACTCTACTTTATCTTGATTCATATGTATCTAGTCTAGATGCATTCGTATTTAGACAAAGTGGAGTCAACTAATATGGATCCGAGGGGGTAGTAATTGGCTTGATTTTTATTTGTTTATAAAGAGATATATCATACAAAATTAAAGCGTTATGATATAGAGATATATTATTCAGGAACCGCTGGAGATCGAAAGAATTATAAGAGAGAAATCTTATTGGGGTGCACACGGTGAAACCAACGAGATGGGCTTTGCACAACATGCCCTGCTCGGCCCTTGAGGATCGAACCGTGCTTCTGTTTCTCAACATCCACCACTCGTTGTGATGCGAGGACACACGGAATTATTGGGTAAATTTTAAGAAAAACATTCAAAAAAAGATTTCTGATTAATAATCAGGACTTCCCTTTAATAAATAAATACTACTCTCTTCGTTCCAAAACAGATGTCTCAAATTTGCAAAATTTAGATATATCTAGACACTATTTAGTACTCCATATTAATTGACTTGGATTTGCTAAAATTTAGATAAACCTATATCCTAAATAGTGTCTAGATTCATCCAAATCTAGACAAATTTGAGTCAATTAATATGGATTGGGGAAAGTATATAAATTCATTCAAAATTTAAAAAACCTAACGCATCTTTTCTTGGATGAAGGGAGTATTACAATGTAAGAATAGATAAGAAAAAAACGCCTAACTGACTGGAAAAATGTGAGCCACTACACCCTTATGCATAATCATGTATCGACGGACTTGTGTAGAAGGAACAATCTAAAGAACAGAAATCAGAGAACACGATTCTTCCTTAAAATGCTATTTTATTGTTGAGTAAATGAATAATTTCCAACTACTAGTAGTCACCAATGTACTCCCGAGAATCACAACATCAGTGAACGGAATTACAAAATTCAGCTGTGTGGAACACAATGTCAGTGTCACTGCACACGTGCCCTATACTACGAAGCAGATAAAATTGTGCTAGTAAGTGAAATCAAAGAACGTGGTCTTTCTAAATCAATGGTGATTGCCTACGCCTAATCCATCGATCAGTTATAGACACAGACATGCGTCGTCGTCGTCAGAGGGTCAGCAGTACACGCGACGACGACAGCAGCGGCGCGCGCATGCACGGCGGCGTTCTCAAAAAAGGACGCCCGCGCCGTGCACGGATCGCACGCACCGATGCGCGCGCGCGCGGCAGCCACGACCGGCGACTCCGCGCGCGTCTGCCTACTTCTCCGCGGACATCGACTCCATGAACCGGTTGAGGTCTCTGCTGACGAGCGCGTTGGACCTGACGGCGGTGTCCATGGCAATGGTGTCCACCAGCGCACGCGGCACCAGGCACTTGCCCTCGGCGGCCAGCCGCTCCTGCACGCCGCCGCACGCGAGCAGCTCGTGCATCTTCTCCTGCGCCATGGCGGGCACCCTCTCCTCCTGAAAGAAAAAACAATGGCAGTTAACACGATTGGCACCGCATTGATCGAATGGTTAATTCTGATGCCGAAGTGATGATGCGGTTGCTACGGTGTTGACCAGTAATAATTGGGTACCTCGACGGTTCGCAGGAGGGCGAGCATGCCGACCTGGGCCTGGAGGAGCTTGACGTGGCGCGCGGCCTCCTGCAGCATCTCGGCGGTGTTGAGCTTGTTGGCGCCGGGGATGAGCCGCGACAGCTCCGCCGTCTTCTCGCTGATCCGGCGCCGGCGCTCCCTGGCCGCGGCGCTCTGCGAGGAGGACCCGTTGCCGCCCACGTCGGCGGCGGCCTGCGGCGTCCTCTTCGCGTCCGCCCCACGCACGAACGGCGGATACGCCTGCGGCGTCGGCGGAGGCGGCAGTGGCAGCACTAACTCGGTCACGAACTCCGGCAGCGCCGGCGGCACGTGCTGGGCGCCGAGCGTGCCGTCGGCGGCCGTGAAGTCGAACCACGCGTCCTCCTCCTTGACGCCCCCGGAGCGCGGCTTCTTGGCGCAGCGCTGCGTGTCGTCGGCGTGGGCGTGGAGGGGGATGTCGAGGAACGCGTCGAGGCCGGCATTGACAGCGGGGTCGAGCGGGTCGTAGACGAAGCCCAGGAGCGCGTCGCCGACGTCGGGGTGGACGTCCTGCAGGAAGCTGACGTCCTTGTCGTCGTCGAGGCAGCGCTTGAAGAGCGGGGGCGCGGCGGCTGTCGGGTGGAAGCTGAGCGCGGCCATGGACATCGGGACGTGGTTGCTCGCTCGCTCGCTTTGCTGGTGTCTCGGCGCAGAGCTCAACCGCCCTGGGACGACGGAGTCAAGGGGGAGGAGGTGGAGGCGGCGGAGGCTGAACTTAGCTTTGCTGGGGTCTACTCTTAACACAGAGGCAAGCGCAGTAATTAGTGGTGGTCTTAACGATTGCTTCGCGCGGTAACCGTCCCGCGTAAAGTGGGACGCCGAGGCGGCGCCACGGCCCACTCGCTCCTCATTAACCGCCATGCCATCCTCTCCCGCGGTTATTGTGGCATTTTCTTTTTTTTTCTCATTTTTACTAACACTTGCATTGCAGTTGCAGTGGCCTACTGAATGATGCAATAATAATTATAATTGCATCACTGAATGCAGTAGTAATATGCAGCCATTTTAGTACGGTATTATTATTGCTCAATATTGGATTGAACTCTGAAGAACCATTTTATTCACAGTAATTACACCGTTTTGGGATAACAATGCAACGGCGCATGTCGAGAATGAGGCACCTGGAATATGATCTCGTGTTCTGTGGTAAGCAAAGCTATTTTCCCCTCCTTTTTTCCATTGTTTTTCCCGGCAATTATCGTCTTGGATTCCCTGAAGCGGTTACCGCCTCCAATCTGTGGCTGAGCAGTACTTTCTCTCCTTTTTCTCCGCTTCGATTTTTCCGTTAATTCTTGTCTTGGATTCTTTGCAGCGGTTAAAACGCTCCTAAATCGTAGTTCCCATGGGCCCCACCTCTCCCTCATTTTGAGTAACCGCTGTTCGCCCTCTCTATCTCGCTGCCGCGTAGCCCCCCGGAAGCACGGCCCGCGCAACCTGATCCGACAGTTTTCTTGACATGAACCCGATCCAACTCCTGGCAGCAGTGCCACAGTGCCCACTGCGAAACCAGAGAAATGGGCTAGTGGACCCAGATGCAAGATATGGACCGTACATATGGGCTTCCAGCAAAAGAGGCCAGGACGCAATAAAACCCTGGCAGTTTCGAGCTTGAGTTAGTTTTTTCACTCTCGGATGACACTTTTTTAAAAGAGAAACCACGTATTTCATTAATCTAATATACAGTTATAAGAAGCAACACACATAGAAACTAAGAGACAAACCACAATAAAGTGATTATCCTAAATTTACAGATAAAACTTTAAAAGATCAACAAACACAAAATAATCCCTAGAGTTTCCTGCAACCACTCAAGCCCGCGGCCGTCGTCTAGATCTAGCGTCTCCGAGACACACCCCAGAAGAGAAGCCGAACCTATAGCAATGCAAGATCCAAAATATCACTATCACCAAAGAGACTTTGTGAGTCGATGAACAGACCTTTTGCATGCAGCGAGGCACATGTCGTTATGGCACGTCGACTGAGGAATGTTCCCCGCTGTCCTAAACCAAGATCCGCTGCGTACCATCGACGAAGTCAAGGAAGAACGGTAGATCCATCACCTACGGACCAACATCCTCGCTCAAGAGGAACCACCTCGTCCAGCCACCAGCGCCATTGCAGATACCAACGAACGCCATCGACACATCAAGAAACAGATCTCGCGGGATGTGAAAAACGGCGAAAAGACCAAGCCATCAATTAGACCAGACCAGAGGGACGGGATCCCCCTCCCTCCTGCCGCTAGAACGGCAAGTGGAGGTAGAGGATACCAATGGCCTAGCCAGTGGAGATCCGATAGGAGATGGTCATCGCCGTCTCCTAGGAGAGAGGAGAAAGACACGATGCTCTCGAACGACACTTGCGAGAGTCAGCACATGCGTACATTTACTATCTGGTCCTCAAGTTGAAGAGCCAGCGCTCTCAGGGGACCAAGTTCTCCGATTCGAAAAGTGCAATTCATAATAAGAGGTTGTTTGAGTAAATATCGATTAAACCAAAAAAATAGTGAATTACTCCCATGAAGGAGTCTGTTGGATCCCACCTCTCGTGATAATGTACATGTCCTTAATAAAAGCAGTCTAAGAATCTGTAATTATTTCATAAATCAGCAAACCCAATATGTTTGCTAAAAGCTCTATAAGTATTTTATAACTAACATTCAGCAAACAAATAGGTCTAAATAATTGCATAATATCAACGCCTAGCACTTTTGGCATGAGGGTGATCACACCATGCTTTAGTTTCCCAATATCCAATTTTTCTTGTTGGAATGCATCAAACATCTCTTTTAGGTCATTTTTAATAGTATCCCAGAATTCTTGATAGAACTTTAGTGCACTACAAGAAAAATTGTCATCCTCAACAGATTGTTGCGCCAAGCATGGTAGAAGGTGCACCTTCTGCCATGGTTTAGGTATTTTTTCTATGGTAGATGGAATTTTTTTCATTTTTGAGGCACCCTTCTTCCACGGAATCGTTAGGAATGTGGCAGAATCTCGGTCATGCTGTGGTAGATGTTAGATTTTCGGTTTCTCGTGCGATTTTGACTCTGATCGATGCCATCAAAGGCCGCGGTGTTAGTGTCTCAGGTGGACAATTTTTTTCGGTCACGCCTACTTATTTTGAACTTGATAACGTTGTTCGATGCATTAGTCGTTTAGTCACATTGTTGGGTCCGAGATGTCAGTAAATGTGTTTATGGTCACCTTTTTTCTTCCCTCACGCCTCATGCTTCTAACTTGATAACGTTGCTCGATGACGTGGTCGTTTAGTTAGGCTGCTGGGTCGCAGATGTCAGTCTCTCTGTAAACAAAATGTGTGTATGATGGAATTTATTTTTCCGGTCATGCCTCCCTCTTTTGAACTTGATAATGTTTACTCGATGCATCGGCCGTTTACTCAAGTTGTTGGGTCCCAACTATAAGCCTCTCATTAAAAGAAACGTGTGCATGATAAATTTTCTTGTTCCGCTTGTGCCTCTTTGTTTAGAACTTGATAACGTTGCTTAACGTATTAGCCATTTAGTCTTGTTGTTGGGTCCAACATGTCTGCCTCTCTTTAAAAACATATGTGCATGATGGACTTTTTCCCATTTACGTCCACTGTTTGACCTTGGCAACGTTGCTCGATGTATTAGCCATATAGGATCTGGTTGTTGTTCCTAAATGTCAGGCTCTTATTAGAAGAAACATGTGCATGAAGGACTTCTTCTTTTTGCTCGTGCCTCTCGGTAAACTTGGCAACATTGATTGATGCATTAGTCGTGTAGGCTCTGGCGACTGGTCCCGAATGTTAGCCGCTCTGTTCAAAGAAACCTGTAGTTGTTGAACTTTTTATTTCGACCACGATGGTCATTTTTTGATCTTGGTAACGTTGCTTGATGCCAAAACTATGTGTGCTCTGGCTTCTAGGTCCTGATGCCAGCCTTTCTATACAAGAAAAGTATCCTAACTTGGACCTTTCTTCCGATCATGTCGATTGTTTTGATCTTGCCAATGTTGCCTGATGCAGTAGTGCATGGTCTATCTACTGCGTCCCCGATGGCAGCCTCTCTCTACAAGTATGTCGGATGATTTTTTACGCGTTAGTGATAACTTTTATTTGGTGGGTCAACGATGTAAGTCTCTCATTACAAAATATCGGTAAAACAAAAAATATCTTCTCACAAAGCATGTATGTAGCTTAGGATTCGAACTCGAGACTTAAACACATGCCAACTGCTTTATTTGCAACTACGCCAGAGAGAATATATGCTATTATAACATGAGTCCATATATACTAAGTATAAATTACGTATTTGTCTTGCTAAAAATATTTTGTTTGCCTATGTATATCACTTTTAAAATATAAAGACATCACTTCTGGCATCTCAACTAAAAAATATGGGTAGACAGAGATTTTTTGAGAAGTGTGGGGCCAATGGCCAATGCCTAAAAAGACCGAATTAAAAAATATGGGCTATGTTATATGGGTTGTACTCCATGTGCTCTTACCCATGGGATCCTCTCCATGGGCTATTTTCTAAAATAGATTGGGCTTGGGGCAGTGGCTCCTGACCCAGAAAACGTTGAGTTAGAAGCTCTTGGGCTATAAAGGGCCAAATGTGCTAGCTTACATCTGGTGATTCATGTGGCTAGGCCGGATTGAAACAAAGACCTCAACAAGGGAATAAAAACAACTCTAAAAATGACTCAAAAAAGCAAGAGACAAAAATATAAGGGAAATTCTTTTGACAAATATTCATATGATGGTTCTATAGAACCAGGGATACACACCCCGCGGGGTGCCAAAACTAGACTAATACTAGTGACTATAATTGATGAAATCATACTATATATTTATGCTCTCATCTCATTCTATAATACATCCAACGGTTCTGATGACTCTCTACTGCAAGTAACTCAGGAGCAACGAAAGAACATTTAATAGATTTAGTAGTATTTGAAAGATTCAACCATATAGACTAAGACAGAAAAATAATGGACACTAAAATTCAGCAACACATGTCTGATTCGACAGCATTTTAAAGTGACCGATTTAGTAGTACAGATAATGACCAAAAGAATAAACAGATTCAGCAATGCTGACATTGAAAATTAATAGTTGTACAACAATGCGGCAAGGCCATATTTCAAAAGTAAAAGCGAGACTATATTATGCAATCGATCTAAACAAGTACCAATACATAGGTATTGCCATGGAATAGATTAGAGGTAGCAGAACTCTATATAAAATACTCAGAACTATCTTTATCTAGGAACCACATGTCTCATCGTATACACACGTGTGCATAAGAGAAAGGAGAGGATTTCTAGGAAACAACATAAGATCCTTTTATGCCAATGCATCCGCGTGTCCAAGTGTTGCCCGGGTAGCGCTTTCTTTTCTGCCTGGCACAGTTTGGTCATTTCATCATCGCCTGTGGGCCATCTGTGTTAGCAGGGTACATGAAAAATAGTACAACATTGAGTAATTAATTAGTACAACATTACATACATTTACGGTAGAATCATCACAAGAAGATAAAGATGAGATATTGATGTGGCCCAGTTCACTGTAGAGCTTCGTTCGGATACCCCAAAAGGAAGGTGTGATGAGCACATCAGTAAGTTTTCTCTCAGTTATGAAACCAAGGTTATCGAACCAGTAGGAGTAAGGAAACAACTACAAGGTGTTGCTAACAACTTGGAACCTGCATAACACAAACTCAAAACTTTGCCCCAACGTACAGTGAGGTTGTCAATCTCACCGGTTTGCTGAAAACAAAGGATTAAACGTATAGTATGGAAGATAATAGTTGCTTGTAGAAAGTAAACGATAACAGTAGATGATGTATCAATGATAAAGATTGGACCGAGGTCCACAATTCACTAGAGGTGTTCTCCTTAAGATGGATAACATGCTGGGTGAACAAATTACAGAGGGGCAATTGACAGATTGAGAAAGCATAACAATGCATGTACTAGACATCATGACTCCTATGGTATTTGATTGGGCATCAACAATATACATAGACCGTAATCCAACTGCACCTATGACTAATAATTCACCTTCGGGTTATCATCCGAACCCCTTCCAGTATTAAGTTGCAAGCAACAGATAATTGCATTAAGCAATGTGTGTAAAGTAAACAATACAATTATTCCATGAACAAAATATTGTTGTTTTCTCCCTAGTAGCAACATCACATCTACAACCTTAGAGATTTCTGTCATTTCCCCAGATTACTAGAGGCATGAACCTACTATCGAGCATAAATACTCCCTCTTGGAGTCACAAGCATCTACTTGGACAAGATATCTACTAGCAACAGAGACCATACAAGATCACAAATAACACAGGCATGATAGAATCAATAATCAATCTGACATAATATCTCAATATCCATCGAATCCTCGCAAACACAACATGTATGATTACAAATAGATGATCTTGATCATGAACGGAGCTCACAAGATCTAAACATGATAGCATAAAGGAGGAGAAACAACCATCTAGATACTATATGGACCCATAGTCCAAGGGTGAACTACTCACGCATCATACCGGAGGCTGGCATAGTGATGAAGAAGGCCTCCGGGATGATCTCTACCCTCCGGCAGGGTGCCGGGAAGAGCTTCAGATCCCCCACGATCTAGGGACGATGGTGGCGGTGGCTACGGACTGTTTCGTGGAGATTTGATCGGGTCCTTAGGGTTTCTACATCGGGTGTGATTTTATAGGCGAAAGGGCAAGGTCGGTGGGCACCTAAGGGGCCCACACCTGGTGGCGGCGCCCCCTTGGGTCGCGTGGCCCTAGGGTGTGGCCACCTCATGGACCCCCTTCGGCTTCCCTTCGGACTCGGTGTTCTCTCCGGTAAAATATTAACTTCGGATTTTGTCCTGTCCAATTCCGAGAATATTTCCTTACTAGCTTTTCTGAAACCAAAAAAAGCAGAAAATAGGAAACTGACACTGTGGCATCTTGTTAGTAGGTTAGTCCCAGAAAATGTCTACAAATACCTCAAAGTGTAGATAAAACATAACAAAGTTGATACTAAACAAGCATGGAACATCAAAAATATAGATACGTTTACGACGTATCAAGCATCCCCAAGCTTAACTCCTGCTTGACCTCGAGTACGTAAGTGATAAAAGGAATAATTTTTTAGGTAACATGCACCATCACAATCTTGATCAAACCATTTGCAAAGCATTGATAGCTGGGATCAAAGTACTCTAAACATGAGCATGAAAGATGTAGTTCTAACAACAGGACATAGCAACTATGTTGTAACATGAAAAGGTACAAATAAAGATCATGAATAACAATGCATTGAAAGACGTTTGTTTGTTTCACATATAGAAAACATAGCATGTGTGGTATTCAGCTTGTCCCTCATGGTATAGAAAAACATAAATGCATAGGACACCTTCAAAGTTCATAAGGGTGACTAGATACAAATAGTTCAAGAACAAGCAATATCAACATTATGAATCAATCAATAAGTTTTGGAACAATGCACATAAAACTAAGAATGACAACTATACTCTTAATTGATGCATAAAGATAGAAGGTGGAGACTCAACATAAAATTAAGAATAAAGGCCTTTCATAAAGGGAAGTAGTGATTTCAAGTTTCATAAAGAGCTTCCAAAAATTATGGTACTTATTAGCTTTCAGCTCTCATTGTCCCTATCATAACCATCTTGAAGTGATTAAGGTTAAAATGAAACAAATATGGAGTATATGCTTGACAAATCATAAGTTGGCAATCTCATGTCCCTTGAGTACGAGGATCGTTCCTCAAGCTACTCAACTTTAGTCACAAGCAAGTTCTTGTCATTACAAGTATATGTGTATCATAGAGAACCGCCAACGGGGTACCCCTTGCCCCATGACACGTGAGCTATCCCATATCAAAATGACAAGGCAACAAACAATGAGCATCTCAGCGATTTTTTTATTTGCTAGTTGCATAGGTTTTTATTGAGGATGCTTCACAGATTGATCACTATGGTTATGATGCAAGTTTCCACCTTGATTAGGCATGGCTTAGGCTAGCCGCCCAGGCGTTTATCTAACACATATACAATACTCCATGGACTTACAAGCTCCCCTTTTATTTCACACCGCCGACATCCGCAAACAAAAGATCATGATATCAACTGGGTAATATGTATAGGTGTTGAAAGCGTTCCCCATGACATTATGGTTCTGATAATTCCCAACTTATAAGTGCAAGCATATACATCATAGATTACACAATGGTTCAAGCTTATTAGGTGCAAGAAAGTAAAGTGTGCCATCAAGTTTGTCAGAGCTTTAATCACTAATTTTCTCATAACAAGTTTAATTTGGAAGGTAGATAAAATATGAATATACTTGGAATGGTGTAACACACCATGCATAGGAATTTATAGTGGACTCTTTGGAATAACTTGGTTTCTTGGGAGTTGGATGCATGAGTAGAGCTTACTCAGTACAAGTGGAGACTAGCAAAAGACTGGGAGCGACCAACTAAGAGAGCAATAATAACCATAATCATGCAGAGCGACAAAACATTATCAATCAAAGCATAAAGTGGTATCACAAGTCAAAAACTAAATGATAATAGAGGCTAAGGTGATTGGTTCATAGTCATAACATGGTGTAAGCATGTGCCAAGTCAACCCAAACAAAGCATCAAAGGAGAATACCACAATATTATGCTTTTGTATGCTAAAACAACGCATGATTCTTTCAAGGCACATTAAGCAATCTCAATTGTTTGGAACAAGTCATGCTATAGAAATAATTACTAAGCATAATGTCAAAGCAACATCTAGCATGACATGATAAAGTCTAATCCACAGTCAAAACAAGCTCCCTTTTGTACCACTATAAGCATGAAACTCTTTACTCTTTTCCAACACCAATCAACTTATTTGAAATAAAAGAGCGAAAGCGGGGGTCCAACTAATTTATTCAGAAAACTAAACAAACAAAAACCAAAAAAAAAAACTAAGACGCTCTAAGAACAACACAAAAGTGCATGAAACAATAAAAAAACGAAGTGTCTAGAAAGAGACCTGAGATTTTTATTGATGAAGAAAGGGATGCCTTGGGTATCCCCAAGCTTTGACACTTGTACCTCTTGAATATTTCTTGGGGTGACACGGGGTGGCATCCCCAAGCTTGAGATTTTGTCCATCATTCATCTCATCACATCATTCTTCCCCTACACTTTGAAAATTTCCTTCATACAAAACTTAACACAATCTTCATTAGCAACATTACTGTATTCAAGATAATAGGTCTTTGGGTTTAGTTTCAACACAAGTAAAACTTTCATGAAAACACAATCTACTGTAGCAATTCCTTTAGAAAGCTCAAGTGATCAAGAAGAACTACAAAAGAAACTGATTAAGAGGCAAATGAAAATAATGGTAGAAATCTGTCAAAACAGCCCAGCGGGTAAAAACCGATTTTTTCGAAGACTTTCTGTTGCTCAAATCTAAAAGTGTTGAACTAATAAAGTTAGATAACAACCTGGGTCATAATCTCGGAAAATTACATCTCAATCCGCCATACAGAAAATTTTCACGAATTTTTATAGTGAAGCACAAAAATCTGTTTCGGGACAGCAACATCCCCAATTCTTACTTCTCTCTCATTAGAGGTTATTCTTGGCACAAAAACCACACAAAAGGGATAAGGAGAGGTTATTACATAAGTAATAACTTCCAAGGCTCAACAAAAGAAAAACCTACTGAAATTTGGGTTATCTCCCAATTAGTACTTTTCTTTAACGCCTTTAAGTTAGGCTTGATAGTTTGAGAAGATGCTCACATAAGAAATATGAATTGAAGTAAAAGAGAGCATAAAGAAGCAAATTCAAAACAGATTTAAGTCTAACCCACTTCCTATGCATAGGAATGTTATACGCAAATAAATTTATAAAGAACAAAGTGACAAGCATAGGAAGATAAAACAAGAGTAACTTCAAAACTTTCAGCATATAGAGAGGTGTTTCAGTACCATGAAAACTTTTACAACCATATTTTCCTCTCTCGTAATAATTTTCAGTAGTCTCATGAATAAACTCAACAATATAACTATCACGTAAAACATGTTTTTCATAATCTACAAACACATAATTTTTATCAAGCTAAAAATAGTGGGATTAAAACCTTCAAACCCACTTTTAACAATTTTATAACAAGATGACAGATCATTCTCAAAAGGTATGGGGTTCCAAGATAAAGTCAAAAACCCTCCAATCTCATTTTCAATAGTAGTATAATTAATATTATCAACCAATATAGTACCATCATCTAGAGATTTATCATAAACATTTTCTAAGCAAAACTCTTTAGTACCATGCATTTCGAGGTTACGAACAAATAAAGGATTATCATAAGATTTATCAAAATAGCATGGATTATCATAGATAACAGGAGCATAATTATTATCACAATTTTTACCCACAGTAGATATTTCAAAATAATCAACAGGAACGTAACATTCATCCTCCTTTGGTAAGCATGGGGCACAATCAAATAATGTAAGGGATAAAGAGTTACTCTCATTGGAAGGTAGGCATGGGTACCTAATCCATTCTTCCTCCTTTTGTTCATCACTCTCCTCCTCTTTTTCATCTAATGAGCTTTCAGTTTTGATATGTCCAATTTGCATCACCATTCTATATCATAATTTGCCTCTATTCATTGATATATTTCTTATTAAAAGGTGTTACTTATGTATTTTCATATGTTTTTGTGTGTTGGATGATTCTTGGAGGATGAACTACCGGAGTCAGGTTTCTGATGGAAAAAGAGGTGTCTTGATGCAATTTCGCGAAGATCATAAACATACCAGAAAAATATTGGAAAATCATATTTTCTCAGAAGACGAAGGAAGCCAGAAGGGAAGGCGGAGATGGGACACAGGGGGCCCACACCCCTAGGCGCGGGTCCCCCCTGGGCCGCGCCTAGAGGGGTTGTGGCCCACATGGTCGGCCTCCGACTCCGCCCTCTCGCATATATCTTCTCCTTGAAACCCTAAGACACGGGGAGCGACGACAGAAATATTTTGCCGCCTTTGCGGGGCGGAAAACACCAAGAGAGAAAGAGATCTCCGGCAGACAGATTTCTATCGGGGAAATTCCTTCCCGGAGAGGGGAGATCGTCGCCATTATCAAGCTAGACTTCATCGGGATCATCATCATCGTCATACACACCAGCACCATCATCACCACTCCATTCCGCTATAACAATCGTGTTGAATACTTGCATAGTTCTTAGGGGAAACTTTCCCGGTGTTGATTACTATTGTAGTTGATGCTTGTGAGTGGAACCATTGGATTATTGTTTATGTTTAAATTGTTATCCATCACCATATCATCTTTGATCTTGATCCATTTGATGTCTTGTGAGTAGTTCATTTAGTTATTGAGGACATGGGAGAAGTCATGTTAGTAGTAGATTTGTGTTGAGATATTATTCAATGGTTTAGTATTTAAGTTGTGGTGCTATTCTTCTAGTGGTGTCATGTGAATGTCGACTACATGATACTTCACCATTTATGGGCCTAGGGGAATGCATTGTGTATTTGGCTACTAATTGTGGGATTGTCGGAGTGACAGAAACCTGAACCCGGTTAGGACACCATTGCACAAGGGAGCGTAGGATCTCAGAGTTTAAGGCTGTGGTTAGGTTTATATCTTAATTGATTTCCTGTAGTTGCGGATGCTTGCAGGGGGTTTAACCACAAGTATGTATTAGTCCAAGTAAGGTCGGTACATTAGCACAGGTTCACCCACATAACACTTACAACACCAAAGAAGACTACTCAGCTATTTGAAGCGAAAGCACTTGACAGAATTCCGATGTGTTCTCGGGAACGTTTGGTCTTTATAAGTATTTCCACCAGCGTGTCCTTTGCTAAGAAAGGATTGGGCCACTTGCTGCAGTTGTTCGTTGTCTTTATTACTTGCACCTTGTTTCTTTGTGATACGTTGGAAACGTATCTATAATTTTTGATGCTCCATGCTTGTTTAGTATCTACTTTTCTTTACTTGTCTACACTTTGAGGTCCTTTTTACATGTTTTCTGGTACTAACCAATTAACAAGTTGCAACAGTGCCAGATGCCTGTTTTCTGCTGTTTTTGGTTTCAGAAAAGTTAGTAAAGAAATATTCTCGGAATTGGACGGGACGAACGCCAAAGTCAATAACTTTCCGTGGCGAACAAGAAGTCCAGACGAGAGACGGAGAAGCCAGCCAGGGAGGACAACCCCCCACCCTCCCAGGCGCGAGGTCAGGTGGACCCGTGCCTGGGTAGGGTTTTCCTACCCTGGTCGCCTCCCGGACTCCCCCTTCGCCTATAAGAAGCCCCCGATACAGAAACTCTCGGTACCCGATCAGAAATCCACGAAACCGTCTATAGCCGTCGCCACCATCATCCCTAGATCGGGGGGGATCTGAAGTTCTTCCTGGCACCCTGCCGGAGGGGAGATCATCCTGGAGGCCTTCTCTCCGGTATGATTCGTGAGTAGTTCCACCTTGGACTATGGGTCCATGTAGTAGCTAGATGGTTGTATCTCCTCCTTTGTGCTTTCATGTATAGATCTTGTGAGCTCCGTTCATGATCAAGATCTAATCTATTTGTAATCATGCATGTTTTGTTTGCGGGGATCCGATGGATTTTGAGATTATTATGTTGGTTTGATTAATGGTTCTATCTTTATGATTCTATCATGTCTGTGTTGTTTGTGATCTTGCATGCTCTCTGTTGCTAGTGGTTATCTTGGCCAAGTAGTTGCTAGTGACTCCAAGAGGAGTATTTATGCTCGATAGTGGGTTCATGCCTCTAGTTTCCAAGGGAAGTGACAAAAATCTCTTCGGTTGTAGATGTGTTGTTGCTACTAGGGAAAAAACAACGGTCTCTTGTTCATGGAACATGTGGACTGTTTACCTTACACACTTTGCTTAAAGTAGTTGTCTGTTGCTTGCAACTTAATACTGGAGGGGGTTCGGATGATAACCTGAAGGTGGACTTCTAGTCATTGATGCATTTGGATTACGGTCTATGTATATTGTTGTATTACCCAATCAACTTCATAGGATCTTTCTAGCTAGTAATTGCATTGTTATGCCTTGCTCAGTTCCTGTCAATTGCCCCGTTGTAATTTGTTTACCCTTCATGCCATGTTGTTTATCTAAGGAGAGCACCTCTAGTGAACTATGGACCCCGGTCCAATCTTTACCATTGATACATCTTCCACTGTTACTTGTTTACTTGTGTAGAGGTCCCAACCTTTAATAAGGTAGAGATCCCTGTGTTTACAATGCTAGTCCCTGGATCAATAGCTAGCATCCACAGTTAAGATGTAATATCAAGAAACAAAGGTCCTATTACAACTTTATAAACAGGAATAAAATAATTCATTACATCTTACATAGCTTATCTGGCTATCTCATTAAAATGCAGAATAAATAACTATAGCATGGAGTCCTTCATCTTTAAAATGCCACAGGCAATCATGTTGGTGGTAGACTTGTAATCCTAATCAACACACTTCTCTAACATCAAACAAACCTGCAACATTATAAGTTACAGCCACAAGGGTCAATACATTTGAATTGTATTGGCAAGTTTCACTACTATGTGGAAATAAGTTGGAGTCTATTAATACATGCATATTTGGCTAAGTAGGGTTTAGGCTCATTTGCAGAAAGCAATATGGTTTTATCCTATCTTTTCAAAAATAGTTTTGATCTTTTAACAATCTTTCTGAACTTCTTGGCTAACTCCAAGTGCTTCTAATCCCTTGTTGACACCATCAAGTTTTACTTTGAGAAATTTGAATGTCGAGATCTTCCATAGCTTTAGGCCTTAGTTGCTCAGAGTTGTCCGTAACTGGGGACACGGCTAAGTACTTAGAGTTTGATCTTCTGCAAAAGTTGTACACTTTACCCACATGACACAATCTCGTCTTGACACCACCAGTGTCCGCTGGATAAGTACTCACCAAAATGGAGTACTGGCAGATCGAGAATGTGACAAAGTCTTTCCATAGAAGTCCTCCCAATACACAATGCTAGCTTGTCTACCATGCACCAATGTAGGGATATATTTCCATACACAATTCTAGTTAACCTTAAGATGCCAATGCATGGGTCTTCCACTATGTAGTTGACTAAGCCAGAGCCCATTTAGCATATGGCTGTACACGAAAGCCACTGTACGAGAAACATGTTCAATCTCTAAGTCCCTGGGTGGTTTCCTTCTAGTGCACATACAAAAAGATAGCCATATAAACATGGTTCCCTTTGTTGCCACCTTGTCCAAAACTTGAGTATCCTCATTCCACCCAGGTGGTTCATTGAGTACTTGTTTTATTATATATAAAACATACATTTTTCCAACACTTCACATAATCATATCATGTATCCCATCCCAAATATATAGCAGGGCTAAGCATATTACAACTACAATGTTTCCACTAATGAAGATATAAGGATATCCTAATAGGATATAGCATAGCATAAAAATATAGTTGTTGGGGAGGTGACCTCGGATAGGGTAAAGACGGGGAAAGATGAAAGGACGTTCCCCGTCCAGTTTCCGAGTTACAGTCTAAGTCGGCCGAATCCTGTAGAGGTCGGCCGAGATATAAAAGAGCAGGACCCTTATGATAATAGCAAGGCATTACCCGGCTGAAATACTGCGTAAGTCGGCTGGGTTAGCCCGAGTAGTCTTAATGCAGGTGAAGGACGAGCCGAGTTATGCGAGGCAGGGCCGAATGATACGAAGCTTGCAGGAGAAGGAGAAGCCTAAAGTCAAACTCTAGTCGCAGGCTAGGGAGAATCTGAGCAGTGCCAAGCACAAAGGACAAAGGCGCAGAGCGACAGAGGGGCAGAAGGAGGTCACGGAGGTGACAGTGCTGAAGCCCGAGGCACGCAGGAGGGGCCCTCTGGAACCTTGCCGTCATTAGAAGGGCGACACAGAAAGGAGGCCGCCGAGTTACTATATTGGGAGAAGCATATTCCTCGAATATGCTTGCCACGTCAGCCCTAGAGGAACCCATGGCTCTCCTTTATAAGGGGAGGCTTGGACCCTGAGAAGGGCATCGGCTCATTAGTACCGTTAGGCTGGTAAAGTTCTCTCTTTCTTCTTGTCCACAGCTCAAGGAGCACTTGTAGCCCAAGGAAGGAGAAATAAATATCTTTACCTTAGTCTTTTGTGTGTAGAATCAACTACATCTTCCCTCCCCATATCCCTCTAGCATCCATTGGCCCCATACTTTAGCCTACCCATGGCATCTTCCGTGCCACCACCACGACAGTTGGCGCCCACCGTGGGGCCAGCAGCTGTGCTAGCTGGAGTCATGATCCGGACGGGAAACTTCATCAACACTGGCGAGCGTATTGTCTCTGGCTTAGTCCGGAGACTTGATCTCTGTGACTACATCAGCGACAACGCAGGCAGCTTCAAGGGAAAAACTCCTCCACGCAACGGTGTCTTCATCAACTTGGGCATGCACCAAATCTACGTCGGCGTCGACGTCTCCGGCGTTTATCCTCACCAGGTTGTTGTTGCAGGAGAACCTCCCCTTAGCGCCGGAAATAGTCCGCGCGGAGTGCGCCTTGTCAGCAGCGTCGAGGTGATGGTCGCAACCGGGGTGCAGGCGGGAGCAGCGGGTGCCGGATCAAGCAGAGATCCGACGACAGGTGTGCAGGTGGTGCCCAGGCAGATAGCTCCACAGCCCACCGAGGTAATTCCTTCAGTGGCCAACCAGGCCAAGGTGCAGGAGACAACCCCAAAGGCACCAAGAGTAAGAGGGCCACCTCTGGAAAGACCAGAAAACATTCTTCAGGCAACTATAGATAATCTGACTACACCTGTAGCGCCGATACTTGATCCGGCTAATGCTCAGGCAGAGTTAGAAGAGACCAGGCAGAAAGTGCTGGTAGAGGCAAAAAAGGTGTCGGCCTTGCGGGAGTCCTTAAACAGGACCCTGCAAGAATATGCCAGGGCAAACAAGCTTGACGTCGCCCCCGAGCGGGTTGACGAGTTGAGATGGAGAGGAAAAAACCTCATAGATGATATCAACAAGGAGCATGATGCTCATAAGGCAGAATCAGTTGATCTAGGCTTGCCGAGGTACAGTACCCCGGCAAAGAACCTGAGAGCGGCAAATGCCGCAACATTAGAGTTAGAAGGATTAACCGGCGAAGCCCGACAGAAACAGCAAGAAAGAGTGAATGAGCTGGTGCGCATTGCGAACCAGCAGAATGAAGAAATGCTCAGATCAGATCCGGCGAGGCCAGGTGCCTCGCGAATGGTTCGCTCGGCTGGTGCAGCACCTGCCTTATCTGTGGCAGCAGCATCTTCAGCCGGAAACAATGCATGAAAGGATAGAGCGGTAACTTCGGGAAAGATAAATAAGCAAATTGTTCCATATGATCCGGCGATAGCCGGAAAAGCAAATGAGAACAGAGGCAATGGAAGCCGAGGTAACAGTGGTGAGAGAAACCCCGGCCGTGAGGCAGCGGAAGCCGAGGCAATGGAGATCTAGGAAGAGGAGAACCCGGAAGAGGGAATCACGAGAACAATATCCCGGTCGAAGGAAGGAGAGAACCGCCACCCAACCCGCAGCCGAGACATGAACCTCGGCAGGAAAGAGAAGCGAGACCAGCTCGCCACAATCAGGTGAATGAAAGGTACAATGATGGTTATTCCGAGATGGAATATGCGATTCATGGTGGAAATAACCACTATGGAATGCAGGAGAGAATTCTGTACAGAGATTTGCCGTCGAGTGATGCCAGAGTAAAGTTAGACCGGCTATACCGGTCCGAGTTGCTAGAAGAACAGGGTCCACCGGGTCTGACATGCTTCAGACCATGGATCATGGGCGAACCGCCTGTGCCGAATTTTCAGCTGGCAAGAGGCACAAAAACATATAATGGGAGCACCAAACCACAAGATTGGTTGATCGATTATGCCACTGCTATAAAAATAGCAGGTGGAAACTTACGATGGGCAGTACGATATGTCCCGCAAATGTTGGAAGGACCATCTAGAGTATGGTTGAATAACCTGCCGGCAGGCAGCATCAACTATTGGTTGGACTTTGAAGAAATGTTCGTTAGCAACTTCACCAGTACTTATAAGAGGCCAAACAGGCCGCAGCAGCTAGCCATGTGCAAGCAAAGACCGAATAAGACAGACAGAGAGTTCTTAACTCGGTGGTGTAACCTGAGAAATTCGTGTGAGGGAGTTATAGAATCACAGGCAATAGCTTGGTTCGCTCAAGGATGACGCTACGCCAGTGTATTATGGCAGCGACTGCAAAGAGATATGCCAACCACTTTGGTAGAAACCATCAGGATAGCGGATTCCTATGCATTGGGAGATCCGACGCAACCAGAATTAATGTCGGCAGATCATTGGGAACATCAAGATCAATATGCAAGAGATGTGGCCGGGTCATCCAGGCGTAATGACTTTAGAGGAAGAAGAAGAGAAGAAAGACCGGATTATAGATATGGTTCAACTCAGGTGGCAGCAGTAGTGCAAGATCAGCCGAGTCACGGAAATAGCCAGCGGCAAAAGTATGGTCCTCAGCAATGGACACCAAGGAATGAAGGGAAAAGACAGTGGACACCAGAGCAAAAGAAGCAATGGCAGAAGAGGCTGAAGTACACATTTGAGTCTATGTTAGATCAACCGTGTAAATTTCACACGTCAAACCCGGCCAGGCCGGCCAACCATACAACCCGCCAATGTGCATGGATGAAAAATGCAATGGGTAACCCCGCGGGCATACAGGCAGCGCCTCTCCAGGCACATCAGCAGCATCAGCCACAGTTGACTGGAGCAAATGCACAGCAACTGATGTTACCGCCTCCTCCCCCGAGGTATGAAAACTCGGACCGGAGAGATGCGGTGCATCAAGTGATAAACCAAGGTCCGGATGGAAGGACAAATCCAGGAAGTAATGGACGCAATGATTACAGAGAACATCATCAATCATATTGCGTGTTCACAACAGAACAACAAGACAAGCAGAGTATACAGCGCCGGCATATGGAAGTAAATGCAGTTATGCCGGCAGTACCAAGATATGTGCCTTGGTCGGATCAAGAAATAACTTGGAGCATAAAGGATCACCCCAAGATAATGCCGAGTCCGGGGTCGTATGCACTCGTGTTAGATCCGACATTTGTCGGACCAAGCATTAACGTGAAATTTTCAAAAGTACTCATTAACAATGGGAGCAGTATCAATATCATGTACAAAGATACAATGCATAAACTCGGAATATCGCAGAACATGCTGCAGTCCACGAGGACCACATTCCATGGGATAGTTCTAGGGCTTTCATGCGAACCCATTGGAAAGGTTCGAGTGGATGTGTTATTCGGAACAAGAGATAACTGCAGAGCAGAAAACTTAGAGTTTGAAGTGGTAGATCTAGAGAGTTGCTATCATGCTCTACTCGGACGGCCAGCATTGGCCAAATTCATGGGCAGCTGCCACATAACTTACCTGAAAATGAAGTTACCCGGACCACAAGGGGTGATAACAGTAGCAGGGGATTACAGGAAGTCAATGGAATGTGCTTCAGCCGGATCAAATCTGGCCGAGTCATTGGTAATAGCAAGAGAAAAAAGAAGGATTCAGGAGGTAGCGGCCCTCGCTCAGTCGGCACAACTGAATATGCCGGCATTAGCCAACCCGCATGGAAGTGTCTCCTTTCAGCCGACTAAAGAAACAAAAAAGTTCCAGATAGATGAGCAGTTCCCAGAGCGCACCGTCACCATTGGTGCCGGCCTAGATGCTAAATAGGAAAGCGAGCTCACCAACTTCCTCCGTGAGAATTAGGATATCTTTGCATGGTCAACTCAGGATCTGCAAGGTGTGCCGAGGGAGTTGGCTGAGCACTCTCTGAATGTAAGGCCAGGAGCAAGGCCAGTGAAGCAACCTCTCCGCCGCTTCGCCGAAGACAGGAGAAAAATAATAGGGGATGAAATAGCTCGACTCCTTGCGGACGGGTTCATCATGGAGGTGCTGTATCCGGATTGGCTATCGAACCCGGTGCTGGTGGAAAAGAAGAAGGATGATCCAAATGTAGCCATTGTGTGGCGAATGTGTATCGATTACACGAACCTGAACAAGGCGTGTCCAAAAGACCCCTTTCCCTTACCTAGAATAGACCAAGTCATTGATTCGACCGCTGGTTGTGAACTATTATCATTTGTAGATGCGTATTCTGGTTTTCACCAGATACCGTTAAATCCGGCCGATCAAATAAAGACTGCGTTTATTACCCCGTACGGGGCTTATTGCTATCACACCATGCCATTCGGCCTGCTTAACGCAGGGGCAACGTATCAAAGGTGTATGCAAAAATGTCTACATGACCAGATAGGAAAGAATGTACAAGTGTATGTAGATGATGTGGTTATCAAAACCAAAGAAAGCAAAATGCTACTGGAAGATATCCGGCAGACTTTCGCGAACCTGAGAAGGTTCCGAATGAAACTTAACCTGGAAAAATGCACTTTCGGTGTGCCTGCGGGAAAACTACTCGGTTTTCTCGTATCTAGCCGAGGTATAGAGGCCAACCCAACTAAGATAAAAGAAGTGGAAAGGATGGAATTGCCGAGATGTCTAAATGACGTGCAGAAATTCACAGGTTGCTTAGCCTCGCTTAGCCGATTTGTATGTCGGCTAGGAGAGAAAGCACTACCACTTTATCAATTGATGAAAAAATCTGATAAGTTCATTTGGATACCACAAGCAGACAATGCATTCCATGAATTGAAAAAGATGTTGGTCACAGTGCCAATCTTGGCTTCTCCATTGTCGAAAGAGCCTATGTTACTTTACATAGCCACCACGAACAGAGTAGTGAGCGCTGTGATCGTGGTGGAGCGAATTGAAGATGATAAATCAGTGCAAAGGCCGGTGTATTACCTAAGCGAGGTACTATCAGCCTCAAAACAAAATTACCCACATTATCAGAAGATGGCATATGGTGTCTACATGTTAGCAAAGAAACTTAAACATTACTTCGAAGAGCAACCCATCAGAGTGATCTGTGAAGCACCCATAGCCGACATATTGAGCAACAAAGATTCAAGTGGCCGAATAGCAAAATGGGCAATTGAATTGTCACCTTATGCTCCGCAATTTGATAGGCGAGATGCAATCAAATCTCAGGCTGTGGCCGACTTCTTCGTGGATTGGGCCGAGGTACAGTATGAGCCACCATTGCCAGATCCGAATTATTGGACGATGCACTTTGACGGTTCCAAACTAAGAAATGGTTTGGGGGCAGGAATAGTGTTAACCTCGCCAAAAAGAGATCAGCTGAGATATGTGTTGCAAATACATTTTGCCGCATCAAACAATGTAGCCGAATATGAAGCACTCGTCCATGGATTGAAGGTGGCGAAAGAGATTGGCATACGCCGAATCTTGTGCTACGGAGATTCAGATCTAGTAGTACAGCAAGTCTCAGGCAATTGGGATGCGTTAGATGACAATATGGCCTTGTATAGGTTTCATGTGCAAAAACTCAGTGGATACTTCGATGGATGTGAATTTCATCATATACCTCAGCTAGAAAACGACGCCGCAGACACATTGTCAAAACTCGGATCAACCAGACAATCGATTCCCCCAGGTATCGCCCTAGAGCACCTGAGGAAGCCATCAATAACACCATATCTAGAGTCCGAATCCATCTTCATTCCGGCAAAATCAAGAGAAGATAATGTGCCAATGGAAATTGACAAGGAATGTAACCCGGAATTTCCAAAAATGAAGCCGTCTGATGCAAGGATGAATATGGAGAAATCCGAGGTAGTTATGTCGGCAGAAAATATGGAAATAGATAGTGAGATTACAACAGAAAAAATCACACCAACATGGGCGAAACCCATATTCTCTTTCCTTAAAGATGCGATTTTGCCGAATAACGAGATATTGGCAAGACAGATAGTGAGAAGAGCTAAAGCTTATGCAATCATAAACAATGAGCTGTATAAAAGGAGCGTCACAAGCGTGTTCCAAAGATGTGTGAGCTCGGCGGAAGGCCAGGAGATCCTCCTAGATATACATCAAGGAGAATGCGGTCATCACGCCTCATCCAGAGCTTTAGTGGCCAAAGCATTCAGGCATGGGTTTTATTGGCCAACAGCGTTGAAAGAGGCAAAAGAACTGGTCGAAAAATGTAATGGTTGCCAGAGATATGCCAGCAAGATACATATGCCATCGTCTGAGTTAAAAACGATACCAATTACTTGGCCATTCTCTATATGGTGCTTAGATATGGTGGGACCATTTAAGCCGGCCCGAGGCGGGATGACCCACATCTTAGTCATGATTGACAAATTCACAAAATGGATTGAAGTAAAACCAATAAAGAAGTGTGATGGGCCCACAACAGTGAAATTCCTCAAAGATATTATCTTAAGATATGGTTACCCACACAGTGTTATTACAGACAACGGTACAAACTTTGCAGAAGGAGCCTTCGCTAGGTTTTGTCAAGAAAAGCACATAAGACTAGATGTCGCCTTTGTGGCTCACCCAGCATCCAATGGGCAAGTAGAAAGATCCAATGGACTAGTATTGTCCGGAATAAAACCACGACTCGTCGAACCGCTGCAAAGGTCGACATGATGTTGGATTGAGGAACTACCAGCAGTACTATGGAGCCTCAGGACTACCCCAAACAGATCAATAGGTTATACACCATTTTTTCTAGTGTATGGGGCAGAAGCTGTGCTTACAGCCGACATAATACATGACTCGCCAAGGGTTACCCAGTATACAACCGCTGAAGTAAATGAAGTAGCTCGGCAAGATGATGTCGATCTGCTAGAAGAAGCCAGAGAGCTGGCGCTATCAAGATCAGCTATCTATCAGCAGGACTTGCGATGATATCACGGCAAGAAGGTGAATCCAAGAGTGTTTAAAGAAGGAGATTTGGTTCTCCGGCTGCTGCAACGCACGACCGGCATGCACAAACTGTCGCCCCCATGGGAAGGACCATTCATCGTGATCAAGGCATTGCACAATGATGCGTATTACCTAATCGATGCCCAGTCACCAGGAAAGAACAAGGCAGACAAAGCCGGCGAAGAATCGAAAAGACCATGGAACGTAGCTTTACTTCGTCCATTTTACTCATAGGAATCATCTACCACACATCGTAAAGTGACGCCTCAGGACGGAGCATCAGCTATGTATCGAACCTCGGCGCCCAGAGCAGTGACTCGGGGACTGCCATATGTTGTTTTTGATTTTGCGTTATGTATTAAACCTCGGCACCTTGAGCAGTGACTCGGGGACTGCCCTATATTGTTTCTAAGTTTGGTTTATGTATTAAACCTCGGCGCCCAGAGCAGTGACTCGGGGACTGCCATATGTTGTTTTTGATTTTGTGTTATGTATTAAACCTCGGCACCTTGAGCAGTGACTCGGGGACTGCCCTGTATTGTTTCTAAGTTTGGTTTATGTATCGAACCTTGGCGCCCAGAGTAGTGGCTCGGGGACTGCCATATATTGTTTTTAATTTTGTGTTATGTATTAAACCTCGGCACCTTGAGCAGTGACTCGGGGACTGCCCTATATTGTTTCTAAGTTTGGTTTGTGTATTAAACCTCGATGCCTTAAGCAGTGGCTCGGGGACTACCCTATATTATTTCTAAGTATGGGTATCCCGCGTTACAAGAGTAAGTATCAAACTTCGGCACCCAGAGTGATGCTATTTAACTCTCCCCAAATACGGCCTTCGAGATTTACACCCAGATTAATAGTCCAAAGCACAATGGTCAAATTATGAAGTTTATCAACGTCAGGCAATATTGAGCGCCGAACCACGGTAGGGCAAAGGCAAACATACACTCCAAATTCAAGAAATGGAAGGCTATCAAAGCAAAGATTCGGACGAACAAAGATTAGTTTAAACAAAGTGATAAAGATTACAACCACGTGTGCCTCAGCGGCGACAGGCAAAAGAGGTTCATACCACACAAAAAGACGGACAAATGTTTGACACACATCATACGCCTGGCATACCAGGGATAAGAAATGACTTAGAGTTCTTTAACTGGAGAGGCAACGACTTGATCAGGAGCCGGGCACTCCGAGGTAGGTGGTACTTCGGCCAAAGTTGCCTCGCCCTCCACAGACCCAGGAGCGACTTTGGGGGAAGCCGGAGGTTGTTGAGGAACGTCAGCTTGCGCTGTGGAATGCCCAGTGCCTTTGGAGGAGGATCGCGCGTCGCCGTTACCATCCGATCTCGAATTGGAATCACCAGAAGTAGCCGAGTCACCCTCATCTTCACCCTGTTCGGCTGAGTTATCATCAGAGGCATCCTCAACTTCGACCTCGTCTTCTGGGTTAGGAAGGAAACTCGGCCCTTCGTTCCAGTTATGCATGTCTGCATACTCAACAAGCTGGAAGGCACGAGCTTGCCGGAGAGTGACAAAGTCTGGGTCCTCAACCCAACGGGAACCAGTGCGCAAATTTATCAGGGTATCAAGGGAGATATCCTCATACCATGACATAATGACTGTGAGAGCCATATCAGCACCAGCTCGTCCGGCGGATTCCCTCCAAAGACTTAGCTATCTCTCAGATGCCATTAATCTTTCCACCAATATTTTGACCTCATCAATATCAGGAGTCCCAAAAGTATTCGGCCAGAGAACATGGTAGGCCCGGATAGCTGCCTGCACCAAATCACTGCCCATAATCTTCATCGGACCAACAGCAGCGCCAACAACAACCAAGAAATCTTCCATCGAGTATTCTAGGTTCGCATCAGCAGGAATGCCTCGGCGCACACGAGCATTAATCACCGCTTTAGAGCTCACAGGCTTAGCTTCTGGAAAATGTTCTGCGCAAAACAAAAATGCGTTGGTCAACAGTAAGAAAGGGAAAAAGATAACTCGGTCGCGGTCAGAAGCTTACGGTGAATATAGCTCAGCATTATCTGAAGATCTTTAGCCCAGTCACTCTTGCTTTTCTCAAAGCGAGTGATCTCCTCGCTCATCCCCCGTGTCTTCAGTTCGGCAGCCTCGAGGAGCTCTTTATTTTTCTGCAATTGCAGAGCTAGCCGATTCTTCTCCTCGGAGAACTCCTGGTCGACTTTTTCTAACTTAGACTTCTGAGAAAGCTTGAGGGACTCCACCTCGGCGCGCAAGCGAGTTATCTCGTCATCTTTATCTTTCAGTTGTGCCGAGTGAGTGGTGGCTTGTTCTAAAAAATGCAGCATCATATCAGGCATGGGTATGCATTCTTGGTGTGATGCTGCAAAAGTTTGTAACTCGGCTATACCGAAGATAGAAGGGTTAAGAGAAACCCGGTGCATATTTCACATAGATATGCGTAAGAGAAAAAGAGTAACTAACCTTCCAGGGCCTTGACTTTATTTTCAAGACGGATATTAAGATTGTTGATATTACCTATTCACCAGCAAAGTCAGCTAACACCCCACTTCCAAAGCAATAAGAATTTTAAGAATAATGCGAAAGCTCGTTAACTTACCAGCTTTCTTCAACACAGGAATGACCTTCTCGTACTTATCTTGCAACTTTTTATGGGCAAAGAGCAGCCTTTGGAATTCGGCGGTACGCCGATCATGCGCAACCTAAGCAACAGAACAAATAGCAATAAGATATTCGAACCTCAGACAGATCTGAATCAAGCAAAGCTTAATTCAGATCTAGGTGGCTGGATATTCGAAGCTCAGGCAGATCCGAATCAAGCAAAGCTTAATTCGGATCTAGGTGGCTGGATATTCAAAGCTCAGACAGGTCCAAATCAAGCAAAGCTTAGTTCGGATCTAGGTGGCTGGATATTCGAATTTTAGACAGATCCGGATCAAGCAAAGCTTACTTCGGATCTAGGTGGCTGGATATTCGAAGCTCAGGCAGATCTGAATCAAGCAAAGCTTAATTCGGATCTAGGTGGTTGGATATTCAAAGCTCAGACAGATCCGAATCAAGCAAAGCTCAATTCGGATCTAGGTGGCTGGATATTCGAACTCTAACAAAAAACTGAACTAAGTAAAGCACTATAAAACTTCCAAACGAATAACAAGTTATTCGGTTGCAAGCTTCGGGGACTAGAGTATATATAGTAGCATCCGGAGGATTAATCAAAACTCCATAAAAACAATTATCTCATTCATCTTGTCACTGTCAAGAACGATCTTGGCAGCCAGATGCAGGCGGCTGCTGATATTGGAGAGTTGAAATGGCTGGCTGCTTGGATTACCCTCGAGTTGATCGGCAGTGTTCCAATTGTTGGCATACTCGACCAACGAGCCGAGACTTTTCCCACTTTCCGTGCGAGTCAGAACTTTACCTCGGACATGTTGGGTAGCCACCACCGCCGCGGGACTCTTATGGAGAGCAAGCTGTGTATCAGCAGCCGGGGTAACAGTGCTCTTGGCAGAGGAATCCCCCTTGCGCAGCGCATCAGCAATTGTAGGCTGAGATGAGCTGGCAAGTCCTTTCTGAGAGGACGGAGGCTTGGTAACAACGATCTTTCTTGCCTTAGGAGAGGCGTCGGCAGGAGCTGTTACCTCGGCACTCGGAATGACGTCTTTAGGAGCCAGAGGAATTACGGTGTCAGAGGGCGCCGAGATATTGGTATCCTCGGCTAAAATCGGAGTAGCAACAAGGGTTGTGGGGGTCAAAGGGACCTCAGGCGAAACTTCAGGGTTCAGGAGGAGGCAACAGGCTCAGTAGAAATATCTACTGGCCGAGTTGTATCGG
Organism: Avena sativa; assembly: GCA_916181665.1. Lineage (NCBI taxonomy): Eukaryota > Viridiplantae > Streptophyta > Magnoliopsida > Poales > Poaceae > Avena > Avena sativa. Next base: position 365,699,188 of record OV702297.1, on the reverse strand, counting down.
CGTCAACAGCAGAAATCTCAGACGCATCCTGGCGAGGTGGCGTCTGATTTGGAGCAGGAGGAGAACCAGCGCGAGCAGGATTCGAAACTCTGGCATCCTCAGGAGGCGAGGAGAAGGCGGCCGAGTCGCATGACTCGTCATGCTAGGACCGCTGGGCTTAACAGAAAGAGGAGCCCTGGAAAGACAAGAAGATCAGGTCAAAAAGCAGAAAGAGAGAAACAAGAAATACAAACAAAAGCAACTCACCCAGTAACCCCGGGCATAGTTTTGCGCTTTGGAGGGTGCTGGGCTGACTTCTTTATTCGTTTCTTGGGAGCCGCTTCTGAGGCACCAGCCGGAGCGCTACGTTTCCCCGAGGTAACAGGAGGCCGGAGGCAAGAGGCTCGGCGTTGTAAACCTGATCGGCCAGATTAGCTGAGAAAGTAGAAGCCGGAAATGCATAAGAAATTGGCATTGCGGCAACTACCTCTAGAACTTGGACCTCGTCCGAATCACCTTCCTCCTCGTGGGTCGTGGTCTTGCCGTGGGCGTGAGCCGGAGCAAGATCCGACTTGGGGAAGAACTCCTTCGAGTCTGGCTCACCGCTGTCCGGAGTGTTCCGGTCCGCGGGCCATGGGAGGGACAAAACCTCGGCATCCTCGACCTTCTGCTCCTCAAACCTCTGCAGGACAAGAAAGAGAAAAATTAACAAGAGAAAACACGGATGCGATTAAAAGATAAAACATGACTGCAAGAACTTACTCTGGGAGGGGGGTTCTCGCGGGAGAACGGCTTCAATCCCCAGGCCCAGTCCTCTGGCATCTCCATCTTAAAGATAGCCCGGACGCGCTTGAAGATAAGGTAATTTTCCAGCTCCACCGTCGAGACTCGGTTGGGATCAAGAGGACCGCTCATGTAGCAGAGTTTGTGTGTGCGTTTCTGGAAGGGGCAGACCCGGCTGCTAACGAAGGTAGTCATCAGATCCTCGCCGCGTAGCCCAGAGCGGATCAGTTCCTTCAGCCGAATCTCAAAAGCTTCGGCCAGAACATGACTCTTCCTCGGATTATAGGTCCAGTTCGTCTTGGAAGGAGGGCCAATGGAAAAAGCAGGGAGCCAAATCTTATCCTCATTTCCAGAGTTCTTGACATAAAAGAACGACTTATGCCACTTCTTGCATGATTCTAGAGCTGCAACGCGAGGAAATTCGGATTTCCTCTGAGGTGTGATGGACGCGGCTCCACATTGGGTGAGCAACTTCTCGGAGGGTTGCAGAGATTTGTCTGGGAAGACGTTGGATCGAATCTGGAAAAACTTTGACCAAACGTGCACAGACGGCCATAGGCCAAAGTATCCCTCCGAGGCAGAGATGAAGGCAGAAAGAGAGGCAATGGCGTTAGCAGGAAGATGATGCGGCTGAAGGCCGAAGTAATCAAGGAACTCCCTAGCGAAATCGCTGAGAGGGAGACCAAACCCGCGAGCAAAATGTGACATGAAGACTACATATTCGCCCTCCCTAAGAACTGGAGAGGATTCACTGCCGGGTAAGCGACAAGCCACCTCGGCAGGAATCCGGCGAGTCTGGATTAGCCACTCAACCTCTCGGCGGGTGACGGAAGAGCCCTGCCACGAGCCCCGCTCGGGCCCAGACGCAGCATCGTCATCCTCAATGAGCGCACCGCTGACAGAGCTCGACATGGGGTCGCCAGAGAAACTTACGAAGGAAGAAATAGCGGCGGAGGAAAACCTAGAAATGCAAGGCCCTGTCGTGATTCTACGCGAAAACGGCGGCGGAGCAGAAAAGGAACTACCGCGCGAGAACAAAAGAAAAGCAGAGGTGTCTAGAGGAGAGCCTAGGCGATAGGACCGGATGAACTCACCAGCGATGACGTCGGAGCAAGCGAACGGGGATAAGGTCGACGGAGTAGTGCGATGAGATCCCTGCCGTCGAAGACCCAGATGAGCGCACGGCGGTAGAAGCACGAACGGGCGCAGAGGCGAGAGGAAGGAGAAGGGCGCAGGTAAGCGGAGGGGGAAAGTGAATCCCCCAGCCCCGCGCCCCTCTTTATAACCATGCCGCTTGAGAGGTAGTGGGATCGTGGGTGTGGCGGTTATCTATGTAGATCGTGTACGCGGCACGACCGCATGCCGCTAAGTGGAACCGCACCAACGACCACACGATGAAATAGAAGGCCAAGATCCCTGACGGAAACGGTACACGAGGCGTCACAGCGCCGACGCGACAGGCGTAGTAATAACTGTAGCCTGTCAGTAAATATGTAGAGGAACAAAAAACTAGAGAGACAATGATGAGTATGACACGTAGGACGAGGCGTACGCGAGAAGATATGCTGATACCTCGAACGAGGAAAAGATAACTCGGAAACAATGGGAAACGAATATCATGAAACTGATACGGCCCGGCCGAAGTTATTGGCAAGGCCATACCAGCTTCGGGGACTAATGTTGGGGAGGTGACCTCGGATAGGGTAAAGACAGGGAAAGACGAAAGGATGTTCCCCGTCCAGTTTCCGAGTTACAGTCTAAGTCGGCCGAATCCTGTAGAGGTCGGCCGAGATATAAAAGAGCAGGACCCTTATGATAATAGCAAGGCATTACCCGGCCGAAATACTGCGTAAGTCGGCTGGGTTAGCCCGAGTAGTCTTAATGCAGGTGAAGGACGAGCCGAGTTATGCGAGGCAGGGCCGAATGATACGAAGCTTGCATGAGAAGGAGAAGCCTAAAGTCAAACTCTAGTCGCAGGCTAGGGAGAATCTGAGCAGTGCCAAGCACAAAGGACAAAGGCGCAGAGCGACAGAGGGGCAGAAGGAGGTCACGGAGGTGACAGTCCTGAAGCCCGAGGCACGCAGGAGGGGCCCTCTGGAACCTTGTCGTCATTAGAAGGGCGACACAGAAAGGAGGCCGCCGAGTTACTATATTGGGACAAGCATATTCCTCGAATATGCTTGCCACGTCAGCCCTAGAGGAACGCATGGCTCTCCTTTATAAGGGGAGGCTTGGACCCTGAGAAGGGCATCGGCTCATTAGTACCGTTAGGCTGGTAAAGTTCTCTCTTTCTTCTTGTCCACAGCTCAAGGAGCACTTGTAGCCCAAGGAAGGAGAAATAAAGATCTTTACCTTAGTATTTTGTGTGTAGAATCAACTACATCTTCCCTCCCCAGATTCCTCTAGCATCCATTGGCCCCATACTTTAGCCTACCCATGGCATCTGCCGTGCCACCACCACGACAATAGTAGTCCTATCATGCATGTTACAAAAATCCACTAAGTGTAATGAAAATAGTAGGACATGGATGATAGTGCCACTTGCCTTTTTAGTAGAGAATATTGGTTCACTTCTTGATCTTGCAAATATCACACTCTTCTAACTTCACTACAATTCAATCAAGCAAACACATATTCAACTAGCATTCAAACAAATTTACCACACATAAAATAATAGAAACAAGGCAATGCATGCCAGCATGCAAAAGATGGTTTTATTTGGAAAAGTGGTTTCTATTAAGATCTAAACATTTTGAAGCCCATATTGGTCATTTACAAAAGTGGTAAATCCATTTGAAAAAGGTTTCACCCTATAAACCAATTATTATACCAAGGTGATATTTTATGTTGTTGAAGATGCCTTTTGCAAGGTAATAATTTTATAGGGTTCATCAAATATATTTTAAATCTCAAAACTTGGTTTTTAGGGTCAGAGAGTTTAATTCAAATCATTTCCCAAAGATTTTACTCAAAAGTATTTTTAACACATAAACAATATTTTTATTTGACTTGAAATGCTCTTATTCAAAGATTTATTCTTTAATTTCACAAAATACATTTTTAAAACCATAAGTTGGTTTCTATGGTCAGTAGGTTCAAAACAAACCACTTAGCAAAGATTTCACTTTAAAAAATAATTCTAGAATAATTTTTATATTCAAATTATGCCTACACAAGTTTCTGCAAATTCAACCAATTTTCCAGAAGCAAAACATTAAACAAAGTTCATGGTTGCAAAGTACTTGTTCTGCTGATTCCAATGATATAAAATTTGCAAAATTTGGACGTGTAGATTAAAAGTTATGAATTTTGCAAGTTTGCATATCTAATAGATCAAAATTTCTGTTTTAAATTGACTCTGGCCACGTGGCTCAATATTATTGGTCGGTAACGGTTCGTGCGGATTGATCAACACTGGCCACAGGATCTCACTTAAATCTCATGGCACAGATGGATGCGTACCCGTTCGTTTAAAGTCTAATCTCATTCCTACAATCTAGATCCGACGGACCACAGTAGCTCGACTATGGACTGGCGGCGCTGGCGGCGGCGGACGGCGGCGCACGCTCAGACGATGGCGTTGGCGATGAACCAGGAAGCGAGGGAGGGAGGGAGAATTCTCACCATGCTCGCGTGGTTGCGGTGAAGCTCAAGGCATGGTCAGCTACTCGAGGGGCGCACTGGAGCAGCAGCTATTGCTCGCCAGAGCTAGCGGCGGCGTCGGGTGCTTCTGGTTGTCGTTGTTGGCGAGGCTGCAGGCCACCCGAAGGCAAGAGAGAGGTGTCGTTAGACACGGGCGAGAGCGTAGATCACAGGAGCATCAACAGGAGGGACAGGGGCGGTCTGTGCTCACCGGGGGATCTCGCCGGAGTCGAGGCAGGAGGCGGCAACGCTCTGATGTTGAGGTTGCCGAGGCTACGGTGTTCGCACGGGTGTGGGGTTGGTGCTGGAAGATGCGCAGGAAGAGGGGGAGCAGGTTCGTGTGCTCTGGGAGGCGAGGGGTGGTCGGACGGCGCCGGAATCGGCCGGAGAGGCTCGTCGGGGCAGTGGTGTTCGGGCTTGCAATTCGTGCAGCCTGGAGGCAGAGGGAAGGCGTTGCTTGGGGGAAAATGGAGAGGAGAGCGAGGCGTTTAAAGGCGAGTCATCACTGGTAGGAATTAACCACGCATTCACTCGAATTGACAAGGATTGAATCACGGCATAAACGGCGAGGGGGAACGGTCGAGGTGGAGAAGATGACTGACAGCGTGGGCCGCGTTGTCTGTCAGAGAGAAGAAGAGAGTGTGGGGTCCACCTGTCTGTGACTGCGCGGATGCGTTTCTGAGTGAAAAACCGTTCGCTGCGGGAGAGCAGGTGGGCTGCGAGTTGGGCTGGACTAGGCCTTGGCAGTGGGTTGGATTTGGTTCATTTTTTTTGTACAGAATGTTTTTCCTTTTTCTATTTTGAATTTCTGTTTTGATTTTCATTCAAACAATTCAAACACTATTTGAATTCAAACCTCCACCAAACTTTGTGTAGATTTTAGTACTGTTATTTAACATATTCTAAAGTCAAAAATAGAATAATTCTTTTATTCTTTTTAGGGTCTATTAATAATTAAATAAATAGACATTAGTCTTTATTTCAAATAGGATTTAAATATGTTTTAAAACTATTTGAAATCTAATTTTTTTTCAAAAACCTTTTTAGTAGGTTTTAATAAAATACAACACTTTGCAATATAATTTAAAATATTTCAATAAGTTTTAATGTTTAATTTAAAATGGAGAAATCCTTTACTTAAATAAAATTGGATATAATAAATCCTCATGATTTTATTTAAATAATCCTTTACTCTTTTTATCAAACAAAATTATTTTATTTCCATTGCTTGGCCAAGACTTAATTTGGCTATTTAAAATAGTCCTTATTTATTATTTCTACCTTTGCTTATAAAAACCATATCTTTTTATTTAAAGATCCAAAAGTGGGGATTCCAACTTTTATAACTTTATTTATTTTTGTTTATCTTTTTAAATCCTTTTAGAATTCTATTTGATCAAAATAGGTTTTGATGTTTACCTTTTTAATCAAAAGTTTATTTTCACCCTAAATTTCAACATTTATTTATTTTGTTTATTTATTTTTTCACATTTCAAAATTTGGAAAATTTTGGGATGTGACAACTTGCTGCAAACCATTATCTTCCAGACCATACGTTTAATCCTTTGTTACAGCAAACCGGTGAGCTTGACAACCTCACTGATTCGTTGGGGCAAAGTCTTGAGTTTGTGTTGTGAAGGTCTCCACATTGCTTCCAACACCTGTGTGACGTTTCCTTCCTCCTTCTGGTTCGATAACCTTGGTTTCTACTAAGGTAAATCTTGTTGTTGTACTCTTCATACCTTTCTGTTGGGGTTTCCAACGAAGCACTCTTCCTCCCTGTTGAGTGTAGCATCAAGTAATTTCTGGCGCCGTTGCCGGGGAGGCTAAGGACGTATTCACTAGGGGAGTCCTTCACTTCCTTTCTCTTTACTTTGTTTTTAGTTTTCTTAGTTTCTTTTGCTTGGTTTTGTTTGCTTCTTTTCAAAAAAACCAAAAAATTAGTCTAGTTTGGTTTGCTTTCTTTATTCAAAAACACAAAAAAATTAGTTCCTGCTCTAGCTGCTGCTGCTTTTGGCTTGCCCACCTTTGCCAAAATGAACTCTGGTGAGAAAACTAGGTTGTGTGACTTCACTAGCACCAACAACAATGATTTCCTAAGCACACCTATTGCTCCACCTGCTCTTGATGCTGACTTTTATGAAATTAAGCCTGCTTTGTTGAATCTTGTGATGAGAGAGCAATTTTCTGGTGCTGGTTCTGATGATCCTGCTGTCCATCTTAATAGCTTTGTTGAACTTTGTGAGATGCAAAAGTATAAGGATGAATATGGAGATATTATTAAGCTCAGGCTTTTTCCTTTCTCTTTGAGGGGAAAAGCCGAAGAATGGTTGCTATCTTTGCCTAAAAATAGTATTGATTCTTGGACTAAGTGCAAAGATGCTTTTATTGGAAAGTACTACCCTCCTGCTAAGATTATTGCTATGAGAAGTGACATTATGAAATTTAAACAGCTTGATAGTGAACATGTTGCTCCTGCTTGGGAAAGAATGAAATCTTTGGTTAAAAATTGCCCTACTCATGGACTCACTTCTTGGATGATTATCCAAACTTTTTATGTAGGTTTGAACTTCTCCTCAAGAAGCCTGCTGGATTCTGCTACTGGAGGCACTTTTATGGGACTCACCTTGGGTGCCGCAACAAGGATCCTTGATAATATGATGGTTAACTACTCTGAATGGCATGTTGAGAGAGCTCCACATGGTAAGAAGGTAAATTCTATGAAACTTCCTCTTTGAGTGAAAAGATTGATGTTATTATGGCTATGCTTGTTAATGGGAAAGCTCCTCTAGATCCTAATAGTGTTCCCTTAGCCTCTTTGGTTGCTCAAGAAGAGCAAGTTGATGTGAACTTCATTAGAAACAACAATTTCAAAAACAATGCCTATAGGAATAATTTTGCTAGCAACAACAATTATAGGCCTTATCCTCCTAATAATGGCAATTCCTATGGAAGCTCTTATAATAATGCTAGAAGTGCCCCTCTGAACTTGAAGTCATGCTCAAGGACTTTATTAGTAAACAAACCACTTTCAATAAGACTATAGAGGAAAAGCTTTTAACTGTTGAGAAATACCTTTGCTACTGCTCATGCCATACAAGTTACTATAGATGAAAATGTTAGGCTGTTAGCTCAACTTCATGCTAGGTGGGAAAGAGAAGCTGAAATTGATAGAAACAATAGTGTGTGCATTATCACCACTAAACCACAAGTAGCCCCTACTCCTCCTCCTCCTACTATGCCTAGGCCTATTGATCCTACTACTAGTGATGCTAAGTTTGATTTTGATATTGATGGTTGCAATATTCTGAAGTGATTATGTTCCTACAAAAGCTTGCTAGGAGTCCTGATGCTAGTGATATGCATGTTGCTTTTACCAAACACATTACAGATGCTCTTGTTAAGATTAAGGAAGAGAAGCTAAAACACAAAGCTTCTATTCCTAGGAAAGTAGAAGATAGTTGGGAACCCATTATTAATATGCAAGTGAATGACTTTGATCTCAAAGCTTCATGTGATCTTGGTTCTAGTGTCTCTATTATGCCTAGGAAGATTTATGAAATGCTTGATTTACCACCATTGGAATATTGTTATTTAAATGTCCCACTCAATGATAATGCTAAGAAGAAACTCATGGGGAGTGTTAATGATTTTCTCATTATGGTTAACAATGCTTATGTCCCTGTTGATTTCTATGTTTTGGATGTTGAATACAATGCTTCTTGTCCTATTACTTTGGTAAGACCTTTTCTTAGAACATTTGGTGCCATCATTGATATGAAAGAAGGCACCATCAAATATCATTTTCCATTCAAGAAAGGTATTGAACACTTCCCTATGAGGAGAGAGAAGTTACTTTTTGCTCCTCCTTTGAAACCAAGGTTTGATGTTAATGCTTCTTCATTTGAAAATACTTGATTCTTCTTGCTTCTTGTGCCTAACTTAAAGGCGTTAAAGAAAAGTACTTGTTGGGAGATAACCCAAGAGTTTCCTTGAGTCTTGGAAGTTATTACTACTGTAATGACCTCTCTTTATCCTTTTTGTTTGCTTTTTGTGCCAAGAATAACCTCTAATGAGAGGGAACTAAGATTTGGGGAGTTGTTGTCCCGAAACAGATTTCTGTCCTCCACCAAAAAAATCGTGAGGAGGCTCTGTAACTCGGATTGAGCTAAAAATTTACGAATAAATCTCCCGGTATGTTGGCTAACTTTAGTTAGTTCAACACTTTTTGATTTGAGCAACATACGATGTTCTAAAAAATTCGTTTCTACCTGCTGGTCTGTTTTGACAGATTTCTGCCATTATTTGCATTTGCTTCTTATTAATTCCTTTTTGAGCTCTCTTCAGGTAAATTGAGTGTATTTGAAGGAGTTACTACAGTATATTGTGTTTTTAGTGAAAATCCTTGCTGTTCCAAAGCTTTGACAATGGTATAATACCTTTTGAATAAGCTAATGTTGCTAATGAAAATTGTGTGAAGTTTTGTGTGAAAGGAAAATTTCAGGTGTAGAGAGAGAATGATGCAATGAGATGAAGAATGGACAAAATATCAAGCTTGGGGATGCCACCATGGTGTCACCCCAAGAAATATCCAAGAAGTACAAGAGTCAAAGCTTGGGGATTCCCAAGGCATCCACTTCTCCATCAACAAAAAGCTCAGGTCTGTCTAGACACTTCACTTTTATTATTTTATGCATAGTTGTGTTGTTCTTGGAGCATCTTAGTTTTTGTTTGCTTTGCTTAGTTTGTTTAGTTTGCTTGAATAAAGTAAGTTTGGACCCCCGTTCTCGCTGTGTTGTTTTGCAAATAAGGTTGCTTGGTGTGAAGGAGTAGTAAGTTCTTGCTTGAAGTGCAAGAGGAGCTTGCATTGACTGTGACTAAGACTTTAGCATGACATGCTAGGTGTTGTTTTTGCATTATGCTTAGTGATTATTGTTGTATCATGTCTTGTTCCAAACAATTGGGATTGCTTAGTGTGCCTTGAAGAAATTATGCGTTGTTTTAGCATGCAAAAGCATAGTATTGTGGTATTCTCCTTTGATGTTTTGCTTGGGTTGACTTGGCACATGCTCACACCATGTTATGACTATGACAAGTCACCATTATCCTCTATGATCATTTAGTCCTTGACTTGTAGTACCACTCTTTGCTTTGATTAGTTTGCTTTGTTGCATTGCATAATTATGGTCATTATTGCTCTGTTAGTTGGTTGCTCCCAGTCTTTTGCTAGCCTCCACTTGTATGAGTAAGCTCTACTCATGCTTCCAACTCCCAAGAAACCAAGTTATTCCAAAGTGTCCACTATAAACTCCTATGCATGGTGTGTTACACCACTCCAAAGTATATTCTTGTTTTCATCTATCTTCCAATTAAAAACTATTTTGTTATGTGAAAACTTAGTGATTAAAGACCTCACGAACTTGATGGCACATTTTATTCTTTGCCCCTAATAAACTTGAACCATTGAGGCAACTTTGTTGTATATGCTTGCACTTATAAGTTGGGATTAGCAGAACCGTGTTGTCACGGGGAATGTTTTCAACATTGCACTTGTACTTTTTTGTACTTCGTTGATATCATGCTCTTTTGTCTATGGATGTTACCGGTGTGAAATGAATTGGGAACTTGTAAGTCCATGGAGTTTGTATTCTGTGTTAGAGAAACGCCTGGGCCGCTAGCCTAAGCCATGCTTAATCATGGTGGAAACTTGCAGCATCACCATAGTGAGCTATCTATGAAGCATCCTCAATAAAAAGCTATCCTTGTCATTTTGGTTATGGGAAAGCTCGTGTACCATGTGCAAGGGGTACCCCGTTGGCGGTTCTCAATGATATGCAAATACTTACAGTGACAAGAACTTGCTTGGGCCCTAAGTTGAGTATCCATGAGGTGTAGCTCTCGTAGTCAAGGGACTTGAGATTGCCAACTTATACTTTGTCAAGCATATAGTCCAGCTTTGCCACTTTAACCTTAACCACTTCAAGATGCTTATGATAGGGGCAATGAGGGCTGAAAGCTTATAAGTACCATAATTTTTGGAAGCTCTTTTTGAAACTTGTAATCCCTGCTTCCTTTACAAAAAGGCCTTTCTTTCACCATTATTTGAGTCTCCACCTTCTACCTTTAGGCACCATTAAGAGAGCATAGTTGTCATTCTGTGTGCAATGTTCCAAAGATTATTAATTGATGCATATTATGTTATTACTTGATCTTGTGCTATTTGTTTCTAGTCACCCTTGTGAACTTTGCAGGTGTCCTATGCATTATATTGCTACTCTATGAGGGACAAGCTGATTGCCACTATGCTATGTTTTCTACATGTGAATCAAACAAACGTTTTTCAATGCATATTATTCATGATCTTTGTTTGTAGCTTGTCATGTTGCATGCATAATTACTATGTCCTATTGTTAGAACTCCATCTTTCATGCACATGTTTAGAGTTCTTTGATCCCGGCTTTCAATGTTTGCAAATGGTTGGATCTTTATTGTGAGGGTGCATGTTCACCTCAAAATTTATTCTTTTATCACTTACCTACTCGAGGACGAGTAGGAGTTAAGCTTGGGGATGCTGATACGTTGGAAACATATCTATAATTTTTTATGCTCCATGCTTGTTTAGTATCTACTTTGCTTTACTTGTCTACACTTTGAGGTGCTTTTTACATGTTTTCTGGTACTAACCAATTAACAAGTTGAAACAATGCCAGATGCCTGTTTTCTGTTGTTTTTGGTTTCAGAAAAGTTAGTAAAGAAATATTCTTGGAATTGGACGGGACGAACACCAAAGTCAATAACTTTCCATGGGGAACAAGAAGTCCCGAGTAGAGATGGAGAAGCGGGCCAGGGAGGCCAAACCCCCCCAGGCGCGGGGTTAGGTGGACCCGCGCCTGGGTAGGGTTTGCCTACCCTGGTCGCCTCTCGGACTCCCCCTTCGCCTATAAGAAGCCCCCGATACAGAAACTCTCGGTACCCGATCGGAAATCCACGAAACTGTCTGTAGCCGCCGCCACCATCGTCCCTAGATCGGGGGGGTCTGAAGTTCTTCTTGGCACCCTGCCGAAGGGGAGATCATCCCGGAGGCCTTCTCTCCGGTATGATTCGTGAGTATTTCCACCTTGGACTATGGGTCCATGTAGTAGCTAGATGGTTGTATCTCCTCCTTTGTGCTTTCATGTATAGATCTTGTGAGCTCCATTCATGATCAAGATCTAATCTATTTGTAATCATGCATGTTGTTTTTGCGGGGATCCGATGGATATTGAGATTATTATGTTGGTTTGATTAATGGTTCTATCTTTATGATTCTATCATGTCTGTGTTGTTTGTGATCTTGCATGCTCTCCGTTGCTAGTGGTTATCTTGGCCAAGTAGTTGCTAGTGACTCCAAGAGGGAGTATTTATGCTCGATAGTGGGTTCATGCCTCTAGTTTCCAAGGGAAGTGACAGAAATCTCTTCGGTTGTAGATGTGTTGTTGCTACTAGGGAGAAAACAACGGTCTCTTGTTCATGGAACATGTGGACTGTTTACCTTACACACTTTGCTTAAAGTAGCTGTCTGTTGCTTGCAACTTAATACTGGAGGGGGTTCGGATGATAACCTGAAGGTGGACTTCTAGTCATAGATGCATTTGGATTACGGTCTATGTATATTGTTGTATTGCCCAATCAACTTCATAGGATCTTTCTAGCTAGTAATTGCATTGTTATGCCTTGCTCAGTTCCTGTCAATTGCCCCGCTGTAATTTGTTTACCCTTCATGCCATGTTGTTTATCTAAGGAGAGCACCTCTAGTGAACTATGGACCCCGGTCCAATCTTTACCATTGATACATCTTCCACTATTACTTGTTTACTTGTTGCAAACCATTACCTTCCACACCATACGTTTAATCCTTTGTTACAGCAAACCGGTGAGCTTGACAACCTCACTGATTCGTTGGGGCAAAGTCTTGAGTTTGTGTTGTGCAGGTCTCCACGTTGCTTCCAACACCTGTGTGACGTTTCCTTCCTCCTTCTGGTTCAATAACCTTGGTTTCTACTGAGGGAAATCTTGCTGTTGTACTCTTCATACCTTGCTCTTGGGGTTTCCAACGAAGCACTCTTCCTCCCTGTTGAGTGTAGCATCACTTTGCTTTATCAAAAAACCCCTAAAAATCTGTTTGCTAAGTATTTACAGAGATTTCCTGATCCTTACCGCTAGTCAACACCTTAAGCTCCTTGTTGGGATCGACACTCCTATTTATTGAAAGTACTATGATACCCCCCCTATATTTGTGGGTCATCAAGACTATTTTCTGGCACCGTTGCCGGGGAGTGAAGCGCTATTGAAGAGTGGAACTGGTAAGGGAAACTTCTACTATGAGTATTGTTTTTATTCTTGTTTGTTACTTTGTTTCCAATATGTACAACCCACTTGGTTTTCTGTTTGGAAAAACTACTACCACTGTTAGGGTAGTAGATGAACCACCACTTGTTGATATAGATCCTTTTAAGATACCTACAAGTATTGTTGATCGTGTTATGGATATTTATTATTTAGGGGATGGAACTGTCCACCCTAGTGATCACTTGCTTTTTATCCATGAATTATGCGGGTTGTTTAAGTGTGCAGGTATCACAACTGAACAGGTGAAGAAGAAGTTACTCTCTATATCCTTGAAAGGGAGAGATGAAGAATGATATAAGCTGCCGAAGAATGGGCAATCCATGGAATGGGAGGAAATAGTACCTCTCTTTTATTCTAAATTTTATCCTCCCAGTGAGATTCATAAGGATAGAAATCTGATATATAACTTTTGGCCTCGTGATGGAGAGAGTACAGCTCAAGCTTGGGGGAGATTGAGGTTACTAATGCTTAAATGTCCTATTCATGAACTCCCTAACAATATTATTATCAATAACTTTTATGCTAGGCTTTCTCTTCATAATAAAGATTTACTAGATGCTTCTTGTGCTGGAAGAAGCTAAATGGGATCTCCTAGACCGTATTCAAGAAAACACTGAAGCTTGGGAGAATGACAAAGACAGAAAGTCAGGTATAAACTATGATTATGAATGCATTAAATCTTTTATGGGAACTGATGACTTTCGTGATATTAGTGACGAGTTTGGTCTTGACTCCCAAAGTATTGCAAATTGTTTTAAAGCCTTTTCCTCTTACATAGAAATTCCCAAAAATAAGTGGAATAAGTCCCATGCACCTTATAAAGATGTTGTTAGTCATGTTCCTGTTAGAAGCACCAAAGTTTGTACTACTAATCATATTGTGCCTGAACCTTATGTTGATAAAATACCTTTCCCAACTAAGGGAAAGGAGTATTCTATGATGATTAGTGCGAATAATAAAGGTACAAAGAAAACTGTGGAACCTGGTGAGCAAAAGAATACTGAACCTGTGGTAGCTATTGTGAAAGACCTTGTCACTAGAAATATAGAGGATGAGCACATTGTCTTCTGTGAAGACGCTTCTAATATTATTTCTCATCCTAGTAAATATAGAAAATCTGTGTCCCTGTGCTTTCTGTTAGAATTGGTAATCATTGTTATTATGGTTTATGTGATATTGGTGCTAGTTCTAGTGCTATTCCTTATGAGATTTACAGGGAAATTATGCATGAAATTGGTCCTTGTGAGCTCGAGGATATTGATGTGGTTATTCACCTTGCTAATAAGGAAACCATTTGCCCTATTGGTATTGTAAGAGATGTGGAGGTCCTCTATGGTAAGATTAAGTATCCTGCTGATTTTCTAGTTCTTAATTCAGCAGCTAGCAAAACTTGTCCTATCATTTTTGGTAGAACTTTCTTGAACACTTGTGGAGATATTACAGATTGTAAGAAGGAGAAAGTTTTAACTAAGTTTTATGGAGATTCTTATGAGTTTAACTTTTCCAAATTTGCTAAAGCTCCTTGTGAAAACAGCTTGTCTAATGAAGATTTCAGGATGGAACAACTTGCTTTTATTGATCCAGTTTATGACCTTGGACCTCTTTTTGATGACTGTAAGTATGCTCATTCTGATGATAGAGTTGTTTCCTGTGACAGTTATATTGTAAACTTTATTCAAGGTGCTACTGAAAGTTATTATGAGAGAGGGAAACATGGTTTTATGCATCTCAATAATGTTAAGTTTCCCCGTTTTATGTTGAAAGCTTTGAAGTTGCATTTGTTTTATCTTCCTATGCTAGTGGATTTTTGTTTCAACAATTTGTTTTCTCATGATACCCCTATGCATAGGAAGTGGGTTAGACTCAAATGTGTTGGTTATTTGCTTATTGATGCTCTCTTTCACTTCAGATATATATCTCCTATGTGAGCATCTTTGAAACTTTCAAGCCTAACTTAAAGGCATTAAAGAAAAGTACTTCTTGGGAGATAACCCAATAGTTTGGTCGAGTCTTGGAAGTTATTACCTCAGTAATAACCGCTCCTTATCCTTTTTGTTTTGGTTTTTGTGCCAAGTTCAACTACTTTTGAGAAGTGGAGGAGTTGTGAAAAGTTGCTGTCCTGGCACATATTTTTGTGCTGCATTGTAAAAATTCATGAAGGATCTCAGTAATTTGGATGGAGCTGTATTTTTGTATGCTTGTTCTCCAAGTTATTACCCAACTTTCATTAGTTTTGCACTTTTTGATTTGAGCAACAGAAGGTTTTCGAAAAAAGCAATCTTTACCTGCTGGTCTGTTTTGACAGATTTCTGTCATCATTTGCATTTGCCTCTTATATTGATTCCCTTCTAGTTTTTTTGGGGGGTTTTGGAAAGGAGTTGCTATAGTAGATTTTGTTTTGATGGATTTCAGTTGAAGTGTGAACCTAAAGGTTTATTGTTTTTGCTTACACTAATGTTGCCATTGAAGTTTGTGTATTGCCTTGTGAGAAAAGGAATTTCTAGGAGAAGGAGAAAAGGAATCTGCAGAGCTCGTATTTGAATAGGTAAAATTGGTGAAAACAGAAGGTTCGTGAAAGCCTAATAGTTTTATATTTTTTATGTTTTCATTACATACGGAAGGCTACGAAAGAAAACATAGGAGGAAACGGAGGCCGGGGTGGCCACACCCACCCCAGGCACGGGCCCCAGCTGGTCGTGCCTAGAGGGGGTGTGAGCCCCCCGAGCTCCGTCTCCGCCTCATTTTCGCACCAGTACCTTACTTATGCATTGAAACTTCGTAATATATAACCCCTCGGATCCCCCGAGGTTCGTGTATTGTGTTCTCGTCTTGTTTCTGTTTCGATCTGTTTCTGTCATGCAGATTCTCAGTTTTGGAGTCACAATGTCTTCCTCTGGATCACCCATGGAGAATTCCTCTATGGATGTCATCAACCCGTACATGTATGAGTTGAGGATTCATCCCAAGGAGTTGATTATCAAGGATGGGAAGGTGCAGATGAAAGAAGTTCAAGGCCCTAAAGGAGAAGGCAGTATGGAAGACAGTATGGAAGCATTGGAGCAGGAAATTTTCAGGTACAAGAAGATGCCAGGACATGAAGTGGATGTCTTTCATAAGATAAGTTCAGAACTCATCGCCAAGCACGAGGAGGAGGTTGCTGAGATCCGAGACGAAATCTTCTCACTCTGTCAGACCACCAACCAATTACAAGCACAGCTCTACGAGATACAAAATCAGAACTGTGAGTATGAGGCTAGATTTAATCACATAAGCTCTGCTGCTAGTTTCAGGATTGTGGAAACCAGGACGTTCTTTTTGGATGGGGAACCTTTGCCTTGGAAGTTTGATGATAACACCACCACCACCTAAGGAGTAATTCGTCATCAGGTTTGGCATCTCCTTGGCTTGTTCCAAGCTTGGGGGAGTGTTGCGGTATCATATCATTATCTTTTATCTTTTACCCTTTTAGTGGATTCATATCTTTGGCAGAGAAGTTATCTTATAGGTTGGTTTGCATGTGGAAGTATCTCTCCTTTAGTTGATTATCTATGTATCCCTTGGTGTTATGGAATATTAATGAGAAGTTTCATCTTTTACTTTTTGCACTTCTTATTTTAGTTTGCAATCTCTATTATATGATTGATCTTGTTGATCAGTATTGGCATCACTTTGGGAGCATCAAATAAATCTAAATTGGTTTTGGCAAACCGAGCTCTGGTCAATAGCAACACTTTTTGAGGTTTGAAAGGAAAAGAGAAAAAGCTTACAGGTATTTTGTATCATTTATTTTCTTTCTTGATTGGCTCATAAGCTTAGTATTCTTTATTTAAGATCTTTTGCGTCTTCAAGGAAGATTGCATGTTTGGCTTTATCACTTGTAGGTTTTCTTGCTTCCTTCAACTCTTTTGCTTGCTACCCAGCCTTGCTAGCCAAAAACCTGTTTTCAGAAGGCATACTTCTCATGCTTCCAACCCCTTTGAACCGAACCTGTGCCATTTGTGTCCACCATATCTACCTATTAGCATTATTGCTATTCCAAGCAAATTCTCAAGCTTCATCTATCTTTCGAATTAAAAACTATTTTGTTATGTGAAAACTAGTTAGTAAAGCTCTTACGAACTTGATGGCACACCTTATTTTCTTGCCATATTAAACTTGAACCATTGTGTCATTGATGTTGTATATGCTTGCATCTTTACGTTGGGATTAGCAGAACCGTGTTGTCACGAGGAATGCTTTCAACACTTATGGATACATATCCAGTTGATATCATGCTCTTTTGTTTGCGGGTGTCGTCGGTGTGAAATAAAAGGGGAGCTTGTAAGTCCATGGAGTTATGTATGTGTGTTAAGAGAAACGCCTGGGCCACTAGCCTAAGCCATGCCTAATCATTGTCACATACCAAAATTCTCCTAATTTTGGAATGTGAAACAAATAAATAAGTTTGATTGATTGTTTGACTATGTTGAAAATTCTCAAAGATAAGAAACTTTTTGAATAGAAAATCCTCTCAACCTTGAATTCAAAATCTTATATTCTTTTGTTATGACCTAAGTAGCCATATAGGCAAAAGGGCATGGATTGATTATGGATTGTAGAATTGGTGTGCAAGATTTCAAAATGAAAATCATGAAGAATTTATAAGCATTTCATTACATCCATGCAAAGTTCTCACAAACTAAATCCAAATCCTGGTATCTAAATCCTATAGTTGATTTGCCCAAATGTTCATAAAGGAATTAAATTGATTTTATAAAACCCACTATTGCTAAGACAGCGATTATTGCTAAATTATAGCCTAAAAGATCCAATTAATATTACAAAATTTTAGAAACAAAATTGAGCTCATTTGGAGCTAGTATGAAAAAGTTATGGAACAAATACAAACACATAAAGATATAAATAAAATGGAATATACAAGGATTTATAAATCCACTACTTTCAAACTAGTAAAAAATTACAAATTTGATCCTATAATGATCTATTCGATTTTAGAAAAAATTAGAAACAAGAATCGTGTCATTTGGAATTCGTATGCAAAAGATATGAGAGAAACAAGTAAATAGAAAAAGAAAAAGAAAAAAAAAGAAAAAAAAAACAAATGGGCTGGCCGAGCCAGCCGGCGGCCCAGCAAGCAGCCAGCCGGCCAGGCCACGTACACGAGACGATCGTGCCCAGGTTGCTTTAAAAAGCGTGTAAATCGGTTTTTGTTAAACCTATCTCTACTCAAACTGCTATAACTTTTTATCTACAACTCCGAATCGACTTCCATTTGTTTCTACTTGTTCCCTACTCCAAGGCCTATCTCTAAACCATCCTAAACCTCCATATAAACTCGTGGAGCCACAACTGTACGAGTTTTTCTTCTCAAAATCCCGAATCTACGTATGCCCGAATCTTATTTCCCTTTTTAACCCATCTAGACTTCGTCGTTTGCCTTCGATCAAAAAAACGAAAGTTGTAGGAATCGTCGAAATCTTTCAATCCCGACAAACCTCACCTATTTTCATCCACCACAGCCGAAGAATTTCGTATCGCAATATTTCAGATCTTACGGTGTAAATCCAAGATGTACTCGCGCTCGTTTCTTCAAATCCAAATTTCTTTGGTGTGAAGGTAGGAATAATGATTCTCCATAACTTTCATGTTCTGAGTTTTTCAATTTGACCTATGGATTTGTCTCTCTAACACAGATCTATTTCTTGTCTATTCTGAGCCAAAATCGGGTCAATCTCTTCTTCTAGCCACCGGATCCTATCCAGACGGTCGAGATCCAATCAAACCGGTGCGTGCCATGTCGTCATCCCGGTCATCTTCCTCATCAACGCCACGTCAATATAAGGTCAACATCTAGTCCCATTCTGCATGCAAAGTCAACCTGTCCAGTCAGCGGAATATTACCTGGAATATTCCGTTCGAATTTAAAATTTCATATTATATATCTAACTTGTAAAATTCATTAGAAATGCATACCACGTCCAAAAATTGTGTATAATATACTAAATTGAATATAATTTTACGTAGAATCACCTTATCAGAATAGATCCAACTTTTACTATATGTGGTTACTGCAGTAATTTAATTAGTTTTTATGGTCTTTTAGGTTAATAAATTCATAAGAAATTATCTGTGACTCCGAAAAATATGAACAATATATCAAATTGAAGCTACTGTAATTTACATTAATAATATCTGGTTGGATCTAGCCTTTGCCGACTATTTAACCCGTAGCAATTTAATTAGTTTTAATGACTTTATAAATCATTAAATTCATTAAAAATTAATTGCTTGTCACAAAAAAATAAATGATATACCGATGGAAACCTGGTTCCATGTAGATCATCAATATGCAATTTAGTTCAGCCTTTGACTATGAGGTTTTGCCGTGAAGATTTAAATAGTTTAATGGCCTATTTAGAGTAATAAATTCATAAGAAAATAAATACTATTCAGAAAATTACAAATAATATGTCCCTGAAATCACAATTCCGTGGAGATTACAGATATAATTTTAGTTTTATTTTTAGACAATAGAAACTATATGAATCATTTAAAACCCATTAAACACTATTTAAATCATACAAAAAGATCTATAACTCCGATTAGGGTGAATCCAACGCCTACTGGTTCGTATTAATATACTCTATCAAGTAAACCCAAGAAACAAATTTAATACGACAGTTAGAATAGGCGTTACAACAGAACTATTAAAAACCCTATATTGGCAAGTAATTATTAATAACAAGTACTCCATTGCATTAATTGGTCTCTTGCATGCATCATATACTTCAATATTGTTTAGAGAACTAAAGTAACAACCATTGTGACTTATTAAATTGTCATGCATGCATTTGTTGCATTTGTTTGATCTCTATGTGCTATTGTTTATGTTGTATGCAATTGTTTGATCGATAGATTGCGAGGAGTGCAACGTGTGTGATTGCAACTACTATGATTGCAAGCATTATGGTTATAACGAGAACAACCATTATATCTATGAGAATTGTGAGGATTATCTAATCGACTACATCTACAACAAAGGCAAGTGGTGCTATCTTGGTCATAAATGTCCTACTGTTTTCCTATGCATTGTAGATGTTTTTGTAGAATTGCATATGTAGGAATTGATGTTTATATGCTATGCTATGTCCCATATTATTCCCTAGCATTCCTTGTTTATGAGCCACCGTTGGTAGATGTGCTTAGCCATGCTATGATGAATGAGGGCTGGGTTACATCACTGAAGTTGTTTCTAAATGTGTTGGTTTGTGAAAACTAAAACAACTTAATCAATGAATCTCCTGGGTGTGATGGGATTGATAATTTTTGGTGGTATCATTGCGGAAAGGCACCCATGACACTGAGAAATGATTGGTTTCTTTGTTTGGAAGCTTTCGTGTGCAACCATGTGCCAATAATGAAATGGGCGGTTGGTTGAACTCAGTAGGTTGTGGTAACTCGAACCCGCGTATCCAGAGATGTAGTTAGTGTAGGTTGGACCGGTGCGCGTCGGGATTGGGGAGCTACTTCCCGAACGGTTCCTTCTTGGACTTCTCCCTATCATCACCCAATATGAGAGTGGTGGTACGAGCTGGGCTGGCCAAGTCACATGGGTAAAGTGTACTAACCCCTGCAGGGTGTATAAACTAATCGATTAGCCGTGTCCCTGGTTATGGACAATTTGAGCTACCTGATACTGATGCTATGATATTTCTCACTCATCCTTATTTCTTAATTACTTAAAACTTGTTGGGTGAACATAATTGGGTAGGAGCACCTGGGAGTGAACCAGAGTGTCCTATTTATCGTATTGGAAAACTACTTTGTTACAAATGTTAGGATAAAATTGTTGCTTTATGCAAATGAGCCTGAACTCCACTTGGCCAAATAAGCATGTAGTTGATAGATATGTTGTTAACCACTTTAGCCTACTTGCCATACATTCAATGTATTGACCATTCATGGCTGCAACGTTTCATGTTGCTGGTTATATCATATCTGAGTGATCGTTCATAGGTCGCGAGACTCCACTCAACAATTGTTCGCCTGTGGCACATTTGAAGGATGGAGATATACCTTGTATTCGTTTTCCGCTGTGTACTTGAATAAATAATGTAAATTCTGGATCATATTCGTTGTATTTATGATGCAAAGTTATATTTGGTATCATTTTGTACTGTGTGCCAGTGAACCGATCCAGAGATTGGCACTATACACATGAACTCAGCCTTATCAGGCGAGGGTGTTACAAGATGGTATCAGAGCTGTGTGTTGACTTTAGGATCGTGACCTTAGAAATGGATTAGCAATATAAGACCTCTATTAGGAGAACTATCATATTTTATACGTATTAGAGTTCTTATATTCCTTGTCTATCTTTTCTATAACCTCTTCTTGTTCAAAATTTGTAGTTGTCCATTCTTATGATACCTATATGAAAGTTAGCTAAGTAAAAGAACAAATAGTATGACATAAATGAACATCCCACCAAGTTTGGGTAGGTCTGGACCACCATATTTTATCTCTTTAGGAGATCATCGCTATTGTGTTAGCATATTGTTCTTACCAACTTATGTAGTATGACAATATAGGTTGCTTGCTTGTTTGTACTGAACCATATCGTGTGATGCCTTGTTTAGGATCAGTTATTTTGAAACTCTAAAGTTGTTGGAGTTTTCGTGTGGTTTTAAAATGATCTTAATGGTGTGAATTGATTGAAATTCGTGGGATTACTGCTGCAGTTTTCTGCGCGACCTGTTGTACCGCGCGATTTTTCATATTTTATTGGTAACTCAGAAAAATCTAAACACTAGGATCTGGAGCGTAATAACCTGTAGTACATGCACAAAAATTGGCTAAAATTCCTGGCGAGTTTAAGTTAGTCAGAAAAATTCGTGAAACCTGTTGTACTGTTTTGACAGGTTTTGTTTATTGCTTATATGTTGCTCTATTTTACTCTAGTATTGTTCCCAATGCTTTCAAACTATTTTGTGGTTATAAACTACTAAGTTTATACACCTTTAACGTTATTATACAAGTGTTTGCTTGTGTGTTGATTCCTTATGATTGTTTGCTTGTTTGTGACATTGATTGCTTTACATAGTTATGGGTAGGATTATTTTCTTAGTCGTTTCTTTCCTATAGAATCTATTCTTCCCTATCTTGAATCCTGGGAGATATAATGATGTGTTAAGTGGAAAGTTTGACCACACAATGCATTTAGGAAGGAGAATGCTTCACCTAATGAAAAAAATGTGGAAGTATGAAGTGTTGCACATGATGTTATGTAGTAGATTACCCAACCCGAAAGTTGAAGTATCGATAGTTTAGTTTTAGTAGTAGCTTTGTTGATTGAATACATGGGAGTCTATATAGAGCATTAGTTCGTGCCCATGGAAACATTCTTCAAGGAAAGTAAGAATGCCCAAGTGATAGAAAAACGTGATTCACCTATCCTCATACAGGGTAATGATTTGGGTGCAGGATGGATTGATCACCATTCCTACTACTCTTATTATTCGCTCTTGTACTGTTGGCTTTGCGAATCTTGAGTGCCTTTAAACCTTAGCAAAGAGCCGACATTAAGCCTAGACCTTAGAATGGTATATTTCCCCCTTTATAAAAGCACCCAGTGCTTAGCGTAGGAATATACGGTAAGAATGAATCCCAACCGTGAATTATGGGCACGGTGAAGTAAACGTTCCCTATTTGCCCACCATGAGAGTTTTTCTAGTTTAAGAATGTGCTTTCTCGGAAACTATCAATCATGATGTTTAGAATGTGCTATAGACATTGTGCCAATAAAAGTCTAAAGGAGAACCAATCTGAGCTAAGTGAATCCTCGAGAAATGACCTAGTCAATTTTATTTTAAGGGTGGTATCATCCTAATGGATCCCGAACCTTTCTTTCTTTCTAGCCTTCCCAAATCTCGGGACGAGATTTCTTTTAAGGGTGGTAGTCTGTCACATACCAAAATTCTCATAATTTTGGAATGTGAAACAAATAAATAAGTTTGATTGATTGTTTGACTATGTTGAAAATTCTCAAAGAGAAGAAACTTTTTGAATAGAAAATCCTCTCAACCTTGAATTCAAAATCTTATATTCTTTTGTTATGACCTAAGTAGCCATATAGGCAAAAGGGCATGGATTGATTATGGATTGTAGAATTGGTGTGCAAGATTTCAAAATGAAAATCATGAAGAATTTATAAGCATTTCATTACATCCATGCAAAGTTCTCACAAACTAAATCCAAATCCTGGTATCTAAATCCTATAGTTGATTTGCCCAAATGTTCCTAAAGAAATTAAATTAACTTTATAAAACCCACTATTGCTAAGACAGCGATTATTGCTAAATTATAGCCTAAAAGATCCAATTAATATTACAAAATTTTAGAAACAAAATTGAGCTCATTTGGAGCTAGTATGAAAAAGTTATGGAACAAATACAAACACATAAAGATATAAATAAAATGGAATATACAAGGATTTATAAATCCACTACTTCCAAACTAGTAAAAAAATTACAAATTTGATCCTATAATGATCTATTCAATTTTAGAAAAATTTAGAAACAAGAATCGTGTCATTTGGAGTTCGTATGCAAAAGATATGAGGGAAACAAGCAAATAGAAAAAGAAAAAGAAATAAAAAGAAAAAAAACAAATGGACCGGCCGAGCCAGCCGGCGGCCCAGCAAGCAGCCAGCCGGCCAGGCCACGTACACGAGACGATCGTGCCCAGGTTGCTTTAAAAAGCGTGTAAATCGGTTTTTGTTAAACCTATCTCTACTCAAACTGCTATAACTTTTTATCTACAACTCCGAATCGACTTCCGTTTGTTTCTACTTGTTCCCTACTCCAAGGCCTATCTTTAAACCATCCTAAACCTCCATATAAACTCGTGGAGCCACAACTGTACGAGTTTTTCTTCTCAAAATCCCGAATCTACGTATGCCCGAATCTTATTTCCCTTTTTAACCCATCTAGACTTCGTCGTTTGCCTTCGATCAAAAAAACGAAAGTTGTAGGAATTGTCAAAATCTTTCAATCCCGACAAACCTCACCTCTTTTCATCCACCACAGCCGAAGAATTTCGTATCGCAATATTTCAGATCTTACGGTGTAAATCCAAGATGTACTCGCGCTCGTTTCTTCAAATCCAAATTTCTTTGGTGTGAAGGTAGGAATAATAATTCTCCATAACTTTCATGTTCTGAGTTTTTCAATTTGACCTATGGATTTGTATCTCTAACACAGATCTATTTCTTGTCTATTCTGAGCCAAAATCGGGTCAATCTCTTCTTCTAGCCACCGAATCCTATCCAGACGGTCGAGATCCAATCAAACCGGTGCGTGCCATGTTGTCATCCCGGTCATCTTCCTCATCAACGCCACATCAACGTAAGGTCAACATCTAGTCCCATTCTGCATGCAAAGTCAACCTGTCCAGTCAGCGGAATATTACCTGGAATATTCCGTTCGAATTTAAAATTTCATATTATATATCTAACTTGTAAAATTCATTAGAAATGCATACCACATCCAAAAATTGTGTATAATATACCAAATTGAATATAATTTTACGTAGAATCACCTTATCAGAATAGATCCAACTTTTACTGTACGTGGTTACTGCAGTAATTTAATTAGTTTTTATGGTCTTTTAGGTTAATAAATTCATAAGAAATTATTTGTAACTCCGAAAAATATGAACAATATATCAAATTGAAGCTACTGTAATTTACATTAATAATATCTGGTTGGACCTAGCCTTTGCCGACTATTTAACACGTAGCAATTTAATTAGTTTTAATGAATTTATAAATCATTAAATTCATTAAAAATTAATTGCTTGTCACAAAAAAATAAATGATATACCGATGGAAACCTGGTTCCATGTAGATCATAAATATGCAATTTAGTTCAGCCTTTGACTACGAGGTTTTGCCGTGAAGATTTAAATAGTTTAATGGCCTATTTAGAGTAATAAATTCATAAGAAAATAAATACTATTCAGAAAATTACAAATAATATGTCCCTGAAATCACAATTCCATGGAGATTACAGATATAATTTTAGTTTTATTTTTAGACAATAGAAACTATATGAATCATTTAAAACCCATTAAACACTATTTAAATCATACAAAAAGATCTATAACTCCGATTAGGGTGAATCCAACGCCTACTGCTTCGTATTAATATCCTCTATCAAGTAAACCCAAGAAACAAATTTAATCCGACAGTTAGAATAGGCGTTACAACAGAACTATTAAAAACCCTATATTGGCAAGTAATTATTAATAACAAGTACTCCATTGCATTAATTGGTCTCTTGCATGCATCATATACTTCAATATTGTTTAGAGAACTAAAGTAACAACCATTGTGACTTATTAAATTGTCATGCATGCATTTGTTGCATTTGTTTGATATCTATGTGCTATTGTTTATGTTGTATGCAATTGTTTGATCGATAGATTGCGAGGAGTGCAACGTGTGTGATTGCAACTACTATGATTGCAAGCATTATGGTTATAACGAGAGCAACCATTATATCTATGAGAATTGTGAGGATTATCTAATCGACTACATCTACAACAAAGGCAAGTGGTGCTATCTTGGTCATAAATGTCCTACTGTTTTCCTATGCATTGTAGATGTTTTTGTAGAATTGCATATGTAGGAATTGATGTTTATATGCTATGCTATGTCCCATATTATTCCCTAGCATTCCTTGTTTATGAGCCACCGTTGGTAGATGCGCTTAGCCATGCTATGATGAATGAGGGCTGGGTTACATCACTGAAGTTGTTTCTAAATGTGTTGGTTTGTGAAAACTAAAACAACTTAATCAATGAATCTCCTGGGTGTGATGGGATTGATAATTTTTGGTGGTATCATTGCGGAAAGGCACCCAGGACACTGAGAAATGATTGGTTTCTTTGTTTGGAAGCTTTCGTGTGCAACCATGTGCCAATAATGAAATGGGCGGTTGGTTGAACTCAGTAGGTTGTGGTAACTCGAACCCGCGTATCCAGAGATGTAGATAGTGTAGGTTGGACCGGTGCGCGTCGGGATTGGGGAGCTACTTCCCGAACGGTTCCTTCTTGAACTTCTCCCTATCATCACCCAATATGAGAGTGGTGGTACGAGCTGGGCTGGCCAAGTCACATGGGTAAAGTGTACTAACCCCTGCAGGGTGTATAAACTAATCGATTAGCCGTGTCCCCGGTTATGGACAATTTGAGCTACCTGATATTGATGCTATGATATTTCTCACTCATCCTTATTTCTTAATTACTTAAAACTTGTTGGGTGAACATAATTGGGTAGGAGCACCTGGGAGTGAACCAGAGTGTCCTATTTATCGTATTGGAAAACTACTTTGTTACAAATGTTAGGATAAAACTGTTGCTTTATGCAAATGAGCCTGAACTCCACTTGGCCAAATAAGCATGTAGTTGATAGATATGTTGTTAACCACTTTAGCCTACTTGCCATACATTCAATGTATTGACCATTCGTGGCTGCAACGTTTCATGTTGCAGGTTATATCATATCTGAGTGATCGTTCATAGGTCGCGAGACTCCACTCAACAATTGTTCGCCTGTGGCACATTTGAAGGATGGAGATATACCTTGTATTCGTTTTCCGCTGTGTACTTGAATAAATAATGTAAATTCTGGATCATATTCGTTGTATTTATGATGCAAAGTTATATTTGGTATCATTTTGTACTGTGTGCCAGTGAACCGATCCAGGGATTGGCACTATACACATGAACTCAGCCTTATCAGGCGAGGGTGTTACAATCATGGTGGAAACTTGCAGCATAACCATAGTGAGCAATATGTGAAGCATCCTCAATAAAAACCTATGCAAATAGCAAATAAAAAGATTGCTAAGATGCTCACTGTCTGCTTGCATTGTCATTTTGATTATGGGATAGCTCCTGTATCATGTGCAAGGGGTATCCCGTTGGCGGTTCTTTATGATACACATATACTTACAATGACAAGAACTTACCGGTGACTAAAGTTTAGTAGCATGAGGAGCGGCCCTCGTACTCAAGGGACATGAGATTGCCAACTTATATTTCGTCAAGCATATACTCCATCCTTGTTCACTTTAACCTTAATCACCTCAAGATGCTTATGATAGGGGCAATGAGGGCTCAAAGCTAGTAAGTACCATAATATTTTGGAAGCTCTTTATGACTTGAAATCCTCGCTTCCCTCTATGAAGGGCCTTTCTCCTATTTTTAAGTTGAGTCAGTAAACCTACTTCCTCTCTATCTCCAGCAAGCATTTGAGTTGTTGTGTTTCAAGCATTCATATGAGGATTTATTCAATCATGTTCTCTATCTTCCTTGTTTGTATAAGATTCTTATCTATTGAGTATTACTTTGAAATCCATCATTGTGAAAAACCTTTTATGTTTGAGCAAAGAGTACTCATGTTGTGAAAACCTCTACAAAAGCTTTTTGTGAAACTGTTTGCCAGCTGTTCTCTGACCAAGAACAAAGTTTGACAATTCCAATTATGATTTATCTTTATGCATCTCTATTGTGACTCCTCTACTTGTTGCAAGGTAAGTTATATAATGGAGAGTTACCTTCTTCTATGAGTTGTGTAATGGTAAGTGTGATGCTTCTTGTCCATATTATTTTATCGAAACTTCACTCCATAAACCCGTGGACATGTTTACTGAGCTCAGTTTTCACTTGGGGACAAGCGAAGGTCTAAGGTTGGGGGAGTTGATACGTCCAATTTGCATCACCATTCTATATCATAATTTGCCTCTATTCATTGATATATTTCTTAATAAGAGGTGTTACTTATGTCTTTTCATCTGCTTTTGCATGTTGGATGATTCTTGGAGGATGAACTACCGGAGTCGGGTTTCTGATGGAAAAGAGGTGTTTTGATGCAATTTCACGAAGATCAAAAAAATACCAAAAAAATATTGGAAAATCATATTTTCCCAGAAGACGAAGGAAGCCAGAAGGGGAGGCGGAGATGGGACACAGGGGGCCCACACCCCCAGGCGCGGGCCCCTGGGCCGCGCCTAGAGGGGGTGTGGACCACCTGTACGGCCTCCGACTCCGCCCTCTCGCCTATATCTTCTCCTCGAAACCCTAAGACACGGGGAGCAACCACAGAAATATTTTGCCGCCTTTGCGGGGCGGAAAACACCGAGAGAGAAAGAGCTCTCCGGCAGACAGATTTCTACCAGGGAAATTCCTTCCCGGAGAGGGGATATCGTCGCCATCAACACCATCATCAAGCTAGACTTCATCGGGATCATCATCATCCACACCATCATCTCCACCAGTACCATCATCACCACTCCGTCCCGCTGTAACAATCGTGTTGAATACTTGCATAGTTCTTAGGAGAAACTTTCCCGGTGTTGATTACTATTGTAGTTGATGCTTGTGAGTGGAACCATTGTATTATTGTTTATGTTAAGATTGTTATCCATCACCATATCATCTTTGATCTTGATCCATATGATGTCTTGTGAGTAGTTCGTTTAGTTCTTGAGGACATGGGAGAAGTCATGTTGTTAGTAGTGGATTTGTGTTGAGATATTATTCAATGGTTTAGTATTTAAGTTGTGGTCCTATTCTTCTAGTGGTGTCATGTGAACGTCGAATACATGATACTTCACCATTTATGGGCCTAGGGGAATGCATTGTGTATTTGGATACTAATTGTGGGATTGCTGGAGTGACAGAAACCTGAACCCCCATTAGGACACCATTGCACAAGAGAGCGTAGGATCTCAGAGTTTAAGGCTGTGGTTAGGTTTATATCTTAATTGCTTTCCTGTAGTTGCGGATGCTTGCAGGGGGTTTAACCACAAGTATGTATTAGTCCAAGTAAGGTCGGTACATTAGCACAGGTTCACCCACACAACACTTATAACACCAAAGAAGACTACTCAGCTATTTGAAGAGAAAGCACTTGACAGTATTACCATGTGTCCTCAAGAACGTTTGGTCTTTATAAGTATTTCCACCGACTTGTCCTTTGCTAAGAAAGGATTGGGCCACTTGCTGCAGTTGTTCATTGTCTTTATTACTTGCACCTTGTTTCTTTGCTTTATCAAAAAACCTCTAAAAATCCGTTTGCTAAGTATTTACAGTGATTTCCTGCTCCTTACCACTAGTCAACACCTTCTGCTCCTCATTGGGATCGACACTCCTATTTATCGGAAGTACTACGATACACCCCCTATACTTGTGGGTCATCAAGGTTCATCAATTTCTTCTTCCATAAGCTCCTGCAAGGCATTAGTCTCTTCTGTTGGTGGAAAACATCTAATACAATATTCAATAATATAGCCATTTCTTTCTTGTAATTATCAATGCAAAATTTAAGTAAACCATAAACCTCATATTTATTTAGGTGCATCATCAGTATTTGCAAGCAAATTAGCAAGTTCGAATGCACCCTTCCAAGCAATAAATTCTTCAATTTTTTCCACATCATAAAAGTCATAATTTCCCTTAACATAAGAAGATATGGTAACATTATCATTATACTCACATTGAAAAGGGTGGTGTTTATACCTCCTACAGCAACAAGATTTATCAAAGCAATAAGTAACATTATAAGTAGAGCACACGTTTCTAGCAATGGTATGCAATTTATTAATTTGTTCCCAAAAGTGTTTCCCTTTTTTTGATAGGCGGTGTTCCTTATAATAATATTTTTGTTCTCCTGTAAACCCACCTTGCCAATAAGATCTAGTTTCAAAGAAACCAACCATTGATATAAAGCATGATAAAGCAAGACAATAACAGACCAACAAAAATACAACCATAGTAGGAACTAATTTTTTTTTGTATTTTTGAAAGAAAGAAACAAGCAAAACAAAGCAAAAGAAACTAAGCAAACATAAAAACAAAGTAAAGAGATTGGTTGTGAGAGACTCCCCTTGCGAGAATCTTCTTTATCCCTGAAAGCTGAATGACGAGGAGGAAGAGATTGAAGCTGTCCTTAACTCCCCGGCAACGGCGCCAAAAAACATCTTGATGCGGCTTAGTTCACTACAGAGCTGCGTTGGGATTCCCCAAGAGGAAGGTGTGATGAGCACAACAGTAAGTTTTCCCTCAGTTATGAAACCAAGGTTATCGAACCAGTAGGAGTAAGGAAACTGAAGGGTTTCGCAGCATAGTAAATCAAAAAAATTCTATGGATGCGAACGGGAAAGCCAAGATCTAATCTAGGAGATGCAACCAACGAGGGGGATAGATGATATCTTCATACCCTTGAAGATTCGCACAGCGGAACGTTCGACGGAACGTGGGTGATGTAGTCGTACTCGCTTCTCCTCCTCGCGATCCGATCCGATCTAACACCGCAAGTGGCGATGCCTCCGAGAGATGCACACGTGCGGCACCTCGACGTCTCCTCCTTCCTCGGTCCAGCAAGTGGGGTGGAGAGATGGATTGGATCTACAACGCGATGGCGCGGTGCAAGCGGTGGAGAGTTTCTGCGGCAGGGCTTCGCCTACGCGCAGTCGGGAGGGAGAGAGAGAGGAGGGGCAGCAGGGCGGCTAGGGTTGAGGAGGAGGTGTATGGGAGGGATGCGCCACCAGCCCTCTTTATATAGAGGGGTGGGCAGCCAGACCTATCCCCTCCCCCAATCTCTAGGCAGGCGGCCAAAGAGGGGGGAGTGGGGGGCAAGTTTCCCCCTCCCTTCTAGAAGCTCCCCTAGGGTTTCCTAGGTGTTTGGCCGGCTGGGCCCTATGGGGCCTTGTGCCCCTGGCCCAATGCGGCCATGGCACTCCCTCATAGGCCCATGCCCCCTCCCGGTAGGTGGGGCCACGTTGGTCCCCTTCCGGAAGGTTCTAGAAGCTTCCGGTACAATACCGATTAACCCGAAACAATTCCGAACTCCAAAAACTGCATTGCCTTATATGAATCTTATTCTCCGGACCATTCCGGAACCTCTCGTGATGTCCCGGATCCCATCCAAGACTCCGAACAAAAACTCATAAACCAATTATCCAATCTATCCTAGCGTCGAGACACATTAAGTGTGTGACCCTTCGGGTTCGAGAATATGCAGACATGATCTTCTATCAATAATCAACAGCGGGGTCTGGAAACCCATATTGACTCCCACACATTCATCAATGATCATATCGGATGAACCACGATGCCAGGATTCAATCAATCCCATATATACATTCCGTTCATCTCACGATATTTTACTTGCCCGAGATTTGATCGTCGGTACCATCATACCTAGTTCAATCTCGTTCACAGCAAGTACTTTACTCGTTCCGTAATCCGATATCACTTTGTGATTAACTCCTTAACCTCATTCTTGCAAGCGGTGTTGATATCGATTACCGAGTGGGCCCGAAGTATATATCTCCCACTTGGGAGGGACAAATCCCATCTCGATACATACAACCCAACAGGTACTTTCCGATCACCTGAGAGACACCTTTATGATCACCCTCTCATAGGATGACGTTTGATGACCTCAAAGCTTTCTTCCGATACCAGGGAGTTGTATTATCTCATGGTCTAAGGAATACAATATTTGACATAAGAAAAGCTTCGCAAAGATGAACACGATGACACGATCTAATTGCTCCGCTTAGTTTGGGTTTGTCCATCACATCATTCTCCCAATGATATGATCTCATTATTAATCGACAACTCATGTCTATGGTTAGGAAACCTTAACCATCATTAATCAATGAGCTAGTACATAGAGGCATACTAGGGACACGGTGTTGTTCACAAACCACACAAGTATTAAAGTTTCCGCTTAATACAATTCTAGCATGGAATATAAACTTTATCATGAACAAGAATTATAATAATAACATCTTTATTATTGCCTCTAGGGCATAATTTCAACAGTCTCCCACTTGCACTAGAGTCAATAATCTAGTTTACATCTGGCAACAATCTAACACCCATGGCACTAAGGTGTTGATCATGTTTTGCACGTGGAAGAGGTTTAGTCAATGGATCTGCGACATTCAGATATGTATGTACTTTACTAATCTTCAGATCTCCATCTGCTATATAATCTCGGATTATATGAAACTTGCGATTGATATGCTTGGTCTTTGGATGATATCTTGGTTCCTTAGCTAGTGCTATGGCGCCAGTGTTGTCACACAATATCTCTAGTGGGTCCAAGGCACTTGGAACCACGCCAAGCTCAGTGATAAAGTTCCTGATCCAAACTCCTTCACTTGATGCTTCTGCAGCAGCCATGTATTCCGCTTCTACTGTAGATCCTGCGATCACGCTTTGCTTGCAGCTTCTCCAGCTCACAGCTCCTCCATTCAAAATATAAACGTATCCTGTCTGAGATTTAGAATCATCCTTGTCGGTGTCGAAACTAGCGTCGACGTAACCTTTTACGACGAGCTGTTCATCACCTCCATAGACTAAGAACATTTCTTTAGTCCTATTCAGGTACTTTAGGATGTTCTTCACGGCTGTCCAGTGTTCCACTCCTGGATCACTTTGGTATCTGCTCATCAAACTAAGAGAATTGGACACATCCGGTCTAGTACATAGCATGTCATACATGATAGAACCTATGGCCGAGGCATAAGACACTTTGCTCATAGCTTCTCTATCATTTACCGTAGCTGGACACTAAGCCCTGCTCAACATCTTACCTGACAACATAGGCACTGAACCTTTCTTTGCCTTATCCATTCTGAACCTTTTCAGAACTTTGTCTAGGTATGTACTCTGGCTTAAAGCTATCTGGCGTCTTTGTCTATCTCTATAGATTTTGATGCCCAATATATAAGCAGCTTCCCCTAGGTCTTTCATTGAAAAACATTTTTTCAAATAACTCTTCACATCGTTAAGCATGTTAATGCCATTTCCAATAATCAATATGTCATCCACATATAGTACCAGAAATGTCACTGAGCTCCCACTCACTTTCTTGTAGATACAAGCTTCGTAGCAATTTGGAACAAATCCAAAGCTCTTGATCACTTGATCAAAACGAAGGTTCCAACTCCGAGATGCTTGCTTCAGTCCATAAATGGAACGCTGAAGTTTGCACACTTTATCAGCATCCTTAGGATCGAAAAAACCTTCGGGTTGCATCATATACAACTCTTCATCAATGTTGCCATTGAGGAACGCGGTCTTGACATCCATCTGCCATATTTCATAATCATGAAACGCAGCAATTGCTAATAAAATCCGAATGGACTTAAACATCGCTACGGGAGAGAAAGTCTCATCGTAGTCAACACCTTGAACTTGTCGAAAACCTTTCGCGACAAGTCGTGCTTTATAGACGGTAACATTACCATCCGCGTCCGTTTTCTTCTTGAAGATCCATTTGCACTCAATGGCCTTTCGGTCGCTAGGAGGGTCCACCAAAGTCCATACTTGGTTTTGGCTCATGGATCCCAATTCGGATTTCATGGCCTCTAGCCATTTCTCAGAGTCTGGGCTCATCATCGCTTCCTCATAGTTCGCAAGTTCACTGTCATCTACTAACAAGACAGTTAAGACAGGGTTGCCGTACCACTCAGGAGGGGCACGCGACCTTGTCGACCTGCGACGTTTAGTAGTAGCATCGTCCGAAGCTTCATGATCCTTGTCATTAGCTTCCTCTATTGTTGGCGCAGGCGGCACTGGAACAATTTCAGGTGCTGCGCTACTCTCCAACTCAAGAGAAGGTTCAACAACCTCGTCTAGCTCTACTTTCCTCCCACTCACTTCTTTCGAGAGAAACTCCTTCTCAAGAAAGGATACGTTCTTTGCGACAAACACTTTGCCTTCGGTTCTGTGATAGAAGGTATACCCAATAGTTTCCTTAGGGTATCCTATGAAGACGCATTTGTCCGCTTTGGGTTCGAGCTTGTCCGGCATCAACTTCTTGACGTAAGCTTCGCATCCCCAAACTTTAAGAAACGACAACTTAGGTTTAGCACCAAACCACAGTTCATACGGTGTCGTCTCAACGGATTTAGATGGTGCCATATTTAAAGTGAATGCAGCGGTTTCTAATGCATAGCCCCAAAATGATAATGGCAAATCAGTAAGAGACACCATTGATCAGACCATATCTAATAGAGTTCGATTCCGGTGTTTAGACACACCATTGCGCTGTGGTGTTCCGGGTGGCGTGAGTTGCGAAACGATTCCCCTTGCTTTAAGATGCGTGAGAAAATCATAACTCAAATATTCACCTCCACGATCGAACCATAGAAACTTAATCTTTCTGTTACAATGGTTTTCCACTTCATTCTGAAATTCTTTGAACTTTTAAAATGTTTCAGATTTATGTTTCATTAAATAGATATACCCATATCTACTTAAGTCATCGGTAAAAGTGAGAAAGTAGCGATATCCACCACGCGTCGAAACACTCATCGGTCCGCATACATCGGTATGTATGATTTCCAATAAGTCCGTTGCTCGCTCCATCATTCCGGAGAACGGGGTTTTGATCATCTTGCCCATGAGGCATAGTTCGCATGTGTCAAATGATTCAAAATCAAGAGACTCCAAAAGTCCATCAGAATGGAGTTTCTTCATGCGTTTTACACCAATATGACCTAGACGGCAGTGCCACAAATACGTTGTATTATCACTATCTACCTTGCATCTCTTAGCCTCAATGTTATGGATGTGTGTTTCATCCCTTTCGAGATTCAGAAGAAATAAACCATTCACAGCAGGTGCATGACCATAAAAGATGTTACTCATATAAATAGAACAACCATTATTCTCAGATTTAAATGAATAACCGTCTTGCAATAAACACGATCTAGATATGATGTTCATGCTCAACGCAGGCACATAATAACACTTATTGAGGTTTAAAAGTAATCCCGAAGGTAAAACTAAGGAGAGTGTGCCGACGGACATCACATCAACTCTTGATCCGTTGCCAACGCGCATCGTCACCTCATCCCTCGCAAGCCGCCGTCTATTCCATAGCTCCTGTTTCGAGTTACAAATATTAGCAACTGAACCAGTATCAAATACCCAGGCACTACAACGAGGGCTAGTAAGGAAAACATCAATAACATGTATATCAAATATACCTTTGATGGTGCCAGCCTTGTTGTCCGCTAAGTACTTCGGACAGTTGCGCTTCTAGTGACCCTTGTCCTTGCAATAGAAGCACTTAGTGTCCGGCTTAGGTCCAGACTTGAGCTTCTTCTCAGCAGGGGCAATGCGTTTGCCGCTGCCTTTCTTGAAGGGCTTCTTTGCACCCTTACCTTTCTTAAAGCTGGGGGGCTTGTTGACCATCAACACATGATTATCCTTTTTGATATCCACCTCCGCAGCTTTCAGCTTAGCGAAGAGCTCGGTGATCGTATTAGTGGAACCAATCTGATTATGAGTCACTACAAAACTTTTGTAGCTAGGAGGGAGTGATTGCAGAACCCTATCAATCTTGAGCTCCTTTGGAATCTTGCAGTCCAGTTGCTCAAGGCGTTGAGTGTAGCCCGACATCTTTATGGCGTGCTCACTAACGGAACTCCCTTCCTCCATCTTGCAGTTAAAGAATTTCTCAGAGATCTCATATCTCTCAGAACGGGCCTGAGTCTGAAACATAGTTTTCAGTTCCTCAAGAATCTCAAAGGGCCCGGGGTAATCTTCAAAACGATTTTGAATGTCTGATTCCATAGCAAACAACATGGTGCTCTTAACCACACCATAATCATCTTTGCGCGACTGATAAACAGCTTTCTCATCAGCCGGCGCATCTACAGCAGGGGCGTCACCTAGCGCATTCTCAAGGACATAGTCCTTTTGTCCGCCAGCGAGAATGATTCTCATATTGCGGAACCGGTTGGTGAAGTTAGACCCATTGTTTCTAAGCTTTTCTTTCTCAGCAAAAACGTTGAAGTTGAAGTTGGACTTAGCCATTTGATCTGCAATATTTGCAAGTACAAATTAGACTATGTTCATGATAACTAGTTCAACTTAATCAAATTACTAGATGAACTCCCACTAAATTCAACATCCCTCAAGTTGTTTAGTGAACATGATCCAAATTCACCACACCTAATCCGATCTTCACGAGAAGAGATGTGGTTTCAATGGTGGACAACGAAGTGTCGATCATATCATTTATATGACTCATGCTTAACCTTTCGGTTCATGTGTTCCGAGGCCATGTCTGTACATACTAGGCTCGTCAAGTCAAACCCAAGTATTTCCGTGTGTGCAAAACTAGCTTGCACCCATTGTATGTGAACGTAGAGTTTATAGCACCCGATCATCACGTGATGCTTGAACACGACGAACTTTCGCAACGGTGCATACATGGGGAGAACACAGTTTTATCTTGATCTTTAAGTGAGGAATCGTCTTATAATGCTACCGTCGCGATCTAAGCATAATAAGATACATAAAAGGATAAACATCACATGCATATAACTTTATGTGACATGGTATAGCCAATCTTCGCGCAATGATCTCCATCTTGTGCGTGCCGGCATGATCTCCATCACTCCACCGTGATTGCCTCCACCACGAATAGCAACTACAACTATTGCTAACTACTTAGCGATAAAGTAAATCTATTACATGGCGTATAAGAAGTTGACACACAGGTCATACACAATTATAAAGACAACCATATGGCTCCTGCCGGTTGTGTACTCATCGACATGCAAGTCGTGAAACATTACAAAACATGATCATCGCATACAACATACACATCACATCTTGGGCCATACCATATCACAGAAAACACTCCCTGCAAAAACAAGTTAGACGTCTCTACTTTGTTGTTGCATGTTTTACGTGGCTTATGGGAGTAGCAAGCTAAGAACGATTCTTACCTACGGAAAGCCACAACGGTGATATTATGGTTGCCAAACTCCGGTGTAAATCCCATGGCAACTATAGTGAGAGAAACTGGCATCCACCAGCCGCATGTGTGGAACAAGCCACACGTCAAGTGCGGAGCCGGTCTCGCGAACGACGTCGCGTAAAGTTGGCCTGGACCGCTTCGATCTCACTATCCCGCGTCATAAGAAGTACACAAACAAGAGGCTTGCAACATAAAACATCAATGCCCGCAACAACCATGTTGCGTTCTACTCGTGAAACACATCTACGCATAGATCTAGCTCTGATACCACTGAAGGGTTTCGCAGCATAGTAAATCAAAAAATTTCTACGGATGCGAACGGGAAAGCCAAGATCTAATCTAGGAGATGCAAACAACGAGGGGATAGATGAGATCTTCATACCCTTGAAGATTCGCACAGCGGAACGTTCGACGGAACGTGGGTGATGTAGTCGTACTCGCTTCTCCTCCTCGCGATCCGATCCGATCTAACACCGCAAGTGGCGATGCCTCCGAGAGATGCACACGTGCGGCACCTCGACGTCTCCTACTTCCTCGGTCCAGCAAGTGGGGTGGAGAGATGGATTGGATCTACAACGCGACGGCGCGGTGCAAGCGGTGGAGAGTTTCTGCGGCAGGGCTTCGCCTACGCGTAGTCGGGAGGGAGAGAGAGAGAGGAGGGGCAGCAGGGCGGCTAGGGTTGAGGAGGAGGTGTAGGGGAGGGGTGCTCCCCCATCCCTCTTTATATAGAGGGGTGGGCGGACAGCCCTAGCCCCTCCCCCAAGCCCTAGGCCGGCGGCCAAGGAGGAAGGAGTGGGGGGCAAGTTTCCCCCCTCCCTTCTAGAAGCTCCCCTAGGGTTTCCTAGGTGTTTGGCCGGCTGGGCCCTATGGGGCCTTGTGCCCCTGGCCCAATGCGGCCAGGGCACTCCCTCATAGGCCCAAGCCCCCTCCCGGCAGGTGGGGCCACGTTGGTCCCCTTTCGGAAGGTTCTAGAAGCTTCCGGTACAATACCGATTAACCCGAAACAATTCCGAACTCCAAAAACTGCATTGCCTTATATGAATCTTATTCTCCGGACCATTCCGGAACCTCTTGTGATGTTCCGGATCCCATCCGAGACTCTGAACAAAAAATCATAAACCAATTATCCAATCTATCCTAGCGTCGAGACACGTTAAGTGTGTGTGTTGGAGATATGCCCTAGAGGCAATAATAAATATAGTTATTATTATATCTTTGTGTTTATGATAAATGTTTGCATTCATGCTATAATAGTATTAACAAGGAAACCATTAATACTTGTGTGAATTGTAAACTTAATTTGAAGTCCCTAGTATAGCCTCTATACTTCACTAGCTTGTTGGTTGATTGATGATGTGGTTTCTTTGTCATGAACATTGAGATGTTATCAACAACAAGATCATATCGTTAGGAGAATGATATGGTGGACATACTCCTATAGATAAGCGTAGCATAAAGATCAAGTCATTTCAATAGTTCAATTGCTATATGCTTTCTGATACATAGTAACCTAATTCCTTCGACCATGAGATCATGCATATCACCTTTACTGGATGGATGCTTTGATGTCATCAAACACCACACCGTAACAGGGTGGCTATAAAGGTGGTATTGAGTGTTCGGAAAGTATTGGTTGAAACACATGGATCAAGAGTGGGATTTGTCCATCCACATGACGGATAGATATTCTCTGGGCCCTCTCGGTGAAATGTCATCCAATTAGCTTGCAAGCATGTGACTGGGTCACAAGGGATCACATATCACGGGAACGAGAAAAGAGTACTTATCAGTAACGAGGTTGAACTAGGTATGCAGAGATACCGAAGATCATAACCTCGGATAAGTAACATATCGTGAGACAAAGGGAAATTGGTATCGTATGTAAGTGGTTCATTCGATCGCAAAGTAATCGTAGAAATATGTGGGAGCCATATGAATTTCCAGATTCCTCTATTGGTTATTGTTCGGAGAAGTGTCTCGATCATGTCTGCATAATTCACGAACCGTAGGGAGACACACTTAAGGATTCGACGTTGTTTGAGTAGTTATGGTATTATGAGAAAGAGACCGAATGTTGTTCGGAGTCTCGGATGGGATCCGGGATATCACGAGGTGATCCGGAATGGTCCGGAGAATAAGATTCATATAAGGAAAGTCCCGTTTCGGAGTTCGGGAATGATTCCGGTGTTTTCATCGGGAACATTCTAGAAGGTCCCGGAATGTCCGGCACTCCGGGAGGGAAGGGGTACATGAATGTGTCATTGCATGTTGGAATGATTGCATCATGTACTAAGTGTTCTCGCTGTCCGAAATAAAGGGTTAATTCAAATCCTAATTGAAAAAGTCAAACTGCCAGTTTTCGGTCAAACTGCCAGTTTTCGGAAAGAGGAGAAAGAGGAGGAGAGGTGGAGGCCGAGTTGGAGGAGGGTTCCTCCCCTTGGCCGGCGCACCTCCCAAGGCCGAGTTGGGGAGGAACTCCTCCCCTTGGCCGCCGGCCCTCCCACCTATAAAGGGAGGGGCAGGGCTCCCCTCTCTACACAACACTACTAGTTCCTACCCTCTAAACTAAACCCTAGATCTAAAAAACCCCGGTTTAGAGCTATTTTGGTTTAGAGCCTTCTAATTGGTTTAGAGCCCTCTAATTGGTGTGTCTAATTACTAGACCACTAATAGCCTCTCTCATAAGCTCCACCATACTCGCACCGGCTTAAGGCGAAGCCCTGCGGGATCTCCCCTCTACTTCCGGTACCACGCCGTTGTGCTGCCGGAATCGCGAGGAGAGTGCTACAACCTCCGCTGCCTGCTGGAACAAGGGAGAGGAAGGTCTTCGTCGAGTACCGAACGTGTGACCGACTGCGGGGGCGCTGCTGGAACGTGGCGCCGGAAGGATCGTCTACACGATCTTGAGATCGGAAAGAGTACGACTACATCACCCACGAGAATCTGCTCTCGTTAAACACTTTGGAATCTTCGAGGGTGAGTTATTCCATCGACTCGTTGCTACAATCTAGTAGATAGATCTTGGCTTGTTTGTTTGTATGCGATAGAAAATTTTTGTTTTCCATGCTACGAACCCCTACAGTGGTATCAGAGCCGTGTCTATATGTAGATCTGTTGCACGAGTAGAACACAATGGTCATTGTGGGCGTTGATGCTTTTATTGTAGATTGCTTTTTGTGTACTTTGCATCTTGCGGTATGTTGGGATGAAGCGGCCCGGGCTAACCTTACATGACATCGTTCATGAGACTTGCTCCACGCTTAACATGCAACTTGTATTGCATAAGTGGCTTTGCGGGTGCCTGTTTCTCCTAGCATAGTAAAGATCCAATTTACAACGGGTAATCAACAATGCTAGTATCAATGTTGTGGTTCTTGTTCGTAGGTTAGAACGACACTTATGGAAAGCCCCAAACCACGTAAAATATGCAAAGAAAGTAGAAGCGTCTAACTTTGTTTTGCAGGGGTGTGCAGTGATGTGATATGGCCATGATTGTGATTATATTTGATGTATGCAATGTTCCTTATTGTAAGTTGGCAACCGGCAGGAGCCATATGGTTGTCTTTAATTTCTGTTAAGACCTGCGTGTCTATTCAAAATAGTTGTAATAGTTGAAGCTGGTGGACGACAACCATGAAGAAGCGTCATTGACCTTGATGCTATGCCGGTGATGATGGAGATCATATTCGTGCTTGAAGATGGAGATCGGAAGCACAAAGAAGAAAGGCCATATCATATCACATATTATGAATTGCATGTGATGTTAATCCTTTATGCATCTTGTATTGCTTAGTAGACGACGGTAGCATTATAAGATGATCCCTCATGCACATAAATTTCAAGTTCTGAAGTGTTCACCCTTAGTATGCACCGTTGCCAAAGCTTGTTGCTTCGAAGCACCACGTGATGATCGGGTGTCTTTGATTCCGCGGGTGAATACAACGTAAGCAAGCCAGATTTGCTTATGCGGTAACTAAGGTTTGATCTTGACGAGCCTAGCATGTACAGACATGGCCTCAGGAACACGGATCGCCGAAAGGCAAAGCATGAATCATATAGTAGATATGATGAACATGATGATTGTTCGCCATTAAAACTATATCGGCTCTCGTGATGATCGGTGTTGATATAGTAGTTTTGGTTCGTGTGATCACTAAAACAATGTGAGGGATGTTGTTTTGAGTGGGAGTTCACCTAGTTTAATTTCATTAATTAATTTGAGCTCAATTTGTCATAAACTTAGTCTAAACTATTGCAAATATGTTGTAGATCAATGGCAGCCCCTACCATCAATTTTAATGCGTTCCTAGAGAAAGAAAAGTTGAAAAACAATGGAAGCAACTTCGCGGATTGGTTCCGCAATTTGAGGATTGTCCTCACAGCTGGTAATTTGACCTATGTGCTGGATGCACCGCTAGGTGACCCACCTGCAGCTGATGCTACCGATGAAGTAAAGAATGTTTACCTCGCTCGGAAGAATCAGTACTCCATAGTTCAGTGTGCTATCTTGTATGGTTTAGAATCGGAGCTTCAGAAAAGGTTTGAAGAGTCAGATCCATATGATATTGTCGAGGATCTCAAATTAATTTTTGAGACTCATGCGGCAATTGAAAGTTATGAAGCTTCTGAAAAGTTCTTTAACTGCAAGATGGAAGAGGGTAGCTCCGTCAGTGAGCATGTGCTTAAGATGTCTGGGCACGCAAATAAACTTCAAAGTTTGGGTATAGTGATTCCTAATACTTTGGGAGTTTACCGCATCCTCCAATCACTACCACCAAGTTACAAGAACTTTGTGATGAACTACAACATGCAGAACATGAACAAAGAGTTGCCAGAACTATTTGCTATGTTAAAATCTGCAGAAGTGGAGATCAAGAAAGAGCACCAAGTGTTGATGGTCAATAAGACCACCAAATTCAAGAAAGGCAAGTCTAAGCAAAAGGGACACTTCAAGAAGGGTGGTAAGAAAGTTACCATGCCAACGAAGAAGACCAAGGCTGGACCTAAGCCTGAAACTGAGTGCTTTTACTGCAAGGGAGAAGGTCACTGGAAGCGGAATTGCCCAAAGTACTTGGCGGATTTGAAGAACGGCAACATCAAGAAGAAAGGTATATTTGATATACATGTTATTGATGTGTATCTCACTAGTATTCGTAGTAGTGCCTGGGTATTTGATACTGGTTCGGTTGCTCATATTTGTAACTCGAAACAGGAGCTGCAGAATAAACGGAAGCTAGCGAAGAACGAGGTGTCGATGCGTGTGGGAAACGGATCAAAGGTTGATGTGATCGCGGTCGGCACGCTACCTCTTCATCTACCATCGGGATTAGTTTTATACTTAAATAATTGTTATTTGGTGCCTGCGTTGAGCATGAACATTATATCAGGATCTTGTTTATTGCGAGACGGTTACTTGTTTAAATCAGAGAATAATGGTTGTTCGATTTATATGAGTAATATGTTTTACGCACATGCACCTTTGATAGATGGTCTATTCTTATTGAATCTCGATAGTAGAAATACACATCTTAATAACATTGAAGCTAAACGTTTGAAATCAAGCGATAATTCGACCTATATGTGGCACTGTCGTCTTGGTCACATTGGAGTGAAACGTATGAAGAAACTCCATTCCGATGGACTTCTTGAATCACTTGATTTTGAATCACTTGAAAGATGCGAAGCATGTCTGATGGGTAAAATGACTAAGACTCCATTTTCTGGTATAATGGAGCGAGCTACGGACTTATTGGAAATCATACATACCGATGTGTGTGGTCCAATGAGTGTAGCATCGCGCGGTGGTTATCGTTATGTTCTTACCTTCACGGATGATTTGAGTAGATATGGGTATATCTATTTCATGAAACATAAGTCCGAAACTTTCGAGAAGTTTAAGGAGTTTCAAAGTGAGGTAGAGAATCAACGTAACAAGAAGATTAAATTTCTACGTTCTGATCGTGGAGGTGAATATCTAAGTTACGAGTTTGGCGAGCATTTAAAGAAGTGCGGAATACTTTCACAATTGACACCGCCGGGAACACCACAGCGTAATGGTGT
Source organism: Avena sativa (assembly GCA_916181665.1). Classification (NCBI taxonomy): domain Eukaryota; kingdom Viridiplantae; phylum Streptophyta; class Magnoliopsida; order Poales; family Poaceae; genus Avena; species Avena sativa. Next base: position 365,656,476 of record OV702297.1, on the reverse strand, counting down.
GTCCGAACGTCGTAATCGAACTCTCTTAGATATGGTTCGTTCTATGATGTCACTTACAGATTTACCGCTATCATTTTGGGGTTATGCATTAGAAACAGCCGCATTCACTTTAAATAGGGCACCATCTAAATCCGTTGAAACGACACCGTATGAATTATGGTTTGGGAAGAAACCTAAATTGTCGTTCCTTAAAGTTTGGGGATGCGAAGCCTATGTAAAGAAGTTACAGCCGGACAAGCTTGAACCCAAAGCGGAAAAATACGTCTTCATAGGATACCCAAAGGAAACTATTGGGTATACCTTCTATCATAGATCCGAAGGCAAAATCTTCGTTGCCAAGAATGGATCCTTTCTAGAGAAGGAATTTCTCTCGAAAGAAGTGACTGGAAGGAAAGTAGAACTCGACGAGGTTGTCGAACCTTCTCTCGAAATTGCGAGTAGCGCAGCACCGGAAGAAGTTCCTGTGGTGCCTGCACCAATAAGAGAGGAAGCTAATGATGATGATCATGAAACTTCGGTTGAAGTTGCTACAGAGCCTCGGAGGTCAACGAGAACTCGTACCACTCCAGATTGGTATGATTCCGTTATGAATGTCATGTTGGTGGACAACACCGATGACCCCGAGACATATGAGGAAGCGATGATGAGCCCAGATTCCAATAAATGGCAAGAAGCCATGAAATCCGAGATTGGATCCATGTACGAAAACCAAGTATGGACTTTGGTGGACTTACCGGATGGCCGGAAGGCTGTCGAGAACAAATGGATTTTCAAGAAGAAAACAGATGCTGATGGTAATGTTACTGTCTATAAAGCTCGACTTGTCGCAAAAGGGTTTCGACAAATTCAAGGAGTTGACTACGATGAGACTTTCTCACCAGTAGCGAAGCTAAAGTCTGTGAGGATTATGTTAGCAATCGCTGCATATTATGATTATGAGATATGGCAGATGGATGTCAAAACAGCATTCCTCAATGGAGACATTGATGAAGAGTTGTATATGATGCAACCCAAAGGTTTTGTCGATCCTAAAGATGCTAACAAGGTATGCAAGCTTCAACGGTCCATCTATGGATTGAAGCAAGCATCCCGAAGTTGGAATCAACGTTTTGATAAGGTAATCAAAAGTTTTGGTTTTATACAAACTTATGGAGAAGCTTGTATTTACAAGAAAGTGAGTGGGAGCTCTGTAGCATTCTTAATACTGTATGTGGATGACATATTGTTGATTGGGAATGATGTAGACCTTCTTAATAGTGTCAAGGAATATTTGAATAATAGTTTTTCAATGAAGGATCTTGGGGAAGCAGCTTACATATTAGGCATAAAGATTTATAGAGATAGATCGAAACGCCAAATATCATTGTCACAAAGTACATATTTGGACAAAGTTCTAAAGAGGTTTGGAATGGAAGATAGCAAGAAAGGGTTCTTGCCCATGTTGCCCAATACGACCTTGAGTAAAACTCAAAGTCCGACATCGGCAGAAGATAGAGAAAGGATGAGTAAGACTCCCTATGCCTCAGCCATAGGATCTCTAATGTATGCCATGCTATGTACTAGACCCGACATTGCATATGCTGTTAGTTTAACTAGCAGATATCAAAGTGATCCAGGAGTGGATCATTGGACAGCGGTCAAAAACATCCTTAAGTACTTGAGAAGAACTAAGGATATGGTTCTTTCTTATGGAGGTGATGAACAGCTCGTTGTTAATGGTTACACCGATGCTAGTTGGAACACTGATCCGGATGATTCTAAATCACAATCTGGATACGTATTTATTTTGAATGGTGCAGCAGTTAGCTGGAGGAGTGCAAAGCAAAGCGTTGTGGCGAGATCTTCAACTGAATCGGAATACATGGCTGCTTCGGAGGCTTCACAAGAAGCGATATGGATGAAAGAGTTCATTACAGAGCTGGGTGTGGTTCCTAGTGCGCTGGACCCAATGTCTATCTACTGTGATAACATGGGCGCCATAGCCAATGCGCAAGAACCAAGGTCACACAAGAAGCTGAAGCATATCAAGCTACGTTTTCACGCTATTCGAGAACATATCCAGGATGGGGATATAAAGATTTGCAAAGTACACACAGATCTGAATGTGGCGGATCCGTTGACTAAACCTCTCCCGAGGGCAAAACATGACCAACACCAAACTGCCATGGGTGTTCGGTATATTACCATGTAATCTAGATTAGATGACTCTAGTGCAAGTGGGAGACTGTTGGAGATATGCCCTAGAGGCAATAATAAATATAGTTATTATTATATCTTTGTGTTTATGATAAATGTTTGCATTCATGCTATAATAGTATTAACAAGGAAACCATTAATACTTGTGTGAATTGTAAACTTAATTTGAAGTCCCTAGTATAGCCTCTATACTTCACTAGCTTGTTGGTTGATTGATGATGTGGTTTCTTTGTCATGAACATTGAGATGTTATCAACAACAAGATCATATCGTTAGGAGAATGATATGGTGGACATACTCCTATAGATAAGCGTAGCATAAAGATCAAGTCATTTCAATAGTTCAATTGCTATATGCTTTCTGATACATAGTAACCTAATTCCTTCGACCATGAGATCATGCATATCACCTTTACTGGATGGATGCTTTGATGTCATCAAACACCACACCGTAACAGGGTGGCTATAAAGGTGGTATTGAGTGTTCGGAAAGTATTGGTTGAAACACATGGATCAAGAGTGGGATTTGTCCATCCACATGACGGATAGATATTCTCTGGGACCTCTCGGTGAAATGTCATCCAATTAGCTTGCAAGCATGTGACTGGGTCACAAGGGATCACATATCACGGGAACGAGAAAAGAGTACTTATCAGTAACGAGGTTGAACTAGGTATGCAGAGATACCGAAGATCATAACCTCGGATAAGTAACATATCGTGAGACAAAGGGAAATTGGTATCGTATGTAAGTGGTTCATTCGATCGCAAAGTAATCGTAGAAATATGTGGGAGCCATATGAATTTCCAGATTCCTCTATTGGTTATTGTTCGGAGAAGTGTCTCGATCATGTCTGCATAATTCACGAACCGTAGGGAGACACACTTAAGGATTCGACGTTGTTTGAGTAGTTATGGTATTATGAGAAAGAGACCGAATGTTGTTCGGAGTCTCGGATGGGATCCGGGATATCACGAGGTGATCCGGAATGGTCCGGAGAATAAGATTCATATAAGGAAAGTCCCGTTTCGGAGTTCGGGAATGATTCCGGTGTTTTCATCGGGAACATTCTAGAAGGTCCCGGAATGTCCGGCACTCCGGGAGGGAAGGGGTACATGAATGTGTCATTGCATGTTGGAATGATTGCATCATGTACTAAGTGTTCTCGCTGTCCGAAATAAAGGGTTAATTCAAATCCTAATTGAAAAAGTCAAACTGCCAGTTTTCGGTCAAACTGCCAGTTTTCGGAAAGAGGAGAAAGAGGAGGAGAGGTGGAGGCCGAGTTGGAGGAGGGTTCCTCCCCTTGGCCGGCGCACCTCCCAAGGCCGAGTTGGGGAGGAACTCCTCCCCTTGGCCGCCGGCCCTCCCACCTATAAAGGGAGGGGCAGGGCTCCCCTCTCTACACAACACTACTAGTTCCTACCCTCTAAACTAAACCCTAGATCTAAAAAACCCCGGTTTAGAGCTATTTTGGTTTAGAGCCTTCTAATTGGTTTAGAGCCCTCTAATTGGTGTGTCTAATTACTAGACCACTAATAGCCTCTCTCATAAGCTCCACCATACTCGCACCGGCTTAAGGCGAAGCCCTGCGGGATCTCCCCTCTACTTCCGGTACCACGCCGTTGTGCTGCCGGAATCGCGAGGAGAGTGCTACAACCTCCGCTGCCTGCTGGAACAAGGGAGAGGAAGGTCTTCGTCGAGTACCGAACGTGTGACCGACTGCGGGGGCGCTGCTGGAACGTGGCGCCGGAAGGATCGTCTACACGATCTTGAGATCGGAAAGAGTACGACTACATCACCCACGAGAATCTGCTCTCGTTAAACACTTTGGAATCTTCGAGGGTGAGTTATTCCATCGACTCGTTGCTACAATCTAGTAGATAGATCTTGGCTTGTTTGTTTGTATGCGATAGAAAATTTTTGTTTTCCATGCTACGAACCCCTACAGTGTGACCCTTCGGGTTCGAGAATATGCAGACATGATCTTCTATCAATAATCAACAACAGGGTCTGGAAACCCATATTGACTCCCACGCATTCACCGATGATCATATCGGATGAACCACGATGCCAGGATTCAATCAATCCCATATATATATTCCCTTCGTCTCTCGATATTTTACTTGCCCGAGATTTGATCGTCGGTACCTTCATACCTAGTTCAATCTCGTTCACAGCAAGTACTTTACTCGTTCCGTAATCTGATATCACTTTGTGATTAACTCCTTAACCTCATGCTTGCAAGCGGTGTTGATATCGATTACCGAGTGGGCTCGAAGTATATCTCTCCCACTTGGGAGGGACAAATCCCATCTCGATACATACAACCCAACATGTACTTTCCGATCACCTGAGAGACACCTTTATGATCACCCTCTCATAGGATGACGTTTGATGACCTCAAAGCTTTCTTCCGATACCAGGGAGTTGTATTATCTCATGGTCTAAGGAATACAATATTTGACATAAGAAAAGCTTCGCAAAGATGAACACGATGACACGATCTAATTGCTCTGCTTAGTTTGGGTCTGTCCATCACATCATTCTCCCAATGATATGATCTCATTATTAATCGACAACTCATGTCTATGGTTAGGAAACTTTAACCATCATTAATCAATGAGCTAGTCCATAGAGGCATACTAGGGACATGGTGTTGTTCACAAACCACACAAGTATTAAAGTTTCCGCTTAATACAATTCTAGCATGGAATATAAACTTTATCATGAACAAGAATTATAATAATAACATCTTTATTATTGCCTCTAGGGCATAATTCCAACATAAACAACTTCAAGGTGTTGCTAACAACTTGGAACCTGCACAACGCAAACTCAAAACTTTGACCCAACGTATAGTGAGATTGCCAATCTCACCGGTTTACTAAAAACAAAGGATTAAACATATAGTGTGAAAGATAATAGTTAATTGTAGAAAGTAAACGGTAACAGTATATGAAGTATCAATGATAAAGATTAGACCGGGGTCCACAGTTCACTAGAGGTGTTCTCCTTAAGATAGATAAAATGCTGGGTGAACAAATTACAGTGGGGCAATTGACAGATTGAGAAAGCATAACAATGCATATACTAGACATCATAACTCCTATGAGTTTTTATTAGGCATTATAACAATATACATAGACCATAATCCAAATGCATCTATGACTAATAATCCACCTTCAGGTTATCATTCGAACTCCTTTCAGTATTAAGTTACAAGCAATAGATAATTGCATTAAGAAATGTGTGTAAAGTAAACAATACAATTGTTACATGAACAAAAGATTGTTGTTTTCTCCCTAATAGCAACAACACATCTACAACCTTAGAGATTTCTGTCACTTCCCCAGATTACTCGAGGCATGAACCTACTATCGAGCATAAATACTCCCTTTTGGAGTCACAAGCATCTACTTGGCCAAAATAGCTACTAGCAGCGGAGAGCATGCAAGATCACAAATAACACAGACATGATAGAATCAATAATCAATCTGAAATAGTATCTCAATATCCATCGGATCCTCGCAAACACAACATGTATGATTACAAATAGATGATAACGGAGCTCACAAGATCTAAACATGATGGCACAAAGGAGGAGAAACAACCATATAGCTACTGTATGAATCCATAGTCCAAGGGTGAACTACTCATGCATCATACCGGAGGCTGGCATGGTGATGAAGAAGGCCTCCAAGATGATCTCTTCCCTCCGGCAGGGTGCCGGGAAGAGCTTCAAATCTCCCCCATCTAGGGACGATGGTGGCGGCGGCTACGGACTGTTTCATGGAGATTTGATCGGATTCTTAGGGTTTCTGCATCGGGGTGTTTTTATAGGCGAAAGGACAATGTCGGTGGGCGCTCGAGGGGCCCACACCTGGTGGCAGCGCCCCATCGGGCCGCGCGGCCCTAGGGTGTGGCCACCTCGTGGCCCCCCTTCGACTGCCCTTCGGACTTTGTGTTCTCTCCGGTAAAATATTGACTTTGGCTTTTGTCCCGTCCAACTCCGAGAATATTTCCTTACTAGCTTTTCTGAAACCAAAAAACAACAGAAAACAGGCAACTGACACTACGGCATCTTGTTAATAGGTTAGTCCCAGCTGAAAATGTATAAAAATACCTCAAAGTGTAGACAAAACATAACAAAGTTGATATTAAACAAGCATGGAACATCAAAAATTATAGATACATTTACGACGTATCAGATATCTCACTGGTGGATCTTGTCTTTGTCCATGCAATACTGGAAATCCATGGGAAAGTCCGACGAATGATTACGGAGTTTGCCAGTAAGACTATGGATCCAACATGTAACACTTGAGCCCTTTCCAGCGCGACATTGGTAGCCGACAACACAAGCGTTGGCTCGGCTTGCCACATCAGATAGGAAGGATGAATACTGAACCAGGTCAATGACAAAGTCACCTCTTATTGCAGCAATTCGCACACCACCGGCATAATCGTTTCACTGATACCAAGTCCTTCAATGTCATGTGTACGAAAAGTGCATTCACTCCAACTTTCCTTAAAATTATCATGAAATCTCTCCCTTTCCACCCATCAACTCTCATACCTACATAAGTTACTATGTGGGAAAGGATTGCCACACGAGATAAGCAAGAAAACATGATCATAAATATCCCTATTAAGAAACGGTAAAATCGAGCGACCTAGGCTAATCCACAGCGATTTGGCGCTCCTAGCCGTCTGATTGTGCCCTGGACGCTCCGGATCTCTTGACCATCCCCATGCCAGCGGTTGGGCGTTGTTTACTGCTTGAGCGATGGGATCTGATCTGCTCGGACCAACGTAACTGGGCAGCTGCTCCGGAAAACTACTTGGACCTATTCTCGTGAACCGGGACTGCGACAATGATTCGGCCGCTTCGGTGTTTGTGTGGCCTGTAAGTAGTGCTCAGCGTTCGTAAAAAAAGGTTGTGCTCGGCGTCAATAGAAGGTCGTGGAGGCACCGCGCCATCATGGCCATTGATTCGTGCAGTTAATGGCATCATAGAAGGTGCGCATCCGTTTCAACAGTTTCTGGCCTGCCCTGCCCTGCCCTACTTCATGACAACGTTCCTCTATATCTTCCTGCGGCAGCCATGCGTGTTGCCTTGGTTTCCCTTTTAATTTCTTGAGGACATTTGATTTCTCTCAACTTGTTTTCCCAGATTGCATAGGTTCTAATTAGAGGTCTTACTGCTACTCCTTCTAATTCATATTAGTTGACTTAGATTCATCTAAATACGAAAGTTTGCTAGATATATCCGTATCTAAATAAATTTGAGGTAACTAATATAGATCAAAAGAAGTATTGTTTTGTTGATTATACAGGAATCATAGCGACCACTATGGCAGGCGATGCGAAGGATGAGTCGGCGGCAGGGCGATGCAGATGAGGATATAGATGAGTCGGTGGCTTCTCGATGGTGAGATAGGCCCAGGATAAGGAGGGGGTAGGGGCAGCTGCTGGACTAACATCCTCGACAGCAGAGAATGACAGTCCACAACAGGTAAACTTTACTCTTCACCTCCCATCTCATTAGCCCTTTGTAATTACCCCCTTTCTTGCTTCGGTGATATTATTACTGGTGATTTTATTAAATTGTAAAATTTATTTCTTTGTAGGAGGATTACAGCGGACTGGGAGCACTGGCTTATTAGGGAGCATTACAAGTATTCACCTTCAGCTTCCAAACTGATTGTTGTCTGCAATCACACATATGGACAGTTGATCTTGTTGTAATGGGATTTTATCAACTTCTACAGTGTCTAGCTGCCTTAATATCTAATTTTCTTATGCATTGTTGTTCAGAGCTGTCATTTTTAACTATTCCAGCTTATGCTTACGGCCCTATTTCAGGGCAATAGGATATCAGTTTCCCGTTTGTTCACTAAATTTTGGAGTCCGCATGGTTTTACTTGTTCGATGTAGGCATGGTTTAATAAGTTTTTGTTAATTATTCATTGGTTCCGTTGATATGTTAAACTAAAGTCAACTATAATATTGGAGTTCATATGGAATCTATGGATGGTAGAAAAAATTTATGCCCATAATAACAAGATGTTGTCTTCCTATTTCTCAGATAATGGCTCCGATTCTACCACGAGGGACATCTTCAATCCGTTGCTTATTGGCATTCAGGTTTAGCCACTAAAATAAAGTGTACTGGTGCTCAAGAATGCAAGACATGGATTATTCGAGAATGTGGCGGTCATACCAGAGCTGAATTCTTGCGAGAATAGAAGACGCGAGACTTGGATAGATTTTTGTAATGTTCTGTTCTATCAGTCTTTTGTAATATGTTCTCATGGATGTGATCTAGAGAATATTCAAAACAAAGATGTTATGTGAGTATATTAGATCTGAATTATATAAATATGTCATAACATCTATCATCGCGTTTTAATCCAAATTTGTTCAATTTTTATCAAATCTCTATATTTCACTTTTTTTTCAAATATTCTTTCATGTGACACATGGACGGGCGCGGCAAAGCGCGTCTTCACGGTCTAGTTCTTCCCTATAACAATAGCAAGGGGAAAGGCTAAATCCCACTCAGAAGAAACTATAACTCTCTTATTTTTCACAAGTGGGATTAAGCAAATTATTAGCCGAAGTGTGAAGTCTTCCATTGAGATTAATTTTTGCAATTTTTGCAAGGAAATTTTCTTTATGTTCTAGCTGCGCTGGACCATAAACAGCAATCAGATGCCACTTCATTTTAGAATTTTTGTTTAAGAGAAGCATCCTGGTAAAATGTTCACCAGACCCAGTTTCCAAAACTTCATGTCTATTTGTGTCCACTCCCAAGAAGAATCCCACCAAATCTCCTCTCAGGTGGTACAAAAGACCATGAAATGTTTCGATTTCAAGTGATCTTCTTAAACCACTGAGTGGATTATTCACTTTTTATGGTCTCACTGAGTTCGATAAAGTGAACTCCTTCCTCTCTAACCATTTCTGTGATGAATCATTTTTATCAGGGAGTGGATTATGAAATGGAGGGAGTAGTTTTTTTTTCAAAAAGATCAGATCTAATTTGTTCAAGGTTTCTAACCACATCAAACATTGTTTCTACTCCTACACTACCCGATTTAGCATAAATACCTAAGCCTTGAGCAATATTAAGCATGCGATCTTTATCGGTATTTAAAAGAGTAGGTAAATTACCCAGATGCAAGATGTGGACCGTACATATGGGTTTCTAATTTTTCTTCAAAAAGATCAGGTCTAATTTGTTCAAGGTTTGTAACCACATCAAGCATTGTTTCTACTCCTATATACTACCAGATTTAGCATAAATACCTAAGCCTTGAGCAATATTAAGCATATGATCTTTATCAGTAATTTAGAAGAGTAGGTACGATACCCAGATGCAAGATATGGACCGTATAGTATGGGCTTCCAGCAAAAGAGGCCAGGATGCAGTCAAACCGTGGCAGTTTCGAGCTTCAGTTCAGATTCTATTTCCACTTTCTGAGGACACTTGAGAGTGTCAGTCAGCACATGAGCTGCTAAATACGCACTTGCTTCAGTTTCAAGTGGAACAGCTGCCTTGGATCGAGCAATCGACAGCATAAGAAAGAAAGCTCCCCACCGTCCAAACTATTTGTTATACTCCTTCAGCTCGTGATCCCATCAGGAGACGCATAAACCTCGCTTGTCATAAACAATCTGTATACTGTCTCCCCCTGTGGTGATGATACCTTCTACTCCAAGTGCCCTCTAATCTATGTCCACTGCTTGCAGATTTAAGTAATCAAAGCAGCAAGGGAACACTGTGCCCTTCACATGAACTGTGATGGGTTCATCAGAGTCAATGGAACACGCCCGCTGACTCCGCTGCGCTCTGCACGCACACACGCTGTACGAGCGTGCCTGGTGAGCTGCACTCTGTTGCTGATTGCATCATCAGAGGTTAAACTACCATTTGACTAGCTAGCTGCTAGCTATCGTTGGCTTATTGATGCTGAAAAAATTTAATCAATTTTGCTAGGTTACAATAGCCGCTTGAAATGAAGAGGTTGAAAAACAAAAAGAGTTCGCCCACCGTGGGGCTCGAACACACGACCACAAGGTTAAGAGCCTTGCGCTCTACCAACTGAGCTAGACGGGCTTGGATGGTAAAATTCAAATAATATGATATTTATACTAATTAAAAGTTACTGTATGGTTCACCATTCAATGACACATAGATACAGTTCACACCAGCAGCTAGCAACACATTCAAGTTTTTTGCTTGCACCCTTTGAACTGTTCCAATCACATCAACTGCTAGGTGTGAACTCTGAATGCCGATGATTAGCCCAGTAGTATCTGACGAGGCCAATCTCCATAGTCTTTTCTAGTGGTGTACCCATCCATCACCTCTCATTTGTTTTGTCACAACTAGTATATCGTGATCTATCAGCCCATCACGATTCACGCATTCATATTATTCACAGTGAACAGACAACCCAATTTGTCAAAGATATGTAGTACAACAAATGCGTTACAAAACAGCAACTCCAATCTGTATATGTATGCACGTGTACAGCAATAGCTGCGTATTACAAAAGGAACAGGGGGAAAGGTATAGCAAAAATTCAATCTCAGCTCTACTAAAACGCGAGCTATGATCATCGAAACAAAAAATGGTCACACGTATCCATCACGCTAGCTGTACTATGTACTTACTGAGAATTCTCGCTATAGCACGACGCGAACGACCCTGTCACGGCCGGCGTCCGGCGCCGGCAATGACGACGGCCTGCTCAGCTCGTAATGCCGGTGGATGACGTTGATCAGCGACCGCGCCTTCTTGCTCGTGGCCGGGCTGCCGTCGGCTACGAGCGAGTGCAGCGACCCCATCAGCCCCCGCATCCCTCCCAGCAGCGCGACAACCTTTTCGCCGCCGTGCCGGCACAGCAAGACGAGCAGCCCTAGGCAGTGGTCCTTCCCAGACCGGGACGGGGACGCCGCGAGGAACTCGACGAGGCGCACGACTAGGCCCGGCACGGACAGCACGGCCAGCGCGCCCGCCGGCTGCTCGGCGATCCTCGCCAGCACTGAGACGGTGTCGCAGGCTAGGTCGCCGTCGCGGTCGCTGGACAGGAGGCCAGCGAGCGCCGCCACGGCGCCCGCGGCGACGGCCTTTGCGTGGTTGCTCGGGGACTGGAGCAGCCCGTAGAGGCTGACCATGGCGTTCTTCCGGCCGCGGTGCGCGCCCTCCCGGATGAGCCGCACGAGCGCCGGTATGGCCTCCGGGAAGCAGCCGATCTCCTCGGCGTACTCGGGGTTGGACGAGAGGTAGAACAGAATAGCCACGGCGTTCTGCTGCGCCTCGGCCTTGGCGCCAACGTTGACGACGTCTACCACGAGGCCGATGCCTCCGGCCTCGACGAGCGCCGCCCGGCCGCCAGGGTGCTTGGAGAGGCTGAGCAGGGCCGCCACGGCATTGTCCTGTACGGACGCGTCCATGATGGAGAGGAGGCACAGCAGCCACGGCACGGCGTTGGCCTCGACGAAGCGCTCTCGGTAGAACAGGCTGTGCTTGGAGAGCTTGCGGGCCTCGCACGTGGCCTTCCTACGCTCCTCCGTCGACCCCGTCGAGAACTGCGCGACGATGTGAGCGACCGCGAGCCGCGCGGCGCCGGCGGCGGACGCGCTGAACGGCACCGCCGCGCCGCCAACGTCGCCGTGGTGGTGCCTGGAGCTCGGATCAGGAAGCGAGACGCCGTTGCTGAGCAGCATCGCCTCGACGATCCCGCACAGCGCGGCGTTCGGGACGAGGTCGGCGGTGCGGAGCCTCTCGCCCGTGACCGGGCACGTGCGGCACCCGGCCTTCATCCACCGGCCGATGGACGCGCGGTCGTAGGTCTGGCCCGTGGACACCGTCACCGGGTCGGTCATAAGTTCCAGCGTGATCGGGCACTGCAGCGCCTCCGGTCTGATCCAGTCCGGGCACGTCGCCGGCGGCCGCGCCGCCGCCGCGGCATCCGCCTGCTTCGAGTCAATGTGATCGAACAGCACCACGCGGCAGTACACCAGGAACGCCATCAAGCCGTTGATGAGGACTACCTCGCTGCTGCTCTCGTCACCGTCGTCAAAACGCGCAGACAGCTCACCATCCAAGAACCCGATTTCCTCGGAGCACTCGGACCAGGTTCTGACCCCGATCCGGCGCAGCACCCGCATCACATCCTCGGCCTCCGGCGCGACGCCTTTCTTGAACTGGTCCATGATGGACCGCACGCTCCGCACCGCCAGCCTGTCACCGGCGTCAGGCCGCACCACCGCTCGCCAGGCCTGCTCGGACACCAGGCGCCCGAACTCCCCCGACTCTGCGGACGCATCCAGCACGCTCGGCGGCAGGACGTCCATGGCCGCAGCGACGGCCCCGAGACACAACCTGAGCTCGGACGCGACCTGTCCGGCGTTGACGAGCACCCAGAGCCTTGCGCCCCGGCGCGCGCAGTCGGTGAGCAGGAACCTCGTCTTCTGCATGGCCACGTGCAGCTCCGTGAGGCCGAGCACGGCGGAGTACGGCAGCGAGGATGGCGTTGTCGCGTCCTGAACCTCCTCGAGGAACGCGTGCAGGAGGCCGGCGAGGCGGACCGCCTGGCGCGCGGCGCGGCGGAGCACCGGGAAGGCGGTGGCGTCGCCGGCCTTGCGGCCCGCCACGTCGGCCGCGAGGGAGACGAGGGAGGCGAGCAGGGGCTCCGGCGCGATGCCCTCGCACGGGCACACCGCGGGCAGCGCGAGCAGCCGCCGGCGTCTGGGTTGGCTCCGCGTCGGCAGCATCGTATACTACTAGCCAAGTAGTAGTAGTGGTGTGCGCATAGAATAGTTAAGAGAAGTTTAGGGACGAAGCTGCCGTAAGTAAATTCGTAATGAGGGATGGAGAGAGGCGCGTATTTATAGATGAGGCCGAACACGTGTTGCGGCGGAGGGAACATAGGGTCTAGGATTGTGACGCGTGTACAGGGAGACACGTGGAGGCCGATGAGAGCCTCACTGTCTCGATCGTGGATAGGAATGGAAGGATGAAAGCGAGACGTGAAGGAACATAGCAGCTTCGACTAAATTTAGTCGACGATGCACCTATATACATTTCGACCTACATACGCTATGCGCGTTTTGTTTCTAAACAGTAGTCTGAATTAATTTCAGTTTGTTATTATAGCTTTTGTGCCGTTGTACGTCTTGATCTAGGCTTTGATGCATGCATGTCTGGATCGATCGCTTGGACTTGGGGAGTTGTGAGTGCGACCATGTACGATGTATGTGAGCCATCTATAAGGTATGCAATCTTCTGGTTCAGACGAACAAAGCGGATGCAAAGCAGATGCTAGATCATAGATTCATAAACAATCTAATAAGGAACCTTCAGAGTCGCCTTTCTCGCTGACCCTAGATCCAGCTTTTTCAGTCCCCCTCATTCCTTCGAAGGGCGGCCACGTCGTCGGATAGAGGAGTAGAGACCCGTCTTCATTTTTTGCTTTATTGTAGGTCCGTTTTCTCTTGGTTTCGTCTCCCTAGCGGCATCGGCGAGGTGGAAGCAAGGATGGCATGTTGGAATAAGATCTCTCGGGCCCCTCTCTATCTCGTGGGCATCTGATCCAGTGGCAACAAAGGACTCTGAGGGTTAGCGTTACCAGATCTATTGTTTCTCTTCAATTTGGATTATTGGTATGTCTATCAAGGGAAATTCTTCTTGCTGTTGGGATCTACAGATCGTCAAGAAGATTTATCGACTATTCATTCTTCCTCTTCGTCTTCAAACAGATGGGCCTTCTAGACCCGTTTGACGACTTTTCGTCCGCAACCAACAACGACAGGCCGGCTCAGAAAGCAGCAGCAGCGACGGTGTGCCATTGACACGGTCTAAAGGAGGTTGAAGAAGAAGGGCTGTTGTTATTTTCGTTTTTTGGGGTGCTTTGTGTATTGTGCGTACGTTTCTTTTAATGCCAGGCCCGTTAAAAAAAACAGGTGGCGGATCCTTTGGTCTGGGTAACAAGTAATCTCTGTGAAGAAGAGTGAGAAGCAATCCGAAAATGTGTGGGCGTAGTGGTTTTGGTCGGCCGCGCAAATCTCACTTGGTCTACGCAACTGACGTCGCACAAGGAAAAATATCGGTACGGTTGCAATGTCGCATGATGGATCGATTGGCTCGTCGTATTATCACGTCGATGGTTTGGTCACGGAGATCGTAACAAGCTGTGGGGTTAATCTCAAATATGGACACGTGGCAGCGAGTTTGTCGCGTGTGCGACGCACTCCCTTCGGCCGGCCGGGAATGGACTTTTTTTTTGCGGGAATGGACTTGACGGACTGTGGGGCCCGCCTAGCCGACATAGAAACCGCGAGGCAGCTCGCCGGCGAACAGCAGGCAGCGTTTTCATCATTCCGCTGGCGCTGGAGATTCGCGTTCGCGCTCCGCTCCGTGACGCGCGGGACGGGAAGGAGGAGGCGCGACGAGCACGCCGCCAAGCAGCTGTTAATCGGTTGTGATCCGCTGGCTATTCGGCGACGTGGACACGAGCCGATTATATTAGTTTTACTAGTACGTTATTTAACCTGGCGTGTCAAAGTTCCGCCGACGTGTCAGCCGACGGGGCACGCGTCGCGTCCCGATTGGGCCAAGCTTTCCCCGACAGCTACGTTTACGCACGCACGTACGTCCAGCCAGGGAGGAGGTCGCGGCCTCGCGGGCCTCCTCCTGCAGTGCAGGACGCATTAGCGCCGGCCCCACACGGCAGCATGATTGATTGATTTCGTCAAAATCCTGGCAGGCAGGAACGTTGAAGGGGTCAAGCGAGCGGAGAGAGAGGAGGCGTCCCTGTCAGACGTGGCGAAGGGGACGGGGAACAGGAGATACGGTTTGGCGTTGGCGCCTCACTCCCGCAACTACGTACGTACGTAGTACTCTCTTCCTTCCTTCCGATTCCGACCCGACCAACATGAGTTTGAAGGAATTAATTAATAATCGGATTAATTAGGGCTGGGCAAGCGAATGTTTGTTTGAAGGATGGATTTATCAATGTACGTACGGCCGGTTATGGTCAAGAGTCCAGATCCAGCCAGGTGTACGCGAGAGGTGATGCAAGTGTGCAGCGAGAGAGCGGAATTGGGCGGCGGATGGCGAGGGTTTTGGCGCGTACGTGGGTCATGCATGCGTGATGGCGTGGATGGGATCCTGTTTTTACTCGTAATTTTCCCTTTCGCGCGCACTGGATCCAACGCGTCGGGAGCTGTCCTGCGACATCCGGCCATGCAAATGTTTCCGTCACGGTAACCTGCTGCGCTGCTGATGGCCTAACTAGACTGCGTCAATGGAGATATTTCGGTGGCCCGATGTTCGGTTCTCGCTACTGTCGTTGGTGTCACCCTCTATCTGAACTGTGTCCACACGATTGTGTTAACAGGTCAGGGTTAGGTATGTTATGTAGAAATGTAATCCCCGAATCCGACCAATGCACTAGTAGTCCTCTCCCCGTCTCTCCCTCCAACCTTATCTCCACACTAACTGAACTCGCCCCGTCGGTCGTCGGGCCTCCCCTGGCACCTCTCCGTCGGATTAGCCGGCCGGAGTAGGTCTGGGGGCGGTGATGTAGTTTCTAGGGCAGGTTTCTTTGGCTTCATGCCGGTAGTGGGCCTTCTGCCCGGGAGTGGAGCTCTGGATCTTGACCGCATCCTGTCTCTAGGGTTCATCCCCATGCCGCACGAGCTTCTTTGGTCGGAGTTCTGCGCTGTGATGGCGACCACCGCTTCCTCAAATAAGGTCTTGTTCTGCCTCCTACTCCTCGTTGTCTCTTGGCTCTCCTATCTCCCTCTGGGGGGCAGTGGTTGCGAGGGGACGGAGATGGTGGGCGCCCAGATGGCGGATGTTGGTGGCGGCGGGAGTTCTTCCACTCGGGCGGGTGTGCGCGCTGCCGGGTGGTCGTCGGCGTTGCTGGTGTTGCTTGTCCCTCTTCATCCGGCCGGCCATGGTGGCTAGGGGATGAAGGACGACTGGCTTCGGCGAGCGGACGACTCCCCTATCCTCTGTGTACCTCCTCTTCTTCATGTAGGTGGTCCTTGTCTGCCCTCTTTCCTCTCAGTCGGCCATGGTGGCGTGGGAGAGGAGGAGTGCTTCTCGAGGTTCTGCGCTGCGCGGAGAGATGATGGGGAGTTCTTGAAGCTTCTTCTCCCCGTGGCGGTCCCCAAGCGTCGGCGTGCCGCCGCCGCTATCTCCGGTCAGAAGGCTGACCCCGCCATGCCCGGCAGCTGCGATGTCTGTCGGTGCTTTGAAAACCTCCATCGGAGGCCCTTATTCAACCTTAGCGCGGCTATTCGTGCTGCATCTCAGCCAAGTGGTTTTGTCCCGGGCTTGGAATGTGGTGGTCGTGTTTGGAGGTTGCATGTTGTCGGCGTGCTTGTACCTGATCACGTTTTTGCGTTCTCCTCTAGGGTGTTCTGTGTAATATTATAGGTCCTGGTTGTTCTTTCTATTTCTGTTGGGGACCTTTCTGTAATTGTACACCCACCGCCGATGAAATGAAGCTTCTGGTCCTTCGGGACCTTTCCGTTCAAAAAAAATGTAGAAATGTCAGGGAAATTATTCACTCTCAACAGAGTATAGCGTAGGAGTTTAGGGAGGGAATTTAAAGATGGTTCCTTTCTTCTTACCTAAACAACATGTTTGTCCAGGCACCTTGTAAAACATTAGTTCTTATAACCAATTTCTTTCAAAATCCATGACTTTTGGATAAGTTGTTTCAAACAATGCAATGAGATATGTTCAACGGGTACGCTAGGCCAAGGCGGTCGACGATTCACTAAAACATATCTCGTGTTCCATCTCTCTCTCGTCGGGGCTGCCACCGGTTCGTTCCACCTCTGGTGACCTTGGAGCCTTGAAGGCGTAGCAGACCGTGGCCTCATATTAGTAGGAGGGATCTCATTCTTTGTTTAGTTTGTCTTTCGCGGTTTCTTCTTCAGGCTTTTGAGGCCGCGGTTGTGCCTTGAAGTCATAATAAGTTCATTGTCGCCTTATCCTTGCTCTGTTGGTCTTAGCATGATGACTTTCCATCTGGATACTGTAACAAGCTCTATTAGACTAGCCTCAATAGGGATATCATAGGTAGTATCATGCACCACATGCATGCAAAATGCTTATGTGTCACTGTAATTAATGATGAAAGAGATTGTGTTGGTATCATAGGTAGATACGGTATCATATCACATAGAACTAGAAAAAATAATCTCAAATAAATCTTGCACACAAATTTATATTGAGATTCTACAAAACAATAAATATACTAAGACTATGATACTACGACATGATACTATGCATTGTAAAGATGGTATCATATACTAGTATCATATGCATGATACTACTATATGATACTTTTCATTGTGACTAGTCTTCCGACAAGTTTTGTCTGGCTCCAATGATGGAAGAGCAAGGACGGTTACTCACCTTAGGCTCGCATTAGTGTATTTAGTCCTCGCTAGGTGATCCAATGATTTATCCATATTTTTATTACCTTGAGGGCTCTTTGTACTATTGTTGATGATTATTAATAGATCGATGAAATTTTTGCAAAAAAATAATACAGTGAGATTCAATTTAAGCTATTGATAATTTCCAACAGTCTTGTCTCTAGTGTGGTCCACGTGAAAAATATGGCTAGTTTCTCTATGTTTTGACACATATGTGTAGATGCACCTATTAATTGTATAAAATGTATTTTCCAATGTTGGAAAAAATCATGTGTACATCCGAACATGTGGTCTCGCCCAAAAAATAATTTTTATGGCATGTCTACGCAAGACAACAAAAATTCTTCTGAATAGTCAGCTGAAGCATCAAAAATTATCTTTGTACGCATGCCACAAAAAAACTCCAAACTTGTGTGCAAACATAAAATGTCCAGATGCACATGTAATTTTTTTTTAATTGTTTTGATATTCTGAAATACGGTTTTGCCATTGGGTGTATTTACACCAATGAGCCAAAGTGGATTTTCGGTAGTTTTCTCTCTTTTTTCATGCTGACCGGATCGGATATGGACTGAATTGTATGGAATCTTTCCATTTTTAAGGTCGGCCAAAAATAGTTAAACAATCGATCTTATTGAAAAAGTTAAAAAAAATAGACAATTGTTCATTCCCTATGTGAAACTAGGTTAAGCTATTGTAAACTTTCGAAATTTGTTTGAACTTTTAAATTTTGGCAAAATTTACAAAAACAATGGAAACTTCAAGTAGTTTGGACAAAATGAGATGAAAACCAACTAGTTTACTAACCACAAGTAGCTTGAATTATTCGAATTTTTCCAGATTTTTTATCTAAGTTCAAACTTTTAATGACTTCTCAAAGAAAGATGTGAAAAATGGTGGGCCCGGGTTGTCATAAACTCTGACAAACTAACTAAATCGCGAGCTCAGTTGTGGTTTTCTGAAGAAGAAGAAAAATCTTCGGTTGTGGTTTTATGAACCTTTAGCGCTAACAGTTCAGATTTTGCGAAAATTGCTATTATAACAAATCCAGTCGGAATACATTGTCCAAACATAGTAGTCAACTTTAGTGGGCCATGTGGTCTAACTGATATAAAAACAAGCGCTATTGTGTGTTTTCCACACCAGCGGCTGTGCTAGACCTACAACCCTGTATTTTCCATGGACATTTACAACTTTAAGACTGTTTTAGACAATTTGTGATGTCTAAAATGTGTCTCTAAAAGTCGTTTTTTGGCATGTCTAAAATGGTTGATCGTCCTCAAAGTGATAGGCCCATCCGCCCATGCATAGTCAGCTGGTGAGCGGAAGCCTGTCCGTCTACGACGGGGTCAAAGCTAGAGCGAGAAAGAAAATCCCGTGCAGTGCCGCCTCAGCCTTGCTGGCTGGGCAGGAAACCATCGCTCTTCGTCGCAGCTTTCACCTAACTTACATCCCCTTAGAGCATCTCTAGAGATTCCAAAAACACGTTCCAATTGAAAAATAATCATTGTTTTCAGTTTTCGTCGTAAAAAACTGCCAGAATAGATATCGAAAACGGAGTTGAATCCGAAAATATTTGTTGGGTCTCCGAGAAAACCTCCCTCGCGCCCCAAATGCCCGGGTTGGAAGGCCGAACCGAGCGCGATCCATAGACGTGTTTCACTTTGACGGGAGGGAAGATTCACCGCCACCAGTTCCCGCCTCCAGCCTTCGCCGCCGCCAGATCTGCCTCCTTCGACGCCGTCTTTTCTTGTTGGGCTTTTGATCTGTCCGCAATGGATCCTTCCGACCTCCCGACGGCCATCGAAGACGCTGCGGCGGCCCAATCGACCCATCCCCCTCCATCGGTGCCGTCGCCGACGACTATTCGTGTTTATGCCGTTGGGCTACCGAAGTCGGGCTCCGCCGCAGCGAAGTGGAAGCACGCAGACCTTGAAGGAGCACTGGCGCCCGCCTCCGCCTCCACTGTCGTGGCCGTCGCCACGGCCGGCATCCCCACGGCAAAGAAGGAGAAGAAAAAGCCGGTTGTCAAGGCGAGAAAGATAGTGACCAGCCGCCGCACTCCCGCCGTGCCTCCGTGCAGGCCCACGCCCGCACCTGTCTGTTATGAATATAATACACGCCTAGTCCTTTTCATCAGTTCAGTCTTTTGGTTCAGATGGCTAGTGCATCAATTCAATACTGTCAACGTCGGCACCCAAGACGTGCTTGAGGCCAAGCTCTACGTGTTGACGCCATGTAACTTTTGGTGGCGTAGGATGATTGCAGATATGATGTAAAACCTTGAACTTTCGCATCGTCGTTTGCTTGTGTTTAAACTATGAATTCTAATGTATGGTTCAGATGCGCGCTCGCGCGAAACAGATACCGCAAACTAGATTTATACACGTAAGACGGAATATGTCATTTCGAGTACCGGATTTTTGAGGAGGAAACGGTTTTAGGGCATGTACAATTTGATTCCAATCTCCATACCTTTCCCTCTCCGAAGAGGGGACTCTTTGCATCAAGATTCGTTGAAACGTACCTTTATGTAAACCTATTCGCGACCTTCCTTATAAAGTAGACAATCACTCTTGTTCTTGTCCTTAGTCTACTTCGCCAATGTAGTTCTTGTCCCGGGTCCCACAGGGTATTGGTGAAAGATTTCTTCTAGACGAAGACTTCGAGCTGCGTGAATGTTCATCGGAACTGTTATAGTAAAAGCATGCCTTCTTTTAGCACTCCACGTTATTTAGAAAAGACATAAAATATAATTTATACAATGCATTATCTTTTATTGCTATCTCTAACAATTAATAAAGATTAACAAGAAGCTCTTACAAGTATCGTAATTGCACCCGTCGCTTTCCACCTATGTAGTTTCCCGTCCACAATCCATCGAGTAGAAGTAGACCCCGAGGCCCGAAAGGCCATCGACGACGACGCCACGAGATACCGTCGTCGTGTCCAGCAATGACAGGACTATGCGAACCCGATCCATCCTTTTTGATTGGGAAACTCTCGAGTCTCGACTCCGGAGAGCGAGCGAGACGGAACAATCATAGGACGGGAGAATCATTCAGCTGCCCAGCCTGTGCCCTTTCGGCGCGTGTCGCCGGTAGGAGAAGCTGACAGCGCCACGGCCTTGGCTTAGCTCGGCTCGGAACCTCCACGTACCGCTGCGAGCACGTAAGTGACGGCCACCATACACGTATGTATGCAGTACGTGATGGACGTACGCCAAAGGGGTGTGGACGCGCAGTGACTTGATCGAGATCCATGTAGGGATGCATGCGTAGGGCCACCCTTAGGAACGTACGTGTACGGTGTTGAGGTAATTGGCAGTTTTCACATTAATCTAATCTAAGTATACGGTAGGGCCAGCCTTAGGAAAGGGCTAGGCGGTGTATTTATATTTAACACTTCCCCTCACGTCTAGGCTGAGCAGAGTCTTAAATTCAAGACCTCTTGGCTATGATACAATAAAGGATTTATGCACTAGCCAATTATCTCAAAAGAACGATCTGATGGAAAGGGTTAGACGGTGTATTTATATTAACAGTAATTAGTATATTATTATTTTTCAAACAACAACAAAAACATGTACTCCATTCGATCCATATTACTTACCATTAAAATAGATATATCTAGTACTAAAACATGTCTAGATACATCCATTTCAGTAACAAGTAATATGGATCGGAGGGAGTATGAATATTATGAGCTTAGCTCATTCGCAAAGCAACATGGTGAGGCGTGCGGTGGTGGCGGCTAAAGAGGGCACGAGGTTGTTCTTATTCTCACTCACTTAGCGGTACACCATCCTCCTATATAAGGAGGTCCAACTCTCTCTCAGCTGACAACATATGACTAAATTTAGTTTTACCTCTTTGTCATACCTAAATGTGCTAACATTTTTTTACAAAAATTAGTCAAGAAGACCCATTAATAAATTCCAATATTCTGTACGGATATCTAGATAGGTGAGGTACTTCGCACTATCCATTTTAATTACGTGCGGACACGGCCGATTCAAGTTCATCCGCTACAACTGTAATATGACGAGCGCACCTTTGATCGGCCGCCCGCCGGTACGTACCTACAGGCAAAGATGTTACAGTACTACCTAATCAAGCAGCAAGAGAAATGTCAAATGTAGCAGGGGAAAGTAGAAGCCGATGTAAATACTCGGTATTCAGCAGCCCTTTTTCCTTCTTGGGTCTTGGCAAAGATGGGAACACTTTTTTGGGATGCAAAATAACTATAGGAAACAAGGAAAATCAGTATTCCGTTGTCGCAAGCATGTGGGCTTTACTTGGGCCAGAACAACGCTTCTAGTAATTGACGTGTCCGTGCAATAACATCATGGCCCATTCTACCAATGTAGTTAAATGGATTTATCTGGGCATGCCAACAGTCGTGCGTAAAGTCTGCTACTGCATGATCTTTTTTTTTGCTTTTGCGTTCAGTAGAGGTCACGTTTCAAAAGATATATATACGAAAAACTTCGTAGCAAAAAGTTTTCACCAATTTTGCTCCAAACGCAAACGTTTTCTTGTTATCATATAATAAAATTTTCAAACAACATGAAAATTATCATGTGCATCACACATAAAGTGCTCCAAATGTAAATACCATTCTCTGAAATATCTTCCAATGTCCACAAAAAATGTTCATGTATTTTAATCGAGTACTCTTACTTAACATATTGTTTTACCAACTTAAAATAATACAAAAATATCTATTGGTAATGCCCATGAGAAAACAAAAAGGACAGGAAAAACACCAAGAATATGAAGGGTAAGAAAGAAACTAAATAATACCAGAAGAAAGAAACAAAAATACAAAAATAATATAGAAGGCCGTAATGGCTAAAAATAAGAGCATACAAAGAAACATAAAAAATAAAGACTCGAGATTCTTACTGGATTGGATGAAGGGGTTACATGACACATCACAACTTGCCACAATGTGTGGGAGGTAAGGTTTTTTTTACTTCTTCATTTTGTTGTTGTCCCCTTTTGTCTCTTCTTATTTGTAGATTTTTAAGTTATTCATGACCTAACAATTTCTTTGAATTGTCTTTTCTAGACAACAGATTTTGTAGAATTTTCATTGTCAATAATAAATTCTGCATGTACATTAAGCCTGCCGGAAAAAAATTCATGTGTTTATTGAATGAGGGCTATTCATCTTTTAAAATGGTGTATCAATGCGACAAATTTGAGTAAGTATTGCCATATTTTGATGTGAACCAAGAAGGATCTAACATTCTACAAATATGAATTCCTAAAAAATAGAACTAGTTGGATTCTTTTGTAGATGGAAAATAGTACTTAAGTGCATTGATGCAATATTTATTGAATTATCCTATATTACATTTTCCTTTTATCCTAGACGAGTTCCGGTGGGGAAGTTGCCTCTCAATTTATCGCACTATAGAGCAACAACGACTAGAGATGCCTTCAAGTAAATACCTTGTGACATTGTCTTTTGACAGAGGCACTTTTTGAAGGGATACGGGTAGGCTACACTAGCGCAAATCAAAAAAATTCTACCGCGTAAACCAGGATAACTGTTGTCATGATCACGGGATTACCACTAGACGCGCGGTTGCTAAACTTGATGAATCGCGTCGAGGCAGTGTAGACGTTCTACGTCTCCTCCTCGTTCTCGTCCCACGAGTAGCTCCCCTTGCGCGGCTCGTTCAAGTGCCACAAATGCGGCACCTCCGAGGTATCCACACGTGCGGGGTGGAAGCGTCAGACGCCGGACTTCTAGGTCCGCGCGTGCAACACATGCGTGAGGAGTGGCGGCTGGGTGGAATGGTCTAACCCTGGTTAGCTCGCCCCACCCTCTCCTATATAGGCTTCTCTAGTGGGATTCTACATTAGCAGCCCATTATTAGCCTAAGCTTGGTCTAATTCGGATCTAATCCTTATTAGGCTTCCAGCCCCTTAAGTGTGTGGTTCATATACGTATAGACATGACACGAATACACTTATTCTGTCAATAGTTGGCAGCGGCCTCTAGCAAGACGTGCCAACTCTTAAACGTATACAAAGATCATATCAGACGAGCCACCACAAGGTTTAATACATGTCTTTCTCTTTGCCTCACGATATTTGGTCTGGCTCCAAGCTGACCTTCCTTTCTCGATACTATGATTTGGAATCCCTTTACTAGGTTAACTCTTAGCCATATGTAGCACGGCCATGCATTTCTGGATCCGATCACTCGAGGAGCCCAGAGATATATCTCTCAAGTAGAGAGGGGCAAATCCCATCTTGATTGACCATGCCTTGCAGCATGCTTTAGGACAAACCCGAAAGCTACCTTTATAACTACCCAGCTACGGAGTAGCGTCTGATAGCCCCAAAGTAGGTCGATCCACATCTCAAGTACATGCGATAATCTCAGGTTTAAGGACAAAACATACACGATGTGTAGAGAGAGTTGCAAGTCTAATTGCCGGTCTCAAGTTGGGTCAGTCCAACCCCATGTTCATAACATGTGTTCACATCATTGGTTTGACATCTCCATGTCTATAACTTGTGAAACATAGTCATCAACCAATCGATGTGCTAGTCTAATATTCATGTGTGTACTCACATGAACTCCGACTAGGGACAACTATTAATAACCATACAAGCAAAAAGTTTCACAAACAATTCACATAATTGTCAATCAATACAAGTTGCCTGATATGGATATTCAAAGAACATTATAAAAACTGATGGATACATAAGAAATATAATCATCTCTATGATTGCCTCTAGGGCATATTTCCTTCAGTCTCCCACTTGCACTAGAGTCAATCTAGATTGTATCTAATACCTATTGCTCTTGCGTGCGCCTCATGTGCAGGCTGCGAGAGTGGCTTTGTAAAGGGATCAGCAACATTTGAGTCTGTATGTACTTTGCATATCATGACACTACCATCCTCAACGAACTCTCGAATCTGATGGTAACACATGCGAATATGTTTGTTCTTCTGGTGCTGTCTAGACTCCTAGGCTTGTGCAATAGCACCATTATAGTCACAATAAATATCCATGGGATTGGACGTGCCCTGAACCACACCAAGAGCGATCAGGAAATTCCTAATCCAAACAGCTTCCTTTGCAGCCTCCGAGGCAGCAATATATTCAGCTTCTGTTGAAGAGAAGGCCACCGTATCTTGCTTGGAACTTTTCCAACTCACACCACCACCATTCATGAAAAGTACATAACCAGATTGTGATCTAGAGTAATCTGAGTCGTTAAGGTAACTCGCATCGGTGTAACCCCTTACACTAAGTTCTTCCTCACCTCCATAAACTAGGAACACATCCTTAGTCCTTTTCAAGTACTTAAGGATGTTCTTTACCGATGTCCAGTGACCTTCACCTGGATCAGCCTGGTATCTGTGATGACCCACAAGTATAGGGGGTGTATCGTAGTACTTTCGATAAATAGGAGTGTCGATCCCAACGAGGAGCAAAAGGTGCTGAACAGTCGTATGGAGCGGGAAATCCTTGTGAATACTTAGCAAACAGATTTTTAGTGGTTTTCTAACAAGGCAACAAAACAAAGAGCAAGTAATAGAAATAACGAACAAACGGAGCAAGTGGCCCAATCCTTTCTTAGAAAAGGACAAGCCGGTGGAAATACTTATAAGGACCAAACGTTCTCAAGGACACATGGGAATTCTGTCAAGTGCTTTCGCTGCAAATAGCTGAGTACTCTTCTTTGGTGTTTGTAAGTGTTGTGTGGGTGAACCTGTGCTAACATACTGCCCTTCTTAGGACTAATACATACTTGTGATTAAACCCCCTGTAAACATCCGTAACTATAGGAAAGTAATTAAGATATAAATCTAACCGCAGCCTTAAACTCCGAGATCCTATACTCCCTTGTGCAAAGGTGTCCTAACGGGGGTTCAGGTTTCTGTCACTCCGGCAACCCCACGATTAGTAGCCAAATACACAATGCATTCCCCTAGGCCCATAAATGGTGAAGTATCATGTAGTCGACGTTCATATGACACCACTAGAAGAATAGCACCACAACTTAAAAACTAAACCATTGAATAATAACTCATCACAGATTCACTACTAACAACATGACTTCTCCCATGTCCTCAAGAACTAAACGAACTACTCACAAGACATCATATGGATCAAGATCAAAGATGATATGATAATGGATAACAATCTGAACATAAACAATAATCCAATGGTTCCACTCACAAGCATCAACTACAATAGTAATTAACACCGGGAAAGTTTGCCCTAAGAACTAAAGCAATATCCAACACAACTGTTACAGCGGGACGGAGTGGTGATGATGGTGCTAGTGGAGATGATGGTGTGGATGATGATGATGATCCCGATGAAGCCTAGCTTGATTACGGTGTTGATGGCGACGGTCTCCCCTCTCTGGGAAGGAATTCCCCCGGCAGAAATCTATCTACCGAAGAGATCTTTCTCTCTCGGTGTTTTCTGCCTCCCAGAGGTGGCGGAAGTCTATCTGTGGCCGCTCCCCTGGTGTTAGGGTTCCGTAGGGAAGATATAGGTGAAGGGGTGGAGTCGGAGGCCGAACAGGTGGGCCAAACCCACCCTAGGCACGGGGTCAGGTGGGCCCGCGCCTAGGGGTGTGGGCCCCCTGTGGCCCCCCTTCGCTCCTCCTGGCTTCCTTCGTCTTCCGGTAAAATAATATGTTTCCATATTTTTCTGGTATTTTTCTGATCTTCACGAAATTGCACCGGAATGCCGTCTTTTCCATCAGAATCCAGACTCCGGCATTCCATCCTCTAGGAATCATCCAACATGTATAAACAGATGAAAAGCCATAAGTAATACCTCATAATAAGACAAATATCAATAAATAGAGGTAAATTATGATATAGAATGGTGATGCAAATTGGACGTATCAAGTCCCCCAAGCTTAGAATTCACTTGTCCCCAAGCGAATACTGAGCTCAGTAAACATGTCCATAGGTTTATGGAGTGAAGTGTCGATAAAAAGAATACGAACAAGAAGCATCACACTTACCTTTGCACAACTCACCATTATATAACTTAGCTTGCAACCAAGTACGGCAGTCACAATGGAGATACATAAAGATAAATCATAATTGGAATTGGCAAACTTGTTCTTGGTCAGAGAACACCCGATAAACAGTTACACAAACGCTTTCTATAGAAGTTTCAAAACATGAGCACTCTTTGCTCAAAAAGTTTTTTCACAACTGAAGGCTTTCAGAGTAATACTCAATAGATAAGAGTTTTGTGCAAACAAGGAATATAAAGAACATGATTGAATAAATCACCATATGAATGCTTGAAACACAACAACTCAAAAGCTTGCTAGAGATAGAGAGGAAGTGGGTTGACTGACTCAACTGGTAACTGGAGAAAGTCCCTTTTGTAGAGGGTAGCAGGGATTACAAGTCATAAAGAGCTTCCAAAAGATTATGGTACTTACTAGCTTTGAGCCCTCATTGCCCCTATCATAAGCATCTTTAGATGATTAAAGTTAAAGTGAACAAAGATGGAGTATATGCTTGACGAAATATAAGCTGGCAATCTCATGTCTCTTGAATATGAGGGCCACTCCCCATGCATACTCAACTTTGGGTCCAGGTAAGTTCTTGTCATTGTAAGTATTCGCATATCATTGAGAACCTCCAACGGGGTACCCCTTTCACATGGTACAGGAGCTTTCCCATAACCAAAATGGCAAAGGCAAGCATACAATGAGCATCTCAACAATCTTTTTATTTACTATGCATATAGCTTTTTATTGAGGATGCTTCATAGATGACTCACTATGGTGATGCTGCAAGTTTTCACCATGATTAAGCATGGCTTAGGCTAGCGGCCCAGGCGTTTCTCTAACACAGAATAGAAACTCCATGGACTTACAAGTTCCCTCTTTATTTCACACCGTCGACATCCATAGACAAAAGTGTGTGGTTCATATACGTATAGACATGACACGAATACACTTATTCTGTCAATAGTTGGTAGCGGCCTCTAGCAAGACGTGCCAACTCTTAAACGTATACAAAGATCATATCAGACGAACCACCACAAGGTTTAGTACATGTCTTTCTCTTTGCCTCACGATATTTGGTCTGGCTCCAAGCTGACCTCCCTTTCTCGATATTGTGATTTGGAATCCCTTTACTAGGTTAACTCTTAGCCATATGTAGCACGGCCATGCATTTCTGGATCCGATCACTCGAGGGGCCCAGAGATATATCTCTCAAGTAGAGAGGGGCAAATCCCATCTTGATTGACCATGCCTTGCAGCATGCTTTAGGACAAACCCGAAAGCTACCTTTATAACTACCCAGTTACGGAGTAGCGTCTGATAGCCCCAAAGTAGGTCGATCCACATCTCAAGTACATGCGACAATCTCAGGTTTAAGGACAAAACATACACGATGTGTAGAGAGAGCTGCAAGTCTAATTGTCGGTTTCAAGTTGGGTCAGTCCAACCCCATGTTCATAACATGCGTTCACATCATTGGTTTGACATCTCCATGTATATAACTTGTGAAACATAGTCATCAACCAATCGATGTGCTAGTCTAATATTCATGTGTATCCTCACATGAACTCCGACTAGGGACAACTATTAATAACCATACAAGCAAAGAGTTTCACAAACAATTCACATAATTTCCAATCAATACAAGTTGCCTGATTTGGATATTCAAAGAACATCACAAAACTCATGGATACATCAGAAATATAATCATCTCTATGATTGCCTCTAGGGCATATTTCCTTCAGTCTCCCACTTGCACTAGAGTCAATCTAGATTGTATCTAATACCTATTGCTCTTGTGTGCACCTCATGTGTAGGCTGCGAGAGTGGCTTTGTAAAGGGACCAGCAACATTTGAGTCCGTATGTACTTTGCATATCATGACACTACCATCCTCAACGAACTCTCGAATCTGATGGTAACACATGCGAATATGTTTGTTCTTATGGTGCTGTCTAGGCTCCTTGGCTTGTGCAATAGCACCATTGTAGTCACAATAAATGTCCATGGGATTGGACGTGCCCTGAACCACACCAAGAGCGATCAGGAAATTCCTAATCCAAACAGCTTCCTTTGCAGCCTCAGAGGTAGCAATATATTCAGCTTATGTTGAAGAGGAGGCCACCGTATCTTGCTTGGAACTTTTCCAACTCACAACACCACCATTCATGACAAATACATAACCAGATTGTGATCTAGAGTCATCTGAGTCGTTAAGGTAACTCGCATCGGTGTAACCCCTTACACTAAGTTCTTCCTCACCTCCATAAACTAGGAACACATCCTTAGTCCTTTTCAAGTACTTAAGGATGTTCTTTACCGATGTCCAGTGACCTTCACCTGGATCAGCCTGGTATCTGTGATGACCCACAAGTATAGGGGGTGTATCGTAGTACTTTCGATAAATAGGAGTGTCGATCCCAACGAGGAGCAAAAGGTGCTGAACAGTGGTATGGAGCGGGAAATCCCTGTGAATACTTAGCAAACGGATTTTTAGTGGTTTTCTAACAAGGCAACAAAACAAAGAGCAAGTAATAGAAATAACGAACAAACGGAGCAAGTGGCCCAATCCTTTCTTAGAAAAGGACAAGCCGGTGGAAATACTTATAAGGACCAAACGTTCTCGAGGACACATGAGAATTCTGTCAAGTGCTTTCGCTACAAATAGCTGAGTACTCTTCTTTGGTGTTTGTAAGTGTTGTGTGGGTGAACCTGTGCTAACATACTGCCCTTCTTAGGACTAATACATACTTGTGATTAAACCCCCTGTAAACATCTGTAACTACAAGAAAGTAATTAAGATATAAATCTAACCATAGCCTTAAACTCCGAGATCCTACACCCCTTGTGAAAAGGTGTCCTAACGGGGGTTCAGGTTTCTGTCACTCCGGCAACCCCACGATTAGTAGCCAAATACACAATGCATTCCCCTAGGCCCATAAATGGTTAAGTATCATGTAGTCGATGTTCACATGACACCACTAGAAGAATAGCACCACAACTTAAAAACTAAACCATTGAATAATAACTCATCACAGATTCACTACTAACAACATGACTTCTCCCATGTCCTCAAGCACTAAACGAACTACTCACAAGACATCATATGGATCAAGATCAAAGATGATATGATAATGGATAACAATCTTAACATAAACAATAATCCAATGGTTCCAATCACAAGCATCAACTACAATAGTAATTAACACCAGGAAAGTTTGCCCTAAGAACTAAAGCAATATCCAACACAATTGTTACAGCAGGACGGAGTGGTGATGATGGTGCTGGTGGATATGATGGTGTGGATGATGATGATGATCCCAATGAATCCTAGATTGATGACGGTGTTGATGGCGACGGTCTCCCCTCTCCGGGAAGGAATTCCCTCGGTAGAAATCTGTCTGCCGAAGAGATCTTTCTCTCTCGGTGTTTTTCGCCTCCCAGAGGCGGCGGAAGTCTATTTGTGGCCGCTCCCCTGGTGTTAGGGTTCCGTAGGGAAGATATAGGCGAAGGGGTGGAGTTAGAGGCCGAACAGGTGGGCCAAACCCACCCTAGGTGCGGGGTCAGGTGGGCCCGCGCCTAGGGGTGTGGGCCCCTGTGGCCCCCCTTCGTTCCTCCTGGCTTCCTTCGTCTTCCGGTACAATAATATGTTTCCATATTTTTCTGGTATTTTTCTGATCTTCACGAAATTGCACCGAAATGCCGTATTTTCCATCAGAATCCAGACTCCGGCTTTGACATGCTTACCAGAACAACAACAACAATAACAACAACAACAATTAGAACAACCCACCGGGTTTTGACATGCTTACCAGATTCTTGAGATTAAGGCCAGCAAAGTTCTCAGGAACTACTGATCCTATGGTGGCCAATGATTGGCTACGCTCTGTGAACAAGGACTTGGTAATGGTTGGCTATACTGATGAAGAGAAAGTCAGTTTTGCAGCTCACTTGTTGGAAGGACCAGCAGCCACTTGGTGGGATAACTTCCAGATCACCACTCCCATTGCAGATGTGACATGGGCTATCTTTGAAGATGGTTTCCGTACTGCTCACATCTCATCCGGAGTGATGAGTTTGAAGAAGAAAGAGTTCCATAACCTGAAGCAGCGCCACCACAGCGTGGCTGAATATATTGAGGAGTTCAACAATCTGGCGCGATATGCACCGGATGAAGTTGACACTGATGCTAAGAGGAAGGAAAAGTTCCTTGAAGGGTTGAATGATGAACTGAACCTGCAGTTATCTGTGGCCTATGTTCCCACATACCAGTCTCTTTGTGACAAGGCTGCTATTTTGGAGAGAAAAATGAAATAAGTGGAAAGCAGGAAGAGAAAGCACTCTGATAAGCACAGCTCGGGATCGTCTCACAAACGTTCCCATTATGATGATAGTGGGAGTTCATGATCCCACAATCATGGGAAATTCAACAAGCACCACAACCACAACCGTCATCATGACAACAAGAGTCACCGTAGTCATGACAATGATAAGTACAAAAATCACAAGGGTGGAAATAAGAGCCACCACAGTGGAAGTGGCAGTGGAAGCCAGCCTGTCAAGAAGGATCTTAGTCAGGTTGAATGTTTCAAGTGCAAGAAGATGGGGCATTATGCAAATGAATGCCCAAAAAAGAAAGTTGAGGGACCCAACAAGCCCAACCCTTTTCAAAAGGGACAAGTGAACCACATCAATGTGGAGGAAATCTATGAAGAGCCATATGCTGTTGCTGGTAAGTTCAAACTCAATTCTATTCCAGCACTTGTACTTTTTGATACTGGAGCATCGCATTCATTCATATCAAAAGCATTTGTTGATAGAAATGGGTTTCCAACTGAAAACATTGGGTGTCCAATAAAAGTAAGTTCTCCTGGTGGAGACATGATAGTAAGTCTTGGATGCCGGGATCTAGTGATAGAGTTTGGAAAACATAAGTTTCCAGTGAGCCTGATAATCCTAGATTCCCAAGGACTGGATGTAATCTTGGGAATGGATTGGATGACTAAGTATGAAGGAGTACTAGATTGTGCCAATCGTACTGTTGCACTCACAACCCCGGAAAAGAAGCGAATTAGATTCAAGTCTAACTTTGAATCAAAAGGAAGTAAGCTAAATTCTCTTAAGGGGGTTAGCATAGACAGTGTGCCTATTGTGAGTGAATATCCGGATGTGTTTCCGGAAGAATTACCAGGAATGCCACCAGATAGAGATGTGGAATTTCTTATTGATTTGCTACCAGGATCTGGACCAATAGCAATGAGACCGTACAAGATGTCAGTTGATGAGTTGAAAGAACTCAAGAAGCAACTGGGAGAACAATTGCAGAAAGGATTTATCCAACCAAGTTCTTCATCTTGGGGAGCACCAGTTTTGTTTGTGGAAAAGAAAGATAGAAGTCAATGGTTATGCATAGATTACCGTTCACTCAATGAGGTGACTATCAAGAACAAATACCCTTTGCCAAGAATCAATGACTTGTTTGATCAGTTAGAAGGAGCTTGTGTGTTCTCAAAGATTGATCTCCGGTCAGGTTATTTTCAGCTTAAGATAAGGGAACAAGACATACCTAAGACAACTTTCACCACAAGATATGGATTGTATGAGTATACCGTGATGCCATTTGGTTTAACCAATGCACTAGCGTACTTCATGAATATGATGAACAAGGTGTTCATGGAATTCCTTGACAAGTTTGTTGTCGTTTTCATCGATGACATTCTGATATACTCCAAGAGCAAAGAGGAACATGAAGGACATTTGCGTTTGATACTTGAGAAGCTTAGAGAACATAAGCTGTATGCCAAATTCAGCAAGTGTGAATTTTGGTTAAACGAAGTTGGTTTTCTTGGACACGTTGTGTCAGGAGATGGTGTAGCAGTTGATCCTGCTAAAGTTTCAGCTGTAACTGAATGGGAATATCCTAAGTCAGTGGAAGAGGTTCGTAGTTTCCTTGGCTTAGCAGGATACTACAGAAGATTTATTGAGAATTTCTCCAAGGTAGCAAAACCTATGATGGAATTGCTAAAGAAAGACAAGAAATTTACTTGGTCTGAGGGTTGTGAACTCAGCTTTCAAGAATTGAAGAAGAGACTAGTGACAGCAACAGTATTGTGTTTGCCAGATTTGGAGAAAGATTTCCAAGTATATTGTGATGCATCTCATCATGGTTTAGGTGCAGTACTTATGCAAGAAGGAAAAGTTGTGGCTTATGCCTCGAGACAACTCAAAACTCATGAAGTAAACTACCCTACTCATGATTTAGAGTTAGCCTCTGTTGTCCATGCACTTAAAACATGGAGACATTATCTTTTGGGAAAGCGTTGTGAAGTGTTCACAGATCACAAGAGTTTGAAGTATATCTTCACCCAGAAAGAAATTAACATGAGACAAAGAAGATGGCTAGAGCTCATCAAGGACTATGACTTGAGTTTGCAATACCACCCCGGTAAAGCAAATGTTGTAGCGGATGCTCTAAGCCGTAAGGTTTTTGTGAATGGCCTTACTAAGGGAGAATTGCCAGATGATCTGTGTGCCCAATTTAGAGATCTCAGATTGGAGATTGTGCCTGAGGGACATCTCATGTCTTTGGACGTTCAACCCACCTTATTGGATAAGATCAAAGAAGCCCAAAAGACAAATAAGGAAATTGAAGAGATTAAGGAAAAGATTGGCAAGGGAAAAGCCAAAGGATTCCATGAAGACGAACAGGGTACTTTATGGCATGGAAAACGTATCTGTGTTCCACAAGATCCGGAGCTTCGGAAACTTATTTACAAGAAGCACACAACTCACCGTATTCCATTCATCCGGGTAACACCAAAATGTACATGGATATGAAGGAAAGATTTTGGTGGAATAATCTCAAGAAGGACATCGCCGAACATATTGCTTTGTGTGATGTATGTAGTAGAGTGAAAGAGGAACATCAGAAACCAGCAGGATTGTTACAACCACTACCTATTCCTGATTGGAAGTGGGACAAGATTGGTATGGATTTCATCACCGGATTGCCGAGGACCGGGTCAGGATATGATTCTATTTGGGTAGTAGTGGATCGCCTAACTAAAGTGGCTCATTTTATACCCATGAAGACAACTTACACGAGTGCTAAGTTAGCCAGGATCTATATGAGCAGAATTGTATGTCTACATGGAGTACCCAAGAGTATTGTGTCTGATAGGGGAACTCAATTCACTTCTCATTTTTGGAGGCAACTACATGAGTCATTGGGAACGAGGTTGGAATTTAGCACTGCATTTCATCCTCAAACTGATGGACAGACAGAAAGGACTAATCAGATTCTTGAAGATATGTTGAGAGCATGTGCTCTAGACTATGGAGCCAGTTGGGATGAAAGTCTGCCTTACGCAGAATTTTCTTACAATAACAGCTATCAAGCCAGTTTTGAGATGGCACCATTTGAGTTTCTCTATGGGAGGAAGTGTACCACCCCATTGCTATGGAATGGTGTGGGAGAAAGAAGTTTGTTCGGACCAGAACTCATCAAAGAGGCTGAAGAGAAAGTCAAGCTGGTTAAGGACAGATTGAAGATAGCACAGTCCAGACGAAAGAGCTACGCGGATCCTAAGCATAGAGAAGTCACCTATGAAGTGGGTGATAGAGCTTATCTTAGAGTGTCACCACTTCGTGGAGTGAAGAGGTTTGGAGTCAAAGGGAAGTTGGCCCCAAGGTATGTTGGACCATTCAAGATTCTGAGTCGTAAAGGGGAAGTAGCTTATGAGATTGAATTGCCAGAGTCTTTGTCAGCTGTTCACAATGTGTTTCATGTGAGTCAGCTTAAGAAATGCCATCCAAAAATGGAAGAGACTTCTTTGAAGGATACTATACCTTTGGAAGAGGTCCAATTAGAAAGTGATCTCACCTATGAGGAGAAACCAATCAAGATACTTGAGACTGCAGAAAGAGTTACTCAGACTAAGACCATCAAATTCTGCAAAGTCCAATGGAACCATCATTCCAAAGAAGAAGCAACATGGGAAAGAGAAGTTGATCTTCGGAAAGACCACCCTCACCTATTTGCTAGCCAATCCGAATCTCGAGGGCGAGATTCACCTTAAGGGGGTTAGATTTGTAACATCCCTAAAATCATGTTTCAAAAACTCATGCATATCATCCATGCATCCATGATCATGTAGGATTTCATTTCAAAAATCACTTCAAAACAGGAGCATTTGTGCTCATTATTTTATGTATGAATGCTCTAGCCTTTGTGCTACTTGCTATTGAGAAAGGTACTAATATTCACTCAGTATTGTTTAGAATCCTAACTTAAGTGATTTCAAAAGCTTAAGCAAAGTTTCAAAACAAAATATGAAATAAAACCAAATCTATGCCTTTTATCACATCTCATGAAGGCTTGGTTTTATTTTTATTTTCAAATAACCCAAGGGTGTTTGTGTTTACAATAGTGTTTGACTCATATTTGAGTACACGTTTCACTGTACAAAAATCTTGAGAAGGTTTGAATTCAAACTGAATTAAAATGAAGTTTGAAAACCAATTCTAGAAAACCAAACAGAAAAATAAAAGGATTAAAGTGGAAAAAAATAAACAGACAGCCATTCTGGCCCAACCCAGCCCAACTCGACCTAGCTAGCCCAGCAGCATCACCCCGCGAACCGTTTTTCTTTACTCGCACCCGCACCAACTGAGTCGCTGTCCGCCTGGACCCATCCCCACTCCTTACTCCCGCTGACAACCAGACCCCACCATGCCCCGTCAGCGTCGTCCCCAATCAACGCGCGGCCGAGGCGCTCCGCCGTTACCTCGCCGCAGTCACTGCCTGCGTTATTGCCATTGATACAACGCGTAATCGCCGCCCCCCTCCTGGATATTTAACCCCCTCTGCACCGCGAGCATTTCCCCTCACCTAGCGCCACCACTCCGCCACCAGGCTGCGCGTATTCGAACACACTACGCCGTTGCACTCCGGCGGGCGATTTCGGTAAGCTCCTCGCACCCCTTGACTCCTAGCTTCTCCAGAACAACCACTGCATCTTTGCGCTTCGATTGACACCGCTGTTGTATGCTAGGACAACCCCGAGCGTCGGCAACGTCGACGACTAAGCAAACCCGACGAGGCACTCAACTCCGGCGAGCAAATCTGGTTAGTCTGGAGCGCGCCTTGCCCTCTCTCTGATACTCACATGACCAGTATCACTCCCCGCATCTAACGCACCACTTGTTTGACTCTGGCATGATCTACAACGTCGACAACGACGATGAACAGCCGTGCCCGACGACAGGCTCTGCTCCGACGAGAAATCCCCACTGTGTCCGTGCGCCTCACATGGTTATACCCTACGGGTACGTAACTTCAGCATACCTGGTCCAGCCCAAGGAAGGCCCACGGCCAATATACGCCAGCCCATGAAGATTTTCGGGTGGCCCAGGCCCATGACGCCTTCGGATCCTTGAGGAACAAGACTAGAGTTTCAATACAACTTGTAACCTACTCGTATCGGTACCTGAGACCTAGCCTACCCATATATAAAGGCTAGGAGGGTCCAACGAGGAGGACACCCAACAACGATTACACCCAACAACGATTACACCCTGCGATTACGACATACACACCTCCACGCCAGATCGAAACTGCGCACCCTGTAACTTTCGGTTCCGCCGCAATAAAAGAGCAGACAAGCAGGAGTAGGGTTTTCCCTCCGGGGGCCTAAACCTGGGTAAATCCCGTGTCCCCTGGTTGCTTGTCTGTTAACCGTGCCACGATCTCCAGCATCCCCATCTTCTCCAAAACCCAAGTCCATAACAATGGGCATTGACGAGTTGAAACCTCGTCAATTGGCGCCGTCTGTGGGAATTGGGGCTGCTGATTGTGCGGTCGTGACGGTTCCGACCCGATCGATCTACAACTCCTCGGCGACGGAGAATCACCTCCTCTTCGGCGCTTTCGACTTCACCGTCCACTCGCCGGCCACCATGAAGGATTTCGAGCCCGTAGGCGACGGACTCGAAATTCTGTTCGGGAGCTTCTGCTTCCAGGTGGGACAAGCTGACACCCTCCGCCTCCCCGAGTGGATGCCCGTGCCGCCGATCAGGCCCGCTTCGTGGGCTCCACACCCCGTGCTACGCACGTCACCATCAACAGATGAGTTCTACAGCAGCAGCTGCTGCAACTCCGATCTGTGCGATCCACCTTCGGATGAAGGGACCTACGGTTCCGAATCCGAAAGCTGCGGCAGCAGCCAACCAATCTGCAGGCGCTATCTGTGCGCCGCAATCATCCAAACCGACGAAGACACGCCTAACCCGCCGCCCAACCCCAACCCGCAGGGCGGAAACGGCGAAAACGGGGAAAACAGGGGCCACCTCATCCAACTTAGCAAAGAAGGATGGGCCGAAGCACGCCGCGCCGTCGCAGGCGAAATAGTCCTACCTCTGGACTCCCCACGTGACCTGCTGATGGCATACCACTACCTCCTCATCGAGGAGCACAAGAAGCAAGTCAAGATGCAGGAGACGCTCGATAAACGCAAGAAAGCAGCCTCTGAGTCCAGTGCGCGACGAGCTGCGCTCTCCGCCATGGGACCCGGCTCCAGCACAAACGGAAATCAGGGAAACAAGCACCACTCTCGGGTGGAAAACATGGACCCAAAGGAGCGGCGTGACGTGACCCGAACCCTCCACACATCGTTCATGGATATGGACGCCGACGGCAACATCACCCCGAAGACGCCACAAGCCGCGATCATGGCAGCCACTGCGTATCTTGCGGCTCACCCACCTCCGGAGGGGGACCCGAAAAGGGCCATGCATAGGTCCGCACCCACCGGACTAGGACTAATCGGAGCTGCGCTCCACGAAGATGCTCCTACGGAGCTGAAGAAGAAAGCTCCGGCCAGGCGCGACCGCCACAAACACGACTACGACGCCAGAGACAAGCTTACACAGCGCAAGATCGACAAAGCACGCGCCAAACGCGCATGCTCATCCGAATCTGAGATGGATGAAGACGAAGGAGAACTCTGCGGGGCTCGATGCTTCAGCAGATCCGTCCGGCGAACACAGATGCCACGCAACTTTAAGCTTCCTTCGGATACTCCGAAGTTCAACGGCATGCAAGATCCAAAGTCCTGGCTCAGCGACCATCTGTCATGCGTCAAGCTTCACGGAGGCAACAAAGAAACCGCCATGCAATGTCTTCAGTTGCAGCTGACAGGCGCGGCGCGGGTCTGGCTCAGCAGCCTATCATCAGGATCCATCCGAAGCTGGGAGGAGCTTGCTTATAGCTTCATCCAAAACTTCAAAGGCACCAGCAAAAGGCCCGCCTCAATCGAAGAGCTGCGAGCCTGCACTCAGAGAACGGGTGAATCTATTCGCTCGTACATACTACGCTGGTCTACGACCAAGAACTCCACAGCACACATCTCCGAAGAGCGGGCCATCGACGCCTTCAGGGACGACGTCAAACGCCCAGACTTCAAGGATAAACTTGGATGCGTAAAGCCCGAGACACTCGACCAGCTCATGGAAATCGCCAACAGTTGGGCAGATGGCGAAGATTGCATCCAGCGGGCGCAATCAGATGAAGAAGACGACTACGGCCGAAGACGCGAACGCCGCAGCAAGAGGAGACCGCGCGTCTACGAGGACCGCTACGGACCCGACATGGTCGCAGTCGGCTACGCCGACCGCCGTAACGACAACAGCCGCAGCAGCGGAGGATATCGCAGCGGAAACTTCCGCGACAACGGACGAACAACGCAGTCGTGGCAACGCCGCGACCGCGACAACGGACCTTCAGCACTCGACAAACTTTCGGGTCCATGCACCATCCACTTCTACATCGACAAACAAGATGGCAAAAAGAAAGCTAGCCACATGCTCAAGGACTGCCGCGAGTTCCAGAAACTCAGCGAAAGCATGGTACAGATGAGGCAACAAGCTCCAATTCTTGCGTTCGGAAACGCACTTGCGCCAGGCGAAATAGCACACGGAGCTCCTCCACCACCGCCTATTGGAGGCCCACATCAACCAGTCGCACCAGCGCAAAACAACGCCAGGGTTGCTTACCCCCCACCAAAAGGAGCACTCAATATGATACAGAAGGGACGTCCCACAAACAGGGTGCAGAAGAAAATCACCCGACAAATCAACATGGCCGTGACAACTCCGCCTGCAATCCCTGAGTACCTCAGCGGATCGGAGTCCTGCATCACATTCACCCGCGCGGATCACCCTTGCCAGATCCCTCGCCCAGGTCATGCTGCCCTGGTGCTGGAGGCACAGATCGGAGGCTTCGAGATGAGTCGCGTCTTCATGGACGGCGGCAGCGGCATCAACCTAATATTCGCAAGCACTCTAGCAGCTATGCGGATCCCGCAATGCAGCCTGGAACAATCAGACACAACGTTCCATGGCATTGTCCCAGGGAAGGGCATCTTCCCCCTGGGCAAAATAGGGCTCGACGTCATCTTCGGGACACCGGACAACTTTCGGCAGGAGCGCCTAGAATTCGAAGTGGTGGACTGGCCGTCGCAATACCACGCCATCCTGGGACGCGTAGCATTCGCAAGGTTCCTGGCCGTCCCACACTACGCATACCTACTACTCAAGATGCCAGGACCAAGGGGCGTCATCACAGTCCACGGGAGCTTCACCCGATCGGACCAATGCGACAGGGATTTCAACAAAATCTCCCAGTCCTTCGGCATGCAAGACGAGCTTGTAAGGCTCCGCGAAGCGGCAGACAATGGGATACCCCCGGTCACCAAGCAGAACGCACCTGATATGTCTTTCGACTCCACCATCAACACCAAAAAAGTACAGGTCCATCCAACGGATGCCTCCAAGACGGCGCTAATCGCCAACGACCTCAACACCGCATAGGAAAGCGCGCTCGTCGAATTCCTCCGTGAGCACTGGGAAATCTTCGCCTGGTGTCCTGCGGACATGCCAGGAGTTCCCAGGGAATTCGCCGAGCACGCACTCAATGTCTTCCCAGACACCAAGCCAGTCAAACAGTCCATCCGAAGACTGTCGGAGCCACGAGCCGAAGCTATCGGCAAAGAGATCAACAGATTACTCGCAGCAGACTTCATCCGGGAAATCAAGGAAAGCGAGTGGCTGGCAAACACAGTGATGGTCCCGAAGAAGGACACGGACATCCTGCGGATGTGCGTAGACTTCACGTCACTGAACAAACACTGCCCTAAGGACCACTTCCCTCTCCCTCGGATCGACCAGATCATCGATTCGACTGCAGGTTGTGAGAAACTCTCCTTCCTCGACGCCTACTCAGGCTATAACCAGATTCGACTCAAGGTCGAAGATCAAGAGAAAACGGCATTCATCACACCGTTCGGAGTATACTGCTACAACACAATGCCCTTCGGGCTAAAGAACGCGGGTGCCACGTACCAGCGATGCATGCAGGCCTGCCTCAAGGACCAGATCGGTCGCAACGTCCAAGTCTATGTCGACGACATAGTCATCAAAACCAAGGAGGCAAGAACACTTATCGACGATCTCCGTGAGACGTTCGACAACCTTGATCGCTACAGGATCAAGCTCAATCCAGAAAAGTGCGCCTTCGGCGTCCCCTCAGGTCAGCTGCTCGGATACTTCATCTCTCAACGAGGGATCGAAGCGAACCCAAAGAAAATCAAAGCTATCATGACAATGGAGAAGCCGAAAAACCTCAAGGGCGTTCAGCAGCTCGCAGGGCGAGTAGCAGCACTAAGCAGGTTCATCAGCCGCATGGGCGAG
The DNA here is from genome assembly GCA_916181665.1 of Avena sativa. Taxonomy (NCBI): domain Eukaryota; kingdom Viridiplantae; phylum Streptophyta; class Magnoliopsida; order Poales; family Poaceae; genus Avena; species Avena sativa. Next base: position 365,616,044 of record OV702297.1, on the reverse strand, counting down.
AAGGCCCTACCATTTTACCAACTGTTGCGCAAAGCAGACAAGTTCGAGTGGACACCAGAAGCCAACGACGCATTCGAAAACCTCAAGCGGCTCCTCTCCACCTCGCCCGTTTTGGTCACGCCAAAAGAGCGCGAGCCCCTGTTGCTGTACATAGCAGCCACACACCAGGTGGTCAGCACAGTACTCGTGGTCGAACGACCCGAAGAAGGCAAGACCCATGGGGTACAACGCCCAATTTACTACCTCAGCGAGGTTCTCACTCCAACAAAACAGCGGTACCCGCACTACCAGAAGCTGGCCTACGGCGTGTTCATGACGGCTCGGCGACTGAGCCACTACTTCCAGGAGCATCAGGTGATGGTCGTCAACGAGGCACCCCTAAACAGCATCCTGAACAATCCAGAGGCCACAGGACGTTTGGCCCTGTGGGGCATCGAACTATCACCACTGGACATCATCTACGAGAAGCGACACGCAATCAAATCTCAAGTCCTTCCGGACTTCCTGGTGCACTGGATGGAGCTGCAGCTGCCAGACACCCCAGACATGTCGCAATCCTGGACAATGCATTTTGACGGCTCCAAACGCGAAGCCGGATCAGGGGCAGGAGTCATACTGACCTCCCCGCAAGGTGACAAGATGAAGTACGTCCTTCGGATGAAATTCAGAGCCTCCAACAACGAGGCCGAATACGAGGCCCTCATCCATGGCATGCGGATGGCAAAAATATGTGGCGCAACGCGCCTGGTCATCTACGGTGACTCCAACCTTGTCGTCCAGCAGACGATGAATGAGTGCGACGCACACGCCGAAAACATGATCGCGTACCGTGCACTATACAACGCACTCGAAGGAGAATTCGACGGCTGCGAACTTTGGCACGTCGGAAGAGAGAGCAACGAGGAGGCCGATAGACTCGCCAACATCGGCTCCACTTGTGCAAAAGTACCACCAGGTGTGTTCCTCGAACAGATCTGCGTGCCATCCATCAAGCGGAAATTCCCCAAGGGATCACCCGAAGAAGCAGAACACTCGGGGGCTACGCTACCCGAAGGTCAAGAAGGACCCGAAAAGTTGGATACCGAAGTCGCCATGGTCAACCTGATGCAGGTCATGGCAGTCGAAGAAACCTGGACACGTCCATACCTCCAGTTCCTGCTAAACGGAAACTTACCAGACAACCCGACAGATGCCCGGCGCATATCTCGTCGGTCAAAAGCCTTCACCATCATCAACGGCGAACTATACAAACGCAGCATTACAGGCATCCTACAACGGTGCGTCACCATCAGCGATGGCAAGACCATACTCCAAGATATCCACGAGGGCATCTGCGGCCACCACGTAGGCAGCCGCTCCCTTGTCGCCAAAGCTCTACGAGCAGGATTCTATTGGCCAACGGCCATGAGCGACGCAAAGGACATTGTCCGAAGATGCAACGGGTGCCAACGGTTCGCCGACAAACCACACGCACCTGGGTCCGAACTCCGACCCATACCCATAGCTTGGCCTTTTGCTCAATGGGGCCTTGACATGATCGGCAAACTGCCAAAATCCTCGAAGGGAGGACACGTCTTCCTCTTGGTCGCAGTCGACAAATTCACCAAGTGGATCGAGGCCATGCCAGTCACCAACCAGAAGGGCAAAACCGCCGTCAAGTTCTTCGAATACATAGTCTACAGGTTCGGCGTACCGCACAGCATCATCACCGATAACGGATCAAACTTCATCTCCGAAGAATTCCAGGACTTCCGCGAAGGCCTCGGGATCAATATCACGTACGCCTCAGTGGCGCACCCGCAAACAAACGGGCAAGTGGAAAAGGCCAACGGCCTAATCGGCGCTGGCATCAAGAAACGCCTCATGAGCTCACTCGAGCACAAAGCTGGCAACTGGATGAAAGAGCTACCGTTTGTCCTGTGGAGCTTACGAACTATGCCAAACAGCTCCACCGGCTACACACCGTTCTTCATGGTACACGGATCTGAGGCTGTGCTACCAGCCGAAGTACGTCACCAGGCTCCACGAGTCGTCGCTTACAGCGAGGCCGAATCCACGGCTGCACTCGAAGACGCCGTCGACACACTCGACGAAGCACGGGATATAGCAGCAGCTAGATCCGCGGTGTACCAGCAAAATCTCCGCAACTATCACAGCCGCCGACTGCGCCCCAGGTCCTTCGTCGAAGGAGACCTCATCTTGCGACTCAAGCAAAAGCGACCGAACAAACTCGATTCGCCATGGGAAGGACCCTATGTCATCACCGAAGTCATCCCAGGTGGCGCCTATCGCCTCAAGCACGTGGAGTCTGGAGTCGCATACTCCAACCCATGGAACATCTCGCACCTGCGACGATTCTACCCATAGCAATGGGCAATGTACCCCTTTTACTTTCAATAAGGCTTACGGCCAAGGCTACTCAGCCGAACCATGTACCTCCTCCATTACGCTACAAATAAAGCTAAGTGTCTCGCTCCCAACCTTCGGTTGACTATTTCTCTGCAACTTTGTTACATGCTACTAACGCACTCGGGGGCTCCCCCCACCTCACGATTTCATCGACTGAGGACAACACATGTACACCTGAGTAGCTGACCACGTCAGGCTAACGAAAAGGGCACGTACTAAATCAAAGCACTGCGTGCTCGCTAACAAGCAAACCTTTACAACAAAGGGCACATACACGCCCAGCCGCAATATACAAATTTTACATCTATCTGTTTATTTTCATGTTCTACCTATTCTGCAGAATAGCCTGAGCACGCTGCTCAAACAAATCTACAATCTGTTCGGCATACTGCCTTACAGCCACGTAATGCGGACGCATATTCCACTCGCCACCATCTGGCCGAGGAGGTGGCCCAGTCGCCACAGCAGCCAAATCTACATCAGGGTGATGCACCCTCACAAGAGACAAGGCAGCCTTCACCCCTGCGACAAGCTGCTGCCGCACCAGCTCCTTGACATTGCTGGCACTCCGAAACTTCGCCAGAAGACCTGCAAGGGTCGTCGGCGCGCCATCCAACGGAAACATGACGTGCAACACCGAGGACAGCGATGTCTGCACCTAGCGGAGCACCCGCGAAACCTGGAAGACGCGATCCTGCACCGTCGCCAGAACCATGGCACGATCGCGATCCACCCAAAAGAAGCCACCGGCTTCCATGTCCTGTTGAGTCAAACAATTGACTCGAACAGCAATGCGCTCCTTTTCTTCCTTCAGAGCGAGATTCGCACCTGCGACAACAACACAGAACAAGAGTAAGGCCAGCAGGCTCACCCGAAGAACTAAGATACGGCCCGAAAGAAGGATCAACTTACACTGCAGCTGCTCGGACAGCCGACCCAGCTCCGCCATCAAGTATTCCTCTCTGGCTGCACTACGGTCTGCTTTGGACTTCCAAACGTCAGCACGACCGCGTAGCCCAAGCAAATCCCTCTCCAAGCTGCGCACGCGATCCCGCAGAAAAGCGAGCTGCGAGGAATCATCCAACGATGCTCGCAAGGGCCTTTCGGATGAAGTACCAACTGGGTCAACACCCGAAGGAACCTAAAGCAGAAGAAAAAGAAGGCACACAGATACTCAGCCAAAGATAAAGCCCAACTCGGAGGAATTCATTAAATAAGGCCACTGCGTGGCTCAAGAATGGTGCTACAAAAGATATTTACAGCAAAAGTAAACTACATACTACCCTACATCTCCTATGCCTAAGGCGTAGGACATCGAGTTGCCTCAGAGCCAGACTGCCTAGCTTTGGCCTCGCCCTGCTGCCGCAGCGCGTACTCAGACAACAAGTCAATGAGCTTGGGCCCATATCGTCTGCAGTGAGCGGAGTAAGCAGCGAAGGCTACCTCTGATCCATCCGCAACCGTCGGCATCCGAGAAGTGATCTGGGGCAAGTCCAGCTCCACCCCAGCCGCCATGGCCATCGCCAGCCCGACGGACGCGCCGATGCCCTTCTGCTTGCGCTTGTACGCTGCAGGCGCTTCGGCTGACAGAGCCTCTGCCAGAGCACCCACATCTTCAAGGGTTGCGCCCTTCGGGAAGAGCTCCTAGTAAAAGCGACCAAGGACCTCCTTTGCCTTGGCAAGGGAGTTGACGACGGTGCTGCAGCGGTCTTCGACCGCCACAGTGGCATCATCCAGAGCACTCCCGTGCTCCAGAGCACCACGGTCAAACTCGATGCCTGCGGCATCTGAGACAAAACAGAAGAAAACATGAAGAATAGCAACATAGAAGAGGACCCGAAGAAAAAGAAGCAAGTACAAAAGCTAGCACTCACCTGAAATAGCCTTGGCAGCAGCCATGAGCTTCTCCGCTACTCCTACCTCACGACCTGCGGCTTCCTGCTGCAGACGCTCTTTCGCTTCGGCTGCCTTTGACAGCTCCAGCTCAAGGCGCTCTTTCGCCTCAGCGACAGCTTCGGCCTTCTGCTCCAATTGGCCAAGGCTCTTCTTCAGAGCATCAACCTCACGAAGAGAGTCATTATGCTCCTCTGCATTCACAACAAGCCAGTGTCAACAAACAGGACAAGGATAAACAAAAAAGTACTACAAGGCAGACGAATACCTTGCAGCTGCTGCAGTTTCACCTCCAGCGTCAGGTGCTCCTCCACCAGCCGCTTGGCCTCTCGGACACAAGGCTGCAGGAAAAAGCAATAGCAGTAAGAGCATGACTTGGGGGCTCCGCCCAAAACAAAGAAGCAAACACAACATCAGCACACGAAGACGCCCGGGGGATCCCCTCGTGACATGAAGCAGAAAAACTTACGTGCTCCGAAGGCGACCCGCAGGCCCGCCTGCGAAATTCTGAGGCGCAACCACCAGCCTCTCCTGCACAAGAGGAACTGGTGCAGCACCATCCGACGTCGCCACCGTCTGCGGAGGCGGCGACGCAATGTTCGACTCCCCCATCATCTCGCGCGCTCCATCACTAGAGCCGTCGGAGGATTGCCTACATACGAACCAATCAACACAGGCGCAAAAATAACAAGTGAGCAAAAGACAACAGTGGCAACAAGCACACTTACGAGCCCAACGCGCTCAGGTCAAAGATAGGAGAAGCCCTCCGGGCCCTCTTCTCCTCCTTCTTATCTTCCTTCTTCCGCTTTGCTGGCGGGTGCGGAGCAACAGCTCGCACAGGAACGGCAGGAATAGGAGAAGACGAACCCCCCTGAACATCATCATGACGCTCAAGACCCCGAGGATTCCTGGGAGTCGGAGGAGTCGAGGCATCTGAAGACTCGCTCGAGCTCCGTGATCGCTTACTCGAATGGTCTTCACTCGATTCGTCGGCATCCTCCGCCGGAGATCGCGCCGAAGGAAGCTCGGACACGGAATCCACCACTTCATTATCCGGGGCATTCGGATACCTTTCGGGCAATGGTGGCGCCATGCCTGGCACTTTGAAGCTCTACAAGATGAGAAGAAACTTTGTTAGCAAACAAAGGACACAAGTACACAGCTGACAAAAACATAAGGGAAGCACTACGTGCGCAAATCTACACCTTTGGCACGGCCAACGTCGACGAAAAGGGAGGAGTTAGCGACTTCCCCGGGATTTTTCGTCGGCCTTGAACTTCAACAGCACGCGAAGATCCTTGTCAAGGTCCACCTCGGAGACCTTCTCACTCGAAACCCTCGTCGGATCACGGGCGCCCAGAGTACAGGAACATCGGGTGCGCTCTAGCCTGGAGTGGCTGCACCCGACGCTCAAGAAACACCCGGATAATGTCGACACCGTTCACCTCCTTCTCAGGAATCAATTGGAGCTCCTCCACCCGACGGTACAAGGCCTCTATCTCCGCCACCTCACCATCTAAGATCTGATTTTTCCAGGACCTCTTCTTCACAATTAACTGGGAGGGGTCAAAAGGAACGAGACCAAAATCTTGCCCAGGCAGCACGGAGTCACGGATGTAAAACCATTTCCTCCGCCAGTACTGGACAGATTCGGACATGGAGAAGGAAACGAATTGGACATCGGGACTAAGAGAGATGATGAAACCCCCAATGGGATACACACCATCCGAACCAGACTACCTCCTCACGGAATACAGCTTCCGAAAGAGGCCAAAGTGCGGCTCAATGCCAAGCCAACACTCGCAAAGCGTGATAAAACACGCAATGTGGAGAAGGGAGTTGGGAGACAGATGATGGAGTTGAACCCCATAGAAAAAGAGCAGTCCACGAAGGAAGTCATGGACTGGATACGCAAACCCACGCAAAACGAAGGCAACAAACATAACCCGATAACCAGATGGGGGACGGGGGATTACCTCACTACCGGGGAGTCTCACGGCCGTCGTCTCCTGCGGAATCAGGCTTCGCTCGCGCAGCTTGCGGAGATCGCTCTCCCGCGTCTCTGATCGCCGCCAGCCACCATCGGTGACACGAGCAGCGGCGGCGCCCTTCTTGCCTCCGGCGGCGATGGTTCCCACTGCAGGCGAAGACTTCTTTGACTTCCCCATGGCGCTACGGCGGTGGTGTCGTTGCCAACGACGAAGACAAAGGAAATGCGAAAGGAACTCTCAGCACGCAGCAAGAATCGCTCGAGCACAAGGAGGCAGTAAAACGCAAGAACTGGTGCGGTGAAAACAAACCACGATTTTCACCATGGATTATAACAGCAAAGACGACGCACGCTGACCGTCCATCAAGAAGACCTAACGCCAATGGCAGATCTGGCCGTACACGTGTTAGCACCAAAACGAACCGTCGTTCCCACGACGTCCACTACACGCGGAAATCGAGGAAACGCCGTAATCATCTCCACGCCGCGCATGACCGGTCAATTCAAAGTCAGGAAGTGGGACCCACGCATCGTCCAGTCAAGTCATCTCTGGCGCAGCAGACGCTTGAGGTCATTGATCGTCAGCACTGACGTCATCAACAGCTATACTAGCAATAACTTCGGCTCCACAGCTAAAAGTACTCACTCGAATCTACGATTCGACTAAATACTTGGGGGCTACTCCTATCAGGAGCGCTAGTCGTGCACCCGATGTACTTCCGGGTCAGCGGTACGCCCACGAGATTTTCCTACTACCGTTGCATGATACAAGACTCGAGTCTCTGCCCGAGTCTACGACTCCGCCAGACACTCGGGGGCTACTCCAAACTGGAGCGATGGCCGTTCACACACAAGAGCTTCGAGTCCTACGTCGAGTCCACGACTCCACTATGGACTCGGGGGCTACTCCCATAGGGAGGAAGGATTTCAGCATCCGAAAATTTTCGAGTCCTACGGACTAAACAACTGAGCAATGCTTGCACTAAAAGTCTCCGCTCGAGTCTACGACTCGAACAGACACTCGGGGGCTACTCCCATAGGGAGCGCTGGTCGCGCACCCTATAAAATCTTCGACTGCGATCTTCCGGATCCGCATGCAAAAACGTTTCGGCAACTCTGCCCCAATTAATGCTAAGTGAGTAACATCCTCCTTGGCCACCCGAAACACCTCCGCGGTGATAAACATTCGGATGCTGCGTCTGTGACGCAAAGATAAGACCTACATATATCATCTGATGGCCTGGCAACGCACCTGACTGCGCTCTGCCAGTATGAATCCGTACCAGCAGGTACGATGAAAAATCCCGACGGACGCGTTGGGTACATCATTTAAAAACACTGGAATTCCACTCCTGTAAGTCCTCCGCGGTCTGAGTCGAATTACGCCAGCATATGTTCCGGGTTCGAGTCGAGGGACTCGCACCTGAAGAAGATCGTGTTGTTTTGTCCTAAGACGATTAACTGACCCTGATCCGTCGGGTGAGTCAGGCACACGCATCAACAATCCCTACACATTCTCTTGAAAGATAGAGTTACACCCGAAGGATTGAAGAGTCCTCAGCCGAATCTACGATTCGACTAAACACTCGGGGGCTACTGACATGGTTATACCCTACGAGTACGTAACTTCAGCATACCTGGTCCAGCCCAAGGAAGGCCCACGACCAATATACGCCAGCCCATGAAGATTTTCGGGTGGCCCAGGCCCATGACGCCTTCGGATCCTTGAGGAACAAGACTAGAGTTTCAATACAACTTGTAACCTATTCGTATCGGTACCCGAGACCTAGCCTCCCCATATATAAAGGCTAGGAGGGTCCAACGAGGAGGACACCCAACAATGATTACACCCTGCGATTACGACATACACACCTCCACGCCAGATCGAATCTGTGCACCCTGTAACTTTCGGTTCCGCCGCAATAAAAGAGCAGACAAGCAGGAGTAGGGTTTTCCCTCCGGGGGCCTGAACCTGGGTAAATCCCGTGTCCCCTGGTTGCTTGTCTGTTAACCGTGCCACGATCTCCAGCATCCCCATCTTCTCCAAAACCCAAGTCCATAACAATGGGCATTGACGAGTTGAAACCTCGTCAGCGCCCCTTGACAAGCCACTGCCATGTTGACCTCCAGCACACCTCTGCGAGCCTGGTAAGTATCTCCAATCACTTCCTCGCTTCCTATAGCCGCCGCGACGCCGTAGACCGAGCGCGCCGCCAGTTAGTGGTCGCTTGACCAACGACCGTTAGATCTAGATCCATCGGCTGCGTTAGATTCATTTAGCGAAGGGGTACGCGTTAGATCTGGCCGTATATTTTCATTTAGATCGTGTGGCTCTCGTTGATCGATCCGCCCGAACCGGTACTAACCAATAGGAACACGCCGCGTGTCTGTTAGTTTGATTTAAAATCTGAATTTGGATCTATTAAATGTTTAAACTTGTTTAATTCATAACTTTTGATTCCCATGTCCAAATTTGATAAATTTTATATCAATGGAATCAGGAGAGAAAGCCCTTTCCATATATGCAATGTGTTTAAGGTTTTTTTTCTGCTAAAATGGTTATTTTTACATAAACATGTGTAGGCCTATTTTGTGTATATCAATTATTTGGGAAATGGTTTAATGGTCAAATAAATGTTGTTTGGCAAGTGTTGAACTTGTTAATGAATCAGTACTATGCACTTGTCTTGTTGAGTATAGAAAATCATCGCATGTCACATTGCATGCATCCATATATTTTTTCTTGTATTTATTTTGTATGTGATTTGGTGCTATCATTTTATGTCTACATTTTGGTGCAAATAGTGATTGTGATTGTGAGGATTGTAGCTACTCTCCAAACTACCAAGGCAAGTGGTGCTTCATGATTTTATTCCTATGTTTTTCAAATATGCATTAGAAATATTTTGCTAGACTTGCATGGATAATTTTTGGTCTGTATATGCTATGCTTGGGAAATCCTAGTAGTTGTAGAATTGCTAGAAATTTCTAAGTTAAGATGTTTATCTATGCCATGCTTAACCTAGCCAGTAGCAACCAAGGGTGGTGAAATATTCATGCTATGATAAAATATTTCTAAGTCTTTGGACTTGTGTTTTTCTTAATAAAACAACTAAGTGAATGAAACACCTGGGTGGAATGGAAGGAATGGTTTATGTTGAGTGGTTACACAAGGCCCATTTATATGGTTTACCTTGTGTATCTCACTTGTGGAAAGCCACCCAGGAACAAAGGGATTTGAGAGGCCAAATGTTAAGAAGCTTCTAGTGCAGCCACTTGGCAATATGGGCTCTGCCTGGATCATATAGGTTGCAATAACTTAGCCATTTGGACAGTTGGTGGTAGTGGGATGATAGGTTGGAGCGCGTCCATTTGGTCTAAGGGAAGGCTTCTGAAAGGTCTTGTCTTGGTAAAAATCAAGTCTTGTGTGGAAAGTGCACAACCTCTGCAGATGGAAGAATCTAAGTACTTAGCCATGTCCCTGGTATTGGAGAACTTGAGCATCAAGACATGGAAGCTATCAAGAATCTCCTCATCCCAATTTATAAGTAAAACTTGTGGTTGAAAAAGGGTGGAGGACCCCAATGTCTATTGGAGGTTCCTTGGGAAAGATTTTGACAAAGGAAAAACTTAGTATTTACAACTGATAGGCAAAACCTATTTTGAGCAAAGCAAGCCTAAGATACACTTATCCAAAATGCATATAGTATCTAGTCCACCAATATTCTACTAAGGTATCACTTGCCAATACTATTCCAAAGTATTGACCCACTGTGGCTATAACTTGTGATGTTGCAGGATATTCTGATGAAGATTAGGAGTCATGAGTCTACACTCAACATGCTTACCTGTGGCACATGAAGATGAAGACTTATTTATCTTATTATATGTTTGAACTCTTGTATTATGCCTGTGGCCATGGAGTTGTAAAATACTATGTTTGTCCCTGGAATGATATGTAATAATGACCTTTGTTTCTGTGTACTTCATCTTAAACTGTGGATGCTAGCATTGATCCAGGGACTAGCATTGCAATCACAGGGATCCTTTCCTTTACAAAGGAGGGATATTACATACGGCAGTCACAATGGAGATACATAAAGATAAATCATAATTGGAATTGGCAAACTTGTTCTTGGTCAGAGAACACCCGATAAACAGTTTCACAAACGCTTTCTATAGAAGTTTCAAAACATGAGCACTCTTTGCTCAAAAAGGTTATTCACAACTGAAGGCTTTCAGAGTAATACTCAATAGATAAGAGTTTTGTGCAAACAAGTAAGATAAAGAACATGATTGGATAAATCACCATATGAATGCTTGAAACACAACAACTCACAAGCTTGCTAGAGATAGAGAGGAAGTGGGTTGACTGACTCAACTGGTAACTGGAGAAAGTCCCTTTTGTAGAGGGTAGCAGGGATTACAAGTCATAAAGAGCTTCCAAAAGATTATGGTACTTACTAGCTTTGAGCCCTCATTGCCCCTATCATAAGCATCTTTAGATGATTAAAGTTAAAGTGAACAAAGATGGAGTATATGCTTGACGAAATATAAGCTGGCAATCTCATGTCTCTTGAATATGAGGGCCACTCCCCATGCATACTCAACTTTGGGTCCAGGTAAGTTCTTGTCATTGTAAGTATTCGCATATCATTGAGAACCTCCAACGGGGTACCCCTTGCACATGGTACAGGAGCTTTTCCATAACCAAAATGGCAAAGGCAAGCAGACAATGAGCATCTCAACAATCTTTTTATTTACTATGCATATAGATTTTTATTGAGGATGCTTCATAGATGACTCACTATGGTGATGCTGCAAGTTTCCACCATGATTAAGCATGGCTTAGGCTAGCGGCCCAGGCGTTTCTCTAATACAGAATAGAAACTCTATGGACTTACAAGTTCCCTCTTTATTTCACACCGTCGACATCCATAGACAAAAGAGCACGATATCAACTATGTACAAAAAGGTACAGGTGCAATGTTGAAAATGTTCCCCGTGACAGCACGGTTCTGCTAACCCCAACGTATAAATGCATGCATATACAACTTCGATGTTCACAATGGTTCAGGTTTATTAGGGGCAAGTAAATAAGGTGTGCCATCAAGTTCGTGAGAGCTTTACTAACCAGTTCTCACATAACAAAATACTTTTTAATTCGAAAGGTAGATGAAGCTTGAGAATTTTCTAGGAATAGCAATAGCTATTAGGTAGATATGGTGGACACAAGTGGCAAAAGTTTTTGGTTCAAAGGGTTTTGGAAACATGAGGAGTATACCATCTCAACACAGGTTTTTGGCTAGCAAGGCTGGGTAGCAAGCAAGAGAGTTGAAAGAAACAAGCAAACATACCAGTAATAAAGCCAAACATGCAATATTTCCTTGAAGACACAGAAGAATCTTAAATAAAGAATACTAAGCTTATGAGCCAACAAGAAAGAAAACAAAAGATCACTACTAGGAAAACGGCTATAGGTAATCAGCACATCCGTGGCTCACAAGGTTGAAGTGCCCCACGGCTAAAACAGGCGTGGCTCACCTGTGGGCAGTGCCCTACTAGTAACTAGAACAACCGTGGCGCGCATGAGTATAGTGCGCCACAGATGTGTGTGGGCCAGGGGCCTGTTGGCCGCACGCCAAACATCTGTAGCGCACTACAGTCATGTGCGCCACGGTTGTTAGTGTCATCTGTGGCGCACATGGGGGGGGGGGTGCGCTACGCCTAAGCGCACGCCCCCCTCTGCTGTGAAACAGCCACAAACTTCTGCGCCGCACTCGGCCTAGTGCGCCACTGGGAGTAGACACATCTATGGCGCACATGGCCGTGTGCGCCACGGATGTGTCAATTTTTTTAGGACAGCACTTTATGTGCACATGTGTGACCACACATCCACCACCCCACACTTCACTTTCCCCTTCTTCTTCCTCCTTAGATCTAGTCGGGATCTTCTCCTTCCCACCTCAATTTCTCCACCCATTCACCATTTTTAGCATGTAAAAATTGCTTTGTATGTTACATAAGTAATAGAGGAGGTCTCCGGTCTCTCATCTCCTTCTCCGGTCGACACGCGCACCACTCCTTTCCATCTTTCTCGCGATCGGTCTCTCATCTCGGTAAGTTGTCCATGTAAGGATGTGTTCATGTGTATATGGATGATGTGCTCATATGTATGTAGATGATCGATGCTCATGATGTGTGTATGTGGAGAGGATGGTCATATGTGTGTGTGTATATGGAGAGTATCGATGATGCTCATGCATGTGCGTATGGAGAGGGTAATGATATGTTCATGTGTGTATGGATCGGTCTCTCTCTCTTGTGTTTGTATGTGAACAAGTTGCCATTTGTTTTGCCAAAATGTTGATTCATTTCCATTTTGGCAAGACTTTGGCATTTCGCAAAGGTCCTAATTTTAGGATAGGTCATGCCGAAATTTTCTATCGACCATTGCATGCATGCATTCATTATGTGGTTCTAATAGACTTCAAAATTGTACCGTGTACACCGTGCAGGGAAAAATGGTCCGCATAATGAGCGAAGGCATTGTGGCTAGATTTTTGAAATGTGCGACGGCCGACATGATACGAAATAACAAGACAGATATAAGATGTCCGTGCAGAAGATGCAAACTCAACTGGGTGATCGACCCAGATTCCGGGAATCTGCAGGCGCACCTGCTCCACCATGGTTTCATGGATAGATACACTCGTTGGATAAGCGATGACGTAGATGATGGAGACGGTGAAGGTGGCCAACATGACGATGATCATCATCACGGCGAGAACGGGCGAGATGATGAAGAGTCTCCTGGAGATGGTGAAGGTGCGGAGCAGACCAGGATGATGATGATCTAGATGCCGGAGGAGCAGACGACGATGGAACAACGTTAGGCTGGGTGCGGGACCCTTATGTGCAAGAGCTGCTTCTCAAGCAGACGAGTAACGCCAGGGCTGCCGCTAGAGAGAAAGCCAAGCTTGCGCAACTTGAGAAAGACGCGGTTACTCCATTGTATGAAGGATGCATGCCCGATGATACCCGGTTGAATGTAACGCTCAAGGCTATGGAGATGAAGGCAAAGCACAAATTGAGCGACGCAAGCTTCGACGATATGATGGCATTCTGGCATGATCGTCTCCCGGAGGGGAACACATGTCCAACTAGTATCGAGGATGCCAAGAAAATCGTCTGTCCTCTCGATCTACCGCACTTTAGATATCACGTATGCATCAACGATTGCATCATTTATAGGGGCGAGGACGCGGAGAAAACCACATGTCCGGTGTGCGGCGTGAGTAGATACAAGAAAGGGAAGAAAGCACCTCGAAAAGTGGTATGGTACTTTCATATCACTCCTCGTCTGTAGCGTTATTTCGCGGACCCTAAGGAAGCGAAGCTCATGTGATGGCATGCGGAAAGGAAGAAGCCAGGAGATGATGATGACCCCGAAAAGGATGAGCTGCTGACGCACCCTTCAGATGCTAGCCAGTGGAAAGCATTGGACCTCGAATTCCTAGAATTCGGTGGAGATTCGAGGAACATCAGGCTTGGTGCGGGCACCGATGGACTCAATCCGTTCGGTAGCCAGAGCAGCACGCACAGCACTTGGCCCGTGTTTGTATGGATGTACAACCTCCCTCCATGGTTGTGCATGAAGAAGAAGTACATACAAATGAGTATGCTAATTCAAGGGCCGAAACAACCTGGTACCGACATCAATCTGTATCTCGGGCTGTTGAAAGAGGAGCTAGCCACGTTATGGGAATCTGGAGCCAATACTTATGACGCCGTCGCACAAGATTATTTCACTATGAGAGCCGCGTTGGTCACTACGGTGCATGACTATCCAGGTTGTGGGTATATCTCGGGGCAGGTTATCCAAGGATTCTGCGCATGCGTTAGGTGCATGGATAACACAAGCTATCTCCAACTAGAGAAAGATCCAGGGTCATCGAAAACCATGTTCATGGCGCACCGGAGGTGGCTCGGCAAGAATGATCCATGGAGAAAACGTGGAGACCTGTTCGATGGAAAATCAGAGACCCGAGGAATCCCAGAGCGTAGGAGCAGCGAAGAAGTGGAAGAGTTGCTGAAAAACTGGAAAGATTGTCCTAATCCTGGAAAGAAGCAAAAGAGGCAGCAACAAGACAAGCCGCTGATGAAGGTATGGAAAACAAGGTCTGTTTTCTGGGAGTTGCCATACTGGAAGTTTCTCCGCACGCCTCATAGCCTCGACATCATGCATATCACGAAAAACGTGTGCGAGAGTCTGGTCGCCACCATAATCAACATGCCAGATAGGACGAAAGATGGTCCGAAAGCAAGGAACGACCTGATATGCTTGGGTATCCGGAAGGAGCTTCACGGAGGACGCACTACTCCTGATGATCAGGAAGATGACGATGATCATGAGTCGGAGACGACACAAGGTCGTCGGAAGGGTAAAAAGTTCAAGAAGAACGAATATTACTGCCCTCCTTCTTGCTTCACTCTAAGCCAGGATGAGATCAAACAGTTTTTCAAGTGCCTTCTAGGAGTCAAATTTCCTTACGGCTACGCGGGCAAGATAAGCAGATACCTAGACGAGGCGAAGCAGAGGTTCAGTGGCATGAAGTCTCACGACTGTGCCGTGCTAATGACGCAGGTACTTCCGGTCGCACTAAGAGGGATAATGGACGAGCACGTCCGTGAAACGTTATTTGGCCTATGCAAGTTTTTCGACGTCATCTCTAGGAAGTCGATTGGCTTGAATCAGCTCGGAAGGCTACAGGAGGAGATCGTGGTGATACTATGTGAGCTTGAGGTCTACTTCCCACCCGCATTCTTCGACATTATGGTGCATCTGCTGGTCCATGTCGTGGAGGACATCGTACAACTCGGGCCAATGTTCCTCCGCAGCATGATGGCGTTCGAAAGGATGAACGGACACATCAAAGGATACGTTTGCAACAGGTCCCGTCTAGATGGAAGCATAGCCAAGGGCTTTCTGGCCAAAGAGTGCATCTCTTTCTGCACGAATTATCTAGACATCGAGAACCCTGTCGGTCTTCCCGTCAACAGACACCTTGGCAAGCTCGATGGATCTGGTCACCGAGAGGGTCGTCGCATACTGCATGCAGACTTCGATTTTCGACGCGCAGACTTTGATCGAGCAAACCTCGTCGCGCTACAGCATTTAGAACTGGTCGATCCTTGGGTACAGAAGCACAAAAGGTTAATCGAGAAGAAGTACAGTGACTGGGGCATACAGAGGACGCAGGGAGAAATAATCAAAGAGCACAACTCAGATTTCACGCATTGGTTTAGGCAGACACTCCTTGATAATCCCCCGCACTCGCATTCTTATGACACGGAAAAGATCATATTCACCTTGTCGCAGGGACCGATGCAAAACCTGGTGACCTATCAGGCGTATGATATCAACGGCTACACATTCTACACGGAGGAAAAGGACAACAAGTGTGATTATCAGAATTCAGGCGTAACGTCGGAATTCTACACCGATGACAACGTGAAGGAAAGATTCTACGGAAGAATCGAGGAGATCTGGGAGCTCGACTACTGTGGAGAAAAGGTGCCGATGTTCCGTGTCAGATGGGCAAAGAGCGTCGAAAGAGAAGACCGGTATTTCACAACCATGGTTATACCCGAAGCAGCCAAATCCAAGGCCGCCGGTGCAAACGTGGCCGCGAAAAATGAACCGTGGGTACTGGCTACCAAAGTGGACCAATGTTTTTTCATTACCGACCCGACAAAGCCTAGCCGTGTTGTCGTGAGGAGAGGAAAAAGAAACATCATCGGAATGGATGGAGTCGCCAACGAGCAAGACTTCAACCAGTACGGCGATCCAAAGATTGAAGATGACGACGACTACGATGCAGCAACATACATCACAAGAAGAAAAAGGACAACCCTACCCAAAAAAGGTAGCCCGTTCGAAAGAAGAAACATTAAAGTGCCGGGGCTAAATTATTCAACCGCGACAAAGAAGGGAAAAAAGATTGTAAAACGCTAGCTCAAAAAATATTGTAAAATGCGTGGTCGAAAAAGATTGTAATATTCATGGACAAATTATTATGAAATTTAGTTATACTTTAAATCATATTTTTGGGCATTTTTGGAATATTATTACTTTTGGGCATTTTTGGAATATTTAAAAGTATTTTAAAATCAAAATAAAACTTCTATGGCATATATCACCACTTTTGGGCATTTTTTGGAATATTTAAAAGTACTTTTAAAATAAAAACAAAAAATTGGGGCACCAGGATTCGAACCTGGGTGCTCTCAGGTTTAGAATAGAGTAGTGGGCAGAACCAGTGGGATAGGCTAGTATAGTTGTTAGCTAGTGGGGCTGTAGTTCTCTTATGCAGTAGTTAGAAGCCGATAGGCGTAGCGCACTAGCCCATAGTGCGCTACAGATATCCGTAGCACACTATCGCTCAGTGCGCTACGCCTAAGTGGCTTTATCCACACGTGGTGCCCGACCCCCTCTCTCATCCCCATCTCTCCATCTCTCAGCCCGAGTACGATCCGCTGCCGCTCTCGATCCGTCGCCGCTGCGTCTGAGGAGGAGGAGGAGGTCCGCCCGCGTCCGAGGAGGAGGTCCGCCGGCGTCTCAGGAGGAGGCCCGTGTCCGAGGAGGAGCAGCCGCCACGTCTCAGGAGGTGGAGGCCGCCGTCGTCCGCCCGTCAGAGGTTAGCGTCGCCTCTCCCCTCTCTCCCTCTCTCCCTCTCTCGCCCTCTCTCCCCTCTTTCTGTAGGCCATGGTTAGGGTTCTGCAGGCCATGGTTAGGGTTCAGTAGCCTCTCCCCTCTCTCCCTCTCTCCCTCTCTCCCTCTCTCTCCATGTCCTGCTCTCTTGATTCAAGCCTATCTCATTTGAAGTACAATTCAGTTCTATATATGTTCTCCTTTTTGTATTCTTCAACACTATAGGCTCATTTGCACTGTCAACATAGCCTCTGTCTGCAATATTGCTACTACCTTGTATGTACTGAAATAACCATACTAAGTCCTGACCTCATATCATTTCTGCTTAGTGCAACTTTTTTGAGTTGAACTAGTTAGCTAAGTAGTTGGCGTGGTGCCGTGGTGTCAAAAAGTATTTATACCTGGTGTTGCATATGAACAAAGCACATTTAGATTTTTTTTCCTTTTCAGCAACCACAAAGCCAACATATGCCTTGTTCGTTTTGCAGTGATCAAATCCCCTGGCGACAAAGGAGCTTCAGCCCACTTTAACATATTTGTATGTCAGAAATTTCAGTTTACAACTAATATCATGAATAGCAGTCTTAGAACAAATTACATAGGAAAAATTCGGCTGTTCACACTTACATGCTTCTACATGTACCCAAATCTGTTAAAAGCCAAGTTGGTACACACTGAATTATTATGCAAACAGTATTATATTTCAGAACATTGGTTCCAACATCAGTTACGACATGCTTGCATTCATCCTATAGTATGCATGGCACAAAGACTAGATAGATAGATAGATAGATACTAAATGTCTTAGTGGTTACACATCAGATCAGCATAGCAAATGTAAACATCTTAAAATCATCAAGAATAGTATATCTTCAGGCCAGGACATGTCCAAGAGACCAGATGACCAACTTCCAAAAAGGAGTACCTCAAAAAAAAACTTCCAAAAAGGAGAACATATATAGAACTGAAGAATACAAATTGGAAAATTGTTTGCAAAAAAACAATTGAAGTAAAAGAACACCAAATTGGAAAATTGTTTGCAAAAAAACAAAATATAGCTTGAGCAGATATGAAAAATTGATGGTAAGAATTGCAGAAACAATCAGCATATAGGCCAGACTTCATGAAATTGACTGCATGAATTGATTGCATGAATTGCAGAAACAATCAGCATATATTTTGCACCCTTCTCATTTGATCTTACATCTAAATTGACTGCTGTCAATTTCTTGGGTTTTATTTGCTGCTATCAATTATTTATTTGTAGTAAAATGGAACTTTGATGTCATTGTGCTTGTGCTTGTATATGAAGCACTTTATTATGTGTGTATGCAGGTTCTTGTATGAAATGAGTCTTGATTCTTGCCGGAATGTTGATTAACTTCCGTTTCGGCAGAAATCGGGCACTCCTAGTTTAAGAAAATTAGCAAAGGTCATGCCAGATTTTTCCGTGCATTTAACCAATTATTTGTTTTTTATTAGTGCAAAGATGTGTGACAATGACGAGGCTGGATGTTCTAAGCGCATCAGCGCTGAAGGAGAACTCAGACCTCCAAATAAACAATTGACATTCTGGGAGGCGGCCCAACGGCTAGAAGACGATGAAGAATACCATCCTTCGGAGAGCGAGGATGATGAGATGGAAGACGTGGAGGAAGAAGCCGAAGGAACGGCGGACGATGAAACCACTGATGGCGGCGAGGGCACAGGGAGTGGTAGCAACCCTCCTAAGAAGAAGAAGAAGAAGCCGAAGGACCGGCGCCCGAACACGGTCGGCACGGTCAGGGAGGAAATTACCGAAGTGAGCCCATCAGGGGTTCCTTTGGAGCCCGCCCTTGTCGTCAAAGGGTACGGTGGGCAAGTGGCGGCGATCACCCGGACAACCATCTCGATCAACACCGAGAATCTCCGGCATAAAGATAATGGCCACTTGCGCACACTCCTCTTCGAGAAGCTGCACGCAAGATACAAGTTCCCCGCTAAGTATCAGAACACAAATTATCATGGGAACAAAGTAAACAAATCCGCCCTCACAAAGATGAGCACCGCCCTGGCCAGCTGGAGAACCCGGATAAAGAAGATCTATAAAGAAGGCAAAAGTCTCGAGGAGATCCAGAAGATTGACCCGTAGATCACCGAAGATTAGTTCCGGGAGTTCAAGGAGAGGTGTGAATCCGAAAGAGCCCTGGCCAATAGTAATCGGGGAAAGGTGCTGTAGGCGATGAATATAGGTCATCACCATCTCGGATCTGGTGGATACAGAACCGCGGAGGCCAAATGGAATAAGGAGGACGAAGAGTATAGATCCAAGGGGACAGAAAACCCCTTTGCTAAATTCGAACCCGGGCAGGTTCGAAACTTCATCAGGGCCCGTTACCATGTGGACCCAAAAACCAAACAACTCACCGCGGATCCTGCGGTGAAGGAATTTGAGGAAATTGTGGTAAGTATAATCTAATTACCGCGGATCAACACGATTGCAATCTAATCGATGATCTAAATGATTCATTGTTACTTCTTCTGCAGGAGGAGGAAATTGTTGCTAGTCATGGATCCTAGGGTTCCTCATCCCAGGGGTCGACGGCGGCCACCCGGTAGGATAACCCTTTTAACAGGGCGATGAACCGGGCCAAGAAAATAGAGCCGGTTACGAAGAAGTCGTCGTCGGCTGGCCGTCTGGCCGGCCTCGGGGGTAAGAATTGGGTGGATCATTTTGGTCCACCGCCGAGGACGCATGTGGCGCCGTCGGGAAGGAGAGAGGAGGAAAACCGAGAGCTTCAAGAACTTAAGGCACAAGTGGCGCGGATCCCGCAGATCGTCCAAGACAACCTGGCAATCACCCTCACGTCCTTCCTGCCTACCTTGGTGGAGTCAATAGCGAACTGGAGTGCGGGTGGTCGAGTAGGGCCGTGCCCGATTCCAAGCATGGTCAGCAGCCACTCGAACAACGCGGCACCGACGAATCAGGCGAACTACGTGTTCGTGACTCCGCCCGCTAGCACCGCGGTGCCGCAAGTGTTGGTGACTCCCCCTGCCATCACCGTGGCGCCGGAGTACATGTTGGTGCCCCCCTGCCATCGTCGCGGCGGCACCGAGCTCCAAGCACCCGTCGGTAGGGAGAATACACCGGCGGCCAGCACCGCGCCATCAAGCAGCCCTTCCGTCTCTTGCACGCCCGTCGCCGTATGCGGTGCGTCGACATTAGCCGATCTCGACGCCATCACGGTAAACAAATTTCTTTAATTACCGCCTTTCATGCCATCTATTACTCTTATGGCATCTCGCTCTGACGACGCCGTACATGTTTTCCGCAGACGGATGTTCCTTGCACTCTCTTATGCTACGTGAACAACGAGCTGAGGGATGTTGCCAAGGGTACCATCGTTCAACCCTTGCAGCGCACGTTCCACTCAAAGCCGATGCCAGATAGCGTGCACAGGGTTAAAATTAGTCGGGTGCTAAGGGGCTGCGACGACCTGGAACCTCCCATTCAACCCCCAGGAGCGGATGAAGAAGAGCCGTCTATCCTCAGAAGTTGCTTCGGCTTATTCTTGCTATGGCCAAAGAGCATGATCCGTTTGGGGACGGCGGGGGCCATCACGCCACAGACAACAGCACCACCTGTCGTGCCAGCGACAAGCGGTGGCAAGGCCCCCTTACCGCCCTCGCCGTCACCTCCACGCGGTGGGTCGGATGATCATGTTGATGATATGCACATGGCGCAGGATCCGGCCGAGGAAGACGAAGACTGGAATGATCACTTCTTCAGCACTCAGTTTGGCAACAAAGAAGACCTAGCTGGTGGCCCCACAGAGAAAGCCACTATCACCAAGCGTCTGTTTGGTTCTCAGGAGACGCCTCCAGCTTGCGCCTTTACAGAGCCAGCTGATACAACCAACCGGCCCTTTATTCTAAGCCCTGACACACTACATAGGGTGACCGGTGCTCAGATTGCGGTGCCTGCCCGCTCTCCAAAAGGAAAAAAGGGCAGGAAAAGAAAATCTAGCAGCTCGAGCCAGCCGGTGGCGTCAACAACTGCGAATCCGATCAGGTTTCGGGACGGGCCACCAAGACCTGAGGGAATTATGTGGAGGATTCATGTGGCGGGTGAGCCCATGCTACCTAAGAATTTGCGGAAGCTCGCCAGTTCGGAACTGCAGAGTGTGCATGACGGCATGCTGACGATAGAGAGACGCCTTCTATCGGAGAAAGATCCCTCGCACCCGGTATTCGTGGTTAAGGTGCCACCAGGCTTGGGCTTCATCGACAATGCCCCTGCGGATCTGTTCTTCCTGCGGTTCAACGACATCTTCAATATGTTCCACCTATACCCGCTGCACTATACCATGGTCCGTCTGTTTTCTCTCAGCCTGGCCATGCAGATCATTAGAGAGAACACACCGGGCATCGCTATAGTGGACCCCTACTACATGCATGACTGCTGCTTGGGTTCCCCCGCCGAACAACGTATCGTGGCCTCGTACCTAAAAAGAATCCTCGTGGCGAACAAGACAAAGGAATACATTCTCGTGCCTTACTTTCCCGAGTAAGTCGTTATTCACTCGCCACCGTCGATTGGCTTTATTAGATCATCATCATTCTTTTTCCAACACATTCCATTTGAATTTTTTGCGCAGAGATGAACACTGCACGCTCATCTCCTTATCGCCGAAGCATTCCCACGCCACGTATTTCGACTCGGGGAGTCTAGAAAAGAAGAAAAACTACGACAAGATCAAGGAAGTTTTGGATGATGCTCTCACTGGCTTTGCCTCGACGGAAGGCACCACCTTCGTGCTGTAATATTGTATATAATCTGTATTGCATATAATCTGGCTCGGAAATTAAAAAAAAACAAAAAATACATCTGTGGCGCACATGGTCTACCTTCTGTGGCGCACTACACCTAAAGTGCACTATGGAAGCTTAGTGGCGCACTAGGTAGTGCGCCACAGAAGATCCCAGGGGTAGCGCACCAGCCCAAACTTCTGTGGCGCACTAGGAGGTGCGCTACGCCTGTCTCTACACAACCGTGGCGCACTAGGCAGTGCGCCACGGCTGAGAGATAGCCGTAGCGCAAGGCCCGTGGCGCACTGCTAGTGCGCCACGGATGGGCATTTCGGGTGCGCCACTAACAGCCTGTTTCCTAGTGGTGGATACCAAGTACATGTAAGCTTATTCTTTCTTTCTTTTTCTTTCAAATTAATGCCAATGACCAAAACTTGGTTTGTCAAAACCAATTTAGATCCACTTGATGATCCCAAAGTGGTGCCAATACTTGAACAACAAGATCCATCATATAATAGAGATTGCAACTAAAAATAAGAAGTGCAAAAAGTAAAGATGAGACCTCTCATTAATATTCCAATAAAGGCACTCACACCAAGGGTTACATAGATAACCAAATCAAAGAGAGATACTTCCGCATGCAAACCAAACTATAAGATAACCTCTCTACCACAGATATGAATCCACTAAGAAGGTAAAATATGAAAGATAATGGTGGTGATACCGCGGCACTCCCCCAAGCTTGGGACAGGCCAAGTGGATGCCAAACCTGATGACGAATTACTCCTTTGGTGGTGGTGGTGTTCTCTTGATAAGATCCTCAATAAGTTTCTTCAACTCCTCAAACTCAAAAGTAAGAGTACGGATTATCTCCAAGTTTTGCTCTATACGGTTTAGGGTCATGTTAGATCGAGAATCCCAGTTCTTGTTATTCTTTCCCCACTCTTCATCCTTAGCATGATCCTTCTCTGCATTGTTAGAACGAGGCATATCCCAAATCGAGGGAAAATTCCCTCTGGCCACATGTTGATATTGATATTCATGTATAAGTGTATGGAAGGGTCTCTTGTTACGTGGAGGAGATGATTGTGAAGGGAGAGTATGACGTCGAGATTTCCCTCATGTAGACATCCGTGTTGTCCTCTTAAGCTTGGTAGGTCGTGCCACCAAACCAATGCTTGCGACGGTAGCGCGGGTGTCCAGTTGCTTGTCCTCCTCCATGTCACCTTCATAACCTACCGGAATCTCCTCCTCCTTGGGAACTTGAGGTTCTTCTTTCTCGGGCTTCTTGCCTTTGTCGTCGGTGGAGGCCATGGTGCTCTAAACTTGAGAAGATTTCCTGACAGAAAAAGATCGAAACAAAAACACGACGAGAGCACGATGCACGAACCTTGGGGGATCCGGGGGTTTATATATTACGAAGTTCCAATGCATAAGGAAGGTTTTGACACGGAAACGAAACAGAGATGGAGTCTGGGGGTGGAACACCCCCCTCAGGCGTGGCCAGGCTAGGCCCGCGCCTGGGGTGGGTTTGTCCACCCCGGGCTCCGCTTCCTCTTCAGTTTCATCTCGTAACTTCCCGTATGTATTAAAAACATCAAAAATATAAAAAGGTTAGAGATTCGCAAACCTTCTGCTTTCACCTTTTTTACCTATTCATAAGCGAACTCTGCATATTCTGGTGTTTGGTTCTTGATAAATTCTTCTGGAGTCACCATTTGAATGACATCCACTTCTTCATTGTAAGAATCTCCAGAAATATAATGTTTTAGTCTTTGACCATTAACCACCTGTGTTGTGTCATCTTTCAGAGAAGAGAATTTGATGGCACCTGAACGGTACACTTCCTTGATGACAAAAGGTCCTTCCCATTTGGAGAGTAGTTTCCCTGCAAAAAATCTGAGACGAGACCTATGCAAAAGAACTTTCTCACCAACATGGAACTCCCTTTTGAGAATTCTCCTATCATGCCATCTTTTTACCTTTTCCTTAAAGAGCCTAGCATTTTCGTAAGCTTCCCCTCTCCACTCATCTAGATTACTTAAATCGAGCAGTCTTTTCTCACTAGCAAGTCTAAAATCTCTATTCAACTCTTTCACTGCCCAATAAGCTTTGTGTTCTAATTCTAAAGGCAAGTGACAAGCTTTCCCATAGACCATTTTGTAAGGAGACATCCCCATAGGATTTTTATAAGCAGTTCTATAAGCCCACAAAGCGTCATTCAACTTTTTAGCCCAATTTTTTCTAGATCTACTGACAGTCTTCTGCAAGATAGATTTAATTTCCCTATTGAAAAGTTCTACTTGCCCACTAGTTTGGGGGTGATAAGCTGAAGCTATTATGTGGTTTACATCATACTTAGCGAGATTTTTTCTAAAACCCCCATGAATAAAATGGGAGCCTCCATCAGTCATGAGATATCTAGGTACACCGAACCTAGGAAAAATGACATCTTTGAGCATTTTCAAAGAGGTCTTACCATCAGCACTGCTCGTAGGTATGGCTTCTACCCACTTTGTAACATAATCAACAGCAACAAGAATATGAGTATACCCTTTTAAAGGAGGAAAAGGCTCCATAAAGTCAAATCCCCAACAATCAAAAGGTTCAATAACAAGGGAATAATTCATAGGCATTTCATTGCGTCTAGAGATGTTACCTACTCGTTGGCACTCATCACAGGATAAGATAAACTTCCTTGCTTCTTTAAAAAGGAGTAGGCCAATAAAATCCAGATTGTAAAACCTTCTGTGCAGTCCTATCCCCAGCATGATGTCCTCCATAAGCACTGCCATGACATTTTCTCAATATCTCTTGTTGTTCAAATTCTGGAACACTTCTTCTCATAATGCCATCTACTCCTTCCTTATATAGGTGTGGGTCATCCCAAAAGTAGTGCCTCAGATCATAAAAGAATTTCCTTCTTTGCTGGGCTGTAAAGGTTGGAGGCAAATATTTGGAAACAATAAAGTTAGCATAATCAGCATACCAAGGATTCTCATGTGGACTTACCCTTATTGCAGCTAACTGCTCATTTGGAAAATTATCGTTAACAGGTAAAGGGTCAAAATAAATGTTTTCCAAACGAGATAAACTATCAGCAACAGGATTATCAGCACCTTTCCTATCCACAATATGCAGGTCAAACTCTTGCAAAAGCAACACCCACCTTATAAGCCTAGGCTTAGCGTCCTTCTTTGTCATAAGGTAATTAATAGCTGCATGGTCAGTATGAATAGTAACCTTAGAATCAACAATATAAGGTCTAAACTTATCACAAGCAAAGATTACAGCTAAGAACTCCTTTTTAGTAGTAGCATAATTCTTTTGAGCAGCATCTAGAGTCTTGCTAGCATAATGAATAACATTCAGCTTCTTGTCAACACGTTGTCCCAAGACAGCACCCACAACAAAATCACTAGCATCACACATAATTTCAAAAGGTAAACTCTAATCAGGTGGTTGGACTATAGGAGCGGTTGTTAAAGCTTTCTTCAAAGTTTCAAAAGCTTCCTTGCAATCATCATCAAAAATGAAAGGTACATCTTTTTGAAGTAGGTTAGTAAGGGGCTTTGAAATTTTGGAGAAATCTTTAATAAATCTCCTATAGAAACCAGCATGACCAAGGATACTACAAATACCTTTGATATCTCTAGGGCAAGGCATCTTCTCAATTGCTTCAATTTTGGCTCTGTCAACTTCAATACCTCTTTTAGAGATCTTGTGTCCAAGAACAATACATTCATTAACCATGAAATGACATTTCTCCCAGTTAAGAACAAGGTTGGTTTCCTCACATCTCTGTAAAACTTTATCAAGGTTGTGCAAACAGTTATGAAAAGAAGTTCCATAGACGGAAAAATTGTCCATAAAAACCTCTACAATTTCTTCACAAAAACTATGAAAGATAGCAGACATACATCTCTGAAAGGTAGCAGGAGCATTACGTAAACCAAAAGGCATACGCCTATAAGCATAAGTACCATAAGGACAAGTGAAAGTGGTTTTCTCCTGATCCTGTGCTTTCACAGCGATTTGAGAAAACCCAGAATAACCATCAAGAAAGCAAAAGTGAGTCTTTTTTGAAAGCCTTTCAAGCATTTGATCAATAAAGGGCAAAGGATAATGATCTTTCTTAGTAACTTTATTAATCTTTCTAAAATCAATGCACATTCTATACCCAACCACTACTCTCTGGGGTATAAGCTCATTATCCTCATTAGGCACAATAGTAATTCCCCCTTTTTTGGGAACACAGTGAACATGGCTAACCCATTGACTATCAGCAATAGGATAAATAATACCACCATCAAGGAGTTTTAATACCTCATTTCTTACCACTTCCTTCGTTTTAGGATTTAGACGGCGCTGGTGCTCAACAACTGGTTTTGCATCAGGCTCAATATTAATAGCATGCTGACATATAGTGGGAGAAATTCCTATTAAATCATCAAGAGTATAACCCATAGCTCCTCGGTGCTTCTTCAATACCTCCAATAGCCTTTCTTCTTCCTTCACTGAAAGTTTAGAACTAATAATAACAGGATATATCTTCTTATCATCAAGATAAACATATTTAAGATCATGAGGTAAAGGTTTTAATTCGAAAACAGGATCCCCTTTGGGTGGTAGTGTGGTACCCAAATCTTCCACAGGTAAAATTATGCTTAAGTAACTCAGGCTGACGAAGGAAAACCTCTTCCATCTCATTTCTTTCCTTCATAAAGGCATCACTTTCATGATCTTCCATGAACTGCTGCAAAGCATTGTTAGGAGCAAGAGAAATAGCAGACAGTTGTTCAACCCTGAAATCCTCATCAGGTAATTCATTTTCATAAGGGGTTTTGGAAATTTTGGAAAAATTAAACTCATAATATTCTCCAGCAAACTTAGTCAAAACTTTTTCTTCCTACAATCTATGATATCCCCACAAGTATTAAGGAAGGGTCTACCAAAGATGGTAGGATAGGTTTTACTAGCTCCTTTACCAAGTACAAGAAAATCAGCAGGATATTTAACCTTACCACAAAGAACCTCCACATCCCTTACAATACCAATGGGGAAAACTTGCTCTCTATTTGCAAGGTGAATAACCACATCAATGTCTTCAAGCTCGCAAGGACCAATCTCATGCATAATTTCCCTGTAAAGCTCATAAGGAATAGCACTAGAACTAGCACCAATATCACATAAACCATAATAGCAATGATCACCAATTTTAACAGAAAGCACGGGAACACTAGCTTTTCTAACTTTCTTAGGATGATAAACAATATTAGTAGCGTCCTCACAAAAGACAATATACTCATCCTCTATATTTCTAATGACAAGATCTTTCACAATAGCTACCACAGGCTCGATATCAATAAGCTCATTGGAACCTACAGTTTTCTTTGTGCTTTTGCTAACTACATTAGCCAAGATAGAGTGTTCCCTCACCTTGGAGGGAAAAGGGATCTTCTCCACATAAGGTTCATGCAAAATAGGATCAACAGTACAAACCTCTGTACTGGCAGGAACGTGGGTAACAATGTCTTTATAAGGAGCATGGTACTTGTCCCACTCTTTCTTGGGTATCTCAATATAAGAGGCAAAAGCATTAAAATATTTCGAAAGAACTTGAGGATCAAGGCCAAACTTATTGCTAATATCATGGAAGTTATCAGTACCCATAAAAGATTCAATGCACTCATAATCATAGTTTATACCTGACTTCCTTCCTTTGTCATTCTCCCAAGCTTCAGTGTTATCTTGAATACGGTCCAAGAGATCCCATTTAACTTCTTCCTTCATACTTGGGAATGATCCAGCACAAGAAGCATCTAGTAATCCTTTATCCTGAAGAGAAATCCTAGCATAAAAGTTATTGAGAATAATACTGTTATGGAGTTCATGAATAGGACATTTAAGCATTAATAACTTCTGTCTCCCCCAAGCTTGAGCTGTACTGTCTCCATCAAGAGGCCAAAAATTATATATAAGACTTCTATCCTTTTGGATTTCACTGGGAGGATAAAATTTAGAGTAAAAGAGAGATGCCATCTCCTCCCATTCCATGGATTATCCATTCTTAAGCAACTTATACCATGCCTCAGCTCTCCCTTTCAAGGATATGGAGAGTAACTTCTTATTCACCTGTTCAGTTGTGATACCTGCACACTTAAACAACCCGCATAATTCATGGATATAAAGCAAGTGATCACCAGGATGGACAGTTCCATCCCCAAAATAATAATTATCCATGACACGATTAATTATACTCGCAGGTATCTTAAAAGGATCTATCTCAACAAGTGGTGGTTTATCTACTACCCTTTTAGTGGTAGTAGTTTTCCCAAACAGAAAACCAAGTGGGTTATTCATATTGGAAACAAAGCAACAAATAGTAACAAGAGGAAATACTCACAGTCAAAGTTTCCCTTACCAGTTCCACTCTTCAATAGTGCTTCACTCCCTGACAACGGAGCCAGAAAATAGTCTTGATGACCCACAAGTATAGGGGGTGTATCGTAGTACTTTTGATAAATATGAGTGTCGATCCCAACGAGGAGCAGAAGGTGCTGAATAGTGGTATGGAACGGGAAATCCCTGTGAATACTTAGCAAACGTATTTTTAGTGGTTTTCTGACAAGGCAACAAAACAAAGAACAAGTAATAGAAATAACGAACAAACGGAGCAAGTGGACCATTTCTTAGCAAAGGACAAGCTGGTGGAAATACTTATAAGGACCAAACGTTCTCGAGGACACATGGGAATTCTGTCAAGTGCTTTCACTTCAAATAGATGAGTACTCTTCTTTGGTGTTTGTAAGTGTTGTGTGGGTGACCTGTGCTAACGTACTGCCCTTCATAGGACTAATATATACTTGTGATTAAACCCCCTGAAAACATCCGTAACTACAGGAAAGTAATTAAGATATAAATCTAACCATAGCCTTAAACTCCGAGATCCTACACTCCCTTGTGCAAAGGTGTCCTAACAGGGGTTCAGGTTTCTGTCACTCCGGCAACCCCACGATTAGTAGCCAAATACACAATGCATTCCCCTAGGCCCATAAATGGTGAAGTATCATGTAGTTGACGTTCACATGACACCCCTAGAAGAATAGCACCACAACTTAAATACTAAACCATTGAATAATAACTCATCACAGATTTACTACTAACAACATGACTTCTCCCATGTCCTCAAGAACTAAACGAACTACTCACAAGACATCATATGGATCAAGATCAAAGATGATATGATAATGGATAACAATCTGAACATAAACAATAATCCAATGGTTCCACTCACAAGCATTAACTACAATAGTAATTAACACCGGAGAAGTTCCCCCTAAGAACTAAATCAATATCCAACACAATTTTTACAGCAGGACGGAGTGGTGACGATGGTGCTGGTGGAGATGATGGTGTGGATGATGATGATGATGATCCCAATGAAGCCTAGCTTGATGACGGTGTTGATGGCGATGGTCTCCCCTCTCCGGGAAGGAATTCCCCTGGCAGAAATCTGTCTGTCGGAGAGATCTTTCTCTCTCAGTGTTTTCCGCCTCCCAGAGGCGGCGGAAGTCTATCTGTGGTTGCTCCCCTGGTCTTAGGGTTCCGTAGGGAACATATAGGCGAAGGGGTGGAGTCGGAGGCTGAACAGGTGGGCTAAACCCATCCTAGGCGCGGGGTCAGGTGGGCCCGCGCCTAGGTGGGTGTGCCCCCTGTGGCCCCCTTCGCTCCTCCTTCTGGCTTCCTTTGTCTTCCGATAAAATAACATGTTTCCATATTTTTCTAGTATTTTTCTGATCTTCGCGAAATTGCACCGAAACGCCGTCTTTTCCATCAGAATCCAGACTCCGGTAGTCCATCCTCCAGGAATCATCCAACATGTATAAACAGATGAAAAGCCATAAGTAATACCTCATAATAAGACAAATATCAATGAATAGAGGTAAATTATGATATAGAATGGTGATGCAAATTGGGCGTATCAAATTTGCTCGTAACACTTAGAGCATAGGAAACATCTGGGTGAGTACATATCATGGCATACATGATGGATCCAATAGCCGAAGCATATGGAACCCTGCTCATGCGCTCACGCTCATCACTAGTCGAAGGACACTGAGTCTTGCTGAGTTTTATGCCGTGAGACATGGGCAAGAACCCCTTCTTAGCCTCTTCCATGAGAACCATTTCAACACTTTGTGAATATATGTACTCTGGCTTAATCCAATTAGCCTCCATGATCTATCTCTATAGATCTTAATTTCCAGAATATATGCCGCTTCTCCCAAGTCCTGTAGGGTTCGCAGCATAGAAAACAAAAAATTTCCTACGATGGGAACTATGTACCAAGATCTATCTACTAGATACAAACAATGGGCGGATGTATATCCGTAGAGAACATACCCTTGAAGACCGACAAAGCTTAACGAGTTCAACTAGTGGTTGATGTAGACGATCTCTTGCCGATCTAAAGCTCGAGAGGAAGTCCTAGCGCCGCAAAGCAGCAGCGCATCCATGCTCGCACACACATACAAGACACCGAGCAACCTCTGCCTCCTCGCTCCAACGATGTAGCGGAAGCACAACCCTTTCTTGCCGAATAGCCACCGGGAACATGTATCTCGCTAGTCCAAGACCAGGGGGGATAAATTCTAGAGGGGGAGAGATATCCTTCACGAGGAGGTGTGAGTGAGAGAGAGGAGAGGGGGTGCCTTTTATAGGAGGGGGCACCCAAGGGGGTGGCCGCCGAACATGGGGGCTTCCCCCTCCCCTCCTTCATTCATGTGGGTGGACACTCCACTCACAAAAATCCATTCAAATCCCTCCACTCAAAATCCCACTCAAACTTGCTATTAAATTTCCACCAAATTTAATGCAAACTCTCATTAAATAAAACTCTTATATTTTATTCAGAATTTTGTCAATTACATTAATGACAAACATTCACAAATAAACCCTTGCTAGAATTCTATTTCACATGCATAACCTCTTTATGCAATTTCACCCGAAAACCTGTTTCGGTATCTAGTGAAATAAATTCTTGCGCTTGTTTATTCTTTCGGCATGAAACATTTGCTCCAACTGGATGTCAGTGTCCCTTAAGTGTGTCACCCTACGGTTCGCGAATAATGCGGACATGATCGAGACCCTTCTCCGATAAATAATCAGTAGCGGGACCTAGAGATCCATACTAACTCCCACACATTCAACGATGACTTTCATGTGATCGTCAGAACCTTTTATGCTTGTATCTTAATCCCTTTGTTTCACGATATATTACATGTCCGAGATTCGATCATCGGTATCTCCATACCTAGTTTGATCTCGTTACTGACATGCACTCTTTTCTCGTTCCCGTGATATAACATTCTAGTGATCAAATCACTTGCTTGCAAGCTAACCAATGTGATATCACCGAGAGGGCCCAGAGTATATCTATCCGTCATCGAGATGAACAAATTCCACTCTTGATCCATGATTCTCAACATAAAAATTTAGTAGATTTGAATCCATCTTTATAATCACCTAGTTACGGTGTGAAGTCTGATGTCAACAAGAAACTCTTCCGGTGTTAGTGATTGGCATGATCTCATGGTCTAAGGATTAGGATCACTTCGTAAGTTGGTTATAGCAATATAAACTCAATGACTTTGATCGTAATGCTATACTTCGGATGAATGTTCATCACACCATTACACTAATGTTGTGATCTTGTTATTAACAACATCCAATGTCTATGATCAGGAAATTGTGATCATCTTGTTAATAAACGAACTAGTTTATGAGAGAGGCATAACTGGGAACTTTTTGTTTGTTTATTAGACACACATGTATTAACGTTTCCGTATTAATACAATTATATCATGCAAAATAAACATCTATCATATACTTGGAATACACATAATAAACACTTTATTATTGCCTCTCAGGACATATTCCCTTCAGTCTCCTACTTGCACTAGAGACAATAATCTAGTTACATAGTGATGTATCTAACACCCATGGAGTTCTGGTGTAGATCATGTTTTGATATAGGGAGAGTTTTAGTCAACGGATCTGCTACATTGAGATCCGTATGTACTTTACAAATCTTTATATCTCCATCCTTGACATGCTCGCGGATGGAGTGAAACCGGCGCTTAATATGCTTGGAATGCTTGTGAGACCATGGCTCTTTGGCATTGGCAATGGCACCATTGTTGTCACAATAGATCACCATTGGGTCCAACGCGTTTGCAACCACACCTAGTTTGGATATTAACTCCTTCATCCAAACCGCTTCCTGAGCCGCTTCCGAAGCAGCAACATATTCGGCCTCCGTCGTTGATCCCGCCACCACAGGTTGTTTGGAGCTCCTCCAACTAACCGCTCCGCCATTCATGAGAAATACGTATCCGGATTGAGACTTAGAGTCATCCGGATCGATGTCAAAGCTAGCATCAACATAACACTTAGAGACGAGCTCTTCTTCACCTCCGTATACAAGAAACATATCCTTAGTTCTTCGCAAGTACTTAAGGATGTTCTTGACCGCTTTCCAGTGTTCCGAACCTGGATCCGATTGGTACCTACTAGTCAAACTAATAGCATGTGCCACATCCGGCCTTGTACATAGCATGGCGTACATTATAGAGCCTATGGCTGAAGCATAGGGGACTTTGTCCATTTTATATCTTTCTTCCGCCGTAGCCGGACTTTGAGTCTTACTCAATGTCGTGCCTTGTGTCATAGGTAAGAACCCATTCTTACTATCTTCCATTTTAAACTTATTTAAAATCTTATCAGGGTATGTACTTTGCGATACCCCTATTAGGCGCCTAGATCTATCTCTATAGATCTTTATGCCTAATATGTATGACGCTTCACCTAGGTCCTTCATTGAAAATTTGTTGTTTAGATAACTTTTAACACTGTTTAAAAGATCTATATCATTTTCGATCAATAATATGTCATCCACATATAATATCAGAAATGGCACATTGCTCCTAGTCACTTTCTTGTAAATACAAGCTTCTCCATAAGTTTGGACAAATCCAAACTCTTTGATCACCTCATCAAAGCGGAGATTCCAACTTTGTGATGCTTGCTTCAATCCATAGATGGATCGCTGAAGCTTGCACACCTTGTTAGCATCCTTAGGATCGACAAAACCCTTTGGTTGTATCATATACAACTCTTCTTCAATATTACCATTGAGAAACACGGTTTTGACATCCATCTGCCATATCTCATAATCGAAATATGCAGCAATTGCTAACATAATCCTAACTAACTTTAGCATCGCTACGAGAGAGAATGTCTCATCGTAGTCAACTCCTTGAATTTGTCGAAACCCCTTTGCGACAAGTCAAGCTTTATAGACGGTTACATTACCATCAACATCAGTTTTCCTTTTGAAAATCCATTTTTTCTCCACGGACTTTCGGTCGTGAGGTAAGTCCACCAAGTTCCAAACTTGATTTTCATACATGGATTCCATCTCGGATTTCATGGCTTCTAACCATTTGTTGGAATCCGGGCTCATCATTGCTTCTTCATACGTCACAGGGTCATCATTTTTATCAACCATGAAATTCATGACAGGATTTCTGTACAGCTCGGGAGCTGCACGCGTCCTGCTAGACCTGCGAGGTTCGGTAGTACTCTCTTTCGGAGTTTCATGATCATTATCATTAGTTCCTTCTTCAACAGGTGAAGCCAACTCCGGAACAACTTTCGGCGCTGTGCTACTCGCCATACTTTGAAGAGAAGGTTCAATAACCTCTTCGAGTTCTACTTTCCGACTACTCACACCTTTCGCGAGAAACTCTTTCTCTAGAAAGGATCCATTCTTGGCAACAAAAACCTTGCCCTCGGATGTGTGATAGAAGGAATACCCAATTGTTTCCTTAGGGTATCCTATGAAGACGCATTTTTCCGCTTTGGGTTCGAGTTTATCCGGTTGAAGTTTCTTCACATAAACATCGCATCCCCAAACTTTAAGAAATGACAGCTTAGGTTTGTTTCCAAACCATAATTCATACGGTGTCTTTTCAACATATTTAGATGGTGCCCTATTTAAAGTGAATGCAACAGTTTCTAGTGCATAACCCCAAAATGACAAAGGCAAGTCCGTCAGAGACATCATAGATCGAACCATATTTAATAAAGTACGATTACGATGTTCCGACACACCATTTCGCTGTGGTGTTCCGACAGGTGTGAGTTGTGAAACAATTCCATAATATTTCATGTGAGTGCTAAACTCGTAACTTAGATACTCACCTCCACGGTCGGACCGTAGAAATTTGATCTTTCTATTACGATGATTTTCCACTTCATTCTGAAATTCCTTAAACTTTTAAAATGTTTTAGACTTGTGTTTTATCAAGTATATATAACCGTATCTACTCAAATCATCCGTGAAAGTAACAAAATAACGATATCCACCTCGCGCCGACACACTCATTGGACCACATACATCAAAATGTATGATTTCCAATAAATCTGTTGCCCGTTCCATTGAACCGGAAAACGGCGTTCTAGTCATCTTGCCCATAAGGCATGGCTCACATGTATCAAATGATTCAAAATCAAGTGATTCCAAAAGTCCATCCGAATGGAGTTTCTTCATGCGT
Organism: Avena sativa; assembly: GCA_916181665.1. Classification (NCBI taxonomy): domain Eukaryota; kingdom Viridiplantae; phylum Streptophyta; class Magnoliopsida; order Poales; family Poaceae; genus Avena; species Avena sativa. Next base: position 365,581,630 of record OV702297.1, on the reverse strand, counting down.
TTAACGCCAATATGACCTAGACGGCAGTGCCACATATATGCGGATATATCATCATTAAGTTTAATCCTTTTAGCATCAACATTGTTAATATGTGTAACATTATTATCGAGATCCAAAAGAAATAAACCATTCATCATCGGTGCATGACCATAAAATATTTCATTCATATAAATAGAACAACCATTGTTCTCAGATTTAAATGAATAACCACTTCGCATTAAACATGATCCAGATACAATGTTCATGCTAAGTGCTGGCACCAGATAACAATTCTTCAAGTTTATTACTAATCCTAACGACAAATGGAGAGGTAGCGCTCGCTTGTTCCGCAACCCGTGATTCGAGTTACAAATATTAGCAACTGAACTGGTATCAAATACCCAGGTGCCACTGCGAGCACTAGTCAAGTACACATCAATAACATGTATATCATATATACCTTTGTTTGCCTTGACGGCCTTCTTGTCTGCCAAATACTTGGGGCAGTTGCGCTTCTAGTGGCCAGTCCCCTTACAATAGTAGCACTCAGTATCAGACTTAGGTCCAACTCGGGGTTTCTTTTCAGGAACTACAACCGGCTTGCCGCCCTTACTTCCCTTCCGTTTTCCCTTCTTGTCTTTCTTGAAACCAGTGTTCCTATTGATCATTAACACTTGACGTTCCTTTTTGATTTCCACTTCTGCAGTTTTAAGCATTGAAGCTCGAGGAGAGACTTCTTCATGCCTTGCATATTATAGTTCATCACAAAGCTCTTATAGCTAGGTGGCAGAGACTGCAGAACACGATGAATGCCTAAGTCAATGGGAATCGTTATTCCCAAGGACACAAGCTTATCGGCGTAACCCGACATCTTGAGTACATGCTCACTAACGGAGCTGTGCTCTTCCATCATGCAGCTAAAGAACTTATCTGAAGCGTTGTAGCTCTCTACAGCAGCATGTGTGTCAAAAATCATTTTCAACTCACCCATTGTATCAAATGCATTGCCGTTTTCGAAACGCTTTTGAAGTTCCGGCTCTAGCCCATACAATATACCGCAATGAACTAAGTTGTGGTCCTCCTGACGAGTCTAATAGACATTCTTCTCCTCGTCAGGGGCATCCTCAAAAGGTGGGGGGCCTAGGGGCTCTTCTAGCACATATTGCTTTTGTGCAGCAGAGAGGAGAATCCTCAAATTCATGGCCCATTCGGTAAAGTTGCTACCGTTCGTTGCAAGTTTCTCTTTCTCCATGAACACATTGAAATTAAAAGCAGGTGGTGTCATCTACAATAGAATTTGTAAAGTTTAGACTAAGTTTATGATAGATTGAGTTCAAATAATCCACATTACGAATGAACTCCCACTCAAAAACGACATCCCTCATACTTTTTTGGTGATTACATGAACCAAATCCACTACAACAAGTCCGATCATCACGTGAGTCGGTGTAGCTTCAAAGGCGAGCATCAAATGGGCATCATATCAACTATATGACTCATGCTTAACCTTTTGGTCTGTGTTCCGAGGCCATGTATGTACATGCTAGGCTCGCCAAGTTAGAACCTTAGTATTCGCGTGTGTAACTGTTTTACACCCGATATATGGTCGTGGATCCAAGAACACCCGATCATCACGTGATGTCTTGGAGCGACGAAAACATAATCGGTGCATACTAAAGGAAGAACACATTTTTATCTTGATATTTAAATAAGGGATCATCTTATTATGCTAACAAAGCGCTAAACAAGCAATATAAGATGCTATCAAACATCACATGTTTATTAGTGAAATGATATGGTTCCCGCATATGATCTCTATCATGTGCATTGTGGTATGATCACTATCATACCTTTATGTGTAAGTCCAAGGTCTATGGAGTTTACACGCTATGTGTGTTGTAAGAGTATCATCTCATACTTCTACTTACAACATCACCATATCATGACACTAGCCCAATAACAATCTAAACTAGATGCCTCTAATTTATCCATTGCAAATTTTACGTGGCTTAGGGCTTTCAAAGATAGAACTGTTCATACCTACGAACATGAACCACAACGAGGATAACCAAATTGTTGACAACTCGTTGCAAAATAGATATTGACTATAGTAGGAGAGACAGACACCCGCTAGCCACTTATGCAAACTAGTTGCATGTCAAGCGTGGAACAGGTCTCATGTACGAAGACATATAAAGTTTGTCCGGGCCGCTTCATCTCACTATGCCACCAATATCCAAAATTACAACTAAGGAGCAACAACATGATCGTCATCGCCCACATACTCATATGTGTACTACCCGTGTAAAGCATCTACGCATCGATCCGGCTCTGATACCACTGTAGGGTTCGTAGCATAGAAAACAAAATTTTTCCTACGATGGGAACTATGTACCAAGATCTATCTACTAGATACAAACAATGGGCGGATGTATATCTGTAGAGAACATACCCTTGAAGACCGATAAAGCTTAATGAGTTCAACTCGTGGTTGATGTTGACGATCTCTTGCCGATCTCAAGATCGAGAGGAAGTCCCAGCGCCGCAAAGCAGCAGCGCATCCGTGCTCGCACACACGTACAAGACACCGAGCAACCTCCGCCTCCTCACAACAGCGATGCAGCGGAAGCACAACCCTTTCTTGCTGTAAGATCCCTCCATTATAAAGGTAAGGATCCCTGCGATTGCAATGCTAGTCCCTGGATCAAATGCTAGCATCCACAGTTTAAGATGAAGTACACAGAAACAAAGGTCATTATTACATTGTCATTCCAGGGATAACAGTCTTTTACAACTCCATGGCCATAGGCCAAATACAAGAGTTTAAGCATAACAATATAAATAAAGTCTTCATCTTCATGTGCCACAGGCAAGCATGTTGAGTGTAGACTCATAACCCCTAATCATCATCAGAGTAACCTGCAACATCACAAGTTACAGCCACAGTGGGTCAATACATTGGAATAGTATTGGCAAGTGATACCTTAGCAAAATATTAGCATCTAGTTACTACATGAATTTGGCTAAGTGTAGCTTAGGCTTGCTTTGCTCAAAATAGGTTTTACCTATTAGTTGAAAACACTAAGTTTTTCTTTGACAAAACTTTCCCAAGGAACCACCAATAGAAATTGGTGAACCTTCACCCTTGTTCCACCGCAAGTTTTAACTTAGAAAGTTGGGATGAGGAGATTATTGATAGCTTCCATGTCTTGATGCTCAAATTGTCCAATACCAGGGACATGGCTAAGTACTTAGATTCTTCCATCTGCAGAGGTTGTGCACTTTCCCCACAAGACTTGATTTTCACCAAGACAAGACCTTTCAGAAGCCTTCCCTTAGACCAAATGGACGCGCTCCAACCTATCATCCCACTACCACCAACTGTCCAAATGGCTAAGTTATTGCAACCTATATGATCCAGGCAGAGCCCATATTGCCAAGTGGCTGCACTAGAAGCTTCTTAACATTTGGCCTCTCAAATCCCTTTGTTCCTGGGTGGCTTTCCACAAGTGAGATACACAAGGTAAACCATATAAATGGGCCTTGTGTAACCACTCAACATAAACCATTCCTTCCATTCCACCCAGGTGTTTCATTCACTTAGTTGTTTTATTAAGCAAAACCATAAGTCAAAGACTTCACAATATTTTCCATAGCATGATTATATTCCACCCTTGTTTGCTATTAGCTAGGCTAAGCATGGCAATGACTAGTATCTTAACTTAAAGGAAATTCTAACATTTCTACAACTACTAGGATTTCCCAAGCATAGCGTATAGATACTTAGCAAAATAATCATGCAAGACCTATACAAAATATTTCTAATGCATAGGTAAAATATTGGGATAAAACATGAAGCACCACTTGCCTTGGTAGTTGGGAGAGTAGCAACAACAATCTTCACAACCACAATCACTATTAGCACCAAAATCTACACATAAAATAATAGCACCACATTCACATATCAAAATATATAAACAAAAATATATGGATGCATGCAAATGCCATGTGATGATTTTTCTAAGTCAAACAATACAAGTATACAGTACTGAATCATAAACAAGACCAAGACACACTAAATAAACTTTGTTTGATCTTTAAATCATTTTACAAATAATTTCTATACTCAAAATAAGCCTACAAATGTCTCTGTAAAAATAATCAATTTTACAGAAGCAAAACATTAAACACATTGCATAAATGGATAGAATTCTTTCTCCTGATTCCAATGATATAAAATTTGCAAAATTTGAATGTGTGGATCAAAAGTTATGAATTTTGCAAGTTTGAATCACTAATAGATCTAATTCAGATTTTTAAAACGAAGAACAGGCCATGCGTCACGTTCTGATTCGTCTATACCGCTTCGCACGGATCGGCCGATGTGGTGCGTTGGATCTAAAGTAGATCACACGGATCAGATCAAAAGATACCCCTTCGGGTTATGTTCTATCGTAGCCACTGGATCAAGATCCTACGACCGTTGATCAAGCGACCAACAACTGGCGGCGCGCGGCGATGGTGAGCGGCGGCGTGCTCGATCTACGGTGTTGTGGAGGCTACTGGAAGCGAGGAAGAGATTGGGGAGGCTCACCAGACTCGTGGAGACGTGCTGGAGCTCAACGTGGCAGTAGCTTATCGAGGGGCGCACGGACACAGCGGCAGGACCTCGTCGGAGTTGCTGGCGGCGTCAGGTGCTTGCAGATGAAGACGTTGCCGAGGCTCTGGATCGCCCTAGCACGAATCAGATGGGTCATGAGGTGTGCAAGGCCATGGCGAACAAGATAGCATCAAAGGGAAAGCAAGGGGCGGTCGCGTTTTACCTGGATTGCACGTCGGAGTCGAGCAGTGGTTCTGCCGCTTGCGGACGCGCACGGGGTCGGCGACCTAGGTCACGAGAAGGAAAATGAAAGGCATCATGGGATGCGCCAGAACATGCTGATCATGCTTGTTTGAAGCAGAGGCAAAGGGGTGGTCGATTCTCACCGGAATTAGTCGCCGAAGATCGTCGTTACATCGGCGGTCTGAGCTCGATTGTGCGTAGCCTGGTGGCAGAGTGAGCGGGGAAAGTGGGGGAAAATGGCCGCGGTGGCGAGGGGTTTAAGTAGCCAGGAGCGGGGCGAGAGTTATGCGCTGAATCAATGGAATTTAACGAGGTTTTAAACGCGGCGTCTCTGGCGCGGTGGTAACGGTGGAGCAGTCATCGCACGGTGATTGAGGACGACGATGACGGGGCAAAGTGGGACCAGGGTGTCAGCGGGTGGGTGTGCGCTGCTGCGGTGAGAAACAGAGGGAGAAGGGAGACCCCGGGTGGGCTGTTTTGGCTACTGGGCCGAAAGGGTGGCGCCTGGCCCAGTTCTAATTTTTTTATCCTTTTCTATTTCTATTTCGATTTTCAGGAAACATTTTTGAATGAGTTTCAAATAAGTTTGAATTCAAACCACTTCTGGATTTTTTTAAAGTGGGAATTGTACACATTTGGTTGCAGAACAATGTTGTACACTTTAAAATAATTTGGCACTTTGGAATTTTAAAATAAACAATATTTTTATTCATTGCTTAATAAGACAAAGAAATGGTTTTAAATTTGTTTCTTTGTTTTGAAATCTTTGTCCAAGCTTTGGAATTTATCAAACAAACCCATGAACAAACATATTTGGTTTAAAACAAACAATCTCTCATTAGAGAGTAGCATTGGATCAATGCCTTGCTTACATAAAATAATAGGCATTCAAAATGCTTCTGTTTTGTAATGACTTTGAAAATGACCCTGAAATGATTATGAATGTATGGATGATATGCAAACTTTGAAAATATGATTTTAGGTATGTTACAAATCTAACCCCCTTAAAGTGAATCTCGCCCTCGAGATTCGGATTGGCTAGCAAATAGGTGAGGGTGGTGTTTCCGAAGATCATCTTCTCTTTCCCATGTTGCTGATTCTTCGGAATGATGGTTCCATTGAACCTTGCAGAATTTAATAGTCTTAGTCCGAGTAACTCTTTCTGCGGTCTCAAGAATCTTTATGGGTTTTTCCTCATAAGTGAGATCACTTTCCAATTGGACCTCCTCCAAAGGTATAGTATCCTTCAAAGAAGTCTCTTCCATCTCTCGATGGCATTTCTTTAGCTGACTCACATGAAACACATTGTGAACTGCAGACAATGATTCTGGCAATTCAATTTCATAAGCTACTTCTCCTTTACGACTCAGAATCTTGAATGGTCCAACATATCTTGGGGCCAATTTTCCTTTGACTCCAAATCTCTTTTCTCCACAAAGTGGTGATACTCTAAGATAAGCTCTATCACCCACTTCATAGGTGACTTCTCTATGCTTAGGATCTGCGTAGCTCTTTTGTCGGGACTGTGCTATCTTCAATATGTCCTTTACTAGCTTGACTTTCTCTTGAGCCTCTTTGATCAGTTCTGGTCCGAACAAATTTCTTTCTCCCACACCATTCCATAGCAATGGGGTAGTACACTTTCTCCCATAGAGAAACTCAAATGGTGCCATCTCAATACTGGCTTGATAGCTGTTATTGTAAGAGAACTCTGCGTAAGGCAGACTTTCATCCCAACTGGTCCATAGTCTAGGGCACATGCCCTTAACATATCTTCTAGAATCTGGTTGGTCCTTTTTGTCTGTCCATCAGTCTGAGGATGAAAAGCAGTGCTGAATTCTAATCTTGTTCCCAATGACTCATGTAGTTGCCTCCAAAAATGAGAAGTGAGCTGAGTTCCCCTATCAGACACAATACTCTTGGGTACTCCATGCAGACATACAATCCTACTCATGTAGATCTTGGCTAACTTAGCACTTGTATAGGTTGTCTTCACAGGTATGAAATGAGCCACTTTAGTGAGGCGATCCACTACTACCCAAATAGAATCATATCCTGACCTGGTCCTTGGCAATCCAGTGATGAAATCCATGCCAGTCTTGTCCCACTTCCAATCAGGAATAGGTAGTGGTTGTAGCAATCCTGTTGTTTTTTGATGTTCCGTTTTCACTCTACTACATACATCACACAAAGCAATATGTTCGGCGATGTCCTTCTTGAGATTATTCCACCAAAACCTTTCCTTCATATCCATGTACATTTTGGTGTTACCCGGATGAATGGAATATGGTGAGTTGTGTGCTTCCTGTAAAATCAGTTTCCGAAGCTCCGGATCTTGCGGAACGCAGATACGTTTTCCATACCATAAAGTACCTTGTTCGTCTTCATGGAACCCTTTGGCTTTTCCCTTGCCAATATTTTCCTTAATCTCTTCAATTGCCTTGTCTATCTTTTGGGCTTCTTTGATTTTTTTCCAACAAGGTGGGTTGAACATCCAATGACATGAGATGTCCTTCAGGCACAATCTCCAATCTAAGGTCTCTAAATTGGGCACACAGATCATCTGGCAACTCTCCCTTAGTAAGGCCATTCACAAATACCTTACGGCTTAGAGCATATGCTACCACATTTGCTTTACCAGGGTGGTATTGCAAACTCAAGTCATAGTCCTTAATGAGTTCTAGCCATATTCTTTGTATCATGTTAATTTCTTTCTGAGTGAAGATATACTTCAAACTTTTGTGATCTGTGAACACTTCACATCGTTTTCCCAAAAGATAATGTCTCCATGTTTTGAGTGCATGGACAACAGAGGCTAACTCCAAATCATGAGTAGGGTAATTTACCTCATGAGTTTTGAGTTGTCTCGAGGCATACGCCACAACTTTCCCTTCTTGCATTAGAACTGCACCTAATCCATGATGAGATGCGTCACAATACACCTGGAAATCTTTCTCTAAATCTGGCAGACATAGGACTGGTGCTGTCACTAGTCTCTTCTTTAATTCTTGGAAACTGAGTTCACATCCTTCAGACCAAGCAAACTTCTTGTCTTTCTTTAGCAACTCTGTCATTGGCTTAGCTACCTTGGAGAAATTCTCAATAAATCTTCTGTAGTATCCTGCCAAGCCAAGGAAACTACGAACTTCCTTTACTGACTTAGGAGATTCCCATTCAGTTACAGCTGACACTTTTGCGGGATCAACTGCTACACCATCTCCTGACACAATGTGTCCAAGAAATCCAACTTCATTTAGCCAGAATTCACATTTGCTGAATTTGGCATACAACTTATGCTCTCTAAGTTTCTCAAGTATCAAACGCAAATGTCCTTCATGCTCTTCTTTGCTCTTGGAGTAGATCAAAATGTCATCAATGAAAACGACAACAAACTTGTCAAGGAACTCCATGAACACCTTGTTCATCATATTCATGAAGTAAGCTAGTGCGTTGGTCAAACCAAATGGCATCACTGTATACTCATACAATCCATAACTAGTGGTGAAAGCTGTCTTAGGTATGTCTTGTTCCCTTAGATTAAGCTGAAAATAACCTGACCGGAGATCAATCTTTGAGAATACACATGCTCCTTCTAACTGATCAAACAAGTCATTGATTCTCGGCAAAGGATATTTGTTCTTGATAGTCACCTCATTGAGTGATCGATAATCTATGCATAACCTTTGACTTCTATCTTTCTTTTCCACAAACAAGACTGGTGCTCCCCAGGATGAAGAACTTGGTTGAATAAATCCTTTCTGAAATTGTTCTCCAAGTTGTTTCTTGAGTTCTTTCAACTCATCAACTGACATCTTGTAAGGTCTCTTTGCTATTGGTCCTGATCCTGGCAGCAAATCAATCAAAAATTCCACACCTCTATCTGGTGGCATTCCCAGCAATTCTTCCGGAAACACATCCGGATATTCTCTCACAATTGGTACACTGTCTATTCTAACCCCCTTAAGAGAATTTAGCTTACTCCCTTTTGATTCAAAGTTAGTCTTGAATCTAATCCTTTTATTTTCTAGGGTTGTGAGTGTGACAATATGATTGGCACAATCTAGCACTCCCTTGTGCTTAGTCATCCAGTCCATCCCCAAAATGACATCCAATCCTTGGGAATTTAGGATTATCAGATTAACGGGAAACTTATACTTCCCAAACTCTATGACTAGGTCATGACATCCTGAGTTCACTATCATTTCTCCACTAGGAGAACTTACTTTTATAGGACACCCAATAGTTTCAACTAGAAGTTCATTTCTTTCAACAAATGCTCTTGATATGAATGAATGCGATGCGCCAGTATCGAAAAGAACAAGTGATGGAACAGAATTGAGTTTGAACTTACCAGCCACAGCATCAGGTTCTTCATAGATCTCTTCCACATTGATGTGGTTCACCTGTCCCTTTTGGAAAGGGTTGGGCTTGTTGGGTCCTTCAACTTTCTTTTCTGGGCATTCATTTGCATAATGCCCCATCTTCTTACACTTGAAGCATTCAACCTGACTGAGATCCTTCTTGACAGGCTGGCTTCCACTACCACTTCCACTTCCACTGTGGTGACTCTTGTGTCCACCCTTGTGGTTCTTGTACTTGTCATTGTCATGACTACGGTGATGTTTGTTGTCATGATGGCGGTTGTGGTTGTGGTGGCTATTGTACTTCCCATGCTTGTGGGATCCAGAACTCCCACTATCATCATAATGGGAACGCTTGTGAGATGATCCCGAGCTATGCTTGTCAGAGTTATGCTTCCTCTTTCTGCTTTCAACTTGTTTCATCTTGTTTTCCAAGATGGTAGCCTTGTCACAAAGAGATTGGTAGGTGGGGACATAGGCCACAGATAACTGCAGATTCAGTTCATCGTTCAATCCTTCAAGGAACTTCTCTTTCCTCTTGGCATCTGTATCAACTTCATCCGGTGCATAACGCGCCAGATTGTTGAACTCCTCGATATATTCAGCCACGCTGCGGTGGCGCTGCTTCAGGTTATGAAACTCCTTCTTCAAACTCATCACTCCCGATGAGATGTGAGCTGTACGGAAACCATCTTCAAAGATAGCCCATGTCACATCCTCAATGGGAGTGGTGATCTGGAAGTTATCCCACCAAGTAGCTGCTGGCCCTTCCAACAGATGTGCTGCAAACCTGACTTTCTCCTCGTCGGTGCAGCCGACAGTTACCAAATCCTTGTTCACAGAGCGTAGCCAATCATTGGCCACCATGGGATCAGTAGTTCCTGAGAACTTGGCAGGCCTCAGTCTTAGGAATCTGGTGATCATGTCAAATCCTGGTGGATTGTTCTGATTGTTGTTGTTGTTGTTATTGTTGTTGTTGTTATTATTCTTATTCTGCATGAAAGTGGTCATCATCTGCATCAGATGTGCCTGTGCTATCATCAACTGCTGCATCTCGGGGGTGACATTGTTGTTGTTCGGGTTGGGGTTGGCACGTCGAGGAGGCATTTGTGGTTTTCAATAAGGATAAGAATGAGATACCCATAGATGCTTAACATGCACAATAAATCACATAGACAATCACCAAAACAAGCATCAAAATAACATAAAGTTCAACGACATAACAACAAGTTTGAAAAGCAAACACACAAATAGCAAGCCATCCACATGTTGGATGGTCATTGCGACTCAATGATCATAAGCATGGTAAGTGATAGATAAATGAGTAGTCATCACTACTCCTCTGCACCAACCTCCTCTTCAACAAGTGTAAGACCTGCATTCTCCATAGCGGTCTTGTATTCCTCGACATTGTTAGTCAAGGCCTCTATCTTGGCTTTGAGAGCCCTCTTCTGTGAACGAAGTCTCTCAATCACACCCTGCTGATGCTCGAGCTCGAAGTCCTTGGCCTCTAGTTCTGCATTCATCTCTCGAATCCTCTTGTTCCTATCTTGGACTCTTTTCTCTTGGCTCTTGAACTTCCTGTCCTGGCTCTCAAACTTAGCCTCCATTTCCTTGACTATCTCGTCTTGCTCCGCGAAGAGTTTGTCCTTCTCACGAAGCTGCACCTGGAGCTCGTCATTGCTAAGCATGATGTTGGTCCTATCAGTATCTAGGTGCCTAAGTAGAACCTATAGGTCCTGGAGGTACAGACGAATCGGCTCTGTCGTCTCTCTAGCAGCATCCTCGAACTCAATAGCCTCACCATCCTCGTCGCGTCTTTCGAAGGCATGAAAGTGAGTACCTCTAAGCTCCTTGGAGTGCCTCCCTAACAGACGCCCAAGTAAATCCTACATGACTACCTCTAAGCCTCTCTCTTTGTCGTCATGCATAAGCTTGAAGGTGATAGCCTCCGTGGCTGGCTCAGTCTGGCGTCCCGGCTGAGTAACTTTGAAGCCCCAAAGGTCCTTCCTCTCAAACTTGGTGAGGGGAAGCATCATGATGCTAGGGAGCGGAAGATTGAGCACACTAGTGAGCTCAATAAGACGAGTGCCAAAACGAGTTCCCTTGAACTCTTCAGTCGTGCTGATAGTAACATTAGGCATCTATTTTATAAGATAAGAAAAGTTAGAATCAATCATCAATAGAAAAATCTCAAGACAAAGTATCACAAGCATATCATTTGCAAACACACAAGTTATGGCATACATAATTTCATTACAATTATTCCAAGGTTCAACATAACTTAGACAAAAAAATTGGAAATAAAACGATAAGTGTGGTGGTCCAACTAACGAAGTACATTCCAACTCTCACTCACTAGACAAAATGGCTATCAAAGCATCTTTAGTGGCCATCTGTCTATCTTGTTCACAAGATTCCCAAATCAAGTCTATGATGTCTTCCCTTAGTTGTTGGTTGGTAGTCTCCAACTCTTGGGTATGCTTCTTTTCTTCCCTAAGGTCATTTTGGGTGTTAAGCATTCTGCACTTGAGTCTATCACCAAGCTCCTTGATGGCCTTCCAAGCTGCATCTCTTGCAGAGTCAAAGAATGTGGTGTGCATCACTGAGTTGGTGACCATGCAGAATCCTGATTCCTTGTGGTTGTCTTCCTTGTTTTTGTACAAGTGAAGTTGCACCCACCAATACTCCTCTCCTTCATCCATCACAGGGAAACCTTTGTACACAGCTGCACCATGTATCCCCATGGTAACCATACGGTTCTTGAGGGCTTTTGGAAATTCAGTCTCACACTCCAAAGTCATGGTCATGAGTGGTCCCTTCCTTACGGCTTCATTGATGGAGTTCATCTACAAATAGAGATGAGAAAGAATATTAGAAAAGTTTACGAGAAGAAAAGACAAGTGTAGAAAATTTTCAGAGTGTTGAAATTTTTCCTTAGTGGTTTCTAATCCAATCCTAGGGTTATAATCCTACAGGCAACACAGTGCTCTGATACCATCTGTAAGATCCCTCCCTTATAAAGGTAAGGATCCCTGTGATTGCAATGCTAGTCCCTGGATCAAATGCTAGCATCCACAGTTTAAGATGAAGTACACAGAAACAAAGGTCATTATTACATCGTCATTCCAGAGATAACATAGTCTTTTACAACTCCATGGCTATAGGCCAAATACAAGAGTTTAAGCATAACAATATAAATAAAGTCTTCATCTTCATGTGCCACAGGCAAGCATGTTGAGTGTAGACTCATAACCCCTAATCATCATCAGAGTAACCTGCAACATCACAAGTTACAGCCGCAGTGGGTCAATACATTGGAATAGTATTGGCAAGTGATACCTTAGCAAAATATTAGCATCTAGTTACTACATGAATTTGGCTAAGTGTAGCTTAGGCTTGCTTTGCTCAAAATAGGTTTTACCTATTAGTTGAAAACACTAAGTTTTTCTTTGACAAAACTTTCCCAAGGAACCACCAATAGAAATTGGTGAACCTTCACCCTTGTTCCACCACAAGTTTTAACTTAGAAAGTTGGGATGAGGAGATTCTTGATAGCTTCCATGTCTTGATGCTCAAATTGTCCAATACCAGGGACATGGCTAAGTACTTAGATTCTTCCATCTGTAGAGGTTGTGCACTTTCCCCACAAGACTTGATTTTCACCAAGACAGGACCTTTCAGAAGCCTTCCCTTAGACCAAATGGACGCGTTCCAACCTATCATCCCACTACCACCAACTGTCCAAATGGCTAAGTTATTGCAACCTATATGATCCAGGCAGATCCCATAATGCCATGTGGCTGCACTAGAAGCTTCTTAACATTTGGCATCTCAAATCCCTTTGTTCCTGGGTGGCTTTCCATAAGTGAGATACACAAGGTAAACCATAGAAATGGGCCTTGTGTAACCACTCAACACAAACCATTCTTTCCATTCCACCCAGGTGTTTCATTCACTTAGTTGTTTTATTAAGCAAAACCATAAGTCAAAGACTTCACAATATTTTCCATAACATGATTATATTCCACCCTTGTTTGCTATTATCTAGGCTAAGCATGGCAATGACTAGTATCTTAACTTAAAGGAAATTCTAACATTTCTACAACTACTAGGATTTCCCAAGCATAGAATATAGATACTTAGCAAAATAATCATGCAAGACCTATACAAAATATTTCTAATGCGTAGGTAAAATATTGGGATAAAACATGAAGCACCACTTGCCTTGGTAGTTGGGAGAGTAGCAACAACAATCTTCACAACCACAATCACTATTAGCACCAAAATCTACACATAAAATAATAGCACCACATTCACATATCAAAATATACAAACAAAAATATATGGATGCATGCAAATTCCATGTGATGATTTTTCTAAGTCAAACAAGACAAGTATACAGTACTGAATCCTAAACAATACCAAGACACACTAAATAAACTTTTTTTGATCTTTAAATCATTTTTCAAATAATTTCTATACTCAAAATAAGCCTACAAATGTCTCTGTAAAAATAATCAATTTTACAGAAGCAAAACATTAAACATATTGCATAAATGGATAGAATTATTTCTCCTGATTACAATGATATAAAATTTGCAAAATTTGAACGTGTGGATCAAAAGTTATGAATTTTGCAAGTTTGAATCACTAATAGATCTATTTCAGATTTTTAAAACGAAGAACATGCCACGCGTCACGTTCTGATTCGTCTATACCGCTTCGCACGGATCGGCCGATGCGGTGCGTTGGATCTAAAGTAGATCGCACGGATCAGATCAAAAGATACCCCTTAGGGTTATGTTCTATCGTAGCCACTGGATCAAGATCCTACGGCCGTTGATCAAGCGACCAACAACTAGCGGCGCGCGACGATGGTGAGCGGCGGCGCGCTCGGTCTACGGAGTTGTGTAGGCTACTGGAAGCGAGGAAGAGATTGGGAAGGCTCACCAGACTCGTGGAGACGTGCTGGAGCTCAACGTGGCAGTAGCTTGTCGAGGGGCGCACGGACACAGAGGCAGGACCTCGTTGGAGTTGCTGGCGGCGTCAGGTGCTTGCAGATGAAGACGTTGCCGAGGCTCTAGATCGCCCTAGCACGAATCAGATGGGTCATGAGGTGCGCAAGGCCATGGCGAACAAGATAGCATCGAAGGGAAAGCAAGGGGCGGTCGCGTTTTACCTGGATTGCACGTCGGAGTCGAGCAGTGGTTCTGCCGCTTGCGGACGCGCACGGGGTCGGCGACCTAGGTCACGAGAAGGAAAATGAAAGGCATCAAGGGATGCGCCAGAACATGCTGATCATGCTTGTTTGAAGCAGAGGCAAAGGGGTGGTCGATTCTCACCGGAATCAGTCGCCGGAGATCGTCATTACATCGACGGTCTGAGCTCGATTATGCGCAGCCTGGTGGCGGAGTGAGCGGGGAAAGTGGGGGAAAATGGCCGGCGGTGGCGAGGGGTTTAAGTAGCCAGGAGCGGAGCGAGAGTTATGCGCCGAATCAATGGAATTTAACGAGGTTTTAAACGCGGCGTCTCTGGCGCGGTGGTAACGGTGGAGCAGTCATCGCACGGTGATTGAGGACGACGATGACGGGGCAAGGTGGGACCAGGGTGTCAGCGGGTGGGTGTGCGCTGCTGCAGTGAGAAACAGAGGGAGAAGGGAGACCCCGGGTGGGCTGTTTTGGCTACTGGGCCAAAAGGGTGGCGCCTGGCCCAGTTCTAATTTTTTTATCCTTTTCTATTTCTATTTCGATTTTCAGGAAACATTTTCAAATGAGTTTCAAATAAGTTTGAATTCAAACCACTTATGGATTTTTGTAAAGTGGGAATTGTACACATTTGGTTGCAGAACAATGTTGTACACTTTAAAATAATTTGGCACTTTGGAATTTTAAAATAAACAATGTTTTTATTCATTGCTTAATAAGACAAAGAAATGGTTTTAAATTTGTTTCTTTGTTTTGACATCTTTGTCCAAGCTTTGGAATTTATCAAACAAACCCATGAACAAACATATTTGGTTTAAAACAAACAACCTCTTATTAGAGAGTAGCATTGGATCAATGCCTTGCTTACATAAAATAATAGGCATTCAAAATGCTTCTGTTTTGTAATGACTTTGAAAATGACCCTGAAATGATTATGAATGTATGGATGATATGCAAACTTTTAAAATATGATTTTAGGGATGTTACACTTGCCGAATAGCCAGCGGGAACATGTATCTGCTAGTCCGAGACCATGGGGGATATATTCTAGAGGGGGAGAGAGATCCTTCACGAGGAGGTGTGAGTGAGAGATAGGAGAGGGGGTTCCTTTTATAGGAGGAGGGGGCACCCAAGGGGGTGGCCGCCGGCCATGGGGGATGCCCCTCCCCTCCTTCATTCATGTGGGTGGACACTCCACTTACAAAAATCCATTCAAATCCCTCCACTCAAAATCCCACTCAAACTTGCTATTAAATTTCCACCAAATTTAATGCAAGCTCTCGTTAAATAAAACTATTTTATTTTATTCAGAATTTTGTCAATTACTTTAATGACAAACATTCACAAATAACCCCTTGCTAGAATTATATTTCACATGCATAACCTCTTTATGCAATTTCACCCGAAAACTTGTTTCGGTATCTAGTGAAATAAATTCCTGCGCTTGTTTATTCTTTCAGCATGAAACATTTGCTCCAACTGGATATCAGTGTCCCTTAAGTGTGTCACCCTATGGTTCGCGAATAATGCGGACATGATCGGGACCCTTCTCCGATCAATAATCAATAGCGGGACCTGGAGATCCATACTGACTCCCACACATTCAACGATGACTTTCCTGTGATCGTCGGAACCTTTTACGCTTGTATCTTAATCCCTGTGTTTCACGATATATTACATGTCCGAGATTCTACCATCGGTATCTCCATACCTAGTTTGATCTCGTTACTAACATGCACTCTTTTCTCGTTCCCGTGATATAACATTCTAGTGATCAAATTACTTGCTTGCAAGATAACCAATGTGATATCACCGAGAGGGCCCAGAGTATATCTATCCATCATCGGGATGAACAAATTCCACTCTTGATCCATGATTCTCAACATAACACTTTAGTAGCTTTGAAGCCATCTTTATAATCACCTAGTTACGGTGTGACGTTTGATGTCAACAAGAAACTCTTCCGGTGTTAGTGATTGGCATGATCTCATGGTCTAAGGATTAGGATCACTTCGTAAGTTGGTTATAGCAATATAAACTCAATGACTTTGATCGTAATGCTATACTTCAGATGAATGTTCATCACACCATTACACTAATGTTGTGATCTCGTTATTAACAACATCCAATGTCTATGATCACGAAACTATGATCATCTTGTTAATCAACGAACTAGTTTATGAGAGAGGCATAACTAGGAACTTTCTGTTTGTTTATTAAACACACATGTATTAACGTTTCCGTATTAATACAATTATAGCATGCAAAATAAACATCTATCATATACTTGGAATACACATAATAAACACTTTATTATTGCCTCTTAGGGCATATTCCCTTCAAGTCCTTCATTGAAAAACTATTTTTCAACGATGTCTTAACAGACTCAAGCATAGGAATGTCATTTCCAATCAGTAATATATCATCTACATATAAGATTAGAAATACCAGCGCTCTCCCACTTTCCTTCTTGTAAACACAAGGTTCTTGTTCATTTTTTATGAAGCCAAACTCCTTTACAACTTCATCAAACCGAATGTTCCAACTCCGAGATGCTTGCTTCAGCCCATAAATAGACTTTAGAAGTTTGCATACCTTTCCAGCATTGTTTGGATCGACAAAACCTTCGGGCAGCATCATATACATGTCCTCAGTTAGGATTCCATTTAGGAAAGCCGTCTTGACATCCATCTGACATATTTCATAGTCGAAATGTGCAGCAATGGCTAGAACTATCCGTATAGATTTAAGCATCGCTACGGGCGAGAAAGTCTCGTCGTAGTCAACTCCTTGAACTTGTCGAAAACCTTTTGCAACAAGTTGAGCTTTATGGATGTGAACATTTCCATCCATATCAATCTTCTTCTTATAGATCCATTTGCACTCGATGGCTTTAAAACCATCAGGCAGGTCAACCAAGTTTCAAACTTGATTGTCTCCCATGGACTCTATCTCCGATCTCATGGTGATCAGCCATTTCTCAGAGTCTGGGTCCATCATCGCTTCTGCATAGGTCGTAGGCTCATCATTGCCTAACAATAATAATTCCCGCGCTTCGCGGAGCCTCGCCGACCTTCGTGGTTGTGGTGCTTCTATTGCCACAGGTTCCTCAACTTGTTCTGCTACAATAGCATCACTCATAGAAGCATCCCCGACTGTCTCATCTTGAACTTCTTCAAGTCGCACCGACCTTCCACTTGTTCCCTTTGTGAGAAACTCTTTCTCTAGGAAAACACCACTACGAGCGACAAACACTTTGCCCTCTTCTCGGTTGTAGAAGTAATACCCTAAGGTTTCCCTCGGATATCCCACAAAAATGAACTTATCCGATTTGGGTGTTAGCTTGTCCGACTGAAGTCGCTTGACAAATGCATCACAACCCCAAATTTTTAGAAAAGACAAACTAGGATTCTTTCCAGTCCACATCTCATACGGTGTCTTAACTACGGATTTAGATGGTACCCTATTAAGTGTGAAAGTTGCTGTTTCTAGAGCGTAACCCCAAAATGATAATGGTAAATCCGACTAGCTCATCATCGATCGAACCATGTCCAACAAAGTTCGATTGCGTCGTTCGGAGACCCCGTTTCTTTGAGGCGTTCCGGACGGCATGAGTTGTGGAACAATTCCACAACACTTAAGATGATCGCTAAATTCGTGACTCAAATATTCACCTCCATGATCAGATCGCAAGGCCTTTATTCTCTTGCCACATTGATTCTCTACCTCACTCTGAAACTCCTTGAACTTTTCAAAAGTTTTAGACTTATGCTTCATCAAGTAGACATAACCATATCTACTGAAATCATCAGTGAAAGTAATGAAGTAGTGATATCCTCCTCTGGCTGTCGTGCTCATTGGTCCACATACATCAGTATGTATGAGTTCCAACAAGTATGTCACTCTCTCGGGCAAACCCGAAAAAGGCGACTTGGTCATCTTTCCAAGTAAACAAGCCTAAAATGTCTCGTATGATTCAAAATCAAACGAAGTTAGAAGACCATCACCATGGAGCTTCTTCATGCGCTTTTCACTTATATGCCCCAAACGACAATGCCATAAATAGGTAGGACTCAAATGATTAGGCTGAAGCCTTTTAGCACTAACATTGTAAACAGATGCATCATCAAGATTTAAAATAAATAACCCATTCACAATGGGAGCATTAGCCATAAACATATCATTCTTAGAGATTACACAACCATTGTTTATACTCGCAAATGAATATCCATCCCTCATCAAACATGAAGGTGATAAAATGTTTCAACCCATACTTGGAATGTAATAACAATTATTCAACTCCATAATAAATCCTGACGAAAGGTGAAGTTGCATGACGCCGAAGAACAACGCAGCAACCCTTGCTTTATTTTTGACGCGAAAATCCAGTTCGCCTTTTCTACACTTCTCTAGTCCTTATTAGCCCCTGCATCGAATTGCAAATATGAGTAACCTATCCGGTATCAAATACCCAAGAGTTAACATAGGAATCATCGAGAAGAATGTCCACAACATTTACAACAAGCGTACATGAGTGGGAATACTCTTACTTCCACTCTTCTTGAAAGAAGCCTGGTACTTGCTGCAGTTTCTCTTCCAGTGGCCATGTTCATGACAAAATAAGCACTCGGTGTCTTCTATAGGTCCAGCCTTTTGCTTGGGTGCAGGCTTAGGGATCGTATCCTTAGCCTTGCCCTTCTTCTTCCAAGAAGTACCCATTTTCTTGAAGCTAGGCTTGTTCTACACAACCATCACATGGCTATGCCCTGCACACTTCTTCATGTCACTTTTTGCTGTTTTTAGCATCCCACATAACTCATTAAGGCTCTTGTCGACCCCATGCATATGGTAGTTCGAAATGAATTGCCCATAGCTAGATGGAAGAGACGCCAAAATGAAGTCAGTAGCCAACTCTTGGCCTAGTGTAAAACCAAGCTTTTCCAAAGTCTGACTGTAACCAACCATTTTGATCACATGGGGGCCTACACCTGCTCCCTCTGCCAGCTTGCATTCCACAAAGGACTTGGTGATATTGTACCTCTCAGTACTGGCCTGAGTCTGGAGCATGTCCCTAAGCGCGACGATCATATCGTACGCTTTATGTTCCATGCATGCAAGCATAAGACAGCTAACCTCAAGAGAATCATCACATGCTCTCTTGTAGGCATTCTTGAGGGCAACAGATGCATTATCAGCAGGTTCATCAGGGATTGGGGGTATCCAGAACCGTTTCCTTTTTATCAGACCTGAGAACAATTCTCAGGTTATGGACCTAGTCCGAATAGTTTATTCCATTAAGTTTATCTTTGTCAAGAATCGAACGCAAAGAAAAAGGTGATGCAGTGTTCGGTGCCATTGATCTACAACAGAAAACATGCAAAATACTAAGCCATGTAACCATGAAAGAGTAAAACATATTAAACAATTTAATAGCATATACTACCACTTAAATCAATATCCCTCTATTGATACTAAGTGATTCAAGATCCACAATTAACAAGTCGACTAGTGAGCTTTAGCATCACTGCTAGAAGACAAGGTAAATCGATAAGCAACACTTGCTAATCATATCACATATGACTCTTATTGTTGGGTGACATCTCTATGTCAAAACTAGGCGCCCAACCTTTATGCCCCAAGGTACTTAACTGTTAAGATGACCTTATCAAGCTCACCAAACCTTATGCATGTAGGTATCCGATACAAACCCATCCAGCCAAGGAAAACCGCGGCACCATAATTTCATAGGCCCACCAACAATTGTACATGGCAAAGGATGGTGCAAGGTTTGGTTGGGAGGGCATGGTTTAACTTAAACTTTGCAAGGGATCATTCTACTTTTATCATCTAAGCATGCATAGAGTAAAACACATAAGAATAACATTCACATAGTTGTGACACAGTATGGCCCATTTTCTCATGGTGATCTCTATCGCCATAGAACCTGTCCACCATGATGATCTCCATCTTCATGTTTCATGCGGGCCATCCTCCAAGTGATGAGTCCTCCAATAACTAATACAAGCTATTACTCCTAACAGCTAGTAACCAAAATTACATAGTATTGGGATCATCACAAGTTGGCACGCAGGCCATTACAATAATTGACAACACATATAGCTCCAGCCGTGTTGCCCTACTCACAACATACAGGTCATGAAAATTTTCATACATGCATGACATACATATATGGGCCATACTGATCACATACGTCCTGCAAAAACAAGTTATGCATAGAATCGCATTCTACCGGATCATGTGAACTCACAACACCTAGTTACCTTAACGAGATACAAAAGGAGCTACAATTAAGGAGGGTCTAGGGGGTCTCCCCCAGCGGGGTTTGAAGGGGCAGCGCCCCTCGCCGTATCTCCAGGCGTCCGGAAAACTGTGAAAAATGACAGATCGAATCTACACAATTTTCTTTAAGGATTTTGATTGGCAAATCAAATTTACCATAAACCGTCTATTGTTCCGATCTGATCAAACTCCTTTGATCATGGTACATCAATTTTAGATCTAGGTTCCAATTCGATCAATCATATTGATCTTCGGCGTGATTTAACAGGATTTATGTGTCACTATCTACCCCGATGGCGGAAATCGACCGATAAGGGTAAGTCGTTCGACAACCTCAGAATCACGATCACGGAAAGCAAGATCATAGATCAATCCTGAACCACCGCAATACAAACGATCACATCATTCATATCAATCTGCATATCACCATATGCAAACATCCTGAACCAATAACTGAACAACATCAGCTCTAATACCACTGAAGGGATACGGGTAGGCTACACTAGCGCAAATCAAAAAAATTCTACCGCGTAAACCAGGATAACTGTTGTCATAGATCACGGGATTACCACTAGACGCGCGATTGCGGAACTTGATGAAGCGTGTCGAGGCAGTGTAGACGTTCTATGTCTCCTCCTTGTTCTCGTCCCACGAGCAGCTTCCCTTGCGCGGCTCGTCCAAGTGCCACAGATGCGGCACCTCCGAGGTATCCACACGTGCGGGGTGGAAGCGTTAGACGCCGGACTGCTAGGTCCGCGCGTGCAACATAGGCGTGAGGAGTGGCGGCTGGGTGGAATGGTCTAACCCTGGTTAGCTCGCCCCACCCTCCCTTATATAGGCGTCCCTAGTGGGCTTCTACATTAGCAGCCCATTAGTAGCCTAAGCCTGGTCTAATTCGGATCCAATCCTTATTAGGCTTCCAGCCCCTTAAGTGTGTGACCCTATATGTTCATATACGTATAGACATGACACGAATACACTTATTCTGTCAGTAGTTGGTAGCGGTTTCTAGCAAGACGTGCCAACTCCTAAACGTATACAAAGATCATATCGGACGAACCATCACAAGGTTTAGTACATGTATTTCCCTTTGCCTCATGATATTTGGTCTATCTCCAAGCTGACTTTCCTTTCTCGATACTGTGATTCGGAATCCCTTTACTAGGTTAACTCTTAACCATATGTAGCACAACCATGCATTTCTGGATCCGATCACTCGAGGGCCCCAGAGATATCTCTCTCAAGTAGAGAGGGGCAAATCCCATCTTGATTGACCATGTCTTGCAACATGCTTCAGGACAAACCCTAAAGCTACCTTTATAACTACCCAGTTATGGAGTAGCGTCTAATATCCCCAAAGTAGGTCCATCCACATCTCAAGTACATGCGACAATCTCAGGTCTAAGGACAAAACATACACGATGTGTAGAGAGAGCTGCAAGTCTAATTACCAGTCTCAAGTTGGGTCAGTCCAACCCCATGTTCATAACATGTGTTCACATCATTGGTTTGACATCTCCATGTCTATGACTTGCGAAACATAGTCATCAACCAATCGATGTGCTAGTCTAATATTCATGTGTGTCCTCACATGAACTCCGACTAGGGACAACTATTAAATAACCATACAAGTAAAGAGTTTCACAAACAATTCACATAATTGCCAATCAATACAAGTTGCCTGATATGGATATTTAAAGAATATTACAAAAACTCATGGATACATAAGAAATATAATTATCTCTATGATTGCCTCTAGGGCATATTTCCTTCACTTTTGTCACCGTCATTTCTCCACTTTCAAAATGAAGACATATATACATAGACATTGTCACACTCGCACGCCCATGGGAGGGCTCTCTCTTAAAACTCTTGGTCAATTGTCGAAGGTCGGGAGGTTTTCTTTCCATAAACTTCACTAGTTTTGAGACGGGTAAGATAAATGGTTAACCCATTCGAAAGTTGACGGTAACACTATCATCTTGAATGAAATGTTAAGTGCTTATATAGTTTGTCCATGTTCAGTGAGCTATCTTAATGTTAGTAAGACGTTCCATGATCATTCTGAAAGGATAATATACCGGTTGGTATGTGTATTTATGCCACATTCACTATAGTAGGAAGAAAAAGAAATGTGCAAGTCCTTGAACCACTGGTTTTATCGTGCACAACTGCTTTCGTCGTGCTTGAGATCACACGATACCATCATGCACACCTTCTTTTTGCCATGCACAACCGTTGCTTTCATTTTGCTTTCACTAGAGATTAGATTTGAAAATATCACATAGGAAAAACTTCGATAATTTCATAGCAACAAGTTTGCAATTAATTAATTTTCTGTTGGTGCGCAAAGATATCCATGTCAAACACATAAAATGTTCAAACAACATGAAAATATGATGTATATCACACAAAATGCTCCATATGTAGTATCATTTTCTAAAATATCTCCAACATCCACCTAAAATGTTCATATATTTTAACACAACATTTTTATTCAAGGTATTGTTTACACAACTTTGGAAAAATGCACATAGATAAAATTAAATTACAAAAAAAGAACAAAGAATGAAGTGTAAAAAAGACACTAAAACCAGAAAAAGAGAGACGAAAATACAAAAGTAACATAGAAGGTTGAAAGAAGAAGAAATAGGAAAATGAAAATACACAAAAATTAAAAATAGTGGGTTTGACGAAGTTCCTAGAGGAGTTAGATGGCAAATCACCATCTGCCGCAATGTGTGGGAACTATGATTTTTTTATTTATTTGATCAGTTGTTATAGTCCATTTCGTCCTTTCTTGTGTGTAGATTACTAAGTTCTTCATGACCCAATAAGTTTTAAATACCTCTGAATTTTCTTTTATTTGATTTTTTTGAGACAATAGATTTTGCATGATTTTTGTTGTGACTCATCTCAATTGTATATCCTTTTTTCACCTACTAGTTAAATGCCCGTGCGTTGCCATGGTCATTAGGTTTCTTTTTTTAGTTATCATATATGTAAATGTAATAGACATGAATATTCCTACATTTTTGCAGTAAATCATTGGGCCGAAGTAAAGAGCATCCTTTAGCACACACAAAATTAAATGGCTCGTGATCAAAAGGTTTCCTACTATTTCAGGATGGAAATGCAAGTTAAATGTCGGAAGATGTTTTGCTCATAGATAGATGCGCCGATTATAAAAAAGTGTAAAATCCACATTTTAAATGTCAAAAATTATGAAAAAAAATCGTTTGTAATTCTATGTTCGCACATAAAGTTTCATGGAAATGAACCATAATTACGGTGTCAGGTCTGTTTCTTTTTGTACAATCCTAGATAATTTTCGAGGTAACTCACAAACGATCCATGATGAATGTATGTGTAGTAGTGTTGACATATAGATATTTACGAGTTTTCTAATCCTCACTCGCCTGAGAATTCTCAAGTCTCAGCCAACATCGAGAACCGTAGATCCAACTTTGAGGACCGCGTGAGAATTTACATTTTTTAAGTCTGAGAACAAGTTGTAAATATTTGCACGATTTAAAAATTATTATATCAAGGATATATCAAGGTGACCGTTTAAACAAATTCATAAGACTCAGTGAGTGAGGCTGAGACTTACACTCCCAAAACTATATGTATGTCTCTACTCTCCAGAGCATGAGTCCAAAAATGTGCTTGTTAGAATCGTCTTGCAGAATAGCAGTAACACTATGATATCCATCCATCGTAACATTTGTTTACCGCATATACATTTTCCACACGTGCGTCGAGGGAACCAAAGAAGTAGACATTTCCTTCACCAAGGATTGATGGAGTTTTATGACAACATGCTGCAAGCTGCAACATGCCACACTATGAATTGCACAAGGAAAATGTGTATTCGATAAATTTAAAAAGCGGAAAACTTAGGGATGATCTATAGATAAATATTTATGGTACAAACTGAACTTTTATGGATCACTGTAAGAAAGGATGATATCTATTTACTAAATACTGCTACTACAACTAAATTTTCGTGGGTCACTATGAAAAAGGATGATATCCATTTACTTAATACTTACAACTGAACTTATAAGGATTACCGTAAGAAAGGATGATATGTATTAACTAAATTCTAAACCTGAAGGAAACTAAGAAAAAGGGAACGAACCTGCAATATTTTGGACAAAATATTGAACATATAGATTGAGCAATAGAGCAAGCTGCACACTGTTGTGAAGTACTCCTGTATATAATAAGAAAATTTAACTAAACTATGAACAAATGTTACCACTGTGCATGGAAGTTGTCAGAGACATTGTGATTCCGATATTTGTCCTCCAATGAAACAACAAGCATGCGGAGTGATAATATATTGCAAAGCATTAGTAACAAATCTATTTACGATATAGCTAACCAGCAGCCAACTTTAAACTGGAAAATGAAGTCTAAGATGTTTGGAAAATAGACAGAAAATAGATATGATGGTGTAAATATGACTATCTGAAGTCTGGATATTCTTCATACATATACAAATGAACAATGCAAGAACACTTTCCTCATTTCGCATCCTCTCACTCCAAGTTTCACTCTAGCTCTGGACTTCTAATCATCTGTTTTAGCATAATAAAGCTACCACCTTGTACATGATTTTTAGCCCTGAATATGCCATTGATAGAGAAGGAAGATATGTTGTGGCATATAAAGAAAACAGAAGAGATCGAGATGGAAAAAATATTCAATGTATTTGGTGGAAAACAGAAAAGCGCACCTTTAGTTATGCTAGATATCAAGACCATGAGCAATACCCTGAATTACAATATAGTATCCACTCAAGACCTTACTATCTCACCAGCATGATAGTCACCTAGAGATCAGCAAAGAATTCAGTTGTAGGAAGTCAAACTGAAATGCAGACTGGTAGAAATATTGGAAATGGCAGAGCTTGAGAAAGTGGCGCACACACATCTAGTGTTGCCCCTCATCGCCTCACCATGACATCCAGTTCAGACCATAGCGAAGCATACAGCTTACTGATATCCTCCAAGAGTGACTCATAATCCTCTGTACCATAGATATGCATGAAATAAATTGACAAACAAATATGTATACGCAAGAAAAAACAGATTATATGCTTCTTGATGACGTATGTTGACATGGTATTAGAACATGACATAACTGAAGAGTACTTCACAACAAAACATTATAGTTTTGCATAGTCTGCACGCATAGAGGGTCTCGCGCTCTCTGCTTGGCATCCATTTATGCACTCCATCAAACATCCTTAGACCATGCAACATTAAACACACCAACAATAGAGTAACTGTCATAAAGACCATGTAGATCGTGAAAAGCAGAATAATGCAGTATTGTCCACACTTCATATTGCAAAACAAAATTTGTTTCTGAAAGTGTAGATTCATGGTATTTTGTGGGAAAAAATAGGTACCAGACAACACACTACCACCACGCTAAAAGCACGTTCTCAGGGTTACAAGTAAAATAGTTAGGAGAAGAATTATATTTATCTCTCCTTATTCTTCTACAAGTTTGAGCACAATTGACAGTGTTGTAGTTCTTAGCTACGTGATACAAAATTAGCCCACTGTGGTAATGCTAGTATTTTTTTAGTATTTTACATTCAACTCTAGTAATGTAAGGTTATGACCACTAAATTTCTCCAATAAATATTGACATCCAAATAAAATAGAAATAAAAAATTGTGCTCCCAATTTCTCAAAGAAAAATGCATCTCAAGAGCAAAATTAAAATAGATATAACTTTAATTTGCATATAAGGTGGATCAGCTACCATACAAAAAGATCATGGTACATGCTCCCTAACCGTGCTGAGGTTTAAATTGCTAAGTTAGGTGATCAGTTGTCCCTGCAAAGAAGAAAGAGCCGACGTTTTAGCTGTAGCAAAACATAATCCTCAAAATCTATACATGTAGTCAGTGAAAGTTACAGAACAAAATAAGCAATGAACCGAGGAATCAAGAAGCTAGATATGTGCATATATCGCAAGAAATAAATTACATGGTACACAAGCAAAATGCAGTAATAAGTTCCCGCTCACCAATCTGAATGTGGTATCCTCATATTTTCCAATACATTCCTTGTGCAGTTCTGCTTGCCAGCACCTTGTATGCTGCAACCCATATATCTCAATCAACAAGAGATGAGACTACTTGTTCATCGACATGATGATCTGCTACCACGGCAAACTGAGTTGCAAGTTTCAACCATAAATAAGCCAAAGATTGGTAATCAGAAAAAACATGAAAAGTTGGTAATCAAAAACCCAATTACTTCACTATAGCTGTAATATGAATCTTAACTCACAACTTCTAGGCTGAGAAAGCTACGACATCCACATTTCTACTTTTATATGTAGATCTCGGATCATTAAATAACTTAGCATTCTAGAGCTTAGGGTGTTCAAGTCCAGATTTGGGTTAAACCATTGGCAAACCAGCTAACATTCATATGTCAATATCCTACAAAATCATGACCAGACATAAAGCCAACATTAAAAAAATTAATATAGATCAGCAAACCATTGAAAACATGCTTCAAGAGAAATCACACGTATAGAATAGATCTACTGAAATCATGGTGAACTGAGCTACAGATGGATGGGGGAGAGGGAGAGCTTACACAAGGGCAATCTTGAAGAAATCTACAAGCTGGGAAAACGACATGTTGAGGTATTCCATGATCCTCGGCACGTCTTCAAACATATAGGATGTACAGAGAAAGAGTGAGATCCTAGGCCATGGCTAGTGTCGATGACCTCAAAAGGTAAATTTAGTTTAAGTTGAATACCCTTCTCGACAAGGACGAAGATGTAGATGTTGCCGGGTATATCCCAGACCTCCGTAGTAGATTTCTCCCTGACTTGCTCTAGTGAGGGATTGATGCTCCCGTCAGGGTCATGCTTCCGCACGAACTGGCCGCCAAAGCTGAAGATGTCAGGGACTCGGGGCATGTCCTGGAAAATTGGCGAGGAGGCTGGTGGTGCAGCTTATGGAGGAATCCGGCAGAGAGAAACATGTGCTCCGGGAGGAGGCGGTCGCCCAGGGGAGCCGACAGTGATCTGGGCGGTGAATGGGTTGACCCCTGGCGCTGCCCAGCCCCATCCCCTCGTCGGCCCCTCTTACCATCTGCCCCATTGTGCCTCGTGTTTGCAATCCCTATTAGGATGGAAGCACCAGAGGGAATCCTATGGCGATGTCGATGGCTTTGCTGCCTCCGCCTCCCTCCTGCACCGGCTGCTGGCGGTAAGGCAGGTGTGAGCGTAGTGCTCGTGCGGGGACGCGGTGGGCGTGGAGGCGCAAAGGGCGGAGACATCATCGGCTGGTGTGAAGGGGAATTTATGTTTGCAAGCGGTTTTTGCAAGAGGGGCACGACGAAGGAGTGCGCGACGAAACGAGGAGCGAAATGCTACTGGGCAGAAAACGGAACCGTTTGTATTTTTTAAGTAGTAGAGAAGAGATAGAGATAGTAGAGATTCAGAGAATGGGAGCTAGTTTGTCTTTTTAAATAATGTATGATGACAATTTTGAGAAAGTGTTGATGTATTTGGATAAATAGGAAGGACCAGGTTAGCATCTACAAAAGGAGTTATATTCTATTGTAGACGGAAAGTTCTATTTAAGTATATTCATGCTTTGGAAGCAGATGAATGCAACGGAGTTGGCTGTTGCAGGAGGGAGACAACCCATACTGCAATTATAGGCTTAGATGTGAGTTGGACCCTCTGTCCGTATTTGGACTCGGTTTCTTGTAAACATTGGCTGAGCTACATGCATGCCCCTCCCAATTTCTCAAAGAAAAATGCATCTCAAGAGCAAAATTAAAATAGATATAACTTTAATTTGCATACAAGGTGGATCAACTACCATACAAAAAGATCATGGTACATGCTCCCTAACCGTGCTGAGGTTTAAATTGCTAAGTTAGGTGATCAGTTGTCCCTGCAAAGAAGAAACCACCAAGTTCTGCACCAAAAGTAAGGTCACTTAGAGCCGACGTTTTAGCTGTAGCAAAACATAATCCTCAAAATCTATACATGTAGTCAGTGGAAGTTACAGAACAAAATAAGCAATGAACCGAGGAATCAAGAAGCTAGATATGTGCATATATCGCAAGAAATAAATTACATGGTACACAAGCAAAATGCAGTAATAAGTTCCTGCTCACCAATCTGAATGTGGTATCCTCATATATTCCAATACATTCCTTGTGCAGTTCTGCTTGCCAGCACCTTGTATGCTGCAACCCATATATCTCAATCAACAAGAGATGAGACTACTTGTTCATCGACATGATGATCTGCTACCACGGCAAACTGAGTTGCAAGTTTCAACCATAAATAAGCCAAAGATTGGTAATCAGAAAAAGCATGAAAAGTTGGTAATCAAAAACCCAATTACTTCACTACAGCTGTAATATGAATCTTAACTCACACCTTCTAGGCTGAGAAAGCTACGACATCCACATTTCTACTTTTATATGTAGATCTCGGATCATTAAATAACTTAGCATTCTAGAGCTTAGGGTGTTCAAGTCCAGATTTGGATTAAACCATTGGCAAACCAGCTAACATTCATATGTCAATATCCTACAAAATCCTGACCAGACATAAAGCCAACATTAAAAAAATTAATATAGATCAGCAAACCATTGAAAACATGCTTCAAGAGAAATCACACGTATAGAATAGATCTACTGAAATCATGGTGAACTGAGCTACAGATGGATGGGGGAGAGGGAGAGCTTACACAAGGGCAATCTTGAAGAAATCTACAAGCTGGGGAAACGACATGTTGAGGTATTCCATGATCCTCGGCACGTCTTCAAACATATAGGACGTACAGAGAAAGAGTGAGATCCTGGGCCATGGCTAGTGTCGATGACCTCAAAAGGTAAATTTAGTTTAAGTTGAATACCCTTCTCGACAAGGACGAAGATGTAGATGTTGCCGGGTATATCCCAGACCTCCGTAGTAGATTTCTCCCTGACTTGCTCTAGTGAGGGATTGATGCTCCCGTCAGGGTCATGCTTCCGCACGAACTGGTCGCCAAAGCTGAAGATGTCAGGGACTCGGGGCATGTCCTGGAAAATTGGCGAGGAGGCTGGTGGTACAGCTTATGGAGGAATCCGGCAGAGAGAAACATGTGCTCCGGGAGGAGGCGGTCGCCCAGGGGAGCCGACGGTGATCTGGGCGGTGAACGGGTTGACCCCTGGCGCTGCCCAGCCCCATCCCCTCGTCGGCCCCTCTTACCATCTGCCCCATTGTGCCTCGTGTTTGCAATCCCTATTAGGATGGAAGCACCAGAGGGAATCCTATGGCGATGTCGATGGCTTTGCTGCCTCCGCCTCCCTCCTGCACCGGCTGCTGGCGGTGAGGCAGGTGTGAGCGTAGTGCTCGTGCGGGGACGCGGTGGGCGTGGAGGCGCAAAGGGCGGAGACATCATCGGCTGGTGTGAAGGGGAATTTATGTTTGCAAGCGGTTTTTGCAAGAGGGGCGCGACGAAGGAGTGCGCGACGAAGCGAGGAGCGAAATGCTACTGGGCAGAAAACGGAACCGTTTGTCTTTTTTAAGTAGTAGAGAAGAGATAGAGATAGTAGAGATTCAGAGAATGGGAGCTAGTTTGTCTTTTTAAATAATGTATGATGACAATTTTGAGAAAGTGTTGATGTATTTGGATAAATAGGAAGGACCAGGTTAGCATCTACAAAAGGAGTTATATTCTATTGTAGACGGAAAGTTCTATTTAAGTATCTTCATGCTTTGGAAGCAGATGAATGCAACGGAGTTGGCTGTTGCAGGAGGGAGACAACCCATACTGCAATTATAGGCTTAGATGTGAGTTGGACCCTCTGTCCGTATTTGGACTCGGTTTCTTGTAAACATTGGCTGAGCTACATGCATGCCCCTCCCAATTTCTCAAAGAAAAATGCATCTCAAGAGCAAAATTAAAATAGATATAACTTTAATTTGCATATAAGGTGGATCAGCTACCATACAAAAAGATCATGGTACATGCTCCCTAACCGTGTTGAGGTTTAAATTGCTAAGTTAGGTGATCAGTTGTCCCTGCAAAGAAGAAACCACCAAGTTCTGCACCAAAAGTAAGGTCACTTAGAGCCGACGTTTTAGCTGTAGCAAAACATAATCCTCAAAATCTATACATGTAGTCAGTGGAAGTTACAGAACAAAATAAGCAATGAACCGAGGAATCAAGAAGCTAGATATGTGCATATATCGCAAGAAATAAATTACATGGTACACAAGCAAAATGCAGTAATAAGTTCCCGCTCACCAATCTGAATGTGGTATCCTCATATTTTCCAATACATTCCTTGTGCAGTTCTGCTTGCCAGCACCTTGTATGCTGCAACCCATATATCTCAATCAACAAGAGATGAGACTACTTGTTCATCGACATGATGATCTGCTACCACGGCAAACTGAGTTGCAAGTTCCAACCATAAATAAGCCAAAGATTGGTAATCAGAAAAAGCATGAAAAGTTGGTAATCAAAAACCCAATTACTTCACTATAGCTGTAATATGAATCTTAACTCACAACTTCTAGGCTGAGAAAGCTACGACATCCACATTTCTACTTTTATATGTAGATCTCGGATCATTAAATAACTTAGCATTCTAGAGCTTAGGGTGTTCAAGTCCAGATTTGGGTTAAACCATTGGCAAACCAGCTAACATTCATATGTCAATATCCTACAAAATCCTGACCAGACATAAAGCCAACATTAAAAAAATTAATATAGATCAACAAACCATTTAAAAAATGCTTCAAGAGAAATCACACGTATAGAATAGATCTACTGAAATCATGGTGAACTGAGCTACAGATGGATGGGGGAGAGGGAGAGCTTACACAAGGGCAATCTTGAAGAAATCTGCAAGCTGGGGAAACGACATGTTGAGGTATTCCATGATCCTCGGCACGTCTTCAAACATATAGGACGTACAGAGAAAGAGTGAGATCCTGGGCCATGGCCATGGGCGGACCGAGCGGGTGTGCCGGGTGTGCCCTGGCACACCCAGAAATTTTGAAGATTTCTTTTTACCTACTATAGTATATCGTCTCTAGAATAGGCCCAATACTTCTAGCTAGCTAGCCAAGAAAAAATGTACTCTTCGTCCGAAAATAAATGACTTGGATTTGTCTAAATTCACATGTATATGGACATATTTTAGTGTGTAGGTACATCCGAATCTAGAAAAACACAAATCACTTATTTTTGGACGGAGGGAGTACTAAGAAAACAATGATCCAAGCGATCAAACCAGGCAGTTTGTCTATTGATCGATCCCCAAGTCATCACTCAACCTCCAGCTCCAGCGGCCACCGTCTCCGGCCACACACACTGTCTCAGCGTCTACTCACTCGCGTCCCCCCGCAGGTTGCGGTCCTGCCTGCCCTTGCCAACATCCCGTCGGCGGTCGCTCGGCGCTTGCCCGTCGCTCTGGTCGCTACTCGACCGGATCGAATCGGAATGAACAGGAACAACCAGCCGGAGCAGGTGAAAATCTCCAACCTATCTCTATTTTTTCCTATAAATTTGAGTTGGAGAAGAGGGAGCCTACCCACGAAATCCTCCCCAGTTTGTGCCTTGACCGCTCGATGCCCTGTCCGCTTATTGTGGCTGGATGTAGCATGTAGTTCTCTATATATTTACAAAATTCGCTCAAATTTATCCTTATGTTTGTTATAACTATAGGAACATGGTTGATTATGAAGTGAAAGAGTGATAGTTACATCGTGTCTCTTTTCCGGAATCATGAAGCAAGGATTGGATCTTCCTTGACCCCCTTGATTACAACCGACGAGAAAACCGAAACAATGAGGTTTTGTTGGATTATCTTCATTTAGCACCTCCCTCCCAATCTGATACCGAGAGTAAGACTAAAACTAAAGATGCAACACCACATCCACCATCACCCCAATGGTCATGTGGACCGTCATACGATGCTCACTTTGCACCATATGATCTAGGATTCCTATTTCAGCATATGGTGTTAATGATCAAGATGTTGTTCGGAGAGGACATATCGGAAAGGCCCACGCAAACCATTTGTACATGCCTTCCCAACCAGAAAAATATATGGTAAAAAACGACACCCCAACTTTATTTGGTTAGAGCGATACAAATGGCCAGAATATAGCATCGCAAAGGATGCCACGTTTTTCTTTGTATTGGAATCATGCACACTTGAAACATATATATTGAAGTACAATGTTGTGAATCAATTAGCTATATATATATTACTCATTCAACATATTTGTATCGCATATATGCTAGTGTCAAAACAAAACAAAAAGTGTGCACACCCTTTAGTTTTTTCCTGGGTCCGCCACTGGCCATGGCTAGTGTCGATGACCTCAAAAGGTAAATTTAGTTTAAGTTGAATACCCTTCTCGACAAGGACAAAGATGTAGATGTTGCCGGGTATATCCCAGACCTCCGTAGTAGATTTCTCCCTGACTTGCTCTAGTGAGGGATTGATGCTCCCGTCAGGGTCATGCTTCCGCACGAACTGGCCGCCAAAGCTGAAGATGTCAGGGACTCGGGGCATGTCCTGGAAAATTGGCGAGGAGGCTGGTGGTGCAGCTTATGGAGGAATCCGGCAGAGAGAAACATGTGCTCCGGGAGGAGGCGGTCGCCCAGGGGAGCCGACGGTGATCTGGGCGGTGAATGGGTTGACCCCTGGCGCTGCCCAGCCCCATCCCCTCGTCGGCCCCTCTTACCATCTGCCCCATTGTGCCTCGTGTTTGCAATCCCTATTAGGATGGAAGCACCAGAGGGAATCCTATGGCGATGTCGATGGCTTTGCTGCCTCCGCCTCCCTCCTGCACCGGCTGCTGGCGGTGAGGCAGGTGTGAGCGTAGTGCTCGTGCGGGGACGCGGTGGGCGTGGAGGCGCAAAGGGCGGAGACATCATCGGCTGGTGTGAAGGGGAATTTATGTTTGCAAGCGGTTTTCGCAAGAGGGGCGCGACGAAGGAGTGCGCGATGAAGCGAGGTGCGAAATGCTACTGGGCAGAAAACGGAACCGTTTGTCTTTTTTAAGTAGTAGATAAGAGATAGAGATAGTAGAGATTCAGAGAATGGGAGCTAGTTTGTCTTTTTAAATAATGTATGATGACAATTTTGAGAAAGTGTTGATGTATTTGGATAAATAGGAAGGACCAGGTTAGCATCTACAAAAGGAGTTATATTCTATTGTAGACGGAAAGTTCTATTTAAGTATCTTCATGCTTTGGAAGCAGATGAATGCAACGGAGTTGGCTGTTGCAGGAGGGAGACAACCCATACTGCAATTGTAGGCTTAGATGTGAGTTGGACCCTCTGTCCGTATTTGGACTCGGTTTCTTGTAAACATTGGCTGAGCTACATGCATGCCCCCCCCCCCCACACACACACACCACCACCACCACACACACACACACACCCCTCTCTCAATATTTTTAAAAATCATTGAAAGATTATTTTTTGAGGACCTAGAAAGAAAAAGTAGTTTGATTTGAACACAAATATCAATATTTTTGTTTTTGCCCCCTGATATTGCTCCTCTTCAATTTTTCATGCGGCATTTAATGGATTATTCACTGGCGGAGCTTCGAACAAATACTTGGACGGGCCAAGCTAATGGAGAGAAATGATTTTGAGCTACCGCGCCATGTCTGTTGTCTTGCCGAAGTTGCATGGAATTTTTTAAGATAATGGGTATTTTTATTATGAAATCACTAACTAAGAATTTGTTTTTTTTTGCATATTTGACCTTTAGAAAAAACTAAATCCTCATCTAACCTCTTCGCTAAACTATTTTGGAATCTGATTCATGAAATTGATGTCATTAAATGGAGAATAAATTTTGCAGGTCGGCACCAATACGAAGCAACGAGGAAGCAATCTAAGGGTTCGGCGCTAAGTGATATGGCGCCGACCTCCTTTGTTCCCCTTTCCTATTGCTTCGTGTTTTGCCAAGGGGTCAGGTGAAAAATTAGTTTTGCATATGAGTTAGATTTATCAAAAAAATACTACTTCCTCCGATCCATATTAATAGCCTTAACATGTCCAGATACAATGCATTTAATCTAAATATTTAACTAAATATATTTGAGGCCATTAATATGTATCGGATAGTTTGGTAGTATTTGGAAAATAAATAAAATTGCATGTTCTAGTGTGCTATTTTGCTGAAACCGGAGAGAAATTGAAGATTACCTTCTTTGATTGTGAGATGCGTCCCACTGGATACACGATGTGAGATGCCGCGCTGTTGTTCCTACTGCGCTGCTGCTTGACTCTTTTCGAATAGTTTTTTCCTCGTCTCTAGTCTCTTGGATGTCATAATAGCGAGCGAGTTGGGAATTAGCAGCGGGCTACCGATGCATCAGTATAGCCAAATTTTTTTTCGAGAATCCTCGGTTGGCCATGGACCGGTTCGACTTGTAGCTTCGCCAATGATTATTCTATATTATCCTCTCTCCATTTGGAAATATAAAACATTTAGTTTTATAAAATAAATGTATTTAGATGTCTTTTGGTGTATAAGTTCACTCTCAATCTCCATAAACCTATACACTAAAAAATTCTAGAAACATTAGATTTATAAAACTAAAGCATTTTCTAAACGGATATACCGAGTACTAGTTTTGTAAAATAAATGTACTTAGATGTCTTTGAACTGCTGCTTTCGTCCCTCACAACCGCGCATGTTGTTGCGACGCGAAGATCGCACGGCACCTTGCCTGCCCATCCTCGAGTAGACGCCGCGTGCGACAGCGACCTGAGCCGCCTCGGTTCCGCTTCTATCTCACAGCCCAACCGGCATCAGAACAAGCCGTCCCCGGTTGCGAACAACACACCAACGGATCAACATCATCACTGCTGATTATTGCCGGCCCCACCCAAACAAATCATCCTGTACGTTCTGTGCATGCACCAGTCAACGTGTCTAATCTACCATTGCCGTCCGAGAAAATGACGCAACTATCACATTTAGGGCCAAGGTGACAATTCTTTAAAAAAGTTATCGAAAGCATGTATTTTGGTGGGTGGTGGATGACTTTGCCTTAAATATGATGGTTTTGCTGTACTTGAGCAGGAGAACAGGAAAAGACTGCATCGTGGCAAATGTTCTCCCTATTAACTACTTTGGTGGTAACACACTTGGCCTGAGAAGATTCGTCTCAAAACCCTAATGCTTGCCTCATGTAGAGAGCTTAGAGCATCTATAGCCACGTTCCCCAAACGGCGCTTCAAAAGGCTATTAGGCACGTCTCGGATAAAAAGGCGCGACCAACTGTGCACCTCAGTGGTCGTTTTCACACGGCGCGACCCAATAGCGTGTCCAACGCACAGAGACCATCCCGGTCCCACAGAGCTCCTTGCGGGTACATCGGATGCAACCGTTGGCGACGTGGCGTAGGAAAGAGCTAGTCGTGCACCACCTGCTAGCAGCACATCCAATTCTCCCCACATTTCCAATGCGCCTCGCTTGCTCAACGCCTTCCACCTCTCCCAATGCATTGTCACCGCTGCTCATCTCGACACCGGTAGATTGCCTCCAGGTGCCTCCCCATCACCTCCTCCTTCCCCTCCAACAATTTTGTGTTGTAGGCGTCTATCACTTGCACCTGATGCGGTGGCCACCTCGCGTGCCCGCCTTGCACGCCAGGTGTTCGGTCGTTTTCTTCAATAGACTATATGTTCGGACTTCTTTCATGCCATTTACCGGTCGTTTTACTAATGATTTCGTTGGTTCTGAATCGTATACATGAACAACGATGACGAGATGATGATCGAATCATTGTTAGTGGAGGAGGCTGCCGGGGACACCAACGACCAAGAGAAAACTGATGATCCTAGATTGTCTTCTCCAACCACAAGCTGAAGAGGAGAAGAGGGTCGTTCCATAGCATGCAAGATCAAAGCATGGAGAAGGAAACGCAAGCCAAGGCAAAGACTTGAGGGGCCATGCTATACAAGATCTACTTCGCCGATGCACCAACATATACTCCAAAAGATGTTCAGAGCTAATATAGGATGAAAACCGAGGAGTTCATGAAGATTCTTCATGGTGTGAGAGAATACGATGACAATGTCGTGCTGAAGAAGGACTATATCGACACGGTCTGTTTCTCCATAATTCAGAAATACACTACTGCCATGAGGATGCTTGCATATGTAGCACCCAGAGATTCAAAACGTGTGTATCTACGCATGGGTGAGTCCATAGCCATTGCGTGCATGTATAGATTCTGTAGAGAGGTGGTGGGGGAAGTTTGATGCAGACTACTTGACAGGGCCAAATGAAGCAGAGAATGCTAGGATCATGAAACATAACGCAATGAGAGGATTTCTTAGGATGCTTGAAAACATCGATTGCATGCACTGGTCATGAAAAAATTGTCCATTTGCTTGATAATGTTTGTACAAAGGACATCACAGAGAGTGTAGTGTGGTCCTTGAGGTTTTGATAGACCAATACATGTAGATTTGGCATGCTTTACTTGGCATGCCGGGACGTCATAATGACATCAATGTGCCCTAAGGCTTGCCAATCTTTACAAGACTGGTTGAAGGCATGCTTCCCCTTGCAACTATGAGATCAATGACCATGCATATACCAAAAGGTACTACCTAGCGGATGACATCTATCCAAGATGGACGATATTTGTGAAGACAATCCCCGATCCTTAGTCTGGCAAAGTCTCACTTTTCTTCGTGCCAGGTGACGAGGTTTAATCTCGTCAATGCCCATTGTTATGGACTTGAGTTTTGGAGAAGATGGGGATGCTGGAGATCGTGGCACGGTTAACAGACAAGCAACCAGGGGACACGAGATTTACCCAGGTTCAGGCCCCCGGAGGGAAAACCCTACTCCTGCTTGTCTGCTCTTGATTACGGCGGAACCGAAGGTTACAGGGTGCGCAGATTCGATCTGGCGTGGATGCGTGTGCGAGAGTATGAGTCGAGAGATCTAGAACGTGCCCTCCTGGCCTTTATATAGACTTAGGCAGGTCCTGGGCATAGTCCTAGTCGGTTACAAGTTCTAGGGTTTTACCCCTTTGAATTTCCTATCTCCGCTAGTCTTGCTCTCCAAGGATCCGAAGACGTCATGGGCCTTGACCACCCGAAAATCTTCATGGGCCAGCGTATATCTGCTGTGGGCCTTCCTTGGGCTGGACCAGGTATGCTGAAGTCACGTACCCGTAGGGTATAACCATGTCAGTAGCCCCCGAGTGATCAGTCGAATCGTAGATTCGGCTGAGGACTCTTCCATCCTTCGGGTCCAACTATATTTTAATAGTATATGTGCGTAGGGATTGTTGATGCGTGTGCCTGACTCACCCGACGGATCAGGGTCAGTTAACTGTCTTAGGACGAAACGACACGATCTTCTTCAGGTTCGAGTCCCTCAACCCGGACCTGGAACATATGCTGGCGTAATTCGACTCAGGACGCGGAGGACTTACAGGAGTGGAATTCCAGTGATTTTAATTGGTGTACCCAACGCGTCCGTCGGGATTTTTCATCGTACCTGCTGGTACGGATTCATACTAACAGAGCGCAGTCAGGTGCGTTGCCAGGCCATCAGATGATATCTGTAGGTCTTATCTTTGCGTCGCAAACGCAGCATCCGAACATTTATCACCACGAAGGTGCTTTGGGTGGCCTAGGAGATTATCGCTCACTCGGCCGTTTTGTTGGGGCAAAGTTGCCAAAAAAAAATTGCGTGCTGATCCGGAAGATCGCAGTCGAAGATTTCATAGGGTGCGCGACCAGCGCTCCCTATGGGAGTAGCCCCCAAGTGTCTGTTCGAGTCGTAGACTCGAACGGAGACTTTAGTTCAAGCATTGTTTCAGTCGTTAAGTCCACAGGACTCGAAAATTTTCGGATGCTTAAATCCATCCTCCCTATGGGAGTAGCCCCCGAGTCCGTAGTGGAGTCGTAGACTCGACGTAGGACTCAGAGAAGTAATTTGTCCTCATTTGTCTGCCGGGTGCGCGGCCAGCGCTCCTGATAGGAGTAGCCCCCGAGTATTTAGTCGAATCGAAGATTCGAGTGAGTACTCTTAGCTGTGGAGCCGAAGTTGGTGCTAGTATAGCTTTTGATGACGTCAGTGCTGACGATCGATGACCTCAAGCGTCTGCTACGCCAGAGATGACTTGACTGGACGAAGCGTGGGTCCCACTTGCTGACTTTGAATTGACCGGTCACGCGCGGCGTGGAGATAATTATGGCGTCTCCTCGATTTCCGCGCGTAGTGGACGGCGTGGTAACGACGGTTCGTTGTGATGTTGACACGTGTACGGCCAGATCTGCCGTTGGCGTTAGGTCTTCTGGATGGACGGCTGCCGTGCGTCGTCTTCGTTGTTTAATCATTGGGGGAGACCGTGGTTTGTTTTCACCGCACCAGTTCATTTGTTCACTGCTTCCTTGTTCTTGAGTGATTCTTGCTGCGCGCTGAGATTTCCTTCCACATTTCCTTTGTTCTTTCTGTCTTGACATCACCACCACCACCGTAGCGCAATGGGGGAAAACAAAGAAGTCTTCATCTGCGGTTGGGACCAGCGCCGCCGGAGGCAAGAAGAGCGCCGCCGCTGCTCGCGTCACCGATGGTGGCTGGCGGCGATCAGAGACGCGGGAGAGCGATCTCCGCAAACTGCGCGAGCGGGGCCTGATCCCGCAAGATACGACGGCCGTCAAACTCCCTGGCAATGAGGTAATCCCCCGTCCCCCATCTGGGTACCGGGTTATGTTTCTTGCCTTCGTGGTGCGCGGGTTTTCTTTTCCGGTCCACGACTTCCTCCGTGGACTGCTCTTCTTCTATGGGGTTCAGCTTCATCATCTGTCTCCCAATTCTCTTCTCCACATTGCGTGTTTTATCACATTTTGCGAGTGTTGGCTTGGCATTGAGCCGCACTTTGGCCTCTTCCGGAAGCTTTATTCCGTGAAGAGGCAATCTGGTTCGGATGGTGTGTATCCCATTGGGGGTTTCATCATCTCCCTCAGTCCCAATCTACAATTCTTTTCCTTTTCCATGTCCGAATCTGTTCAGTACTGGCGGAGGCGATGGTTTTACATCCGTGACTCTGTATTGCCCGGGCAAGATTTTGGTCTTGTTCCCTTTGACCCCTCCCAAAAGATTGAGAAGAAAAGGTCTTGGAAAAACCAAATCTTAGACGGTGAGGTGGCGGAGATAGAGGCCCTTTACCGTCGGGTGGAGGATCTCCAACTGATTCCTGAGAAGGAGGTGAACATCATCCGGACGTTTCTTGAGCGTCGGGTGCAGCCTCTCCAAGCGAGGGCGCACCCGATGTTTCTTTATTCTGGGCGCCGTGATCCGACGAGGGTTTCGAGTGATAAAATCTCCGAGGGGAATCTTTACAAGGATCTTCGCGCCCTGCTAAAGTTCAAGGCCGGAGAAGAAATCCCGGGGAAGTCGCTGACTCCTCCCTTTTCTTCGACGTTGGTCGTGCCGAAGGTGTAGATTTGTGCACGTAGTGCTCCCCTTTTTTTTGTTGGGTGTGTATTTGTTTCCTTTGTTTGCTAACAAAGTTCCTTCTCATCTTGTAGAGCTTCAAAGTGTCGGGCATGGTACCACCATTGCCCGAAAGGTATCTGAATGCCCCGGATAATGAAGTGGTTGATTTCGTGTCCGAGCTTCCGTCGGCGCGATCTCCGGCGGAGGATGCTGACGAGTCGAGTGAGGACCATACGCGCAAGCGATCATGGAGCTCCAGCGAGTCTTCGAATGCCTCGACTCCTCCGACTCCCAGAAATCCTCTGGACCTTGAGCGTCATAGTGATGGTCATGGAGGTTCTTCCTCTCCCCTTCCTGCCATTCCTGTGCGGGCTGTTGCGCCGCACCCGCCAGCAAAGCGGAAGAAGGAAGAAAAGAAGGAGGAGAAGAAGGAAGAGAAGAAAGAGGAGAAGAGGGCCCGAAGGGCTTCTCCTATCTTCGACCTGAGCGCATTGGGCTCGTAAGTTTTCTTGTTGTACTGTTGTCCTTTTCCCTTCATGATTTTTGCACCTGTGTTGATTGGTTCGTATGCAGGCAATCCTCCCATGACTCTAGTGATGGTGCGCGGGAGATGATGGGGGAGTCAAACATTGCGTCGCCTCCTCCTCAGACGGTGGCGACTTCGGGTGGCGCCGCTCCAAATCCTCCTGTGCGGGAGGTGCTGGTGGTTG
Organism: Avena sativa; assembly: GCA_916181665.1. Taxonomy (NCBI): domain Eukaryota; kingdom Viridiplantae; phylum Streptophyta; class Magnoliopsida; order Poales; family Poaceae; genus Avena; species Avena sativa. Next base: position 365,540,724 of record OV702297.1, on the reverse strand, counting down.
CGCCTTAGAATTTCGCGGGCGGGGCTTCGGGGTCGCCATCGGAGCATGTAAGTTTTCTGCCTCATGTCACGGGGGAAGCCCCCGAGTGTCTTCGTGTGCTAATGTTGTTTTTACTCCTTTGTGTTGGGCGTAGCCCCCGAGTCCTTTTCTTACTGCTGTTTCCTTTTCCTGCAGCCTTTTGTACAGGAGGCCAAGCGGCTGGTGGGGGAGCGCCTGGCGCTGGAGGCGAAACTTCGGCAGCTTCAAGGTATCTGTCTGCCTTTTAATACCTCTCTTGTTTATCCTGGTCCTGTTCTTTGACATTTGCTTGTCTTAAATGCAGAGGAGCATAACGACTCTCTCCGTGAGGTCGACGCTCTTAAAAAGAGCCTTGGCCAATCGGAGCAGAAAGCCGAAGTCGCCGTCAGCGCGAAAGAGCGCCTTAATCTAGAGCTGTCGAAGGCAGCCGAAGCAAAGGAGCGTCTGCAGCAGGAGGCCGTAGATCGTGAGGAGCAGCTGGCCACCGTTGCGGCTGCTCGTGAAAGAGGGGTGGCGGCGAAGCTCATGGCTGCTGCCAAGGCTATTTCGGGTGAGTGCTAGTTTTTTGTACTTGTTTCTTTTTCTACGGGTCTTCTTCTAAGCTGCCTTTGTTCATGCTTTTCTTCATTTTTGTCTCAGATGCCGCAGGCATCGAGTTCGACCGTGGTGCTCTGGAGCACGGGAGTGCTCTAGATGATGCCACTGTGGCGGTCGAAGACCGCTGCGGCACCGTCGTCAACTCCCTTGCCAAGGCGAAAGAGGTCCTTGGTCGCTTCTACCAGGAGCTTTTCCCGAAGGGCGCATCCCTTGATGATGTGGACGCTCTGGCAGAGGCTCTGTCAGCCAAAGCGCCGACGGCGTACAAGCGCAAACAGAAGGGCATCGGCGCGTCCGTCGGGCTGGCGATGGTCTTGGCGGCTGGAGCGGAGCTGGACTTGCCCCAGATCACTTCTCGGATGCCGACGGCTGCGGATGGATCCGAGGTAGCCTTCGCTGCCTACTCCGCTCGCTGCAGACGATATGGGCCCAAGCTCATTGACTTGCTGTCTGAGTACGCACTGCGGCAGCAAGGCGAGGCCAAAGCTAGGCAGTCTGGCTCCGAGGCGACTCAGTGTCCTGCATCTTAGGCATAGTAGGCGTAGGGTAGTTTGTAGTCTACTTTTGTTGTAAATATCTTGAGGAGTACCATCCTTTGTGCCACGTAGTGGCCTTATATATATTTAATGAATTCCTCTGAGTTGTGCTTTATCCTTGGCTGAATGTCTGTGTGCCTTCTTTTTTTTCTGCTGCTATAGGTTCCTTCGGGTGCTGACCCAGTTGTCACTTCATCCGCAAAGCCATTGCGACCGTCGTTGGATGATTCCTCGCAGCTTGCTGTCCTTCGAGATTGCGTGCGCAGTTTGGAGAGGGAATTGCTCGGGTTACGTGGTCGCGCCGACGTTTGGAAGTCCAAGGAAGATCGTGGTGTAGCCAGAGAGGAGTACTTGATGGCGGAGCTGGGTCGGCTGTCCGAGCAGCTGCAATGTAAGTTGATCCTTGTTTCAGGCTGTAGCTTAGTTCTTCGGGTGAGCCTGCTGGCCTTATTCTTGTTTCGTGTTGTTGTCACAGGTGCGAATCTTGCTCCGAGGGAAGAAAAAGAGCGTGTCGCTGTTCGGGTCAATTGTTTGACTCAACAGGACATGGAGGCTGGCGGCTTCTTCTAGATGGATCGCGATCGCGCCATGGTTTTGGCGACGGTGCAGAATCGTGTTTATCAAGTTTCGCGGGTGCTCCGCCAGGTGCAGACATCACTTTCCTCGGTGCTGCACGTCATATTTCCTTTGGATGCCGTGCCGACGACCCTTGCAGGTCTTCTGTCGAAGTTTCGGAGTGCCAGCAATGTCAAGGAGCTGGTGCGGCAACAGCTCGTCGCAGGAGTGAAGGCTGCTTTGTCTCTTGTGAGGGTGCACCGCCCTGACGTAGATTTGGCTGCTGTGGCAGGTGGGCCACCTCTTCGACCGGATGGTGGCGAGTGGAACATGCGTCCGCATTACGCGGCTGTAAGGCAGTATGCCGAACAGATTGTAGATTTGTTTGAGCAGCGTGCTCAGGTTATTCTTCAGAATAGATAGGACCTGAAAATAAACAGATAGATGTAAAATTTGTATATTTCGGCTGGGCGTTTTTGTGCCCTTTGTTGTAAAGGTTTGCTTGTTTGTGAGCACGCAGTGCTTTGATTGAGTACGTATCCTTTTCGTTTGCCTGACGTTGTCAGCTACTCAGGTGTACATGTTTGGTCCTCAGTCGATGAAATCGTGAGGTGGGGGGAGCCCCCGAGTGCGTTTGTAGCATGTAATAAAGTTGCAGAAAAATAGTCAAAATGAAGTTTGGAGGCGAAACACTTAGCTTTATTTATATCGTAATGGAAGAGGTACATGGTTCGGCTGAGTAGCCTTGGCTGAAAGCCTTATTGAAAGTAAAAGGGGGTAGGTTGCTACGGGTAGAATCGTCGCAGGTGCGAGATATTCCATGGGTTGGAGTATGCGACTCCAGACTCCACATGCTTGAGGCGATAGGCGCCACCTGGGATGACTTCGGTGATGACGTAGGGTCCTTCCCATGGTGACTCGAATTTATTCGGTCGCTTTTGCTTGAGTCGCAAGACGAGGTCTCCTTCGACGAAGGACCTTGGGCGCAGCCGGCGGCTGTGATAGTTGCGGAGACTTTGCTGGTACACCGCTGATCGAGCTGCTGCTATATCCCGTGCTTCGTCGAGTGTGTTGACGGCATCTTCGAGTGCAGCCGTGTATTCGGCTTCGCTGTAAGCAACGACTCGTGGAGCCTGGTGGCGCACTTCGGCTGGTAGCACGGCCTCAGCTCCATGCACCATGAAGAACGGTGTGTAGCCGGTGGAGCTATTTGGCATGGTCCGTAAGCTCCATAGGACGGACGGTAGCTCTTTCGTCCAGTTTCCAGCTTTTTGCTCGAGTGAGCTCATGAGGCGCTTCTTGATGCCGGCGCCGATGAGGCCGTTGGCCTTTTCCACTTGCCCGTTTGTTTGCGGGTGTGCCACTGAGGAATACGTGATGTTGATCCCGAGGCCTTTGCAGAAGTCCTGGAATTCTTCGGAGATGAAGTTCGATCCGTTGTCGGTGATGATGCTGTGCGGTACGCCGAACCTGTAGACAATGGATTCGAAGAATTTGACGGCGGTTTTGCCCTTCTGGTTAGTGACTGGAATGGCCTCGATCCACTTGGTGAATTTGTCGACTGCGACCAGGAGGAAGACGTGTCCCCCTTTCGAGGACTTTGGTAGTTTGCCGATCATGTCGAGACCCCATTGGGCAAAAGGCCAAGCTATGGGTATGGGTCGAAGTTCGGACCCAGGTGCGTGCGGTTTGTCAGTGAACCGTTGGCAGCCGTTGCATCTTCGGACGATGTCTTTCGCGTCTCTCATGGCCGTTGGCCAGTAGAATCCTGCTCGTAGAGCTTTGGCGACAAGGGAGCGGCTGCCTGCGTGGTGGCCGCAGATGCCCTCGTGGATGTCTTGAAGTATGGCTTTGCCGTCGTCGATGGTGACGCACCATTGTAGTACACCCGTGATGCTGCGTTTGTACAGTTCGCCGTTGATGATGGTGAAGGCTTTTGACCGGCGAGATATGCGCCGGGCATTTGTCGGGCTGTCAGGCAATTCTCCGTTTATCAGGAACTGGAGGTATGGGCGTGTCCAGGTTTCTTCGACTGCCATGACCTGCATTAGGTTGACCATGGCAACTTCGGTATCCCACTTTTCGGGTCCTTCATGACCTTCGGGTAGCGTAGCCCCCGGGTGTTCTGCTTCTTCGGGTGATCCCTTGGGGAATTTCCGCTTGATGGATGGCACGCAGATCTGTTCGAGGAACACACCTGGTGGCACCTTTGCACAAGTGGAGCCGATGTTGGCGAGTCTGTCGGCTTCCTCGTTGCTTTCTCTTCCGACGTGTCGAAGCTCGCAGCCGTCGAATTCTCCTTCGAGTGCGTTGTAGAGCGCGCGGTACGCTATCATGTTTTCGGCGTGTGCGTCGCACTCATTCATCGTCTGCTGGACGACGAGGTTGGAGTCACCGTAGATGACCAGGCGCGTTGCGCCGCATATCTTTGCCATCCTCATGCCATGGATGACAGCTTCATATTCGGCTTCGTTATTGGAGGCTCTGAATTTCATCTGGAGAACGTACTTCATTTTGTCTCCTTGGGGGGAGGTCAGTATGACCCCTGCTCCTGCCCCAGCTTCTCTCTTGGAGCTGTCGAAGTGCATCGTCCATGATTGCGACATGTCCGGGGTATCTGGCAGCTGTAGCTCCATCCAGTGCACCAGGAAGTCCGGAAGGACTTGAGATTTTATTGCGTGTCGCTTCTCGTAGACGATGTCCAAGGGTGATAGTTCGATGCCCCATAGGGCAACCCGTCCTGTTGCCTCTGGATTATTCAGGATGCTGTTCAGGGGTGCCTCGTTGACGACCATCACTTGGTGCTCCTGGAAGTAATGGCTCAACCGTCTAGCCGTCATGAACACGCCGTATGCTAGCTTCTGGTAGTGAGGGTACCTCTGCTTTGTTGGAGTGAGAACCTCGCTGAGGTAGTAAATTGGGCGCTAGACCCCGTGGGTCTTGCCTTCTTCGGGTCGTTCGACCACGAGTACTGTGCTGACCACCTGGTGTGTGGCTGCTATGTACAGCAGCAGGGGTTCGTGCTCCTTTGGCGTGACCAAAGCTGGCGAGGTGGAGAGGAGCCGCTTGAGGCTTTCGAATGCATCGTTGGCTTCTGGTGTCCACTCGAACTTGTCTGCCTTGCGCAGCAGCTGGTAGAATGGTAGGGCCTTCTCGCCCATGCGGCTGATGAACCTGTTTAGTGCCGCTACTCGTCCTGCGAGCTACTGAACGCCCTTGAGGTTTTTCGGCTTCTCCATTGTCATGATGGCTCTGATTTTCTTCGGGTTCGCCTCAATCCCTCGTTGAGAGATGAAGTACCCGAGCAGCTGACCCGAGGGGACGCCGAAGGCGCACTTTTCTGGATTGAGCTTGATCCTGTAGCGATCAAGGTTGTCGAACGTCTCGCGGAGATCGTCGATAAGTGTCCTTGCCTCCTTGGTTTTTATTACTATGTCGTCGACATAGACTTGGACGTTGCGACCGATCTGGTCCTTGAGGCAGGCCTGCATGCATCGCTGGTACGTGGCACCCGTGTTCTTTAGCCCGAAGGGCATTGTGTTGTAACAGAATACTCCGAACGGTGTGATAAACGTCGTTTTCTCTTAATCTTCGACCTTGAGTCGAATCTGGTTATAGCCTGAGTAGGCGTCGAGGAAGGAGAGTTTCTCGCAACCTGCAGTCGAATTGATGATCTGGTCGATCCGTGGAAGAGGGAAGTGGTCCTTTGGGCAATGCTTATTTAGTGACGTGAAGTCCACGCACATCCGCAGGATGTCCGTGTCCTTCTTCGGGACCATCACCGTGTTTGCAAGCCACTCGCTTTCCTTGATTTCCCGGATAAAATCTGCTGCGAGTAATCTGTTGATTTCCTTGCCGATAGCTTCGGCTCGTGGCTCCGACAGTCTTCGGATGGACTGCTTGACTGGCTTGGTGTCTGGAAAGACGTTGAGTGCGTGCTCGGCGAATTCCCTGGGAACTCCTGACATGTCCGCAGGACACCAGGCGAAGATTTCCCAGCGCTCACGGAGGAATTCGACGAGCGCGCCTTCCTATGCGGTGCTGAGGTCGTTGGCGATCAGCGCCATCTTGGAGGCATCCGTCGGATGGACCTGCACTTTCTTGGTGTTGACGGTGGAGTCGAAGGACATGTCAGGTGCGTTCTGCCTTGTGACTAGGGGTAGCCCATTGTCCGTCACCTCGCGGAGCCTTACAAGCTCGTCTTGCATACCGAAAGACTGGGAGATTTTGTTGAAATCCTTGTCGCATTGATCCGATCGGGTGAAGCTCCCGTGGACTGTGATGACGCCCCTTGGTCCTGGCATCTTGAGTAGTAGGTATGCGTAGTGTGGGACGGCCAGGAACCTTGCGAATGCTACGCGCCCCAGGATGGCGTGGTATTGCGACGACCAGTCCACCACTTCAAATTCTAGGCGCTCCTGCCGAAAGTTGTCTGGCTTCCTGAAGATGACGTCGAGCCCTATTTTGCCCAGGGGGAATATGCCCTTTCCTGGGACAATGCCGTGGAACGTTGTGTCTGATTGTTCCAGGCTGCATTGCGGGATCCGCATAGCTGCTAGAGTGCTTGCGAACATTAGGTTGATGCCGCTGCCGCCGTCCATGAAGACGCGACTCATCTCGAAGCCTCCGATCTGCGCCTCCAGCACCATGGCAGCATGACCTGGGCGAGGGATCTGGCAAGGGTGATCCGCGCGAGTGAATGTGATGCAGGACTCCGATCCGCTGAGGTACTCAAGGATTACAGGTGGATTTGCCACGGCCAAGTTGATTTGTCGGGTGATTTTCTTCTGCACCCTGTTTGTGGGGCGTCCCTTCTGGATCATATTTAGTGCTCCCTTTGGTGGGGGGTATCCGACCCCGGCATTGTTTTGCGCTGGTGCGACTGGTTGATTTGGGCCTCCAATAGGGCGGTGGAGGAGCTCCGTGTGCTATTTCACCTGGCGCAGGTGCGTTTCCAAACGCAAGGATTGGGGCTTGTTGCCTCATCTGCACCATGCCTTTGCTGAGTTTCTGGAACTCGCGGCAGTCCTTGAGCATGTGGCTGGCTTTCTTTTTGCCATCCTGTTTGTCGATGTAGAAGTGGATGGTGCATGGACCCGAAAGTTTGTCGAATGCTGAGGGTCCGTTGTCGCGGTCGCGGCGTTGCCACGACTGCGTTGGTCGTTCGTTGTCGCGGAAGTTTCCGCCGTGGTATCCTCCACTGTTGCGGCTGTTGTCGTTACGGCGGTCGGCGTAGCCGGCCGCGACCATGTCGGGTCCGTCGCGGTACTCGTAGACGCGCGATCTCCTCTTGCTGCGACATTCGCGTCTTCGGCCGTAATCGTCCTCTTCATCTGATTGCGCTCGCTGGATGCAATCTTCGCTGTCTGCCCAACTGTTGGCGATTTCCATGAGGTGGTCGAGTGTCTTGGGCTTTACACGCCCAAGTTCCTCCTTGAAGTCTTGGCGCTTGACGCCGTCCCTGAAGGCGTCGATGGCCCTCTCTTCGGAGATGTGTGCTGCGGAGTTCTTGGTTGTAGACCAGTGTAGTATGTACGAGCGAATAGATTCACCCGTTCTCTGAGTGCAGGCTCGCAACTCTTCGATTGAGGCGGGCCTCTTACTGGTGCCTTTAAAATTTCGGATGAAGCTGTAAGCAAGCTCCTCCCAGCTTCGGATGGATCCTGATGATAGGCTGCTGAGCCAGACTCGCGCCGCTCCTGTCAGCTGCAGCTGAAGGCATTGCATGGCGGTTTCTTTGTTGCCTCCGTGAAGCTTGATGGATGACAGATGGTCACTGAGCCAGGATTTTGGATCTTGCGTGCCGTTGAACTTCGGAGTATCCGAAGGAAGTTTGAAGTTGCGTGGCATCTGTGTTCGCCGAACGGATCTGCTGAAGCATCGAGCCCCGCAGAGTTCTCCTTTGTCTTCATCCATCTCAGATTCAGACGAGCATGCGCGTTTGGCGCGTGCTTTGTCGATCTTGCGCTGTGTAAGCTTGTCTCTGGCGTCGTAGTCGCGTTTATGGCGGTGCGAGCTCTTCTTCCTTCGAGGAAGGTCGTGCTCCTCTTCCTCTTCGGATGAGGGGGTGGGGCTCCGGTCGCGCCTGGCCGGAGCTTTCTTCTTCGGCTTCGCAGGAGCGTCCTCGTGGAGCGCAGCTCCGATTAGTCCTAGTCCGGTGAGTGCGGACCTATGCATGGCCCTTTTCGGGTCCCCCTCTGGAGGTGGGTGAGCCGCGAGATACGCAGTGGCTGCCATGATCGCAGCTTGTGGCGTCTTCGGGATGATGTTGCCGTCGGCATCCATATCCATGAACGATGTGTGGAGAGTTCGGGTCACATCACGACGTTCCTTGGGATCCATGTTTTCCACCGGCGAGCGGTGCTTGTTTCCCTGGTTTTCGTTTGTGCTAGAGCCGGGTGCCATGGCGGAGAGCGCAGCTCGTCACGCGTTGGACTCAGAGGCTGCTTGCTTGCGTTTGTCGAGCGTCTCCTGCATCTTGACTTGTTTCTTGTGCTCCTCGATGAGGAGGTAGTGGTATGCCATCAGTAGGTCACGCGAGGCGTCTGCAGGTAAGACAATGTCGCCTGCGACGACACGGCGCGCCTGGACCCATCCTTCTTTGCTAAGTTGGATGACGTGGCCGTTGTTTTCCCCATTGGGTGGGGGGGACTGGCTTCTTCTGTTTTCGCCGTTTCCGCCGTTTCGGTTGGGCGGCGGGTTAGGTGTTTCCTCATCGGTTTGGATGACTACGGCGCATAGATAGCGCTCGCAGATTGGTTGGCTGCTGCCGCAGCTTTCGGGTCCGGAACCGTAGGTCCCTTCATCCGAAGGTGGATCGCACAGATCGGAGTTGCAGCAGCTGCTGCTGTAGAACTCATCTGCCGATGGTGACGTGCGTAGCACGGGGTGTGGAGCCCACGAGGCGGGCCTGATTGACGGCACGGGCACCCGCTCAGGGAGGCGGAGGGTGCCAGTTTGACCCACCTGGAAGCAGAAACTCCCGAACAAAATTTCGAGTCCGTCGCCTACGGGCTCGAAATCCTTCATGGTGGCCGGCGAGTGGGCGGTGAAGTTGAAAGCGCCGAAGAGGAGGTGATTCTCCGTCGTCGCGGAGTTATAGATCGGTCGGGTCGGAACCGTCACGATCGCACAATCAGCAGCCCCTGTTCCCACAGACGGCGCCAATTGACGAGGTTTAATCTCGTCAATGCCCATTGTTATGGACTTGGGTTTTGGAGAAGATGGGGATGCTGGAGATCGTGGCACGGTTAACAGACAAGCAACCAGGGGACACGAGATTTACCCAGGTTCAGGCCCCCGGAGGGAAAACCCTACTCCTGCTTGTCTGCTCTTGATTACGGCGGAACCGAAGGTTACAGGGTGCGCAGATTCGATCTGGCGTGGATGCGTGTGCGAGAGTATGAGTCGAGAGATCTAGGACGTGCCCTCCTGGCCTTTATATAGACTTGGGCAGGTCCTGGGCATAGTCCTAGTCGGTTACAAGTTCTAGGGTTTTACCCCTTTGAATTTCCTATCTCCGCTAGTCTTGCTCTCCAAGGATCCGAAGGCGTCATGGGCCTTGGCCACCCGAAAATCTTCATGGACCAGCGTATATCTGTTGTGGGCCTTCCTTGGGCTGGACCAGGTATGCTGAAGTCACGTACCCGTAGGGTATAACCATGTCACCAGGAGAGTTGCAGGAAGGATGTTGAGCGTCCATTTGGTGTGCTTCAATCTCGATTTGCAATTTTAAGGTACCCCGTTCTTACTTGGTCCCAATATCAGACGTGGGATGTGATGAATGGTCACGTGACATGTATAACATGATCATCGAGAGTAAGCGCAAGCATCTGGTGAATGATATTGGACCGTATCACGCCCATACTCCTTTTTCCATTGTTGATCACCAGGTGCCCGCAGAGTCTGCAAACTTTCTCGCTAGAAATATAGAAATCCGTGACCCAGATGGTCATCAGCAACTACAAAATGATCTCACATAGCATTTGTGAAGGCTCAAAGGAGAGACCACCGCGCCATCCGTTTGATCAAGTTAAACTTCAAATTATTTGAATTGTATGAATTGTTTTTTTATTATTGTAAAACATAAATTCCTATGTATCCAAACTTATATTTATTCTGTGAGAGAAACATCTTGGGACACCATCTAGAGGTTGCGGCCTGGAACAGACATCCCATGAGTGGCACCACACACCGGTGTCCCCCAATCACTTGATCTGGTGTTGCTTTTGCTGGAGGACTAGAGACGCTCTTAGAGCATCTCCACCGGCGCCCCCAAACTAGCCCCCAAAGCGGTTGGGGAGTGCCGGCCATAAAACGCCCCACACCGGTGCACCCCAAACATTGCCGATAAGGAGGGCACTTCCCAAAATCGTGCCGGCAGCCCCACTCCACCCCCGCGGCAAGGGGCTCTCTTGGGGCGCTAACAGTGTTGGCCAACTCAGCAGATGCCCATGCGCCCATATGTTAGCCACTCTACTCCCACCTACCCCTCTCTCTCCTATACCTCTTTCTCACCACCGCTCCTGACCACGCCGCTTCTGCAACCGCCCATCCCACACCCCACGCCCTACCTCCACGGCTCCACCAACCACAACCACCGGCGATGCCCACCGCCACACTCGGCTGCGGCTTCGCCACGGTTCTCCCTTGGCTCCTGGCCGCAGCTCCTTGACACCGGAGTCGATGGCCACGACCTGGAGGCTGGAGGCATGTCGGCTAGCCGCGCGTGCAAATGGAGGCATCACACGTGCAAGGAAAGAAAGTGGTTGAGACAACACAGTTCTCAACGCCTCCACCCCTCCATCCACCGTCCTGGCAGGCGGCAGCTTACCGGGCGCGGTTTATGGGTGTCCCGGTGGAGATGCTCTTAGCCTGTTTCGGTGTGGCACGCTCAACTGCAGCACAAAGTTCAGCAGCCATACAGTTACAACTTACTGCAAGGCGCTGAGCAGGACCGTACGTTTGCTGCATGCAGTTCCGCCAACAGACAGCACAGGTGCGCAACTGACCCACTACTAAATGCCAAACGTGATCCTGGTGATCACATAATCAAATCGGAGAAAAGAGTCTCACGGCAGTAGAAAAAATCCCAGAATCGCCATCATCATAGAAACCCGAAGCGAGCCCAAACCCGAAGCGCCACGCCACACCTCGCCTCGCCCGCGCGCTCGCCCAGTCAATCAGTCAGTCCCTGTCCAGGTCCAGGACCAGCCCGCCTCCGGCCTCCTCCTCCTCATCCGATCCGACGGACGCCGGCGCCAGGCCGCCAGGACAGAGGAATGGACGACGGCGGGATCCAGGAGGAGCCGCCCTCGTCCGCGGGGGCGACGGCGCGGTTCCTGAAGCCGACGAGGTCGGGGGCCAGCTCGCGGTGGGTGGACGGCAGCGAGGTCGACTCGTCCGAGTCCACGCACTGGTCGCACGAGGACGAGCGGTCGCTCCGGGGCGTCTACGCCGCAGACGACGCCGAGTCCGGAGGGGCCGTGCTGTCGCGGAAGTCCTCCTCGTTCAGGAGGAGGCTGGGGAAGCGGCCCAAGAGGGTGGACTCCCTCGACGTCGAGGCCATGACCGTGCGCGGCGCCCACGGGCATGGTGACACGGTGCGTCTCTCAATTCCCACGCGTCCTGGTGGTAATCCCGCGGACGGATTTCGGGTCATTTTTTGGTTTTTGGCGAACTGAAGCTGTTTATTTAGAGCGTTTAAAGCTTTGACTATCTATCGATTAGCGGAAGCATCATAGGACAGATGGATCGGTCGCCGGAGGTTTAGTCCTGAATCAGGATGAACGTTTTGGTTGGGCATTATTATGATCGGCTAAGAGCATGCCTACATTTATTCACTGTCTCTGTCTGTCACTCTGCCTGAGTCAGGGCACATGTGCTAGTCAAATATTTTTTCGACCACATGACATGAACCAATTGGACCCTATGATTGACCCATCTTAGCTGCACCTTGGGCCAGGATGTGTCGTGGATGAGCACCGTTGCGATGGCATTTCAAACGCTCGGAGTTGTCTACGGTGACATGGGTACAAGCCCTCTATATGTTTTCAGCGATGTGTTCAGCAAAGTTCCCATCAAGTCGGAGGTGGAGATCCTGGGAGCCCTCTCGCTGGTCATGTACACCATTGCGTTGATCCCTTTTGCCAAATACGTATTTATAGTGCTGAAAGCTAATGACAATGGCGAAGGTAAGATGCGCAACTTGCAACTGGTTCAGTAAATGATGGTTCTAGACTCTCGGATTCGGATACGCATGCTCTTGTCCAAATTGGTTTGTCTAACTGAATGTATCTCTTGCAGGGGGCACGTTTGCATTGTATTCGTTGATTTGCAGGTATGCAAAAGTTAGTCGGTTGCCAAATCAGCAGCGTGTGGATGAAGATATTTCTAGTTTTCGACTTAAGTTACCTACTCCTGAGCTTGAACGTGCTCTGTCTGTCAAAGAATATCTAGAAAAGAACGCGATCTTCAAAAACATTCTCCTGTTCTTGGTTCTGATGGGGACTTCCATGGTGATTGGAGATGGCATCCTCACTCCATCAATGTCAGGTGCTTCATATGCACCCCCTGTTTTGTCTTTATTTTTTCTACCAACAGAGATTCTGCAATTTCTCTTCACCTCAAAAATGCGTTATCGCTGACCCTCCTCTCTTGTTTTTATTATGCTCAGTAATGTCTGCTGTCAGTGGTCTTCAGGGTCAAGTTGCTGGATTTGACACAGGTATGGTATTTCATATGCCCTCCATGAAGATCACAACAGTCTGCTTATGTCCTGTCTTTAGATCATTGCCGAAATACTAAACTACCTTTTTTCATACAATCCTACTTTTCAAGGCCACAAGAGCATGAATGTTTTTATTCATCTTTTTTGCAGATGCTGTTGTAATTGTTTCAATCCTAGTTCTTCTGCTATTGTTCAGCGTCCAGAGGTTTGGAACTGGCAAAGTCGGGGTTATGTTCGCTCCTGTTTTGGCTCTGTGGTTTATTAATTTGGGCTCCATCGGAATATACAACATAATTAAGTATGACATGTCAGTCGTGAAAGCATTCAATCCAATGTACATCTACTACTTCTTCAAGATGAACGGCGTAAAGGCATGGTCAGCTCTTGGTGGTTGTGTCTTGTGCATCACAGGTACCACCTTACTCCAGCGCTCTCTGGTTTCTTAGTTCAGTTTTGGTTTTCCCATGCCCTTGAAGCAAGCGACATTATTGCAGAATACATAGTTTACAGTCACATTGATTCTCGTAATGTTTTTGGAACCCCTGTTTTTAGCAGTACCAAAAATGTTACTATCCTCCGATCCTAAATAAGTGTCGCCATTTTGAACTAGAGTTAGTTTAAAATGGCGACACTTATTTAGGATCGGAGGGAGTACATATAATATGTTCCCTCAAAAAAAAAAAGAATGTTAGTATGTTACACAGGAATGAAACTCATGGGTACCACCTTACTCCAACGCTGGCTGGTTTCTTAATTCTATTTTTGTTTTCCCATATCCCTTGAAGCAAGCGCCAATACGACAGAATACAGAGTTTACAGTCATATTGATTGTTGTAATGTTTTGAGAACCCCTATGTTTAGCAGTACCAAGAATATTACATTGGAACTATAAGAATGTTACAGAGGGATGAAAATGACCCTTCTTCTGCCTTTCTGTGCAACGCAGTATTTTGTGTATCATGATAATTTTTGCCATATTTTGGATGGCAGCGCAGCACTTGTTTTGCTACTTACAAATTGAACTTGAAACTGATGCTGAGTGATCTATTAGGGATGATTGATTGTTGATTTGACCATTTATAAATCCTACAACTGAAAGTGATTCTGCTGCATATGGCCAAGTGCACTCATTTCCTATTGTAATTGTAGGAGCTGAAGCAATGTTTGCTGACCTGGGTCATTTCACTGTCAAATCAATACAGGTTAAGATATTTATTAGTCAACTGAGATACATCTTTTCCTGATCTTACTGCACTATTTAGTTGATATTTGTGTATCCCTTTTTATCAGAGCTAAATTGGTATTCCCTTTTGTTTGTCCCAGTTAGCATTTACTGCTGTGGTATTCCCTTGCCTGCTTATTGCTTACATGGGCCAAGCTGCATATTTGATGAAGCATCCACTTGCTGTAGAAAGAATATTTTATGATTCTGTACCAGGTATGGTGTTCAGATGCCATAAACATCAGACTGTCTAAGTTAACACGATTGTAAACAATTGTCCATGTTATGTTCCTTTGGAGCTCAAGTCCATTTTTTCTATTTGCAATGCAGAAGTTCTGTTCTGGCCAGTATTTGTGATTGCTACACTTGCTGCTATGATTGCCAGCCAAGCTATGATATCTGCAACCTTCTCTTGCATAAAGCAGGCAATGGCTCTTGGTTGCTTTCCTAGGATCAAAATAATCCATACCTCCAAGAAAGTCATGGGTCAGATTTACATACCTGTAATGAATTGGTTTCTCATGGTCATGTGCATCATCATTGTGGCCACTTTCAGGAGTACGAACGATATCGCCAATGCATATGGTCAGTGCTTTTGTCTTTAGGAAATACACATTATTATCTTTCTTGTTTTAGAATCTAGAATTATATCTTTGATAAACTACTGTAGCAATAAATTCAGCTTTTTGCCATGGTCTTTACATATTATGTTGCATAGCAATCAGCCGATGGACAGTTACCGCTCCATTTCACGATAGACATTGCATATGATATTATTTATCATCAGTGCCTATCTCATCTTTTTCTCTATAAAAATTCCAGGCATTGCTGAAGTTGGAGTCATGATGGTTAGCACTGCGCTGGTAACCTTGGTGATGCTTCTAATATGGCAAACCAACTTGTTCCTTGTTCTGTGCTTCCCTATTCTTTTTGGTGCAATAGAGTTCATTTATTTGACTGCCGTTATGTCAAAGTTGCTAGAAGGAGGATGGTTACCGCTTGCTTTCTCATCATTGTTTCTCTGCATAATGTATACGTGGAACTATGGAAGCGTATTGAAGTACCAGAGTGAGATGCGTGGGAAGATATCACTGGACTTTATCCTTGACCTGGGATCAACACTTGGCACCGTAAGAGTTCCAGGTATTGGACTTGTGTACAATGAGCTGGTGCAGGGAATCCCATCGATCTTTGGCCAAATGTTGGTGACACTGCCAGCAATGCACTCCACTATCGTCTTTGTTTGCATCAAATATGTTCCCGTCCCATATGTGCCACTTGAAGAAAGGTTCCTGTTCAGAAGGGTTGGCCAGAAAGACTATCACATGTTCCGTTGTGTTGCACGATATGGTTACAAGGATGTCAGGAAAGAGGACCATGGCTTCTTTGAGCATCTTTTGGTTGAAAGCCTAGAGAAATTTCTGAGGAGGGAAGCCCAGGAACTTGCTCTGGAGGTGAGCACAATGGAGGCAGAGCGTGATGATGTCCCTGATGTGTCCGAGACACGTCCATCTCCTGCTACTGCTGCTGGGGATCTGCATGTTCCACTGCTTTCTGATCAGCGACTGGGTGATGGCAATCGAACGTCGGGCACCGAAGGAAGCGTTCCTGTGCTCCCTTGTAGCTCCATCTCCCCAGAAGAAGACCCCAGCTTAGAGTACGAGCTTGCGGCACTGAGAGAAGCCATAGCATCCGGGTTCACATATCTCTTGGCACACGGCGATGTGAGGGCGACGAAGCAATCATTCTTCACAAAGAAGTTCATCATCAACTATTTCTACGCTTTCCTCAGGAGGAACTGCAGGGTTGGCACCGCGACCTTGAAGGTCCCTCACTCGAACATCATGCGTGTGGGAATGACGTACATGGTCTGATCGGCATTCTGCTGCTATTGTGCCGCAAGACCAATCTTTGCTTTGTTTTTACGTGTGTTTGATGGAATGCTACACCAGCTGGTAGTTTAGGGATTGTACCGCCACAGTGAACAAAGTCACTGCAGCTTCCGGCCAACTGCTCAGTATTTCTCGCAGGATTGGCCCTATGTGTACCCAGTTTAATTCTTGCCAAGCTTTTGGTGAACTTTAAGTTAAGTTATGTATGGTGTCGACGCAGATTTGCATGGGTAGGAAGTTTGCTATTCTTCTTCAGTCAACCTTGATCCTTGCAACTTGCTAGAATTACAATCCGATGCAAGAACAACAAGGTAGTTACATGAAACCTAACTAGTAATAATTTAGCAAAGGCTCGTCATATTGCAGCAACCAGAGTTGCAGCTCCTCCTGTTCAAAGGCTCCTTGCAGATATTTAAAACATCTTATTTTTTGTCAACATAAGAGCATGTCAGTAGCAGTACCAGACTATTTCATCATACACGTAAATTATGAATAAGTAAAACTTCCATACAGAATACAGCATGGGAGCCCACTCTGTTTCAGACATGTTCATACCGGTTCCATTCTGTGCCATGTGCTCCTAAATTATGGCGATGTGCATGAGAAAAGAAAGCAAAAAAAAAAAAAAAACCGTCCTGAGATAAGTGAACATCGTATAAGATCATTTTTTTCCGGGCTAAATGGGATTATATTAATCATATGTAGTACAGTAGTACAATCCTGAAGGATACTACCTGGCCTAACCAAACAACAGTTCTATCCTCCAATATACTCCCTCCGTTTTAAAATATAGGATGTTTTAGGTTTATGAATAAAATATATCTAGACTTATCTTAGTGTCTAGATTCACTTCAAACCAGAGTAAACCTACGTACTAAAAAAAGTCTAGATACATTTGCTTTACAATACTAAAACATCTTATATTTTGAAACGGAGGGAGTATATACCAAACCTAGCTAACTCGTGACTGCAAAATTCTGCAACCTACTAGGAATTTTAGTTATAGATACAATGCTCGTTGTGACGAAAATAACAGCCAGAGATCCTCCACAGATGAGCGAAGCAAGATCTGTCGGCATTATTCGACAACCTCTCCAAGCAATCCGTCTCCACTAGAATGTTACCCCTCCATACAAGCACTAATCTCTGAATCTAGGGTAGAAGAGCGGAAGCGCCTTGGCCGCAAGATCATGCCTGCACCAGCACGTCCGTCCTGATTGAGCCAAGAAAGCCCCATCTCTATTCGGCTTCAGCATACCTTCATGAGGTTTAACCCATGGCACGGTAACAGATCGCAGCGCCCGGTGCTCACTGCTCAGTACTGAAGGGGGGGAAGCAAGTAATCGATCGATGAACTCTATCGCTGGCGCTGCAAATAACTGCTAAAGAAAAACCAGATAAGATCCCTTGTGTTTGGGAGAGAGAGAAAAAGACTATGATTAGTAGAATGCTAAAAAATGCACCTAAACATGTTTGAGATGCCTCCCATTATACAGTTGACTTTGCTGCTGGTTTTGGGCCGTCGTCATATGCACCTTTGGTTCCCCGAGGAGGTGTTTTAGAAGAACAAAGCCACCGGCTGGTTGCGTATATGGATATGAGAGTCTGCAAGTGGCATGCCTCCGGTTCTATCCTTACTCCTTAGCAAATGGGGGGCGAAGCAGCTTTACTTGAATGTTGATCAACCATGCCGTAAGCTTGCAAAGGTACGGTGCCAGGCCTCGCTACCTCCCGCTCTCCCTGCGGACTTCCTGCTTACTCTAACGGGCCTAGCGGTTGAGCCAGCCAAGTTGTTGACCATGAGTCGCTGAGCCATGGCAATTTTGCCTGGCCAGCTCGAACAGGCCGTCCCAGGTTGGTGCGATTGTGTGCTCTATCGATCGCTTACGATTCTCCTAAGTATAAAAACTACTGATCTCGGTACAAGCAGAAAATGCACTCGGATTACAGAGATTCATGCCATGGCTAGCACAAGTACTGCACAACAACAAGAGTTGTTCGCCGTTTGTACTCTGTCCTAAGAACATGTACACATTGATGAATTTATGTGGTAACATCATATTTAGCAAGCACCTACCCCAGTTCATTTTGACGTGTTTTTAAGTTGATATAGTTGTATGCGCGGACACATGTTACACACAGGTGTCCATGCGCAATTTGAACTGTGTCTGGTTTTTGAAGCAACAAACTATTTGGCAGGGAAAAGATAGAGCAAGAAATACTATTTGTGAAATATTTTTTTGTAGAATAAATTATTTTCTTCCAAAGAAGGATGACCGCATTCTCTGCATCGATGCATACATTCATATATTCTTGATTATGCAATAATGCTAAGCAAAGCCAAACATCGATATCGAACAAATGGGCTAACAGAAAAAGAGAAGTTTTCAAAACAGAAAATGGTGGGCAGGCAACATTATATTTGTGTTTCAGTTGGAAATAACCGTCTGATATCATAAATTTAATGATGAGTTATTTGAGATGGTATAGTTTTGTGGAAGCTATTGAATACTATGCTTTATAAGAATCTTTTACCAAAACAAGACATCTAAATACGAATTTTCTTTACAGTGTGTGTAAACTTCCTTGATTCATAGAAAAAAAGCATTTTTTTTGTTTGAAACATGCATAAAACAATAAATAATGCAAGTCACATGACCATGCAGTCAACATTCTGATACTCTTTGGCTAGTGAAGTATGGGTTGGATGAATGTATTTTCACCCATTGGCCGGATGCCAATACAAAATCTAGAATACATAACGGTTAAGAAAAATATATTCATGCACATAGTTCATGTTATAACATTTACCAATGCAAAAAACATGAGCATGCGTCTTGTATAGAAACAAATAAGGTGTCATGTACTGACAAGAAAATGACATTGCTTAATTTCTTTAAAGACGCCTAGGTTATTCTGCATGAAAAATTGCTACGATGTGTGTTATAACATGACATATATATATATATATATATATATATATATATATATATATATATATATATATATATATATATATATATATATATATATATATGGGCACCAAGGTGCACAAGTTATTTTACCATGAAAGTGCGCGTTGCTACACCCGTCCATCCTCTCGAAGATTAAAATAGATTTTTTGAGAAAGCGGGATGATATAACATTAAAGATAATTACCCACACTGATAACATATAATTGATCGCATCGACTAATATGAGAACACATAATATGATTCTGTAATCTACTCATTCTCAATGTAGACACTATTATGCTCCAACTAATGCATTCCTGAAAAGACTTCTGATTCAATAGGCCCGTGAAGGAAATGAAAAAAAGTTCAGGCGCGATCGAGGGCTGAGATGGGCGGATACCCCTTCGCGCCTGGGGGTAGGATTGGCATATAGAAAGATTAGATCGCGCGCGTAGAGCCCGTCAAAGCCCGAAGCGGATTAGTACGCGCGTATTCTGCGACGCGACGTGGATTCCCGTCGTCCAACTCAGCTGTCTGACGTGGCAACACCTAAAAAAAACACCCCTACATGGTTTGCTGGGCCGCATTTCTGTTCCCGCCGGTGGGCCGTTTGTGTTGCACGCGCGGATAAGAGCGGGGGATCGCGATACAGAAGGGAATGAAAAAAATAGCGATACATCGGGAAGGCGCACCCCCTCACCTCCGACGCGGTGCACGTCTAACACCACCCGCAGGACTGTGTCATCATGACGCATGCAGGGACGTGTGCATCGTTCTATCAGCGCCGAAGTGAATTGTCAATCGACTTAATGGAGCATCCAATCGGTCGCATCGTTGCAGTTCTCTGCCTGCCACGTGTGAACAAAACTTCTTTGAGAAGGCAGGTCGCACAGTAGGGGAGAGTACAGTGGGGTAATAAGACTGGTCTGCCTAGCCTTTTTGACTATCTACCTCCACTAGTCACTAGCGCCCTCCTCCCTTTCTTCTTCCTCCTGCTCATCCCGCTCCTGCTCCCTCCCTCTGCGCAGCCATGGATCCCTCTCGAAAGCGTGCCGCGGCGACAATGCGCGAGGAGAGAAAAGAGAGAGCTCGCCGTGCCGCTTTACGCACTGAAGAGTCACAACATATGCTCATGCCCGCAGGCGAGGGATCCTCCGGGTAGGTCATGTACTTCTTCTCCTTAATAGTGTTATCCAGCATTCTTCTTCTCCTTAATCATCACCTCCTTCTCTTTCTTCAGAGCCGTCGATTCACCGGCAGACATGTCCCCCCAGATCCCTGGAACAGCGAGGTAAATAATATACACTGGGGTTTTTGCGACTAGGATTTGGGGTTTTTGCGACTAGGATTTGGGGTTTTTTCTCCTGGATCTTTTCCATACCGCCCATTTCTGCATAAAGCTCGTGTGCTATAATGACACATTACTGTTGTTCCCGTTCCGTGATAGGACTGAAACCACGTATTCTTTGTCCCATGAAAAGAAGCCAAAACTCATCAATAATGTGGATGCTTGGCTTAATGCACGAATAAGCAGCCACAGGGAGAAAATGCAAACACAAGAGCGGAAATTAAAACAGCTCAAATTAGCTGTGAATACCGTTACTAAGGAGCGTGACGAGCTGAAAAGGGATAACGCTGCCTGGAAGAAACTGCATAAGAAGATCCAAGCCTCAAACCGACTGAATACATCCATCAACGAGGGGCTCTCGAAGGATAATGGGAGGCTAAAAGATGATAATGTCAATCTCCGTGTCGAGAACATGAACCTCCTTCGGGAGCTCAAGGCTTCGCTTAGTGAGCAGGTCAAGATCAGGAGGGACATGCTCGTACTTCGCCTACAACTTGGAGAGATTGAGGACAAAAACCAGCAGCTCCTCGCCAGGCTACGACTGTAATGTAGCAGACTTTCCTCGGTGCTTCTCTGCTGAATTGAACTATGTGTTTCTATTTTGCAACTGTAAACTGAACTATACGAACAATGAGTTGCAACGGGAGACACCTTTTGCGCAGTCCGAAAAATATCTTCTTTCCTCTTGTTTCTATCTAGTGTCGCCGCCATGTTGGACAAGTGTCATTTTTGTTGTAAGAAAAACTTAAACTTAGATATTACACACACTCAACCGTGCATTAAAATTCAAATTAGGTATTCCAAACTAAACTTCAAATAGTTGCAAAAGGAGGTAGCCACGATCGGAAAAGAGTGGGTGGGCTACTGGCGGGGGTCCGCGGAGAGAGAGAGTGAGTTTCGTAAAAAAAAGAGAGAGAGATTTTTTTGACACAGAAGAGAGAGAGATTGTTGGCGAATGGGGCCACCGGGCGCGTGAGAACCGTGCATGTACCATACTAGGCATGTCCGAGACGCACCGTGCACGTGTGAACTGCGTTGTCAAGCTACTACCGCATGTCCGCGGTGCACTGTGCGAGCAGGTGCGCATGCGTATGCTGCTAAACCGTACACGTGTGAACTGTGGGAGCACGAGACGTCGGCGTCTCACCATATACAGCCCGTCTCTCTGTCTCTCTCCGCCTCCCCTCATTCACTCCATCACGCCACCTCTTCCCAACTCCCCCTAGGCCCCTACCCACTACCCTTCCCCACTCCTCTCTCCGTCGACCAGGAAAAAACCCTCTCCCCTTCCGCTTCTGCTGCACTTCCCATTCCGGCGATGGAGCACCCATCCGACGCTGTCGCCGCAGCGAAGGAGAAGGCCGCGACACTGGCGTTAGCCACGGAGGAGGCGGCCAGAGCCGCGACGGAGGCACAAGATGCCGCAAGGGCTTTAATCAAAGCTGCAGCGGATGCGAAAGATGAAGCGGAGGCCATTGCTGAAGGCCGACCGATCGGTCCCTCATCGGCTCCCGCCGCTATCAGTACTTGTGCGTACAATCTTGGGAAGTATCCACAGGATGACGACGAGGAGGTCGAGCTCATCATGCCGCCGCCCCCGGCCTGTGACGAGAACATCATCGACGACGAGGAGGAGGTAAGTTCCAATTAATGGATTATCTGCTTGGGGCCTAGGGTTTTCGGTTAGCGTCAGATTCGTTTGTTATCTGTTAAGATTGGGGCCTAGGGTTTTCACTTAGCGTTAGATTCGTTTGTTATCTGTTACGATTGATGTGTAATTAATGGATCTGTGGATTATTGCTAGCTAGGCTTCGATTATGGACAGAATCGATTAATATTTGTGGATCTGTGGATTATTGCTAGCTAGGGTTCGATTATGGACAGAATCGATTAATATTTGTGGATCTGTGGATTGTTGTTTTCATTTCTATGGATTAATGCTAGCTTATTGACCGACAGAAGTGGTTTATCTGCTTGATCCCTTGATTACTTTCTGTTATTGCTAGCTGGAGACTGTTATGCTTCCTTTGTTAAGCATTCAATTTTAGTTGCAGTTTCTACATATTTGCTTCACATGTGTATTTTGTATATTTCAGCAGGCTACTGATGATGTTGATAGAGATGTCGACTCGTGTCAAAGGAAGACTAGGGCCACTCTCAAAATGCTTAAAGCGGATGGGTTCGACTGGTTCTGGAGTGAACCCTGGACTGATGGCATGAATAGCTGCCCCTTCTGCAAAAGGAGCATAAAGATGGACTTCCAAAGCATCCTGCAGCATGATGAAGGCTGTGGATTTGGCCGTGTCAAAGTTGGGGAAACTGTCAATGTCCACGGCTTCAGGGTCAATCACATGGCCTATGGAATCTTCCTCAGGAAAAAACAGAACCGAGCTATCGAGGCCGGTCGTGTGCCTCCTCCCAAGCCCAAGCCACCGAAGGTTCAGGGTATGGGCAGCAGGAAGAAGAGGAAGCGGGACAGGGAGGAGCAGGACCAGGAGGAGGCGGCGAGGAGGAAGTGATGTAATGATGTGCCTGTTTGTGTGTGCTGCTGCTGGTTTAAGCAGCATGCTTTTGTTTGAACTGTGTTTATGTTGGCTGCTTAGCAGCGTTTGTGTTGAACCTCTGCCTTATCAAGTTTGTGTTGAACCTTGCTTAATTAGTTGCTTGTTATGTTTCTGCATTTTAGATGCTTAATTAGTTTGTGTTGAACCTTGCTTAATTAGTTGCTTGTTATGTTTCTGCATTTTAGATGCTTAATTAGTTTGTGTTGAACCTTGCTTAATTAGTTGCTTGTTATGTTTCTACATTATAGATGCTTACTATCTACATTTGTTTCTATACATGCTGGTGTGTCGCGGGATTTCCTATTTCGGAAAGGTTCAAGGGAAATAGTTAAGGAATTGAGAAATAGATGCTGGTATAGATTTGCTACCAAATTGGGCAAAAAGGAATGAATGAGGTGAGCCTGGCAGAGGTAGAGAAAGGAAGAAAGGAGGGAGGGGGAGAGGGAGGGTTCTTTGATTTGTTGCCAAATTGGGCTGGCTAGTTGCGTTGCCCTATTGTAGCCTTATTTTGCTCTTCTTTCCTTTTTCATATAGTTTTTGATTTACAAACAAGCTTGTTTTGTCTCACCTGAACCTCTTTTTTCAAAAAATGACAAATCTACAAAAAGCCTGTTTTGTCTCACCAGACCCTCTTTCCTTCACGAAATAACCTCAAATTTTTTACACATTCTAAAATACGCAGACTTAGCCTAGCCCAGCTCCTGTTCCCATGCCCGTGTTATCGCTGCAGCGGCTGCTTTCTTATTTGGGCCGGCCCAAATAAGCCCAGCAAACGTGCGCGGGTATGACGGCGTAGACGCGTTAGGTATTTACTATTTAGTCACTCCACGGTCGTCTCTGCCCACGACTCGCCTCCTATCCCTCCTCACACGAGCGCCTCCACACGACAACAACCTCAAAAATTCCATCGAGGACCGCCTCCAGTATTCAACACCTGCGACGACACAGGTTCATGGATCAGAGATTCAAGGATCAGGTATGTTTTCGCCCTATATGAAAATCTAGAACGAGTGATGTACAAAAATTTCGTCAGATCTAGAGGAAATACGATCAAATTTTAAAAATGAATTACGATCATAATTGTGTAGATCGGATCTACATATGAACTAGTACAATAACACTCTATTATATGTTAACACTGAAAGCATGTCGTGTCAGATCTATATGTACTATTAAGAAAATTGTACTTCCTCTGTTTTAAAATATAAGATGTTTTAGTTTTGTGAACAAAATGTATCTAGATTTAATTTAGTGTGTAGATTCACTTCAAACTTGAGTGAACCTACATACTAAAAGAAATCCACATACATTTGCTTTACAAAACTAAAACATCTTATATTTTAAAACGGAGGGAGTATTATCTAATGAACACTACTCGGTGCTTTGGAATATCACGCGTGTTTATAAATATGCAAACCGTGTTCAAGTATCTAAAATAAGAGGTGGTAGAATATAGATTACTTTATTCTAAAAAGTTTGTGTACATGGCACTTTCTGGTTAGGTGGAGGAGTATGCTCGCACTCGTCATGCTCGTGCCGCTCTTAAGTTGCATAAACCTCTGCATATAAGAGGTATGTAATGTAAAATTTAAAAATAAATGCAATTATAATATTGCTGCTTATGTATGTATTTGTTACATGCAGGTCCCGGAATAAAGTTCGAGAAAGAATTTGAATGTTTCTGCCATTATGGCAACCGTGTGGCGATGGATGATGCCAAAATTAATGTACTAAATTATGGAGTTGATAAGAACCTCCCAAAAAGACCATTTTATGTATGCACCATAAATAAATCAAACACCTTGAAAGGCAAAGCAAAAATGGTAAAACTTTTGAACTAGTAACAATTTTTCAAAATGTTACATTACTACTATTAGGTACTGAAATTTGTATGTATATATTGGTGTAATCTATATGCAGTACTTTTCGAGGAGCTTCACCATGGAGCATATTGTTCCATATATTGAACTACCAGCAAACATTCAAGTATTTTGTAACAATATGGAAGTTGCAAAAGTTAAAATGGTGATGGCCAAGTCAAACACTAGAGGAAAACTGAAATGTGGAGGTGCCATGATAACATCAAAGTGGATGGAGGTTGTGAACAAGTTTGATATGAGAGCTGGTGACATCTTTGTGTTTTGGTTCCGTGGTAGCTCGACTGGCCTCAAGCTCCTTATTAATCATCTGTGAAATCAACATGCAGACCATGCAATGTTGTCACGTGTCCACAATTGCCACAAAGTGTTTCTACCCAACTTAGTAATCACTAAGTTGATGAATTCAAAGTCCTTAGCCAAGCCTATAGATCTCTATAGGTTGGATAGAAAGTCCTTCATCAACTTAGTGCTTATGTGATGATAGAATAGTACTGTAATTTATAAGTTAGAACTGTCACAAGCATCATGGCTAGGTCAAATTTACGGGCATCATGGCTAGAAACACCATCATCAACTTAGTTCCACTATTTCTTGAATTTTTTTTAATTTCTGGTGCTTATTTCAAACTAAGGCAAAAACCACGACAGGTGAGACTCTGAATCAGTAATCAAAACTTGAGTTCTAAGAGTAAAGCTGAAAGATAGTACTTACACATAATTATGAAAGCCGCCACACAGAATTCTGAAAGCTACCACACTGAATTCTGAAAGTACTAAAAATAAATACATTGCAATTTATTACTTCGAAAAGATCTGAACACGCTAGCGATTGAGCAAATAACCTAGGCTATCCAGCCCTATATATTTCATCGGTGTCCGCTCCCGTGTCCTGCAGGAGAAACTCATTGAACTCCCCCCGTCTGCAATGTGCTGCCAGTATCTCGTCGAGACGGTAAGGCCTCGGTGAACATTCCAGATCATATCGACCATAGCCATCTGCAAGTCTTGGTACCCCATCCCAGTCCTTAAGATCATGATTATACGCTCCGATATAAGAAAGATTCGCGTAGTAGATGCAACCGGCTAGGACTGTACTAGGGTGCACTCTAGTGTCGACGGAGATCGACCGGTTAAAATGAACGAAGAAGGCACGGCTGCCAATGTCACCTACAGCCTCGAGACAGCGTTTCTCTGTGTCCACCCGGTAAAGCACCGGTTGACCTTCGGCGAAAATCCCACCCAACACAAGAAGCAGATCACCTTCCGACTCCACAAGGTAGAACTTGTAGGCTCCGCTTATCTTTTCAAAGACTGGACCTGAAATTATTCTGGCCATCTTGATTGTGCTCGCGCGCTGCTCCACCTGGATGTTGGTCGACACGATGTCTCCACCATCCTGTACTGCATACACTTCACCACGGAATGGGGTAATGCATCGCACGTCGGACGGATAAATTCCTTGTCCAAATACTCCATTGAAATCCCCTGTCGGGGTGGCCTCATCGGCCCAAGCAATAGAATTCTCATAATGTGTGGAAACAAACACCATCATGGGGGACTTCGTGACGGCTACAGATTCCACAAGATTTGATGGTATCTGCGCCTGAAACTCAGTGTTGAACTTACGGGTGAGTGGGTTCAGAAGGCGAATCTTGTGCGGATCTTCCCTCTGAGCAATAACGACGATGCCACGATAAACACCGATGAAGTAGAACCTTTTGATGAAGAGAACAGTTAGCCCTAAGATATATGTACAATAGAAAATACTCTCTTTGTTCACTAATATAAGACAGAGCTTCTAGATATTTCAAAATGTACTAGATATATATATCCTAAATGAGTGAACCTATACAATTAAACTTTGCTTAAGAATGTTCAAGAACATGCATGTTTAAGAACCTACTCCCTCCGTCCGCAAATAAGTGTACATCTAGCTTATTCCTAAGTCAAACATAACCAAATTTGTCCAACTTTATAGAGAAATATAGGAACATATATTACATTAAATTGACATATTATAAAATCAGATTTAAAAATAAATCTAAAGATATCAATTTAGTGTCATAAATGTTAGTACATTGTTCTAAAAAGTTAGTCAAACGTAGTAAAATTTGACTTAGGACAAGGCTAGAAGTACACTTATTTGTGGACGGAGGGAGTACACAATTAAACATGCATGTTTAAGAATAACTTTGTATCATAATAACAAATGAATGTTGATCGGATGAATTGTGAACCTGCGCTGAACTTCCATTAGATTCGTCGTGAAGCAACGACCTGTGGCGAGGTTGAGGAACGTGAAGTCGCCGACGTCTGGAGGTGTGTGATATACCAGGATCCAGTTGTTGAGATGGAACTCGGGTTCTTTTAACGTGCGGCACCAATCGCCGCAGACTCTCCGACAAGCTGCGTAGGCATCGATGTACTCCTCGTTCTCCAGGAAGGATTCGCCGATCTTGGCAAGTGGTCCGTCGGCCGGGAGATCGGACCAGTTCACCTTCAGTCGGCTACTCGCCATGCCTTCCTATCGAGGAATAAAGAAGAACAGGAGATGATGAGGAGAAGAACAAGGACAAGAACAAGGATATGAGGAGGCGAAGAGGGAACACTACGCAGGAACAAGGAGGCGAGGAGACGGCAGGAACTACCACTATGCGGTCGAGGAACTGGCGATTTTCTTTTCTTGTAATGTATAAGGACGTCGACTAACCGCGCTGACAGGTCTGGGCCAGCCCTTGTGGGGGACCGGAGAGGCAGCCGCCCCGGGCCCAAAATTTTGGGGGGGCCCTCCCCAGATATGTGCTTCATATATAGGCTATAATAGATCTTAAAAAAGATAAAAAAATAGCAATTTTGATTTTTCTATTGGGCTAGATTGAGCGCTCTACTTTGCTGGACATACACATACGTTTCAAATTTGGAGTCCATCACGACATCACATACCTAACCTGCGATTAGATCAGCTATCCTCTTTGATTGTATCGTATGAAGGCACGCTGTACCCCGATTCTTGCCTCAACCTCGACTCAACACTAGTAATTAAACTAACAGTGGTTAAGTAGTACATCAATGCTATTTATGTTGGCATAACACTTTTATAGCTAGATCTATCAAGTGGGTGGGATCATGTTGCTAGGTGTAGTGACTCACACAACCACTAAGTTGATGATGGTGGTTCTAGCCAGCCCAGATAGGTCTAGACCCCATGCACTGTTGGCATGGCCCCACATTTGCCACAAGCTAGTGTGTGTCATGGCTTGGCATAGAAAAATTATAGCTAGATCTAGCAAGTAGGTAGGATCATGTTGGCCAGGTGTAGTGACTCACACAGCCACTAAGTTGATGATCGTGTTTCTAGCCAACCCAAATAGGTCTAGATACCATGCAATGTTGGAATGGACCCACATCTTCCACAAGCTAGTGTGTGTCATGGCCTGGCATAGCACTCTTATAGCTAGATCTATGAAGTGGGTGGGATCATGTTGGTCAGGTGTGGTGACTCACACAACCACTAAGTTGATGATGGTGGTTCTAGCCAGCCCAGATAGGTCTAGACCCCATGCACTGTTGGCATGGCCCCACATTTGCCACAAGCTAGTGTGTGTCATGGCTTGGGATAGAAAAATTATAGCTAGATCTAGCAAGTAGGTAGGATCATGTTGGCCAGGTGTAGTGACTCACACAGCCGATAAGTTGATGATGGTGTTTCTAGCCAACCCAAATAGGTCTAGATACCATGCAATGTTGGAATGGACCCACATCTTCCACAAGCTAGTGTGTGTCATGGCCTCACATAGCACTCTTATATCTATATATATGAAGTGGGTGGGATCATGTTGGTCAGGTGTAGTGACTCACACAGCCACTAAGTTGATGATGGTGTTTCTAGCCAACCCAGAGAGTTCTAGATCCCATGCAATGTTTGCATGGGCCCACATTTGCCACAAGCTAGTGTGTGTCATGGCTTGGCAAACTCAAATTTATAGCTAGATCTAGAAAGTAGGTAGGATCATGTTGGCCAGGTGTGATGACATATACAACAACAAGTTGGTGAAGGTGTTTCTATCTAGCCCAGAGAGGTGTCCCATGCATGCAATGTTGGAATGGACCCACATTTTCCACAAGCTAGTGTGTGTCATGCCTTGGCATAACACTTTTATAGCTAGATCTATGAAGTGGGTGGGATCATGTTGGTCAGGTGTAGTGACTCACACAACCACTAGGTTGATGATGGTGGTTCTAGCCAGCCCAGAGAGGTCTAGATCCCATGCAATGTTTGCATGGGCCCACATTTGCCACAAGCTAGTGTGTGTCATGGCTTGGCATAGAAAAATTATAGCTAGATCTAGCAAGTAGGTAGGATCATGTTGGCTAGGTGTAGTGACTCACACAGCCACTAAGTTGATGATGGTGTTTCTAGCCAACCCAAATAGGTCTAGATACCATGCAATGTTGGAATGGACCCACATCTTCCACAAGCTAGTGTGTGTCATGGCCTGGCATAGCACTCTTATAGCTAGATCTATGAAGTGGGTGGGATCATGTTGGTCAGGTGTAGTGACTCACACAACCACTAAGTTGATGATGGTGTTTCTAGCCAATCCAGAGAGTTCTAGATCCCATGCAATGTTTTCATGGGCCCACATTTGCCACAAGCTAGTGTGTGTCATGGCTTGGCAAACTCAAATTTATAGCTAGATCTAGCAAGTAGGTAGGATCATGTTGGCCAGGTGTGATGACATATACAACAAGTTGGTGAAGGTGTTTCTATATAGCCCAGAGAGGTGTCCCATGCATGCAATGTTGGCATGGCCCCACATTTTCCACAAGCTAGTGTGCGTCATGCCTTGGCATAACACTTTTATAGCTAGATCTATCAAGTGGGTGGGATCATGTTGCTAGGTGTAGTGACTCACACAACCACTAAGTTGATGATGGTGGTTCTAGCCAGCCCAGATAGGTCTAGACCCCATGCACTGTTGGCATGGCCCCACATTTGCCACAAGCTAGTGTGTGTCATGGCTTGGCATAGAAAAATTATAGCTAGATCTAGCAAGTAGGTAGGATCATGTTGGCTAGGTGTAGTGACTCACACAGCCACTAAGTTGATGATGGTGTTTCTAGCTAACCCAAATAGGTCTAGATACCATGCAATGTTGGAATGGACCCACATCTTCCACAAGCTAGTGTGTGTCATGGCTTGGCATAGCACTCTTATAGCTAGATCTATGAAGTGGGTGGGATCATGTTGGTCAGATGTAGTGACTCACACAGCCACTAAGTTGATGATGGTGTTTCTAGCCAACCTAGAGAGGTCTAGATCCCATGCAATGTTTGCATGGGCCCACATTTGCCACAAGCTAGTGTGTGTCATGGCTTGGCAAACTCAAATTTATAGCTAGATCTAGCAAGTAGGTAGGATCATGTTGGCCAGGTGTGATGACATATACAACAACAAGTTGGTGAAGGTGTTTCTATATAGCCCAGAGAGGTCTCCCATGCATGCAATGTTGGCATGGCTCCACATTTTCCACAAGCTAGTGTGCGTCATGCCTTGGCATAACACTTTTATAGCTAGATCTATCAAGTGGGTGGGATCATGTTGCTAGGTGTAGTGACTCACACAATCACTAAGTTGATGATGGTGGTTCTAGCCAGCCCAGATAGGTCTAGACCCCATGCATTGTTGGCATGGCCCCACATTTGCCACAAGCTAGTGTGTGTCATGGCTTGGCATAGAAAAATTATAGCTAGATCTAGCAAGTAGGTAGGATCATATTGGCCAGGTGTAGTGACTCACACAACCACTAAGTTGATGATGGTGTTTGTAGCCAACCCAAATAGGTCTAGATACGATGCAATGTTGGAATGGACCCACATCTTCCACAAGCTAGTGTGTGTCATGGCCTGGCATAGCACTCTTATAGCTAGATCTATGAAGTGGGTGGGATCATGTTGGTCAGGTGTAGTGACTCACACATCCACTAAGTTGATGATGGTGTTTCTAGCCAACCCAGAGAGTTCTAGTTCCCATGCAATGTTTTCATGGGCCCACATTTGCCACAAGCTAGTGTGTGTCATGGCTTGGCATAGAAAAATTATAGCTAGATCTAGCAAGTAGGTAGGATCATGTTGGCTAGGTGTAGTGACTCACACAGCCACTAAGTTGATGATGGTGTTTCTAGCCAACCCAAATAGGTCTAGATACCATGCAATGTTGGAATGGACCCACATCTTCCACAAGCTAGTGTGTGTCATGGCCTGGCATAGCAGTCTTATAGCTAGATCTATGAAGTGGGTGGGATCATGTTGGTCACGTGTAGTGACTCACACAACCACTAAGTTGATGATGGTGTTTCTAGCCAATCCAGAGAGTTCTAGATCCCATGCAATGTTTTCATGGGCCCACATTTGCCACAAGCTAGTGTGTGTCATGGCTTGGCAAACTCAAATTTATAGCTAGATCTAGCAAGTAGGTAGGATCATGTTGGCCAGGTGTGATGACATATACAACAACAAGTTGGTGAAGGTGTTTCTATATAGCCAAGAGAGGTGTCCCATGCATGCAATGTTGGCATGGCCCCACATTTTCCACAAGCTAGTGTGCGTCATGCCTTGGCATAACACTTTTATAGCTAGATCTATCAAGTGGGTGGGATCATGTTGCTAGGTGTAGTGACTCACACAACCACTAAGTTGATGATGGTGGTTCTAGCCAGCCCAGATAGGTCTAGACCCCATGCACTGTTGGCATGGCCCCACATTTGCCACAAGCTAGTGTGTGTCATGGCTTGGCATAGAAAAATTATAGCTAGATCTAGCAAGTAGGTAGGATCATGTTGGCCAGGTGTAGTGACTCACTCAGCCACTAAGTTGATGATGGTGTTTCTAGCTAACCCAAATAGGTCTAGATACCATGCAATGTTGGAATGGACCCACATCTTCCACAAGCTAGTGTGTGTCATGGCTTGGCATAACACTCTTATAGCTAGATCTATGAAGTGGGTGGGATCATGTTGGTCAGGTGTAGTGACTCACACAGCCACTAAGTTGATGATGGTGTTTCTAGCCAACCCAAAGAGTTCTAGATCCCATGCAATGTTTGCATGGGCCCACATTTGCCACAAGCTAGTGTGTGTCATGGCTTGGCAAACTCAAATTTATAGCTAGATCTAGCAAGTAGGTAGGATCATGTTGGCCAGGTGTGATGACATATACAACAACAAGTTGGTGAAGGTGTTTCTATATAGCCCAGAGAGGTGTCCCATGCATGCAATGTTGGCATGGCTCCACATTTTCCACAAGCTAGTGTGCGTCATGCCTTGGCATAACACTTTTATAGCTAGATCTATCAAGTGGGTGGGATCATGTTGCTAGGTGTAGTGACTCACACAATCACAAAGTTGATGATGGTGGTTCTAGCCAGCCCAGATAGGTCTAGACCCCATGCACTGTTGGCATGGCCCCACATTTGCCACAAGCTAGTGTGTGTCATGGCTTGGCATAGAAAAATTATAGCTAGATCTAGCAAGTAGGTAGGATCATATTGGCCAGGTGTAGTGACTCACACAACCACTAAGTTGATGATGGTGTTTCTAGCCAACCCAAATAGGTCTAGATACGATGCAATGTTGGAATGGACCCACATCTTCCACAAGCTAGTGTGTGTCATGGCCTGGCATAGCACTCTTATAGCTAGATCTATGAAGTGGGTGGGATCATGTTGGTCAGGTGTAGTGACTCACACATCCACTAAGTTGATGATGGTGTTTCTAGCCAACCCAGAGAGTTCTAGATCCCATGCAATGTTTTCATGGGCCCAAATTTGCCACAAGCTAGTGTGTGTCATGGCTTGGCAAACTCAAATTTATAGCTAGATCTAGCAAGTAGGTAGGATCATGTTGGCCAGGTGTGATGACATATACAACAACAAGTTGGTGAAGGTGTTTCTATATAGCCCAGAGAGGTGTCCCATGCATGCAATGTTGGCATGGCTCCACATTTTCCACAAGCTAGTGTGCGTCATGCCTTGGCATAACACTTTTATAGCTAGATCTATCAAGTGGGTGGGATCATGTTGCTAGGTGTAGTGACTCACATAATCACTAAGTTGATGATGGTGGTTCTAGCCAGCC
Organism: Avena sativa; assembly: GCA_916181665.1. NCBI lineage: Eukaryota > Viridiplantae > Streptophyta > Magnoliopsida > Poales > Poaceae > Avena > Avena sativa. The sequence continues at coordinate 365,508,295 of OV702297.1, read as the reverse complement.
CAGATAGGTCTAGACCCCATGCACTGTTGGCATGGCCCCACATTTGCCACAAGCTAGTGTGTGTCATGGCTTGGCATAGAAAAATTATAGCTAGATCTAGCAAGTAGATAGGATCATGTTGGCCAGGTGTAGTGACTCACACATCCACTAAGTTGATGATGGTGTTTCCAGATAACCCAAATAGGTCTAGATACCATGCAATGTTGGAATGGACCCACATCTTCCACAAGCTAGTGTGTGTCATGGCTTGGCATATCACTCTTATAGCTAGATCTATGAAGTGGGTGGGATCATGTTGGTCAGGTGTAGTGACTCACACAGCCACTAAGTTGATGATGGTGTTTCTAGCCAACCCAGAGAGTTCTAGATCCCATGCAATGTTTGCATGGGCCCACATTTGCCACAAGATAGTGTGTGTCATGGCTTGGCAAACTCAAATTTATAGCTAGATCTAGCAAGTAGGTAGGATCATGTTGGCCAGGTGTGATGACATATACAACAACAAGTTGGTGAAGGTGTTTCTATATAGCCCAGAGAGGTGTCCCATGCATGCAATGTTGGCATGGCCCCACATTTTCCACAAGCTAGTGTGCATCATGCCTTGGCATAACACTTTTATAGCTAGATCTATCAAGTGGGTGGGATCATGTTGCTAGGTGTAGTGACTCACACAATCACTAAGTTGATGATGGTGGTTCTAGCCAGCCCAGATAGGTCTAGACCCCATGCACTGTTGGCATGGCCCCACATTTGCCACAAGCTAGTGTGTGTCATGGCTTGGCATAGAAAAATTATAGCTAGATCTAGCAAGTAGGTAGGATCATGTTGGCCAGGTGTAGTGACTCACACAGCCACTAAGTTGATGATGGTGTTTCTAGCTAACCCAAATAGGTCTAGATACCATGCAATGTTGGAATGGACCCACATCTTCCACAAGCTAGTGTGTGTCATGGCTTGGCATAGCACTCTTATAGCTAGATCTATGAAGTGGGTGGGATCATGTTGGTCAGGTGTAGTGACTCACACAGCCACTAAGTTGATGTTGGTGTTTCTAGCCAACCCAGAGAGATCTAGATCCCATGCAATGTTTGCATGGGCCCACATTTGCCACAAGCTAGTGTGTGTCATGGCATGGCAAACTCAAATTTATAGCTAGATCTAGCAAGTAGGTAGGATCATGTTGGCCAGGTGTGATGACATATACAACAACAAGTTGGTGAAGGTGTTTCTATCCAGCCCAGAGAGGTGTCCCATGCATGCAATGTTGGCATGGCCCCACATTTTCCACAAACTAGTGTGTGTCATGCCTTGGCATAACACTTTTATAGCTAGATATATCAAGTGGGTGGGATCATGTTGCTAGGTGTAGTGACTCACACAACCACTAAGTTGATGATGGTGGTTCTAGCCAGCCCAGATAGGTCAAGACCCCATGCACTGTTGGCATGGCCCCACATTTGCCACAAGCTAGTGTGTGTCATGGCTTGGCATAAAAAAATTATAGCTAGATCTAGCAAGTAGGTAGGATCACGTTGGCCAGGTGTAGTGACTCACACAGCCACTAAGTTGATGATGGTGTTTCTAGCTAACCCAAATAGGTCTAGATACCATGCAATGTTGTAATGGACCCACATCTTCCACAAGCTAGTGTGTGTCATGGCTTGGCATAACACTCTTATAGCTAGATCTATGAAGTGGGTGGGATCATGTTGGTCAGGTGTAGTGACTCACACAGCCACTAAGTTGATGATGGTGTTTCTAGCCAACCTAGAGAGTTCTAGATCCCATGCAATGTTTGCATGGGACCACATTTGCCACAAGCTAGTGTGTGTCATGGCTTGGCAAACTCAAATTTATAGCTAGATCTAGAAAGTAGGTAGGATCATGTTGGCCAGGTGTGATGACATATACAACAACAAGTTGGTGAAGGTGTTTCTATCTAGCCCAGAGAGGTGTGCCATGCATGCAATGTTAGAATGGACCCACATTTTCCACAAGCTAGTGTCTGTCATGCCTTGGCATAACACTTTTATAGCTAGATCTATGAAGTGGGTGGGATCATGTTGGTCAGGTGTAGTGACTCACACAACCACTAGGTTGATGATGGTGGTTCTAGCCAGCCCAGAGAGGTCTAGATCCCATGCAATGTTTGCATGGGCCCAGATTTGCCACAAGCTAGTGTGTGTCATGGCTTGGCATAGAAAAATTATAGCTAGATCTAGCAAGTAGGTAGGATCATGTTGGCTAGGTGTAGTGACTCACACAGCCACTAAGTTGATGATGGTGTTTCTAGCCAACCCAAATAGGTCTAGATACCATGCAATGTTGGAATGGACCCACATCTTCCACAAGCTAGTGTGTGTCATGGCCTGGCATAGCACTCTTATAGCTAGATCTATGAAGTGGGTGGGATCATGTTGGTCAGTTGTAGTGACTCACACAGCCACTAAGTTGATGATGGTGTTTCTAGCCAACCCAGAGAGTTCTAGATCCCATGCAATGTTTTCATGGGCCCACATTTGCCACAAGCTAGTGTGTGTCATGGCTTGGCAAACTCAAATTTATAGCTAGATCTAGCAAGTAGGTAGGATCATGTTGGCCAGGTGTGATGACATATACAACAAGTTGGTGAAGGTGTTTCTATATAGCCCAGAGAGGTGTCCCATGCATGCAATGTTGGCATGGCCCCACATTTTCCACAAGCTAGTGTGCGTCATGCCTTGGCATAACACTTTTATAGCTAGATCTATCAAGTGGGTGGGATCATGTTGCTAGGTGTAGTGACTCACACAACCACTAAGTTGATGATGGTGGTTCTAGCCAGCCCAGATAGGTCTCGACCCCATGCACTGTTGGCATGGCCCCACATTTGGCACAAGCTAGTGTGTGTCATGGCTTGGCATAGAAAAATTATAGCTAGATCTAGCAAGTAGGTAGGATCATGTTGGCCAGGTCTAGTGACTCACACATCCACTAAGTTGATGATGGTGTTTCTAGCTAACCCAAATAGGTCTAGATACCATGCAATGTTGGAATGGACCCACATCTTCCACAAGCTAGTGTGTGTCATGGCTTGGCATAGCACTCTTATAGCTAGATCTATGAAGTGGGTGGGATCATGTTGGTCAGGTGTAGTGACTCACACAGCCACTATGTTGATGATGGTGTTTCTAGCCAACCCAGAGAGTTCTAGATCCCATGCAATGTTTGCATGGGCCCACATTTGCCACAAGCTAGTGTGTGTCATGGCTTGACAAACTCAAATTTATAGCTAGATCTAGCAAGTAGGTAGGATCATGTTGGCCAGGTGTGATGACATATACAACAACAAGTTGGTGAAGGTGTTTCTATATAGCCCAGAGAGGTGTCCCATGCATGCAATGTTGGCATGGCTCCACATTTTCCACAAGATAGTGTGCGTCATGCCTTGGCATAACACTTTTATAGCTAGATCTATCAAGTGGGTGGGATCATGTTGCTAGGTGTAGTGACTCACACAATCACTAAGTTGATGATGGTGGTTCTAGCCAGCCCAGATAGGTCTAGACCCCATGCACTGTTGGCATGGCCCCACATTTACCACAAGCTAGTGTGTGTCATGGCTTGGCATAGAAAAATTATAGCTAGATCTAGCAAGTATGTAGGATCATGTTGGCCAGGTGTAGTGACTCACACAGCCACTAAGTTGATGATGGTGTTTCTAGCTAACCCAAATAGGTCTAGATACCATGCAATGTTGGAATGGACCCACATCTTCCACAAGCTAGTGTGTGTCATGGCTTGGCATAACACTCTTATAGCTAGATCTATGAAGTGGGTGGGATCATGTTGGTCAGGTGTAGTGACTCACACAGCCACTAAGTTGATGATGGTGTTTCTAGCCAACCCAGAGAGTTCTAGATCCCATGCAATGTTTGCATGGGCCCACATTTGCCACAAGATAGTGTGTGTCATGGCTTGGCAAACTCAAATTTATAGCTAAATCTAGCAAGTAGGTAGGATCATGTTGGCCAGGTGTGATGACATATACAACAACAAGTTGGTGAAGGTGTTTCTATATAGCCCAGAGAGGTGTCCCATGCATGCAATGTTGGCATGGCCCCACATTTTCCACAAGCTAGTGTGCGTTATGCCTTGGCAGAACACTTTTATAGCTAGATCTATCAAGTGGGTGGGATCATGTTGCTAGGTGTAGTGACTCACACAATCACTAAGTTGATGATGGTGGTTCTAGCCAGCCCAGATAGGTCTAGACCCCATGCACTGTTGGCATGGCCCCACATTTGCCACAAGCTAGTGTGTGTCATGGCTTGGCATAGAAAAATTATAGCTAGATCTAGCAAGTAGGTAGGATCATGTTCGCCAGGTGTAGTGACTCACACAGCCACTAAGTTGATGATGGTGTTTCTAGCTAACCCAAATAGGTCTAGATACCATGCAATGTTGGAATGGACCCACATCTTCCACAAGCTAGTGTGTGTCATGGCTTGGCAAAGCACTCTTATAGCTAGATCTATGAAGTGGGTGGGATCATGTTGGTCAGTTGTAGTGACTCACACAGCCACTAAGTTGATGATGGTGTTTCTAGCCAACCCAGAGAGTTCTAGATCCCATGCAATGTTTGCATGGGCCCACATTTGCCACAAGCTAGTGTGTGTCATGGCTTGACAAACTCAAATATATAGCTAGATCTAGCAAGTAGGTAGGATCATGTTGGCCAGGTGTGATGACATATACAACAACAAGTTGGTGAAGGTGTTTCTATATAGCCCAGAGAGGTGTCCCATGCATGCAATGTTGGCATGGCTCCACATTTTCCACAAGATAGTGTGCGTCATGCCTTGGCATAACACTTTTATAGCTAGATCTATCAAGTGGGTGGGATCATGTTGCTAGGTGTAGTGACTCACACAATCACTAAGTTGATGATGGTGGTTCTAGCCAGCCCAGATAGGTCTAGACCCCATGCACTGTTGGCATGGCCCCACATTTACCACAAGCTAGTGTGTGTCATGGCTTGGCATAGAAAAATTATAGCTAGATCTAGCAAGTATGTAGGATCATGTTGGCCAGGTGTAGTGACTCACACAGCCACTAAGTTGATGATGGTGTTTCTAGCTAACCCAAATAGGTCTAGATACCATGCAATGTTGGAATGGACCCACATCTTCCACAAGCTAGTGTGTGTCATGGCTTGGCATAGCACTCTTATAGCTAGATCTATGAAGTGGGTGGGATCATGTTGGTCAGGTGTAGTGACTCACACAGCCACTAAGTTGATGATGGTGTTTCTAGCCAACCCAGAGAGTTCTAGATCCCATGCAATGTTTGCATGGGCCCACATTTGCCACAAGATAGTGTGTGTCATGGCTTGGCAAACTCAAATTTATAGCTAGATCTAGCAAGTAGGTAGGATCATGTTGGCCAGGTGTGATGACATATACAACAACAAGTTGGTGAAGGTGTTTCTATATAGCCCAGAGAGGTGTCCCATGCATGCAATGTTGGCATGGCCCCACATTTTCCACAAGCTAGTGTGCGTTACGCCTTGGCAGAACACTTTTATAGCTAGATCTATCAAGTGGGTGGGATCATGTTGCTAGGTGTAGTGACTCACACAATCACTAAGTTGATGATGGTGGTTCTAGCCAGCCCAGATAGGTCTAGACCCCATGCACTGTTGGCATGGCCCCACATTTGCCACAAGCTAGTGTGTGTCATGGCTTGGCATAGAAAAATTATAGCTAGATCTAGCAAGTAGGTAGGATCATGTTGGCCAGGTGTAGTGACTCACACAGCCACTAAGTTGATGATGGTGTTTCTAGCTAACCCAAATAGGTCTAGATACCATGCAATGTTGGAATGGACCCACATCTTCCACAAGCTAGTGTGTGTCATGGCTTGGCAAAGCACTCTTATAGCTAGATCTATGAAGTGGGTGGGATCATTTTGGTCAGGTGTAGTGACTCACACAGCCACTAAGTTGATGTTGGTGTTTCTACCCAACCCAGAGAGGTCTAGATCCCATGCAATGTTTGCATGGGCCCACATTTGCCACAAGCTAGTGTGTGTCATGGCTTGGCAAACTCAAATTTATAGCTAGATCTAGCAAGTAGGTAGGATCATGTTGGCCAGGTGTGATGACATATACAACAACAAGTTGGTGAAGGTGTTTCTATCCAGCCCAGAGAGGTGTCCCATGCATGCAATGTTGGCATGGCCCCACATTTTCCACAAACTAGTGTGTGTCATGCCTTGGCATAACACTTTTATAGCTAGATCTATCAAGTGGGTGGGATCATGTTGCTAGGTGTAGTGACTCACACAACCACTAAGTTGATGATGGTGGTTCTAGCCAGCCCAGATAGGTCTAGACCCCATGCACTGTTGGCATGGCCCCACATTTGCCACAAGCTAGTGTGTGTCATGGCTTGGCATAGAAAAATTATAGCTAGATCTAGCAAGTAGGTAGGATCATGTTGGCCAGGTGTAGTGACTCACACAACCACTAAGTTGATGATGGTGTTTCTAGCCAACCCAAATAGGTCTAGATACCATGCAATGTTGGAATGGACCCACATCTTCCACAAGCTAGTGTGTGTCATGGCCTGACATAGCACTCTTTTAGCTAGATCTATGAAGTGGGTGGGATCATGTTGGTTAGGTGTAGTGACTCACACAACCACTAAGTTGATGATGGTGTTTCTAGCCAACCCAGAGAGTTCTAGATCCCATGCAATGTTTTCATGGGCCCACATTTGCCACAAGCTAGTGTGTGTCATGGCTTGGCAAACTTAAATTTATAGCTAGATCTAGCAAGTAGGTAGGATCATGTTGGCCAGGTGTGATGACATATACAACAACAAGTTGGTGAAGGTGTTTCTATATAGCCCAGAGAGGTGTCCCATGCATGCAATGTTGGCATGGCCCCACATTTTCCACAAGCTAGTGTGCGTCATGCCTTGGCATAACACTTTTATAGCTAGATCTATCAAGTGGGTGGGATCATGTTGCTAGGTGTAGTGACTCACACAACCACTAAGTTGATGATGGTGGTTCTAGCCAGCCCAGATAGGTCTAGACCCCATGCACTGTTGGCATGGCCCCACATTTGCCACAAGCTAGTGTGTGTCATGGCTTGGCATAGAAAAATTATAGCTAGATCTAGCAAGTAGGTAGGATCATGTTGGCCAGGTGTAGTGACTCACACAGCCACTAAGTTGATGATCGTGTTTCTAGCCAACCCAAATAGGTCTAGATACCATGGAATGTTGGAATGGACCCACATCTTCCACAAGCTAGTGTGTGTCATGGCCTGGCATAGCACTCTTATAGCTAGATCTATGAAGTGGGTGGGATCATGTTGGTCAGGTGTAGTGACTCACACAGCCACTAAGTTGATGATGGTGTTTCTAGCCAACCCAGAGAGGTCTAGATCCCATGCAATTTTTGCATGGGCCCACATTTGCCACAAGCTAGTGTGTCATGGCTTGGCAAACTCAAATTTATAGCTAGATCTAGCAAGTAGGTAGGATCATGTTGGCCAGGTGTGATGACATATACAACAACAAGTTGGTGAAGGTGTTTCTATCCAGCCTAGAGAGGTGTCCCATGCATGCAATGTTGGCATGGCCCCACATTTTCCATAAGCTAGTGTGTGTCATGCCTTGGCATAACACTTTTATAGCTAGATCTATCAAGTGGGTGGGATCATGTTGCTAGGTGTAGTGACTCACACAACCACTAAGTTGATGATGGTGGTTCTAGCCAGCCCAGATAGGTCTAGACCCCATGCATTGTTGGCATGGCCCCACATTTGCCACAAGCTAGTGTGTGTCATGGCTTGGCATAGAAAAATTATAGCTAGATCTAGCAAGTAGGTAGGATCATGTTGGCCAGGTGTAGTGACTCACACAACCACTAAGTTGATGATGGTGTTTCTAGCCAACCCAAATAGGTCTAGATACCATGCAATGTTGGAATGGACCCACATCTTCCACAAGCTAGTGTGTGTCATGGCCTGGCATAGCACTCTTATAGCTAGATCAATGAAGTGGGTGGGATCATGTTGGTCAGGTGTAGTGACTCACACAGCCACTAAGTTGATGATGGTGTTTCTAGCCAACCCAGAGAGGTCTAGATCCCATGCAATGTTTGCATGGGCCCACATTTGCCACAAGCTAGTGTGTTTCATGGCTTGGCAAACTCAAATTTATAGCTAGATCTAGCAAGTAGGTAGGATCATGTTGGCCAGGTGTGATGACATATACAACAACAAGTTGGTGAAGGTGTTTATATCCAGCCCAGAGAGGTGTCCCATGCATGCAATGTTGGCATGGCCCCATATTTTCCACAAGCTAGTGTGTGTCATGCCTTGGCATAACAAGTTGATGAAGGTATTTCTAGACAACTGAGATAGGTCTAGATCTGCCACAACTGTGCTATGCCTTTGGATGATGCACACGTGTAGCACGTATAGCACCATGCCAACATTGCATGGGTTCTTGACCTATGGGAGTTGTCTATGAACACCTTCATCATCTTTGTGGTTGTATGAGTCAACACTTGGTCAACATGATCCCACCTAGTTGTTACATTAAACTATACAACTACTATGCCAAATCATGACATTGATTCTAAGTATAAAAGTGGTATGCCCATGGCATGATGCACACTTGTGCCTCATATAGGCTCATATATCCCAACATTGCATTGGGCTCCAGACCCATGTGAGTTGACTAGAAACACCATCATCAACTTGCTGTAGTATGAGTAAAAACTTGCTATGCCATGGTATGATGCACACTTGATGCTACACTTATATATATGTGTATGCCTATGCATAGTTGTTCATGTGTTTTCGGTGCTCAATTTTAATTTCATTAATTTACAATGTAAGATGCATCGATAATTGGAAGTATGAAAAACCCGTGATGCATATTCCATATGACACTCCTATTGTTTGAATTTGAATTAAAGCAAACGAGACCTAAATGGTCAACTTATTGTAGTAAACTAATATACTTCTGCTAAAGATTTCAGGTAATTTATATTTGAAGTATGTTCAATCCCATACATGAAAAATTGTGTGATAGAAATTGGAAGCGGGCGCTAGATAACGGGCCGGCCTAGTAACCCTGGTGCTCTGGTCATGCTGTTTCACGCACCATACACGTACGCGACGTTTATGGCGTACGTGGTGGTGGAGGAGTGATGTGGGCAAACCGAAACGACAACACGTATAAAAGGGTTCGTCGGCTGATTCGTCTCCTTTTCCCCACCCATTTACCCCCAAATTGGGAAGAAGAAAAACCTCGTCTCACTCCATAGACTCCAGCCCCTCCCACTCGATTCTTCTCCCTCTCCCCGCACATTCGTCGACTCCGCCAGCGATGAAGGCGGGGAGCAGCGCAGCCGACGCGGCCGCTGCTACTGTGGACAAGAAGCGTGCCTTCACCGGCATAGATGCGGTGAAGGAGGTTGGCGGTTCCCACGGAAGTGCGGTTGGTGGTGCGGCCAAGTTGGCCGGTTTCGTCGCGGCGGCGCCGGATCAGGACGAGAAGGATAATGTGGCGGTCGTTGAGGCGGACATGCTGGATCTGGGCGCGAAGCACGGTTCCGACGAGAATCTGGTGGTGAAGGCCCATCAGCTTGTGGTGGTGCATCTATGTGTTTTCTTTAACCTCCACTTCTCATTTTTTTAGTACTTATAACAAGTGTTTGATTTTTAGGGTTGATTCTTAGGATTTGAATGTTAGTACGAGGTTGGTGTAGTACTTTGTTCAGTGGTCAGCACCTTTTGGGGGCATTGAAGAGTAGATGGACACACTCTATGCATCGTTGATAACACCTTGCAGAGAGGATCATAGATATTGAATGTTTATAGTTTGAAGAATTATGTGTATGATAAAATTTCTCTGGATTGAATGCTGGAATTCATTAGTGCATAATGACAATATACATCTTCGGCAACTGATAAGTTATAATATTTATGTGCTATATAAAAATATAATTTATGATATCTAATCATTCAGAAAAAGTGTACACATGTTAATAAATTATTCATCTCTGGACATTACTAAAGATGTATATAAACGCATCATGTTTACACAGTCTAAGTGCACCACACAAAATTATATATGTTAGGAGCTTTAAATTTGTTCCTTTTACCCAGAGCTTAAACGTTTGATTTTGCATGAAATGATACTGCAAATTTATGTGTCTGAAATTAAGTATGTGTGTTCTTTGACAACTTTTATATGTATGGAATTATTATTTTCAGTCTTGTACTATTTGCCGAGGGAGCATGTGCTTCAGGGTGTAGTTTTGTTCATGCATTGTTTATATTCTAGTTGCTGATCGATCTACTATATAATTATTACTTGTGATCACCAACAAATAGACTATAAGAGACCCTGACCACAAACAAATAGACTTATTTTTTATAATCTTGTGGCTCATCACCTATATAATTATTCTTGCCAACAATTATACATGCCAAGATTTTATTTGTCATTTATTGAAACACTGGTATCTGTTGTGAACTATGCACTAGATTTTATCAAATTGCTCCCATTATTTATAGTATTGAGTTTGAACTTTGGCATCATGGAATAGGTTGGCAGTTGCATCTTATATGTTGTCATATATCTTGTTCTCTCTTGGTCATTTGCCAAGTGGACCATAGTGAGTTCTATTTTAGTTTTTGTGTACCTTAAACTGTGCATGAATACTAATTGAATGGTTATGTATCATCTAAGTGTGTCTCATTTAGATGGAAAGTTGGTGTTGCATTTGCAGAAGGATAGGGCCCTTTTTTGCTTGTTTTTGCAATAGACATATGCAAATCTAAGACACCTTGTAATCAGTACATAGACGTGACAGTAGTATGTAATCTGTAAAGATTTCTCCCCTATTTTGGGGTTCTTTATGTTCTTGAAAGTGTTATACAACCTTTTGTAATCTGTCTGACGTGTTAAAATTACAATACTGCGTTTTATTTGAATTACAAGGTTGTGTAGGTTTAAACTTGATAATCATACGGATACAATTAGAAAACTTAATTTTGTTTTACAATACCCTATTATCCGGTAGAATCCTAATGATAACATCAGAACCTATTGTCATGTGCTATGGAATCTGAAGTCAAATTCCAATACTTTCAAAATAGGGCTTTAAATTGAATTGATGCTGGTCTAGTGGAACCTGACAATGCATTGAGAGATGAGGATTTCATTTCCTTCCATTGCCTTAATCCATAATTTCAGATAGTATTTGAACTTAGAAGTTTTTTTCTCATTATTCTTTATATTATAACCTGCCAATTATTTTTCTTTCCATAATTACCTCTTTTCAAATTGGATCATGTGAGCTGAAGTGTTGTTTATTTATTCAAACAGGAAGGGGGGCCATTAGAAGATGCACAGAAGAGGAAGTTGCACCTTGGTTACTCCTCCGGCAGAGACGAGTCGGTGAGTTTTATGACAGATGTATAGACTGAAAGAGGCCTTGATCAAAGTATAATCTTGCCAGCAATTATGCATGCCAAGCTTTTATTTTTCATTTATTGCCCAGATTTACATAGTCATTTATTCAAACACTGGCATCTTTTGTGAAGAAGGCACTGGATTTTATCAAATTAATTGAATGGTTACCTACTAGTTGTGTCTCATTTAGATGGAAAGCTGGTGTTCCATTTGCAATAGGATAGGCCCTTTGTTTTGCTTGTTTTTGCAATAGACAATATGCAAATAAAAGACACCTTGTCATCAGAACATAGATGTGACAATAATAATATGTGAAGATTTCTCCCCTCTTTTGCGGTTCTTTATGTTCTTAAAAGTATTTTACAACCTTTTATAATATGTCTGATGTGTTAACATTACAAAACTGAGTTTTATTTGAATTACAATATTGTGTAGGTCGAAAATTGATAAGCATACAGAGATGAGTAGTGATTAGATATACATGACAGTTATAAATTGACAGTTCATTTTCATCATAGTAGATGATTTCATTTCCTTCCATTGCCTTAATCCATAATCAGTTATTTCTGGATGGAGGGAGTACCTCTTTTCAAACTTATTATACTCTTGCTCCTGTGAGCTAAAGAGTTGTTTATTTATTCAAACAGGAAGGGGAGCCAGCAGAAGGTGGGTACAAGAGGAAGGTGCACTTTGGGTACTCCTCCGACAGAGACGAGTCGGTAAGTTTTCTGACAGATGTATAGACTAAAAGAGGCCCTGATATAAGTAGAATCTTGCCAGCAATTATACATGTCAAGCTTTTATTTTTCATTTATTGCCTAGTTTTTATTTGTCATTTATTCAAACACTAGAATCTGTTCTGAAGAACACACTACAATTTATCAAATATTAAATGGTGTCTCATTTAGATGGAAAGTTGGTGTTCCATTTGTAGGAGGATAGGGCCCTTTGTTTTGCTTGTTTTTGCAATAGACAATATGCAAATCAAATACACCTTTCATCAATACATAGATGTGACAGTAGTATATAATCTGTGAAGATTGCTCCCCTCTTTTGGGGTTCTTTATGTTCTTGAAAGTGTTTTACAACCTTTGGTAATCTATCTGATGTGTTAAAATTACAAAACTGAGTTCTATTTGAATTACAAGGTTGTGTAGGTTTAAAGTAGATAAGCATACAGAGACAATTAAAAAAATTAATTTTGTTTTACAATACCCTATTATCCGGTAGAATCTTAATCATAACATCAGAACGTATTGTCATGTGCTATGAAATCTGTGAAATACTTTCAGATTGGGGATTTAAATTGAATTGTTGCTGGACTAGTGGAACCTGACAATGCATTCAGAGATGAGTAGTGTTTAGATATCCATCATAAAGGATTTAATTTCCTTCCACTGCCTTAATCCATAATTTCAGATAGTATTTGAACTTAGAAGTTTTACTTCCCATTAATATTTCTATTATAACCTGCCAATTTTTTTATTTCCATAATTACCTCTTTTCAAACTTGATCATGTCAGCTGAAGTGTTGTTTATTTATTCAAACAGGAAGGGGAGCCAGCAGAAGGTGGGCAGAATAGGAAGGTGCACCTTGGGTACTCCTCCGACAGAGACGAGTCGGTAAGTTTTCTAACAGATGTATAGACTGAAAGAGGCCCTGATCTAAGTAGAATCTTGCCAGCAATTATACATGTCAACCTTTTATTTTCCATTTATTTCCCAACTTTTATTTGTAATTTATTCAAACATTGGTATTTGTTGTGAATAAGGCACTGGAATTTATCAAATATTAAATGAATGTGAATGTACCACCTAAGTGGGTCTCATTTAGACGAAAAGTTGGTGTTGCAATTGCAAGAGGATAGGACCCTTTGTTTTGCCTTTTTTTTGCAACAGAGAATATGCAAATCAAAGATACCTTATCATCAGTATATAGATGTGATAGTAGTATGTAATATCTGTGATGATTGCTCCCCTCTTTGGGGTTCATTATCTTCTCGAAAGTGTTTTACAACCGTTTGTATTCTGTCTGATGTGTTAATATTAGAAGAACTGAATTTTATTTTAATTACATGATTGTGTAGATTGAAACTTGATAAGTATATAGGGATAATTGAACTTGTTTTCATTATGATATAATTGCATTGTCAGCCATATTTTTTTTACTAATATGTAGTACACTTGGTGGTTTTTTATTGATGAATTTGTTCTCCTCTGTTCAATGCATCTGGGTTGATTTTGTTAATGTATTATCCACCAGGGGGTGAAGGAAACGAGGTACATCTCCCAGCACAGGAAGCCACAGGTCACTCATCATATTCTGGCCTGTCTAGGAGAAAGGACAGGTCCAGCCAATGGCTTATTCCTTTTCAGGTTATTGGGCAGTACGGGCACATAAGGAATTTTCACAGTTCTGCATATAGCAAAGACTCTTCTCAGAAGAGAGTTTGAGTTTGTGCTGAACAATTCCTATGAAGCACAAGTGTTTGTGAGGGCCACTTCCACTGCTGATAATGATGTTCTTGAGAGTGCGTATGCAAAGGAGAAAGCATTTAGTTTAGCTCACGCGGTTGTCAAGATTTACAAGATTGTTGAGCTCAATCTTGTGCCAAGGAAGGAGGACAAGCTATTGAACATGCCGTTGTGTACATATCCACAGGAATATGACCACCTATCAGTTGATCGCATGCGTCAACTAAGTTACCCTACTGGATTTTCATGCCAGGGAGACCCAATTGAGAAATGGAAGAATCCTCATCTATCAGAAACAACCATGAACATTCTTGGTGTGTCTGAGGGTACTCCAGCAGGCCTAACTAGAGTTGTTGTGAAGTACATGTTCCGTACTGGTACTATTTGCTATCCACTCAGCGTTGTTCCATCAGACTTTAGGTTCAAACATGCTGTTGATCAAGATGGGAGCCTGTACATGAAATTTGACGACCCTGTCAACGCTGAAGCAATGGAACAGAGGAATTACTTTGTTGATAGATTCATGATCAAGTTTTATCTTGTCAACAGTGTTACGAAGTGTAGCAAGTACTTTGACAAGGCAAAGACAAACAAGGTGCATTACAGGAATCATCCCGATGACTCTTTCAAACCCATCCATACCTCGAAATGAAGAACAAGGATCATTTTCATGTTATCAAGATATTTTAGTTTAAGAACTTATCTATTATGTTTGTTTATGGCCGCGGAAGATTTCAATCTTCTATCATTATGTTCCAGCACCCTAGATCTGTACAATATAATTTCGGGTCTCACCAGCTCTACAGAATATTTATGTGTTCATTTGTGTTGGTCCTGGGAGAATACCTTTGCCATATGTGAGGCAATATGTGCTTAGCAGAATGTGATGTGCTGAAATTGTATACTCCCTCTGGTCCATATTAATGGACTCAACTTTATCTAAAATCGTATGTATCTAGTTAAGTATTTAGACTAGATGCAATCGTATCTAGGCAAAGTTGAGGCCATTAATATAAACTAGATGGAGTATGTTTTTTGTCAGTCCTACAAAGTGATGGTGGGAGGTGCTCTGCCTAGCCGATGATTAATTCGCATTCTGTGTCCAAGATCACAATTGGTTGCACGAAAGCATGCACTATTCTTGGTTGTACAGATTCTTATCCCTGGTTTTCGTGTGGGCATCACATATGAGGCTACAACATGGTGTTATTAGATGGAATTAGATGCATCTCTGGTTTCTGGTTGCACCGGCTCATGATGAATCACCGTACACGCTAATGGTAGAACTGATGTGATTGGAACCTGATGGTATATTCTCTATGTTCCAGCACTGTCACTAGTTTGCATAACAGGTTCCAATCGTACACAAGGCACAACAAGTTAACATAATAGGTTCCAGCAGGTTCTACTAATAAGTACTTTCAGCAGGGTATTCAGTTGTTGTCAGCCCCACCATGATCATATGCAGTCCACCATCACTATCTGGATTAAAGTCGAAGAGGATGATGTCTCCCTCTTGTATCTTGTACTCCCAAGACAGCAGAAATAGTGTATATTTTGGTCAAATTACCAGAATAAATTTAACAGAAATCATATAAATTCCGCAAAAATCATATAAATTCAGCAAAAATCATAGAGATTCACGTAAGGTCATAACATGTCCCTTAGAAGGTTTCCGCACTGTATGCAACATTACATTAACATAAGAAAATGACATTCAGTAGTTGCCACTGCAAGTGAAATAAGAGTATATGGGAACGCGAGATGCTGGCACTCTTTTTCCCCTTTTGGCTCTTCCTGCTCGTCTTCCTCTGCTACTAGATGCTCCCCCAGGAGTAGCTAGATATCTTGCACCTGCAGTAGCTGCAGTTCTTACAGCTGGTTGAGACCTTGCAGTTGAGGGGGTAGCTGCAGTTCCATGTGACGCAGGGGCAGATGGAGGGGTAGTGGCAATTGCATCTATACCAATCCATCTCTTGGAGTCTGTCATACATTTATTAAACTTTCTACCTTGCCTTCTTATCTCCACAACCTCTGAATCTTCCCCTTTGTTATTATTATGTGCAATGTATTCCACGTCGCTCTCTGAATCTGACAGTATAATATATTTCACTTCACCGTCTTGTTCTGGAGCTGCTGGATTTGGTTGCTCGTCATGGCCCGAAGCTGCTGGCATGGGATGATGATCTAGACCTAAAGATGAAAAAGCTGCACCTTGTGTACGATTCACCACTTGAGATAATACTGGTTCTGTCATTATCACATCATCTTCATCACTTTCTATATGCACTGGTCTTTTATTGAATGATTTCTTCTGCCTCAGTGGGCAACATCTGGTTTCATACTCAGCAGGTTTAACTGTAGTTATGACAACAACATCTGGTTCTTCCTCTCCATCACTCAATTCCCACACTTCATCCTTGAAAGCAAACCTGATGCTACTATGCTTACTGTCTTCCTCACCGTGGTACTGAACGTACACATCAGCCACTCTCCCAGGGCGAACATAATGAGCCATCTCGACACAGCCAGTGTCATCATAGAGCAACACAAACCCATCCACAAGATCTTTCCCTGGAATAAGAAAATATAATTTTATCGTTTCCTTCGATGCCATGTGATCTTTAACAAATCCTTTGACTTCCTGCAGCGAAAGTTTTTTCCTCTCTATCTCTGAAAGTGCATCATCTCCTCCAACGTAGTCCAGATTTGGCCCTACTTTGATGAACTCCCCTCCGAAATGAAATCTCACCAACAAAATTTCCCTAGGGTCCATGAATTAGCTGAAATAAAAGTACAATGCGATAGAATTTAGGAGATCATAGTTAAATTCAACACAAAAATCAGCAAAATCAGAAAAAATCCACCCCTTTTCGTTACCAAAACCACTCCCAACAATAGTAGCGGCAAACCCTATCAGTACTTGCACAACTACGTTGTGTAGAAGAGGAGGGGGGGTAAAGAACGTAACCTTCGTTTACCTCGAGTCGTCGCGTCATGTCGATCGTCGCAGCCTCCACGATGAACCGCCCACCGTCTTTGCCGTCGCCAGAGAAAGTATCAGCGAATCAGGGGTCACAGAGTATATAACGTGAAGGCCGGCCCATTAGTGGCCCAAAACCTGACCTACACCATAATTTGTGCATATAAAATCTTTCACACGGGGTATATCACAAATGCGCGATCTCGGGCATAAAACCATAGGCTATCATCGCTCGTACCACTATGATGTGCTAGCGTCGGTGTACTTACTCAAACATCATCATTATATAATAGTATAATAAGTACTCCCTCCATCCAAAAATAGATGTCTCAAATTCGTCAAAATTTGGATGAATCTAGACACTATTTAGTATATAGATTCGTCCAAAATTTGAAAAACTTAAGACATCTATTCTAGAACGGAGGGAGTAATAAAAATTGGTAAGATACGGTTTTCATGCCCTAAAAGGTTTCCACACCATGCTCAGGTTTTCACACCTTCCACCTTTACTCATAGCACTTTTAGAATGATGTATGGTAGCTTTCAGATTTATGCAAAGAATGCGAACATTGCGTGGGATCTAGACCTATCTGAGTTGGCTAGAAACACCATCAACATGTGGTTGTATGAGTTTCTAGCCAACCAATGGAGGTCTATAGCCCATGCAATGTTTGCATGGGCCCACACCTGCCACAAGTGTCTCATCATGTCTTGGCATAGCACTCTCATAATTAGATGTATCAACTAGGTAGGATCATGTTGGCCAAGTGGTGAGTCACACAACCAAAGGTTGATGAAGGAGTTTCTAGCCAACCCACAGAGATCTATAGCCCATGCAATGTTGACATGGGATCACATTTGCCACAAAGTGTCTCATCATGTCTTGGCATAGCAGTGTTATACTTAGATCTATCAACTAGGTAGGATCATGCTATCCAAGTGATGTCTCATACAACCACAAGTTGATGAAGGTGTTTCTAGACAGCCCACATCTTCCACAAGTGCGTGTCATGGCTTGGCATAGCACTCTCATACTTAGATGTATCAACTGGGTGGGATCATGTTGGCCAACTGCTAAGCCACACAAACACAAGTTGATGGTATTGTTTCTAGTTAACCCAGAGAGGTCTATAGCCCATGCAATGTTGGCATGGGCCCACACTTGCCACAAAGTGTCTCATCATGTCTTGGAATATAAGTGTTATAGTAAGATCTATCAACTAGGTAGGATCATGTTGGCCAACTGCTGAGTCACACAACCACAAGTTAGTGAATGTGTTTCTAGACAGCTTAGATAGGTCTACATCCCATGCAATGTTGGCATGGGCCCACATCTGCCACAAGTGTGTGTCATGTATTGGCATAGCATTCTCATTCTTAGATGTATCAACTGGGTGGGATCATGCTGGCCAACGGCCGAGCCACACAACCACAAGTTGATGAAGGAGTTTCTAGCCAACCAAGAGATGTCTATAGCCCATGCAAACCACATTTGCCACAAAGTGTCTCATCATGTTTTGGCATAGCAGTGATATACTTAGATCTATCAACTAGGTAGGATCTATCTATCCCAGAGAGGTGTCTAGACCCCATGCAATGTTGGCATGGGCCCACATCTACCATAGTTGTGTGTGTCATGGCTTGGCATAGGAAAAGTGTAGTTAGATCTAGCAAGTAGGTAGGATCATGTTGGTCAGGTGTGATGACTCATACAACAAGTTGGTGAAGGTGTTTCTATCCATCCCAGAGAGGTCTAGACCCTGTAATGTTGGCATGGACGCACATTTGCCACAAGTGTGTGTCATGGCCTGGCATAGCACTCTTATAGCTACATCTATCAAGTGGGTGGGATCATGTTGGTCAGGTGTAGTGACTCACACAGCCACTAAGTTGATGATGGTGTTTCTAGCCAACCCAGAGAGGTCTAGATCCCATGCAATGTTGGCATGGGCCCACATCTACCATAGTCGTGTGTGTCATGGCTTGGCATAGCAAATTTATAGCTAGATCTAGCAAGTAGGTAGGATCATGTTGGTCAGGTGTGATGACTCATACAACAACAAGTTCGTGAAGGTGTTTCTATCCAGCCCAGAGAGGTCTAGACCCCATGTAATGTTGGCATGGCCGCACATTTGCCACAAGTGTGTGTCATGGCCTGGCTAAGCACTCTTATAGATACATCTATCAAGTGGGTGGGATCATGTTGGTCAGGTGTAGTGACTCACACGGCCACTAAGTTGATGATGGTGTTTCTAGCCAACCCTAGAGAGGTCTAGATCCCATGCAATGTTGGCATGGGCCCACATCTACCATAGTTATGTGTGCCATGGCTTGGCATAGCAAATTTATAGCTAGATCTAGCAAGTAGGTAGGATCATGTTGGTCAGGTGTGATGACTCATACAACAAGTTGGGGAAGGTGTTTCTATCCAGCCCACAGAGGTCTAGAGACACAATGTAATGTTGGCATGGCCCCACATCTGCCACAAGCTAGTGTGTCATGGCTTGGCATAGCACTCTTATAGCTAGATCTATCAAGTGGGTGGGATAGATCATTTGGTTAGGTGTAGCGACTCACACAACCACTAAGTTGATGACGGCGGTTTCTAGCTAACTCAGAGAGGTCTAGATCACATGCAATGTTGGCATGGGCCCACATCTCCCACAGTTGTGTGTGTCATGGCTTGGCATAGCAAAATTATAGTTAGATCTATCAGGTGTGATGACTCATACAACAACAAGTTGGTGAAGGTGTTTCTATAAGTGTTATAATAAGATCTATCAACCGGGAAGGATCATGTTATCCAAGTGATGACTCATGCAACCACAAGTTCATGAAGGTGTTTATAGGCAAATAATTACCCACACCAACATTGCATGGGATCTAAAAATTAACCAATCTGAGTTGTCTAGAAACAAATGACCAACTTGTAGTAGTATGAGCTAACACTTGCTCAAACATGATCCCACCTAGTTGTTAATTCTAATTAACTAAATAACTTCTATGATGCACACTTGTACCTCACATAGCCTCATCCCAACATTGCATGGGCTCTAGACTAATCTGAGTTGGCTAGAAACCCTTTCGTATTTTGCCTTTGTAATTGGTGTCTTATTTGCCATAAAAATGTAACATTTGGAATATTGAAGTAATAAGGTAGACCATAGTTTTTATCTCCATTGAGATTTGTAGAAAATAGTTGGATCAGACCAATCTATCTAATACTCCAAGAATTTTGGTGTGCATGAATAAACAACCATCTAAACAATTCAGTGTGCATGAACACGAACCAAAACTACATCTCACGAAGTAGCAGACACTCGTAAGGCATATATATAGATTAAACGAGGTTCCATCACAAACGACAAAATAACACCAGTTTCTGCAACAAATAGTTTCAACGATAACAACTAAAATTTATAGGGGACCAAAGCATTGGTAGCACAATCAAATCTTGGCCTTAGGATTGGCGTCGAGGGGCACCGTATCAGTGTTGACATACTCGAGCTTCTTATGTATGTTCATGCTTTTTTTGTCCTTGGCCTCCTTGTCATCTCCCATGTTGTCATACTCCTGGATTTATTAAATACGAATAAGTGAGAAAATTAATTTACATGAAATATAAATTCAATCTTTCAAAAATTATTATCGTCATGAATAAAATCATATGTAAGGATTTGAATTATAAGATAAAACGGGCATGCATCTCATCTTGGCAATACATCGATTGGTATGTAACATGCATCCGAGAATTTTGAAAATATAAGATAAAGGGTATGCATCAAATATGAAATCATCATATTGGTACTAATCTACATTAAGAAAAGTGTGCATCTAATCAACTTGCATGCATCTGATATGGTTACTACCAAGTGTATTACATAGGCTGGTCCTAGTGGGAGTATCATAGCTAGTATCATGCATGCCATGTTGGCAAAAATCTGATGTGGCACAACAATTAATGAAAAAAGAGATTGTTAGAGTATCATAGGTAGATACCGTATCATAGCACGTAAAACTAGAAAATACTTATATAAATAATTCTTGTACACAATTTTGTATTGAGATTCTATAAATCATTAAATATAGTACTGGTATGATACCATGCATGATACTAGTATGATACTACCAGTACAACCTGCCTTAGTTAGTACTACACAATAAAGATATGCCTTCATTAAAACAAGTGCAATAACTTTGATTACAAATTCATGGTTACGACCTACAAAAATCAGTTGGTACTTAAGCAAGCGGATTATAAAATTAGTATTCTATCATTATTAATAATTAAGTAATCTGATTAGATATGAATAAAATTACTAACTCGCAGATCGAATCAATATACAATACAATGAAACCACCAACCCTATGCCTAGATCTCAGACGCCTGATGTCATCCTAATATTTCTGCTAAAATTTCAGTTGCAACTCATTAAATTCTCAGTTACACCCTAGTTACAACTCATGTGTAACTTTCACTTTGCACGAATCACGAGGTAAATCGAACGGTGAAAGAGGCGACTGAGACCTAAGAAGTTCTCAGGCGCCCGAGAACTAGCAAAACCGAAAATAAAATATGGCTAAATCAACTTGGTGGCAGATCAAATCAATCTGCAGCGAGAGCAAAACATACGAACAGTAATCAACTAACACTCTAACAGAGAAACAACTTGTACTCGTCTGTGAACTTAACCTCGAACTCGTAGCATTCTCTGGGACCTTGAAGGTGGGCGACGTTTGCATCCGGGTACACCTCGTAGTCCTCCTCGACGTTTGCATCCGGGTCATAGTCCTCCTCGATGTTTGCATCCGGGTCGTAGTCCTCCTCCTTGAAATCGACGATTTCCATGCGCTTCGCCTGCTTCTCGTCCCGATCTGTAGAGGGAGCCACGACATCGTCCTTCACCTAATCCTCGTGGTCACCGACGACCGCTGCGTCGGAAGCCGGAGCAATTACGGCGGGGCCAGGAGAGTCCGGACTGCCCGGAGCAGCGCCGACCCGTACAGCCACGACC
Organism: Avena sativa; assembly: GCA_916181665.1. Taxonomy (NCBI): domain Eukaryota; kingdom Viridiplantae; phylum Streptophyta; class Magnoliopsida; order Poales; family Poaceae; genus Avena; species Avena sativa. The sequence goes on along the minus strand of OV702297.1, from coordinate 365,486,336 downwards.
GCCGCAGGGGCATCTTGAAGGGAATATGCCCTGAGAGGCAATAATAAAGTGTTTATTATGTGTATTCCAAGTATATGATAGATGTTTATTTTGCATGCTATAATTGTATTAATACGGAAACGTTAATACATGTGTGTTTAATAAACAAACAGAAGGTTCCTAGTTATGCCTCTCTCATAAACTAGTTCGTTGATTAACAAGATGATCAAGGTTTCCTGATCATAGACATTGGATGTTGTTAATAACGAGATCACAACATTAGTATAATGGTGTGATGAACATTCATCCGAATTATAGCATTACGATCAAAGTCATTGAGTTTATATTGCTATAAAAAAACTACGAAGTAATCCTAATCCTTAGACCATGAGATCATGCCAATCACTAACACCGGAAGAGTTTCTTGTTGACATCAAACGTCACTCCGTAACTGGGTGATTATAAAGATGGCTTCAAAGCTACTAAAGTGTTATGTTGAGAATCATGGATCAAGAGTGGAATTTGTTCATCCCGATGACGGATAGATATGCTCTGGGCCCTCTCGGTGATATCACATTGGTTAGCTTGCAAGCAAGTGATTTGATCACTAGAATGTTATATCACGGGAACGAGAAAAGAGTGCATGTTAGTAACGAGATCAAACTAGGTATGGAGATACCGATGATCGAATGTCGGACATGTAATATATCGTGAAACAAAGGGATTAAGATACAAGCGTAAAAGGTTCCGACGATCACAGGAAAAGTTAGTATGGATCTCCAGGTCCCGCTACTGATTATTGATCGGAGAAGGGTCTCGATCATGTCCGCAATATTCGCGAACCGTAGGGTGACACACTTAAGGGACACTGGAATCCAGTTGGAGCAAATGTTTCATGCCGAAAGAATAAACAAGCATAGGAATTTATTTCACTAGATACCAAAACAGGTTTTCGGGTGAAATTGCATAAAGAGGTTATGCATGTGAAATGGAATTCTAGCAAGGGGTTATTTGTGAATGTTTGTCATTAAAGTAATTGACAAAATTCTGAATAAAATAATAGAGTTTTATTTAATGAGAGTTTGCCTTAAATTTGGTGGAAATTTAATGGCATTTTTGAGTGGGATTTTGAGTGGAGGGAATTTAAAGGAATTTTGTGAGTGGAGTGTCCACCCACATGAAGAGGGGAGGGCAAGGGGGCAGCCCCCATGCGCTGGCCACCCCTTGGGGTTCCCCCCTCCTCCTATAAAAGGAACCCCCCCTCCTCACTTCTCACTCACACCTCCTCGTGAAGGATCTCTCTCCCCCTCTAGAATTTATCCCCCATGGTCTCGGACTAGCGAGATACATGTTCCCGGTGGCTATTCGGCAAGAAAGGGTTGTGCTTCCGCTGCATCGCTGGAGCGAGGAGGCGGAGGTTGCCCGGTGTCTTGTACGTGTGTGCGAGCACGGATGCGCTGCTGCTTTGCGGCGCTAGGACTTCCTCTCGATCTTGAGATCGGCAAGAGATCGTCTAGATCAACCACGAGTTGAACTCGTTAAGCTTTGTCGGTCTTCAAGGGTATGTTCTCTATGGATATACATCCGCCCGTTGTTTGTATCTAGTAGATAGATCTTGGTACATAGTTCCCATCATAGGAATTTTTGTTTTGTTTTCTATGCTGCGAACCCTACAGTGGTATCAGAGCCGGATCTATGCGTAGATACTTTACACGGGTAGTACACATATGAGTATGTGGGCGATGATGATCATGTTGTTGCTTCTTAGTTGTAATTTTGGATATTGGTGGCATAGTGGGATGAAGCGGCCCGGACAAACTTTACATGTCCTCGCACATGAGACCTGTTCCACGCTTGACATGCAACTAGTTTGCATAAGTGGCTAGCGGGTGTCTGTCTCTCCTACTATAGTCAATATCTATTTTGCAACGAGTTGTCAACAATTTGGTTATCCTCGTTGTGGTTCATGTTCGTAGGTAAGAACGGTTCTATCTCGAAAGCCCTAAGCCACGTAAAACTTGCAATGGATAAATTAGAGGCGTCTAGTTTAGATTGTTGCTGGGCTAGTGTTATGATATGGTGATGTTGTAAGTAGAAGTATGAGATGATACTCTTACAACATACATAACGTGTAATCTCCATAGACCTTGGACTTACACATATAGGTATGATAGTGATCATACCACGGTTCACATGATAGAGATCATATGCGGGAACCATATTATTTCACTAATAAACATGTGATGTTTGATAGCATCTTATATTGCTTGTTTAGCGCTTTATTAGCATAATAAGATGATCCCTCTTTTAAATATCAAGATAAAAATGTGTTCTTCCTTTAGTATGCACCGATTATGTTTTCGTCGCTCCAAGACATCACGTGATGATCGGGTGTTCTTGGATCCACGACCATATTTCGGGTGTAAAACAGTTACACACGCGAGTACTAAGGTTCTAACTTGGCGAGCCTAGCATGTACAGACATGGCCTCGGAACACAGACCGAAAGGTTAAGCATGAGTCATATAGTAGATATGATGCCCATTTGATGCTCGTCTTTGAAGCTACACCGACTCACGTGATGATCGGACTTGGTGTAGTGGATTTGGTTCATGTAATCACCAAAAAGGCACGAGGGATGTCGTTTTTGAGTGGGAGTTCATTCGTAATATGGATTAGTTGAACTCAATATATCATACACTTAGTCTAAACTTTACAAATTCTGTTGTAGATGGCACCACCTGCTTTTAATTTCAATGTGTTCATGGAGAAAGAGAAACTTGCAACGAACGGTACAAACTTTACCGAATGGGCCATGAATTTGAGGATTCTCCTCTCTGCTGCACAAAAGCAATATGTGCTAGAAGCGCCGTTAGGCCCCCCACCTTTAGAGGATGCCCCTGACGAGGAGAAGAATGTCTATCAGACTTGTTAGGAGGACCACAACTTAGTTCATTGCGGCATATTGTATGGGCTAGAGCTGGAACTTCGAAAGAGTTTCGAAAATGGCAATGCATTTGATACAATGGGTGAGTTGAAAATGATTTTCGACACACATTCTGCTATAGAGAGCTACAATGCTTCAGAAAAGTTCTTTAGCTGCATGATGGAAGAGCACAACTCCGTTAGTGAGCATGTACTCAAGATGTCGGGTTATGCCGATAAGCTTGTGTCCTTGGGAATATCGATTCCCATTGACTTAGGCATCCATCGTGTTCTGCAGTCTCTGCCACCCAGCTATAAGAGCTTCGTGATGAACTATAATATGCAAGGCATGAAGAAGTCTCTCCCCGAGCTTCTATCAATGCTTAAAACTGCAGAAGTGGAGATCAAAAAGGAACATCAAGTGTTGATGATCAATAGGAACACTGGTTTCAAGAAAGACAAGAAGGGAAAACGGAAGGGAAGTAAGGGCAGCAAGTCTGTTGCCGTGCCTAAAAAGAAACCCCGAGTTGGACCTAAGTCTGATACCGAGTGCTACTATTGTAAGGGGACTGGCCACTAGAAGCGCAACTGCCCCAAGTATTTGGCAGACAAGAAAGCCGGCAAGGCAAACAAAGGTATATATGATATACATGTTATTGATGTGTACTTGACTAGTGCTCGCAGTAGCACCTGGGTATTTGATACCGATTCAGTTGCTAATATTTGTAACTCGAATCAGGGGCTGCGGAACAAGCGACCGCTAGCAAGGGGTGAGGTCAAGATGCGTGTCAGCAATGGATCAAGCGTTGATGTGATCGCTGTCAGAACGCTGCCTCTCCACTTGCCGTCGGGATTAGTTATAAACTTGAATTATTGTTATCTGGTGCCTGCACTGAGCATGAACATTGTATCTGGATCGTGTTTGATGCGAAGTGGTTATTCATTTAAATCCGAGAACAATGGTTGTTCCATTTATATGAATGAAATCTTTTATGGTCATGCACCGATGATGAATGGTTTATTTCTTTTGGATCTCGATAATAATGTTACACATATTCATAATGTTGATGCTAAAAGGATTAAACTAAATGATGATATATCCGCATATATGTGGCACTGCCGTCTAGGTCATATTGGCGCTAAACGAATGAAGAAGCTCCATTCGGATGGACTTTTGGAATCACTTGATTATGAATCATTTGATACATGTGAGCCATGCCTTATGGGCAAGATGACTAGAACGCCGTTTTCCGGTTCAATGGAACGGGCGACAGATTTATTGGAAATCATACATTCTGATGTATGCGGTCCAATGAGTGTGTCGGCGCGAGGTGGATATCGTTATTTTGTTACTTCCACGGATGATTTGAGTAGATACGTTTATATCTACTTGATGAAACACAAGTCTGAAACCTTTGAAAAGTTCAAGGAATTTCAGAATGAAGTGGAAAATCATCGTAATAGAAAGATCAAATTTCTATGGTCAGACCGTGGAGGTGAGTATCTAAGTTACGAGTTTAGCACTCACATGAAAGAGTGTGGAATTGTTTCACAACTCACACCTGCCGGAACACCACAGAGAAATGGTGTGTCGGAACGTCATAATCGTACTTTATTAGATATGGTTCGATCTATGATGTCTCTGACGGACTTGCCGTTGTCATTTTGGGGTTATGCACTAGAAACTGCTGCATTCACTTTAAATCGGGCACCATCTAAATCCGTTGAAAAGACACCGTATGAATTGTGGTTTGGAAACAAACCTAAGCTGTCATTTCTTAAAGTTTGGGGATGCGATGTTTATGTGAAGAAACTTCAACCGGATAAACTCGAACCCAAAGCGGAAAAAATGCGTCTTCATAGGATACCCTAAGGAAACTATTGGGTATTCCTTCTATCACAGATCCGAGGGCAAGGTTTTTGTTGCCAAGAATGGATCCTTTCTAGAGAAAGAGTTTCTCGCGAAAGGTGTGAGTAGTCGGAAGGTAGAACTCGAAGAGGTTATTGAACCTTCTCTTCAAAGTATGGCGAGTAGCGCAGCGCCGGAAGTTGTTCCGGAGTTGGCTCCACCTGTTGAAGAGGGAACTAATAATAATGATGATGAAACTCCAAAAGAGAGTACTACCGAACCTCGCAGGTCTAGCAGGACGCGTGCAGCTCCCGAGCTGTACGGAAATCCTGTCATGAATTTCATGGTTGATGAAAATGATGACCCTGCGACGTATGAATAAGCGATGATGAGCCCGGATTCCAACAAATGGTTAGAAGCCATTAAATCCGAGATGGAATCCATGTATGAAAATCAAGTTTGGAACTTGGTGGACTTACCTCACGACCGAAAGGCTGTGGAGAACAAATGGATTTTCAAAAGGAAAACTGATGCTGATGGTAATATAACCGTCTATAAAGCTCGACTTGTTGCAAAGGGGTTTCGACAAATTCAAGGAGTTGACTACGATGAGACATTCTCTCCCGTAGCGATGCTAAAGTCAGTTAGGATTATGTTAGCAATTGCTGCATATTTCGATTATGAGATATGGCAGATGGATGTAAAAACCGCGTTTCTCAATGGTAATATTGAGGAAGAGTTGTATATGATACAACCAAAGGGTTTTGTCGATCCTAAGGATGCTAACAAGGTGTGCAAGCTTCAGCGATCCATCTATGGATTGAAGCAAGCATCACGAAGTTGGAATCTCCGCTTTGATGAGGTGATCAAAGATTTTGGATTTGTCCAAACTTATGGAGAATCTTGTATTTACAAGAAAGTGAGTGGGAGCAATGTGGCATTTCTGATATTATATGTGGATGACATATTATTGATCGGAAATGATATAGATCTTTTAAACAGTGTTAAAAGTTATCTAAACAGCAAATTTTCAATGAAGGACCTAGGTGAAGCGTCATACATATTAGGCATAAAGATCTATAGAGATAGATCTAGGCGCCTAATAGGGCTATCACAAAGTACATACCTTGATAAGATTTTAAAGAAGTTTAAAATGGAGGATAGTAAGAAGGGGTTCTTACCTATGACACAAGACACGACATTGAGTAAGACTCAAAGTCTGGCTTCGGCGGAAGAAAGAGAGATAATGGACAAAGTCCCCTATGCTTCAGCCATAGGCTCTATAATGTACGCCATGCTATGTACAGGACCGGATGTGGCACATGCTATTAGTTTGACTAGTAGGTACCAATCGGATCCAGGTTCGGAACACTGGATAGCGGTCAAGAATATCCTTAAGTACTTACGAAGAACTAAGGATATGTTTCTTGTATACGGAGGTGAAGAAGAGCTCGTCGCTAAGTGTTATGTTGACGCTAGCTTTGACACCGATCCGGATGACTCTAAGTCTCAATCCGGATACGTATTTCTCATGAATGGCGGAGCGGTTAGTTGGAGGAGCTCCAAACAACCTGTGGTAGCGGGATCAACAACGGAGGCCGAATATGTTGCTGCTTCAGAAGCGGCTCAGGAAGCAGTTTGGATGAAGGAGTTCATATCCGAACTAGGAGTGGTGGCAAACGCGTTGGACCCAATGGTGATCTATTGTGACAACAATGGTGCCATTGCCAATGCCAAAGAGCCAAGGTCTCACAAGCATTCCAAGCATATTAAGCGCCGGTTTCACTCCATCCGCGAGCATGTCAAGGATGGAGATATAAAGATTTGTAAAGTATATACGGATCTCAACGTAGCAGATCCGTTGACTAAAACTATTCCTAGAGAAAAACATGATCTACACCAGAACTCCATGGGTGTTAGATACATCACTATGTAACTAGATTATTGTCTCTAGTGCAAGTGGGAGACTAAAGGGAATATGCCCCGAGAGGCAATAATAAAGTGTTTATTATGTGTATTCCAAGTATATGATAGATGTTTATTTTGCATGCTATAATTGTATTAATACGGAAACGTTAATACATATGTGTTTAATAAACAAACAGAAAGTTCCTAGTTATGCCTCTCTCATAAACTAGTTCGTTGATTAACAAGATGATCAAGGTTTCCTGATCATAGACATTGGATGTTGTTAATAACGAGATCACAACATTAGTGTAATGGTGTGATGAACATTCATCCGAAGTATAGCATTACGATCAAAGTCATTGAGTTTATATTGCTATAAACAAACTACAAAGTAATCCTAATCCTTAGACCATGAGATCATGCCAATCACTAACACCGGAAGAGTTTCTTGTTGACATCAAACATCACTCCGTAACTGGGTGATTATAAAGATGGCTTCAAAGCTACTAAAGTGTTATGTTGAGAATCATGGATCAAGAGTGGAATTTGTTCATACCGATGACGGATAGATATGCTCTGGGCCCTCTCGGTGATATCACATTGGTTAGCTTGCAAGCAAGTGATTTGATCACTAGAATGTTATATCACGGGAACGAGAAAAGAGTGCATGTTAGTAACGAGATCAAACTAGGTATGGAGATACCAATGATCAAATCTCGGACATGTAATATATCGTGAAACAAAGGGATTAAGATACAAGTGTAAAAGGTTCCGACGATCACAGGAAAAGTCATCGTTGAATGTGTGGGAGTCAGTATGGATCTCCAGGTCCCGCTACTGATTATTGATCGGAGAAGGGTCTCGATCATGTCCGCATTATTCGCGAACCATAGGGTGACACACTTAAGGGACACTGGCATCCAGTTGGAGCAAATGTTTCATGCCGAAAGAATAAACAAGCGTAGGAATTTATTTCACTAGATACCGAAACAGGTTTTCGGGTGAAATTGCATAAAGAGGTTATGCATGTGAAATGGAATTCTAGCAAGGGGTTATTTGTGAATGTTTTTCATTAAAGTAATTGACAAAATTCTGAATAAAATAAAAGAGTTTTATTTAATGAGAGTTTGCATTAAATTTGGTGGAAATTTAATGGCATTTTTGAGTGGGATTTTGAGTGGAGGGAATTTAAAGGAATTTTGTGAGTGGAGTGTCCACCCACATGAAGAGGGGAGGGTAAGGGGGAAGCCCCCATGCGCCGGCCACCCCCTTGGGGTTCCCCCTCCTCCTATAAAAGGAACCCCCCTCCTCACTTCTCACTCACACCTCCTCGTGAAGGATCTCTCTCCCCCTCTAGAATTTATCCCCCATGGTCTCGGACTAGCGAGATACATGTTCCGGGTGGCTATTCGGCAAGAAAGGGTTGTGCTTCCGCTGCATCGCTGGAGCGAGGAGGTGGAGTTTGCCCGGTGTCTTGTACGTGTGTGCGAGCACGGATGCGCTGCTGCTTTGCGGCGCTAGGACTTCCTCTCGATCTTAAGATCGGCAAGAGATCGTCTACATCAACCACGAGTTGAACTCTTTAAGCTTTGTCGGTCTTCAAGGGTATGTTCTCTACGGATATACATCCGCCCGTTGTTTGTATCTAGTAGATAGATCTTGGTACATAGTTCCCATCGTAGGATTTTTTTTTGTTTTCTATGCTGCGAACCCTACACATCCTCTGATCCTCCACTTGGCTGCAGCCCCGGCTCATCACCATAGACTCGCTTCATGGAATACGAAGGGAGGAGGGTGGTATCGTGGTGTGCAGTCCTACGGCCTGAGGAATTAGGGTTTTATATCGACGAATGTGAGCGCTGGGCCGGGCCAACCGCGCGCCCTACCGCTAGGACCTGGTAGCACCTCAGGGCATCTCCACCGGGCCGACGCATCCCGTCCCAGCGAACTCGTCCACCGGGCTGACGCATCCTGTCCGTGCATCTCCACCGGGCCGAAGCATCTCCCACCGTACAGCTCGTCCTGCCCGTTGGTGCTGCTGGCCCACCCGTGAGCCACCGCGGTGTTGATTCAGATGCACGCAAAGGCACCGATTCAGACGCAACCGCTGACCGTCGGCAGCCTGCGCCATCAATGGCGACGAGACTACACACTGACTGCCTAGACACTTCAATGTTGTATCCTCGGCCTCCGCGCCGGCATCCGATGCCGGCCCTTTTTAACTGGCCTTCCGCGGCCATTTTCTCCCCACAGAACCACATCCTCTCGTCCTTATCCTTTTCGTTCTCCACTACCTGTAGCTAGCCATGGCCGGCGGCGCTGGATCGATGGGAGGGCACGGCGGCCATGGACGTCGAGGGAGGCGTGGAGGACGCGGCCAAATCACCACGCCACCACGCTCTCCCTCACCACCGTCGTCGCCCAAAGATTTCGACCCAGGCGCCCAGTTCGCCGTGGCCATCCACCTCGGCATGCCGCATGACAGGCTGCTCCTGCCCCATGGGTTCGTGTCGCTGATCGAAGACGAGCCGCCCCCGCTCGCCATGCTGCGGGCAAACGGCTTCAAGACAGGCAGGTACCCAGTCGACCTGCAGTCCGACCACCTCGGCCAGATGTACCTCGGCAACGGTTGGGAGCGCTTCGCCCGCTCGCACAAGATCGAAGCGGGCAACATCCTCGTCTTCAGGTACGACGATGAAGGAAAGTTCGGCGTCAGCGTCTTCGACCACACCATGTGTCGTCGCTGCTACCACTCCGACTCCTCCTCCGACTCTGATGAGTAGGCTAGGCTGTATGATGATGTTTCTTTTGGTTTACTAATGTTAGTACTATTGATGTTGAAACAGCCGTTGGGTGGTCGGGAGACTTCTTTCCTTCCTCTCTGAACCCTCCTGTTTCCCTCGTCCACCTCCAAGTCTTGGGCCATCAGGCCCCTCCCCGCTCCTCTCCGGCGATGGCCGGCGTCGAGTCGGGTGAGGGTCCCTCCCTGTGGAGTTTCCCCTTGTGGAGCAGAAGAAGCAGTAGAGTAGGCTTTTATGGTTTTTCCCTTATGGAGTTTGCCACTATGGCATCTGAGGGTAGGACGGCGATCTCCGGCATCCAGATCCGCCGTGTCCTGTGCTTCTTCTGCTTCGCTAAGCTCCGTCGGCGGCAGGCGGTGTGGGTGGCGAGCTGGAGAGGCCCTGTATTAATGCAGCCATGACACGGGCGCGGGAGTAGGAGTTGGGCGCCTGCACGCCGAGTCCTACTTTTTTCTTCAATTAGGTAGTTCGTTAATCTTGTTTTGAGTTCCAATTTGCTCCTAGCGATCTTGTTGTGTTGAATTATTGAGACAATGTGGAGTGTCCAAAATGTACACAATTTGGCTAGAAAAGTTAAGCAAAATATTGGTAAAATATAGTCTATTCAAAAATATTAAAGAATTGTTTCTAAAAATTAGTTGAATTGTTAATCTAAAATAAATAATATTGGAAAATTTTGAATTCCCTTTGTTTGCTTAATTCTAGAATCTTCTATGATGTATTCGAGTTTTAACTAGCTAATATCGTTTGCTTAACTAAATATAGACTCGATGCTTCTTGGATTTAATTACTTTTTTGTGCTTAACCAATTTTAATACAACATAATGATGATATGTCACACTTAGTAGTTTGTCAATGTCTCAAGCGCACAACTAAATATAGTAAAACAAAAGCACATGAAACGCAACTGGGCCTGCCGTTTAGAGCGGATGCGCGTCCGTTTAACAGGCCGGACCAACAGTGGCCCAGCCATGCGTGTCGGGTTTTGACAAATACCTAGTCTCCGTTCCTCCCCGAACAAACTATCCATCTTTGTGACACGGCGCCGCGCAGCGCCGTCATTGTTCTACTCCATCCGTGCCTCCATAGAAAGATAATTGCTCTCTCGCGGTAGATTTACCCGCACACTCGTCGTCAACAAGGCTGGCTGGCACCAAAGAGGTACCATACTGTCAACACCCGGATTTTTCAATCCTAGATGCCTGTTATGCCATACATCGCAATCCCAGGATTACCATTTTTGCGAGACATAACAGAATTGGATACCATAGTACTTCATCCATTAAAAACGATACATAAGTTCTTACACAAATAGGGATCTCATGGTCCAGTTCTTAATACAACATCAAGCAGCGGAATACGTAATAATAACGGTAGCGTAGGCGAAGCTCCATCTTCGGGGTCACAGGCAATGCTGACGATGGGAGATGAACCTAGTTGTCGTAACCTTCCTGGGGTCCATCTTCTAGGTACTCCTCTTCATAGTCTGGCCATGGGAATAGCCAGGGACAAAGCCATGAGTACTCTTTAAGTACTCGCAAACTAATACTAACAGGTAATGGGTTTTTGGATAATAGGACACTAGGCTCTAGGGTTGTTTTGCAAAAAGCCAGGTTTATCTCTACTAAGATCCAAAGCTAGTCACAATTTTATAACTCCTAAGTGGGATCTTGTAGTTCAGGTCACAACTCTATTGTGGTCAAGTCAAAGTCTCAATTCATTTCACAAGTCATTTTGAAAAGTATGACGGCGGAACAGTATGGCCACTCCAACTGTCCATAACCGCGGACGCGGCTATTCGAATAGTTTGACACTCTATAGAGATTGTACACTTTCACCACAACATTTGATACATCCGTCAGGAACAAATCCTGAATTCACCATACTCAGTACGCGGATAATCAATCCTAACCTTTCAATTACACGCCCTAGTATAAGCACCTCTCCTGTGAGTTTGGCCTCCCAACCATGACCACTGTCATCTTGGGTACTGCACAGGTGGACAATCTTCACAAGGTAGCCTCAGCTCAGACCTTGGCCGTGAGGGAACTAATACTAAGGAATATAAGTTTCCAGTCAAGCCCTACCCAATCTTTGGGTATTGTGGTTGTACGATAAAATTGGAATGGTATCGCATCCAGACAACCATCAGTTTTATAAAGGGCTAAGGCTCATGCCTCAACATTTTCATCACCAAAATCATCAAGTGTTTGGAAACACATGTCCAAAACATTTCAATAGAATGATCCATCATTCCAAGGTTTTCATAACCGTTTTGTTCCACCAAGTATTCCCATCTAAAAGTTGATCAGGTTTTATGCTTAGCACTAGCATCTACATGTGGGGGTAGTACTAATGAGGGGTGGTAACTAGTGGAGTTTCACTAGGTTCAATCTCATGTCTTAGGCTGAGATCAAGGTTTCTATCTTAGGCCAAATTTTATGCTCTTTATGCAACCTTCAGCACAACTATCTAGTATCTACCAAACTCTTAGGTAGACTCTAAGTAAGCTTTGATAAAGAAATAAAGTAAGAAGCTTGCACATAAAAATAGGATTGGTTTATCAAGTGAGTATAATCACATATGCTTAAGGCATATAGTAGTCATATCACAAGTATGGGTTTGTGGCATCAGTAGGGTATCTGGCAAGGGTTAGCTTGCACATTCACTAGTAGTATTAGGCTTGCATCAGTGTCAATATAAGCTTGCATAGGTATAGTATCTTGCAAGTGTTAGCTTGCCTTGTGCAGAGCAGTGGTTGAAGTTCTCCTCGGCTTCTTCTTCGTAGTATCCTCCTTCCTCCTCGTATCCTTGGTCGGTACTAGCGTCTATGAATAAATACGAGGTACACAATCACCAAACAATACTTAACTACTTGCAATCATCACACACAAGGGTCCTATAGATGATCTAGCATCATCTCTAACATTACCAGGTTAAAGCTTGGTTTAAATCTTTTTATTTTTAGAAAAGTAATTTCTACTCATTGAAAAACTACTTAAGATTTAATATTCTCCAAACTAAACATGGGATCATGTTGACACATGTCATCACCACATATTGTAGTCCATGGGAATGTGATTTGAAGTGGTGTCACAATTTAATAAGGTTTTACCCTTTTATTTTAATTAATTAAAGTGGCTAGAAATGCTTATGGAGCATTCTTTTATTACTTGAACATTATTTCTGCAAGTAAACCTATATATTTTTATATATTCTGAAAGGTATGGTTAAATGTGATTTTTGGGAGTTGGAATCAACTCAAAAGCTTTTATGGTTTAAATTTGAAAAATGTTTGAATGTAGAAAAGCTTCTGCCTTGTTATTTTTACTATGGGTGATCTACAGATCAAAATGACTTGAATCCAACGGGCTTGGATTAAGCATTCACAGGCCTTTCCAACAAAATTGGTTTCATCCAATTTGGTGCACTGAATCGATCTGGGTTGATTTTTGAAGTTGGGTACAGAAGTGTGTTTGAATTAAAAAAGAAAAGGTTTAATTTGAATTGTTGGGCTGCGCGGGAAAATCTAACGGGCCGGCCTGCTAAGCGCAGGGCTCCAGCGGGCTACTTAAGTGGGTGTCCCCACTCGTCAGTGACACGGGGCTGGGCGAAGCGGTATGGGGCAACGTGGATCGTTCGATCTAGTTCTAATCCAACGGCTGTGGGTCATCGTCGACGCGAGACAGCTCCGGCGAGAATGAAACCTAGCGCGGCCAGTGGGGGGTGCTGGGGGCTCACCGGGGTACGGGTGAGGGTCGGCGAGGCGGGCGAACGATGAAGTCGACGATGGCGAACCTCCTGGTACCGGTGGCTTCTCCTGGGGTGGCTCCAATCGCTGGCTCCTTTCTTCTCCAGAGGCGGCGGGCTCCGGTGAAATTCCGGTGAGGTGGTGCTCGCCTTGCTCTAAGAATGGTGTGGCATGGTCAGTGAGGAGAGGGGAGTGAGATGGTGTGAAGAATTCGTGCGGGGGTGGCCTCTATTTATAGTCGAGCGAGGGGACCGTAGGGGCGCACGGTGAGCTCGTCGGGGGCGACGTTACAGGCGGCTAATGGCATGGGCAAGGGTAGGGGGCGGTGCGGTGTCTCCTGGCGATGCTCAACGACATGGTCGCGAGGCATGGGGCGGTGTGGTTTGGTCTGGAACGGCCGGTGCTCTGCGCGGCAGAGGCGGCGTCTTCGACGGCGGGCGGTGGCTGTATGGCACGGGGCGGCAAACGGGGATGTCTGGCGGTCTCCTGGGTCGGTGGTGATCATGTGTGCACGCGGTGAGGGCGGCGCGCGGTCTCTGGATGCTAGTCGAGGGTGGCGCTCTGGCGCACGCTCGGCATGGTCTGGGCGCGTCTTGTGCGCGTGGTCCATGGCTTGGCAACGCTCGCGGCTGGGACAGGGAGTGGCGGTGGACGGTGGGCTGCCTCCCAGACAATGTTGGCACGGCTAGTTCTTCCTCTAGCCTGCTGTCGACTATGGGGTGGCATTTAGGTGCTCGGCTGTTCACCATTAATGGCAATGGCAAGCTCACAGGGGTGCTAGTGTTGGGCTAATCTTTCTAGATGATCTACTGAGTTGTGTGTGAGCTAACTAGGGAACAAGTTAGGCAAGAATCACTGCACACTATAGTGTTTGTTGTTTTGTTTGATTTGTGTCTGCAACCTGTTTGTGAAATGGCCGCATGAAATCAAGTTTTGAATTTTGAAATGAATTTTGGTGGGTTTGCCAGATTGGTGCTGGTGAGTCTGCAGATGCTTGGGTTTTGCAAGTTGAGCTTGTTTGAGTGGGTTTTGAAAAAGTGGGATCTTCCCATATGAAGAAGATTCAATTTTGAATTTTCATTTAAACTATGCATTTGAAAGTTTCTGGATGATCACAAAGTGGGCCTTTATACTTTGTTATGAGTACATTCAAGGGGTGCAAAGATCCAGAAAAGTTTCTGTTAGGTTTTGAAAGTTTGAGACAGCCAAAGTAGGCATGGGAGTTAAATTGGTCAAAATGACCATTCACTTAATATATTTGTTTTGATTTACTTGTCTTTAGGAAAAGTGTGGGAAATGTTTTAGATGATGTTCTTTTCACCTAAGAAACATTTTACAAGCAATGGATCACACAAACAAGGTGGTTTTTAAAGAAATTCAAAATCCATGCATACACATATGCATGCATTCATGAGTTTATTTAGAAAAGTTTTTGTTAACCCTAATCTTGAGGATTAGTGTTTGATGATCTAAGTTTGGTATTTTTGGGATGTTACAAACCTTCCCCCCTTAAACAAAATCTCGTCCCGAGATTTGAAAAAGGAAGAAAAGATTACCTAGGATTTGAAGAGATCGGGAAACTCCGTCCTGATGTGATCTTCGCGCTCCTAGGTAGCTTCCTCTTCTGTGTGGTTGCTCCACTGAATCTTGAGAAACTTGATGCTTCGGGTTCTGTTAGTTCAAACGGCTTCTTCCAATATACGGATGGGTACTTCAGGATAGGTTAGGTCATCGTTGATCTCTATGGTCCGGTGATCGATATTCTTGAACACTTCGGTCTTCTCGGGGACTTCGAGACACTTGCGAAGTAACGAGATATGGAACACATTGTGCACAACTGACATCTCCTCTGGTAGCTCCAGTTGATACGATACTTCTCCTCGACGGTTTAGAATTTTGAAAGGTCCGATATATCTGGGGGCTAACTTTCCCTTGAGTTGGAAACGCTGCATTCCCTTCAATGGCGACACTTTCAGATAAACAAAATCTCCTATATTGAAGGCGAGGTCTCGACGTCTCTTGTCGGCGTAACTCTTCTGTCGGGATTGGGCGGTCTTGAGGTGCTCACGAATCTTGTGAACCTTCTCTTCTGCTTCTCGTAGGATGTCGGGTCCGAAAATTTGACTCTCTCCTACTTCCGACCAGTTCAAAGGGGTGCGACACTTCCTTCCGTACATGAATTCAAATGGGGCCATTTGCAAACTGGCTTGGTAACTATTGTTGTATGAAAATTCTGCAAACGGCAGACAGTCTTCCCATTTGGATCCATATTCTAACACACATGCTCTCAGCATATCTTCGATTATTTGGTTTACTCGCTCCGTTTGTCCATCGGTCTAAGGGTGATACGCGGTACTGAAATCTAGGCGGGTTCCTAAACCTTCTTGGACTTTCTTCCAGAATCTCGAGGTAAACTGGGTTCCTCGATCCGATACTATGTTCTTGGGGACTCCATGCAAACTAACGATTCTAGCGATGTACAACTCTGCTAGCTTCGAACTCTGATAGGTGGTTTTGACGGGCAAGAAATGGGCGACTTTGGACAATCTGTCCACTATGACCCAAATAGAGTCATTTCCCCTACTAGAAGTAGGTAGTCCAGTGATAAAGTCCATTCCTGCAGAATCCCATTTCCATTCTGGAATTTGCAAAGGTTGCAACAATCCTGCGGGTCTTTGATGTCCGGCCTTGACTCGCTGACATATATCACACTTGGCGATATAGCTTCCGATTTCTCTCTTCATCTTATGCCACCAAAATTGCTCTTTCAAATCTTGATACATCTTAGTTCCTCCGGGATGGATAGAATAAAGAGTATCATGAGCCTCCTTCAAGATAACTTCTTTTAACTCAGAATCTGATGGTACACAAAGGCGTCCTTTGTACCACAACACTCCTTCTTCGTCCTTGGTGAATCCGGGTACTTTGCCTGTACCGATACGACGCTTCATTCCGTCGATACTGGCATTTCCTTTCTGCGCCTCTTTAATCTGACTGATCAAAGTGGGCTGAAGTTCTATGCTAGCCAAAAATCCTTCACTTACTAACTCTATTCGAAAATCTTCCATCTCTTTGTGCAAACTTGGTTGCTCCTTCAAAATCATGGAGTTCAAGCGGCACGGCAATCTGCTAAGGGCATCGGCTACCACATTGGCTTTACCAGGGTGATAGTGAATGTCCAGGTCGTAATCCTTGATTAGCTCAATCCATCTTCTCTGCCTCATATTTAGCTCCTTCTGAGTGAATATGTACTTTAGGCTCTTGTGATCCGAATAAATCTCACAACGGTTTCCCATCAGGTAATGTCTCCATGTCTTTAGGGCTAGAACTACGGCTGCGAGTTCGAGGTCATGGGTTGGATAGTTTTGCTTGTGTTGCTTCAATTGTCGCGATAGATAAGATATAACTTTGCCTTCTTGCATTAGCACACATCCGAGACCAATCTTGGATGCGTCATAATACACATTGAAGGGCTTCGTGATATCCGGCATGATCAAGATTGGGGCTAAAATCAATCTCCTTTTGAGTTCTTGAAAACTCGCTTCACATTTGTCGGTCCATTCAAACTTCTTGTCTTTCTTCAGCAATTGGGTCATGGGTCGGGCGATACTACAGAATCCTTCTACGAATTTGCGGTAATATCCCGCCAATCCGAGACTAGCACGAACTTGGGTTTGGGTGGTTGGGGCTTGCCAATCTTCTACATCTTTCACTTTGGCAGGGTCAACGGCAATTCCTCCGGCTGATACAATGTGACCGAGGAATCCTACTTCCTGTAACCAGAATTCACATTTGCTAAACTTTGCATACAGCTAATGCTCTCTAAGGGTTCCAAGAATGGTCCTTAGGTGTAGCTCATGTTCTTCTTCTGATTTGCAATAAATCAGAATGTCATCGATGAAAACAACGACAAACTTATCCAGGAAGTCCATAAAAATCTTATTCATGAGGTTCATGAAATAAGCGGGGGCATTGGTTAATCCAAAAGACATGATTTTATACTCGTACAATCCATATCTGGTGGTAAAGGCAGTCTTTGGGATATCCTCTGCATGAATTTTGAGTTGATGATAGCCAGTCCTAAGATCAATCTTAGAAAATACTTGGGCACCGGTCAACTGATCAAACAAATCTTCTATCTTAGGCAAGGGGTACTTGTTCTTGATGGTGACATCATTCAACTTCCGATAATCCGTACACAGACGGTTACCTCCATCCTTCTTGTCCACAAACAGGACAGGTGATCTCCATGGTGACGCACTTGGTTGAATCAATCCAATTTCCAACATGGAATCCAGTTGCTTCTTCAGTTCTTCTAGTTCTGACGGGTTCATACTATAGGGTCTCTGGGCTATGGGTCCTATTCTTGGGATTAGTTTGATGATAAACTCGATATCCCGATCTGGGGGCATACCGGGCAAAACATCTGGAAATACATCGGGGTATTCACAGACTATCCGGACTTGGTCAATGGTAGGTTGGGCTATACTCTTGTTACACTTGAATTGGCGAGGTAAGGTTTCAGATATATACTCGACTGATATTCCGGTGGTACTGGTCATGGTGATGGCTTTCTTGGCACAGTCAATCAATCCTTTATGTTTGGACATCAAATCCATTCCTGGTACTACTTCCAAACCTTTAGTTCCGAGTACTATTAGATTAGCATAAAAATCTATGCCATGGATTCGGATAGGGAAGGCTTTGCAAATTTGCCTAGCCTTGGTAGTTGATCCAGGAATTTGCACAATCATAACATGCTTCAGTTTGGTTGGTTGAATTTTACTAGTGCAGGCAAATTCTTCGGTGACAAATGAATGCGATGCACCAGAATCAAACAACACTCTTGCAAGTATTGAATTAACAGAAAACATACCCAGCACGACGTCTGGCGCTTCCTGAGCTTCTTCAGCATGCATGAGAAAAAGACGGCCATTGCGGTTGAGTGAATTTCCTGGGGCAAATCTTCTCCCTGGCTGGACACGACGCTGCTGCTGAGCTGGGACGTTGGTATTGGGGGCTTTAGCATTCTTCTTGTTGGGGCACTCGTTGGAATAGTGGCCTTTATTTCCACAGTCATAACAGGTCACTTGTGACTTGTCCTTGGCTGCGACAGGCACAGCATTGCTTCCAGTCCTCGGGGCAGTGTTAGGG
This sequence comes from Avena sativa, assembly GCA_916181665.1. NCBI lineage: Eukaryota > Viridiplantae > Streptophyta > Magnoliopsida > Poales > Poaceae > Avena > Avena sativa. The sequence continues at coordinate 365,467,970 of OV702297.1, read as the reverse complement.
TTGGCGGTAGCATTGTTGGTGTTGAACTTGGGTGGGGCACGGTTGAAATGGCTAGAGTTGCCGGGGTTGTTGTGATTTCCTCCGGGTCTAGGGTTTCCACAGTTGGGATAGGTCGGACGGGTCATAGGGGGTCTGTTGGTTCTTGGGGCAAATCCTGGAGATGGGTTGGGGCGATACTTTGGGGTCTGATGGGTTCCTGGTTGATGCATCATGCGACGCTTGCGGTTCTCATTGGCCTGGTTGATCTTTCCTTCCATCTGGATGGCTGAATCGACAAGGGCTTCAATATCCACAAAGGGGATATTGACTAACACTGTCTGCATCTCGTCATGCAGACCATTCAGGAATCTTTCTTTCTTCTTGGCTTTCGTGTCTATCTCATCCGGGGCATACCTAGCTAATGACAAAAATTTGTCACGGTATTCCACTACAGTCATCCTTCCTTGCTTCAACTCTGTGAACTCGTCTCTCATTCTCTTAATCAAACCTAGTGGCACATGGGTTCTGCTAAACTTGACTTTGAATTCCTCCCAGGTCATCATCTGGCCTCCGGTCATGGCACAAACACTGTTCCACCATGCCCTGGCATCTCCGGCTAGATAATGGGTGGCGAACAGGACTTTCTCGTTGGCTTCTACTCCTGCTACTTCTAAGTTGTTTTCCATGGTTTGCAGCCAATCATCGGCATCTAGGGGTTCTTCTGACTTGGTGAAAACGGGTGGGTTGGTATTTTGGAAATTCTTGAGCTTAGATCCGTGGTTGTCCTGATTTCCATGGCCTTGGTTGTTATGGGATAGCTGGGCTATCTGTTGCAGAGTGGCTAGGTTGGCTTGACGTTCTGCTCTTTCAGCTTCGCGGTCAGAAGTCAACATTTGCAGAATCTGCAACATCGGGTCCGGGGCTGAACCACTTCCTCCACGTGGCATCCGAAGATTGATATAGATCATGAGAAAAGAGGGAAATTTCTAAGGTTTTGGGCTTTTGAAAAGTTTTTAAAGGTTTGACTCAGATTTTTCTAGCAACTTGATTTTTCATTCATTCATAGCACACAGTACAACACACACCATAACAAGGAAAAACAGATGGTTTGAAGAACCATTCTGGAAACTACGATACAGTGGGACCGACTACTACTCACTACGCTAGTGCTCAGTGCAACTACTCCTCGGAGTCTGTGGCTTCATCATCTTCAGCATCATCGATGAAGGCGAAATCATCCTCATCGGTGAAGAAGTCCATGGCCTGATCCTCCAGAAAATCATCGTCATCGCTGAGGTAAGAGTAAGGGTCTCCACGAAGATCCTCTTTGGCATTCTCCCTTTCCTCTAACTGCATGTCTCTCTCGTGGATGGTCTCTTCTAGAGATGAGATGCGATGGCGAAGACGGGCAATAATACGCTCCTTCTTGTCGAGTTGACGGCGACGAGACTTGCGATCTTTTGCTAGCATGGCGATGGTCTGGTCCTTCGTTTTGATGATGGCAGACTTGTGGTTCCAATAGTCACGGCAGTTGTCCAATTCTTGCTGACGATCATACATCATGAAGCTAAGGTGGTCCAATTGAGTCTTCAGCTCGGGGTGGTATGGGGCTTCCAGTGGTTGTCCATTTGCATCACGTCTTGGGAAAAACTCAAAGCGAGTACCCTTGATCTGATTGATGCTCTGCCCACACAGACGGGAAAGAGCTTCCTGCATTGCTCTGGCAAGTCCATCGAGCCAGTTGTTTTCCCTCAAGGTAAACTGAATTCCCTCCGCAGTGGGAGGTTCAATCTTTCCTCGGAGACTTGCAACAATTAGCCACTGCAGATCTTCTCCTCCTTGATCATTGAGCTGAGCTCCGAAGAACTTGGGGTGCGGACGCTCCAGAAGTTCCGAAAGCTGATCTAGATCCCTCTCAAAGATAAGGTCTCCTCCATTCCCTAACTGATAAAACTTGTTGTACTTCACGTCCATCTATAAAAATAGAGGATGAGTAGATTAGCAGAGTGATCAAGTGTGTCAAAATTTTATGTATTTTGCAAGAGTTTTTGAGGAACATGAAGTTTTATGAAAGAATTAAAGAGATAAGAATGAGAATAGGTTTTTGTAAATATTTGTTTTCTTTGGTTTTGAAACTAAGTTTTTGGTTCAACGTCCAACCTAACTAGGGTCTCCTATGGTCAGGATGGCTCTGATACCAACTTGTCAACACCCGGATTTTTCAATCCTATATGCCTGTTATGCCATACATCGCAATCCCAGGATTACCATTTTTGCGAGACATAACAGAATTGGATACCATAGTACTTCATCCATTACAAACGATACATAAGTTCTTACACAAATAGGGATCTCATGATCCAGTTCTTAATACAACATCAAGCAGCGGAATACGTAATAATAACGGTAGCGTAGGCGAAGCTCCATCTTCGGGGTCACAGGCAATGCTGACGATGGGAGATGATCCTAGTTGTCGTAACCTTCCTGGGGTCCATCTTCCAGGTACTCCTCTTCATAGTCTGGCCATGGGAATAGCCAGGGACAAAGCCATGAGTACTCTTTAAGTACTCGCAAACTAATACTAACAGGTAATGGGTTTTTGGATAATAGGACACTAGGCTCTAGGGTTGTTTTGCAAAAAGCCAGGTTTATCTCTACTAAGTTCCAAAGCTAGTCACAATTTTATAACTCCTAAGTGGGATCTTGTAGTTCAGGTCACAACTCTGTTGTGGTCAAGTCAAAGTCTCAATTCATTTCACAAGTCATTTTGAAAAGTATGACGGCGGAACAGTATGGCCACTCCAACTATCCATAACCGCGGACGCGGCTATTCGAATAGTTTGACACTCTGCAGAGATTATACACTTTCACCACAACATTCGATACATCTGTCAGGAACAAATCCTGAATTCACCATACTCAGTATGCGGATAATCAATCCTAACCTTTCAATTACACGCCCTAGTATAAGCACCTCTCCTGTGAGTTTGGCCTCCCAACCATGACCACTGTCATCTTGGGTACTACACAGGTGGACAATCTTCACAAGGTAGCCTCAGCTCAGACCTTGGCCGTGAGGGAACTAATACTAAGGAATATAAATTTCCAGTCAAGCCCTACCCAATCTTTGGGTATTGTGGTTGTACGATAAAATTGGAATGGTATCGCATCCAGACAACCATCAGTTTTATAAAGGGCTAAGGCTCATGCCTCAACATTTTCATCACCAAAATCATCAAGTGTTTGGAAACACATGTCCAAAACATTTCAATAGAATGATCCATCATTCCAAGGTTTTCATAACCGTTTTGTTCCACCAAGTATTCCCATCTAAAAGTTGATCAGGTTTTATGCTTAGCACTAGCATCTACATGTGGGGGTAGTACTAATGAGGGGTGGTAACTAGTGGAGTTTCACTAGGTTCAATCTCATGTCTTAGGCTGAGATCAAGGTTTCTATCTTAGGCCAAATTTTATGCTCTTTATGCAACCTTCAGCACAACTATCTAGTATCTACCAAACTCTTAGGTAGACTCTAAGTAAGCTTTGATAAAGAAATAAAGTAAGAAGCTTGCACATAAAACTAGGATTGGTTTATCAAGTGAGTATAATCACATATGCTTAAGGCATATAGTAGTCATATCACAAGTATGGGTTTGTGGCATCAGTAGGGTATCTGGCAAGGGTTAGCTTGCACATTCACTAGTAGTATTAGGCTTGCATCAGTGTCAATATAAGCTTGCATAGGTATAGTATCTTGCAAGTGTTAGCTTGCCTTGTGCAGAGCAGTGGTTGAAGTTCTCCTCGGCTTCTTCTTCGTAGTATCCTCCTTCCTCCTCGTATCCTTGGTCGGTACTAGCGTCTATGAATAAATACGAGGTACACAATCACCAAACAATACTTAACTACTTGCAATCATCACACACAAGGGTCCTATAGATGATCTAGCATCATCTCTAACATTACCAGGTTAAAGCTTGGTTTAAATCTTTTTATTTTTAGAAAAGTAATTTCTACCCATTGAAAAACTACTTAAGATTTAATATTCTCCAAACTAAACATGGGATCATGTTGACACATGTCATCACCACATATTGTAGTCCATGGGAATGTGATTTGAAGTGGTGTCACAATTTAATAAGGTTTTACCCTTTTATTTTAATTAATTAAAGTGGCTAGAAATGCTTATGGAGCATTCTTTTATTACTTGAACATTATTTCTGCAAGTAAACCTATATATTTTTATATATTCTGAAAGGTATGGTTAAATGTGATTTTTGAGAGTTGGAATCAACTCAAAAGCTTTTATGGTTTAAATTTGAAAAATGTTTGAATGCAGAAAAGCTTCTGCCTTGTTATTTTTACTATGGGTGATCTACAGATCCAAATAACTTGAATCCAACGGGCTTGGATTAAGCATTCACATACCTTTCCAACAAAATTGGTTTCATCCAATTTGGTGCACTGAATCGATCTGGGTTGATTTTTGAAGTTGGGTACAGAAGTGTGTTTGAATTAAAAAAGAAAAGGTTTAATTTGAATTGTTGGGCTGCGCGGGAAAATCTAACGGGCCGGCCTGCTAAGCGCAGGGCTCCCGCGGGCTGCTTAAGTGGGTGTCCCCACTCGTCAGTGACACGGGGCTGGGCGAAGCGGTATGGGGCAACGTGGATCGTTCGATCTAGTTCTAATCCAACGGCTGTGGGTCATCGTCGACGCGAGACAGCTCCGGCGAGAATGAAACCTAGCGTGGCCAGTGGGGGGGTGATGGGGGCTCACCGGGGTACGGGTGAGGGTCGGCGAGGCGGGCGAACGACGAAGTCGACGACGGCGAACCTCCTGGTACCGGTGGCTTCTCCTGGGGCGGCTACAATAGCTGGCTCCTTTCTTCTCCAGAGGCGGCGGGCTCCGGTGAAATTCTGGTGAGGTGGTGCTCGCCTTGCTCTAAGAATGGTGTGGCACGGTCAGTGAGGAGAGGGGAGTGAGATGGTGTGAAGAATTCGTGCGGGGGTGGCCTCTATTTATAGTCGAGCGAGGAGACCGTCGGGGCGCACGGTGAGCTCGTCGGGGGCGACGTTACAGGCGGCTAATGGCATGGGAAAGGGTAGGGGGCGGTGCGGTGTCTCCTGGCGATGCTCAACGACATGGTCGCGAGGCATGGGGCGGTGTGGTTTGGTCTGGAATGGCCGGTGCTCTGCGCGGCAGAGGCGACGTCTTCGACGGCGGGCGGTGGCTGTATGGCACGGGGCGGCAAACAGGGATGTCTGGCGGTCTCCTGGGTCGGTGGTGATCGTGTGTGCACGCGGTGAGGGCAGCGCGCGGTCTGTGGACACTGGTCGAGGGTGGCGCTCTGGCGCACGCTCGGCATGGTCTGGGCGCGGCTTGTGCGCGTGGTCCATGGCTTGGCAACGCTCGCGGCTGGGACAGGGAGTGGCGGTTGACGGTGGGCTGCCTCCCAGACAAGGTTGGCACGGCTAGTTCTTCCTCTAGCCTGCTGTCGACTATGGGGTGGCATTGAGGTGCTCGGCTGTTCACCATTAATGGCAATGGCAAGCTCACAGGGGTGCTAGTGTTGGCTAATCTTTCTAGATGATCTACTGAGTTGTGTGTGAGCTAACTAGGGAACAAGTTAGGCAAGAATCACTGCACACTATAGTGTTTGTTGTTTTGTTTGATTTGTGTCTGCAACCTGTTTGATAAAATGGCCGCATGAAATCAAGTTTTGAATTTTGAAATGAATTTTGGTGGGTTTGCTAGATTGGTGCTGGTGAGTCTGCAGATGCTTGGGTTTTGCAAGTTGAGCTTGTTTGAGTGGGTTTTGAAAAAGTGGGATCTTCCCATATGAAGAAGATTCAATTTTGAATTGTCATTTAAACTATGCATTTGAAAGTTTCTAGATGATCACAAAGTGGGCCTTGATACTTTGTTATGAGTACATTCAAGGGGTGCAAAGATCCAGAAAAGTTTCTGTTAGGTTTTGAAAGTTTGAGACAGCCAAAGTAGGCATGGGAGTTAAATTGGTCAAAATGACCATTCACTTAATATATTTGTTTTGATTTACTTGTCTTTAGGAAAAGTGTGGGAAATGTTTTAGATGATGCTCTTTTCACCTAAGAAACATTTTACAAGCAATGGATCACACAAACAAGGTGGTTTTTAAAGAAATTCAAAATCCATGCATACACATATGCATGCATTCATGAGTTTATTTAGAAAAGTTTTTGTTAACCCTAATCTTGAGGATTAGTGTTTGATGATCTAAGTTTGGTATTTTTGGGATGTTACACATACATGTTTGGTCTCTTCCTACCACTAAATTTCTCCGGATTAGTATTACAGATCAGATCTATATTCTATCATAGTGTCCCACTTGTTTTGACACAAATAGTTTGTGCGGCAGTGGGGATATCTACATGACTAACTTTGATTTGACGTTTCAAGATGGATTTGTGGACACCACGGTATTCAGCTACCAACGAGTATATCATGTTGTTTATTTCTTTCTTATTATGTGTTTCGCATATTTTGTTGTTTATTTGAGTCATTAATGCGTGACCTGCATGTAATTTTTGAACTTTTATGTGCATGTTTGATATTAAGAGTAATTGCTCTTTTTAGTCGTGTTAGTGTCTTGGACCTGAATATAAATTTGATGAAGTCTAGTATTATGAAAAGTTCAAACACAATAAACTGTATGCTTATGGTTTGGGAAATGATCTGGATCCCCCGGACACAATAAATTATCAAATTTTAATCACATATTTGTTGTTAGGTCATCCCGTGCTACGTGAGAGCATGTTTCCTTATGCCATATTTTGTGCGCAAGGACGACACAGAGAGTTTCACTGTTGTTCTAAGGACCAAGGAGGACTTCAAGTTTGATGTTGATGTCACAAACCAACCAGGTCTAACCTACATTAGTGGCAGAGCATGGAAGGAAGTTGCAATAATCTACAATATTCAAGTTGGCCAGAAAATGTACTTCACTATGAACACCAAAGATCCTTGGAATCGTGTCACAACTGGGAACCTCCCAGTCACCCATCCAAGTAGTGTTCCAACATAATTCATCTTGTACCAATAATATCATATTTTAGTGTAATCATTATTACATTTAATTTTCTCAAATCATAAATTGCAGAATATTTCTGACTCTCGCCTGAAAGACATGGCATTGTTGATTCTATCAAGACCACCAACGGAACCAAGATAAATTGGAGGATGATGAAGGCAATCATAGAAACTGTAGAGACTTTGGACTACAGGCTATCACGTTATTATATTGGAGATTATGTACCAGGATCAACTGTAGCAATGGTCCATACCCTAAACTGTCGCAGCCAAACCAAACACCTGGTAATCATAAGCAACATGTTTCTTTCTTTTTAAGTTTATTGTGAATGTTAAACTGGTCTTATTTGGTACTCCCTCTGTTCACTAATATAAGATACTCCACCGTTCAGAGATATAAAACATTTTAGCTTTGTGAAACGAATGTATCTAGATGTATTTTAGTGTATAGGTTCACTCGGAAAATATATACTCCCTCTGTCCTAAAATAGATGTCTCAAATTTGTCAAAATATGGATGAATCTAGACACTATTTAGTATATGGATTCATTCAAGATTTGAAATACCTAAGACATCTATTCTTGGACGGAGGGAGTACAAAAGTTGTCTAGACAAATTTGTTTCACAAAGCTCGCTGTAACACGTCTTGTATTTCTAAATGGAGGGAGTATTACTGAACGGAAAGGCTTATATTTCGTGAATGCATGTAGGGAGTATCATTTCTGTTCCATTCCAAGTTTAACTAACAACTTCTTTTTGGTGTCGTGCTACTTTATTTTTAAATCAGAAAATCCCAAAACGTCTTGTCCCAAATACGATGGACAAAGAATGTGGCATGACCATTGTGTGTTATCCCCACACAATGGTGCAGGGGTCATACACCATTTCAAACAAGGATGGCCGTCTCTGTTTGAGTAACTAGAAGAATTTCATGGACAAGGAGCCTACACTTGGATTGGGTGTCAAGATGTTGTTCTTGTTGTACCAAGCCTACTATAAAGGAGCTTACTTGTTTGTTACCCGTTTTCCTGATGATTCCCTGTAGTTATTTTTCATATCGAATGTTGCACTTGCTCTGTTAGTGGACACCCGAATTATGTTATCCTATTTTCGTACCGGTTTCAATTTTTTAAGCCTACACGACATGTGTTCATACATCTACGTGAATGCTCGATTATTAAGTTCAAAATGCCATGTATACAAATAATTCTCCATGCCAACATACTCCGTTCCAAAATTTAAGACGTTTTAGTTTTGTGATATGAATGTAAACGGAACGGAGGGACTATGAAGTACGGAAGTAAGAAAATAGGGACAAATAGAAGAAAAAGAAAAAGAAAATAATAAAATCGTATCTAGCCCGTTGTACAGCGCTAGCGGATGAGCGGAGTGGAGAGGAGATGGGCCAACTTGTCAGCTGCCTACAAGGCGGCCCATGATTCTGCCGATGGAAGCGTCACGCGCCGGCCTTTCTGGCTCAACCTTAGTTTCCTATAAAACGCATAAATAGGTTTACTCGTCCCACCGTCGCGCCTATCCTCTCCTCTCGCCGCCGTCCCACGTCCATCTTCTCTCGATGTCTCTGCTCCCGTTTGTGACGTCGATCCGCCATCGTCCGTGAGCCCTAGACTCGCTATTGCTCGTACGTTTACATTAAATTTGTAGGCTAGCTCTGATTTCATTGTCTAGATGAACTACATAGTATACAATATATTAATTGTGTAGCTGATTTATGTAGATCTTTCACTGTACATTATTTGTATTTGTTGAACATGTGCATGACTGATGTTTTTGACGTATGTACTAGTGTATGACGTGTGTAATGGATTTATATGATTATGTTATTGTTTTAGGAGACATGGCGTTGTGCGGAAAATGCAAGAGTGTGTGCGACTCCTTGACCTCGGGGTTATTATTTAGTGTCTTTATGCATGAAGAGTTTGAAGATTCATTGGTACGAAAAACACTATTTTTTCCTTGCACTATTGCTATCTTGTAACCTTTTTTGGTGGCGCTCTACCTTTTTTTAAACGTGTGTACATTCTGTTAATTGTGCGTAGATTATTCCGTGCAATGCAAGGTTCATGTTCAATGAATATGTAGAAGAGAAGACTAGTGTGCGCTTTCTAGCACTTGGGCGTGCATATGATGTTGATGTGGTAAAAGATAAGGCTTTGACCCGCATGGGTGGTGATGGATGGAAAGAATTCGTTAGATAGAACCATGTGTTTGGGGGAGATCAAATGATTGTGTTTTCGTTGGGAGGAAAAACACCGAGTATTAGTATTGTCTATTTCAGCGGTGGCGAGAAAGACCCGTATGACTCTACCATCATCTCCCAAGTATGCGAACTGAGCGAAGATGAGCATGGGCACCTCTTAAATATTATACATGTAGGAAGTACTATTCTTAGGGTCCCATTAGTAACCCGTTTAACACGCACCAATATTGTGAAACACAACATGGTATGTTATCCTCGTACTCCCTCCGTCTCAAAATAGATGTCTCAATTTTGTCAAAAATTGTCAAAATTTGGACGAATGTAGACACGATTTAGTATATAGATTCATCCAAATTTAAACCTAAGAAATCTATTTTGAGACGAGGGGTAGTAATAATTATGTTATTCCTCCTTATATGTGCATAACTTGTGGCAATCGTCTCACATTGTTACTCTTTTGATTTCATCAGCCACGACGACATCACAGAAACTACCTAAAAAATTTTTTGTCGGCCTTAGCATTCCAGAGGAAGGCTTGGTTGGGCTGCGGGTTGGAGATATCGAAGTCAGCAACATTGCCTACACGATTGACAATGATGGCCGGCTGATATTCAACAAAAAAGCATGGAGGGATTTCCATACGAAAGAATATGATCTACAAGTTAGACAAGCCTTGCTCATTACTCCTAGGACCACAAAACAAGTTGGCCTGAACATTATGTTTATCATCGACATCATCTAGCTCCTCGTTTCTTAAGATTGATGCTTATTCGTTTGTAGCTTTCCTGGAACAAGTATTTATCTATTTCGCCGCCATATGTAAGAACATTATTATTTCGACGAGTTGACATTTTTGGCCTAGCGATGTATACTTCTTTAATATTCTCCCTTCGAACCTAGAAATGTATACATTTTTAATATTCTCTTCAAATATTCCTAATGTGTTACTATGAAACGTTGTAATTCCAAATTTATTCACAGCACAAACCTTGTCGTGATTATGTAAGTAACTTTCGATGCACTAATAATGACTTCTTTCGATGCACGAAGCCACGTGTAGACCCACTCATGCACTGGTTAGTCACTCATAGTGGTTGTTTGGATACGGAAGTTTAGCTCCTAGTTTTTGTAAAACGAGTTTTAAGCTGATTTTAGGAAAACCAGTTTTGCAAAAATTTCAGTTAAGAATAGGCACACCGAAATCCATGTTTGGTTCAGGAAATTGTAAAATTGGTTTTTGGATGGAGGCAGAGACGTGAGACTGACATAACAATTAATGGCGACAACGATGACATGAGAGAATTAACAGCGACAAAGCTTCGCAGAGTAGCAGAAAGACTCTCAAGGCGGCCACCGCCGTGAACACCAGCGCGCCGGCAGCAACGCTAATGCATATGTCGTTGACACACCTACACGATTGCATCCGGGAGCACCGGCAATCCTGGACGTGATGGCGACCCCGGAGAAAATCACGATGCAGCTTTCCTGGTTTGTGGCAGCGCGTCTGTCAACACCCGGATTTTTCAATCCTAGATGCCTGTTATGCCATACATCGCAATCCCAGGATTACCATTTTTGCGAGACATAACAGAATTGGATACCACAGTACATCATCCATTACAAAACATATATAAGGTCTTACACAAATAAGGATCTCATGATCCAGTTCTTAATACAACTTCAGGCAGCGGAATACGTAATAATAACGGTAGCGTAGGCGAAGCTCCATCTTCGGGGTCACAGGCAATGCTGACGATGGGAGATGATCCTAGTTGTCATAACCTTCCTGGGGTCCGTCCTCCAGGTACTCCTCTTCATAGTCTGGCCATGGGAATAGCCAGGGACAAAGCCATGAGTACTCTATAAGTACTCGCAAACTAATACTAACAGGTAAGGGGTTTTTGGATAATGGGACACTAGGCTCTAAGGTTGTTTTGCAAAAAGCCAGATTTATCTCTACTAGGTTCCAAAGCTAGTCACAATTTTATGATTCCTAAGTGGGATCTTGTAACTCATATCACAACTTTGTTGTGGTCAAGTCAAAGTCTCAATTCATTTCACAAGTCATTTTGAGAAGTCTGACGGGGGAATAGTATGGCCACTCCAACTGTCCATAACCGCGGACGCGGCTATTCGAATAGTTTGACACTCCGCAGAGATTGTACACTTTCACCACAACATTCGATACATCCGTCAGGAACAAATCCTGAATTCACCATACTCAGTATGCAGATAATCAATCCTAACCTTCCAATTACACGCCCTAGTATAAGCACCTCTCCTGTGAGTTTGGCCTCCCAACCATGACCAACTGTAATCTTGGGTACTGCACAGGTGGACAATCTTCACAAGGTAGCCTCAGCTCAGACCTTGGCCGTGAGGGAACTAACACTAAGGAATATAAGTTTCCAGTCAAGCTCTACCCAATATTCGGGTATTGTCGTTGTACGATAAAATTGGAATGGTATCGCATCCAGACAACCATCAGTTTTATAAAGGGCTAAGGCTCATGCCTCAACATTTTCATCACCAAAATCATCAAGTGTTTAGAAACACATGTCCAAAACATTTCAATAGAATGATCCATCATTCCAAGGTTTTCATAAACATTTTTCCATCAAGTATTCCCATCTAAATTTGATCAAGTTTTATGCTTAGCACTAGCATCTACTGGTGGGGTTAGTACTGATGAGGGGTGGTAACTAGTGGAGTTTCAACTAAGTCCAACCTTATATCTCAGGCTGATATCAAGGTTTCTAACTTAGGCCAAATTTTATGCTCTTTATGCAACCTTCAGATAACTGTCTAATATCTACTAGACTCTTTAAGTAGACTCTAAGTAAGCTTTGATAAAGAAATAAAGTAAGAAGCTTGTAAGTAAAACTGGGATTGGTTTATCAAGTGGGTGTGACCACATATGCTTAAGGCATATAGTAGTCATAGAACAAGTATGGGTTTTGCATCAGTAGGGTATCTTGCAAGGGTTAGCTTGCATCAATATCAGTATAAGCTTGCTAAATTGCAAGTGTTAGCTTGCCTTGTGCAGAGCAGTGGTTGAAATTCTCCTCGGCTTCTTCTTCGTAGTATCCTCCTTCCTCCTCGTATCCTTGGTCGGTACTAGCGTCTATGAATAAATACGAGGTACACAATCACCAAACAATACTTAACTACTTGCAATCATCACACACAAGGGTCCTATAGATGATCTAGTATCATCTCTAACATTACAAGGTTAAGGCTTGGTTTAATTCCTTTTATTTTTAGAAAAGTAATTTCTACTCATTGAAAACTACTTAAGATTTAATATTCTCCAAACTAAACATGGGATCATGTTGACACATGTCATCACCACATATTGTAGTCCAAGGGAATGTGATTTAAAGTGGTGTCACAATTTAATAAGGTTTTACCCTTTTATTTTAATTAATTAATGTGTCTAGAAATGCCTATGTAGCATTCTTTTATTACTTGAACATTATTTCTGCAAGTAAACCTATATATTTTTATATATTCTGAAAGGTATGGTTAAATGTGATTTTTGAGAGTTGGAATTAACTCAAAAGCTATTATGGTTTAAATTTGAAAAATGTTTGAATGCAGAAAAGCTTCTGCCTTTTTATTTTTACCAAGGATGATCTATAGATCCAAATGACTTGAATCCAACGGGTTTGGATTCAGCATTCACAGACCTTTCCAACAAAATTGGTTTCATTCAATTTGGTGCACTGAATCGATCTGGGTTGATTTTTGAAGTTGGGTACAGAAGTGTGTTTGAATTGAAATAGAAAAAGGTTTAATTTGAATAACTGGGTTGCGCGGGAAAAGTTACTGGGCCGGCCTGCTAAGCGCAGTGCTCCCGCGGGCTGCTTAAGTGGGTGTCCCCACTTGTCAGTGACACGGGGCTGGGAGAAGCGGTATGGGGCGACGTGGATCGTTTGATCTAGTTCTAATCTAACGGCTGGGAGTCATCGTCGACGCGAGACAACTCCGGCGAGAACGAAACCTAGCGCGGCCAGTGAGGGGTGCTGGGGGCTCACCGGGGTGCTGGCGAGGGTCGGCGAGGCGGGCGAACGACGAAGTCGACGACGGCGAACTCAGGGGTGGTCGCGGCAGCTCCTGGGGCGGCTCCAATCGCTGGCTCCCTTCTTCTCCGGCAGCGGCAGGCTCCAGTGAAATTCCGGCAAGATGGTGCTCGCCTTGCTCTGAGAATGGTGCGGCACGATCATTGAGGAGAGGGGAGTGAGATGGTGTGAAGAAATCGAGCGGGGGTGGCCTCTATTTATAGTCGAGCGAGGGGACCGTTGGGGCGCACGGTGAGCTCGTCGGGGGCGATGTTACAGGCGGCTAAAGGCACGGGCAAGGGTAGGGGACGGTGCGGTGTCTCCTGGCGATGCTCAACGACATGGTCACGAGGCATGGGGCGGTGTGGTTTGGTTCTGAACGGGCGGTGCTCTACGCGACAGAGGCGGCGTCTTCGACCGTGGGCGGTGGCTGTGAGGCACGGGGCGGCAAATGGGGATGTCTGGCGGTCTCCTGGGTCGGTGGGGATTGTGTATGCACGCGGCGAGGGCAGCGCGCGGTCTGTGGGTGATGGTTGAGGGTGGTGCTCTGGCGCACGCTCGGCATGGTCTGGGCGCGGTTCGTGCGCGTGGTCCAGGGCTTGGCAATGCTCGCGGCTGGGACAGTGAGTGGCGGTGTACGGTGGGCTGCCTCCCAGACATGCTGGCTAGGCTTGCTGCTGCTCCTAGCTTGCTGTCGACTATGGGGTGGCAATAGGGTGCTCGGCTATTCACCATTTATGACAATGGCAAGCTCACAGTGGTGCTAGTGCTTGGCTAATCTTCCTAGATGATCTACTGAGTTGTGTGTGAGCTAAATGGAGAACCAGTTAGGGAAGAATCACTGCTCACAATAGTGTTTGATATTTGTTTGATTTGTGTCTGCAACCTGTTTGATGAAATGGCCGCATGAAATCAAGTTTTGAATTTTGAAAAGATTTTTGGTGGGTTTGCTAGATTGGTGCCGGTGAGTCTGCAGATGCTTGGGTTTTGAAAGTTGAGCTTGTTTGAGTGGTTTTTGAAAAAGTGGGATCTTCCCATATGAAGAAGATTCAATTTTGAATTGTCATTTAAACTATGCATTTGAAAGTTTCTGGATGATCACAAAGTGGGCCTTGATACCTTGTTATGAGTACATTCAAGGGGTGCAAAGATCCAGAAAAGTTTCTTTTAAGTTCTGAAAGTTTGAGACAGCCAAAGTAGGCAAGGGAGTTAAATTGGCCAAAATGACCATTCATTTCATATATGTGTTTTGATTTACTTGTCTTTAGGAAAAGTGTGGGAAATGTTTTAGATGATGTTTATTTCACCTAAGAAACATTTTACAAGCAATGGATCACACAAACAAGGTGGTTTAAAAGAATTTCAAAATCAATGCATACACATATGCATGCATTCATAATTTTATTTAGAAAAGTTTTTGTTCACCCTAAGTTTGATGATTAAAGTTGGATGATTCAAGCTTAGTATTTTTGGGATGTTACAAACCTTCCCCCCTTAAACAAAATCTCATCCCGAGATTTGAAAAAGGACGAAAATATTACCTAGGATTTGAAGAGATCGGGAAACTCCGTCCTGATGTGATCTTCGCGTTCCCAGGTAGCTTCCTCTTCTGTGTGGTTGCTCCACTGAATCTTGAGAAACTTGATGCTTCGGGTTCGGTTAGTTCGAAAAGCTTCTTCCAAAATACGGATGGGTACTTCAGGATAGGTCAGGTCATCGTTGATCTCTATGGTACGGTGATCGATATTCTTGAACACTTCGGTCTTCTCGGGGACTTCGAGACACTTGCGAAGTAACGAGATATGGAACACATTGTGCACTACTGACATCTCTTCGGGTAGCTCTAATTGATACGACACTTCTCCTCGACGGTTCAAAATTTTGAAAGGTCCGATATATCTGGGGGCTAACTTTCCTTTGAGTTGGAAACGCTACATTCCCTTCAATGGCGACACTTTCAGATAAACAAAATCTCCTATGTTGAAGGCGAGGTCTCGACGTCTCTTGTCGGCATAACTCTTCTGTCGGGATTGGGCGGTCTTGAGGTGCTCATGAATCTTGTGAACCTTCTCTTCTGCTTCTCGTAGGATGCCGGGTCCGAAAATATGACTCTCTCCTACTTCCGACCAGTTCAAAGGGGTGCGACATTTTCTTTCGTACATGAATTCAAATGGGGCCATTTGCAAACTGGCTTGATAACTGTTATTATAGGAAAATTCTGCGAAAGGCAGACAGTCTTCCCATTTGGATCCATATTCTAACACACATGCTCTCAGCATATCTTCGAGTATTTGATTTACTTGCTCCGTTTGTCCATCGGTCTGGGGGTGATACACGGTACTGAAGTCTAGGCGGGTTCCTAAACCTTCTTGGACTTTCTTCCAGAATCTCGAGGTAAACTGAGTTCCTCGATCCGATACTATGTTCTTAGGGACTCCGTGCAAACTAACGATTCTAGCGATGTATAACTCCGCTAGCTTCGAACTCTGATATGTGGTTTTGACGGGCAAGAAATGGGCGACTTTGGACAATCTGTCCACTATGACCCAAATAGAGTCATTTCCCCTACTAGAAGTAGGTAGTCCAGTGATAAAGTCCATTCCTACGGAATCCCGTTTCCATTCCGGGATTTGCAAAGGTTGCAACAATCCAGCGGGTCTTTGATGTCCTGCCTTGACGCGTTGACATATATCACACTTGGCGATATAGCTTCCGATTTCTCTCTTCATCTTATGCCACCAAAATTGCTCTTTCAAATCTTGATACATCTTAGTTCCTCCGGGATGGATAGAATAAAGAGTATCATGAGCCTCCTTCGAGATAACTTCTTTCAACTCAGAATCTGATGGTACACAAAGGCGTCCTTTGTACCACAAAACTCCTTCTTTGTCTTCTGTGAATCCGGGTACCTTGCCTGTACCGATACGACGCTTGATTCCGTCGATACTGGCATTTCCCTTCTGCGCCTCTTTAATCTGACTGATCAAAGTGGTCTGAAGTTCTATGCTAGCCAAAAATACTTCACTTACTAATTCCATTCAAAAATCTTCCATCTCCTTGTGCAAACTTGGTTGCTCCTTCAAAATCATGGAGTTCAAGCGGCACGGCAATCTGCTAAGGGCATCTGCTACCACATTGGCTTTACCAGGGTGATAGTGAATGTCCAGGTCGTAATCCTTGATTAGCTTAATCCATCTTCTCTGCCTCATATTCAACTCCTTCTGAGTGAATATATACTTTAGGCTCTTGTGATCCGAATAAATCTCACAACGGTTTCCCATTAGGTAATGTCTCCATGTCTTCAGGGCTAGAACTACTGCCGCAAGTTCGAGGTCATGGGTTGGGTAGTTTTGCTCATGTTGCTTCAATTGTCGAGATAGATAATATATAACTTTGCCTTCTTGCATTAGCACACATCCGAGACCAATCTTGGATGCGTCACAATACACATCGAAGGGCTTCGTGATATCTGGCATGATCAAGATTGGGGCTGAAATCAATCTCCTCTTGAGTTCTTGAAAACTCGCTTCACACTTGTCGGTCCATTCAAACTTCTTGTCATTCTTTAGCAATTGGGTCATGGGTCTGGCGATACTCGAGAATCCTTCTACGAATTTGCGGTAAAATCCGCCAATCCGAGAAAAGCATGAACTTGGGTTTGAGTGGTTGGGGCTTGCCAATCTTCTACATCTTTCACTTTCGCAGGGTCAACAGCAATTCCTCCGGCAGATACAATGTGACCGAGGAATCCTACCTCCTGTAACCATAATTCACATTTGCTAAACTTTGCATACAACTGATGCTCTCTAAGGGTTCCAAGAATGGTCCTTAGGTGTAGCTCATGTTCTTCTTCTGATTTGGAATAAATCAGAATGTCATCGATGAAAACGACGACAAACTTATCCAGGAAGTCCATAAAAATCTTATTCATGAGGTTCATGAAATAAGCGGGGGCATTGGTTAATCCAAAAGACATGACTGTATACTCATACAATCCATATCTGGTGGTAAATGCAGTCTTTGGAATATCCTCTGCACGAATTTTGAGTTGATGATAGCCAGTTCTAAGATCAATCTTAGAAAACACCTGGGCACCGGTCAACTGATCAAACAAATCTTCTATCTTGGGCAAGGGGTACTTGTTCTTGATGGTGAGATCATTCAACTTCCGATAATCCGTACACAAACGGTTACCTCCATCTTTCTTGTCCAAAATAAGACAGGTGATCTCCATGGTGATGCACTGGGTTGAATCAATCCGATTTCCAACATGGAATCCAGTTGCTTCTTTAGTTCTTCTAACTCTGATGGGTTCATACTATAGGGTCTCTGGGCTATGGGTCCTGTTCCGGGGATTATTTCAATGATAAACTCGATATCCCGATCTGGGGGCATACCGGGCAAAACATCTGGAAATACATCGGGGTATTCACAGACTATCCGGACTTGGTCAATGGTAGGTTGGGCTATACTCTTATTGCACTTGAATTGACGAGGTAAGGTTTTAGATATATGCTCGACTGATATTCCGGCTGTACTGGTCATGGTGATGGCTTTCTTAGCACAGTCAATCAATCCTTTATGTTTGGACATCCAATCCATTCCTATTACTACTTCCAAACCTTTAGTTCCGAGTACTATTAGATTAGCATAAAAATGTATGCCATGGATTCGGATAGGGACGGCTTTGCAAATTTGCCTAGCCTTGGTGGTTGATCCGGGAATTTGAACAATCATCACATGCTTAAGTTTGGTTGGTTGAATTTTACTAGTGCATGCAAATTCTTTGGTGACAAATGAATGCGATGCACTAGAGTCAAACAACACTCTTGCAAGTACTAAATTAACAGAAAACATACCCAGCACGACGTCTGGCGCTTCCTGAGCTTCTTCAGCATGCATGAGAAAAAGACGACAATTGCGGTTGAGTGAATTCCCTAGGGCAAATCTTCTCCCTGGCTGAACACGACGCTGTTGTTGAGCTGGGACATTGGTATTGGGGGCTATAGCATTCTTCTGGTTGGGGCACTCATTGGAATAGTGGCCTTTATTTCCACAGTCATAACAAGTCACTTGCGACTTGTCCTTGGCTGCGACAGGCACATCATTGCTTCCAATCCTCGGGGCAGTGTTGGTGTTGGTGGCAGCATTGTTGTTGTTGAACTTGGGTGGGGCACGGGTGAAATTGCTAGAGTTGCCGGGGTTGTTGTGATTTCCTCCGGGTCTAGGGTTTCCACGGTTGGGGTAGGTCGGACGGGTCATAGGGGGTCTGTTGGTTCTTGGGGCAAATCCTGGAGATGGGTTGGGGCGATACTTTGGGGTCTGATGGGTTCCTGGTTGATGCATCATGCGACGCTTGCGGTTCTCATTGGCTTGGTTGATCTTTCCTTCCATCTGGATAGCAGAGTCGACAAGGGCTTCAATATCCGCAAAGGGAATATTCACTAACACCGTCTGCATCTCGTCATGCAGACCATTCAGGAATCTTTCTTTCTTCTTGGCTTCGGTGTCTATCTCGTCCGGGGCATACCTAGCTAATGACAAAATTTTGTCACGGTATTCCACTACAGTCATCCTTCCTTGCTTCAGCTCTCTGAACTCGTCTCTCATTCTCTTGATCAAACCTGGTGGCACATGGGTTCTGCTAAACTTGACCTTGAATTCCTCCCAGGTCATCATCTGGCCTCCGGTCATTGCACGAACACTGTTCCACCATGCCCTGGCATCTCCGGCTAGATAATGGGTGGCAAATAGAACTTTCTCGTTGGCTTCTACTCCTGTGACTTCTAAGTTATTTTCCATGGTTTGCAGCCAATCATCGGTGTCTAGGGGTTCTTCTGACTTGGTGAAAACGTTGGGTTGGTATTCTAGAAATTCTTGAGTTTAGATCTGTGGTTGTCCTGATTTCCATGGCCCTGGTTGTTGTGGGCAAGCTGGGCTATCTGTTGCAGAGTGGCTAGGTTGGCTGGCTTGACGTTCCGCTCTTTCAGCTTCACGGTCAGAAGTCAACATTTGCAGTATCTGCAACATAGGGTCTGGGGCTGAACCACTTCCTCCGCGTGGCATCTGAAGATTGAGGTAGATCATGAGAAAAGAGGGAAGTTTCTAAGGTTTCTGGGGTTTTGAAAAGTTTTAAATGTTTGACTCAGATTTTTCTAGCAACTTGCTTTTTCATTCATTCATTCACTTGATACAACGCACACCACAGCAAGGAAAAACAGATGGTTTTAAGAACCATTCTGGAATCTACGATACAGTGGGACCGAATACTACTCACTACGTTGGTGCTCAAGTGCTACTACTCCTCAGAGTCTGTGGCTTCATCATCTTCATCATCATCGATGAAGGCGAAATCATCCTCATCGGTGAAGAAGTCCATGGCCTGGTCCTCCAGAAAATCATCATCATCGCTGAGATAGGAGTAAGGGTCTCCACGAAGATCCTCTTCGACATTCTCCCTTTCCTCCAACTGCATGTCTCTCTCGTGGATGGTCTCCTCCAGAGATGAGATGCGGTGGCGAAGACGGGTAATAATGCGCTCCTTCTTGTCGAGCTGATGGCGGCGAGACTTGTGATCCTTTGCTAGCATGGCTATGGTCTGATCCTTCATCTTAATGATGGCAGACTTGTGGTTGCAATAGTCACGGCAGTTGTCCAACTCCTGCTGAAGATCATACATCATGAAGCTAAGGTGGTCCAATTGAGTCTTCAGCTCGGGGTGGTATGGGGCTTCCAGTGGTTGTCCATTTGCATCACGCCTTGGGAAAAACTCAAAGCGAGTATCCTTGATCTGATTGATGCTCTGCCCACACAGACGAGAAAGAGCTTCCTGCATTGCTCTGGCAAGTCCATCGAGCCAGTTGTTTTCCCTCAAGGTAAACTGAATTCCCTCCGCAGTGGGAGGTTCAATCTTTCCTCGGAGACTTGCAACAATTAGCCACTGCAGATCTTCTCCTCCTTGATCATTGAGCTGAGCTCCGAAGAACTCGGGGTGCGGACGCTCCGGAAATTCTGAAAGCTGGTCCAAATCCCTCTCAAAGATAAGGTCTCCTCCATTCCCCAACTGATAAAACTTGCTGTACTTCACGTCCATCTATAAAAATAGAGGATGAGTAGATTAGCAGAGTGATCAAGTGTGTCAAAATTTTATGTATTTTACAAGAGTTTTTGAGGAGCATTAATTTTTCTAAAGGAATCAAAGGGATAAGAATGAGCATAAGTTTTTGCAAATACTGGTTTTCTTTGGTTTTGAAACTAAGTTTTTGGTTCAAGCATCCAGTCTAACTAGGGTCTCTTATGGTTAGGATGGCTCTGATACCAACTTGTCAACACCCGGATTTTTCAATCCTAGATGCCTGTTATGCCATACATCGCAATCCCAGGATTACCATTTTTGTGAGACATAACAGAATTGGTACCACAGTACATCATCTATTACAAAACATATATAAGGTCTTACACAAATAAGGATCTCATGATCCAGTTCTTAATACAACTTCAAGCAGCGGAATACGTAATAATAACGGTAGCGTAGGCGAAGCTCCATCTTCGGGGTCACAGGAAATGCTGACGATGGGAGATGATCCTAGTTGTCATAACCTTCCTGGGGTCCGTCCTCCAGGTACTCCTCTTCATAGTCTGGCCATGGGAATAGCCAGGGACAAAGCCATGAGTACTCTATAAGTACTCGCAAACTAATACTAACAGGTAAGGGTTTTTGGATAATGGGACACTAGGCTCTAAGGTTGTTTTGCAAAAAGCCAGATTTATCTCTACTAGGTTCCAAAGCTAGTCACAATTTTATGATTCCTAAATGGGATCTTGTAACTCATATCACAACTCTGTTGTGGTCAAGTCAAAGTCTCAATTCATTTCACAAGTCATTTTGAAAAGTCTGACGGGGGAACAGTATGGCCACTCCAACTGTCAATAACCGCGGACGCGGCTATTCGAATAGTTTGACACTCTGCAGAGATTGTACACTTTCACCACAACATTCGATACATCCGTCAGGAACAAATCCTGAATTCACCATACTTAGTATGCGGATAATCAATCCTAACCTTTCAATTACATGCCCTAGTATAAGCACCTCTCCTATGAGTTTGGCCTCCCAACCATGACCAACTGTCATCTTGGGTACTGCACAGGTGGACAATCTTCACAAGGTAGCCTCGGCTCAGACCTTGGCCGTGAGGGAACTAACACTAAGGAATATAAGTTTCCATTCAAGCCCTACCCAATATTCGGGTATTGTGGTTGTATGATAAAATTGGAATGGTATCGCATCCAGACAACCATCAGTTTTATAAAGGGCTAAGGCTCATGCCTCAACATTTTCATCACCAAAATCATCAAGTGTTTGGAAACACATGTCCAAAACATTTCAATAGAATGATCCATCATTCCAAGGTTTTCATAACCATTTTTCCATCAAGTATTCCCATCTAAAGTTTATCAAGTTTTATGCTTAGCACTAGCATCTACTGGTGGGGGTAGTACTGATGAGGGGTGGTAACTAGTGGAGTTTCAACTAAGTCCAACCTTATATCTCAGGGTGATATCAAGGTTTCTAACTTAGGCCAAATTTTATGCTCTTTATGCAACCTTCAGACAACTGTCTAATATCTACCAGACTCTTTAAGTAGACTCTAAGTAAGCTTTGATAAAGAAATAAAGTAAGAAGCTTGTAAGTAAAACTGGGATTGGTTTATCAAGTGGGTGTGATCACATATGCTTAAGGCATATAGTAGTCATAGAACAAGTATGGGTTTGTTGCATCAGTAGGGTATCTTGCAAGGGTTAGCTTGCATCAATATCAGTATAAGCTTGCTAAATTGCAAGTGTTAGCTTGCCCTGTGCAGAGCAGTGGTTGAAGTTCTCCTCGGCTTCTTCTTCGTAGTATCCTCCTTCCTCCTTGTATCCTTGGTCGGTACTAGTGTCTATGAATAAATACGATGTACACAATCACCAAACAATACTTAACTACTTGCAATCATCACACACAAGGGTCCTATAGATGATCTAGTATCATCTCTAACATTACAAGGTTAAGGCTTGGTTTAATTCCTTTTATTTTTAGAAAAGTAATTTCTACTCATTGAAAACTACTTAAGATTTAATATTCTCCAAACTAAACATGGGATCATGTTGACACGTGTCATCACCACATATTGTAGTCCAAGGGAATGTGATTTAAAGTGGTGTCACAATTTAATAAGGTTTTACCCTTTTATTTTAATTAATTAATGTGTCTAGAAATGCCTATGTAGCATTCTTTTATTACTTGAGCATTATTTCTACAAGTAAACCTATATATTTTTATATATTCTGAAAGGTATGGTTAAATGTGATTTTTGAGAGTTGGAATTAACTCAAAGGCTATTATGGTTTAAATTTGAAAAATGTTTGAATGTAGAAAAGCTTATGCCTTGTTATTTTTACCAAGGATGATCTATAGATCGAAATGACTTGAATCCAACGGTCTTGGATTCAGCATTCACAGGCCTTTCCAACAAAATTGGTTTCATTCAATTTGGTGCACTGAATCGATCTGGGTTGATTTTTGAAGTTGGGTACAGAAGTGTGTTTGAATTGAAATAGAAAAAGGTTTAATTTGAATAACTGCGCTGCGCGGGAAAAGTTACTGGGCCGGCCTGCTAAGCGCAGTGCTCCCGCGGGATGCTTAAGTGGGTGTCCCCACTCGTCAGTGACACGGGGCTGGGCGAAGCGGTATGGGGCGACGTGGATCGTTTGATCTAGTTCTAATCTAACGACTGGGAGTCATCGTCGATGCGAGACAACTCCGGCGAGAATGAAACCTAGCGCGGCCAGTGAGGGGTGCTGGGGGCTCACCGGGGTGCTGGTGAGGGTCGGCGAGGAGGGCGAACGACGAAGTCGACAACGACGAACTCAGGGGTGGTCGCGGCAGCTCCTGGGGCGGCTCGAATCGCTGGCTCCCTTCTTCTTTGGCAGCGGCAGGCTCCAGTGAAATTCTGGCGAGATGGTGCTCGCCTTGCTCTGAGAATGGTGCGGCACGATCAGTGAGGAGAGGGGAGTGAGATGGTGTGAAGAAATCAAGCGGGGGTGACCTCTATTTATAGTCGAGTGAGGGGACCGTTGGGGCGCACGGTGAGCTCGTCGGGGGCGATGTTACAGGCGGCTAAAGGCATGGGCAAGGGTATGGGACGGTGCGGTGTCTCCTGGCGATGCTCAACGACATGGTCGCGAGGCATGGGGCGGTGTGGTTTGGTCTGGAACGGGCGGTGCTCTACGCGGCAGAGGCGGCGTCTTCGACGGCGGGCGGTGGCTGTGAGGCACGGGGCGGCAAACGGGGATGTCTGGCGGTCTCCTGGGTCGGTGGGGATTGTGTATGCACGCGGCGAGGGCGGCGTGCGGTCTGTGGGTGATGGTCGAGGGTGGTGCTCTGGCGCACGCTCGGCATGGTCTGGGCGCGGTTCGTGCGCGTGGTCCAGGGCTTGGCAACGCTCGCGGCTGGGATAGTGAGTGGTGGTGGATGGTGGGCTGCCTTCCAGACATGCTGGCTAGGCTTTCTGCTGCTCCTAGCTTGCTGTCGACTATGGGGTGGCAAGAGGGTGCTCGGCTATTCACCATTGATGACAATGGCAAGCTCAAAGTGGTGCTAGTGCTTGGCTAATCTTCCTAGATGATCTACTGAGTTGTGTGCGAGCTAAATGGGGAACCAGTTAGGCAAGAATCACTGCTCACAATAGTGTTTGATGTTTGTTTGATTTGTGTCTGCAACCTGTTTGATGAAATGGTCGCATGAAATCAAGTTTTGAATTTTGAAAAGATTTTTGGTGGGTTTGCTAGATTGGTGCTGGTGAGTATGCAGATGCTTGGGTTTTGAAAGTTGAGCTTGTTTGAGTGGTTTTTGAAAAAGTGGGATCTTCCCATATGAAGAAGATTCAATTTTGAATTGTCATTTAAACTATGCATTTGAAAGTTTTTAGATGATCACAAAGTGGGCCTTGATACCTTGTTATGAGTACATTCAAGGGGTGGAAAGATCCAGAAAAGTTTCTGTTAAGTTCTGAAAGTTTGAGACAGCCAAAGTAGGCATGGGAGTTAAATTGGCCAAAATGACCATTCATTTCATATATGTGTTTTGATTTACTTGTCTTTAGGAAAAGTGTGGGAAATGTTTTAGATGATGTTTATTTCACCTAAGAAATATTTTACAAGCAATGGATCACACAAACAAGGTGGTTTAAAAGAATTTCAAAATCAATGCATACACATATGCATGCATTCATAATTTTATTTAGAAAAGTTTTTGTTCACCCAAAGTTTGATGATTAAAGTTGGATGATTCAAGCTTAGTATTTTTGGGATGTTACAGCGTCCTCCTCAAGCAACGCCATGTTCCCGGCGTCAGCGTGAGCTCTGCGTCCGGCGGCGGCGCGTTCGATGACGGTGGCGCTGGTGCATAACTCGTCTTCCTCCCCATGTTCCTCGTCAGCGTGAGCTCTTTGTCCAGCGATGTCTTCGCGTCGGCCTTGCCTGGCCAGCTCGCCATGTACGTCTGCCTATGAAGTCTCCAGCCAAGGGTCGTCCGACGAACCTGGAGATAAACTTCGGTGTAGTCTCTGCTGGCTTTGTGGAAACCATTTTTACTTATTCCCGTTTTGGGGGCCGAAGCCAAACAAAGTTTTAGTCTGTTACACAGTTACGCAAGGATAAGGGAAACGAGTTCTCTCAAACGACATATCCAAACATGGCCTACTCTTTAGAAGCATACATAGACACGGCCTGATTGCACAATTGGAGGCCGACCGGCATACAGACTGGCCTAAACCCTAAACCCCACAGGCCCCACCCACCCACCACGCACACACCCCACGTTGTACGTGCGCACAAAGAGGCACATCTTATCAGAGGGATTTTCTTGTTTGAACGCCTCGACTCCGCCCATCGTCGCCAACGACGAGATTTGAATTCTTTTCTTCCTGCCCTACGTGAGAGCTACATCGAGGACACACCTTTTCTTTTTGAGGAGCTGAATAATCGCAGCACACGCACTACCGTTGCAGGTATTTTTGTACGCACTGTGGATTTATCATACAGTATTACTAGTTCTAAGTTCAGCAGAACTTCGATTAGAGCTCGATCCATATGGATCCGTTTGTTTAGTCGTTAGATTTTCCGTCCAAGGGTAGTCGCCATTATGTCGAAGAATTGTTAGTGGATCTTCGCTAGGAATTCCAGTTGTTGGGCTCTGTTTGAGGGCGGGAAATCGTTTGGCATGATGTTGCCTATTAATTTTGCTGTAATTTTCTTGTGTTAATTGGTTCTGTGTGTTAGACATCGCATCTCAGGCCTACATGCGGTGTTGAGATGCAATTTAGCTGGTTTGGTGTTTAAAAACGAATGATGTATAGAAGTCCCTTTTGATAAAAGAAACAAGACATTTGATTCTCCTGTTGTTATTCAATTTAGCTGGTTATGTGTAATATTGTTCATATATGTTTGCAATAAAAGGTCTATAAACACATGCACTATAGAAAAACTATGTGTGTAAACTCTTTATTTGTAATTGTATATATGTGTAAACATTTTTAAAATCCCGCTCTCGATTTATCGGTAGTTAGGCGCGTCCAGAGATCGATTTATCTGACATGGTGTAGTATAACGTACTCTTAGTGTTATCCATCTTATAGTATATGTGTGTTATGAATAGTATTATTTCTTCGGATGCCAACAAAACACCTAAATAAATATAGTTATTTTTCAACAGAATGGACGAAATCGGAGAAATGTGTTGTGCTGTTGAGAACTGATGTCATTTCGTGAAAAGTATGACACCGGCACAACGTGTTAAAATTGGAGAAACCGACTTGCAGTGCATGCTTTAGATTCCCCCAGTGAAGTCAAGATGTCTGGTGATCAAATTTATGACACAAAAATTTGATCCAAAGACAGAAAAATTTAATGTACGCAAGAATGATGGTGAAATATCCCTTACGGGAGTGGACATTGAGTGCATCTATGGTTTAAAAAATCATGGATTGGATATATCGGACATTCTTTAAGCTGATGACGCAAAGAACCGTATACCTGATAGCTTTGTAAATAAAAAGACAGGTAATCTTGTAATTGATGACCTAATCGCCGACGTCATCAAGGATAAAGTTGCGGATGACGACTTTATCCGCAAGGTGGTTCTGGTTTTGATTGGGATGGTCCTTGCCTCACAGAACCAGAAGATCGTCCCAAAACAATACTATGCACTGGTAGAAGATGTGGGTCGCATTAAAAAGCTGAATTTCAATGAGTATGTACGGACATACCTCATTGCTAGCCTAAAACAAGTAGGCAACGCATATGAAGCGAAGCAATGGCCGACAAGCAGCACCATCTTATTATAGGTAAATTCCATTCTCAACTTACATACTTCCTCCGATTCAAACTAATTGACTTTGTTTTGTCTAGATTCAGATCTAGCACTAAAACATGTCTAGATACATCTAAATCTAGACAAATCTGAGTTAAATAATTTGAATCGGAGGGAGTATATAATTATCTACAATACATTTTTCTTTGTTTTAATCTAATTTTGTTGTGATATTTGAAGTATCTGTACTATGAGAAGATAATCCCAGATGGCGCCGAGTATACGTCCAGAAGGCCATTGATGAGGAACTGGACGGAAGATGCGGCTTCGGCGAGAGACGCCTTAGAATTAAAGGGCCGTGCTTTGGGGAAGGTACGTAAATACAAGTGATATCGTGGCTTATTTTTTGTTCTGCTAACGGTTCTAGGTTGTCAATATTAATTGGTTTATATACACATATCTTGAAGATTGACCATGACATAACTCAAAAGCATCGAGAAGAGGTTCTCCATACACCCGAAATTGCATCTGGTAAGAAACGTAGTAGAGGGCCCTACAGGAAGAAGGAAGGAGGTTCTACATCCAACAGGGCTAAATGAATGAGAGAAGTCATGTTGGAACAGATGATGAACAAACTAACAGAGCATATTGATAGAACAATTTAAGAAACCTTTGATAGAAAGATGGAGGTCTTCATGGAAGCTTGTGCTAAGGTGATACACCCTATGTGTCATCTGCTCTGAATTAAACAAATGCTTTTTTTAAACATGACAAGATGATTCATTTATTTTCAATCTTGCAGAAACTTCTTGTTATGATAAACGCGACAGGAGTCACGTACAGACCTTCTAAAGAAAAAATGTCTAATAATTACAATGAAGAGGAGGAGGTAGGTAAGGAGGTAGAGAAGGAGGTAGAGAATGGTGAAGGAATCTCCTCTACTAACACCAAATATACGCCAAAAGATTTCATGGAATGTCCAGACACCCCAGAAAGTAACCCCTTTGACATTGCATAGGACTCTAATTTAAGAAGGATTCAAATAGTAAGGGGAAAGAGGTTGAAGGTGACATATTCATGTTACCTACAGACAAGAAGGAAATGAATGCTACTGATGCTTGCCACACCGCACCATCGAAACTCGGCAGTACCCAAGCGTCACCAATACTAATTGATGGTAGGGGTCCTTCACCGACGCGACCAGACCCAGAGCCGATTCCATTAGAAGCATTCACAGCTGCATTGAAAAAGGGGCGGGGAGGAAAAAAAGGTGAGGTAGGAGACACTCTGTCGAATGGATCGTCATCTGACTCGTTTAATAGCCTACATACCGTTGGCGAGAAGCGCAAGCTCAGGTCGGTGGACAAAAAGGGTAAAAACCAAAAAATAATGTTAGAAAAGGTAATGCAACATCATTGAATTGCATGGTTGTGCATAAAACAGTTACATGCACGTATTAAATATTTGTTTCTGTGTATGCAGGTCTTTTCAAAGACCCAGAAGTCCTGGACGGTTTGACACCGCAACAAATAGATGCTACAGTGTTGTACGTTTAAACAACAAGAAATAATAAAGATTTTAAGAGTCTACGTGTCTATGATAACAAGGCCGACACTTAGGTCCCTGCCAACCACATTATTGAGATCCTTGATAAAGTATGGCTGGGTGGCAATGTAAGTCCAAGTACCACGGTTTTGTTATTTTATGCAACTAAGAAGGATCGTTCGTCACACGTTATTAAATTTTTCTGTAGGTTATAGGTGCTTACATGGCAGAATTGTCTTTTCGACTGGGGGATGACCGAAAATTGTGCCCTGCGTATAGGGCAAATGATCTAATACGTACTCCACCAAGAAGAAAAACTAGATCCCAGCATAAGAAAGAGGCCTTGGAAAAAAATTCAAAAATGGCTAATGATATATCAGGATGCTTTGAAAGATGCATGGAAGAATACTTTCGTGCTGATAAGGTAAGTATTGTTTGTACAAGAAAATGCAGGGTATAAACCAGATTATGTAATGTGATAACACTTGTCTCTTTTTGGTAGGCATATTTCGCGTTGAATATAAACGATTGCCATTGGTGCTGTGTCGTCCTGAATAGACCAAAGAAGAAATTTCAAGTGCTCGACTCGCTGTTTGAATTTAAAAGGGTCCAGAAAAATGTCGAAGCTCTGGTATATTTTCTCTCTATACATTTAGCGACGATATGGTTACTCCAAGCATTACACTAAACCTCTCTGTTTTATAGAGAGAGCAAATTTCAAAAGACATAGAAGTGGCTAACAAATTTACGGATTGTAAGTTTGATGATGTTTCCAATTGGGAGATCGTAAGCTGCGAAACACCACGGCAAAATGATGCGTGAGTTTCTGGTTGAACTAATGCCATTTCTTTTGATGTGTTAGTACTGTTTTTCAAATTTAGATTCATTGTGATCAGAAACTCATGTGGATTATTCGTGCTACGTTGTATGGAGCATTTTGACAGAGATAAATTTACAGATGTAGTCTCGCAGGTATTCAAAATTTCTATTTGGCATTTGCATATTTATATACACCAGCATGTGACCTTATTAACCCGGCTAATATTTTGTTATAGGAAAGGATAAATGATTCTAGGAGACGTACTGTTGCAGAAATTATTCTATCGAAGACAAACAAACTCTACAAGGTAAAAAGCAGAGTTCTCGAGACCGCGGAGATGCTAGTAGATTCTTGAAAACTCAAGAAACAAAAATTCGTACTACCGATTCCCTGGCGAATGTTGGTATACCATTAAACAATTTACGCAAAGTTGGGTTGTTTGATTGCTAAACAGTTCGCGCATGGCGCTGTGTTTTTGTCAGAAGAATGTTTCATGACCGTGGTGTTGTTATTTTTATTAATTTACGATTGTAATGTAAAGTTTGGGTTAGTTGTTTATGTTCGCCAATTTGTGGATTTGATGAGCAATGTTTATAGGCCTAGTTGTAGTGCGTATGCTTAAAATACAACGCTCATCAAAATAGTAATGGACCAGACATATAAATGTATGGGAATTACATTATACAGTTTGAAAATATAAGATTTTTTAGCTTTGTGAAGCAAATGTATCTAGACTTGTTTTAGGATGTAGGTTCACTCAACTTTGGGGTAAATCTAGATTCATTTTCTTCACAAACCTGAAACATCTTATATTTTGTAGTGTGAGTGCAAACCAAACTTTGTTAGCATGTACAGTGTTTGATGCGTATGCCGCGCTCATCTGGCATCCCGTCCTGATGCAGCCACCAGCCCTAAACATCGCGGGACCCACCACATATTTACCTCATCATTACCTTTAGAAAAGGGGGGGAACAGGAACCCGAGCCGCCATTGCCTTCCATTTCTTTCTCTTTCTTCTTCGGGTGCCTTTCTTCAATCCCGCAACGCCAGCGATAGATGCCGAACTCCAGTACAACCTCCGGCCCCTCATGGCCGTGGTATGGGGCAGTGCAGATGACGAGGTGCCCTGACTGCCCACGCATCGCGCCACTGAAACGATTGGTCACTAAGAACGAGGAAAATGGCAACTGTGGGCGCGAATTTGTGAAATGCAAGAGCAAGCCAGAGGAGGGGAAGGTTAGATCTGAGTTCTTCAAGTAAATTTGTTGATTTCGTTTGCCAATTTTGGTTCTTCCCCGGATTTGGGATTTGAATCAGGGTTCATCTACCCATCCGATTTCAGGATCTGAAGAATTGTAGGCATTTTGAGTGGATGGATGTGTACATTGAGAGGATTAAACAAGAGGGCGCAGTTGATCGGAAGGGGGACGCATCGATTGAGATCAATTACACTCATAAGGTCGAGAGCTTGGGCTCTGAAATCGTTGCTACGACGGGTAATGCAGAAGTTAAGGGAGAACTGAAGAAATTCAACAAGCAGTTAAGGCAGATTATCGATCTGAACAAGCAGGCGAACATGATGAATGTTGTATTTTATTTTTGTGCAGTTGCTCTTGGGTTGGTCTATCTGCTGATCATTAAGCAGTAGACATTGTAATAAGTGTATCAGTTAGCTTCCTCATGCTTTGCACGCCCTGAATAAAAAGCATCACGGATTTGCCAAGTTTTCTCCGTTTGCTTCTCTTTATGCACATGTTCATGTAACAAAATACTCCCTCTGTCACAAAATAGATGCCTTAGGTTTTTCAAAACTTGGATGAATCTATATACTAAATAGTGTCTAGATTCATTCAATTTTTGACATATTTGAGACATCTATTTTGAGACAGAGGGGGTAGATAAAAACATTTTGTACGCTGGTTCTTGCTTTTCATACATGGCTTGGCAATATCACTCTTATATACTTAGATGTATCAACTGGGTGGGATCATGTTGGCCAAGTGTCGAGTCATAAAACCACAAATTAATTATGGTGTTTCTAGCCAACCGAGAGAGGTCATCATAATTTCTTGGCATATAGTGTTATACTAAGATCTATTAACTAGGTAGATATTTCTCAAAAAAAATTAACTAGGTAGGATTATGTTGGTCAAGTGTTGACTCATTTACAACAACAAGTTGATGAAGGAGTTTCTGGCCAGCCCATGAAATGTTGGCATGCGCGCCCACATTTGGCGCAAAGTGTCTCATCATGTCTAGGCATAGCAGTCTTATACTTAGATCTATAAAGTAGGTAGGACCATGTTGGCCAAGTGTTGACTCATATGCTACAAGTGTGTGTCATAGCACTCTTATTCCAATAATACAAACGGCTTGCTGTCTATAAGGTTATTTATAGTCAGCTTATAGTCAAGTAGTACAATAGTTATCTTCAAAGATCTACTACTTTATACATATATGGCCCACTCACATACTCACATAGTGTCTAGGAGCACGCGCAAGAGCTGGCTATTGCATGAGAGCCCATCTCTTTTATCTCACCTTTTCTCTCCCATCCAACTAAGCAAAACAATACTAGTTTAAGCCTTATAGCCAGCTGACTATGACTTATTGTACTTGCTCTAAGAGCCCATCTCTCTTCTCTCTTCTCTCACCTCTTCTCTCTCATCCAACTAAGCAAAACAATACTAGTTTAATTAACTCTTATAGTCAGCTGACTAAAATTTATTGTAGGCCAAGTGTTGAGTCACACAACCACAAGTTGATGAAGGAGTCTCTAGCCGACCCAAAGAAGCCTATAGCATTGGAGTGAATCTACGTGATGAACCGACCCCACCTGTGGGCTGGTCCTGACATTTCAGGGCCCCAGGGCGAAACTAAAATTTTGGGCCTCCTTCCTAATTTTTTTTGATATACAAGATTGAAATGATGAAGAATAAATACTTAAAGTATTCCCATTTGCCGTGATGGACTCCAAATTTGAAACGTATGTGTATGTCCAGCAAAGTAGAGCGTTCAATCTAGCCCAATAGAAAAATCAAAATTGCTATTTTTTCATCTTTTTTAAGATCTATTATAGCCTATATATGCAGCACATATCTGGGGAGGACCCCCCCAAAATTTTGGTCCTGGGGTGGCTGCCCCTCCGGTCCCCCACAAGGGCCGGCCCAGACCTGTCAGCGCGGTTACCTGACGTCCTTATACATTACAAGAAAAGAAAATCGCCAGTTCCTCGACCGCATAGTGGCAGTTCCTGCCGTCTCCTCGCCTCCTTGTTCCGCGTAGTGCTTCCCTCTTCGCCTCCTCCTATCCTTGTTCTTCTCCTCGTCATCTCCTGGTCTTCTTTATTCCTCGATAGGAAGGCATGGCGAGCAGCCGACTGAAGGTGAACTGGTCCGATCTCCCGGCCGACAGACCACTTGCCAAGATCGGCGAATCCTTCCTGGAGAACGAGGAGTACGTCGATGCCTACGCTGCTTGTCGGAGAGTCTACGGAGATTGGTTCCGCGCGTTAAAAGAACCCGAGTTCCATCTCAACAACTGGATCCTGGTATATCACACACTTCCAGACGTCGGCGACTTCACGTTCCTCAACCTCGCCACAGGTCGTTGCTTCACGACGAATCTAATAGAAGTTCAGCGCAGGTTCACAATTCATCCGATCAACATTCATTTGTTATTATGTTACAAAGTTATTCTTAAACATGCATGTTTAATTGTATACTCCCTCCGTCAACAAATAAGTGTACTTCTAGCCTTGTCCTAAGTCAAATTTTACTACGTTTGACTAACTTTTTAGAATAATGTACTAACATTTATGACACTAAATTGATATCTTTAGATTTATTTTTACATCTAATTTTATAATATGTCAATTTAATGTAATATATGTTCCTATATTTATCTATAAAGTTGGTCAAATTTGGTTATGTTTGACTTAGGCAAAAGCTAGATGTACACTTATTTGCGGACGAAGGGAGTAGGTTCTTAAACATGCATGTTCTTGAACATTCTTAAGAAAAGTTTAATTGTATAGGTTCACTCATTTAGGATATATATATCTAGTACATTTTGAAATATCTAGAAGCTCTGTCTTATATTAGTGAACAAAAAGAGTATTTTCCATTATACATATATCTTAGGGCTAACTGTTCTCTTCATCAAAAGGTTCTACTTCATCGGTGTTTATCGTGGCATTGTCGTTATTGCTCAGAGGGAAGAGCCGCACAAGATTCGCCTTCTGAACCCACTCACCCGTAAGTTCAACACTGAATTTCAGGCACAGATACCATCAAATCTTGTGGCATCTGTAGCCGTCACGAAGTCCCCCATGATGGTGTTTGTTTCCACACATTATGAGAATTCTATTGCTTGGGCCGATGAGGCCACCCCGACAGGGGATTTCAATGGAGTATTTGGACAAGGAATTTATCCGTCCGACGTGCAATGCATTACCCCATTCCGTGGTGAAGTGTATGCAGTACAGGATGGTGGAGACATCGTGTCGACCAACATCCAGGTGGAGCAGCGCGCGAGCACAGTCAAGATGGCCAGAATAATTTCAGGTCCAGTCTTTGAAAAGATAAGCGGAGCCTACAAGTTCTACCTTGTGGAGTCAGAAGGTGATCTGGTTCTTGTGTTGGGTGGGATTTTCGTCGAAGGTCCACCGGTGCTTTACCGGGTGGACACAGAGAAACGTTGTCTCGAGGCTGTAGGGGACATTGGCAGCCGTGCCTTCTTTGTTCATTTTAACCGGTCGATCTCCGTCGACACTAGAGTGCACCCTAGTATAGTCCTAGCGGGTTGCATCTACTACGCGGATCTTTCTTATATCAGAGCGTACAATCATGATCTTAAGGCCTGGGATGGGGTACCAAGACTTGCAGATGGCTATGGTCAACATGATCTGGAACGTTCATCGAGGCCTTACCGTCTCGACGAGATACTGGCAGCACATTGCAGACGGGGGGAGTTCAATGAATTTCTCCTGCAGGACACGGGAGCGGACGCCGATGAAATATATAGGGCTGAATAGCCTAGGTTATTTGCTCAATCGCTAGCGTGTTCAGATCTTTTCGAAGTAATAAATTGCAATGTATTTATTTTTAGTACTTTCATAATTCAGTACGGTAGCTTTCAGAATTCTGTTTGGCGGCTTTCATAATTATGTGTAAGTACTATCTTTCAGCTTTACTCTTAGAACTCAAGTTGTGATTACTGATTTAGAGTCTCACCTGTCGTGGTTTTTGCCTTAGTTTGAAAGAAGCACCAGAAATTAAAAAAAATCAAGAAATAGTGGAACTAAGTTGATGATGGTGTTTCTAGCCATGATGCTCGTAAATTTGACCTAGCCCTGATGCTTGTGACAATTATGGACCCACAACAATATTGCATGGGATCTAAAATTAATCAATCTGAGTTGTCTAGAAACAACTGACCAACTTGTAGAAGTATGAGCCAACACTTGCTCAAACATGATCCCACCTAGTTATAATTAGATCTATCAAGTAGGTAGGATCATGTTGCTTAAACAAAAGAAGGAAACAAATCCCTCTCAAATTTGGCTAAAGTTTATGTTTTTTGATGTTTTATACGAAAGGAACTTGCACCTTTTATGGTTAAAAAATATATATGAAAACTAATTTTTGTTTTGTGTACAACATTACCTCCATTTGAAGAAACAAGAAGCATAATTAAGTCAATGGACAAAAATACATTGTCATATAACTTTGAGCTTAAATAACCTCATTTTCCTAGTAGAGTAGTTATTCACGGGCAAGCACTCTTTTTTTAAATTGTTATTCTTGTGTTAAATAAAATGAGTTATCTCAATCATTGCATCAACTAGCTAAGTTAGTTTGCACGAACTATAACCACATAGATAAAAATAATATTATAGTAGCATTACATAAACCCATCCACCGATGGGCACACGATACAAACGCACACAACTTACATAATAAAAACTAACTTACAACTAGAAAAACAGAAAAACAACGAGGCATCTTTCCGGGCGCCGCATCTTCCCTCCTTGGCTCCTCCTTGCGGGGTAGGGGCTCGCCCCTTACTCGTCGTCGTCCTCCGGCATGCGGTAGGGGAGGGTGTGCATGTTGCCCGGGGAGGGGAAGATGGCACGGAAGTCGGTGAAGATGTTGTAGGTTGTGAATGCGATGAATTCGCATCCACACCAGAAAACCTGCCCGAGGAGCGCGGACGCGTCTAATGGGTTGGTGAAGTGCACGTATAGGCCGATCTCCAAGTCGGTGTTCCCGTCGTAGTACCTCTCCAGCCTGAACATGCGTGGCGAGCCCCTAGGGAGGTGGCGGTAGCCGGCAGAGAGGAAGAAATGCGCTAGTTCCGTCGGCCCCCTCCACCTCGAGATCGCCCAAACACGCAGTTCATTCTCGACGATGACACCGTCGCACTGCCGCTCGGGCGTGGTGGGTGGGCGACGGAAGGTGGGGCCGTTGAATTGCATGGTTGCGGCTAGCAGGTGACGGCTGAAGAAGATGCGGTGGCGGGCTGGCGGCTGAAGAGAGAGGAGGATGGGAGAGGTGTGCGGAGATTGGGAAGAAATGGTGCCATTATATAGGCCGGGGCGGCCGTTGCAAACCCTAATGTGAAGAGAGAGGAGGGTGAGAGGTGTGCGGTGGCGTTTGGTCTCCGTCAAGCAGTCAAAGCCGTCGCAGAGCATTCAAAGCGGCGGGATGGGTTATCCAAGCGGCGCGTGCATCGGTGTGCATCGACGGGTTATCCAAGCGGCGGGACGGTAAGGCTGCATCGGCGCGTGGCCTGCATGCTGCGACGCTGCACGCAATAGCCAGGCTGCGACGATGATGGGTTCAATAGCCAAGCTACGACGGGCACGCTGCATGGCGCAAGCATGGCAAAGGTACACTGTTATTAATCACTGATCTGACTTTCCGTTCTAACCTGACGAAACTGAAACTCTGACAGACTAACACCTAAACTGAAGCCGAGCGCGTCGAGCGTGGCGTCCAACTTCGCGTTCCAGGCTCAGCCTCTAGGTGCCTGACGGAGTCCGTAGAGGGGCTAGTAAATTCTCAAGGTACACTGTTATTAATCACTGATCTGACTTTCCTTTTCACAGCCTCTAGCTTGTTTCGTCTACACATAAGAATCATTGCAACGGTAGGTCCTCTTGATTCTTCAATTGTTGTCTGCAGTACCACATAGAAGAGTTTATAAATTGAATTATAATCATATTGATTTTTGCGACTATACAAAGGAATAGTGTACATACCTGATCAATGTTCTTAGTCATACGATCTCCGTCCCAGTGCTCTAGACATTGCAAAACCCATAATCCGCATGTGTTGCTGCCATACGATGAAACAAAATTCATTTACGACATCAGTAGTAAGAAAGTGATATGATTTTTTTTAGGGTAATAACAGTAGGAAAGGCTCCTACTGCCTCATTTTCATTAAAAATGGGTCAGAATCTATAAAGTTACATATTTACACAGAGACAGAGGAGGGGGGGAGTCTCTAAAAGTCAGAATAGATAAGTCTAGGATTACAAGAAGGTTTACAAACTATGAATAATGCTCTTGATAAGTGGATGTAGCTCCTCTTTAGTCCTATGAATCAGCAATGACAGATCAGCAGCTAATCTTGACTTCCAAGCCTGAACTGAGGGTTGTATGTTATTAAACCAGAGATTGTTTCTCTCTTTCCAGATGTTCCAAGAGCCCAGCAAGGTGATTTCCATAAACAGTTTTTTATTCCAGCTCTTTTTTCCTTGCTCAATGATCTGAAGTCTAGAGTTAGTCATAGCCCAAGAGATGTTAATTGAACTCCAGCGGCAATCTTGGCTAAATGGGCAATGAAAAAGCAAGTGTTCAATTGTTTCCTCAGTATTGTGATTACACATAAAACAGTCATATCCAGTCCCCAATGCATAATGTCTTCTTCTTAACATGTTTCTTGTATTCAATCTGTCAGACAGAATCAACCACCCAAAGAACTTCACTTTTGCAGTGCACTTCGATTTCCACAGCCATTTAAAGGATATGTGTGGATTTATATTTCTGAAATTGTATTGGTAATATTTGCTGGAAGTGAAATCTTTGGCCCCCCAAACATAGCTCCAAGTGTCATGTGAATGTTCTCTTAGTTCAATTTCTCTACAGCTGTTCTGAATGTCTCTCAATTCAGCTAGTGCTTCAGGTGATAAAGGGAGATAGAAAAGTTGAGTCAAACTATCAGCTGTAAGAAACTCCTGTGTAGAGATATCTTCCTTCCTAGCATAGGAATAAATGGTTGGGTGACTCTCTTCTAGGATAGTTGCAGACCATTGATCCTTCCAAAACAGTGTGGTAGCCCCATTACCAATAGAGCTTTTAGCTATTCCTCTGAATAAATGTGAAAGCCTAAAAACATCTCTCCACCATAAAGAGCCACAAGGTCCAGAAGCATGAGGAACATTGTTGCTGTAATATGCATTCCATACTAGGGAGACCCAACGTGTGTCATCCTTATTATAGAACTTATGCAGTAATTTAAGTAACAGGCCTTCATTCTGAATTCTAAGGTTGAGAATGCCAACACCTCCTCTACATTTTGGCCTACAAATCATATCCCAAGCAGCTAGAGAATTGCATTTTTCACCCTCTTCAGTTTTCTTGTTCCATAAACAGTGTCTCTGAATTTTTTCTATATGCCCCACAATCTTATCTGGCAGTTTGATTGCACACATTGTGAAAGTTGCAATTGAAGCCAGTAAAGAATTAATCACAGTAACTCTCTCACTATAAGACATCATCATGAATGAAGCAGAAACCTTTCTTTCAACTCTGTCAATCAGTGGCATAAGATCATAAACGGTGGGTTTAGTGGTGCCAAGAGGAAGCCCCAAATAAGTGAAAGGCATTTTGGCAATTGCACATCCCAAAATATCTGCAATTTCCTAAGAGAAGTTATCAGCCAGATTTATTGGTATTTAGGTGTGACTTATGAAAATTAATTTGTAAACCAGTAGAAACAGCATAATTCTGAAGAATCCCTTTCATTATCTGTATTTGATCTTTGTCTGCTTGCATTATAATCAAAGTGTCATCTGCATATTGAACCACTAGAAAATCCTGTCCAAAATCAGGGGAGAAAGGGGCCCTGAGTATGTTTTCTCTGAATGCCTTATTGATTGCAGATTGTAGTAAATCAGCAGCAAGCACAAAAATAAGGGGGGACAGAGGGTCTCCTTGTCTAACTCCTCTTTTGCAATGAAATTGCCTCCCAGGTACTCCATTGAGCAAAACAGCAGACCTTCCAGTACCAAAAATAATTTCAATCCATTTCAACCACTTATCATCAAAACCCATCTGTTTCATAATTTTCATCATAGCCATATGATCAATGGTATCAAAAGCTTTGGCAAAGTCCAACTTGAGTAAAATAATATCTTTCTTAGAAGCTTCACATTGATAGAGAAATTCAAATGCCCAAGCAAGGCAATCCTGAATGTTTCTGCCTTTCAAAAAACCATATTGATTTCTATGAATAATCTTCAATATAACCTTCTGTAGCCTATTAGCCAAGATTTTTGTTATAAGCTTCAGAACACAATTAAGCAGGGTTATTGGCCTGAAATCATTGATAGATTTAGGTGAACCTATCTTTGGAATGAGTGTAATATGACCCATATTTATACTTTCTAGATTCAGATCTCCTTCATAGAATTGGAAACATAAAGAATAGATATCCTCCTTGATGATGTGCCAACAGCTTTTTAGGAATAGACCATTAAAACCATCTGGGCCTGGGGCTTTATCACTTGGCATCTCCTTCACCACCTTGTCAATTTCCTCTCTAGTAAATGGTAAGGATAGAACCTCAAGGCCCTCAGTTGGAGTAATTAGATGTTGAAGATTAAAAAGCATCTCAGGTTGTGTAGATGTGCCCAATCTTTCTTTATAGGCTTGATAAATAGCATTTTCTTTATCAGCATGCTCAATAACAAAAGAACCATCTGAGAGTTTGAGTGAGGCGATATTATTCTTTCTATATCTTTCAGTAGCAAAATTATGAAAGAATTTTGTGTTTTCATCTCCAAACTTTGTCCATCTAACTATGCATCTTTTCTTCCAATAAGCATTTTGGTATTGTAAAAGTCTTACTAGGTGAGCTTTTAGAATTCTCCTGAAATTTGCTTCCTGACAGAATAAAGGCCTTTTGTCCTCCAGATTATCAAGTTCAGAGAGAACTTTATTGGTATTTTCAATACAAGTGGACAACTTTGAGATTGATTTGCTCCAAAATTTCAAATCATATCTCAGCTTTTTTAGCTTTGCATTAAGATTTGCAGCACTGTTAGATTTGTGAGTTGGCTTACTCCAGCATTTTGCAACCACTTCCAGAAATCCAGGATGGGCAACCCAAAAGTTTTCAAATCTAAAAATCCTACTGCCAGGGATCTTAGTCTGAATAGAAACAACACAGGGAGTGTGATCAGAGGTTGGTTTGCCTTGTGTGGAAACAACTGTATTAGGAAAACTAGTTGTCCAGTGAATGGAGGTGAAAAACCAATCAAGTTGCTCCAATAGAGGATCTTGTTGCATGTTACTCCAAGTATATTTTCTTCCTTTTATTGGCAATTCAGTGAGATGTTGTTCTCTAATGAAATCATTAAAGATGAGCATGTCATTAACATTCCCCCCAAGTTTATTCCTATTTGCAGGGGACCTAATAAAATTAAAGTCCCCCATTAGGATCCAGTCTTCATCATCAGGAATATGCACCTCAAACATCCATTCAATAAATTTCTCCCTCAATTCACCATTACAAGGGCCATAAATGTTAATTAAGGTCCAAGACTGCCCAGAATGTGAGGAAGTGAAATGAACAGAGAGAGCAAACTTTTCACAATGCATGACCATTCCAGAGAATATTGAACTATTCCATATAATAATGAGGCCACCAGAAGCCCCCATAGAAGGCACAAAGACAAACTCATCAAAATTTGCTGGGCAACAAGATTTAATAAACTGCAGATCAAAATCCTCCTTCTTTGTTTCTTGAAGGCAAATAACTGAACATCCACTAACTTTAATAGCATTCATTAAGGCTAATTGTTTTTCTCTAGCATTAATCCCTCTGATATTCCAGCACAAAATAACCCATTGTTTAAGTAGTGACATTATTACAACTCAAAAGTAAAGAAACCAAAGTAGAAATAGACAGGCACTAGGCACTGTTAGCATTTTCCTTCTCCTGCCAGCCTTCCATAAGCTTCAGGGGAGTGATATCTTCCTGAGGCACCCCACAAAGAGATATTCCAATAGACTAGAGTACTGGGATTGGTGTTGCAAGGAGAGTCCTATCAGAGATCATGCCAACCTGACCAGGATTTATCTGAGCAAGTTCATCTGTGACTTCAACAGCCTTAACCTCTGGAATCTTCCTTTGCTTCACTTTAGATTTAGTGGTCTTGGAGTCACAAATCATTTTAGGCTTAAATCATTTCAGGCAGATGAGCATTCCAGTCAGCACACCTGGGTAAGATAACAGGGACAGTCCAGGAGTGCCTAGCCCCCCAAGCTGATGAATAACCAAACTTTTGGGCACAAACTTAGGATGAACAATCCACACCTTGACCAAAACAGTTTTATCATCCCCTCTTGGGTTATGCCACATGGATAACAGACCGAACTCTTGAACAACACTATTAATATAATGGCTAGTCTGATAGTCAAGGGGAAAAGCTAAAAATTGTATCCAAGTTTCCCTGCCAAAAGCAGTAAGACGCATGTTCCTGGCTTCATTGTGTTTCACAAATGTAACAGTGGTAATCTCATCAATCTCAAAGGTAGTTCCAACTGTAGCATCCGCAATCAGGGTTTCTGTCATAGTAAAAATTCCAAGTCCTAAAGGATGATCATCAAAGCGACTGACAAACAACTGTGACTCATTGAGAAGATTCATCACCTGAATCCTATAGTCTTCTCTAAGCTGAATCGGAATAAATCTGTTGGTCTCAGCAATTACCTTTCGGTCATGCTGCAGAGGAGCCTCAGCAGGAACCACCATGTGTGACCTCACCAAGCGATCAACTGGCCCTGGATCAATAGTCAAGCCATTGGGGAGAAAAGCTAGAGGATTCACAGGAAAGTTGGCCATTGTCGAGGTGGAGAGAGAAACTTCGGCGGTCGGCGGAGAAGGAGATGAAGCGGCAGGAGAGGGAGGGGGTGAAACTCCAGGTGAAAAAACTGGCTGCTTCTTAACTACCTAGATATTCCGACCAGAAATATCGGCCTGATTATTTAATGCAGTTTTCTTTTTTTGCCAAACTCTTCGTATCCTCTTTGGGCAACTCCTGGCCCAATGGCCCAATAAATGACAACTCCGACAACGCCAGCCCAAGACACATTTACTCGCCAGGTGACCAGAAATTAAACATTTAACACACCATTGGCTGCGCATAGAAAGGCATTTCAAACATTTATGACCCAGAGAAAAAAATACATTCACAACTTTTCTGGCAAGAATCCACAAGATGATCATGATCTCCACAATTTGAGCAGCGTCCCAGAATTTCAAAAACCATAGCTTTGGTAGGAACAAATTTTAAGACCAAAGCATGCATGATGTCCGGATCAGAGTAAAGAGCCTGCCTCATATCTTCAATCTTCTCTAACGTGACAGAAGGCAGTTGCATGCAATACTAACGTACAAACGTTGAACCAGTAAAAACTTCCTTATGATCACGTTCATGATCCACCAAAATAGGATCAGAGAAACTTCCAAAAAACAGATGTCTAGCCAGATCAGATCCATCCGAAGAAAACCCAGGAGATCCTTGTTGATGAAAACCAAATTTTGCCAATTCGTGTGATGAATCCGAATGAAGATCTTGTGCAACACTTTTCTTTAGGAAGTCCAAATTTGGCTTAAAACGAACAGGATTAGATGGATAACTCTTCACAGAATTATCAAAGGGCAAACCAGAGCACAAGTGATCATGTGTGAAGCCAGAGATATGAGGATGGTAACCTCGAAACAAACTGAAATGGCACACAAAATCAGGCCAGACTCTATCTCTCAAACTATAGATGAAGTGCCCCACTTTATTTGAAGCAACAGAGAACCGAAATCTTCGATCACTTAATTGAAAAACCCTGAATCTAGCCGCAATTCCACCAATGCAACATTGAAGAGCAAGACCCACAGATTCAACATTCAGAGAAAAAGAGGCCGAAGAAAAGGACACCACCAAGAAGAACTCATTGGCAGTCGAGGAAGGGAGAAAATGCACCGTAGATCCAAAGCATCGACGCACCTGATTAGCCAATGCCTGGCCAGGAGAGAAATCCCAACGGAGGAGAGTTTCCATTGCCGTGGAAAGGGATAGAAAACCCTAGATCGCCAAGGAGTCGCCATGGGTGGGTGGGTGGGAGGGTGGGAGAGTCGCCATCGAATGTTGTAGGCCAAAAGTGATATGATTCACAAGTACTTACCCATCATCTTTCTTTTCAATTTCATATTTTTTAATAGGTCAAGGCTCAATGTCAGGAAATTGTTTGCCTATAGTTTTGTTTGTCCAATATATGTCTAGTGCAATTTGTCCTTTTTGCAAAATATTTAGAGTTACTGAAACGCCAAAAGATAATAGAAATTTGATGAGAAAAG
Source organism: Avena sativa (assembly GCA_916181665.1). Taxonomy (NCBI): domain Eukaryota; kingdom Viridiplantae; phylum Streptophyta; class Magnoliopsida; order Poales; family Poaceae; genus Avena; species Avena sativa. The sequence goes on along the minus strand of OV702297.1, from coordinate 365,425,277 downwards.
TAGATAATATCAAGTCATCCACAACTGCATGCGAATAGGTTAAACTGTACTTAGGATCAAGGACTTGGAACTCTTGCTTGACGTTATGCATTACAACTGTCACATAATGTTCTCCGTGTATATTCAGAGGGAAATATGCCTACAAAATAAGATCACTAGCATGTACTATGTAGGATTCCAAATAGTTAACAACAACATCAACTTTATAAAAACACTCTTTACCTTGTCACGCGCAAAATATTCATTCAAAACCCTTCCTACAGCTCCTGGTCTTGGCATTTCTTCTACGTCAAAAGTTTTCAAGTTTTTTTCATTGTGTACAATTTAATGGCTTCTTTAATAAGATAGCTTGACCTCAATGGTCCACATATGTGCCGATCATAGTCAAGACAGGGAGCCAGCTCTAGAATATAGGCATCAAGTATCTGAAAATAATAATCGTACAATGATTGCATGTTCATACTTCTTTGTTGTAAAATAACAACAATAGGTCAGCGAATTACTTACAGCAGTACTAAGCCATTCTTTTATAAGAACATCGCTAAGATCTTTCGAAGACAAGATGGCCTCATCTGAGTTTTTGTACGTCCTTTTTACAGCTTCTTTGGGGATCTTCGCCAAAGTTGAAATATATTTGACAAAAGCTTCTATTTCATCTGGTGTTAACATAGTGTAACATTCCCCAATATCATGATGTTCAAATAATATCACTGCATAACATTTATGAAAACACACAAGTTATCACACTGAACCATTTTGTTTGCTCAATAAAAATAAGTACTCCCTCCGGCCCATATTATAATTGACTCAAATTTGTCTAAATTTGAATGAATCTAGACACTATTTAGTATATAGGTTCATCCAAATTTTGACAAATCAAAGTCAATTAATATGGATCGGAGGGAGTAATGAAATCTATAAAACATTATAACTTTGGTATTTTTTCATTTATGTTTCGATTGTTTCCGTCGCTCAAATAATGGGGAACCATACTTACTATTACCCGCGGTAGAAGTCATATCATTGCGTGCATCGTTCTCCACGACACCACAAAATATCTCCCTATCTAAATCGTCCATGCTGCACGAATCATTTAGAGAATGTGTTAATGTTTTGCTATCTAAATCTACACGAGTTCCCCAAAAACCTATGTGAGCATCTTCTATGCACGACAAACAATCGATGAGACATGGAATCAGTACCTGGATGACAGATGAGTAGAGTCGGCGAAGGGTGGCACCAATGAGAGACGGCTAAAGGGAGTCATGTGAGGATGACGTGGTGAGAGGCGGCATCGATCCCTAGAGGACACACGAGAGGGGGAGGAGAAGGGAGTCGGCAATGTGGGACGGCGAGGGCGGCTCGTAATGGAGGCAGCGGTGATTGGCGGCCTACCTAGGTTGAGTCGTGGGTTGTGGGACGATCGACGTGCCGATACGCCCTCCGTGATTAACTGCTGGCGTTGGGCCTCGTTGTGGGTAGTTAATTGGGCCTATAGGGTTATTACATTTTAATGTCTTGTTTTTCCTATTATTTATGCGTCTTTACGTATTTTAAAAAAAATTATTGTACTGTTTAATGTCTTACCATATTTATGGTTTTTCCAAATTTGATATGCACAACACGATCTTTAATTAAATTTACACAGTATCAACTTCATACGATGGGAGTGTTGCCCCTGTCTTTGGAGAAATTTTAGTACGTACAACGCAAAGGATGTGTATGGCGCACATGAATCCACCGAAGGATCACCAATATAAATAAAGTTTTTGGATAAACCCAGATGCAAAACCAAAACATGTGTTCACGGCGAGAAACACAAATTCCGAATACGCACCCACTTGACCTATGGGATTTGTCTATGAACACCTTCATCATCTTTGTGGTTGTATGACCCAACACTTGGTCAACGTGATCCCACCTAATTATTACATCAAACTATACAACTACTATGCCAAATCATGACATTGATTCTAAGTATAAAAGTGGTATGTCCATGGCATGATGCACACTTGTGCCTCATATATCCAAACATTGCATTGGGCTCTAGACCCATGGCATGATGCATATTCCATATTTCTGGCTTCTCCTTTTATTCTTTCTTACAGTGGGAAAACGTGGCCATGATCCTTGTGTTCGTGCCATCCCACGAACAGATCGTCTTCCGCGCGACTCGCTCCAGTTTGTAACAACAGAATCAGATCTAGAACTGTGATTAAATCAACCAATTAACTAAAACGGCGAAGTGCTAACCTGACAAAACTGAAAGTCTGTCAGACTAACACCTAAACTGAAGCCGAGCGCGTCGAGCGTGGCGTCCAACTTCGCGTTCCAGGCTCTAGCCTGTAGGTGCCTGACGGAGTCCGTAGAGTGGCTTGTGCAGGTGCATCGCCTAGCGCCCCTGGCTAGCAGATCCACCGCGGTGCGCGGCGAGCGCCAGCAGGAGCCGCACGGACTCCAGCCGTGCAACAGGCCCAAAGGCGTCCGCGACGTCGATGCCCTGCTGCTTCACATATCCCTTTTGGCGACGAGGCGAGGCGGGTGTTCAGCTGCATGATGTCGTCCATGGTGCGCGCTTTTGCTCATCGGGTGCGCCTCGGGGCGAGGCAGATGTGATGGCGGCGCGGCTTCATCTTCGGGTGTCAGAGTGGCTAGCTCGGTGCGCGTGGATGACGCTGCCGGCGACGTGTGCTCTGCGCGAGCTGGTGTCGATGGAGAGCTGATGCCGGTGAGTCCTGGCCTTCCACCTCAGGTGTAGCGGTACGCAGTGGAGTCGAGTCGAGTGCACGTAGCCATTCTTCCGTAGGAGCACTTTATAGTTTCCTCACTGTTAGGCATGTAGGTCACGTCAAACTGCCTAGTAGGTTTATCTGCCCATATCAGAGAGTAATTATTATCACTGGAATCACCTTGCGCACATTCGGCAATCTTGAGTCCATCAACTCTTTTCAGCTCTGATTGCAAGATATAGAAGTTTGCTGCAGTGAATACTTTCGCTGCAGCAGACTCAATATCTTTGTTTTTAGTAACCGACAAAGGAAATGTCTGTGAGTCCTCGCAGTCCTGTCGTGCATCTTCCTGACGGATACGGTTAATGGCATTCTCGTAGTGCACGATCAAATCCACCAGTGTCATTTTAGAGTCAAGATGAAGGTGTAGGCACGAGTTCAAACTCTCGTTTCTCTGATTGCTTTTCATTCCGAGAAAAAAGCCATTGGCTAGATACGCGACGGCCCACCATCTCTTCTTCTTGTACATTCTACTCAGCCACTCTTTGGTTCCCTTCGTTTGCCATTTCTTAATATAGGCGCTTCATCTCTGCTCAAAGACCTCTTCTGAGGTGCTGTAGTATATCATTGACCTGAATTCATTCATAGAATCGTGATTGAGGTGTTTTTTCATATTCTTTTCAACGTGCCACGTACATACACGGTGCCACACATCCTTGAAGACAATGCCAATGGCTTTCATCATTGAACCGTCTGCATCAGTGATAACCCCTTTTGGCTTCTTTTGACACATAGCTTTCAAAAATGTTTGAAGGAGCCATACATATGTTTCTATTTTCTCGTTGGAGACGATTGCGCATGCGAAAACAGTAGTTCTGCGGTGATGGTTCAACCCCATGAAAGGAATGAGCGGCATTCCATACCGATTCATTTTGTACGTACTGTCGAACACCAGCACATCACCGAAATCCTCATAGTCCCGACGTGACTGAGAGTCACACCAAAACATGCTTTTCAAATTTCCTCCATCATCTAGCTGGTAATCGAAAAAGAATTCAGGATCACGGGCCTGCCTGTTCTGCATAATTCGGATGGCTGTGTTAGCGTCACCTGATGCAATGAGCTTCCTCTTCTCCTGGGAACACATGTTGTAAAGATCCTTCGAGACGAACCCAACCTTGCTCCACCTTCCACTTTTGTTGATAAAGGTTTTCATAATCTCGAACTTGCGCATCCCAGTTGCTGCTAGTGACATAATTTCAGCTTTCTGGTAAGACTTGATCTTCCTATGGGACCGAAGAAACGGGACTTCATCAGGTCTAGCTAGCACAAGGTTGTGCTCGTCCTTAAATTGCAGAACTTTCCAAATCCCCTTGGATTTGCTATACGACACGCTAAGATAGGCTCGACAGTGGCATCGAGACAGAGCTCGTGGCCTCTTCTTGCGGTTCTCCATGTGCACATACTTTCCCTCGCGTTCCCCTGCCCTGGAACAGAGAAACCGCCTGTAATTAATAACTCCTTCCGAATTTCGCTTCACCCTCTATTTCCTTATGCTGAAACCACGTTCTCTGGCAGATGCGTTGTAGTAAGCGAATGATGCCGCTTCATTAGTGAAGGTCATCTCCTTTACAATCCGATGCCTGTCACGCTCATCCTGAGCATGCTGAAAATCCTTCTCTGGCATCATTGGATGCTGTCTGTGACCATGCTGTGAACTGTCTGTAACCTACACAATTAGAAGCAAAAAGAAATGTAAGTGGTGGTCATATGGTTGATCCTATATATGCCTTGTCATATAACAATAAGCAACTTACATCACTCTTGAATTCAGTTTTTGAACTGTCTGTAACCTACACAATTAGAAGCAAAAAGAAATGTAAGTGGTGGTCATATGGTTGATCCTATATATGCCTTGGCATACAACAATAAGCAACTTACATCACTGTTGAATTCAGATTTTGATCCTTCAAGTTCTTGTGATTCTTCCGCCGTCTCTTCATCACAGTTTTCTAAGTCCGAATCCCCAAAATAATCATGGTCACTATGAGAGAATAGTATAACCTGCAGCATTGTAGCACAAAATCATATAACATGGCTATTCAATTCTTATAAAAATAATGTAGCACTAGACATACATCACTAATGCTTTCCGAGATAGATTCTTTCCCATGGCGATCCTTGTTTACACAATCGATGTCCATCTGCACAATTTAAAAAGTAAGTGTATAAATTTGCATGCTCTAGGTGTGCAAATTAAAAATAAAATAAAAACTTCACTTGACCTTATCATCCTCGGATTTGTTTTCTTCAAAGAGGTCGTTCTCAGAAAGCTCATCATCAGAGAAAAACATATCTTCATCATCCGAACTTGAATTACCGTTGTGCGTAGGGATGCTCTCATTGTCACTCCCAGTTGGCATAGAGTCCTCCATCTGTTCAACCAAAGAAAACCAGAAACGCTAATCTAATCAGTCATGTATATGTGGAGGACTCGTATATGCAAAGATGAACCCTAAGCCGCTATGCAAAGATGAACCCTAAGCCGCTATGCTAAAGGTGGAGGACTCGTAGATGCAAAGATGAACCCTAAGCCGCTATGGAAAGAGTGTGGGTTAGAGAGGCAGCTACTCACATCTTCCGGGCGCCGGTGGCGAGATGGGACACGGGACTGGTTGATGCGGCCTGAGGATGAGAAGATCTGGCTGACCTTTGATCTAGAGATGTAGGATTGGAATGGTTATCATCGGCGTGGACAGACACGTCGCCACCGGAGCCGGGCAGATTCGCAGGTGGAGGATTAGATCTCGATCGATGGCCGGAGCCGGGAAGGCTCGTGTGGTTGGAGGATTCGAAGGCTGGCCACCGGATTCACGTCGCCAATCCGGATCCTTCGCCGGCGCACGTCACCGCCGGAGCTAGGCAGGATGATCAAAAATTTAGGGTTAGAGCGGTGTCTGTGGAAATGGCGGCGCGTTAGGTTTTGTGATCAAACCGAGAGACCTAATAATGTCGTGGCGACGTGGCAATGGTTGACAACGTGGCAATGAATGGTCAAATCTAATGGCATGGCGACGTGGCAATGGTTGACATCGTGGTAGACAATAGTACGTGTGCGAATACGTGGGAATACGGGCCTGGACTTGGGATTCGGGGGCTACCCTCGCGCGCCCTCCTCTGAAAACGCGCGGGGACAATTCTACCCTTACAAAATTTGTAACTTTCGAGAGCCAGGGGGGCTATGGGATCAAGCCTCTCCTGAAAAATAGATCTTACTTTTTTTAGATTATTACTTTGATCAACACATAGTAGGATCAATCCTTGAGTACACCCAACTCTTTACAACCCTTAAGACTTACAATGTCAACGCGTTATGAACCGTCACAAAATCTTGGCTGAAATTAATGGAGGTACGTTTCTGTTTCGCTTACCTTTGAGTTCATGCACCTGGATATAATAAGTTCAGCCAAGATTCGCCTTGACCTGCCGCATCAGCTGTGACGAATCGTCTCTCCATGGCACGTGCGAAAAGCCCATCCATTGACCGTTTCGCCTCGATCTGCATCGTTTATGCTGGGTCGGTCTTTTTCCCCTCGTGAATAGGCCTTGGCGCTTCAAATCGATAAGGGCAAGTTCTAGGGCCCAACCAAATAAGCGCCCAGATTCACAAGGAGTGTACTTACAGCCCGATAAATCATAACTAGCCTAAGTAAGTCTGCAGAGTAGCAGACCAAGAGACACCGGATGTGGCCCAGAGACGTGAAAACGCTGTGAGACACCGTAGCAGGACCCGTTATACTGCAAAATAGTGGAATACTCACCTGGCTAGCTACGCATGCCCATGCCATCGTAGGATTAAAATAAGAGAGCATAATTGGATTAACAGATGTGATATAGATCCATTAGAGGAACCAACATATGTTGTATCAAGAGCACGATATTGGTTTCAGACGCAAACTACATATGACATCCACACACATAAGTCCTTCCCATGATATGGCTCATCCACACACATAAGTCCTCTCCATGGTGTGGCCTTTACCATGACAACATACCTTTCATTTTACATATGTTAGGACACAAGCCAAGAACACACGGTTTTGCACGAGCCAAGAACATCCGGCTTCTCCAAACTAAAATAGAGTGTGACGTCGTTCAACCGGCAGAGGTGCATTAAGGCGTCGTGCAAGTACAAAATTTGATGTTTCATCTCCGCGAGTCCACTTGCATGAATTAGTTCAGACGTTTTCTATGTTTTTATGTGATTAATCAAGGGTTTTTCCATTTTATGGGTTCACATGACCACATGGACATGGTATCCATGGCACATGTGGTAATCAACAAACATGTGACTGTGTTGTCCATGGCACCTATTAAAACCACAAACATGTGACTGTGGTGTTCGTGGCACCTGTGAAAACCACAACCATGCGACCGTGGTGTTCAAGACACACAGGAGGGAACAAACTACATATATGCTTAGCAGAATTTGACGGATGACAAAAGGATGCCGTTAGAAGAATAACGTTAGCAAGCGATGATGCGGATATTGCGGGATCATAGGGTGCCAATATCGGACGATCATATGAGCATGCGCAGCTAGCCTGATGGGTAGCAAATCCACGTTGATATATATATATGGGAAATAGCCAGCTACACACGGGAATAGGTGCGCATAGCATAGCCACCGTTAATTATCTCCCCTTTTGATATAGGGAGCACATGTTTCCAGACCCAGGACGTTGGCTCAATAGTAACGCCGTTAGTGTTTCTTTGATGCATGCATGAAGCCCTAACAAAACAAAGCTTATCAAATTTCATTTAGGTGAGGCAAACCCTAATATACTACATGCGGTAAACCCTAACCTAACTAAGCCTTATTTCATTGCGTTGAACCCAATTCCTTTGATGCATGCATGAAGCCCTATCAAAACAAAGCTTATCAAATTTCATCTAGGTGAGGCAAACCCTAATATACTACATGCGGTAAACCCTAACCAAACTAAGCCTTATTTCATTGCGTTGAACCCAATGTGTAATGCAAAAAACCCTAAACAAAGTAAGCTTCTCGGACGTGAGAAACCCTAAGCATTGCATGCATGCTTATTCCATTGCGCTGAACCCAATGTGTATACACACGGTGGGTTTGCCGTTATAACATTAGGGTTTAGCAAATCATGCATGCATGCATGTACACACACACAAGCTAAAAATTAGGGTTTGCTTGAGCCCCTAGGCATTGCATGCATGTACACACACGGTGTGGTGCAAACGCCGTTAGAAACCCTTACTCCTTTCAAGAGCCAGCCACTACCATCTAAACTAGTATTGCATGTGATCTCTTTATCCAATGGTCCTAAGCCTATGCGTAGCTACGCCTGTGTTTAACAAATCTGCGTCGATATATATATATATATGGGAAATAGTGGGCTATCTAGGATGCTACCTATGCATACTAATCCAACCATTGGATATTTTATGGAGAGCCTGAAGTTGAGCAGCAGGAGCATAAAATATCTAATGGAAAACATCACATCCCGTTACATAGAGAGCATTTTCTTGCATGCATTTCTAGTACATGCAAGTACACATGCAAGTACTAGAACATGCATGTAAACTAGCAACAGCTCACGCATGCATGCAAGCTAGCAATACTAGTAGACCACTAAACTGACTAAAATTTCAGCACACATTCTAGCAATACATTTAGACCATTGAATCGGCCAAAATTCCAGCACACATTCTAGCACCACATGTAGACCATTGAACCGACCATTTTTCTAGCATGTAAATTAGCATCCCACATAGACCATTGAGCAGACCAATATTTTGAGAAACCCAATCAAACAATCTCGCTAGCACACGGCGGTTATACAAGCATAGTACTAGTTATTATGCATGGAATTGAATAGAAAAAGCACACATCATTTGTTCATCCAGAGCATAGCACTAGTTATCATCCACACGCAGGAAATCAAATAGTACTACTTTTGGCTAGCCTCTGTAAGTTATTTTTTGATTACCGATTCAACCGCTCAACTAGAGCAACCTCCCTTTTGCTTTTGATTTTTTTATCTTGGTGGTTTACATCATACGGATGATTGAAAAAAAGGTGCCGCATGACTCTTGTTTCCCTCTCTTCTTGCTGTTGATTTTAATTTTGTGTACATCATAGGGATGATCAAAAAACAGTCCCCCATGGCTTTTGTTTCCTAGTCTGAGTGCGTGTGGGGCAGTGCAATCTAGCTGATATGCATGCAAAAATTCTGCTACCCTCGTTCTTGCAAATCTTCCATCTACTGATATGCAATATTTTTACTTCACCTCCAGCAGATTTTTTGTCAATTTGTTTTATGCGGGGAGTACACGGGTTTGGTTGCTACTAGCCATGATAACACGGTCCAGTCTAGCTAGGACAGCACGATCAACTAGTGAGCACCCTTCATTTTTTGGTTTTTCATTTTCATCTTGTTTACATATCAGGGACACCAGAGACGAACTCGCAATGAGCAACGACAGTGCAGCTTGGACGAGCAGAAGAGGACGCACACCCAAGAATCTGCCGGCTCGGGCGGACGATGAACGCAATGGCACTAAACAAGTGTCGTACGGCAACTCACACCTGCTGGTCCAACTCAACGACATAGTGAAGCAGTTTACAGAGTGACAGAAGGAATTAGCGGAATCAACATGGTTCAAGTATTTCGCCAAGCCCATACATTTGATTCAGTTTGATAGACAATTCACCATGTGGCTGCTCCCCAAGGTAGACACCATGGCTAGATCAATAGGCGAACCAGGCAGCAAAAAGATCATGATCTTTTAGGAAGATGTTGCCAAAGTTGGTATGCCCCTTAGTATAACTCAAACCTGTTCCGGGCTTATATTTTTTCGTCACCTCATCCCCACCTTGCACACCTCCTTTTTCAGAGGCACACCATGTGTTTAACATCTCCATTTTTCATGCAGTCAACACCAGAATGTGCTACACATGCGGAGCTCCTTTTCGACGTACTTCACCTAAAAAACAACACAGGAAGCCTCCCTCCACAGTTCATCCAGGAAATCGACGAATGAAGGCAACCATCACTGTAGGAAAAAAAGAACGAATGGCGCATGAAACAAAAGCAAGCATTTGTGTTGTACAAGCATCATGGGGTGGGGACGGTCGCCACCCTAGCCATGCTTTGTTACGGTAGTCTCCACCTTTTTTCGGGGGTCCCCCTTTAAAAAATAGAATGCAATGTAATAAGATTTGTATATTTTAAATCAACGATAATATATTTCGAGTCGTCCCAGTCAAAGTTCGCAAATTCAAATTGCACAATATAATGTTGGCGTAGCGGGAGAAGATGGCGAGGGATCTGGCGTAGCCGACCAGATGTTGGGCTAGTTTCACCCGAGTAAGGTCGGCCTACCCCTGCACCAGCCCGAGAGAAACCATAAATTTTTTTACGAATATGTGCGGAAACATTATTATCTTCCTTACAACCATACCAACATGAGCAAGTAAATTATCTAAGTGAAGTGGGGCAGATTTTCTTGTCTGTATTTAATCTGAGCCACCTAATAAATTTATTTACGTGTAGAAAAACAAACGAGAACATGAGCGAGACCGTCGGTCGGTTTACAGGCCGTCTATTCGGTGAAATTCGGAGCATACAGACATCCTTTTCTCCCGATGTACGAGCGTGTCAGGTCGTTGGCTGACGAACCCGTTTTTTTCCCGGCAGAGAAGTGGCCTGAATTAATTGTATTTTTCTTTCCATTGAAACTACTTAACCGTTTTACAGACTTTTTATAGTAGGGATATAAACTATGTGCCATTTATTCCCGCATAATACATTTATCAATATTATAGTTCAAGAAATTTTGCTTCTTCTAAAAAATTAAACTAACGAGTCGAATAAACGGGAGTTGCGGCCACCGTTTAGCTGCCATTTACATCCTTATCACCATTCCAAAGATGCCAATAGCTTCTAGACTATTCTGCACGCCTTAACCGTCTGAAATCGCAAACATCTCGCAGGTATTTCGACCGCCAGAGTCGGCCGTGAAACCGGACAATATTTCAACCGTTTATCCAGCGTACACCACACCATTCCAATCTAGCCAATATACGTGAAAGGGGAGCTGCTAGGGAGAATGGTCTGAAATCCCGTCTCTATATGAAGGAACAAATTTTGCTTTTGTACTGAAAAATTTTAGCGGGAACGCGGGAAACACTCCTGCGCTAAAACGAAAACCAAGCGCGGGAAAATTGGCCGAAATTCGTGCAACCCTCATGGTTGAATTTATTTCATGCTAACTTGCTTGATATATTGGTCTACTCTCATGGTTGAAATTATTGCATGCTAACTTTCTTGATATATTGGTCTACTCTCATGGTTGAAATTATTGCAGAAATTCTTGCATGTTTTCGTGCTTATATTGACACAAACATACACACATCCCATCACCTAGTACAAGCTAGTAATGTCTAGTGCAAACAATTACTACTGGTATACCGTATGCACTAATTGATATATTTGGTCTACTCTCATGGTTGAAATTATTACAGAAATTCTTGCATGTTTTCATGCTCATATTGATACTAACATGCACACATCCCATCAACTAGTACAAGCTAGTAATGTCTAGTGCAAACAAGTACTACTAGCACACCGTATGCAATTTGTAGAAATTTTTGCAACAATAGATGCGGTTTGGTACACTACAATAAAGGTTGGTCTTGCAATTCTACAAACAGCAAATAACACTGTTAACTGCATGCAAGATTTTGGCTCTCTCTCATCTTGGCAGCTAATAATAGTACTCCATGTATCCAACGTCAATGCTTGCGTGCATTGGTAGCATCCTAGATAGCAAATTCGCGTTTATATATATATATATATATATATATATATATATATATATATATATATATATATATATATATATATATATATATATATATATATAGGTAAATTAACAACTGCTTCGTCAAATTGAAATTTTATGTCGGGTGGACATGCACTTTGGGGTTAATAATTCGTCTATGCAAACAATGCCAGAAGTGCATAACATACATTTTGAAAGAGAGTTCATTTTTTTAATTATCCAATGTAATTGAATGTTTTTTTAATTTATATATTATATATATGAAGGTAGAGAAAGACTCAACCTTATCTGTTGCAACAGGGTTACAACGTTGGTGCTGGTGAATTTACAATCCGGTTAGGCCCGGTGGTGGAAAAAGGAAAAGAAATGAAAAATAAGCAAAGTGGAAAAACGGGCCATCTTGTGAGCTTCGAGCTATCCTAGATCCAATAGTTTGTTCACTCAATGTATCAGTTGTGGTTTCAGCTTAGGCTCCTTACATGCCCAAAGAGTTACTTCATCAACAATTTTCTTCAGTAGTGGCCTCCTCGAAATTTGCTTGTCATTGAATACTCTGTTATCTCTTGCCTTCCATAAGTGCAATAGGCATGTGGCCATACAGATTGGCCACGCATCATTTTGTACTGAGCAAGTATTTGCAGATCATTGGTTCTTGTTGATATTTGTAACACCTCTAGTTTATCTCAAACCCAATTTGCCTGTCGGCAATACAGTGTGATGTGCTCCACGTTGGGACATTGATCACATCCAGCATGGGAGCACCATTTTTTGAATACCATATTATCCTTTGTCTTTAGTCCCCTTTATAAGCTAGCCAAAGAAAGATTTTGTGTCTGTGTGGGATGATCTTGTGCCACACCCATCTATCAGGTGCCCAAACTAATCCTCTGTCGCTAAAGAGCTTGTAGAAATCCTTTGTCATAGGGCTTTTCCCAGTTGTGACCAAAACCCTTTCATCATGTATGTTGGCTCCTGGTGAGCCGATGTTGTTTAGTGCTTGCAACAACAACTAAAGCTGAAGTTGTGCAGTGTGGGACAGAGGGTTGTGCAGTTGCAAATTCCATGTTCCATTTGGCCGTTGGGACTGTACGGTGCAGCAAGGGTCAAGTGCAAAGAAGTATAGAATTGGCATCTCATGAAATAAACGTCCCAGGTTGGTCCAGTTGTCATGCCAGAAAGCAGTTCTGTCTCCGAGGGTAATTTTGCAGAAATTCGCATTCTGCACTGTAAGGATTAGCGCAACAATTGATTTCCAGAACGGAGTGTCAGTGTGCAGTGGCATCTGGGAAATGTTGTTTCATAAGTACCAGTCCGCTAGCCACGGGAAACATGGACCTGTTCTCGAAGAGAGAAGTTTGGTGGTGAAGTTTTCCATGAGTGCACGGTTAGGGGGTACGCAGGTTTCTTATACCCAGTCCCCCTTGCTTTTTTTTGGCATCGTGACCACCTCCCAGGCCACGAGATAGTGTCCACCTAGGCATTCTCCTTTGTTCTTCCACATAAACCCGCGACAAAACTTGTCAACAGCTTCGATGCTTCCCTGATTCCACTCGATGCATGCCATGGAAAAGGTTGGTATGGCCGAAAGAACCGAGTTGACCATCAAAACTCTGCCTCCAGTGATCATCAGTCTAGGCATCCTACCAGGTAACCTCTTGCTAATTTTTTTGACCATGGGCTGGAGCAGTTGCCTCGTGATCTTATTTGTGGACAAAGGTAATCCCAGATAAGTGCATGGTAATTTGGTAATTGGGCTGCCAAAGGTTGGAGCAATTTGGTCGATCACCTGCTCCGGTATGTGCATCGGTACAAAGGTGCTTTTCTGGTAGTTAATCTGTAGGCCTGTGAATGCAGCAAATGCATCGAGTATGTGTTTAGCGAAGATTGCTTGTTGAGTGGACCCATGTAGGATTAATAGGGTGTCATCAGCGTACTGAAGAGCTGGCAGGGGCGCTTCATCATGCAATGGGTGATTTAGGAAACCTGTCTCATATGCCTTGTTGAACATTTGTTTCAGAATATCTGAGACAATAATGAAAAGGTATGATGATAATGGATCACCCTGATGCACTGCTCTGTTTATTTTGAATTTCTTCCCGCTCTTGCCATTTATCAGAATTTGTGCATGTGATGTCTCAAGTAAGCCTTTCATCTAGCTAATCCATAAATCAGGGACCCCCCTTGCAGATAGAGTCTGGGAAATTGCCTCCCAATGAACAGAGTCGAATGCTTTCTAAAAATCGAGCTCTAGAACCATGACAGTTTTTTTAATTTGTTAGCACGCTGTACCATCTCTATCGCTGTTGCAAAGTTTTCTACAATTGATTGGTTCTTAATAAAGCCCGACTGCACCTGATCCACCAAATCCTTAATTTTGGTCTGTAGCATGTTTGCTAAGACCTTGGCGATGAGCTATGGTATGAAATGTTGTAGAGAGATAGCATGTAGTCTTTTATCTCATGTGGTGTGTCCTTTTTTGGAAGCAGGGTGACATATGCACAGTTTACTCCAGAAAGGTCTAAGCATTGACTATGTAATGCCTGAAAAAGTCCCATGATATCATTTTTCAGATCTTCTAGATAAAACTTGTAGAATTCATTTGTGAAGCTGTCTGGTCCTAGGATTTTATGTGATGGTGCATTCTGGATTGCAGCTTTGATTTCCTCCCAAGTGAATTGATTCGCTAGATGCTGTAATTCCAGGAACTGAGAGTTATATAGTTTTCCCAGGTCAATATTCGGTGTCCATGTTCTCTCCTCAGCAAACAAATTAGAGAAATAGTCAGTGGCAATCCTTATCTTATCCGTATCTCTGAAATAATCTTCATGTCCAAGCCTTAAAATTTTAATCTTGTTTTTCCTAAACTTGTATGTTGCCATCGTGTGGAAAAATTTATTATTTTCATCCCCAAGCTTACACCATTTAATTTTGGCTCTCCTTTTCCACTATTAGTGTCAGTTTTGCGCGTAAACTTTGATATTTTTCCTGGCATAAGGCTCTGAAAGCAAACTCAAGATTTGTTAGAGGTCTCCATTCCTCCACAGCATCAAAATATTGGTTTGCATGTTTTATATTTGCCATTATTTTATTCAAAGATCTTTTATCCCTCTGCCATGTTCGGGTTGTTGCTCTGATACTCCTTGATATGTGGTTTAGTTTGGTCACTGCAGACATATGTCTTGTTCCTCTTGACAACAGTTCTCTAGTTGTTTGGATGAGATCCTCACAATTCAGCTAGTAGTCTTCATAGCGAAAGATTTTGGTGGTTTGTGTCCTTGCAGCATTATCAAGTAGGATTGGTTTATGATCAGATGTTGGTCTACCTAGTGTCCTACATTCAGAGTTAAAAAACTTGTTGGCCCACTTTAAATTTACTAGAACTCTGTCCAGTCTGACGTGTGTTGGATCTCTCCTCTTGTTTGACCATGTAAACTTGGAGTTACATATGTCCACATCCATTAGCTCCATCTCATCAATCCAATTAATAAAACCATCCATTTTAGCCCAGCTTATATTGCCATTGTTTTTCTTATATGTATATCTATAAATGTTGAAATCACCTGCCAATTCCTATGGACCTGAGACATTTAGAAGCATAGTTTTCATGTCTTGGAAAGAGAAGTTTCTATCATGTGCATCGCATGGTGCATACACATTTGTGATTACTAACTCTAAAATGTCTACTGCGGGCACCACTGTGATAGTCATAGAGTCCTCGTTCTGCATGTTTACAGTTACACTGTATTCATTTTCATACCATGTGATTAGCAACCCTCCTGACGTACCTTCTGACGGCTGGTAAGTAAAACCAGTGTATCTAGCATGTAAGAATTCTCTCACTTTGAATATTGTGATGCTCTGTAGTTTTGTTTCTTGTAGGCATATTAAGTGGCCACCAGATTCATCGAGCACTTTATATATAACTGCATTTTTTCTGATCCCCAAGTCCCCGCACATTCCAAGATATAATCTTCATTTAACAACAGTCTATGCCCTGAGCGAGAGAAGGCAAGGAAGGTTGCAAGGTGGTGTGTTATGCCATGCTAAAGTGTAAATAAATTGTGATTACAACATTGTTAAACAATCCACGACAAACTAATGACACAACTTAGCATTGTTCCTTAATGAAGAACCAAAGTCAAGAAGCATGTGATGATATTCATCAAAGTTATCAATATTTTATCTCAGGATACTACACAAATAATATAAAATAAAATTGTCTATTATCTTAGTACACAACATACGAAGCAGGTGGCCATCAATTAGAGGTGCGGAAGTTTCAAAACACATGGTCTAAAAAACTACCATGTAGGGAAGAATGGAACATGGGGGTGAAGGACCACCCTATAAGGAGAGTAGGAAGTGATGTCGGATGGTGGGAGAAATGCTCTTCTTCCATGCATGTTATCTAGCGTGCATGCATGCATCGATTTATGCACTTTGGGATTGCTTTGAGATTCTTTCATGCATGGAATCTCCATATTATGGTCTAACAACTCTATGTCATGTTGCATGCAGATTAAGCTATGTATGCGCATCACTCTTACACCCTCTCATCTATTAGCATGTCTTATTATTTTTATCCTAGATTTAGAAGTGATGTATGTGTCATACTACAAATAAAATTAACAATCCATTTAGATATACGTATTTATTTCAGCAATATCTTTTAAACAAGGTCAAAATAGGTTTATTTTGAAAAAATTCAAAACTAAATTTAGGAACACAATGAAACATAATGCTGAGTTTTGGAACCCAATGAAACGACATTAAAATATTATGTATCTAAGTGGTGGTCACTATTGTTTGAATGCAACCCTTATGTGTTCTCCTTAGGATTTGTAATCAAAATTTGGCGTTGTCTTTGATGTTTTTCGTTAATATTGTTAAAACATATCCTATTCTGTCTCTAGTAGGTTTCAGGTTACCGTGTTTAATACCAATACTTGTAAATATCCTGTTGTATGTCCTGCTACGTAATATATAAACACACCAGGTCGAACCTGTTGGGGCATCGACAATACTACAAAATCTTATATGGTATCAGAGTGATTCTTCTTCTAAAATCGCATCTAGATCTCCATGAGTCTTGAAGCCTCGTCGTCCTCGTCCATGGCGCCCGCCGGTGGTTCTGTCGGTGAATCAGTTTCGTAGAAATTGATGGGGGAGAACTTCATGATCTGGAAGACGCAAGTGATGCCGGCGATTAGGGGCACACAACTGGCTGGCTACCTCGATGGATCGATCAAGGAGCCGAAAGAGGAGATCACCACGCAGGATGACAAAGGGAAGAGGTGAAAATCCCAAATCCTTCCTATGCACGTTGGATCTCTCAGCATCAAACAGTGCTTGGTTACCTCCTTAGAAACATGACGAGGGGAATTTTAATTCAAGTTGCTGGCATTGTGGATATACCAAATGGGTATACCTACGGCATAGTCTCATACCGGCAAGCCTGGGTGGCCCACAGTTGGTGGTTAGGCCTATGACATAACCGGGCAGCCTAGTTGCTGATAGGATGCCGGAGGTCCAGCATGGATAAAGGAAGGCGACGTTCCACCGCCTTAGATGGAAGCCGGAGCCTTGGAGGACACGGAGACTAGTTAGTGTTAGTCTAGGACTCTGTAACCGTATTCGGCTGGGACTCTCCATGTAACCCTAGGTCCCGGCGTTCTTATAAGCCGGCCTACGAGAGTCTTTAGGGCATAGAACACCAAGTGCATAGCACAACTCGCACACAACGAACCTCACAATCCTGTAACTCGGCATATTGCCATTATAGTGATTTATAGTAGGAGTAGGATCTCGCCACCGTCGTGAGATCTGAACCTGGGTAAACTGTGTCAAGCCGTTCCGGACGCTCTCCGTCTTCCCCCACGTCTCTAAACTCGTCGTTGGGATACCCCTATGGCGTACGTGTCGACAATACCACGACAGTTGGTGCCCACCGTGGGGCAAGAGGCGCTTACAGCACGGATCCGGGCGGGATCCTTCGCCGTCTTTGAAGGCGGCCAAATCGCATCTTTGTCGGTGCTCCGGTTTCATCATCGCTCTTGAGAGTATGAGGATGATTTGTCGTCTCTCCTCTCGAGCGCGTGGCCAAGTCGGCGGTGTCATGGGATCTACTTCATCAATATCTACTCCAGCTCCAACCAAGAACGCAAGAGAATTTCCGAGTACAAAGCTCGGGGGCTTGAGCGGTTTCAAGGCAGAGACGTTTTCCTTGCTAGCAGTAACGAACCCGTCACGATTAAATTCGTTGATGGTACCGATCAATCTGCGTGAGGGAAGCTTTGCATGATGTAAGTCTCGTCGTAGCCATCGCACGGAGCCATTGCACGTGTTCCAATGCCAAGAATCGATCAAATTAATCATGCACATGATGTATCTATGTACGCATCTATTACCAGATTGATCGTCCAAGGAACGCATTAAGTGCAATATATTCAAATACTCCCTCCATCCTGGTTTAAAGGACCTAATTTGCAAATCTCTGAGCCCTAGGTGTCCTCTGATTGGGCTAATTTGACTCTTCACCAACGCTAGAAATTAAATGCAAAGGAGGAAACATGCCTAACTCTATGCGTGATAATAGCCCGAATTAATTGCGGGATTAACTAAATCTGAAATTTTTCCTTATTTTCCGTTGCATGCATTGGTGGAGATCTAATCTCCCGGGATTGCGCTAGCCTTCTTCCTCTTCCCGCTGCAACTTCCCGCGAACTGTACGTGCAAATTTTCCCCCGCCGCCAAGCTTTCCTTCGTGAACCCCCAAAATTCCGCTCCAAAAATTCTCGCGTCTATGCCAAAATCGAAATTCTGAACGAAATCCAGCGCCAATCTCTTCGTTTTAATATCCATGGCGATTGGGAGCCAAACAGAGCCAGCACTTCTCTCCTCTTCCTCCAACTTTCCATGGCGCTCCAGCAGACTGGCGAGGGAAATCGCCGCCCGCCGCCTCTCGGGCTTCGTGCTCGGGCAGCATCACAACGCCATGGTCAACAGCCACCTTGCTCTTCTCTGTCTCTCCATCCATCGCCATGATTATGGAGTCTCCATGCACTGCTGCCACAACCTCCACCTCCTTGACTAGCTTCTCCATGGGCACCTCGATGTGTTTCTCCATGGGTGTCTTGATCTGATCCTTCATGGTCCCTTTTATAGCGTGTGAGTGAGGAGAAGAAGAGACAGCCCGGTCGTTCACATTCCATGAAGCATTCACACTTGTTCACATGCATGCAAGAAATCAGCTCCATTCACATATGCATGCAAGACAGTACTGTGCGGGAGGTGAGGAGTACTAGTATAGCTGATACGGGAGGGGAAAGGACTACGCGGGAGGCGAGGAGAGCACATCGGATTTAAATGCACGAATTAAATGCTATTGTGTCAAGGTTTTTTGGGATTGCATGGTTTCCATATTTAAACCGGGATGGAGGGAGTAAAGCCACAGGGTCGTACTCGTGACTGCTTTGTTGGCTCACATGCATGGCCCAAGCCCCAAGAAGAAGAAGGCTAGCGTCACGAACGACTCCTGCGTGAACTTGCTGGCCTAAGGGCGTCTCCAATGTAGGAATAAGAATGGGTAGTAAGGACTTAAGGTCGACCATAGCTAGATATAAGCATTGTAGCTGTTGGTCTTAAGAGAAAATTTCTTACGGTCGACTACACCGGTATGGCTCATCCATAAGAAATAAAGAACTATTAATTCTCTCTCCTCTCTCCACGATGTGCAAGTACTATGAATCTCTGATATCCATGTGAAGGCACCCAGTGGGCTCCACCTTAAGGTCCAACAAGAAACTTAAGCATTGGAGACATTTTAAACTGCTATAGCCAATCCGATGGGTCCCAGCTTAAGGTCGACTCAGGAATTAAACATTGGAGACGCTCTAACAACGGTAGACACAGCAGTCAGGTTGATCATGATGTTGGCGTGAAAGAGGACAGTGCGGGCATCGTGGCCGACAAGGGCTTTCCTGTCACCGTTTTTTCGTCTTGCTTTTGTTTCATCTGACGGTTAGTCCGGCTTTGTTCTTGCCGCGTTCTACTCTAATTTCGCAACAGCTTCATCGTCATCGTGGACTTTTTTCGACTTCTATGACGGCCAACTTCACCGTTCATGCGAACAACCGACTCCGCTCAAACAGCTAAGTCCCTATTTATATTTATTATTTTAATTATATATAATTATAAGATTAAGATTGGTTCACTCATATCCTGAGTCTTTTACCACTTTCGTTTTGGTCATACCTTTTTTCACGATTTGCCTTGCGCTTGTGAGTATAAAATTTTTAATGGCTTGCCGTTTTAAGGCCCCAGTACCATGCAAAAAATTCGCCTTCGGGCGTTAGATTAAGTTTTTCTAGATACACGTTTTCTGTTGTTTTTATTTGGATTCCGGAGTATTGACTTTTCGGCACTCAAAGCCAGCGTTTTGGCCTTGGGTTCTGGACAGTGCCATTAGGCATCATCATCTAAGGAAATAGTTCTGTGCTGCGAGTCTTCCGTCTCACGAAAGGTTAAGCATAAAAGCCAGAATAATGGATAAGCCAGCGCTTGCTTAAACAAAATTTTACATAAACTGTTTAAATTAGTTGAGTTTTTTCCTCCTAAACAGTTTTATGTTGTCCAACTGCTGTATTGTTTCAGCTTTAATGCATTTGTTTAAAAGAATGTTTGTTCTGCCTTACATTTGTTTGTTGTACACGATTAAAGTAACAATTTAATACATTTGTATTTTTATGTTTATGTTTCAGGTACGTAATGCTTGGACATTGCCACGTTCCTTGGATTAAGGTGTTTTAAACCAGATTTTCACTAGGCTTGACACCTCGGGGATGCAATTGCAATTGCTGGCCATGACTTGAGCCGCCTTTGAGGATGTCGGATCGACGCTCGGGGGCTTGACATCTCTAAATTAAGAGCTTTGTTCCGCCTTGCGTCCAAGCCGAAACATACCTTGGGGGCTACAGTACGATGATCTCCAAGACATGGTTTAGTTCTCTTTGAGCATCAAGCCGGAAAATTCATGTGAATTCCACCTTGACGATCGGGGGCTACACTAATGCTGAATTTTTGTGAAGTTCTCTTTGGAGCACCAAGCCGAAATAATTTCTGACTTGGAGCTCTGGGGCTACACTATTCACATTTTTGCTAAAGCTACTCTGCGAGCACCAAGAAGGTTTTCCTTTAAAACTCCGACTTGGTGCTCGGGGGCTATAATCGTTTGATGTACAACTATGCATGTTCTTTTGAGCATCAAGACGCCTTCATCATGGAAGCCGAGTCAATGCTCGGGGGCTACATATGGTTATGTCAACAAAACTTTTAAGACGGTGAAAAATCCGGCTAGCAAAACCCGAGGGCTCGACATTAATTTTTCCTTCGCGGAAGTTTCCTGGGTTACACGGCTCGATGGCCTAAAAGTCTGTGATATGAGAAGCTCTAAGACCTTAATACGGCAAGCTCTTATACATGTGACTTTGCTGGCTCTAAGTCGGCAGATTGACAACCTTTATGATCGTGGTCCGGTAGCCGTGATTTTTTTCGGCTTACATATCGTCCTGCATGGTTGATGATATTGAAGACGTTCCTAGAGCTTGAAAGAATCACTAACAATTTGTTAGAGAGTTCTCCGCCTTGGATTCGTTCGCAGAAGCATACAAGCAACTCTCTGGCTAGGCCTAGTCGGATGAGAATATAATATAGGATCTCTCCAAGATTCTTCACGAAGCACGCCTATAAATTGAAGACGACGTGATACTTACGCTCAAATCTAGACGGAGGAACGCGAGGATCTTGAAAAACTCCGGGGGCTACTGTTGTGGATATACCAAATGGGTATACCTACGACATAGTCTCATAACGGCAAGCCCGGGTGGCCCACAGTTGGTGGTTAGGCCTATGGCATAACCGGGTGGCCCAGTTGCTGATAGGATGTCGGAGGTCCAGAAGGGATAAAGGAAGGCGACGTTCCACCGTCTTAGATGGAAGCTGGATCCTTGGAGGACACGAAGACTAGTTAGTGTTAGTTTAGGACTCTGTAACCGTATCCGGCTGGGACTCTCCATGTAACCCTAGGTCCTGGCGTCCTTATAAGCCGTCCTACGGGAGCCTTTAGGGCATAGAACACCAAGTGCATAGAACAACTCGCACACAGCGAACCACACAATCCTATAACTCGGCGTATTGCCATTATAGTGATTTATAGCAGGAGTAGGATCTCGCCACCATCATGAGATCTGAACCTGGGTAAATTGTGTCAAGCCATCTCGGACGCTCTCCGTCTTCCCCCACGTCTCTAAACTCGCCGTTGGGATACCCCTATGGCGTACGTGTCGACAATACCAGGACAGCTGAGCTGAATAGCGCAGCGGAGGTGTGGGCATCGGTGATGGAGATGTTATCCGCGGTGTCACAAAGTCGGATTGTCCAGCTACATACTGCGTTGGCCAAGATGCACAAGGAAAACATGTCCGGAAAGGCATACTTCGGCCGGATCAAGTCTCTTGCTGATGAGATGGCGAACGCTGGACAAAAATTGGATGATGCAGATATTATATCCTATATACTGGATGGTCTAGATGATCAGTATGATGGATTCGTGGCTTTAATCACGGCGTTGCTGAAGACTGCAACGAAAATCAAGATTAGTGATCTATATTCCATGTTTCTTCCATATGAAGCTCGTCTAGAAGGAAGGGTTCCTGGTAACATCAGAAACTTTGGTAGTGATCTCTCCGTTAATGTAGCATCATGTGATGGTTATGGCAACCGTGGAGGCGGTGGTGGATTTGGACAGCAAGGAGGCCGCGGCGGTGGCGGACGTGGAGTAAACAATGGTGGTGGTCGCAGTGGGCCACAAAACTACAATGGTGTGGGTCGTTATTATCCTCAAAACAACAATAGTGGAGGAGGCTATTATTCCCAGGGCGGTTAGTATCAACAACGCCCAGGAGGGGGAGGACGTGGTCAAGGTGGAGGAGCTCCTGGCGTGATTTGCCAAATCTCTGGCAAGGAAGGACACCCGGCGTTTCAATGTTGGAAGCGCTTCCATAAGAACTATCAACCTCAAGCTGACAAATTTGCGAGTGCAGCCATAAGCTCTTATGATATAGATACCAACTGGTACACTGATACAGGAGCAACTAATCATGTTACAGGAGAACTCAACAAATTGACCATGAGGGATCCTTATCATGGTCATGATCAAGTACATAATGACAATGGTTCAGGTATGGATATACCTCACATTAATTATTCCTTACATCATACCCCCAGTCATGATCTTCATCTTAATAATATTCTTCATGTACCTCAAGCCACCAAAAATCTCCTTTCTACTCATCAACTTACAAAAGATAATAATGCTTTTGCTAAATATTGGCCTAATCACTTCTTTATTAAGGACCAGGGAACGAGGAAAATACATCTAGAAGGTAGATGTGTGGGTGGCCTCTATCCTTTACCTCCTTCATCTTCGCCTTCGTCATCCAGGAGACAAGCCCTTGGATTTCAGTCATCGTCTCATTGGCATAGGCGCTTAGGGCATCCTTCATCAGTCGTAGTCCAACAAATTCTTCAAGACAATAATATTTAGTTTAGTGAGTCAAATCAAGGGTCGATGTGTGATGCTTGTCAAAATTCTAAGAGTCATCGGTTACCTTATCCTAAATCTTCAAGTGTATCATCTGTTCCTTTAGAACTAGTGTTTTTTGATGTGTGGGGTCCCGCTCCTGCTTCAGTTGGTTAAAATAAATACTATGTCAGCTTTATTGATGATTATAGCAAATACACCTAGATATATTTGTTGAAAAATAAATCTGATGTCTTCCAAAGATTTCATGACTTTCAGCATCATGTAGAAAGACTCTTTGATAAGAAATTTCTTGCTCTTCAAACAGATTGGGGCTGTGAGTATCAAAAACTCAATTCTTTTTTTCAAAAGGTTGGGATCTCTCATCATGTTTCATGTTCCCATACTCATCAGCAGAATGGCTCTGCTGAATGCAACATAGGCACATTGTTGAGGTTGGTTTATATCTTCTTGCTCATGCATCTATGCCTCTCAAGTTCTGGGATGAGGCGTTTTCCACGGCGGTTTATTTAATTAATTGTCTTCCTAGCAAAGTTATTGCTTATCAGTCCCCACTTGAACATATTTTTAAAACTAAACTGAATTATTCGTTCTTGTGTATCTTTGGGTGCGCAGTTTGGCCCAACCTTCGTCCCTATAACGCTCCTAAGCTTGAGTTTCGTTCTAAGCAATGTGCCTTTCTTGGTTATAGTAATCTTCATAAGGGCTATAAGTGTCTCGATATATCCACTGGTCGTGTGTATATTTCCCATGATGTCATCTTTAACGAGTCAGTTTTACCCTTTGCCGATCTTCATCCTAATGTTAGTGTGCAATTACATGCTAAAATTTCGCCTGTCTCTCCAGATCTGCATTTACCGATGATTGGGGGTCATGATTTAGGAGCTAATGTTGATGCTAATCCTGCTAATAATTGATGACCCATAAATATAGGGGGTGTATCGCAGTACTTTCGATAAATAGGAGTGTCAATCCCAACGAGGAGCAGAAGGTGTTGAACAGTGGTATGGAGCAGGAACTCTCTGTAAATACTTAGCAAACGGATTTTTAGCGGTTTTCTGATAAGGCAACAAAACAAAGAGCAAGTAATAAAGAACAAACGCAGCAAGTGGCCCAATCCTTTCTTAGCAAAGGACAAGCCGGTGGAAATACTTATAAGAACCAAACGTTCTCGAGGACACAAGGGAATTATGTCAAGTGCTTTCGTTTCAAATAGCTGAGTACTCTTCTCTAGTGTTGTATGGGTGAACCTGTGCTAACATACCGCCCTTACTTGGACTAATACATACTTGTGTTTAAACCCCCTAAAAACATCCATAACTACAGGAAAGTAATTAAGATATAAATCTAACCAAATCCTTAAACTCTGAGATCCTACACTCCCTTGTGCAAAGGTGTCCTAATAGGGGTTCAGGTTTCTGTCACTCCGGCAACCCCACAATTAGTAGCCAAATACACAATGCATTCCCCTAGGCCCATAAATGGTGAAGTATCATGTAGTCGACGTTCACATGACACCACTAGAAGAATAGCACCACAACTTAAATACTAAACCATTGAATAATAACTCAACACAAATCCACTACTAACAACATGACTTCTCCCATGTCCTCAATAACACAATGAACTACTCACAAGACGTCATATGGATCAAGATCAAAGATGATATGGTAATGGATAACAATCTGAACATAAACAATAATCCAATGGTTCCACTCACAAGCATCAACTACAATAGTAATCAACACCGGGAAAGTTTCCCCTAAGAACTAAAGCAATATCCAACACAATTGTTACAGCAGGACGGAGTGGTGATGATGGTGCTGGTGGAGATGATGGTGTGGATGATGGTGATGATACCGATGAATCCTAGCTTGACGATGGTGTTGATGGCGACGGTCTCCCCTCTCCGGGAAGGAATTCCCCTGGCAGAAATCTGTCTGCCGGAGAGATCTTTCTCTCTCGGTGTTTTTCGCCCCCAGAGGTGGCGAAAATCTATCTGTGGTCACCCTTGGCCTTAGGGTTTCGTAGGGAAGATATAGGCGTAGGGGCAGAGTCGGGAGCCGGGAAGGTGGGCCACACCTACCCTAGGCGCGGCTCAGGGGGGAACCGCGCCTAGGAAGGTGTGGGCCCCCTACGGCCCCTCTTCGCTCCTCCTTCTGGCTTCCTCAATCTTCTGGAAAAATAATATTTTCCCATATTTTTATGGTATTTTTCTGATCTTCGCGAAATTTCACCAAAACGCCTTCTTTTCCATCAGAATCCAGGCTCCAGCAGTCCATCCTCCAAGAATCATCCAACATGCACAAACAGATGAAAAGCCATAAGTAATACCTCATAATAAGACATATATCAATGAATAGAGATAAATTATGATATAGAAACGTGATGCAAATTGGGCATATCAAATCCCCCAAGCTTAGAACTTCGCTTGTCCCCAAGCGAAAACTAAACTCAGTAAACATGTCCACAGGTTTACGGAGTGAAGTGTTGATACGTCGGAAACGTATCTATAATTTTTGATGCTCCATGCTTGTTAGTATCTACTTTTCTTTGCTTTGCCTACACTTTGAGGTGCTTTTTACATGTTTTCTGGTACTAACCTATTAAGAAGTTGCCACAGTGCTAGTTGCATGTTTTCTGATGTTTTTGGTTTTAGAATAGTTAGTAAAGAAGTATTCTCGGAATTGGACGGGACAAACGTCAAAGTCAATAACTTTCCGTGGGGAACAGAAGTCCAGAGGGAAGACGGAGAAGCATGCCAGGGCGGCTAAACCCCCCTAGGCACGGCCAGGGGTGGGCCCGCGCCTAGGTAGGGTTTGACCCCCTGGTCGCCTCCTCGGCCTCCCCCTTTGCCTATAATAAGCCCTCGATGCAGAAACCCTAAGCACCCGATCAAATCTCCACGAAACCGTCTGTAGCAGCCGCCACCTTCGTCCCTAGATCGGGGGGGATCTGAAGTTCTTCTCGGCACCCTGTCGGAGGAGAGATCATCCCGGAGGCCTTCTCTCCGATATGATGCGTGAGTAGTTCCACCTTGGACTATGGGTCCATGTAGTAGCTAGATGGTTGTATCTCCTCCTTTGTGCTTTCATGTATAGATCTTGTGAGATCCATTCATGATCAAGATCCAATCTATTTGTAATCATGCATGTTGTGTTTGCGGGGATCCGATGGATATTGAGATTATTATGTTGGTTTGAATAATGGTTTTGTCTTTATGATTCTATCATGTATGTGTTGTTTGTGATCT
The DNA here is from genome assembly GCA_916181665.1 of Avena sativa. Taxonomy (NCBI): domain Eukaryota; kingdom Viridiplantae; phylum Streptophyta; class Magnoliopsida; order Poales; family Poaceae; genus Avena; species Avena sativa. The sequence goes on along the minus strand of OV702297.1, from coordinate 365,398,816 downwards.
TGCATGTTCTCCGTTGCTAGTGGTTATCTTGGCCAAGTAGTTGCTAGTGACTCCAAGAGGGGGTATTTATGCTCGATAGTGGGTTCATGCCTCTAGTTTTCAAGGGAAGTGACATAAATATCTTTGGCTGTAGATGTGTTGTTTCTACCTGGGAGAAAACAATGGTCTCTTGTTCATGGAACATGTGGACTGTTTACCTGACACACTTTGCTTAAAGCAGTTGTCTGTTGGTTGCAACTTAATACTGGAGGGGGTAATACGTCCAAAACGTATGTAGTTTCTTGAACACTTTGCTATTGTTTCTCCTCTAAACTTGTGTGATTTGGATACAACTAACACAGACTGACACTGTCTTCAGCAGAATTACTTTGGTGTCTTGTTTTTGTGTAGAAAATGAACTATCAGAAAAAATCCCGGAAAATATGCCAAAAATTATATTTCACCAGAAGATCCACAAAGCCAGAAGACGAGACAGAGAGGAGGCCTGGGGGGCCACACCCACCACAGGCGTAGGCCCACCACTGGCCGCGCCTGGAGGGGGTGCAGCCACCCCAGGCACCCCTCGGCCTCCCTCTGCGCCTATAAGTTGCCTTTCGACCTAAAAACCGAGGGGGATTAGATAGTTTTCCAGAAAGAGTTCCGCTCCGCCGCCGCCACCAAAAACCAAGATTCGGATCCAGAAACTCCGTTCTGACACCATGCCGGGATGGGGAATTTGGAGAGAATCATCGCCATCGTCATCACCAACGCATCTCCATCAACCATCGATGTTTTCCTCATCCATGGGTGAGTAATCCCCCGTTGTAGGCTTGGGGATGGTAGGGATTGGATGAGTTCTATCATGTAATAGAATAAGATCTATTAGGGCATAGTGCCTAGTATCTCTATTAGTGATATTTGACTTTGTTGCAACTTGTTGTGCTTAATGCTTGTCACTAGGGCCCGAGTGCCATGATCTTAAATCTGAACTTATTGTTGAATCATTATGATAGTATTGTTTGTGATCTTATCTGCAAGTTGTGTACACATATCATTGTATGGATCCAAAGGCCCCAAAGTGAGAATAATTGGGACAACCGGAGGGGATGGCTGTGGTGTGAGGATCACATGTGTTCATGGAGTGTTAATGCTTTGTTCCGGTGCTCTATTAAAAGGAGCACCTTAATTGCCAGTAGTTACCTAGAGGCCCCGCTGCCACGGGTTGGCTGGACAGAAGATGTTGTGCAAGTTCTCATTACGAGAACGCATGACTATATTTGGATCACATGCCTAGGATTGTTTAGTACTTGGATGCTTGTTATTATTTATCTACAATGCCCTAGATCTTGAAGTTACATGTTTAGACTCGTCCATGCAACGCCCGTCCATCCATCCCTATGCCTACCACACTCGAATCCTACTGTTATTGTTACTGTTACTATTGCTCCTGTTTCACTATTGCCGTTGCTGTTGCTTTGCTGTTGCTACTACCAAAATGTTGCTACTGATAAACTTCTGTGAACAAGAACTATTTCCAAGTGCAGCTGAACTGAAAACTCAGTTGTTAAGGCTTGCAAGTATTCTTTGGCTCCCCTTGTGTCGAATCAATAAATTGGGTAATACTGCCTGCAAAGACTGTTGCGATCCCCTATACTTGTGGGTCATCAAGACTATTTTCTGGTGCCATTGCCGGGGAGCATAGCTTTATTTGTAAGTTCACTTGGATCTATTATTGTTCACTGCTACTCCTTTCATCATGGGGAAGTCTCGTGGTGGAAAGTTCCCCATTTTACCATCCACTACAAGAAGAGGTACAATCCTAAACATCTCTGCTGCTCTTGATTCACCGTCTGTTATAAGTAAGCTTGTTACACCACCACCACATACACATGCTACACACACTGCTACTACTGCTGAGTCTGAAACTGCTTTTGATACTCATGATGTTACTTCTACTGTGCTTGATGCGAGTGGTTCATTAGGTCCTTTTCTAGATGCTACTATGGCTAGTCTAGGAAATACTGAAACTCCCAGTGAAGACACTGTTACACCTGTTAGCTCACCTGAGTCTAGTGAGAGTTATGATATTAATGATGGTTACACTGAGTTCACTAATGATTTTGTTGAAGAGTGCCAAGACACACATGGTACTAGTGCTGTTAAGAGTCTCCTTGCTAGACATACTATCATGACTAAGTTGTCCTCTGATCCTAAGTTTGTCACTTCTCCCATAGATATTAAAGATGAAGACTATGATTTCTCTCTTGATTTATCTTATTTAGATATTGTTGAAAAAGAACCTTTTTGTGGGACTAAAAATGAGAGTGTTGTGGCTCATATGAATGAGCTTTCTACTATGAGTGCTTTGTTCTCTGATGATTTTAAAATACGCAAGTACTTTGTTACTAAGATCTTCCCTTTTTCACTAAAAGGAGAAGATAGGGAATGGTTTAATAGATTACCTCCTGGTTCCATTAATAGCCCTGATTGCTTGATTGCTTCTTTCTTCCAGAAATATTTTCCTCCTAGTGCTAGACATGCTGTTTTGCAGAGACTTTTGGATTTTAAACAGGGAGAAGAAGAGAAATTGCCTGAGTCATGGAAAAGGTTTTGTGCCTTGATTCATGCACATCCTGGATTTCCATTACCTAAGAATGAGCTTCTTGATATTTATTATAATGTACTAACTGATGATTCTAGGACATACCTAGATAGCTTTGCTGATTGTGTTTTTAGGAAAAGAACTCCTACAGATGCTGAAGAATTAATGACTAAAATAAGCAAGAATTATGATGATTGGACTTCAACTTAGCTAAATACACCTAAGCCTATTACTCCTATACCAGTTGTTCCTGAACCAATTCCAGCACCAACAACAAAGAAGAGGGGAGTTATTGCATTAAATGATGAAGTGATGAAGGAAACTAAGAAGTGTCTAAAGGAGAAAGGTATTAGAGCTGAAGATGTGAAGAATCTACCTCCTAAAGAAGAATTATGTAAGCCAATTCCCCACTCATCTACTATTGAGGTACACTCTCTCCAACACTTTGATGAAGGTGATATTCCTTATGGTAAGCCTCCTGATCAATGTTTAGAGGAACTTGACACATTTATTGTTAAGCAAGGGTATTTTAATAAACAAGTTCGGAATCATTTATTGGAAAACACTAGAGCTATCCACGAGTTGAAAGATATTGTGGAAAGAACTTCTAATGATATTAAAATGCTTTGTAAACACTTTCAAATGGTTCAAACCCAACTTGATCAACTTGCTAAGGTACAAAAGGATATGCTAGTTAATGCTTCAGGAGTTAAACATGCTTATGGAATTAGAACTAGGAGTGGTATAGCTACTCAAGATCCTTTATATCCTGAAGTACACCCTAAAAGAATAGAGCAGGATTCCCAACAAGGTGACGATAATGGTAGTCCTCATAAGAGGAAGAAAAATAAACATAAGATAGTTGAGGAACCACTTGAACCTGCTGTAGATCCTAATAGTATATCTGTCTCTGATGCTGAAACTGAGAGTGGTAATGATAAAAATGAGTCTCCTGATAAGGAGGAAGGTGAGGAAGATCTGAGAAGCACACTAAGAACACTAGGTACACAAAGGAAGATTTTATTGCTAATAAACATGGTAAAGAGAGAGAACCTTGGGTGCAGCAACCTATGCCTTTTCCAGGTAAGAAACACAAGTCAAAGGAGGAGGAACACTACAACAAGTTTTGTGAGTGGATGAAACCTTTATTCTTGCAAATTCCTTTGACTGATGCTATTAAGTTGCCTCCTTATTCAGAGTATATGAAGGACATTGTCTCTAATAAAAGAAAGATTTCTAATGAGGAGATTTCTACTTTGCTTGCTAATTACTCCTTCAATGGTAAGGTTCCAAAGAAACTTGGTGATCTAGGTATACCAACTAATCCTTGCTCCATTAAGAATAATTATGTTAGAACTGCTTTATGTGACTTGGGAGCTGGAGTTAGTGTTATGCCTTTTTCTCTCTATAAGAGACTCCAGCTAGAGAAGTTGATACCAACTGATATTTCTTTGCAAATGGCTGATAAGTCAACTACTATTCCTTTTGGTATATGTGAGGATGTTCCTGTTCAAGTTGCTCATAATTGCATGGTCTTAACTGATTTTGTTGTGCTTGAAATGCCTGAAGATGATAATATGTCTATTATTCTTGGGAGACCTTTTCTTAATACTGCAGGTGCTGTCATAAATTGCAATCAAGGAAAAGTAACATTCAATATTAATGACAAAGAGCACACTGTCTATTTCCCCAAGAAGGTTGTTAAGAGTTATTGCCTGAATTCCATTGAAAATATTGAGAGCATCAAGGTTGGAGAAATATATTGTCCCATTCCACAAGAAAATTTTGAAACTATTATGATTGGGACCATTGCTATCAAGTATGAGGTAACATAATCACCTTGTGGAATGCAAAGTTTTGCTTCATATAAGATTGTTTTGGTAACAAGACTTGATCAACCTTGTTAACAAAAGGATTTTAATGAACAAAATAATGTTTCCATTGTGGTTATACTTCCTTTCTTTTACTTTTCTCCTTCCTAGTCTTTGCTTTAGCTTTAGTTTTGCTAGTTGTTTGCTTGTTTGAGTTTCTTAGAGCTCCTCTAGTTTGGCTTTTGGTTTGCTTTTGCTTCTTTTGAAAAAACTGTTTCTGCGAGAAAATCAATTTTCATACCCTGAAAATTGGCCAAAAATAAAGTTTCCTGAAAAATCCCAGAAAATTCAAAATAATTTTTTCCTCGAAAAAAGGGGCAGGGAGGCACCTGAAGTGACCCAGGGGTCCACCCCAGGCCACCAGAACAATGGTAGGCGCTGTAGGGTTTCAAAGCATGGAAAACAAAAAAATTCTACCGCATACAAACAAGCCAAGATCTATCTACTAGATTGTAGCAACGAGTCGATAGAATAACTCACCCTCGAAGATTGCAAAGTTTTTAACGAGAGCGAATTCTCGTGGGTGATGTAGTCGTACTCTTCCCGATCTCAAGTTCGCGTAGACGATCCTTCCGGCGCTGTGTTCCGGCAGCGCTCCCGCAGTCGGTCACACGTTCGGTACTCGCCGAAGACCTTCCTCTCCCTTGTTCCAGCAGGCAGCGGAGGTTGTAGCACTCTCCTCGCGATTCCGGCAGCACAACGGCGTGGTACCGGAAGTAGAGGGGAGATCTCGTAGGGCTTCGCTTTAAGCCGGAGCGAGTATGGTGGACGATGAGAGAGCCCTTGATGTTCTAGGGTTTAGACACGCCAAGGAGGGGGCTAGGCCGGAGGCTAGGGTTTCACCTAGGCGGCGGCGGCGAGTGCCCTAGGGCCGACGGCGGCTATGGAGGCGGCGGCTTGGGGCTAGGGTTTAGAGGTGTAGGAACTTGTGTCTAGGAGGGGAGCCCTGCCCTTCCTTATATAGGTGGAGGGGGGCCGGCCAAGGGGAGGGGAGTCCCTCCCCAACTCGGCTTGGTGGTGCGCCGGCGGTGGGAGGAGGAACTCCTCCCCCAAGTCGGTTTCCACCTCCCTCTCCACTTCCCAAAAATAGCCGTTTGACTTTCAAACTTGGCGTTTGACTTTTCAAACTAGGATTTGAATAAACCCTCTATTTTGTTCAGCGATGACACCGAGTACATAATGCAATCATACCAACTTGATATAACACATTCATGTACCCTTCCCCTCCGGAGTGCCGGACATTCCGGAACCTTCTAGAACATTCCCGATGAAAACACCGAAACCATTCCCCAACTCCGAAACGGGACTTTCCTTATATGAATCTTATTCTCCGGACCATTCCGGATCTCCTCGTGATATCCCGGATCCCATCCGAGACTCCGAACAACATTCGATCTCTTTCTCATCATTCCATAACTAATCAAACAACGTCGAATCCTTAAGTGTGTCTCCCTACGGTTCGTGAATTATGCGGACATGATCGAGACACTTCTCCGAACAATAACCAATAGAGGAATCTGGAAATTCATATGGCTCCCACATATTTCTACGATTACTTTGCGATCGAATGAACCACTGACATACGATACCAATTTCCCTTTGTCTCACAATAGTTTACTTATCCGAGGTTATGATCGTCGGTATCTCTGCATACCTAGTTCAACCTCGTTACCGATAAGTACTCTTTTCTCGTTCCCGTGATATGTGATCCCTTGTGAGCCAGTCACATGCTTGCAAGCTAATTGGATGACATTTCACCGAGAGGGCCCAGAGTATATCTATCCGTCATATGGATGGACAAATTCCACTCTTGATCCATGTGTCTCAACCAATACTTTCCGAACACTCAATGCCACCTTTATAGCCACCCAGTTACGGTGTGGTGTTTGATGTCATCAAAGCATCCATCCGGTAAAGGTGATATGCATGATCTCATGGTCGAAGGAATTAGGTTACTATGTATCAGAAAGCATATAGCAATTGAACTATTAAAATGACTTGATCTTTATGCTATGCTTATCTATAGGAGTATGTCCACCATATCATTCTCCTAATGATATGATCTTGTTGTTAATAACATCTCAATGTTCATGATCAGGAAATCATGATCATATATTAACCAACAATCTAGTGATGTATAGAGGCTTTACTAGGGACTTCAATTTAAGTTTACAAATCACACAAGTATTAATGTTTCCTTGTTAATACCATTATAGCATGAATATAAACATTTATCATAAACACAAAGATATAATAATAACTACATTTATTATTACCTCTAGGGCATATCTCCAACAGTCTCCCACTTGCACTAGAGTCATCTAATCTAGATTACATGGTAATAAACCGAACACCCATGGCAGTTTGGTGTTGGTCATGTTTTGCCCTCGGGAGAGGTTTAGTCAACGGATCCGCCACATTCAGATCTGTGTGTACTTTGCAAATCTTTATGTCCCCATCTTGGACATGTTCTTGAATAGCGTGAAAACGTAGCTTGATATGCTTCAGCTTCTTGTGTGACCTTGGTTCTTGCGCATTGGCTATGGCGCCCATGTTATCACAGTAGATAGACATTGGGTCCAGCGCACTAGGAACCACACCCAGCTCTGTAATGAACTCTTTCATCCATATCGCTTCTTGTGAAGCCTCCGAAGCAGCTATGTATTCCGATTCGGTTGAAGATCTCGCCACAACGCTTTGCTTTGCACTCCTCCAGCTAACTGCTGCACCATTAAAAGTAAAAACGTATCCAGATTGTGATTTAGAATCATCCGGATCGGTGTTCCAACTAGCATCGGTGTAACCATTAACAACGAGGTGTTCATCACCTCCATAAGAAAGAACCATATCCTTAGTTCTTCTCAAGCACTTAAGGATGTTTTTGACCGCTGTCCAATGATCCACTCCTGGATCACTTTGATATCTGCTAGTTAAACTAACAGCATATGCAATGTCGGGTCTAGTACATAGCATGGCATACATTAGAGATCCTATGGCTGAGGCATAGGGAGTCTTACTCATCCTTTCTCTATCTTCTGCCGATGTCGGACTTTGAGTTTTACTCAAGGTCGTATTGGGCAACATGGGCAAGAACCCTTTCTTGCTATCTTCCATTCCAAACCTCTTTAGAACTTTGTCCAAATATGTACTTTGTGACAATGATATTTGGCGTTTTGATCTATCTCTATAAATCTTTATGCCTAATATGTAAGCTGCTTCGCCAAGATCCTTCATTGAAAAACTATCATTCAAATATTCCTTGACACTATTTAGAAGGTCTACATCATTCCCAATCAACAATATGTCATCTACATATAGTATTAAGAATGCTACAGAGCTCCCACTCACTTTCTTGTAAATACAAGCTTCTCCATAAGTTTGTACAAAACCAAAACTTTTGATCACCTTATCAAATTGTTGATTCCAACTTCGGGATGCTTGCTTCAATCCATAAATGGACCGTTGAAGTTTGCATACCTTGTTAGCATCTTTAGGATCGACAAAACCTTTGGGTTGCATCATATACAACTCCTCATCAATGTCTCCATTGAGGAATGCTGTTTTGACATCCATCTGCCATATCTCATAATCATAATATGCAGCGATCGCTAACATAATCCTCACAGACTTTAGCTTCACTACTGGTGAGAAAGTCTCATCGTAGTCAACTCCTTGAATTTGTCGAAACCCCTTTGCGACAAGTCGAGCTTTATAGACAGTAACATTACCATCAGCATCTGTTTTCTTCTTGAAAATCCATTTGTTCTCGACAGCCTTCCGGCCATCCGGTAAGTCCACCAAAGTCCATACTTGGTTTTCGTACATGGATCCAATCTCGGATTTCATGGCTTCTTGCCATTTATTGGAATGTGGGCTCATCATCGCTTCCTCATATGTCTCAGGGTCATCGGTGTTGTCCACCAACATGACACTCATAACAGGATCATACCAATCAGGAGTGGTACGAGTTCTCGTTGACCTGCGAGGCTCTGTAGCAACTTCAACCGAAGTTTCATGATCATCATCGTTAGCTTCCTCTCTAACTGGTGCAGGCACCACAGGAACTTCTTCCGGTGCTACGCTACTCGCAATTTCGAGAGAAGGTTCGACAACCTCGTCGAGTTCTACTTTCCTTCCAGTCACTTCTTTCGAGAGAAATTCCTTCTCTAGAAAGGATCCATTCTTGGCAACGAAGATTTTGCCTTCGGATCTATGATAGAAGGTATACCCAATAGTTTCCTTCGGGTATCCTAAGAAGACGCATTTTTACGCTTTGGGTTCAAGCTTGTCCGGCTGTAACTTCTTTACATAGGCTTCGCAACCCCAAACTTTAAGGAACGACAATCTAGGTTTCTTCCCAAACCATAATTCATACGGTGTCGTTTCAACGGATTTAGATGGTGCCCTATTTAAAGTGAATGCGGCTGTTTCTAATGCATAACCCCAAAATGATAGCGGTAAATCTGTAAGTGACATCATAGAACGAACCATATCTAAGAGAGTTTGATTACGACGTTCAGACACACCATTACGCTGTGGTGTTCCCGGCGGTGTCAATTGTGAAAGTATTCCGCATTTCTTCAAATGCTCGCCAAACTCGTAACTTAGATATTCACCTCCACGATCAGAACGTAGAAATTTTATCTTCTTGTTACGTTGATTCTCTACCTCACTTTGAAATTCCTTAAACTTCTTGAAAGTTTCGGACTTATGTTTCATGAAATAGATATACCCATATCTACTCAAGTCATCCGTGAAGGTAAGAACATAACGATAACCACCGAGCGATGCTACACTCATTGGACCACACACATCGGTATGTATGATTTCCAATAAGTCCATAGCTCGCTCCATCATACCAGAAAATGGAGTCTTAGTCATTTTACCCACCAGACATGCTTCGCATCTTTCAAGTGATTCGAAATCAAGTGATTCAAGAAGTCCATCGGAATGGAGTTTCTTCATACGCTTCACTCCAATGTGACCAAGACGACAGTGCCACATATAGCTCGAGTTATTGCCCGATTTCAAACGTTTAGCCTCAATGTTATTAATATGTGTATTTCCACTATCGAGATTCAACAAGAATAGACCATCTATCAAAGGTGCATGTGCATAAAACATATTACTCATATAAATCGAACAACCATTATTCACGGACTTAAACAAGTAACCGTCTCGCAATAAAAAAGATCCCGATATAATGTTCATGCTTAACGCAGGCACCAAATAACAACTATTTAAGTATAAAACTAATCCTGATGGTAGATGAAGGGGTAGCGTGCCGACCGCGATCACATCAACCTTTGATCCGTTTACAACGCGCATCGTCACCTTGTTCTTCGCTAGCTTCCGTTTATTCTGCAGCACCTGTTTCGAGTTACAAATATGAGCAACCGAACCAGTATAAAATACCCAGGCACTACTACGAGTACTAGTGAGATACACATCAATAACATGTATATCAGATATACCTTTCTTCTTGATGTTGCCGTTCTTCAAATCCGCCAAGTACTTTGGGCAATTCCGCTTCCAGTGACCTTCTCCCTTGCAGTAAAAGCACTCAGTATCAGGCTTAGGTCCAGCCTTGGTCTTCTTCGTCGGCGTGGTAACTTTCTTACCACCCTTCTTGAAGTGTCCCTTCTGCTTAGACTTGCCTTTCTTGAATTTGGTGGTCTTATTGACCAACAACACTTGGTGCTCTTTCTTGATCTCCACTTCTGCAGATTTCAACATGGCAAAGAGTTCTGGCAACGTCTTGTTCATGTTTTGCATGTTGTAGTTCATCACAAAGTTCTTGTAACTTGGTGGTAGTGATCGGAGGACGCGATAAATCCCCAAAGCATTAGGAATCACTATACCCAAGCTTTTAAGTTTTCAATTGCCGCATGAGTCTCAAAGATCAATTTGAGATCCTCGACAATATCATATGGGTCTGAATTCTCAAACCTTTTCTGAAGCTCCGATTCTAAACCATACAAGATAGCACACTGAACTGTGGAGTACTGAGTCTTCCGAGTGAGGTAAACATTCTTTACTTCATCGGCAGCATCAGCTGCAGGTGGGTCACCCAGCGATGCATCCAGCACATAGGTCAAATTACCAGCTGTGAGGACAATCCTCAAATTGCGGAACCAATCCGCGAAGTTGCTTCCATTGTTTTTCAACTTTTCTTTCTCTAGGAACGCATTAAAATTGATGGTAGGGGCTTCCATTGATCTACAACATATTTTCAATAGTTTAGACTAAGTTTATGACAAATTGAGTTCAAATTAATAATAAAATTAATCTAGGTGAACTCCCACTCAAAACAATATCCCTCACATTGTTTTAGTGATCACACGAACCAAATCCACCACATCAACACCGATCATCACGAGAGTTGATATAGTTTCAATGGCGAACAATCGACATGTTCATCATATCTACTATATGATTCATGCTTTACCTTTCGGTGATCCGTGTTCCGAGACCATGTCAGTACATGCTAGGCTCGTCAAGATAAAACCTTAGTTTCCGCATGAGAAAATCTGGCTTGCTCACGTTGTATGCACTTGCAGAATCTAACACACCCGATCATCACGTGGTGCTTCGAAACAACAAGCTTTAGCAACGGTGCTAACTAAGGGTGAACACTTTATGACTTGAAATTCATGTGCATGAGGGATCATCTTATAATGCTACCGTCGTCTACTAAGCAATACAAGATGCATAAAGGATTAACATCACATGCAATTCATAATATGTGATATGATATGGCCTTTCTTCTTTGTGCTTCCGATCTCCATCTTCAAGCACGAACATGATCTACATCATCACCGGCATTGCATCAAGGTCAATGACGCTTCTCCATGGTTGTCGTCCACCGGCTTCAACTATTACAACTACTTTGAATAGACACGCGGGTCTTAACATAAATTAAAGACAACCATATGGCTCCTGCCGGTTGCCAACTTACAATAAGGAACATTGCATACATCAAATATAATCACAATCATGGCCATATCACATCACAGCACACCCCTGCAAAACAAAGTTAGACGCCTCTACTTTCTTTGCATGTTTTACGTGGTTTGGGGCTTTCAATAAGTGTCGATCTAACTTACGAACATGAACCACAACATTGATACTAGTATTGTTAATCACCCGTTGTAAATTGGATCTTAACTATGCTAGGAGAAACAGGCACCCGCAAAGCCACTTATGCAATACAAGTTGCATGTCAAGCATGGAGCAAGTCTCATGAACGATGTCATGTAAGGTTAGCCCAGGCCGCTTCATCCCAACATCCCGCAAGATGCAAAGTACACAAGAAGCAATCGACAATAAAAGCATCAACGCCCACAATGACCATTGTGTTCTACTCGTGCAACAGATCTACATATAGACACGGCTCTGATACCACTGTAGGGTTTCGTAGCATGGAAAACAAAAAATTTCTACCGCATACAAACAAACAAGCCAAGATCTATCTACTAGATTGTAGCAACGAGTAGATAGAATAACTCACCCTCGAAGATTCCAAAGTGTTTAACGAGAGCGGATTCTCGTGGGTGATGTAGTCGTACTCTTCCCGGTCTCAAGATCGCGTAGACGATCCTTCCGGCGCTGCGTTCCGGCAGCTCTCCCGCAGTCGGTCACACATTTGGTACTCGACGAATACCTTACTCTCCCTTGTTCTAGCAGGCAGCGGAGGTTGTAGCACTCTCCTCGCGATTCCGGCAGCACAATGGCGTGGTACCGGAAGTAGAGGGGAGATCTCGCAGGGCTTCGCTTTAAGCCGAAGCGAGTATGGTGGACGATGAGAGAGCCCTTGACGTTCTAGGGTTTAGACACGCCAAGGAGGGGGCTAGGCCGGCGGCTAGGGTTTCACCTAGGCGGCGGCGAGTGCCCTAGGGCCGGCGGCGGCTATGGAGGCGGCGGCGGCTTGGGGCTAGGGTTTAGAGGTGTAGGAACTTGTGTCTAGCAGGGGAGCCCTGCCCCTCCTTATATAGGTGGAGGGGGGCCGGCCAGGGGGAGGGGAGTCCCTCCCCAACTCGGCTTGGTGGTGCGCCGGCGGTGGGAGGAGGAACTCCTCCCCCAAGTCGGTTTCCACCTCCCTCTCCACTTCCCAAAAATAGCTGTTTGACTTTCAAACTTGGCGTTTGACTTTTCAAACTAGGATTTGAATAAACCCTCTATTTTGTTCAGAGATGACACCGAGTACATAATGCAATCATACCAACTTGATATAACACATTCATGTACCCTTCCCCTCCGGAGTGCCGGACATTCCGGAACCTTCTAGAACATTCCCGATGAAAACACCGGAACCATTCCCCAACTCCGAAACGGGACTTTCCTTATATGAATCTTATTCTCCGGACCATTCCGGATCTCCTCGTGATATCCCGGATCCCATCCGAGACTCCGAACAACATTCGGTCTCTTTCTCATCATTCCATAACTACTCAAACAACGTCGAATCCTTAAGTGTGTCTCCCTACGGTTCGTGCATTATGCGGACATGATCGAGACACTTCCCCGAACAATAACCAATAGAGGAATATGGAAATTCATATGGCTCCCACATATTTCTACGATTACTTTGCGATCGAATGAACCACTTACATACGATACCAATTTCCCTTTGTCTCACGATAGTTTACTTATCCGAGGTTATGATCGTCGGTATCTCTGCATACCTAGTTCAACCTCGTTACCGATAAGTACTCTTTTCCCGTTCCCGTGATATGTGATCCCTTGTGAGCCAGTCACATGCTTGCAAGCTAATTGGATGACATTTCACCGAGAGGGCCCAGAGTATATCTATCCGTCATATGGATGGACAAATCCCACTCTTGATCCATGTGTCTCAACCAATACTTTCCGAACACTCAATGCCACCTTTATAGGCACCCAGTTACGGTGTGGTGCTTGATGTCATCAAAGCATCCATCCGGTAAAGGTGATATGCATCATCTCATGGTCGAAGGAATTAGGTTACTATGTATCAGAAAGCATATAGCAATTGAACTATTAAAATGACTTGATCTTTATGCTATGCTTATCTATAGGAGTATGTCCACCATATCATTCTCCTAATGATATGATCTTGTTGTTAATAACATCTCAATGTTCATGATAGGGAAACCACAATCATTTATTAACCAACAAGCTAGTGATGTATAGAGGCTTTACTAGGGACTTCAATTTAAGTTTACAAATCACACAAGTATTAATGTTTCCTTGTTAATACCATTATAGCATGAATATAAACATTTATCATAAACACAAAGACATAATAATAACTACATTTATTATTGCCTCTAGGGCATATCTCCAACAGTCTCCCACTTGCACTAGAGTCATCTAATCTAGATTACATGTTAATATACCGAACACCCATGGCAGTTTGGTGTTGGTCATGTTTTGCCCTCGGGAGAGGTTTAGTCAACGGATCCGCCACATTAAGATCTGTGTGTACTTTGCAAATCTTTATGTCCCCATCTTGGAAATGTTCTTGAATAGCGTGAAAACGTAGCTTGATATGCTTCAGCTTCTTGTGTGACCTTGGTTCTTGTGCATTGGCTATGGCGCCCATGTTATCACAGTAGATAGACATTGGGTCCAGCGCACTAGGAACCACACCCAGCTCTGTAATGAACTCTTTCATCCATATCGCTTCTTGTGAAGCCTCCAAAGCAGCCATGTATTCCGATTCAATTGAAGATCTCGCCACAACGCTTTGCTTTGCACTCCTCCAGCTAACTACTGCACCATTAAAAGTAAATACGGATCCAGATTGTGATTTAGAATCATCCGGATCGGTGTTCCAACTAGCATCGGTGTAACCATTAACAACGAGCTGTTCATCACCTCCATAAGAAAGAACCATATCCTTAGTTCTTCTCAAGTACTTAAGGATGTTTTTGACCGCTGTCCAATGATCCACTCCTGGATCACTTTGATATCTTCTAGTTAAACTAACAACATATGCAATGTCGGGTCTAGTACATAGCATGGCATACATTAGAGATCCTATGGCTGAGGCATAGGGAGTCTTACTCATCCTTTCTCTATCTTCTGCCGATGTCGGACTTTGAGTTTTACTCAAGGTCGTATTGGGCAACATGGGCAAGAACCCTTTCTTGCTATCTTCCATTCCAAACCTCTTTAGAACTTTGTCCAAATATGTACTTTGTGATAATGATATTTGGCGTTTTGATCTATCTCTATAAATCTTTATGCCTAATATGTAAGCTGCTTCGCCAAGATCCTTCATTGAAAAACTATTATTCAAATATTCCTTGACACTATTTAGAAGGTCTACATCATTCCCAATCAACAATATGTCATCTACATATAGTATTAAGAATTCTACAGAGCTCCCACTCACTTTCTTGTAAATACAAGCTTCTCCATAAGTTTGTACAAAACCAAAACTTTTGATCACCTTATCAAAACATTGATTCCAACTTCGGGATGCTTGCTTCAATCCATAAATGGACCGTTGAAGTTTGCATACCTTGTTAGCATCTTTAGGATCGACAAAACCTTTGGGTTGCATCATATACAACTCCTCATCAATGTCTCCATTGAGGAATGCTGTTTTGACATCCATCTGCCATATCTCATAATCATAATATGCAGCGATCGCTAACATAATCCTCACAGACTTTAGCTTCGCTACTGGTGAGAAAGTCTCATCGTAGTCAACTCCTTGAATTTGTCGAAACCCCTTTGCGACAAGTCGAGCTTTATAGACAGTAACATTACCATCAGCATCTGTTTTCTTCTTGAAAATCCATTTGTTCTCGACAGCCTTCCGGCCATCCGGTAAGTCCACCAAAGTCCATACTTGGTTTTCGTACATGGATCCAATCTCGGATTTCATGGCTTCTTGCCATTTATTGGAATCTGGGCTCATCATCGCTTCCTCATATGTCTCAGGGTCATCGGTGTTGTCCACCAACATGACACTCATAACGGGATCATACCAATCAGGAGTGGTACGAGTTCTTGTTGACCTGCGAGGCTCTGTAGCAACTTCAACCAAAGTGTCGTGATCATCATCATTAGTTTCCTCTCTAACTGGTGCAGGCACCACAGGAACTTCTTCCGGTGCTGCGCTACTCGCAATTTCGAGAGAAGGTTTGACAACCTCGTCGAGTTCTACTTTCCTTCCAGTCACTTCTTTCGAGAGAAATTCCTTCTCTAGAAAGGATCCATTCTTGGCAACGAAGATTTTGCCTTCGGATCTATGATAGAAGGTATACCCAATAGTTTCCTTCGGGTATCCTATGAAGACGCATTTTTCCGCTTTGGGTTCAAGCTTGTCCGGCTGTAACTTCTTTACATAGGCTTTGCAACCCCAAACTTTAAGGAACGACAATCTAGGTTTCTTCCCAAACCATAATTCATACGGTGTCGTTTCAACGGATTTAGATGGTGCCCTGTTTAAAGTGAATGCGGCTGTTTCTAATGCATAACCCCAAAATGATAGCGGTAAATCTGTAAGTGACATCATAGAATGAACCATATCTAAGAGAGTTCGATTACGACGTTCAGACACACCATTACGCTGTGGTGTTCCCGGCGGTGTCAATTGTGAAAGTATTCTGCATTTCTTCAAATGCTCGCCAAACTCGTAACTTAGATATTCACCTCCACGATCAGAACGTAGAAATTTTATCTTCTTGTTACGTTGATTCTCTACCTCACTTTGAAATTCCTTAAACTTCTTGAAAGTTTTGGACTTATGTTTCATGAAATAGATATACCCATATCTACTCAAGTCATCCGTGAAGGTAAGAACATAACGATAACCACCGCGCGATGCTACACTCATTGGACCACACACATCGGTATGTATGATTTCCAATAAGTCCATAACTCGCTCCATCATACCAGAAAATGGAGTCTTAGTCATTTTACCCATCAGACATGCTTCGCATCTTTCAAGTGATTCGAAATCAAGTGATTCAAGAAGTCCATCGGAATGGAGTTTCTTCATACGCTTCACTCCAATGTGACCAAGACGACAGTGCCACATATAGGTCGAGTTATCGCTCGATTTCAAATGTTTAGCCTCAATGTTATTAATATGTGTATTTCCACTATCGAGATTCAACAAGAATAGACCATCTATCAAAGGTGCATGTGCATAAAACATATTACTCATATAAATCGAAAAACCATTATTCTCGGACTTAAACAAGTAACCGTCTCGCAATAAAAAAGATCCCGATATAATGTTCATGCTTAACGCAGGCACCAAATAACAATTATTTAAGTATAAAACTAATCCCGATGGTAGATGAAGGGGTAGCGTGCCGACCGCGATCACATCAACCTTTGATCCGTTTCCAACGCGCATCGTCACCTCGTTCTTCGCTAGCTTCCGTTTATTCTGCAGCACCTGTTTCGAGTTACAAATATGAGCAACCGAACCAGTATCAAATACCTAGGCACTACTACGAGTACTAGTGAGATACACATCAATAACATGTATATCAGATATACCTTTCTTCTTGATGTTGCCGTTCTTCAAATCCGCCAAGTACTTTGGGCAATTCCGCTTCCACTGACCTTCTCCCTTGCAGTAAAAGCACTCAGTATCAGGCTTAGGTCCAGCCTTGGTCTTCTTCGTCGGCGTGAAAACTTTCTTACCACCCTTCTTGAAGTGTCCCTTCTTCTTAGACTTGCCTTTCTTGAATTTGGTGGTCTTATTGACCAACAACACTTGGTGCTCTTTCTTGATCTCCACTTCTGCAGATTTCAACATGGCAAAGAGTTCTGGCAACGTCTTGTTCATGTTTTGCATGTTGTAGTTCATCACAAAGTTCTTGTAACTTGGTGGTAGTGATCGGAGGACGCGATAAATCCCCAAAGCATTAGGAATCACTATACCCAAGCTTTGAAGTTTTCAATTGCCGCATGAGTCTCAAAGATCAATTTGAGATCCTCGACAATATCATATGGGTCTGATTTCTCAAACCTTTTCTGAAGCTCCGATTCTAAACCATACAAGATAGCACACTGAACTGTGGAGTACTGAGTCTTCCGAGTGAGGTAAACATTCTTTACTTCATCGGCAGCATCAGCTGCAGGTGGGTCACCCAGCGGTGCATCCAGCACATAGGTCAAATTACCAGCTGTGAGGACAATCCTCAAATTGCGGAACTAATCCGCGAAGTTGCTTCCATTGTTTTTCAACTTTTCTTTCTCTAGGAACGCATTAAAATTGATGGTAGGGGCTGCCATTGATCTACAACATATTTGCAATAGTTTAGACTAAGTTTATGACAAATTGAGTTCAAATTAATAATAAAATTAATCTAGGTGAACTCCCACTCAAAATAATATCCCTCACATTGTTTTAGTGATCACACGAACCAAATCCACCACATCAACACCGATCATCACGAGAGTTGATATAGTTTCAATGGCGAACAATCGACATGTTCATCATATCTACTATATGATTCATGCTTTACCTTTCGGTGATCCGTGTTCCGAGACCATGTCTGTACATGCTAGGCTCGTTAAGATCAAACCTTAGTTTCCGCATGAGCAAATCTGGCTTGCTCACGTTGTATGCACTTGCAGAATCTAACACACCCGATCATCACGTGGTGCTTCGAAACAACAAGCTTTAGCAACGGTGCTAACTAAGGGTGAACACTTTATGACTTGAAATTTATGTGCATGAGGGATCATCTTGTAATGCTACCGTCGTCTACTAAGCAATACAAGATGCATAAAGGATTAATACACATGCAATTCATAATATGTGATATGATATGGCCTTTCTTCTTTGTGCTTCCGATCTCCATCTTCAAGCACGAACATGATCTCCATCATCACCGGCATTGCATCAAGGTCAATGACGCTTCTCCATGGTTGTCGTCCACCGGCTTCAACTATTACAACTACTTTGAATAGACACGTGGGTCTTAACATAAATTAAAGACAACCATATGGCTCCTGCCGGTTGCCAACTTACAATAAGGAACATTGCATACATCAAATATAATCACAATCATGGCCATATCACATCACGGCACACCCCTGCAAAACAAAGTTAGACGCCTCTACTTTCTTTGCATGTTTTACGTGGTTTGGGGCTTTCAATAAGTGTCGATCTAACTTACGAACATGAACCACAACATTGATTCTAGTATTGTTAATCACCCGTTGTAAATTGGATCTTAACTATGCTAGGAGAAACAGGCACCCGCAAAGCCACTTATGCAATACAAGTTGCATGTCAAGCGTGGAGAAAGTCTCATGAACGATGTCATGTAAGGTTAGCCCGGGCCGCTTCATCCCAACATCCCGCAAGATGCAAAGTACACAAGAAGCAATCGACAATAAAAGCATCAACGCCCACAATGACCGTTGTGTTCTACTCGTGCAATAGATCTACATATAGACACGGCTCTGATACCACTGTAGGGTTTCGTAGCATGGAAAACAAAAAATTTCTACCGCATACAAACAAACAAGCCAAGATCTATCTACTAGATTGTAGCAACGAGTCGATAGAATAACTCACCCTCGAAGATTCCAAAGTGTTTAACAAGAGCGGATTCTCGTGGGTGATGTAGTCGTACTCTTCCCGATCTCAAGATCGCATAGACGATCCTTCTGGCGCTGCGTTCCGGCAGCGCTCCCGCAGTCGGTCACATGTTCGGTACTCGACGAAGACCTTCCTCTCCCTTGTTCCAGCAGGCAGCGGAGGTTGTAGCACTCTCCTCGCGATTCCGGCAGGACAACAGCGTGGTACCGGAAGTAGAGGGGAGATCTCGCAGGGCTTCGCTTTAAGCCGGAGCGAGTATGGTGGATGATGAGAGAGCCCTTGACGTTCTAGGGTTTAGACACGCCAAGGAGGGGGCTAGGACGGCGGCTAGGGTTTCACCTAGGCGGCGGCGGCGAGTGCCCTAGGGCCGGCGGTGGCTATGGAGGCGGCGGCTTGGGGCTAGGGTTTAGAGGTGTAGGAACTTGTGTCTAGGAGGGGAGCCTTGCCCCTCCTTATATAGGTGGAGGAGGGCCGGCCAAGGGGAGGGGAGTCCCTCCCCAACTCGGCTTGGTGGTGCACCGGCGGTGGGAGGAGGAACTCCTCCCCCAAGTCGGTTTCCACCTCCCTCTCCACTTCCCAAAAATAGCCGTTTGACTTTCAAACTTGGCGTTTGACTTTTCAAACTAGGATTTGAATAAACCCTCTATTTTGTTCAGAGATGACACCGAGTACATAATGCAATCATACCAACTTGATATAACACATTCATGTACCCTTCCCCTCCGGAGTGCCAGACATTCCGGAACCTTCTAGAACATTTCCGATGAAAACACCGGAACCATTCCCCAACTCCAAAACGGGACTTTCCTTATATGAATCTTATTCTCCGGACCATTCCGGATCTCCTCGTGATATCCCGAATCCCATCCGAGACTCCGAACAACATTCGGTCTCTTTCTCATCATTCCATAACTACTCAAACAACGTCGAATCCTTAAGTGTGTCTCCCTACGGTTCGTCAATTATGCAGACATGATCGAGACACTTCTCCGAACAATAACCAATAGAGGAATCTGGAAATTCATATGGCTCCCACATATTTCTACGATTACTTTGCGATCGAATGAACCACTTACATACGATACCAATTTCTCTTTGTCTCACGATAGTTTACTTATCCGAGGTTATGATCGTCGGTATCTCTGCATACCTAGTTCAACCTCGTTACCGATAAGTACTCTTTTCTCGTTCCCGTGATATGTGATCCCTTGTGAGCCAGTCACATGCTTGCAAGCTAATTGGATGACATTTCACCGAGAGGGCCCAGAGTATATCTATCCGTCATATGGATGGACAAATCCCACTCTTGATCCATGTGTCTCAACCAATACTTTCTGAACACTCAATGCCACCTTTATAGCCACCCAGTTACGGTGTGGTGTTTGATGTCATCAAAGCATCCATCCAGTAAAGGTGATATGCATGATCTCATGGTCGAAGGAATTAGGTTACTATGTATCAGAAAGCATATAGCAATTGAACTATTAAAATGACTTGATCTTTATGCTATGCTTATCTATAGGAGTATGTCCACCATATCATTCTCCTAATGATATGATCTTGTTGTTAATAACATCTCAATGTTCATGATAGGGAAACCACAATCATTTATTAACCAACAAGCTAGTGATGTATAGAGGCTTTACTAGGGACTTCAATTTAAGTTTACAAATCACACAAGTATTAATGTTTCCTTGTTAATACCATTATAGCATGAATATAAACATTTATCATAAACACAAAGATATAATAATAACTACATTTATTATTGCCTCTAGGGCATATCTCCAACAGGCGCGGCCTACCAGGTGGCGGCGCCTGGGGGTCTGGCCCACTTGGGACCCTCCAGGCTGCCTCCTCAAAGCCACCTTCTTTCTCTCTCCCGAAAAACACCGAAAAACTTGCTCAAGCTCAAGTTCTTGTTGTTCTTGCTCGCGATTTTTGATCTCCTTGTTCATCCCATCTCAAGTGCTGATTTTTGGAGGGTTTGTTCCTTGGTATGTGCCTCCTCCACTTGTCCAGTTAGATTTGTTATTGGTAGATTGTATCTTGAGTATTTTGCTGCTATAGGTGACAGGTTGTTTGATCTTGCATGCTTGTTCTATGCTTATAAACTCTGTTTTGATGCATCTGTAGTCCTCTAGCAAGTTCCTATAGTAGTTTCTCATCATTTATCAACTTAGAAATCAATTGGTTTGATGGTTGTCTAAAATTTCAGCAAGGAAGATGAGTGCTTACCCACTAACCAATATGACTTGATGGTGCATGAGCCAATGAAGGTTCATCATGAAGAGGCAGTTTTTCCTTCTATATATCCATGCCATGAATTTATGAGAACTGCGGGGATCCTCCAAGATTTCCAAACTATTGTTACAAATGCAGGGTTGGAACACTTTGTTGAAGGTGAACCATTCCAATATGTTAAGCTAACCATGGATTTTTGTAGGACTTCCGGTTCACTTGGTCTACATCTAATCCCATGACCATTACAAAATATATAATATATCTGTCGACCTGCCTTTTGCTGATTGTTGTGCAGCAATTAGAGTACCTCAGTGGGGATCTTGTGAGAAGATCAAGGAGAGGCCCAAGTCACTTGTGGATTTATATGCTGAGATTTGCCAAGGTTTCGACTTCTCAAAGTAAATTGGTAAAATTCGGAACATTTAGCTCCCAGCTATTAGATACTTTGCCTATTTCATTACCAAGTGTGTTCTTGCTAGAAAGATTGCTAGAAAGTTTTCTTCTTTTGATCTAGGTTTTATCGCAACTGCTTTGAATAGGAATAGATCTTATAGCTTGGGTGCTCTAATAGCTCACCGTCTCACCACCAACCGTGAGAAGGGTAGAATTTGTGGAGGTCTCATTGCTTCTAGGTTGCTAGCTTTCCATGGTTTAGAGCCTCACTATTCAGATTTTCAGTTTCCCATAGAGAGGCTTGATATTGAATCCATGATTCAGCATGGTTTTGTTTCCTTGGGGGCTAATGTGAGAAGTTTACCGTATGAATTATCGTTTGCCCAGCAAGGTCGGAGAAAGGGTAGGACTGAGAAAATAGTTTATTTGCCTACACCTGCTTTGTTTAATTTTGATAACAGGCAAGGATGGTCGCTTACGGAGGAGGAGGTTGACACATTTGTGGGGGAACTCTCCCAGCAAGAGGAGAATGTTGAAGAGGATGCCGAAAAGTATTCGGTTCATCCCTCCAACTTGGGAGAATCTTCATACCAGCAACCCTCATTTGATTGGGGTGCGTCTTCTTCTTCATCACAGGTGCCTGACTATGATCATTCCTATGATGACCCACCAGCTTGGGGGTACTATCCGCGCTTTTGAGCCCCACTTAGGCCAAAATCCTAAGCTTGGGGGGAGGTATAATGTGTCACACTCATCTATATATCATGTTCGGTCGGTTCTTTGTACATCCATTGTTTTTGCTTTCTTTTTGGTTTTTGTTGCTGCTTTCTCAAAAACACAAAAATACCAAAAATATTTTTGTTGTTTCTTTTGGTTTGTTTCTTTGTTTCTTTGCTTTGTTTTGCCTTAAAAGAAAATTCCAAAAATATTTTTCTTTGTTTGGTTTGCTTTGTTTTTGTTTGGTTTTCTTTGTTTGCTTGTTTCTAAAAAATTCGAAAACACCAAAAATATTTGTTCTTCTTCTTTGGTTTTGTGAGTTCTTTGCAGGGTTCAGTCGTCCAAAGTGGATTTTGGTTTCATGTTAATTATTCAAGTCACACAAGTGAAGGGCAATAATGAAGATTAAGATAACTCGAGGTGTGGTAAGAGGCTAGTAACAAACTCTATTTGTTTCATTCTTGTACATATACTCTTTGTTGTGAGCATGCTTAGCCTGTTTGTGTAAGGTGTATGTCATTATGGATGCTTAGTAGTTCTTGCTTGTCTATGATTAGCTCCAGCTTGCTAATAGTTTGTAGCATGTCATATGAATGTTTGCTTGCATTGTTTTATTCATACTTTGGTATGACATTGTGGTATCCTCCTCTGACTGTTCATGTGAATCGACTTGGCACATGCTCACGCATGCATATGACTAATCAATAGTCAGTAAGCCTCGATGATTTATTTTTCCTCAGAGTTTTTATATCACTTTCATGCCATAATTAGTCTTGTTTTGTTGCAAGCATGATTATGACAATTATTGCTCTCTCGTTTGTCGCTCCCTCTCTATTGCTAGCCTTCACTTGCACTGAGTATGTGATATACCTATGCTTCCAACTCCCCCAAACCAATATTGCCAGCTGTGTCCACCATACCTACCTATTAGCACCATTTGCTACTTCAGTGCATATTCTATATGCCGTGTTTTCTTCCAAAATAAAATGTTTGTCTGTTTTGAGAAAGTTAGTTAATAAAGCTCTCACGAACTTGATGGCACACTTTATTCTTTGCGCTTAATAATTCTGAACCATTGTGACTTGTCCATGAAAGTTATATGCTTGCAAATTATATGATGGGAGTCAGCAGAACCGTGTTGTCACGGGGAACGCTTTCAACACTTGTTGGATATCTCATCCAGTTGATTCCTTGCTCTTTTGTTTACGGATGTCGACGATGTGAAATAAAAGGGGAGGTTGTGAGTTCATGGAGTTTATACATTGTGTTAGAGAAACGCCTGGGCCGCTAGCCTAAGCCATGCCTAATCATGGTGGAAACTTGTAGCATCACCATAATGAGCATCTATGAAGCATCCTCAATAAAAAAGCTATGCATATGGTAAATAAAAATATTGCTGAGATGCTCATTGTCTGCTTGCCTTGTCATTTTGGTTATGGGAAAGCTCATGTACCATGTGTAAGGGGTACCCCGTTGGCGGTTCTCGATGATATGCATGTATTTACAATGACAAGAAATTTCAGGTGAGCAAAGTTGAGTAGCATGCGGAGCGGCCCTCGTACTCAAGGGACTTGGGATTTCCAGTTTATGGTCTGTCAAGCATATGATTCAGAGTGGACCTCACTTTCACCTTAACCACATGAAGATGCCTATGATAGGGGCAATGAGAGCTCAAAGGTAATGAGTACCTTCCTTTCAGCATTTGGAAGCCTTTCAAACCTTTAAAAACCATTTTCACAACTTTGTTGAGTCACCACTTATTCTATGAGAACCTTCTTGAGAGCATAGTTGTCATTCTTGTGTTTGTTCCAAAACTTGGTTAATTATGTCATGACTTTGATGCTTGTATCTCTGATATCTTTACTTCTAGTTTTCATGTGAACTTCAGAGGTGCCTTGGCATTTATATTGTGCTCTTCAAACAAAGGCAAGCGAGATACCACTCCATCATACCTTATTATGAGCATTGCAATGTTGCTTATGTTTATGTTTCATGCAACTTATTATTATTGAGTGGGTTTCTCTTCATAGCTTGCAATGACTATTGAGTAGACTTAGTTGCATACTCCTTATTATGAATTGTCTAAGCATCTACTCCTGTGCTGAGAATACTTACATCATATGAAGCAAAGTGTTCGTGAAAGTTATTTTATTGCACTCAGTTTTCAACTGAATTGCTTGAGGATAAGCAATAAGCTAAGCTTGGGGGGAGTTGATACGTCCAAAACGTATCTACTTTCTCGAACACTTTTCTATTGTTTCTCCTCTAAAATTGTGTGATTTGGATACAACTAACACGGACTGATGCTGTTTTCAGCAGAATTACCTTGGTGTCTTGTTTTTGTGCAGAAAATGAACTATCAGGAAAAATCCCGAAAAATATGGCGAAAATTATATTTCACCAGAAGATCCACGGAGCCAGAAGAAGAGACGGATAGGAGGCCTGGGGGGCCCACCCCCACCCCAGGAGCGGGCCCACCACTGGCCGCGCCTGGAGGGGGTGCAGCCACCCTAGGCACCCCTCGGCCTCCC
Source organism: Avena sativa (assembly GCA_916181665.1). NCBI lineage: Eukaryota > Viridiplantae > Streptophyta > Magnoliopsida > Poales > Poaceae > Avena > Avena sativa. The sequence goes on along the minus strand of OV702297.1, from coordinate 365,373,916 downwards.
TCTGCGCCTATAAGTTGCCTTTCGACCTAAAAACCGAGGGGGGTTTGATAGTTTTCCAGAAAGAGTTCCTCTCCACCGCCGCCACCAAAAACCAAGATTCGGATCTAGAAACTCCGCTCTGGCACCCTGTCGAGATGGGGAATTTGGAGAGGATCATCGCCATCGTCATCACCAACGCATCTCCATCAACCACCGATGTTTCCCTCAGCCATGGGTGAGTAATCCCCTGCTGTAGGCTTGGGCATGGTAGGGATTGGATGAGTTTTATCATGTAATAGAATAAGATCTGTTAGGGCATAGTTCCTAGTATCTCTATTTGTGATATTTGATTTTGTTGCAACTTGTTATGCTTAATGCTTGTCACTGGGGCCCGAGTGCCATGATCTCAGATCTGAACTTATTATTGAATTATTATGATAGTATTGTTTGTGATCTTATCTGCAAGTTGTGTACACATATAATTGTCCGGATCCAAAGGCCCCAAAGTGACAATAATTGGGACAACCGGAGGGGATGGCTGTGGTGTGAGGATCACATGTGTTCACGGAGTGTTAATGCTTTATTCCGGTACTCTATTAAAAGGAGCACCTTAATTGCGAGTAGTTCCCTAGAGGCCTCGCTGCCACAGGCTGGCTGGACAGAAGATGTTGTGCAAGTTCTCATTGCGAGCACGTATGACTATATTTGGAGCACATGCCTAGGATTGTTTAGTACTTGTATGCTTGTTATTATTTATCTTCAATGCCCTAAATCTTGAAGTTACATGTTTAGACTCTTCCATGCAACTCCCGTCCATCCATCCCTATGTCTACCGCACTCGAATCCTACTGTTACCGTTACTGTTACTGTTGCTCCTTTTTCGCTGTTGTTGTTGTTGTTGTTGCTTTGTTGTTGCTACTACCAAACTGTTGCTATTGATAAACTTCTGTGAGCAAGAAGTATTTCCAGGTGCAGCTGAACTGACAACTCAGTTGTTAAGGCTTGCAAGTATTCTTTGGCTCCCCTTGTGTCGAATCAATAGATGCAGTTGGATGGCGGTCTATGTACCTTGTTGTATTTCCCAATCGAATCTCACAGGATCTTTCTGACTAGTAATTGCATTGTTATGCCTTGCTCAGTTCCTGTCAATTGCCCTGCTGTAATTTGTTTACCCTTCATGCCATGTTTATCTAAGGAGAGCACCTCTAGTGAACTATGGACCTCGGTCCAATCTTTACCATTGATACATCCTCCACTGTTACTTGTTTACTTGTTGCAAACAATTACCTTCCACACCATACGTTTAATCCTTTGTTACAGCAAACCGGTGAGCTTGAAAACCTCACTGATTCGTTGGGGCAAAGTCTTGAGTTTGTGTTGTGCAGGTCTCCGCGTTGCTTGCAACACCTGTGTGACATTTCCTTCCTCATACTGGTTCGATAACCTCGGTTTCTTAACTAAGGGAAAACTTGCTGATGTGCTGCTTCACACCTTGCTCTTGGGGTTTCCCGACGAAGCGCTCCCACTTGGACTGGCGTTGCATCAAGATTTTTCTAGCACCGTTGCCGGGGAGGCTAAGGACATCTTCACTAGGGGAGTCCTCCACTTCCTTTCTCTTTACTTTGTTTTTAGTTTGCTCTGTTTCTTTCGCTTGGTTTTGTTTGCCTCTTTCCAAAAAAAAACCAAAAAAATTAGTCTAGTTTGGTTTGCTTGCTTTATTCAAAAACACCAAAAAATTAGTTCCTACTATAGTTGTTGGTCTGTTGTTGCCTTGGTTGGTCATGCTTTCTATCAATGGATGGTTTCTTTCAAACTAGTTCTTATTGGCAAGGCGGGTTCATAGAAGAACAAAAGTATTATTATAAGGAAAACCGTTTGTCACAAAAAGGGAAACACTTATGGGAACAAATTGATAAGTTCAATACTATTGCTAGAGATGTGTGCTCTACTTATAATGTTACTTATTGCTTTGATAAAGATTGTTGCTGTAGGAGGTATAAACACCTCCCTTTTCAATGTGAGTATAATGATAATGTTACCATATCTTCTTATGTTAAAGGAAATTATGACTTTGATGATGTGGAACAAATTGAAGAATTTATTGCCTTCAAGGGTACATTTGAACTTGCCAGTTTGCTTGAAAATACTGATGATGCACCTTATGATTGCGAGGTTTCGGAAATAATTAAATTCTGCTTTGATAATTACAAGGAAGAAAATAGCTATATTCTTGAATATTTTAATAGATGCTTTCCGCAGATGGAAGAGACTAATGCCTTGCAGGACCCTATGGAAGAAGAAATTGCTGAAACTGAAAGCTCATTAGATGAAAAAGAGGAGGAGAGTGATGAACAAAAGGAGGAACAATAGATCTACCCATACCTACCTTCCAATGAGAGTAACTCTTTATCCCTTACATTATTTGATTGTCCCCCATGCTTACCAAAGGAGGATGAATGTTATGTTCATGTGGATTCTTTTGACATATCTACTTTGGGTAAAACCTGTGAAGGTTTTAATCCCACTATATTTGAGCTTGATAGAAATTATGTGTTTGTAGATCATGAAAAGTATGCTTTATGTGATAGCTATATTGTTGAGTTTATTCATGATGATACTGAAAAATATTATGAGAGAGGAAAGTATGGTTGTAGGAGTTTTCATGGTACTAAAACACCTCTCTTTGTGCTGAAAGTTTTGAAGTTACTCTTGTCTTATCTTCCTATGCATGTCACTTTGTTCTTCATGAATTTATTTGTGTACAAGATTCCTATGCATAGGAAGAGATTCAGACTTAAATTTGCTTTGAATTTGCTTCTTGATGCTCTCTTTGACTTCAATTCATAATTCTTATGAGAGGATCTTCTCAAACTTTTCGTGCCTATCTTAAAGGCGTTAAAGAAAAGTACTTGTTGGGAGATAACCCAAGAGTTTACTTGAGTCTTGGAAGTTATTAATTCATTAATGACCTCTCCTTATCCTTTTTTTTTGCTTTTTGTGCCAAGAATGACCTCTAGTGAGAGGGAAGTAAGATTTGAGGAGTTGCTGTCCCGAAACAGATTTCTGTCCTCCACCATAAAAATTCTTGAGGAGTCTCTGTACTCGGATTGAGCTCAAACTTTACGAATAAATCCCCCATTATGTTAGATAACTTTCGTTAGTTTAACACTTTTTGATTTGAGCAACATAAAGTCTTCGAAAAAATCGGTTTCTACCTGCTGGTCTGTTTTGACAGATTTCTGTCATTATTTGCATTTGCTTCTTATTGATTCCTTTTTAAGTTATCTTTTGGGGAATTGAGCTTTTTGAAGGAGTTAATATAGTAGCTTGTGTTTTTAGTGAAAATCCTTGCTGTTCTAAAGCTTTGCCAGAGGTCTAATATCTTTTGAATAAACTAATGTTGCTAATGAAGATTGTGTGAAGTTTTGTATGAAGGAAAAATTTCAGGTGTCGAGAGAGAATGATGTAATGAGATGAAGAATGGACAAAAGCTCAATATTGGGGATGCCACCATGGTGTCACCCCAAGAAATATCCAAGAGGTACAAGCGTCAAAGCTTGAGGATGCCCAAGGCATCCCCTTCTTCATTAATAAAAAGCTTAGGTTTGTCTAGACACTTCGTTTTTATTGTTTTATGCACAGTTGTGTTGTTCTTGGAGCGTCTTAGTTTTTCTTTGCTTTGCTTAGGTTGTTTAGTTTGCTTGAATAAAGTAGTTTGGACCCCTGTTCTCGCTGTGTTGTTTTGCAAATAAGTTGCTTGGTGTTGGAAAGGAGTAGTAAGTTCTTGCTTAAAGTGCAAGAGGAGCTTGCATTGACTGTGACTTAGACTTTAGCATGACATGCTAGGTGTTGTTTTGACCTTACGCTTAGTTATTATTGCTGTATCACATCTTGTTCCAAACAATTGGGATTGCTTAGTGTGCCTTGAAGAAATTATGCGTTGTTTTAGCATGCAAAAGCATAGTATAGTGGTATTATCCTTTGATGCTTTGTTTGGGTTGACTTGGCACATGCTCACACCATGTAATGACTCTCACAAGTCACCATTAGCCTCTATGATCATTTAGTCCTTGACTTGTAGTACCACTTTATGCTTTGATTAGTAAGGCTTTGTTGCTCTGCATGATTTTGGCCATTATGCTCTCTTAGTTGGTTGCTCCCAGTCTTTTGCTAGCCTCCACTTGTATGAGTAAGTTCCACTTATGCTTACAACTCCCAAGAAACCAAGTTTTTCCAAAGTGTCCACTATAAACTCCTATGCATGGTGTGTTACACCATTCCAAGTATATTCTTGTTTTCAGCTATCTTCCAATTAAAAACTATTTTGTTATGTGAAAACTTAGTGATTAAAGCCCTCACGAACTTGATGGCACATTTTAATTCTTTGACCCTAATAAACTTGAACCATTGTGTCATCTATGTTGTATATGCTTGCACTTATACGTTGGAATTAGCAGAACCGTGCTGTCACGGGGAACATTTTCAACATTGCACTTGTACTCTGTACTTAGTTGATATCATGCTCTTTTGTCTATGGATGTCACCGGTGTGAAATAAAGAGGGAACTTGTAAGTTTGTGAATTTTGTATTCTGTGTTAGAGAAACACCTGGGCCGCTAGCCTAAGCCATGCCTAATCATGGTGGAAAATTGCAGCATCACCATAGTGAGCTATCTATGAAGCATCCTCAATAAAAATCTATGCATATAGTAAATAAAAAGATCGCTGAGATGCTCATTGTCTGCTTGACTTGTCACTTTGGTTATGGGAAAGCTCCTGTACCATGTGCAAGGGGTACCCCGTTGGCGGTTCTCTATGATATGCAAATACTTACAACGATAAGAACTTATCTGTGATAGAAGTTGAGTATGCATGAGGTGTGGCCCTCGTATTCAAGGGACTTGAGATTGCCAACTTATACTTCGTCAAGCATATACTCCATATTTGTCACTTTAACCTTAATCACTTCAAGATGCTTATGATAGGGGCAATGAGGGCTGAAAGCTAACAAGTACCTTAATTTTTGGAAGCTCTTTTTGAAACTTGTAATCCCTACTTCCTTTATAAAAAGGCCTTTCTTCCACCACTATTGAGTCTCCACCTTCTACCTTTAGGCACCATTAAGAGAGCATAGTTGTCATTCTGTGTGCAATATTCCATAGCTTATTGATTGATGCATATTGTGATATTACTTGTTCTTGTACTATTTGTTTCTAGTCACCCTTGTGAACTTTGAAGGTGTCCTATGCATCTATTTGCTACTCTATGAGGGACAAGCTAATTGCCACTATGCTATGTTTTTTGTATGTGAAACAAACAAACATTTTCCAATGCATGTTATTCATGATCTTTGTTTGTATCTTGTCATGTTGCATGCATAGTTACTATGTCCTATTGTTAGAACTCCATCTTTCATGCACATGTTTAGAGTTCTTTGATCCTAGCTTTAAATGCTTGCAAATGGTTGGATCTTTATTGTGAGGGTGCATGTCACCTCAAAAATTATTCTTTTATCACTTACCTACTCAAGGACGAGCAGGAGTTAAGCTTGTGGATGTTGATATGTCGGAAACGTATATATAATTTTTGATGCTCCATGCTTGTTAGTATCTACTTTGCTTTGCTTTGTCTACACTTTGAGGTGCTTTTTACATATTTTCTGGTACTAACCTATTAACAAGTTGCCATAGTGTCAGTTGCCTGTTTTCTGTTCTTTTTGGTTTCAGAAAAGTTAGTAACGAAATATTCTCGGAATTAGACGGGACAAACTTCAAAGTCAATAACTTTCCGTGGGGAACAAGAAGTCTAGAGGGGAGATGGAGAAGCGTTCCAGGGCAGCCAAACCCCCCTAGGTGCGGCCAGGGGTCGGCCCATGCCTGGGTAGAATTTGACCCCCCTGGTCGCCTCCTCGGCCTCCCCCTTCGCCTATAATAAGCCCCCGATGCAGAAACCCTAAGGACCCCATCAAATCTCTAGGAAACCGTCTGTAGCCATCACCACCATCGTCCCTAGATCGGGGGGATCTGAAGTTCTTCCCGGCACCCTGCCGGAGAGCAAATCATCCCGGAGGTCTTCTCTCCGGTATTATGCGTGAGTAGTTCCACCTTGGACTATGGGTCCATGTAGTAGCTAGATGGTTGTATCTCCTCCTTTGTCCTTTCATGTATAGATCTTGTGAGCTCCGTTCATGATCAAGATCTAATCTATTTGTAATCATGCATGTTGTGTTTGCGGGGATTCGATGGATATTGAGATTATTATGTTGGTTTGATTAATGGTTTTATCTTTATGATTCTATCATGTATGTGTTGTTTGTGATCTTGCATGCTCTCCGTTGTTAGTAGTTATCTTGGACAAGTAGTTGCTAGTGACTCCAAGTGGGGGTATTTATGCTCGATAGTGGGTTCGTGCCTCTAGTTTCCAAGGGAAGTGACAGAAATATCTTCGGTTGTAGATGTGTTATTGCTACTAGGGAGAAAACAACGGTCTCTTGTTCATGGAACATGTGGACTGTTTACCTTACACACTTTGCTTAAAGCAGTTGTCTGTTGCTTGCAACTTAATACTGGAGGGGGTTCGGATGATAAACTAAAGGTGGACTTCTAGTCATAGATGCAGTTGGATGGCGGTCTATGTATCTTGTTGTATTGCCCAATCGAATCTCATAGGATATTTATGACTAGTAATTGCATTGTTATGCTTTGCTTAGTTCCCGTTAATTGCCCTGTTGTAATTTGTTTACCCTTTATGCCATGTTGTTTATCTAAGGAGAGCACCTCTAGTGAACTATGGACCCCCGGTCCAATATTTACCATTGATACATCCTCATTGTTACTTGTTTACTTGTTGCAAACCATTACCATCCACACCATACGTTTAATACTTTGTTACAGCAAAACGGTGAGCTTGACAACCTCACTGATTCGTTGGGGAAAAGTCTTGAGTTTGTGTTGTGCAGGTCTCCGCGTTGCTTGCAACACCTGTGTGACGTTTCCTTCCTCCTAATGGTTCAATAACCTTGGTTTCTTAACTGAGGGAAAACTTTCTGATGTACTGCTTCACACCTTGCTCTTGGGGTTTCCCGACGAAGCGCTCCCACTTGGACTGGCGCTGCATCAAGTGTCTATAAAAGAATACAAACAAGAAGCATCACACTTACCATTGCACAACTCATAGAAGAAAGCAACTCACCATTATATAACTTAGCTTGCAACAAGTACGGAAATCACAATAGAGATGCATAAAGATAAATCATAATTAGAATTGGCAAACTTTGTTCCTGGTCAGAGAATAACTGGCAAATAGTTTCACAAATAATGCTTTGTAGAAGTTTTCAAAACAGGAGCACTCTTTGCTCAAAAAGGTCTTTCACAAGTGAAGGCTTTCAAAGTAATACTCAATAGATAAGAGTTTTGTGTAAACAAGGAAGCGAGCGGGGGAGGAGAGCGCAAAACCAATGGGAGCGGGAATCGTGCCTGCCGTCGCATCTTTATGCAATCCACAATCCAAGGAGGAACCAGCCGCTGATCCCAAATAGGATTGTGCCGCTTGCGGAAGAATCTTCACCGAAACTTGCACCAAAATTATTATTCGGCATAAAATCACCTGATTACTGTACAACAGACTTAGCAGGCAGATGATTGATACGCCCAATTTGCATCACCTTTATATATCATAATTTACCTCTATTCATTGATATATGTCTTATTATGACTTTTCATCTGTTTGTGCATGTTGGATGATTCTTGGAGGATGGACTGCCGGAGCCTGGATTTTGATGGAAAAGAAGGCGTTTCGGTGCAATTTCGCGAAGATCAGAAAAATACCAGAAAAATATGGGCAAATATTATTTTTCCAGAAGATTGAGGAAGCTAGAAGGAGGAGCGAAGAGGGGCCGCAGGGGTCCCACACCCCCTAGGCGCGGGTCCCCCCTGGGTCGTGCCTAGGGCAGGTGTGGCCCACCTGCCCGGCTCCCGACTCTGCCCATTCGCCTATATCTTCCCTACGAAACCCTAAGGCTAGGGGCGACCACAAATAGATTTCCACCGCCTCTGGGGGCAGAAAACACCAAGAGAGAAAGATCTCCCCGGCAGAAAGATTTCTGTCGGGGGAATTCCTTCCTGGAGAGGGGAGACCGTCGCCATCAACACCATCGTCAAGCTAGGCTTCATCAGTATCATCATCATCCACACCATTATCCACCAGCACCATCATCACCACTCCGTCCTGCTGTAACAATTGTATTGGATATTGATGTTCTTAGGGGAAACTTTCTCGGTGTTGATTACTATTGTAGTTGATGCTTATGAGTGGAACCATTGGATTATTGTTTATGTTCAAATTGTTATCCATTACCATATCATTTTTGATCTTGATCCATATGATGTCTTGTGAGTAGTTCGTCGTGTTCTTGAGGACATGGGAGAAGTCATGTTGTTAGTAGTGGATTTGTGTTTAGTTATTATTCAATGGTTTAGTATTTAAGTTGTGGTTCTATTCTTCTAGTGGTGTCATGTGAATGTCGACTACATGATACTTCACCATTTATGGGCCTAGGGGAATGCATTGTGTATTTGTCTACTAATTGTGGGGTTGCCGGAGTGACAGAAACCTGAACCCTCGTTAGGACACCTTTGCACAAGGGAGTGTAGGATCTCAGAGTTTAAGGATGTGGTTAGATTTATATCTTAATTACTTTCCTGTAGTTACGGATGTTTGCAGGGGGTTTAATCACAAGTATGTATTAGTCCAAGTAAGGGAGGTATGTTAGCATAGGTTCACCCACACAAACTTACAACACCAGAGAAGAGTACTCAGCTATTTGAAATGAAAGCACTTGACAAAATTACCATGTGTCCTCGAGAACGTTTGGTCCCTATAAGTATTTCCACCGGCTTGTCCTTTGCTAAGAAAGGATTGGGCCACTTCCTGCATTTGTTCTTTATTACTTGCTCTTTGTTTTGTTGCCTTATCATAAAACCACTAAAAATCCATTTGCTAAGTATTTACAGGGAGTTCCTGCTCCATACCACTGTTCAACACCTTCTGCTCCTTGTTGGGATCGACACTCCTATTTATCGAAAGTATTGTGATACACCCCCTATACTTGTGGGTCATCAAGACTATTTTATGGCGTCGTTGCCGGGGAGTGAAGCGCTATTGAAGAGTGGAACTGGTAAGGAAAACTTCTACTATGAGTATTGCTATTGTTATTGCTTGTTACTTTGTTTCCAATATGGATAACCCACTTGGTTTTTGTTTGGGAAAACTACTACCACTGCTAGGGTAGTAGATGAACCACCACCTGTTGAGATAGATCCTTTTAAGATACCTACAAGTATTGTTAATCGTGTTATGGATAATTATTATTTTGGGGATGGAACTGTCCATCCTGGTGATCACTTGCTTTTTATCCATGAATTATGCGGGTTGTTTAAGTGTGCAGGTATCACAACTGAACAGGTGAAGAATAAGTTACTCTCCATATCCTTGAAAGGGAGAGCTGAAGAATGATATAAGCTGCTGAAGAATGGACAATTCATGGAATGGGAGGATATTGCATCTCTCTTTTACTCTAAATTTTATCCTCCCAGTGAAATTCATAAGGATAGAAATCTTATATATAACTTTTGGCCTCTTGATGGAGAGAGTACAACTCAAGCTTGGGGGAGATTGAAGTTACTAATGCTTAAATGTCCTATTCATGAACTCCCTAACAATATTATTGTCAATAAATTTTATGCTAGGCTTTCTCTTCATGATAAATATTTACTAGATGCTTCTTGTGTTGGATCATTCACACGTATGAAGGAAGAAGCTAAATGGGATCTACTAGACCGTATTCAAGAGAACACTGAAGCTTGGGAGAATGACAAAGGAAGAAAGTCAGGTATAAACTATGATTATGAATGCATTAAATCTTTTATAGGAACTGATGACTTCCGTGATATTAGCAATGAGTTTGGTCTTGTTTCCCAAAGTATTGCCAATTGTTTTAAAGACTTTGCCTCTTACATAGAAATTCCCAAAAAGAAGTGGAATAAGTACCATGCTCCTTATAAAGATGTTGTTAGTCATGTTCCAGTTAGAAGTACTGAAGTTTGTACTACTAATCATATTGTGCCTAAACCTCATGTTGAGAAATTACCTTTCCCAGCTAAGGTAAAGGAGTATTCTATGATTATTAGTGCAAATAATAAAGGTACAAAGAAAACTGTGGATCCTGATGGGCAATTGAATGTTGAACCTGTGGTAGCTATTGTGAAAGACACTGTCACTAGAAATATAGAGGATGAGCACATTGTCTTCTGTGAAGACGCTTCTAACATTATCTCTCATCCTAGTAAAGCTAGAAAAGCTAGTTTTCCTGTGCTTTCTGTTGAAATTAGTGATCATTGCTATTATAGTTTATGTGATATTGGTGCTAGTTCTAGTGCTATTCCTTATGAGCTTTACAGGGAAATTATGCATGAAATTGGTCCTTGTGAGCTTGAGGACATTGATGTGGTTATTCACCTTGCAAATAAGGAAACCATTTGCCCTATTGGTATTGTAAGATATGTGGAGGTTCTCTGTGGTAAGATTAAGTATCGTGCTGATTTTCTAGTGCTTAATTCTGCAGCTAGCAAAACTTGTCCTATCATTTTTGGTAGACCTTTCTTGAACACTTGTGGATCTATCATTGATTATAAGAAGGAAAAAGTTTTAACTAAGTTTGATGGATATTCTTATAAGTTTAACTTTTCCAAATTTGCTAAAGCCCCTTGTGAAAATAGCTTGCCTAATAAAGATTTAACTTTTCTATTGATCCGGTTTATGATCTTGGACCTCTTTTTGATGACTATAAGTATGCTTATTCTGATGATAAAGTTGTTGCCAGTGACACTTATATTGTCAACTTTATTCAAAGTGCTACTGAAAGTTATTATGAGAGAGGGAAACATGGTTTTATGCATCTCAATAATGTTAAGTTTCCCTGTTTTATGTTGAAAGCTTTGAAGTTGCATCTATTTTGTCTTCCTATGCTAATGTCTTTTTGTTTCAATAATTCATTTTCTCGTGATACCCCCATGCATAGGAAGTGGGTTAGACTCAAGTGTGTTAGTTATTTGCTTCTTGATGCTCTCTTTCACTTCAGATATATATATCCTATGTGAGCATCTTTGAAAGTTTCAAGCCTAACTTAAAGGCATTAAATAAAAGTACTTGTTGGGAGATAACCCAAGAGTTTTGTCGAGTCTTGGAAGTTACTACCTCAGTAATAACCGCTCCTTCTCCTTTTTGTTTTGGTTTTTGTGTCAAGTTCAACTACTTTTGAGAAGTAGAGGAGTTGTGAAAAGTGGTTGTCCTGGGACAGATTTTTGTGCTGCATTGTAAAAATTCGTGAGGAAGCGCAGTACTTCGGATGGAGCTGTATTTTTATGAGCTTGTTCTCCAGGTTGTTACCCAACTTTCATTAGTTCTGCACTTTTTGATTTGAGCAACAAAAGTTTTTCGAAAAAATCAATCTTTACCCGCTGGTCTGTTTTGACAGATTTTTGCCGTCATTTGCATATGCCTCTTATAGAAGCTTTTGGGTTGATGGGTTTTCAGTTGAAGTGTGTACCTAAAGGTTATTATTTTTGCTTATACTAATGTTGTCATTGAGTTTGTGCAAGGGTTTTGTATGAAGGAAATTTTTAGGCGAAGGAGAAAAGGAGTCTGCAGAGTTCGTCTTTGAATAGGTAAAGTGGTGAAAATAGAAGGTTCGTGAAAATCCAATATTTTTATATTTTTGATGTTTTTAATACATAAGGGAAGTTACAAGATGGAACATAGGAGGAACCGGAGTCTGGGGTGGACAAACCCACCCCAGGCGCGGGCCCCTGCCTGGCCGCACCTGGAGGGGGTGTGCCACCCCTGAGCTCCGACTCCACCTCGTTTCCGTGTCAGTACCTTCCTTATGCCTTGAAACTTCGTAATATATAACCCCCCGGATTCCCCGAGGTTCATGCATCGTGTTCTCGTCGTGTTTTCGTTTCAATCTGTTTCTGTTAGGAAATCTTCTCAAGTTTAGAGCACCTCCGCCAACGATAAAGGCAAGAAGCCCGAGGAAGAAGAACCTCAAGTCCCCAAGGAGGAGGAGATTTTGGTAGGGTATGAAGGTGACATGGAGGAGGACAAGCATCCCGACACCCGCGCTACCATCGCAAGCATTGGATTGGTAGCAAAACCCACCAAGCTTAAGAGGACAGCACAGATGTCTATAGGAGGGAAACCTCCGCGTCATATTCTCGCTCCACGGACACTTCCTCCTTGTACCACTCATTCTAACCATGCAAGAAAAGAACACTCTAAGAAGGAAGAGTGGAGGAAGAATAATAAGGACTGGGATCCTCGGTCCGAATTGATTATGAGCTGCATTGAGCATAATTCGGAGTTGATTCGTACTCTAACCTTCGATATTGAGGATTTGAAGAAACTTATTGAAGAGATTATCAAGAGAACACCACCACCACCAAAGGAGTAATTCGTCATCAGGTTTGGCATCCCCTTGGCTTGTTCCAAGCTTGGGGGAGTGCCGCGGTATCACCACCATTATCTTTAACCTTTTTAGTGGATTCATATCTTTGGTAGAGAAGTTATCTTATAGTCTGGGTTGCATGTGGAAGTATCTCTCCTTTAGTTGTTTATCTATGTATCCCTTGGTGTGAGTGCCTTTATTGGAATATTAATGAGAAGTCTCATCTTTTACTTTTTTCACTTCTTATTTTAGTTTGCAACCTCTATTATATGATGGATCTTGTTGATCAGTATTGGCATCACTTTGGGAGCATCAAGTAACTCTAAATTGGTTTTGGCAAACCAAGTTCTGGTCAGTAGCAATACTTTTTGAAGTTTGAAAGAAAAAGAGAAAAAGTGTAGCACCCCGGGTAAAACCACTACTAGAAAATCGCTGTTGTTTTTATTAAGTGCATCATCATGACATCAGCATGCATATATCTGTCTAAAACTATTCCTGAAAATCCCTATTTTATTTTCTATAGATTGCCCTCCCTCTATTTCAAATGTCAAACCATGGTCTTTGCCGGACATTTGGTTTGTCTAAAAACTACTTGCAAAATGTTTTGTTTTTAAATAAATAAATAATAAAAACATTTTTTTAAACCCCCGAGGGAGACCGCCGCCGGCCAGGCCCAACGGCCCAGCTAGCAGCAGTCTACAACCTCGGTAGCACCAAACCATAACCCTAAATATCTTCCCTTCCCAAACCCTAACCTACCCCAGCCGCCACTCCCTATCGTCGCCGCCAGACCCAACACACACCACGCGTACGCTATGCGGCTGCAAGGCATGCACACAGCGACGCAACACACACACACCCTGCAACACACGCACGCTCACCAGTCACCACCAGTTCCCCTTGCCTTTTTGCCAAAACCACCCCGCCGCCACATCCTGTTTCGCGATCAGGTCCTTCCCCTCGTTCTCCACGCGACCTCCAGGTGAAGCCCGAGCCTCTGCTCGATCTCCCTGCCACTGACGACTAAGCGCCATCCCGCGCTCCTCCCGTGAGCTCCGTCGCCACGACCCCGCCGCCCTCTCGCTCACCAACGTCGTCGTTTCCCCGCGCGATCCCACCGCTTGTCAACTTCTCCGGCCGTCGCCTCCTCTCCGTTTGCGGCCGCCTCTGTAGGACCATGACGGGCGCCCTTCCGTCGGCCTCCTTCTGGCTACCTCCGGTCCCAACGCCACCGCCTCCCTGCGGTGCTCGGACTACCCCGCCTCGCCGGTCCCGTCTCCCGGCCGCCGCCGCCCGAGCACCCCGGCGACCCTCCTGTTCGACCTCCGCAGCTACGCGTCCTGAGCCTTCTTTACGTCGCTGCCAAGCACGAACTCGACCACCTCCGATCGTATGTGAATCGTCTTCCTCCGCCTTTCCCTGTGCCCTCTCAACGTGGATGCCCTCCCTCATGTCTTCTCGTCACCCAACGTCTGCCGTCTCCGTCGAGCCCGCCCGCGAACTCTGCCGTGGCCCTGTGTGCTTGCGTTGTCCCACCGAAGTCGACCTCCTCTGACCTGTGTCACTATTTTCTCTGTTGAGGTTGCGCATGTCTTGGTGTGTACCGACGGTGATGGATGTGCCCGTGCAAGACCAATCGTTTCTGTTTGTGTCAATGTCGGGTACAAGTTCCACCCCAGAACCTGTTGGTGCCAATATGAGCATTGGCCGATCCGGCCTCTAAATCATCTTCCGTGGAAAACCCCATCGCGATGTCGCCAAGATCTTCCATGTGTCTATGAGACCAGTTGATTCAGACACGGTGCCACTCGAAGATACTCGACGGTACCAGGGAATTTCGAGAAGCCATGCAAGGTCTTCCTCATGGACATCAAGCTCTTCTCCGCAGACCCGATGGACGTCGATCTCTCCCTCCCGGAGTCCGAGACCGAACCCGAACCCCTCCGAGCACCAAGATCGCCGATCCCCCTTATGTGTGTGTGATCCCCTTTCTGAGCCCTACTTTATAAATTGTAATATAACCTTATGCATCCTAAATTGTTTATGATTGCATTCATACTTGGTCATTTGGGGTATTATACCTACTCATCTTATAATTAAATATGGAGTCTATATGCAGACTTTTCTAGACTTATATTGGCCTCATTTAAATTTGTGTAGCGAACCGGTAACATATTTTTGCCTTGATAAGACAACATTTAAATTGCGGGGTATCTAAATAACTAGAACCATATATCTAATTGTCGGGACCCTGGTTCCGCTTAATATTGCCTAATTGCATCGCATCCTTGCCATGCCATACATCATACATGCATCATGCCCGATTTTTGTCGCAGTATTAAATAGTGCATCCGGTGTTTCTTCTAGTGATTTGCTTCTTCACGGATTAGGCCAATGAGTTGATGCGAGTGTCGACCCGATCTTCGGATGAACCTTCGGCAATGTTTTTCAGGCGAGCATTCTCCCTCTTTCTACCTATTTTACATTTCTAGTCTTTACTTCCTCCATTTGGTCTATTGCTACCTGTGTTGCGATGCTATAGATTCCGTGTCACTTTATAACTCCCTGCAGCCCCGATATTGCCATGGACACCTCCTATTACCTGTTGTTTGGTAGACAGTCGGCCTTGCGAGTCATAGTTGCTTGCTCAGGTGCTGCTTCGCGTAGTCAATATTTCGCCGTTGTTGGGTGGTTGGCACATGCTTAATGGTGGATATGATCATGGATTTAATTACTGTTTAATAACTAAAATTGAAAGTAGGTAAATGCAGAGGCACCGGTGGGTAATAGACAATATTTGGTTTTTAACCGCTCACTGGTGTCCCGTAGGACCCCGAGTTCTTGACACCTGTTCCGAGATCGAGCGCGCTAACCACAGGTGGGGTGTGTGGGCACCCCCATCGATTTAGTACCTGATTTCAAAGTACTGTACTGGGGGCCACAAAGTAGTTTGGGGCTTTATTACTATCATGTACTTATGCCATGATTTACTGCTTTTTTTACGATTGCACGTGGAGCGCCTGTACTGTTTAGGAACCCCATGATACGTTTTCGATGTATCGACAAGCCCAGTCACACTTTCGGGTTCCCAGTCGTTTACAGCCGTCGACACAAACCCTGGGTCCGTCTCGGAGACCGCCGACTTCGTTATAGGTAGCTTAGTGGGGTGGCCCCCCGTGCTTGCTTTGGGTCTGAGAAACGTCGTGTCCGAAACCCCGTCGACATACCGTTGGGTGTATGTTTTGTGATCTTGTACCTACCTGATCTGACAACAAGGGTGTAGGTGCGTGTGGAAACTTTGGTGCACCCCTGCAGGGTTAAATCTTTTCGAGAATCCGTGTTCGCGGTTATGGACGACTTGGAGCACAGTTATCGATCATAGACAACTATAACTAAAGTTTGCTGTTATAATTTGACTTGTATTCGATATGTCTAGTAATCAACTTCACTACAACGGAATGGCTAAATAAAAGTACCAACAACTGCTGGGTTTGGGATATCTCATGCTAATTGTATCTGACTAGTAAGTGTTGCAACTACAACAGAATGGTTAACTAAAAGTGTCCACTGCTTATTATATCAGGATGACTATCTATACCTGACTAGTAATTTCTGCAACGATAACCGAATAAATAAAACTGCCAACGGTGTGAGTTCCTCGGTTGACTTCCTCGTTTGGTCTCGAGGGGGTTATACCAGGATGGGTATGTTTGGTGGTAGTATCAGGTTGGTTCCGAATAGGTCTTTCTTACCCCCCTCTGATAGCCGACAGTTATATCGAGTCTCTATAGGTTGTTTAGTGCATGATGCGCTGCCGCTTCAGTGCACCATACCTGTGTAGGTGAGGACCACCGAATTCTAGTCTCACCGTGTACTGGCCTCAGTACTGACCGCTCTCTTTTTCTTTTGCCCTTTGTCGGCACCCCTTTTGTTTAAGCAGGTTTTGAGATCGACGTCGTTAGCAGGGTTACCCTTCCGGTTCGGCCTGGGCAGGGTTATGGACGCCATTGGTTATTATTTAGGGCTCTTAGCTCAATTTGCATCTTGTCCGTACTCGGACGCTGTACCGTTTTCAAGGTGATTTGGATCTTTGTACTGTATATCTGTATTCTTGACTTATTGGGTCGTTGTTGTATATATATGTTTTGTGGGTTCCATCGAGGACTATTGTGTAATGATATTACTTCGTTTTCCACCCGCACGCGAGTGCCTGGTGGGCACCTTTGAATCGTTTCTATGCGGGTTTGGCGGGAAGCGCTAACACTTGCATAGGGCCGATCCGAGGGTGTTACAAAAAGCTTACAAGTATTTTGTATCATCTATTTTCTTTCTTGTTGGCTCATAAGCTTAGTATTCTTTATTTAAGATCTTTTGTGTCTTCGAGGAAGATTGCATGTTTGGCTTTATAACTTGTATGTTTGCTTGTTTCTTTCAACTCTTTTGCTTGCTACCCAGCCTTGCTAGCCAAAACCTGTTTTGAGAAGGCATACTTCTCATGTTTCCAAATCCCTTTGAACAAAACCTTTGTCATTTGTGTCCACCATATCTAACTATTAGCAATTGCTATTCCAAGCAAATTCTCAAGCTTCATCTATCTTTCGAATTAAAAAGTATTTTGTTATGTGAAAACTAGTTAGTAAATCTCTCACGAACTTGATGGCACACCTTATTTCCTTGCCCCTAATAGACTTGAACCATTGTGCCATCGAAGTTGTATATGCTTGCACCTATATGTTGGAATTAGCAGAACTGTGTTGTCACGGGGAACATTTTCAATATTGCACTTGTACTCTGTACACAGTTTATATCGTGCTCTTTTGTCTATGGATGTCAAAAGTGTGAAATAAAGAGGGAACTTGTAAGTCCATGGAGTCTGTATTTTGTGTTAGAGAAACGCTTGGGCCGCTAGCCTAAGCCATGCCTAATCATGGTGGAAACTTGCAGCATCACCATAGTGAGCTATCTATGAAGCATACTCAATAAAAAGCTATGCACATAGTAAATAAAAAGATCGCTGAGATGCTCACTGTCTGCTTGCCTTGTCATTTTGGTTATGGGAAAGCTCCTGTACCATGTACAAGGGGTACCCCGTTGGCGGTTCTCTATGATATGCATGTACTTACAATGACAAGAACTTACTGGTGACCAAAGTTGAGTAGCATGAGGAGTGGCCCTCATATTCAAGGGACATGAGATTGCCAACTTATATTTCGTCAAGCATATACTCTATCTTTGTGCACTTTAACCTTAATCATCTCAAGATGCCTATGATAGGGGCAATGAGGGATCAAAGCTAGTAAGTACCATAATCTTTTGGAAGCTCTTTATGACTTGTAATCCCTGCTACCCTCTATAAAGGGACCTTTCTCTCACTTCCAAGTTGAGTCAGTAAACCTACTTCCTCTCTATCTCCAGCAAGCATTTGAGTTGTTGTGTTTCAAGCATTCATATGGTGATTTATTCCTTCATGTTCTTTATATTCGTTGGGGACCATGCTGGCGTCGGGTCCGCAAGGTGCTGGTGTACGTGGTGTTGGCCAGCCGATCATGACAGGCGTGCGGGACGCTGGCGGTCACGACGTGACGCACGACGCGTTTTTCCTGCCACAACTCGGATCCTCTGCAGCTGAGTCTCCGTGTGTCTCTATTACAAGATCTTCTGTGATGCCTGGTTTGGATTCTCCTGGCCCCTATAGCTCTGGATCTTCTGTGATTCCTGACCCTATTGTTCCTTCTGCTATTGGGTGACCCGTTACTCACTCCCAGCATGGTGTGTTCCAACCCAAAATTATTACTGATGGCACAATTCGGTATGCCAATGTTTCTGCTACTTGTGAACCAACCACTTCGCAGGAAGCTTTGAGTACTTCTCACTGGAAACAAGCCATGGATGAAGAGTTTTCAGCTCTCATGTATAATGAAACTTGGCACCTTGTTCCTCCTGCTCATGGACGCAATATTATTGATTGCGAGTGGGTTTATAAAGTTAAGAAGAAGGTTGATGGTACTGTTGATCGGTATAAGGCTCGCCCAAGCCTGGTTTCTAAGGTATTTAAACGCTATGGAATTGATTACGAGGACACGTTTAGTCCTGTGGTCAAAGCAGCTACTATTCTCTTGGTACTAGCTATGGTTGTCTCTCGCAACTGGCAATTGCGACAACTAGATGTGAAGAGCGCGTTCTTACATGGTGTTCTAGAAGAAGAGGTCTATATGCGACAATCTCCTGGCTATGAGGATCGTAATAATCTGGGACATATTTGCAAACTTGATAAGGCACTTTATGGATTGAAACAAGCTCCTCATGCTTGGTATGCACGGTTGAGTTCTAAACTTCATGATCTTGGCTTTTCCGCATCAAAGGCTGATACCTCGCTGTTTTTCTACAACAAAGGGGAAGTGTATATCTTTATGCTTATCTATGTTGATGACATTGTTGTAGTCAGCTCCTCGGATCAAGCTGTTGATGTGTTCCTTCATGATCTTCGATTGTCTTTTGCCTTGAAGGATCTTGGCGAATTGCACTACTTATTGGGAATAGAAGTGAAGAAAGTGTCAGATGGTATTATTCTATCTTAGGAAAAATATGCACATGATCTACTTGCTCGTGTTAATATGAGGCAATGCAAACCAGTTGATACACTTTTTTCAGTATCTGAGAATTGTCCATAGATGCTGGTGATGTTTGAGTAATGAAGATTCTACTCGATACATGAGTATTGTTGGAGCACTACAATATCTCACTTTGACTAGACCTGACATATATTTTCAGTTAATAAGGTGTGTCAATTTTTACATGCTCCTACTATGCTACATTGGACAACAATCAAACGTAATCTGAGGTATTTGAAAGGAACTATCTCAGTTGGCCAGTTGGCTTGCGATTGAGTAAGTCAGACTCTATTCTTGTTAGTGCATTCTCAGATGCTGATTGGGAAGGTTTTCCAGATGACAGAAGATCTACCAGTGATTTTGCTGTGTTTTTGGGATCAAATTTAATTTCATGGTGTGGAAGGAAGCAAGCTACAATGTGTCTCTCTAGTACATAAGCTGGGTATAAGGCATTAGCAAATGCTACAGCAGAGGTAATATGGATACAAACTCTGCTAAAGGAATTGGGAGTGCCACAGCCAAGAGCTGCATGTTTATGTTGTGATAACATTGGAGCCATATATCTCTCTGCCAAACCCATCTTTCATGCAAGGACTAAACATATTGAAATGGATTATCACTTTGTTCGTAAAAGGGTGGCTCAACTAACGAATGGGTTTACAAAGTCACTCTCTACTAGACAGTTAGTAGCATTTAGACACAATCTTAACTTAGATAAGTTATGATTGAGGAAGAGTATTAAAACGTATCATATTCTATATCTAGCAGGTTTCGGTTACCGTGTTCAATACCACTACTTGTAAATATCCTGTTGTATATACGGCTATGTAATATATAAACACACCAGGTCGGCCCTATTGGGGCATCGACAATACTACAAAATCTTATAATTTTTACTACTTGAACTCTTAGTAAATTGCAAATTATTTTTTAACTATGATGAACAAAGTTTGAAACACAGTGAACCATGTTTTGTTCAAACAAGAAAAATCACCAGGTTTTATAAAGTTTTTCAAACTTGCACCAAGTTTCAAAATTCAATTTTAATATATTGAATATTAGTCTTGTTTTAAAGTTCTCTTCACTAGAAACTCATATATGGAAACGTTTCTAAAACTGGACTTCTGGGTCAAATGATTTAAATTTTACAAGTGTGGATGGAGAGAAGTAATCTTCACACCCCTTCCATAAAACTAAAAAAGAGAGAGGGTGGGACCGAGATCGCGATATTGTGTCGACCGTAAACTCACCGGTCTCGAAAATGGATCACTTATTATCATATGGCCTTGACATATTTGTATTAAACTTTTTTACTTATTTATTCACCACTACGTATATGCCATTTTTCATTGGTGCAAAATCTTAAACAGATGGTGCTTTAATATACAATAGCAACGCTATAATTTTACTTATAACTGTGTTATTATGTTTTTTGTTTTCTCACACAAACTATGTTAGTCTATTTAGTAAAGTTTGAGACAATTTTCAGTGGCATCCCAAAACAAATTTACCAATTAATCATTGAAGTTAAAAAGAACAAAAGGCATTCATTTATGCAACTATTTTCCTAACACTAAGGCATATGATATTTTCTAATATCGAAGTCCATATCCTAAGCCCGTCTGATGTCTCCACATATAGATTTGAGTAGAAGTGGGGGAAATCAAGATAGATCACACTGCTAGCACCATCGACTTATGTATAAAAAGGTGAGTCAACTTAACTAGGTATAAATATATTATAAATATAGTATCTTATTTATAAGTATACTTGTTTATTTTACTATCTTAGATAACATTTAGGTAGATGACTCTAGATCATATGAGTCTAGAGAGTAGGTTTCTAGAGTTTGATTGTCTACGAGTTTTTTTTTCAAAATGGGGAACACTGCCCCGGCCTCTGCATCAATAGATGAACACAACCCCTTTTATTGCATCGTTCAAACGAGTTTAAAGTTTACAATCATGGATCAGAGAGGGTTGAGACAAGTATCAACCATCGAAAAATGAATAGTACAACAAAACTATTCATTTTGCAATCTACTTGTTGGGGACATGCTATATGGGTATCCTCATAGCATGTCTCTTATCCGACTAACCCGGGTGGCCCATAGTCGGTAGCATGGCCTGTGGCCTGCTGGGCGGCCCAGTTAGGTGGATCCAGAAGGGAGGCCCATGCCGGATAACGGAAGGCTACGGTGGAGTCACCAGCGTACCCGGAGCCTTGGAGTGCAAGATACACAAGACTAGTAATAGACGGTGTAGAACTCTGTAACCTGTACGGCTAGGACTTTTCCCTGTAACCCTAGGACCTGGCGACTATATAAGTCAGGCCTATGGGAGCTTTTAGGGCACGATAACTTAGACTTTCTAGTCACCTCGCACAGCGAGCCTAATCTCTGTAACTCGGTGTATTGCCATTATAGTGATTTATAGCAGGAGTAGGATTCCGCCACCGTTGTGGGATCTGAACCTGGGTAAGCTGTGTTACCTCGTACCCGTCAACCGTCCGCCTTACCCCACGTCTCTAAACACGCACTGTGAGGACCCCTCCATGGCGTACTCGTCGG
The DNA here is from genome assembly GCA_916181665.1 of Avena sativa. Classification (NCBI taxonomy): domain Eukaryota; kingdom Viridiplantae; phylum Streptophyta; class Magnoliopsida; order Poales; family Poaceae; genus Avena; species Avena sativa. The sequence continues at coordinate 365,352,256 of OV702297.1, read as the reverse complement.
CAATACCACGACAGTTGGCGCCAACCGTGGGGCAAGAGGCGCTTCAGGCTCTTCAGCGGGCGAGGACCAAGATCTTTGCAGGAATCGGCGAAACTGTAGCCATCGGTCGCGTTCTCTTCTCCGGCAACGTTCCGATCGTCCCCCCGACGAGTTCTGGATCCCGGCGAAGACGAACCCTACGCGGTGTTCGATCGTTCCTATCGGAGACATCCACCTCTTCATCGGCGAAACCGACTCGGGCACTAGTTCCCTGGGAGTCAGAGGAGCATCAAGACCCGCACGGACCGCCTACGGGCAGGATACGTTTGCAGAAGGATCGATGTCGGATCTCTTCTCGGAGTTTGCCGGCAAAGATCGGAAAGCATCAAGACCCGCACGGACCGCCTACGGGCAGGACACGTTCGCGGAAGGATCGATGTCGGATCTCTCTTCGTAGTTTGCCGGCAAAGATCGGAAAAATTCAAGACCCACCCAAACCGCCCCTGTGCAGGATATAAAGGTGGAAGATCACTGCAAATCCGCTGGCTTCACCCGTGCGTCTGGACAGCAGAGATCCAAGTTCGCCGGCGTGGTTACCGTCTTTGATCTGGCACGCTGCGTTCAGAGAGAGGGCGAAAACCCCCACGACTACCTCGCCAAGTGGCTCCGTATACGAGCCGATCTGGCCCACTACCCCAATGATGATGCCATCTATCACTTTGTGGAAGGACTGGACCATGGCACGCTTCTCCGACATTCTCTAAGACGGCAACAGGCGTCAGGACGCCTCACCTTCGAAGGCATGGTGAACACCGTCAACAACTACGCGGAGGCTGAAGCGGCAGCTCAGACAGCGCTTGCGCTCATTGACGGAGCACCTCCAATTCAGCCACCACCATCGCCTCCGGACGCCATCGTCGTAGCAGCACCACCACCTCCAGTCATCATCGAGGCCGTTGCACCTCCACCGCCCATCATCGAGGAGATCCTGGCACCCTCCGACTCTGTCATTGATGCACTTTATGCTGATTTTAGTGCAGATTCAGAGGAAATAGACTTCAGTCCGGAAGAGCTAGACTCCGCCATGCAGGAGATGGAGGAGGAGTACTCGCGCGACGAACAAGCTAATAACACCGTCATGTCCCGAGGGGTGTTTGTCACCATTGGGACAGCGATGGATGAAGACCAGCCTGGGCAAGCTCCGCCTACGGCGCTGGATAAGGGGAAGGGGACACTTATTGCTGATGACAATGATCGCGCAAAAGTCATGCCTCCTCCGCCTAATCCAGTGCAGCAGCCGCAGGAACTCGGCACCGGTCCGAGCAACAACAACACCACAAACTTGCTGCCTCCAGTATCCACGTCGGCAGCAGCCCATGTTACTCCAGCTGATAGAGTGATGTACGGCAACCTCCTCGTTGAGCCACTAACTGTTGATCATATCCGGAACATGACTCAGCTTGACAAGAAGCGCCAGCAACTGCTGGAGGAAGCGCAAGCCATCACGGAGCAAGGCGCTAAGCTAGATCAAGATCTGGTCAACACGCAGAAGTCCATAGAAAAAGCTAGAGCAATTGAGGCCGAGTACAAGACTCTGCTCCAGCAGCAGAAGGCTAAGAAGGCTCCAGCTCGCGTCATCAACGATCCTGGTGTACGGTGCAACCTAGGATGGGCTCCCTCGAAGTCGGCACAGGCCAAGCCATACATAGACAGTGAAGGCAAGCAGGTGATGATGCCCACCCCACTCCTTAACCTCGCCGTCGCCAAGACCCTTCTGGAGCAGGATAGATCGCCTGAGGCAGTGGAGCAGGTCTATGACCTAGTGGCCAAGGCGGTAAAGCAGCAGGAAGAGGCCACCTCTCAGAGGCTTGAGTCTAACCCAGCGCTCTGCCGATCTAGCCAGTACAAACCACTAAGGGACAGATCTCCTCAGGATGTCGGATCGCGAACGGGTTCATCAGAATGAAGACGGAGGGATGCGCGCAACAAGAAGGACGCTATCCCCATATCCTCCGACCACGGAGAAAGAGCCCAACCTCGCCGCCCATCGCCACCGCCCCGATCCCCCCGACGTCAGGAAGACTACAAGGCTTACCATCGCACGGATATGCCCCCACCAAAGCAGTGTGGCATTGTCATCCACGACAACGCGGAGAAGACCCGTCATGATGGAAAGCACAATGAGGGCCATAAGAGCAGGTCGCGCCATGACCCTCCGTGTCCGACAAGCAACCGCGACAGGCGTGAGGCGTCGCAGGAGGGTAACAGCAAGAAGGCTAACCCACCGCCACCTCCGCCTCCGTCGCCGCCAAGCAGTCACCATGGCGGAGGAGGCCCGCATCGTTCGCGCAGCCCATCCCCTGTTGACAAAAAGAAGAAGAACCCGGAGCCGTACGATGCACGTTCGCTGGATCGATAAGATTCACGAAGCCCGGGAAGGATCATACCTGGGACCACGTTTCTTTGGACCTGCAGTACGGTCCGCAACTTACCCCAAAGGATTCCGGATTGACAAGACCATCAAGCCCTATGACGGCACCGCGAAGCCCGCCACATGGTTGCAGGACTACGGCAACGCGGTGGAGATTGCCGGAGGCAACCCCAACATCGCCGTCAAGTACCTCCCGTTAATGTTGGCGGGTACGGCCCGTCAATGGATCGACGACTTGCCGGAGAAATCTATCTACAACTGGCTGGACATGCAAGAAGCATTCACCAAGAACTTTGAGGGTACATACAAGTGTCCCTGCACGGTGGGCGATCTACAGCGGTGCGTGCAAGAGAAAGACGAGATATCTCGCGCCTACCTCTCCCGCTGGCTGGATATGAAGAATTCATGCGCAGGAGTGCACGCCCAGACCGCCATGGACGCCTTCATCGATGGGTTGGAAAGGGGCACGTTGCTCCGACATAAGCTGAAGCGCTTGCAGGACAATCATCAGCTTGACTTGAATCAGATGATTCAGTTAGCTAGTGAGTTCGCAGCTGCCGACGATGACGCTCGTGGCTCTTTGACGACAACGGCCGTTCCAACTCAAGCTCGGAGGAACAGCAGTACAAAACGGAAAACCGCTCCAGAAGAAAAGCAATCTACCGACATGGTCGCCATGACTTTTGCAGGACGAGGCGAAGGCGGACAACGTGGCCGAGGAAGGGGAGCAGGCCGTGGACAACAGCGAGGAAGTGAAACCAACTCGGCACCGCTCCGCGTTCCCCAAACCTAAGAAGAGTACCGCGATATGTCGTGCCTCGTACACCTCGACGCCAACGGCAAGGCCACCCATACCAATCGACACTGCAAGTTCGTCAACGACCTCAAGGAAGACCCGGAGTCCGGCTACAAGCAAAGTCGGAAGAACAGACCACGAGGCAAGGGCAAGGGGAAGAAGAAGGAGGAGGAGTCCAAGGATTCAAGTGACATGGACGAGGACGTTGACCCCAAGCACGCCGCCAAGAGCGACGACAAGGGCAAGAACCCCTTCGCAAACAAGGCCCCAGTCTACCACACTTTCCTTGGAACCCCCATCGTCCGACAACAGAAGACCTCTTTAAGGATCCTGATGGCTACTCTCCCCCCAGTTCCTCAATACCTGCGCTGGTCGGAGGTTCCAATCACTTGGGACAGGACGGACCATCCAGACCTTGTGCCCACGAAAAACCAGTACGCCATGGTCATCAACCCATTGATTGACGGCGTGGAGTTCACCAAGTGCATGGTGGATAGTGGAAGCAGCATCAACATCATGTACCTGGATACACTGCAGAAGATGAACTTGACTGAGGCAAACCTAAGACGGACCAACACTCTGTTCCACGGCGTAGTGCCTGGTCGGGAGGCTCGGTCCCTTGGGTGCACCACACTTCAGGTAGCCTTTGGCGACGTTAATAATTACCGCCAAGAGCGCATGACCTTTGAGGTAGTCCCCTTCAAGAGCATGTACCACGTCATATTCGGCCGCGACATATTCCACACGTTCATGGCCAAGCCATGCTTCGTCTACAACAAGCTCAAGATACCCGGACCAAACGGTGTCATCATCGTATCCGGAAGCTTTACCAAGGCAAGGGACTGCAAGATCAATGAAGCAGCCGTTGCAGAAGCTGTCCTCTACAGCAAAGAATTCAAGGAGATCCAGAGCAAGGTCGGTGACTCAGAGATGCCCGTGTCGAAGAAGCAGATCTCCGACTCCGCTCCTGCGTTCAAGGCCACCATCGAAACCAAGCCGGTGGAACTTGTGGTAGGCGATGCCTCCAAGACCGTCGCCATTGGGACGAACCTGGATCCCAAATAGGAAAGCGCGCTCGTCAAGTTCCTCCGTGAGAATAGGGACATCTTTGCCTGGCAACCTGCCGACATGAAAGGTGTACCTAGGGAACTTTTCGAGCACAGCTTAAACATAGATCCAAAATGTAAACCAGTGAAACAACCGCTACGACGCTTCGGAGATGAGAAGAGACGCGCCATTGGCAAAGAGATAGCTAGGTTACTTAAGGCTGGTTTTATCCGAGAAGTCCTTCACACCCGATGGGTGGCAAATCCTGTACTTGTCCCCAGAAAGGGAACCAATGAATTAAGAATGTGCGTTGATTACACTGGCTTGAACAAAGCATGTCCCAAAGATCCGTTTGCTTTGCCTCGCATTGACCAAGTCATTGACTCGACGGCTGGCTCAGAACTTTTGTGTTTTCTCGATGCATACTTAGGATACCACCAGATCAAAATGAGGAAGTCGGACCAATGGCCACTTCGTTCACTACCCCTTACGGCACGTTTTGCTATGTCACAATGCCCTTTGGGCTGAAAAATGCAGGTGCTACCTACCAGCGGACAATGCAACGTTGTCTTCACGACCAAATTGGTCGGAACGTTCACGCCTATGTGGACGATATTGCGGTGATGTCTAAAAAATCAAACGACTTAATCTCTGACTTAAAAGAAACCTTTGATAATCTCCGGAAATACAACATGATGCTCAACCCTAGGAAGTGCGTCTTCGGGGTTCCAGCCGGCAAATTGTTGGGCTTCATCGTTTCCCAGCGCGCAATCGAGGTCAACCCGGAGAAAATCAAGGCCATCTTAAACATAAACCGTCCGACATGCCTCAAGGACATCCAATGACTAACAGGTTGTGTTGCAGCAGTTAGTCGGTTCATCAGCCGACTTGGAGAAAAGGCTCTGCCGCTGTACAAGTTGCTGAAGAAGGCGGACAAATTCACATGGACGGACGAAGCAGATGCAACATTGAAGCAGCTCAAGGAGATTCTCTCCTCAGCGCCCATCCTTGCAGCACCCGAGGCTGGAGAGCCCCTGTTAATTTACATGGCGGCAACCAACCGGGTTATCAGCATCGTCGTCGTGGTAGAGCGGAAGGAACCAGGCTATGAGTACGGAGTTCAATGACCAGTTTACTACGTAAGCGAGGTCTTGACAGAGTCCAAGCAGCGTTACCCGCACTACCAAAAGATAGCTTATGGAGTGTTCCTTGCTTCTCGGAAGTTAAGGCATTACTTTCAAGAGCTCCCAATAACAGTAGTGAGCAAGACTCCACTGTCCGACATCATCAACAACAGCGACGCTACAGGAAGGGTCGCGAAGTGGGGCATTGAACTTGCCGCCTTCGAGATCACCTACAAGAGACGCGACGCTATCAAGTCACAAGCCTTGGCGGATTTCATTGCAGATTGGACGAAAATGCCAGATGCTACTCCGTTGCCAGAACCAGAGTACTGGGTGATGCACTTTGACGGATCAAAGTTGCTCAACGGCTCGGGGGCTGGTGTACTGCTACAGTCACCAAAAGGAGACAAGCTACACTACGTTCTGCAGATCCACTTCGAGGCTACAAACAACATGGCGGAGTATGAAGCACTCATTCACGGACTACGTGTAGCCAAGGATATTGGCATCAAGCGCATAGTTTACTGTGGAGATTCCGACTTGGTTGCCCAGCAGGTGGCTGGCACCTGGAATGCGCAGAACCCTATGATGGCGGCATATCGAGACGAAGTGGACGAGATAGCCAAGAGCTTCTTGTGGCTACGAAGTAAAATATGTGCCTAGGGAGCAAAACGAGGCAGCTGATTTACTGTCTAAACTTGGATCAGGGCGCAAGCAAATTCCGCCAGGAGTTTTCCTAGAGCATCTGCGTACACCATCCGTGAAGGGCGCTGACATCAACAACCCGGATAGAGCTGACTCTTTTGTTAACATGGTGACAAAGATCCCTCCGGCTTGGACAAAACCGTTCATGGAATATCTCGAACGCGGAACTTTGCCCGACGACGAGGTCGAAAGACGGCAAATAGTACGACGAGCAAAGGGTTATACCATAATCAATGGGCAACTCTATAAAAGGAGCACTACTGGTGTATACCTAAAGTGCGTCTCCCAGCTAGAAGGTATGGAAATCCTGCGCGAGATCCATCTCGGAGATTGCGGGCATCACGCCGCTCCTCGATCATTGGTCGCGAAAGCCTTCCGGCAAGGATTCTACTGGCTGACCGCGAAGGCGGACGCCGACAAGCTGGTTGAGACATGCACAGGATGCCAGTACTATGCCCGACAACCACATGTTCCTGCTAAAGAATTGCGAACAATACCAATAACTTGGCCGTTTGCAGTCTGGGGCTACACATGGTGGGACCGTTGCAAACAGCACCGTGTGGGTTTACGCATCTGCTTGTAGCAGTTGACAAATTCACCAAATGGATAGAAGCTAAACCCATTAGAAAGCTTGATGGGGCAACTGCCCTCAGGTTTGTCCGGGATCTAGTGGTGAGATTTGGTCTCCCACATAGCATCATCACCGACAATGGAAGCAACTTGTTACTCGGAGAAGTGGAGGCCTATTGCTGGGACAAAGGCATCCGACTTGACCTTGCATCTATGGCACACCCACAATCCAATGGTCAAGTCGAGCGAGCCAATGGATTAATTCTGCAGGGAATCAAGCCACGTCTTGAGGCACCGCTACATAGAGCAGGTGGAGCCTGGGCGGAAGAATTTCCATCTGTGCTGTGAAGTTTACGAACTACACCCAACAGATCCACCGGCTACACCCCTTATTTCATGGTATATGGAGCAGAATCCATCCTACCTTCCAACATCCTCCACGATGCACCAAGAGTTGCCGCCTACGACGAAGATGACGCTGAAGAATCCAGACGCCTAGATGTGGACCTTCTCAAGGAGGAGCGTGTTTTGGCATGCCAAAGATTCTCCATCTACCAGCAGAAGCTACGCAGCTACCATAGTCACCGCGTCCGGCATCGCTCATTTAAAGAGGGGGATTTGGTGCTCCGACTTAAGCAGAAGAAGTCACACAAATTATCCCCGCCATGGTAAGGACCGTTCATCATAAGCAAGGCGCTGCTCAATGGGTCTTACTACCTTATCAACAATCGTGAACTCAAGGATAGGCCCAATGAGGATCATAAGCGTAAGCGACGTGACCCGGATGATGACTACCCGGAGCTTGATCGGCCATGGAACATAGCACAGCTACGTCCTTTCTACACTTAGCATTTTTTATCTAATCGTGTACCTCTTATATGATCAATGAAATAAAGCTCTTTGGTTCACTCATTTTGCTGAGTCTTTTACCTCCTTTAGTTTTCATTTTTGGATCATATAAAACCTTTATGCACAAGCTTTGCGATTGCACTTGTGAAAATTCCGCCTACGGGCGTTAGCTTAAGTTTTCTGGTCTACACGCTCTTTGTTGTTTTTATGTGGATTCTGGAGTAGTGACTTTTGGCACTTATTGTCGGCGATTTTGTGCTAAGGTTATTGATGGTGCCATTGGGCATCATCACCTAAGCGCATGGTTCCGACAACGAGTCTTCCGACTCATGAAAAGTCAAGCATAAAAACCAAAGTCATGGATAAGCCAGCACTTGCTTAAAAAATATATACATGCTGGGCATTAATTATTAAGTAGCAGGATACGACAACCAATGTTTTCCGCCTTAAGATTACATCACCAAGTTTTTTCAATGCACACTCCAAAGGTGAAACAAGAATTACAAAGTGTTTTTCACTCCTTGGGTGCAGGGGACTTGGAGGCCGCATCATCACCAGCCGGAGATTCACCCTCAGTGTCGCCACTGTGAGGAGACTCGGAGGATTCAGGGTCGGCGTTGTCAAGAAAGTTCCTGGGCACGAAGACGTCGACGTCCACCAACTTGGCAACCCTGGTGTCATAACCCGCGAGTGATGACAGGATGGCTTCGTGATCGATCTCCTTGCCGTCATCATCCATGTCGGGGATACCAGATGTCACCGTGTCGATGTCGGCACCTTCGTAGTGCGCCTTCACCATGGACAACGCCATCCTTGCGCCAGCCCGTGCACAAGAAGCTTTCTAGCTTGAGACACGCTCGGGGGCTCGGCGCAGAATCTCCGAGTACTTCACCATGGAATCCGAGGCCTTGATGTAAATCTGCAGGGGCGTGGCAATCTCCTTGGCTTGGGTAATGGTGGTGTTGATGAAGTTGCCGACAAGAATCATGCATTCCTTGTCCGAAGGAGGCGATCGGGATAAACCCAGGGGCGCTGAAAATTCCGACAATGATTGCATGAGTTCAAAAATTCTAAGTACCCAGGCTACAGAACTACAAGGCGGAGGATACTTACTGAAGATGCTGGCCTTAGCCTGCCAGACGACGTCCGCCAAGGATTCTTTCTCTTGTTGAAGGAGCTTAAACGCCTCTCTATGGCGAAGGTTTTGCTCATCGGCAGCTTGCTTCTGATCCTTTAGGATCGCAAGCTCCTCCTTCAAGCGATTGATCTCAGCGGAGGCGGAGTCCTGCAGGGCTTTCATGGAATCCTCGTGCATCTTCAGCATCTCTTCCCTCTCCTTCTTAAGGATCTTGTTCTCGCTGTCCAGCTACTGGATGTGCTTGGACTACTCGACAATATCCTTGGCCTTGGCTACATGCTCTGCAAGTCGGAAAAACCAAAGTACACATTGAGTACTCGGAGAAGGAAGGCACCAAAGTAAGACGGAAATGCGCAAAAAGAAAACAGACTCTTGTTTTTGATGATCTGTTCCTTCAAGATGGCGGTTTTACCCTTTTCAGCTTCAAGATCCACGCGCATCTTCTGGTACTTATCATTGGCCATGCCCCTCCGAGCATTCTCGTTCTGTGGAAACAAATACAAAGTCAAGTCGTTGTTCAGTCTACTTGGAGCCCCTAGTCGGAGATTTTCCATCTAGGTGCTCGGGGGCTACAGCGAGAGTTTTTTAACTTAGCAATATGCTTAGCTTTTCTTTAAGCATCTAGTCGGAGCTAATTCAGTTCTCAACTAGAAGCTTGGGGGCTACAGTATAAAGTTTTAACTCAGAAAATGCTTAGCTTTTCTTTAAGTATCTAGTCGGAACTAATTCAGTTACAACTAGAGACTTGGGGGCTACAACACTTAAAAATATAAACACTGTGTATGCTACTCTTAAAGCATCTAGTCGGAATAATTCATTCCATCTAAATGCTTGGGGGATACAGTGAGAGTTTTTTTTAACTTAGTCACTCTTAGAGCATATATATGCAAAACCAATGGTTTTCCGTCTACATCCTCGGGGGCTACAGTGGGATACTCATATGAAATGCAAAAGGTAAAGTAAAACTTACAAGTGCGATGATCTTGAGGTTTATAGCACTCTCGGCCAGCAGCTTGCCAAAGGAGACGCTGTTACTCCGCAAGATGTCTGCTTGACGGAGTAGCTCCTCAAGACCGCACGTCGGAGATGACGGCACTCCTCCAGGAACCATAGTTGTGCTACCCGGTGTAAGCACCGGGAAGATAATCTTCGGCAGTTCTAAGGGTTTCTGGGGAGCAGAGGCGCCGCCTTCGGCAGAAGTACCAGCACCCACCACCGCTTTGCCGCTACCGATGGCATCCTTAGCCAGAGCTTCAGCCATTTGAAGAGCAGCGCTCTCCTGCGTTGCCTGCTCGCCGACAATTGCGAGTTCGGTAGAGGCGCCAGAATCCACTTCCATGGCGGAAGGGCCTGGTGCCTCCTGGGCTTGGGAGCTTTTCGGAGCGGAGGAGGGCTTGACGGCAGGAGTAGGAGGGGTGATGGCGGGGGAAGAGTCGCGATGCAGCATCTCTTTAATATTTTTAGAAGCCCCAAGAGTCTTGGTGGACTTCTTGAGGCTGGTTGTGGCTTTCTTACTGAAACGTGCAAAATGCATAAGTACAGGAATAAGACAGATAAATAAGACAATGTCGGAGAATGAGAAGCTTACACTAGGGGGGGCTTTAGCAAACATCCCGGTGGCTTTCTTCTTCTCCGCCTCCAGGGCGGCAGTACTCTTTTTGGAGGCTCCACCCTCCGTCTTCTTTTTCTTGCCTCCGTCGGCAGCGTCAGAGGTGGAGCTCTTCCGCTTTCGCGCCAACGGGACATCATCGTCGGACACGACCGTGACTTCCTTCATCTTTGGATCATAGATTTGGGCAGCCAGGTTACCCTCCTCTAGATCGCTAAACTGTTAAGTGAGAAATCATTGTGTTAGACAAGATGGTATTAGCAAGACGGAAAAAATGGAGCAATGTCATACACGGAAAATAAATGTCTACCTTTGGGCACTTTCCGTCTACGAACATGTCGTAGGTGAGGGTGAAGCCACGCTTCTTGTCCTTCACCTTGACGATGTCCTTGAGGCGGAACTTGACGGAGTCGCTCGAGAAATTGTCCTCGGAGATCCGGAGGGAATCCCTTCGGTCGCCGGTGTACTCGTGCATGTACTTCGTGCGGTGCTGCAGAGGTTGGATCCGCCTGATGAACCAGCACATGGCTAGGTCCAAGCCGGTCAGACCCGTCTCTACGAACCACTCGATCCGCCTAATTGCGCGGGAAGCGTCGAGGTCGGAGGGAAGGGAGGCATGGGACCGCCATGTGGAGACTTCGGCGGCGGCTCCATCCACGAAGTCCGGGTACGTTACTTCTCGGCCCGCCAAAGTAATGTCGGGGCCGTAGAAGTACGTCCGTTGCCAGTTCTTGCACGACTCGTGGCCGACGATGTCGGGGAATCGCCGGCCAGGACGGATCTTGAAGCTTATGGTGCCGTAGTTCCTAAGCTCCTCCCTACTATGTCCGGCTTCACATTTGACGGTGAAGAAGTATACAAACAAATCTAACCTAGGTCTAATCCCTAGGTAACCCTCGCAGAGTGCCACGAAGTTGCTAAGCACTAAGATGCTATTGGGGGAGAGGTTGTGGGGTTGGACCTGGAAGTGATTCAAGACGGACAGAAAGAAGTGGGAGATGGGCAGAGAAACGCCGCGTACCAATTGTGCCTTGAGGTACACCTTCTCTCCGGCTTGGGGAGAAGGAGTAACCTCGCCGGCCGGCGCCGCCCGCCAGGCGAGCCCTTCCGTCGCGGGGAGGTAACCTTCGGCGAACATCTCCTGGATGTCGCGCGTGGTGATGTCCGACCCGCGCCAATCGCCTTTGTGCGAGTCAGGCTCCTCTTCCAGGGGCTCCAGCGCCGCCAAGTTATGGTCGCCGCCGGTGGTTTCTATCACCGCCGATGCAGGGATGACCAGGCCCTCTGGGGGCACGACGATGGAGCTCGCCGGCTTCGTCGCGGCTTCGCTCGATGCTGCCATTGAAGGAGATGAGCTACTACTGGCCATGGAGGAGGAAGAGAGCACGACTGGTGCAGAGAGCGAAAGCTAGGGTTTCTCGAGGTTTTCGTGGAGAGCTCGAGGAGGCGCGCGACTGGAGGAAGAAGACGATGACGCGAGGGAATGGGGTGAAAAAGTGGCAAGTGTCCCACGGTTACTATTTATCCTACTTTGCGTCAAGATTCGTGCAGCTAATCGGACGGTTGCCGCGTAGACGATGTGTTCGTGAGCGTGCACGGTAATTTCGCCACGTCTCCAACCGTCGCCGCCAACGGTTCGTATCGCTCGCGCGGAAAATCGGATATGATTGCGTTCTCTACATGTGTGAGTTACGAGGCGTCGCTAACCTATAGCCTATGTCGCCTTAACTGACATGGTAGATGAACCGTCCCATCGAAGATTACGGCATGGATGGATTTGATCCGACAACGGGAGCGTACGATGGAAGATTCAGCATTTCTCCGACTTACTCATAGAAGACGGAGAAAACCTTGCAGGGTTCTTTGGGAGGACTACAAGATATTGCTTGACGATTTGCCGACATCCATCTAGACGGAGCATTCCACGAGAAGAGGCAAGACAGCGCAAGATCTCGGAGTTCTCCGGGGGCTACTGTTGGGGATATGCTATATGGGTATCCTCATAGCATGTCTCTTATCCGACTAACCCGGGTGGCCCATAGTCGGTAGCATGGCCTGTGGCCTGCTGGGCGGCCCAGTTAGGTGGATCCAGAAGGGAGGCCCATGTCGGATAACGGAAGGCTACGGTGGAGTCACCAGCGTACCCGGAGCCTTGGAGTGCAAGATACACAAGACTAGTAATAGACGATGTAGAACTCTGTAACCTGTCCGGCTAGGACTTTTCCCTGTAACCCTAGGACCTGGCGACTATATAAGTCGGGACTATGGGAGCCTTTAGGGCACGATAACTTAGACTTTCTAGTCACCTCGCACAGCGAGCCTAATCTCTATAACTCGGCGTATTGCCATTATAGTGATTTATAGCAGGAGTAGGATTCCGCCACCATTGTGGGATCTGAACCTGGGTAAGCTGTGTTACCTCATACCCATCAACCGTTCGCCTTACCCCACATCTCTAAACACGCACTGTGAGGACCCCTCCATGGCGTACTCGTCGGCAATACCACGACACTACTAGTATGTCGCCACCCAGTAGCCTGGAAATAGAAATCCTGAGCAACCGTAAGCAACAGGTTGCAACCAGTATCCATAGGCTCCCGCTGATCCTACGGGAGCAAGTATGCTCATTATTGAATCCAGTGCGTTGCCATCCGAATAACCTGAAAAAAATTAGTACCTTTTTGTTTATTAAAAATAATATTATTTCTAGACATCCATATGGACCAACATAAAGCTGAAACACCAATTCGTATTCTATCTTTAACGCTTTTGTCAACCCCATTAAGCCAATTCCCAAACATATTGGTGATATTAGACGGTGGGGTAATTTTGTATGCAAAGAAAATCATGCGCCAAATTATACGTGCAAAAGGACACAACAAAAACAGGTGTTCAACCGACTCCATTGAATCACAGAAACAACATTTTGGGCATCCCTTCCATTGTATTTTTGAAAGGTTATCTTTTGTCAAGAGAACTCTATTCTTTAGGAACCACATAATTTTTTTTTTATCTTTAGGGGTATTTTCAACTTCCAAAGATACATATGTAAAAACCTAGCATGACCATTCATTTCGTCCATATACAAGGATTTAACAGTGAACAAACCATTGGTAGTCAAATTCCACATGAATTTATCCTAATCATCATTTAGGTGGATTCTCATTAACCTCCTACAAATATGTAACCAATATGTCCATTTGTTACCAGTTAAACTTCTCCTAAAAGCAATATTAAGAGGCCTTTGACCAAGAACATCAGCCACTAAGACATTTTTTGTTTGTGCAATGTTATAAAGCGAAGGATATTGGTGAGCAATAGAATGCTCACCTAACCAAACATCTTCCCAAAAACGAACACTTTCGCTATCTCCAATTTTGAAATGGCCATGTGAGAAGAACAACTTCTTAACATGCATTAGCCCTTTCCAAAAGGGAGAGTCGGTTGGTTTAGCTTCGACTTGAGATAAAGTCTTGTCTTTTAAATATTTGTTTTGAAGAATTTGTTGCCACATCCCTTCTTCATTAAGTAACTTAAAAAGCCATTTGCTAAGTAAACACTTATTTTTTATCTCAAGTACCTCAATACCTAAACCTCCTTGATCTTTTGGACGACACACAATATTCCATTTTGATAATCTATATTTCTTCTTGGTATCATCACTTTGCCAGAAGAATCTCGATCGATAAAAAACCAAGTCTTTTTCTTACCCCTTTCGGTATCTCCATAAAAGAGAGCATAAACATCGGTAAACTAGTCAATACCGAGTTAATTAATACCAAACGATCCCCATATGAGAGCAATTTTCCTTGCCAGCATCCTAGTTTTGAAAGAAAACGACTTTCCACAGGGTTCTATTCAGAATTTCGTAAGTTTCTGTAATGAATAGGTACACCCAGGTACCGAAAAGGAAGTGAAGCTGACTCATAACCCAAAATCTGCTTATAGTCATTCTCCATCTCCTTAGCCTTTCCAAAACAAAATATCTCACTTTTATGAAACTTGATCTTTAAACCCGATAGTTGCTCAAAGATGCACAAAATTAGCTTCACATTAACGGCTTTCTCTAAGTCATGTTCCATAAACAATATAGTGTCATCTGCATATTGTAAGATGGAAACCCCTCCCTCCACCAAATGAGGGACGAGACTACCAACTTGGCCATCCTCTTTCGCACGAGCAGTAAGGATAGCGAGCATGTCTGCGACAATGTTGAAAAGCATCGGGGATAAGGGATCATCTTGTCTTAAACCTTTTCTAGTTTGAAAAATGGCCAATATCATTATTGACCCGTATCCCCACACTGCCACCTTGCACAAATTGTTTGATCCAATCAACCAATTAGGATCAAAACCTTTCATGCGAAGCACTTGTTGTAAGAAAGGCCACTTCACTTTATCATAAGCCTTTTTAAAATCTATTTTAAAAATCACTCCATCCATTTTCTTCCGATGAAGTTCATGGATGGTTTCATGAAGAACGACCACACCCTCAAGGATATGGCGCCCTGGCATAAAGGCAGTTTGGGTAGTTCTAATCACCTTATTGGCAATACCCATAATGCGATTAGTAGCTACCTTGGTAAATATTTTGAAGCTAACCTTGAGCAAACAAATAGGTATGTATTGCTCAATTTGAACGGCGTTATCTTTTTTGGGTAGTAATGTAATTACTCCGAAGTTCAGCTTGAACAAGGGTAATTCCCCAACTTGCAGTTGTCCAAAAAGAGCCATCAAGTCATTCTTGATTACGCTCCAAAACGTTTGATAAAACTCGGCCGGAAACCCATCAGGACCAGGAGCTGTATTGTATTCCATTAGCATAATAGATTCTAACACCTCCTTTTTAGTGAAGTTTGATGTTAAAATAATGTTTTCCTCATTAGGCAATTGCCGGATATCCTATACCCGTTCCTCCATCAAGGAGAAATTATTATGATCAGGCTCACCAAAGAGCTTTTTATAATACTCAGTAATATAGACATTTAAATTGTCCTCTCCCACAATGGTTCCCTCATCTTGTTCAAGTTGGAAGATTTTCTTTTTCCTATGTTTGCCATTCGCAATCAAATGAAAATATTTAGTATTATTTCCTCCTTATTGAATATGTTTAATTTTAGCACGTTGAGCCTATTTGATCTCTTCATCACGTCTAAGTTTGTTAATACTCTCATTTGCATTTTTTAAACTATCCTTTTCTGAACCATTCAGAGGATACATCTCTGCTTTAATATCCAACTCATCAATGATGGATAGAAGTCGTTCCTTTTATTTTTTTTATATTTTCCACTCAGATTCTTGGCCCATCCTTTCAATAAATGGCGCAAGTGTCTAATTTTGTTCTGCCAAGTCTGAATAGGTGTATCACCATTAGATACGGTTTTCCATTCAGCAACAATCATCTCAAAAAAACCATCCTGCTTCAGCCAAGATAATTCAAATGAGAAGCGTTTATTATTTCCTAAGTGTGCCTGATTGTCGGAATCAATTAGTAGCGGTGTGTGGTCAGAGCCCGAGCGAGTCAATGCTCGTACCGATACTAAAGGGAATTTATTTTCCCAATCTACACTTGCGAGTATATGATCCAACTTCTCATATGTTGTTGTTTCTCGCCGATTTGCCCATGTAAATTGTCTGCCTGAAAGAGCAATTTCTCTCAAATCTAGACTTTCAATGATGGCATTGAACATAAAAGGCCACCTAGGATTGAAGTTATCATTATTCTTTTCTTCTTTTTTTTCTAAGCATATTGAAATTCCCTCCTAACATCATAGGCAGTGATTCGGACTCACACATCCTCACAAGTTCGGATAGGAATTCAGGTTCATGTGACTCTTGAGCAGCTCCATACACAGGAATGAAGACCCACTCAAAGTCGTCATACCTAGACCTCATGTAAAGTTTGACACAATAATCACCGGTCGTCACATTGTTGACCTGAATTGAAAGATTATTTATGCCAACTAGAATCCCTCCTGACCGCCCATGTGGCGGTAGAAAAAACCAAGTAAAGTCCATACCAGCAACCAAATGTCTCAGAAAAGGCCCTGTGAAATTAGACCTACCAGTCTCCAGAAGAGCAATAAAATCTAAGTGGTGTTCACGAATTGATTCATTAACAAAAATATGTTTTCCAGGATCTCGAAAGCCCTCACTATTCCAGATCATACCTTTTATTTCTGACATTTTAAGATTTAACTTTAGGAATCCTAATACGATTACTTCGACGAATGTTTGTCTTATCATAAGACTTCCGTCGACGGGATCTCACCACTTCTTCTTCTTGAGCCACATACTCAGAGAAGTCCTCAATTGGACTATTTTCGTCCACCAAATCTTCACATAGATTGGATGCATTAGAAACTATCAAGTGGTTCAAACCAAACAAGACAAACTCTCTTTGATCTTCTTTTTGTTTTAGCATAACTAAAGAATGGTTAATTTCAATATCTAAAATTAACTTAGCAGCATCACATTCTTCTTTTCTATTCATACCCATTTTAACTCCAATCGTACGTGCCCTACTAACAATTTCCTCTTCAGAAAAAGAAGAAACAAAAAATTTGAGAGAGAGATTTGTACCTTGGCCTTGCAAATTATCACGACGTTGAGCTAGCAGCATTGCCTTCTCAAGCTTAGAAGCATCGGCCTGGGGCTGCGCCTGAATTCGCACGCTTGATCGCATGCCAGCAGGAGGCTGCACACCTCCAAACACAATGACCTCCTCCTCCGTAGGCTCGATCATCTTCATGCTTTCGCAATTCTGCACCTCCTTCGGCCCTCCAGCTACTGTCCTCGGCGGGGTCATCATCACCCCAGTAGGATCAACTGACGGACGAGGTGAGCTCGAGCGAGATCCCCATCCCGGGGTTCTAGGCGAGTGAGTCACAGGACCGCAAGGAAGAGTTACCGACACGGCAGTCTTCGATGGTATATTCAGCTCAGTAACAACCGAAGCTGAAACCCCATCCACAGGCGCTGTTAACTCAGCAGAATCAGACAAAGAAGTTGGTTCAGCATGGCATGAAATAGAGGGCACAACGAAATTAGAATGACCCCAAAAGATTTTATTAGACAAACCTTCCATCGCAATTGTATCTGCACCTTTGGACATGGTAGATGCAGAGTGAACAAGGCGATCAGACTCCATCTCTGATGGCCTTGATCTTGGAATGGTTGACTTAAAATCATCGAAGGAAATTGTATATTCCATGTTGGCTTGCTGTTGTGGTACTTTTGATGCATCCTGAATCATGTCCGAACTATTTCCATCGGCAGCACCCCCACTAGCTCGGTTACCATCATGATCAGCTACAACACCTCCCTCCTTATTTGATGTATGAGCGTCAGGATCATCCCCATCATCATCTGTAGAAATATCAGCCATCACCACATCATCAGGAAGTGGTGTTAAAGGTGTACCTTCAACTTGAAACCTCAGCGCATAGAAGCTATCCTTGATTAAAATGTCCATTCTCTCAGGAACCAAAGTAGGGTCGAGGCAAGCCACATAAACACGCAACACTCCCTTCTCACGTGTATATGTCATATCAATATCAATGGTTTTCCCAAAAAAAAGAGTTCCAATCGCCCACAAACATAAATAATCATCTAAAGCCTCCGAAGGTAGATCATGCGCTCTAATCCTACCTTCTCAATTAACCAAGCAGACTTCACCTCTGATTTCCTAAAATCAAAAGACACAGAGCATGCGCTATTTGGTACCTTATATGTACCAAAGTGCTGAGCAGTAACTATATCTTTTTTGCTTGGAAATTCACCTGATAAACATTATCCTCCACCTGGCGTATGTTCCACTTGTACTGGTCATCGGGCACGACCCATTGCAGCTGAGAAACAATCTCAGGTATCGTCATGGTTCCATCATGAATTGTTACCCTGCTCATCCGGGTATTCTCCACACGAGGCCGAATACTACCAGTCATGGGAGCTTCAAAAAACATCAGATTCTCATAAGCAAACCCATACATTTGCATAGTTGGTTTTGGTGCTGAAAGAATCGGACACACATTGGATAGATGATCAGGAGACCGACAAATGTCACACAGAACTGTTGTACAATCATTTAAATTATGACCTGGCCTTTTGCACCGAAAAAACTTTGGCCCCTTAAACTTTTTTGCTCTCGAAGTTTGTCCTCCGTCAGAACCAGCATCATCATTTGCCTTCCTGAAATTTCTTACATTGTCATTGTTGTGAGACGCGGCATGATTTGTCGTTGCTAGCTGCCGTGAGGGCACGGCAGGCTGGCGAGGTGTCGCGGCAGGCTAGCGAGGTGCCGCAGAAGGCTGCCCTAGCGCCACGGCAGGCTTCCCAATAGCCACAGCAGGCTGATCGAGAGCACCGGCAGGATGCCTATTAACACTCACAGTAGACTGCACCACCTGATCAGCAGGAATACGATTCACCATAGACCCCGCCATATCAGCAACAGGAGCAGAATTTGTACTTTGAATATTTGCCGCTTGCTCCGCAAATTGCTTCGCAATCGCTGCCATTGCATCCCTCACGAACTGCTCCTGCAGCGATGACAGATCTGCCACTTGATTACCATTGTTAACCGAACCACCTCCAGGGTTCACATATGTTCTGCGGGTGTAGTTCGAACCATTGGCCCTACTATCAAATCTTCCACGAGATCTAGCGGGACCACCTCCATAACCCTGACGAGAAGTTCCGTGGTTGAATCCAGAGCCAACAGCAAAACGGCCATGGCCGCCATCAAAATGGCCAGCAGCACCACGGCCTTCACCGGAACCTCTGTAATCCCCCTGAGGATCATTTCCTTGGTAGAAACCAGAGTAGCCATCAGCATCACCATCACCAGCAGTACCACTCGGGCCACCCTGATGATAATTATTGAAACGGCCCCGATTGTAGTCCCAGTTCCCATCTCTGCGACCACCATTGCCATATCCTCTTCCACGCTGAGGATTATTCCCTCCACCGGGATTTTCCATTGAGTCATCACGATCGCCACACACAATCGCCGCTGGTCTCGAATTTTTTTGCCAGACGAAACCTAGAAGCCGCCGCAAACCACCTGCAGTGTGCCTTTTAGGTTTAGTTCCAATCTAGGCCTGTAGCCTGGGGCCCAAAACGCCTCCGCCACGTGCTAGCTGGGAACCCCATCGAAGCCGAATCCGGACCCACATGATTCATGAGATCGGCTCGACCAGAAATTATGGGATTCAATTCCCGTAGTAAATTTGAAAAACGTACCTGCGGTGTCGCCGTAGTTCGTCTGCCCATCCAGTCCGGCGAGAAACAAACCTCGTCACTGCCGCGAGACGCCGTTTCCTTTGGACCATCGTCCATTCCTTGGCATCAAAATCCTTGAGAACAAATGTAGATGGAGACAACACAGCAGCCGACGACACATTTCCTGCATGAAACATCGAGGTATAGCGCTCGATTACCTTAGGTTGATCCTTCCGGTCAATATGAAGTTCCATCGCCGCCATCCTCTGCTTCCTCTTCTTCTCTTCTTTCCTTTTCATCCTCTCCGATGAGAAAGGGCTCACATTAGGACTGCAGGACACCGGAATTCTGTCCAGATAGGACCACGATCCCACCGACACCGGCGAGCAGATCGCAGTGGGCGAGGCGAGCCCATAGTCATCTTCTTCAGCACCGTCAGAAAGCTCCGAAATTCTGCCGGCGTTGTCATCGGACGCGAGGGGCCAGAATCACCCCTGCAATCGCTCCAACGTCCCACCGGGAAACGCGGACATCCCCTCTCGCCCTGATATTACTTCGCCGTTCTTTCCCAACAAAAATGAAAAGGGATGTTGACAGAAACAAAATATCAAAGTGTGATTTAAGTGAAGCCCAAGGCTCTCGATCTCTACAAGACTACATCTCCACATACATACAACCGTAATTTTACTGAAAAACATCAAAGTGACAGAAAGAAAATATTAAAAAACATGAACGTAATCTTTAGAAAACATGTGCAATAATCTTCTCCATCATTTGTCACAATCTAATCATCAAGGACCAATCCACCGATAGGAAAATATGAGGCAAAATAAAGGGCACAGTACTCTGAGATAATACGTAACTTCAATCAGGGATTAACATGACCGGAGCTTTTCATTTCTTACAGGTCATTAATATAATATGGCCACACACTAGATTGGGATGGCTGAACAGAATATCTTCGATGAGGGTGGTTAGTGGTCCACTAGTGTAGACTATGTAATGTATAGGTGCTAAATGTTTTATATTTTCCTCTAATCTACCTTAGGCTAAAGTTCTAGTAAGAGTATCATAACTAGTACTATGTATGCCATGTTGGTAAAAATCTGATGTGGCACAACAATTAATAAAAAAGGGGGAGTTAGAATATTATAGATAGGTATCGTATTATAGCATGTAAAACTAGAAATTCTAATACATGTAAATCTTATATACCGTATTATAGGGAGTACAATTTTATATTGAGATCCTACAAATCATTAAATATAGTATTACTATGATACTACCATATAATACCATGCACTATAGAGATAGTATTATACACTAGTATCATATGCATGATACTAGTAGTATGATACTCCTACTATGACCGGTCTTATATGGTCTTTTATTTGTAACCTTTTTTTGGATGATAACTTTGTAATAAAGGTGTCTATGTGCATGGATGGATGTAGATGTACTCTCCATTTAAAAAAGAAACAAGTATCACCAATTATGCCCTTAGCTAAAGTTGATTCTATCGTGTAAGCATATGATCTTGCTGAACCAACTTATAATTTTCTGAACGAACAAACTTATGTTAAGCACCACTGCCTACTTAATCATCAAAGTTGACCTTATCTGTTTTGCACGGCACGGTGCATTGTATATTCACGTATGGTCACATGTTCTTATCATTACTCAACTTAACGGGTTAATCCTGTTCAAAAAAAACTTAACAGGTTAATACATCACTAAACAAGTAATTAGTTACACAGTCATTGTTTCCTTAACTTAATTAACGCAAGAGATATCTACTAATCCAAGTCAAACGAAAATGCCTCATAACTAGTAGTGAGGAAGAACCAGAATCACGAGAAAAAGAACTGTTGTCAGCTAACACATATAGTGCCGAATGAGTTGCTGAAGTGGCCGCCCCCACTTGGATACCAATCATTCAACAGAGGGGTGAATTTAGGAAAAATTGTCGATGAGGTCGGCTACTATAGAGCTATGCATATCAAGCAAAAAAAAAAGTATTATGCCACACCATATACCATAACATCGTATAGTGTTAAAATGCAATATATGTAAGCATTAACATTGTACAATGATAATTGAGACCGTACAAGGCAAGCCATACCAGTTAGATGACGTGATAAATCCACTTGTTTAAATATATTAATGAGAAGCTACACTCGCAACTTGCTGAAATGATTTCAAGGCTTCAGTTGCATCATCCTGACATGTCAACAAGGACCTGACAGAATAGTCCCGTCCTCTCGAGGCGACCAGGGGGGGGGGGGGGGGGGGGGGGGGGGCTTCGGCCGGGCAAAGCCTACTCGTCGCTGTCGGTTGAGGAGAGTGCTCGTCTCCTCTCGTGCGGGACAACGACGTGGGATGCTGACCCCATGGAGGATGTTGTGCGCGTCGGGTATCACAACGTCGAGGCTTCCCAGGAGGTGCAGCGGCGCGGCGAACGGCGGCTCGATGGTGATCCTCGTGGCACTAATCTGGCGGCGAAGGCGCGACCTTGGTCGTGATCTCAACGCTGCCCTTCTGCTGTCGTCGGGTGATTGTGTTGTGGTGTTGGGCCCGATACGGCACAACGACACGGTGATGGCGGCAGGGTGGCGGTGCAGTACCATGGCGTTTCTTTTGGATGATTAACTTCGTAATAAAGGTGGCTATGTGCATGGATAGATGCAGAGTTACTCTCCTTTTCGGCATAATAAGTTTCGCCAATTATGCACTTAGCTAAATTTGATTATATCGTTGCCGAACCAACTTATAATTTTTTTAAAGTATAACTTATAATTTTTTTGAACGAACAAACTTATGTTAAGCACCGCTGCCTACCTAATCATCATCAAAGTTGACCTTATCTGCTTTGCGCGGCACGGTGCGTTGTATATTCCTTGCACGTATGTTCACATGCTCTATCATCACTCAACTTTTTTTTTGAGATCCTGTCATTACTGAACTTAACGGGTTAATGCAGTTTACCTCGACATCACTAAACAAGTAAATAGTTGCACAGTCACTGTCTCCTTGACCTAATTAACCCAACATTTTATATCTAATCCTAGTCAAACCAAAAGGCCTCGTAACTAACTAAATTTAGGAGATCTTAGAAACCTTTTCGGTTAGAGGAGTACTTTTACTTCTCTAAGATTTCTCCGGAAGTTTACTCCTCTAACATTTAGGGTATCGGTTAGAGATGTCCTTGGTACATTATACACAGTTTACCTCAACATCTTTAAATAGCACTGTAAGTAATTAGTTGCACAGTCACTGTCTCCTTGACCTACTTAACCCAAGATTACATCTACTAATCCAAGTCAAACCAAAAGGCCTCGTAACTAACAAGCGAGGAGGAATCAGAATCACGAGAGAGAGAAAAACTGTTGTCCGCTAGCACATATAGTGCCGAACGAGTCGCTGAATCTGCCGCCCCCACTTGGATTCCGATCACTCAACAATCAACACACTGTATCCAACAGTCCCCAAGCCTCCCTGGTCCCGTCGTCGTCGTCAGATCACTGCAGATGACTGTACCGCTGTGCAACCAACTTAGCAGCGTCGAGAGACGGCATAATTAAAGTCAGCTAACTCCGTTGTTGCTGCGGCTAGAAGAATGGCATACTAGTATAGTAGATGGGGTTAGCTAGTAAGTAGCTGGGACACCTCTCGTACATGATGTAGTAGTACATCAACCACCATTAAGCCCCCCCCTAAATAATCCAAGGACGACGGCACCACCATTTGCTGCGTATCGAACGGTTCAGATTTTGGTGTGTGTGGAGAGGCCGGAGAGGAACACCTGTCGCAGCGCCATCATGGCGTGTTGGGTACCTCAGATTGGGACAGGGCCACAGTAATCTGAATGGGTTGCCATGCTATAAGCTAGATCTTGGCAGTGGTACTACATGTCCGGGAAGATCTATGATAAAAACCAGAATATTCCGGTCAGGCGGTACAAAATGTATCTGGTAGTAGCTAGGGTGCCCTGTTTGGATGTCAGTTCTGAATTTCTGATGATTACTTTTGTAGTAGGAGTAACATGAGTATGAGTAGTAGCAGTAGCAAGTAGCAGGCAGGCAAAAAGATTCACCAGAATGGCATATGAGGAGGAAACATGATCCGCTGAAGATTCTACCAAGAAATGCTTATTGCTAGCTACTGCCTACCGATCAACAAGAGAAGACGATCAACAAAAGGCATACATGTCTGTGTGTAATGTATGTTTATGTACTGGTGTAGATTGTAGATTCTGTGGTTATGAGGTGTCGGCTTCTTGCCTCGCGCTGCGCGTGCTCGCCGGCGACGCCCACGGCAGGGCGTCGTCCGTCGGGGACGCGGAGCCCGCGCGGAGGCCCGGGAGCCGCCTGCCGCCGCTGCGGCGCCACTGCCAGATCTTGGACACCGAGAAGCTGTCGCCGCGGCTGGCGGCGCAGACCTTCTTGCCCTGCCGGTCGTCGCTGCTCGCTGTGGTCACGGACACGCCGGGGCGCATTATGGCAGCACTGCCGTCGCCGGGACGCCAGCGTACGGACACCAGGAGGTCGTCGTCGGCGAGCACGTACTGGTAGGAGGAGGCCATGGAGAAGCACCTCCTCCCGTCGAGGCGGCTGCTGCTGGTGGTGCCCGTCTCGCCGTCGGCCGTGGCGCTGCCCTGCACGCTCTTGAACCGGCCGAGCCTGACAGGGAGTACGACGGCCTGTTTTGGGGCTTCTTCAACCTTCTGCTCCTCGATGTCCGGCTCGGCGGAGGCGCTCTCGGCCGCAGCCGCGGCGGTGGCGAGCGCGCGGGCGGAGAGGACGGTGCGGCAGAGC
This sequence comes from Avena sativa, assembly GCA_916181665.1. Classification (NCBI taxonomy): domain Eukaryota; kingdom Viridiplantae; phylum Streptophyta; class Magnoliopsida; order Poales; family Poaceae; genus Avena; species Avena sativa. The sequence continues at coordinate 365,327,973 of OV702297.1, read as the reverse complement.
GGGCAGGTGGAGCTGGAGGCGAGCCAGGTGTCGATGCAGGCGAGGTGGAAGGCGTGGCCGCAGAGCGGGAGCAGGCGGAGTCGGTCCTCGGCGGCGAACTCGGAGAGGCAGACGGCGCAGTCGAACTGCCGCCCTGCTCCCTTGGCGGCGGAGCACCCCGAGAGGTCGGCGTAGGCGAAGGCCGGGAGGGCGTCGATGGTGGCCTGGTCGAGCCCGGGCCCGGCGCCGTCCTCGTGGAGGTGGAAGAGCTGCTGCAGCTGTCGCTCGACGGCCTCGGCCCTGGCATTGGCGCGGTGGGTCTTGATGAACATGCGGCGCAGGATGTGGAGCATCCCGGAGGCGAGCAGCACGACGGCGAGGACGACGGTGATGAACAGCACGGCCGGCGTGATCCTCGCCGCCGCCAGCGACGGGCCCGGGTCCGTCGTCGCGACGGCAGCGGCCGGGGGCGCCATGTCGGGCGGCGCCGACGCGTGGGACGTGGAGGCGCCCAGGGGACCGTCGCCGCTCTTGATCTCATGGGCGAGTAGCGACCAGCCTAGCCCCCTCCTCACCGGCGCCATGCTACTCCCTGTGTCACCAACGCAGCGGCTGCACTCATCCACGACAGACCCCCCCACACGCAGGTATATATCTAGTACTACTGCGACGATCCCAGATGGGTAGCTAGCTAGGTGGATGATGGATGATGAATCAGTTGGGGCGGAACAATCAGGCAGGCACCAAACTCATCAAAAAGAAACAAAAGAATCCGAATCCCGGCCCCCGGAGAAGTCAACCGGAAGCAGAAGCTACCAAACACTTGGTACTAAAAAGCTCTTTCCGCGATGGATGCAACAACAACAAGGTCGGGCAAAATACTGTTTCCTCCTCGATCGATCGTCTTCCTCCTCTGGCTGTCTGTCTTGTACTATTATTGCAGTGGCTCTCCTAGCTACTAACCAAGTGAGATCGATCGAGTCTCAATCAATTCGGCGCTGGTCCGTAGTGTATGTATAATGTGGAACCAGATCCTCTAACTTGCACAAACAAAGTTAGAGAAGCTACAGTTCCCTAACTTCCCTTCTTCCAAACTGTTTGATTAAGGGCAAAATGGCTTAAATTAATTTCTCTAATACAATTCTTTGTTATGCATTTAGAGTAATTGCATACCAACAAAATTATGGTGTAATAAAACTTGGTTTAAACTTTTTACATCTACAGTAATTACGTATGGTAATTAATAACAGTATATAATATGGTATTTAAGCTACAGTTTCCTAACTTTCTACCTTGGTTTCCCCTGACTTTACTACTACACGTTAGAGGATCCAGTTCCGTATAATGTATGGGTGGATGGATGGGTAGGAGCAGGAGGCGATCTGGCGATGGATGGATGGAGCCGCGGTGTGGTGCGGTTAGCTGGGCGTTTTCTATTGCGTGGGTCGGGTCGGGTCGGGTCGGGTCGGGTGGTTGGAAGATACCACCTGCGCGGGCGCGGGCAACGGGGGAGGAAGGGAACCACGTGAAGCTTCTTCTTCCGTTTCAGCTGTCTCGCCCTCTCGGGTTCAGAGCTTCTCCTGAGGCTCACTTGTGACATACGGAAAGTGGTGCGGGGAATCCATTAATAAGAGGGAACAGTATGTCAGCGTTGGAGGTGGTTGGGCCGGACCCGATGGGTGCCTGCCTGCCGGGACGAGCTCTTGTAGTTGTATGCGTGCCGGCCTCTCCGTTCGACGATCCTCGCCCGCCCAAATTTTTCCGGCCAAGGCATAATAGCCGCGACAGCGACGGCTGACACGGTCCCGTCCGGCGAAGGCGAGCCCAGCGGAGGGGCCGTCGGATGCGTCGACACCGGCGGAGAAAGATCCATGCATGCAAGGCTCCGTCCAAATCCGTCGGCAGTTGAGCGGGGCCATTCTACCGGTACGCCCGCTGCGGAGTGTGACAGTGTTCTCTACAGGATGCTTGCTGCTGCTTGTTCCGTGGGAACTCCGGACGAACAGTTCCAGTACCGAACCTACAAGGCCATCCCAAACGCCCCCCACACCCACCCAAACGGACGCCATGTCGTCCTATCTCGCCCTCCCGCACGGAGTCCAAGGTCCAATGTCCCCCCTCTCCGCGAGGACAAAACCTGCGGCTGGTTTGTGGGGCTTGGACGCCGGCCCCGTCCGACGCGGTCCAGCCGAGTCTTTCTTCGGCCTCACCTAGCGGTGTATTAGAGATAGGGGCCGCGTCTTTTTTAATGGAACCCCGTCTTCCCCATCCACATCCAGTTCACACTCTTCTCCACTTCCAGTCCTCACTTCCAAACCCCAAAACCCTAGCCACTCTCTTCCCACCGACAAGCTCCTCCTCACCGGCCCTCGCCACCGCGATGACGAAGGATAGCTGGAAGTCCTGGTTCCGGCGCGTCCGTAACGACCACGAGACCGACTCCTCCACCGGCAGCGGACATGGCCGCCATTCCGTCTCCCGCTCGCCGCCCCGGCGCAACTCCTCCTCCTTCTTCTGGGGCCCGCCACCCCGCCCGCGCTCCGAGCGGCGCGTGTATGTGAGCCTCGAGGCCGCGTGCATGCTCGCCGAGGCAGGCATGCCCTACCCGTGGCCGGACATCCACCTCGAGAACCTCTTGGCGTAGGCGTGCACATTTGATGAGATCTGCCGACGTCGGGCCTTTCTCCCGCCAGATCTGCGACGGGATCCGGCCTACGCCAGCGACTCCCAGGTCTGGGACCGGTGGTTCAACGCGAAGCACGCAGCCCCGCGTGAGGCCATCGAGGCCCACCTCGAGAACCTCGACAACGCCGACAAGGACTACTGAGAGGGGTCCCAGGAGGACTCCGGCGTGGAGGACGACGACGAAGACGACGGCCTTCACTTCCCGCCGCTACAGCCCGAAATCCCGGACTGGTCGCGCTACCGGGGCGCCGACACCGTCGCGTCCGAGGTGTGGCCGTGGCCGGAGCGGCCCCGGCTGATGGCGGTCAAGATGGAAGAGGAAGGGCCGGAGCGGCAGCGCCAACCGATGACGGAGGAGGAGGAGCTCCAGGCCGCCATCCTCGCCTCCCAGCTGGAGGAGGAGAAGAAGTGGGACGACACCGCCCAGGCGCTGCACGAGTCCTGGGTGGCCGCGTAGGCCCAGATGCCGCCCGCGCTCCCGGCACCGCCTCCGCCTCCCTCTCCGGCCCAGGCCGGCGCGTGGCCCCTGCCGCGGGTCTTCATTGACCTCGTCGCCGCCGCCGCCGACGACGAGTAGGCAGCGCAGCTGCAGAACCAGGGCGCCGGCCGCCCAACAGCAACGCCCGTCGCCTCGCCTCCCTTTGAGCCAAGGCACCCCATAATAATGGTGTTTTTTTCTCCTTTTCTGTATATTTTATGACCGGGGGACCCGGGACAAGAACTTTTTATGTAATATGTTTAATTATTTTTGTCCTTGTTTTATTTTGCGCATTTTAAGGACCTTTTGATTCAGACCAAACTGCTGTGCGAAATGCAAGGACCTGTTGGAGTTGGCCTAACGGCGGAACCATGGACCACACGTGAGTGACTGATACGTACGGGCGGGCACACGCTGGTGCCCGGTACGTTGGTTTTGTGGTAGACGAGCGCCTGAAGTGCCACCGTGTTGCGCGCGTCATCTGAGATGTATTTGGCACGGCGCGTGTTGACTATCAGCACGGCCGTCACGTTCGCTTCGGCATGCGGTTGCGCGTCCGGCTCATCAATCCCGTCCGACCCGGGCCGAGAGCTCCTCCAACAACGGACAACACGAGTTAGCTGATCTGGTGGCTATGCATTGTCAGCTTGGATACAAGTTGCCACCACGCAGGTCAAACCCTGCCAACCATACGAGGGTGCTTGCAGCTTGGTTCAATTCGATCTCGACGTGTAGGTTGCTAGACTGGATAGAGCGCGACGAGCTTGGAATGGATTGGTCAACCCGTAGTTTCACTCTACCACGTTACTCACTTTGCCACGTCCAGAAATCAGAGGCACTTTTTTAGAGGCATTTTTTTAAACTGTCTCTAATGATATCTATTTACGGCACTTCAAAAAATAGTAACTTAAAATATGAGATTTTAGTGACAGTTTTGAAAGTGCCACTAATAGTTTAACTCAAAAAAAAAAGATAGTGCCTCTAATGTTTTAAAAAATAGAGGCACAGTCTAGTGTCTCCATGCTAAACTATCAGTGTCACTTTGACCTGTGTCTCAAAAAGACATAACTTTTAGAGGCATTTTCTATGATAATGCCACTAAAAATATATCAACTGAGACATCATTAGTAGTGCCACAATTGGTTACTATTTAGAGGCACTAAATTATGACTCTAAATAGTGATCAACTGTGGCACTATTTGGTATGCCTCCAATGATCATCCATCTAAGGCACTATGTTGTTGCCTCCATTGTCCAACCAGCTGAGGCACCTGACATTGGCTCAAATGGATGATCATTGGAGGCACTGCCAAACATGCCTCTAAATGGTCATCCATTTGGGGCACTATCAGGTGTGCCTCAAAATGATCATCCATTTGAGGCACTTTGTGTTGTGCCTCCAAAAGGATAACCAGCAGAATCAAATAAGCAGAAAACAGATATTACACAACACATAATTATATACTAGCGATTCCATACTGATAATCCAACATAGTACTTAGTGCTCCATACTTACATATACAAAAGTAGTACTTAGTAATCCAGTGTAGTACTTAGCAGTCTAACTTAGCAGCCCATCAGATAATTACATCCAAAAGAAGTAGAACTCTTAACAGAAGTTCTACATACTACCACCCAACATCAGTACTATCAGATCTACCACTTATGGGAGTGCCGCGAGCATCAGGCGCAGCTTACCTTCTGAATTAAACCAGAAACTGAACAACATAGCATCATCCTTTTGCATGTTGAAGGCCTGCACAGCTGACCACCATCCACTGGTTATCATTGCTCTATTATTAACACTCATCTTCATCCTCACTTCCACAAGATCATCAACAGACATGGATTCAACTTGTACAGTAACTGGTTCATCGAGAAATCCCTTCAGGTACTTGGTTGTGAACTCAGCATTAAATTTTTGTGTAAGTATCAGATTTACATAACAGTTAGCATTCTTTTGGACTCTGTATCTACTACACTGTTATGCATGATAAAGTAAATAGCATCTCACTATTTTACATTTCTTCTCAATGACAGCTGACTCTATCATCCTGTAGACATAGTACCTGATTTTTGGCCTTCTGTCATTACACCATTCTTCCAGAAACTCAATTTTACATGGACACAGTAGTATGTCAATTCCAAACATACACTGCTTGCCCCACTCATCTGTTCCCTTGTTTTTTGGTCCTGATATAGCACAAATAGAACACATTTGATTCATATTAGTACCATTTCTCAACTGCTGTAAAAGACTAGATAGTTCAAAGTTTCTATAGATACATACCCCTTAAAACAAAGCCATCATCTTGCATAGCTGACACATCTTGCACAGCTGGCACATCTGGCACATAATCATCTGACATGAACCACTCTGTAGAGGTGTCACTGCCACTACTACTGTCGCTTGGGATCAAGCTTCCACTGTCATCTGAGATCTCAATGGCACAATCCTCACAGGTTCCCATCTAGTATAAAAACAGCATGTAATCAGTAATGCTACAACATACAACATTAAAAATCAGAACATTTAACACAACATTCAGAACATTCAGATGAAATAGCAGAAAATTCAAAACATTCAGGACCTAATCAAATAGAAAAACATTCAGAAAGTCTATAATTACATTCTGAATATTCAGAACATTCAGAAAGTTCAGAAAGTACAGAACATTCAGACAGTTCAGATCATTCTGAACATTCTGAATTTTCTGAGCATTTAGTAATTTCTGAATTTTCTAAACATTTAGGACCTGATCACATAGCAAAACATTCAGAAAGTCTATAATTACATTCTGAACATTCAGAATATTCAGAAAGTTCAGAACATTCAGAACATTCAGAAAAGTCAGAACATTCAGAAAGTTTAGTACATTCTGAACAATCTGAACATTATGAACTTTCTGAACATTCAGTAATTTCTGAAAATTCAGAACATTTTTTTATCAACAGAACTGTAACATTATGAACTTTCCAGAACTATAGCATTTAGAACAATAGAATCAACATAACATGGATTAATGCAGAACATTAACATTAACAGAATTGTTATAGTAACCCTAAATAAAATCTAGCAGAACCCTAAACAAAATAAGCCTTAGCATCGTCAAAATCCTAGAACAAGATCACATAGCAGATCTAGAACTCCAGATTAGATCTAGAAGAAGATCAAACATTTCAGACTTAGAACACCAGATTAGATCTAGAAAAAATCTAAGAACAACACCCAAATCTAATAACAGCACACATTTTCACACTAATCTAAGAACACGAGAAAAGATCTAGTATACTAATCTAATAACAGCACCAGATTAGATCTATACATAGCAATGTCAACAGAAAATATCTAGAACTTCAGTTCCTAATCAAGAAGAACATACGAAGAAAGGAGAAGAGAAGAAGATGATGAAGAACACGAGAAGCAACAGACGAGCTCTAACGAGGAGGCGGCGGCGATGGGATTCGCCAGTGGTTTTGGTTTATGCGGCGAGTGGGGCGGCGGTGACGGTGGAACCCTAACGAGGAAAGGGAGAGAGTGAGTGAGTGGAAAGTGACAGCCGCGGTGTGTGTGTGTGTGTGTATACCATGGCAATTTTGCACATTAGTACCTTTTGTTGTTCCTAAATATTTCGTGTCCTTCCACCTTGGCTCTATAGTTAGAATATTTAGCTGGACGCCCCTCTTTAGTTTTTTAGTATCATATTCGTCCCTCCACCCGTGCAACCTTGCACAAACCCCCCTCCCCTCTCTTGTCCACTGTATAAGAGAGGCACCCCTCCGTCAGCGCTAGGGTTTCGCCTCCATTTCTCGCGCGTGTCCTCCGCACCGCCGCACCACCCGCCGCTGGAGCTGCAGATCCTCTCTGTCCGCGCCACCGCACCACCCGCCCACCGGAGCTGCAGATCCTCTTCGTCCGCGCCGCCGCACCACCCGCCGCCAGACAACCACCGCCGGAGCTGCAGATCCTCTCCGTCCACGCTGCCAGACAACCACCACGGCGCAGCAGCTGCTGCAATGGATCCGTGCGGCCGCACCAACTGTACTGCAACATCCACAGCCCCTTCTCCCCCACGTCACCTAGCGATTTCTCAAGAGCAATCAGATAATTGCAGGTTCGATTCTATGTCTTTTCATCCATCTAGTGTTCTTTGTAGATCTGAAATGGTTCATCTAGTCTTCTTTGTAGATATGAAATTTTTCTGTTATTCCAATTCATCTGTAATTCTAAACAAAAATCTGATTTTTACTAATGCTAGAAATAGATCTGAAAATATTTCTGTAATTGTTTCACTGATGAATATGATTACTACAGAGACCAAGATGATGAGAGGGATGAGGGACTCATGATCAATGATAGGCTAATGATCACAATTAGAGGTTTGTTTAGCACCATTTACTTTGTAAGCTATGCTCTTATCATTGATCTATATTTTCTGGTACTCATGATACATTGTTTGGCATTTGTTAGGACCTAGACATTCAGGATTTGATTCAATTGATACAAACTGCATTTTTTGGAAATTTGGTTCAAATGAATTACCGCCAATTAATGTAGCTAAGAAGCAATGTGGAAGTGCTACCAAGGCCTGCAATTAAGAATTATGTTAGCACAATTACATCAACAAATTGTCATTCCTGTGGAGGGGTTAATGGTATGTACATATGTTCTGCACATTATTCATATTTTATCTGTAAGTTTTGCATATTATTCACATTGTTATCTAACAAATTTCAGGAATTCATTCAAGAGTTTACAAGAAAGTTCTTGATGCAGTTCCTCATGGATGAACACCTCATGAGGCATTGTATTCAATCCAGATCTCAATTGGTTAATGTAGGTGTAAAGCTCAAGTTAGGATCTCCAATCAAGTACTGTAGGATGAATCTTTAGGTTGATGGAAAAGCCTAGATCATCCCTCCTGGATGGGCAAAGGTGGTAGAGGCATTTAATCTGAAGGAAGGGGATGTTTGCATGTTCAGTTTTACAGATGAAAGAAAACTACCACCAAGACTCAGACATAAGTGGTTCTACCTTAAGCTTGAGATACTTAAAATTAAATAGTACTACCATGTCTTATTAAACCCATTCTTACCATTTGATCCTGCAAATGTATCTGAGTATCTCTTATAACATATTTATGCACATCTCTGTAGGTACAGCCCCACTGGGATTGATGAAAGGAGTCTGATTACTACTAGAGGTGTGATTTTCACCTGCAGATGCTTACTGTTATACTTGTTTTACTAGAGTGTTTTGGGTGATGAATAATGCTTTATTTGTCATGTAGGACCTAGTTTTGCTGGTGAAGAATCCTTTGATAATGAATGCATTTTTGCAAACAAGGTTGATTTGACATTCAATCAAGTTATACAACTGAGAAGCTATGTTGAGGAGTTACCAAGACCTGATATTAAGGAGTATGTGTGGAAATTGACAAAAGAAAACATCATAGCTTCCTTTGATCATGTTCACTGGAGACCTGCAGAGGGAGAAATTGTTAGTAATGTGTGTTAAAATATTTCTTTGTTTGATCATGCTTCTAGTGCAAAAAATATTGAACTTTGTATTCTGCATTACTATAGTATGATTTGATCATAATTGAAATTTCTGTTTTCCAGGTTTTTTCAAAATAATTCACAAATACTTATATTTTGAAGTTTCTAAGGCCTGTCTTATGCTCAAGAGCTCCCAGGCATGGGGTTCCTAAAGGATTTGAAGTTATTCTTCTTGTTATGAACAGGCCAACAGTTTCCAAGACTCAGTACTGCAGAATGATGCTAACTGAATGTGGACAAGCAGTTATCTGTTTTGGATGGAAAGATGTTGTCAAAACATTCAGTCTGAAAGAGGGAGATGTCTGCTTGTTCAGTTTCAGGGACACTAGGATTATTCCAATCAAAATGAGGGATCCAGCTGCGTGGCTCTAGTAGGTGATAATAAAGCTAGATTAGTACTGGACATGTACTTAATGGGCCTGGATTAATGGGCCTGTTTTTTGGGGGTGTACAAGTGGATAGTGTCTGATTAAATGGGCCACATCATGGGGGAAGTGGACGTGGGGGAGCAGTTTTACATCCCCTATCTCTTTACCTTTAAATAGGAGGAGAAACTTGACCGCTTTACAATTCTTGTTCGCAGAGCTTTTCTTCTATCCTTCGACTTTCTGGGTGAGTTCAATTCTGTACACAGATCTTATTATTCTATTTCATTTAAACCTATGCAATCTAATTCTTTTACTACATTTTTAGCTCTCAGGTTCTGAATTTCCTCCTTCAAATTTCCAGCTCTCAGGTTCTGAACTTCAACCTGCTATCTGTGATCAACTTGGGTGAATTTTTGTAGGTGAATTAACCTGGATGTAGGTGATGGATGACATGATGTGTGCTATCTGTGATCAGCCTGGTGACAATTGTGGCAGATCTAACAGGAGAGCTAATGGATTTGACATTGTCATTGGCCATGGTTTTAGACGTGGTGTGGTAAGTTTTTTCTAATAGTTCTTTGCTCTATTCTTTTTTGGCAATGGGAGTACTGTTATTTTTTGGTAGTACATTCCCTGCTCATTCCCTGCTCATTCAAACAGTTTTTGGCAATGGGAACTAAATTATGTTGTTAAACTGCAGTACATTCCCTGCTCATTCAAACAGATGTTGAACAATTTAGTTCCTAGGAAATGGTTAGTTGCCAAGAGCCCAAGATTCAGAAGATTTGATTTGTTCTTACAAAAGGATCAGACAGCTACACTAATCTGTGGCCCTTACTGGAGATCTTTAGTTAGAGTTTATGACATTGGTGTGGGTGATGTTGTACATTTCCAATGTACTCATGATCCCTTTGAACCTTTAGAGAACTCATTTGACATAACTGTTCATTCCAACAATGTTGAGAAGGATGCAGTTAAAGAAACTGGTATCAGAACAATAACTCATCTTTTTTTTCATAATGCATTTTCGAAATAATAAAGGCTAACACATCCTCTCTGATTAGTTGTAGGATATTTGCCTAGCCCAATAAGAAGTATCCTCTATAGGACAATCTTCTCAGACATCCACTCCATTAGTGAACAGGACATGGCTGCAATCTTGTTTGGCATTTACAAAGATGTTTTTGTGGAGAAGGAATTTTATGAACCAAAGGATCAGAAACATTTTTGGGTGCACAAGATGGATCATGATAATGTTTACTTCAATGCACTGGTAATTTCCCACAGTTCATATGTTTGACATCTGAAATTAGTTTATTTGCATGCAACTAAATCAAGTGTGGATCTTTCTCTATTTTGCAGTACATGCCTACTGAGGCTATAGATGGGTACAGGTACCCAGGTTTTGGCACTGCTCATCTTTCCAAGGATGGACAGCTGCTAGGAGAAGAAGAAGAGTTCATTGACTGCACTTACTCCATTGCCTGGGACATGGGGCATGTGTGTTTTCAGAATGGATGGACTGATTTCACCAATGCTGCTAACATTGGCAATGAAGCACTTATTTTTATGAAAGTAGAGCACATGCAAGAGTTTATTGATCTTAACTTTGTTGAGATCATCAACTAGGGATCATCTACTAGAGATCATATAATTAGTGCCCATGAATTTGTGTTGCATCATTACTTTGCTTTTGTGATGTTTAATTGCTTTTGTATTGAACCATGTATTCAGTGTTCATGTATCCAGTGTGCTTGTATCCAGTTGTGGTTGTGTATCTAGTCGTGTTTGTATCCAGCTGTTATTGAACTTATATTATGTATCAAGTTGTGTTTTCTGATCCAGTTGTGTTTGCTTTCTAGCTTTTTTGAAAATATAGATGCAACAAATCCATACCGCTATTGTGTTAATTTTTCACAAGAGCAAGGATAAGTTGTTGCAACAAATTGAATTTTTTTCTACTTTCCACTGTTATTTTTAAAAATAGATTCAAAAAAGAAACTTCTCTGTATACTTCTTACAGTTGTAAAAAACATATAGATGCAACAAATCCATACTGCTATTGTGTTAATTTTTCACAAGAGCAAGGATAAGTTGTTGCAACAAATTGCAATTTTGTCTACTCTTGTCACTGTTATTTTAAAAAATAGATCCAAAAAACTTATCAAAAAGACAAAGGCCCAACTGTTAGAGAAAGAGACATTTTTCCATCATTGGCCCAACTGTAGGAGAAAGTGATAGGCAAAGGCCCACTCGGCCTTCATTGGAAATATGGGCCAAAATATCTGGAATCGAAGAGACAGTTAGCAGAGAGCGCGTGGGGAGCGTTGGAATATTATAAGGAGGGAAATCGAAGGGACAACCTCCCCTCTCTCCCACTCGGCAGTTCTTCGTACGGTGAGTTCTTCAGTTCCTCTGCAGTTCTTCAGAGTTCTTCAGATTTATTCAGTTCTCTCTCTAATCTTTTCTTTTTATTTCCATCCATCTGCAGACTCGGCAGTTTGTACGGTGAGTTCTTCAGTTCCTTTGCAGTTCTTCAGATTTCTTTAGTTCTCTCTCTAATCTTTCTTTTTCTTTCCATCCATCTACAGACTCGGCAGTTCGTATGGTGAGTTCTTCAGTTCCATCGATGAGTTCTGTTTATTGATTCTTCCAACCATCTTCACTTCTGTTGCTTGATTCTTCCAACCATTTTCATTTATGTTGCTTCATTCTTCCAACCATCTTCTCCTCTTTCTTTTGCGGTTCTGTCCATGAAAACTCTCGATTTATTCTTTATTTTGCGGTTTTGTCCTAATCCCTCTTTCTTCTTCTAATATTACAGTGACCGCAAGATACCCAAAGAAGCAGAACCACTGCTTGACTAGGGTTTCTTCTTCGGTAAATCCCTCTTTCTTCTAACTGTTCATCCTCTGCTTGATTAGGGTTTCAAATTAGGGTATTTTGTCCTTATTATGTTCCTCATTAGGGTTTTCATGGAATTTGCGTGTTCCTGATTATGTTCCTGATTAGGGTTTTCATGGAATGTGCTACACCTGTTCCTGATTATGTTCTTGATTACTACTAGTGTTAATGATTATGCTTTTTAAATATGTGCAAGATTGTTCTTCAGATTGTGGGTGACTGAAATATGCTACACCTATTCTTGATTAAGGTTGTACAGTAATGTGGATGAAATGTGTAGATTGTTCTTCAATACTGTAATGCTAATTCCAGTACTGTAATTCCAGTACTGTAATGTGTAGATGGTTCTTCAGTACTGAAATATGAAAAAATTAAACACTAAGTTTCCAGTACTGTAATGTGTAGATTGTTCTTCAGTACTGAAATGTGTAGATTGTTCTTAAGTACTGTAATGTGGCTGCAATGATTAGGGTCTGTTACTAATTACTTGTTTAATTTTTAGCAATGGACTGTGATGTGTGTGGACAACCTGCTCACAACTGTGGTAGGACACTGAGGAGGGAAACCAGCTTCCAGATTGTGATTGTTGATGAGTTTCCCATAGATGGTGTGGTGAGTTTTCACATCCAGACAACATTAGTTTACTTTATGTTATATTCATCCTTTAGGTTGGTAAGTTAACTACATTATGTTATATTCATCTTGTAGGTTGTTCCATGTTCATTTAGGGAGAGACTAAATGATTTCACTCCTAAGAATTGGGTGGTTGCCAACAGCAGTGCAATCAGAAACTATGATCTGTACTTGCAGAAGACTGATAAAAAGACAGTAATTTTTGGTCCTTACTTGACGTCCTTGTGGAGAGTCTATGACATTGGTCTTGGTGATGTTTTGGAATTTGAATATGATCCAGATCCAATTGAGGGTTTGGACAATTTATTCCATGTGACCATTTCCTCAAATGGTGTTGAAAAGTACATCCATGAAGCTAACTGTAAGTCCTTGCTAACAACTACAACTAACTATTTCCTCAACTACTACTAATTTCTTACATGTACTAGTACTAATTATTTTATTTCTTCTATTTTCTTAGTGATTGGAGATGTCCCTTCTGAAATAAGAAGCATTTTGTACAGGGCAATCTTCTCAAACATTCACTCAATCACTGAACAGGACATGGCCACCATCTTATTTGCCATCTACAAAGATGTTCATGTGACAGAGCATGAGATCATTGAAAGTAATGATGAGAAGAATTTCTGGGTACACAAGATGAACGAGGAAAACCAAGCATGGGATGCACTGGTAAGGCTTAGAGCTAAATCACTGTTCTTTTGTTTCATTATATGCATGCCTAATGTGTAAAAAATACTAACTGTGAAAATACATGATTATTGCAGTTCATGCCTATTGAGGCTGTACAAGGCTACAGGTACCCAAGACAGGGCATAACACATCTTTCCAAGGAAGGGAAAGATCTAGATGGAGAAGAATAGAACTTCATTGAATGTGCCTACTCCATTAGCAAGGAACATGGAGAAGTCATTTTCACCACAGGGTGGACTGACTTCACATTTGCTGCTGATGTTGGATGGGCTTCAATGCTTGTGATCAAGATAGAACATATGAGTGATCACCTTGGGCTGAACTTTGTTGACTTTGTTCTGTAGTTCACTAAGGAATCAGTTAGTGACCTAGTAAGGAACAATGTCAACAATCTGGGATTGTGATCTGTTAACATATGCTTGTTTAGGTTGTGTTGCAGTTGTTTAAGGAACAATGTCAACAATGTTGTTTAAGTTTTAGTTATTATGTAAGGAACCTATTAGTGTTTGTTTTATATTATGTAAGTTAACTACTAGTGTTTGTATCACTTGTATTGTGCCTGAAATTCTATGGTTGTATTTGTTTTATTACTTGTTTCATATTCCTGTATTGTTGTTGTCTAGAAGGCCTTCATTGTTCTGAATTCATAAATGTTCAGAATATGGAAAACTAGACTACATTAGTTCCATAATAGTAGTAAGGGAAACTAGACTACATTAATTCATAAATATTCATAATTCTGAATGTTTGAATATGGGCAACTAGAATATGAAAAAATTAATGTCTACTACTAGTGTTTATGAAAAAGAGATGAGCCTAAGAATTCAGGTGGATGGCTTCTCTCTCCTCCTCTCCTCTCCTTCCTATGTCCACAGCGGTGGTTTTCTCCGATGATCGTCGTAGGTTGATCGGGAGTTGGAGGGCCATAATCCGTGAGGTGGCTGGGGCTTTGATCAGTCCTTGCTGACGGGGCCTGATCTCGAGAGAGAGTTCGGGACAGGTGTCGTTGCGCGATGCCTCGGGACAGATCCTGGCGACTTGGTGTTTGTTGGTGGAACTTTCGTACGGGACGCGTCTGGTACACGAAGGATGGCACGTTCTCGTGGGTCCGCCGGTGGTGGTGGGGGCAGTTCCTCGCGGTGTCGCTGGTGCGTCGCCCTACGTGCGTACGTGCCGGGTGGTACGGCTCGGTGGTTGTGGGAAAGCTGTGTGCGCTGACGGTGGGGCTTCGCTGGAGGAGGGCCACCTGCCAGGTGAGGCGCGGGGTACTAATACGACGGAGCACGATCCACAGCCAGTTTCGCCTCCACATCGTGTTTTCTCTAACCCTAGATCGGGAGCCGTTTCCCCTCTCGCCATTTCCAGATCTCGCGGTGTGTGTGGTGTTCGTCCGAGAGCCTCCAATTCTTCAGCCATCGTCGCCGCGGGTTGTTTCTCCGGTGAAGTGGAGCGGAGTTTTTTCAGGTGATTGTAGATCGTTTGCTCAGGTGGTGGCTGCGGAATCTGAGATGGATCGGCGGTTTCGCGGTGGGCGTGGTTCCCCTTCTCGTCCTCCAGTCCGATCTGGTCCCTATGCGAGCAGATTCGGTTCTGGGTATGGACAAGGTCATTTTCCTGTTGATCATAGAGGTTTGGAGGGGGATCATAGGGAAAGTGGCTGGATCCGCGAGCAGGAGCGGCGCCGCGAGGACAGGATGCTCGGCGTCAGGATGCGAGGCATAGGGATGAGTTGAGGCAGGCGGAGATTGAGGCCAGGATGGAGGATCAACGCAGGGAGGCGTTGGCGCGGGTGCGGGCGCTGTCGGAGGCTCGCCGTCGTGAAGCGGAGCAGGCTCGTAATCGGGGCCTGTGGAGTCACCGCCCGGAGATGCAGCAAGGTTCAGGGTCTGATGCTACTGCTTCGTCTTTCCCAGGCAGATCAGGTAACTCTGATTCGAATCCTAGAAGGGGGAGCCGGTTTTTGCACGAACAGTTGAACAGATTAATGTTCCTAGGGTTGTGATGAACACTTCTGTACCTGTAACTCGATCTACTTCTGGCTTGAACACTTCGGCATCTACTTCTGTTAATGTGCCTATTGGGGGAACTCGCCCTGTGAATTTGTCTCCAATTTTGTCAGTTACTCAGTCTGATGCTGTGGCTACTACTCTGGTGGGGTCCTTTGTACCACCACCAGTAGTGAGTATGCCGAGGGATGGTGCTGTGGCTGGAGGGTCTGGAGATGTGCAGTTGCTAGATGTGATTCAGGAAGAGGTTGTGTGCGATAATTGTGGGAAGGATCATAGCATTTTGGTCTGTCAAGAGAGGAAACCTTGGGAGTATGTTCCTCTTTTCTTTGGCAGTACTGACTTTGAGCAGGGTTTTCATTCTATTCCTGTGGTGGAGTCAAATGTTCAGTCTATGGAGCAGTTGCATTATGCTCATATAAGTGTGTTTAGGGGTGATGTTACTGGCAAGGATTTGGAGAAGGAATTTCAAATATGGGCTGATGCTATGGGATCTGGATGGAGGTTTAATGCCAGGTCTATTAATGATGTGGAATTTTTGATGAGGTTCCCTTCTGCCAGATCCATTGATGACTTCCACTTTGGGAAGGTCTTCATGAAAACAATTCCTGATGCTGTGATTCTGTTATCTAAGTGGAATGGAGACTTGCAACCTGTTGACTGGCTGGAAGAAGCCTGGTTTAGGATTGTTGGCATCCCTATGAAGTACAGGGAGAAATCAACTGTCTTCTATGTTGCCTCTTTGGTGGGCAAGCCTGTGGCCCTGGACAGGAATAGCTTGAGGAATTTGGCTTATGTAAGGGTAAAAATTGCTTGCTTGGATGTTTCTTTGGTTCCTAATACCAGAAGGGGGGAGATGCAGGGTGGGATTTATGAATTCAAATACACCAGGGAGATTTTTTCTCCAGATGATGTATCCACTCTGCCTTCTGCTATGGGATTGATGGGCAGGATGGTGATGATAGGTTGGATAAGGAGAATGAGGGTGATGCTGAGCATAGGAGACCTGATGATGGTAGTGGGCAAAGAACTGTTCCTGGTGCAGGTAATGATGGAGGTGTTGGGGGTCGTCAACATGGTGGGAGTGGTACTGGTGAAGCTGGGTTGAACAAAGGAAAACAGGTTGTGGTGGAGCAGGAGGATTCTGGGGGAGTTTCTTTTGGGACTAAAATGGCTAACATCTGGGCTAGTTCTGGAGGTGATGGTCGTCCAAGGGGAGTTGTGATTAGAGAGAATGTAGCAGGTGGTTCTGGTGGTGGTAGTGGGACGGGTAATCAAACCAGAACAGTTGTTGTGGGGATGCAAGTTGATACTCAGGAAAATGTGTCTGATGGGGTGGGTTGGGCAGTGCTCACATGGATGTTTTACATAACCTATCCTCTACTGTGGTTAAAGAGGTCAGTACTGAGATTGCTGCTGGTCCCCAGAGGTTTGATGATTTTATCAGGGGTCTGTTAAAAGATAAGAGCAGTGACAAGCATTATGAGCTTATGAAGCAGTATGGTCATTTGCTGGAAGAGGAGGATGAGCAAGATGAGGGTGCACAGGCAAAAAAATGATAGTGCATCTACTGATACTTATTTTGGTTCTTCCTCTGATAGTGGCAAAAAAAGGACTGTTGGGGGATCTGGGATGGAGGGTGCTCAGGACATGGAAGTTGTCAATCAAGATCAAGAAGTAGTGGCTGTTGACTTGTCTCAACCTGATGGTTCTACTCAGGAAAGTGTGGAATCTCAATCTGAACAGGTAGCTGATGTGGAGGAACAGGGTATAAGAAGGATCTCAAGGGTGGCTGATCAAGGTGGTGCTAGAAACATGGCTGAAGAGCATTTGGCTCAGCAACCTCCTAGAGATCTATCAGGTACAAATCTAACTTTGCATAATTCTTTTGCTGCTCTGGATGATGATATTATTATGCATAGAGCGTTGGAAATGGGGATAGATGCTTCTTCTATATCTTTGGAACATATTAATTCCTTAAAAGAGTTAGAGATTGCTAGACATAGTTTACAGGATAGGAGGCAGGTAGTGAATGAATGTGATACTGATCTGAATGAGAAGGTTTTGTTTCTGGATTGGAAGGATGCTAGTAATGATGAGGAGGAATTTACTCCTATGGTTTGTAGGAAACAAAAGAAAAAGTTGAGAAATGGTTCTGTTATGAGGGAGAGAAAGTTAAAGGCTGCTGCTGTGAAGGTTCACAACTATCACCCTATGAGTGGTATTGTGACTGGAACAAGAGAGAAAAATCTGTATTATGATAGGTGCTATTTTGAATATTAGAGGTGTGGGGAAGAAAGGTGCAGGTGTTTATCTGAATAGTTTGTTGAGACAGGAGAGGGTGGATTTTATTGGTTTACAGGAAACGATTAAGAAAGACTATTCTGAAGCTTTTTTCAGGAGGATTGATCCTATGAATCAATTCTCCTGGAGTTGGTTGCCTTCTGTGGGAAGGTCTGGAGGCATTTTGGGGGGCCTACGTTCCTCTAAATTGACTCAGATTGGTGTGTCTGTGGGCAAATTTCATGTTAAGATGAAGGTGTTTGATGTTTTGAAACAGATTCAGTGGCATTTGGTGATAGTGTATGGGGCTGCTCAAGAGGAGAATAAAGAGGAGTTTTTGATTGAGTTAGCTGATGTTTGTCAGGATCAAACTATTCCTTTGTTGGTGGGTGGTGATTTTAATGTGATCAGATGTGCTTCTGAGAAAAATAAGGGTCATGCTTTGAACAAGTGGGGGCATATGTTTAATTCGATTATCAATGCTTATGGTTTAAGAGAGATCATCATGTCTGGGGGGCAGTTTACTTGGTCCAACAACCAGAAAAATCCGACTTTGGAGAAACTGGATAGAATCTTAGTTTGTAAAGAATGGGAGAAGTTGTTTCCTCTTACTACAGTACACAAGTTGTCTAGAGAGGTTTCTGATCATAGTCCTTTGATTCTGGATACTATGGAAGGGCAGGAAACAGGTGGCAGGGAATTCAGATTTGAGAAAAGTTGGTTACAGTGTGATGACTTTTTGACCAGGGTGGAGAAAGTTTGGAAAAAACGTGTGAATGGCAAGAACAGTCTTGATAGGTTACAGAAAAAACTTAAGAATGTCAGAAATGATTTGAAAGGATGGGGTGCTCATTTAAGGGGGGAGGATAAAAAAGGAAGAAGAGATTGGTGGAGGAGCTGCAGGAGCTTGAAAAAATTGAGGAGATGATTTTGCTTACTGCTGAACAACTTAAAAGAAAAGCAGTTATTCAGAAAGAGTTGCTAGAGGTGTATGAAAATGAGGAGAGATTTTGGCAGCAAAGGTCGAGGGACAATTAGTTGCTTAGAGGTGATAATAATACTGAATATTTTCATAGGATTGCTAATGGGGTGAGGAGAAAGAAAATGATTTTTTCAATGAAAGATGGGGAGAATGAGATTCAGGGGACTTGTGATCTCCTGAAGCATGCTACTAGTTACTATAAATCTTTGTTTGGGCCTGCTGGTGGGTTTTCTATTAGGCTTGCAGATGACAATTGGCAGGACTGGGAGAAGCTTAATGATGAAGATAGGGAGAAAATGGGGGTGCCCTTTACTGACAAAGAGGTTAAAGAGGTTATTGATCAGATGGAGAAAAATAAAGCTGCTGGTCCTGATGGGATTCCTATTGAATTCTATCAACATTGTTGGGCAGTTATAAAAACAGATGTTATGGCTGTGTTTGATGATTTTTTTGCTCATAAGATTGATTTGAGGAGCATTAATTATGGTGTGATTACTCTCCTGCCGAAAGGTGATGATGCTGATAGGATACAGAAGTATAGACCTATTTGTCTGCTCCAGGTGTTGTTTAAGATTTTTACTAAAACTCTAACAGTTAGAACTGAGCCTGTGATGGGGAAACTAATTGATACTTGTTAGACTGCTTTTATTAAGGGGAGGTTTATTGCAGATGGGGTGACTTTATTACATGAGATTTTGAAAGATTCAAAATATCAGAAGCAGCAGGGTGTGGTTTTAAAAATTGACTTTGAGAAAGCTTATGACAAGGTTAAATGGGACTTTCTGTTTTACTGTTGTAGGCAGAAAGGTTTTAGTGAAGATTGGATGATTTGGTTAAAAAGTGCTGTGACTCAGGGTACTCTCAGTGTTAAGGTCAATGGGGAAACTGGCCCTTACTTTGGCAGCTTTAAGGGGGTTAGGCCAGGGGACCCCTTTTCTCCTTTTCTGTTCAATTTGGCAGGGGAATGTTTGGCTAAGATGGTGCTTAATGCACAGGCTGGTGGGTTGTTTACAGGTTTGGTTGATAATATGTTTGATAAAGGGATTGCCATTTTACAATATGCTGATGATACCATTCTGTTTATTAAGGATGATCCTGAGGGGGCTAGAAACTTGAAATTGTTGTTGTATTTGTTTGAATCCATGTCTGGTCTCAAGATTAACTTTGAGAAGAGTGAGGTGATGATGGTGTTAGAGGATGAGGAGAAACTGTCCAATTATGCTGAGATGTTCAACTGTCAGAAGGGTAGTTGGCCAATTAAATATTTGGGCTTGCCGGTTTGTAGCAGGAGATGTACAGTGGCTGAGATGAACTTTATTGGTGATAGGTTGAAGAAAAAGTTAGATGGCTGGATGGGGGGAGCTTTATCCCTGGGAGGGAGACATGTTAAAATCACTGCTTGTGTATCCAGTGTGGCTGTTTACCCCATGACTATGTTTCTCTTACATAGGTCAAATGTGGAAGAAATTGAGAAACAGACTAGAGCTTTCTTTTGGTATGGGAAGGTAGGGAAAAAGAAATATCATCTGGTTAAATGGAAATATGTGTGTAGGCCCAGGAAAAAAGGTGGATTGGGGATTAAAAACATTAGGCTTTTTAACATTTGCTTGTTGTGTAAGTGGTGGTGGCGCCTCGAAGCTAAGGAAGGCCCATGGCAAGTGTTTGTGAGGAAAAAATATTTGAAGAAAGGTGGGATCAGTAATGTGAAACACAGGCAGAGTGATTCTCCATGTTGGCATGATTTGATTAAGATTAGAGATTTCTATTTGGCTGGTAGGAGAATGAGGTTTGGCAACGGGGAGTTGACTGATTTCTGGCATGATGCTTGGTGCTTGGACTCACCCTTGAAAGATAGGTTCCCTGATTTATTTGATATTTGTCAGAACCAAAAAATCACGGTGGCAGACATGGCAAAAAAAGGGTGGAGTCTTTCTCTTAGGAGATGGCTGGATACTGATGGGTTGAATCATCAGGAACAAATGAGGAAGTTGCTGTCTGGGGTAAGGTTGAATCAGGAAAAGGACAGGCCAGTGTGGATGTGGAATAAATCTGGCAAGTTCTCTGTTAAGTCAATGTACACACACCTGTCGAATGTTGGGATTGATAGAAGTTTTAAGCATCTGTGGAAAGCAAAAATCCCCCTGAAGATTAAGATTTGGTTGTGGCTTATCTGGCACAATGCTATTCTCACCAAAGACAACATGAGAAGGAAGAAATGGGTTGGAGATTTTACGTGTAGATTTTGTAATGAGGATGAGAGCACTGGACACTTGTTCTTTTCGTGTGTGGCAGCTAAATACGTTTGGGGGGTGGTTGCCAGAGCTGTTGGTGTCGCGAGTAGACCTGGATCCTTTTCCCAATTTTTTTGGTGGGCTTCGCAGTATGTGGGGGTTAGTAGGAATGTGCAGATTACGGTGGTAGCGGCAATATGTTGGGCTATTTGGAAGCTCAGGAATAGGGCTTGTTTTGAAAAAAAAACTCATTAACTCGCCTGTTGATTTGGTTATATATGCTTGTGTGTTCATTCGTTATTGGGCAGGGTTGCATGGGGAGAATGACCGGGCGGTGCTCCAAGCTGGAGCGGATACTCTACAGCAGAATGCGTTGGCTGATGCAGCAGCTATGGACGTGGCCCCTGTTTCTTTCCTGGGACTGCCGGCAATTCCTGGAGATCGTGCTCATGAAGCTCCGGAAGTGGAAAGGGGGCGGGAGAAAAGAAGGAGAACTTGAGAAGAAAGGGACTGGGCTGCGAGAAGATGGTGTTGGCATCCAGTGCTTTAGTTCCTTGGTTGTGTTTTGTTATGGATGGTTCCCCTACTAGCCCGAGGGCGGTGTTCTTGCGTCTCCAGCCTCCTTCTTTATTTCTGTTTAGTTTGTTCGGTGTGTAATTTGAACCTCTTGCTTTTCCTTTTTGACCCCCTAGGTGGGTCAGTACTACGTCGATGTGTGTGGTTGTTGTTCCGTTGTCTGATGATAATGGAACCCGATCCCTCTTTCTGGGGGATTGTATGGAAAAAAGTGTTTATGAAACAATTAAACACTAGTGTCTGAATTTATCAGTGAATATAAAAAAATCAGAGCATTTTGTGCCTGAATTTAATTACTAGTGTTAGTTAACTACTAGTGTAAATTACTGTTAGTTAACTACTAGTGTTTATTCATATCCACACACGTGGATAAGAATAAACACTAGTAGTTAACTAACGCATGTGCCTGAATTTATTCAGAGCATTTTGTATATTTATTTAAAGCATTTTGTACATTTATTACATTAATTTTATGCACTGCACACACGTCCTTGGAAGTGGGGGAAGTGGGGGAAGTGCTGCGCCAGGTGCTTGCCCACACGTCCAGGTGCTTTCCTATTTAACATGGTGGTATCCTGTTGTAACAATCTTGAGCATTTCTTCTGCCTATGTCGAGTTCTTCTGCCTCTTGGTGAGTACTTACATCTGAATGTTTCCGTTGTTACCTAAATATTGTTGTTGTCTTTGTGTACTTACATCTGAATGTTTCATGTGTGATGCAGATCTCTGATTATACAACAAGAGCATTTCTTTAGTTCTTCAGTTATCCTACAGGTGATTAATACCCTTGCCTATTTTACTGTCGTTCATGAATGAATTTGTGTTCCATATCTTAATACTTCCATTATTTGTCATAGGAATGGATGAGATGAGTTGTGTTCTGTGCCAGCAACCAGTGCAAAACTGTGGTCTCCATTCTGACAGGCGTGCAATTTCTTTTGATCTGATTAAGATGCAGGGATTTGAAAATGAAGTGGTAAGTTATAACATCAGAAAAATGGATCTCTTGTTTTTATCTGGAAAGGAGGTGTATAATGACAAACATTCCTCTTGTTTTTATTTCAGGCAGTACCTTGCAAATTCAAGGAACAACTTGAAAAATTTGCAATGTCAAAGAACTGGATGGTGGCATGTGTATGACTTCTACCTGGAGAAAGAAGTGTCAAGAACTACCATCTGTGGACCATACTGGTGTTCCCTTGTTAGGAAATATGATATCCAGCAAGGTGAGGTTGTATCTTTCAGGTATGTGGAACAGGCCAACAATTTTGATATCACAGTGTCTGAATTTGTGGACAATATGAAGGTTGAGAAGCCTATTGTTGCAGATGGAGGTATGTTTTATGTCATGTTAACTGAAAGAGAAATTTTAGTGTGACCAGACTTGCCATGTTAAACTGTTTGCCATTGTTTACTACTTTGAGCAGGTCTTTACTGTGTGATGCCTGAAATTAGAGCTATACTTCATAAGACTATTTTCTCAAACATTAGAGAAATTAGTGAGGAGAACATGACAACCATTAATTATGGTATCTACAAGGTTTTGGCTCTAAAACTAGAGCAAGAACTAGCTGAGGAAGAGTTCTATGAAAGTGTCAATGAGATGCAGTTTATGGTGCACAAATATAATCAGGAAAATGTTGAACTAGATGCCTTGGTAACTATCTACTACTTAATTTCTCACTTATTTGATGCAATGTTTCAGACTTAGTTCTTACACAAGTTGTTACTACGCCAGTACCTTTCTGCAAAAACATTCAGAGAAGTTGGATGCCCATGGAAAGGACATTCAAATATGTTGGATAGGGAATTTGATGTGCCCTTTGAAGGATGGTACCACATGGAAGATGAAGATGATAGAATTGCATTCACAATAGGATGGCAACAATTTAGGGAGAAGGCAAATATAGTAGAGGGATCACTGTTGCTGATTGTTGCAGACCCAAGGCATGGTCACATTTGCCTTGATTTTGTGGAGATTGAAGACCCTTGAAGAACATGATTGAAGACCCTTGAAGAACATGTTGAAAGAAATTAGAAATTGTGTTTCGTTTTAAGTTTTAATGTGTTCTAGTGGACTAGTGTTCTGAACAATGCATCTACTATAATGTTGGTTTGTAAGTTGAACAATGTTCTGTAATGTTGGTTATCAAGTGTTGATCATTGTCTGTTTTTTCAAGTGTTAATCATTTTCTATTTATTAAGTGTTGATCATTTTCTTCATTTTCTGTTTATCTAGTGTTGATCATTTTCTATAATTTTATGTCTAGAAGGCCTTCATTGTTCTGAATTCATAAATATTCAGAACATGGGCAACTAGACTACAATGTTCAATGTTCCTAATTCATAAATAAACTATGATTATGAATATTCAGTTTTGCATCTCATTGCCAGTAATATTCAATGTTCAGTTTTACATTGTAGTCTAGTTTTGCAATTTGACCCTTAAATTACTGGTGTTATTTTGATAAAAGTAGTCTAGTTTTACAATTACTGATAAAAGTAGTCTAGTCTAGCATAGGAAATCCGCCAACATGAAGAAAAATAACACTACTAGTGTTATTTTTTCATTTTAGTCCTTAAATTTTTGCAAGTCATATTACTGGACCCATCGATTTGACCTTGTCTTTATCTTTTTTCAGATCCGAGCGTACGGGTCCTCCAACGCGTGTCCGCCTCCTCCTCGATCGAGCTACGCCTCCTCTCCGTTGAGATCCGCCGCCGCCTCGAGCTCGTCCACCACCACCCTCTCCGTTGAGATCCTCCACCGCCTCCTCTTAGATATCGTCCACCACCACCCTCTCTGTCGAGATCCTCCACCGCCTCCTCCTCGAGCTTGTCCTCCACCACCCTCTTCGTCGAGATCTGCTCCTCGAGCTCGTCCACCACCACCTCTTCGTCGAGATCCGCCGCTGCCTGGAGCTCTTCCGCCACTGCTCCATCGAGATCCGCCGCCGCCTGGAGCTCGTCCACCACCTCTCCATCGAGATCCACGTCGAGGCTCTTCAATGGGAACTCGTATTGATGATCCACGTCGATCTATTCTTCATCGACAATTAACTCGCAATGATGCCGAGGCTAGCACTTCAGGTTAGGAATTCACCAATGTTTCTGTACCTGATCTGCTTTGATCTGCTCCTATACCTGATCTGCTCTGATCTGCTCCTGTACCTGATCTGCTCTGATATGCTCCTGTTCATGTTCTGCTCCTGCTCCTATTCCTGTTCTACTATGGTATGTTCTACTATGCTATGCTCTACTCTGATCGGTTCCTGTTTTGTTCCTGTTATTACTTGTGCTCTGCTCTGATATGCTATGCTCTACTCTGATCTGTTCCTTTTATTACTTGTGCTCTGCTCTGATGTGTTATGTTCCTGTTACCTAGTTTGTTTGTTTGAATGTTGGTATAGTAACTAGTATCTTACTATTGGTTACACACGAACAAGTTGCTAAGTTTATTCATCTATTTGTACAATGGATAAAACTTGGATGATTGCTGCTAGATCCAGTACACAGTTTGCAGATGGGGTTAGGGGTTTCATTCATTTTGCAGCTACAAATTCTGGTTATAGCCAAAAGATTGTCTGCCCATGCAAACTTTGTTGTAACATCTCTAGGCAAAGTTTAGAAGATGTTGAAGACCATATAATATCTGTAGGATTCATGCCTGGGTATACCACTACAAGGAATCTGTCTATATATGACCCTCCATTTTTGTCACAAAATCGTCATAGTAGTCTATTTATGACGATTCTATGACGATTTTGAGATCGTCGAAAGCTGGGCGTCGCAAATGAACTATAACGACGATTTTTGCGAAATCGTCATAAACGTCTATGACGATTTCACAATGTCATAACCTCTATAACGATCCAATATCGTCATGGGACATCTAGCCTAGACACGTCAGATCCTACATGGCAGATCCTACGTGGCACAGAATCAGCCCGATCCATTTCAATCGTTTACATGGGCCAAGCCCAAAATTCAGTCCATTAATTTCTTCTTGGCAATTCCCGTTTGCTGCTTGGGCCAAGCCCCATATTCCCTTTTATTTTCATGGGCAAGGCCTTTTTAGCTTTCAGTTATTTTATTTTTGTAGTATTGCTCGCTGCTCGAGTCCACTATTTTTTTGGGTCGTGGCCTTTTTAGAGCCCAACTGACATTCAGATCATTTCTAAAGTACAGGCATTAAATAATCGATAGTTCGATAAGCATGGCCCAGATCACATTCATTATACTACAATCAAACATAAACCAGGAATACAAAACAGCTACAAAAGTAAAATGTAGATACAACTATACAATCAGACATAATTAACAAAACCCAAGAATACAACTATTCCATAGTACAAAACACCCACAAACATACAACTAGCCATAAACTCCCAGGAAGTTACAACTAGCATCAACTCTTTGATGACTATGAAGCTTCTGCTTCTTTTACCTTCATCCTGGAGCTCCTGTAAAAGAAATGAAGTGTGGTAATGGCTGTTAGTTGGAAAAGAAAGCAATATCTTGTAAAAATAACATAGATCGGCTAGAAAAATAAACAGATGTAAAGTATTGCCAGCTAGTAATAGAGAAGTACATTATAGTACTCTAAACATATATCTATGAAAGGATTGTAAAAAGCATTGACAGATTATACAACAACCTGAAGCATAGCATTTCAAAGAACAAACTGGAGCATAGCATAGCAAATATTAGATGAAATTGCTACAGGTTATTCATGATAGAAAGTAGAAACTATATGAACCACCTAAATTTACACAAATAGTTGGAACAGGTTGGTACATGACAAGACAGAAATAGGATAAATAAGAACTACAGTGGCAGATTTAGATGCACAAATAAGAACTTCAATCATCACATTCAAGTAAATGCTAAACAAAAGCACAACAAGCTGCAGGTGTTGTTTGCAAAATAAAGACAGTATGTACATACATTATAACCTGTAGTGATGCAATCCCAACTATCTAAAAATATGGTACTCATCCAAAGCATCTGAAAAAGCAAGAGAAGGAGAAGGTTTAGAAGCTTAGATTGATGAACAGGTTGGTAATCAACTCACCTCTAGAATTTAAGCAGACATGGCCAAAGCGCGAGCTCCGGTAGACTCCATCAGAGGCTGGCCAGCGTGTCTCCACTCGCGACGTCACGCCACAGCTATCTATGATGTCAAAGATATAAACATAACTCTATCTTGCTCACCACAGAATGAACAGGAGTGACATAATGTCATTAACTCATGAATTTCTCTTATACAAATCATATCCAATGACTACTATCTAAATGCATCAACAACCATGTTATCTATGATGTCAAAGTCACACAAAACATAGCCATGATCATCAGTTGTGAATAAAAGACTGTATGAGCAACTCGAATTGCTATTAGTAGCATCTCATTTGCATATACTGAATAGAACACACCAATAAGGGACTAAGGGCATATTACAAAAGGGCATATATACAAGATTATCATTTCCAATGAATAACATCATAACAAAATGAATAATACAGATACAAGAGGAACATCAGGTCTAGCCATTTTCATTTCAGTAGTTTGACTACTTCATTCATGAGCTTTCCTGCAAGAACAACATTGAGTTAGCTCAAAAGTTTCTTTGAAATTGTATCTGAAGGTACATGATGTGTACACATGAAATCAACATAAGGAAAATAGCAAGGCAAGTTTATGGCTGTTCGGTTGACAGCTTATGTGATGTTACTGGTTACACTAACATACTACTACTCCCTCCGTTTCATAATATAAGACATTCTACGATCTGTTCCAACAGCGTTCCAAACACAAATTATACAATAAATTGCACAATCCCAGGCTAAATTAAATTGCACACGCAAGCAAATTGGGAGAAGGAAGCGGTGGTCAACACTAAAATTAAAATTCAAGTGACCGGACCCAAATTCAGAGTACTAGGTAAACAGGGGCACATGCATACTAAATACTGAAAATGAAATGAACAGGTTGTCAGTGCTATCTTTGACATGCAGGATATTGAAAATCATACTCCAAATATTGGCAACCCGATTATGCATTAACAACCTGATTATGCAGGCAGGAGCAAGGTCAATAAGCAAACCTCATACAGAGAGGAAAATAATACTGCAGCTATTTATAATCTAAGACTGGAAATTAAAAATCAAGTGGTTGGACTCAAATTCAGAGTACCAGGTAAAACATGGGCACATGCATACATAACAGGAACACAAATTTCAGAGTACCAGCTCAAGAATATGGAGCTCAAAATTCAGTTGATATGAATAAGTAAATTATTTTACTCATTTTGGTTATATGAGTAACAAATCCTTGCTACCAAGCATAGCTTGACCAACACTAGCATAGCTGAATTTTTACTTACTGCACCAGTACCAATTGGTTGTGCGTTTGTGTGTTTGTAGATACTTCCATTAGTACAAAACGGTAGGTAGCCATGCATCAGTACAAGGTACTCTATTGTGCATGGCTACTTTCAATGAAGTAATTCATGTATGAATACCATAGCACAATGAGTGAAATTGTTCATCACCACTACTAGTTAACTACAGTTATGCAAAAAAGATATGCAAACAAGAACAAGAATAAGTAAACAACCAACACACACTTGAAGAAATTTTAGAGCAAGGACAAGCACTAAGTAATTTCAGAGGAAGATGAACTTACTGGTAGCAGTGGTGGTCGTTGTTGGTCGTGCTGGTCGGCGAAGAAGTTGAAGGCCCGATGCTCCCAGGCGCAAGCGGCGTCCTCCCGCTACTCCGGTGCTGCAGGCCACGGGGGTGGGCTTGCTGCCCTTGATGACGACGCAGAGCACAATCGGCCGGACGAGGCGCAACGTTCATGCAGAGGGATCCGGCGGAAAGCTTCTAGAGTTGGTCAGGGCTCATTGTACTCGACGATGAGGATCCAGGCCCCGCGTACTCGACGATGAGGCTCCCGGCGGTAGCATAGGGCAAAGGAGGAGCGTCTGTGGCGGCTAGCCCCCTGACGAAGAGAGGTGGCGATCTGGCTCGGGAAGGCTCCGGTCGATGCGGGGTTGGAAGGAGAAGGGAGGCTCTTGAGGGCTTCCGATCGATGGGGATCTGGCTCGGGAGGCCTCGCGGTTGATCTGACGCGAGAGGAAGGAAAGAGAGGAGGTGGGTGGTGGTGGCGGCGGCGGTGAGGGGAGAAGATCTGGTACGGTGCGGTTGGTGATATTCTTCGGGGAGACGGTGCGGCACCGGTGTTAGGGTTTGGGTCGGGGAGGGAGGAAGGGAGGAGCTCCAGGGCAGGGGAGACGGGGCGGCGCTGGTGTTAGGGCCTGGGAGGGGAGTGGCGGAAGGGAGGAGGTCCAGGGCAGGGAGACGGGGCGGCGCCAGTGTTTGGGTCGGGGAGGGGAGTGGCGAGCAGAAGAGGATAGGGTTCGATCGATTAGGGTTGCGTCGAGGAAGGAAGAGGGGATCGAGTTGGGCCGTGGGTGCGGTGGGGACTGGGAGTAGGGTGTGCTTCTTCGGGTGAGAGGACAGACGTTGGATCGGAACTGAACGGTCCAAATCAGGCTGATAGGGATGATCTGTGGGAGCCAATTTTCTGTGATTTGATTGGTCGGTTCATAAAACACCTTTTTTATATTTTCCAAGCGCAAAAAACGGAGCGTTTTGTGAAGCAACCACCAAATGACAGTTTTAGAATGGTACCATCACATTTTGTAAAAATATTAGACCACCTTACATAGACAATGTCCCAACCGAGATATCTCAAACCTTTCCGTTCACCCTTGGCAAAAAAGACAAATTCTTGCCGAATCGACAGGAAGTGGGTCCGGTTTGAACTATAGGTACATGATCCGATGCTCATAATTTTTGGTAAAAATCATTTTTAGACTCATAATATCATGTTTCTTCAGAGATCCAATGCAAGTTTAGCGAGGCTCGGCCCCTAGCTAAGAACCTTCATGCCCGCCGTTTTGACCATAGTTTGAAACGGGCATAAAAAACCCTTCACAAAATGACCTATCATGTTCGAGGTTTCGTGGCTTTCGGGTCAAATGACTAATGTCATGGCTAGAATCAGGACATAGTTTGTGATCATGTGCCCATATTGTGCACACATATGTATCATGGCACGGAGAACAATGTTGCAGGAGGAAGTTTTCCTTTTCGACGCACGGAAAAACCATTTTCCATTTTCCGAGCGCAAAAAACGGGGCGTTTTGTGAAGCAACCACCAAATGACAGTTTTAGAATGGTACCCCCACATTTTGTAAAAATATTATACCACCTTACATGGACAATGTCCCAACCGGGGTATCTCAAACCTTTCCGTCCACCCCTGGCGAAAAAGACAAATTCCTGCCGAATCGGTAGGAAGTGGGTCCGGTTTGAACTACAGGTACATGATCCGATGCTCATGATTTTTGGTAAAAATCATTTTTAGACTCATAATATCATGTTTATTCAGAGATCCAATACAAGTTTAGCGAGGCTCGGCCCCTAGCTAAGAACCTTCATGCCCGCCGTTTTGACCATAGTTTGAAACGGGCATAAAAAAATAAAAAACGGTCCGATTAACGCAAATCCTTCGCGTGGTGTCTTATTATGTGACATATTTTCAAGGAAAAATACCAAGCTGGGTAAATTGAGTATGTCTCGAAAAACCCTTCACAAAATGACCTATCATGTTCGAGGTTTCGTGGCTTTCGGGTCAAATGACCAATGTCATGGCTAGAATCAGGGCATAGTTTGTGATAATGTGCCCATATTGTGCACACATATGTATCATGGCATGTAGAACAATGTTGCAGGAGGAAGTTTTCCTTTTCGACGCACGGAAAAACCATTTTCCATTTTCCGAGCGCAAAAAACGGGGCGTTTTGTGAAGCAACCACCAAATGACAGTTTTAGAATGGTACCCCCACATTTTGTAAAAATATTATACCACCTTACATGGATAATGTCCCAACCGGGGTATCTCAAACCTTTCCGTCCACCCCTGGCGAAAAAGACAAATTCCTGCCGAATCGGTAGGAAGTGGGTCCGGTTTGAACTACAGGTACATGATCCGATGCTCATGATTTTTGGTAAAAATCATTTTTAGACTCATAATATCATGTTTCTTCAGAGATCCAATGCAAGTTTAGCGAGGCTCGGCCCCTAGCTAAGAACCTTCATGCCCGCCGTTTTGACCATAGTTTGAAATGGGCATAAAAAAATAAAAAACGGTCCGATCAACGCAAATCCTTTGCGTGGTGTCTTATTATGTCACATATTTGCAAGGAAAAATACCAAGCTGGGTAAATTGAGTATGTCTCAAAAAACCCTTCACAAAATGACCTATCATGTTCGAGGTTTTGTGGCTTTCGGGTCAAATGACCAATGTTATGGCTAGAATTAGGGCATAGTTTGTGATAATGTGACCATATTGTGCACACATATGTATCATGGCATGGAGAACAATGTTGCAGGAGAAAGTTTTCCTTTTCGACGCACGGAAAATCCATTTTTTATTTTCCGAACGCAAAAAACGGGGCGTTTTGTGAAGCAACCACCAAATGATAGTTTTAGAATGGTACCGCCACATTTTGTAGAAATATTATACCACCTTACATGGACAATGTCCCAACCAGGGTATCTCAAACCTTTCCGTCCACCCCTGGCGAAAAAGACAAATTCCTGCCGAATCGTTAGGAAGTGGGTCCGGTTTGAACTACAGGTACATGATCCGATGCTCATGATTTTTGGTAAAAATCATTTTTAGACTCATAATATCATGTTTCTTCAGAGATCCAATGCAAGTTTAGCGAGGCTCGGCCCCTAGCTAACAACCTTCATGCCCGCCGTTTTGACCATAGTTTGAAACGGACATAAAAAAATAAAAACGGTCTGATCAACGCAAATACTTCGCGTGCTGTCTTATTATGTGACATATTTGCAAGGAAAAATACGAAGCTGGGTAAATTGAGTATGTCTCGAAAAACCCTTCACAAAATGACCTATCATGTTCGAGGTTTCGTGGCTTTCGGGTCAAATGACTAATGTCATGGCTAGAATCAGGACATAGTTTGTGATCATGTGCCCATATTGTGCACACATATGTATCATGGCATGGAGAACAATGTTGCAGGAGGAAGTTTTCCTTTTCGACGCACGGAAAAACCATTTTCCATTTTCCGAGCGCAAAAAACGGGGCGTTTTGTGAAGCAACCACCAAATGACAGTTTTAGAATGGTACCCCCACATTTTGTAAAAAATATTATACCACCTTACATGGACAATGTCCCAACCGGGGTATCTCAAACCTTTCCGTTCATCCCTGGCAAAAAAGACAAATTCCTGCCGAATCGGTAAGAAGTGGGTCCGATTTGAACTACATGTACATGATCCGATGCCCATTATTTTTTGAAAAAATGATTTTTAGACTCAGAATATGCTGTTTCTTCAAAGATCCAATGCAAGTTTAGTGATACTTAAGGCCAAATTTTTTGAATTCAAAACCCTAGTTTCAAAATCATATTTTGAATTATGATATTGTCCCTACTATGGACTAATATGGGATTAGTAGATCCACAATTTAAAATAATCATATTATTTATAATTAACATCCTAGTATGGTCTAATTAAATTCATAAATATTTAGAGACAAAAATAAATTATTTTAGACTTGTTATGAAAAATATAGAGAAGAAATATAAAAACAAAAAAAGAAAAAGAAAAAACCTAGTCCCATCGAGGCCCATTAGGGGAAATTTGGCCACCAGGCCCAGTTGCAATCGCCGTGTTATACTCAAATAGGAGGAGCACAGACAAATTACATCTAAGTTACGTTGGTGTGGTGGTCAGGTTCCTTCTATGTGCTTGGAGGTCCGCGGTTCGAGTGCTGAGCGCTCCATTTTTTGCCTATTTAATTCGCGATATAGCAAATTGAATGTTTATAAGCTGTCATCGTAGTAATATGCCATAAAGAAACTTGTGGCCTGGTGGTAAGGTGCGCTCGCAAACGGAGGGAGGTCGCAAGTTCGAATCGCTGGCTTGATTCTTTTTTGGAAATAATTCACAAGGCAAGCACGTCAAGTCTCTTTGGTCTCGGTAGTGCCACCTAGGCGGATATTAATACATGAATATGATATATAGTTAAAAAGTGACACGCATACATGACATGTAGGCACAATTGTTGACGTGGCCGATCTCTTATTTTCTAATTTAGACGATATGACGATTTAAAATCGTCATAGTGAGCTACCAATACCTCCCGAGATGCATTTACTGGGTTATGACGATTTGAGCTAATAAAACCATGACGATTTTAAGCAAGATCGTCGTAATTTTCTAAGGTTTTGAACCTCCTAAATAGCTTACGACCATTTAGTGCAAAATCGTCATAATTCTATGACGATTTTGTCCACGGTCACTATTAGAAGGTCATAGAATAACACATTCCTTGTAGTGTACCATGGGGAATCAGTAGATTGTGCTATTCCTACTGTACAACCCAATGAATCAGTAGAATTGCCATTAGGAAGTGATGAGATGGATGAGATAATGTTGGGTTCTCATGATATGTACAGCAATAGCTCTTTAGGATCAGATACACAATTTGATAGTGATGATACTGATGGTGACTCTAAAGAAATAGATGAAGTTGATGAATAAGCTGAGGCATTCAAAAAGTTAGTTAATGATGGCAGACAAGAATTATATGCAGGATGTAAAAAAATTACAAAACTGCAATTTCTTGTGAAGCTGATGAACATAAAGAACACCAGGGGATTAACCAGAGCTATATTTGAAGATGTACTGCAACTATTTAGGGATGTCCTACCAGAGGATACAACTCTCCCTATGAATTTTCATGACTCCAAACACTACATCAAATCTGTAGGGCTGGGGTATGACACATATGATGCTTGTATTAATGACTGCATTATATATAGAGGAGACAATATCAATGCAACTGTCTGTCCAGTATGTAATGCATCTAGATGGAAGATTGTGAAAGAAATTGGTGGTGGCAAAAGATTTAGCAAGGTTGCTAAAAAGGTGGTCAGGCATTTCCCATTGAAAAAGAGAATTAGAAGATTATTCATGTCAAGCAACACAACCCCACTTATGAGTTGGCATGTTGATGGTAGGATCAAGGATGGTCTTATGAGGCATCATGCCGATGCACCATCTTGGAAGCATTTTGATGCAAAATATAAGTGGTTTAGTAAAGAAGCTAGAAATATTAGGTTTGGACTGGCAACTGATGGTTTCAATCCATTTAGAACTATGAACCTGTCTTACAACATCTGGCCAATTGTATTGATTCCATACAATCTTCCAGCAGAGAGTTGCATGAAAGAAAACAACTTCATTTTGTCAGTTATTATTCCTGGTAAGAAGGCACCAGGGAAAGACATAGACATTTACCAGCAGCTGGTAGTTGATGAACTGAAAGTGTTATGGAAGGATGGTCTTTGGACTTTTGATGCTCATGTAGGAAGGAAATTCAGGGTGTATGCTGCACTGCTATGGACAATTAGTGACTGGCTAGGCGGGGGAATTCTTAGTGGAGAGAGTATTGTTGTTTGCTCCCACTGCCTGCTGGGTACATGTTCCAAACATTTAAAACATGGACACAAAGCATGCTACCTGGGTACTAGGATGTTTCTACCTGCAGACCACCCATTTAGGAAGGATAAAGACTCATTTGATGGCACAACTGAAGACAGGGAACCTCCAATTCAGCCAACAGGTCATGAGTGTAACACCCCAAGCCAACAAGCACTTGAGATGTTACCACATACATTACACATAAAAAAACTAATACCTTTTAGGAAATTTCGGCAGAGTTTCCTTTGTTTTTGGGACATCCACGACGAACAATAATATAAACACATGAGTACAAGGGTAGAACTCAATAAAAGGTAGACGCACATTCAACCATATAATCCTTCAACATCGTAACTATACAAAACTACTATCCAAACACAATACTGGTAATAATGTCTAGCAGGTAAAACCAACACAGTGATAAACTTCCGACTCTGAAACCCTTTATGAAAAGAATGACTCCTATCAATCAGAAATCAAAGTTCCCAAAAGATTGGTGAGGATTGTGTGAAACGTGAGGTGATAATTGTGAATGTGCTACTCCCAGAACTCCCCATGCATGACGTCCTCAAGATTTACCTAAAAACATGAAAGCAACAAGGGTGAGTACAAAGACTCAACAAGTTCATAAACAAATAGTAACTCTACATAAATCAAAACACTATTACCATATTAAAATCATTCATCCATTGATTAGAACATAATAGTATGCACTACATGCCTATATGCTCATCTCATATCATCGCGAATACCGGTATCGCTCGAGTGGACACCCGTCGGCATCCACTCGCTCCAACTCGTGGAGGGTGCCTCCAAAGTGG
The DNA here is from genome assembly GCA_916181665.1 of Avena sativa. Classification (NCBI taxonomy): domain Eukaryota; kingdom Viridiplantae; phylum Streptophyta; class Magnoliopsida; order Poales; family Poaceae; genus Avena; species Avena sativa. The sequence continues at coordinate 365,293,185 of OV702297.1, read as the reverse complement.
GCCGCAACCCAACAATGAAGGTCGCATTGTGCCCACCAAAATAGGTCACACTATCATCATTGTCATCATGAGTATGTAAAAATACATAATATGCACATGTCATCATCATTATCATTGTTATCAAGGGCATATCATAGACATAAAAACATGCACTTTAAGTAAAATCAAGTGAAGAGATATATGCAGAATTACTATCCGTCATGAACTTGCCTCAACTACGGGGCACAAATTGTGAATTGTAATACTCTGGACCGGAGGTATCAGGACCTGTTATAGAGCACAAATCACACTCAATATATTTCATCACTTCAGAAGCATACAAGCTAATCATGCTATTGCTCCTACGCGCAATAGCCCCATATTAAAACCTTTACTTAAAAGACCCACATTCTACTCTCTGCCGGTACCATTAAAAACAATAACAAAAATTGCAGGACAATCATTCATAGAGCTAATGGATTTAATTAATCCCAACTTACTAGTGCTAGGTACCGGTTATTTTCCATACGACAAAATTATTGTGGCTCGGCCTGGTTCTAGCAATAATGCAAGAAACATGGTCTAGCATAAGCATATAACTCACATATCGTTTCCAAAACAAGACATCATTAGCTATTTCCTAGTAACACGTACTTTTAATCCCTTTAGTGTAAGAGATAGGAAATGAGCAAAACAAAAGCTACAAAGTGCAGCATCCGATGGTTTCCATCATGTCCAAGTACATAACAATTAGCTAAATTCCTCACGTACTAGTTGTACACTAATTAATTTAGGAAGGCGCATACCGTTTATTAATATAAATTAGCTGCCCAGGACCCTCAATTCTCTACGTGCAGTAAAAAAGAGACAAAAAACTCTAATTAACATTGTAGATCGATAGGTTAGAAAACTTGTTCCTTCACAGCTCTACCAAGCACACTACTCCTGAAATCTCTAGGAAGCAAACTCGTTGGGAACGGACGATGTCTCAACAGCATAGAAAATTAACCTCACAAAATCAGTCTACGGATCTACAAACCAGCTATAGTGCTGACCGGAAGAACCAAAACACCCAGGATAAATAACAGTAACGCACCAGGGGAGTCGAAGGACTGATGGCTGGCAGCGGCGACTTTTGCTCCAGCGTCAGCGGCGACGATCGGATGGCGGCGATATTGCACAACAGGAGAATCTGATGGCGGCGGAAAGAGAGCAGTAGCACAGGCAAAAATCTAGGGTAAAACGGTGGCAGCGGCGTCCAACTCAACCTGTATTTGGGACAACGCAACTAGTGTACAAGTCCAGGCTGAATACATAAAGCCCTAGGATCCACAAACACCACAGAGATCGATTGGTGTTACTATAAATTTTCAACCAGCAAGTTGCCAGGTCAAGCACTAGCACGCACGCACACACTATTTTTGTTTTGTTTTTTATATTTATTTGTTTTCTCAAACTTTCTGTTTCTAAATTAGGTTTAGATATTCTCAGCATACTATTTTTTTTGGAAGATTAAATAGGACAAAATGGTAGCATAAAAAATTTGGGGTATTACAATGAGATTTCAGAAATGACAAAATGCATTCACACCATCTATGGGAAAACACATAAACAACAAAAGTCTAAGAAGATAAAAAGACAAAGAGATGAAGGGGAGGAAGATACTATACTGGAGGATGTGCACACTATAGAATCAACATTCAAGAAGAGAAGCATCTTTTTCCAGCTTGAATATTGGGAACATTTGCTTGTTAGACATAATTTGAACTCAATGCATATAGAGAAGAATGTGTTTGATAATATTGTTCACACAATTTTACAAGTGGACAATAGGTCCAAAGATAATGTGAAAGCAAGACTGGATATGAAAAGATTTAAAATCAGAACACATCTCCATGTTGATGAAACTCAAGAGACACCAGACTTGCCTGAAGCAGTGCACTACATGAATTCAGATAATAAGAAGGTATTTTGCTCAGTTGTGAAAAATGTCAGGTTTCCAGTAGACTATGCTTCAAACATGGATGGGGAGGTCATGTTAGATGAGAAAAATTAGTTGGGTTGAAAACTCATGACTGCCACATAATTTTTGAAGATGTATTTCCTTTAGCTGTAAGTAGAACCATGCCTGTCCCTGTTGCTCTTCCACTAATTAATCTTAGCAAGTACTTCAATAAAGTTTGCTCCAAAGTCATAGATCCTACTGAGATGCAAAAGTTGGAAGAAGAAATTGCTGAAACAATGTGTCAGCTATAGCAGATTTTTCCACCATTATTCTTTGATATAATGGAACATCTTGTCATCCATCTTGCAAGTGAAGTGTTGATAGGTGGACCAGTGCAATTCAGAAACATGTGGTCTACAGAGATGTTTGTGGGGAAGTGTAAATGGATGGTACATACTAGAAGACATCCTGAAGCATCAATAGCTAAGGGATATATATTTGATGAGAGCTTGGATTTTTGTGCAAGATATCTGGAAAATTACAACAAAGAGTCAATGCATACTGATGATAGCACAACTAGCAGTCCAGACACTAATATATATTTAAGAAAAATTGGAATACAACTCTCTGCATTTCAAGTAGATGAGCTAGATCACATTTCATGGACACAAGCTCAAAGGCATGTGTTGCTTAGTTATCCAGAAATTATTAGGTTTGCAAATGAGCATATCACAATACTATAAGCAGACAGAAGGAAAAGTAGAAGATTAGTTGAAGTTGCTCACCACCAACAATTCCTAAAATGGTTTATTGAACATGTGCATTCTTTAATGCATAAATGAGTTGAACTACCACAAGAAGTTGTTCTACTAGCACAAAAGCCTTTCATGATGGTGAAGAAATACAACAGCTACAAGATTAATCATTGTACATTCCACACAAGAAGCCATTCTGCTGGAAAATTTTCCCAGTGTGATGGAGTTTCAACTACTGCAAAGACATTAAGTTATTCAGTAGATCACATAGTAGATGGTCAAATTTATGGCAGGATCCATGAAATAGTTGAAATGAATTATTCAAACACAGCTAGTGTAGTATTATTCAAGTGTGAATGGGTTAAAGATACTGGAATTAGAGTAGATGAATTTGGAATAACTGAAGTCAACTTCAATCATGTAGACAAAGGGGAAATTCTTTCATCTATGCCATCTATACTAGCTAGTCAAGCAAAACAGGTCTACTATTTGCAAGATCCACTTGATAATGAATGGTTTGCTGTTGTGTCTAGGTAATTTGATATCCAACACAATGGTTTGCTGGTTTGATTCTGTTGAACATGATAATAAAGTTCTATTGTTTATTTTGCAGGGACTGCTAACATGGACAGTGAGAGAAGTAGGCTAAATGAGGTTAACATGCAACTGATGAAACTTGGTGTACCACCAACGCAGATAGAAATTAAGAGTGGAGAATTTTTTCAAGATTTCTTGAGGAAGCCAGGATAAAGGGAATATACAAAGAACCAACAGAAGTAAGAATCTAATTTATGCCATTCTAATATGTGATTTATGTGAAAGCATAAGAACATAATTTATGCCATTCTAATATGTGATTTATGTTCCTGTCTTAATTTAGAACAACATGATATATGAAGAAATAGATGTGGTAGAAAATGAGGATAAGGATGATGATGGTAGTGAACATTTGTATGAAAGTGATGCTACTACTCATGATGAAAATGAAGAAGGTGATATCAATCAACATTTACTAGAAGGTTAGTTTTAGGTTGCCTTCTCCTCTTGTTAATTTAGGCAGTTTATTTCAATATTGTGAAATGGATGACACACTGGTTAATTTAAATACTTGTTACATGATAACAGCAGAGAAGTCTGTGAGAGGGACCACTAAGTTGAAAAGATTCTTGAAAGAGTATGATCCAAGAAACAAGATCAGTTTGGAATTTAACAGCAAAGGCTAACCTTGTGGGTTCAAAACTTGCAGGCTGACAAATTTCATTGCTTCTTTAGTTAAGGGAAAAGAAATTTCTTTGGCAGCTACCAATTGGAGCAAAGTTCCTGAATATAAAAAAGAGAAGCTATGGAAGACAGTTAAGGTAAAATCTCTTAAATAAACTAGATTATTTGCCTGAACTATGTATTTGCCTGCAAATTATTAATGTTGCTAAAATGTAAACACTTTTGCAGTATTTCTTTAAAATACCAGATTGTTACAAGTGCTGGGTGTTGATATCTGCTAGAAAGAAGTGGAAAGATTACAAGTGCTACTTGAAGAGAAAATTTTACAAGGATGAGTTGTCACTCAAAACCAACATTGCTAATGGATGCAAATCCAGGACACCTCATGCTCAGTGGGTTTGGCTTTGTAAATTTTGGAGAACACCAAAGTCTAAGGTATACTAAAGTAGCAATGCTGGATATACTATTTTTTCAACCTTCTTGTGCTAATTCCTACTCTAGGCATTAATGTATATTTCTTGCTGTAATGTAGGCATTAAGTATGAAGAACAAAGAGACGAGAAATGGTCAAGCAAATGCAGTTCATACAGTTGGTACTAGAAGTTTTGCAGTAGTACAGGAACAAGAAGTAAGTTAATTGTGTGGATTTGTTTCATACTTGAATATCTAAAATTTTCAAAGATCAGAGTATGATAGTTTTCCATGAATTTCAGGAAATAAAAGAAGGGAACAAAATATCCAGAGCTCAGCTTTACAGAATTACCCATACAAATAAGGATGGGAAACCAATTGATGAATTTTGCAAGAAAAAGATTGTAAGTAATAATGTAGTATAATTGTCATGTCCACATACATATTATATATAATTGTCATGTCCACATACATATTATATATTGAAAACTCAATAAACTGTTTATGCATTTAAACAGGATGAGATAAATGTGAAGTTTGTGGACAACCCTAACTTGATACATGAGGAAGAAAATGAGGAAGATTTGTATTCAACATTGTTACCAAAGGCTAAGAAGTCGAGTAATCATGGATTAGGGCTGACTGTTGGTGGAAAGAACAGTGAGAAGCTGGCTCTGGCTCTATTTGCTCTACATGATGTTACACAGGAAAACAAAAATCTCAGGGGTGTTGTAGATAAGCTAGTAGAAATTCAGTCAAGTTTGGTTGCCAGAAGTGACAAGCTAGAAGAAAAGTATTGTCAGATGATGGAGCTATTTCAAACATCACAGAAGAGAATGAAAGAACATATTGAAGAACCTCTTCTTGAAGAATCAGAAGGATTTGACAAGATGAAGAATAGTGGTCAGGAGGAGAAGCAAGCAGTAGATGACAAGAAAAGGAAAAGGCAAAGGGTAGAAGAAAAGATTGGAAATGAAGTTAATCTTGCAAAGAATGAAACTGCTGAGGTAAAATAACTACTGCTTGTACATGTGTCAATAAGAAATCCTTGTACATGTGTTTCTTGTACGTTGTACCTCTTGCTAATTAGGAATTTAACTAAATGCAGGTTGCTATGATAAAGAAAATTAAACTAGAGAAAGCTGAAGAGATGAAGAAGCCAAACATTTGCAGCACCATCCCAAATCACAAAATAAGTAGAGGAATGGAAGTTGTCTTAACTTCACCAAATTCTTCTAACCTTGAAGCTCTTGGAATAATTCAAACTGCAGATATAAATGCAGTTGGTTTAGATGGAGATCCACTAAGTGATTATGTGGAGGTCATGGTTAACATTGTCTACCGTGATACAACCATACTGCCTAGACCACTTGGTAGAATGACAAAGATGGAAAATGCCCAAGCTAAATGCATTCCATGGCCCAGGAATCATGTTAGTATTTCTTACACTTTTTAAATATAAATGATGAACAATGTATTCTAATATGTGCAGGTTACATTAAGAGATTTCTATGAAAAAAATCTGCAAAACGAAATTGATAGACAAAACTCAGTCAAGGTTTGCATGCCAGGAAAGCCAGGAGCTAATAAGAAAACTTCTCCTACTGAACAGGCATGTTTATATGTTATTGAACTTTGTAAATAACTGAAAATTTGAACCATGAACTAACATATGGAATAATGATGCAGGGTACTGGTGCAAAAGGATCAACTCTATATCTGGTGCAAAAATCTGTCTGAATAAGATCCAACCTTGAAGCAAATGTTGCTGCTGCTTATGCTTCTGCTAACACAGATTCTCAAATGCATGAAAAGGTATGTTACATGTACTGCTTCTGCTCCAACAATATCTGAACTGTTTCATGTACTAATACATGAGATAATGTGCAGCTTGTGGATGAACCAGTCATGAGCCAGGGCAAAGTAATTATGGAGGAACCAGTCATGATCCAGACAAAAGTTAGAGTGAAGAAACCAAATTCAAGAAACCAGAAGCAAACTGCTGCTGCTTATGCTTCTGCTACTGCTTTTGCTAACACAGATTCTCAAATGCATGAAAAAGTATGTTACATGTATTGCTTCTGCTCCAGCATAATGATGACTGTTTCATGTACTAATACATGAGATAATGTGCAGATTATGGATGAACCAGTCATGAGCCAGGCCAAAGTTAGAGAGAAGAAACCAAGATCAAGAGTACAGAAGCAAGCTGCTTCTCCTGCTGCTACAGCTACAACAGATTCACAAGTACCAGACAAGGCAAGTTATAGTTGTAAACTATTACAAATGCTCAGAATATTACACTAACTATAGTTTAAACTAAAAAATGTGCAGATTGTGGATGAACCAGTCATGAGCCAGGCCAAAGTTAGAGAGAAGAAACCAAGATCAAGAATACAGAAGCAAGTTGCTGCTCCTGCTGCTACAGCTATAGCAGATTCACAAGTACCAGACAAGGCAAGTAAACTCTTAAACTAGTTGAACTATTAAACTAGTCTGGGCTACTGTTGAACTTTTGAACTTTTGAACTCTTAAACTAGTACAACAGATTCACATACTGTTGAACTTTTGAACTGATATCAATCTTAACAATAAAGACTGATGATATTGCATGGTCTCAGTCTCAAAGTCAGACAGCTTAGACAAGGGATTGCCCAGCTGTTGCTGATGATATTGCATGGTCTCAGCTTATTTAAAGTTTGTATTGCAAAGATATGACTGTGAACATATGTAATATATGTCACTGTAATACATTTAGTTAAATTTGAACCTCTGTAATGGTTGTGGACGAATTGTAATATATTTCATGGTAATATATGTCACTGTAATATGGTTTGTATTGATTTGATTTGAGTGCATTACCTACCTAATGTAATTCGATTGATGTGAGCCATTTTGTAATATATGTTACTGTAGTAAACAGTTGCTTTTGGATAGGATTTTGAGGCACTAGTCATAGTGCCTCAAAAAGTTGGTTTTTAGAGGCACTAGTGATAATGCCTCAAATGGTTGATTTTTAGAGGCACTAGTCATAGTGCCTCAGAAAGTTGATTTTTAGAGGCACTAGTGATAGTGCCTCAAATGGTTGATTTTTAGAGGCACTAGTCATAGTGCCTCAAAAAGTTGGATTTTAGAGGCACTAGTCATAGTGCCTCAAATGGTTGGTTTTATAGGCACTAGTGATAGTGCCTCAAATGGTTGGATTTTAGAGGCACTAGTCATAGTGCCTCAAATGGTTGGATTTTTGAGGCACTAGTCATAGTGTCTCAATTGACTAGGATTTAGAGGCACAATAATTTGTGTCTTAAGTTAGTTTTTGAGGCACTAGTCATAATGCCTCAATTGGCTAGGATTTAGAGACATTAGTCATAGTGCCTCAATTAACTATGATTTAGAGACACTTTTTAAAACTGCCTCAAATAACTTTTATCTACACGACCGTTCCCGACGTTTTTTTAGTGGCACTAATTTGACTATTGGAGGCACTTTAGAGTGCCTCTGAATGCTGTATCTGCCATAGTGACTGCTGCTGGCTTTGTTCTGTTCTCTCTGTTTTTAAAAAAATCACGAGATTATCCGGTTGGTCGATTGCAGATTCAAGTGGATCGGTCGGCAGATGCGGGAAGGAAGGAAGATCACAGAGATTAATGAGGGAAAACGCGACTTGGGACTATTTTTGTAGCCCTGCCTACTTCGGGATTACAAGTTGTAGTAGCATCTCGTTCAACTCATGCACATACTGTACTGTACGCAGTTACGCACACCACCCTCAGTGCACCCCACAGCTCACACCCTCGATCGTGTAGTAGATACTACATCTACTCAGCCACGTGTCAACTTGAAGAGCTTCATAAAGCTCTTGTAAAAGATTGTTGTCAACGAAGAACTTCCCGGAAAAACAGCTTCAGAAGCAATGGGGGTATCCTTTCTTGGTCTCCATGTGGCCCATGGACATGCCACGCTGCTTGGAATATATAATTTGAAAACTGCTGTATGGTGAAACTACTGTAGTTGCATGCAGGATCCCCTTTGACCGATCGATACGTACATGGCTGTGCTCGTGAGTTTATCACGTCGAATGCTTCGGTTTCAACTAATTAACTTATCTATAAATAAATATGAACTTTGTAGCCTATGAAGAAAGTGGACAAAGATGCATGCGGGAGAGCGGCCATTCTTTACTAGGTGGTGAGCTTGCACTTGTCCTTCCTCTAGACGAGGACATCGCTCTGGGCGGCCCCTTAAGTGAAGATGACAGTGGGAAGAGCATATGAATTTTTCCACGAGGGAGAGTTTCTTTGTTTTAGAAAAAAATAGGTTGGGGCTGAAGTTTTGAATACGGCAAGAAAACTACAGTTTTGATGATACTTCAGTTTACAAAACCGCATTATTGCTTGGACCCAAACACATTGACGTATTTAATACTTTGTTATTTCTAAAAACCGAAGTATCTTCATAATACTTCAAAAAAATAGAGCTCCCAAACGGGGCCTTAGCTTTTTTTTTGTTTCATACCATCCCTAAAAGATAGGGCCAGGCTCTATTAGATAGATAACGAAACAACAACGAAATTTCAAATTCATTAAGGTGAGCAAGAGTAATAATATATCCAGCGTCATAGAATATTCAAAGGAGATCGAAAGCAAACAAGATACCGACCATAAACTTGTCAGCCTAGTCACAATATAACCACCTATTATAGCATCAATCCTAGGGTTGCAAAGAGGACCGATGTGATGGCAAGCCCTCTAAACTACTACTGAAGCTAGTAGCTTCGAGAGACCAACTTTCTTCAGATAGTGTTTACTTTTGCATCCACATCTTGAGGTTCTATGTTAGGTTAAGGAGGAACAGCAAACAAAGTTGCATGGGCAACACAACAGGTCTCCCATCACAATCTTTTGCAAAGCATGAACACCATTTCTCAACGCCTACAAGGATTTGGGTCTATTGCAACAAAAATTATTTGTTGCAATATGTGCCGATTTGTGGAAATATGTACCTATTGCCACGAAATGCCGCTCGTTGGCAAGCGTTGCAATTAAACGCATGGTAATAGGCTATGGCAACGAAAAGCAATCGTGGCAATAAAGTGTTCTATTGCCACAACAATGTCGGCAGTTGCCACTTTTCCCCATGGCACAACCCACTTATCACCACAATTTGGTTTGTGGAGATAACTTAATGCAACATGTGAATGAATCGTGGCGATTGGTAGTTTGTGGCGATAGAGAGTTGTGGCAATAATCTATGGCAACGACACATGTTTAGTGGCGTGTGCTTTTTTATGGCAATAACCAATCGTGATAATAACTTATGGCAACAACAGTTGTTTTGTAGCATTAGCCATTTTGCCACAAATATTTTAATCGTGGCGATAAACGGTTAGCGCAACTGTCAATTTTTTTTGTAGCGAGAAGCTATTGCGATAATTTAAACTTTTCGTGGCGATGCTCTATTTCAATAAAAAACAGTTCCATGACACCAAATACTTATCGCGATGGGCAAAATGTTTGTAGCAAGAAGCTACTAGGATAATGTGAAGTTTTTGTGGCGATACTCTATTTCAACAAATTCAGTTTCGTCGTGCTAAATACTTATTACAATAGGAAAAATGTTGTAGCAAGAGGCTACCGCGACAACTTAAAGTGTTTGTGGCGATACTTTATTTTGACAAAGCTTTATTTCGTGGCGCCAATCAGTTATCACAACATATAGAAAAATTGCGGTGACAAGTTATAGCAACAATATAATGTTCTTCGTTGCTACATCATAGCGCAACAAAGCATGTACGCGTGGCGACTGAGATTTGTTGCAACATTATGTTTTTCGTGGTGCTAACCTATGGCAACTAAAAGTGACTTGTGGCAATATCCTATCGCAACTTTAAAAAATATAACCATTCAATTACGAAATTCAAAACAATACGTATTCATACAAATAATAATTCTCATAGAAAATATCCATCAAATGAAACTCGAATAAAATGTATCCATCCTAATTAACTGCCAAAACTAAAATGTTCATGATGTAGACTCCGATCCAGCTACTTCTTTTGATCCTGCAATCAAAAAATAAAAAAGTTTAGCTATAGTTAAAAAGAACTGGGATCAGGCAATTATTCTAGCCCCATTGTTAAAAAGAACTACTGGCAGGACTGAACAGTGTCAGCAAGCATGTAACGGACCAGAAAAATTTTACAAGTGTAAATGTCAAAAGCATAAGAACAAGTACATGTACTTAAAACTTCCTCTATTGATTTAAGTTGTGACTGGATGTATAGTTTCAGTTAAGTTCACACTACTAGAAAACAGAGTATTAACGTCGAGGACACGAAAATTAGTGGTCGTTGAAACTCTAAGTGACTCCCATTGGCATCTAAATCAGCCCACCACATACTTTTAGCAACCACCAAAATGGTGGTCGCTAGCCAAGCATAGGTGCAGTCGCTATCAGTTGTTTGATCTCATATGTTTATATGCAGAAGATCAAGAAGAAATTTTATATAAGTCATGGTACCCTGATGCTTGTTAAATGAACTTGTGTTGTTAAATGAACCTATTTTGGTTTTGTTTCTAAGCATCGCAACCAGCCAGGATGAACAATACCAGAAGATCAAGGAGGAATTTTATATAAGTCGTGGTAGCCTAAAATGCTTTATCGATCTGGAAGTACACGTAGACAATGGGAGATGGTATACTCTAACTCTCCATGTTTTCATTTCAAAAACATAAACCAATGTAATGTTTGATGCAGCTTTATTTCCACTAATATTACCCATTGGTCTGGTAGATCTCTAACCTATCGGTATGATCAGGTAAGTTGTTCATATCTTTTTATATATGTATATGCTATTATACTCTATATACTGCCCCCACATAAAAAGTATAATATACTGACTTTGAATTATGCATGATTTTGAAGGAATGATGTCCATGGTAAATATAGAAGCATGAGGAGTTATTGGAGACGCTGGTGAAGAGTGACACGTATTCAAACTCAATACTTTTAATGCTGTCCCTCTACTACATATTACTAAATATTATCTTTTCAGTAGGTGTTTTGATTTTCGGCTATAGATGAGTCGCCGCAATAGAAATATAGGGAGAGTGTTCCTTTTCCTATCTGATGATTTGTATTTTATTTCAAAAATTATATGTGCGGATCATGTAAATCTATATGATTTTGGTGAATAAAAAGGTACAATCCCGTGATTGTCTACATTCATTTGTTAACTGTTGTTTTCAGAATTGAGAAGTTCCATTCAGCACAAGGTGGTTGTTTAGTGGTTGAACGGATATTTTTTACTAAATAACTACTTTGGCGGCCATGAAAAATATATTTTACTAAATAACTACTTTTTCAATCAAGGACAGAGCACGACAGGAGCATTCCAAATATGAAGGTAATTAACCTATAAAATGCACGTGAACATGATGACAAAGCAAGTTGTGATTTACCATTGCTTTGTACATTCGAGAATTCTGTATGAGCTGATTTAAAGAAATCACAGTTGGCCTTGCTTCTAGATTTCTACTAGGACTAGAGCTTTATAAAAGAGCATTTTGCAAGTTTGGATTACTATTTTCTTTGCCGGTCCTCTTCTTAAGCACCTGCAAATAATAAGTGCATTTTCAGCAATGCAAGTAAGCAAAATAAATCTTACAAGGTGGCAAGCATATGACTATAATCACCTGCTTCTGTTGACTTTCTGTCTGTTGGCTGAGTTTAGCCATCTGTTGGTTGAACTTTGCCATCATGGCTTTTTCAAATTTCAGTCTTGATCTTCACTCCTCTTTCAATAATCTTTTCCTTTTAGCACGCTCTTGTTGTAACCTCTTCTCAAGTTGTTCTCTCTCAGCACGCTCCAAGTTAAGCCGCTCTTGCATGTCTGCACGTTCAACTTCCAATTGATCTTGTAATTCATTGAGCAGCTGGCCGAGCTTAGAGTTTTTTTTGCTGGGTTTCCGCTGTAGCACGAGCTTGCTCCTTAATCTGCATCCGAAACCTTTTAGAACGAGTTTTAGGTTTGGCCATGTTCCGTACCCATGAGGCTGAGATGACTTGCATAGCAGAGTGTATTTGTATGCGGTCTGGAAAACAATGTTTCTATGCTCACTTGAGAGTGAACCATGCGCTTCAGTTTCTTTGGTTTCAACCACTTCACGTGCTTTGTGCTAAGAACGAAAAGAACAATTATAGATAATTCATCAGTATTGACGTATAAAGGATGACAGAAGAATGTGTCTGCCACTTTGTTGCTTTCATCACGTTTTTTAATGCCCCTTCTTTTCTGGATGTTCGCTGGAAGAAGGCCAATAACATACTAAGTTTACTAATAAGGGTGCCTTAAAGCTATCCTTTCTTGTCTTGTTTATGGAGCGAGGAATAGCAAGGCCTTGTACAAGGGGAGATAATCAATAATAAAAGGGATGAAGGTTCAAAGCAAAAGAGCAATGGAAGACAACGCTTACCAAAAAAGTACGAACCATAGCCCCACTTGCTTCCTTTAGGAAATAATAGAGCTATCAGTAGGACTCTTTGTTAGACCATGTTCCATTCTTTGTGTGGGTGAGTTCCCACAGAGCAATATAATCCGGCTCTTCTCCAGTTTCCACGTTTCTTTGCAAGTAATATGACAATGAGATGCTTGAAGCATGAAACCATAGGTAGCAGCAAGGCATACATATTTAGTTAGAGTCATACCTTTGCAAAACTTAGTTGCGAGTAGGATTTTGATCCCACTATGTGTTTTGTCTTATGTTTCTTACGGTTATCAGAGTTCTTTTGGCTATGTTCCTATCTAATCATTGAAACCAAATATAAATAGTCAGACAAGCCACTTCATCCAAACACACAATAGACAAACAGTGAGCTTAGAGATAACCTGAAATTTTGCATCATTGCCAAAGTAGTCGATCATCCATTCCCACTCTTCTAGTTATAAATCTTCCGGCACATTTGCCAATCTAGCCTCATCTGTTTTGTATGCCTTGTAAGTGGAGCTTAGAGTTGCTCGCCAGTCTCTATATCGCTCCATCGCAATTTTGAGAACTTTTTCTTCCATTCCTAGTGTATCTTTCAGGTTCCATCTGTCCTAGCGTACAACAAATGAATATACATAAGTAGTCCATTATCGATGGTAAAATAACATAACAAATGTGAAAAGGGCTATACGCACTATCATATCTGCAACGATGAGTTCATGGACACTAGGGTGAATATCTAACCACGTCCTCACTCCAATGACTGGTAACTTTTTTCATTATGACTACCACATCATCCTTGAATGAGCGATAGTTCATTCCTACTGTACCACCCAATGTTTCAGAGAATAAAATATCTAGCTTCGTAGATCCATTGGCAAAACGCTTATAGATGCTTTAACACCTTTCAAGACACCTCACCCTTTCTTCTTCTTCTTTTGTCCATCAGATTTTACAGCCCCAATCATACAAAATAGTATTGTATTACTTGGTTATTAGATTGTATGGAAGGAGGACACAAATAAAAAGGAAAGAAAGTACCATCTCTAGTAGCGCGCGGTTGCGGTGAGCATGGGATGGCCATTCATCTAGGGAACACATGTCATTAGCAGACACTGGAGTGTTGATTGTCCTTCAGTACCTATACAAGATTTAGGAGTATTGAATATTTAGCAACTTAACCCATACAAGGATTTTATGCGTTGTAGCAAATGCTAGAGACATCTGAAGTGACATAAAGAAATTACCAGTTCTGGGTTGTCCACGTTCATTTGTGTATGATGTTATACTTTCCATCCTTGTGTACCGAACAGATCCTTTCATTGTGCCCTTGTGTAGGTAATACCGGAATTTGTGTCAGTTTCAGAAAAAACACAAAAGGTAAATCAAGCATAAAATCAAATAAGTTTACAAAAAATTGATGAGAATAAAGATCACGACACAAACTGGTACAGTTCTACGACATCTCATTTAATTAAAAAAGTAGAACATGAAGATATCTTTTGCTAACTAATCCATATTACTTTATATCTCAGAGCAATTAGTTGACAACTTAGACCATAATGCTTCAGTTATAAATAAATCATGACCTTATAGCTCATATATTTGTGTTGCTAAGTGAACCATAGTGTTTCAATTTAAGTTATAAAGGCATCAAGTGAAAATGACTAATATGCAGTATACAAGTGCAATAGAAACTTACGAGGCCACAAACATACTCAACCAAGACCGAACTCACCCTGCTAACCTCCTCACATGTTACACACAGCGGTGGCATGTAAAATAATCTAATAAAAGAGACGGTTGCACTGCACATCCATATTCTCGTAGACTAAGATAACCAAACTGTACAAAGGAAAACCATGACACCCGTCGCATGAAAGTTGGACCATCTGCTCGTTCATCCAAAACTGATTATTATGGAATTACTTTCGAAATTCGTACATAGATAAGGACTTGAGTATCCAAAATAGTGGTGTCATAGTCAAAGACGATGAAACCATATGCAATATTGATTATTATGGGGCGATGAAGAAAATCATAGTTATTGACTTTCCTCCTAATAAGGAGGTTGCTCTATTCCAGTGTGACTGGTTTGATGTGCCTGTTGTAGAAAAAAATCAGAGTAAGGGGTATAAGAAGGATAAATATGAAATTATTGACCTTGACACAACTCTACATCGATTCAAGGGAGAACCTTACATCCTAGGGCCCCAGGCTGAACATGTCTTCTATGTGAGAGATGTGAAGAACCCTTATTGGGCAAGTGTTATTGAAATGAATCCATGCAATTTATTTGCTCCTTCTGTTTAAATGGTGTAGGCCTTGATGAAGCTGCTGAAGCTGATGAAGGCGGTGATGCAGACACACTGGATATCGTCGATGCAGAAATTATGGTGCCAGAAACCACTGTATCTGAAGAGATCACTAGTTGGTGCAGAAACGATGATGAAGGATCCAACATTGATGTTACTTTCACAAAAAATATAAGACCAGTTGAGTTTGAAGATGTTCTTTTCGAATCTAATGATGATATGGATGATGATGAGGCTTACATAAATGATGGCCATGTTGCTCCATTGGGACAAGAAGAGTTGGATGATGACCACGAGTTCTTTGTGTAGTTTCTAATATCTTGTTAAGAATTTCCACATGTTAAGCCTTGAATAGATATTTCTAAAGTTTTTTCATGTTTATCTATGAGTAATATCTCTCCTAAAGTTATATCTCTCTGTGACGTGCTAGTTCTATGTTATCTTGGTAGCTAGCATGCTCAGCTCTCCTACATGCATGT
The DNA here is from genome assembly GCA_916181665.1 of Avena sativa. Taxonomy (NCBI): domain Eukaryota; kingdom Viridiplantae; phylum Streptophyta; class Magnoliopsida; order Poales; family Poaceae; genus Avena; species Avena sativa. The sequence goes on along the minus strand of OV702297.1, from coordinate 365,277,594 downwards.
ATGGACCATTTTTTGCCCCCGTAATGGTCTCTTTTTTATATTGTCGATGATGCTACAAGTTTTTAAATCTTATTTTTTCACTTTTTTACTGCTACGCAGGAAATTCTCGTCATGTGATTTTGGCTCCTGCTGCTTCCCTGTACCATTGCGAAGCTATAAAAGAGGCGGAATGCATGCAATTAAATATGCATAGTAGATTAAAGCTTCAGCTTTTAGTCTTATGATTTTGTCTCATAATGATTAAAACCTTCTCGAGCACTACAATTAGCTGTGTTCCCGAAGACCTAGAATAGTGATGGTGAATTGATAAAAATCAGTTATTAAGAAATCAGTCTATTCTGCTGTTTAATTTTTTTTCTATGTACTAGTCCTCCAGTTCTGAGCCAGCATGAATCAATAAAATAAATAAATATGCTAGATGCAGGTGCTATTCGAATTAGTTTTGTCATATTTATGCCAATTCATCTTGCAATGCATTTAGAAGATTTATTCTATGATACTAAGCACCATATACCGATGATTTACACTCTCCCTTTTATGCCTATTTATAATTGTCATCACCATAGTATGGACTTTCTAAATCTCTTCCTTTTCTATGGTATGGTATATATATTGAACCTATGTATCCTGCTTACGTGTAGTCTTCAGATAATATAGTACGTCAGTTATATCTATTACGAGAATCAGCAACCCCTTCTGTGTAAAATAATAGGCGAGGCAGACCCTTTCTGGTTTAGCTGTATAGTGTAATCAACTACGATGTAGCATGTAATTCGTTGTGAATATATGTATCGATGACTTTTTTATCCTATTACTATTTATTCTATTTCGCCTCCTAAAAATCACACCAACCCATGTCTAATTATGGATTAAGATAAAAATAATTCTTGCCACAGACACGTCGTGCCATATTTCCTAGTTTTAGTATAAATCTAAACCGGAATGTGCTTGTCCGATGCTAATGTTCTAAAAAAATATAGCGTGCAAACTCAGTACAAAATTAATTTGTCTTTATTATTTACAATAAACCATGGGTGTAGCGGGTGGTTATCCATGCGTTCGCCATGTCCACATGCCATGTCAGGTTCAGGGTTCGAATCTTCCCTTTGCCAATTAAATTTTGGTACAATGGAAAAATCATAATTGTTGAAAAAGCGTCTAGATTGACTACAAATTAAGTTCGTCTCTAATATTTATAAAAAAAAAGTCTTGACCTGTTGGTTAGAGGGTGATTTCCATGACGTGCACATGTGTGGTTGAAGGTTCAAAACATGTCTTAGGCATTTAAATTTTGCCCCTCATAATCAGATCATGATTAAAAAAATCTATGGTTATTTTCTAAACTATTGCATCATTTTAATGAGGTCACGATTAAAAAATTATAAACAAAGGGAAAATCATGATTGTTGTAATACCTTACCATGGATATATAACTTGTCGCAATATGCAATAATTATTGCAACACAATGAGGTTGAGGCAAAAAAACTGCTATTACGACAAATAAGTATTTTGTTGCAATACAAGCTAGTTTTTTTGCAACAATATGAATAATTAGCGCAATATGGAAAATGTTGAAATATCTTTTCAAATATTACCACAATATTTTGCTTTTGTTGCATTAGCTAGTCTCTATTGCAACAAGGTGACAAGCTCACGCAACAACACGAATTGTCGTAATAGGACCACCATATTAGAACGCAAAGGTGTTTTTGCTGCAATACGTGTCCTCTATTGCAACAAATAAGGTAGTTACCGCGACGAAACTAAATTGTGGCAATATGTGGAGGTTATTGCCACAAACGGTAATTTCATGGTAATATTGCATTCTCAACAAAAACTATCCGTTGCAATAATTATTGTTGTAATAGACCGGATTCCTTGTAGTGTCTTGCTAGTGTCCGGCATAAAGACCAACCCTACTTGTCCATGTGCTAGGACACTTAGTCCATGAACAACCACTAAGAGGGGATCTTCACGAAGTAGGCGATCACTAGACTTTCCAAATTCTTGGCTCCTTCACAATTCACCACAAAGGCTTCGGAGTGAAACCTAGTGATATAGGAAGCACTCTCCCTCCATAAATTAACAACACAAAGGCTAACACTTGGATCTTGAAGCCACCACAAAGATGTCACAAAGAAATTGGCTTCAATTCACTCCACATCTTACAAGGTATGTAGTTGAGGCGTAGATCTAGGCATGTGAGCTAGACCATAATGATAGGTCAAGAAAGCCCTTTGTTATCAAAGGAACCGCTCCAAAAGTTTCTACTTATGCCTTGGTGGTTAGTGAATATTTACAGGCAAAGAAGAAATATGAATGTTACAAGAAAATGTAACTTGCTAGGCGTAACAAATATTAAACCTTGAAATACCGAGACACGTAGAAAATTTGCACCACGAAGGTGGGAACATAGTCCACTATGTGATGACCTTGAAGGTGACGACCGAAACCTTTACAAACTCTTTGGGGCACTCTCCACAACTTAATTATAGTCTCCCAACATGATTCAAAAGCTTACAGGACAAAAATAGTGCTTTGGGGATGACTTCTTCCATCTAGGGTTCCTCTATCTAGGTCTTCTCCCTTGAGTTAAAAGGGCATCAAGTTATAATGGCTAGGGAGGGATCTAGTGGAACCAAGCTCAACTGCAATGGAGGAGAGAGAGTGGAAGTCGTAGTAGGCCAAGGTAGTGGAAGGCTGCTATTTATAGGTCCCCCAGAAATAGGGAGAGTCTCTGGCCTAGACTCACCGAAGTCTCCGTCATGACCATAGTCTCTGCCAGGAGGCTAGAGTCTCTGGCCAAGGTCTAGTACCTTGCGAGCATCTGGCTCGATTGACCGAGCTAGAGTCTCTAGGTTTGACACCTCGGAGTCTTCGGTTGGAGCGGAGTTTTGGCTAGAAGGCTAGAGCCTCCGTCCTGTCCAGTGCATTTACAAGGACTCACTCCGAGAGCCAAGGATGGAGTCTCTGGGATTGACATAATCTCCGATGTAACTTGGTACGTAGAAACTGAATTTCTGGAAGTGTCCTCCATTACAAGATGGGAAGGCTAGGTGGGAGTGATTGAGTTTTTGTATGTGATTTGATTTCCCATGAACCTTCCAAAGAGTAACCCCTCTTGATTGTAAGGTTTTCCTACGACTCAAGAAACTAGAAAAACTAAATAAAAACCTTCTCAATCTTTTAAATTTTGAGGAGTCGATCACCGTCTTGTGCTATTGATCAAATGTACCTAGAAACAGTTTGCACATGGGGAAACTAGCTTGTGTTGTTAACAAACACCCAAAATATACTTCAGAACGGAAATGCCCTTTCAACGTGAGATGAGAGTTGGTTGTGGTTGGATCTTAAGGGGAGTGGCACGTCGATTTTACTTTGGTGGTTTGGCGAGAGTGAGGCCACATGGAAATGTGTTAGGATTATGCGCGAACTGGAGTTGGGTGGAGCATTTTTTGGGGATATATGATTTATAGTGACCTATGGTGGTCTTAGTGGCTCTCAGACTTTATACCTTATAGGAGGGGAAATAGATACTCGTACATAGGATGCATCCTAATAAGTATTCTTATATCAACAATAGTATGATTATCGAACCAACTAGAATAACACATATATAAATACAAATATATTGGTTATTACAAAAAATTAAAAGGTCAATGCAAATCAATATACATCTTAACAATAGTTTTGTTCATACTTAGATAATTCATTCTACCAAGAGAATGAGCTTTCAATTATATATGATCAACTATGTGGGTTAGTTTAGTCCTAACCAAAAATATCTGTTGGAGGATGGTGATGCACTTCTGAAAGAGCATGTGGGCCCCCATGTGTGGTTTTGGTAATTAATGACAATCTCTATGGACTAATGCTTGTATCAAGTTACACTTGTAGGAATTGTCCATGGGAATCACTTGGAGTATGTGTTGGCTTCAAGGTAGAAGAAATGAAGAATACGAAGAAAGTGAAGAAGATCAAGTGTTGTTCAAGGATTCAAGGAATCATCTGGAGATTAGTCAAGTAGAAGTTGTGCCTATGGAAAGTGTGTCTTGAATAACAAGATGGTGTGATATATCATGTGTACATTCAACAAGATACCAACATAATAAAGAAATAAGAAATGAAGTGCAAGTTCAAGATGTGCCATCTCAAAGAGATCATATGCTTGAAGCTTGCCATCCTTATGGTGATCATGGATATGTGAGAATATTCCTAAAAGAGAGGCTCTTCCATAGTGGAGTATGGGGGAGAAAATTCCAAGTCTTCACCAATCTAGCACAACCAAGAAAGGTGCTCCATCTTGAGGTATACAAGATCGTCATCATCAAGATCAAGTGGAATATGCGCAAGACAAAGGTATAATCTTGATAGGGTTTCTTTCTTACCGAACTCCTAGTGTTAGTTGGAGAGACCGGTTTATAGGATAGATAAACGTACTATCAAGAGGGGCTCTCGAGTGAGTAACATGATCATATCTTTTAGAGAGAGCTCAAACATTTGCATACTTAGCATCATCTTTCTTGGTTGTTATTTGGATCTTATCCATGTGAGGTTCTAGAGCTTGTGGTAATATTTATAACAAGCTCTAGTTCATCAAAAGCGGGTTTCCCTTTTATATCTTATTATTGAGTTTTTTATCTTGGAGGTTTTCGGGTTTCTCACCAAGGAAGGTATCTCACATTATAATACATGAAATATTCTTACTTGGTGGTATCCAATATTTTCACTTTTTGTTGGGTAGCTCCTGTCTTCCTCTTTCCAACAAGATTGGTTTCGGGTCAATCAGAGTTCCAAACTCTAGATATCGCTATTTGAAGTTTGCCTCTTATTTCGTTCTATCCTCCCTTGCTAGACTATGATGGTTCCCAGGCCAGATATTGACCGGAATCTTCGGTGTATACTGACAGACCGGAATCTCCGGAGTGAAAAGTCTGGAGTCTCCGGTGTGCTCAGGTTCGGAGTTCCTAGCAAATCTCTGGAGGGAGCATCAAGACCATGCCCAGGACATTCTGTATGCATGGGGGTCCGGAGATGGACCGAAGATAGACCAAAATCTCCGGTGTGAGATGAGTGCAGACCGGAGTCTTTGATACGTCCAAAATGTATCTACTTTCCTGAACACTTTTGCTATTGTTTCTCCTCTAAACTTGTGTGATTTGGTTACAACTAACACGGACTTACGCTGTTTTCAGCAGAATTACCTTGGTGTCTAGTTTTTGTGTAGAAAATCAACTGTCAGGAAAAATCCCAGAAAATATGCCAAAAATCCTATTTCACCAGAAGAATCACGGAGCCAGAATACGAGACGGAGGTGGCCGCGAGAGGCCCACACCCCGCTGCCGCGTGGGCCAGGCCTGGTCGCGCCTGGGAGGGGTGTGGCCGCCTGGGGCAACCCCTCGGCCTCCCTCTTAGCCTATAAGTTGCCTCTTGACCTAAAAACTCAGGGGGGTCGACGTTTTTCCAGAAAGAGTTCCGCTTCCCCCGCCACCACCAGAAACCGGGATTCGGAACCAGAAACTCCGTTCTGGCACCCTGTCGGGACGAGGAATTTGGAGAGGATCATCGCCATCATCATCAACAACGCCTCTCCATCAACCATCCATGTTTCCCCCATCCATGAGTGAGTAATCTCCCGTTGTAGGCTATGGGGATGGTAGGGATTGGATGAGTTCTATCATGTAATCGAATAAGATTCTTAGGGCATGGTGCCTAGTATCTTTATTAGTGCTATTTGACTTTGTTGCAACTTGTTATGCTTAATGATTTTCACTAGGTCCCGAGTGCCATGATCTCATATCTGAACTTATTATTGATTCATGATGATAGTATTGTTTGTGATCTTATCTGCAAGTTGTGTACACATATCATTGTCCGGATCCAAAGGCCCCGAAGTGACATAAATTGGGACAACCGAAGGGGATGGCTGTGATGTGATGATCATGTGTGTTCACAGAGTGTTAATTCTTTGCTCCGGTGCTCTATTAAAAGGAGTGCCTTAATTTCCAGTAGATTCCCTTGAGGCCCCGCTGTAACGGGATGGCAGGACAAAAGATATTATGCAAGTTCATATTGCGAGCACGTATGACTATATGGAACACATGCCTATGATTTTTTAGTACTTGGATGCTTTATCTCTGCAATTGCCCTAGATCATGAAGTTACATGTTTAGACTTGTCCATGCAACGCCGGTCCATCCATCCCTATGCCTACCGCACTTATACCATACTGTTTGGTACTGTTGTTACTATTGCTTATGTTATGCTGCTGTTGTTACTTTTCTATTGCTACTACAAAACTGTTGCTACTGATAAACTACCGTGAGCAAGACTATTTCCAGGTGCAGCTGAATTAACAACTCAGTTGTTAAGGCTTATAAGTATTCTTTGTCTCTCCTTGTGTCGAATCAATAAATTGGGTAATACTACCCTCGAAGACTGTTGTATTCCCATATACTTGTGGGTCATCAAGACTATTTTCTGGCGCCATTTCCGGGGAGCATAGATTTATTTGTAAGTTCACTTGGATCTATTATTGTTAACTGCTATTCCTTTCATCATGGGGAAGTCTCGTGATGGAAAGTTTCCTATTTTACCATCCACTACAAGAAGAGGTACAGTTCTAAACACCTCTATTGCTCTTGATTCATTGTCTGTTATAAGTAAGCTTGTAACACCACCACCACATACACATGCTACACACACTGCTACTACTGCTGAATCTGAAATTGCTTCTGATACTCATGATGTTACTTCTACTGTTCTTGATGAGAGTGGTTCATTAGGTCCTTTCCTAGAATCTACTATTGCTAGAACTATTTTGGGAAACACTGAAACTCCTAGTGAAGACATTGTCACACCTGTTATCTCATCTGAGTCTAGAGAGAGATATGATATTAATGATGGTTACATTGAAATGACTGATGAATTTATTGAAGAGTACCAAAACACACATGGTGCTAGTGCTATTAGGAGTCTCCTTGAGAGATGTACCATTATTCCTAAATTGTCTTTTGATGCTAAGTTTGCTACTTCTCCCATAGATATTAAAGGTAAATATTATGATTTCTCTCTTGATTTATCCTATATAGACATTGTTTAGAAAGAACCTTTTTATGGGACTAAAAATGAGAGCGATGTAGCTCATATGAATGAGCTTTCCACTATGAGTGCCTTATTCTCTGATGATTTTAAGATGGGCAAGTACTTTGTTACAAAGATCTTCCCTTTTTCACTAAAAGGAGAAGCTAAAGCTTGGTTTAATATATTACCACCTGGATCCATTGATAGCCCTGATTGCTTCTTTCTTTCAAAAATATTTTCCTCCCATTGCTAGACATGCTGCTTTGCAGAAATTTTTTGATTTTAAATAAGGAGATGAAGAGAAATTGCCTGAGTCATGGACAAGGTTCTGTGCCTTGATTCATGCACATCCTGGATGTCCATTACCTAAAAATGAGCTTCTTGATATTTACTATAATGGACTAACTTATGATTCTAGGACATATCTAGATAGTTTGCTGATTGTGTTTTCAGGAAAAGAACTCCAACAGATGCTGAAGAATTAATGGCTAAAATAAGCAAGAACTATGATGATTGGACTTCAATTGAGCTAAATACACCTGAGGCCATTACTCCTGAACCAATTGTGCCTAAACCAGTTCCAACACCAACACCAAAGAAGAGGGGAATGATTGAATTAAATGATGAAGTGATGAAAGAAGCTAAGAAATGTCTTAAGGAGAAAGATATTAGATCTGAAGATGTAAAGAATTAGCCTCCTATAGAAGAATTATGTAAGCCAACTCCCCACTCATCTACTATTGAGGTACACTCTCTCCAACACTTTGATGAAGGTGATATTCCGTATGGTAAACCTCGTGATCAATGTTTAGAGGAACTTGACACTTTTATTGTTAAACAAAGTAATTTTAATAAACAAGTTCAGAATCATTTATTGGAAAACTCTAGGGCTATTAATGAGTTGACAGATATTGTGGAAAGAACTGCTAATGATGTTAAAATTCTTTGTAAACACTTCTAAATGGTTTAAACCCAAATTGATCAACTTGCTAAGGTACAAAAAGATATGCCAGTTAATGCTTTAAGAGATGAACATGCTTATGGAATTAGAACTAGGGGTGGTGCAGCCACTCAAGATCCTTTATATCCTGATGAGCACCCTAAAAGAATTGAGCAGGATTCTCAACAAGGTGAAAGTAGTGGTAGTCCTTATAAGAGAAAGAAAAAGAAACATAAAACTGTTGAGGCACCTCCTGAACCTGCTGTAGATCCTAATAGTATATTTGTCTCTGATGCTGAAACTGAATGTGGTGATAAAAATGATGCTCCTGATAAGGAGGAAGTTGAGGAAGAACCTGAGAAGCACACTAAGAACACTAGGTACACTAAGGAAGATTTTATTGCTAATAAACATGATAGTGAGAGAGAACCTTGGGTGCAGAAACCTATGCCTTTTCCAATAAGAAACACAAGTTAAAGGAGGAAGAACACTATAACAAGTTTTGTGAGTGGATGAAACCTTTATTTTTGCAAATTCCTTTGACTGATGCTATTAAGTTTCCTCCTTATTCAAAGTATATGAAGGATATTGTCTCTAATAAAAGGAAGATTACTAATGAGGAAATTTCTACTTTGCTTGCTAATTATTCCTTCAATGGTAAGGTTCCAAAGAAACTTGGTGATCCAGGTATTCCAACTATTCCTTGCTCTATTAAAAATAATTATGTTAGAACTGCTTTGTGTGATTTGGGAGCTGGAGTTAGTGTTATGACTTTTTTCTCTCTATAAGAGACTCTGGCTAGAAAAGTTGATACCAACTGATATATCTTTGCAAATGGATGATAAGTCAACTACTATTCCTGTTGGTATATATGAGGATGTTCCTGTTCAATTGGATCATAATTTCTTGGTTTTTAACTGATTTTGTTGTGCTTGAGATGCCTGAAGATGATAATATGTCTATTATTCTTGGGAGACCTTTTCTTAATACCGCAGGTGCTGTCATCAATTATAATCAAGGAAAAGTAACTTTTAATATTAATGACAAAGAGCATACTGTCTATTTCCCCAAGAAGATTGATAAGATCTATTGCCTGAATTCTATTGAAAATATTGAGAGCATCAAAGTTGGAGAAATATATTGTCCCATTCCACAAGAAACTTTTGAAACTATTATGATTGAGACTATTGCTATCAAGTTTGAGGTAACATAATCATTTAGTGAAATGCAGAGTTTTGTTTCATATAAGATTATTTTGGTAACAAGACTTGATCAACCTTGTTAACAAACGGATTTTAATGAACAAAACAATGCTTTCACAGTGGTTATACTTGCCCACTTTTATTTTTCTCCATTTTAGTCTGTGCTCTTTATCTTGTTAGCTTTAGTTTTGCTAGTTGTTTGCTTGTTAGTGTGTCTTAGAGATTCTATAGTTTTGGTTTTTGTTTGCTTTTTCTTCTTCTAAAAAATCTTTTTCTGCGAGAAAATCAATTTTCATAATCTGAAAATTAGCCAAAAAAAAGTTTTCCGAAAAATCCCAGAAAATTCATATTAAATTTTTCCTCAAAAAATGGGCAGAGGGACACCTAGAGTGGCCCAGGGGGACCCACCAGGCTAGCACAACCCCTGGTGGCGCGGCCAGCCCCAGGTGGCGCCTGGCCTAGGTGTGGCCTACCTGTGGCCCTCCAAAGTGTCTCTTTCCATCCACTTCTTTCTCTCTCCCGAAAACACCAGAAAACTTTCTCAAGCTCGAGTTCCTGCTGTTCTTTCTCCTAATTTTTGATATCCTTGCTCAGCCCATCTTTGCTGCTGATTTTTGGAGGGATTGCTCCTTGGTTGTGCATCCTCCGCTTATCTAATTAGATTTGTGATTGGTAGATTGTATCTTGAGTATTTTGCTGCTATAGGTGTCAGGTTGTGTGAGCTTGCATGCTTGTTCTATGATTAGAGCTTTCACTTTGATGCATGTTTAGCCCTCTAGCAAGTTCCTATAGTATTTCCTCATCATTTATAAACTTGGAAATTACTTGGTTTGATCTTTGTCTAAAAATTTCAGAAAATAAGATGAGTGCATACCAACTACATCAACATGATTTGATGGTACCTGAGCCAATGAAAGTCCATTGTGAGGAAGAAGTCTTCCCTTCCATATATCCATGCCCTAAATTTATCAGAGCCACGGGAATCTTCCAGGATTTCCAGACTTTGATTACTAATGCAGGGTTGGAACACTTTGTTGAAGAAGAACCATATCAATATGTTAAGATAACCATGGCTGTGGTGCACGACTTCCGTTTTATTTGGTTCTTGTCTAACCCCATGGTCCATTATAAAATTTACAACATAGATGTCGACCTGCCTTTTATCGATTTTTGTGCAGCTATTAGAGTGCCACATTGGGGGTCTTACGAGAAGATCAGGGAGAGGCCTAAGCCACTGATGGATTTATATGCTGAAATTTGCCAAGGTTGCGACTTCTCAAAGGAAAGTGGTAAAATTTGGAACATTCACTTCCCATCCATTAGATATTTTTCATATTTCATTATCAAGTGTGTTCTTGCTAGAAAGTTATCTTCATTTGATCTAGCTTTTATCTCAGCTGCTTTGAATAGGGATAGATCTTATAACCTGGGTGCTTTGATAGCTTACCGTCTTACCACCAACCGCGAGAAGGTTGGAATTTGTGGAGGTCTCATTGCCTCTAATTTGTTAGCTTTTCATGGTTTAGAGCCTCACCATTCAGATTATCGGTTCCCCATAGAGAGACTTGATCTCAATTCCATGGTTCAGCATAATTTTGTTTCTTCTTGGGCTACTGTGAGAGATTTAGCATATGAGATATCCTTTGTCAAGTGTGGTTGGCGAGGGGGTAGGACTGAGAAAGTAGTCTATTTGCCTGCACCTGCTTTGTTTAATTTTGATAACAGGCAAGGATGGTCGCTCACGTAGGAAGAGTTTGACACATACGTGGTGGTGCTCTCCCAACAAGAGGAGAATGTTGGAGAGGATTTCCTAAGATGATTCAGTTTAGCCCTCCAACATGGGGGAGTCTTCATACCAGCATCCCTCCTATGATTGGAGCGCATCTTCTTCTTCATCGCGAGGGCCTGATTATGATCATTCCTACGATGACCCACCAACTTGGGGTTACTATCCGCGCTATTGAGCCCCACTTAGGCCAAAAGACTAAGCTTGGGGGAGGTATACCGACATCACACTCATCTATATATCATGTTTCATCGGTTCTTTGTATATCCATGTTGAAAGAGCATTTTCCTATCCCTCTGATTTTGATGTTTGATAACAACACACTTATCGGTTTAACTGTGTGCTAAGTGTATCACAGGTTTGATAAGGGGTGGCACAAATATTGGCATATCAATTCCCTTTGCGAAAAACCATTGTGCCAACCGGTAGTACCGGAACTACGACCGGTACTACCGCTTGACACCGGTACTACCGGTTCCAATACCGGTTGACACCATTCAAAACTGATAAGGGTGTGTGCTAGTCAGTACCACCCGGTACCACGGAGAAGCACTACCGGGACAACCGGTAGTACCGCTTGAGACAAGCGGTACTACCGCTTGACACAGTCGTACCGCTCGACAGTACCGGGATGTTCTGAAGAACATCCACTCCTATCTGTTTTGGTCAGTACCAAGCGGTACTTGGGACCGGTACTACCGCCCAGACCGGTAGTACCGCGTCATACGACCGGTACTACCGCTTGGGGGTAGTACCGCAAGGGCGATACCGCCCAAATCTGAAGAAGGCTAGACGAACTAGAGCATCTCCGGTACCTGGTCCGGTACTTGACCGGTAGTACCGCTTGCAAGCGGTACTACCGCTTGAGGATCGGTACTACCGGTGCATTAATGACTCCAACGGCCATATTTCGTGGAGGGGTATAAATACCCCTCCACCTACCTTGGGACAAACTGCTCAGCTCATTTGAGTCAAAGACCACCATTGGAGTCCATTGGAGCCACCCAATCTTGAAGATCTCCTCATTCAACCACCCAAAGTCCTTGATCTTTGGGGAATCGAAGGAGGAGGCCCCGATCTACTACTTCACCAAAAGAGATCTTCATTTCCCCCTCATTTCATTGAGGGCCCCTTTGCTCTAGTGTTTTCTTGGAAACCCTAGTTCTTGTTTTGGTTCTTACAAGATTGTCTTTGATTGCTTTGACAGCTTGCTTGTATTTGGAAGCCTCCGATTAAGTTGTGGATGTGTGCCCCAAACTTGTAACGGTGCCGGCTTCCACCTTGAAGGTTGCCGATATAGTGGAAGGTGAATCGATCCCGTTGGGGTGAGATTCATCGGAGAACAAGGGAGGCCTCTCGTGGCGTTGGTGGTTTGAAACCACCCCCTCTCCAAACGTAGACGTACTTCCCCTCAAAAGGAAGGAACTACGGGAAACAAATCCTTGTGTCTCCGCGTCCACTTTTCGGTTACCTCTATCCTTTACCGCACCTTACTTACTTGCTACTACTTTGTGTTGTGGTAGTCCTTGCATAATTGCCATATAGGTAAATTCACCGTAGTTGCATTATCTAGAGAATTTACCTTATTGTCAAACCTTAATTTGAAAAAGAAGAAAATTTGAAGTAGCACCTATTTACCCCCCCTCTAGGTGCCCATACGATCCTTTCATTGGTATCAGAGCATCGGCTCTTTATTCGGGCTTTACCGCCTAAGAGAATATGGGTAGCAACAAAGGGGATGGTGGTAGTGAGCCGACACCAGTGACCATGGAAGATCTCAAAAACTTGGAAACAAGATTGAGCTCTTCCTTGGTCAACGAAGTCAAGAAGATGCTCGAGCAACTTCTTAAAGACAAAGAAAGCTCATCACCCCCATCTCCTCAAGAGGATCAACCATCCATTTTACCTAAAGGGAATACATTGGTATCCCCCGAGGGTATAGTGGTGGGGGGTAAACTTGACAACGTTAATTCCTCCACACACAATGATGGTGGGAAGGGTGAGCACCGTGACTCATGGTACTCTCCCGACCCTCCAATCCCTCACCCCTATGTATACAATAGAGGTGACCCACCTAAGCTTGAAGAATCTGCTACTTTTGCTCAATGGCAATCACTAATGAGAACTCATATGCGCAGCTCTTGCATTGAACTATGGAACATCATCGAGCATGGACTCTTTATTGGGGATCCAAACAACTTAACAAGAAGAGAGATTGTTAATAGTCAACTCAATGCCACTGCTCTGCATATGATTCAACAAGGTTTGGGGACAAAGGATTATCCACACACTGAGCACTTTAGCATTGCCAAGAAAGCTTGGGATGCTCTCACTGTGTTGTTTATTGGAAATGAGAGTATGAGGAGGAACCGATATGATGCTCTAAGCAATGAAGCCGAAGGCTTCTACATGAAAGAAGGTGAAGATCACGAAGACATGTACCGAAGGATCAAGACCACCACCACTGCTTTTAGGAATGTGGGTGCCTCACATGTGGATGATGCATGGATAAAAAGGAAATATGTGAGTGCACTCATGCCTTTTGAGCCCACCGACTTGAAGAGCCTACAAGGAAGACACAACTACCATCTCATGACCTCAAATGAAGTTATGCAAGAGATGGCTGCTTTCAAGGTTGCCGCCAAGAATGCCAAAGATGCCCGTGCTCGTGCCCTTGGTATGAGCAATGTTGTCAATGTTGCTTTGAAGGAAAAAGTTGTGGACCATGGGGATGAAGATGATAGTGATGAAGGGCTTTCCATGGACCATCCCGATGAAGTCAAGATTGCTCATGGTCAATATATGGCTTTCTATGCAAAGAAATTTTGGAAGAACCCCGCCAAGGCCAAGATGGAAATGGAACGGAGAAGCAATCCAAATGGGAGAAGAGAGAATACCACAAGGTTGAGAACTTGCTTAAATTGTGGTGACCGCTACCACTTTGTGGCTAGTTGCCCCTATGAGAAGAGAGAAGATCATGGTGGTAAGCTTGTGTTGAAGAAGACTCTCAAGGGACCGTACAAGAAACCTTTCATCAAAAAGAAACCCATCAACAAGAAGCCGGGAGAAATTGTCTTGATCACTCATGAAGAGTACTCCTCCGACAATGAAGATGATGAAGATGACGAAGAGGAAACTTCTCATGGTGTGGCTGCTCTTTCCACCACCTCTACTCCGACATTCTCACTCTTCGATTCTCCAAATGAGAACTCTTCCAACAAGAACGCCACTTGCCTTATGGAAAGAGGAACGGAGGTATCTTCATCATCCCGCTTTACTCACAGATAACGATGAAATTGATGATGAGATGTCTCTTGATGTTAAAAAGGAATTAATTACCTTTGATGAGTTTATTACTAACCTAGAAGGTGATGCTAAGCTACATTTTGGAAACATCTTAGATCAACTATCACATACTCAAGAGCTTCTAGATGTAAGATGCAAACTTGGGCATGAACATATGATTGAGCTAGATGCTTTAAACAATGCTCTAGAAGAAGAACAAGAAACTAGGTTGTCACTTGAATTAAAACTTGAAGGGCTTGATGAGGAAAATGACATCATTGTTAACAAACTCATCAAAGAGCGTGATCATGCTATTGCTAAATACAAAAGGGCTAAAAAGGACAAAGTTGAGTTTGGTGTGGTTCATGAAAAACTTGCCGAGGACTTTAGTTTGCTTAACAAGGCTCACAAGGCCTTGGAGAGTGAACTCTTGTCACTCACAAAGTCCCATGAAACACTTCAAACTCAATTGGCCAATATTCCTTCACCTAGTAACTTCATTCCATCTAGTAGCACAACTATTCTTGAAGAGAATGCTAGGTTGAAGGGGGAGCTTGCTAAGGCCACATTTCCACAAGGCAACAAGTCCATTGATGATCTTTTGAGCAAGAAAAGGCATAGTGGTGATAAAGGGGGCATTGGTTTTGTTTCCAAAACCAAGAAGAAGAACAATAAGAAGAAGAAGGACAAGCCCGCACAAGAGACCAACAAGACCATTATGGAAAGTAAGACCACAAGTGGTAAAACTATGTCTCATGATGATTTTGCGGGAAGTGCTAACCCTCACTATGTTCTAATGCGTGATTATTATGGTGATGTGTATGCACAATATGTTGGCCCTTATGATGGTTATATTGCTTGGTCTATTTGGGTTCCCAAGACCCTTGTTTCTAACAAAAGAGGACCCATTGAAAAATGGGTACCTAAAAACTAGCTTGATCTTTTGTAGACTTATGCTTCCGGAGGGTCAAAATGGGTGCTTGATAGTGGTTGCACAAGTCATATGACCGGAAGCTCGTCTATTGTCAAGGACTTGGTGCCAAATGATGATCAAATCACCGTCACATATGCCGACAAGTCAAAGTCTAAGGTAATGGGTTTCGGCAAGGTAGTGGTGGCTTACGACATTACACTCGTGAACGTCATGCTTGTTGAAACCCTTGGATACAATTTACTTTCAGTCCGTGCTCTTGGAAAGATGGGCTTTGCCGTCTTTGTTGATGATGATATTGTGGTCCTCGTGTGGAGCAAGTCTCTCAAGGTCGCTTTCGTTGGGTACGTCGAAAATGACTTGTATGTGGTGGACTTTTCGGGGCAAGCCACTGCAGGTCCGATGTGCTTATACGGAAAGGCCGATGTGGGTTGGCTATGGCACCGCCGACTAGCCCATGTCAATATGAGAACTTTGCAAAGTCTCCATAAAGAGGGCCATATAGTTGGACTAAAAGAAAATGTTTCCTTTGCCAAAGATCGTGTTTGCAGGGCATGTGTTCTAGGGAAGATGCATGACGCTCCTCACAAGCCCAGGAACCAAATCAAGTCTAACAAGATCTTGGAACTCCTCCATGTGGACCTATTTGGTCCTCCATCTCATGCAAGTCTTGGAGGGAAGAAATATTGTTTGGTGATTGTTGACGACTTTTCAAGATACTCTTGGGTTTATTTCTTCAAGTTGAAGAGTGAAACTCAAAAGACCTTTATCGACTTCATCAACTTGGTTCAATGGCAACACAATGTTCCCGTGTTGATTATAAGAAGTGACAACGGCACCGAGTTCAAGAACTACACCTTGAATGATTTCCTTAGTGATGAGGGGATTAAACATCAATATTCCACTGCATACACCCCTCAACAAAATGGTGTGGCCGAAAGGAAGAACCGGACTCTTATTGAGATGGCTAGGACCATGTTGGCGGAGTTTAAATCTCCATGCAACTTTTGGGCCGAAGCCATCTCCACCGCTTTCCATGCTTCAAACCGACTCTACCTCCGCAAGAAAATCAACAAGACTCCATATGAGATACTTACTGGTAACAAGCCCAACATATCTTATTTTCGGGTGTTCGGTTGTAAGTGTTTCTATCTCATCAAAGGTGTTCGTTTGTCTAAATTCGAGTCTAAAGCATTAGAGGGTATTTTTGTTGGCTATGGTCTCAAATATCACACTTATAGAATCTATGACAAGCTCTGTGGAGCCGTCATAGAATATTGTAGTGTGACCTTCGAAGAATATGATGGTCCCCAAGGGGGGCGTGTTGATGCTTGTGATGCAGATGATGAAATGCCTCAGGATGCCATAGGAAGAATGGGTGTGGGATATATCCGCCCCGTTGAGGAACCCCTTATGGCGTATCGAGAAGAACTATGCTCCACTCGAGTGGAGCCCTCATCTTCACAACCTCAACATGCTCCATCCACCGAAGAGGACATTGAATCAAGCCAAAGACAATATGTGGACCCTCAACATAGTGATCAATGTGTGAACTCTAGTCAAAAGGAGTTTGGTCCATTCGATGGGTTGTCAAGTGGTGCCAAGTCAATTTGTCAAGGAAGATCCGTCCAAACTGTTTTGAGACAAGCTCAAATTGATGCTAGAAGAGCTCTTGATCAAGACCAAGGTCAATCCTTGCCTCCCAATGTAGAGTATGACTCCAATGATGATCAAGGTCAAGTTGATGGTCAAGACGAGGATCAAAATGATGAAGAGGGTCCTCCAAGAAACAACGCGGAGATCCACGCTCGTCGCGAAGCTAGAAAGGAAAGAATGTTGGAACTAAGAGATCACACTCTACAAAATGTAGTTGGTGATCTAAGGAAAGGTATTTCCACAAGAGCACAATTGAAGAGGTTCAGTGAACACCAATCTCACATCTCCATGATTGAACCAAAGAAAGTGTGGGAAGCTCTTGAAGACTCGTATTGGTTAGAAGCTATGCACAAAGAGCTCAACAACTTTGAGAGAAACAAAGTGTGGAAGTTAGTTGAGAAGCCAAAGGATTGCCGCAATGTTATTAGAACAAAGTGGATATTCAAGAACAAGCAAGATGAGCATGGAATTATAGTAAGGAACAAGGCTAGATTGGTTGCACAAGGGTATTCTCAAATTGAAGGCATTGATTATGGAGAGACTTATGCACCCGTGGCTCGCCTTGAGTCCATCTGTATCCTTCTTGCTTATGCGGCACATCATAACTTTAAGTTGCAACAAATGGATGTAGAAAGTGCATTCCTTTATGGTCCTTTAAATGAATTGGTATATGTTAAGCAACCCCCGTTATTTGAGGACCCCAACTTCCCAAACCATGTCTACAAACTTGATAAGGCGCTCTATGGGCTCAATCAAGCCCCACACACGTGGTATGAGCACCTTAGAGAGTTATTGTTTGACCGTGGCTTTGAGGTTGGGAAAATCGATCCCACTCTTTTTACTAAGAGGGTCAATGGGGAGCTTTTTGTATGCCAAATATATGTTGATGATATTATCTTTGGCTCATCTAACAAAGCTTTTAATGATGAATTCTCAAAGCTTATGACTAGTAGGTTCCGGATGTCTTTGATGGGGGAGTTGAAAGTATTTCTTGGCTTTGAGATCAAGCAAGTTAGAGGAGGAACATTCTTCAACCAAGCCAAGTACACTCAAGATATGCTCAAGAGATTCAAAATGCATTATTTGAATGGAGCTCCTACTCCCATGGCTACAAAGACTCATCTAGAACAAAATCCAAATGGTAAAGATGTGGATCAAAAGGTATACCGGTCTATGATTGGTTCTTTGCTTTACCTTTGTGCATCTAGACCCGATATTGTGTTGAGTGTAGGTGTGTGTGCAAGATATCAAGCGGCTCCTAAAGAAAGCCATTTAATGGCGGTCAAGAGAATCTTTCGATATTTAGTTCATACCCCATTTTATGGTCTTTGGTATCCTCAAGGATCAACATTTGCTCTTTGTGGATACACGGATTCGGATTGGGCAGGGGACAAGGATGATAGAAAATCTACATCCGGGGCTTGCCAATTCCTTGGTAGGTCCTTGGTATGTTGGTCTTCTAAGAAGCAGAATTGTATATCTCTCTCAACCACCAAAGCCAAGTATGTTGCTGCCGCTAGTGCTTGCACTCAATTGCTATGGATGAGGCAAACTCTAAAGGAATACAGTGTCCATTGTGACAAAGTGCCTCTTCTATGTGACAATGAAAGTGCCATCAAAATTGCATACAACCCGGTGGATCACACAAGGACAAAGCATATTGAGATTCGTCATCACTTCATTAGAGATCATGTTGCTCGAGGTGATATTGATCTATCCTATTTTTCTACCAAAGATCAACTTGCCGATATCTTCACGAAGCCACTTTATGAAGCAAGGTTTTGCTACTTGAGGAATGAACTAAATATCGTAGATTCAAGGAGCTTGACTTGATTATCTTGCACTCTCACCTAATACTCGACCCATATTTGGTTTAGGTGTAGGCATGGACGTAGGGGGAGTGCGGTCCTAATTGATTGGACTATCCCTCCCCCCATTATGCGCAAAGTAAACAAAATCATTCCTCTTAATATCATTTTGTGATATGTGAGCTCAATGATGAGTTTCGGTAATGGACCCAAGATATATCTTCGTGGTGCCAAGCCGAGTATACTCAAACATGGTGGCCTAGGCCACTGCCCCCTCTCAATCGAGAGGTTGATGTGCGTACTCGTGTTTGTCATTTTTTTGATTTGATTTGTACTCATGATTGTCATCTTGTGAATTGCCTTCATTTCTCTTAGTATCATGCACTCTAGTTTGGTTTTGAACTTCCTTTTTATCGATTTTTAGAGTGCATGTGCTTCCCAGCTCACTTGTCTTAACCCAAGCCTCCTTACTCCCTCACAAAAACCCTCTCTCTATCTGCACAAGAATCACCTTTGTTTCTTGGCATTTGGAATCAGATGGGACTGGTACTACCAGATGTGGGAGCGGTACTACCGGACCTGGCTAGTTCCCAGGTCGTCTCCTGGAAGAACTGCTCCAGGAACGATACTACCTCCCATATGTCCGGTACTACCGGTCACCGGTACTACCGGTTGGGGAACCGGTACTACCGCTTACGAGCGGTACTACCGCTTCAGCAACCGTTACTACCGGTCGGCGTTTTCCAGGTATATATTGGATGCGCGTGGGGAGGCACCCCTCAGTGCCTCATTCATCCCCACGCCCTCCATTCATACCCATGCCGCCGCCGGAGACCTTGAAGCCGCCGGAGCCCTGCCGCGCCCTCCTCTCCTCGGATTCCCCTTGGATTCGGCCTCTTGGCGGGATCCCACCTCTTTCCACCGCCATGGATCCCGGTACAACCGCCCTTTCTCTCTCTCCGTTTTATTTTTTCCTTAGATCTAGGTTTTGGCTTAGATTTGTGGAGAAATTGACATATTGAAAGGTTGTACTGCCATATGCTTCCCTTGTTACCGAGTAGAATCATCTATTTACAGTTTAATGCCGTCAATTTGGTCCGTTTCCATCAGATCTGATGAACTTGTGCCGCTCAACCGGTAGTACCGGAACTTTTTCCGGTACTACCGCTTGCAAGCGGTACTATCGGTCGTCAGGTCCGGTAGTACCGGCCCAAACTGACCGCATTTTTCTACTTCATATTGGATTCTCTCGTTTGCTCCTTGATTCTTGTGCCCTTACCCCTTGCTATCCTCCCTCGTGCTTTCACAGATGCAGGTGGTTCTCGGGGTGCGCACAAGCGTTCCAAGACAAGCCGTGAGATTGTTGAGGAAGAGACAGAGTCTGAGGAAGAGGTTATGCCACAGCCAAGACACTGTTCCAAGTTGCCTGCCACTCGAGGTGGTCATGGGGGTCGTGAAGGGGTTACCAAGCGCTCTGCTGGGCGTGGCAGCGCCCCTCCCTCTCGTCCCCCTTCCACTGGCCGTACCAAAAGTCTCAGCTCAGGGCCATCTGGGCCAAGGAAACTCTCAGACATCTCTGAGTCAGAGTTTAGGGCTCTCCGGATTGAAAACGCATACTCCCGCAACCGGAGCGAGGCCAGGGAAGACAATCTTTTCTATGATGATTTCCAAGAGTGTGTTTATCATGAGGTTCTTTTGACCAATATCCAGATGGTGGTGCCTCAGCAGTGGATTGACATGGGGCACATTGACAAGAATCTTGACTACTTTGCTGAAGCTAAGGAAATCTGCTCTCACCTTGGCTTGTTCCCCATTATGGAGTTCCAGTATGACTATGATCCCCTCCTTATTTGCCAGTTTTATGCCACTGCACATTTCCACACTGGCCGCACTCGGAATATTACCTGGATGACTCAAGGTGATGTCAAGGAAGCTACACTTGCGGAGTTTGCTGCCATCTTGGGGTATGAAGATTGCGGCCAGGATGTTCCTTGTGGTTTTCGCTGTCATATGCGGGATCATCCCTCCAAAAAGGATGTCCTTACACCTTTGTATATTTGGGGCCGTGGGGTCGCTGGCAAGATCAAGGATCTTCTCCCCACATATGACATTCTCCATCGCATTTTCCGTGAGACTGTTGCTCCTCGTGCGGGCAACAAGGATGAGATACATGGGTTCTCTATTGACTTGATGTTCAACACCTTCCTCAACCGAGACTCAGGCACTCCTCTTGATGTGTCAGACTTCATATGGAATGAGATGGTTGCTGCTGCACACTCTCGGAGGGTTCCGCCATTTGCTCCTTATATTATGGCCCTCATTGTGTCAAAGTGCCCCGTCATTGCTAGGACACTCTCCACTCGCTCTCTCATAAGAAACATGCTAAACCTCGAGTTGCGGCGGGTGAGGAGGATGAGGATGACTCTGAGGATGCTGACAGTGGACATGACACTGACTATGTTGTCTCTCGTCGCAAGAATGCTAAGCCCTCTTGGGCCAAAAGGATGGAGGTCAAGCTCAAGAAGATCTTCTGTTTCCAGGTTGACAACCAGAAGCACATGTATGAGGCGCATGTGTATGCCAAGAAAGCCAGTGCTCGGCAGAAGGAAATGATGGCTGCTCAGGGTTTGACCGTCTCCGAGGGGTCCGAGAACAACATCACTCCAGAAGATCAGTGGGTCTCTCAGCACAACCGTTGGGACGATGATGTCTCTTCCTCGCACCGCGCCCCACCCACTTATGAGGATGAGGAGGAGGAGGATGATTGACCGTTGGGACGGTAGTCTTGCACTTGTTCCTTTTTGGCGTCTTGATGCCAAAGGGGGAGAAGTTGCACTTTAGGCACGGGTGTTACATGGGAAGTCACAAGCTCGTTCTTACTTTGATCCTTTTATTGCTTGTGAACTTCGATTTCGAATTTCCTCTAGTTATGTATGAGACTATGTGGTTATGTATTGGATCCATCTTATGAGACTAAGTGGTTTATTTCATTGGATCCTCTTATGATGATATGCGTTATCCATTGTCTATATATTTCTCATCACATGTTATTATGCAAAGGTATGATTTCACATGCTAGTATCGATATTTGTGCACCCATGTTGGGTTTGTAAAATAGAGGGGGAGGTTTGTCTCTACGCCTCTAGGGGAGCCCCGTCTCTATTTTACAAATTCCATATGTTTTCTATTAAAATCATCTTGCAAAAGTGTATTGTCATCAAACACCAAAAAGGGGGAGATTGAAAGAGCATTTTCCTATCCCTCTGATTTTGATGTTTGATAACAACACACTTATCGGTTTAACTGTGTGCTAAGTGTATCACAGGTTTGATAAGGGGTGGCACAAATATTGGCATATCAATTCCCTTTGCAAAAAACCATTGTGCCAACCAGTAGTACCGGAACTACGACCGGTACTACCGCTTGACACCGGTACTACCGGTTCTAGTACCGGTTGGCACCGTTCAAAACTGATAAGGGTGTGTGCTAGTCAGTACCACCCGGTACCACGGAGCGGCACTACCGGGACAACCGGTAGTACCGCTTGAGACAAGCGGTACTACCGCTTGACACGGTCGTACCGCTCGGCAGTACCGGGCTGTTCTGAAGAACATCCACTCCTCTCTGTTTTGGTCAGTACCAAGCGGTACTTGGGACCGGTACTACCGCCCAGACCGGTAGTACCGCGTCATACGACCGGAACTACCGCTTGGGGGTAGTACCGCAAGGGCGATACCGCCCAAATCTGAAGAAGGCTAGACGAACTGGAGCATCTCCGGCCTGGTCCGGTACTTGACCGGTAGTACCGCTTGCAAGCGGTACTACCGCTTGAGGACCGGTACTACCGGTGCATTAATGACTCCAACAGCCATATTTCGTGGAGGGGTATAAATACCCCTCCACCTACCTTGGGACAAACTGCTCAGCTCATTTAAGTCAAAGACCACCATTGGAGTCCATTGGAGCCACCCAATCTTGAAGATCTCCTCATTCAACCACCCAAAGTCCTTGATCTTTGGGGAATCGAAGGAGGAGGCCCCGATCTACTACTTCACCAAAAGAGATCTTCATTTCCCCCTCATTTCATTGAGGGCCCCTTTGCTCTAGTGTTTTCTTGGAAACCCTAGTTCTTGTTTTGGTTCTTACAAGATTGTCTTTGATTGCTTTGACAGCTTGCTTGTATTTGGGAGCCTCCGATTAAGTTGTGGATGTGTGCCCCAAACTTGTAACGGTGCCGGCTTCCACCTTGAAGGTTGCCGATATAGTGGAAGGTGAATCGATCCCGTTGGGGTGAGATTCATCGGAGAACAAGGGAGGCCTCTCGTGGCGTTGGTGGTTTGAAACCACCCCCTCTCCAAACGTAGACGTACTTCCCCTCAAAAGGAAGGAACTACGGGAAACAAATCCTTGTGTCTCCGCGTCCACTTTTTGGTTACCTCTATCCTTTACCGCACCTTACTTACTTGCTACTACTTTGTGTTGTGGTAGTCCTTGCATAATTGCCATATAGGTAAATTCACCGTAGTTGCATTATCTAGAGAATTTACCTTATTGTCAAACCTTAATTTTAAAAAGAAGAAAATTTGAAGTAGCACCTATTCACCCCCCTCTAGGTGCCCATATGATCCTTTCACATGTTTCGCTTTCTTTTTGGTTTTTGTTTCTGCTTTCTCAAAACACAAAAAGACCAAAAATATTTTCGTTGTTTCTCTTGGTTTGTTTATTTGCTTTTTAGCTTTGGTTTGACTTAAGAAAAATACAAAAATATTTTCCTTTGTTTGTTTTTGCTTTGTGTGCTTGCTTTAAAAAATTGAAAATACCAAAAATATTTGTTGTTCTTCTTTGGTTCTGTGAAGTTCTTTGCAGGGTTCAACAGTCCTTAGTGGAGTTTGGTTTCATGTTATTATTCAAGCCACACAAGTGAAGAGCAATAATGAAGATTAAGACAACTTGAGGTATGGTAAGAGGCTGGTAACGAACTCTATTTGTTCTCATTTTTGTACATATACTCATCATTGTGGGAATGCTTAGTCTGTTTATGTAAGGTGTATGTTATTTATGAATGCTTAGTAGTTCTTTCTCTCTTATTGATTAGCTCCATCTTGCTAATAGTTTGTAGCATGTCATATGAATGTTTGCTTGCATTGTTTTATTCATAACTTGGTATGATATTGTGGTATCCTCCTGTGAATGTTTCATTTGAATAGACTTGGCACATGCTCACGCATCCATATGACTAAACAATAGTCAGTTAAGCCTCGATGATTTATTTTGCCTCAGAGTTCTTGTATCACTTTCATGCCATAATTAGTCATGTTTTGTTGCAAGCATGATTATGACAGTTATTGCTCTCTTGTTTGTCGCTCCCTCTATTGCTAGCCTTCACTTGCACTGAGTATGAGCTCTACTCGTGTTTCCAACTCCCCAAAACCAACATTTCCAAAAGTGTCCACCATACCTACCTACTAGCATCATTTGCTATTCCGTGCATATTCATTATGCCTTGTTTTCTTCCAAATAAAATGTTTGCTTGTTTTGAGAAAGTTAGTTAGTAAAGCTCTCAGGAACTTGATGGCACACTTTATTTCTTCCACTTAATAAACCTGAACCATTGTGACTGTCCATGAAAGTTATATGCTTGCAAATTATGGGCTGGGAGTTAGCAGAACCTGTGCTATCACGGGGAACGCTTTCAACATTGCACGTGTACTTTGTACCCAGTTGATATCATGCTCTTTTGTTTACGGATGTCGTCGGTCTGAAATAAAAGGGGAGCTTGTAAGTTCATGGAGTTATATACGTGTTAGAGAAACGCCTGAGCCGCTAGCCTAAGCCATGCCTAATCATGGTGGAAACTTGCAGCATAACTATAATGAGCAATCTGTGAAGCATCCTCAATAAAAACCTATGCAAATAGCAAATAAAAAGGTCGCTGAGATTCTCATTGTCTGCTTGCCTTATCATTTTGATTATGGGATAGCTCCCATATCATGTGCAAGGGGTACCCCGTTGGCAGTTCTCTATGATACGCATGTATTTACAATGACAAGAACTTACCGATAACTAAAGTTGAATAGCATGAGGAGCGGCCCTCGTACTCAAGGGACATGAGATTTCTAGTTTATGGTCTATCAAGCATATAACTCATATTGGACCTCACTTTCACCATTAACCATCTAAAGATGCCTATGATATGGGCAATGAGATCTCAAAGCTATTGAGTACCTTACTTTCAGAATTTGGAAGCCTTTCAAACTTTTCAAAACCTTTTCACTTCCTTGTTGAGTCACCACTTATTCTATGAGCACCTTCTTGAGAGCATAGTTGTCATTCTTAGTGTAATGTGCTTGTCTCAAAACTTGGTTAATTATGTCATAACTTTGATGCTTGTATCTCTGATATTTTTACTTCTAGTCTTCACTTGAACTTCAGGGGTGCATTGGCATTTATTTTGTGCTCTACAAACAAATGCAAGCGAGATACCACTCTATCACACCTTTTTATGAACATTGCAATGTTGCTTATGTTTATGTTTCATGCTACTTATTATTATTGAGTTGGAATCTCTTCATAGCTTGCAATGACTATTGAGTAGACTTAGTTGCATACTCTTTATTGTGAATTGTCTAAGTATCTACTCCTATGCTCAGAATATTTACATCATATGAAGCAAATGTGTTCGTGAAAGTTATTTTATCGCACTTAGTTTTCAACTGAATTGTTTGAGGACAAACAATAAGCTAAGCTTGGGGGGAGTTGATATGTCCAAAACTTATCTACTTTCCCGAACACTTTTGCTATTGTTTATCCTCTAAACTTGTGTGATTTGGATACAACTAACACAGACTGACGATGTTTTCAGCAGAATTACCTTGGTGTCTAGTTTTTGTGCAGAAAATCAACTATCGGGAAAAATCCCGGAAAATATGCCAAAAATCCTATTTCACCAGAAGACTCACGGAGCTAGAAGACGAGGCGGAGGTGGGCCGCGAGGGGCCACTCCCCCTGCCACGCGGGCCAGGCCTGGCCGTGCCTGGGAGGGGTGTGGCTGCCTCGGGCACCCTCTCGGCCTCCCTCTTCGCCTATAAGTTGCCTCTTGACCTAAAAACTCAGGGGGGTTTGACGTTTTTCCAGAAAGAGTTCTGCTGCACCGTCACCACCAAAAACCGTGATTCGGAACCAGAAACTCTGTTTTGGCATCCTGCCGGGCCGGGGAATTTGGAGAGGATCATCGCCATCATCATCATCATCATCAACGCCTCTCCATCAACCATCCATGTTTCCCCCATCCATGAGTGAGTAATCCCCCGCTGTAGGATATGGGGATGGTAGGGATTATATGAGTTCTATCATGTAATCGAATAAGATTGTTAGGGCATGGTGCCCAGTATCTTTATTAGTGCTTTTTGACTTTGTTGCAACTTGTTATGATTAATGCTTGTCACTAGGGCCCGAGTGCCATGATCTCAGGTCTGAACTTATTATTGATTCATGATGATAGTATTGTTTGTGATCTTATCTACAAGTTGTGTACACATATCATTGTCCGGATCCAAAGGCCCCGAAGTGACAGAAATTGAGACAAGCGGAGGGGATGGCTGTGATGTGAGGATCACGTGTGTTCATGGAGTGTTAATGTTTTGCTCTGGTGCTCTATTAAAAGGAGTGTCTTAATTGCCAGTAGATTCCCTTGAGGCCCCGCTGCAATGGGCTGGCAGGACAAAAGATGTTGTGCAAGTTCTTATTGCGATCACGTATGACTATATATGGAACACATGTCTATGATTTTTTAGTACTTGGATGCTTTATCTTATTTATCTGCAATTGCCCTAGATCTTGAAGTTACATGTTTATACTTTTCCATGCAACGCCCGTCCATCCATCCCTATGCCTACCGCACTCATACCATAAAGTTTGCTACTGTTGTTACTATTGCTTCTGTTCTGCTGCTGTTGTTACTTTTCTATTGCTACTACAAAACTGTTGCTACTGATAAACTACTGTGAGCAAGACTATTTCCAGGTGAAGCTGAATTGACAACTCAGTTGTTAAGGCTTATAAGTATTCTTTGTCTCCCCTTGTGTCGAATCAATAAATTGGGTAATACTACCCTCGAAGACTATTGCGATCCCCTATACTTGTGGGTCATCAGTCTCCGGTGTGGAATTTCCCTAATGGGCAGAAAACGGTCGGAAGAGAGTGGGCCTATATAAGGGGCCCTTCTTCCCCAATGGTTCTATCTCGAGTTATGCAAGTCTTCCCGTCCATTTTTGACCTTCTTGAGCTTGCTTCCCCTCAATCCCTCCTATGATTCTTGCATATACTTGAGGTATTTGAAAGAGGAGATCTAGATCTACAACCCCACCAATCAATCTCTCCTCTAAGTGAGGGAAACATATTGGGATCTAGATCTTGGAGTCTTTTATGGATTTCTCCATTGTTCTTCCTCTCTTATTCCCCCATAAGATTTTGTAGCATTGGTAGCATTTGGGAGAGAAGGACTTGAGTACTTCTTGTGTTCTTTCCATTGCATTTTGTGCATCGGTTTGATTTCTCGGTGAGGATTCTATTGGGTGAAACGCGAGAAGATTTTTACTCTTGGGTTCTTGGAACCCTAGACGGTTTAGTTGTTTTGCAGGTTTGTGGATTACTTGGGGCCTTCAATTAAGTTGTGGAGCTTTCCCCAAGCCTGTTTGTTGGAAGCCTCCAATTGAGTTGTGGAGAAGTGCCCCGATCTTGTGAGAGGTTCCAGATTGCCACCGACAAGTGCAGCGATAGTGGAAGTGTGGATCGATCCCATTGGGGTTATATTCACCAGAGAACAAGGGAGGTATTTTGTGGCGTTGGTGGTTTTATACCACCCCCTCTCCAAACGAGATGTACTCCATGTTGGGAGGAACTTGGTAAGACATCGTCGTCTCCGCGTGCCTCAGTTATCTCTATATCCGAGCTCTTACTTATGCACCTTACTTTGTGATAGCCTTCGTGCTTGAAGTATATATCTTGCTATCATATAGTTGCTTGTCTTGCTTAGCATAAGTTATTGGTGCACATAGGTGAACCCTAGTTGTTCTAGGTTTTGTGCTTGATAAAGTAAATGCTAGTTTAATTCCGCCTTTGTTGAGCCATTCTCAAAAAGTTTTAAATCGCCTATTCACCTCCCTCTAGGCAGCATCTATATCCTTTCAACTTCTCTTAATCTCGTCGAGATATTTCTTCTTCTCAGTACACATTTTATTGCATACTTCTTCTCGTCAGGCGTTCAAATTATTAAGCACATATCAACATACGCATACTGACTCTCTCGCCTATGGCTTAGCTCCCGACCGACACCCACATTCCACCGCCTAGACCTAGAGTGGGTGAATAGAAAAGTGTAATAGGTGGAGAAAGCATGGTTGTGGGGGCCAACATGAAAAAAAAAGAAATGTGAACGCCTTGCCTATGGTGGGGCTCATCTGCCGGAGATATGCGCTTAACCATCCTCCCAAGGCGGATCAACTATAGAGGTCGCGTAGAATCCACAACATAATACTATATGTCGCCCCTCCATCTACCCCAACATGACAGACTACCAGGCTTGTCGACCACCAACCACGACACCAAAATCCGTTGGCATCAAGTCTACCACGGTGCATCACTATCCATCGCCCTGATCTGGCGCCGAGAAAGTTCATCCATAAGGTAAAACACTTTTGCAGATATTTTTGTCTTATGCCATCCAACAAAGTGTGGGATATGGGGTATTTTTATACCGAGCCTCTGTTTGTACTTTCTCGGTCTCAAGCCATATTTTCTAGGTCTTAATTGGCTAGATTGTCTGACCCTGAAACTAGCTCTCGGAAGCACCACTACTGCTGAAGTCGAAAAAGGTCACTTGCCTTGTAATCTTATTCTTCCACCTACCACTTTGTGGCTATACTATAAATAGACGCCTACCCATCAGATATGAGAATAAAGATGATGATGAACTAGAGATATTTTTTCTCATTTCTCGCATGTGTGATGGACCCCCACGACCCGTGGA
This sequence comes from Avena sativa, assembly GCA_916181665.1. NCBI lineage: Eukaryota > Viridiplantae > Streptophyta > Magnoliopsida > Poales > Poaceae > Avena > Avena sativa. The sequence continues at coordinate 365,248,875 of OV702297.1, read as the reverse complement.
GATGAATTTGTACATACTCTTTGCTCTTGCGGATTCTAGTATGCATATGCCAATTTTATAGCTCAAGGTTATACCATAGCGTAAGCATCCGGTCTTCCATGTTGGAAGTTCTATTGGATCGGTGGGCCGGCCATTAAGAGGGAATCAATTTCAATTAGAGTGATTGTTGTCCTGTCTTCAACATTTGGAGGCTACTTCGCCAAGTGTTTGTTGCCAGGTTTGACTCGACGTGTTTTTTGCTATTTATCTTCACTCGTCTCGTTTCCCCTCGCCTTCTATCTCATGTTCATTGTGTTCTTCGGTTCGAACCCCACATAGGTCAACTCGTGAACATCGGTCGAACCCGTTTCACATCACTATTTGGAGTACAAAATCCACCCTTGTGCAAATTTCAATGAGTTTTGCTAATACTCAGTTGATTGGGAATTAAATTAGAACTTAGTTAGGTACTGATCCACTGGATTTGCATAACAATTCATGCGACATGTGAGTTACATATGGTGTTACAAGTGAATTTTCAGTTGCAAGTATGATTGCAGCTGAGATATTTTAGTTGCTAGTGAGGTTATGAGTGATATATTTCTAGTTGCAAGTGGGTTTGTAACTAAGATTGCATGGCATCACCTGGTCAAGAATTAACTGTGAATTAGACACACCCGATTTGAGTATCTTCTTAGCACACTTGGAAATGGACGTGCTTTTGTAAGATGTACATATGTACGGACAAAATTCACAGGAAAATATTAGAAATGTTATTAAAATGAAATTCTTTGTGGTTATTTAAGACCCTCGTAAGCTCAAATGCAACTAACTAGACATACTTATACATATAGCACCAAAGAGAGGCTCGAGAATTTGCAGACCGCTGAGTGGCTCGGTTCATATGCTCATGTGACGTCATGCCTCCGCAGAGAGAGACCTGTCGTCCTCGTCGCGGATGGCGTTCACCATCCCGGCGACCTCCCTCATGGTCGGCGGCGCCTCGCCTGGCGCGGCGTCGATGCACCTCATGGCGACCTGCAGCAGCCGCACCATCCGCTGCTCGTTGACGGCGCCGTCGCGGGAGAGCAGCGCGCGGTCGAACACCTCGGCGGTCCACTCCTCCTGGATCACCGAGGTCACCCACCGCGCCAACTCCGAGCCGTCGCCCTGCGCCGCCGTGGCCTTCCCCGTGAGAAGCTCCAGCAGCAGCACGCCGAAGGCGCGCACGTCCGCGCGGAGGCCCGAGCTGCGGCTGCTGCCGCCGGTGTTGGCGCCGGCGACGAAGGGTGGCGCGATGACGCCGTACTCGCTGATGCAGGGCTCCATGCTGGTCGTGAAGAGGATGTTGGAGGACTTGAGGGTGCCGTGGGCGATGGCGACTTCTGCCACCGCCGCCACCGTCTCGACGGAGGAAGAGGTGGAGGAGGCGTATGAGCTCGCGCCGTCGCCTCGCATGGCCGAGTGCATGAAGGCCATGCCTTCAGCGACCTTGGTAGCAATGTGGAGGCGCGCCGGCCAGTCGAGGGGGGCTTGGCTGCTCTCTATGGATCCTGCAGATTAATCATCAGACATTGTTAATCATCTGGAAGAACTCGTAAAAGTTGTTCATGAAGATTGCTAAAAAGGTGTGCATGCCGAACTGTCCTTGTTTTCTCTCCGTCTATCAAAATTTTAGCAATTAGCCAAGTGTAAGATCTTCTCATGAACATATCATGAAAGAAGATTGCTGACCAAGTCCACATGTTGAAGTGTAGGATGATCTTCTCTAGTAACCGTAAAAAAAAAAAGCTTCTCTACTCAACTTAGTAAGTGAGTAGTTCTATTCCAAGTCAAAAAAAAAAGTGGTTCTACTCCATACTTGGCAATTGATAGGTCAAATTGTAACGAAAACAGGCTTCCTCATTTGTGGGCTGGACATGGCTTTACTGCAGAAATAAAGAGGCTTGTCCCACCACAGCTGGAAATGGGCTCGGTATGGCCCAATTGGTGGAAACAAATTAGGCCCATTCGACTATTTATTTTTGGCTTCTGCCGCCGCCGCCGCCGCCGTCAAATTTGGCATGGCAGTACGCCACACCGCACGCACCAACATCTTAGCCTCACATTCGATTTGGTAATTTTTGGAGACATCTAGGCGTAAAGAAATTCGAATTTTCATCTTAGACTATATATATTCATCTATAGTGAACCGACATATAATCTCTGATTTTTTTGAACGGTAATCTCTGTAATTTGTGTCGAACGCTCTAAGTAGTTCAAATCGATGTGGGCTGAAGCAGATTGTTTTTGTTGTAACGAGATCGAGGAGGCCAGAAGCATACCGTGGAGTAGCCTGTGGAGGCTGCCGCTGCTCTGGTACTCGTAGACCACCAGCTTCTCCTGCGCGGCGCAGTAGAAGGCAAGCGGCGGCAGGACGGCCGGGTGCCTGGCGCGCGCGACCCGCTCCATCCGCCTCCGGAACTCGTCGTCGGTCACCGTGGCGTCCTTCACCCGCTTCACCGCCAGCGCCGCCCCGCCGGGCACCACCACCTTGTACGAGCTCCCGTACCTCCCGCGCCCCAGCAGCTCCGCGGGCGACTTGAGCAGGTCCTCGAACCGCAGGTCCTTGGCCGCCGCGGCCGCCGCCGTCGACGTGACCGAGCCCGTGCCCGACCGCCGAAGCACCACCAGCGACACCGACGGCGCGCCCCTGGCCGCCGCCGTCGGGCTCCGCTCCGACGAGGCCGGCAGCGAGTAGGCCGACACCGACTTGCTCACCGTCGTCGTCATCGTCGTCGGGTCGCTGCTGCTGTCGAACGTGTCCTTGCCCCGGCGGCCCCTGCCCTTCTTGCCGAGCTTGTTTTTCCTTTTCCTGGTGCAGAGCTTGTACACGACGAAGCCCGCTATGACACAGCCTAGGAGGATGTACCCGAGGTACATGAGGATCTTCCGCGTCTTCTTTGATTTTCTCTCCCCGTCGTTGCCGGAGGTAGGCGGTGACGGTGGACACTCGGGGAAGAGAGGCTTGCCGCACATCCCGGCGGCGTTGTCCGCGAAGCTGGAGATGTCGAAGGTCCCGATGTCCTTGGGGATCGGTCCGGTGAGGTTATTGCTGGACACGTTGAAGCTCACGAAATTGGAGAGGTCGAAGTCTGGGATGGTGCCTTGGAAGTCGTTGTCGTTGGCCCAGAACCTTACCAGGCCGGGGATCTGGCGGAGGCTATCGGGGAGCTCGCCGGAGAAGCTGTTGCCGGAGACGTCGAGCACGAGGAGCTTCCTAGACTGGCCGAGGGAGCTCGGCAGGCTTCCCGAGAGCCGGTTGCGGTCGACGAAGAAGTGGGTGAGGCCCGCGCAGGCCGCGGGGAGGCCCCCGGTCAGCGCGTTGTTCTGCAGGTTCACGACGCGGAGCGCCGGCGCGGCGCAGAGCAGCGAGGCGTCGATGGTGCCGCTCAGGTTCTGGGACTGGAGGAAGATGGCCTTGATCTTGCCGGCGTTTCTGTCCTCGTTGTTGAAGCACACGACCTGCCTGCCCCAGTTGGAGGCGTTTCCGTTGCCCGTGGTGCCGGGGCACGGGTTGACCGACTCGTCCCAGCCGAGTGCCCGCGCCTTCGCCTGGCCAACGTCGCCGCCCCCGGCGAGCGTGGTCAGGAACTCGACGAGGGATTCCTTCACGTCGTCCGTCTCCTCGCCGCGCGCCTCGTACGAGCAGCACAGGAGCACCGCCGCCACTAGGACGGCAGCAGCAGCCGCGGCAAGAGTCCTCCCCATGATCTGATCTGATCTTATGATCGGACACCAACTCACTGAAGACTGAACCCCGCCGGCCGGTGTGCCGAATGGAAGTGAACCCTGGTGTCTGGACGTGTATTAAGATGGCGCGGGAGGAGGCCGGGATATGTCTGCAGCATGCATGGCGCTGGCACGCACGAGCAGCTCACTTCCAAGTTCCAAGTAGACAAAGACGGCGAAGTTTTCAAAGGCCGGTGTGTGTTTGGCGCGTGTGCTGGGGCCAGGCAGCCTGGGACAAGGCGGAGGCGCCAGATGCCGGCCGGGAGTGCATCTCTCCATCCCCGTCTCCGGGCCGGCCGGGGCGACGGCACGAACAGGTCCTTTGGAACGCGCCTGGTGTCTCGATCATGGATTCAGTGACAGGGGAATCTCTCTCTGTTTGCTGAACAGAGCAGAGGTCTGATTTGACGCCGTAACTAACTTGGGGCATGTGTCTTAACTTATGTCATTGTGTGGACTTTAGAAGACTTAGTATTACTTGTGTCGTGGTTCGTGAAAATGACTGTATTGGCTGAATATTTAGTGCATTTGTTGATGTTTATTGCTAGCCCCTGACTATCGAACAAAATCAGGGGGACTTAGAACGATGTGAAATACTTTGAACGATTAGAGGCGGATGGGGTTTGTACACTCACCACAACTACTCTCTCAAAAGAGTCTTCTGGCTTAACACACAGGTGAGACAGCTGCTAGACCAGACAACACAACACCCAAAGGACAAATCAGTACAACCACAAGACCAGAGTTGGGGCAAACAACACAACACAAACATGCCTAAAGAAAAAAGAATGAAGACAAAGACGAATCGACTAGGCTAAGATGATCCGCAATCGCTGCGGCCTCCGACTTTGTCTCACCACCCTCCAAGCGTTGAGTACCAAGCAGCCCCTTCCCAAGGGAAGCATCATCGACACGATATTTCTACCCGGACCAAGGTCCTAGGGTTTCCCCCGGCACACCGAGTAAAGTGGAGACAGAGGAATCCCTCGACGCCCTTCAGGAAGGAGTGGCGCCACCCGTAGCCGGCACCGCGTCAGGGTCGGACACGCCGACAGATATTTCTCCCGACCTCTACCCACATAGAACCCGATACCTCAGAAGACCACCATCTAGCTATGCCACCAAATAGCATGCGCCACCACGATCTTGCAATCATCTTCACCCGCCTCTTCATGGACACTGACATGTGCCCCGATCAACGAGGGCACACGACAACGCCGGAGTGAGGGACAGCAGCCCCGCAACGCGCGGGAGGAACTTAACTCCACCGCCGAGAGGCGGTCATCGACCGGACAGGGCAGCCGTGGCACACCAGGCCCGGGAGGGTCCGGCCGGGCCTAGACAGGCCCATAAAGCCCTAACCGCCGTTGTTGCAATGGGAGGCTATAGCACCGCATCCTCCACTCTAGCTTGCCGCCGTCGTCACCTACAGAGAACGCCATAGAGGAAGCACACCAGCCCGCCCAAGCCCATCTGGGCCCGCTCGAGCCCATCTAGGCCCGAGGTGCCTAGATCCGAGCCGGGGACGGAGGCCAGCAGAGCTCCAAGACATGGCGCCTGCCGCCCGAGGTTGGCACCACCGTCGGGGCCACCCGGTGGTGCTCCGTGCTGGACCAGGGCCTCCCGAAGAGCACCGCCGTCGGGGAGTAGAGGGGCCCCTGCCCCATCTCCAGGACGCGGGGGAAGGCAGTCCGCCAGCGTTGGCAAGGCTTCGCCCTGCGACCCAAGGCGGCTGATATGGACATACCCTACGGGTGCACAACATTGGTATACCCGGTCCAGTCCAAGGAAGGCCCACATGAGGATTTGTAGCCCAGGAATATTTTGGGTGGCCCAAGCCCGTGGCGAATTCGACTCCTTGGAGGACAAGTATAGATTAGATAGAATTTCAAAGGGTATCAACTCTAATCTGTAACCAACTCGACCTATCTCGGGACCTAGCCTATCTATATAAAGGCCAGGAGGGTGCGGCAAGAAGGATATCAACACCTCATACACACACCTCACGCCAGATTGTATCTGCGCACTTCCTGTAACATTCGGTTCCGCCGTAATCAAGAACAGACAAGCAGGAGTAGGGTTTTTCCTCCGGGGGGCTGAACCTGGGTAAACCTCGTGTCCCCATGTTGCTTGCTTGTTAACCGTTTCACGACTTCCAGCATCCCCATCTTCTCCAAAACCCAAGTCCATAACAATGGGCATTGACGAGTCGAACCCTCGTCACCGGCGTCGGCAAAGGATGGAGGGAGGTGGAGGGGCGAGGGTGGCCGGAGGGAGAGCCGGCGTCTTGTCGCCCTCGGGGGAGCGAGAGACGCGAGAGCATTTTTTCGGGAAGGCTACCATGTCAGCCAACTCGTCTTCGGGTCGGGTCCCACAATAACTACTCTCTCCAACCTATATTAATTGACTTGCATTTGTTTAAATTCAGATGTATCTAGACATGTTTTAGTATTAGATACATATAAATCTGACAAATTTGAATCAACTAATATAGGTTGGAGGAATTAACAATTTTGTGAAATGATGTGTTCACACGATGTACAACGGAGGTGAAATATTATAATGTAAATTCACAATATTCAAGGCGCGGAGGGTGAAGAAAACATCGTGTGGTGGGGCATAGGGTATAGGGCTCCATTTGAATTTTGTATTCCCTCCTCATAAAAAGGGTGTCATAAATTTGTCTAAATTTGAATAAATCTAAACACCTATTATGTAGATACATCTAAACTTTAATAAATCTAAGCATCTTTTTATGATGGAGGGAGTTGTTGCAAGAACACTTTCTTTTGGTGGATAAATATTTATGAATTCAAAGAACTTACAAAAGAAGTGCTGCCCAATCAAATATTTTTCCTCCATTCAATATGGCACTTTTGAAAAGAATAACAAAAAACAGAACGGGCAGTAATTGTACGTTAAACTGTCCCCGTCTTCCTACTACTGACTTAGGGCATCTTTACCGGGCCGATCCATCTGATCCGAGCGTGTCGAAACTTGTTCGCGCGGAAGAGTGGGGCGTGCGCGGCAGCCCAACGGTCGACCCATCCGAACAAATGCGTCTGGCTTGACTCATTCATGCATCTAATCTGGGACTCGGTTGCGTAGGTCCGAATGTGCGCGGACAGCGTGGGTGTTTTGCTTGTTGGCGCCACTGGCCCATCCTTAAGCCACGACTTACTGGCGGCATTGATTCAGATGCGGTCAGCAACACCGATTCAAATGTAACGCGGTAGCGATTTAGAGGCGCTGCGCGGAAGGCTGACCGGCGGTAGCCTACGCCATCAATGACGATGAGATGACACACTGACCCATTGCGCGTCGCCTGCGTTTCCGCACCGGTATTGATTGCGAAGGAGAGGAAAGCCGTGCGTGTTCACGGGCGGCTGGGATATTTACCCCTGTGCCCGTCGGTGCCTCCCTCCTCTCCTCTCGCCATCGCAAACCCTAGCCACCGCCACCACCAACAATGAAGACGACGTCATGGATGAAGAAGGGGAGGAGAAAGCACGACCACGAGGCGTCTGGCTCTAGCAACCAGCGCCCCCGGCTGCCGGCCTTCCTCCACGGCACATCCCTGTCGCCTCCACCGCGGCCGGAGGATTTCCGGGGCCGCGCCGTGGTGGATCACCCACCACCGCGGGAGGGGGAGCGCTGCGAATGGCAGTACTTTCGCATCACAGAGTGTGAGCGCCGCTGGAGGGAGGGCTGGGGTATCAGGCACAACGACGTGTCCCTCCCCACCGGCTGAATCCTCAACCGGGACCGTGTCCCGGTGCCGTCCGTGCCCAAGAAGGGCAAAGGGCTGGAGGAGGAGATCCGACGCCGGATCAGGAGCCTCCCGCCGGCCCAACGGTGGGAGGATGGCTACCAGTCCTAGGCGTAATGGGTCCAGTTCCTCGAGTGGGAGCACAAGGTGCGGCGCGCCACCACCATCTGCCGTGACCTGATGCCGGGGAAGGTCTACCCCGTCCTCGACATCGACTCAGACAACGAGGGTGGCGTCAACCACTCCGACGCCGAGCTTAATAGCAAGGAAGGCAACGCCAAGGAGGAGGACGACGACGACATCGTCGTCAAGCAGGAGGCGGTGGATAACGTTGCCACGAACCTGCCCCCGGAGTACCGCGAGGTTCTGTGTGGGGCTATGACGAGGACGCCTTCACCGAGCAGGACATTGTGGCCAGCACGCGGGAGGAGGAAGCCCAGCAGGTCGGCTTCGAGAAAGTCGTCCAGCTCATCGGCAAGGTGGTGCAGGCGAATGCCCAATTGCCTCCACCACTAGGGCTAAGAGTAGTTTAAATTCCGTTTTTATATTTTGAATGTAAATTAAGTATGAACTTTGCCAGTTTTTAGCTCAAACTATTTGTGTTTGAATCTAAAAAAAGTTGCCTCGCTCAGGTCGAACAAATGGATCGCGCCACTCGACGCGGTTGGCCGGACAGGCCAAACCCCCTCCCCAAATCGATCGTGGTCCAACCCAAACGAAAAAAATTGACAGTTTGGATCGTCCGGATGGATCGGCGAGACGTCCTTACTGCTGGCTCTTTTTCTATCACAGGCTTTGCTGATTCGTTCCATGGATACTCTTGTTTGATTATGTTGTCACCGTCAAAGTATGTGCCATTGTTCCCTTGTTCTTCTTTTTTTTTCTGAGATATGGCTCATTTGTTCTCCTGTGTGTAGTAAAAAGATGCTGCTCACCAACTCCATGCCTGTTCAGCTTGACCAGCCGGCTCTTAACAAATTGGACGGCTTTGATGGGCCAAAACTTGGCTCGTGTTTTCATCACATATACTCCCTCTGTTTCAAAATATAAGATGTTTTAGCTTTATGAAGCAAATGTATCTAGACTAATTTTAGTATGTAGATTCATTCCAAACCTGAGTGAACCTACTTACTAAAAGTAGTCTAGATACATTCTATTCACAAATCTAAAACATCTTATATTTTGAAACGGAGGGAGTATTAGTAAGAAATTTCCAATTATACAGAAAGTGTAGTTGGTTCCTCTAGTGCTTTCCTCCGTTTAAAAAAAAATCATATACTATATTTATAACTTTAAAAAAATCTAAAATAAATTTTGGATATAGTCAACATTATATCCTATAAGCATGAAAAACCATAGCCTAAATTCATTTATAAAATAGGCTATACAAAACTACAAATCTGATAAAATTTAGAGAGGTAAAGCTACGTACACCCGGATCCATATTTTTATCGTTTTGTGTAGCTCATAATACAAGTCTAGATTCACGTGAAACCCTAGCATAAACATCTGTCAGATCCCATCTGTGCACCATAGCCATTTAGGTGTCCTTGTATCGGTTCTCCATTAATTAAGAACAGACAAATATGAGTAGGATTTTTCCTCCGGGGGTCTAAACCTGGGTAAACCTCGTGTTCTTCTTATTTTTCTGTAAGCCAATAAAGTTTCCAGCATACGCTTTCTTACTGAAACCCCAAGTCCATAAACCATGGACATTGACATGATCACCCCACGTCAGCGGTAACATTGAATGCAAGATGGGATACATATGTCAGCAAGACATACCTTGCCAGCCAGTGGGACGAGTTTGACCAGTCACCCACAATTGACAGCGCATTGCAATGGATGGCGCAATGGTGAATGCTTATGTTGGACAAGAACGATATTAAATAACGCTGCTCTTGTGTACCATCTACTACGGCATAAATATTTGCCAGTGTTATGTCTGCCATGGCATAATGTGGCTGACGTGAAAAAATGGTGTCGCGACTTGTGCCGCCACCAAAAAGTGCTGTAGACAGGGGTGTTTTTGTAGTGGAAGGTGAGGCCTCCCTCTTTTTATTTTTAATGTATTTGTTTAGTTTATTTACATAAAATGTTAGATGATTTAGATAGTGGTGATGATATGGATAGATGATTTAGATAGTGTAGATGATATGGATAGATTATTTAAATAGTGTAAATAATTTGGATAGTGTAGACGATTTAGGTAGTTTATTTAGATAAAAATGTAGTTTTAGTTTGTGTAGTATTTGAATGTAGATAGATGTAACATCCCTAAAATCATGTTTCAAAACTTATGCATATCATCCATGCATCCATGATCATTTAGGGTTCCTTTTCAAAACCAATTCAAAAACAGGAGCATCTGATGCTCATTATTTTATGTAAGCAAACTATGGTTTATTGCCACCTTCTAATATGAAAGATTCTATTTTTGATCAGTAATGTTGAGCTTGGGTGATGCTTCTAAAGTCTGGTCAAATTTTCAAAAATAAATTATGATTTAAAAACCATTTCATCACCACTTATAAATATTTAAATAAAGCTTGTTTAATTCCTTTTCCAAACCTTGTTTGTTTTTTCCTCATGTTTGAACAGTTGTTACACCTCTTAGGAGACAGGTTTAAGCAAACTTTGATTTGGAGAAAGTTTCATTTGAAACAGAATTGATTTGAACTTTCAAATTCAAACCAGAAATCCATTCAGAAAAGGAAAAAGATTAAAGGAGAAAAAAATAAAACACACCGGCCAATCTGGCCCAACCCAGCCGTTTAGCCCATTTAGCCCAGCAACCACTCCCACGAGGAAAACGTTTTGCACCAGTTGTTCGACCCGCCCCCTCATTGACGTCTGTCCCCCACCTCCTCTCTTCTTCTCTCGCTGACAACAGTGGCCCACGCGTCGTCATCGTCCTCCCCAAATTTCCGCGCGACGAACACGTCGTCGCCGCCGTTACCTCGCAAATTAAATCGAATCAATTCCCTTGATTTCAGCAGTAATTCGCCCAGCCTTCACCCGCTACTTAAACCCCACCGCGTCGCGGTCATTTCCCCCCACACTGCACACTCTCCTCGCCCCCAGGCTGCTCGTATTTGAGCTCGAACCGCCGCTGCCCGACGAACTCCGGTGAAGTATTCCGGTGAGCATCATCCGCCCCGTGCCTTCTAACCCATACTGTCGTGTTTCCCTTGTCCATACGCTTCTTCTGACACCTTTGGTTCGACTTGTACTACCCCAGGTCGTCGACTCCGTCGAGCACCGCAAACACCCGACGCCGCCTCCAACTCCGACAAGGAATTTCAGTGAGGATCGACCGCCTCGTGCCTTCCCCTTGACCCTATCAAGTTCGCCTGAACATTGTGCACACACTGATGCCTTCCGTTTGTGTTAGGGAGGATCAGAACGTCGCCAACATCGTCGTCCACCTAAGCCCGATGCTGTCCCCGACTCCGACGAGCTCCCACGGCCACAACAGCTTGCCCTGTCCATGCCAACAACATCTGGAGCTTCCTCGCAACCTTGCGACGTCGGTAAGCATCACCACTGTCCCTAGCCCTCGCTAGAATCGCCGATCCATCGCCGGCAGAACCGTCGCTGCCGCTGTGCCCATGAGCGCCGCCGGTTTAGAGTCAAGATGATTAGATCCGATGCATCTAGAACCAGTGGTCTAGATTAGACGCCAGCCCGAAAGGGTACGGGCAGATCTGAGCCGCTGGATCTCATTTAGATCTGACGGTGCGCGTGTGTGATCCGCACGAAGCGGTACCATCCAATCAGGAAGCACCGCGTGGCTAGGTTTAGATTTAAAATCTGGATTTTCATCTATTAAATGTTCAAACTTGTAAATTCAATAACTTTTGATTCCCACGTCCAAATTTGACAAATTTTATATCATTGGAATCAGGAGAGAAAAACCTTTCTGTTTATGCAATGTGTTTAATGTTTTGCCTCTGTGAAAATGGTTGTTTTTGCAGAAACATTTGTAGACATAATTTGGTTATAATAATTATTTGAAAAATGTTTTATTGTTCAAATAAAGTTTATTTGGCAATTTTGAACTTGTTTATGATTCAGTACTGTGCACTTGTCTTGTTTGGTGTAAAAAATCATCACATGGCATTTTGCATACATTCATGTATTTTTGCTTGTACATATTGTGTATGTGATTTTGTGCCATTATTTTATGTGTAGATTTTGGTGCAAATAGTGATTGTGAATGTGAGGATTGTTGCTACTCCCCAAGCTACCAAGGCAAGTGGTGCTTCATGACTTTATACCTATGTTTTTCAACTATGCATTAGAAATATTTTTGCTAGTCTTGCATGAATATTTTGATCTATATGCTATGCTTGGGAAATCCTAGTAGTTGTAGAATTGCTAGAAATTTCTAAGTTAAGATGCTTATCTATGCCATGCTTAGCCTAGCTAGTAGCAACCAAGGGTGGTTATATATTCATGCTATGATAAAATATTTCTAAGTCTTTGGACTTGTGTTTTTGCTTAATAAAACAACTAAGTGAATGAATCACCTAGGTGGAATGGAAAGAATGGTTTGTGTTGAGTGGTTACACAAGGCCCATTTCTATGGTTTACCTTGTGTATCTCACTTGTGGAAAGCCACCCAGGAACAAAGGGATTTGAGATGCCATATGTTAAGGAGCTTCTAGTGCAGCCACTTGGCAATATGGGCTCTACCTGGATCACATAGGTTGCAATAACTTAGCCATTTGGACAGTTGGTGGTAGTGGGATTGATAGGTTGGAACGCGTCCATTTGGTCTAAGGGAAGGCTTCTGAAAGGTCCTGTCTTGGTGAAAATCAAGTCTTGTGGGGAAAGTGCACAACCTCTGCAGATGGAAGAATCTAAGTACTTAGCCATGTCCCTGGTATTGGACAACTTGAGCATCAACACATGGAAGCTATCAAGAATCTCCTCATCCCAATTTCTAAGTAAAAAACTTGTGGTTGAACAAGGGTGAAGGTACACCAATTTCTATTAGTGTTTCCTTGGGAAAGTTTTATCAAAGAAAAACTTAGTGTTTTCAACTAATAGGTAAAACCTATTTTGAGCAAAGCAAGCCTAAGCTACACTTAGCCAAAATGCATATAGTATCTAGTCTACCAATATTCTACTAAGGTATCACTTGGCAATACTATTCCAATGTATTGACCCACTGTGGCTGTAACTTGTGATGTTGCAGGTTATTCTGATGATGATTAGGGGTTATGAGTCTACACTCAACATGCTTGCCTATGGCACATGAAGATGAAGACTTATTTATCTTATTATATATTTGAACTCTTGTATTAGGCTTGTGGCCATGGAGTTTGTAAAAGACTATGTTTGTCTCTGGAATGATATGTAATAATGACCTTTGTTTCTGTGTACTTCATCTTAAACTGTGGATGCTAGCATTGATCCAGGGACTAGCATTGCAATCACAAGGATCCTTACCTTTATAAAGGGATGGATCTTATAGATGGTATCAGAGCACTGTGTTGCCTGTAGGATTATGACCCTAGGATTGGAAACCACTAAGGAAAAAATTTCAACAACTTCCACACTTGTCTTTTCTTCTCGTAAAATTTTCTAATCTTCTTTCTCATCTCTATTTGTAGATGAACTCCATCAACGAAGCTGTGAGGAAGGGACCACTCATGACTATGACTTTGGAATGTGAGACAGAATTCCCCAAGGCTCTCAAGGACCTCATGGTTGCCATGGGAATACATGGTGCAGCTGTGTACAAAGGTTTTCCTGTGATGGATGAAGGAGTTGAATACTGGTGGGTGCAACTTCACTTGTATAAAAATAAGGAAGACAACCACAAGGACTTAGGATTCTGCATGGTCACCAACTCAGTGATGCACACTACATTCTTTGATTTAGCAAGGGATGCAGCTTGGAAGGCCATCAAGGAACTTGGTGATAGAATCAAGTGCAGAATGCTCAACACCCAGAATGACCTTAAGGAAGAAAAGAAGCATACCCAAGAGTTAGAGGCTACCGACCAAAGTTTAAGGAAGGACATAATAGATTTAGCAATGGAGTCATGTGATCCAGATAGACAGATTGCCTCTAGGGATGCCCTGTTAGCCAACTTGGCAAGTGAGATGGGATTGTAACATACTTCGTTAGTTGGACCACCACACTTATCATTTTAATTCCCAAATGTTGTTTAGAGTAAGTTGAACCTTGGTTGTTTGTAATGGATTCATGTATACCATGACTTGTGTGTTTTGATTGTCAAAAATATTCATGTGATGCCTTGCCTTATGAATCATCTCTATGTTTGTTGATTCTAACTTTTTTCTATCTTATTAAATAGATGCCTAATGTTACCATCAGCACGGCTGAAGAGTTCAAGGGAACTCATTTTGGCACTCGTATTATTGAGCTCACTAGTTTGCTCAATCTCCCACTTCCTACCATCATGATGCTTCCCTTCACCAAGTTTGAGAGGAAAAACCTTTGGGGCTTCAAGGTTAATCATCCAGGACGCCAGACTGAGCCTACCATGGAGTCAATCATCTTCAAGCTCATGCATGATGACAAGGAGAGAGGCCTAGAGGTAGTCATGCAGGATTTGCTTGGACGTTTTCTAGGGAGACACTCTCGAGAGATTAGAGGTACTCACTTCCACGCCTTCGGTAGACGTGATGAGGATGGTGAGGCCATTGACTTCGAGGATGCTTCGAGAGAGACGGCAGAGCCGATTCGTCTATACCTCCAGGACTTAGAGGTTCTTATTAGGCACCTAGATACTGATAGGACCAACGTCATGCTTAGCAATGACGAACTCCAGGTGCAGCTTCCTGAGAAGGACAAGCTCTTCGCGGAGCAAGATGAGATAGTCAAAGAAATGGAGGCCAAGTTTGAGAGTCAGGATAGAAAGTTCAAGAGTCAAGAGAAGAGAGTACAAGATAGGAACAAGAGGATTCGAGACATAACTGCAGAACTAGAGGCCAAGGACTTCGAGCTCGAGCATCAGCAAGGTGTGATTGAGAGGCTTCGTGCACAGAAGAGGGCTCTCAAAGCCAAAGTAGAGACCTTGACCACCAATGTCGAGGAATACAAGACCGCTATGGAGAATGCAGGTCTTACACTTGTTGATGAGGAGGTTGATGCAGAGGAGTAGTGATGACTACTCATTTACCGTTATTTATCATACCTTTGATTATTGAGTCGCAATGACCATCCAACATGTGGATGGCTTGCTATTGGTGTGTTTACTTTTCAAAAACTAGTTGTCTTTGTTGTTGAACTTTTACTACTATGATGCATGTTTGGTGATTGTTTATGTGATGTATTGTGCATGTTAGCATCTATGTGTATCTCATTCTTATCTCTATTGAAAACCACAGATGCCTCCCCGACGTGCCAATCCCAACCTAACAACAACAACATCACCCCCGAGATGCAGAAGATGATGACAGCTCAGACGCAGATGATGCAAATGATTACTACGTTCATACAGAATCAGAACAAGAAGAAGAACACCAACAATAATAATAATAACAACAACAACAATCAGAATAACCCACTGGGTTTTGACATGCTTACAAGATTCTTAAGGCTGAGGCCAGCAAAGTTCTCAGGAACTACTGATCCTATGGTGGCCAATGATTGGCTACGCTCTATGAACAAGGACTTGGTAACTGTTGGCTGTACTGATGAAGAGAAGGTCAGATTTGCAGCACACTTGTTGGAAGGACCAGCAGCCACTTGGTGGGATAACTTCCAGATCACCACTCCCATTGCGGATGTGACATGGGCTATCTTTGAAGATGGTTTCCGTACTGCTCACATCTCATCTGGAGTGATGAGTTTAAAGAAGAAGGAGTTTCATAATCTGAAGCAGCGCCACCGCAGCGTGGCAAAGTATATTGAGGAGTTCAACAATCTGGCCCGTTATGCACCGAATGAAGTTGACACTGATGCTAAGAGGAAAGAAAAGTTCCTTGAAGGATTGAACGATGAACTGAACCTGCAGCTATCTGTGGCTTATGTTCCCACTTATCAGTCTCTTTGTGACAAGGCTGCTATTTTGGAGAGCAAGATGAAACAGGTTGAAAGCAGGAAGAGGAAGCACTCTGACAAGCACAACTCAGATCGTCTCACAAGCGTTCCCATTATGATGACAGTGGGAGTTCTGGATCCCACAAGCATGGGAAGTACAACAAGCACCACAACCACAACCACAACCGTCATCATGACAACAAGCACCACCATAGTCATGGCAATGGTAAGTACAAGAATCACAAGAGTGGATATAAGAGCCACCACAATGGAAGTGGAAGTGGTAGTGGAAGCCAGCCTGTCAAGAAGGATCTTAGTCAGGTTGAATGTTTCAAGTGCAAGAAGATGGGTCACTATGCAAATGAATGCCCAGAAAAGAAAGTTGAAGGACCCAACAAGCCCAACCCTTTTCAAAAGGGACAGGTGAGCCACATCAATGTGGAGGAAATCTATGAGGAACCTGATGTTGTTGCTGGTAAGTTCAAACTCAATTTTGTTTCAGCATTTGTTCTCTTTGATACTGGTGCATCTCATTTATTCATATCAAGAGCATTTGTTGAAAGAAATGAACTACCAGTAGAAACTATTGGGTGTCCTATAAAAGTAAGTTCTCCTGGCGGAGAAATGATAGTGAATTCAGGATGTCATGATCTAGTCATAGAGTTTGGGAAGTATAAGTTTCCCGTTAACCTGATAATCCTAAACTCCCAAGGATTGGATGTCATTTTGGGAATGGACTGGATGACTAAGCACAAGGGAGTATTAGATTGTGCCAACCATACTGTCTCGCTCACAACTCTAGAAAACAAAAGTATTAGATTCAAAACCAACTTTGAATCAAAAAGGAGTAAGCTAAATTCTCTTAAGGGGGTTAGCATGGATAGTGTGCCAATTGTGAGTGAATATCCGGATGTGTTTCCGGAAGGATTGCCGGGAATGCCACAAGATAGAGATGTGGAGTTTCTTATTGATTTGCTACCAGGATCTGGACCAATATAAAAGAGACCATACAAGATGTCAGTTGATGAGTTGAAAGAACTCAAGAAGCAACTTGGAGAATAGTTGCAGAAAGGATTCATCCAACCAAGTTCTTCATCTTGGGGAGCACCAGTTTTGTTTGTGGAAAAGAAAGATAGAAGTCAAAGGTTATGCATAGATTACCGCTCACTTAATGAGGTGACTATTAAGAACAAATACCCTTTGCCTAGAATCAATGACTTATTTGATCAGTTAGAAGGAGCCTATGTGTTCTCAAAGATTGATCTCCGGTCAGGTTATTTCCAGCTCAAGATAAGGGAACAAGACATACCTAAGACAGCTTTCACCACTAGGTATGGATTGTATGAGTACACCGTGATGCCATTTGGTTTGACCAATGCACCAGCTTATTTCATGAATATGATGAACAAGGTGTTCATGGAATTCCTTGACAAATTTGTTGTCGTTTTCATTGATGACATTTTGATCTATTCCAAGAGCAAATAAGAGCATGAAGGACATTTGCGTTTGATACTTGAGAAGCTTAGAGAGCATAAGCTGTATGCCAAATTCAGCAAGTGTGAATTTTGGTTAAATGAAGTTGGTTTTCTTGGACACATTATGTCAGGAGATGGTGTAGCAGTTGATCCTACTAAAGTTTCAGCTGTAACTAAATGGGAATCTCCTAAGTCAATGAAAGAGGTTCGTAGTTTCCTTGGCTTGGCAGGATACTACAGAAGATTTATCGAAAATTTCTCCAAAGTAGCTAAGCCTATGACAGAGTTGCTAAAGAAAGACAAGAAATTTGCTTGGTCTGAAGGATGTGAACTCAGTTTTCAAGAATTGAAGAAGAGACTAGTGACAGCACCCAGTCTTATGTTTGCCAGATTTGGAGAAAGATTTCCAAGTATTTTGTGATGCATCTCATCATGGATTAGGTGCAGTACTTATGCAAGAAGGGAAAGTTGTGGCTTATGCCTCGAGAAAACTCAAAACTCATGAGGTAAATTACCCTACTCATGATTTAGAGTTAGCCTCTGTTGTCCATGCACTCAAAACATGGAGACACTATCTTTTGGGAAAGCGATGTGAAGTGTTACAGATCACAAAAGTTTGAAGTATATCTTCACCCAAAAAGAAATCAACATGAGACAAAGAAGATGGCTAGAACTCATCAAGGATTATGACTTGAGTTTGCAATACCACCCCGGTAAAGCAAATGTTGTAGCGGATGCTCTAAGCCGTAAAGTGTTTGTGAATGGACTTACTAAGGGAGAATTGCTAGATGATCTGTGTGCCCAATTTAGAGATCTCATATTGGAGATTGTGCCTGAAGGACATCTCATGTCATTGGATGTTCAACCCACCTTGTTGGACAAAATCCAAGAAGCCCAAAAGACAGATAAGGAAATTGAAGAGATTAAGGAAAAGATTGGCAAGGGAAAAGCCAAAGGATTCCATGAAGATGAACAGGGTACTTTATGCCATGGAAAACGTATCTGTGTTCCACAAGATCTGGAACTTCGGAAACTGATTTTACAAGAAGCACACAACTCACCGTATTCCATTCATCCAGGTAACACCAAAATGTACATGGATATTAAAGAAAGATTTTGGTGGAATAATCTCAAGAAGGACATCGCCGAACATATTGCTTTGTGTGATGTATGTAGTAGATTGAAAGCAGAACATCAGAAACCAACAGGATTGTTACAACCACTACCCATTCCTGATTGGAAGTGGGATAAGATTGGTATGGATTTCATTATCGGATTGCCAAGGACCCGGTCAGGATATGATTCTATTTGGGTAGTAGTGGATCGCCTAACTAAAGTGGCTCATTTCATACCCGTAAAGACAACCTACACAAGTGCTAAGTTAGCCAAGATCTATATGAGTAGAATTGTATGTCTACATGGAGTGCCCAAGAGTATTGTGTCTGATAGGGGAACTCAATTCACTTCTCATTTTTGGAGGCAACTACATGAGTCATTGGGAACGAGGTTGGAATTCAGCACTGCTTTTCACCCTTAAACTGATGGACAAACAGAAAGGACCAATCAGATTCTTGAAGATATGTTGAGAGCATGTGCTCTAGACTATGTAGCCAGTTGGGATGAAAGTCTGCCTTACGCAGAATTCTCTTACAATAACAACTATAAAGCTAGTATTGAGATGGCACCATTTGAGTTTCTCTATGGGAGAAAGTGTACCACCCCATTGCTATGGAATGGTGTGGGAGAAAGAAGTTTGTTCGGACAAGAACTAATCAAAGAGGCTGAAGAGAAAGTCAAGCTAGTTAAGGACAGGTTGAAGATAGCACAGTCCCGACAGAAGAGTTATGCAGATCCTAAGCGTAGAGAAGTCACCTATGAAGTGGGTGATAGAGTTTATCTTAGAGTGTCACCACTTCGTGGAGTGAAGAGGTTTGGAGTCAAAGGAAAATTGGCACCAAGGTATGTTGGACCATTTAAGATTCTGGGTCGCAAAGGAGAAGTGGATTACGAGATTGAGTTTCCTGAATCTTTTTTGCAGTTCACAACTTGTTTCACATGAGTCAGTTGAAGAAATGCCATCCGGAGATGGAAGAGACTTGTTTGAAGGATACTATACCTTTGGGAGAGGTCCAGTTGGAAAGTGATCTCACTTATGAGGAGAAGCCTATCAAGATTCTTGAGACTGCAGAAAGAGTTACTCGGACTAAGACTATCAAATTCTTACTGAAACCCCAAGTCCATAAACCATGGACATTGACATGATCACCCCACGTCAGCAGTAACATTGAATGCAAGATGGGATACATATGTCAGCAAGACATACCTTGCCAGCCAGTTGGACGAGTTTGACCAGTCACCCACAATTCACAGCGCATTGCAATGGATGGCGCAATGGTGAATGCTTATGTTGGACAAGAACGATATTAAATAACGCCACTCTTGTGTACCATCTACTACGGCATAAATATTTGCTAGTGTTATGTCTGCCATGGCATAATGTGGCTGACGTGAAAAAATGGTGTCGCGACTTGTGCCGCCACCAAAAAGTGTTGTAGACAGGGGTGTTTTTGTAGTGGAAGGTGAGGCCTCCCTCTTTTTATTTTTAATGTATTTGTTTAGTTTATTTACATAAAATGTTAGATGATTTAGATAGTGGTGATGATATGGATAGATGATTTAGATAGTGTAGATGATATGGATAGATTATTTAATAGTGTAAATAATTTGGATAGTGTAGACGATTTAGGTAGTTTATTTAGATAAAAAATGTAGTTTTAGTTTGTGTAGTATTTGAATGTAGATAGATGTAACATCCCTAAAATCATGTTTCAAAACTCATGCATATCATCCATGCATCCATGATCATTTAGGGTTCCTTTTCAAAACCAATTCAAAAAAGGAGCATCTGATGCTCATTATTTTATGTAAGCAAACTATGGTTTAGTGCCACCTTCTAATAAGAAAGATTCTATTTTTGATCAGTAATGTTGAGCTTGGGTGATGCTTCTAAAGTTTGGTCAAAGTTTCAAAAACAAATTATGATTTAAAAACCATTTCATCACCACTTATACATATTTAAATAAAGCTTGTTTAATTCCTTTTCCAAACCTTGTTTGTTTTTTCCTCATGTTTGAACAGTTGTTACACCTCTTAGGAGACAGGTTTAAGAAAACTTTGATTTGGAGAAAGTTTCATTTGAAACAGAATTGATTTGAACTTTCAAATTCAAACCAGAAATCCATTCAGAAAAGGAAAAAGATTAAAGGAGAAAAAAATAAAACACACCAGCCAATCTGGCCCAACCCAGCCGTTTAGCCCATTTAGCCCAGCAACCACTCCCGCGAGGAAAACGTTTCACACCAGTTGTTCGACCCACCCCCTCACTGACGTCTGTCCCCCACCTCCTCTCTTCTTCTCTTGCTGACAACAGTGGCCCACGCGTCGTCATCGTCCTCCCCAAATTTCCGTGCGACGAACACGTCGTCGTCGCCGTTACCTCGCAAATTAAATCGAATCAATTCCCTTGATTTTGGCAGTAATTCGCCCAGCCTTCACCCGCTACTTAAACCCCACCCCGTCGCGGTCATTTCCCCCCACACTGCACACTCTCCTCGCCCCCAGGCTGCTCGTATTTGAGCTCGAACCGCCGCTGCCCGACGAACTCCGGTGAAGTATTCCGGTGAGCATCATCTGCCCCATGCCTGCTAACCCATACTATCGTGTTTCCCTTGTCCATACGCTTCTTCTGACACCTTTGGTTCGACTTGTACTACCCCAGGTCATCGACTCCGTCGAGCACCGCAAACACCCGACACCGCCTCCAACTCCGACAAGGAATTTCAGTGAGGATCGACCGCCCCGTGCCTTCCCCTTGACCCTATCAAGTTTGCCTGAACATTGTGCACACACTGATGCCTTCCGTTTGTGTTAGGGAGGATCAGAACGTCGCCAACATCGTCGTCCACCTAAGCCCGACGCTGTCCCCGACTCTGACGAGCTCCCACGGCCACAACAGCTTGCCCTGTCCATGCCAACAACATCTGGAGCTTCCTCGCAACCTTGCGACGCCGGTAAGCATCACCACTGTCCCTAGTCCTTGCTAGAATCGCCGATCCATCGCCGGCAGAACCGCCGCCGCCGTTGTGCCCATGAGAGCCGCCGGTTTAGAGTCAAGACGATTAGATCCACTAGATCTAGATCCAGTGGTCTAGATTAGACGCGAGCCCAAAAGGGTAGGGGCAGATCTGAGCCGCTGGATCTCATTTAGATCTGACGGTGCGCATGTGTGATCCGCGCGAAGCGGTACCATCCAATCAGGAAGCGCCGCGTGGCTAGGTTTAGATTTAAAATCTGGATTTTCATCTATTAAATGTTCAAATTTGTAAATTCAATAACTTTTGATTCTCATGTCCAAATTTGACAAATTTTATATCATTGGAATCAGGAGAGAAAAACCTTTATGTTTATGCAATGTGTTTAATGTTTTGCCTCTGTGAAAATGGTTGTTTTTGCAGAAACATTTGTAGGCATAATTTGGGTATAATAATTATTTGAAAAATGTTTTATTGTTCAAATAAAGTTTATTTGGCAATTTTTGAACTTGTTTATGATTCAGTACTGTGCACTTGTCTTGTTTGGTGTAGAAAATCATCACATGGCATTTTGCATACATTCATGTATTTTTGCTTGTACATATTGTGTATGTGATTTTGTGCCATTATTTTATGTGTAGATTTTGGTGCAAATAGTGATTGTGATTGTGAGGACTTTTGCTACTCCCCAAGCTACCAAGGAAAGTGGTGCTTCATGACTTTATACCTATGTTTTTCAACTATGCATTAGAAATATTTTTGCTAGTCTTGCATGAATATTTTGATCTATATCCTATGCTTGGGAAATCCTAGTAGTTGTAGAATTGCTAGAAATTTCTAAGTTAAGATGCTTATCTATGCCATGCTTAGCCTAGCTAGTAGCAACCAAGGGTGGTTATATATTCATGCTATGATAAAATATTTCTAAGTCTTTGGACTTGTGTTTTTGCTTAATAAAACAACTAAGTGAATGAATCACCTAGGTGGAATGGAAAGAATGGTTTGTGTTGAGTGGTTACACAAGGCCCATTTCTATGGTTTACCTTGTATATCTCATTTGTGGAAAGCCATCCAGGAACAAAGGGATTTGAGATGCCATATGTTAAGGAGCTTCTAGTGCAGCCACTTGGCAATATGGGCTCTACCTGGATCACATAGGTTGCAATAACTTAGCCATTTGGACAGTTGGTGGTAGTGGGATTGATAGGTTGGAACGCGTCCATTTGGTCTAAGGGAAGGCTTCTGAAAGGTCCTGTCTTGGTGAAAATCAAGTCTTGTGGGGAAAGTGCACAACCTCTATAGATGGAAGAATCTAAGTACTTAGCCATGTCCCTGGTATTGGACAACTTGAGCATCAAGACATGGAAGCTATCAAGAATCTCCTCGTCCCAATTTCTAAGTAAAAAACTTGTGGTTGAACAAGGGTGAAGGTACACCAATTTCTATTGGTGTTTACTTGGGAAAGTTTTATCAAAGAAAAACTTGGTGTTTTCAACTAATAGGTAAAACCTAGGTTGAGCAAAGCAAGCCTAAGCTACACTTAGCCAAAATGCATATAGTATCTAGTCTACCAATATTCTACTAAGGTATCACTGGCAATACTATTCCAATGTATTGACCCATTGTGGCTGTAACTTGTGATATTGTAGGTTATTCTGATGATGATTAGGGGTTATGAGTCTACACTCAACATGCTTGCATGTGGCACATGAAGATGAAGACTTATTTATCTTATTATATATTTGAACTCTTGTATTAGGCTTGTGGCCATGGAGTTTGTAAAAGACTATATTTGTCTCTGGAATGATATGTAATAATGACCTTTGTTTCTGTGTACTTCATCTTAAACTGTGGATGCTAGCATTGATCCAGGGACTAGCATTGCAATCGTAGGGATCCTTACCTTTATAAAGGGAGGGATATTATAATAGATGATTTAGGTATATTTTTGTTTAGCTTGCTAGATGATTTAGATACATTATTGTGTACTTTATTAGATATTTACATTACTTATCTATGTTTTGCCGAGATGTTGATTTATTTACGTGTTGATAAATTACGAGCACTTCAAAATGTCTTATTTATGTCAAAGGTCATGCTTTTACATATATGGATAAATATAATAATTAGTTTGCATTTTCTATTTGTTAGCTCTCTCATGCCTACCATGACAGAAGAGCCGCATCATTATTGTGGCTTTTATAGGAAGAAGACAAAGTTGGCCACGTGGGTAGCGACCATCAGTGTTGATTGCATCAATCGCCACCTTGGTGTTTGGAGGGACCAGGAGGTTGTGCACGCACCTAAAATTGGGCGGTGGAAGTGCACTAGGGTATAGAGTGAGGCTCAACTTCCCCCAGTATCGAGCCACCGCGTAGCAACGTGCTTGCCTAGTGACACATGGGTTGTAATGAAGGCCCGGGAGAGCACCGCCAGGCCGAGCGGCAGCTAGTGCTCAGGCGCCACCATGAGAGGAAGGGGCTGACGATTTTGGAGTCTCTCCTCTCGGATCCACTATTAGAGATATACTTTCCGGGTATACCCACATGACTCGCTGACCAGGGTGGCCCAGTCAGGAAAAGAAGACGGAGTCCCTTCCGGCTACGCCAAGACCCAAAAGACTTACATGTTGGAGATATGCCCAAGAGGCAATAATAAAGTAGTTATTATCATATATTTATGTTTATGATAAATGTTTACATCCCATGCTATAATTGTATTAACCGGAAACATTAATACTTGTGTGTTTTGTAAACATAAAAGATTCCCTAGTAAGCCTCTTGTTAAACTAGCTTGTTGATTAATAGATGTTCATGGTTTCCTGATCATGTACATTGGATGTTATTAATAACAAGGTCATATCATTAGGAGAATGATGTGATGTACACACTCCTATAGTTAGCATAACATAAGATCAAGTCATTTAGAGTTTGTTTGATACAAGCTTTCAAATACATAGTAACCTAAACCTTCGACCATGAGATCATGTTAATCACCATCACCGGATGGATGCTTTGACGACATCAAACACCACTTGGTAACTAGGTGGTTATAAAGGCGGCATTAGGTATTCTAAAAGTATGGATTGAAGCGCATGGATCAAGAGTGGGATTTATCCATCCATGTGACAGATAGATATACTCTGGGCCCTCTCGATGGAGTGGAATCCAATTGGCTTGCAAGCATGTGACTAGGTCACAAGGGATGTTACATCACAGTACGAGTAAAGAGTACTTATCGGTAATGAGGTTGAACTAGGTATAAGAGATACCAATGATCGAACCTCGGATAAGTAAAGCATTGCACGATAAAGGGAATCAGTATCGTATGCAAATGGTTCATTCGATCACGAAGTCATCGTTGAAATATGTGGGAGCCATATGGATTTCTAGATCCCTCTATTGGTTATTGACCGGAGAGGTGTCTCGATCATGTCTGCATAGTTCACGAACTGTAGGGAGACACACTTAAGGAGTTAATGTTGTTTAAGTAGATATGGAATATGAGTTGGAGATTGAATGTTGTTCGGAGTCTCGGATTGGATCCAGTACATCAAGAGATCCCGAATGGTCCGGAGAATAAGATTCATATAAGGAAAGTGGTTTTCCGGGGGTTTCGAAAAAGTTTTGGTGTTTTGATCGGAAACTTATAGAATGTTCTAGAGGGACCACCAGTGGTTCCACCACCCCGGGAGGGGGTCACTTGGACAGTGGCATGACCTAGGGGCCAGTCGCACAAAACCCTAAAGGGCCAATTCGGACAACACTAGTAAAAGGGTCAAACCCTATTTTGAATAGTCAAATCCTAGTTTGAAAAGTAAAACTCTAGTTTTTTGTAAGAGGGAAGAATTGGTGGGAAACATTCCAACTCTCCTCTTGGTGGCTGAGTTGGGGGGGGCACGTCCTGGGCTGGGAACCCTTGGCCGGTCGCCCCCCACCTATATAAGGAGGGGTCGGGGCGCACCCCCCACACCCCTTGTCCCTTGGCACCTAAACCTAGCCGCCGCCTCTCTTCTCTCTCATCCACCGTCCTGCTCCGTCTTAGGCAAAGCCCTGCAGAAATCTATCCTCCTCCTCCTCCACCACCACACCATCATGTTGTTGGGATTCCGAGGAGATCTACTACCTCCGCTGCCCTGCTGGAACAAGGTAGAGGAAGGTCTTCATCGACTACCATATGTGTGATCGACTGCGGAAGCGCTACCAGAACGAGGCACCAGAAGGATCTTCTACACGATCTTGAGATCGACAAGTGATCGACTACATCAACCACAAGAATCCGATCTCGTTAAATGCTTTGGATCTACGAGGGTTACTTCTCTACAAACTCATTGCACCGATCTTGTAGATTAGATCTTGGCTTGTCCATAGATTAGATCTTGGTTTTGTGTGTTCTTGCGGTATAATTTTTTTGTTTTACATGCAATGAACCCTACAGTGGTATCAGAGCCGAATATATACGTAGATCTGTTGCACAAGTAGAAAACAATGGTTTTGTGGGCGTTGATGATTTTGTTGTCGCTTGATTTTCATGTACTTTTCATCTTGCGGTATCGTGGGATGAAGCGACCTGGACTAACCTTACATGTCGTCGCACATGAGACTTGCTCCACGCTCAACGTGCAACTTGCATTGCACAAGTGGCTTTGCAGGTGTCTGTCTTTCCCACCATAGTTAATATTCAATTTACAATGGGACTTGACAACACTTGTATCATTGTTGTGGTTCATGTTCGGAGGTAAGAACGGTTCTTATTCGAAAGCCCAATCCACGTAAAACATGCAAAGAAAATTAGAGGTGTCTAACTTGTTTTTGCAGGGCATGTGATGTGATGTGATATGGCCATGATGTGATTGTGATTATATTTGATATATGCAATGATCCTTATTGTAATATGGCAACCGGAAGGAGCCTGATGGTTGTCTTTAAATTCATTAAGACATGTGTGTCCATTCATCATGTAATAGCTTTATTCCAAGTAGTTGTAATAGTTGTTGTTGGTGATGGACAACCATGAAGCGACGCCATTGACCTTGACACCATGCTGGTGATGATGGAGATCATGTTCGTGCTTTGGAGATGGAGATCAAAGGCACAATAAGAAAGGTCGTATCATATCACATACTATGAATTGCATGTGATGTTAATCCTTATTATGCATCTTGTATTGCTTAGATCGCGACGGTAGCATTATAAGATGATACCTCTCACTAAATATCAAGTAATAAAGTGTTCGTAGTAGGCACCGTTGCTAATACTCGTCGTTTAGAAGCATCATGTGATGATCGGGTGTGATAGATTCTATGTGTGCATACAACGGGTGCAAGCCAGATTTGCACATGCGGATATTAAGGTTAACCTTGACGAGCCTAGCATGTACAGAACTGGTCTAGAACACGGAATACCAAAAGGTAAAGCATGAGTCATATGGATGATATGATGAACATGTTGATTGTTCGCCTTTCAAACTACATCATCTCTCGTGATGATTGGATTTGGTGTAGTGGATTTGGTTCGTGTATTCACCAAAACGACTCGAGGGATATTGTTTTGAGTGGGAGTTCAACAGTAATATGATTAAAGTTGAACACTATTTATGATAAATTAAATCAAAGTGAATTTGCATAGTTGTTATAGTCATTGGCATCCGTTCACCACCTTACGCTTAGTTTTAATTGAGATGATAGAACTATAGAATTCTAGATATTTACTTTGCAAACTGGTATCGTATTGTTTTGAGTGTCAATCTAAAGTTTAAAAGTCCTATTACAAACTTTCAGCAAACTTCGTTTACTCTGTGAAGTTTAATAATTAATATTAAATCAATATTAATAATTCCAGTGTTAGTATCTAAGTATCATGTTAGCCTCCATGATCCTTGATATTCAAAAGGTTGATTTAGTTTCAAGGTTATCTAGGAGCTGAAAGAAATGTTTTTAGAAACCATCATGTGTAGAAGATATTGTGATATCTGAGACAATGTTTCGATTGCAACGTGATAGAGTATAATTTGGAAAAAATTATGTTCTCATATTTGATGAGAATTTGCGAAGGTTGGAGATGCTAAATGTCCAAATCCTCCAAAAGGTTTTAGAGAGCACCATTATACTCGCGATTCACCGTTATAATCTATAGTAGCTTGATCATGAAAATTGTCATGATGAAGATGAATAAAATATGTAGGTAAAATGTTTACTACACTAAAAGATTACTAAAGAATGGATTTAAAAAGAACGCCAAACATTTGATGATGGTTATCTACTTCAAAGTGCAAGTCTAAAGATATTAGTATTTGACTATACACGCTTTGGACTATGTGTCATGTGTATGGTGCCACTGTTGATGTTGATAGATTTTTTTTAAAAAGAAAGGGAAATGTTGATAGAGAATCTCAGAAATATTTGGCAGAAAAGGAAAAAGGCTGGAATTTTCCAGCATATTTATATAGATGATATAAATGTTATGGCTGTATTCTTTGCTTGTTAAACAATGTGGTTCTTAGGTATTGGATACCGAATTTGTTGGTGTGAATTTTCATATGGAACAACACAATTCATGAACTACAATGGCCTAAGTAACTAGCAATAGAATATGTGATGATGTTCATCGAAAATAAAATAAAGTGTTGTGTTGTTTCTCGTTGACATCAAAGCTTGCCTTCAAGATTTGTTGTAATAGTTGTTATTTTGATCAACTATTATGAGAACAAAAGGTTGTTCAAATAATTTCCGTATTCCATAATAGATGGATGATATACAAGTATAGTTGGATAAATCACATCCATAAAACTAATGTTAAAAATACCGCAAGACAAATGATTGAAAGATCACTTAAGAAGTGACATCGTCGTTTAAATTATATTGGAAAGAAAACATGAAGAAACTCTATGTTGATGGAATTTTGGAGTCTTTTGATTTTCATCAAATGACACTTGTGAGAATTTCCTAGAGATAATTGAAACTATGTTCATAGGCTAAAAGGGAATGGATGATTAACTTATTGGAATTTGTACATATTGATGCATGTATTCCATTATGTGTAGCCGTGAGTGATGGATTTATACTTCATATGCTTTCTCCAGAAATTGGAGTGAATATATGTGTATATTTACTTAATGAGGAAGAAGTATGAAACTTGAAAATGTTCAAAGACTTTCAAGATGAAGTGGAAAATTATTGTAACAAGAAAATAAATAGTTTATGATTGGATCATAAAGGAAGATATTTGAGTTACAAGTTTAGCAAAACATCTAAAGATTTGAGTAATCGTTCCATGGATTTGCATTTTTCGAAACACCATAGGAGTATGGAGTGTTCGAGATATGTAATGAAACCTTGTTTGGCATGGTAATATCAAAGGTGTCATTTATAAAACTTCAATTATATTTTAAAGATTAAAGCTTTAGAGACTACCGCTTTTACACTGAAAATAGCTCCATCATGATCCGTTGAAATGACACCATATAGGTTATGGTTTGGGATAAAACCCAAGTTGTCCTTTCTTAAACGTTGGTATGCTAGGCATAAGTAAAATGTTTACAACCAAAGTCGGATGAGCATGTATTTGTAGGTTATTTCGAATAACCGTTGGATATT
Organism: Avena sativa; assembly: GCA_916181665.1. NCBI lineage: Eukaryota > Viridiplantae > Streptophyta > Magnoliopsida > Poales > Poaceae > Avena > Avena sativa. Next base: position 365,220,174 of record OV702297.1, on the reverse strand, counting down.
CCTCCATAACACCGAAGACAAAGTGTTTGTCGCTTAGAACGTCAAGTTTCTTTAGAAGAATTTTTTGTGAAAAGTTAAGTGGGAGGACAATAGAACTTTGATAAGGTTATTGAACCTTAGCTAATATGTTCTGAGTTACGCAGCGTGGGAAAGTGTTCCAGAGGCAGCAACGATTCTCATGGCTCACGTGCCTCAAAGGTTGTAGTCATGGAGGTCTAAGTTCCTATTGAACTGAGTAGGCCAGGTAAATAATCAAATACTAAGATTTGAGAGTAAATCATTATTGTTTAACAATGATGAACCAACTACATGCAAAGAAGCAATGATGGGCCCTGAATCCATCAATGGCTTGAAGCCATAAAATCTGAGATATTTCCATACACGAAAAATCAAGCTTTTGAACTTGAAAGACCCTCCGGAAAGGTGTAAGACCTATCAATCGTATTTGGATCTATAAATAGATATGGATGTTTCACATCTATGAAATAGTAGATATGTCAGAAAAGAGTTTACGACAATGTTCAAGGAGTTGACTATGACAAGATTTGATCTTTTATAGCGATATTTAGTCTGGACGGATTAATGTAGCAACCACTACATATAATTTTGTTATATGGTAGTTGAACAAACAAAACAAAGTTCTTCTAATAGAATAGTTACCTAGAACATGTACATGACACGATCCAAAGGGTTTTGTTAATTCAAAGGATGCTAAAAGCATATGCAAACTTCAATGGTTGAAGTAAGCATAACAGAGTTTGAATCTTCACCATGATGAAACTATTAAAAGGTTTAATTTCACCAGAGACTATGAAGATTATTGCATTTGAAGAAATTAATTGGGAGCACTGAGACATACTATTGATCGGAAATGATGTATGTTTTATTGACACGGGTTATGAATTTCATTCCGATGAAAGACTAAGGAAAACCCCGAATATTTGGCATCAATATCTATATGGATAGATTGAGACGCTAATATGGTTGTGCCAAATGTACATAGATGAGATATTGAATAAGTTTAATACGGAAATGACAAGAAAGTTCTTGGCACACAAAAAGGATTGAATCAAGATTCAAGTGTATTGACACTCGATAAGTGACATGACATCCAAGTATTTTTGACACTTGGTGAATGAAATCACAAAGAGTATTTTGATCAATCATACTGTGATATGTACACATCCAGATATGTCCTATGCTCTAAATATCATGAGCATATACCAGAATGACTCATAAGATGATCATTGGACAATAGTAAGGATATTCTTATGATCTTTGGAAGAACTAATAATATGTTATGTAGAGGTGACAAATAGATGGATAGTTCATTGTAAAGTGTTACATTGATACTAGTTTTGTCAGGAGATACAAATTAAGTTTATCTCAATTTAAACTATGGATGGCACAATGTAATTGAAAGGATATTCCATAACGGATTTGGATGAGTTCCAAAGTTAAGACATTATGACAGATACTACAACAAAAGGCTAAGTATATGACTGCTATTATAGTAGCAAAAGAGGGCATTTGCATCAAGAAGTTTGTTATCAAACTAGGTGTGGTTCACAGCAGGCTAGTACTATGAAGATATATTGTACGACAATAGTATCAACATGTTTTAACCCCAAGAAATTAAAGGTCTCACCAAAGGACCAAATTTATATAATGCCATCTCATTAGAGAATGAGTGATGCGTATAGACGCAAATACATGCAAATACACACGGAGCTGAAAGTGTCGGATCCGAAGATTATGTTTACCACTAATAATCGTGTATATACAACACCAGAAATCCATAGGTGTTGAATGCACAAAGTTTTTTGAAACTAGATTATTGACTCTAGTGCAAGTGGGAGACTGTTGGAGATATGCCCAAGAGGCAATGATAAAGTGGTTATTATCATATCTTTATGTTTATGATAAATGTTTACATTGTTGGAGATATGCCCAAGAGGCAATAATAAAGTGGTTATTATCATATCTTTATGTTTATGATAAATGTTTATATCCCATGCTATAATTGTATTAACCGGAAACAGTAATACTTGTGTGTTTTGTAAACATAAAAGAGTCCCTAGTAAGCCTCTTGTTAGACTAGCTTGTTGATTAATAGATGATCATGGTTTCCTGATAATGGACATGAGATGTTATTAATAACAAAATCATATCATTAGGATAATGATGTGATGGACACACTCCTATAATAAGCATAGCATAATATCAAGTCATTAAAGTTTGTTTGCTACAAAGCTTTTAGATACATAGTAACCTAATCCTTCGACCATGAGATCATGTTAATCACCATCACCAGCTGAGTGCTTTGATGGCATCAAACGCCATTTCTGTAACTGGGTGGTTATAAAGGTGGCATTGAGTATTCTGAAAGTATGGATTGAAGCGCATGGATCAAGGGTGGGATTTGTCCATCCATATGACGGATAGATATACCCTAGGCCCTCTCGGTGGAGTGTCATCCAATTGGCTTGCCAGCATGTGACAAGGTCAGAAGGGTTGTCACATCACATTACGAGTAAAGAGTACTTATCAGTAACGAGGTTGAACTAGGTATAAGAGATATCAATGAACGAATCTCGAATAAGTAAAGTATTGCATGACAAAGGGAATCAGTATCATATGTAAATGGTTCATTCGATCACTAAGTCGTCGTAGAAATATGTGGGAGCCATATGGATTTCCAGATCCCTCTATTGGTTATTGACCGGAGAGGTGTCTCGATCATGTCTACATAGTTCGCGAACAGTAGGGAGACACACTTAAGGAATAAATGTTGTTTAAGTATATATGGAATATGAGTTGGATACCGAATGTTGTTCAGAGTCTTGGATTGGATCCAGGACATCGCGAGGAGATCCGGGATGGTCCAGAGAATAAGATTCATATAAGGAAATTCAATTTCCAGGGTTCGAAAATGTTTTTGGTGTTTTGACAGGAAGCTTCTAAAATGTTCTAGAGGGACCACCAGTGGGTCCATCACCTCGAGAGAGTTCACTTGGGTTGCGGCATGCCCTAGGGGTTAGCTACACCAAGCCCAAGGGGCAGATTCGGCCAGCACAAGGAATTGGGGACAAACTCTTGATTGTCAAACCCTAAATAAGGAAAGAGGCAAGTTCCCACCTCTCCCTTTCTTGTGCACCAGGTTGAGGAGTTGGGGAAGGACTCGTCCAGGGGTGGGGACCCTGGCCGCAACCCCGCTCTATATAAAGAGGGGTGGGGCACACCCCTCCTACGTCACTGATGACCCACAAGTATAGGGGATCACAACAGTCTTCGAGGATAGTATTACCCAATTTATTGATTCGACACAAGGGGAGCCAAAGAATACTTGCAAGCCTTAACAACTGAGTTGTAAATTCAGCTACACCTGGAAATAGTCTTGCTCACAGTAGTTTATCAGTAGCAATAGTTTTGTAGTAGCAATAGCAAAGTAACAGCAACAGTGAAACAAAGGCAATAGTAACAATAGTAGCAAACAGCAGGATATGAGTGCGGTAGGCATAGGGATGGATGGACGAGCGTTGCATGGACAAGTATAAACATGTAACTTCAAGATCTAGGGCATTTGAAGATAAATAAGATAAAGCATCCAAGTACTAAACAATCATAAGCATGTGTTCCATATATAGCCATACGTGCTCGCAATGAGAACTTGCACAACATCTTTTGTCCAACCAGCCCATTGTAGCGGGGCCTCAAGGGAATCTACTGGCAATTAAGGTACTCCTTTTAATAGAGCACCGGAGCAAAGCATTAACACTCCATGAACACACGTGATCCTCATATCACAGCCATCCCCTCCGGTTGTCCCAATTTCTGTCACTTCAGGGTCTTTGGATCCGGACAATGATATGTGTACACAACTTGCAGATAAGATCACAAACAATACTATCATCATGAATCAATAATAAGTTCAAATCTGAGATCATGTCACACGGGCCCTAGTGACAAGCATTAAGCACAAGTTGCAACAAAGTCAAATAGCACTAATAGAGATACTAGGCACCATGCCCTAACAATCTTATTTTATTACATGATAGAACTCATCCAATCCCTACCATCCCCATAGCCTACAGCGGGGGATTACTCACTCATGGATGAGGGAAACATGGATGGTTGATGGAGAGGCATTGTTGATGATGATGGCGATGATCCTCTCCAAATTCCCCGTCCCGGCAGGGCGCCAGAACAGAGTTTCTGGTTCCGAATCGCGGTTTCTGGTGGTGGCGGCGCAGCGGAACTATTTCTGGAAAAACGTCGAACCCCCCCCCCCCTCCCCTGAGTTTTTTTGGTCAGAAGGCAACTTATAGGCGAAGAGGGAGGCCGAGGGGGTGCCTGAGGAGACCACACCCCCTCTAGGCGCGGCCTGGCCTGGCTCACGCAGCAGGGGGTGTGGGCCTCTGAGGCCCCTACTCCGTCTCGTGTTCTGGCTCCATGAGTCTTCTGGTGAAATAGTATTTTTGGCATATTTTCCGGGATTTTTCCTGATAGTTGATTTTCTGCACAAAAACTAGACACCAAGGTAATTCTGCTAAAAACAGCGTCAGTCTGTGTTAATTGCATCCAAATCACACTAGTTTAGAAGAGAAACAATAGCAAAGTGTTCGGGAAAGTAGATACGTTTTGGACATATCAACTCCCCCCAAGCTTAGCTTATTGCTTGTCCTCAAGCAATTCAGTTGAAAACAGAGTGCGATAAAAAACTTTCACGAACGCATTTGCTTCATATGATGTATATATTCTCAGCACAGGAGTAGATACTTAAACTATTCATAAGAAGTATGCAACCAAGTCTATTCGATAGACATTGCAAGCCATGAAGAGAAACCAACTCAATAATATTAAGTAGCATGGAACATAAACATAAGCAACATTGCAATGCTCATAATAAGGTATGATAGAGTGGTATCTCACTTGCCTTTGATGGTGGAGCAAAGTATGAATGCCAAGGCACATCTGAAGTTTAAGTGAAGACTAGAAGTAAACATAACAGAGATACAAGCATCAAAGTCATGACACAATTAACCAAGTTTTGAGGCAAGCACATTACACTAAGAATGACAACTGTGCTCTCAAGAAGGTGCTCATAGAATAAGTGGTGACTCAACAAGGAAGTGAAAAGGTTTTGAAAAGTTTGAAAGGCTTCCAAATGCTGAAAGTATGGTACTCATTAGCTTTGAGCTCTCATTGCCCCTATCATAAGAATCTTTAAAATGGTTAAGGTGAAAGTGAGGTCCAATATGAGTTATATGCTTGACAGACCATAAACTGGAAATCTCATGTCCCTTGAGTACGAGGGTTGCTCCTCATGCTACTCAACTTTAGTTACCGGTAAGTTCTTGTCATAGTAAATACATGCGTATCATAGAGAACCGCCAACGGGGTACACCTTGCACATGATACAGGAGCTATCCCATAATCAAAATGACAAGGCAAGTAGACAATGAGCATATCAGCAATCTCTTATTTACCATGGGAAAATGGTGCTTTTTCTCTCTTTCCTATTTTCAATATGTCTCTTCTTTTATACATAAGAAGAAAGCTTCATAGATTGCTCATTATGGTGATGCTGCAAGTTTCCACCATGATTAGGCATGGCTTAGGCTAGCGGCCCAGGCGTTTCTCTAACACATATGCATAACTCCATGGACTTACAAGCTCCCCTTTTATTTCACACCGACGACATCCATAAACAAAAGAGCATAATATCAACTGGGTATATATTTACAGGTGTTTAAAGCATTCCCCGTGATAGCATGGTTCTGCTAACTCCCAGCCTATAATTTGCAAGCATATAACTTTCATGGACAGTCACAATGGTTCAGGTTTATTAGGTGCAAGAAATAAAGTGTGCCATCAAGTTCGTGAGAGCTTTACTAACTAACTTTATCAAAACAAACAAACATTTTATTTGGAAGAGAACAAGGAAAAATGAATATGCACGGAATAGAAAATGATGCTAGTAGGTAGGTATGGTGGACATTTTGGCAATATGGGTTTTGAGGAGTTGGATGCACAAGTAGAGCTCATACTCAGTGCAGGTGAAGGCTAGCAATAGAGAGGGAGCGACAAACGAGAGAGCAATAACTGTCATAATCATGCTTGCAACAAAACATGACTAATTATGGCATGAAAGTTGTAACATCCCCTGCCTTTAATAAGGTAGGGTCCCCTGTGTTTAAAATGCTAGTCCCTGGATCAATAGCTAGCATCCATAGTTTAGATGTGATATCAAGAAACAAAGGTCATAATATAACTTTATAACCAGGAATAACATAGTTTTATTACATCATACATAGCTCATATGGCTATTACATTACATTGCAGCGGAATAACTATAAGCATGGGGTCCTTCATCTTCAAAGTGCCACAGGCAGATGTTGGTTGTAGACTTTGTAATCCTAATCAATCAATCTTCACTAAAATCAATCAAACCTGCAACATTACAAGTTACAGCCACAAGGGTCAATACATTTGAATTGTATTGGCAAGTGATACTTTGGTAGATAGTGGAGTCTATCATCTATATGCATTTGGCTAAGTGGAGTTGAGGCTTGCATTGCTCAAAATAGATTTTTCCCTATCATTTTGAAAACACTAAGTTTTTGTTTTGACAAAATCTTTCCCAAGGCATCTACCAATCAAAGACTGAAGATCCACTCAGGGCATCTACCAATCAAAGACTGAAGTGCTTGGCAAAACATTTTTCCTCAATCCAAGATTTCAAGATCCTTGTACCAAGCCATCTCTCCATCAAAGATTGAAGATTTCACACAACCCTTGTTCACCCACAAGTTTTAATTTAGAAATTGGAGTGATGAGATTCTTGATTGCTTCCATGTCTTGATGCTCAAATTGTCCTTTACCAGGGACATGGCTAAGTACTTAGATTTTACACTCTGCAAAGGTGGTGCACTTTCCCCACAAGACTTGGTTTCCCAAGACAAGATCTTTCAGAAGCTTTCCCTTAGACCATCATGGACGCGTTCCAACCTATCAAACACTACCACCAACTGTCCATATGGCTAAGTTCTTGCAACCTATATGATCATGGCAGAGCCCATATTGCCAAGTGGTTGCACTTGAAGCTTCTCAACATTTGACATCTCAAATCTCTTTGTTTCCTGGGTGGCCATCCTCAAGTGAGATACACTAAGGTAAACCATAAACATGGGCCTTGTGAACCACTCAACCAAAAACCACCAAGCAAGTCCCATTCCACCCAGGAGATTCATTAACTTAGTTGTTTTGTTAAATAAAACATAAGTCCTCAGACTTAGAATATTTTTCCATAGTGTGAATATATATCCCACCCATGTTTTCTATTAGCTAGGCTAAGCTTTGAGAGTAATAGGATTCTTAACTAGGAAAATCCTACTAAGGATTCATCTACTAGGTTTTCCTATAGCAAGGTCTATACTTATCAAAATAAAATCCATGCAAGTTTTACTTAGCAAAAACACTAATGCATAGTGAAAATAATGGGACAAAAGATATGAAGCATCACTTGCCTTTTTGGTAGAGGGTATAGGTTCACTCCTTGATCTTGCTAGTCTCACACTTCACTACAAGTCAATCAAGCAAACACAAATTCAATTCACATTCCAAACCAAAGTCAAACAATTTCTCACACACAAAGTAATGGGATCTAAGTCATGCATAAGCATGTAAAGGTTGGTTCTATTGTAAGGATGGTCTTCCCTAGGCTTCTAAACTTTGTAGGTTCCAAATTGGTCATTTACCAAAAAAGGCAAATTCATTTGCAAAAGGTTTTACTATAAAACCCATTTTCAACACAAAGTGTTATTTTATGGGGTGAAGAAATATTTTTACTAAGGCTTTAACCTATAGGGTTCACCAAGTATGTTTTCAAATCACAAAACTTGGGGTTTGGGGTTAGTGAGTTTAAAACAAAACATTTTCCAAAGATTTTCCTCCAAAACCATTTTTAATAAAAAACCACATTTCTATTTGACTAGAAATGGTTTTAAATCAAAGAATCCTTATTTTGTTTCACCAAATGAGTTGCTATTGCAAAACTTGGTGTTTGGGTCAGTAGGCTTTGGTCCAAAACATTTTCTCCAAAGTTTTTACTCAAAACCATTTTTCATAAACAAAACAATAGTTTTTAATTAGCTAGAAATGGACTATACTAATTAATCCATTCTATTCTTTTCCAAAAACATTTTCCAAAACATACGTTGGTTCCTAGGGTCAGTAAGGTCACAACAAACCAATTTGCAAAGGTTTTAACCCTAAAACATTTTTCAAACAATTTTTCTGATCTAAACAAGCAATCAAATGTTTCTGCATAATCAACCAATCTAACAAATACTATTTGCTAAACTAAGGGCAGGGTTGGTTAGGTCTTGTTCTCCTGAATCCAACGACATAAAATTTGTAATTTTTGGACGTGTGGATCCAAAGATACAAGGGTTTGAAGTTTGCAAGAAATTCTGTTTTCAAATCTGTTTTTAAACAGAACAGGGGACACGCGGCAGTATTCTATTGGACGGTACCGGTTCGGCCGGATCGTGGCTGTGGGGCGTTGGATCAAATCTAATCGCATGGTCCAGAAAGCATACCTCTTTGTGAATAAGTGGATCTATCCTATTCGTTCGATCTAAATCGAATGGCTGTAACTGTCTGGCCAAAAAGCAGCGGCGCTGACGGTGGCTAGCGGCGGCGGAGCGGTCGGTCGATGACGTTGCCGACGATTCAGGTAGCGAGGGAGAAGAAGGAGATGCTCACCGGGCTCAGGGGGTCACGGCGATGCTCGGGGAGGTGTTGGTCGGGCGAGGGGCGCTCGGGATCTGCGGCAATTCCTCACCGGAGTTGCGTCTGACGACAGGCGGCTCTGGTTGCTGTCGAAGGTGAGATTGCAGGTCGCGCCGAGGCAAAACAAGGATGTGGTCAGGCGCGTATTGATCTGGGAAAGATGGGAGCATCAACAGGAGCTGCGGGGGTGAACGAAGTTTACCTGGGAAGGTCGCCGGAGTTTGCAGTAAACGCGGTGGTCTCAGTCGTGGTCGGAGACGTCGCTACAGGTCACGAGAAGACAGACCGAGGGCAGGGTTAGACGCAGGAGATCATGGCGGAGGTGTGAGCGTGAACGAGAGGGCTCGGGGTGGTCAACTCTTACCAGGAAAAACTCGTCGGAGACAGACAGACGGCGGCGCTGTTCAGAGCTCGTTGCAGACGTTGCTCGGGGGCGCCCGCGGTCGAACTAAAAGTGCTGGGAGGTGCGTCTGGGAGTGGGGAAGTTGCTAGGTTGCTCAGGGCGGCAAGGGGTGGAGAGGTTTCGTCGGAATCGTCACCGGAACATGTCGGAGCAGAGGACGTTCGGGGAGGAATTGGGGGCGGTCTAAGGCGTGCCAGCGCGGGGTGTCAGAGGGGAATTATAGAGGAGACACAGGCATTTCCATCTGCATGATCAAGGCGAGGTAAAGGCGCGGAATTAAGGCGATTTGAACGCGCGGATTGATTAACAGAGAACGGCAACGCTGTCTGAGGAAGAACGAGTCGCGGTGAAGACGATGGCTAGAGAAGTGGGGCCGTTGCGTCAGTGGGAAAAAGAGTGAGGGGGAGGTCCACCGGTCAGTGACTTAGCGGGCTGTTTCAGCGGTGAGGAAAAACGGTTCGAGGGAAAATAAGAGGAGGTGGGGTCATCTCGTCAGCGAGTGAGTGAGAGGGAGAAGTGGGTCCCGTTTGTCTGTGACTGAGTGGGTTAGAAACTGGGTGTAAAACGTTTTATTCGGGGGAGAAGACTGGGCTGGTTTTGCTGGGCCTGCTGGGCTAGTTGGGCTGCTCTATTTTTTTCTGTCTAAACATTTTCCTTTTCTAAATCTATTTTTCTGTTTTGCAATTCAATCAACATTTCAAACATTCAAATCCAATCAAACAATTCAAACAATCACTCAACTTTGAACTTTGAATTTGGTTCTGTTTATCAACATAATCCAAATATCAAAAAGAAATAATATTTTTATTTATTTTAGGATCCATTTAATAATTAAATAAAATGGATCTTTTGTTAAATAAAATAGGGTTTTGATTTGTTTAATAGAATTTCCCAATTCCTTTCAGTAGGTTTTATTTGTTTAGTTGGTTCGAATAATTCATCTTGAATTATTTGGAAAGTATTCTAATATGATTTATTAATCATTTAAGATTGGGTATTTGTTTTAATTCCAATGGAATTTAATATAGTTTTAATTCCCAAATTTTTATTTGGAGGTTTTATTTTATTTAAGTTGATTAGACAACTTTTATTCCACTTGGGTGAATTCCAAATATCATTTTCTCATGTATTCTTATTTAGAGATTTGTCCTTATTAAGATAGGGATAGAATGGTTATTGCCATTTTATCTTATTTGGCATAATCTTTATCCTTTTATTTTATTTGGATTAGGATTATAACCACTCCATTTACTTAATGGATTAGGCCAAGATTTGGTTTGGTCTTTAAATATTCTTTATTTAATATTTTTATCTTTGTCTTATAAAATCCATATCTTTTTATTTATAGATCCAAACTTGGTGATTCCAATTTGTGAAATCTTATTTATTATTTGTTTATCCTTTTGAATCCTTTTAGGATTAATTTCTCACCACTTGGTATGGATTTTTGGTAAGGGCTTTATTAGCTTTGGAACTTCACTTCCTTTATTGAATCCATAAGATTTTTATTTATGGTTCCAAACTAAGTGAAACCAACTTCTATGGTCTTTCTTGATCCTTTGTGAAAATTTGTTGATCAAATTTGGTATGGATCAAATCCATGGATTTGGAGATAACTTGGGAATGGTTTTTATTCCATTAGGGTTTAGGGTTTTGGATTTATTTTCCAAGTGTTCAAATTTCCAGATACATTCATTGAGGAATGCATTTTACTTGATTTGGATTTGTTGAATTCAAACTTTAACCAAAGTTTGTTCAAGATGGGATTTTAAGTTTCCTTTTAGAAACAAAAGTTTCTTTTCACCCTGATTTTCAACAAAGATTTATTTTGTTTATTTAATTTTCACATTACAAGATTTGGAAAATCTTGGGATGTGACAGGCTACCACCCTTAAAATAAATCTCGTCCTCGAGATTTGGGAAGGATAGGGGTTACAAGCAGGCTCAAAACAACTAGGGTACTACCACCCTTAAAAATTTTCCAACTAAACTACATCTTGGCTTGCTTGGAATCTTGGAAAACTTCTTCTTGGAAAACTTCTGCATAGTGTCCTTTATTTCCATACTTGACTCATGGGCCAAGGTTGAGTTTCTCCATAGGCTTGTTCAACTTGTTCTTCATCTTTCCTGGACAGTTGCTTGCGTAGTGTCTTGGTTCCTTGCAGTTGAAACAGTGGATATCTTGGAGTTCTTTATGTTGCTCTTGTGGACAAATTGCTACATAATGGCCTGGTTCTTTGCAGTTGTTGCACACCACTTGGTCCATCCTTTTATTTTTCATGGTCTCTGGGCATCCACTGGGGTAGTGTCCCATTTCCTTACATTTTCGACATTTCACAAGGCTCATGTCTTGCTTTGGTTTCTTTGATCCTTTGAATTGGGTTGTCTTGTTTGGAGGTATAAGTGGTCCTTTTCCTTTGGTAGACTTGGATCCTTCTTGTTTCCTTTGTTCAACAAGGGCATAGATGGGGCATTGGATAGGGACATGATTATTTCCTTCACATAGGAAACAAGTAACTTGAGATGTGGGGCATTGGCCAACTGGATGTTCCTCTTCACAATTGGGGCATTGATCTTCATGCTCCTTAGATGTATGATCCTTGTCTCCATAAATAATGCAAGCTGGGGCTCCATCTAGAATAACATTCCTGTCATCCTTGTTGTCATACACTCTTTTTGGATAGTTTTCTTCCATGCTGATCATTTGATTAGCCACCTTAAGCATCAGTTGGGATGTTCTTCCAAAAACTTTTGCAAGGTAGGGTCTTTATCACTATTGTTGGCTATGAACTGAGCTATCAGTTGGTTCAGCTGGTTTTGGGTTGCTATGAGTTCTCTCATGTGCTTCTCTTGGTTGTTGTTGTCACCATCCTTGATGTTGGAGTTTCTTGGGGAAGTCATCTGTTTGGGTTGGGTTGGGATTAGTAAGAGGCAAAAGATTTCTAAGGAATCAATTCTAATCACATACATCACAATTCACACAAGCAATGTGCAAGCAATTACAAACCAAACACTCCACTCAATCAACAAGTTTCAAGCACATACTTAGGCAATAAAAATATTTTTGTTACACCACATAAGTTGGTGAGTTTGACTTAAACTAGATATGGTGGTCCATCTACATGGTTCACTTGTGATCTTTCCATCCTTGGTTGATTCTTCTTGAATGAGATCTTTGTATCCTTGGAGAATTCTTGTGTCTTGGTCAAAACTTCAAAGGTGGTGATGGCTTCTTCTAAGTTGTGTTTCCTTAGTCTTTAAGTCTTGAGTAACATTTCTTGTCTCACTTGTAGTCTTTAGTGATATCCAAGTTGGAAGTCCTTGGTGAATATGCTGAAGATGTTGAAGTTATTAGAGTTGATGAAGTTGAAGTCATTGGAGTTGAAAGTTGAAATCCTTTGCACATGGTGTAGTCTTTGGTCATGGGGTAGGCTTTTCCATCAAGTTTGAATATAGATGAGATGTAGAGTTGAAACCAAAATGGTTGAGGAAAGAGTATACAAGATTGTTTTGTAAATAAGTTTTGGAATAAGACAACTCCTATTTTTCTAAGGGTTTTGTCCAATCCTAGGTTTACAAATCCTACAGGCAACATAATGCTCTGATACCATGTAACATCCCCTGCCTTTAATAAGGTAGGGTCCCCTGTGTTTAAAATGCTAGTCCCTGGATCAATAGCTAGCATCCACAGTTTAGATGTGATATCAAGAAACAAAGGTCATAATATAACTTTATAACCAGGAATAACATAGTTTTATTACATCATACATAGCTCATATGGCTATTACATTACATTGCAGCGGAATAACTATAAGCATGGGGTCCTTCATCTTCAAAGTGCCACAGGCAGATGTTGGTTGTAGACTTTGTAATCCTAATCAATCCATCTTCACTAAAATCAATCAAACCTGCAACATTACAAGTTACAGCCACAAGGGTCAATACATTTGAATTGTATTGGCAAGTGATACTTTGGTAGTATAGTGGAGTTTATCATCTATATGCATTTGGCTAAGTGGAGTTGAGGCTTGCATTGCTCAAAATAGATTTTTCCCTATCATTTTGAAAACACTAAGTTTTTGTTTTGACAAAATCTTTCCCAAGGCATCTACCAATCAAAGACTGAAGATCCACTCAGGGCATCACCAATCAAAGACTGAAGTGCTTGGCAAAACATTTTTCCTCAATCCAAGATTTCAAGATCCTTGTACCAAGCCATCTCTCCATCAAAGATTGAAGATTTCACACAACCCTTGTTCACCCACAAGTTTTAATTTAGAAATTGGAGTGATGAGATTCTTGATTGCTTCCATGTCTTGATGCTCAAATTGTCCTTTACCAGGGACATGGCTAAGTACTTAGATTTTACACTCTGCAGAGGTGGTGCACTTTCCCCACAAGACTTGGTTTCCCAAGACAAGATCTTTCAGAAGCTTTCCCTTAGACCATCATGGACGCGTTCCAACCTATCAAACACTACCACCAACTGTCCATATGGCTAAGTTCTTGCAACCTATATGATCATGGCAGAGCCCATATTGCCAAGTGATTGCACTTGAAGCTTCTCAACATTTGACATCTCAAATCTCTTTGTTTCCTGGGTGGCCATCCTCAAGTGAGATACACTAAGGTAAACCATAAACATGGGCCTTGTGAACCACTCAACCAAAAACCACCAAGCAAGTCCCATTCCACCCAGGAGATTCATTAACTTAGTTGTTTTGTTAAATAAAACATAAGTCCTCAGACTTAGAATATTTTTCCATAGTGTGAATATATATCCCACCCATGTTTTCTATTAGCTAGGCTAAGCTTTGAGAGTAATAGGATTCTTAACTAGGAAAATCCTACTAAGGATTCATCTACTAGGTTTTCCTATAGCAAGGTCTATACTTATCAAAATAAAATCCATGCAAGTTTTACTTAGCAAAAACACTAATGCATAGTGAAAATAATGGGACAAAAGATATGAAGCATCACTTGCCTTTTTGGTAGAGGGTATAGGTTCACTCCTTGATCTTGCTAGTCTCACACTTCACTACAAGTCAATCAAGCAAACACAAATTCAATTCACATTCCAAACCAAAGTCAAACAATTTCTCACACACAAAGTAATGGGATCTAAGTCATGCATAAGCATGTAAAGGTTGGTTCTATTGTAAGGATGGTATTCCCTAGGCTTCTAAACTTTGTAGGTTCCAAATTGGTCATTTACCAAAATGGCAAAGTCATTTGCAAAAGGTTTTACTATAAAACCCATTTTCAACACAAAGTGTTATTTTATGGGGTGAAGAAATATTTTTACTAAGGCTTTAACCTATAGGGTTCACCAAGTATGTTTTCAAATCACAAAACTTGGGGTTTGGGGTTAGTGAGTTTAAAACAAAACATTTTCCAAAGATTTTCCTCCAAAACCATTTTTAATAAAAAACCACATTTCTATTTGACTAGAAATGGTTTTAAATCAAAGAATCCTTATTTTGTTTCACCAAATGAGTTGCTATTGCAAAACCTGGTGTTTGGGTCAGTAGGCTTTGGTCCAAAACATTTTCTCCAAAGTTTTTACTCAAAACCATTTTTCATAAACAAAACAATAGTTTTTAATTAGCTAGAAATGGACTAAACTAATTAATCCATTCTATTCTTTTCCAAAAACATTTTCCAAAACATAGGTTGGTTCCTAGGGTCAGTAAGGTCACAACAAACCAATTTGCAAAGGTTTTAACCCTAAAACATTTTTCAAACAATTTTTCTAATCTAAACAAGCAATCAAATGTTTCTGCATAATCAACCAATCTAACAAATACTATTTGCTAAACTAAGGGCAGGGTTGGTTAGGTCTTGTTCTCCTGAATCCAACGACATAAAATTTGTAATTTTTGGACGTGTGGATCCAAAGATACAAGGGTTTGCAGTTTGCAAGAAATTCTGTTTTCAAATCTGTTTTTAAACAGAACAGGGGACACGCGGCAGTATTCTATTGGACGGTACCGGTTCGGCCGGATCGTGGCTGTGGGGCGTTGGATCAAATCTAATCGCACGGTCCAGAAAGCATACCTCTCCGCGAATAAGTGGATCTATCCTATTCGTTCGATCTAAATCGAATGGCTGTAACTGTCTGGCCAAAAAGCAGCGGCGCTGACGGTGGCTAGCGGCGGCGGAGCGGTCGGTCGATGACGTTGCCGACGATGCAGGTAGCGAGGGAGAAGAAGGAGATGCTCACCGGGCTCAGGGGGTCACGGCGATGCTCGGGGAGGTGTTGGTCAGGCGAGGGGCGCTCGGGGTCTGCGGCAATTCCTCACCGGAGTTGCGTCTGACGACGGGCGGCTCTGGTTGCTGTCGAAGGTGAGATTGCAGGTCGCGTCGAGGCAAAACAAGGATGTGGTCAGGCGCGTATTGATCTGGGAAAGATGGGAGCATCAACAGGAGCTGTGGGGGTGAACGGAGTTTACCTGGGAAGGTCGCCGGAGTTTGCAGTAAACGCGATGGTCTCAGTCGTGGTCGGAGACGTCGCTACAGGTCACGAGAAGACAGACCGAGGGCAGGGTTAGACGCAGGAGATCATGGCAGAGCTGTGAGCGTGAACGAGAGGGCTCGGGGTGGTCAGCTCTTACCAAGAAAAACTCGTCGGAGACAGACAGACGGCGGCGCTGTTCAGAGCTCGTTGCAGACGTTGCTCGGGGGCGCCCGTGGTCGAACTAAAAGTGCTGGGAGGTGCGTCTGGGAGTGGGGAAGTTGCTAGGTTGCTCAGGGCGGCAAGGGGTGGAGAGGTTTCGTCGGAATCGTCACCGGAACATGTCGGAGAAGAGGACGTTCGGGGAGGAATTGGGGGCGGTCTAAGGCGTGCCAGCGCGGGGTGTCAAAGGGGAATTATAGAGGAGACAAGGGCGTTTCCATCTGCGTGATCAAGGCGAGGTAAAGGCGCGGAATTAAGGCGATTTGAACGCGCGGATTGATTAACAGAGAACAGCGACGCTGTCTGAGGAAGAACGAGTCACGGTGAAGACGATGGCTAGAGAAGTGGGGCCGTTGCGTCAGTGGGAAAAAGAGTGAGGGGGAGGTCCACTGGTCAGTGACTTAGCGGGCTGTTTCAGCGGTGAGGAAAAACGGTTCGGGGGAAAATAAGAGGAGGTGGGGTCATCTCGTCAGCGAGTGAGTGAGAGGGAGAAGTGGGTCCCGTTTGTCTGTGACTGAGTGGGTTAGAAACTGGGTGTAAAACGTTTTATTCGGGGGAGAAGACTGGGCTGGTTTTGCTGGGCCTGCTGGGCTAGTTGGGCTGCTCTATTTTTTTCTGTCTAAACATTTTCCTTTTCTAAATCTATTTTCTGTTTTGCAATTCAATCAACATTTCAAACATTCAAATCCAATCAAACAATTCAAACAATCACTCAACTTTGAACTTTGAATTTGGTTCTGTTTATCAACATAATCCAAATCTCAAAAAGAAATAATATTTTTATTTATTTTAGGATCCATTTAATAATTAAATAAAATGGATCTTTTGTTAAATAAAATAGGGTTTTGATTTGTTTAATAGAATTTCCCAATTCCTTTCAGTAGGTTTTTATTTGTTTAGTTGGTTCGAATAATTCATCTTGAATTATTTGGAAAGTATTCTAATATGATTTATTAATCATTTAAGATTGGGTATTTGTTTTAATTCCAATGGAATTTAATATAGTTTTAATTCCCAAATTTTTATTTGGAGGTTTTATTTTATTTAAGTTGATTAGACAACTTTTATTCCACTTGGGTGAATTCCAAATATCATTTTCTCATGTATTCTTATTTAGAGATTTGTCCTTATTAAGATAGGGATAGAATGGTTATTGCCATTTTATCTTATTTGGCATAATCTTTATCCTTTTATTTTATTTGGATTAGGATTATAACCACTCCATTTACTTAATGGATTAGGCCAAGATTTGGTTTGGTCTTTAAATATTCTTTATTTAATATTTTTATCTTTGTCTTATAAAATCCATATCTTTTTATTTATAGATCCAAACTTGGTGATTCCAATTTGTGAAATCTTATTTATTATTTGTTTATCCTTTTGAATCCTTTTAGGATTAATTGCTCACCACTTGGTATGGATTTTTGGTAAGGGCTTTATTAGCTTTGGAACTTCACTTCCTTTATTGAATCCATAAGATTTTTATTTATGGTTCCAAACTAAGTGAAACCAACTTCTATGGTCTTTCTTGATCCTTTGTGAAAATTTGTTGATCAAATTTGGTATGGATCAAATCCATGGATTTGGAGATAACTTGGGAATGGTTTTTATTCCATTAGGGTTTAGGGTTTTGGATTTATTTTTCAAGTGTTCAAATTTCCAGATACATTCATTGAGGAATGCATTTTACTTGATTTGGATTTGTTGAATTCAAACTTTAACCAAAGTTTGTTCAAGATGGGATTTTAAGTTTCCTTTTAGAAACAAAAGTTTCTTTTCACCCTGATTTTCAACAAAGATTTATTTTGTTTATTTAATTTTCACATTACAAGATTTGGAAAATCTTGGGATGTGACAAAAGTGATACAAGAACTCCGAGGCAAAATAAATCATCAAGGCTTACTGACTATTGGTTTAGTCATATGCATGTGTGAGCATGTGCCAAGTCGATTCAAATGAAACATTTAGAGAAGGATACCACAATATCATATCAAGTTATGAATAAAACAATGCAAGCATACATTCCTATGACATGTTGCAAACTATTAGCAAGCTGTAGCTAATCATAAGAAAGCAAGAACTACTAAGTATCCATAAATAACATACACCTTATATGAACAGACTAAGCATGCCCACAATGATGAGTATATGTACAAAAATGAAAACAAATAGAGTTCATTACCAGCCTCTTACCACACCTCAAGTTGCCATTAATCTTCTTTATTTCCCTTCACTTGTGTGGCTTGAATGATAACATGAAACCAAGATCCACCGAGGACTGCTGAACCCTGCAAATAACTTCACAAAACCAAAAAAGAACAACAAATATTTTTGGTGTTTTGGATTTTTTAAAGCAAGCATACAAAGCGAAAACAAATAAAGCAAAAATCTTTTTGGATTTTTCTTAAGGAAAACCAAAGCAAAAAGGCAAAGCAACAAAGCAAGAGAAACAAAGAAAATATTTTTGGTCTTTTTGTGTTTTAGGAAAGCAGAAACAAAAACCAAAGATAAACCGAAACATGGATATACAAAGAACCGATGAAATATGATATATAGATGTAGAGGCGGATCCAGGGGCGAGCGGTGGCTAGTCCACCCCCATGCTTCGCCCCCCCCCCCAACCGTATGTTACAAGGGCCAGTAGTCATATATACGTCTATATTAGTTCTTAATAGTCCAGCAATTAGTACCAGTCCAATTCTAATTCGTAACCATGTCCAGCGCGGGCCAAGCCCAAAGAAATTTGGCAAGGGCCAAAGGCCATGATGCCATCTAGCGTAACTAGTCTAGTCTAAGGCAGACAAAAATAGATCGATTGAGGCAGGAGGCAGCCACGCACATACATGTTCGACTCGGATATGAACCGCCGAAACTGATCTCATCTGATCTATTTAGCTCAGCATCTCCGATTTTCCGCCGCCGCACAAGATTCCGCGTGACTGCATCGCTACATCTCTATCAATTGTCGATGACTACGACCTGCTGACGGCTCCCGCGCACCACGCCGCCACGCTCAATTCCCTAATCACTCACAGGTATTCTGTAATCTCTCCCATTGTCCGCCAATGCCATGATAAATTTTCCATTAGTATTTGTTGGGGGAGTCGTTGCCCATTGGCCATTGCTTCTTGCTAATTTAAGTACCGAATCGCATGAAGGCTATCTGCTATGCTAATTATACTGGTTTATTGATTATTTTGTTCTTATGGAGCAGTCTATCATGAAGAGGAAGACACCATCAATTAATAAATATTTTAAGCCGGTGGGTTCAACCTCCAACTCTACGGAAGAAAATTCTAGTCAATCGGAGGAGACAAAGATTATGGAGCAGCCTACCGTACATAATGACTCCACTCCTAATCAAATTATTGAGTCATCTGCCGCGATAACAGAACAAACTAGAGTTGGAAGCACAACATATGAGCGAGACCCTGCAAAGCACCAACAGGTTTGGGAATTGCCTATTGATAAGCAAGTGGAAGCACATAAATTCTATGTTTCCGAGGGGCCATACCAGCCATACATGAGAGAGTACCCATATAATATCAATGATCCAAAACATCGTCGCCGGTTTCAGTTTAGCTGGTTCAAGCAATTCCCTTGGCTAGAGTATTCACCTTCGGCGAATCGTGCATATTGCTTTCCTTGTTTACTCTTTTCTAGAAAGCCAATTGGGAAGTGTGGTTCAGATACATTCACTATTTTGGATTTCAATAAGTGGAAGAAGGTAAATAGTGGAAAATATTGTGCTTTTCTAACTCATATGGGTAAAGATGCTAGTTCGGCCCATAACTACTCAACTCGGTGTCTTGAGAATTTTAAAGATAGCACGACTCATATTGATAAGGTGATTGAGAAATCGTCCGCCAAAACAATTGCAGATGCTAGACTAAGACTCAAAGTTATAATTGATTCTATCAGGTAAACAATAATTTATTACATCTTCTATCCTAGCACATATCATGTTGTACATGTTGTACCATTTAATAAGTATTTTTGTGACATGATGCAGGTGGTTAACATTCCAGGCTTGTGCTTTCAGAGGCCATGATGAATCTCCAGGATCCATAAATCAGGATAATTTCCATGAATTGTTAAAGTTATTGGCTTCTTATAATTCAGAGGTCAAAGATGTCTTAGATAATTCTCCTGGGAATGCGAAGTACATTGCTCATTCAGTTCAGTAGGAAATTCTTGGTTTACTTTTTCGGAAGGTACAGAAAACAATTAGAGAAGAAATTGGCAATAGTAAATTTTGTATAATGGTTGATGAAGCCCGTGATGAACCTAAAAAGGTGCAAATGGCATTAGTACTTCGATTTGTTAACAGTGAAGGGCATATAAGGGAGAGTTTTCTTGATGTTGTTCATGTGAATGACACGGCTGCATTGACTCTCAAGGAGTCAGTTTGTGCTATTCTAGCAGATAATAACTTGAGTGTGCAAGACATTAGTGGCCAAGGCTATGATGGAGCAACTAATATACGAGGGGAATGGAATGGACTGAAGGATTTGATTTTGAAGGAGTGCCCTTATACGTATTATGTTCACTGTATGGCTCATCAACTACAGTTGGCTCTTGTTGCAGCATCAAGGGAGGTACAAGAAGTGCATGATTTTTTCCAGCATGCAATTTTCATTATAAATGTTGTTAGTGCATCATCTAAACAGAATGATGAGTTACTAGCAAATCAACCTACAGAAATTGCACGTAAAATTGAATTAGGGGAGCTTGATACTGGAAAAGGGGCAAATCAGATAGGCTCTTTACAGAGGCTGGGGGACACTAGATGGAGTTCCCATTTTAAGTCAATTCAGAGCTTGAAGAATATTTTTGGTGCTGCAATTGCTGTCTTGCGAAGTATAGAAAATAATCGTTTGGTCTCAAGATATTCTCGAGGAGATGCCGGAGGCACCCTAAAGATGATTATATCTTTTGATTTTGTGGTCATTCTGCATCTCATGGAGAAAATCGTGAAAATTACTGATGTCTTGTGCCAGACGCTCCAGAAGAAATCTTTGGATATTCTAAATGCATTGGATTCAGTTTCGAACGCAAAGATACTATTGGGTAATCTTAGAGAAGATGGTTGGGAACCTCTTTTAGAGGAGTTCAAGGCTTTTTGTGTGAAACATGAAATTGAAATCCCTGATATGAGTCTCAAGTATGTCCCCTTGTTCTCGATCTCTTGAGTATAATAATATATAATCATAATTACTTTACTTTAACATATATTATATTTTGTAAAATGTAGGTATGTTGATGTGACTAAGTCTCGCAATAAACATGATAACACCACAATGAATCATCACTACAAAGTAGATGTGTTTTATGTGGTGATTGATCAACAGTTGGTTGAGTAAATGAGCGATTTAGTGTTCAAACTACAAAGCTCCTCACACTTTGTGCATCCTTGGATCCGCGACATGAATCATTTGACATGACAAAGATTTGCAACCTTGCAGAGAAGTTCTATCCAGCAGATTTTTCCAATCAAGAACGGGCTCAGTTGAAGTCAGCTTCCACATTTTCAGTTACATGTTTGCAATCATCCAAAGCTCAATACGTTGCCATCACTTGCTGATTTGACGGTCGGACTAGTTAAAATAGGTAAAGTGTCTATGTATTCAATGGTTGATAGACTATTGCGCCTGGTCATCACTCTCCTAGTGTCGACTGCAACCACGGAGCGAGTTTTTTCAGCAATGAAGCTTATCAAGACACGTTTTCAGAATAAAATGGGTGATGACTTTCTTCGGCATTATATGGTTGTATACATTGGGAAGGAAATAGCTAGAAAGATAGACGTCGAAGATATTATTGATTTGTTTGATAGGCCTAAACATAGATCCAAATTCAAGTTGATAGAAATGTAGTTTCTTTTAATTGGAAAACATATATATATTGTTGCGATATGAAAAACATAGCATACTTATGAGACTTCATATATTTTCTTGTGTCGCCATTTTTTGGGTCGATGTCTTCTTGGCCCCCCTATGATCAAATCCTGGATCCGCCCCTGTATAGATGAGTGTGATGTCGGTATACCTCTCCCCAAGCTTAGGCTTTTGGCCTAGGTGGGGCTCAGTCCCATGGTGACCAATAAGGTGCGCCTTCGTACTGCGACGAAGAGGCCCCTTCGTCCTGGTAAGTGCTCGAGGATGCCCCTGTGTAGTGTACAGAGTGATCATAAAAGAGCGTGCCCCCCTGGTAGTGTCTGTGGAAACCATGAATGTGCAGCTTCTCATCCATCTCCTCCTTGGAGCGTGACCAAGGTCCCTGGCAAATACTGAACAAAGTGGTTTGTGGCAAAGGAATTTCTCTCTCTTCCACGTCAGTAAACATCATCCTGTAAACCAAACTCTCAATGGAAGAACTAGCGGTGACAAAGTGATGCGCTTTCATGGCAGCAAGATCAAGCCTCTGAGGAGCCAAAAATGTATCATTTGGATCAACAGAAAGTTCTAAAGCAGCAACTACACGTGCAACAATAATACCCACATAAATGGGTCCTCTAGCAGCTAAGTGACGAGCAATGAGAGAACCAAGATTATACCTGGTTTTATTGTTGAGTGCAGCAGCTAGAAAGGACAAATGATTCTTGGAAATATTGCTAGTGTTCTCCCTACCAAGAATACTAGTGGCAATATAATACGCAAAATATCTGGTAGCTGGGAGTTGAATATTTCTTATCTTTCCGCGCTGGGCCCTGCGGTCATCATCATTAGTCACCCCGCGGTAGAGATCCAACAAACCAGCAGGATGAATTGGAATCTTCTTCACTGACCCAGTCATGCCAATACCCAAAATCTCGCAAAATTTCTTCAATGTCATGGTGAAGGGCCTTTTATATATTTTGAATGACACTTCTGACCTGAAAGGGTTGTTAGTAAAAGAGAAACTCTCCACAAAAGTTTTGGTGAGCATAGCATATTGCTCACTCTCATCCTGCATATAATTAGTTAGACCAACCCTCCTAATAAGAGTTACGAAATCATTGAGAATCCATGCAGCCTGCAAAAAGGTAAAACAAGGGAAGGTAGAAGGGTGCACATCCCCCTCATCTCCCTCGTTGCCAAAACGCGGTGTAATAAGATCCTCATTGTATGATGGCCTAGCTCTGGAGGATGATATTGAAGGCCTTGTCCTCCTAGGTGCATCACTCTCAAACATTTCTCCAAAGGTGTGGTTGTCCATGACCCTTTTTCTGAAATTTTTAGACAAACATCAAACCAAGTAATTTCTAAGTTGATAAATGATGAGGAACTACTATAGGAACTTGCTAGAGGGCTAAACATGCATCAAAATGAAATATCTAAGAATAGAACAAGCATGCAAGATCACACAACATGACACCTATAGTAGCAAAATACTCAAGATACAATATATCAATCAAAAATCTAATTGGACAAGCGGAGGAGGCACATACCAAGGAGCAATCCCTCCAAAAAAATCAGCAACAAAGATGAGCTGAGCAAAGAGATCGAAATTTAGGAGCAAGAACTCGAGCTTAAGAAAGTTTTCCGGTGTTTTTCAGGACAGAGAAAGAAGGTGGCTGGGAGGAGGCATCTTGGAGGGCCATAGGTGGGCCACACCCAGGCTAGGCGCCACCTGGGGCTGGCTGTGCCACCAAGGGGTGTGCTGGTCTGGTGGGTCCCCCTGGGCCACTCCAGGTGTCCCTCTATCCCTTTTTTCGAGGAAAAATTTAATATGAATTTTCTAGGATTTTTCGAGAAACTTTATTTGTGGCCAATTTTCAGGGTACAAAAATTGATTTCTCATAGAAAAAGATTTTTTTTAGAAGAAGCAAAAGAAAACCAAAACCAAAACTCCAGAAGTTCCGAGACACTCTAACAAGCAAACAACTAGTAAAACTAAAGCTAACAAGAGAAAGAGCAAAGACTAGGAAGGAGAAAAATAAAAGTGAGCAAGTATAACCACTTGTGAAAACATTGCTTTGTTCATTAAAATCCCTTTGTTAACAAGGTTGATCAAGTCTTGTTACCAAAACAATCTTATATGAAACAAAACTTTGCATTCCACAAAGTGATTATGTTACCTCAAACTTGATAGTAATGGTCCCAATCATAATAGTTTCAAAACTTCCTTGAGGAATGGGACAATATCTCTCTCCAACTTGGATGCTCTCAACATTTTCAATGAAATTCAGGCAATATCTCTTATCAATCTTCTTAGGGAAATAGACAGTATGCTCTTTTTCATTGATATTAGAAGTTACTTTTCCTTGATTACAATTGATGACAGCACCTGTAGTATTAAGAAAATGTCTCCCAAGAATAATAGACATATTATCATCTTCAGGCATCTCAAGCACAACAAAATCAGTTAAAACCAAGCAATTATGAGCCACTTGAATAGGAACATCCTCACATATACCAACAGGAATAGTAGTAGACTTATCATCCATTTGCAAAGATATATCAGTTGGTATCAACTTTTCTAGCTGGAGTCTCTTTGTAGAGAGAAAAGGGCATAACACTAACTCCAACTCCCAAATCACATAAAGCAGTTCTAACATAATTATTCTTAATAGAGCAATGAATAGTTGGTATACCTGGATCACCAAGTTTCTTTGGAACCTTACCATTGAAGGAATAATTAGCAAGCAAAGTAGAAATTTACTCATTAGGAATCTTCCTTTATTAGAGACAATATCCTTCATATACCTTGAATAAGAAGGCACCTTAATAGCATCAGTCAAAGGAATTTGCAAAAATAAAGGTTTCATCCACTCACAAAACTTGTTATAGTGTTCTTCCTCCTTTTACTTGTGTTTCTTATTAGGAAAAGGCATTGGTTTCTGCACCCAAGTTTCTCTTTCTCTACCATGTTCATTAGCAATAAAATCTTCCTTAGTGTACCTAGTGTTCTTAGTGTGCTTATCAGGTTCTTCCTCAATTCCTTCCTTATCAGGAGCATCATTTTTATCATTACCATTCTCAGTTTCAGCATTAGAGACAGATATACTATTAGGATCTACAACAGGTTCAGGTGGTTCCTCAACTATTTTGTGTTTCTTTTTCTTTCTCTTATGAGGACTACCACTACTTTCACCTTGTTGAGAACCCTGCTCAATTCCTTTAGGGTGTCCTTCAGTATATAAAGGATATTGAGTGGCTATACCACTCCTAGTTCTAATTCCATAAGCATGTTTATCTCCAGGAGCATTAACTAGCATATCCTTTTGTACCTTAGCAAGTTGATCAATTTGGGTTTTAACCATTTGAAAGTGTTTACAAAGCATTTTAACATCATTAGCAGTTCTTTCCACAATATCTTTCAACTCATTAATAGATCTAGAGTTTTCCAATAAATGATTCTGAACTTGCTTATTAAAATTACCTTGTTTAATAATAAAAGTGTCAAGTTCCTCTAAGCATTGATCAGGAGGTTTACCATAGGGAATATCACCTTCATTAAAGTGTTGGAGAGAGTGTACCTCAATAGTGGATGAGTGGGGAATTGGATTACATAATTCTTCTATAGGAGGTAGATTCTTCACATCTTCAACTCTAATACCTTTCTCCTTAAGACATTTCTTAGCTTCTTTCATCACTTCATCGTTTAATGCAATCACTCCCCTCTTCTTTGGTGTTGGTGTTGGAACTGGTTCAGGCACAATTGGTTCAGGAGTAATAGTCTCAGGTGGAAGTCCAATCATCATAATTCTTGCTTATTTTAGCCATTAATTCTTCAACATCTGTAGGAGTTCTTTTCCTGAAAACACAATCAGCAAAACTATCTAGGTATGTCCTAGAATCACTAGTTAGTCCATTATAATAAATATCAAGAAGCTCATTTTTAGGTAATGGATATCCAGGATGTGCATGAATCAAGGCACAGAACCTTGTCCATGACTCAGGCAATTTCTCTTCTTCTCCCTGTTTAAAATAAAAAAATTCTGCAAAGCAGCATGTCTAGCACTAGGAGGAAAATATTTCTAGAAGAAAGAAGCAATCAAACAATTAGGGCTATCAATGGATCTAGAAGGTAATCTTTTGAACCAAGCTTTAGCTTCTCCTTTTAGTCAAAAAGGAAAGATCTTTGTAACAAAGTACTTGCGCATCTTAAACTCATTAGAGAATAAGGCACTCATAGTGGAAAGCTCATTCATATGTGCCATAGCACTCTCACTCTCAGTCCCACAAAAAGGTTCTTTCTCAACAATGTCTATATAGGATAAATCAAGAGAAAAATCATAATCTTCATCTTTAATATCTATGGGAGAAGTGACAAACTTAGCAATAGAAGAAAGTTTAGGAATAATGGCATGTCTCTTAAGGAGACTCCTAATAGCACTAGCACCATGTGTGTTTTGGTACTCTTCAATAAAATCATCAGTCATTTCAATGTAACCATCACTAATATCATATCTCTCTCTAGACTCAGGTGATCTAACAAGTGTAATAGTGTCTTCACTAGGAGTTTCAATGTTTCCCAAAATAGTTCTAGCAATAGTAGCATCTAGGAAATGACCTAATGAACCACTTGCATCAAGCATAGTGGAAGTAACATCATGAGTATCAGAAGCAATTTCAGATTTAGGAGTAGTAGATGTGTGCGTAACATGAGTATGTGATGGTGGTGTAACTAGCTTACTTATAACAGATGGTGAATCAAGAGCAGCAGAGGTGTTTAGGACTGTACCTCTTCTTGTAGTGGATGGTAAAATAGGAAACTTTCCATCACAGGACTTCCCCATGATGTAAGGAGTAGCAGTAACAATAATAGATCCAAGTGAACTTACAAATAAAGCTATGCTCCCCGACAATGGCGCCAGAAAATAGTCTTGATGACCCACAAGTATAGGGGATTGCAATAGTCTTTGAGGGTAGTATTACCCAATTTATTGATTCGACACAAGGGGAGCCAAAGAATACTTGTAAGCCTTAACAACTGAGTTGTCAATTCAGCTGCACCTGGAAATAGTCTTGCTCACAGTAGTTTATCAGTAGCAATAGTTTTGTAGTAGCAATAGCAAAGTAACCGCGGTGACCCAGCATACCACTGCATGATGTAGTACACTATAGTCATTGACATAACACCAATGAAACACCGTTCACTAGTATTACATCCCTCAGAGTGGTACAACAGAAACACATCAGGTCCAAGACATGACTATAGGTTACAACTCGACTCTTTACAAAAGATCCAGAGAACACTCTAGGTTAAAGAGAGAGAAAGAAACTTCTTACAAAGAAGAATCAAAAATAATCAACTCATACAGTTGTTGCGAGCTATCTATGAAAACCGCATGATTTTCGAGGCATGAGGCTCCTCTGAGGTGACCGTTGGTCGGCCTCCGGCGTTCGCCGGCGTCTCACCGGCAAAGGCTCTGCATGGATTCCTCAGGGGGTTGTTGGAAGATCACCTACTCTGGTGTGACCATGGGTGGTAAGTTTCTTGAAGGCTCTCTCGCTCTCTCGGCCGATTCTTGGCTGGTTCTTCTCAACGCCAAAGGCTCTCCCCTTGAGGGTCGATGTTTGGAAAATGGGGAGAAGATCTCTATTGGATCTATTTTGAGGTTCCCCTCTCATCTCTCTCGTGTTAATGATTCTTTGGATCCCTCATCTGGATTTCTTGGTAGATCTCCTACCATCTCTAGAACAGATGAAGACACTGGTTTTAAATGGCATGCCCTTTGCTCCTCTTTGCCGACTGATGATCTTGAGCCTTCTAAAGGATTTTTGATGCTTTTTCCTAGTTCTAAAAGGCTGGTGCTACTCAACCACAATGAGGTAGTGATTGATGCTAGATACTTGATTCAAGGTGAGGTTCTGGCCTCAGGTATTTCTATTGATCTTCAGGTGAAGAGGGTTGTTGTCGGTGCACAGATTTTTCCTAGCCCTTTGGTTAAGAAATTTTCCACCAATATTGAGAAGATAGTGCCTAAATCTCTGGATTTCACCGAGAACCTCCCTTCGGTGTGTGCTCCCAAGGATGTATCTTTGAGTCGGCCTGCCCTGGATTTTTCATTAGGGCGAGATTTTGAGAAGAAGATTTTTGATAAATTCAGGCATCAAGTTAATTTCCTTGGTGGTTTTAGAAAAAGACCTTTTTATCTGGTTTGTTCTTTCGGAAGAGCAAATTTTAAGTTGGATTTTCATACGGTTGGTCTTGCACTCCAAGCTTGTTTTGGTGGTCAGGCTTCTAAATTCCAGGTGAAGCTTCTGCAAGATAGAACTTTTTGTTTCTCGGTTGCTTCAAGGGCAGTGGGTTTTGAAATCTACAACATCTCAAAGTTTTCATGTTCATCTTTTGTGATCCATGTCAACCTTTGGGGTAGTGGGGGGCCAAATTGGATTCATGAAGAAAGAGAGTTTTATAAAGAATCTGCTGGAGAATGGAAAGTTGTCACGTACAAAAAGGAAAATTCCAAAAAATCTCCTTCGTTGAAGCCTTCCAGTAAAGGTGATTCAGTTTTCCAGCGGCTCAAATTTCCCGCACCTTTTGCGGTTTCTTCGCCTGTGTCTACGGAACATATTAAATGTGATTTCAAATCAGGTATTCATGACAGATCCTATGCTCAGCTGCTCGCTGATGGCGGTATTAAATCAGTTGTAACGCCGGTCGGGTCTCCAGGAGGCGCCAATCGCGCGGCATTTAAACTGCCTGGTCTCCTTCCTTTTCTGAAATTCCCCTCTTTCCCAAATTGTATTTGGCCCGACAATTCTTACGAGGGGTGGTTCAAAGCCCTGGAAGTTACACATTCTCGGCCCATTATTCACAACAGTTTTCAAGAGTTCGCCACTTCTTTGCAAAAAACAACTGCCATTTCCCCTGTCTCCTCAACTCCCCCGTTCGCTGAAACCCCATTCCCCTCTTGCTCGTCGCCGGCGAAGAGTGTAGTAATGGCGAACATCCCGATTGATCCTGCTCCTTTCTTGCCGAATGGCTTCCAGATTATGCAGGTGGCTGGGCGGAATCGTGTCAAAAGGGTGGTGGTGCCTCAGAGGTCGAGGTCACATGAACAGTATGCCATTGCTACCATTAATCCCCTCCCCCTGGTACAGTTCTGTTCTTGAATATTCGTGATGTCCTGGTTGATTTCCTCAACAATGAGGTTCGAGTTCACTTTAGAGATGTCCAGGCTTGTCCCTTTGGGTCTGCTTATGTGCAGTTTCATCATGTCAGTGATCGGGATAGACTCATTGCGGCTAGCCCGATCCCGTTTCAAGATGTGCATGTATCTTTTGTTAAGCACAATGAGGGGGATAACTGGAGGAGGGCTCAATTCAATAATGAATGTTGGGTGATGCTAGTTGGGCCTCCTCTAGACCACTGGCATACTGAGGATCTGAATGCAGTTTTTGCTGATATTGGGAAGGTTCTTTTATGGGAGAGGGACCCAGACCAAAAAGGTAGGATTCTTGCAAAGATTCGTGTTACTGACCTGGTTGAAATCCCTAAGAGTGTAAGGTTTACCATTGGCGACTTGGTGGAGTCTGAATCATGGACTTTTTCTGTTGAAGTGTTGCAAAGTGACTTGCTTGGGGGGGGCACCTGATGATGACCCACTTCCAGATGACAATGAGGACCCACATCCTTCTCCTGTTCATGGCCCTGTTTTTGGGCCCCAAATCCCACCTCCTCCCCCTCCCCCTGCTCCTGGGGGTGGTTGGGGACAGTGGTTGGCCCCTGTGCAGGATCCTGCTCCTGATGGTGGTAATGATGAAGGTTGGGGCCCCTGGGAAGCTGTTGGTGCTCCTGTTCAAGGCCCTGTCATTGCTCCTGGTGAAGACATGCCTGTTGACAACCAACATCTTCCACCTCAGGATGTTAACGGTGGAGTTACAGGTGTTGTCATTGTCCAAGACTGGGAGTCTGATGATGAAGAGTCTGTCAATGCTGAGCCTGAGGCTGCTGAGGATCAGGGTGTGGCTGAGGGACCACAAGGAGTTGGTATTGGTGAAGGCCTCCAGAATATTTTACAAAACTATTTGGTTGATGATGATGAGGCAAATTCAGTTGCTGAGGAGAGGGTGGGGAGCCCTATGGACTCAAGCACAGTGGCTGCTGATAATGAAGATTGGATGTTGGAGGATCAGCATCTTCTTTCTCCAAATGAGGCTCATCTTCAGGTGGGAATGGTGAGAACTTTTGTTTCCATTCCTGATGTGCACATTGCAAAGCAGGGCTTTTCCCAACAAGGCTTGGAACTCTGGGAAAATTATTTTGCTCCCCATATTCAGAAGGGCACTTCTTCAATGGGCTCTCTCAAGTGTGATATCCCTGTAAGTTGGTTTAACTTTATTACACTCATGGTTGCTACCCCTGAGAAGTTTAATTGGGTCAAGAGCTTCCTTACTTCTCCCTTATGGGAAATTATTAAAGAGCCTATTGCCGAGGAGAATTCCATTTCTTTCATCATCCCTAATGAGAGCTTTTCCCAAATGGCTCCTTCTTGTCTGGGCATTGAAGCTAATAAATCTTCCTGCTCTCCCTCCACCCCTGCCAGAAAGAGAAAGGGCAAGGAGCCTCTTGTTGACACTGAGGTGAGAAGAAGCCCTAGAATTGTTGAACTGAATGGGGGCTTTAAAAGCCACATAAATTGCCTAATTGCTGATTGTCTGGTTTGTAATGCTGTTCCTCCATGTTTGAATCCTAAAGTGGTTAAAAATCTTGCTGCCTCCTTCTGCAAGGTTAAGGATGGGAACCTGGAGAAGAGGTTGCTCAAGAAAGGGAAGGCCAATGAAGTGGCAGTTAAGGCTCCTCAAAAAGGCAACATCAAAGGAAGTGGTTCATCAGGCTTGAGCATTAGAGGCAAGAAGAAAACTGGGGCTGCTGGTACCTGTGGACAGCAAGCCAAGAAGAAGCCCTCCTATTAAGTGATTAAATGTATCAAACTAAGTCTTTTGCTGGAGTCTTGTTGACTCCCTGTCCTGTGACCTGTTCTAGTGATCTTGTCAGAAATAAAATTGAGGAGTCTGGTTGTGACATTATTTGTCTTCAAGAAACTAAGAGAGAAGATTTTGACAGCTCTTACATCAAAAAATTCTGCCCCCCCCCCAAATTTTCCAATTTTGAATTTCTTCCCTCCAGAGGAGCCTCTGGAGGTTTGATCACCATTTGGAATAGTTCCCTGTTCTCTGGGCATCTTTCCTTTCACAATGAGTTATCCATCTCCATCACCTTTACATCTCTCTTGTCCAATGAATCCTGGATCCTCACCAATATTTATGGGCCATGCTTACCTGAAAAAAGGTTGACTTTTTGGACTGGTTTGGAAACATTGATATGCCTGATGACTTGGACTGGCTCATTGTGGGAGATTTCAACTTCTGTAGACAGCCTTCTGATAGAAACAAATTGGGTGGAGATGTGAATGGTATGCTTCTCTTTAATGAAGCCATTAATAATTTGGGTCTCATAGAACTACCCCTTAAAGGTAGAAAATTTACTTGGAGTAACATGCAAAAAGAGCCCCTTTTGGAAAGGTTGGACTGGTTTTTTACTTCTGCTTCCTGGACCTAGAGTTTTCCCTCAACTTTTGTTGCTCCTCTTACAAAACCTACCTCTGATCATTTCCCTTGTGTCATTTCCATTGGCACAATGATTCCCAAAGCCCAGGTGTTCAGATTTGAAAATCATTGGATGCATCATAAGGAATTTAAAGCTATTGTTCAAAATGCCTGGAATATTCCTGTGGGCTTTCAGGATTCTGCAAAAAAATCAATGCTAAATTCAAAAATGTGAGAAGGGGACTGAAGCTCTGGGCCAAAAATCCGCCCTGCCTGAAATCACAAATCTGCAATGTTAATGCCACCATTGATCTTCTGGATGTCATGGAGGAAATGAGAACTCTTACTGTCCAAGAATGGAATCTCAGGGATCTCCTGAAAAATCTTATAATTTCTCTGTTACAGGACCAAAATACTTATTGGAAGCGGAGGGGGAAAATTAAATGGGTTAAGCTGGGTGATGAAAACACAAAATTCTTTCATTCCAGAGCTACCATAAGTTTTAGGCATAACTACATTTCCATGCTTAAGGATGTTTCTAATGATGAGATTTATGATCATGATGGCAAAGCAAATCTCCTTTGGAATTCCTTTAAAGATAGAATGGGTACTTATGATAAGCCTGAAATGCACTTCAATCTTAATGACTTGACTAGGGAATGCTTAAGGCAAGAGGAAAAGGATGCTTTGGAAAAACCTTTCTCTGATGAGGAGATTGATGAGGTCATTAAAGATCTGCCAAATGACAAATCCCCTAGCCCTGATGGTTTTAATAATGAATTCATGAAACAATGCTGGCCTATTATTAAGGATGATGTGAAACAGCTCCTTGTGGATTTCTATGAGGGGAAAACTTCCTTGGAAAGCATTAATGCCTCTTTTATCACCCTCATTCCAAAAATTGCAGCTCCTATGACTCCTGCTAATTTTAGGCCTATTTCTTTGCTAAACAATGTCTTCAAGATTATAACCAAAATTCTGGCTAATAGACTGCAGAAGGTCATCCTTAAACTTGTTCACAAGAATCAATATGGTTTCCTCAAACAAAGATTTATCCAAGATTGTTTAGGTTGGGCATTTGAATTCCTTGATCAATGCCACAAGTCCAAAGAAGAAATTTTAATTCTTAAGCTTGACTTTGAAAAGGCTTTTGACAGAATTGAGCACTCTGCAATTATCAATATCCTCAAAGCCAAAGGTTTTGGTGATACATGGATTTCTTGGATTCAGTTGATCTTTGGTTCAGCTTCTTCCTCTGTTCTATTAAATGGAGTGCCTGGGGAAAAAATTATTGCAGAAGAGGTGTTAGACAAGGGGATCCTTTATCTCCTCTCCTGTTTGTCTTGGCTGCTGATCTCCTTCAAAGCATCCTCAATAAAGCGATGAATCTTGGTATTCTTTCCCTTCCCACTGAAGGTGTGTTCTGTCCTAATTTCCCTGTGGTGTAGTATGCAGATGACACTTTATTAATCCTTAAAGCTGATTCTGAGCAACTTTTGTGCCTTAAGGCCATTCTTCATACTTTTGCTCTCTCCACTGGACTCAAAGTTAATTATTCTAAATCCAGTATGATGCCAATTAACATGGACTCTGAGAGGCTTGGACACTTTGCTAATACTCTTTCTTGCCTCACTGGCTCATTACCATTCACCTACCTTGGTCTGCCTTTAAGTATAAATAAGCCTGCAGTGGAACATTTCCTTCCTATTGTTCAGAGAGTTGAGAAAAGGTTGTGTGGGATAGCTGATTTTCTTAATTATGGGGGGAAACTGCAGCTAGTTAAATCTGTTTTATCTTCCCTTCCCATATATTACATGAGCTGTTTTGATCTTCCTGTCACCATTAAGGAACAATTGATTAAATATATGAGGCAATGTCTGTGGAGAAAGAAAACATCTGATGTTCAAGCTAGAGGTAAAGCTCTTGTAGCATGGCAGAAAGTTTGTCGGCCCAAGAACCAGGGGGGATTGGGAGTACTTGACCTTAATGTTCAAAACTCTGCACTTCTTTTGAAGAATTTGGATAAATTTTATAATCACAAGGATATCCCTTGGGTTCACCTTATATGGAACACTTATTACTGTAATGGTAAACTCCCTGGACGAAGTCTAGATGGATCCTTTTGGTGGAAAGCTCATCTGAAATTGATTGACATTTTTAAAGGAATTGCAAAGTGCTTGGTGGGAGATGGAAAATCCACCCTTCTCTGGTCTGATATGTGGAATGATGGTTGTCTACAGCATAAGCTTCCTCATCTCCTCTCCTATGCAAAAAATTCACACATCTCTGTCAATGAGTTCCTGCAGACAGATAATACTCAAGATCATTTTTACCTCCCTCTGTCACAGCAAGCTTACCAGGAATATCAAAGTCTTGAGAAAATTCTTAATACTGGCAGGCAGGGGGAAGCTGACAACTGGAGTTACATTTGGGGCAGTAATTTTTCAGTCCAAAAGGCTTATTATTCTTTATCTGGTTGCCAACCTGTTCAGCCACATTTCTCCTGGTTGTGGAAGTCCTCTTGTCAACAAAAGCATAAATTCTTCTTCTGGCTCTTACTGCTTGATAGGCTAAACACAAGAAACCTTCTGAAAAGGAAATGTTTTCTCTGGCATCATATGAATGTGTGTTCCATGGCTGCATCAGTGAAGAAACCATTCTACATTTATTTTGGGATTGCCCTTTTGCAAGAGCTTGCTGGGCTGAGATCTCGCATGTCCAAGTGGCTGATCAAAATCTTTTTGAAGCTTTAGCCAGTATTAAAAAAGATCTTAAAGTCCCTTTTGTAATAGAAATTATTATACTTGGAGCTTGGGGCATTTGGATTTGCAGAAACAATGAAATCTTCAACAACAAGCATGCTTCGCTTGAGGAATGGAGAGCTATTGTCGCTCAGAAATTAAGATGGGTCATGTATAGAATTAAGAAGAAGTATTATCAGGGCCTCAAAGATTGGATTGAAAATAATTTAGACAGGAGATAGCTGCTTAGAATGTTATCCCTCTTTTGAGGTGGATTGAACTTGTAAATATTTTTTGTAACACTGTATGATATATAAAAATTGCAGTGGGGTACTTTGCCCTACTGTTTTACCCTCAAAAAAATCAACTCATAAATATCATGCTAATAATATTAGCATCTAACTATTTGGATTGCATTGCTGCTATTGCAATACTCTACAGAAATAGGTTCTATGGCTAGAGATTATATTCCTATCTACTCAGCAACTTTGTCTTCTCTTTAGTTGATGTGTATGTTGACTTCCTTGACTTCATTGAAGAGCTTGAGTTGTTGATGACGATTCTCTTTAGCATAAGTTGATGTAGACATCGACTTAATGGCTTCAGAATCTAGCAAGGGTTAGGAAGATACGTTGAGTACGAGCGTACTCAGCAAGTTCACTAGAAAGGAGTGTTTGATGCACTATAACTACAGCCACAGACCATAGGTCGTAGGCAATGCAAGTTTTCGTAAACATTTCTTCAAAGGTTGCTTTTATTCTGAAAAGCTATGTCTGTCAGCCTTCACGGGTTTACCAGAACTTTCATGGAGTTCCTTTCCCGCAGCGTTCGCAGCTCCTTCCCGAAACAGGGAGTAACAAGTTACAGTTTTTACACTCTGCAGAGGTGTGTTACTTTTCCCATGAGAGACCTTAGCATTGTTGCACAACCAAGTCATGAGCTTGTCCATACTTCCTTGGTATGGGACCCAGTCTAAGATCCAAGACAATCACTGCCCTCTCCACGACCCCATATGTCTGCATGATCCTTCGGGGCTGGCTCACCTCCGTTAAGCCCCCTTCCAGGCAGGCTAACACCCTGATGAGTTCCCAAAGACTCTATGAACTGGTGATGCCCTGGCAAGTGCCATATCAAATGGACTATACCACTAAAAACCACTCATAGATAATCTAGACACCAAAAGTGTGGGGCATAAGGGTGCCCACCCATATGTTGGATCCGCACAAGGAATCACAACGTCACGTTAAGGTCGTCTTGCCTCCTTACGAGAGGAAAAGGATACAATTGACTTCTCCGTCCCATTCCAAATATCATGGTTAACACGTAATATACGGTACAAGAATCACTGGCGACATTGGTTGTTAAGTCCTAGATAATATGTTCCTTTACCACCGGAACTTCCATAGTAGGTTATTACCTCATGGTAAATATGAAGGGAATATGCCCTGAGAGGAAATATAAAGTGTTTACTATGTGTATTCCAAGTATATGATAGATGTTTATTTTGCATGCTATAATTGTATTAATACGAAAACCATGTGTGTTTAATAAACAAACAGAAAGTTCCTAGTTATGCATCTCTCGTAAACTAGCTCGTTGATTAACAAGAGGATCAAGGTTTCCTGATCATAGACATTGGATGTGATTAATAACGGGATCACAACATTAGTGTAATGGTGTGATGAACATTCATCTGAAGTATAGCATTACGATCAAAGTCATTGAGTTTATATTGCTATAACAACTTACTAAGTGATCCTAATCCTTAGACCATGAGCTCATGTCAATCACTAACACCGGAAGAGTTTATTGATAACATCAAACGTCACACCATAAAAGGGTGATTATAAAGATGGGTTCAAAACTAATAAAGTGTTATGTTGAGGCCCATGGATCGAGATTGGAATTTGTTCATCCCGATGATGGATATATATACTCTAGGCCCTCTCGGTGATATCACATTGGTTGGCTTGCAAGCAAGTGATTTGATCACTAGAATGTTATATCACGGGAACGAGAAAAGAGTGCATGTCAGTAACAAGATCAAACTAGGTATGGAGATACCGATGATCAAATATTGGACATGTAATATATCGCAAAACAAAGGGATTAAGATACTAGCATAAAAGGTTCCGACGATCACAAGAAAGTCATCGTTGAATGTGTGAGAGTCAGTATGGGCCTCCAGATCCCGCTTCTGATTATTGATCCGAGAGGGGTCTCGATCATGTCCACATTATTCACGAACCGTAGGGTGACACACTTAAGAGACACCGACATCTAATTGGAGCAAAAGTTTCATGCCGGAAATAATAACAAGCGCAAGAATTTATTTCACTAGATACCGAAACAGGTTTTCGGGTGAAATTGCAGAAAGTGTTTTTGCATGTGAAATAGAATTCTAGCAAGGGGTTATATGTGAATGTTTGTTATTAAAGTAATTCAAAAAATTCTGAATAAATAAAAATGGTTTTATTTAATGAGAGTTTGCATTAAATTTGGTGGAAATTTAATGGCAAGTTTGAGTGGGATTTTGAGTGGAGGGAATTGAAAGGATTTTTGTGAGTGGAGTGTCCACCCACATGAATGAAGGAGGGGAGGGGGCAGCCCCCATGGCCGGCGGCCACCCCCTTGGTTGCCCCCCCTCCTCCTATAAAAGGCACCCCCTCTCCTCTCTCTCACTCACACTTCCTCGTGAAGGATCTCTCTCCCCCTCTAGAATTTATCCCCCATGGTCTCGGACTAGCGAGATACATGTTCCCGGTGGCTATTCGGCAAGAAAGAGTTGTGCTTCCGCTGCATCGCTGGAGTGAGGAGGCGGAGGTTGCTCGGTGCCTCGGACGTGTGTGCGAGCACGGATGCGCTGCTGATTTGCGGCGCTAGGACTTCCTCTCGATCTTGAGATCGTCTACATCAACCATGAGTTTAAATCGTTAAGCTTTGTCGGTCTTCAAGGGTATGTTCTCTATGGATATACATCCGCCCGTTGTTTGTATCTAGTAGATAGATCTTGGTACATAGTTGTTCCCATCATAGGAATTTTTTTGTTTTCTATGCTGCGAACCCTACAGTGGTATCAGAGCTAGATCTATGCGTAGATGCTTTACACGGGTAGTACACATATGAGTATGTGGGCGATGATGATCATGTTGTTGCTCCTTAGTTGTAATTTGGATATTGGTGGCATAGTGGGATGAAGTGTCCCAGACAAACTTTACATGTCCTCGCACATGAGACATGTTCCACGCTTGACATGCAACTAGTTTTCATAAGTGGCTAGTGGGTGTCTGTCTCTCCTACTATAGTCAATATCTATTTTGCAACGAGTTGTCAACAATTTGGTTATCCTCGTTGTGGTTCATGTTCGTAGGTAAGAACGGTTCTATCTCGAAAGCCCTAAGCCACGTAAAAACTTGCAATGGATAAATTAGAGGCGTCTAGTTTAGATTGTTGCTGGGCTAGTGTTATGATATGGTGATGTTGTAAGTACAAGTATGAGATGATACTCTTACAACACACATAACGTGTATGTTCCATAGACCTTGGACTTACACATAAAGGTATGATAGTGATCATACTATGGTGCACATGATAGAGATCATATGCGGGAACCATATCATTCCACTAATAAACATGTGATGTTTGATAGCATCTTATATTGTTTGTTTGGCATTTTATTAGCATAATAAGATGATCCCTCATTTAAAATATCAAGATAAGAATGTGTTCTTCCTTTAGTATGCACTGATTATGTTTTTGTCGCTCCAAGACATCACGTGATGATCGGGTGTTCTTGGATCCACGACCATATTTCGGGTGTAAGACAGTTACACACACGAATACTAAGGTTCTTACTTGGCGAGCCTAGCATGTACAGACATGGCCTCAGAACATGGACTGAAAGGTTAAGCATGAGTCATATAGTAGATATGATGCCCATTTGATGCTCGCCTTTGAAGCTACACCGACTCACATGATGATCGGACTTGGTGTAGTGGATTTGGTTCATGTAATCACCAAAAAGACACGAGGGATGTCGTTTTTTAGTGGGAGTTCATTCGTAATGTGGATTAGTTGAACTCAATCTATCATAAACTTAGTCTAAACTTTACAAATTCTGTTGTAGATGGCACCACCTGCTTTTAATTTCAATGTGTTCATGGAGAAGGAGAAACTTGCAATGAACGGTAGCAACTTTACCGAATGGGCCATGAATTTGAGGATTCTCCTCTCTGCTGCACAAAATCAATATGTGCTAGAAGCCCCGCTAGGCCCCCCCACCTTTTGAGGATGCCCCTGACAAGGAGAAGAATGTCTATCAGACTCGTTAGGAGGACCACAACTTAGTTCATTGCGGCATATTGTATGGGCTAGAGCTATAACTTCGAAAGAGTTTCGAAAACGACAATGCATTTGATACAATGGGTGAGTTGAAAATGATTTTCGACACACATGCTGCTGTAGAGAGCTACAATTCTTCAGAAAAGTTCTTTAGTTGCATGATGGAAGAGCACAACTCCGTAAGTGAGCATGTACTCAAGATGTCGGGTTACGCCGATAAGCTTGTGTCCTTGGGAATATCGATTCCCATTGACTTAGGCATCCATCGTGTTCTGCAGTCTCTGCCACCTAGCTATAAGAGCTTTGTGATGAACTATAATATGCAAGGCATGAAGAAGTATCTCCTCGAGCTTCTGTCAATGCTTAAAACTGCAGAAGTGGAGATCAAAAAGGAACATCAAGTGTTGATGATCAATAAGAACACTGGTTTCAAGAATGACAAGAAGGGAAAACGGAAGGGAAGTAAGGGCGGCAAGCCGGTTGCTGTGCCTGAAAAGAAACCCCGAGTTGGACCTAAGTCTGACACCGAGTGCTACTATTGTAAGGGGACTGGCCACTGGAAGCGCAACTGCCCCAAGTATTTGGCAAACAAGAAGGCCAGCAAGGCAAACAAAGGTATATATGATATACATGTTATTGATGTGTACTTGACTAGTTCTCCCAGTAGCACCTGGGTATTTGATACCGGTTCAGCTGCTAATATTTGTAACTCGAATCAGGGGCTACGGAACAAGCGACCGCTAGCAAGGGGTGAGGTCAAGATGCGGGTCGGCAATGGATAAAGCGTTGGTGTGATCGCCGTCGGAACGCTACCTCTCCACTTGCCGTCGGGATTAGTAATAAACTTGAATAATTGTTATCTGGTGCCTGCACTGAGCATGAACATTGTATCTAGATCGTGTTTGATGTGAAGTGATTATTCATTTAAATCCGAGAACAATGGTTGTTCTATTTATATGAATGAAATCTTTTATGGTCATGCACCGATGATGAATGGTTTATTTCTATTAAATCGTGGTAATAATGTTACACATATTCATAATGTTGATGCTAAAAGGATTAAACTTAATGATGATATATCCGCATATATGTGGCACTGCCGTCTAGGTCATATTGGCGTTAAACGCATGAAGAAGCTCCATTCGGATGGACTTTTGGAATCACTTGATTTTGAATCATTTGATACATGTGAGCCATGCCTTATGGGCAAGATGACTAGAACGCCGTTTTCCAGTTCAATGGAACGGGCGACAGATTTATTGGAAATCATACATTCTGATGTATGTGGTCCAATGAGTGTGTCGGCACGAGGTGGATATCGTTATTTTGTTACTTTCACGGATGATTTGAATATATACGGTTATATCTACTTGATGAAACACAAGTCTAAAACCTTTGAAAAGTTCAAGGAATGTCAGAATGAAGTGAAAAATCATCGTAATAGAAAGATCAAATTTCTACGGTCCGACCGTGGAGGTGAGTATCTAAGTTACGAGTTTAGCACTCACATGAAAGAGTGTGGAATTGTTTCACAACTCACACCTGCCAGAACACCATAGAGAAATGGTGTGTTGGAACGTCGTAATCGTACTTTATTGGATATGGTTCGATCTATGATGTCTCTGACAGACTTGCCGTTGTCATTTTGGGGTTATGCACTAGAAACTGCTGCATTCACTTTAAATCGGGCACCATCTAAATCTGTTGAAAAGACACTGTATGAATTGTGGTTTGGAAACAAACCTAAGCTATCATTTCTTAAAGTTTGGGGATGCGATGTTTATGTGAAGAAACTTAAACAAGATAAACTCGAACCCAAAGCGGAAAAATGCGTCTTCATAGGATACCCTAAGGAAACAGTTGGGTATTCCTTCTATCACAGATCCGAGGGCAAGGTTTTTGTTGCCAAGAATGGATCCTTTCTAGAGAAAGAGTTTCTCGCGAAAGGAACTGATGATAATGATCATGAAACTCCGAAAGAGAGTACTACCGAACCTCGCAGATCTAGCAGGACGCGTGCAGCTCCCGAGCTATACAGAAACCCTGTTATGAATTTCATGGTTGATGAAATTGATGACCCTGCGACGTATGAAGAAGCGATGATGAGCCCGGATTCCAACAAATGGTTAGAAGCCATGAAATACGAGATGGAATCCATGTATGAAAATCAAGTTTGGAACTTGGTGGAATTACCTCACGACCGAAAGGCCGTGGAGAACAAATGGATTTTCAAAAGGAAAACTAATGCTGATGGTAATGTGACCGTCTATAAATCTCGACTTGTCGCAAAGGTGTTTCGACAAATTCAAGGAGTTGACTACGATGAGACATTCTCTCCCATAGAGATGCTAAAGTCAGTTAGGATTATGTTAGCAAATGCTGCATATTTCGATTATGAGATATGGCTGATGGATGTCAAAACCGCGTTTCTCAATGGTAATATTGAAGAAGAGTTGTATATGATACAACCAAAGGGTTTTGTCGATCCTAAGGATGCTAACAAGGTGTGCAAGCATCAGCGATCCATCTATGGATTGAAGCAAGCATCCCGAAGTTGGAATCTCCGCTTTGATGAGGTGATCAAAGAGTTTGGATTTGTCCAAACTTATGGAGAAGCTTGTATTTACAAGAAAGTGAGTGGGAGCAATGTGGCATTTCTGATATTATATGTGGATGACATATTATTGATTGGAAATGATATAGATCTTTTAAACAGTGTTAAAGGTTATCTAAACAGCAAATTTTCAATCAAGGACCTAGGTGAAGCGTCATACATATTAGGCATAAAGATCTATAGAGATAGATCTAGGCACCTAATAGGGCTATCGCAAAGTACATACCTTGATAAGATTTTAAAGAAGTTTAGAATGGACGGAAGTAAGAAGGGGTTCTTACCTATGTTGCAAGGCAAGATATTGAGTAAGACTCAAAGTCCGGCTATGGCGGAAGAAAGAGAGATAATGGACAAAGTCCCCTATGCTTCAGCCATAGGCTC
This sequence comes from Avena sativa, assembly GCA_916181665.1. Lineage (NCBI taxonomy): Eukaryota > Viridiplantae > Streptophyta > Magnoliopsida > Poales > Poaceae > Avena > Avena sativa. The sequence continues at coordinate 365,178,740 of OV702297.1, read as the reverse complement.
TATAATGTACGCCATGCTATGTACAAGATCGGATGTGGCACATGCAATTAGTTTGACTAGTAGGTACCAATCGGATCCAGGTTCGAAACACTAGATAGCGGTCAAGAATATCCTTAAGTACTTACGAAGAACTAAGGATATGTTTCTTGTGTACGGAGGTGAAGAAGAGCTCGTCGCTAAGTGTTATGTCGATGCAAGCTTTGACACTGACCCAGATGACTCTAAGTCTCAATCCGGATACGTATTTCTCATGAATGGCGGAGCGGTTAGTTGGAGGAGTTCCAAACAACCTGTGGTGGAGGGATCAACAACGGAGGCCGAATATGTTGCTGCTTCGGAAGCGGCTCAGGAAGCGGTTTGGATGAAGGAGTTCATATCCGAACTAGGTGTGGTTGCAAGCGCGTTGGACCCAATGGTGATCTATTGTGACAACAATGGTGCCATTGCCAATGCCAAAGAACCAAGGTCTCACAAGAATTACAAGCATATTAAGCGCCGGTTTCACTCCATCCGCGAGCATGTCAAGGATGGAGATATAAAGATTTGTAAAGTACACATGGAACTCAATGTACAATATCCGTTGACTAAAACTCTCCCTAGAGCAAAAAATGATCAACACCAGAACTCCATGGGTGTTAGATTCATCACTATGTAACTAGATTATTGTCTCTCGTGCAAGTGGGAGACTGAAGGGAATATGCCCTGAGAGGCAATAATAAAGTGTTTATTATGTGTATTACAAGTATATGATAGATGTTTATTTTGCATGCTATAATTGTATTAATACGGAAACGTTAATACATGTGTGTTTAATAAACAAACAGAAAGTTCCTAGTTATGCCTCTCTCGTAAACTAGCTCGTTGATTAACAAGATGATCAAGGTTTCCTGATCATAGACATTGGATGTTGTTAATAACGGGATCACAACATTAGTGTAATGGTGTGATGAACATTCATCCGAAGTATAGCATTACGATCAAAGTCATTGAGTTTATATTGCTATAACAACTTACGAAGTGATCCTAATCCTAAGACCATGAGATCATGCCAATCACTAACACCGGAAGAGTTTCTTTATAACATCAAACGTCACACCATAACTGGGTGATTATAAAGATGGGTTTAGAACTAATAAAGTGTTATGTTGAGGCCCATGGATCGAGAGTGGAATTTGTTCATCCCGATGACAGATAGATATACTCTGGGCCCTCTCGGTGATATCACATTGGTTGGCTTGCAAGCAAGTGATTTGATCACTAGAATGTTATATCACGGAAACGAGAAAAGAGTGCATGTCAGTAACGAGATCAAACTAGGTATGGAGGTACCGATGATCGAATCTTGGACATGTAATATATCGTGAAACAAAGGGATTAAGATACTAGCGTAAAAGGTTCCGACGATCACAAGAAAGTCATCGTTGAATCTGTGGGAGTCAGTATGGGTCTCCAGATCCCGCTTCTGATTATTGAGCCGAGAGGGGTCTCAATCATGTCCGCATTATTCACGAACCGTAGGGTGACACACTTAAGAGACACCGACATCCAATTGGAGCAAAAGTTTCATGCCAGAAAGAATAACAAGCGAAGGAATTTATTTCACTAGATACCGAAACAGGTTATCGGGTGAAATTGCAGAAAGTGTTTTTGCATGTGAAATAGAATTCTATCAAGGGGTTATATGTGAATGTTTGTCATTAAAGTAATTGACAAAATTCTGAATAAATAAAAAGGGTTTTATTTAATGAGAGTTTGCATTAAATTTGGTGGAAATTTAATGGCAAGTTTGAGTGGGATTTTGAGTGGAGGGAATTGAAAGGATTTTTGTGAGTGGAGTGTCCACCCACATGAATGAAGGAGGGGAGGGGGCAGACCACATGGCCGGCGGCCACCCCCTTGGGTTCCCCCTCCTCCTATAAAAGGCACCCCTCTCCTCTCTCTCACTCACACCTCCTCGTGAAGGATCTCTCTCCCCCTCTAGAATTTATCCCCCATGGTCTCGGACTAGCGAGATACATGTTCCTGGTGGCTATTCGGCAAGAAAGAGTTGTGCTTCCGTTGCATTGCTGGAGCAAGGAGGCGGAGGTTGCTCGGTGCCTCGGATGTGTGTGCGAGCACGAATGCGCTGCTGATTTGCGGCGCTAGGACTTCCTCTCGATCTTGAGATCGGCAAGAGATCGTCTATATCAACCACGAGTTTAACTCGTTAACTTTGTCGGTCTTCAAGAGTATGTTCTCTATGGATAGACATCCGCCCGTTGTTTGTATCTAGTAGATAGATCTTGGTACATAGTTGTTCCCATCGTAGGAAATTTTTTGTTTTCTATGCTGCGAACCCTACAAAATAACCTATAATCATATTATTATGAAAATAGTGTTTTCTGACCTTTTTCAAATGCATGTGATGACAACACTGGATTTGCAAAATACTTTATAGAAAATAATCAAAGGACATGAGAAAGTGTGAACTTGCCTTTTGTGATTGCAAGATTATGCACTCACGGTCTTCGAGACAATATAAGATCCAATATATGAAATCAGCATCATTGGTCCGGTAAGGACTAATGTTTAAAGAAGCAAGATGCTATTATGCATAAGTAATGTAATGCAATTTTATAAACTCAAATCCCTGGAATAAGCATTGATCTAGGGTTTGGATACTGGGAATGGTTCCTTTAGAATGTGTTGTATTTTTGGATAAGCTTCACACTTGTGTTTCTTATTAAGGCTTGTGAGTGTGTGTGAAACAACATGTAATTACATTACCATACAACAATAATATACATAGATGTGGAATGCTACTCAAAGACTACTTATATAAGAATTGCCTTATCTTCAATTCTTACTTTACAAGTATTGGCATTTATAAGGAACTTAAGTATTAACAATCCTAATATACAAGTAAGGTATAAAGTAACATGATTGTGATTAATTGTCGTCTGTTGATTGAAGTGGCAAAAAGAATAACATTTGAAGAAAAGATTTCTTTTCTAAGGTCTAAAAATCTTTGTGGTTAATCGGATGTAGTCAATGTGGTTTGTGCTAGCTTAAATAGTTTTGAATTGAGATGCTTTACGACTTAATTATAGCAGACCAAAGTTAACTATAAAACACATAACAAGGTCTTAGCATTATATTTAAAGGCTTGTAGACTTAAAGTTAACTTTAAGAACATAGATGGGCTTCAGGTGTAATGCTTATGTTATTTGTACTTTGTTCTCCTCATAATGTTTCTTTAAATCTAATTAAGAGTGGTAATACTTCTATTTGAGTAGTCATTTCTTATATTTATACTGGAATGGAATCATTTATCTCCTTATAAAGGTGTGGTTATGGTTTGTGGATAAGTAAACAATATTAGTGACTACTTGTGAAGTCACTATAGTGTTTTGGAATGTTTATAATCTTGTGATTGAATTAAGAGAAAAGGTTTTATCTAATCACAATTTATTCTTGAAGATTTTATAATTGATAAGGACCTTTTTAGAAAATGATCTATACTTATGGTTGAATGATAATTCAATAAGATGGTATTTAAAATGTCTTGAACCATTTTGACTTCATATTATCAGTATTTAAGACTAATACTATTTATTAGACTTCACTAGCTAATTATAGAATTATTAGCAATTTTTATTTACCCTTATATGAATTATCAACTAAGGAAAAAGGTTTAAATTTGAGTTGTTAAGTTGTTTAAACTTTTATTTATCTCAAAAGTGGAATATTATATTTTAACATGTAGGTATTATTTTTGTGATCATTTTGGTATATTACATGTATTTTTTTGATTTATAAATAATAAGATATGATTTTTATAAGATTTAATACTTTATAAATACTTAATAAATAATCAATATTTAATTAAGTGGAATAATAATGCATTATTATAGTTCTTATTTTTCTAAGATTTTTGGAATTTTATTTATATTTTTATCATTTACCATTATTAAAATATGAATTATCAAAGTATTATTACTTATAAAATATTTATTAAATAATATTTATTTAAATTGTTAACATAATAACGTTTGATAATATTTTAATGTTATAGATTTTATTTTTCTGAACTTTTTCATATATTAAACATATTTTTATGAATTATAAAACAAAAGATATTAAATTTGCAAGATTATTCTTTTCTCTAAATTATTTTCTAATTAAATTGTAAATGGTAAATACTTTTTACACCGATACTACTCTAAACTCAGTCACTGACTGGTGGGGCACAGACCATGTTGGATGCCACCTAGGCATGGACTGGTGAACTGGGTAGATCAGGTCAAGGCTGACGTCGGCTTGTCATCATGATGACGACAACACGGCTCCCACCGTCGGTGGATGGTCGCCGGCGGCGAACCTGCGCACGCCTGCGAGCGCAGAAGGGCTTGTTCGAACCGCACGGACACGAGGAACATCACAGTACACGCACCGCCACCTAATGGTCATCGAAAGTACATCGGCGACGAGCTTTTGCGGCGGCGCGGTCGGTTCACTCGCGAGCATGATACTACGCTGAGCGGGAGACGAATCGAAGAGGCCTATGAGACTCGGAAGCTCACCAGGATTATAGAGGAGTGCATGGCGTGACTGGAGGTGGTCGAAATCGACGAGGCCACGATGGCCGGACTTCGGGGAGATAACATCATGGCGTCGATTCCCGCCGCCCCTCCTCGATTCCTTTGACTAAGAGGCTCAGGAGGACAAGGCAAAGACGGGTGCTTGATCAATGGAGCACGGGAGAGCTCAAAACGACGGCAATCAACGGAAACTTGGAGCTAGGGTTTCGGTTTAGAAGAGGAAAACGAGATAGCGAGAGCTTCAGAGGGGAAATGGGGATGAGGGCGAGCGAGGACGTCACGTAGGCATTCTTATTCCCTCCCCGAGTGTCGGCGGCGAGCATCTCAGCGCACGGCGGCAATGGACAGCATCGGCCACTGCCACCGAGCAGCTTCTAGTAGACGAGGAAGACAACGGAGGTCGTTTTGCGGATAACCCCTGGCATGTTTCAGGATTCAACCCGCAGTCCCTCGGCTGGCCCACTTGTCAGCCAGAGAGGTTTACTGAGTGTTGTCCTTGCTGGGCCGCTACTGGGCTTCTGAGGGCTACACGTGAGTAGCAGATAGGAAGAGAGAGAAATAGGCCACGGCCAGGAACTGGGCTGGGCAGTTCTTTTATTTCTTTCTTTCCTAATTTTGTTTTCTTTTCTCTCTAGCTTTTGTATTTACACACTTGTTTTGAATTTTCTTTATGGAAGTTCTTTGCTGAATACTAGCAGCAATAATAAAGTTATTTAAAATCATTTTGTGAACTTTTATTATATAATGTTATACTTCTTTATTTTCTTTATATATATTCTTCTAGTATTTGGTAAGAGCCTTTGTTATTAATATTCTTTCCATAATAAACCATGGATTTATTATAGGATATTTCCTTATTTATTTATAAAATTTGGTTTTAATTAACTTATAGTTTGGAGAAAAATTTAATATAATGATCCTATATCATTATTTGATGCATGATATTCTAAGGAATTAATATGGTTAATGTTATTCCCATGATCTAGGAAATAGCAATGTATATATTTTATTACAACTAACATAAGAGTTAGGGTTTGAATTGTAAATGCTTACCCTAGGGTTTAGGGTACTTAATATACTTATATTCTTTTGTTGATGTGAATACAGATTAATGGCTAAACATATTGTCTTTATGTTTGTGATCTTTAATGATATCACTCTTTAAATTAGGAAGTTATATACTGGAATGTCTCATGGAGAAGAGTTTATAAATATAACTCCTAAACACATATGGTTATGATAGTTGGGAATGACAAAGACATTATTGAGTGAATTGCTATAGGAAAATATTACTATGAGCCATTGCGGAAAAATGATGATGGATCAATCATATGAAATGGATATTATGTTAGGTCATAGATTTAGGGTTTAGGGTTTATCCAGAATTCCTATCTTCCATACTTCATAATTCTGGACTTCTAATTAAGGAATTCCTTTTCTAGATATTCTACTTCTTCATATCCATCATCATGTGTTCACATGATGAGCTTTGCTTCATAAGAACAATATTATCAACACTTCCTCTTTACTCATCACCATCATTACTCCAGTAGATGTACATATCAAACTACTCTCCTCAAAATCTTACTATCATATAAGAGGAATAACACTACTTTAATAACTCCATGCTACACTAGCTTTAGCTTAACCATACTATCTTATATTTACTTAACTCCAGTAACTCATACTACAACCTCACATTATATTTATGTGACCTGCCAGGACTAACCTAGGATAACACATCTATACTAGGGTTTAATCATGCTTTATCCACCAATGTCACTTATACATGATACAAGCATTCAATCTTAGTGACTAGAGCATGATCATTATAATCCTTTGATCATTTATGGCTTAGGTTTTTAGTTGGCTAATCAAGGCCTTCATCAATACAACATTACAGTTGTATTATAATTATCTTCCCAGTATCTCTTACTGATAACAAGATATTATTCTTTGACTAAACCTACTTGATCCAATAGGATTACTCCTAGTAAATGTCTTCTTGATCCTTGTAATCTTCTTTATCACCATATATAATTATATCTTCCAGATTACTCTGCTATCCATTCAGGAGTGAGTTAACTCCATCAACTATCCTATTGCTTTGATTCTCTTCAAACACTCCCATCATATAGATGATATCTAAAACTAGTATTACTATTTACCTCTTCTTACTTCTTTCTTTATATGACTTAAGTGAATGCTATGTTAAGGACAAGATTTGGTAGATCAAGAATTGATAGGTTAATAATTGGTGAATCAATAGTTGATTACTCAACATTGATGAACAATAGATATATTAATAAGATTCAATAGAGATGATAATGATTGATATGGGAAGAAAAATATATGGTGAATGATCTTTACTTAGTTTCTTTCCTACTCAATCTCACTAAAGAGTTAAGTTTAGGTATTACCATGATACTCATGGTATAAGTAGATAAGATTAAGATAGATCAAGATTTAGTTGTTACATTCCTATTACTTAAGTTATATTCATAACTTGGTATTCATGAGTTGTGTAATGAATACTAGGATATGATCTCTTAAAGATTAACATCAAACATTAAGTAATATGTGGTGGTTTAGTTTTAGTACATTTGATCTACCCTTAGATCAAATCATGTTTACCCAAAATAAGGTTTTAACAAAGATCATATTGAAACTTATCGCAGTCAACTTGATGATCTACTTCAATTCCATCAAGTAGAGAGAAGTTTCAATCACTTTGACAAGTTTTATTAAAAAGTGCGAAAATTATTTGGATTTTCTATGCATGAATGCAATGCACACATCTGGGTTCAGCTTATTTCTAAGCTCTAACGCTGGAATGTTACATTAACAGTAGCAGTAAAACAAAGGCAATAGTAACAATAGTAGCAAACAGTAGGATATGAGTGCGATAGGCATAGGGATGGATGGACGGGCGTTGCATGGACAAGTCTAAACATATAACTTCAAGATCTAGGGCATTTGCAGATAAATAAGATAAAACATCCATGTCACATCCCAAAATTTTGCAAATTTTGAAATGTGGAAAAACTTAAACAAAATGAAAAACTAAGTCTTGGAAATTTGAGGAAACAAAAACCTTTTGACTATTTAATATAACTCCTTCAAAACAAAAACTAAATAAAACAATTTTGTTTGTGAAGTTGTATGCATGTTTTCAAAACCTCAAAATCATGAAGCATGCATGGTTGCATTTTAAAATTAAGAGAAATAACTTTCTTCTCAAAGTTAAAATGACCACTTAATAACATGAAACTTTGGATATATTCCATATTTAAAATATACAAAATAATTCCTAAGTGAGCTAAAAATATAAAGGACAAAATTATAAAACCATAGAAATTAGTTTAACTCTATTTGAAGCTCTAGATAAAATGATTTGAAATTTATAAAAATATAGGAAGAAAAATAAACTCAAGTTAAGACAATGACTAAAAACGAAATAAAAGTATTCTTAAATGAGTGATTATGATAAAGAATAAAATTATAAAGCTAAGAAAATTGGTTTGAACCTTTTTGGAGCTCTAAATCAAAAGATATAAAATAAACAAGAATTGAGAAAATATACTGTATAGGCCTATGTGCCATGCTCAATTTTTTAAAATAAATTATACTTTATTAAAAAAATATTTTAAATATTCTAAATAGAGTAAACTATCAACTTATATTTTATATAAATTTTCTTAAAAAGTTCGATATAAATTTGAATAAAATTGAAGAGACAAATTAGAAACTAGAAAATAAAACAGAAAAAGAAAAAAAGAAAACGTTGAAAAAAAAGAGAAAGAGCAGCCCAAGCCCAGCCAGCCCTCCATTTCTATTTTTTTTCTCATTCATTTTCTTGTTGGGCCGGTTTAGCCAAGCCCATCTAGACCAACCCAACACGATCGATCCTCTTCCTCCTCGTACACATACATAAGCTCAACGTTCATGGCTATAGATCTTTCTCTCCTTCCCCCATCAATTCCAATGACCGTTTTTTCTCGACTTTAAAACGAAAAATGTTTACAATCAAGTGGAGGTTTTATTCAGGCCATTAATTTTTCACTTTAGTACCTTAATCTCTTAGATCAATACCGTGAACCGAACATACGTACATCGGCATACATCTCTTGATCTCCCTCTCTAGAGCATATCAGGACGAACTGAGAGAACCATCACGTACCTCTAGTCCTCCTCCTTCACTTTCGTTCCTAAACTTTCTCGAGAGGAACTCCGTAGAACACACACCAACAATACCAAGATCAGCCTAAAACCGGAGTTCATCGCTAGATTGCTTCATCCTCGGTGAGTCCCTTGTCAATTCCTTCTACCATAAGACTACTCTTGATGTTGTCTACCTCCAGGACATGATTGTTCATTATATTGTTGTAGTTGGCCACGCTGCCGACGTCGCACGTTGCTCTAACCGTGGATTGCCGTCACCTTTAGGGACGAACGACCTTAAAATCACGTCCAGTAGCACTGCCTCGGCGTCCTCTACGCCGTCCATATCTTCTTCTACTCCGGATACGTTCCTAGCGACGGGAACGACAACGCCAAGCCCGTGCCCGCAATCCGGCGAACTTCTCCTGCGAGCTTTTCTAGTGAGCCATCCTGGACCATTAGATCTTCATCTAAAGGTCATCATAGATCACTTAAATGAAGGGGTATCCTCCAATTAGAATCTGCCAAGTGTCATATCTATTCCTATTTTCGGATTTTTAGACATAAGAACACACAAACTTGCAAAAATTATATCTTTAGTTCTGTATATCCAAATTTATCAAGTAATATGTCTATGGATTCACAAAAACGAGTAGAACACAGTGGAGCCATAATTCGGTATTTTTGAGTTAGTTAAAATCACGTTTTATACAGAACCATTTGTGGAGTATTTTGAGTATAAAAATTGTTGTGTAAATTATTTTTAAGTGAATCCTTTTGCAAATAGTTGTAAATTGAACCCTTTGTACAGTAAGACCAAAATATAATTTTATTCTAGTATAAATAAGACCGTGGCAATTATTTAGTGAGAATGACATTTCCAAGTGTTAGAAAATATTGCTAATTGCTACAATTGCACAAATGGTTGCATTTGTAATCTTGAAAATATAAAATGTTCAGAAATCACTTAGTAATGTTCAGAACCTTGTTATAAAAATTTGTACAATAAAAATTTCCATCTTGCATGTTTGCATACTTTGCATGATTTTTGTGTTGTCATTAGTGTTGATCTTGTGTATGTTTTGTCTTGGTTGTTTTGCTTGATAGATTGTGTTGATTGTCAAGTATGTTATTGCGAAGAGTGTACCAACACCACCAACTATTAAGGCAAGTGGCACTATCATCCATGTCCTACTATTTTCATTACACTTAGTGGAATTTTTGTAGTATGCATGATATGGCTACTATGTTACTATGCTATGCTATGTCCTATTAGGATATCCTTTATATCCTCCTTAGTGGAAACATCGTAGTTGTAGTATGCTTATCCTTGCTATAGATTCGGGGTGGAATACCATGTTATGATTATATGAAGTGTTGGAAAAATATATGTTTTATATAATAAAACAAGTACTCAATGAACCACATGGGTGGAATGAGGATACTCAATTATGGATAAGGTGGCAACAAAGAAAACCATGTTTATATGGCTATCTTTTTGTATATGCACTAGAAGAAAACCACCCAGGGACTTAGATATTGAACATGTTTCTCGTACAGTGGCTTCCATGTATAGCCACATGCTAAATGGGCTCTGGCTTAGTCAATTACATAGTGAAATACCCTTGCATTGGCACCTACTCAGGTTAACCGGATTCATGTATTGGAAATATATCCTTGCATTGGTGCCTGGTAGACAAGCTAGCATTGTGTATTGGGAGGACTTCTATGGAAAGACTTTGCCACATTCTTGATCTGCCGGTACTCCATTTGGTGTGTACTTATCCAGCGGCCACTGGTGGCGTCAAGACGATATTGTGTCATGTGAGTAAAGTGTACAACTTCTGCAGAAGATCAAATTCTAAGTACTTATTAGTGTCCCCGGTTATGGACAATTCTGAGCAACTAAGGCCTAAAGCTATGGAAGATCTCGACATTCCAATTTTTCAAAGTAAAACTTGATGGTGTTAACAAGGGATTAGAAGCACTTGGAGTTTCCAAGGAGTTCAGAAAGATTGTCAAAAGATCAAAACTATTTTGAAAAAATAGGATAAAACTATATTGCTTTCTGCAAATGAGCCTAAATCCTACTTAGCCAAATATGCATATATTGATAGGTTCCAACTCATTTCCACATAGTAGTGAAACTTGCCAATACAATTCAAATGTATTGACCCTTGTGGCTATAACCTATATGTTGCAGGTTTGTTTGATGTTAGTGAAGTGTGCTGATTAGGATTACAAGTCTACAACCAACATGTTTGCCTGTGGCACTTTGAAGATGAAGGACTCCATGTTATAGTTATTTCTGCTGCATTGTAATGAGATAGCCAAATGAGCTATGTAAGATGTAAGGAATTATTTTATTCCTGGTTATAAAGTTGTATTATGACCTTTGTTTCTTGATATTACATCTTAACTGTGGATGCTAGCTATTGATCCAGGGACTAGCATTGTAAACACAGGGATCTCTACCTTATTAAAGGTTGGGACCGCTACAATCCAAGTACTAAACAATCATAGGCATGTGTTCCATATATAGTCATACATGCTCGCAATGAGAACTTGCACAACATCTTTTGTCCAGCCAGCCTGTTGCAGCGGGGCCTCAAGGAATCTACTTGCAATTAAGGTACTCCTTTTAATAGAGCACTGGAGAAAAGCATTAACACTCCATGAACACACGTGATCCTCACATCACATCCATCCCCTCCGGCTGTCCCAATTTCTGTCACTTCGGGGCCTTTGGATCCGGACAATGATATGTGTACACAACTTGCAGATAAGATCACAAAAAATACTATCATCACGAATCAACAATAAGTTCAGATCTGAGATCATGGCACTCTGGCCCTAGTGACAAGCATTAAGCATAACAAGTTGCAACAAAGTCAAATAGCACTAATAGAGATACTAGGAACCATGCCCTAACAATCTTATTCGATTACATGATAGAACTCATCCAATCCCTACCATCCCCATAGCCTACAGCGGGGGATTACTCATTCATGGATGAGGCAAACATGGATGCTTGATGGAGAGGCATTGTTGATGATGACGGCGATGATCCTCTCCAAATTCCCCGTCCCGGCAGGGTGCCAGAACGGAGTTTCTGGTTCCGAATCGCGGTTTCTGGTGGTGGCGGCGCAGCGGAACTCTTTCTGGAAAAACGTCGACCACCTGAGTTTTTAGGTCAGAAGGCAACTTATAGGCAAAGAGGGAGGCCGAGGGGGTGCCTGAGGCGGCCACACCCCCTCCAGACGCGGCATGGCCTAGCCCGCGCGGCAGGGGGTGTGGGCCCCTCAGGCCCCTACTCTGTCTCGTGTTCTGTCTCCGTGAGTCTTCTGGTGGAATAGGATTTTTGGCATATTTTCTGGCATTTTTCCTGATAGTTGATTTTCTGCACAAAAACTAGACACCAAGGTAATTCTGCTGAAAACAGCGTCAGTCCGTGTTAGTTGTATCCAAATCACACAAGTTTAGAGGAGAAACAATAGAAAAAGTGTTCGGGAAAGTAGATACGTTTTGGACGTATCAGTCACCTCAACCCTAGTCGCCGGCCTCCTATCTACCTCCTCCATCTTTCTGTTCCGGCTTAGGTGAAGCCCTGCAGATTTATCCTCCACTACCACCACCTCCACACCGTCATGTTGTTGGGATTCCGAGGGGATCTACTACCTCCGCTGCTTGCTGGAACAAGTGAGAGGAAGGTCTTCATCGACTACGTATGTGTCATCGACTGTGGAAGCGCTGCCGGAACGCGGTGCCGGAAGGATCGTATACACGATCTTGATATTGGCAAGTGATCGACTACATCAGCCATGTGAATCTGATCTCGTTAAACGCTTTATATCTACAAGGGTTAGTTCTCTACAATCTCGTTGCACCGATCTCGTAGATTAGATCTTGACTTTGCTATAGATTGGATCTTGGTTTTGTTCATTATCGCAGTAGATTTTTTTTGTTTTCCTTGCAATGAACCCTACATACATCCCATGCTATAATTGTATTTAACCGGAAACATTAATACTTGTGTGTTTTGTGAACATAAAAGAGTCCCTAGTAAGCCTCTTGTTAAACTATCTTGTTGATTAATAAATGATCATGGTTTCTTGATCATGGACAATGGATGTTATTAATAACAAGGTCATATCATTAGGAGAATGATGTGATGGACATACTCCTATAGTTAGCATAGCATAAGATCAAGTAATTTAGAGTTTGTTTGCTACAAGGTTTCAAATACATAGTAACCTAATCCTTCGACCATGAGATCATGTTAATCACCATCACCGGATGGATGCTTTGATGCCATCAAATACCACTTCGTAACTAGGTGGTTATAAAGGTGGCATTAGGTATTCTGAAAGTATGGATTGAAGCGCATGGTCAAGAGTGGGATTTGTCCATCCATATGATAGATAGATATACTCTGGGCCCTCTCGGTGGAGTGTCATCCAATTGGCTTGCAAGCATGTGACTAGGTCACAATGGATGTCACATCACACTACGAGTAAAGAGTACTTATCGGCAACGAGGTTTAACTAGGTATAAGAGATACCGACGATCGAACCTCAGATAAGTAAAGTATCACGCAACAAAGGGAATCAATATCGTATGTAAATGGTTCATTCGATCATGAAGTCATCATTGAAATATGTGGGAGACATATGGATTTCCAGATCCCTCTATTGGTTATTGACCGGAGAGGTGTCTCGATCATGTCTGCATAGTTCACGAACCATAGGGAGACACACTTAAGGAGTCGATGTTGTTTAAGTAGATATGGAATATGAGTTGGAGACCGATTATTGTTCGGAGTCTTGGATTGGATCCAGGACATCACGAGGAGATCCGAAATGGTCCGGAGAAGAAGATTCATATAGGGAAAGTGGTTTTCCGGGGTTCGGAAAAGTTTTGGTGTTTTGACCGTATGTGTGACCGACTCGAAAGCGCTGCCGAAACGCAGAACCGGAAGGATCGTCTACACGATCTTGAGATCGGAAAGTGATCGACTACATCAACTACGAGAATCCGATCTTGTTAAACGCTTTGGATCTATGAGGGTTAGTTTTGTACAAACTCGTTGCACCAATCTCGTAGATTAGATCTTGGCTTGTCCATAGATTAGATCTTGGTTTTGTGTGTTCTTGTAGTAGAATTTTTTTGTTTTACATGCAACAAACCCTACATTACCAACTTTGGCCTATAGTATTACTTGTAGTCCAATATGTACTTAGTACTGACTCTGTATCATAGCAAGATAGGTCTCTCTTGTAAACCCTAGGCTGAATGACTATATAAGTCGTCCTAGGGGAAAGCCTTTAGGGCATAACCACAACCTACTCGCACATGCGAACCTCTCTTGTAATCCGCCATAACATCCGGCTCTTCCAATATATTACTGGGTTGCTAGCAGGAGTAGGATCCGATCAGCACTGTGGAATCTAAACCTAGGTAAACTTGTGTGCTCACCGTCCGCGGAACACCGTACTCTCACACCCCACTCTTCCAAACGCTCTTAGGACCCCCTATGGCGTACTTGTCATCAATCTGATGACATCCACAGGTGATGGTGGAGTAATACACTTAGTTTAGAGGCCAGAAGCACAGCTGGGAGGTTGTCTCTTTCACATCAGGGAACCAGCAACACGACGGCGTGCCTAAGGTGAAGTCATCTCCCACGTGCATAGTTCTTCTTGGAACCGCGATCACGAGAGCCAACGAGAGGGAGAGAAAACCCCGAAGAAATTATGCCTTGGGATTTGTGGTGTGCTTCCCTCCCCCACGTGTCCCCTCCTTATATAGGGGGAGGGGAGGGACGGCAGCGGCGGCTAGGGTGGCCCCACCCCGTGTGCCGTGCCCTGGCCGGCCGCACCCTCCACTTCCTCCTTGGGGCGGCGGCCCCACATGGGCCATTCTCTCCGAGAAGTGGCCCATTAAGGTGGCTGCCCAAAAATTATATTTAAATTAGATTTTAATATTTAATTCCAACAATTAATATCAAAATCATATTTATTTAATTCCATATGATCCATAACTTCTTTTGAATCACTCCATACTGCCTTCAGATTCTCTCGGAACACTTCCGGATCTTTCATCTCTTTCTTCCGGTGATCCCGATGATTCAAAAACAATCTCCAAGCATTACCGATATAGATCAAAAATGAAAAAAAGAAAGCATTGCCTTCTTTACTATATCTTGTATTTATCTTACTTTTGCCCTAGGGGTCTCTTTATCATTTAACAAATGTCTGGCACTTTGGATTAAGAATTGGTGGAATACCAGGGAATCCGAAATTCTCTTAACTGATATTCAAGAGAAAAGGATTCTAGAAAGATTCATAGAATTAGAAGAACTTTCTCTCTTGGACGAGATGATAAAAAAGAAATTAAAGACACATGTACAAAAACCTCCTATAGGAATACACAAGAAAATAATAAAATTGGTAAAAATATATAATGAGGATCATCTCCATATCATTTTGCATTTCTCAACAAATATAATTTGTTTAGCTATTCTAAGTGATTCTTTCTTCTAAGTAAAGAGGACTTGTCATTTTTAATTCTTGGGTTCAGGAATTCTTTTGTAACTTAAATGACTCAATAAAAGTGTTTTTATTCTTTTAATTTTTTGTTGGATTTCACTACACCCGCGGATGGGCTCCTAATGAGCCGATTTTCACAATTTTTTTGTAGTTTTCCATTAATTCGAGATACATGTTTAAAATTTTAGATCTTTTTGTTTAAACCGCCTATCTCATTCGCTTGTAGTATTTTATCATTCAATTAGTGAAGCATAAATTTATTCCATTTACTACAATAAATGTGATTATCTGTGACGCATATTCTATAATGATTCAGTAAAAAACATCACATTCTATAAAAAACATCACAATTTAGATGAATCCCTGATGTTTTTTACCGAACCTTCATAGAATGTGTGTCATACATAATCACATTTATTGTAGTTTCCTGATATTAATTAAATTAGCATCCTTCTTTACAAAGAAAAGCCTTTTCCATTTTAGCAAAATTCTTTCTTTTTATTTCTATATGCTTAAGGTATTTATTATTTCAGTATAATTATTGCGGTAGAATCACAACAAACTCGCATATAGGGAACTAAATTAATTTAGCTACCTACCTAATTTATTGTACAAATTCAGGGATCCACGATTGGACATGGAAAATAGAAATACATTTTCTTGGGTAAAGGAACAAATGACTCGTCAATTTTTGTATCGATCATAATATATGTAATAACTCGGATATCCATTTCAAATGCATATAACCCTTTTTGCGCAGCAGGGTTATGAAAACCTACGAGAAGCAACTGTATGAATTGTATGTGCCAATTGCCATTTAGCTAGAAAGCCCGTGGATATTGAATTTCGCCAAGCTGGACTTCTTCTCGATAGTGTATTTGAAGAGGTTCTCGGAATTCCTTATGATATGCAAATGAAGCAAGTTGTTGCTACCCGAAAAAAGGATTATTGAATGTGAGTGCTGTTCTTATTTTGCCTGAGGGATTCAAATTAGCGCTGCCTGACCATATTTTTCATGAATTAAAAGAAAAGATAGAAAATCTATCTATTTTAGAGTTATCGTCCCGATTAAATATATATTCTTGTGATAGGCCCTGTTTCCGGTAAGAAATACAGTGAAATTGTTTTTACCATTCTTTCGCTCTACGAAGAAAGATTCCCATTCTTCGATTTGCTCTCCCCGTCGCTGCCGGGGGTAGGCGGTGGTGGACACTCGGGGAAGAGAGGCTTGCCGCACATCCCGGCGGCGTTGTCCGTGAAGCTGGCGAGGCCGAAGGACCCGACGTTCTTGGGGATCGGTCCGGTGAGGTTGTTGCTGGACACGTTGAAGCTCAGGAAATTGGAGAGGTCGAAGTCCGGGATGGTGCCTTGGAAGTTGTTGTCGTTGGCCATGAACCTTACCAGGCCGGGGATCTGACGGAGGCTGTCGGGGAGCTCGCCGGAGAAGCCGTTTCCGGAGACGTCGAGTACGAGGAGCTTCCTGGACTGGCCGAGGGAGCTCGGCAGGCTTCCCGACAGCCGGTTGCGGTCGATCAAGAAGTGGGTGAGGCCCGCGCAGGCCGAAACGCCCGCGGGGAGCGCCCCGCTCAGCGAGTTATTCTGCAGGTTGACCACGCGGAGCGCCGGCGCCGCGCAGAGCAGTGAAGCGTCGATGGTGCCGTTGAGGTGGGACTGGAGGTCGATGGCCTTGATCTTTCCGGCGTTTCCGTCGCCGTTGTTGAAGCACACGACCTGCCTGCCCCAGTTGGAGGCGTTGCCGTTGCCGGTGGCGCCGGGGCACGGGTCGACCGACTCGTCCCAGCCGAGGGCCCGCGCCGCCGCCTGGCCGCCGTCGCCGCCCCGGCGAGCGTGGCCAGGAACTCGACGAGGGATTCCTTCACGTCGTCCGTCTCCTCGCCGCGCGCCTCGTACGAGCAGCACAGGAGCAACGCCACCGCTAGGACGGCAAGAGTCCTCCCCATGATCTCTGGTGATCGGACACGACTCACTGAACCCTGCCGGCCGGTGTGCCGAATAGAAGTGAACCCTACTGTCTGGACGTGGATTAAGATGGCGCGGGAGGAGGCTGGGATATGGCTGCAGCATGCATGGCGCTGGCACGCACGAGCCGCTCACTTCCAAGCGGACAAAGACGGCGAAGTTTTCAAAGGCCGGTGTGTGTTGGCGCGTGTGCTGGGGCCAGGCAGCCTGGGACAAGGTGGAGGCGCCATATGCCGGCCGGGAGTGCATCTCTCCATCCCCGTCTCCGGGCCGGCCCGGGGCGACGGCACGAACAGGGGGCTTACTGCTCTTGTGCAACGTTGTTGAGATGAACCATCTTTTAAGGAAATAACTTCTGTGCATGATTTTGGTGGTCCAAATAGCTAAGGCCGATCCAGTTGTTTTTAGATTTTAAGCATCAAAACAAAGTAATACTATTTGTTATCGTTAGGATTATTTGAGGTGGGCCCAAACATATGACCGTTGTGACACGAACTGGCAAGTGGACCCATGGCGTGCTGACTTGGACGTACACGGTCTGAACAACTCCGGGCCACACCTCAATCTTACGTGGCCACTCTCATTGTCAAAGACCGTTCCGATCGGTCCTCCGCGTTGAGCCCTCGCCCCCCTCCCCCATTTATCGCCCTCTTCCCCGTCACCGGCGGACAGCCAGCCAGCTTGGAGGGCGGCGCCGCCGCCGAATAATCACAGCCATCGCAGTCGACATGGTCGGCGGGAGCGGCCGGAAGCGAGGACAATGTGCCTTTCTTTATCGAATCTTAGGTCAGATTCCGATCCGGTTCATCGATTTTAGTAGTATAATTTGGGGGTTTTTTCTCGCTTAATGCTTGAAATTGAGAAATTTTTGCTTGCTTGCGTACTTGCAGTGCCCTGATTCGCTATATGATTCGGATTTTTGTGGCAATGATGAAGATGCAAAGAATGTGTGTTACCATCGGCAACGGCTGATTAGAATGGTAGCATTTGAACGCACAAATATGGGTAGAAAGTTCCTAGGATATGGAGTTGTGAGTAATTTCTAGATATTTTTTGAAATTTGGTGTAACTTGGTGAATTTTGTTTGACGAACAAGTGTTTTGTTTGCTCGTTTTGTTTTTAGGAAGGTGATAACTGTGGTTATGTACGTTTTGAAGATCGTGAGTGGCCTGCAACATTAAAGAAAGCTTTGTTGAAGGTTTGGTTCACGTTTGAGCAATGTAAGCTTGAAAAGGAATCAACTGAAGAAATATTGAGGAAGGCATTGGAGGAGAAGGAAAAAACTATGGATGCGGGGATGCAAATTGAATTGCAGACAGCTGACTTACTTTGTGAGTACAAAGAGAAGGCTGATGCATCTAAGAACAAGTTTAAGAAAGTTAGGAAACATAATATGCAGAATGACAATGTTGTGTTGTATGCTCTCTGTGACATTGTGTTTTCTTCTAGATGTTCTGTTAGGTGTGTGGAGTAGCAAGTGAGTTGTAGTAAGGATGAACAATGGAATATGTTTAATCTTTCGCAGTTATGTTGCATTACAGTTGAATTCAGTTTAACATCAGGTTCATGACAATAAGCCAACAAGCCAACAAAGGCATAATTCATAACAATAAGCCAACAGGCCAAAACATCTAGCACAAACACATGACATTACATTAGAATTCAGTAAAAACGATACATGACAATAAGCCAACAAAGGCAGAATTTAGTACAATCGATACATGGCATTACACATGAATAACTAACAGAAACACGAAGTCTGAATTTTTTCGGGCCCTTCAGTCATTCCCCTCCAGCAAATCCACCGCCGTTGTGCCCTCCGAAGCAGTACCCACTAGCTCTCACCTGAGGAGGGACACTTCCGTCGATGATGCCGCCGAAGAAACTGAACTTGTGCGTGCACTTGGTGTCGCCGATGTCGTCCTGGTACTTGAGCGGCAGGTCCGTGATGACCGGGCCACGATCAACCACTTCGGAGATTGATGAGCTTGGCGCCAGAGGAGTGGTCGGGTCGTCAGAGTCGTAATGTGGCAGGATCTCTGGCTCTGGCACCTCGGCGAGGAATTTCTTGCGCACATGTGATGGTTGCTCCATCCACGCCTTGACATAGAGGAACCAGCTGTCCTCTAGCTCTAGCATCTCCACCAGGTGACCGCCCAGCTCGTTGACGAGTCGTCCAACGACGTTGGGCTCCCATGCCTCCCGCGGTAAGCGCTCGAATGTGAGCTTCGTCTCATACGGGAGCTCAGAGGGCTCCGCACCCTGACCACGCCACCAACAGGAAAATCTCAGCGGCTCTCCGTCGGTGTACACTTGGCTGGACATGTGGAGCATGGTGGTCCTCCTCGGACCGGAACCAAATGAAAAAGTCAATCGGTGATGCACTTGCGTGGACCTTGACGTGACGGGGAGTCACTCCACAGCGTCCAATCAACGCCACTAGCACGACCTCCGGCGAAAAAGGAGGATGACGGCCTCCAAAATTCGCCTCTAACGCGCGACCGCGCCACTTGGCCTCCAGATTCAGCATCCTGGTCGTGTGCGGGAGAAGCATCCACCCTTGCTCCGAGCGGAGGCCTGGATCGCCGACGCGGAACAACTCCTTCGAGAACTAGCTAGCGGTGGCAACTCATCGTTGAGGGCCAGGTGGGCAAGGCCAGGAGCGCTCGATCTAGGGTTTGGGTGGGAACGAATGGGAAATTTTGGGGTCAAATTTGGAGGAACAAGCGGCTAGCGGCTATAGGGTTAGGGATGGCGCAGGCCCAACTGCAATGTAGCCTGGGACAAATACAACGTATCCAGGCCCATTAATAAAAGAAGTGTACCTTGGCAAAAAAAAGTGCACATGCGAAAAAGGAGGATGACGGCCTCCAACATTCGCCTCTAACGCGCGACCGCGCCACTTGGCCTCCAGATTCAGCATCCTGGTCTTGCGTGGGAGAAGCATCCACCCTTGCTCCGAGCGGAGGTCCGGATCGCCGGCGCGGAACAACTCCTTCGATAACTAGCTAGCGGTGGCGACTCATCGTTGAGGGCTAGGTGGGCGAGGCCAAGAGCGCTCGATCTAGGGTTTGGGTGGGAACGAATGGGAAATTTTGGGGTCAGATTTCGAGGAACAGGCGGCTAGCGGATGTAGGGTTAGGGATGGGGAAGGCCCAACTGCAATGTAGCCTAGGCCAAATACAACATATCCAGGCCCATTAATAAAAGAAGTGCACCTTGGCAAAAAAAAGTGCACATGGGTCATTGACATAGATTTTTCATTTCGGATTTTGTTATTTTGCTCATCTAGAGTGTGCCAAAGTTTATCATTGGTCCTTTTTAATGGATTTCAGTTGCTTTGCATAGTTTGGACAAATTTTGGTGCCAATGAGTTCAACATTGGCCATTTTTAGTGGATTTTACTTGCAAAGTTTGGCCTAATTTTGGTGCAATGACATGTAGAGTGTACCAAAGTTTAAACTTGGCCCCTTTTTAGTGGATTTTATTTGCTTTGCATAGTCTGGCCACGTAGAGCCAAATGCTCATTTCTTTCTTGAGTAGACACTGTCACATAGATTGACAATACAATAAAACAACTCGGTCACATAGTAGACATGGTCACATAGATTAATATATTATATTATAAAGAAGAAACATAGAGAGGGGTAATATAGCATCCCCTTACAACATATAGAGGGGTATATCCCCTTACAACATATAGTGCATAAAAACATAAAACATAAAGGAAACTAATGGCCACAAGCTCCAAGACTCGACCACCAACACGGTCACTCCACCCCCTTGGATCCTCCTCGACGCCGGACATCCTTGGCCCCTCACTCATCATCCTCTGGCACGATGTAGGGGAGAGTGTGCATGTCATCTGGGGTGGGGAAGATGTTGTGGAAGTTCGTTAAGATGTTATAGGTAGTGAATACGATAAACTCGCATCCACACCAAAACACCTGGCCGAGGAGGTGGTAAGCATCATAGGGGTCGGTGAAGTTGACATAAAGCTCGATGACGAACTCGTTGTTGCCGTTGGCGACGTCGTAGTGTTCCTATAGCTGAAACGCGGAGTGATAAGCCCAAGAGGCAATAATAAAGTGGTTATTATTATATATTTGTGTTTATGATAAATGTTTACATTCCATGCTATCATTGTATTAACCGGAAACATTAATACTTGTGTGTTTTGTAAACATAAAAGAGTCCCTAGTAAGCCTCTTGTTAATCTAGCTTGTTGATTAATAGATGATCATAGTTTCCTGATCATGGAATTGGATGTTATTAATAACAAGGTCATATCATTAGGAGAATGATGTGATGGACACACTCCTATAGTTAGCATAGCATAAGATCAAGTCATTTATAGTTCATTTGCTACAAGCTTTAAGATACATAGTAACCTAATCCTTCGACCATTTTATCATGTTAATCACCATCATCGGATGAGTACTTTGATGATATCAAACACCACTTCCGTAACTATGTGGTTATAAAGGTGGCATTAGGTATTCTAAAAGTATGTGTTGAAGCGCATGGATCAAGAGTGGGATTTGTCCATCCATATGACGGATAGATATACTCTGGGACCTCTCGGTGGTATGTCATCCAATTGGCTTGGAAGCATGTGACTAGGTCACAAGGGATGTCATATCATGGAACAAGTAAAGGGTACTTACCGGTAACGAGGTTGAACTAGGTATAGAGATACCGATGATCAAACTTCGAATAAGTAAAGTATCACACGACAAAGGGAATCAGTATCGTATGTAAATGGTTCATTCGATCATGAAGTCATCGTAGAAATATGTGGGAGCCATATGGATTTCCAGATCCCTCTATTGGTTATTGATCGGAGAGGTGTCTCGATCATGTCTGCATAGTTCAGGAACCGTAGGGAGACACACTTAAGGATTTAATGTTGTTTGAGTTGATATGGAATGTGAGTTAGAGACCAAATGTTGTTCGGATTCTCGGATTGGATCCAGGACATCATGAGGAGATCCAGAATGGTCCAAAGAATAAGATCCATATAAGGAAAGTCAACTTCTGAGGTTCGGAAATGTTTTTGGTGTTTTTATCGGAAGCTTCTAAAATGTTCTAGAGGGACCACCAGTGGGTCCACCACCCCGGGAGGGTTCACTTGGGTTGCGGCATGCCCTAGGGGCTAGCCACACCAAACCCAAGGTGCAGATTCGGCCAACACAAGGAATTGAGGACAAACCCTTGTTTGTCAAACCTTAAATAAGGAAAGAGGCAAGTTCCCACCTCTCCCTTCCTTGTGCGCCAAGTTCAGGAGTTGGGGAAGGAATCGGCCAGGGTTGGGAACCCTAGCTGCGGCCCCCTCTATATAAAGAGGGGGTGGGGCACACCCCTCCCACCTCACCTCAACCCTAGCCGCCAGCCTCCCTCCTCCCTCCTCCACCGTTATGCTCTGGCTTAGGCGAAGCCCTGCAGAAATCTCTCCTCATCCACCACCACCACCACACCGTTGTGCTATTGGGATGCGAGGAGATCTACAACCTCCGCTTCCCTAATGGAACAAGGGAGAGGAAGGTCTTCATCAAGTACCGTACATGTGACCGACTACTTAAGCGCTGTCGGAACGCGGCACCGGAAGGATCGTATACACGATCTTGAGATCAGCAAGTGAGCGACCACATCAACCACGAGAATCCGATCTCTTTAAACGCTTTGAATCTATGAGGGTTAGTTCTCTACAATCTCGTTGCACCGATCTCGTAGATGAGATCTTGGCTTTGCCTTAGATTAGATCTTGGATTTGCTATAGATTAGATCTTGGTTTTGTGTGTTTATGTGATAGATTTTTTTTGTTTTCTATGTTACGAACCCAACACGGAGTGCCCGCGGGGAGGTGGCGGTAGCCAGCCCGTAGGAGGAAGTGAGCCAACTCACTCGAGCCCCTCCACCTTGAGAAGGCCCAGACCCGTAGCTGGTTTTCGACGATGTGGTCGGCCGACCACTGCCTCTCGGGGACGGTGGCAGGGCGACGGTAAGTAGGACCATTGAACTGCATGGTTGTAGGGGTGGTGGCGGCTCGCAAAAAAGAAGCGGTAGCAGAAATGGCTTAGAGATGGGGTTGCATGACTAAGTGTGTGGGAGGGGTGAGGCAATGGTGTGCCCTTATATGGCCGTGGTGCAGCGGGGAAGCCAAGTCGATGGAGTAATGCGGTAGAGGATCCAAAGCGGCACAGTGATTTGCATCGGCGCATGATGGTTCTGTTTCGCGCGTGAAACTGCAAAGCGTTTAGACGCGTGTGAGATGCACCGATCGATGTGTCTGCTTGCATGCGATAACATCACTATGATGCGACGTAACAACGTTGCAGCGCCGCTGAGTCGCTGGCTTTACGAAAAGTGTCTGTGTCGATGCGCTAGGCTATGTCGATGCGTGCAAAATAGCTAGACTGCGATGCGAGGCTGCTGCATGGCATGCATGCATGATTCCGTCGTGTGTAGCCCGCCCCGCCCAACGCCCTCGTTAATGCATGCCACGCTCGGCCCAATGGTCAATGTAGTGTGACCACGCTATACCATATATGTTCTTGGAAAAAAACGATACGAGCCAATCAGGTTGCAGAACCATTGCTCCCACGGATCGTCAAGAGCTAGCCGTGAAATCCTTCTAAGAGACGCTAATCAATCAGGTTGGAGAACAAACCCTCACACGGATCACCCAGAGCCACCCACGGAATCCTTCTAGAAGACGCAATCGGATGGCCACATTACCTATAGGGTTCGTAGCATGGAAAACAAAAAATTCTACCGCATGCACACAAACAAGCCAAGATCTGTCTACTAGATTGTAGCAACGAGTCGATTAGAGTACTCACCCTCGAAGATTCCAAAGCGGTTAACGAGAGCAGATTCTCGTGGGTGATGTAGTCGTACACTTGCCGATCTCAAGATCGCGTAGACGATCCTTCCGACGCTGCGTTCCGGCAGCGCTTCCACAACCGGTCACATATTCGGTACTCAATGAATACCTTCCTCTCCCTTGTTCTACCAGGCAGTGGAGGTTGTAGTTCTCCCCTCGCGATTCCAGCAGCACGACGGCGTGGTGTCGGAAGTAGAGGGAAAATCCTGCAGGGCTTCGCCTAAGCTAGAGCAGGTTATGGTGGATCTAGGGTTTCCGGCGATCTAGATTTAGAGAGCCGGAGAGGAGGAGGTGGAGCCGGCGGAGGCTAGGGCGACGACAACGATCCGGAGGCGGCGACGCGGGGGGGGGGGGGGGCGATGGCTGCAGCGCAACTTGATGGGGAGGGCTGGTTGTGTGTCCTTGGGGCACCCCCTCCCCTCTATTTATGAGAGGGAGGGCAGCTTGGGAGAGGGGAGGTTGAATCCTTCCCCAACTCCCTCTCCTAGTTGGATGGAAAGAAGGATTTTTTCCTTACTCCACTAGGAAACCATTGTTCCAGTTTGACTTTTCAAACCTGCCTTTTGACTTGCAATTTGGAGCTTAATTCCTCTCTTGCAAATGCCCAACCAAGTGACCTAGGACATGATCCAATCATTCCACTTAACAATGACACATTCATGAACCATTCCCCTTCCAGTCTGGTGAACCTTCTAGACCCTTCTAGAACCTCTCCGATGAAAACATCGAAATCATTCCCGAACTCCGGAATTGGACTTTCCTTATATGAATCTTATTCTCCAAACCATTCCGGATCTCCTCGTGATATCCTGGATCCCATCGGAGACTCTGAACAACATTCAATCTCCATACTTACATTCCATACCTACTAAACAACATCGAATCCTTAAGTGTGTCTCCCTACGTTTCGTGAATTACGCGAACATGACCGAGACACTTCTCCGATCAATAACCAATAGAGGAATCTGGAAATTCATATGGCTCCCACATATTTCTACGATTACTTTGCGATCGAATGAACCACTTACATACGATACCAATTTCCCTTTGTCTCTCGATAGTTTACTTATCCGAGGTTTGATCGTCGGTATCTCTACATACCTAGTTCAACCTTGTTATCAATAAGTACTCTTTTCTCATTCCCGTGATATGTGATCCCTTGTGAACCAGTCACATGCTTGCAAGCTAATTGGATGACATTCCACCGAGAGGGCCCAGAGTATATCTATCCATCATATGGATGGACAAATCCCACTCTTGATCCATGTGCCTCAACACATACTTTCCGAACACTCAATGCCACCTTTATAGCCACCCAGTTATGGTATGGTGTTTTATGTCATCAAAGCATCCTTCCGGTGATGGTGATTAGCATGATCTCATGGTCGAATGAATTAGGTTACTATGTATCAGAAAGCTTATAGCAAACGAACTATTGAAATGACTTGAGCTTTATGCCACGCTTATCTATAGGAGTATGTCTATCATACCATTCTCCTAATGATATGATATTGTTGTTAATAACATCTCAATGTTCATGATCGGAAAACCACGATCATCTATTAACCAACAAGCTAGTATTACAAAGAGGCTTTACTAGGGACTCTAATTTAGTTTACAAATCACACAAGTATTAATGTTTCCGGTTAATACTATTATAGCATGAATGCAAACATTTATCATAAACACAAAGATATAATAATAATCACTTTTATTATTGCCTCTAGGGCATATCTCCAACATTACCGTGCTAGGGTTAGATCGACATTCCTCATTCGGCCTTAGGGTTAGCTAGGTTTTGGAGGCAGTCAACGGGGTTTTCACAAGTTTGACCAAACATTCAAATGTGCATAACTAATTAAAAAAATCAGAAAAATACAAAACCTTCACATGGTGTCACATTATGTGACGTAGTTGTGAGAAAAATATCGAACTTGGTATATTGATCATCTCTCAAAAAACCCTTCACAAAATGACCTATTTCATCTGAGGTTTTCTGGCTTTCGGGTCAAATGACCAATGATATGGCTAAAATCAAGGCATATTTTGTGATAATGTACCCATATTGTGCATGCATGTGTATAATAGGATGAATAAAAATGTTGCAGGAGGAAGTTTTCCTTTTTGTCGCACAAAAAAGCCATTTTCCATTTTCCGAGTGCAAAAAAGGAGGGCGGGGGGTTTGTGAAGCAACCACCAATTCAAGTTTCAAAATGGTAACATTCTATTTTTCAAAAATACTAGACCACCTTGCATGGACAATGTCCCAACTAGGGTATCTCAAACCTTTCAGTCCATCCCTGGTGAAAAAGACAAATTCCTGCCGAATCGGTTGGAAGTGGGTCAGATATGAACTACATGTACATGATATGATGCCTATGATTTTTCACAAAAATCATTTTTAGGTTCACAATATGCTATTTCATCAGAGATCCAATGCAAGTTTTGTGATCATCCGCCCCAACCTAAGAATCTTCATGAAAATCCTTCACAAAGTTTGACCAAACATTCAAATGTGCATAACTAATTCAAAAAAATTAGAAAAATACAAAACCTTCACATGGTATCATATTATGTGACATAGTTGTGAGGAAAATATCAAACTTGGTATATTGATCATCTCTCAAAAAAATCTTCACAAAATGACCTATCTCATCCGAGGTTTTCTGGCTTTCGGGTCAAATGACCAATGATATGGATAGAAACAAGGCATAGTTTGTGATAATGTTCCCATATTATGCATGAATATGTATAATGGGATGAATAACAATGTTGCAAGAGGAAGTTTTACTTTTCGTCACACAAAAAGCCATTTTCCATTTTTGAGTGCCGAAAACGGGGGGGGGATTGTCAAGCAACCACCAAATTGAAGTTTCAAAATGGTAACATCCTATTTTAAAAAAATTCTAGACCAACTTGCATGGACAATGTCCCAACTGCGATATCTCAAACATTTCAGTCCATCCCTAGTGAAAAAGAAAAATTCCTACCGAATCGGTTGGAAGTTGGTGAGATATGAACTACAGGTACATCATATGATGCCTATGGTTTCACAATATGCTATTTCGTCGGAGATCTAATGTAAGTTTAGTGAGTCTCAGCCCCAACCTAAGAATCTTCATGAAAATCCTTCACAAAGTTTGACCAGACATTCAAATGCACATAACTAATTCAAAAAAAAATCAGAAAAATAGAAAACCTTCGCATGGTGTCATATTATGTGAAATAGTTGTGAGGAAAATATCAAACATGTTTTTAATGATTTTCTATTAAAGCATGATTTTTTTCAAAATTAAATAAATAATATAAAAATTATATAAAAAAGTGTGAGACTTGGTAATCATACTATATAGGTAGAAAAGGTTCATTGTTGAATTTTTTGGGTGATTTGGAAATGGTCGAAGAAAACTTGGTTAGAAATGGGGTGGTTTACCCTAGCTTTAGAGAACATTCCTAGCTTCATTTTTCATGACTAGTAGTTCTACTTTGGAAAATAGTAGAATAGTCTTAGGATTGAATGTTATAACGTGAATAATAGTTCAGAAAGCATTTCAACATCATAGCATAGAAAAATCAACTCACAATTTTGATTTGTTATTCAAATTTGAATTCAAATGACAAGTTATCAAATCATAAATAGCATCAGAAGTTTGCACTTGAGAACACAAGTGCCAAATTATTACAACATGTTATCATATCACAAATAGCATCCACGATTTCAAGTCTACTTCTTTTGTCTCTTCCTCACATTTGATTTCTTTTCCTTCTCAACTTCTACAACACACAACTTGTTAATGATCCTCCTTTTCTTACCATAACCAGTAGGCTTCTCCACAACACGTCCAAGAGCAGGCTTCACCTGTTGCACCTCCTCAACAGCTATAACTGGTTCGGTTTGTACAAAAATTTTAAGAATTGGTTGAGTATGGAACTCAACAGCTGGTACTGATTCAGTGAGTAGTAAAACATCCTCCAACATAGGTTTTGTTTGGAGCACAGACTCTAATGCAGCTTCTGTTTGCACCACAGCCTCCAATGCAGCATACGTTTGCACTATAGCCTCCAAAACAGGTTCAGTTAGCTCATGTGCAGCCATAACATGGGCAGTGTGTACCTCAACAACAGTGACATGTTCAGTTCGCACCTCATCTGCACTAAACATGACCTGCTTACTTCTCTTCTTTCTATAGCCATTGAGTCTTGTTTTTTCATTGGCCAACATTTTTCAGCAACAAGAGGTCCAACTGTTTTTGCATGCTTCCTCCTAAAAAAATAAAGGATATCATCACTTGGTTGGAAAATGAAACAAGTACAAAAAACAAAAACTTGCAAAAACATAAACTTACTTTGGCATTTGAGGAGTGTAACGGCATTTGGGGGAACCTATTCTATGGCCAAGTTCCTCACATAACTTGCATTTTTTTATTTCCTTTTTGAGACCTTTTTGGCTTTTCATTTTCATTTTATTTTTCCCTTCTTGCTACTACCACCTTTCTCAAATCAAGCTTTGAATCTGCTTAGTTTGGGCCTCCCGGCCTTTCTTCTAGTGATGGGGGGACACATGGAAAATTCTATTTCCACCTCAGGCCACTGAGATTGGTCTACCAGTGCTGGAATTGGAGTTGCATATGTATCCTTGAATCTTTTTACTGAGTAATATTCATGTAAATATGGGTGCATATTTAACTTGGGTTTAGATGCCAAAAAAAGTATGGCATGATCACATGGTTTCCCACTGTGTTACCACTCTTGGCAAGTGCAGTCATGCAACTCAGTGTTTACAACATGCCTCTTTCCATTCTTTGTATCTCTAACTTCAACACCCCACAATGAAGATTTCTCAGCAGATAGATGTGAAAGATTTCTGCTCCTGTTGTACCACAACTGGAAGCTTGTCCCCTTCCAAAACATCACCAATTCTTCTTCTCAATTCCCACAAGCGCATGATCATGATCCTAATTTAGTCCACCATGTCATGCACAGGCAAGTCTTTCAACTCCTTCACCTTGTTGTTGAAACTTTCTGCCAAGTTGTTGTTGATATGATCACACTTAATGGCAGTATTAAAACCTAATATGTACCATAAAAGAGAATGGTAGATGTTCAACCATGTACTAAAATCATTTTCACTACATGCTGCCATTATCTTACCAAGGTGATAGGAATGTGTCTGTGTGGTGTAAGATCTTGCTGCTGGCCACATTCTGCCAAATTCTACTCCTCTGAATTTTTTTATCAGATTCATCCACATATGGCTAAAGAAATCCCTCTGATTATCATGGGGAAAACAATTTTTACTGCATTTTCTAGCCCTTTACAAGCATCAGTGTGGATGGCCAAAGGTGATACTGGCCCTATGCATATTTTTAGCTGCATCATGAACCATGTCCATGATGCCTCTAACTCTGATTGAAACATTTCAATGGCAATAGGGAACATCCAATTGTGTACATCTAGAGCATTGCATGCTGCCAACTGGCCATTCCACTTTCCTGTCAAAAAAGATGAGTCTATACTCAAATATGGACGGCACCCTGCTTTGAATCCATCGATGCGAGGCTTTAAACACATAAAAAACTTGCTTAAATAAACCTTGCCATCCTCTGTTACCTCAGTATCTATCTCCACCACACTTCCAGGTGACCTCTTCTCCACCTCTTCTTTAAAACTATACAGCATCCTAAATGTATTTGCCTAGTCTCCATATAATGATTTCATTTCCCTTTGTTTTGCCTTCCAAACTATAGTACATTTTAACACAATGGGATACTTCTTTTCCAAGTCAACTTTAAGTCTCTTTGTTATCATGTTTGGTGTATTGGCTAAAATAGGAATTATCTTCTCTGTAACCCAAAGTTGTGATGTCATCTTTGAAACTCTTTGTGAGCTAGTCATACAAGTATGCTAATAGGGGATTTGATTTACTCTTACTGTACTTCCATCAGGTTTGCGTCTAGCAGATATGTACCATTTGCAAGGATGGGTGCCCCCATAAAAACCTTTGCATCTTGCTTAAAAATTGCTTCTGTCAGTCCACATAGTCTTAGCATCAAACTCAGCTTTCACTGCATAAGTCTTAAAACACATCCTAAACTCACTCATGTTTGGGAACAATTTCCCAACTTCAATGACATGGTTTTATTTATCATACAAATTGACTAGTTCATCATCATGTGCATCATCTACTTCATCTGCAGCATCTTCCATCAAATCTTGATCAACTTCTTCAGAGAATGGCCTATTTCTATTTGCATCAGCAGGCATCTCAGATTCATCACTGTCTTTCTTCTTATATTTATCATCTACAGGAATGCCAAACATTCTTGCCATCTCAATGTCACTCATTGGCGCAATCACAAAATCTGTACATTCCAGAAGTTCTACTGCATTCCAATCAACTATAGTTACCTTTGTAGCACCTTGACATTCCTCATGTGCAGCTGCATCTTCTAGAACTGCCACTTCAGTAATAATGGGCACAATATGCCTTTGTGAAGCCCATTCATCATCTGCAAATTGTGCAGCCAACTGTGAGGCAACATACCCAACTTTGGAGTCAGATTTTAGATCAACAAGCTCTGCATAAAAGGTTGCATGTTTGCTTGTACAACCATCTTGCCGGTCAATTTCAGAAACCAATTCATCTCCATCCTCAATTCTAACATACTCACCCTTCCAATTATCAAACCGTAGCAGTAACACTTCTTGCTCTGGACCCTAGGCTATACTCTCCCCATTTTTCTGCACCAAATTCTTCACAGCCTTCTCCTCCATGGACTGTAGGTCTTAATGATCCATCTCTGAAAATTAAATCTCCCATGTAACAACTGTATCCCTATCGATGTTTCGCACGCTACCATCACCTAGCTTGGCCTTTGAAGGAAAGAATTTAACTGTCATTTCGAAGGTCCGGGCACTACCCCCCTATTTTGTCCCTTGTTCTGTCAATGTCGAGCAGTGTAAGATAATTGAAGCGGACAGAGCCCTAATCGAGTTCAGAAACCAGCTATAGAGGGAAATTACCGATTTAAGAAACTCTCTCCTCGCTCGCCTATGTCGTTCATCCCATAGGCACCTCTCCCATGTTTAAAATCGGTGACCCATCATGAGGCGACTACGGACGGACAGATCCCCAAATTAAGCAGCGAGGATGAGGGTTGAGAAATCATACCACCACCGAGGAAGAAAGCTCTGTCGTTGTCGCGAAGCTGCCGCCATAGCCACCGAGTAGAGCACGATCCTCTGTCGGGGAGCCCCCTCTGTCATGGTGACTAAGTTGGACCCACCCGTCGTCGTGACAACTTATGTGGGACCCACCTGTCGCAACTAATTGGGGCCATCTGTCGGGCTAAGTTAACTTCTAGTCTAACCCAACCTCACCCCCACTTAAGATCCAGACGGCCGTTTTCTTAGCGTGACTATTTCTATGCTGAAATGTGTCACACAGGATCTATTTCATCCAACGTAGTCGCTTCCTGGACAATTCACCTCAACGACGTCGCACATGAGGTATAAGCCCACGAACATGTCCTTTGGAACACGCCTAGTGTCTCGATCATGGATTCAGTGACAGGGGAATCTCTCTCTGATTGTTGAATAGAGCAGATAGGTCTGATTTGACGCCGTAACTAACTTAGAAGCAATTTTATTTCTTGATGTTTATGGGTGGACCAGGACGATCAGAACACAATCGGGTATTCAGAAAGATGTGAAATCATTGGAACGATAGGCTCACTATAGGAATGGAGCGAGGCGTCGACTACTAGAGGTAGGGCCGTCTGCGTAGGCCACGAGCTGAACGCCCCACGAAGCTAGCCGTCGGCGTAGAATTTCTCTCCCTCGGTATAACTTTCTTAGCTACGCCGTTGGCAATGTCCTCGGCATAGTTATTTTCCTTTTTATCTCATTAATCTTTGAAAATCCATAGCTAAATCATTCTAATTTATAAAAATACAAATAATATATCAAAATTTGCAGAAAAATAAGATTTGTCAATCTACACTCAAATATTACACATTTGTAAATAAAAATTAAGTGAAACATAAAAACATTACATATAGTTTGAAACGGGCATAAGAAATTCAAAAACGATCCAAACAATATAAAATCTTCGCGTGGTGTCATATTATGTGATATAGTTGCAAGGGAAAATATAAAACTTGGAATATTGTAAATATCACAGAAAAACCTTCTCAAAATGAGCTATCATGTTTGAAGTTTCATGGCTTTCAAACCAAAAGACCAATATTATGGCTATAATCGCCACATAGTTTGTGATCATGTACTCATATTGTGCACACATGTGCATCGTGGGATGGCTTACAATCTTGTAGGAGGAAGTTTACTTTTTTATCGCACCAAAAAGCCATTTTCTATTTTCTGAGTGCCAAAAATGGAGTGTTTTGTGAAGCAACCACCAAATAAAAGTTTCACACTGGTAGTACCCCATTTTTCAAAAATACTAGACCACCTTACATGGACAATTTCCCAACCGGAATATCTTAAACCTTTTCGTTCATCCCTCATGAAAAAAATAAATTTCTGCCAAATCGGAAGGAAGTCAGTCAGATTTGAACTACATGTATATGATCTAATGCTCATGATTTTTTAGGAAAATCATTTTCATGTTCAAAATATGCTATTTTATCAGAGATAGACTTCAAGTTTAGCGAGTCTCAACCCCGAGCTAAGAATCTTCATGTCCGTTATTTTAAATGGGCAAATAAAATTATAACTAGAAACAAGGCATAGTTTTTGATAAGTTGATATGGATATCATATTTGAATTCCTCTCATTTTTGATCAATTTAGACATATCATTTATCGAATTCCGATTTATGGATTTAAATATATTAATTATTCCATATTAAATAAAAATACAAAAAGGTAAAATCATTATATTTTTATTTGAATTCAATAATATGTTTACTTATTCATTGTTGTTTACTTAAATAATTGTTTGTAATTTCAAAAAATAAAAACATGTGATATAATGATATAAGAGTTAATAGGATTGATATCATAGTATTGACAACAAGGTACAAATTGCTTCACGGAAACTGATTCGAAAGGAACAGAGAAGTTAAGCGTGTTGAGGGTGGAGTAGTATGAGGATGGGCGGCCGACTGAAAAATTTGACCAAGACTGCAATTTAAAAAATTAAGTATAATTAGTGTTAAAAATGTTTCAAGTGAAATATTAACAATTCAAAACAATTCAA
Organism: Avena sativa; assembly: GCA_916181665.1. Classification (NCBI taxonomy): domain Eukaryota; kingdom Viridiplantae; phylum Streptophyta; class Magnoliopsida; order Poales; family Poaceae; genus Avena; species Avena sativa. The sequence continues at coordinate 365,145,366 of OV702297.1, read as the reverse complement.
AGATTAAAAAAGTTCAGAAAAAAATCAAAAAAAATGATTTTTTTACACCCGACTGTCAGGCTATGCCGACAGGTCAATGCCGAGGGCAAAGCCGTCGGTGTAGTCTGTGCCGACGGCCAGGAGTGCCTGCATGCGTCGAGGAAAGGCTAGCCCGAGGAGCCTACGCTGACAGAAATCATGGCTACGTGCATGACATGTTGGCATAAATAAGACGTTGCATGCCAACTATTGAAAAAAGAGATAGTGATGGTATCATTACGATACGATGTTATAGCATTTTGTTTTCGAAATGGAGAGCTCTGCCCCGACCTCTGTATCAACTGATGCACATAGCCGATTTATTACGATATCATAGCATATAAAACTAGATATTTTAATACCAAATAAATCATATGTAAATTATCATATGCAATATACGATACACCCATTACGACTAGCCTTAGTGGCGGATGTGGTTTCTTCACTCACTACAACCAATAACTTCGTGAAATTATGTGTTCACTCTATGCACAACGAAAGTGAAATATAAATGAAATTTCACAACATTCGAGGCGCGGAGGCCGAAGAAAACATATGTGTGGTGGGGCATAGGGTCTAGTGTTCCCTTTGAATTATGTAGTTGCAACAACGCTTTTTATTTGGTGGATAAATATATATGAAATTCAAAGAATTTACAAAATAGGTGCTGCCCAAACAAATAACTTTCCTCTAATCAAAATGGCACTTTCAAAAAAAGAAAAGAGAACGAGTAACTGTATGTTGAACGGTCCCGGTCTTCGTACTACTGACTTAGTGCTGGCTCTTTTTCTAACATGGATACTCTTGTTTAATTTGGTCCATGGATACTCTTGTTTGATTCTGTCGTCACCGTCAAAGTTCTATACGTGTGTACAATTGTTCCCTTGTTCTACTTTTATTTTCTAAGATGGCTCCTTCGTTCTCCTGTAGTAGAAAGACACTGCTCATCAAGTCCATGACTGTTCAGCTTGACCGGCCGGTTCTTAACAAGCTGGATGGCTTTGATGGGCCAGAATTGGGCCCGTATTTTCATCACACCATTCCTTTGGATAAGCCTTTTTCTTTGGCAAACACCCCCTCTATTTTCTTTTTTATGTTTTGATTTGATGATTTGTCTCTATCGCCATCCCTACAACTAGAAGGTATTCCCTCCTATCCAAATTGTCTAAATACATCAGATTCTGGATACATCCGAGTCAATTAATTTAGATCGGAGGAAGTAGGACTTTTTAAATGAGAATGGCTGAACCCAAATCGTGGGATGATAAAAGGAGACCAAGAGAAGGTTGAGCCTTAAAGAAAATATGTGTTTTTATGGCGCAATAAAATCGTATTTTCAGTTTCCAATAAATTAAAAGGTATACTCATACATAAGAAACCGCGGCAGTGGGTATGAAGTTTGGAATTTAAATGCGGCCATTTATGATAAAAATATGCACACTATACGGCAAGTTCCAAAGTTTGTAAAAACGGTATAACTTAAATGTGCACGAATTTCAAACAAGGGATGGGTGCACCAGATGTTCGAAGCCAGAGGAGATGCGTCCATAACATGATTCTTGCAAATGAGGAGTTCAAGGAACCGAATAACATGATTCTTGCAAAGGAGTAGATATGGATTCATTTACTCTAAATACTTAACTAGATACATACGAATTTAAATAAAATTAAGGACAATAATATGGACCAGATGAAGTATATGTTCTAATGGTGAAAACTCTCGACGGAAAATACAATATCGCACAGAAAAAAAAAAGTCGAGCAGTTATATTTCCGTCCTAATATAATCATCGTGGTCGACATGGTTGATACCATGAAGCCTACGGTAGGGCACATAATCGTCTCCCGATCCGTCAGATTGTATATGTTGGTTTTGCCTATCTCTGTAGTGGTAACTTTGATGATGGTGTCAACTATGTTTGGTCACAAGTGATCATGTTTATTCTTTCATTCTCGCATTTTATTCCTCGGTAGTACAACGACATACACAATATCACTATTGGATTTCTTAGGTTGTAATTTGCCAAATTGCTTGTTACATGGTATCACTTATACACCGAATCAAATGTGTAAGCTTTAAAGGAAAATGCGTAAGCTTAGTACATGATTATGTTATTCTGATTGAATAATATCATCCTAGCGGAAGGAGCGATTCGACAACCTTCCCTACAAGAGAGGTGTTCTTGGCCATAAAATGTTCAACGATATTAACTTGTTTACAGAAGTCATTGTGGAACTTCAGAATGCAAAAGAGATAGTTGGAGATGACACCTTACAAAATATTGATGTGGTTTTTAGCTTAAGGATCTTCATCCATCGTTTTTTGTTAATCATTGTTTGGGTACTAAAACCAAAGCAATGAGCTCGAAAATGCAGTGGAGAACCCGCTCACGCACGTCCCTGAAATCTCACTGTTCGCTATTCGTACCCGCGGTATTAATTGCCACATATTCTCACCTTATCCGGCGGGTATTCAGCAAGCAAAGGACCCACAACGTGATGTCACCTGTAGCAAGTAATCATCATTCTCTCTCAAAATAGGCTTTCACCCCGCTTTATAAATAAAGCCATATCGGCCAAACTGATATAAAGAGATGGGGAAAACTCTCTTACAAAGCATATCAGGATAAACAAGAAACACACGAAAGACCACAACTTACCACCGAAGACAATCACCTGAGAGCGGGGAGAACCGGGGCTCCACGACGACACCCCGAAAAGAGTAACGACGCACTTCGCATCCGCCGTCGATACCGAAAGTCAAGGGTTTTCACCCAGAGCCTAAACACAGAGAAGGTAGCCGCAGCGGCGCCCCCCAAGAGGGTCACGATACCCGTAGGCATCACTGTCGTTGGTGCTGAAGAACTAAGCTTTCGCTCGAAAAAACCTTCAAGCCACTCCCCGTCACCCGCCCACGCTCGCTGTCCTCGAGTCTGGCCTCCGATCCACGATCTGGGAGCTGCCGAAGTCGAAACATCACCAACACCAAAGTCCCCCAACGTCCGCTCCTCGCCACCCACATGATCGAAGAGGTGGACCACCACCGCCGCCACGTTGCTCGCCGAATAGCCGCCCGTGCAGTCCACCTTTCGGGACCGCCGCCCCGGCGTCCATGAACTTGAGCTAAGTCTCTAACCAACGTCACATCGCGCCGTCACCGAGGAGGGTGGGGTAGATCAGGCATAGACCTGCCAGAAACGAGCCACCCGACAGCTTAGGGGAGGGGAACAACCCTCCATCACATGCGGTGATTGTCGTCCGGGCGCAGCAACAATACCGACTAGGCCTAGATCAGGCCCGGACAAGCCGGCCAAGCCCAGATCGGGCCCTGTCAGCTCCGCCACCGCGTTGTTGCAGCTAGGCCGTCAGCGCCACCGTCCACTGCACCCCATGTTGATCTACCAGCGCCGCCGATGTACGAGCTAGGCCACCATGTCTTGCTGCCGGAGCCTCATGTCTTGTTGCCGGAGCCTCTGCCGCGTTGCTGCTATAGCTCCCGCCACTGAGCTGGGCGCCGACCGAGCCAGACACGCCGCCAAGGGGAGAGGCCGTGGCTACGACGCCCGGGGAAAACCCTCCACATATGCGTCGCCCGCTGATCGAGCCCGTCACCCCGCCAGTCTTCACCGCGGCCAGAGGCCGCCGCCCGCAAGGGAGCCATCGCGTCGGGTAATGGAGGTCCCGCCGCCGCCGACACCATGCGGTCTTTGTTGGGCGGCGCTCGCCGGCAGCGGCAGGGGAGGGAACAGGAAGGGAGGGGGGAGGAGCCGGCCAGCAGGGGGAGTGCCTCGGTCGCCCTCACGGGGACAACACGAGACGCCAAGGTTTTTTGTTCGTCCACAGTCACCGCACTTATGACGTCTTTAATCCCCGCTTCAATTTCTCGATTGACCACTTGTTTTTGGTTGGACAAATCAGTGCATTGTTACCAGGTTGAATCTCAACAATAGATGCCCCAAGCCGACTGTATGAATGGATTGCTTTCAAAATAATATCTACTTCTTAATTTTTATCTGTAAATCATGTAAGGAATGCCGCATTATATATAAAATTTCTGTTCTACATAGCGTATGGATCATATAACGAATTTCCTATATTAGAAATTAGTTCATGTTCTACATAATTGGTGGATCGTATGGAAAAACTGTTGTGTCAATGGCTGGTAAAGAGCAGGAAAAGGGAATGTAAAAACTCATTCGTATGAACGGTTCATTGATTCTGTTCTGGCATGTTCTGGTGACGGCAGCCACAGCCCAATCAATGAGTATTGCTCTTGTATTCCTTTTGAATTTATGTATAGGAGGCGGGTAGTTTTCTGCATTTAAGACCAGCCACAGTTGATTCCTAGTGAAGTTTGAACCGGTTTCATACACTGCAGACCACCGGTGTAAATCGGTTCAATGCTTCTGACACAGAGAAGCGGTTCAACTTGTTGGTTCGGTTCGAATGAATAAAGAACTGATACTACTCCATATGTTATAGGTTAAACCGATTTTACACAGTATGGGCAAACATGTAGAGATTCTAAGCAGGGCGTCTTTTGGTTCGAACCGGCGTCACTGTGTGGCTGGTCTAAGGGCATCTCCACTGGGCCGATCCAAACGGTCTGCGCGTGTCTGAATTTCGCAGACGCTCGGGGCGTGCGCAGCGCCCCAGCGAACCGACCCATCGGGGAAAACGCGTCTGGCTCAACCCATTCATGCATCTAATCTGAGGCTCGGTTGCGTCGGCCCGGACAGCGCGGGCAGTGTAGGGTGTCCTCCCAATAATTCGCCCGGTCCCTCCCGCCAGTGGCACAATAAACGCTCTCCTCCCCAAACCCTCGCGCACTCCATATCCCTCGGTCTCGAGCAGGCGCAGTCTTTGCCGCTGCCGCCGACGCCTCCGCGATATCGAGCGCCACCGCAGGCCATGCGCGTTGCCGGAGTTGTCGGGCCGCGCCACAGGCAATCTCGCCGCCCTCGGTCTCCGCCATTGGACTGGGCACGTGACACCCTCTGCGTGGCGCACAACCTGCTCGATCAATTGCCTGAGGTACGTTTGCCGGTCCTTTCTAGGTTTTGTCCGGCCATCGCCATTGACGGCCGCATACTTTGCAGATGGGCCGCAGCCGAAGGGAAATGGAGTTTTTCTACAAGAATTTTGTGGATTCATCGTCCGAGGAGGAGTCCGACGGTGAGACCGATATTGTGATGGCGGCTACACAGATGGTGCACGATCACTACCTCCCGCGGCTGCGCAGATATGGCTCGTCCAAGCGGCGCCAAGCCAACCAGGAGCGGCCGAGAAGATGGCCAGATACGCCTTTACAAGGACTACTTCCATCCAATTAATCCAGTCTTTAAAGAGAAGACATTTCGTCGCCGCTATCGGATGTCGAGGGACCTGTTCTTGCAAATTCTCAATAGGGTGACGGTGTACGATAACTACTTTGAGGCCAAGTATGATTGCACCGATAAGATTGGCGTCTCCTCTTACTAAAAATGTTCTGCTGCCATTCGGCAGCTTGCATCTGGAGTCCCCGGTGACCTCCTCGACGACTACATGCGCATGCACGAGTCCACATGCCATGAGGCTATGTACCAGTTTTGCAGCGCAGTTATTGCGATGTTTGGCAAAGTTTACCTAAGAGAGCCAGACACCGAAGACACTGCATGTCTTTTGTCCATCAACGAGAGAAGGGGGTTTCCTGGTATGCTTGGCAGCATCGACTGCATGCATTGGCAGTGGAAGAACTGTCCCTTTGGTTGGCAAGAGCACTTCAAAGGGCATGCAGAGGGGTGTACCGTCATACTAGAGGTTGTTGCATCACAGGATCTCTGGATTTGGCACTTCTTTTTGGCATGGCTAGATCAAACAATGACATCAATGTGCTATAGTGGTCTCCGATGTTTGCTAGGCTGGCAGAAGGCAATGCCCCCACAGATTTCTTATCAGATCAATGGCAATCCATATGATATGAGTTACTATCTTGTTGACGGTATCTATCCCTTCTGGGCCATCTTTGTGAAGACAATTCGCAATCCTGGAGATAGGAAGTGCAATAGGTTGCGAAAGAGCAATATGCCGCTAGGAAGGATGTGGAGCGAGCATTTGGCGTGCTTCAGTCAAGGTGGGCGATTGTTCGGTACTCTTTTAGAACATGGAGCACATAGAGGATGTGGGATATGATGACTGCTTGTGTCATCATGTATAACATGATCGTCGAGGACGAGCGTGATGACGGCATCTTGGACCAAGACTGGGACTTTTAGGGTCAGTTGGTTGAGCCAGAGCCAGATCTAGCGTCGTGGGAAGATTTCATGTAAGTGCATAAAAATTTGTGTCACAGGCAAACCCATGAATGGCTTCAACTGTATTTGGTTGGGCATATATGGGCTTGTACGGGGAATTTCAATGTTTAATCCTCTATTTGTTTTATGTAATTTAATTGACGGTTTAGTTATTTTTCATCGAACCATACAAGACTGAACTATCTATATATAAGCACTATTTCAATTTGATTACGTAGTCTAGTTTATTTGCATCCTAAAAATTAATGATATGACAATATTTGCAAACATATGAAATTCCTGACCAACGATGGTCAAGCGCGGACAAATGGGTCGCACCACTGGGCGCGGCTAGCCGGACATGCCAGATCCCCTACCCAAATCGACCGCGACCCGACCCAAACAGATAGAAACAGACCGTTTGGGTCGACCGGATGGGTCGGCCCGGTGGAGATGCCCTAATGTTTCCTACTTTGTCCACGAATCACGAAGTGGCTAATCAACATGCAGATATGAGGGGGCGGCGTGTCCGAGTTCCAAAAGTCCGGGTTAGAACGAGTTTCCCTACACAAATAAGCCAAAGCAAAAAAAAATGCTAAAATCACATCAACACTAAATAGAACGTCAAAGAGGAGGAGGGTTTCTTAAAATGAGGAACATGAAAAAAGCAATGGAATTGCATGCATTACGATTTTTGATAAATAAAGTTCTACATATTTGGTACTTTTGAGTGGTTGGGTAATTTTTATCTGTCAATCGATTAACTTCTACGATACCTTAGTCATGGAAATGTGTAGTTGAGCAAATATATATTTCCAAAAATAAAGTTTGTTATAAATTATAAGAGATGTATTAGATAAAGAATATACTATCGCACATTCCTAAGTTCCTTGCGTTGTAACTTGAAATGCTAGGATTTAGGAATAGTTATTTCTCGGATGACTTGGACTATAGGTCTGTTAAAAGAAACTAGAATAGTTTTAGGGATGAAAAGAAAATTTTCCTCATATGTTTCAAGATTAGGGTAATATACTCTTCAACCTCTCACATTGGCAATAGTCCTTTTTAATAGAATGAAGTTTCTAAAAAATCAGTCCCCGTTCTTACTCTCCGGCCTCCTCTCTTACCCCCACACTGACAGTGATACCCGAAGGCCCAGGTGGCACACTTTATGGGTCCCCATCATTATATTTGTCGCAAGAAACACCTTATTATCTCCCAGGTTCCTCGATGTGAGTCAAGTTATAATATCCTCATGCATTTTCGTTTCACCTTGGTATTCATGTGTTGTTGCTGCCGTTGACCTTCTTTGGTGGAGCTATGAAAAAGAAGGGGTATATGTGATGGTGGACTGCTGGTGGCGGCGCGCGCGCGAGCGTGTGTATGTGTGTGGGATGGGGTGGGGGGGACGAAGCCTGAGGTAAAGATCATTGGGTCAACTCTACATGTTATGTTGTAATAAACTAATTAATGATGGTTTGATGAATTTCACTGGGGCCCATTTAAATCCAGCCCATCTATGGCAGTTGCACGTTAATCTAGTTTTGGCCCATGTGTCCAATAAAAGGTAAGCCGAGCAAAAATCTACATTGGTGCAGGACGAATATTGCAAAAAATCTAGTGATAATCCACGTGTCGAAGAAAAGGTAAATTATGTTTCTACGTTGGTGCAAGACGAATATTGCAAAAAAAGTCTAGTGATAGTGCAGTGTCGAAGAAAAGGTAAACTATGTTTCTACATTGGTGTAGGACAAGTATAACGGTGCAAAAACCACTCTAACATTTCCAACACACATGCATCCAAAAAAAATCTGTGGACAACAATCATATATCATCTTGCCCGCAAAAAAAATCATATACAGTACCATCTTACTGAAAATTGGCATCAGGGATTCTTCGTGTTCTAGGTACCCTTCCTGGTCTTGTATTTAGGTTTCATCTCCTTCTAATATGAACAGGAAAAGATCTTCCCATGTTTAACTTAAAAGTCGGCATCAAGGATTTGAGCTTTAACTCGCAGCTAGCTACACCTTGATCGAGGAGTCGAGGAGTGAGGGTACGTACGACTAAATGGCGGAAGAGATACTGCTGCTGGTCCGTTGGGGCTGGAATTTCTTTCGCTTTTCTACGCTTAAAACTAACTTAATTGGCGCAAGGTACATGCTTTTTCATTTTATCTTTCCTTGATTTTTTCTGTAGTTTTTTTTTTGAAAAGGGAAATAAAACCCCAGCATCTGCATCAGTTGATGCACACAGCCTTTATTAAACCATCATCTAACATTCATCATTTCTATATCAATTATAATTCATGGGTCGCTTAAAGATAATACATGAATCAACCAGCGAAACAAAAGTAGAAAAAAGTCATTACACATCTTGCATGTGATTAAGCTGCCGCCCGTACGATTTGCTGAATATGTGGTGCGCGACCATTAGCAAATGGCTACACCCAGTAGCCATAATATTTCGCTGGTCTTGGAAGAGTAGGAACGCCCAGAGCTGCACCCAATATGCCATCATATGAATAACCTGCAAAAAATTAAAAGTTTTTGTTTTGTTAAAGATAATGTTATTTCTGCATCTCTAAATAGACCAACATAAGGCAGAAACACCAATGCGAATTCTAGCCTTAAATGTTTTGTCAAATCCAATCAACCAATTTCCAAACATGTGTGTTATATCAGTTGGAGGGGTAGATCATAAGCAAAATTGATAATACGCCACGGTAGATGAGCAAAAGGACATGATATATATAAACAAATGTTCTATGGTTTCTTGTGCCCCATAAAAACAACACTTGGTACATCCTACTCAATTCCTTTTAGCTAGATTATCCTTAGTAAGAAGCACTTTGTTATGAAGGAACCATATAATTTTTTTAATCTTAAACGGGATCTTTAATTTCCAAAGATATTTTTGGAGGAAAACTGTATGATCGTTCATAAGATCCTCATACATGGATTTAACTAAGAACACCCCAGACGAAGTTAAGTTTCATACAAACTTATCTTGTTCATCCGCCAACAGCTGAACCATCATAAGTCTTTGGCATAGATGAAGCCAATCATGGCACTTATTACCAGTAAGTACTCTCCTGAAACTAATGTTCATCGGTACTTGAGCTAAAACTTGTGCTATGGTAACATTATTTCGATGCACAATATTGTATAATGGTGAATATTACTACGCTAATGGTGTATCTCCCAATCATGTATCCTCTTAAAACCTAGTGTTTACACCATACCCTACCTTGAAATGACCTCTAGCAAAGAACTCGGTCTTTACCCGCATAAGTCCTTTCCAAAATGAAGAATCTATCGGCTTTGCTTGGACTCCAGACAAAATTTTCCGACTTAGATATTTATTATTAATCAGTTCTTGCCATACACCTTCTTCATTCATTAATCTAAAAAACCATTTACTTAGTAAACATCTATTCTTAATTTCCAATACCTCAATACCTAAACCACCTTGATCATTTGGTCTACAAATTATATTTCATTTTTTAGCCTATACTTCTTTTTATTCTCATCACTTTGCAAAAAAAAGCAAGACCTATAAGAATCCAATCGTTTATGTGCCCTCTTAGGTATTTCTAGAAACGATAATATAAACATAGGTAAACTTGTTAATACAGAGTTTATGTCAACTTCCCTATAGTTGTTCGTCACTTAACTAGTCGGGCGCCTGCAGCAACCTAGGAGGGAGAGCACAATATATGTCTTGCAGCCTGAGCTGGCCCTATAGGTTTTTGAACAGGTCAAAAGATTGCTTAAAGTCCCTGAAGAGTCGGTCTCATCCCCTCGCTCCACTATAGTGCCCGAGGGGTGTTTTTTGAGATTCGACTGTCGATCCACCTCGCTCGCCGGTGGGACGTGGGTTCTGTCCCCTCTGTCGAACGCTCCGACGGTGGGAGGGTGGGGGAAGCCCGTGCCACGGCGTGTACATAGTGTAGGACCTGGTAGTTTACCGTCCGGCGGCACTCGAGAGGAGATGGTGCTGCAGGTTCGGGTTCTGGTGTCGGCGGCGCCCCCCTCTGGCGGCGGTGCTCTCGGAAGCTCCTCCGCCTCGTGGCCGGCTTCTCCGAGCTCCAGGATCCGCGGATCCGTCGAGTTCGTCTCACCACGGCCAGGATCAGGTCAGCGGCGGTCCTAGAAGATGAAGATCTCGAGGTTGGTCTGTTGGTTCTTCGCGGCAACGGTGGCGAAATCTGGTGTAGGCTCTTTGGAGCTGGCGATCGACGACTTCGTGTGTGCGTGTGGTGGCTCCAGGCGATCCAAGGTTGGGGAGCTTCATAGCGGCGCGCCATCGACGGCATCAGCTTCGTCAACGACGCCGGGATCCAGTGATGTTTCTTGTAATTTTGCTTTCTTGCTGGGTCTCTCTGTAAATGTGGGGAATTAATACAGCTTCCTTCATCGCAAAAAAAAAAGATTGCTTTAAAATCTAGCCAGTGATTAGTCACTGAGCAGTTGTACTTGAGTGTAAGCTGCCACGTCCTTGTCACGCGTCGGGCGGCCGGCGTGCACGTACGTACGACACCGGTTTTGTTCGGCGTGACCTGGTTATCCTACACCAGCTAGCGCATGCAGCATATGCACGACGCATGATGATCTGGCAGAATGATGATCCAAGTCGACCGTGTCGATGACGCGGGCGGCCGGTTCGTTACACGTCAAGACGTACCAAGCGTCCGGTGCGCGAGCTAGCTAGTCTGTGGTGTGCAGCTGGAACTGTTTGTTGCTTGTTGGGTTGTGCATGATTGTACAAGTACAGGTCTGAGCTTTCTGTACAGGCATAAAGACACGGCATGGCTGTAACTTCTAGTTGTTGGCAGAAAAAATGGCTGTAACTTTTTGCTATAGTAGCCTTTTCGAGAATTAAAAACAATTAAATATTCCAATATTGCTTTCAATATTAATTACTCTCCTCGACCATATTGATTAAATTTGTCTAGATTTGGATGAATCTAGACACTATTTAAGATATAGATTTATCAAAATTTTGACAAATCCAAGTCAACAAATATGGATCGAAGCGAGTACTAATATCTCCAAAAAAATATACTCCCTCCAACCCATATTACTTGACTTGGATTTGTCTAGATTCAAACGTATCTAGCACTAAAACATGTCTAGATACATCCTAATTTAGACAAATCTAAGTCAATTACTATGGGTCTGACGGAGTATTAATTACTAGTAGTACAGAGTATTTCACCACACCACCTTGTAGTGTTCGAAATTGGTGAGTACGACACTCTACATGCCGTGCACCTCTAATTCAGCTGGGGCACGGTGACATTGTGTTTGATCGATTCGGTTATGTAGATATTGTATCGCCCAACTACGTGCAGTATCAATTGATCGCGATCCAATTCTTTGCTACAGCTAGTAGATGATAGAGAACCAATGGTGGCTGGCCGGCACTACGAAAGCTGGACTTGGTTATCAGGACATTTATGTTCCGATTTCATGACAACTGTTGAGCGATACTGCGTACTTGATTTGTTTTTACGTGATATTTCACACCTTTTTGCCATTTGGTTGTTTAGCTATGTAAGAAATCATGAAAATTCTGGTCGCTTGCATGTGTAGTGCCTTGTCCTAAGTTAAACGTTTTTTTTGTTTGACCAAGTGAAACTATCAACATCTACTATAACAAATCGGTATCAATATATCCAACGACATGAAATATATTTTCATGGTGTTTTCTAGCAATGGTGGACCCAGAAACTTCTGAAAGCCTGGGCAAACAAAATTTAAGTTGCTAAATTTTAGAAGAAGTCGCTATAGAAAATCACAAATTCTAAGCTTTGAGCAATCAGCAAGCCTGGGCGGCTGCACAGGCTGTAGCGATGCTAGGTCCGCCTATGTTTTCTGGTATTGTAGTTGTTGATATTATTTCCTACACACGTGGTAAATGTGTAAAACTTTGACTTACGACAAACTTAACTATACGACACATAAAGTGAGTAAACAATTGATGTTATACAAAATTTGTTAGATATAATATCATGTTCAAGTTTCACATATGTATATTATGGAATACTGTTGTTCTATTTTATATATTGTATGTTATGGAAAGGTTTTTACTTTGAGTGGATGCAATGTTTCAGTAGTCCATGGTTACACAAATGCATTACAAGGTTCAATTTTGTCCAATGAAGCATAGGTTGTGTGTGACATAAATTATAGCATGTAATTCATACTATTAATAATATAGATGGTATAATTTTCATGACATGTCACTCATACATTTTGTGTTTTAACATTGACTGTCATATTAAAAATACAAACCTTGAAATGCATTTGTACGAGTGTCATAGGGATCGAGGTTTTCAAAAGTATAACGTTGCATAGTGTCGTCGTATTTGTGTAAATTAGGATTGGGGGTGGGGGTGTTGGGGTTCGAGGGCAAAAAACAAAAAAAAACTATGATCGAAACCCTAAGGAAGGATCTATCTACTAGTAATGCAGTAACAAGAGAGGATACGGTGTTCGTAGCTTTGAAGACCGAGTGTGGTTAACGTACCGTGAGGAACATGGATGAAGAAGACGCCCTGGCGCTGACCTCAAGGTCACGATGTCATGTGGCTCCCTGATAACTCATAGCACCAAAAGCACGGTCCTGCCAGAGGGAGTCACACACGTACGATGCTTGACGACGACTCTCACTTCTCTCCGATCCAGCCGACATTGCGGAAGTAGATCGCCCGGCTCCAAATCTCGCAGCGCGATGGCCCTCCGTGGTGAAGAACTTCTTGCTCGTACAACCCTGATAAGGGGGCACAGTAAAGAGAGAGAGGGGAAACACAAGCCTTTTATTTATTTCCATGTGGAAATTGGTGTGTTTCAATCCTCCTATGGGCACCCCTTTATATAGCCGGAGGGAGGGGTTCCCTCCACCTTAGGGTTCACATGTGGGACTAAACGAATAAAGGAAAAAAGGGACAAACCTGCCGCCGGCCGGGTGGGCCGCCTTCCCACCCGCGCGCGGCCCGACCAGGCAGAGGCGATGGAGGGGAGAGGCCCGGATGAGCCGACTGCTAGCCGCAGCCCGCGAGGCGGCAGCCGACGTAGCGGCGCCTAGCGCCAACCCCGGGTGGGCCCGCCTGCGGCCCACCAGCCGTGCTCGCCCGCCCGCGTGGCAGCCAGCAGCGCATCCCCGGGTGGGCCTTGGCCCAGCAGGAATGGCTGCCTCTAGCCCGACGGCGCACAGTGGCGACCGCCCATGTGCGGCGCGGACTATCCGCTGCCCACATGGGCTGTTTTAAAAACAGCTTCTCTTTGCCTTTTTCGTCTCTTTATTTTAGGTGAAATCCCTCCTGGATTTTGCCTAACTTATAAGACGTCTTTTATAAATCTTTTTTCAAATATTCTTTTACAATATATTAATTTATAATTAATATATAATAAACATATTTAAATAACCACTTATTCGAAAATCCTTTTCCGGTCCTTTTTCTTATCTTTTCTCGGAACACCTTTGGATCTCTCCAGAACTTTTCTGGTTTCTCTCTTCTCACTTATTCAGTGATTCATTCTAGCCATTAACAATCTCCAAGCTTCGTCAAGCCCTTAAGCGTGCTACCCAACAGTTCGAGAATACTACAGACATGGCCAAGACTCCTCTCTAACCAATGATCAACAACGGGACCTCGATGCCCATAATGATCACTTGTGTACTCAACGAAATTTATCGTTGAACTGTAAACAATATGTCTTATTCCTTTTGTCTCTTTGATACTATATTGGCCGAGGCTTTTATCAAGTGACATCTCCATGTCAGCGTTCAACCTCGTTACCGATACCTTTCTTTACTCGATCCGATAAGTGATATCCCCGTGACCTAGTCACACGTTGCGCAACTTATGGATATAACTTATCCGAGTGGGTCCAGAGTATCTTCTGTCATGCGTATGGACAAATGTCGCTCTTGATGCAGTCTTCTCAACATGTTCGTCCGGATACCCAATGCACCTTTATGATCACATCAAAGTGATCTCGGGAGACAGTGATTTGATATGGCTTGACGGTCTAAGGAAAGAGTCACTATGTTTCCTAATCATCGTAACCTGAACTGTTGGGGAGGTGACCCCGGATAGGGTCAAGACAGGGGAAAGACGAAAGGGATCTCCCTAGTCGTGAGCCGAATTACTGTTCGTATCGGCCGAGTCATGTAAGAGTCGGACAAGATAAGCAAGGCCATGACATATATAGAAGGAGTAACGCCTTATCCGGCCGACATATGAGTTAAGTCGGCCGAGCGAGTCTGACTAACTTGAATGCAGGTGAAGGCCGAGCCGAGTTATGCGAGACAAGGCCGAGTAACACGAAGCTTGCAGGAGAAGGAGGTGCCTATAGTCAAACCCTAGTCACTGGCTAGGAGGAATCTAAACAGAGCCAAGCACAAAGGACAAGGAGCAAAGCAGTAGAAGGGCAGAAGAAGGTCACGGAGGTGACAGTCAAGGAGCCCGAAGCGCGCATGTGAAGCTCTCTGGAACATTGCCGCCGATAGAAGGGGGACACGGAAAGGAGGCCGCCGAGTTACCATATTGGGACAAGCATATTCCAAGAATATGCTTGCCACGTCAGCCCTAGAAGGAATCAAGGCACCACTTTATAAGGGGAGACGCGGGCTCCTAAGGGGGATCGATTCATTCTGCGTCGTAAGGCTCGTATAGTAGTGTTCTTCCTCTCTTCAAGACAGCTCTTGGAGCACTTGTATTCATTGAGAAGAGGAATAGAGATTTATCTGTTGAGCATTCGAGTGTAGAAATCACTACATCTTCCCTCCCCGGATCCCTCTAGCATCCATTGGCCCCATACTTTAGCCTACCCATGGCATCTGCCGTGCCACCACCACGACAGTTGGCGCCCACTGTGGGGCCAGCAGCGATGCTAGCTGGAGTCAAGATCCGGACGGGAAACTTCTTCCACACCGGCGAGCGGGTTGTCTCTGGCTTAGTCCAAAGATTTGATCTCTGGGACTATGTCAGCGATAATGCAGGAAGCTTTAGGAGGAAAGCGCCTCCGTGCAACGACGTCTTCATCAACTTGGGCACGCACAAGGTCTACGTCGGCATCGACACCTCCTGCGTTTATCCTCACCGAGTTATTGATGCAGGAGAGCCTCCCCTCAATACTGCTAATGGTCCGCGTGGAGCACGCCCTGTTGGCATCATCGAGGTGATGGTGGCAGCCACAACGCAGGCGGCAGGAGCAGGTGCTGGACCGAGCAAGGACCCGGCGGCAAGAGGACAGGTGACCACGAAGCAAGCAGCTCCACAGCCCATCGAGGTAGATCAGCAGCCAAGTCAGCCGAGGTGCAGGAGACAACCCCAAAGGAAGCAAGGGTAAGATGGCCACCTCTAGAAAGACCAGAGAATATCCTCCAGGCAACTATAGATAATCTAACCATGCCTGTGGCACCGATACTTGATCCGGCTAACGCCCAGGCGGAGTTAGAAGAGACTAGACAAAAAGTACTGGTAGAGGAAAAAAAGGTGTCGGCCTTGCGGGAGTCCTTGAATAGGACCCTGCGAGAATATGCTAAGGCAAACAAACTGGATGTGGCCCCCGAGCGGGTAGATGAATTGAGATTAAGAGGAAAGAACCTCATGAATAATATCAACAAAGAGCATGAAGCTCGTGAAGGTGACTCAGTCGATCTAGGCTTGCCGAGGTATAGTACTCCGGCAAAGAACCTAAGAGCGGCAAATGCCGCTGCTTTGGAGCTGGAAGGATTAAGCGGGGAAGCCCGGCAGAAACAACAAGAAAGAGTGAATGATCTGGTGCGCATTGCGAACCAGCAGAATGAGGAAATTCTTAGGGCTGACCCGGCAAGACCGGGAGCCTCGCGTATGGTCCATTCGGCTGGAGCAGCGCCCGCACTATCTGCGGCAGCAGCATCCTCACCAGGAAACAACGCACGAAAAGACAGGGCGGTGACTTCAAAAAAGAGAAATAAGCAAATTGTTCCGTATGATCCGGCGGTAGCCGGAAAAGTCAATGATAACAGAGGCAACGGCAGCCGAGGTAACAGTAGAGACAGAAACCCCGGCCGTGCGAACAAAGGGCACGGAGACCTCCGAAGGGGAAATCATGAGAACAATAACCCGGCAGAGGGAAGGAGAAACCCTCCACCAGATCCTCAGCCGAGGTATGAGCCTCAGCAAGAGCGAGAAGTGAGACCAGTTCACCATAATCAGGCAAATGATAGGTACAATGATGGTTACTCGGATATGGAGCATGCAGGACATGGTGGGAATAACCATTATGGAATACAAGAGAGAATAGTTTAGAGAAACTTGCCGTCAAGTGACGCGAGACTAGAACTGGATAGATTATGTCGGCCCAAGTTATTGGAAGAACAGGGTCCGCCAGGTCCGGCATGTTTCGGACCTCGGATCATGGGCGAACCACCAGTGTCGAATTTCGAATTGGCAAGGGGCACAAAAACATACAATGGGAGCACAAAACCACAAGATTGGTTGATTGACTATGCCACCGCAGTAAAAATAGCTGGAGGAAACCTACGATGGGCGGTGAGATACGTCCCACAAATGCTAGAAGGACCAGCCAGAGTATGGCTGAACAATCTGCCGACAGGTAGTATCAACTGTTGGCTAGATTTTGAAGAAATGTTTGTCAGCAATTTCACCAGTACTTATAAGAGGCCGAATAGGCCTCAACAACTCGCTATGTGCAAACAAAAGCCGAATGAAATAAATAGGGAATTCTTGACTTGGTGGTGTAACCTCAGAAACTTATGCGAATGGGTCATAGAGTCTCAAGCGATAGCTTGGTTTGCTCAAGGCTGCCGGTATGGGAGTGTACTATGGCAGAGGCTGCAAAGATATATGCCGACCACCTTGGCAGAGACCATCAGAATAGCAGATTTGTATGCATTAGGGGATCCGACGCAACGAGAATTAATGTCAGCAGAGCATCGGGAGCACCAAGATCAATATGCAAGATATGCAGCCAGATCATCGAGGCGCAATGAATTCCGAGGTAGAAGAAGGGAGGAAAGACCGGATTACAGATATGTATCTAATCAGGTGGCAGCGGTAGTACAAGACCAGCCGAGTCATGGAAACAGTCAATGACAGAAGAGCAGTCCTCAGCACTGGATGCCGAGGAATGAAGGGAAAAGGCAGTGGACACCAGAACAGAAGAAGCAATGGCAGGAGAGGCCGAAGTACACGTTTGAATCCATGCTGGATCAACCATGTAAATTCCACACTCCAAACCCGGCCAAACCGGCTAATCACACAACTCGTCAATGTGCTTGGATGAAAAATGCAATGGGGAACCCGGCGGGCATGCAAGCGTCCCCTCATCAAGCGCATCAGTAGCAGCAGCCACAGCTAACTGGAGCAAATGCGCATCAGTTAATGTTACCACCACCTCCGTCGAGGTATGATAAATCGGAACGGAGAGATGCAGTGCATCAAGTGATGAATCAAGGTCAGGATGGAAGGACAAACCCCGGAAACAACGGACGTAATGATTACACGGAGCATCATCAATCATATTGTATGTTCACAACAGAACAGCAAGATAGGCAAAGTGTACAACGCCAGCATATGGAAGTAAATGTTGTTATGCCGGCGGTACCAAGATACGTGCCTTGGTCCAATCAAGAAATAACCTGGAGCATAAAAGATCACCCGAAGATAATGCTGAATCCAGGGTCGTATGCACTTGTACTAGATCCGACATTTGTCGGGCCCAGCATTAATGTGAAATTCTCAAAAGTACTCATTGACAATGGGAGTAGTATCAACATCATGTACAAAGATACAATGCACAAACTCGGAATAGCACAGAATATGCTGCAATCCACAAGAACCACGTTCCATGGAATAGTCCCGGGACTTTCGTCTGAACCCATTGGGAAAGTCCGAGTAGATGTATTATTCGACACAAGGGAAAATTGCAGAGCGGAAAATTTGGAATTTGAAGTGGTGGACCTAGAAAGTTGCTATCATGCTTTACGACCAGCATTGGACAAATTCATGAGTAGCCGCCACATTACTTATTTGAAAATAAAGTTACGCGGGGCACAAGGGGTGATAACAGTAGCCGGAGATTACAGGAAGTCAATGGAGTGTGCTTCGGCTGGATCAAACCTGGCCGAGTCATTGGTGATTGCAATAGAAAAAAGAAGGATTCAGGAGGTAGCGACTCTGGCTCAGTCGGCACAGCTGAATATGCCGGCACTAGCCAACCCCCATGGAAGTGTTTCTTTCTAGCCGACTAAAGAGACAAAAAAGATCCAGATAGATGAGCAGTTCCCAGAGCGCACCATCACGATTGGTGCCAACCTAGATGCCAAATAGGAAGGTGAGCTCACCAACATCCTCTGTGAGAATCGGGATATCTTTGCATGGTCAACTCAAGACCTGCAAGGTGTGCCGAGGGAGTTGGCTGAGCACTCTTTGCATGTAAGGCCAGGAGCAAGGTCGGTGAAGCAACCTCTCCGCCGCTTCGCCGAAGACAGGAGAAAAATAATAGGGGATGAGATAGCTCGGCTCCTTGCGGCCGGGTTCATCATGGAAGTGCTTCACCCGGATTGGTTATCAAATCCGGTGTTAGTGGAAAAGAAAAAGGATGACCCGAATGTAGTCGTCGTATGGCGAATGTGTATCGATTACACGAACATAAACAAGGCGTGTCCCAAAGATCCTTTTCCTTTACCTAGGATAGACCAAGTCATTGATTCGACCGCTGGTTGTGAGCTATTGTCATTTGTAGACGCGTATTCTGGTTTCCACCAGATACCGTTAAATCCGGCCGATCAAATAAAGACTGCGTTTATTACCCCGTACGGGGCTTATTGCTATCGCACCATGCCATTCGGCCTGCGTAATGCAGGAGCAACATACCAAAGATGCATACAAAAGTGTCTACATGACCAGATAGGAAAAAATGTACAAGTATATGTGGACGATGTGGTTATAAAAACCAAGGAGAGCAAAACGCTCCTTGATGATATTCGGCAGACATTCGCAAATTTGAGAAGATTTCGAATGAAGCTTAACCCGAAAAAATGTACCTTCGGTGTGCCGGTTGGAAAATTACTCGGTTTCCTCGTGTCCAGCCGAGGTATAGAGGCAAATCCAACTAAAATCCGAGTAGTTGAGAAAATGGAACTGCCGAGGTGTATAAATGATGTAAAAAAATTCACGGGCTGCCTGGCTTCGCTGAGTCAATTCGTATGTCGGTTGGGGAAAAGGCATTACCTCTATATCAACTGATAAAAAATCTGATAAATTCATCTGGACACCGCAAGCAAATAATGCATTTCATGAGTTAAAAAAGATGTTGGTCACAACACCGATCTTGGCTTCTCCATTATCAAAAGAACCTATGTTACTTTATGTAGCCGCCACTAACAGAGTGGTAAGTGCGGTGGTTGTTGTGGAATGGAATGAGGGAGATAGGTCGATACAAAGGCCGGTATATTACCTAAGCGAGGTATTATCGGCCTCAAAACAAAACTACCCGCACTACCATAAGATGGCTTATGGAGTATACATGTCGGTGAAAAAACTCAAACATTACTTCGAAGAGAATCCGATAAAAGTGATTTGTGAAGCGCCTATAGCCGAGATATTGAGCAACAAAGATGCAAGTGTCCGAATAGGAAAATGGGCAATCGAGTGATCACCTTATGCTCCACAATTCTATAGGCGAGATGCAATCAAATCTGAGGCAGTGGCCGACTTCTTTGTGGATTGGGCCGAGGTACAATATGAACCACCATTACCAGATCTAAATTATTGGACAATGCATTTTGACGGATCCAAGCTGAGAAATGGTTTGGGAGCAGGGATAGTATTAACTTCGCCGAAAAAAGATCAGCTGAAGTATGTGCTGCAGATACATTTCGCCGCATCAAACAATGTAGCCAAGTATGAAGCACTTGTCCATGGGTTGAAAGTGGCAAAAGAGATTGATATACGTTGGATCCTATGCTACGGGGATTCAAATCTAGTAGTACAGCAAGTATCAGGCAATTGGGATGCATTAGATGTGAATATGGCCCTATATAGATTTCATGTGCAAAAAATCAGTGGTTACTTTGATGGATGCGAGTTTCATCATATACCTCGGGCGGAAAATGACGCTGCAAACACACTGTCAAAACTCGGATCAACTAGGCAGTCAATTCCCCCAAGTATCGCCCTAGAGCACCTGAGAAAACCATCAATTACACCATCACCAGAGTCCGAGTCAATTCGTATCTCGGTAGAATTGAAAAAGGGAAGTGTGCCAATGGAAATCGACAAAGAATGCGACCCGGACTTTCTGAAGGTGAACCCGGCCATCGCACGAGCGAACACAGAAAAATCCAAAGTTGTTATGTCGGCTGAAAATATGGAAATCGACAGTGAAACTATCCCAGAGAAAATCACGCCGATATGGGCGCAACCCATATTCTCATTCCTTAAGGAGGCAATCTTGCCGAGTAATGAGCTACTAGCTAGACAAATAGTAAGAAGAGAAAAAGCTTACACAATCATAAACAATGAGCTGTATAAGAGAAGCGTCACGAACGTACTACAAAGATGTGTTGACTCGGCAGAGGGATAGGAAATACTCCTGGATATACATCAGGGAGAATGCGGGCATCACGCCTCATCCAGAGCTTTAGTGGCCAAAGCATTCAGGCATGGGTTTTATTGGCCGACGGCATTAAAGGAGGCAAAAGAGTTAGTGGAAAAATGTAATGGTTGCCAGAGATACGCCAGCAAAATACATCTGCCCTCGTCCGAGTTAAAGACAATACCAATCACTTGGCCTTTTTCTGTATGGTGTTTGGATATGGTAGGACCGTTCAAACCAGCCCGAGGCGGAATGACTCACATTCTAGTCATGGTGGACAAGTTCACAAAGTGGATCGAGGTGAAATCAATAAGAAAATGTGATGGACTAATAGCGGTAAAATTCCTAAAAGATATTATCTTGAGATATGGATATCCACACAGTGTTATCACATATAACGACACAAATTTTGCTGAAGGAGCCTTTGCTAGATTTTGCCAAGAAAAGCACATAAGACTAGATGTTGCCTCGGTGGCTCGCCCAGCTTCAAACGGGCAAGTAGAAAGATCAAATGGACTGGTATTGTCAGGAATAAAACCCCGTCTTATCGAGCCACTACAAAGGTCGGCAGGATGCTAGATTGAGGAACTTCCAGCAGTAGTGTGGAGCCTCAGGACCACCCCAAATAGGTTGATAGGGTATACCCCTTTCTTTCTGGTATACGGGGCAGAATCTGTGCTTCCAGCCGACATAATGCATGACTCGCCAAGAGTAATCCAATACACAACAGCCGAAGTAAACGAAGTATCACGACAAGACGATGTGGATCTGCTAGAGGAAGCAAGGAAATTGGCGTTATCAAGACCAGCTGTTTATCAGCAAAACCTCAGACGATACCACAGCAAAAAAGTAAATCCAAGAGTTTTCAAAGAAGGAGACTTGGTTCTTAGACTAGTGCAACGCACAGCCGGCTTGCACAAACTCTCACCTCCATGGGAAGGACCATTCATTGTGAGTAAAGCATTGCACAATGATGCATATTACCAGATCGACGCTCAGCCACCAAAGAAGAATAAGGCAAATAAGGCCGGAGACGAATCAAAAAGACCATGGAACATAGCTTTACTTCGCTCGTTCTACACTTAGAAGCCATATGTTGTACGTCGTAATACGACGCATCAAGTTGGAGTATCAAGCATGTATTAAACCTCGGCACCTCGAGCACTGACTCGGTACTATACTTCTTCCTGCCAGACTCTTTCAATACCCAGCCCTCTTAAGTGTTTTCAAACTTGGCTAGTTTCTTCGAGAATGGAAGCTTTGTCCTATTCCGTAAGCAAAGGGGATTTCAACGAGATAGGGAGTTGTACAATTCCGTGGCTACAAAAAAAGATTGGATCAAATATACGTGTCCTAGAAAAGAGGGAGGTCACTCATCTTATTAAGCCTGATTTGTTTTTTGAAACAGATGCATCAGGTAGTTCTGTCGCGGGGACTGCACCGTGTTATTTCCTATTTTGAACTATGTAGTAAACTTTGGCACCTCGAGCAGTGACTCGGGGACTGCATTGTGTTATTTCCTATTTTGAATTATGTATTAAAATTCGGCACCTCGAGCAGTGACTCGGGGACTGCACCGTGTTATCCTTTATTTTGGATTATGCATTAAACCTCGGTACCTCGAGCATCGACTCGGGAACTACCCCATGATTGTTTCTTGTTCTGAAATATGTATTAAACCTCGGCACCTCGAGCAATGACTCGGGGACTGCCCTGTGGTATTCTCTGCTTTGAGCTATGAATTATATTTCGGCAACCCAGTTTGTAACTCGGGGACTGTTTCGTGTTATTCGATATTATCTGAACGGATATAAACCTTCAGCGACCAAAGGGATAACTTGGGGATGACTTACACCACTCATTGATTTCTTCCATTCATATAAGAGCTCGATAGCTTCAGCAGAAACTCGGGGACTACCACAATCAGCTGCTCATAATTCATAAAATGCAACATAAGCGTGCCTCGATCGACAAAGGAACAACAAGGAGAAAATAATTAACGATTTCTAGAGATAACAACCTCAGCAAGTCTAAGTATGATAAGCAGACATATGAGGTTGGAGCATTATACTTCAAGCAGAAATCGCGAAAACAACAACTATACAACCTAATTTACAAAGGGAAAGCACGATAAATGTCGGACAGAGATCAATTACATGGGAGAATACGATCTGGCCTTACGAAATTAAAGTTGGGCAAGGCAAAGATATGAAACAGATAGCTTAACTTAGACGAAATAACAATAGTTACCATCATCAACGCCTCAGCGGCGCAAGGCAAAAAGGTTCGCACAACACCAAAAGACGGACAATTGTTTCACAAATGTCATACGCCCGACATGTCGGGGACTTAAAGCAAATTGAAGTTTTTTCAAGCCCAAACACCAGAAGAGGCCAAACAACCCTTAATGAGCAGTACCATGGTCAGGAGCATTGGACATGGGTATCTCGGACGATGGAGGAGGGACCTCGGTCTCCTTCAGGAGGGTACCTTCAGCAACTGGGCGCTCCGAAGTAGCTGGCACATCAGCCGACGTTACCTCGGCTTCAACGGAAGCCATAGTAACCTCGGGCGCAAGCTCCGGCTGCTGAGGGACATCAGTTTGAGCTCGAGAGTTTTCAGTCCCTTTAGAGGATGATTGCGCGTCACCATCCTCGCCCGAGTTGTAGTTTGAATCACGGGAGTTATCCGAATCACCTTCTGATTCATCCTGATCGGCCGAGACATCACCTAATGCATCTTCAGCTTCGACATCATCCACCGGATTGGAAGAAAACTCGGCCCTTCGATCCAATTATGCACATCAGCATACTCAATAAGCTGGAAGGCACGAGCTTGGCAGCGAGCGACGAACTTTGGATCCTCAACCCAACGAGAGCCAGTGCGCAAATTCATCAGAGTATCGAGTGAGATATCCTCGTACCAAGACAAAACGGCTGTAAGTACCATATTAGCACCAGCCCTCCCAGCAGATTCCCTCCAGAGATTTAACTGGGTCTGAGATGCCATTAACCTCGCCACAAGCACTTTAACTTCATCAATATCAGGCGTTCCAGAGGTATTCGGCCAAAGAACATGGTAGGCCCGAATGGCTGCTTGCACCAGATCTCTTCCCATAATCTTCATTGGTCCAATAGCAGCACCGACAGCAATCAGGAAGTCTTCCATCGAGTATTCTGGACTCGAGTCAGCGGGGACACCTCGGCGCTGATGAGCAGAAATCACTGCCTTAGAGCTCACTGGTTTCGCTTCCGGAAAATGATCTACACGAAAGGAAAACATATCAGTTAAAGATAAGAAAGAGAAGAAAATAACTCGGCCACGGGCGGAAACTTACGATGAATGTAGCTCAACATTTTCTAGAGATCTAGGGACCAATCGGCTCTGCTTTTCTCGAAACGAGTGATTTCCTCACTCATCGCCTGGTTTTTTTTAGCTCGGCAGCCTCAAGAAGTTCCTTATCTTTCTGCAACTGCAGGCTCAGTCGATTCTTTTCTTCGGAAAATTCCTGATCAACCTTTTCCAGTTCAGACTTCTGGGAAAGCTTGAGAGACTCAACCTCGACGCGTAACCGAGTTACCTCATCGTCCTTTTCTTGGAGTTGCGTCAAATGAGCATCAACTTGTTCTAAAAAATGCAGCACCATGTCAGGCATAGGTATGCATTCTTCATGCGATGCTGCAAGTATTTGTAGCTCGGCTATACCAAAGCCAAAAGGTTGTAAGAGACCCAATATTTATCTCGGACAAAAATTAATAGGTTAAAAACCAAAGAGGAACCAACCTTCAAGAGCGGTAACCTTCTTGGTAAGGCGGGTATTCAGATTGTTGATATTAGTTGCACGCCAGCAAGGAGTGAATTAGCACGACAAGCCAAAAGTATTATGAACTTAAGGAACAGTACACGGATTAGTTAAATTACCAGTCTTTTTCACCACAGGAACAACCTTCTCATACTTTTCTTGCAGTTTCTTGTGGGCGAAGAGCAACCTTTGAAATTCAGCTGTCCACCGATCATGGGCAACCTAGATATAATGGAAGGTTAAAAGACTGGATATTCAAAGTTAAAGCAGATCCGAATCAAGTAAAACTTGACTCGGATCTAGGTGGCTGGATATTCAAAGTTAAAGTAGATCCGAATCAAGTAAAACTTGACTCGGATCTAGGTTGCTGGATATTCAAAGTTAAAGCGGATCCGAATCAAGTAAAACTTGACCCCGGATCTAAGTGGTTGGATACTTAAAGCTAAAACATATCCAAATCAAGTAAAACTTGACTCGGATCTAGGTGGTTGGATACTCAAAGTTCAGGCAGATCCGAATCAAATAAAACTTGACTCGGATATGCATGGACCACGGCTAATCCGAATCGCAAAAGGGTTAAGTTAGCAAGAAATGCAATTGAAGCCCAATAAAGCTTCCAAACGAACAACAAGTTATCCGGTTGCAAGCTTCGGGGACTAGTGCATATATAATACCACTTGAATAACAGACAAAGTATCAACGAAAGCACTTACCTCGTTCATCTTGTCGCTATCAAGAACAATCTTAGCAGCCATATGCAAGTGACTGCTGATGTCGGAAAGCTGAAATGGTTGGCTACTCGGATTGCCTTCAAGTTGATCGGCGACATTCCAGTTATTGGCATACTCCACCAAAGAGCCGAGGCTGTTTCCGCTCTCAGTACGGGTCAACACTTTACCTCGGGTCCGTTGTGTAACTACCATCGTCGCAGGACTCTTATGAAGAGTAAGTTGAGTGTCGGCGGCCGGGGTGACACCAGGCTTAGCAGAGGAAGCCCCCTTGCGAAGTGTTGGAATTATGCCCTAGAGGCAATAATAAAGATGTTATTATTATAATTCTTGTTCATGATAAAGTTTATATTCCATGCTAGAATTGTATTAAGCGGAAACATTAATACTTGTGTGGTTTGTGAACAACACCGTGTCCCTAGTACGCCTCTATGGACTAGCTCATTGATCAATGATGGTTAAGGTTTCCTAACCATAGACATGAGTTGTCAATTGATAATGAGATCATATCATTGGGAGAATGATATGGTGGACAGACCCAAACTAAGTGAAGCAATTAGATCGTGTCATTGTGTTCATCTTTGCGAAGCTTTTCTTATGTCAAATATTGTATTCCTTAGACCATGAGATAATACAACTCCCTGGTATCGGAAGAAAGCTTTGAGGTCATCAAACGTCATCCTATGAGAGGGTGATCATAAAGGTGTCTCTCAGGTGATCGGAAAGTATCTGTTGGGTTGTATGTATCGAGATGGGATTTGTCCCTCCCAAGTCAGAGAGATATACTTCGGGCCCACTCGGTAATCGATATCAACACCGCTTGCAAGCATGTGGTTAAGGAGTTAATCACAAAGTGATATCGGATTACGGAACGAGTAAAGTACTTGCTGTGAACGAGATTGAACTAGGTATGACGATACCGACGATCGAATCTCGGGCAAGTAAAATATCGCGAGACGAAGGGAATATATATATGGGATTGATTGAATCCTGGCATCGTGGTTCATCCGATATGATCATCGATGAATGTGTGGGAGTCAATATGGGTGCCCAGACCCCGCTGTTGATTATTGATAGAAGATCATGTCTGCATATTCTCGAACCCGCAGGGTCACACACTTAACGTGTCTCGACGCTAGGATAGATTGGATAATTGGTTTATGAGTTTTTGTTCGGAGTCTCGGATGGGATCCGGGATATCACGAGAGGTTCCGGAATGGTCCGGAGAATAAGATTCATATAAGGCAGTGCAGTTTTTGGAGTTCGGAATTGTTCCGGATTAATCGGTATTGTACCGAAAGCTTCTAGAACCTTCCGGAAGGGGGCCAACGTGGTCCCACCTTCCGGGAGGGGGCATGGGCCTATGAGGGAGTGTCCTGGCCGCATTGGGCCAGGGGCACAAGGCCCCATAGGGCCCAGCCGATCCTAGATAAGTTTAAATCGTTTAAACTAGAGATAAGATAAGATAGGATTTCTAGATAAGGGAGAGTTTAAATTGTTTAAACTAGAGATAGGCTTGGAGGAGAGGCTAGGGCTGGCCGCCCCCCCTCTATAAATAGAGGGCTGGTGCGCCCCCCTCCCTACACACACCTTCCTCCAAGCCCTAGCCTCCCTGCTGGCCCTCCTCTCTCCCTCCCGACTGTTTGTAGGCGAAGCCCTGCAGCAGAAATTCTCCACCATATACACCACGCCGTCGTGCTGTAGATCCAATCTATCTCTCCACCATACTTGCTGGTCCGAGGAAGGAGGAGACATCGAGGTGCCGCACGTGTGCATCTCACGGAGGCACCGCCACTTGTGGTGCTAGATCGGATCGGATCGCGAGGAGGAGAAGCGAGTACGACTACATCACCCACGTTCCGACGAACGTTTCGCTGTGCGAATCTTCAAGGGTATGAAGATCCAATCTAATCTCTCTCGTTGTTTGCATCTCCTAGATTAGATCTTGGCTTTCCCTCTGTTCGTTCCGTAGAAAATTTTGATTTACTATGCTGCGAAACCCTTCAGTGGTATCAGAGCTAGATCTATGCGTAGATGTGATTCACGAGTAGAACGCAACATGGTTGTTGCGGGCGTTGATGTTTTCTGTTGCAAGCCTCTTGTTTGTGTTCTTCTTATGACGCGGGATAGTGAGATTGAAGCGGTCCAGGCCAACCTTACGCGACATCGTTCGCGAGACCGGCTCCGCACTTGACGTGTGGCTTGTACCACACATGCGGCTGGTGGATGTCAGTTTCTCTCACTATAGTTGTCATGGGATTAACACCGGAGGTTGGCAACCATAATATCACCGTTGTGGCTTTCCGTAGGTAAGAATCGTTCTTAGCATCTACTCCCATGAGCCACGTAAAACATGCAACAACAAAGTAGAGGCGTCTAACTTGTTTTTGCAGGGAGTGTTTTCTGTGATATGGTATGGCCCAAGATGTGATGTGTATATTGTATGCGATGATCATGTTTTGTAATGTTTCACGACTTGCATGTCGATGAGTACACAACCGGCAGGAGCCATATGGTTGTCTTTATAATTGTGTATGACCTGCGAGTCAACTTCTTATACGCCATGTAATAGCTTTACTTTATCGCTAAGTAGTTAGCAATAGTTGTAGTTGCTATTCGTGGTGGAGGCAATCATGGTGGAGTGATGGAGATCATGCCGGAACGCACAAGATGGAGATCATTGCGCGAAGATTGGCTATACCATGTCACATAAAGTTATATGCATGTGATGTTTATCCTTTTATGTATCTTATTATGCTTAGATCGCGACGGTAGCATTATAAGATGATTCCTCACTTAAAGATCAAGATAAAAACTGTGTTCTCCCCAAGTATGCACCGTTGCGAAAGTTCGTCGTGTCCAAGCATCACGTGATGATCGGGTGCTATAGACTCTACGCTCACATACAACGGGTGCAAGCCAGTTTTGCACACGCGGAAATACTTGGGTCTAACTTGACGAGCCTAGCATGTACAGACATGGCCTCGGAACACAAGAACCGAAAGGTTAAGCATGAGTCATATGAATGATATGATCGACACTTCGTTGTCCACCATTGAAACCACATCTCTTCTCGTGATGATCGGATTAGGTGTGGTGAATTTGGATCGTGTTCACTAAACAACTTGAGGGATGTTGAATTTAGTGGGAGTTCATCTAGTAATTTGATTAAGTTGAACTATTTATCATGAACATAGTCTATATTGTACTTGCAAATACTGTAGATCCAATGGCCAAGTCCAACTTCAACTTCAACGTTTTTGCTGAGAAAGAAAAGCTTAGAAACAATGGGTCTAACTTCACCAACTGGTTCCGCAATCTAAGAATCATTCTGTCTGGCGGACAAAAGGACTATGTCCTTGAGAAAGCGTTAGGTAACCCCCCTGCTGCAACTGCGCCGGCTGATGAGAAAGCTGTCTATCAGTCGCGCAAAGATGATTATGGTGTGATTAAGAGCACCATGTTGTTTGCTATGGAACCGGAACTTCAAAATCGTTTTGAAAACTATCCCGGGCCCTTTGAGATTCTCGAGGAGCTGAAAACCATGTTTCAGACTCAGGCCCGTTCTGAGAGATATGAGATCTCTGAGAAGTTCTTTAACTGCAAGATGGAGGAAGGGAGTTCCGTTAGTGAGCACGCCATTAAGATGTCGGGCTACACTCAACGCCTTGAGCAACTGGACTGCAAGATTCCAGAGGAGCTCAAGATTGACAGGGTTCTGCAATCACTCCCTCCCAGCTACAAAAGTTTTGTAGTAACTCATAATCAGATTGGTTCCACTGATACGATCACCGAGCTCTTCGCAAAGCTGAAGGCTGCGGAGGTGGACATCAAGAAGGATAATCATGTGTTGATGGTCAACAAGCCCTCCTTTAAGAAAGGTAAAGGTGCAAAGAAGCCCTTCAAGAAGGGCGGCGGCAAGCGCGTTGCCCGTGCTGAGAAGAAGCTCAAGTCTGGTCCTAAGCCGGACACTGAGTGCTTCTATTGCAAGGACAAGGGTCACTAGAAGCGCAACTATCCGAAGTACTTAGCGGACAAGAAGGCTGGCACCATCAAAGGTATATTTGATATACATGTTATTGATGTTTTCCTTACTAGCCCTCGTTGTAGTGCCTGGGTATTTGATACCGGTTCAGTTGCTAATATTTGTAACTCGAAACAGGAGCTACGGAATAGACGGCGGCTTGCGAGGGATGAGGTGACGATGCGCGTTGGCAACGGATCAAGAGTTGATGTGATGGCCGTCGGCACGCTCTCCTTAGTTTTACCTTCGGGATTAGTTTTAAACCTTAATAAATGTTATTATGTGCCTGCATTGAGCATGAACATTATTTCTGGATCGTGTTTATTGCAAGACGGTTATTCATTTAAATCGGAGAATAATGGTTGTTCTATTTATATGAGTAACATCTTTTATGGTCATGCACCTCTTGTGAATGGTTTATTTCTTCTAAATCTCGAAAGGGATGAAACACACATCCATAACATTGAGGCTAAGAGATGCAAAGTAGATAGTGATAATACTACTTATTTGTGGCACTGTCGTCTAGGTCATATTGGTGTAAAGCGCATGAAGAAACTCCATTCTGATGGACTTTTGGAGTCTCTTGATTTTGAATCATTTGACACATGCGAACCATGCCTCATGGGCAAGATGATCAAAACCCCGTTCTCCGGTATGATGGAGCGAGCAACGGACTTGTTGGAAATCATACATACCGATGTATGCGGACCGATGAGTGTTTCGACGCGCGGTGGATATCGCTATTTTCTCACTTTTACCGATGACTTAAGTAGATATGGGTATATCTATTTAATGAAACATAAATCTGAAACGTTTGAAAAGTTCAAAGAATTTCAGAATGAAGTGAAGAACCATCGTAACAGAAAGATTAAGTTTCTACGATCCGATCGTGGGGGCGAATATTTGAGTTATGATTTTCTCACGCATCTCAAAGCAAGTGGAATCGTTTCACAACTCACGCCACCCGGAACACCACAGCGCAATGGTGTGTCTGAACGCCGGAATCGAACCCTATTAGATATGGTCCGATCGATGATGTATCTTACTGATTTGCCGTTATCATTTTGGGGTTATGCATTAGAAACCGCTGCATTCACTTTAAATAGGGCTCCATCTAAATCCGTTGAGACGACACCGTATGAACTGTGGTTTGGTGCTAAACCTAAGTTGTCGTTTCTTAAAGTTTGGGGATGCGAAGCTTACGTCAAGAAGTTGATGCCGGACAAGCTCGAACCCAAAGCGGAGAAATGCGTCTTCATAGGATACCCTAAGGAAACTATCGGGTATACCTTCTATCACAGAACCGAAGGCAAAGTGTTTGTCGCAAAGAACGGTTCCTTTCTTGAGAAGGAGTTTCTCTCGAAAGAAGTGAGTGGGAGGAAAGTAGAGCTAGACGAGGTTATTGAACCTTCTCTTGAATTGGAGAGTAGCGCAGCACCTGAAATTGTTCCAGTGTCGCCTGCACCAACAATAGAGGAAGCTAATGACAAGGATCATGAAGCTTCAGACGATGCTGCTACTGAACGTCGCAGGTCGACAAGGTCGCGTGCCCCTCCTGAGTGGTACGGCAACCCTGTCTTGACTGTCTTGTTAGTAGAAGACAGTGAACCTACGAACTATGAGGAAGCGATGATGAGCCCAGACTCTGAGAAATGGCTAGAAGCCATGAAATCCGAATTGGGATCCATGAGCGAAAACCAAGTATGGACTTTGGTGGACCCTCCTAGCGACCGAAAGGCCGTTGAGTGCAAATGGATCTTCAAGAAGAAAACGGACGCGGATGGTAATGTTACCGTCTATAAAGCACGGCTTGTTGCGAAAGGTTTTCGACAAGTTCAAGGTGTTGACTACGATGAGACTTTCTCTCCCGTAGCGATGTTTAAGTCCATTCGGATTTTATTAGCAATTGCTGCATTTCATGATTATGAAATATGGCAAATGGATGTCAAGACTGCTTTCCTCAATGGCAACATTGATGAAGAGTTGTATATGATGCAACCCGAAGGTTTTGTCGATCCTAAGGATGCTAATAAAGTATGCAAACTTCAGCGTTCCATTTATGGACGGAAGCAAGCATCTCGGAGTTGGAACCTTCGTTTTGATCAAGTGATCAAGAGCTTTGGATTTGTTCCAAATTGCTACGAAGCTTGCATCTACAAGAAAGTGAGTGGGAGCTCGGTGACGTTTCTGGTACTATATGTGGATGACATATTGATTATTGGAAATGACATCAACATGCTTAACGATGTGAAGAGTTATTTGAACAAGTGTTTTTCAATGAAAGACCTAGGTGAAGCTGCTTATATATTGGGCATCAAAATCTATAGAGATAGACAAAGACGCCTGATAGCTTTAAGCCAGAGTACATACCTAGACAAAGTTCTGAAAAGGTTCAGAATGGATAAGGCATTGAAAGGTTCAGTGCCTATGTTGTCAGGTAAGATATTGAGCAAGGCTCAGTGTCCAGCTACGGTAAATGATAGGAAAGCTATGAGCAAAGTGCCTTATGCCTCGGCCATAGGTTCCATCATGTATGCCATGCTGTGTACTAGACCGGATGTGTCCAATGCTCTTAGTTTGACGAGCAGATATCAAAGTGATCCAGGAGTGGAACACTGGACAGCCGTGAAGAACATCCTAAGGTACCTAAATAGGACTAAAGAAATGTTCTTAGTCTATGGAGGTGATGAACAGCTCGTCGTAAAAGGTTACGTCGATGCTAGTTTCGACACCGACAAGGATGATTCTAAATCTCAGACAGGATACGTGTATATTTTGAATGGAGGAGCTGTGAGCTGGAGAAGCTGCAAGCAAAGCGTGATCGCGGGATCTACAGTAGAAGCGTAATACATGGCTGCTTCAGAAGCGTCAAGTGAAGGAGTTTGGATCAGAAAATTCATCACTGAGCTTGGCGTGGTTCCAAGTGCATTGGACCCACTGGAGATATTGTGTGACAACACTGGCGCCATAGCACTCGCTAAGGAACCAAGATATCATCCAAAGACCAAGCATATCAACCGCAAGTTTCATATAATCCGAGATTATATAGCAGATGGAGATCTGAAGATCAGCAAAGTACATACAGATCTGAATGTCGCAGATCCATTGACTAAACCTCTTCCATGTGTAAAACATGATCAACACCTCAGTGCCATGGGTGTGAGATTGTTGCCAGATGTAAACTAGATTATTGACTCTAGTGCAAGTGGGAGACTGTTGGAATTATGCCCTAGAGGCAATAATAAAGATGTTATTATTATAATTCTTGTTCATGATAAAGTTTATATTCCATGCTAGAATTGTATTAAGCGGAAACATTAATACTTGTGTGGTTTGTGAACAACACCGTGTCCCTAGTACGCCTCTATGGACTAGCTCATTGATCAATGATGGTTAAGGTTTCCTAACCATAGACATGAGTTGTCAATTGATAATGAGATCATATCATTGGGAGAATGATATGGTGGACAGACCCAAACTAAGTGAAGCAATTAGATCGTGTCATTGTGTTCATCTTTGCGAAGCTTTTCTTATGTCAAATATTGTATTCCTTAGACCATGAGATAATACAACTCCCTGGTATCGGAAGAAAGCTTTGAGGTCATCAAACGTCATCCTATGAGAGGGTGATCATAAAGGTGTCTCTCAGGTGATCGGAAAGTATCTGTTGGGTTGTATGTATCGAGATGGGATTTGTCCCTCCCAAGTCAGAGAGATATACTTCAGGCCCACTCGGTAATCGATATCAACACCGCTTGCAAGCATGTGGTTAAGGAGTTAATCACAAAGTGATATCGGATTACGGAACGAGTAAAGTACTTGCTGTGAACGAGATTGAACTAGGTATGATGATACCGACGATCGAATCTCGGGCAAGTAAAATATCGCGAGACGAAGGGAATATATATATGGGATTGATTGAATCCTGGCATCGTGGTTCATCCGATATGATCATCGATGAATGTGTGGGAGTCAATATGGGTGCCCAGACCCCGCTGTTGATTATTGATAGAAGATCATGTCTGCATATTCTCGAACCCGCAGGGTCACACACTTAACGTGTCTCGACGCTAGGATAGATTGGATAATTGGTTTATGAGTTTTTGTTCGGAGTCTCGGATGGGATCCGGGATATCACGAGAGGTTCCGGAATGGTCCGGAGAATAAGATTCATATAAGGCAGTGCAGTTTTTGGAGTTCGGAATTGTTCCGGATTAATCGGTATTGTACCGGAAGCTTCTAGAACCTTCCGGAAGGGGGCCAACGTGGTCCCACCTTCCGGGAGGGGGCATGGGCCTATGAGGGAGTGTCCTGGCCGCATTGGGCCAGGGGCACAAGGCCCCATAGGGCCCAGCCGATCCTAGATAAGTTTAAATCGTTTAAACTAGAGATAAGATAAGATAGGATTTCTAGATAAGGGAGAGTTTAAATTGTTTAAACTAGAGATAGGCTTGGAGGAGAGGCTAGGGCTGGCCGCCCCCCCTCTATAAATAGAGGGCTGGTGCGCCCCCTCCCTACACACACCTTCCTCCAAGCCCTAGCCTCCCTGCTGGCCCTCCTCTCTCCCTCCCGACTGTTTGTAGGCGAAGCCCTGCAGTAGAAATTCTCCACCATATACACCACGCCGTCGTGCTGTAGATCCAATCTATCTCTCCACCATACTTGCTGGTCCGAGGAAGGAGGAGACGTCGAGGTGCCGCATGTGTGCATCTCACGGAGGCACCGCCACTTGTGGTTCTAGATCGAATCGGATCGCGAGGAGGAGAAGCGAGTACGACTACATCACCCACGTTCCGACGAACGTTCCGCTGTGCGAATCTTCAAGGGTATGAAGATCCAATCTAATCTCTCTCGTTGTTTGCATCTCCTAGATTAGATCTTGGCTTTCCCTCTGTTCGTTCTGTAGAAAATTTTGATTTACTATGCTGCGAAACCCTTCACGAAGTGCATCAGATATGTTGGGCTGAGAAGAACTAGCCGACCCCTTCTGAGATGCTAAAGGTTTGGTAACAACAACCTTCCTACTTTTAGGAGAGGCTTCGGCAGGGGCAGCAACCTCGGCATTAGGAATCACGTCCTGAGGAGCAGGAGGAACTATGGTTTCCAAGGGGGCCGAGATGGTGATATCTTCGGCTGGAGCGGGAGTAGCAGCTGGGATCGTGGTGATCAAAGGGTCGTTGGGGGAAACCTCGGTGGTCTGAAGAGGAGCAACAGGTTCAACAGGATGATCTGGTGGCGGCGTTATGTCGGCATTAACGGTGGGAGTAGTAGGTACATCTCGCTGAGGCAATGCATGGGTCGGCGCAGGAGGAGAGTCAACACGAGAGGGAATGGGAGCCCGAGTATCTTCCGGGGGCAGAGGAGAAGGCTTCCGAGTAGCATGGCTTGTCATACTCGGACCGCTTGGCTTCACAGAGAGAGGAGCTCTGCAAGGGACAAGGAGTCGAATCAAAAGACAGAAAGAGAGAAACAAGAAGTACAAATGAAAATAAACTCACCCAGTAACCCCAGGCATGGTCTTACACCTCGAAATATGCTGGGCAGACTTCTTCACTCGCTTCTTGGGAGCAACGTCGGAGGGATCTGTCGGAGCCGTGCGCTTCTTCGAGGTAGCAGGAGCTTGAGAAGCAAGAGGCTCGGCATCGTGCACCTGACTAGCTGGATTAGCTGGGAAAGTAGGAGCCGGAAATGCGTAAGAGATAGGCATCATGGCAACTACCTCAAGAATTTGGACGTCGTCTGAGTCACCTTCATCCCCGTGAGCCGAGGTCTTGCCACGGGCGCGAGCCGGAGCAACATCCGACTTAGGGACAAACTCTTCCGAGTCAGGTTCCCCGCTGTCCGGGGTATTCCGATCTGCGGTCCACGGAAGAGCCAGAACCTCGGCATCCTCGGTCTTTTGCTCCGCAAACCTCTGCGAGAGAAGAAACAAAGTAGGATTAGCAAAAGAACAGTCACAAAGGTGACTCGGAAGAAAAACACCATCTCGTAAATTTACCCGAGGAGGGGGATTCCCGCGAGTGAACGACTTCAGTCCTCATGCACAATCCTTCGGCATATCAGTCTTGAAGATAGCTCGGACACGCTTATAAATGTGATAGTCGTCGAGCTCAACCGTCAAAACTCGGTTGGGATAGAGAGGACCACTCATGTAACAAAGCTTGTGAGAGCGAAGCTGAAAAGGGCAGATTCGGCTGCTAATGAATGTGGTCATCAGATCCTCACCACGGAGCCCGGCGCGGATCAACTCCTTGAGCCAAATCTCAAATGCCTCGGCCAGAGCATGGCTTTTCCTAGGGTTGTAGTTCCAATTCTTCTTGGAAGGGGGGCCGATAGAAAAAGCGGGGAGCCGAATCTTATCTTCTTTCCCAGTGTTTTTGACATAGAAAAATGATCTATGCCATTTCTTGCAAGACTCGAGGCCGGCGACACGAGGGAACTCGGAGTTTCTCCGAGGTGTAATGGACGCAGCCCCGCATTGGGTACGGGACTTCTCAAAAGGGTGGAGAGATTTGTCCGGTACGATATTAGATGATTTGGAAGAATTTAGACCAGACAGGCACGGAGGGCCAGAGGCCGAAGTACCCCTCTGAGGCCGAGATGAAAGCTGACAAAGAGGCGATAGCATTGGCCGGCAAATGATGCGGCTGGGGCCGAAGTAATCGAGGAACTCCCTGGCGAAATCGCTAAGGGGGAGGCCGAACCCACGAGCAAAATGGGACATGAAGACTATGTACTCTCCCTCATTGAGCACCGGAGAGGATTCATTGCCGGCAAGCGACAGCTTACCTCGGCAGGGATCCGGCGCGTCTTGATTAACCACGCTACCTCACGGCGAGTGATAGTGGAACCCTGCCAAGAACCTCATTCTGGACCAGACGCAAAATCATCCTCCTCGATGAGGGCTCCGCTGGCAGAACTAGACATGGGCTCACCGGAGGAATCAACGGAGGAGAAACTAGCGGTGGAGGGAGGCCTAGAAATGCAGGGCCCCGTCGTGATTCTAACAAGCGCGGCGGCACAACAAAGAAGAACCGCCGCGAGGAATCTGGGAAACAGAGGGATTGCCTAGGGCGAAAATCTAACGACGGTGCCTAGGATAACTCACCAGCGAAGGCGGCGGAGAAGGACACGGCGGTGAGGTCGTCGGAGCAGGAGAACGGCAACGTGACCGTCGAGGAGATCGACGATGGCGCAGACGCTAGCGCACAAACGGAGGCGCCGGCGCGAGGAGGAAGAAGAAGGGCAAATGAAGGGGGAAAGTAAAATCATCTAGCGGTAGTGGGATCGTGGGTGCTCCATGATAACCGCATAATCGCGCGCGTGGTGGAACCACTCGCAACTAGTGGAGCCACACCGAAGACCACATGGCGCAGGAGGGGATCGGGCCTCCTGACCGATGCGGTACTCGAGGCGTCACCGCGCCGACGCGACGGGGCGCAGTAATCACTGTAGCTTGTCAGTGGACACTATAAAGGAACAAAAAACTAGAAGAACAATGATGAGTGGTACACGTAGGACGAGGCGTGCTCAGGAAGCTGCACGGATACCTCGAACAGAAAGAAGTAACTCGGAAAGAAAGAGAGAAGTATGTTGGGAAACTAATGTGGCCCGGCCGAGGTTTCCGGCAGGACCACACCAGCTTCGGGGACTAATATTGGGGAGGTGACCCCGGATAGGGTCAAGACAGGGGAAAGACGAAAGGAATCTCCCTAGTCGTGAGCCGAATTACTATTCGTATCGGCCGAGTCATGTAAGAGTCGGCCGAGATAAGCAAGGCCATGACAGATATAGAAGGAGTAACGCCTTATCCGGCCGACATATGAGTTAAGTCGGTCGAGCGAGTCTAGCTAACTTGAGTGCAGGTGAAGGCCGAGCCGAGTTATGCGAGACAAGGCCGAGTAACACGAAGCTTGCAGGAGAAGGAGGTGCTTACAGTCAAACCCTAGTCACTGGCTAGGAGGAATCTAAACAGAGCCAAGCACAAAGGACAAGGAGCAGAGCAGCAGAAGGGCAGAAGAAGGTCACGGAGGTGAAAGTCAGGGAGCCCGAGGCGCGCATGTGAAGCTCTCTGGAACATTGCCGCCGATAGAAGGGGGACACGAAAAGGAGGCCACCGAGTTACCATATTGGGACAAGCATATTCCAAGAATATGCTTGCCACGTCAGCCCTAGAAGGAACCAAGGCACCCCTTTATAAGGGGAGACGCGGGCTCCTAAGGGGGTATCGATTCATTCTGCGCCGTAAGGCTCGTATAGTAGTGTTCTTCCTCTCTTCAAGACAGCTCTTGGAGCACTTGTATTCATTGAGAAGAGGAATAGAGATTTATCTGTTGAGCATTCGAGTGTAGAAATCACTACATCTTCCCTCCCCGGATCTCTCTAGCATCCATTGGCCCCATACTTTAGCCTACCCATGGCATCTTCCGTGACACCACCACGACATGAACTCTGTGATATGATCATGATACGATGCTATAGATAGGGTTTGTCCACCATCTCATTCTCCAATTAAATGACCTCATTGTCAATTAGGGGCCGAGGCACCAACATGATCAGGAAACCTTTGATCATCCATTGACCAATGAACCAGTGACTAGAGTTTCACCTGAACTACTGGTTGTTTGTATATCACACGTGTATTGACGTTTTCTAATTAATATAGTTATAGCATGATACAAAACTTAATCATAAAATTTATGTAATATGTCATCTAGTATTTGACTCTAGGGCATATTCCCTTTAGGGGGTAGGGTTCAAAATTTCCATCCTACTACCTGAGTGGTCAAGCTCTTTATGCAACTTTTTGTCTACAAAGTCAATGTTAAAACACAAAATACGACAATACTATGTATGCATGTACTATCATAGGTGTTGAATATAAATATACTACATAGCCCCTTTCTATCATATCGGTCTTTTGGGATAATTGACTAGTTCAGAAATCCTTTATAGTATCATAGCCAAGAGGTCTTGAGTTCAAGACCCTGCTCATGGAGTATTAAAAAAATATTCTGTGGCATACTCTTATCCCACGATAAAGACTAAAATATCCTACACGTGAGGAGGAGTATTGAATATAAATATACTGCATAGCCCCGTTCCATCAGATCGGTCTTTTAAGATAATTGGCTAGTGCATAAATCCTTTAATAGGGTTCAGGGTTTTCAACAGTTCTAGCCTACTACCTAAGTGGTCAAGCTCTTTACGTAACTTTATCTTGTCAAGAACACTTTAATCTTGATTCAATCATTAAGTATTAGAAAGTGTGCAACAACTATAGAATACAAATTATTTGAACATTGTAAGTCATGATCAAGGCGAATCAAACCTCCATGCTCACTAATACTTTGGTGTTGTTATAAGTAGGTCTCTTCTCTCTTCTTTTAGGTAAGAGCAATACAACCAAATAACCAGAAAGAAGTAAAGTAGTTTCACAAAACTACCAACTAATCATCAAACCAAAAACAACTAACATATTATAACACGGTATACTAACCACTTAGACAAAATATCATGTTTTTGGGCAAGTGGCAAAATTCGTATTCCATACAAGCATGTTAGTAGATCCTTAATCGATGAAAATAATGGATTGAACATGGTGGTAAATTTAGTCTTGGTATCCCCTTTGTAGGTGTGATTTTACTAGCATATAGATTAGTTTGGGAGCCAGATTCCTTCTTGTGTATATGAAAGCTAGCACTACCCTTCTTGAGGTACCATAAATTTTTTTCCTTAAGAATTATGAAGAATTTAGTGACTGAAATAGGGATTCAACAATTCATACGACATTTGAGCACTCGTTGGTTACGAAATGTTGCAAAATCTCTTTGGTACAGGTAAGGGTTTTTTCGTAAGAAAATGGAAGTGAGATATATATGTTGGTACAAGATGATAAACAACACATACTCCCTCCGTCCCAAATTAGTTGTCCCAACTTTGTCTAGACTAGATGTACAAGTAACTATGCAGTAAAAAGCATCTAGATATATGTGTATCTCGACAAAGTTGGGACAACTAAATCAGGACAGAGGGAGTAATAAACTTTGTATCCTAAGTATATGTGTATGTATATATACCATGTGAGGAAACCACCCAAGTTCAATTCCTTAGTTAGCAAGAATAGGTGTTTTATCTACTTTCGGTTCTATATATGTCATGGCGAGAAAGTTTTGATCTCCTTATTATCACTAGTGCAGACCGCCCCATATGTCCCGGTTGATAAGGGTCTTTAGTCCCGGTTCCCCAACCGGGACGGGGCAATCGGGACTAAAGCCCCAAACTTTAGTCCCGGTTGCCCCACGAACCGGGACAAAACAGGGTACACGTGGCCGCTGACGGTTCGTAACACGAACCGGGACAAATAACCCTCTGTCATGGTAGAGATTTGGCACATTTCTCTGCCGCGGCAGAGAATTCATTTTGGCAACTTTTTTTTTGCCGCGGCAGCATTTTGGCCACTTTTTGTGCCGCGGCAGAGAATTCATTTATGTTGTTTTATTTTTTATTTTGTGTTTTGCACTCATCAATGAAGAAACTATTATATTACACAAGATCATCATGACAATATAGATCCAAGTGTCGAACATATTACATTCGATACACGGATTTTATGAACTACATATAAAATAAGCTCTTTGTACAATCCATATTGCCTATACACACCCGTATAGTATTCTCCTTTTGAGTCTAGGACTTATGCATCCAAGAATCCCGCCAATTCCTCCTGAATTGCTCGTCCATGATCCTTTGGCAGAAGAGCGTCCCATAGATGTTCGAGCTAATTTAAAAAAGGAATCAACCTATATGAATGAAACTAAACATAATTTAATGGTAATAAAAAACTATAAAAATTGTTTACGTACGTAGAGTTGCTCTAAATTTCTGCCCTTCTCACAACACGTCTGACGAATGAACTCGCAAACATAGTATCCATATAAATTGTTCCCTGGTCCCCGTGTCAGGCACTTTATGAGAACAGAGTTCAATCAAAATAATAATCAAGCATGATAATAACGGTATCATAACTAGAATCAAAGAGATGCGCGGATATAGCTAGTGGTGCTTACATCTAGTGGTTTAAATGTAAGCACCTCTTTCCAAACACCCCTAGCCTTTTTGGTGAACCGTTTCCAAGCGCTGCCCGGCGAAGAAAACGAATAAAAGAAGTTATTAATTACTTGATCTCATAAAATTCATAAACGTTGCCGATATAGTGTCGTAATGATTAGAATTACCGCGGGAGAATCATCTGCATGTACTTCCACGTCTCAAGGGGTTTATGTTTCGAGTCCATGACTAGTACCCGCCCTTTGTCAGGTTGAATGATAAACAGAATATAGTGGAAGCTGCGCATGCATAACTCATCAATCATATACTTAACGTCGAGTAAGCAAAATAGAAAGTGTATACAAGATAATAACACTCACTCGAAGTTGTAAGGAAATAGTATTTTCCTTCTGGTTTCTTGAAACCTTAATGCGTGTACGATATTATCCTCCGTATCCTAGGGGTTTGTTTTGAGATTAGCTTGATGAACCCAATATGGGTCAACGAACCCAATGTCATAGATTTGTCCTCTGCTGCATTCGAGAATCTTCATTCTACATATTATAGTATGATTATATACATGCAATAAACAAGGTGAGATAGCTAGAGACTAAATTAATTACAGAATTAGTACTTACAGACAATAGGCAATGATGATCGATTTGTCCAAGGCGTCTTGATTGAATAATTGAAATAGTTCAACAAATTCAATGGCTATCATGTCATCTACTTCTTTCCCATAATGCTTTTTTGTAACCCTCAGCATTATCCAGTTAGCCCCGACCTTTGTGGCATGCATGTACCAGTTATGCAATCTTCGCATTTTTGTTGGAAGATTCTTTACCTCCTCGGGGTTGACGAGAGGTTTGTCGTACTGGTATTTGTATGTTACTTCACCCACGGGGAAGTACTATAACTGGGATAAGTAGTTCGCAATACTCATACCTTGAGCAGCGGCAGCTTCTCCGTATAGTGCAACTACATCTGGATCATACTGCTCTTCGGCCGCATATTTGCTCGACCCCACATTGGTATGGGAAATCACCTTGAGAGGGGCGCAAGCTTGTTTTGGTTGTTCTCCGAGCTGGGCAACAATTTCCCGCTTGCACCAGTACTACTCTTCGACAGTTGTTGTGTCGCATGTGACTTGAAAATAGAGCGTTCATAGTCTGATGACAGCTTTGGCTCGGGTTGGTGAAGGCCCTTTAGCATTTTGTGTTGGAGATATGCCCTAGAGGGAGTAATAAATATATCTATTATTATATCTTTATCTTTATGATAAATGTTTACATTCATGCTATAACAGTATTAACAAGGAAACATTAATACTTGTGTGATTTGTAAACTAAATTAGAGTCCCTAGTAAAGCCTCTTCATAATACTAGCTTGTTGGTTAATAGATGATTGTGGTTTCCCTATCATGAACATTGAGATGTGTTATTAACAACAAGATCATATCATTATGAGAATGGTATGATGGACATACTCCTATAGATAAGCGTAGCATAAAGATCAAGTCATTTTAATAGTTCAATTGCTATATGCTTTCTGATACATAGTAACCTAATTCCTTCGACCATGAGATCATGCTTATCACCATCACCGGAAGGATGCTTTGATGACATCAAACACCACATCGTAACTGGGTGGCTATAAAGGTGGCATTAAGTGTTTGGAAAGTATGGGTTGAGACACATGAATCAAGAGTGGGATTTGTCCATCCATATGACGGATAGATATACTCTGGGCCCTCTCGGTGGAATGTCATCCAATTAGCTTGCAAGCATGTGACTGGCTCACAAGGGATCACATATCACGGGAACGAGAAAAGAGTAATTATCGGTAACGAGGTTGAACTAGGTATGCAGAGATACCGACGATCAAAACCTCGGATAAGTAAACTATCGTGAGACAAAGGGAAATTGGTATCATATGTAAGTGGTTCATTCGATCGCAAAGTAATCGTAGAAATATGTGGGGGCCATATGAATTTCCAGATTCCTCTATTGGTTATTGTTTGGAGAAGTGTCTCGATCATGTCCGCATAATTCACGAACCGTAGGGAGACACACTTAAGGATTCGATGTTGTTGAGTAGTTATGGAATGATGAGTAAGAGACTGAATATTGTTAGGAGTCTCGGATAGGATCCGGGATATCACGAGGAGATCCGAAATGGTCCGGAGAATAATATTCATATAAGGAAAGTCCTGTTTCGGAGTTGGGGAATGATTCCGGTGTTTTCATCGGGAATGTTCTAGAAGGTTCCGGAAGGTCCGGCACTCCAGAGGGGAAGGGTACATGAATGTTTCATAACAAGTTGGAATGATTGCATCATGTACTAGGTGTCACCGCTGAGCAAAATAAAGGGATAAATCAAATCCTAGTTTGAAAAGTCAAACGCCAATTTGAAAAGTCAAACGACAAGTTTGCTTGGTGGAGGGAGAGTAGGAAACCTACTTGGGGAGCAAGTCCTCCTCCCTCCACCGCCGGCCAAGGAGGCCGACTTTGGGGAGTACTCCCTCCCCCTTGGTCGCGCCCTCCCACCTATAAAAGGAGGGGCAGGGGTGCCCCTCTAGACACACACCTTGCCCCACCAAACCCTAACCCTAGCCGCCGGCCACCACCATAGCCGCCGCCCTAGGGTTTCCTCCCAGCCGCCGACTTGGGGATCTCCCCTTTCCCTAGCCGCCGGCCTAGCCCTCTCTCCTTGGTGCCTCTAAACCATAGATTGCCAAGGGCTCTCTCATAGTCCACCATACTCGCTTCGGCTTAAGGCGAAGCCCTGCGAGATCTCCCCTCTACTTCTGGTACCACGCCGTCGTGCTGCCGGAATCGCGAGGAGAGTGCTACAACCTCTGCTGCCTGCTGGAACAAGGGAGAGGAAGGTCTTCGTCGAGTATCGAACGTGTGACCGACTATGGGAGCGCTGCCGGAACACGGCACCAGAAGGATCGTCTACACGATCTTGAGATCGGAAAGAGTACGACTACATCACCCACGAGAATCCACTCTCGTTAACCGCTTTGGAATCTTCGAGGGTGAGTTCCTCTATTGACTCGTTGCTACAATCTAGTAGATAGATCTTGGCTTGTTTGTTTGCATGCGGTAGAATTTTTTTGTTTTCCATGCTACGAACCCCTACAGTGGTATCAGAGCTGTGTCTATATGTAGATCTGTTGCACGAGTAGAACACAATGGTCATTATGGGCGGTGGTGCTTTTATTATCAATTGCTTCTTGTGTACTTTGCATCTTGCGGTATGATGGGACGAAGCGGCCCGGGCTAACCTTACATGACATCGTTCATGAGACTTGCTCCACGCTGAACATGCAACTTGTATTGCACAAGTGGCTTTGTGGGTGACTATCTCTCTCATTATAGTATAGATCCAATTTACAACGGGCACTTGATAGTTCTAGCAT
Source organism: Avena sativa (assembly GCA_916181665.1). Classification (NCBI taxonomy): domain Eukaryota; kingdom Viridiplantae; phylum Streptophyta; class Magnoliopsida; order Poales; family Poaceae; genus Avena; species Avena sativa. The sequence continues at coordinate 365,101,431 of OV702297.1, read as the reverse complement.
CAACGTTGTGGTTCTTGTTCATAAGTTAGAGCGACACTTATTGAAATCCCCAAACCACATAAAATATGCAAATAAAATTAGAGGCGTCTAACTTTGTTTTGCAGGGGTGTGCTGTGATGTGATATGGCCATGATTGTGATTATATTCGATGTATGCAATGTTCCTTATTGTAAGTTGGCAACTGGCAGGAGCCATATGGTTGTTTTTTAATTCTGTTAAGACCCGCGTGTCTATTCAAAATAGTTGAAGCTGGTGGACGACAACCATGGAGCGGCGTCATTGACCTTGATGCAATGCCGGTGATGATGGAGATCATGTTCGTGCTTGAAGATGGAGATCGGAAGCACAAAGAAGAAAGGCCATATCATATCACATATTATGAATTGCATGTGATGTTAATCCTTTATGCATCTTGTATTGCTTAGTTAACGACGGTAGCATTATAAGATGATCCCTCAAGCACACAAATTTCAAGTTTTAAAGTGTTCATCCTTAGTTAGCACCATTTCTAAAGCTTGTTGTTTCGAAGCACCACGTGATGATTGGGTGTGTTAGATTCTGCAAGTGTATACAACGTGAGCAAGCCAGTTTTGCACATGCAGAAGCTAAGGTTTGATCTTGACGAGCCTAGCATGTACAGACATGGTCTCGTAACACGGATCACCAAAAGGTAAAGCATGAATCATATAGTAGATATGATGAACATGTCGATTGTTCGCCATTGAAGCTACATCAACTCTCGTGATGATCGGTTTTGATGTGGTGGATTTGGTTCGTGTGATCACTAAAAAAATGTGAGGGATATTGTTTTGAGTGGGAGTTCACCTATATTAATTTAACTATTAATTAGAACTCAATTTGTCATAAACTTAGTCTAAACTATTGCAAATATGTTGTAGATCAATGGCGGCCCCTACCATCAATTTTAATGCGTTCCTAGAGAAAGAAAAGTTGAAAAACAATGGAAGAAACTTCGCGGATTGGTTCCGCAATTTGAGGATTGTCCTCAATGCTGGTAATTTGACCTATGTGCTGGATGCACCGCTGGGTGACCCGCCTACAGCTGATGCTACCGATGAGGTAAAGAATGTTTTCCTCGCTCGGAAGAATCAGTACTCCACAGTTTAATGTGCTATCTTGTATGGTTTGGAATCGGAGCTTCAGAAAAGGTTTGAGAATTCAGACCCACATGATATTATCCGTGAACTCAAAATGATATTTGAGGCTCACGCGGCAGTTGAGAGTTATGAGGCTTCTGAAAAGTTCTTTAACTGCAAGATGGAAGAGGGCAGCTCCATCAGTGAGCATGTGCTTAAGATGTCTGGGCACGCAAACAAACTCCAAAGTTTGGGTATAGTGATTCCTAATTCTTTGGGGATACATCATGTACTCCAATCACTACCACCAAGTTACAAGAACTTTGCGATGAACTACAATATGCAAAACATGGACAAGACGTTGCCAGAACTCTTCTCCATGTTGAAATCTGCAGAAGTGGAGATCAAGAAAGAGCACCAAGTGTTGTTGGTTAATAAGACCACCAAATTCAAGAAAGGCAAGTCTAAGCAAAAGGGAAACTCCAAGAAGGGCGGTAAGAAAGTTGCCACACCGGCGAAGAAGACCAGGGCTGGACCTAAGCCTAATACTGACTGCTTTTACTGCAAGCAAGAGGGTCACTGGAAGCGGAATTGCCCAAAGTACTTGGAGGATTTGAAGAACGGCAACATCAAGAAGAAAGGTATATCCGATATACATGTTATTGATGTGTATCTCACTAGTACTCATAGTAGTGCCTGGGTATTTGATACTGGTTCGGTTGCTCATATTTGTAACTCGAAACAGGTGCTGCAGAATAAACGGAAGCTAGCGAAGAACAAGGTGATGATGCGCGTTGGAAATGGATCAAAGGTTGATGTGATCGCGGTTGGCACGCTACCTCTTCATCTACCATCGGGATTAGTTTTATACTTAAATAATTGTTATTTGGTGCCTGCGTTAAGCATGCACATTATATCGGGATCTTGTTTATTGCGAGACGGTTACTTGTTTAAGTCCGAGAATAATGGTTGTTCGATTTATATGAGTAATATGTTTTATGCACATGCACCTTTGATAGATGGTCTATTCTTATTGAATCTCGATTGTAGTAATACACACATAAATAACATTGAGGCTAAACGTTTGAAATTGAGCGATAACTCGACCTATATGTGGCACTGTCGTCTTGGTCATATTGGAGTGAAGCGTATGAAGAAACTCCATTCCGATGGACTTCTTGAATCACTTGATTTTGAATCACTTGAAAGATGCGAAGCATGTCTGATGGGGAAAATGACTAAAACTCCATTTTCTGGTAGGATGGAGCGAGCTACAGACTTATTGGAAATCATACATACCGATGTGTGTGGACCTATGAGTGTAGCATCGCGCGGTGGTTATCGTTATGTTCTTACCTTCACGGATTACTTGAGTAGATATGGGTATATCTATTTCATGAAACATAAGTCCGAAACTTTCGAGAAGTTTAAGGAATTTCAAAGTGAGGTAAAGAATCAACATAACAAGAAGATTAAATTTCTACGTTCTGATCGTGGAGGTGAATATCTAAGTTACGAGTTTGGCGAGCATTTGAAGAAATGCGGAATACTTTCACAATTGACACCGCCGGGAACACCACAGCGTAATGGTGTGTCCGAACATCGTAATCGAGCTCTCTTAGATATGGTTCGTTCTATGATGTCACTTACAGATTTACCGCTATCGTTTTGGGGTTATGCATTAGAAATAGCTGCATTCACTTTAAATAGGGCACCATCTAAATCTGTTGAAACGGCACCGTATGAATTATGGTTTGGGAAGAAACCTAAATTGTCGTTCCTTAAAGTTTGGGGCTGTGAAGCCTATGTAAAGAAGTTACAGCCGGACAAGCTTGAACCCAAAGCGGAAAAATGCGTCTTCATAGGATACCCGAAGGAAACTATCGGGTATACCTTCTATCATAGATCCGAAGGCAAAATCTTCGTTGCCAAGAATGGATCCTTTCTAGAGAAGGAATTTCTCTCGAAAGAAGTGACCGGAAGGAAAGTAGAACTCGACGAGGTTGTTGAACCTTCTCTCGAACTTGCGAGTAGCGCAGCACCGGAAGAAGTTCCTGTGGTGCCTACACCAATAAGAGAGGAAGCTAATGATGATGATCATGAAACTTCGGTTGAAGTTGCTACACAGCCTCGCAGGTCAACGAGAACTCGTACCACTCCTGATTGGTATGATCCAGTTATGAGTGTCATGTTGGTGGACAACACCGATGACCCTGAGACATATGAAGAAGCGATGATGATCCTAGATTCCAATAAATGGCAAGAATCCATGAAATCCGAGATTGGATCCATGTACGAAAACCAAGTATGGACTTTGGTTGACTTACCGGATAGCCGGAAGGCTGTCGAGAACAAATGGATTTTCAAGAAGAAAACAGATGCTGATGGTAATGTAACCGTCTATAAAGCTCGACTTGTCGCAAAAGGGTTTCGACAAATTCAAGGAGTTGACTACGATGAGACTTTCTCACCAGTAGCAAAGCTAAAGTCTGTGAGGATTATGTTAGCAATCACTGCATATTACGATTATGAAATATGGCAGATGGATGTCAAAACAGCGTTCCTCAATGGAGACATTGATGAAGAGTTATATATGATGCAACCCAAAGGTTTTGTTGATCCTAAAGATGCTGACAAGGTATGCAAACTTCAAAGGTCCATATATGGATTGAAGCAAGCATCCCGAAGTTGGAATCAACGTTTTGATAAGGTAATCAAAAGCTTTGGTTTTATACAAACTTATGGAGAAGCTTGTATTTACAAGAAAGTGAGTGGGAGCTTTGTAGCATTCTTAATACTATATGTAGATGACATATTGTTGATTGGGAATGATGTAGACCTTCTTAATAGTGTCAAGGAATATTTGAATAATAGTTTTTCAATGAAAGATCTTGGCGAAGCAGCTTACATATTAGGCATAAAGATTTATAGAGATAGATCAAGACGCCTAATATCATTGTCACAAAGTACATATTTGGACAAAGTTCTAAAGAGGTTTGGAATGGAAGATAGCAAGAAAGGGTTCTTGCCCATGTTGCCCAATACGACCTTGAGTAAAACTCAAAGTCCAGCAATGGCAGAAGATAGAGAAAGGATGAGTAAGACTCCCTATGCCTCAGCCATAGGATCTCTAATGTATGCCATGCTATGTACTAGACCCGACATTGCATATGCTGTTAGTTTAACTAGAAGATATCAAAGTTATCCAGGAGTGGATCATTGGACAGCGGTCAAAAACATCCTTAAGTACTTGAGAAGAACTAAGGATATGATTCTTTCTTATGGAGGTGATGAACAGCTCGTTGTTAATGGTTACACCGATGCTAGTTGGAACACCGATCCGGATGATTCTAAATCACAATCTGGATACGTATTTATTTTGAATGGTGCAGCAGTTAGCTAGAGGAGTGCAAAGCAAAGCGTTGTGGCGAGATCTTCAACTGAATCGGAATACATAGCTGCTTCGGAGGCTTCACAAGAAGCGATATGGATGAAGGAGTTCGTTACAGAGCTCGGTGTGGTTCCAAGTGCGCTGGACCCAATGTCTATCTACTGTGATAACATGGGCGCCATAGCCAATGCGCAAGAACCAAGGTCACACAAGAAGCTGAAGCACATCAAGCAACATTTTCACACTATTCGAGAACATGTCCAAGATGGAGACATAAAGATTTGCGAAGTACACACAGATCTGAATGTGGCGGATCCGTTGACTAAACCTCTCCCGAGGGCAAAACATGACCAACACCAAACTGCCATGGGTGTTCGGTATATTACCATGTAATCTAGATTAGTTGACTCTAGTGCAAGTGGGAGGCTGTTGGAGATATTCCCTAGAGGCAGTAATAAATATAGTTATTATTATATCTTTGTGTTTATGATAAATGTTTACATTCATGCTATAACAGTATTAACAAGGAAACATTTAATACTTGTGTGATTTGTAAACTAAATTAGAGTCCCTAGTAAAGCCTCTTCATAATACTAGCTTGTTGGTTAATAGATGATTGTGGTTTCCCTATCATGAACATTGAGATGTTATTAACAACAAGATCATATCATTAGGAGAATGGTATGATGGACATACTCCTATAGATAAGCGTAGCATAAAGATCAAGTCATTTTAATAGTTCAATTGCTATATGCTTTCTGATACATAGTAACCTAATTCCTTCGACCATGAGATCATGCTTATCACCATCACCGGAAGGATGCTTTGATGACATCAAACACCACACCGTAACTGGGTGGCTATAAAGGTGTCATTGAGTGTTTGGAAAGTATGGGTTGAGACACATGAATCAAGAGTGGGATTTGTCCATCCATATGACGGATAGATATACTCTGGGCCCTCTCAGTGGAATGTCATCCAATTAGCTTGCAAGCATGTGACTGGCTCACAAGGGATCACATATCACGGGAACGAGAAAAGAGTACTTATCGGTAACGAGGTTGAACTAGGTATGCAGAGATACCAACGATCAAAACCTCGGATAAGTAAACTATCGTGAGACAAAGGGAAATTGGTATCGTATGTAAGTGGTTCATTCGATCGCAAAGTAATCGTAGAAATATGTGGGAGCCATATGAATTTCTAGATTCCTCTATTGGTTATTGTTCGGAGAAGTGTCTCGATCATGTCCGCATAATTCACGAACCGTAGGGAGACACACTTAAGGATTCGATGTTGTTGAGTAGTTATGGAATGATGAGTAAGAGACTGAATGTTGTTCGGAGTCTCGGATAGGATCCGGGATATACGAGGAGATCCGGAATGGTCCGAAGAATAAGATTCATATAAGGAAAGTCTTGTTTCGGAGTTGGGGAATGATTCCGGTGTTTTCATTGGGAATGTTCTAGAAGGTTCCAGAAGGTCCGACACTCCAGAGGGGAAGGGTACATGAATGTGTCATAACAAGTTGGAATGATTGCATCATGTACTAGGTGTCATCGCTGAGCAAAATAAAGGGATAAATCAAATCCTAGTTTGAAAAGTCAAACGCCAATTTGAAAAGTCAAACGACAAGTTTGCTTGGTGGAGGGAGAGTAGGAAACCTACTTGGGGAGGAAGTCCTCCTCCCTCCACCGCCAGACAAGGAGGACGACTTTGGGGAGGACTGCCTCCCCCTTGGCCGCGCCCTCCCACCTATAAAAGGAGGGGCAGGGGTGCCCCTGTAGACACACACCTTGCCCCACCAAACCCTAACCCTAGCCGCCGGCCACCACCATAGTTGCCGCCCTAGGGTTTCCTCCTAGCCGCCGACTTGGGGCTCTCCCCTTGCCCTATCCGCCGGCCTATCCCTCTCTCCTTGGTGCCTCTAAACCCTAGATCGCCAAGGGCTCTCTCATAGTCCACCATACTCGCTTCGGCTTAAGGCGAAGCCCTGCGAGATCTCCCCTCTACTTCCGGTACCACGCCGTCGTGCTGCCGGAATCGCGAGGAGAGTGCTATAACCTCCGCTGCCTGCTGGAACAAGGGAGTGGAAGGTCTTCATCGAGTACCGAACGTGTGACCGACTACGGGAGTGCTGCCGGAACGCGACGCCGGAAGGATCGTCTACACGATCTTGAGATCGGAAAGAGTATGACTACATCACCCACAAGAATCTGCTCTCGTTAACCGCTTTGGAATCTTCGAGGGTGAGTTCCTCTATCGACTCGTTGCTACAATCTAGTAGATATATCTAGGCTTGTTTGTTTGCATGCGGTAGAAATTTTTTGTTTTCCATGCTACGAACCCCTGCATTTTGAACACTCAGGATTTTTCTTCTTTGGTGCTAGCGAACTCTGGCTCTTTCGGCCGCCTCAGGTAAGCGAAAAACGATGTCGTTTGCGCCTCAACGATCGCCGTAGTCTCCTCTTCAGTACAGTCATAAGCTCTCATGGGAGGAACCTTTGGTACTTTTGGAATAGGCTCCTGTTTACGTGTCGGCGATAGCTTACCACTCCGCAGAGTAGTGGTGGTACGCTTACATTTTTTTCCTGAGGCGTCGGTGATGGCTGTCGCGACGGCGATGGCTACGCCGGAGAATGGTGAGGCGACGGAGACGGGTGAGGCGACAGAGCTGGGTTAGGCGACAAATATGGGTGAGGCAACAAAGATGGCTGCCGCGGCAGCGACGACCACGCTGGAGACGGGTGAGGTGGCGGCGAAGATGGCCTTGGCGTGTGATTTGGAAGCACGATATATTCCTTTGGCCATAGAATGGTGACGTTTGTTGCTTCTCCCAGTTCAGTCACATCCCCTTCACCTGCAGGTAGTCAAGATTCAAACCTTGAAAGGTGGGCATGATTTCATCCACCCCGACAACAGCGTAGCCCTGTGGAACCAGACGACAATGGTAAGTTGGTGCGGGTCCAATTGGTAAGGCATAGCCGACCGCCACCTTCATTGATATGTTCACAACTTTTACATGTAGCTCGCAGTGTGTAATATGTGTGATATCATCCACTGGGTAGCCAACACGAGCCATTATCGGTGCACCATCGTCATTGTCATCACCCGGGACCTCGGTGGAAGCCACACTGCTTTTTTGATTATTCGATAGGCCGGTAGCATCGAATGCAGGTTCTACCACCATGTGCTACTGAGATGGGCTGGTAGTACCTTGATGGCTAAGTGCGTTAATTTGATCTTGTTGTTGATTTATCCGTTCTTCAATTATACGCATTCGCTCTTTGTGAATATATGCTTCAACTTCCGCCTTGTCCTTTCTCCTCTTACGGCTTCTATCAGGATATTTCTTCCTCTCTTCGGGAAACTCAGTGCTCCATGGTTGGGAGCCTATTGTGCCTCGTGTTCGTTCATCGTGTCCTTATTCCCAAGGGCGAGCGTGAGCTCGTCATTCTCTGTCAACACCCGTATTTTTAATCCCAGATGCCTGTTATGCCATACATCGCAATCCCAGGATTACCATTTTTTTGATACATAACAGATTTGGATATCATAGTACATCATCCATTACAAACAATACATAAGGTCTTACACAAATAAGGATCTCATGATCCAGTTCTTAATACAACTCAAGCAGCGGAATAACGTAATAGTAACGATAGCGTAGGCGAAGCTCCATCTTCGGGTTCACAGGCAATGCTGACGATGGGAGATGATCCTAGTTAGCGTAACCTTCCTGCGGTCCATCATCCTGGTACTCCTCTTCATAGTCTGGCCACGGGAATAGCCAGGGACAAAGCCATGAGTACTCTTTAAGTACTCGCCAACTAATACTAACAGTTAAGGGGGTTTTATAGTAGGACACTAAGCTCTAGGGTTGTTTTGCAAAAATCCAGATTTACCTCTACTAAGTTCAGAAGCAAGAAAGCTAGTTGAAGTTTTATAACACCTAAGTGGGAACTTGAATTTCATATCACAACCTTGTTGTGGTCAAGTCAAAGTTTCAATCCATTTCACAAGTCATTTTGAAAACATCCGACGGGGGAACAGTATGGCCACTCCAACTGTCCATAACCGCGGACGCGGCTATTCGAATAGTTTGACACTCTGCAGAGATTGTACACTTTCACCACAACATTTGATACATCCATCAGGAACAAATCCTGAATTCACCATACTCCGTATGCAGATAATCAATCCTAACCTTTCGATTACATGCCCTAGTATAGGCACCTCTCCTGTGAGTTTGGCCTCCCAAACATGACCAACTGTCATCTTGGGTACTGCACAGGTGGTCAATCTTTACAAGGTAGCCTCATCTCAGATCTTGGCCGTGAGGGAACCCATACTAAGGTATATAAGTTTCCAGTCAATCCCTACCCAATTTTAGGGTATTGTGGTTGTATGGTAAAATTAGAATGGTATCGCATCCAGACAACCATCAGTTTGTAAAAGGGCTAAGGCTCATGCCTCAACATTTTCATCATCAAAATCATCTGGTGTTCGAGAACACATGTCAAAACATTTCAGTAAAATGACTCATCATTCTAAGGTTTTCATAACCAGTTTCACCAAGTATTCCCATCTAAAGTTGATCAAGTTTTATGCTTAGCACTAGCATCTACAAGTGGTGGCAAATACTAATTAGGGGTGGTAAACATGTGGAGATTAACTAAGTTAAATCTCATGCCTTAGGATGATATCAAGATTATCTAACTTAGGCCAAATTTTATGCTCTTTATGCTACCTTCAAATATTTTTCTAGTATCTACAAAACACTGTGTAAACTCTAAGAGAGAGCTTTGATAAAGAAACAAAGCTTAAGGCTTGCAAGTAAAAGCTAGGAGGGTTTAACAAATGGTATAAGATTGCTAAGTTAATAGCTTGCATCGATAGGTTAACTTGCAATTTTTAGTTTGCTAAGTCAGCCAGTGGTATTAGGCTTGCATAAGTATCAGTATAATCTTTCTAAGTTACAAGTGTTAGCTTGCCTTGTGCAGAGCAGTGGTTGAAGTTCTCCTCGGCTTCTTCCTCGTAGTATCCTCCTTCCTCCTTGTATCCTTGGTTGGTACTAGCGTCTATAAATAAATACGAGGTACACAATCACCAAACAATACTTAACTATTTTCAATCATCACACAAGGGTGTACTATAGATGATCTAGCATCATCACCTATCATTACCAGATTAAAGCATTTGCCTTATTTCTTTTCATTTCAGAAAAGTAATTTCTACTCATTGAAAAATTACTTAAGATTTAATATTCTCCAACTCAAACATGGGATCATGTTGACATGTGTCATCACCACATATTTGAGTACATGGAAATGTGATTTAAAGTGGTGTCACAATTTAACAAGGTTTAACCCATTTATTTTTATTAAAATAAAATGACTAGAAATGCCTATGTGGCATTCTTTTATTACTTGAACATTATTTCTGTAGTGAAACCCATATGTTTTTATATATTCTGAAAGGTACGATCAAATGTGATTTTTGAGAGTTGGAATCAACTCAAAAGCTCTTATGGTTGAAATTTGAAAAATGTTTGAGTGCAGAAAAGATTCTGACTTGTTATTTTTACCAAGGTTGATCTACAAATCCAAATGATTTGAATTCAATGGGCTTGGATTACATTCCAGTACCTTTCTAACAAAATTGGTTTCATGCAATTTGGTTCATTAAATCGAGCTGGGTTGATTTTTGAAACTAGGTACAGAACTGTGTTTGAATCAAAATAGAAAAATCTAAATTCAAACGGTTGGGTCGCACAGGAGAGGTTAATGGGCCGGCCCAGTGTCACTCCACAACGCGGGGCTCAGATGACAGGGGGGTCTACTGGTCAGTGGCTCATAACACGCGAAGCGGTACGGGGCGGTGTGGTTCGTTGGATTAGAAGAGAGATCTACGGCTGAGGGTTGTCGTCGACGATGAACATGTCACCGGCGAGCTCGAACCCTAGCGGCTCGGTGGGGTGCATAGGGGGCATACCAGGGCTCCAACAACAACGGCGAGGCGGGCAAATGAACAAGTGGTCGACGACGAGCTCAGGGATGGTCGAGGCAGCTCCGGGGGTGGTCGCAATCAACGACCCCCTTCTCCTCCAGAGGCGGCTTGCTCTGGCGCAATTCCGGCGAGCTGCTGCTCCTCGTGCTCCGGCTCGAGGGTGGAATGATCAATGAGGTGAGGGGAGTGGGATGGTGTGCTTCAAATGGCTGGGGGTGGCCTCCTTTTATAGGCTCGACAGCGAGACCGAGAGGGATGGGCATACGACGGTGGCGACATGGCTACGGGCTGCTAGCGGCATGGCTGAGGTTGGCGATCGATGGGCGGTCTCCTGGCGATGCTCTAGAGCTTAAATGCGTGCGTAGGGGCGGTGGCAATAGGTCGGGAAGGTGCGGTGCTCTGCGAGGCAGAGGCGGCGAACTCTGCGGCGAGCGGTGTCTACGGGGTACGGGGCGGCGAACGGGGTTGTCTAGCGTGTTCCTGGGATCATGGCGAAGCGGTGGGCATGGGTTGCGGTCGAGGGGCGGCGTGTGCATGCGTGCCGAGTGCGGCGCTCTGGGGCAGGCTCGACATGTCGCAGTGGCACTGGGCGCGCGGTGTTCCTGGTGGTCCACGGCTTGCACTAGCTTGGGAAGGGGACAGTGGGCAGCGGTGAGATGCTGGCTACCTCCCAGACAAGGTGGGCAAGGCTAGAGTGGCTACTATCTGGCCGGCGACAATGGAGTGGCATGGTGAGGCTCGGCCGGCTCACCATTGATGGCAAGGCAACCTCACAGTGGTGCTAGATGTTTACAATTGAGCTAGATGATCTACTAGAGACTAGTTGCAACCAGAGAGGGAACAAGTTAGGCCAAAATCACTACACACTATAGTGTTTATGATTTGTTTGATTTGAATCTGCAAGGTGTTTGATGAAATGGCCGCAAGAAACTTTCTTTTGAATTTTGAAAAGATTTTTGGTGGGTGTGCTAGGCATGTACTAAGGATTCTGTGGATTCTTGGGTTTTGAAAATTGAGTTGGTTTGAGTGGTTTTTGAAATAGTGGGGATCTTCTCCTATGAGATAGATTCAATTTTAAACTGTCATTTAAACTTAGCATTTGAATGTTTCTGGAAGATTACAAAGTGGGCCTTGGTACCTCATTATGAGTACTATCAAGGGGTGCAAAGATTCACAAATGTTTCTGTTAAGTTTTGAGTGCTTGGAATAGCCAAAGTAGGCATGAGAGTTAATTTGGCCAAAATGACCATTCACTTTATTTGTTTATTTTGAGTTGTTTGTATTTGGGAAAAGTTTGGGGATTGTTTAGATGATGTTTATTTCACCTAAGAATCCTTTTACAAGCAAAGAAACACAGAACCAGGCAATTCAAAAGAATCCAAATTCCAAATACACATACATATGAATGCTTTCATATTTTTAGTTGGGAAAGTTTTTGTTAACCCTAATTTTGATGACTAGAGTTTGATGATCCAAGCTTAATATTTTTGGGATGTTACATTCTCTCTATCAAGAATGAAGTCCCCATCTACAATAGCCTTTACTGCTTTTCTTATGTTCTCGATTGGCAAGGGGTCTTCTTTATGTCTTATGTTATATATACACTTCCCTTCCGAGTCCAATGTGCCCTCATGCCCGTAAAACCAATTCTTTGCACGTTCGATCCAATTGTCTGTCTCTGGGATGATCTTCTTAGCACGCAGTTCATCCTCAAGTTTCTTCCACTTAGGAATGCTAGCCCTGTAGCCACCTTGCCCCATAGTATGGTGATACTTCTTGTTAGCAGCATTTAGCTTATTCGTTTCAGACATTTTCTTAGCTTTTTCTGATGTCCTGTAATTCAAAAACTCAGCCCAGAATGATTTTAACTTCTGATACTGAATCTTCTCGAAATCCAGAGTCTTCTCTTTCACGACATAGTCAAGGTGCAATCTTTTCTTCTAGTTGGTGAAACACTAGGCCATCTTCTTCAAAGCCCACTCCCTGACCTTCATCTGCATGGCTTTGGCATGTTCTAAGGCGTCCTCAACTGGATCCTCCGCATTTGGATCCAGCTCTACCTTCGGTAGGGTGAAATTAAGCATGAGCCTTTTCCACAGTAAATCTTTGGCTACGGTAAGGAGAAATAAAGATGTTCCCTCTTCTTCCGCATTAGCAGGCCTATTCCAATTTTGAATGACGACCGGGATGAAGTCCCTAACGATTACTCTACATTATGCCACAAATTTATTTGCGACAACAAGGGGAGCCGTCAGTTTGTCGTCGTCACCGATTTCTTCGATCCTGAACCTCTCATGGTCTTCCAACTTTTTGGTTGGGCCTCGTCCGCTCTTTTCAGTAGATTTGTTCGATCCAGAGGGTTAAAAGAAGAAAGATCATCGTTAATATTTCTATATAGACAGCAGGTGATTAATTAATGAATTAATTATATTACATGCACCTCACCGGAGCGGTCGTCTTCTCGATCACAGAAGGCATCGTCTTCTCCCTCGCGGAAGGAATCACCTTCTCCCTCAAAGAAGTCGTCTCTTCCATCAAAAACAGGATCACCCTCACCGGAGTTGTTCAAAAATGTCGATACATCGACATTTTCCTCCCCGCAGATCACACCATAGACCAACTCTTCCTTTTCTTCGTCTCTGCCATGTGGTTCCATATTTTCTGCATAGGTGGAAAAACGGATAAGTCAAAGCATCTAAGGGAGAAGGTTAGGTAGGGTGTTGAGATATATAAACCCTAATTCGGAGAAACCCTAATATATACATACACAATAATAAAATGAATTTACAATATCAAAAACCCTAATTCGGAGAAATCCTCGGGCTCGGATCCTATCGCGAAGAACCAATGCCGGAAAGAAAGGCGGCAATCAATACATGGCATAATACAATGCGCAATCAATATGTATGACATGTTAGATTTAGAGATCCTACACTAACCCTAGGTGCAACATCGATTTAAAAGGGTTCGGGATGCCCTGGCGAGGACACACCGGCGAACCCACATGTACATAAGGGGTGTCGATGTTTCTTTAACTAAACTAGGGTTTTAAGTTTCTTGAAAATGTATGATGATATCTTAAACAGATAGATCTCAATTTTATAAACATTTTGATATATTATTCATATTTTTCTAACTAAATAGAATTAGTTATGAATTTTACAAGTTTACATCAATTTCTACCATTTTTAAACATTTCTGAAAAGAATAAAAGATTATTGCGTCACCCTGACGTCATCAAACCCTAACCCCTAAAACGTTTTGTACCACACAGAAACATACCCACAGTCATTGACGAGCGGGCCCTAGGACACGCTGGGTCCACCCTATGGCCACGTGGTGGCCACGTCACGCGCGACGACGCGGCTGGAGCGGCAGGCGGTGGTCGCCGGCGACGTTTCCGGCGATTCTAGGGAGCACCGTTGGGTCTGTTCGAACCATGCGAGCGAGAGGAACCTATCTAACCTAGCGCCGCTAGCTAATGGTCGCCGGAGCAAGCGCGACAGTGAGCAGCTGCGGTGGAGCTCTAGGGTGCACGGTGAGCAGCGGCTACGCGCAACGCCAGGAAGCAAATACTGGGCCAGGGAGGTTCAGCGGCTCACCCTGAAGCGATTGGGGACGACGGCGAGGAAAGGCGAGGCCCGGAGCGCCGGCGAGGTGCGCGGCGGAGCTCGTCGGGGTCGAGGAAGACGAAGCGCGTGGAGGCGCGACGGCGGGGCAGCGCGTGGAGTCCGATGGTAGGGCAGCGCGTGGAGGCCGACAGCGGGGCGGTGGTTGGGCAGCCTCTTTACGTCCCGGTTGAATGCTTCACTTTTTTTTCATATTTTAGGCTGAGCCCAAGCGGCGCGCGCAGGAGGCCTTTATGACCCTGTTTTCAAAAAAAATCACAAATTATCTCTCTGTTCCCACCTTATTTTTTATTTTGGGGTTAAATTCATAATATTTTTTAAATGATAATTAATATGGAATTTAGAAAAACTTTAAACATAAAAAGTGTTTGCATTTTAATAACTAATTCAAAACCATTTTCTGTTTTTAAAAATAATTATTGTAACATTTTAAACTATGAACCATTTAAAATTAAAAATGAATTAACTTATATTTTTTATATATTAATTTGGAATTTAGAAAAACTTTAAACATAAAAAGTGTTTGGATTTGAATAACTAATTCAAAACCATTTTTTGTTTTTAAAAATAATTAATGTATCCATTTAAACTATGAACCATTTAAAATTAAAAATGAATTAACTTATATTTTTATATATTAATTTGGAATTTAGAAAAACTTTAAACATAAAAAGTGTTTGGATTTGAATAACTAATTCAAAACCTTTTTTGTTTTTAAAAATAATTAATGTAACCATTTAAAATTTAAAATGAATTAACTTATATTTTTTATATATTAATTTGGAATTTAGAAAAACTTTAAACACAAAAAGTATTTGGATTTGAATAACTAATTCAAAACCATTTTTATTTTAAAAAATAATTAATGTAACCATTTAAACTATGGACCATTTAAAATTAAAAATAAATTAACTTATATTTTTTATATATTAATTTGGAATTTAGAAAAACTTTAAACATAAAAAGTGTTTGGATTTGAATAACTAATTCAAAACCATTTTCTATTTTTAAAAATAATTAATGTAACCATTTAAACTATGAACTATTAAAAATTAAAAATGAACTAACTTATATTTTTTCTATATTAATGGGTGGGAAGAAAAGCGCGGGAAATAATGGGTGGGAAGAAAATTTTATTACGATAGAACTGGAATTAAAGTACATAACGCAACTAACACTAATTTACATAAAGCACGACTGCAAATTAAGATACATAGAAGAACTGAAAATTAAGATACATGGCCAGGTTAAGTCACAATCGGCCGAACTTGTTTTGCAATGTTGGAGTAATTCAGTCATGCTCCTGCCTACACCTGTAATACTCGCCACTGTAGTCGTCGTACTCACCGCGGCCGTCGTCACTGTCGTTGTCGGGGTCGCCATAGTTGAACCTTGAAGGCTGAGTACGAGTGGGCTGGACTTGAGGGTAGCGCAGGCAGGGGTTAGAGTCGACGGTCGTGTCGTAGGCCATGACGCTTTGGAGAGTCCGGCCACGCCACCACAGCCGACGGCCGACGTCGTTAAAGTTCGGAGGAGGTGGGCCGTCCTCCTCGTTCCTGGTGAGCGCCCTCTCACGCCCATCCCCAAAGAAGGCTTCCCAAGTCAGGAAATAGTCGGGATGTCAGTTGGGATTCCTCCGCTGCTCCGACGTGAGCTCAAAGTAGTAGTGGTTCGTGATGGCCATCCGGCGCGCCACACCTAGAGGGACAGGAGGAATCGGCACGCCTTCGACGCTCAGCATCCAGCCAATGGGGACGCAGTAGCCCGGTGGGCAGGGGTAGTTCGAGGCGCAAAGCGCCTCCGCTTCCCTGGGGGTTAGTGGTATGATGGAAGCCATGGGAAAGAGTGACGAGGTTGCAGATATAAGTCTAGAGATGTGCAATGACAATGGAGGCCAATCCTACATATATATTGCAAGAAATGGCGGGATGAAAACTGGCGGGAAGAAATGGCGGGAAGAAAACCGGCGGGAAGAAATGGCGGGAAGAAAACTGGCGGGAAGAAATGGCGAGAAAAAATGGCGGGGAGAAATGGCGGGAAGATAGAGGCGCGATTATTTTACCAACCAGGACTAAAGGGGCTTATTTTTTCGTTAGAACTTGCATTTGGACCGAAAGCCATGAAACCTCGAACATGATAGGTCATTTTGTGAAGGTTTTTTCGAGACGTGATCAATATACCAAGTCTGGTATTTTTTATTACAACTATGTCACATAATATGACACCACGCGAAGGATTTACATTGTTCGGATTTCAAAATACCACATATTGCGAGTCTAAAAATGATTTTTACAAAAAATCACGGGCGTTAGATCATGTACCTGTAGTACAAACTAAACCCACTTTCTACCGATTCGGCAGACATTTGTCCTTTTTACCCAAGATGGACGGAAAGGTTTGAGATATTCCGATTGGGAGATAGTCCATGTAAGGTGGTCTAGTATTTTAGAAAAATGGGATGGTAGCATTTTGAAACAGCATTTTGGTGGTTCATCTTTATAACAGCATTTTGAAACAACATTTTTTAGCAAACAACATTTTGAAAACCTAAGACACATCATTGGCTAGGACGAATGGTTCATCTTTATAACCAAGATTGTTGAGATCCACTGTTGTCATTCCGTACAACTGGTCTATCTTTACCCCTTCCCCATTCAGGTTGACCCATTTGCAGCGAAACAAAGGGACCTTAAAAGAGACTCCATAGTCAAGTTCCCATATCTCCTCTATGTAACCATAGTATGTGTCCTTTTGCCCATTCTCGTCCATTGCATCAAAGCGGACACCACTGTTTTGGTTGGTGCTCTTTTTATCTTGGGCGATCGTGTAGAATGTATTCCCATTTATTCCGTACCCTTGGAAATTCAATATAGTAGAAGATGGTGACGCGGCCAACAAGTATAGCTGATCTCCAACAGTGGTGTCATTCAAGAGATGTGTCTGCATCCAACCACCGAAAGACTTCATGTGTTCATCTGTAATCCATGAGTCAGGCTTCCCCGGGTTTTTGGAGTGTATAATATTCTTATGTTCCTCGATATACGGAGCTGCCAAGGTGGAATTATGTAGAACCGTGTAGTGTGCTTTAGTGAAAGAATCCCCGTCCCTACATATCATTGCTTTCTTTCTAGTGTGCCTTTTCCACTTAGTCTTCCCTCATGTCGCGAGTCAGGAACACTAATCGGCTTAAGGTCAGGAATAAAGTCAACACAAAACTCAATGACCTCCTCTGTTCCATATCCCTTGGAGATGCTTCCTTCTGGTCTAGCACGGTTATGAACATATTTCTTTAAGACTCCCATGAACCTCCCAAAGGGGAACATATTATGCAGAAATACAGGACCGGGAATGGCAATCTCTTCCACTAGGTGAACCAGGAGATGCATCATAACATTGAAGAAGGATGGTGGGAACACCAACTCAAAACTAACAAGACATTGTACCACATCCTTCTGTAACCTTGGCAGAATATCTGAATTGATTACCTTATGAGATATTACATTGAGGACTGCAAACAACTTCACAATGGGTACTCGAACATTTTCCGGTAGAAGCCCCCTCAATGCAATCGGAAGCAACTGCATCCATAATCACGTGACAGTCATGAGACTTCAGGTTTTAGAACTTTTTCTCTGCCATATTTATTATCCTCTTTATATTAGATGAGAAGCCATACGGCACCTTGATACTGTAAAGGACTTCAAAAAAGGTTTCCTTCTCTGCTTTGGTAAGAGCATAGCTGGCACGACTTAAGTGATTCCCTTTATTCGTCTTGTTATGTGTATGCATGTTCTTTGGGTCTTTCATAACTTGTTGGTCCTCCCGTGCTTCTGGTGTATATTTTTATCTTCCCATACACGCCTAGGAATCTTAGCAGGTTCACGCAAAGATTCTTCGTCATGTGCATCACGTCGATTGAAGAGCGGACACATAGGACTTTCCAATATGGTAGCTCCCAAAATATAGATTTCTTCTTCCACATGGGTACGTGTCCGGTAGCGACGTCGTTCGGAACTGATTGACCGCCAGGACCATTTCCAAAGATTACTTCTATGTCCTTGACCATACCAAATACATCATCACCAGCAGGGAGTTCAGGCTTCTTCCGGTGATCTGCCTCACCTTTGAAATGCTTGCCTTTCTTTCTTACGGGACGATTGGTCGGAAGAAATCGTTAATTCGCCAAGTACACAACCTTCTTGCATTTATGCAAATATGTACCTTTAGTCTTATCTAAATAGTGCGTGCATGCCTTATATCCCTTGTTTGTCTGTCCTAAAAGGTTACTAAGAGCAGGCAAATCATTGATGGTTACGAAAAGCAACCCTCGTAGGTCAAATGGCTCATGTTTGTTCTTATCCCACGCATGTACACCTTGTTTTCCCCATAGCTGTAAGAGTTCTTCAACTAATGGCCTTAGGTACACATCAATGTTGTTGCCTGGTTGCTTTGGGCCTTGGATGAGCACTGGCATCATAATGAACTTACGCTTCATGCACAACCAAGGAGGAAGGTTGTAGATACATAGAGTCATGGGCCAGGTGCTGTGACTGCAGCTCTGCTCCCTAAAAGGATTCATGCCATCCGTACTTAGACCAAACCATAAGTTCCTTGCGTCACCTGCAAAGTCCGGGAAGTCTCTCTCGATTTTTCTCCACTATGACCGATCAGCAGGGTGTCTTAACATCTCGTCTTTCTTACGGTCTTCTTTGTGCCATCGCAACAACCTGGCATGCTCTTTATTTTTGAACATGCGTTTCAACCTTGGTATTATAGGATCATACCACATAACCTTAGCAGGAACCCTCTTCCGGAGGGGCTCTCCCTCAACATCACCAGGGTCATCTCGTCTGATCTTATACCGCAATGCATTGCATACCGGACATTTATCTAAATTCTCATACTCCTTACCGCGGTAGAGGATGCAGTCATTAATGCATGCATGTATATTTTGTACATCTAATCCTAGAGGACAGAGAATCTTCTTTGCTTTGTACGTACTCACGGGAAGTTCGTTATGTTTTGGAAACTTCGACTTCATTATTTTCAGCATCTTTTCAAATGCGGAGTCAGTTAGACCACACTCTGCCTTCCATCGCAGCAATTCCAGTGTGGTACCGAGCTTTGTGCTGCCATCTTTGCAATTTAGGTACAACAATTTCTTGTGATCTTCTAACATGCCCTCCAACTTTAACTTCTCTTTTTCTGTTTCACAGTCTCGCTTTGCATTAGAAATGACCCTACCAAGTTCATTAGCGGGCTCATCTGATGCCCGTTCTTCACCTCCTTCCTCTTCATTGTCTTCCATTGCAGTATCACTGTATTCATGAAACATATGATGATAGTTGTTATCATCATCTTCTTCTTCATTGTCTTCCATCATAACCCCTCTTTCCCCGTGCTTGGTCCAGCAATTATAGTTGGGCATGAAACCTTTCATAACCAGGTGGCCGCGAATGATTTTCGAGGAAGAGTACTCCTTTTTGTTCCGACATTGAACACATGGACAACGTATAAAACCATTATCTTTGTTTGTCGTAGCCACATCGATAAATTTATCCATGCCTTTAATGTATCCGGGTTCACGCCGGTCACCGTACATCCATTGCCGACCGTTCATCTATATCATATAATTAAGTTTATAAAAAATGAAACATCATAAATAGTGAAATGACCAATTCACATCGACACATGCATTGTATCAATGACAGAGAAAACATAAGATTGCTAACCTCGATCGAGGGAAATAAAGAGGAGAAAGCCCAAGTGCGTCTCGGGCACCTCCTATATTTTTGTTCTGTGAGAAATTGAACGGGATCATTCACTCAAACATTTCATCAAACACCTTGCATGCATGCATAGGAAAAAAATAAACTAGCACACCTCTCACACCTTCCACCAAGAAAAAACAGAGGAGAGGCAGAGGGCTAGGGCGTCGTATTTATAGAGGGCGGGCTCATACGTCCCGGTTTGTAACACAAACCGGGACTAAAGGTGTATGGCAGGCCACGTGTCTAGCGTCCACACTTTAGTTCCGGTTTGTGTTACAAACCGGGACGCATGCCTCCGGCCACCGTGCCCGCTCGAACCGGAACGCATGCCAGCATTAGTTCCGGTTCGTGGCGCAACCAAGACTAATGTTGTTGGGGGGGCGCGAATGGATAGCCTGTTTTCTACTAGTGTATAGTCACTTGCAATGCCTGACTAACTTATGTATATATCCTTACCACATTCATGAAGGAACGGGGATCAGGAACATGCACAGACTCAGCTTGACCTAGCAAGCAAAGCTAGCTAGGGTGTGGACTGTACATATATGGTAGGCCGTTGGTCCGTTGCAGAAAGTAAAGGGAAGGACCGAAGGAAAGGGCCCTAGCTCTGAGCTGTGACATACCCTAAAAAAGAGGGTCTCGTGGCTATTATATACACCAAGCTATGTGTCCTCCTAAGATAAATTTTGACAACGTAAATGTAGAATCATACTTTTTTTTTCAGACACAAACACAAAAGAAAATACTACTATACTCTTCCTGCTCTGAACTTTTAAACCTAAAGCTTTTCCATGCAAAAAAAGAACTAAGCTTTATGTTCTCCTGGAGTATTGTTATGCAAACCTAACAACATGAAGACTCAGCTGTTGGTTGCTCTGGATTTGAGCCATCGGACGGACTAATTTGCATGATCGAGAATACGCCAAGACATGATCGTTCAGGGGGACGGGAAGAAGTAGCACGCATGTGCATGCATGTGCACCGTTCCCGTTATTGAGTGTACCAACCACAACGGGCCAACCCAACCCCGTTTCGTTTCTCTCTCACGAGTACCACCACCCTAGACCCTCCCGCGTCCATGCGTATTCCTTCCCGCCAAGAAAGCCCTTTGCATGTAGCCATGTTACGTGCACACCTAGAGCGCCCGGCCGGCCGGCCCCATGGTCCCCCCTATCGTCCACCTCATAGCTAGCTAGGCAATCACAGGGTTAAAGATGGCGGCCATCATGCCACGCCTACCGCCACGCACGTGCAAACACGTTCTCAAATCGGCCATGTCGTTTTAAGTTGACGATTCAGCTCTGCCTGCTGCCTAGTGGACTGCAGCTGGTGTGACGACGATCTCCGCGGTGGACGACTTAATCTCGCGCGACATGTGGTCATTTTCTTATGTGCACTTGTGTGGAGTAGTACCTAGCTAAAGTTGAGGAGCGAGGATAGGGCGTCAAGTGGAATCCCACCAAAATCCACTTCTAATTTATTATTCATTAAAACTTAGTTTAAATTCAAAGCAAAATTTTATACTAGAATTTGTTAAATGAACTAGACGTGAGACTTTAGCGGGATCCCATTTGAGAATAATAAAGCCGAGGATAATATGGTACCATCCATATGCTACCCTATCTGTTCTGACGAAGATTATCCGGTTGCATTTCAAGTCCCCATCTTTTATCTTCATGAGTTTTGTCTAATACTTCCTCCGTTCCTAAAAACATCTTATATTTTGAAAGAGATGTAGTAAGTTATACTGTTATAGGGTATGGGGAGTTGGAGGACAGGGGCAGGACGGAGCTGGACAAGGATTTCGCTTGAGCCGCCCTTCGGGGGCGATGTGTCCACATCGTTTCACTTACACCATGAGTACGCGTGTGGAACATTACTCCTGCCAATACGAAGATGGATCATCAAGATGAGAAACTTTGTTTTGATTGTAGGTCATACATCAAAGAATTAATAAATATATGATTCATGATTGTGACTTGTATGAGCTCCCACTTTTAGGTGATATCGGCTTGGAAGCCAGAAATCTGAAATTCACCAACAATTCTATATTTTAGTTATACATTTTATATTCATTCATGACATGGTTCATAAAACTTGTGTAGGTGTTCCAATTTTTTTTTGGTCATGGCTCTTTGAAAGTCCATCATGCTCATTGTATTAATTTTCACCTTAAACATGGGTGCACCCAAGTTCTGGCCTTAAAGTATACTATATACTTGTGAGATCCAAGCACATGACTTAATAGGATTGATAGGATACTCATACAAACAAGTTGTAACTTCTTTTCTGGAAGCTCATTCAAAAAAGAACTCTAAGATTAAGCGTGCTTGGCCTAGAGCAATTCTAGGATGGGTGACCGTCCGTGAAGTGCGTAACCGAATGCGCATGAGTAAGGACAAAGTGGTTTGTGGAGCTAGTCTAGATATCTTATTAAGCTATCAGCAGTGACACCCCCCGAGCCCAGTGGACGGGGTGTTACAAAGTGGTATCAGAGCTGATCCTCATGGTTAAAACGGGTGTGTGCGGGTTAGTGGCGGGACATGTGGAGCATGGCGTGTGCGGCCCGAAGTGGACACGTCATGGCACATGTGCCGGCACTGGACGCACATACGCGTGCCGGGTGTGTGCGGGTCAGTGTCGGGACATGTGGAGCATGGCGTGTGTGGCCCGGAGTGGACACGACATGGCACATGTGCCGGCACTGGACGCACATACGTGCGCCAAGAGGGAACGTTCCTGAGGTGTGCTTGATCAATGAGGGCATCGATCTTCTAAAGGGTGGGTGGGTGTGAGATCCAAGCACATGACTTAATAGGATTGATAGGATACTCATACAAACAAGTTGCAACTTCTTTTCTGAAAGCTCATTCGAAAAAGAACTCTAAGTTTAAGCGTGCTTGGCCTAGAGCAATTCTAGGATGGGTGACCGACCGGAAAGTGGGTAACCGGGTGGGCATGAGTGATGACAAAGTACGCAGAAAAGACTAGTGTTGGTCTGTGGGGGCTAGTCTAGATATCCTATTAAGCTATCAGGAGTGACACCCCCGGACCCAATGGATGGGGTGTTACAATACTAAAAGTCGCTTCAACTCTTACTCCAAATTGGATGTTAGCATCTTATAGCATGGGAGATGAACATGACGGATGAGTGCATTGATTTTCATGATGTTGCAATCGTCTTGCATGCAAGGCTGGAGAGGCTAAATGTGCATTGGGAGCCATAATTTCCAATTGTAGCTTTCCCACTAGCATAATTTTCTGTAATTTTTTGCAATCGTGGGAAATGGCAAGACTTTGGCACCCCACCCTTGCATACTTGCATATTAATCCAGCCTATGCCTCTGTAAAATACTACTCACTAAATTTGATGCCAAATATTTCAATGTATTCCTATGCATGGTACCCTATCTCTACTTTTATTAAGTTCCATGGAATAGCGGCATGCCCTTTATCAATTATAACATATGTATGTGTAAAACCCTATGAGACATGTGAATTTGACCATCATGGATTTTTGTTTGTTTGTTGAGGAATGTATGTAGAGAAAAATATTTTCCTTTTTGTTAGTTGTGGAAACTTGGTTTGCCATTCTAATAAACAAAATTACACAATGTAGGAAGATACGACAATGCAAAAGAGTGAAAGAGGTAGAGACTAAACAAAAAACCAGCGTTGAAGATCACTACTAACTGTTGTTGGATCACACGCGCGCTCACATACCTGCAAAGTACACGAGGGTTTTCCTAGCTACGCCGACGACAATAAGCCCTCGGCATACCAGGCGTTTCCTGTAGTGACACAAAGAACTTTTGGAAAATGGTAAGTTCGAGAGAATCTTTTTGCAAAGATTCTTATATTTTTCCTTCTGCTATATGTATTGAAACAAAACTTTATCCTGCAAAGTACGTTTTTTTATTTCCTGCCGTTTATCCATTTGTCTCGACTCACGACTACAGAAAGGGTAGAACCGTCAAAAGAAAATCAACGCCAATAAATTCCCTGGGTCCTTGGGCGGTCAGAAAGCTGTCAGACACGTGTGCAGGACAAGACGTGGCGTCCACGCGCGGGCCCCGCCAAAGCGCTACGCGACACGCCACAGCTCACGCGCACTTTTGCCCCCAGCCCCCTCGTAAAAACTCCTCTCCCGGATCGCCCCCCTCCCGTCCTCTATTTATTCCGCACCAGCTCAGCTATCCCTCCCTCCTCCCTCCCCATCATCGTCACATAGACCAGAGCGCTACGCCACACGTAGCCTAGCCTAGCTACTAGAGCTAGCACATTTCATTGATTCTTTTGTTCATCCGTTCAGAGCCATGGAGGTCGCTAGGAGGAGGAGGTCGCTGTGCCCGAGCCGTCGCCGGAGGTCGGCGGCAGCAGTGGGGCGAAAGGTGCGGGAGCTGCGGCGGCTGGTGCCCGGAACGGCGGAGATGCCCGCCGACCGGCTGCTCCTCCGCACGGCCGACTACATCGCGCAGCTCAGGGCCAGGGTGGAGCTCCTCCGGGCGCTGTCGGAGCTCTGTGAAGGCCATGGCCACGCACATGGCGATGCCCCTAGCTAGCTATGTCCGCTTTTGTGTGGTGGATCGGAGTACACCGTACATATACACGTATGCTGTAAGCATGTATACATGCCATACATATCGACGGATGGTATATCTGAGGTGTATATCTACGTATATGTGTTCTAGAACTAGGAGTTTTGTTTTGATTTTTATCTAATATTTTTTGTAACTTTTGCGGCCGATTCGTATTCTTTGTGTGTATACTTACATGTGATCATCGATTGATCTTGCGTTGTTATGATGAATTTCATAAAAACATATACTCCCTCTGTCCTAAAATATATCATAAGTTCATCTAGATACATCTGAATTTAGATAAATTTACGCTCATCTTTTTTATGTGATCGGTTTTGTCATACATATATAGTCCGCTTGCTATCTTACTTTATGCCAAAATTTGTTTGTTTACTCTTAGATACACTCATCTCCGATCTCATGAGTCATGAGTAATCAGATGGCTCAAAATGTTTACCGAAAACATAACAAATTCATCTTCATAGTGCCAAGTTTATGGTGAAGATTGAAGAAGATTCTTGCCTTGGTCGTTGTGCCAATGCTAGCTGTGCCATATGCTATCTATCCATTTTTAGCTTGTAAAGCGCATACGTGTAAGGGCATCCACTATGTTGGCAATAAGGCTATCCATAAGCAAAAAGTAGACTACAAGGAGTTCCACATACATAGTAGAGGCTATCAATAAGCTATCCATAAGCTTAAAATCTTAAAGGTGACCTACAAGCTTGTGGGTTGTCCATAAGCAATAAAATATTATTTTAGCTTCTCCCCTCTCTCTTGCATGTATAGAACTTTAATTGACATGTGGGGCCAGCTTATAGACAAGTTCAACTAGATACATTGTGAGGCTATCCATAAGCTTGTGGTGTGATATGTGGGTCCCAGCTTATGGACAAGTTCTTCTATATACATAGGTGATGCCCTAATGGAGTGGCATGCACAGTATTGGCATGCATGATGAGGTATGAGCTGGATGTTGGCTGTATCCAACACGCGGGGACTAATCAGCTTAAATTAGTTGGTGGAACTTAATTAAGATAAAGGAGCCTTTTCATGATTAAGCTTTTGCGCCAACAGTGGTCAACAGATAACATTGTTTATTGAATGGACATGATTACTGAATGGACATGTATCCAGTACTATTTGGCTTGGTCACTGCAAATAATCTTGGACAAAAGGTTTTTGTGTCGTACGTGATGAAGGAAACATATTGAGAGAAGTGTTGCCTTGATCAAATTATGGAGCCTTTTGTCCCGTGACATGGAATAGCTTATTACGCGTGGTCGATCTTTTTTTTCCCTCTACACTCAACTTTGATTGTAATTTTTAGTTGTAACATGTACTCCGTTCCATAATATAAAATGTTTTAGTATTTATAAAACAAATGTATCTAGATGTTTTTTAGTGTATGATTCACTCCGAACTACTACCTCCGTCTTAAGGCTTAAGGCCTATATCTTTTTTCAAAAGTCAAACTAACTAAAGTTTGACCAAGCTTTTAGAGAAAAATGTTAATATTTACAATACGCAATCCATACCCTTTTATACATCATAAAATATATTTTTGCATGGTATTTATATAATATAATAGTTTTTTATAGCTTTTTCTAAAAGTTTGGTTAAACTTTACATGGCTTGACTTTTCAAAAAAATTATAGGCCTTAAGCATCTTATATTCACAAAAGGTAAAACATCTTATATTTTAGAATAAATGAAATATAATGCAGGTTCACTAATTATGACGGTTCAAAATTAGTACTCCCTCAATTCCGGATTATAGGGCTAATGCGTAATTTGAGAAAATAGTTTTACCGTAAATTTGGTCAACAATATATGAATCATATGTTATAAAATTATACCATCGGAAGCGTATTTAAAATATGAATCTAATGGTATAATTTTATTAAATATAGTTTGTATTCTGCTGATTAAATTTATGGTCAAACTATTTTTTTTGAAGTACGTATTTGCCTTATAAACCGGAATGGAGGTAGTATAGAAACATTTGGAATAAAGTATTTCGCAAGAGAAATATGTATTCTACCATTTACGCATGTCAAATCCATATATTTTGGTATATATTAATTGTAAAAGTAGTGCACCAATGATCGTGCAAAGTCAAATGCTCCATACATTGTGGAACCGTAGAGCATTAAAATAATATATACCACTATACATGCAACTAGGCTCATAGAGGAAGTAGATTCAATACAACATATCCATATTGTTGTAGTCATACCGCCTACCACTCCTCTCGAGTCCCCTCAGATGGCTTGTACAAGTGTAGCATGTGGAACGCCTTCTACTCGTAAATAAATGGAGGAAAGTTGTGTTGTGGATTTCTAGATATAATCGCTCAACTTGGGTGTGTTAAGCGGTGTAGGATAGGGTTTTAGGAATTTCATGCTCTCCAACATTTCAACTCATAATCCTCTCTCTAATTCGGATGTACCGCCTCGAGCCTCTAACATTCATAAAGAACAGGCATGACCCCATAACAAATAACCATTTGGGTCCAATCCGATTTAGTTCCACCTTCTTAAATGTGTGATTATATTTGTTCATGATCGACATGGCATGAATAGCCCGTGTACAACTACTCAGCCTCCATGTAACCATCTTAGGTCATGAGTTCACCTACTAGGATTATGAATACTCGTTCTCAATAAAAAAGTTGGTAGAGTTCCTTAGGAGGTCGTTTGAACTCCTATGCGCTCACAAAGTCACTTTAGATAAACATTTTCACAATTTTTCATATGCACCTTTTCTTTTTACTCGTGATATGTTTTTCAAGATTAAGGTGAGTTGTAATCATCTTTGTCTAGATGACTTGACGTGCCTTCTCGATCTTGACATGTGTTAGATTCCTAAACAGGATTAACAATATCCTTGGTGCATGGCCATGAAATTCCAGATCTTGTCACTTGAGAGGGCCCACACATAATCTACATGGAAAGGGGCAAATTATATCTTGGTCGATCATGCCTCGCAGCATGTTTCATGAAAAGATCAAAGCTACCTTTATAATTATCTAGTTATGGTGTAGTGTTTGGTAACCCATAAAAGTGTCGAATTCACATATCAAGAACATGCAACAATACTAAGTCTAAATAAGGACATGCCATACATAGTGTGTACCTAAGACATATAAATGACACATCTTGATGTGTCTCATAATGGATTTGTCCAACATCATGTTCTCCAACACGTGTCCATGTTATTGGTTTGATATCTCTAACTTCATTAATTGGAAAACATGGTCGCCAATCGATACATATTTAGTCTAACAATGCATACATGTAATGCAAAGTTGTTGTTTAGGTGAATTCCCCCTCCACTTTGTGTATGGACTTATCCTTGTTTTATGGTTAATTACCATTTTCCTTTTTAGGTTTAAGTGTGATTTTAAATGATTTCAATTTGTTAAACTTTATATTTGTATTATTTTGAATGATTTAGAGTTCAAAGAGTGCATTTGATTTACAAATAATATCCCCGTGATTTAGAGAATATTGTTATGGTTTATGTGAATTTTAAGGTATTCTTTTTATATCTAAAGGATTTTCTTTAGGTTCAAAATGAAATTTGAATTTTTAGTCACGCAGAATTATTTTTAATAACCCAAAAAAATTCATATGTGGGTTAATCCCAGTTTTTAATTTTAGTTGTATTATTTTATTTTTAGAATTTTTTCGTAGCAGGTTATTATTTTGGGACTTTTAAAAGAATTTGAAATTACTATTTTTCCCCTAGGCCCACTAGTTAGCCCACTCTCACGCTCCTACCCCTCTCTCACTCGCTCGCTCATGCGAGGCTAGCATCACCATCGCCTTCACCGGTTGATTTTGGCCAACTCCGATCGTTTCCGTCGCCGTCAAAGCACTCAAATCACTCCTCTCGCTCCGCTCTACATTCCTAGCCAACAGATCACCCCTATCACTCTCATGGGGTCCCTCGCAATCTAACTCTAACCCTAGGATTCGACGATGGTAGCGTCGCCGTGACTTGGCGCTTATTTGGCCTCCTCCTTGACGTTAGAGTACATCTTCAACATTTTGCTGCTATTGGCGTGTCTTGGCGCAGGTTGATGCGTTCTCGGTGGGTGCTCCCTATGCCGTCGTTGTTACGGTGTCATCTTCCTCGTCTTCGGCCGTGGGTTGAGATCATCTCCCTCAATGACTACAAAGCTCCTTCTCCCTCTTCTCTCTCTAATTCCCACTAGTAGCCCTAGTTCTGGCTCAGATCCCCTTTATTTTCTAGGGTTCATCCCACTACTAGTAGTTATTCGAGTTGAGCATGTTTATGCTTCTAATTAGGTTCGTTTGGGTGCTAATTTAGATTTGGTTAGTTGCTAGTTTCGGTTAGGTCTAATGGTAATTATATATGATCATTTTCTTCAAGTGTTACCTGAATTTAAGATCTAGTTTTGTCACTTGGTTCTAGTACTTGATTGTTAGTGATGTTTAAGTCAATTAGGTAATCTACTTATGTTAATTAGCTGCTAGTATTAGTTGGTAAGATGTTAATGATTATGATTATGATTCACACTTCAATCACAGTTTAGCATGCACACTGAGCTGATTTTAGTGTTGGACATCACTATCGCACGTGTTGTTTCTGAACATCAAGTTTAGTTAATAATTTTAAGTTGATCTGTTTTACTTTAGTCACTAAGTTATATGTATTAATGCAGAGTGCATTGATTCATCCATCATCAACTTCATTTGCCGGCGTGTACCTTCTCTTCCTAGGCTAATTCTAATGAAATTTTCTTGGGAAGTGGGGCTACACACTACCGGGTGTTGTTCTTCACTTAAGTTGGGTTTAGGTGGTCTCCTAAATTTTGGTGTGTGTGTTCCCTTGTGCTCCTGGCTTAGGACACGCATGTTTATGGTGTTCTTCTATTAAAGAAGATGCATAGATAAATAATGTGTCAGTGTTAGTGCTTTGGTGCACTCCTTCCCAGTATTAATGTCATATGTGCACATGATATACTAGTACTCAGCACTACTCTAACACTCTTTTTGGACCCATGTGATCCCTAGCTATTATTATTTCTACTGCTCTCTACTATCGCTAATGGTGTAGTTAACAACCCAATCTACCGTCCTTCTCCTCCAGCCCTTCTCCTCCTTGTACTTGCTTCTGGTCTTGTCCCTCTCACTCGGCTCACTAGCCTGGATGTGGTTCTTATAACGCTTTTGCTCTGAGGTTGTGTACTCTTAATTCATGGGTTTGGGTTGGTATTTATAGTTTTTGTAGTTTGCTCACAGCTTAACAAGAAACAAATTTGCCCATATGACTGAGCTGCTTAACTTATTCAAACCGTTTCTCTATCTTAGATTTATGTGTGGATTCGAAGGATTCAGTAATCATTTAACTTGGTTTATAGTCGGTTGTGAGTTTGCATATGTCGCCTTGTTGATTTCCTTTATGTCCCTATCCAAGTTGGACAATGACAAATGTCATTTCTTTTATGATTATTTCTGTGAGTAATTATTTTTCTTATTTACTTAGTTGGCCTCATAATAACCTAATGACTATCCAAGTGTCATTGGGTTGTTTAATTTGGATCTTTTCTAAAGAATCCAAAAGTTTGAGGTACTAATTTCCTTTACCGTGATTCTTAACTAGACACTTTTACCGGTCCTTTGGATTGGGGTGTTGTTGCTATGCCTAAGGTTTATCTACTGCTTTCACTTGCAAATTCTCAATTGATTATAATCCAGTGATGTACTTTGTTGCTTATTTCCTGTTGATGCATTGATCATTTCCTTGATGTTTTGCTTGCTTAATCCCTCAGACTAATGAGATCAGGACAAGTTGATGAACTTGGATTTGGATTCTAAATCAAATGGTCTCACCAAATGTGTGGAACCAACATTTTAACCATAACAAAAATGGTTTGGATTTGATGTTTTTTTGCAGGTCAAGAACAAGATAAGAAGAGCAAGAATGTAGATAGGATATATATATATATATGATTTTATTTTTCTTTCTTCTGGTTTGTATTAGGGTTTCCTCTCCTTGTAATTTATATTCGTTGTTTCATCTTGTACTAAATCTTGTAACAATACTCTTGTTGTAAAGAATATTCTTCTGTTCAACACAAAATTAACCTTGTATTTTTTGAATTGAATTCTATTTATTATGAATTATTGAAATTTCAACTCAAGTTTTACTATCCAAACCTACAATTTGAATTCAAAATGAGTATATAAGATTCTAGTTTATTTTAGAACCGTGATTCTTGTGTATATGTGATTATGCGTCACTAACTCATTTATTTGAAGTAAGTACTTCGAATTCCCCAAAATTTGAAAATAAAAAGATCACTTTCAAATTTGAATTCATATCCTAGTGCTAACCTAGTTCAAATTCAACACTAGAGTTCAATTCCAATCACTTTATCATTTCAAAACAGAAGTTTGAAAATTTCCCACTTTTTCAAATGCATGCAGTGCAAATGCACAAACGTAAAATCTACCACTGAATGTTTCCTATTCTTCGGGATGTTACAACGCACCGGCTATTCTTTTAGGTCTGGGAACGCACTGGCTCGCTATGCCGGACGCCGTTGTGAGTTTGTTTTCTGGCTAGCACCCAATAGGTCTATTGGGGGCGCTGTTGGGACAGACCATGGAGATGCTCTAACTGGTTTCCCATAAAACCCTAACACTAGTGGGGTTATGTAGCTAAAGAACTTGACTTGCGTGTACAAACAAAAAAACAGTGGAAAAATGATACCCCAATTGCATGCCTTCCTTTGTGTAGAAAAAAAGCTGACAAGAACCTCTGGCATTCAACTGAGAAGTGATCAATGGGACTCAAACCTCAGTGATTGCCAACTGCACATTTATCTTTGTTGCAAACCTCAGTGCAGGGAGCTTGCATTGGTGATATACAGTGTTACTAGTAAGATCAACATAACCAACATCATCAGAACCAGAATAACTGGTATCCTCAAGGCCTGAACATGATATTTTTTTAGATAATACATTTTTCTTGAATTTTACAAATAATACATAAAATGGGCAAATTGCAAATCTAATGGTCCGTCGTCTGTTGAAAAGACGACAGGGATGCTTCGTCTTTTGAAAAGATGACGCAGTGGTTCTTCTTTTGAGAGGACGACGCCCCAGACGGTCATCTCTTGGAAAGACGAACATGTTGTTCATTTGTTCGAAAGACGAAGGACTGTTTCGTCTGTCGAAATGAAGAAGGGTGCATTGATCATGCAAGGGTTCAAGGTTCCAAATACGTTTTAGGTTTCAGACTATTGTTTCACGTCGTTTCTCCCGTCGTCTCTTCCCGCCGATTTTTCTCGCCACTCCTTCCCGCCGATTTTTCCCGCCAGTCCTTCCCGCCGATTTTTCCCGCCAGTACTTCCCGCCCTTTTTTCCCGCCTATTCGGTTTGGTGCCTCTATAAATGCGGGCAACGAGATGTATATTTTCACCCAGTTCATCTCTTCCTCCTCTTACTCTCTAATTAATTTCCCTCCTCTCCTCTTGCTCTCGCATTTCCCTCCACTCCTCTCCACTATGACCGACGCGTTTCCCTGGCCGACAGAGATGTCCATTGGGCTTCTCCAAATAGCCAGAAGTGTTATGATAGGCGATGAACCAGCCCACTGGGAGACGTTGGTAAGGAACTATGATGCTCTCGTTATGCTTGGTAAGGAACTTCATCGGAGAGGGTGGAAAATGAAGACCCCAAATCAGATACGAGCAGAGCTTATCGGGATCCAGGCAAGGTGGGACAAGCTCAACTTCAAGAGTGAAGCTCGCATGATGGAGCGGGATAATGCACCTTGGTCCTGGATAGAAGAGAGCGAAGATGAGGATGATATCTTCATGCCGCCACCCGTTGGAAGCAAGGCAAGAGCTGAGTGGGACAAGAGGCAGGAGAAGAAGAAAACGCAGGCCAAGAAGAGTCAAGCTGACATGACGGAGCAGGTTGTGGCACCTAGGGCCTGGATAGAAGAGAGCGAAGATGAGGATGATATCTTCATGCCGCCACCCGTTGGAAGCAAGGCGAGAGCTGAGTGGGACAAGAGGCAGGAGAAGAAGAAAGCGCAGGCCAAGAAGAGCAAGTGTGAGGGATTGTCAAAGGGAAATGGCGAGGCATCATCGAAGGGAAAGGGAAAGGCATCATGCTAGGGAAAGGCATCATGCTAGGGATTATGACGATTTGAGCTAATGAAAATATGACAATCCTGAGCAAAATCATCATAATTTTGTAAGGTTTTAAACCTTCCAAACGGCTTTTGACCATCTGGTGCGAAATCGTCATAACTCTATGACGATTTTGAACACGGTCACTATGATAAGGTCATAGAATAACACATTTCTTGTAGTGTCTTATTTATGTACCACAAGTTATGTTGAACTGTGTTGCAAGCTATGTTGAGTAGTTTGTCGAATAAAATCATAAAATAATAGAATGATGTCTCATATATAGGTAGATATATGTCTCATACATAGATAGATAAATGTCTGATACATAAGTAGATATCACTAGTGTCGACGACGAGGTGGTGGAGGCCTCGGTGTACTCCATCCATATTTGTGGGGTGGCATCTCATCACGGCGAGGTGCAGTTGACCCTTCACCTTGATCCTGTGTATCCTGTGTGGGGATAGGTGGTGGAGTACCTGGCTGATACTGGCCAAACCAGTCTACCTGCTCGTGCTGTGTCTGCTGATCATGGTCATCAGTAGTGTCCCATGTAACAGAGTCTCCTGCTAGTGTACAAGAAATTAAGTACTGAACAATTTCATACTACATCTAACAATAGTAGAAAGGGACACGCTTACCATGAGGATGAGATTGTGGTCGATAAGCCAAATCCATGTAGGGGATCTGCTGCTGCTGCTGCCATTGTTCGAAAGTAATCTAGTTCTGCTGCAACTGATCGATATTAAACTGCGATTGCTGCCACGGGTCAGAAGTAAACTGTGATTGCTGCCACCCCGAGCCTCTAGCCTGGTCTGGAGGTGGTGCTCCCGGCGGCGCCTGCTATGAGAGTCGTGGACGAGGCCCGTGGCGGAGTGGAGGATAAATATGCTCCTCGTTCCATCCCGAGCCTCCAGCCTGGTCTAGAGAAGGTGGCTGCTGCATGGGTGGACGTTGGGCGCGCTCCTCCATGGATCGACGCGGTGGGCGCTGCTGCGTGGAGCGACGTGGGGCGCGCTCCTCCACCGAGTGACGCGGTGGACGCTGTGCTGCTCGGTGTTGAACGACGTCTAAGACGCTGGTGCACGTGATGGCCGCGTAGATACGCCGCAGCTTCTCCTCGACCCGCCAGGCAAAGGACTGAGCCTGCTGACGGGGCACAAGAGGAACGGTCAAAAGCGATCGTCCGTACTGAGCCACCTCAGTCTGTAGCTCCCACGTCATGTCGGCCTGCATTTGTCTCATAGTTAGGTATGCACTACGTAGGCACTCATGTTGATTATGCTCTAAATAAAGTACTTACCGCTGACTGTCTGGACTCTAGTGTTGACTGGCTAGGGTATATCTCATCGTCATGTGCGTGTGGAATGGGACGTAGCCGTGTCATCGACATGTACCTCTGTAAGTATCCGTGGAATAGCTCCATATCAAACGGGTCAGCGTGCCACACTTGTGTTGGTGCATTCTGCCACACGTTGACGTAAATCCCCACCCGTTGGAGCCATTGAGTGGCGGTCTTGTTAGTTTTCCAAGAGTACCTGTCATTAGAATTTGTTAGACCATCATTAAAGAACATAGATGAAGTATAAGACACATTCCTTATGTACATATATTTACTTACGCGTGCACGACATCTGAAAGGGGAACATCCGAACGCGGGGATCTACCATCCGGAAGGGGAACATCCAAACGCGGGGGATCTACCATATGGAAGGGGAACAACCGAATCAAGCCCATCGTTCACAGTCATTGCTGCTGTGTTGTCATTATTCCATGATGCCGGAATAGGTTGGCCGATCTCTTCTTGATCAGACTCGCCAGAATCATCAGCCATATCATTGTTGCCTTCTGAGTCTTCGGCTTCCATTTGATGTTGCAACAAACCATCATATATATCGTCCTCGTCAGCTTCGCCACTGAATATGTCTTCCCCTAATCCTTCACCACCGTCCTCTGATACATAACCATCACCCCCGGTATGTGCATAGCTACTGTGACCTGATTCATAACCGTCGCCACCCTCTTGGCCCTGACTACTCTGGCCATGATCATAACTACCTCCAGCATGACCGGTCTAACTACTCTGGCCATGATCATACCCAGTCTTTTTCGCCACAGGTAACACTAAGAGACTGGGGTTAACTACTCTTTTCTGGCAAGCTTGCACAAATTTGACCCATTTATGTTGCGCTTCTATTGGCCTTAAATAAAAATTAGGGGTTTGCCTTGACTTAGTCCATAAAGCATGCACACCGACAGTATGGGTAGGAGGGAGCCCTAAACGAGCACATAATCAGTCCTTCAACTGAGTAACGGGCACTGTTTCAGGATTCTGAAGCACTTCATCCATAAAATTAAACTCGCTCAAATCAACTCCGTGTTGGTTTGTTCTGACGAAACCAGGACCATAGAAGAACCTAAACACTACATTATTTGACATGATTTTCGACCTAAAAATACCGAAAATAGTCAAATACAGGTACATTGACACATAATACTCTACAAATATCTTGCATCTAACAGACCCTATCAAAGGCTACCTATAAACATACACACATGACTGCAATTAGCAAGAAATTAGGGTTTACCCTTAAAGCGTGCGAAGTCCTTCCGTGCAGCTGCCTCAGGTCAACGGATCAGCACCTCCACCATGCACCTTCCTCAAGTCCCAGCACCAGCCTCCACCATGGCCATTGCTCAACTAGAACACCACCAGATCCCTCCACCAAAACGACTCAAATCACTACACCAGGCTATCCCATTAGTAGATCGGGACTCTACTAGCTTGCTAATGTGTTAGAGCAGCGAGCTTGGATAGAAATCTGGGCTACAAATCGGTGCATCAGCTGGGAAAACGAGAGCGAGGAAGAACAACCAGAGAGAGAGGAGGGGAGGACGACGACGGGCAGGCGCGTGAGCTATATGCTGGGGCGCGTCGTCCGTTTCAAGGACGAACTTCGTCCGTTCAACGGACGACCCCGCGTACCCCCTGTCGCCCGACAGCTCGACAGCCCTGTCGCCTCAAGTGTGTCGTCTTTTGAATAAAAGAAGGCATGTGTGTCGTCTTTTGAATAAAAGAAGACAAGTCTGTCGTCTTTTGAAATAAAGAAGCATCCCGGTCGTCTTTTCAACGGACGACGGACCGTCAGATTTGCAATTTGCCCGTTTTGTGTATTATTTATGAAATTCAATAAAAAAATGTATTATTTAAAAAAAATTAGCCCTGAACATCATCCACACTAACAAAGAAGTCCTATTATATACAGCTGAAATTCACAAGGGGGATTCCAGTCCTGAGACAAAGTGACCCATGTTTTGGAGGTATTGGGACAATTGTATGAACTGGAACAACGGTTAGCTAGAAGAAAATTTCCTGTACCCACAGTCCCAGGCATCCTCGCCTCCAGTCCAGTATTCAGCAGGGTTGTACTAAATACTGCTGGCTAATATCGATACAAGCTCCCGATTTGCAAAAGAAAAGGAGCATTCCAATCCGAATCTAAATCAGCCCACACGGACGCTGAAAACCTTCACATCTGCAGCTATATGTATGTATACACATTAAAGGACACCATATATACAGGCCAGTAGCAGGGCCGAGGTGCAGAATCAAGTCTGACATGTTTCATTCTCAGCTTGCAGGTTACTAGCTGAATAATGGCCTGAAGCATAGTACATACTCCATTAATATGGACCGGAGGGAGGGAGTATGAGAATATACTTAAAAATAAACATGAGTTCATAACAGTGTTCGTCAGAAATTTATGACATACGAACAATGGTACCATGCGTCTGCTACCTCTCTCGCAGGCACGAGAAAAGCGTCTTCGGCGGTGGTTCACTGGTACAAGATAGAAATTTCTCTGAATGCACTACCGTCTGTTGTGATTTGGTCGCACACTGCGCTCAACGTCCATGTTTATGAAAACCATTTCAATCAATGTCTTGCAACATTTGTTCATGTCTGTGCCAATACATGTCTTGCAACGTTTATGCATTTGGAAACTGGAAGTACTACTAGGGATCTCTGATCTGCTATTCTGAAATGCAGTTTCCTTGCAGCTAATATATAGCATTGCAATCCGTGGATTAAATGTGGGAATCACGTGGTTTATTCTGAGAGGAGAAAATGGCTAACAGTTCGATTCAATTCAAGTACCATGTCTCTGATATGACGCATAGGTTGAGCAAATCCTAACTTAGATGTTCCGAGATAAAAGCAAATTCCATTATATCGCGCAGCACCATGTTACATATAATTAGCAGCGGCTATCTGAACTCTATATCTCTGCAGAATGGACCTTCAGAATTTTGATTGAAGCCACTGTGCAGAGTTTGCATATTAGGAAAGTGAAACTCCTTATCCCAGTTACATGTGGGACATCGGCCCAGACATCATCCTCAAACCCAGCGCCATTTTCACCGATTTGTTGGACTAATGTACATAGTCCCTTTTGTGCACCTCAATGACTTTATCCTGAGACATTCCATTTGGTACATCTCGTGATGCGACCAGCACCTCAAACATTCACTTGAGAACAAGTGATCAACAGAACGAACCCCCAGGAC
The DNA here is from genome assembly GCA_916181665.1 of Avena sativa. NCBI lineage: Eukaryota > Viridiplantae > Streptophyta > Magnoliopsida > Poales > Poaceae > Avena > Avena sativa. Next base: position 365,064,209 of record OV702297.1, on the reverse strand, counting down.
CCAAACCTCAGGAATGCCAACTGCACATTCGCAAGCCCATACTACCTACTCCCTCCGTTTCAAAATATAAGATGTTTTAGGTTTGTGAAGAAAATGAATCTAGACTTATTTTAATGTTTAAATTCACCGCAAAATTGAGTGAACCTATATACTAAAACAAGTCTAGATACATTTGCTTCACAAAGCTAAAACATCTTATATTTTGAAACAGAGGGAGTACTATCTTAATTTCCTTATCTTAATTTCCTATCTCATATTTTCAGGTGACAAGATCATTGCAGAAACCACTGACCAGCTCGCCTTATCACTTGTTCTGACAGTGGAGGGAGTAGGAAGAGATACATAATGCATTCACTTGAGTTCTTCAGTGTCATACTAAATCCCATGCTTATAACAGTTCTAACTACTAGTACTCATCAGGAGTAAGAATCAACATGACCTGACACCATCAGAAACAGAAAAGTTACGTCAAAAACTAGATCTCACATAAGCACAAAAGCATTTTATACAGATGAATGCACAAGGAGCAGTTCAGTTCCAATCTACATCGACACACACGCACACTGAAAAACTGCACATCTGCAGCTATATATACACATCAAATGACACCATATATACAGGCCAGGGTCCAGAATCAATAAAGTGGGACAAAATGAACTATGGCATAGCGAATAATATCTACAATATCGCCGTAGACTGGTTAATAAGCACATATCGATGAGATATGTGTCTTCTACGACGCACAGCGCAGCTGGTCTTGTTCAGCATCTGCCTTGCTTCGAAAAGAGTAATTAGCCTTGGAAACCTCCAGAAGGACAAACCCGTTCAGTGCTGCTTCAAAATTCCACTGCTCCTCTTTTTGTTCCTTTTCCATTTTTTCAATTTTTTTGGGAGGGTTTTCAATGTCTTCCTTCATCGATATATCTTGCGTCGGGGGACGGAGAAACATAGTAGAATGATACGGGGCTATGATATATACAGTGTGGCAATGGGGGGATTGCAGATATCAGTTCTGGAGAGAAGAAAGCCACTGTTCTACAAAATTATTTCCATCTGCAGAGAGGAAAAAGGGCAAGAAGATTGTTAGAGAAATACCAGAAACTCAATTGATGGAAAATGAATATCATAACACTCAAGACTATGCACATGCCTAAACGATCAGCAATTAAAAGTCTACAAGATAGGTTATTTATGATGAAATCTGCACAATCCAATGCAACGGTAGATAATCAAAATGGCAACTGGAAGACATAAACTCCCTGTGGTGCAGGTGTAATATATACAGTTTGACGTGTTGTTTGATTATACAAAACATGATGCTTTCCGAAGAATGGAAGTTATAGGGTATAAACAATGTTTAGAATTCTGGATTATCTGCAATTCAAAGTCAAATATATTCATGCACAAAGTCGAGTAGGCAAATTCTGATAACACAAGCTCAAACCTCAACTACAGCACACACAATGGCAGAAGCCAAGTAAAGCAATAGTATGGTACAAATGGAATAACCAAAGATCTCAACAGAAAAGTTATAAATTAACAAATTTTGAAGAAGAAAGAAGGCTATGGGTCCTACAATACAGCCATACCTCTAGGCAAGTATCCGATGAAACAGAAGATTTTACTAATATCTGCTGTGGAGCATAGGAGTGTTAAACAAAGAATTTCAAGCCCAAAGTATAGAGCAAGCAAACCTAACACACCAATTAACAGCACCAAACATGAAAACGGCATATGATCCATGCCCCATAAATGCAAAAGTACGACAGCAACAGACATGAACAAAACGATCCTATCCTGTTATAGTAGGTTGTGTTTGTCAGATTAACCAGCTGAATTTATTGCCAAATCAGCACTGGATAACAAATAGAGTAACTGAAAAAACTGAGACTGGTCAACTCTAAATACAGTAGTGCTCCTGTTAAATTTCACTCAGGACATAATAACAATGTTTCATAATTAAAGCAAACGTGGCATGATTTCTTCGAGGCATGATGAACTTAGTAGTGCTCACCAGAGAGGCCTCCGTCGGCGAGAGCGCCGGCTCCCAGGAATCGGCCCTGGGCCTTCCCGGGCTGCTCGGCGCGGCCGCGGCTGTAGCACCGCACGAGGACGGCGAAGCCGGTCTCAGGGTCACCGTCCGTCTGCATCTCCGGCGCCTGCGGCTCCAGCCAGCCGATGGACCAATCAGAGTCGTCGGACTCGGACCCGGACAGGCACCCGCCGCCGTCGGATGGCACGATGACCATGTCGTGCTCCCGGTCGACCCTGCACTCCCCGCGGCTGCGCCGCTGATTCCTGACCTTCCTCTGCCGCGCGCGGCGGCCGGCGGCGGCACTCGAGAAGGTGACGGTGTCTGGCTCCCGGAAGCCGGAGGGGAAGTCCGGGAAGGAGGAGCTCGTCAGGCCCGTGGTGGGGAGCTCGTGGTGGGACACCCGCGCCGAGGTAGCCGGCCACAGCCAGTGGGTGAATCGGCCCAGCCCCATGGCCATGACCAAAAAAAATGTCTTGCTTCTTGGGATCCTTTCGATCAGATCAAAAAAATTCGGCAAAATCGAACAAAATCCGGTGCTCCCTGGATCTGCCAAGTTAAAACGAACACCGGAAGTAAAGCGTAGCAAATAAAGGTGCCGCCCCCTGAAACTGCGCACCGCAGCCACGAAAAATCTGCTCCTATTGGGAAAGTTCCAGCTCACTGATTTGTGACGAGAAGCCCCATTAAAACTAGCCCTCTTCTGCAAAACCTCGTCCCAGAAAATTTCAGACCAGGTGGGGATCGAAAAACTCTACGGCCTGAAAAAAATCACCCAGAAGAACTGATGAAAACCAGCAAGAAATCGACCAAAATCCCGGAAGAAAAAGGGGCAAAAACTTCCCAACCAAAAAAAAAAAATTCTTGCCTGCTCAGAAATCGAGACACGGCAAACTCCAAAACGCGAATCGAAAACCCCCCCACGCTCGAGAGCTCGTCAATCGCTCTCCATACCCGGATCCAAACTAAAGAACTCTCGGAGAATGAGGGAAGCAACCACCACTCCTGCTGCAGGGAGGAGCGTGGCCGACGCCACATATATAATCGGCCTGCCGCGCCACCGACGGCCGAGATCGCGTCCGGAGGGACGGCTCCGTCGGATCGGGACCGCCCGCGAGGTGGGCCCGGCGCGGCCAATCGCCTGGCTCCGCGGCGTGCTGACGTGTCGCGCTCCGGGGGTTCGTGGGACGCAAGTCTTTGGCTTCCGTGGGCTCCAGGGACACTTGTCGCTAGCTTTGGGGATTTTATTTTCTCAGTTGAATTAGTTTTATTGTTATTTTTCTGTCTGGTCTTGGTCCCGTTTCGCGTCCCTGTGAATCCAGCTTCCACGGATGCATCTGGATGAGTTTCACGTCGCCATCAGGGAAAGCACCGTGAATGTACCTGGAACGGTTATGTTGCTGTAGCAGGGATCGCCCGGAGTTTTTAGGTGGATCACGTTCTGAATAAAGAGGTTGGTTTGGTTGATTTGATTTTGCCGTGGCTAGAATACCATGTTCTGAACATTTCAACGGAATGTGTAGCATGTGTTCAGAAAAATAATAATGTGTAGCGTAACTCCCTAAGCTTCGCGTGCCGACATCCCCGATTTTTATGGAGCAGTAATGTATTGAAAGGTCCTTGGAGAAATTATTCTTCTATATATAATAGTGCTATAGTATCAAGGGGATATGATCTTTCACATCATACACCTTGACACCATGTGCTTGTACTAGTACCTAATGTACTCCCTCCATATAAAAATAAGTGACTAAGTATTTATGTATGTCAGCTCTATATATGAACTAGTGCGATACAGACTAAGAGCATCTCCAATCTATGGCTGAAATTCGGAAGTATTTTGGGCCCGACGAAACTAGTTTTTCGTCTGGCACGCCGACTTCTCCACTCGCGTTTTCAGGCCAAGTTCTCGCGTTTAGATAAAATTCAATCGAACTCGGCAAAATTTGGACAAATAAAGGCGGATTTCATTAATATAGGACGAATTCATAGATTTTACAGTGAATTCAGGCGAACACCTGAATTTAAACTACATTAGGCTAAATAATAGCTAGAAAAACTTAAAAGGCCGCCGCCGATGCCGGACGTCGCTTCTACATGCCGAAGTTGTCGTAGAAGTAGGTGTAGCTAGGATCGGCCTTGCCGTCGTCATCACTCGACGGCTGCGGTGGGCGAGAGCTGCCCTGGTCGTTATCGCCACACCTCCAGGCCTGGTAGGAGGGGCATGACTCTTCGTCGTCGTCGAGGACGACGAGCGGGGCGCCCTGGTAGGCGAGCTCGCGGCCAGCCCAGGCCTGGCGCTCGTTCTGCTCTTGTTGGCGCTGGACACGGCGCCGCTCCGTCTCCTCCCAGTCCGCCCTGGAGCAGGCGAGGATGTACGGCGACGCACGCTCTGACAGGGGCGCGGCGTCACGGAGGGATTGCTCCATCGTCATTCTCATGGCGAAGGCATCCTCGTCGACGGACACCTCCCATTCCGCCGGCTCCGTCTTCGGCTAGCAAAGGCATCCTCGTCGACGGGCACTGCCCATTCCGCCAGCTCCGGCTGGTGAAGGCGGAGACGGCCAGTGGGCGGCGAGGGCATGCGTGGATCGTTCATGACGATGCCCCGTTCCCTTGTCCTCGGCGGCGAGAGGATCGACGTCTCCGGCTCCCGCTTGACAGGCCAGAGTGGCGGCGACGAAGCCGGCGCAGACCCAAACGAGCGGGGAGGCTGAGGCTAGCCATCCTCCTCGACAGCCAGTTGGCCGGAGGATGGTGCCTCACCCTTGTCGCCGGCGTCAGGTTGCAGGGGAAGCCGAGCCGAGGGTTGTTGCCGGCGTGGATGTGCTTTAGCACGACGACGAGCGTCCATCGCGGGAGCGCTCCGCCATCGTTGTCGCACCGCTGCGTTGTTGCGCTTCGGCGGTGACCCTGGCGGTCCCTCGTGGCGGGCAAGCTCCTGGATCCTCCTGTCGGCAAAGAATTGCTCCTAGAAGAGCAGGTTGCCTGGATTCTCGGCGAGATTCGGATCTTCCATGGCCGCGATGGCGGCGTGGATATCCTCGACGATCTCCTCGTCTACCGGCACCGGCGCACTAGGATCCCGCCAGCGCTGAGCTTCTAGCCGGGCGGGACCCTGGTGTCCGGCGGCGCCATGTAGCCCGCGTCATGGAGCATCTGGGCCTCCCATGGCTGGCGCGTGCGGCGGCCGAAGCCGTTCGCCGCCTCCGGATCGCCGGGAAACCTCTCGGCCATGGGGAAGTGGGAAAGCTGTGAGTTTGGAGTTCCTCGGAGTTGGCAGAGCGGGGGAGCTGCGAGAGTGTGATGGGATCCGGCGAGGTGTTCGGATTTTATAGGCCGAGGCAGGCAGCGAGGACGGGAGGGGTGTAGTGGTGAGGGCGGGAAAAGGAGAACCATCGGGAAGTTATTGCCCGCCGGTCCATCGCGGGAGCTGAGGCGGCCGTGACGCGACATTACGGCGACGTGTGGTCGATGAGACGGGCAGTTAATGCTCGGTGGTCCGTCGTGGGGTTCAGAGGCGGGAGGATGATGATGACTCGGCTTCTCTCGCTGACTGGGCGGGTCCACGCGGCCGAACGTTTTTTTCCCGCTGAATTCGCTTCGTCCGGTGTTCCCAAGGCGTTCCCGTCGCCCCCGGGAATGGCCTCGAAAGTCCAAACTAAATTTGGCCCAAATCCGGACGAAACCGTGGTCCTGGGAACACGACTGGGCCAATTTTCGGCATCCGGACACAAAAAATTTCCCTGAGAGCGGTCTGTTGGGAAGGCGAGTGGAGGTGCTCTTATATAGATACATACGAATCTAGAGAAATCACAGTCTCTTATTTTGGGGCGGAGGAATTATATTTCCTTTCTCCTAAAATAACACGTGTTTTACTTTAGTTATATGTGAATCTAGACAAATTTGTTACACTTATTTTGAAAATAGGAGATAGTACAATGCTTGAGATTTTATTTTGTTGGGGTGAATTGAGGTGGCCGCCAGCCATCCTAAACCACTTTTTAACTCATGAAACGGCATACAAACACAACCGTATAATGTATTAACTCCACAAACTTGTTTTTCATTAGGTTAATTTATTTTGTAATGGCACCATTTGCTTAATTTGATTGTTCATCATACTATAATGTTTCACAATCATTTTAATAGAATCAACATTAGAGTTCAAATTTTCTCTTAGAAATTTAATCTTATGAGCATTTTTAGTTTGGGGGGATTTAGATGCAAACTCGATTAGACTTATCAATTAATTAAAGATATATCAGCAAGAGAAGATGTGTACAATCCTCTTCAGTAGAAGATACAAAACGTACTTGTATAGGAAAGCATGGTTCATCAGTGGGGCAGTTTAATTTCCTTTTCAGATAATTCCTTAAGCTCAACAGTTTTAACCCCCCCTCCTTTCTTCAATAGATTTCAGGGCTTCCTTGATATCTTCTTTGGATAGTTTAAGAATACCTTTTTTCTTAAGAATTATCTTTGGTTCTTATTCTTTCTCAATATTCCAATCTTCATAGTTTTGAGCAATAGTATCCAATAGTTTCTGAGCTTGTGAAGATGTCCTTTGCCAGAAAATATTCCCTGAAGTACTATCTACATAGGATCAAGATTCATCAGTTAGTCCAGTATTTTTTAAAATTTATCATTTAGTCTATTATAAAATGTATCAAGTAATTGTTGCTCTTCCAATCCATGGGTAGGACATTTTCTTCTCATTACACTAAATCTCCCTCAAGCTTGAGGTATACTTTCTCCTTTATTTGAGCAAAGTTGCCTATGTCAGCAATCATAGAGAATATTTTTTAGCAGGCAAGTATTTATAAAAGAACTTACTAATACACTCATCTTTACTAGTGATTGATTTAGGTTTTAATGAATCATACTACCTCTTAGAATCTCCTCCCAAAAAAACAATTTTAAAAAATAATAGTGTTGTTGGACTTCATCTTTCACAACTCCACTAGTTAAATCTTCCAACCTGACTAAATGTTCTGAAGGAAATTCGTATTATTTGTCATAAAACTTATTATCTTCAACCATTTTAATACAATCAGGATCAACAGAAAATTGATAAGCCTCATATTTAATAAATATATCAGGTGCAACCTCATTACTAGTGGTAGGAAGCAATTCTTCTAGAGTTGCCTTAAAGGAAGCATCAAAACTATCAGGATTATTTGCATCATATTCAATAAAGGCCTTAGCAAGAGCAATATCTTTAGGTGATGATGATGGAGTCTTAGAATTAAGATTAGTTGTAACAGATTTACTTGATGTTCCAACAAGTTTTCCATAGCGCTGGACGGGAACTTAGATAATTAAATCCTTCCATCAGTGATCAAACCACTATCCAATAATTCATTTTCAGCAACAGTAGACATCCTAGACTATGATGATGGTAGTTGCATTTTTTAGAAACGGTGACGTTAACAACAGCGGGTAAAATTGTTGCCTAGTTGGCAAATTTGTTCCTTTTATACTAGTAGAGGGCAAAACATTATGTTTTCAGAACTCTTATATTTTCCCATGATGAGAAATAAATAAGTAAAGCAAGTAAAATATTTGTTAGGTTCCCGGCAACGACGATAGAAAATATCTTGGTACCCATAAGTGTAAGGGATCACTAAAATATTTGTTAGGAAGTATTGCCCAAATTTATAGTTTGACACGGTAGAAACACAAGAATGCCAATAAGATTTAGCAATCGAGACATCACTCTCAATCACACTTGTGTATCAATGATCAAAAAACAAGTGGTGAATGCATTAGTTGGATCGAAATGGTAAAACAAAACAGTAAACAATTACAGTAGGATTCCAGTTTTCACAGGAAAGATGACAGTTGCAACATTCATTGGCTAAAAGCATAGGCATGAGGTGATTAGCGGATGCTGTATGGATGAAAGCAATCATCATATATAAATTTAAGTGACACCGTGTTTGGCTCTAGTTCCAGGATATGAAGGCATGTGTTCCATATGTAGCTGTCCGTACTAACCAAGAGAATTTGCACAACATCTATTGTCCTACCCTCCTATTTCACCGGGGCCAACTTGGAACTACATGTAATTAAGGGCTACCTTTTTAAGTATCCTATAATAATCCATTAACACACTATGAACACATGAACTCCTCAAATTACATCATCTCCTCTTTCTTTTCCCTTTGGTATCACCGCAGGGTTCGCAGGTTCAACAATATAACATGTGATACACTATGCAGATAAAACCCAAACTCTCATACATGATAAATAATAAAAGTTAAGAGATAAGGTCATGTTATTCGGGCCCTAATAACAAGCATTAAGCATAACATAAATGCATCAAGATCCGTACTAGGACATTAACAAGTCAAACACCATAAATCCTGGTGGTCAAAGATTACATGATCAATCTCATTCAATTCCCATGAACCTCACAAGCCTACAGGGAACTACTCACATATGGTGATGAAGATGAAGAACATGGTTGATGGAGAAGGGCTTGGCGATGATGGTGGTGAATAAGACGTTGAAATCCCCCTCCCTGGAGTGGAGAGGAAGACATATAAGATCCCCAAAACAAAGACCCTGATGGTGGCGGCGCTCTAGTTCGCAAAAGACTCCCCCCCGGGAGATAGGTTTTCGGGTATATAAAGACGACTTCGCGAAGGAAGAGGAGAGACGATACTCGAGGAGGAGATGGGGCCTCCCTGCGTCCAGGGTATCTGACCGTGTGGGCACCCCTCTTTGGTTCTTTGTTGATCTTCTGACCCACTCCTTTGACCTGAATTTCTTCTTTTCCATAAAAACTTTGTTTGTATTTTTTCTGAATTTAATTCCTTCATTTCCAACATGAAAAAGACATAAAGGTGTTTTCGCTAAAAATAGCATAAGTCCTGATAGTTTTTATCCAAGTTTGGTGAGATTATGGATCAAAATCATGAGCAAAGTAGTTGGAAAAGCAAATACATTTGAGAAGTATCAACGCTCCTTGGACACCTTGATCTGATGGGGGTCGGTTGTGTGTTCCCTTAACATCAATCTAACTGACTTCAAGGGTGCATCACGAAGCTATGTTTTTGTTAACACCATGGTATATGTCTGCACACGGATTTCCCAGGTATCGACACATGCGGATAATGTCATGGCAGATGTGATTGGAGGTCCTCACCGTTTTGGCGAAGGCGGGGTCTTGGATGTGATGAAGACTTTTCTTCACAAGCTATTTTTCGTACATAGATTGCGGGGTGTGTTCTCGTCCAGACCAGACACGAGTTTCTGTAAGACTGGTGCACATAACTTGTAGCCTCCACAAGTGGGGGAGGCAGCACTAGAGGACTTCTTTGTCGGTGATGCTCCTCGAGTACCCAACCATGATTTTAAATGTGAAAACCCAAGTCTGTTCTTTATTGGTTGTACTTGGCAATGACCTTGTTGAAGACATTGTTTTGAGAATACGGTCTTTCTCTAGGGTGAAAAGCTAAGATCATTGATCAGGCGACTACAACGCTTGTGCATTGTTTCTTTCTTGGAGGCGTTGCTTTTTGGAGAACCTCGTTTCTAGTCCGGGTACTGTCTTTGGTGGTGGTTAGAGTATTGCTGCAACGGGTGATTGATAATTGTAGCGGTCTTTTTTCTCTTCTTTTTTTGGTTGTGTGCATCATGGATGTCTTTAGAAATCTTATTGGTGCAGAGACTATGTGTAGTTGGTACCTGCGCAATATGAACATATTCTATTTATCGAAAAAAGCTATTCTTTCTACTTGTGGATTTTAGTATGCATGTTGTCAACCTTCACTATCAAGGTTTTAGTAGTATGATCTTCCATAGTGTTCTATTGATTTTTATCCTTTCTTGCTAGAGTTCAATTTGATCGGTGGACCGGTCAATAAGAAGGAATCGGTTTCAATTAGAGCGATTGTTAACTTGTCTTTTGAGTTCCGAAGGTTGTTTCACTGAGGGTTTATTGCCGAGATCGATTTTACAGGTTTATTTCACTACTTATCTCCATGTGTGTGTTCTTCGTCGTGTTCTGCATGCTCCTCATCCCCTCCCCTCGAATCCCACGAATCAGTGAAGGTCGGCCGACCTGTTTCACATCATAGCCCCATAGAAATGAAACAAATATACATGACAACGCCATGTAAAACCAATGCTTGCATGCTTGGCATGTTGCCACTCAAGTTAGAAAACCATGAGCCTAGGAGGTTCCATTGCGAGTAAACAAGAGAGACCCACATAGACATAGTAGAAATCACAAATAATCAGAGATTCCCCTAGTAACCAAAACCTATCACCCCAGGACACAAAGTACAAGATTCCCGGCACCAACGACTCGGCGCACAACACCAGCCACGAGTTGTATTTTTTAGAGGATAGATCCTGGCTTTTCATGCTTGTCAACAGCAGTTGTTCCTGAGACAGTGAGAGAAGGCAGAGGAGAACTATATGTCCAAGTTGCCCTGCTTTTTGTCCTTGTACTAGTTTTAATCGATGAATCGTGAGTGGTTAGTCGTCACCGGCCACACACAGAGAGAAATGCTCTTGTCTCCGATGATGACATCGCCCGACGATTCCCAATTCCCCATACATATTTTCGTATGGATGTAAGTTCTTTACGTGTCTTGGAGGGTAAAGCTAGGTCCCATAATTGGAGCATATCAGCAGGAAAATCACTATCCACATTAACCAAGCGAGAGTTAGAACGGGATGCTTATCTTATCTCACTGAGTGCGTATATACATCCAAAATCACCAGAATTAGTGGATCTTAATTGCGTGTTCTCTGAATTTCGCTGCAAATTCAGACGGATCACTGCTTCTGACATGCGATTTTTTACGTCATACTGCTCCTAGAATTTACGATTTTAATTTGAACGATGATATTCTAGTCCCACTGAGCAGATATGACATAAAAAAAACGGATTAAACAATCAACAGATCCACTGCACGATCACGGTTCCAAGAGAATATATGTGCATCTTTTTTTCTGGTCGCTCTCTCACTAGTGTTCCTTGTCCCAGTCGTGGACTTCGGAGTAGAAAGAGACGCGCGAGCCAAGTTGTTCATGGGATTGTCAAACACAGAGTTTATCCAGGTTCGGCCCTAGAGCTAAAGACCTACTCACTAGTAGAGAAAACCTTATAGTAGCAAGCCTTACCGCCGGCGAAGTGGGCCCGTGCTCGCCGACGGTAAGCGCTTCCAGGCCTGCATAATATTACCACCGGTGAAATAAAATCTCCACGCCGGCGAAAGCAGAAGTACCACCGGCGAAAGCGGCATGTACACCCCAGGGATAGAGTGGGTCGCATGCCTCCCGGATGGGCTGCCACTTACCGCTGACGAAACTGTCAGTGCTCGCCGGGGCTAGCCCAATTAGCGCCAGCGAACTCGGCCCACGCACGCCAGGGATAAGGTGGGCCGCGTGCCCCCCGGATGGGCCGCCACTTACCGCTTGTGGAAGGGCTCATGCTCGCCGGGGATAGATGCTTATACCACCGGCAAAATCCAGAGCGCTCGCCCGGGATGCAGGGGGGGGGGGGACGGGTGGGCCACTGGGCCGTGTTATTACCGCCGGCGCCTCAGTGCTTTCCGCTGGTGGTAAACGACTACCATCGGCGTGTTGGGAATATTTCGCCGGTGATAACCTAGGACTTATTACAAGGTCGAACCAGCCACCTACCAACACCTCCTCACTCACCACTACCTCCCCTTTCTTGGAAACTCAACCCCAAGCTTTGCTAGCTCATTCCCCCACTTCTCCCCACCTATTTTAGCTAATTCAACCAACAAAGTTTAATATGTTTGTGGAGATGTCGCTCCCCTCACATGCATTAGTAGATCTACCTAGCAAGATCTAGATCTAGATCTAGATCCATCTCCCCCACCACCTTTCCCACTTCTCTCTACCAGTGCTCTCCCCCCACCTTTCCCACTTCTCTCTACCGGTCCTCTTGGACCTCGCGTCAACTAATATGTATAATATGGTGGAATGTGCATGAGTACTTTGGCGACAAAAGTCACCGGTGATGTCACTTGTGATGGTGAAAAGCGTGGTTGCACGCATATGTGGACCTTTTTGTGTTGTTTTGCCGGTGGAATGTGCATGTACACTAAGTTGCCAATGTTTTGCCGGAATGTCGATTAACTTCCATTCCGGCGAATTTCTGGCACTACGACGAGACCATTTTTAGCAAAGGTCATGCCGAATTTTTCCGTGAAAACAACCGAGCGAGGCGACGGTTCTAATCTATTCTCTTATTGTGCAGGCGACGATGGTCATCGAGATGAAGGAAAGTGTGGTGGATAGATACGTGGAACACACGAATGCCGACATGTATCGAAATAAACGCTTGGAAATAATATGTCCGTGTCAAAAATGCAAACTATCGTCATTGTTTGACCCCTTGTCACGCACGGTGAATGAGCACCTGCTCAGGTATAGTTTCATGGATGGCTACACTCGGTGGATGGATGATGAAGATGATGATGATGACGATGACCATAAGGAAGAGGATGTTGTTCAACACGAAAATGAAGATGATGACGAGGGAGAAGAACGGGATGTCGCACACGACGATGATGGCTGTGATGAACAAGGTCGGGAAGAAGAAGAACATGCGGATGATGAGGACAAGAGTAGGAATACCCCGCTAACCGCGGCCATGCACGACCCTCATGTTCAGGAAATTCTTCTCGGCAACGCATCGACTGACCCCAGATTCGCTAGTAGACGGAAGTCTAAGCTGGATCAACTGGAGGTAGACTCGAGAAGTCTATTGTACGACACATGTCGCGGGCCGAAGGAGATCCGCTTGAGAGTAACTCTCGATCTTATAGAGATGAAGGCAAGATACAGATGGAACGATGCAAGCGCAGACGAACTCTTCCGATACTTAAAGAAGCACTTACCTAAAGATAACACGTTGGCAGGTAGCCTACAAGAGGCCAAGAAAGTGGTGTTGTTGGAGATATGCCCAATAGGCAATAATAAAGTGGTTATTATCATATCTTCATGCTTATGATAAATGTTTACATACCATGCTATAATTGTATTAACCAGAAACATTAATACTTGTGTGATTTGTAAACATAAAAGAGTTCCTAGTAAAGCCTCTTGTTAAACTAGCTTGTTGGTTAATATATGATCATGGTTTCCTGATCATGAACATAGAGATGTTATTAACAACAGGGTCATATCATTAGGAGAATGATGTGATGGACATACTCCTATAGTTAAGCGTAGCATAAAGATCAAGTCATTTAATATAGTTCACTTGTTATAAGCTTTCTGATACATAGTAACCGAATTCCTTCGACCATGAGATCATGCTAATCACCATCACTGGATGGATGCTTTGATGACATCAAACACCACTTCGTAACTGGGTGGTTATAAAGGTGGCATTGAGTGTTCGAAAGGTATGTGTTGAGGCACATGGATCAAGAGTGGGATTTGTCCATCCATATGACGGATAGATATACTCTGGGCCCTCTCGGTGGAATGTCATCCAATTAGCTTGCAAGCATGTGACTGGCTAACAAGGGATCACATATCACGGGAACGAGAAAAGAGTACTTATCGGTAACGAGGTTGAACTAGGTATGCAGAGATACCGATGATCAAACCTCGGATAAGTAAAGTATCGCGAGACAAAGAGAAATTGGTATCGTATGTAAATGGTTCATTCGATCATGAAGTAATCGTAGAAATATGTGGGAGCCATATGAATTTCCAGATTCCTCTATTGGTTATTGATCAGAGAAGAGTCTTGATCATGTCTGCATAATTCACGAACCGTAGGGAGACACACTTAAGGATTCGATGTTGTTTAGTAGATATGGAATGTGAGTAAAGAGACCGAATGTTGTTTGGAGTCTCATATGGGATTCGGGATATCACGAGGAGATCCGGAATGGTCCGGAGAATAAGATTCATATAAGGAAAGTCCAATTTCGGAGTTTGGGAATGATTCTAGTGTTTTCACCAGAATGTTCTAGAAGGGTCTAGAAGGTTCACCGATCCTGAAGGGGAAGGGTACATGGATGTGTCATGACAAAGTGTAATGGTTGCATCATGTCCTAGGTCACTTGGCTGGACACTTGGAAGAGAGAAATCAAACTCTAATTTGAAAGTCAAAAAGGGAGGGCTTCTGAGTTAGGGAGGGTTTCCACCTGGGTTGGGAACACCCTTGGATGCCCCCACCTATATAAGGAGGGGTAGGGGTGCACCCCAAGGTATCCCCCTTGCCCTAGGCGCTCAAGAAACCCTAGGTTGGCCGCCGCCCCCTCTCTAGTTGCGACCAATCTAGATCTCCTCTAAACCGCTACCGACTAGCTAAACTCTAGTTGCTAGCTACCTCTAAATCTCGGCCCTCTAAACCCTAGATCGCCAGGGCTCCCTCTACTCCACCATACTCGCTCCGGCTTAGGCGAATCCCTGCGGGATCTCCCCTCTACTTCCGACACCATGCCGTCGTGCTGCCGGAATCACGAGGAGAGAGATACAACCTCTGCTGCCTGCTGGAACAAGGGAGAGGAAGGTCTTCATCGAGTATCGTACGTGTGACCGACTGCGGGAGCGCTTCCAAAACGTGGCGCCAGAAGGATTGCCTACGCGATCTTAAGATCGGAAAGTGAACGACTACATCACCCACGAGAATCTGCTCTCGTTAACCGCTTTGGATCTTCGAGGGTTAGTACTCTATCGACTCGTTGCTACAATCTAGTAGATAGATCTTGGCTTGTGTGTGTTCATGCGATTGAATTTTTTCCCATGCTACGAACCCCTACAGTGGTATCAGAATCGTGTCTATATGTAGATCTGTTGCATGAGTAGAACGCAATGGTCATTATGGGCGGTGGTGCTTTTATTATCAATTGCTTCTTGTGTACTTTGCATCTTGCTGTATGGTGGGATGAAGCGGCCCGTGCTAACCTTACATGACATCGTTCATGAGACTTGCTCCACGCTCGACATGCAACTTGTATTACATAAGTGGCTTTGCGGGTGTCTGTCTCTCCCATCATAGTAAAGATTCAATTTACAACGGTCACTTGATAGTTCAAGCATCAATGTTGTGGTTCTTGTTCGTAAGTTAGAACGACACTTATTGAAAGCCCCAAACCACGTAAAACATGCAAAGAAAATTAGAGGCGTCTAACTTTGTTTTGCATGGGGTGTGTTGTGATGTGATATGGCCATGATTGTGATTATATATGATGTATGCAATGTTCCTTATTGTAAGTCGGCAACCGTCAGGAGCCATATGGTTGTATTTTAATTTCGTCTAGACCTACGTGGCTATTATTCAAAATAGTTGTAATAGTTGATGCTGGTGGACGACAACCATGGAGCGGCGTTATTGACCTTGACGCCACGCCGGTGATGATGGAGATCATGTTCGTGCTTGAAGATGGAGATCGGAAGGACAAGAAGAAAGGCCATATCATATCACATATTTTGAATTGCATGTGATGTTAATCCTTTTATGCATCTTGTATTGCTTAGTTCGTGACGTTAGCATTATAAGATGATCCCTCTCAAAAAAATATCAAGTTATAGAGTGTTCGTCCTTAGTAGGCACCGTTGCCAAAGCTCGTTGTTTCGAAGCACCACATGATGATCAGGTGTGTTAGATTCTACGAGTGTATACGACGGGAGCAAGCCAGATTTTATCATGCGGAAGCTAGGGTTTGATCTTGACGAGCCTAGCATGTACAGACATGGTCTCAGAACACGGAATACAGAAAGGTAAAGCATGAGTCATATAGATGATATGATGAACATGATGATTGTTCGCCTTTTAAACTATATCATGTCACGTGATGATCGGACTTGGTGTAGTGAATTTGATTCGTGTGATCACTAAAACAATGGGAGGGATATTGATTTGAGTGGGAGTTCAATAGAAATATGATTAAAAGTTGAACACTATTTATTATAAATTAAATCAAAGTAAATTTGCATAGTTGTTGTAGTCATTGGCATCCGTTTACCACCTTGCGCTTAGTTATAATTGAGATAATAGAGCTATAGAATTCTGGTTAGTTACTCTACGAACTGGTATCGTATTGTTTTGAAGTGTTAATCTAAAGTTTAAAAGTCCTATTGCAAACTTTCAGTAAGTTCCGGTTACTCCGTGAAGTTTAATAATTGGTATTAAATCAAGAGTGACAATTCCAGTGTTAGTATATAAGTATCATGTTTGTCTCCATGATTCTTGATATTCAAAAGATTGTTTTAATATCAAGGTTATCTAGGAGCTGAAAGAGTTGTTTCAGAAACCATGATGTGTGGAAGATATTGCGATATCTAAAATGATGTTTTAGTTGCAACATGAGAGAGTATAATATGGCAAAGTTTATGTTCTCATATTTGATGAGAATTTGAAAAAGGTTGGAGACGCTTGTCGTCCTAATCCTCCAAAAGGTTTTGGAGAGCAACATTATACTCGCGATTCACCGTTATAAGCTAAAAGTAGCTTGATCATGAATAGTTCCATGATAAGGGTGAATATTTGATAAAATATTTACTATACTAAAAGATTACTAAAGAACGGAATTTGAAAGAACACCAAGTATTGGATGATGGTGATCTACTTCAAAGTGCAAGTCCAAAGACATTGGTATTTAACTATACATGCTTTGGACTATGTGTCATGTGTATGGCTCCACTATTGATGTTGATAGATTCTTTCGAACAGGAAAGGAAATACCGAAAGAGAATCTCAAAAATATATGGCAGAAAAGAAAAGACTAGAATTGTTCAGCTTAGGTATATAGAGGATATACATGTTATGGCTATATTCTTTGCTTATTAAACAATATGGTTCTTAAGTATTGGATACTGAATTTGTTGGTGTGAATCGTCATACGAAACAACACAATTTATGAACTACAATGGCCTAAGTAACTAGCAAAAGAATATGTGATAATGTTCATCGAGAACAAATAAAGGGTTGTTGTGTTGCTCGTTAACATCAAAGCTTTCCTTCAAGATTTATTTTATCAGGTATTATGAGAACAAAAGGGTTGTTCAAATAATTGCCATAATCCATAAAATATGGATGATTTACAAATCTCGTTGGATAAATCACATCCATAAAAATATTGATAAAAATGTCGAAAGACAATTGATAAGAAAGATCACTTAGAAAGTGACATCGCCGTTTAAATTATATTGGAAAAAAAACATGAAGAAACTCCATGTGGATGGAATTTTGGAGTCTTTTTATTTTTGATCAAATGACACTTGTGAAATTTTCCTAGAGAGAATTAAAACTCTGTTCATAGGCCAAAGGGAACGTATGACTAGCTTATTGTAACTTGTACATATTGTTTTATGAAGTCCATTATGTGTAGTCAAGAGCGATAGATTTCAACTTCATATGCTTTCTCCGAAAATTTGAGTGAATATATGAATATTTACTTAATAAGGATGAAGTGTGAAACATTTGAAAAGTTTAAAAACTTTCAACATGAAGTGCAAAATCAATGTAACAAGAAAATAAAGAATTTATGATAGGATCATAAAGGAAGATATTTGAGTTACAAAGTTTAGCATAACACCTAAGATTTGAGGAATCGTTCCATGGATTTGCGTTTCCTGAAACACCATATGAGTATGGACTAATCGAGATATGCAATAAAACCTTGTTTGACATGGTAAGATCAAAGGTGTAATTGATAAACTGCCATTATATTAAAGATTAAAAGCTTTAGGGACTACCGCTTTTTCATTGAAAAGATCTCCATCATGATCCATTGAAATGACACCATATAAAGTTATGGTTTGGGATAAAACCCAAGTTGTCCTTTCGTAAAACATTGGTATGATATGCATAAGTGAGATGTTTACTACCAAAGTTGGATGAATATGTCTTTGTATGTTATTTCAAATAATCGTTGAGTATTCCTCCATAACATCAAAGACAAAAATGTTTGTCGCTTAGAATGTCAATTTTCTTTCATAAGGAATTTTCCGTGAAAAGTTAAGTGGGAGGCCAGTAGAACTTTGATAAGGTTAAACGAACCTTAGCTATATGCGCAAAGTTGCGCAACACCGAAAAGTGTTTCGGAGGCAGCAAAAATGCTCATGGCTCACGTGCCTCAATGGTTGTGGTTACGGAGGTCTAAGTTCCTGTTGAGCCAAGTAGGTCGGGTAAACAATCAAATACAAAGATTTGAGCGTTAAATCATTATTTGACAATAATGAACAGACTACATGCAAAGAAGCGATGATGGGCCCTGACTCCGTCAAATGGATTGAAGCCATAAAATCCGTGATAGTTCCATACACGAGAAATCAAGATTTGAACTTGAAAGAACCTCTGGAAAGGTGTAAGACCTTACTTTCATGTTTGGATCTATAAGGAAATAGACATGGATGCTTCACATCTATGAAATAATCGACATGTTGGGAAAGAGTTCACAAGAATGTTCAAAGGTTGACTATGACAAGATTTGATCTTTCATAGTGATATTTAGTCTAAACATATTAATGTAGCAACCACTACATATAATTTTGTTATGTGGTAGTTGAATAAACAAAACAAGTTCTTCTAATAGAATTGTTACCTAGGACGTGTGCATGACACGATCCAAAGGGTTTTGTTAATTCAAAGGATGCTAAAAGAGTATGCAAAATTCAATGGTTGAAGTGAGCATCACAGAGTTGGAATCTTCACTATGATGAAACTGTTCAAAGAGTTTAATTTCATCGGAGACGATGAAGATGCTTGCATTTGCAAGAAATTAAGTGGGAGTGCTAAGACATGTTTCTAATACATTATGTGGAAGACATATTGTTGATTGGAAATGATATATTTTTTTGACACATGTTAAGAATTTCATCTGGATGAAAGGCTTAGGCAGAACCCGAATATTTGGCATCAATGCCTATATGGATAAATTGAGACGCTAATATGGTTGCGCCAGAAGTACATAGATGAGATATTGAATGAGTTCAATATAGAAACTACAAGAAAGGTTCTTGTTGCACAGGAAGGATTGAATAAAGATTCAAGTATTTTTGATACTTTATAGATAAAATCACAAAGAGTACTTTATCAATCATGCTGTGATGTGTAAAAATCTAGATATGTCCTATGCTCTAAATGTTATGAGTGTATACCAGAATGATTCATAAGATGATTATTGGACGATAGTAAAGATATTCTTATGATGTCAACACCCAGATTTTTAATCCCAGATGCCTGTTATGCCATACATCGCAATCCTAGGATTACCATTTTTGCGAGACATAACAGAATTAGATACCATAGTACATCATCCATTACAAACCGTACATAAGTTCTTACACAAATAGGGATCTCATTGATCCAGTTCTTAATACAACATCAAGCAGAGGAATACGTAATAATAACGGTAGCATAGGCGAAGCTCCATCTTCGGGGTCACAGGCAATGCTGACGATGGGAGATGATCCTAGTTTTCATAACCTTCCTGGGGTCCATCCTCCAGGTACTCCTCTTCATAGTCTGGCCACGGGAATAGCCAGGGACAAAGCCATGAGTACTCTTTAAGTACTCGCAAACTAATACTAACAAGTGAAAGAGGTTTGTGACAATAGGACACTAGGCTCTAGGGTTGTTTTGCAAAAGCCAGATTTATCTCTACTAAGTTCAGAAGCAAGAGAGCTAATTGAAGTTTATAACACCTAAGTGGGAACTTGTATTTCATATCACAACTCTGTTGTGGTCAAGTCAAAGTCTCAATTCATTTCACAAGTCTTTTTGAAAACATCAGACGGGGGAACAGTATGGCCACTCCAACTATCCATAACCGCGAACGCGGCTATTCGAATAGTTTGACAATCTGCAGAGATTGTACACTTTCACCACAACATTCGATACATCCGTCAGGAACAAATCCTGAATTCACCATACTCAGTATGTGGATAATCAATCCTAACCTTTCAATTACACGCCCTAGTATAAGCACCTCTCCTGTGAGTTTGGCCTTCCAACCATGACCAACTGTCATCTTGGGTACTGCACAGGTGGACAATCTTCACAAGGTAGCCTCAGCTCAGACCTTGGCCATGAGGGAACTAATACTAAGGTACATAAGTTTCCAGTCAAGCCCTACCCAATCTTCGGGTATTGTGGTTGTACGATAAAATTGGAATGGTATCGCATCCAAACAACCATCAGTTTTATAAAGGGCTAAGGCTCATGCCTCAACATTTTCATCACCATAATCATCTGGTGTTCAGAAACACATGTCAAAACATCTCAGTAGAATGATCCATCATTCTATGGTTTTCATAACCATTTTCACCAAGTATTCCCATCTAAAGTTGGTCAAGTTTTATGCTTAGCACTAGCATCTACAAGTGGGGGTGAGTACTAATGAGGGGTGGTACACTAGTGGAGTTTCAACTAAGTTCAATCTCATGCCTTAGGATGACATCAAGATTATCTAGCTTAGGCCAAATTTTATGCTCTTTATGCAACCTTCACTTATCTTTCTACTATCTACAATTTACTCCAGTACTCTCTAAGTAAGAGCTTTGATAAAGAAATAAAGTAATAAACTTTGCAAATAAAACTAGGATTGGTTTATCAAGGGGTTATAACACATATGCTTAAGGCATATAGTGGGCATAGTAGCAAGTAGTGGTTTTTTTGCATCATTAGAGTATCTTGCAAGTGTTAGCTTGCACATTCAACTAGTAGTATTAGGCTTGCTAAGTTAATAGCTTGCAAGAATTGGCTTGCCTTGTGCAGAGCAGTGGTTGAAGTTCTCCTCGGCTTCTTCTTCGTAGAATCCTCCTTCCTCCTCGTATTCTTGGTCGGTACTAGCGTCTATAAATAAATATGATGTACACAATCACCAAACAATACTTAACTACTTGCAATCATCACACAAAAGGGTCCTATAGATGATCTAGCATCATCACTAACATTACAAGATTAAAGCTTGGTTTAATTCCTTTTATTTTTAGAAAAGTAATTTCTACTCATTGAAAAGCTACTTAAGATTTAATATTCTCCAAACCAAACATGGGATCATGTTGACACATGTCATCACCACACATTTTATTCCAAGGGAATGTGATTTAAAGTGGTGTCACAATTTAATAAGGTTTTACCCTTTTATTTTAATTAATTAAAGTGGTTAGAAATGCCTATGGGGCATTCTTTTATTACTTGAACATTATTTCTGTAAGTAAACCTATATATTTTTATATATTCTGAAAGGTATGGTTAAATGTGATTTTTTAGAGTTGGAATCAACTCAAAAGCTATTATGGTTTAAATTTGAAAAATGTTTGAATGCAGAAAAGCTTCTGCCTTGTTATTTTTACTATGGATGATCTACAGATCCAAATGACTTGAATCCAACGGGCTTGGATTCAGCATTTCAAGGCCTTTCTAACAAAATTAGTTTCATTCAATTTGGTGCACTGAATCGACCTGGGTTGATTTTTTAAACTGGGTACAGAAGTGTGTTTGAAATAAAATGGAAAAGGTTTAATTCAAATAACTGGGCTGCGCGGGAAAGGTTAACGGGCCGGCCTGCTAAGCACAGCGCTTCCGTGGGATGCATAAGTGGCTGTCCCCACACGTCAGTGATATGAGGGGGTGCGAAGCGGTATGGGGCGATATGGTGCGTTCGATCTGGTTCTAATCCAACGGATGAGAGTCATCGTCGATGTTGGGCAACGCCGGCGAGACAGAAACCTAGCGCGACCAGTGGGGGTCGTTGGGGGCTCACCGGGGTTCGGGCGAGGGTCGGCGAGGCGGGCGAACGACGAAGTCGACGACGGCGGTTCTCCTGGTACCGGTGGCTTCTTCTGGGGCGGCTCCAATCGCTGGCTCCCTTCTTCTCCAGAGGCGGCGGGCTCCGATGAAATTCTGGCGAAGTGCTGCTCGCCTTGCTCCGGGAACGGTGTGGCATGATCAGTGAGGAGAGGGGAGTGAGATGGTGTGTTCAATTCGGCTTGGGGTGGCCTCTATTTATAGTCGCGACGACGAGACCGAACGGGATGGGCAGGCGACGGTGGCGACATGGCTACGGGCTGCTAGAGGCATGGCCGGCGGTGGCGATCGCTTGGTGGTCTCCTGGCGATGCTCTATGGCTTTAATGCACGTGTAGGGGCGGTGCGGTTTGGTCTGGAACACGCGATGCTCTGTGCGGCAGAGGCGGCGTCTTCGACGGCGAGCGGTGGCTGTGCGGCATGGGGCGGCGAATGGGGATGTCTGGCGGTCTCCTGGGTCGGTGGTGATCGCGTATGCACGCGGCAAGGGCGGCGCGCGGTCTGTGGTCTTCGGTCGAGCGTGGCGCTCTGGCGCATGCTCGACACGGTTGGCAGAGGCACGGGCGCGGCGTTCCTGAGTGCTGTGTTCGACGTCTTCGAGGCAGGGCTAGTCGAGAGGGGGCGGTGAAGCATGGGTGATCTCCCAGACAAGGTTGGCACGACTAGTTTCCTTCCTAGCTTGCTGTCTCCACTAGGGTGGCATGGTGAGCTTCGGCTGTTCACCATTGAAGTCATTGCCCAGCTTACATTGATGCTAGTGCTTGGGTTAGCTTGCTAGATGATCTACTGAGATGATTGTGAGCTAGAGAGGGAACAAGTTAGGCTTCAATCACTGCTCACAATAGTGTTTGGATTTTTTTTGATTTGTGTCTGCCAAGTGTTTGATGAAATGGCCGCAAGAACTCAAGTTTTGAATTTTGAAAAGATTTTTGGTGGGTGTGCTAGGTTGGTGCTGGTGAGTCTGCAGATGCTTGGGTTTTGAAAGTTGAGCTTGTTTGAGTGGTTTTTGAAAAAGTGGGATCTTCCCATATGATAAAGATTCAATTTTGAACTGTCATTTAAACTATGCATTTGAAAGTTTCTGGATGATCACAAAGTGGGCCTTGATACTTTGTTATGAGTGCAATCAAGGGGTGCAAAGATCTAGAAAAGTTTCTGTTAGGTTCTGAAAATTTGAGACAGCCAAAGTAGGCATGGGAGTTAAATTGGTCAAAATGACCATTCCCTTATTTTATTTGTTTTGATTTACTTGTCTTTGAGAAAAGTTTGGGAATTGTTTTATATGATGTTTATTTCACCTAAGAAACATTTTACAAGCAAACAAACACATAAACAAGGCAACTCAAAAGAATTCAAAATGGGATGCATACACACATACATGCTTTCATATTTTTATTTAGAAAAGTTTTTGTTAACCCTAAATTTGATGCTTAGAGTTTGATGATCCAAGTTTAGTATTTTTGGGATGTTACAAATCTTCCCCCCTTAAACAAAATCTCGTCCCGAGATTTGAAAAAGGACGAAAAATATTACCTAGGATTTGAAGATATCGGGAAACTCCGTCCTGATGTGATCTTCGTGCTCCCAGGTAGCTTCCTCTTCTGTGTGGTTGCTCCACTGAATCTTGAGAAACTTGATGCTTCGGGTTCGGGTAGTTCTGAAAGCTTCTTCCAAAATACGGATGGGTACTTCGGGATAGGTCAGGTCATCGTTGATCTCTATGGTCCGGTGATCTATATTCTTGAACACTTCGGTCTTCTCTGGAACTTCGAGGCACTTGCGGAGTAACGAGATATGGAACACATTGTGCACGGCTGACATCTCTTCGGGTAGTTCCAATTGATATGATACTTCTCCTCGACGGTTCAAAATCTTGAAAGGTCTGATATATCTGGGGGCTAACTTTCCTTTGAGTTGGAAACACTGCATTCCCTTCAATGGTGACACTTTCAGATATACAAAATCTCCTATGTTGAAGGCGAGGTCTCGACGTCTCTTGTCGGCGTAACTCTTCTGCCTTGACTGGGCGGTCTCGAGGTGCTCACGAATCTTGTGAACCTTCTCTTCTGCTTCTCGTAGGATGTCAGGTCCGAAAATCTGACTCTCTCCTACTTCCGACCAGTTCAAAGGGGTCGACACTTCCTTCCGTACATGAATTCAAATGGGGCCATTTGCAGACTGGCTTGATAACTGTTATTGTATGAGAATTCTGCAAACGGCAGACAGTCTTCCCACTTGGATCCATATTCTAACACACATGCTCTCAGCATATCTTCGAGTATTTGGTTTACTCGCTCCGTTTGTCCATCGGTCTGAGGGTGATATGCGGTACTGAAATATAGGCGGGTTCCTAAACCTTCTTGGACTTTCTTCTAGAATCTCGAGGTAAACTGAGTTCCTTGATCCGATACGGTGTTCTTGGGGACTCCATGAAAACTAACTATTCTAGTGATGTACAACTCTGCTAGTTTCGAACTCTGATATGTGGTCTTGACGGGTAAGAAATGGGCGACTTTGGACAATCTGTCCACTATGACCCAGATAGAGTCATTTCCCCTACTAGAAGTAGGCAGTCCAGTGATAATGTCCATTCCAACGGAATCCCATTTCCATTCCGGAATTTGTAAGGGTTGCAACAATCCAGCGGGTCTTTGATGTCCTGCCTTGACTCGCTGACAAATATCACACTTGGCGATATTGCTTCCGATTTCTCTCTTCATCTTATGCCACCAAAATTGCTCTTTTAAATCTTGATACATCTTAGTTCCTCCGGGATGGATAGAATAAAGAGTATCATGAGCCTCCTTCAGAATCACTTCTTTCAACTCAGAATCTGCTGGTACACAAAGGCGTCCTTTGTACCACAAAACTCCTTCTTCATCTTCGGTGAATCCAGGTACTTTGCCTGTACCGATACGACGCTTGATTCCGTCAATACTAGCATTTCCCTTCTGCACCTCTTTAATCTGACTGATCAAAGTGGGTTGAAGTTGTATGCTAGCCAAAAATCCTTCACTTACTAATTCTATTCAAAAATATTCCATCTCTTTGTGCAAGCTTGGTTGCTCCTTCAAAATCATGTTGTTCAAGCGGTACGACAATCTGCTAAGGGCATCTGCTACCCCATTGGCTTTACCAGGGTGA
Organism: Avena sativa; assembly: GCA_916181665.1. Classification (NCBI taxonomy): domain Eukaryota; kingdom Viridiplantae; phylum Streptophyta; class Magnoliopsida; order Poales; family Poaceae; genus Avena; species Avena sativa. The sequence continues at coordinate 365,039,266 of OV702297.1, read as the reverse complement.
TAGTGAATGTCCAGATCGTAATCCTTGATTAGCTTAATCCATCTTCTCTGTCTCATATTCAGCTCCTTCTGAGTGAATATATACTTCAGACTCTTGTGATCCGTATAGATCTCACAACGGTTTCCCATCAGGTAATGCCTCCATGTCTTCAGGGCTGGGTAATTTTGCTCATGTTGCTTCAATTGTCGAGATAGATAAGATATAACTTTGCCTTCTTGCATTAGCACACATCCGAGACCGATCTTGGATGCATCACAATACACATCAAAGGGCTTCGTGATATCCGGCATGATCAAGATTGGGGCTGAAATCAATCTCCTTTTGAGTTCTTGAAAACTTTCTTCACACTTGTCGGTCCATTCAAACTTCTTGTCCTTCTTCAGCAATTGGGTCATGGGTCTGGCGATACTCGAGAATCCTTCTACGAATTTGCGGTAATATCCCGCCAATCCGAGAAATGCACGAACTTGGGTTTGAGTGGTTGGGGCTTGCCAATCTTCTACATCTTTCACTTTGGAAGGGTCAACGGCAATTCCTCCGGCTGATACAATGTGACCGAGGAATCCTACCTCCTGTAACCAGAATTCACATTTGCTAAACTTTGCGTACAGTTGATGCTCTCTAAGGGTTCCAAGAATGGTCCTTAGGTGTAGCTCATGTTCTTCTTCCGATTTGGAATAAATCAGAATGTCATCGGTGAAAACAACGACAAACTTATCCAGGAAGTCCATAAAAATCTTATTCATGAGATTCATGAAATAAGCGGGGGCATTGGTCAATCCAAAAGACATAACGGTATACTCGTATAATCCATATCGGGTGGTAAAGGCAGTCTTTGGAATATCCTCTGCACGAATTTTGAGTTGATGATAACCAGTCCTAAGATCAATCTTAGAAAATACTTTGGCACCGGTCAACTGATCAAACAGATCTTCTACCTTGGGCAAGGGGTATTTGTTCTTGATGGTGACATCATTCAACTTCCGATAATCCGTACACAAACGGTTACCTCCATCCTTCTTGTCCACAAACAAGACAGGTGATCTCCAAGGTGACGCACTTGGTTGAATCAATCCAATTTCCAGCATGGCATCCAGTTGCTTCTTCAGTTCTGCTAGCTCTGACGGGTTCATACTATAGGGTCTCTGGGCTATGGGTCCAGTTCCGGGGATTAGTTCGATGATAAACTCGATATCCCGATCTGGGGGCATACCGGGCAAAGCATCTGGAAATACATCGGGGTATTCACAGACTATCCGGACTTGGTCAATGGTAGGTTGGGCTATACTCTTGTTACACTTGAATTAGCGAGGTAAGGTTTCAGATATATGCTCGACTGATATTCCGGCCGTACTGGTCATGGTTATGGCTTTCTTGGCATAGTCAATCAATCCCTTATGTTTGGACATCCAATCCATTCCTAGTACTACTTCCAAAGCTTTAGTTCCGAGTACTATCAGATTAGCATAAAAATCTATGCCATGGATTCGGATAGGGAAGGCTTTGCAAATTTGCCTAGCCTTGGTGGTTGATCCGGGAATTTGAACAATCATGACATGCTTCAGTTTGGTTGGTTGAATTTTACTAGTGCAGGCAAATTCTTCGGTGACAAATGAATGCGATGCACCAGAATCAAACAACACTCTTGCAAGTACTGAATTAACAGAAAACATACCCAGCACGACGTCTGGCGCTTCCTGAGCTTCTTCAGCATGCATGAGAAAAAGACGGCCATTGCGGTTGAGCGAATTCCCTGGGGCAAATCTCCTTCCTGGCTGAACACGACGCTGTTGCTGAGCTGGGACATTGGCATTGGGTGCTGCGGCATTCTTCTTGTTGGGGCACTCTTTGGAGTAGTGGCCTTTATTTCCACAGTCATAATAGGTCACTTGCGAGTTGTCCTTTGCGGCTACAGGCACAAAATTGCTTCCAGTCCTCGGGGCAGTGTTGGTGTTGGTAGTAGCATTGTTGTTGTTGAACTTGGGTGGGGCACGGATGAAATTGCTAGAGTTGCCGGGGTTGTTGTGATTACCTCCGGGTCTAGGGTTACCACGGTTGGGATAGGTCGGACGGTTCATCGGGGGTCTATTGGCTCTGGGGGCAAATCCTGGAGATGGGTTAGGGCGATACTTTGGGGTCTGATGGGTTCCTAGCTGATGCATCATACGACGCTTGCAGTTCTAATTGGCTTGGTTGATCTTTCCTTCCATCTGGATAGCAGAGTCGACAAGGGCTTCAATATCAGCAAAGGGGATATTGACTAACACTGTCTGCATCTCATCATGCAGACCATTCAAGAATCTCTCTTTCTTCTTGGCTTCGATGTCAATCTCATCCGGGGCATACCTAGCTAATGACAAGAATTTGTCACGATATTCCACTACAGTCATCCTTCCTTGCTTCAGTTCCCTGAACTCGTCTCTCATCCTCTTGATCAAACCCGGCGGCACATGGGTTCTGCTAAACTTGACCTTGAATTCCTCCCAGGTCATCATCTGGCCTCCGGTCATTGCGCGAACACTGTTCCACCATGCCCTGGCATCTCCGGCTAGATAGTGGGTGGCGAACAGAACTTTCTCGTTGGCTTCCACTCCGAATACTTCTAGGTTATTTTCCATGGTTTGCAGCCAATCATCAGCGTCTAGGGGTTCTTTTGACTTAGTGAAAACAGGTGGGTTGGTATTCTGGAAATTCTTGAGCTTAGATCCATGGTTGTCCTGATTTCCGTGGCCTTGGTTATTGTGGGCAAGCTAAGTTATCTGTTGCAGGGTGGCTAGGTTGGCTTGATGTTCCACTCTTTTAGCTTCGCGGTCAGAAGTCAACATTTGCAGAATCTGCAACATCGGGTCCGGGGATGAACCACTTCCTCCACGTGGCATCTGAAGATTGAGATAGATCGTGAGAAAAGAGGGAAATTTCTAAGGTTTTGGGTCTTTGAAAAGTTTTTAAAGTTTGACTCAGATTTTTCTAGCAACTTGCTTTTTCATTCATTCATTCATTCATTCATAGCACATGATACAACACACACCACAACAAAGAAAAGCAGATGGTTTTAAGAACCATTCTAGAAACTACGATACAGTGGGACCGAATACTACTCACTACGGTAGTGCTCAAGTGCTACTACTCCTTGGAATCGGTGGCTTCGTCATCCTCATCATCATCATCGATGAAGGCGAAATCATCCTCATCGGTGAAGAAATCCATACCTGATCCTCTAGAAAATCATCATCGCGGAGATAGGAGTAGGGGTCTCCACAAAGATCCTCTCCGGCATTCTCCCTTTCCTCTAACTGCATGTCTCTCTCGTGGATGGTCTCCTCCAAAGATGAGATACGGTGGCGAAGACGGGCAATGATGCGCTCCTTCTTGTCGAGCTAACGGCGGCGAGACTTGCGATCCTTCGCTAGCATGGAAATGGTTTGATCCTTCGTCTTGATGATGGCAGACTTGTGGTTGGAGTAGTCACGGCAGTTATCCAACTCCTGCTGACGATCGTACATCATGAAGCTAAGGTGGTACAATTGAGTCTTCAGTTCGGGGTGGTATGGTGCTTCCAGTGGTTGTCCATTTGCATCATGCCTCGGGCAAAAATCAAAGCGAGTTCCCTTGATCTGATTGATGCTCTGCCCACACAGACGGGCAAGACTTTCCTGCATGGCCCTGGCAAGTCCATCGAGCCAGTTGTTCTCTCTCAAGGTAAACTGAATTCCTTCCGCAGTGGGAGGTTCAATCTTTCCTCGGAGACTTGCAACAATTAGCCACTGCAGATCTTCTCCTCCTTGATCATTGAGCTGAGCTCCGAAGAACTTGGGGAGTGGACGCTCCAGAAGTTCCGAAAGCTGGTCCAAATCCCTCTCAAAGATAAGGTCTCCTCCATTCCCCAACTGATAAAACTTGCTGTACTTCATGTCCATCTATAAGAATATAGGATGAGTAAGTTAGTAGAGTGATTAAGTGTGTCAATATTTTATGTATATTGCAAGAGTTTTTGAGGAACATGAATTTTCATGAAAGAATCAAAGGGATAAGAATGAGAATAAGTTTTTGTAAATATTTGTTTTCTTTGGTTTTGAAACTAAGTTTTTGATTCAACGTCTAGTCTAACTAGGGTCTCCTATGGTCAGGATGGCTCTGATACCAACTTGTCAACACCTGGATTTTTAATCCCAGATGCCTGTTATGCCATACATCGCAATCCCAGGATTACCATTTTTGTGAGACATAACAGAATTGGATACCATAGTACATCATCCATTACAAACCGTACATAAGGTCTTACACAAATAGGGATCTCATTGATCCAGTTCTTAATACAACATCAAGCAGCGGAATACGTAATAATAACGGTAGCGTAGGCGAAGCTCCATTTTTGGGGTCACATGCAATGCTGATGATGGGAGATGATCCTAGTTGTCGTAACCTTCCTGGGGTCCATCCTCCAGGTACTCCTCTTCATAGTCTGGCCACGGGAATAGCCAGGGACAAAGCCATGAGTACTCTTTAAGTACTCGCAAACTAATACTAACAAGTGAAAGGGGTTTGTGACAATAGGACACTAGGCTCTAGAGTTGTTTTGCAAAAGCCAGATTTATCTCTACTAAGTTCAGAAGCAAGAGAGCTAATTGAAGTTTATAACACCTAAGTGGGAACTTGTATTTCATATCACAACTCTGTTGTGGTCAAGTCAAAGTCTCAATTCATTTCACAAGTCTTTTTGAAAACATCTGACGGGGGAACAGTATGGCCACTCCAACTGTCCATAACCGCGGACGCGGCTATTCGAATAGTTTGACACTCTGCAGAGATTGTACACTTTCACCACAACATTCGATACATCCGTCAGGAACAAATCCTGAATTCACCATACTCAGTATGCGGATAATCAATCCTAACCTTTCAATTACATGCCCTAGTATAAGCACCTCTCCTGTGAGTTTGGCCTCCCAACCATGACCAACTGTCATCTTGGGTACTGCACAGGTGGACAATCTTCACAAGGTAGCCTCAGCTCAGACCTTGGCCATGAGGGAACTAATACTAATGTACATAAGTTTCCAGTCAAGCCCTACCCAATCTTCGGGTATTGTGGTTGTACGATAAAATTGGAATGGTATCGCATCCAGACAACCATCAGTTTTATAAAGGGCTAAGGCTCATGCCTCAACATTTTCATCACCATAATCATCTGGTGTTCAGAAACACATGTCAAAACATCTCAGTAGAATGATCCATCATTCTATGGTTTTCATAACCATTTTCACCAAGTATTCCCATCTAAAGTTGGTCAAGTTTTATGCTTAGCACTAGCATCTACAAGTGGGGGTGAGTACTAATGAGGGGTGGTACACTAGTGGAGTTTCAACTAAGTTCAATCTCATGCCTTAGGATGACATCAAGATTATCTAGCTTAGGCCAAATTTTATGCTCTTTATGCAACCTTCACTTATCTTTCTAGTATCTACAATTTACTCCAGTACTCTCTAAGTAAGAGCTTTGAGAAAGAAATAAAGTAATAAACTTTGCAAATAAAACTAGGATTGGTTTATCAAGGGGTTATAACACATATGCTTAAGGCATATAGTGGGCATAGTAGCAAGTAGTGGTTTGTTTGCATCATTAGAGTATCTTGCAAGTGTTAGCTTGCACATTCAACTAGTAGTATTAGGCTTGCTAAGTTAATAGCTTGCAAGTATTGGCTTGCCTTGTGCAGAGCAGTGGTTGAAGTTCTCCTCGGCTTCTTCTTCGTAGAATCCTCCTTCCTCCTCGTATTCTTGGTACCTACTAGCGTCTATAAATAAATACGATGTACACAATCACCAAACAATACTTAACTACTTGCAATCATCACACAAAAGGGTCCTATAGATGATCTAGCATCACCACTAACATTACAAGATTAAAGCTTGGTTTAATTCCTTTTATTTTTAGAAAAGTAATTTCTACTCATTGAAAAGCTAGTTAAGATTTAATATTCTCCAAACCAAACATGGGATCATGTTGACACATGTCATCACCACACATTTTAGTCCAAGGGAATGTGATTTAAAGTGGTGTCACAATTTAATAAGGTTTTACCCTTTTATTTTAATTAATTAAAGTGGTTAGAAATGCCTATGGGGCATTCTTTTATTACTTGAACATTATTTCTGTAAGTAAACCTATATATTTTTATATATTCTGAAAGGTATGGTTAAATGTGATTTTTTAGAGTTGGAATCAACTCAAAAGCTATTATGGTTTAAATTTGAAAAATGTTTGAATGCAGAAAAGCTTCTGCCTTGTTATTTTTTACTATGGATGATCTACAGATCCAAATGACTTGAATCCAACGGGCTTGGATTCAGAATTTCAAAACCTTTCTAAAAAAATTAGTTTCATTCAATTTGGTGCACTGAATCGACCTGGGTTGATTTTTGAAACTGGATACAGAAGTGTATTTGAAATAAAATGGAAAAGGTTTAATTCAAATAACTGGGCTGCGCGGGAAAGGTTAACGGGCCGGCCTGCTAAGCACAGCGCTTCCGCGGGCTGCATAAGTGGCTGTCCCCACGCGTCAGTGAGACGAGGGGGTGCGAAGCGGTATGGGGCGATATGGTGCGTTCGATCTGGTTCTAATCCAACGGCTGAGAATCATCGTCGATATTGGGCAACGTCGGCGAGATAGAAACCTAGCGCGGCCAGTGGGGGTCGTTGGGGGCTCACCGGGGTTCGGGCGAGGGTCGGCGAGGCGGGCAAACGACGAAGTCGACGACGGCGGTTCTCCTGGTACCGGTGGCTTCTCCTGGGGCGGCTCCAATTGTTGGCTCCCTTCTTCTCCAGAGGCGGTGGGCTCCGGTGAAATTCTAGCGAAGTGCTGCTCGCCTTGCTCCGGGAACGGTGTGGCAGGATCAGTGAGGAGAGGGGAGTGAGATGGTGTGTTCAATTTGGCTTGGGGTGGCCTCTATTTATAGTCGCGACGACGAGACCGAACGGGATGGGCAGGCGACGGTGGCGACATGGCTACGGGCTGCTAGAGGCATGGCCGGCGGTGGCGATCGCTTGGTGGTCTCCTGGCGATGCTCTACGGCTTTAATGCGCGTGTAGGGGCGGTGCGGTTTGGTATGGAACACGCGATGCTCTGCGCGGCAGAGGCGGCGTCTTCGACGGCGAGCGGTGGCTGTGCGGCATGGGGCGGCGAATGGGGATGTCTGGCGGTCTCTTGGGTCGGTGGTGATCGCGTATGAACGCGGCAAGGGCGGCGCGCGGTCTGTGGGCTTCGGTCGAGCGTGGCGCTCTGGCACATGCTCGACACGGTTGGCAGAGGCACGGGCGCGGCGTTCCTGGGTGCTGTGTTCGACGTCTTCGAGGCAGTGCTAGTCGAGAGGGGGCGGTGAAGCATGGGTGATCTCCCAGACAAGGTTGGCACGGCTAGTTTACTTCCTAGCTTGCTGTCTCCACTAGGGTGGCATGGTGAGCTTCGGCTGTTCACCATTGAAGTCATTGCCCATATTATAGTGATGCTAGTGCTTGGGTTAGCTTGCTAGATGATCTACTGAGATGATTGTGAGCTAGAGAGGGAACAAGTTAGGCTTCAATCACTGCTCACAATAGTGTTTGGATTTTGTTTGATTTGTGGCTGCCAAGTGTTTGATGAAATGGCCGCAAGAACTCAAGTTTTGAATTTTGAAAAGATTTTTGGTGGGTGTGCTAGGTTGGTGCTGGTGAGTCTGCAGATGCTTGGGTTTTGAAAGTTGAGCTTGTTTGAGTGGTTTTTTGAAAAAGTGGGATCTTCCCATATGATAAAGATTCAATTTTGAACTATCATTTAAACTATGCATTTGAAAGTTTCTGGATGATCACAAAGTGGGCCTTGATACTTTGTTATGAGTACAATCAAGGGGTGCAAAGATCCAGAAAATTTTCTGTTAGGTTCTGAAAATTTGAGACAGCCAAAGTAGGCATGGGAGTTAAATTGGTCAAAATGACCATTCCCTTATTTTATTTGTTTTGATTTACTTGTCTTTGAGAAAAGTTTGGGAATTGTTTTAGATGATGTTTATTTCACCTAAGAAACATTTTACAAGCAAAGAAACACATAAACAAGGCAATTCAAAAGAATTCAAAATGGGATGCATACACACATACATGCTTTCATATTTTTATTTAGAAAAGTTTTTGTTGACCCTAAATTTGATGCTTAGAGTTTGATGATCCAAGTTTAGTATTTTTGGGATGTTACATATGATCTTTTAGAAGAACTAAGAATATATTATTTTGTAGAAGTGACAAATAGATGGTTAGTTCATTGTAAAAGTATTACATTGATACTAGTTGTAAGATCCCACCTTTATAAATGTAAAGATCCCTGTGATTGCAATGCTAGTCCCTGGATCAATGTTATCATCCACAGTTTAAGATGAAGTACACAGAAACAAAGGTCATTATTACAAGTCATTCCAGAGACAACATAGTCTTTTACAACTCCATGGCCATAGGCCTAATACAAGAGTTCAAATATACCAATATAAATAAGTCTTCATCTTCATGTGCCATAGGCAAGCATGTTGAGTGTAGACTCATAACCCCTAATCATCATCAGAGTAACCTGCAACATCACAAGTTACAGCCACAGTGGTTCAATACATTGGAATAGTATTGGCAAGTGATACCTTGGTATAATATTAATTTCTAACTACTATATGAATTTGGCTAAGTGTAGCTTAGGCTTGCTTTGCTCAAAATAGGTTTTACCTATTAGTTGAAAACACTAAGTTTTTCTTTGACAAAACCTTTCCCAAGGAACCACCAATAGAAATTGGTGAACCTTCACCCTTGTTCAACCACAAGTTTTAACTTGGAAAATTGGGATGAGGAGATTCTTGATAGCTTTCATGTCTTGATGCTCAAGTTGTCCAATACCAGGGACATGGCTAAGTACTTAGATTCTTCCATCTGCAGAGGTTGTGCACTTTCCCCACAAGACTTGATTTTCACCAAGACAGGACCTTTCAGAAGCCTTCCCTTAGACCAAACGGACACGTTACAACCTACCATCCCACTACCACCAACTGTCCAAATGGCTAAGTTATTGCAACCTATATGATCCAGGCAGAGCCCATAATGCCATGTGGATGCACTAGAAGCTTCTTAACATTTGGCATCTCAAATCCCTTTGTTCCTGGGTGGCTTTCCACAAGTGTGATACACAAGTTAAACCATAGAAATGGGCCTTGTGTAACCACTCAACACAAACCAAACTTTCCATTCCACCCAGGTGTTTCATTCACTTAGTTGTTTTATTAAGCAAAACATAAGTCAAAGACTTAGAATATTTCTCATAACATGATTATATAATCCACCCTTGGTTGCTACTAGCTAGGCTAAGCATGGCGATAGCAAGTATCTTATCTTAGAGGAAATTCTAACATTGCTACAACTACTAGGATTTCCCAAGCATAGCATATAGATACTTAGTAAAATAATCATGCAAATCCTATACAAAATATTTCTAATGCATAGGTAAAAAAATATATGGATGAAAACATGAAGCACCACTTGCCTTGGTAGTTTGGGGAGTAGCAACAATCTTCACAACCACAATCAATATTAGCACCAAAATCTACACATAAAATAATGACACCAAATTCACATATCAAAATATACAAGCAAAAATATATGAATGCATGCAAATTCCATGTGATGATTTTTCTACACCAAACAAGACAAGTATACAGTACTGAAACATAAACAAGGCCAAGACACACTAAAAAAACTTTATTTGATCTTTAAATCATTTTTCGAATTATTTCTATACTCAAAATAAGCCTATATATGTCTCTGCAAAAATAACCAATTTTACAGAAGCAAAACTTTAAACACATTGCATAAACAGATAGCATTCTTTCTCCTGATTCCAATGATATAAAATTTGTAAAATTTGAACGTGTGGATCAAAAGTTATGAATTTTACAAGTTTGAATCACTAATAGATCTAATTCAGATTTTTAAAACAAAGAACAGGCCACGAGTCAAGTTTTGATTGGCTGATACCGTTTCGGCTGGATCGATCAACGAGAGCCAAATGATCTAAATGAAAACGCACGGCCAGATCTAACACATACCCCTTCGTTAAGTGATTCTATCGCATGCGTTGGATCTAGATCTGACGGCTACTGATCAAGCGACCATAGATGGCCGGCGCTAGCGGCGGCGGTGCAGCGGCGCGGCTCTGCCAGTGATGTTCCGGCGGCTACGTAGGGGGCTGGGGTCAACGGAGGGGCTTACCAGACTCGCGATTCCACAAGGAAGTTCAACGTGCAAACGGGCAGGGTCAGGGCGCGCTGTAGAGGTTGCTAGGGCTCGTCGGACTTGCGGACGTCGTCGGGTGATTGCAGATGGAGTTGTTGCCGATGATGTAGACCGCCCTAGCACGAACCAATGGTGTCAGAGGATGCACAAGGTTGTGGCGAACACGACAGGGTCAAAGAGGAAGCAAGGGGCGCTCCGAGACCGGTATTCCTCGTCGGAGTTGAGCGGCGGCTCTGTTGCTTGCAGAGATGGACGGAGGCGACGTCCTGGTGCAATACAGAACAAACAGATGGCATGAGGTGATGCGCAGAAGTCTGGCGTACACGCTCGCATGAACCAGAGATGAAGAGGGGCGCTGTGCTCACCGGAATGCGTCGCCGGAGGTGCTCGGTACTACGGCGGTGCAAGTGGAATTATTGGCAGCCTGGTGGCGGAGAAGAGGCGCTGAGTGAGGGGAAAGATGCAGAGAGGGGAGGGGATTAAGTAGCCAGAGCAGGGGCGAGGATCACGCACGCAATCAACGGCAATTAACCGAATTTTAAACGCGGCAGTGAAGGTGGTAACGGCGGCGTCGACGGGGTCGGGGGCGGTGCGTGGTTTGGGGACGATGACCACGTGGCATTTGGGTCCACCGGTTAGCGAGCGCGGGGTAGGTCTGCGTCGTGTGAGAGAGAGAAAGACCCCGAGTGGGCTTAGTGGGCTGAGTTCACTGCTGGGCCAAAAGAGTAGCGCTGGCCCTTTTTCTTTTCTTTAACCCTTTTTCTTTTTCTGTTTGAATTTCCAGGAATCAAATTCAAATGATTTCAAATGTGTTTGAATTCAAACTTGTTCTGGATTTTTATAAAGTGAAACCTGCACATTTTTGAGTATAAAACCATGCTGCTTCACTAAACTAGCTTGGTCCCATTGGAGTTTTAAAATAAGACAGTGCCTTTACACAAGATTTAATAAAGACATGAAAATGGTTTTAAAACCATATTTTGTTTTGAAATTTTGTCCAAGCCTTTTAACACAACCAAACCAACTCATGATCGAACAATCTTGGTTCAAAACAAATAATCTCTCTTCGGAGAGTAGCATTAGATCAATGCTTTGTTCACATAAAATAAGCATCCAAATGCTTCTGTTTTTTTGTAATAACCTTGAAAATGAACCCTGAATGATTATGAATGCATGGATGATATGCAAACTTTGAAAACATGATTTTAGGGATGTTACAAATCTAACCCCCTTAAGGTGAATCTCGCCCTCGAGATTCGGATTGGCTAGCAAATAGGTGAGGGTGGTCCTTCCGAAGGTCATCTTCTCTTTCCCATGTTGCTTCTTCTTCGGAATAATGGTTCCATTGAACTTTGCAGAATTTGATAGTCTTAGTCCAAGTAACTCTTTCTGTAGTCTCAAGAATCTTGATGGGTTTCCTCATAAGTGAGATCACTTTCCAGTTGGACCTCTTCCAAAGGTATAGTATCCTTCAAAGAAGTCTCTTCCATTTCTGGATGGCATTTCTTTAGCTGACTCACATGAAACACATTGTGAACGACAGACAATGATTCTGGCAATTCAATCTCATAAGCTACTTCTCCTTTTCGACTCAGAATCTTGAATGGTCCAACATATCTTGGGGCCAATTTTCCTTTGACTCCAAATCTCTTTACTCCACGAAGTGGTGACACTCTAAGATAAGCTCTATAACCCACTTCATAGGTGACTTCTCTATGCTTAGGATCTGCGTAGCTCTTTTGTCGGGACTGTGCTATCTTTAATCTGTCTTTTACTAGCTTGACTTTCTCTTCAGCCTCTTTGATTAGTTCTGGGCCGAACAAATTTCTTTCTCCCACACCATTCCATAGCAATGGGGTGGTACACTTTCTCCCATAGAGAAACTCAAATGGTGCCATCTCAATGCTGGCTTGATAGCTGTTATTGTAAGAGAATTCTGCGTAAGGCAGACTTTCATCCCAACTAGCTCCATAGTCTAGAGCACATGCTCTTAACATATCTTCGAGAATCTGGTTGGTCCTTTCTGTCTGTCCATCAGTCTGAGAATGAAAAGCAGTGCTGAATTCCAATCTCGTTCCCAATGACTCATGTAGTTGCCTCCAAAAATGAGAAGTGAGCTGAGTTCCCCTATCAGAAAAAATACTCTTGGGTACTCCATGCAGACATACAATCCTATTCATATAAATCTTGGCTAACTTAGCACTTGTATAGGTTGTCTTCACGGGTATGAAATGAGCCACTTTAGTTAGGCGATCCACTACTACCCAAATAGAATCATATCCTGACCTGGTCCTTGGCAATCCAGTGATGAAATCCATGCCAATTTTGTCCCACTTCCAATCAGGAATAGGTAGTGGTTGTAGCAATCCTGCTGATTTCTGATGTTCCGCTTTCACTCTACTACATACATCACACAAAGCAATATGTTGGGCGATGTCTTTCTTTAGATTATTCCACCAAAATCTTTCCTTCATATCCATGTACATTTTGGTGTGACCTGGATGAATGGAATATGGTGAGTTGTGTGCTTCCTGTAAAATCAGTTTCCGAAGTTCCGGATCTTGCGGAACGCAGATACGTTTTCCATACCATAAATTACCTTGTTCGTCTTCATGGAATCCTTTGGCCTTTCCTTTGCCAATCTTTTCCTTAATCTCTTCAATTTCCTTGTCTGTCTTTTGGGCTTCTTTGATTTTGTCCAACAAAGTGGGTTGAACATCCAATGACATGAGATGTCCCTCAGGCACAATCTCCAATCTAAGGTCTCTAAATTGGGCACACGGATCATCTGGCACCTCTCCCTTAGTAAGGCCATTTACAAACACCTTACGGCTTAGTGCATCAGCTACAACATTTGCTTTACCAAGGTGGTATTGCAAACTTAAGTCATAGTCCTTGATGAGTTCTGGCCATCTTCTTTGTCTCATGTTAATTTCTTTTTGAGTGAAGATATACTTCAAACTTTTGTGATCAGTGAACACTTCACATCGCTTTCCCAAAAGATAATGTCTCCATGTTTTGAGTGCATGGACAACAGAGGCTAACTCTAAATCATGAGTAGGGTAATTTACCTCATGAGTTTTGAGTTGTCTTGAGGCATAAGCCACAACTTTCCCTTCTTGCATTAGAACTGCACCTAATCCATGATGAGATGCATCACAATACACTTGGAAATCTTTCTCCAAATATGGCAGACATAAGACTGGTGCTGTCACTAGCCTCTTATTTAATTCTTGGAAACTGAGTTCACATCCTTCAGACCAAGCAAATTTCTTGTCTTTCTTTAGTAACTCCGTCATTGGCTTAGCTACTTTGGAGAAATTTGCAATGAATCTTCTGTAGTATCCTGCCAAGACAATGAAACTACGAACCTCTTTTACCGACTTAGGTGACTCCCATTCAGTTACAGCTGACACTTTTGCGGGATCAACTGCTACACCATCTCCTGACACAACATGCCCAAGAAATCCAACTTCTTTCAACCAGAATTCACACTTGCTGAATTTGGCATACAGCTTATGCTCTCTAAGTTTCTCAAGTATCAAACGCAAATGTCCTTCATGCTCTTCTTTGCTCTTAGAGTAGATCAAAATGTCATCAATGAAAACGACAACAAACTTGTCAAGGAACTCCATGAACACCTTGTTCGTCATATTCATGAAGTAAGCTGGTGCATTGATCAAACCAAATGGCATCACGGTGTACTCATACAATCCATACCTAGTGGTGAAAGCTGTCTTGGCTATGTCTTGTTCTCCTATCTTGAGCTGGAAATAACCTGATCGGAGATCAATCTTTGAGAACACACAGGCTCCTTCTAACTGATCAAACAAGTCATTGATTCTAGGCAAAGGGTATTTGTTCTTGATAGTCACCTCATTGAGTGAACGATAATCTATGCATAACCTTTGACTTCTATCTTTCTTTTCCACAAACAAAACTAGTGCTCCCCAAGATGAAGAACTTGGTTGGATAAATCCTTTATGCAACTGTTCTCCAAGTTGTTTCTTGAGTTCTTTCAACTCATCAACTGACATCTTGTAAGGTCTCTTTGCTATTGGTCCTGATCCTGGTAGCAAATCAATCAGAAATTCCATATCTCTATCTGGTGGCATTCCCGGCAATTCTTCCGGAAACACATCCGGATATTCACTCACAATTGGCACACTGTCTATGCTAACCCCCTTAAGGGAATTTAGCTTACTCCCTTTTGATTCAAAGTTAGTCTTGAATCTTATCCTTTTATTTTCTGGGGTTGTGAGTGTGACAGTATGGTTGGCATAGTCTAGCACTCCCTTGTGCTTAGTCATCCAGTCCATTCCCAAAATTACGTCCAATCCTTAGGAATTTTGGATTATCAGATTAACGGGAAACTTATACTTCCCAAACTCTATGACTAGATCATGACATCCTGAGTTCACTATCATTTCTCCGCCAGGAGAACTTACTTTTATAGGACACCCAATAGTTTCTACTGGAAGTTCATTTCTTTCAACAAATGCTCTTGATATGAATGAATGCAATGCGCCAGTATCAAAGAGAACAAATGCTGGAACAGAATTGAGTTTGAACTTACCAGCAACAGCATCAGGTTCCTCATAGATCTCTTCCACATTGATGTGGTTCACCTGTCCCTTTTGGAAAGGGTTGGGTTTGTTGGGTCCTTCAACTTTATTTTCTGGGCATTCATTTGCATAATGCCCCATCTTCTTACACTTGAAGCATTCAACCTGACTGAGGTCCTTCTTGACAGGCTGGCTTCCACTACCACTTACACTTCCATTATGGTGGCTCTTGTATCCACTCTTGTGATTCTTGTACTTGTCATTGTCATGACTACGATGATGCTTGTTGTAATGGTGACGGTTGTGGTTGTGGTGGCTGTTGTAATTTCCATGCTTGTGGGATCCAGAACTCCCACTATCATCATAATGGGAACGTTTGTGAGACGATCCCGAGTTGTGCTTGTCAGAGTTGTGTTTCCTCTTTCTGCTTTCAACCTGTTTCATCTTGCTCTCCAAGATGGCAGCCTTGTCACAAAGAGATTGATAGGTGGGGAGATAGGCCACAGATAACTACAGATTCAGTTCATCATTCAATCCTTCGAGGAACTTCTCTTTCCTCTTGGCATCAGTATCAACTTCATCCGGTGCATAACGCACCAGATTGTTGAACTCCTCAATATATTCAGCCACGCTGCGGTGGCGTTGTTTCAGATTATGGAATTCCTTCTTCTTCAAGCTCATCACTCCGGATGAGATGTGAGCTGTACGAAAACCATCTTCAAAGATAGCCCATGTCACATCCTCAATGGGAGTGGTGATCTGGAAGTTATCCCACCAAGTAGTTGTTGGTCCTTCCAACAAGTGTGCTGCAAATCTGACTTTCTCCTCGTCGGTGCAGCCGACAGTTACCAAATCCTTGTTCACTGAGCGTAGCCAATCATTGGCCACCATGGGGTCAGTAGTTCCTGAGAACTTTGCAGGCCTCAGTCTTAGGAATCTGGTGAGCATGTTAAAACCTAGTGGATTGTTGTTGTTGTTGTTGTTGTTGTTGTTGTTGTTGTTGTTCTGATTCTGCATGAAAGTGGTCATCATCTGCATCAGTTGTGCCTATGCTGTCATCAGCTGCTGCATCTCGGGGGTGACATTGTTGTTCGGGTTGGGGTTGGCACGTCGAGGAGGCATCTGTGGTTTTCAATAAGGATAAGAATGAGATACCCATAGATGCTTAACATGCACAATACATCACACATACAATCACCAAAACAAGCATCAAAATAACAAAAAGTTCAACAACATAGACAACAAGTTTGAAAAGTAAACACACCAATAGCAAGCCATCCACATGTTGGATGGTCATTGCGACTCAATAATCGTAAGCATGGTAAATGATAAATAAATGAGTAGTCATCACTACTCCTCTGCATCAACCTCCTCATCGACAAGTGTAAGACCTGCATTCTCCATAGCGGTCTTGTACTCCTCGACATTGGTAGTCAAGGCCTCTACCTTGGCCTTGAGAGCCCTCTTCTGCGAACGAAGTCTCTCAATCACACCCTGCTGATGCTCGAGCTCGAAGTCCTTGGCCTCTAGTTCTGTAGTCATCTCTCGAATCCTCTTGCTCCTATCTTGGACTCTCTTCTCTTGGCTCTTGAACTTCCTGTCCTGACTCTCAAACTTAGCCTCCATTTCCTTGACTATCTCGTCTTGCTCCGCGAAGAGCTTGTCCTTCTCATGAAGCTGCACCTGGAGCTCGTCATTGCTAAGCATGACGTTGGTCCTATCAGTATCTAGGTGCCTAAGAAGAACCTCTAGGTCCTGGAGGTACAGACGAATCGGCTCTGCCGTCTCTCTAGCAGCATCCTCGAACTCAATAGCCTCACCATCCTCGTCGCGTCTACCGAAGGCGTGGAAGTGAGTACCTCTAATCTCCCGAGAGTGCCTCCCTAACAGACGCTCAAGTAAATCCTGCATGACTACCTCTAAGCCTCTCTCTTTGTCATCATGCATTAGCTTGAAAGTGATGGCCTCCGTGGCTGGCTCAGTCTGGCGTCCTGGCTGAGTAACTTTGAAGCCCCAAAGGTCCTTCCTCTCAAACTTGGTGAGGGTAAGCATCATGATGCTAGGAAGCGGAAGATTGAGCACACTAGTGAGCTCAATAAGACGAGTGCCAAAACGAGTTCGCTTGAACTCTTCAACCGTTCTGATAGTAACATTAGGCATCTATTTTATAAGATAAGGAAAAGTTAGAAACAACATCAGTAGAAATACACAAGACAAAGTATCACAAGCATATCATTGGCAAGCAAACACACAAGTCATGACATACATAAATCCATTACAAGCATCCAAGGTTCAACTTAACTTAGACAAAAAAAATTGGAATAAAATGATAAGTGTGGTGGTCCAACTAACGAAGTGCGTTACAACTCTCACTCACTAGACAAAATGGCTATCAAAGCATCCTTAGTAGCCATCTGCCTATCTTGTTCACAAGATTCCCAAATCAAGTCTATGATGTCTTCCCTTAGTTGTTGGTTGGTAGTTTCTAACTCTTGGGTATGCTTCTTTTCTTCCCTAAGGTCATTTTGGGTGTTAAGCATTATGCACTTGAGTCTTTCACCAAGCTCTTTGATGGCCTTCCAAGCTGGATCTCTTGCAGAGTCAAAGAATGTGGTGTGCATCACTGAGTTGGTGAGCATGCACAATCCCGATTCTCTGTGGTTGTCTTCCTTGTTTTTATACAAGTGAAGTTGCACCCACCAATATTCTTCTCCTTCATCCATCACAGGGAAACCTTTGTACACAGCTGCACCATGTATCCCCATGGTAACCATAAGGTTCTTGAGGGCCTTTGGAAATTCAGTCTCACACTCTAGGGTCATGGTCATGAGTGGTCCCTTCCTTACAGCTTCGTTGATGGAGTTCATATACAAATAAAGATGAGAAAGAAGAATTAGAAAAGTTTACGAGAAGAAAAAGACAAGAGTGGAAATTGTTTGAAAATTTTCCTTAGTGGTTTCTAATCCAATCCTTGGGTCATAATCCTACAGGCAACACAGTGCTCTGATACCATCTGTAAGATCCCACCTTTATAAAGGTAAAGATCCCTGTGATTGCAATGCTAGTCCCTGGATCAATATTAGCATCCACAGTTTAAGATGAAGTACACAGAAACAAAGGTCATTATTACAAGTCATTCGAGAGACAACATAGTCTTTTACAACTCGATGGCCACAGGCCTAATACAAGAGTTCAAATATAACAATATAAATAAGTCTTCATCTTCATGTGCCATAGGCAAGCATGTTGAGTGTAGACTCATAACCCCTAATCATCATCAGAGTAACCTGCAACATCACAAGTTACAGCCACAGTGGGTCAATACATTGGAATAGTATTGGCAAGTGATACCTTGGTAGAATATTAATTTCTAACTACTATATGAATTTGGCTAAGTGTAGCTTAGGCTTGCTTTGCTCAAAATAGGTTTTACCTATTAGTTGAAAACACTAAGTTTTTCTTTGACAAAACCTTTCCCAAGGAACCACCAATAGAAATTGGTGAACCTTCACCCTTGTTCAACCACAAGTTTTAACTTGGAAAATTGGGATGAGGAGATTCTTGATAGCTTCCATGTCTTGATGCTCAAGTTGTCCAATACCAGGGACATGGCTAAGTACTTAGATTCTTCCATCTGCAGAGGTTGTGCACTTTCCCCACAAGACTTGATTTTCACCAAGACAGGACCTTTCAGAAGCCTTCCCTTAGACCAAACGGACACGTTCCAACCTACCATCCCACTACCACCAACTGTCCAAATGGCTAAGTTATTGCAACCTATATGATCCAGGCAGAGCCCATAATGCCATGTGGATGCACTAGAAGCTTCTTAACATTTGGCATCTCAAATCCCTTTGTTCCTGGGTGGCTTTCCACAAGTGTGATACACAAGTTAAACCATAGAAATGGGCCTTGTGTAACCACTCAACACAAACCAAACTTTCCATTCCACCCAGGTGTTTCATTCACTTAGTTGTTTTATTAAGCAAAACATAAGTCAAAGACTTAGAATATTTGTCATAACATGATTATATAATCCACCCTTGGTTGCTACTATCTAGGCTAAGCATGGCGATAGCAAGTATCTTATCTTAGAGGAAATTCTAACATTGCTACAACTACTAGGATTTCCCAAGCATAGCATATAGATACTTAGTAAAATAATCATGCAAATCCTATACAAAATATTTCTAATGCATAGGTAAAAAAATATATGGATGAAAACATGAAGCACCACTTGCCTTGGTAGTTTGGGGAGTAGCAACAATCTTCACAACCACAATCAATATTAGCACCAAAATCTACACATAAAATAATGACACCAAATTCACATATCAAAATATACAAGCAAAAATATATGAATGCATGCAAATTCCATGTGATGATTTTTCTACACCAAACAAGACAAGTATACAGTACTGAAACATAAACAAGGCCAAGACACACTAAAAAACTTTATTTGATCTTTAAATCATTTTTCAAATTATTTCTATACTCAAAATAAGCCTATATATGTCTCTGCAAAAATAACCAATTTTACAGAAGCAAAACTTTAAACACATTGCATAAACAGATAGCATTCTTTCTCCTGATTCCAATGATATAAAATTTGTAAAATTTGAACGTGTGGATCAAAAGTTATGAATTTTACAAGTTTGAATCACTAATAGATCTAATTCAGATTTTTAAAACAAAGAACAGGCCACGAGTCAAGTTTTGATTGGCTGATACCGTTTCGGCTGGATCGATCAACGAGAGCCACATGATCTAAATGAAAACGCACGGCCAGATCTAACACATACCCCTTCGTTAAGTGATTCTATCGCATGCGTTGGATCTAGATCTGACGGCTACTGATCAAGCGACCATAGATGGCCGGCGCTAGCGGCGGCGGTGCAGCGGCGCGGCTCTGCCAGTGATGTTCCGGCGGCTACGTAGGGGGCTGGGGTCAACGGAGGGGCTTACCAGACTCGCGATTCCACAAGGAAGTTCAACGTGCAAACGGGCAGGGTCAGGGCGCGCTGTAGAGGTTGCTGGGGCTCGTCAGACTTGCGGACGTCTTGCGGCGGCTCTGTTGCTTGCAGAGATGGACGGAGGCGATGTCTTGGTGCAATACAGAACAAACAAATGGCATGAGGTGATGCGCAGAAGTCCGGCGTACACGCTCGCATGAACCAGAGATGAAGAGGGGCGCTGTGCTCACCGGAATGCGTCGCCGGAGGCGCTCGGTACTGCGGCGGTGCAAGTGGAATTGTGGGAAGCCTGGTGGAGGAGAAGAGGCGCTGAGTGAGGGGAAAGATGCGGAGAGGGGAGGGGATTAAGTAGCCAGAGTGGGGGCGAGGATCACGCACGCAATCAACGGCAATTAACCGGATTTTAAACGCGGCAGTGAAGGTGGTAACGGCGCCGTCGACGGGGTCGGGGGGGTGCGTGGTTTGGGGACGATGACCGCGTGGCATTTGGGTCCACCGGTCAGCGAGCGTGGGGTAGGTCTGCATCGCATGAGAGAGAGAGAGAGAGAGAGAAATACCCCGGGTGGGCTTAGTGGGATGAGTTCACTGCTGGGCCAAAAGAGTAGCGCTGGCCCTTTTTCTTTTCTTTAACCCTTTTTTTCTGTTTGAATTTCCAGGAATCAAATTCAAATGATTTCAAATGTGTTTGAATTCAAACTTGTTCTGGATTTTTATAAAGTGAAACCTGTACATTTTTTAGTATAAAACCATGCTGCTTCACTAAACTTGCTTGGTCCCATTGGAGTTTTAAAATAAGACAGTGCCTTTACACAAGATTTAATAAAGACATGAAAATGGTTTTAAAACCATATTTTGTTTTGAAATTTTGTCCAAGCCTTGGAACACAACCAAACCAACTCATGATCAAACAATCTTGGTTCAAAACAAATAATCTCTCATCAGAGAGTAGCATTGGATCAATGCTTTGTTCACATAAAATAATAAGCATCCAAATGCTTCTGTTTTTTTGTAATAACTTTGAAAATGAACCCTGAATGATTATGAATGCATGGATGATATGCAAACTTTGAAAACATGATTTTAGGGAGGTTACACTAGTTTTGTCACAAAGTACAAATTAAGTTTATCTCTATATAAACTAAGGGTGGCACAATATGATGGAAAGTAAGTTCCATAATGGATTTGGATGAGTTCCAAAGTTAAGACATTATGACAGATACTACAACAAAAGGCTAAGTATATGACTGTTATAATAGCAGCAAAAGAGGGCATTTGTGTCAAGTAGTTTGTTATCAAACTAGGTGTGGTTCACAGCGGGATAGTACTATGAAGATATATTGTATGACAATATTATCAACATGTTTTAACCCCAAGGAACTAAAGGTCTCACCAAAGGACCAATTTATACAAAGCCATCTCATTAGAGAATGAGTGAAGCGTAGAGACGCAAAGACATGCAATTACACATGGACTTGAAAGTGTCGGATCCGGAGATCAGTTGACCACTAGCAATCGTGTAAATACAACACCGGAAAGCCATAGGTGTTGAATGCATAAAGGTTTGAAACTAGATTATTGACTCTAGTGCAAGTGGTAGACTGTTGGAGATATGCCCAAGAGGCAATAATAAAGTGGTTATTATCATATCTTCATGCTTATGATAAATGTTTACATACCATGCTATAATTGTATTAACCAGAAACGTTAATACTTGTGTGATTTGTAAACATAAAAGAGTCCCTAGTAAAGCCTCTTGTTAAACTAGCTTGTTGGTTAATATATGATCATGGTTTCTTGATCATGAACATAGAGATGTTATTAACAATAGGTTCATATCATTAGGAGAATGATGTGATGGACATACTCCTATAGTTAAGCATAGCATAAAGATCAAGTCATTTAATATAGTTCACTTGATATAAGCTTTCTGATACATAGTAACCGAATTCCTTCGACCATGAGATCATGCTAATCACCATCACTGGATGGATGCTTTGATGACATAAAACACCACTTCATAACTGGGTGGTTATAAAGGTGGCATTGAGTGTTTGAAAGGTATGTGTTGAGGCACATGGATCAAGAGTGGGATTTGTCCATCCATATGACAGATAGATATACTCTGGGCCCTCTCGGTGGAATGTCATCCAATTAATTTGCAAGCATGTGACTGGCTCACAAGGGATCACATATCACGGGAACGAGAAAAGAGTACTTATAGGTAACGAGGTTGAACTAGGTATGCAGAGATACCGACCATCAAACCTCGGATAAGTAAAGTATCGCGAGACAAAGGGAAATTGGTATCATATATAAATGGTTCATTCAATCACGAAGTAATCGTAGAAATATATGGGAGCCATATGAATTTCTAGATTCCTATATTGGTTATTGATCGGAGAAGAGTCTCGATCATGTCTGCATAATTCACGAACCTTAGGGAGACACACTTAAGGATTCAATGTGGTTTAGTAGATATGAAATGCGAGTAAAGAGATCGAATGTTGTTTGGAGTCTCAGATGGGATCCGGGATATCACGAGGAGATCCGGAATGGTCCGGAGAATAAGATTCATATAAGGAAAGTCCAATTTCGGAGTTCGGGAATGATTCTAGTGTTTTCACCGGAATGTTCTAGAAGGGTCTAGAAGGTTCACCGATCCGGAAGCGGAAGGGTACATGAATGTGTCATGACAAAGTGTAATGGTTGCATCATGTCCTAGGTCACTTGGCTGGACACTTCGAAGAGAGAAATCAAACTCTAATTTGAAAGTCAAAAAGGCAGTTTGAAAAAGTCAAATCCCAACATGGTTTCCGAGTTAGGGAGGGCTTCTGAGTTAGGGAGGGTTTCCACCTGGGTGGGTAACACCCTTGGACGCCCCCACCTATATAAGGAGGGGTAGGGGCGCACCCCAAGGTATCCCCCTTTCCCTAGGCGCCTAAGAAACCCTAGGTTGGCTGCCGCCCCCCTCTCTAGTTGCGACCAATCTAGATCTCCTCTAAACCGCTACCGACTAGCTAAAATCTAGTTGCTAGCTACCTCTAAACCTCGGCCCTCTAAACCCTAGATCGCCGGGGCTCCCTATACTCCACCATAATTGCTCCGGCTTAGGCAAAGCCCTGCGGGATCTCCCCTCTACTTCCGACACCACGCCGTCGTGCTGCCGGAATCACGAGGAGAGAGCTACAACCTTCACTGCCTGCTGGAACAAGGGAGAGGAAGGTCTTCATCGAGTACCGTACGTGTGACCGACTGCGGGAGCGCTGCCAGAATGCGGCACTGGAAGGATTGCCTACGCGATCTTGAGATCGGCAAGTGAACGACTACATCACCCACGGGAATCTGCTCTCATTAACCGCTTTGGATCTTCGAGGGTTAGTACTCTATCGACTCGTTGCTACAATCTAGTAGATAGATCTTGGCTTGTGTGTGTTCATGCGATAGAATTTTTTTTCCATGCTA
Organism: Avena sativa; assembly: GCA_916181665.1. NCBI lineage: Eukaryota > Viridiplantae > Streptophyta > Magnoliopsida > Poales > Poaceae > Avena > Avena sativa. Next base: position 365,015,976 of record OV702297.1, on the reverse strand, counting down.
CGAACCCCTACAGGTGTTCCCTCTTGATTTACCGCATGAAAATTACCACGCGTGCATCAATGACTATGTGATTTATCGGAACGAGCACAAGGACTTGACCACGTGCCCAAGGTGCGGCGAGCCTCGATACAAGAGAGGGACGAGAAAAGCTCCATGAAAAGTTGTGTGGTACTTCCCGCTTAGGCCCCATCTCTAGCGGTACTTCACGGACCCCAAGGAAGCGAAGCTCATGCGCTGGCACGCGGAAAGGAAGGAGGCGGTGATGAAGGATCCAGTGCAGGTTGAAAACCCAGTGCAAACGCGCCCTTCAGTTGCAAGCCAGTGGAAAGCATTAGACGATGAGTATGAAGATTTCGGGAAAGAATCAAGGAACATCAGAATGGGTGCAAGCACCGACAGACTCAATCCGTTTGGCAACCAGAGCAGCAAGCATAACACCTGGCCCGTGTTTGTATGGATGTAAAACCTCCCCCCATGGCTATGCCTGAAAAAGAAGTACATACACATGAGCATGCTAATCCAAGGGCCGACGCAGCCAGGGAGCGATATCAACCTGTATCTTGAGCTATTGAAGGAGGATCTAGCCATCTTGTGGGACGAAGGGGTAGAAACATGGGACGCTCACCTCCAACAAACTTTCGTCTGAAAGAAGCGCTGATCACGACGGTGCAGGACTATCTCGGATACGGATATATCGTGTGCCACGGACACAAGGCTTGTGTGAGGTGCATTAAAAGGACGTTGTTTCTTTAGCTTGGTAAGGATCCCGGGTCTTCTAAAACCGTCTACATGAGGGCTCGGATGTGGCTACCCGAGAATGACCCGTGGAGGAAGCGTTGAGATCTGTTCAACGACAAGGATGAGCTCGAAGTACCTCCGCCTAAGCGCAGCGGCGAGGAGATCGATGCTTTGTTGAAAAGCTAGAAACACCGCCCTCCGCCGGGTAAGATAAACAAGCATAAGTGGAAGCGAGGAGATAAGAAGAAGGAAAAGAAACACGGTCCGCTCATGGGGGTATGGAAAAGGAGGCCCGTGTTTTGGGACTTGCCGTACTGGAAGATCCTCGGTACGCCTCATAGCATTGATGTCATGCATATCACAAATAACGTGTGCGAAAGCTTGCTTGGCACTCTGCTCAACATGCCGGATAGGACCAAAGACGGGCCGAAAGCAAGACACGACCTAAAGGCCCTGAATATCAGAGAAGAGCTTCACCCCCGTCTTCTTCTACGGTTGAGGAGGAGACAAACGATCGCAAGCGCAAAAGGGCGGGGAAGCAGCCGGTTGAGGAGGAGACGGAAGATCCTAAGGGAAAAAGGGCGAAGAAGAGTGAAACCCCGCGCCCCTCCTGCTTCACTCTATATCCTAACAAGCTCGAACAGATGATCGGTTTCCTCCTCAGAACCAAGTATCCCTTAGGCTACACGGGGCTGATACGTAGATGGTTGGACCCGACGAAAGGAATATTCAGCAGGATGAAGTCTCATGAGTGTCACATCATGATGACGCAGATACTTCCGGTTGCAATCCGAGGGATCATGGAACCGCGCGTCTGTGCAACATTGACTAGCCTCTGTAACTTCTTCGACGTCATCACTCGAAAGTCGATAATCGTCAAGAAACTCGGGAGGCTGTAGGAAGAGATCGACACCATCATATCCGAGATGGAGATGTACTTCCCGCCCGCATTCTTCGACATCATGGTCCACCTGCTGTTGCATATAGTGGACGATATCGAGGATCTCGGGCATCCGTTCCTTCACAACATGATGGCGTTAGAAAGAATGAACGGAATCATCAAAGGATATGTTCATAACAAGGCACATCCGGATGGAAGCATCGTCCAGGGCTTTCTCACCGAGGAGTGCGTCTCTTTCTGCAAGGATTATCTTAACAAGGAAAACCCACGTCCAATTGGTTTGCCCATGAACAAGCACCTCGGCAGGTTCGAGGGAGTAGGCCACCACATTGGCAAGAAGGAAATGGACATGGATCAGTGTGATAGGAGAGCCGACTTTGATAGGGCCCACTTAGTAGCGCTACAGCACATGGACGATGTCACGCCTTGGGTGGAAAAGCACAAAACCATGATCGAGAATGATGCTAACAGGCCGATGACGAAAGAAGAGGTATTTAGAGCGCACAACTCCTCTTTCTTGCGCTGGTTCAAAGACCAGATTGATGCCAATCCCCGCCAATGACAAGCATCGCAGACAGAATCATAATGGCCTTGTCTTACGGGCTCGCGCCAAACCTCATGACTTATCAAGCATATGACATCAGCGGTTACACATTCTACACGGAGGAGAGAGACAAAAGAAGCGACTATCAGAACTCGGGTGTGACAATGGAATCTTACACGGGTGAAGAGAAGAAAAGATACTATGGAAGGATCGAGGAAATTTGGGAGCTCGACTATGTCGGGGAGAACCTACCGATGTTCCGTGTCAGATGGGCTACAGATGTCAGAAAAGAAGACGAGTATTTCACCACCATGCGTATGGCCAACAAATCCAAGACCAAGAACCCACCGCACAAAATGAGCCATGGGTACTGGCACTAGTGCAGAACGGCCCATGTGTCCTGGTTGGTAAGGGCCTTTAGTCCCGGTTCCCCAACCGGGACGGGGCAATGGGGACTAAATCCCCAACCTTTAGTCCCGGTTGCCCCACCAACCGGGACAAAAGAGCGTACACATGGTCGCTGCTCCGTGCGAGGGGGGAGGAGCAACCGTCCCGGTTCGTAACACGACCGGGACAAATAACCCTCTGTCGCGGCAGAGATTTGACACATTTCTCTACCGCGGCAAATAATTCATTTTGGCAACCTTTTTTGCCGCGGCAGCATTTTGTTCACTTTTTGTGCCGCGACAGCAAATAATTCATTTATGTTGTTTTGTTTTTTATTTAGTGTTTTGCACTCATCAATGAAGGAACCATTATATTACACAAGATCATCATGACAATATAGATCCAAGTGTCGAACATATTACATTCGATACACGGAGTTCATGCACTACATACAAAATAAGCTCTTTGTACAATCCCTATTGTATATACACACCCGAATAGTATTCTCCTTTTGGGTTTAGGAATTCTGCATCCAAGAATCCCGCCAATTCCTCCTGAATTGCTTGTAGGCGATCCTTTGGCAGAAGACCATCCCGTAGACGTTCGATCTGATTTAAAAAAGGAGTCAACCTATATGAATGAAACTAAACACAATTTGATGGTAATTAAAAACTATAGAAATTGTTTACGTACGTGGAGTTGCTCTAAATTTTAGCCCTTCTCACAGCACGTCTGATGGATGAACTTGCAAACATAGTATCCACATAAATTATTCCCTGGTCCCTGCGTCAGGCATTTTACGAGAACAGAGTTCAATCAAAAAAATAATCAAGCATGATAATAACGGTATCAAAACTAGAATCAAAGAGATGCGCGGATATAGCTAGTGGTGCTTACATCTAGTGGTTGAAATGTAAGCTCCTCTTTCCAAACACCTCTAGCCTTGTTGGTGAACCGTTTCCAAGCGCTGCCCGGCGAATAAAATGAATAAAAGAAGTTATTAATTACTTGATATCATAAAATTCACGAACGTTGCCGATATAGTGTCGTAATGATTAGAATTACCGCTGGAGAATCATCTGCATGTCCTTCCACGACTCAAGGGGTTTATGTATCGAGTCCATGACTAGTACACGCCCTTTGTCAGGTTGAATGATTAACAGAATATAGTGGAAGCTGCACATGCATAACTAATCAATTATATACTTAACGTCGAGTAAGCGAAATAGAAAGTGTATACAAGACAATAACACTCACTCGAAGTTGTAAGGAAATAGTATTTCCCTTCTGGTTTCTTGAAACCTTAACGCGTGTACGATATTATCCTCCGTATCCTGGGGGTTTGTTTTGAGATTAGCTTGATAAACCCAATATGGGTCAATGAACCCAATGTCATAGGTTTATCCTCTGCTGCATTCGAGAATCTTCATTCTGCACATTATAGTATGATTATATACATGCAATAAACAAGGTGAGATAGCTAAAGACTAAATTAATTACAGAATTAGTACTTACAGGCAATAGGCACTGATGATCGATTTGTCCAAGGCGTCTTGATTGAATAATTAAAATAGTTCAACAAATTCAATGGATATCATGTCATCTATTTCTTTCCTATAATGCTTTTTTGTAACCCTCAGCATTATCCAGTTAGCCCCGGCCTTTGTGGCATGCATGTATCAGTTATGCAATCTTCGCATTTTTGTTGGAAGATTATTTACCTCCTCAGGTTTGACGAGAGGTTTGCCGCACTGGTATTTGTATGCTGCTTCACCCACGGGGAAGTACCGTAACTGGGATAAGTAGTGGGCAATACTCATACCTTGAGCAATGGCAGCTTCTCCGTATTGTGCAACTACATCTGGATCATACTGCTCTTCGGCCGCATATTTGCTCGACCCCACATTGGTATGGGAAATCACCTTGAGAGGGGCGCAAGACTGTTTTGCTTGTTCTCCGAGCTGGGCAACAGATTTCCCTCTTGCATCAGTACTGCTCTTCGAGGCTTGTTGTGCCGCATGTGACCTGAGAATAGAACGCTCATAGTCTGATGACAGCTTTGGCTCGGGTTGATGAAGAGTCTTTAGCATTTTGAACACTCGGGCTTTTTCTTCTTTGGTGCTAGGGAACTCTGGCTCTTTCGGCCGCTTCAGCTTAGCGAAAAACGCTGTCGTTTCCGCATCAATGATAGCCATAGTCTCCTCTTCAGTGCAGTCATAAGCTCTCTTGGGAGGAACCTTTGGTACTTTTGGAAGAGGCTCTTGTTTATGTTTCGGTGATCGCTTACCACTACGCAGAGTAGCGGTGGTACGCTTACGCTTTTTATCCTGAGGCGCTGGCGATGGTTGCGCTGGAGATTGGTGAGGCGACGGAGACGGGTGAGGCGATGGAGCCGGGTGAGGCGACGAAGACGGCTGCCGCGGCGGCGACGACCTCGCTGGAGATGGGTGAGGCGGCGGCGAAGATGGCCTTGGCGTGTGATTTGGAAGCACGATACATTCCTTTGGCCATAGAATGGTGACGTTTGTTGCTTCTCCCAGTTCAGTCACATCCCCTTCACTTGCAGGGTAGTCAAGCTTCAAACCTAGAAAGGTAGGCATGATTTCATCCACCCCGACAACAGAGTAGCCCTGTGGAACCGGACGACAATGGTAAGTTGGTGTGGGTCCAATTGGTAAGGCATAGCCGACTGCCACCTTCATTGATATGTTCACAACTTTGACATGTATCTCGTAGTGTGTCATCTGTGTGATATCATCCACTGGGTAGCCAACAGGAGCTATCGTCGGTGCACCATCGTCATCGTCATTGTCATCACCCGGGACCTCGGTGGAAGCCACACTGCTTTTTCGATTATTCGATAGGCCGGTAGCATCGAATGCAGGTTCTACCACCATGTGTTGTTGATATGGGCCGGTAGTACCTTGCTGGCTAAGTGCGTTAATTTGATCTTGTTGTTGCTTTATTCATTCTTCAATTATACGCATTCGCTCTTTCTGAATATCTGCTTCAACTTCCTCCTTGTCCTTTCTCCTCTTACGGCTTCTATCAGGATATTTCTTCCTCTCTTCGGGAAACCCAGTGCTCCATGGTTTGGAGCCTATTGTACCTCGTGTTTGTCCATCATGTTCCTTATTTCCAAGGGCGGGTGTGAGCTCATCATTCTCTCTATTAGGAATGAAGTCCCCATCTTTAACAGCCTTTACTTCTTTTCTCATCTTCTCGATTGGCAAGGGGTCTTATTTATGTTGTATGTTATATATACACTTCCCTTCCGAGTCCAACGTGCCCCCATGCCCGTAAAACCAATTCTTTGCACGTTCGATCCAATCGTCTGTCTCTGGGATGATCTTTTTAGCACGTAGTTCATCCTCAAGTTTCTTCCACTTAGGAATGCCAGCCCTGTAGCCACCTTTCCCCATCGTATGGTGATAATTCTTGTTAGAAGCATTCAGCTTATTCGTTGCAGACATTTTCTTAGCTTTTTCTGATGTCTTGTAATTCACAAACTCAGCCAAGAATGGTTTTATCTTCTGAAACTGAATCTTCTCGAAATCCGGAATCTTCTCTTTCACGACATAGTCAAGGTGTAATCTTTTCTTCCGGTTGGTGAAACACTGGGCCATCTTCTTCATAGCCCACTCCCTGACCTTCATCTCCATGGCTCGCGCATGTTCTAAGGCGTCCTCAACTGGATCCTCCGCATTTGGATCCAGCTCTATCTTTGGTAGTTTGAAATTAACCATGAGCCTCTTCCACAGTAAATCTTTGGCCACGGTAGGGAGAAATAAAGACGTTCCCTCTTCTTCCGCATCAGCAGGCCTATTCCAATTTCAAATGGTGATCGGGATGAAGTCCCTAACGGTTACTCCGCATTGTGCCACAAATTTGTTTGCGACAACTTCAGGAGCAATCAGTTTGTCGTCTTCACCGATATCTTTGATCCCGAACCTCTCATGGTCTTCCAACTTTTTGGTTGGGCCTCGTCCGCTCTTTTCAGTATATTTCTTCGATCTGGAGGGCTAAAAGAAGAAATATCGTTGTTAATATTTCTATATAGATAGCAGATGATTAATTAATGAATTAATTATATTACATGCACCTCGCCGGAGCGGTCGTCTTCTTGATCACACAAGGCATCGCCTTCTCCCTCGCGGAAGGCATCACCTTCAACCTCAAACAAGTCGTCTCTTCCGGCAAAAAGAGGATCACCCTCACCAGAGTTGTTCAGAAACATCGATACATCTAAATTTTCTTCCCCGCGGATCACACCTTGGATCAACTCTTCCTTTTCTTCGTCTCTGTCGTGTGGGTCCATATTTTCTGCATAGGTGGAAAAACGGATAAGTCAAAGCGACTAAGGGAGAATGTTAGGTAGGGTGTTGAGAGATATAAACCCTAATTCAGAGAAACCCTAATATATACATACACAATAATAAAAATGAATTTACAATATCAGAAACCCTAATTCGGAGGAACCCTCGGGCTCGGATCCTATCGCGAAGAACCAATACCGGAAAGAAAGGCGGCAATCAATACATGGCATAATACAATGCGCAATCAATATGTATGACATGTCACATTTAGATATCCTACACTAACCCTAGGTGCGACATCGATTTAAAAGGGTTCGGGATGCCCTGGCGAGGACACACCGGCGAACCCACATGTAAATAAGGGGTGTTGATGTTTCTTTACCTAAGCTAGGGTTTTTAAGTTGCTTGACAATGTATGATGATTTCTTAGACAGATAGCTCTTAATTTTCTGAACATTTTGATATATTATTTGTATTTTTCTAACTTATAAATCATTAGTTATTGAATTTACAAGTTTATATCAATTTCTAAAAATATTAAACCATTTTAAAACAGTTACTACGTCACTTTACATCAGCACAGGGGGGTAGTTTTTCACCGGGTCTGGGCTACCCACAGTGACTGACCAGTGGGGCCGAAGACACATCGGCATGACACACGGGCGGTCAAAAGTCAGCGGGGTCCATGGACACGTCAGGACGACGCTAGCGTGGCGTCATCACAACGGCCACCATCGGATGGTCACCGGCGACGGCGAAGGAGGGCGCGTGGGGCGACGAGATATAGCCTACTCGAACGAGGCGAGCAAGGCAATCCTACTGGTGGCAACACCACTAGGTTTTGTTCGCCGGAGCAAGGAGAACGGCGACGAACGGCGGCAGAACGTACGGGTCGACGACGAGCAACGACTACAGAGGGAGAGGGGGTCGAGGGAGAGGTCCTAGGGGACCAGCAGCTCACCGCAGATCGGACGAAGGGCTTGGGGAGGCCGCGCGAGGTCTAGATCGAAGGCGATGTCGATGGCGGCGGTCATCGGTGACGAGGAAGATGGCATCGATGGCGACGATTGCATATGCCCCTCTTCGATTCGTTTTGCGGGGATATTGAGGGCAACGAGGCGGAGCTCGTGGCAGGGGCAGCAAAGCGGAGCTTGGGCGGCCTGCCGGTGTCGTGGGGCGGCGTGTCCTGTGTGCGCGTCGATGAAGCAGAGAAGTGATATGGGGAAGAAGAAGAGGAGGCGCGCAAGTTATAAAGGAAGGGCCTTTTGTCCCGGTTGTTGGCTCCAACCGGGACTAAAGGGTCATACTTCCTGATTGGAGCCACCAACCGGGGCGTATACTCCACTTTTTTATCAGCCCAAGGGGCGCGCGCAGGGGTCTTTAGTCCGGTTGGTGGCTCCAACCGGGACGTATGACCCTGTTTTCAAAAAAAATTAGGAATTTTCTCTCTGTTCCTGCCTTATTTTTTATTTTGGGGTTTAAATTTGTAATGTTTTTAAATGATAATTACTTTGGAATTTAGAAAAACATAAAAAGTGTTTGAATTTGAATAACTAATTCAAAACCATTTTTTATTTTTAAAAATAATTAATGTAACCATTTAAAATTAAAAATGAATTAACTTATATTTTTTGAATATTAATTTGGAATTTAGAAAAACTTTAAACATAAAAAGTGTTTGGATTTGAATAACTAATTCAAAACCATTTTATGTTTTTAAAAGTAATTAATGTAACCATTTAAATATAAAAATGAATTAACTTATATTTTTTAAATATTAATTTGGAATTTAGAAAAACTTTAAACATAAAAAGTGTTTGGATTTGAATAGCTAATTCAAAACCATTTTCTGTTTTTAAAAATAATTAATGTGACCATTTAAAATTAAAAATGAATTAACTTATATTTTTTGAATATTAATTTGGAATTTAGAAAAACTTTAAACATAAAAAGTGTTTAGATTTGAATAACTAATTCAAAACCATTTTCTCTTTTTAAAAATAATTAATGTAACCATTTAAAATTAAAAATGAATTAACTTATATTTTATGAATATTAATTTGGAATTTAGAAAAACTTTAAACATAAAAAGTGTTTGGATTTGAATAACTATTTCAAAACCATTTTTTGTTTTTAATTTGGATTTGAATCAACTTATATTTTTTATATATTAATGGGCAGGAAGAAAAGGATGGGAAATAATGGGCAGGAAGAAAATTTTATTACGATAGAACTGGAATTAAAGTACATAACGCAACTAACACTAAGTTACATAAAGCACGACTGAAGATTAAGATACATAGAAGAACTGAAAATTAAGATACATGGCCAGATTAAGTCACAATCGACCGAACTTGTTTTGCAAGGTTGGAGTGATTCAGTCATGCTTCTTCCTACACTGTAATACTGTCCACTGTAGTCGTGGCCGTCGTCGCTATCGTCGTCGGGGTCACCGTAGTTGAACCTTGAAGGCTGAGTACGAGTGGGCTGGACATGAGGGTAGCGCAGGCGAGTGTTAGAGTCGGCGGCCGTGTCGTAGGCCATGACACTCTGGAGAGTCCGGCCGTGCCACCACAGCCGACGGCCGGCCTCGTTGAAGTTCGGAGGAGGTGGGTCGTCCTCGTGTCTGGCGAGCGCCCTCTCACGCTGATCCCCGAAGAAGGCTTCCCAAGTCGGGAAATAGTCGGGATGCCTGTTGGGATTCCTCCGCTGCTCCGGCGTGAGCTCGAAGTAGTAGTGGTTCGTGATGGCCATCCGGAGTGCCACACCTAGAGGGACAGGAGGAACCGGCACGCCTCCGGCGCTCAGCATCCAGCCGACGGGGACGCAGTAGCCCGACGGGCAGGGGTAGTTCGAGGCGCAAAGCGCCTCCGCCTCCCTAGGGGTTAGTCGTATGGTGGAAGCCATGGGAAAGAGTGATGAGGTTGTAGATATGAGTCTAGAGATGTGCAATGACAATGGAGTCCAATCCTACATATATGTACTGAGAAATGGAGGGAAGAAAACTGTGGGAAGAAATGGCGGGAAAAAAACTGCGGGGAGAAATTGCGGGAAGAAAAATGGCGGGAAGAAACTTGGGTTTAGGGTTTTGTGAAGGTTTTTTCGAGGCATGATCAATATACCAAGTCTGGTATTTTAGAAAAATGGGACGGTAGCATTCTGAAACAGCATTTTGGTGGTTACTTCACAAAACAACCTGTTTTTTGCGCTCGGAAAATGGAAAATGGCTTTTCCGTGCGACGAAAAGGAAAACTTCCTCCTGCAACATTGTTCTCCATACCAATGTCCACATGTATGCATAATATGGGTACAACATCACAAACTATGCCATGATTCAACACATAACATCGGTCATTTGGACCGAAAGCCATGAAACCTCGAACATGATACGTCATTTTGTGAAGTTTTTTTCGAGACATGATCAATATACCAAGTCTGGTATTTTTCCTTGCAATTATGTCACATAATATGACACCACGCGAAGGATTTACATTGTTTGGATTTTTTGAATTTCTTATGCCCGTTTTGAAATTTTTGAATTTCTAACTATGGTCGAACCAGTGTGCATGAAGATAGGGGACAAGCATCGTTAGAACTTGCATTGGATCTCTAAAGAAACCACATATTGCGAGTCTAAAAATGATTTTTTTCAAAAAATCACGGGCGTTAGATCATGTACCTGTAGTACAAACCAGACCCACTTCCTACCGATTCGGCAGACATTTGTCCTTTTTACCCGGGATGGACGAAAATATTTGATATGTCCCGGTTGGGAGATAGACCATGTAAGATGGTCTAGTATTTTAGAAAAATGGGTCCATAGCATTCTGAAACAACATTTTGGTGGTTACTTCACAAAATGACCCATTTTTTGCGCTCAGAAAATGGAAAATGGCTTTTCTGTGCGACGAAAAGGAATACTTCCTCCTGCAACATTGTTCTCCATACCAATGTCCACATGAATGCATATTATGGGCACAGCATCACAAACTATGCCGTGATTCAGCACATAACATCGGTCATTTCGACCGAAAGCCATGAAACCTCGAACATGATAGGTCATTTTGTGAAGGGTTTTTTCGAGACATGATCAATATACCAAGTCTGGTATTTTTCCTTGCAACAATGTCATATAATATGACACCACGCGAAGGATTTACATTGTTCGGATTTTTTTGACACCACGCGAAGGATATACCAATTCTGGGAGTTAGCTCCCAAGTGTATTGATCTAGTTAGAGAAGTTACAAGCTGCAAGATGGTGTGCGAGAGCAGGGACACCACTACGACCAGTTTCAGGGAGATGCCGTCGGATCCCAGTCCTCCGACATCGCCAAGAAACTGGTCATAGAGGCACTCCCTAATATGTGAAATTAGTTAGCTCCCAGGTGTATTGATCTAGTTAGAGAAGTTACAAGCTGCAAGATGGTGTGCGAGAGCAGGGACACCACTACGACTAGTTTCAGAGAGATGCCACCGGATCCCAGTCCTCCGGCATCTCCAACAAACTGGTCATAGAGGCACTCCCTAATATGTGAAATTAGTTAGCTCCTAGGTGTATTGATCTAGTTAGAGAAGTTACAAGCTGCAAGATAGTGTGCGAGAGCAGGGACACCACAACGGCCAGTTTGAGGGAGATGCCGTCGGAGCCCAGTCCTCCGGCATCTCCAACAAACTGGTCATAGAGGCACTCCCTAATATGTGACCACGCGCGTTTGGAGATCAGATCTTAATGGTAAGTATGAATCGGGACAACTTCTTCATAGTTCGGGAAAGTCGTTCTACGAATCGGGACTAAAGGCCCCCTTTAGTCCCGGTCCAGCCACAAAACGGGACTAACACTCAAGACATTTATTAATATTAAAAACCGAGACTACAAAACCGGGACTAAAGGCCCCCCTATATATAGTCCCGGCCAAGCCACAAACTGGGACTAACACTCAATACATTTATTAAACTTGGAAAATTGCAAACATCATAAGATATCCTTCACAAAATGAGCTATCATGTCTCATGACATTTAGGTTCACAATATGCAGCCAACGGGCCAGACATGAACTAGAGGTACACAATATGAGCATGAACTTCTTGGCATATGTCCTTCCTTATGATCGCTTCAGACGTAATCATGGAGCATCTTCTTTACTTAACGGAATGCTTGGGTCAGCTTTTATTGTGAAGGGCGGAATTTTATCAAACTTATTATAATCTTCTAACATGTATGTCTTGTCCTCGATTCCCACGATGTTTCTTTTCCCTGAAAGAACTATGTGACGCTTTGGCTCATCATATGATGTATTCGTTTGCATTTTTTTTGGTCTGGAGGACATGTCCTTCACATAGAAAACCCGAGACACATCATTGGCTAGGACAAATGGTTCATCTCTATAACCAAGATTGTTGAGATCCACTGTTGTCATTCCATACAATTGGTCTATCTTTACCCCTTCCCCATTCAGGTTGACCCATTTGCAGCAAAACAAAGGGACCTTGAAAGAGACTCCATAGTCCAGTTCCCATATCTCCTCTATGTAACCATAGTATGTGTCCTTTTGCCCATTCTTGTCCGTTGCATCAAAGCGGACACCACTGTTTTGGTTGGTGCTCTTTTTATCTTGGGCGATCGTGTAGAATGTATTCCCATTTATTTCGTACCCTTGGAAATTCAATATAGTAGAAGATGGTGACGCAGCCAACAAGTATAGTTGATCTCCAATAGTGGTGTCATTCAAGAGATGTGTCCGCATCCAACCACCGAAAGACTTCATGTGTTCATCTGTAGTCCATGAGTTAGGCTTCCCCGGGTTTTTGGAGCGTACAATATTCTTGTGTTCCTCGATATACGGAGCTGCCAAGGTGGAATTATGTAGAACTATGTAGCGTGCTTTAGTGAAGGAATCCCCGTCCCTACATATCATTGCTTTCTTTCCCAGCATGGCTTTTCCACTTAGTCTTCCCTCATGCCGCGAGTCAGAAACACCAATCGGCTTAAGGTTAGGAATAAAGTCAACACAAAACTCAATGACCTCCTCTGTTCCATATCCCTTGGAGATGCTTCCTTCTGGTCTGGCATGGTTATGAACATATTTCTTTAAGACTCCCATGAACCTCTCAAAGGGGAACATATTGTGTATAAATACAGGACCGAGAATGGCAATCTCTTCCACTAGGTGAACCAGGAGATGCGTCATAATATTGAAGAAGGATGGTGGGAACACCAACTCAAAACTAACAAGACATTGTACCACATCCTTCTGTAACCTTGGTAGAATATATGGATTGATTGCCTTCTGAGATATTGCATTGAGGAATGCACACAGCTTCACAATGGGTACTCGAACATTTTCCGGTAGAAGCCCCCTCAATGCAATCGGAAGCAACTGCATCATAATCACGTGATAGTCATGAGACTTCAGGTTTTGGAACTTTTTCTCTGCCATATTTATTATCCCCTTTATATTAGATGAGAAGCCAGACGGCACCTTGATACTGTAAAGGACTTCAAAAAAGATTTCCTTCTCTGCTTTGGTAAGAGCATAGCTGACACGACTTAAGTGACACCCTTTATCCGTCTTGTTCTGTGTATGCATGTTCTTTGGGTATTTCATAATTTGTTGGTCCTCCCGTGCTTCTGGTGTATCTTTTGTCTTCCCATACATGCCTAGGAAACCTAGGAGGTTCACGCAAAGATTCTTCGTCACGTGCATCACGTTGATTGAAGAGCGGACACGTACGACTTCCCAATATGGCAGCTCCCAAAATATAGATTTCTTCTTCCACATGGGTGCGTGTCCTATAGCAACGTCGTTCAGAACTGACTGACCTCCGGGACCCTTTCCAAAGATTACTTCTATGTCCTTGACCATACCAAATACATCATCACCAGCAGGGAGTTCTGGCTTCTTCCGGTGATCTTCCTCACCTTTGAAATGCTTGCCTTTCTTTCTTACGGGATGATTGGTCGGAAGAAATCGTCGATTCGCCAGGTACACAACCTTCTTGCATTTATGCAAATATGTACCTTCAGTCTTATATAAACAGTGTGTGCATGCCTTATATCCCTTGTTTGTCTATCCTGAAAGGTTACTAAGAGCAGGCCAATCATTGGAAAGGTTATGAAAAGCAACCCTCGTAGGTCAAATCGCTCCTGTTTGTTCTCATCCCACGCATGTACACCTGGTTTGCCCCACAGCTGTAAGAGTTCTTCAACTAATGGCCTAAGGTACACATCAATGTCGTTGCCCGGTTGCTTCGGGCCTTGGATGAGAACTGGTATCATAATGAACTTACGCTTCATGCACAACCAAGGAGGAAGGTTGTAGATACATAGAGTCACGGTCCAGGTGCCGTGACTCCATGTAACATCCTAGGATTAGCACCTAGAATTATAGAGGACACAGGTTTGTGCATCACATTCATGCATAGAAAATCCGGATAATTTTCGCGCAAAATTAAAGAAGCTATAGAGGGATCGAGGTCTCTCTTATTCTAATGAAGACATCAGGGCAGGTGCAATGGATTTCGACATGACCTCTACTGAATGTTCATGTTTGAGGGAAAACAGTTTGAGTTGAATATTCAAATACTTTATTTGAATTCAAAAGTAAATGAAAAGAATTAATTATAGAATTGGAATGGTAAAATTCTTGAATAAACAAATAGATATCATCATATTCACAATACATTTGAATTATACAATAATTTGGAATTATTATTTCAAAAACAATAAATATTACATAATATTTAATAATACAAGTGTATAAGAAGTACAACAATTAGTAACTAGTACAATTTACAAATGAAATAAAATAAAGCATTTACTTTATTACAATTAGAATAATCCAAAGTTTACAAAATGGATAAAGAAAACTACAAGTACTAAGAATAAAAATAATTTCTTTATTACAATTATATTGAAATTACAATGCTTTCCACCTCACCAAAATAAATAAATAAAAGGGTAAATTACAAAAGAATAAAGTAAAACCCTAAAACTATTTCTAAACTCAATTTCTTATTCATCTCTGGTATCCTCTTTTCTTCATATTCCTTTGTCCCTGCAAAACAGCACAAAAGCCAACAAAACAAAAGAAAAAGAAAGAAAATAAAGAGAATTGTTTAGGTGAATGCTACTCTCAGTCTGGCATAGTGTTGCTATGCTAATCTCATCATTGAGTATGGGGTAAAGGGGCCACATAGGATCTGTTCTTATCAAATTTAGGCTTCAGCCTTGAGCATCATTAGCATAGAGTTAATATTCCACTTGTCAACACCAAAAATAAAGCCTATCTTAGGATAAGGTCAAGTCAGTTGAGCTGATCAACATGGAAAAGATCTCAGCACTGAAACCTACACCAGGACAAGGTCCAGCAAGCTAGCAGCTTACACAACACATGCACAGCTCTATGCTATCAACACCACAAGAGATCACCACATATAGAAAGAGCACAGCCGTAGCTAGCATAACCAGTCCATATCCGCAATTCCAGAGCACTAGTTTCAACACTAAAACCTTTCCAATGCATCACAACCACATCACTTGCACTATGGTTGCTTCAAGAAGCCATCCAATAGTTAGGACAAGGAGGAGTAGATCAAGCAAGCAGCCAAAAAGGAGCTAGGAGATGAAGGTTACAAGAACAAGTTACAGCAGGTGATCTGAAGCAACACCAAAACTCCCACAAGATCATCAGCAGCCCATTGCAAGCTTATCTGTCTACTCATCAACAACAGGTAAGAATTACCAGAAGAAACCACTAGATCATGCAGCATCTGTTCATATATATTGTACATAGATCTGGGAACACAAGGGAAACAATACACATCTATCAGCTCCATCTACCCTTCAACTAGATTTTCATCTAGGAGTATTAGAGGTCAAGATTCTCTTAGACTAGCATGCAAGTGGCATGTCTAGATCATCACTGAGTCCAAAAAGGAGGCAACAATAAAAATCCGTTCTTCTAAATCAAATAATTTGCCACAGCCTTTGCATCCTTGGCAGGGACAAATAGCAGCAAATCAAACTGTTTGAATCTACTGTTGTGCACACTCCACATGGGAGGCACCACATCAGCAGATTCAATAATAGTAGAAGCCACTAAATTGTTTAACACTAAACATCAAGTACCAAATCTGTTCTTATTCAAAAGAAAGCTTCAGACTTTTGCATCACTAGCTATAAGCCTATCTCCATACTATACCACTCAGGTTACATCATAGTAGTATTTTCCAACAGCAGTTTATGCTAATTAAAATTCACTACTTTGCACACTCTTGAATGAGGCACCACAGTAGTTAATTCCAGTTAGCAGAAGCCACTATTCTAAGGGCCACTGATCATAAATATGATTGCTTGATGGATAGTAAATGACAAGGAAACATATACAAGTTTACAAATCATTTTCCTAGCTTAAATTGCTAGGAATCATTCCCAATATACTTTCTCATATAGACAGTATAGATTAAGCAACCAATTTCACTTGCAGATAATCACCAAAGAGTTCTTATCATTTCCCTAGTCAACCAACATTAAAAATTTAGATCATTTTCCTAGCTATATGGCTAGGAATCATTTGTGTGTAACAACTCTGTCATACTGACAGACATAGAATTCAGTTGAACATTATGAATCCATAACTCATAAAAAAGAAATATGAGTACCACCACAGGATTAGATTGGCAGTGCCAATGCATAGCTTACACATATCCTAATTCAATTCCAAGAGCATCCCATAGTTTCTGTAATAAATCCAGGAAGTCTACTTATATCATTTCCCTGAATACCTGCTTCCAGGAATCATTTGGAACATCAGCTGTCAACATTGATAGCTAAGTTTAGTTCAATACATACTTTAGATCATCCTTGAACCAAAGGTTCAATAACTCAAAGCCTAACATATTATCATCTTAACCAACTACCAATTTAACCTCATTCTTTTAGCAAAACCAATTGTTTCCTGATCAAACTAACAGCCAAAGGTAGCTGTACAAGTCACAACTACCAAGAATTGGTACTGTGAAATTGAGATACCTGTGCTACACTTTAGACCTGAGGATATCGGTAATCACAAACCTCTCCTCTAACAAAAAATTCACAAGCTATCCAATATATTTCATCAACACAATTTCCTCCACTTAGCAATTCAAAGGAAATCAGATCCTTATCATACCAACACTAGGACAACGCATTTGTGCTACTTAGGATAATCCTATCATCACAGAGAGAAATCTGGAGAGGATTCAAGTGGAGAAAAGAAAAGGAGAATCCCCACTTACCCGTGGTCCTCGCTTGGAAATTGGAGAAGAAGCAGACCGACGGTGAAGATTGACGTGGCGGCACGAGGAGCACCGGTGGCGCTCAACCCGCGCCAAGCCTTACCAATAGCACCCAAGAGGAATCGACAACGAGCCACAGCAGCATGGTAACACGAGGGTGCTGCAGCGCTGCTACCTGTGCCAAGCCGTATCAGCTCCAACCGCATGTCGCAGAACCATCATCAACGCCAGGAGGAGACAGGAGTATCACCGGCTCACGACTAAGTCGAGGCGGCGAAACCCTAGCTCCAGGGAGGGGGTCAGCGCAGCCAGAAGGATAAGCGGCGGGAAACAGAGGAAGGAGGTCAGGCTAGATAGCGCCAACAAGCGTTTGTGGTGGGCGCTGACGGACGACTGCGCCGGAGGCGGCTGGCGGCGGCCGGGGCGACAAGCGGCGGCGCTGGCGGCGCACCCCGCGTAGGAGAGGAACGCGAGAGGGATAAGGTTGTGTCTGTGTGCGTGAGTCTGAGCATAGTATGGTGAGGGGTGGGCCGGGGGTGAGGGGTCTGGCATGGTCCAGTTGGGCCAGGCCAGCCCACATACCCAACCTAACGGCCCAAGTTGATTAGGTTAGGAAATAAAATAAAAAGAAAAAATGAATGAATTACTAAAATAACCTCCAAACATTTTTAGCTATATAAAATTATAGACAAATCATAAAAATACATTTAACATGTTAGAATTATCATACAGGCAAAATCTATCTAATAAAAATATAACTTTATTTATTTAAAATAAATATAAAGTAAATAATTATTAACACCATTAAATCCTAAATGAAATTTTATAAAATAAGAAAAAAACCCTAAAAATAAATAAAAAATTATTTTTACATATAAAAATAACTCTACTATTTTATAAAAATACTAATTTAGAGTTTTACAAATAAAACATAAAGCAAAGATTTAAAGACACTTAATGCTTTGATGAATTTTATCAAAATAAATATAATACTTAAAAATAAATAAAATTCATTTTTAAGGTCTTGAATAAATATATTACACTAGAAAAATATTAAATATATTATTAGAAAAGTCTTTAATATTTGAAATAATAAATCCTTACCTAATACCTATTTTGTGAATTCCTTAAAAATAATTGTTAAGTAAGAAATAATCACAATTCTTCTAAAACCTTGAGCAATTAGTGTCTTTGTACTAAATTCCAAACCCATAACTTAAATTCATAATCAAAATTAAGTATAACTTTTAACTTTAAAATATTCTTTTAAAAATCTTATTAAGAATCCTTTTAAATAAACATTGGGTATCACCCATTTATAAAATCTGGTGAATAATCATTATATCTTAACCATTATTAACATAACTTTAAATTCTAACAAACTACTAAGATCATCTAATTATGCTCCCATTAAATAAATACAAATTATTTTCTTAATAAGCAAAACAAATTTAATCTAAATCATTCACTTAAAATATAAAGTGAATAATTCCACACCTTAGTTATACCCATCATAAATCCAAAACTTGGGAATAATTAAAATATATTACATCTTAAGTTTACTTACCCCTTTAAAGTTAACTTTAGTCTCAAAGTTTATAAACATCATGTCTAATAACTACTTATGTTTTTATAGTTAACTTTGGTCTATTTAACCTAAGACATAAAGCATCTCAAATCCAAACGAAGCAATCAAACATCAAAAGATATTAATTATGTTCTATTAAATAATAAAGATTGTCTAAACCTTAGAAAGGAAATATTTTCTTCAAATGATATTCTTTTTGCCACTTCAAACAATCATTTCATAATAAGTTCTTTAATTCTTAACAACTCAATTCCAAGGATGTTTATCAATACACACCAAATGAAAATTAACTCTAAAACATTATTTTATACTTTACTTGTATATTTTGGGGTTGATAACACTTAAGTTCTTTATACATACCATTACCTGTAAAGTAAAACTTGAAGATAAATCAACTTTTAAAAGAATTACCTAAACTCACTTCACTCAAAAGTATTGGGGATTCACTTTGGGAGTTTTACAAAATGCATAGCATTACTTATGCATAATTGCATATTGCTTCTTTAAACATTAGTCCTTACCGGACCAATGATGCTGATTTCAGATATTGGATCTTTTATATTGTCTTGAAGACCGTGAGTGCATAATCTTGCAATCACAAAAGGCAAGTTCACACTTGATCATGTCATTTGATTATTTTCTGTAAAGTATTTTACAAATCCAGTGTTGTCATCACCTGCATTTGAAAAAGGTCAGAAAACACTATTTTCATAATAATATGATTATAGGTTATTTACCATGAGGTAATAACCTACTATAGGAGTTCTGGTGGTAAAGGAACATATTATATAGGACTTAACAACCCATGTCGCCAGTGATTCTTGCGCCGTATATTACACGTTGACCATGAGATTTGGAATGGGACGAAGAAGTCAGCTTTATCTTTTCCCTCTCGCATGGAGCCGGATGTGCGGGTCGTGGCTGTTATCACTCGTAGCATGCATATTATATGGTAATTCGTAGAGGATATGCAGCAT
The DNA here is from genome assembly GCA_916181665.1 of Avena sativa. NCBI lineage: Eukaryota > Viridiplantae > Streptophyta > Magnoliopsida > Poales > Poaceae > Avena > Avena sativa. The sequence continues at coordinate 364,996,247 of OV702297.1, read as the reverse complement.
ATGGGTGGGAGCCCTCAACGTCCCACGATAGTTCCGGCATCTGAATGGTATGTAGTGCCAATTGCCGTAATTCAATAGGTGGGCTGGCGTACACCATGGAGACATGTGGGGTCGTGGAGAAGGCAGTGATTGGCTTGGGTCTTAGTCTGGGCCTCACACCAAGGAAGTGTGAACGGGTTCGTGGCCCGGATGTGCAACAAAGCTAAGATCTCTCATGGGTAAAGTGATGCACCTCTGCAGAGTGTAAGAACTGTAACTTGTTACTCCCTGTTCGGGGAAGGAGCTGCGAACGCGGCGGGAAAGGAACTCCATGAAAGTTCTGGTAACCCATGAAGACTGATGGACATAGTTTTTCAGAATAAAAGCAACCTTTGAAGAAATGTTTACGAAAATTTGCATTTCCTACGACCTATGGTCTGTGGCTGTAGATATAGTGCATCAAACACTCCTTTTCTAGTGAACTTGCTGAGTACGATCGTACTCAAAGTATCTTCTTAACCCTTGCTAGGTTCTAAAGCCAGTACAGACGATGTCTACATCAAGTATGCTCCAAAAATCATCATCAAAATCCCAAGCTCTTCAATGAAGTCAAGAAAGTCAACATATACACCAACTCAAGTGAAGACAAAGTTGTAGATTAGATAAGAATAGAATCTCTAGCCATAGAACCTATTTATGTAGTGTATTGCAATAGCAGCAATGCCAGACCATTAGTTAAGATATTAGTCTTAATAGTATAATAGTTTTGGAGTTATTTATTTTTGATTCTTCTTTGTAACAAGTTTCTTTCTCTCTCTTTAACTTAGAGTGTTCTCTGGATCTTGTGTAAAGAGTTGAGTTGTAACCTATAGTCATGTCTTGGACCTGTCGTGTTTCTGTTGTACCACTCTGAGGGATGTAATACTAGTGAACGGTGTTTCATTGGTGTTATGTCAACGACTATAGTGTACTACATCATGCAGTGGTATGCTAGGTCACTGCACTGCAGCTCTGCTCCTCAAAAGGATTCATGCCATACGTACTTAGACCAAACCATAAGTTCCTTGCGTCACCTGCAAAGTCCGGGAAGTTTGTCTTGATTTTTCTCCACTGTGACCCATCAGCAGGGTGTCTCAAATTCCCGTCTTTCTTACGGTCTTCTTTGTGCCATCGCAACAACCTGACATGCTCTTTGTTTCTGAACATGCGTTTCAACCTTGGTATTATAGGAGCATACCACATAACCTTAGCAAGAACCCTCTTCTGGAGGGGCTCTCCTTCAACATCACCAGGGTCATCTCGTATGATCTTATACCGCAATGCATTGCATACCGGGCATTTATCTAAATTCTCATACTCCTTACCGCGATAGAGGATGCAGTCATTAATGCATGCATGTATCTTCTGCACATCTAATCCTACAGGACAGAGAGTCTTCTTTGCTTCAGACGTACTCTCGGGAAGTTCGTTATGTTTTGGAAACTTCGGCTTCATTATTTTTAGCATCTTTTCAAATGAGGAGTCAGTTAGACCACACTCTGCCTTCCATCGCAGCAATTCCAGTGTGGTACCGAGCTTTGTGCTGCCATCTTTGCAATTTGGGTACAACAATTTTTTGTGATCTTCTAACATGCCCTCTAACTTCAACTTCTCATTTTTTGTTTCACAGTCTCGCTTTGCATCAGAAATGACCCTACCAAGTTCATCAGCGGGCTCATCTGATGCCCGTTCTTCACCTCATTCCTCTTCATTGTCTTCCATTGTAGTATCACTATATTCAGGAAACATATGATGATAGTTGTTATCATCATCTTCTTCGTCACTGTCTTCCATCATAACCCCTCTTTCCACGTGCTTGGTTCAGCAATTATAGTTGGGCATGAAACCTTTCATAACCAGGTGGCTGCGAATGATTTTCGAGGAAGAGTACTCCTTGTTGTTCCGACATTGAACACATGGACAACGTATAAAACCATTATCTTTGTTTGTCGTAGCCACATCGATAAATTTATCCACGCCTTTAATGTACCCGGGTACACGCCGGTCACCGTACATCCATTCCTGACCGTTCATCTGCATCATATAATTAAGTTTATCAAAAACGGGACATCATAAATAGTGAAATGACCAATTCACATCGACACATGCATTGTATCAATGACAGAGAAGAGATAAGATTGCTAACCTCGATCGAGGGAAATAAAGAGGAGAAAGCTCAAGTGCGTCTCGGACACCTTCTATATTTTTGTTCTGTGAGAAATTGAACGGGATCATTCACTCAAACATTTCATCAAACACCTTGAATGCATGCATAGAAAAAAAATAAACTAGCACACCTCTCACACCTTCCACCAAGAAAAAACAGAGGGGAGGCAGAGGGCTGGGGCGTCGTATTTATAGAGGGCGGGATCATACTTCCCGGTTTGTAACACAAACCGGGACTAAAGGTGTGTGCCATGCAACGTGGCTGACGCCCAACCTTTAGTCCCGGTTTGTGTTACAAAACGGGACGCATGACCCCTTAAGAACCGAGACGCATGCCTCCGGCCACCATGCCCGCTCTAACCGGGACACGTGCCAACATTAGTCCCGGTTCGTGGCGCAACCGGGACTAATGCTGTTAGGGGGCGCGAACGGATAGCCTATTTTCTACTAGTGTGGCTAAGCATGTCGAGCAATGCTTCTTAATTACCGACCCGTCAAGGCCTAGCCGTGTCATCATGAGGAGAGGAAAAAGGGACCTCGTCGGAATGGATGGAGTCGCCAAAGAGAAAGACTTTGACAGACTCGTCGGAGACCCGATGATGGAAGAACCTAATGAAGACTATGCAACATACACAAGAAGAAGAAGAAGGACCACACTACCTAGGTCGCCAGCTACAACAACTCCATACACAAAGAGTCATGAATATGAGACTAGCAGGGTCAAGTCAAAAAATACCAAGCAGAAGGGCAAGAAGAAGAATCAGAGTGCGAAGAAGAAACAGTAGTATTTTGGTGTGGTGTATCACTTATTAATGATTTTATGTATAAGTGTGTACTATACTATTAAACTCCTACGGAGGCGACGGATCATTTCCAACTAGCTTAATTATCCATCATTTTATGTGTGTTTGTTGCCTCCGACGGAATTGCGCTATCAGTTTATGTGTGTTTGTTGCCTCCGACGAAATTGCGCTATCATTTTATGTGTGCATGTTTGCCTCCGACGGACTATCATTTTATGTGTGATTTTTGCCTTCGATGGAATTGCGCTATCATTTTCTGTGTGTTATTTGTTGCCTCTGACGGAATTGCGCTATCATTTTATGTGTGTTTGTTGTCTCCGACGGAATTGCGCTATCATTTTATGTGTGTTTGTTGCCTCCGACGAAATTGCTCTATCATTTTATGTGTGCATGTTTGCCTTCGATAGACTATCATTTTATGTGTGTTTTTGCCTCCGATGGAATTGCGCTATCATTTTATGTGTGTTATTAATTGTTGCCTTCGACGGAATTGCGCTATTATTTTATGTGTGTTTATTGCCTCCGACAAAATTGCGCTATCATTTTATGTGTGTTATTTGTTGCCTCCGACGAAATTGCGCTATCATTTTATGTGTGTTTGTTGCCTCCGAAGAAATTGCGCTATCATTTGATGTGTGTTTGTTGCCTCCGACGAAATTGCGCTATCATTTTATGTGTGCATGTTTGCCTCCGACGAACTATCATTTTATGTGTGTTTTTGCCTCCGATGGAATTGCGCTATCATTTTATGTGTGTTATTTGTTGCCTCTGACGGGCGCTATCATTTTATGTGTGTTTGTTGCCTCCGACGGAATTGCGCTATCATTTTCTGTGTGTTTGTTGCCTCCGACGAAAATGCGCTATCATTTTATGTGTGTTATTTGTTGCCTCCGATGGAATTGCGCTATCATTTGATGTGTGTTATTTGTTGCCTCTAACGAAATAATTGCGCTGTCATTTTATTTATGTTTGTTGCCTCCGACGAAATTCGCACTTCAACAACAAACCGAGTCGAGCAAACGAGTGCTCGTTAAACTCGTTGAGTTTTGAGTTTTATGTCCAGCCCTAGACGGAAAGTGCGCTGGCCCCACCCAGTAGTGAATAGTGACCCTGGCCCCACCTAACAATACCACCAGCGAATTCGCACCAAACCGCCGGGGGTAGCAAGGGTTGGCCCCACTTGCCAGTATCAATACCACCGGCGAATTTGGACCAAACGCCGGGGATAGCACGGGATGGCCCCGCCTGCTAGTGACCCTAACTTTAGCACCGGCGTATTTGTGAAAACGCCGAGGGTAAGGTGCCTATGGGTCCCACTCACGGGATAAGGTTTTTCCCTCCCTCTTAGATTAGATCGATCCCCACCCGTCTCGATCGAGCGCCGATCTGCCGCCGTCTGCCGTCTTGAGTGCGCGCCCGTCGTCGTCCCCGTCGACCCGCCTCGTCCACCGTCAGCGAGGTGAGTCCCCCCGACCCCTCTCCCCTCCCTTCCTCTCTCCCCTCGCCCTCCACTACCTAACCATCTCCACCTCGTAGGAGCCCGCCATGGACGGAGCCGCGCCCCCCTCGTCGAACACCCGGAGGAGGAGGCCCCCGTGGAGAAGGAGACCACCGTGGAGGAGGCCCGGAGGAGGAGGAGGAGACCGCCCGGAGGAGGAGGAGTAGGAGACCACCGCGTCGCCGTTGCCGTCCCGTCCGCCGATCACCCGCAGGTACCACCTTCCCCCTCTCCCGTCTGGAGGAGCAGTAGCAGCATGGATTTACTAGTTTAATCTGCCTATTGGGATTAATCACTCTTATCTTACCTAGCATCGCAAGAACCTGGACTGAAATGGATGACACACTTGCCTGCTGCGTGTGAAAGTCAGCCTTAATCTAGTCTGCAAGATTGGTTCATTGCTCATTGTTGCATGTACAAGATGTACTTAATAAGTTGGTTAAATAGTGCCCTGGTTTGTCTATAAGTTGGAATATGCACTCTTTCAGCTTTTAAACAAAGTAAAATGAATTTGTTGTTGAAACTGCTGGAAGTAACATAATGGTGTCGTCTGCAAAAGTGAACCTCATTCCTTCAATAATCCTCTGGATAACACATTATGAAGTAGATTTTTTATGCTGAAATGTAGCTTATTGGTCAATTCACTATTAGCATTAGCAGTACAAGTTTTTCTCTTTGTTTAGCGCGTGATAGCACAAGCTTTGTGGTCTTGTTGAAGTTCTGGCTTTCTAGAATCACCTACATTATTCCTTTTGGTCGCTGTGGAGGCCATAGTAGGGATCTCCCAGCTAGTCTTTTGGCGAGGAATCTTTGTCTTGATTCTAAGTAAGATCGATGTTGCTCCTGGGATTGTAAGTCATTGGTGCTTGTTTCTGTTGATTTGTAGCCTGTACATTTCTAGAACTGCACTTGTTGAATTACTGGAACTGCACTTGTTTGAATTAGCTTGGATTACTATAACTACACTTGTTTGATTTGGGTACTCCTCCTTTGCGTGTCAAAGCCACCATTACTGGCGGCTATAGAACTGCACTATATTGCAAATTGGGAATTATCAGCAAATTTCAACATTAGATCCATACACAAAATTGCAGATAAATCCAATCACCTAAATATATGCAAGCATTTGATTCAAATATAGTTTTGAGATGCATATGTTATGGGCGCTAGCAGTAGTACTCCTGAGATTCTTGCAGTAGTACAACAATTGTAAGTGCATTCCTTGAGAGATCTAATTAGTGAATGATGTTTAGTATACTAGTACAAGTTTAATGTGTGATTTTAGATAACCAACACTACATGTTTTATTTTCCACATAATCTTCCTGAATGTGAACTGTGTGTACACCGACTTACATGAGTCAGTACATATAGGTGAAAAGTCTGTTTTGGAAGCAGTACATATATGGCAGCAGTACATATATTGGCAGTACACCGGCTTACATGGAGATCTAGGTAGCAGTGCATATATTGGCAGTGTCACATGAGAACAACTCAACTAGTAATAATTAACACATAGGTGAAAAGCATCTGATATTGTCTATTTTGGATATTGTATAAAGTCTGTTTTGGATATTGTATAAAGTCTGTTTTGGATATTGTCATTGGATTTTAGATATTGTACAGGTCTGTTTCCCTTAGGATTTTAGATATTGTACATGTCTGTTTTGGTGCCAAATATGGTGGTTGTAGCTGAATGTTGTGCAGGTATATTGAGTGCCAATGTTTCGCCGGAATGTCGATTAATTTCTATTCCGGCGAATTTCTGGCACTCAGGCATGACCATTTTTAGCAAAGGTCATGTCGGATTTTTGCCGTGAATTTGTATATCTAAAATCCTTTTTTTTGCTTGTCTAGTGCTCGGTATAGCCATGTCGTCTTCTGGAAACCGCAACGAAGACGATCGGGGACAGCGAGACTTAGAGGAGCACTACAGGCTCATGTCCCAGGAGATAGAGCTAGAGGAGGTAGGGGGCCGGGGCGAAGAAGATGACGAGACCACCGATAATGGCGGTGAGGAGATGGGCGTCGATGACCGCCTTGATGGCGGTCATGAGAGGGGCGACGATACCACTGATAGTGGCGTCATCGGGGGTGGCTCGGAGACAACAACGTCGGCCAAGAGGGAACGGAAGAAGCGGCGACTGAACACGGTTGGCACCACGAAGGAGACATTCATAGCGGTGGACCCCAAGACCGGTATCCCTACGGAGCCGAAGCATCTCGCGAGGGGGTACGGCCTCCAGCTGGGAGCTATCCTTCAGGACGTCGTCAATGTCAACGAGACGAAACTCCTAACGAAGAAGAAGAAGCATCTGTAGGACCAACTCCTCTTGCGGCTGCACACGCGGTACCTGTTCCCCGAGGGCTTCACGAGCCTGGATCCCAAGGAGAACATCGTGAACAAGTTCGCCCTCGGCAGGTTCACTAGGAACATCAGCGGATATAAAACCATGCTAAGGGGGATGATTGCTGACAACGAGCCATGGGAAGAGATCAAGCGCCACTTCCCGCGGCTTACGCCTGAGGACTACACGCGCTTCTTGGAAAACGAGGAGCTATCCTACACCAAGGATTAGTCGGCCTAGGGAAAGGAGCTGGCGGAGAAGAAGCTAACATCGGTCGCCACTGTCTTGGCTGCCGTGGCTACGACGGCAAGGCGGACAAGTGTCAGAAGAAGGACCAGGCCTACACAGAGAAGGGCATCGAGAACCCTTGGGCCAAGTACAAGAACCTGCTCTTCAGGGCATTTGTCAGGTCCCGGTACCGTAAAGAGATGGATGGGAAACTTGTCACGAGCCCTACAATGGTGGAGGGTGTTGTCTTGGTCACCGACCCGAAGGTGGTGCAAGTTGAGAACGCAGTGGTAAGAAATTTGCCCGTCTTACTAGTTTCATACTACTCACCACAACTCCATCTCTAAAATTCTTCATGCTACTTGCAGCTCTCAGAAGAAGCTAACGAGTCTGGCTGCTTGTCCCAGACGTCGATGGGCAAAGTCCCGTGGGACAACCATTTTATCAGGGGCTTGAACATCGTGAAGGAGCAGCCGCCGTTGAAGAGGCCGGCAAGAGGCCGTGTCCCTGGCGCGAGAGGAGGTCGCCAGCATGTCGATTATGGCTTGGACGTGCCCACCACCAAGGACTCGCTGCAGGCGAAGAAGGACTGAGAGCACGTGGCTCTATTGGATAAGGTGGCCAACTTGGAAGCAACCTTTGAGCAGCACGTCCAAGCCGCGGTCCAAGCCGAGGTAGAAACTAGGGTCCAGGCAGAGGTGGCCAGCAAGGTTGATGGCGTGGTGGCCAGCCGGTTCAATGAGATCATTCCTGGAATGGTGGATTCGATCTCCACTTACTTTGCTAACAGCCAAACGGGAACACTCCCGGTGATCATCCTAGGCGGCAGAAACTCGGGCAACATGCGGCCTCATGCTACATGGGCTCAAGACGCACCTATATTGGTGACTCCACCCGCCGACGCCAATGCAGGTGCTAGGGATCAGGATTCGTCGGCCATGGGGGCAGCCAGCAAACCCTCGATTACTTGCACACCCTGCCTCGGTCCCTCGACGCGAGCCGAGCTCGACGCTCTCATGGTAATTAATTGTGCCTCTATGCAAGTTTATTACTTCGTCGCCGCCCCTCTATGACCAACACATGCATGTTTCTTCACAGGATCAAAGTGTTCCTTGCACCATGCTCATGTATGTGGACAACAAGCTCAAGGATGTTGCAAGGGGAAGCATCATGAACCCAACACACCGGACGTTCCACTGCAAGCCTATGGACGATAGAGTGCACCGGGTTGAGGTGGATCGGTCGTTCTCGGGATGCGCACACTTGGTTCCTCCTCATCAACCCTCGGGTGCCCAAGACGAGCTGAAGGTCGGGCAACTGAAGAATCATGTCCTTCTATGGCTGAAAGCCCTACTTCGGCTGAAGACCGCTGAAGAAATGGTCACTCCAACATCTGTGCATGCGACGGCAAGCCAAGAAAGGGTCACTCTAGCGTCTGCGCCTACGGCGGCAAGCCAAGAAAGGGTTACTCCAGCGTCTATGCCTGTGACGGCAAGCCAAAGGTGACGAGGGTTCAACTCGTCAATGCCCATTGTTATGGACTTGGGTTTTGGAGAAGTTGGGGATGCTGGAGATCGTGGAACGGTTAACAGACAAGTAACACGGGGAGACGAGGTTTACCCAGGTTCAGGCCCCCAGAGGGAAAACCCTACTCCTGCTTGTCTTCTCTTTATTACAGTGGAACCGAAGGTTACAAGGGTGCGCAGATGCAATCTAGCATGAGGTGCGTATGAGGTGAGTTGAGTTCCTCCTCGTCGTGCCCTCCTAGCCTTTATATAGATAGGCAGGTCTCGGGTGTAGGTCGAGTCGGTTAAAGATTAGGGTTTTCCCCTTTGAAATTCTATCTACTCTTGTCTTGTTCTCCAAGGATCTGAAGGCGTCATGGGCTTGGGCCACCTGAAATCTCCACAGGCCGCGTATCTTGTCGTGGGCCTTCCCTTGGGCTGGACCAGGTATGCTAACGTAGTATACTCGTGGGGTATAACCATGTCAGTAGCCCCCGAGTGTTCAGTCGAATCATAGATTCGGCTGAGGACTCTTTCAATCTTTCCGGTGCAGTTGGACATGTGTGTAAGAGAAAATATTTTAGTTCGTAGGGGTTGTTGATGCGTGTGCCTGACTTTCCCGACGGATCAGGGCCAGTTAACTGTCATAGGACAAAAAACATGATCTTCTTCAGACCCGAGTCCCCAGACTCGAATTTGGAACGAATGCTGGTGTAATTCGACTCATGCCGTTGAGGTCTTATAGGAGTTGAATCCCAGTGATTTTCAAGTGATGTACCCAACGCGTCCGTCAGAATTTTTCATCGCGCCCGTTGACACGGTTTTTTACTGGCAAAGCGCAGTCAGGTGCGGTTACCTGGCCATCAGATGGTATCTGTAGGTCTTATCCTTGCGTAGCGGATGCAGCATCCGGAATTTTATCACCGCGGAGGTATTTTGAGTGGACAAGGAGATTACTTCTCACTTAGAGTTGGTTTGGGCAAAGTTGCCAAAAAGTGTTTTTGTCGTGTTTGGTCCGAAGGATAGAAGTCAAAGAAATCATATGGTGCACGACCAGCGCTCCCTATGGGAGTAGCTCCCGAGTGTCTATTCGAGTCGTAGACTCGAGCGGAGACTTTAGTTCAAGTATTTGTAGCTTCAGGTTTGAAGGACACAATTTTTTCGGATGCTTGAACAATCCTGCCTATGGGAGTAGCCCCCGAGTCCTTAGTGGAGTCATAGACTCGACGTGGGACTCAAAGATAGTTGAGAGGTGCAGTACCTTAATCATGTCTCGGGTGTGCGGCCATCGCTCCTGATAGGAGTACCCCCGAGTAGTTGTTTGAATCATAGATTCGAATAAGTACTTGATTTATCAGCCGAATATTTCCAGCCGTTGCTAGATTGGTTTTGATGACATTAGTGCTGACGATCGGTGACCTCAATCGTCTGCGGGGCCAGAAACGACGTGACAGGACGAACGTAGGTCCCGCTGTCTGACTTGGAGTTGACTAGTGATGCGCGACGTGGCGAGAATATGGAGTATCCTTGGTTTCCGTGCGTAGTGGACGGCGTGCTGGCGACGGTTCGTTGCTGTGCTGACATGTGTAGGGTTAGATTTTGCTTGTGCGCTAGGGCTTCTGGATCGACGGTTCTTGTTCATCATCTTAGTCCTTTATAACCGTGGGTAAACAGTGATTTTGTTTTACCCCTTGCCATTTGCTTTCGCCATTGCCTCCATTTTCGCGAGCACTGTCTCTCATCTTGTGCTCTGGAAGTTCTCCACGTATTTCCTTCTTCCTTTCTCCACGCTCACCGCCGCACTCGCCGTCGCACGATGGGAAAATCAAGGAAGGGCGCTACTGGAGCTGGTTCGAGCGCCGCTGCCGGCGGCAAGAAAGTTGCTACTGCTACTCGTACCACCGACAGCGGGTGGAGGCGCACGGATGTGCGCGACATTGACCCACGCAAGTTGCACGACGCGGGGTTGATCCCGTAGAACAAGGAGGACGTCCAGATTCCTGGCGATGAGGTAATCCCCCGCCCACCCGTAGGGTTTTGGGTGATGTTCGTTGCCTTCGTTCTTCGCGGCCTCTCTCTTCCTGTCCACGATTTCCTTCGTGGACTCCTTTTCTTCTATGGGATTCAGATTCACCATCTGTCTCCCAATTCTCTTCTCAATATTGCTTGCTTCATAACGCTTTGCGAGTGCTGGCTCGGCATCGAGCCACACTTTGGCCTCTTCTAGAATCTTTATTCCGTGAAGTGGCAGTTTGGCACCGGCAGAATCTATCCGCTTGGTGGATGCATCATCTCCCTTCGTCCTTTTGTCCAATTCTTCTCCTTTTCTATCTGCAAGTTCGTACAGCAGTGGCGCTGGAAGTGGTTCTACATCCGCGATGCTAAGCTGGACGGTCAGCAATATGGGCTCGCCCCCTTCGACTCCAAGCAGGAGATCGTCCGAAAAGATCGTGGAAGAACCACATCTTGGAGGGTGAACCTGCAGAGGTGGAGAGGCTCTACCAGCGGGTGGAGGCTCTTCAGCTAGTGTCGGGCAAGGAGATCAACGGTGTCGACATCATCTGCACCTTCCTCAAGCGTCGGGTGCAGCCGCTATAGGCAAGGGCGCACCCGATGTTCCTCTACACCGGCCCCAGCGACCCGACGAGGGTTTCATCCGAAGAGTTATCTTCGGGTGACCTTGATAGGGCCCTTCGCCCCTTTCTGAAGTTCAAGGCTGATGAGGACCTTCCGGGGAAGTCGTTGACTCCCCCTCTTAGTGCTGATAAAGGAGTTCCTCAGGTGATGCATGTTCGGGCGCGTAGCGTGTTTTGTGAGTGTTTGCTTTTTACTGTAGTTGCTGATGTTCTTTCTCTTTTCCTTTTGCTTTGCAGCGCCTCCAGGTCATGGGGACCATGCCTCCTCTGCCTGAGAAATTTAGGGAGGCGCCAGACAACGAGGAGGTGGACTCCGAATCTGAGCTTCCTCTAGCTCAGTCGCCTACCACGGATGCTCCGGAGGCGAGTGAAGGGCAAGCCCGAAAGCGCTCGCGGAGTAAATCTTTGGATGCTTCTACACCGCCATCTTCGAGGGGTCCATCCTTCCTCGAGCATCATGTAGAGGATGATGGTGCTTCTTCCGCACCGTTCCCGGCTGTGCCCTTTCGGGCAATGGCGCCACAGCTGTCGGCCAAGAAGAAGAAGAAGTAGAAGGCACCATCCGTTTTCAACTTGTCGGACATTGACTCATAAGTTTCTTCACCTGAATTATTTACTGCTACCTGTAGGTTGTTGTTTGATCAAGTTTTTCTTGCAGCCACTCCTCGGAGGGTTCTCTTAGTGAGGGCACTCAAGAGGCCGTAAGGGAGTCTGAGCTGACAACTCCTCCCCCTCAGGTGGTGGCCAACTCTGAGGACGATGAGCCGAACCTCTCCAACCGGGAGGCTCGGGTAGTTGTTACTCAGAAGACCGCACGCAGAACTTAGGAGTCCCTGCCTGAACACATAAGTAGTTTGCACTTTTATCTTGTGGGGGGAGCCCCCGAGCCCTTTTTCGGATGACATGTTGGTCAATTTTTCTCTTGCAGGCATAGCCCCCGAGCCCTTTCCGATGATTCTTTTTGGTATCCCTTCGTGCACAGCGCTAACCTACTCATCTAGCAGCATCTGGCACTGGAGGCCAGCATGCAGCAGCTTCGAGTTACGCACTTTGTTCACTCTTGTTTTACTTTGTTCGTTGAATGGGTCATACTTGTGTTGCTTATGTGAGTCTTGATGTTTTGCAGATGAAAATAATGTGGCCCTTCGACGACTGGATGCCCTCGAAAAGAGTCTCGGTCGAGCGGAGAAGCAAGCTGTGGATGCTGCGGAGGAGAAGGAGCGCCTGCAGAAGGAGTTTGCTGATGCTACCGAGGCTAGGGAGCGCCTACAGAGAGAGGCTTCCGATCGAGAGAAGCAGCTCGCTTCTGTGGTGGCTGCCCGCGAGAAGGAGGTGGTCGATAGGCTTATGGCTGCAGCCAAAGTTTTCTCCGGTAAGTTTCCGTTAACTTCTTTGCATCTTTTTTACTGAATCTTTCCTTGCTCTTATTCGAGTGCCTTTTATTTTCTGATTCAGACGCTTCGGGCATCACGTTTGATCATGGTGCCCTGGAGCATGGAGATGCTCTAGATGTTGCCATCGCAGCGGTCCAAGATCACTGTGGTACTGCTGCTAGCTCCCTAGTGAAGGCCAAGGAAGTTCTCCGGCACTTCTACAGGGAGGTCGTCCCCAAGGGCGCTGCTCTTGAGGATGTCGATGCTCTGGCGGATGCCCTATCGGAGGATGCTCCAGCAGCCTACAAGTGCAAGCAGAAGGGCATCGGCGCCTCCGTGGGGTTGGTGATGGCGATGGCGTCCAGAGCAGAGCTGGATCTACTGCATATTACCTCCCAGATGCCGACGGCTGCGGATGGCTCAGAGGTAGCGTTCACCATCTTTGCCTCTCGTTGTAAGCGTTACGAGCCGAAACTTATTGATCTGCTGGCGGAGTATGCGGCGAAGCAGCAGGAGGAGGCCAAGAGATGGCAGTCTGGCTCTGAGGCCACTCCGGATGCTGGTTCCTAGGCTCGAGTGTTGTAGTTAGGATAGTTTACCCTTTGCCTTTTGTAATGTAAGCTTTTGTTGATGAACAATCTCTCCTTATGCCAGGAGGTGGCCTTTGATGTTATAAATTATATTTCGAGCTATCACCAGAGATGTTTGTGATGTTCATATCCTTACTTGTTTGCCTTTAGGGTCCTTCGAGTGAGACTCCCGTTGATACTTAGACTGTCCCTGAGCCGCGACCATCTCTGGATGATGCGTCGCAGCTTGTTTTTCTTCGCGACCGCGTCCATAGCTTGGAGAAGGATATCCTTGGTGTTCGAGGCCAGCGGATGTGTGGAAGTCGAAGGCTGAGCTAGCCACTGCTAGAGAGGAGTTTTTGATGGGGGGGTTACGTCAGATGAGCGAGCAACTGCAATGTGAGACTTCGCGAGCTGTTGTTTTTGTTGGATGCGCCTTGTTTGTAAGTCATCTTGTTCTTTATGTTTGGTGCAGGCATCAATCTCGTTCCGAGAGAAGAGAAGGAGCGTGTTGCAGTTCATATGAATTGTATGACCCAACAGGACTTAGAGACTGGAGGCTTCTTCTGGATGGACCGTGATCGGGCCATCGTCCTTGCGACGATGCAAGATCGCGTGCATCAGGTTTCTCGGGTGCTGAGGTAGACAAGGATTTCCCTAGCGTCCACTTGGGTCGTCATGTTTCCCCTGGATGAGGCACCTTCCAACCTTTGGGGTCTGCTGGCAAAGTTTTGGGACGTGGGCCACGTCAAGGAGTTGGTACGGCGTCAGCTAGTCACTGGCGTGAAGGCCTCTCTTTCACTTGTTCGGCTGCATCGCCGTGATGTCGATCACGCGGCGGTGGCGACTCGGCCGCCCCTTCGATCAGATGGTAGTCTTTCGGATATGCGCCTGCATTATGCGGTTGTGAGGCAGTATGTCGAAGATATAGTAGACTTGTTCGAGCATCGGGCAAGTGTGATACTCCAGAATAGGTAGGTCCTATAGAGAAAACAAATTGATGTAAAATTTGTATGTATTCGAGTGGTCTTGTTGTGCCCTTTGTAGAGTTTATTTTTATTGGCACGTTGTGCTTTGTTATGTGCATATCCTTTTCGTTAGCCTGACATGGCCAGCTACTCAGGTTGTATGCATTGTTTTCAGTTGACGGTGTCGTGAGGTGAAGGCGTAGCCCCCGAGCATATTATGGCGAAAAGTAATGCAAAGAAAAATAAATTTCAGCCAAGATACTTAGCTTTTATTCATAGCGTAATCGAAGAGGTACATTATTCGGCTGAGTAGCCTTACTGAAAGTAAAGATGTAGCTCCTGGTAGAAACGTCGTAGACGTTCGATGTTCCAGGGGTTGGAGTATTCGACTCCTGATGCGATGTCCATGAGGCGGTAGGTGCCGCCTGGGATGACTTCTGTGACGATGTAGGGTCCTTCCTAGGGTGACTCGAACTTCTTCGGCCGCTCTTGTTTGAGTCGCAGGACTAGGTCTCCTTCAACGAAGGACCTTGGGCGCAACCGACGGATGTGGTATTTGCGGAGGCTCTGCTGGTAGACCACTGAGCGAGTTGCGGCGATGTCGTGTGCCTCATCGAGTGTGTCGACGGCATCTTCGAGTGCGGACGTTGACTCAGCTTCGCTGTAGGCGACGACCCGTGGGGCCTTGTGGCGTACCTCGGCAGGTAGTACAGCTTTGGCTCCGTGCACCATTAAGAAGGGTGTGAAGCCAGTTGCATTGTTCGGCGTTGTACGTAGGCTCCAGAGGACGGATGGTAGCTCTTCTTCCCAGGCTCCCGCAAGCCGTTCGAGTGGGCAGAGCAGGCGTTTCTTGATGCCGATGCCTATGATGTTGTTGGCCTTTTCGACCTACGCGTTGGTCTGCGGGTGTGCCACGGAGCCGTATGATATGTTTATGCCAAGGCCTTCGCAGAAGTCTTGGAACTCCTTTGAGATGAAGTTAGAACCGTTGTCCGTGATGATGTTGTGTGGCACGCCGAACCTGTAGACTATGGACTCGAAGAACTTGACAGCAGTTTTGCCGCTTTGATTGGTGACGAGCATGGCCTCGATCCACTTGGTGAACTTATCGACTGCGACCAGGAGGTAGACGTGGCCTCCTTTCGAAGATTTAGGCAGTTTGCCGATCATGTTGAGGCCCCATTGGGCGAAGGGCCAGGCCAATGGTATGGGCCTTAGTTCTGATCCTGTTGCGTGCGGTTTGTTCGCGTACCTCTGATAGGCATTGCACCTTCGGACGATGTCCTTAGCATGGTTCATGGCCGTTGGCTAGTAGAATCCAACTCGTAAAGCTTTGGCGACGAGGGTGCGACTGCCTGATGATGACCGCAGATGCCCTCATGGATGTCTTGGAGGATGGTTTTGCCATCTCCGATGGTGACGCACCTTTGGAGTACACCTGAAATACTATGCTTGTACAGCTCTCTATTGTGGAGGGTGAACGCTTTGGACCGGCGAGATATGTATCAGGCATCTATCGGATCATCGGGAAATTCTTTGTTTAGCAGGTACCAAAGGTACGGCTGCGTTCATGTCTCTTCAACCGCCATGACCTGCATCAGGCTGACCAGCTCGGCCTCGGTGTCAAGCTTTTCGGGTCCTTCATGTCCTTCTGGTGGCGCAGCTCCCGAGTGCTCTGCTTCTTCAGGTGATCCCTTGGGGATTTTCCTTTTGATAGAGGGTACGCAGATTTGTTCGAGGAACACACCTGGTGGCACCCGTGCACAGGTAGAGCCAATATTGGCGAGTCTATCGGCTTCCTCGTTGCTTTCCCGTCCAATGTGCCGAAGCTCGTAGCCGTCGAATTCCCCTTCGAGTGAATTATAGAGCGCGCGATACGCGATCATGTTGGCACTATGCGCATCACACTCGTTCATCATCTGCTGGACGACAAGATTCGAGTCACCGTAGATGATTAGGCGTGTTGCGCCGCAGATCTTGGCCATCCGCATTCCGTGAATGAGAGCCTCATATTCGGCTTCGTTGTTGAGGCGCGAAATTTCATCCGAAGGACGTATTTCATCTTGTCGCCTTGAGGGGACGTCAGTATGACGCCAGCTCCTACTCCAGCCTCACGTTTGGAGCCGTCGAAGTGCATCGTCCATGATTGCGTCATGTACGGAGTGTCCGGCAGCTGGAGTTCCATCCAGTGGACGAGGAAGTCAGGGAGGACATGAGATTTGATGGCCTTGCGCCGCTCATAGACTATGTCTAGAGGGGATAGCTCAATGCCCCCACAGGGTTACGCGTCCCGTGGCTTCGGGGTTGTTCAGGATGTTGGACAGTGGCGCCTCGTTGATGACCATTATCTGATGCTCCTAAAAGTAGTGGCTTAGCCGACGAGCTGTCATGAATACGCCGTAGGCGAGCTTCTGGTAGTGAGGGTACCTCTGCTTTGTTGGGGTCAGTACCTCGCTGAGGTAGTAGATTGGGCGTTGGACCCCATGGGTCTTGCCATCTTTGGGTCGTTCGACCACAAGTACGGTGTTTACCACCTGGTGCGTAGCTGTGATGTATAGCAGTACAGGCTCTCGCTCCTTTGGCGTGACCAGGACAGGCGAGGTGGAGAGCAGCCACTTGAGTGCTTCGAATGCATTGTCTGCTTCGGGTGTCCACTCGAACTTGTCCGCCTTGCGCAGCAGCTGGTAAAAGGGCAGGGCCTTCTCACCCATACGGCTGATGAACCTGCTTAGCACCGCGATGCGCCAAGCTAGCTGTTGGACACCTTTGAGGTTCTTTGGCTTCTCCATGGTCAGTATGGCCCGGATTTTCTTCAGATTCGCCTTGATCCCTTGTTGGGAGATGAAGTAGCCGAGTAGTTGGCCAAATGGGACGCCGAAGGCGCACTTTTCTGGATTCAACTTGATCTTGTAGTGATCAAGGTTATCGAACGTCTCGCGGAGATCGTCAATCAGTGTCTTGGCTTCCCTGGTCTTGATGACTATGTCGTCGACATAGACTTGGATGTTGCGACCGATCTGGTTTTTCAGACACGCCTGCATGCACCTATGGTGCGTGGCACCTATGTTCTTCAGCCCGAAAGGCATAGTGTTGTATAAGAACACTCTGAACGGCCTTATGAACGCCGTTTTCTCTTGATCTTCGACCTTTGGCCGAATCTGATTGTAGCCTGAGTAGGCGTCGAGGAAGGAGAGTTTCTCGCATCCTGCGGTCTAATCGATGATCTGATCGATCCGCGATAGAGGGAAGTGGTCCTTGGGACATTGCTTGTTGAGTGACGTGAAGTCCACGCACATCCGCAGGATGTCAGTGTCCTTTTTGGGGACCAGCACGGTATTAGCTAGCCACTCTCTCTCCTTAATTTCTCGGATGAAGTTGGCATTGAGCAGTCTATTGACCTCGATTCCAACGTCTTCGGCTCTTGGTTCGAACAGTCATCGGATCGACTGCTTGACTGGCCTTGCGTCGGGGAACACATTGAGTGCATGCTCGGCGAATTCCCTGGGAACTCCTGGCATGTCCGCAGGACACCAGGCGAAGATTTCCCAGAGCTCATGGAGGAATTCGACGAGCACGCTTTCCTATGCAGGGCTGAGGTCGTTGGCGATTAGCGCCGTCTTGGAGGCATCCTTTGGGTGGACCTGCACCTTTTTCGTGTTGACCGTGGAGTCGAACAACATATCGGGTGCGTTTTGCCTGGAGACTGGGGGTGCCCCATTGTCTATCACCTCTCGGAGCCTCGTGAGCTCCTCCTGCATGCCGAACGACTGGGAGATTCTATTGAAATCTCTATCGCAGTGGTCAGATCGGGTGAAGTTTCCCTGTACGGTGATGACGCCCCTGGGCCCTGGCATCTTGAGCAGCAGGTACGCGTAGTGCGGTACTGCCAGGAATCTTGTGAATGCCACGCGCCCGAGGATGGCGTGGTACTGTGATGGCTAGTCCACCACTTCAAACTCCATCCGCTCGCGCCGGAAGTTTTTGGGCTGACTGAAGATGATGTTGAGCCATATCTTTCCCAGGGGATATATGCCCTTCCCTGGGACTATGTCGTGGAACATCGTGTCGGATTGTTCCAGGCTGCACAGCGGGATCCGCATCGATGCGAGGGTGCTGGCGAACATCAGGTTGATGTTGTTACCGCTGTCCATGAAGACGCGGCTCATTTCGAATCCTCCGATATGCACCTCCAGCACCAGGGCAGCATGACCTGGGCGAGGGATCTGACGGGGGTGATCCGAGCGATCGAACGTGATGCAGGACTCCGAACTGCTGAGGTTCTTAGGGATAGCAGGTGGAGCAGTTATGGCTAGGCTGACCTGTCGGGTGATCTTCTTTTGCACCTTGTTGGTAGGGCGTCCCTTCTGGATCATCAGGGATCCTTTTGGCGGCGGGTATCCGCCTGTGCCGTTGTTTGGCGCAGGTGCGATCGCTGGATTCGAGGGTCCAACGAGTGGAGGTGGAGGAGCTCCGTGGGAGATATCACCTGGTGCAGGTGCGGGCCCAAACCCAGGGTTCACGATCTGGCACTGCATTTGGGTGAGACCCTCGCTGAGCTTTTGGAACTCGCGGCAGTCCTTTAGCATGTGGCTGACCTTATTTTTGCCATCTTGATTGTCGATGTCGAAGTGGATGGTGCAAGGACCAAACAACTTGTCGTATGCCGAGGGCTCGTCGCCGCGACTGTGGTGTTCCAATGTTTGCATGGGTCGCCCTCCGTCGCGGAAGTTGCCTCCGTGGTATCGGCTGCTGCGATTGACATCGTTGCGTCGGTCGGTGTATCCAGCCGCAACCATGTCGACTTCGTCGCGATCGTTGTAGATGCATGATCTTCGCTTGCTACGGTGTTCTCGCATGCGGCCATAGTCGTCCTCATCATCTGAATGCATTCGGTGGAGGGAATCCTCACCATCTGGCCATCGGTTGGCGATGTCCATGAGGTGGTTGAGCGTCTTGGGCTTGACGCGCCCAAGTTCTTCCTTGAAGTTCGGGCGTTTGACACCATTCTTGAAGGCGTCGATTGTCCTTTCCTCAGAGATGTGTGCGACGGAGTTCTTGATGTTGGACCAGCATAGGATGTACGAGCGGCTGGATTTGCCGGTACGTTGGGTGCAGGCACGCAGCTCCTCGATCGAGGCTGGTCTCTCGCTGGTGCCTTTGAAGTTGCGGATGAAGCTGTACGCCAGCTCCTCCCAGCTTCGGATGGAACCGGAGGACAGGCTGCTGAGCCAGATCCGAGTTGCACCTGTCAGCTGCAGCTGAAGGCATTGTAGCGCGGTGTTTCTGTTACCACCGTGCAGTTTGACGGACGAGAGCTGGTCGCTGAGCCAGGCTTTCAGGTCCTGCGTGGCGTCGAACTTCGGAGTGTCCGAAGGGAGCTTGAAATTTTTTGGCATCCGCCTTCACCGAATGGATCTGCTGAAGCATTGGGCTCCACACAGCTCTCCATCGTCATCCTCGTCGGATTCGGTTGAACACGCGCGTTTGGCGCATGCCTTGTCGACCTTGCGCTGGGCAAGGTCGTTTCGAGCGTCGTAGTCGCTGCTGCGACGCCTTGGGCTCTTGCGATGTCGAGGCAGATCATGCTCGTCCTCGTCGGATGAGGGTGTAGGGCTACAGTTGAATCTGACCACAACTTCCTTTTTCGGCTCCGCAGGAGCCTCCTCGTGGAGCGCAGCTTCGACGAGTCCGAGACAGGCTAGCGTGGACTTGTGCATGGCGCTATTCGGGTCACCCACCGGAGGTGGATGGGACGCGAGGTACGTGGTGGCTACCATGATTGCAGCATGTGGCATCTTCGGCATGACGTTTCCATTCATGTCCATTGACATGAAGGACTTGTTGAGGGACATTGTGGTTTCGCGACGTGCAGTGGGGTCCATGTTCTCCACGCGGGAGCGATGCTTATTGGCATTGTTGCCATGTGAGCTGGATCCGCCCGCGGCGGAGAGCGCAGCTCGTCACGCGCTAGACTCCAAAGCTGCCTTCTTGCGTTTGTCGAGATCCTCCATCAGCTTCACCTGCCGGTTATGCTCACCGATGAGGAGGAGGTGGTATGCCATCAGCAGATCCCACGAAGCATTCACAGGTAGGATGATGTTGCCTGCCACAGCTTCGCGTGCTTGACGCCATCCGTCCTCGTTGAGGTTGATCTTATGGTAGGCGTTAGCGTCGCCCTCATTGGGCTGGAGGGGTGGGTTTCCCCCGTTTCCTCCATTCCCAGCCTGCGGGTTAGGCGGCGGATTGGGTGGTGGGTTGGGGTACTCAAACCTGGTGGCAGTTCTGATTCACCATGGATGACCACGACTCATTGGTAATGCCCGCGGATTGGGTCGTTGCTGCCGCAGCTTTCAGATCCGGAACCGTAGGTTCCTTCACCTGAGGGAGGACCGCACAGATCTAAGTTGCAGCCGCTACTGTCATATGACTCATCTGTCAGCGTCGACGTGCATAACACACCGATGGGTTGGACCCATGAAGTGGGCCTGATGGATGGCGGTGGCACCCGCTCTGGGAGGCGGAGGGTGCCAGTCTGCCCCACCTGGAAGCAGAAGCTCCCGAACAGAATCTCGAGCCCGTCGCCTATAGGCTCGAAATCCCTCAGGGTAGCTGGCGAGTGGGCGTGAAGTCGAAGGTGTCGAAGAGGAGATGACTCTCCGTCACCGATGAGTTGTAAATCGCTCTGGATGGGGCTGTCACGATCGCACAATCAGCGCCCCCAGTTCCCATAGACGGCGCCAATTGACGGGGGTTCGACTCGTCAATGCTCATTGTTATGGACTTGGGTTTTGAAGAAGATGGCGATGTTGGAGATCATGGAACGGTTAACAGACAAGCAACACGGGGACACGAGGTTTACCTAGGTTAAGGCCCCCAGAGGGAAAACCCTACTCCTGCTTGTCTACTCTTGATTACGGCGGAACCGAAGGTTACAGGGGTACGCAGATACAATCTGGCGTGAGGTGCGTATGAGGTGAGTTGAGTTCCTCCTCGCTGTGCCCTCCTAGCCTTTATATAGATAGGCAGGTCCCGGGCGTAGGTCAAGTTGGTTACAGATTAGGGTTTTCCCCTTTGAAATTCTATCTACTCTAGTCTTGTTCTCCAAGGATCTGAAGGCGTCATGGGCTTGGGCCACCCGAAATCTCCACAGGACGCGAATCTTGTTGTGGGCCTTCCCTTGGGATGGACCAGGTATGCTAACGTTGTGTACTCGTGGGGTATAACCATGTCAAAAGGGTCACTCCTCCACCTGCTAATGATCCTCCCGAGACCGAGACACATGAGCACGACAACGCTGTGGACATCGATAAGGCTCCCATCAATTCGTTCATCGCTGATTTGGAGGCTCCCATCGATGTTGCTCCTTCCGAGGCACCCTCCCATGATACCATGACAAAGAAGATGCTTGTCCCTTCTCAATAAATGCCCGAGCAGGAAGACGCTACCGCCTTCACCGCTCCGCCGCATGCTAAGGTTACCCCGAGGATACTCCATGATACGTCCATGGAGGTGATAAGACAAACCGGCACCCCTCCGTGCCATAAGAACGGCAGGAAGCAGAAGTCGAAGCATGGGAAAGACGCTACAGCAAGCAAGAAAGTGGTTCTCGATAAGCTGTCGGCCAAGTGGAGGACGATGGATTATCTTGGTGAACCGATCCTGGCGGACCACATTGTCAAGACGCTGTCGTCGGACCTGAGTAGCCTGCATGATATTGTTAGGTATCTAGAGCAGCTTTTCCAAGATAAAAATCCCTCCTACCCGCTCCTCACGGTCAGGGTGCCCACTAACTGTGGCTTCGTCACCACCCCTCGGCGAGTTGTTCTTCATCACGTATGAAGACATCTTCAAGCTCTTCCACATGTTACGGCTCGATTGAAATGTGGTCCGCCTGGTATCGCTAAAAATGGCGCACGATATCATCATGGAGAAGACCCCGCACCTCGCTATCATGGACCCCTTCTACATGACCGTAGGCACCATCGACAAGGAACAAGCATTTATCGTGAAGTATATCACGGATTTCTTGGTGGCGAATAAGGACAAGTCTTGCTTTCTCCTTCCATACTTTCCCGAGTAAGTAGTCGGTCGCTAAACTTTCCGCTATTACATTCTTTCGTGAATTTCTTTAATAGCCGAGGATGATGGTTTATTCCAACTGTTTTGCGCAGAGAGAATGGGTGCGTCCTCATCGCCTTTCAACCGTATTATTCCCATGTCATCTATCTCGACTCCGGGAGAGATGTGCAAAAAGACTACACTCACGTCAAGTCTACTCTTGATAAAGCCCTCAACGGTTACAGAGCCGCGGTTGGCCCACTCAAGTATGAGAAAAGATCCAAAGGCATCTATGTGAACTCCCACGTAACCAATTTCCCCTGCCTTAGGCAATCATCGACTGACAATGGGATGGAGCCCTGGTTCGCCATCCTACAGATGAGGGAGTACACAAAGGATGAGGAGAAACTCTTGATGCCATACGGTCTCGAGAAAAGGTGCAGAGACATGACGGAAACGACCGATGCAAACATCAGAGCTGAGTTCCGTGCCATCCAGCGGGAGATTGGCACGATACTCAAGAGGGATGTCTTGACTAGAGGTGCCACATTCAACTACAGCGGTATCCCACTGACTAATGTAGAGATCGAGGACCGCTTAGCTGCGGTCGCCGATGGGAGGACATTCACCACGCTAGGTGGCATCCATCCCTTCTCGCTGAAGCCGAAGAAAACCTGATCGAGTCACAAACTTGTCTCCTGCAAATGTTAGTCATAGAATTACGATTAGTTTATTTTATGATTTTCTTTTTGCATATCTATCTTTCCATGCAAATGTTAGTTATAGAATTACTTAGCTATATCTGATGCTTTTTCTTTTTTGCACACCTATATGTTATATCTCTATTATGAATATGTGGTGACAACACTAACATTTCTTTCTTGTGTGTGTGTGCGGAGATGCCGTGGTATGTTGTGTACGAGGGCAGGGTTCCCGGAGTCTACAACGACTGGGAGGATTGTAGGAGGCAGGTCCACCGTTTCTGCGGGAATAGTTACAAGTTCTATGCCACTTTGGCGGAGGCGGAAACTCGCTACGCGAGGTTTCTAGCGGGGCGGAGGACGGAGATGTGGAGGAGCCGGTTGACCCCCTTCGTCATGATGATGCTCGCAGCCACCGCCGCCTATCTAGTCTATTTGCTAGTTGGAGTCCAGTAGGTATCTTTTGTGTGAACTATGAACAGTTTGAATGTGTCATGCAACTCCGGAGACTTGTAATATTATGTCATATATGGTCACTTTCTACACTTATGTGAACTGTTTGAATGTTATTGATGCATGGTTTGAACATATGTGTATTTCTTGTATCTGTTGTGTGTATTATGTTATTATCATGTGTATTCTATCAAGATTACAGTGTATTTTGTGTGTATATCGATTTTATTTTTTTAACTCCTGGTAATATTACCCCTGGCGAAACAGTGGGTCTATCCCTGGCGAAACATCTTTCGCCTATACTAAACTACCACCGGCGATACCTGGAGGCGTCGGTGAAGCGTGCTTACCCCCGGCGTCTCTAGCTGCTCGCTGGCGCTGGAGAATTTTACCACCGGCGATATATGAAAGCGCCGGCGATGTAGATGTATCCCCGGCGTTCGCAGCTGCTCGCCGGCGGTAGATTCATATTACCACCGGCGAAATGAGGATGCGCCGGCGAGGAGGTCGCCGGCGAGCATAGAGACGCCGGCGATGAGCCTTTTCTGTTCGCCGGCGGTAGGGATTTCTCTACTAGTGACTGTGAGATTACAATGGTGCGACTGCGGCGAATTGGGGGTGCTTAAGAGTGTCCTTTCTAAGGTACCCAACAGGGGTTTATATAGACACCCCGGCCTAGGGTTTACAGTGATAAAATCCGAATCAGTTAGAAAAACGGAGTAGCCTACTGCACCGGATGGGCCAAAGAGTGTGCTTCAAGCGAGTCGCCGTGGTCTTTATCCTGGCGATCGTCGCTCCCGGTAAAGTGACTGGATCCTAGGCCGGCCTTGAGCCACCCCTGGTCTCCATGGCGATTCCTCTTCTTGGGCCTACCCGGTTGGGTTTTCGTCTGTCAAACATTGTATGATGCAGATTATTATTTGTCATAGCCTCACAGAGTTATATGTATGGATACTTTTTCTAGCTATTTTTTGTTACTGAGTCAATGACTGCATGCTTTTTCTGAATATAGTTGTTTCTTTCTTAATTACAATGAGGTTAGTGGAGTAAATCACAAAGCGAAGCATTTAATACCAATTTTCGGCATTGATTTTGTATTGCAAAGCAAATCTTGTACCTTAGCATTGGTTTCCATTTTCTTTCCTGATTCAAATATATTGATAAATTATGTATGGCCAAAACCATGTATGGACCAACATATATTAGAATCACCATATCTATCTTTAATATTTTCTACACAAAAGGAGTAGTGGTTGCTCTGGTTACATGCTACACACTTCTAAAAAACAGGGATGTGTGATGATATGCTCTTTTAATGGTTGCACTCTTTGTATACATATTTTTGCATTTACACAAAATTGTCTTCATTGCTACACTCCTAGGCCTACCCCCTACTAGTAATTCTTGCTTTGTTCCTCAACATCAGTGATGTGTCAATCTATTTGATGTTGTATGGTGATGCGTACTTCGTGGTGTTGTGCTTCCTAATGAGGCAATGAGTTGATTGGCGATTTTAATCAATCATGAGAGCTGACCAACATGCTCTTATGTGTTGTTAGAAGCCAGGTTAAAAGGTGTTGATGATAGTCTTGGAAGACTTATATGTTGATTTAGTCTCCCATTTAGAATCAAGTCTGTTCTGGTTTGTTTGCGCCACGAAGCTTTGAGAGCCGATCAACAATGGCATCTCTGAATATGCTCAAGGTAACTTTTTTTGACTGCATCACGGAGTTTATTTCAAGTTTGATCCTAGTATATTGGTGGGGACATGCAAGTTAAAACAAATGTTTTCACATATTTATACTAAACATTATAACTTAGCGTTTTCTCACAAAATGTTGATTACTTACGTTAAATTAATACAATATCCTAAGTTTGAGCTATTTTTCTCTATTATACTCCCTCTGTTTCAAAATATAAGATGTTTTAAACTTTTTTTTGAAACACATGTAGGTTTACTCATTTTTTTCCAAACCTATACATTAAAAGACGTCTAGATACATGGGTTTAAGAAGAAAAAAAGCTAAAACATCTTATATTTTGGAACAGATGGAATATCCATCAATGTTAATTTGCCGCTAGTAATATTGTAACTTGAAGTTCATTATTGTACAATTCAATCATCTATCATTACAAATACAGCGTTGTTTAGCGTTTTCTTCTTAACAGAATCATGTTAATTTCCAAATTTATGTTCTGGACATGGGTTGAACTGAATTACATCTAAATCTAAGAAATGACAAATAATGATAAAACCACATATATCCTAGGTATAATTTGTGAGCTTAACAAATGTCCTAATATAGTTTCATAGAGTATGATTTGTCTGGCATAGTGTAACTAATGGAAGATTCTGGAGGAAGAACATGAGATGTCAGCGAGTGGTTTATCTTTCTTGTATGCTCTACACATCTGCTATTTGTTATTATTGCTTTTCCTTTATTTTTCATGGTCAATATGATTTTTATTCATGCTCTTTGGGTTCATAACTGATGGGTAGTCTTATGCTGAATCATAATCCCATAACTAGGTTGTTCTAGTTTGTGCTAAAATGGAACTTAATGTTACCAAAAGTGGATACACGATAGGGATCAGCCCGCTCCAGGGTGCAACTGTAAAGTACAACGCTGATGAAAAGGATGAAGCAAATCGTCTGATACCTTTTTCAAACAAACTGTCGTTAGCATGGGCTAGGTCATTTGATGTAAACAAACGAATCTCGGAAGGAACGATCTAAATTATTTGAGAGCTTGACGATAGACACCCCGAACCGTGCACTATGATTTTTTAACAAAGACAGTAAAGCAATGAACTTCCACGTCGGCCACACTATTGTCTTACAACTAATCTTTCTCGTCGCGCTTCCCGTAGCCTTCCCAATGGACGTGGTGCACTGCTTCCGAGATCGTCTCCAGTCGCATGCGCGCTGTCAACGGTTCGACTGAAGCCACTACTAGACGTACTGAACGGTAAGCGATGGCTAGAAGAGGTCTATGAAGGAAATATGCCCTAGAGGCAATCATAGAGATGATTATATTTCATATGTATCCATGAGTTATTGTAATGTTTCTTGAATATCTATATCAGGGAACTTGTATTGATTGGCAATTATATGAATTGTTTGTGAAACTCTTTACTTGTATGGTTATTTAAGAGTTGTCCCTAGTCGGAGTTCATGTGAGGACACACATGAATATTAGACTAGCACATCGATTGGTTGATGACTATGTTTCGCAAGTCATAGACATGGAGATGTCAAACCAATGATGTGGACACATGTTATGAACATGGGGTTGGACTGACCCAACCTGAGACTGGCAATTAGTTGTAGCTCTCTCTCTCTACATATTGTGTACGTTTTGTCCTTAGACCTGAAATTGTCGCATGTACTTGAGATGTGGATCGACCTAATTTGGGGCTATCAAACGTTGCACCGTAACATGGTAGTTATAAAGGTAGCTTTCGGGTTTGTCCTGAAGCATGCTGCAAGGCATGGTCAATCAAGATGGGATTTGCCCCTCTCTACTTGAGAGAGATATCTCTGGGCCCCTCGAGTGATCGGATCCAGAAATGCATGGCCGTGCTACCTATGGTTAAGAGTTAACCTAGTAAAGGGATTCCGAATCACGGTATCGAGAAAGGGAGGTCAGCTTGGAGCTAGACCAAATATCGTGAGACAAAGGGAAAGACATGTACTAAACCTTGTGATGGTTCGTCTGATATGATCTTTGTATGCGTTTAGGAGTTGGCACGTCTTGCTAGAGGCCGCTACCAACTATTGATAGAATAAGTGTATTCGTGTCTCTATGCGCATATGAACCTATAGGGTCACACACTTAAGGGGCTGGAAGTCTAATGAGGAATGGATCCGAATTAGACCAGGCTTAGGCTACTAATGGGCTGCTAATATAGAAGCCCACTAGAGACGCCTATATAAGAGAGGGTGGGGCGAGCTGACCACGGTAGACCTGAGATCATTCCCAGCCGCCACTCCTCACGCCTGTGTTGCACGCGCGGACCTAGAAGTCCGACGTCTGACGCTTCCATCTTGTACGTGTGGATACCTCGGAGGCGCTGCATCTGTAGCGCTTGGACGAGCCGCGCAAGGGGAGCTGCTCGTGGGACGAGAAAAAGGAGGAGACGTGGAACGTCTGCACTGACTCAACGCGCTTCATCAATTCCGCAACTGCGCGTCTAGTGGTAATCCCGTGATCTATGACAACAGTAATCCTGGTATACGTGGTAGAAATTTTTGATTTGCGCTAGTGTAGCCTACCTGTATCCCTACAGTGGTATCAGAGCCGATGTTGTTCAGTTATAGTTTCGGGATGTTTGCATATGGTGATATGCAGATTGATATGAATGATGTGATCGTTTATATGGCGGTGGTTCAGGATTGATCTATGATCTTGCTTTCTGTGATCGTAATTCTGAGGTTGTCGAACGACTTACCCCTACCGATCGGTTTCCGCCATCGGGGTAGACAGTGACACATAAATCCTGTTGAATCATGCGAAGATCAATATGATTGATCGAATCGGAACCTAGATCTAAAATCGATGTACCGTGATCAAAGGAGTTTGATTGAATCGGGACAGGAGTCGGTTTATGGTAAATTTGATTTGCCGATCAAAATCCTTAAAGAAAATTGTGAAGATTCGATCTCTCATTTTTCACGGTTTCGAACCCCGCAGGGGGAGACCCCCTAGACCCCCCTTAATCGTAGCCCTTTTTTGTATCTCGTTAAGGTAACTAGGTGCTGCGATGTCACATGATCCGGTAGAATGCGATTCTATGCATAACTTGTTTTTGCAGGATGTATGTGATCAGTATGGCCCATATGTGTATGTGATGCATGTATGAAATTTATCATGACCTGCGTGTCGTGAGTAGGGCAACACGGCTGGAGCCATGTGTGTTGTCAATTATTGTAATGGCCTGCGTGCCAACTTGTGATGATCCCAATACTATGTAATTTTGATTACTACCTATTAGAAGTAATAGCTTGTATTAGTTCTTGGAGGACTCATCACTTGGAGGATGGCTCACATGGAACATGAAGATGGATATCATCATGGTGGACAGGTTCTATGGCGATGGAGATCACCATGAGAAAATGGGCCATACTGTGTCACATCTATGTGAATGTTATTCTTATGCGTTTTACTACTATGCATGCTTAGATGATAGAAGTAGAACGATCCCTCACAAAGTTTAAGTTAAACCATGCCCTCCCAACCAAACCTTGCACCATCCTATGCCCTGTACAATCGTTGGTGGGCCTATGAAATTAGGGTGCCGCGGTTTTCCTTGGCTGGATGGGTTTGTATCGGATACCTACACGCATAAGGGTTAGTGAACTTGACAAGGTCATCTTAACAGTTAAGGACCTTGGGGCATAAAGGTTGGGCCCCTAGTTTTGACATAGAGATGTCACCCAACAACAAGAGTCATATGTGATATGATTAGCAAGTGTTGCTTACCGATTTACCTTGTCTTCTAGCAGTGATGCTAAAGCTCACTAGTCGACTTGTTAATTGTGGATCTTGAATCACTTAGTATCAATAGAGGGATATTGATTTAAGTGGGAGTATATGCTATTAAATTGTTTAATATGTTTTACTCTTTCTTGGTTACATGGCTTAGTATTTTGCATGTTTTCTGTTGTAGATCAATGGCACCGAACACTACATCACCTTTTTCTTTGCGTTCGATTCTTGACAAAGATAAACTTAATGGAACAAACTATTCGGACTGGGTCCGTAACCTGAGAATTGTTCTCAGGTCTGATAAAAAGGAAACGGTTCTGGATACCCCAATCCCCAATGAACCTGCTGATAATGCATCTGCTGCCCTAAATAACGCCTACAAGAGAGCATGTGATGATTCTCTTAAGGTTAGCTGCCTTATGCTTGCATGCATGGAACCTGAACTCCAAAAGAAGTTTGAGGATCAGGATGCCTACGATATGATTGTTGCTCTTAAGGACATGTTCCAAGATCAGGCAAGGACTGAGAGGTACAATGTTGCCAAGTCCTTTGTCGAATGCAAGCTAGCAGAGGGAGCAGCTGTAGGCCCCCATGTGATCAAA
Organism: Avena sativa; assembly: GCA_916181665.1. NCBI lineage: Eukaryota > Viridiplantae > Streptophyta > Magnoliopsida > Poales > Poaceae > Avena > Avena sativa. Next base: position 364,966,833 of record OV702297.1, on the reverse strand, counting down.
ATGGTTGGTTACAGTCAGACTTTGGAAAAGCTTGGTTTTCCACTAGGCCAAGAGTTGGCCACTGACTTCATTTTGGCGTCTCTTCCATCCAGCTATGGGCAGTTCATTTCGAACTACCATATGCATGGGGTGGAGAAGGGCCTTAATGAATTATGTGGGATGCTTAAAACAGCAGAAAGTGACATGAAGGAGTGTGCAGGGCATAGCCATGTGATGGCTGTGCAGAACAAGCCTAGCTTCAAGAAAAAGGGTACTTCTTGGAAGAAGAAGGGCAAGGCTAAGGATACGATCCCTAAGTCTGCACCCAAGCAAAAGGCTGGACCTGTAGAAGACACTGAGTGCTTCTTTTGTCATGAACATGGCCACTAGAAGAGAAACTGCAGCAAGTACCAGGCTTCTTTGAAGAAGAGTGGAAGTAAGAGTACTTCCAACTCAGGTACGCTTGTTGTAAATGTTGTGGACATTCTTCTCGCTGATTCCTATGTTAACTCTTGGGTATTTGATACCGGATCGGTTGCCCATATTTGCAATTCGATGCAGGGGCTAATAAGGACTAGAGAAGTGCAGAAAGGCGAAGTGGATTTTCGCGTCAGAAATAAAGCAAGGGTTGCTGCATTGTTCGTCGGCGTCATGCAACTTCACCTTCCGTCAGGATTTATTATGGAGTTGAATAATTGTTATTACATTCCAAGTATGGGTCGAAACATTTTATCACCTTCATGTTTGATGAAGGATGGATATTCATTTGCGAGTATAAACAATGGTTGTGTAATCTCTAAGAATGATATGTTTATGGCTAATGCTCCCATTGTGAATGGGTTATTTATTTTAAATCTTGATGATGCATCTGTTTACAATGTTAGTGCTAAAAGGCTTCGGCCTAATGATTTGAGTCTTACCTATTTATGGCATTGTCGTTTGGGGCATATAAGTGAAAAGTGCATGAAGAAGCTCCATGGTGATGGTCTTCTAACTTTGTTTGATTTTGAATCATACGAGACATTTCAGGCTTGTTTACTTGGAAAGATGACCAAGTCACCTTTTTTGGGTTTACCCGAGAGAGCGACAGACTTGTTGGAACTCATATATACTGATGTATGTGGGCCAATGAGCACGACAGCCAGAGGAGGATATCACTACTTCATTACTTTCACTGATGATTTCAGTAGATATGGTTATGTCTACTTGATGAGGCATAAGTCTGAAACTTTTGAAAAGTTCAAAGAGTTTCAGAGTGAAGTACAGAATCAACGTGGCAAGAAAATAAAGGCCTTGCGATCTGATCGTGGAGGTGAATATTTGAGTCACGAGTTTAGCGATCATCTTAAGAGTTGCGTAATTGTTCCACAACTTACGCCGTCCGGAACACCTCAAAGGAACGGGGTCTCCGAACGGCGTAATCGAACTTTGTTGGACATGGTTCGATCTATGATGAGCCAGTCGGATTTACCATTGTCATTTTGGGGTTACGCTCTAGAAACGGCAGCTTTCACACTTAATAGGGTACCATCTAAATCCGTAGTTAAGACACCATATGAGATGTGGATTGGAAAGAATCCCAGTTTGTCTTTTCTAAGGATTTGGGGTTGTGATGCATTTGTCAAGCGACTTCAGTCAGACAAACTAACACCCAAATCGGATAAGTGCATTTTCGTGGGATATCCGAGGGAAACTTTAGGGTATTACTTCTACAACCAAGAGGAGGGCAAAGTGTTTGTCACTCGTAGCAGTGTTTTCCTAGATAAAGAGTTTCTCACAAAGGGAACAAGTGGAAGGTCGGTGCGACTTGAAGAAGTTCAATAAGAGCCAATTGGGGATGCTTCTACGAGTGATGCTATTGTAGCAGAACAAGTTGAGGAACCTGTGGCAACAGAAGCACCACAACCACGAAGGTCGGCGAGGCTCCGCGAAGCGCGGGAATTATTATTGTTAGACAATGATGAGCCTGCGACCTATGCAGAAGCGATGGTGGACCCAGACTCTGAGAAATGGCTGATCGCCATGAGATCCGAGATAGAGTCCATTGGAGACAATCAAGTTTGGAACTTGGTTGACCTGCCTGATGGTTTTAAAGCCATCGAGTGCAAATGGATCTATAAGAAGAAGATTGATATGGATGGAAATGTTCACATCCATAAGCTCGACTTGTTGCAAAAGGTTTTTGACAAGTTCAAGGAGTTGACTACGACGAGACTTTCTCGCCCGTAGCGATGCTTAAATCTATACGGATAATTCTAGCCATTGCTGCACATTTCGACTATGAAATATGGCAGATGGATGTTAAGACGGCTTTCCTAAATGGAATCCTAACTGAGGACGTGTATATGATACAGCCCGAAGGTTTTGTCGATCCAAACAATGCTGGAAAGGTATGCAAACTTCTGAAGTCCATTTATGGGCTGAAGCAAGCATCTCGGAGTTGGAATATTCGATTTGATGAAGTTTTAAAGGAGTTTGGCTTCATCAAAAACGAACAAGAACCTTGTGTTTACAAGAAGGAAAGTGGGAGAGCGTTGGTATTTCTAATCTTATATGTAGATGACATATTGCTGATTGGAAATGACATTCCTATGCTCGAGTCTGTTAAGACCTCATTGAAAAATAGTTTTTCGATGAAGGACTTGGGAGAAGCGGCATATATTCTGGGCATCAAGATCTATAGAGATAGATCAAGGAGGCTAATTGGATTAAGCCAGAGTACATACATTGACAAAGTGTTGAAACGGTTCAGCATGGAAGAGGCTAAGAAGGGGTTCTTGCCCATGTCTCATGGCATAAAACTCAGCAAGACTCGGTGTCCTTCGACTACTAATGAGCGTGAGCACATGAGTAGGGTTCCATATGCTTCGGCTATTGGATCCATCACGTATGCAATGATTTGTACTCACCCAGATGTTTCCTATGCTCTAAGTGTTACGAGCAGATACCAGGCTGATCCAGGTGAAGGTCACTGGACAGCGGTAAAGAACATCCTTAAGTACTTAAAAAGGACTAAGGATGTGTTCCTAGTTTATGGAGGTGAGGATGAACTCAGTGTAAAGGGTTACACAGATGCGAGTTACCTTAACGACTCAGATGATTCGAAATCGCAATCAGGTTATGTGTTTGTCATGAATGGTGGTGCTGTGAGCTGGAAAAGTTCCAAGCAAGATACGGTGACTTCCTCTTCAACAGAAGCTGAATATATTGCTGCCTCGGATGCCGTAAAGGAAGTTGTTTGGATTAGGAATTTCCTAATCGCTCTCGGTGTGGTTCAGGGCGCGTCCAATCCCTTGGATGTTTATTGTGACAACAATGGTGCTATTGCACAAGCCAAGGAACCTAGACAGCACCAGAAGAACAAACATATTCGCATGCGTTACCATCAGATTCGAGAGTTCGTTGAGGATGGTAGTGTCATGATATGCAAAATACATACGGACTCAAATGTTGCTGATCCCTTGACTAAGCCTCTCCCGCAGCCCACGCATGAAGGGCACACAAGAGCAATTGGTATTAGATACATTTTAGATTGACTCTAGTGCAAGTGGGAGACTGAAGGAAATATGCCCTAGAGGCAATCATAGAGATGATTATATTTCATATGTATCCATGAGTTATTGTAATGTTCCTTGAATATCCATATCAGGCAACTTGTATTGATTGGCAATTATGTGAATTGTTTGTGAAACTCTTTACTTGTATGGTTATTTAAGAGTTGTCCCTAGTCAGAGTTCGTGTGAGGACACACATGAATATTAGAATAGCACATCGATTGGTTGATGACTATGTTTCGCAAGTCATAGACATGGAGATGTCAAACCAATGATGTGGACACATGTTATGAACATGGGGTTGGACTGACCCAACCTGAGACTGGCAATTAGTTGTATCTCTCTCTCTACACATCATGTACGTTTTGTCCTTAGACTTGAGATTGTCGCATGTACTTGAGATGTGGATCGACCTACTTTGGGGCTATCAAATGCTGCACCGTAATAGGATAGTTATAAAGGTAGCTTTCGGGTTTGTCCTGAAGAATGCTGCAAGGCATGGTCAATCAAGATGGGATTTGCCCCTCTCTACTTGAGAGAGATATCTCTGGGCCCCTCGAGTGATCGGATCCAGAAATGCATGGTCGTGCTACCTATGGTTAAGAGTTAACCTAGTAAAGGGATTCCGAATCACGGTATCGAGAAAGGGAGGTCAGCTTGGAGCTAGACCAAATATCGTGAGGCAAAGGGAAAGACATGTACTAAACCTTGTGATGGTTCATCCGATATGATCTTTGTATGCGTTTAGGAGTTGGCACGTCTTGCTAGAGCCCGCTACCAACTATTGACAGAATAAGTGTATTCGTGTCATGTCTATGTGCATATGAACCTATAGGGTCACACACTTAAGGGGCTGGAAGCCTAATGAGGATTGGATCTGAATTAGACCAGGCTTAGGCTACTAATGGTCTGCTAATGTAGAAGCCCACTAGAGACGCCTATATAAGAGAGGGTGGGGCGAGCTGACCACGGTTAGACCTGAGATCATTCCCAGCCGCCACTCCTCATGCATGTGTTGCACGCGCGGACCTAGCAGGCCGACGTCTGACGCTTCCACCCTGTACGTGTGGATACCTCGGAGGCGTTGCATCTGTAGCGCTTGGACGAGCCGCGCAAGGGGAGCTGCTCGTGGGACGAGGAAAAGGAGGAGACGTGGAACGTCTGCACTGCCTCGACGCGCTTCATCAATTCCGCAACTATGCGTCTAGTGGTAATCCCGTGATCTATGACAACAGTAATCCTGGTATACGTGGTAGAAATTTTTGATTTGCGCTAGTGTGGCCTACCTGTATCCCTACAGTCTACCTGCCCTCCTACCAGATCGCTATACAACCGCTCCTTCGCCGACTATAAGTTCCTCGAGATCGAACTCGAGCATGTCCTGATCGTAAGAAAGAGCCACGAAAGGATCAATAGGCTCGCTTCCCATAGACGCTCCTTCGCCGGCTGGAGGATCCTCAAAGTCCGACTCGAGCATGTTCTGATCGTAAGCAAGTGCTAGCAAAGGATCGATAGGATCGAGAGGACTCAGGATGGCGCCGTATGCCACGGCCAGGCCGTGCTGGCGCTCTTCATAGTCGCTTCCCCCAGCCGAATGGTTGGTGGCTATAGATTCTCGGCAACACGACCGACCGCTGCCTCACAAGACCATAACTTCGCCGCGACCGAATTCCATCCAGAGCAGACCAGATGAAGCTTCAACGCGTTCGAAGTGGAGGCACACCCCCTGGTTCCTTTGGCTGACGTGTTCGCGTCTCCATGAAACAGCCGGCTGATACGTCGTAAACGTATCTATAATTCTTGATGCCTCATGCTTGTTTTGTATCAACTATTTTATGTTTTATCTACACTTTGAGGCATTTTTATATATTATATAGAACTAACCTATTGACAAGATACCACAGTGTCAGTTGCTTGTTTTCTGTTGTTTTTTGTTTCGAAAAAGTTAGTAAATAAATATTCTCGGAATTGGACAGAACAAAAGCCAAAGTCAATATTTTACCGGAGCGAAGACGGAGTCTAGAGGGAGGGACGAAGAGGCGCCACAGGGCGGCCACACCACCCCCTAGCATGGGCCCACCCTAGGCCGCGCCAGGGCATGGTGTGGGCCCCCTATCCCTTAACCGACCTCGCCCCTTCGCCTATATAAACATTTCGAGGCAGAATCCTAGGCACCCGATCAGAAATCCATGAAACAGTCTGTAGCCGTCGCCACCATCATCCCTAGATCACGGGAGATCTGAAGCTCTTTCTGGCACCGGAGGCCTTCTTCATCACCATGCCAGCCTCCGGAGTGATGCGTGAGTAGTTCACCCTTGGATTACGGGTTCATATAGTAGCTAGATGATTGTTTCTCCTCCTTTGTGCTATCATGTTTAGATCTTGTGAGCTCCATTCATGATCAAGATCATCTATTTGTAATACTACATGTTGTGTTTGTGGGGATCCGATGGATATTGAGATACTAGGTCAGATTGATTATTGATTTTATCATGTCTATGTTATTTGTGATCTTGCATGCTCTTTGTTGCTAGTACATACTTTGGCCAAGTAGATGCTTGTAAGTCCAAGAGAGAGTATTTATGCTCGATAGTAGGTTCATGCCTCTAGTAATCTAGGAGAGTGACAGAAACTTCTAAGGTTGTAGGTGTGCTGTTGCTACTAGGGAGAAAACAACAATCCTTTGTCCAAGGGCAATTGTATTGTTTACTTTACACACTTTGCTTAATGCAATTATCTGTTGCTTTCCACTTAATACTGGAAGGGTTTCGGATGATAACTTGAAGATGGATTATTAGTCATAGATGCAGTTGGATTATGGTCTATGTATTATGTTGTAATGCCCAATCAAATCTCGTAGAGATCAATATGTCTAGTATATGCATTGTTATGCATTCTCAGTCTGTTAATTGCCTCGCTGTAATTTGTTCACCCAACATGCTATTTATCTTATGGAGAACACCTCTAGTGAACTGTGGACCCCGGTCCATTCCTTACCATTGATATACCATCTACTGTTTACAGTTTACTTTCTGCAATTATTATAAGCAATTACTATCTTCCACACTATACGTTTAATTCTTTGTTTTTAGCAAACCGGTGAGATTGACAACCTCACTGTAAGTTGACGAAAAGTATTGTGGTTGTGTTGTGCAGGTTCCAAGTTGCTAGCAACACCTTGGATTTCTTTCTTTACTCCTACTGGTTCGATATGGTTTCATAACTGAGGGAAACTTGTTGTTGTGCTCATCATACATTTCTCTTGGGGTTCCCAACAAGCTCTACATATCTGAGTCATCAAGCACTTTTCTGGCGCTGTTGCCGGGGAGATAAGGACATCTTCAATCTCTTTCTCCTCGTCAATCACTTTTCAAGGAGAAAGAAGATTCTTGCAAGGGGAGTCTCTTACAACCAATATCTTTACTTTGTTTTTGTTTTGCTTAGTTTATTTTGCTTTGTTTTGCTTGTTTCTTTTTATCAAAAATACAAAAAAAATAGTTGTATTGCTTGTTTCTTTTATCAAAAATACAAAACAATTAGTTCCTACCTTAGTTTCTATTTCTATTGGCTTGCTTTACTCTTGCAAAAATGAATACTCCTAAAAAGACCAAGTTGTGTGACTTCACTAGCACAAACAACAATGATTTTATGTGTATACCTATTGCTCCACCTATTCCTGAAGCTACTTTCTTTGAAATTAAACCTGCTTTGCTGAATCTTGTTATAAAAGAGCAATTTCCTGGTGCTAGTTCTGATGATGCTGCTGCCCACCTTAATAATTTTGTTGAACTTTGTGAGCTGGAAAAATATAAGGATGTAGATGGAGATATTATTAAGCTTAAATTGTTTCCTTTCTCTTTGAGAGGAACAGCTAAAGAATGGTTGCTATCCTTGCCTAGAAATAGTATTGATTCTTGGATTAAATGCAAAGGTGTTTTTATTGGAAATATTATCCTCCTGCTAAGATTATATGTATGAGAAGTGAAATAATGAAATTTAAACAATTTGATAATGAACATGTTGCTCAAGCTTGGGAAAAAATGAAATATTTGGTAAAGAATTGCCCCACTCATGGACTGACAGCTTGGATGATTATCCAAACCTTTTATGCAGGACTAAATTTTTCTTCAAGGAATCTGTTGGATTCTGCTGATGGAGGTACCTTTATGACCATTACTTTGGGTGCTGCAATAAAGCTCCTTGATAATATGATGGTTAATTATTCTGAATGGCACGCTGAGAGAGCTCCACAAGGTAAGAAGGTATATTCTGTTAAAGAAACCTCCTCCTTGAGTGATAAAATTGATATTATTATGCCTATGCTTGTTAATGGAAAATCTCATATTGATCCAAATAATGTTCCTTTAGCCTCTTTGGTTGCTCAAGAAGAGCAAGTTGATGTGAACTTCATTAGAAATAACAAATTTAGCAACAATGCCTATAGGAATAATTTTGGTAATAATAATTATAGACCATATCCTCCCAATAATGGTAATGCTTATGGAAATTCCTAAAACAACAATACAAGTGCACCCTCTGAACTTGAGGTCATGCTTAAGGATTTTATTAGTAAACAAACTGCCTTTAATAAAACTGTTGAGGAGAAGCTTTCGAATGCTGAAAAAATATTTCATCTTTGTCTGCAGCATAATCTTCTTTGATTAATAAAATGGCTGCTAAACCAGAAACTGTGGAAAATCCCTTTGCGGCTACTAATGCCATACAAGTTAGAATTGATGAAAATGTTAGGATGTTAGCTGAATTGCATGCTAGGTGGGAAAGAGAAGATGAAATTGCTAGAAATAGTATTTGTACTATTACCAAAACTAGTAATATTGATGCTAGCAAACCACCTAAAGTCCCCATTCCTTGTTCCAATAAAAATGCTGAAATTCTTCAAAATATGGGAAACAATAATTCTACTACCTTGGATTGTAATTTTGATTTTGATCTTGATGGTTGCAATATTTCTGAAGTAATTATGTTCTTACAAAATCTAGCTAGAAGTCCTAATGCTAGTGCTATGAATATGGCTTTTACAAAACACATTACAGATGCTCTCATGAAAATTAAGGAAGAAAATTGAAACATAAAGTGTCGTGGTGCTGGCACGGCAGATGCCATGGGTAGGCTAAAGTTTGGGGCCAATGGATGCTAGTGGGATCTGGGGAGGGAAGATGTAGTGGATTCTACACACAGAAAGATGACGGAAAGATCTGTATTTCTCCTTCCTTGGGTTACAAGTGCTCCTTGAGCTGTATACAAGGGGAAAGAGAGAATTTTACCAGCCTAACGGTACCAAGAATTCCTCGATGCCCTCCTTAGGGTCCAAGCCTGCCCTTATAAAGGAGAGCCTTGGGTTCCTTTAGGGCTGATGTGGCAAGCATATTCGAGGAATATGCTTGTCCCAATATAGTAGTTCGGCGCCCCCCTTTCCCTGTCGCTCCCCTAATGACGGCAAGGTTCCAGAGGGACCCTTCTGTGTGCCTCGGGCTTCAGGACTGTCACCTCCGTGACCTCCTTTTGTCTCTCTATCGCTCTGCGTCTTTGTCCCTAGTGCTTGGCTTCACTCAGATTCTCCCTAGCCTGCTACTAGAGTTTGACTTTAGGCTTCTCCTTCTCCTGCAAGCTTCGGATCATTCGGCCCTGCCTCGCGTAACTCGGCTTGTCCTTCACCTGCATCAAGATTACTTGGGCTAACCCGGCTGACTTACGCAGTATCTCGGCCGGGTAATGCCTTGCCATTACTATAAGGGTCCTGCCCTTTCCTATCTCGGCCGACCTCTACAGGATTCTGCCGACTCAGACTGTAACTCGGAAACTAGACGGGGAACACCCTTTCGTCTTTCCCCGTCTTTACCCTATCCGGGGTTACCTCCCCAACATTAGTCCCCGAAGCTGGTATGGCCCCCCCGATAACCTCGGCTGGGTCGTATCAGTTTCACGACACTCGTTATGCATTGTTTCCGAGTTATCTTGTCGTGGTGATAACACCGTATTGAGTAGTGCACGCCTCGTCCCACGTGTCATCCTCATCATTGTTTCTCTAGTTTTTTGTTCCTCTACAGCGTTTACTAACAAGCTACAGTTACTGTCGCACCTGTCGCGCCGTTGCTGCGACGCCTCGTGCGCCGTTCTCGTTGGGGATCGTGAACTCCTTGGTCAATCGTGTGGCCTTCGGTGCGGTTCCGCTCAGCGACGTGTGGTCGTGCTGCGCACACGATCCGCGCTGCCAACTGCCACACCCACGATCCCACTACCTTGCTTGCGGCTGGGTTATAAATAGGGGCGCGGCGCCTGGGAGTTTCTTTTTCCCCTTCTCGCTCGCCCGCACCCTTCTTCTTCCTCGCGCTTCTGCGCTCGTTCGTGGTTTCGCCGCCGCACGCTCAACTGGTTCTGCGACGAGGAGGACTCCGCCGTGCTGCTCCGTCTGCCTCGTCGCCACTTACTTGTTCCGGTGTCGTCGCCGGTGAGTTCTTTTCGGTCTTGCCGCCTAGGCTTTTCTCTAGATCTCTTCATTTCCTCTTTGTTCGTGCGCTGCGGTTCTGTCATCGTTCCGCCGCTGTTTTTGCGTAAAATTGCGACGGGGCCTCGCAGCCCTAAGTTTTCCTCCGCCGCGAGTTGTTCCTCTGGCGATCTTTCCGGCGAAATCATGTCTAGTTCCTTTAGCGGTGCCCTGGTAGAGGATGATGATGCTGGCTCTAGGCCTGAGCGGGGCTCGTGGCAGGGCTCCTCAGTTACCCGGCGGGAGATCGAGTGGCTCATCCGAACCTAGAGGATTCCCGCCGAGGTCTCTTGTCGTTTACCCGGCAACGAGTTATCTCCGGAAATTAGGGAGGGCGAGTATGTAGTTTTTATGTCACATTTCTCGCGCGGCTTCGGTCTCCCTCTTAGCGATTTTGCAAGAGAGTTTCTCGACTACTTCGGCCTTCAGCCGCATCATCTTCCTGCGAACGCCATCGCTTCTCTTTCTGCATTTATCTCCGCCTCGGAGGGATACTTCGGCCTATGGCCGTCCGTGCACGTCTGGGCGAAGTTCTTCCAGATTCGTTCTAATGTAGTCCCTGACAAGTCTCTGCACCCTTCCGAGAAACTGCTTACTCAGTGCGGGGCGGCGTCCATTACACCTCGGAGGAAGTCTGTATTTCCTCGTGTCACCGGGTTAGAGTCGTGCAAGAAGTGGCATAAATCCTTTTTTTACGTCAAGAACAGAGGAACAGAAGACAAGATTCGGCTCCCTGCCTTCTCCATTGGTCCGCCTTCCAAGGTAAATTGGACTTACAATCCGAGGAGGAGCCACGTCTTGGCCGAGCTTTTCGAGACTCGGCTCAAAGAACTGATCCGGGTCGGGTTACGCGGGGAGGACTTGATGGCTACCTTCATCAGTAGCCGAATTTGCCCATTCCAGAAAAGGACGCACAAACTTTGCTACATGAGTGGTCCACTTGATCCCAACCGAGTCTCGACCGTCGAGCTGGACAACTACCTTGTCTTCAAGCGCGTCCGAGCTATATTTAAGACGGAGATGCCTGAAGATTGGACCTGGGGATTGAAACCGTTTACCCGCGAGGGTCCTCCTCCCGCAGTAAGTTTAACCATCAATGCTTCGATTTTCTATTGTTTTCATAGCTGTTTTCCCTAACCCTCCTTCTTTTTCGCCTCACAGAGGTTCGCAGAGCAAAAGGACGAGGACGCCGAGGTTTTGTCGCTTCCGTGGACTGCGGATCAGAATACCCCGGACGTTGGGGAGCCGGACTCCAAAGAATTCGTCCCTAAGTCGGATCCCGCTACGACTCGCGCTCGTGGCAAGACTTCGGTCCATGAGGAGGAAGGTGATTCGGACGAGGTCCAAGCTCTTGAGGTAGTTGCCGCAATGCCTATTTCTTATGCATTTCCGGCTTCTACTTTCCCAGCTAATCCGGCCGGTCAGGTTCACGACGCCGAGCCTATTGCATCCCGGCCCCCAGTTACCTCGGGGAAACGCGGGGCTCCTGCTAGTGCTTCAGAGGCAGCCCCCAAGAAACGAATGAAGAAGTCTGCTCCGAACCCTCCCAGGCGCAAGACCATGCCTGGGGTCACAGGGTAAGTTCATTTTGCTCGTATTTCTTGTTTCCCTATTTCTGTTTTTCATCCTGACACCCTTTTTTCTTTCTTATTTTCGCAGTGCTCCGCTTTCCGTTAAGCCTGGCGGTCCTAGCATGACTAGCCGCCCAATTCGGCAGCCGTCTCCTCCGCCCGTTGAAGATACTAGGATTCCTAGTCCTGCTCGTGCTACGTCTCCTCCAGCTCCACATATGTCACCCCCTCGTCATGATACGCCTGATACTCGCGTCTCCGAGATTTCTACCGACCCCGTTCCCCTCCACTGAATCCGAGCATATCCACCGAGCCTCTTTCTACCTCGGTAGCTCCTACTGTAACCCCAGCCGCAGCCGTGGTCGTTAATACCCCGGTGCCCTCTGCGCCTATGATCCCTCCTGCTTCTAAGGGCACTGTTCCCATTGCCGAGGTATCGGCTTCTGCTGGTGCCTCCTCTACAGTAAGAAAAACTGTTGCCACCAAGGCTTCCACTTCCCAAAAAGGTTTGGCCGGCTCTTCTCAGCCGAGCATTGCCGACGTGCTGCGTAAAGGGATTGCTCCCGCCAAAGCCTCTACTACTCCGGCCGCCAGCACCCAGCTTGCTCTTCATACAAGCCCTGCGGCTGCAGTGGTTGCACAACATGTCCGAGGTAAAGTCTTAACCCGGACGGCTAGTGGGAACAGCCTCGGCTCGCTGGTGGAATACGCTCATAACTGGAATGCTACTGATCAGCTTGAGGGCAATCGAAACAGTCAGCCGTTTCAACTCTCCGACATCAGCAGCCGTTTGGATCAAGCTGCCAAGATTATTCTGGATAGCAACAAGATGAACGAGGTAATTGCTACTTCTCGGGGTTTAGACTGATTCTCCATATGCTATTATATATACATTAGTCCCCGAAACTTGCAAACGAGTAATTTTTATTCGCTTGGAAGTTTTTATAGTGCTATACTTAACTCGACTTAATTTAGGGTTCGAGCCTATATCCGAGTAGATCTATCTTAAACTTTGCTTAAATTTTATCTAGCCATTCTTTGAATGTCTAGCCACATAGGTCTGGGTTAAGCTTTCGCTTAGCTCGAATCTATTTTTGGCTTTGAATATCCAGCCACCTAGATCTGGGTTAAGTTTTCGCTTAACTCGGATCTGTTTTGGCTTTGAATATCCAGCCACCTAGGTCCGGGTTAAGTTTTCGCTTAACTCGGATCTGTTTTGGCTTTGAATATCCAGCCACCTAGGTCCGGGTTAAGTTTTTGCTTAACTCGGATCTGTTTTGGCTTTGAATATCCAGCCACCTAGATCTGGGTTAAGTTTTCGCTTAACTCGGATCTGTTTTGGCTTTGAATATCCAGCCACCTAGGTCCGGGTTAAGTTTTCACTTAACTCGGATCTGTTTTGGCTTTGAATATCCAGCCACCTAGATCTGGGTTAAGTTTTCGCTTAACTCGGATCTGTTTTGGCTTTGAATATCCAGCCACCTAGATCTGGGTTAAGCTTTTGCTTAACTCGGATCTGTTTCGGCCTTGAATATCCACTCATCGTTTGTTCTATTGCTCAGGTTGCACATGACCGGCGGACTGCTGAATTTCAAAGACTGCTTTTCTCGCACAAGAAGTTGGAAGAAAAATATGAAAAAGTTATTCCTGTGGTGAAAAAATCAGGTAAGTCGATCATTTTCCTTGGCATCTCTAATATTGTCATTGTTTGTATGCGGGATGCCGGCTTACTTTGTGGGTTAACAGGTGACATCAATAATCTCAACATTCGTCTTGAGAAGAAAGTCAAGAGCTTGGAAGGTTAGTTTTCCATCTACCTCGTACTTTTCCCTTTCTAAGACGTGCACTAAGTTTCTTTTACTTTGTTTGGCTTTGGTAAAGCCGAGATACGAACCTTTGCATCATCTCACCAAGATTGTACGCCCATGCCTGATGTAATGCTGCATTTTTTAGAACAAGGCGCCACTCATTCGGCGCAGCTAAAAGAAAAGGATGATGAGATAGCTCGCCTAAGCGCCGAGGTGGAGGCCCTTAAGCTTTCTCAGAAATCCGAGCTAGAAAAGGTCGATCAGGAGTTCTCCGAGGAGAAGAACCGGCTGGCTTTGGAATTGCAAAAGAATAAAGAGCTCTTTGAGGCTGCCGAGCTGAAAACTCGAGGAATGAGCGAGGAAATTGCTCGCTTTGAGAAGAACAAGATTGACTGGGCGAAGGACCTTCAGATGATGATGAGTTACATTCATCGTAAGCATCTTAACACAGCCGGATTATCTTTCTTCCTTCTGCTGCCCTCTGACGCCTCCCTTTTTTGTGCAGGTCATTTTCCTGAAGCTAAGCCCGTGAGCTGTAAAGCGGTCCTTGCTGCTCGTGCGCGCCGAGGTCTCCCTGTTGACGTGAATTTTGAATATTCAATAGAAGATTTCTTGGTTTCTGTCGGCGCTGCCCTTGGTCCGATGAAAATCATGGGCAGGGACTTGGTGCCGGCAGCTATTCGAGCCCACCATGCTCTCTGGCCGAATACCTCTGGGACTCCTAACATCAGCGAGATCGAATTGCTGGTGACTACATTGAATGCCTCTGAAAAACAACTAACTCTTTGGAGGGAATCTGCTGGGCGAGCTGGCGCGGATATGGCCCTCACCATTATCATGTCATGGTACGAAGACATCTCTCTTGATATCTTGAGAAATCTGCGCACTGGTTCTCGTTGGGTTGAGGACCCCACTTTCGTCGCTCTCCGGCAAGCTTGCGCCTTTCAACTCGTCGAGTATGCCGACGTGCACACCTGGAATGAAGGTCCGAGCTTTCTCCCGAACTCGGACGATGAGGTTGCAGTAGAGGATACATCAGACGATAACCCGGCTGAACAGGGTGAAGGCGCAGATGATTCGGCTTCCTCTGGTGACTCCAGTTCGAGCTCGGACAGCAATGGTGACGCGCGGTCCTCCTCCAAAGGTACTGGGCATTCAACTGCGCAAATTGATGCCCCTCAGCAGCCTCCAGCTTCAGCTGAGGTTGCACCTAGGTCTGCGGAGGGCGAGGTAACATCGGCCGAAATTCCTCCTACTTCGGAATCCCCAGCCCCTGACCAAGTTGTCGCCTCTCCAGCTAAAAACGTTTAAGTCATTTCCTATCCCTGGTATGCCGGGCGTATGATGTAGGTGAAACATTCATCTGTTCTTTGTATGGAAAGAATTTCTTTTGCCGTGTGCTGCCGAGACACATGTTTGTAATTGTTATCACTTTGTGTAAGTGGTCTTGTTTGTCCGAATTTTTTGCTGTGTTGGGAAGCGATTTCTTAATTTGGGGACGTATCTATCTTCGTATCCGTGGTTTACCCACTTGATCCAGGTGTGACCTTCGTATATCATATTAGTTTGGACTGTTGTTACTTTCAAAGTCGAAGTTCGATACTTTCTTTGTAGCAAAGGCTAGCCAGGACTTCGGAACAAAATATAGCAGTCCGCGAGTTAATGCCAATGGCGCCGAAATTTAGTGTATACACCGAACTTCGAAAAAAATAATATAAGGTGGTTGGCGAGTCGCTGCTCAAAGTGCCGAGGTTTAGTGCATAGAAATTGTAATATCATATGGCAGTCCTCGAGTTACTGCTTTGGATGCCGAGGTTTAACATACAACATGAAATTGAAATGACCTATGGCAGTCCCCGAGGTACTGTGCTGGACGTCGAGGTTTGATTCATAAGATGAAATTGAAATAACATACGGCAGTCCCCGAGTCACTGCTCTGGACGCCGAGGTTCAGTACATAAGATGAAATTGAGATAACATATGGCAGTCCCCGAGTCACTGCTCTGGATGCTGAGGTTTAATACATCATTGGTCCTTGACCTTGAAATACTATGCTATGAGTAAAATGGACGAAGCAAGGCTATATTCCATGGCCGCTTCGTTTCTTCGCCAGCTTTGTCTGTCGTGTTCCTTCTGGGGGATTGAGCGTCGATTAGATAATAGGCATCGTTATGTAATGCTTTGCTCACAATGAATGGTCCTTCCCATGGAGGTGACAGCTTGTGCATGCCGGCCGTGCGTTGCACCAGTCGGAGGACTAAATCTCCTTCTTTGAATACCCTTGGATTCACCTTCTTGCTGTGATATCGTCGCAAGTTCTGCTGATAAATAGCTGATCATGATAGTGCCAGTTCTCTGGCTTCTTCAAGCAAGGTCTACCGTATCTTGCCGAGCTATTTCATTTACCTATGAGGTTGTATACTGAGTAACTCTTGGCGAGTCATGTATTATGTCGGCTGGAAGCACGGCCTCTGCCCCGTATACCAGAAAGAATGGTGTATAGCATGTTGATCTATTCGGAGTAGTCCTGAGGCTCCATAATACGGCTGGGAGTTCCTCAATCCAACATCCTGCCGACCTTTGCAGTGGTTCGACAAGCCGCGGTTTTATTCCTGACAATACTAGTCCATTAGACCTCTCTACTTGCCCATTAGACGCTGGGTGAGCCACAGAGGCAACATCTAGTCTTATATGTTTTTCTCTGCAAAATCTGGCGAAGGCTCCTTCTGCAAAATTTGTGCCATTATCCGTAATAATACTGTGCGGATACCCATATCTTAAAATAATATCTTTGAGAAATTTCACTGCTGTGGGCCCATCGCATTTTTTTATTGGTTTCACCTCAATCCATTTCGTGAACTTGTCCACCATAACCAATATGTGGGTCATTCCCCCTCGGGCCGGCCTAAATGGTCCCACCATATCTAAGCCCCACACAGAAAATGGCCAAGTGATGGGTATCGTTTTTAACTCGGCTGATGGCATATGTATCCTGGTTGCATATCTCTGACAACCATTGCATTTTTCAACCAACTCTTTGGCTTCTTTCAACGTCGTTGGCCAATAAAATCCATGCCTGAATGCTTTGGCTACCAAGGCACGAGATGAGGCATGGTGTCCACACTCTCCTTGATGTATATCCAGGAGGATCTCCTGGCCTTCTGCCGAACTCACACATCTCTGCAATACGCTTGTGACGCTTCTTTTATATAGCTCATTGTTTATGATTGTATAAGCTTTTGCTCTCCTTACAATTCGTCTAGCTAATACTTCATTATCCGGCAATATCGACTCTTTAAGGTAAGAGAATATGGGTTGCGCCCATGGCGGTGTGATTTTTTCTGGTGCGGTCTCACTGTCTATTTCCATGTTTTCTGCCGACATATTTACCTCGGCCTTCTCCATAATTGTGCTCACTTCTGCTGTCCTCCTATTGAGGGGTTCCGAGTCATATTGCTGGTCTACTTCCATCGGCGCATTATCTTCTGCTGAATTTGTCGGAATAAAGATAGATTCGGATTCTGGTGACGGGATTATTGATGGTTTTCTGAGGTGTTCCAGGGCAATGCCTGGGGGAATTGACTGTCGGGTTGATCCGAGCTTTGACAACGTGTCTGCGGCATCATTTTCTGCCTGAGGTATGTGGTGAAATTCACATCCTTCAAAGTATCCACTGATCTTTTGCACATGAAATCTGTATAAGGCCATATTAGCATCTAATGCATCCCAATTGCCTGAGACTTGCTGTACTACTAGGTCCGAGTCCCCATAGCATAAGATTCGGCGTATGCCAATCTCTTTTGCTACTTTCAATCCATGGACCAGTGTTTCATATTCGGCTACATTGTTGGATGCGGCAAAATGTATTTGTAGCACATATTTCAGCTGATCTCTTTTAGGTGAGGTTAACACTATTCCTGCCCCCAAACCATTTCTTAGTTTGGAACCATCGAAATGCATCGTCCAATAATTTAGATCTGGTAATGGTGGCTCATACTGCACTTCGGCCCAGTCTACGAAGAAGTCGGCGACTGCTTGAGATTTAATTGCCTCTCTCCTATCAAATTGTGGAGCGTATGGTGACAACTCGATTGCCCATTTTGCTATTCGGCCACTTGCATCTTTGTTGCTCAATATGTCGGCTATGGGCGCTTCACAGATCACTCTGATGGGGTGTTCTTCGAAGTAATGTTTAAGCTTTTTTACCGACATATATACTCCATAAGCCATCTTCTGGTAATGTGGGTAATTCTGTTTTGAGGCGGATAATACCTCGCTTAAATAATACACCGGCCTTTGTACGGATTTACCATCTTCAAGTCGTTCTACTACGACTACAGCACTCACTACTCTGTTGGTAGCCGCTATATAGAGTAACATAGGCTCTTTTGATAATGGAGAAGCCAAAACGGGTGCTGTGACTAACATTTTTTTCAACTCCTGAAATGCACTGTCCGCTTGCAGGGTCCAAATGAATTTATCTGACTTCTTCATCAGCTGATATAGTGGTAGCGCCTTTTCTCCCAGCCGACATACAAACCGGCTGAGGGAGGCTAGACAACCTGTGAATTTTTGTACATCATTTAAGCATCTCGACAATTCCATTCTTTCTACTGCTTTTATCTTTGTTGGGTTGGCTTCTATACCTCGGCTAGATATAAGAAAACCGAGCAATTTTCCTGCCGGCACGCCAAACGTGCACTTTTCCGGATTAAGTTTCATTCGGAATCTTCTCAAGTTTACGAAAGTTTGTCGTATATCTTCCAGTAAGGTTTTGCTTTCCTTGGTTTTGATGACCACGTCATCTACATATACTTGTACATTTTTTCCTATTTGATCGTGTAGACATTTTTGCATGCATCTCTGATATGTTGCTCCTGCATTTCGCAGGCCGAATGGCATTGTGCGATAGCAATAAGCCCCGTACGGGGTAATAAATGCAGTCTTTATTTGATCGGCCGGATTTAACGGTATCTGGTGGAAACCAGAGTACGCGTCTACAAATGATAATAACTCACAACCAGCGGTCGAATCAATAACTTGGTCTATTCTAGGTAATGGAAAAGGATCTTTTGGACACGCCTTGTTCAGGTTCGTGTAATCGATACACATTCGCCATACAATGGCTACATTGGGATCATCTTTCTTCTTTTCTACCAGCACCGGATTCGACAACCAGTCCGGGTACAGCACCTCCATGATGAACCCGGCTGCGAGGAGCCGAGCTATTTCATCCCCTATTATTTTTCTCCTGTCTTCGGTGAAGCGGTGGAGAGGTTGCTTCATAGGCCTTGCTCCGGGCCTTACATTCAAAGAGTGCTCAGCCAACTCCCTCGGAACACCTTGCAGATCCTGAGTTGACCATGCAAATATGTCCCGATTCTCACGGAGGAAGTTGGTGAGCTCGCTTTCCTATTTAGCGTCCAGGCCTGCACCAATAGTAACAGTACGCTCCGGGAATTGCTCATCTATTTGAAACTTCTTCGTTTCTTTAGTCGGCTGAAAAGAGACACTGCCATGCGGGTTGGCTAGTGCCGGCATGTTCAGCTGTGCCGACTGAGCGAGGGCTGCTACCTCCTGAATCCTTCTTTTTTATCTTGCTATAACCAATGATTCGGCCAAATTTGACCCGGCTGATGCACACTCCATTGATTTCTTGTAATCCCCTGTTATAGTTATCACTCCTTGTGGTCCGGGTAGTTTCATTTTCAGATAACTTATATGACAACTGCCCATGAATTTGGCCAACGTTGGTCGTCCGAGTAGAGCATGATAACAGCTCTCTAGATCCACCACTTCAAACTCTAAATTCTCCGCTCTGCAGTTATCTCTTGTGCCGAATAACACATCCACTCGGACCTTACCAATGGGTTCACATGAAAGCCCTGGCACTATCCCATGGAAAGTGGTCCTCGTGGATTGCAACATGTTTTGCGATATTCCGAGTTTATGCATGGTATCTTTGTACATGATATTGATACTACTTCCATTGTCTATGAGTACCTTTGAGAATTTGACATTGATGCTCGGTCCAACAAATGTCGGATCTAACACGAGTGCATATGATCCGGGACTCGGCATTATCTTAGGATGATCCTTTATGCTCCAAGTTATCTCCTGATCCGACCAAGGCATATATCTTGGTACTGCCGGCATAACTGCATTCACCTCCATATGTCGGCGCTGCACACTTTGCTTGTCTTGTTGTTCCGTTGTGAACACGCAATAGGACTGATGATGCTCTCTGTAATCATTGCGTCCGGTATTCGCCGGATTTGTTCTTCCATCCTGGACTTGGTTCATCACTTGATGCACCCCGTCTCTCCGATCCGAGTTATCGTATCTCGGGGGAGGGGGCGGTAACATTAGTTGCTGTGCATTTGCTCCAGTCAATTGTGGCTGGTGCTGCTGATGTACTTGATGGGGTGCCTGAACCCCTGCGGGGTTCCCCATTGCATTTTTCATCCATGCACACTGGCGGGTGGTATGGTTGGCTGGCCTGGATGGGTTTGACGTGTGAAATTTGCACGGCTGATCTAACATAGATTCGAACGTGTACTTCGGCCTCTCCTGCCACTGTTTCTTTTGTTCTGGGGTCCACTGCCTTTTTCCTTCATTTCTTGGTGTCCACTGTTGAGGACCATTCTTCTGCCTTTGAGTTGCTCCGTGACTCGGCGGGTCTTGTGCTACTGCCGCCACTTGGACCGAATTATATCTGTAATCCGGCCTTTCCTCTCTTCTTCTTCCTCTGAAATCACCGCGCCTTGATGACCCGGCCAAATCTCTTGCCTCATGGTCCTGTTGCTCGCGATGATCTGTTGACATTAATTCTGGTTGCATTGGGTCTCCTAATGCGTAGGAGTCCGCTATTCTGATAGTTTCTGCCAGTGTGGTCGGCATATCTCTTTGCAGACGTTGCCACAATACGCTGCCGTAACGGCATCCTTGTGCGAACCAAGCTATTGCTTGCGATTCTATGACTCCTTCACATGAGTTTCTTAGGTTACACCACCGAGTTAAAAATTCTCTATCTGTTTCATTCGGCCTCTGCTTGCACATGGCTAACTGTTGTGGCCTGTTTGGCCTCTTGTAAGTACTGGTAAAGTTGCTGACAAACATTTCCTCAAAATCCAGCCAACAGTTGATACTGCAGGCTGGTAGATTATTCAGCCACACCCTAGCTGGTCCTTCCAGCATTTGTGGTACATACCGTACTGCCCACCGTAAGTTTCCACCCGCTATTTTTACAGCAGTGGCATAGTCAATCAACCAGTCTTGTGGTTTGGTATTCCCATTATATGTTTTCGTGCCCCTTGCCAGCTAAAAGTTCGGCACAGGAGGTTCACCCATGATCCGTGGTCCAAAGCATGTCGGCCCTGGTGGACCCTGTTCTTCCAACAACTCGGACCTGTATAGCCGGTCCAGCTTCACTCTTGCATCATTTGACGGCAAATCTCTATACAAAACTCTGTCCTGTATTCCATAGTGATTGTTTCCGCCATGGATTGCATATTCCATCACAGAATAACCACATTGTATCTTTCATTAATTCGATCGTGGGGAGCTGGCCTCGTTTCTCTTTCCTGCCGGGGTTCATGCCTTGGTTGCGGGTTGAGTGGCAGTTCTCTCCCTACTTCGACCGGGGTATTGTTCTCCTGATTGCCTCTCGCGGGCTCTCTTCTGCCGAGATCTCCATTGCCTCGGCTTCCTCCGTCTCTCTCAACACGGCCGTGGTTCCTATCCCCACTGTTACCTCGGCTTGCATTGCCTCTGTTCTCATTTGCCTTTCCGGCCATTGCCGGATCATATGGAACAATCTGCTTGTTCCTCTTTCCCGAGGTTACTGCTTTGTCTCTTCGAGCATTATTTCCGGGTGAAGATGCTGCTGCCACGGACAAGGCAGGTGCTGCTCCTGCCGAATGAACCATTCGCGAGGCCCCCGGCCTCGCCGGGTTTGCTCTGAGCATTTCCTCGTTTTGCTGGTTCGCGATGCGCACGAGCTCGTTTACTCTTTCTTGTTGTTTCTGCCGGGCCTCACCGGTCAACCCCTCTAACTCTAATGCTGCGGCATTTGCCGCTCTTAGGTTTCTTGCCGGGGTACTGTACCTCGGCAAGCCCAAATCCTCTGATTCTGCTTTATGAGCATCATGCTCTTTGTTGATGTCATCCATGAGGTTCTTCCCTCTCAATCTTAGTTCGTCCACCCGTTCGGGCGCGACGTCAAGCTTATTTGCTTTGGCATATTGTCGCAGGGTCCTGTTTAAGGACTCCCGCAAGGCCGACACCTTTTTTGCCTCTATCAGCACCTTTTGCTTGGTTTCCTCTAACTCTGCTTGAGCATTTGCCGGATTAAGTATCGGCGCTACAGGTGTAGTTAAGCTTTCTATGGTCGCCTGAAGAATATTCTCTGGCCTTTCCAGAGGTGGCCCTCTTACTCTTGGTGCTTTTGGGGTGGTGTCTTGCACCTCGGTCGGGTTGGTTGCTGGTGGGATTACCTCGGTGGGCATTGGTGCTGTCTGCCTGTGTGCGCCCTGTACTCCGGTGGCGGGTTCTCTGCCTGATCCGGCAGCTGCTACTCCAGTTTGCACCCCGGCCACGACCATTGCCTCGACGCTAGCTGCAGGATGCGCTCCGGGCGGACGGCCTGCAGCGTTAAGAGGTGGATCTCCTGCAACAACAACTTGGTGAGGATAAACGCCGGAGATATCGACGCCGACGTAAACCTGGTGCCCGCCCAGGTTGATGAAGACACCATTACGCGGGGGAGCTTTCCCCCTGAAGCTCCCTGCATTGTCGCTGACGTAATCACAGAGACCAAATCTCTGGACTAAGCCAGAAACAACACGCTCGCCAGTCTTGATGAAGTTTCC
Source organism: Avena sativa (assembly GCA_916181665.1). Lineage (NCBI taxonomy): Eukaryota > Viridiplantae > Streptophyta > Magnoliopsida > Poales > Poaceae > Avena > Avena sativa. Next base: position 364,944,546 of record OV702297.1, on the reverse strand, counting down.
CGTCCGGATCATAACTCCAGCTAGCACCGCTGCTGGCCCCACGGTGGGCGCCAACTGTCGTGGTGGTGGCACGGCAGATGCCATGGGTAGGCTAAAGTTTGGGGCCAATGGATGCTAGTGGGATCTGGGGAGGGAAGATGTAGTGGATTCTACACACAGAAAGATGACACAAAGATCTGTATTTCTCCTTCCTTGGGTTACAAGTGCTCCTTGAGCTGTATACAAGGGGAAAGAGAGAATTTTACCAGCCTAACGGTACCAAGAATTCCTCGATGCCCTCCTTAGGGTCCAAGCCTGCCCTTATAAAGGAGAGCCTTGGGTTCCTTTAGGGCTGATGTGGCAAGCATATTCAAGGAATATGCTTGTCCCAATATAGTAGTTCGGCGCTCCCCTTTCCCTGTCGCTCCCCTAATGACGGCAAGGTTCCAGAGGGACCCTTCTGTGTGCCTCGGGCTTTAGGATTGTCACCTCCATGACCTCCTTCTGTCTCTCTGTCGCTCTGCGTCTTTGTCCCTAGTGCTTGGCTTCGCTCAGATTCTCCCTAGCCTGCTACTAGAGTTTGACTTTAGGCTTCTCCTTCTCCTGCAAGCTTCGGATCATTCGGCCCGGCCTCGCGTAACTCGGCTTGTCCTTCACATGCATCAAGATTACTTGGGCTAACCCGGCCGACTTACGCAGTATCTCGGCCGGGTAATGCCTTGCCATTACTATAAGGGTCCTGCCCTTTCCTATCTCGGCCGACCTCTACAGGATTCTGCCGACTCAGACTGTAACTCGGAAACTAGACGGGGAACACCCTTTCGTCTTTCCCCGTCTTTACCCTATCCGGGGTTACCTCCCCAACATAAAGCTTCTATTCCTAGGAAATTAGAAGATGGTTGGGAACCCATCATTAATATGAAAGTGAATAATTTTGATCTCAAACCTTTATGTGATCTTGGTTCTAGTGTCTCTATTATGCCTAGAAAAATTTATGAAATGCTTAATTTGCCACCATTGGAAGATTATTATTTGGATGTCCATCTTGATGATAATGCTAAAAATAAACTTATGGGAGCATTAATAATGTTCTTATAATGGTTAATAATGCCTTTGTCCCTGTTGATTTCTATGTTTTGGATGTTGAATGCAATGCTTCTTGTCCTATTATTTTAGGAAGATCTTTTCTTAAAACTGTTGGTGCCATTATTGATATGAAGGAAGGCACCATTAAATATCAATTCCCACTCAAGAAAGGTATAGAAGACTTCCCTAGAAAGAGATATAAGATACCTTTCGCTTCTACTATTAAAACAAAAGTTGATCTTAATGCTTCTTCATTCAAAAATACTTGATTCTTGCTTTCTATGCCTAGATGAAAGGCGTTAAAGAAAAGCACTATTGGGATATAATCCAAATTATTTTATTTTCAGTAAGTTTTTCTTTTGTTGAGTCTTGGAAGTTAGTGCCTTTGTAATGACCTCTCCTTATCCTTTTGTGTGGTTTTTGTGCCAAGAATAACCTCTAATGAGAGAGAAGTAAGATTTGGGGAAGTTGATGTCCAGAAACAGATTTTTGTGCTTCACTGTACAAAATCGTGAAAAATCCCAGTACGTCGGATTGAGATGTAATTTTATGTTCATATGCCCCAGGTTATTATCTAACTTTTGTTAGTTTAGCATTTTTCGATTTGAGCAACATAAGGTCTTCGAAAAAATCGGTCTTTACCTGATGGTCTGTTTTGACAAATTTCTGCCATTATTTGCATTTGCCTCTTAATCGGGTTTTTTAGTTCTCTTTGATCACTTGAGCTTTTTAAAGAAATTGCTGCAGTATCTTGTGTTTTAATATAAGTTTTACTTGTGTTGAAACTAAACCCAAAGGCTTATTATCTTTAATACACTAATATTGCTAATGAAGAATTGTGTGAAGTTTTGTATGAAGGAAATTTTCAAGTGTAGTGGAAGAATGATGTGATGAGATGAGGTATGGACAAAAGCTAAAGCTTGGGGATGACACCCATGTCACCCCAAGAAATATTCAAGAGGTACAACCGTCAAAGCTTGGGGATGCCCAAGGCATCCCCTTATTTATCAATAAAAATCTCAAGTCTTCTTTCTAGACACTTTATTTTTATTGCTTCATGCACTATTGTGTTGTTCTTGGAGCGTATTTGTTTTTTTAGTTTTTTTTTTGGTTTGTTGCAATAAATTAGTTGGACCCCCGCATTCTTATTTTGTTTCAAATAATTTGATTGGTGTTGGAAAAGAGTAGAAAGTTTCATGCTTATAGTGGTACGAAAGGAAGCTTGTTTTAACTGTGGCTTAGAATTTATCATGTCATGTTGGATGTTGCTTTGACCATATGCTTAGTGATTATTGTTGTAGCGTGACTTGTTTCAAACAATTGAGATTGCTTAATGTGCCTTGAAAGAATCATGTGTTGTTTTAGCATATAAAAGCATAATATTGTGGTATTCTCCTTTGATGCTTTATTTGGGTTGACTTGGCACATGCTTACACCATGTTAAGACTATGAACCATTCACCTTATCCTCTATGATAATTTAGTTTTTGACTTGTGATGTCACTTTATGCTTTAATTAATAATGTTTTGTCGCTTTGAATGATTATGTCCATTATTGCTCTCTTAGTTGGTCGCTCCCAGTCTTTTGCTAGACTCCACTTGTACTGAGTATGATCTCTACTCGTGCATCCAACTCCTAAGAAACCAAGTATTCCAAAGATTCCACTATAAATTCCAATGCTTGGTGTGTTACACCATTCCAAGTATTCTCATGTGTTTATTTATCTTCCAAAATAAACTTTTTATGTGAAAATTAGTGATTAAATCTCTCACAAACTTGATGACACATTTTATTTTCTTGCACTTAATAAACTTGAACCATTGTGCCCATCTATGTTGCTTATATGCTTGCAAATTATAAGTTGTGAATTAGCATAACCATGTTGTCACGGGGAACGCTTTCAATATTGCACTTATTCTATTTAGTTGATATCATGTTCTTTTCTTTATGGATCCCGGCGGTGTGAAATAAAAGGGGAGCTTGTAAGCTCATGAAGTTTGTATATGTGTTAAATAAATGTCTGGGCGGCTAGCCCAAGCCATGCCTAATCATGATGGAAACTTGCAGCATAACCATAATGAGCATTCTGTGAAGCATCCTCAATAAAAACCTATGCAAATAGCAAATAAAAAGATCGCTGAGATGCTCATTGTCTATTGCCTTGTCATTTTGATATGGGATAGCTCCTGTGTCATGGGGCAAGGGGTACCCTGTTGGCGGTTCTCTATGATACACATTTACTTACAATGACAAGAACTTTCTTGTGACCAAAGTTGGGTAGCATGAGGTTCGGTACTCGTACGCAAGGGGCATGAGATTTTCAACTTATAATCTATCAAGCATATACTCATATTTGTGTCACTTTAACCTTAATCACTTCAAGATGCCAATGATAGGGGCAATGAGAGCTGAAAGCTAATAAGTATCATAATTTTTGGAAGCTCTTTATGAAACTTGAAATCCCTGCTTCCCTCTGTGAAGGGCCTTTATTTTTACTTTTATGTTGAGTCTCCATCTTCTATCTTTATGCACCAATTAAGAGAGCATAGTTGTGATTCTTAGTTCAATGTGCATTATCCCAAAACTTATTGATTGATTCATAATCTTGGTATTGCTTGTTCTTAAATTATTTGTATCTAGTCACCGTGATGAACTTTGAAGGTGTCCAATGCATTTATGTTTTGCTATTCCATGAAGGACAAGCTAAATACCACTCTTGATATGTTTTCTATATGTGAAAAAAAACAAATGTATTTCAATGCATTGTTATAAATGATCTTTTGTTTGTACCTTTTCATGTTACAACTTAGTTGCTTTGTCTTATTGTTAGAACTATATCTTTCATGCTCATGTTTAGAGTACTATGATCCCATCTATCAATGCTTTACAAATACCTTGATCAAGATTGTGATGGTGCATGTCACCTAAAAAAATATTGTTTTTATCACTTACCTACTCGAGGATGAGCAGGAGTTAAGCTTGGGGATGCTTGATACGTCGTAAACGTATCTATAATTTTTTATGCTCCATGCTTGTTTTGTATCAACTATCTTATGTTTTGTCTATACTTTGAGGCATTTTTATACATTTTTTGGAACTAACCTATTGACAAGATGCCGCAGTGCCAGTTGCCTTTTTTCTGCTGTTTTTGGTTTCAAAAAAGTTAGTAAATAAATATTTTCGGAATTGGACGGAACAAAAGCCAAATTCAATATTTTACCGGTGCAGAGACGGAGTCCAGAGGGGGGACAAAGAGGTGCCACAGGGCGGCCGCGCCACCCCCTGGCGTGGGACCACCCTAGGTCGCGCCAGGGCATGGTGTGGGCTCCCTGGCCCTCAACCGACCTCGCCCCTTCGCCTATATAAACACCCCGAGGCAGAAACTCTAGGCACCCAATCAGAAATCCACGAAATAGTTCGTAGGCGCCGCCACCATCGTCCCTGGATCGGGGGATCTGAAGCTCTTCCCGACACCCTCTTAGAGGGGAGAGATCATTCCGGAGGCCTTCTTCATCACCATGCCAGCCTCCGGAGTGATGCGTGAGTAGTTCACGCTTGGACTACGGGTCCATACAATAGCTAGATGGTTGTTTCTCCCCTTTGTGCTATCATTTTTAAATCTTGTGAGCTCCGTTCATGATCAAGGTCATCTATTTGTAATACTACATGTTGTGTTTGCGAGGATCCGATGGATATTGAGATACTATGTTAGATTGATTAAAGATACTATTAGTAATAGTGGAGGATGTATCAATGGTAAAGATTGGACCGGGGTACATAGTTCACTAGAGGTGTTATCCTTAGATAAACAAACATGGCATGCTAGGTAAACAAATTACAGTAGGGCAATTGACAGGACTGAGCAAGTAACAATGCAATACTAGACAGAAAGATCCTATGAGATTCGATTGGGCAATACAACAATATACATAGACCGCCATTCAACTGCATCTATGACTAGAAGTCCACCTTTGGGTTATCATCCGAACCCCCTCCAGTATTAAGTTGTAAGCAACAGACAACTGCTTTAAGCAAAGTGTGTAAGGTAAACAATCCACTTGTTCCATGAATAAGAGACCGTTGTTTTCTCCCTAGTGGCAACATCACATCTACAACCATAGAGATTTCTGTCACTTCTCTTGATTAAGTAGAGGCATGAATCCACTATCGAGCATAAATACCCCCTCTTGGAGTCACTAGCAACTACTTGGCCAAGATAGCTATTAACAATGGAGAGCATGCAAGATCACAAACAACACAGGCATGATAGAATCAAATAGACAAAACCATTAATCGATCTGACATAGTAATATCAATATCCATCGGATCCCGCAAACACAACATGCATCATTACAAATAGATTAGATCTTGATCATGAACGAATCTCACAAGATCTAGACATGAAAGCACAAGGAGGAGATACAACCATCTAGCTACTAAATGGACCCATAGTCCAAGATGGAACTACTCACGCTTCATACTGGAGGCTGGCATGATGAATAAGAAGGCCTCCGGGATGATCTCCCCTCTGGCAGGGTGCCGGGAAGAGATTTAGATCCCCCCCGATCTAGGGACGATGGTGGCGGCGGCTACAGACGGTTTCGTGGAATATTTATCGGGTGCTTAGGGTTTAGGCATCGGGGGCTTCTTATAGGCGAAGAGGCGAGGCTGGGAGGTGTCCAGGGGGCCCACACCCTGCCTAGACGCGGGCCCACCCTAGGCCGCGCCTGGGGGGTGTGGCCACCCTGTGGCTCCCCTCCGTCTCTCCTCTGGACTCCGTGTCCTCCTCAGTGAAATATTGACTTTGTATTTTATCCCATACAATTCCGAGAATATTTCCTTACTAGCTTTTCTGGAACCAAAAACAACAGAAAACAGGAAACTGGCACTTTGGCAATTTGTTAATAGGTTAGTATCAGAAAACATATAAAAATCACCTCAAAGTGTGGACAAAGCAAAGCAAAGTAGATACTAAACAAGTATGGAATATCAAAAATTATAGATACGTTTCCGATGTATCACACAGCGGCCGGCCTACTCCCACGGTCCGGCGCGGCAGCCAGCAGTCGAGCCAGTCGCCTGCCCGGGTGGGCCAGCGCGGCGACCGTGGCCCAGCGCGGCAGCTAGCGGTCGAGCTAGCCAACTGCCCGGATGGGCCGGCGCGACGGCCGTGGCCTAGTGGCACGCGCAACAGCGCTTAGCGGTCTGCCGCCCTAGGCATCGCGCATTATCTGGTGCTCGCTTGGGCTGTTCAAAATAGCCCCTTTCTTTATCTTTTCTGCTATTTCTTTTTGATTTTTTCATCCGTTTTTAGGTAAAATATCTCCGGGGGTTTTCCTAATAAGTAAGACGCCTTTATAAATTTTTATCCAAATATGTATTTATAATATAATAATTCATAATTAACATATAATAAACATATATTTAAATCATCATATATCTGAAAACCCTTTTCGGTCTTTTTTCCTTTATCCTTTCTCCGAACACCTTCGGATCTCCCAGAACTTTTCTAGTATCTCTCTTCTCATTCCTTTAGTGGTTCCAAATCAGCCATTAACGGTCTCTAAGCTTCGTCAAGCCCTTAAGCATGCTACCCAACAGTTCGAGAATACTCTAGACATGGCTAAGACTTCTCTCTTACCAATGATCAACAACAGGACCTGGATGCCCATGATGACCACGTGTGTATTCCACGAAATTTATCGTTGAACCATAAACACTATATATTATTATTTTTTCTCTACAATACTGTATTATCCGAGGCTTGATCAAATGACATCATGATACGTCAGAAACGTATCTATAATTTTTTGATGTTTCATGCTTGTTTAGTATCTACTTTGCTTTGCTCTGTCCACACTTTGAGGTGTTTTTCATATGTTTTATGGTACTAACCTATTAACAAGTTGCCACAATGCCAGGTTCCTGTTTTATGTTGTTTTTGGTTCCAGAAAAGCTAGTAAGGAAATATTCTCGAAATTGTACGGGACAAAAGCCAATGTCAATATTTCACTGAGGAGAACACAGAGTCCAGAGGAGAGATGGAGGGGCGCCACAGGGCGGCTGCACCCCTCCTAGGCGCGGCCCCACCCTGGGCCACGCCTGGGAAGGGTGTGGGGCCCCTGGCAGCCTCCAAGCCTCGCCTCTTCGCCTATAAGAAGCCCCCGATGCCTAAACCCTAAGTATCCGATCAATATTCCACGAAACCGTTTGTAGCCGCCGCCACCATCGTCCCTAGATCGGGGGGTCTTAATATCTTCCCGGCACCCTGTCGAAGGGGAGATCATCCTGGAGGCCTTCTTCCTCATCATTCCAGCCTCCGGTATGAAGCGTGAGTTGTTCCACCTTGGACTATAGGTCCATGTAGTAGCTAGATGGTTGTATCTCCTCCTTGTGCTTTCATGTCTAGATCTTGTGGGCTCTGTTCATGATCAAGATATCATCTATTTGTAATCATGCATGTTGTGTTTGTGGAGATCCGATGGATATTGAGATTATTATGTCAGATTGATTAATGGTTTTGTCTTATTGACTCTATCATGTATGTGTTGTTTGTGATCTTGCATGATCTCCATTGTTAGTAGCTATCTTGGTCAGTAGTTGCTAGTGACTCCAAGAGGGGGTACTTATGCTCGATAGTGGGTTCATGCCTCTATTTAATCAAGGGAAGTGACATAAATCTCTAAGGTTGTAGATGTGTTGTTGCCACTAGGGAGAAAACAACGGTCTCTTGTTCATGGAACAAGTGGATTGTTTACCTTACACACTTTGCTTGAAGCAGTTGTCTGTTGCTTGCAACTTAATACTGGAGGGGGTTTGGATGATAACCCAAAGGTGGACTTCTAGTCATAGATGCAGTTGGATGGCGCTCTGTGTATCTTGTTGTATTGCCCAATCGAATCTCATAGGATCTTTATGTCTAGTATTGCATTGTTATGCCTTGCTTAGTCTTGTCAATTGCCCTGCTGTAATTTGTTTACCCAGCATGACATGTTTGTTTATCTAAGGAGAACACCTCTAGTGAACTATGGACCCCGATCTAATCTTTACCATTGATACATCTTCCACTGTTACTATTTACTTGCTGCAAACCATCGTCACCTTTCACACCATACAGTTAATCATTTGTTACAGCAATCGGTGAGATTGACAACCTCACTGTTAGTTGGGGCAAAGTCTTGAGTTTGTGTTGTGCAGGTTTCCACGTTGCTTACAACACTTTTGAGACGTTTCCTTTCTCCTACTGGTTCGATAACCTCGGTTTCTTACTGAGGGAAGACATGCTGTTGTGCTACATCATACCTTGCTCGATCACATCACCATGTTAGGGTTTAACCTCGTTACCGACAATACCTTCTTTACTCGATCTGATAAGTGATATCCCTTGTGACCTAGTCACAAGCTGCGCAGGTTATGGATATAACTTATTCGAGTGGGCCTAGAGTATCTTCCATCACGCGGATGAAAAAATCCCGCTTGTCGCAGTCGCCTCAACCTGTTCCTCCAGATACCTAATAACACCCTTATGATCACCGTTCCACCTAGTGACGTTAAGTGTCATCAAAGTAACCTCGGAAGACAGTGATTCGATATGGTCTCACGGTCTAAAAAAGAGTCACTATGTTTCCTAATCATCGTAACCTAAACTCTGTGACATAATCATGATACGGTGCTATAGATAGGGTATGTTCACCATCTCATTCTCTAATGAAATGACTTTATTGTCAATTAAAGCCGAGGCTCCAACATGATCAGGAAAGTTTTGATCATCCGTTGACCAATGAACCAGGGACTAAAGTTTCATAAAAAGCCTATAAACACGCACTAGACACATATGCGAAACACAGAAATAAGACTCGATCGAGTCTCATCGATCGAGTATAATGTCAGACTTATACAGTGCTGGTTTGTCAATATTTCCTTCCATGTAAAGCCTCCATTTGATGATTGGCCAACTCGCGGATCGAGATTCTTCCAGCTTCTTCTGCCTACAAGGTCGAGAACGCAGGCGAATCCCACCCCCAGCGACGACTGTCCAACTTTGTATCTTTTATTATGGCGCGATAAAATGCCGCTAAAGCCTAGTTGCTAGCACGTCCGCAAGTAAAGGTGCAAAACAGATGCAATGGAAACATTACCCTAAAAAAATACGGAGGACAGAAAATTGAATAGTATAGTTCGAAAAAGATCTAACAACACATGTATGATTTGTCGTCCAACACATACAAACAAACACCAAAACTATAGAACAGGCTCAAATTACACACAAACAATAAACATCAGACGTTAACACGGCGAGTATGTTTTTTCGTTCCATGCAAAAAGCGAACACCGGCATGGTAGAACCAATTTCTATTTCCATTCCACGCATTAGACGTAAACAACATACACCGACACGGCAAAACCGATCCTCATTTCCATTCACTAACGCGTACAATGATGTTACAAAAAGAATGCACGCGAGGAAAACAAGACAAACACGCACCTACTTTAGCAGAAAAGCACCTACACTACTAAGTCCTTGTTTGATACTAGAGTATTTGTGGGGATTAGAGGGGATAATCCCCACCAAACCCCAAATCCCCACTTAGTTCAAATTGTATGTTTGTTTATAGAGTATTGGACTGATTCAATCCCCACTAATCCCCACTTTTCTCCAAGTTGTAGTGTATTTTGTTTTCATACCCGATACACTACCCCTACCTAGTGGATTGGTGGGAATTGAGATTTTGTGGGGATTAGAGGGGTTTGGGTGTAGATGGGGTTTCACCCAATCCTCTAGGGGTTTATCCTCTCTGATACCCACTAAGACACTAGAACCAAACAAAGCCTAAGGTGGAAAGTCGCTCATGTCGTGAAAAAACCCCATGTAGATCTTCTCGTGGCCCCGTGGAAATCTTCTCGTCGAAACACCGACCTTGGCGAAAGCATGGGCAGGAAAGCCACGAGCCCTTAGACAGGTAGAGAGGACTATGTCCAAGTTGCCCTGCTTTTTGTTCTGTACTAGTAGTTTTAATCGATGAATCGTGACTGGTTGGTCGTCATTGCTCTTGTCTCCGATGATAACATCGCCCAACGATTCCCAATTTCCCATACACATTCGTATGGATGTAAGTATTTTTACGTGTTTTAGAGGGCAAAGCTCCCATAATTGGAGCATATCGATCAGCAGGAAAATCACTATCCACCTTTTTGATTTGAATCCTTCTACTTAACCCTGTTAAAGTTAAGAACGGGATGCTTAATTATCTCTAAGTATAACTAGAGTGTCATGCAAGCATGTACTGATATATATCCGTTCATCCGCAGAATAACGTGTGCTCTCGGTGGTTACGGCTCTGTTAGTTTGACTTTGCTAGCTGAGTGCCTATATAGGAGTACATCCGATAACTAGGATTAGTGATTCTAACTGTGTGCTCTCCGAAATTTCACTACAACTTCAGACGGATCACTCTTCTGACATGCATTTTTTTTTGTGCCATACTACTCCTATAGAATTTACGATTTTACATTTGCACGATGTTTTTTTAGATCTTTTATACGATGATTCTAGTTCCACTGAGTAGACATGAGACCTCCGAAAAAAATGGATTAAGCAATCAACAGATGCACTGCACGATTACGGCCCTGATAGAATATATGTGCATCTTTTTCCTCGTCGCTCTCTCGCTAGCTAGTGTTCCTTGTCCCAGTCGTGGACTTGGGAGTAGAAAGGGACGCGCGAGCCAAGTTGAGCCCCTCGTCCTGCGATTAAGACATCGATCGATCATTATATTCCGTTAACTGTAATAATACAGATCAGTAATTTTTATCTTTCCGCCGTGGATCGCATTGTGAGGTGTAACTTCTGGAATCTGGAGAGTAGAGACAAGGTAAGGAAATCAAAGCAGGCAAGAAGGTTCTAGAGCAATTCCAACGGACAAGGTGCCGGTGCGTATTTTATTCGCGGCGATTGCTTGTCGTAAGGACAGTGGCGAGGCAGAAGCAACAGCAGCAGGCTGAGCTTCCCGACCTACACGTCTATTTGAATTTACAATTCGATCGCCTCGGCTATATATATAGGGAATTCTGTGGGTTTTTTTCTAAACGACAACGTCTCGATTCTTGTTTGCCATGATTACTTTTTTTTGTAGTTTCAGCTGCTGATCTCGGTTGTTGTACTGTGTTTATTTGAGAAGTTGTCAAAATCGTTCCTCAGATGTCCATTCGTATAAGTGGGACAATAATAGCCCCTTTTTTATAAGACGAGAAAATATTTGTTACAACAGCTTATCCATAAGTAATCTTTCATCATAATTTTTTTGGGGGTGATTATCCATTTTTGTCACCTCCTACACATATATGGGTACATGAACACATATTTTGGATAACAAGCAACTATTACCCATATATTGCCACGTCAACGAAAACGGACGCGATAGGCTACCAGCCGCTTGCAAGGAAAATTTGCCCCGACCCGCCCGACGATGGCCCCGCACGCCGCCGTCCCTCCGTTCACCGACGACCGTGCCGCACACTGCCACTCTATGCCCCTCCACCTCCGAGCCACTAGTCGGCCTCCTCAGCCTCCGAGTGGCCCTTCTATCGGTCGACAGTGAGCCACAACGGCCGCACCCGTCGGCCTACAACCAGCTTCGATTCCCCGTGGTGAGGCCACTTCCAAGCCCACATGCAGCTCCGCCGCCACTCTACATGCAAGCTCCTCCACCTGCCCCCTCCCCCTCCACAGGCGAGCACCGCGACCCCTCCCACGCCCCACCTGCGATGTACCATGTTGTAATTTATTTATTTATTAGGTCCCAGTTGTGTTTTACCTAGACGAAAAATGGGTAAGATGTTAGAGCAAACAACATTTTCCTTACAAATACCCCTTCTCTACTCTTATCCAAATACTTTTTGCTTACTCATATATGGGTAACTGTTAGAGTTGCTCTTAAGAGGGTAAATGTAACCCCGCCAAGCGGACGAGCAGCCACCATTCGATGCATTGCATGGTCGGGCGGCGTGGATCCACCGGACGTTCCAGGCTGTTTGTAGCAGTGCGGGGGGCGCTGTCTAGGGATTGGAGGTGCAAGCCAACATTGTCCATCTAGCGAGTTATTGGGTCGCTGACAAGTGGGCTAGAAGCGAACACAGGAGGACATCTGAGAGTCCATTTGCCCCTAAACCGTCCCCAAGTTTGGGGTCAACGGGGTTGCCTGCGGACATTCGACAAGTCCTAGGGTTTAGGGTTTAGGCACATTCGAAAAGTATTGGAGCGCATCGTTGGATTCATTTTTAGGCTAGCCGTATTTGAACAGACCTAATCAGACTGATGGAGAGGGTTTGAGGAGCCCGTTGGAGATACTCTAAATGTTTGGTGTTTTCCACGTGTCTACATGTTCTGGGAGAGTCCTTTCGTGCCATTTCTTGTCGTGGGTTTAGCAATGGTCGTGGTGGGCTCTATCTTGATTGACCCACACATATCTGATTCACGTCTTTTTAAACAATGCAAAAAAATCTGCCACTTTCAGTAATGAAGAAGAAAAAATTAGAGTTTACAAACTCCTAGGACAAGTCCTAAATTTGCACCGGCTAAACTCCATGCTTTTTTTTTTGAGGAATATATGCGCGCATCTGGGCTGTAAGCCTGTAACGGTTCGTAAGCCTCCGGATCGTGGTGCTGGGCCGGGCCCCTTCCTTCCATGTGTCCCTCGCGTCGTCAACACTACAGGTACCGTGGTCGAAGCAGCGCCGCTAAACCTAGGACATGGCTTCCATCGCGTCCAAGCTCGCGCGGGCAGCAGTCGCATCATGTCGCGCCTCTGCAGCAGCAGCCGTTGGAAGTTGCAGTCGCCGCCCCGTATCCCCTTGCCTACCCCGGCAGCAGCTCTATCTGACTCGCCGGCTCATGTGTAGCGACGGCACCCTGAAAGGTACTAACCCCTATTCTCATAGCTATGTGCCTTTAGCGGAATTGGGATGTTATTCATACCGAAGAATTGAATATAGGTCTCTCCTTAGTTGAATCTGGATGCTACCGAATTTAAAAGAAGCGAAAATGATTCCTCATAGTATTCGATAGATCTACTTGAATACGCATGCAGGGATTGGACCGGGCCCGTTCCGGTTTTCTCTAATATAATCACCACGATCTACCAAGCCTATCAATGTTTGTTTTATTACAAACATCTACTCCCTCCGTTTCTAAATAAATGTCGGCAGGTTTGTCTAGACACGTACGTACTCACTCCGCACTAAAATATAAGACGCCTAAAAATTAGTTAAAATCCAACTTTTTCTAAGTTTGTTGGGACCAGACTGTATCAGTTCATCAGTTTCCACGCTATATATGCGTGCGGTTCTTGTGTTAGTGAACTTAAGTGTTCGTTTGCTCAGAGTTTATGGAGAAGTGGTGTACTTCACTCATGATTTTTATGTGCACAGGACAAATCAAACTGTAACTATCTATGCTTACTGAACAAGTGACATTTGCCGCCTCCTGTAGGTATGGGGTTCGATATAGCGGTTGGCAGTCACGTGCCAGAAGGTCGGCAGCCTCTCGTTGTTACTAAGGAAATCCTAAAGTCAGATAAAGCACTATGGGCCATGTATGAGTACTGGCGCGAGTATTATGACATATCCCGTGATCGTGCTGAGATGGAGCGGCGGATCAAGATATTCAAGAGGAATGCAAAGTGGGTGCACAAAAAAAAAACTCTTCGTTATGGCTACCAGGTGTGCATGAACGTGTTTGCAGACCAGACCGTTGAGGAGGTTATGCATCCGTGCCCGTATGACCTATCGGAGGTTGACGAGGTCCCACATGCATCTCCCGGTAAGTTTTAGAACCTGTTTGGTTCAGGTATTTGCAACGTAACCTCATTGCACGTAATAGATTCCTTTAAAACACCTTTGGTTCAAACATCCCGAAAACAGCTACCCCAGAATCAAATCTCAACCCTGTACTAATTCGTTACTGGTCGTAACCCTCCGGAAACAAATCATCACCGGCTGCATCGCTGCGTCTTGATCCGATCTTGCATCCTCATCCCCTCTTCCCTCCTCCCACCGAGTCCCGCCGCCGGCGACGCATGCGTTGGGACCAGCGACCCGTCCCTGGACGTCCTTTACTTCACCTGTAGCGGCGCCGCGCGAGGGCAAGTGACGTGCGGCGCTGACACGGGGGAACAACTTCGTCCACTGATCCCCAAGCTTGAGGTAGTACTGCCCTTCTCTAGATCCCCTCTTCTCCTCTTTTCGGCTGTCCTCGAGGTCTCCCTCCAAATCTTTGTTTAGATTACGGGTTTTTCTTGTGTTCAATGATGTCGTGGAGATCTCTCTCCAAATCTTTGTTTAGATTAGGTCTCCCTCCAAATTTAGTAGCGTTGATTTTTTGACCCGGTTCAGTAGGCTCAATTGGCTTCTAAAATCTGCAGAATCAGCGGGCATGTCAATCTTTGTCCCTTGTGTTGTAGTAGTAGATTATTTAATTTATTGTTGTGGTGCCTTATGAAGCTTGTGCAATGCGAACATGAAGTGACCCAATTGTTATCATGCTTGAAGATGTCAATGCTCAGCTTAATGTTGTGTCGCAGCATGTGGGAACAATGGCAGCTGTAGCGGCACGTGAAGCTACACTTCATGAGAAGGCGATCCACGAAGACCCTAATCAAAAGAAGATAATGCTATTAGTGAATTGCACAAGCTTGGCTTCGCCGGAAGTGACATAGTAGATGCAGCAATAATTTTTGCAAAAGCACCGGAGCAGATGCAAATGATGATGGCACTTCCAGATATTTTGAGGAGGGAGTATGTACTGAAGATGCTTAAAAGCAAGTTGATTTCTCAACTGAATCTAGATGCTTTTTCTTGCTGTGAAACCCCTCTCGTGTGTGTGCTTGTAAATGTTCTTCTATTTATTTGTAGACGAGGCGAAGGAGAACAAGTGAGATTGACAAGGAAGACTAATTAGGTATGCATATCCGGCTACTATCTTTATGCATATCTGTTCTTATAATTTGTTGGTTCTTGGCACCATTATATCTTTACCAGATTTGTTAGCACCATTGTATTGTTCATGTACATGTAGTCGAGTCATAGATTGTGCATGATCATGAACTGTAGTCGAGTCATAGATTGTGCATGATCATGAACTGTAAACTTGTTGTGCTCAATCTTATACATATGCTTCTATTTATTTGTAGAGATGAGGAGAACAAGAGAGCTCCACAAGGAAATCTCTTTTGGAAAAATATGAACCAAGACTAAAATAAGTATGACCTGGGATTTGAATTATGGAAGTTCTTTGTATTATGAATTGGTTTCAAATATACCATCCAATCCGTGGTTCAATGAAATTCCAAACTTGTATTTATGAAGCGCTTTTAAATTACTACTTTACTAGGAACCTGATTATTATCTAGTGTCAAAAATTGTCCATCTGTAGCATTTGACGCTTGAATGTTGAGAGATATTTGTATTATGGTTTTGGTTTGAAGTTGACGGTTTAAATTTCTTGTTTTGTGCTTGCTGAAGCTTGCATTTGTAAAGCTTGTTGTTTACCTTATCAAAGTTGAACCAAACATGTTGTCGGTGGAGAAAGTTGGATCAAGCAGTGGGTTTTGCTTAGGAAAATGCTACTGCACTCACGTCTTGCCCGGCCTCCACCGATACCTTGCTAGCTCTGCCACTTCTGTAGCTCTTGATCTAGATTGTCTCGAGGCCCTAAATAAAAACTATAATAGACATGCATTAAGCTATACCGGTTTGAGTTTGTCCTACTACGTCGCTTTGTTGTATGGACTCATTTAGCGTTAATAAGAGTCGCATTTCCTGCATGTACATGCATACTGACTAGAGAAATAAATGTCACATTTCCCCTTCATCGATGAGTGGAGACTCTTCATGTTAAGATGAGGACTACCGGTCAAGTTTAATTTTTATTTGGGTTGGGTTTGTGCATTGTTTGGGAGGAGTTGCTTTGATGACTTATTTTGTGGCTATCTTCGGAGGGTGCCAAAATGGTTTAGTGTGTATTATTGTTGGGCACAACTCTTGAAAGTAACATGGCCAACACGGTGATTTGACATTTCTTCATGTAAAGGTGATGAAACCCCACACTATGGCCTTTATTTATCGGGCCCTATGCATCGTCACCTTGTTGAAGACATTGTCCTCTTATTGATGTTCTAGTTTTCATTAGTTGGAGGGCGACACTTAGAAGTCATTATAGATTGAACTTAGTGATCTCGAAGCAAGTTAGTTTTGGGTGGCGTTGACGCGCAAGAAGACAAATCGGTTGTAGGTACTTATATTTCATACCTAACCATGTGATGACCCACAAGTATAGGGGGTGTATCATAGTACTTTCAATAAATAGGAGTGTCGATCCCAACGAGGAGCAGAAGGTGTTGACTAGTGGTATGGAGCAGAAAATCTCTGTAAATACTTAGCAAACGGATTTTTAGGGGTTTTCTGATAAAGCAAAGAAACAAAGTGTAAGTAATAAATACAACGAACAACTGCAGCAAGTGGTCCAATCCTTTTTTAGCAAAGGACAAGCCGGTGGAAATACTTATAAGGACCAAACGTTCTCGAGGACACATGGGAATTCGGTCATGTGCTTTCGCTTCAAATAGCTGAGTAGTATTCTTTGGTCTTGTAAGTGTTGTGTGGGTGAACCTGTGCTAATGTACCGACCTTACTTGGACTAATACATACTTGTGATTAAACCCCCTACAAGCATCCGCAACTATAGGAAAGTAATTAAGATATAAACCTAACCACATCCTTAAACTCTGAGATCCTACGCTCCCTTGTTCAATGGTGTCCTAACGGGGGTTTAGGTTTCTGTCACTCTGGCAACCCCACAATTAGTAGCCAAATACACAATGCATTTCCCTAGGCCCATAAATGGTGAAGTATCATGTAGTCGACGTTCACATGACACCACTTGAAGAATAGCACCACAACTTAAATACTAAACCATTGAATAATATCTCAACACAAATCCACTACTAACAACATGACTTCTCCCATGTCCTCAAGAACTAAACGAACTACTCACAAGACATCATATGGATCAAGATCAAAGGTGATATGGTAATGGATAACAATCTGAATATAAACAATAATCCAATGGTTCCACTCACAAGCATCAACTACAATAGTAATCAACACCGGGAAAGTTTTCCCTAAGATCTATGCAAGTATTCAACACGATTGTTACAGCGGGACAGAGTGGTGATGATGGTGCTGGTGGAGATGATGGTGTGGATGATGATGATGATGATGATGATAATCCCGATGAAGTCTAGCTTGATGACGGTGTTGATGGCGACGATCTCCCCTCTCCGGGAAGGAATTTCCCTGGCAAAAATTTGTCTGCCGGAGAGCTCTTTCTCTCTCGGTGTTTCCCGCCCCGCTGAGGTGGCGGAATCTTTCTTTGGTCGCCCCCATGTATGCGGTGACCCAGCACACCACTACATGTGTAGTACACTATAGTCGTTGACATGACATCCACAGAACACCGTTCTGTAAATATCACATCCCTCAGATTGGTACAACAGAAACATTGCGGGTCCATATTATAAGCATTCACACATTATTATTATTACAATACCAGAAGTTCAAGTCTTCAAAAATATTAAACTTATAAACCAAAATATAAAGTGTTTCAGTGGAATTCAAAAGTAGCAACTCCAACTAGGAGTTGAGCTCAACAGCTTATTCTATATGGTTCATGCTGCTCGGCTCCGTCGGTTACTACTGACTAGAGTACTTAGTTGGACTCATTGTCATCGACACCATAGCGGATTTCGTAATCCACTCCTTCAACACCTCCTGACAGGTCAGGTTCCTCATAGAACACATCTTCTTGACATTCGGCTGCATACATTGGTGTATCTTTGGGCTCCTCAGAGTCTAAGCAAGGGATCAAAGAAAAGGATGAGTAACAGCGTTGCCCAGCAAGTTCATTATATGCAAGGTGGGAAGTTTGATGCTCTAACTACCACCTCAGACTACAAGTCCTTGGCACTAATGCAGTTTTTTGTAAATCTTTCTTTAAAGATTGATTTTATTATGAAAATCTATGACCATTAGCCTTCACAGGTTGACCAGGACTTTCATGGAGTTCTTTTCCTGCCGCGTTCGTAGCTCCTTCCCGGAACAGGGAGTAACAAGTTACAATTCTTACACTCTGTAGAGGTGCGTTACTTTACCCATGAGAGATCAACTCCTTGTTACACAACCGGGCGTACTTTCTCGTCCACAATTCCATGATGTGGGGCCCAGTAGGTGATCCAAGCCAATCACTGTCCCCTTCGCGACCTCGCATGCCTCCTTGGTGTACACCATGCCCACATATTGAATTACGACAATGGTTTGTACAGACCGTTAGATGCTAGAACTATCGTGGGACGTTGAGGGTTCCCACCCATATGCTGAATATCCTCTATGAATTACCAATTAATATGCACGCTACGAGTGATAACAGCTATGACCTGCACATTCGGCTACATGCGAGAGGAAGAAGATATAGCTGACTTCTCTGTCCCATTCCAAATCTCATGGCTAACGCATGATATACGGCGCTAGAATCACTAATTTCATGGGTTATTAAGTCCCTAATTGATCATCATTGTTGCAAATAGAACTCTAAGTTCTTTTGCTCCATTATATCATCACTTAGGATATCTTAAGATTTCTTTATTTGATAAAATAATATTTTCTTTCTTTGGAGTATATATGATAACACACAATTTGCAAATACTTTGATAATGACTCTTCAAAGGACATGAGCAAGTGATGAACTTACCTTGTGATTGCAAGGTAGTGGAGTCGGATGCTTGCACTGGACCTTGAGCTTCTATGTCTACAAAACATCATTATTGCCCGGTAAGGACAATATTTAAAGAAGCAAAATGATTATGCAAAGTAATGTCATGCATTATTTATTTTGGTGCGTATTCTCCCCCATTATTCTAAATTATAAAAACTCTTTTCATAAGTAAAGAATTTATAAATATTAATTTATTAATATTTATTGAATATTGTATTCCTTATTTTCTTTCATTTTATTTGAATTTTACTTATTTAAAAATTATTTTAAGAATTACCATTAATAAAATATATAAATTATTTGTTTAGTATTTTTCTAAAATACTAAAATATTGGTATATAATAAAAGTGATTTTTATTTATTTTATCATCTTTCTTTAATTTTGTAAAATTCCATCAGGAATATATATATTATAAAATTCTTGATAAAAATTATATGCCTAAAATTTTATTTCTTAATTTATCTAGATAGCTTGGATTATTGTGAATCCAAAAATATTTTATTCATAAATTTTGGATTTTTATTTTATTCTCTAGTATTTATTTAAATTCAGGGGCATTTTGGTCTTTTCTGAATTATTAAAACTTGCCTTAAGTGATTGGGCTGGCTGTGTTGGGTTTATTGGGTTGTTTCGGCCCAATTGGGCAAAACCAAAATGACTCCCTGAAGGGGTCCTGGCCCAACCAACCCACACTCTCTCTATCACTCTCTCGTTCTCATCTCTCTTCTTCTTCCCCGACCCTGTGGTCGGCGATGTCACCGCCGAAGATTCACGCAGTCGTGGATCTCCCCGGCCGCCGCCGTGATGTATGGGGTGGTTGTTGACCCTGCTCCTCCTTCCTGTCCATCTTGATTCGGATCCGGGGCCCCCTTGTGTCCAGACCGGCTCCGTCCCGAGCCCTAGGGTTTGGGGTGGTGCTGGTGCTACCGCCGCCGCTGCTCCCGTGTGCTGTGGTGGTGTTCCTCGCCTTCAGGTGTGGCTATGGTCGTCGCCTCGGCGTGGTGCGGGTCGCAGCGCCCCCTTGGGGTGCTCCCCATGCCGCTGTGCTCGTCGACACCCTCTGCTTCCTTTTCTCGCCCACAGCAACAACCTTCAGTAAGTTGTCCTTTCTCCCCCTCGTGTCCTCTGTGCTATGCCACCCTGTGCTATGTGTTTGTAGTGGCTACCCCTGGCTAGTGGTCATGTCCTGATTAGGGTTCATATCCTAATTAGGGTGTTTTGTTCTGATTAGGGTTCATATCCCTCTATTGATCATATATATATGATGATTTGTATCTAGTAATGATGATCCCTAAGCATGATGAGTGATTGTTTGATGTGGATTACTGCTTATGGTTGGCTTTGGTGAGGCTAGTGGCTTACCAGATTGATTCCATTGGTTAATTTGATATGGTTCAGATGATAATGTTACTGTAGACTCATTACTTGGAGATTCTAGTGATTTGAGAGCTCACTACTGTCATTACTTAGTTATTGACAGTGATTTTTGGGTGATGAAGTCACTGTATCTGTAGTTGTTGGCTTATGGATTCATATACAGTTTGAGATTAATTGGTCTCTTACAGTGATGTTATGTATATGTATATTCCTAGAAATGATTCCTGTGATTAGTATCAGGAAAATGATTTGTAGTTGTCTGTGAGTTTATCTGTGAAAGCTAGATGCTTAACCTGCTTGGTTTAGAAGTTGTTCTTATGACACCATCCTAATATGGCACACAATACTAGGTTCTATTACTTGGCTTGATTTTGTTTGAGATTAAGATTAGCTTGATATCAGAGATAAGTGGAAACTTCTTTCCTTCAACCCTAAAGCCTATGATGTTGGTCTGAGGTTTAGGGACTAGGTCCTTATCTTGTTGTTCCTCGTGGATCTATTCTGGTAGTGATACCAGCTACTGATTCCTGAGTCAAAGTTGGGAAAAATGATTTGTAGGCTTAATAAGTTATATAGATCCATAAGATGTAGAAATTCTAAGGTGTTACTCCTGTTTAAGAGGTGTGCCTAGAAGTACATATCTTAGCTATATTTATTCTTAGAATTTAAGATATGGCCTGATGGCTAGGATCAATGAGGATGTTCTGAGATCCTAGTTGGATCTATATAGTTTTCTGATGGCTTTTAATGTTTAAAATCTTCTATGATGGACTCACCCCGGTTGGGTGTTTTTTTGAGAAGTTGAGTATGAGACAACACATGAATTCTGGTCTAGCTTAGATAGATAAATCATGTGATGGTCTTTTACTACTCACCACAACAGTGGAGTTGTTGGGGTTGCAATTTTTTGATCTTGTGGCTTGATCTTGCTGGTTGTGTGGCTAGCTTGATTTGATGCTTCTCCTGATGTTACTCCTGCTACTTCTAGCTCCTGGAACTTGTCCTTGATCTTGCTATCCACCTCCTGGTCCTGTTGGCTTGACCTTGTTCTTGCTATCCACCTGATCTACCCCCTCCTTATGTCACCATCTTGGTGAGACGATCAAGTGTGTGGTTGGTGTGATCTGGTTTGGTTTGGTTTGGCTGCTGTGCTTGATATGTATGAACAAGAAAATGGTGTTGGGGTTGATTGCCCACGGCTGTGCCAAGCAGTTTTGTTTATACGAGTTGTTGTTATTGTGCTGATAGCACACACCATGCATTTAGGTGTGTGTGCTGCTTGTGTGCCTGCTGCACCTTGTGGATATGCTCAGGGAATGAAAGTTACCTTTTATCTGATTACTTTTACCTGTCTGGTGAAACTTGCCCTCTCTTTGATTAAAATTATTTGACTTATGGCTTCAAAAATTATGAAAGATTTAGTTCTTTCGTATTGGTGAAACTTGCCCCTAAAGATTACTCAGTGATGTAAAGTTGAACAATGCAACTCACTGTCACTACTGAGAGTAACATATCCTAATCTTTTATTTTCTTTCTTTTAGTTTGTGTTTTGTTTTGCAGGTACAAGACTTGAAGATTCAAGATTTAGATTAGGTTTTATTTTTCTTTATAGAATAGTCCCTTGTAATATTTATTTTATTCTTTTGTAATCTTTATTTTATCCTTTTGTAAAAAAAATTGTAATATTACTCAATATATAAATGTTCTTCTTTTATTTCATTTACTATTGTAAAAATTCTTAATCATTTTCATAAGTTACATTTTATAACTCATTTATTGAATAAAGATATGGGATGAATACTCTTTTTCTCGAGTATGTTATTTATTTAAAGTTTGAGTTACTAATTATTAACTCTTGACTAAATCAAATTACTCAAACATAATTCTAAATCCTTTTAAATTATAAATCCAATACTCAAGTTTAAATTCAAATTTCATTTCCCAAAACACACTAATCCACAAAGATCATATAAAAGTTTATAACGATCATGCTTCAAGGCTATTCCTAATCTTAAAGAGTGAAAGAAACTTTGATCACTTTAGGTTTTTATTCGGCGAAAAATTTACCCACATTTTTACAGGTAAATGCATGCAATTTCACAGATTCCTAAATCTACCCTTCGTTGGTTTCTAAATGTTGGGATGTTACAATGTATTAGGGTTTCGAGGAGAAGATATATGCGAGAGGGCGGAGTCGGAGGCCGTTCAGGTGGGACACACCTCCTCCAAGTGCGGGGCAAGGGGGCCCGCGCCTGTGGGGGTGTGGGCCCCCTGTGGCCCAACTCCGCCTCCCCTTCTGGCTTCTTTCGTCTTCTGGAAAAATATTATTTTCCATGATTTTTCTGGTATTTTTCTGATCTTCGCGAAATTGCATCAAAACACCTCTTTTCCCATCAGAAACCTGACTCCGGCAGTTCATCCTCCAAGAATCATCCAACATGCAAAAACAGATGAAAAGACATAAGTATCACCTCTTAATATGAAATATATCAATGAATAGAGACAAATTATGATATAGAATGGTGATGCAAATTGGACGTATCACCATGACTTTATATTAGTGTATGTAGTATCATGTTTTCCGTCTATGGGGAGCATTGGATTAAAGCATCTCCACTCATGCCCTCAAGACCCCCTTCTCCCCTCCCCCACCCCTAGGCCACTTTTTTCACCCGGATGGTGAAAATTGGGCCAACCACGCTTTAGCTCCTCGTTTTCATCCGAATTTGTCCCAAAATCCATCCGGCAAACACAGGTCGAACGCATTGCGTCAGGGTTCGCCTAGGTGCGCCGGATGAAGCGAAGAGGAGAGCGGACCCGGGCTGTCAGCGACGGAAGCCGATTACCCTCCTTTTCTTTTTGTTTTTCCTCCTCCTCCCGCATATTCCCCTACCACACCCATGATCTCCTGTCATTTCCTCCTAGATTTTCTTCACCATGTCGCTGAAGAAATTCAATGGTCCAAGGCTCGCCAAAGAGCAGTCGGCGCCGCCGAAGCGGAGGAAGGGGAAAAAAGGCCCCCCGACATGACCAACGTTGAGTGACTGAAGGATGTGGAGCACAGAAAGACCGAAACAGACGACCGCCGGGAGAGGGAGAAGAAGCTGAAGGCGAAGCGGGAGACCCTAGCACGGGCGGAGGAGTTGTCTTGCTTTCTGTATCGGGCACCGTGTCATCTAGTTTCCTAAGGGCATCTTTAACCGATGTACAAAGACCGGCTAGAGGAGGAGTAAATATAGGAGTCCGCGGCCACTTTCGAGAAAAATATTCCCTCCCCTCCACGCGTTCACACTGTCTCCACCTCGACCTCTTCTCCACCGCCGGCGACCACCGACACCCCTAGCTGCTGCCACAACCACCCCCACACACCCAGATGGCCGGATCTTCTCGCCGGCCATCTCCGCCGCCCATACCCAGCGCTCGGCGCCACCCCACCCCCCCGCGGCAGCCCTGCGTCGCTCCCGCTCCCTGCCACCATTCCCCTCTCTGTTTGGCGCCACCGAAGCGCCGGTGGCAGTCCCGTCGGTTCGCCGACACCTTCGACATGCTGGTGCCGGCCGTGCCGGTCTACCGCGGCATGCGACAGTGGTCGTGGGGCTCGTGGGTGGCCGAAATCACCGACCGCAACACCCACCGGAAGGTGTGGATCAGGAGTTTACAATCCGCGGAGCAGGCGACGTTCGCGTACGACGTGAAGAACGTCGAGCTCCATGGCTCCGACTGCGGCAAGCTCAATTCCCCACTCGGGGGCGGGAATATCGGTGCCGGACCTGGAGCCAGCCGGTCTTTGTTTTGTCTCCGACCCCGAGTGGCAGGAGGATCGGGATGCCCGTGAGCGCCTCAACGCTGCGATGGCGGCATCGCTCGCCGGCCTCAACCAGGACTCGTCGAGGAGCGGCATCGGCTGGAGGCATTCGCTGAGGCAAAGCGGAAGGCCGACGCCGACAGCTCCACAGGACCGTCAATGGCCGCGACGATAATCAACGTCGACAACGACTCCTCCTTCGACTGGGAGGAGGATTAGGTTAGGGTTTGGTCAAATCCGGTCGAATTTGGTGAAATTCGAGACTTTTGGGTGTAATATGTACAAATTAATGTAAACAGAATAATACATTTTAAATTCGGTTTGAATTTGAAATGATGAGAGGATTTACTTCTCTAAATTTAGATGATAGTTTAGAAACCGTTTCAGTTAGAGGAGTACTAGTTTTCTCTGGAGGTTTACTCCTCTAAAGTTTTGAAGTTCCTCCGACACATATTATTTGACTCAAATTTGTCTAGATACACACTAAAACGTAACTACTTCCTTCGTCTCAAAATAGATGTCTTAGGATTTTCAAAATTTAAATCAATCTATATATTAAATAGTGTCTAGATTTATCCAAATTTTGATAAATTTAAAATATTTATTTGAGACTAAGGAAATCCGTATCTAGATAAATGTAAGTGAGCTAATATGTATTTCCTCCTTTTCAAAATATAAGATATTTTAGCTTTGTAAAATAAATGTATCTAAACTTGTTTTAGTATATAGGTTCACTTAAATAAATTTATTCTAGATTCATTTTTTTATAAACCTAAAACATCTTATATTTTTAAAATCTTATATTTTAAAAGGGAGGAAGTAATATGGACTGACTGACTTCGGTAGATGCCCTAAAATCTCCCACAAAACCCACTGCTCCGATGAGACCCGCAGCAACGGCGGTAGCAGCCACCGCCGCCGCGCTCCGAACCGCGTTCCTCGGTCCTCCAGCTGCCGCCTCCCGCCTCCTCCCTCTCCGCCGCGTCCTCCTCCCCCTGCACTGCCTCTCCTCCTCATCCGTCCCGCCTTCCGCGCCCCCCTCCGACTCCCAGCCGCGGCCGTTGCCTGCCTTCATGGACGCGCAGTTCGAGTCCTTCCGCGCGCAGCTCGACGGCTCCTCCGCCCTCCGCGACCGCATTCGCGCCGTCGTCTCTGAAGTCGAGTCAGCCTCCCGGGCCGCTACCGCTGCGCTCCTCCTCGTCCACCAGCCCGTCCCCCTTTCAGGTTGCAGCCCCTTCCCCCCACCCACCCGCCCCCACATTTCTCTTCGGGATTTTGGCACTTTCTTGCAATTCTCCTGCCCTTGCTTGATGCGGGGCTATCTCTTTGTGCAGATGTGCTCGGCAAGACGAAGACACAGGTGGAGGTGATCAAGGGGCTGTACTCTCAGCTCGCGGAGATCCTCAAAGAGTGCCCCGGTCAGTCTTACAGGTGATGAGATGGCTTAACTACGTGCCCTTCCAAATTGCCGAGGTTGGGTTATGTGGAAATTGCTCATGTATTGGGATTGTGCTTAGGTACCATGGGGACTGGAGGACTGAGACACAGTCCGTGGTGTCGATGCTAGCGTTCACGCACTGGCTTGAGACTGGTGGCCTCCTCACGCATGCTGAGGCCCAAAATAAGCTAGGATGTGCGTGAAGTCTGCCAACTGTTGTATTAGTTGTGGCATACAGTGTCAGTCAGTCAGTGTGCTTGCCTACTAAGCTAAATATGTTATGTCCCTGTTTTTTTGCAGTGAGCTCTGGAGAGTTTGGCCTGGACGTTGAAGACTACCTGACTGGTTTGTCATATGCACATTTTATTTAATCTTATTTACTTTGTGAGTTGGATGTCATTTATCGGATCTACATGTTATAGTACTTGTTAAATATTTTGCTCAGAGAAGTTTATGGAGATTGTAATTTTGACTCTCCTTTTGATTGAAAGATACTTATTATCTGGGCACAGATAGGCTATTTGTCATGTTATAGCATTGACATGAGAACTGTTGCAGCTTTTTTTCTAAACAACTAAGTTGCTTGAAGGTTTAGCATGCTTTCGTTTTCTGTAATGTTGTGTACAAATGACATTGCTTACTCACATGAGGACTTGTTTGTGTCGCAGGGCTGTGCTTCATGTCGAATGATTTTGTAAGTTCCCCATCAACTACCTACTTGGTTTTGACTACATACACACTATGTTTTTGCATTATTAGTTTATCTTTTTTGGTCATGTGTTGTCAGTATGCATGTGGTTAATACCCAAAAATACAGTGTACAAATATTATAATTTTGAGTCTTAAGAGACTTTTTCATACATATAGTTATAAAGCCATCAACATGCCTACCGACTATTTGAATAAGAATGTTCCAATTTCTTCCATTTCTAAAAGGGGTTTGCAGAATATGTGCATACAATTCACCTCGTGCCTTTTGCGTATGGGTAGTTATGATACTTGACTGCATTATTGCACTAAGGTTCCGCAAGAAGTTGTCTCCTTGGTCCTCCAGAAATAGGTTTGTACTGAACCTGTGCCGTTGTGAAAATGGTCAGTCCTCATAGTTGATGGCTTGATGCCGAAGTCATAAGAGCTGTTTAATGATTAGACTGCATCATTCTCATTGTGCACTGTCATCTAAAATCTATTTATTTTGCTAATCAAACTCGTACTTATGTATATGGGCAGTCCCAATGCAATTGTGTCTGTTGTATCTTAAACACGCCAACTACGCAAACGCTGATGTGGAAGCCTAGTTAAGGATGGAAGTGATAAATACTGTATTCTAATCATGATGTGGCTCTTACAAGTTATGTTTTTTCTCACAAAACATATGAAATGAAAGCTTCTTTACAATATACCACTAAAAGTATCTAAACAAATATGTTATCCCTGCTAGTTATCCCCGTGCTTCTCTACCGATCGAAAGAGAGTTATATATAGGTG
This sequence comes from Avena sativa, assembly GCA_916181665.1. Taxonomy (NCBI): domain Eukaryota; kingdom Viridiplantae; phylum Streptophyta; class Magnoliopsida; order Poales; family Poaceae; genus Avena; species Avena sativa. The sequence goes on along the minus strand of OV702297.1, from coordinate 364,917,548 downwards.
TTAATCCCCGTGCTAGAAGTTAAATTGGATCGAGGGGCAACGTTAGGCAAACGCACACTGGAACTTTGGAAGGACTTCCAGTTTTTATAAAACTCGAGCTAGTAATTGGTAAGGACAGTGTGATGTAATTCATAATCTCGGATACCATAAGTACATAAACTATCATATGGATTCTTTGAGTTGTTATATAGGATACAGATCATTTTTGTAAGTAGGCCATAAGATCTCTGCATTCCAAGTGTGCGAATGACAAAGGGTTTTGTCTGACATAATGTTGCATGCTCCTACATAGCTGATCTTTTGGAAGCCAATCAGAACAGAATTCCTCAATACACACCTTGTTTAGTGCATGGTGCACGAAATTGTTGCATTGTGAAGTAATTCCTCGTAAGGGTCCAACATTTCCTTTTATTCTATGTGCATAGCCCAACCCCAGATCCTCCCGGATCAAATACAAGATTGAGGGGAGGGGGGTGCTCTATAGCGTCACTTGGTCTTTTGTTCCACCTCTTCGGAATCGTGTACACATCCTCCATGTTTGCTTGGGCTTAAGACAGAGCACGTCAATTTGAACAGCAAGGAAAACAGAAGATGCTTGAGGAAGCTCTGGGGATAAGAATTCTTTTGCCAGGCAATCTCCTTTTCCTGTTCTAGCTTAACTTCGCTTTCTGCCTTCCAGTTCCTTTGAATGCCTCCAGGATCGATTGCAAATTGATGTATATGCACGTCTGATACCTCCTTCATGCTCTGCCCAATTTATAGCCTATCTGATACTGTGGCCCAGCATAATAGGCCCATGTAGAACATGCCATGGAGGCACTCCTCTCTTTTACATAGAACTGAGAAGGTTTTGTAATGGTTACTGCTGCCGCGGCCGCCCCATTTGTCGTGCCCAGCTCGTCCACTGCACCAAGCTCTGCGGATGCGCATATCACTGCTCCTAGGCTAATCTGTGTCCCTCCTCTTCTGTGCTTGGCTGCTGCTGCTTTTTCTCCAGCTGCGTGCATCTCCATGGCCTTTGCTGCCAGTTCGTTTGGCTGCGCTATCGCTGCTGTTTTTTTCCTGCTGAAGCACCTCTGCTGCCACAGCATCTTGTTGTGTTACCAGTGGACTTTGTAGTACCTGGTGTGCTCAAGCTTGGGTGTGCTGAATGATACAGGCAGTAACTTGATACCAAGTTAAGAACAGCAATCGTAGACGTTGCGACCTTGTAGATCCCCAAAAGCTCGTGCTGCATCGAGGTGGAAACCATATTCGATGAAGGCCACAGTCCTGGACTTAGCTGGAAAATTTCAATAGTCTTTGCCACTCCATAAGGCTCAAAGACTTGATGAAACACACTCTCCATACTAGTATAGAGGATCCCATGAATGGTGACGTGGAATATCCTTCGTGTCATCTTCTAAATGATGAAATGAGAAATTCTGACGAATTAGACTGCTTCCATCCTAGATCTCCTAATATGATACTATGGCGTAAAGTATCCCCTGATTTCCCTTGAATTCGAAATCTGCTGCTAATCCACAACAGAGAGTGCAGCGAAAAATGCAATTTCGTATCAACATATTGATTAAAAGTTCATGATAATGAAGTAAGAAAGACTAGCATTGTCAAGTGACCTGCTCTGAAGTATACTCAATTACTCATCAGATGTAAGCCTGACAAATTGACCCTGGGGCCACGTGTCAGTGACATATTAATAACCATGTTCCAACTTCAGTTGGTGTTGCACTGGTACGGACTACAGAGCAATTTTTCCCCAAATTTTTTGTATAATAGAAACATTGATGCTGAAGCATGCGACCTTTTAGCTCTAGACTACAAGTTTCAAACTTTTAGGACATTATGGGTTTGTTGATTGGGAAGTGTATTCTGACTCATGAATATTTTTCATAAACATTCTGTCAGTTCGGAGTTTCAGGCCCATTGTTCGTGATATTCCTAAATTCTAGTACGTAAATATAGTTGGGTATGTGAATTAAAGAAGGGAAATGATTGGCCTCCCCCGGGGGATCCATCCCCCGGGTAACTTTCGCACACCTCCCACACACGATGTGGGTGGACCCCACCCAAATCCTATCTTCGTCTCCACGATTTTCTATCCACAGCGTGCCTCCATCTGCCGGCCTCGCGCTCGCCTACCAGCGTGCTGCTCCGGCTCCCGGCCTCTCGCCGTCTCCCTGTGAGCACGCCGTCGCGGCCACTGCCCAGCTTCTCGCAGACGCCCTGCGAGCGCGCCACCCAGTTTCTCATCGCCGCTGCCAGCGCGCTGCCACGACCGCCGCCCTTATTCTTGCCGATGCCGCCCTAGCCGCGTCGCCCTTGCCGTGCTGCTATGTATGGCGGCCGGCGCTGCACTGCTATGGACGGCAGGGTGGGCGATGCTCTGGATGGGGGGCGACCTTGCTGCTTGCGCGCTACCATGCCCACGCTGCATGTGCCTGCAGCTCTCTCCCCAACTCCTCCATGACGAAGGCCACCTGCGTTGCTACCGAAGGCCACCGACGCTGCTACTTACGGTGTCGAGGTTTGCTACATAGGGTTGGCGACGCTGCTGCCTACTGCTACCGTTGCTTCTACCTATAACGTCGAGGTTTGCTACATGTGGTTGGGGGCGTTGCTACATTCGACCGGTGGCGGTGCTACAAGCGTATTTTGGGTCTTGCTACATTATCTCCGGCGAGATCTCCGGCGAGGTGTCCGATGAGATCGGATTTGCTACAATATGATAATTTATTTGCTACATATGTTTTGTGTTTTTGCTACAATAGCATAAATTTTTTGCTACACGGTCTCCGGCGAGGTCTCCGGCGAAAGTCTCCGGTGAGATCTCCGGCGAGGTCGGGTTTGCTACATTAGCACAATTTTTTTGCTGCACGGTCTCCGGCGATGTCTCCGGTGAACTCTCCGGCGAGGTCCAAGTCTATTTTTCTATTTTTTGGGTCAAACCGTTTTTTGCTACGTTGTAGCAAAAGCGGGACTATTTGTAGCAAAAACGAGTATGTCTGTAGCAAAAGCGGGATTTTGACCCAAAAAAAAGGACATGCGGTTGGCTGGGGACCCAGGGGATAAAAAACACAAATCCCCCGGGGACGCGTAGTACTGCCCATTAAAGAAATGAAAAAAAAGTTTTTCTAGTGCCAATTCTTGAATACTTTTGCGGTTTTGCTATTTCTCAGGCGCCTGAGAAATAGTTATTTCTCAGTCATCTTTGTTCACCGTTGGATTTTGGTTCCAAAATTCGTGCATTCTGGTTGCAGTTTTTTGTTTGTAAACCATGCATGTTTCCATTCAATTGAGCCAGCCACGTCAGCCGACTGAGAAATAGTTATTTCTTAGTCGCCTGAGACGTAGGCGTTCCCATACTTTTGATGGCACCTCTAAACCTGTAATTTTATTACAAAACTCATGGTAGACCGGGGTTACTCCAAAACAGAATAAGGTGGGTAGTGACCAATCAGCCAATCACAACTCAATCTGAGTTGGTTTTTATATCATATGAGCTTCTGTGTGCTAGCAACAGGCATTTACACTTGGGCTTGTCCTTAGATTATAGTACTTCATTTATGATTTATGTACACGTGTCAAGCATATAAACATGAGGTGGACCGTAGTTTATAGCACACTTTGTAATCTGCTAAGCACAAACTTTACGTAACACCATCTGCCTTTCGAACTTCTAAATTTCCTTCAATCAGAAAGAATTTTAGTCCTGTATGACCAGTGAGTGGTATAGAGATTGCTTGCTGAGTTTTCGATAGGCTAGATAGGTATGTACTGAATATAATTGTAATTCTCTTTAGCCAGTGTGGTATTACTGACTACTGGTTGAGTCTTCTACATCCTTTAAAAGTAATAATGAATAGAATCCTAATATTTTACAACCAGTACTGTTACAAAGAGGACTGCTTGCTGAATTTTCTATAGTCTAGATGTGTAGTGAATAGAACAGTAGTACTCTATAGCGAATGACTAGTATTAATGTCTGCTTGCGGATTTTTCTACAGCCTAGGTATGTTGTGAATCGAGTTACTGCTGGTGACTATGACTGTCCCAGGAAGGTGCTAAGCTTTTTGACTGATCTGCATGCATCATTTAGGATGCTGAATCTACGTAATGACTTCTTGCGTAAGAAATTTGATGGTGAGTTGCTCAGCTAGTTCGCCAGACATGTTTTTTGTTTTAACACCACCTGGATAATTTTTGGCAGTATTATTTCAGCTTACTTTAACATTTTCTCATGCTTTTTTCGTGCAAGTTGTGTTAATCTAGCTCATTTTGAACATTTATTTGCAGGGATGAAGTATGATTTAAGAAGGGTTGAGGAGGTATTTTATGATGTGAAGATTCGTGGACTTGTGCCTGTCGAGTCAAAACAAGAGGTTGCTCAGTCATGAAAGGCTGAGTGATGCCTAGCGTTTAGTTGGCACGTTGAAGTTTATGTTGGAACTTGGGAGATTGATTCTAAAAGATTATGCTTGTGTTAAGATGATGCCTTTTTATTAACCCATCTAGATGTTGTCATCATGTAGTAACTGGGCATCAACATTCTGCGTTCTCTACTTCCTTTTAGGGTAAACCAGCGTCACTTTATTGATTGATAATGTTTATAGGGATACAAAAATAGTCTGGCGACTCTAACCAGGCGTGACGCCCGTATTCTCGATAGGCAGAAGATCGAGCTAGGCCATGGGCCTCGGTGTTTGAACTACCCCGTTCATGCACAAATGTAGACGAAATGAAGTCCCTTGCTCCCAGCTTGATTTCTTCCATGATGATGCTGAACTTGCCAAGGTAGTTTCCCTCCATGCACTTGATCACTTCCAGACAGTCGGTAGCAACTCGGATCCTGCTAAGGCAGGTTCAGAAACTCCCTGCATCACAGTTGTCGACGCTCCTAGGAACTGGCCCTCATGTGATCTATACACTGCTGCCACGGCTCTCGCCCAACCTTGTTTCCTCATGGCCGCATCAACATTTATCTTGGCCACACCCGCAGGCGGTGTGAGGTGAGATCCATTTAACTTTTTGTGATTGCTGTTTTGGCCGCGATTCCTTCAACTTCCGCTTCCTGGCGTGCCATAGGTTTCCACAAAAAAATGTGTAGACAAAGGACTCATAGATTTCTCTGTGGATGTGGCCTTCTGACGAGTGGACCAGATAGCCCATAATGTCACCAAGCACACCATCAAATCTTCATGGTTTAGAGTGCTGATCATCGAGAATAGCCATTGCTTAGCATCAGGTTCCTTGGTGTGCTCCATATGCCCCGTTAATGCCCCCGGTGCAAGCGTCCATACACTCCTGCTCATGTGGCCATCGAGCAACAAGTGGGGCTAGGAGTCCTCCACTCCGCACAGCGAACAAGAGCTGTTTGGATCCATGTTACAACATACGTCGCCCGTAGGAATTGAGTGCTTTGCAAAGCGCTACAAGATTCAAGAACACACTCCTGCTCATGTGGCACTCAAGCAACGAGTGGTGCCATGAGTCCTCCGCCCCGCACATGTTACGACGATGTCGTACCGTAGGAATCAAGTGTTTTGCAAGGCGCCAAAAGAACACTCGGATTTTGGATGGTACCAAAGTTTTCCACAGCGTCGTCCACTCATTTTCCTCTCGGCTATGATCAGAACTCGTGGCCGTTCCCTCTAGCCACACTTCTCGCCTTTGTTTGGTGTCTAACAGCATGCGGTAGGCTGATCGCACTAAGAACACACATGTGCGTTCAAAATGCTAGGCCTAGAGATCATCAAACTGGGTTGTACCGATCGGTATCACCTCTATATCCATGGATAAAAAGAATTCCCACAGTCTGGCCATGTTCCATGTTGTTGTCGTCCCATCTATGCAGTCCGCTAATAAAGGATGCAGATCATATTTCATACATGCAATCGGTCGCATCGACGCATCACGGGGAAGCCAATTATCATTCCATGGGTGTGTTTGCTCCCCTGTACCGATTCTTCTTATGAGCCCCTGCTTGAGGGTCTATTTGCCTTCAACAATTTATCTCCATATCTCTAAGGCATGTGCGCCCACTTCAGCCTCTAGAAAATCAATGCCAGGGTGGTACATGCCCTATGGATCAGTGCACTAAGAGTATCATGATTTTGCAAAATTCTATAAGCTTGTCTAGCCAACAAAGCAAGGTTGAATAATTTGATGTCACAGAATCCCAAACCTTCGGCATATTTGGGTTTAGCCATCTCTTCCCACGAAACCCAACACGTCTTCTTCTTGCCATCCCGGTAGCCCCACCAAAAGTTTCAAAGCAGGGGATCTTGAAGCACGGCATTGAAAACTTTGGGATGGCTTGAGCTGCTGATTTGATCAAAAACCCCTCCCCTCCTGAAGAGGGGAAATTCTCTAGCTAAGCTTGGACATGCTTCCATATTCTATCTTTAAGATATTGGAAAGCTCCATTTACTGACGACCCACAAGTACTTGTCACTTAGAGACTCATTTGGAATATGAAACCTCTCCTTCATTGCCTCAAGGGTTGCCTCTGGACTAGCCAAAGGGTTGCCTCTGAACCCAGTCGCGTTGTCTCCACGTCGTCTCCTCATAGTGATGTAGCTCAACTAGCCAATCACAAACATTTATTTCTTCGTGTGAGGGTCCAACTCTACGCGGTACTGCTCTGAGTCTCTCCATCCTCCGTCTCAGCTCCTTGAGATGATTACGTACTGATGTAAACCAACATATGGCAATCACCATTGGTACACATCATGCTATACCAGCCATTCCTATAAAGGTGAATTTATTCCATCTCTTGCCTTCCGTTGATCATCACTTGAACGGGATCCTACTTGATCCAAGTACCTATTGTATGACTAGACTCGTGACCATGATGCCAAGAGAGGAGACAAGGATGCCTCATGAACCAAGACGCCCAAGCAAGAAGCATGGGAAAAAAGATGGAAGACGAATTCCGGAGCCAGTCTCGGCATCGCCGGATTCACCATTGGATCATCCCGGCGCTAGATCCCGCCCGCCGAACTCGTCGCCAGAATATTTCGGCGTGTCGCCAAAATCATCGCCAGTACACCAATCCGGCGAACGCTGAAATATTCCAGCATAAAATCCGGCATCACCGAACTTGTCGCCGAAATCGCATGTCTACGCACAATTTCAGGTTTGATGCCCTTGAATATTCCCCTACCTACCCTTTCACCCCTAGTACTATAAATAGCCCCTTATGGCTTAGATCTAGGTAGATATGATTGATGAGTGCAAATATGATAAACATTTAAGCATACAAATTATTTATATTGTCACTCATCACATACTATATCTAGCTATAACTATGCATATTATGCATGATTATTAGTTCTCATTCATTTCCATATGAGTGTTGCATAACTAGTTGTTTTTATTAGGATTTTATTACTGATTATTGTCTTTGACTTGTGTGTAGGTGTTGTTATGGATTATGGATAAAGAAATGCAAGAGGAGCTAGGAGGGTGCGATATGGAGTAGCTGCATGCATCAGACTTAGCCATTTGAGGGGTGGAAAAAGTGGATTTCCCATCAACTCCAAATAGAGATACAAGGCCATGGTGTTGTATCCCTCGTCCATACGAATACAACAAGCCAAAGAACATCCAAATCGGAGTTCGTATAAAGAAATAGCGGCCAAAATACGAAAAGATACAATGTGTTTAACGAACTCCGGTACGGGTGGGTCCGGTCGTACCGCCCGCCCGTATCGCGGGTCTGGACACACGGAAACAACATTTCTGGACGTGTTTCTTCACATAATCTGTCCCTGTTTGTTTCTAGACCTTTCTTAGGTCATAGGTAACATGGGAGGGGCTAGGAGAGACCCCCTAGGCCTATATAAGGAGGGGAGGAGCCAAGGGAGAAGAATCCTCTCCACATACATACCTCCACGGTGGAGCCCTAACGCCTCCGCAAGATCTCCACCATTACCATTTCTCAAGAGGAGACCTTGAAGACCTCAACACCGATCTACATCACCATCATCAACAAGGTCTCCAACACCGAACCCCTTCGTCTACTTGGTTGTAATCCAAACCCTAGCGTGGATCTTCACTTGTATTCGATTGTACTCTCATGTCCCATCCATATTATTACCAAGATGTTGATTGTATTCATATGTGAGTAGTTCCCTTGTTCTTGGGGAGATGGAGAAACCCTAGTATTATGGAATAAAACAAAGATGATCTATTACTTTGGTCCATGATCCATTGATCTATGATATTGTGTTAGATCTCTCTCTCTCTCTCTAGATGGTATGTGAAGTCGACCACGTAGCATTTGCCTTTGAGACTAAAGAGAGGGAGATACCCTTGGGATGTGTATGGGAGTATGTCCGGTGTTACTTTGTGACTACAAGCATTGACTTATAACCTGCACAGTCCAAGGGGGGATTAAGAGAGATTCACTAAGCTTATTATGATATTCATGGGAAAACGCTTAATTGTGGTGGTATGTACGAGTGCTTTCTCTCATGCATCATAGTGCTTATTTAGAGATGACCTCAATACCTAATTCAAGAAGCGACTGCTCACGAGTCTTGTATTGAACATCTTATTATGAAGCTATCTTCACACATATCATAAAGAAATAAATAGATTATCCAAACCATGAGTAATTGATGTGGCTCAGATCACTGTAGAGCTTCGTTGGGAGACCCCAAGAGGAAGGTATGATGAGTACAACAACAAGTTTTTCCCTCAGTAAGAAACCAAGGCTATCGAACCAGTAGGAGGAAGGAAACGACTCAAAGGTATTGCTAGCAACTTGGAAACCTGTACAACACAAACTCAAGACTTTGCCCCAACGAACAGTTAGGTTGTCAATCTCACCGGTTTGCTCAAAACAAAAGATTAACTGTATGGTGTGGAAGGTAATGGTGGTTTGCAGAAAGTAAACAGTAACAGTGGAAGATGCATCAATGGTAAAGATTGGACCGGGGTCCATAGTTCACTAGAGGTGCTCTCCTTAAGATAAACAACATGACATACATGGTAAACAAATTACAACGGGGCTATTGACAGGACAAAGCAAGGCATAACAATGCAATACTAGACATTCATGATCCTATGAGATTTGATTGGGCAATACAACAAGATACATAGACCGCCATCCAACTGCATCTATGACTGGTAATCCACCTTCAGGTTGTCATCCGAACCCCCTCCAGTATTAAGTTGCAAGCAATAGATAACTACTTAAGCAAAGTGTGTAAGGTAAACAATCACTTGTTCCATGAACAAGAGATTGTTGTTTTCTTCCTAGTAGCAACAACACATCTACAACCTTAGAGATTTCTGTCACTTCCCCAGATTAAATAGAGGCATGAACCCACTATTGAGCATAAATACTCCCTCTTGGAGTCATTAGCATCTACTTGGCCAAGATAGCTACTAGAAACAGAGAGCATGCAAGATCACAAACAACACAAACATGATAGAATCATTAACCAATCTGACATAGTAATCTCAATATCCATCGGATCCCCGCAAACACAACATGGATGATAACAAATAGATGATCTTGATCATGAACAGAGCTCACAAGATCTAAACATGGTAGCACAAAGAAGGAGAAACAACCATCTAGCTACTACATGGACCCATAGTCCAAGGTGGAACTACTCACGCTTCATACCGGAGGTTGGCACGGTGATGAAGAAGGCCTCCAGGATCATCTCTCCCCTCCGCCAGGGTGCCCGAAAGAGCTTCAGATCCCCCCGATCTAGGGACGATGGTGGCGGTGGCTACGGACTATTTCGTGGAAGATTAATCGGGTACTTAGGGTTTAGGTATCCGAGGCTTCTTATAGGCGAAGAGGGAGGGCGAGGGGGTGCCCGAGGCGGCTGCACCCCTCCCAGGCGCGGGCCAGGCCTAGCCGCACGGACAGGGGGTGTGGCCCCCCTCGATGCCCTCATCCTCTCGTCTTCTGGCTCCGTGTTCCCCACGGTAAAATATTGACTTTGGCTTTTGTCGCGTCCAATTCAGAGAATATTAATTTTCTGCCTTTTTTGGAACTAAAAACAGAAGAAAACAGACAACTGATACTGTGTCAACTTGTTAATAGGTTAGTCCTAGAAAACATATAAAAATATCTCAAAATGTAGACAAAGCAAAACAAAGTAGATACTAAACAAGCATGTAACATAAAAAATTATAGATACGTTTCCGATGTATCAGTAATTATCATATGCTAGTGGTGTATCCTACATCTCCGAGAATATTTTATCCTCATTGAGTTCCAACACCATTTCTCAACGCCTTCATTACTTGTTTACTTTATTTTATTTTATTACTTTCTTGCACACAAACATAAAACCTTTCAAACACCCTTTACTTAAAATAAAAGGCAGTTTACAAGTATCCTTTGGTAGATAATGACGAGGGCATAAAGAACTTAACAAAATAGCTTTCTATGGTTCGATACTCTTGTTTCGAAACTAGCTACAATTGGTCTGTGCACTTACAGTCATCAATGATTGACTTGAGACTCTTGGCATGAGCCTAAGGAATCCTAGATTGGGGAACCTCTCTAGATTAAATCTATTAGTTGTATCAAGGCCCTCCTCAAGTACTTGGTCTCTCCAAATTAAGGATTCTAGTAGTTGCTTGGTCTCTTCCTTTAGAATTCTACTTGGTGCTACTATCTACTTGATTTGGATTCTACCATTTGCTTGCTAATCTCTCCTCAGGTGATTCTACCGCAAGGTCTCCCGCCTAGGAATTCTATTGGATTGGTTGTTCGAAGAGCAGATCAAATTGTGTGTGTGTATGTATGCGTTTGTATCTTTATCTTGCATTCGAGTTGAGTTCGTCGCATTCATCGTGTTTTCCCTCACCTCGACCCAAAATCCGTGAAGATTGGTCCACCCCAAGGGTCAAACCCCAAGGAACCCGCAACATAATGGCATCAACAACTTTTGGTTGCAATGTATTTGAATTTGTTCATTAATTTCCACCATAAATTTGAAAATACCAAAAATATAGCCCCCAATTGCTTTTGGATCGATTTCTCGTTTTGGTGAGTTTTAGTGGATTTGGTCCAAAGATCTGGTTCTTTAGGTGATGATCTTTGTTTCCATGTGTTCGCTAGCCCCAATTTGACTAATTTCCCATCGAATCGACAGATCAAAGTTTTGAAGTTTGTCACGAACATGTTTCGGCAGGATCTCCGGCGAACTAAAATAGCCGCCAAAATTTATGGCGAGAACCCCGGCACACCGCCGGAATCTCCACCTAAAATTTCGGCGCTAGTTCCGACGCAGCCGATTTCACCGTCGAAATTCTGTTTTGGCCCAAGTTGACAATTTTGCTTGTTTTGTTCGTATCTCTTGTGCGTGTTGCCCAAACTAACAACAAGCTTACACAACATCTCACGCTCTTCGACACCGCGACACCCGATCATCTGCCCACCAACGATTGCATGTTCTACATCAACACAAGGTATAACTTGCACCATCGGTGTTAACCTCCTTTTGTGTGTTACCTAACCCGTCGAGATTAGCTCATTTTATGTTTGCCGAAGCATTGTACGTTTGCTCTTATATAGTGATTATGCATAGGCAATAGCAAAAGTTGACCCCACAGCATAAAAAAGAGACATATAAAAAGAGAAAAAGCAAAAAAAAGTATATACCAACACAAAAGAAAATCCCAAATTTTTAAGCAAGAGTACAAATAAATACAAAAAAAAACATATAAATTCGTTGCTTCTCAAACTTTTGGCGAACAAGCTATCGTCTATTCGTATTGGCACGACAGGGAGCACTAGTGATGTGCAAAGAAAGATTGTCCAAGCTCCCAGCCTATCGACCAAACCTGGCCATCGGGCCGGGCATTTGCGGGCCGTCCCGTAACCCGCAAAAAAAGCCCGTCACAAGCCCAGCACGGCCCGCTGCGTGCCGGGCCCGTGCAACACCAGGGCCGTGCCTAGGCCGCAACCTCAGGCACGCGGGCCGGCCCGACATGGCCCGTTTAGCGTATGTTCCTGAGGATTAATCGAAATATATGCAAAAAGGGGTCGTCCGGGGGTCAAACTCATGACCTATGGGTCGCCCGCGCTCCACCTAACCAACTGACCACCAAAAGTTAGCTAAAAAAGAACAGATTCGACCTATATTGAAAGGTAAATTCAACGGACCGGCGAAAAACAACAACGGGCTGACATGTTTCGCGTGTCACGGGCCGGCCCGTTAAGCCGACGTGCCGTGCCCCGGCCTGGGAAGCAGGCCCCGTGCCGGCACGGCCCGGCACGCGAGCTACACGGGCCGGCACGTGCTGTGCGGGCCAGGCCCGTTTGGCGCGTGCCGGGCCGGCCCATTGGCCAGATTTGCTGCTTACTAGTCAACCAAATATCAAGTTGGTCCCAAAAAAAATATCAAGTTGGTCCCACGTCGCCGCTTGACTCCTCATTTCTTGTTTCACTTCCCGCCTACTCGTCTTCCCCTCCCAAAACGCCAAACCCCAACCCCTCCCGCCTCCAATCCCTAGCCATGGAGCCGCCGCCGGTGGCATCCACCTGTCGCCGGCTCGCCGTCGCGGACCTCCTCCTCCTCCGACGCCCCACAGCTGGTGCGTACTCCCTCCCGTCTTCCTCCCCCTCTCCTTCCCCCGCCACCTCCACCTCACAGCCCCGCAAGAAGCCCAAGCTTTCCGCTCCGAATCCTGCCCCTACCACGGCCCCCTTCGCCCCAATCCCCCACCCCGTCCTCCTCGCCGGCACCCTCTCCCTCCCTTCCGCCTCCCGCTCTGATGCCTGCCGCAACCACTGCCTATCCCTCTCCGACCCATCCTCCGCCACCTCCGTCTGCTGCTACCTCCTCGACTTCGACCCCGCTGCCATCGGTCGTGAGATCCTCGTCCTCTCCTGGAACTACCTCCCATCCATCCGCCAAAACGAAGATGCCGTGCTGGAGGTGGTCCGATGGCGCCTGGGTGAGTTGCCCGGTCCTGTCCCCGGCCCTACCTTCCTGACGCCGATTCCGCTCACTTGCGTGGATTCGGAGCCTGATTTGACCACCCGCGGCCGCGTTTTCGGGGTGGTGAGGTCGGTGAGCGTGGTGTTCAGTGTGCCGCATGCTGCGCAGAAGAGTAAGGCGGATGGGGGTGGGGACTTGGTCGGATTTATAGCAGAGATGATGTGCTGTGGGTGCCGCCAGTGCAAGGCATCACAGCCGGAGTCTGAGCATGATCACAAGTTCGAGGTGGAGAAGTTTGTGTACTTTGTGGATTGGGCAAGCAGGTGGCGGCCTGTGCTGGCGAGGCTGATTGCGAGACCGGTGTCTGTCACAGGTTTGAGGAAGAAAATGGTTTCTGTTGGGAAAAAGGGCTCATACATCATGTTGGTGTCATCTGCGAAAACCATGGTGGCATGGTGCCCATCCTATGTGGGTGTTCCACCATCATATGAGTTGCCAGGAAAGTGCGGTGGAGTATACAGTGGGATTGTCTCTGGAATTTACATGCAGGGCATGTTGGTTGAGCTGGATGAGATTGCGTTGCTGCTAATTGATGATATGCAGCTTGTGCCGCCACATTCTCTTCGAGTTGGTGCTGTTGTATGTTGCTAATTTGCAGCTTTGAACATTTATTTTGCAAATTGTTCATTCTGTTTAAGATGCCAGTGTAACTCTTCTTGTTCTTTTGTAGATTTCTGTGAAGAAATTCCGATTGGTTTGTCTAAACTTTGCTTGGACGTCGGTTGTTCTACTTGGAACATGCAGTAAAACTAGCATTACTGTCAATTCTTTCTCTCTGGTGGATTCAAAGTAAGATGCAACTTTTGGCACACTGGGTATGCTGTGTTACTGGCATCACTCAACAATTTTGTTTTCTTTTGGTGCAGATGTCATATACGGGCAGAGAACAACAGTCTGCTTGGGAAGTCTGTCAACTCTTTGGATCTGTCCTCTAGGTTTTGGTACGAATTTATGATAGTTGTATTTCTCTCAGATACTTTAACCATGATTGACAATAGACATATTTTTTCTCACCTCATTGTATGGTCCTTTTTGTTCCATCATTTTTCAGGACATTACTTTTGACATCATGCTTTAAGCAGAAGTTCAAGTTAGGTTTCAAGAAAGAGATTTGGGGCTCAAGAAACGTAACTTCACTAATTTTTATTTTTGTTCATAGACTGGAGTAAATAATATATTAATGCATTGCATTTGCTGCTAATTTATTCAACTGAAACTCTTGAACTGCAAGGTATCAACAGAAGCTAGGTCTGGTTCATGCTTATGCTGCTAAAGTTCTCTCATCAAAGGGCTTCGAACCTCAGGCATGTTCATTAGTAGTACATTTGTTTCAATGAACGGGTATCATATCATAAAATGCATTATGTTGTGTCTCTACATACTTGATAGTCTGATTGTACTGTTGCTTTGTTTTGCATGTGCTTACTGATGTTGGTTTCACAGTGTAAAGCAAATTAGCTCATCTTTCTTAGTTCTTACTTCCTTCAAAAATTGACACACCATATATTTGCTCTACTAGCTTTTCAGTTTCTTCATATATTTCCCCCTGAAACCCATGTATGAGTCACCAAAGCTATGAGCATCTTTTGACTCACACCTTAGAAGGCTTATACAATATATTGCCTGGAAAGTTTACACAAATTAGATAAAGTCTTGAATATTTCTTTCGTAGGTAAATTCTGGATTATGGCCTACTTATAGGATGTGGACTGATTAGTCTTTCTAGAAGTAGCAAGGCTCTTAGGCATTATTGTGTTTCTTTTGGTATTATTTTTTTGGATATGGTTTGGTATTTCACATGGTAATAGAACTGAATGGTGCTCATTGTATCAACCCTTTGTCATGCTTTTAAACCCATTTTCTGTGTGGTTTACTTACCTGGACCTGATTGCGCAGCATGATGTCCTTATGAAATTTTGCAATCATAATTGCGACAATTCAAGCACAGGATCAAACTTGGAAGCTTGTAAATTGGTAATGGTTTCTCCTTTAATTGCTTGCACTATACATGAAACTAAATCGTTTTGACTTTTTTATCCATCTAACCATTTAATCTTTGTTAGGTAATACCCTTTGCTAATTTCATATCGAAGTGTGAATCATTGTGGATATCAATAATGCTAAAATGTTGGAATGGCATGGAAGGAGTGGGCAAGAACCAGGGGCTTAACAAGTTTCTATGTGGTGGGCTTTCCTATCCTGGTACCACAAAAAGGATAATTTCAACTGGAGATCTGGGCTTTGTATTAGTGGGAAGCATGAAGGTGATTTCTAAAATTTGATCGCACCTGCTTCAGAAGTTATGATATTGGTTTTTATTCAGCCATTCTGTCCCTGTAAGATACAGGAAGTTTGATTCATGGAATGTATCCTACTTTCTTTTAACGATTATTCAGCTCACAGATTTCTTTCACCACATTCATGCTGCCAACCAGACGTGGAAACCCACTTAATAATTTACTTAGATAAGTGACTTGATTTTCTTGCATCTTTTGTGGCATCCTGAATCTTGCTATAAACAGTCCATTTATTATAGTTGGCAGATGCTTTTACTTTTGCAGGCTTATTGTTGAATACAATTTGCATGCAGACAGGCTTATGAGCAGATCATGTCAATTGATTTGAGGATACCATGTTCCCAAATTATTTATTTATTTTAAGACTTTTGAAGTTTTTAAGTATGGAAGGTGCTAAGTATCTTCCATTTCAACTTTCCATGAGAATTTCTGTAATATCTTATCTGTACAAACCGCCAAGTTAGTTGCATGGATGCCTCGTTTTCATGACACTCTGTGACCACGTCTTTGATGCATACAGATGTCTTCAGTGCCACGGAGGCTGCAGTTGGTTGATGACACAGGATGTATAGATATTATTATACCTGATCTTCCGCCAAATCTTTGCTTGGATGGCATGTATGAGGTGATGGCTATAATTTACTTTACAATATTCAAAAAGTGATGCATTCCGTGTATTAAATTCAGTTATCAGTTGACTGCATGGCACTCGCTTGAACGTCAGAACTAAGACCGTACCATTCATCACTTAAGTAATATGGCATATGTTAAAGTATGAATAGAACTCTGTTCTGTACAATTGCCTTGATCTTGATTAGGTAGGTTGATGATTCGTGAATTCTAACTGATTACCAGCAAAGCAACATAATGATACTAACTGTCATGTACGCATAAGGTTTACTAAAGCAACTATGCAGTACAATGAAGTGATACACCTTCAGCGGTAAGAGTTTCTTGGGTGTTGGTTTAATTTTCTATACGCAGTCCTTGCCATAAACTAGAGACAGGTAGCATCTAGCAGTTTGATAGAAAATTTATGTTCCCAAGATTATATAATTAGAAAACTCAAGAGCCTTACATAGTACAGCTGAATAACTCACTCTTAACATATACAGTTTCTGTACTTGTGTCTGCTGTACTGACTTTCTTCATATTTATGTACACTGAACTGAAAAAGTGTAGTAGAACTGGCGCCATTGATCTTCCTCCATTACCAATCCTTTTGCATTTGTGAGGCTTTTATATGGTCCGCTTTCTGCAATTAATCTTCATAACTGTTTCAGACATTCACTCCAACAATTTAGCATCCTGATTTTCCTATTGCCACCCAGATAAATGATTGCAAACTAGCCCTTGAAGGGCCAGTGGCTTACCTAGATCATTATGGTGTTGCTGATCCACTATCCTGTAAGGCTGTGTTTCAGCAGCTCTCATGCCGAAAAATATTTCATCATCTCAAGATCTATGTTATAGTTAACTGGAGTGAATTGAATCGCATTGGCCCTTCCTCACAAATTCCTTCGCAAACTAATAATTGTGCCAGGCTGTTTCACCTGTTGAAACTGTCGCACATTTTTCCAGCAATCAATAATGTGAGTACTTCTTTAGCTACCCATTGACAATCTTGAGGTTTAGCATCATCATGCTCATAAGTAGTGACTGACTATGTTCCCTTTTCACCATTTTGCTCTTGCAGCATCAGAACACTTCAGAGCTTACCATGTTTGCTGAGGCTGTGATAGTACCATACAATTTACAGTTTACTGGACAAGATGATTGCATTGAGCATGCTGAGAGCTTTAGAATGTCAAGGACTCATTCACTTTGTGATTCCAAAGTGCCTATGGAGAAACCATGTTACATTCCATGTTCCCTAAGCTTCAGAACCACCAGTCTTTCTGGCACTCTAGTGTCCAGCTATTCCTGTGTGTCTGATGGTACTATTCTAATTGATTCTAGTGGTGAAGAACGAGGTAACGAATCAAGGGTTTTGTTGGAGTTCAAGGAGGGGTGTTTACTTAAGTATCAGGTATGATTTTTATATGAAGCTGACTTTAAACATTTAGCCTTAGTTTATAGCTAGAATTACTGATTTATCTGATCAAACTGCAGTTACTGCGGATTGGTGGCTACTATATTCTTGAATGTCCTAGCGACAGTTTGAGTTTTGCCATGAAAGGCTGTGGATGTTTTCAATGTGGCAAAATTTCATTAGATTCTCAGGATAAACTTTGGAGCCTTGCCATTACCTTTAATGGTAATATAAACATCAAACAGGGTATTGTAGATCAGTTTATTGGGGAGGTAGATGAGCTATTTTCGAGAAATCCCTTCCATAATGAGATAAGATTAGTACAATCTTGGAATGACTTCCGTCAGTATTCGGATTTTCAATTGAATTTTTATTGTGAAGCAGTGAGTGAAAAGATGGAAGAATATGATGCCTTCTGTTATGTATTAAATGGATTGTGCTCTTACTCAGTTGAAGTTATTACTGTCTCTTCATGCACTGAGATTATGATGCGCAAAAAGCCTTTTGGTTCTCCTGACTTGCAAACTAAAAAACTTGTCCAAGGAGATTTAATATCATTACACGGGAAAGTAGAAAATATCCATTCACATGACTGTAAGGATCGACGACTTCTGCCTGGTAATGAGAAGCTCAACATATGTATCCATGTCGCTGATGATAATCAAACGGTAAATCACTAGGTTATCATTTTCAGTTAATGCTCAGCTTATCATTCTATTTAATGGAATTCATTGTAGGTGCGACTCCGTGGATACTTAAGCAAACATTGTTATCCTGTTGGCATAGGGCGAGGGGCAGCAGTGACATTCCACCGCGTCCTCTTGACACAGTGTTGTGCTCCTTCTTTTCCTGGCTTTCCGTGGAATCTTATATTTATTAACATTTTAAGTTGGCTGTAAGAAAATAATGTCTATGCAGAACTGTGCCTTGCCTGTATATATATGGCTTGGGAACTTAGATACGACCAAAAAAGGACCTCTCCTTTGCTTTTTTCGTATTAGGTGTTAGGTTGAACAAATCCTTAATAGCGGAGTTGCACTCTGTTATCAGTAGAAAAACATGCATTTTTTATTCATACTCTGGTAGTCAGTAGCTATACTTTGCAATTTTGCATTATTTACACGGCATGTAATCTCTGTAGAATAGGAAATGCTGTATTCAGAATCTTTAGTATGCAGCTAATGTGAATTTCAGTGTAGAAGACCTATTTGTTGTCAACTACTTCCTCTGTTCCTAAATATAAGACGTTTTTGGAGTTCAAATTGAACTCAAGAACGGAGGGAGTACTAAAATAAATCGATGCATTATTCCTCCCAAAATGTAATATTATCGTGTCAAATCTTCTTGCTGAAGACGATGAATAATTATAATTGATAATTCATGTTACCATTACTGATAATAGAGATGATGGTTTTTTCCGTGTAATGTTTAACTGAAACTGAATCTTATGAAGCACTGCAACATATTTTGTGTTCTGCAAATTTAAAGTGACATACTCTGTGCTGTCTAAAATTATATTTTCTTTCTACAGACATGAACTATTGTTAACCCCAGTAACATATATTGAAGTTATATCCATCAGTCATGCGGAACTGAATAGAGACCACGCTACTTCCTCACTCATGTCTGGTGGCTTAAAAGACAGTTCACCGAGCACAGTTTTGCAGCATCTGTCCTTGCATCAGAAGGATTTTAAAGGCAGTAGGCCCATGCAGTGCAGGGTAGGTTGAATTCTGCTTCTATTTTTGGCCGAAGTATAGGCCTCAGCTGTACCATTTTTGGGCATATTAACATCTGACAATGTTTATAGTTCAATTATAGTCGGTGATTTTAGGCTGAATCGTTCTCTCATTTGATGTCCATTTTCTTAATACAGGTAGTTACCATCCATTTGTTGGTGTTGGAGAGTTGTTTAAATGACTTAAAAACATCAGAAGCAATTAACAAGGGGAAAATGCTAAAAGTAAAAGTTCCACTAGCTGGGTTTATTGTTGGTAAGAGATGCAGGCGAACTCTAGTATTCTTGCAACGTTATATCCTAGATCGAATTTGTTAACTTATCCAAAGGGGTGTTTTGCTTTTCTGTTTTACTTGGAGCATCATGTATAAAAAATGTTACTTGCTTTTTGAACAGATAATGGAACATCTTTGTGCTGTTGCTGGGCTGATGATGCAAGGGCTGAACTTTTGCTCAGGCTGCAGGAAATTGCCGTCCTAGATGCTCCTGTTAATTTGAAGTTTTCAAAAGCTAGAAACAAAGCAAACATACAGCAGACTGTCGGTTCTTGCCTACAAAAATTACTGAAGAAGCACAAAAATGTCATTGTAAGAAACTATGGAATCCCTCCTGACATCGCTTGCCGAGACTTGGAACTATCATCTGGTATCAGCAATGTCTTAAGTAGCCTGGAAGAGAAACTGTTGAAATTCATCGTCCTCAATGCTTGTCGAAAGGGAACTCTGGTGAGTTCATGTTTTTTCTATCTGTTGAGCATTACAATTTGGCGAGTTTTTAGTTACTTTTATATGATGTTTTCAGTCAGTATATACAGAGAACACGAGGACACTGTCCTATAGCATTGTTGTGGCTAAACCTGGCAATGGTCTTTTAACTGAACCAAACCTCAACCATATCCAATTAATGTGAGCCGAGAACCAGAACTGAACCACACCACAGATCTTCTAGCACAACCAAAACTAAACTAATCCACATGCTCTGTCCACCCAAACCAAAACAAAACTAGGCATCGATCTATGGGTTCAACCCGGTTTGTAGTTTTGGGTTGAAACCAAATTGAACTGCTGCCGTGCCAAGGCAAGCCCGAGTGTGTACCAGTACAACTGTAGTCAGCTATGTGTGACCTCGAGACGTGAAGAATGGCACCCATGAAACGCGTGCGGCTCCCAACTTACAGGAATGCGTCGTACACGTACATGGTACCACGGACGTACGCCGGCGCTTTGCTACCATGGTCTGTAGCAGCTGGTAGATGGTTCCAATAACCGGTTCTGGACCATGGTTCTTAACTGTTATCAACCAAACCATTTGGGCCCAGAACCAACCATAACCAACCTTTTACTTCATAAAACCAAACCAAACTGAACTGATAACAGCGTAGGCCCATAATGACCCAAACTAATCAATCCCAGAAGAAAAACCAAACTATTTAACCCAGTTTATCAAAAACCATTCCCAGGTTTAGTTGTGGCTCTTGTAGAAGGGAAGTGTTGCTTGTGTAGCCATTAGGCTGTTATGAATTTATGGATCCACTACTTCAGTCATGCCAGATGGTCTCTTTCCCTAACAACTTAGAAAGCTGCCGCAATGGTTACTCATGTGTTGAATGTTTGGCTGTAGTATTAAATTACTCTACCAGGATTGCTGGAAGGAATGTTGTTTTAACGAGTTTCTATGCTTTGCAGAATGTTAACGCAACAGTTCTTGATCTGACCGCAATAAATGCATCAAATCTAGAGCTTCCTGATGTACATCCAGTACCGAACATGCAGAATTTTTGGGTTAATGAATCATTTCAAGTGGATCCTTTGGAAGAGGCCAGGAGATTGTTTAACTCTTTGGAGAACAATTGATGTTATTTGGACCAGTGGACTATCAGGTACTCAGATTCCTGATCAAGAAATTGAAGGAAAATTCCTGATAAATTTGTGAAGAATGCAGGAGGGCCGAGCAGTTCACTGGGTCAATACTCAGTACCCAGTCTGATCCCCTATACTATGCCCATCAGTGGGGCGGCTTCCAGTTTGGTGAACACATTCTGAGTTGCAAGTATGCAGCAAGAACCATGTGGTCCTGCAGGGAATAGGTATGATTCTTTTGGGGGTGAGGGTGGCATTTGACCACATTAACAATTGGATGGGTGATGTAAAGCTGATTCCATTCTTCAGGCCTGCGCATACATGGATCTGTTATAGGGTTGGAACTTGGAAGATGTCATGGTGATAGAGCTCACGGAGAAAGTTGTTTTTGCTGATAGTCAAGTGTTTTGTATAGATGGCAAGAGAAGATTTGTATAGTTACTGGTTATTCTCTTTTTAAGCAGTCGATGATGTCCGTTAAGTGTTAATAGAATGAAGCCAGGCTGTTAGCCTGGTCCGTTCATTCATGGCTTTACAACTTGCACAAAGCTGATGAATTGTGTTAGTGCCAGCGCTAGCTAGTCCATGAAACCCCCTGACAAACTGAGAAATGCAAATTGCAGGGAAAAAGAACACATTCTATTTCAATTTACTCATTTGCAATGATCAAATAAGCAGTAACTAGTGATGATAAACCCAGTAGCAAAGACACACAACGCACATAATGTAATCACGTCAGTCATTTGCATCAGATAACATCTGACTGCAGACGGCAGGCTCAAACAAGTGTAAAATGTTTATTCGTGAACCAGGAGGCTGAGACAAAATTGATCATCAGTTGGCTACCACATCCCAAGCCTAAATAACATGGCTACTACCTAAGACTGGGAGCATTGAACAGCACATCACAGCAGAGCCCCAGGTGAAACTTCAGCACATAATTATATGACGTTCTCATCCCATACACATAGCAAACCACAACTCAGTCAAGTTCATGGGCTCTCCCCTTTCTTGAACAGCTTGATTTGGTCACCATAGTAGTACGCGCTGCCAACCATCAGAGCAACTGTTACGCCTTGAGCAACCACACGGGCCCTCATCAACTTCTGACCCAGTCGAGAATTCCCGTACCGGAAGCTGACAAGACCAGCTGTCAGGACACCCGCAGTGATCAATGCACCTGCAACAGGAGGAATTCGAGTGAGGTTATCCATAGACAAATCAATATTGATACTAGTTCCCAGCCATGTTTCCATTTGTTTTGACATGGATACAGTTGAAGTAGCACATAGAAAGGGAGGGACAAACATGAAGCAGCTAAACTTCTAGTACAATTAAAAACAGATAAGTGCATCAAGTAATGATAGCACGATCCAGAATATGCAGATTGACATTCGATTATTGAATGTTTAAATGAGATTTGAGCAAAGCAAGTCATGAAAAGATCAGAAGTGTTTCGAACGTTCATAGGGCTATCATCTCCATCAAGACCTAAAGGCTAGCTGATACAATAGCTTACAACTGCCCGATAAGCTGAATCATGATAAATGCCACAAAGTAGTTTGTAAACACCGTCTGTATGTTCTATGATCAAACACCTCTTGAAGAAGCTCCATGTATAAGCTAAAAAATAGACAGGCCGCCTTAGGAAGTAAGGCTCTTTCAACTTTTAAAGACATCTTCAACTTCAAAGTGGTTGATTCAGGTATTGCATGAGGGGAGAGTACAATGAACAAGGTGCTGCACATCATCCTTCTAATACACAAGGCTACTTAAACATCTATTCTCTATCGATAAGCACCAAGCCAAACAAACCAACAGCATGTGCCAACATTTAACCGAGGTTCACCATAACTATCCTCGAGCTCTGATTTGGTATTCTCATACACCCTAGCAAGTGAATAATTCCACCACCGGCTTTACATAATTTGAGAAACATCAAATGTAACTTAATTTTTTTACTGTTATGTAACTTGCCCATTAAGCCAAATTGCTTCTCCCCTGGTTTTGGTGTTTTCTTAGAAGCCAACTTTATGAGTTTAAGGGGCTGTTTGGTTGGGCTTTTTGGATTTTGGCTTATAAGCCACAAAAGCACCTAACTTTGGCTTTTGGCTTTTAAATGGACATTGTTAGATGATGGTATAAGCCAAAATCCAAAAGCCAAAATTAGCCTAACCAAACAGCCCCTAAGTGGCTTTAGAATCTAGAACTCGATGAACAATGTACCAAGTAACCGCACTCCATAAGACTAGGAACATTTGAAACCTACAAGAATCAAGCTCATGAGTCTCTTGGACACACACACACAATATTTTTATTGCCATACATCCAAAGCAAGATTGCTCATGTCAGCACAACTCTTAAAGAGCTCGGTGCTATCTGCCTCTAGACTATTACCAGGGAGATAAAAGGAATGAGAGCAAAAAAGGGATGAAACTACCCATGAGTAACACATCAATATGCCGTTCAATCTATTTAATGAAGCATTCAAATCCAACAAAGCATATGTTGATAAACACAATACATATAGCATGACAAACTATGATCATCCCACTCTGTACATTAACAATCCTATTAATAGACAGTGATTCACAGAGGGCCACCAAAAACTAATTGTTACCTTTTAGTCTCTGTTACATTGATAGCAATACAAATGTGATAATGTACAGCATACACAAAATTTTCCATTAACCTATCAGTGTGGTCGCCCATGAAATTCAAGCAAAACTCTAAAACATCAAGGGGAAGTTGCACCTGTAATTTCAAACCGACCCAGTTCACGCATCATCCCAACTTACAGGAAACTTTGCAGTTCCACCAATTCACCACATATTCATAGCAGAGCTAAGACTAACATATACAGCGCGTGCTTAAATACTGTTGTCAGGAGGTCACTTAATACCAAAAAAAGCTAACAGGGTTTCACGGTTTAAGAAAATACAGTAGCGGCGTAGTTCAGCAATCGTCCTGTTTTACAGGGCCTTAACTCTTCACAGCTGCTGATCCGTCAAACTAGAGTAATCCTAGTATCACTAATAAAATACCGTACGCACGATCCTTAATAAACCATTCGCCATAGATTCGCTACTCTCCATTCACGCCCAAAGATCCCAATTCCCAACAGGCCAACAGAACAATCACCACACAACAATCACTAGTACCAAGCACAAGTCACCATAAATTCGACCGGAATCTCCCAAGCCACAAAGTAGCCCGGCCGAACCCTTAGGACACGGCGACCGATCCACGATCCTACCGGTTCCCATAGCACTCTCTGACACAAGCGAGGACGCGTACCGATGGGGACGAAGGGGTTCTTGACGGGCTTCTTCCCCTCGAACGGGAAGTCGTCCAGCTGCGGCATCGGCATCGGCGGTGGCCGCGCGCTGCCTCCCGCGGCGGCGCCTGAGCCCTTCTCCATTCGCGTTCGCCTGGGAGTGGGAGGAAAAAGGGAAGGGGACGGCGCTTTTCGGTTTGCGAAGGCAGTAGACGATTCGGGGCTTCGGGCCGCCTGCCCGGTGCGCCGCTCTTTGGTAGGTCTGGGGTCGCTGTGAGAGTTCTTTGCTGTTAGTCGGCGACCCAAAACGTGCGTGCGTGTGCGGTGTGTAACGTGCCAACCGGGCGCACTTCATTGACAGGCCTGATTGCGAGCTAGTAATCCTCAGCTTCAAGTTTATTAACACACAATTAGTCCAAGTTCAGTAACAAACTATCTTGTGAGTGTGTGTTTGGTGGACATAACCAGAGTACAGTCAGTAACAACTCAATTTTTCCAGTGCCAGATCCATTTATGTGGTAAACTTGGGCACCGTCACAACATTGAGCTTCCGTATGCAATGTGTTTATGGAACATGGTTTTGCAACAATTTATCCCCAATGTTGTGAAGAAAAATATACTAATATTGCAGCATTTCCAATGCGTGCACACAACTCGTTAGAGTAATCTATCTATCTACTAATTTACATTGAGGTAGGTTCGTTCGGCAGGATTTTCGTTCCGATTTTACAGTGAACGGTTTTGCCCCTGGCTGTTTGAGGGTATTACAGGACTGCCACCGCCGAGTAAAGAAGAACGGGTCGGTAACTTCCCTCAGGCCTTGTTCGGTTTCAAGCAATTTGGACGGGTTTGACATGGATTGGAGGGGAATTAATCCCATCTAAGTCAAAATCCTCTTCAAACCACCCCAATCCACTTCATTCCACTTGAGAAAGGGATTAACCGAACAAGGCCTCACTGGTCCTATCGCCGTCTCCTTCAAGTCTTCCACGAGCGCCTCCAAATCCTCCATGACATGAGCCCCCCCCCCCCCCCCGCCGCACTTCCACCATGCACAAATGTCCTCCTCTTTTCCTACCCTCTCCCTCGTCCTTGCCTTCGCCGCGCCTGGGGAGATTGGAGCCAGGACCTCCCGAGATCAAATCACACATGTCCTGCTCTTTCCCTACCCTTTCCCCCGTCCTTGCCTCCGCCGCGCCTGGGGAGATTGGAGCCAGGACCTCCCGAGATCAAATCTCTGTCCCCGCCTTCGCCGCGCCTAGCGAGATTAGATACAGCCCTGTCGGGGTCGATTCCCCTTCCCTGCCTCCGCCGTGTCTGCGTGAGATTGGAGGGGCGGGCATCACTGTGGTGAAGAGGAGGACCTGTTTTTGTGATTGCCTCCTCCCGAGTTCCCTCCGCCTAACTATGTCTCCGTTCTTGTCAAGTGTGGGCCGGTGGCAGCCCTGAAACATCTTCTTATGACCTGTACGTACCCTCCGACCCACCCCGTTGCCGATAGCCTCCCAGCGCGCCTCCGTCTCTGCTGGCCGGCGCAGACAAACACGGCCTCCCATCCTTCCCCAACAACGGCGAGCGTGGTTCAGCCCCGCCTGCCTCCTTCCTTTTGCACCTGATATACTGCTATGGCCAGCGTTCACAATTCCTCTGCATAGTTCGATTTCTACTAAGTCTGATTCTACAAATTGCCTGCAGAACCGGTGTTGTCGGCCACTTGTGGTGCCCCTCCATGGCTCCACTATGTTTATGTTCAGAGTTAAACTTCTGAACGGTGGAGGAGTTCATCTTCAGTAGCTATGCTATTTTATATTTTTGACAGCAGAAAAAGCGGTTCACAATTAAACTTCGGAATCATATATGTTCTCCTGTAGTTGAGTGGTTATCACTCATATTGGCTAGGTACAGATCATTCTAAAATAAAAAAAGCTAGGTACAAATTCAGTTTTGCTACCTTGCAAATATTTGACAGACTTAGTCTTGCTATCTTGCAAATAATTGATGTCTAACACGTTATGCTGCAATTGTTGAGCAGTGTGCGTTTGCACTTCAAATTTAATCTATGGGACATTCACTCGAGCAGATGGTAAATTTGTCTAATGCATGATGCGCAGTTGTTTATAGGATGGGAGAATGCACATCGTGGTCCTATGCATACATTATTATGGCCGACTGTTGCTCAAGTATTTCTACAACCTTTTACCAGCTATAAATTGCTGATTTAGTTCTATTAATTATTACCTTTCATGATTACTCATTATCCAGCATCTTCAATCACAGGTAAGCACATTATAGTGTGTGCGTTAATCATCACATTGTTTCAAGTATTAGACTTTTTAGATCGGCCACGGCCAGAATGCTCTAAATATGAACATTCATCTTCAATTTTTTGCATATTATTTGACAATGCAAACCAACTTACTTTTCTTGATACGTAACTCTTTCGATGAGGGATTTTATGTTGTTCAAAACGAATGTAGATGGAAGAAAACATCGTATAGAATAACATATTCAAAAATTGAGAGTACTAAGGTCCTATCTTCTTGAAGGTAGGCCAACCGTATTTGTTTCTTTAATGAAAGAGGTACTGCAAATGGAAGCAATAGGAGGATTCTCCGCATTTGTTTTCTAGAGAGAAAGACAAGTTATTCAGGGCACGCCGAAGTTGAGCAATCCATATATATAAATCATATTTATTTGATAATTTTTATGTTAGTTTTTTATGAGTCTGTAGCAACACATATGCATTTAGCTAGTAATCATCTAAAGCTCAGAGTTTGGATTCTATGTTTTTAATTCGAGACCTAGTTTCTCCTAGAGAGAAAGACAAGTTATTCATGGCACGTATGCATATACAGACTACCGTCCGATGCTATTGAGCATACAATGGTTAATTGGTTGCATGCGGTGAACACACCAAGAGCATATTTCATGAATATTTTATCCACATTTTCATTGGAAATCACGGACCGTAATAGTTTGTCGGATGACACAGTTTTTGACAATATCACAAAGGTAGCCGTGCCCATAATAGTTCATGTCAAAGTATCACCATCCATAGTTATTTATGGCATAAAGAAGAATGTTACCGGACACCTAAAACAACTTTCTTAAAACCGTGTCATAAGATTTTTTTCATCATAATACACTTCGCTCACGGAAACAGTTGATTGATGCGCTCCCATTCATAAGTCCTTGTATGTTTTTATCTATACTATTAGCCAAAAAATATTTTGGAGTAATCCTACACGGAAAAGGCTAGATTACATGTATCTACGCACACCATACAATTTATCACATTTGAGGTACTAATAGTGCCACGATTTTTTATCAACTAACTTCACACCGTTGTGCATTTTTTTCATAAAAAACATGCCATGGGTTATATGTTTTATGTAAAACGAGCTACCAGTCTCTCTCTGTACTAGTACCGATTCAACTTTATAGATTGTATCAGTAAACAAAATGCTAAAAAAATGAAAATGGAGAAAAGTAGAAAAACAAAGACGGTGATGTATTCATCAAATGGCCAGGTGAGTAACGTCCTGGACAAACGGGAGTCACACCCCAACACACACACCGTGAGAGCAAGGAGATGGCTGACTTCATCAAGAAAGTCAAAATACATGCAATCCAACGGTTGCCATCCTATGTGTCGCTACCACCATGAGTATGAAATTCCCGTCCTATCTAGATATATACACTTAGCAAGTTGCCAACCGATAACAACAACAACCACAAGAGGCAATATTAGAGCACATAGGTGATATCACAGTTTCTGATCGACTTCGATAATCAACAAAACAATCTTAAACCATAGATCCAATAAGCACCAAATTTGGTAGGTAAGCAAATATATGTGTTTCCACCACACACCGAATTTTAGCTCAATTAGACATCATCTGTCTTTCCAAACCGTTCCCTACCAAAACCAGAGTGTGCTGAAACTGCAATAGTCCGAACTAACTAAACCGCTTCTAAATATGATGCTACACTCAATCAAATCTCAAACCGGATAACCAGATTAAAGTACTCAAGATAAGGAACAAACTCACCCAGTTTGAAACCAATTCAAGCACGTTTGATCTCTAAACACAAGCTTGAAAATATATCGGGCAGAACTCAGAAATATGGACAAAAATCGCATCTCATTCCTTCTCTCTTCTTACTAGGTTGTGGTGTTCTTGTATGTTCTCTCACGGACCTTCAGTATTACCTATCACTGTTTTCCTAGTAGTGTCATAATGTTAGCCACGATGGCTTCTCAGTTTCTCACACTCTCCCACTCACATCTACTAAAGGTGGCTAGAGTTTCTTTTTTCACTCTTCTCTTAAGAAGCATCAGCCGTTGGATGCATACCTCGATGATCGGTTGATACGTGTTGGACTTCACGAAATGATATTGAGCTGCCAACACACCTCCTTGTGGAGGGACATGACACAACATCAAGATCTGTTGTTTTTTCTTATCTAATAAATCTTTTAATGAAAGTAGATTATCTTGCTTTTAAGTCTACAACTTCTATGATATTTGGCTATTTTTTAAAACAATACATTTTTAAAATCAATTTCACGAATAATGCATGAACTTGTTAATTTCAAAAACTAGCGCGGCCTCGGGGTTTGAACTCCTAACAAGGACCTTTCGAGAGTTTAACTCCCGACAAGGTCCTTTCGGGAGTTTAACTCCCGACCAGTTGGTCAGAGGCAGGCGCATGGTGGTGCATGACGAGTGCTTGTCGAGTGCTTGTCGGTGGTTCTAATACCGACGAGTGTTTGTCGGTGGTTCAACTACCGACGGGTGCTGGTCGGTGTTTGAGATCCCGATGCCACGCTACTTTTTAAAATTCCTATTTTGAGTATTATTCGTGATATTGATTAAATAATTCGTATTATTTTTTTAAAAAATAGCCTCTTCCCGAACCAAACATGAATCTTTCAATTCATTTGGCTCTCACGCTCTTTTTTTTTTGTTTTGCTATGTCCATATCCTTTTTTGTCAAGTAACGAGCCTATGTCATCTATCTTCTTTTTTTATATATATTTCAGTATACCAAAATCCATATATATTTCAGTATACCAAAATCCATATAAATATTAAGATGACTGTTCTTCCTGGATAAAAATCTGCATGGTCAGAAAAGTTGTTTCTTTATTTCTATTTGCCCGTACCTAACTTTGCACATCAGGCTTGGCTGGATTTGTGCTAAGTGGCCACACGTCTGGTTGCTGGAACTAATCTCGCTAGATCCAAAACCTAACATTGCACAACAGGTTAATAAGCCCTTCCCATCCTTGGTATTTCCATGTAAAAAAATCAGAATTAAGCCACATTAGCTAAGCTCTGGCCTAGCCTAGTACTCTTATTTCTGTTGAAGAGACAGTTTAAGCCATGCTAGCTTAACTAGTGGCGAATTCGGTGATTTGTTGCTGAAGCTTGCAACCACCAACCTCACCTATAACGCCCCCACAGCCCACAGGGCCACAGCACGTTGCTATCAGAAAAAATCGCCCATGAAAAAAATGCTTAAGGATCACACTTACTTCTCCAACCTCTCCAACCGTCGTTTCACCGCGTCTAAATCAAGGAATCGCCACCGATTAGATTAACCATATGCAATCCTATAATATTCTCTGAATAGAACCTTATGAACAAAAAGCGTATCCTTGTTGCCTTTTGCATCTTGATCAGTTCGGTTGCAATGCTTTCGATTGGCCCATAATGATAGTATAATCGTGATTCGAAAAGTTGAGGAGGCTTGGTTGAAATCAGGAAGACGTATGACTGAACTGTTATATTATTCATTTTGAAAGCTAAACAAACTGTATTTATTCGTCTGAAGATTTGTAGCAGTTCATCAGAAGGAGAAGAAGAAAGCTTCTTTAGTAACGGCTACATCGCAACCACCGCCACCTCTACCACCGCTCCTCAGTCCTTAGTCGCCATCAGACCCTTCCTGTTTCTTCCTCCCCATGTCACCATCACTCACCATACCTCTCCAAATTTTCAGCTCAGCAGCTATTCTCTCTTTCTGCAATGCACCAACCATTAACCAATAAACCCTCCTCCTCCCCAACCCATTCCCCTTCGGAAAATCGAATCCTCGCTCCCCGGCTCTCGGCTTCGCCTTTCGCGGCAAAGTTATCGCAATCTCCCAGAGTTGATCAATCAATCATCCATTTGGATTTGGGCATTTCTTGACCCATAAGCACCCTCCTCCTCCACACACGCTTTGCTAGTCGAAGCATGCCGTGGCTGCCCATTCCTTTACTTCTTTGCCAACGCCTAGGCTTTAGGTAGCGCGTCCCGAATCCTAGCTACGTGCAGTAGCTCCCAAGAGACCAAACCGTCTCCGTTTTTATCTCTGAAAAATCCTTCTTACTTGCACGCCTCTGTACTGCACGCACTCCTTGCTACTCCTGTCCTTTCTTATCATCCTTCTGTCCTGACCACAAGACAGCTTCTCTTCCGTGGTGTCTGACGAAGCCTCACCGCCCCGCCCCGCGCCGCGTGCATTCTCAATCGGTTCAGGTTCAGCCTTGTCCCGTGTGTTCTGCTTGTTCTGTTCATCTTGTGCTTTGCTTTCGAGGAGGCAGGCGCTGAATATTTTGTCTGTCTGATTCTGACTGAATTCTTGATACTTGCAGTGCCACAGACATTCTTCCAGCACATGTCCTTTTTTCTCATAAAGGAAGTGCAGGGGGACTCTGCGCCTTGGGCTGACTGGAGCAAGGAATATTGTCCAGTCCTTTGATCGAGAGAAAGGTATACTCGGATTGTATACTTTATTAGTTGGAAGAAAAAAAGTTTCGACTACCACGAAGGCCAGGCGAAAGGCCTGAGGCAGCAATCCCAGAGGCAAGATGTTCAACATAGTCTCGACATGGAACAAGAAGAGAAGAAGCAAATCACTTGATCAGTTAAATCCTTGTGAGTGCAGCCCTTTATTTTCCTTCTCGGTCCTGTTGTCGACCGAGTCATTCCTCACTGCATGATCATCTGTTTGAGAAGTAGTTTGATCATCTGAGCTTTGCTTTGGCAGGGGTGTACAAGACGGCCGAGCTGTGGCAGGTGAAGGAGCAAGGCGCGCCGCTGCCGCTGCCCGCGCCGAGGAAGCGCAACTGCTCCATGGTGTTCACGCTCAAGGAGATGGAGGAGGCGACCGGCAGGTTCAGCGACAAGAACCTCGTCGGCAAGGGCGGCTTCGGCCGGGTTTACAGGGGCGTGCTGAAAGATGGGCAGGTACCTTCAAATTCACACGTCTCTTAGTTTCTGAAGATGGTGCTGTTTTTGTCACTTGGCTTTTCTTGGCTCAATCTTCAGATCACTGAATGTGGGGAGGCACTGAATATTTTCAGAGAAAACACGTCCCATAATTTCAGTAGATGTTGCTGTTTTTGTCATTTAGCTTTTTTCTAAATGTGATTTCCAGATTATATTAATGTTAGCTGCAATGATTCAGTGGGGAAGAGAACTTGCTATTTGGTTCTATACTACATTTGTCCCACTGATTAAATGCGGTAGCCTGTAGGACACACTCCCCTGACCAGAATGTGATAATCATGTAGTACAACAGAGCCAAGATCGGGGCGGTGTGACATTTGCTCTTGACATCCTTGTCAGGAAAAGCACCTGCCAACCACCGGTCAAATATGATCAAATGCCAATTACTTCTAATGATATGTCTTAACACCCAAGGTGTGAACATCATGAGTCGTACTGAATGCGATGTGATATTCCCTCTTCCAATTTATGGCCACTTTTACTCCTCAGTACTCTGTTTCAGAATCCCTCAAAAAAAAGTACTACCCTGTTTCAGTACAACAGTTATATTTTTTCTTCAGAGAATGTATTGATGACCAATACTTTCTTCTTGTCAATGCGAATCCATGAAGATTGTTGCCATCAAGAAGATGGACCTGCCGATGTCGAAGCAGGCGGACGGCGAGCGCGAGTTCCGCGTGGAGATCGACATCCTGAGCAGGCTGGACCACCCCAACCTCGTCACCCTGATCGGCTACTGCGCCGACGGGAAGCACCGGTTCGTGGTGTACGAGTTCATGCCCAAAGGCAACCTCCAAGACATCCTCAACGGTATGTAGGTGACATGCATAACCACCAGCCAAGAAAAGAATCCTTCTTGATGAATTTTCACCGAGTTACATTACATTGCATTTCATCAACAATGTTGCTGCGTTTTTGCTTCAGGCATCGGCGAGGTGAGGCTGGACTGGGGTAAGCGGCTGCGGATAGCGCTGGGGGCGGCGAGGGGGCTTGCGTACCTGCACTCCAGCACGGCCGTCGGCGTCCCCGTCGTCCACCGCGACTTCAAGTCCAGCAACATCCTCCTCACCGAGCACTTCGAGGCCAAGGTTGGTTCCGAAACCCCGATCAAAATCACCACACCAGTTGCATTTCGCTGATCAAATGCGGCATTGCCAACGCGTTTTGCTTTGCCAGATTTCGGACTTCGGGCTGGCGAAGCTGATGCCGCAGGACCTGGACCTGTACGCCACCACCAGGGTGCTGGGCACCTTCGGCTACTTCGACCCTGAATACGCGCTGGTAATAGCCACGATATTGCGCGCATTCTGGTCTGGGAATTCAACTGCTTCCTGTAAAAATCTCTGAAGAGAACTCGCCATGGTTCCTGAACAAGCACATGATTCCATCTTGCAGACGGGGAAGCTGACCCTGGAGAGCGACGTGTACGCGTTCGGCGTCGTGCTCCTGGAGCTGCTCACCGGCCGCCGCGCCATCGATCTCAGCCAGGGGCCTCAGGACCAGAACCTCATCGTCAAGGTACTCTGCCATATATCCCAAACCTGCATCCGCCCGTCGCTCCGATCGGCCGCGCTACTGATCAGACTATTGTTTTTGCGTGCGGTTTCAGATACACCAGATGGTGGGCGACCGGAAGAAGCTGCGCAAGGTGGTGGACAGGGACATGGGCAAGGGCTCCTACACCTTGGAGTCGGTGTCCATGTTCGCCGGCCTCGCCGCGCGCTGCGTCTGCTTCGAGAGCGCCGGCAGGCCGGCCATGAAGGACTGCGTCAAGGAGCTCCAGCTCATCATGTACGCCAACATGAAGATATGACCGTGTTTTGGCCTTTTGGACCAGGGGGGCGGATCGTACGGAGTAGCTGCGATCATTGTTTGGTTCAATCTTGAGATTTTTACTCGAGGATGAGGAAGACGAAGCAGAAGACGGTGACACCTGTACAGAATTTTTAGTACTGTAACTTTTCGTTGCGCTGGACGTTCTTGTGGGTGGTGGTAGAGAATTGTTTCAAAGTCCTGAAATCAGAGGACCTTAATTTGTCGTGTCGATGGTGTCTTGAGAAAGGAAATTTGTCTTTGGGCGTCGACTATAGGAGCTGAAGATAAACGCTTTTTTTTTCCTAATAAAAAGGGCTTGGGATAAACGCACCAGAGTCGTATCGTATACTAGCACGTGTCGGAGACTACCCCGACAAACTTTATCACCCGCGTCCCCTCAAAAGGATGAAGAACACTTTCAAACAGGACGCGAATCGCCGGCGCCTCACCGGCTCCGTGAAGAAAAAACGAAAACAAGTTATATTAGGACGGCATGATGGACCCTGCCGCCGGCGAAGCATCCGGATGGAGTTTACCGGCAATCGGTGGAAGGAGCCTCGGTGATCCGGAACTTCCATCGTCGAAGCAGCCAAGTGTCATCGGTGACCCCTGGCACCAGCTCTCCTCGAGGAGGGATTGGTCGGGTCTTGGCGGTGGGCCGGCGGGGCTGATCGCCGAGCTTCTGCTCACAAACGATGTGGCAGACTACGGGCTTGTTTGGTTCTTAGCCACATTTTGCCAAGCCAAAGTGTGGCAATAAATAAAAATGTAGCAGCCATAAAAAGTGTGGCTTCAAAGTTTGAAGCCAAACTTTGGCAAAAGTTGGCAAAAATGATGACTCTATAACAAATGGGCCATAAGGGTAATAAAATATAGCAACCCAATGTTTGGCACAAACCAAACACATGTCTATTAAAGTGTGGCTAGCCAAAGTTTGGCTTGGCAAAGTGTGGCTGACAACCAAACAGCCCCTACATCCATTTCCGTGCAGTGTGCTGTCCATGGGATCCGCGCGCGCTCGTGGCATCTTGGACCGTCGTTTTCATCCGTGTAAATGGATTATGCTTTAGGAAACCCACGATCAGAGCCGCCATCTCCTCAATGTCTCCATGGGCCTATCTAAGGAAGTTCAATCTCGTCAGCTAGATCATTTGAAGGCCGCTTTTTTATTGTCTTACCAACCGGGATGTCATGGTACTTGACACTAGTGTGAGTGTAAACCAACCGCCATTGCCATGGCTAGAGCTGGCTGCCAAGTTGACTAAGTTGTTGTCTGATGTTTTTTGTACCGTGCGCCTGGTGGACAATGGCGAGGAGCCGATACTGGTGTATCGTACCATATCTAGGTTGATGAGGTGGAAGAATTCATGGATATGTAATGCATACTCCTACATGGTAGACTTGAAGGCAATGAACACAAGACATGTCCTTGGACTTGGTGGGCGTGCTATATTTGCAGGATTGAGGAATGCAGTTTCGGTGCCTACTACTTCGGTGTTCCCTTCCATTAAGAGTGACTCTATATATGAAGGATTGGATGGTATGTTGAGCAGCAATTTCGAGAGCGTTGGACTGTACTGTCTTTCCCGATGAAACTACCGAGCGTTATGGCATCTTTGGGCATGGAGGCTTGGACGAAGAATGTAGAAATAGGATTTCACACCAATTTGGGCCAGGGGGTATAGATGACTATTTATCCTTGTATGTCACTGAGTGCGAAGATTATTTGGAGGTTGCCTGAATGACCCTGTGCATTTCAGTGGCTAAAACTACACAATCTACTTCCCGTTTCCTCGATTACATTTTGCGGGCATTTTGTTATTTTTTGTCGTATGTGCGTGAGTTTGGTAGCGGCAAACCACCCTGGCCAGTTCTAGAGTGCACGCTCGTGCCGGATTTTGTAGGTACTATGCCAACTCTGGATCATCGTTGTAGCACTTGGGGTGAAATGTTTGATGAGCAGACCAAATGAATCACTTGTAGAACCATAGTGTACTGATCATAGTATTTTTTTTGCGGGTATAGTGAACTGATCATTTAGCTACAACCAATCATATACTCCATGGTCAAGTAGTTGACCAACTATTTGTCTACAGTTATATTAAAAATATTAAGAATTTAGTTGACCAAATATTTGACTTCAGTGATTTACGTGTACGTTCGAAGAAAAGTAAGTAAAAAGAGTGAATTTGAGAAACCACACGAATGTGGTGGTTGTGGGAGTAGAATGTTGAATTGCAAAACCATATGAAATCCATAAAAATTTGTGTTTGGAATATAGAAATGGTACCAACAAAGACATAGGCATCCCATTTCATAACTTTTGATAAAAGGAAATATATTAATATCATGAAAATACCGATTACATCATGTATTTGCAAAACATAATTTCAGAACTAGTCAAGACAGTAAGGATGCACATAACTAAAAAGATAAAAAAAGAAATAAAAAAACCATGTCACAGTGATTAATCACTCGCAATAGCTGGATCCAAACCACCCCAAAGACTACCACAGAGGTTCGCCAAAAGCGACGACTCCAGCAAGGAAACAATGCACAAGTATCATCGATGCCGAATCAAAAGATATTAGGTTTCACCTGAGAGAAACTATGAGCTCTGGAGACAATGACTTCAACAAGGATCGATTGGCATGTACAATTAATGAAGGCAAGACCTTGAATTTTCACATTGGATGTCGAGAGCCGGTACTTAAGAAGCACCACCAAAAATAAAGTCCCTCAGTGATACCGCCCCTATTTTCCAAGGCCACTACTACAAGTCATCAATCACCAGGCTCACATGCATCACATGTGTGCTTTGTACGGGAACATAGTCTCATAGCCATGTCCGCACAACAACTCGTGAAGCAACATCTTCATCACATCCAAGATCCCTCTGCCTCCATCACTTATCAGTCTTGAACTCGATATGATCCATCGAGACCTTTTAGTCTCCTAATCGTACTGGCCATGTCATTCCCTACCTCTTCCAACACCATGGAAATCGAGATGTAGACGCCGATGACAACATGTATCATGGTGTCGACGTAAAGAGGAGATTCACGACGCACCCCCTTGAAGCCACATCGGATGATGTTTGCGGACATGCAGTGCATGACCGGATCTCATTCGGTCCACGAGGGCCATGCGCCAATCTATGAAGACTGCCAACGTAAAAAACTAGAACTCATACGCGGCCAAATTGAGGATGACTTGGAACAGGTAGATTTGCGAGTTGGGTGGGAGAAGATCACTGGTTGCCCCGCCCTACCTTCCTTTCCTATCCTCGAGCTCAAATATGGGAACTGGATCCCAAGATCCGCTAAAATGAGGCGCCGCCGCTCCAAGCCCCATCTTGGCTAAACAACGCCACTGCCGCCTAGAGTCACTGCTGCATCATCATTGTGCCGCAGTCGGCCACCACCACCACCAGAATCCGCTGACCTTGCTACAGAAGGAATAATCTACCCACGCCTTTAGGATGAGGGCCTACCATCACCGCGGACGAGGCCGGCGGTAGCAGCGGCAAGAGAAGGCGAGATCAAGTCTATAGTAGATATGTTAAAACAACTTGTGGCTAAGGTACATAGAGAAACTCTACCAGATATCTTAAAACAACCCATCTTATAAAAAAGACTGATATTCTACTATTAGGGGCTCTATAGTCTAGTGTAAAATCCCCCAATACCATAATTTTTGAATCATCCTGCAAAAACACTGACTTGTCCTGTAATAGGTGAAGGGGTTCTGTGGCAGAAAACAAAAAAAATCCTACTACAAGAATACACCAACCTAAGATCTATCTATGGATAAGTATTAGGGTTTGACCCTTGGGTTGCCCAATCTTTCATGATTTCACGGGGATTCGCGGTGAATTCTAAGTGGGGAAGAGGAAGAGGATGAACTCGACACATGAAGAGTACGACGAACATAGCAAGACACAAACACAAATACACACTGTTGGCTCGCATCGGCGGCTACCGGTCCAATACAATCCGATGGGATCTGTATTGGGCAAGAGACTATTGACGAGATCTTGATAGCTTCATAAGAGCAAACTCAATATGAAGATCTTGTACAACCGAACGCTATTAAGCAAGATCCGAGAGGTTTGTGATACTAGGTGCTCCTCATAAAGGAGCATATGAGACTAACTAGATAGAGATCCTCAAGATGGAGTCTTCTTCTGGCCTAATATCAAGTCTAGGGTTTACAATGGAGGAGTGGAGCTATTTATAGGACATCCACTAAAACATGGGTAGTTTGGGGATACGGAGAAAGTCTAGACAAAATTGGGGGGTGTTACATGGGCCAGGCCTAGTAGTTGACTCGCGGCCCTGCCACTTAGGTCGGAGACTCCGGGGTGCAGGGGCCAGAGACTACGGGGTGGACAGAGACTCCTGGGGGCCTCCTGAAGCTCCTATTAATTTGGCCAGAGTCCTGGCCGGAGACGCTTTGCAGAGATACTGGGGTGCGGACACGGGAGACTCCGGGGTGAGCACGCCAGAGACTTCGATGCTTCGGCTCCCCACTGCAACCGTCTCGTGCCTAGCTCCTGGTTCACCTTCTAGGGGGGATTCGTACCTGAGTATGCACAGTGTTGGGGCATGAAGTAGCAAGCCATTCAAGGGTGTATCAAAGTCACATAAACATAGGAACAAATTGACCTTCTCATGGAGTAGTTTAGCTCGTGGGCGAGTCATAGGTCCGCTTGCGGGACATGGAGGTGATGATGTAGGGATATCCGAAGGACGGGCTGCATCATCTCCCCCTCCCCCCGTGGGAAAGATCTGTCCTCGACTCTCCATCATCTTGGTGTTCATCAACTCCATGGAAGGGTGATAGGTCTACCACATTGAAAGTATTGCTTATGAGGTACTTGCAAGTTGGGATGTCGATCACGTAGGCATTATCATTGATCTTCTTTAGGACTTTGAAGGTGACATCTCCTCTTGGCTTGATCTTGGAGTCACGATCATGCGAGAAGCGGTCTTTGCGTAAGTGGATCGACACTAGGTCACCTTCCTTGAAGACCATCTCCTTGTTCTTGTTGAGCCGAGATGCTTGACGAAGAACTTGTTGCTCGATATTATCTCTTGTCTCCTCATGTATTCTTCATGGCTTGGTCACGCTTGTCTATGTACATGTTTGTGCGTTCATGAAGGGGTAGGGGTAGGATGTTGAGCGCGGTCATGGGCTCAAATCCGTAGACGACCATGAATGGGATCTTGCTTGTCATAGAGTGTTTGGCACGGTTGTAGGCAAACTCGGCATGAGGGATGTACTCTACCCAATCTTTGAGGTTCTTTTTGATCAATACTCGGAGAAGAGTGCCAAGGCTTCGGTTGATGACCTCGGTTTGACCATCGGTTTGAGGGTGCGAAGCGGATGGGAAGAGAAGCTTGATGCCAAGATTGGCCATGAGCGTCTTCCACATTTAACTCATAAATTTGACATCGCGATCGAAAACAATGGTTCTTGGTACACCATGAAGACGAACGATTTCCCTAAAAAACAAATTTGCCACATGTGAAGCATCATCGGTCTTATGGCACAGAATGAAATGTGCCATTTTAGAAAAACGATCCATTACTACAAAGATTGAGTCGTGGCCATGCTTTGATCTAGGCAATCCTAACACAAAGTCGATGATTATATCCTACCAAGGTGCATATGGAATAGGTAACAACATATAAATGCCAAAAGTATTAGACTTAGACTTAGCTTATAAGCACATTGTGCACCGTTGGACAAGACGCTCCACATATCACTTCATCCTTGGCCAATAGTAGTGGGTAGACAACATATCGTACGTCTTGTCACGACAAAAGCGACCCATCAAGCCACGATCGCGGGACTCTTGGAGTAGCAAAATTTGGAGAGACGACTTCGGAATGCAAAGCTTGCTTTGCTTAAAGAGAAAACCATTGTGCAAATATAAGTCATAAAATCCCTTGTGAGTGGATCACTTAGCAAATATTGGGCCAAATAACGTATCGGAAGCATACAAAATTTTGATGTCATCAAGACCAAAACATTCACTTCAAGGCGCGTGAGGAGGGTGGTGTTTTTGCGGGAAATAGCATCCGCGACCACATTATCTTTGTCTTCTTGTACTTAACAATGTAGGGAAAGGAATCCATAAATTCAACCCACTTGGCGTGCCTTTTTCTCAAATGAGCTTGACCCTTAAGATACTTCAACGACTCATGGTCGGAGTGTATGATAAACTCTTTGGGCCAAAGGTAATGTTGCCAAACTTGCAATACACGAACCAAAGCAAAAGTTCTTTGTCATAAATTGGATAGTTAAGACGTGCTCCATCAAGTTTCTCCCTATGATAGGCTTCGGGACATCTATTTTGCATAAGGACTCCTCCAATGCCAATACCACTAGCATCACAATATATCTCAAAAGTTTTTGTGAAATCTGGTAAAGCGAGAAGAGGTGCCTTGGTGAGTCTCTTTTTAAGCTCATAAAATGATTTTTTTTGTGCTTTTCCACAAACAAAGGTGACATTCTTTTTAGTCAATTCTGTTAAAGGGCAAGAAATGGTAGAAAAGTCCTTAAAAAGCGATGATAAAAGCCGACAAGTCCATAAAAGCTTCGAAGTTCACCCACATTTTGTGGAATAGGCCAATCTCTCATGTCTTTAACTTTGGAAGAATCAACTTCAATACCATTCGAAGAAACAAAAAATCAAAGGAAAACTAATTTATCTTTAGCAAATGAACATTTTGGAAGATTTGCATAGAGCTTTTCCTTGCAAAGAATTTCCAAAACTTCCTTGACATGAGTAACATGCTCATCAAGCGACTTGCTATACACAAGGATGTCATAAAAATAAACAACAACACTCTTGCCAATAAGAGAGCATGGAATATGATTCATGATGCGCATGAAGATAGATGGGGCATTAGATAAGACAAAAGGCATGACCAACCATTCATAGATACCAAGTTTGGTTTTGGAGGCGGTTTTCCACTCATCACCCTCGGCCATACTTATTTGGTGGTATCCTCTACGAAGATCAATTTTTCAAAAAATCGTGGGTCCACTCAATTCATCAAGCATGTCATCGAGGTGAGGTATAGGATGTCTATAACATACGGTAATAGCATTTATAGGATGACAATCCATGCACAACCGTAACTTATCATCCATTTTTGGCACAAGAATCATAGGAACCGCACTAGGACTGAGGCTTTCTTGAATAAAACCTTTGGATATGAGGTGGTGGATTTGGCGTTCTATCTTCTTCGTCTCCTCCGGGTTCATGCGGTAAGCGGCGCGATTTGGTAGTGGCGCCCCGGGTATAAGTTCGATTCGATGCTCTAGAGACGAAGAGGAGGTATTCCATGAGGAAGCTCTTCGAGAAACACATCATCGAATTCCTGCAACATAGACAATAAATACGGAGGAAGGTCTGTCAAGTTGTTAGTTCCTTGTGCCAAGCCCTTGCATACTAGGACATAGTGCAAAACTATTGGGTTATCCCTGACTTCTCTCATCTCACTTTGGTGGCAAGGAGAACTCTCTTATGTTTGTAACTCATATTTGGCTTGTGGCACTCACTTTTATTTTTGGTGGTTCTCTCGCTCACCACTCGTCTCACTAGTTGGTTTTATGGTTTGCACCCTCGCTAAAGCCTTTGCATTGCCCGCAATTATTTGGCTAGGAGTCATCGGTTGCAAAACACATGTCTTATCAAGCCACTTGAAGGTGTACATGTTCATGCGGCCATCGTGGGTGGCTCCCTTATCAAATTGCCAAGGGCGTCCAAGCAACATATGGCAGACCTTCATTGGAACAATATCACACTCCACAATGTCTTTGTATGGTCCAATAGCAAATGTAATAGAGAACTTGTGTTTTGATGGATCCATTATCGCCCAACCATTGAACATGATAGGGGTGCTTGTGTGGACAAAGGGGAAGGTTTAGTTTCTCACATAGTTACATGCTTGCAAGGTTGTGACAACTCCCTCCATCAATGATAACTTTCATGGATTTTCCATTGATGCCAGCACAGGTTTTAAAGATGTTGCACCTTTGATCTTCATGCTCGTGTGCTTGTGTAGTTAGCACTCTTGTGATGATAAGTGATGGACTTGTGTAATGCTCACACATGAGAAGATCTTGATCATTGGTGTTCACTTGTTGTGCCATTGCCTTCTTGACTCTTGCTTCAAACTCTTCTTCACTCAAGTATTGATCTTCGTCATTGTCATTGAAAAACAAGACTTTGTTGTTATCGCATTGGTAAGACTTATGGCCTTTATATCCACACTTGTAGCATTCTACTTGAGGCACGGAGTTGGATTCCATAGGTTGCTTTCCACTTGGGGGCGGTTTGCCTTGAGATGTTGACTTGAACGGAGGCTTGAAGCTACTTTGAGTGCTTACTTTGGGACTTGGTGTAGGAATAGGAGTAGAGGACTTGTAGGTCAAATAGGTCTTTGGCTTGCTATATTTTAGGTGCTCTTAAACTTGACGCTCGACCTTGGTGGCAATATGCACAAGCTCAACCATGTTGCGATAAGCTTGGAAGTTCGCGATGCGCTTGATAGGGTGATTCAAGCGCATAATAAAACGATCCATGGTTTGCTCCTCTCATTATTCTATGTTAGCGCGGATCATTTGGAGTTACATTTCCTTGAAGTAATCTTCCACACTCTTGGTTCCTTGGTTAAACTTTTGAAGCTTGTTGAAGAGATCATGAGTGTAATGCGATGGAGCAAAGCGGGAATGCATGTGATCCTTCATTGCTTGTCCCATAGCAATGGGTGGCTATGTTCTTGCCTATCGAGCAACCTGGACTTGTTCCCACCAAAGGTTGGCATAATCATCAAACTCGAGGGATGCCATAGCCACCATCTTCTCATTGCTATAGTTGTGCATTTTGAAGATGTTATCCACCTTTAGTGCCCATGAGAGATATTCTTCGGGGTCATTGGAACCGGTGAACTTGGGAATGGTGAATTTGAGCTTGCCGAATGTCTCTTCATCTTGTCATCGGTGACGGTTGCCATTATGGTGGTGGCGTTGGTGATCCTCATCATCCGAGTTATCATGGTGATGTGCTTGGTGGTTGTTCCGGTGTTGCCGCGGTTGAGGATGAGGAACTAGGGGGTTGTATTGCCGCGGAGGAGGAGCTTTTTGTTGTGGTGGTGGTTGTGCCTCATTTGGTGGTTGAGGAACTTGGGTGTTATCTTACAGCGGTTTAGGATCTTGTGGTTGTGCCACATTTGGTGGTGGAGGAACTTGGTCCTCACGATAATGACGACAATTGTGAGCATTGCAGTGTGGTTATGGAACTTAAGGCGCATGCCTAGGTTGTTGACGAGGTCGTGGTTGCTCGTCATTTGCATGTTGATGCTCATGGTGTTGGTGGTGACGGTCATGATGGCGATGACGTCTTGGTGGATCTTTCAAGTGCTTCACATCAATGGCGTGCTTGGTCATCCAAGTTTGAACGCTTATTGTCGAGTGAAGGTCTTATGGATGCTCGTGATGATGAGGCGAAGCTTGGAGTGGCATGTCCTCGTGGATGATGAGTGCCCTTAGTTGATGATGATGGTCTTCATGCGTTGATAGAGGTCGTGATGAAGAATCACCATCGTAGCTTGACGTAGCGACGCATCGTGGAGTTGACACATGTTGTGAAGAACTCTCATGATCGCCTACAAGGCACTCATTGACATGGATATACCCTACGGGTGCACACCATTAGTATACCTGGCTAGCCCAAGGAAGGCCCACGTTAGGACATGCAGCCCATGAAAACTTCGGGTGGCCCAAGCCCATGAATTTTTCGAATCCTTGGAGGAAAAATCTAGATTAGATAGAATTTCAAAGGGTATCAACCCTAATTTGTAACCGACTTGACCTATCCCGAGACCTGGCCTATCTATATAAAGGCCAAGAGGGTACAATGAGAAGGATATCTCAACTCACCTCATACGCACCTCACGCCAGATTGCATCTGTGCACCCCTATAACCTTCGGTTCCACCGTAATAAAGAACAGACAAGAAGGAGTAGGGTTTTTCCTCCGGGGGCTTGAACCTGGGTAAACCTTGTGTCCTCGTGTTGCTTGCCTGTTAACCGTTCCACGACTTCCAGCATCCCCATCTTCTCCAAAACCCAAGTCCATAACAATGGGTATTGACGAGATCGAACCTCGTCAATTGGCACCGTCTGTGGGAAGCGGGGACGCTGATCGTGCGGTCGTGATGGTTCCATCCAGAGCGATCTACGATTCATCTGCAACAGAGAGTCATATCCTCTTCGGTGCCTTTGACTTCACCGCCCACTCGCCGGCCACCCTGAATGATTTTGAGTCCGTCGGCGACGAGCTCGAGATGCTGTTCAGGAGCTTCTGCTTCCAGGTGGGGCAGACCGACACCCTCCACCTCCCAGAGCGGGTGCCACCACCATCCATCAGACCCGCTTCGTGGGTCCCACCCATCGACGCGTTGTATGTGTCGATGCTGACAGACGACTCGGATGACAGCAGCAGCTGCAACTCCGATCTGTGCAGCCCCCCTTCGGATGAAGGAACCTACGGTTCCGGATCTGAAAGTTGCGGCAGCAGCGATCCACTCTACGAGCGCTACCTATGCGCCGTCATCAACAATGGAGCAGACCCATCGCTGGGTTTGAGTGCACAACCACCACCTAATCCCCCTCCCAACCCGTAGGCTAGGAACGGAG
Organism: Avena sativa; assembly: GCA_916181665.1. Lineage (NCBI taxonomy): Eukaryota > Viridiplantae > Streptophyta > Magnoliopsida > Poales > Poaceae > Avena > Avena sativa. The sequence goes on along the minus strand of OV702297.1, from coordinate 364,873,553 downwards.
GAAACATGGGAGATCCGCCTAACAGAGCCAACGAAGGCGACAGTCACGCCTACAACCACATCAATCTCAACGAGGAAGGCTGGCACCAAGCACGCGAAGCCATGGCAAGCAACAAAATCTTACCTATGGATGCCTCTCGAGACCTGCTGATGGCCTACCACCTCCTCCTCGATGAGCACAACCGAAAGGTGAAGCTTATGGAGGAGGTCGAAAAGCATAAGAAGGCAGCTGCGGAATCCAACGTGCGGTGAGCTACGCTCTCCGCCGCTGACGGCTCCACTTCACATGGCAACAGCGCCAACGAGTACCGCTCCCGCATGGAGCGCATGGACCCCGCCGCACGACGCGAGGTCACCAGGGCCCTCAATACGTCATTCATGACGATGGACTCGCACGGCAATGTCATGCCGAAAACGCAGCAGGCTGCGATCATGGTGGCCACCACCTATCTCGCGTCCAATCCGCCTCCGGTGGGCGACCCGAAGAATGCCATGCACAAGTCCGTGCTAGCTGGCCTCGGACTCGTCGGAGCTGCGCTCCACGACGAAACTCCTGCGGAGCCGAAGAAAAAAGCTGCGGCCAAGTTCACTCGAAGCCGCACACCTTCATCCGAGGAGGACGAGCACGACCTTCCCCGGCGCCACAAGAGCCCACGACATCGCAGCAGCCACTACGACGCTCGCAACGAGCTCACCCAACGCAAGATTGACAAATCACGTGCTAAATGCGCATGCTCCAGTAAGTCCGAAGAGGAGGACGACAGAGAGCTGTGCAGAGCCAGATGCTTCAGCAGATACGGGTGGCAAACACAGATGCCAAAAAATTTCAAACTCCCTTCGGACATTCCGAAGTTCGACGGCACACAGGAGCCAAAGGCTTGGCTTGATTATCACCTGTCGTTGGTCAAACTCTACGGCGGAAACAAGAACACCACCTTACAATTCCTTCAGCTGCAGCTGACAGTCGTGGCCAGGGTCTGGCTCAGCAGCCTATCCTCCAGCTCCATCTGAAGCTAGGAAGAGCTGGCGTACAACTTCATTTGCAACTTCAAGGGCACCAGCAAGAGGCTAGCCTCAATCGAGGAGCTGCGGGTATGCACCCAATGGACCAACGAGTCCATTCGCTCGTACATACTCCGCTGGTCCCACATCAAGAACTCCACCGCACACATCTTCGAGGAAAGAGCAATCGACGCCTTCAAGGATGGTGCCAGGCGCCCGGATTTCAAGAAGGAACTTGGGCGCGTCAATCCCAAGACACTCGACCACCTCATGGACATCGCCAATCGATGGGCAGATGGCGAGGATTCTGTCAACCGAGCGCATTCGAATGACAAAGATGACTACGGCCGCAGGCGCGAACGCTGCAACAAAAGAAGATCGCGCGTCTACGACGATCGCGATGGAGTCAACATGGTTGCGGATGGATACACCGATCAATGCGATGACGATAACCGCAACAGCGGATATCGCGGCAGCAATTACCGTGACGACGGATGACCCACGCAAGCATGGCAACATCGCCAACCATGACGACGAGCCTTCGGATACGACAAGCTGTTTGGTCCCTGCACCATCCACTTCTACATCAACAAGCAAGATGGCTCAAGGACTGCCGAGAGTTCCATAAGCTCAGTGAGGGCCTCACCCAAATGCGACACCAGACCATGAACCTTGGATTCACACCCGCACCAGGTGCCATCGCCCACGGAGCTCCTCCACCACCACCCGGCGGACCGTCGCAACCGCCGGTCGCACCAGTGCCAAATAACGGTGCAGGTGGGTACCCACCACCAAAAGGGTCCCTGATGATCCAGAAGGGATTCCCAATCAACAGGGTGCAGAAGAAGATCACCCGCCAAGTCAGCCTGGCCGTGACCTCCCCACCAGCCATACCTGAGTACCTCAGCAGCTCGGAATCCTGCATCACGTTCGATCGTTCGGATCACCCACGCTAGGTACCTCGCACAGGTCATGCTTCCCTGGTGCTCGAGGCATAGATCGATGGATTCGAGATGAGCCACATCTTCATGGACGGCGGCAGAAACATCAACCTGATGTTCGCCAGCACACTCGCAGCAATGCGGATCCGCTGTGCGGCCTGGAGCAGTCAGACACGACGTTCCATGGCATAGTCCCAGGGAAGGGCATATACCCCTGGGCAAGATATGGTTAGACGTCATCTTCGGCCAGCCCAAAAACTTTAGGCGTGAGCGGCTAGAGTTCGAAGTGGTGGATTGGCCATCACAATACCACGCCATCCTCGGTCGCGTGGCATTCGCAAGATTCTTGGCAGTACCGCACTATGCGTACTTGCTACTGAAGATGCCAAGACCTAGGGGCGTCATCATCGTCCAAGGAAGCTTCACTAAGTCCGACATCTGCGACAGAAACTTCAACAGAATCTCTTAGCTATTCGGCATGCAGGAGGAGCTCACGAGGCTCAGAGAGGTGACAGACAACACGGCACCCCCAGTCACCAGACAAAACGCACCTGATATGTTGTTCGACTCCACAGTCAAGACGAAGAAGGTGCAGGTCCACCCAACGGACGCCTCCAAGACGACGTTGATCTCCAACGACCTTAGTCCTGTATAGGAAAGCGCGCTCGTCGAATTCCTCCGTGAGCGCTGGGAAATTTTTGCCTGGTGTCCTGCGGACATGCGAGGAGTTACCAGGGAATTCGCCGAGCATGCACTCAATGTGTTTGTGGATGCGAAGCCAGTCAAGCAGTCAATCCGTCCACTGTCCGAGCCAAGAGCCGAAGCTGTAGAAATCAAAGTCAACAGACTGCTCGATGCCAACTTCATCAGGGAAATCAAAGAAAGCAAGTGGCTGGCCAACACCGTGCTGGTCCGTAAGAAGGACACGGACATCCTGTGGATGTCCGTGGACTTAACGTCGCTCAACAAGCACTGTCCGAAGGACCACTTCCCTCTACCAAGGATCGATCAAATCATCGACTCCACTGCAGGTTGCGAGAAGCTCTCCTTCCTCGATGCTTACTCAGGCTACAACCAAATTCGATTGATGGTCGAAGATCAGGAGAAAACGGTGTTCATCATGCTGTTTGGAGTGTTCTGCTACAACACAATGCCCTTCGGGATGAAGAACGCAGGCGCGACATACTAGAGGTGCATACAGGCGTGCCTGAAAAACCAGATCAGTCGCAACATCCAGGTCGATGTCGATGACATAGTAATCAAGACCAGCGAGGCCAAGACACTGATCGACGATCTTCGCGAGACGTTCGATAACCTTGATCGCTACAAGATCAAGATGAACCCAGACAAGTGCGCCTTCGGCCTCCCGTCTAGTCAATTACTCGGATACTTCATCTCCCAACGGGGCATCGAGGCGAACCCGAAGAAAATCAGGGCCATACTGGCCATGGAGAAGCCAAAGAACCTCAAGGGCGTCCAACAACTAGCTGGGTGGATCGCGGCGCTGAGTAGATTATCAGCCGAATGGGTGAGAAAGCCCTACCCTTTTATCAGCTGCTGTGCAAGGAGGACAAGTTCGAGTGGACACCCGAAGCAAACAATGCGTTCAAGGACCTCAAGCGGCTACTCTCCACATCTCCTATCCTGGTCACGCCAAAGGAACGGGAGCCATTGCTGCTATACATCGTAGCCACACATCAAGTGGTCAGCACCGTACTCGTGGTCGAGCGACCCGAAGATGGCAAGACCCATGGGGTACAGCGCCCAATCTGCTACCTCAGCGAGGTACTGACACCAACAAAGCAGAGGTACCCTCACTACCAGAAGCTCGCCTATGGCGTATTCATGATAGTGCGTCGGCTGAGCCACTACTTCTAGGAGCATCAGATCATGGTCGTCAACGACGCCGCGCTGTCAAACATCCTGAACAACCCCGAAGCCACAAGGCGCGTAGCCTTATGGGGCATCAAATTGTTCCCTCTAGACATAATCTACGAGCAGCGCACCGCCATCAAGTCTCGGGTCCTGCCTGACTTCCTCATCCACTGGATGGAACTCCAGCTGCCGGATACTCCGGACATGTCGCAGTCCTGTATGATGCACTTCGACGGCTCCAAGCGCGAGGCCGGAGCCAGAGCCGACATCATACTGACGTCCCCTCAAGGCGACAAGATGAAATACATCCTTCGGATGAAATTTCGCGCCTCCAACAACGAGGCCGAATATGAGGCCCTCATCCACGGCATGAGGACGTCCAAGGTCTACGACGCAACACGCCTTATCATCTACGGTGACTCAAACCTTGTCGTGCAGCAGATGATGAACGAGTGCGACACCCATACCGCCAACATGATCGCGTACCGCGCACTCTACAACTCACTCAAAGGGGACTTTGACGGCTGCGAGCTTCGACACGTCGGCAGGGAAAGCAACGAAGAGGCTGACAGGCTCGCTAACATTGGCTCCACCTATGCACGGGTGCCACCAGGTGTGTTCCTCGAACAAATATGGGATATTCCCAAAAGGCTTAGCCGAAGAAGCAAAGCACTCGGGGGCTGCGCTACCCGAAGGCCAGGGCGGACCCGAAAAGCTGGACACAGAAGCCAAACTGGTCAGCCTGATGCAGGTTATGACGGTTGAAGAAACATGGACGCAATCATACCTTAGGTACTTGATAAACAATCAACTACCCGATGCCCCGACAGATGCCCAGCGCATATCTCGTCGGTCAAAATCCTTCACCATCATCAATGGCGAGCTGTATAAGCGCAACATTTCGGGTGTGCTACAATGATGCGTCACCATCGATGAGGCAAAAACATCCTCAAAAACATCAATGAGGGTCGTCGCCTACAGCGAAGCCGAATCATCGGCTGTTGGGGATATGCTAAATGGGTACCACCATAACATGTCTCTAATCTGGATAACCCGGGTGGACCATAGTTGGTAGCAAGGCTCGTGGCCTACTGGACGGCCTGGTTAGATGGATCCAGAAGGGAGGCCCATGCCGGATAAAGGAAGTCTACGGAGGAGTCACCGACGTACCCGGAGCCTTGGAGTGCAAGACACGTTAGACTAGTTGTATACCGTGTAGGACTCTGTAACCTGTCTGGCTAGGACGTTGCCTGTAACCCTAGGATCTGGCGACTATATAAGCTGGACCTATGGGAGCCTTTAGGGCATGCATAACTCATATCGCGCACAGCGAACCGATCCCTGTAACTCGGCGTATTGCCATTATAGTGATTTATAGCAGGATTAGGATCCCGCCGCCATCGTGGGATCTGAACCTGGGTAAGCTGTGTTACCTCGTACTCGCCAACCTTCCGCCTTACCCCACGTCTCTAAACACGCTCTGTGAGGACCCCTCCATGGCGTACTCGTTGACAATACCATGATATCGGCCTCACTCGAAGACACCATCAACACACTCGACGAGGCATGCGACATCACCGTGGCTCGGTCAGCGGTCTACCAGCAAAGCCTCTGCAACTACCACAGCCGCCGGCTGCGCCAAGGTCCTTCGTCGAAGGAGACCTCATCATGCGACTCAAGCAAGAAGGGCACAAGAAGCTCGAGTCACCCTAGGAAGGATCCTACATCGTCACCAAAGTCATCCAGGTGGCGCCTACCGCCTCATGGACGTCGCATCAGGAGTCGAATACTCCAACCCCTAGAACGTCGCATGAGTGCGACGCTTCTACCCCTAGTTACCTTTTACTTTCAATAAGGCTATTCAGCCAAGGCTACTCAGCCGAATAATGTACCTCCTCGTTTGCTATGAATAAAAGCTAAGTTCCTTGGCCCAAATATCTTTTTCTCCTTACATTACTTCTCGCTAAATATGCTCGGAGGCTACGCCTCACCTCACGACTTCATCGACTAAAAACAATGCATATAACCTGAGTAGCTAACCACGTCAGGCTAACGAAAAGGACATGCACATTACAAGCACACCACGTGCCAATACATATAAACTTTACAAAGGGCATTACAAACCCACTCGAATAAATACAAATTTTACATTATCTTGTTTTTTACAGGACCTAATTGTTCTGGATCATAACACTCACCTGCTGCTCGAACAAATCTACAATTTCTTCAGCGTACTGCGCCACAGCTGCATAATGAGGGCGCATGTTCCATAAACTGCCATCTGGTAGAAGAGGTGGTCCAGTCGCTATCTCTACAAGATTGACATCATGATGATGCAATCGAATGAGAGACAAGGCTGCCTTGACCCCTGCAAACAGCTGATAACGCACCAACTCCTTGACGTGGACTACATTCCGAAATCTACCAAGAAGACCCAAAAAAGTAGAAGGCGCAACGTCCAAAGGGAACATGACAGACCAAATGACCGTAAGTGATGACTTTGCCTGCTTCAGCACCCAAAGAACCTGGTGTACGCGATCTTGCACCATCGCAAGGACGATGGCTCGATCACGATCTATCCAAAAGAAGCCACCAGCTTCCAGCTCTTGTTGCGTCAGGCAGTTCATCCGAATTGCGACGTGCTCTTTATCTTCCCTTGGAATGAGATTCACATCTGCATAAAGCACGGGATGAGCTAGCATACAAATAAGGTACACTCGAAAGAACATTGGTTCATGGGGACTCACATTGAAGTTGCTCACCCATCTGCCGAAATTCCCCAAGCAAGAACTCCTTTATAGCAGTGGCTCGCTCAGCCTTTGACCTCCATACATTCTTGTGACCTAGGATGCTAAGGATATCCTTTTCTAGACTACGGACGCGATCACATAGAAAGGCCAATTGCGACGCTTCATCCAAAGAGGGGTGAGGAGCAGGCGCAGTCGGAGTAATCGCCGAAGCCTCACCCGAAGGACCCTAAGGGTAAACATGCAGACATGAATATCACAAACACCTTTGACAGCAGTTAAAAGGCAGACTTATATACATAAATTAAAGCCACCTCGTGACAGGGTGAGACTTGTTCATCCAACAGATGTTACAACAAATATAAAAAGCGAAAAGCTACTAGCTACAATGAAAGGGCCTAAGCACCAGCACCCGGAGCAGCCTTGGAGCCAGACTGCCTGCTCTTGGCTTCTTGCTGCTGCTTTGCCGCATAATCAGCCAGGAGGTCGATGAGCTTAGGCCCGTAATGCTTACAACAAGAAGCAGAAAGGGCAAAATATACCTCGGAGCTATCCGCCGCCGTCGGCATCCTGGACGTGACTTGGTCCAGGTCCTGCTCGGCTCTAGACGCCATCACGATGGCCAACCCCATGGAAGCACCGATGCCCTTCTGCTTGTGTTTGTACTCCGCCGAAGCATCCTCCGATAGAGCATCTGTAAGCAAGTCGACGTCGTCGAGGGCAACACCCTTGGAGACGACCTCCTTGTAGAAGCGCGTGAGCACCTTCTTGGCCTTCTCCAGGGAGCCAACGACAGCAGATCAGCGATCCTTGATCGCAGCAGCAGCAACGACCAAGACATCTCCGTGCTCCAGCGCACCACGATCAAACGTGATGCTAGAAGCATCTGACAAGAAGAAGAAAAGAACACTCGACTAAGAAAGGATAAAACACACTCAAAAATCGGAACACCCAAAGGATACAAGAGCAACCTACCAGAAATAGCCTTGGTAGCAGAAATGAGCTTGTCAGCCACGGCCTTATCCCGAGTGGCTGCCACGGCCGCGAGCTGCTGCTCGCGATCTTCGGCCTTCTTTTGCTGGCGCTCCATGGCCTCCGTAGCATCCGCTGCCCTCTTCTACGCTTGGCCGAGGCTCTTTTCGAGAGCATTCAGCCTTCGGAGTGTAGCATTTTTAGCATTTGCAACATAAAGAAATATCGGGTAAACACAAGCAACAAACCTGGCGGACTCAAACAATAAACAAGGTGAAAAGCTATGCACCTCAGAGCTGCTTCAGCTCATCCTCCAACGCCAGATGCTGCTGGATCATAAGATTGGTGCTATGGACAGAAGGGTACAAACATAAGCAAATAAACCCGATGAATAAAGGGCTTGGGGGGCTCCCCCCAGCGAAAGACAACATATTAGTTAAATAAAGGACTCGGGGGCTCCTCCCATAGAGTAAAAGGGCAACACTTGCTTTCTCAGATGTGAAATCCGAAGGTTTGCATGTTGCCTTCCGAGTCATGAGTGCACAAGATTCTCGCCTAGCGGAGCTCGGGTCATCGTCCTCGGAGTTGGCCACCACCTGTGGAATATAAGCTGTCGGCTTTGATTTCGCAATAATTTCTTGGGTGTCCCCGTCAAGGGACTCCTCCGAAGGGTTACTGCTAGCACTTATCAAATCAGCAACAAGCCACAACTGCAAAGATGAACATGGAAGCAAGACTCAAACAAAATGACTTACGACACGATGTTCGACAAATTGAAGACATGAGCTGCCTTCTCCTTCTCCTTCTTCTTCTTCTTGGCCGGCGGCTGCGGAGCCACTGCCCGAATGGGCACGGTAGGGAAAGGCGCATACAACGCACCTTCGTCCTCACCGTGTTGCTCGAGGAATGACGGACCCCTTGGAGTTGGTGGTGTAGACCCATCCGAAGATTCACTCCGGGAGCGCTTTCGGGTCTACCCTTCGCTCTGCCCGGGGGCTTCCGCGGTAGGAGATTGCGCCGGGGGAAGCTCGGATTCGTATTCCACAACATCATTATCCGGCGCAACCGGAAATTTCTCAGGTAGAGGAGGCATCATCCTAGCTACCTTAAGGCCCTCCAAACAAAATACAAAAGAAAACAGGATAAGTGACATTAACAAGCAAAAAAGTACTCAAAAAGCGCAACACGCAAGCTACAAGTTTCCACCTGCGAAACTGCATTTTTGACGCTAAACGGGGAGGTCAAGGATTTCCCCGGGAGGTCCTCGTCAGCCTTGTACTTCAGCAGGGGCTGAAGCACTCTATCAAGGTCACCCTAAGACAACTCCTCACGTGAAACCCTTGTTGGGTCGCTGTGGCCGGCATATAGGAACATCGGGCGCGCCCTCGCTTGGAGCGGCTGCACCCGACGCTTGAGGAAGGTGCAGATCATGTAGACACTGTTGACCTCCTTGCTGGCCACCAGATGGAGTGCCTCCACGCGCTGGTAGAGCTTCTCCACCTCCACCGATTCACCCTCCAAGACGTGGTTCTTCCACGACCTCTTCGGGATGATCTTTTGGGATGAGTCAAAAGGGGCAAGACCAAATTGCTGCCCGTCCAACTTGGCGTCACGGTTATAGAACCACTTCTTCCACCAGTATTGGACGGACTCGCACATATAAAAGGCGAAGAATTGGACAGAAGAACGAATGAAAATGATGCGGCCGCCAAGCGGATAAACACCGCCGGTGCCGGACTGCCTCTTCACGGAATAGATTTTCCGGAAGAGGCCAAAGTGCGGCTCGATACCGAGCCAGCACTCGCAGAGAGTGATGAAACAAGCAATGTGAAGAAGAGAATTGGGAGACAGATGATCCAACTGAATCCCGTAGAAGAAAAGGAGTCCACGAAGGAATTCATGGACGAGCAAAGAAAGGCCTCGGACAATGAATGCATAAAACATCACCCGAAACCCTTCGGGTGGGCGAGGAATTACCTATTGGCTTGGGAGGATGGCGTCCTCCTTGTCCTTGGAGATCAATCCCGTATCGTGCAGCTTGCACAGATACCGCCTCGCGCATATCCGTGTGCTTCCATCCGCCATCAGTAGCGCGGTCCATAGCGGCGATCTTCTTGCCGGTGCCGGCAGCGCTCGACCCAGCTCCAGCAGTTGTCTTGTTCGACTTTCCCATCTTGCAGCGGCGAGTGCGGCGATGAGATCACAAGAACGAGGTAGGAAAAGTGTGGAGAACATCCAGTGCGGAACGGAGGTCAGAAAAGCTCGAGAAAATGGAGACAATGGAGATGATAAAATGGTGAAGGATAAAAAGAAATCACTGTTTCCCTGCGGTATAAAAGGACAAAGACAATGCACACGAGCCGTCGATTGAGAAGCCCTAGCATGCCACTCAAATCTCACCATACACGTGTCAACACTACACCGAACCGTCGCCAGCACGCCGTACACTACGCACAGAAACTGAGGAGACGACCTAATCTTTGCCACGTCTACGCATGACTAGTGAACGTCAAGTCAGGTGGTGGGACCCACGATCGTCTCGTCGCATCATCTCTACTGCCGCAGACGGTTGAGATCACCAATCGTCAGCACTGACGTCATCAAGGCAAAGCCAGCAACGACTCGAAGATTTCGGCTGATCATACAAGTACTTACCCGAATCTACGATTCGAGAAATTACTTGGGGGCTACTCCCATAGGGAGTGTTGGTTGAGCATCCGAAGAAATTATGTCCTTCGGACTTACACTGAAAGCGACTGAACCAAAGTCTCTGCTCGAGTCTACGACTCGAACAGACACTCGGGGGCTACTACCATAGAGAGCGCTGGTCGCGCACCCTATGAATTCTTCGACTGCAATCCTTCAGATCAAATACGACAAAATCTTTTTGGAAACTTTGCCCAAACCAACGCTAAATGATAAGCAGTCTCCTTGGCCACCCGAAACACCTCCACGGTGATAAAATTTTGGATGCTGTGTCTACGACGCAAAGATAAGCCCTATAGATATCATCTGATGGCCTGGTAACGCACCTGATTGTGCTCTGCCAGTAAACTCCCGTGTCAACAGGCACGATGAAAATCCCGACAGACGCGTTGGATACATCACTTGAGAATCACTAGGATTCGACTCCTGTAAGACCACAACGGCCTGAGTCGAATTACACCAGCAATCGTTCCGAATTCGAGTCCAGGGACTCGAGTTTGATGAAGATCGTGTTGTTTTGTCCTATGACAGTTAACTGGCGTTGATCCTTCGGGTGAGACAGGCACACGCATCAACAATCCCTATGAACTAAACATTTCTCCTTGTCAAGCAGGCTCAACTGCACCCGAAAGATTGAAAAGTCTCCAGCTGAATCTACTATTTGACTAAACACTCGGAGGCTACTGACATGGATATACCCTACAGGTGCACAACATTAGTATACCCGGTCCATCCCAAGGAAGGACCACGTCAGGACACGTAGCCCTTGAAGACTTCGGGTGGCCCAAGCCCATGATATTTTTGACTCCTTGGAGGACAAGTCTAGATTAGATAGAATTTCAAAGGGTATCAACCCTAATTTGTAACCAACTCGACCTATACCGAGACCTGGCCTATCTATATAAACGTCAGGAGGGTACAACGAGAAGGATCTCTCAACTCACCTCATACGCACCTCACGCCAGATTGCATCTGCACACCCCTGTAACCTTCGGTTCCACCATAATCAAGAACAGACAAGCATGAGTAGGGTTTTCCCTCCGGGGGCCTGAACCTGGGTAAACCTCGTGTCCCCGTGTTGCTTGCCTATTAACCGTTCCACGACTTCCAATATCCCCATCTTCTCCAAAACCCAAGTCCATAACAATGGGCATTGACGAGATCGAACCTTGTCCCTCATTGCGTCTAGGATCCCGAGGATCATGATCGTGATGTCTAGGCGATCGATGGCACGGATATCTTGAACCACTAGAGTGGTGCCTTGAAGAGCTTGATGCGCTAGAACATGGCCTTGTGGTGCACACGATCTCGGCCATGGAGCGGTGGAGAGCTTAATTTTGGTGCCTGAAGTTTTTATGCATTGCGTTCATTCAATTCTCAAGTCCATCGAAGCGAGCGTCCATCCGCTTGAGCTCGGTGCAAAGTTTCGCCAAATTGTTCATCTTGACGAGTCTCGAGGGTGTTGCAACGACCACGAAGTTCTTCACGAATAATGAAGTGGCTAGCTCGTGTCATGTATGGTCCTTCACCATCTTGAATCGGGTCTTGGCTTGGCTCGCCGTCCCTATCCATGATTCACCAAAACAAGAAGGATATATGGAAGTGAAATATGTGGAGGGGTTATCCCTTTGCCTCACCTTTGGAAATGGATTGGATAAGTAGCCACACTCGAAATACCAACAATGTGCAAAGAGAATGTGAAAAGCAACCTCACACTAAAAGCAACTAAAAACTCTCAAAAGGCCTATGGTGTTAGGTTGGAGAAGTGGAAAACCAAACGGAAATACCAAAAGAAAAGGATGTTGTCCAAAGTCAAAGGAAAAGATCCACAAAATTGATGGAAACCTATACCAACACACACACATGGAGATTAATGGGATTAGCACGACTATGGAAATGAGTAACAAAATGCCCTAATGAAGACTACACTCTGTTGTCGTGCCAATGCAAGGAGAGACATTGGATCGTTTGCAAAAATAAGATAAGCAACAAATTTATACACTTGGCTTGGACGCTCTTATATCTCTTGCTTATAAGATGGAAGCTCTCTCGATGCTATGGGAGACTATGTATCTTTTGCTATGTATTCTTTATTTTTATTTTATTTTTCTCTTTTTATTGTTCTTTTTATTTTTATCTCCCTTGGTTCTACCAAGCTACTTTGATTTTTCTCTCACACTCTCACTATCCAAGAACAAATGCACAATGCTTGAGAAAACGTCTCTCCTTGTATTCGACTCCACCAGCCCCTTGCATCACAACACGGCCCCCTTTCTGGGCTTATGCAGCCGAGGATGATGAGGATAGTGATGATGAATAACTGGCCCCTCAAGCGCCACCGGTTGCAAACTTTTGCAATGCTTCCATTGATTGCGAGGCCTAGCGCAATGCAGAGAAGATGACCTGCACAACTACTTCCACTGAAGGGGATGAGGAAGGATGGGTGAAGGTGGGTTGGGGCAGCCGCCCCGACCGCGAGCCATTGGCTTTGCTTCAAAAGGAAGGTCTCAAGCGTAGCCTCGCCTTCAATCATTGGGCTCGAGGGAGATGCTACCAGTGCCTTGAGTGTGACCACCAGGTCAGCACTTGCCGTGAGCCCTTCAGATGCATTCGTTGTCGTCGTCCTGGTCATTGGAAGCGTTTCTGTCGTGCTTGTTTTCCTGCCGCTCTTGGAGATGAGGTGCTCACTCTTGCTCGCTCTTCTGTCGCTTGTGCTTCCTACCTGCGGAGCTACTCTCCATCTGCTCAGCCTCACTATCCCTCAGCGCCCCGGAGTTAGGCTGAGGTCGTGGGCCACTCGTCGGCGATTTAGCGGTGCAGCTGAGCCCCACTTCTAGGTGTTGCGAGCAGTTTAAGGTCAACACCACTTTGGACTCCCTCTTTCAGTCCCAGGTCGCCTTGATGCGCATGGAGCTCGTTCAGCTAGTCGAAGTCCGCATCGAGGAGGCGACTCGCCCCCTTGTGAGGAGGTGGCAGCTCTCAAGCTATTGTTGACGCGTGGTGGTGTTCCTTTGGAGCCGACAGAGGCATGCTTTTCTGATGGTCTGGGACTTGCCAAAGCGCAGGTTCGGTTGCTCTTGACTCGTCTGGGAAGAAGTTGTATGTGGTTGAGGAAGAGCAACTCTACGGCTGTCTCTCTCCTCGTGGCCCGTTGTCGCAGCCTGTTGTGTCGGCTGCCTCTTGAGTGTGCGGGCATGAGCTATTTCATGGCTCAGGGGCTTGACTTTGAGAAGGGTAGTGGTGTCGACGATGTCGTCTCTCTCTCTCTCTCACATGAGTCCGGCAGGCTTGTGGTTCCCATAGGTGATGGGGTTGCTAAGTCAGGAGTCAACACTCTTGTGCCTGGAGCTATCATCGCCAGGGAGATTTGTGATTTTCTCACTACCTTGGCTACTGTCTATCCTGGATCCAACAATTTTGATTGTTTATAAGCTTAAGTCCATACGAGATGGTGCTATACCAAGATCGACCTTTGGGAAGGAGAAATCAAGCAAGAAGATGAGTGCTACAGAAAATGCATCCGCAGTTCCTTGAGGGATGCCCGACGGCGCGGTGTAGGAGTGTCGCGTTTGGTGTTTTTGTCCATGTGGCTCTGTGCGTCTTCTCTTAGGCTTGGTTGTAGATGTGTGTGGGCGTTGCCCCTATGTTGTTGAGTGTTTCCTTGCGTTTACCATGTTGTTAGTGTATTCTTGTTATTGGTTTTCGTCCGGTTTTCTCCTTTAAAAAATTAGGCAGCATCTTCTTAATTAATGGACGAGGCAAAGTTTTTGACTCCGTTTTTTTTTTAAACTTGTAGCTAGGATGCCATTCTGTATTTACAACAATCCAAATATACAGACATAGATCCCCAAACGAAATGCATGGACGACTGGTTATACTGGTACCCGGCAAGATGCCCGCCTTGCTATATTATCAGACATCAGGTGGCCCTCTCCTGGAGAAGCTCCTCGAGGTGAGCATTCCTGGTGATTTCCTCCTCCACCTCCAAGGTCAGCACTTCCACCCTCTCCTCGAGCTGACGCACGTACGCGAGTAGCGTCTCCTCCCTTGCCGTCGTCTCGCGGCAGCAGTTACCGTCGACGTGATAGCAGCCGCCTTCTATTTCCTGCGCCAGCATCCTTTTCTGCACTTCGAGGCTCCCCAAGATAGTCATCAGGTGAGGGACCACCACCCCTTCCACGCCAAAATCCTCCTCGTTCCCTCGATCACCTTGCTGCGGTATCATCCCCTTGTCTTCATCGCCTCCGGCGCCGCCTTCGCGAGGTTGCTCCTCGAGCACACGATATTCTTCATCAAACGGAAGGAACCGCAGCTCCTCGAAGCTCTCTGAATCTTCCTTTGCGTTGAAGTTCCAACCGCTCATGCGGCGGTTCTTGACGAGGCTCGCCTGGCCGTGGCACGGCGACACGCAGCGCGCGCCCCCCGCGGTGCAGCCGCAGAAGTTGGTGACGTCCTGGCACCTCTCCTCGATGCTCGGCACGCCGCCGAGCACGTTGCGGACGAGGTAGTCCTTGGAGCGGCATCCTTTGAAGAACGGGTGCCGGAGAAGCTTCTCGGCCGACGGCCGCTTGGCCGGCTCCTGGCAGAGGCAGGAGGACACCATGTCTTTGAACGCCTTGGAGAACTTCTTCTTCTTGGAGGTCTCCGCGTCCTCCAGCCGGACGCGGCTCGTGATCCTCAGCAGCATCGACTTGGACGGCGGCAGGTGGGAGAGCGGCGGCCGGCCGTGCGCGAGCTCTAGGGCGGTGATGCCGAAGGACCAGATGTCGGCCTTGATGCCGTAGCCGACGTGCGAGTGGATGACCTCGGGCGCCATCCAGTACGGCGTCCCTGCCATCTCGCTGAAGTAGGAAGAAGAGCTGACCACGGCCTGGGAGGCATGGATGGGCCCAGAGAACGACGACGCCGCGGGCGGGGTCTCGTAGATGGACGCGGAGACGCCGAAGTCGGCGAGCTTGACGGAGCCGTCGGAGTCCACCAGCACGTTCCCGGCCTTGATGTCGCGGTGGATCCGGCCCTGCTCGTGGAGGTAGCACAGCGCGCGGAGCGTCTCCTTGAGCACCACCGCGATGCACGGCTCCGGGAGGCCGTCGGGGAACCCGTGGGCCAGGATGGAGTGCAGCGAGCCGGCGGCCATGAACGGCATGACCACCCACAGGTGGCTGCCGACCGTGAAGGAGCAGTGCGCACGCAGGACGTTGGCGTGCGAGAGGAGCGCCATGGCCTTGGCCTCGCGCCACACGTCCTCGAGGTTGGCGCGGGAGCGCTCCAGGTCGATGGCCTTGATGGCCACCGGCGCCGACCCGAGCGGCAGGCACGCGGCCTTGTACACCACGGCGCTGACGCCGCTTCCGATCTTGCAGAGCAGGCGGTAGGACTCCGGGTTGAGCGGGTACTTCGATTGGCCGCCGCCAGCCCCCGCGTCATCTGCCATGTCTGTGGGAGGCGGACGGAGGACGGAGCTGAGAGAAGGGATGCAGTGGTACATACTACGTACAGTCTCGTATACGGGAGGCGATCGCGAGACTGCCTGCGGGAATTAAAGCGGCCTGATTGGGCTGGGGTGTGCACAAGAGAAGTCCGTGATCACTTGTGGCCAGGAAGAAGATTGATCGAGGTTAGAGCTCAGGTGTACGTGGTCCACCATTTAGCATTTGCATGTGAAGAAAAGATGAAAGGAGGATGCTCAGTTGGGCTTTGGTGGGTTTCTCGTGAACCTATCTCGTCGATCTGTTTTTATACGGTGCTCCATGGTGTTTTCCATTTAAGAAGGCGAAAGCACTATGGCCATTCATTCATTCCGCAAGCACCGAGATTTACACATTTCGATGCTTTCAGTCTCGAAGATAGTTTTTTATTAAGGGATTTCTATTTTGGTACACCTGATTCGTTAGCTAGCTGTACTTATTTTTTTTCGGCCGTTTAACTTTTTTTACTTTTGCCTAACTTCTTATCCGAAACTCTCATATCGGTCTGAAACTCGCTCTTCGTCGGGTCCCGTTAGTGGACCCTCGTCGTTACATGCTGACAAGTGGTGCCGCATTCAGGTGGGTTCCGTAGTGGACCCTCGCCGTTACGTGCTGACAAGTAGGACCCCCCGTTACGTGCTGACAAGTGGGGCCACGTTTAGTCGGGCCCCGTAGTAGGACCCTCCATTTTGTACTGCGTGGGGCCGGTTTGTTGAGAACGCGTTTTTGGGGATGTGGTGTGGGATCATGTGGGACGCGTTTGGTAGTTACGTGCGCCCTCTCGTCTAAATTGGAAGATTTTATTTTTATTATTATTTTGATTGGCCTTTTTAAGAGCGTATTTTCCCCTTTATGTCGCTAATAGTGTTATTTTTGCCCCAAAAGGCAACGAATCTAGAACAACTTCTCTCTTTATTTATGGTTCCTTTTGGCCCTCGTATTTTCCCAATCTGGCAGCAAATCTAACCAGTACCATAAATATGTAGATAAACAGAGAAGATATAGATAAAGCAGCTAATAAAGGATTATATAGTACGATACTTAAACGAGGTTCGACAATTAGACTGCTCAGCAACAGCTTACAAGTTTAACACATAAAACAAAACAAAAGAAATTGCTTTACAGCAGCAGCATCAGCACAAGATCAGTGGCCCCTCATGGCCTCCGCTAGGAGGGCCTCCGCCTCCTCCTCTAGCGCTTCCTCCACGTTTTGCTGCCCTGTCCCTTGACCTTGGGCGCCTTGGGCTTGATCGAGGGCATGCGACCCTTCTCGATGACCACCTTCTGGAGGTTGCGGAGGTGAAAACCGAGCGCCTGGTGCTTGGCTTTGAAGGCGTTGACGTTCTTTGATAGGCCGCAGGCCTTCACGTCCTTGTCCTGCCTCACGAGGGAGCTGAAGTCGGTGGCGAGGTCCCTGGTGCAGAAGGGGCACCTGTAGACGTCGCCGGTGAAGAAGCCGTTGAACTGGCCGGACTTCAGCCTCCTTAGCACCCGGCGAGTCTTGGTGTCCGTGGACTCGTCGTCGCTGCTATCCACCCATTACAAAAAAACGGTAGCATGCAATAAGGACATGATTGAGATACTGTGATTATCAGGATTGATTACTTGCATAAATTAACCGATTGGCATCCCCTGATTATTTCTCAATCCCCAAATCTCAGACCAAATCGAATAATGATCACAACTACAGATCGGTGCTAGTACTGATCCCAACTACAGATCGATGCTAGTACCGATCCCAACTACAGATCGGTGCTAGTACTAATCCCAACTAGGGGCATTCATCGAAATACGAGATCTAACACAAGAGGATTAACTACTGTAAAAATACCTAACATTCAACGATTGAAAATACGAACAGCCAAGCCGTAGTAACACACGATCTAGCATCCAACGATGGGAATGGGGGAAGAACAAAGAAAGGGGAGAAAACCCTAGTTACCTCCGACCATGGGTCGGCTAAGATGGTGTCGAAGGGGTTCTCCGGCCTGATGTAATAGTTGTCTCCGTAGGAGTCCCAACCATGCGGGATCTGCAGGAGAACGACGGGGGCCTGTACGGGGACGAGGGCCTCCTCACCGGTGGCTATGGCGGAAGCGGGGACGGGGATCTGGACGGGGATGGCGGCTGCCTTCAATGCCTCGTCAGGAGCCTGTACGGGGACGGGGGCCTCCTCGTCGGCCGCCTTGGAGGCGACGATGGCCACCACGCCGTTCTTCTCCATCGCCGACGTGGTTGGGGTTTTCTTGGGGGTTTGCAGAAGGTGATGGGACAGTTGAGATGGTTGCGTGAGTGAGTGAGTGATGAGTGAGAGTGATGAGGCCTCTATAAAGGTGAAGGGAGGAGACGTTTCGTTGCACCAAGTGCACCGCGTAACCGCGTACACTACTTCACCGTGCACGGCCACACGCGTCCGTTACCGCCCCGTGCACCGCGACATGCGTACCGTGTGTCACGTTTTCCCTCTCGTGTCTAACCTTGGCCACTTAGTTGTGCTCAGTTATATCCTCGAATGTAGCACTGTTAGTTTGGTTGTACTCAGTTTTGCCCTCCAGTACTAACACTGCCGTGTGTAATATACTCACTTTTGCCCTTCGGTGGTTGGTCAATTGATAGTCAATGAATGAGTTTTATCTAGCTAATTGAGTCATTTTATGCACAACAAATTCAAAAAGATTAAAACATAGTCGCATCTATCCAGGGAGTCTTATTATGTGACCTGCCACCATAAGAAATGTATATAAATCAAGTTTTAACCTAAATCACCACTTCTCAAATCACCTACTATCTATGAAGGTTCATGACTTTTTACTCAAGCCTATTCCCAAAACATCCCTGTCCAAAACATAATTTGTCTGAATGAGGCAATAATTGTCAAACTGATATATATTTGAATTGCAGATAGTTTGATGTCTGCCAATATGTATTTTATTATATAAAAGAAGCATTATCCATTTTTTAAATTTCTTTCTATTTTCTATTTGAACCCCCTTGTCAGTTTTGCCCTTGGTTCTTAAGTTTACTCAGTTTTCCCTTGATTTTTAAGTTCTACTCAGTTTTGCCCTTGGTTTTTAAGTTCTACTCAGTTTTCCCCTCTCTCTTAGTTACAAACTCTCACACCTGTGCTCATCTTGACTACTATGCTCTGATTGGTCAAGACAGTTGTCACGCAGATCGTACCCACCAACCGTTGATCCTCTGTGATATAGAGGACAGGATAACTCCTGTATCTATTGGGAGGCACCCTCTATCCATGCAAAACAATGAGTTTGCCACTGATGCTTTAACTTCATAAACAAATGATTTTGAATACAATTTGAAGGAAAAGTGTTCAAAGGTGTATAATTTTTGCATTATATTTCACTCCATGAAAATGATAAATCAACATTAGCACAAATGATCAGGATTTTATTAGCACAGCATTATCATGTCCTAAGTGCGATTCCAAAGAGTTCAAAGATGTATAATTTTTGCCATATGCAAGTTTATGCATTACATTCTTTGAAAATTATAATTTCTCAAGATTTTCTTAACAGATCATTATCACGTATTAAGTGCGATTTTACATTGTTAAAAGGTTTATAATTTTTGTATACACAAGTTTAGGGATCACTTTTCATGCTCTGAAAATGGTAAACACTCTTTTACATTAAAAGTTGTATAATTTTTTTAATTTGAAAGTGTTCAAGAGTTGTGTCAATTATAAACACTCTTTGACTTTAAGAGTTGTATAATATTTTCAATTTTTAAAGTGTTCACGAGTTGTGTCAATTATAAACACTCTTTTACATTAAGAGTTGTATGTTTTTTATAATTTGAAAGTGTTCAAGAGTTGTGTCAATTATAAACACTCTTTTACATTAATAGTTGTATATTTTTTTAATTTGAAAGTGTTGAAGAGTTGTGTCAATTATAAACACTCTTTTACATTAATAGTTATATATTTTTTCAATTTAAAAGTGTTCAAGAGTTGTGTCAATTATAAACACTTTTTTATATTAAGAGTTGTATAATTTTTTTTAATTTGAAAGTGTTCAAGAGTTGTGTCAATTATAAACACTCTTTTACATTAAGAGTTGTATAATTTTTTTCAATTTGAAAGTGTTCAGGAGTTGTGTCAAGAGTTGTATAATTTTTTTTAGTTTTAAAGTGTTCAAGAGTTTTGTCAATTATAAATAATCTTTTAAATTAAGAGTTGTATACTTTTTTTAATTTAAAAGTGTTAAAGAGCTGTGTCATTTATAAACACTCTTGTACATTAAGAGTTGTATAATTTTTTAATTTGAAAGTGTTTAAGAGTTGTGTCATTTTCTTATTTATTATACATCCATGTCCCTAATTTTTAATTATAAACACTCTTTCACTTGATTGCAGCCGAGAAATTAACTCGATAAACTAGTTAAATCATCGAAACGGCTCTCCGGCCGCATTCTCCACAACAAGCACCCCGGTTGCCATTTTGGTGCGAGATTTTGGTGCATTTTGGCGCAAGATCTAACCTTCTCTGCGTACGGTTGCCATTGTCATCCTTCGTAGAGGTCAACGGGATGGCACCATAGTGCGGCCAGGACGAACGAGAGGCCGAAGTGAAGCTCGACAAAGGGTCGCCATCGCCAGATAAGGGCCGCTGTCACCGGAGAAGAAGAAGAAAGGGGAGGCAACGATATGGGCGCGGACACGGGGCTAGCTCACGTGGATAAGCTGTGGGTCCCATGCTGATCTGGATAAGTGGAGAGAGGTGTCCACTACAAGAACCAACTAAACGCGGCCCACTTGTCAGCATGTAACGGCAAGGGTCCACTATGGGACCTGACAGACCGCAGCTCCACTTGTCAGCACGTAATGGCGAGGGTCCATTGCGGGACCCGACTAAATGCGGCCCCACCTATAAGCATCTAACGGGAAGGCTGACGGACAATGAGTTTCAGACCGTGCGAGAGTTCCATAATAGGAGAAGGGCAAAAGTGAGGAAAATCTAAGCGGCTGGGGAAAAGTGAGTACAACTAACGAACCAGGGGCACGAATATAGAAATCTCTTTTATTAATATCATGTAGATACCAATTATATCTAGCATCTGCACCAACAAGATATCAAAAAACATCTAGGATGCATACATCAAAAATAAAATAAAAAGGGAAGAAAACCCTGCCTAGATGATCGATCACCCGCTTAACCACCACCAAAGACAACACCCGAACAATAAAGAATGCCAAAAAGCAACACTTAAAGAAGGAACCAAGACACAAACATTGTCGTTTTCTGGTCAAAGATCTTAAGTTTTCATCATGGAGAAATGTCGTGTTCCAAAAACAAAGCCTTCAATAAGGCCACTGCCAGGTACAACCAATAAATGCTGGACCTTGGGTTTTCACCCTGAAAATCATGACCCGGTACCCAAGGAGGACCACCAACAAGAATTCCTCCAGTGATGCCACCCCCATTTACGAAGGTCGCTACTGCAAGTCACTAAAGCATGCTCATAGTAACTCATGTCCGGTCAGGATGGGAACAATATCCCGCAAGCCAAATCCAAACAACAGCCTCTAAAGTAAAGTCTTCATCGCATCCAATACCCCGCCTTTGTCACTATCAGGTAATCCAATCGCAGTCATCATGACATACTATGCAAGTGTCGATCCCTTGGAAATTTTGGTGCATACATGTCCCATGGTGTCAACAAAAAACAGAGCTTCATGATACACCTAGTGAATCTGGTAAGGCTGATGTTGCAGGCGCACATGACCGGCCCTATCCAGAAAAGGTGTCCAAGGAGCGCCATATGTGATATTCCATATTTTCCTCCTAAGGAGAAGTCTGGAAGTTTCTGATGGCCAGATCGAGGAGGACCGACCGCATGAAGATCGGTGACTTCGTGCAAAAACCACTAGGGCCACCACCTGGCCGATTATTCTGCAAGACATGTGTAACATTCCGTAGTTCTAGAGATTCAAAATGGGTAGAACATAAATGTGTGCATTGCATTCATGCATGTTAAATATGGGAAAAATTAAAAAGAACTTGTCAAACTGATTTCACTTCAGTTGATGATTTAAGATTAGCCCACCAAGCTGAGTGTTAAAACATTGAAATAACCTTGGTAAACTTCTATGTTAGAAAGGATAGATGTAAGACTCATAAATAAAAGTGTACCAATACATAGTGATTCCTAAGAAACAAATACCAACTTGATGATTAACTTATATTTTCTAACCATCAATTAACAAATGTGTTGAATAATTCTTAGCACATAATCAATCTACTAGTACCACCATTCACTATATTCTTGCCTTATTCTATATATCTTATCCGATCATTCTAAATCTATCATCACATGTGCTAGACAATTCTCTAGTACAAATGCAATCATCAAAGATTGAAAACTAAATCTTGACCTATCTCAATCTTGATCTATATGTTCTCATTTATCCAATTCATCCTATCTCAATAATCAAAATAAGAAATCTAGATAAGATAGTAACATTAACATCTTTAGGATGAGAGACATAGAAAATAATCCAAATACCTAGGCAGTGGTGTGACACAATACTAGGTAGACCTTGATTAGTAAATAGGAATCAAACCAAGAAGAAGCTCTTGATGAATCATTCTCTTAAGGGACGAGTTTAATGCTCAACACTAAGCAACAAGACACACCTTATTAATGGAACCTTATCAAGTACTTTTGAATGACTATAATCCATACTAAAGCCATACCAAGCATGGTCCAGTTGCCAAGATCATATCATCACCATCGATTCACCATGAGAATAGATGATGGCATAACCTAGATTATAACTAAGTAAAACAATAGCTTAACACCAGTATAAGAAATCTCAACCTTGGTAAACAATCCAAAACTAACTTTGGTTAGGAGAACCTATATATCCAATAGTATCTTAGTTGAAATAGACCTTGTTAACAACTCATTAACCCCTAGTTAGAGTATCACTTGATAAGTCACCCAGTATTAGTTGTTATAACCACCTAAGCCCATGAGAAACCTAAACCGCTTAAAGAAAGTAAATAGTATTTGAGACAATCATCTTGAATGATAATGTAGTAAGAATGTGGGAAGCTAGTAAATAAGAAGTGAGGATCGTCATGTCTAGGACATGATAGAGATCTTAGTGAATATTGATATATAGAATACCTAGGAGAGGAAACCATGAAAATATACCTAATACCATTAGTGAGGACTGGAGTTTAGGAAAGCTTACATAGTGGATCTCACCACCAAAATAACATCATTTTTGGTGATGGGAAGTGTGGGATTGAGCAATCCTTGAATTTCCTTCGGTCTTACCTCGTTTCATGTCATCATACTTGGGATATTGAGGTGACTTATGACCCCAAAGGCAAAAAACCTATGCTCCGCCCCAGTACTTCTCCTAATGGCATTAGTCATGTGCAGATTGCTAATTGGACCAGCGTTGCCGGGTTGGTGTAAATTTAACTCTGATGCTAGTTTGTTTAAGAGAACTATCATGGCTTCCTGGGGAGCTATCCTAAGGGATGAGAATGTACATGTTCTACTATCATCATGGGAGCATTCTGATCACTGTGCTGAAGTGGCTGAAGCAGTGGCTTGTATCAATAGAATCAACGTTATCCTGCCAATTTGTGTTAAACCTATCGTTGTTGGAAATGACTGCAAACCAGTGGTCATGGCTTTAAAAAATAGTACAACTGACAAATCTACCATTGCAGATTTGGCTGGAGAAATGCAAACATTGCTCAGTCTTTTCTCGGGTTTTGAGGTGTCCAAAGTTCACCATGCCAACAATTTTGTAGCACATGAATTAGCTAAACTAGGACACTCTGAGTTTGGAAGGGAATATGCCCGAGAGGCAACAATAAAGTGGTTATTATCTTATTTCTTGATTATGATAAATGTTTATTTCTCATTCTATAATTGTGTTAATTGGAAATATTAATACATGTGTGTTTAATAAACAAATAAGAGTTCCTAACTATGCCTCTCATATAAACTAGCTCATTGGTTAACAAGATGATCAAGGTTTACTGATCATGGACATTGGATATTGTTAATAACAAGGTCACAACATTGGTGGAATGATGTGATGAAAATTCATCCGAAGTATAGTAATACGATCAAAGTTATTATGTTTAATTACTATAACATCATTACAAAGTAACTTTAGTCCATATACCATGAGATCAAGTGAATTGCTAACACCGGAAGAGTGCTTTGATAACATCAAACGTCACACCATGACAGGGTGACTATAAAGGTGGGTTTGGGTAGTCTGAAAGTGTTACGTTGAGAGAGGCACATGGACCAAGAGTTGGATTTGTCCATCCCGATCACGAAGAGATATACCCTGGCCCCTCTCGGTGATATCACATTTATATAGCTTGCAATCAAGTGATGAGGATCACTAGAATGTTATATCACGGAAACAAGAAAAGAGTACATGTCAGTAACGAGATCAAACTAGGTATGGGGATACCTATGATCGAATCTCATACATGTAAAATATCACGAGACAAAGGGATTTAGTTACATTGTTAAATGTTCACACGGTCACAAGAAGTCATCGCTGAATGTGTTGGAGTCAGTACGGATCTCTAGGTTCCGCTGCTGATTATTGATCGGAGAGGGGTCTCGATCATGTCTTCATTATTCGCAAATCATAGGGTGACACACTTAAAGAATACCGACACCATTTGGAGCAAATAAAATGCCAGAGGAAGAATATCAAAGCACTGGAATTATTTCAATGGACACCGGAATTGTTTTAGGTGAAATTGCTAAAATTGGTTCTGCATGTGAAATTGAAATGTAGCAAGGGGTTTTATGTGAATGTTTGTTAATTAATGTAATTAACAAAGTTCTGAATAAATAAAAGTGTTTTATTTAAAGAGAAAATGCATTTAATTTAGTGGACATTAAATGCAAAGTGAGTGGAGTTGAAATTGATGTGAGTGGGCTTAGAGAAATTCCAATAGTACAGCCGACAAGTCGGCTATAAGGTCACCTGTAGTTAGCTTATAGTCAAGTAGTACAATAGTTACCTTTAAAGATTTAATACTTTATATGTAAATGGCCCACTCACATACTCACATATTCACATAGTGCCTAGGAGTACACACAAGAGCTGGCTATTGCATGAGAGCCCACCTCTTTTCTCTCACATCTTCTCTCTCATCCAACTAAGCAAAACAATACTAGTTTAAGCCTTATAGCCAGCTGACTAGGACTTATTGTACTTGCTCTTAGTGGAAGCTCCACCCACATGAATTAGGGAGAGGTGGGGCACCCACCATGGCTAGCGGCCATGCCCCTTGGGCATCCCCTCCCGTATAAAAGGATCCCCATGCCTCCTCTCCACTCACACCTCCTCACAAAGGATCTCTCTCCCCCTCTAGAATATTCCCCATGGTCTCGGCTTAGCGAGATACATGTTCCCATTGGATTTTTCTAAAAGGATTTGCTTCTTTCGCTGCTTCGCTGGAGCGAGGACTCGAAGTTTGTCGGGGTAACGGATGTCTGTGCGATCACGGATGCACCACTTCTTTGTGGTGCTAGACTTGTTGGTGCTGGACCTACTGGACTTATCACGATCTTGAGATCGGCAAGTGAACGACTACATCATCCACGAGAACCAATCTTGTAATGCTTTGTCAGTATTTGAGGGTAAGTTTTTTATGTATGTATATCCACCCGTTGTTTGTATCTAGATAGATAGATCTTGGTGCTCAGATGTTCATATCGTAGGATTTTTTTGTTTTCTATGCTAAGAATCCAACAGTGGTATCAGAGGCGGATCTATGCTTAAATGCTTTGCACGGGTAGTACACATATGGTTTATTGGCACTGATGATCATGTTATTGCTTCTTACGTGTCTTTTGGATATTGGTGGCATAGTGGGATGAAGCAGCCCGGACAAACTTTACATGTCCTTGCACATGATACTCGTTCCACGCTTGACATACAACTAGTTTTGCATAAGTGGCTTGCGGGTGTCTGTCTCTCCTATTATAGTCAATATCTGATTTACAATGAGTTGCCAATAATTTGATTATCATCGTTGTGGTTCCATATTCGTAGGTATGAACGGTTCTATCTATGAAATCCCTCGGCCATGTAAAAACATGCAAAAGATAAATTAGAGCCGTCTAGTTTTTTGGTTTTGTCGGGCAAGTACTATGACATGGTAGTATTATAATTTGTAGTATGGATTGATACTATTGGAATTTTTAATATGCCAAAGTATAAGTTCCATAGACCTTATCCTTACACATATAGGAATGATATAGGTCATACCACGATGCACAAGATAGTGATCAAGTGCAAGAACCATATTGTATCACTTTTCGCATATGATGTTTGTTTGCATCTTATATTGCTTGTTTGACACTTTAGTAGCATTATAAGATGATCCCTCATTTTAAATATCAAGAAAAAATGTGTTCTTCCTTTAGTATGCACCTTTAAGAATGTTCGTCGTTTCGAGACACCACATGATGATCGGGTGTGATAGACTCTACGTTCACATACAATGGGTGTAAGACAATTTTATACACACGGGTAGTAAGGTTCTTACTTGGTGATCCTAGCATGTACATACATGGCCTCGGAACATGAATCGAAAGGTAAATCATGAGGCATATAGTTGATATGATACCCATATTGATGCTCGCCTTTGAAGGTGCACCAATTCACGTGATGATCGGTCTTGGTGTAGTAGATCTGGTTCATGTAATCACCAAAACAACTTGAGGGATGTTGGTTTTGAGTGGGAGTTCAAATAGTAATATGATTAAAGTTGAACTCAATTTATCATAAATTAGTCAAAGTGAATTTGCATAATTTGTTATAGTCATTGGCATCCGTTCACTATCTTATGCTTAGTTATAATTGAGATAATAGAACTAAAGAATTCTGGATATTTACTTTACGAACTGGTATCATATTGTTTTGAGTGGAAATCTAAAGTTTAAAGTCCTATTGCAAACTTTTAGCAAACTCCATTTACTCCATGAAATATAATAGGTAGCATTAAATCGAGAGGAACAATTCCAGTGTTTGTGTCTAAGTATCATGTTTGCCTCCATGATCCTTGATATTCAAAGTTGATTTGTGATACATCCAATTTGCATCACCATTCTATATAATAATTTGCCTCTATTCATTGATATATTTATTATTAAGAGGTGTTACTTATGTCTTTTCATCTGTTTTTGCATGTTGGATGATTCTTGGAGGATGAACTGCCGGAGTCAGGATTCTGATGGAAAAAGAGGTGTTTTGATGCAATTTAGCGAAGATCAGAAAAACACCAGAAAAATCATGGAAAATAATATTTTCCTAGAAGACGAAGGAAGCCAGAAGGGGAAGCGGAGTTGGGCCACAAGGGGCCCACACCCCCTAGGCGTGGCCCCGCTGGGCCGCACCTAGGGTGGGTGTGGTCGGCCTCCGACTCTGCCCTCTCGCCTATATCTTCCTCTCAGAACCCTAAAACACAGGGGAGCGACCACAGAAAGATTTCGCCGCCTCTTCGGGGCGGAAAACACCGAGAGAGAAAGATCTCTCCGGCAGACAGATTTCTGCCGGGGAAATTCCTTCCCGGAGAGGGGAGTTCATCGCTATCAACACCGTCATCAAGTTAGACTTTATCGGGATCATCATCATACACACCATCATATCCACCAGCACCATCATCACCACTTCGTCCTGCTATAATAATCGTGTTGAATACTTGCATAGTTGCGGTGACCCAGCATACCACTGCATGATGTAGTATACTATAGTCGTTGACATAACACCAATGAAACACCGTTCACTAGTATTACATCCCTCAGAATGGCACAACAGAAACACAGTGGGTCCAATACATGGCTAAAGGTTACAACTCACTCTTTACATAAGATCCAGCGAACACTCTAGGTTAAAGAGAGAGAAAGAACTTCTTACGAA
Source organism: Avena sativa (assembly GCA_916181665.1). NCBI lineage: Eukaryota > Viridiplantae > Streptophyta > Magnoliopsida > Poales > Poaceae > Avena > Avena sativa. The sequence goes on along the minus strand of OV702297.1, from coordinate 364,845,900 downwards.
TAAGAATCAAAGATAAATAACGCAAAACTATTATACTATTAAAACTAGTATTTGACTAAGGAATTGGCATTGCTGCTATTGCAACACACTACAAAGATAGGTTCTTTGGCTAGAGATTTTATTTCTATTTAATCAGTAACTTTGTCTTCATTTGAGTTGAGGTATATGTTAAATTCCTTGTCTTCATTGAAGAGCTTTAGCTTTTGATGATTCCTGGAGCATAACTTGATGTGGACATATTCTTAATGGCTTCAGAATCTAGCAAGGGTTAAGAATATACTTTGAGTACGAGCGTACTCAGCAAATTCACTAGAAAAGGAGTGTTTGATGCACTGTATCTACAGCGACAGACCGTAGGTCGTAGGCAATGCAAGTTTTCATAAATATTTCTTCAAAGGTTGCTTTTAATTCTGAAAAACTATGTCCGTCAGCCTTCACGGGTTTACCAGAACTTTCATGGAGTTTCTTTCCTGCCGCGTTCGCAGATCCTTACCGGAACAGGGAGTAACAAGTTACAGTTTTTACACTCTGTAGAGGTGCGTCACTTTACCCATGAGAGATCAACTCTTTGTTGCACAACCGGGCAGCTTATTCCCGTCCACAATTCCATGATGTGGGGCCCAGAAGATGATCCAAGCCAATCACTGCCCCCTTCGCGACCTCGCATGCCTCCTTGGTGTACAGCATGCCCACATAATGAATTACGGCAATGGTTTATACAAACCGTTAGATGCCAGAACTATCGTGGGACGTTGATGGTTCCCACCCATATGCTGCATATCCTCTATGAATTACTAATTAATATGCACGCTACGAGGATAACAGCCACGACCTGCACATCTGGCTTCATACGAGAGGAATAAGATACAACTGACTTCTCCGTCCCATTCCAAATCTCATGGTCAACGCGTAATATACGACGCAAGAATCACTGGCGACATTGGTTGTTAAGTCCTAAGTGATATAGTTCTGAACAGTGGTATTCCAACTATCAGACTTAATAGATTAACTGATCACCCTGGATCAGTAATCAATAGTGCTCATTATTATTGAAAATAGTGTTATCTGACCTTTTTCAAATGCAGGTGAAGACAACACTGGATCTGTAAAATACTTTATAGAAAATAAACAAAGGACATGAGCAAGTGTGAACTTGCCTTTTGTGATTGCAAGATTATGCACTCACGGTCTTCGAGTCAGTATAAGATCCAAAATCTGAAATCAACATCATTGGTCCGGTAAGGACTAATGTTTAAAGAAGCAATATGCTTTTATGCATAAGTAATGTGATGCACGTTCTAAGCGCAAATCCTGGGAATAACGTTGTCCTAGGGTTTGGTTTCCGAAAGTGGTTACTTTGGAAGGTGTGGTCTTTCTAGATAAGTTTCGTAGTTGTATTTTTATTAGAGTTTATGAGTGGTTGTAAACAACACATATGTAGGAGTAAAGTATACATACTTATGACATACTAGTTAGGATTACTTATACAAGAGTTCTTATTTAAAGTGGCAAAAAGGATAACCTTCGAAGAAAAGGTTTCTCTTCCAAGGTCTAAACAAACTTTGTGGTTAGTTAGTGGTGGTTGATGTTATTTGTTTGCTCAAATGGTTTGGCTTGAGTTGCTTTATAATTTAACTACTTCAGACCAAAGTTAACTATAAAACCTATAGTAATGCTTATAGTGTTGTATTAAGATTCTGTAGACTAAAGTTAACGTTAAAACAAAGATGATTTTGAGAGTATAATACTTATAACACTTGTATCTAATATATCTGAAATGTTTCTTTTAGGTTACTTAAGAAGGGTTATTCTTTTTCTTGGATAATGGTTTCTTGATTTTATTATGGAGTAGCATCATTTATCTTTTATAGATAAGTGAGTATAGTTTATAATCTAAAACATACTATTACTTAACTACTTATGGGTTCATATAATGTTGTGGTAATTTTTGCAATTTGATAGTTAATATAGATAGAAAAGGTTTGGTGTATTCATAAGTTGTTCTTTAAGATTTTTATTATAAATTGAAATACTTTTTAGAATAAAATCTTCATTTTATGTTGAAGATAATTTAAATAAAAGATGTTTATAATGTTTCAAACCATTAAAGCTTCATTTTATTAATATTTAAGATTAATACTATTTATTAAACTTAATTTATTCATGTTAGGAATATTAACAAATTTTATTTATCCTTATTTGAATTATTAATGAAGTAAATAAGTTTAAATTTGAGTTGTTAAAATATTTGAATTTTTATTTAACTCAAAAGTATAATATTAGAGTTTTAACATGTAGATATTATTTTTGTGATCATTTTGGTATATCACATTTATTTTTGTGATTTATAAATAATAGGATATGGTTTTATATTTCTTATTACTTTATAATTACTTAATTAATATTAAATATTTAATTAGGTGAACTAATAATACATGATTTTAGTTTTAAATTGTAATTATTACTTTTCCAAGATTATTTTGGTATTTTATTTATATTTTAATATTTACCATTGTTAAAATATGAATTATCAAAGCTTTATTACTTATAAAACTTTTATTAAATATTATTTATTTAAATAATCATCATAAGAATATTTGATAATAAGTTTAAGTTGTAGATTTTATTTTTCTACAAATTTTCATATATTATACACATTTTTCTGAATTATAAATCACAAGTTATTAATTAAATAAAATTTAATCATTTATTTGATTTCTGGAATATTATTAATTGGATTATAACATTTTATTTGTTTCCTACAGAAAATACTTTTTACACCATGCCCAGAGCTAGCCCGAGTCACTGACTAGTGGGCCATTGTCCACCTCAACTCTCAGATGAAAGAAATGCATTAGTTAGTGACCTCGCACTTACCCCCAGTCAATGACATATGGGCCCTAGGCCAGGTCATCAGCCACGTTAGCAAAGACCAGTCAAACTAGCTGACGTGGTGCGATCATGACGTCATGATGGCGTCAGCATCACCACCGCCGTCGGTGAGTGGTCACCGACGACGATCTACGGCGCCCTAGCAAGGGAGATAAGTCTAGTTCGAACAAGCCCAACCTACTGAACCTAAGAGTGGCAGTGCCGCTCGGAAATAGTCATCGGAGGGTCATCGGCGATGAGCTTCTGTGGTGGCCTGCAACGGTGCTCAACAAAACTAGACCTACGGTGCGAATCTGCAAATGAAACTAGGGTCCAGAGATGCGCAATCTTACCCTGATGACGATAGAGTGGTCGAGGAGGCTTGGGGAGGCGTGACGACGACGAATCGACGGTAATGGCCACGACGGCCGAGGAAGAGGATCGCTCGATTTCACATGATTACCGGCGAGCGGGCCTCCGTGCTTGGTCCTAGATGGTTCAGTCCACGACGACGCGTCTAATGGTGGCTATTACGAGGAAAGGTGTTGGGGATATGCTATATGGGTATCCTCATAGCATGTCACTTATCCGGATAACCCGGGTGGCCCATAGTCGGTAGCATGGCCTATGGCCTGCTGGGCGGCCCAGTTAGATGGATCCAGAAGGGAGGCCCATGCCGGATAAAGGAAGGCTACAGTGGAGTCACCAACGTACCCGGAGCCTTGGAGTGCAAGATACACAAGACTAGTAATAGCCGGTGTAGGACTCTGTAACCTGTCCGGCTAGGACTTTTCCCTGTAACCCTAGGACCTAGTGACTATATAAGTCGGGCCTATGGGAGCCTTTAGGGCATCGATGAAGGGTTTCGTAGCATGGAAAACAAAAAATTTCTACCGCATACAAACAAACAAGCCAAGATCTATCTACTAGATTGTAGCAACGAGTCGATGGAATAACTCACCCTCGAAGATTCCAAAGTATTTAACGAGAGCGGATTCTCGTGGGTGATGTAGTCGTACTCTTCCCGATGTCAAGATCGCGTAGACGATCCTTCCGGCGCTGCGTTCCGGCAGCGCTCCCGCAGTCGGTCACACGTTCGGTACTCGACGAAGACCTTCCTCTCCCTTGTTCCAGCAGGCAGCGGAGGTTGTAGCACTCTCCTCGCGATTCCGGCAGCACAACGGCGTGGTACCGAAAGTAGAGGGGAGATCTCACAGGACTTCGCCTTAAGCCAGAGCGAGTATGGTGGACTATGAGAGAGCTTCTCGGCGATCTAGGGTTTAGACACACCAAGGAGGAGGTGCTAGGGCCGGCGGCTAGGGCTTGGGGCTTGCCTAAGTCGGCGGCTAGGGGAGCCCTAGGCGGCGGCAACAGGAGGTGGCGGCGCCGGGCTAGGGTTTTGGGGTAGAGAACTTGTGTGTTAGGAGGGGCAGCCCTGCCCCTCCCTTTATAGGTGGGAGGCTCCGGCCAAGGGGAGGGAGTCCCTCCCCAACTCGGATCCCTAGTGGGCCGGCGGTGGAGGAGGAACTCCTCCCCAACTCGGTTTCCCACTTCCCTTCCACTTCCCAAAATAGCCGTTTGACTTTTCAAATTGGCATTTGACTTTTCAAACTAGGATTTGATTAAACCCTTTATTTTGTTCAGCGATGACACCTAGTACATGATGCAATCATTCCAACTTGATACGACACATTCATGTACCCTTCCCCTCCGGAGTGCCGGACATTCCGGAACCTTCTAGAACATTCCCGATGAAAACACCGGAACCATTCTCCAACTCCGAAATAAGACTTTCCTTATATGAATCTTATTCTCTGGACCATTCCGGATCTCCTCGTGATATCCCGGATCCCATCCGAGGCTCCGAACAACATTCGGTCTCTTACTCATCATTCCATAACTACTCAAACAACGTCGAATCCTTAAGTGTGTCTCCCTACGGTTCGTGAATTATGCGGACATGATCGAGACAGTTCTCCGAACAATAACCAATAGAGGAATCTGGAAATTCATATGGCTCCCACATATTTCTACGATTACTTTGCGATCGAATGAACCACTTACATACGATACCAATTTCCCTTTGTCTCACGATAGTTTACTTATCCGAGGTTATGATCGTCGGTATCTCTACATACCTAGTTCAACCTCGTTACTGATAAGTACTCTTTTCTCGTTCCCGTGATATATGATCCCTTGTGAGCCAGTCACATGCTTGCAAGCTAATTGGATGACATTTCACCGAGAGGGCCCAGAGTATATCTATTCGTCATATGGATGGACAAATCCCACTCTTGATCCATGTGTCTCAACCAATACTTTCCAAACACTCAATGCCACCTTTATAGCCACCCAGTTACGGTGTGGTGTTTGATGTCATCAAAGCATCCTTCTGGTGAAGGTGATATGCATGATCTCATGGTCGAAGGAATTAGGTTACTATGTATTAGAAAGCATATAGCAATTGAACTATTAAAATGACTTGATATTTATGCTACGCTTATCTATAGGAGTATGTCCATCATATCATTCTCCTAACGATATGATCTTGTTGTTAATAACATCTCAATGTTCATGATAGGGAAACCACAATCATCTATTAACCAACAAGCTAGTATTATAAAGAGGCTTTACTAGGGACTTCAATTTAAGTTTACAAATCACACAAGTATCAATGTTTCCTTGTTAATACTATTATAGCATGAATGTAAACATTTATCATAAACACAAAGATATAATAATAAATACATTTATTATTGCCTCTAGGGCATATCTCCAACAGTCTCCCACTTGCACTAGAGTCATCTAATTTATATTATATGGTAATATACCGAACACCCATGGCAGTTTGGTGCTGGTCATGTTTTGCCCTCGGGAGAGGTTTAGTCAACGGATCCACCACATTCAGATCTGTGTGTACTTTGCAAATCTTTATGTCCCCATCTTGGACATGTTCTCGAATAGCATGAAAACGTAGCTTGATGTTCTTCAGCTTCTTGTGTGACCTTGGTTCTTGCGCATTGGCTATGGCGCCCATGTTATCACAGTAGATAGACATTGGGTCCAGCGCACTAGGAACCACACCCAGCTCTGTAATGAACTCTTTCATCCATATCGCTTCTTGTGAAGCCTCCAAAGCAGCCATGTATTCCGATTCAGTTGAATATCTCGCCACAACGCTTTGCTTTGCACTCCTCCAGCTAACTGCTGCACCATTCAAAGTAAATACGTATCCAGATTGTGATTTAGAATCATCCGGATCGGTGTTCCAACTAGCATCGGTGTAACCATTAACAACGAGCTATTCATCAGCTCCATAAGAAAGAACCATATCCTTAGTTCTTCTCAAGTACTTAAGGATGTTTTTGACCGCTGTCCAATGATCCACTCCTGGATCACTTTGATATCTGCTAGTTAAACTAACAGCATATGCAATGTCGGGTCTAGTACATAGCATGGCATACATTAGAGATCCTATGGCTGAGGCATAGGGAGTCTTACTCATCCTTTCTCTATCTTCTGCCGTTGTCGGACTTTGAGTTTTACTCAAGGTCGTATTGGGCAACATGGGCAAGAACCCTTTCTTGCTATCTTCCATTCCAAACCTCTTTAGAACTTTGTCCAAATATGTACTTTGTGACAATGATATTAGGCATCTCGATCTATCTCTATAAATATTTATGCCTAATATGTAAGCTGCTTCGCCAAGATCCTTCATTGAAAAACTATTATTCAAATATTCCTTGACACTATTAAGAAGGTCTACATCATTCCCAATCAACAATATGTCATCTACATATAGTATTAAGAATGCTATAGAGCTCCCACTCACTTTCTTGTAAATACAAGCTTCTCCATAAGTTTGTATGAAACCAAAACTTTTGATCACCTTATCAAAACGTTGATTCCAACTTCGGGATGCTTGCTTCAATCCATAGATGGACCGTTGAAGTTTGCATACCTTGTTAGCATCTTTAGGATCGACAAAACCTTTGGGTTGCATCATATACAACTCTTCATCAATGTCTCCATTGAGGAATGCTGTTTTGACATCCATCTGCCATATCTCATAATCATAATATGCAGCGATTGCTAACATAATCCTCACAGACTTTAGCTTCGCTACAGGTGAGAAAGTCTCATCGTAGTCAACTCCTTGAATTTGTCGAAACCCTTTTGCAACAAGTCGAGCTTTATAGACAGTAACATTACCATCAGCATCTGTTTTCTTCTTGAAAATCCATTTGTTCTCGACAACCTTTCGGCCATCCGGTAAGTCCACCAAAGTCCATACTTGGTTTTCGTACATGGATCCAATCTCGGATTTCATGGCTTCTTGCCATTTATTGGAATCTGGGCTCATCATCGCTTCCTCATATGTCGTAGGGTCATTGGTGTTGTCCACCAACATGACACTCATAACGGGATCATACCAATCTGGAGTGGTACGAGTTCTCGTTGACCTGCGAGGCTCTATAGCAACTACAACCGAAGTTTCATGATCATCATCATTAGCTTCCTCTCTTATTGGCTTAGGCGTCACAGGAACTACTTCCGGTGCTGCGCTACTCGCAAGTTCGAGAGAAGGTTCTACAACCTCGTCGAGTTCTACTTTCCTTCCAGTCACTTCTTTCGAGAGAAATTCCTTCTCTAGAAAGTATCCATTCTTAGCAACGAAGATTTTGCCTTCGGATCTATGATAGAAGGTATACCCAATAGTTTCCTTCGGGTATCCTATGAAGACACATTTTTCCGCTTTGGGTTCAAGCTTGTCCGACTGTAACTTCTTTACATAGGCTTCGCAACACCAAACTTTAAGGAACGACAATTTAGGTTTCTTGTCAAACCATAATTCATATGGTGTCGTTTCAACGGATTTAGATGGTGCCCTATTTAAAGTGAATGTGGCTGTTTCTAATGCATAACCCCAAAATGATAGCGGTAAATCTGTAAGTGACATCATAGAACGAACCATATCTAAGAGAGTTCGATTACGACGTTCGGACACACCATTACGCTGTGATGTTCCCGGCGGTGTCAATTGTGAAAGTATTCCGCATTTCTTCAAATGCTCGCCAAACTCATAACTTAGATATTCACCTCCACGATCAGAACGTAGAAATTTTATCTTCTTGTTACGTTGATTCTCAACCTCACTTTGAAATTCCTTAAACTTCTCGAAAGTCTCGGACTTATGTTCCATGAAATAGATATACCCATATCTACTCAAGTCATCCATGAAGGTAAGAACATAACGATAACCACCGCGCGATGCTACACTCATTGGACCACACACATCGGTATGTATGATTTCCAATAAGTCCGTAGCTCACTCCATCATACCAGAAAATGGATTCTTAGTCATTTTACCCATCAGACATGCTTTGCATCTTTCAAGTGATTCGAAATTAAGTGATTCAAGAAGTCCATCGGAATGGAGTTTCTTCATACGCTTCACTCCAATGTGACCAAGACGACAGTGCCACATATAGGTCGAGTTATCGCTCGATTTCAAACGTTTAGCCTCAATGTTATTAATATGTGTATTTCCACTATCGAGATTCAATAAGAATAGACCATCTATCAAAGGTGCATGTGCATAAAACATATTACTCATATAAATCGAACAACCATTATTCTCGGACTTAAACAAGTAATCGTCTCGCAATAAACAAGATCCCGATATAATGTTCATGCTTAACGCAGGCACCAAATAACAATTATTTAAGTATAAAACTAATCCCGATGGTAGATGAAGGGGTAGCGTGCCGACCGCGATCACATCAACCTTTGATCCGTTTCCCACGCGCATCGTCACCTCGTTCTTCGCTAGCCTCCGTTTATTCTGCAGCACCTGTTTCGAGTTACAAATGTGAGCAACCGAACCAGTATCAAATACCCAGGCACTACTACGAGTACTAGTGAGATACACATCAATAACATGTATATCGGATATACCTTTCTTCTTGACATTGCCGTTCTTCAAATCCGCCAAGTACTTTGGGCAATTCCGCTTCCAGTGACCTTCTCCCTTACAGTAAAAGCACTCAGTATCAGGCTTAGGTCCAGCCCTGATCTTCTTCGTCGGCGCGTTAACTTTCTTTCCACCCTTCTTGAAGTGTCCCTTTTGCTTAGACTTGCCTTTCTTGAATTTGGTGGTCTTATTGACCATCAACACTTGGTGCTCTTTCTTGATCTCCACTTCTGCAGATTTTAACATAGCAAACAGTTCTGGCAACTGCTTGTTCATGTTTTGCATATTGTAGTTCATCACAAAGTTCTTGTAACTTGGTGGTAGTGATTGGAGGACACGATAAATCCCCAAAGCATTAGGAATCACTATACCCAAGCTTTGAAGTTTGTTTGCGTGCCCAGACATCTTAAGCACATGCTCACTGACGGAGCTGCCCTCTTCCATCTTGCAGTTAAAGAACTTTTCAGAAGCCTCATAGCTCTCAATTGCCGCGTGAGTCTCAAAGATCAATTTGAGATCACGGACAATATCATGTGGGTCTGAATTCTCAAACCTTTTCTGAAGCTCCGATTCTAAACCATACAAGATAGCACATTGAACTGTGGAGTACTGAGTCTTCCGAGCGAGGTAAACATTCTTTACTTCATCGGTAGCAGTAGCTGCAGGTGGGTCACCCAGTGGTGCATCCAGCACATAGGTCAAATTACCAGCTGTGAGGACAATCCTCAAATTGCGGAACCAATCCGCGAAGTTGCTTCTATTGTTTTACAACTTTTCTTTCTCTAGGAACGCATTAAAATTGATGGTAGGGGCTGCCATTGATCTACAACATATTTGCAATAGTTTAGACTAAGTTTATGACAAATTGAGTTCTAATTAATAGTTAAATTAATCTAGGTGAACTCCCACTCAAAACAATATCCCTCACATTGTTTTAGTGATCACACGAACCAAATCCACCACATCAACACCGATCATCATGAGAGTTGATATAGTTTCAGTGGCGAACAATCGACATGTTCATCATATCTGCTATATGATTCATGCTTTACCTTTCGGTGATCCGTGTTCCGAGACCATGTCTGTACATGCTAGGCTCGTCAAGATCTAACCTTAGATTCCGCATGAGAAAATCTGTCTTGCTCATGTTGTATACACTTGCAGAATCTAACACACCCGATCATCACGTGGTGCTTCGAAACAACAAGCCTTAGCAACGGTGCTAACTAAGGGTGAACACTTTATGACTTGAAATTCATGTGCATGAGGGATCATCTTATAATGCTACCGTTGTTAACTAAGCAATACAATATGCATAAAGGATTAACATCACATGCAATTCATAATATGTGATATGATATGGCCTTTCTTCTTTGTGCTTCCGATCTCCATCTTCAAGCACGAACATGATCTCCATCATCACCGGCATTGCATCAAGGTCAATGACGCTTCTCCATGGTTGTCGTCCACCGGCTTCAACTATTACAACTACTTTGAATAGACACGCGGGTCTTAACATAAATTAAAGACAACCATATGGCTCCTGCCGGTTGCCAACTTACAATAAGGAACATTGCATACATCAAATATAATCACAATCATGGCCATATCACATCACTGCACACCCCTGCAAAACAAAGTTAGACGCCTCTACTTTCTTTGCATGTTTTACGTGGTTTGGGGCTTTCTATAAGTGTCGTTCTAACTTACGAACAAGAACCACAACATTGATACTAGTATTGTCAATCACCCGTTGTAAATTGAATCTTAACTATGCTGGGAGAAACAGGCACCCGCAAAGCCACTTATGCAATACAAGTTGCATGTCAAGCGTGGAGCAAGTCTCATGAACGATGTCATGTAAGGTTAGCCCGGGCCGCTTCATCCCAACATCCCGCAAGATGCAAAGTACACAAGAAGCAATCGACAATAAAAGCATCAACGCCCACAATGACCATTGCGTTCTACTTGTGCAACAGATCTACATATAGACACGGCTCTGATACCACTGAAGGGTTTCGTAGCATGGAAAACAAAAAATTTCTACTGCATACAAACAAACAAGCCAAGATCTATCTACTAGATTGTAGCAACGAGTCGATGGAATAACTCACCCTCGAAGATTCCAAAGTATTTAACGAGAGCGGATTCTCGTGGGTGATGTAGTCGTACTCTTCCCAATCTCAAGATCGCGCGCTGCGTTCCGGCAGCGCTCCCGTAGTCGGTCACACATTCGGTACTCGACGAAGACCTTCCTCTCCCTTTTTCCAGCAGGCAGCGGAGGTTGTAGCACTCTCCTCGTGATTCCGGCAGCACAACGGCGTGGTACCGGAAGTAGAGGGGAGATCTCGCAGGGCTTCGCCTTAAGCCGGAGCGAGTATGGTGGACTATGAGAGAGCTTCTCGGCGATCTAGGGTTTAGACACACCAAGGAGGAGGTGCTAGGGCCGGCGGCTAGGGCTTGGGGCTTGCCTAAGTCGGCGGCTAGGGGAGCCCTAGGCGGCGGCAACAGGAGGTGGCGGCGCCGGGCTAGGGTTTTGGGGTAGAGAACTTGTGTGTTAGGAGGGGCAGCCCTGCCCCTCCCTTTATAGGTGGGAGGCGCCGGCCAAGGGGAGGGAGTCCCTCCCCAACTCGGATCCCTAGTGGGCCGGCGGTGGAGGAGGAACTCCTCCCCAACTCGGTTTCCCACTTCCCTTCCACTTCCCAAAATAGCCGTTTGACTTTTCAAATTGGCGTTTGAATTTTCAAACTAGGATTTGATTAAACCCTTTATTTTGTTCAGAGATGACACCTAGTACATGATGCAATCATTACAACTTGATACGACACATTCATGTACCCTTCCCCTCCGGAGTGCCGGACATTCCGGAACCTTCTAGAACATTCCCGATGAAAACACCGAAACCATTCTCCAACTCCGAAATAGGACTTTCCTTATATGAATCTTATTCTCCGGACCATTCCGGATCTCCTCGTGATATCCCGGATACCATACGAGGCTCCGAACAACATTCGGCCTCTTACTCATCATTCCATAAGTACTCAAACAACGTCGAATCTTTAAGTGTGTCTCCCTACGGTTCGTGAATTATGCGTACATGATTGAGACACTTCTCCGAACAATAACCAATAGAGGAATCTGGAAATTCGTATGGCTCCCACATATTTCTACGATTACTTTGCGATCGAATGAACCACTTACATACGATACCAATTTCCCTTTGTCTCACGATAGTTTACTTATCCGAGGTTATGATCGTCGGTATCTCTGCATACCTAGTTCAACCTCGTTACTGATAAGTACTCTTTTCTCGTTCCCGTGATATGTGATCCCTTGTGATCCAGTCACATGCTTGCAAGCTAATTGGATGACATTTCACCGAGAGGGGCCCAGAGTATATCTATCCGTCATATGGATGGACAAATCCCACTCTTGATCCATGTGTCTCAACCAATACTTTCCGAACACTCAATGCCACCTTTATAGACACCCAGTTACGGTGTGGTGTTTGATGTCATCAAAGCATCCTTCTGGTGAAGGTGATATGCATGATCTCATGGTCGAAGGAATTAGGTTACTATGTATCAGAAAGCATATAGCAATTGAACTATTAAAATGACTTGATCTTTATGCTACGCTTATCTATAGGAGTATGTCCATCATATGATTCTCCTAACGATATGATATTGTTATTAATAACATCTCAATGTTCATGATAGGCAAAACCACAATCATCTATTAACCAACAAGCTAGTATTATAAAGAGGCTTTACTAGGGACTTCAATTTAAGTTTACAAATCACACAAGTATCAATGTTTCCTTGTTAATACTATTATAGCATGAATGTAAACATTTATCATAAACACAAAGATATAATAATAACTACATTTATTATTGCCTCTAGGGCATATCTCCAACAATCGATTCATACAACCTCACACAGCAAACCTATCTCTGTAACTCGGCGTATTGCCCTTATAGTGATTTATAGCAGGAGTAGGATTCCCCACCGTTGTGGGATCTGAACCTGGGTAAGATGTGTTACCTCGTACCCGTCAACCGTCCGCCTTACCCCACGTCTCTAAGAACGCACTGTGAGGACCCCTCCATGGCATACTCGTCGGCAATACCACGACAGTTGGCGCCCACCATGGGGCAAGAGGCGCTTCAGGATCTTCGGTGGGCGAGGACCAAGATCTTCGCAGGAATCGGCGAAACCATGGCCATCGGCCGTGTTCTCTTATCTGGCAACATTCTGATCGTCCCTCCTGAGAAGATCTGGATCCCGGCGAAGACGAACCCTACACGGTGTTCAATCGTTCCTATCGGAGACACCCACCTCTTCGGCGAAACCGACTCGAGCACTAGTTCCCTGGGAGTCGGAGGAGCATCAAGACCTGCACGGACCGCCTATGGGAAGGATACGTTTGCGGAAGGATCGATGTCGGATCTCTCCTTGGAGTTTGCCGACAAAGATCGGAAAAATTCAAGGCCCACCCAAACCGCCCCTGTGCAGGATATAAAGGTGGAAGATCACTACAAATCCGCCGGCTTCGCCCGTGCGTCTGGACAACAGAGATCCAAGTTCGTTGGTGTGGTTACCATCTTTGATCTGGCGCGTTGCGTTCAGAGAGAAGGCGAAAACCCCTGCGATTACCTGGCCAGATGGCTCCGCATACGAGCCGATCTGGCCCACTACCCCGATGATAACGCTTTGTATCACTTCGTCGAAGGACTGGACCGTGGCACGCTTCTCCGACATTCTTTAAGACGGAAGCAGGCAACAGGACGCCTTACCCTCGAAGAGATGGTGAGCACCGTCAACAACTACGTGGAAGCTGACGCAGTAGCCCAGATGGAGCTTGCACTCAGGGACGGAGAACCTCCGATTCAGCAACCGCCACCACCGCCTCCCGCCGCCATCGTCGCAGCAGCACCACCACGTCCAATCATCGTCGAGGCCGTTGCACCTCCACCGCCTGTCATCGAGGAAGTCCTGGCACCCTCTAACTCTGTCATTGACGCGCTCTATGCTGATTTCAGTGCAGATTCAGAGGAGATAGATTTCAGTCCAGAAGAGCTAGACTCCGCTATGCAGGAGATGGAGGAGGAGTACTCGCGTGACGAGCAAGAAAACAATGCCGTCACGTCTCGAGGGGTGTTCGTCACCATTGGGACGACGATGGATGAAGATCAACCTGGACGAGCTCCGCCTACATCGCTGGAAAAGGGGAAGGGGCCACTTATTGCTGCTGACGATGATCGCGCAAATGTCATGCCTCCTCCGCCTAACCCAGTGCAACAGCTGCAGGAACTCGGCACCGACACGAGCAACAACAACACCGCAAACTTTCTTCCTCCAGCATCTACGTCTGCAGCAGCCCAAGTTACTCCAGCTGATAAAGTGATGTACGACAATCTCCTTATCGAGCCACTGACCGTTGCTCATATCCGGAACGTGACCCAGCTTGACGAGAAGCGCCAGCAGCTGCTAGAGGAAGCACAGGCCATCGCGGAGCAAGGCGCTAAGCTAGATCGATATCTGGTCAACGCGCAGAAGTCCATAGAGAAAGCTAGAGCAATGGAGGCCGAGTACAAGACTTTACTGCAGCAACAGAAGGCTAAGAAAGCTCCAGCTCGCGTCATCAACGATCCTGGTGTGCGGCGTAACCTAGGATGGGATCCCTCGAAGCCGGCACAGGCCAAGACATACATTGACAGTGAAGGCAAGCAGGTGATGCCCACCCCACTCCTTAACCTCGCCGTTGCCAAGACCCTTCTGGAGCAGGATAGATCGCCTGAGGCAGTGGAACAGGTCTACGACCTAGTGGCCAAGGCGATAAAGCAGCAGGAAAAGGCCACCTCTTAGAGGCTTGAGTCTGACCCAGTGCTCTGCCAATCTAGCCAGTACAAGCCGCCAAGGGACAGATCTCCTCTTGATGTCGGGTCCCAGACGGGTTCATCAGAACGAAGACGGAGGGATGCGCGCAACAGGAAGGATTCTTTCCCCATATCCTCCGACCATGGAGAAAAGGCCTGACCTCGTCGCCCATCGCCACCGCCCGGATCCCCCCGAAATCGCGAAGATTACAAGGCTCACCATCGTACGGATATCCCCCCACCAAAGCAGTGCGGCATCGTCATCCGCGATAACGTGGAGTAGACCCGTCATGACAGAGAGCGCAACCAAGGACACAGAAGCAGGTCACACCATGACCCTCCGCGTCCGACAAGCAACCGTGACAGGCATGAGGTGTCGCAGGAGGGTAACATCAAGAAGGCTAACCCACCGCCACCTCTGCCTCCGTCACCACCAAGCAGTCACCATGGCGGAGGAGGCCCGCGTCGTTCACGCAGCCCATCCCCTGTTGACAAGAAGAAGAACCCGGAGCCGTACAATGCATGTTCGCGGATCGATAAGCTCCACGAGGCCCGGGAAGGACCATACCTTGGACCACGTTGCTTTGGACCTGCCATACGGTCCGCAACTTACCCCAAAGGTTTCCGGATTGACAAGACCATCAAGCCCTATGACGGCACCGCCAAGCCAGCCACATGGTTGCAGGACTATGGCAACACTGTGGAGATTTCCGGAGGCAACCCCAACGTCGCCTTCAAGTACCTCCCATTAATGTTGGCGGGCACGACCCGTCAATGGATCGACGACTTGCCGGAGAAATCCATCTACAACTGGTTGGACATGCAAGAAGCGTTCACCAAGAACTTTGAGGGTACATACAAGCGTCCCTGCACTATGGGCGATCTACAGCGGTGCGTGCAAGAGAAAGACGAGACATCTCGCGCCTACCTCTCTCGCTGGCTGGACATGAAGAATTCCTGCGCAGGAGTGCACGCCCAAATCGCCAAGTCGCCTTCATCGACGGATTGGAAAGAGGCACGTTGCTCCGACATAAGCTGAAGCGCTTGCAGGACAATCACCATCTCGACTTGAACCAGATGATTCAGTTAGCCAGTGAGTTCGCAGCTGCCGATGACGATGCTCGCGGCTCCTTGCCGGCAACAGCCGTTCCAACTCAAGCTCGGAGAAACAACAGTACAAAGCGGAAAACCACTCCAGAAGAAAAGCAATCTACCGACATAGTCGCTATGACTTTTGCAGGACGAGGTGATGGCGGACAACGTGGCCGAGGAAGGGGAGCTGGTCATGGGCAGCAACGAGGAAGTGAAACAACCTCGGCGCCGCTCCGTGTTCCCCAAACCTACAAGGAGTACCGCGATATGCCGTTCCTCGTACACCTCGACGCCAACGGCAAGGCCACCCATACCAATCGACACTGCAAGTTCGTCAACGACCTCAAGGAAGACCCGGAGTCCGGCTACAAGCAAAGTTGGAAGAACAGACCGTGAGGCAAGGGCAAGGGGAAGAAGAAGGAGGAGGAGTCCAAGGATTCAAGTGATATGGATGAAGACGTTGACCCCAAGCACACCGCCAAGAGCGACGACAAGGGCAAGAACCTTTTCGCAAAGAAGGCTCCAGTCTACCACACTTTCCTTGGCACCCCCACCGTCTGACAACAGAAGACCTCTCTGAGGATCCTGATGGCTACTCTCCCCCAGTTCCCCAGTACCTGTGCTAGTCGGAAGTTCCAATCACTTGGGATAGGACGGACCACCCAAACCTTATACCTATGGAGAACCAGTACGCCATGGTCATCAACCCCTTGATTGATGGCGTGGAGTTCACCAAGTGTATGGTGGATAGTGGAAGCAGCATCAACATCATGTACCTGGATACACTGCAGAAGATGAACTTGACAGAGGCAAACCTAAGGCGGACCAACACCATCTTCCACGGCGTAGTTCCTGGTCGGGAGGCTCGGTCCCTTGGGTGCATTACGCTTCAGGTTGCCTTTGGCGATGTTAACAATTACCGCCAAGAGCGCATGACCTTCGAGGTGGTCCCCTTCAAGAGCGTGTACCACGTCATATTCGGCCGCGACATATTCCACACATTCATGGCCAAGCCATGCTTCGTCTACAACAAACTCAAGATACCCGGACCAAATGGTGTCATCTCCGTATCCGGAAGCTTTACCAAGGCAAGGAACTGCGATATCAATGAAGCAGCCATTGCAGAAGCTGTCCTCTACAGTGAAGAATTCAAAGAAATCCAGAGCAAGGTCAATGACTCAGAGATGCCCGCGTCGAAGAAGCAGATCTCCGACTCCGCTCCTGCGTTCAAGGCCGCCATCAAGACCAAGCCGGTGGAACTTGTGGTAGGCGATGCCTCCAAGGTCACCGCCATTGGGACGAACCTGGATCCCAAATAGGAAAGCGCGCTCGTCGAGTTTCTCCGTGAGAATAGGGACGTCTTTGCCTGGCATCCTGCCGACATGAAAGGTGTACCTAGGGAACTTGCCGAGCACAGCATAAACATTGACCCAAAATGTAAACCAGTGAAACAACCTCTACGATGCTTTGGAGATGAGAAGAGATGCGCCATTGGCAAAGAGATAGCTAGGTTACTTAAGGCTAGATTTATCCAAGAAGTCCTTCACACCCAATGGGTGGCCAATCCTGTACTTGTCCCCAAAAAGGGAACGAATGAATTAAGAATGTGCGTTGATTACACCGGCTTGAACAAAGCATGTACCAAAGATCCGTTTGCTTTGCCTCGCATTGACCAAGTCATTGACTCGACGGCTGGCTCGGAGCTTTTGTGTTTTCTTGATGCATACTCAGGATACCACTAGATCAAGATGAGGAAGTCGGACCAATTGGCCACTTCGTTCATTACCCCATACGACACGTTTTGCTATGTCACAATGCCCTTTGGGCTAAAAAACGCAGGTGCTACATACCAGCGGACAATGCAACGTTGCCTCCATGACCAAATTGGTCGGAACGTTCACGCCTATGTGGACAATATCGCAGTGATGTCTAAAAAGTCAAATGACTTAATCTCCGACTTAAAAGAAACCTTTGATAATCTCCGGAAATACAACATGATGCTTAACCCTAAGAAGTGCGTCTTCGGGGTTCCAGCCGGCAAATTGTTGGGTTTCATCGTTTCCCAATGTGGAATCGAGGTCAACCCGGAGAAAATCAAGGCCATCTTAAACATAAACCGTCTGACATGCCTAAAGGACATCCAATGTCTAACAGGTTGTGTTGCAGCAGTTAGTCGGTTCGTCAGCCGACTTGGAGAGAAGGCTCTGCCGTTGTACAAGTTGCTGAAGAAGGCGGACAAATTCACGTGGACAGACGAAGCAGATGCAGCATTGAAGCAGCTCAAGGAGATTCTTTCCTCAACGCCCATTCTTGCAGTACCTGAACCTAGAGAGCCCCTGTTAATCTACATGGCGGCAACCAACCGGGTAATCAGCATCGTCGTCGTGGTAGATCGGAAGGAACTAGGCTATGAGCACGGAGTTCAACGACCAATTTACTATGTAAGCGAGGTCTTGACGGAGTCCAAGAAGCGTTACCTGCACTACCAGAAGATAGCTTATGGAGTATTCCTTGCTTCTCGGAAGCTCATGCATTACTTTCAGGAGCATCCAATCACAGTGGTGAGCAAGACTCCACTGTCCAACATCATCAATAACAACGACGGTACAGGAAGGGTCGCGAAGTGGGGCATTGAGCTTGCCGCCTTCGACATCACCTACAAAAGACGCGACGCTATCAAGTCACAAGACTTGGCGGATTTTATTGCAGATTGGACGGAGATGCCAGATGCTACTTCGTTGCTGGAGCTAGAGTACTGGGTGATGCACTTTGACGGATCAAAGCTGCTCAACGGCTCGAGGGCTGGTGTATTGCTACAGTCACCAACAGGAGACAAGCTACACTACGTTCTGCAGATCCACTTCGAGGCTACAAACAACATGGCGGAGTATGAAGCACTTATTCATGGACAGCGTGTAGCTAAGGATATTGGCATCAAGCGCATAGTTTGCTGTGGAGATTCTGACTTGGTTGCCCAGCAGGTGGCTGGCACCTGGAATGCGCGGAACCCTATGATGGCGGCATATCGAGACGAAGTGGACGAGATAGCCAAGAGCTTCTTGGGCTACGAAGTCAAGTATGTACCTAGGGAACAAAACGATGCGACTGATCTGCTGTCTAAGCTTGGATCAGGGCGCAAGCAAATTCCGCCAGGAGTTTTCCTAGAGCACCTGCGCACACCATCAGGGAAGGGATCCAACATCGACAACCCGAATAGAGCTGAATCTTTTGTCAACATGGTGACTAAGGTCCCTCCGGCTTGGACAAAACCGTTCATGGAATATCTCGAACACGGAACTTTGCCCGATGACAAAGTCGAAAGACGGCAAATAGTACGACGAGCAAAGGGTTATACCATAATCAATGGGAAACTCTACAAAAGGAGCACTACTGGTGTATACCTAAAGTGTGTTTCCCAACTAGAAGGTATGGAAATCCTACGTGAAATCCATCTCGGAGATTGCGGGCATCACGCCGCTCCTCGATCATTGGTCGCGAAAGCCTTCCGGCAAGGATTCTACTGGATGACCGCGAAGGCGGACGCCAACAAGCTGGTTGAGACATGCATGGGATGCCAATATTATGCCCGACAACCACATGTTCATGCTGAAGAACTGCGGACAATACCAATAACTTGGCCATTTGCAGTCTGGGGGCTAGACATGGTGGGACCGTTGCAAACGACACCCTGTGGGTTTACGCATCTGCTTGTAGCAGTTGATAAATTCACTAAATGGATAGAAGCTAAACCCATTAGAAATCTTGATGGGTCAATTGCCCTCAGGTTTGTCCAGGATCTAGTGGTGAGATTTGGTCTCCCACACAGCATTATCACCGACAACGGCAGCAATTTGTCACTCGGAGAAGTGGAGGCTTATTGCTGGGAGAAAGGCATCCGACTTGACCTTGCATCTGTGGCACACCCACAATCCAATGGTCAGGTTGAGCGAGCCAATGGATTAATTCTGCAGGGAATCAAGCCACGTCTTGAGGCACTGCTACATCGATCAGCTGGAGCCTGGGCAGAGGAATTGCCATCTGTGTTGTGGAGTTTACGAACTACACCCAACAGATCTACCGGCTACACCCCTTATTTAATGGTATATGGAGCAGAAGCCATCCTGCCTTCCGACATCCTTCACGATGCACCAAGAGTTGCCGCCTACGACGAAGATGACGCTGAAGAATCCATACGCCTAGATGTGGACCTTCTTGAGGAGGAGCGTGTTTTGGCATGCCAAAGATCCGCCATCTACCAGCAGAAGCTACACAGCTACCATAGTCGCCACGTTCGGCATCGCTCGTTTAAAGAGGGGGATTTGGTGCTCCGACTTAAGCAGAAGAAGTCACACAAACTATCCCCGCCATGGGAAGGACCGTTCATCATAAGCAAGGCGCTACTCAATGGGTCTTACTACCTCGTTGACAATCGTGAACTGAAGGATAAACCCAACGAGGATCATAAGCGTAAGCGACGTGACCCGGATGATGACTACCCGGAGCTTGATCGACCATGGAACATAGCACAACTACGTCCTTTTTTCACTTAGCATTTTTATCTAATTGTGTATCTCTTATATGATCAATGAAATAAAGCTCTCTGGTTCACTCATATTTCTGAGTCTTTTACCTCCTTTAGTGTTCATTTTTGGATCATGTAAAACCTTTATGCACAAGTTTTGCAATTGCACTTGTGAAAAATTCCGCCTACGGGCGTTAGCTTAAGTTTTCTGGTCTACACGTTCTTTGTCGTTTTTATTAGGATTCTGGAGTAGTGAATTTCGGCACGGCGATTTTGTGCTTAGGTTATTGACGGTGCCATTGGGCATCATCACCTAAGCGCATGGTTCCGACAACGAGTCTTCCGACTCACGAAAAGTCAAGCATAAGAACCAAAGTAATGGATAAGCCAACACTTGCTTAAAAAATATATACATGCTGGAAACTAGTTCTTAAGTAGAAGGAAATAAACAACCATTGTTTTACGCCTTAAGTTACATCAACAAGTTTTTTATGCATATGCACCAAAGGTGAAATAGATATTACAAAGTTGTTCTTCATTCCTTTGGTGCGGGTGACTTGGAGGCAGCATCATCACCAGCAGGAGAGTCACCCTTGGTGTCGGCGGTGTGAAGAGACTCAGAGGAGCTTTGATTCCCGCCATCTATAGTGTTCATCGGCACGAAGACGTTGATGTCGACCAACTCGGCAACTCTGGTGTCATAGCCCTCGAGTGACGACAAGATGGCTTCATGATCAATTTCTTTGCCATCATCGTCGACGTCGGGGATACCAGAGGTCACCGTGTCGATGTCGGCACCTTCTAGTGTGCCTTCACCATTGACAGCGCCATCCTTGCGCCAACCCGTGCACATGAAGCTTCCCAGCTTGTGATATGCTCGGGGGCTCCGCGCAAAATCTCCAAGTACTTCGCTATAAGGTTCCCAACCTTTAATAAGGTAGAGATCCCTGTGTTTACAATGCTAGTCCCTGGATCAATAGCTAGCATCCACAGTTAAGATGTAATATCAAGAAACAAAGGTCATAATACAACTTTATAACCAGGAATAAAATAATTTATTACATCTTACATAGCTCATTTGGCTATCTCATTACAATGCAGCAGAATATAACAATAGCATGGGGTCCTTCATCTTCAAAGTGCCACAGGCAGACATGTTGGTTGTAGACTTGTAATCCTAATCATTAAACTTCACTAATAACAATCAAACCTGCAACATAACAAGTTATAGCCACAAGGGTCAATACATTGGAATTGTATTGGCAAGTGATACTATGGTAGTATAGTGGAGTCTATCATCTACATGCATTTGGCTAAGTGGATCTTAGGCTTGCATTGCTCAAAATAGATTTTCCTTATCATTTGAAAACACTAAGTTTATGCTTGACAAAATCACCCAAGGAACCACCAATAGAAATTGGTGAACCTTAAACCCTTGTTCAACCACAAGTTTTTAACTTAGAAATTTGGATGATGAGATTCTTGATAGCTTCCATGTCTTGATGCTCAAATTGTCCTTTGCCAGGGACATGGCTAAGTACTTAGGTTTTACACTCTGGAGAGGTGGTGCACTTTCCCCACAAGACTTGGTTTCCCAAGACAAGATCTTTCAGAAGCCTTCCCTTAGACCAGAATGGACGCGCTCCAACCTATCAATCCCCTACCACCAAGTGTCCATTTGGCTAAGTTATTGCAACCTATATGATCCAGGCAGAGCCCATAATGCCATGTGGCTGCACTTGAAGCTTCTCAACATTTGACATCTCAAATCTCTTTGTTCCTAGGTGGCCATCCACAAGTGTGATACACAAGGTTCACCAGTCCCCTTGCCTTGTGTAACCACTCAACACAAACCATTCCTTCCATTCCACCCAGGTGATTCATTCACTTAGTTGTTTTATTAAACAAAACACAAGTCCTCAGACTTAGAACTTTTCCATAGCATGAATATATATTCCACCCTTGTTTTCTACTAGCTAAGCTAAGCATGATAGTAGTAGGAATCTTAACTTAGGAAATTTCTACTAAGGTTACATCTACTAGGATTTCACATGGCATAGTTTATACTTAGCAAAAATTCCATGCAAGTCCTACTTAGAAATATCACTAATGCATAGGGAAAATAATGGGACAAAGTATGAAGCATCACTTGCCTTTTTGGTAGAGAGTATAGGTTCACTACTTGATCTTGCAATATTCACTCACTTCAAATCACTACAACTCAATCAAGCAAACAATATTTCAATCCACCATTCAAGCAATTCATCACATAAAATGATAGAAACAAAACAATACATGCAAGCATGTCAAAGATTTTTTTATTTGAAAAAGTGGTTTCTAATGGTTCATAACATTTGAAAACACCTAATGGTCATTTTATAGAGTGGCAAAATCATTTGTATAAGATTTTACTTCATAAACCATTTTTACATCAAGTCATTATTTTATGTGGTGAAGAAATGCTTTTAATAAGGAAAAATTCTATAGGTTTAACAAAATATGTTTTCAAACCACAAAACCTTGTGTTTAGGGTCAGAGAGTTTATTTCCAAAACATTTCTCAAAGGTTTTCTTCCAAAACCATTTTAATAGTTAAACCATATTTTTATTTGACTAGAAATGGTTTAAATCAAAGATTTATTCTTTTGCTTCACCAAATACATTTTTGAAACCACAGTTTGTTTCCTATGGTCAGTAGGTTCAAAACACACCATTTTCCAAAGATTTTATCCTCAAAATCATTTTGAAATAAATTTTTATATCCTAAACATGCATACACAAGTTTCTGTAAAAACAAACAATTTAACAGAAGCTTTTTACTAAACAAAGTGCATGGTTGGCTAGGGCTTGTCTTGCTGAATCCATTGATATAAAATTTGCAAAATTTGGACATGTAGATTAAAAGTTATGGATTTTACAAAATTGAGCAATTAATAGATCAAATTCTGATTTTAAACCAGATTCTGTGACATGCGGCGCGTTTCTATTCGTCGGTACCGCTTCGGCCGGATCGCGCTACGGAAGGCGTTGGATCTAATGACGATCGTGCGACACAGACTGCTTCTTACCCCTTCGTCTAGTTTCTATCCTAGCCGCTGGATCTTAATCGCACGACGCACAGCACGCTTGCTAGAGACGGGCGGCGCTGGCGGCGGCAGGTGGCGGCGGCGTGTCTGGCTACGGCGTCGCGGCGGTTTCAGGAAGGAAGGGAGGAAAGGAAGTGGCTCACCGTGATCGCCGTGGCGTGGGGAAGCTCAAGGCGGTACTGGCTGGCAAGGGGGCACACGTGGATGCCCTTAATCGCTCGCCGGAGTTGAGCTACGCCTCGGGTTCGGTCAATCATCGTCGAGGGCGACGCTATGGTGCATAAAAAGACAAAGTAAGAACGGCATTAGCTGCGCACGAGATTGGCGATCATGCGTGCATCATCAAGAGAGGGAGGGGAGGACAGAGCTTACGGGGAGAGGTTGACGGAGCTGGAGACAGACGGCGGTGTAGTCAGTCGTGGTCGCTGCCGACGATGTGGGGCACACGCGAGAGAGATGAGAATGCAGAGAGATGC
The DNA here is from genome assembly GCA_916181665.1 of Avena sativa. Taxonomy (NCBI): domain Eukaryota; kingdom Viridiplantae; phylum Streptophyta; class Magnoliopsida; order Poales; family Poaceae; genus Avena; species Avena sativa. The sequence goes on along the minus strand of OV702297.1, from coordinate 364,821,999 downwards.
GCCAGGGCCTGGGGGGTCACGTCCGTGTGCTCGAGGAGGCGAGGGGCGGAGGAGGCTGGCCGGAATCTTTGCCGGAGCTTGTCGGAATAGTGTGGTGCAGGGGAAAATTGGGCGGCCTGGGGGCGTGCTAGGGTGAGGCAACAGACGGGAAAGAGAGAGGAGACAGGGGCGATTAAATGGGCGTGGTCACAGCGAGGTATAACAACGGCAATAACGCGAATTCATCGTCGCAATCAAAGGCAGCAACGGCAGGGCGAGTTCATCGCAGGGAGGAAGAAGTTGAGGTGGCAGTGGGGTCGTCTCGTCAGCGATAGAGGGGAAGGGGGAATGGGTCCAGGCTGTCAGTGAGGCGTGGGTTAAGTCTGCGGTGAGAAAACGTTTCGCTCGTGAGAGGGAGAGGTGGACTGGACTGGGCCTAGTGGGCTGGCCGTTTGGTTCTTTTTTTTGTACTACTTTGCTTTTCCTTTTTCTGTTTCTATTTTCTATTTTGATTTTGAATAAGCAATTCAAACATTCATTTGATTTCAAACCTTTGCCATATTTTGGGTAGGTTTAAATATTGATTAATAGCACATTCTGATGTCAATTTTGGAATAAAATTTTATTCCTTTTTGGGTCTTTTTAATTATTAAAGTAGGTCCTTGTGTTAAATCAAATAGGTTTTAATAATATTTCAAACACCATTTAAATTCTTTTAAACTTTCCAAATCCTTTCAGTAGGTTTTTTTCTTGTTTACTATGGTGTCAAATAATTCATCTTGAATTATTTGGAAAGTATTTGATATGATTCACAAATCATTTGAATTGGGTATTTGTTTTATTCCCATGGAATTAAATATAGTTTTGATTCCCTAAATTTTATTTGGAAGATTTATTTTATTTAAGTTAATTAAACAACTTTTATTCCACTTGGGTAAATTCCAAATATCATTTTCTCATGATTTAAATGATCATTCTTATTAGAGATTTGTCTTTATTAAGATAGGGATAGTATGGTTAATGCCATTTTATTTTATTTTGGAAAATCCTTATCCTTTTATTTTATTTGGATTTGGATTATATTCGTTCCATTTGTTTATGGATTTGGCCAAGGTTTGATTTGGTCTTTAAAATATTCTTTATTTGATATTTCTATCTTTGTCTTTATAAAATCCATATCTTTTTTATTTAGAGATCCAAACTTGGTGATTCCGATTTGTAAAATCTTATTTGATAATTATTTATCTTTTTAAATATCTTTTAGTAATATTTGCTCACCATTTGGTATGATTTATAGATAGGTTCTTTATTAGCTTTGGAAATTTAATTTCCTTATCTTAGTATATTCATAAGATTTTATCTATGGCTCCAAATTTACTGAAACCAATTTCTATGGTTTTATAATATTTCTATTTGTCTTTCTTGATCATTTGAAAATGTTTGTTGACAAGTTTTTATATGGATCAAATCCGTAGGCTTGGAGATAACTTGGAAATGATTTTTATTCCATTAGGGTTTAGGGTTTGGATTTATTTTCCAAGTGTTTAAATTTCCAGATACATTCATTGAGGAATGCATTTCTCTTGATTTGGATTTTGTTGGATTCAAACTTTAATTAAAGTTTGTTCAAGATGGGATTTTAAGTTTCCATTTAGAAACAAAAGTTTCTTCTCACCCTGATTTTCAACAAAAATTTATTTTGTTTATTTATTTTTCACATTACAAGATTTGGAAAATCTTGGGATGTGACATTCGCCACGGAGTCCGATGCCTTGATATTTATCTGGAGGGGCTTGGAAATCTCCTTGGCCTGCGTGATGGCTGTGTTGATAAAGTTGCCGGCAAGAACCATGCATTTCTTGGCTGGAGGAGGTGATCGGGTTAAACCCATAGGAGCTTCAAATTCCGACAAGGAGCGCACAAGTTCAACAATTTAAAGTATCCAGACTACAGAAATCCAAGGCGGAGAAAACTTACTGAAGATGCTGGCCTCAGCTTGCCAGAGGGTGTCCGCCAAGGATTGTTTCTCTTGTTGGAGGAGCTTATACGCCTCGCTATGGCGATGATTTTGCTCATCGGCAGCTCGCTTGTGATCTTTTAAGATCGCGATCTCCTCCTTCAAGCGGTTGATTTCCTTAGTGGCGGAGTCCTGTAGGGACTTCATCGATTCCTCATGGATTTTCAGCATGTCTTTCCTCTCCTGCTTAAGAATCCTATTTTCGCTATCCAGCTCTTGAATGTGCTTTGATTGCTCGACAATATTCTTGGCCTTGGCGATGGTTTCTGCAAGTCGGATAAAGTAAAGTACACAGTGAGTACTCGGAGAATATGGGCACAAAACCAAGTCGGAATGCGCATTAGAAAACAGATGCTTGCTCTTGGTGATTTGTTCCTTCAAGAAGGCAGTTTTACCCTTTTCAGCTTCTAGATCTGCGCGCATCTTCTGGTACTTGTCACTTGCCATGCCCCTCCGAGCATTCTCGTTCTATGGAAAAAGAACAAAGTTAAAACGTTGTTTAGTCTGCTTTGAGCATCTAGTCGGAAATTTTCCATCTAGACGCTCGGGGGCTACAGCGAGAGTTTTGACTTAACAATATGCTTAGCTTTCTTTAAGCATCTAGTCGGAACTAATTCAGTTACAACTAGAAGCTTGGGGGCTACAGTATAAAGTTTTTAACTCGGACATATTTTTATCTTTCTTTAAGCATCTAGTCGGAACTAATTCAGTTGCAACTAGAAGCTTGGGGGCTATAGTATTGAAATTTATAAAAACTACGTATGCTACTCTTAAAGCATCTAGTTGGAATAGTTCATTCCATCTAAATGCTTGGGGGCTACAGTGATAGTTTTTTCCAGCTTAGTCACTCTTAAAGCATATAGATGCAAAAACCTATGGTTTTTCCATCTACATCCTCGGGGGCTACAGTGGGATACTCATATGAAAAGCAAAAGGCAAAATAAAACTTACAAGTGCAATGATCTTGAGGTTTGTAGCACTCTCGGCCAGCATATTGCCAAAGGATTCGCTGTTTCCTTGCAAGATTTCTGCTTGACGGAGAAGCTCCTCTAGACCGCATGTCGGAGAGATCGGCGCCGCACCAGGGACCAAAGCAGTGCTACCGGTGTAAGTACCGGATAGACTATCTTCGGATAGACTATGGTTTTTTAGGGTGCGAGGCGCCGCCAACGACAGAAGTACTAGCTTCCACCACCGCCTTGCGGCCACCGATGGCATCCTTAGCCAGAGCTTCAGCCATTTGTTGGACGGTACTTTCCTACGTTGCCTGCTCGCCGACGACTGCAACCTCGGTAGAAGCACCTGAGTCCACTTCCATGGCGGAAGGGCCAGATTCCTCCTTAGCTTGTGAGCTTGTCGGGGCAGACGAGGGCTTGACGACAGGAGTAGCGGGGGCGATGGCGGGGGAGGCGTCGCGATGCAGCATGTCCTTGATATTTCGAGAAGCCCCCGATGTTTTGGAGGTCTTCTTGAGGCTGGTCGTGGCTTTCTTCCTGAAACATGCAAAATGCATAAGTACAGGAACAAGACAGATAAATAGACAATGTCGGAGAATGAGAAGCTTACACTAGTGGGGGTGCTTTAGCAAAGGGGATCCCAGTAGTTCTTCTCTTTTCCGCCTCCAGGGCGGTGGTAGTCTTTTTGGAGGCTCCACCCTCCGTCTTCTTCTTCTTGCCTCCGTCAGCAGCGTCAGAGGTGGAGCTCTTCCGCTTTCGCGCCAACGGAACCTCGTCATCGGACACGACCGTGACTTCCTTCATCTTTGGATCGTAGATTTGGGCAGCCAGGTTGCCTTCCTCCAGACCGCTAAGCTGTTAAGTAAGAAATCACCGTGTTAGATGACATTTGCAAGACGGAAGAACTGGAGTATATGTTGAACATGGAAAATAAATACCTACCTTTGGGAACTTGCCGTCTACGAACATGTCATAGGTGATGGTGAAGCCGCGCTTCTTATCCTTCACCTTGACGATGTCCTTAAGGCGGAGCTTGACGGAGTCGCTCGAGAAGTTGTCCACGGATATGCGGAGGCTATCCCTTCTGTCGCTGGTATACTCGTGCATGAGCTTCACGCGGTGCTGCAGAGGTTGGATTCGCCTAATGAACCAGCACATGGCTAGGTCCAAGCCGGTCAAACCCGTCTCTACAAACCATTCGATCCGCCTTATCGCGCGAGAAGCATCGAGGTCGGAGGGAAGGGAGGCTTGGGATCTCCATGACGAGGCTTTAGCGGCAGCTCCGTCAACGAAGTCCGAGTACATAACTTGTCGGCCGGCCAGCGGGATGTCTGGGCCGTAAAAGTACGTCTGTTGCCAATTCTTGCAGGACTCGTGACCGACGATGTTGGGGAACCGCCGGCCAGGTCGAATCGTAAAGCTTATGGTGCCACAGTTCCTAAGCTCTTCCTTGCTATGTCCGGCTTCACGTTTGACGGTGAAGAAGTACACAAAAAGTTCTAACCTAGGCCTTATCCCTAAGTATCCCTCGCAAAGTGCCGCGTAGTTGCTAAGCACTAAGATACTATTGGGGGAAAGGTTCTAGGGATGGACTCTATAATGGTTCAAGACAGAGAGGAACAAGTTGGAGATGGGCAGGGAGACACCGCGTACCAGTTGAGCTTTGAGGTACACCTTTTCTCCGGCTTAGGGAGAAGGTGTCACCTCGCCGGCCAGCGCCGCCCGCCAGGCAAGTCCCTCCGTCGCAGGGAGGTAGCCTTCGGCGGCCATCTCTTGGATATCACGGTCTGTGATATCTGATCCGCGCCAGTCGCCCTTGTGCGAGTCTGGTTCTTCCTCCAGTGGCTCTAGTGCCGCCAAATTTAGGTCGCCGCTGATGGACTCGATCACCACCGACGCAGGGATGACCAAACCTTCTCGGGGCACGACGACGGAGCTCGCCGGCTTCGCCATGGCTTCGCTCGACACCACCATTGATGGAGAAGTGCTGCTGCTAGCCATGGGGTGAAGATTGGGTGCGACTGGTGCAGATTGGAGCTAGGGTTTTTGTAGAGGTCCCAACCTTTAATAAGGTAGAGATCCCTATGTTTACAATGCTAGTCCCTGGATCAATAGCTAGCATTCACAGTTAAGATGTAATATCAAGAAACAAAGGTCATAATACATCTTTATAACCAGGAATAAAATAATTCATTACATCTTACATAGCTCATTTGGCTATCTCATTACAATGCAGCAGAAATAACTATAGCATGGAGTCCTTCATCTTCAAAGTGCCATAGGCAATCATGTTGGTTGTAGACTTGTAATCCTAATCAACACATTTCACTAACATCATACAAACCTGCAACATAATAAGTTACAGCCACAAGGGTCAATACATTTGAATTGTATTGGCAAGTGATACTATGGTAATATAGTGGAGCCTATCATCTATATGCTTTTGGCTAAGTGGAGCTTAGGCTTGCTTTGCTCAAAATAGATTTTTCCTTATCATTTGAAAACACTAAGTTTTTGCTTGTCAAAACACCCAAGGAACCACCAATAGAAATTGGTGAACCTTCACCCTTGTTCAACCACAAGTTTTTAACTTAGAAATTGGGATGAGGAGATTCTTGATAGCTTCCATGTCTTGATGTTCAAATTGTCCTTTGCCAGGGACATGGCTAAGTACTTAGATTTTACACTTTGCAGAGGTGGTGCACTTTCCCCACAAGACTTGGTTTCACCAAGACAAGATCTTTCAGAAGCCTTCCCTTAGACCAGAATGGACGCGCTCCAACCTATCAATCCCCTGCCACCAACTGTCCATTTGGCTAAGTTATTGCAACCTATATGATCCAGGTAGAGCCCATAATGCCAAGTGGCTTCACTTGAAGCTTCTCAACATTTGACATCTCAAATCTCTTTGTTCCTGGGTGGCTTTCCACAAGTGAGATACACAAGGTAAACCATAGAAATGGGCCTTGTGTAACCACTCAACATAAACCTTTCTTTCCATTCCACCCAGGTGATTCATTCACTTAGTTGTTTTATTAAACAAAACACAAGTCCTTGGCTTAGAAATATTCCATAGCATGAATATAATCCACCTTGTATTCTACTAGCTAAGCTAAGCATGATAGTAGTAGGAATCTTAACTTAGAATAATTCTACTAAGGTTTCATCTACTAGGATTTCCCATGGCATAGTTTATACTTAGCAAAAATTCCATGCAAGTCCTACTTAGAAATATCACTAATACATAGTGAAAATAATGGGACAAAAGTATGAAGCATCACTTGCCTTTTTGGTAGAGAATATAATTTCACTCCTTGATCTTGCAATAGTCACACTTCAAATTCCACTACAATTCAATCAAGCAAGCAAATGTTTAATCTACCATTCAAGCAATCATCACATAAAATAATACAAACAAGGCAATGCATGCAAACATGCCAAATATTGTTTTATTTGGAAAAGCAGTTTCTACTAGGTTATAAACATTTGAAAACACCCATTGGTCATTTACAAAAGTGGTAAAACCATTTGATATTTAAGTTAGTGAAAAATGGCCACTTTAAATCATTTTTGTTTTGCTAGAAAGGATTTAAATCCAAGTAATATTCTTTAGTGTTTAGCAAACACATTTCTAAACACAATGTTAGTGTTTTATGGTCAAGTGTTTAATATTAAAACCATTTGCAAATGGTTTTACCTATAAACCATTTTTATACCAAATCAATATTTTATGTTGTTGAAAATGCTTTTTAGCAAAGTACTAATCTATAGAGTTCATCAAATATATTTTAAATCATAAAACCTTGTGTTTAGGGTCAGAGAGTTTAAATCAAACCATTTCTCAAGGGTTTTACTCAAAAATCATTTAGAAAACCATAAACAATATTTTTATTTGGCTAGAAATGCTTTAATCCAAAGATTTATTCTTTAGCTTCACAAAATACATTTTTAAATTCATAAGTTGGTTTCTATTGTCAGTAGGTTCAAAACAATACATTTTCCAAAGATTTTATCCTAAAAACATTGCTAGAATAATTTTTATATCCAAAATATGCCTACACAAGTTTTTGTAAAAACAACCAATTTAACATATGCAATTCATTAAACAAAGTGCATGGTTGGATAGAGTTTGTCTTGCTGATTCCATTGATATAAAATTTGCAAAATTTGGATTTGTGGATCAAAAGTTATAGATTTTACAAAATCTAGCATCTAATAGATCAAAATTTCTAATTTAGAACAGACTCTGGCCACGTGGCTGTTTCTCATTGGGCCATACCGTTTCGTGTGGATCGACAGATGCTAGCCGTCAGATCTAAAGTACATCGCATGGTACATAACCAGTCTTACCTCTTCATTTAATGAATCTTTCGTAGCCGCCAGATCTACATCCTACGATTCATAGCATCCTAACCAAAACTTGGCGGCGCTCGACGGTGGCTGGCGGCGGCGACGCTCGGGCGGCAGCGCTCTGGCTATTCCAGGAAGCTAGGGAGAGGGAGGGTATGCTCACCGTGTTCACCGGGATGTGCTGGAGCTCAACGTGCTCGTGGTTGGCGAAGGGGCGCACGGTGACAACGGGGATTGCTCGTCGTCGGGGGCGAGCTTGTAGGCCACCAGAAGGCAAGAGGAAGGTACGGTTAGATGCGGGCGAGTGTGGCGGTTACAGGAGCATCAACGAGAGGGTCAGGGGTGGATGGAAGCTACCTCGGGAGTTTGCCGGAGGAGTGGAAGCCGATGACGGCGCTCGGAGGTGGCTCTTGCCGACGTTTCGGAGCGCGCACTGGCGAGTGAGTGGTACAGAGAGAAGCACCAGGAGATGAGGAGCAGGCTCGCATGCACTGGGAGGTGAGAGGTGGTTAGACGGTGCCGGAATTGGCTGGATAGCCTCGTCGGACCAGAGGTGGAGCGAGGAGGAATTCATGCAGCCTAGGGGCGTTCTGGCAGCGATGTCTGAGGGGAATGAGAGGGGAGAGGATTGCGGTTAAGATGGCATGGTTGCGGGAAGGAATTACTGGCGTGGTTAAGCGAATTAAATCGATGTTTAAATGGGCAGAAACGGCCGGAGTTGAGGCGAGGTCAGCGTGGTGGGTGAGGAAGATGACCTGGCCGGTGGGGTCTGCTTGACAACGAGAGAGAGGGGCAATGGGGACCAGCAGTCAGTGAGGGGGCGGGTCGATTCTACGGTGCGAATCGTTTTCTCGCGGGAAGAGGAGAGAGGTGGGCTGCTGGGCCTGGTGGGCTTGCTGGGTCGGGCTGATTTGTTTTCCCTTTTTTTGTTCTATTTATTTTTCTTTTCCATTTTTATTTCTGTTTTGTATTTTATTCAAACAATTCCAACACTATTTCATTTCAAAACTTTTCAAAATATTCAGTAAGTTTATATTCTGTTTAAATATGTATTTTAAAGATAACTTTTTGGAATAAATCTTTTATTCCCACATGGTTTAATTTTTTTAATTAAAATGGACCTTTGTCTTTATTTAAATAGAGTTTTAAATATGACTCCAATTCATATTATTTATTCAAATGATTTAACTTTCTGTTTTAAATTCAAAAGTTTATCAAACCCCTTTTGTAAGTTTTATTTATTCAACAGGGTGTTAAATATTTCACTTTGAATTATTTTAATATGTTTTTATTAAATATTTAAATTGGTTATTTCCCCTTATTCAAGTAATAGCAAATATAGTTTTGATCACATAAAATTTACTTCAAATAATTCTTTGGTTCTATTTAAGTTATCAAATAACTTTTATTCCACTTGGGTAAATTCCAATTATTTTCCCATGATTTAATTAATCATTTCTATTAGGGATTCTTATCTTTAATCAAATAGAAATAGAATTTGGTCAAGGCCATTTTATTTTTATTTGAAAATTCTTTATCCATTTACTTTATTTGGATTATATTCTTTCTTTCTTTCTTTCTTGGTCTTATAAAATGCATATCTTTTTATTTATAGATCCAAAATTGGTGATTCCAATTTGTAAAATCTTATTTAATATTTGTTTATCTTTTTAGGTCTCTTTGGGATTAATTTGATCACAAATTGGTATGGATTTTAGGTAGGTGCTTTATTAGCTTCGGGGATTCAATTTCCTTATCTTATTAACTTCATAAGATTTTATCCCTGGCTCCAAATTAAGTGAAACCAATTTCTATGGTTTTATAATATTTCTATTTGTCATTCTTGATCATTTGTAAATGTTTGTTGACAAATTTTTATATGGATCAAAACCATGGTCTTAGAGATATCTTGGAAAACTCCCATTAGGGTTTTAGGGTTTTGATTTATTTTCCAAGTGTTTAAATTTTCCAGATGCATTTATGAAGAATGCATTTCACTTGATTTGAATTTAGTTGGATTCAAACACTATTCAAAGTTTGTTCAAGATGGGTTTTCATGTTTCCAATTAGAAACAAAAAGTTTCTTTTCACCCTAAATTTCAACAATTATTATTTTTGTTTATTTTTTTTCACATTACAAAATTTGGAAAATTTTGGGATGTGACAGTTTTTTCGAGAGTTCTCGCGGAGAGCTCGAGGAGGCACGCGACTGGAGGAAGAAGATGACGATGCGAGGAGAATGAGGTAAAAGGTGAAAACTCCACCGCGGTTACTATTTATCATCTCCTGGCGTCAAGATTCGTGTAGCATGATCGGACGGTTGCCGCGTAGACGACGTGTTCGCGAACATGCGCAGAAATTTCGCCACGTCTCCAACCATCGCTGCCAACGGTTTGTATCACTCGTGCAGGAAAATCGAACATGATTGCGTTCTCTGCATGTGTGAGTTACAAGGCGTCGCTGACCTAAGCCTACGTCGTCCTAGCTGACATGGGCAGATGAGCCGTCACATTGAAGATTCCGACATAGACGGATACAATCCGGCTACAGAAGAGTACGACGGAAGATTCAGCATTTCTTCAACTTACAAGTTGGAGACGGAGAAAAACTTTGCAGGGTTCTTTGGAAGGACTACAAGATATTGCTTGACGATTTGCCGACATCCTACTAGACGGAGCATTCAACTGAAGAGGCAAGACGGCGCAAGATCTCGGAGTTCTCCGGGGGCTACTGTTGGGGATATGCTATATGGGTATCCTCATAGCATGTCACTTATCCGGATAACCCAGGTGGCCCATAGTCGGTAGCATGGCCTATGGCATGCTGGGAGGCCCAGTTAGATGGATCCATAAGGGAGGCCCATGCCGGATAAAGGAAGGCTACGGTGGAGTCACCAACGTACGCGGAGCCTTGGAGTGCAAGATACACAAGACTAGTAATAGATGGTGTAGGACTCTATAACCTGTCCGGCTAGGACTTTTCCATGTAACCCTAGGACCTGGCGACTATATAAGTCGGGCCTATGGGAGCATTTAGGGCATCAATTCATACAACCTCGCACAACGAACCTATCTCTGTAACTCGGCGTATTTCCCTTATAGTGATTTGTAGCAGGAGTAGGATACCGCCACCGTTGTGGGTAAGTTGTGTTACCTCGTACCCATCAACCGTCCGCCTTACCCCACGTCTCTAAACACGCACTGTGAGGACCCCTCCATGGCGTACTCGTCGGCAATACCACGACACAAGGGGTGGTCGGAGTGGGCCGGAACGATGAACTCCGATGAGCTAGGTTTTTGGGTGCAGGAAGAAAGTGATTCTGGGAAGCGAGATTGTGGATGAGGACGACCAGGTTTATCGCAGTGTCCTTCTTATCCTCTCCTGGCAGCGGCGGCGAGTATCTTGGCGCAACGACGATGATGAAGACATCGGGCGGCGGCGAACTCCGCCAGCGAGCTGCCTGTGTGCGTGACGATGACGACGATGACCATTTTGCGGATAACCCCCTGACGATATTTGCTTCTCAACACGCAGTCCTTTGCTGGCCCCACTTGTCAGTCACAGACAGAAAAGAACCTGGGCTGGTTACTGGGCTGTTGTGGGCTGCATATAGGCGTAAGATAAGTATAGGGTTGTTGGGCCACAGCCAGGTTTGGTTTTTATTTGTTTTATCCTTTTTCTATTTTCTGTTTTCTTATTCAGATTTGAATTTGATTTATATTTTGAATCTTTCTTTGTATAATTTGTTTGCTGGATATTTACAACAATACAAAAAATATACCTAGTCTCATTTGTGAATTCTTATTATATCCTCCTTTTGTATTTCTTGTATTTACTTAATGTGATCCCCCTTGTTAATATTTTATATAAAATTTTCTTATTATTTTTCTCTCCTTATTTTAGTTAGGTATTTCTTGAGTAATATATTCTTATTTGTTTATAACTCAACTTTTAGTGAGATCATAGTTTGAATAGAAACTTTATATATATATGTATAATGATCATATACCATTATTTGATGCATGAAATATAAAGACATTGATATGGTGATTATTACTTCTATTAATTTGGAAAATGGCAATATATGTGATAAACAAAGAAGTTTAGGGTTTTGAATTATGAGTACTACCCTTGGCTTTATGGTTTTGTATAAGCTTAGATTCCTTTTAAGAGTTAAGATTTAATAACTAAGCATATTGCCTTATGTATATAGTATTGGATGAAATCTCCTTTTTTAATAGAAGTTATAATTAGAGTGTTTTATAGAAGTGAACATATAAAAATATACTTAGGCACATATAGTGATGATGGTTGAAATTAATAGAGATATGCTTATGTAATTTGTTATAGGGAAATATTTCTATAAAGTGTTATAAGCATCAGATGATGGATCAATAGTATGAGATGGATATTATGTTTGATTTGAGATGTAGAGTTGATTGCTTAACCAGATTAAAATAGGAAAATGATTTATACATATAATTATATTTCAAAATCTTGGATCTCTAATTAAGGAATTCCTTTCCTAGATATAATACTTCTTCCTATCCCTCATCATGGTTAACATGATGAGCTTTACTCATTTAAATCTTCTTATTCATATATCATTCCTCTAAACTCATGAATGAATCCAATGAGTTTGATACTAAAATAGTTCATAACTTCTTCATACCATGCTTGATTGCACCTACTATTCCACTGTTGATAAACTTCCATCCAACCAGTAGTTCCTTCAACTTCACTCACAATATTCCTTAATATTCCATCACTGATCTTTCTCTAAGGTTGATTATCTTTTAAGATGAATAACACTACTTCTAAACTCTATGCTATACTAGCTTTAATTGAATAATATCGGCCTATATTTACTTAACTCTCATGACTTACAATTCAATCCCTGAATTATGTTTATGTGGTTTTCAAAGACTACTCTAGGATCACTTATCTCTACTAAGGTTCCCATCATGTTCTACCCACCAGTATCACCTATACTAAATATAAGCATTCAATGTTGGTGGCCAAAACATTACCATTATAATACTTTAATCATTTATTACTGAAGTTCTTAGTTGGCTAAGCAGGGCTTTATCAATCCAAATTTTATTGTTTGGAAATTATCTTCTTAGTATCTTATATTGGATTAAGGTTATTAATAGACTATGCCCTCATTAGAAGATTTAAGTAGATGTTCTGATAAGATCAAATAAGAGGTCAAAGACTAATAGTTAAAGAATTTGTGAATCAATGGGGAATTATCCAACATTGATGAACAACAAAGTTTGAACTAATTCCATAAAGATTCTATAGAAAGAGAGATATATATATAGGGGATGATCTTGACTTAATCTCTTTCCAACTCCAACTCATCAAAGGAGTTTTTAAGGTTAGGTGTTACTATGATACTCATGATGTATGTAGATGGAATTAAGATACAGTGGTTACATTCTTATTATTTGTTTTATACCCGTAACTTGGTACTTATGAGTGATTATAATGAATACTATAACATGATTACCTAATGATCAAATATAATTCACATTATATTAAGGTTTAACTTATAGTACATTTGAGCTACCCTTAGATCAAATCTCTCTTACCCAAAATGGGATTTTAACAAAGGTCTTATTGAAACTTATCGCGGTCAACTTGATGATCTACTTCAATTCCATCAAGCTAAGAGAATCTTCAATCACTTTGACAAGTTTTTGTTTAAAAGCGCGAAAATTATTCGGATTTTCTATGCATGAATGCAATGCACACATATGGGTTCAGCTTATTTCTAGGCTCTAATGCTGGGATGTTACAGACTCTCCCCCTTAAAATAAACTTCGTCCTCGAAGTTCGCAAACTCTCATGTTTCGGAGTAAGAAATTGTCTTGAAGTGGTTGCTATATTCTTTACTTCATGATGACCTTAAATGGAGTTAATTGGAGTATTCCATAACCTGATTAGATATTCTAATCTAATTCTTTTTATCTAAACATCAAACTTTATTACTAATTTAAGTATAGTTTAGGGGTCTAATTAAAATAAGTTTTAAGTTTCTATATACCCTTGTTAGTAATCAAAAGACTACCCTTCTTTTACTGTCATAGCATAGTTGATACTGATATTCCTTCCAAAATTGGATTTGAACTCATTTAGTCCATACCCATTAGAATTCTTATTCTCTTCCTATGTCTCGATTATTTCTTAAGATTACTTAAGAGTTGCTTCTTTTGGGATTAGTCGGTTAAATGTATACTTTATCGCCTTCAAGTTTAAACCTTCTCATGATTTTTCACTAATCTTCCATTATTACCTATAGTACTTTCTTCATCCTCCATTCATAATGTCTACTCTCCCCATTAGATCTTACTAATAGTCTTTAAATTACATACATAGAGACCATTGGTTCTTAAACTCGAATATTGATCTCGATTCAGCTTAGATTCTACCAGTTTAAGGTCTGATGAAAGATTATATGGTGTATCCACACAATTGTGGATCTCCGAGGCAAATCTTTCAGCACTATATACCATACTTACTATCGGATATTTTCGCTGGGTAGGTCTAACTTTACGAAGCCTCTTGAGAGGCGATCACCTTAAAAAAATTATACTTCCTGAGGTTTTACTTAAATTAGGCCAAATTTAATGCTCTTTATGCAACCTTTATGATAATCTGATTAACTATGTCAACCAAATACCAGCTACGGACAGATAGCAACTGTGGTTTAGAATGCCGGCAAGGGATTAGGTACCCAAGGCGGAACATTCTGGGTGGTAGGTATTATCTTACAGTTTCTGACCTACGAGTTACATTCTCTCTGAATTGTCAGAGCTTGAATACCCTTTTGGTTCTAAGGCATTTTCTTGGTACCTTTTCATGATACTTCCATGAACTTGACACAACTCTCCATTGACTTCTTAGCGTCTTACCTACTTTGAATGAACTTTCTATTTATAATATCTTGTTACTCCTTAAATCTCCTCCACCATGCTTTCTTCCTAAACTGGCCAAGAATGTGACTTATGTTCTATCTATTCTCCAAATGGTGTAAATACCCCTTCTATCATGCTACATCATTCAAGTTAATCTTCCTTATGATCTTTGAAACTCGTCACTCCCTTACACGAATTCCCGTTTCTATCTAGGTCTATAACATCAAGTAATAACTGGGTGTTACATCATGCATTTGCACACCTAATTAAACTTCATGTGCAGATCTATTCAATCAAGAAGAATCAAAAAGATCCAAAAGTCAATAAACAACAAAACATATACCCTGTATCATACATAGGTTTTAGATAATTTACAAATGTACTGGATGTTCCCACGGTTTGCTCCAAACCTATTTACACAACTATCTTACAGGAACTTCTTGTTCTTATGGATATATCCTCACTTATTTCGGCAAACTCTTCAAACTACAATATGCATTACCCTCTATATACATTATTCAAGCCCGCATCCCTTGGGATGTTGTTTCTCTCTCACTTTCATCTTCCTCTAGTGCTTCCTGGAGTTCCGGCCATGATGACGTGAAGTCCTACGACTGCCTTCTGGAGCATAGGAGCATCCAGGAGGTGCGTATTCTTGATTAGAAGTACCGAGACTGAGATTAGTCATTGAAAAATGACTAGAGTAGGCGTAATCTTCCACTGAATAATCCGGTTTTCCTGCAACGCTTCCTCATAGTAAGTTGGTTCCTTAGCTTTTTCTTGGATCCAGTTATATATATTGGTATAGTAGCTATTGGAGTACTCTTCTAAGTTGATTGGATTCAAATTACCCCCGTATGGTCCATAAGGCTCTCTATGGTTATAGTTGGTATCTTCTTCAATACCTGTATCACAAGGTATAGGATTCCCTAGGGTTTTACCTTGAGATTCTATTTCCCATCCATACTTGTTAGGCTCAGGTTTATTTGGAATAACTTTATTCCATTCCTGTTGTTCGGAATTGTACTTGGTCCATAGGTCTTCAGGTGGCTTGAAGTCATTCTGGTAATAGGCATAATTTTCCGAGTTTGGGTCATCAAATTCAGTTTCCTCAAACACTTCTCCTGAAGGTATGTATTTAGGATGCCTAGCTTCTTTATCTAACTTCTTCCTACGAGCCATTGCTTTATCAGGATTAGTAATATCCTCAATGACCGTATCCAGCTCCTGAACTAAAACTTGGTGAGTGTTATGATAAGTGTTTAGCAAAGACCGATAACGATCCATATACTCTACAGCTAGAGTAGGTTCAGCTTGGACTAAGGTAGAATGATCTAACTCATGCTATGAGTTGGAGGTTTCATGTGGTATAATGGTGTGAGTACTACCTTCTAGATCTTGGGATTTATGTTCTCGGATCATGGTTATGGCTGCTGCTACGGCAATCTGATATGCAGATGCCATGCACCTTGCCTCTCCTGCTGTCATTTCTCCCTTAAGTCCTAACTTCTTGGGTAACATGATCATGACACGGTATTTAGCTAATACCTGCCCATCATAGTAACTGTAAATCTTGACCAAAAGTCTTGATTCACATTCCAAACTCAATAGAAGTTGTCGGAGATTGTCTGTCCAATCCCCTCCGTAGTCATCCAACGTTCTGTTCATCACTTGAACATTCCCGGGTGGATACCGAGGTGCCATGTGGAACTGCGGATAAGAAATTATCATCAGTCACATAGAGTTAAAACTCTTGGGTAATGATTGGAAATTGCAATCATATAAAAGAGTTATCGCACTAGTAACATAACAGGATTATTCTCAAGTGAATATCCCTCATATCACTAGAGAACTCTTCATTATTGCTAGGATGTGTCCTACAGGTTCTACCCATTTACTAGGTTTCCAACCTAAGGTCAAAGCATATGCTCTGATACCAACTGCGGTGACCCAGCATACCACTGCATGATGTAGTACACTATAGTCATTGACATAACACCAATGAAACACCGTTCACTAGTATTACATCCCTCAGAATGGCACAACAGAAACACAGCGGGTCCAATACATGGCTAAAGGTTACAACTCACTCTTTACATAAGATCCAGAGAACACTCTAGGTTAAAGAGAGAGAAAGAACTTCTAACGAAGAAGAATCAAAGATAAATAACGCAAAACTATTATACTATTAAAACTAGTATTTAACTAAGGAATTGGCATTGCTGCTATTGCAACGCACTACAAAGATAGGTTCTTTGGCTAGAGATTTTATTTCTATTTAATCAGTAACTTCGTCTTCATTTGAGTTGAGGTATATGTTGACTTCCTTGTCTTCATTGAAGAGCTTTAGCTTTTGATGATTCCTAGAGCATAACTTGATGTGGACATCTTCTTAATGTGTAAGGTTCCCAGCCTTTAATAAGGTAGACACTACTAGGAAAATGGCCTTTAGTGGCGCACCTGGAAACATCATCTGTGGCGCACCTGCAGTGCGCCACGGGCCTTGCGCTACGGCTATCTCTCAGCCGTGGCGCACTTCCTAGTGCGCCACGGTTGTGTAGAAACAGGCGTAGCGCACCTGCTAGTGCGCCACAGATGTTTGGGCAGGTGCGCTACCCCTATTATCTTCTGTGGCGCACTACCTAGTGCGCCACTAAGCTTCCATTGTGCGCTTTAGGTGTAGTGCGCCACAGAAGGTAGACCATGTGCGCCACAGATGTGTTTTTTGTTTTTTTAATTTCTGAGCCAGATTATATACAATACATATTATATACAATATTACAGCAGATATACACATACAGATACAAGATATACAATTATATATATAAATACTCAATATGAAAAACAAGATTGAAACAAATACATATAGATAAGTCTCATACATGAATACATAGTCTAAGTTACATTGTTTCGATCATGTTACAAAGTAGTAGTTGGTGACATGCGAATACATGTGTCGATCGAACAAGTTAGAGCTCGGAAGCTCGCCTAGACATCTAAACTAGCTAGACACAAACGCAGGATAAATAACCAAAGAAGATAAGCATGATCACCGCCGCGACGAAGGTGTAGGTCTTCATCCGGTTCCTTGTCCTAACTCCCGCTAGATAGCGCGTGTATCTAGCTTCCGCCTCCGCCATAGTGTTGTACCCTTTGTAGCTATTGCCGCTGAAACGGTGCACCTGTCTTCGGCAGTCTTCCCAATCATCGTAGACTCCGGGAAACCGTCCCTTGTGCACGACGTACCACATCATCTATAAGTTGACAATAATAATTAACCGATGATTGAAAAAAACATATATAATTAAAGTCACATATGAAGATACACTTATAGAAAGTACTCCTAAATCAAAAGACCAAACTCAAAAAGCATGCCTCATATATAACTAGGTTGTTCGACACAGGAATATGCTACGATGGAATTGTTCGCCAAGTAGGATGCACAACACCTGGACCTGTGCATAGCACAAGGCGAATAATCCCATCGCAGCACATTCACATATAGTGTGCCACGACATTTCAATCATCGGTATTATTCTCTAAAAAGACCAAACTAACTCAAAAAGCATGCCTCATATATATACATAGGTCGTTGGACACAGGAATATGCTACGATGGAACCGTACGCCAAGTAGGATGCACAACACCTGTACTTATGCATAGCACAAGGCGTACAATCCCATCATAGCACATTCACATATATAGTGTGCCACGACATTTCAATCATCGGCACTATTCTCGAAGAAGACCAAAGTAGCTCGAAAAGAATGCCTCATATATAACTAGCTAGGTCGTTGGACACAGGAATATGCTATGACGGAATGGTTAGCCAAGTAGGATGCACAATTCCTGGACTTGTGCATATCACAAGGCTAACTATCCCGTCATAGCACATTCACATATATATTGTGCCACGACATTTCAATCATCGGCATATTCTTGAAAAAGACAAAAATAACTCGAAAAGAATGCCTCATATATATACATAGGTCGTTGGACATAGGAATATGCTACGATGGAACTGTGAGCCAAGTAGGATGCACAAGACCTGGACTTGTGCATATCACAAGGCTCACAATCCCATCGTAGCACATTCACATATATAGTGTGCCACGACATTTCAATCATCGGCATTATTCTCGAAAAAGACCAAAGTAGCTCTAAAAGAATGCCTCATATATAACTAGCTAGGTCTTTGGACCCAGGAATATGCTATGACAGAACTGTTAGCCAAGTAGGATGCACAATTCCTGGACTTGTGCATATCACAAGGCTAACTATCCCGTCATAGCACATTCACATATATATTGTGCCACGACATTTCAATCATCGGCATATTCTCGAAGAAGACAAAAATAACTCGAAAAGAATGCCTCATATATATACATAGGTCGTTGGACACAGGAATATGCTATGATGGAACCGTGAGCCAAGTAGGATGCATAAGACCTGGACTTGTGCATATCACAAGGCTCACAATCCCATCATAGCACATTCACATATATAGTGTGCCACGACATTTCAATCATCGGCATTATTCTCGAAAAAGACAAAAATAACTCGAAAAGAATGCCTCATATATATACATAGGTCGTTGGACACATGAATATGCTACGATGGAACGGTGAGCCAAGTAGGATGCACAAGACCTGGACTTGTGCATATCACAAGGCTCACAATCCCATCGTAGCACATTCACATATATAGTGTGCCACGACATTTCAATCATCGGCATTATTCTCGAAAAAAGAGTAAGGAAAACAAGAAGGACCAAATTGAGCAAAGGACCAAAGAATAAGCAAAAAAACCAAGCATTGATTGATATATAATAATAATAAGCAAAATAAGTAAGCGATGATTCATAAACCTAATAAGATAAGTACACTTGTCCACACACACACAAAGGTCATCTATAGTTTGTAACTACAACTAGGCCAACATCAAGCCTTCTGGCTCGGCTTAGGGAACGGGAGGACGCCTTGTCTCGTCATAAACTTCCTATAGTCACCCTGCATCTCTAGGCGATCTTCTATGTCACGGTTATTCGGGATATTTCCTCCGTAGAAGATCCCCCCCGAAGTCATGACATCACGAAAGATGATTGCCCCAAACTGCTGCGGCGGCGGCGTGGCTCGCTGCTCCTCCTCCTGATCTCCGGCGGCGGCGGCGTGGCTCGCTGCTCCTCCTCCTGACCTCCAGCGGCAGCGGCGGCGCGTCGATGGGGATGGGGACGATGGGGATGGGGACGATGGGGATCGATCTGTGTCTGAGAGGAGATGGGGATCGAGGGCGACGGTTGACTAGTCCTACGCACTTAGGCATAGCGCACCCTGGCCAATTGCGCTACGGATAACCGTAGCGCACTTGGCCAGGGTGCGCTATGCCTAAGTGCGTAGGACTAGTCTGATAAGAGGGCTACCACCCCCATTCTTATCACTAGCACTGCCTTATCACAATAGTTCCGCCCGCTGCTCTATTCTAAACCTGTGAGCACCCAGGTTCGAAACCTGGTGCCCACCTTTTTTATTTTTATTTTTAAAATATTTTTAAATGTCCCAAAAAATGCCCAAAAGTGGTGATATATGCCATATAAGTTTTGTTTTGTTTTTAAAATACTTTTAAATATTCCAAAAATGCCCAAAGGTGATAATATATGTCATAAAAGTGGTACCAATATGATTCAAATATGTCATAATAATTTGTCCATAATACAAATATGTCATAATAATTTGTCCATTAATATTACAATCTTTTTCGACCACGCGTTTTACAATATTTTTTGAGCTAGCGTTTTACAATCTTTTTTCCCTTCTTTGTCGCGGTTGAATAATTTAGCCCCAGCACTTTAATGTTTCTTATTTCGAACGGGCTACCTTTTCTGGGTAGGGTTGTCCTTTTTCTTCTTGTGATGTATGTTGCTGCATCGTAGTCGTCGTCATCTTCAATCTTTGGATCGCCGTACTGGTCGAAGTCTTGCTTGTTGGCGACTCCATCCATTCCGATGATGTTTCTTTTTCCTCTCCTCACAACAACACGGCTAGGCTTTGTCGGGTCGGTAATGAAAAAACATTGGTCCACTTTGGTAGCCAGTACCCACGGTTCATTTTTCGCGGCCACGTTTGCACCGGTGGCCTTGGATTTGGCTGCTTCGGGTATAACCATGGTTGTGAAATACCGATCTTCTCTTTCGACGCTCTTTGCCCATCTGACACGGAACATCGGCACCTTTTCTCCACAGTAGTCGAGCTCCCAGATCTCCTCGATTCTTCCGTAGAATCTTTCCTTCACATTGTCATCGGTGTAGAATTCCGACGTTACGCTTGAGTTCTGATAATCACACTTGTTGTCCTTTTCCTCCGTGTAGAATGTGTAGCCATTGATATCATACGCCTGATAGGTCACCAGGTTTTGCATCGGTCCCTGCGACAAGGTGAATATGATCTTTTCCGTGTCAGAAGAATGTGATCGCGGGGGATTATGAAGGAGCGTCTGCCTAAACCAATGCGTGAAATCTGAGTTGTGCTCTTTGATTATTTCTCCCTGCGTCCTCTGTATGCCCCAGTCACTGTACTTCTTCTCGATTAACCTTTTGTGCTTCTGTACCCAAGGATCGACCAGTTCTTAATGCTATAGCACGACGAGGTTTGCTCGATCAAAGTCTGCGCGTCGAAAATCGAAGTCTGCATGCAGTATGCGACGACCCTCTCGGTGACCAGATCCATCGAGCTTGCCAAGGTGCCTGTTGACGGGAAGACCGACAGGGTTCTCGATGTCTAGATAATTCGTGCAGAAAGAGATGCACTCTTCGGCCAGAAAGCCCTTGGCTATGCTTCCATCTGGACGGGACCTGTTGCGAACGTATCCTTTGATGTGTCCGTTCATCCTTTCGAACGCCATCATGCTGCGGAGGAACATCGGCCCGAGTTGTACGATGTCCTCCACGACATGGACCAGCAGATGCACCATAATGTCGAAGAATGCGGGTGGGAAGTAGACCTCAAGCTCACATAGTATCACCGCGATCTCCTCCTGTAGCCTCCCGAGCTGATTCACGCCAATTGACTTCCTAGAGATGACGTCGAAAAACTTGCATAGGCCAAATAACGTTTCACGGACGTGCTCGTCCATTATCCCTCTTAGTGCGACCGGAAGTACCTGCGTCATTAGCACGGCACAGTCGTGAGACTAAATGCCACTGAACCTCTGCTTTGCCTCGTCTAGGTATCTGCTTATCTTGCCCGCGTAGCCGTAAGGAAATTTGACTCCTAGAAGGCACTTGAAAAACTGTTTGATCTCATCCTGGCTTAGAGTGAAGCAAGAAGGAGGGCAGTAATATTCGTTCTTCTTGAACTTTTTACCCTTCCGACGACCTTGTGTCGTCTCCGACTCATGATCATCATCATCTTCCTGATCATCGGGATTAGTGCGTCCTCCATGAAGCTCCTTCCGGATACCCAAGCATATCAGGTCGTGCCTTGCTTTCGGACCATCTTTCGTCCTATCTGGCATGTTGATTATGGTGGCGACCAGACTCTCGCACACGTTTTTCGTGATATGCATGATGTCGAGGCTATGAGGCGTGCGGAAAACTTCCAGTATGGCAACTCCCAGAAAATAGACCTTGTTTTCCATACCTTCATCAGCGGCTTGTCTTGTTGCTGCCTCTTTCGCTTCTTTCCAGGCTTAGGACAATCTTTCTAGTTTTTCAACAACTCTTCCACTTCTTCGCTGCTCCTACGCTCTAGGATTCATCGGGTCTCTGATTTGCCATCGAACAGGTCTCCACGTTTTCTCCATGGATCATTCTTGCCGAGCCACCTCCGGTGCGCCATGAACACGGTTTTCGATGACCCTGGATCTTTCTCTAGTTGGAGATAGCTTGTGTTATCCATGCACCTAACGCATGCGCAGAATCCTTGGATAACCTGCCCCGATATATACCCGCAACCTGGATAGTCTTGCACCGTAGTGACCAACGCGGATCTCATAGTGAAATAATCTTGTGCGACGGCGTCGTAAGTATTGGCTCCAGATTCCCATAACGTGGCTAGCTCCTCTTTCAATAGCCCGAGATACAGATTGATGTCGGTACCAGGTTGTTTCGGCCCTTGAATTAGCATACTCATTTGTATGTACTTCTTCTTCATGCACAACCATGGAGGGAGGTTGTACATCCATACAAACACGGGCCAAGTGCTGTGCGTGCTGCTCTGGCTACCGAACGGATTGAGTCCATCGGTGCTCACACCAAGCCTGATGTTCCTCGAATCTCCACCGAATTCTAGGAATTCGAGGTCCAATGCTTTCCACTGGCTAGCATCTGAAGGGTGCGTCAGCAGCTCATCCTTTTCGGGGTCATCATCATCTCCTGGCTTCTTCCTTTCCGTATGCCATCGCATGAGCTTCGCTTCCTTAGGGTCCGCGAAATAGCGCTGCAGACGAGGAGTGATAGGAAAGTACCATACCACTTTTCGAGGTGCTTTCTTCCCTTTCTTGTATCGACTCACGCCGCACACCGAACATGTGGTTTTCTCCGCGTCCTCGCCCCGATAAATGATGCAATCGTTGATGCATACGTGATATCTAACGTGCGGTAGATCGAGAGGACAGACGATTATCTTGGCATCCTCGATACTAGTTGGACATGTGTTCCCCTCCGGGAGACGATCGTGCCAGAATGCCATCATATCATCAAAGCTTGCGTCGCTCAATTTGTGTTTTGCCTTCATCTCCATAGCCTTGAGCGTTACATTCAACCGGGTATCATCGGGCCTGCATCCTTCATACAATGGAGTAACCGCGTCTTTCTCAAGTTGCGCAAGCTTGGCTTTCTCCCTAGCGGCAGCCCTGGTGTTACTCGTCTGCTTGAGAAGCAGCTCTTGCACATAAGGGTCCTGAACCCAGCCTGACGTTGTTCCATCGTCGTATGCTCCTCCGGCATCTAGATCATCATCATCCCGGTCTGCTTCCGCACCTTCACCATCTCCAGGAGACTCTTCATCATCTCGCCTGTTCTCGCCGTGATGATGATCATCGTCATGTTGGCCACCTTCACCGTCTCCATCTTATACGTCATCGCTTATCCAACGAGTGTATCCATCCATGAAACCATGGTGGAGCAGGTGCGCCTGCAGATTCCTGGAATCTGGGTCGATCACCCAGTTGAGTTTGCATCTTCTGCACGGACATCTTATATCTGTCTTGTTATTTCGTATCATGTCGGCCGTCGCACATTTCAAAAATCTAGCCACAATGCCTTCGCTCATTATGCGGACCATTTTTGCCTGCACGGTGTACACGGTACAATTTTGAAGTCTATTAGAACCACATAATGAATGCATGCATGCAATGGTCGATAGAAAATTTCGGCATGACCTATCCTAAAATTAGGACCTTTGCGAAATGCCAAAGTCTTGCCAAAATGGAAATGAATCAACATTTTGGCAAAACAAATGGCAACTTGTTCACATACAAACACAAGAGAGAGAGAGAGAGACCGATCGATACACACATGAACATATCATTATCCACTCCATACACACATGCATGAGCATCATCGATACTCTCCATATACACACACATATGACCATCCTCTCCACATACACACATCATGAGCATCGATCATCTACATACATATGAGCACATCATCCATATACACATGAACACATCCTTACATGGACAACTTACCGAGATGAGAGACCGATCGCGGGAAAGATGGAAAGGAGAGGTGCGCGCGTTGACCGGAGAAGGAGATGAGAGACCGGAGACCTCCTCTATTACTTATGTAACATCCAAAGCAAGTTTTACATGCTAAAAATGGTGAATGGGTGGAGAAATTGAGGTGGGAAGGAGAAGATCCCGACTAGATCTAAGGAGGAAGAAGAAGGGGAAAGTGAAGTGTGGGGTGGTGGATGTGGTCACACATGTGCACATAAAGTGCTATCCTAAAAAAATCGACACATCCGTGGCGCACACGGCCCTAGTGCGCCACAGGGAGTAGAAACAACCGTGGCGCACTATGCCATGTGCGCCACAGATGTTCCTACTCCCTGTGGCGCACTAGGCCGAGTGCGCTACAGATGTTTGTGGCCGTTTCACAACAGAGGGGGGCATGCGCTTAGGCGTAGCGCACCCCCCATGTGCGCCACGGTTGACACTAACAACCGTGGCGCACATGACTATAGTGCGCTACAGATGTTTGGCGTGCGGCCAACAGGGCCCTGGCCCACACACATCTGTGGCGCACTATAGTCATGTGTGCCACGGTTGTTCTAGTTACTAGTAGGGCACTTCCCACTGGTGAGCCACGCCTGTTTTAACCGTGGGGCACTTCAACCATGTGAGCCACGGATGTGCTGGTTACCTATAGCCGTTTTCCTAGTAGTGAGAGATCCTTGTGTTTACAATGCTAGTCCCTGGATCAATAGCTAGCATCCACAGTTAAGATGTAATATCAAGAAACAAAGGTCATAATACAACTTATAACCAGGAATAAAATAATTCATTACATCTTACATAGCTCATTTGGCTATCACATTACAATGCAGCAGAATATATATATGGCATGGAGTCCTTCATCTTCAAAGTGCCATAGGCAATCATGTTGGTTGTAGACTTGTAATCCTATTCAACACACTTCACTAACATAAAAAAAGCCTGCAACATAATAAGTTGCAGCCACAAGGGTCAATACATTTGAATTGTATTGGCAAGTTTCACTATTATGTATAAATAAGTGGATCCTATCATTACATGCATATTTTTCTAAGTAGGGTTTAGGCTCATTTGCAGAAACCAATATAGTTTTATCCTATCTTTTCAAAATAGTTTTGATCTTTTGTCAAATATTTCTGAACTCCTTGGAAAACTCCAAGTGCTTCTAATCCCTTGTTGTCACCATCAAGTTTTACTTTGAGAAATTGAACAAAGTCTTTCCATAGAAGTCTTCCCAATAAACAATGCTAGCTTGTCTACCAGGCACCAATGTAGGGATATATTTCCCATACACAATTCTAGTTAACCTGAAGATGCCAATGCATGGGTCTTCCACTATGTAGTTGACTAAGCCAGAACCCATTTAGCATGTGGCTGTACACGGAAGCCACTGTACGATAAACATGTTCAATCTCTAAGTCCCTGGGTGGTTTTCTTCTAGTGCACACATAAAAAGATAGCCATATAAACATGGTTCCCTTTGTTGACACCTTGTCCAAATCTTGAGTATCCTTTTCCACCCAGGTGGTTCATTGAGTACTTGTTTTATTATATAAAACATATATCTTTCCAACACTTCATATAATCATATCATGTATCCCATCCCAAGTATATAGCATGGCTAAGCTTACTACAACTACAATGTTTCCACTAAGGAAGATATAAGGGTATCCTATTAGGATTTAGCATAGCATAAAATATAGTAGTCCTTATCATGCAATGTTACAAAAATCCACTAAGTGTAATGAAAATAGTAGGACATGGATGATAGTGTCACTTGCCTTTTTAGTAGGGAATATTGGTTCACTTCTTGATCTTGCAAATATCACACTCTTCTAACTTCACTACAATACAATCAAACAAACACATATTCAACTAGCATTCAAACACTTTATCACACATAAAATAATAGAAACAAGGCAATGCATGCAAGCATGCAAAAGATGGTTTTATTTAGAAAAGTGGTTTCTATTAGTCTCTAATCATTTTAAATCTCAAATTGGTCATTTACTAAAGTGGTAAAACCATTTGTAAAAGGTTTCATCTCATAAACCAAATGTTATGCTAAGGTGATATCTTATGTTGTTGAAAATATCTTTTAGCAAAGTAATAACTTTATATGTTTCATCAAATATGTTCTTAAACCTCAAAGCTTGGTGTTTTAGGGACAGAAGGTTTGAATCACATCATTTCCCAAAGGCTTTACTCAAAAATCAATTCTAAACCATAAACAATATTTTTATTTGACTAGAAATGTGCTAATTCAAATATTTATTCCTTAACTTCACAAAATACATTTTTAAATCCATAAGTTGGTTCCTATGGTCAGTAGGTTCAAAACAAACCATTTAGCAAAGATTTCACCTTAACATTTTATCTAGAACAATTTTTATATTCAAAATATGCCTACACAAGTTTCTTCAATTTCAACCAATTTTCAAGAAGCAAAACATTAAACAAAGTGCATGGTTGCAAAGTACTTGTTCTGCTGATTCCATTCATATAAAATTTGCAAAATTTGGACGTGTAGAATTAAAGTTATGAATTTTACAAGTTTGCAAATCTAATAGATCAAATTTCTATTTTAAATCATGAGTCTGGCCACGTGTCTTATTCTTACTGGCGCGTACCGGTTCGTGTGGATTGCGCTCTGGGGATCATTGGATCTAAATTAGATCGTGCGGCACTGATCAACTCATACCCCTTCGTCTAAATCTAATCTTAGCCAGACGATTTGCATCCTACTGATCACAGCGGCCAGACCATATCTGGGCGGCGCTAGCGGCGGCTGGCGGCTGCGCGTGCTCGGCCAGTGAGCTTGCCAACGAACTAGGTCACGCGGAGAAGGAAGAGTGTGCTCACCGTGCTCGCAGGAGTGCGGCTAAGCTCGAGGTGTGGTCGGCTGGTCGAGGGGCGCACCAGAGCATAGTGGATTGCTCGCGGGAGTCAGTGGCGGCGTGGGGTGATTCGGTTTGTCGTCGGGGGCGAGGCTGCAGGTCACTAGAAGGCATGAGGAGGGTATGGTTAGACGCGGGCGAGTTTGGGGATTACAGGAGCATCATCGGGAGGGTTCGGGGCGGTCTGTAATCACCGGAGAAACTCGCCGGAGAAATGGCAGACGACGGTGGTGCTCGGTGTCGAGGTTGCCGATGTTGTGGAGCGGTTGAGGCCAAGCGGTTGGCACTAGGAGATGCACCAGGAGATGGGGAGCAAGCCTGTGTGCTTTGGGAGGAGAGGGGCGGTTGGACGGCGCCGGAATCGGCTGGAGGAGCTCGTCGGAGCAGACACGTTGCTACGGAAAATTGGAGCAGCCCTGGGGCTCCGGTGGAATGCAGACCGAGGGGAAAGGGAGAGGGGCGTTTAAGCGCGTACGGTTGCAGGGAGTATTCGTTGCAGCATCAATGCGAGTTGATCGCTATATTCAATGGCAGAAACGGCGAGGGGGACGTGGTCGCGGTGGAGACGACGACTGACGACGTGGGACCGTGCTGTCTGAGAGAGAGAGAGAGAGAGAGAGAGAGAGAGAGAGAGAGAGAGAGAGTGGGGTCCACTGATCAGTGACTGGGCGGGTGCGAGGTTGAGTGGAAAACGTTTCGCTGCGGGGAGGGAAAGATGGGCTACGAGTGGGCTAGACTGGGCCTGCTGGCTAGGCTGCTTTGTTTCTCTTTTTTTTATACAAACCCTTTTCTTTTTCTGTATTGAATTTCTGTCTTGATTTTTCATTCAAACAATTCAAACTCCAAATGAATTCAATCTTCCACAAAACTTTAGGTATGGTTTAATTCTGTTTAACAACATATTCCAAAGTCCAAAATAAAATAATTCTTTTTATGGTTTATTATTTATTAAAAATAAATAAATAGACTTTAGTCTTTATTTCAAATAGGATTCAAATATGCTTAAAACTCTATTTGACTTTCTAAAATACCAAAACCTTTTCAGTAGGTTTTATTTGAAAAAAAATAAAATAATTTGAATTTTTATTTAAAATACTTTAATAAGTTTTTAATGTTCATTCAAAATAGGAAAATGTCTTTACTTGAATGAAATTTGGATATAAATAAATCCTCATGGTTTTATTTGAATAAACCTTTACTATTTTTATCAAACAAAATATTTTATTTTAAATGCTTGGCCAAGATTAATTTGGCTCTTTTTAAAAATAGTCCTTATTCATTATTTCTACCTTTGCTTATAAAAACCATATCTTTTTATTTAAAGATCCAAAAATGGTGATTCCAACTATTATAACTTTATTTATTATTTGTTTATCTTTTTAAATCCCTTTAGGATTCTATTTGATAAAAATAGGTTTTGATGTTTCCAATTGGAAATCAAAAAGTTTCTTTTCACCCTAAATTTCAACAAATTTTTATTTTGTTTATTTATTTTTCACATTTCAAAATTTGGAAAATTTTGGGATGTGACAGGCTACCACCCTTAAAAGAAATCTCGTCCCGAGATTTGGGAAGGCTAGGGTTACAAGTTGACTTCAAGGCAACAAGGGTACTACCACCCTTAAAAGAAAGTCTCATAGGGTTACATTGATGGTTCACTTGACTATGGGTTCAACACTTGATATCTAGACAAGGAATCCTTATTTGACTCAACTGAGTTAACTAATTCCTGACATCCACTTCTTCTATTTCTTCAAAGTTCCCATCCATGTCAATGTGGTTCACATGTCCTTTCTGGGTCACATTGGAGTCATTTCCATTGGAATTTCTAGCATCATTTTTCTTTTTCTTCTCAGGACAGTCTGATGCATAGTGTCCAAGTTGCTTACAATTATAGCAGTGCAACTGGCTAATATCTTTCTTCCTAAAAGTGTCATGTTGGTTCTGACCAAGGTCATCTCCATTGTCAGTATCATTTCCATTATTATCACTTCCATTGTTGTCGTGGTGATACTGATGTGGTTTAGAATCTTCATTGCTCTTTTTGAATGAACGCTTCTTTTGTGATGATCCTGAGTGATACTTGAGTCTATGCTTCCTCTTTCTGTTCTCAACTTGATTCATCTTGTTTTCCAAAATGGTGGCTTTGTCACAGAGTGTTTGATAAGTTGGGACATAGGCAACAGCTAGCTGCAGGTTCAACTCATCATTAAGTCCTTCAAGAAATTTCTCCTTTCTCTTAGCATCCGTGTCAACTTCATCCGGTGCATAGCGTGCCAGATTGTTGAATTCTTCAATGTACTCAGCCACACTGAGGTGACGCTGTTTCAGATTGTGGAACTCCTTTTTCTTCAAGTTCATCACTCCAGATGAGATGTGAGCTGTACGGAAACCATCCTCAAAAATAGCCCAAGTCACATCCTCAAGGGGAGTGGTGATCTGAAAGTTGTCCCACCATGTTGCTGCTGGTCCTTCAAGCAGATGTGATGCAAACCTAACTTTTTCCTCGTCGGTGCAGCCAACAGTCACTAAGTCCTTATTCACCTAACGTAACCAGTCATTGGCTACCATTGGATCAGTTGTTCCAGAGAACCTTGCAGGCCTTAGTTTCAGAAACCTGGTGAGCATATCATGTGTTGGAGGGTTATTCTGATTGTTGTTGTTGTTGTTGTTGTTGTTGTTGTTGTTGTTCTGATTCTGTTTTTGCAGAAATTGTTTCATCATCTACATCAGTTGAGCTTGAGATGTCATTATCTGCTGCATCTCAGGAGTGACATTGTTGTTGTTGTTGTTGTTTTGGTTGGGGTTGGCACGACGGGGAGGCATCTGTTGGTTGATAGGGATAAGTAATGATGGATAGATCTAAATAAGTTCTAACACATCACCCAAACAATCAATTTCAACAAACAATCAAGCAATCATCAAGCAACTATCCACTTAACAACTTATGAGCTTATCTCATGAGTTGAAGGAAACAACAAGTTTTCTTGAAATAATTAACTTAGTAGAGTCAAACCTCATAGGTCAATATGATCCATACACTAACATGATATCAATGTTTTGGTAGGCAATCTAATGTCTCTTGGTTTTTCACTTGTAGTCCTTAGTGATGTCTAAGTTGAAGTCCTTGGTGAAACTAAATTTGAAGGCATTGGTCATGGTAGAGGCTTTGTCCATCAAGTTGAAAAAGGAAGAGATGTAGAATCAAAACCAAAAGGTTGAGGAAAGAGTTTACAAGTTTGTTTGTAAATAAGTTTTGGAACAAATACAACTCCTATTTTTCTAAGGGGTTTTGTCCAATCCTAGGGTTACAATCCTACAGGCAACACGGTGCTCTGATACCATCTGTAAGGTTCCCAACCTTTAATAAGGTAGAGATCCTTGTGTTTACAATGCTAGTCCCTGGATCAATAGCTAGCATCCACAGTTAAGATGTAATATCAAGAAACAAAGGTCATAATACAACTTACAACCAGGAATAAAATAATTCATTACATCTTACATAGCTCATTTGGCTATCACATTACAATGCAGCAGAATATCTATATAGCATGGAGTCCTTCATCTTCAAAGTGCCACAGGCAATCATGTTGGTTGTAGACTTGTAATCCTATTCATCACATTTCACTAACATCAAACAAACCTGCAACATAATAAGTTGCATCCACAAGGGTCAATACATTTGAATTGTATTGGCAAGTTTCACTATTATGTATAAATAAGTGGATCCTATCATTACATGCATATTTGGCTAAGTAGGGTTTAGGCTCATTTACAGAAAGCAATATAGTTTTATCCTATCTTTTCAAAATAGTTTTGATCTTTTGTCAAATCTTTCTGAACTCCTTGGAAAACTCCAAGTGCTTCTAATCCCTTGTTGTCACCATCAAGTTTTACTTTGAGAAATTGGAATGTCGAGATCTTCCATAGCTTCAGGCCTTAGTTGCTCAGAATTTTCCATAACCGGGGACACGGCTAAGTACTTAGATTCTTCCATCTGCAGAGGTTGTGCACTTTACCCACATGACACAATCTCGTCTTGACGCCACCAGTGGCTGCTGGATAAGTACTCACCAAAATGGAGTACCGGCAGATCGAGAATGTGACAAAGTATTTCCATAGAAGTCCTCCCAATACACAATGCTAGCTTGTCTACCAGGCACCAATGTAGGGATATATTTCCCATACACAATTCTAGTTAACCTAAAGATGCCAATGCATGGGTCTTTCACTATGTAGTTGACTAAGCCAGAGCCCATTTAGCATGTGGCTATACACGGAAGCCACTGTACGAGAAACATGTTCAATCTCTAAGTCCCTGGGTGGTTTTCTTCTAGTGCACACGCAAAAAGATAGCCATATAAACATGGTTCCCTTTGTTGCCACCTTGTCCAAATTTTGAGTATCCTTTTCCACCCAGGTGGTTCATTGAGTACTTGTTTTATTATATAAAACATATATCTTTCCAACACTTCATATAATCATATCATGTATCCCATCCCAAATATATAGCAGGGCTAAGCTTACTACAACTACAATGTTTCCACTAAGGAAGATATGAGGGTATCCTATTAGGATTTATCATAGCATAAAATAGAGTAGTCCTTAGCATGCAATGTTACACAAATCCACTAAGTATAATGAAAATAGTAGGACATGGATGATAGTGTCACTTGCCTTTTTAGTAGGGAATATTGGTTCACTTCTTGATCTTGCAAATATCACACTCTTCTAACTTCACTACAATACAATCAAGCAAACACATATTCAACTAGCATTCAAACACTTTATCACACATAAAATAATAGAAACAAGGCAATGCATGCAAGCATGCAAAAGATGGTTTTATTTAGAAAAGTGGTTTCTATTAGGCTCTAAACATTTTAAAGCTCAAAGTGGTCATTTACTAAAGTGGTAAAACCATTTGTAAAAGGTTTCATCTCATAAACGAAATGTTATGCTAAGGTGATATTTTATGTTGTTGAAAATATCTTTTATCAAAGTAATAACTTTATATGTTTCATCAAATATGTTCTTAAACCTCAAAACTTGGTGTTTTAGGGTCAGAAGGATTGAATCACATCACTTCCCAAAGGCTTTACGCAAAAATCAATTCTAAACCATAAACAATATTTTTATTTGACTAGAAATGTGCTAATTCAAATTTTTATTCCTTAACTTCAAAAAAATACATTTTTAAATCCATAAGTTGGTTCCTATGGTCAGTAGGTTCAAAACAAACCATTTAGCAAAGATTTCACCTTAAAATTTTATCTAGAACAATTTTTATATTCAAAATATGCCTACACAAGTTTCTGCAATTTCAACCAATTTTCAAGAATCAAAACATTAAACAAAGTTCATGGTTGCAAAATACTTGTTCTGCTGATTCCATTGATATAAAATTTGCAAAATTTGGACGTGTAGAATTAAAGTTATGAATTTTACAAGTTTGCAAATCTAATAGATCAAATTTCTATTTTAAATCCTAAGTCTGGCCACGTGTCTTATTCTTACTGGCGCGTACCGGTTCGTGCGGATTGCGCTCTGGGGATCATTGGATCTAAATTAGATCATGCGACACTGATCAACTCATACCCCTTTGTCTAAATCTAATCTCAGCCAGACGATTTGCATCCTACGAACCACAGCGGCTAGACCATATCTGGGCGGCGCTAGCGGCGGCTGGCGGTGGCGCGTGCTCGGCCAGTGAGCTTGCTGACGAACTAGGTCGCGCGGAGAAGGAAGAGTGTGCTCACCGTGCTCGCAGGAGTGCGGCGAAGCTCGAGGTGTGGTCGGCTTGTCGAGGGGCGCACCGGAGCAGAGTGGATTGCTCGCCGGAGTCAGTGGCGGCGTGGGGTGCTTCGGTTCATCGTCGGGGCGAGGCTGCAGGTCACCAGAAGGCATGATGAGGGTATGGTTAGACGCGGGCAAGTGTGGGGATTACAGGAGCATCATCGGGAGGGTTCGGGGCGGTCTGTACTCACCGGGGAAACTCGCCGGAGAAATGACAGACGATGGTGCTGCTCGGTGCCGAGGTTGCCGATGTTGTGGAGCGGTTGAGGCCAAGCGGTTGGCACTGGGAGATGCACCAGGAGATGGGGAGCAAGCCTGTGTGCTCTGGGAGGCGAGTGGCGGTTGGATGGCGCCGGAATCGGCTGGAGGAGCTCGTCGGAGCAGAGACGTTGCTACGGAAAATTGGAGCAGCCCTAGGGCTCTGGTGGAATGCAGACTGAGGGGAAAGGGAGAGGGGAGAGGGGCGTTTAAGCGCGTATGGTTGCAGGTAGTATTCGTTGCAGCATCCATGCAAATTGATCGCCATATTCAATGGCAGAAACGACGAGGGGGCGTGGTCGCGGTGGAGACGATGAGACGACGTGGGACCGTGCTGTCTGCGAGAGAGAGAGAGAGAGAGAGAGAGAGAGAGAGAGAGAGAGAGAGAGAGAGAGAGAGAGAGAGAGAGAGAGAGAGAGAGAGAGAGAGAGAGAGAGAGAGAGAGAGTGGGGTCCACTAATCAGCGACTGGGCGGGTGCGAGGTTGAGTGGAAAACATTTCGCTGCGGGGAGGGAAAGATGGTCTGCGAGTGGGCTGGACTGGGCCTGCTGGCTGGGCTGCTTTGTTTCTCTTTTTTTATACAAACCCTTTTCTTTTTCTGTATTGAATTTCTGTTTTGATTTTTCATTCAAATAATTCAAACTCCAAATGAATTCAAACTTCCACCAAACTTTAGGTATGGTTTAATTATGTTTAACAACATATTCCAAAGTCCAAAATAAAATAATTCTTTTTAGGGTTTATTATTTATTAAAAATAAATAAATAGACTTTAGTCTTTATTTCAAATAGGATTCGAATATGCTTAAAACTCTATTTGACTTTCTAAATTTTACCAAAACCTTTTCAGTAGGTTTTATTTTAAAAAAAATACTTTGAATTTTTATTTAAAATACTTTAATAAGTTTTTAATGTTCATTCAAAATAGGAAAATGTCTTTACTCGAATGAAATTTGGATATAAATAAATCCTCATGGTTTTATTTAAATAAACCTTTACTATTTTTATCAAACAAAATATTATATTTTAAATGCTTGGCCAAGATTAATTTGGCTCTTTTTAAAAATAGTCCTTATTCATTATTTCTACCTTTGCTTATAAAAACCATATCTTTTTATTTAAAGATCCAAAAATGGTGATTGCAACTATTATAACTTTATTTATTATTTGTTTATCTTTTTAAATCCCTTTAGGATTCTATTTGATCAAAATAGGTTTTGATGTTTCCAATTGGAAATCAAAAAGTTTCTTTTCGCCCTAAATTTCAACAAATTTCTATTTTGTTTATTTATTTTTCACATTTCAAAATTTGGAAAATTTTGGGATGTGACATAATGGCTTCAGAATCTAGCAAGGGTTAAGAAGATACTTTGAGTACGATCGTACTTAGCAAATTCACTAGAAAAGGAGTGTTTGATGCACTATATCTATAGCCACAGACCGTAGGTTGTAGGTAATGCAAGTTTTCATAAATATTTCTTCAAAGGTTGATTTTATTCTGAAAAACTATGTCCGTCAACCTTCATGGGTTTACCAGAACTTTCATGGAGTTCCTTTCCCGCCGCGTTTGCTGATACTTCCCGGAACAGGGAGTAACAAGTTACAGTTTTTTACACTCTGCAGAGGTGCGTCACTTTACCCATGAGAGATCAACTCTTTGTTGCACAACCGAGCAGCTTATTCCCGTCCACAATTCCATGATGTGGGGCCCAGAAGATGATCCAAACCAATCACTACCCCCTTTGTGACCTCGCATGCCTCATTGGTGTACACCATGCCCACATAATGAATTACGGCAATGGTTTGTACAAACCATTAGATGCTAGAACTATCGTGGGATGTTGAGGGTTCCCACCCATATGCTGCATATCCTCTACGAATTACTAATTAATATGCACGCTACGAGGATAACAACCACGACCTGCACATCCGGCTTCATGCGAGAGGAACAAGATATAACTGACTTCTCCGTCCGATTCCAAATCTCATGGTCAACGCGTAATATACGGCGCAAGAATCACTGGCGACATTGGTTGTTAAGTCCTAAGTGATATAGTTCTGAACAGTGGTATTCCAACTGTCAGACTTAATAGATTAACTGATCACCTTGGATCAATAATCAATAGTGCTCATTATTATTGAAAATAGTGTTTTCTGACCTTTTTCAAATGCAGGTGAAGACAACACTGGATCTGTAAAATACTTTATAGAAAATAAACAAAGGACATGAGCAAGTGTGAACTTGCCTTTTGTGATTGCAAGATTATGCACTCACGGTCTTCGAGTCAGTATAAGATCCAAAATCTGAAATCGGCATCATTGGTCCGGTAAGGACTAATATTTAAAGAAGTAATATGCTTTTATGCATAAGTAATGTGATGCACGTTCTAAGCGCAAATCCTAGGAATAACATTGTCCTAGGGTTTGGATTCCGAAAGTGGTTACTTTGGAAGGTTTGGTCCTTCTAGGTAAGTTTCGTAGTTGTATTTTTATTAGAGTTTATGAGTGGTTGTAAACAACACATATGTAGGAGTAAAGTATACATACTTATGACATACTAGTTAGGATTACTTATACAAGAGTTCTTATTTAAAGTGGCAAAAAGGATAACCTTCGAAGAAAAGGTTTCTCTTCCAAGGTCTAAACAAACTTTGTGGTTAGTTAGTTGTGGTTGATGTTATTTGTTTGCTCAAATGGTTTGGCTTGAGTTGCTTTATAATTTAACTACTTCAGACCAAAGTTAACTATAAAACCTATAGTAATGCTTATAGTGTTGTATTAAGATTCTGTAGACTAAAGTTAACGTTAAAACAAAGATGATTTTGAGAGTAGAATACTTATAACACCTGTATCTAGTGTATCTGAAATGTTTCCTTTAGGTTACTTAAGAAGGGTTATTCTTTTTCTTGGATAATGGTTTCTTGATTTTATTATGGAGTAGCATCATTTATCTTTTATAGATAAGTGAGTATAGTTTATAATCTAAAACATACTATTACTTAACTACTTATGGGTTCATATAATGTTGTGGTAGTTTTTGCAATTTGATAGTTAATATAGATAGAAAAGGTTTGGTGTATTCAAAAGTTGTCCTTTAAGATTTTTATTATAAATTGAAATACTTTTAGAATAAAATCTTCATTTTATGTTGAAGATAATTTAAATAAAAGATGTTTATAATGTTTTAAACCATTAAAGCTTCATTTTATTAATATTTAAGATTAATACTATTTATTAAACTTAATTTATTCATGTTAGGAATATTAACAAATTTTATGTATCCTTATTTGAATTATTAATGAAGTAAATAAGTCTAAATTTGAGTTGTTAAAATATTTGATTTTTTATTTAACTCAAAAGTATAATATTATATTTTTAACATGTAGATATTATTTTTGTGATCATTTTGGTAAATCATGTTTATTTTTGTGATTTATAAATAATAGGATATGATTTTTATATTTCTTATTATTTTATAATTACTTAATTAATAATAAATATTTAATTAGGTGAACTAATAATACATGATTTTAGTTTTAAATTGTAATTATTAGTTTTCCAAGATTTTTTTGGTATTTTATTTATATTTTAATATTTACCATTGTTAAAATATGAATTATCAAAGCTTTATTACTTATAAAACTTTTATTAAATATTATTTATTTAAATAATCATCATAAGAATATTTGATAATAAGTTTAAGTTGTAGATTTTATTTTTCTACAAATTTTCATATATTATACACATTTTTCTGAATTATAAATCAAAAGTTATTAATTAAATAAAATTTAATCATTTATTTGATTTCTGGAATATTATTAATTGGATTATAAAATTTTATTTGTTTCCTACAGAAAATACTTTTTACACCACGCCTAGAGCTAGCCCCAGTTACTGACTAGTGGGCCATTGTCCACCTTAGCTCTCAAATGAAAGAAATGCATTAGTTACTGACCTCGCACTTACCCCGAGTCAATGACATATGGGCCCTAGGCCAGGTCATTAGCCACGTTAGCAAAGACCAGTCAAACTAGCTAACGTGGTGCGATCATGACGTCATGATGGCGTCAGCATCACCACCGCCATCGGTGAGTGGTCACCGACGACGATCTACGACGCCCTAGCAAGCGAGATAAGTCTAGTTCGAACAAGCGCAACCTACTGAACCTAAGAGTGGCAGCGCCGCTCGGAAATAGTCATCGGAGGGTCATCGGCGACAAGCTTCTACGGCGGC
Source organism: Avena sativa (assembly GCA_916181665.1). Taxonomy (NCBI): domain Eukaryota; kingdom Viridiplantae; phylum Streptophyta; class Magnoliopsida; order Poales; family Poaceae; genus Avena; species Avena sativa. The sequence goes on along the minus strand of OV702297.1, from coordinate 364,784,876 downwards.
CAGTGGCGGTGCTCAACAAAACTAGACCTACAGTGCGAATCGGCAAACAAAACTAGGGTTCAGAGATGTGCAATCTTACCCTGATGACGATAGAGTGGTCGAGGAGGCTTGGGGAGGCGTGACGACAACGAATCGACGGTAATGGCCACGACGGCTGAGGAAGAGGATCGCTCGATTTCACATGATTCCCGGCGAGCGGGCCTCCGTGCTTGGTCCTAGATGGTTTAGCCCACGACGGCGCGTCTAATGGTGGCTATTACGAGGCAAGGGGTGGTCGGAGTGGGCCGGAATGATGAACTCCGACGAGCTAGGTTTTCGGGTGCAAGAAGAAAGTGATTTTGGGAAGCGAGATTGTGGATGAGGACGACCAGGTTTGTCGCGGTGGCCTTCTTATCCTCTCCTGGCAGCGGCGACGAGTATCTTGGCACAACGACAACGATGACAGCATCGGGCGGCGGCGAACTACGCCAGCGAGCTGCCTGTGTGCGTGACGATGATGATGATGACCATTTTGCGGATAACCCCCTGACAATATTTGCTTCTCAACCCGCAGTCCTTTGCTGGCCCCACTTGTCAGTTACAGACAGAAAAGAACCTAGGCTGGTTACTGGGCTGTTGTGGGATGCATATAGGCGTCAGATAAGTATAGGGTTGTTGGGCCACGGCCAGGTTTGGTTTTTATTTGTTTTATCCTTTTTCTATTTTCTGTTTTCTTATTCAGATTTGAATTTGATTTATATTTTGAATCTTTCTTTGTATAATTTGTTTCCTGGATATTTACAACAATACAAAAAATATACCTAGTCTCATTTGTGAATTTTTATTATATCCTCTTTTTGTATTTCTTGTATTTACTTAATGTGATACCCCTTGTTAATATTTTATATAAACTTTTCTTATTATTTCTCTCTCCTTATTTTAGTTAGGGATTTCTTGAGTAATATATTCTTATTTGTTTATAACTCAACTTTTAGTGAGCTCATAGTTTGAATAGAAACTTTATATATATGTATAATGATCCTATACCATTATTTGATGCATGAAATATAAAGACATTGATATGGTGATTATTACTTCTATTAATTTGGAAAATGGCAATGTATGTGATAAACAAAGAATTTTAGGGTTTTGAATTATGAGTACTACCCTTGGCTTTAGGGTTTTGTATAAGCTTAGATTCCTTTTAAGAGTTAAGATTTAATAACTAAGCATATTGCCTTATGTATATAGTATTGGATGAAATCTCCTTTTTTAATAGAAGTTATAATTAGAGTGTTTTATAGAAGTGAACTTAAAAAAATATACTTAGGCACATATAGAGATGATGGTTGAAATTAACAGAGACATGCTTATGTAATTTGTTATAGGGAAATATTTCTATAAAGTGTTATAAGCATCAGATGATGTATCAATAGTATGAGATGGATATTATGTTTGATTTGAGATGTAGAGTTGATTGCTTAACCAGATTAAAATAGGAAAATGATTTATACATATAATTATATTTCAAAATCTTGGATCTCTAATTAAGGAATTCCTTTCCTAGATATAATACTTCTTCCTATCCCTCATCATCGTTAACATGATGAGCTTTGCTAATTTAAATCTTCTTATTCATATATCATTCCTCTAAACTCATGAATGAATCCAATGAGTTTGATACTAAAATAGTTCATAACTTCTTCATACCATGCTTGATTGCACCTACTATTCTACTATTGATAAACTTCCATCCAACCAGTAGTTCCTTCAACTTCACTCACAATCTTCCTTAATATTCCATCACTGATCTTTCTCTAAGGTTGATTATCTTTTAAGATGAATAACACTACTTCGAAACTCTATGCTATACTAGCTTTAATTGAATAATATCAGCCTATATTTACTTAACTCTCATGACTTACAATTCAATCCCTGAATTATGTTTATGTGGTTTTCAAAGACTACTCTAGGATCACTTATCTCTACTAAGGTTCCCATCATGTTCTACCCACCAGTATCACCTATACTAAATATAAGCATTCAATGTTGGTGGCCAAAACATTACCATTATAATACTTTAATCATTTATTACTGAAGTTCTTAGTTGGCTAAGCAGGGCTTTATCAATCCTACCTTTTATTGTCTGGAAATTATCTTCTTAGTATCTTATATTGGATTAAGGTTATTAATAGACTATGCCCTCATTAGAAGATTTAAGTAGATGTTCTGATAAGATCAAATAAGAGGTTAAATACTAATAGTTAAAGAATTTGTGAATCAATGGGGAATTATCCAACATTGATGAACAACAAAGTTTGAACTAATTCCATAAAGATTCTATAGAAAGATATATATATATATAGGGGATGATCTTGACTTAATCTCTTTCCAACTCCAACTCATCAAAGGAGTTTTTAAGGTTAGGTGTTACTATGATACTCATTATGTATGCAGATGGAATTAAGATATAGTGGTTACATTCTTATTATTTGTTTTATACCCTTAACTTGGTACTTATGAGTGATTATAATGAATACTATAACATGATTACCTAATGATCAAATATATTTCACATTATATTAAGGTTTAACTTATAGTACATTTGAGCTACCCTTAGATCAAATCTCTCTTACCCAAAATGGGATTTTAACAAAGGTATTATTGAAACTTATCGCGGTCAACTTGATGATCTACTTCAATTCCATCAAGCTAAGAGAAGCTTCAATCACTTTGACAAGTTTTTTGTTTAAAAGCGCAAAAATTATTCGGATTTCCTATGCATGAATGCAATGCACACATCTGGGTTCATCTTATTTCTAGGCTCTAATGCTGGGATGTTACAATAGTTCTTAGGGGAAACTCTCCCGGTGTTAATTACTATTGTAGTTGATGCTTGTGAGTGGAACCATTGGATTATTGTTTATGTTCAGATTGTTATCCATCACCATATCATCTTTGATCTTGATCTATATGATGTCTTGTGAGTAGTTTGTTTAGTTCTTGAGGACATGGGAGAAGTCATGTTGTTAGTAGTGGATTTGTGTTGCGATATTATTTAATGGTTTAGTATTTAAGTTGTGGTGCTATTCTTCTAGTGGTGTCATGTGAACGTCGACTACAAGATACTTCACCATTTTTGGGCCTAGGGGAATGCATTGTGTATTTGGATACTAATTGTGGGGTTGCCGGAGTGATAGAAACCTGAACCCCCGTTAGGACACCATTGCACAAGGGAGCGTAGGATCTCAGAGTTTAAGGCTGTGGTTAGGTTTATATCTTAATTACTTTCCTGTAGTTGCAGATGCTTGCAGGGGGTTTAACCACAAGTATTTATTAGTCCAAGTAAGGTCGGTACATTAGCACAGGTTCACCCACATAACACTTACAACACCAAAGAAGGGTACTCAGCTATTTGAAGCGAAAGCACTTGACAGAATTCCCATGTGTCCTCGAGAACGTTTGGTCCTTATAAGTATTTCCACCGGCTTGTCCTTTGCTAAGAAAGGATTGGGCCACTTGCTGCAGTTGTTCATTATCTTTATTACTTGCACTTTGTTTCTTTTCTTTATCAGAAAATCCCTAAAAATCCGTTTGCCAAGTATTTACAGAGATTTCCTGCTCCATACCACTAGTCAACAACTTCTGATCCTCGTTGGGATCGACACTCCTATTTATCGAAAGTACTACGATACACCCCCTATACTTGTGGGTCATCAAGACTATTTTTCTGGCACCGTTGTCGGGGAGTGAAGCGCTATTGAAGAGTGGAACGGTAAAGGAAACTTCTACTATGAGTATTGCTTTTATTTTTGTTTGTTAATTTGTTTCCAATATGGATAACCCACTTGGTTTTCTGTTTGGGAAAACTACTAGCACTGTTAGGGTAGTAGATGAATCACCGCCTGTTGAGATAGATCGTTTTAAGATACCTACAAGTATTGTTGATCGTGTTATGGATAATTATTATTTAGGGGATGGAACTGTCCATCCTGGTGATCACTTGCTTTTTATCCATGAATTATGCGGGTTGTTTAAGTGTGCAGGTATCACAATTGAACAGGTGAAGAAGTTACTCTCAATATCCTTGAAAGGGAGAGCTGAAGAATGGTATAAGCTGCTGAAGAATGGATAATCCATGGAATGGGAGGAAATAGTGCCTCTCTTTTATTCTAAATTCTATCCTCCCAGTGAAATTCATAAGGATAGGAATCTGATATATAACTTTTGTCCTTGTGATGGATAGAGTACAACTCAAGCTTGGGGGAGATTGAAGTTACTAATGCTTAAATGTCCTATTCATGAACTCCCTAACAATATTATTATCAATAACTTTTATGCCAGGCTTTCTCTTCATGATAAAGATTTACTAGATGCTTCTTGTGCTAGATCATTCACACATATGAAGGAAGAAGCTAAAAGGGATCTCCTAGAACGTATTCAAGAGAACACTAAAGCTTGGGAGAATGATAAAGGAAGAAAGTCAGGTATAAATTATGATTATGAATGCATAAAATCTTTTATGGGAACTGATGACTTCTGTGATATTAGTACTGAGTATGGTCTTGATTCTCAAAGTATTGTCAATTGTTTTAAGGCATTTTCCTAAAAAGAAGTGGAATAAGTACCATGCACCTTATAAAGATGTTGTTAGTCATGTTCCTGTTAGAAGCACTGAAGTTTGTACTATTGATCATATTTTGCCTGAACCTTATGTTGATAAAATACCTTTCCTAGCTAAGGTAAAGGAGTATTCTATGATGATTAGTGCAAATAACAAAGGTACAAAGAAAACTGTGGAACCTAATGAGCAAATGAATATTGAACCTGTGGTAGCTACTGTGAAAAATCTTGTCACTAGAAATATAGAGGATGAGCACATTGTCTTCTATGAAGATGCTTCTATTATTATTTATCATCCTCATAAAGCTAGAAAAGCTAGTGTCCTTGTGCTTTCTGTTAAAATTGTGATCATTGCTACTATGGTTTATGTGATATTGGTGCTAGTTCTAGTGCTATTCCTTACGATCTTTACAGGGAAATTATGCATGAAATTGGTCCTTGTGAGCTTGAGGACATTGATGTGGTTATTCACCTTGCTAATCAGGAAACCATTTGCCCTATTGGCATTGTAAGAGATGTGGAGGTTCTTTGCGGTAAGATTAAGTATCCTGCTGATTTTCTAGTACTTAATTCAACAGCTAACAAAACTTGTCCTATCATTTTTGGTAGACCTTTCTTGAACACTTGTGGAGCTATTATAGACTGTAAGAAGGAGAAAGTTTTAACTAAGTTTGATGCAGATTCTTATGAGTTTAACTTTTCCAAATTTGCTAAAGCTCCTTGTGAAAATAGCTTGCCTAATAAAGATTCTAGGATGGAACAACTTGCTTCTATTGATCCGGTTTCTGACCTTGGACCTCTTTTTGGTGATTGTAAGTATGCTCATTCTGATTACAAAGTTGTTGACAGTGACAGTTATATTGTCAACTTTATTCAAGGTGCTACTGAAAGTTATTATGAGAGAGGGAAACATGGTTTTATGCATCTCAATAATGTTAAGTTTCCCCGCTTTATGTTGAAAGCTTTGAAGTTGCATTTGTTTTGTCTTCCTATGTTGGTGCCTTTTTGTTTTAACAATTTGTTTTCTCATGATACTCCTATGCATAGGAAGTGGGTTAGACTCAAACGTGTTAGTTATTTGCTTCTTGATGCTCTCTTTCACTTCAGATATTTATCTCCTATGTGAGCATCTTTGAAACTATCAAGCCTAACTTAAAGGAATTAAAGAAAAGTACTTCTTGAGAGATAACCCAATAGTTTTGTCGAGTCTTGGAAGTTATTACCTCGGTAGTGAAAGAGAGCACTACTTTGGATGGAGCTGTATTTTTCCGTGCTTGTTCTCCAAGTTGTTACCCAAATTTCATTAGTTTTGCACTTTTTGATTTGAGCAACAGAAGATTTTCGAAAAAATCAATATTTACCTGCTGGTCTGTTTTGACAAATTTCTGCCATCATTTGAATTTGCCTCTTATATTTATTCCCTTCCAGATTCTTTTGGTTTTTTTGGAAAGGAGTTGCTACAGTAGCTTTTGTTTTGATGGGTTTCAGTTAAATTGTGAACCTAAAGGTTTATTGTTTTTGCTTACACTAATGTTGCCATTGAGATTTGTGTAATGCCTTGTGAGAAAAGAAATTTCTAGGAGAAGGAGAAAAGGAATCTGCAGAGTTCGTCTTTGAATAGGTAAAAGTGGTGAAAACAGAAGGTTCATGAAAACCCTATATTTTTATATTTTTGATGTATTTATTACATACGGAAGGTTATGAAACGATACAGAGGAGGAAACGGAGGCCAGGGTGGCCACACCCACCCCAGGAGTGGGCCCCAGCTAGCCGTGCCTGAAGGGGAGCTCTGTCTCCGCCTCGGTTTCGCACCAGTACCTTCCTTATTCATTGAAGCTTTGTAATATATATAACCCCACGGGTCCCCCGAGGTTCGTGTATCGTGTTCTCGTCTTGTTTCTGCTTTGATCTATTTATGTCAGGCAGATTCTCAGTTTTGGAGTCATAATGTCTTCCTATGGATCACCCATGGAGAAATACTCCGCGGATGTCATCAACCCATACATGTATGAGTTAAGGATTCATCCCAAGGAGTTGATTCTCAAGGATGGGGAGGTGCAGATGAGAAGGCAGTCTGGAAGATAGGATGGAAGCATTGGAGCAGGAAATTTTCAGGTACAAGAAGATGGTAGAACGTGAAGTGGACGTCATTCATAAGATAAGTTCAGAACTCATCGCCAAGCACGAGGAGGAGGTTGCTGATCTCCGAGATGAAATCTTCTCGCTTTGTCAGACCACCAACCAATTACAACCACAACTCTACGACATACACAATCAAAACTGTGAGTATGAGGCTAGATTTAATCGCATAAGCTCTGCTTCTAGTTTCAGGATTGCGGAAACCAGGACGTCCTTTTTGGATGGGGAACCTTTTCCTTGGAAGTTTGATGAAGACAAGAGAACACCACCACCGAAGGAGTAATTTGTCATCAGGTTTGGCATCCCCTTGGCTTGTTCCAAGCTTGGGGCAGTGTCGCGGTATCACATCATTATCTTTTACCTTTTACCTTTTTAGTAGATTCATATCTTTGGTAGAGAAGTTATCTTATAGGTTGGTTTCCATTGTGGAAGTATATCTCCTTTAGTTTCTATGTATCCCCTTGGTGTGAGTGCCATTATGGAATATTAATGAGAAGTTTCATCTTTTACTTTTGCACTTCTTATTTTAGTTTGCAATCTCTATTATATGACTGATCTTGTTGATCAGTATTGGTATCACTTTGGGAGCATCAAATAGATCTAAATTGGTTTTGGCAAACCGAGCTCTGGTCAGTATCAATACTTTTTGAGATTTGAAAGGAAAAGAGAAAAAGCTTACATGTATTTTGTATCATTTATTTTCTTTCTTGATTTGCTCATAAACTTAGTATTCTTTATTTAAGATCTTTTGTGTCTTTAAGGAAGATTGCATGTTTGGCTTTATCACTTGTAGGTTTGCTTGTTTCCATTAACTCTTTTTCTTGCTACCCAGCCTTGCTAGCCAAAAACCTGTTTTGAGAAGGCTTACTTCTCATGTTTCCAACCCCCTTGAACCAAACATGTGCCATTTCTATCCACCATATCTACCTATTAGCATTATTTCTATTCCAAGAAAATTCTCAAGCTTCATCTATATTTCGAATTAAAAATTATTTTGGTATGTGAAAACTAGTTAGTAAAGCTCTCACGAACTTGATGGCACACCTTATTTTCTTGCCCTAATAGACTTGAACCATTGTGTCATCGAAGTTGTATATGCTTGCATCTATACGTTGGGATTAGCAGAACCATGATGTCACGGGGAACGCTTTCAACACTTATGGATACATATCTAGTTGATATCATGCTCTTTTGTTTGCGGATCTCGTCGGTGTGAAATAAAAGGGGACCTTGTAAGTCCATGGAGTTATGTATCTGTGTTAGATAAACGCCTGGGCCGCTAGCCTATTCCATGCCTAATCATGGTGGAAACTTGTAGCATCATCGTAGTGAGCAATCTGTGAAGCATCCTCAATAAAAACCCTATGCAAATAGCAAATAAAAAGATTGCTGAGATGCTCACTGTCTACTTTCCTTGTCATTTTGATTATGGGATAACTCATGTATCATGTGTAAGGGGTACCCCGTTGGCAGTTCTTTATGATACATATATACTTACAGTGACAAGAACTTACCGGTAACTAAGGTTGAGTAGCATGAGGAGCGGCCCTTGTACTCAAGGGACATGAGATTGCCAACTTATATTTCGTCAAGCATATACTCCATCCTTGTTAACTTTAACCTTAATCACTTCAAGATGCTTATGATAGGGGCAATGAGGGCTCAAATCTAGTAAGTACCATAATCTTTTGAAGGCCCTTTATGAACTTGAAATCCCTGCTTCCCTCTATGAAGGGACCTTTCTCCTATTTTCTAAGTTGAGTCAGTAAACCTTTTTCCTCTGTATCTCCAATAAGCATTTGAGTTGTTGTGTTTCAAGCATTCATATGATGATTTATTCAATTATGTTCTTTATCTTCCTTGTTTGCACAAGACTCTTATCTATTGAGTATTACTTTGAAAGCCTTCATTGTGAAAAACCTTTTATGTTTGAGCAAAGAGTACCCTTGTTGTAAAACTTCTTCAAATATTTTTTGTGAAACTATTTGCCAGCTGTTCTCTGACCAGGAACAAAGTTTGCCAATTCCAATTATGATTTATCTTTATGCATCTCTATTGTAACTCCTCTACTTATTGCAAGCTAAGTTATATAATGGTGAGTTGCCTTCTTCTATGAGTTGTGTAATGGTGAGTTGCCTTCTTCTGTGAGTTGTGTAATGGTAAGTGTGATGCTTCTTGTCTGTATTGTTTTATCGACACTTCACTCCATAAACCTGTGGACATGTTTACTGAGCTCAGTTTTCGCTTGGGGACACGCAAAGGTCTAATCTTGGGGGGGAGTTGATACGTACAATTTGCATCACCATTTTATATCATAATTTGCCTCTCTTCATTGATATATTTCTTATCAAGAGATGTTACTTATGTCTTTTCATCTATTTTTGCATGTTGAATGATTCTTGGAGGATGAACTTCCGGAGTCAGGATTTTAATGGAAAAAGAGGTGTTTTGATGCAATTTCGCGAAGATCATAAAAATACCAGAAAAATCATGGAAAATAATATTTTCCTAGAATACGAAGAAAGCTAGAAGGGGAGGCGGAGTTGGGCCACAGGGGGCCCACACACCCCCTAGGCGCGGGCCACCTGGGCCACGCCTAGGGTGGGTGTGGCCCACCTGGTCGGCCTTCGACTCCGCCCTCTCGCCTATATATTCCTCTCGGAACCCTAAAACATAGGGGAGCGACCACAGAAAGATTTCTCCGCCTCTGCGGGGCAGAAAACACCAAGAGAGAAAGAGCTCTCCCGCAGAAAAATTTCTGCCAGAGAAATTCCTTCCCGTAGAGGGGAGATCGTCGCCATCAACACTGTCATCAAGCTAGACTTCATCGGGATCATCATCATCATCCACGCCATCATCTCCATCAGCACCATCATCACCACTTTGTCCCGCTATAACAATCGTGTTGAATACTTGCATAGTTCTTAGGGGAAACTCTCCCGGTGTTGATTACTATTGTAGTTGATGCTTGTGAGTGGAACCATTGGATTATTGTTTTTGTTAAGATTGTTATCCATCACCATATCATCTTTGATCTTTATCCATATGATGTCTTTGTTGTGGATATACCAAATGGGTATACCTACGGCATAGTCTTATACCGGCAAGCTCGGGTGGTCCACAGTTGGTGGTTAGGCCTATGGCATAACCGGACGGCTCAGTTGCTGATAGGCAAGATGGAGGTCCAGCAGGGATAAAGGAAGGTGACATGCCACCGCCTTAGATGGAAGCCAGAGCCTTGGAGGAAACGAAGACTAGTTAGTGTTAGTCTAGGACTCTGTAACCGTATTCGGCTGGGAATCTCCTTGTAACCCTAGGTCCTGGCGTCCTTATAAGCCGGCCTACGGGAGCCTTTAGGGCAGACACAATCTCATAGACAAGTGCATAGCACTACTCGCACACAACGAACCCCACAATCATGTAACTCAGCGTATTGCAATTATAGTGATTTATAGCAGGAGTAAGATCTCGCCACCGTCGTGAGATCTGAACCTGGGTAAACTGTGTCAAGCCGTCCCGAACGCTCTCCGTCTCCCCCCACGTCTCTAAACTCGCCGTTGGGATACCCCTATGGTGTACGTGTCGACAAAATCACGACAGGTGGCACCCACTGTGGGGCAAGAGGCGCTTATAGCACGGATCCAGGCGGGATCTTTCGCCGTCTTTGAAGATGGAAAAAACGCATCTCTCCCCTGGCGCTCTGGCTTCGTCATCGCTCTTGAGAGTATGAGGATGATTTATCATCTCGAGTGTATGTCCAAGTCGACGGTGTCACATGATCTACTTCATCATCTACTTCAACTCCGACCAAGAACGCTAGAGAAGTTCTGGCTGTAAAGCTCGGGGGCTCAAGCAGTTTCAAGGCGGAGATTTTTTCTTACGAGCAGTGCTGAACCCGCCGCGACCAAGTCTATTGGCGGGTAACTCTCAGGCTGTGCGGGGGAAACTTGCTTCTGTGGTGTCCGTTGCGCAAGACAGTGGCTGAGTTGGGTTTGATCTTTGATCCTCAAGTCGGAACCGTCAAACGAGACCGCGATTGAGATGAGTTTGATCTTTTGATCCTCAGATCGCGCTTGAGAAACACAATCAGGACACCGCGGGAAGCATTAATTTGTCGGTTCTAGCAGATCATGTCATAAAATCAGCTAGTTTACTGGTACAACTTCAAGAGGAGCCATGCATGTATTTTGGATCATCGAGGCGGTCGCTAGACGATGATCAAATATGCAAGGCACCTGAAGGAGCAGCACGTGCAAACCGTACGTGTGAAAGTGAAGAAGTTCTAATCCAACAAGGAATCAAATCCTTCACCGCATCGATTTCCAAGAAAAACGTACGATCTGGAGAAATCTTGGTGTTGCGCTTGTCCTAGGCAGCACACCTGATGGAACAACGTAAGCTGTTTTGTGTATACGGGGCGGCAGTCCGGCTTTGTTTCCTTCGTGATGACACGTTCGCGGTCAGCTTCCTTGTTAGTATAGATTTTCCCATCACCATCGCCTTCGCTGCTACCGCGGATAGTTTTTTCTGTGTCGTAGACTATTTCGCGATCAGATTCGTCTTCGCCGCGAATAACACCGACTTCGCTTAAACAGTTAAGTAATTATTTATATTTAATATTTTTAATTGTTTATGATCATGAGATTAAGATTGGTTTACTCATATCCTCGGTCTTTTACCGTTTTTATTTTGGTCATACCTTTTTCACGATTTGCCTTGCGCTCATGAGTATAAATTTTTTACTGGCTTGCCGTTTTAAGGCCCCGGTACCATGCAAAAAACCTGTCTTCGGACGTTAGCTTAAGTTTTCTGGATACATGTTTTTTGTTGTTTTTATGTGAATTCCAGAGTAGTGACTTCTCGGCACTCAAAGCCGGTGTTTTGGCCTTGGGTTCTGGACGGTGCCATTATGCATTATCAACCAAGGACATGGTTCTGTGCTGCGAGTCTTTCATCTCACGAAAGGTCAAGCATAAAAACAAGAATAATGGATAAGCCAACACTTGCTTAAACAAAATTTTATATAAACTGTTCAAATTAGTTGAGTTTTTTCCTTCTAAACAGTTTTATGTTATTCAACTTCTACATTGTTTCAGCTTTAAAGCATTTGTTTAAAGGCCATCTTTGTTCCGTCTTACATTTGTTTGTTGGACACGATTAAAGGAATAATTTAATAGATTTGTATTTTTTATGTATATGTTTCAGGTACATGACACTTGGACATTGCCGTGTTCCTCGGATTAAGGTGTTTTTGAGCCGGCTTTGTGCTAAACTCGACGCCTCGAGGGCTGCAATTGCAATTGTTGACCAAGACTTGAGCCGCCTTTGAGAATGTCGCATCGACGCTCGGAGGCTTGACATCTCTAATTTAAGAGCTTTGTCCCGCCTTGCATCCAAGCCAGGACAAACCTCGGGGGCTACAGTACATTGATTTCCAAGATATGGTTTAGTTCTCTTTGAGCATCAAGCCGAAAAATTCAAGTGAATTCCACCTTGACGCTCGGGGGCTACACCAATATTGAATTTTTGTGAAGTTCTCTCTAGAGCACCAAGCCGAAATAATTTTCGCCTTGACGCTCGGGGGCTACACTATTGACATTTTTACTAAAGCTACTCTGAGAGCACCAAGACGATTTTCCTTTGGAACTCCGACTTGGCGCTCAGGGGCTATAATCGTTTGATGTACAATTATGCATGTTCTTTTGAGCTTCAAGCCGCCTTCGACGAAGCCGACTCAATGCTCTGGGGCTACATATGGTTATGTCAAGAAACTTTCAAGACGGTGAAGAATCCGGCTAGTGAAACCCGGAGGCTCAACATCAACTTTGCCTTCACGGAGTTTCCTGGGTTACACGGCTCGATGGCTTAAACGTTCGTGATATGAGAGGCTCTAAGACCATAATTCGGCAATCTCTTATGTCTGTGACTTTGTTGGCTCTAAGTCGGCAGTTTGGCAGCCTTTACGATCATGGCCCGGTAGCCGTGATTTTTTCCGGCTTACATACCATCCTGCATGGATGATGATATTAAAGACGTTCCTAGAGCTTGGCAGAATAACTAATGATTCGTTAGAGAGTTCTCTGACTTGTATTCGTTTGTTGAAGCATACAAGCAACTCTCTGGCTAGGCTTAGTCGGATGAGAATATGATATGGGAGCTCTCCAAGATTCTTGGCGAAGCACGCCTACAAATTAAAGACGATGTGATACTTACGCTCAAAGCTAGACGGAGGAACGCGAGGATCTTGAAGAACTCTAGGGGCTACTATTGTGGATATACCAAATGGGTATTACCTATGGCATAGTCTCATACCAGCAAGCCCGGGTGGTCCACAGTTGGTGTTTAGGCCTATGTCATAACCGGGCGGCCCAGTTGTTGATAGGAAAGATGGAGGTCCAGCAGGGATAAAGGAAGGTGACGTGCCACCGCCTTAGATGGAAGCCGGAGCCTTGGAGGACACAAAGACTAGTTAGTGTTAGTCTAGGACTCTGTAACTGTATTAAGCTGGGACTCTCCTTGTAACCCTAGGTCCCGGCGTCCTTATAAGCCGGCCTATGGGAGCCTTTAGAGCAAACACAATCTCATAGACAAGTGCATAGCACTACTCACACACAGTGAACCCCACAATCCTGTAACTCGGCGTATTGCCATTATAGTGATTTATAGCAGGAGTAGGGTCTTGCCACCGTCGTGAGATCTTAACCTAGGTAAACTGTGTCAAGCCGTCCCAGACACTCTCCGTCTCCCCCCACGTCTCTAAACTCGCCGTTGGGATACCCCTATGGTGCACATGTCGACAAAACCACGACAGTCTTGTGAGTAGTTCGTTTAGTTCTTGAGGACATGGGAGAAGTCATGTTGTTAGTAGTGAATTTGTGTTGAGATATTATTCAATGGTTTAGTATTTAAGTTGTGGTGCTATTCTTCTAGTGGTGTCATGTGAACGTCGACTACATGATACTTCACCATTTATGGGCCTAGAGAAATGCATTGTGTATTTGGCTACTAATTGTGGGGTTGTCGGAGTGACAGAAACCTGAACCCCCGTTAGTACACCATTGCACAAGGGAGCGTAGGATCTTAGAGTTTAATATTGTGGTTAGGTTTATATCTTAATTACTTTCCTATAGTTGCGGATGCTTGCAGGGGGTTTAACCACAAGTATGTATTAGTCCAAGTAAGGTCGGTACATTAGCACAGGTTCAGCCACACAACACTTACAACACCAAAGAAGGGTACTCTGTTATTTGAAGCGAAAGCACTTGACAGAATTCCCATGTGTCCTCAAGAATGTTTGGTCCTTATAAATATTTCCACCGGCTTGTCCTTTGCTAAGAAAGGATTGGGCCACTTGCTGCAGTTGTTCGTTGTCTTTATTACTTGCACTTTGTTTCTTTGCTTTATCAGAAAACCCCTAAAAATCCGTTTGCTAAGTATTTACAGAGATCTCCTGCTCCATACCACTAGTCAACACCTTCTGCTCCTCGTTGGGATCGACACTCCTATTTATAGAAAGTACTACGATACACCCCCTATACTTGTGGGTCATCAATTTAGTATCAAGGTTATCTAAGAGCTGAAATGATTGTTTAAGAAACCGTAATGTGTGGAAGATATTGTGATATCTGAAACAATGTTTTGGTTGTAATGTGATAGAGTATAATACATGTTCTCATATTGTATGAGAATTTGCGTAGGTTGGAGATGCTAGGTGTCCTAATACTTCTAAAAGGTTTTGGGAACTAATATTATACTCGTGATTCGCCTTTATAAGCTATAGTAGCTTGATCATGAAAGTTGTCATGATAAAGATAAATAAAAGATGTACGTAATATGTTTATATACACTAAAGGATTACTAAAGAATGGTTTTTTGAAAGAACGTCAAGCATTTGATGATGGTGATCCACTTCAAAGTGCAAGTCTAAAGTTATTAGTATTTGACTATACACACTTTAGACTAAGTGTCATGTGTATGATGTCACTATTGATGTTGATAGATTCTTATAAAAGGAAAGGAACTTCTGAAAGTGAATCTATAAATTATTTGGCAGAAAAAAGGCTGGAAATGTCCAACTTAGGTATATAAATGATATACATGTTATGGTTGTATTCTTTATTTGTTAAGCAATGTGGTTTTTGGGTATTGGATACAAATTTGTTGGTATAAAGTGTCATACAGAATAACACAATTCATCATCTACAATGGCCTAAGTAACTAGCAAGAGAATATGTGATGATGTTCATCGAAAGCAAATAAAGTGTTGTTGTGTTTCTCTTTGACATTAAATCTTGCCTTCAAGATTTGTTTTAATAATTGTTATTTTAATCAGGTATTATGAGAACAAAGGTTGTTCAAATAATTGCCGTATTCCATAGAAGATGGATGATTTACAAGTCTAGTTGGAGAAATCACTAAAGGGAATATGCCCTGAGAGGCAATAATAAAATGTTTATTATGTATATTCCAAGTATATGATAGATGTTTATTTTGCATGCTATAATTGTATTAATACGAAACGTTAATACATGTGTGTTTAATAAACAAACATAAAGTTCCTAGTTATGCCTATCTCATAAACTAGTTCGTTGATTAACAAGATGATCACGGTTTCCTGATCATAGACATTGGATGTTGTTAATAACGAGATCACAACATTAGTGTAATGGTGTGATGAACATTCATCCGAAGTATAGCATTACGATCGAAGTCACTGAGTTTATATTGCTATAAACAAACTACGAAGTAATCCTAATCATTAGACCATGAGATCATGCCAATCACTAACACCGGAAGAGTTTCTTGTTGACATCAAACGTCACTCCGTAACTAGGTGATTATAAAGATGGCTTCAAAGCTACTAAAGTGTTATGTTGAGAATCATGGATCAAGAGTGGAATTTGTTCATCCCGATGACGGATAGATATGCTCTAGGCCCTCTCGGTGATATCACATTGGTTAGCTTGCAAGCAAGTGATTTGATCACTAGAATGTTATATCACGGGAAAAAGAAAAGAGTACATGTCAGTAACGAGATCAAACTAGGTATGGAGATACCGATGATCGAATCTCTAACATGTAATATATCGTGAAACAAAGGGATTAAGATACAAGCGTAAAAGGTCGCTTCCGACAATCACAGGAAAAGTCATCGTTGAATGTGTGGGAGTCAGTATGGATCTCCAGGTCCCGCTACTGATTATTGATCGGAGAAAGGTCTCGATTATGTCCGCATTATTCGCGAACCGTAGGGTGACACACTTAAGGGACACTGGCATCCAGTTGGAGCAAATGTTTCATGCCGAAAGAATAAACAAGCGCAGGAATTTATTTCACTAGATACCGAAACAGGTTTTCGGGTGAAATTGCATAAAGTGGTTATGCATGTGAAATGGAATTCTAGCAAGGGGTTATTTGTGAATGTTTGTCATTAAAGTAATTGACAAAATTCTGAATAAAATAAAAGAGTTTTGTTTAATGAGAGTTTGCATTAAATTTGGAGGAAATTTAATGGGAATTTGAGTGGACTTTTGAGTGGAGGGAATTTAAAGGACTTTTGTGAGTGGAGTGTCCACCCACATGAAGAGGGGAGGGCAAGGGGGTAGCCCCATGCGCCGGCCACCCCCTTGGGGTTCCCCCTCCTCCTATAAAAGGAGCCCCCCTCCTCACTTGTCCCTCACACCTCCTCGTGAAGGATCTCTCTCCCCCTCTAGAATTTATCCCCCATGGTCTCGGACTAGCGAGATACATGTTCCCAGTGGCTATTCGGCAAGAAAGGGTTGTGCTTCCGCTGCATCGTTGGAGCGAGGAGGCGGAGGTTGCCCGATGTCTTGTACGTGTGTGCGAGAACGGATGCGCTGCTACTTTGCGGCGCTAGGACTTCCTCTCGATCTTGAGATCGGCAAGAGATCGTCTACATCAACCACGAGTTGAACTCGTTAAGCTTTGTCGGTCTTCAAGGGTATGTTCTCTACGGATATACATCCGCCCGTTGTTTGTATCTAGTAGATAGATCTTGGTATATAGTTCCCATAGTAGGAATTTTTTTGTTTTCTATGCTGCGAACCCTACAGTGGTATCAGAGCCGGATCTATGCGTAGATACTTTACACGGGTAGTACACATATGAGTATGTGGGCGATAATGATCATGTTGTTGCTCCTTTGTTGTAATTTTGGATATTGGTGGCATAGTGGGATGAAGCGGCCCGGACAAACTTTACATGTCCTCACACATGAGACCTGTTCCACGCTTGACATGCAACTAGTTTGCATAAGTGGCTAGCGGGTGTCTGTCTCTCCTACTATAGTCAATATCTATTTTGCAAGCGAGTTGTCAACAATTTGGTTATCCTCGTTGTGGTTCATGTTCGTAGGTAAGAACGGTTCTATCTCGAAAGCCCTAAGCCACGTAAAACTTGCAATGGATAAATTAGAGGCGTCTAGTTTAGATTGTTGCTGGTCTAGTGTTATGATATGGTGATGTTGTAAGTAGAAGTATGAGATGATACTCTTACAACATACATAACGTGTAATCTCCATAGACCTTGGACTTACACATATAGGTATGATAGTGATCATACCACGGTGCACATGATAGAGATCATATGCGGGAACCATATCATTTCACTAATAAACATGTGATGTTTGATAGCATCTTATATTGCTTGTTTAGCGCTTTGTTAGCATAATAAGATGATCCCTCATTTAAGTATCAAGATAAGAATGTGTTCTTCCTTTAGTATGCACCGATTATGTTTCGTCACTCCAAGACATCACGTGATGATCGGGTGTTCTTAGATCCACGACCATATTTCGGGTGTAAAACAGTTACACACGCGAATACTAAGGTTCTAACTTGGCGAGCCTAGCATGTACAGACATGGCCTCGGAACACGGACCGAAAGGTTAAGCATGAGTCATATAGTAGATATGATGCCCATTTGATGCTCGCCTTTGAAGCTATACCGACTCACGTGATGATCGGACTTGGTATAGTGGATTTGGTTCATGTAATCACCAAAAAGGCACGAGGGATGTCGTTTTTGAGTGGGAGTTCATTCATAATATGGATTAGTTGAACTCAATCTATCATACACTTAGTCTAAACTTTATAAATTCTATTGTAGATGGCACCACCTGCTTTTAATTTCAATGTGTTCATGGAGAAAGAGAAACTAGCAACGAGCGGTAGCAACTTTACCGAATGGGCCTGAATTTGAGGATTCTCCTCTCTGCTGCACAAAATCAATATGTGCTAGAAGTGCCGTTAGGCCCCCCACCTCTTGATGATGCCCCTGACGAGGAGAAGAATGTCTATCAGACTCGTCAGGAGGACCACAACTTAGTTCATTGCGGCATATTGTATGGGCTAGAGCCGGAACTTCGAAAGCGTTTCGAAAACGACAATGCTTTTGATACAATGGGTGAGTTGAAAATGATTTTCGACACACATGCTGCTGTAGAGAGATACAACGCTTCAGAAAAGTTCTTTAGCTGCATGATGGAAGAGCACAACTCCGTTAGTGAGCATGTACTCAAGATGTCGGGTTACGCCGATAAGCTTGTGTCCTTGGGAATATCGATTCCTATTGACTTAGGCATCCATCGTGTTCTGCAGTCTCTGCCACCTAGCTATAAGAGCTTCGTGATGAACTATAATATGCAAGGCATGAAGAAGTATCTCCCCGAGCTTCTGTCAATGCTTAAAACTGCAGAAGTGGAGATCAAAAAGGATTATCAAGTGTTGATGATCAATAGGAACACTGGTTTCAAGAAAGACAAGAAGGGAAAACGGAAGGGAAG
Organism: Avena sativa; assembly: GCA_916181665.1. Taxonomy (NCBI): domain Eukaryota; kingdom Viridiplantae; phylum Streptophyta; class Magnoliopsida; order Poales; family Poaceae; genus Avena; species Avena sativa. The sequence continues at coordinate 364,766,332 of OV702297.1, read as the reverse complement.
TAAGGGCGACAAGCCGGTTGCCGTGCCTGAAAAGAAACCCCGAGTTGGATCTAAGTCTGATACCGAGTGCTACTATTGTAAGGGGACTGGCCACTAGAAGCGCAACTGCCCCAAGTATTTGGCAGACAACAAGGCCGGCAAGGCAAACAAAGGTATATATGATATACATGTTATTGATGTGTACTTGACTAGTGCTCGCAGTAGCACCTGGGTATTTGATACCGGTTCAGTTGCTAATATTTGTAACTCGAATCAGGGGCTGCGGAACAAGCGACCGCTAGCAAGGGGTGAGGTCAAGATGTGTGTCGGCAATGGATCAAGCGTTGATGTGATCGCCGTCGGAACGCTGCCTCTCCACTTTCCATCGGGATTAGTAATAAACTTGAATAATTGTTATCTGGTGCTGCACTAAGCATGAACATTGTATCTGGATCGTGTTTGATGCGAAGTGGTTATTCATTTAAATCCGAGAACAATGGTTGTTCCATTTATATGAATGAAATCTTTTATGGTCATGCACCGATGATGAATGGTTTATTTCTTTTGGATCTCGATAATAATGTTACACATATTCATAATGTTGATGCTAAAAGGATTAAACTAAATGATGATATATCCGCATATATGTGGTACTGCCGTCTAGGTCATATTGGCGTTAAACGCATGAAGAAGCTCCATTCGGATGGACTTTTGGAATCACTTGATTATGAATCATTTGATACATGTGAGCCATGCCTTATGGGCAAGATGACTAGAACGCCGTTTTTCGGTTCAATGGAACGGGCGACAGATTTATTGGAAATCATACATTCTGATGTATGTGGTCCAATGAGTGTGTCGGCGCGAGGTGGATATCGTTATTTTGTTACTTTCATGGATGATTTGAGTAGATACGGTTATATCTACTTAATGAAACACAAGTCTGAAACCTTTGAAAAGTTCAAGGAATTTCAGAATGAAGTGGAAAATCATTGTAATAGAAAGATCAAATTTCTACGGTCCGACCGTGGAGGTGAATATCTAAGTTATGAGTTTAGCACTCACATGAAAGAGTGTGGAATTGTTTCACAACTCACACCTGCTGGAACAGCATAGCGAAATGGTGTGTTGGAACGTCGTAATCGTACTTTATTAGATATGGTTCGATCTATGATGTCTCTGACGGACTTGCCGTTGTCATTTTGGGGCTATGCACTAGAAACTATTGCATTCACTTTAAATCGGGCACCATCTAAATCCGTTGAAAAGACACCGTATGAATTGTGGTTTGGAAACAAACCTAAGCTGTCATTTCTTAAAGTTTGGGGATGCGATGTTTATGTGAAGAAACTTCAACCCGATAAACTCGAACCCAAAGCGGAAAAATGCGTCTTCATAGGATACCCTAAGGAAACTATTGGTATTCCTTCTATCACAGATCTGAGGGTAAGGTTTTTGTTGCCAAGAATGGATCCTTTCTAGAGAAAGAGTTTCTCGCGAAAGGTGTGAGTAGTCGGAAGGTAGAACTCGAAGAGGTTATTGAACCTTCTCTTCAAAGTATGGCGAGTAGCACAGCGCCAGAAGTTGTTCCGGAGTTGGCTCCACCTGTTGAAGAGGGAACTAATGATAATGATCATGAAACTCCGAAAGAGAGTACTACCAAACCTCGCAGGTCTAGCAGGACGCGTGCAGCCGAGCTGTACGGAAATCCTGTCATGAATTTCATGGTTGATGAAAATGATGACCCTGCGACGTATGAAGAAGCGATGATGAGCCCGGATTCCAACAAATGGTTAGAAGCCATGAAATCCGAGATGGAATCCATGTATGAAAATCAAGTTTGGAACTTGGTGGACTTACCTCACGACCGAAAGGTCGTGGAGAACAAATGGATTTTCAAAAGGAAAACTGATGCTGATGGTAATGTGACCGTCTATAAAGCTCGACTTGTCTCAAAGGGGTTTCGACAAATTCAAGGAGTTGACTACGATGAGACATGCTCTCCCGTAGTGATGCTAAAATCAGTTAGGATTATGTTAGCAATTGCTGCATATTTCGATTATGAGATATGGCAGATGGATGTCAAAACCGCATTTCTCAATGGTAATATTGAAGAAGAGTTGTATATGATACAACCAAAGGGTTTTGTCGATCCTAAGGATGCTAACAAGGTGTGCAAACTTCAGTGATCCATCTATGGATTGAAGCAAGCATCACGAAGTTGGAATCTCCGCTTTGATGAGGTGATCAAAGAGTTTGGATTTGTCCAAACTTATGGAGAAGCTTGTATTTACAAGAAAGTGAGTGGGAGCAATGTGGCATTTCTGATATTATATGTGGATGACATATTATTGATCGAAAATGATATAGAGCTTTTAAACAGTGTTAAAAGTTATCTAAACAGCAAATTTTCAATGAAGGACCTAGGTGAAGCGTCATACATATTAGGCATAAAGATCTATAGAGATAGATCTAGGCGCCTAATAGGCTATCGCAAAGTACATACCTTGATAAGATTTTAAAGAAGTTTAAAATGGAAAAGAGTAAGAAGGGGTTCTTACCTATGACACAAGGCACGACATTGAGTAAGACTCAAAGTCCGGCTTCGGCGGAAGAAAGAGAGATAATGGACAAGGTCCCCTATGCTTCAGCCATAGGCTCTATAATGTACGCCATGCTATGTACAAGACCGGATGTGGCACATGCTATTAGTTTGACTAGTAGGTACCAATCGGATCCAGGTTCAGAACACTGGAAAGCGGTCAAGAATATCCTAATACACTTGTCAAGTGTATATGTGCACTAGTTTGGCAAAGAGATAGTGAAATACAAGTGGTAACGGTGCCAGAAAATAGCTTGACGGTGAGGTAAAGAGTAAAGGCAAAAAGATGGAAGCAAGCAAACATGCAACAGATCGAGATGCAAATGGTGTTTCAATGCTTAGAAACAAGGCCTAGGGATCATACTTTCACTAGTGAACACTCTCTCATATAAATATATTCTCTTCATGATACTACCCTGAACTACTCTCCGGTTGGACACTCTAATCCATGGTAGGGCTATAACAGCACACCTCAAAGTCCACCTTTCCCAATCTAGATAACCCCATACTATCACCTTGAGCTCTAGATGGTTCCAACAAACACCACAATTTCATAGAGAAATCCATCTCCAAATATAACTCATCACAAATATATATGAACTCTACCTTAAGTGCCACACACGGTGTGCACGCTGTCACTTTCACACATGTGGGGAAAAGCATAGATCTATTAAAGCACGATGAGTATTTATGTAGACTCTATCCTAAGTGCCACCATGGCGTGCACGCTGTCACTTTCACACACATGGGGAGAGCAGAGATCTATTGAAGCACTTGAGTAACAGAGTGGATCTACTTGATTACAAATCTCATGACCAGAACAAGATCATGCATAGAGAGCGATATAAACACATAGCTACCGGTAGAGCCCTTAGCCTCGAGGAAGAACTACTCCCTCCTCATCATGGGAATCAGCAACGGTGATGGAGATGGTGGTGGAGATCGATGGACATGGCTCCGGGGGCACTTCCCCGTCCCGGCAGGGTGCCGGAACAGAGACTTTCTGTCCCCTGAATCTCCCCTTCTGGTGGCGGCGCTGTGGAACTTTTTCTAGAAGTATGATGGATGATTTAGGGTTTTCTCCCCGAGGGCTTCTTATAGGTGCATAAGGCAAGGTCGGTGGAGGGCCAGGGGGCCCACACCCCCTGTAGGCGCCACCAGGTCTTGCTCGCGCCTGGGGGGTGCGGCCACCCTGGTGCCCTACTCCATCTCTGCTTCGTGGTTCTGTGTTGCTCTGGGAAAATAATGACTTTGGCTTTTGTCTCGTCCAATTCTGAGAATATTGATTTTTTGCCTTTTCTGGAACCAAAAATAGAAGAAAACAGGCAACTGGCACCGTGGCATCTTGTTAATAGGTTAGTCCATAAAAACATCTAAAAACACCTCAAAGTGCAGACAAAGCAAAGAAAAGTAGATACTAAACAAGCATGGAACATCAAAAATTATAGATACGTTTCCGACGTATCAAGCATCCCCAAGCTTAACTCCTGCTCGTACTCGAGTAGGTAAGTGATAAAAAGAATAATTTTTGAGGTGACATGCACCATCAAAACAAAGATCAAACCATTTCCAAGCACTGAAAGCTGGGATCAAAGAACTCTAAACATGAGCATGAAAGATGGAGTTCTAACAGTAAGACAAAGTAACTATGCATGCAACATGAAAGGTTACAAACAAAGATCATGAATAACAATGCATTGTAAGTCTTTTGTTTGTTTCACATATAGAAAACATAGCATAGTGGCATTCAGCTTGTCCCTCATGGAGTAGCAAATAGATGCATAGGACACCTTCAACGTTCATAAGAGTGACTAGATACAAATTGCACAAGAACAAGTAATATCAACAATATGAATCAATCAATAAGTTTTGGGACACTACACACAAAATGGCAACTATGCTCTCTTAATGGTGCCTAAAGGTAGAAGGTGGAGACTCAAATAACGGCGGAAGAAAAGACCTTTATAAAGGGAAGCAGGGATTTCAAGTTTAAAAAAGATCTTCCAAAAATTATGGTACTTGTTAGCTTTCAGCCCTCATTGCCCCTATCATAAGCATATTGAAGTGATTAAGGTTAAAGTGAACAAACTATGGAGTATATGCTTGACAAGGTATAAGTTGGCAATCTCATGTCCCTTGAATATGAGTGCTGCACCGCATGCTACTCAACTTTAGTCACCTGTAAGTTCTTGGCATAGCATGTGTATCATAGAGAACCGCCAACGGGGTACCCCTTGCACATGGTACAGGAGCTATCCCATAACCAAAATGACAAGGCAAGCAGACAATGATCATCTCAGCGATCTTTTTATTTGCTATTTGTATAGGTTTTTATTGAGGATGCTTCACAGATTGCTCATTATGGTGATGTTGCAAGTTTCCACCATGATTAGGCATGGCTTAGGCTAGAGGCCTAGGCATTTATCTAACACAAAATACATAACACCATGGACTTACAAGCTCCCTTTTTATTTTACACCGGCGACATCCATAGACAAAAGAGCATGATATCAATTGTGTACAGAGTACAAGTGTAATGTTGAAAACGTTCCCCATGACAGGACGGTTCTGCTAATTCCAACATATAAGTGCAAGCATATACAACATAGATGACACAATGGTTCAAGTTTATTAGGGGCAAGGAATATAAAGTGTGGCATCATGTTTGTAAGGGCTTTAATCACTAAGTTTTCACATAACAAAATACTTTTTAATTGGAAGATAGATAAAAACAAGAATATACTTGGAATGGTGTAACACACCATGCATAGGAATTTATAGTGGACACTTTGGAATAACTTGGTTTCTTAGGAGTTGGATGCATGAGTAGAGCTTACTCATACAAGTGGAGGCTAGCAAAAGACTGGGAGCAACTAGCTAAGAGAGCAATAATGGCCATATTCATGTAGAGCGACAAAACATTACTAATCAAATCATAGAGTGGTACTACAAGTCAAGGACTAAATGATCATAGAGGCTATGGTGACTTGTTCATAATCATAACATGGTGTGATTATGTGCCAAGTCAACCCAAACAAAGCTTCAAAGGAGAATACCACAATATTATGCTTTTGTATGCTAAAACAATGCATGATTCCTTCAAGGCACATTAAGCAATCATAATTGTTTGGAACAATTCATGCTATAAAAATAATCACTAAGCATAAGGTCAAAACAACATCTAGCATGACATGATAAAGTCTAAGCCACAGTCAAAACAAGCTCCCTTTTGTACCACTATAAGCATAAAACTTCCTACTCTTTTCCAACACCAATCAACTTATTAGAAACAACTCACCAAGATAATAATTAATAAAGATCAGTGAGCATGTCTCACAAATCCACAAAGAAGAACTAAAAAGTTCTAAGCTGAAAGCACAAGAAAACTAAGGCTAAACATAGTGCTAGCAAAGGAGAACACTCACAAAACAATAAAAATGAAAACTAGAGTGTTCTAGGAAATGAAAACAGAGTGTGTCTCTCTCCAAAAGAAGTGTGTTGGGATCCAACCAACTTATTCAAGCAAACTAAGCAAACAAAAACAAAAAACAAAAACTAAGACGCTCCAAGAACAACATAATAGTGCATGAAGCAATAAAAATAAAGTGTCTAGAAAGACCTGAGATTTTTATTGATGAAGAAGGGGATGCCTTGGGCATCCCCAAGCTTTAACGCTTGTACCTCTTGAATGTTTCTTGTGGTGACACGGGGTGGCATCCCCAAGCTTGAGCGTTTGTCCATTCTTCATCTCATTACATCATTCTCTCTCTACACCTGAAAATTTTCCTTCATATAAAACTTCACACAATCTTCATTAGCAACATTAGTGTATTCAAAAGATAATAGACCTTCGGGTTTAGCTTTCGAACAGAAAAACTTTCACTAAAAACACAAGCTACTGTAGCAATTCCCTCAACAAGCTCAATTTCCCAAAAAGAACCCAAAAAGGAACCAATAAGAAGCAAATGCAAATAATGGCAGAAATCGGTCAAAACAGACCAGCAGGTAGAAACCGATTTTTCGAAGACCTTTTGTTGCTCAAATCAAAAATTGTTGAACTAACGAAAGTTAGCTAACATACTGGGGGATTTTTCGTAAATTTTCAGATCAATCGGACTTATAGAGACTCCTCACAAATTTTTATGGTGAAGTACAAAAATCTGTTTCGGGACAGCAACTCCCTAAATCTTACTTCCCTCTCATTAGAGGTCATTCTTGGGACAAAAGGCAAACAAAAAGGATAAGGAGAGGTCATTACTAAAGTAATAACTTCTAAGATGCAAGAAACTCTTGGGTTATCTCCCAACAAGTACTTTTCTTTAACGCCTTTAAGTTAGGCTTGATAGTTTGAGAAGATGCTCACATAATGAATATGAATTGAAGTAAAAGAGAGCATCAAGAAGCAAATTCAAAACACATTTAAGTCTAACCCACTTCCTATGCATAGGAATCTTGTAAAGAAACAAGTCATGAAAGCACAAAGCAACAAGCATAGGAAAGCAAAACAAGTGCAACTTCAAGACTTTCAACATAAAGAGCGGAAACTTAATATTGTTGAGATACATAAGACCATGTTTCCCTCTCTCATAATAACTTTTAGTAGCAACATGAATAAAATTAACAATATATCTATCACTTAAAACATTCTTATCATGAGCCACATGCATAAAATGATTATTTCTCTCCACATAAGCATAATCATTCTTATTAATCATAGTGGGAGCAAATTCAACAAAATAGCTATCATTATTATTCTCATCTCCATAATCATCAAATATAGGAGGCATATTGTAATCACAATTGATTTCCTCCTCAATAGTAGGTGGACTGAAAATATCATATTCATCATTGTAATCATCATAAATTGGAGGTTTGGTATCATCATAAGCAATAGAATAGCTATCTTCTGAAGCTGGGGCACTAAAAGATCATTTTCATCAAAAAAAGCTTCCTCAAGCTTAGACTTTTCCATAGCATTAGCAACAATAGTGTCCAAAGAATTCATACTAATGACTTTGCTATTAGCATGCAAATAAAGCTCCATAGATTTTTTAATTTTCTCTTCAAACACTTCATGTCCTAACTCAAGATAGATACTATAAAGCTCTCTACTTTTGTTGTTGTTTTCCATTAAGCCTAACTAGTGGAAATAAGAAACAAAAAGGCAAAATTGCAGAATCTACATGAAATAACTTCGAGCACTCAGACCGGAGGATGTGAGTACCTTTTACCTTACCTCCCCGGCAACGGCGCCAAAAAAGAGCTTGATGTCTACGTACTTCTATTCTTGTAGATAGTTGTTGGGCCTCCAAGTGCAGATGTTTGTAGAATAGCAGCAAGTTTCCCTTAAGTGGATTACTGTAACATCCCAAAAATACTAAACTTGGATCATCAAACTCTAATCATCAAATTTAGGGTTAACAAAAACTTTGCTAAATAAAAATATGAAAGCATGCATGTGTGTATGCATCCCATTTTGAATTCTTTTGAATTGCCTTGTTTATGTGTTTCTTTGCTTGTAAAATGTTTCTTAGGTGAAATAAATATCATCTAAACAATTCCCAAACTTTTCTTAAAGACAAATAAATCAAAACAAAGCTAAATGAGTGAATGGTCATTTTGACCAATTTAACTCCCATGCCTAGTTTGGATGTCTCAAACTTTCAGAACTTAATAGAAACCTTTCTGGATCTTTGCACCCCTTGATTGTACTCATAACAAAGTATCAAGGCCCACTTTGTGATCATCCAGAAACTTTCAAATGCATAGTTTAAATGGCAATTCAAAATTGAATCTTTATCATATGAGAAGATCCCACTTTTTCAAAAACCACTCAAACAAGCTCAACTTTCAAAACCCAAGCATCTGCAGACTCACCAGCACCAACCTAGCACACCCACCAAAAATCTTTTCCAAATTCAAAACTTGAGTTTTTGCGGCCATTTGATCAAACACTTGGCAGACACAAATCAAACAAAATCCAAACACTATTGTGAGCAGTGATTGAAGCCTAACTTGTTCCCTCTCTGGTTACAACTAGGTTTTAGTAGATCATCTAGCTCAATTGCACACCCTTAGCCTCACTGTAAGCTTGGCATTGCCATCAATGGTGAGCAGGCCGAATGCACACTTGTCACCCCCATGTCGACAGCAAGCTAGGAGGAGAAACAAGCCTAGCCAGCATGTCTGGGAGCAAGCCAACACCCCACCGCCACTCCCTGTCCAGCGCTCGAACGTTGCCAGCCACTGGACCACGCGCACGAACCATGCTAACCTCGCCAGCAACCATGCCGAGAGCACGCCCCGTGCGCCACGCTCGACCGACGCCCACAGACCGCGCGCCGCCCTTGCCGCGTGCATACGTGATCACCACCGTCCTAGCAACCCCGCAGACACGCTCGCTCACCATCGCACGGACCACGCGTTCTGTGCGCCATTAAATTTTCCGTCGGGCACGCGCAGAGCACCGTCGCATTCCTACCAAACCGCACTGCCCCACGTCTCGCCACCGTGTCGTTGAGCATCGCTAGAGAGCACCGCACCGCCCCCTACCATCTCCCATGCCGATAGCCGTCTGTACCATCGACCACGACGAGCTCACCTTGCACCCCGTCGGTCCCCTCTCGCCACTATAAATAGACGCCACCCCCCAGCCGAATTGAGCACACCATCTCACTCCGCTCTCCTCAGTGATCGTGCCACACCGTTCCCGGAGCAAGGCGAGCAGCACTTTGCCGGAATTTCACCGGAGCACGCCGCTACTGGAGAAGAAGGGAGCCAGGGATTGGAGCCACCCCGGGAGAAGCTACTGGTACCAGGAGGTTCGTCGTCGTCGACTTCGTCGTTCGCCCGCCTCGCCGACCCTCGCCTAAACCCCGGTGAGCCACCAACGACCCCTACTGGCCACGCTAGGTTTCTGTCTCGCCGGCGTTGCCCAACGTCGACGATGACCCTCAGCCGTTGGATTAGAACCAGATCGAACGCACCACATCGTCCCATACCGCTTCGCACCCCCCTGTCTCACTGACGCGTGGGGACAGCCACTTACGTAGCCCGCGGAAGCACTGTGCTTAGCAGGCCGGCCCGTTAACCTTTCCCGCGCAGCCCAGTTATTTGAATTAAACCTTTTCCATTTTATTTCAAACACACTTCTGTACCCAGTTTCAAAAATCAACCCAGATCGATTCAGTGCACCAAATTGAATGAAACTAATTTTGTTAGAAAGGTCTTGAAATGCTAAATCCAAGCCCGTTGGATTCAAGTCATTTGGATCTGTAGATCACCCTTGGTAAAAATAACAAGGTAGAAGCTTTTCTGCATTCAAACATTTTTCAAATTAAAACCATAATAGCTTTTGAGTTGATTCCAACTCTCAAAAATCACATTTAACCATACCTTTAAGAATATATAAAAATATATAGGTTTACTTACAGAAATAATGTTCAAGTAATAAAATAATGCTACATAGGCATTTCTAGCCACTTTAATTAATTAAAATAAAAGGGTAAAACCTTATTAAATTGTGACACCACTTTAAATCACATTCCCATGGACTAAAATATGTGGTGATGACATGTGTCAACATGATCCCATGTTTGGTTTGGAGAATATTAAATCTTAAGTAATTTTTCAATGAGTATAAATTACTTTTCTAAAAATAAAAGAAATTAAACCAAGCTTTAATCTTGTAATATTAGTGATGATGCTAGATCATCTATAGGACCCTTTGGTGTGATGATTGCAAGTGGTTAAGTATTGTTTGGTGATTGAGTACATCGTATTTATTTATAGACGCTAGTACCGACCAAGGATACGAGTAGGAAGGAGGATACTACGAAGAGGAAGCCGAGGAGAACTTCAACCACTGCTCTGCACAAGGCAAGCTTATACTGATATTGTGCAAGCCAATACTTGCAAGCTTTACTAATCAAGTTGACCTATGCAAGCTAACACTTGCAAGATACTCTACCTTAGCAAGCCTTACTATACAAGTTAACCTTGCAAGCCAATACTTGCTACCATGCCCACTATATGCCTTAAAGCATATATGATCATAACCCCTTGATAAACCAATCCTAGTTTTACTTGCAAGTTTATTTCTTTATTTCTTTATCAAAGATCTTACTTAGAGTTTACTGGAATAAATGGTAGATACTAGAAGGATAATTGAAGGTTGCATAAAGAGCATAAAATTTGGCCTAAGCTAGATAATCTTGATGTCATCCTAAGGCATGAGATTAAACTTAGTTAAACCCCAATAGTTTACCACCACTCATTAGTGCTTATCCCCACTTGTAGATGCTAGTGCTAAGCATAAAACTTGATCAACATTAGATTGGAATACTTGGTGAAAATGGTTATGAAAACCTTAGAATGATTGATCATTCTACTGAGATGTTTTGACATGTGTTTCCGAACACCTGATGATTTTGGTGATGAAAATGTTGAGGCAGGAGCCTTAGCCCTTTATAAAACTGATGGTTCTCTGGATGCAATACCATTCCAATTTTATCGTGCAACCAAAATACCTGAACATTGGGTAGGGCTTGACTGGAAACTTATATACCTTAGTATTAGTTCCCTCACGGCCAAGGTCTGAGCTGAGGCTACCATGTGAAGATTGTCCACCTATGCAGTACCCAAGATGACAGTTGGTCATGGTTGGGAGGCCAAACTCACAGGAGAGGTGCTTATACTAGGGCGTGTAATTGAAAGGTTAGGATTGATTATCCGCATACTGAGTATGGTGAATTCAGGATTTGTTCCTGACGGATGTATCGAATGTTGTGGTGGAAGTGTACAATCTCTGCAGAGTGTCAAACTATTTGAATAGCTGCGTCCGTGGTTATGGACAGTTGGAGTGGCCATACTGTTCCCCTGTCAGACTTTTCAAAAGACTTGTGAAATGAATTGAGACTTTGACTTGACCAAAACAGAGTTGTGATATGAAATACAAGATCCCACTTAGGTGTTATAAAACTTTAACTAGCATTCGTTGCTTCCAAACTTAGTAGAGATAAATCTGGCTTTTGCAAAACAACCCTAGAGAGCCTAGTGTCCTATTATCAAAAACCCCTTTCACTTGTTAGTATTAGTTTGCGAGTACTTAAAGAGTACTCATAGCTTTGTCCCTGGCTATTCCCATGGCCAGACTATGAAGAGGAGTACCTGGAGGATGGGCCCCAGGAAGGTTACGACAACTAGGATCATCTCCCATTGTCAGCATTGCCTGTGACCCCGAAGATGGAGCTTCGCCTACGCTACCGTTATTATTACGTATTCCGCTGCTTGATGTTGTATTAAGAACCGGATCATGAGATCACTATTTGTGTAAGAACTTATGTACGGTTTGTAATGGATGATGTACTATGGTATCCAATTCTGTTATGTCTCGCAAAAATGGTAATCCTAGGATTGCGATGTATGGCATAACATGCATCTAGGATTAAAAATCCGGGTGTTGACAATTACCCAAGGTTTATCGAACTCAGGGAGGAAGTGGTCAAAGGTATCCCTCTCAAGCAACCCTGCAATCAAGATACAAGAAGTCTCTTGTGTCCCCAACACACCTAATACACTTGTCAGGTGTATAGGTGTACTAGTTCGGCGAAGAGATAGTGAAATACAAGTGGTAATGGTGCCAGAAAATAGCTTGACGGTGAGGTAAAGACTAAAGGCAAAAAGATGGAAGCAAGCAAACATGCAACAGATCTAGATGCAAACGGTGTTTCAATGCTTAGAAACAAGGCCTAGGGATCATACTTTCACTAGTGAACACTCTCTCATATAAATATATTCTCTTCATGATACTACCCTGAACTACTCTCCGGTTGGACACTCTAATCCATGGTAGGGCTATAACAACACACCTCAAAGTCCGCCTTTCCCAATCTAGATAACCCCACACTGTCATCTTGAGCACTAGATGGTTCCAACAAACACCACAATTTCATAGAGAAATCCAACTCCAAATATAACTCATAACAAATATATATGAACTCTAGTTTAAGTGCCACACACGGTGTGCACACTGTCACTTTCACACACGTGGGGAAAAGCACAGATCTATGAAAGCACGATGAGTATTTATGTAGACTCTAGCCTAAGTGCCACCATGGCGTGCACGCTGTCACTTTCACACACATGGGGAGAACAGAGATCTATTGAAGCACTTTAGTAACATAGTAGATCTACTTGATTACAAAGCTCATGAACACAACAAGATCATGCATAGAGAGAGAGAGATGAACACATAGCTACCGGTAGAGCCCTTAGCCTCGAGGAAGAACTACTCCCTCCTCATCATGGGAATCAACAATGGTGATGGAGATGGTGGTGGAGATCGATGGAGATGGCTCTGGGGGCACTTCCCTGTCCCGGCAGGGTGCCGGAACAGAGACTTCCTGTCCCCCGAATCTCCCCTTCGGTGGTGACGGCACTGCGGAACTTTTTCTGGAAGTATGATGGATGATTTAGGGTTTTCTCTCCGCGGGATTCTTATAGGCGGAGGAGGCAAGGTCGATGGAGGGCCAAGGAGCCCACACCCCCTGTAGGCGCCACCAGGGCTTGTCGGCGCCTGGGGGTGCAGCCACCATGGTGCCCTACTCCATCTCTGCTTCTTGGTTCCGTGTTGCTCCAGGAAAAATAATGACTTTGGCTTTTGTCCCCTCCAATTACGAGAATATTGATTTTCTGCCTTTTTTGGAACCAAAAACAGAAGAAAACAGGCAACTGGCACTATGGCATATTATTAATAGGTTAGTCCAAATAAACATTGAAAAACACCTCAAAGTGTATACAAAGCAAAGTAGATACTAAACAAGCATGGAACATCAAAAATTATAGATACGTTTCCGATGTATCAGCGGTCTATGTATCTTTTTATATTGCCCAATCAAATCTCATGCGATCATGAATGTCTAGTATTGCATTATTATTCCTTGCTCTGTCCTGTCAATTGCCCTGCTGTAATTTGTTTACCCAGCATGCCATGTTTGTTTATATTAAGGAGAACACCTCTAGTGAACTATGGACCCCGGTCCAATCTTTACCATTGATACATCTTCTACTATTACTGTTTACTTTCTGCAAACCACCATTATCTTCCACACCATACAGTTAATCCTTTGTTTTCAGTAAACCGGTGAGATTGACAACCTCATTGTTCGCTGGGGCAAAGTCTTGAGTTTGTGTTGTGCAGGTTTCCGAGTTGCTAGCAACACCTTTGAGTCGTTTCCTTTCTCCTACGGGTTCGATAACCTTGGTTTCTTACTAAGGGAAAAAATTGCTGTTGTGCTCATCATACCTTCCTCTTGGGGTCTCCCAATAAAGCTCAACAATCAGCTGAGCCATCGTCAAGCTTTTTCTGGCGCCGTTGCTAGGGAGGCTAAGGACGACTTCACAAGGGGAGTCATTCACAACCTTTATCTTTACTTTGTTTTGTTTTCCTTAGTTACTGTTGCTTGGTTTTGTTTGCATCTTTTTATCAAAAACTCCAAAAAAATAGTTTAGTTTGGTTTACCTTTTCTTATCAAAAACAGAAAAAAAAATAGTTCCTACTCTAGTTGCTGCTGTTGTTGGTTTGCTCCACTTCTGCCAAAATGAACTCTGCTGAGAACACCAAGTTGTGTGACTTCACTAGCACAAACAACAATGATTTCCTTAGTACACCTATTGCTCCACCAGCTCCAGATGCTACCTTTTATGAAATTAAGCCTGCTTTGTTGAATCTTGTGATGAAAGAGCAATTTTCTGGTGCTAGTTCTGATGATGCTGCTGCCCACCTCAATAACTTTGTTGAACTTTATGAGATGCAAAAATATAAGGATGTAGATGGAGATATTATTAAGCTCAAGTTGTTTCCTTTCTCCTTGAGAGGAAAAGTTAAAGAATGGTTGCTATCCTTGCCTAGAAATAGTATTGATTCTTGGATTAAGTGCAAAGGTGCTTTTATTGGAAAATACTATTCTCCTGCTAAGATTATATTTATGATAAGTGAAATAATTAAATTTAAACAACTTGATAATGAACATGTTGCTCAAACTTGGGAAAGAATGAAATCTTTGGTTAAGAGATCTCCCACTCATGGACTTACTACTTGGATGATTATCCAGACTTGTTATGCAGGTTTCAACTTCTCTTCAATAAACCTATTGGATTCAGCCGTTGGAGGTACCTTTATGACCATTACCTTGGGGGATGCAACAAAGCTCCTTCATAATATGATGGTTAACTATTCTGAATGGCACACTAAGAGAACTCCACATGGTAAGAAGGGAAGACCTTTTCTTAGAACTATTGGTGCCATCATTGATATAAAAGAAGGCACCATTAAATATCAATTTCCATTCAAGAAAGGTATTGAACACTTCCCTATGAGGAGAGAGAAGTTGCTTTTTGCTCCTCCTTTGAAAGCAATGTTTGATGTTAATGCTTCTTCATTTGAAAATACTTGATTCTTGCTTCTTGTGCCTAACTTAAAGGCATTAAAGAAAAGTACTTATTGGGAGATCACCCAAAAGTTTTCTTGAGTCTTGGAAGTTATTACCTCTGTAATGGCCTCTCCTTATTTTTTTATTTGCTTTTTGTGCCAAGAATAACCTCTAATGAGAGGGAAGTAAGATTTGGGAGTTGCTATCCCAAAACATATTTTTGTGCTCCACCGTAAAAATTTGTGTAAAATATCTGTAAGTCCGATTGAGATGTAATTTTCTGAATAAATCCCCCAGGTCGTTAGATAACTTTCGTTAGTTCAACACTTTTTTATTTGAGCAACAGAAGGTCTTCCAAAAAATCGGTTTCTACCTGCTGGTATGTTTTGACAGATTTCTGCCATTATTTGCATTTGCTTCTTATTGATTCCTTTTTGGGTTCTGTCACATCCCAAAATTTTCCAAATTTTGAAATGTGAAAAATAAATAAACAAATTAAACAATTGATGAAATTTAGGGTGAAAAGAAACTTTTTGTTTCTAAATGGAAACATTAAAACCCATCTTGAACAAACCTTGAATGAAAAGGGAATCCAACAAATTTCAATCAAGTCAAATGCATTCATCAATAAATGAATCTTGAAATTTAAACACTTGGAAAAGTTAAACCAAAACCCTAAAACCTAATGGAATAAATCATTTCCAAGATCTCTCTAAGACTATGGATTTGTTCCATATAAAAATTTGTCAAGAAACATTTATAAAAGATCAAGAATGATAAATAAAAATATTATAAAACCATAGAAATTGGTTTCATTTAGTTTGGACCCTTGGATCAAATCTTATGAATTTAATAAGATAAAGAAATTAAATTTCAAAGCTAATAAAGCCCCTATCTAAAATCCATACCAAATTGTGAGCAAAATAATCCTAACAAGATTTAAAAGTATAAACAAATATTAAATAAAATCCTACAAATTGGAATCACCAATTTTGGAACTATAAATAAAAAGATATGGATTTTATAAGATAAAGAAAGAAAGAAAGAAATAAGGAATATTTAAAAGCCAAATTAAATCTTGGCCAAATCCATAAACAAATAAAATAAAAGATTATTGAATAATAAATAAGAGTAAAATATTATTTAAATAAAATCATAAGGATTGAATATTATCTAGTTTTATTTAAATAAAGACAAATTGCCTAAAAGTAAATAAATAATAAATCCTAATAAAATTATTCAGAAGACAATTTAAACCTTAAGTTAAATCCATAAGCAAATGGAATAAAGATAATCCAATTAAAATAAAAGTATAAAGAATATTCAAATAAAAATTATATGGCATCATCCAAATTGTATTCCATTTGAATAAAGACAAAATCCCTAATAGAAATGATTAATTAAATCATGGGAAAATAATAAATTGGAATTTTCCCAAAGTGGATTAAAAAGTTATCTAATTGACTTAAAAGGAATAAAAGAATTATTTGAATAAAATTAATATGGAATTAAAACCATATTAGATTTTATTTGAATAAAGACAAATGCTTAATTTAAATGAATATTAAATTATATTAAAATGTTTTAATAATTCAAAGTGAATTATTTAACACACTTTTGAATAAATAAAACCTACTGAAAAAGGTTTGGTGAAAATTAGAATTTAAATAGGAGTTTGAAAATATAATTAAAATCTTATTTGAATAAAGGCAAGTACCTATTATAAATAAATAATAAACCATAAATGAATAAAAGAATTATTCCAAAAATGGTCTTTAAAATATATGTTTAAACAGTATAGAAGCATACTGAAAGTTTGGGAAAAGTTTGAATTCAAACAAGTATTTGAATCAATTGAACAAATTCAAAACAGAATAATCAAAAAAGAAAAAGAAACAGAAACAGAATAAAAAAAGGGAAAGAACCAGCCAAGCCCAACCTAGCCCAACTAAGCCCAGCGAGCCCACCTCCCACTCTCTCCCCCGAACCATTTTTCACTCGCAAAAAAACCCGCGCAGACGCTGACCAGAGGACCCTACTTGCACCTTCTCTCACTCGCTGACGCATGGGCCACTACCACGCAGGCATCATCGTCCCCGCGAGACCACGCCCTGATTTCCTCTTGGCCCTTTTCTGTTGTTAACTCCCCGGCATAATTCGCGGTAATGGCTTAGTGATTATCGCTCGCGACCACGCTCGATTTAGCGCCTGTCTCTCCTCCCCATTTCTCCTCACTCGCCCCTTATTCTCTGCCTCCAGGCCGTTCCAATTCGAGCTGAAACCACCTCTGCCTCCGACGAGCTCAACGGCGAATTCTGGCGTCCCTCACCACCCCTTGCCTCCTAGTTTCCACGAGGACACTCCCCATCTCCCCACGCATCTCCCAGTACCACCCACTCGCTCGCGCACTCTCCTAAACATCGGCAAGCACAACACATGAACGCCGTCATCGTATACCACTTCTCCGGCGAAGCCCCCTAGTAAAACCTGACCTTCCCTCTCCCTATCTTTCACATACATGTACTCACCACGATCTTGCGCATCTGACTGCATCTTTTATTTTCCCTGGCGTGCACCGTAGAATCGCCTCCGTCTTCAACAGAGAGCACCCGAGCCATTGAGCACCTCCGGCGAGGAATCCACGAAGACTCTGTGTGCCCCTGCCCCTGCAACGACCATCTCGAGCTTCAGTATGCCACGGCGAGTTCGGTAACGATCTCCTCCTTATCCCGCGCCTACTGGTATCGCCGGTACGCCACTGCCAGAGAACTCCGTTGCTCGCCACCATTGCAGCGCCGCCCATCTGTGGTCGCCACCGTTTGAGCCGTTCGATTTAGATCTGATGGATGGGATAGATTCACTTAACGAAGGGGTACGAGATCATCGGAGCCGCACGATGCACTTTAGATCCAACACGCTGTGTTAGCCGATCCAGACGAAACGGTATCAGCTAGTAGAAACATGACGCGTGGTCTGTGTTTCGATTTAAAAACAGAAACTATCCTATTAGATGTTTGAATTTGTAAATTCCATAACTTTTGATCCACACATCCAAATTTTGCAAATTTTATATCAATGGAATTAGAAAGAATAAAAATTTGCAACCATTCCCTTTGTTTAGTGATTTTATTCTGTAAATTGGTTGTTTTTGCAGAAACATGTGTAGGCATATTTTGAGTATAAAACTTATTCTAAAAATGTTTTTAGGGTAAAATCTTTTGTAAATGGTTTGTTTTGAACCTACTGATCATAAAAACCAACTTGTAGATTTAAAAGTATATTTTGTGATGCTAAGGAATAAATCTTTGAATAAAAGCATTTCTGGTTAAATAAAAATATTGATTATGGTTTAAAAATACTTTTTGAGTAAAACACTTTGAAAATGGTTTGATTTAAACTCTATGACCCTAAACATCAAGTTTTGGGAATTAAAATTTTTATTTGGTGGACCCTATAAAATTATTACTTTGTTTAAAGACATTTCCAACAAAATAAAATATTGCTTTGATTTAAAACTGGTTTTAAGTGAAACCTTTTGTAAATGGAGTTGACTTAAAACACTTTTGACCATAAACACTAACATTTGTGTTTAAAAATATATTTGTCAAACACTAGAAATTATTACTTTTATTTAAATCATTTTTAGCAAAACAAAGAGGATTAAAATGGCCATTTTCACTAACTTGATTTTAAATGATTATTGCCACTTTTATAAATGACCAATAGGTGTTTTAAAATTTTTATAGCCTATTAGAAACCACCTTTCCAAATAAAACAATCTTTTGCATGTATTGTCTTGTTTTCTTAATTTTATGTGGTGAATTGTTTGAATACTAGATTGAATTTGTGCCTTGATTGAATTGTATTGAAATTTCAAGAGTGTGACTATTGCAAGATCAAGGAGTGAACTTATATTCTCTACCAAAAAGTCAAGTGGTGCTTCATACTTTTGTCCCATTATTTTCACTATGCATTAGTGATATTTCTAAGTAGGGCTTGCATGGAATTTTCTATGTGTTAACTATGCCATGGGAAATCCTAGTAGATGAAACCTTAGTAGAATTTTCCCTAAGTTAAGATTCCTACTACTATCATGCTTAGCCTAGCTAGTAGAAAACAAGGGTGGATTATATTCATGCTATGAAATATTTCTAAGTCTATGACTTTTGTTTTGTTTAATAAAACAACTATGTGAATGAATCACCTGGGTGGAATGGTGTGAATGGGTTATGTTGAGTGGTTACACAGGGCCCCATATCTATGGCCTACCCTAGTGTATCTCATTTGTGGAATGCCACCCAGGAACAAAGAGATTTGAGATGTAAAATGTTGAGAAGCTTCAAGTGCAGCCACTTGGCATTTTGGGCTCTGCCTGGATCACATAGGTTGCAATAACTTAGCCAAATGGACAGTTGGTGGTAGGGTGATAGGTTTGGAGCACGTCCATTTTGGTCTAAGGGAAGGCTTCTGAAAGATCTTGTCTCGATGCATGTAGAGTCTTGTGGGGAAAGTGCACCACCTCTCGAGAGAGTAAAATCTAAGTACTTAGCCGTGTTCCCGGCAATGGACAATTTGAGCATCAAGACATGGAAACTATCAAGAATCTCCTCATCCCAATTTCTAAGTTAAAAACTTGTGGTTGAACAAGGGTTAAGGTTCACCAATGTCTATTGGTGGTTCCTTGGGTGATTTTGACAAACAAAAACTTAGTGTTTTCAAATGATAAGGAAAATCTATTTTGAGCAAAGCAAGCCTAAGCTCCACTTAGCCAAATGCATATAGATAATAGATACCACTATTCTACCATAGTATCGGGTGCCAATACAATTCAAATGTATTGACCCTTGTGGCTGTAACTTATTATGATGCAGGTTTGTTTGATGTTAGTGAAGTGTGTTGATTAGGATTACAAGTCTACAACCAACATGACTTCCTATGGCACTTTGAAGATGAAGGACTCCATGATATATAGTTATTTCTGCTGCATTGTAATGAGATAGCCAAATGAGCTATGTAAGATGTAATGAATTATTTTATTCCTGGTTATAAAGTTGTACTATGACCTTTGTTTCTTGATATTACATCTTAAACTGTGGATGCTAGCTATTGATCCAGGGACTAGCATTGTAAACACAGGGATCTCTACCTTATTAAATGTGGGGACCTCTACAGGTTCTTTTTCGTAAATTGAGATTTTTTAGGGAATTGCTACAGTAGCTTGTGTTTTAGTGAAATTTTTGCTATTTTAAAACAAAACCCCAAGGGTCTAATATATTTTGAATACACTAATGTTGCTAATGAAGATTGTGTGAAGTTTTGTATGAAGGAAAATTTGCAGGTGTAGAGAAAGAATGATGTAATGAGATGAAGAATGGAAAAATCTCAAGCTTGGGGATGCCACCCCGTGTCACCCCAAGAAATATTCAAGAGGTACAAGCGTCAAAGCTTGGGGATGCCCAAGGCATGCCCTTTTTCATCAATAAAAATCCTAGGTCTTTCTAGACACTTCGTTTTTATTGTTTCATGCACAAGTTGTGTTTTTCTTGGAGCGTCTTAGTTTCGTTTTTAGTTTTTGGTTTGCTTAGTTTGCTTGAATAACGTAGTTTGGACCCCTTTCTTGTTGTTTTGTTGCAAATAAGTTGATTGGTGTTGGAAAGGAGTAGAATGTTCTTGCTTGAATAGTACAAGAGAAGCTTGCTTTGACTGTGACTTAGACTTTATCATGTCATGCTAGGTGTTGTTTTGACCTTACGCTTAGAGATTATTATTGTATCATGACTTGTTCCAAACAATTGGGATTGCTTAATGTGCCTTGATGGAATCATGCGTTTTTTTAGCATACAAAAGCATAGTATTGTGGTATTCTCCTTTGATGCTTTGTTTGGGTTGACTTGGAACATGCTAACACCATGTTATGACTATGAACAAGTCACCATAGCCTCTATGATCATTT
Organism: Avena sativa; assembly: GCA_916181665.1. Taxonomy (NCBI): domain Eukaryota; kingdom Viridiplantae; phylum Streptophyta; class Magnoliopsida; order Poales; family Poaceae; genus Avena; species Avena sativa. The sequence continues at coordinate 364,745,367 of OV702297.1, read as the reverse complement.
AGTTTTTGACTTGTGGTACCACTTTATGCTTTGATTAGTAATGTTTTGTTGCTCTGCATGATTATGGCCATTATTGCTCTCTTAGTTGGTCGCTCCAGTCTTTTGCTAGCCTCCACTTGTATTGAGTAATCTCTACTCATGCATCCAACTCCCAAGAAACCAAATTATTCCAAAGTGTCCACTATAAATTCCTATGCACGGTGTGTTACACCATTCCAAGTATATTCTTGTTTTCATCTACCTTCCAATTAAAAAGTCTCTTTGTTATGTGAAAACTTAGTGATTAAAGCTCTCACAAACTTGATGGCACACTTTATTTTTCTTGCCCCTAAATAAACTTGAACCATTGTGTCATCTATGTTGTATATGCTTGCACTTATACGTTGGAATTAGCAGAACCATGTTGTCATGGGGAACGCTTTCAACATTGCACTTTGTACATTGTACAAAGTTGATATCATGCTCTTTTGTTTATGGATGTCGTCGCTGTGAAATAAAAGGGGGGCTTGTGAGTCCATGGATTATGTATGTGTGTTAAAAAAACGCATGGGCCGCTAGCCTAAGCTATGCCTAATCATGGTGGAAACTTGCAGCATCACCATAGTGAGCAATCTATGAAGCTTTCTTCTTATAAAAAAAGCGAGACACATTGAAAAGAGGAAAGAGAGAGAAAAGGACCATTTTCCCATGGTAAATAAGAAGATTGATGAGATGCTCATTGTCTGCTTGCCTTGTCATTTTGATTATGGGATAGCTCATGTATCATGTGCAAGGGGTACCCCTTTGGCAGTTCTCTATGATACACATGTACTTAGTATGACAAGAACTTATAGGTGACTAAAGTTGAGTAGCATGAGGAGCGGCCCTCGTATTCAAGGGACATGAGATTGCCAACTTATAATTTGTCAAGCATATACTCCATAGTTTGTTCACTTTAATCTTAATCACTTCAATATGCTTATGATAGGGGCAATGAGAGCTAAAAGCTAACAAGTACCATAATTTTTGGAAGCTCTTTTTGAGACTTGAAATCCCTGCTTCCCTTTTGTGAAGGGCCTTTCTTCCACCATTATATTGAGTCTCCATCTTCTATCCTTAGGCACTAATTAAGAGAGCATAGTTTCCATTCTTAGTTCTATGTGCATTGTCCCAAAACTTATTTATTGATTCATATTGTTGATATTGCTTGTTCTTGAACTATTTGTATCTAGTCACTCTTATGAACTTTGAAGGTGTGCTATGCATCTATTTGCTACTCCATGAGGGACAAGCTGAATTCCACTATGCTATGTTTTCTATATGTGAAACAAACAAACGTCTTTCAATGCATTGTTATTCATGATCTTTGTTTGTAGCCTTTCATGATGCATGCATAGTTACTTTGTCTTATTGTTAGAACTCCATATTTCATGCTCATGTTTAGAGTTCTTTGATCCTAGCTTTCAATGCTTGCAAATGGTTTGATCTTGATATTGATGGTGCATGTCACCTCAAAAATTATTCTTTTTATCACTTACCTACTCGAGGACGAGCAGGAGTTAATCTTGGGGATGCTTGATACGTCGTAAACGTATCTATAATTTTTGATGTTCCATGCTTGTTCAGTATCTACTTTGCTTTGCTCTGTCTACACTTTGAGGTGTTTTTATATGTTTTCTAGTACTAACCTATTAACAAGACGCCATAGTGCCAGTTGCCTGTTTTATTCTATTTTTGGTTTAGAAAAGGCAGAAAATCATTATTATTGGAATTGGACGGGACAAAAGCCAAAGTCAATATTTTACCATGGGGAACACGGAGCCAGAATACAAGACGGAGGATATCCACCAGGGGGCACACCCCCTGGGGGTGCGGCCACCCTGGGTGCCCTCCTGCCTCGCATCTTTGCCTATAAGAAGACCCCGATACCAAAACCCTAAGGACCCTATCAATCGTCCACAAAACAGTCTGTAGCTGCCGCCACCATCGTCCCGGCACCCTACCGGAGGGGATATCATCCCGGAGGCCTTCGTCATCATCATGCCAGCCTTCGGTATGAAGCGTGAGTAGTTCCACCTTGGACTACGGGTCCATGTAGTAGCTAGATGGTCGTCTCTCCTCCTTTGTGCTACCATATTTAGATCTTGTGAGCTCCGTTCATGATCAAGATCATATATTTGTAATCATGCATGTTGTGTTTGCAGGGATCCGATGGATATTGAGATTACTATGTCAGATTCATTAATGGTTTTGTCTTATTGATTCTATCATGTCTGTGTTGTTTGTGATCTTGCATGCTGTAACACCTCGGTTCTGAAAAGACCGTGGCTTCTATGTGACATGCCAATCCCTGGATCGGTTCATTGGCCCACAATAGAATAAGATGAATAACATAGCAAAATATCCGTGTATCATAAATATCGAAGATCCAGAGTACCATTATTACAATAAAATCTTAGCTCAAGGCTAGCTCAAATTATTCAGGTAGCAACATAAATAAAGCAAATCCTCCATTCTTCAAATTGCCCACAAGTGAACAAGTGCCGAGTGGAGTATCGTGGCCTATATCGATTACTCAGAATCGGAATAACCTGAAACATGAAACGTAGCAGCCCCGAAGGGTCAATACATGGAATGTATGGCAAGTAGAGCTAGTAAAGGAGACAATAGTGCTAACATCTACATGCATATTTGGCAAGTGCAGCTGTGGCTAGCTTGCATTTGCAAATACCTTTGTCCTACTTTCATAAACAGTTTTAGATTTTCTTTGAAAAGATCCAATTAAGTTAACCCAACAACATTAAATCAATTATGAAATTAGAATGAGCGAGAAACATGTCATGGAATCAATATCAAGCAACTCAGACGTCCATAACCGGGGACACGGCTAATCGATTAGGTTATACACCCTGCAGGGGTTAGTACACTTTACCCATGTGACTTGGCCAGCCCAGCTCGTACCATCACTCTCATTTTCGGTGATGATAGGGAGAAGTCCAAGAAGAGACTGTTCGGGAAGTAGCTCCCCAATCCCGACGCGCACCGGTCCAACCTACCAAAATTCTACATCTCTGGATACGCGGGTTCGAGTTACCACAACCTACTAAGTCCAACCAACCGCCCATTTCATTATTGGCACATGGTTGTACACGTAAGCTACAAAATAAAGAAGCCAATCATTTTCTCTTGATACCTGGGTGCCTTTCCGCAATGATACCACCAAAAATTATCAATCCCATCACACCCAGGAGATTCATTGATTAAGTTGTTTTAGTTTTCACAAACCAACACATTTAGAAACAACTTATAGTGATGTAACCCAGCCCTCGTTCATCATAGCATGGCTAAGCACATCTACCAACGGTTGTTCATCTACAAGGAAAGCCCTACCACATAATAGGACATAGCATAGCGATAGTATCATCCTACACATGCATCTACAAAATACATGACAATGCATTGAAAGTAGTAGGACAATATCATGAACAAAGTAGTATCTACTTGCCTTGGTTGTAGCAGTCGGAAGAACAATCCACACACGAGCAAGCGTTGCACTCGTCACAATCTACACGATACAATTGCAATCATAAACAACCATCCACAAGCATATGCAAGCAAAGATGATGCAAGATGTATGCATGACAAGTGGATTGATGCTACAACAGCACCACATAATCTTATTCAGTAAAGTTACTGATTTCATGCATGGAAAATAATTTTAGCACAAGGAAAACTATTATGCAATTTATAATGCTCAAAACTAGAGCTAGAACCCAAATAATTCACTACTGTTAACATACTGTTTGTAAAATCTTGGGAAAATTCTACTGTGTAGGCATTACTGAATTGGAACAGTACCAATTGGAATTTCTCAAAAAGGAATTATATAACTCCCTGAGTAATTAAAATACTGCAGAAAGCCACTAAATAGTTTCTGCAAATGTTTTTACTATAAGCCTATCTTTTAATTCACTTTGAGATTCCCCCTTGTTCTACTGAATTCAGGGACATATTATTTGCAATTTTTGGAGTTACAGATCTTTTTCTACGAATTAATTACTCCAAAAAGGCCATTAAATCTTTTAATTAATCTGGACAAAATCTTGCTGCAAAAGTGTAAAACAATGGTACAGCAAGATTCTACTCGACTTACTGAATCTACACATATTTTATTTGCAATTTTTGGCGCAGTAGATGAATTTCTACAAATTCTACTAATTTCTGCAAATTCTAAATAGATTTTAAATCGAAAGGGAATATTCCAGGAATATTCCCTACTGACTCAGCACTGACTCAGCGCGGGTTGACTGGTCAACCAGTCAACCACGCGGTCTCCACGCGATCTGGGCCGTAGATCAAAGATCCAACGGCCAGGGAGGGGTGGCGGCGGTGCTCACCGGCGATGTCGACGGCGAGGCTCGGGCGGCGTCAGCGAGGTTCCGGCGGCGGCGGAGGGCGGGACGGGGTGCGGGTCGAGGTCGTGGCGAGGCAAGGGAGAGAGAGAGGGAAAGGCGTGGCGGCGGGTGGCGGAATCGGGAGGCGGCGGCTCGCGATGGGGGAGGTGGCGGCGCGATAGGGAGAGGCAGGGGGCGGCGCGCGGGGTTAAGTGGGGGGGGGGCACGCGGAGTCAGGGCGGAATTCGGCGGCGACAGTTGGTGTCCGCGTCGGACGCGGCGGGCGGCGGCGATGTCGGCGCCGACAGGTGGGCCCCACCTGTCAGTGGCTGGGCGCGGGGCAGCGGCGGATAGTTTCCTGTCGCGCGGGCGGTAGTTGCTGCGGTGCGTGCGGGCTGGCTGCTGCGCTGGCTGGGCCAGCGCGGCCCAGCAGGCTGGCGCGGCTGCACTGCTCTTCTTTTTTTTTGTTCTTTTCTTTTTCTAATTTCTGTTTTAGTTTTTCCACCGTAACTTCTTTATACGAACTCCGAATTGGGCGAAATTTGTCTCTAAATTTTTGTAAAAACTAGAGGATCATCATAGGATCCTTTGTATCAACACCACTAGCTTCCAAAGAGGGTGTAAATACAAACCTAGTATATCCTCTTGTAGGAGCATTATAGCAAATCAAAATAGGGTTTGCAAATATCGTTTCGCCGGAATCTTTTCAAACCGAAGTTTTGTATGGAAGACCATGATGCAATGACATGAATGATATGCAGAACCAAATCTAAAATTTGGTATGTGACAAGACTACCCCCCTTAAGATGAATCTCGTCCCCGAGATTCGGCGCGGCTAGCAAATAGGTGTGGATAGTCCTCTCGGATGTCATCCTCATGCTCCCAAGTGGCTTCCTCTTCGGTGTGGTGGCTCCATTGCACCTTGCAAAACCTGATCGTCTTGGTACGGGTAATCCTCTCCGCTGTCTCCAGAATCTTGACCGGCTTCTCTTCATAGGTCAAGTCGTTCTCAAGCTGAACCTCCTCTAGTGGCACAGTGTCTCTCAATGGTGTATCCACCATCTCCGGATGGCACTTCTTCAGCCGGGACACGTGGAACACATTGTGAACAGCGGACAGAGCCTATGGCAACTCCAACTGATAAGCAACTTCTCCTTTGCGTGCTAAGACCCGATACGGTCCAATAAACCGAGGTGCCAGCTTACCCTTGATTCCAAATCTCTTGATTCCACGAAGTGGCGACACTCTGAGGTATGCTCTATCACCTATCTCGTACACCACTTCCTTGCGCTTGGCGTCAGCGTAGCTCTTCTGCCTTGATTGTGCTACCTTCAGCCTGTCCCTAATCAAGGCGACCTTCTCCTCAGCGTCCTTGATCAAATCAGGTCCAAACAACTGACGTTCTCCTACTCCATCCCATAGCAATGGTGTCCGGCACCGTTTCCCATACAGTACATCGAACGGTGATGTCTTGATGCTGGTTTGATAGCTGTTGTTGTAGGAAAACTCAGCATACGACAAATTCTCATCCCAACTAGAACCATGAGCCAAAGCGCAAACTCTCAGCATATCCTCCAAAACCTGATTCACCCTCTCGGTCTGCCCATCAGTCTGGGGGTGGAACGCTGTGCTAAACTCCAATCTAGTCCCAAGTGACTCGTGCAACTGGCGCCAAAAGTGTGAGGTAAATTGGGTGCCTCTGTCAGATACAATACTCTTAGGAACTCCATGTAGGCACACAATTCTGTCCATATAAACCTTGGCCAACTTTGCACTTGTGTAAGTCGTCTTCACCGGTATAAAGTGGGCTACCTTGGTCAAATGGTCGACCACTACCCAAATGGAGTCATATCCTGACCTGGCCCTGGGCAATCCTGTGATAAAATCCATCCCCACCCTATCCCACTTCCAATCCGGCACGGGCAATGGTTGTAGCAGTCCTGCTGGCTTCTGGTGTTCCGCCTTCACTCGGCTACATACATCACATAGGGCAATATGCTCAGCGATGTCTCCCTTCATGTTGTTCCACCAGAATCTGTCCTTTAGGTCCATATACATCTTCGTATTGCCCGGATGTATGGAATACGGCGAGTCATGAGCTTCCTGCAGAATCAATTTCCTTATCTCCGGATTGTTGGGAACGCACAAACAATCTCCATACCACATGGTTCCTTGCTCATCCTCGCGGAATTCCCTTGCTCGATCCTCCTTCATCTTTTCCTTTACTTCATCAATCTCTTTGTCTCCCACTTGAGCCTTCCTGATTTTGTCCTGTAGCATTGGTTGGACTTCCATTGCTGCCAAATATCCTTCTGACACTACCTCCAGTCTAAGGTCCTTGAATTGCTTACACAAATCCTCGGGCAATTCCCCAATTGTCAATCCATTGGCATAAACCTTCCGTCTCAGAGCATCTGCTACTACATTGGCCTTTCCTGGGTGGTATTGCAGATTCATATCATAGTCCTTGATAAGTTCCAACCATCTCCTTTGCCTCATATTCAGTTCCTTCTGTGTAAATATGTACTTCAGGCTCTTGTGGTTGGTGTACACATCACAGTGTTTCCCCATCAAGTAGTGCCTCCATACCTTGAGCGCATGAACCACTGATGCTAATTCCAAATCATGCGTGGGATAATTCCTCTCATGGTGTTTAAGTTGCCGCGAGGCATATGACACCACTCTCCCATCCTGCATCAGCACACTCCCAAGTCCCTATCGAGAAGCATCACAGTACACTTGGAAATCCTTCTGAAGATCTGGTAAACATAGAACAGGTGCTGTCACTAGTCGATGCTTCAGTTCCTGAAAGCTGGCTTCACATGCATCCGTCCATTCAAACTTCCTCTCCTTCTTCAGAAGTTCTATCACCGGCTTAGCAATCTTGGAGAAGTTTTCAATGAACCTCCTGTAATATCCAGCAAGTCCCAAAAAGCTTCGAATCTCTCCCGCATTCTTGGGCGCTTCCCACTCAGTTACTGCAGTCACTTTGCTTGGATCAACAGCGACTCCTTCTCCTGACACCACGTGTCCAAGAAATCCAACAGTGTTAAGCCAGATTTCACACTTGCTGAATTTGGCATACATCTTTTGTTCCCTCAGCTTCTCCATAATCAGTCGCAGATGTTTCTCATGCTCAGCATCATCCTTGGAATATATCAGTATGTCATCAATAAACACCACCACGAACTTGTCCAAGTACTCCATAAATACCTTGTTCATCATGGTCATGAAATATGCCGGGGCATTCGTTAGTCCAAAAGACATAACTGTATACTCATATAAACCATACCTAGTAGTGAAAGCGGTTTTTGGTATGTCCTCCTCCCGGATCTTCAATTGGAAGTAGCCTGATCGCAGATCAATCTTGCTAAACACCTTAGCTCCTTCCAGTTGATCAAACAAATCATTTATGTTCGGCAAGGGGTATTTGTTCTTGATGGTCACCTCATTCAGCGAGCGATAGTCCACCACTAATCTCTTGATGTTGTCTTTCTTCTCCACAAACAGAACAGGTGCACCCCATGACGACGAACTAGGCTAAATGAATCCCTTGTCCAACTGCTCCTTCAGCTGCTTCTTCAATTCCTTCAGCTCATCCACATCCATCTTATATGGTCTCTTGGCTATAGGTCCTATTCCCAGCATCAGGTCGATGAGAAACTCCACTTCCCTGTCAGGTGGCATCCCTGGCAGCTCTTTCGGAAACACGTCAGGGTAATCCTTAATCACAGACACAGTATCCATGCTAACCCCCTTAAGAGAATTCAGCTTACACCTTCCCGGTCGCACAGCCGACTTGAACCTAATTCTCTTACCATCCGGGGTTTTGAGTGAAACAGCTCGTTGTGCACAATCTATGTGTCCCCCATGCATAGACATCCAATCCATACCCAGAATAACATCTAACCCTTGTGATTCCAACACTACCAAATGTGCAATGAAATTGTGTGCTCCAATCCTCACAGTTAAGTCGCGGCATCCCGCGCTAGCTATCATATCTCCTCCAGGTGAGCTTACTCTAATGGACTCTTTCATAGACTCAGTAGGTAGCTTATACTTATCCACAAATGCCCTTGATATGAATGAATGCGATGCACCAGTATCGAAATGTATAATTGCAGGGTGAGTGTTGATTGGAAACTTACCAATCACCAAGGCAGGCTCATCTGGGATCTCCTCCACATTCATGTGGTTCACTGTGGCCTTCTGGTTGTTGGTTGGATTCAGCACCTTCTTCCCCGGACAGTTGTCTGCATAGTGTCCCTTCTGACCACACTTGAAGCATGTCACCTCACTCAGATCCTTCTTCACAAAGCTGCGATCATGGTTGCGGTCATGTCCACCGTGTCCTCCAGAATGGTGAGAGTGTCTTAAGGGTTTCGCAGCATAGTAAATCAAAATTTTCTACGGAAGCGAACAGAAGGAAAGCCAAGATCTAATCTAGGAGATGCAAACAACGAGAGAGATTGGATTAGATCTTCATACCCTTGAAGATTCGCACAGCGGAACGTTCGTCGGAACGTGGGTGATGTATTCGTACTCGCTTCTCCTCCTCGCGATCCGATCCGATCCAGCACCACAAGTGGCGGTGCCTCCGTGAGATGCACACGTGCGGCACCTCGACGTCTCCTCCTTCCTCGGACCAGCAAGTAGGGTGGAGAGATAGATTGGATCTACAACACGACGGCGTGGTGTATATGGTGGAGAATTTCTGCCGCAGGGCTTCGCCTACAAACAGTCGGGAGGGAGAGAGGAAGGCAGCAGGGCTACTAGGGCTTGGAGGGAGGTGTGTTGGAGGAGGGGCGCCCTAGCCCTCTATATATAGAGGGGGAGGGGGCGGCCAGCCCTAGCCCCTCCTCCAAGCCTTGGGCCGGCGGCCAAGGGATAAGGAGGAGTGGGGGGATAGGGTTCTATCTCCAGTTTAAACGATTTAAACTTTCCCTTATCTAGAAATTCTATCTCTAGATTTAAACGAGTCAAATCTATCTAGAATCGGCTGGGCCCTATGGGGCCTTGTGCCCCTGGCCCAATGCGGCCAGGACACTCCCTCATAGGCCCATGCCCCCTCCCGGAAGGTGGGACCACGTTGGCCCCCTTCCGGAAGGTTCTAGAAGCTTCCGGTACAATACCGATTAACCCGGAACAATTCCGAACTCCAAAAACTGCACTGCCTTATATGAATCTTATTCTCCGGACCATTCCGGAACCTCTCGTTATATCCCGGATCCCATCCGAGACTCCGAACAAAAATTCATAAACCAATTATCCAATCTATCCTAGCGTCGAGACACGTTAAGTGTGTGACCCTACGGGTTCGAGAATATGCAGACATGATCTTCTATCAATAATCAACAGCGGGGTCTGGGCACCCATATTGACTCCCACACATTCATCGATGATCATATCGGATGAACCACGATGCCAGGATTCAATCAATCCCATATATATATTCCCTTCGTCTCGCGATATTTTACTTGCCCGAGATTCGATCGTCGGTATCGTCATACCTAGTTCAATCTCGTTCACAGCAAGTACTTTACTCGTTCCGTAATCCGATATCACTTTGTGATTAACTCCTTAACCACATGCTTGCAAGCGGTGTTGATATCGATTACCGAGTGGGCCCGAAGTATATCTCTTCGACTTGGGAGGGACAAATTCCATCTCGATACATACAACCCAACAGATACTTTCCGATCACCTGAGAGACACCTTTATGATCACCCTCTCATAGGATGACGTTTGATGACCTCAAAGCTTTCTTCCGGTACCAGGGAGTTGCATTATCTCATGGTCTAAGGAATACAATATTTGACATAGGAAAAGCTTCGCAAAGATGAACACGATGAAACGATCTAATTGCTTTGCTTAGTTTGGGTCTGTCCATCACATCATTCTCCCAATGATATGATCTCATTATCAATTGACAACTCATGTCTATGGTTAGGAAACCTTAACCATCATTGATCAATGAGCTAGTCCATAGAGGCGTACTAGGGACATGGTGTTGTTCACAAACCACACAAGTATTAATGTTTCCGCTTAATACAATTCTAGCATGGAATATAAACTTTATCATGAACAAGAATTATAATAATAACATCTTTATTATTGCCTCTAGGGCATAATTCCAACAGTCTCCCACTTGCACTAGAGTCAATAATCTAGTTTACATTTGGCAACAATCTCACACCCATGGAACTGAGGTGCTGATCATGTTTTACACGTGAAAGAGGTTTAGTCAATGGATCTGCGACATTCAGATCTGTATGAACTTTGCTGATCTTCAGATCTCCATCTGCTATATAATCTCGGATTATATGAAACTTGCGGTTGATATGCTTGGTCTTTGGATGATATCTTGGTTCCTTAGCGAGTGCTATGGCGCCAGTGTTGTCACACAATATCTCCAGTGGGTCCAATGCACTTGGAACCACGCCAAGCTCAGTGATGAAGTTTCTGATCCAAACTCCTTCACTTGACGCTTCTGCAGCAGCCATATATTCCGCTTCTACTGTAGATCCCGCGACCACGCTTTGCTTGCAGCTTCTCCAGCTCACAGCTCCTCCATTCAAAATATACACGTATCCTGTCTGAGATTTAGAATCATCCTTGTCGGTGTCGAAACTAGCATCGACGTAACCTTTTACGACGAGCTGTTCATCACCCCCATAGACCAAGAACATTTCTTTAGTCCTATTTAGGTACCTTAGGATGTTCTTCACGGCTGTCCAGTGTTCCACTCCTGGATCACTTTGATATCTGCTCGTCAAACTAAGAGCATTGGACACATCCGGTCTAGTACACAGCATGTCATACATGATGGAACCTATGGCCGAGGCATAAGGCACTTTGCTCATAGCTTCCCTATCATTTACCGTAGCTGGACACTGAGCCTTGCTCAATATCTTACCTGACAACATAGGCACTGAACCTTCCAATGCCTTATCCATTCTGAACCTTTTCAGAACTTTGGCTAGGTATGTACTTTGGCTTAAAGCTATCAGGCGTCTTTGTCTATCTCTATAGATTTTGATGCCCAATATATAAGCAGCTTCACCTAGGTCTTTCATTGAAAAACACTTGTTCAAATAACTCTTCACATCGTTAAGCATGTTGATGTCATTTCCAATAATCAATATGTCATCCACATATAGTACCAGAAACGTCACCGACACTTTCTTGTAGATGCAAGCTTCATAGCAATTTGGAACAAATCCAAAGCTCTTGATCACTTGATCAAAACGAAGGTTCCAACTCCGAGACGCTTGCTTCAGTCCATAAATGGAACGCTGAAGTTTGCATACTTTATCAGCATCCTTAGGATCGACAAAACCTTCGGGTTGCATCATATACAACTCTTCATCAATGTTGCCATTGAGGAAAGCAGTCTTGACATCCATTTGCCATATTTCATAATCATGAAACGCAGCAATTGCTCATAAAATCCGAATGGACTTAAACAACGCTACGGGAGAGAAAGTCTCATCGTAGTCAACACCTTGAACTTGTCGAAAACCTTTCGCAACAAGCCGTGCTTTATAGACGGTAACATTACCATCCGCGTCCGTTTTCTTCTTGAAGATCCATTTGCACTCAACGGCCTTTCGGTCGCTAGGAGGGTCCACCAAAGTCCATACTTGGTTTTCGCTCATGGATCCCAATTCGGATTTCATGGCTTCTAGCCATTTCTCAGAGTCTGGGCTCATCATCGCTTCCTCATAGTTCGTAGGTTCACTGTCTTCTACTAACAAGACAGTCAAGACAGGGTTGCCGTACCACTCAGGAGGGGCACGCGACCTTGTCGACCTGCGACGTTCAGTAGCAGCATCGTCCGAAGCTTCATGATCCTTGTCATTAGCTTCCTCTATCGTTGGTGCAGGCGGCACTGGAACAATTTCAGGTGCTGCGCTACTCTCCAATTCAAGAGAAGGTTCAATAACCTCGTCTAGCTCTACTTTCCTCCCACTCACTTCTTTCGAGAGAAACTCCTTCTCAAGAAAGGAACCATTCTTTGCGACAAACACTTTGCCTTCGGTTCTGTGATAGAAGGTATACCCAATAGTTTCCTTAGGGTATCCTATGAAGACACACTTCTCCGCTTTGGGTTCGAGCTTGTCCGGCATCAACTTCTTGACGTAAGCTTCGCATCCCCAAACTTTAAGAAACGACAACTTAGGTTTAGCACCAAACCACAGTTCATACGGTGTCATCTCAACGGATTTAGATGGAGCCCTATTTAAAGTGAATGCAGCGGTTTCTAATGCATAACCCCAAAATGATAACGGCAAATCAGTAAGAGACATCATCGATCGGACCATATCTAATAGGGTTCGATTCCGGCGTTCAGACACACCATTGCGCTGTGGTGTTCCGGGTGGCGTGAGTTGCGAAACGATTCCACTTGCTTTGAGATGCGTGAGAAAATCATAACTCAAATATTTGCCCCCACGATCGGAACGTAGAAACTTAATCTTTCTGTTACGATGGTTCTCCACTTCATTCTGAAATTCTTTGAACTTTTCAAACGTTTCAGATTTATGTTTCATTAAATAGATATACCCATATCTACTCAAGTCATCGGTAAAAGTGAGAAAATAGCGATATCCACCGCGCGTCGAAACACTCATCGGTCCGCATACATCGGTATGTATGATTTCCAACAAGTCCGTTGCTCGCTCCATCATACCGGAGAACGGGGTTTTGATCATCTTGCCCATGAGGCATGGTTCGCATGTGTCAAATGATTCAAAATCAAGAGACTCCAAAAGTCCATCAGAATGGAGTTTCTTCATGCGCTTTACACCAATATGACCTAGACGACAGTGCCACAAATAAGTAGTATTATCACTATCTACTTTGCATCTCTTAGCCTCAATGTTATGGATGTGTGTTTCATCCCTTTCGAGATTTAGAAGAAATAAACCACTCACAAGAGGTGCATGACCATAAAAGATGTTACTCATATAAATAGAACAACCATTATTCTCCGATTTAAATGAATAACCATCTTGCAATAAACATGATCCAGAAATAATGTTCATGCTCAACGCAGGCACATAATAACATTTATTAAGGTTTAAAACTAATCCCGAAGGTAAAACTAAGGAGAGCGTGCCGACGGCCATCACATCAACTCTTGATCCGTTGCCAACGCGCATCGTCACCTCATCCCTCGCAAGCCGCCGTCTATTCCGTAGCTCCTGTTTCGAGTTACAAATATTAGCAACTGAACCGGTATCAAATAGCCAGGCACTACAACGAGGGCTAGTAAGGAAAACATCAATAACATGTATATCAAATATACCTTTGATGGTGCCAGCCTTCTTGTCCGCTAAGTACTCCGGACAGTTGCGCTTCCAGTGACCCTTGTCCTTGCAATAGAAGCACTCAGTGTCCGGCTTGGGACCAGACTTGAGCTTCTTCTCAGCAGGGGCAACGCGCTTGCCGCCGCCTTTATTGAAGGGCTTCTTTGCACCTTTACCTTTCTTGAAGGAGGGCTTGTTGACCATCAACACATGATTATCCTTCTTGATGTCCACCTCCGCAGCCTTCAGCTTTGCGAAGAGCTCGGTGATCGTATCAGTGGAACCAATTTGATTATGAGTCACTACAAAACTTTTGTAGCTGGGAGGGAGTGATTGCAGAACCCTGTCAATCTTGAGCTCCTCTGGAATCTTGCAGTCCAGTTGCTCAAGGCGTTGAGTGTAGCCCGACATCTTAATGGCGTGCTCACTAACGGAACTCCCTTCCTCCATCTTGCAGTTAAAGAACTTCTCAGAGATCTCATATCTCTCAGAACGGGCCTGAGTCTGAAACATGGTTTTCAGCTCCTCGAGAATCTCAAAGGGCCCGGGATAGTTTTCAAAACGATTTTGAAGTTCCGGTTCCATAGCAAACAACATGGTGCTCTTAATCACACCATAATCATCTTTGCGCGACTGATAGACAGCTTTCTCATCAGCCGGCGCAGTTGCAGCAGGGGGTTACCTAACGCTTTCTCAAGGACATAGTCCTTTTGTCTGCCAGACAGAATGATTCTTAGATTGCGGAACCAGTTGGTGAAGTTAGACCCATTGTTTCTAAGCTTTTCTTTCTCAGCAAAAACGTTGAAGTTGAAGTTGGACTTGGCCATGTGATCTACAGTATTTGCAAGTACAATTTAGACTATGTTCATGATAAATAGTTCAACTTAATCAAATTACTAGATGAACTCCCACTAAATTCAACATCCCTCAAGTTGTTTAGTGAACACGATCCAAATTCACCACACCTAATCCGATCTTCACGAGAAGAGATGTGGTTTCAATGGTGGACAACGAAGTGTCGATCATATCATTCATATGACTCATGCTTAACCTTTCGGTTCTTGTGTTCCGAGGCCATGTCTGTACATGCTAGGCTCGTCAAGTTAGACCCAAGTATTTCCGCGTGTGCAAAACTGGCTTGCACTCGTTGTATGTGAGCGTAGAGTCTATAGCACCCGATCATCACGTGATGCTTGGACACGACGAACTTTCGCAACGGTGCATACTTGGGGAGAACACAGCTTTTATCTTGATCTTTAAGTGAGGAATCATCTTATAATGCTACCGTCGCGATCTAAGCATAATAAGATACATAAAAGGATAAACATCACATGCATATAACTTTATGTGACATGGTATAGCCAATCTTCGCGCAATGATCTCCATCTTGTGCGTTCCGGCATGATCTCCATCACTCCACCATGATTGCCTCCACCACGAATAGCAACTACAACTATTGCTAACTACTTAGCGATAAAGTAAAGCTATTACATGGCGTATAAGAAGTTGACTCGCAGGTCATACACAGTTATAAAGACAACCATATGGCTCCTGTCGGTTGTGTACTCATCGACATGCAAGTCGTGAAACATTACAAAACATGATCATCGCATACATTATACACATCACATCTTGGGCCATACCATATCACAGAAAACACTCCCTGCAAAAACAAGTTAGACGCCTCTACTTTGTTGTTGCATGTTTTACGTGGCTCATGGGAGTAGATGCTAAGAACGATTCTTACCTACGGAAAGCCACAACGGTGATATTATGGTTGCCAAACTCCGGTGTTAATCCCATGACAACTATAGTGAGAGAAACTGACATCCACCAGCCGCATGTGTGGTACAAGCCACACGTCAAGTGCGGAGCCGGTCTCGCGAACGACGTCGCGTAAGGTTGGCCTGGACCGCTTCAATCTCACTATCCCGCGTCATAAGAAGAACACAAACAAGAGGCTTGCAACAGAAAACATCAACGCCCGTAACAACCATGTTGCGTTCTACTCGTGAATCAAATCTACACATAGATCTAGCTCTGGTACCACTGAATGGTTTCGCAGCATAGTAAATCAAAATTTTCTACGGAAGCGAACAGAGGGAAAGCCAAGATCTAATCTAGGAGATGCAAACAACGAGAGAGATTGGATTAGATCTTCATACCCTTGAAGATTCGCACAGCGGAACGTTCGTCGGAACGTGGGTGATGTAGTCGTACTCGCTTCTCCTCCTCGCGATCCGATCCGATCTAGCACCACAAGTGGCGGTGCCTCCGTGAGATGCACACGTGCAGCACCTCGACGTCTCCTCCTTCCTCGGACCAGCAAGTATGGTGGAGAGATGGATTGGATCTACAACACGACGGCGTGGTGTATATGGTGGAGAATTTCTGTAGCAGGGCTTCGCCTACAAACAGTCGGGAGGGAGAGAGGAAGGCAGCAGGGCTACTAGGGCTTGGAGGGAGGTGTGTGGAGGAGGGGCGCCCTAGCCCTCTATATATAGAGGGGGAGGGGGCAGCCAGCCCTAGCCCCTCCTCCAAGCCTTGGGCCGGCGGCCAAGGGATAAGGAGGAGTGGGGGGATAGGGTTCTATCTCCAGTTTAAACGATTTAAACTTTCCCTTATCTAGAAATTCTATCTCTAGATTTAAACGAGTCAAATCTATCTAGAATCGGCTGGGCCCTATGGGGCCTTGTGCCCCTGGCCCAATGCGGCCAGGACACTCCCTCATAGGCCCATGCCCCCTCCCGGAAGGTGGGACCACGTTGGCCCCCTTCCGGAAGGTTCTAGAAGCTTCCGGTACAATACCGATTAACCCGGAACAATTCCGAACTCCAAAAACTACACTGCCTTATATGAATCTTATTCTCCGGACCACTCCGGAACCTCTCGTGATATCCCGGATCCCATCCGAGACTCCGAACAAAAATTCATAAACCAATTATCCAATTTATCCTAGCGTCGAGACACGTTAAGTGTGTGACCCTGCGGGTTCGAGAATATGCAGACATGATCTTCTATCAATAATCAACAGCGGGGTTTGGGCACCCATATTGACTCCCACACATTCATCGATGATCATATCGGATGAACCACGATGCCAGGATTCAATCAATCCCATATATATTCCCTTCGTCTCGCGATATTTTACTTGCCCGAGATTCGATCGTCGGTATCGTCATACCTAGTTCAATCTCGTTCACAGCAAGTACTTTACTCGTTCCGTCATCCGATATCACTTTGTGATTAACTCCTTAACCACATGCTTGCAAGCGGTGTTGATATCGATTACCGAGTGGGCCCGAAGTATATCTCTCCGACTTGGGAGGGACAAATTCCATCTCGATACATACAACCCAACAGATACTTTCCGATCACCTGAGAGACACCTTTATGATCACCCTCTCATAGGATGACGTTTGATGACCTCAAAGCTTTCTTCCGGTACCAGGGAGTTGCATTATCTCATGGTCTAAGGAATACAATATTTGACATAGGAAAAGCTTCGCAAAGATGAACACGATGAAACGATCTAATTGCTTTGCTTAGTTTGGGTCTGTCCATCACATCATTCTCCCAATGATATGATCTCATTATCAATTGACAACTCATGTCTATGGTTAGGAAACCTTAACCATCATTGATCAATGAGCTAGTCCATAGAGGCGTACTAGGGACACGGTGTTGTTCACAAACCACACAAGTATTAATGTTTCCGCTTAATACAATTCTAGCATGGAATATAAACTTTATCATGAACAAGAATTATAATAATAACATGTTTATTATTGCCTCTAGGGCATAATTCCAACAGTGTCCTCCCTTGTGGCTGTGGTGGCTGCTCTTGTGGTTGTCATGGCGATGTCCATCTCCTCCATGGTGGTGGCGATCATGGCTCCCATGGTGCCCATGGTCACTTCCTCCATGCTTGGAGTATCCATCATAATAAGTGCGAGACTTGTGGTGAGAACCAGAGTGGTGATTGCTGCTCTTTCTCTTGCGGTTTTCCACCTGCTTGTGCTTCCCTTCCAAGATTCTGGCCTTGTCCATAAGCTCCTGGAAAGTGGGACAATAAACCACCAGTAGCTGCACTGAAAGCTCATCACTGAGGCCATCCAGGAATCTCTCCCTCCTTTTTGCATCGGTGTCAACATCCTCAGGTGCATAACGGGACAGGTTGTTGAACTCCTCAATGTACTCAGCCACGGTGCGGTTGGTTTGGCGCAAGTTGCGAAACTCCTTCCTCTTCAGGCTCAGAACTCCTGAAGACACATGGTTGGTCCTGAAACTTTCCTCAAACATTGCCCAAGTCACGGTGTCCAGCGGGTGGGTGATCTGAAAAGTGTCCCACCAAGAAGCGGCTGGTTCCTCCAGTAGGTGAGCGGCAAACCTCACCTTCTCAGCATCAGTGCATCCAACAGTTACCAGATCCTTGTGGACTGAACGCAACCAGTCGAGAGCAACCATTGGTTCCGTTGCAGTAGAGAACTTAGCTGGCCTTAGCCTCAGAAACCTGGTGAGAGCATCTCCCTGAGGCTGGTTGTTCCCATTGTTGTTGTTGTTGTTCTGAGCTTCCATGAACTGGGTTATAACTTGGGTCAGCTGTGCCTGAGCTGCCATGAGATGCTCCAACTCAGTGGGTTGACGGCGGGGAGTCATCTGCGGTTCAGCACAGGTAAGCTTAGAAAGAATCGACTATGAAAACAGGATTCTACCCATGCATTATGATCAAACAACAACAAAACAATAACAGACAATCGCAAGCAAGCAACACATCAACAAACAAGTGATCCAGCAACATCCCAGGGGTTATCCTAGCAGTATATATCTACTGAAATAGTTTTAGAAGAGTTGGCAATGGTTATCTAAATAGTTGATCAACAAAGCATTAAAAACAGCAATCTGCCAGAACAGTCCAGTAGTGTTCAAAAAAAATTCTACCTGACTTAAACTCGTCAGGAATTTATGCTGATTTTTGCACATACAGTACAGAGAGTTTCGCACCAGCCCTAGTTTTTTCAGATTTTTCCCAGATACCAGTAAAATATGAAAAATCGTACAGTACTGCTGTATCAGCAGAAAACTGCAGCAGGAATAACACAGATATTAACCAAACTTGTCATAACTCTTTCGTAAAATTAGCACAAATAATCCTAGGGTATTGGAGTACACAAATAAGCAACTAAACACTCTTAAACTAACAGTAACTAAGTTTTACATCGATCGAGACTAATCCTAATGATTTTTTCTAACGAGGACTATTTGGTGGACTTCTATCTACTTCTTGAAGAGGTTGCGGTAGGTCCTTGCACTCATGCGTTGGCGCTTCTATCCACGGTTCAACCATGGCGGCGGAGTGTACACCTCTCCTGAGTCATCACTTGAAATCTCAAACTCCACCTCTTCTGGATCCTCCTCTTCTTCTTCACTCTCTGCTGCAACTGCAACAGCTTCATCTCCTCCACCATCATCGTCTCCATCATCATCATCCTCGTTCTCATCATCATCATCGTTCCCACTGACATCATCATCATCATTGTTGCCACCATCTCCATTGTATTCATCAGAGGATGGATTCAGCTGTGCTTGGAGAGCGGCAATCTGGGCTGCCATGGCTTCAATAGTTTGACCCCTTTCCTGGACGGTCCCTTGCAACTGTTGTATGTTCTGGGTGTTTTCCTGCACAGTTCCATGAAGATGAGCTATGGTTGCATCCCTGCCTATCAGGGCATTTTCCAGAACTCCCACAGCTTCATGCAAGGTGTCAATATCCTGTCCTTGGACCACCATACCATTGCTGGCAAAGTCTGCAATTTCCTTTACCATCATCACTTTCTCAGCTAGAGCTCCATTCTCCCTTTCCATGTCCTCTATGTGCCTCCGACGGGGCGGCATGTTGTTCCTGTCGCCCGGGGTAACCAAAATGTTCCCATCTTCATCACGCCTCCCATAGTCACAGTAGGGTGAATCTGCTGGCAGTAGGCGTCAGACATGATGGCACTGGCGAGACAGGGCTTCATGTATGGCCAAATTAATTCCAAGCCCCCAGTTGCAGTATGTCTTGGTGTAGATCAGATGCACAGGGTTTGGCAAGGCGGCATCCCTGAATATGAAGGTGGTGATCTCCCATGCATCCTCACCATATCCATAGGTGTACAGCCTTCTTCCCTTGAACATGGGTAGTTGTAATCCCAATGACTGCGAGAGCTGTGCTAACTGTCTTGCAAAGGGCCTTGGTGACTCCATGGTTGCATACTCAGTCCTGACTTCTCCCATCTATCACTTAAAAGAGGAAAGTGTGAGAATAGCATATGGTAAGAACTTACGAGAGTGAAAGGCATAAGATGAAAGACAGAGTTAATATAAGCTTTAATAATTCAATGGCTTCCTAATCCAATCCTAGGTCACGATCCTACAGTCGACACACGGGCTCTGATACCATCTTATAACACCACAGTTCTGAAAAGACCGTGGCTTCTATGTGACATGCCAATCCCTGGATCGGTTCATTGGCCCACAATAGAATAAGATGAATAACATAGCAAAATATCCGTGTATCATAAATATCGAAGATCCAGAGTACCATTATTACAATAAAAGCTTAGCTCAAGGCTAGCTCAAATTATTCAGGTAGCAACATAAATAAAGCAAATCCTCCATTCTTCAAATTGCCCACAAGTGAACAAGTGCCGAGTGGAGTATCGTGGCCTATATCGATTACTCAGAATCAGAATAACCTGCAACATGAAACGTAGCAGCCCCGAAGGGTCAATACATGGAATGTATGGCAAGTAGAGCTAGTAAAGGAGACAATAGTGCTAACATCTACATGCATATTTGGCAAGTGTAGTTGTGGCTAGCTTGCATTTGCAAATACCTTTGTCCTACTTTCATAAACAGTTTTAGATTTTCTTTGAAAAGATCCCAATTAAGTTAACCCAACAACATTAAAGCAATTATGAAATTAGAATGAGCGAGAAACATGTCATGGAATCAATATCAAGCAACTCAGACGTCCATAACCGGGGACACGGCTAATCGATTAGGTTATACACCCTGCAGGGGTTAGTACACTTTACCCATGTGACTTGGCCAGCCCAGATCGTACCATCACTCTCATTTTGGGTGATGATAGGGAGAAGTCCAAGAAGAGACTGTTCGGGAAGTAGCTCCCCAATCCCGACGCGCACCGGTCCAACCTACCAAAATTCTACATCTCTGGATACGCGGGTTCGAGTTACCACAACCTACTAAGTCCAACCAACCACCCATTTCATTATTGGCACATGGTTGTACACGTAAGCTACAAAATAAAGAAGCCAATCATTTTCTCTTGATACCTGGGTGCCTTTCCGCAATGATACCACCAAAAATCATCAATCCCATCACACCCAGGAGATTCATTGATTAAGTTGTTTTAGTTTTCACAAACCAACACATTTACAAACAACTTATAGTGATGTAACCCAGCCCTCGTTCATCATAGCATGGCTAAGCACATCTACCAATGGCGGTTCATCTACAAGGAAAGCCCTACCACATAATAGGACATAGCATAGCGATAGTATCATCCTACACATGCATCTACAAAATACACAACAATGCATTGAAAATAGTAGGACAATATCATGAACAAAGTAGCATCTACTTGCCTTGGTTGTAGCGGTCGTAAGAACAATCCACACACGATCAAGCGTTGCACTCGTCACAATCTACACGATACAATTGCAATCATAAACAACCATCCACAAGCATATGCAAGCAAAGATGATGCAAGATGTATGCATGACAAGTGGATTGATGATACAACAGCACCACATCATCTTATTCAGTAAAGCTACTGATTGCATGCATGGAAAATAATTTTAGCGCAAGGAAAACTATTATGCAATTTATAATGCTCAAAACTAGAGCTAGAACCCAAATAATTCACTACTGTTAACATACTGTTTGTAAAATCTTGGGAAAATTCTACTGTGTAGGCATTACTGAATTGGAACAGTACCAATTGGAATTTCTCAAAAAGGAATTATATAACTCCCTGAGTAATTAAAATACTGCAGAAAGCCACTAAATAGTTTCTGCAAAAGTTTTTACTGTAAGCCTATATTTTAATTCACTTTGAGATTCCCCTTGTTCTACTGAATCCAGGGACATAATATTTGCAATTTTTGGAGTTACAGATCTTTTTCTACGAATTAATTACTCCAAAAAGGCCATTAACTCTTTTAATTAATCTGGACAAAATCTTGCTGCAAAAGTGTAAAAGAATGGTACAGCAAGATTCTACTTGACTTACGGAATCAACAAATATTTTATTTGCAATTTTTGGCCAAGTAGATTAATTTCTACAAATTTTACAAGATTCTACTAATTTCTGCAAATTCTAAATAGATTTTAAATCGAAAGGGAATATTCTAGGAATATTCCCTGCTGACTCAGTGCTGACTCAGCGCGGGTTGACTGGTCAACCAGTCAACCACGCGATCTCCACGCGATCTGGGCAGTAGATCGAAGATCCAACGGCCAGGGAGGGGTGGCGGCGGCGGTGCTCACCGGCGATGTCAGCGGCGAGGCTCGGGCGGCGTCGGCGAGGTTCCGGTGGAGGGCGAGACGGGGTGCGGGGTGAGGTCGCGGCGAGGCGAGGGAGAGAGAGAGGGAAAGGCATGGCGGCGGGCGGCTCGCTTACCGGGCGGCGGCGGGCGGCGGAATCGGGAGGCGGCGGCGGCGGCTCGCGATGGGGGAGGTGGCGGCGCGATAGGGAGAGGCAGGGGGCAGCGCGCGGGGTTAAGTGGGAGGGGCCACGCGGAGTCGGAGCCGAATTCAGCAGCGGCAGTTGGTGTCCGTGCCGGACGCGGCGGGCGGCGGCGATGTCGGCGCCGACAGGTGGGCCCCACCTGTCGGTGGCTGGGCGCGGGGCGGCGGCGAATAGTTTCCTGCCGCGCGGGATGTAGTTGCTGTGGCGCACGCGGGGGCTGGCTTTTGCGCTGGCTGGGACGGCGCGGCCCAGCAGGCTGGCGCGGCTGCGCTGCTCTTCTTTTGTTTTTGTTCTTTTCTTTTTCTAATTTCTGTTTTAGTTTTTCCACCGTAACTTCTTCATACGAACTCCGAATTGGGCGAAATTTGTCTCTAAATTTTTGTAAAAACCAGAGGATCATCATAGGATCCTTTGTATCAACACCACTAGCTTCCAAATAGGGTGGAAATACAAACCTAGTATATCCTCTTGTAGGAGCATTATAGCAAATCAAAAAAGGGTTTGCAAATATCGTTTCGCCGGAATCTTTTCAAATCGAAGTTTTGTATGGAAGACCATGATGCAATGACATGAATGATATGCAGAACCAAATCTAAAATTTGGGATGTGACACATGCTCTTCGTTTCTAGTAGCTATCTTGGCCAAGTAGATGCTAGTGACTCCAAGAGGGAGTATTTATGCTCGATAGTGGGTTCATGCCTCTATTTAATCTAAGGGAAGTGACAGAAATCCCTAAGGTTGTAGATGTGTTGTTGCTACTAGGGAGAAAACAACGGTCTCTTGTTCAAGAACAAGTGGATTTTTTACCTTACACACTTTGCTTAAAGCAGTTATCCGTTTCTTGCAACTTAATACTGGAGGGGGTTCGGATGATAACCTGAAGGTGGATTAGTAGTCATAGATGCAGTTAGATGGCGGTCTATGTATCTTGTTGTATTGCCCAATCAAATCTCATAGGATCGTGATTGTCTAGTATTGCATTATTATGACTTTCTTTGTCCTGTCAATTGCCCTGCTGTAATTTGTTTACCTAGCATGCCATGTTTGTTTATCTTAAGGAGAACACCTCTAGTGAACTATGGACCCCGGTCCAATCTTTACCATTGATACATCTTCTATTGTTACTATTTACTTTATGCAAACCACCATTACCTTCCACACCATATAGTTAATCCTTTGTTTTCAACAAACCGGTGAGATTGACAACCTCACTGTTCGTTGGGGCAAAGTCTTGAGTTTGTGTTGTGCAGGTTTCCAAGTTGCTAGCAACACCTTTGAGTCGTTTCCTTCCTCCTACTGGTTCGATAACCTTGGTTTCTTACTGAGGGAAAAACTTGCTGCTGTGCTCATCATACCTTCCTCTTGGGGTCTCCCAACGAAGCTCAACAATCAGCTGAGCCATCGTCAGCCACAACGCTCATGGTTCTCTTGGTTACAAAGGTTTTAATCTCAGAGATTTGAGTTTCTACTGAACTGAGTAATTCGGGTGACAATCAAATAGTAAGATTTGAAGGACAAGTCATTATTGTTTTGACAATGTTGAACTGACTACATGCAAATAAGCGATGATGAGCCCTGACTCCATCAAATGACTAGAATTCATAAAGAATACATGATAGTTTCCATACACAAAAATCAAGTTTTTTAAACTTGGAAGACCCTCCGGAAAGGTGTATGGCCTATCGGTCATATTTGGATCTATAAAGAAACATACATGGATGTTTCACATCTATGAAATAGTCGATATGTGGGAAAAGATTTTACGACAATGTTCAAGGAGTTGACTATGACAAGATTTTATCTTTCATAGTGATATTTAGTCTGAATGGATTATTGCAGTAACCACTACATATAATTTTGGTATATGGTAGTTGAACAAACAAAACAAAGTTCTAATAGAATGGTTACCTAGGACATGTCCATGATACGTTCCCCAAAGGGTTTTTTAATTCAAAGGATGGTAAAGGGGCATGCAACCTTCAATGGTTGAAGTAAGCATAGTGGAATTGGAATCTTCACCATGATGAAACTGTTAAAAGAGTTTAATTTCATCGGAGACGATGAAGATGCTTGCATTGGTAAGAAATTAAGTGGGAGTGCTGAGACATATTTCTAATACATTATGTGAAATACATTTTGTTGACTAGAAATGATGTATTTTTATTGACACGTGTTAAGAATTTCATTAAAATTTGATTTTGATGAAATACTTAGACAAAACCCAAATATTAGGAATCAATGTCTATATGGATAGATTGAGGTTCTAATATGGTTGTGCTAGACTACATATATGAGATATTTAATGAGTTTAATATGGAAGCAACAGGAAAGGTTCTTGCCGCATGGAAAATATTGAATCAAGATTAAAGTGTTTTGACACTTGGTGAAGTGAAACAAGATTCAGGTGTTTTGTCACTTGGTGAGTGAAATCACATGAATGGTTTGATCAATCATACCATGATATGTACACATCCAGATATGTCCTATGCTCTAAATGTTATAAGCATATACCAGGTGACTCATAAGATGATCATTGGACGATAGTAAGGATATTCTTATGATCTTTGGAAGAACTAAGAATATGTTATTTATTTAGAGGTGACAAATATACAGATAGTTCACTGTGAAGTGTTACACTGATATGTAGAGGTCTCAACCTTCAATGAGGTAGATTCCTCCTGTGTTTACAATGCTAGTCCCTAGATCAATAGCTAGCATCCACAGTTGAGATGTAATATCAAGAAACAAAGGTCATAATATAACTTTATAACCAGGAATAACATAAGTTTATTACATCAAACATAGCTCATTTGTCTATTACATTACATTACAGCGGAATAACTATAGTCATGGGGTCCTTCATCTTCAAAGTGCCACAGGCAGTCATGTTGGTTGTAGACTTGTAATCCTAATCAACACACTTCACTAACATCAAACAAACCTGCAACATAATAAGTTGCAGCCACAAGGGTCAATACATTTGAATTGTATTGGCAAGTTTCACTATTATGTAGAAGTAAGCGGATCCTATCATTTACATGCATATTTGGCTAAGTAGGGTTTAGGCTCTTTTGCAGAAAGCAATATAGTTTTATCCTATCTTTTTAAAATAGTTTTTGATCTTTTGTCAAATCTTTCTGAACTTCTTGGAAAACTCCAAGTGCTTCAAATCCCTTGTTGTCACCATCAAGTTTTACTTTGAGAAATTGGAATGTCGAGATCTTCCATAGCTTCAGGCCTTAGTTGCTCAGTATTGTCCATAACCGGGGACATGGCTAAGTACTTAGAATTTTTGATCTTCTGCAGAAGTTGTACACTTTACCCACATGACACAATCTCATCTTGATGCCACCAGTGGCCGCTGGATAAGTACTCACCAAGATGGAGTACTGGCAGATTGAGAATGTGACAAAGTCTTTCCATAGGAGTCCTCCCAATACACAATGCTAGCTTGTCATCCAGGCACCAATGTAGGGTTTCAAGTTCCCTTACACAATTCTAGTTAACCTGAAGATGCCAATGCATGGGTCTTCCACTATGTAGTTGACTAAGCCAAAGCCCATTTAGCATGTGGCTGTACACGGAAGCCACTGTACGAGAAACATGTTCAATCTCTAAGTTTCCTAGGTGGTTTTCTTTTGGAGCACAACACAAAGTGATTCCCATAAACATGGTTCCTTTTGTTGCCACCTTCTCCAAAACTTAAAGTATCCACCACCTAGGTGGTTCATTGAGTCCTTGTTTTATTATGTAAAACACAAGTCCCTTTTCTCAACCTTTGTAAAATCTCAACATGTATCTCTTTTCAAAATATAGCATGGCTAAGCATGTAACAACTACAATATTTTCACTAAGGAGTGTATAGGGAATCCTATTAGGATTTAGCATAGCATAAGTATAAAATTGTTTTCATGCATGTTTTCAAAATCCACTAAGTATAATGAAAATAGTAGGACTTTTGTATGATAGTGTAACTTGCCTTTTGGTAGGGAATGGTGGTTCACTTCTTGATCTTGCTAGTCTCACACTTCTCTAATCTTCACTACAAGTCAATCAAGCAAACACAAAATCAACTAACATTCCAACCAAAGTCAAACAACAATTTTTCACACACAAAGTAATGGAATCTAAGTCATGCATAAGCATGCAAAGGATGGTCCTATTGCAAGGATGGTCTCCACTAGGCTTCTAAACTTTGTAAGGTCCAAATTGGTCATTTACCAAAATGGCAAAGTCATTTAGCAAGAGGGTTTTGTCCAAAAACCATTTTAAAATCTTTCATCATTTTATGTGGTGAAAAACATTTTGCTCAATGCCACAACCTTAAGTGGTTTCACTAGATAAGTTGTTATTTCTCAAAACTTGGTGTTTATGGTCAGTAGGTTTGGTTCAACACATTTCCTCCAAAGTTTTCCATTCAAAACCATTTTCATAAACAAATCAATAGTTTTATTTAGCTAGAAATGAACTAAACCAATTAATCCATTCTAAACTTTTCCAAATTCATTTTCCAAAACATGGGTTGATTCCTAGGGTCAGTAAGGTCACATCAAACCATTTTGCAAAAGTTTTAACCCTAAAATCATTTTTAAATAATTTTTCTACTCTAAACAAGCTCACAAAAGAATCTGCAAAAACAAACAAACTATCAGATACTATTTGCTAAACCAAAGGCATGGTTGGCTAGGTCTTGCTCTCCTGAATCCAACGACATAAAATTTGTAATTTTTGGACGTGTGGATCCAAAGTTATAAGGGTTTGAAATTTGCAAATAAATCTGATTCACAAATTCTTTTAAACAGATTCTAGTGCCACGCGGCAGTATCTTACTGGACGGTACCGCTTCGCGCGGATCAGCGTTGCGGTGCGTTGGATCTAATCGATCACACGGTTCTGGAAGCATACCTCTTCGGCATTTAAGTGACCTAATCCTGTTCGCCCGATCTAGATCTAACGGACCAAAACAAATGGCCATTAACTGGCGGCGCTGCGCGGCTGTGCGCGGCGGCGACGGGCAGACGGCAGCAGCATTGGTGAAATAGGAATCGAGAGGGGAAAAGGAAGTGCTCACCGAGTTCGTGAGGACGAGGTGGTGCTCGTCGTGTGCTCGACGTGGCATGGGGCGCAAGAGGTTTGCGGCGATTCCTCACCGGAGCTTTGTTGGAATTATGCCCTAGAGGCAATAATAAAGATGTTATTATTATAATTCTTGTTCATGATAAAGTTTATATTCCATGCTAGAATTGTATTAAGCGGAAACTTTAATACTTGTGTGGTTTGTGAACAACACCGTGTCCCTAGTACGCCTCTATGGACTAGCTCATTGATCAATGATGGTTAAGGTTTCCTAACCATAGACATGAGTTGTCAATTGATAATGAGATCATATCATTGGAGAATGATATGGTGGATAGACCCAAACTAAGCGAAGCAATTAGATCGTGTCATCGTGTTCGTCTTTGCGAAGTTTTTCTTATGTCAAATATTGTATTCCTTAGACCATGAGATAATACAACTCCCTGGTATCGGAAGAAAGCTTTGAGGTCATCAAACGTCATCCTATGAGAGGGTGATCATAAAGGTGTCTCTCAGGTAATCGGAAAGTATCTGTTGGGTTGTATGTATCGAGATGGGATTTGTCCCTCCCAAGTCGGAGAGATATACTTCGGGCCCACTCGGTAATCGATATCAACACCGCTTGCAAGCATGTGGTTAAGGAGTTAATCACAAAGTGATATCAGATTACGGAACGAGTAAAGTACTTGCTGTGAACGAGATTGAACTAGGTATGACGATACCGACGATCGAATCTCGGGCAAGTAAAATATCGCGAGACGAAGGGAATATATATATGGGATTGATTGAATCCTGGCATCGTGGTTCATCCGATATGATCATCGATGAATGTGTGGGAGTCAATATGGGTGCCCAGACCCCGCTGTTGATTATTGATAGAAGATCATGTCTGCATATTCTCGAACCCGCAGGGTCACACACTTAACGTGTCTCGACGCTAGGATAGATTGGATACTTGGTTTATGAATTTTTGTTCGGAGTCTCGGATGGGATCCGGGACATCACGAGAGGTTCCGGAGTGGTCCGGAGAATAAGATTCATATAAGGCAGTGCAGTTTTTGGAGTTCGGAATTGTTCCGGATTAATCGGTATTGTACCGGAAGCTTCTAGAACCTTCCGGAAGGGGGCCAACGTGGTCCCACCTTCCGGGAGGGGGCATGGGCCTATGAGGGAGTGTCCTGGCCGCATTGGGCCAGGGGCACAAGGCCCCATAGGGCCCAGCCGATACTAGATAAGTTTAAATCGTTTAAACAAGAGATAAGATAGGGTTTCTAGAAGGGAGAGTTTAAATCGTTTAAACTAGAGATAGGCTTGGAGGATGGGCAAGGGCTGGCCGCACCCCCCTCTATATATAGAGGGCTGGTGCGCCCCCTCCCCCCCCAACCTACACATCTCCCTCCAAGCCCTAGTAGCCCTGCTGCCTTCCTCTCTCCCTCCCGACTGTTTGCAGGCGAAGCCCTGCTGCATAAATTCTCCACCAAATACACCACGCCGTCGTGTTGTAGATCCAATCCATCTCTCCACCATACTTGCTGGTCCAAGGAAGGAGGAGACGTCGAGGTGCTGCACGTGTGCATCTCACGGAGGCACCGCCACTTGTGGTGCTAGATCGGATCGGATCGCAAGGAGGAGAAGCGAGTACGACTACATCACCCACGTTCCGACGAATGTTCTGCTGTGAGAATCTTCAAGGGTATGAAGATCTAATCCAATCTCTCTTGTTGTTTGCATCTTATAGATTAGATCTTGGCTTTCCCTCTGTTCGCTTCCGTAGAAAATTTTGATTTACTATGCTGCGAAACCCGTCAATGGTATCAGAGCTAGATCTATGCGTAGATGTGATTCACGAGTAGAACGCAACATGGTTGTTGCAGGCGTTGATGTTTTCTGTTGCAAGCCTCTTGTTTGTGTTCTTCTTATGACGCGGGATAGTGAGATTGAAGCAGTCCAGGCCAACCTTACGCGACGTCGTTCGCGAGACCGGCTCCGCACTTGACGTGTGGCTTGTTCCACACATGCGGCTGGTGGATGTCAGTTTCTCTCACTATAGTTGTCATGGGATTAACACCGGAGTTCGGCAACCATAATATCACCGTTGTGGCTTTACGTAGGTAAGAATCGTTCTTAGCATCTACTCCCATAAGCCACGTAAAACATGCAACAACAAAGTAGAGGCGTCTAACTTGTTTTTGCAGGGAGTGTTTTCTGTGATATGGTATGGCCCAAGATGTGATGTGTATAATGTATGCGATGATCATGTTTTGTAATGTTTCACGACTTGCATGTCGATGAGTACACAACCGGCAGGAGCCATATGGTTGTCTTTATAATTGTGTATGACCTGCGAGTCAACTTCTTATACGCCATGTAATAGCTTTACTTTATCGCTAAGTAGTTAGCAATAGTTGTAGTTGCTATTCATGGTGGAGGCAATCATGGTGAAGTGATGGAGATCATGCCGGAACGCACAAGATGGAGATCATTGCGCGAAGATTGGCTATACCATGTCACATAAAGTTATATGCATGTGATGTTTATCCTTTTATGTATCTTATTATGCTTAGATCGCGACGGTAGCATTATAAGATGATTCCTCACTTAAAGATCAAGATAAAAACTGTGTTCTCCCCAAGTATGCACCGTTGCGAAAGTTCCTCGTGTCCAAGCATCACGTGATGATCGGGTGCTATAGACTCTACGCTCACATACAACGGGTGCAAGCCAGTTTTGCACACGCGGAAATACTTGGGTCTAGCTTGACGATCCTAGCATGTACAGACATGGCCTCGGAACACAAGAACCGAAAGGTTAAGCATGAGTCATATGAATGATATGATCGACACTTCGTTGTCCACCATTGAAACCACATCTCTTCTCGTGATGATCGGATTAGGTGTGGTGAATTTGGATCGTGTTCACTAAACAACTTGAGGGATGTTGAATTTAGTGGGAGTTCATCTAGTAATTTGATTAAGTTGAACTATTTATCATGAACATAGTCTAAAGTTGTACTTGCAAATACTGTAGATCACATGGCTAAGTCCAACTTCAACTTCAACGTTTTTGCTGAGAAGGAAAAGCTTAGAAACAATGGGTCTAACTTCACCAATTGGTTCCGCAATCTAAGAATCATTCTCTCTGGCGGTCAAAAGGACTATGCCCTTGAGAAAGCGTTAGGTGACGCCCCTGCTGCAACTGCGCCGGCTGATGAGAAAGCTGTCTATCAGTCGCGCAAAGATGATTATGGTGTGATTAAGAGCACCATGTTGTTTGCTATGGAACCGGAACTTCAAAATCGTTTTGAAAACTGTCCCGGGCCCTTTGAGATTCTCGAAGAGTTGAAAACCATGTTTCAGACTCAGGCCCGTTCTGAGAGATATGAGATCTCCGAGAAGTTCTTTAACTGCAAGATGGAGGAAGGGAGTTCCGTTAGTGAGCACGCCATTAAGATGTCGGGCTACACTCAACGCCTTGAGCAACTGGACTGCAAGATTCCAGAAGAGCTCAAGATTGACAGGGTTCTGCAATCACTCCCTCCCAGCTACAAAAGTTTTGTAGTGACTCATAATCAGATTGGTTCCACTGATACGATCACCGAGCTCTTCGCAAAGCTGAAGGCTGCGGAGGTGGACATCAAGAAGGATAATCATGTGTTGATGGTCAACAAGCCCTCCTTTAAGAAAGGTAAAGGTGCAAAGAAGCCCTTCAAGAAGGGCGGCGGCAAGCGCAATGCCCCTGCTGAGAAGAAGCTCAGGTCTGGTCCCAAGCCGGAAACTGAGTGCTTCTATTGCAAGGACAAGGGTCACTGGAAGCGCAACTGTCCGAAGTACTTAGCGGACAAGAAGGCTGGCACCATCAAAGGTATATTTGATATACATGTTATTGATGTTTTCCTTACTAGCCCTCGTTGTAGTGCCTGGGTATTTGATACCGGTTCAGTTGCTAATATTTGTAACTCGAAACAGGAGCTGCGGAATAGACGGCGGCTTGCGAGGGATGAGGTGACGATGCGCGTTGGCAACGGATCAAGAGTTGATGTGATGGCCGTCGGCACGCTCTCCTTAGTTTTAACTTCGGGATTAGTTTTAAACCTTAATAAATGTTATTATGTGCCTGCGTTGAGCATGAACATTATTTCTGGATCGTGTTTATTGCAAGACGGTTATTCATTTAAATCAGAGAATAATGGTTGTTCTATTTATATGAGTAACATCTTTTATGGTCATGCACCTCTTGTGAGTGGTTTATTTCTTCTAAATCTCGAAAGGGATGAAACACACATCCATAACATTGAGGCTAAGAGATGCAAAGTAGATAGTGATAATACTACTTATTTGTGGCACTGTCGTCTAGGTCATATTGGTGTAAAGCGCATGAAGAAACTCCATTCTGATGGACTTTTGGAGTCTCTTGATTTTGAATCATTTGACACATGCGAACCATGCCTCATGGGCAAGATGATCAAAACCCCGT
The DNA here is from genome assembly GCA_916181665.1 of Avena sativa. Classification (NCBI taxonomy): domain Eukaryota; kingdom Viridiplantae; phylum Streptophyta; class Magnoliopsida; order Poales; family Poaceae; genus Avena; species Avena sativa. The sequence goes on along the minus strand of OV702297.1, from coordinate 364,713,375 downwards.
TCTCCCGTATGATGGAGCGAGCAACGGACTTGTTGGAAATCATACATACCGATGTATGCGGACCGATGAGTGTTTCGACGCGCGGTGGATATCGCTATTTTCTCACTTTTACCGATGACTTAAGTAGATATGGGTATATCTATTTAATGAAACATAAATCTGAAACGTTTGAAAAGTTCAAAGAATTTCAGAATGAAGTGGAGAACCATCGTAACAGAAAGATTAAGTTTCTACGATCCGATCGTGGGGGCGAATATTTGAGTTATGATTTTCTCACGCATCTTAAAGCAAGTGGAATCGTTTCACAACTCACGCCACCCGGAACACCACAGCGCAATGGTGTGTCTGAACGCCGGAATCGAACCCTATTAGATATGGTCCGATCAATGATGTCTCTTACTGATTTGCCGTTATCATTTTGGGGTTATGCATTAGAAACCGCTGCATTCACTTTAAATAGGGATCCATCTAAATCCGTTGAGATGACACCGTATGAACTATGGTTTGGTGCTAAACCTAAGTTGTCGTTTCTTAAAGTTTGGGGATGCGAAGCTTACGTCAAGAAGTTGATGCCGGACAAGCTCGAACCCAAAGCGGAGAAATGCGTCTTCATAGGATACCCTAAGGAAACTATTGGGTATACCTTCTATCACAGAACCGAAGGCAAAGTGTTTGTCGCAAAGAACGGTTCCTTTCTTGAGAAGGAGTTTCTCTCGAAAGAAGTGAGTGGGAGGAAAGTAGAGCTAGACGAGGTTATTGAACCTTCTCTTGAATTAGAGAGTAGCGCAGCACCTGAAATTGTTCCAGTGCCGCCTGCACCAACAATAGAGGAAGCTAATGACAAGGATCATGAAGCTTCGGACGATGCTGCTACTGAACGTCGCAGGTCGACAAGGTCGCGTGCCCCTCCTGAGTGGTACGGCAACCCTGTCTTGACTGTCTTGTTAGTAGAAGACAGTGAACCTATGAACTATGAGGAAGCGATGATGAGCCCAGACTCTGAGAAATGGCTAGAAGCCATGAAATCCGAATTGGGATCCATGAGCGAAAACCAAGTATGGACTTTGGTGGACCCTCCTAGCGACCGAAAGGCCGTTGAGTGCAAATGGATCTTCAAGAAGAAAACGGACGCGGATGGTAATGTTACCATCTATAAAGCATGGCTTGTTGCGAAAGGTTTTCGACAAGTTCAAGGTGTTGACTACGATGAGACTTTCTCTCCCGTAGCGATGTTTAAGTCCAATCGGATTTTATTAGCAATTGCTGCGTTTCATGATTATGAAATATGGCAAATGGATGTCAAGACTGCTTTCCTCAATGGCAACATTGATGAAGAGTTGTATATGATGCAACCCGAAGGTTTTGTCGATCCTAAGGATGCTGATAAAGTATGCAAACTTCAGCGTTCCATTTATGGACTGAAGCAAGCATCTCGGAGTTGGAACCTTCGTTTTGATCAAGTGATCAAGAGCTTTGGATTTGTTCCAAATTGCTACGAAGCTTGCATCTACAAGAAAGTGAGTGGGAGCTCGGTGACGTTTCTGGTACTATATGTGGATGACATATTGATTATTGGAAATGACATCAACATGCTTAACGATGTGAAGAGTTATTTGAACAAGTGTTTTTCAATGAAAGACCTAGGTGAAGCTGCTTATATATTGGGCATCAAAATCTATAGAGATAGACAAAGACGCATGATAGCTTTAAGCCAGAGTACATACCTAGACAAAGTTCTGAAAAGGTTCAGAATGGATAAGGCATTGAAAGGTTCAGTACCTATGTTGTCAGGTAAGATATTGAGCAAGGCTCAGTGTCCAGCTACGGTAAATGATAGGGAAGCTATGAGCAAAGTGCCTTATGCCTCGGCCATAGGTTCCATCATGTATGCCATGCTGTGTACTAGACCGGATGTGTCCAATGCTCTTAGTTTGACGAGCAGATATCAAAGTGACCCAGGAGTGGAACACTGGACAGCCGTAAAGAACATCCTAAGGTACCTAAATAGGACTAAAGAAATGTTCTTAGTCTATGGGGGTGATGAACAGCTCGTCGTAAAAGGTTACGTCGATGGTAGTTTCGACACCGACAAGGATGATTGTAAATCTCAGACAGGATACGTGTATATTTTGAATGGAGGAGCTGTGAGCTGGAGAAGCTGCAAGCAAAGCGTGATTGCGGGATCTATAGTAGAAGCGGAATACATGGCTGCTACAGAAGCGTCAAGTGAAGGAGTTTGGATCAGAAACTTCATCACTGAGCTTGGCGTGGTTCCAAGTGCATTGGACCCACTGGAGATATTGTGTGACAACACTGGCGCCATAGCACTCGCTAAGGAACCAAGATATCATCCAAAGACCAAGCATATCAACCGCAAGTTTCATATAATCCGAGATTATATAGCAGATGGAGATCTGAAGATTAGCAAAGTACATACAGATCTGAATGTCGCAGATCCATTGACTAAACCTCTTCCACGTGTAAAACATGATCAGCACCTCAGTGCCATGGCTGTGAGATTGTTGCCAGATGTAAACTAGATTATTGACTCTAGTGCAAGTGGGAGACTGTTGGAATTATGCCCTAGAGGCAATAATAAAGATGTTATTATTATAATTCTTGTTCATGATAAAGTTTATATTCCATGCTAGAATTGTATTAAGCGGAAACTTTAATACTTGTGTGGTTTGTGAACAACACCGTGTCCCTAGTACGCCTCTATGGACTAGCTCATTGATCAATGATGGTTAAGGTTTCCTAACCATAGACATGAGTTGTCAATTGATAATGAGATCATATCATTGGAGAATGATATGGTGGATAGACCCAAACTAAGCGAAGCAATTAGATCGTGTCATCGTGTTCGTCTTTGCGAAGTTTTTCTTATGTCAAATATTGTATTCCTTAGACCATGAGATAATACAACTCCCTGGTATCGTAAGAAAGCTTTGAGGTCATCAAACGTCATCCTATGAGAGGGTGATCATAAAGGTGTCTCTCAGGTAATCGGAAAGTATCTGTTGGGTTGTATGTATCGAGATGGGATTTGTCCCTCCCAAGTCGGAGAGATATACTTCGGGCCCACTCGGTAATCGATATCAACACCGCTTGCAAGCATGTGGTTAAGGAGTTAATCACAAAGTGATATCGGATTACGGAACGAGTAAAGTACTTGCTGTGAACGAGATTGAACTAGGTATGACGATACCGACGATCGAATCTCGAGCAAGTAAAATATCGCGAGACGAAGGGAATATATATATGGGATTGATTGAATCCTGGCATCGTGGTTCATCCGATATGATCATCGATGAATGTGTGGGAGTCAATATGGGTGCCCAGACCCCGCTGTTGATTATTGATAGAAGATCATGTCTGCATATTCTCGAACCCGCAGGGTCACACACTTAACGTGTCTCGACGCTAGGATAGATTGGATACTTGGTTTATGAATTTTTGTTCGGAGTCTCGGATGGGATCCGGGACATCACGAGAGGTCCCGGAGTGGTCCGGAGAATAAGATTCATATAAGGCAGTGCAGTTTTTGGAGTTCGGAATTGTTCCGGATTAATCGGTATTGTACCGGAAGCTTCTAGAACCTTCCGGAAGGGGGCCAACGTGGTCCCACCTTCCGGGAGGGTGCATGGGCCTATGAGGGAGTGTCCTGGCCACATTGGGCCAGGGGCACAAGGCCCCATAGGGCCCAGCCGATCCTAGATAAGTTTAAATCATTTAAACTAGAGATAAGATAGGGTTTCTAGAAGGGAGAGTTTAAATCGTTTAAACTAGAGATAGGCTTGGAGGATGGGCAAGGGCTGGCCGCACCCCCCTCTATATATAGAGGGCTGGTGCGCCCCCTCCCCCCCCCCCCCCAACCTACACATCTCCCTCCAAGCCCTAGTAGCCCTGCTGCCTTCCTCTCTCCATCCCGACTGTTTGCAGGCGAAGCCCTGCTGCAGAAATTCTCCACCAAATACACCACGCCATCGTGTTGTAGATCCAATCCATCTCTCCACCATACTTGCTGGTCCAAGGAAGGAGGAGACGTCAAGGTGCTGCACGTGTGCATCTCACGGAGGCACCGCCACTTGTGGTGCTAGATCGGATCGGATCGCGAGGAGGAGAAGCGAGTACGACTACATCACCCACGTTCCGACGAACGTTCCGCTGTGCGAATCTTCAAGGGTATGAAGATCTAATCCAATATCTCTCGTTGTTTGCATCTTCTAGATTAGATCTTGGCTTTCCCTCTGTTCGCTTCCGTAGAAAAATTTGATTTACTATGCTGCGAAACCCTTCAAGCTTGCTACAACGACAGACGGCTCTGGACGTGGTCGGGGATGTTGTTGTGGTCCACGAGAAGGCAAACGAAGGACTGGGTTAGCTGCGCAAGGCCAAAGCAAGGATGTTCGCGTGATCGAGACAACGCGGGGCGGTCAGTGCTTACCGGGGAAGGCCGTCGGAGAGGTTGCAGACGGCGGCGTCGTTCAGAGCTTGTCGTAGCCGACGCTCTGGGGCGCCCGCGGTTGAGAGGAGGGTGCTGGGAGATGCGTCCGAGAGTGGGGAAGCTGCCAGCGTGCTCAGGGAGGCTCGAGGCAGTGTCGAGTCGCCGGAATCGGCACCGGACTTCGTCGGAACAGAGGGTGCTCGGGGAGGAAATTGGGGAGGTCTAAGGCGTGCCAGCGCGGGGTGTCAGAGGGGAAATAAAGAAGGGATGCTGGCGTTTTATCGAGCATGGTCAAGGAAAGGTAAAGGCGCGGCATTATGGCGTATTGAATCCGCGGAATCACAGCAGGAAACGGCGACGAGGGAGGAAAGAACTGGTCGCGCGGGTGTGGACGATGAACAGGGATAGTGGGGTCCAGTCGTCAGCGGGAAAAGAAAGGAGGGGAAGGGTCCACTGGTCATTCTCAGTACGGGTCAGAAACGAGGTGCGAATCGTTTTCTTTCGGGGAGAGGGAGCTGGGCTGGTTACTGGGCCTTGTTGGGCAGGTTGGGCTGGGTCGGTTTGACTCTTTTTTTTGTACTGTTTCTGTTTTTCCATTTCTGTTTCTTTAATTCTGTTTTGAATTCCTTTAACTATTTCAAGCACTCATTTGATTTCAAATCTTTGTCAAAATTTGTGTGGATTTAAATACTGATTAGTAGCACATTCTGAAATTAATTTTTGAATAAAACTTTATTCTTTTTGGGGTATTTTAAATAAATCAAAAGCCCCTAGTTTTAAACCAAATAAGTTTTAATAATAATTTCAAACATCAATTCAAATCAAAACCACCACCAAACTTTGTAAAATTTTTAGTTCTGTTTAATAACACAAAACAAAGTCCAAAACAAAATAATTTTTATTCTTTTAAGATCTATTAATAATTAGATAAATAGACCTTAGTTATTAATTCAAAATAGGGTTTAATTTATTTTATAAAATATTCATTTGAAATCCAAATACTTTCAAAACCAAAACAGTAGGTTTTATTTGAGAGTAAGGAATACTTGGGAAGTTTGTTTAAAACAAAATAACATTTTTGTTATAAGGTCCATTAATAATTAAGTAAAATGGGCCTTAGTTATTAAATCAAATAGGATTGGTTTTATTTAAATCTTTTATTTTGAAATCTAAAATAAAACCAAAACACTTCAGTAAGTTTTATTTGAGAATATAAAATATTTGGAAAACTTATTTAAAATAAATAAATAAGTTTTAGTGTTTTATTTTAAAATGGGAAAAGCCTTTACTTTAATAAAATCTGGATATTAAATCCTTATTATTTTATTTAAACAAACCTTTACTCTTTTAATCAAAGCAAACCCTTTTGTTTCAAAAATCTTGGCCAAGGTTTAATTTGGCTTTATAAAATAATCTTTATTTATAAATCCACCTTCTCTTTTGAAAACCAAAACTCTTTACTTAAAGATCCAAAATAGTAATTCCAACTATAAAAACTTTCTTTATTAATTGTTTATCTTTTAAAATCCTTTTAGGATTAATTGTTCACCAATTGGTATGGGTTTTTGGTAAGGGCTTTATTAGCTTTGGAAATTCAATTTCCTTATCTTATTATATTCATAAGATTTTATCCATGGTTCCAAACTAAGTGAAACCAATTTCTATGGTCTTATAATATTTCTATTTGTCTTTCTTGATCCTTTGTGAATGTTTGTTGATCAATTTTGATATGGATCAAATCCATAGGCTTGGAGATAACTTGGAAATGATTTTTATTCCATTAGGGTTTTAGGATTTGGATTTATTTTTCAAATGATTAAATTTCCAGATACATTCATTGAGGAATGCATTTCACTTGATTTGGATTTGTTGAATTCAAACTTTAACCAAAGTTTGTTCAATATGGGATTTTAAGTTTCCTTTTAGAAACAAAAGTTTCTTCTGGCTCTGAAAATCAAACAAAATTTTATTTTATTCCTTTATTTTTCACATTACAAGATTTGGAAAATCTTGGGATGTGACATGATACTAGTTTTTTCATAAGATACAAATTAAGTTTATCTCAATTTAAACTATGGGTGGCACAATGTAATGGAAAGGAGATTCCGTGATGGATTTGGATGAGTTCCAAAGTTAAGACATTGTGATGAATACTACAACAAAAGGCTAAGTATACGACTGCTATTGTAGGAGCAAAAAGAGGTCATTTGTGTCAAGTAGTTTTTACTAAACTAGGTGTCGTTCACAGCGGGATAACACTATAAAGATATATTGTACGACAATAGTATTGACATGTTTAACCCCAAGGAACTAAAGGTCTCACCAAAGGACTAAATTTATACAATGCCATCTCATTAGAGAATGAGTGATGCGTAGAAACACAAAGACATGCAAATACACACGGACCTAAAACTATCAGATCTAGATACTATGTTTTCCACTAGCAAACGTGTATATATACAACACCAGAAAGCCATAGGTGTTGAATGCGCAAGTTTTTCAAACTAGATTACTGACTCTAGTGCAAGTGGGAGACTGAAGGTAATATGCCCGAGAGGCAATAATAAAGTGGTTATTATCTTATTCCTTGTTTATGATAAATGTTTATTTCTCATGCTATAATTGTGTTAATTGGAAACATTAATACATGTGTGGTTAATAAACAAATAAGAGTTCCTAGTTATGCCTCTCATATAAACTAGCTTGTTGATTAACAAGATGCATGATCAAGGTTTCCTGATCATGGACATTGGATGTTGTTAATAACAAGGTCACAATATTGGTGGAATGATATGATGAACATTCATCCAAACTATAGTAATACGATCAAAGTCATTATGTTTAATTACTATAACATCATTACAAAGTAACTTTAGTCCTTAGACCATAAGATCATGGTAATTGCTAACACCGGAAGAGTGCTTTGATAACATCAAACGTCACACCATAACAGGGTGACTATAAAGGTGGGTTTGGGTACTCTAAAAGTGTTATGTTGAGGCACATGGATCAAGAGTGGGATTTGTCCATTCCGATGACAGAGAGATATACTCTGGGACCTCTCGGTGATATCTTATATAGCTTGCAAGCAAGTGATGGGGATCCCTAGAATGTTATATCACGGGAATGAGAAAAGAGTACATGTCGGTAACGAGATCAAACTAGGTATGGGGATTCCGATGATCGAATCTCAGACATGTAAAATATTGCGATACAAAGGGATTTAGTTACAGCGTTAAAGGTTCACATGATCACAAGAAGTCATCCTTGAATGTGTGGGAGTCAGTACGAATCTCCAGGTCCCGCTACTAATTATTCATCGGAGAGGGGTCTCGGTCATGTATGCATTATTCGTGAACCATAGGGTGACACAATTAAGGGATACCGACACCATTTAGAGCAAATAAAATGCCATAGAAAGAATATTAAAGCGCTGGAATTGTTTCAATGGACACCGGAATTGTTTCAGATGAAATTGCTGAAATTGGTTCTGCATGTCAAATTGAAATGTAGCAAGGGGTTTTATGTGAATGTTTGTTAATTAACGTAATTAACAAAATTCTGAATAAAGTAAATAAAAGTATTTTATTTAAAGAGAAAATGCATTTAATTTATTGGACATTAAATGTAAAGTGAGTGGAGTTGAAATTGATGTGAGTGGGCTTAGCACAAGATCCACCCACATGAATGAGGGAGAAGTGGGGCACCCACCATTGCCGGTGGACATGCCCCTTGGGTAGCCCCTCTCCCCTATAAAAGGAGCTCCATGCCTCCTCTCCACTCACACCTCCTCGCGAAGGATCTCTCTCCCCCTCTAGAATATTCCCCATGGTCTCGGCTTAGCGAGATACATGTTCCCGGTGGCTTTTTCTAGAAGGATTTGCTGCTTCGCTGGAGCGAGGACTCGGAGGTTGTCTGGGTACCGGACGTGTGTGCAATCATGGATGCATAACTGTTTTGCGGTGATGGACTTGTTGGTGCTGGACCTGCTGGACTTCATTACAATCTTGAGATCAGCAAGTGAACGACTACATCATCCACGAAAAACAATCTCGTAACGTGATGACCCACAAGTATAGGGGATTGCAACAGTCTTCGATTGTAGTATAACCCAATTTATTGATTCGACACAAGGGGATCCAAAAATATTTATAAGCCTTAACAACGGAGTTTTCAATTCAGCTGCACCTGGAAATAGTCTTGCTCACAGTAGTTTATCAGTAGCAAGGGTTTTGCAGTAGCAATAACAAAGTAACAATAGCAGTAAAATAAAGGCAGTAGTAACAATAGTAGCAAACAACAGGATTTGAGTGCGGTAGGCTTAGGGATGGATGGACGGGCGTTGCATGGACAAGACTATTCATAATATCAAGATCTAGGGCAATTGCAGATAAACAAGGTAAATCATCCAAGTACTAAATAATCATAGGCATGTGTTCCATATATAGTCATACGGGCTCGCAATGAGAACTTGCACAACATCTTCTGTCCTGCCAGCCCGTTGTAGCGGGGCCTCAAGAGAATCTACTGGCAATTAAGGTACTCCCTTTAATAGAGTACCAGAGCAAAGCATTAACACTCCGTGAACACACGGGATCATCATATCACAGCCATCCCCTCCGGTTATCCCAATTTCTATCACTTCGGGGCCTCGGGATTCGGACAATAATATGTGTAAACAACTTGCAGATAAGATCACAAACAATACTATCATCATGAATCAATAACATGTTCAGATCTGAGATCATGGCACTCGGGCCCTAGTGACAATCATTAAGCATAACAAGTTGCAACAATGTCAAAAAGCACTAACAAAGATACTAGACACCATGCCCTAACAATCTGATGCAATTACATGATAGATCTCATCCAATGCCTACCATCCCCATAGCCTACTGCGGGGGATTACTCACTCATGGATGGGGGAAATATGGATGGTTGATGGAGAGGCGTTGGTGATGATGATGGCGATGATCTCCTCCAATTCCCCGTCCCGGCAGGGTGCCAAAACAGAGTTTCTGATTCCGAATCGCGGTTTCTGGTGGTGGCGGCACAGCGGAACTCCCTCTGTAAAAACGTCAAACCCTCCTCTGATTTTAGGTCAGAGGGATTATGTAGGCGAAAGAGAGAGGTCGAGGGGGTTCCCGAGGTGGCCACACCACCCCCTAGCGCGGCCCGGCCTAGCCCGTGCCACCAGGTGGTGTGGGGCCCTCATGGCCCTTCTCCGTCTCGTCTTCTGGCTCCGTGAGTCTTCTGGTAAAATAGGAGTTTTGTGATATTTTCTGGGATTTTTCCTGAAAGTTGAGTTCCTGCACAAAAACTAAACACCAAAGTAATTCTGCTAAAAACAGCATCAGTCCATGTTAGTTATATCCAAATCAAACAAATTAGAGGATAAACAATAGCAAAAGTGTTCGGAAAAGTAGATACGTTTTGGACGTATCATAACGCTTTATCGGTCTTCGAGGGTAAGTTTTCTATGGATGTATATCCATCCGTTGCAAGTATCTAGATAGATAGATCTTGGTGATCAGTTGTTTATATCGTAGGAAATTTTTTGTTTTCTATGCTACGAACCCAACAAGTTTGGGCTTGTGTTGTTCAATTCAGCTCCTCCCTGCATGGTTGGACTGATCGAAAGTGAATGTAAACCAAAACTATTTATTTAATTTAATACAAGCCAAGTTCAAAAGAAATTTGAATATCAAAATCATATCCAAGCCAACTTCTAAGATAACTTCTCTAATAAAGCATTTTAAGGAGTATAATTCCTAATTAATACAAGGGGAAATTAAGTGAATGATATATTCTATTCCAAGCTAGGTCGTATTGATCTAGAGAGCAAGTCCATACTATGTTTCCATGCATAAGGATTGACACATATCTACCAGAACCATCGGAGGAATAAACCTATGGTTACAAAACAATATCTATTATTGCCACCCTAGAATTCAAGTGTTGAGATAATTCACACCCCACACTCTTGTGAAGCAAATATATTCTTCTAACACTAAACCATAGTATCATGTTGATACGAATATTAGCACAAGTATCTAGGCGAAATAAACCTAAACCTTTCCCACTCATTAATAGTACCAAAGAAGACAAATATTTGTCTTGGATAAAACAACATACATGTAACTCATGGTTTTCATCATAAGTAGACCATGAATTCTTATTTGCAACAGTCGTCTCCAACGCAGTTTTTCTACCAGTACATGGGTGTCCCCATCTTATCCGAGGGTATGCGATGCTCCAAGGTTGGTGTAACGAATTTTATAGTTTCATCATGTACACGGTACAAATTCGCACCTCTATAGGAATGAAAGTGGACATGGTACATCTTGATACTGCCCACTTCCCAGTGCCCCACCCTTCCCGCCTCACGTCTCTCTTTCCTCTATCTCATCTCCCTGACATGCTCCCATTTCTGTCGAAGACAGCGGTGTTCCCAGGCCTAAAGACAACGATCTCTTTCCCTTCGACGGATACAAGGTCGCTCGAGCCGGATTCATGCATCTCGTCCGCCACAGGCTCGCCCCCATCCATTGTTGTCACGGGCGAGCCTGACATGTGGGCGTAGCCATCCCTATACATGGTGTCTTCTACGTGATGGCGGGGTCGTGGTATCCGGCGACGGCACGAGGCCGCTAGGTCCGTGGAGCTCACCTTATGGAGACGGCACGACGGTGCCAGCCCGTTCGAGGGGATGGTATTGTACTTTGTTTCTTTTCTCTACATATGGATACGATGGATACTCGGTGTTCCTTTCTATGAATTATTTTTTCCTTCATGAAACGGGCGTGAGATGAAACTAATCCCATAGATTTAGCTATTCCTCCTTAATATGGTTACAGATGTTGTATGATTTTCTGATCTTCTCCAAAAAAATGCCGGTCCATGGAAACTGATCACATGGATTTAGGTGTTTGTCCTTAATATCTGAGCATAATCCTAGAGATTTAGGTGTTGGTGCTTCTAATTGTATTTTCTTGGGTTTTTTCTTTATGCATGATTCATGAATTTTAATTGTGTTTTCCTTGGTTTGTAACAACACCCGGATATTTAATCACAGATGCCTGTTATGCCATACATCGCAATCCCATGATTACCATTTTTGCGAGACATAACAGATTTGGATACCACAGTACATCATCCATTACAAACCATACATAAGGTCTTACACAAATAAGGATCTCATGATCCAGTTCTTAATACAACTCCAGCAGCGGAAATACGTAATAATAACGGTAGCATAGGCAAAGCTCCATCTTCGGGGTCACAGGCAATACTGACGATGGGAGATGATCCTAGTTGTCGTAACCTTACTGGGGTCCTTCGTCCTGGTACTCTTCTTCATAGTCTGGCCACAGGAATAGCCAGGGACAAAGCCATGAGTACTCTTTAAGTACTCGTAAACTAATACTAACAAGTGAAGGGGGTTTTTGTAGTAGGACACTAAGCTCTAGGGTTGTTTTGCAAAAAGCCAGATTTACTTCTACTAAGTTTAGAAGTAAGAAAAGCTAGTTGAAATTGTATAACACCTAAGTGGGAACTTGTATTTCATATCACAACTCTGTTGTGGTCAAGTCAAAATCTCAATTCATTTCATAAGTCATTTTGAAAAAATCTGACGGCGGAACAGTATGCCCACTCCAGCTGTCCTTAACCGCGGACGCGGCTATTCGAATAGTTTGACACTCTGCAGAGATTGTACACTTTCACCATAACATTCGGTACATCCGTCAGGAACAAATCCTGAATTCACCATACTTAGTATGCGGATAATCAATCCTAACCTTTCCATTACACGCTCTAGTATAGGCACCTCTCCTGTGAGTTTGGCCTCCCAACCATGACCACTGTCATCTTGTGTACTGCACAGGTGGACAATCTTCACAAGGTAGCCTCATCTTAGACCTTGGCCATGAGGGAACCCATACTAAAGTATATAAGTTTCCAGTCAAGCCCTACCCAAATTTCGGGTATTGTAGTTGTACGGTAAAATTGGAATGGTGTCGCATCCAGACAACCATCAATTTTATAAAGGGGCTAAGGCTCATGCCTTAACAGTTTCATCATCAAAATCATCTGGTGTTTTGGAAACACATGTCAAAACATTTCAGTAGAATGTCTCATCATTCCAAGGTTTTCATAACCATTTTCTCCAAGTATTCCCATCTAATTTTGATCAAGTTTTATGCTTAGCACTAGCATCTACAAGTGGGATAAGTACTAATGAGGGGTGGTAAACAAGTGGAGATTGATTGTTCAATCTCATGCCTTAGGATGACATCAAGATTATCTAGCTTAGGCCAAATTTAATGCTCTTTATGCAACCTTCAATTATCTTCCTAGAATCTACAAGTTACTTAAGTAAACTCTAAGAGAAAGCTTTGATAAAGAAATAAAGTATAAAGCTTGCAAGTAAAACTAGGATTGGGTTATCAAGTGGGTATGATCACATATGCTTAAGGCATATAGTTGGCATGGTAACAAGCAAGTTTTAGCTTGTATCAGTATTAGTATAGGCTTGCTAAAGTAGAGTATCTTGCAAGTGTTAGCTTGCTCAATCAACTAGTAGCATTAGGCTTGCCTTGTGCAGAGCAGTGGTTGAAATTCTTCTCGGCTTCTTCCTCGTAGTATCCTCCTTCCTCCTCGTATCCTTGGTTGGTACTAGCGTCTATAAATAAATACGAGGTACACAATCACCAAACAATACTTAACTACTTTCAATCATCACACAAAAGTGTTCTATAGATGATCTTAGCATCATCACTAACATTCAAGATTAAAGCCTTTGTCTTATTTATTTTATTTTTAGAAAAGTAATTTCTACTCATTGAAAATCTACTTAAGATTTAATATTATCCAAACCAAACATGGGATCATGTTGACACATGTCATCACCACATATTTCAGTACATGGGAATGTGATTTTAAAGTGGTGTCACAATTTAATAAGGTTTAACCTTTTATTTCAATTAAATAAAGTGACTAGAAATGCCTATGTGGCATTCTTTTATTACTTGAACATTATTTCTGTAAGTAAACTCATATGTTTTTATATATTCTGAAAGGTATGATCCAATGTGATTTTTGAGAGTTGGAATCAACTCAAAAGCTATTATGGCTGAAATTTCAAAAATGTTTGAATGCAGAAAAGCTTCTGACTTGATATTTTTACCAAGGTTGATCTACAGATCCAAATGATTTGAATCCAACGGGCTTGGATTAAGCATTTCAATACCTTTCTAACAAAATTGGTTTCATTCAATTTGGTTCACTGAATCAAGCTGGGTTGATTTTTGAAACTAGGTACAGAACTGAGTTTGAATATAAATAGAAAAAGCTAAATCCAAACGAGTGGGCTGCGCGGGAAAGGTTATTGGGCCGACCCGGTGTCACTCTGCAGCGCAGGGCTCAACTAACAGGGGGGTTCCACCAGTCAGTGGCTCATAACACGTGAAGCAGTACGGGGCGATCTCGGCCACACAATCTAAGTCTAATCGAACGGCTACGGCTCATCGTCCACGTCGGGCAGCGCCGGCGAGACAGAACCCTAACGCGGCAGGTGGGGGTCGTGGGAGGCTCACCGGGGCTCAGGCGAGGGTCGGCGATGGGGAAAACTACGAAGTCGACGACGACGATTCTCCTGGCACCGGCAGCTCCTCCTGGGGCGGCTCCAATCGATGGCTTCCTTCTTCTCCAGCAGCGGCGGGCTCCGACGAAATTCCGGCGATGCGCTGCTCGCCTTGCTCCGGGAGTGAGGTGGGCTGGTTCTGGGTGAGAGGGGAGTGAGATGGTGTGAAGAAATTGAGCGGGGGATGCCTCTATTTATAGTGGCGAGAGGGGACCGATGGGCGCGGGCTGAGCTCGTCGGGGTCGACGGCACAGAGGGCTATCGGCGTGGGCGACGGTAGGGGCGGTGCTGTGCTCCCTGGTGAAGCTCAGCAAAGTGGTGGCGAGGCGTGGGGCGGCGCTGATCGGCCAGAACGCTTCGGCGCTCTGAGCGTGTCCGACGGAGGTTTTGATGGCGCACAGCGCGCGTGGTCCGCGCGGCGGCGAACGGGCGTGTCTGCGGGGTTACTGGGGTGGTGGTGATCACGTGTGCATGCGGCAAAGGCGGCGCGCGGTCTGTGGGTGTGTGTCGAGGGTGGCGCACGGGCGCGCTCTCGGCATGCTCGCGGAGAGGCTTGGCATGGCTTGGTCATGTGTTCCAGTAGCTGGCATTGCTCGAGGCTGGGACAGTGTAACACCCTCAGAATCGGCCCTATGCAAGTTTTAGCGATTCCCGCCAGACCCGCATAGAAACGATTCAAAGGTGCCCACCAGGCACTTGCGTGCGGGTGGAAAACGAAGTAATATCATTACACAATAGTCCACGATGGAACCCACAGAACAAATATATTCAACAATGACTCCATGAGTCAAGAATACCGATACACAATACAAAGATCCAAATCAACTCGAAAATGATACAGCGGCCGACTATGGGCAAGATGCAAATGGGGCTAAGAGCCCTGAAGAATAACCGATGGCGTCCATAACCCTGCCCAGGCCAAACCGGAAGGGTAACCCTGCTAACGACGTCGATCTCAAAGCCTGCTAAAAACAAAAGGGGTGTCGACAAAGGGCAAAGGAAAAAAAGAGCGGTCAGTACTGAGGCCAATACACGGCGAGACTAGAATTCGGCGGTCCCCGCCTACATAGGTATGGTGGCTGAAGCGGCAGCGCAACATGCACTAAACAACCTATAGAGACTCGATATAACTGTCGGCTATCAGAGAGGGCTAAGAAAGACCTATTCGGAACCAACCTGATACTACCACCAAACATACCCATCCTGGTCTTTCCCCCTCGAGACCAAACGAGGAAGTCAACCGAGGAACTCACGCAATTGGCAGTTTTATTTATTCAGTTATCGTTGCAGCAATTACTAGTCAGGTATAGATAGTCATACTGATATAATAAGCAGTGGGAACTTTTAGTTAACCATTCCGTTGTAGTTGCGACACTTACTAGTCAGATACAATTAGCATGAGATATCCCAAACCCAGCAGTTGTTGGTACTTTTATTTAGCCATTCCGTTGTAGTGAAACTGATTACTAGTCATATTGGATACAAGTCAAATTATAACAGTAAACTTTAGTTATAGTTGTCTATGATCGAGAACTGTGCTCCAAGTCATCCATAACCGCGGACACGGCTTCTCGAAAAGATTTAACCCTGCAGGGGTGCACCAAAGTTTCTACACGCACCTACACCCTTGTTGTCAGATCAGGTAGGTACAAGATCACAAATGATACACCCAACGGTATATCGACGGGGTTTCGGACACGACGTTTCCCAGACCCAAAGCAAGCACATGGGGGGCCACCCCACTAATCTACCCGCAACAAAGTTGGCCGGTCTCCGAGACGGACCCAGGGTTTGCGAGAACGGTTGTAAGCGACTGGGAACCCGAAAGTGTGACTGGGCTTGTCTATACCGCGAAATCGTGCCGCTATCCAAAACAGTACAGGCGCTCCACGCGCAATAGTAAATAAAGCAGTAAAACATGGCATAAGTACAGGATAGTAATAAAGCCCCAAACTACTTTGTGGCCCCCGGTATAGTACTTTGAAATCAGGTACTAATCGATGGGGGTGCCCACACACCCCACCTGTGGTTAGCGCGCTCGATCTCGGAACAGGTGTCAAGAACTTGGGGTCCTACGGGACACAAATGGATGGTTAAAAACCAAATCACATCTATTGCCCACATGTGCCTCTACATTATTTACCTACTTCAATTTTAGTTATTAAACAGTAATTAAAGCCATGATCATCTCCAACATTAAACATGCGGCATTTCTCCAACAACGGTGGTACTTGAGAACATCGAAACAACACCTGAGCAAGCAACTATGACTCGCAAGGCCGGCTATATACCAAACAAAAGGTAATAGGAGGTGTCCAAGGCAATATAATGGCTACAAGGGATATCACGGGTACGGAAACTAAAGCATCGCAACACAGTCAGCAATAGATCAACAGGAGGAAATAAAGACTATAAAAGTAAGATAGGTAGAAAGGGGGAGAATGCTCGCATGAAAAACATTGCCGAAGATTCACCGGGGATCAGGTCGACACTCGCATCAACTCATCGGCCTAATCCGTGAAGAAGCAAAGCACTAGCAGAAACATCGGATGCAATATTTAATACTACGGCAGAAGATCGGGTATGATGCATGTATGATGTATGACATGGCAAGCATGTGATACAATTAGACCATATTAAGCGGAACCGGGTTCCCGACAATTAATTAGACAGTTCATATTATTTAGATACCCCGCAATTTAAATGTTGTCTTAACAAGGCAAAGTTACATCATCGGTTCGATGCACAAATTTAAATGGGACCAGTACTAGACTAGATTCGCCCGTATATGGACTCCATATTTAATTATGAGGTGAATCGGCAAAATTCCCCAAACCCACAAAAATATGTATGCGACATGAATGATTTAATGCAACAAGATATATAGTTGGCAATTTATAAAATAGGGGCTCGGAAAAGGTCACACATTGGTATCGATGATCTTGGGGTTCGCCGAGGGTTCGGGATCGGTCTTCGGGGTCTCGGCGAGATCGGCCTTCGGACTCCGGGAAGGAGCACTTGGCGTTTCGATAGATCGGTCTTTGAGTTCCGGAACCGGGGCCTTCGAGTCCGTCCTGGTCTTAAATCGAACAGATCCGCACATCTGTTCTTTGAGCATTTTTCGTCTTGTCAGCATCAGGGCGAAGGCAGTCGATGTACGTGTCCAAACTCCTGAAATCACCACACCCATAGGAACACTTTGGTTCTGCTCATAGCACCACATCACCAGGACACATACAAACACTAGCACATACATACTCGAGTCATTGTGAACACGCGGTGACGACAGTAGAGAGCGGACAGGTGCGCGGGGCACGGCCGGTGCGGGGGTCTGTGGGGATGAGGACCGGCGTCGGCGCTGCCTCGCGGGAAGGTCGCGGCAAGCGGGGCAGCCGGCGGACAGAGGATGGGGTGGGGTGGCGCAGTGATGGAAGAAACCCAGGGCAATGGGGCTCGGGCTCGCGTAGGACGGGGCGGTGGGGTTCGCTGGCGGAGGAGCTTGGGTAGGAGAAGGGCAGTGGCGGTGGGCGTGCAGGGCCGAACCGCGGTGCTCGCTGTCGAAGGTCGCTGCTGCAGCCAGCGGCGCTCGTGAATGGAGGAGGAGACGACCAGAGGAGCCGGGCGACGCGGCGCAGCGGCGGGCTCGGCTCGGGAAGCGAAGGTCGGGGAGGCTCGCGGCCTGCACGATTGTAGAGCCAGGATGGGACAGGGGGCCGCGGGAGAGGTGGCAGGGAAGGCGTGCAGCCGGAGCAGGCCAGGGAGGAGGAGGAAGGAGGGTGGCGAGAAGAGGAGATCGGGGGCGTCGACCGCGAGGCAGAGAGGCGGCGGCGATCTCGGGAGATGGAGTAGATGAGGAGCGGGGTCGGGAGGGTTCTGCAGGGTCGTGCGGGTGGGACCAGGGACGTGTGTGGGGATGGTGTTGACCGGGTGAGTGGTGTGCATCTGTGTGTGCTGTGGCGGCGGGGGGGGGGGTGAGAGAGGGAGTGGGGTGCGGGGTGTGGTGGGGGATTAGGGTTAGGGGGTAAGGGGTACTCTAGGGTTTGACTGGTCCAGCCGGCTGGGCTTGTTGGGCCCGGTCGGCTTAGGTATAGGGTTGATTTATTTTTATTTATTTAAAACCCTTTTTATAGAAACATTTGTAAATAGTTTTACATCAATAAAATGGAAGAAGGACTATGGTTTTTATTTATTTGAATAAAAGGGGGACTGAATTAACAAACAAAATAGGGTTCAATAAAATACTTTTAGAGTCAAAACCATGCATGATTATGTAAAGAAGATGCACACAGGTAAATGCAGGGCGATTTCTAGTAGTGGATTTACCCGGGGTGCTACAATTCGACACCACTAACAATGGATCTCGCCCTCGAGATCCGCTTCATGGTACCGGGAAGAAGGCCGATAACCTGAATCTTCTTGCTTCGTGTAGATCTCTAGGCCACCACTAACAAGGATTCTTTCTCCATCTTGAATTCGACGACACCACTAACAAAGGGGCGTTGCTCACGTTTATTGCAAGAATACTCCGGATAAACAAAGGACGAAGGTAAAGGTATCAAACGATAAGGCCACCTCTAACTTCTGTAGAATGAGTTGAATTGCTTAATCCACCGATTCGATATACAAGAGCGAATGATAAGGGTAGTCGGATGGTGATCAGTCCATCGCGCACCCAAAGCATTACTCTGCACATGAATAGAAAATTATGCAACCAACTCTCGGAATTCAGATTGTAGATCTCGACGAAGCGAGGTTCAGAAACAAAGAAGGGATGCAGGTTCTCATCAGATCTAATGTAGATGACTTCGTCGTATCGGAAAACACCAAAGGATACAAAGAAAAATTTAGTGAATTTTCGGTCCACTAAAGGTACAACAGACGAAAGATTCCTCAGATAGCATGAATGTCAGATGTTGGAGAACCGTTGCAAGAGGATGGAAGCGAAACCCTGAAGGTACGACGGAAACCCAACCACGAGAAATCCTGGACTCGAAGAAAAGATAAGAGAGCAGATTCAAAACACGTCGAGATAAGAGGAGAATAGCATAGGGGTAAGAAGTAAGAGCAGACCTAATCAGATCTATCCAACCGATTTTTTCAAAATAGTTTTGACACTCTACACGTCTGTTAGCTAGGTTATCCTACAGGCTGGACCAGTGGGTATCATAACTTCTGGGCTCTGATACCACTCTGTAACACCCTCGGAAACGGCCCTATGCAAGTTCTAGCGATTCCCGCCAGACCCGCATAGAAACGATTCAAAGCTGCCCACCAGGCACTTGCGTGCCGGTGGAAAACGAAGTAATATCATTACACAATAGTCCATGATGGAACCCACAGAACAGATATATTCAACAACGACTCCATGAGTCAAGAATACCAATACACAATACAAAGATCCAAATCAACTTGAAAATGATACAGCGTCCGACTATGGGCAAGATGCAAATGGGGCTAAGAGCCCTGAAGAATAACCAATGGCGTCCATAACCCTGCCCAGGCCAAGCCGGAAGGGTAACCCTGCTAACGACGTCGATCTCAAAACCTGCTAAAAACAAAAGGGGTGCCGACAAAGGGCAAAGGAAAAAAAGAGAGCGGTCAGTACTGAGGCCAGTACACGGCGAGACTAGAATTCGGCGGTCCTCGCCTACATAGGTATGGTGGCTGAAGCGGCAGCGCAACATGCACTAAACAACCTATAGAGACTCAATATAACTTTTGGCTATCAGAGATTGATAAGAAAGACCTATTCGGAACCAACCTGATACTACCACCAAACATACCCATCCTGGTCTTTCCCCCTCGAGACCAAACGAGGAAGTCAACCGAGGAACTCACACAGTTGGCAGTTTTATTTATTCAGTTATCGTTGCGGCAATTACTAGTCAGGTATAGATAGTCATCCTGATATAATAAGCAGTGGGCACTTTTAGTTAACCATTCCGTTGTAGTTGCGACACTTACTAGTCAGATACAATTAGCATGAGATATCCCAAACCCAGCAGTTGTTGGTACTTTTATTTAGCCATTCCGTTGTAGTGAAACTGATTACTAGTCATATTGGATACAAGTCAAATTATAACAGTAAACTTTAGTTATAGTTGTCTATGATCGAGAACTGTGCTCCAAGTCATCCATAAACGCGGACACGGCTTCTCGAAAAGATTTAACCCTGCAGGGGTGCACCAAAGTTTCTACACGCACCTACACCCTTGTTGTCAGATCAGGTAGGTACAAGATCACAAATGATACACCCAACGGTATATCGACGGGGTTTCGGACACGACGTTTCCCAGACCCAAAGCAAGCACATGGGGGGCCACCCCACTAATCTACCCGCAACAAAGTCGGCCGGTCTCCGAGACGGACCCAGGGTTTGCGAGAACGGTTGTAAGCGACTGGGAACCCGAAAGTGTGACTGGGCTTGTCTATACCGCGAAATCGTGCCGCTATCCAAAACAGTACAGGCGCTCCACGCGCAATAGTAAATAAAGCAGTAAAACATGGCATAAGTACAGGATAGTAATAAAGCCCCAAACTACTTTGTGGCCCCCGGTATAGTACTTTGAAATCAGGTACTAATCGATGGGGGTGCCCACACACCCCACCTGTGGTTAGCGCGCTCGATCTCGGAACAGGTGTCAAGAACTCGGGGTCCTACGGGACACAAATGGATGGTTAAAAACCAAATCACATCTATTGCCCACCTGTGCCTCTTCATTATTTACCTACTTCAATTTTAGTTATTAAACAGTAATTAAAGCCATGATCATCTCCAACATTAAACATGCGGCATTTCTCCAACAACGGTGGTACTTGAGAACATCGAAACAACACCTGAGCAAGCAACTATGACTCGCAAGGCCGACTATCTACCAAACAAAAGGTAATAGGAGGTGTCCAAGGCAATATAATGGCTGCAAGGGATATCACGGGTACGGAAACTAAAGCATCGCAACACAGTCAGCAATAGATCAACAGGAGGAAATAAAGACTATAAAAGTAAGATAGGTAGAAATGGGGAAGAATGCTCGCCTGAAAAACATTGCCGAAGATTCACCGGGGATCAGGTCGACACTCGCATCAACTCATCGGCCTAATCCGTGAAGAAGCAAAGCACTAGCAGAAATACCGGATGCAATATTTAATACTACGACAGAAGATCGGGCATGATGCATGTATGATGTATGACATGGCAAGCATGCGATGCAATTAGACAATATTAAGCTGAACCGGGTTCCCGACAATTAATTAGACAGTTCATATTGTTTAGATACCCTGCAATTTAAATGTTGCCTTAACAAGGCAAAGTTATATCACCGGTTCGATGCACAAATTTAAATGGGACCAATACTAGACTAGATTCGCCCGTATATGGACTCCATATTTAATTATGAGGTGAATCGGCAAAATGCCCCAAACCCACAAAAATATGTATGCGACATGAATGATTTAATGCAACAAGATATATAGTTGGCAATTTATAAAATAGGGGCTCGGAAAAGTTCACACATTGGTATCGATGATCTTGGGGTTCGCCGAGGGTTCGGGATCGGTCTTCGGGGTCTCAGCGAGATCGGCCTTCGGACTCCGGGAAGGAGCACTTGGCGTTTCGATAGATCGGTCTTCATGTTCCAGAACCGGGGCCTTCGAGTCCGTCCTGGTCATAAATCGGACAGATCAGCACATCTGTTCTTAGAGCATTTTTCGTCTTGTCAGCATCAGGGCAAAGGCAGTCGATGTACGTGTCCAAACTCCTGAAATCACCACACCCATAGGAACACTTTGGTTCTGCTCATAGCACCACATCACCAGGACACATACAAACACCAGCACATACATACTCGAGTCATTGTGAACACGCGGTGATGACAGTAGAGAGCGGGCAGGTGCACGGGGCATGGCCGGTGCGGGGGTCTATGGGGATGAGGACCGGCGTCGGCGCTGCCTCGCGGGAAGGTCGCGGCAAGCAGGACAGCCGGCGGGCAAAGGATGGGGTTGGGTGGCGCAGCGATGGAAGAAACCCATGGCAATGGGGCTCGGGCTCGCGTAGGACGGGGCGGTGGGGTTCGTTGGCAGAGGAGCTTGGGTCGGAGAAGGGCAGTGGTGGCGGGCGTGCAGGGCCGAACCGCGGTGCTCGCTGTCGGAGGTCGCTGCTGCGGCCAGCGGCGCTCGCGGATGGAGGAGGAGACGGCCAGAGGAGCCGGGCGACGCG
Organism: Avena sativa; assembly: GCA_916181665.1. Lineage (NCBI taxonomy): Eukaryota > Viridiplantae > Streptophyta > Magnoliopsida > Poales > Poaceae > Avena > Avena sativa. Next base: position 364,691,070 of record OV702297.1, on the reverse strand, counting down.
GCGCAGCAGCGGGCTCGGCTCGGGAAGCGAAGGTCGGGGAGGCTCGCGGCCTGCGTGACTGCAGAGCCAGGACAGGACAGGGGCCCGCGGGAGAGGTGGCGGGTAAGGCGTGCAGCTGGAGCGGGCCGGGGAGGAGGAGGAAGGAGGGTGGCGAGAAGAGGAGATCGAGGGCGTCGACCGCGAGGCAAAGAGGCGGCAGCGATCTCGGGAGATGGAGTGGATGAGGAGCAGGGTCGGGAGGGTTCTGCGGGGTCGTGCGGGTGGGACCAGGGACGTGAGTGGGGATGGTGTTAACCGGGTGAGTGGTGTGCGTTTGTGTGTGCTGCGGCGGCGGGGTGAGAGAGGGAGTGGGGTGCGGGGTGTGGTGGGGGATTAGGGTTAGGGGTAAGGGGTACTCTAGGGTTTGACTGGTCCAGTTGGCTGGGCTTGTTGGGCCTGGTCGGCTTAGGTCTAGGGTTGATTTATTTTTATTTATTTAAAACCCTTTTTTATAGAAACATTTGTAAATAGTTTTACATCAATAAAATGGAAGGACTATGGTTTTTATTTATTTGAATATAAGGGGGACAGAATTAACAAACAAAATAGGGTTCAATAAAATACTTTTAGAGTCAAAACCATGCATGATTATGTAGCGATGATGCACACAGGTAAATGCAGGCGATTTCTAGTAGTGGATTTACCCGGGGTGCTACAGACAGGGAGTGGCGGTGGGGTGCTGGCTAGCTCCCAGACAAGGTTGGTGAGGCTAGTGTTTCTCGTAGCTTGCTGTCGACCATGGGGTGGCAATGGTGCTCTCGTCCTGCTCACCATTGATGACAATGGCCAGCTTACAGTGGTGCTAGAGATTAGTTAAGGTTGTTGGATGATCTACTAAGGCTAGTTGTGTCCAGAGAGGGAACAAATTAGGCCCAAAACACTGCTCAACATAGTGTTTTTGATTTTGAGGATTTGAATCTGCAACCTGTTTGATGAAATGGCCGCATGAACTTAAGTTTTGAATTTTGAAAAGATTTTTGGTGGATGTGCTAGGCATGTACTGGGGAGTATGTGGATGCTTGGGTTTTGAAAATTGAGTTGTTTTGAGTGGTTTTTGAAATAGTGGGATCTTCCCATATGAAATAGATTCAATTTTAAACTGTCATATAAACTAAGCATTTGAATGTTTCTGGATGATCACAAAGTGGGCCTTGGTACCTTGTTATGAGTACTATCAAGGGGTGCAAAGATCTATACATGTTTCTGTTAAGTTCTGAAAGTTAAGGATAGCCAAAGTTTTTGTTAACCCTAATTTTGATGATTAGAGTTTGATGACCCAAGTTTAATATTTTTGGGATGTTACAAACCTTCCCCCCTTAAGGACGAAAAATATTTACCTAGGATTTGAAGAGATCGGGAAACTCTATCCTTATGTGATCTTCGCGCTCCCAGGTAGCTTCCTCTTCTGTGTGGTTGCTCCACTGAATTTTGAGAAACTTGATGCTCCTGGTTCGGGTGGTTCTGAAAGCTTTTTCCAAAATACGGATGGGTACTTCGGGATAGGTCAGGTCATCGTTGATTTCTATGGTCCGGTAATCGATATTCTTGAACACTTCCGTCTTCTCCGGAACTTCGAGGCACTTGCGAAGTAATGAGATATGGAACACATTGTGCACGGATGACATCTCTTCGGGTAGTTCCAATTGATATGACACTTCTCCTCGACGGTTCAGAATCTTGAAGGGTCTGATATATCTGGGGGCTAACTTTCCTTTCAGTTGGAAACGTTGCATTCCCTTCAATGGCGACACTTTCAGATACACAAAATCTCCTATGTTGAAGGCGAGGTATCTACGTCTCTTGTCGGCATAACTCTTTTGTCTAGATTGGGCGGTCTTGAGGTGCTCACGAATCTTGTGAACCTTCTCTTCTGCTTCTCGTAGGATGTCGGGTCCGAAAATCTGACTCTCTCCTACTTCCGACCAGTTCAAAGGGGTGTGACACTTCCTTCCATACATGAATTCAAATGGGGCCATTTGCAAACTAGCTTGGTAACTGTTGTTGTATGAAAATTCTGCGAAAGGTTGACAGTCTTCCCATTTAGATCCATACTCTAACACACAGGCTCTCAACATATCTTCGAGTATTTGATTTACTCGCTCCGTTTGTCTGTCGGTCTGAGGGTGATAAGTTGTACTGAAATCTAGTCGGGTTCCTAAACCTTCTTAGACTTTCTTCCAGAATCTCGAGGTAAACTGAGTTCCTCGATCCGATACGATGTTCTTGGGGACTCCATGCAAACTGACGATTCTGGCGATGTATAACTCTGCTAGCTTCGAACTCTGATATGTGGTCTTGACTCGTAAGAAATGGGCGACTTTGGACAATCGGTCCACTATGACCCAGATAGAGTCATTTCCCCTACTAGAAGTAGGTAATCCGGTGATGAAGTCCATTCCAACGGAATCCCATTTCCATTCCGGAATCTGCAATGGTTGCAACAATCCAGCGGGTCTTTGATGTCCTGCCTTGACTCGCTGACATATATCACACTTGGCGATATAGCTTCCGATTTCTCTCTTCATCTTATGCCACCAAAATTTTTCTTTCAAGTCTTGATACATCTTTGTTCCTCCGGGATGGATAGAATAAAGTGTATCATGGGCCTCTTTCAAAATTACCTCTTTCAATTCCGAATCTACTGGTACACAAAGGCGTCCTTTGTACCACAGTACTCCTTCTTCGTCTTCGGTGAATCCGGATACTTTGCCTGTACCGATATGACGCTTGATTCCGTCGATACTAGCATTTCCTTTCTATGCCTCTTTGATCTGGCTGATCAAAGTGGGCTGAAGTTCTATGATAGCCAAAAATCCTTCACTCACTAATTCCATTCGGAAATCTTCCATCTCTTTGTGCCAGCTTGGTTGCTCCTTCAAAATCATGGAGTTTAAGCGGCACGACAATCTGCTAAGGGCATCTGATACCACGTTGGCTTTACCGGGGTGATAGTGAATGTCCAGGTCGTAATCCTTGATTAGCTCAATCCATCTTCTCTGTCTCATATTCAGCTCCTTCTGAGTGAATATATACTTCAGGCTCTTGTGATTTGAATAGATCTCTCAATGATTTCCCATCAGGTAGTGCCTCCATGTCTTCAGGGCTAGAACTACGGCTGCGAGTTCGAGGTCATGGGTGGGATAGTTTTGCTCATGTTGTTTCAGTTGTCGAGATAGATAAGATATAACTTTGCCTTCTTGCATTAGCACACATCCGAGACCGATCTTGGATGCGTCATAATACACGTCAAAGGGCTTCGTGATATCTGGCATGATTAGGATTGGGGCTGAAATCAATCTTCTCTTGAGTTCTTGAAAACTCGCTTCACATTTGTCCGTCCATTCAAACTTCTTGTCCTTCTTCAGCAATTGAGTCATGGGTCTGGCGATACTCGAGAATCCTTCTATGAACTTGCGGTAATATCCCGCCAATCCGAGAAATGCATGAACTTGGGTTTGGGTGGTTGGGGCTTGCCAATCTTCGACATCTTTCACCTTGGCAGGGTCAACGGCAATTCCTCCGGCTGATACAATGTGACCGAGGAATCCTACCTCCTGTAACCAGAATTCACGTTTGCTAAACTTGGCATACAACTGATGCTCTCTAAGAGTTCCAAGAATGGTCCTTAGGTGTAGCCCATGTTCTTCTTCTGATTTGGAATAAATTAGAATGTCGTCGATGAAAACAACGACAAACTTATCCAGGAAGTCCATAAAAATCTTATTCATGAGATTCATGAAATAAGAGGGGGCATTGGTTAATCCAAAGGACATGACGGTATACTCGTATAATCCATATCTGGTGGTAAAGGCAGTCTTCGGAATATCCTCTGCACGAATCTTGAGTTGATGATATCCAGTTCTAAGATTAATCTTAGAAAACACTTTGGCACCGGTCAACTGATCAAACAAATCTTCTATCTTGGGCACTGGGTACTTGTTCTTGATAGTGACATCATTCAACTTCCGATAATCCGTACACAAACGGTTACCTCCATCCTTCTTGTCCACAAACAAGACAGGGGATCTCCATGGTGACGCACTTGGTTGAATCAATCCAATTTCCAACATGGCATCCAGTTGCTTCTTCAGTTCTGCTAGTTCAGACAGGTTCATACTATATTGTCTCTGGGCAATGGGTCCGGTTTCGGGGATTAGTTCGATGATAAACTCGATATCCCAATCTAGGGGCATACCGGGCAAAACATCTGGAAATACATCGGGGTATTCACAGACTATCCTTACTTGGTCAATGGTAGGTTGGGCTATACTCTTGTTGCACTATAATTGACGAGGTAAGGTTTCAGATACATGCTCGACTGATATTCCAGCTGTACTGGTCATGGTTATGGCTTTCTTGGCACAGTCTATTAATCCTTTATGTTTGGACATCCAATCCATTCCTAGTACTACTTCCAAACCTTTAGTTCCGAGTACAATCAGATTAGCATAAAAATCTATGCCATGGATTCGGATAGGGAAGGCTTTGCAAATTTGCCTAGCTTTGGTGGTTGAACCGGGAATTTGAACAATCATAACGTGCTTCAGTTTGGTTGGTTGAATCTTACTAGTGCATGCAAATTCTTCGGTGACAAATGAGTGCGATGCACCAGAATCAAACAACACTCTAGCAAGTACTGAATTAACAAAAAACATACCCAGCACGACGTTTGGCGCTTCCTGGGATTCTTCAGCATGCATGAGAAAAAGACGGCCGTTGCGATTGAGCGAATTCCCTGGGGCAAACCTTCTTCCTGGCTGAACACGACGCTGCTGCTGAGCTGGGGCATTTGCATTGGGGGTTACGGCATTCTTCTTGGGGCACTCGTTGGAGTAGTGACCCTTATTTCCACAGTCATAACAAGTCACTTGCGACGTCCTTTGTTGCAACAGGCACGGCATTGCTTCCAGTCCTAGGGGCAGTATTGGTGTTGGTGGCAACATTGTTGTTGTTGAACTTGGGTGGGGCACAGTTGAAATTCCCAGAGTTGCCGGGGTTGTTGTGATTTCCTCCGGGCCTTGGGTTTCCACGGTTGGGATAGGTCGGACGGTTCATCGGGGGTCTGTTGGTTCTCGGGGCAAATCCTGGAGATGGGTTAGGGCAATACTTTGGGGTCTGATGGGTTCCTGGCTAATGCATCATGCGACGCTTGCGGTTCTTGTTGGCTTGGTTGATCTTTCCTTCCATCTGAATGGCAGAGTCGACAAGGGCTTCAATATCAGCAAAGGGGATATTGACCAACACAGTCTGCATCTCATCATGCAGACCATTCAAGAATCTTTCTTTCTTCTTGGCTTCAGTGTCGATCTCATCTGGGGCATACCTAGATAATTACAAGAATTTGTCACGGTATTCCACTACGGTCATCCTTCCTTGCTTTAGTTCTCTGAACTCATCTCTCATTCTCTTGATCAAACCCGGTGGCACATGGGTTCTGCTGAACTTGACCTTGAATTCCTCCTAGGTCATCATCTGTCCTCCGGTCATTGCACGAACGTTGTTCTACCATGCTCTGGCATCTCTGGCTAGATAGTGGGTGGCGAACAGAACTTTCTTGTTAGCTTCCACTCCGGCGACTTCTAGGTTGTTTTCCATGGTTTGCAGCCAATCATCGGCGTCTAAGGGCTCTTCTGACTTAGTGAAAACAGGTGGGTTGGTATTCTGGAAATTCTTGAGCTTAGATCCATAGTTGTCCTGATTTCCTTGGCCTTGATTGTTGTTGGCCATCTGAGCTATGTGCTGAAGGGTGGCTAAGTTGGCTTGACGTTCGGCTCTTTCAGCTTCGCGGTCAGAAACCAACATTTGCAGGATCTGCAACATTGGGTCCGGGGATGAACTACTTCCTCCGCGTGGCATCTGAAGATTGAGATAGATCATGAGAAAAGAGGGAAATTTCTAAGGTTCAGGGACTTTTGAAAAGTTTTTAAAGTTTGACTCAGATTTTTCTAGCAACTTGCTTTTCATCATTCATTCATAGCACACGATACAAACACACACCACAAAACAAGAAAACAGATGGTTTTAAGAACCCTTCTGGAAACTACGATACAGTGGGACCGAATACAACTCACTACGATAGTGCTCAAGTGCTACTACTCCTCGGAGTCGGTGTAGTCGTCATCCTCATCATCCTCATCGTCATCGATGAAGGCGAAATCATCCTCATCGGCGAAGAAGTCCATGGCCTGATCCTCCAGAAAATCATCATCATCGCTGAGATAGGAGTAGGGGTCTCCACGAAGATCCTCTCCGGCATTCTCCCTTTCCTCCAACTGCATGTCTCTCTCGTGGATGGTCTCCTCCAAATCTGAGATACGATGGCGAAGACGAGCAATGATGCGCTCCTTCTTGTCGAGCTGACGGCAGCGAGACTTGTGATCCTTCGCTAGCATGGCGATGGTCCGATCCTTCGTCTTGATGATGGCGGACTTGTGGTTGCAGTAGTCACGGCAATTATCCAATTCCTGCTGACGATCGTACATCATGAAGCTGAGGTGGTCCAACTGTGTCTTCAGCTCGGGATGGTATGGGGCTTCCAGTGGCTATCCCATAGCATCACGCCTTGGACAAAACTCAAAGAGGGTACCCTTGATCTGGTTGATACTCTGCCCACACAGACGGGCAAGAGCTTCCTGCATGGCCCTGGCAAGTCCATCGAGCCAGTTGTTCTCTCTTAAGGTGAACTGAATTCCCTTGGCAGTGGGAGGTTCAATCTTTCCTCGGAGACTTGAAACAATTAGCCACTGCAGATCTTCTCCTCCTTGATCATTGAGCTGATCTCTGAAGAACTCGGGGTGTGGACGCTCCAGAAGTTCCGAAAGCTGGTCCAAATCCCTCTCAAAGATAAGTTCTCCTACATTCCCCAACTGATAAAACTTGTTGTACCTCACGTCCATCTATAAGAATATAGGATGAGTAAGTAGTGTGAGGAAGTGTGTCAATTTTTTATGTATTTTGCAAGAGTTTTTGAGGAACATGAGTTTTCACTAAAGAATCAAAGTGATAAGAATGGGAATAAGTTTTTGTAATTATTTGTTCCCTTTGGTTTTGAAACTAAGTTTTTGATTCAAACGTCCAGTCTAACTAGGGTCTCCTATGGTTAGGATGGCTCTGATACCAACTTGTCAACACCCGGATTTTTAATCCCAGATGCCTGTTATGCCATACATCGCAATCCTAGGATTACCACTTTTGCGAGACATAACAGATTTGGATACCATAGTACATCATCCATTACAAACCATACATAAGGTCTTACACAAATAAGGATATCATGATCCAGTTCTTAATACAACTCAAGCAGCGGAAATATGTAATAATAACGGTAGTGTAGGCGAAGCTCCATCTTCGGGGTCACAGGCAATGCTGACGATGGGAGATGATCCTAGTTGTCCTAACCTTCCTGGGGTCCTTCGTCCTGGTACTCTTCTTCATAGTCTGGCCACGGGAATAGCCAGGGACAAAGCCATGAGTACTCTTTAAGTACTCGCAAACTAATACTATCAAGTGAAGGGGGTTTTATAGTAGGACACTAAGCTCTAGGGTTGTTTTGCAAAAAGCCAGATTTACTTCTACTAAGTTCAGAAGTAAGAAAAGCTAGTTGAAATTGTATAACACCTAAGTGGGAACTTGTATTTCATATCACAACTCTGTTGTGGTCAAGTCAAAATCTCAATTCATTTCATAAGTCATTTTGAAAACATCTGACGGGGGAACAGTATGCCCACTCCAACTGTCCTTAACCGCGGACGCGGCTATTCGAATAGTTTGACACTCTACAGAGAGTGTACACTTTCACCACAACATTCGATACATCCGCCAGGAACAAATCCTGAATTCACCATACTTAGTATGCGGATAATCAATCATAACCTTTCCATTACACGCTCTAGTATAGGCACCTCTCCTATGAGTTTGGCCTCCCAACCATGACCACTGTCATCTTGGGTACTGAACAGGTGGACAATCTTCACAAGGTAGCCTCAGCTCAGACCTTGGCCGTGAGGGAACCCATACTAAAGTATATAAGTTTCCAGTCAAGCCCTACCCAAATTTCGGGTATTGTGGTTGTACGGTAAAATTGGAATGGTGTCGCATCCAGACAACCATCAGTTTTATAAAGGGGCTAAGGCTCATGCCTTAACAGTTTCATCATCAAAATCATCTGGTATTTTGGAAACACATGTCAAAACATTTCAGTAGAATGACTCATCATTCCAAGGTTTTCATAACCATTTTCTCCAAGTATTCACATCTAATGTTGATCAAGTTTTATGCTTAGCACTAGCATCTACAAGTGGGATAAGTACTAATGAGGGGTGGTAAACAAGTGGAGATTGATTGATTTGAATCTCATGCCTTAGGATGACATCAAGATTATCTAGCTTAGGCCAAATTTAATGCTCTTTATGCAACCTTCAATTATCTTCCTAGAATCTACAAGTTACTTAAGTAAACTCTAAGAGAAAGCTTTGATAAAGAAATAAAGTATAAAGCTTGCAAGTAAAACTAGGATTGGGTTATCAAGTGGGTATGATCACATATGCTTAAGGCATATAGTTGGCATGGTAACAAGCAAGTTTTAGCTTGTATCAGTATCAGTATAGGCTTGCTAAAGTAGAGTATCTTGCAAGTGTTAGCTTGCTCAATCAACTAGTAGTATTAGGCTTGCCTTGTGCAGAGCAGTGGTTGAAGTTCTCCTCGGCTTCTTCCTCGTAGTATCCTCCTTCCTCCTCGTATCCTTGGTCGGTACTAGCTTCTATAAATAAATACGAGGTACACAATCACCAAACAATACTTAACTACTTTCAATCATCACACAAAAGTGTTCTATAGATGATCTTAGCATCATCACTAACATTCAAGATTAAAGCCTTTGTCTTAATTATTTTATTTTTAGAAAAGTAATTTCTACTCATTGAAAAACTACTTAAGATTTAATATTATCCAAACCAAACATGGGATCATGTTGACACATGTCATCACCACATATTTAAGTACATGGTAATGTGATTTTAAAGTGGTGTCACAATTTAATAAGGTTTAACCTTTTATTTGAATTAAATAAAGTGACTAGAAATGCCTATGTGGCATTCTTTTATTACTTGAACATTATTTCTGTAAGTAAGCTCATATGTTTTTATATATTCTGAAAGGTATGATCCAATGTGATTTTTTAGAGTTGGAATCAACTCAAAAGCTATTATGGTTGAAATTTGAAAAATGTTTGAATGCATAAAAGCTTCTGACTTGTTATTTTTACCAAGGTTGATCTACAGATCCAAATGATTTGAATCCAACGGTCTTGGATTAAGCATTTAAATACCTTTCTAACAAAATTGGTTTCATTCAATTTGGTTCACTAAATCAAGCTGGGTTGATTTTTGAAACTAGGTACAGAACTGAGTTTGAATATAAATAGAAAAAGCTAAATTCAAACGAGTGGGCTGCGCGGGAAAGGTTATTGGGCCGACCCGGTGTCACTCTACAACGCGGGGCTCAACTGACAGGGGGTTCCACCAATCAGTGGCTCATAACACGCGAAGCAGTACGGGGCGATCTCGGCCACACGATCTAAGTCTAATCGAACGGCTACAGCTCATCGTCCACGTCGGGCAGCGCCGGCGAGACAGAACCCTAACGCGGCAGGTGGGGGTCGTGGCAGGCTCACCGGGGCCCAGGCGAGGGTCGGCGATGGGGGAAAACTACGAAGTCGACGACGACGATTCTCCTGGCACCGGCAGCTCCTCCTGGGGCGGCTCCAATCGATGGCTTCCTTCTTCTCCAGTAGCGGCGGGCTCCGACGAAATTCTGGCGAGGCGCTGCTCGCCTTGCTCTGGGAGTGAGGTGGGGTGGTTCTGGGTGAGAGGGGAGTGAGATGCTGTGAAGAAATTGAGCGGGGGACGCCTCTATTTATAGTGGCGAGAGGGGACCGATGGGCGCGGGCTGAGCTCATCGGGGTCGACGGCACAGAGGGCTATCGGCATGGGCGACGGTAGGAGCGGGTTGTGCTCCCTGGCGAAGCTCAACGGCGTGGTGGCGAGGCGTGGGGCGGTGCTGATCGGTCGGAACGCTTCGGCGCTCTAGCGTGTCCGATGGAGGTTTTGATGGCGCACAACGCGCATGGTCCGTGCGGCAGCGAACGGGCGTGTCTGCGGGGTTGCTGGGGTGGTGGTGATCACGCGTGCACGCATCGAAGGCGGGGCGCGGTCTGTGGGCGTGTGTCGAGGGTGACGCACGGGCGCGCTCTCGGCATGCTCGCAGAGAGGCTTGGCATGGCTTGGACATGTGGTCCAGTAGCTGGCATTGCTCGAGGCTGGGACAGGGAGTGGCGGTGGGGTGCTGGCTAGCTCCTAGACAAGGTTGGCGAGGCTAGTGTTGCTCGTAGCTTGCTGTCGACCATGGGGTGGCAATGGTGCTCTCGGCATGCTCACCATTGATGACAATGGCCAACTTACAGTGGTGCTAGAGATTAGTTAAGGTTGTTAGATGATCTACTAAGGCTAGTTGTGTCTAGAGAGGAAATAAGTTAGGCCCAAAACACTTCTCAACATAGTGTTTTTGATTTTAAGGATTTGAATCTGCAACCTGTTTGATGAAATGGCCGCATGAACTTAAGTTTTGAATTTTGAAAAGATTTTTGGTGGGTGTGATAGGCATGTACTAGGGAGTCTGTGGATGCTTGGGTTTTGAAAATTGAGTTGGTTTGAGTGGTTTTTGAAATAGTGGGATCTTCCCATATGAAATAGATTCAATTTTAAACTGTCATTTAAACTAAGCATTTGAATGTTGGATGATCACAAAGTGGGCATTGGTACCTTGTTATGAGTACTATCAAGGGGTGCAAATATATATACATGTTTCTGTTAAGTTCTGAAAGTTAAGGATAGCCAAAGTAGGCATGGGAGTTAAATTGGCCAAAGTGACCATTCACTTAATTTGTTTGTTTTGACTTGTTTGTCTTTGGGAAAAATTTGGTGATTGTTTAGATGATGTTTATTTTACCTAAGAATCATTTTACAAGCAAAGAAACACAGAATCATGGCAATTCAAAAGAATCCAAATTTTAATACACACATATGAATGCTTTCATATTTTTAATTGGAAAAGTTTTTGTTAACCCTAATTTTAATGATTAGAGTTTGATGATCCAAGTTTAATATTTTTGGGATGTTACAGTTTGATTTCCTTCCTTTCCCCATAGTAATTTATCATTGTTACACTTCTGTCTATTTATTTTTTCTCCTAAAGGCTGTAGTGAGACAAGAACAACAATCTTTTGTTTAATTAGTTTGTTCTCGCATGGTTCATATAGAGCACAACGTAATTTGTTGATGAGAGACTCAAAGAAGGATATCAGAATGAACACACAGTTCTTTACATGTGATTTTTACTATGTGCACTGAATAAATTGGAGGTTGTTTTTTCCAAAAAGTTGGCATCAATCTTATAACATAATGGACTAGTGGACCATCCTAGATAAGACGTGGATGCCCACATATATGTAGTATTAGATTTTCGCAGCCGTTTCATGGCTACATATGATTAAAGTTTGTATGGACGAGAGGTATTCAAATAATTACGATTTATAGTAAACTTTTATACTTTTCAGAAATCATTTTTGCATTGCATATATTAATGAGTATAATTTATATTATTTATTCAGCATAATTAACCACATATAAATATTTTTCTAAATGTTATTTGTACTATTTATTACACAATTGTGATGTTTCAAATAAACTTGTGTTGCGCTAAACTTAAATGTATTTTAGAACAAGTCTTTCCTCTTGAATTGTGATTTTAACAATTAGTAGCACTACATAGTGTATAGATATTTATGTTAAAGCTACATGAAGTGCACAACCTAACAAATATATTGAAAGAATTTCAAGTAGTATATATGTACTGAAACTTCTAGGGTATAGGTTGAATGGTTGACATGAATTTTTTCTATTTTTCATGGTCAAATATGTATTCCAAGTTACATAGGTTTAGTATTAAGTTTGGGACATGTGGAAGTTATGTACTCCCTCCATTTACTAATGTAAGATCTTCTAACTTTTTTAGAAGTGCATGTATCTAGACATATTTTATTATTTATGTTCATCCATTTTAGTCCGAATATAGTCTAATTTTGAAATATATAAAAAATCTTACATCAGTGAACAAAGGAGTACTTAGTATTTGAAGGGTTTTGTGGCAGAAAACAAAAAAAATCCTACGACCAGAACACACCTAGCCTAGATCTATCTATGTAGATGTATAGTAACGAGAGGAATCCGATGTTCATACCTTTCAAGATCGGGCGCATCATTATGTTTCCGCACAAACGTTGTTGATGTATCCAAATCATATCCAACCTCGAGGTCGTGAAGGCTTCAAGCGACTAACACCACAAGTGGCGGTGCCTCCGAAGTTCTACACACCTCCGTTGTAGAGACGTCCCCCGGGCTCAGGTCCAGCTAAGTAGTGGAATAAGATATGGACCAGATCCGATAGCACGACAACGTGCGTATGGTGGAGAAACATCAATCCCCATGTGCAGTTCCAATCCTCAGAACCACATGTGAGGGAGAGAGAATAGGAAAAAGGAAACACCCTCCCTTCAAGTCCCGGGTGGGGATAAACAAGGGAGGAGGTGGAGGAGGCAACCAGAGGTGGGGATTGGGCCCCGCCCACGCTCCTATCCCACCTAGGGCCGGACGGCGGTGGTGAAGCCCTCCCGCCCCGCGTGTCTTAGCCCACCTAGGGCCAGCGGCCCCTCTTGGGCCCTTTTCCGTTGGGGAAAATCCAAGTATGTATTTTGCCCTTTTTATTTTATATTAAATAATTGTATTTAACAATTAATTAAATTAATTGAATATTAAATACCTATTATTTAATCCATTTTATTCGAAACTCCTTTCGAACTTATTCCGAACACTTCGGTATCTCAGCGGAACGATTTCGGTTCTCTCTTCTTTCTATTTCTCCTCTGGTCAGATTAACCCTAAGCGTCTCTATCCTTAAGCGCGACACACTTACAGTTCGGGAATGCCTAGACATGATTGAGATGTTCTCATATCAATTACCAACAACGGTGTCTCAAAACTCTTGATGGCCCCCGTGCATTCCACAAATGAATTGATCGCTTGAACCTAAACATCGAGTCTCATTCCCTTTTCCCTGTGATACCTGGTTTATCCAAGATCCGATCTCTGGTATCAGTATACCTAGTTTGACCTTGTTACCTACAAACACATTTGCTCGTTCCCATGATATTACATCCCTAAGACTTAGTCATATTATTGCAAGCTCATTGATGTAATCTCACATAGTGGGCTTCCATCACTCGGATAGGAAAATCGCGATCTTGATGCACACTCCTCTACATATACCTCTGGAATACCCAACATACACCATTATGGCCACCCTGTTATGGTGCGATGGTTGATGCAGTCTAAGCAGTCGCAGGGTAATGATTTAACATGATATCGCGGTCAAAGGATTGAGTTACTACACTTTAGTAGATATCGCAATGCTGAACTTTGTGACTGGATCACATTGCAATACTACAGCCGGGTGTGTGTCCGTCACATCATTTATCCAATGATTGGACCTTATTGTCGGTTGTCATAAATGTTTGTGATCGGGAAACCTCGATCATCGGCTGAGCAACGAGCTAGTCTTGCTAGATGATACTAGGGACTCTGTTTTGTTTATATATCGCACGTGTATTAATATTTCCAATTAATACAGTTATATAATGATACAAAACTATTGTAAACACATGAGATATATCAATAAAAACAATTTTATTATTGGCCTCTAGCGCATATCTCATTCAGTATTGAAATTGCATCACGTATAGTAATCAAATGTGAGGACGTCCCAACCTTAAACTTGTTATAGGTTTTGGGAGAGTGTTGAATTTTTCTATGGCACGACCAAATGGAGATTAACTTCGAGGAAGGTTGCTTTGAAGCATGCGATCCACACGCACGGGGATCTCCCACGCTGATAAATGTTGTGCATGGAGTGCCTCTTGCACATGAGGTTGTCTTGTTTGATGTTTTTTATTCTTGAATTTCTTATGATTTTCTCAGTTTATATGGATTTTATTGTGTACATATATACGAGTACATGATACCCAGAAAGTTGGCTTGTACTGCCCGAGATAGTAGGGAGTTCATTGAAGAACTGGGAGCTGCTATTCTAACCCAGATGATGGAGAAAGCTAGCTTATTCTGCCAACGGATAAGCGAGCGGATTAGAAAACCAACTCTGTTGGAGAGTGGATAGCTTTGATGCTAGAAGACTCTTTGATCAACAAACTTCCTGGTTCTGGTCTGGTTGATCCTCCCCCGGGCACTGTCAAATAAGAACCAAAGTCCCTAGATGCAAAGAGAGTTGTGGGCACAGGAACATGGACAACGCTGGCGATGGACTTCGACCTTGGAATCATTCCAGCCGGTGTTTGATGCACCCAGGGCTTTGTAAAGTGTCGGTTTCCAGTTTCCCCCTATCGTTTTATTCTATGTTTTGGTGTTTGGAACATGTAGTCTAGTTTCTTTTTCTTCTCGTGGTTTGGGTGGTTGTTAGAGATTTTGTGCTAAGGCTTTGATCTAGAAAGATGGAACGCTTTGTGAATGTATCCAGTGACATTGTGCTACCTTTGTTTCGTTATTCATAATGGAACCGGAAGGAGGGACTGACATCGGTATGCCCTACGGGTGCCTGATGTTAGCCTACCCGGTACCAGCCTGGCAGAGGCCCACACAATCATCCACTCCGGATGGCGAAGCCCGGGAAGGATTTGGATGACCTAGGCCCATGAAGGATGCGACATTTTGGAGAACACGGTCAGCTATAGATAGAATTTCAAAGGTTCAAACCCTAACTTGTAACCGACTCGACCTAACCCCGAGACCTGGCCTCCCCATATAAAGGCCAGGAGGGCACAACGAGGAGGAAAATCCACAACCCTAGCATATACCACGCTAGATCCAATCTGCGCACCCCTGTAACCTTCGGTTCCGCCATCAATCAAGAACAGAAAAGTAGGAGTAGGGTTTTCCCTCTGGAAGCCTGAACCTGGGTAAACCTCCTACATCAATATACGAATCCTCCGGGGGCCTGAACCTGGGTTTTCCCTCCGGTGGCCTAAAACTGATCACCCTTGTAACCTTCGGTTCCGCCATCAATCAAGAATAGATAAGTTGGTTTGTACTGTCGAAGCAATGTCTAGGGAAGTACACATTACACCCAATGAGAAACACATAGCTACGAAGAAAGTACACACCTAGTAACTCGAGAAATGCATGGGTACTAGTATAGAAAGTACACATAAGTGTGAGAGTTACGACCCACGTAAAAATATATTTGCCAAAAAAATAAAAATAAAACACTCAAACCTATTAGCATGTTCGGTTTTTCCCTCTATCTATTTGAAAAGGCAGAGCTCCTGCCGGTTGCTTCAAAAAAAAAACCTATTAGCATGAGATGTGGTTTTGAAAATGTCGACGTGACTAATACAACGGTTTTTAATTAGAGCAAATGGTTTTTAGGATACTTAATTTGAACATTAGTCCCAAGAAAATGCACCACTTACGCATCCATCTGGCTTCAGGAGAGAAAATTGCACCAAACCTCTCCCCTTACACATGTGTGAAGCATGTCACATTTCACATGTCATGGGGAAGGAGAGTACACCTAACCTTTGCAGCTAATAACACTTTCCTAACAATTACCATTTGTATATGATGTTTCTAGATCTAAATTTGGATATGAAATTTTGTTCCATATTAATTTGTAAGTTGTGTTTATGTTCTATTTTTTTATTCAGAATTTCTGAACACGTGGAAATGTGTGAACCAGAGCCGTTGGTACCCTCTACTTTATTTTCGCATGGCAGCCCATCATTCAAGGCCCAAAAGGCCGAAAGCCCTAGAACTGCAAGAGATCATATCTTGTTGCGTGCGTGGTGTCTGGTTAGCTGGCCGGCGCCAACACGAGCCCACGTTCTCCTCTCCTCTATGGCTCTATATGTCAGAGTCTCACATTGGTGTGTCCGCGGAACACCATGCTTTCATCAAGAAACAAGGAAGGTCTCAGCATCTTCCAATTCATGGGGAGATGATGAGGATGGAGACGCTGAGATTCTTTAACGTTGTCTAGTCTGGATTGTTCATTTTTTTCTATCAGACGTACACAAAACCATCTGCAAAAACCAGTCAAAAAAATGTCATGGGAGTGTTTTGCCTGGTTTTCCAAACTTGAGGGGGTTATGTACCCGGTTTTGAACTTAGGGGGTGGTATGTTCAAATCTTGAAAGTTGTGTGTGTAGGTGGGGTTGTAGGGGAGGGAGGTTTTTTTTAGTTTACGCATGGAGAGATTCGCCGCTATGGTCGCCGGACGCCACATCCTGACACGCTCTCCTTCCCAATCGGTGTGTGGGAGATTCTCGGTAGGTGAACTTGTTACTGGAGAGTGGATTATCTGATCGCGTTGCTGAAAACTCAAGTAGTGTAGTTTTTCTGTTGATTCATCAATGGTTTCGTTGGACGAGACGGGATAGGTTGAAGCTTAGATTCTCAAATTTGTTCTCTCGCTGATCATGTTGCAATACTATATGTCATTTGATCTGGCGGGTTTGTTTTTTGCGACGAGATCTGTTGAACACATCCTACTTAACTCTGCTGACATCAAATAGTTCGAGCTCTTGGACTTAAGCCTAACTCATGGGTGATTATACTCGGTTCATTTAGTTTCTTCCACAATCTTCTAAGAGCACTAAGCTCCCTAGAATTGGAGAGCTTAGGTCGCTCCAACGAGGATGCTGGTCAAAACAAAACGAGGATGCTGGTCAAGTGGGCTGCGTGTCAGCGAGCCTGCGGGACTGCTATTCGCCGGTTGCCTAACACGCGTGTTGGTTGCCTTGCATGACGCGTATAGGGCTGCCTTATGTCGGTTGGTTGGACCGCTCTTATGTGTAAAATAGGCTTTGATCCCGTCAAAAGAAAAGACTAGGCAAATGCCGCTTCTTCTGCTCGCTCTGGCTCGCGGCCGCCGCCTCTTCTGCTCCAATGGATATCCGCCGCCACAGCCATCCAACCACTCCCACCACCGACACCACCTGTTGCGAGGGTTTACAGGCACAGACTGGGAAGCGCTAGACGCACCGGGTTGCAGAGGCGAGGGCTGACGGAGCCGGATCGACCCAGGACATAGGCGAGGCCTCCAAGACCGTGCTACTGCCAAAGCCCCTGATCCACGAGGAGGCGTGTCTGTGCAACATGGACGCCGAAGGTTGGACTGCTCCTGGAGGCCATCGATGCCGCGCGGGCCTGTACCGTCTTCAGGTGGTTCGCCGGCGTCGGCGACAATTCAATCGCCAGGCACACACTGCTGTACTCCTCCCAGTTTCTTCTTTCCAGGTCAACGGATAGTTATCGGTGAGGTTAGCTCTCTAATTAATCCCCAAGACAGCATTGTTTTCTACAGCAACTAGCCTGACCCATACAGGGAAGCCAGGCGAGAACTGTTTCTGAGCAAATAGGGAAGTTAGGCGATGATCGTTTTTCTGCAGAAAATTACCATGCAACTACTGTCCTTTTAGT
Source organism: Avena sativa (assembly GCA_916181665.1). Lineage (NCBI taxonomy): Eukaryota > Viridiplantae > Streptophyta > Magnoliopsida > Poales > Poaceae > Avena > Avena sativa. The sequence goes on along the minus strand of OV702297.1, from coordinate 364,673,431 downwards.
TATTCTTTCTCTCCCTGAAGCTAGAAGGTCTTTGTTCCTACAAATTTCAGACCGTCTATGATGTATAAATTCATTAAAAAGTAACTTTTCTTTGCTTTGACAATGACGCTAGCTATGCAGATATGAGAATCATTAATTCAGTTTTCTCATGTTGCAGTCAGATTTTATTTCACAGGATTTTACTTAGATCTGCATTCACCAATATAGATAGGAGTTCATAAGGGGTTTGCTTTCTATTTATATGCGGAGAGTGATGCTAACTATGCAGATATGAGATTCATCAATTTAATTTTCCCATGCTGCATTGATATTTGTGGGCTTTATATTTTTTATATTTTGCTGTACAGGTCTGTGGATATGTTTATTCGAACATTGCTCTATGAAAATCACGCCGCTCTAAACATCTGGGTATATTGCATGGTAGTGTTTATCGCTCCACTTTGTCTATGGACATGTTTATTCGAACATTGCTCTATGAATAATCACGCTGCTCTAAACATCTAAGTATATTGCATGTTAGTGTATATTGATCCACTTTGGCTCTTAGTTTCTTACTTTTTATTTCTTTGTGATTAAATATAGTTTTCTTCTCTTATGCTGATGAACTGGACCAATATGTTCGAAGTATTCAATAACTTAGGACATAAGAACTTGGTCCAATTGAGATTTTTTTAGGTGGAAAGCACCATGTGCCCAGCTTTAACATTGATATCGATTTGTAAAAAGAGAAAGAGAGTAAAAGGGCACAACTCCCGTTGACCTATAATACCAATTTTTTATATGCAGAATAATAAATACAAGGACAACCATGGTAGAAGCACTAAGTTTCTATATGGTGCCTAATGATCAAAATAATCCCTCGACAATTGAGCATTTGCTTTTAGCGTATGTGCATCACTACGTTTCTATATGGTGCCGAATGTTCAAAATAAGCTCTCCGTAGTTGATTGTGTGCTTTTAGCTTATGCAGAATAATGCATTACAATGCTTCAGTGGATTTCAGTGAGATAAAAACATACAAACACTCAGTCATAAGCTATTAGCAAATATATTTGCCCAGAGTTGGCAGATATATTTACAAATGACGAATGTTTTTGTAGGCATTCTAATGAAGTTGTTCTAAATAAGCAGATAGAGTCTAATTCATATACTGTTATTATAGTTCTGTTTAGAGGTTAATTCTTACACATCCTCCAGTTACTATGATAATGTACTATATATCTCACCAGGAAAGATGAATCAGTTCATAGGATTCTCATCCCAAGAAGCGGTAGAAACACAACTGCATGGAAAATTAACTCACTAGCGAAGCTAGGTTCTTTGATGCTAAATCTAACATATTCAACTACTTACTATAATTTTATATTTTAAGTTTTGTATTCGTAGATATATGTCATGTTGATTTATTTCATTTTAATAAAAAAAAACCCTTTATTTTTAGATACTTATTACCAAACTGCAGATAGGTGTTTCTAAGCGAGGAGCTCCAAAAAATATATTTTTAGCTTCCCTTTTAATTAAGGTTTGTTAATTTGTAGTGAGAGATTAAAACTCGGTGGGTTAACTTGATAGAAAACTCCATAGTAAAAATTTAGGCGATATTTATTAAATATTGAAAGAAAGTTGGTAAAGATGGTCCATCAAAGTCCCTCCTGATGTTATCATTGTATTGATGTGTTAATTATCCGATTCAGTTATTTGGATCCGATTACTAGAGGAGCTTGACTACCTTTGTGGTTCTTCCAAAAGAATACACACCATGCCAAAAGTGGAATCCAACGGCTGATATCAAGCTCAGGTCTTCCAAAACATTGTCGTTTCTTCAAGAATTTCAGTCATATAAGCTCACACATAACTAATGCCCAACAGGGAAATAGCTCGGCTATCTAATTATGTATGCACACATGTCCAAATTGGTGTAGCGAAAAGGAATAACAATATATCCTATCAAGTGCTGCAAGGACTGCAAACAAATTCAGTTCGGTCTGTTTTGCATCTTGCATAGTCATACTTTTCACACCATTTTCAGGTGCTCTACTATTAATATTATCAACAAACTTTGTTTATTTGTTAGCCTAATCAGGATAATTAACTTACTGACAGCTAAACTTCCTTCAGGGTCTTGCATCACATAAGAGAGGACAAGTGTTCACATAGGAGTATAGATATTCTAATCCTTGACTCATATTTTAACACCATGTTGCAATGTAAACAGACAAGAGTGTGTTTGTTATCTAATATATCTGCGCATTACTTTAAAATACTTATAGAGTTATGTATTTTCCTGCTTAGTTTGATCTGTGATTTAATTATTTATCTACTTCCGCATGGTACCTATGTGATTTAATTATTGATCTACGTTCGCATGGTACCTAACATATACAATAGATGCTTAATTATATATTGTCGTGCCTATTGTAGCAGATCATTGATTTTTCCCTATAGTAAAAAATTGTTTCTCCTCTCGGCAAGCAATTTGTTTTTTTATTGCATTGACATGCTATTAATCATTCTGTTATTGCCCACATCAAGTATGTCAATATACATAACCCTTTCCATTAACTAACCCAACATAAAATTAAGTCATAAAATCTGCATGTGCATGATTTGGGTTAAGAAAATCCTATACTTTTTAGTGACTCTGACCAAGTTATTGCATAAAGGATGTTGAGTGCTAAGTGCTATCAGGCTAATTTGGTTTTGATGTTCTGTTTTAGTTGCAGACGATAATTAGATATGCTTCATGCAAACTCTGTTGTTTAACTGATACATATATTGCTTGAATTTGCTAGCATTGATTATAAATAAAGAGAAGGCAAGTGTTGGGTTTATCATCAGGAATGACTTAATTAAGAATCCTATTTTGCTAAAAATGAAATGTCTTTTATACATCCATGACATCATGAAGAGAAGGATTTCTTAACCAGATGTTTGCTACGTTTGGTAAGGATTCTTCCCAAGTCTCCAGTTTCCTTGAACATATGAGAAACCCTGGTTGTGTTAAGTTCTATGATATTAATGACAAATCTGATAGTTTCGAAGAAGTTATAAAGGAACTTATGATCTTACCCGTATGCAACCACCTAGGGCAAAATTTTGATATGCTATGGGTGGCCTTGGTTATGCAAACAGAACTAAGTAATATTAAATGTATATTTTTCCTATGGGTCTTTGATACTTCGGTTGTGGCCAAAAGATTCTCAACAAGGACTGTTTTACTATATTTTCGCAAGAGAGGATCTTCTAGCTGTTGATATTTTGGCATGTTAATATGTGTACCTCTTTCACTGGATTAATGGGTGCTTGCGTTACCCATTTTGCTGATGATGGCCGAAAGATAGGCGTCAATCCGTGACATGATGGAGTATATTTCAATGCAAGTGATTTTTTTTTCAAAAGCTCTTCTTTCATAGCATAAGCTGAGTTATTAAGCGTGTCATATACTCATATAAAATAGTGGCACCATACCAACAATTATGTAAAGTACTACCTCCATTCCAAAATAAGTGACTCAACTTTGTCTAAATACATATGTATCTAAACATGTTTTAGGCCTTGTTTTGTTGAAGTGGATCGACCGGTTTTCCCGTGTCTAAACCCGGTCCAATTTTTATCCACCCGAAACCGCTGTGGTCCGTTTTGTACAGAGGGATCAACCGGGCTCAACCCAGTGAAACCCCAGGAAAGCCGTGGAGATCGGGGTGGAACCGAAACACGCGCCTCCCCTCGCGTTTCTTCCTCCTCGCGTGCTGGCGGCGTAGCGACGCACATACTTCGTTCCGCCATCCCCACCATCCCTCCGCCGTTCTGCCGCCGCTCCGCCATCCCTTCCTTCCACCCCGCAACCGAAGACGAGATCCCGTCGTTGCTCGATCTGATTCTGCTCCGACGCCACCCATGAGCGTACACTGAGATCCCTCCGCCGCCCATCTTCTCCGGCAGTCCTGGCCTTCTCTCATGTAAGTCCTTCCACTTTTCCCCTCCTCTCCCATCTATTGCTAGATGAATCCTAGGTCGATTCCTCTGTAGATACTACTCTTGACCTAGGGTTCTTGATTCAAACCGATGGCTGAAGGATGAATTCTTGGTTAGTTTTTGCTGGTCGTTGACCTGTTGCTGCACAATTAGATTTCACATCCTGTTGGTACTTGAGATTTCTTCTTTTAGCATGATAGATTCCTATGTAGGGAGCTTGGCTGCTAATTTCTCGATGAGAGGTTGCATCTGGGAGGATTTGTTTATGCAAATGAACTTAGTCTTGCTGTTGTTGGAACCAGTAGTCATTTTATGATGTGAACAATTACTACTGCATGATATTGTGATGTGAACAATTTGGAAAATAAGGGCCACTTCTCTAAATTGTTGTAGATGGTGTTCTCAATCATAGGCCGGGGTTACTCCTGATATTGCACAGTTGATGCAATGCAAGCTATTGCATAGTTGATGCAAGCATAGGCCAGGGTTCTCGTTTCTTATAGAACAGTAGGTGTTGTTTACATCACAATGTTAAAACTTGGTGACCATTATCTATGTTCAAGGCCTTGATCAGCCAGCTAATTCTGATATTTAGCTGCATCCTGAGGAGTTCACTTCTTTATGTAACATGTTCTCTTTTACACTCTAATATATGTAACAGTAGGCCAGGATTTTTTTTGCACCAGTTGGAATTCTTTCTTTTGCTCCCAGTAGTTTCTATCCAAAACTGCATCTCCGAGGTCTTGAGTGTGTGATGGCCGGGAGTGGGAAATGCCAGTCAAGGTGGTGAAAAGGAAGGGGTGTGGAATGTCAACACCGAAGCCAATTGCAAGCTTTTACTTTTCTGGGTGCTCCTGCATGTAGCAATTTTTTTACCACCGAGGGCCGACCATTTGTGTTCTTTGGGAGCAACAAGGTGAAACGGATGTGCATCTATCTGTTTCGTCACCACCTCACACCAGCCGGGTACGCAACCAACTCCATCACCATAATGCATATAAGGCTGCTGGAACTGGCTGGGACAAGGTGGCGTGCTGAAGGTGATATTAGATAATACAGTATTTGGGAAAGAAGGCAATGGGCGAACTTCAGAGTTAACCAAGGATTGGTATTTTCCATCAGTTGGATACGGGAGAGAGCTTCCCATTCACGCATTTGGTGCACCGGCTATCTTTAGAAACTTGACTAGTCTTGTGTGTTGCTTTCAGTTCATCACTGGCCTGCTTCTTGGCTGTAATGCAATGTTGGTCTGATTCAGAAAATATGGAGAACACAATTACACAAAATGGCAATGTAATAGGTCTCTCTGAACCCTTTAGAATTTGGTTGCACCATATATAAGAAATCTTTTTTTTTCAAATTAAGGTTTCATCTGAACTGGATTACTAATACACAAGAACCTATGATGTTCTGCAAGGATGACTAAGTCGAAGTCAGTGTTTCAACTTTCAACAGTGCATTGTATTCTTGGCTTATCAAACCCCAACTGCTTCTGTTGGGCAACACATAAACAACGGTTACAATGCTATCATGTGATGTAGGCTACTGTCTCTATCAACTTGGTTCATTCTCAAAATTGAACATTCTAGATTCATTCTCAATCTCTCAACTTGGTTTCCAGTTTTACTCAAAATTGTACTGCTTGGTTTAGTACACATGTGATCTCTCAAACTAAAATGAGAAGTCTTACTCGGGATTTTGCACTTGATGTACTGATCTTTTACTAACTCTAAATAACTATGTGTTTTGTTCTTGATCACTTGTTTTAGTAATCTGAAACAATTTTTTGTTCTCGGGTACTTGAAATGCCTGACCAATAATGATCTGAAGAAGCACAATGACAAAATAAGCCTACAGCTTGTGTGTGTGGTGGCAAAGCCTTATTCTTCAAATTGTGAAAGGATACTGTACTCGAACTTTTATATGCAACCAAAACTTGATTTTCTAGTGTAATATTGTTGTGATGAAGTGCTGCAAAGATTTTTCAGTGTAATTCTGTTGTGATGAAGCCTAAAGTTCTATTTCATTCCTATTTACTCTGAAGTTTGTGTAATGCTGTTGTGATGAACTGATGCTGAAACAGTGTGCCCAGAATCCTATAAAAATTGAATCTTTGTTACTCAAATAGACAAGACTGATTTTTCCAGTGTAGCAATCCCTGTTTGCCGAACAACATTTTTGAAGAGAGGATTGTCGTGGGAGAGGGTTGGAGGGGATTGGGTGAATGGAGTGGTTTCACCCAAAACACTAGGTGTAATACTCTGCAATACTCGGTATTCCACCTGTACAAAACAAGGCTTAGTGTGTAGATTAGGTCAGAGTAAGTATGTATACTAGAATTACTATCAGTATAACCCTATGTTACTCCACGTATGAAAAAAAACAATAATACCAATTGTGCCATTTAAAAATGTACATTAGAATTGTCATTTCTTAAACAGTGCTCTCTGTCTTGATTGCTTGCCTCATGGTGTTCTCTGTCTAGATTACTTGTTTGGCTCAGGATCAACATATGATTAATAGGGATAATGAATTAGGCATATAAATTGTGTAATACAGCGTTGTAACCTTGCTAGCAGGCCGGCTTAGTAACTGCGAGATTCAGGATTCTGGCGGCTGTCATGCTCCACCGGTCAAACCATCGCCAAGCTACCTAGCGCTCCCATCGCACCATCCATTGAGTGATACCTACTAACACTCCTTTTCATCCTTCTCCTACAGTGTCCCTCGGCCATGCTGCAATCTATATCTGAAAAAGACCATGTCTCGGTCTGGCCTTTAACCAATCCCTTTCTTTTCCTACATGTTAATGCCTCTAGAATGTCCAACGATGCTGCATCACATCATCTCTTCTGTGAATTAGTGAATCCATCTCACAATTGATGAAAAAGGAAAGGGAGGGGTATTCAGTATTCTAACGTGAGTTTGAAGCAGATCAGGCGGCCGCCACTTAATTAGAGTTTAGTGCACCTGCCGATGTATTATCACGGTTGAAAAAAGGGAAATATCTCTAAAGAGCTCTAAACTTCCTGATTTTAAGAGCCTGTGGTTGATCGACTATTTCCTGCTAGATGGGGACCAACTGTCCATGTGATACATGTTCACTACTGAAATTGGCACCATGTGATTGGTCACTGCGTGGGGCCCACCTGCTTGTGTGTCACTATTTCGCTACCATGAATTAGGGTCACGGGGTTACTTTGTCTGTGGGCTTTTGGTTCACCCCTACCAAGTAGCGGCTTAAAATTTTTTGCAACGTACACAGTACGAGCCCGAGCCTGGGGCACAGAGAAGCAGGAAAAAAAACAAGAAATACTTTAGCAAACAACACCTTAGCCACAAAATTTAAAACATCATTAACAGAGGATGGCACGGCAAAGCACGCTGAGTCCATCTAGTCAGTACTCATGCTCCCATTTTTTAGAGCTTCGACCGCTGCACGGCAACGAATCGTCGTGCTTGCTGCTGTGTGTCGTTGTTGTGTCGCTGTTCCACCATCACATAGCCACATGTACTTGCACCTTGCCGTTACTAGAGCAAATGAATAAGCACACATGGAGCGATGCTATAATGTTTATTGATTAATAATGTACACTTCTATAGAAGTCTAGTACTAGTTCACTGTTTGAAATTTGAGAATAAACTATAATGAAATTTGGGTGCTCTGTTCTTACAATTTCCTTCTTGGTAGATATTTACATATGATTCTCCACGGTACATTAACTTCTGTAAATTTTTGGCAAATAGGACAATTCACACTTAATTTGAAAGAAGCTACTTAACAAGCTACACCATGCATAATAAATGGAATGCACAAACTTACCATGCGCAAGACCAAATAAAATAGAGGTATATACACATTTAGTCCCACATCTTGTATCATAGGAGCGTTTTAGTCTCACATCTTGCAAAGTGAGCAAAACTAGTCCCACAACTTGCATCTTTAGAATATTTTAGTCCAATTTAATTAAATTTCAGCAAGTTTGACTAAATTCGTCCCTATTTTTTTTAAAATGATCCCTATATATTTTTCTTTGACATTTATGTTCTTGACACGGACAGATAGACCCACCTTTCAGTACATATACAATAAAATAGTTAAAACTCCAAGCATTAGAGGAACTTGAACTCAAAACCTTTGCGTAGTTAGACACCAAGACAATCCACTGCGGCAAGATGGTATTGGTTAAATAGGAGGACTTGATTTTTTTATAAAATATGAAAGCACACAGGGACAGTAAAAAATGCAACTGAAAGTATCGAGAACAACTTTAAATATATATATATATATATATATAATATATATATATATATATATATATATATATATATATATATATATATATATATATATATACATGTAGGCAAAGATGTACGCGATTTTATTATGAAAAATTTCAACCCAACAAATATGTATTGGGCTACGCAAAAAAAACAATTCTAACATGATTTAAAGGTGCACAGTTTGCAAACCTAACTCTAATTTTTTCTTTTCTATGTAACCGAGAATACAAATCATTTCGGATTGAAAATTTGTTTTTTTTAATTCACAACTTTAGAACAATACTTTTGAGAATTTCCATTTTGCCACGACGCCGGAGGACCTCGGTCGCGCCGCCGCAACCGCACTCTCCTTAGCAGGTCGCCGGTCCAGGCCTGAGCGTCCCCGCCAGAAGCAGCCACACCGCACTAGGAGCACGTGCCCGTCGCGCCGCCGCAGCCGCACTCTCCCTAGCAGGTCGCCGGCCAAGGCCTGAGCGTCCCCGCCAGAAGTAGCCCCTCCGCCGCACCGCACTAGGAGCACGTGCCCGTCGCGCCGTCGCCAGACAAGTCCATCGTCAATTCCATGATGCACCGCCGCCAGCAACACCACCCCACGATGGCTCTCCATCACCGGGTAGAGGAAGTTCCGCCGCCTCCGGACCGCTCGAACTTTGTCGGGCGGCGGCGGGGTAGGAGGGGAGGAGGAGGGACGGGGCAGCATGAGCTAGGGTTAGCGTCTCCGCCGCCCTCGCGGGGGGTGACACGAGACGCGACGGGGAATCCCTCCATCGTCAGGCAACATGCTAGCTAGCTCAACGAACATGAAACAAGAAAGTTATGTAAACTAAGCGCGTGCGTACACACGAGTGAAGTGAATCTTGATTGAGTGAGTATATACGCACGGGCTACATGTAATTCTTTTTAGATATTCAAAAATATTGTTCTAAAGTTGTGAAAATTTCTAAAAAAGATGCAAATTTTCAATCCAAAATAATTTGTATTCCGAGCTAGATATAAAAAACAAAACTAGAGATCTAAGTTTGCAAACTGTGCGTCTTCAGATCATGTTAGAATTATTTTTTTGTGTGTAGTCCAATACAAATCAGTTGGGTTGAAATTTTGTATAATAAAAATTATTATATCATTATCCACATGTATATGTATTTTTTAAGCTCTTCTTGATACTTTAATTGCATTTTTACCGTATATGTGTTCTTTCATGTTATATAAAAGAATCATGTCCTCCTATTTAAGCAATAGCATCTCTCGCCGTAGTGGCTTGTGTTGTTGTCTAGCTATGCACAGGTTTTGAGTTCCTCACAATGTTGAGTTTTAACTATTTTATTTGTATTTATACTGACAGGTGGACCTGTCTGTCTGCATAAGGACACAAATGTTAGAGAAAAATATATAGGGATCATTTGAAAAAATTATGGACGAATTTAGTCAAACTTGTTGAAATTTAATCAAATTGGACTAAAATGTTCTAATGATACAAGTTATTGGACTAGTTTCACTCACTTTGCAAGATGCGGGACTAAAACGCTCATATATACCTCAATAAAATAGCAAGAGAAGTATAGAGTAGAGACACATGTGCACACTACAAACCGAGTTATGTGGAGAAACTTCCTCAAGGTGACATTCTGGGAGATTTGGAATACCGACAATAGTCACCTAAGCAAACCAGTCCATAAGACAAATGTGATTATTCTGGGTGATTGACGTCGTGCTCCTGTGGCTGCGCATGCTCCGGTGGTCACCGGATCTGGCGGCCTGATCTGGTTCGTCGGTCTTCGCTGGCGACGAGGTTGGTGGTGGCCTTGGCGTGGTGTTGGCACGGTCTCTACACCGAGGGTGTGCGGGTCAGCGGAGCTGCGGACCGGATCGTTCCGGTGGTGTGAGATGGTGGTCGAGGAGCTCCAAGTGAAAGCTTGCCCAGTTCTTTTCTGGCCAGCGGCGGAGGCGCCTACTGAAAGTGTAAGATGGTTAACCTAGAGGGGGGGTGAATAGATTTCTACAAAATTCTTTATAATCTTTTGCAAGTTTTAGGCTTTGCGGAATATAAGTGAGCCTAAATGCAAACTAGGTGAGGCAACCTAGATGATGTACAAGATACTTCAAGCTCGAAGGCTATCACAAGATAAGCAACACAAGTAAGAGATCGGTTAAGGAATAACCGAAGCACGCGGAGACGAAGATGTATTCCCGTGTTCACCACCTTTGGGAAGGGGGCTACGTCACGTTGGAGAGGTGTGAGGTTCCACGAAGGATTCCTCACGCGCCACGAAGTCTCACCTTCTTCTCCGAGCCTATCCCACGAAGGAATAGCTCACTTACTCGTGGTAGACTTTAGGGTAGTCTCCAAACCCTCACAAACTTTCCACGGGGCAAATCACAAGCCGAATGCCTCCGGGCGACCCTAGCCGCCTAGGGTTTCCCACAAACCCAAGAGTAACAAGCTAACTCGATGAACTCAAGGGGGAATGAACTTTGGCTTGGTGGAAACGTAGATCGGGACCTCCTATTCCTTTCTACCAAAGGGATTTGGATTTGGTTGGGTAGAATGGGAGATCCTCAAGCTTTTGTGTTTCAACAATGGGGAGAGAGAGAGAGCTTCAATAAATGATATGAACTGAATGCCTAACCTACTCAAGCTGGAAGAAGGGATATTTATACTCAAGGAGAAAACTAGCCGTTTTGAGCCAAAAACGCAAGGTCCGGTTTTAAGTTCGGTTGGTCCGGCCCACACACCGGACAGTCCGGTCCACAGCCCGGAAAACCGGACTGAAACCGAAACTGCTCTCTGTACCCAGACTCGGACAGACTCGGAGTGAGAAAACCGGAGATCCCGGTTTGAGTCCGGATTTCCGATCCTGACACCGGACGGTCCGGTCTGGGAGCCGGTCCAACCGGTCTGAAAACCGGATCTGCAGAAAAGGCTCAGGTGGATAGGATTTCTTCTCTTCTCTCTTTGGTGATGGATTAGGTAGGAGGGAGGGATGTGTATATGGCTTGGGTGATCATCCCCAACAAGCTCATCGAGAGAACCCCTCTTAATAGTGCGGAGCTCCTAACCAGACTCAAATTACATGAAAAGGGAAAACTCCGGTGCGAAGCTTCGTTATCAAAATGGGGGGGTCTCCGATAACATTTCATCACAGCATTGGACTAGAATCTGTGTAAGACACTAGAAATAGCATTAGTCCACTCTAACCATGGTGTCATTGTCAACCAAAAAATAGCATAGGGTAAAATACCCTTTCAATCTCCCCCTTTTTGGTTGACGATGACAAACCGAGCTAGAGTTCGCAAAGATATTATAAACAACAAAAGACGTAGTCATAGCATAATATAAATATCCAAGGTTCACACACAAAGCACAAACTTGTTCAACAGACAGAACGAAAGTAGATAGTGCATACATAAAGCGAAAGGGAAAGCACAATGCCATAAGAAGCAATGAGAACGCAAGGGGCATTGTGCTAACAGCAAACCCCGGAAAACCCCAGCAACAAACCCGTAGATATCTAATAGAACTCTACTCTTCTCCCCCATTGGCATCGAGACACCAAAAAGGAAGAGGAGGAGAGCGATGCTAACGCAGCCCAACTAGAAGAACGGCGGAGGAGGAGGGACATCTTCCTCTTCAGAGGCCTCGTCACTATCAGCAGCATCATCATTGTCCTCATCATCAACATGACCCTGAGCAGAGGGACCACCAGGACCACTGGGAGCAAACTGACCAGGGAAGAACCCATAGAACATAGCATCATCAAGAGGCGGCATCTCATAGTTGACATAAGGAACAGGGGCCATCTCAGGACCATCAGGTGGAGGAGTGACATTCTGGGTCGCAAGATACTCATTGTGGCGACGTCTAGTCTCCTGGCTCAATTCCAAAGCCTTGTGACTCACATCATAGGAAGAACGGCACATCTGGAATAGCCTCTTAAAAAACTTGGCATCACCACCCTTCGGCCTTGGGTGAGAGGAGGACTCACCAACAGGACAACGAGAACTAGCCCGAGTAGAAAAAGAAGGCCGAGGATCATGAGCAGCTTTGGTGCGGTGCTCAGGAGGCTGCATCCCAGGGACCTCAGGAGTGTGTGCACGGAGACAGAGATTAAGCATTTCTTGTTCCTCACGCTCGCCCACCATCACACCAGGCGGCACCACCCGATTGAGCAGCTTCTGAACATATGCGCAGAAGGTGGGAGTCATCCTGTCCAAAGCAGCCCGCCGTAGCTCACAGTACACAAAGTCACATCCATCAATCTTCCTCAGCCGATCCGTGTGACAATAGTACAACAAGTTGGCAAAGTACCCACGGCAGTTGGTGGAATCGCCAACACGGGGAACAAGGGACTGACGAAAGACAGTGGCCAAGGTATGATAGTAGTAATACATGCCAGTCATGCACGGAGGACTCCACTGAGAATCACTGGGGTAGCAGAAAGCAAGAGTCTCAGCAGGCTTGACCTTCTCACTGTGAATACAGAAGCCGCCGCCTCGACCAGTGTAGCCCATGACATCGACCAAATCAGCATAAGTAGCCTGAAAGAGCCTCGTGCCAGTCATCCAAGTCATAGTGCAATCCTCATCATCATGAAAATAGACTGTGCAAAAGAACTGACGGATGAAGTCAGGGTAATAGTCCTCCTTGAGATAGACGAGGTCGAATAGATCCATTTTCCTCAAAGCGTCATCAACATAGAAATAATCAGAGGCTGCATACATATTGAACCACTCCAGATTGAGGGCTTGAATGTGGCCACAAGGAGTGACCCGGAACTGAGTGTAAATGTGATCCCACATCATAGCCTGAGTCTCAGTCCAAAACTTCTTGTCAGATCCTTTATAGGTGCGTTGCTTGAAGCGATAGGGATTCTGCTTGCGGAGAGCCCGGTACTGACCAGTCTCCATACCCTTCAGATTTTGACAAGGCACATCCTCAGCCTCGGCCTGAGAAGCTTGCTGCTTACCCCTGTTATCCTTGAGTTTGATGCGCCCAGAGCGAGCGCTCCCCTCAGGCTCAAGCTGCACAGACTGAGGGGTGCGACGAGCCCGCTTGCTCCTGTTAGCTACCTCGGGCACAAACTCCTGATCAGGCACATACTCATCACTAGTAGAATCAGCGTCTTCACCTGTGAAAAAGAGAGATAGAGATTGGGGAGCACAGAGATAAGTACACATGCCAAAGGAGAGGATGAAAGAAAAAGAAACTTGGATTTGGGCAAGTGCATGGTAAAATAAGAGACATTGCAGAGAGGTCCGGTGTCAGGGCCGGAGCTACCGAGCCCAGAACCGGATGGTCCGGTGCCAGGGCCGGTCGGACCGAACGCAGAACCGGACGGTCCGGTGTCAGAGCCGGAAAACCAGACTCAGACCGGACGGTCCGGTGCCAGGGCCGGAACAACCGGGTTGGAAACCGAGATCCACGGAGACCACTATGCAATGTAAAAAATCGTACCAATGACTCATGTACTTGCGCAAATACAGTTCTAAGCAGAGAGGGTAGGACATGGAGGAACGAGGGTGGGGGAAAAAGACTAGGTGGACCCCTAATTTCTCAAATCCAACACAATGTAGAGCAAAACATAGGGATTTGAGAAGGACAAGAGGAGAGGGAGAAAAGGAGTACCCGAGGACATGGCTTCCCGTGGAGGAAAGCACCAAGGAGCCCTTGAGGAAGGAGAACACCAAAAAGATCCCGAACCACCGCGAGAGGAAGAAATTCCTTTGGTGAGAAGCCTCCAAAAGTCCTTCCTTACGAAATGGTGGCCCGATCTATGGATCCTAGGGGTGGAATCACCCTAGAAGAGGAGGGGAGGGTGGGGAGGGGCGACAATGGAGGAGGAGAGGTCGGGGGAAGTGAAGTGGAACTGTGGGAGGAGGGGTGGGGGACCAGGGAGAAGAGGGAGAAAAGGAAAAAAACAGATCTGAAGTTCGGTTTTAAGTCCGGTTGAACCAAGATCCAAACCGGATGGCCCAGTCTGCAGCTCGGAAAACCGGAGTAGAACCAAAAAACGGTTCAGAGACGAGATCCGGATAGACCCGGTATAGTATAACCGGACTTTCCGGTTCTGGTCCGGTTATCCGACGCTGGCACCGGGCTGTCCGGTCTGGGAGCCGGTTCGACCGGGCCAAGAACCGAACAACAGAAAGTTTTTTTTTGTTTTCGAGGATGGAATGTGCAATTAGAGGAAGATAGTAGGCTCCAAAAGGGTAGAGGAAGCAGGTGATCTAGGCATGCCTATTGGAAAGAATCAATTTCAACCTCACAAAGAGCAACAATAGGCATGATTCGAAGATATCAAGAACGAGAGGAAAGATCAAACTCAGAGAGCCTCAAGATGGAAAACATTGAAAAGCAAAGGAGGCTAGAAGGTTGTGGGGGATTTCTCCCCCTATGTTTAAGCACATGTGTCATGACACCTCAAAGATAGATGCTTGGACTCATATCATGACACGAGATCAATTTATGTTGCACACATAGGTATGCATCAAACCAAGACATGGTAAGATGGCTATCCCTACATGTGCGGCGCAACTAGTCTACATAGCATGTTAAGAGCAAGAATATAGTGCAAGAAGCAAATCAATCCAAGTTTTGGGGATCCAGGATACCAAGTTCTCGCCTCAACATAACAAACCGGGCTTCATCCAAAGGCTTCGTGAAGATATCGGCCAATTGGAACATCGTACCCACATGAGTGAGATTGATATCACCATTTGCGACATGGTCACGTAGGAAGTGGTGGCGAATGTCAATATGTTTGGTGCGGCAATGTTGGACGGGGTTGTGGGCGATCTTTATCGCGCTTTCATTGTCACATAGAAGAGGCACCGTACCAAGAGACACACCATAGTCTTTCAAGGTTTGCCTCATCCATAACAATTGAGCACAACAAGATGCCGCGGATATGTATTCGGCTTCGGCGGTGGATAGGGCTGTGGAGTTTTGTTTCTTGGAAGACCAACTCACCAACGACCGGCCAATAAATTGGCAAGCCCCGGAGGTTGATTTCCGATCAACCTTATCACGTGCCCAGTCGGCATCCGAATAGCCAACAAGCTCAAAGGTTGACCCCTTTGGATACCAAAGCCCGAGAGTAGGAGTGAGAACAAGGTACCTAAATATCCGTTTGACCGCCATCAAGTGGCACTCCTTGGGAGCGGATTGAAAACGAGCACACATTCCTACGCTTAACATGATATCCGGCCTAGAAGCACAAAGGTAGAGCAAGGAACCAATCATAGAACGATATACCTTTTGATCCACGTCCTTCTCACCTACTCCAAGGCCAAGTTGTCCATTTAGAGGCATGGGTGTCTTCATGGGATTAGCCTTGGCCATCTCGAACTTATTGAGCATATCCTTAATGTACTTTTCTTGAGAGATGAAAGTGCCATGAGGAAGTTGCTTTATGATGAATCCTAGAAAGAACTTCAACTCCCCCATCATGGACATCCTAAATTTCATAGTCATCAACTCGGCAAAAGCTTTGTTATGAGATTTGTTAGTTCCACCAAAGATAATATCATCAACATATATTTGAACAATAAATAAGCCACCCCCTTTAACCCGTTTGGTGAAAAGGGTGGAATCGACCTTACCCACGCTAAACCCATCCATGAGTAGAAAATCCCTAAGGTGCTCATACCAAGCACGAGGAGCTTGCTTTAGTCCGTAGAGAGCCTTATGGAGAAGATACACATGGTTGGGATAGCGTGTGTTTTCGAAACCCGGGGGTTGAGATACATATGCAACCTCTTTCAAGGGACCATTAAGAAAAGCACTTTTCACATCCATTTGATAAAGCTTGAAGTTATGGAAAGATGCATAAGCAAGCAAGAGACGAATAGCTTCAAGACGAGCAACGGGCGCAAAGGTGTCCTCATAGTCAATACCTTCTATTTGGGCATACCCTTGCGCCACTAACCTTGCTTTGTTCCTCGTGACGACCCCGTTCTCATCTTGCTTGTTTTTGAACACCCACTTGGTCCTAATAACATTGATGCGATGATCTTTAGGCCTCTCCACAAGAGACCATACTTCATTGCGGGTGAAACACTCGAGTTCTTCTTGCATGGCAATGACCCAATCCGGATCCTCCAAAGCCTCATGTACCTTAAGGGGCTCGAAGTTGGACACAAAAGCATGGTGCCCACAAAAGGTTGTGAGGTTCTTCTTCTTGGCACGGGTCTCGATCCCTCTTGATATGCTTCCAAGGATATTGTTGACTTGAAGACCACTTGCAACGGAGGCGGCCTTAATCTTCCGAATTGTGCCTTCATGATCAACAAATTCATCTTTTGAGGGGCCTTGATCATTGACACCATCTTGAGCTTGGCCTTGAGATGGAGGTTGATCTTCTACTTGGTCTTGCTCGAAGGTTTGAGGGCTTGGTTCTTGTTCTTCGGTTTGCAAGGCATCATGAGAGAGATGTTGATCTTGTGATGCATTTGATGGCTCAACTTGGATAGAGCTTGGTTCTTCTTGAGTTGAGCTTGATTCTCCCCCATCATCTTGTTGAACATGAATGTGAGACTCGGTAGGCAAGATGTGCCCAATACCCATCAACTTGATGACTTGAGAAGAATCACCATCTCCTACACCACGAGAAGAAACTTGCCCCTCATGGGGACCATTATTCTCCAAAAACTCCACGTCACAAGATACTTCAACACAACCATTAGTCTTGTTGTAGTATCTATAGGCATGAGAGTTTTCCGCATAACCAACAAAAATACCCTCTATAGTTCTAGATTCGAATTTACCGAGCTTTTCCTTTTTGTTCTTGACGAGACACTTGCACCCAAAGACACGGAAGTAGTTGACATTGGGCTTCTTACTTGTGAGAATCTCATATGGAGTCATGTCAAATGGAGCATGGAGGAAGAGCCGGTTCGTGTAGTGGACCGCGGTAGCAATAGATTCTCCCCAAAAATTGTGAGGAGACTTGAATTCACTCAACATTGTTCTTGCCATCTCAATGATTGTCCGGTTCTTCCTTTCAACAACACCATTTTGTTGAGGGGTATAAGGAGCTGAGAATTCATTCTTGATCCCCTCATCTTCAACAAATTCTTGCATGGTGTAATTCTTGAACTCGGTGCCGTTGTCGGTTCTAATAGTCTTGATCTCCACACCATGAGTGCGTTGAGCTTGCTTGGCAAAGATCATGAATTCCTTGAAAGTCTCATCCTTCGTCTTGAGAAGAAAGACCCAAGTATACCTTGAGTAATCATCAACAATGACAAGACCATATCTTCTTCCTCCAAGAGAGTCATATGTCGAAGGCCCGGAGAGATCCATATGGAGCAATTCCAAGGGTCTTGACGTGGCCACCTTGGTAACTGAAGGATGATGCTTTCCAATTTGCTTCCCTGAAATGCAAGCACTACACACACGATCTTTCTCAAAGGAGATACCGGTTAGTCCAATAATATGTTCACCTTTTAGGAGGAGATTGAGATTTCTCATGTTGACATGGCCTAGGCGACGATGCCAAAGCCATCCCTTGTCAGCCTTGGCCATTAGACATGTAGGAAGAGATTGACTCTCTTTCGAGAGGTCGACCACATAAAGGTCGTCTTCCACGTGTCCAATGAGAACCAAGCTGAGATCATCACCCCTGAAGACCTTCACAAAAGTTCTAGAGAAATAGGAGTCATAGCCGGCATCCGCGAGATGTTTAATAGAAAGCAAGTTGTAACCAAGGTTTTCAACATGTAGGACGGTCTCAAGAGTCAAGACCTTGGAAATTACCAACTTACCATAACCAAGAACCTTTCCTTTTGAGCTATCTCCAAAAGTGATGCTTGACGTTGAGTTGACATCGTGAATGAATTGGTCAAGCCCACTCCTACCTCCGGTCATGTGATTGGTGCATCCACTATCAAACACCCATTTTGATCCACCGGAGGCATAACCCTACAAAATCAATTCTTTGATTTAGGAACCCATTGAGTAATGGGTCCCCTAGCATTAGCAACAAGATCCTTAGGTACCCAAATTGAGTACCACCTATAAGCATAACCATTTCGAGGGCCAACATGTTTGGCATACACATTTCCTTGAGTGCCCTTACATAGCACATAGGAAGGATTAGACTCTCCCGCAAACTTGTGATTGGGATTGCCCCTCATGGCTCCCCCATTCACCACATTCCTTTTGACCCGGTCAACCACTTTGTCACCTTCCTTCACAAAGGTTATCTTCTTCGGTGGAATGGCATTGCTCGTGTTGTTCTTTGGATCAAAACCGACACCTTCCTTGGAAACTCTCGTCTTTTGACGGGACAAAATCTCATCTAGGATCTTTCCCTTGGAGATAGGTGCACGACGCTCTTTCTCAAGTTGCTCTTTCAACTTCTTATTTTCCTCAATGAGGTGGGCTTGATCAAAGGTAGAGTTAGAGGTACAAGAATCATTTTCAACTATAATTGGATCCTTCAATGTACCAAGAGCTTTCTCATAGGACACCCGAAGTTGATCATGGTTCTCTCCAAGTTTTATGAGCTCACGCTTGACAAGCAAACTAGCCTTCTCAAGGTGATCAAGGTCCTTGGTAAGAGAAGCATGAGCAACTTCAAGCTCTTTCTTTGAGACATCGAGCTCTTGAGACAATGAGTTAGCCCTATCAATAGTGTCCATGTCTTTTGCTTTATCAATTTCAAAGATTTCAATTTGTAGTTTAAGAAAAGAGTTGGTATTCTTTTCCTCACAAAGCTCTTGCTCAAGAAGATTGAATCTTCGTTTCTCATCATCAATATGAGATTCCAAGCTATCAATGGTCTCATCGCGTGAGCTAACAAGTTCCATTAATTGCTTGACTCTAGCACGAGCAATGGGAGGAAGAGACTTCATGATAGCATACATTTATTTTATATATTATTTTCCAAATTCATCATTATCACTATCACTATCATGGTCACTCTCAAGATCATCCAAGACACTAGATAGGGATGGAGGAGAGACAATTACCTTGGAGCTTCTTGCCATAAGACAAGAACCGGTGATCTTGGGAATAGGAGAACTCTCGATGTAGTCCTTGGAGTAGTCGTAGGTGAGAGGTGAACCGGATTCGACATATGCCAAACCGGTCATACCCACCACTTTCTCCTTATCCCCACACTCCACGTCGGGCTCGTCCTTGGAGCTCCTTACCATGAGGCAAGTGGCAGTGACCTTGGGGTTAGGAGAGTCGTCGGTGTAGTCCTTGGTGTAGTCATAGGTGAAGAGAGACCCGGGTTTGGCAAAGGCCAAACCGGCCACTCCAACCACCTCCTCTTCATCCTCTTCCTCATTGTCGGATATGTATTCTTGGCCTAGGAAGCCCTTACCATCACGCCTATTGTTCCTCTTGTATCTTTCATTGATGGGGTTGGGCTTTAATCTTGGTTTGGCACCTTCTTCATATTTAGGCTTGTCAAGCCTCTTCTCATAAGGACACTTGTCGGCAAAATGGGTTGCCTCATCACAATTGTAGCACGTCCTCTTCTTCTCACTTGATCCCATTGAGTTTTTCCTTCTTCGGAACTTCATGTTCTTGGTGAAGAGAGCAAGTTGAGAGAGCATATCATCAACTCCATCACCATCGCTATCTTCATCACTAGCAACATCTTCTTGCACTTGCTTGGCCTTCAAAGCTAGGGAGTGGGAAGACCCGATAGCACGGTTGATCTCCTTGATCTTTTGCCCTTCATCCGCCAAGTTATCCGTGGCAACTAGATAAGAGACTAGATCATCAGGAGTGAATTGATTAGCTCTATCGAGGAGTTGCAAGTTCAAGGCAAGCTTCTTGTCGGTGACCGCGATCATGGAGACAATCTTGGACTTGATAAGTTCATCATTCAAATTGAATCCATCATCATACTTCTCACACCCTAGGCCACCAATCTTCACGCGGAGGGCAACGAGTCTCTTGTATGCTTCAGCGATAGTTTCACCATCATGGTTCATGAACATGTTCATCTCAGACTTGGCAGCTTCATACTTGGACTTTTGGATAAGAGAGGTTCCCTCTTGGAGAATGACAATCCTATCCCAAAGATCCTTTGCGGTGGGGATGTCGCTGACTTGATCATGGAGAGTGCGGTGAATGGCACTCCTTATCTTGTCACAAGCCGTTGCATTTAGTTGACGGTCGTAGTACTCCCCCGGGGTGAGGTTGTTGGGATCATGAGGGTGGAAGCCGGTGCATACAATCTCCCAAAGCTCAACGCTGCAACTGCGAAGATGAGATTCCATAGAAGCTTTCCAATGAGAGAAGTGAGTTCCATCATAATGTGGTGCAGGGCCCGAACCATTAATATGAGGCATGATGTTCTTTTGCTTAGGATAAACATAAGGGAATTGATTAGGGGGCGTGGAAGTTTTTGACGAGCCGCCCTCATGAGCGGACTCGACATCCTTATCCTTCTCGATGTCCATTGGTCTCCCTTGAGGTACTACCAATGGATTACCAAGAAAAGCCCCATCGCCAATGGCCTTAAGTTGTCCTTCTAGGTAACTCATTCGAACAAGGAGATCAGAATCCGCCTTGGCCTTTTCAAGGGCACTCTTGGCTAAGAGTTCACGAAGCTCCTTGACCGAATAAGTTTTTTCCTCCTCATCATCAGAGAAAACCATCTTTCCTCTTAGGCGGTAAAGCCCTTAAAAGAGCCCTTGGCTCTGATACCAATTGAAAGTGTAAGATGGTTAACCTAGAGGGGGGGTGAATAGGTTTCTACAAAATTCTTTATAATCTTTTGCAAGTTTTAGGCTTTGCGGAATATAAGTGAGCCTAAATGCAAACTAGGTGAGGCAACCTAGATGATGTACAAGATACTTCAAGCTCGAAGGCTATCACAAGATAAGCAACACAAGTAAGAGATCGGTTAAGGAATAACCGAAGCACGCGGAGACGAAGATGTATTCCCGTGTTCACCACCTTTGGGAAGGGGGCTACGTCACGTTGGAGAGGTGTGAGGTTCCACGAAGGATTCCTCACGCGCCACGAAGGCTCACCTTCTTCTCCGAGCCTATCCCACGAAGGAATAGCTCACTTACTCGTGGTAGACTTTAGGGTAGTCTCCAAACCCTCACAAACTTTCCATGGGGCAAATCACAAGCCGAATGCCTCCGGGCGACCCTAGCTGCCTAGGGTTTCCCACAAACCCAAGAGTAACAAGCTAACTCGATGAACTCAAGGGGGAATGAACTTTGGCTTGGTGGAAACGTAGATCGGGACCTCCTCTTCCTTTCTACCAAAGGGATTTGGATTTGGTTGGGTAGAATGGGAGGTCCTCAAGCTTTTGTGTTTCAACAATGGGGAGAGAGAGAGCTTCAATAAATGATATGAACTGAATGCCTAACCTACTCAAGCTGGAAGAAGGGATATTTATACTCAAGGAGAAAACTAGCCGTTTTGAGCCAAAAACGCAAGGTCCGGTTTTAAGTTCGGTTGGTCCGACCCACACACCGGACAGTCCGGTCCACAGCCCGTAAAACCGGACTGAAACCGAAACTGCTCTCTGTACCCAGACTCGGACAGACTCGGAGTGAGAAAACCGGAGATCCCGGTTTGAGTCCGGATTTCCGATCCTGACACCGGACGGTCCGGTCTGGGAGCCGGTCCAACCGGTCTGAAAACCGGATCTGCAGAAAAGGCTCAGGTGGATAGGATTTCTTCTCTTCTATCTTTGGTGATGGATTAGGTAGGAGGGAGGGATGTGTATATGGCTTGGGTGATCATCCCCAACAAGCTCATCGAGAGAACCCCTCTTAATAGTGCGGAGCTCCTAACCAGACTCAAATTACATGAAAAGGGAAAACTCCGGTGCGAAGCTTCGTTATCAAAATGGGGGGGTCTCCGATAATATTTCATCACAGCATTGGACTAGAACCTGTGTAAGACACTAGAAATAGCATTAGTCCACTCTAACCATGGTGTCATTGTCAACCAAAAAATAGCATAGGGTAAAATACCCTTTCACCTACGGGCGTCGCTTTCTCATTGAAGGCATTGTGGAGTCTTCCTCGAACTCTCAATCTCGGAGCAAGTTCTTATGGGGAAAGCCTAGGCCCGGTCGGGTCAGGCGATGGCGTCGTCCCGCGCCGCTTTCCCCCCCTTTGGGGCGTCATCTTGAAGATATTGCTCCTAATCCACGACTCCTGTGGGCTGGACACACACGGCATTGCAGTCGGCAGATGCTCGATAGGTGATGGGAGGTTTTCGCGTGGTAGCTTGCGTGGCAACGACGACGCTATGATGAGCGATGGTTTGGTCGAAGCAATGACTTTTCTAGTCGGCTCATGTCCCGACGTGTTCCATGGATATTCGTGTTACTCTTCCCTTGTTGTGAAGTGGGAGCTGCAGATGCTTTTCCTACCATGACGATGACCAAAGTGGGGCGATCTGGTCGTGGTGATCTTCATCGGCGCGAGTCTTGCATATCTCCTCTTCGGAGCCTAAGGTTGGCAGTGGGGCAAGTTTAGGTGGGTAGACCAAAACCATATCCAATTCCATATCCATTGGCCTCACTCTAGCCCGCCCACTAAGGTATGCATGGGCCTATATATTGCCCCAAATACAAACCCAGTGGATACTGGGTATCAATGGATATCCATGGTTTTATAACAAGCATAGTATAACATCATTTTCGTAGCGGCTCTGCGGGAACAGAAGGGCCGGACATGACTTGGGGGTGTGGTTGTGTGTGGTGCCTCGTGCAAATCGTGTTAGGGGTAGCAAGTTAGAGTTAGGTGGGCATTTCGGGCTGGGGAAGGGGAGGTAAGGCCTTTAAATGAGTCTGACACACCTAATGTGCAAAACAAACTATGTCCCTAAGATGTGGGCCCCACGTGTCATGGATATCCATTTGATATCCACAGGGAAAAACCTCTACTTGTGCCCACCCAATGATTTAGGGGGTATCCACCTCACAAAATCTGTGGGTGTAATTATCCCTCCATACCCTTGTCCACCGGGTCAGATATTCTTGGATAAAATTGGCATCCTTATCGGATCTCATAATCAAAATCGAAGCTGACAGACTTGCTATGAGAAAAGCCAACTGTTTGACATGGACTGACGTGGGATTCACGAGGCCGCTACGACGAGGTCTTCTCTGGCCATCCTTCAAGGAAATCGGAGTCACTGGATCATGGAGCAGTGATGATGATGACATCGTGGGCAATCGACGAGGACCCTTTCTTAGCGGTGTGTGTAGTATGTGTCGGTAAGGTTGGCTGTGTGTGCCTTCAAGACGGTGGTGTTCCATGATAGTCTCTGAGCGTGTCTGTATCGGTTTTAAGCCGATTTTCTACCGGCTAATTCTCTACTTTTTTTAATAAAATAAAGCAATATTGTCCATTTTGTTTTAAAAAATATTCTTGGAGTGAGCTTTATTTTCCCGTGAGGCAAATCCAAAACCGATGGGAGAAGAAATAAACCAGTAGCAAGATGGCTCAATCAACTACACATAGAAACACATTTGCCATGAGCCCATAACATCACGTCAATTGATGTTTTGCGTCCATCTTGCATACCAGGGTATACATAGTTGACAATGACCGTTCAAAAAAAACATAGTTGACAATGAGGTAAGTCAATACAAGGATCCTGCTTACAAATTCCGACAAGATTGAGACAATGAGAGACACTTTACCCAGATTCAGTCTCCCTATACGGCTAGATAAATGTGTCCAAAGTCTAAACCCTAGAACAGTTATCTGGATAATTATGGCGAATGTGGCCAAAGTCTAAACACTAGAACAATTAGAGTTGTTCTTTCTAATCTACTCTTTTCTTTGTCGGCGATGGTTGCTGCTCTTCCGCAGCAGTCTTTTGGCATCTTAGCACGATGACTTTTTGTTTGTCTACTACAATAAGTTTTAGTACGATAAATTTATCCTGGTTCCACCGAGGGATGTACGAGGACAGCAGCGCGCCTTCAGCTCATTCAACTATTTGTAGCTATAGTTAGGTTATCCAAGAACATGTTTATAATTTTATTACTTTTGAGTTTCCTTGTACCGATGTTAATGAGTATGAATAGATCAGAGGAAATTTCGCAAAAAAAAGAGTTTCTTGGCTTTATAGTTGCTATGTTGTGATAGTAGCCAATTCAAGATCATATCAAACTAAGAAAACATACATATAATTCTCGTGTCTCAAAATTCCAAGGAAATTCTTCTTATCTAGGAACTTCCTTAGCGCATCTCCAGCCATAGTGCCCCCTCCCCTCAGGCCAAATTTCGGTGCAAAATTGAGCCTTTTGGGAGAAGCGCTCGCAGTACTTCTCGGCCTGGGGCCGGCAATTTTCTAGTTGTGACCCCGATGTCCAGCTCGGCGAAATGGAACAGATTTGAACGAAATTCATAAATTAAGGCGAAATACATAGATAGGAGGAGAGTTCATACAAGATTCGACAAAACTTAAACTGAAACTTAAATTTAAACTAAATCCTAGTTCATGTCGAGGCGGCGGTAGAAGGCGTGTAGTCGTAGTCGTCGTCGCTTGGCAGGTCGTCAGCCCGCAGGCCGCGGCTGCTCCCCTAGCCTGGGTCGCCGAAGCGCCTCCGCGGAGGAGCATTGCTCGGCCTAGACTCGTCGTTGTTGTTGAGTACGACGACATTGCGGTTGAACCGGGTTGCTCAATAGCGCGCCGCGTGATCCAGGATCCATTGCTGGCACTCGGCCTCAGCCCTCAACCAGGCGAGCGTGTCCAGCAGCGACATGGGCAGGACATCTTCGAGGGACACCCCGCAAAGCCATCCTCTAGCTCAGCGTGTCATCGGGTTCCTCAAGCGCCTCCACCTTCAGCCCGCTCTGGAGGTACTCGCGCGGCGACGGCCAGTGCTTCGTTTTCTTCGCCGACGACCCGTCGGAGTCCTGCTACTTCTTCAGCTTGACGAGGCAGATGCTGCCGCGTGGGGGACGCCGCGTGTGGCGCTCGTTGATGCCAATGACATCGGAGAGCCCTCGTGTGCGAGGTCGCGAGCGATGCGACAACTCCTCGGGATTTTCCTTAACGGGGGTGAGCTGGGCCGCAAAGAGAGGCGAGAGAGTCATTAGGGTAGACCTTGATGAGCGAGACGCTAAGGCCGAAAAGGAAAAGACAGGGCGCCATACGCAAGGAAGAAGGAGCAGGAGGCAAGGAACGCAGATACGGCGCCAGGAGGAAGACGAAGTGCACAGTGGATGGGAAAAGTGAGCAGAAAAATTCTCTGCTACAGCTTATAAATAAAGATAGGTAAATCATAGCCCTTAGATTCAGACAACGAAGAGAGGAAACATAAAGGATGATGACACGTGGCAAGCATAGCTGAAGGAAGAAAATCGTGGGTAGTAATTATCGAAGTAAATCCGGTGAAAACTCGCACGGTGCCTAGATATTCGCGCAAAGTGGAGTCATGCGGTTAAACTCTCCGCTGACTCACGCGTCATCATTATTTTAACACGGACACATCACTGAAACGTTTCATCAGGTCTTGTTCTTCAAAACTGCGACACACCATCTTCGTTAGCACTGATGTCATGTGTGGCCAAAGGCGAAGAAATATGCGGGTGAATACAAGAAAAATCCCAAGGTGTACATTTCTCGATAATTGATTTTTAGCATATTTTTCGGTACAAGCACATAAACATACCCTCGGGACTACTCCCATCAGGAGCGCTGCTCGCACACCCGATGAAATTTAAAGTTTTAAGATTAATCAAAGGCCTGAGTTGAGTACCTCCTCGGATGAAACTGATACTCTGAGCCTATGCTCTGATACAGGCACCCGAACATAGCCTTTGGAGGCTACTCCCATCGGAAGCGCTTGTCGCGCACTCGGTAGAAAATGAAGGTTTCTTTGCAACGTCTATATTAAGGGTTTATACAGACAAGCTTTGAGTCTATACTCATTCTAAAGTAGTCTCGGAGGCTAATCCTATTGGGAGCGTTGACCGCGTATCTGACAGAAACAACATAATCCTCCAACAGAGTCGACAAACTTTAAAACCTATGAGCATTACATAACTATATTCTCAAATGGTTACTTCCATCGGGAGCGTTCACATCGCACCTAATAAAAATTAAAATAAGCTGACAACTTCAGCAATTCCAACGGCCAAACAAGATAGTCGATAACAATCTAAAAATTCTCACACCGCGTCCTCCGCGAAAACAAGTCTAAATGACGTGTCCACGATATGAAGATAAGATTCTAGGATCTGTCTTGTAAGGCCTGGTAACTGATGAGTGCAGCAGCACTTCGTTAGGAGACCCCAAGCGGAAGGTATGATGTAGTACAGCAGGCAAGTTTCCCTCAGTAAGAAACCGAGGTTATCGAACCAATAGGAGGAAGGAAACATCACACAGGTGTTGCAAGAAACGTGGAAACCTGCACAACATAAACTCAAGACTTTGCTCCAACGAACGATGAGGTTATCAATCTCACCGGTTGCTGTAACAAAGGATTAACTATATGGTGTGAAAGGTGATAATGGTTTGCAGCAAGAAAACAGTAATAGTGGAAGATGTATCAATGGTAAAGATTGAACCGGGGTCCATAGTTCATTAGAGGTGCTCTCCTTAGATAAACAAACATGGCATGGAGGGTAAACAAATTACAGCAGGGCAATTGACAGGACTGAGCAAGCCATAACAATGCAATACTAGACATAAAGATCCTATGAGATTCGATTGGGAAATACAACAATATACATAGACCGCCATCCAACTGCATCTATGACTAAAAGTCCACCTTCAGGTTATCATCCGAACCCCCTCCAGTATTAAGTTGCAAGCAATAGACAACTGCTTTAAGCAAAGTGTGTAAGGTAAATAATCCACTTGTTCCATGAACAAGAGACTGTTGTTTTCTCCCTAGTGGCAACAGCACATCTACTACCGTAGAGATTTCTGTCACTTCCCTTAATAAGTAGAGGCATGAACCCACTATCAAGCATAAATACCCCCTCTTGGAGTCACTAGCAACTACTTGGCCAAGATAGCTACTAACAACGAAGAGCATGCAAGATAACAAACAACACAGACATGATAGAATCAATAAGACAAAACCATTAATCAATCTGACATAGTAATCTCAATTTCCATCGGATCCCCGCAAACACAACATGCATGGTTACAATAGATTAGATCTTGTTCATGAACGGAGCTCACAAGATCTATACATGAAAGCACAAGGAGGAGATACAACCATCTAGCTACTACATGGACCCGTAGTCCAAGGTGGAACTACTCACGCTTCATACCGGAGGCTGGCATGATGAAGAAGAAGGCCTCCGGGATGATACAGACAATGGTACAGGAGCTATCCCATAACCAAAATGACAAGGCAAGCAGACAATGAGCATCTCAGGGATCTTTTTATTTACTATTTGCATAGATTTTTATTGAGGATGCTTCACAGATTGCTCGTTATGGTGATGCTGCAAGTTTCCACCATGATTAGGCATGGCTTAGGCTAGAGGACTAGGCGTTTCTCTAACACAAAATACATAACTCCATGGACTTACAAGCTCCCTTTTTATTTCACACCGACGACATCCATAGACAAAAGAGCATGATATCAACTGTGTACAAAGTACAAGTGCAATGTTGAAAACGTTCCCCATGACAGCATGGTTCTGCTAATTCCAACGTATAAGTGCAAGAATATACAACATAGATGACACAATGGTTTAAGTTTATTAGGGGCAAGGAATATAAAGTGTGCCATCAAGTTCATGAGAGCTTTAATCACTAAGTTTTTTCATAACAAAATACTTCTTAATTGGAAGATAGCTGAAAACAAGAATATACTTGGAATGGTCTAACACACCATGCAACGGAATTTATAGTGGACACTTTGGAATAACTTGGTTTCTTGGGAGTTGGAAGCATGAGTAAAGCTTACTCATACAAGTGGAGGCTAGCAAAAGACTGGGAGCAACCAACTAAGAGAGCAATAATAGCCATAATCATGTAGAGTGACAAAATATTACTAATCAAAGCATAGAGTGGTACTACAAGTCAATTACTAAATGATCATAAAGTATATGGTGACTTGTTCATCGTCATAACATGGTGTGAGCATGTGCCAAGTCAACCCAAACAAAGCATCAAAGGAGAATACCACAATACTATGCTTTTTTATGCTAAAACAACGCATGATTCCTTCAAGGCACACTAAGTTATCCCAATTGTTTGGAACAAGTCATGCTACAGCAATAATCGCTAAGCATAAGGTCAAAACAACACCTATCATGACATGATAAAGTCTAAATCACAGTCAAAGCAAGCTCCTCTTGCACTTTTTAAGCAAGAACTGTCTACTCCTTTCCAACACCAATCGACTTATTTGAAATAACATAGCGAGAACGGGGGTACAAACTACTTTATTCAAGCAAACTAAACAAGCTAAGCAAAGCAAACGAAAACTAAGACGCTCTAAGAACAACACAACAGTGCATGAGACAATAAAAATGAAGTGTCTAGAAAGACCTGAGATTTTTATTGATGAACAAGGGGATGCCTTGGGAATCCACAAGCTTTGACGCTTGCACCTCTTGGATATTTCTTGGGCTGACACCGGGGTGGCATCCCCAAGCTTGAGCTTTTGTCCATTGATACGTTGGAAACGTATCTATAATTTTTGATGCTCCATGCTTGTTTAGTATCTACTTTGCTTTACTTGTCTACACTTTGAGGTGCTTTTTACATGTTTTCTGGTACTAACCTATTAACAAGTTGCAACAGTGCCAGATGCCTGTTTTCTGTTGTTTTTGGTTTCAGAAAAGTTTGTAAATAAATATTCTCGGAATTTGACGGGATGAAGGACAAAGTCAATAACTTTCCGTGGGGAACAAGAAGTCCAGAGGAGAGCCCGAGGGGCCGGCCAGAGGGGCCAGACCCCCCCAGTCACGGGTGGGCCCTAGCCCACGCCTGGCTAGGGTTTGGCCGCCCTGGCGGCCGCCTCGGTCTCCCCCTTCGCCTATAAGAAGCTCCCGATGCAGAAACTCTCAGCACCCGATCAGAAATCCACGAAACCATCTGTAGCCGCCGCCACCATCGTCCCTAGATCGGGGGGATCTGAAGCTCTTCTCGACACCCTTCCAGAGGGGAGATCATCCTGGAGGCCTTCTCTCCGGTATGATTTGTGAGTAGTTCCACCTTGGACTATGGGTTCATGTAGTAGCTAGATGGTTGTATCTCCTCCTTGTGCTTTCATGTATAGATCTTGTGAGCTCCGTTCATGATCAAGATCTAATCTATTTGTAATCATGCATGTTGTGTTTGCGGGGATCTGATGGATATTGAGATTATTATGTTGGTTTGATCAATGGTTCTATCTTTATGATTCTATCATTTCTGTGTTGTTTGTGATCTTGCATGCTCTCCGTTGCTAGTGGTTATCTTGGCCAAGTAGTTGCTAGTGACTCCAAGAGGGGGTATTTATGCTCGATAGTGGGTTCATGCCTCTAGTTTCCAAGGGAAGTGACAATAATCTCTTCGGTTGTAGATGTGATGTTGCTACTAGGGAGAAAACAACGGTCTCTTTTTCATGGAACATGTGGACTGTTTACCTTACACACTTTGCTTAAAACAATTGTCTGTTGCTTGCAACTTAATACTGGAGGGGGTTCGGATGATAACCTGAAGGTAGACTTCTAGTCATAGATGTAGTTGGATTACGGTCTATGTATATTGTTGTATTGCCCAATCAACCTCATAGGATCTTTCTAGCTAGTAATTGCATTGTTATGCCTTGCTCAGTTCCTGTCAATTGCCCTGTTGTAATTTGTTTACCCTTCATGCCATGTTGTTTATCTAAGGAGAGCACCTCTAGTGAACTATGGACCCCGGTCCAATCTTTACCATTGATACATCTTCCATTGTTACTTGTTTACTTGCTGCAAACCATTACCTTCCACACCATACGTTTAATCCTTTGTGACAGCAAACCGGTGAGCTTGACAACCTCACTGATTCGTTGGGACAAAGTCTTGAGTTTGTGTTGTGCATGTCTCCACGTTGCTTGCAACACCTTTGAGACGTTTCCTTCCTCCTTCTGGTTCGATAACCTCGGTCTCTACTGAGGGAAACTTGCTGCTGTGCTCCATCAAACCTTTCTCTTGGGGTTTCCAGCGAAGTGCTTCAAACCTCTTCCTCCTGCCAAGCACGCACATCCATTCTTCATCTCATTACATAATTCTCTCTCTATACCTGAAATTTTCCTTCATACAAAACTTCACACACTCTTCATTAGCAACATTAGTGTATTCAAAAGATAATAGACCTTTGGGTTTTGCTTTATAACAGCAAAACTTTTCACTAAAAACACAATCTACTATAGCAACTCCTTAGAAAGCTCAATTTCCCAAAAAGAACCCAAAAAGGAATCAATAAGAAGCAAATGCAAATAATGGAAGAAATCTGTCAAAACAGACCAACAGGTAGAAACCGATTTTTTCAAAGACCTTCTGTTGCTCAAATCAACAAGTGTTGAACTAATTAAAGTTAGCTAACATACTGGGGGATTTATTAGTAAATTTTTAGCTCAACCCGACTTACAGAGACTCCTCACGAATTTTTATGGTGGAGGACAGAAATCTGTTTCGGGACAGCAACTCCCCAAATCTTACTTCCCTCTCATTAGAGGTCATTCTTGGCACAAAAAGCAAACAAGAAGGATAAGGAGAGGTCATTACTGAAGTAATAACTTCCAAGATTCAAGAAAACTTTTGGGTTATCTCCCAACAAGTACTTTTCTTTACCGCCTTTAAGTTAGGCTTGATAGTTTGAGAAGATGCTCACATAAGAAATATGAATTGAAGTAAAAGAGAGCATCAAGAAGGAAATTCAAAACACATTTAAGTCTAACTCAATTCCTATGCATAGGAATCTTGTAATAAAATAAATCAAAGAAGTACAAAGCAAGAAGCATAGGAAAGCAAAACAAGTGCAATTTCAAGATTTTCAACATAAAGAGGGGAAACATAGTATTGTTGAGATACATAAGACCATGTTTTCCTCTCTCATAATAACTTTCAGTAGCATCATGAATAAACACAAAAATATAACTATCACATAAAGCATGATTTTCATGATCTACAAACACATAATTTTTATCAAGCTCAAAAATAGTGGGATTAAAACCTTCAAACCAACTTTTAACAATTTTATAATAAGGTGATTGATCATTAAATATAGGACCATCATATAGAGTTTTATCATAAACATTTTATAAGCAAAACTCCTTAGTACCATGCATTTTGAAGTTAGGCACCAAAATAGGATTATCATAGATAACAGGAGAATAACTATTATCACAAGTTTTACCTATAGCAGATATTTCAAAGAATCCACAAGAATATAACATTCATCCTCCTTTGGTAAGCATGGGGGACAATCAAATAATGTAAGGGGCAAAGAGTTATTCTCATTAGAAGGTAGACATGGGTAGATCCATTCTTCCTCCTCTTAACCATCACTCTCCTCCTCTTGACCATCTAATGAGCTTTTAGGTTTAGCAATTTCTTCTTTCATAGACTCCTGCAAGGCATTAGTCTCTTCCATTTATGGAAAGCATCTATTAAAATATGAAAGAATATAGCCATTTTATTCCTTGTAATTATCAAAGAAATATTTAAGTATCTCATAAACCTCATATTCATAATGTGCATCATCAGTATTTTCAAGCAAACTGACAAGTTCAAATGCACCCTTGAAAGCAATAAATTCGTCAATTTGTTCCACATCATAAAAGTCATAATTTCCTTTAACATAAGAGGATATGGTAACATTATCATTATACTCACATTGAAATGGAAGGTGTTTATACCTCCTACAACAACAAGATTTATCAAAGAAATAAGAAACATTATAAGTGGAGCACACCTCTCTAGCAATAGTATTCAATTTATCAATTTGTGCCCATAAGTGTTTCCCTTTTTGTGACAAACGGTGTTCCTTATAATAATACTTTTCTTCTTCCGTGACCCCACCTTGACAATAAGAACTAGTTTCAAAGAAACGATCCATTGATAGAAAGCATGACAAAGCAAGGCAATTACAGACCAGCAACTAGAGCAAGAACTATTTTTTTGTGTTTTTGATAAGAGAAAGCAAACCAAACTAAACTAATTTTTTGGAGTTTTTGATAAAAAAGAGGCAAACAAAACCAAGCAAAAGAAACTAAGCAAGCTAAAAACAAAGTAAAGAGGAAGGTTGAGAAGGACCCCCCTTGTGAAGACGTCCTTAGCCTCCCCGGCAACGGCGCAAGAAAAAGCCTTGATGAGTGTAGCAACACTTCATTGGGAGACCCCAAGTGAAGGTATGATGCAGTACAATAGGCAAGTTTCCCACGGTAAGAAACCAAGGTTGTCGAACCAGTAGGAGGAAGGAAATGTCCCAAAGGTGTTGCAAGCAACGTGGAAACTTGCACAACACAAACTCAAGATTTTTCTCCAACTAACAGTGAGGTTGTCAATCTCACCGGTTGCTATAACAAAGGATTAACTATATGGTGTGGAAGGTAATAGTGGTTTGCGGCAAGTAAACAGTAACAGTGGAAGATGTAACAAAGGATTAACTCTAGTGAACTATGGACCCCGGTCCAATCTTTACCATTGGTACATCTTCCACTCTTTACTTGCTGCAAATCATTCATCACCTTCCACACCATACAGTTAATTCTTTGCTACAGCAAACCGGTGAGCTTGACAACCTCACTGATTCGTTGGGGCAAAGTCTTGAGTTTGTGTTGTGCAGGTTTCCACATTGCTTGCAACAACTTTGAGATGTTTCCTTCCTCCTACTAGTTCGATAACCTCGGTTTCTTACTGAGGGAAAACTTGTTGTTGTGCTCATCATACCTTGCTCTTGGGGTTTCCAACGAAGCGTCTCACGACAGTACCGGGCGCCATCAGTCACTTCCCTTGATAAGTAGACGCATGAACCCACTATCGAGCATAAATACCCTCTTAGAGTCACTAGCAACTACTTGGGCAAGATAGCTACTAACAACGGAGAGCATGCAAGATCACAAACAACACAGACATGATAGAATCAATAATACAAAACCATTAATCAATCTGACATAGTAATCTCAATATCCATCGGGTCCCCACAAACATAACATGCATGATTACAAATAGATTAGATCTTGATCATGAACGGAGCTCACAAGGTCTATACATGAAAGCACAAGGAGGAGATACAACCATCTAGCTACTATATGGACCCGTAGTCCAAGGTGGAACTACTCACGCTTCATACCGGAGGCTGGCATGATGAAGAAGAAGGCCTTCGAGATGATCTCCCCTCTGGCAGGGTGCCAGGAAGAACTTCAGATCCCCCCGATCTAGGGACGATGGTGGCAGCAGGTACAGGCGGTTCGTGAAAATTTGATCGGGTGCTTAGGGTTTAGGCATCGGGGGCTTCTTATAGGCGAAGAGGCGAGGCAGGGGCACCAGGGCGGCTGCACCCCCTCCCCAGGCGCGGCTAGCCCTAGCCCGCGCCGTCAGGGGTGTGGCCCCCTGGTGAGTCTCCTTTGTCTCGTACTCTGGCTTCGTGTTCCCCATGGTCAAATATTGACTTTGGATTTTGTCCCGTCCAATTCCAAGAATATTTATTTTCTGCCTTTCTAGAACCAAAAACAGAAAAAAACAGGCAACTGACACTGTAGTAACTTGTTAATAGGTTAGTTCCAGAAAACATATAAAAACACCTCAAAGTATAGACAAAGCAAAGTAGATACTAAACAAGCATGGAACATCAAAAATTATAGATACGTTTCCGACGTATCAGTACCCGCACACGAATACGCTGTCAGTATTGTATCCATATCCACGACACGATGAAAAATCCCGACGAACACGTTCGGTGCCCGAAACAAAACACTAGAATTCAGTACTTGATAAGACCTCCGTGGCCTGAGCTGAGTTACGCCAACATATACCAAGTTCGAGTCCAGGAACTTGAGCTTGAAGTAGGTTCACGATGTTTTTGTCCAAAGCAATTAACTGGTTCCCGATCCGTTGGATGTACCAGACTCATTATACCAAAATCCTCGTGATAAAAATACTTGAAAACATAAAACATTTGCCTAAACGAATCTTCGGGTTATAGCTGAAAATGTCTTTGAAACTCAACCCAAATCTACGATCCGGGTGGAGTCTTAGAGACTACTCACACATATATGACTTATCGGATTTCCCTGATTTGTTACCCTAGGGGCGTTACAGATATGACTCATGAGGCCCACACAATATAAAGAGTACATGAAGTATCCGACGGACAGAATCTTGACTTGGTGATTAAGACAAAAATATGAACTGTCGTAGTTCTAGTGTTGTAATAATAACTTGTAACCTATCTGTATACGTCTCCGATACATGGCCTCTCATAAAGGCTGGGAGGAGCCGACGGAAGAGGCAACTTAGTTTTCCAGCAATCAGCAATCCGCCGAGAGCTAGAACACATCTAGCGAATCGACGACTTTGTAATCGTGTTCTCCGCCATAATCAGACTATATCGACTCCCTTATTTGTCTGATCATCCGACAAAATTAATAACACTATATTTTTCACGAAACCATAAGTCCATAACCATGGGCATGACCAAGGTTACCCCTCGTCGGGCTCCTTGCAAAATACTTTAAAATGCTTATAATGAGATACAATTCAAAATGCGTGGAAAAGTAAACTATGGTAGTATTCAATTATTCCTAAAAATGAATATTTAGGCATTTGTAAAGAAAGCACAAAATATGAAATGCATTTGTATATTACTATTACTATCCACAAACATTATGCATTTGATCATTTTAAAATATTATTCAAATTCCACCAGTTTACACCACTCAATTCATTACACCAATTATATACTTTGGACAAGGCCAATTACATAATTCAGTTGACTATGACAACGTTTACACAGATGAATGGAAATCAAAATGAAAGGGAGTCATGATTCCATTGGATGAATCTTTCTGCGGACATGTTTCATAGCTTTCAACTGAGCAGTAGACCCACCACCATGATGGATGAATCTTTCAGCGGACATGTTTCATAGCTTTCAATTGAGCAGTAGACCCCCCACCATGACTTATGGATAAGCCAACGTTAATAGATTATCTAAATCCATGATAAAAAAATGATCCCAATACCATGAAATACAATCTTTCTAGATTCAGGGCTTCCTTAGTAAAAGGTCATAAAAGAGAAATTGCCGCTTTCACATGTGAATCAATTGACCATGATTTCTTATTTACGGCAGCCGTCCAATGTCTAGATGTGATTAAAGTTTATCTGGACGAGAGGTATTCGAATAATTACAATTTATACTAAACTTTTATACTTTTTAGAAATCATTTTACATTGCATATTATTAACGAGTATAATTGTTATTATTTATGTAACATAATTAACCACAGATAAATATTTTGCTAAATGTTATTTGTACTATTTATTACACAATTGTGATGTTTCAAATAAATTTGCATTGTGCTAAACCTAAATGTATTTTTGAACAAGTCTTTTCTCTTGAATTGTAATTTTAACAATTGGCTGTACTACATAGTGTATAGATATTTATGGTAAAGTTACATGGAGTGTAGAACCTAACAAATATATTGAAAGAATTTCAACTAGTAAATGTGTAAATACATTTACTGAAACTTCTAGGGTATAAATTGAATGGTTGACATGATTTTTTCTGTTTTTCATTGTCAAATGTGTATTCCAAGTTACAATAGGTTTAGTACTAAGTTCGCGACATGTGAAAGTTATGTACTCCCTACTTTTACTAATGTAAGACCCTCTAACTTGTTTTGAAAGTCTATGTATCTAGATATATTTTATTGTTTAGGTTTATCTACTTTAGTCTGAATCTAGTCTAATTTAAAATATCTAAAAGATTTTACATTAATAAATGGAAGAGTACTTAGTATTGAAATTGCATCACTATATAGTAATCAACTGTGAGGACGTCCCAACATTAAACATGTTATA
This sequence comes from Avena sativa, assembly GCA_916181665.1. NCBI lineage: Eukaryota > Viridiplantae > Streptophyta > Magnoliopsida > Poales > Poaceae > Avena > Avena sativa. Next base: position 364,637,197 of record OV702297.1, on the reverse strand, counting down.
GGTTTTGGGAGAGTTTCGAATTTTTCTATGGCACAACCAAATGGAAAGTAATTTCGAGGAAGCTTGCTTTGAAGCGTGCGAGCGACACTCCCACGCTAATACATGTTCTGTATCCTCTTGCACATGAGGTTGGTTTCTTTGATGTTTTTGTTGTTGTTGGATTTATTATGATTTTATCAGTTTAAATTGGATGTTATTGTGTACATATACAAGAGTACATGATATACGTTGTCCTGCCTGCATGTACTCCCGAAAAGTTGGCTTGTACTGCCCGAGGTAATGGTGAGTTGAGCTCACTGAAGAATTGGGATCTGCTCTTCAAACCCCAAATAAATGGAGAAGGCTGGCTTACTCTGCCAATGGATAAGCGAGCTGATTAGAAAACCGACTCTGTTGGAAAGTGGCTAGCTCTGACGCCAGAAGACTCCTTGATCAACAAACTTCCTAGCCCTGGTCTAATTGATCCCCCTCCCCCGAGCGTTGTCGAAGAAGAACCAAAGTCCTGGCGCAAAGAGAGTTGCGGGCGTGGGAACATGCACAACCCCTACTTTAACGCTAGAGATGGACTTCGACCTATGAATTATTCCAGCCAGTGTTTGATGCACCCATGGATTTGTAAAGTGTCGGTTTCCAGTTTCCCTCTATCGTTTTAGTCTCTGTTTTGGCGTTTGGAACCTGTAGTCTATTTCCTTTTTCTACTCATGGTTTGGGTATTTGTTAGAGCTTTTGTGCTCAGGCTTTGGGTCTGCTGGCAAAAGGATGGAACGCTTTGCGGATGTACCGAGTGACATTGTGCTACCTTCATTTCGTTATTTATAATAGAACCGGGAGGGGGAGCCCTCCCGTTGCTCTAAAAATTTGGCTTGTATTGCCCGAGCAATGTCTAGAGAAACACATAGCTACAAAGAATGTGTACACCTAGTAACTCAGAGAAATACATGGATACTAGTATATAAAGTACACATAAGTGTGAGAATTACAACCCCTTAAAAAATTATTTGCCAAAACAATGAAAACACTCAAACCTATTAACATGAGATGTGGTTTTGAAAATGTCGACGTGACTAATACAACGGTTTATTTTAATATGAGATGAATGGTTCTTAGGATACTTAGTCTGCATCTGAGTCCCAAGAAAATGCACCACCTACACATCCATCCCGCTTCAGGAGAAAAAATTGCGCTAAAACCCTCTCCCCTTACGACATGTGTGGAGCATGTCACGTCTTACATGTCATAGGGGAGGAGAGTACACCTAACCTTTGCAACTAGTAACACGTTCCTAATAATTACCATTTGACTATTATGTTTCCAGATCTATATTTGGATATGAAATTTGTTCCATATTAATTTGTAAGTTGTGTTTATGTCCTATTTTTTCTTCAGAATTTCTAAATACATGGAAATGTGTGAACCGGGCCATTGGTACCCTCTACTTCATTTTCACATGGCAGCCCACCATGCAAAGCCCAAAAGCTGAAAGCCTTACAACTAAAAGAGAACATATCACGTTGCGTGCGTGGTGTTCGGTTTACCTGGCTAGCGCCGACACGATCATACGTTCTTTCTCTTCTCTCATCCAGCAGAGTATGGGTCTATACATCCGAGTCTGAAGTCTCGCATCGGCGTGGCCACGGAACAACCATGTCTTCACCAAGCAACAAGGAAGGTCTAAGCATTTCCAATTCCATTGGCAAGTTTGCATCAAGAGAGACTGCCGCCACGGCCGCCGCACACTCCCGCCCCAGCGCCAACGGCCGATTCAGTAGCAGCGCCACCGCCACACCCACTGGGGATCCAGCGGTGGAGCCCGGGCCCGGGCAACCAGGGTCACGGCCTGGGACGCAACAATTTTTCCGGCTTGTTAACTATATAGTTTTTCAATTTGGCCTAGGCTGCAGATCCATGTTCTATGGCCCAATTATGTCTTATATAGGCTTATAAGCCCGAAACAAGCAGCAATCCAACACAGAAAACGAGCGACGCATGACCGCAGAACATGAACCCCTTTTCCCTGGCTCCTTCCCCTCAGCAGTGGCAGGAACATGCGCGCCGCCAAGCCATTCCGTCATCACCAGATAGTCGCCCCGGCCCGCACACGTGGTGGATTGCTGGACGCGTCACCTCAGCTGCTTTGCTGACTGGCCTCACGGTTTTCGGTTGAATTGATTTGTGGTTGTTCTGTTCAGAACTGAAACGATTCGTTGATTTATGATATTTTTCTTACCAATTAATATCAAATTCTCAACCGAATAAATTGATGTAAATATCCAAAATATACTTGCATTGGAGACTGTGTTTGTATCTGCTTTTGCTCATACTAAATCAATGAAAAAACAGTATCCCGGAGTTTCGTGAAAAAATGAGTTGAATTTACATGTTCATCAATGAATTCTTATCAATATCTTTTTGTGTTATCATCTGCTTTTTTGGACAAAAAATTGCGCTTAATTTTTAGCATGGGGCTTGCTCCAATCATGACACCGCCACTGCTGGGACATGCCATCCACCTCTATGGAGAAATGCACGAGGGCTGCGACGACAGGCACACAGTAGGGTGTCTACGAGGGGTACGGCGGCGCAGGGCGCGTGGACGGCGGCAAGGAGGGGAGTTAGCTTCGAGTAGATGTTGACCACACGGCACACGTTCCTTCCCGATCTGGGTGCGGGAACCCGGTTTGACTGGTTTGGCTAGTTTAGGTTAGTTCAAATTTTTGTATTAGTTTTAAAGTTTGGATTTTATTTACGAAGAAAAATGAACTAGTATATAACTGGCCGGTTTGGCTTGTTTGGCCGGTTTCATTTTCTGCACACCCTTAGTGCTTGTTTACTTCTCCAATATTTTTATCCCAAAAGATGTGAGATATACGGAGGTTTGGTGTTCACCTAATACTCTTCAATCCCCTCAAATATCATTTTTCGAAAATATTCTACTATGATAAAGAGTTTTTCATCTAGTCAAAAATACCGTCGTGTAGAGGGATTTGTGGGGATATTGTGAAATTATCCTCTCCAAATTCAGCCTAATAAATGACCTATCAAAAAAAATTCCAAAATACGAAATAATCTTCTCTCGTCCCTTAAATATCCTAGAAATAAACAAGCCTTTAGTGGGAGATTCTCCTTACGTGAACTTGTTACCGGAGACTAGAGAGTGGATTATCTTGCTGAAAACTCAAGTAGAGTAGTTTTTTTGCTTGATTCTTCAATGGTGTCGTTGGATGCGACGGGATAGGTTGAGGCTTAGATCCTCAAATTTGTTCTCTTCTCCCGCTGATCATGTTGCAATATATGCCACTTGTCTTGATCCGACGGATTTTGCTTTTGCGACAAGATCTGACGGATTTTGCTCGGTTCGTTAAGTTTCGTACTTACTTAACTTATCTTACAGATTTTGCTTTTGCAACGAGATCTGTTGAAGGCGTCCTACTTACTCTGCTGGCATCAAATAATTTGTTATAAAATACACGATTAGATCATTGCAGAAAGTAGACGGGAGACGATCTTTCGTAACAGAGTTCGGCCATAGAGTCTACATCTACAAAGCATACTTAACAGACGCTCCTTTCCATGTACTATATCATAGTACCACCGGCGACAAGTCCTCCGAAGTCTTACAGATACACTAGAATCTTCAACTCCACGCTAGTCCGGCAGCTCCTGCCACGGGCACCGGACCGTCCTCGAAACGACTCTTGTGTCTAATCTACGACTTGTCTAGTCTATTTTGGTTATTCCCGGTGCCTTTATATAATAGGCCAGGTTACAAGTGTTCGACTCCAACACCTAACCTACTGCGTAATTCAAGTCCAACTGTAGCCCATACACATATTCGACACAATTACAACAAACTCTACCTTGGCGAATATACATCATCTCTACACGAACATCTGTGTATGTTGAACTTGGTTTTTCTTGTAGCTCACTCGCGTGAGCTAGCATCCGAGCCCTCCTTGAGCTCGGTTGCCTAGCCTGATCCTGCTGCCTCGTCTTGTTCCTCCTCAGCTCCACCTGCAATAATGCTCACATGCACCTTGTAACAGGTTATTTTATTCTTAGTCATTCCGCCCTTCATCTTCAGCTTCTTGTCCTTCTTGACTCGCATGGTCAACTTGTCCCTATCCACACGGTAGACATAACCTTTGCCATGGAGTTTGATACGTCGGAAATGTATCTATAATTTTTGATGTTCCATGCTTGTTTACTATCTACTTTGCTTTGCTTTGTCCATACTTTGAGGTGTTTTTATATGTTTTCTGGTACTAACCTATTAACAAGTTGTCACAGTGCCAGTTGCCTGTTTTCTTCTGTTTTTGGTTCTAGAAAAGTAGAAAATCAATATTCTCGGAATTGGACGGGACAAAAGCCAAAGTCAATATGTTACCGTGGGGAACACGAAGCCGGAGTACGAGACGGAGGAGACCCACCAAGGGGCCACACCCCCTGGCCGCGTGGGTGGGCCCACCCTGCGCCTGGGGGGTGCAGCCGCCCTGGTGGCTCCCCTGTCTCGCCTCTTCGCCTATAAGAAGCCCCCGATGCAGAAATGCTAGACACCCGATCAAAACTCCATGAAACATTCTGTAGCCGCCGCCACCATCGTCCCTAGATCGGGGGAATCTGAAGCTCTTTCCGACACCCTGCCGGAGAGGAGATCATCCCGGAGGCCTTCTTCATCATGCCAGCCTCCGGTATGAAGCGTGAGTAGTTCTACCTTGAACTACGAGTCCATGTAGTAGCTAGATGGTTGTATCTCCTCCTTGTGCTTTCATGTCTAGATCTTGTGAGCTCCGTTCATGATCAAGATCTAATCTATTTGTAATCATGCATGTTGTGTTTGCGGGGATCCGATGGATATTGAGATTACTATGTCAGATTGATTAATAGTTTTGTCTATTTGATTCTATCATGTCTGTGTTGTTTGTGATCTTGCATGCTCTCCGTTGTTAGTAGCTATCTTGGCCAAGTAGTTGCTAGTGACTCCAAGAGGGGGTATTTATGCTCCATAGTGGGTTCATGCCTCTACTCAATCAAGGGAAGTGACAGAAATCTCTACGGTTGTAGATGTGTTGTTTCCACTAGGGAGAAAACAACGGTCTCTTGTTCATGGAACAAGTGGATTGTTTACCTTACACACTTTGCTTAAAGCAGTTGTCTGTTGCTTGCAACTTAATATTTGAGGGGGTTCGGATGATAACCTCAAGGTAGACTTCTAGTCATAGATGTAGTTAGATGGCGGTCTATGTATATTGTTGTATTGGCCAATCGAATCTCATAGGATCTTTTTATCTAGTATTGCATTGTTGTGCCTTGCTCAGTCCTGTCAATTACCCTGCTGTAATTTGTTTACCCAGCATGCCATGTTTGTTTATCTAAGGAGAACACCTCTAGTGAACTATGGACCCCGGTCCAATCTTTACCATTGATATATCTTCCACTGTTATTGTTTACTTGCTGCAAATCATCATCACCTTCCACACCATACAGTTAATCCTTTGTTACAGCAATCGGTGAGATTGACAACATCACTGTTCGTTGGGGAAAAGTCTTGAGTTTGTGTTGTGCAGGTTTCCACGTTGCTTGCAACACTTTTGAGACGTTTCCTTCCCCCTACTGGTTCGACAACCTTGGTTTCTTACTGAGGGAAGACTTGCTGTTGTGTTGCTTCACACCTTGCTCTTGGGGTTTCTCGACGTAGTGCTCTCAGGCGCCATCAACAAGTTTTCTGGCGCCGTTGTCAGGGGCATAAACAAGAAGAAGCTCCCACGTCAACACAGCGCCAACAAGTTTTCTGGCGCCGTTGTCGGGGAGGCTAAGGACGTCTTCACAAGGGGAGTCCTCCTCAACCTTTCTCTTTGCTTTGTTTTTAGTTTGCTTAGTTTCTTTTGCTTGGTTTAGTTTGCCTCTTTTTATCAGAAACTCCAAAAAAATTAGTCTAGTTTGGTTTGCTTTCTCTTATCAAAAACACAAAAAAAATAGTTCCTGCCCTAGTTGCTACCATGTCTGGTTTTGGTCATATCTCTCTGACACCTATGGAAGAGATCTTTGCTTTCAATCAAAAAGGTGAAGAGAGTTTTAAAGAAGCTTGGTCTAGAATCTCTGCTTTATAAAGGGAAACTGTGCCTAAGATGAGTCTTGGTTTGGTTATTAATAGTTTCTACCAAGGTATTGCTCTTTGTTATAGATATAATTTGGATGTTGTGGCTGAGACAGATATTTTTCTATGTACTGAGGATGAATCTTTTAATGCCATAAAGAAATTGATTATGATTTATAATACGCCTAGCAAGTCTGATTCCTCTTTTATAGATATTTTTGCTAGGTTGAACACTCTTGAGTCCAGTACTGCTGCTTTGAACAGTTGCTATCACACACTTAGGGTGTACCATGATTATGTTCCAATGAATTCTGATCCTTCAAAGTGGTTTCCCACAATCAAAGTTTCTATAAATAGTGCCACTTTTGATGCTCGCTGTGATATCATGTCTGAATTTTGCCTTATGCCTAAAGATATTTATGAGTCTTTGAGTCTTTGGGGACTTTCTAAAGGAGGAGAAGAAATATCTCTTACCAATAATGCAACTTTATTACCCATTGGAATAGCTGAAGGTTTGTTTACAAAAATCTCAGGGAAAATGGTGTCTACTGATTATCTTGTTATTGAATGCGTAGGCAAAGGACATATTATACTTGGAAGATCCCTACTTAAACACCTTGGAGCAATAATAGATGTGGGAAAGGCATTATGTATTTTGCTCCTCTAGTAAGCAATCATATTTTCCCTAAAGAGAAGAAGAAAGGTAGGAGCAAGAGAGTTAATGCTTCTTCATTTGAAAATACTTGATTTCTTGCTTCTTGTGCCTAACTTAAAGGCGTTAAAGAAAAGTACTTGTTGGGAGATAACCCAAGAGTTTCCTTGAGTCTTGGAAGTTATTACTTCAGTAATGACCTCTTCTTATCTTTTTTTGTTTGCTTTTTGTGCCAAGAATGACCTCTAATGAGAGGGAAGTAAGATTTGGGGAGTTGATGTCCCGAAACAGATTTCTGTCCTCCACCATAAAAAATCGTGAGGAGTCTCTATAAGTAGGATTGAGCTGAAAATTTACGAATAAATCCGCTAGTATGTTAGATAAATTTAGTTAGTTCAACACTTTTTGATTTGAGCAACAGAAGATTTTTCGAAAAAATCGGTTTCTATCTGCTGATCCGTTTTGACAGATTTCTGCCATTATTTGCATTTGCTTCTTATTGATTCCTTTTTGAGTTCTCTTCAGGTAAATTGAGCTTTTTGAAGGAGTTACTACAGTAGCTTGTGTTTTTAGTGAAAAGTTTTTCTGTTCTAAAGCTAAACCCAAAGGTCTATTATCTTTTAAATACACTAATGTTGCTAATGAAAATTGTGTGAAGTTTTGTATGAAGGAAAATTTTCAGGTGTAGAGAAAGAATGATGTAATGAGATGAAGAATGGACAAAAGCTCAAGCTTGGGGATTCCACCACGGTGTCACCCCAAGAAATATCCAAGAAGTACGAGCGTCAAAGCTTGGGGATGCCTTGAGCATCCCCTTCTTCATCAATAAAAAGCTTAGGTCTTTCTAGACACTTCGTTTTTATTGTTTCATGCACTATTGTGTTGTTCTTGGAGCGTCTTAGTTTTCGTTTGCTTTGTATAGTTTGTTTAGTTTGCTTGAATAAAATAGTTTGGACCCCCATTCTCGCTGTGTTGTTTTAGATAAGTCGATTGGTGTTGGAAAGGAGTAGAAAGTTCTTGCTTGAAAGTGCAAGAGGAGCATGCATTGACTATGACTTAGACTTTAGTATGACATGATAGGTCTTGATTTGACCTTATGCTTAGTGATTATTGCTATAGCATGACTTTTTCCAAACAATTGGGATTGCTTAGTGTGCCTTGAAAGAATTATACGTTGTGTTAGCATACAAAAGCATAGTATTGTGGTATTCTCCTTTGATGCTTTGTTTGGGTTGACTTGGCACATGCTCACACCATGTTATGACTATGAACAAGTCACCATACCCTCTATGATCATTTAGTACTTGACTTGTAGTACCACTCTATGCTTTGATTAGTAATGTTTTGTCGCTCTGCATGATTATAGCCATTATTGCTCTCTTAGTTGGTTGCTCCCAGTCTTTTGCTAGCCTCCACTTGTATGAGTAAGCTCTACTCATGCTTCCAACTCCCAAGAAACCAAGTTATTCCAAAGTGTCCACTATAAATTCCTATGCATGGTGTTACACCATTCTAGGTACATTCTTGTTTTCAACTATCTTCCAATTAAAAAGTATTTGGATGTGAAAACTTAGTGATTAAAGCCCTCACAAACTTGATGGCACACTTTATATTCCTTGCCCCTAATAAACTTGAACCATTGTGTCATCTATGTTGTATATGCTTGCACTTATACATTGGAATTAGCAGAACCGTGCTGTCACGGGGAACGTTTTCAACATTGCACTTGTACTTTGTACACAGTTGATAGCATGCTCTTTTGTCTATGGATGTCGCCAGTGTGAAATAAAGAGGAAGCTTGTAAGTCCATGGAGTTATGTATTTTATGTTAGATAAACGCCTGGGCCGCTAGCCTAAGCCATGCCTAATCATGGTGGAAACTTGTAGCATCACCATAATGAGCAATCTGTGAAGCATCCTCAATAAAAATGTATGCAAATAGTAAATAAAAAGGTCGCTGAGATGCTCATTGTCTGCTTGCCTTGTCATTTTGGTTATGGGATAGCTCTTGTACCATGTGCAAGGGGTACCCCGTTGGCGGTTCTTTATGATACACATGTACTTACTATGAAAAGAACTTATAGGTGACCAAAGTTGAGTAGCATGCAGTGCGGCCCTCGTATTCAAGGGACATGAGATTGCCAACTTATACTTTGTCAAGCATATACTTCATAGTTTGTTCACTTTAACCTTAATCACTTCAAGATGCTTATGATAGGGGCAATGAGGGCTGAAAGCTAATAAGTACCATAATTTTTGGAAGCTCTTTTTGAAACTTGAAATCCCTGCTTCCCTTTATGAAGGGCCTTTCTTCCACTATTATATTGAGTCTCCACCTTCTACCTTTAGGCACCAGTTAAGAGAGCATAGTTTCCATTCTTAGTTCTATGTGTAGTGTCCCAAAACTTATTGATTGATGCATATTGTTGATATTGCTTGTTGTTGTCCTATTTGTATCTAGTCACTCTTATGAACTTTGAAGGTGTCCTATGTATCTATTTGCTACTCTATGAGGGACAAGTTGAATGCCACCGTGCTATGTTTTCTGTATGTGAAACAAACAAAAGTTTTTCAATGCATGTTATTCATGATCTTTGTTTGTATCCTTTCATGTTGCATGCATAGTTACTTTGTCTTATTGTTAGAACTCCATCTTTCATGCACATGTTTAGAGTTCTTTGATCCCAGCTTTCAATGCTTGCAAATGGTTTGATCTTGGTTTTGATGGTGCATGTCACCTCAAAAATTATTCTTTTATCACTTACCTACTCGAGGACGAGCAGGAGTTAAACTTGGGGATGCTTGATACGTCGGAAACGTATCTATAATTTTTGATGCTCCATGCTTGTTTACTATCTACTTTGCTTTGCTTTGTCCACACTTTATATGTTTTCTGGTACTAACCTATTAACAAGTTGCCAAAGTGTGAGTTGCCTGTTTTCTTCTGTTTTTGGTTCCAGAAAGGCAGAAAATCAATATTCTCGGAATTGGACGGGACAAAAGCCAAAGTCAATATGTTACAGTGGGGAACACGAAGCCGGAGTACGAGACAGAGGATACCCACCAAAGGCCACACCCCCTGGCCACGCGGGTGGGCCCACCCCATGCCTGGGAGGGTGCAGCCGCCCTGGTGGCCCCCTGCCTCGCCTCTTCGCCTATACGAATCCCCCGATGCAGAAACCCTAGGCACCCGATCAAAACTCCACGAAACCGTCTGTAGCCGCCGCCACCATCGTCCCTAGATCGGGGGGATTTGAAGCTCTTCCCGGCACCCTACCGGAGGGGAGATCATCCCGAAGGCCTTCTTCTTCATCATTCCAGCCTCCGGTATGAAGCGTGAGTAGTTCCACCTTGGAATACGGGTTCATGTAGTAGCTATATGGTTGTATCTCCTCCTCGTGCTTTCATGTCTAGATCTTGTGAGCTCCGTTCATGATCAAGATCTAATCTATTTGTAATCATGCATGTTGTGTTTGCGGGGATCCGATGGACATTGAGATTACTATGTTAGATTGATTAATAGTTTTGTCTATTTGATTCTATCATATTTGTGTTGTTTGTGATCTTGCATGCTCTCCGTTGTTAGTAGCTATCTTGGCCAAGTAGTTGCTAGTGACTCCAAGAGGAGGTATTCATGCTCCATACTGGGTTCATGCCTCTACTCAATCAAGGGAAGTGACAGAAATCTCTACGGTTGTATATGTGTTGTTGCCACTAGGGAGAAAACAACGGTTTATTGTTCATGGAACAAGTGGATTGTTTACCTTACACACTTTGCTTAAAGTTGTTGTCTGTTGCTTGCAACTTAATACTGGGGGGGGGGGTTCAGATGATAACCTGAAGGTGGACTTCTAGTCATAGATGCAGTTGGATGGCGGTCTATGTATATTATTGTATTGCCCAATCGAATCTCATAGGATCTTTTTGTCTAGTATTGCATTGTTATGCCTTGCTCAGTCATGTCAATTGCCCTGCTGTAATTTGTTCACCCAGCATGCCATGTTTGTTTATCTAAGAAGAACACCTCTAGTGAACTATGGACCCCGGTCCAATATTTACCATTGATACATCTTCCACTGTTACTATTTACTTGCTGCAAACCATCATCACCTTCCACACCATACATTTAATCCTTTGTTATAGCAATCGATGATATTGACAACCTCACTGTTTGTTGGGGCAAAGTCTTGAGTTTGTGTTTGTGCAGGTTTCCACGTTGCTTGCAACACCTTTGAGACATTTTCTTCCTCCTACTGGTTCGATAACCTTGGTTTCTTACTGAGGGAAGACTTGCTGATGTGCTGCTTCACACCTTGCTCTTGGGGTTTCCCGACGTAGCGCTCTCAGGCGCCATTAGAGTCCCCAAATGAAATTAGATTCCCGCGAGCCCTTGGCACGTATCTAACAACTTGGAGTACCAGTTCACCACCTTCTTGAGTCTTGATCTTGATATCTCCCATTCCCATAATGCGTTGAGCTGCACCATCGACTTGATAGACCACTCCAAAATCTCCAGACTTATAGGTAAAGAACCACTCCTTGTTAGCCGTCACATCATAAGTGCTTCCTGAATCCAACACCCATACTTCATCGAACAAGTCGCTTGATAAGGCCAGAACTTCACTGTCAGAATCAGTTGCAAAAACAACAATGTTTGCATCTTTATCAGGCATGTTGTACGTGTTGGGGATATGCTATATGGGTATCCTTATAGCATGTCTCTTATCCGGCTAACTCGGGTGGCCCATAGTCGGTAGCATGGCCTATGGCCTGCTGGGCGGCCCAGTTAGGTGGATCCAGAAGGGAGGCCCATGCCGGATAAAGGAAGGCTACAGTGGAGTTACCAGCGTACCCAGAGCCTTGGAGTGCAAGATACACAAGACTAGTGATAGATGGTGTAGGACTCTGTAACCTGTTTGGCTAGGACTTTTCCCTATAACCCTAGGACCTGGCGACTATATAAGTTGGGCCTATGGGAGCCTTTAGGGCACAATCTCATACGATCATAGATCGACACACACAACCTCACATAGCGAACCTATCTCTGTAACTCGGCGTATTGCCCTTATAGTGATTTATAGCAGGAGAGGATTCCACCACCGTTGTGGGATCTGAACCTGGGTAAGCTGTGTTACCTCGTACCCGTCAACCGTCCGCCTTACCCCACGTCTCTAAACACGCACTATGAGGACCCCTCCATGGCGTACTCATCGGCAATACCACGACAGTTGGCGCCCACCGTGGGGAAAGACGCGCTTCAGGCTCTTCAGCGGGCGAGGACCAAGGTCTTCACGGGAATCGACGAAACCATAGCCATCGGCCATGTTATCTTCTTCGGCAACGTTCCGATCGTCCCTCCTGACGAGTTCTGGACCCCGGCGAAGACGAACCCTACGCGGTGTTCGATCGTTCCTATCGGAGACATCCACCTTTTCATCGGCGAAACCGAGTCGGGCACTAGTTCCCTGGGAGTCGGAGGAGCATCAAGACCCGCATGGACCGCCTACGGGCAGGATACGTTCGCGGAAGGATCGATGTCGGATCTCTCTTTGGAGTTTGCCGGCAAATATCAGAAAAATTCAAGGCCCGCACGGACTGCCTACGGGCAGGACACGTTCGCGAAAGGATCAATGTCGGATCTCTCTTCGGAGTTTGCCGGCAAAGATCGGAAAAATTCAAGGCCCACCCAAACCGCCCCTGTGCAGGATATAAAGGTGGAAGATCACTGCAAATCCGTCGGCTTCGTCCGTGCCTCTGGACAACAGAGATCCAAGTTCATCGGTGTGGTTACCATCTTTGATCTGGCGCGCTGCGTTCAGAGAGAGGGCGAAAACCCCCCGCGATTACCTGGCCAGGTGGCTCCGTATACGAGCCGATCTAGCCCACTACCCCGATGATAACGCTTTGTATCACTTCGTGGAAGGACTGGACCGTGGCACGCTTCTTCGACATTCTTTAAGACGGCAGCAGGCAACAGGACGCCTTTCCCTCGAAGAGATGGTGAGCACTGTCAATAGCTACGCGGCAGCCCAGATGGAGCTTGCGCTCAGAGATGGAGAACCTCTGATTCAGCAGCTGCCGCCACCGCCTCCCGCCACCATCGTCGCAGCAACACGACCACCTCCAGTCATCGTCGAGCCCATTGCACCTCCACCGCCCGTCATCGAGGAAGTCCTGGCATCCTCCGACTCTATCATTGACGCGCTTTATGCTGATTTCAGTGCAGATTCAGAGGAGATAGACTTCAGTCCAGAAGAGCTAGACTCCCCTATGCAGGAGCTAGACTCCCCTATGCAGGATATAAGGGTTTCGCAGCATAGTAAATCAAAATTTTCTACGGAAGCGAACAGAGGGAAAGCCAAGATCTAATCTAGGAGATGCAAACAACGAGAGAGATTGGATTAGATCTTCATACCCTTGAAGATTCGCACAGCGGAACGTTCGTCGGAACGTGGGTGATGTAGTCGTACTCGCTTCTCCTCCTCGCGATCCGATCCGATCTAGCACCACAAGTGGCGGTGCCTCCGTGAGATGCACACGTGCAGCACCTCGACGTCTCCTCCTTCCTTGGACCAGCAAGTATGGTGGAGAGATGGATTGGATCTACAACACGATGGCGTGGTGTATTTGGTGGAGAATTTCTGCAGCAGGGCTTCGCCTGCAAACAGTCGGGAGGGAGAGAGGAAGGCAGCAGGGCTACTAGGGCTTGGAGGGAGATGTGTTAGGGGGAGGGGGCGCACCAGCCCTCTATATATAGAGGGGGAGGGGGCGGCCAGCCCTAGCCCCTCCTCCAAGCCTATCTCTAGTTTAAACGATTTAAACTCTCCCCTTATCTAGAAATTCTATCCCGAGATTTAAACGAGTTAAATCTCTCTAGAATCGGCTGGGCCCTATGGGGCCTTGTTCCCCTGGCCCAATGCGGCCAGGACACTCCCTCATAGGCCCATGCCCCCTCCCGGAAGGTGGGACCACGTTGGCCCCCTTCCGGAAGGTTCTAGAATCTTCCGGTACAATACCGATTAATCCGGAACAATTCCGAACTCCAAAAACTGCACTGCCTTATATGAATCTTATTCTCCGGAGCATTCCGGAACCTCTCGTGATGTCCCGGATCCCATCCGAGACTCTGAACAAAAATTCATAAACTAATTATCCAATCTATCCTAGCGTCGAGACACGTTAAGTGTGTGACCCTGCGGGTTCGAGAATATGCAGACATGATCTTCTATCAATAATCAACAGCGGGGTCTGGGCACCCATATTGACTCCCACACATTCATCGATGATCATATCGGATGAACCATGATGCCAGGATTCAATCAATCCCATATATATTCCCTTCGTCTCGCGATATTTTACTTGCCCGAGATTCGATCGTCGGTATCGTCATACCTAGTTCAATCTCGTTCACAGCAAGTACTTTACTCGTTCCGTAATCCGATATCACTTTGTGATTAACTCCTTAACCACATGCTTGCAAGCGGTGTTGATATCGATTACCGAGTGGGCCCGAAGTATATCTCTCCGACTTGGGAGGGACAAATCCCATCTCGATACATACAACCCAACAGATACTTTCCGATTACCTGAGAGACACCTTTATGATCACCCTCTCATAGGATGACGTTTGATGACCTCAAAGCTTTCTTCCGATACCAGGGAGTTGTATTATCTCATGGTCTAAGGAATACAATATTTGACATAAGAAAAACTTCGCAAAGACGAACACGATGACACGATCTAATTGCTTCGCTTAGTTTGGGTCTATCCATCATATCATTCTCTAATGATATGATCTCATTATCAATTGACAACTCATGTCTATGGTTAGGAAACCTTAACCATCATTGATCAATGAGCTAGTCCATAGAGGCGTACTAGGGACACGGTGTTGTTCACAAACCACACAAGTATTAAAGTTTCCGCTTAATACAATTCTAGCATGGAATATAAACTTTATCATGAACAAGAATTATAATAATAACATCTTTATTATTGCCTCTAGGGCATAATTCCAACAGTCTCCCACTTGCACTAGAGTTAATAATCTAGTTTACATCTGGCAACAATCTCACACCCATGGCACTGAGGTGCTGATCATGTTTTACACGTGGAAGAGGTTTAGTCAATGGATCTGCGACATTCAGATCTGTATGTACTTTGCTAATCTTCAGATCTCCATCTGCTATATAATCTCGGATTATATGAAACTTGCGGTTGATATGCTTGGTCTTTGGATGATATCTTGGTTCCTTAGCGAGTGCTATGGCGCCAGTGTTGTCACACAATATCTCCAGTGGGTCCAATGCACTTGGAACCACGCCAAGCTCAGTGATGAAGTTTCTGATCCAAACTCCTTCACTTGACGCTTCTGTAGCAGCCATGTATTCCGCTTCTACTGTAGATCCCGCAATCACGCTTTGCTTGCAGCTTCTCCAGCTCACAGCTCCTCCATTCAAAATATACACGTATCCTGTCTGAGATTTACAATCATCCTTGTCGGTGTCGAAACTAGCATCGACGTAACCTTTTACGACGAGCTGTTCATCACCCCCATAGACTAAGAACATTTCTTTAGTCCTATTTAGGTACCTTAGGATGTTCTTTACGGCTGTCCAGTGTTCCACTCCTGGGTCACTTTGATATCTTCTCGTCAAACTAAGAGCATTGGACACATCCGGTCTAGTACACAGCATGGCATACATGATGGAACCTATGGCCGAGGCATAAGGCACTTTGCTCATAGCTTCCCTATCATTTACCGTAGCTGGACACTGAGCCTTGCTCAATATCTTACCTGACAACATAGGTACTGAACCTTTCAATGCCTTATCCATTCTGAACCTTTTCAGAACTTTGTCTAGGTATGTACTCTGGCTTAAAGCTATCAGGCGTCTTTGTCTATCTCTATAGATTTTGATGCCCAATATATAAGCAGCTTCACCTAGGTCTTTCATTGAAAAACACTTGTTCAAATAACTCTTCACATCGTTAAGCATGTTGATGTCATTTCCAATAATCAATATGTCATCCACATATAGTACCAGAAACGTCACCGAGCTCCCACTCACTTTCTTGTAGATGCAAGCTTCGTAGCAATTTGGAACAAATCCAAAGCTCTTGATCACTTGATCAAAACGAAGGTTCCAACTCCGAGATGCTTGCTTCAGTCCATAAATGGAACGCTGAAGTTTGCATACTTTATCAGCATCCTTAGGATCGACAAAACCTTCGGGTTGCATCATATACAACTCTTCATCAATGTTGACATTGAGGAAAGCAGTCTTGACATCCATTTGCCATATTTCATAATCATGAAACGCAGCAATTGCTAATAAAATCCGATTGGACTTAAACATCGCTACGGGAGAGAAAGTCTCATCGTAGTCAACACCTTGAACTTGTCGAAAACCTTTCGCAACAAGCCATGCTTTATAGATGGTAACATTACCATCCGCGTCCGTTTTCTTCTTGAAGATCCATTTGCACTCAACGGCCTTTCGGTCGCTAGGAGGGTCCACCAAAGTCCATACTTGGTTTTCGCTCATGGATCCCAATTCGGATTTCATGGCTTCTAGCCATTTCTCAGAGTCTGGGCTCATCATCGCTTCCTCATAGTTCATAGGTTCACTGTCTTCTACTAACAAGACAGTCAAGACAGGGTTGCCGTACCACTCAGGAGGGGCACGCGACCTTGTCGACCTGCGACGTTCAGTAGCAGCATCGTCCGAAGCTTCATGATCCTTGTCATTAGCTTCCTCTATTGTTGGTGCAGGCGGCACTGGAACAATTTCAGGTGCTGCGCTACTCTCTAATTCAAGAGAAGGTTCAATAACCTCGTCTAGCTCTACTTTCCTCCCACTCACTTCTTTCGAGAGAAACTCCTTCTCAAGAAAGGAACCGTTCTTTGCGACAAACACTTTGCCTTCGGTTCTGTGATAGAAGGTATACCCAATAGTTTCCTTAGGGTATCCTATGAAGACGCATTTCTCCGCTTTGGGTTCGAGCTTGTCCGGCATCAACTTCTTGACGTAAGCTTCGCATCCCCAAACTTTAAGAAACGACAACTTAGGTTTAGCACCAAACCATAGTTCATACGGTGTCATCTCAACGGATTTAGATGGAGCCCTATTTAAAGTGAATGCAGCGGTTTCTAATGCATAACCCCAAAATGATAACGGCAAATCAGTAAGAGACATCATTGATCGGACCATATCTAATAGGGTTCGATTCCGGCGTTCAGACACACCATTGCGCTGTGGTGTTCCGGGTGGCGTGAGTTGTGAAACGATTCCACTTGCTTTGAGATGCGTGAGAAAATCATAACTCAAATATTCGCCCCCACGATCGGATCGTAGAAACTTAATCTTTCTGTTACGATGGTTCTCCACTTCATTCTGAAATTCTTTGAACTTTTCAAACGTTTCAGATTTATGTTTCATTAAATAGATATACCCATATCTACTTAAGTCATCGGTAAAAGTGAGAAAATAGCGATATCCACCGTGCGTCGAAACACTCATCGGTCCGCATACATCGGTATGTATGATTTCCAACAAGTTCGTTGCTCGCTCCATCATACGGGAGAACGGGGTTTTGATCATCTTGCCCATGAGGCATGGTTCGCATGTGTCAAATGATTCAAAATCAAGAGACTCCAAAAGTCCATCAGAATGGAGTTTCTTCATGCGCTTTACACCAATATGACCTAGACGACAGTGCCACAAATAAGTAGTATTATCACTATCTACTTTGCATCTCTTAGCCTCAATGTTATGGATGTGTGTTTCATCCCTTTCGAGATTTAGAAGAAATAAACCACTCACAAGAGGTGCATGACCATAAAAGATGTTACTCATATAAATAGAACAACCATTATTCTCCGATTTAAATGAATAACCGTCTTGCAATAAACACGATCCAGAAATAATGTTCATGCTCAACGCAGGCACATAATAACATTTATTAAGGTTTAAAACTAATCCCGAAGGTAAAACTAAGGAGAGCGTGCCGACGGCCATCACATCAACTCTTGATCTGTTGCCAACGCGCATCGTCACCTCATCCCTCGCAAGCCGCCGTCTATTCCGCAGCTCCTGTTTCGAGTTACAAATATTAGCAACTGAACCGGTATCAAATACCCAGGCACTACAACGAGGGCTAGTAAGGAAAACATCAATAACATGTATATCAAATATACCTTTGATGGTGCCAGCCTTCTTGTCCGCTAAGTACTTCGGACAGTTGCGCTTCCAGTGACCCTTGTCCTTGCAATAGAAGCACTCAGTTTCCGGCTTGGGACCAGACCTGAGCTTCTTCTCAGCAGGGGCATTGCGCTTGCCGCCGCCCTTCTTGAAGGGCTTCTTTGCACCTTTACCTTTCTTAAAGGAGGGCTTGTTGACCATCAACACATGATTATCCTTCTTGATGTCCACCTCCGCAGCCTTCAGCTTTGCGAAGAGCTCGGTGATCGTATCAGTGGAACCAATCTGATTATGAGTCACTACAAAACTTTTGTAGCTGGGAGGGAGTGATTGCAGAACCCTGTCAATCTTGAGCTCCTCTGGAATCTTGCAGTCCAGTTGCTCAAGGCGTTGGGTGTAGCCCGACATCTTAATGGCGTGCTCACTAACGGAACTCCCTTCCTCCATCTTGCAGTTAAAGAACTTCTCGGAGATCTCATATCTCTCAGAACGGGCCTGAGTCTGAAACATGGTTTTCAACTCTTCGAGAATCTCAAAGGGCCCGGGACAGTTTTCAAAACGATTTTGAAGTTCCGGTTCCATAGCAAACAACATGGTGCTCTTAATCACACCATAATCATCTTTGCGCGACTGATAGACAGCTTTCTCATCAGCCGGCGCAGTTGCAGCAGGGGCGTCACCTAACGCTTTCTCAAGGACATAGTCCTTTTGACCGCCAGAGAGAATGATTCTTAGATTGCGGAACCAATTGGTGAAGTTAGACCCATTGTTTCTAAGCTTTTCCTTCTCAGCAAAAACGTTGAAGTTGAAGTTGGACTTAGCCATGTGATCTACAGTATTTGCAAGTACAACTTTAGACTATGTTCATGATAAATAGTTCAACTTAATCAAATTACTAGATGAACTCCCACTAAATTCAACATCCCTCAAGTTGTTTAGTGAACACGATCCAAATTCACCACACCTAATCCGATCATCACGAGAAGAGATGTGGTTTCAATGGTGGACAACGAAGTGTCGATCATATCATTCATATGACTCATGCTTAACCTTTCGGTTCTTGTGTTCCGAGGCCATGTCTGTACATGCTAGGATCGTCAAGCTAGACCCAAGTATTTCCGCGTGTGCAAAACTGGCTTGCACCCGTTGTATGTGAGCGTAGAGTCTATAGCACCCGATCATCACGTGATGCTTGGACACGACGAACTTTCGCAACGGTGCATACTTGGGGAGAACACAGTTTTTATCTTGATCTTTAAGTGAGGAATCATCTTATAATGCTACCGTCGCGATCTAAGCATAATAAGATACATAAAAGGATAAACATCACATGCATATAACTTTATGTGACATGGTATAGCCAATCTTCGCGCAATGATCTCCATCTTGTGCGTTCCGGCATGATCTCCATCACTTCACCATGATTGCCTCCACCACGAATAACAACTACAACTATTTCTAACTACTTAGCGATAAAGTAAAGCTATTACATGGCGTATAAGAAGTTGACTCGCAGGTCATACACAATTATAAAGACAATCATATGGCTCCTGCCGGTTGTGTACTCATCGACATGCAAGTCGTGAAACATTACAAAACATGATCATCGCATACATTATACACATCACATCTTGGGCCATACCATATCACAGAAAACACTCCCTGCAAAAACAAGTTAGACGCCTCTACTTTGTTGTTGCATGTTTTACGTGGCTTATGGGAGTAGATGCTAAGAACGATTCTTACCTACGGAAAGCCACAACGGTGATATTATGGTTGCCAAACTCCGGTGTTAATCCCATGACAACTATAGTGAGAGAAACTGACATCCACCAGCCGCATGTGTGGAACAAGCCACACGTCAAGTGCGGAGCCGGTCTCGCGAACGACGTCGCGTAAGGTTGGCCTGGACCGCTTCAATCTCACTATCCCGCGTCATAAGAAGAACACAAACAAGAGGCTTGCAACAGAAAACATCAACGCCCGCAACAACCATGTTGCGTTCTACTCGTGAATCACATCTACGCATAGATCTAGCTCTGATACCACTGAAGGGTTTCGCAGCATAGTAAATCAAAATTTTCTACGGAAGCGAACAGAGGGAAAGCCAAGATCTAATCTAGGAGATGCAAACAACGAGAGAGATTGGATTAGATCTTCATACCCTTGAAGATTCGCACAGCGGAACGTTCGTCGGAACGTGGGTGATGTAGTCGTACTCGCTTCTCCTCCTCGCGATCCGATCCGATCTAGCACCACAAGTGGCGGTGCCTCCGTGAGATGCACACGTGCAGCACCTCGACGTCTCCTCCTTCCTTGGACCAGCAAGTATGGTGGAGAGATGGATTGGATCTACAACACGACGGCGTGGTGTATTTGGTGGAGAATTTCTGCAGCAGGGCTTCGCCTGCAAACAGTCGGGAGGGAGAGAGGAAGGCAGCAGGGCTACTAGGGCTTGGAGGGAGATGTGTTAGGGGGAGGGGGCGCACCAGCCCTCTATATATAGAGGGGGAGGGGGCGGCCAGCCCTAGCCCCTCCTCCAAGCCTATCTCTAGTTTAAACGATTTAAACTCTCCCCTTATCTAGAAATTCTATCCCGAGATTTAAACGAGTTAAATCTCTCTAGAATCGGCTGGGCCCTATGGGGCCTTGTGTCCCTGGCCCAATGCGGCCAGGACACTCCCTCATAGGCCCATGCCCCCTCCCGGAAGGTGGGACCATGTTGGCCCCCTTCCGGAAGGTTCTAGAAGCTTCCGGTACAATACCGATTAATCCGGAACAATTCCGAACTCCAAAAACTGCACTGCCTTATATGAATCTTATTCTCCGAAGCATTCCGGAACCTCTCGTGATGTCCCGGATCCCATCCAAGACTCCGAATAAAAATTCATAAAACGATTATCCAATCTATCCTAGCGTCGAGACACGTTAAGTGTGTGACCCTGCGGGTTCGAGAATATGCAGACATGATCTTCTATCAATAATCAACAGCGGGGTCTGGGCACCCATATTGACTCCCACACATTCATCGATGATCATATCGGATGAACCACGATGCCAGGATTCAATCAATCCCATATATATATTCCCTTCGTCTCGCGATATTTTACTTGCCCGAGATTCGATCGTCGGTATCGTCATACCTAGTTCAATCTCGTTCACAGCAAGTACTTTACTCGTTCCGTAATACGATATCACTTTGTGATTAACTCCTTAACCACATGCTTGCAAGCGGTGTTGATATCGATTACCAAGTGGGCCCGAAGTATATCTCTCCGACTTGGGAGGGACAAATCCCATCTCGATACATACAACCCAACAGATACTTTCCGATTACCTGAGAGACACCTTTATGATCACCCTCTCATAGGATGACGTTTGATGACCTCAAAGCTTTCTTCCGATACCAGGGAGTTGTATTATCTCATGGTCTAAGGAATACAATATTTGACATAAGAAAAACTTCGCAAAGACGAACACGATGACACGATCTAATTGCTTCGCTTAGTTTGGGTCTATCCATCATATCATTCTCCAATGATATGATCTCATTATCAATTGACAACTCATGTCTATGGTTAGGAAACCTTAACCATTATTGATCAATGAGCTAGTCCATAGAGGCGTACTAGGGACACGGTGTTGTTCACAAACCACACAAGTATTAAAGTTTCCGCTTAATACAATTCTAGCATGGAATATAAACTTTATCATGAACAAGAATTATAATAATAACATCTTTATTATTGCCTCTAGGGCATAATTCCAACAGATTTCAGTGCAGATTCAGAGGAGATAGACTTCAGTCCAGAAGAGCTAGACTCCCCTATGCAGGAGATGGAGGAGGAGTACTCGCGCGACGAGCAAGCCAACAATGCCGTCACGTCCCGAGGGGTGTTGGTCACCATTGGTACGACGATGGATGAAGATCAACCCGGACGAGCTCCGCCTACGGTGCTAGAAAAGGGGAAGGGGCCACTTATTGCTGCTGACAATGATCACGCAAAGGTCATGCCTCCTCCGCCTAACCCAGTGCAGTAGCCGCAGGAACTCGGCACCGGCCTAAGCAACAACAACACCGCAAACTTGCCACCTCCAGCATCTACGTCTGCAGCAGCCCAAGTTACTCCAGCTGATAGAGTGATGTACGGCAATCTCCTCGTCGAGCCACTAACCGTTGCTCATATCCGGAACGTGACCCAGCTTGACGATAAGCGCCAGCAGCTGCTGGAGGAAGCACAAGCCATCGCGGAGCAAGGCGCTAAACTAGATCGAGATCTGGTCAACGCGTAGAAGTCCATAGAAAAAGCTAGAGCAATGGAGGCCGAGTATAAGACTCTGCTACAGCAGCAGCAGAAGGCTAAGAAAGCTCCAGCTCGCGTCATCAACGATCCTGGTGTACGGCGCAACCTAGGATGGGATCCCTCGAAGCTGGCACAGGCCAAGCCATACATTGACAGTGAAGGCAAGCAGGTGATGCCCATCCCACTCCTTAACCTCGCCGTCGCCAAGACCCTTCTAGAGCAAGATAGATCACCTGAGGAAGTGGAACAGGTCTATGACCTAGTGGCCAAGGCGGTGAAGCAGCAGGAAAAGTCCACCTCTCAGAGGCTTGAGTCTAACCCAGCGCTCTGCCAATCTAGCCAGTACAAGCCGCCAAGGGAGAGATCTCCTCTTGATGTCGGGTCCCAGACGGGTTCATCAGAACGAAGACGAAGGGATGTGCGCAATAGGAAGGACGCCATCCCCATATCCTCCGATCACGAAGAAAAGGCCCGACCTCGTCACCCTTCACCACCGCCACAATCTCCCTGACGTCATGAAGATTACAAGGCTCACCATCGTACGGATATGCCCCCACCAAAGCAGTACGGCATCGTCATCCGCGACAACACGGAGCAGACCCGTCATGACGGAGAGCGCCACCAAGGACACAAGAGCAGGTCACGCCATGACCCTCCGCGTCCGACAAGCAACCGTGACAGGCGTGAGGCGTCGCAGGAGGGTAACAACAAGAAGGCTAACCCACCGCCACCTCTGCCTCCGTCACCACCAAGCAGTCACCATGGCGGAGGGCGCCCACGTCGTTCACGCAGCCCATCCCCTATTGACAAAAATAAGAAGAACCCGGAGCCGTACGATGCACGTTCGCGGATCGATAAGATCCACGAGGCCCAGGAAGGACCATACCTGGGACCACGTTGCTTTGGACCTGCAATACGGTCCGCAACTTACCCCAAAGGTTTCCAGATTGAGAACACCATCAAGCCCTATGACGGCACCGCCAAGCTAGCCACATGGTTGCAGGACTACGGCAACGCGGTGGAGATTGCCGGAGGCAACCCCAACGTCGTCGTCAAGTACCTCCTGTTAATGTTGGCTGGCACGGCCCGTCAATGGATCGACGACTTGCCGGAGAAATCTATCTACAACTGGCTAGACATGCAAGAAGCATTCACCAAGAACTTTGAGGGTACATACAAGCGTCACTGCACTGTGGGCGATCTACAGCGGTGCGTGCAAAAGAAAGACGAGACATCTCGCGTCTACCTCTCCCGCTGGCTAGATATGAAGAATTCCTGCGCAGGAGTGCACGCTCAGACCGCCATGGCCGCCTTCATCAATGGGTTGGAAAGAGGCACGTTGCTCCGACATAAGCTGAAGCGCTTGCAAGACAATCACCAGCTTGACTTGAACCAGATGATTCAGTTGGCTAGTGAGTTCGCAGCTGCCGACAACGATGCTCGTGGCTCCTTGCCGGCAACGGCCGTTCCAACTCAAGCTTGGAGGAACAGCAGTACAAAGTGGAAGACCGCTCCAGAAGAAAAGCAATCTGCCGACATGGTCGCTATGACTTTTGCAGGACGAGGAGAAGGCGGACAACGTGGCCGAGGAAGGGGAGCTGGTCGTGTGCAGCAACGAGGAAGTGAAACCACCTCGGCGCCGCTCTGTGTTCCCCAAACCTACGAAGAGTACCGCGATATGCCGTGCCTCGTACACCTCGACGCGAACGGCAAGGCCACCCATACCAATCGACACTGCAAGTTCGTCAACGACCTCAAGGAAGACCCGGAGTCCGGCTACAAGCGGAGTCGGAAGAACAGACCGCGAGGCAAGGGCAAGGGGAAGAAGAAGGAGGAGGAGTCCAAGGATTCAAGTGACATGGACGAGGACGTTGACCCCAAGCACGCCGCCAAGAGCTACGACAAGGGCAAGAACCCCTTCGCAAAGAAGGCCCCAGTCTACCACACTTTCCTTGGCACCCCCACCGTCCGACAACAGAAGACCTCTCTGAGGATCCTGATGGCTACTCTCCCCCCAGTTTCCCAGTACATGCGCTGGTCGGAGGTTCCAATAACTTGGGACAGGACGGACCACCCAGACTTTATACCCACGGAGAACCAGTACGCCATGGTCATCAACCCCTTAATTGACGGCTGGAGTTCACCAAGTGTATGGTGGATAATGGAAGCAGCATCAACATCATGTACCTGGATACACTGCAGAAGATGAACTTGATGGAGGCAAACCTAAGGCGGACCAACACCATCTTCCACGGCGTAGTTCCTGGTCGGGAGGCTCGGTCCCTTGGGTGAATTACACTTCATGTTGCCTTTGGTGATGTTAATAATTACCGTCAAGAGCGCATGACCTTCGAGGTGGTCCCCTTCAAGAGCGTGTACCACGTCATATTCGGCCGCGACATATTCCACACGTTCATGGCCAAGACATGCTTCGTCTACAACAAACTCAAGATACCCGGACCAAACGGCATCATCACCGTATCCGGAAGCTTTACCAAGGCAAGGGACTGCAAGATCAACGAAGCAGCCGTTGTAGAAGCTGTCCTCTAGAGCAAAGAATTCAAGGAGATCCAGAGCAAAGTCGATGACTCAGAGATTCCCGCATCGAAGAAGCAGATCTCCGACTCTGCTCCTGCGTTCAAGGCCGCCATCGAGACCAAGCTGGTGGAACTTGTGGTAGGCGATGCCTCCAAGGTCACCGCCATTGGGACAAACCTGGATCCCAAATAGGAAAGCGCGCTCGTCGAGTTCCTCCGTGAGAACAGGGACATCTTTGCCTGGAAACCTGCCGACATGAAAGGTGTACCTAGGGAACTTTCTGAGCATAGCTTAAACATTGATCCAAAATGCAAACCAGTGAAACAACCTCTACGACGCTTTGGAGATGAGAAGAGACGCGCCATTGGCAAAGAGATAGCTAGGTTACTTAAGGCTAGATTTATCCGAGAAGTCCTTCACACCCAATGGGTGGCCAATCCTGTACTTGTCCCCAAAAAGGGAACCAATGAATTAAGAATGTCCGTTGATTACACCGGCTTGAACAAAGCATGTCCCAAAGATCCATTTGCTTTGTCTCGCATTGACCAAGTCATTGACTCGACGGCTGGCTCAGAACTTTTGTGTTTTCTCTATGCATACTCAGGATACCACCAGATCAAGATGAGGAAGTCGGACCAATTGGCCACTTCGTTCACTACCCCATACGGCACGTTTTGCTATGGCACGATGCCCTTTGGGCTGAAAAATGCAGGTGCTACCTACCAGCGGGCAATGCAATGTTGCCTTCACGACCAAATTGGTCAGAACATTCACGCCTAAGTGGACAATATCGCGGTGATGTCTAAAAAGTCAAACAACTTAATCTCCGACTTAAAAGAAACCTTTGATAATCTCCGGAAATACAACATGATGCTCAACCCTAAGAAGTGCGTCTTCGGGGTTCCAGCCGGCAAATTGTTGGGCTTCATCGTTTCCCAACGTGGAATCAAGGTCAACCTGGAGAAAATCAAGGCCATCCTAAACATAAACCGTCCGACATGCCTAAAAGACATTCAACGACTAACAGGTTGTGTTGCAGCAGTTAGTCGGTTCGTCAGCCAACTTGCAGAGAAGGCTCTGTCGCTGTACAAGTTGCTGAAGAAGGCAGACAAATTCACGTGGACGGACGAAGCAGATGCAGCATTGAAGCAACTCAAGGAGATTATTTCCTCAGCGACCATCCTTGCAGCACCCGAGCCTGGTGAGCCCCTGTTAATTTACATGGCGGCAACCAACCAGGTTATCAGCATCGTCGTTGTGGTAGAGCGGAAGGAACCAGGCTATGAGCACGGAGTTCAACGACCAGTTTACTATGTGAGCGAGGTCTTGACGGAGTCCAAGCAACGTTACCCACACTACCAAAAGATAGCTTATGGAGTATTCCTTGCTTCTCGGAAGCCGAGGCATTACTTTCAGGAGCACCCAATCACAGTGGTGAGCAAGACTCCACTGTCCGACATTATCAATAACAGCGACACTACAGGAAGGGTCGCGAAGTGGGGCATTGAACTTGCCGCCTTCGAGATCACCTACAAGAGACGCGACGCTATCAAATCACAAGCCTTGGCGGATTTTGTTGCATATTGGACGGAGATGCCAGACGCTATTCCGTTGCTAGAACCAGAGTACTGGGTGATGCACTTTGATGGATCAAAGCTGCTCAACGGCTCGGGGGCTGGTGTATTGCTACAGTCACCAACAGGAGACAAGCTACACTACGTTCTGCAGATCCACTTCAAGGCTACAAACATGGCGGAGTATGAAGCACTCATTCACGGACTACGTGTAGCCAAAGATATTGGCATCAAGCGCATAGTTTGCTGTGGAGATTCTGACTTGGTTGCCCAGTAGGTGGCTAGCACCTGGAATGCGCGGAACCCTATGATGGCGACATATCGAGACGAAGTGTACGAGATAGCCAAGAGCTTCTTGGGCTACGAAGTCAAGTATGTGCCTAGGGAACAAAACGAGGCGGCTGATCTGCTCTCTAAGCTAGGATCAGGGCGCAAGCGAATTCCGCCAGGAGTTTTCCTAGAGCACCTATGCACACCATCCGTGAAGAGAGCCGACATCGACAACCCAGATAGAGCTGACTCTTTCGTCAACATAGTGACTAAGGTCCCTCCGGCTTGAACAAAACCGTTCATGGAATACCTCGAACACGGAACTTTGCCCGACGACAAAGTCGAAAGACGGCAAATAGTACGACGAGCAAAGGGTTATACCATAATCAATGGGCAACTCTACAAAATAAGCACTACTGGTGTATACCTAAAGTGTGTTTCCCAGCTAGAAGGTATGGAAATCCTACGCGAAATCCATCTCGGAGATTGCGGGCATCACGCCGCTCCTCGATCGTTGGTCGCGAAAGCCTTCCGGCAAGGATTCTACTGGTTGACCGCGAAGGCGGACGCCGACAAGCTGGTTGAGACATGCATGGAATGCCAGTATTATGCCCGACAACCACATGTTCCTGCTGAAGAACTGCGAACAATACCAATAACTTGGCCGTTTGCAGTCTGGGGGCTAGACATGGTGGGACTGTTACATACGGCACCTTGTGGGTTTACGCATCTGCTTGTAGCAGTTGACAAATTCACCAAACTAGATGGGTATGCGCCCTTCGCTGCGCCGCCTGTATGACGCTCGCAGTAGACTTGCAATCGCCTTGTTTACTATCGAGTGTAACCTCGTACATGTGTTATGTGTTTTCTATCATTTTCTTAATGGCACAGGTAGGCGTGACATTCTGGAATCACTATTTATTATCATGTTGTTTTAGTCTGCTACATCAGCCAACATGCTGTTTTAGTCTGCTATATCAGCTAATGCCAGCTGAAGCGTACTCTCAAAAGACCACCAGCAAGGAACACAACACAAATATAGAGAGGATGTCTCCGCCACTCCAGTAATACCCGCGGCTATGCCTGCAGCTAGTATTTATGTATCAATGGTACATAATAATATATTTCAGTTAGTGCCTACATTACATAAACAATAATCTAGATGTACTATATATTGTAACTGATGACATGTCTCAACATTTCATTTAAATTATTTAGTACTGAATGCATTTCTCAATTTTCTTCTAGAATATTCCTGAGGAGATATTGTCATCATACCAATATTGCTTTCAACAATGAAAAAAAAACTATGAAAGATAAAAAGTAGGCCAATAGATTTTTCAGAATCAGTAAGCATGCACTTTATACATTTTTATATGTCGGCACACTGTTGGTTCCCCGTACATGTCTGGTCAAATAATAAAAAATTGTAGAGAACAATTTTTCAATCGGCTTTTGTGATCTCTTTCCTTTCCAAAGCAAGGGTGACACTTGCAAACTTCACCGGTTGTCGTTCAATAATCACAAACAGTTAAGAGGACTAAGAAACTTCTAAAAATCACTACGCAGAATTCAAAGAGCAACATAAATTGAAAGGATGGACCTGCGGGTGCTCCACGCGTGAGACCCCAACGTAGTGACCAAACTCTAAGCGAATTAGTGAATCTGAGCTGGACCAAATGAACAACCAATCCCAAACATCAAAATGCAAGATGCAGAAGAATGTTTCAGATTATAATTTATAAGTACTCAGATCACAATTCACCTGTATTGCAAACTCTTAGTCTACACAGCTTGTATCTCTCCAATAACATGCCAGTAACAAAGAGACTTAGGTATAAGTATTTTACGACATAATGATAGAAAGAGCTGAACGATGGGAGCAATGGATGCCAAAGAAAGGAAGATAGTATGTGTGCAAAGCACACCTGTAAATACCCATATGAGGGAACTATAGATGCAAAGGAACAGATTAACTCACATGTCATGGAACAATTAATCCCTTGATACCAGCATAACTTCATTATACTAATTCAAACTGGATCATGTGTCCTTGATCAAGCGGCATATGTCGGTAGGGGCCCAAATTAGGGTAAAAGAAATTTCCACTTGTCCAAACATACATACCCATATCGCTTTCATCCCATATCAGATGGCTGAAAACACATTGTGCATGCAGGCCCTGAGTGCAGGTGATTACCTCAACATACAATGAAGGGGTTACAAATAGAAAAACCGAGGAATACCATGCTTTGGTATCGTAAAAGGATGGCTCCAATCTGATTAAAGGCACCCTCTTATTTAGATGGAACATGGAAGACACTCCCTGATGGAATCATCAAACTGTGCAATTCCGAACACAATTACCTAAAGGAGGTACTCTCTTGCTCTCTTAGTGACATATATTGTTTAGGTGCAGACATTAGGTGTCCCTTGATAATTATGAGGGTAATTGGGTTGATGCGGAGGAAAACATACTTGCGATATCATTTTTCTTCGGGAAGTGAACTTCATGCACAACAAAGGTAATCACAGAAGTATTGACACTGATACACATGTTCTAGGAAAGAAAAATAATTGCGATAAATCTGAGAAAACAATGTTTAGGTATAACAATATTTGTAAGAATAATCAAAAATAGGCAAACTTCAATGATTTTTTCTCCATCTGTTTTTTTCTACATGATAGATTGTTAGGTCTGCTGACCTAGAAGGAAACACACGTATGATTCAAAAAACAGTTGTAATTAATATGAATCAGACAGTTGATGGTATAGAAATTACCTGACCCGATTCGATCAATATCGATGCATAGATGTGCAATCGAATCCTATATAAGTACTCCATATTAATAGAAGTATATCCCAAACCAAAGGATACAAAAAAGAGATGAGGTCAAGCATGATAGCAGAGTTGCAACATTCTGTGCGTAAATTCCTGGATGCAGATAAAACTGAAAGAGAGAAGCAATTAACTATAAATAACAACAGTGAAGATAAGAATCAACCTTTTTTTTGCTAAGAAAAGGGATGTAGCTAATAAGAGACAACCTACAACCAGATTAGGAAGTTCTATATTTACCAACCATAGTTTAAGAAATCTGATTAGTTGTGTAATGGTTCTCTATTGAAGGTATTTTTTAGTTGTGAGTTTTCCTTATAATGTTTGCTTCATTTCTAGGATGATGCGCGACCTTCTATTAAGTTCCTTGATGCATTATAGGGTTATATTTCAATTATATTACTCCCTTCGACCCATATTAGTTTACTTAGATTTGTCTAGATTCGGATGTATCTAGACATGTTTTAGTGCTAGATATATCCAAATCTAGCCAAATCCAAGTCAACTAATATGTGTTGGAGGGAGTATGTTATTAGCTACTTATGAAATAAATTGTCATTTTTTGGATGGAACTCTCTTATGTAAGACTAGCTTCACCTCCCACAGAGGAGATTTTGTACCTTATTGAAATAAGCCCCTCTACTAATCAAGCAACACACATGGCACTGCACTGATCTCAGCCTTTTCTTATTCTACGAAGTATTCTGAATTCCTAATTAACCTGATAAAGTATTCAAACATAAGATAATTACTAAGTTATCATAACCACACCGAGAAAATTCATGCATTACTTGATGGAAAACCAAGATGAATATTTCACACATAAATACATACCTTAGCCTTATTATATAATTTATTCTTCTACATATAGTCTGCTGGGTCAAAGATAAGCTCCTCCCTCCCACCACTTTATCCCTTGTCCAATAGCTAACTCTTCGCTTCTATACCTTGAATTTCGCAATGCATATGATGACACCATCAAATTTGAAACATTTTGATATATCAACAAATCAATCAATGACACTACGTTATTAGAATAGATGCAAATTCCAAGAAAAAATATCTCATCATAACATAAATAAATGATAGTAAACTAATCAGAATATATATAAGCCCTTGAAACTACATATATCTCACCATGGTACAGTGTGCTCCGGGGATGGTACTGGTAACTCAACCTCTCGACCTTTAGGATTGGTGGGAATGACCAAACCACATATGTTGCCTGAACAAACTGCACCTTGATTTCGTTGGCATCTTCTGCACTCTCAAAAGACTTCTGATGAGCAGGCACAAAAGTTGCTACATCAAGCCGTGTTGGCACCTACCCACATAACATGATATAAGTATTTTTCAAAACTACCAGCTCATCGACATGTGCTCACTTTCCATTAAGTATATTGAATATATGAATAGTACATTGCAAAAAACATATAGAATGACTAATGTTTCCATAATGAACTGAAATTGTGAAAATATTATTCAAATGTTGCAAATGACTACAAACAAAGTTCTTATTAGTTTCAACAACAAAAGGAACCAATATGTATAATTGTTGCCATGATACTATACTTTTGAACATCTATGCAAATAAGAGACCCAGATTTAATCACTGCCAATGAGTTGACAAACGCATGCTATCTTCTTAGTCACATGCTATACTATCCAAGTAGAATTTATGAAACATAGTACACACTAAAGATCACAAACACAATGAGTCTCCAATTTTTCCTAAAAAAGTTGACTTAACAGTCTTGCACCCATAGTTTTAGCTATTAAAATAGAGCACTAATCTGAATTCAATTAACAGAAACTTTGACATACAATTAAATTCATACTTACATAAATAAGTTTACCTGCAGTATTATCTCTTTCTTAAGGCACCAATATATATAGAAATAAAGAGGAAGTTTGCCAAATTGTTATACTGATTAAATGCATTCCCAGTGGAATAAAAGAGTCCGACAACTGGAGAGCTCATCTCAGAACATAAGTCGTTGAGAATAAATTCACTATATTCATATGATGCACACTACCTTACCAAATGTAAAGCAAAATTGGAATAAATCCAGGAGCAAGAAAAGAAGGTGAGCAGAAGTATCCCAAACTATCATCATATTATCAAGTAGGGAGGGAAGTTTTAACCTGAAACTTGCACTTGACAATATTAGCCCTCCTAGGTATCTGTACCAAGTGTGTATCACCAGCTGGTGCAAGATGAGGATCAGACAATGTATTGATATACAAATGAACATATGCGCATGCATGTTATATATGATTGTTTGTAATGGAAAGTACCATCATACAAAGATATACATAAATAACCATTGCCTTCTTCTCAGATGGAATAGCAGCAATTCCATAAAAAAGCAGATCCATCAACTGCATTAGCTGGTGTCGGATCCAAGGTCTGACAAAAAAAAAGCTTCATGATCAAAGACAAAAATTTGCAAGGCAACTTTGAGGTTCAAACTCTCCAGAGGAAAAAACTCGAGGTTCAAGGCATAAGTTTCTAGGATTAGATGACTGATAAAGATAATTTTTAATATTGGAATCTAAACACAAGCTTTGAATTTTGACTGATCTCCCAAAATTAGTAAGCATAAGAGAAACATCGCAAATGAAGCTTTCGTCCTCATCTTAACACAAATACGTAACCTCCTGAACCAGTCTTCACACTGAAGGAGCAACCATATCTTATTTTCAGTAAGTCATGATCAACAGTTTGCGATGTTAGACTTATAGAAACATGACACATTTATGAAGCTCACGCGCTAATACATATCCAATATTCATACAAGTTAGTACATATCCAAGGTAGTTTGTGGCAAAAGAAATACCCGATATTTCAGAATTTAACGACTGCACAATTGTAAATATCTGATAATAATTTATCAAAAATTAGTAATGTCATTTGTTTTATTCTGTATTTGATCAGGAAGATTATTTATGACTAAAATATTATTTGTAATGAGACTGGGATAACAAGTTAGTCAATATATACCATGTCCCCGGCACAGATCGAGGCGGTCGATCTGTTTTGTTGTAGATGGAGGTGAAGGTGACGGTGAGCTTCTGGATGGAGACGATGGCGCTTGGTGCAGGTCCATTAGGGCCACTGACCGGCGACTTTCCGGACACTTGGGGGTTGCTTCCATTCCATGGCATGAGAGGAGTAGCGACGGATCCGGCGCGCCACTGGCTCGTCCTCGCCGGCGTTGAAATCAGTTTGCAGAAGGACCTGTTTGCATTTTCTTACTTTCTGGTGTACCTTTTTGTAATTGTGAAGCTCTAATATATCACTTTCCTTTCCCGCAAAAAAAATACCATGTCCCAAACTATATCAAGATGGTATG
Organism: Avena sativa; assembly: GCA_916181665.1. Lineage (NCBI taxonomy): Eukaryota > Viridiplantae > Streptophyta > Magnoliopsida > Poales > Poaceae > Avena > Avena sativa. The sequence continues at coordinate 364,604,365 of OV702297.1, read as the reverse complement.
GTGGAAAATAATCATAGGTAAGAAATCTTTATGCTTTGTTCTTTTCTCAAGAAGAAATGCTTCCTGACAAGCCAATCTATATCATACTTTGTACATGTCATTAGAAACTTCTTCTATAGCTCTTGCAAGTCTATACGCCAAGTTTCACAAACTGTCAATGCAAGTCTAGATACAATTGTTACTTCCATGTGATCCAGCATCATGTCCTTGTAAATAAAACATATCACAAAGATGCAGTCAAATGATAGAGCGCCTTATAATTTTATTTGAATGAATGATAAAATGTGTAGGTGAGCTGATAAAATGCGTAGGTGATCTGATTTGGACATGCCTTCAATATAAATATATATTGTTCAGGACTTAATCTTGGCTTGGTTGAAAACATCAAAAGTTCCCGTAGCTAAAGACCGATGCTTGAAGACCTCGGACATCTTGGTCTGTTTAAGGACGGTGCCATGATTGATCTGGTGGTGTGGTCATCGTCGTTCTAGATGGTCGTGTGGTGCGGGGCGGTGGAGATGGCGCCCGTCGGTTGCCGTGGCACGGGTCGTCGAGCACGGCGCAGTAGCGACGGCGGCGGCACGCGACTGTTGAAGATGCACGGGTCATCGAGCGCGGGGTGGCAGTGACGGCTGGGACGTGCCGAGCGGCAGAGATGGCTGGAATGTGCATATGCACATGTTTGAGAAAATATATGCATGACTACGTAGTTTCTTGTGTAACTTCAAGAACTACAAAAATATTAGAACCATAAATGATGAATCGACAAAGATTGAAATGCACAAACTTTAGGATATATCTCACGGTATCAAGAAAAAAATTTAGCTATACAAATAGTTCTCTAGTTGGAAATCTTTTTTAAATTGCAAATCTAACAATAACATTTGGATAGTCAAAAGCAAAAAGAGAGGGAGGTACATACTACCACTCGGTTCTAGGAGGCAATCAGTCAACACCATGGACATAAACCATATTTTCTCATATTGGGAAGCCATCCAGAAGCATGATACCAACCAATAGTGTCTAGATTCATCTAAATTTTGACAAATCTAAGACATCTATTATGGGACAGAGGGAGTATGTTGTCCTTGTAAAATATCAAAAAGAAACGGTAAGCCAAAAATACAAAAATGTCAGAGTATGCTCACAGGTTTGACGCTTCAGTTGTCGATTTTGCAGATTCAAGCTTCTTATATCATAATAAATTCCTTGAAGACCTTGCTATGCTTTTTTTTTGAACAGGGATGGTCCCGAAGGACCCAGAGCTTGTATTACGACGTCACAGGGTGTACATTTACAGAAAGGACCTCATAGAGTAAAGAAAAAACAACTAGGTCCTGAAATTTAACAAAGAACACCCTAAAAAGGATCACAGAAACGCGATCGAGTCCTTGCTTGACGCCGGCGACGACGAGCCTCCAGGCGCGGCCACTCCATCTCTCGCCGGGGACAAGACCACTTGGTAGATACGGAGCGCAAACGACCATGCCTGGGCTCGGGAAGACCCTCGCGAAGAGGGAGAAGACGCTCTTGCAGCCGCCGCTGCAGAGCACGACGGGGCCATCCAAATGGCCATGAATAGCGGCGGTGAGACGCCGCTTGGGATCCGCCGTAGGAGGCACAAGCTCAAGAAGCCACCAAAAGTCTCCAAAGCGCACCGAGCAGCCCGCATCTTCCCCCTTGCCTCCACGGCCAGCCAGGAAGATAAGGGATGCGTCGAACGCATCGGAGTAGTGGCGGCAGCGCTTGAAGGAGAGGGAGCCGCCCGCTCGCCGCCAGGTCACCGTCTCCTTCCCCCCGCCTCCACGGCCGGCCAGAGGGAGATAGAAAGAGACCGAAGGCGAGAAAGGCCACCACCCAGCGCCACGCTCGAGCGCCAAAGTGGCAGCACCCTCGACGCCTCCAGATCCATGCATCACCAAGCCCACCATCTCAATCCCCTCGCCCCCACGGCCGGTCAGAGGGAGATGGAAGAGCACGGGAACAACACCGATCCGGAGGCCGTCAGTGACCTCTACTTTATTGCTGGATGTGGTGGTCGTCGTCGTCGCGGGCTGCTCCAACCAGAGGAGCAAGAGCGCAAGGAGGACGAACCCTAGAGCCTTGATCTGGCCACCTCGATCTAGAGCTCCACATCCGGGCATAGAGCCCACAACCCAACTAACCCTACAAACTACGGTGCCTCTCCCTGTCCAACTCCGACCGGTTATTCCGGCGGAGAGGACCAGGGAGGGGCCAGGCTTCTGGCGACGCGCTCGCAAGAAGAGAGGGAGGGCGAGAGCAGGGGGGTCCAGCTAGGTATGAAGACCTTGCTATGCTGAATCGAAGTTTGCTGGCCAATGCGATAGTCTTCCTCAAAATGCTATTGAATCATGTCATATGATCAAATAAATTTAATCGTGAGCAACTAAGTACAATAGCCTACATGTGTTGAAGTTGTGAAACAAAATGAATTCGTTGGTGGAGCTCAGACCTGGGCATCCTCTACGTGCTGGACACGGCCTCCTTCCCTAGATTCGGATGAAGAAGCTCTCACCAGCGCGCCTTGGCCTTGTCCTAGAGGAGATCTTGGTGAAGGTGAGATGGGAAGGCGAGGTGGGACTCGGGTTAGGGCCTCCATCCACCAAGACGTGTCGCCGCTGCTCCCATCTACCAGCGATAGAGGTAGGACGGGGATGAGCGGGCGTTCTGCCCTAGGACGGAGCGGGCATTCTGCCCTAGGACGGGACTGAAGCAAGGGAGGGTCGATGAAGCACGGGAGGGTGGATGGAGGCTGGGCGGCAGTTCAGGGAGGCGGCCATCTGCGACCGGATGAAGCACCGGAGGGTGCCGGCGAGGCAGGTTGGGTAGGGCGTCCTCTCCGGGTGATTCATCGATGACAGCGCTGTCCGCCCCGTTTCCCAGCCTCGAGCAAAGGCAGCGCCGGTCCAGCCTCGCCACCGGTCCCGTGCACACGTCCGGCCGCACGCTCTGCCGATGGGGAGAAAGAGGAGGAGGAGCACATGGAGGGGCGGTGCTGCCGTGGGGAGAGGAGAGACAATGTGGGGGATGGGATAAGCCTTACATCTTTTACCACGGGAAGAAAAGCGTGTCGCAATTCCTAGGCCCACATCCAGCGATAGCACGTACTGTCTTGCGTCCGCAAGTACCCTGAAAAGCCTCCCTGCCGCTCATGCTTAATCAATTAGATAATGGATAGAAGCTAAACCCATTAGAAAGCTTGATGGGGAAACTGTCCTCAGGTTTGTCCGGGATCTAGTGGTGAGATTTGGTCTCCCACATAGCATTATCACCGACAACAGAAGCAACTTGTCACTCGGAGAAGTGGAGGCTTATTGCTGGGAGAAAGGCATCCGACTTGACCTTGCATCTGTGGCACACCCATAATACAATGGTCAGGTTGAGCGAGCCAATGGATTAATTCTGTAGGGAATCAAGCCACGTCTTGAGGCACCGCTACATAGAGCAGCTGGAGCCTGGGCGGAAGAATTGCCATTTGTGCTGTGGAGTTTACGAACTACACCCAACAGATCCACCGGCTACACCCCTTATTTCATGGTATATAGAGCAGAAGCTATCCTGCCTTCCGACATCCTCCACGATGCACCAAGAGTTGCCGCCTACGACGAGGATGACGCTGAAGAATCCAGACGCCTGGATGTGGACCTTCTCGAGAAGGAGCACGTTTTGGCATGCCAAAGATCCGCCATCTACCAGCAGAAGCTACGCAGCTACCATAGTCGCCACGTTCGGCATCGCTCGTTTAAAGAGGAGAATTTGGTGCTCCGACTTAAGCAGAAGAAGTCACACAAATTATCGCCGCCATGGGAAGGACCGTTCATCATAAGCAAGACGCTGCTCAATGGGTCTTACTACCTTGTTGACAATCGTGAACTAAAGAATAGACCCAACAAGGATCATAAGCGTAAGCGACGTGACGCAGATGATGACTACCCGGAGCTTGATCGGCCATGGAACATAGCACAGCTACGTCCTTTTTACACTTAGCATTTTTATCTAATCATGTACCTCTTATATGATCAATGAAATAAAGCTTTTTGGTTCACTCATATTTCTGAGTCTTTTACCTCCTTTAGTGTTCATTTTTGGATCATGGATCATGTAAAACCTTTATGCACAAGCTTTGCGTTTGCACTTGTGAAAATTCCGCCTACGGGCGTTAGCTTAAGTTTTCTGGTCTACACGTTCTTTGTTGTTTTTATGTGGATTCTGGAGTAGTGACTTTCGGCACTTATTGTCGGCGATTTTGTGCTCAGGTTATTGACGGTGCCATTGGGCATCATCACCTGAGCGCATGGTTCCGACAACGAGTCTTCCGACTCACGAAAGGTCAAGCATAAAAACCAAAGTAATGGATAAGCCAGCACTTGCTTAAAAAATATATACATGCTGCAAACTAGTTCTTAAGTAGCAGGAAATAACAACCATTGTTTTCCGCCTTAAGTTACATCATCAAGTTTTTTCCGCGCATACACCAAAGATGAAACAAATATTACAAAGTTGTTTTTCATTCCTTTGGCGCGGGAGACTTGGAAGCAGCATCGTCATCAGCCGGAGAATCACCCTCAGCGTCGGCACTATGGTGGGACTCAGAGGAATCTTGGTTGACGCTGTCGATGGTGTTCATGGGAACGAAGACGTCGATGTCCACCAACTCGGCAACTCTGGTGTCGTAACCCGCGAGTGATGACAAGATGGCTTCGTGATCAATCTCTTTGCCGTCATCGTCAACGTCGGGGATACCAGAGGTCACCGTGTCGATGTCGGCATCTTCGTAGTGTGCCTTCAACATAAACAGCGCCATCCTTGCGCCAGCCCGTGCACATGAAGCTTTCCAGCTTGTGATACGCTCGGGGGCTCGTCGCAGAATCTCTGAGTACTTCGCCACGGAGTCCAAGGCCTTGATGTGTATCTGGAGGGGCTTGGCAATATCTTTGGCTTGGGTGATGGCGGTGTTGATGAAGTTGCCGGCAAGAACCATGCATTCCTTGGCTGGAGGAGGCGATCTGGTTAAACCCATAGGAGCTGCAAATTCCGACAAGGATCACATGAGTTCAACAATTTAAAGTATCCAGACTACAGAAATACAAGGCGGAGGAAACTTACTGAAGATGCTGGCCTCAGCTTGCCAGAGGGTGTCCGCCAAGGATTGTTTCTCTTGTTGGAGGAGCTTGTACGCCTCGCCAGGGCGGTGATTCTGCTCATCGGCAGCACGCTTTTGATCTTTCAAGATCGCGATCTCCTCCTTCAAGCGGTTGATTTCCTCGGCGGCGGAGTCCTGCAAGGCCTTCATTGATTCTTCATGCATTTTCAGCATGTCTTCCCTCTCCTTTTTAAGGATCTTATTCTCGCTGTCCAGCTGCTGAATGTGCTTGGACTGCTCGACAATGTCCTTGTCCTTGGCAACATGTTCTGCAAAGTCGGAGAAAACAAAGTACACAGTAAGTACTCGGAGAATGAAGGCACAAAACCAAGACGGAATGCGCAAAAAGAAAACAGACTCTTGTTTTTGATGATTTGTTCCTTCAAGATGGCAGTTTTACCCTTTTCGGCTTCAAGATCTGCACGCATCTTCTGGTACTTGTCGTTGGCCATGCCCCTCCGAGCATTCTCGTTCTGTGGAAAAAAGGAAAACCATTGTTTAGTCTACTTGGAGCATCTAGTCGAAAGCTTTCCACCTAGACGCTCGGGGGATACAGCGAGAGTTTTTTATTTAGCAGTATGCTTAGCTTTTCTTTAAGCATCTAGTCGGAACTAATTCAGTTACAACTAGAGGCTTGGAGGCTACAGTATTGAAAATTATAAACAATGCGTATGCTACTCTTAAAGCATCTAGTCGGAATAGTTTGTTCCATCTAAATGCTTGGGGGCTGCAGTGAGAGTTTTTTCTAACTTAGTCACTCTTAGAGCATATAGATGAAAAGCCTATGGTTTTCCGTCTACATCCTCGGGGGCTACAGTGGGATACTCATACGAAATGCAAAAGGCAAAGTAAACTTACAAGTGCGATGATCTTGAGGTTTGTAGCGCTCTCGGCTAGCAGCTTGCCAAAGGAAACGCTATTTCCTTGCAATATTTCTGCTTGTCGGAGGATCTCCTCAAGACCGCATGTCAGAGATGACGGTACTCCTCCAGGAACCAGAGTTGTGTTACTCGGCGTAAGCGCCGGGTAGACTATCTTTGGGAACTCGAAGGGTTTCTGGGGAGCAAGGGCGCCGCCTTCGACAGAGGTACCATCTTCCACCACCGCCTTGCCGTCACCGATGGCATCCTTAGCTGGAGCTTCAGCCATTTGTTGAACGGTGCTCTCCTGCGTCGCCTGCTCACCGACAATAGCAAGTTCGGTAGAGGCGCCAGAATCCACTTCCATGACGGAAGGGCCTGGTGCCTCCTTAGCTTGTGAGCTTGTCGGGGTAGACAAAGGCTTGACGGCAGGGGTAGCAGGGGCAATGGCGGGGGAGGCGTCGCGATGCAGCATATCCTTGATATTTCTAGAAGCCGCCAAAGTTTTGGAGGTTTTCTTGAGGCTGGTCGTGGATTTCTTTCTGAAACGTGCAAATGCATAAGTACAGGAACAAGACAGACAGATAGACAATGTCGGAGAATGAGTAGCTTACACTAGGGGGGTGCTTTGGCAAAAATCCCGTTGGCTTTTCTCTTTTCCGCCTCCAGGGCGGCGGTAGTCTTTTTGGAGGCTCCACCCTTCGTCTTCTTCTTCTTGCCTCCGTCGGCAGCGTCAGAGGTGGAGCTCTTCCGCTTTCGCGCCAACGGGACATCGTCGTCGGACACGGCCGTGACTTCCTTCATCTTTGGATCGTAGATTTGGGCAGCCAGGTTGTCCTCATCTAGATTGCTAAGCTGTTAAGTGATAAATCACCGTGTTAGACAAAATGGTGTTCGCAAGACGGAAGAACTGGAGTATATGTCGTACACAGAAAATAAATACCTACCTTTGGGCACTTGCCGTCTACAAACATGTCGTAGGTGATGGTGAAGCCATGCTTCTTATCCTTCACCTTGACGATGTCCTTTAGGCGGAGCTTGAAGGAGTCGCTTGAGAAGTTATCCACGGAGATCCGGAGGCTATCCCTTCGATCACTGGTGTACTCGTGCATATACTTCGCACGATGCTGCAGAGGTTGGATTCGCATGATAAACCAGCACATGGCTAGGTCCAAGCCGATCAAACCCGTCTCTACGAACCATTCGATTCGCCTTATTGCGCGAGAAGCGTCGAGGTCGGAGGGAAGAGAGGCATGGGATCTCCATGTGGAAACTTCAGCGGCGGCTCCATCCGCGAAGTCCGGGTACGTCACTTCTCGGCCCGCCAGAGGAATGTCGGGGCCATAGAAGTACGTCTGCTACCAATTCTTGCAGGACTCGTGGCCGACAATGTCGGGGAACCGTCGGCCAGGTCGAATCTTGAAGCTTATGGTGCCACAGTTCCTAAGCTCCTCCTTACTATGTCCGGCTTCACGTTTGACGGTGAAAAAGTACATGAACAAGTCTAACCTAGGCCTTATCCCTAGATAACCCTCGCAAAGTGCCGCGAAGTTGCTAAGCACTAGGATACTATTGGGGGAGAGGTTATGGGGCTGGACCTTGTAGTGGTTTAAGACGGAGAGGTAGAAGTGAGAGATGGGCAAGGAAACGCCGCGTACCAGCTGAGCCTTAAGGTACACCTTTTCTCCGGCTTGGGGAGAAGGTGTCACCTCGCCGGCCGGTGCCGCCCGCCAGGCGAGCCCCTCCATCGCAGGGAGGTAACCTTCGGCGACCATCTCCTGGATGTCGTGGTCGGTGATATCCGAGCCGTGCCAGTCACCCTTATGCGAGTCTGGCTCTTCTTCCAGTGGCTCTAGCGCCGCCAGATTGTGGTCGCCGCCGGTGGACTCGATCACCGCCGATGCGGGGATGACCAAGCCCTCTGGGGGCACGACGACGGAGTTCGTCGGCTTTGCCGCGGCTTCGCTCGACGCCGCCATGGATGGGGATGTGCTGCTGCTAGCCATGGAGTGATGGACGGATGTGACTGACGCAGATGGAAGCTAGGGTTTTCGAGGTTTCTCGCGGAGAGCTCGAGGAGTCGTGCGGCTGGAGGAAGAAGACGACGCGAGAAGAATGGGGTAAAAAGTGGAAAATTCCCCACGGTTACTATTTATCATCCTCGGCATCAAGATTCGTGCGGCTTAATCGGACGATTGCCACGTAGACGACGTGTTCGCGAACGTGCGCGGAAATTTCGCCACGTCTCCAACCGCCGCCGCCAACGGTTCGTATCGCTCACGCGGGAAAATCGGATATGATTGTGTTCTCTGCATGTGTGAGTTACGAGGCGTCGCTGACCTAAGCCTACATCGTCCTAGCTGACACGGGTAGATGAACCGTAACATCGAAGATTCCGGCATGGACGGATTTAATCCGACTACGGAAGAGTACGATGGAAGATTCAGCATTTCTCCGGCTTACAAATCGAAGACGGAGAAAACCTTGCAGGGTTCTTTGGGAGGACTACAAGATATTGCTTGACGATTTGCCGACATCCATCTAGATGGAGCATTCCACGTGAAGAGGAAATACGGCGCAAGATCTCGGAGTTCTCCGGGGGTTTCTGTTGGGGATATGCTATATGGGTATCCTTATAGCATGTCTCTTATCCGGCTAACTCGGGTGGCCCATAGTCGGTAACATGGCCTATGGCCTGCTGGGCGACCCAGTTAGGTGGATCCAGAAGGGAGGCCCATGCCGAATAAAGGAAGGCTACGGTGGAGTTACCAGTGTACCCGGAGCCTTGGAGTGCAAGATACCCAAGACTAGTGATAGATGGTGTAGGACTCTGTAACCTGTCCGACTAGGACTTTTCCCTGTAACCCTAGGACCTGGCGACTATATAAGTCGGGCCTATGGGAGTCTTTAGGGCACAATCTCATACGAACATAGATCGACACACACAACCTCGCACAGCGAACCTATCTCTATAACTCGGCACATTGCCCTTATAGTGATTTATAGCAGGAGTAGGATTCCGCCATCGTTGTGGGATCTGAACCTGGGTAAGCTGTGTTACCTCGTACCCGTCAACCGTCCGCCTTACCCCACGTCTCTAAACACGCACTGTGAGGACCCCTCCATGGCGTACTCGTCGGCAATACCACGATAGTACGTTGGACATTTCTTTCTGATATGACCCAACTCCTTACAATGAAAACATTGCGGCTCTTTCTTTCCCTTCTTCTTCTTGCCATAATTTCCACCTTGGTTATTTTTGACCAACAGCGTCTGACCACCACCCGCACCAGTCGAAGTTCCTTCTTCACCATTTTACTTCTCTCTTTGATCATAAGATAGTAGTGTTGTTTGAAATTCACTTGCACTGATGCTTGTATTGCCATACATCAGAGTAACAACCAGAACCTTGTAGGATTTAGGCAATGAAGACAACATAAGTAAGGCCATGTCCTCGTCCTCCACCTTGACCTGAATACGTGCCAAGTCTGAGATCACTCGGTTGAAGGCATTGACGTGTTCAGTAAGGTTCGCCCCTTCTTGCATCTTCAAGCCATACAGCTCCTGCTTCAGATACAACTTGTTGGGCGCTGTCTTATCAAGAAACTGTACTTCCAACGTCTTCCAGATTTCACTCGGTGAATCCTGGTCCATCACACGATACAGGACCTGATCAGCTAGACTGAGTCGTATGGTTCCAGTAGCCTTGATTTGCATATTAGTCCAGTCTTCAGCGTTCACCTTGGCAGGCTTCACAGCATCAGCCTTGATCGTCCTTAGGAGTCCCTGCTGCCCCAGTAAATCGTTGACTCTCGACTGCCACAGCGGGAAGTTGCCTGTACCATCTAACTTCGTCACCTCGAATCTCGTAGACAAAGACATCTCGTCCACACGCTTCTCTCCTTGAACAACCACCATTCAGATCGCCTAGGTCAGAGCGACATAACCGACCCGAGCCTCCTCCTTCGGTTTAGCAAAGCCTTCTCGGCGCGCTGCCTTGCTTCTGAAACTCCTGTGCTTGCGATTTGAGACTAGACAACTCGTGATATCTTGATCCGTTGCCCTCTCAGGCCCTCCTTTTATTGACCTCGTGGTACCTCTCCTACCCTGAATTGAAGTCGTATCCGGGTACGTCTCCGACCACCAACCAGAACCTGGTTCGAGATAGTTCAGATCTATCTCCACCTTCAATCCGACCCCACGCGACTATCTTGAGCTCCAAGTCACGCCTTGTGTCATCCGCTCAGCCTTCCTTTGTTCCTGTGCGCACATAGTAAGAGCCGGTCCACACCTTTGTCGAATCGAAGACATATGACTCCACTAGATGATCCGAATCTTAGAGCCCATACGCGCACGATCGTGCTTCAGAGACCACATCTTCCACGACATTAGAACTCCGTGTCCTTGTCTAACTGCACCTGGTCCCTTCACGTCGAGCCAGCCTCTCCGGTTGAACCGGCCGGTCTGACTGCTCGAACCTGTTTCATCACCTCAGTCGGTACGAGCTCCACCTGACTTGCATGCCAAGCCATCGAATCGGCGATGCTTGATGATCCAATCTACTTCGACGACATCATCGCCTCGCGTCGTCATGCCCGCGATCTATGCCATCCTTTGTCGACAGTGTTTCGCCGCCATCAACAACGCGTACCATCAACAACGTGTGTCGGCCCGTACGCTACGCGTAAGGAACCTCGCTCGCTCCGACAGAAGCCTGCCTCCCTCTAAAACACCATCACCTCGCCTTGTCTAGATCATATCTGCTTCATGAAACCAATCAGCAACCTCGCTCTGATACCACTTGTTATAAAATATGTGATTAGATTATTGCAGAAAGTAGACAGGAGACGATGATTTGTAACGCAGTTCGGCTATAGAGCCTACATCTGCGGGGCATGCTTAACAAGCGCTCTTCCCCATGTACTATATCATAGTACCACCAGCGACAAGTCCTCCGAGGTCTTACAGACACATCAGAATCTTTAACTCCACGCCAGTCCGGCAGCCCCTGCCACGGGCGTCAGATCGTCCTTGAAACGACTCTTGTGTCTAACCTACAACTTGTCTAGTCTATTTTAGTTACTCCCGATGCATTTATATAATAGGCCAGGTTACAAGTGTTCGACTCCAACACCTAACCTACCGCGTAATCCAAGTCTAACTATAGTCTATACGCATATTCGACACAATTACAACATAATTCGAGCTCTTGGAGTTGGACTTAAGCCTAATTAACTCATGGGTGATTATACTCGGTCCGTTAAGTTTCGTCCAGAGGAAGTACTCGTGTTCCACATTTTTTGAGCTTCGACCGCTGCACAACAACGCGTCATCAGGCTTGCTGGTGTGAGTTGTTATTGTGTCACTGTTCACTAGTGGAAACGAGGTCTTTTGTTGATCCCGAAAAAGGGCTTTAACACCGGTTCTTCTACGAACCGGTGTTAAAGGGGGGGCCGTACCAGCGTGGCCTCTGCGGCAAAAAAGGAGCCCCCCTTTAACACCGGTTCGTGCCACGAACCGGTGTTAAAGGTCCCTGCAGCAGTGGCCCGCGCACCCCCCTTTAACACCGGTTCATGGCATGAACCGGTGTTAAAGTAGGGGCTATATAAGACACCACCCCAGCCCACACACACCCCACTCTTCCATTCTTTCACATTTTAGAGCCTAGCAAGAGGGTGTGAAGAGTGCTAGTTTGTGTTTTTTTCATATGCACAAGAGGTGTTCGGTGAAATGCCCGAGAGCTCAAAATAAGTTTTCTTGTTGCTCTTTCCGTCTCGGTCGAGGTCGGCAACTATAGTTTCATGTGTCATTGATGTACTATATATATAAATGGTCATCTCCCTATTATTTTTTGATATATACTACATATTAATGCAGATGAATCGGCAATGGATGTACGGTGATCGCCGCACTTCCGAGTACATTACGGGCCTCCAAAATTTCATCGTTGTGGCTAATGCAAACCGTGGTCACAATGGTTTTATGTGCTGTCCGTGTGTTCACTGTCAGAACAAGAAAGACTACTCAAATACCAGAATCATTCACGCCCACCTGCTTCGATCCGGTTTCATGCCCAGCTATAATTGTTGGACCAAGCACGGAGAAAAAGGGGTTGTGATGGAAGACAACGAAGAAGAAGAGGATGATGACAACTATCATAATATGTATCCTGAATATGATGATAATGCAACGGAGGTAGATAATGAAGATCAAGAGGGAGCAGATGGGCCCGCTGATGACGATCTTGGTCGGGCCATTACTGATGCAAAGGAAGAATGTGAAACTGAAAAGGAGAAGGAGAAGCTGGAGCAGATGTTAAAGGATCACAAAACATTGTTGTATCCAACTTGCGAAGATGGCCACAAAAAGCTAGGTGCCACACTGGATTTGCTGCAATGGAAGGCAGAGAATGGTGTGACTGACAACGCATTTTCAAAGTTGTTGGTAAAAATGAAGAATCTTCTTCCAAGAAATAATGAGTTGCCCGACAGTACATACCAAGCAAAGAAGGTTGTCTGCCCTCTAGGATTAGACGTGCAGAAGATACATGCCTGCATTAATGACTGCATCCTCTACCGCGGTGAGAAGTACGAGAATTTGGATGCATGCCCGTTATGCACTGCACTGTAGTATAAGATCAGACGAGACGATCCTGGCGATGTTGAGGGCGAGGCCCCTAGGAAGAAGGTTCCCGCCAAGGTTATGTGGTATGCTCCTATAATACCACGGTTAAAACGTCTCTTCAGAAATAAAGAGCATGCCAAGTTGTTGCGATGGCACATGGAAGACCGTAAGAAAGACACGATGTTGAGACACCCCGCTGATGGGTCATAGTGGAGAAAAGTCGAGCGAGAGTACCCGGACTTCGCACGTGACGCAAGGAACTTAAGGTTTGGTCTAAGTACAGACGACATGAATCCTTTTGGTGAGCAGAGCTGCAGTCACAGCACCTGGCCTGTGACCCTATGTATCTATAACCTTCCTCCTTGGTTGTGTATGAAGAGGAAGTTCATTATGATGCTAGTGCTCATCCAAGGCCCGAGGACACCCGGCAACGACATTGATGTGTACCTAAGGCCACTAGTTGAAGAACTTTTACAGCTGTGGGCCAAACCAGGTGTACGTATGTGGGATGAGCACAAATGAGAGCCATTTGACCTACGAGCATTGCTTTTCGTAACCATCAATGATTGGCCTGCTCTTAGTAACATTTCAGGGCAGACAAACAAGGGATACAATGCATGCACACACTGTTTAGATGATACTGAAAGTGTATATTTGGATAAATGTAAGAAGGTTGTGTACCTAGGGTATCGCCGATTTCTTCCGAACCTGCATCCAGTAAGAAAGAAAGGCAAGCATTTCAAACGTCTGGCAGAACCCCGGAGGAAGCCTGTCCTCCGTACCGGTGAGGAGGTATTTGGTATGGTCAAGGACCTAGAATTAATCTTTGGAAAAGGTCCTGGCAGTCTATCTGTTCCGAATGACGATGCCGGACATGCGCCCATGTGGAAGAAGCAATCTATATTTTGGGACCTACCCTATTGGAAAGTCTTAGAGGTCCGCTCTTCAATCGACGTGATGCACGTGACGAAGAATGTTTGCGTGAACCTGCTAGGCTTTCTAGGAGCGTATGGGAAGACAAAAGATACACCGGAAGCACGGCAGGACCAGCAACGTCTGAAGGCCCCTGAAGAGCCTATGCATCCTGAGAACGAGAAGGGTAAACGATGCCACTTAACTCCTGCCAGCTACGCTCTTACCAAAGCAGAGAAGGAAATCTTTTTTGAATGTCTGAGCAGTATCAAGGTCCCATCTGGCTTCTCGTCGAATATAAAGGGAATAATAAATATGGCAGAGAAAAAATTCCAAAACCTGAAGTCTCATGACTGCCACGTGATTATGACACAATTGCTTCCGATTGCATTGAGGGGGCTTCTACCTGAAAATGTTCGAGTACCCATTGTGAAGCTATGTGCATTCCTCAATGCAATATCTCAGAAGGTAATCGATCCAGAAAGCCTACCAGGGTTACAAACAGATGTGGCCCAATGTCTTGTCAGCTTTGAGTTGGTGTTCCCACCATCCTTCTTCAATATTATGACGCATCTCCTGGTTCACCTAGTAGAAGAGATTGCCATTCTCGGTCCTGTATTTCTACACAATATGTTCCCCTTTGAGAGGTACATGGGAGTCTTAAAGAAATATGTTCATAACTGTGCTAGGCCAGAAGGAAGCATCTCCAAGGGCTATGTAACAGAGGAGGTCATTGAGTTCTGTGTTGATTTTATTCCTGACCTTAAGGCGATTGGTGTTCCAGAATCACGACATGAGGGAAGACTGCATGGAAAAGGCACCCTAGGATGTAAAGCAATGATATGTAGGGACGGGCATTCTCTCAATCAAGCACACTACACGGTTTTACAAAGATCTATCTTGGTTGCCCCGTATATCAATGAACACAAGAATTTAATACGCCTCAAACACCCGGGGCAGTCTGATGAATGGATTATAAGTGAACACATGACGAGTTTTGGCGGCTGGCTGCAAAGACTTCTCACGAATAACACCACTGTTGGAGATCAGCTGTACTTGTTGGCCAAGACACCATCTTCGACTGTATGTACTTTCCAAGGGTACGAGATAAATGGGAATACATTTTACACGATAGGCCAAGATAAAAAGAGCACCAACCAAAACAGTGGTGTCCGCTTCGATGCAGCAGAAGACAATGGGCAAAAGACCACGTATTATGGGTTCATAGAGGAGATATGGGAACTTGACTATGGACCTAATTTTAAGGTCCCCTTGTTTCGATGCAAATGGGTCAAGCTAACAGGAGGAGGGGTTGAGGTAGACAAGAAGTACAGAATGACAACGGTGGATCTCAACAATCTTATGAAGGTAGACAAGAACTTAGACGAACCATTCGTCCTAGCCAATGATGTGGCTCAGGTTTTCTATGTGAAGGACATGTCCTCCAGACCAAAAAAAAAAGAAAAAAAATATGCAAACGAATACATCATATGATGAGCCAAAGCGTCACATAGTTCTTTCAGGGAAAAGAAACATCGTGGGAATCGAGGACAAGACAGACATGTCAGAAGATTATAATAAGTTTGATGAAATTCCGCCCTTCACAGTGAAAACTGACCCAAGCATTCCGTTAAGTAAAGAAGATGCTCCATGGTTACGTCTGAAGCGATCATAAGGAAGGACATATGCCAAGAAGTTCATGCTCATATTATGTAACTCTAGTTCATGTTTTTAATATTAATACATGTCTTGAGTGTTAGTCATGTTTTGTGGATGGACCGGGACTATGAGAAGAAGTTGTCCCGATTCGTACTTACCATTAAGATCTGATCATGTGCCCCGCTCCAAATGTTCGACACACGGGACGCTCCTCCCGTAAATGATTACGAGGTAGAGCTACAAAGAAAGGCCAATGAGATGGGGATGACTTACATTGCATACTTGAACGTCATGGGAGACAACTTGCCCAAATGCGATGTCAACCCCATACAGCCATGGAAGTATGGGAAGAATCTCGTCAAGAAAGACGAGCTCAAGAATCTACCAACAAAGATGCGAAAATTGCACAAGTGGTACCTTCATTTCTGCAAGACGAGAAAGGTAGAATGGATCACGGCGCATATAAGAGATGATATTTTCTTCTGCGGAGATGATGCGATCGACTTCAACATTCAAGACTTGCATTTTCTATTCAATCAGAAGGAACTCGACGAAGCTGCCATCAGCCTTTATTGTGTGTAAGTACTATTTCTATAATTTATATCTCATCTCATTCATTTTATTAATTGCATGTATATATATGCTCACCGTATATGTATATACTATTATGCAGGAAAAAGGTTATGGAATGCAGGAAAGGAGGCCCTTTTGACATTGGGTTCGTTGACCCAAATAGAGTTCATGAAGAAGTGGTAGAAACCAAACCCGGGCAAACAGAAGATTACTTGCTAACGTCTTTACTGAGACAACAAACCAAAAGGGAAATACTATTGCCTTACAACTTCTCGTGAGTACTGTTACCCTCTCTCTTGTACACATTCTATTTCAGCTTACTCGATGTTAAGTGTAACTGATGATGAGTTATGCGTGCGTAGGTTCCACTTTATTCTGCTAGTCATTCAACCCGACTCAGGAAAAGTCCTTGTCATGGACTCATTACGAAAAGAAAAAGAGATATGGGCAAACTTTAGAAAGATGCTCCAGAGGTAATTTCAATCATATTATCGCACTAGATCGGCAACTTTCGTGACAATAAGTAATTAATTACTCCTTTATCCATTTTCTTTGCCGGACAGGGTTTGGAAAAGATTCACGGGCAGGGCCGTGGGTGAATGGTCAGAAGAACTAAAATCTGTAGACCAAAATGTAAGTAATACTAGCTAGCTTCCAATTCCATTATATCATGCTTTATTGATTATTATTTTGATTGAACTCTCTATTCTCGTAAAGTGCGCGCATCAGGGACACGGCAATAACTTATGTGGGTACTATGTTTGCGAGTTCATTCGCAACACGATATGTGCGACGGGCCAAGCCGCACTAGAACAACTTAGAGTAAGTAAACAAAGTCCACAACATTATTTTATTACCATCAATTGTGTTGAGTTTTATTCTTATATATATATTGACGGCCCATTCTTCATATATATTCAGATCGAACGGATGCGGGACCAACTCCTACCATTTGAACGCATACGAGCCATTCAAGAGGAATTGGCGGGGTTCATACTTGATGAGGTCGTCACGCCTGGCGGAGAACTCTTTAGATATCCACCAAAATGAACGATGACGATGTATGTGCCGATGACGATGTATGTGCCGATGACGATGTTTGTGTATAATAATAGTTGCTTAATTATTCATGTACTCGTATGTACCGATGACGATTTATGTGTATACCGCTCCCGATCGATTCCCCCTCGCTCCCCCCCTCCCGCAGAAATACACCCAGAACAGGGCAGAGGCAGAAGTCTACCGTGGCAGAGATTTAGGCCGTTTTCCTGCCGCGGCAGGAAAATGGCCTAAATCTCTGCCGCGGCAGAAGAACCTTTAACACCGGTTCCAGATACGAACCGGTGTTAAAGGGGAGGGGCCTGAGGCCTGCGGCAGCCCCACGTGCGCCACCCTTTAACACCGGTTCGAGAACCGGTGTTAAAGGGCCCCCCCCTCTAACACCGAACCCTCAACAGCGGTTGGGGAACCGCTGTTAGAGGGCCCTTCCAACCGGAGTTAAAGGGGGGCTCTGCACTAGTGGTTCCACCATCACATAGCCACATGTACCTGCACCTCGCCGTTACTAGAGCAAATGAATAAGCCAGCACATATTTGGTGAAAGCACCCACATGGAGCTATGCTATAATGTTTATCGATTATTAATGTCTATTTCCTCCGTTTAGAAATATAAGATATTTTAGATTTATGAAGTAAATGTATCTAGACATCTTTTAGTGTGTAGATTCATTTGAAATTATATACTAATTACAGGTGTCTAGATATATTAGCTTCGCTAACCTAAAACATCTTATATTTTCAAACGGAAGGAGTACTTTTATAGAAGTCTAGTTCACAGTTTGAAATTTCAGATTAAACTATAATGAAACTTGGATGCTCTATTCTTACAATTTCATTCTTGGTACGTAGATATTTACATATGATTCTCCACGGTGGATTGGATTAACTTCTGTAAAATTTTGGCAAATAGGACAACTCACACTTAATTCGAAAGAAGCTAACTCAATGCATAATAAATGGAATGCACAAACTTACCATGCGCAAGACCAAATAAAATAGCAAGAGAAGTAGAGAGTAGAGACACATGTGCACAATACAAACCGAGTTACGCGGAGAAACTTTCTCAAGGTGACGAAGAGGACATTCAGAGAGATTTAGAACTCTAACAATAGTCACCTAACAAACCAGTCCATAAGATAAATATGATTGTCGCATGAGCTTTATTTTCCCATAGGCACATCCAAAATCGATTGGAGAAGAAATAAACTAGTAGCAAGATGGCTCAATCAACTATACAAAAAAACTGCAGAGGGTGGAGTTATCCCCCCTTTTCGAAAAAAAACTACACATACAAACACATTTGCCATGAGACCATGACATCACATCAAACAAGGATAAGTCAATACAAGGATCATGCCTACTAGTTCCGGCAAGATAGAGACAATGAGGACACGGTTTACCCAGATTCGATCCCCCGATACGGCTAGATAACCCCTACATCATGTCTTAAAATGATTAACTAGATAACTACGAGGAATGTGGCCAAAGTCTAAACCCTAAAATAGCTAACTGAATAATTATGACGAATGTGGCCAAAGTCTAAACACTAAAACAACTAGAGCTTCAAAGATGTTTCTTGGATTTATGTTGCTATGTTATCATACTAGCATCTAAGGGCATCTCTAGCCAATCCCTTAATTAAAAGCTATAGAGGAGTGAAAATGAGTTTAGGGGGCTAAATTGGACCTAGTTAATCCCCTAAAATATTTACTCCTCGCGTCGACCGACTACTAAATATAATTGACCTTGGCTTTTCCAGGAAAATCTCCACCCCCACGCCACACCGAAACCCTCCCCCGCCTACGCCGCATCGTTGCCGGCATCGCCTCCAACGACCACCATTAGCCTCCGCTGCCACCCCCACAGCCTTTTCCTCCCTCCTGCCTCACTCCTCCTCGCTCTCCGGTTGCCACCATCACCAAAATCGCCCAAATCGAGCCACTGTGTCGATCTTTTCACCAAAAAACCCAAGCGATGACCTCCTCTGAGCCTCTTTGTCGACTTCCGACCGTCTCATAGCTCGGTCAACACTGTTTGATCTGTCACAGATGCCACACGACCTTGGGTCCCCACCACCGCTAGCCGCTGTCATTCAATCCATCATCGTCGAGTATGGCATGCCCATAGAGGAGGCCGGGCCGGAAGTATGTAAGATGGAGGAGGATGACCCGGTCTCTGCACATGTTGTCATCATTGTAGGAGCGGCGCCTGAACTAGTGGCTAATAACCTATACCATATTTTCTTGACAGGTTCGTACCAGATCGGATAATAGCCGGGTGCGGATTCAAATACGAATATACTACACCGCGGATTCGGAATGGAAACTGAGAGTACTCGGGACATAAACAAAATAAATCAGATCGGTTCATGGATAAGTAGAGTGGCAAACCGGACAACCAACACAAGTTTAACAAAACACTCATAGATTCAATAATACTAACACACTTGAATGAATACATATAACATGACCACGTGAACACATTAGTCAGTGTGGATGCAATAACACAAACACAAGGCTAAGATAACATTGATCCATGCTTCAATATCCTAGTATCATAACAAATTTGGACTTCATATCTTAGCTCTCCCTTCCCTTCTCTAGTTTGAGAGTCGACCGTCGGCTCCATGCTCTCTCTCAACTCTTCTACGGCGACACTGCTGCCTGGGGAGGGGAAAAGAGAGATGTTCAGCCTGTACAGAGTAGGGCTAGGTTCGGTTGTATGCCGGAGTAGGGCTTTATTCCCGTAGGTGGAGGCGAGGTTGCTGACCTTAGCGCCAAGATCTGGATCCATGTAGGGTGATTCTTCTTCCTGAGGTTCCTATGGTTGGAGCTGAGGATGACGGAGAGGTACATCGTCTTCCTCAATAAAGTTGTGTGTACTTGTGTTGGGAATATGCCCTAGAGGCAATCATGTATGATGATATTTCCCATTGTATTCGTAAAGATATTAAGTTGTTCTTGTATAAACATCTGATGTATATCATTGAATATGTGATTCAGTTGTGGAACTATACATTCATGTTGTTTGTACTAAATATCCTTGGTCATCGAGGTTGTGCTGGACACACAACTTAGACCAATGTGAAAGTCGGTTGATGACTCGGTTCCACTTGTCATGGGCATGGAGATGCTATTTCGACTTACACAGTTTCGGCTAAAGAGTTTAGCGAGTCGGATTGACCCATATTGAGGTACAACGAACAAGTTGTCATTTGTATATCTCAATCAATGTAATCCATAGACCTGAGGTTGTTGCACAGTCCGAGTTGAGGATCACCGACTTAGGTTTTGTCAAACGTTGATCCGTAATTAGGCAGTTATAAAGGCAGCGTTCGGGTCGACTGAGAATCAAGCTACATGATGTGAATAACCAAGATGGGATTTTGCCCCTCCTTGGAGAGATATTCTCTGGGCCCTCTCGGATGATATGATTCGGAAAGCATGTCCATGCATGACTCAGTTAAGTGTTAACCGAGGCGATCGACTAAGAGTTAGTCGGATGAATCACTTATCTCGGATCGATAAGAGAGTCGGACTATTTAAGGGATGACAAATATTCGCCTATAGTCTGATAAGATATATCATGAGGAAAAAGAGACTCAGACGCAAGTCACATTGGAAAGGCATGTCGTCAAGACTCTTTAGTACTTGGGAGTCGGCACGTTCTGCTAGGAGCCACTACCGACTGATCGATTGAGAGTCAGACTCCAATCGTGTCCAAGTTGCCATGAGCCTGCGGGGTCACACACTTAAGAGCGGGAGCAAGTTCGGATTGAATCTGAACCGGAAATCTGGTTGGGTTGGACCCGAGACGGATTTTGGACTGAGTCAGTGAGTCGGACTCATAGTGACAATATTATATGAGCTTTAGTGAATGGGCCACGAGTGAGCGGAGCCCACGTTCACTCCCTATATATAGTGGGGGGTAAAAACCCAGAAGGGTTGACGGTTAGGTCATTCCATGTGTTGGAAACCCTAACTCCACAGCAGTCCAGCTGTCGTATCGAACCTAGCAGTTCGCCGCCGGTGCTCCTCCTTGTACGTGTGGAAACCAGCAGCGGTGATGTACGATCAACACCAGGACAATCGTTTATTGGATCAGGATCGCAAGGACTACACTACATCAACTGACGCGCTTCATCAGTAATCCGCAACCGCGTGTCTAGTGGTAAACTTCGTGGCCTTCTACCTTAGCTAGATCTTGGGATCACCACGTTAGAGGAAAAAGTTTTGTTTTATCTCTACCTGGCCCAACAACTTGCCCTTTGATTTGGAGAGTTTCTCCGTTGTTGATTCTTCTGCTGACCGGCCATGGAGGCGAGGAGGAGGAGAAGATCTGCGGGGAGGTTTTTGGATATTGGGTTGCGGGTTTTTTTTGTCCTGGTGCTTTGGCACGGTGCCGGATAGTCGTCAATGAAGCTCGTTGTTGTGCTCCCATGGTGGAAGCCGGCGGTGGTTGCTTCTCAGGTGAGCTCCCTTCGCCTCAATAAGCGCCTTCAGGTCTGCAACTTCGGTCTTCTTATTGTCTTCCTCTTCTCGGCCGGCCTTGGTGGCGAGGGAGTAGGGAGAAGCGGCTACCTGACCGTGGCTATAGGATGTTGTGCTTCGGAAGCTTCTGCTCTCGGAGTTCATCAGCAGAGGACCAAGTGCGATGGTGTTTCCCATCTTTCCTATGCTTCTCATGGTCGAAGGCGACCCTCCAAGACCACACTGACGTGGTTCTTCTTCCTCCTGGCCTCGGGCTGATTGCGAGGATCTTCATCGATCTCGAAGCGGGATCCTTGGCCGATGTCTTATCAAGTGGCTTGTTCCCCGGTGATGGCGGCGACACCCGCCTTGGCAGGTCGCAAGTTTGCGGTGGAGAAGACCAGTGCCTTGATTGCCTTTTCAATTTTTGCCTTAAGGTCCTTTCTATAAAAGTTATAGCCTTGTCCATATTTTCGCTGTCCCTTAGGGGTCTGCGTGTAATTCTGTACCCACCACTTCGAATGGAGCTTCCAGGGCCTTCGGGTCTTTTCTTGTGAAAAAAAATTGGACTTCATATTCGGTGTAGTGACTATGTAAGCGAGATGATGTTTAAGGTTGATCTAGTCAAGTCACTAGCTACTAGTTGTGCTCTATTAGCTTGGACGTTTCGGATGAAAATCGGATTATTCGTTTTAAAACCAAAGAATAATTCTAATATAATTTTTTGGATACAGATATCAGGTGCTATTTAGACATGCCATACCCCGGATATGTAGTCCATGAGAGCATCTCCACTCGCCTACCCAGGAGGCTGATTCGGACGCCGAAATTACGTACGGACGCTGAAAATTGGTCCAGTCACGTACCTAGGGACCTCTTTTCGGCTGGATTTGGGTCAACTTTGGTCCGGACTACCCAGGCTGAACCCAGGATCCCGGGTACGCCATGGGGGGATGCCGGACGAAGTGAATTGGCCGACTGGACCAGCCTGTCAGCGACAGAAGCCGAGTCGCCGCCATCCTTCCACCATTTTCCTTTTTCCGCCCTCGCCGCTACACCCCTCCCGCCATTCTTCCGGCCTATAAAAGTTGTACATCTCGCCGTCTCTCTTCACAGTCCCTCACACCACCACAACTCCGACGAACTTCGGATGTTCGCACCTTTCTTCCTCCTCAACTCCGCCGAGAAGCCATGGCCGAGGGCCGACGCACGCTGTCTCCGTGGGAAGCCTGGCTGCTCCGCGAGGCGCGCTATACGGCGCCGCCGGACACTCGTCTCCCTGTAGGCTGGAAACTCAGCGCCGGCGGGATCCCCGTTCCGCCGGTGCCGAACGGAGAGGACCTCGCCGGAGAGATCCAGGCGGCTATCGCCGCCATCCAAGACCCAGAACTCGCCGGAGATATCCAGGCCGCTATCGCCGAGGATCAGGGAAACCTGGTCTTCTGGAGGCAGTTTTTCGCCGACAGGCGCCTCGAGGAACTCGCTTGACACGACGGACCGCCGGGCTCGCCGCCGCCTCGTAATAATGCGGCTTACCGCCGCCGCTGGTGGAGCGTTCCAGGGCGGACCCTCGCCGGAGTCATGGCGCACATCGAGGCCGGCAACCACCCCCGACCTGTAGTTGCGGCGTCCGGCGTCGACCATGATAGCGACCTTTTTTTAGTTATAAAATTCGATGTACTATGTGCCACTTGCCATAAATTCCGCGATCTAAGGTTCCCAAACGAATTCGGTGGGGCTATCCGCTTACATCCCTGTACAACTGTACAAGTCGGGTTGCGTGCGTGCCGTCCGGTTACCTGGACGGCGCCGACACCGACGCGAGCCCACGTTCTCCCCTCTATATATCTGAGTCTCCCGTCAGTGCGGCCGTGGACCAACCACGCCTTCACCTAGCAACAAGGAAGTTCCCTGCATTTTCGAATCCCATCGGCAGAGGATTTTCGCAAGTTCGGTCGAGAGAGATTTGAGTTTCGGGCATGGATAGGTTCGCCGCTATGGTCGCCGGCCGCCGCGCCGCTTCCGCTACGAAGGCCGCCGACGAGGGGAAGAAGGCGGGGGAGGAAGGGGACGAGAAGTACCTGCGGATCCAGCTGGAGGAGATCGTCATCGTCAAGGACGACGCCTACGACGCGCTCGCCGCCGCCACCGCCGCCGCGCACTCCCCCGCCGGCGCCAACGGCCAGTTCAGCGGCATCACCACCGCGCACTCCCGCGCCGCCGCCAACGGCCAGTTCAGCGGCATCGCCACCGCCACCGCCACGCCCACTGGGGCCGCATCCACCTACATGGAGAACTGCGCGAGGGCCGCGGCGGCGGCGCGCGGTGCGGTGTCGACGACGGTACCGGCGGCCCAGGGCGCGTGGACGACGGCGGCGAGGGGCGTTGGCTTCGACTAGACGTCCACCACCGCCATGACGCGCTCCTTCCCGATCGGTGTGTGGGGGATTAATCTCCGTACGTGAACTTGTTCCTATCTACTAGCATCGAAGATCGTGTCGGTGAGCTCTTAGCGTAGGTTTTATTTTCGCTTGATTGTTCGAGGATGTCGTTGGAGAGGAGGGGATCGGTTCAAGCTCGGATCCTCAAATCGGTTGTCTCGCTGTTCATGTTGCAATGTATGCCACTTTGATCTGACGGATTTGGTTTTTGCGGCGAGATCCGTTGACCGCGTTTCTGCCTAATTTTGCCTGCATCAAATAGTTCGAGGCCTTGTTATTATCACCATGGAATCAAGCGTAGAATCTAGTATCATTAACCGAACGGCGATCGAGAGATTCTGCTTGGTTAGTTTGATCATGGAGTATATGTTTGCCACTAATTTACGGCATGGAGTATTCGTGGTCACGTTCCGCATTTTTCGCTTTTCTGCGAGAGCTTCGACCGCTGCGCAGTAACGCGTCGCTTTGCTTGCTGGTGTGTTGCTGTTGTTGAGTCCTTGTTCCACCATCCATCCCCTGTACCTACGCCGTGCAGTTGCTAGAGCAAATGAATATCCAGCACATGTTTGGTGAAAGTGCACATGGAACTATGCTTACGTATAACGCTTATCAATTATTAATGTCCAGTAGTAGTCTAATTCAAACGATTGAAATTTTGAGATAAAACTATAATGAGACACGGGAGACTCTGTAGATCTTCATATAAACTCCTCCGAGTAAGAAATTTACCAAGGATTTTCACAATCCACGAACTTCCGTCAATTTTGTGGCAAATAGGCAAGAGCTTCGTCGATTTTTTATTATGAGGGAATACACAACATACCATGCACAGTAAAAACATAGATTGTGTCAATGCACAATTTATGTTGATCTAGTATACAAGGGAATACATAGATTGTGGCTAAAGGTTAAACCCTAGACTGGCTAGGGCTTCGAGCTTTGTGGCGTCTCTAAGCCGAGATCAATCCAACCCATCTTCAACATCCTACCGAATTAAGGAATGATATCTCTTAGTGCATCATGTCCTTTTGATTCCACGTGATTTCTTCTTATTTGGACATGCGTCTTGACGGGTACATTAGGGTTCGTGTGTCTAGAAGTTACCATGTATATAGAGGCTTCATCATATTGTCATACATATATTCATACAAATACAGATATATTAGTCGGCAGAATGATTCCCGTCATATCTTATCTTGCAAGATGTAGCCTTCACATTGGGTTAAATTTGATAGAAAGACGATCCAGGGGTTTGTTAAAATTGGTAACTACTCAACCTTCAAGTTTTTTCCAAGTCAGGACGTCTTCTCCGTGAGAAAAATATCCAACCCTTCAAATTATTCAACTAACAATACTGCAAATCCAATATTAGTTCAACTTTAATTGAGCAAATATCTAAAAACGACCAAGCTTTCAAGCAGCTGGATAAACTGAAGCAAGTGTAGAACGAACTTACGACTCATCAAACATTGAAGTTTATTCAACCATGTTTAAGCATGTGGCAACAAGATCGAAGAAAGTGTATCTAACACATCACCAAACAAGGTTAGGACCTCCAGACCGTGCATGATCATCGTCGTTTAGAATAAACCAAGGTGAAAGAGGGCCTAAAGGAGCCCAGGCACGCCGAGGAGTCCTTGATAGTGTTGCAGGGTGAGCATAGCCACCACGCGCAAATCTTGGAGGAATCTAAGAAATCCACATAGGATGACTAACCTTTCCCCGACCATCGTTTATGTTTGTTAGGGCGTGTCCATTAGCTCTTTTTGTTCTTTGCAAAAACCTTCCGATCCTAGGGGCGTTGAAGGACTTCTACTTTGCGTTGGTAGTGGCCTTGGAGCCTCTCATTCGGGTGTTCTGGCCATACATGGATTTCCATGCCCTTCTCAAAGGTCATTGATGTCGCCTAAAACGGGAGGGGTGAATAGGCGATTTAAACAAATTACGATTTCGGCTCTAATAAATGCGGAATAAAACTAGCACTTAATTTATCAAACACAAAACCTAAATATGTTAGGCTCACCTATGTGCACCAACAAATTATGCGAAACAAGAAAAGCAGCTATGTGATAGCAATATATATGTAACTTCAAGCATGATGGCTATTACAAAGTAAAGTGCATAACTAAAGAGATCGGGTATAGAAATAACAAAGGCATGCAAAAACAACGATGTGTCTTGAAATTTACACCCTTTGTGAATGCTATGCTCCGTTGGAGTAGTGTGGAGGCACAATGATATCCAAACACCACAATGGAGCATCATATTCTCCTCGATCCCTCCCATCAAAAGGGAAGTCCTTGATCCATTATGGGACTCTTGACTATGGTCACCACACCCTTACAAGATTGAGGAAATCTCCACAACTCAAGTGAAGGATCCCAAGTAATCGCCACCAAGGCCTCAATCTTGATAAATCCTCACAACTTAATTGGAGGCCCCAAAAAATCCACCAAGCCACTAATTTATATAGGGTTCCAAGAACCCAAGAGGAAAAAAGCTTCGAGAGTAACAAGCTCCGGGTTCCAAGAACCCCAGAGTAACAAGCTTCTTAACTTTCAACAACCAAATCCTCCATAGAGAACTCAAACCGATGCACCAAATTCAATGGCAAGAACCCAAGTGCTCAAGTCCTTCTCTCTCAAATTCCACCAAAGCTACAAAAATTATTGGGAGAATAAGAAAATAAGAACACAAGATTAGAACACCAAATTTCTCTAGGATCTAGATCCCAACATTTTCTTCACTAAGAATAGATATGGTTTGGTAATCTAGATCTCCTTTATATTTTCCCTAAAAAAAGATGCAAGAATCATTGGAGGGATATGGAGATAGGGAAAGCTCTTTAAAGTTAACAATGTAGGCGAGAGAATGTAAGAACCAACCTCCAAATGAGAAAGAAGGGGATTTATATTGGTTCCCCACGAAATATGATCATTACAGAAATTTTACACCATAATTTGCGATGCTCTAGGGGGCGGAATTTCCGGGGGCATACAGCGGGTTGCACCACTTGGTTCTTAGCCGAATTTTGAGAGGGCAAAAGTTAGCAAAAATAGCAGAAAAATGGTCATAACTTTGCATCCGGACCCCAATTTTGATGAGGGCGACAACCTTTAAAATATCATGCAGAGAAAAATCAAAATATGAGAGAGTTGAACTCTTCATAAAAGACGAACCGATAAACCTCCAAAATAAAAAATGCAATAAGTTTTTCATTTGAAATCCCTTTTTTGATGAACTTGAGCTTATATTGAAGTGAACCACAAGCTCCATAACCTCACATATATAAATACAAATAAAAACGAAAGAAATATGATGTCAATAATGCAAAGGTTTAAGCTCTCTATGAACGATGTAGTCAAGTTACTCACTCAAGAGCCTCTTGATAGTATGGATATTTATCCTATAAACCGGTCTCCCAACTAAAATCATGAGTCCGGTAAAATATTAAACCTATCAAGATCATAAATTTTCCTTGAGCATCCTACTTGAGCTTGATGACGATGACCTTGTTGAAAGATCACGGATGCCGCCTAGACTTTTACGATATGGTCTTAACAATGATGGAATAAAACTAGTGTTTTATTTTGTCAAGCATAAAGCCTATATAAACTAAGGTTCACCTATGTGCACCAACAACTTATGCTAAGCAAGACAAACAACAATGTAATAGCAAGATAGATTACTTCAAGCACGAAGGCTATCACAATGTAAAGTGCATAAGTAAAGAGCTCGGGTATAGGGATAACCGAGGCATGCGGGGACGACGATATTTTATCGAGTTCCTTTCTACAAGGAAGTACGTCTCATTGGAGGGGTGTGCGGTACTAAGAACACCAATGCCACAAGAGGACTCGCCCTATTTTCCCGAGCATCCACCGCACGGGAAGCACCTGATCCACTATGGGACACTTGAGGGCGGTCACCAAACCCGTACAAGATTGGGACAATCTCCACAACTTAATTGGAGGCTCCCAACAAACGCCACTGACGCGGCTCAACTTTAGAGGTTCAGTTGGGCGACCCTAAGAGAAAGGTATGATGAGCACAGCGGAAAATTTTCCCTCAGTTATGAAACCAAGGTTATCGAACCAGTAGGAGCAAGGAAACAACTCCAAGATGTTGCTAGCAACTTGGAATCCTGCACAACACAAACTCAAGACTTTGCCCCAACTTGCAGTGAGGGTGTTAATCTCACTGGTTTGCTGAAAACAAAGGATTAAACGTATAGTATGGAAGGTAATGGTGGATTGCAGAAAGTAAACAGTAATAGTGGAAGATGTATCAATGGTAAAGATTGGACCGGGGTCCACAGTTCACTAGAGGTATTCTCCTTAAGATAGATGACATAACATGTTGGGTAAACAAATTACAGCAGGGCAATTGATAGGACAGAGCAAGGCATAACAATGCAATACTAGACATTCATGATCCTATGAGGCTTGATTAGTCAATACAACAATATACATACACCTCCATCCAACTGCATCTATGAATAGTAATCCACCTTCAGGTTATCATCCGAACCCCCTCCAGTATTAAGTTGCAAGCCACGGATAATTGCTTTAAGCAAAGTGTGTAAGGTAAACAATACAATTGTTCCATGAACAAGAGATTGTTGTTTTCTCCCTAGTGGCAAGAACACATATACAACCTTAGAGATTTATGCCACTTCCCCAGATTCAATAGAGGCATGAACCCACTATCGAGCATAAATACTCCGTCTTGGAGTCACTAGCATCTACTTGGCCAAGATAGCTACTAGAAACGGAGAGCATGCAAGATCTCAAAGAACACAGACATGATAGAATCAATAAGGTATAATAATTAATCAATCTGACATAGTAATCTCAATATTCATCGGATCCCCGCAAACACAACATGCATGGTTACAAATAGATGATCTTGATCATGAATGGGCCTCACAAGATCTAAACAATGATAGCACAAAGGAGGAGAAACAACCATCTAGCTACTGTATGGACCCATAGTCCAAGGTGGAACTACTCACGCATCATACCGGAGGTTGGCATGGTGAAGAAGAAGGCCTCCGGGATGATATCTCCCCTCTGGAAGGGTGCCGGGAAGAGATTCAGATCCCCTCCATCTAGGGACGATTGTGGCGGTGGCTATGGACTGTTTCGTGGAAGATTGATCGGTACTTAGGGTTTAGGTATCGGGGGATTTTTATAGGCGAAGAGGGAGGCCGAGGGGGTGCCTGAGGCGGCCGCACCCCCAGGCGTGGTCCAGGCCTGGCCGCGCGGCCAGGGGTGTGGGCCTCCCGAGGACCTCCTCCATCTCGTCGTCTGGCTCCGTGTTCCCCTCGGTGAAATATTGACTTTGGCTCCCATCCTGTCCAATTCCAAGAATATTCATTTTCTGGCTTTTCTGGAACCAAAAACAGAAGAAAACAGGCAACTGGCACTATGGCATCTTGTTAATAGGTTAGTCCCAGAAAACATATAAAAATACCTCAAAGTGTAGACAAAGTAAAGCAAAGGTGATACTAAACAAGCATGGAACATCAAAAATTATAGATACGTTTACGACGTATCAAGCATCCCCAAGCTTAACTCCTGCTCGTCCTCGAGTAGGTAAGTGATACAAAGAATAATTTTGAGGTGACATGCGCCATCACAATCATGATCAAACCATTTGCAAGCATTGAAAGCTGGGATCAAAGTACTCTAAACATGAGCATGAAAGATGAAGTTCTAACAATAAGACATAGTAACTATGTTGCAAGCATGAAAGGATACAAACAAAGATCATGAATAACAATGCATTGAAATACGTTTGTTTGTTTCACATATAGAAAACATATCATAGTGGCATTTAGCTTGTCCCTCATGGAGTAGCAAAACATAATGCATAGGACACCTTCAAAGTTCATAAGGGTGACTAGATACAAATAGTTCAAGCATAAGCAATATCAACATTATGAATCAATCAATAAGTTTTGGGACAATGCACATAGAACTAAGAATGGTAACTATGCTCTCTTAATTGGTGCCTAAGGATATAAGGTGGAGACTCAATATAAAAGAGAAAGAAAGGCCCTTCAAAGGGAAGCAGGGATTTCAAGTTTCAAAAAGAGCTTCCAAAAATTATGGTACTTGTTAGCTTTCAGCTCTCATTGCCCCTATCATAAGTATCTTTAAGTGATTAAGGTTAAAGTGAACAAAGTATGAAGTATATGCTTGACAAAGTATAAGTTGGCAATCTCATGTCCCTTGAGTACGAGGGCCGCTCCTCATGCTACTCAACTTTAGTTGTCGTAAAGTTATTGTCATAGTAAGTACATGTGTATCATAGAGAACCGCCAACGGGGTACCCCTTGCCCAATGATACAGGAGCTATCCCATATCAAAATGACAAGGCAAGCAGACAATGAGCATCTCAGCAATCTTCTTATTTACCCAGGGAAAATGGTGCTTTTTTCTCTCTTTCCTCTTTTCAATAACTCTTTTTTCTATCTCTCTTTTTTTATATAAGAAGAATGCTTCATAGATTGCTCACTATGGTGATGCTGCAAGTTCCCACCATGATTAGGCATGGCTTAGGCTAGCGGCCCAGGCGTTTATCAAACACATATACATAACTCCATGGACTTCCAAGCTCCCCTTTTATTTCCACCGACGACATCGATAAACAAAAGAGCATGATATCAACTGGATAAATATCCGAAAGTGTTGAAAGCGTTCCCCATGACAGCACGGTTCTGCTAATACCAACTTATAAGTGCAAGCATATACAACATAGATGACACAATGGTTCAAGTTTATTAGGGGCAAGAAAAATAAAGTGTGCCATCAAGCTTGTGAGAGCTTTAATCACTAATTTTTCATATAACAAAGTGACTTTTTAATTGGAAGGTAGATAAAACAAGAATTTACTTGAAATGGTGTAACACACCATGCATTGGAATTTATAGTGGACACTTTGGAATAACTTGGTTTCTTGGGAGTTGTATGCATGAGTAGAGCTTACTCAATACAAGTGGAGGCTAGCAAAAGACTGGGAGCGACCAACTAAGAGAGCAATAATGGCCATAATCATGTAGAGCGACAAAACATTATCAACTAAAGCATAAAGTGGTATCATAAGTCAAAAACTACATGATAGAGGCTATGGTGACTGGTTCATAGTCATAACATGGTGTGAGCATGTGCCAAGTCAACCCTAACAAAGCATTAAAGGAGAGTACCCCAATACTATGCTTTTGTATGCTAAAACAACGCATGATTCTTTCAAGGAACACTAAGTAATCTCAATTGTTTGGAACAATTCATGCTACAAAAATAATTACTATGCATAAGGTCAAAACAACATCTAGCATAACATGGTAAATTCTAAGCCACTGTCAAAGCAAGCTCACTTTTGTACCACTATAAGCATGAAACTTTCTACTCTTTTCCAACACCAATCAACTTATTTGAAACAACACAGTGAAAACGGGGGTCCAACTAATTCAAGCAAACTAAACAAACAAAAACCAAAAACAAAACTAAGACGCTCCAAGAACAACACAAATGTGCATGAAACAATAAAAATGAAGTGTCTAAAAAGACCTGCCATTTTTATTGATGAAGAAGGGGATGCCTTGGGCATCCCCAAGATTTGACGCTTGTACCTCTTGAATATTTCTTGGGGTGACAAGGGGTGGCATCCCCAAGCTTGATATTTTGTCCAATCTTCATCTCACTACATCATTCTACTCCTACACCTGAAAATTTTCCTTCATACAAAACTTCACACAATCTTCATTAGCAACATTAGTGCATTCAAAAGATTAGACCTTTGGGTTTTATTTAAAACAGCAAAACTTTCAATAAACACACAAGATACTATAGCAATTCCCTCAAAAAGCTCAATTTACCAAAGAGAACCCAAAAGGAAATCAATAAAGAGGAAAAATGCAAATAATGGCAGAAATCTATCAAAACAGACCAGCAGGTGAAAGCCGATTTTTTCGAAGACCTTCTGTTGCTCAAATCTAAAAGTATTGAAATAATGAAAGTTAGCTACCAACATGGGGGATTTATTCAGAAAATTACAGCTCAATACGACATACAGAGATTTTTCACAAAATTTTTACAATGGAGCACAAAAATCTGTTTCGGGACAACAACTTCCCCAAATCTTACTTCCCTCTCATTAGAGGTTATTATTGGCACAAAATTCAAATAAAAAGGATAAGGAGAGGTTATTAAAGAAGTAATAACTTCCAAGACTCAAGAAAACTTTTGGGTTATCTCCGAATAAGTACTTTTCTTTAACGCCTTTAAGTAAGGCACAAGAAGCAAGATCGAGTATTTTCAAATGAAGAAGCACTAACCTCAAATTTTTCTTTCACAGGGGGAGCAAAAGGTAACTTCTCTCTCCTCATAGGTAAGTGTCCAATAACTTTCTTGAATGGAAATTGAAATTTAATGGTGCCTTCTTTCATATCAATAATGGCACCAACAGTTCTAACAAAAGGTCTTCCCAAAGTAATAGGACAAGAAGCATTGCATTCAACATCCAAAACATAGAAGTCAACAGGGACATAAGCATTATTAACCATAATAAGAACATCATTAACACTCCCCATAAGTTTCTTCTTAGCATTATCATCAAGTGGGACATCTAAATAGCAATCTTCCAAAGGTGGCAAATCAAGCATTTCATAAATCTTTCTAGGCATAATAGAGACACTAGAACCAAGGTCACATGAAGTTTTGAGATCAAATTCATTCACTTGCATATTAATTATAGGTTCCCAACTATCTTCTACTTTACTAGGAATAGAAGCTTTGTGTTTCAATTTTTCTTCCTTAATTTTAATGAGAGCATCCGTAATATGTTTGGTGAAAGCCATATCCATAGCACTAGCATCAGGACTTCTAGCAAGCTTTTGTAGGAATTTAATCACTTCAGAAATATTCCAACCATCAAGATCAAAAACAAACTTAGCATCACAGGTAGTAGACTTAGGCATTGTTGTCGGAGGAATAGGGACTTCTTGTGGTTTGGTAGCATCCATATTGGTGGTGGTAATAATACAAACACTATTGTTTCTAGCAATTTCTTCTTCTCTTTCCCACTTAGCATGCAATTTAGCTAACAGTCTAACATTTTCATCAATAGTAACTTGTATGGCATGAGTAGAAGCAAAGGTACTTTCCAAGGTTTCAGGTTTAGCAGCCATCTTATTAATCAAATAGGATTGAGCTTCATACAAAGATGAAATATTTTTCTCAGCATTCAAGATTTTGGACTGTAAACTAGGAATTTCCCTATTCAAATTCTCAAGTTGATGACCAATATTTTTCAAAATAGTAGATTGTTCTTCCATAGTTTTAGTGAATATTTTGTTCTGCTCATATTGCATTTGCATAAACTTTTTAGTGGATCTTTCAACTTCTAGAATCCTATCTTCACTAGGCATTCTAGATCTACCATGATAAGTATTGCTATTATTAGAAGGATTAGGCCTATAATTATTGTTACCATAAGCATTGTTGCCAAAATTATTATTTCTTATGAAGTTCACATCAACTTTCTCTTGTTGAGCAACCAAAGAGGCTAAAGGAACATTATTTTGATCAATATGATCTTTTCCATTAATAAGCATAGACATGATTATATCAATTTATCACTCAAAGAGGAGGATTCTTCAACAGAATTTACCTTCTTACCATGTGGATCTCTCTCAGTGTGCCATTTAGAATAATTAACCATCATATTATCAAGGAGCTTTGTTGTAGCACCCAACGTAATGGTCATAAAGTTACCTCCAGCAGCTGAATCCAACAGATTTCTTGAAGAGAAGTTTAAACCTGCATAAAAAGTTTGGACAAACATCCAAGCGGTCAGTCCATGAGTGGGACAATTCTTTACCAAAGATTTCATTCTTTCCCAAGATTGAGCAACATGTTCATTATCAAGTTGTTTAAATTTCATTATTTAACTTCTCAAATATATAATATTAGCAAGAGGATAGTATTTTCCAATAAAATCATCTTTGGACTTAATCCAAGAATCAATACTATTTCTAGGCAAGGATAGCAACCATTCTTTAGATTTTTCTCTCAAGGAGAAATGAAACAATTTGAGATTAACAATATCACCATCTATATCCTTATATTTTTGCATCTCACAAAGTTCGACAAAGCTATTCAGGTGGGCAGCAGCATCATCAGAACTAACACCAGAAAATTGCTCTTTCATCACAAGATTCAGAAACGCAGGCTTAATTTCATAAAAGGTAGCATCAGGAGCAGGTGGAGCAATAGGTGCACTCAGAAAATCATTGTTGTCGGTGCTAGTGAAGTCATACAACTTGGTGTTCTCAACAGGATTCATTTTTGCAAAAGTGGAGCAAGCAAACAACAGCAACTAGAGTAGGAACTAATTTTTTTGTGTTTTTTATAACAGAAAGCAAAACCAAGGAAACTAATTTTTTTGTAACTTTTGATAAAAGAATCAAGCAAAACAAGGCAAAAGAAACCAAGCAAAACAAAAACAAAGTAAAGAGAAAGGTTATGAAGGACTCCCCTTGTGAGGTTGTCCTTAAATCCCCGGCAACGGCGCCAAAAAATATCTTGACGCGGCTCAACTTTAGAGATTCAGTTGGGAGACCCCAAGAGGAAGGTATGATGAGCACAACGGCAATTTTTCCCTCAGTTATGAAATAAAGGTTATCGAACCACTAGAAGCAAGGAAACAACTCCAAGGTGGTACTAGCAACTTGGAATCCTACACAACACAAACTCAAGACTTTGCCCCAACTTGCAGTGAGGGTGTCAATCTCACTGGTTTGCTGAAAACAAAGGATTAAACGTATAGTGTGGAAGGTAATGGTGGATTGCAGAAAGTAAACAGTAATAGTGGAAGATGTAACAATGGTAAAGATTGGACTGGGGTCCATAGTTCACTAGAGGTGTTCTCCTTAAGATAGATAACATAACATGTTGGGTAAACAAATTACAGCAGGGAAATTGACAGGACAGAGCAAGGCATAACAATGTAATACTAGACATTCATGATCCTATGATACTTGATTGGGCAATACAACAATATACATAGACCACCATCCAACTGCATTTATGACTAGTAATCCACCTTCAGGTTATCATCCGAACCCCTCCAGTATTAAGTTGCAAGCAACGGATAACTGCTTTAAGAAAAGTGTGTAAGGTAAACAATACAATTGTTCCATGAACAAGAGATTGTTGTTTTCTCCCTAGTGGCAACAACACATCTACAACCTTGGAGATTTATGTCACTTCCCCAGATTCGATAGAGGCATGAACCCACTATCGAGCATAAATACTCCCTCTTGGAGTCACTAGCATCTACTTGGCCAAGATAGCTACTAGAAACGGAGAGCATGCAAGATCTCAAACAACACAGACATGATAGAATCAACAAGATAGAATCATTAATCAATCTGACATAGTAATCTCAATATCCATCGGATCTCCGCAAACACAACATGCATGATTACAAATATATGATCTTGATCATGAACGGAGCTCACAATATCTAAACAATGATAGCACAAAGGAGGAGAAATAACCATCTAGCTACTATATGGACCCATAGTCCAAGGTGGAACTACTCACGCATCATACTGGAGGCTGGCATGGTGAAGAAGAAGGCCTTCGGGATGATCTCTCCCCTCCAGCAGGGTGCCGGGAGGAGCTTCAGATCCCCCCGATCTAGGGACGATGGTGTGTAACACCCCAAAATATTAAGCAAGATTATCAAGTTCTAATCACCCAAGTTTAGGGTTAACAAAAACTTTTATTATTAAAATTAATATGAATGCATGTGTGTGTGTGTGATTAATGCATGAATGCTTGCAATGCCATGATTGATTGCTATGAATGTTAAGGATTGGTTTAAAGATGAATACAATATCATCCAAATCATTTCTAAATAGAATCAAATGAAGAGAAAATCAAATATAAGAAATATGAGCAAATGGTCATTTTTGCCAAACTTGTTCACTAGACCACTTTGGGTGTTCCTAGTCTAAGATTTCTAACAGAAAGAAATCCAATTCTTTTCACCCCTT
The DNA here is from genome assembly GCA_916181665.1 of Avena sativa. NCBI lineage: Eukaryota > Viridiplantae > Streptophyta > Magnoliopsida > Poales > Poaceae > Avena > Avena sativa. The sequence goes on along the minus strand of OV702297.1, from coordinate 364,568,537 downwards.
TCTAGACCAAGTAAAAGTGAACCCAAGCCCACTTTACAAACCAACAGAAACAAATTCCAAATCTATTTAAAGGACAATTCAAAATTGAATCCTTAATAGGTACTAAGATCTCCATTTTCAAAAACCAACCAAACCACTTCACCTTGACAAACCCAGGCAACCTCAGACTACCAAACATGTGACCAAAGCACTCACTAAGATTCAGCCAAAAATTCAAATCTAAATTTCATGCGGCCATTTCATCAAACACTTGGTGAGCACAGTAACAACTGCCTAACTTCTACTGTTCTTGATCAATGCCTTGTCCAATTCTTGTCCCCAATTCACTCCCCTTGTCACCCCTAGCACCCAGCACCGCATTGAACAAGCTATCCCTCTACCCTTTGCACCAGTGTCGCGCCACCGAGCCACCATTGTCGGATGACCATGGACATCACACAGGAGGAAGCGTCGCACCGTCCATGATGTCTAGGAGGCAGGCCACCGTCCACCGCCACCCCTGTCCAACCCTCCAGCGCAGCCAAACCCTGGACCACCGGAAAATAGCCGTGCCCATTTCTCTACAACCATGCCGAGAGCACGCCAGAGCGCCACAGTCGACACGCGTGCACACGCCGCGCCTCGCTCTCGCCGCGCTTAACTGCACGCGCCATGACCCTAACTACCTCCCATACACGATTGTTCGTCGCCGCGCGACCAGTAGCACCTGTACGCCATCTCTAACACCGTCGTTCCCACACAGAGCATGGACCGCGCCTGACCGTTCTCGACCGCCCCTTGCCGTGCCATTAAGCCAGTGACGACCGCCAGGGAACACCCCACCGCCCTACGCCCTTTGCCATGCCTTTAGCTCGATGTACTGACGTCGTCGGAGGATCCTGACCATGCCGCACTGCCCCTCTCGCTGGTGTATAAATAGAGGCCACCCCCGCCTCAATTCTTCACACCATCTCACTCCCCTCTCTCTCAGAACCACCCCTGACCTTTCCCCGAAGCAAGGCGAGCTCCGCATCGCCAGAATTTCACCGAAGTCCGCTGCTGTAGAGGAGGAGAGGAGCCACGGATTGGAGCCACCCCAGGAGCTGCCACGACCACCATTCAAACCGCCGTCATTGACAACGTCATTCGCCCCCATTGCCGACCCTAGCTGGAGCCCAGGTGAGCCACCGCGTACCCCCACCGTCGCCGTTAGGTTTCGGTCTCGTCGGAGCTGCTCGACGGAGATGAGGCACCTCAGCCGTAGATCATAGTCTAATCTTAGGGCTTAGATTGAAAGGTACCGCTTCGTTTAGATTGAGTCGCTGACGCCTGGCCCCTGCTATCAGCATCCCGCTGTGCGCGCTGTGCAGCTGGGCCGGACCAATAACATTCCCGCGCGTAGCCTAGTAATTCAAATAGATATTTTCCAATTTATTCAAACTCTAGTTCAGTCAGTAGATTCAAAAATCAATTCAAGGATATTCACTGAACCAAATTTTGCTAGAAAGGTATTCAAATTATCAATCCAAGCCCGTTGGATTCAAACCATTTTAAATTATAGATCACCTATACCAAAAATAACAAGACAGAGGATTTTCCACATTCATTTTATTTCAAAAATCAACCATAAATGCTTTTGAGTTGATTCCAACTCTCAAAAATCACATTTGACAAGATCTATCTCAATATGTAAAAATATTTAGGTTTACATGCAGTGATATTGGACTAGTACTAAAAGAATGCCCCTTAGGCATTTCTAGTCACTTTATTTATATAAAATAGTAATTTTGAACTTTATAAAGTATGACCACCACTTTAAATCACATTCCCAAGTATTAGAATATGTGGTGATGACATTTGTCAACATGATCCCATATTTTAATTGGAGAATATTAAATCTTAAGTAGTTTTCAATGAGTAGAAATTACTTTCCCAAAATAAAATAAATAAGACTAGGTCTTTATTTCATGTGATGATTGTGATGATGCTAGGTCATCTAGTGTGATCCTTTGTGTGCTAAATAGAGTAATTAAGTATTGTTTGGTGATTGTATACCTTGTATTTATTTATACACGCTAGTACCGACCAAGTCTACGAGGAGGAGGAGTACTACGAAGAAGAAGAAAACATCAACCACTGCACTACTTAAGGCAAGCTATTACTGGCAAGCTAGAAATTTGCAAGCTTAAATATGCAAGCCTAGCACTACAAGTTAACTAGCAAGCTAACACTTGCAAGCTATCTAATGCAAGCCATCTTGTAAAGCTAACACTTGCAAGTTTCTTAACCTATGAAACATGCTTTAGGCATGCTTAGGTTATGCAACCTTGATCATACCAAACCCAAGTTTTACTTGCAAGCTTTATTCTTTTATCTTTATCAAAGTTCTTTACCTTCCCTTAGTAATTTGTGAGTTTTGGAAAGTTACTATAGGTAGCATAAAGAGCATAAAACTAGGCCTAAGTTAGTTAGAACTAGATGTCATACTGAGGCATGAGATTAGATTTGGATAGTCACACTTGATTATCACCCTTCATTAGTGAATACCCTCAATTTTAGTGGCTAGTGCTAAGCATAAAATTTGATCACTTTAAATGGGAATACTTAGTGAAAATGATTATGAAAACCTTGGAATCAAGATTCATTCTACTGAAATGTTTTGACATGTGTTATGAACACCAGATGATTTAATGATGAAAATGTTGAGGCATGAGCCTTAGCCCTTTTTAAAAATTGATGGTTGGGTTCGGATGCGATACCATTCCAATTTTACCGTACAACCACAATACCCGAATTTGGGTAGGGCTCGACTGGAAGTTTATATGTCTTAGTATGGGTTCCCTTGCGGAAGAGGTTTGAGCTGAGGCTACCTCGTATGAATGTCCACATGTGAAGTTCCCAAGATGACAGATGGTCATGGTTGGGAGGCCAAACTCATAGGGGAGGTGCCTATACTAGGGTGTGTAATTGAAAGGTTAGGATTGATTATCCGCATACTAAGTATGATGACTCAGGATTATTCCTGACGTATGTATCGAATGTTGTGGTGAAAGTGTACAATCTCTGCAGAGTGTCAAACTATTCGAATAGCCGCGTCCGCGGTTATGAACAATTGGAGTGGCCATACTGTTCCGTCATCAGATGTTTTCAAAATGACTTGTGAAATGAACTATGACTTTGACTTGACCACAACAGGGTTGTGAACATGAAAACTAAGTTCCCACTTAGGTGTTGTAGAACATTGAACTAGTTTCTTTACTTCTAAACTCAATTGAGATAAACCTGCCTTTTTGCAAATAAACCTAGAGCTTAGGATTCCTACTAGAACTACTTTACTTGTTAGTGATAGTTTGCGAGTACTCATGGATTTGTCCCTGGATATTCCTATGGCCAGACTATGAGGAGGACTACCAGGATGATGGACAGCAGGAAGTCTACGACAACTAGGATCATCTCCCATTGTCAGCATTGCCTGTGACCCTGAAGATGGAGCCCCGACCATGCTAACTTTATTATTATTCTGTTGTGTTGATTGTATTAAGACTGGATCATGAGATCCTTTATTTGTAAGACCTTTATTATGGTTTGTAATGGATGATAAATTATGGTACCAATCTATTATGTCTCGCAAAAATGGTAATCCTGGGGTTGCGATGTATGGCATAACAGGCATCTAGGATCAAAAATCCGGGTGTTGACAAGTTGGTATCAGAGCCATCCTGACCATAGGATACCCTAGTTAGAATGGACGCTTGAATCAAAAACATAGTTTCAAAATAAAATAAGTGAGTATTTATGAAAACCTAATCTCATTCTTATCACTAAGATCCTTTCAATAAAATTCATGTTCCTCAAAAATTCTTGCAATCCTATATAAAATTTGACACACTTGATCACCTCACTAACTTACTCATCCTACTTCTTATAGATGGAAGTCAAGTATAGCAAGTTCTACCAGTTGGGCAACGGAGGAGAGCTCATCTTCGAGCGCGATTTAGACCAACTCTCGGAACTTCTTGAGTGCCCGCACCCCGAATTCTTTGGAGCACAGCTCAATGATCAGCAAGGAGGAGAACTACAGTGGCTGATAGTTGCAAATCTCATAGGCAAGATGGAGGCACCCACCTTAGAGGGGATCCAATTCATCTTGAGGGAGAACAACTGGCTAGACGGACTCGCCAGGGCTATGCAGGAGGCTCTTGCCCGTTTGTGTGGGCAAAGCATCAACCAGGTCAAGGGCACTTGCTTTGAGTACTACGCAAGGTGTGATGCAATGGGACAACCATTGGAGGTACCAGGACATCCAGAGCTGAAGCATCAGGTGGATCACCTCGCCTTCATGATGTATGATAGGCATAAGGAGTTGGACAACGCCCGCGCCTACGCTAGCCACAACTATGCCATTGTAGTCAAGAAGGACCAGACCCTCGCCATCCTTGTGAAGGAGCGCAAGTCACGTCGTCGTCGGCTGGAAAGAAGGATCACATCATTTCCCGCCTTCGTCACAAAGTGTCAGACTTGGAGGAGACCATCCATGAGCGGGACATGCAGCTTGATGAAAGGGAGAACGAAGGGGAAGATATCCATGGAGATCCCTACTTCTACCTCAGCGATGATGATGACTACCTAGAGGACCTCGACATGGACTTCCACACTGATGATGATGATTCCGCCTTCATTGATGATGAAGAATACACCGGTTCTGATGAGTAGTAGCACTTGAGCACTATCGTAGGTGTGAGATGTATCTGGTCCCAATGTATCATAGCTTCACAGAATGGTTCCTAAAACCATCTGTTACCCTAGTGTGGTGTGTGTTTGTATTGGGTGCTATGAATGAATGAATGAATGAATGAAAAGCAAGTTGCTAGTTGGAAAAACCAGAGTCAAACTCAAAGTTTAAAAGCTTTTCAAAAACAAAACCCCGAACCTTAGAATTTCCCTCTTGTCTCATGATCTATCTCAATCTTCATATGCCTCGCGAAGGGAGCAGTTCATCTCAGGATCCAATGCTACAAATCTTGCAAATGTTGGTTGCTGACCGTGAAGCTGTATGAACCGAACATCAAGCCAATCTAGCCACCCTTCAACAGATAGCTTAGATGTTCAATAATAATCAAGGCCATGGAAACCAGGATAACCATGGATCCAAGCTCAAGAACTTTCAAAACACCAATCCCCCCATATTTAGTAAGTCTGAAGAGTCATTAGATGCTGATGACTGGCTGCATACCATGGAGAACAACTTAGAAGTTGCAGGAGTGGAGGCCAATGAGAAAGTACTGTTTGCCACCCATTATCTGGCAGGTGATGCAAGAGCTTGGTGGAATAGCATCCGTACCATGAATGGAGGACAAACAATGACTTGGGATGAATTCAAACTCAAGTTCAGGCGAACCCATGTGCCACCAGGTTTGATTGTGTGGATGAGGTATGAATTCAAGGAGCTGAAGCAGGGAAGGATGACTATGGTAGAGTACCGTGACAAATTTATGTCTCTATCTAGGTATTCCCCTGATGATATTGGTACTGAAGCCAAGAAGAAGGAGAGATTCTTGAATGGTCTGCATGATGAGATGCAGACGGTGTTAGTCAATATCCCGTTCACTGACCTTCAAGCCTTAGTGAGTTCTGCAATCTAGATGGAAGGCAAGATCAACCAAGCTAATGAGAATCGCAAGCGCCGAATGATGCATCAACCAGGATCCCACCATACACCAAAGTATTGCCCCAACCCGTCTACATGATATGGCCCAATAAACAATCGACCCCCTATGTCCCGTCCGAACTATCCCAATCGTGGAGGAGGAAACCCAAGGCCCAGAGGAAACCACAACAACAATCCTGGCAACTCCAACAATTTCAACCGTGCACCGCCCAAGTTCAACAACAACAACAACACAAAAAACAACAATGCTGCCCCAAAGACTGGAAGCAATGCCTTGCCTGTTGTAGGAAAAGAAAAGTCTCAGGTTACTTGTTTTGAATGTCGAGTCAAGGGTCACTACTCCAACGAGTGCCCCAAGAAGCTTGTAGCAGCCAATGTGAATGCACCAGCTCAGCAGCAGCGCCGTGTTCAACCTGGAAGGAGAATTTCCCCAGGGAACTAACTCAACCGCAACGGCCGTCTATTTCACATGAATGCTGAAGAACCTTAGGAATCGCCAGATGTCGTGCTGGGTATGTTTTGTGTTAACTCCGTACTTGCAAGAGTGTTGTTTGATTCTGGAGCATCGCACTCTTTTGTTACAGAAGAATTTGCATGCACTAGTAAGATTCAACCAACAAAATTGAAGCATGTTATGATAGTTCAAATACCTGGTTCAACCACCAAAGCTAGACAAATTTGCAAGGCCATACCTATCAGAATCCATGGAATAGATTTTTATGCTAATATAATAGTACTTGGAACCAAAGGTTTGGAAGTAGTACTAGGAATGGATGTCGAAACATAAAGGATTAATCGATTGTGCCAGGAAATCCATAACCATGACTAGTACCACTGGAGTATCAGTAGAGCATGTATCAGAAACTTTGCCCCGTCAATTCAAGTGCAACAAGAGTCTAGCCCAACCAACCATTGACCAAGTCAGAGTAGTCTATGAATACCCCGACGTATTCCCAGATGAATTGCCCGGTATGCCCCTAGATCGGGATATCGAGTTTATCATTGAACTAATCCCTGGAACTGGACCCATAGCTCAGAGACCTTATAGTATGAACCCGTCTGAATTAGTGGAGCTAAAGAACCAACTGGATGCTATGCTGGAGATAGGTCTAATTCAACCAAGTGGTCGCCATGGAGATCACCTGTTTTGTTTGTGGATAAGAAAGATGGAGGTAACCGTTTGTGCACGGATTATTGGAAGTTGAATGATGTCACTAGTAACAAGTACCCACTACCGAAGATAGAAGACCTGTTTGACCAGTTGACCGGTGCCAAAGTGTTTTCTAAAATTGATCTTAGAGCTGGTTATCATCAACTCAAGATTCACGCAACGGATATTCCAAAGACTGCCTTCACCACCAGATATGGATTGTATGAGTACACTGTCATGTCTTTTGGACTAACCAATTCCCCCGCTTATTTCATGAATCTTATGAATAAGATTTTTATGAACTTACTGGATAAGTTTGTCGTTGTTTTTATCGACGATATTCTGATCTATTCCAAATCATAAGAATACCATGAGCTACACCTGAGGACCATCCTTGAAACCCTTAGAGAGCATCAGTTATATGCCAAGTTTAGCAAATGTGAGTTCTGGTTAAAGGAAGTAGGATTCCTAGGACATATCGTGTCGGCAGGAGGAATTGTTTTCGACCCTTCCAAGATTAAGGATGTTGAAGAATGGCAAGCACCAACCACTCAAACCCAAGTTTGTGCATTTCTCGAATTAGCGGGATACTACCGCAAATTTGTAGAAGGATTCTCGAGCATCGCAAGAACCATGACCCAGTTGTTGAAGAAAGATAAGAAGTTTGAATGTACGGAAAAATGTGAAACAAGTTTTCAGGAGCTCAAGAAGAGATTGGTGATTGTGCGTATTTATTTATAGACGCTAGTATCGACCAAGGCTACGAGGAGGATGAGTACTACGAAGAAGAAGAAAACTTCAACCACTGCACAACTCAAGGCAAGCTATTACTGGCAAGCTTAACTATGCAAGCCTAGCACTACAAGTTAACTAGCAATCTAACACTTGCAAGCTATCTAATGCAAGCCATCCTAGCAATCTAACACTTGCAAGTTTCTTAACCTATGAAAAATGCTTTAGGCATGCTTTGGTTATGCAACCTTGATCATACCAATCCCAAGTTTTACTTCCAAGCTTTATTCTTTTATCTTTATCAAAGTTCTTTACCTTCCCTTAGTAATTTCTCAATTTTGGAAAGTTACTATAGGTAGCATAAAGAGCATAAAACTAGGCCTAAGTTAGTTAGAACTAGATGTCATACTGAGGCATGAGATTAGATTTGTATAGTCACACTTGATTAGCACCCTTCATTAGTGAATACCCTCAATTTTAGTGGCTAGTGCTAAGCATAAAATTTGATCACTTTAGATGGGAATACTTGGTGAAAATGATTATGAAAACTTTGGAATGAAGATTCATTCTACTGAAATGTTTTGACATGTGTTATGAACACCAGATGATGTAATGATGAAAATGTTGAGGCATGAGCCTTAACCCTTTTTCAAAATTGATGGTTGGGTTCGGATGCACTACCATTCCAATTTTACCGTACAACCACAATACCCGAATTTGGGTAGGTCTTGACTGGAAGTTTATATGTCTTAGTATGGGTTCCCTTGAGGAAGAGGTTTGAGCTGAGGCTACCTCGTGATGAATGTCCACATGTGAAGTTCCCAAGATGACAGATGGTCATGGTTGGGAGGCCAAACTCATAGGGGAGGTGCCTATACTAGGATGTGTAATTGAAAGGTTAGGATTGATTATCTGCATACTAAGTATGATGATTCAGGATTATTCCTGACGGATGTATCGAATGTTGTGGTGAAAGTGTACAATCTCTGCAGAGTGTCAAACTATTCGAATAGCCGAGTCCATGGTTATGGACAATTGGAGTGGTCATACTATTCCGTCGTCAGATGTTTCCAAAATGACTTGTGAAATGAACTATGACTTTGACTTGACCACAATAGGCTTGTGAACATGAAAACTAAGTTCCCACTTAGGTATTGTAGAACATTGAACTAGTTTCTTTACTTCTAAACTCAGTTGAGATAAACCTGCCTTTTTGCAAATAAACCTAGAGCTTAGGATTCCTACTAGAACTACTTTACTTGTTAGTGATAGTTTTTGAGTACTTAAAGAGTACTCATGGCTTTGTCCCTAGCTATTCCTATGGCCAGACTATGAGGAGGACTACCAGGATGATGGACAACAGGAAGTCTACGAAAACTAGGATCATCTCCCAGCGTCAGCATTGCCTATGACCCTGAAAATGGAGCTTCGACCATGCTACCTTTATTATTATTTCGCTACATTGATTGTATTAAGACTGGATCATGCGATCCTTTATTTATAAGACCTTTATTATGGTTTGTAATGGATGATGAACAATGGTACCAATCTGTTATGTCTCGCACAAATGGTAATCCTGGGATTGCGATGTATGGCATAACAGGCATCTGGAATTAAAAATCTAGGTGTTGACATGGTGGCGGTGGCTACAGACTGTTTCATGGAAGATTGATCGGGTACTTAGGGTTTAGGTATCTGGGGCTTCTTATAGGATAACAGGGTGGACAAGGGGGTGCCCGAGGCGGCCGCACCCCCCCACCCCAGGCGCGGGTAGGCCTGGCTGCACTGCCAGGGGTGTGGACCCCCGAGGCCCTCCTTCGTCTTCTCTTCTGGCTCCGTGTTCCCCTCAGTGAAATATTGACTTTGGATTTCGTCCCGTCCAATTCTGATAATACTCATTTTCTGGATTTTCTGGAACCAAAAATAGAAGAAAACAGGCAACTAGCACTATGGCATCTTTTTAATAGGTTAGTCCCAGAAAACATATAAAAATACCTCAAAGCAAAGCAAAAGTGATACTAAACAAGCATGGAACATCAAAAATTATAGATACATTTGTGATGTATGTAACATCCCTAAAATCATGTTTCAAACTCATGCATATCATCCATGCATCCATTAACATATAGAGTTCATTTCAAACAAATCAATTCAAAAACAGGAGCATATGAGCTCATTATTTTATGTGATCAGCATTTGAAACAAATGCTACTCTCCAATGAGAGATTGTTGTTCATGAAACCAAAATTTGTTGTCTTATTGCTCTCAGGTTGTATTGCTAGATTTCTAAGATTTAAACCAAAGTTTCAAAAAAATATGATTTAAAAACCAATTTCAAAACCTATTCAAACTAGTGCTATGCCACTGCTTATTTTATTTTATTCCAAGTGACCAAGCCAATTCAAAGTGACCACCTGGTTTTATGCCTAGAAATGTGATTGTTGCACACTGCAAAATCCTGAAAAGATTTGAATTCAAATAGGTTTGAAATCATTTGAATTTGATTCCTGAAATTGAAAACAGAAAAAGAAAAGGAGAAAAGAATTAGAAAAGGGCCTGCGCCACCTATCTAGCCCAACGACGGTTTCAGCCCACTAAGCCCACCCGGGTTCCCCCTCTCTCTCTCTCACTCGCAGACGAACCCACCAAGTCACTGACCACCCGACCCCACCTCCTCTCTGTTTCAGTCGCTGACAAGTGGACCCTGCGACCACGTCGTCGTCGTCGTCAATCACGCGCGGCCGTGACGCTCGCTCCGCCGTTACCTCGCCACAGTCACTGCGGGCTTAATTGCCATTGATACCATGCGCGATCCTCGCCCCCGCTCTGGCTATAAGACCACCTCCCCCTCGCGGCCATTTCTCCCAACAAAGCTGTAAGGTCCCTCCTTTGTAAAGGAAAAGGATCCCTGTGATTGCAATGCTAGTCCCTGGATCAATAGCTAGCATCCACAGTTAAGATGTAATATCAAGAAACAAAGGTCATAATACAACTTTATAACCAGGAATAACATAATTTTATTACATCTTGCATAGCTCATTTGGCTATTACATTACATTGCAGCAGAATATCTATAAGCATGGGGTCCTTCATCTTCAAAGTGCCACAGGCAGACATGTTGGTTGTAGACTTTGTAATCCTAATCAACACACTTCACTAAATCAATCAAACCTGCAACATACAAGTTACAGCCACAAGGGTCAATACATTTGAATTGTATTGGCAAGTGATACTATGGTAATATAGTGGAGTCTATCATCTATATGCATTTGGCTAAGTGGAGTTGAGGCTTGCATTGCTCAAAATAGATTTTTCCTTATCATTTGAAAATACTAAGTTTTTGTTTTGACAAAACTTTTCCAAGGCATCTCCCAATCAAAGATTGAAAATTCTTTAACCCTTGTTCAAACCACAAGTTTTTATCTTAGAAATTTGAATGATGAGATTCTTGATTGCTTCCATGTCTTGATGCTCAAATTGTCCTTTACCAGGGACATGGCTAAGTACTTAGATTTTACACTCTGCAGAGGTGGTGCACTTTCCCCACAAGACTTGGTTTCCCAAGACAAGATCTTTCAGAAGCCTTCCCTTAGACCAAAATGGACGCGTTCCAACCTATCAAACTCTACCACCAACTGTCCATATGGCTAAGTTCTTGCAACCTATATGATCTAGGCAGAGCCCATAATGCCAAGTGGCTGCACTTGAAGCTTCTCAACATTTGACATCTCAAATCTCTTTGTTCCTGGGTGGCCATCCACAAGTGAGATACACAAGGTCAACCATAGACATGGGCCTTGTGAACCACTCAACCAAAAACCACCAAGCAATTACCATTCCACCCAGGTGATTCATTAACTTAGTTGTTTTATTAAACAAAACACAAGTCCTCAGACTTAGAAATTTTTCATAGTATGGATATATATTCCACCCTTGTCTTCTATTAGCTAGGCTAAGCTTGATAGTAGTAGGAATCTTAACTTAGGAAAATTTCTACTAAGGTTTCATCTACTAGGTTTTCCTATAGCAAGGTTTATACTTAGCAAAATTCCATGCAAGTTTTACTTAGAAAAAATCACTAATGCATAGTGAAAGTAATGGGACAAAAGTATGAAGCATCACTTGCCTTTTTGGTAGAGGGTATAAGTTCACTCCTTGTCCTTGCAACAATCACACTCTTCAAGTCACTACAATTCAATCAAACAAGGCACAAACTCAATCTACCAATCAAGCAAAACATCACATAAAATAACAAAGTCAAGGTAATGCATGCAAACATGCCAAGCTTTGTTTTATTTGAAAAAGTGGTTCCTAATGGGTCATAAACATTGGAAAACACCTAAGGGTCATTTTATAAAGTGGCAAAGTCATTTGCAAAAGGTTTCACTTGAAAAACCATTTTCAAAATAAAGTATCATTTTATGTGGTGTAGAAATATTTTTGCTAAGGCATTAATCTATAGGGTTCACAAAATATGTTTTCAAACCATAAAACTTGGTGTTTAGGGTCAGAGAGTTTAAAACAAAACATTTCCCAAAAGTTTTCTTCCAAAACCATTTTTAATAAATAAACCATATTTTTATTTGACTAGAAATGGTTTTAAATCAAAGAATCATTCTTTTGTTTCACCAAATACATTTTTGAATCCACAAAGTGTTTCCTATGGTCAGTAGATTCAAATCACACCATTTGCCAAAGATTTTATCCCCAAAATTATTTTTGAACAATTTTTATAACCTAAACAAGCATACAAATGTTTCTGCAAAAACAAACATTTTTCCAGAAGCTTTTTACTAAAAAAAATGGCATCGTTGGCTAGGGATTGTCTCACTGATTCCATTGATATAAAGTTTGTAATTTTTGGACGTGTGGATCAAAAGTTACAAGAGTTTCAAATCTGCATCTAAATCAGATTCAAATTTTGTTTTTAAACAGAAACTGGCCACGCGTCATGTTCCTATTGGGCGGTACCGGTTCGTCTGGATCACGTGTTGCAGGCTGTTGGATCTAACTGATATCGCACGGCGCAGGTTCACTCTTACCCCTTCGATCTCTTTCTTTCCTAGCCGCTGGATGATGATCTCACGGCTCTCAGGAGGTTGACCAAAGTCGGGCGGCGCAACGACGGTGGCTGGCGGCGGCGAGGTCAGATGGTGGCGGCGCTGGTGAAACAGGAAGCGAGAGAAGAGGAGGAGAGGCTCACCGTGATCGCAAGGACGTGGGGAAGCTTGACGTGCTGGTTGCAGGCGAAGGGGCGCTCGCGTGTGCTGGCGATTGCTCACCGGAGTTCGCTCGGTGTCGGGCACGCTCTGGTTGATGATGGAGGCGACGACTGAGGGCGCGCTAAGACAAATGGAGAGCAGGGTTAGACGCATGTGAGAGAGGAGAGTGTGAGAGTATCCGTTAGAGGGCCCGGGGTGGTCTGGGCTCACCAGGAGATGTCGCCAGAGTCGAGGCAGGAGGCGGCGATGCTCGGTGGTCGTTGTTGCCGACGTTGTGGTGCGCGCGCGGGTGAGCTGGCGATGCGGGAAGGTCCGCCAGGTGATGGGGATCATGGCTGGGTGCTCGAGGAGGCAAGAGGTGGCGTGGGCTGGCCGGAATCCTCGCCGGAGCATCGTCGGATAGTGGCGGTGTTTGAGCAAAATTCGCCAGCCTGGGGGCGTGTCGAGGAGGGGCGACAGAGGGGAACCAGAGAGGAGAGGGAGACGATTTATCGTGCGTGGTCGCAGCAAGGTTAAGGCGCGGCATTATGGCGAATTGATCGCGAGCTTTCAATGGCAGCAACGGCCGCGGCGTGGTCAGCGGCGGGTGGAAACGACGAACAGGAGGGGTGGGGTCCACTGTCAGCGTGAGAGAGGAGAGGAGAGGAGAGTGGGTCCATCGGTCGGTGTCTGCGTGGGTCAGTAAGTTGGTGCCAAACGTTTTCTTCGGGAGGGAGAGAAGCTGGGCTGGTTGGGCCTTGTGGGCTGCTGGGTTAGGTCGACTGGGCTGGCTCCTTCTCATATTTTTTTTGTACAGCAAGCTTTTCTTTTTCTATTTCCTATTTCTGTTTTGAAATTCAAACAACAATTCAAACAACAAAACAAACATTCAAACAATTCAAACATTCACCACACTTGTAATTGAATCTGGTCTATTTATCAACATAAACCAATTCCCAAAATAAAATAATATTTTTAATCTTTTTAGGATCTATTTAATAATTAAATAAAATAGACCTTAATTATTAATTCAAAAAGGGTTTTGATTTATTTAATAAAATCTTCATTTGAAATCTAAATATTTTCAAAACCAAATCAGTAGGTTTTATTTCAAAATATAGAATACTTGGAAAACTTGTTTAAAATAAAATAACATTTTTATTTTAGGGTCCATTAATAATTAAATAAAAATGGGCCTTAGTTTATTAAATCAAATAGGATTTGTTTTATTAAAAACTTTATTTTGAAATCTAAAATAAAACCAAAACACTTCAGTAGGTTTTATTTAAAATAAAATAAATAAGTTTTGGTGTTTATTTAAAATGGGAAAAGCCTTTACTTAAATAAAATTGGATATTAAATCCTTATTATTTTATTTAAATAAACTTTTACTATTTTGATCAAAACAAAATGTTTTAATTCAAAAGCTTGGCCAAGGTTTAATTTGGATCTATAAAATAATCTTTATTTATAAATCCACCTTTTCTTTTGAAAACCAAATCTTTTATTAAAAGATCCAAAAATAGTAATTTCAAATATTTTTAACTTTATTGTTTATTTAACTTTTTAAATCCCTTTAGGATTTTATTTGATCCAAATAGGTTTTAATAGTTTCCAATTGGATTCAAAAGTTTCTTCTCACCCTGAAAATCAACAAGGTTTTATTTTATTCATTTATTTTTCACATTACAAGATTTGGAAAATCTTGGGATGTGACAAAAGCCAGACAGAAATGCCCCCAGGCTGCCCACAATCGCTCTTGCACCGCCGCTGCACAGACGCACTCCGGTGACCAATCTCGGTGAGTACTGACTGCCCCCCTGTCTCTGGTTCAAACCATCGTGACCAGCATGTCCTTGCGCGTTCACTGATACCCTCTGTTTGCTTTCTCGTGACCCAGAGCGACGTATTCGTCCACACCCGCGAACACCTGAGCCGCCACTCGACTCCGACGTGCAATTCAGGTAAAACGAGACTGCCCCTTGCCTCCCCTTTGATACTGTCTTGATCACCAGGCCTTTGCGCATCTCCTAAACCATCTGGCTCGTGATAGGTAGATGCAGAGCCTCGGCAACGTCTTCGACAGCAAGCATCTGACGCCGCCAGCAACTCCGACGAGCTCCCTCGGCCACTACAGCGCTCCCCTTGACCAGCCATCGCCACCTTGAGCATCAGCAACACACGGCGAGCTTGGTAAGCCTCTTCTCGCTCTCCCACGTGATCTGGAGCGTTGGTGGTAGCTATGATAGAGGCGCCGCCGCCAGTCGCCGCCGCTAGCGCCGCTACTAGATGGTCAGGTTGCTTAGGATCGTTAGATCTAGATCCTGCGGATACGATAGATCCTAGGCGAAACGGTAAGATTAGATCTGGGCCGCACGTTTAAGTTAGATCTGACGGCTCACAGACGCGATCCTGTGCGAACCGGTACACGCCAATCAGAACGTGACGCGTGGCCAGGAATTAGATTTAAAATCAGAATTTGAATCTATTAGTTGTTTGATTTTGTTTTAGCCATAACTTTTGATTCCCACGTTCAATTTTAACAAATTTAATATCAATGGAATCAGGAGAGCAAGCCCTTTACAATTATGCAATGTGTTTAATGTTTTGTTTCTGTTAAAATGGTTTTATTTACAGAAACATGTGTAAGGCTATTTTGTGTATATAAATTATTTGAGAAATGTTTTAATGTTTAAAAAAATGTTGTTTGGCAAGTTTTGAACTTGTTTATGAACCAGTATTGTACACTTGTCTTGTTGAGTTTAGAAAATCATCACATATCATGTTGCATGCATCCATATATTTTGTATTTATTTGTATGTGATTTGTTGCTATGATTCTATGTGTAGATTTTGGTGCCAATAGTGATTGTGATTGTGAGGAGTGTAGCTACTCTCCAAACTACCAAGGCAATTGGTGCTTCATGATATTTTATCCCTATGTTTTCTACTAAGAATTAGAAATATTTTGCTAGTCTTGCATGTTATATTTTGCTTATATGCCATGTTGGGAAATCCTAGTAGTGTAGAATTGCTAGGAAATTTTCTAAGTTAAGATGCTTATCTATGCCATGCTTAGCCTAGCTATTAGCAACCAAGGGTGGTGAAATATACATGCTATGATGAAAATATTTCTAAGTCTTTGGACTTGTGTTTTGCCTAATAAAACAACTAAGTAAATGAAACACCTGGGTGGAATGGAAGGAATGGTTTATGTTGAGTGGTTACACAAGGCCCATTTCTATGGTTTACCTTGTGTATCTCACTTGTGGAAAGCCACCCAGGAACAAAGGGATTTGAGAGGCCAAATGTTAAGAAGCTTCTAGTGCAGCCACTTGGCAATATGGGCTCTGCCTGGATTACATAGGTTGCTAGAACTTAGCCATTTGGACAGTTGGTGGTAGTGGGATGATAGGTTGGAACGCGTCCATTTGGTCTAAGGGAAGGCTTCTAAAAGGTCCTGTCTTGGTGAAAATCAAGTCTGGTGGGGAAAGTGCACAACCTCTGCAGATGGAAGAATCTAAGTACTTAGCCATGTCCCTGGAAAAGGACAACTTGAGCATCAAGACATGGAAGCTATCAGGAATCTCATCATCCAAATTTCTAAGTAAAACTGGAGGGTGAACAAGGGTGAAGGACCCCAATGTCTATTGGAGGTTCCTTGGGAAAAGTTTTGACAAAGAAAAACTTAGTGATTTTGAACTAATAGGCAAAACCTATTTTGAGCAAAGCAAGCCTAAGCTACACTTAGCCAAATTGTATATAGTATCTAGTCCACCAATATTATACTAAGGTATCACTTGCCAATACTATTCCAGTGTATTGACCCACTGCGGCTGTAACTTGTGATGTTGCAGGTTACTCTGATGAGGATTAGGAGTCATGAGTCTACACTCAACATGTTTGCCTGTGGCACATGAAGATGAAGACTTTTATCTATTTACTTATTTAAACTCTTGTACTATGCATGTGGCCTTGGAGTTGTAAAGACTATGTTTGTCTCTAGAATGACTGTAATAATGACCTTTGTTTCTGTGTACTTCATCTTAAACTGTGGATGCTAGCATTGATCCAGGGACTAGCATTGCAATCACAGGGATCCTTTTCCTTTATAAAGGAGGGATCTTATAGATGGTATCAGAGCACTGTGTTGCCTGTAGGATTATGACCCTAGGATTGGAAACCACTAAGGAAAAATTTTCAACAACTTTTACACTTGTCTATTCTTCTCGTAAACTTTTCTAATCTTCTTTCTCATCTCTATTTGTAGATGAACTCCATCAACGAATCCGTAAGGAAGGGACCACTCATGACAATGACTTTGGAGTGTGAGACAGAATTTCCCAAGGCTCTCAAGGACCTCATGGTTGCAATGGAAATACATGGTGCAACTGTGTACAAAGGTTTTCCTGTGATGGATGAAGGAGTTGAGTACTGGTGGGTGCAACTTCACTTGTATAAAAACAAGGAAGACAACCACAAGGAATCAGGATTCTGCATGTTCACCAATTCAGTGGTGCACACTACATTCTTTGATTCAGCAAAGGATGCAGCTTGGAATACCATCAAAGAACTTGGTGATAGAGTCAAGTGCAGAATGCTCAACATCCAAAATGACCTAAAGGAAGAGAAGAAACATACCCAAGAGTTGGAGGCTACCAACCAAACCTTAAGAGGAGACATTATAGACTTAGTAATGGAGTCATGTGCTCAAGATAGAGTGATTGCTTCTAGAAATATTGTGTTAGCCAACATATTTAGTGAGATAGGATTGTAAGCGTACTTCATTAGTTGGACCACCACTTATCACCTTATTTTCCAAATGATGCTTAAAATAAGTTGAACCTTGGTTGTTGTAATGGATCCATGTATGCCATGACTTGTGTGTTTTGATTTCCAAAGATATGCATGCGATGTTTTGCCTTGTGTTTTATCCTAAATTGTGTTGTTTCTAACTTTTTCTATCTTATAAATAGATGCCTAATGTTACCATCAGCACTGTTGAGGAGTTCCAGGGAACTCGCTTTGGTCCTCGTATTATTGTGCTCACTAGTTTGCTCAATCTCCCTCTTCCTACCATCATGGTGCTTCCCCTCACCAAGTTTGAGAGGAAAGACCTTTGGGGCTTCAAGGTCAATCAGCCCGGATGCCAGACCGAGCCTACCACGGAGGCTATCATCTTCAAGCTCATGCACGATGACAAGGAGAGAGGTCTAGAGGTAGTCATGTAGGACTTGATTGGACGTCTGTTAGGGAGACACTCTCGACAGGTTAGAGGTACTCACTTTCACGTCTTCGGTAGACGTGATGAGGATGGAGAGGCCATCGACTTCGAGGACACTTCAAGGGAGACAGCGGAGCCGATTCGCCTATACCTCTAGGACTTAGAGGTTCTTCTTAGGCACGTGGACACTGATAGGACCAACTTCATGCTTAGCAATGACGAACTCCAGGTGCAGCTTCGTGCGAAGGACAAGCTCTTCGCGGAGCAAGATGAGATAGTCAAGGAGATGGAGGCAAAGTTCGAGAGCCAGGACAGAAAGTTCAAGAGTCAAGAGAAGCGAGTCCAAGATAGGAACAAGAGGATTTGGGACATGACTGAAGAACTGCAAGACAAGGACTTCGATCTCGAGCATCAGCAGACTGTGATTGAGAGGCTTCGTTCTCAGAAGAGGGCTCTCAAAGCCAAAGTAGAGACCTTGACCACCAATGTCGAGGAATACAAGACCGCTATGGAGAATGCAGGTCTTACCTTTGTTGAGGAGGAGGTTGATGCCGAGGAGTAGTGATGACTACTCATTTATCACTTATCTATCATACTTTATTTGAGTCACAATGACCATCCAACATGTGGATGGCTTGTTATTGGTGTGTTTACTTTGCAAACTTGTCGTTTTTGTTGTTGAACTATTATTATTATGATGCATGCTTGGTGTTTGTTTATGTGATGTATTGTGCATGATAGCATCTATGGGTATCTCATTCTTATCTCTATTGAATAAACCATAGATGCCTCCCCGTCGTGCCAATCCCAACCCCAACAACAACATCACCCCTGAGATGCAACAAATGATGACAGCTCAGACTCAGCTAATGCAAATGATGACTACGTTCATCCAGAACCAGAACAACAACAACAACAATAATAACAATAACAACAACAACCCACCGGGTTTTGACATGCTTACCAGGTTCTTGAGATTGAGGCCAGCAAAGTTCTCAGGAACAACTGATCCAATGGTGGCCAATGATTGGCTACGCTCTGTGAACAAGGACTTGGTAACTGTGGGCTGTACTGATGCAGAAAAAGTCAGATTTGCAGCACATTTGTTGGAAGGACCAGCTGCCACTTGGTGGGATAACTTCCAGATCACCACTCCCATCGAAGATGTGACATGGGCTATTTTTGAAGATGGCTTTCGTACTGCTCATATCTCATCTGGAGTGATGAGTCTGAAGAAGAAAGAGTTCCATAATCTGAAGCAGCGCCACCGCAGCGTGGCTGAATATATTGAGGAGTTCAACAATCTGGCGCGTTATGCACCGGATGAAGTTGACACTGATGCTAAGAGGAAGGAAAAGTTCGTGGAAGGGCTAAATGATGAACTGAACCTACAGCTATTAGTGGCCTATGTTCCCACATACCAGTCTCTTTCTAATAAGGCTGCTATTTTGGAGAACAAAATGAAGCAAGTTGAGAGTAGAAAGAGAAAGCACTCGGACAAGCACAGCTCGGGATCATCTCACAAGCGTTCCCATTATGATGATAGTGGAAGCTCAGGATCCCACAAGCATGGGAAATTCAACAAGCACCACAACCACAACCGTCATCATGACAACAAGCATCACCGTAGTCATGACAATGACAAGTACAAGAACCACAAGGGTGGATATAAGAGCCACCACAGTGGAAGTGGAAGTGGCAGTGGAAGCCAGCCTGTCAAGAAGGATATTAGTCAGGTTGAGTGTTTCAAGTGCAAGAAGATGGGGCATTATGCTAATGAATGCCCGGAAAAGAAAGTTGAAGGACCCAACAAGCCCAACCCTTTTCAAAAGGGACAAGTGAACCACATCAATGTGGAGGAAATCTATGAGGAGCCTGATGCTGTTGCTGGTAAGTTCAAACTCAATTTTGTTCCAGCATTTGTTCTCTTTGATACTGGTGCATCTCATTCATTCATATCAAGAGCATTTGTTGAAAGAAATGAACTACCGGTAGAAACTATTGGGTGTCCTATAAAAGTAAGTTCTCCTAGCGGAGAAATGATAGTGAATTCAGGATGTCATGATCTAGTCATAGAGTTTGGGAAGTATAAGTTTCCCGTTAACTTGATAATCCTAAACTCCCAAGGATTGGATGTCATTTTGGGAATGGACTGGATGACTAAGCACAAGGGAGTGATAGATTGTGTCAACCATACTGTCTCACTCACAACTCCAGAAAATAAAAGGATTAGATTCAAGACCAATTTTGAAACAAAAAGGAGTATGCTAAATTCTCTTAAGGGGGTTAGCATAGACAGTGTGCCAATTGTGAGTGAATATCCGGATGTGTTTCCGGAAGAATTGCCGGGAATGCCACCAGATAGAGATGTGGAGTTTCTTATTGATTTGCTAAAAGGATCAGGACCAATAGCAAAGAGACCGTACAAGATGTCAGTCGATGAACTGAAAGAACTCAAGAAACAACTTGGAGAGCAGTTGCAGAAAGGATTTATTCAACCAAGTTCTTCATCTTGGGGAGCCCCAGTTTTGTTTGTGGAAAATAAAGATAGAAGTCAAAGGTTATGCATAGATTACCGTTCACTCAATGAGGTGACTATCAAGAACAAATACCCTTTGCCTAGAATCAATGACTTGTTTGATCAGCTAGAAGGAGCTTGTGTGTTCTCAAAGATTGATCTTCGGTCGGGTTATTTCCAACTCAAGATAAGAGAGCAAGACATACCTAAAATAGCTTTCACCACAAGGTATGGATTGTATGAGTATATCGTGATGCCATTTGGTTTGACCAATGCTCCAACATACTTTATGAATATGATGAACAAGGTGTTCATGGAATTCCTTGATAAGTTTGTTGTCGTTTTCATCGATGACATTTTAATCTACTCCAAGAGCAAAGAAGAGCATGAAGGACATTTGCGTTTGATACTTGATAAGCTTAGAGAGCATAAACTATATGCCAAATTCAGCAAGTGTGAATTTTGGCTAAATGAAGTTGGATTTCTTGGACACGTTGTGTCAGGAGATGGTGTAGAAGTTGATCCTGCTAAAGTTTCAGCTGTAACTGAATGGGAATCTCCCAAGTCAGTGAAAGAAGTTCGTAGTTTCCTTGGCTTAGCAGGTTACTACATAAGGTTCATTGGGAATTTCTCCAAGGTAGCAAAACCTATGACAGAATTACTAAAGAAAGACAAGAAATTTGCTTGGTCTGAAGGTTGTGAACTCAGCTTTCAAGAATTGAAGAAGAGACTTGTGACAGCACCAGTCTTGTGTTTGCCAGATTTGGAAAAAGATTTCCAAGTGTATTGTGATGCGTCTCATCATGGATTAGGTGCAGTACTTATGCAAGAAGAGAAAGTTGTGGCTTATGCCTCGAGACAACTCAAAACTCATGAAGTGAACTATCCTACTCATGATTTGGAGTTAGCCTCTGTTGTCCATGCACTCAAAACATGGAGACATTATCTTTTGGGAAAGCGTTGTGAAGTGTTCACAGATCACAAGAGTTTGAAGTATATCTTCACCCAGAAAGAAAATAACATGAGACAAAGAAGATGGCTAGAACTCATCAAGGACTATGACTTAAGTTTGCAATACCACCCTGGTAAAGCAAATGTTGTAGCGGATGCTCTAAGCCGTAAGGTTTTTGTGAATGGCCTCACTAAGGGAGAACTGCCAGATGATCTATGTGCCCAATTTAGGGACCTCAGATTGGAGATTGTGCCTGAAGGACATCTCATGTCTTTGGATGTTCAACCTACTTTGTTGGACAAAATCAAGGAAGCCCAGAAGACTGATAAAGAAATTGAAGAGTTCAAGGAAAAGATTGGCAAAGGAAAAGCCAAAGGATTCCATGAAGACGAACAGGGTACTTTATGGCATGGGAAACGTATCTGTGTTCCACAAGATCCGGAGCTTCGGAAACTGATTTTGCAAGAAGCACACAACTCACCGTATTCCATTCATCCGGGTAACACCAAGATGTACATGGATATGAAAGAAAGATTTTGGTGGAATAATCTCAAGAAAGACATCGCCGAACATATTGCTTTGTGTGATGTATGTAGCAGAGTGAAGGCAGAACACCAAAAACCAGCAGGTTTGCTTCAACCACTACCTATTCCTGATTGGAAGTGGGACAAGATTGGTATGGATTTCATTACCGGATTACCAAGGACCCGGTCAGGATATGATTCTATTTGGGTAGTAGTGGATCGCCTAACTAAAGTGGCTCATTTCATACCCGTGAAGACAACCTATACAAGTGCTAAGTTGGCCAAGATCTATATGAGTAGAATTGTATGTCTACATGGAGTACCCAAGAGTATTATGTCTGATAGAGGAACCCAATTCACTTCTCATTTTTGGAGACAGCTACATGAGTCATTGGGAACGAGGTTGGAATTCAGCACTACTTTTCATCCTCAAACTGATGGACAAACAGAAAGGACTAATCAGATTCTTGAAGATATGTTGAGGGCATGTGCCCTAGACTATGGAGCCAGTGGGGATGAAAGTCTGCCTTACGCAGAATTTTCTTATAACAACAGCTATCAAGCCAGTATTGAGATGGCACCATTTGAATTTCTCTATGGGAGAAAATGTACCACCCCATTGCTATGGAATGGTGTGGGGGAAATAAGTTTGTTCGGACAAGAACTTATCAAAGAAGCTGAAGAGAAGGTCAAATTGGTTAAGGACAGATTAAAGATAGCATAGTCTCGACAGAAGAGCTACGCAGATCCTAAGCGTAGAGAAGTCATCTATGAAGTTGGTGATAGAGCCTATCTTAGAGTGTCACCACTTCGTGGAGTGAAGAGGTTTGGAGTCAAAGGGAAGTTGGCCCCAAGATATGTTGGACCATTCAAGATTCTAAGTCATAAAGGAGAAGTTGCTTATGAAATTGAATTGCCAGAATCTTTGTCAGCTGTTCATAATGTGTTTCATGTGAGTCAGCTTAAGAAATGTCATCCAGAAATGGAAGAAACTTCTTTGAAGGATACTATACCTTTGGAAGAGGTTCAATTGGAAAGTGATATCACTTATGAAGAGAAACCTATCAAGATTCTTGAGACTGCAGAAAGAGTCACACGGACTAAGACTATCAAGTTCTGCAAAGTTCAATGGAACCATCATTCCGAAGAAGAAGAAACATGGGAAAGAGAAGATGATCTTCGGAAAGACCACCCTCACCTATTTGCTAGCCAATCCGAATGTCAAGGGCGAGATTCACCTTAAGGGGGTTAGATTTGTAACATCCCTAAAATCATGTTTCAAACTCATGCATATCATCCATGCATCCATGATCATATAGATTTCATTTCAAACAAATCAATTAAAAAACAAGAGCATATGAGCTCATTATTTTATGTGATCAGCATTTGAAACAAATGCTACTCTCCAATGAAAGATTGTTGTTCATGAAACCAAACTTCGTTGTATTATTGCTCTCAGGTTGTATTGCTAGATTTCTAAGATTTAAACCAAAGTTTCAAAACAAATATGATTTAAAAACCAATTTCAAAACCTATTCAAACTAGTGCTATGCCACTGCTTATTTTATTTTATTCCAAGTGACCAAGCCAATTCAAAGTGACCACCTGGTTTTATGCCTAGAAATGTGATTGTTGCACAATGCAAAAATCCTGAAAAGATTTGAATTCAAATAGGTTTGAAATCATTTGAATTTGATTCCTGAAATTGAAAACAGAAAAAGAAAAGGAGAAAAGAATTAGAAAAGGGCCTGCGCCACCTATCTAGCCCAACGACGGTTTCAGCCCACTAAGCCCACCCGGGTTCCCCCTCTCTCTCTCTCACTCGCAGACGAACCCACCAAGTCACTGACCACCCGACCCCACCTCCTCTCTGTTTCACTCGCTGACAAGTGGACCCTGCGACCACGTCGTCGTCGTCGTCGTCAATCACGCACGGCCGCGACGCTCGCTCCGTCGTTACCTCGCCGCAGTCACTGCGGGCTTAATTGCCATTAATACCGCGCGCGATCCTCGCCCCCGCTCTGGCTATAAGACCACCTCCCCCTCGCGGCCATTTCACCCAACAAAGCCAGACAGAAACGCCCCTAGGCTGCCCGCAATCGCTCTTGCACCGCCGCTGCACAGACGCACTCCGGCGACCAATCTCGGTGAGTACTGACCGCCCCCCTGTCTCTGGTTCAAACCATCGTGACCAGAATGTCCTTGCGCGTTCATTGATGCCCTCTGTTTTCTTTCGTGACCCAGAGTGACGTCTTCGTCCACACCCGCGAACACATGAGCCGCCGCTCAACTCCGACGCGCAATTCAGGTAAAACGAGACCGCCCCTTGCCTCATCTTTGATACTGTCTTGATCGCCAGGCCTTTGCGCATCTCCTAAACCATCTGGCTCGTGCTAGGTCGACGCAGAGCCTCGGCAACGTCTTCGACAGCAAGCATCTGACGCCGCCAGCAACTCCGACGAGCTCCCTCGGCCACTACAGCACGCCCCTTGACCAGCCATCGCCACCTTGAGCATCAGCGACACACGGTGAGCTTGGTAAGCCTCTTCTCCCTCTCCCGCATGATCTGGAGCGCTGGTGGTAGCTATGACAGAGGCGCCGCCGCCAGTCGCCGCCGCTAGCGTTGCCACTGGATGGTCAGGTTGCTTAGGATCGTTAAATCTAGATCCTGCGGATACGATAGATCCTAGGCAAAACGGTAAGATTAGATCTGGGCTGCACGTTTAAGTTAGATCTGACGGCTCACAGACACGATTCTGAGCAAACCGGTACGCGCCAATCAGAACGTGACGCGTGGCCAGGAATTAGATTTAAAATCAGAATTTGAATCTATTAGTTGTTTGATTTTGTTTTAGCCATAACTTTTGATTCCCATGTTCAATTTTGACAAATTTTATATCAATGGAATCAGGAGAGCAAGCCCTTTCCAATTATGCAATGTGTTTAATGTTTTGTTGCTGTTAAAATCGTTTTATTTACAGAAACATGTGTAAGGCTATTTTGTGTACATAAATTATTTGAGAAATGTTTTAATGTTTAAACAAATGTTGTTTGGCAAGTTTTGAACTTGTTTATGGACCAGTATTGTACACTTGTCTTGTTGAGTTTACAAAATCATCACATATCATGTTGCATGCATCCATATATTTTTTCTTGTATTTATTTGTATGTGATTTGTTGCTATGATTCTATGTAGATTTTGGTGCCAATAGTGATTGTGATTGTGAGGAGTGTAGCTACTCTCCAAACTACCAAGGCAAGTGGTGCTTCATGATATTTTATCCCTATGTTTTCTACTAAGCATTAGAAATATTTTGCTAGTCTTGCATGTTATATTTTGCTTATATGCCATGTTGGGAAATCCTAGTAGTCTAGAATTGCTAGGAAATTTTCTAAGTTAAGATGCTTATCTATGCCATTTTTAGCCTAGCTAGTAGCAACCAAGGGTGGTGAAATTGTAGATCTAGATCTAGATCTAGATCAAATCAATCTCAAACGGTCAAGAACTATGGGGCAAATCTTGAAGAAATAAAGGAGGAAGAACACTAGAAAAGAGAGAGAGAGACTTTAAATAGGGGGCCAAGGTTTTCTTAAGTAAATGAAACGGTCAAGAACTATGGGGCAAATCTTGAAGAAATAAAAGAGGAAGAACACTAGAAAAGAGAGAGAGAGAGACTTTAAATAGGGGGCCAACATTTGGACTTGTGTTTTGCCTAATAAAACAACTAAGTAAATGAAACACCTGGGTGGAATGGAAAGAATGGTTTATGTTGAGTGGTTACACAAGGCCCATTTCTATGGTTTACCTTGTGTATCTCACTTGTGGAAAGCCACCCAGGAACAAAGGGATTTGAGAGGCCAAATGTTAAGAAGCTTCTAGTGCAGCCACTTGGCAATATGGGCTCTGCCTGGATCACATAGGTTGCTAGAACTTAGCCATTTGGACAGTTGGTGGTAGTGGCATGATAGGTTGGAACGCGTCCATTTGGTCTAAGGGAAGGCTTCTGAAAGGTCATGTCTTGGTGAAAATCAAGTCTGGTGGGGAAAGTGCACATCCTCTGCAGATGGAAGAACCTAAGTACTTAGCCATGTCCCTGGAAAAGGACAACTTGAGCATCAAGACATGGAAGCCATCAAGAATCTCATCATCCAAATTTCTAAGTAAAACTGGAGGGTGAACAAGGGTGAAGGACCCCAATGTCTATTGGAGGTTCCTTGGGAAAGGTTTTGACAAAGAAAAACTTAGTGATTTTTAACTAATAGGCAAAACCTATTTTGAGCAAAGCAAGCCTAAGCTACACTTAGCCAAATTGCATATAGTATCTAGTCCACCAATATTATACTAAGGTATCACTTGCCAATACTATTCCAATGTATTGACCCACTGCGGCTGTAACTTGTGATGTTGCAGGTTACTCTGATGAGGATTAGGAGTCATGAGTCTACACTCAACATGTTTGCCTGTGGCACATGAAGATGAAGACTTTTATCTATTTACTTATTTAAACTCTTGTACTAGGCCTGTGGCCTTGGAGTTGTAAAGACTATGTTTGTCTCTGGAATGACTGTAATAATGACCTTTGTTTCTGTGTACTTCATCTTAAACTGTGGATGCTAGCATTGATCCAGGGACTAGCATTGCAATCACATGGATCCTTTTCATTTATAAAGGAGGGATCTTACAATGTATCAGCCACCAAGGCCACAAACTTGAGGATATCTCCACAACTTAATTGGATTCCCCAAGAACACACCGCAAAGTACACACAACTTTCTAGGGTTCCAAGAACCTAAGAGGGACAAGCTTCTTGATTTTTACGAACCAAATACTCTGAGGAGAACTCAAACTAATGCATCGAATGCAAATGGCAAGAACACCACGAAGATGCTTCAATCCTTCACCCTCAAGTTCCAACAAATCTACTAAAGCTATTGGGGAACAAAGGGGGAAGAACACAAGGAGAACACCAAATCCTCCAAGACCTAGATCCCAAAGATTCACTCACAAAGAGATGAAATGGTTTGGTCAAATCAAGTCTTTGGACTTGTGAGTGAAAATCAAATTGTAATAATGACCTTTGTGAGTGGTCAAATCAAGACCTAGATCCCCAAGATCTAGATCAAATTGTAATAATGACCTTTGTGAGTGAAAATATTTCTAAGTCTTTGGACTTGTGTTTTGCCTAATAAAACAACTAAGTAAATGAAACACCTGGGTGGAATGGAAGGAATGATTTATGTTGAGTGGTTACACAAGGCCCATTTCTATGGTTTACCTTGTGTATCTCACTTGTGGAAAGCCACCCAGGAACAAAGGGATTTGAGAGGCCAAATGTTAAGAAGCTTCTAGTGCAGCCACTTGGCAATATGGGCTCTGCCTGGATCACATAGGTTGCTAGAACTTAGCCATTTGGACAGTTGGTGGTAGTGGGATGATAGGTTGGAACGCGTCCATTTGGTCTAAGGGAAGGCTTCTGAAAGGTCATGTCTTGGTGAAAATCAAGTCTGGTGGGGAAAGTGCACATCCTTTGCAGATGGAAGAACCTAAGTACTTAGCCATGTCCCTGGAAAAGGACAACTTGAGCATCAAGACATGGAAGCTATCAAGAATCTCATCATCCAAATTTCTAAGTAAAACTGGAGGGTGAACAAGGGTGAAGGACCCCAATGTCTATTGGAGGTTCCTTGGGAAAGGTTTTGACAAAGAAAAACTTAGTGATTTTTAACTAATAATGATCTTGGTCAAATCAAGACCTAGATCCCCAAGATCTAGATCAAATTGTAATAATGACCTTTGTGAGTGAAAATATTTCTAAGTCTTGAAGAAATAAAGGAGGAAGAACACTAGAAAAGAGAGAGAGAGACTTTAAATAGGGGGCCAAGGTTTTCTTCCCATTAGGGACAAAACCGCACCTGGGCCGGTACTACCGACCTGCGAGAGAACATCTCCAGGAAGTGGCAGGGCGACAGTGCTCGAGCGAGCAATGCACGCGCGTAAGGGGGATCGGGAACGGGGGAGCGCGTGCGGGCGAGCAACATGGGATCAAGAGGGGCGGGCGACACGTGGGAGAAGCAGGAGCGCGTGCATGCGCAAGGAAGCAAGCGACGCCAGCGAGCTGGGAAGGCCGGCCCAGTAAAACCGCTTGGGCCAGGCGGTAGTACCGCATGGGCCGGTACTACCGGACCTGGGCCAGCTTCAATGCCGGGCCGGGCACAGAGGGAGGACGAGCGGTCAGACATTCCGGTAGCCCATCTGGTAGTACCAGACGACCCAAAAACAAACACCCCTTCTTTTTCTTTTTAAAACAAACAAATAGGCAAATTCAAATGGAAATAACTCGAGCTAGGAAACTCCGATCGACATGAAACCAATTTTGTTGGAAATAGGACGATAATAGCTTGAAAATATTGGATACCACCAAGTGAGAATATTTCATGTATTTTCATGTGAGATACCTCCCTTGGTGAAACACCGGAAAACCTCCAAGATAAAAAATATGATAAGATACAAAAGGGAAATCCGTATTTAATGAACTAGAGCTTGTTATGGATATTACCACAAGCTCTATAACCTCACAAAGATAAGATCCAAATAACAACCAAGAACAATGATGATAAGTTGTAGGGGTTCGTAGCATAGAAAACAAAAAAAATCCTACGATGGGAACAACTAAGTACCAAGATCTATCTACTAGATATAAGCCTTTCAAACTTCTCAAAACCTTTTCACTTCCATGTTGAGTCACCACTTATTCTATGAGAACCTTCTTGAGAGCATAGTTGTCATTCTTGTGTTTGTCCCAAAACTTGGTTAATTATGTCATGACTTTGATGCTTGTATCTCTCATATCTTTATCTCTAGTCTTCACTTGCACTTCAAAGGTGCCTTGGAATTTTTATTGTGCTCTTCAAACAAAGGAAAGCGAGGTACCACTTTATCATACCTTATTATGAGCATTGCAATGTTGCTTATGTTTATGTTTCATGCTACTTATTATTATTGAGTTGGTTTCTCTTCATAGCTTGCAATGACTATTGAGTAGACTTAGTTGCATACTCTTTATTATGAATGGTTTAAACATCTACTCTTGTGCTGAGAATATTTTCATCATATGAAGCAAATGTGTTTGTGAAAGTTCTTTTATCGCACTCAGTTTTCAACTGAATTGCTTAAGGACAAGCAATAAGCTAAGCTTGGGGGAGTTAATATGTCCAAAACATATCTACTTTCCCGAACACTTTTGCTATTATTTCTCCTCTAAACTTGTGTGATTTGGATATAACTAACACGGACTGACGCTGTTTTCAGCAGAATTACCTTGGTGTCTAGTTTTTGTGCAGAAAATCAACTATCAGGAAAAAATCCGGGAAAATATGCCAAAAATCCTATTTCACCAGAATACACACGGAGCCAGAGTACGAGATGGAGTGGAGGCCTGGGGGGGCCCACACCCCTGCCAGGCGCGGGCCAGGCCTGGCCGCGCCTAGGGGGTGCGGTCACCCCAGGCACCCCCTCGGCCTCCCTCTTCGCCTATAAGACGCCTTCTGACCTAAAAACTCAGGGGGGTTCGACGTTTTTCCAGAAAGAGTTCTGCTGCGCCGCCACCATCAGAAACCAAGATTCGGATCCAGAAACTCTGTTCTGGCACCCTGCCGGGACAGGGAATTTGGAGAGGATCATCGCCATTGTCATCGCCAACGCCTCTCCATCAACCATCCATGTTTCCCTCATCCATGAGTGAGTAATCCTTCGTAGTAGGCTATGGGGATGGTAGGGATTGGATGAGTTCTATCATGTAATCGAATAAGATTGTTAGGGCATAGTACCTAGTATCTCTATTAGTGCTATTTGACTTTGTTGCAACTTGTTGTGCTTAATTCTTGTCACTAGGGCCCGAGTGCCATGATCTCAGATTTGAACTTATTATTGAATCATTATGATAGTATTATTTGTGATCTTATCTGCAAGTTGTGTACAGATATCATTGTCCCGATCCAAAGGCCCTAAAGTGACAGAAATTGGGACAACCGGAGGGGATGGCTGTGGTGTGAGGATCACATGTGTTCACGGAGTGTTAATGCTTTGCTCTGGTGCCCTATTAAAAGGAGCACCTTAATTGCCAGTAGTTCCCTAGAGGCCCCGCTGCAATGGGCTGACTAGACAGAAGATGTTGTGCAAGTTCTCATTGCGAGCACGCATGACTATATATGGAGCACATGCCTATGATTGTTTAGTACTTGGATGCTTATTCTTATTTATCTGTAATGCCCTAGATCTTTAAGTTACATGTTTACACTTGTCCATGCAACGCCCGTCCATCCATCCCTATGCCTACCGCACTCGAATCCCACTGTTTACTGTTACTGTTACTATTGCTCTTGTTCTACTGTTGCTGTTGCTACTACAAACTGTTGTTACTAATAAAGAGCAAGAACTATTTTCAGGTGCAGCTGAATTGACAACTCAGTTGTTAAGGCTTGCAAGTATTCTTTGGCTCCCCTTGTGTCGAATCAATAAATTGGGTAATACTACCCGCGAAGACTGTTGCAATCCCCTATACTTGTGGGTCATCAAGACTATTTTCTGGCACCGTTGTCGGGGAGCATAGCTTTATTTGTAAGTTCACTTGGATCTATTATTGTTCACTGCTACTCCTTTCATCATGGGGAAGTCTCGTGATGGAAAGTTTCCTATTTTACCATCCACTACAAGAAGAGGTACTGTCCTAAACACCTCTGTTTCTCTTGATTCACCTTCTGTTATAAGTAAGCTTGTTACTCCACCACCACATACTCATGCTACACACACTGCTACTACTGCTGAGTCTAAAACTGCTTTTGATACTCATGATGTTACTTCTACTGTGCTTGATGCGATTGGTTCATTAGGTCCTTTCCTAGATGCTACTATGGCTAGTCTAGAAAATACTGAAACTCCTAGTGAAGACATTGTTACACCTGTTAGCTCACCTGAGTCTAGAGATAGATATGATATTAATGATGGTTACATTGAATTCACTAATGAATTTGTTGAAGAGTGCCGAAACACACATGGTACTAGCTATTAAGAGTCTCCTTGCGAGACGTACCATTATTCCTAAATTGTCCTCTGATCCTAAGTTTGCCACTTCTCCCGTAGATATTAAAGAGGAAGATTATGATTTTTCTCTTGATTTATCCTATTTAGAACCTTTTTGTGGGACTAAAAATGAGAGTGTTATGGCTCATATGAATGAGCTTTCTACTATGAGTGCTTTATTCTCTGATGATTTTAAGATGCGCAAGTACTTTTTTACTAGGATATTCCCTTTTTCACTAAAAGGAGAAGCTAGGGCTTTGTTTAATAGATTACCTCTTGGTTCCATTGATAGTCCTGATTGTTTGATTGCTTCTTTCTTCCAGAAATATTTTCCTCCCAGTGCTAGACATGCTGCTTTGCAGAGACTTTTTGATTTTAAACAGGGAAAAGAAGAGAAATTGCCTGAGTCATGGACAAGGTTCTGTGCCTTGATTCATGCACATCCTGGATGTCCATTGCCTAAAAATGAGCTTCTTGATATTTATTATAATGGACTAACTGATGATTCTAGGACATACCTAGATAGCTTTGCTGATTGTGTTTTCACGAAAAGAACTTCTACAGATGCTGAAGAATTAATGGCTAAAATAAGCAAGAATTATGATGATATGACTTCAACTGAGCTAAACTCACCTGAGGCTATTACTCCTGAACCAGATGTTCCTGAACCAGTTCCAATACCAACACCAAAGAAAAGGGGATTTATTGCATTAAATGATGAAGTGATGAAGGAAGCTAAGAAATGTCTAAAGGAGAAAGGTATTAGAGCTGAAGATGTGAAGAATCTACCTCCTATAGAAGAATTATGTAAGCCAATTCCCCACTCATCTACTATTGAGGTACACTCTCTCCAACACTTTGATGAAGGTGATATTCCTTATGGTAAGCCTCCTGATCAATGTTTACAGGAACTTGACATTTTTATTGTTAAGCAAGGTAATTTTAATAAACAAGTTCAAAATAATTTATTGGAAAACTCTAGAGCTATTAAAGAGTTGAAAGATATTGTGGAAAGAACTTCTAATGATATTAAAATGCTTTGTAAACACTTTCAAATGGTTCAAACCCAACTTGATCAACTTGCTAAGGCACAAAAGGACATGCTACTTAATGCCTCAGGAGATAAACATGCTTATGGAATTAGAACTAGGAGTGGTATAGCTACTCAAGATCCTTTATATCCTGAAGGACACCCTAAAATAATTGAGCAGGACTCTCAGCAAGGTGAGAGTAGTGGTAGTCCTCGTAAGAGAAAGAAAAAGAAACATAAAATAGTTGAGGAACCCCTTGAACCTGCTGTAGATCCTAATAGTATATTTGTCTCTGATGCTAAAACTGACAATGGTAATGATAAAAATGATGCTCCTGATAAGGAGGAAGTTAAGGAAGAACCTGAGAAGCACTCTAAGAACACTAGGTACACTAAGGAAGATTTTATTGATAATAAACATGGTAAAGAGAGAGAACCTTGGGTGTAGAAACCTATGCCTTTTCCAGGTAAGAAACACAAGTCAAAGGAGGAAGAACACTACAACAAGTTTTGTGAGTGGACGAAGCCTTTATTTTTGCAAATTCCTTTGACTGATGTTATTAAGTTGCCTCCTTATTCAAAGTATATGAAGGATATTATATCTAATAAAAGGAAGATTCCTAATGAGGAGATTTCTACTTTGCTTGCTAATTATTCCTTTAATGGTAAGGTTCCAAAGAAACTTGGTGATCCAGGTATACCAACTATTCCTTGCTCTATTAAGAATAGTTATGTTAGAACTGCTTTATGTGATTTGGGAGCTGGAGTTAGTGTTAGGCCTTTTTCTCTCTACAAAAGACTCCAG
The DNA here is from genome assembly GCA_916181665.1 of Avena sativa. Lineage (NCBI taxonomy): Eukaryota > Viridiplantae > Streptophyta > Magnoliopsida > Poales > Poaceae > Avena > Avena sativa. The sequence goes on along the minus strand of OV702297.1, from coordinate 364,535,676 downwards.
CTAGAAAAGTTGATACCAACTGATATATCTTTGCAAATGGCTGATAAGTCAACTACTATTCCTGTTGGTATATGTGAGGATGTTCCAGTTCAAGTGGCTCATAATTGCTTGGTTTTAACTGATTTTGTTGTGCTTGAAATGCCTGAAGATGATAATATGTCTATTATTCTTGGGAGACATTTTATTAATACTGCAGGTGCTGTCATCAATTGTAATCAAGGAAAAGTAACTTTTAATATTAATGACAAAGAGCATACTGTTTATTTCCCCAAGAAGGTTGCTAAGAGCTATTTCCTGAACTCCATTGAAAATATTGAGAGCATTAAGGTTGGAGAAATATATTGTCCCATTCCATAAGAAAGTTTTAAAGCTATAATGATTGGGACCATTGCTATCAAGCTTGAGGTAACATAATCACTTGTTGGGATACAAAGTTTTATCTCATCTAAGATTGTTTCGGTAACAAGACTTGATCAACCTTGTTAACGAAAGGATTTTAATGAACAAAACAGTGTTTTCATTGTGGTTATTTTTTCTCACTTTTACTTTTCTCCTTCCTAGTCTTTGCTTTTGCTCTTGTTAGCTAGTTGCATGGTTGTTAGATTGTCTTAGAACTTCTATAGTTTGGTTTTTGTTTGCTTTTGCTTCTTCTAAAAAAGTCTGTTTCTGTGAGAAAATCAATTTTCATACACTGAAAATTGGCCAAAAATAAAGTTTCCCGAAAAATCCCATCAAAATAAATCTTTCCTCGAAAAAAGGGGTAGAGGGACACCTGGAGTGACCCAGGGGGCCACCCTAGGCACCCACACCCCTGGTGGGCGCGACCTCCCTACAGGTGGCGCCTAGGTGGGGTGTGGCCCACCTGGGCCCCTTCAAGGTGCCTCCTCCCAACCATCTTCTTTCTATCTCCCAAAAACACGGGAAAACTTTCTCAAGCTCAAGTTCTTGCTGTTCTTGCTCGCGATTTTCGATCTCCTTGCTCAGCCCATCTTTGCTGCTAATTTTTGGAGAATTTTCTCCTTGGTATGTGCCTCCTCCACTTTTCCAATTAGATTTATGATTGGTAGATTGTATCTTGAGTATTTTCCTGATATAGTTGTTAGGGTGTGTGAGCTTGCATGCTTGTTCTATGCTTAGAAATTTCATTTTGATGCATGTGTATCCCTCTAGCAAGTTCCTATAGTAGCTGCTCATCATTTATCAACTTGGAAATCACTTGGTTTATTGTTTGTCTAAAAATTTCAGAAAAAAATAGTGGTCATGGATAACCACACCTTTGGTGAAATATTTGAGAGTGATGCAACTAGAAGGACAAGGCCTTCAAGATCATCCTCCCGAGCCAGGCCTTCATACAATGAGGATCTCATTACTCCGTGATTTGGCGATGAGGGAGATGAGGGGGATGCACACCCTTCTACCTTTCCATGCCAAACCTTCTTGCGGGCTGCTAGAATTCTCAATGATTTCTTAACCTTGGTTCAGAGGGTTGGTCTAACAAGTTATATGCAGGATGAGAGCGTGCAATATGATACGCTCACTAAAACATTTGTGGAGAGCTTCTCTTTTACTAACAGCATGTTCAGACCAGATGTGTCTTTCAAAATTTATGGTAGGTCTTACACTATGACATTGAAGAAATTTTGTTAGGCCCTGGGACTTGGTACAACTGGGTTGGCAAAGAAGATCCTAGCTCAACCCGCTGATTTGTTGGAGCTCTACCGCGGGATAACCAATGATCGTAGGGCTCAATGGGGAAAGATAAGAAATATTCAACTCCCAGCTATCAGGTACATTGCTTACTATCTTGCCACTAGTGTTCTGGGTAGGGAGAACACTAGTAATATTTCCAACTATCATTTGTCCTTCATAGCTGTTGCGCTCAACAATGAAACTAAGTACAATCTTGGCTCTCTCATTGCTCGTCGCTTAGCTGCTAAGGGACCCATTTATGGGGGAATTATTGTTGCACGTGTTGTTGTTGCTTTGGACCTTGTTGTTGAACCAAATGATACAGTTTTGGCTCCTCAGAGGCTTGATCTTGCCGCCATGAAGGCGCATCACTTTGTAACTACTGGCTCTACCCTTGAGATCTTGGTTTATAGAATGTTGTTTATTGACGTGGAAGAGAGAGAGATCCCTCTTCCCCAAACCACTTTTTTCAGTATTTCTTAGGGACCTTTGTTACGCTCGAAGAAGGATATGGATGACAAGCTGCGCATTCTTGGCTTCCATGGACACTATCAGGGGGATGCGCCCTCATACGACCCATCTGTGCACTACACAGGGGAGTCTTCGAGCTCGTACCAGGACGAAGGGGCCTCCTCAACGTACTACGGAAGTGCACCTTCTTGGGCACCATGGGATTGAGCCCCACTTAGGCCAAAAGCCTAATCTGGGGGGGGAGTTATACCGACATCACACTCATCTATATATCATGTTCGGTCGGTTCATTGTATATCCATTGTTTCGCTTTATTTTTGGTTCTTGTTGCTGCTTTCTCAAAAACACAAAAATACCAAAAAAAAATCATTGTTTCTCTTGGTTTGTTTCTTTCCTTTTTAGCTTTGGTTTGCCTTAAAGAAAAATCCAAAAATATTTTGCTTTGTTTGCTTCTTGTTTGGTTTGTCTTTGCTTTGTTTGGTTTTGTTTTGTTTGCTTGCTTTAAAAATCGAAAACACCAAAAATATTTGTTGTTCTTATTTGGTTTTGTGAGTTCTTTGCAGGGTTCAGCCGTCCTCAGTGGAGTTTGGTTTTATGTTATTATTCAAGTCACACAAGTGAAGGGCAATAATGAAGATTAAGACAACTTGAGGTGTGGTAAGAGGCTGGTAATGAACTCTATTTGTTTTCATTTTTGTACATATACTCATCATTGTGAGCATGCTTAGTCCGTTCATGTGAGGTATATGTTGTTATGGATGCTTAGTAGTTCTTGCTTGCTTGTGATTATCTCCAGCTTGCTAATAGTATGTAGCATGTCATTTGAATGTTTGCTTGCATTGTTCTATTCATAACTTGGTATGATATTGTGGTATCCTCCTCTGAATGTTTCATGTGAATCGACTTGGCACATGTTCACGCATCCATATGACTAAACAATAGTCAGTAAGCCTCGATGATTTATTTTGCCTCAGAGTTCTTATATCACTTTCATGCCATAATTAGTTCTGTTTTGTTGCAAGCATGATTATGATAGTTATTGCTCTCTCGTTTGTCGCCCCTCTCTATTGCTAGCCTTCACTTGCACTGAGAATGAGCTCTACTTGTGCATCCAACTCCCCAAAACCAATATTGCCAATTGTGTCCACCATACCTACCTATTAGCATCATTTGCAATTTCAGTGCATATTCTATATGCCTTGTTTTCTTCCAAATAAAATGTTTGTCTGTTTTTGAGAAAGTTAGTTAGTAAAGCTCTCACGAACTTGATGGCACGCTTTATTCCTTGCACTTAATAATCCCGAACCATTGTGACTTGTCCAGGAAAGTTATATGCTGGGAGTTAGCAGAACCGTGCTGTCACGGGGAATGCTTTCAACACTTTCTGGATATTTATCCTGCTGATACCTTGCTCTTTTGTTTGCGGATGTCGTCGGTGTGAAATAAAAGGGGAGTTGTGAGTTCATGGAGTCTATACATTGTGTTAGATAAACGCCTGGGCCGCTAGCCTAAGCCATGCCTAGTCATGGTGGAAACTTGCAGCATCACCATAATGAGCATTTATGAAGCATCCTCAATAAAAAGCTATGCACATAGTAAATAAAAAGATCGCTAAGATGCTCATTGTCTGCTTGCCTTGTGACGAGGTTTAATCTCGTCAATGCCCATTGTTATGGACTTAGGTTTTGGAGAAGATGGGGATGCTGGAGATCGTGGCACGGTTAACAGACAAGCAACCAGGGGATACGAGATTTACCCAGGTTCAGGCCCCCGGAGGGAAAACCCTACTCCTGCTTGTCTGCTCTTTGATTACGGCGGAACCGAAAGTTACAGGGTGCGCAGATTCGATCTGGCGTGGAGGCGTGTACGAAAGTATGGATCTCTCCTGCTCGTTGGCCCCTCCTAGCCTTTATATATGAGGAGGCTAGGTCTCAGGTACCGATACGAGTAGGTTACAAGTTGTATTCAAACTCTAGTCTTGCTCTCCAAGGATCCGAAGGCGTCATGGGCCTTGGCCACCCGAAAATCTTCATGGGCCAGCGTATGTCTGCTGTGGGCCTTCCTTGGGCTGGACCAGGTATGCTGAAGTTACGTACCCGTCGGGTATAACCATGTTAGTAGCCCCCGAGTGTTCAGTCGAATCGTAGATTCGGCTGAGGACTCTTCAATCCTTCGGGTGTAACTCTGTCTTTCAAGAGAATGTGTAGGGATTGTTGATGCGTGTGCCTGACTCACCCGACGGATCAGGGTCAGTTAATCGTCTTAGGACAAAACAACACGATCTTCTTCAGGTGCAAGTCCCTCGACTCGAACCCGGAACATATGCTGGCGTAATTCGACTCAGGCCGCGGAGGACTTACAGGAGTGGAATTCCAGTGATTTTAAATGGTGTACCCAACGCGTCCGTCGGGATTTTTCATCGTACCTTCTGGTACGGATTCATACTAGCAGAGCGCAGTCAGGTGCGTTGCCAGGCCATCAGATGATATCTGTAGGTCTTATATTTGCGTTGCCGACGCAGCATCCGAATGTTTATCACCGCGGAGGTGTTTCGGGTGGCCAAAGAGGATGTTACTCACTTAGCATTAATTGGGGCAGAGTTGCCGAAAAGTTTTTGCATGCGGATCCGGAAGATCGCAGTCGAAGATTTCATAGGGTGCGCGACCAGCGCTCCCTATGGGAGTAGCCCCCGAGTGTCTGTTTGAGTCGTAGACTCGAGCGGAGACTTTTAGTGCAAGCATTGCTCAATTGTTTAGTCCGTAGGACTCGAAATTTTTCGGATGCTGAAATCCTTCCTCCCTATGGGAGTAGCCTCCGAGTCCGTAGTGGAGTCGTGGACTCGACGTAGGACTCGAAGCTCTTGTGTGTGAACGGCCATCGCTCCAGTTTGGAGTAGCCCCCGAGTGTCTGGCGGAGTCGTAGACTCGGGCAGAGACTCGAGTCTTGTATCATGCAACGGTAGTAGGAAAATCTCATGGGCGTACCGCTGACCCGGAAGTACATCGGGTGCGCGATCAGCGCTCCTGATAGGAGTAGCCCCCAAGTATTTAGTCGAATCGTAGATTCGAGTGAGTACTTTTAGCTGTGGAGCCGAAGTTATTGCTAGTATAGATCTTGATGACATCAGTGCTGACGATCAATGACCTCAAGCGTCTGCTGCGCCAGAGATGACTTGACTAGACGATGCGTGGGTCCCACTTCCTGACTTTGAATTGACCGGTCACGCGCGGCGTGGAGATGATTACGGCGTTTCCTCGATTTCCGCGCGTAGTGGACGTCGTGGGAACGACGGTTCATTTTGGTGCTGACACGTGTACGGCCAGATCTGCCGTTGGCGTTAGGTCTTCTCGATGGACGGCCAGCGTGCGTCGTCTTTGCTGTTATAATCCGTGGTGAAATCGTGGTATGTCTTTTACCGCAGCAGTTCATCTGTTCATTGCTTCCTTGTGCTCGAGCGATTCTTGCTGCGTGCTGAGAGTTCCTTTCGCATTTCCTTTGTCTTCGTCGTTGGCAACGCCACCATCGCCGTAGCGCCATGGGGAAGAAGAAGTCCTCATCTGCAGTTGGGACCAGCGCTGCCGGAGGCAAGAAGGGCGCCACCGCTGCTCGTGTCACCGATGGTGGCTGGCGGCAATCAGAGACGCGGGAGAGCGATCTCCGCAAGCTGCGCGAGCGGAGCCTGATCCCGCAGGACGCGACGGCCGTGAGACTCCCCGGCAATGAGGTAATCCCCCGTCCCCCATCTGGGTACCGGGTTATGTTCATCGCCTTTGTTTTGCGTGGGTTTTCGTATCCAGTCCATGACTTCCTTCGTGGACTGCTCTTCTTCTATGGGGTTCAACTCCATCATTTGTCTCCCAATTCTCTTCTCCACATCGCGTGCTTTATCACACTTTGCGAGTGTTGGCTTGGCATTGAGCCGCACTTTGGCCTCTTCCGGAAGCTGTATTCCGTGAGGAGGCAGTCTGGTTCGGATGGTGTGTATCCCATTGGGGGTTTCATCATCTCTCTTAGTCCCGATGTCCAATTCTTTTCCTTCTCCATGTCCGAATCTGTCCAGTACTGGCGGAGGAAATGGTTCTACATCCGTGACTCCGTGCTGCCTGGGCAAGATTTTGGTCTTGTGCCTTTTGACCCCTCCCAGTTGATTGTGAAGAAAAGATCCTGGAAAAACCAGATCTTAGATGGTGAGGTGGCGGAGATAGAGGCCTTGTACCGTCGGGTGGAGGAGCTCCAATTGATTCCTGAGAAGGAGGTGAACGGTGTCGACATCATCCGGACGTTTCTTGAGCGTCGGGTGCAGCCTCTTCAGGCGAGAGCGCACCCGATGTTTCTTTACTCTGGGCGCCGTGATCCGACGAGGGTTTCGAGTGAGAAAATCTCCGATGTGGAACTTGACAGGGCTCTTCGCGTGCTGTTGAAGTTCAAGGCCGACGAGGAAATCCCGGGGAAGTCGTTGACTCCGCCCTTTTCGTCGACGTTGGCCGTGCAAAAGGTGTAGATTTGCGCACGTAGTGCTTCCCTTATGTTTTTGTCAGTTGTGTATTTGTGTCCTTTGTTTGCTAACAAAGTTTCTTCTCCTCTTGTAGAGCTTCAAAGTGCCAGGCATGGCGCCACCATTGCCCAAAAGGTATCCGAATGCCCCGGATAATGAAGTGGTGGATTCCGTGTCCGAGCTTCCTTCGGCGCGATCTCCGGCGGAGGATGCCGACGAATCGAGTGAAGACCATTCGAGTAAGCGATCACGGAGCTCGAGCGAGTCTTCGGATGCCTCGACTCCTCCGACTCCCAAGAATCCTCGGGGTCTTGAGCGTCATGATGATGTTCAGGGGGGTTCGTCTTCTCCTATTCCTGCCGTTCCTGTGCGAGCTGTTGCTCCGCACCCGCCAGCAAAGCGGAAGAAGGAAGAGAAGAAGGAGGAGAAGAGGGCCCGGAGGGCTTCTCCTATCTTTGACCTGAGCGCGTTGGGCTCGTAAGTGTGCTTGCTACCACTGTTGTCTTTTGCTCACTTGTTATTTTTGCGCCTGTGTTGATTGGTTCGTATGTAGGCAATCCTCCGACGGCTCTAGTGATGGAGCGCGCGAGATGATGGGGGAGTCAAACATTGCGTCGCCGCCTCCGCAGACGGTGGCGACTTCGGGTGGTGCTGCACCAGTTCCTCTTGTGCAGGAGAGGCTGGTGGTTGCGCCTCAGAATTTCGCAGGCGGGCCTGCGGGTTCGCCTTCGGAGCACGTAAGTTTTTCTGCTTCTTGTCACGGGGGGAGCCCCCGGGCGTCGTCGTGTGCTGATGTTGTGTTTTCTTCTTTGTTTTGGGCGGAGCCCCCAAGTCATGCTCTTACTGCTATTGCTTTTTCCTACAGCCTTGTGTCCGAGAGGCCAAGCGGCTGGTGGAGGAGCACCTGACGCTGGAGGTGAAACTGCGGCAGCTGCAAGGTATTCATCTATCGTGGAGTACTCATCTTGCTATGTCTTGGTCCTGTTTGTTGACACTTGCTTGTTGTAAATGCAGAGGAGCATAACGACTCTCTCCGTGAGGTTGATGCTCTGAAGAAGAGCCTTGGCCAATTGGAGCAGAAGGCCGAAGCTGCCGCTGAGGCGAAAGAGCGCCTTGAGCTGGAGCTGACGAAAGCAGCCGAAGCGAAAGAGCGTCTGCAGCAGGAAGCCACAGGTCGTGAGAGGGGGGCGGCGGAGAAGCTCATGGCTGCTGCCAAGGCGATTTCGGGTGAGTGCTAGCTTTTGCACTTGCTCCTTTTTCTTCGGGTCCTCTTCTATGTTGCTTTTCTTCATGTTTTCTTCTGTTTTGTCTCAGATGCCGCAGGCATCGAGTTTGACCGTGGTGCTCTGGAGCACGGGAGTGCTCTGGATGATGCCACTGTGGCGGTCGAAGACCGCTGCAGCACCGTCGTCAACTCCCTTGCCAAGGCAAAGGAGGTCCTTGGTCGCTTCTACCAGGAGCTCTTCCCGAAGGGCGCAACCCTTGAAGATGTGGGTGCTTTGGCAGAGGCTCTGTCAGCCGAAGCGCCTGCAGCGTACAAGCGCAAGCAGAAGGGCATCGATGCGTCCGTCGGGCTGGCGATGGCCATGGCGGCTGGGGCGGAGCTGGACTTGCCCCAGATCACTTCTCGGATGCCGACGGCTGCGGATGGATCAGAGGTAGCCTTTGCTGCTTACTCCGCTCGCTGCAGACGATATGGGCCCAAGCTCATTGACTTGTTGTTTGAGTACGCGCTGCGGCAGCAGGGCGAGGCCAAAGCTAGGACGTCTGGCTCTGAGGCGACTCGGTGTCCTACGCCTTAGGCATAGGAGATGTAGGGTAGTATGTAGTTTACTTTTGCTGTAAATATCTTTTGTAGCACCATTCTTGAGCCACGCAGTGGCCTTATTTAATGAATTCCTCCGAGTTGGGCTTTATCTTTGGCTGAGTATCTGTGTGCCTTCTTTTTCTTCTGCTTTACGTTCCTTCGGGTGTTGACCCAGTTGGTACTTCATCCGAAAGGCCCTTGCGAGCATTGTTGGATGATTCCTCGCAGCTCGCTTTTCTGCGGGATCGCGTGCGCAGCTTGGAGAGGGATTTGCTTGGGCTACGCGGTTGTGCTGACGTTTGGAAGTCCAAAGCAGACTGTAGTGCAGCCAGAGAGGAATACTTGATGGCAGAGCTGGGTCGGCTGTCCGAGCAGCTGCAGTGTAAGTTGATCCTTCTTTCGGGCCGTAGCTTAGTTCTTCGGGTGAGCCTGCTGGCCTTACTCTTGTTCTGTGCTGTTGTCGCAGGTGCGAATCTTGCTCCGAAGGAAGAAAAGGAGCGCATTGCTGTTCGAATCAATTGTTTGACTCAACAGGACATGGAAGCCGGTGGCTTCTTTTGGGTGGATCGCGATCGTGCCATGGTTCTGGCGACGGTGCAGGATCGCGTCTTCCAGGTTTCGCGGGTGCTCCGCCAGGTGCAGACATCGCTGTCCTCGGTGTTGCACGTCATGTTTCCGTTGGATGGCGCGCCGACGACCCTTGCAGGTCTTCTGGCGAAGTTTCGGAGTGCCAGCAATGTCAAGGAGCTGGTGCGGCAGCAGCTTGTCGCAGGGGTGAAGGCTGCCTTGTCTCTTGTGAGGGTGCATCGCCCTGATGTAGATTTGGCTGTTGTGGCGACTAGGCCACCTCCTCGGCCAGATGGTGGTGAGTGGAATATGCATCCGCATTACGCGGCTGTGAGGCAGTATGCCGAACAGATTGTAGATTTGTTTGAGCAGCGTGCTCAGGCTATTCTTCAGAATAGGTAGGACCTGAAAATAAACAGATAGATGTAAAATTTGTATATTGCGGCTGGGCGTGTATGTGCCCTTTGTTGTAAAGGTTCGCTTGTAAGCGAGCACGCGGTGCTTTGATTTAGTACGTGCCCTTTTCGTTTGCCTGACATGGTCAGCTACTCAGGTGTACACGTTTTGTGCTCAGTCGATGAAATCGTGAGGTGGGGGGGCCCCCGAGCACGTAGTGCTTTGATTTAGTACGTGTCCTTTTCGTTTGCCTGACGTGGTCAGCTACTCAGGTGTACACGTTTTGTCCTCAGTCGATGAAATCGTGAGGTGGGGGGAGCCCCCGAGCACGTAGTGCTTTGATTTAGTACGTGCCCTTTTCGTTTGCCTGACGTGGTCAGCTACTCAGGTGTACATGTTTTGTCCTCAGTCGATGAAATCGTGAGGTGGGGGGAGCCCCCGAGCACGTTAGTAGCATGTAATCAAAGTTGCAGAGAAATAGTCAACCGAAGGTTGGGAGCGAGACACTTAGCTTTATTTGTAGCGTAATGGAGGAGGTACATGGTTCGGATGAGTAGCCTTGGCTGTAAGCCTTATTGAAAGTAAAAGGGGTACATTGCCCATTGCTATGGGCAGAATCGTCGCAGGTGCGAGACGTTCCATGGGTTGGAGTATGCGACTCCAGACTCCACGTGCTTGAGGCGATAGGCGCCACCTGGGATGATCTCGGTGATGGCATAGGGTCCTTCCCATGGCGACTCGAGTTTATTCGGTCGCTTTTGCTTGAGTCGCAAGACGAGGTCTCCTTCGACGAAGGACCTTGGGCGCAGCCGGTGGCTGTGATAGTTGCGGAGACTTTGCTGGTACACCACGGATCTAGCTGCTGCTATATCCCGTGCTTCGTCGAGTGTGTCGACGACATCTTCGAGTGCGGCCGTGGATTCGGCTTCGCTGTAAGCGACGACTCGTGGAGCCTGGTGGCGTACTTCGGCTGGTAGCACAGCCTCAGCTCCGTGTACCATGAAGAATGGTGTGTAGCCGGTGGAGCTGTTTGGCGTAGTTCGTAAGCTCCACAAGACAGACGGTAGCTCTTTCGTCCATTTGCCAGCTTTGTGCTTGAGTGAGCTCATGAGGCGTTTCTAGATGCCAGCGCCGATTAGGCCGTTGGCCTTTTCCACTTGCCCGTTTGTTTGCGGGTGCGCCACTGAGGCGTACGTGATATTGATCCCGAGGCCTTCGCAGAAGTCCTGGAATTCTTCGGAGATGAAGTTCGATCCGTTGTCGGTGATGATGCTGTGTGGTACGCCAAATCGGTATACAATGGATTCGAAGAACTTGACGGCGGTTTTGCCCTTCTGGTTGGTGACTGGCATGGCCTCGATCCACTTGGTGAATTTGTCGACTGCGACCAAGAGGAAGACGTGTCCTCCCTTCGAGGATTTTGGCAGTTTGCCGATCATGTCAAGGCCCCATTGAGCGAAAGGCCAAGCTATGGGTATGGGTCGAAGTTCGGACCCAGGTGCGTGTGGTTTGTCGGCGAACCATTGGCACCCGTTGCATCTTCGGACGATGTCCTTTGCGTCGTTCATGGCCGTTGGCCAATAGAATCCTGCTCGTAGAGCTTTGGCGACAAGGGAGCGACTGCCTGCATGGTGGTCGCAGATGCCCTCGTGGATATCTTGGAGTATGGCCTTGCCGTCGTCGATGGTGACGCACCATTGTAGGACGCCTGTAATGCTGCGTTTGTACAGCTCGCCGTTGATGATGGTGAAGGCTTTTGACCGACGAGATATGCGCCGGGCATCTGTCGGGCTGTCTGGCAATTCTCCGTTTATCAGGTACTGGAGGTATGGACGTGTACAAGTTTCTTCGATTGCCATGACCTGCATCAGGTTGACCATGGCGACTTCGGTATCCAACTTTTCGGGTCCTTCATGACCTTCGGGTAGCGTAGCCCCCGAGTGTTCTGCTTCTTCGGGTGATCCCTTGGGGAATTTCCGCTTGATGGATGGAACGCAGATCTGTTCGAGGAACACACCTGGTGGTACTTTTGCACAAGTGGAGCCGATGTTGGCGAGTCTATCGGACTCCTCGTTGCTCTCTCTTCCAACGTGCCGAAGTTCGCAGCCGTCGAATTCTCCTTCGAGTGCGTTGTATAGTGCGCGGTACGCTATCATGTTTTCGGCGTGTGCGTCGCACTCATTCATCGTCTGCTGGACGACAAGGTTGGAGTCACCGTAGATGACCAGGCGCGTTGCGCCGCATATTTTTGCCATCTTCATGCCATGGATGAGGGCTTCGTATTCGGCCTCGTTGTTGGAGGCTCTGAATTTCATCCGAAGGACGTACTTCATCTTATCACCTTGCGGGGAGGTCAGTATGACTCCTGCCCCTGCTCCGGCTTCGCGTTTGGACCCGTCAAAATGCATTGTCCAGGACTGCGACATGTCTGGGGTGTCAGGAAGCTGCAGCTCCATCCAGTGCACCAGAAAGTCCGGAAGGACTTGAGATTTGATTGCGTGTCGCTTCTCGTAGATGATGTCCAGTGGTGATAGTTCGATGCCCCACAGGGCCACGTGTCCTGTGGCCTCTGGATTGTTTAGGATGTTGTTTAGGGGTGCCTCGTTGATGACCATCACCTGATGCTCCTGGAAGTAGTGGCTCAGTCGTCGAGCCGTCATGAACACGCCGTAGGCCAGCTTCTGGTAGTGCGGGTACCGCTGTTTTGTTGGAGTGAGGACCTCGCTGAGGTAGTAAATTGGGCGTTGTACCCCATGGGTCTTGCCTTCTTCGGGTCGTTCGACCACAAGTACTGTGCTGACCACCTGGTGTGTGGCTGCTATGTACAGCAACAGGGGCTCGCGCTCTTTTGGCGTGACCAAAACGGGCGAGGTGGAGAGGAGCCGCTTGAGGTTTTCGAATGCGTCGTTGGCTTCTGGTGTCCACTCGAACTTGTCTGATTTGCGCAGCAGTTGGTAAAATGGTAGGGCCTTCTCGCCCATGCGGCTGATGAACCTGCTTAGTGCCGCTACTCGCCCTGCGAGCTGCTGAACGCCCTTGAGGTTTTTCGGCTTCTCCATTGTCATGATAGCTTTGATTTTCTTCGGGTTCGCTTCGATCCCTCGTTGAGAGATGAAGTATCCGAGCAGCTGACCTGAGGGGACGCCGAAGGCGCACTTTTCTGGGTTGAGCTTGATCCTGTAGCGATCAAGGTTGTCGAACGTCTCGCGGAGATCGTCGATAAGTGTTCTTGCCTCCTTGGTTTTGATGACTATGTCGTCGACATAGACTTGGACGTTGCGACCGATCTGGTCCTTGAGGCAGGCCTGCATGCATCGCTGGTACGTGGCACCCGCGTTCTTTAGCCCGAAGGGCATTGTGTTGTAGCAGTATACTCCGAACGGTGTGATGAACGCCGTTTTCTCTTGATCTTCGACCTTGAGTCGAATCTGGTTATAGCCTGAGTAGGCATCGAGGAAGGAGAGTTTCTCACAACCTGCAGTCGAATCGATGATCTGGTCGATCCGAGGGAGAGGGAAGTGGTCCTTAGGGCAGTGTTTGTTCAGTGACGTGAAGTCTACGCACATCCGCAGGATGTCCGTGTCCTTCTTCGGGACCATCACTGTGTTTGCCAGCCACTCGCTTTCCTTGATTTCCCGGATGAAGTCTGCTGCGAGTAATCTGTTGATCTCCTTGCCGATAGCTTCGGCTCGTGGCTCCGACAGTCTTCGGATGGACTGCTTGACTGGTTTGGTGTCTGGGAAGACATTGAGTGCGTGCTCGGCGAATTCCCTAGGAACTCCTGGCATGTCCGCAGGACACCAGGCGAAGATTTCCCAGCGCTCACGGAGGAATTCGACGAGCGCGCTTTCCTATGCGGTGTTGAGGTCGTTGGCGATTAGCGCCGTCTTGGAGGCATCCGTTGGATGGACTTGTACTTTTTTGGTGTTGATGGTGGAGTCGAAAGACATATCAGGTGCGTTCTGCTTGGTGACTGGGGGTAGCCCATTGTCTGTCACTTCGCGGAGCCTTACAAGCTCGTCTTGCATGCCGAAAGACTGGGAGATTTTGTTGAAATCCCTGTCGCATTGGTCCGATCGGGTGAAGATCCCATGGACTGTGATGACGCCCCTTGGTCCTGGCATCTTGAGTAGTAGGTATGCATAGTGTGGGACGGCCAGGAACCTTGCGAATGCTACGCGTCCCAGGATGGCGTGGTATTGCAACGGCCAGTCCACCATTTCGAATTCTAGGCGCTCCTGCCGAAAGTTGTCCGGTGTCCTGAAGATGACGTCGAGCCCTATTTTGCCCAGGGGGAAGATGCCCTTCCCTGGGACAATGCCGTGGAACGTTGTGTCTGATTGTTCCAGGATGCATTGCGGGATCCGCATAGCTTCTAGAGTGCTTGCGAATATTAGGTTGATGCCGCTGCCGCCGTCCATGAAGACGCGACTCATCTCGAAGCCTCCGATCTGCGCCTCCAGCACCAGGGCAGCATGACCTGGGCGAGGGATCTGAATAGGGTGATCCGCGCGAGTGAATGTGATGCAGGACTCCGACCCGCTGAGGTACTCAGGGATTGCAGGTGGAGTTGTCACGGCCATATTGATTTGGCGGGTGATCTTCTTCTGTACCCTGTTGGTTGGGCGTCCCTTCTGTATCATATTGAGTGCTCCTTTTGGTGGGGGTATGCGACTCCGGCGTTGTTTTGCGCTGGTACGGCTGGTTGATGTGGGCCTCCGATAGGCGGCGGTGGAGGAGCTCCGTGTGCTATTTCGCCTGGCGCAAGTGCGTTTCCGAACGTAGGAATTGGAGCTTGTTGCCTCATCTGTACCATGCTTTCGCTGAGTTTCTGGAACTCGCGGCAGTCCTTGAGCATGTGGCTAGCTTTCTTTTTGCCATCTTGTTTGTCGATGTAGAAGTGGATGGTGCATGGACCCGAAAGTTTGTCGAATGCTGAAGGTCCGTTGTCGCGGTCGCGGCGTTGCCACGACTGCGTTGGTCGTCCGTTGTCGTGGAAGTTTCCGCTGCGATATCCTCCGCTGCTGCGGCTGCTGTCGTTACGGCGGTCGGCGTAGCCGGCTACGACCATGTCGGGTCCGTCGCGGTCCTCGTAGGCGCGCAGTCTCCTCTTGCTGCAGCGTTCGCGTCTTCGGCCGTAGTCGTCTTCTTCATCTGATTGCGCCCGCTGGATGCAATCTTCGCCATCTGCCCAACTGTTGGCGATTTCCATGAGCTGGTCGAGTGTCTTGGGCTTTACGCGTCCAAGTTTCTCCTTGAAGTCTGGGCGTTTGACGCCGTCCCTGAAGGCGTCGATGGCCCGCTCTTCAGAGATGTGTGCTGCGGAGTTCTTGGTCGTAGACCAGCGTAGTATGTACGAGCGAATAGATTCACCCGTTCTCTGAGTGCAGGCTCGCAGCTCTTTGATTGAGGCGGGCCTTTTGCTGGTGCCTTTGAAGTTTCGGATGAAGCTATAAGCGAGCTCCTCCCAGCTTCGGATGGATCCTGATGATAGGCTGCTGAGCCAGACCCGCGCCGCGCCTGTCAGCTGCAGTTGAAGGCATTGCATGGCGGTTTCTTTGTTGCCTCCGTGAAGCTTGACGGATGACAGATGGTCGCTGAGCCAGGATTTTGGATCTTGCGTGCCGTTGAACTTCGGAGTATCCGAAGGAAGCTTAAAGTTGCGTGGCATCTGTGTTCGCCGGACGGATCTGCTGAAGCATCGAGCCCTGGAGAGTTCTCCTTCGTCTTCATCCATCTCAGATTCGGATGAGCATGCGCGTTTGGCGCGTGCTTTATCGATCTTGCGCTGTGTAAGCTTGTCTCTGGCGTCGTAGTCGTGTTTGTGGCGGTGCGAGCTCTTCTTTCTTCGAGGAAGGTCGTGTTCTTCTTCATCTTCGGATGAGGGAGTGGGGCTCCGGTCGCGCCTAGCCGGAGCTTTCTTCTTCGGCTCCATAGGAGCATCTTCGTGGAGCGCAGCTCCGATTAGTCCTAGTCCGGTGAGTGCGGACCTATGCATGGCCCTTTTCGGGTCCCCCTCTGGAGGTGGGTGAGCCGCAAGATACGAAGTGGCTGCCATGATCGCGGCTTGTGGCGTCTTCGGGGTGATGTTGCCGTTGGAGTCCATATCCATGAACGATGTGTGGAGGGTTCGGGTCACGTCACGCCGCTCCTTCGGGTCCATGTTTTCCACCCGAGAGTGGTGCTTGTTTCCCTGATTTCCGTTTCTGCTGGAGCCGGGTCCCATGGCGGAGAGCGTAGCTCGTCGCGCACTGGATTCAGAGGATGCTTTCTTGCGTTTGTCGAGCGTCTCCTGCATCTTGACTTGCTTCTTGTGCTCCTCGATGAGGAGGTAGTGGTATGCCATCAGCAGATCACGTGGGGAGTCCAGAGGTAGGACTATTTCGCCTGCGACGGCGCGGCGTGCTTCGGCCCATCCTTCTTTGCTAAGTTGGATGAGGTGGCCCCTGTTTTCCCCGTTTTCGCCGTTTCCGTCCTGCGGGTTGGGGTTGGGCGGCGGGTTAGGCGTGTCTTCGTCAGTTTGGATGATTGCGGCGCACAGATAGCGCCTGAAGATTGGTTGGCTGCTACCGCAGCTTTCGGATTCGGAACCGTAGGTCCCTTCATCCGAAGGTGGATCGCACAGATCGGAGTTGCAGTAGCTGCTGCTGTAGAACTCATCTGTTGATGGTGACGTGCGTAGCACGGGGTGTGGAGCCCATGAAGCGGGCCTGATCGGTGGCACGGGCATCCGCTCGAGGAGGCGGAGGGTGCCAGCTTGTCCCACCTGGAAGCAGAAGCTCCCGAACAGAATTTCGAGTCCGTCGCCTACGGGCTCGAAATCCTTCATGGTGGCCGGCGAGTGGGCGGTGAAGTCGAAAGCGTCGAAGAGGAGGTGATTCTCCATCGCCGAGGAGTTGTAGATCGATTGGGTCGGAACCGTCACGACCGCACAATCAGCAGCCCCAGTTCCCACAGACGGCGCCAATTGACGAGGTTTAATCTCGTCAATGCCCATTGTTATGGACTTGGGTTTTGGAGAAGATGGGGATGCTGGAGATCGTGGCACGGTTAACAGACAAGCAACCAGGGGACACGAGATTTACCCAGGTTCAGGCCCCTGGAGGGAAAACCCTACTCCTGCTTGTCTGCTCTTTGATTACGGCGGAACCGAAAGTTACAGGGTGCGTAGATTCGATCTGGCGTGGAGGCGTGTACGAAAGTATGGATCTCTCCTGCTCGTTGGCCCCTCCTAGCCTTTATATATGAGGAGGCTAGGTCTCAGGTACCGATACGAGTAGGTTACAAGTTGTATTCGAACTCTAGTCTTGCTCTCCAAGGATCCGAAGGCGTCATGGGCCTTGGCCACCCGAAAATCTTCATGGGCCAGCGTATGTCTGCTGTGGGCCTTCCTTGGGCTGGACCAGGTATGCTGAAGTTACGTACCCGTCGGGTATAACCATGTCACCTTGTCATTCTGATCACGGGATAGCTCTTGTATCATGTGCAAGGGTACTCCGTTGGTGGTTCTCTATGATATGCATGTATTTACAATGACAAGAACTTATAGGTAACCAAAGTTGAGAAGCACACGGAGCGGCCCTCGTACTCAAGGGACATGGGATTTCCAGTTTATGGTCTGTCAAGCATATAACTCAGATTGGACCTCACTTTCCTCTTAACCACATAAATATGCCTGTGATAGGGGCAATGAGAGCTCAAAGATAATGAGTACCTTACTTTCAGCATTTGGAAGCCTTTCAAACTTTTCAAAACCTTTTCACTTCCTTGTGGAGTCACCACTTATTCTATGAGCACCTTCTTGAGAGCATAGTTGTCATTCTTGTGTTTGTCCCAAAACTTGGTTAATTATGTCATGAATTTGATGCTTGTATCTCTTATATCTTTATCTCTAGTCTTCACTTGAACTTTAGAGGTGCCTTGGAATTTTTATTGTGCTCTACAAACAAAGGCAAGCGAGATACCACTCTATCATACCTTATTATGAGCATTGCAATGTTGCTTATGTTTATGTTTCATGCTACTTATTATTATTGAGTTGGTTTCTCTTCATAGCTTGCAATGACTATTGAGTAGACTTAGTTGCATACTCTTTATTATGAATGGTTTAAACATCTACTCTTGTGCTCAGTGTAGGGTTCGCAGCATAGAAAACAAAAAATTTCCTACGATGGGAACTATGTACCAAGATCTATCTACTAGATACAAACAACGGGCAGATGTATATCCGTAGAGAACATACCCTTGAAGACCGACAAAGCTTAACGATTTCAACTCGTGGTTGATGTAGACGATCTCTTGCCGATCTCAAGATCGAGAGGAAGTCCTAGCGCCGCAAATCAGCAGCGCATCCGTGCTCGCACACACGTTCGAGGCACCGAGCAACCTCCGCCTCCTCGCTCCAGCGATGCAGCGGAAGCACAACTCTTTCTTGCCGAATAGCCACCGGGAACATGTATCTTGCTAGTCCGAGACCATGGGGGATAAATTCTAGAGGGGGAGAGAGATCCTTCACGAGGAAGTGTGAGAGACAAGTGAGGAGGGGGCACCCAAGGGGGTGGCCGCCGGCCATGGGGCTGCCCCCTCCCCTCCTTCATTCATGTGGGTGGACACTCCACTCACAAAATGCCCTTTAAATTTCCTCCACTCAAAAGTCCACTCAAATTCCCATTAAATTTCCACCAAATTTAATGCAAACTCTCATTAAATAAAACTCTTTTATTTTATTCAGAATTTTTTCAATTACTTTAATGACAAACATTCACAAATAACCCCTTGCTAGAATTCCATTTCACATGCATAACCACTTTATGCAATTTCACCCGAAAACCTGTTTCGGTATCTAGTGAAATAAATTCCTGCGCTTGTTTATTCTTCCGGCATGAACCTTTTGCTCCAGTTGGATGTCGGTGTCTCTTAAGTGTGTCACCCTACGGTTCGTGAATAATGCGGACATGATCGGGACCCTTCTCGGATCAATAATCAGAAGCGGGATCTGGAGACCCATACTGACTCCCACACATTCAACGATGACTTTCTTGTGATCGTCGGAACCTTTTACGCTAGTATCTTAATCCCTTTGTTTCACGATATATTACATGTCCGAGATTCGATCATCAGTATCCCCATACCTAGTTTGATCTCGTTACCGACATGCACTCTTTTCTCGTTCCCGTGATATAACATTCTAGTGATCAAATCACTTGCTTGCAAGCTAATCAATGTGATATCACCGAGAGGGCCTAGAGTATATCTATCCGTCATCGGGATGAACAAATTCCACTCTCGATCCATGAGCCTCAACATAACACTTTATTAGTTCTGAATCCATCTTTATAATCACCCTGTTACGGTGTGACGTTTGATGTTATCAAGAAACTCTTCCGGTGTTAGTGATTGACATGATCTCATGGTCTAAGGATTAGGATCACTTCGTAAGTTGTTATAGCAATATAAACTCAATGACTTTGATCGTAATGCTATACTTCGGATGAATGTTCATCACACCATTACACTAATGTTGTGATCCCGTTATTAACAACATCCAATGTCCATGATCAGGAAACCTTGATCATCTTGTTAATCAACGAGCTAGTTTATGAGAGAGGCATAACTAGGAACTTTATGTTTGTTTATTAAACACACATGTATTAACGTTTCCGTATTAATAGAATTATAGCATGCAAAATAAACATCTATCATATACTTGGAATACACATAATAAACACTTTATTATTGCCTCTCAGGGCATATTCCCTTCAGTCTCCCACTTGAACTAGAGACAATAATCTAGTTACATAGTGATAAATCTAACACCCATTGAGTTCTGGTGTTGATCATGTTTTGCTCTAGGGAGAGTTTTAGTCAATGGATCTGCTACATTGAGATCCGTATGTACTTTACAAATCTTTATATCTCCATCCTTGACATGCTCGCGGATGGAGTGAAACCGACGCTTAATATGCTTGGAATGCTTGTGAGACCTTGGCTCTTTGGCATTGGCAATGGCACCATTGTTGTCACAATAGATCACCATTGGGTCCAACGCGTTTGCCACCACTCCTAGTTCGGATATGAACTCCTTCATCCAAACTGCTTCCTGAGCCGCTTCTGAAGCAGCAACATATTCGGCCTCCGTTGTTGATCCCGCTACCAGAGGTTGTTTGGAGCTCCTCCAACTAACCGCTCCGCCATTCATGAGAAATACGTATCCGGATTGAGACTTAGAGTCATCCGGACCGGTGTCAAAGCTAGCGTCAACATAACACTTAGCGACGAGCTCTTCTTGACCTCCGTATACAAGAAACATATCCTTAGTTCTTCGTAAGTACTTAAGGATATTCTTGACCGCTATCCAGTGTTCCGAACCTGGATCCCATTGGTACCTACTAGTCAAACTAATAGCATGTGCCACATCCGGTCTTGTACATAGCATGGCGTACATTATAGAGCCTATGGCTAAAGCATAGGGTACTTTGTCCATTATCTCTCTTTCTTCCGCCGAAGCCGGACTTTGAGTCTTACTCAATGTCTTGCCTTGCAACATAGGTAAGAACCCCTTCTTACTTCCGTCCATTTTAAACTTCTTTAAAATCTTATCAAGGTATGTACTTTGTGATAGCCCTATTAGGCGCCTAGATATATCTCTATAGATCTTTATGCCTAATATGTATGACGCTTCACCTAGGTCCTTCATTGAAAATTTGCTGTTTGGATAACTTTTAACACTGTTTAAAAGATCTATATCATTTCCGATCAATAATATGTCATCCACATATAATATCAGAAATGCCACATTGCTCCCACTCACTTTCTTGTAAATACAAGCTTCTCCATAAGTTTGGACAAATCCAAACTCTTTGATCACCTCATCAAAGCGGAGATTCCAACTTCGTGATGCTTGCTTCAATCCATAGATGGATCGATGAAGCTTGCACACCTTGTTAGCATCCTTAGGATCGACAAAACCCTTTGGTTGTATCATATACAACTCTTCCTCAATATTACCATTGAGAAACGCGGTTTTTACATCCATCTGCCATATCTCATAATCGAAATATGCAGCAATTGCTAACATAATCCTAATTGACTTTAGCATCGCTACGGGAGAGAATGTCTCATCGTAGTCAACTCCTTGAATTTGTCGAAACCCCTTTGCGACAAGTCGAGCTTTATAGACGGTCACATTACCATCAGCATCAATTTTCCTTTTGAAAATCCATTTGTTCTCCACGGCCTTTCGGTCGTGAGGTAATTCCACCAAGTTCCAAACTTGATTTTCATACATGGATTCCATCTCGGATTTCATGGATGCTAACCATTTGTTGGAATTCGGGCTCATCATCGCTTCGTCATACGTCGCAGGGTCATCATTTTCATCAACCATGAAATTCATGACAGGATTTCCGTACAGCTCGGGAGCTGCACGCGTCCTGCTTGACCTGCGAGGTTCGGTAGTACTCTCTTTCGGAGTTTCATGATCATTATCATTAGTTCCCTCTTCAACAGGTGGAGCCAACTCCGGAACAACTTCCGATGCTGCGCTACTCGCCATACTTTGAAGAGAAGGTTCAATAACCTCTTCGAGTTCTACCTTCCGACTACTCACACCTTTCGCGAGAAACTCCTTCTCTAGAAAGGATCCATTCTTGGCAACAAAAACCTTGCCCTCGGATCTGTGATAGAAGGAATACCCAATAGTTTCCTTAGGGTATCCTATGAAGACGCATTTTTCCGCTTTGGGTTCGAGTTTATCCGGTTGAAGTTTCTTCACATAAACATCGCATCCCCAAACTTTAAGAAATGACAGCTTAGGTTTGTTTCCAAACCACAATTCATACGAAGTCTTTTCAACGGATTTAGATGGTGCCCGATTTAAAGTGAATGCAGTAGTTTCTAGTGCATAACCCCAAAATGACAACGGCAAGTCCGCTAGAGACATCATAGATCGAACCATATCTAATAAAGTATGATTACGATGTTCCGACACACCATTTCTCTGTGGTGTTCCGGCAGGTGTGAGTTGTGAAACAATTCCACACTCTTTCATGTGAGTGCTAAACTCGTAACTTAGATACTCACCTCCACGGTCGGACCGTAGAAATTTGATCTTTCTATTACGATGATTTTCCATTCATTCTGAAATTCCTTGAACTTTTCAAAGGTTTCAGACTTGTGTTTCATCAAGTAGATATAACCGTATCTACTCAAATCATCCGTGAAAGTAACAAAATAACGATATCCACCTCGCGCCGACACACTCATTGGACCACATACATCAGAATGTATGATTTCCAATAAATCTGTCGCCCGTTCCATTGAACCGGAAAACGGCGTTCTAGTCATCTTGCCCATAAGGCATGGCTCACATGTATCAAATGATTCATAATCAAGTGATTCCAAAAGTCCATCCGAATGGATCTTCTTCATGCGTTTAACGCCAATATGACCTAGATGGCAGTGCCACATATATGCGGATATATCATCATTTAGTTTAATCCTTTTAGCATCAACATTATGAATATGTGTAACATTATTATCAAGATCTAAAAGAAATAAACCATTCATCATCGGTGCATGACCATAAAAGATTTCATTCATATAAATGGAACAACCATTGTTCTCGGATTTAAATGAATAACCACTTCGCATCAAACACGATCCAGATACAATGTTCATGCTCAGTGCAGGCACCAGATAACAATTATTCAAGTTTATAACTAATCCGGATGGCAAGTGGAGAGGCAGCGTTCCGACGGTGATCACATCAACGCTTGATCCATTACCGACACGCATCTTGACCTCACCCCTTGCTGGCGGTCGCTTGTTCCGCAGCCCCTGATTCGAGTTACAAATATTAGCAACTGAACCGATATCAAATACCCAGGTGCTACTGCGAGCACTAGTCAAGTACACATCAATAACATGTATATCATATATACCTTTGTTTGCCTTGCCGGCTTTCTTGTCTGCCAGATACTTGGGGCAGTTGCGCTTCCAGTGGCCAGTCCCCTTACAATAGTAGCACTCGGTATCAGACTTAGGTCCAACTCGGGGTTTCTTTTCAGGCACGGCAACAGGCTTGCCGCCCTTACTTCCCTTCCGTTTTTCCTTCTTGTCTTTCTTGAAACCAGTGTTCCTATTGATCATCAACACTTGATGTTCCTTTTTTATCTCCACTTTTGCAGTTTTAAGCATTGACAGAAGCTCGGGGAGAGACTTCTTCATGCCTTGCATATTATAGTTCATCACGAAGCTCTTATAGCTAGGTGGCAGAGACTGCAGAACACGATGGATTCCTAAGTCAATGGGAATCGATATTCCCAAGGACACAAGCTAATCGGCGTAACCCGACATCTTGAGTACATGCTCACTAACGGAGCTGTTCTCTTCCATCATGCAGCTAAACAACTTTTCTGAAGCGTTGTAGCTCTCTACAGCAGCATGTGTGTCGAAAATCATTTTCAACTCACCCATTGTATCAAATGCATTGCCATTTTCGAAACGCTTTCGAAGTTCCGGCTCTATCCCATACAATATTCCGCAATGAACTAAGTTGTGGTCCTCCTGACGAGTCTGATAGACATTCTTCTCCTCATTAGGGGCATCATCAAAAGGTGGGGGGGCCTAACGGCGCTTCTAGCACATATTGCTTTTGTGCAGCAGAGCGGAGAATCCTCAAATTCATGGCCCATTCGGTAAAGTTGCTACCGTTCATTGCAAGTTTCTGTTTCTCCATGAACACATTGAAATTAAAAGCAGGTGGTGCCATCTACAACAGAATTTGTAAAGTTTAGACTAAGTGTATGGTAGATTGAGTTCAACTAATCCATATTACGAATGAACTCCCACTCAAAAACGACATCCCTCGTGCCTTTTTCGTGATTACATGAACCAAATCCACTATACCAAGTCCGATCATCACGTGAGTCGGTATAGCTTCAAAGGCGAGCATCAAATGGGCATCATATCAACTATATGACTCATGCTTAACCTTTCGGTCCGTGTTCCTAGGCCATGTATGTACATGCTAGGCTCACCAAGTTAGAACCTTAGTATTCGCGTGTGTAACTGTTTTACACCCGAAATATGGTCGTGGATCCAAGAACACCCGATCATCACGTGATGTCTTGGAGCGACGAAAACATAATCGGTGCATACTAAAGGAAGAACACATTCTTATCTTGGTATTTAAATGAGGGATCATCTTATTATGCTAACAAAGCGCTAAACAAGCAATATAAGATGCTATCAAACATCATATGTTTATTAGTGAAATAATATGGTTCCCGCATATGATCTCTATCATGTGCACCGTGGTATGATCACTATCATACCTATATGTGTAAATCCAAGGTCTATGGAGTTTACACGCTATGTGTGTTGTAAGAGTATCATCTCATACTTCTACTTACAACACTACCATATCATAACACTAGCCCAGCAACAATCTAAACTAGACGCCTCTAATTTATCCATTGCAAGTTTTACATGGCTTAGGGCTTTCGAGATAGAAACGTTCTTACCTACGAACATGAACCACAACAAGGATAACCAAATTGTTGACAACTCGCTTGCAAAATAGATATTGACTATAGTAGGAGAGACAGACACCCGCTAGCCACTTATGCAAACTAGTTGCATGTCAAGCGTGGAACAGGTCTCATGTGCGAGGACATGTAAAGTTTGTCCGGGCCGCTTCATCCCACTATGCCACCAATATCCAAAATTACAACAAAGGAGCAAAAACATGATCATCATCGCCCACATACTCATATGTGTACTACCCGCGTAAAGTATCTACGCATAGATCCGGCTCTGATACCACTATAGGGTTCGCAGCATAGAAAACAAAAAAAATCCTACGATGGGAACTATGTACCAAGATCTATCTACTAGATACAAACAACGGGCGGATGTATATCCGTGGAGAACATACCCTTGAATACCGATAAAGCTTAATGAGTTCAACTCATGGTTGATGTAGACGATCTCTTGCCGATCTCAAGATCGAGAGGAAGTCCTAGCGCCGCAAATCAGCAGCGCATCCGTGCTTGCACACACGTTCGAGGCACCGAGCAACCTCCGCCTCCTCGCTCCAGCGATGCAGCGGAAGCACAACTCTTTCTTGCCGAATAGCCACCGGGAACATGTATCTCGCTAGTCCGAGACCATGGGGGATAAATTCTAGAGGGAGAGAGAGATCCTTCACGAGGAGGTGTGAGAAACAAATGAGGAGGGGGGCACCCAAGGGGTGGCCGCCGGCCATGGGGCTGCCCCCTCCCCTCCTTCATTCATGTGGGTGGACACTCCACTCACAAAATGCCCTTTAAATTTCCTCCACTCAAAAGTCCACTCAAATTCCCATTAAATTTCCACCAAATTTAATGCAAACTCTCATTAAATAAAACTCTTTTATTTTATTCAGAATTTTGTCAATTACTTTAATGACAAACATTCACAAATAACCCCTTGCTAGAATTCCATTTCACATGCATAACCACTTTATGCAATTTCACCCGAAAACCTGTTTCGGTATCTAGTGAAATAAATTCTTGCGCTTGTTTATTCTTTCGGCATGAAACTTTTGCTCCAGTTGGATGTCGGTGTCTCTTAAGTGTGTCACCCTACGGTTCGTGAATAATGCGGACATGATCGAGACCCTTCTCGGATCAATAATCAGAAGCGGGATCTGGAGACCCATACTGACTCCCACACATTCAACGATGACTTTCTTGTGATCGTCGGAACCTTTTACGCTAGTATCTTAATCCCTTTGTTTCACGATATATTACATGTCCGAGATTCGATCATCGGTATCTCCATACCTAGTTTGATCTCGTTATCGACATGCACTCTTTTCTTGTTCCCATGATATAACATTGTAGTGATCAAATCACTTGCTTGCAAGCTAATCAATGTGATATCACCGAGAGGGCCCAGAGTATATCTATCCATCATCGGGGTGAACAAATTCCACTCTCGATCCATGAGCCTCAACATAACACTTTATTAGTTCTGAATCCATCTTTATAATCACCCTGTTACGGTGTGACATTTGATGTTATCAAGAAACTCTTCCGGTGTTAGTGATTGACATGATCTCATGGTCTAAGGATTAGGATCACTTCGTAAGTTGTTATAGCAATATAAACTCAATGACTTTGATCGTAATGCTATACTTCGGATGAATGTTCATCACATCATTACACTAATGTTGTGATCCCATTATTAACAACATCCAATGTCCATGATCAGGAAACCTTGATCATCTTGTTAATCAACGAGCTAGTTTATGAGAGAGGCATAACTAGGAACTTTCTGTTTGTTTATTAAACACACATGTATTAACGTTTCCGTATTAATACAATTATAGCATGCAAAATAAACATCTATCATATACTTGGAATACACATAATAAACACTTTATTATTGCCTCTCAGGGCATATTCCCTTCACTCAGAATATTTACATCATATGAAGCAAATGTGTTCCTGAAAGTTCTTTTATCGCACTCAGTTTTCAACTGAATTGCTTGAGGACAAGCAATAAGCTAAGCAGTTGATACGTCAAAAACGTATCTACTTTCCCGAACACTTTTGCTATTGTTTCTCCTCTAAACTTGTGTGATTTGGATACAACTAACACGGACTGACGCTGTTTTCAGCAGAATTACCTTAGTGTCTAGTTTTTGTGCAGAAAATCAACTATCAGGAAAAATCCGGGAAAATATGCTAAAAATCCTATTTCACCAGAAGACACACGGAGCCAGAGTACGAGACGGAGTGGAGGCCTGCGGGGCCACACCCCTGCTAGGCGCGGGCCAGGCCTGTCCGCGCCTAGGGGGGTGCGGCCACCCCAAGCACCCCCTCGGCCTCCCTCTTTGCCTATAAGACGCCTTCTGACCTAAAACCTCAGGGGGGGTTCAACGTTTTTCCAAAAAGAGTTCCACTGCACCGCCACCATCATAAACCAAGATTCGGATCTAGAAACTCCATTCTGGCACCCTGCCGGGACGAGGAATTTGGAGAGGATCATCGCCATCGTTATCGCCAACGCCTCTCCATCAACCATCCATGTTTCCCTCATCCATGAGTGAGTAATCCTCCATAGTAGGATATGGGGCTGGTAGGGATTGGATGAGTTCTATCATGTAACCGAATAAGATTGTTAGGGCATAGTGCCTAGTATCTCTATTAGTGCTATTTGACTTTGTTGCAACCTGTTGTGCTTAATGCCTGTCACTAGGGCCCGAGTGCCATGATCTCAGATCTGAAATTATTATTGAATCATTATGATAGTATTGTTTGTGATCTTATTTGCAAGTTGTGTACACATATCATTGTCCGGATCCAAAGGCCCCGAAGTGACAAAAATTGGGACAACCGGAGGGGATGGCTGTGATGTGAGGATCACATGTGTTCATGGAGTGTTAATGCTTTGCTCCGGTGCTCTATTAAAATGAGCACCTTAATTGACAGTAGTTCCCTAGAGGCCCCGCTGCAACGGGCTGGCTGGACAGAAGATGTTGTGCAAGTTCTCATTGCGAGCATGCATGACTATATATGGAGCACATGCCTATGATTGTTTAGTACTTGGATGCTTATTCTTATTTATCTTCAATGCCCTAGATCTTGAAGTTACATGTTTAGACTTGTCCATGCAATGCCCGTCCATCCATCCCTATGCCTACCGCACTCGAATCCCACTGTTTACTATTATTGTTACTATTGCTCTTGTTCTATTGTTGCTATTGCTTTGCGATTGCTACTACAAAGTGCTGTTACTGATAAACTTATGTGAGCAAGAACTATTTCCAGGTGCAGCTGAATTGACAACTCAGTTGTTAAGGCTTGCGAGTATTCTTTGTCTCCCCTTGTGTTGAATCAATAAATTGGGTAATACTACCCGCGAAGACTGTTGCGATCCCCTATACTTGTGGGTCATCAAAAAGGCACCGAGGAAATGTATCTCACTAGTCCGAGACCATGGGGGTAAACTAGAGGGGGAGAGATCCTTCACGAGGAGGTTTGAGTGAGATGGAGTGAGAGGGGGCCTTTTATAGGAGAGGGGCAGCCCCTCCCCATGGCTGGCATACAATGGAGGGTGCCTCCTCCTCTTCCTCATTCATGTGGAGGGAGCTCCACTCACATAAACATGACCCTCCATTTCTCCACTCAAAATCCCATTAAATTTCCACCAAATTTAATGTAATCTCTCTTTAAATAAAAATACTTTTATTTATTTATTCAGAATTTTGTAAATTACATTAATTAACAAACATTCACATAAAACCGCTTGCTTGTATTATATTTCACATGCAAAAACAATTTTAGCAATTTCACCCGAAATAATTCCGGTGTCTAGTGAAATAAATTCCTGCGCTTTGTAAATCTTTTCGTCTAGAAACTATTTGTTCCAAATGGTGTCGATGTCTCTTAAGTGTGTCACCCTATGGTTCGTGAATAATGCAGACATGATCGAGACCCCTCTCAGATCAATAATCAGAAGCGGGACATGGAGATCCATTCTAACTCCCACACATTCAATGATGACTTCTTGTGATCGTGAAAACCTTTTATGCTAGTAATTTAATCCCTTTGTCTTGCGATATATTACATGTCCGAGATTCGATCATCGGTATCTCCACACCTAGTTTCATCTCGTTACTGACATGTACTATTTTCTTGTTCCCGTGATACAACATTCTAGTGATCAAATCACTTGCTTGCAAGCTAACTAATGTGATATCACCGAGAGGGCCCAGAGTATATCTCTCCATCATAGGGATGGACAAATTCCACTCTTGATCCATGAGCCTCAACATAACATCTTTGTAGCACTGAACCCATCTTTATAGTCACCCTATTATGGTGTGACGTTTGATGTTATCAAGATACTCTTCTAGTGTTAGTGATTGATATGATCTCATGGTCTAAGGATTAGGATTACTTCATATGATGTTATAGAAATATAAACACAATGAATTTGATTGTAATGCTATACTTCAGATGAATGTTCGTCACACCATTCCAATAATGTTGTGACCTCGTTATTAACAACATCCAATGTCCATGATCAGGAAACCTTGATCATCTTGTTAATCAACGAGCTATTTTATAAGAGAGGCATAACTAGGAACTTTCCATTTGTTTATTAAACACACAAGTATTAACGTTCCCGTATTAATACAATTATAGCATGCAAAATAAACATCTATCATATACTTGGAATATACATAATAACAATTTTATTATCGCCTCTTAGGGCATATTCCCTTCAGTCTCCCACTTACACTAGAGACAATAATGTAGTTACATAGTGATAGTCTAACACCCATGAAGTTCTGGTGTTGTTCATATTTTGCTCTAGGGAGAGTTTTAGTCAACAGATCTGCTACATTGGATTCGTGTGTACCTTACAAATCTTTATATCTCCATCCTTGACATGTTCATGGATGGAGTGAAACTGGCGCTTAATATGCTTGGAATTCTTGTGAGACATTGGTTCCATGGCATTGGCTATGGCTCCATTGTTGTCACAATATATCACCATTGGGTCCAACGCGCTAGGAACCACACCTAGTTCGGTTATGAACTCCTTCATCCAAACTGCTTCCTGAGCCGCTTCCGAAGCAGCAACATATTCGGCCTTCGTTGTTGATCCCGCCACCACAGGTTGTTTGGAACTCCTCCAACTAACCGCTCCTCCATTCATGAGAAATACGTATCTAGATTGAGACTTAGAGTCATCTGAATCGGTGTCGAAGCTAGCGTCAACATAACACTTAGCGACGAGCTCTTCTTCACCTATGTACACGAGAAACATTTCCTTAGTTCTTCTTAAGTACTTAAGGATATTCTTGACCACTATCCAGTGTTCTGATCCTAGATCAGATTGGTATCTACTAGTCAAACTAATAGAATGTGCCACATCCGGTCTTGTACATATCATGGCGTACATTATAGAGCCTATGGCTGAAGCATAGGGGACCTTGTCCATTATCTCTCTTTCTTCCGCCGTTGCCGGACTTTGAGTCTTACTCAATGTCTTGCCTTGCAACATAGGTAAGAACCACTTCTTACTTTCTTCCATTTTAAACTTCTTTAAAATCTTATGAAGGTATGTACTCTATGATAGCCCTATTAGGCGCCTTGATCTATCTCTATAGATCTTTATGCCTAATACGTATGACGCTTCGCCTAGGTCCTTCATTGAAAATTTGTTGTTTAGATAATTTTTAACATTGTTTAAAAGATCTACATCATTTCCGATCAGTAATATGTCATCCACATATAATATCAGAAATGCCACATTGCTCCCACTCACTTTCTTGTAAATACAAGCCTCTCCATAAGTTTGGACAAATTCAAACTCTTTGATCACCTCATCAAAGCAGAGATTCCAACTCCGGGATGCTTCCTTCAGTCCATAGATGGATCGCTGAAGCTTGCATACCTTGTAAGCATCATTAGGATCGACAAAACCCTTTCGTTGTATTATATACAACTCTTCTTCAATGTTGCCATTTAGGAACGCAGTTTTGACATCCATCTGCCATATCTCATAGTCGAAATATGCAACAATTGCTAACATAATCCTAACTGACTTTAGCATCGCTAGGGGAGAGAAAGTCTCATCATAGTCAACTCCTTGAATTTGTTGAAACCCCTTTGCGACAAGTCGAGCTTTATAGACGGTTACGCTACTATCAGCATTAGTTTTTGTTTTGAAAATCCATTTATTCTCCACGGACTTTCGGTCGTGAGGTAAGTCCACCAAGGTCCAAACCTGGTTTTCGTACATGGATTCCATCTCGGATTTCGTGGCTTCTAGCCATTTGTTGGAATCCGAGATTATCATCGCTTATTCATACGTCGCAGGGTCATCTATTTCATCAACCATGAAATTCATAACAGGATTTTCGTACAGTTCAGGAGTTGTACGCGTCCTGCTTGACCTGCGAGGTTTGGTAGTATTCTCTTTCGGAGTTTCATGATAATTATCATTAGTTACCTCTTCACTCGGTGAAGTCAACTACGAAACAACTTTTGGTAATACGCTACTCGCCATACTATGAAGAGAAGTTTCAACAACCTCTTCGAGTTCTACCTTCCGACTACACACACCTTTCACGAGACACTCTTTCTCTAGAAAGGATCCATTCTTGGCAACGAAAACCTTGCCCTCGGATCTGTGATAGGAGGAATACCCAATAGTTTCCTTAGTGTATCCTATGAAGACATATTTTTCCGCTTTGGGTTTGAGTTTATCTGGCTGAAGTTTCTTCACATAAACATAGCATCCCCAAACTTTAAGAAATGACAGGTTAGGTTTGTTTCCAAACCAAAATTCATACGGTATCTTTTCAATGGATTTAGATGGTGCCCGATTTAAAGTGAATGCAGCGGTTTCTAGTGCACAACCCCAAAATGACAGTGGCAAGTCAGTCCGAGACATCATAGATCAAACCATATCTAGTAAAGTACGATTAAAACGTTCCGACACACCATTTCGTTGTGGTTTTCTGGCATGTGTGAGTTGTGAAACTATTCCACACTCTTTCAAATGTGTGTTAAACTCGTAACTTAGATACTCACCTCCATGGTCAGACCGTAGAAATTTTATCTTTCTATTACGATGATTTTCCACTTCATTCTGAAATTCCTTGAACTTTTCAAGGGTTTTAGATTTGTGTTTCATCAAGTAGATATAACCGTATCTACTTAAATCATCCGTGAAAGTAACAAAATAACGATATCCACCTCACTTCGACAAACTCATTGGACCACATACATCAGAATGTATGATTTCCAATAAATCTATTGCTCGTTCAATTGAACCGAAAAACGGCGTTCTAGTCATCTTGCCCATAAGGCATGGCTCACATGTATCAAATTATTCGAAATCAAGTGATTCCAAAAGTCCATCTGAATGGAGTTTCTTCATGCGTTTAACGCTAATATGACCTAGACGGCAGTGACACATATATGTGGATATATCATCATCAAGTTTAATCCTTTTAGCATCAACATTACGAATATGTGTGACACTATTATCGAGATAAACCATTCATCACAGGTGCATGACCATAAAATATATCATTCATATAAATCGAACAACCATTGTTTTCGGATTTAAATGAATAACCACTTCGTATCAAACACGATCTGGATACAATGTTCATGCTCAGTGAAAGCACCAAATAACAATTATTTAGGTTTTTAACTAATCCTGATGGTAAGTGGAGAGGCAGCGTTCCGACGGCGATCACATCAACACTTGATCCATTGCCGACACGCATCTTGACCTCACCCCTTACTTGCGGCCGCTTGTTCTGCAGCCCTTGATTCAAGTTACAAATATTAGCAACCGATCTAGTACTAAATACCTAGGTGCTACTGTGAGTACTAGTCAAGTACGAATCAATAACATGTATATCATATATACCTTTGTTTGCCTTGCCGGCCTTCTTGTCTGCCAAATACTTGGGGCAGTTGCGCTTCTGATGGCTAGTCCCCTTAGAATAATAGCACTCAGTATCAGACTTAGGTCCAGTTCAGGATTTCTTTTCAGGTGCAGCAACCGATTTGCCGCCCTTCTTTCCCTTTGGTTTACCCTTCCTGTCTTTCTTAAAACCGGTGATCTTATTGATCATCAACACTTGATGTTCTTTCTTGATCTCCACCTCTATAGTCTTAAGCATTGACAGAAGATCGGGGAGAGACTTATTCATGCCCTGCATGTTATAGTTCATCACAAAACTCTTGTAGCTAGGTGGTAGAGATTGGAGAACACGATGTATGCC
The DNA here is from genome assembly GCA_916181665.1 of Avena sativa. Classification (NCBI taxonomy): domain Eukaryota; kingdom Viridiplantae; phylum Streptophyta; class Magnoliopsida; order Poales; family Poaceae; genus Avena; species Avena sativa. The sequence continues at coordinate 364,503,444 of OV702297.1, read as the reverse complement.
TAAGTCAATGGAAATCGATATTCCCAAGGACACAAGCTTATTGGTGTACCTAGACATTTTGAGTACATGCTCACTAACGGAGTTGTTCTCTTCCATCATGCAGCCAAAGAACTTTTCAGAAGCATTATAACTCTCTACAGCAGCATGGGTATCGAAAATCATTTTCAATTCACCCATTGTATCAAAGGCATAGCCATTTTCCAAACGCTTTCGAAGTTCTGGCTCTAGCCCATACATTATACTGCAATGAACTAAGTTGTGGTCCTCCTGACGAGTCTAATAGGCACTCTTTTCCTCGTCAGGGGCATCATCAAGTGGTGGGGAGCCTAGCGGCGCTTCTAGCACATATTGCTTTTGTGCAGCAGAGATGAGAATCCTCAAATTCATAGCCCGGTCAGTAAAGTTGCTACCATTCATCGCAAGTTTCTCTTTCTCCATGAACACATTGAAATTAAAAGAGGTGGTGCCATCTACAAAAGAATTGTAAAGTTTAGACTAAGTTTATGATAGATTGAGTTCAACTAATCCAAATTACGAATGAAATCCCACTCAAAAACGACATCCCTCGTGCCTTTTTGGTGATTACATGAACCAAATCCACTACAACAAGTCCGATCATCATGTGAGTCGGTGTAGCTTCAAAGGCGAGCATCTATATGGGCATCATATCAACATATGACTCATGCTTAACCTTTTGGTCCGTGTTCCGAGGCCATTGAAACGTCGGAAACATATCTATAATTTTTGATGTTCCATGCTTGTTTAGTATCTACTTTGCCTTGCTTTGTCTACACTTTGAGGTGTTTTTATATGTTTTTTGGAACTAGCCTATTAACAAGTTGCCACGGTTCCAGTTGCGTGTTTTCTTCTGTTTTTGGTTCTAGAAAGGCAGAAAATCAATATTCTCAAAATTGGACGGGACAAAAGCCAAAGTCAATATTTTACAGTGGGCAACATGAAGCCAGAATACGCGACGGAGGAAGCTCACCAGGGGGCCACACCCCCTGGCGGTGCGGCCTAGGGCTGGGAGCGCCTGGGGGGTGCAGCCACCCTGGTGGCCCCCTGCCTCGTCTCTTCGCCTATAAAGTCCCCCCGATGCCAAAACCCTAAACACCCGATCAATATTCCACGAAACCGTCTATAGCTGCCGCCACCATCGTCCCTAGATCGGGAGGGATCTGAAGTTCTTCCTGGCACCCTGCCGGAGGGGAGATCATTCCGGAGGCCTTCTTCTTCGGTATGAAGCGTGAGTAGTTCCACCTTGGACTACGGCTCCATGTAGTAACTAGATCATTGTATCTCCTCCTTTGTGCTTTTCATGTGTAGATCTTGTAATCTCAGTTCATGATCAAGATCTCATCTATTTGTAATCATGCATGTTGTGTTTGCGAGGATCCGATGGATATTGAGATTACTATGTCAGATAGATTAATGGTTTTGTCTATTTGATTCTATCATGTTTGTGTTGTTTGTGATCTTGCATGCTCTCCGTTGTTAGTAGCTATCTTGGCCGAGTAGTTGCTAGTGACTCCAAGAGGGTGTATGCTCGATAGTGGGTTCATGCCTCTACTTATCAAGGGAAGTGACAGAAATCTCTATGGTAGTAGATGTGTTGTTTCCACTAGGGAGAAAACAACGGTCTCTTGTTCATGGAACAAGTGGATTGTTTACCTTACACACTTTTCTTAAAGCAGTTGTCTGTTGCTTGCAACTTAATACTAGAGGGGGTTCGGATGATAACCTGAAGGTGGACTTCTAGTCATAAATGCAGTTGGATGGCGGTCTATGTATATTGTTGTATTGCCCAATCGAATCTCATAAGATCTTTTTGTCTAGTATTGCATTGTTATGCCTTGCTCAGTTCCTGTCAATTGCCCTGATGTAATTTGTTTACCCTTCATGCCATGTTTGTTTATCTAAGGAAAGCACCTCTAGTGAACTATGGACCCCGGTCCAATCTTTACCATTGATACATCTTCCACTGTTACTATTTACTTGTTGCAATTCATCATTACCTTCCACACCATACAGTTAGTCCTTTATTACAGCAAACCGGTGAGCTTGACAACCTCACTGATTTATTGGGGCAAAGTCTTGAGTTTGTGTTGTGCAGGTTTCCACATTGCTTGCAACACCTTTGAGACGTTTCCTTCCTCCTTCTGGTTCGATAACCTCGGTCTCTACTAAGGGAAACTTGCTGCTGTGCTCATCACACCTTGCTTGTGGGGTTTCCAACGAAGCATCCCACATCAACACTGGGTGCACGCATCAAAGATTTCTGGCGTCGTTGTCGGGGAGGCTAAGGACGTCTTCACAAGGGGAGTCCTCCTCATCCCTTCTCTTTACTTTGTTTTAGTTTGCTTAGTTTCTTTTGCTTGGTTTTGTTTGCCTGTTTTATCAAAAACTCTAAAAAAATAGTTTAGTTTGGTTTGTTTTCTCTTATAAAAAACACAAAAAAAATTAGTTCCTACTCTAGTTGCCACCTTGATCTAGCTCACCATGTTGTTCCCCAAGTTTTCCCTAAAGGATCTTGCAATAGGTAGTGGATCCATAATTGGGAAAGATAATATTGAAGAATTCTTTAATCATGTTAGCAAGCATGAGGATATTGAGGATAGATCATAGCAAAACTTGCTCCTAATTATGATATTGCTGTAGCTTATTTAGTTCATATGTTGGAGGCTAGGTTTGTTAGCCTTAACCCCATGATGCAAATTTTCTTCCTAAAACTAAAAGAAGAAAAGAATGCTGAAAAGAGAGAATTTATTCGTGAAACTTTACTAAAAGAGTTCCATGATGTTGCTAAGGAAGCCAAAAAGGTCTTTGAATGTTTTAATATGCTAGGCTCATGTGTAGATGTTGTGGGTACTTCAAATAAAACCAAACCTAGAGAGGAATTCAAGATACCCATACCCTTTAAGCTTGTTGGAATGCATGAGGCCTTTGAAAAGAATTTTGATTGGATTGCTCCTGAAATCTTTTTGATGAAATTAGTAAACCAAAGAGAGATGAGAAGGGATCCTCCAAAACTCATTTGGATGAGATACCTTTCATAGTTGAATACTTTGCAAGTATTGATCTTAATTCTTCATTTGAAAATACTTGATTTTCTTGCTTCTTGTGCCTAACTTAAAGGCGCTAAAGAAAAGTACTTGTTGGGAGATAACCCAAGAGTTTTCTTGAGTCTTGGAAGTTATTACTTAAGTAATTACCTCTCCTTATCCTATTTTTTTTTGCTTTTTTTGTGCCAAGAATGACCTCTAATGAGAGGGAAGTAAGATTTGGGGAGTTGCTGTCCCAAAACAGATTTTTGTCCTCCACCATAAAAATTCATGAGGAGTCTCTGTAACTCGGATTGAGATGAAAATGTACGAATAAATCCCCAGTATGTTAGCTAACTTTCATTAGTTCAACACTTTTTGATTTGAGCAACAGAAGGTCTTAAAAAAAATCGATTTCTACCTGCTAGTCTGTTTTGACAGATTTCTGCCATTATTTGCATTTGCTTCTTATCGATTTCCTTTTGAGTTCCCTTTTGGGCAATTGAGCATTTTAAAGGAAGTTGTTTTAGTAGATTGTGTTTTTAGTGAATTTTTGCTGTTCTAAAGCTAAAACCAAGGGTCTGTTATCTTTTGAATACACTAATGTTGCTAATGAAGATTGTGTGAAGTTTTGTATGAAGGAAAAGTTTCAGGTGTAGAGAGAGAATGATGTAATGAGATGAAGAATGGACAAAAGCTCAAGCTTGGGGATGCCACTCCGGTTTTACCCCAAGAAATATCCAAGAATTACAAGCGTCAAAGCTTGGGGATGCCCAAGGAATCCCCCTTCTTCATCAATAAAAAGTTCAGGTCTTTCTAGACACTTCATTTTTATTGTTTCATGCACTGTTGTGTTGTTCTTGGAGCGTCTTAGTTTTCGTTTGCTTTGCTTAGTTGTTTAGTTTGCTTGAATAAAGTAGTTTGGACCCCCGTTCTCGCTGTGTTGTTTCAAATAAGTCAATTGGTGTTGGAAAGGAGTAGAAAGTTCTTGCTTGAGAGTGTGAAAGGATCGTATGGGCACCTAGAGGGGGGGGTGAATAGGTGCTACTTCAAATTTTCTTATTTTTCAAATTAGGGTTTGACAAGAAAGGTAAATTATCTAGATTATGCAACTATGGTGAATTTACCTATATGACAACCAAGCAATAACTATCACAACACTAAGCAAGAACAAGTAAGTAAAGTGCGGTAAAGGATAGAAGTAACCAAAGGAGTGGACACGGAGACACAAGGATTTGTTTCCTGTAGTTCCTTCCTTTTGAGGAGAAGTACGCCTACGTTTGGAGAGGGGTGGTTTCAAACCACTAACGCCACGAGAGGCCTCCCTTGTTCTCTGATGAATCTCATCCCAACAGGATCGATCCACCTTCCACTATATCGGCAACCTTCGAGGTGGAAGCCGGCACCTTTACAAGTTTGGGGCACACATCCACAACTTAATTGGAGGCTCCCAAATACAAGCAAGCTATCAAGACAAATCAAAGACAAGCTTGTAAGAACCAAATCAAAGTCAGGGTTTCCAAAGAAACACTAGAGCTTGGGGACCCTCAAGTGAATGAGGGGGAAATGAAGATCTCTCTTGGTGAAGATGTAGATCAAGGCCTCCTCCTTCGATTCTCCAAAGACCAATGACTTTGGATTGTTGGATGAAGAGATCTTGTAGATTTGGTGGCTCTAATGGAGTTGGTGTTCTTGAGCAGCTCGAGCAACTGGAGGAAGAAGATAAGGGCCCCTTTTTATAGGCAGCCCCCTCCACGAACCGTTTTCTGACCGTTGGAGAAAAGTCAGACCGGAGACTCCGGTCTACACCGGAGATTCTGGCCAATCTCCGGACCAGCTTCCGGACTGCCCATCTGAATGACCCAGGCCATCCACGACCCAACAAGACCAGAGACTCCGGCCTTCCAATATCGGAGACTCCGGACTGAGCTAGCACTGTAGACTCCGGAGTATCCTCTAGAGCAGGCTCCGGACCCCCATACAGAATGTCCCAGCCCAGATCCTGAAGTCACCACCGGAGACAGATCCGGAAACTCCAGACCACACCGGAGACTCCGGTCTGGAGTTTCCAGAATTGTGTCACATGAGTATGGACTTTTCCCAAGTGTGAGGGTGCTTTTCACTTATCATAATACCAACCTGTGGACAGTGACAAACTGTAAAATGATCTACTTGTTGTTAACGAACACCAAAAATGATTATGACAATAAATACCCTTTCAATCCCCCCTTTTTGGTGTTCGATGACAACAAGTGATTTGCATGGAATAAAATATATATGGGGCTCCCCCTGACTATGTGCAATAAGATAATTAAGTAAATCGTGCAAGGTAGATAGTATCAACGATAACACACATAAATCTCACATGAGTTACAATAGATAGTGCACACAAGCACATAGTCACACACATGAACATCAAGTAACACACATGAAGTTCAAGGTTCGGATATGGCAAATAAAAGCAGATAGTAGCAAATCCAAAGCCCCAAACCCATGCAAAACGATGAGAATGTCTTCTCCCCCTTTGGCATCGAAACACCAAAAAAGGGAAAAGACCTCAGCTAGCGCCCCATAAACTCAGTAGTCATCATCATCCTCGTCATCCTCGGCATCCTCATCCTCATCCTAGTCATCACCACCCTCATCATAGTCATCATCATCGTCTTCAGGGATAGCAGGCCCTTTGTCGTGAGGGCGAGAAGAGGAGGTACCCTGGTACCCAAAACCGGAGGTGACATTAACAAAGGTCTTCCAATCCACCAAGCTATCCTGTTGGGCATTCCATGCCGCAAATGAGAGTGTGTGGTCAGACTCTGTGGACTGCTGAGCACCATGCTCATCGTTGTATTCATCCTCACCTTCCTCATTATCCTTAGCACCCTGTTCCTTGATATCCTTGAGGAGCTTCTCAATGCGACGGTTGCATTGGTAGGATGCATGCTGCTGCTTACGGATGTCAACGTCCATGCAGCAAAGGGTCCTCTCCCAAAATCTGGCCTTCTTAACCCGCTCATGCACATAGTCTCGAGTCATAGTAGGCATAGGGGCATTGGAGGCATTCTTCCTCCAAACTCTAGGTGGAGAGGGAGCCCTGTCAGTCTCAATCTCCTCATCATCATCCCCATAGCGACGCCTCGGAGCAGGCCCCATACGCCCCTTCTGCTGTAGTGAGACCATAGCGTGGTCAGTGAGGTGTGGTGGTATGCCATATGGAGAATCATGCTCCTGGGAGTTGATGAGCCTCAGAACCAAGGGTGCATATGGAGGAGATTTCTTGTAAAGAATAGCATGTAACGTCTCCTCAAAAATAAAATCCATCACATCAATAGGTGCAGCATCTGCCTCTGGTCCAACATTGTAGGTCCGGTGAGTGTGGTACAGAAGCCCACCCCTAATTGCATCATCATTCCCAGCACTAGGTGCAATGGTATGACGGAAAATCCTCAGCATAAGGTTGTAGAGGGTCTTGAGTCCCTTGGACCCCCCCCACAACACCCTCGTCATACAAAGGTGCCATCTTCAACTTGTTCTCACCCAGAGCTGCAGAGTGCATACGCAGCCCAACGGGAGTAGATACTCCATGAAAGATCTCAAAGATGACGTTGGCAAAGTCATGGAATGTAGTTGTGCAGTGAGTGGTACCAGACATCCAAACCATGGTCCTATCTTGATCAGACCCAAACACAACTATGGCATAGAACTGCTGCACAAGGTGGATATTTGTAAGGGTCCCAGCTTTAATAAGGTAGAGTCCCCTGTGTTTACAATGCTAGTCTCTGGATCAATAGCTAGCATCCACAGTTAAGATGTAATATCAAGAAACAAAGGTCATAATACAACTTTATAACCAGGAATAACATAATTCTATTACATCTTACATAGCTCATTTGGCTATTACATTACATTGCAGCAAAATATCTATAAGCATGGGGTCCTTCATCTTCAAAGTGCCACAGGCAGACATGTTGGTTGTAGACTTTGTAATCCTAATCAATCAATCTTCTCTAAAACAATCAAACCTGCAACATTGCAAGTTACAGCCACAAGGGTCAATACATTTGAATTGTATTGGCAAGTGATACTATGGTAATATAGTGGAGTCTAACATCTATATGCATTTGGCTAAGTGGAGTTGAGGCTTGCATTGCTCAAAATAGATTTTTCCTTAACATTTGAAAACACTAAGTTTTTGCTTGACAAAATAATCTTTTGCAAGGCATCTCCCAATCAAAGATTGAAGATCCTTTAACCCTCATTCAACCACAAGTTTTTAACTTAGAAATTTGGATGATGAGATTCTTGATTGCTTCCATGTCTTGATGCTCAAATTGTCCTTTACCAGGGACATGGCTAAGTACTTAGATTTTACACTCTGCAGAGGTGGTGCACTTTCCCCACAAGACTTGGTTTCACCAAGACAAGATCTTTCAGAAGCCTTCCCTTAGACCAAAATGGACGCGTTCCAACCTATCAAACTCTACCACCAACTGTCCATATGGCTAAGTTCTTGCAACCTATATGATCCAGGCAGAGCCCATAATGCCAAGTGGTTGCACTTGAAGCTTCTCAACATTTGACATCTCAAATCTCTTTGTTCCTAGGTGGCCATCCACAAGTGAGATACACAAGGTCAACCATAAACATGGGCCTTGTGAACCACTCAACCAAAAACCACCAATCAAATCCCATTCCACCCAGGTGATTCATTGACTTAGTTGTTTTATTAATAAAAACATAAGTCCTCAGACTTAGAAATTTTTCATAGTATGGATATATATTCCACCCTTGTTTTCTATTAGCTAGGCTAATCTTGATAGTAGTAGGAATCTTAACTTAGGAAAATTTCTACTAAGGTTTCATCTACTAGGTTTTTCCTATAGCAAGGTTTATACTTAGCAAAATTCCATGCAAGTTTTACTTAGAAAAAAATCACTAATGCAAAGTGAAAGTAATGGGATAAAAGTATGAAGCATCACTTGCCTTTTTGGTAGAGGGTATAAGTTCACTCCTTGTCCTTGCAACAACCACACTCTTCAAGTCACTACAATTCAATCAAGCAAGGCACAAACTCAATCTACCAATCAAGCAAAACAACACATAAAATCATAGAACCAAGATAATGCATGCAAGCATGCCAAGGATTGTTTTATTTGAAAAAGTGGTTCCTAATGGGAAATAAACATTTGAAAACACCTAATGGTCATTTTATAAAGTGGCAAAGTCATTTGCAAAAGATTTCACTTCATAAACCATTTTCAAAACAAGGTATCATTTTATGTGGTGTAGAAATGTTTTTACTAAGGCATTAATATATAGGGTTCACAAAATTCATTTTAAAATCATAAAACTTGGTGTTTGGGGTCAGATAGTTTGAAACAAAACATTTCCCAAAGGTTTTCCTCCAAAACTATTTTTAATGAATAAACCATATTTTTATTTGACTAGAAATGGTTTTAAATCAAAGAATCATTCTTTTGCATCACCAAATATATTTTTGAAACCACAAAGTGTTTCCTATGGTCAGTAGGTTCAAAATACACCATTTGCAAAAGATTTTATCCCCAAAATCATTTTGGTACAATTTTTATAATCTAAACAAGCATACAAATGTTTCTGCAAAAACAAACATTTTTCCAGAAGCATTTTACTAAACAAATGGCATGGTTGGCTAGGGCTTGTTCCACTGATTCCATTGATATAAAATTTGCAATTTTTGGACGTGTGGATCAAAAGTTACAAGGGTTTCAAATCTGCATCTAAATCAGATTCAAAATTTGTTTTTAAACAGAACTGGTGACACGCGTCCTATTCCTATTCGTCGGTACCGCTTCGCTCGGATCGGCTACTCTGGCGCGTTGGATCAAGTCAGATCGAGTGGCACAGGTTGCGTACCCCTTCGCTTTAAGTGGTTCTATCCTATCCACTAGATCGAGATCGGACGGCTGCTGCGAGCTTGACCTAAAACGAGTGGCGCTGCGGCGGTGGCTAGCGGCGGAGCGGTCAGATGGTGGCGGTGCCGGTGATACAAGAAGCAATGGAAGGTGGGGAGATGCTCACAGTGATCGCAGGGCAACGCCGACGCTCAACGCGGAGTCGTCTTGGCAAGGGGCGCACGGGGACAGGAGGAATCGCTCACCGGAGTTGGTATGGGCGGCGGTGCTCTCGGGTCGTCGTCGCTGGCGTCGTTTGGAACCACGCTAAGCCAAAAGAGAGGCACGGTTAGATGTGCACAAGGGTCGCGAGTAAGTAAGCGTCATCGGGAGGTGCTGGGGCGGTCGAGGCTTACCAGGGGAGTTCGTCGGAGAAACGACAGACGGTGGTGGCGAGTTGAGGTTGACGAAGCCGACGTTACGGGGCACTCGCGGGAGAGCTGAGGCCACAGAGCGGTGCACCAGAGTCTGGTGAACTTGCCTGCGTGCTCGGGGAGGCAAGGGGCGGCGCGGGGTCGCCAGAATTGGCTGGGGACGGTGGTCGGAGCAGTAAGGGTGTGTGGCGAAATTCGTCCAGCCTGGGGGCAGAGAGAGGGAGGCGCGTGAGGGGAAATGGAGAGGAGGAGTGGGCGCTTTAACGTGCGTGGTCAAGGGGCCGATTAATGGCGTGGTTAACGCGTATTACGCCGGACTTTATTCGCCTGCAACGGCCGGCAAGGGGGAGGGGCGTAGTCCGCGGGTGAAGACGATGGATACGTGGCGGTGGCGTCTATCTGGCAGTGAGGGAGATAGAGGGGAATGGGTCCACCGGTCATTGGCTCTGCGGGTCATCTGGTGAGTGAGATAAAAACGCTTCGGGGGAGAGAGGGAAATGGGCTGCTGGGCTGGGTCTTCTTTGCTCTATTTTTTTCTGTTCTGAATCTTTTTCTTTTTCTCTTTTGATTTTCTGTTTTGAATTTCAATCAACAAAACAAACATTCAAATCAATCAAATTTCTACCACACTTTGTATTGAATTTTTGTTCTGTTTATCAACACAAAACTAAAGTCCAAGATAAAATAATAATTTTATTCCTTTTAGGATCTATTTAATAATTAAATAAAATATATCTTAATTATTAATTCAAATAGGTTTTGATTTATTTAATAAAATCTCTATTTGAAAACTAAATATTATCAAAACCAAAACAGTAGGTTTTATTTGAAGATATAAGATACTTGAAAAACTTGTTTAAAATAAGATAACATTTTTATTTTAGGGTCCATTAATAATTAAATAAGATGGACCTTAGTTAATAATTCAAATAGGATTTGTTTTATTAAAAACTTTATTTTGAAATCTAAAATAAAACCAAAAACACTTCAGTAGGTTTTAATTGAGAATATAAAATACTTGGAAAACTTATTTAAAATAATTTAATAAGTTTTAGTGTTTATTTAAAATGGGAAAAGCCTTTATTTTTAATAAAATTGGATATTAATAAATCCTCATTATTTTGTTTAAATAATCTTTTACTCCTTTAATCAAAACAAAACATTTTATTTCAAAATATTGGCCAAGGTTTAATTTGGCTCCATAAAATAATCTTTATTTATAAATCCACCTTTTTTTTGAAAACCAAATCCTTTTATTAAATATTTTTAAGTTTATTGTTTATTTAACTTTTTAAATCCCTTTAGGATTTTATTTGATCCAAATAGGTTTTGAAAGTTTCCAATTGGATTCAAAAAGTTTCTTCTCACCCTGAAAATCAACAAAGTTTTATTTTATTCATTTATTTTTCACATTACAAGATTTGGAAAATCTTGGGATGTGACAATATTGTAGTCTTTACGCAGCGCCATCAAGTTATATAGTCCCAGCTTCTCACAGATCCACAAAGAATCATTGAAGTAGGGGCTGAGGCGCATCTGTTCAACACTCATGAACTTCTGACGGCAGACAGGTGATTTGGTGAGCACACCATACACATCCTTCATGAACACAGCCTGTTCCTTCCTCCAGAAATGAGGGTCGTCACTGGTACGAGGCAGCGCATAGAAATTTGTCTTTCTCATCTCACGGTACTCCTCTTTTGACATTTTGGCCAAGGACAGAAGGTTGTCATATTTGGCCTTCTTGGCACGGTCCTCTCATTCAGCCCTCTCTTGGTCCCTCTTCAAATAGGCTGCATCATGTGCCAGCTGTTTACGGTTGGAAGGAGGCACAATAAACTGACCCTGAGCTTCATCATAGCAAGGATTGCCCCTTTGGGACTTGGCTTTGGTACGACGAGGACGACTAGAACCATCACCTGTGAATAGCAGTGAGGGAGATAGCATGGAGATGAGTATATATGCCCCAATAATGCAGTACAGGAGCTTTGATGCAATTCTGGTCTGTTTTGATTCACCCAACACCGGAGTCTCCGCACCTCATACCGGAGTCTCCAGCTCAGACTGGAGTCTCCGGTCCTAGGGACCGGAGTCTCCGGCCTGGACCGGAGTCTCCGGACCTAAGTCCGGAATCTCCGGTCGGGAGGCTCGGGCATGAGCTTGGGAGATGCAGGTGGGGGTGAATCTAGTAGATCGGGTAATGCAACAAGGCTAAAGTACTGGAGTGCACGCAAACAAGTGATTCCAATGGACAAATCAACACCAATCCTCAAAAATACATCTAGAGATGAACCCTAGGAGAAAAAGTAGAGGAGAGGTACCAGATCTGTCCATGGGATCAATTCCTCCGGTGGGAATGACCCAATGGAGGAGGGGAGAAGGTTGGCCGGTGGCACGGCAGATCCCGGGGGCTTCTTGACCTCCGGGGAGGAGTTGGAAGAGGAGGCGACGGGTTTGGAGGAAGGGGACGGGGTGAAGAATGAGGAACTGCTGTAACAGTTCACCCTGCCCCCTACTTTAAGTGGCAGAAACCGTCTGGACCGGAGACTCCGATCAACACCGGAGACTCCGATGTATGTACACCGAGAGATAGACAGGTTTAAGATAGGGAGAAGGCTTGGGTTGAGACATCAAACTGCGAAGAACCAACAAGAGCCATAGGAATTCACAAAAATATTCAGAAAAACTTAAATAGACTAAAATCAAGCGAGTGACAAACATGAGTAAGTGCCAACCTCTCAAGTTTGAGAGGGTGGTGGCCTTGGCCACCATATTTGAGTATACTCGGCTTGGCACCACGAAGATATATCTTGGGTCCATTACCGAAACTCATCATTAAGCTCACATATCACAAAATTATATTAAGAGGAATGATTTTGATTGCTTTGGGAATAATGGGGCGAGGGATGGTCCAATCAATTAGGACCTCACTCCCCCTATATTCATGCCTACACATAAACCAAATATGGGTCGAAACATAGGTGAGAATGCAAGAAAATCAAGTCAAGCTCCTTGAATCTACGACATTTAGTTCATTCCTCGAATAGCAAAACCTTGCTTCATCAAGTGGCTTCGTGAAGATATCGGCAAGTTGATCTTTGGTTGACACATATGATAGACCAATATCACCTCGAGCAACATGATATCTAACAAAGTGATGGCGAATCTCAATATGCTTTGTCCTTGTGTGATCCACCGGGTTGTAGGCAATCTTGATGGCACTTTCATTATCACATAGAAGAGGCACTTTGTCACAATGGACACAGTATTCCTTTAAAGTTTTCCTCATCCGTAGCAATTGGGTGCAAGCACTAGCAGCTGCCACATACTCGGCTTCGGCGGTGGAGAGAGATATACAATTTTAATTCTTAGAAGACCAACATACCAAGGACCTACCAAGGAATTGGCAAGCCCAGGATGTTGATTTTCTATCATCCTTATCACCCGCCCAATCCGAATCCATGTATCCACAAAGAGCAAATGTTGAGCCTCGAGGATACCAAAGACCATAAAATGGGGTATGAACTAAATATCGAAAGATTCTCTTGACCGCCATTAAATGGCTTTCTTTAGGAGCCGCTTGATATCTTGCACACACACCTACACTCAACACAATATCAGGTCTAGATGCACAAAGGTAAATCAAAGAACCAATCATATACCGGTATACCTTTTGATCCACATCTTTACCATTTGGATTTTGTTCTAGATGAGTCTTTGTAGCCATGGGAGTAGGAGCTCCATTTAAATCTTGCATTTTGAATCTCTTGAGCATATCTTGAATATACTTGGCTTGATTGAAGAATGTGAAGGGAATATGCCCTGAGAGGCAATAATAAAGTGTTTATTATGTGTATTCCAAGTATATGATAGATGTTTATTTTGCATGCTATAATTGTATTAATACGGAAACGTTAATACATGTGTGTTTAATAAACAAACATAAAGTTCCTAGTTATGCCTCTCTCATAAACTAGCTCGTTGATTAACAAGATGATCAAGGTTTCCTGATCATGGACATTGGATGTTGTTAATAACGGGATCACAACATTAGTGTAATGGTGTGATGAACATTCATCCGAAGTATAGCATTACGATCAAAGTCATTGAGTTTATATTGCTATAACAACTTACGAAGTGATCCTAATCCTTAGACCATGAGATCATGTCAATCACTAACACCGGAAGAGTTTCTTGATAACATCAAACATCACACCGTAACAGGGTGATTATAAAGATGGATTCAGAACTAATAAAGTGTTATGTTGAGGCTCATGGATCGAGAGTGGAATTTGTTCATCCCGATGACGGATAGATATACTCTGGGCCCTCTCGGTGATATCACATTGATTAACTTGCAAGCAAGTGATTTGATCACTAGAATGTTATATCACGGGAACGAGAAAAGAGTGCATGTCGGTAACGAGATCAAACTAGGTATGGAGATACCGATGATCGAATCTCGGACATGTAATATATCGTGAAACAAAGGGATTAAGATACTAGCGTAAAAGGTTCCGACGATCACAAGAACGTCATCGTTGAATGTGTGGGAGTCAGTATGGGTCTCCAGATCCCGCTTCTGATTATTGATCCGAGAGGGGTCTCGATCATGTCCGCATTATTCATGAACCGTAGGGTGACACACTTAAGATACACCGACATCCAACTGGAGCAAATTTTTCATGCCGAAAGAATAAACAAGCGCAGGAATTTATTTCACTAGATACCGAAACAGGTTTCCGGGTGAAATTGCATAAAGTGGTTATGCATGTGAAATAGAATTCTAGCAAGGGTTATTTGTGAATGTTTGTCATTAAATTAATTGACAAAATTCTGAATAAAATAAAAGAGTTTTATTTAATGAGAGTTTGCATTAAATTTGGTGGAAATTTAATGGGAATTTTAGTGGACTTTTGAGTGGAGGGAATTTAAAGGAGATTTGTGAGTGGAGTGTCCACCCACATGAAGAGGGGAGGGCAAGGGGCAGCCCCCATGCGCCGGCCACCCCCTTGGGGTCCACCCTCCTCCTATAAAAGGAGCCCCCCTCCTCACTTGTCTCTCACACCTCCTTGTGAAGGATCTCTCTCCCTCTCTAGAATTTATCCCCCATGGTCTCGGACTAGCGAGATACATGTTCCCCGTGGCTATTCGGAAAGAAAGAGTTGTGCTTCCGCTGCATCGCTGGAGCGAGGAGGCGGAGGTTGCTCGGTGCCTCGAACGTGTGTGCGAGCACGGATGCGCTGCTGATTTGCGGCGCTAGGACTTCCTCTCAATCTTGAGATCGGCAAGAGATCGTCTACATCAACCACGAGTTGAACTCGTTAAGCTTTGTCGGTCTTCAAGGGTATGTTCTCTACGGATATACATCCGCCCGTTGTTTGTATCTAGTAGATAGATCTTGGTACATAGTTCCCATCGTAGGAAAAATTTTGTTTTCTATGCTGCGAACCCTACAGTGGTATTAGAGCCGGATCTATGCGTAGATACTTTGCACAGGTAGTACACATATGAGTATGTGGGCGATGATGATCATGTTGTTGTTGCTCCTTTGTTGTAATTTTGGATATTGGTGGCATAGTGGGATGAAGCGGCCCGGACAAACTTTACATGTCCTCGCACATGAGACATGTTCCACGCTTGACATGCAACTAGTTTGCATAAGTGGCTAGCGGGTGTCTGTCTCTCCTACTATAGTCAATATCTATTTTGCAAGCGAGTTGTCAACAATTTGATTATCCTCATTGTGGTTCATGTTCGTAGGTAAGAACGGTTCTATCTCAAAAGCCTTAAGCCACGTAAAACTTGCAATGGATAAATTAGAGGCGTCTAGTTTAGATTGTTGTTGGGCTAGTGTTATGATATGGTAGTGTTGTAAGTAGAAGTATGAGATGATACTCTTACAACACACATAGCGTTTAAACTCCATAGACCTTGGATTTACACATATAGGTATGATAGTGATCATACCACGGTGCACATGATAGAGATCATATGCGGGAACCATATTATTTCACTAATAAACATATGATGTTTGATAGCATCTTATATTGCTTGTTTAGCGCTTTGTTAGCATAATAAGATGATCCCTCATTTAAATATCAAGATAAGAATGTGTTCTTCCTTTAGTATGCACCGATTATGTTTTCGTCGCTCCAAGACATCACGTGATGATCGGGTGTTCTTGGATCCATGACCATATTTCGGGTGTAAAACAGTTACACACGCGAATACTAAGGTTCTAACTTGGAGAGCCTAGCATGTACAGACATGGCCTCGGAACACGGACCAAAAGGTTAAGCATGAGTCATATAGTTGATATGATGCCCATTTGATGCTCGTCTTTGAAGCTATACTGACTCACGTGATGATCGGACTTGGTGTAGTGGATTTGGTTCATGTAATCACCAAAAAGGCACGAGGGATGTCGTTTTTGAGTGGGAGTTCATTCGTAATATGGATTAATTGAACTCAATCTATCATACACTTAGTCTAAATTTTACAAATTCTGTTGTAGATGGCACCACCTGCTTTTAATTTCAATGTGTTCATGGAGAAAGAGAAACTAGCAATGAACGGTAGCAACTTTACCGAATGGGCCATGAATTTGAGGATTCTCCTCTCTGCTGCATAAAAGCAATATGTGCTAGAAGCGCCGTTAGGCCCCCCACCTTTTGATGATGCCCCTGACGAGGAGAAGAATGTCTATCAGACTCGTCAGGAGGACCACAACTTAGTTCATTGCGGCATATTGTATGGGCTAGAGCCGGAACTTCGAAAGCGTTTCGAAAATGGCAATGCATTTGATACAATGGGTGAGTTGAAAATGATTTTTGACACACATGCTGCTGTAGAGAGCTACAACGCTTCAGAAAAGTTCTTTAGCTGCATGATGGAAGAGCACAACTCCGTTAGTGAGCATGTACTCAAGATGTTGGGTTACGCCGATAAGCTTGTGTCCTTGGGAATATCGATTCCTATTGACTTAGGCATCCATCGTGTTCTGCAGTCTCTGCCACCTAGCTATAAGAGCTTCCTGATGAACTATAACACGCAAGGCATGAAGAAGTCTCTCCCCGAGCTTCTGTCAATGCTTAAAACTGCAGAAGTGGAGATCAAAAAGGAACATCAAGTGTTGATGATCAATAGGAACACTGGTTTCAAGAAAGACAAGAAGGGAAAACGGAAGGGAAGTAAGGGCGGCAAGCCTGTTGCCGTGCCTGAAAAGAAACCCCGAGTTGGACCTAAGTCTGATACCGAGTACTACTATTGTAAGGGGACTGGCCACTGGAAGAGCAACTGCCCCAAGTATCTGGCAGACAAGAAAGCCGGCAAGGCAAACAAATGTATATATGATATACATATTATTGATGTGTACTTGACTAGTGCTCGCAGTAGCACCTGGGTATTTGATACCGGTTCAGTTGCTAATATTTGTAACTCGAATCAGGGGCTACGGAACAAGCGACCACTAGCAAGGGGTGAGGTCAAGATGCGTGTCGGCAATGGATCAAGCGTTGATGTGATCGCCGTCGGAACGCTGCCTCTCCACTTGCCGTCGGGATTAGTTATAAACTTGAATAATTGTTATCTGGTGCCTGCACTGAGCATGAACATTGTATCTGGATCGTGTTTGATGCGAAGTGGTTATTCATTTAAATCCGAGAACAATGGTTGTTCCATTTATATGAATGAAATCTTTTATGGTCATGCACCGATGATGAATGGTTTATTTCTATTAGATCTCGATGATAATGTTACACATATTCATAATGTTGATGCTAAAAGGATTAAACTAAATGATGATATATCCGCATATATGTGGCACTGCCATCTAGGTCATATTGGCGTTAAACGCATGAAGAAGCTCCATTCGGATGGACTTTTGGAATCACTTGATTATGAATCATTTGATACATGTGAGCCATGCCTTATGGGCAAGATGACTAGAACGCCGTTTTCCGGTTCAATGGAACGGGCGACAGATTTATTGGAAATCATACATTCTGATGTATGTGGTCCAATGAGTGTGTTGGCGCGAGGTGGATATCGTTATTTTGTTACTTTCACGGATGATTTGAGTAGATACGGTTATATCTACTTGATGAAACACAAGTCTGAAACCTTTGAAAAGTTCAAGGAATTTCAGAATGAAGTGGAAAATCATCGTAATAGAAAGATCAAATTTCTACGGTCCGACCATGGAGGTGAGTATCTAAGTTACGAGTTTAGCACTCACATGAAAGAGTGTGGAATTGTTTCACAACTCACGCCTGCCAGAACACCACAGCGAAATGGTGTGTCGGAACATCGTAATCGTACTTTATTCGATATGGTTCGATCTATGATGTCTCTGACGGACTTGCCGTTGTCATTTTGGGGTTATGCACTAGAAACTGTTGCATTCACTTTAAATCGGGCACCATCTAAATCCGTTGAAAAGACACCGTATGAATTGTGGTTTGGAAACAAACCTAAGCTGTCATTTCTTAAAGTTTGGGGATGCGATGTTTATGTGAAGAAACTTCAACCAGATAAACTCGAACCCAAAGCGGAAAAATGCGTCTTCATAGGATACCCTAAGGAAACTATTGGGTATTCCTTCTATCACAGATCCGAGGGCAAGGTTTTTGTTGCCAAGAATGGATCCTTTCTAGAGAAAGAGTTTCTCGCGAAAGGTGTGAGTAGTCGGAAGGTAGAACTCGAAGAGGTTATTGAACCTTCTCTTCAAAGTATGGCGAGTAGCGCAGCGCCAGAAGTTGTTCCGTAGTTGGCTCCACCTGTTGAAGAGGGAACTAATGATAATGATCATGAAACTCCAAAAGAGAGTACTACCAAACCTCGTAGGTCAAGCAGGACGCGTGCAGCTCCCGAGCTGTACGGAAATCCTGTCATGAATTTCATGGTTGATGAAAATGATGACCCTGCGACGTATGAAGAAGCGATGATGAGCCCGGATTCCAACAAATGGTTAGAAGCCATGAAATCCGAGATGGAATCCATGTATGAAAATCAAGTTTGGAACTTGGTGGAATTACCTCACGACCGAAAGGCCGTGGAGAACAAATGGATTTTCAAAAGGAAAACTGATGCTGATGGTAATGTGACCGTCTATAAAGCTCGACTTGTCGCAAAGGGGTTTCAAAAAATTCAAGGAGTTGACTACGATGAGACATTCTCTCCCGTAGCGATGCTAAAGTCAGTTAGGATTATGTTAGCAATTGCTGCATATTTCGATTATGAGATATGGCAGATGGATGTAAAAACCGCGTTTCTCAATGGTAATATTGAGGAAGAGTTGTATATGATACAACCAAAGGGTTTTGTCGATCCTAAGGATGCTAACAAGGTGTGCAAGCTTCAGCGATCCATCTATGGATTGAAGCAAGTCCCACGAAGTTGGAATCTCCGCTTTGATGAGGTGATCAAAGAGTTTGGATTTGTCCAAACTTATGGAGAAGCTTGTATTTACAAGAAAGTGAGTGGGAGAAATGTGGCATTTCTGATATTATATGTGGATGACATATTATTGATCAGAAATGATATAGATCTTTTAAACAGTGTTAAAAGTTATCTAAACAGCAAATTTTCAATGAAGGACCTAGGTGAAGTGTCATACATATTAGGCATAAAGATCTATAGAGATAGATCTAGGCGCCTAATAGGGCTATCGCAAAGTACATACCTTGATAAGATTTTAAAGAAGTTTAAAATGGACGGAAGTAAGAAGGGGTTCTTACCTATGTTGCAAGGCAAGACATTGAGTAAGACTCAAAGTCCGGCTTCGGCGGAAGAAAGAGAGATAATGGACAAAGTCCCCTATGCTTCAGCCATAGGCTCTATAATGTACGCCATGCTATGTACAAGACCGGATGTGGCACATACTATTAGTTTGACTAGTAGGTACCAATCGGATCTAGGTTCGGAACACTGCATAGCGGTCAAGAATATCCTTAAGTACTTACGAAGAACTAAGGATATGTTTCTTGTATACGGAGGTGAAGAAGAGCTCGTCTCTAAGTGTTATGTTGACGCTAGCTTTGACACCGATCCGGATGACTCTAAGTCTCAATCCGGATACGTATTTCTCATGAATGGCGGAGCGGTTAGTTGGAGGAGCTCCAAACAACCTGTGGTAGCGGGATCAACAACGGAGGCTGAATATGTTGCTGCTTCAGAAGCGGCTCAGGAAGCAGTTTGGATGAAGGAGTTCATATCCGAACTAGGAGTGGTGGCAAACGCGTTGGACCCAATGGTGATCTATTGTGACAACAATGGTGCCATTGCCAATGCCAAAGAGCCAAGGTCTCACAAGCATTCCAAGCATATTAAGCGCCGGTTTCACTCCATCCGCGAGCATGTCAAGGATGGAGATATAAAGATTTGTAAAGTACATACGGATCTCAATGTAGCAGATCCGTTGACTAAAAATATCCCTAGAGCAAAACATGATCAACACCAGAACTCGATGGGTGTTAGATTTATCACTATGTAACTAGATTATTGTCTCTAGTGCAAGTGGGAGACTGAAGGGAATATGCCCTGAGAGGCAATAATAAAGTGTTTATTATGTGTATTCCAAGTATATGATACATGATTATTTTGCATGCTATAATTGTATTAATACGGAAATGTTAATTCATGTGTGTTTAATAAACAAACAGAGAGTTCCTAGTTATGCCTCTCTCATAAACTAGCTCGTTGATTAACAAGATGATCAAGGTTTCCTGATCATGGACATTGGATGTTGTTAATAACGGGATCACAACATTAGTGTAATGGTGTGATGAACATTCATCCGAAGTATAGCATTACAATCAAAGTCATTGAGTTTATATTGCTATAACAACTTACGAAGTGATCCTAATCCTTAGACCATGAGATCATGTCAATCACTAACACCGGAAGAGTTTCTTGATAACATCAAACGTCACACCATAACAGGGTGATTATAAAGATGGATTTAGAACTAATAAAGTGTTATGTTGAGGCTCATGGATCAAGAGTGGAATTTGTTCATCCCGATGACGGATAGATATACTCTGGGCCCTCTCGGTGATATCACATTGATTAGCTTGCAAGCAAGTGATTTGATCACTAGAATGTTATATCACGGGAACGAGAAAAGAGTGCATGTCGGTAACGAGATCAAACTAGGTATGGAGATACCTATGATCGAATCTCGGACATGTAATATATCGTGAAACAAAGGGATTAAGATACTAGCGTAAAAGGTTCCGACGATCACAAGAAAGTCATCGTTGAGTGTGTGGGAGTCAGTATGGGTCTCCAGATCCCGCTTCTGATTATTGATCCGAGAGGGGTCTCTATCATGCCTGCATTATTCACGAACCGTAGGGTGACACACTTAAGAGACACCGACATCCAACTGGAGCAAAAGTTTCATGCCGAAAGAATAAACAAGCGCAGGAATTTATTTCACTAGATACCGAAACAGGTTTTCGGGTGAAATTGCATAAAGTGGTTATGCATGTGAAATAGAATTCTAGCAAGGGGTTATTTGTGAATGTTTGTCATTAAAGTAATTGACAAAATTCTGAATAAAATAAAAGAGTTTTATTTAATGAGAGTTTGCATTAAATTTGGTGGAAATTTAATGGGAATCTGAATGGACTTTTGAGTGGAGGGAATTTAAAGGAGATTTGTGAGTGGAGTGTCCACCAACATGAAGAGGGGAGGGCAAGGGGGCAGCCCCCATGCGCTGGCCACCCCCTTGGGGTTCCCCCCTCCTCCTATAAAAGGATCCCCCCTCCTCACTTGTCTCTCACACCTCCTCGTGAAGGATCTCTCTCCCCCTCTAGAATTTATCCCCCATGGTCTCGGACTAGCGAGATACATGTTCCCGGTGGCTATTCGGCAAGAAAGAGTTGTGCTTCCGCTGCATCGCTGGAGCGAGGAGGCGGAGGTTGCTCGGTGCCTCGAGCGTGTGTGCGAGCACGGATGCGCTGCTGATTTGCGGCGCTAGGACTTCCTCTCGATCTTGAGATCGGCAAGAGATCGTCTACATCAACCACGAGTTGAACTTGTTAAGATTTGTCGGTGTTCAAGGGTGTGTTCTCTACGGATATACATCCGCACGTTGTTTGTATCTAGTAGATAGATCTTGGTACATAGTTCCCATCGTAGGAAATTTTTTGTTTTCTATGCTGCGAACCCTACAGAATGTCCCTCCTCTAACTTGCTTGATCTCAAAACCAAGAAATACTCTCAACTCCCCCATCAAAGACATCCGGAACCTACTAGTCATAAGCTTTGAGAATTCATCATTAAAAGCTTTGTTAGATGACCCAAAGTTAATACCATCAACATATATTTGGCATACAAAAAGCTCCCCATTGACTTTCTTAGTAAAAAGAGTGGGATCAATTTTCCCAACCTCAAATCCACGGTCAAACAATAACTCTTTAAGGTGCTCATACCACATGCGTGGGGCTTGCTTGAGCCCATAGAGCGCTTTATCAAGTTTTAGACATGGTTTGGGAAGTTGGGGTCCTCAAATCCTGGGGGTTGCTTAACATATACCAACTCATTTAGTGGACCATAAAGAAATGCACTCTACATCCATTTGTTGCAACTTGAAGTTATGATGTGCCGCATAAGCAAGAAGGATACGGATGGACTCAAGGCGATCCATGGGTGCATAAGTCTCTCCATAGTCAATGCCTTCAATTTGAGAGTACCCTTGTGCAACAAATCTAGCCTTGTTCATTACTATAATTCCATGCTCATCTTGCTTGTTCTTGAATATCCACTTTGTTCCAATAACATTACGGCAATCCTTTGGCTTCTATACTAACTTCCATACTTTGTTTCTCTCAAAGTTGTTGAGCTCTTTGTGCATAGCTTCTAACCAATCCGAATCTTCAAGAGCTTCCCACACTTTATTTGGTTCAATCATGGAGATGTGTACTTGGTGTTCACTAAACCTCTTCAATTGTGCTCTTGTGGAAATGCCTTTCCTTAGGTCACCAACTACATTTTGTAGAGAGTGGTCTCTTAGTTCCAACATTCTTTCCTTTCTAGCTTCGCGACGAGCATGGATCTCCGTGTTGTTTCTTGGGGGACCCTCTTCATCATTTTGATCCTCGTCTTGACCATCAACTTGACCTTGATCATCATCGAAATCATTCTCTTCATTTAGAGGCAAAGATTGACCTTGGTCTTGATCAAGTGCTCTTCTAGCATCAATTTGAGCTTGTCTCAAAGCAGTTTGTACGGATCTTCCTTGAGTAATTGCCTTGGCACCACTTGATATCTTGGAGAATCAATCAAGCTCCCCTTGACTAGAGTTGTCACTATGATCATCATGTTGAGGGTCCACATCTTGTCTTTGGCTTGAGTCATTGCCCTCCTCGGTGGATGTAGCTTGTTGATGTTGTGAAGATGAGTGTTGGGGAGATGACCTCGGGTAGGGTAAAGACAGGGAAAGATGAAAGGAAGTTGCCCGTCTTGTTTCCGAGTTACTGATTGAGTCGGCCGAATCCTGTAGAGGTCGGCCAGGACAGGGAAGGACATGACCATTATGACAAAGGCAAGGCATTACCCGGCCAAGATGTTATGTAAGTCGGCCGGGTTAGTCCGAGTAATCTTGATGCAGGTGAAGGACAAGCCGAGCTACGCGAGGTAAGGCCGAATGATACAAAGCTTGCAAGAGAAGGAGAAACCCAAGGTCAAACCCTAGCTGTAGGCTAGAAGGAATCTGAGCGGAGCCAAGCACTAGAGACAAAGGCGCAGAACGTCAGAGGGGCAGAAGGAGGTCATGGAGGCGACAGTCCTGAAGCCCGAGGCACGCTAAGGGGCCCTCTGGAGCTTTGCCGTCGTTAGAAGGGCGACAGGGAAAGGAGGGCGCCGAACTACTATTTTGGGACAAGCATATTCCTCGAATATGCTTGCCCCGTCAGCCCTAAAGGCACCCAGGCTCTCCTTTATAAGGGGAGGCTTGGACCCTGAGGAAGGGATCGGCTCATTTAGTACCATTAGGCTGGCAAAGTTCTTCCTTTCTCCTTGAATACAGCTCAAGGAGCACTTGTAACCCAAGGAAGGAGAAATAAAGATCTTTGCCTTTGTCTTCTGTGTGTAGAATCAACTGCATCTTCCCTCCCCAGAACCCTCTAGCATCCATTGGCCCCATACTTTAGCCTACCCATGGCATCTGCCGTGCCACCACCACGACAGTTGGCGCCCACCGTGGGGCTAGCAGCGGTGCTAGCTAGAGTCATGATCCGGACGGGAAACTTCATCAACACTGGCGAGCGCATTGTTTCTGGCTTGGTCCGGAGATTCGATCTTTGTGACTATGTCAGTGACAATGCGGGCAGCTTCAGGGGAAAAACTCCCCCGTGCAACGGTGTCTTCATCAGCTTGGGCGGGCACACGGTCTACGTCGGCGTCGACATCTCCGGCATTTATCCTCACCAGGTTGTTGATGCAGGAGAGCCACCCCTTAGCGCTACGAGCCGTCAGCGCGGAGCGCATCCGGTGAGCAGCGTCGAGGTGATGGTTGCGGACGGAGTACAGGCGGGAGTAGCAGGTGCCGGATCAACCAGAGACCTCGCCGCGGGCGTGCAGATCGCGCCCAGGCAGACGGCACCACCACCCACCGAGGTAATCCCCCCAGTGACCAACCAGGCCGAAGTACAGGACACTACCCCAAAGGCACCAAGAGTGAGAGGGCCACCTCTAGAAAGACCAGAAAACATTCTTCAGGCAACCATAGAAAACCTGACTACACCTGTAGCGTCGATACTTGATCCGGCAAATGCTTAGGCAGAGTTAGAAGAAACCAGGCAAAAGGTGCTGGTAGAGGCAAAAAAGGTGTCGGCCTTGCGGGAGTCCTTAAACAGGACCCTGCGAGAATATGCCAAAGCTAATAAGCTTGACGTCGCTCCCGAACGGGTTGACGAGTTGAGATTAAGAGGGAAGAACCTCATAGATGATATCAACAAGGAGCATGATGCTCATAAGGCAGAATCAGTTGATTTGGGTTTGCCGAGGTACAGTACCCCGGCAAAGAACCTGAGAGCGGCAAATGCTGCAGCATTAGAGTTAGAGGGATTGACCGGCGAAGCCCGGCAGAAACAGCAAGAAAGAGTGAATGAGCTGGTGCGCATCGCGAACCAGCAAAATGAAGAAATGCTCAGGGCAGACCCAGCGAGGCCAGGGGCCTCGCGAATGGTTCACTTGGCTGGAGCAGCACCTGCCTTGTCCGTAGCAGCAGCGTCTTCACCCGGAAACAATGCACGAAGGGACAAAGCGGTAACTTCAGGAAAGAGAAACAAGCAAATCGTTCCGTATGATCCGGCGATAGCTGGGAAAGCAAACGAGAACAGAGGCAATGGAAGCCGAGGTAATAGTGGTGAGAGGAATCTTGGCCGTGCTGAGAAAGACGGCGGAAGCCGAGGCAATGGAGACCTCGGCAGAAGAGAACTCGGAAGAGGCAATCACGAGAACAATATCCCGGTTGAAGTAAGGAGAGAACTACCGCTCAACCCGTAGCCAAGACATGAACCTCGGCAGGAAAGAGAAGCAAGACCAGCTCGCCACAATCAAGTAAATGAAAGGTACAATGATGGTTATTCCGAGATGGAATATGCGATCCATGGTGGAAATAACCACTATGGAATGCAAGACAGAGTTCTGTACAGAGATTTGCCGTCAAATGATGCCAGAGTAAAGCTAGACCGGCTATACCGATCCGAGCTGCTGGAAGAACAGGGTCCACCGGGTCCGACGTGCTTCGGACCATGGATCATGGGCGAACCGCCTGTGCCGAACTTTCAGCTGGCAAGAGGCACTAAGACATATAATGGGAGCACCAAACCACAAGACTGGTTGATTGATTATGCCACAGCTGTGAAAATAGCAGGTGGGAACTTGCGATGGGCAGTACGGTATGTCCCACAAATGTTGGAGGGACCAGCTAGGGTATGGCTGAATAATCTACCAACAGGCAGCATCAACTGTTGGTTGGATTTTGAAGAAATGTTCGTTAGCAACTTTACCAGCACATACAAGAGGCCAAACAGGCCGCAACAATTAGCCATGTGCAAGCAAAGGCCGAATGAAACGGACAGAGAGTTTTTAACTCGGTGGTGTAACCTGAGAAACTCGTGTGAAGGAGTTATAGAGTCACAAGCAATAGCTTGGTTCGCACAAGGATGCCGTTATGCCAGTGTGTTATGGCAGCGACTGCAAAGAGATATGCCGACCACATTAGCAGAAACCATCAGAATAGCGGACTCCTATGCATTGGGAGATCCGACGCAACCAGAATTAGTGTCGGTAGATCATCGGGAGCAACACGACCAGTATGCTAGAGATTTGGCTGGGTCATCCAGGCGCAATGATTTTGGAGGAAGAAGAAGAGAAGAAAGGCCGGATTATAGATATAATTCGGCCCAAGTGGCAGCGGTAGCGCAAGATCAGCCGAGTCACGGAACAACTCAACGGCAAAAGAATGGTCCTCAGTAGTGGACACCAAGGAATGAAGGAAAAAGACAGTGGACTCCAGAACAAAAGAAGCAATGGCAGGAGAGGCCGAAGTACACATTCGAATCTATGTTAGATCAGCCGTGTAAATTTCACACGTCAAACCCAGCCAGACCGGCCAACCATACGACCCGCCAATGTGCATGGATGAAAAATGCAATGGGAAACCCCGCAGGCATTCAGGCAGCACCTCTCCAAGTGCATCAGCAGCATCAGCCGCAGTTGACTAGAGCAAATGCACAGCAACTGATGTTACTGCCTCCTCCCCCGAGATACGATAACTCGGACCGGAGAGATGCGGTACATCAAGTGATGAACCAAGGCCAGGATGGAAGGACGAATCCAGGAAATAATGGACGCAATGATTACAGAGAACATCATCAGTCTTATTGCGTGTTCACGACGGAACAGCAAGACAAGCAGAGTGTGCAGCGCCGGCATATGGAAGTAAATGCGGTTATGCCGGCAGTGCCAAGATATATGCCTCGGTCACATCAATAAGTAACTTGGAGCATAAAGGATCACCCCAAGATAATGCCGAGTCCGGGGTCGTATGCACTCGTGTTGGATCCAACATTTGTTGGACCGAGCATTAATGTGAAATTTTCAAAGGTTCTCATTGACAATGGGAGCAGTATCAACCCATTGGTAAGGTCCGAGTGGATGTGTTATTCGGCACAAGAGATAACTGCAGAGCAGAAAACTTAGAGTTTGAAGTGGTGGACCTAGAGAGTTGTTATCATGCTTTACTCGGACGGCCAGCGTTGGCCAAATTCATGGGCAGTTGTCATGTAAGTTATCTGAAAATGAAACTACCCGGACCACGAGGAGTGATAACAGTAGCAGGGGATTACAAGAAGTCAATGGAATGTGCTTCAGCCGGG
The DNA here is from genome assembly GCA_916181665.1 of Avena sativa. Taxonomy (NCBI): domain Eukaryota; kingdom Viridiplantae; phylum Streptophyta; class Magnoliopsida; order Poales; family Poaceae; genus Avena; species Avena sativa. The sequence continues at coordinate 364,476,706 of OV702297.1, read as the reverse complement.
TCAAATTTGGCCGAGTCATTGGTTATAGCAAGAGAAAAAGAAGGATTCAGGAGGTAGCAGCCCTCGCTCAGTCAGCACAGCTGAATATGCCAGCATTAGCCAATCCACATGGAAGTGTCTCCTTTCATCCGACTAAAGAAACGAAGAAGTTTCAGATAGATGAGCAATTCCCAGAGCGTACTGTTACTATTGGTGCAGGCCTAGATGCTAAATAGGAAAGCGAGATCAACAACTTCCTCCGTGAGAATCGGGATATCTTTGCATGGTCAACTCAGGATCTGCAAGGTGTTCCGAGGGAGTTGGCTGAGCACTCTCTGAATGTAAGGTCAGGAGCAAGGTCGGTGAAGCAACCTCTCCGCCGCTTCGCCGAAGACAGGATAAAAATAATAGGGGATGAAATAGCTCGGCTCCTTGCGGTCGGGTTCATCATGGAGGTGCTGTATCCGGATTGGTTATCAAATTCGGTGCTAGTAGAAAAGAAAAAAGATGATCCGAATGTAGCCATTGTATGGAGAATGTGTATCGATTACAAGAACCTGAACAAGGCGTGTCCAAAAGATCCTTTTCCCTTACCTAGAATAGACCAAGTCATTGATTCGACCGCTGGTTGTGAATTATTGTCATTTGTAGATGTGTATTCTGGTTTTCACCAGATACCGTTAAATCCGGCCGATCAAATAAAGACTGCGTTTATTACCCCGTACGGGGCTTATTGCTATCGCACAATGTCATTCGGCCTGCGCAACGCAGGAGCAACGTATCAAAGATGCATGCAAAAATGTCTACATGACCAGATAGGAAAAAATGTACAAGTATATGTGGATGATGTGGTCATCAAAACCAAAGAAAGCAAAACACTACTGGATGATATATGGCAGACTTTCGCGAACCTGAGGAGGTTCCGAATGAAGCTTAACCCGGAAAAATGCACATTTGGCGTGCCAGCAGGAAAATTACTCGGTTTTCTCGTATCTAGCCGAGGTATAGAGGCCAACCCAACCAAGATAAGGGCAGTAGAAAGAATGGAGTTGCCAAGGTGTCTAAATGACGTACAAAAATTCACGGGTTGTTTAGCCTCGCTCAGCCGGTTTGTATGTCGGCTGGGAGAGAAGGCATTACCACTCTATCAACTGATGAAGAAATCCGATAAGTTCATTTGGACTCCACAAGCAGACAGCGCATTTCATGAATTGAAAAGGTGTTGGTCACAGCGCCCATTTTAGCTTCTCCATTATCAAAAGAGCCTATGTTACTCTACATAGCGGCTACCAACAGAGTAGTGAGTGTTGTAGTCGTTGTAGAACGAGTCGAAAATGATAAGTCAGTACAGAGGCCGGTGTATTATTTGAGCGAGGTGTTATCCGCTTCAAAGCAAAATTACCCACATTATCAGAAGAGGCTTATGGAGTGTACATGTCGGCAAAGAAACTTAAACATTACTTCGAAGAGCACCCCATCAAAGTGATTTGTGAAGCACCCATAGCCGACATATTGAGCAACAAAGATGCAAGTGGCCGAATAGAAAAATGGGCAATTGAATTGTCACCTTATGCTCCGCAATTCGATAGGAGAGATGCAATCAAATCTCAGGCTGTGGCCGACTTCTTTGTAGATTGGGCCGAGGTGCAATATGAGCCACCATTACCAGACCCGAATTATTGGACGATGCACTTTGACGGTTCCAAACTAAGAAATGGCTTGGGGGCAGGAATAGTGTTAACCTCGCCCAAAAGAGATCAGCTGAAAAATGTGCTGCAAATACATTTTGCCGCGTCAAACAACGTAGCCGAATATGAAGCACTGGTCCATGGATTGAAGGTGGCAAAAGAGATTGGCATACGCCGAATCTTATGCTATGGGGACTCAGATCTAGTAGTACAGCAAGTCTCAGGCAATTGGGACGCGTTGGATGATAATATGGCTTTGTATAGATTTCATGTGCAAAAGATCAGTGGATACTTTGAAGAGTGTGAATTTCACCACATACCTCGGGCAGAAAACGATGCTGCAGACACGTTGTCAAAGCTAGGATCAACCAGGCAGTCAATTCCCCCAGGTATAGCCCTAGAGCACCTAAGGAAACCATCGATAAAAGCATCACCGGAGTCCGAATCCATCTTTATTCCGGCAAATTCAGCAGAAGATAATGTGCCGATGGAACTTGACCAGCAATATAACCCGGAATTCCCCAAGAGGAAAGCAGCTGAGGTAAGCGTAACTATGGAGAAAGCCGAGGTATTTATGTCGCCAGAAAACATGGAAATAGACAGTGAGACCACACCAGAGAAAATCACGCCTGTATGGGCGCAACCCATATTTTCTTTCCTTAAAGATGTGACTTTGCCGAATAATGAGGTGTTAGCAAGGCAGATAGCAAGGAGAGCTAAAGCTTATACGATCATAAATAATGAGCTATACAAAAGAAGCGTCACAAGTGTATTGCAAAGGTGTGTGAGTTCAGCAGAAGGCCAGGAGATCCTCTTAGATATACATCAAGGAGAATGTGGACATCATGCCTCATCTCGTGCCTTAGTGGCCAAAGCATTCAGGCATGGGTTTTATTGGCCAACGGCGTTGAAAGAAGCCAAAGAGCTGGTTGAAAAATGCAATGGATGTCAGAGATATGCAACCAAGATACACATGTCGTCGTCCGAGTTAAAAACGATACCCATTACTTGGCCGTTTTCTGTGTGGTGCTTAGATATGGTGGGACCATTTAAGCCGGCCCGAGGGGGGATGACCCACATATTGGTTATGGTGGACAAGTTCACAAAATGGATTGAAGTGAAACCAATAAAAAAATGCGATGGGCCCACAGCAGTGAAGTTTCTCAAAGATATTATCTTAAGATATGGATACCCGCACAGTGTTATTACAGATAACGGCACAAACTTTGCAGAAGGAGCTTTCGCTAGATTTTGCCAAGAAAAACACATAAGATTAGATGTTGCCTCTGTGGCTCACCCAGCATCCAATGGGCAAGTGGAAAGGTCTAATGGACTAGTATTGTCCGGAATAAAACCACGACTCATCGAACCGCTGCAAAGGTCGGCAGGATGTTGGATTGAGGAACTACCAGCAGTATTATGGAGCTTCAGAACTACTCCCAACAGATCAACAGGTTATACACCATTCTTTCTGGTATACGGGGCAGAAGCCGTGCTTCCAGCCGACATAATACATGACTCGCTAAGAGTTACTCAATATACAACTTCAGAAGTAAATGAAGTAGCTCAGCAAGATACTGTTGATCTGCTAGAAGAAGCCAGAGAGTTGGCGCTATCAAGATTAGCTATTTATCAGCAGAACTTGTGACGATATCGCAGCAAGAAGGTGAATCCAAGAGTGTTCAAAGAAGGAGATTTAGTTCTCCGACTGGTGCAACGCACGGCCGGCATGCACAAGCTGTCGCCTCCATGGGAAGGACCATTCGCCGTGAGCAAAGCATTGCACAATGATGCCTATTACCTAATCGATGCTCAATCCCCTGAAAGGAACAGGGCAGACAAAGCCGGCGAAGAAACGAAAAGGCCATGGAACGTAGCTTTACTTCGTCCATTTTACTCGTAGCAGTCATCAATGACACATTGTAAAGTAGTATCTCAAGATCAAGCACCAATTATGTTTTGAACCTCGACATCCAGAGCAGTGACTCGGGGACTGCCATATGTTATTTCAATTTTAGGTTATGTATTAAACCTCGTCATCCAGAGCAGTGACTCGGGGACTGCCATATGTTATTTCAATTTCACGTTGTGTATTAAACCTCGGCATCCAGAGCAGTGACTCGGGGACTGCCATATGTTATTTCACTTTCATGTTGTGTATTAAACCTCGGCATCCGGAGCAGTGACTCGGGGACTGCCATATGTTATATCAATTTTATGTGATGTATTAAACCTCGGCATCCAGAGCAGTGACTCGGGGACTGCCATATGTTATTTCAATTTTATGTGATGTGTTAAACCTCGGCATCCAGAGCAGTGACTCGGGGACTGCCGTATGTTATTTTAATTTTATGTTATGTACTAAACCTCGGCACCTTGAGCAGCGACTCAGCACCGTCTTATATTATTTCTGAAATTTGGTTTACACACTAGACTTTGGCGCCATAGGCAGTAACTCGGGGACTGCCATATATTGTTTCGAAGTAGTGGTTAGCCTTTGATACAAGGAAGGTATCAAACTTCGACACTCAAAGTAAGAACAGCTCAATCTCGAATGATATTCGAAGTCCACATCCAGATTAATGGGCTAAACCAGGGAGCACAACGGCAAATATATATCTCAACATCAAGAAATTGCAGGCCGCCAAAGCAAGGATTCGGACGAACAAGACCACTTAAACAAAGTGATGACAATTACAAACATATATGTCTCAGTAGCACACGGCAAAAGAAATTCATACCACACAGAAGACGGACAAATATTCCACGTACATCATACGCCCGGCATACCAGGGATAAGAAATGACTTAGAGGTTTTTAGCTGGAGAGGCAATAACTTGGTCAGGGGCTGGGCACTCCGAGGTAGGTGGAACTTCGGCCGAGGTTGCCTCGCCCTCCACAGACCCAGGAGCGACTTCGGAGGAAGCCAGAGGCTGCTGAGGAGCGTTAGTTTGTGCAGTAGAATGCCCAGTACCTTTGGATGAGGATCGCGCGTCGCCATTGCCATCTGAGCTCGAACTGGAATTACCAGAAGTAGCCGAGTCATCCTCATCTTCTCCTTGTTCAGCTGAGTTGTTATCCGACGCATCCTCAACTACAACCTCGTCTTCCGGGTTAGGAAGGAAACTCGGACCTTCGTTCCAGGTATGCACGTCGGCATACTCAACGAGCTGGAAGGCGCAAGCTTGCCGAAGAGCGACAAAGGTTGGGTCCTCAACCCAACGGGAACCAGTCCGCAAATTTCTCAAGATATCAAGAGAAATATCTTCATACCATGACATGATAACAGTGAGAGCCATATCAGCGCCAGCTCGTCCGGCTGATTCCCTCCAAAGACTTAGTTGCCTCTCGGATGCCATTAATCTTTCCACCAGCAATTGGACCTCACTGATATCAGGAGTTCCAGAAGTATTCGGCCAGAGAACATGGTAGGCTCGGATAGCTGCCTGCACCAAATCCCTTCCCATGATCTTCATCAGACCAACTGTAGCACCGACAGCAACCAAGAAATCATCCATCGAGTACTCCGAGTCCGCGTCAACAGGAACACCTCGGCGCACACGAGCACTAAGAACCGCTTTAGAGCTCACGGGCTTAGCTTCTGGAAAATGATCTGCGCAAAACACGAATGCGTCAGTCGGCAGTAGGAAAAAAGAAAAAGATAATCCGGCCGTGCTAAGAAGCTTACGATGAATATAACTAGGCATTATCTGAAGGTCTTTAGAGCAGGGAATCTTGCTCTTCTCAAAGCAAGTGATCTCCTCGCTCATTCCCCGTGTTTTCAGTTCGGCAGCCTCGAGGAGCTCTTTATTTTTCTGCAGTTGCAGAGCTAGCCGATTTTTCTCCTCGGAGAACTCCTGGTCGACCTTTTCTAATTCGGACTTCTGAGAGAGCTTAAGGGCCTCCACCTCGGCGCGCAGGCGAGCTATTTCATCGTCTTTTTATTTTAGCTGCGCCGAATGAGTAGCACTTTGTTCTAAAAAATGTAGCATCACATCAGGCATGGGCGTGCAATCTTGGTGAGATGCTGCAAAGGTTTGTAACTCGGCTTTACCAAAGCCAAAAGAGATAAAAGAAACTTAGCGCACATTTTTAAGAAGGAAGGTATAAAGTAAAAGGGGAACTAACCTTCCAGGGTCTTGACTTTCTTCTCAAGACGGATGTTAAGATTATTGATGTTACCTGTTTACCAACAAAGTGAGCCGACATCTCGCATACAAAACAGTAAGAGTGTCGGAGATGACGAAAAGAATTGTCGACTTACCAGCTTTTTTCACCACAGGAATAACTTTCTCATATTTTTCTTCCAATTTTCTGTGCGAAAAAAGAATCTTTGAAATTCGGCAGTCCGCCGGTCATGTGCAACCTAAGCAATAGAGCAAACGATGAATAGATATTCGAATATAAAACAGATCCGAGTCAAGCAAAACTTAACCCGGATCTAGGTGGCTGGATATTCGAAGCTAAAACAGATCCGAGTCAAGCAAAACTTAACCCGGATATAGATGGTTGGATATTCATAGCTAAAACAGATCTGAGTCAAGCAAGACTTAACCCGGATCTAGGTGGCTGGATATTCGAAGCTAAAATAGATCCGAGTCAAGCAAAACTTAACCCGGATCTAGGTGGCTGGATATTCGAATATAAAACAGATCCACGTCAAGCAAGACTTAACTCGGATCTAGGTGGCTGGATATTCGAAGATAAAACAGATCCGAGTCATGCAAAACTTAACTCGGACCTAGGTGGCTGGATAATCCAAATTCAAATAGAGACAAATCAAGCAGAATTTAAGACAGATCTAGCTGGATAGAGGTTCGAATCATAAAACTTCCAAACGAATAACAAGTTATTCGCTCGCAAGCTTCGGGGACTAGAATATATATAATAGCATCTGGGGAATTAATCAAAACTCCATAAAAAACAATTACCTCATTCATCTTGTTACTATCAAGAACGATCTTGGCGGCTTGATGTAGGCGGCTGCTGATGTCAGAAAGCTGAAACGGCTGGCTGGCTGGATTACCCTCGAACTGATCGGCAGCATTCCAGTTGTTGGCGTATTCAACCAGCGAGCCGAGGCTGTTTCCACTCGCCGTGCGAGTTAGGACTTTACCTCGGACGTGCTGGGTAACCACCGCTGCCGCTGGGCTTTTATGAAGAGCGAGCTGGGTACCGGCGGCCGGGGTAACGGAGACTTTGGCGGAGGCACTTCCTTTGCGCAGCACATCGGCTATACTTGGCTGAGAAGAGCCGGCAAGGCCTTTCTGGGAGGAGGAAGCTTTGGTGATGACGGCTTTTCTTGTTTTAGAAGAGGCATCAGTAGGAGCTGATACCTCGGCAATGGGAACGGCGTCTTTAGGAGCCGGAGGATTCACAGTCGCAAAAGGCGCTGAGATATGGACGTCCTCGACTAGGGAAGGGGTAACTGTGGAAACCGCGGGGGCAGAAAGAGGCTCAGTAGAGACATTAGGGTTCACAGAGAAGGCAGCAGGGTCGGCAGAAATATCTGTGGGCCGAGTGAAATCAACATCAACGGGAGGAATCTCGGGGACATCGTGGCGAGGTGGCGTCCGATTCGGAGCTGGAGGAGATGCAGCGCGAACAGGACTGGGAATCCTAGTATCTTCAGTAGGCGGAGGAGACGGCTGCCGAGTCATACGACTAGTCATGCTAGGACCGCCGGGCTTAACAGAAAGTGGAGCACTGTGAAAAAAAAGGGGTCAGGTTGAAAAGCAGAAAGAGAGAAACAAGAAATACGAGCAAAAGGAACTTACCCTGCGACTCCAGGCATGGTCTTGCGCCTGGGAGGATTCGGAGCGGATTTCTTCATTCGTTTCTTGGGGGCCGCCTCTGAGGCACCAACGGGAGCCCCACGTTTCCCCGAGGTAACAGGGGGCCGGGAAGCAATAGGCTCGGCGTCATGAACCTGACCGGCCGGATTAGCTGGGAAAGTAGAAGCCGGAAATGCATAAGAAATGGGCATTGCGGCAACTACCTCTAGAACTTGGACCTCGTCTGAATCACCTTCCTCCTCGTGGGCCGAGGTCTTGCCACGAACACGAGCCGGAGCGAGATCCGACTTAGGGACGAACTCTTCCGAGTCTGGCTCCCCAATGTCCGGGGTATTCCGGTCCGCAGGCCACGGAAGCGACAAAACCTCGGCGTCCTCATCCTTCTGCTCTGCAAACCTCTGTAAGACAAGAAAGAGAAAGATTAGCAAAAGCAGTTACGAAAACAATTGGAAAGCAAAGCGTTAGCGATTAAGCTTACTTCGGGAGGGGGACGCTCGCGGGTGAACGGCTTCAATCCCCAAGCCCAGTCCTCAGGCATCTCCGTCTTGAAGATAGCTCGGACACGCTTAAAGATGAGATAGTTGTCCAGCTCCATGGTCGAGACTCGGTTGGGGTCAAGAGGACCGCTCATGTAGCAGAGTTTGTGCGTGCGTTTCTAGAATGGGCAGATTCGGCTACTGATGATGGTAGCCATCAGATCCTCGCCGCGTAACCCGGCGCGGATCAACTCCTTAAGCCGAATCTCAAAAGCCTCGGCCAAGGCGTGACTCTTCCTCGGATTATAAGTCCAGTTCTCCTTGGAGGGCGTGCCAATGGAGAAGGCAGGGAGCCGAATCTTGTCCTCCGTTCCCGTGTTCTTGACATAGAAGAAGGACTTGTGCCACTTCTTGCACGACTCTAGCCCCGTGACACGAGGAAATACGGATTTCCTCCGAGGTGTAATGGACGCTGCCCCACATTGGGTAAGCAGCTTCTCGGAAAGGTGCAGAGACTTGTCAGGGACAACGTTAGAACGAATCTAGAAAAACTTCGACCAGACATGCACGGACGGCCATAGGCCGAAGTATCCTTCCGAGGCAGAGATAAAAGCAGAGAGAGAGGCGATGGCATTTGCGGGAAGATGATGCGGCTGAAGGCCGAAGTAGTCAAGAAATTCCCTAGCAAAGTCGCTAAGAGGGAGACCAAAGCCGCGCTAGAAATGCAACATGAAAACTACATACTCGCCCTCCCTAAAGTCGGGAGAGGACTCGCTGCCGGGTAAGCGACAAGCTACCTCAGCGGGAATCCTCCGAGTCCGGATAAGCCACTCGATCTCGTGGCGAGTAACGGAGGATCCCTGCCACGAGCCTCGCTCGGGCCCAGAGCCAGCATCATCATCCTCTATCAGGGCACCGCTGACGGAGCTAGACATGGGCTCGCCGGAGAAGTCCGCGGAGGAAGAACTAGCGGCGGAGGAGAATTTAGAACTACAAGGCCCCATCGCGATTCTATCCAGAAAACGGCGGCGGAGCGGAGACGGAACCGCCGCGCAATGACAGAAGATGAGTTGAGATCTCTAGAGGAAAAGCCAGGCGATGGGACCGGAGAAACTCACCAGCGACAGCGCCAAAGCGGGCGAGCAGCAACAACGACGACGGAGCGGTGCGGTCGGATTCGTGCTACCAAGAACCCAGACGAGCGCACAGCGGCGGAAACGCGAGCGGGCGCAAGGGCGAGAGGAAGAAGAAAGGCACGGGCGAGCGAAAAGGGGAAAGTGAATCCCCCAGCATCGCGCCCCTCTTTATAACCGCGTTACTTGCAAGGTAGTGGGATCGTGCGTGAGGCAGTTGGTCGTGTAGATCGCGTATGTAGCACCAACGCACGATGATGAGGGGAACCGCACCAGCGGCCACACAGCGGGAAAGAGAGCCACGATCCCCGATGGGAATGGCACGCGAGGCGTCGCAGAGCCGATGCGACAAGCGCGGCAGTAGCTGTAGACTGACAATAAATACTGTTGAGGAGCAAAAAACTAGAAATACAATGATGAGTAAGACACGTAGGACGAGGCGTACGCGAGAAGATAGGATGATACCACGAGCAGATTAACTCGGAAACAAGGCAAAAGGAATCTCTTGAAACTGATACAGCCCGGCCAAACTTATTGGCAGGGCCATACCAGCTTCGGGGACTAATGTTGGGGAGATGACCTCGGGTAGGGTAAAGACGGGGAAATATGAAAGGAAGTTGCCCGTCTTGTTTCCGAGTTACTGATTGAGTCGGCCGAATCCTGTAGAGGTCGGCCAGGACAGGGAAGGACAGGACCATTATGACAAAGGCAAGGCATTACCCGGCCGAGATGTTATGTAAGTCGGCCGGGTTAGTCCGAGTAATCTTGATGCAGGTGAAGGACAAGCCGAGCTACGCGAGGTAAGGCCGAATGATACAAAGCTTGCAGGAGAAGGAGAAACCCAAGGTCAAACCCTAGCTGCAGGCTAGAAGGAATCTGAGCGGAGCCAAGCACTAGAGACAAAGGCGCAGAACGTCAGAGGGGTAGAAGGAGGTCACGGAGGCGACAGTCCTGAAGCCCGAGGCATGCTAAGGGGCCCTCTGGAGCTTTGCCGTTGTTAGAAGGGCGACAGGGAAAGGAGGGTGCCGAACTACTATTTTGGGACAAGCATATTCCTCGAATATGCTTGCCCCGTCAGCCCTAAAGGCACCCAGGCTCTCCTTTATAAGGGGAGGCTTGGACCCTGAGGAAGGGATCGGCTCATTTAGTACCGTTAGGCTGGCAAAGTTCTTCCTTTCTCCTTGAATACAGCTCAATGAGCACTTGTAACCCAAGGAAGGAGAAATAAAGATCTTTGCCTTGGTCTTCTGTGTGTAGAATCAACTGCATCTTCCCTCCCCAGATCCCTCTAGCATCCATTGGCCCCATCCTTTAGCCTACCCATGGCATCTGCCGTGCCACCACCACGACAATGAGGGTTCCACTTGAGTGGAGCATAGTTCTTCTCGATCCGCCATAAGGGGTTCCTCAACGGGGCGGATATATCCCAAATCCATTCTTCCTATGGCATCCTGAAGCATTTCATCATCTACATCACAAGCATCAACATGCCCCCCTTGGGGACCATCATATTCTTCAAAGGTCACACTACAAGATTCTATGACGGCTCCGAAGAGCTTATCATAGATTCTATAAGTGTGAGATTCGAGACCATAGCCAACAAAAATACCCTCTAATGCTTTAGACTCGAATTTGGACAAACGAACACCTTTTATGAGATAGAAACACTTACAACCAAACACCCGGAAGTAAGATATGTTGGGCTTGTTACCGGTAAGTATTTCACACGGAGTCTTGTTGATTTCTTTGTGGAGGTAGAGCCGGTTTGAAGCATGGCAAGCGGTGGAGATGGCTTCGGCCCAAAAGTTGTATGGAGACTTAAACTCCGCCAACATGGTTCTAGCCATCTCAATAAGAGTCCGGTTCTTCCTTTCGGCCACACCATTTTGAGGGGTGTATGCAGTGGAATATTGATGTTTTATCCCCTCATCACTAAGGAAATCATTCAAGGTGTAGTTCTTGAACTCGGTGCCGTTGTCGCTTCTTATAATCAACACGGGAAGGTTGTATTGATGTTGAACCATGTTGATGAAGTCGATGAAGGTCTTTTGTGTCTCACTCTTGAACTTGAAGAAATAAACCCAAGAGTATCTTGAAAAGTCATCAACGATCACCAAGCAATATTTCTTCCCACCAAGGCTTGCATGAGATGGAGGACCAAAGAGGTCCACATGGAGGAGCTCCAAGATCTTGGTTGACTTGATGTGATTCTTAGGCTTGTGAGGAGCATCATGCATCTTCCCTAGAACACATGCCCTGCAAACACGATCTTTGGCAAAGGAAACATTTTCTTTTAGTCCAACAATATGGCCCTCCTTGTGGAGACTTTGCAAAGTTCTCATATTGACATGGGCTAGTCGGCGATGCCATAACCAACCCACATCAGCCTTTCCGAATAAGCACATCGCACTTGTAGTGGTTTGCCCTGAAAAGTCCACCACATACAAGTCATGTTCGACGTACCCAACGAAAGCGACCTTGAGAGACTTGCTCCACATGAGGACCACAATATCATCATCTATAAAGACGGCAAAGCCCATCTTTCCAAGAGCACATACTGAAAGTAAATTGTAACCAAGGGTCTCAACAAGCATGACGTTCACGAGTGTAATGTCGTGAGTAACCACTACCTTGCCGAAACCCATTACCTTAGACTTTGACTTGTCGGCATATGTAACAGATATTTGATCATCATTTGGCCTTAGATCTTGTACAATAGAAGAGCTTCTGGTCATATGACTTGTGCAACCACTATCGAGCACCCACTTTGACCCTCCGGAAGCATATGTCTACAAAATATCAAGCTAATTTTTAGGTACCCATTTTTCAATGGGTCCTCTTTTCTTAGAAACAAGGGTCTTGGGAACCCAAATAGACCAAGCAATATAACCATCATATGGGCCAACATATTGTGCATACACATCACCATAATAATCACGCATTAGAACATAGTGAGGGTTAGCACTTCCCGCAAAGTCATCATGAGACATAGTTTTACCACTTGTGGTCTTACTATCCACAATGGCCTTGTTGGTCTCTTGTGTGGGTTTGGCCTTCTTCTTCTTGTTGTTCTTCTTCTTCTTAGTTTTGCAGACAAAACCAATGCCCCCTTTATCACCACTAGGACTTTGCTTACTCAAAAGATCATCAATGGACTTGTTGCCTTGTGGAAATGTGGCCTTAGCTATCTCCCCCTTCAACCTAGCATTTTCTTCAAGAATAGTTGTACTACTAGATGGAATGAAATTACTAGGTGAAGGAATATTGGCCAATTGAGTTTGAAGCATTTCATGGGACTTTGTGCGTGACAAGAGTTCACTTTCCAAAGCCTTGTGAGCCTTGTTAAGCAAACTAAAGTCCTCGGCAAGTTTTTCATGAAACACACCAAACTCAATCTTGTCCTTTTTAGCCCTTTTGTATTTAGCAATAGCATGATCACACTCTTTGATGAGTTTATTAACAATAATGTCATTGGCATCATCAAGCCCTTCAAGTTTTAATTCAAGTGACATCCTAGTTTCTTGTTCTTCTTCTAGAGCATTGTTTAAAGCCTCTAGCTCAATCATGTGTTCATGCCCAAGTTTACATCTTACATCTAGGAGCTCTTGTGTGTGGGAAAGTTGATCTAAGATATTACCAAAATGTATCTTAGCATCCCCTTGTAGGTTAGTCATAAACTCATCGAAAGCAATTAATTCCCTTTTAACATCAAGAGACATCTCATCATCAATTTCATCATTAGCTAAAGGAGTGGAGTGAGATGATGAGGATACCTCCGTTCCTCTTGCCATAAGGCAAATGACGTTCTTGACGGGAGAATTCTCATTTGGAGAATCGAAGAGTGAGAATGTCAGAGTAGAAGTAGTGGCTAGAGCCGCCACACCATTAGAAGTTTCCTCTTCCTCATCTTCATCATCTTCATTGTCGGAGGAGTATTCTTCACGAGTGATCAAGACAATTTCTCCCGACTTCTTGTTGATGGGATTCTTCTTGATGAAGGGTTTCTTGTAAGGTGCTTTGAGTGTCTTCTTCAACACAAGCTTACCCCCATGATCTTCTCTCTTCTCATAGGGACAACTTGCCACAAAATGATAGCGGTCACCACAATTGAAGCAAGTTCTCAATCTAGTAGTATTTTCTCTTTTCCCATTTGGGTTGCTTCTTCGTTGCATTTCCATCTTGGCCTTGGCGGGATTCTTCCAAAAGTTCTTTGCATAGAAGGCCATATATTGACTATGAGAAATCTTGACTTCATCGGGGTGGTCCATGGAGAGGCCTTCATCACTATCATCTTCATCCCCATGGTCCATAACTTTGGCCTTCAAGGCAACATTGACAACGTTGCTCATACCAAGGGCACGAGCACGGGCATCATTGGAATTCTTGGCAGCAACTTTGAAAGCAGCCATCTCTTGCATAACTTCATTGGAGGTCATGAGATGGTAGTTGTGTCTTCCTTGAAGGATCTTCAAATCGGTGGGCTCAAAGGGCATGAGTGCACTCACATATTTCCTTTTTATCCATGCATCATCCACATGTGAGGCACCCATGTTTCTAAAAGCGGTGGCGGTGGACTTGAGCCTTCGGTACATGTCCTCATGATCTTCACCTTCCATCATGTAGAAGCCTTCGGCTTCATTGCTTAGAGCATCATGCCAGTTCCTCCTCATACTCTCATTTCCAATAAACAATACAGTGAGGGCATCCTAGGCTTCCTTGGCAATGCTAAAGTGCTCAATGTGTGGATAATCCTTTGTACCCAATCCTTGTTGAATCATATGCAAGGCAATGGCATTGAGTTGACTATTGACAACCTCTCTTCTTGTCAAGTTGTTTGGATCCCTAATAAAGAGCCCATGCTCGATGATGTTCCATAGTTCAATGCAAGAGCTGCGCATATGAGTTCTCATTAGTGATTGCCATTGAGCAAAAGTAGCAGATTCTTCAAGCTTAGGTGGGTCACCTCTATTGTATACATGAGGGTGAGGGATTGGAGGGTCGGGAGAGTACCATGAATCATGGTGCTCACTCTCCCCCCCATCATTTTGTGTGGAGGAATTAGTGTTGTGTTGTTTACCCCTTACCATCATATCCTCGGGGGATACCGGAGTATTCCCTTTAGGTAAAATGGATGGAGGATCCTCTTGAGGAGAGGGGGATGATGAGCCATCTTTGTCTTTAAGAAGTTGCTCAAGCATCTTCTTGACTTTGTTGACCAAGGAAGAGCTCAATCTTGTTTCCAAGTTTTTGAGATCTTCCATGGTTACCATGGTAGGCTCACCATCACCATCCCCTTCGCGGCTACCCATATTCTCTTAGGCGGTAAAGCCCAACTAAAGAGCTGAAGCTCTAATACCAATTGAAAGGATCATATGGGCACCTAGAGGGGGGTGAATAGGTGCTACTTCAAATTTTCTTCTTTTTCAAATTAGGGTTTGACAAGAAAGGTAAATTCTTTAGATTATGCAACTATGGTGAATTTACCTATATGACAACCAAGCAATAACTATCACAACGCTAAGCAAGAACAAGTAAGTAAGGTGCAGTAAAGGATAGAAGTAACCAAAGGAGTGGACACGGAGACATAAGGATTTGTTTCCCGTAGTTCCTTCTTTTTGAGGGGAAGTACGTCTACATTTGGAGAGGGGTGGTTTCAAACCACCAACGCCACGAGAGGCCTCCCTTGTTCTTCGATGAATCTCACCCCAATGGGATCGATCCACCTTCCACTATATCGGCAACCTTCGAGGTGGAAGCCGGCACCTTTACAAGTTTGGGGCACACATCCACAACTTAATTGGAGGCTCACAAATACAAGCAAGCTGTCAAGACAAATCAAAGACAAGCTTGTAATAACCAACTCAAAGTTAGGGTTTCCAAAGAAACACTAGAGCTTGGGGGCCCTCAAGTGAATGAGGGGGAAATGAAGATCTCTCTTGGTGAAGATGTAGATCAAGGCCTCCTCCTTCGATTCTCCAAAGAGCAATGACTTTGGATGGTTGGATGAAGAGATCTTGTAGATTTGGTGGCTCTAATGGAGTTGGTGTTCTTGAGCAGCTCGAGCAACTAGAGGAAGAAGATAAGACTCCGGAGTATCCTCGGGAGCAGGCTCCGGACCCCCATACAGAATGTCCTAGCCCAGATCCTGAAGTCACCACCGGAGACATATCCGGAAACTCCAGACCACACCGGAGACTCTAGTCTTGGTAGACCGGAGACTCCGGTCTGGAGTTTCCAGAATTGTGTCACATGAGTATGGACTTTTCCCAAGTGTGAGGGTGCTTTTCACTTATCATAATACCAACATGTGGACAGTGACAAACTGTAAAATGATCTAATTGTTGTTAACGAACACCAAAAGTGATTATGACAATAAATGCCCTTTCAGAGTGCAAGAGGATCTTGCTTTGACTATGACTTAGACTTTATCATGTCATGCTAGGTGTTGTTTTGACCTTATGCTTAGTGATTATTATTGTAGCATGACTTGCTCCAAGTCATTGAGATTGCTTAATGTGCCTTGAAAAAGAATCATGCGTTGTTTTAGCATACAAAAGCATAGTATTGTGGTATTATCCTTTGATGCTTTGTTTGGGTTGACTTGGCACATGCTCACACCATGTTATGACTATGAACAATTCACCTTAGCCTCTATGATCATTTAGTCCTTGACTTGTAGTACCACTTTATACTTTGATTAGTAATGTTTTGTCGCTCTGCATGATTATGGCCATTATTGCTCTCTTAGTTGGTTGCACCCAGTCTTTTGCTAGCCTCCACTTGTATGAGTAAGTTCTACTCATGCTTCTAACTCTCAAGAATCCCAGTTATTCCAAAGTGTCCACTATAAATTCATATGCATGGTGTGTTACACCATTCCAAGTATCTTCTTGTTTTCAGCTATCTTCCAATTAAAAAGTATTTTGTTATGTGAAAACTTAGTGATTAAAGCTCTCACGAACTTGATGGCACACTTTATTCCTTGGCCCTAATAAACTTGAACCATTGTGTCTTCTTTTTATATATGCTTGCACTTATACGTTGGAATTAGCAGAACCATGTTGTCATGGGGAACGTTTTCAACATTGCACTTGTACTTTGTACACAGTTGATATCATGCTCTTTTGTATATGGATGTCACCTGTGTGAAATAAAAAGGGAGCTTGTAAGTCCATGGAGTTATGTATTTTGTGTTAGAGAAACGCCTGGGCCGCTAGCCTAAGCCATGCATAATCATGGTGGAAACTTGTTGCATCACCATAATGAGCTATATGTGAAGCATCCTCAATAAAAATCTATGAAAATAGTAAATAAAAAGATCGCTGAGATGCTCATTGTCTGCTTGACTTGTCATTTTGGTTATGGGAAAGCTCCTGTACCATGTGCAAGGGGTACCCCGTTGGCGGTTCTCTATGATACGCATGTACTTACTATGACAAGAACTTACAGGTGACTGAAGTTGAGTAGCATGAGGTGTGGCCCTCATATTCAAGGGACATGAGATTGCCAACTTATACTTTGTCAAGCATATACTCCATAGTTTGTTCATTTTAACCTTAATCACTTCAAGATGCTTATGATAGGGGCAATGAGGGTTGAAAGCTAACAAGTACCATAATTTTTGGAAGCTCTTTTTGAAACTTGAAATCCCTGCTTCCCTTTATGAAGGGCCTTCCTTCCACCACTATATTGAGTCTCCACCTTCTACCTTTAGGCACCATTAAGAGAGCATAGTTTCCATTCTTATTTCTATGTGCAATGTCCCAAACCTATTGATTGATGCATATTGTGATATTACTTGTTCTTGTGCTATTTGTATCTAGTCACTCTTATGAACTTTGAAGGTGTCCTTTGCATCTATTTGCTACTCCATGAGGGACAAGCTGAATGCCACTATGTCATGTTTTCTGTATGTGAAAAAAACAAACGTTTTTCAATGCATGCTATTCATGATCTTTGTTCGTAGCCTTTCATGTTGCATGCATAGTTACTTTGTCTTATTGTTATAACTCCATCTTTCATACACATGTTTAGAGTTCTTTGATCCCAGCTTTCAATGCTTGAAAATGGTTTGATCTTGGTTTTGATGGTGCATGTCACCTCAAAAATTATTCTTTTATCACTTACCTACTCGAGGACGAGCAGGAGTTAAGCTTGTGGATGCTTGATACATCGAAAACGTATCTATAATTTTTTATGTTCCGTGCTTGTTTAGTATCTACTTTGATTTGCTTTGTCTACACTTTGAGATGTTTTTATATGTTTCCTGGAACTAACCTATTAACAAGATGCCACAGTGCCAGTTGCATGTTTTCTTCTATTTTTGGTTCCAGAAAGGCAGAAAATCAATATTCTCGGAATTGGACGAGACAAAAGCCAAAGTCAATATGGGCAACACGAAGCCAGAATACGAGACGGAGGAGGCTCACCAGGGGGGCACACCCCCTGGCGGTGCGGCCTAGGGCTGGGCGCGCCTGGGGGGTGCAGCCACCCTGGTGGCCCCCCTGCCTCGCCTCTTCGCCTACAAAATCCCCCCGATGCCAAAACCCTAAACACCCGATCAATATTCCACGAAACCGTCTGTAGCCGCCACCATCATCCCTAGATCGGTGGGATCTGAAGTTCTTCCCGGCACCCTGCCGGAAGGGTGATCATCCCACAGGCCTTCTTATTTGGTATGAAGCGTGAGTAGTTCCACCTTGGACTACGGGTCCATGTAGTAGCTAGATCGTTGTATCTCCTCCTTTGTGCTTTCATGTATAGATCTTGTGAGCTCCGTTCATGATCAAGATCTCATCTATTTGTAATCATGCATGTTGTGTTTGTGAGGATCCGATGGATATTGAGATTACTATGTCAGATTGATTAATGGTTTTGTCTATTTGATTCTATCATGTCTGTGTTGTTTGTGATCTTGCATGCTCTCCATTGTTAGTAGCTATCTTGGCCGAGTAGTTGCTAGTGACTCCAAGAGGGGGTATTTATGCTCGATAGTGGGTTCATGCCTCTACTTATCAAGGGAAGTGACAGAAATCTCTACGGTAGTAGATGTGTTGTTGCCACTAGGGAGAAAACAATGGTCTCTTGTTCATGGAACAGGTGGATTGTTTACCTTACACACTTTGCTTAAAGCAATTGTCTGTTGCTTGCAACTTAATACTGGAGGGAGTTCGGATGATAACCTAAAGGTGGACTTCTAGTCATAGATGTAGTTGGATGGCGGTCTATGTATATTGTTGTATTGCCCAGTCGAATCTCATAGGATCTTTTTATCTAGTATTGCATTGTGATGCCTTGCTCAGTTCCTGTCAATTGCCCTGCTGTAATTTGTTTACCCTTCATGCCATGTTTGTTTATCTAAGGAGAGCACCTCTAGTGAACTATGGACCCCGGTCCAATCTTTACCATTGATACATCTTCCAATGTTACTGTTTACTTGCTGCAATTCATCATTACCTTCCACACCATACAGTTAATCCTTTGTTACAACAAACCGATGAGCTTGACAACCTCACTGATTCGTTGGGGAAAAGTCTTGAGTTTGTGTTGTGCAGGTTTCCATGTTGCTTGCAACACCTTTGAGACGTTTCCTTCCTCCTTCTGGTTCAATAGCCTCGGTCTCTACTGAGGGAAAAAAATTGTTGTGCTCATCACACATTGCTCTGGGGGTTTCCAACGAAGCGTCCCACGTGAACACCGGGTGCACGCATCAGCCATGTCTATACATGCTAGGATCACCAAGTAACAACTTTAGTATTTAGCGTGTGTAAAACTGTCTTACACCCAAAATATGATAATGGATTCAATAACACCCGATCATCATGTGATGTCTTGAAGCGGCGAAACATGATCGGTGCATACTAAAGGGAGGATACATTTTTATCTTGATATCTAAATGATGGATCATCTTATTATGCTAATAAAACGCCAAACAAGCAATATAAGATGCAACAAACATCATATGTGAGAAGTGAAATGATATGGTTCTTACAATTGATCACTATCATGTGCATCGTGGTATGATATTTAGCGTTCCTTTGTGTGTAAGGCCAAGGTCTATGGAACTTACACGTTAGGTGTGTGATGCATGTAAAATGCATACATGAACTTTTCACTTTGTTAACATGTTTACCCACATATTTTCATCATATATAATGTTATATCCATGTTTTACATTGATTTATGGGGATTTACCAATGATCCCCATTATTTTGGTTATAACCCTATAGGGCAGAAAAACCCTGTTTTTGATGTTTTTGATGTTTCAGGACCTATACGGATTCAAAAATATCTCATCTTCTGGGAACATCATTTTTTATCCACGAGAACCACCTGAGGCACGAAGAAACACCTAAATTGGGCCCCAAAGGGCAAAAGAGCCCATAGGGCACGCCCAGCAAGGGGGCGCTCCCTCCTACCTCTTTTCGCCCTCGGCCATCCGATTCGCTTCAATCTTTCGCCTGCGGAGTTCTTTTGACCTAAAAACCACTATATAAGGACCCCCCTAGGGAGTCCTCGACAGATAGTACACCAGAGACAAAAACACCACCAAAGAGTCAGATTCATCCAAGATTGGAGGGGGAAACTCCGCCGGAGTCGGCTCTGGAAGGATCTCCATCTCCACCAACGTCTCCAACATCATCACCATGATGAAGAGGGAGTATTCCACCTCTGGACTATGGGTTCGTGGCAGTAGCTTGATCTATTTCTCTCTTGTTCTTCATATATCTAGTACCATATGAGCTGCCCAACATGATTATGGTGATATATGTAATTCCTATATGGTGGATCTTTATTCTATGATTTGATCTGTGATACTGGAACCTATTTTGTGTAAGATGTATTGATAGATGCATATGATCTACCCCGATCTAAATAACTTGTTTTGATCCAACTTGTATGCAAGATCTTGTATGGGGAGAAGTGTGTATTAGATTGAGTAGCATGGTGGTAGATATTGATTTGTGACAACTATATTCAAGATCTACTTTTGTTTTTTACCTTTCTTTTGCTGCCTCACTAGGGATAAAGTGAAATCATGTACTATAATTATCATGTGACAGTGTGATAATCTTGTTAGATCAAGGTAGCATGTTTGTATTCCAAACATCATGTCATATTACTTAAGGCTATACTCTGATCTATTTCTTAATTCAAGATTGCATGGAGGATTCCGTTTCTTGTGGAGTATAAGTAAGATTGATATTATATTTATGTTAGGACGTGATGCCCATATGAATGCTTATCAAACACATGTATAAGTTCCATGATTGTTCATCATTGAGAAATTGTTTTGTGATCACTACAACTTAAAAAGAGAGTACACAAGTGAACCCATGAACCCTGATCCAGTTTTAATCATAAGAAACAACTTTCCATTGCCATTACTATCTTTTATATTTTCTGCAATTTATTATTTAGAAAATACAAAAATACTTTCTATACTTGCAATCACTCATAAAACCCCCAAAACAACTTTATTACTTTCCATATCATCCCATTTGCATTTAGATACTTTATTTATTTCAGTTTTGCATTGTGTTATTGTGTTTACTTTATTTAGCTACATTTTATTTGCATTGTTATTTATTTACTTTTATTATTATTTCATATTACTAATACAAAACCTTGTGCTTGACAACCACTTGGTGGAGTTGGGGACACAAGACATCTTTTTTATTTTCATATTGCTTGACGAGGACAAGACGAATTAACTTCCCACATCTAGTTCCCCGAGAGTTAGATATAAACCCTCGAGTCACTATTGTGGGGAAAAAGAAGCTTTCTACAACACTCTGCACTTGGAGTCCCAACGAAGAGAAAAGATTGTTGCCATCAGTGTGTTGTAAGAGTATCAACTATACATCTACTTACAACATTACCATATCATGACACTAGCCCAGCAACAATCTAAACTAGATGCTTATAATTTATCCATTGCAAGTTTTACGTGGCTTAGGGCTTTCAAAGATAGAACCGTTCTTACCTACGAACATGGAACCACAACGAGGATAACCAAATTATTAACAACTCGTTGTAAATTAGATATTTACTATAGTAGGAGAGACTAACACCCGCTAGCCACTTATGCAAAACTAGTTGCATGTCAAGTGTGGAACAGGTCTCATGTGCGAGGACATGTAAAGTTTGTCCGGGCCGCTTCATCCCACTATGCCACAAATATCCAAAGTACAAACAAGAAGCAATAACATGATCATCATCGCCCACATACTCATATGTGTACTACCCGTGCAAAGCATCTACGCATAGATCCGGCTCTGATACCATTATAGGGTTCGCAGCATAAAAACAAAAAATTCCTATGATGGGAATAACTAAGTACCAAGATCTATCTACTAGATACAAGCAACGGGTGGATATACATCGATAGAGAACATACCCTTGTAGACCGATAATGTTTAACGATGTTGTACTCATGGATGATGTAGACGAACGCTTGCCAATCTCAAGATCAAGAAGAAGTCCTAGTGCCGCAAATCAGCGGCACATCTGTGCTCGCACACACGTTCAAGCCACCGAGCAACCTCCGCCTCCTCGCTCTAGCGATGAAGCGGAAGCAACAACTCTTTCCAAACGAAAAACCACCGGGAACATGTATCTCGCTAGTCCGATGTGAGATCCAAGCACATGACTTAATAGGATTGAGAGGATACTCATACTAACAAGTTGCAACTTCTTTTCCAAAGCTCATTCGAAAAGAACACTAAGGTTAAGCATGCTTGGCCTAGATCAATTCTAGGATGGGTGACCGACCGGGAAGTGGGTACCGGGTGCGCATGAGTAAGGACAAAGTGCGCATAAAAGACTAGTGTTGGTTTGTGGGGCCAGTCTAGATATCCTATTAAGCTACCAGGACTGACACCCTCGGGGCCCAGTGGACGGGGTGTTACAAGTGGTATCAGAGCTGATCCTCACAGTTAAACGGGTGTGTGCGGGTCAGTGGTGGGACATGTGGAGCATGGCGCATGTGGCCTGGAGTGGACACGGCATGGCACATGTGCCAACACTAGACGCACAAATGTGTTCCAAGAGGGAACGTTCCTGGGGTGTGCTTGATCGATGAGGGCATCAATCTTCTAAAGGGTGGGTGTATGTGATATCCAAGCACATGACTTAATAGTATTGATAGGATACTCATACCAACAAGTTGCAACTTCTTTTCCCGAAAGCTCATTCGAAAAAACACTAAGGTTAAGCGTGCTTGGCCTAGAGCAATTCTAGGATGGGTGACCGACCGGGAAGTGGATATCGGGTGCGCATGAGTGAGGATAAAGCGCGCAGAAAAGACTAGTGATGGTCTGTGGGGCCAGTATAGATATCCTATTAAGCTACCAGGAGTGACACCCCCGGGGCCCAGTGGACGGGGTGTTACATCCGAGACCATGGGGATAAACTAGAGGGGGAGAGAGATCCTTCACGAGGAGGTGTGAGTGAGATGAAGTGGGAGGGGGGCTTTTATAGGAGAGGGGCAGCCCCTCCCCATGGTCGGAGCACCATGGAGGGTGCCCCATACCCTTCCTCATTCATGTGGAGGGAGCTCCACTCACATAAAGATGACCCTCCATTTCTCCACTCAAAATCCCACTCAAATTCCCATTAAATTTCCACCAAATTTAATGTAATCTCTCTTAAATAAAACTCTTTTATTTATTTATTCTGATTTTTGTCAATTATATTAATTAACGAATATTCACATAAAACCCCTTGTTAATATTCTATTTCACATGCAGAAACAATTTCACCCGAAACAATTCAGGTGTCTAGTGAAATAAATTCCTGCCCTTTGTAAATATTTTCTTCTAGAAACTATTTGTTCCAAATGGTGTCGGTGTCTCTTAAGTGTGTCAACCTATGATTCGTGAATAATGCGGACATGATCGAGACCCCTCTCGGATCAATAATCAGAAGCGGGACCTCGAGATCCATACTGACTCCTAGACATTCAACGATGAATTATTGTGATTGTGAGAACCTTTTATGCTAGTAACTTAATCCCTTTGTCTCGCGATATATTACATGTACGAGATTCGATCATCACTATTGATACGTTGCAGACGTATCTATAATTTTTGATGCTCCATGCTTGTTTTACACCAATTGCTTTATGTTTTGTCTACACTTTGTGGTATTTTTATGCATTTTCTGGAACTAACCTATTAACAATATGCCATAGTGCCAGTTCTTGTTTTTTTGCTGTTTTTGGTTTCAGAAAAGCTATTAAATAAATATTCTCGGAATTGGGCGAAAGAAAAGCCGAACTTCCTATTTTTAGAGGCGAACACGAAGTTCAGAGGAGAGAGGGAGGCGCACCCCTGGGCGGCCACACCTGGCCTAGGCGCGGCCAGGGGGCGTGCTGCCCAAGGCTGTGGCCCCCTGGACCTCCACTGACCTTGCCCCTTCGCCTATATATTCCCCCCGAGATGAAAACCCCAAGGACCAGATCAGAAATCCACGAAAAGTTCCGCAGCGATGCCGCCACCGAAGAGGAGATTCAGGGGACAAAAATGTTGGGGAGGTAACCCCGGATAGGGTAAAGACGGGGAAAGACGAGGGTACAATCCCCGTCTGGTTTCCGAGTTACAGTCTAAGTCGGCTGAATCCTATAGGAGTCGGCCGACATATGAAGGCGAGAGACCCGTATATTTATGTTAAGACATTACCCGGCCGAGATATTGCCTGAGTCGGCCGGATTAGCCTGAGTGATCTTGATGCAGGTGAAGGACGATCCGAGTTATGCGAGGAGGGACCGAATGATATGAAGCTTGCAGGAGAAGGAGAAGCCTGAAGTCAAACCCTAGCTGCAAGCTAGGGAGAATCTGAACGGAGCCAAGCGCTAGGGACAAAGGCGCAGAGCGACAGAGAGGCAGGAGGAGGTCACGGAGGTGACAGTCCAGAAGCCCGAGGCGCACAGGAGGGGCCCTCTGGAACCTTGCCGTCATTAGAGGGGCGACAGGGAAAGGGGGGCACCGAACTACTATATTGGGACAAGCATATTCCTCGAATATGCTTGCCATGTCAGCCCTAGAAGAACCCAGGGCTCTCCTTTATAAGGAGGGGCTTGGACTCAGAAGGGGGCATCGACTAAAGTTAGAGCCGTTAGACTGGTAAAGTTCTTCTCTTCTCCCCGTATATAGCTCAAGGAGCACTTGTAGCCCAAGGAAGAAGAAATAAAGATCTTTGCCTTAGACTTCTGTGTGTAGAATCAACTACATCTTCCCTCCCCAGATCCCTCTAGCATCCATTGGTCCCATACTTTAGCCTACCCATGGCATCTGCCGTGTCACCACCACGACAGTTGGCGCCCACCGTGGGGCCAGCAGCGGTGCTAGCTGGAGTTATGATCCGGACGGGAAACTTCATCAAGACGGGCGAGCGCGTTGTTTCTGGCTTGGTCCAGAGATTTGGTCTCTGTGACTATGTCAGCGACAATGCAGGGAGCTTCAGGGGGAAAACTCCCCCGCGTAATGGTGTCTTCATCAGCCTGGGCGGGCACAAGGTCTACGTCGGCGTCGACATCTCCAGAGTTTATCCTCACCAAGTGGTTGTTGCAGGAGAGCCACCTCTTAACGCTACGAGCCATCCGCCCAGAGCACATCCTGCAGGCAGCGTCGAGGTGATGGTCGCGGCCGGAGTGCAAACTGGAGCAGCAGCTGCCGGGTCAAGCAGAGAACCCGCCACCGGTGTACAGGGCGCACCCAGGCAAACCGCACCACTACCCACCGAGGTAATCTCGCCAGCGACCAACCCGACCGAGGTGCAGGACACCACCCCAAAGGCACCAAGAGTAAGAGGACCACCTCTGGAAAGGCCAGAGAACATTCTTCAGGCGACCATAGAAAACTTGACTACGCCTGTAGCACCGATACTTGATCCGGCAAATGCTCAGGCAGAGTTGGAGGAAACCAGGCAAAAGGTGCTGGTAGAGGCCAAAAAGGTGTCGGCCTTGCGGGAGTCCTTAAACAGGACCCTGCGAGAATATGCCAAAGCTAATAATCTTGACGTCGCACCCGAATGGGTGGACGAATTAAGATTGAGAGGGAAAAACCTCATGGATGATATCAACAAAGAGCATGACGCTCAAAAAGCAGAATCAGTGGATTTGGGTTTGCCGAGGTACAGTACCCCGGCAAAAAACCTAAGAGCGGAAAATGCCGCAGCATTAGAGTTAGAGGGGTTGACCGGCGAGGCCCGGCAGAAACAGCAAGAAAGAGTTAACGAGCTGGTGCGCATCGCGAACCAGCAAAACAAAGAAATGCTCAAAGCAAACCCGGCGAGGCCGGGGGCCTAGCGAATGGTTCACTCGGCAGGGGCAGCACCTGCCTTGTCCGTGGAAGCAGCATCTTCACCTAGAAATAATGCACGAAGGGACAAAGCAGTAACCTCAGGAAAGAGGAACAAGCAAATTGTCCCATATGACCCGGCAATGGCCGGAAAGGCAAATGAGAACAGAGGCAATGCAAGCCGAGGTAACAGTGGGGAGAGGAACCACGGCCGTGTGGAAAAAGACGGTGGAAGCCGAGGCAATGGAGATCTCGGCAGAAGAGAACCCGCGAGAGGCAATCATGAGAACAATACCCCGGTCGAAGTAAGGAGAGAACTGCCACTCAACCCGCAACCGAGGCATGAACCCAGGCAGGAAAGAGAAATGAGGACAGCTCGCCACAATCAAATTAATGAGAGATACAATGATGGTTATTCCGAGATGGAATATGCGATCCATGGCAGAAACAACCACTATGGAGTACAAGATAGGGTTCTATACAGAGATTTGCCATCAAATGATGCAAGAGTGAAGCTGGATCGGCTATACCGGTCCGAGTTGTTGGAGGAACAGGGTCCACCAGGGCCAACATGCTTTGGACCACGGATCATGGGCGAACCGCCTGTGCCAAATTTTCAGCTAGCAAGGGGCACAAAAACGTATAATGGGAGCACCAAACCGCAGGACTGGTTGATTGATTATGCCACTGCTGTGAAAATAGCGGGTGGAAGCGGGTGGAAACTTACGATGGGCAGTACGATACGTCCCACAAATGCTGGAAGGACCAGCTAGGGTGTGGCTGAATAATCTACCAGCGGGCAGTATCAACTGTTGGCTGGATTTTGAGGAAATGTTTGTCAACAACTTTACCAGCACATACAAGAGGCCAAACAGGCCACAACAGTTAGCCATGTGCAAGCAGAGGCCGAATGAAACAGATAGAGAATTTCTAACTCGGTGGTGCAACCTGAGAAACTCATGTGAAGGAGTTATAGAATCGCAAGCAATAGCTTGGTTCGCGCAAGGATGCCGTTATGGCAGCGTATTGTGGCAACGTCTGCAAAGAGATATGCCGACCACACTGGCAGAAACTATCAGAATAGCGGACTCCTATGCATTAGGAGACCCAACGCAACCAGAATTAATGTCGGCGGATCATCGCGAGCAACAGGACCATTATGCAAGAGATTTGGCCGGGTCATCCAGGCGCAGTGATTTCAGAGGAAGAAGAAGAGAGGAAAGGCCAGATTATAGATATAATTCGGCCCAAGTGGCGGCAGTAGCGCAAGATCAGCCGAGTCACGGAGCAACTCAACGGCAGAAGAATGGTCCTCAGCAGTGGACACCAAGGAATGAAGGAAAAAGGCAGTGGACCCCTGAACAAAAGAAACAGTGGCAGGAGAGGCCGAAGTACACGTTCGAATCCATGTTAGATCAGCCATGCAAATTTCACACGTCAAACCCATCCAGGCCAGCCAACCATACGACCCGCCAATGTGCATGGATGAAAAATGCAATGGGGAACCCCGCAGGAGTTCAGGCACCCCATCAAGTACATCAGCAGCATCAACCACAGTTGACTGGAGCAAATGCACAGCAACTGATGTTACCGCCCCCTCCCCTGAGGTACGATAACTCGGATCGGAGAGACGCGGTACATCAAGTGATGAACCAAGTCCAGGATGGAAGAACAAATCCGGCGAATACCGGACGCAATGATTACAGAGAACATCATCATTCCTATTGCGTGTTCACAACGGAACAACAAGACAAGCAAAGTGTGCAGCGCCGGCATATGGAAGTAAATGCAGTTATGCCGGCAGTACCAAGATATGTGCCTTGGTCGGATCAGGAGATAACTTGGAGCATAAAGGATCATCCCAAGATAATGCCGAATCCCGGATCATATGCACTCGTGTTGGATCCGACATTTGTTGGACCAAGCATCAATGTCAAATTCTCAAAGGTACTCATAGACAATGGAAGCAGTATCAATATCATGTACAAAGATACCATGCATAAACTCGGAATATCGCAGAACATGTTGCAATCCACGAGGACCACTTTCCATGGGATAGTGCCAGGGCTTTCATGTGAACCCATTGGTATGGTCCGAGTGGATGTATTATTCGGCACAAGAGATAACTGCAGAGCAAAAAATTTAGAGTTTGAAGTGGTGGATCTAGAGAGCTGTTATCATGCTCTACTCGGACGGCCAGCGTTGGCCAAATTCATGGGCAGCTGTCATATAAGTTATCTGAATATGAAGCTACCCGGACCACAAGGAGTGATAACTATAGCAGGGGATTACAAGAAATCAATGGAGTGTGCATCAGCCGGGTCAAATTTGGCCGAGTCATTGGTTATAGCAAGAGAAAAAAGAAGGATTCAGGAGGTAGCAGCCCTCGCTCAGTCGGCACAGCTGAACATGCCGGCATTAGCCAACCCGCATGGCAGTGTCTCTTTTCAGCCGACCAAGGAAACAAAGAAGTTTCAGATAGATGAGCAATTCCCGGAGCGTACTGTTACTATTGGTGCAGGCCTGGACGCTAAATAGTAAAGAGAGCTCACCAACTTCCTCCGTGAGAATCGGGACATATTTGCATGGTCAACTCAGGATCTGCAAGGTGTTCCGAGGGAGTTGGCTGAGCACTCTTTGAATGTAAGGCCAGGAGCAAGGCTGGTGAAGCAACCTCTCCGCGGCTTCGCCGAAGACAGGAGAAAGATAACAGGGGATGAAATAGCTCGGCTCCTCGCAGTCGGGTTTATCATGGAGGTGCTGTATCCGGATTAGTTGTTGAATCCGGTGCTAGTAGAAAAGAAGAAAGATGATCCCAATGTAGCCATTGTATGGCGAATGTGTATCGATTACACGAACTTGAACAAGGCGTGTCCAAAAGATCATTTTCCATTACCTAGAATAGACCAAGTCATTGATTCGACCGCTGGGTGTGAGTTATTGTCATTTGTAGACGCGTATTCTGGTTTCCACCAGATACCGTTAAATCCGGACGATCAAATAAAGACTGCGTTTATTACCCCGTACGGGGCTTATTGCTATCGCACAATGCCATTCGGCCTGCGAAACGCAGGAG
This sequence comes from Avena sativa, assembly GCA_916181665.1. Taxonomy (NCBI): domain Eukaryota; kingdom Viridiplantae; phylum Streptophyta; class Magnoliopsida; order Poales; family Poaceae; genus Avena; species Avena sativa. Next base: position 364,448,258 of record OV702297.1, on the reverse strand, counting down.
CAACATATCAGAGATGCATGCAAAAATGTCTACACGGTCAGATAGGAAAAAATGTACAAGTATATGTAGATGACGTGGTCATCAAAACCAAGGAAAGCAAAACGTTACTGGAAGATATCCGGCAGACTTTCGCGAACCTGAGAAGGTTCCGAATGAAGCTTAATCCGGAAAAATGCACGTTTGGCGTGCCGGCAGGAAAATTACTTGGTTTTCTTGTATCTAGCCGAGGTATAGAGGCCAACCCAACAAAGATAAAGGCAGTAGAAAGAATGGAATTGCCAAGATGTTTAAATGATGTACAAAAATTCACGGGTTGTCTAGCCTCGCTCAGCCGGTTTGTATGTCGGCTGGGAGAGAAGGCGCTACCATTATATCAGCTGATGAAGAAATCAGATAAATTCATTTGGACTCCACAAGCGGACAGCGCATTTCATGAGTTGAAAAAGATGTTGGTCACAACACCCATTTTGGCTTCTCCATTATCAAAAGAGCCTATGTTACTCTATATAGCGGCTACCAACAGAGTAGTAAGTGTTGTAGTCGTAGTAGAACGACTTGAAGATGATAAGTCGGTACAAAGGCCGGTCTATTATTTAAGTGAGGTGTTATCCCCTTCAAAGCAGAATTACCCACATTATCAGAAGATGGCTTATGGAGTGTATATGTCGGCAAAAAAGCTTAAACATTACTTCGAAGAGCATCCCATCAAAGTGATCTGTGAAGCGCCTATAGCCAACATATTGAGCAACAAAGATGCAAGTGGCCGAATAGCAAAATGGGCAATCGAGTTGTCACTGTACGCTCCACAATTTGATAGGAGAGATGCAATCAAATCTCAGGCCATCGCCGACTTCTTCGTAGACTGGGCCGAAGTGCAGTATGAGCCACCGTTACCAGACCCAAATTATTGGACAATGCATTTCGATGGTTCCAAACTAAGAAATGGTTTGGGGGCAGGAATAGTGTTAACCTCGCCTAAAAGAGATCAGCTGAAATATGTGCTACAAATACATTTTGCCGCATCCAACAATGTAGCCGAATATGAAGCACTGGTCCATGGATTGAAAGTAGCAAAAGAGATTGGCATACGTCGAATCTTATGCTATGGGGACTCGGATCTAGTAGTACAGCAAGTCTCAGGCAATTGGGATGCATTAGATGCTAATATGGCTTTATACAGAGTTCATGTGCAAAAGATCAGTGGATACTTTGAAGGATGTGAATTTCACCACATACCTCGGGCAGAAAATGATGCCACAGACACGTTGTCAAAACTCGGATCAACTCGGCAGTCAATTCCCCCGGGTATTGCCCTGGAACACCTCAGAAAACCATCAATAGTCCCGTCACCAGAATCCGAATCTATCTTTATTCCGGCAAATTCAGCAGAAGATAATGCGCCGATGGAAGTAGACCAGCAATATGACTTGGAACCCCCCAAGAGGAGGGCAGCAGAGGTAAGCACAATTATGGAGAAAGCCGAGGTAGATATGTCGGCAGAAAACATGGAAATAGACAGTGAGACCACACCAGAAAAAGTCACACCGCTATGGGCGCAACCCATATTCTCTTACCTAAAAGACGCGATGTTGCCGAGCAATGAAGTATTAGCAAGACAAACTGTAAGGAGAGCAAAAGCTTATACGATCATAAACAATGAGCTGTATAAAAGAAGCGTTACAAGCGTATTGCAGAAGTGTGTGAGTTCGGCAGAAGGCCAGGAGATCCTCCTAGATATACATCAAGGGGAATGTGGACACCATGCCTCATCTCGTGCCTTGGTAGCCAAAGCATTCAGGCATGGATTTTATTGGCCGACAGCGTTGAAAGAAGCCAAAGAGTTGGTTGAAAGATGCAATGGTTGTCAGAGATATGCAACCAAAATACATATGCCATCGGCCGAGTTAAAAACAATACCCATCACTTGGCCATTTTCTGTGTGGGGCTTAGATATGGTGGGACCATTTAAGTCGGCCCGAGGGGGAATGACCCACATATTGGTTATGGTGGACAAGTTCACAAAATGGATTGAAGTGAAACCAATAAAAAAATGCGATGGGCCCACAGCAGTGAAATTCCTCAAAGATATTATTTTAAGATATGGCTATCCACACAGTGTTATTACAGATAACGGCACAAACTTTGCAGAAGGAGCCTTCGCTAGGTTTTGTAGAGAAAAACACATAAGGTTAGATGTTGCCTCTGTGGCTCACCCAGCATCTAATGGGCAAGTGGAAAGGTCTAATGGACTAGTATTGTCAGGAATAAAACCACGACTTGTTGAACCACTACAAAGGTCGGCAGGATGTTGGATTGAGGAACTCCCAGCCGTATTATGGAGCCTCAGGACTACTCCGAATAGATCAACAGGGTATACACCATTCTTTCTGGTATACGGAGCAGAGGCCGTGCTTCCAGCCGACATAATACATGACTCGCCAAGAGTTACTCAGTATACAACCTCAGAGGTAAACGAAATAGCTCGGCAAGATACTGTCGACTTGCTAGAAGAAGCCAGAGAGATGGCGCTGTCAAGATCAGCTATCTATCAGCAGAACTTACGACGCTATCATAGCAAAAAAGTAAATCCAAGAGTATTCAAAGAAGGGGATTTAGTTCTCCGACTGGTGCAACGTACGGCCGGCATGCACAAGCTATCACCTCCGTGGGAAGGACTGTTCGTCGTGAGCATTGCACAATGATGCCTATTATCTAGTCGATGCTCAGTCCCATGGAAAGAACAGAGCAGACAAAGCTGGCGAAGAAACGAAAAGGCCATGGAATGTAGCTTTACTTCGTCTGTTTTACTCATAGTATGTTATCTCAAAATCAAGCATCAGTTATGTATTAAACCTCGACATCCAGAGCAGTGACTCGGGGACTGCCATATGTTATTTCAATTTCATGTTATGTATTATAACTTCGGCATCCAGAGCAGTGACTCGGGGACTGCCATATGTTATTTCAATTTCATGTTATGTATTAAAACCTCGGCATCCAGAGCAGTGACTCGGGGACTGCCATATGTTATTTCAATTTCATGTTATGTATTAAAACCTCGGCATCCAGAGCAGTGACTCGGGGACTGCCATAGGTTATTTCAGTTTCATCTTGTGTATTAAAACCTCGGCATCCAGAGCAGTAACTCGGGGACTGCCATATGATATTATAATTTCTGTGCACTAAACCTCGGCACCTTGAGCAGCGACTCGCCAGCCGTCTTATGTTATTTCCGCAGTTCGATTTATACGCCAGACTTTGGCGCCATAGGCACTAACTCGGTGACTGCTATATTTTGTTCTGAAGTCCGGGTTAGCCTTTGATACAAAGAAAGTATCGAACTTCGACTTTGAAAGTAACAAACAATCCAAACTAATATGTTATACGAAGCTCACACCTGGATTAGGTGGGTGAATCACAAATACAAATAAACAGATACATCCTAGAATCAGGAATTCACAGGTCATCAAAACAAGAATTCAGACGAAAACCCACTTAAACAAAGTTATAACAGCTACAAACATATATGTCGCAGCAGTACACGGCAAAAAAAAATTCAAGTCGTACAGAAAAGGACAAATGTTTCGCATACATCATACACCCGGCATGCCAGGGATAAGAAATAACTTAAGTATTTTTCGCTGGAGAGGCAGCGACTTGGTCAGGCGCTGGGCACCCCGACGAAGGAGGAACTTCGACCGAGGTTGCCTCGCCCTCCATAGACCCAGGTACAACTTCAGCGGAAGCCCGAGGCTGCTCAGGAGCATCAGTCTGTGCAGTTGAATGCCCAGTACCTTTGGAGGAGGACCGCGCATCGCCGTCACTGTCCGAGCTTGAGCTGGAGCTACCAGATGTGGCCGAGTCATCCTCACCCTCCCCTTGCTCAGCCGAATTGTTATCCGAGGCATCCTCAACTACGACCTCCTCATCCGGGTTTGGAAGGAAACTCGGCCCTTCATTCCAGGTGTGCACGTCGGCATACTCGACGAGTTGGAAGGCGCGAGCTTGCCGAAGAGCGACGAAAGCGGGGTCTTCAACCCAACGAGAACCAGTGCGCAGATTTCTCAGGATATCAAGAGAGATGTCTTCGTACCATGACATAATAACAGTGAGAGCCATATCAGCGCCAGCTCGTCCGGCTGATTCCCTCCAGAGACTTAGTTGCTTCTCGGATGCCATCAGTCTTTTCACCAGTAATTCAACCTCATTGATATCAGGGGTCCCAGAAGTGTTCGGCCAGAGAACATGGTAAGCTCGAATAGCTGCCTTCACCAAATCCCGGCCCATAATCTTCATCGGACCAACTGCAGCACCAACAGCAACCAGGAAATCCTCCATCGAATACTCCGAGTCAGCGGCAACAGGGACACCTCGGCGCACACGAGCCGCAAGAACTGCTTTAGAACTCACGGGTTTAGCTTCGGGAAAATGATCTGCGCAAAACACGAACGTGTCAGATGGCAGCAGGGACAAAGAGAAAAATATAATTCGGCTGTGCTAAGAAGCTTACGATGAATGTAACTCATCATTATCTGAAGGTCTTTGGCCCAATCAATCTTGCTCTTCTCAAAGCGAGCGATTTCCTCGCTCATTCCCTGAGTTTTCAGTTCGGCAGCCTCGACGAGTTCTTTATTCTTCTGCAGCTCCAAAGCCAGCCGATTCTTCTCCTCGGAGAATTCCTGATCGACCTTTTCTAGTTCGGATTTCTGAGAAAGCTTAAGGGTCTCCACCTCGGCCCGCAGGCGAGCTATTTCATCATCTTTTTCTTTTAGCTGCGCCGAATGAGTAGCGCTTTGTTCTAAAAAATGCAGCATCACGTCAGGCATGGGCGTGCAATCTTGATGAGATGCTGCGAAGGTTTGCAACTCGGCTTTACCACAGCCAAACGAAATAAATTTTTTTAGCACGTATTCTAAAGCAAGAAAAGGGGTAGAGTAAAAGGGAAACTAACCTTCCAAGCTCTTGACTTTCTTCTCAAGACGAACGTTGAGGTTATTGATATTACCTGTTCATCAAAAGGGTGAGCCGGCATCTCGCGAGCAAATCAATAAGACCATCGAGAATAACGAAAAGGAACTATCAACTTACCAGCCTTTTTTACCACAGGAAGGATTTTCTCATACTTTTCTTCCAGTTTGCGGTGCGAAAAAGCAACCTCTGAAATTCGGCAGTCCGCCGGTCATGTGCAACCTGAGCAATGGAGCAAAACGATAAGTGGAGATTCAAAGCTGAATCAGATCCGAGTTAAGCAAAACTTAACTCGGATCTAGGTGGCTGGATATTCAAAGCTAAATCAGATCCGAGTCAAGCAAAACTTAACTCGGATCTAGGTGGCTGGATATTCAAAGCTAAATCAGATCCGAGCCAATCAAAACTTAACTCAGATCTAGGTGGCTGGATATTCAAAGCTAAATCAGATCCGAGCCAATCAAAACTTAACTCGGATCTAGGTGGCTGGATATTCAAAGCTAAATCAGATCCGAGCCAATCAAAACTTAACTCGGATCTAGGTGGCTGGATATTCAAAGCGAAATCAGATCCGAGTCAAGCAAAACTTAACTCGGATCTAGGTGGCTGGATATTCAAAGCCAAATCAGATCCGAGCCAATCAAAACTTAACTCGGATCTAGGTGGCTGGATATTCGAAGCTAAATCAGATCCGATTCAAGCAAAACTTAACTCGGATCTAGGTGGCTGGATATTCGAAGCTAAATCAGATTCGAATCAAGCAAAACTTAACTCGGATCTAGGTGGCTGGATATTCGAAGCTAGATCAGATCCGAGTCAAGTGAGACAAGTCAAATATAGGTGGCTAAATATTTCAAGATAAACTAAAACGAAGGTCAAGCAAACTATAAGACAAATCTAGTCCGATATAAATTCGAACCATAGAAACAAAGTTAGATTAAGTAAAGCATCATTAAACTTCCAAGCATATAACAAGTTATTTCCTTGCAAGTTTCGGGGACTAGAGCATATAGTAACATCTGGAGAACTAATCTAAACTCCGCAAAACAGCAATTACCTCATTCATCTTGTTAGTGTCAAGGATGAACTTGGCAGCTTGATCGAAACGGCCGCTGATGTCGGAAAGCTGAAAGGGCTGATTGATGGGATTACCCTCAAACTGATCAGCAGCATTCCAATTATTGGCATACTCCACCAGCGAGCCGAGGCTGTTCCCACTAGCTGTCCGAGTTAAGACCTTACCCCGGACATGGTGTGTAACCACTGCGGCCGCAGGGCTTTTATGAAGAGCAAGCTGGGTGCTGGAAGCCGAGGTAACGGAGGCTTTGGTAGGCGCAGTTCCTTTGCGCAGCATGTCGGCAATACTCGGCTGAGAAGAGCCGACAAGACCTTTCTGGGAAGAGGAGGCCTTGGTGGCAACAGTTTTTCTTGCCTTAGAAGAGGCATCAGCAGGAGGCGATACCTCGGTAATGGGAACGGTGTCTTTAGGAGCAGCAGGACTCACGGTCGCAGAAGGCGCCGAGATAACGACCTCTTCGGCCGGGGCTGGAGTTGCTGTAGAGACTACTGGGGCAGATAGAGGCTCAGTAGAGGCGCTGGGACCCACAGAAGGGGCAACGGGTTCGATGGAAATCTCAGAGGGCCGAGTGGAATCAATATCAACAAAAGGAGTTTCAGGCACATCGCCACGAGGGGGCGACTGATTCGGAGCTGAAGGAGAGGCAGCACGAGCAGGACTGGGAATCCTAGTATCTTCAATGGGCGGAGGAGACGGCTGTCGAATCGGGCGGCTAGTCATGCTAGGACCGCCGGGCTTAACAGAAAGCGGAGCACTGCGAAAATAAGAAAGAAAAAAGGGTGTTAGTATGAAAAACAGAAAGAGAGAAACAAGAAATATGAGCAAAAGGAACTTACCCTGCGACCCCAGGCATGGTCTTGCGCCTGGGAGGATTCGGAGCGGATTTCTTCATTCGTTTCTTGGGGGCCGCCTCTGAAGCACTAGCAGGAGCCCCGCGTTTCCCCGAGGTAACAGGGGGTCGAGAAGCAATAGGCTCGGCGTCGTGAACCTGACCGGCCGGATTAGCTGGGAAAGTAGAAGCCGGAAATGCATAAGAAATAGGCATTGCGGCAACTACCTCAAGAACTTGGACCTCGTCCGAATCACCTTCCTCCTCGTGCGCCGAGGTCTTGCCACGAGCTCGAGCCGGGGCAGGATCCGACTTAGGGACGAACTCTTCCGAGTCCGGCTCACCAGTATCCGGGGTGCTCCGGTCCGCAGGCCACGGAAGCAACAAAACTTCGGCATCCTCGTTCTTCTGTTCTGCGAACCTCTGCAAGACAAGAAAAAAAAGAAAATTAGCGAAAACCGTTACAAAAGCAATTGGATAATAGAGCATTATTGGTTAAACTTACTTCGGGAGGCGGACGATCACGGGTGAACGGTTTCAATCCCCAAGCCCAATCCTCAGGCATCTCTGTCTTGAAGATAGCTCGGACACGCTTATAGATGTGATAGTTGTCCAGCTCCACGGTCGAGACTCGGTTAGGGTCAAGAGGACCACTCATGTAGCACAGCTTGTGAGTTCGCTTCTGCAATGGGCAGATTCGGCTACTGATAAAGGTAGCCATCAGATCTTCACCGCATAACCCGGCACAGATCAGCTCTTTAAGCCGAATCTCAAAGGCCTCGGCCAAGGCGTGACTTTTCCTTGGATTGTAAGTCCAATTCACCTTTGAAGGAGGACCAATGGAGAAGGCAAGGAGCCGAATCTTGTCCTCGGTCCCTCTGTTCTTGACGTAAAAGAAGGATTTGTGCCACTTCTTGCACGATTCTAACCCGGTGACACGAGGAAATACGGATTTCCTCCGAGGTGTAATAGACGTTGCCCCACATTGAGTAAGTAGTTTCTCGGAAGGGTGCAGAGACTTGTCAGGGACTACGTTAGAACGTATCTGGAAGAACTTCGACCAGACGTGCACGGACGGCCATAGGCCGAAGTATCCCTCCGAGGCGGAGATAAAAGCAGAAAGAGAAGCGATAGCGTTTGCAGGAAGATGATGCGGCTGAAGGCCGAAGTAGTCGAGAAACTCTCTAGCAAAATCGCTAAGAGGGAGACCAAAGCCGCGCGAGAAATGTGACATAAAAACTACATACTCGCCCTCCCTAATATCCGGAGAGGACTCGCTGCCGGGTAAACGACAGGAGACCTCGGCGGGAATCCTCCGAGTTCGGATAAGCCACTCGATCTCGCGGCGTGTAACGGAGGAGCCTTGCCACGAGCCTCGTTCGGGCCCAGAGCCAGCATCGTCATCCTCTACCAGGACGCCACTAAAGGAGCTAGACATAGGCTCGCCGGAAAGATCGACGGAGGAAGAACTTGCGGCGGAGGAAAGTCTAGAGCTACGAGGCCCCGTCGTGATTTTGCACAGGAACGGCGGCGGAGGAGGAGAAGAACCGCCGCACGAATACAAAATCGAAACAAAGAAGTCTAGGAAAAAGCCCAGGCGGCAAGGCAGGAAAGGACTCACTGGCGACGATGCCGAAGCTAGCGAACATGGACGAGGCAGACGGAGCGACGCGACGGAGTCCTCGCCGTCAGAGAGTCAGATGAACGCGCGGCGGCGGAGCTGCGATAGGGCGCGGAAGCGAGAGGAAGAAGAAGGGCGCGGGCGAGCGAAAAGGGGAAAAGTGAATTCCCAGACGACGCGCCCCTATTTATAACCAAGCCACAAGCGAGGTAGTGGGATCGTGGGTGCGGCGGTTGACCGTGTAGATCGTGGGTGTGGCACAAACGCACGTCGTTAAGTGGAACCGCACCAAGGGCCACACAGCAGCGAAGAAGGTCGTGATCCCCAAGGGAAACGGCACACGAGGCGTCACAGCGCCGGCGCGACAGGCACAGTGTTAACAGTAGCCTGTCAGTAAATGCTGTAGAGGAACAAAAAACTAGAAGAGCAATGATGGGGGTGACACGTAGGACAAGGCGTAAGAGAGAAGGAACGTGGGTACCTCGAATGAGAAAGAGATAACTCGGAAACAGTATGCGATGAAACTGATACGGCCCGGCCGAGGTTATCGGCAGGGCCACACCAGCTTCGGGGACTAATGTTGGGGAGGTAACCCCGGATAGGGTAAAGACAGGGAAAGACGAGGGTACAATCCCCGTCTGGTTTCCGAGTTACAGTCTAAGTCGGCCGAATCCTATAGAAGTCGGCCGACATATGAAGGCGAGAGACCCGTATATTTATGTTAAGACATTACCCGGCCGAGATATTGCGTGAGTCGGCCGGATTAGCCTGAGTGATCTTGATGCAGGTGAAGGACGATCCAAGTTATGCGAGGAGGGACCGAATGATATGAAGCTTGCAGGAGAAGGAGAAGCCTGAAGTCAAACCCTAGCTGTAAGCTAGGGAGAATCTGAACGGAGCCAAGCGCTAGGGCAAAGGCGCAGAGCGACAGAGAGGCAGGAGGAGGTCACGGAGGTGACAGTCCAGAAGCCCGCCCTCTGGAACCTTGCCGTCATTAGAGGGGCGACAGGGAAAGGGGGGCACCGAACTACTATATTGGGACAAGCATATTCCTCGAATATGCTTGCCACGTTAGCCCTAGAAGAACCCAGGGCTCTCCTTTATAAGGAGGGGCTTGGACTCAGAAGGGGGCATCGACTAAAGTTAGAGCCGTTAGGCTGGTAAAGTTCTTCGCTTCTCCCCGTATACAGCTCAAGGAGCACTTGTAGCCCAAGGAAGAAGAAATAAAGATCTTTGCCTTAGACTTCTGTGTGTAGAATCAACTACATCTTCCCTCCCCAGATCCCTCTAGCATCCATTGGTCCCATACTTTAGCCTACCCATGGCATCTGCCGTGTCACCACCACGACAAGAAGTCTCTATTCTGGCACCCTGCCGGGACAGGGAATTTCCCCCAGAGCCATCTCCATCGACTCCACCGCCATCTCCATCGCCATTGCTGACTCCCATGATGAGGAGGGAGTAGTTCTCCTCCGAGGCTAAGGGCTCTATCGGTAGCTATGTGTTGATCTCTCTCTCTCACTGGTGTGATCTTATTGTGATCATGAGCTTTGTAATCTAGTTGAATAAGTAGATGATACTCAAGTGCTTTTATTAATGTGATCTCCGGAGACACCTTGTCCCACGTGTGTGAAGTTGATAGTGTGCGCACCGTTGTGTCTCTTAGACTAAAGATTATAGAAATACTTATCATGAGTTATAATTTGAGTTGGATGTCTATGAAATTGTGGTGTTTGTCTGGAACCATCTAGCGCTCAAGGTGACAGTGAGGGGTTACCTAGATGGGGAATGTGGACTTTAAGGTGTGCTCTTATAGCCCTACACAATGAATTGGTGTTCGTTATCTAACCGGAGAGTAGTTCAGGGTATCATAGTGAAGAAAATATATATATATGCGTTCAATAATGATATCATTGTTGAGAGTGTCCACTAGTGAAAGTATGATCCCTAGGCCTTGTTTCTAAGCATTAAAACACCGTTTACAATCAGTCCTGCTACATGTTTGCTTGCCGCCATTTTTATTTCACATTGCAATTACCACTTATAATCATCCATATTACTTGTATTTCACTATCTCTTCGCCGAACTAGTGCACCTATACACCTGACTGTAAGATCCCTCCTTTGTAAAGGAAAAAGGATCCCTGTGATTGCAATGCTAGTCCCTGGATCAATGCTAGCATCCATAGTTTAAGATGAAGTACACAGATACAAAGGTCGTTTATTACATTCATTCCAGAGATAAAACATAGTCTTTTACAACTCAGGGCCATAGGCCTAATACAAGAGTCCTTGGAATAAGTAAATAAACATAAGTCTTCATCTTCATGTGCCACAGGCAAGCATGTTGAGTGTAGACTCATGACTCCTAATCATCATCGGAGTAACCTGCAACATTACAAGTTACAACCATAGAGGGTCAATACTTTGGAATAGTATTGGCAAGTGATACCTTGGTAAATTTTAAGTGGACTATATTACTATATGCATTTTGGCTAAGTGTAGCTGGGCTTGCTTTGCTCAAAATAGGTTTTTCCTATTAGTTGAAATCACTAAGTTTTTCTTTATCAAAAACTTCCCAAGAAACCACCAATAGACATTGGGGTCCTTTGCCCTTGTTCACCCACAAGTTTTACTTAGAAGTTGGAGTGATGAGATTCTTGTAGCTTCCATGTCTTGATGCTCAATTTGTCCATTGCCATGGACTTGGCTAAGTACTTAGATTTTCCATCTGCAGAGGTTGTGCACTTTCCCCACCAGACTTGGTTTCCCAATACAGGACCTTTCAGAAGCCTTTCCTTAGTCAAATGGACGCGTTCCAACCTATCATCCCACTACCACCAACTGTCCAAATGACTAAGTTCTAGCAACCTATATGATCAAGGCAGAGCCCATATTGCCAAGTGGTTGCACTGTAAGATTTCTCAACACTTGGCCTCCAAATCCCTTTGTGCCTGGATGGCATACCACAAGTGAGATACACAAGCCATATCCATGGCCTTGTGTAACCACTCAACCAAAAACCACCATTCAAGTCCCATTCCACCCAGGAGGTTCATTGACTTAGTTGTTTTATTAAGAAAAGCATAAGTCCAAAAAGACTTAGAATTATTTTCAACATAGCATGAACATACTTTACCAACCCTTGTTTTCTACTAGCTAGGCTAAGCATGGCATAGTAACTTAACTTAGGAAAATTCCCTAGCAATTCTACAATTTTACACTACATAGGATTTCCCAACATAGCATTTGGCAAAAGTAGCATGCAAGGCTTAGAAAAAATAATTCTAATGCTTATTCAAAATAAAGGGTGGAAATATCATGAAGTATCACTTGCCTTGGTAATGGGGAGAGTAGCACTCTTCACAATCACAGTCACTAGCAAAATCTACACAAGCATTTGTAGCACAAAATTACATACAATTCATATACAAACAAAAATATGAATGCATGCATGCAAGAAATTGCTAAGTGATGATTTTTGAAAACCCACCAAGCAAGTGCATGATACAGAAACATAACCAAGTCAGAAAGTTTGCTAACTAAACTTATTTATCCCTAAAACAATTTGCTAAACAAAAACTATATTCAAATTGGACCTAAACATGTTTCTGCATACAAAGTCATTTTATCAGAAACTTTTTGTTAAACACATTGGAGATTCAGAAAGGGCTTGACTCACTGATTCCAACAGTATAAAATTTGCAAAAATCCAACATGGGAATCTCAAGTTATACCCCTTTGAAAATTTGATCTAAATCTGATTTTGAAATCTGTTTTTGAGCTAACCCTAGACACGCGTCGCAATATTACTGGCGCGTACCGATTCGCTCGGATCGACAGACGCAGACCGTAGGATCTAACTTAGATCTAGCGGCGCAGAGGCATGCGATACCCCTTCGATTATAATCTATCCTAGCCCTACGATTTGGATCTAACGGACACAAACGTCATGCCACTAATTGGCGGCGCTTAACGGCTGCGCGCGGCGGCGACGGTCAGATGGTGGCGGCGACGGCGATACAGGAAGCTAGAAGGGTAGGGAAGGTACTCACCGTGATCGCAAGGACGTGGGGATGCTCAACGTATGGTTGGTTCGGCAAGGGGCGCTCAGGGTTGCGGTGGATTGCTCGCCGGAGTAGGGTCTGGCAACGGGTGGCTCTGTTCGAGGTCGAAGGCGACGCTGTCGGACACGAGGAGGCAAACAGAGGGTTTGGTCAGATGCAGGGGATCACGGAGAAGACGCGTGCGTGAAGGAGAAGGCTTGGGGCGGTCTGGACTTACCAGAGGAGCTCGACGGAGTTGAAGCCAAAGACGGTGGCACTCAGTCGCTTGTGTTGCCGACGTTCTGGGTCACGCGCGGGCGAGCTAGTGGTACTGGGAGGTGCGCGAGGTCAAATGGAGCCTTCTCATGTGAACCAGAAGCAGAGGGGTGGTCGGAGTTGGCCGGAATCGTGGCTGCAGCTCGTCGGAGACAGCGGGGTTGCGGTGAGCAATTCTTGCAGCCTGGGGGCGCTCTGGGCTTGGGGTTTGGGGGAGAATGGAGAGGGGGCAGAGGGGGTTTTAGTAGCCAGCATACGAGCGAGATTTACTCGTGCATTTACGCGAATTGAAGCTGCGCAAATCAACAGGAAACGGCCGGCGTCAATTTGGGGATGAACCAGTCGTGGGGGTGGAGACGACGGTACCCGTGTGGGCCGCGGTTGTCAGCGAGAGAGGAGGAGGGGGAGTGGGTCCTGCCTGTCAGCGAGCTGGTGGGTGCGGGGGCGGGTGAAAGAAAACGTTTCGCGGGGTGGAGGGCTGCTGGACTAGCTGGGCCGAATTGGGCTGGTTCGGCCAGATTAGCTGGTTGTCTATTTTTTCTTCTTCTTTACTCCTTTTCTTTTTCTGATTGATTTTCTAGAGATGGTTTTCAAACTCTATTTCAAATAAGTTTGAATTTAAACCTACTCTAGCTTTTGTACATTGTTCCTTGCACCCAAATAAGTGTCAAACACCTCTGTTCACTCAGACCTACTTGGGTTATTTGAAAATAATAAAATAAACCAAGCCTTTTAGGAGATATAATAATAGGTATAACTTTGGTTTTATTTTATACTTTGTTTTGAAACTTTGCCCAAGCTTTTGAAATCACTTAAGTTTGAACTCAAAACATTCTGAATGAATAAAAGCACCTTTCTCATTAGCATGTAGCACAAAGGCTAGGGTTTTCATACATAAAATAATGAGCCACATATGCTCCTGTTTTTGAAATGATTTTGAAATGAAACCCTAAATGATGATGGATGCATGGATGATATGCATGAGTTTTGAAACATGATTTTAGGGATGTTACAATCTAACCCCCTTAAGGTGAATCTCGCCCTCGAGATTCGGATTGGCTAGCAAATAGGTGAGGGTGGTCTTTCCGAAGATCATCTTCTCTTTCCCATGTTGCTTCCTCTTCGGTATGATGGTTCCATTGCACTTTGCAAAACTTGCTAGTCTTTGTTCTCGTGACTCTTTCTGCAGTCTCAAGAATCTTGATAGGCTTTTCTTCATAAGTGAGATCACTTTCTAGTTGAACTTCTTCCAAAGGTATGGTATCCTTCAAAGAAGATTCTTCCATTTCCGGGTGACATTTCTTAAGCTGACTCACATGAAATACATTATGGACTGCTGATAAAGATGCTGGCAGTTCAATTTCATAAGCAACTTCGCCTTTGCGACTCAGAATCTTGAATGGCCCAACATATCTTGGTGCCAACTTTCCTTTGACTCCGAATCTTTTCACTCCACGGAGTGGTGATACTCTAAGATAGGCTCTATCACCCACTTCGTAGACGACTTCTCTACGCTTAGGATCTGCGTAGCTTTTCTGTCGGGACTGTGCTATCTTCAACCTGTCCTTAACCAATTTGACCTTCTCTTCGGCTTCTTTGATAAGATCTGGCCCAAATAAACTTCTTTCTCCCACACCATTCCATAACAATGGGGTGGTACATTTTCTTCCGTAGAGAAACTCAAACGGTGCCATTTCAATGCTGGCTTGATAGCTGTTGTTATAAGAAAATTCTGCGTAAGGCTGGCCCAAATAAACTTCTTTCTCCCACACCATTCCATAACAATGGGGTGGTACATTTTCTTCCGTAGAGAAACTCAAACGGTGCCATTTCAATGCTGGCTTGATAGCTGTTGTTATAAGAAAATTCTGCGTAAGGCAGACTTTCATCCCAACTTGCTCCATAATCTAGGGCACATGCCCTCAACATATCTTCCAGAATTTGATTAGTCCTTTCTGTTTGTCCATCGGTTTGAGGATGAAAAGCAGTACTGAATTCCAACCTCGTTCCCAATGACTCATGTAGCTGTCTCCAAAAATGGGAAGTGAATTGGGTTCCCTTATCGGACATAATACTCTTAGGCACACCGTGAAGGCATACAATTCTACTCATGTAAATTTTGGCTAACTTGGCACTTGTATAAGTTGTCTTCACGGGTATGAAATGTGCCACTTTAGTTAAGCGATCCACGACTACCCATATGGAATCATATCCTGATCTGGTCCTTGGTAATCCGGTGATGAAATCCATACCAATTTTGTCCCATTTCCAATTAGGAATAGGTAGTGGTTGAAGCAAACCTGTTGGTTTTTGATGCTCCGCTTTTACTCTACTACACACATCACACAAAGCAATATGCTCGGCGATGTCCCTCTTGAGATTGTTCCACCAAAATCTTTCTTTCATGTCCATGTACATTTTGGTGTTACCCGGATGAATAGAATACGGAGAGTTGTGGGCTTCTTGCAAAATCAGTTTCCGCATCTCCGGATCTTGCGGAACACAAATACGTTTCCCATGCCATAAAGTACCTTGTTCGTCTACATGGAAACTTTTAGCTTTCCCTTGGCTAATATTTACCTTAATCTCTTCAATTTCTTTATCAGTCTTTTGAGCTTCTCGAATCTTGTCCAACAAAGTGGGTTGGACATCTAAAGACATGAGATGTCCTTCAGGCACAATCTCCAATCTGAGTTCTTTGAATTGCTTACATAAATCATCTGGCAATACACCTTTGGTAAGGCCATTCACAAATACCTTACGACTTAGAGCATCTGCTACAACATTTGCTTTACCGGGGTGGTATTGCAAACTTAAATCATAGTCCTTGATAAGCTCTAACCATCTTCTTTGTCTCATATTGATTTCCTTCTGGGTGAAGATATACTTTAAGCTCTTGTGATCGGTGAACACTTCACAACGCTTTCCCAAAAGGTAATGTCTCCATGTTTTGAGTGCATGGACAACAGAGGCTAACTCTAAATCATGAGTAGGATAATTTACTTCATGAGTTTTGAGTTGTCTCGAGGCATAGGCCACAACTTTACCGTCTTGCATAAGTATGGCACCCAAACCTTGATGAGACGCATCACAATATACTTGGAAATCCTTTTCCAAATCTGGCAGACATAGAACCGGTGCTGTCACAAGTCTCTTCTTCAATTCTTGAAAGCTGACTTCACAACCTTCAGACCAAGCAAACTTCTTGTCTTTCTTTAACAATTCAGTCATGGGCTTAGCAACCTTTGAGAAATTCTCAATGAACCTTCTGTAGTAACCTGCTAAGCCAAGGAAACTGCGAACTTCTTTCACATTCTTGGGAGATTCCCATTCCGTTACAGCTGAAACTTTAGCAGGATCAACTGCTACGCCATCCTTTGTCATAACATGACCAAGAAAACCAACTTCCTCTAACCAGAACTCACACTTGCTGAATTTGGCATAAAGTTTATGCTCTCTCAACTTCTCAAGTATCAAACACAAGTGTCCCTCATGTTCTTCTTTGCTCTTAGAGTAGACTAAGATGTCATCGATGAAAACGACAACGAACTTGTCAAGAAATTCCATGAACACCTTGTTCATCATATTCATGAAGTATGCTGGAGCATTGGTTAAGCCGAAAGGCATTACGGTATACTCATACAATCCATACCTTGTGGTGAACGCTGTTTTAGGTATGTCTTGCTCTCTTATCTTGAGTTGAAAATAGCCTGACCGGAGATCAATCTTTGAGAATACACACGCTCCTTCAAGCTGATCAAATAAGTCGTTGATTCTAGGCAAAGGATATTTGTTCTTGATAGTTACCTCGTTGAGTGAACGGTAATCTATGCATAACCTTTGGCTTCTATCTTTCTTCTCCACGAACAATACTGGGGCTCCCCAAGATGAAGAACTTGGTTGGATAAATCCTTTCTGCAACTGTTCTCCTAGTTGCTTCTTGAGCTCTTTCAGTTCATCAACCGACATTTTGTATGGTCTCTTTGCTATCGGTCCAGAACCTGGTACCAAATCTATCAGAAACTCCACATCTCTATCTGGTGGCATTCCTGGCAATTCTTCCGGAAATACATCCGGATACTCACACACAATTGGCACACTGTCCATGCTAACCCCCTTAAGAGAATTTAGCATACTCTTCTTTGCTCCAAAGCTGGTCTTGAATCTGATCCTTTTATTATCCGGAGTTGTGAGTGAGACAGTATGGCTGGCACAATCTATCACTCCTTTGTACTTAGTCATCCAGTCCATTCCCAGAATGACATCCAAACCTTGGGAGTTTAATATTATCAGGTTAACGGGAAACTTATACTTCCCGAATTCTATGACTAGGTCATGGCATCCTGAATTCACTATCATTTCTCCACCAGGAGAACTTACTTTTATAGGACACCCAATAGTTTCTACCGGTAGTTCATTTCTTGAAACAAATGCTCTTGATATGAATGAATGAGATGCACCAGTATCAAAGAGTACAAATGCTGGAATAGAATTGAGTCTGAACTTACCAGCAATAGCGTTAGGCTCCTCATAGACCTCCTCCACATTAATGTGGTTCACCTGACCTTTCTGAAAAGGATTGGGCTTGACAGGTCCTTCAACTTTCTTTTCGGGGCACTCATTTGCATAGTGTCCCAGCTTCTTGCATTTGAAGCATTCAACCTGACTGATGTCTCTTTTAGCAGGCTGACTTCCACTTCCACTACCATTCCCACTGTGGTGGCTCTTGTGTCCACTCTTGTGGTTCTTATACTTGTCATTGTCATGACTGCGGTGATGCTTGTTGTCATGACGGTTGTGGTTGTGGTGCTTGTTGAATTTCCCATGCTTATGGGATCCTGAGCTGCCACTGTCATCATAGTGAGATCGTTTGTGAGACGATCCCGAGCTGTGCTTGTCGGAGTGTTTCCTCTTCCTACTCTTGACTTGCTTCATTTTGTTCTCCAATATAGCATCCTTGTCACACAGAGACTGATAAGTTGGAACATATGCCACAGACAGCTGCAGATTCAGCTCATCGTTCAAGCCTTCCAGAAACTTCTCCTTTCTTTTGGCATCTGTGTCAACCTCATCCGGTGCATAACGCGCCAGATTGTTGAACTCTTCTATATATTCAGCCACGCTGCGGTGGCGCTGCTTCAGGTTGTGAAACTCCTTCTTTTTTAGGCTCATCATTCCTGATGAGATGTGAGCAGTGCGAAAGCCATCTTCAAAGATAGCCCAAGTCACCTCATCAATAGGAGTGGTGATTTGGAAGTTGTCCCACCATGTGGCGGTTGGCCCTTCCAACAGATGCGCTGCGAACCTGACCTTTTCAGCATCCGTGCAGCCCACGATCACTAATTCCTTATTCACAGAACGTAGCCAATCATTGGCCACCATGGGATCAGTCGTCCCCGAGAATTTAGCTGTCCTCAAACGCAGAAATCTGGTGAGCATATCAAAGCCCGGAGGGTTGTTGTTGTTGTTGTTGTTATTGTTGCTGTTATTGGGGTTGTTGTTGTTGTTATTCTGGTTTTGGATGAATGTTGTCATCATCTGCATAATCTGTGTTTGTGCATTCATCATTTGCTGCATTTCCGGGGTGATGTTGTTGGGGTTGGGGTTTGCGCGACGGGGAGGCATCTGTGGTTTGTTCAAATAGAGATAAGAATGAGATACCCATAGATGTTTTATGCACATTACATCACATAATCAAACTCATAGCATGCAACACAAAGATAAAAGTTCAACAACAAAATAACAAGTTCTCAAGGTAAAACACACAAGTGGCAAGCCATCCACATGTAGGATGGTCCAATAACAAGTTCACAAATAACAAGTATGATAATAAAAGATAAACGAGTAGTCAAGTCTACTCATCAGCATCAATCTCCTCCTCGACAAAAGTAAGACCTGCGTTCTCCATCGCGGTCTTGTTCTCCTCAATAGTAGTGGTCAAGGACTCAATATTGGTCTTGAGAGTCCTCTTCTGGGAGCGAAGCCTCTCAATCACCATCTGCTACTGCTCTAGCTCGAAATCCTTGGACTTCAGTTCTTCAGTCATGTCCCGGATCTTCTTGTTCCTATCCTGGACGCGTTTCTCCTGACTCTTGAACTTGCGGTCCTGGGTCTCGAACTTCGCCTCCATTTCCTTGACTATCTCGTCCTGCTGTGCGAAAAGCTTGTCCTTCTCGCGAAGCTGCACCTGGAGCTCGCCATTACTGAGCATGACATTGGTCCTGTCCGTGTCCACGTGCCTAATAAGAGACTCTAAGTCCTGGAGATAGAGACGTATCGGCTCTGCTGCGTCCCTCGAGTCGTCCTCAAAGTCGATGGACTCTCCATCATCATCACGTCTTCCGAAGACGTGGAAGTGGGTGCCCCTAACCTGTCGGGAGTGACGGCCTAACAGACGTCCTTTTAGGTCCTGCATGACTACCTCCATGCCTCTCTCCCTGTCATCGTGCATAAGCTTGAAGACGATGGCCTCCGTAGTAGGCTCTGTCTGGCGTCTGGGCTGGTTCACCTTGAAGCCCCAGAGGTCCTTCCTCTCGAACTTGGTGGGTGGGTGCACCATGATGGTGGGAAGGGGGAGATCGAGCAAAGTGGTAAGCTCAACGATACGAGGACCAAAACGGGTAACCTGGAACTCCTCAACAGTGCTGATGGTAATAGGCATCTATTTATAAGATAGAAAAGTTAGAACAACTCAATTTAAATATATAACAAGACAAACATTTCATACATATCATTGGAGCACAAAATCACACAAGTCATGCATACATGAATCCATTACATCAATCAAGGTCCAAACTTATTTAAGGTATCATTTTGGAAAATAAAGTGATAGGTGGTGGTCCAACTAACGAAGTGCGTTCACAATCCTATCTCACTGGATCTGTTGGCTAACACAAAGTTCCTAGAGGCAATCCACCTATCTTGTTCACATGATTCCATCACTAAGTCTATAATATCTCCCCTTAAGGTTTGGTTGGTGGCTTCCAACTCTTGGGCAAGTTCCTTCTCTTTCTCTAAGTCTTTTTGGAGGTTGAGCATTCTGCACTTGACTCTAGCACTGAGCTCTTTGATAGTCCTCCAAGCTGCTTCTCTTGCTGACTCAAAGAATGTGGTGTGCATCACAGTGTTGGTGTACATGCAGAATCCTCTTTCTTTGTGGTTGTCTTCCTTGTTTTTGTACAAGTGAAGTTGCACCCACCAGTACTCCACTCCTTCATCCATCACTGGAAAGCCTTTGTACACAGCTGCACCATGTGCTTCCATTGTCACCATGAGGTCCTTGAGAATTTTGGGAAACTCAGTTTCACACTCCAAGGTCATGGTCATGAGTGGTCCTTTCTTCACGGCTTCGTTGATGGAGTTCATCTACAAATAGAGAGGAGAATGAGAAGATTAGAAAAGTTTACGAGAGGAATAGACAAGTGTAGAAGTAGTTAAAATTTTTCCTTAGTGGTTTCCAATCCTAGGGTCATAATCCTACAGGCAACACAGTGCTCTGATACCATCTGTAAGATCCCTCCTTTGTAAAGGAAAAAGGATCCCTGTGATTGCAATGCTAGTCCCTGGATCAATGCTAGCATCCATAGTTTAAGATGAAGTACACAGATACAAAGGTCGTTTATTACATTCATTCCAGAGATAAAACATAGTCTTTTACAACTCAGGGCCATAGGCCTAATACAAGAGTCCTTGGAATAAGTAAATAAACATAAGTCTTCATCTTCATGTGCCACAGGCAAGCATGTTGAGTGTAGACTCATGACTCCTAATCATCATCGGAGTAACCTTCAACATTACAAGTTACCGCCACAGAGGGTCAATACTTTGGAATAGTATTGGCAAGTGATACCTTGGTAAATTTTAAGTGGACTATATTACTATATGCATTTTGGCTAAGTGTAGCTTGGCATGCTTTGCTCAAAATAGGTTTTTCCTATTAGTTGAAATCACTAAGTTTTTCTTTATCAAAAACTTCCCAAGAAACCACCAATAGACATTGGGGTCCTTTGCCCTTGTTCACCCACAAGTTTTACTTAGAAGTTGGAGTGATGAGATTCTTGTAGCTTCCATGTCTTGATGCTCAATTTGTCCATTGCCATGGACTTGGCTAAGTACTTAGATTTTCCATCTGCAGAGGTTGTGCACTTTCCCCACCAGACTTGGTTTCCCAAGACAGGACCTTTCAGAAGCCTTTCCTTAGTCAAATGGACGCGTTCCAACCTATCATCCCACTACCACCAACTGTCCAAATGACTAAGTTCTAGCAACCTATATGATCAAGGCAGAGCCCATATTGCCAAGTGGTTGCACTGTAAGCTTTCTCAACACTTGGCCTTCAAATCCCTTTGTGCCTGGGTGGCATACCACAAGTGAGATACACAAGCCATATCCATGGCCTTGTGTAACCACTCAACCAAAAACCACCATTCAAGTCCCATTCCACCCAGGAGGTTCATTGACTTAGTTGTTTTATTAAGAAAAGCATAAGTCCAAAAAGACTTAGAATTATTTTCAACATAGCATGAACATACTTTACCAACCCTTGTTTTCTACTAGCTAGGCTAAGCATGTCATAGTAACTTAACTTAGGAAAATTCCCTAGCAATTCTACAATTCTACACTACATAGGATTTCCCAACATAGCATTTGGCAAAAGTAGCATGCAAGGCTTAGCAAAAATAATTCTAATGCTTATTCAAAATAAAGGGTGGAAATATCATGAAGTATCACTTGCCTTGGTAATGGGGAGAGTAGCACTCTTCACAATCACAGTCACTAGCAAAATCTACACAAGCATTTGTATCACAAAATTACATACAATTCATATACAAACAAAAATATGAATGCATGCATGCAAGAAATTGCTAAGTGATGATTTTTGAAAACCCACCAAGCAAGTGCATGATACAGAAACATAACCAAGTCAGAAAGTTTGCTAACTAAACTTATTTAGCCCTAAAACAATTTGCTAAACAAAAACTATATTCAAATTGGACCTAAACATGTTTCTACATACAAAGTCATTTTATCAGAAACTTTTTGTTAAACACATTGGAGATTCAGAAAGGGCTTGACTCACTGATTCCAACGGTATAAAATTTGCAAAAATCCAACGTGGGAATCTCAAGTTATACCCCTTTGAAAATTTGATCTAAATCTGATTTTGAAATCTGTTTTTGAGCTAACCCTAGACACGCGTCGCAATATTACTGGCGCGTACCGATTCGCTCGGATCGACAGACGCAGACCGTAGGATCTAACTTAGATCTAGCGGCGCAGAGGCATGTGATACCCCTTCGATTGTAATCTATCCTAGCCCTACGATTTGGATCTAACGGACACAAACGTCATGCCACTAACTGGCGGCGCTTAACGGCTGCGCGCGGCGGCGACGGTCAGATGGTGGCGGCGCCGGCGATACAGTAAGCTAGAAGGGTAGGGAAGGTACTCACCGTGATCGCAAGGACGTGGGGATGCTCAACGTATGGTTGGTTCGGCAAGGGGCGCTCAGGGTTGCGGTGGATTGCTCGTCGGAGTAGGGTCTGGCGACGGGTGGCTCTGTTTGAGGTCGAAGGCGACGCTGTCGGTCACGAGGAGGCAAACAGAGGGTTTGGTCAGATGCAGGGGATCACGGAGAAGACGCGTGCGTGAAGGAGAAGGCTTGGGGCGGTCTAGGCTTACCGGAGGAGCTCGACGGAGTTGAAGCCAAAGATGGTGGCGCTTAGTCGCTTGTGTTGCCGACGTTCTGGGTCACGCGCGGGCGAGCTAGTGGTACTGGGAGGTGCGCGAGGTCAAATGGAGCCTGCTCGTGTGAACCAGAAGCAGAGGGGTGGTCGGAGTTGGCCGGAATCGTGGTTGCAGCTCGTCGGAGACAGCGGGGTTGCGGTGAGCAATTCTTGCAGCCTGGGGGCGCTCTGGGCTTGGGGTTTGGGGGAGAATGGAGAGGGGCAGAGGGGGTTTTAGTAGCCAGGATACGAGCGAGATTTACTCGTGCATTTACGCGAATTGAAGCTACGCAAATCAACAGGAAACGGCCGGCGTCAATTTGGGGATGAACCAGTCGTGGGGGTGGAGACGACGGTACCCGTGTGGGCCACGGTTGTCAGCGAGAGAGGAGGAGGGGGACTGGGTCCTGCCTGTCAGCGAGCTGGTGGGTGTGGGGGCGGGTGAAAGAAAAAGTTTCGCGGGGTGGAGGGCTGCTGGACTAGCTGGGCCGAATTGGGCTGGTTCGGCCAGATTAGCTGGTTGTCTATTTTTTTTTCTTCTTTACTCCTTTTCTTTTTCTGATTGATTTTCTAGAGATGGTTTTCAAACTCTATTTCAAATAAGTTTGAATTCAAACCTGCTCTAGCTTTTGTACAGTGTTCCTTGCACCCAAATAAGTGTCAAACACCTCTGTTCACTCAGACCTACTTGGGTTATTTGAAAATAATAAAATAAACCAAGCCTTTTAGGAGATATAATAATAGGTATAACTTTGGTTTTATTTTATAATTTGTTTTGAAACTTTGCCCAAGCTTTTGAAATCACTTAAGTTTGAACTCAAAACATTCTGAATGAATAAAAGCACCTTTCTCATTAGCATGTAGCACAAAGGCTAGGGTTTTCATACATAAAATAATGAGCCACATATGCTCCTGTTTTTGAAATGATTTTGAAATGAAACCCTAAATGATGATGGATGCATGGATGACATGCATGAGTTTTGAAACATGATTTTAGGGATGTTACACTGACAAGTGTATTATGTGTGTTAGGGACACAAGAGACTTCTTGTATTTTAATTGCAGGGTTGCTTGAGAGGGATATCTTTGACCTCTTCCTCCGTGAGTTCGAAAACCTTGGGTGGTCCACTTAAGGGAAACTTGTTGCTTTTCTACAAACCTCTGCACTTGGAGGCCCAACACTGTCTACAAGGTTAGAAGCGTGCGTAGACATCAAGCTCTTTTCTGGCGCCGTTTCCGGGGAGGTAAGGTAAAATATACTTACATCCTATGGCTCTATCTTCTAGTACTATTGCAGGTGTGTGAGTTCTCGAAGTTATTTCCTTTAGATTCTGCAATTATATCTTTTTGTTTCTTGTTTTTATTTTCACTAGTTAGGCTTAATGGAATACAACAACAAAATTGGAGAGCTTTTTAGTATCCTGAGTTAGGACATGAATTGTTTAAATAGAAAATTAAAAAACCTACGAAACTTTCTTTGTATGATAATAGCAATGTTATTAGTATGAATTTTTTGAACACCATTGTTGCTAATGCTATGGAAACGTCTAAGCTTGGGGAAGCTAGTTTTTATGATCTTTTTAGTTCCCCAGCTTTAGAGGAGAAAATTTGCTATGATGATACTATACCTCCAATGTATGATGATTACAATGATGAATATGATATTTTTAGTCCACCTACTATGGATGAGAAATTTGCTATGATGATACTATACCTCCAATATATGATGATTGCAATGATGAATATGATATTTTCAGTCCACCTACTATTGAGGAGAAAATTAATTATGATTACAATATGCCTCCTATATTTGATGATTATGGTGATGAGAATAATAATGATAGCTATTTTGTTGAATTTGCTCCCACTACGATTAATAATAATGACTATGCTTATGTGGAGAGTAATAATTATTATATGCATGTGGCTCATGATAAGAATGTTTTATGTGATAGTGATATTGTTAATTATATTCATGATGCTACTGAAAGTTATTATGAGAGAGGGAAACATGGTTTTATGTATCTCAACAATATTAATTTTCCCCTCTTTATGTTGAAAATTTTGAAGTTGAACTTGTTTTGCTTTCCTATGCTTGTTTCTTTGTGCTCTCATGACTAGTTTCTTTACAAGATTATTTTTCATAGAAAGTGGTTTAGACTTAAATTTGTTTTATATTTGCTTCTTGATGATCTCTTTTACTTCAATTCATATTTCTTATGTGAGCATCATCGAAATTATCATGCATATCTTAATGGCTATAAAGAAAGAGCTTTTAGGAGACAACCCATTATATTTTTTCTTCCAGTTTATTTTTGATTATTTGAGTCTTGAAAGTTGTTACCTCTATAGCAACCTCTTCTTATCATTTTTATTTCGTTTTTGTGCCAAGAATAGCCTCTGATGGGAAGAAAGTAAGATTTGGGTAAGTTGTTGTTCTGAAACAGATTTCTGTGCTTCGCTGTAAAAACATTGTGAAAAATCCCAGTATGTCAGATTGAGCTGAAAGTTTTTGTGCGCTTTCCCTTGGTATTTACCCCACTTTCGTTAGTTTTGCACTTTTCGATTTGAGCAATAGAAGATTTTCGAACCTGTAGATCTGTTTTGATAGATTTCTGCCATTATTTGCATCTGCCTCTTACTCGATTTCTTTTCAAGTTCTTTTTGATCACTTGAGATTTTAAAAAGAGTTGCTATAGTATCTTATGTTTTAATAGATGATTTACTTGAGTTGAAACTGAACCCAAAGGTTTATTATCTTGCATACACTAGTGTTGCAAATAAAGATTGTGTAAAGTTTTGTATGAAGGAAGTTTTCAAGTGTAGGGAGTGAAGATGTGATGATATGAAGTATGGACAAAAGCTCAAGCTTGGGGATGCCACCCGTGTCACCCCAAGAAATATTCAAGAAGTACAAGCGTCAAATCTTGGGGATGCCCAAGGTATCCCCCTCTTCATCAACAAAGAATCTCAGGTCTTCTTTCAAGATACTATATTTTTATTGCTTCATGCGCTATGTGTTGTTCTTGGAGCGTCTTTGTTTTTGTTTTTAGTTTTCTTTTGCTTTGTTTGCTGCAATAAGTTGGTTGGACCAACACACATATTTTGGAGATGTCACACCCCGTTCTTCATTGCCTAGAACACTCTAGTTTTCACTCTTATTGTTCTGAGAGTGTTCTCTTTTGCTAGCACTACGTTTAGCTTTAGTTTTCCTCTTCTTTTTACTTAGAACTTTTAGGGGAGACAAGCTCTCTGGTCTTTATTGATTATTATATTTGTGAGTTGTTTCAAATAAGTCGATTGGTGTTGGAAAGAGTAGAATGTTTCATGCTTATGATGGTACAAAAAGAAGCTTGTTTTGAATGTGGCTTAGGCTTTATCATGTCATGTTAGATGTTGCTTTAACCATATGCTTAGTGATTATTGTTGTAGCATGACTTGTTTCAAACAATTGAGAATGCTTAATTGCCATGAAAGAATCGTGCGTTGTTTTAGCATACAAAAGCATAATATTGTGGTATTCTCCTTTGATGCTTTATTTAGGTTGACTTGGCACATGCTTACACCATGTTATGACTATGAACTAGTCACCTTAGCCTCCATGATCATTTAGTTTTTAACTTGTGATCTCACTTTATGCTTTGATTAATAATGTTTTATCGCTCTGCATGATTATTACCATTATTGCTCTCTTAGTTGATCGCTCCCAGTCTTTTGCTAACCTCCACCTATACTGAGTATGAGATCTACTCATGCATCCAACTCCCAAGAAACCAAGTTATTCCAATAGTCCACTATAAACTCCTATGCATGATGTGTTACACCATTCCAAGTATATTCATGTTTTTATCTATCTTCCAAATTAAAATTTTGTTATGTGAAAATTAGTGATTAAAGCTCTCATGAACTTGATGGTACATTTTATTTCTTGCACTTAATAAACCTGAACCATTGTGACTATCTTATGATGATTATATGCTTGAAAATTATAAGTTGGGAGTTAGCAAAACCATGTTGTCATGGGGTATGCTTTCGACATTGCACTTATTTATTCAGTTGATATCATGTTCTTTTGTTTATGGATGCCGACGGTGTGAAATAAAAGGGGAGATTGTAAGTGCATGGAGTTTGTATATGTGTTAGAGAAACGCCTGGGCGGCTAGCCTAAGCCATGCCTAATCATGGTGGAAACTTGCAGCATAACCATAATGAGAATTCTATGAAGCATCTTCGATAAAAAAAGAAAAAAACATGCTCATGGTAAATAAAAAAGATCATTGAGATGCTCATTGTATGTTGCCTTGTCATTTTGATATGGGATAGCTCCTGTGTCATGGGGCAAGGGGTACCCCGTTGGCGGTTCTTTATGATACACATATACTTACAATTACAAGAACTTACATGTGACTAAAGTTGAGTAGCATGAGGAACGGTACTCGTACTCAAGGGGCATGAGATTTTCAACTTGTGATTTGTCAAGCTTATAACTCATATTTGCCCTCACTTTAACCTTAATCACTTCAAGATGCTTATGATAGGAGCAATGAGAGCTAAAAGCTAGTAAGTACCATAATTTTTGGAAGCTTTATGAAACTTGAAATCCCTACTTCCATCTACGAAGGGCCTTTCTTTTTTACTTTTTGTTGTGTCTCCATCTTCTATCTTTATGCACCAATTAAGAGAGCATAGTTGTCATTCTGAGTTCAATGTGCATTGTCCCAAAACTTGTTGATTGATTCATAATTATGGTATTGCTTGTTCTTAAATTATTTGTATCTAGTCACCCTTATGAAATTTGAAGGTGTCCTATGCATTTATGTTTTGCTATTCCATGAAGGACAAGCTGAATACAACTCTTGCTATGTTTTCTATATGTGAAACAAACAAATGTCTTTCAAAGCATTATTCATGATCTTTTGTTTGTGTTGCCTTTCATGTTGCAACATAGTTACTATGTCTTATTGTTAGAAATATATCTTTCATGCTTATGTTAGAGTACTTCGATCCCAGCTATCAATGCTTTGCCATACCTTGATCAAGATTGTGATGGTGCATGCCACCTCAAAAATTATTTTTTTATCACTTACCTACTCGAGGACGAGCATGAGTTAAGCTTGGGGATTGCTGATATGTTGCAAACGTATCTATAATTTTTGATGCTCCATGCTTGTTTTACACCAATTGCTTTATGTTTTGTCTACACTTTGTGGTATTTGATGCATTTTATGGAACTAACCTATTGACAAGATGCCACAGTGCCAGTTCATGTTTTCTGCTGTTTTTGGTTTCAGAAAATCTATTAAAGAAATATTCTCGGAATTGGACGAAACTAAAGCCGAACTTCTTATTTTTTCCAGAGGCGAACACGGCGTCCAAAGGAGAGGGGAGGCGCACCCCAGGGCGGCCACACCTGGCCCAGGCACGGCCAGGGGGGGCGCCACCCTAGGGTGTGCCCCTGGACCTCCACCGACCTTGCCCCTTTGCCTATATATTCCCCCCGAGAAGAAAACCCTAAGGACCAGATTAGAAATCCACGAAAAGTTCCGCAGCACCGTCGCCACCGAAGAGGAGATTCGGGGGACAGAAGTCTCTGTTTCTGCACCCTGTTGGGACGGGGAATTGCCCCCGGAGCCATCTCCATCGACTCCACTGCCATCTTCATCGCCGTTGCTGACTCCCATGATGAGGAGGGAGTAGTTCTCACCCGAGGCTAAGGGCTCTACCGGTAGCTATGTGTTCATCTCTCTCTCTCCATGGTGTGATCTTATTGCGATCATGAGTTTTGTAATCTAGTTGAATAAGTAGATGCTACTCAAGTGCTTTTATTAATGTGATTTTCGGAGACACCTTATCCCACATGTGTGAAGTTGACAGTGTGCGCACTGTGTGTGTCTCTTAGGCTAAAGATTATAGAAATACTTATCATGAGTTATAATTTGAGTTGGATGTCTCTATGAAATTGTGGTGTTTGTCTGGAACCATATAGCGCTCAAGGTGATAGTGAGGGGTTACCTAGATGGGGAATATTGACTTTAAGGTGTGCTCTTATAGCCCTGCGTAATGAATTGGTGTTCGTTATCCAACTGAAGAGTAGTTCAGGGTAGCATAGTGAAGAAAACATATATATATATATATATGTGCGTTCAATTATGATATCATTATTGAGAGTGTCCACTAGTGAAAGTATGATCCCTAGGAATTGTTTCTAAGCATTAGAACACCATTTACAATCAGTCCTGCTACATGTTTGCTTGCTTCCATTTTTATTTCAGATTGCAATTACCACTTATAATATCCATATTACTTGTATTTCACCATCTCTTCGCCGAACTAGTGCACCTATACACCTGACAAGTGTATTGGTCATGTTGGGGACACAAGAGACTTCTTATATCTTAATTGCAGGGTTGCTTGAGAGGGATATCTTTGACCTCTTCCTCCCTGAGTTCGATAAACCTTGGGTGATCCACTTAAGAGAAACTTGTTGCTGTTCTACAAACCTCTGCACTTGGAGGTTCAACACTGTCTACAAGGATAGAAGCGTGCGTAGACATCAGGTATCTCCATACCTAGTTTGATCTCGTTACTGACATGTACTCTTTTCTTATTCACGTGATATAACATTCTAGTGATCAAATCACGTGCTTGCAAGCTAACTAATGTGATATCACCGAGAGGGCCCAGAGTATATCTCTTTATTTAAATATATTAATTCATAATTAATATATAATAATCATATTTAAATAACCCTTTATCCGAAAACCCTTTTCTGGTCCTTTTTCTTATCCTTTCTCCGAACACCTTCGGATCTCCCATAACTTTTCTGGTCTCTCTCTTCTCACTTCTTCAGTGATTCAAACTAGCCATTAACGATATCCAAGCTTCGTTAAGCCCTTAAGCGTGCTACCCAACAGGTCGAGAATACTACAAACATGACGAAGACTCCTCTCTAACCAATGATCAATAGCGGGACCTGGATGCCCATATTGATCACATGTGTACTCAACGAAATTTGTCGTTAAACCGTAAACACTGTGCCTTATTCCTTTTGTCTCTATGATACTGTATTGTCCGAGGCTTTGATCAAATGACATTTCCATGTTAATGTTAACCTTGTTACTGAAAATACCTTCTTTACTCAATCCGATAAGTGATATCCCCGTGACCTAGTCACACGCTACGCAGCTTATGGATATAACTTATTCGAGTGGGCCCAGAGTATATTCCATCACGCGATGAACAAATCCCGCTCTTGACGCAGTCTCCTCAACCTGTTCCTCCGGATACCCAACGACACCCTTATGATCATCATTTCACCGAGTGACATTAAGTGTCATCAAAGTAACCTCAAGAGATAGTGATTTGATATGGTCTCACAGTCTAAGAAAAGAGTCACTATGTTTCCTAATCATCGTAACCTGAACTCTCTGACATGATCATGATACGATGCTATAGATAGGATATTTTCACCATCTCATTCTCCAATGAAATGACTCCATTGTTAATTAGGGGTCGAGATACCAACATGATCAGAAACTTTTGATCATCCGTTGACCAATAAATTAGTGACTAGAGTTTTGCTGAGAACTACTGGTTGTTTGTATATCACAGGTGTATTGACGTTTCCTAATCAATACAGTTATAACATGATATAAAACTTAATCATAAACGTTATGAAATATGCCATTCAACATTTGTCTCTAGGGCACATTCCTTTCACAATTGTGCGCCACCTGTGTAAGAGTGGTGCTCATGTTCTAGCTTCTCCACTTTTATTGTATTTTTTATAGTACTCATGGATTTGTTGCCAGAATGTCTCGTGTGTTTGCTTAACTCCACATCTTGCTTCAAGAGTGAGTTGAGCACTCCATGCTAAATACAACGCCTCATCCTCTATATGTATTTAAGGATTCTCTTTTTGCCCTTCACGGAATTAATAAAATCCTCATGAACTTCAAAGTTCGAATAAACCAATTAAACAACATATCAACATATATGCTTATATCTCATTCATAGATGGATAAGGAGAAAAAACTACCTTGTTGGAAATGCACCAAACATCGCTCGTGCTGCTCCTAAGTCGCTCGCCCTCC
Organism: Avena sativa; assembly: GCA_916181665.1. Lineage (NCBI taxonomy): Eukaryota > Viridiplantae > Streptophyta > Magnoliopsida > Poales > Poaceae > Avena > Avena sativa. The sequence continues at coordinate 364,417,623 of OV702297.1, read as the reverse complement.
ATGAGCGAGCTATTGTCGTCGCCGTGGAGGCGGGTTGTGCTTAGGACGATGGGGCGACATGACCAGCCAAGCCGCCGATTCCAGCACTCCCACAATGGATGGAGCTTCTGTTTCTAGAAGCATGGCCTCCTCCATCTCCATGGACTCGTCGAAACTAGTGACGACCGAATGAACAACTGCAACCGGGGGTAGCGACAACCCTAGCTTGTGCGACATCTGCGAGATCGACTCCGCAATAGGAGGCGGCATGGACACGGTGCTAGAGGGGGACCGTGCGAGGGGGTTGTGAGGGCTCACAGGGTCTTAGGTGGGAAACTTCTGAGCCGGCAATTACGATTCCTATGATAGCCTTATATCTTTTTGGGAGTGAGAAAGCTGAGACTATTGTAGGGACTTGTGTGGGTGTTTTTTCTCCCTCCAAAAAATATAGGCATCGAGTGTGGTTTAGACCCCCTTCCCCTAGAAGTGTGTTTTGTTAACCATGTTGTGTTAGGAGAGGTGCCAGTTTTTAGGACTTTGGAGTCGTTATTGGAGATTTGTTGGAGATGCTCTTAGAAGAAAAACAGAAAGTAGGAGAAAAGTCAAGAATAAAAGGAGTAGAACAAGGGAAAAAAGGACAACGCAATGAGAAAGCAAATGAAACAAAAAAACCTTGTCACCATAAAATGTTTTACTCCCTCGGTCCAGAAATAACTAAGTTGGATTGTCTAGATTCGCATGTATCTAGGTATTTGTCTAGATTCACATTTATCTACATACTAAAATATGTTTAGATACATACGAATTTAGATAAATCTAAGTTACTTACTTCTAGACAGAGGAAGTATTTAATCCCAAACGTTCGATGCAATGTGTACCATAGTGTGTTCTAAGTGTGCTCTATGTCTATCCAACTTTTAAAACAAAAGGTAGTCTAATCGATTTGGAATATTACTGGATGTCATCTGCGGGTCCGTGTCATGATGGGAAATTTTTATTAGTTGAACATAGAAAACGATCTGTTGCTCGATGTAGAAATTTGAGGTGAACTCTATAATCTCCACAAGTAAATGTATTTCCTTAGTCTTAAAATATAAGGCGTTTAAAGATTGATAAAAATCAAATCCTGTTAACTTTGACCAACTATTTTGAAAAGAGTATCTGCATCTACAATATTAGACGGAAAAATTGAGAAAATATGGTGAAAGTATTGATATTGATTTAGTATTATGGATATTTATATTTTCTTTTATAAACTTGGTCAAACTTTGAGAACATTACTTTTTTGTGACGGAGGAACTACTTTTTTTTTTGCAAAACACGAATGCTTTGGCAAATTTAGCTAGCCAAAATATATATTATATCAGGGCGGAGGAAGTAATTTTTTAAATGACATGTAGTTCATATTCTCAAAATTCATGGAATAGTTACATCTCGCACAAATAAGTCACGAGCACTGGGCCCCAGTTGTCAGCGCTTTACCCTTCGGGTCCACGAACCTCTGACTGTAGCTATTCCAAGCGTGCACCCAACAGTAGCACAGTCGTACGAGATCTCCCAAATTTCTCAGCTCCAGCGGAAAACCCAACTCCCACTCCCCCCCGCCCCCCTCGCATCCCTGTCGGAATCCCGCATCCGGAGCTCGCCGCCCTCGGCATGGCGCAAGGCACCGCGCCCCCCGCGGCCGGCGGAGGCGGCGGAGGTTTTTTCTCCACCCCGGCGGCGGTCGCCACGACCCCTCCGGGCACCCCCCGCGCGTCGGCGGCGCCGCCACCGCCGCCGCCGGCCCCCTCCGGACACTACGCGGTAGAGCTCTACTTCGATCCCGCGCTGGAGAACCAGGTGCTCAAGGCGTGGAACGCCCTCGCGCGGCGGCAGCTCAGCAGCCGCCTCATCGACACCGCGTCCCGCCCGCACCTCCCGCTGCTCCACCTCCCCGCCGCCGCGCTCCCCGACCCGCTCCGCCTCGCGCCCGCCCTCCGCGCGCTCGCCTCCCGCATCGACCCGCTCCCTCTCGCGCTCTCCTCGCTCGCATCGCCCCCGTCGTCCCTTGACGCGGGGGTCCTTTTCCTGTCGCCCACGCCATCGGCCGCGTTGCTGGGCCTCCACGCGCAGCTCTGCGAGCTGCTGCGCAAGGACGCCGGCCTCGAGGTGCCCGAAGGGTTCCGCCCCGACAACTGGGTACCTCGGTGCGCCGTCGCCGTCGATGTGCCACGCGGCCGTATGGCCGAGGCCTTTTGCGTGCTCCGTGAGCTTAAGCTGCTCCCTGTCTCCGGGTATGGGATGGACATCGCACTGGTCGAGGTCGCGCCGACCGTCAGGGAGGTTGTGTCCTACCCGCTCGGCGGCAGCGGCGGTGTTGGAGCCGACTAAAAGGTGAGCTTAAGTTCTTCCCTATCTTTACCTTGATTAGTCTTGGATCTCGATGTGAGATTTTGGTTGTTAAACTGGTGATCTGCTTTTCACTAAAAATTTGAAGTCTTGATTGTGAATTATCACAACACTAAGAGGTGGATAGGATTATAATGCTGTATTCGAGTGGACTAATCATGCAGATATAATAGAGTTACTCCTTTACCATATAAACTGATAAACACATTACAAGTTAGTTGTGTTTCACCGTTCTACTACTCGAATATCATCATTAGATATACAAATCAATGGTTTAGATGTTGGTAATACAATATTCAAATGGAGTAAGCCGCATAATCTAGTTGCACACTTGCAGTGGCCTAAACTATTTAGTTCAATCAATTTGTTACGAAATTGCTAATATTTGGTTCCACTACTCAGAAGTCTGAATTTGCAGCAAGTTAATATTTAAAGTAAGCAATAAGGTTGGTCAAAGTGGGTTGATCAGAATTTATAGGCAATTGTCACATGGAATGTGAAGCCCTTAAGTTGAGACTGTTGGGCTGTAATCCAAACACGCATTTTGTTGTGTTATATGTCAAACCACAATTCTTCCCTTTTTTTTATTTTAATAAACTTTTGATCGTCTAATTAAGTGAAAATTTAACCTCCATTTAAAAAAACATATTAAGTGAAAATATCTGTGGAAAATTTACACTGTGATGAACTTAGGTTTGGTTCCTTCTCCCCAAGAAGGTGATCTGACAGTTTATTCGATGGAAGGAGCCCAGCTCGCAGTTTTGTTAAAGAACACACATCGTTGTAGAGGTCTGTAAACATAAAGACATGCGACAACCTCATTCCGAGCGCCAAACCAACACGCCAGTACAAAACCTAAGATTACCAGCACTTCATTACAACGCATAAACCATGCAAGGTACTTTTAGAAGCAAAAACACATGAAACTTCTTCACCTATTCTCCAACCTCTGAGTCACCTGACCTCTTCGTGGAAACGAATGAAGTAATGTCTTCAATAATGAATCAAATGCTAAGATCTGTACATATGTACTTCTCAAATACATAATAAATCTGTGGGGAGCCCCCCATGGTTTGACATAAAAAAAATTGCTAAGTAGTTACTTAGTTCCCTCAAAACAAATCAAACATACGATCTTTTGGTAGCAAAATGCCACCCATAAGTCTTAGCACTAAAATCATCACATTGCTCCCTCAAAGTGAATTTCTGCGAGTCGTGCTCTCTTTTCCTTCTCTTTTCTAATGGCAGCTAGAACTGCAGTTTATTCAGGGATAGGGGCAGATTAGCAGGTCTTGGAGGTATAATTTGTACTCTTGAGGAAAGGGTAACTGGAAATCGGAACCAGATTCAGCCCTTCCAAATGCGCAGCAATGATACGCATTCCTAAATTTGATGATCAATCTTGACTTGTCTCGATGATCCTTTTATTAATTGGTTGCAGCCACTTGCATTTTAGCAAAAGCAGCAATCGTCCAGCCTCATGAGGATATGCTTAGTCTGTTTGGCTGCTCCAGAGCTAAAACGTCAATTATGACGGTCAGCTGTCAAAAGGTGGCAATAATGGTCCCAGTAACGATATGACTCTGACTTTTGTGTGTGGGAACAACTATGTGAAAAAGCGGGTTACCAGTGGCAGAACCAAGTACTTGTGCATTAAGAGTGGGAAAAAGGTTTAAAAGGTGGTTTAGATGATCATGTTATTTTGGTTGTTTTCTCTATTAAGTTTTCAAACCCTTTAGCAAATTTTGAGTTTTCTTGTACATCATCTTTGGGTCACTAGGATACCATGAGAACATGATATCTTTGGTTTTGAAAGTTGACTCTTCTTGTTTCGAAAGATGGTACAAGTCTGTTTTATGAATTATGAAATTCCAAAAGTCTGATTTGGAAGTTGGCAATCTAAAATTTGGCCACTGTGTTTGGCCATCTCAACCTAGGAATGTGTGATATTATTGGCTAAAACTATTAGCCAGTTTCTCAATTTGCTGTTAGGTTAGATAGCAGTTGTAAGTTTACATTAATACTTGGAGCATTAGCATATGCATGTCTGACTTGCATGTGCAGGTGCAGAGTAATCAAGAAACTAACATGATTATTTATTACATTTTGTGTTACAATTTGAATAAAACAGGGGTGCTGAGCACCTAGCCTGGACATGCTTCAGATATCGCACCAGGATTCTAGTTTACCAGGCGGTTACAGAAAATATTGTACAAATTATCTATAGTACCTATTCAATGTTGTTCAGGATTGCTAAAGCTAGATATCAATGACATGTTTACAGATTGATCAGACAATGCTAGTTGTAATTTCTGGTGAAAAACTGTTAATGTGAAGGTATATTCAGCAGTTGCACATGTATTCTTGGTAGCAAATCTAACCCATGATCATTTTCAGGCGTTGTTGTAATTTGTACAATGTGAAGAACATCCTGCATGGAACAACCATATTTAACAAGGGCATCGTATGATACTATTGGCATTTCCTTGCCCAATTCGCGCGGATCATGAGAAACTCGGTCAGAAAGAAGCGTAGATGATCATACTGTATCATACTGTATACAGTATTGTCTGATTATTTCTTTAATCTTTTGGATGATAATATTCTGCACCTCAGAGCTGTAGAGACTTCACAAACTGAAACTGGTACCTGTCTTCATGTTCATTGTAATGCATTGTGGGTTATTGTGTGCCTCGGGTTGAAACTACTTGTGCTGTCTCTGTTCTCTCAGTGTCCAGACTTGTTAACATTGTACATTGTTGGGTAAGTATCTGAAATGCCACTGATGCCATGATCCGTATAACAATTTTGGGGTGGACTGCAATGCTAATCCTGGGTTATCGTTGGTATGAGATACCATGTTCTGTATGCGAGGCTAGAGGCTAGAATAAATTACGTTATGTTTTCTGATAATCTAATTTTGGGAGCTAAACTATGGTAGTCGGAGAGGTGTAACTGCAACCTGGGAAATTGCTTCTCCTAGTACTCCCTCTGTTTCAAATTACTCCGCCGGCGCGTTTATGTAGGTGAACTAGTACTCCCTCATTTTTCATTCAAAAAAATCCTCGAATTTTTGAAATAGATAGTATGAAATATGTACTACGTATACCAAAAATTCTAAGAATTTTTTGATGAAAAATGAGAGAATACTAGGCCACCTAGGTAAGCGTGCGCGCGGAGTAATTTGAAACAGAGGGAGTAGTATATTACAACTGGTCATCACAAGTACTCCCTCCTATTCATAATAAGTGTCGTCGTCTAGTACAAAATGTGTACTAGCTAGACGAGGGAGTAGTATCTTTTAGCTACTACTCCCTCCGTTTTAAAATATAAGATGTTTTAGGTTTGTGAATAAAATGTACCTAGACTTGTTTTAGTATGTAGATTCATTTAGGTTTGGAGTGAACTTATACACTAAAATAAGTCTAGATATATTTGTTTCATAAACCTAGAACATCTTATATTTTGAAACGGAGGAAGTATATCCCTTCCTAGGTAAAAATGGCAATGTGGATGATTTCAGTCTTTCTTCTAAATTATGTTAGAGGTGTGCTTCGGTGTCCCCTCCTCAAACTTAAGTTTTCATGCGCTAGTTTTCTTTTGACCCATCGAAATTCATATCCAAGCCTCGTATTCGGTCGACCTAGGTGTACTTCACGTTTCCCACCGATTGATCCCACCTCCCTTTTTTGTGATATACGTCTTTGAATGCGGTCCATACGGGCTCCGTGTGGGTTCGTACGTTCGTACGGTCTTTAAAACGAAATGGTATCGAGTTTCTGTTTTTTTTTTTGAAACAAGGAGTTTCTGCTTGTCAAAGTTGAAGGGGAGGGGTGACACCGAAGCAAAAATGATTATGTTAAACATTGTTATTCCTGATTATGTTGAACATTGTTATTCCATGCCATATATTCTCTCACGTTTATTCTGTATCTGTTCTTTCTGTCTCCAGATTTGCTAACATTATATACGCACATTATCGGGTAAAGGATCTTAAATGCGGTTGATGCCTTGATCTGTATAGTAACAATTTTGGGGTAGACTGCACTGCTGATACGTACTAGTTTATCGTTGGTACTATACTGTATACACAAGGCTGGAGCAGATTGCATCATGTTCTCTGGTCATTTGATTCTGGGCACCAAAATCTGGTGGTTCGAGAGGCGCTGGAATGAAAATGCGGTGCGCCAAACTCCAACCTGAGACAACTGCTTTTCCTAGATATGTTATTTCGTGGCTCCTGTTGAGCTAGTAAATTGTTACGGTACAGGACATGGCAAGTAACTTTCACCTGTTTTATCCCTGACTAGTTGGCAGCTGGCTGGCAGTAGTGATGTTTGATGATACCTGTCAGGAATGAAAATGGTGGAACACGATCGACGGCAATTCAGCACGCCGTCTGAGGAGGAGGCGGCACGTATCCGTGTTTCCCGTAGAGAGCCAATACACACCCAACAAGAAAACCAACTTCAATTAAACATCTATAAAAAGGAACAAAAACTTCAAGTACTCCCGCAAAAAGGGAAAAAAAAAAGACTTTCAAGCGCCAAACTAGCAGAAGTCTAGCACTGGCCAACGCCGCCAGAACACCAAGGAGGCTGTGGTGTTTTGATCTCCTAGATCATTGGCTTCAGAATCAGCGCGCTAGCAACGGTGGTGTCAAGTTTAGTGTGGTTACTGTCCCTCATGTTTCTTTGCTGTGCTCGTGAATTCTTTCCTCCCACAGCAGTTGTGCCCTCTTCTCTCCGGCAGTGTTGGGAGACCGGCTAGTTTAGCGGAGCGGGTTACCGTTTGTTTTGTGTTTGTATGGTTGTCGCCTTCCGTGGCCTTTGCCTCGTCGTCGACGGAGGAGTTGTCATGGTCATGGCCTTTGTGGTGTGGTTTTAGCCCCGATTTTTTCTCTATTTGACACATTCTTCTTAATGAATGGATAAGTCAAAGCTTTTGCTTAAAAGAAACTTTCTCACGGTGGTACGGTGTGGTACGGTACGGAGACAACTAAATGGTTAGATAACTTACCATGCAAAGGTTGTGTCTCAATCACCAAGAGCTCGTTTGGAAGCTATCATTTCGTGTCGAAATCATGAAATTCAATCGAGATTCTATACAAAACATGTTCGGTTGTCACGGAATTGGAACCGTTATGGAAGTGCCAGGGAGTGGTTAAGTGGAATTCAATTGAGATTCCGTATACAACGTGTTTGACCGTCACGGAATTGGAATCGTCATTTCAAATTCTAGAAAATAGATATGTCATATTAAGTCAATTCTTGTTCTCAACCTAGTCATTTTCTGAAAAACATTTCATTTCATAATTCCTTGCGACAGTTCAACATTATTTTTAGATTGAAATTTCAAATTGAACAAATGAAATGATAGCAACAATATCATTTCATTTCAAACGAGCCCTAAGTGATTATGGGTTCTCACCCGCTTGGTGGACGACTCAAATAGTGCCCTATTCCAAACCTTTGAGTTAGTTCAACTTGTGCATGCATGGTTGTCCTTATGCCGTTCTTTAATCAGAGCCGGAGGTCTTCAGGAATATTAGGATGCGGAAGATTAAGTTAGGGCATGTATAATGATTTTATTTTAGTCTTATCCTACGAATGTCACGTAGGATGATTTCTGACTTGAAAGAGAGAAAAACTAAAAAAGACATTGACCTTCTCTTAGCGAAGAGATTATCTCTTAGCAACGATATGTCTCGCTATATATTTCGGGATATCTGTCGTTAGAGATAAGATTAAAAAGACCCATTATACATCATATTTTGTCGTCATATCAATTGCATAAGATAAGATTAGGGATGGCACCCGTCGGGTTCAGGGTCGGGTCTAGCCCCTTCATACCCGTCCCATTTAAGTTATCAGGTCTCATTTTTACCAGACCCGCAACCCAGCCGGGTTCAGGGCCCCAACGGGTATCCGACCGCGTGTGAGACGGGAGAAACGCCGGCGCATGCGGTAAGAAAACGATAGGATATTGTGATGGCGTTGGTGAAAATGAACGCGTTCGTGCATGTGTTGTCTCTAGGACTTCATATTTCTTTGAGTGCATGTGATGTGTCTTATGTGTGTGCGTGGCCGCGTCGGACGTGTAGTTAAGCATATGATTATTAGGGATAGAATTAAGACTTAGATCGGGCCTGCGGGTCTGCGGGTACGGGTTTGCCACCTCCATATCCGTCCCGTTAGACTTGGCGGGTCTAACATTTTACCAAACTCTTCCTGTTTCAGACGGGTACCCATCGAATTTGCGGGTTTCGGGGCCCCGTTGCCATCCCTAGATAAGATCATGTTATATCAACCTTTGTACATGCCCTTAGGGCTCGTTTTGGCCAAAAATAAAATGAAATCAGATTATTGCCATTATTTCAGTTGCCCAAACTGAAATTCCAATATGAGAATCATGTTCACGAAATTATGAAATGAAATGACTTTTAGACAAATGACCGCGTTAGTACAAGAATTGACATAACATATCATACATATTTGCTGAAATTTCGAATTGAAATGATGGTATCAGTTCCGCGACAACCAAACACGTTTTATATGGAAGCTCGATTGAATTCCAAGTGCAAACCTCTAGAATTTCTAATTGAAATGACGGTTACAATCCCGAGATAACCAAACAAGTCTATCATGAAATTATCAAATAAATTCTATATTTTTAGCCCTAAATGAAGGGAGCCAAACGAGCCCACGCTACGACTTAGTAGGCTTTTGATGTAACTTTCAGTTTCAGTTATTCATGGGTTTTTGAGTTTGTTCGATCTTATACAATATGGTTATTTTGTCGATTATTAAAATCGGATCGTTTTCTATAAAGTAACAAGTCAAGAAATCCAACTATCTAAAAAAAAGTCAAGAAATTCAACTGTTTCGGTATAAAATCCTCCAAACACATTCCAAATACTAAGAGTAATTGGTGACAACAAGAACTATGGTGGAGCATCATGTGGAGGAGGAGCTGAAGAAGAGGCGTTCTTCCTCCATCGCTTGACAATCTGCAGCAGGATCTCGTTCCAGGTGTCGATGGGGCCCGGGAGGCACCAGTGCACGCAGTCGTTCGGCACCCGCCGCTCCCTCTTCCTGCCGCCGCCGTCGCCGGCAAACGGGAACGCGTGAAAGTACGGGCCCGGGTGTCCGTCCGCGCGCATGTCCGCCAGCCTCGTCACCTCGAGCGCCTCCACCGTCACCGCCGACCCGCGCGACCTGGCCGCCGCGGCAGCCGCTGCGGCCTCCTCCGCCCCCGTCCGCCACATCTCTTTGTGCATGTACGACATCTCCATCTCCCCCGGCACGTACGGCTCCGTGCGCGTGCACGCGTCCGGGCTGTCCCACTCCCCGACGAAGTGCGCCGGCGAGAACGTCGTCAGCACGGCCAGCTTCTCCCGGCCGGCGCTGGACCTGGAGCGGGCGATGACCTCGCCCAGGGCGTTCTTGACGGCGAGGCGGAAGACGCCGAAGAAGCCCGTCTCCGTGCGGTTGGGCTCCGGGCAGTGGTGGCACCCGATCACCGCGCCGCCGCGGTCGTAGTACATCGCCGGCTGCAGGAACCACTGCCCGAAGGAGAGCACCACCACGTCCATGCCCGGGACCTCCGCCGCCCACCGCTCGTCGGGCTGGTCGAAGTAGATCCTGTTGTGGTCGAGCCCGCCCGCGCCCGGCGACGCCGACTTCTCCGTGCCGTTCACCAGGAACGGCGACCAGAACACCGACACCGTCGCGTCGTGCGATTTGAACGCCCAGCGCCGGAACTTGCGCTCCTCGCCGCCGTCATGGACCATATCGGCTGGGAACTCCGAGCCGAGGAGGCACACCAGCGACTCGCACTGGTTCCGCGCGAGCGAGTCGCCGACGAACGCCACGTGCCGGCCGCGCACCAGCTCGAGGAACTCCGCGGGCGCGAACGGCGGGAGCGCGCACCCGCGCGGCTGCCACCGCAAGTACATGTACCCCGTGTCCGGCCGCCCGTTCACGACGCAGTTCTGCCCGTCCTTGATCGTCGCGCCGCAGCTCGTCCCGTTGTACCGCGGCCCCGCCGCGTTCGGCACCCATTCCCCGTCCGAGTAGTCGCACCGCGTTTCCGGCGCCGGGGACGCCTTCCGCCCCTGCTGCTTTCTTGCCGCCGCCAGTGCAGCAGTCCTCGCCCCACGTTGCTCCTCACCTGCAAACCAAGAAGAGCGTCAAAAAATAAAATCGAGAATATAAAGAAACAAGGTCAAATAATGCACGCGGGGCGACAGATTCTCGAGCCTTTGAGGTGGTTATCGTTGGGCGGCGAGGTGGCAGTGGAGGAGAGGCCGGCGATGGGAGGAGGGGAGAGGAGATAGAAGAGGAGGGCTAGGGGAACAATGGCGTAGAGCGACAAGGTAAGGATCTTCTTGGTGAGGCGAGGAAGGCTCTGGTGGAGAGGAGAGGAAGCGCCCATGGCAGCTGACACACCGGTTTGCATTGACTCACGAATCGCTTGAGGCATCTCCCGACGGTTCACGGAGTGATTGACGCGGCAAATTAATATCTAAATCAAATCTGGCAGCACAAGAATGAGCAAATCCCGACAATTATTCACAATCTCCGAGTAATATTCACAAGATCCAAGTCTTCCGTGTTTTGAGCCCCATTCCTCTCAGCAACCGACAGTTCGACCTATTTGAGTTTCTCGCGCATAAAGAAAGCCTAGGACATGACTGGATCAGCCGATCAGGTGCTAGGTGTTGAATAACCACTGCGGGGTCTGAGGCTGTTCCATAACCGAGGAAAAAGACTAAGTTAAAGACACCTAAAGAATACACAAAAATTGACACAGGGAAAGGAGAAGCTTTATTGACATGACTCTGGTAAAATCACGTACAATGATTGTTCCTCTATTTATAGACTAAAGGAGGATAGGATACCACATGGGCTAACCCTAGCCTGGTAGAGGCCACACCGAATGGTCCTCTACCGGCCCAGTTTCCCAACACTCCCTCTGGGTATTTTATCTGTATAACCATGCCTCAAAACTCTGAAAACCCAGTAGTAAAAATATGGAGAAACGCACATGGTATACTTCTTGCTATGTTGCACGAATTGCCTCATTAAAAACCTCATGTGAGAAACTTCATAAAAACTCACTAAGGGAAAAAGAGTACAATTCACTTAACTATAAAGTTAAGCACTCAATCATCAGGATCAAGATTTCAACGATGAGTTTGTGAAGATTCTCCCCCTGAACCTTGCATCTTCCTAAGTCTCATCATGTCAATCCCACGGACACATCTCTCGAAAGAAGATGCTGGTAATGATTTAGTGAACAAATCAGCGAGATTTTCACATGACTTAGTATGCAAGACTTTTACTTCGTTCAACTTTTGCAGTTCATGTGCATAGAAGAACTTGGCGTTTATATGCTTTGTGAGATTGCTCTTCACGTAACCCGTCTGGACTTGTGCAACACAAGCAGCATTATCTTCATAGATAATTGTTGGGGTTTGTACGGTGTTTAGTCCACATGACATCTGGATGTGGCTGACTACTCGTCGAAGCCATACACATTCTCGTGATGATTCATATAATACTATGATTTCCGAGTGGTTCGTCGAAGTTGACACAAGAGTTTGCTTAGACGATTTTCAGGAAATCGTTGTTCCACCACAAAGGAAAACATATCCAGTCTGCGACTTGGATGTGTGCGGGTCCGAAAGGTACCCAGCATCTGCATAGCCTACAACAGATAGGTCTTGGTTCTTTTGGTAAAACAAGCCAAGGTCTTTGGTCCCTTGTATGTACCTAAAGATGTCCTTAACGCCTTTCCAATGCCTCTTGGTAGGCTCATAACTATACCTAGCAAGAAGATTAACGGCGAATGCAATATCCGGCCGTGTACAATTTGCGAGGTACATAAGTGCGCCAACTACACTTAAGTAGGGGAATTCCGGTCCCAGAATTTCCTCCCCCTCTTCTTTAGGCCTGAACGGATCCTTGTCTTGCTGTAAAGATCTTCCGACCATCGGGGTCTTAGAAGGATATTCTTTTTCAAACCCAAATCGTTCCAACACCTTCTGGGTGTAGGCCGACTGGTAAACTAGAATCCCAGCAGGGGAATGCTCAAGTTGCAGACCCAGGCAGAACTTGGTTTTGCCTAAATCTTTCATTTCGAATTTTGACATTAGGTAGGAACTCGCTTCCTCAATATCGTCAGGTGTACCGATTATATTCAAATCGTCCACGTACACCGAGATAATACAGAAACCATCCTGGGATATCCGTATAAAAACACATGGGCGATCTTCATTGCTCGCGTAGCCCTTCTGATGAATGGCCAACGGGGCGAATGTGGGGAGGAGTTAGACAAACAGGTCCAAATACCCATCTTTTGTTTAACGATAATAATTCAGCAGTGATTGCCTTCTGCCAATCTTCCTATCCGACCTTTTCTTACAACCAGCGAGCGTCTTAGGCTCAGGGCCAAGATCTATGATTGAGGCAATTTTCTTGGCAAAATTAACATCGACATTTGCCATGGCTCGGTTGTATGACTCGTCCGAATTAACATAGTTAATGGCCATTTCGTCATATAGTGCATCAGGCACATCCTCTTGCTCCACCGGATTTCCCAATCCAGGGGTTAGGTCCTTTAGCTTTTCCGTTCCGATGTGTGTGCACACAACTTCGCTGGGTATTTCCAATATAGGAAAATTCAAGTCCAGAATTCCGTGCACTAAAATATCCATACTTGTTCCAGGTCTCAACTGGCTCCCCTCAACAGGGGCAGACTGTAATAAATCTGTCTTATCCTTTTTCTTCGGGCGTCCCCAGGTACTTGGAATTTGAGAAACCGGATTCCACGTCCTCTTAGGCCTTGGAACGGGAGCGGGTATACCATCATTTTTCTTCGGTATTTCAACCCTTTCCAGTCATTGCGTGCATGCACATGCGACTTTGTCACAATCTTTAAATCACTAAAATGATCAGGCAGTTTATTCACTAGGGAGTGCAAATCTAGTATCTTTTGGACTTCTCGATTAGAATCAACAATGTGCGGGTCATGAGCGTGGATCCCCGTGGCTTTCCACGTGATTTCTCTACTTTTGTCATCCAGGGGTTGATTACCTCCCCCCAAAGTTGGAAAAAGATCCTCGTCAAAAATGCAGTCGGCAAAACGGTGCCGTGTGACAGTCACCTGTCAAGGGGTCCAAGAACCTGATTATGGACACAGTCTCATAACCAACGTATATCCCCGACTTACGGAGCGGTCCCATTGATGATCGCTGGGGTGGTGGTATAGATACATATACCTGGCAGCCGAACCTACGTAGGTGGGAAATTTTCGGTGTCGACCCTTATGCAAGTTGAATAAGAGAGTGGATATTGTAGGTCGATTGTCAAAAGTTGATGAGATTAGCAGCGTGTAATACCGCGTGTCCCCAACATGTAGTTGGAAAATTACAACCCTGAAGGAGTGGTCGGGCAATGAATTTAATTCTTTTAATCAATGCCTCCGCAAGTCCATTTTGAGTGTGGACATGCGGTACAGAGTGCTCAAGTTTGATTCCTGTTGCCATGCAATAATCATCGAATGCCTTTGAATTAAATTCTCCGACATTGTTCATTCGAATAGACTTTAAACGATAATCAGGGAATTTATTCCTTATTTGTATGATCTGAGATATCCACTTTGCAAAAGCATGGTTCCTTGTTGACAGCAGGCAAACATTAGACCATTTAGAGGAAGCATCGATGAGCACCATGAAGTACCAAAACGGCCCTGAGAGGGGCTGAATTGGACCATATATGTCCCCTTGTATACATTCCAAGAACGCGGGGAGTTCATCCTTCACCTTTAGGGGATACGTTCTAATGATCAATTTCCCCGTAGCGCATGCGGAGCATACGGAATTATCGAGATTCGGGAAATTTTTCACATTAACATTATGACCATTCGAGTTGTTAATTATATTTCTCATCATCCTAAGACCGGGGTGGCCTAACCTATCATGCTAAAGGCAGAATAGTTCAGAGCTTCTAAAGACAGTCTTAAGGGTAGTGTAAATAGGTGGTGCTACTATCTTAGTGTAATACAGCCCGGTAGCTAATGAAGGGAGTCTTTCGATAACATGTTTACCATTTTTGTCGCGCTTGGTAATGAGTAGGAACTCCTTTCCATTCTCATCATCATCAGTCTCTACATGGAAACCATTTGCGGAGATGTCTTTAAAACTCAAGAGAGTGAGTTGACTCCGGGTACAACAATGCCTCTTCAATGATCAGAGTTGTTCCATTTGGGAGTATGATAGTTGCTCTTCCAGAGCCAACTACATTCGGACCGCAGCCGACGATCATCATTATGTTACCGGGGTTTTTGGTAATAGACTCAAAGTACTTTGTTTCTCTCAAGATGGTATTTGTGGTGCCGCTATCAGCAAGACACGTTTCTTCCATTAGGGCGCCACACACGTTCTAAAATATAGTGCCTAATTAATATAATGGAGCGAGGAAGATGCTACATCAAATAAGTAAAACACATAAACATTTTAGAACGTAACACAACCAAATAATGAAATAAATGTCATCAAATCGCCGGAAACAAATAAATGTTTTTGCTCTCATAGAGCTTACAACCGTATCGAAGAATTGTATCGGATTATTTGCGGAAAGAAATCATAACAACAAAAAGGAGCTCAGGTGGATTCTGCAAAAAAACCATCAATCTCAGCTGCTATCTCAAGATCGTTGAGCTTCTCTTTGTTGGCTATCATCATCGAGGCAGCAGAAATGTCTAGCTGGGGCGGGGGGAAGGGGCACGACGTGCTCAACCTCCATGGGCGCAGTGGCGTTCGTGGGAATCGCCAAAGGTGCTGCTATAGGTGCTACGTCCTGCGCCACTACGGGCGCGACGTTGTGACGGGAGCCGCTCCGGACGCCAGTGGTGCCTCAACCTAGACGAGGTGCGTCTCGTGCGCCTTCTTGTTGGCCTTAAACGCGTCCACAACGTGCTTAGGGGCCAAACATTGCGTGGAGAAGTGAGTTTTGAAGCCACAGCGGAAGCAGTCCTGGGGCCTTGCCTCCTCCTTGCCCGCCTTGCGTTGCTTGGCCGGGTTGGAGGAGTTGGGGCCCTTCTTGCCCTTCTTGCCTCGCCTCTTGTGGATGGGCTTGCGCACCTTGTAGGCGTCGGCATTAGCCTCATGACTTGGGCCCCTCGCGAAGGGTTGCGCGGAGAAGTTCTTTTTGAGAATATTATCCTGCGCCTCGGCCACCTGGAGAGCATCAATAAGCGCTGCATATTCCGTGAATCCTTCCTGGCGATAGTTTCGCGAGGACTAGATGTTGTCAGGGTGGAATGTGGAGAGAGTCTTGTCTATCTTCTGCTGATCTGTGGTACTGGTTCCACACAGCTGAAGAACGATACAAATCCGGTGTAACGCGGAGTTGTACTCTCCCACGGTCTTGAAGTCTGCAAACCTCAGACGAATCCAATCTTACTCCGCCTGTGGCTGAATGGTGTACTTAAGCCTAGAGAATCGCTTGTTGAGGGCGGTCCAAAGGGCAGAAGCACTCCGTTCTGCCATGTATTCATTCTTGAGAGTCTCACACATGTGATGCGGAGGAAATGCAGTGCTTTGGCATTGTTCGCCGGGATGGTGGTGCTGGAGGACGTCTAGGTCTCCGCACTCAGCGCACCCTTGATGCATCGGCCCTCGAGGACAATCTCTACGTCCAAGGCCCAAGTCAGGTAGTTTAGCCCATCCTGGGTCCACTCCGGAAACTCGCGGCTCACGATTCCGGTCATCTGCAATTTATGCAAAGTGTGTAAGATTACAGCAGGTAATCGGTTGCATAAATACGATAATCAATATAATTATTCAAATATGATGGTGTTCCAAAATTTAAATGAAAAACGGTACAAGCTAACTATGTAATACCAAGAATTAAAAGTATAAAAACATTTAATTATTATAGTAAAACATAGGACAAAAGCTTGTAAAAAGAAAATATAATGGACACGATCTGAACATGAAAAATGGTCCGAAAAATGAATTTCCGAGGCTATTTTTAGCGGATCCCGTGTGTTCACCCCCTTTTTTGGTTTGTTTTTGGCAGCGGGCTAAATTTGTGACAAACTAGGCTAATCCACCCTGCCACTGCCTCTTCTCCGATTTTTTATTTTTATTTTTATGGGCCGACTTTGGCTTTTACTGGGCTGCTTGCATGTGCTGGCCCACCTCCACAGTTCCTGCCCACTAGTGGGGGAACGACGCGAGTAGCGCCCGAGGGGGTGGCGGCGACAGCAACTTGCTGCGCGTCGGCCAGGCCGCCGACGCCGAGGGCCAGCAGGGCCGAGGCGCGTGGCGGGGAGGGAGTCGGGCCGGGGTGGGCGACGGGGCAAGGGTTCGCCGGCCGCGCGCCCCGCGGCCAGAGGCGGCCATGGCAGCTAGCAGCAGCTCCTGCGCATGGCCAGCGCGCGCGAACGACGGCGCGACCGGCGGTTGGCGGCAACGGCGCGCGCGGGCTACCAGGGCGAGGCCGTGCGGGCGCGCATGCGCGGGCGTGGCGCCAGGCAGTGGCCAGCGGGGCCAGGGCGGGCGACACGGAGGAGGATGTCGGCCAGCGGGGCCTTAGTGCACGCGTCGGCGCTTAAGGCCAGCAGGGCCGGCAGAGCACGGCCAGCAGCGCAATGGAGGGAGCGGGGCGGCGCACAGCGGCCTGCGTCAACGCACGTGGAAGGAGCGGCCAGCAGGGCCTTGCGGCGGCCGACGGCAGCGTGCGACGCCGCGCAGCCATGGCGGCAAGCAGCGGCCAGCAAAGCCAGCGCGCGCGGCGACGCTCGGCCAGCAGGGCCTTGCGCGTGGCGGCGCGGTGCTCGCGTACGCGGCAGTAGGAAGTTGTGGCCATCGGGGCCAGTACTTTCGGCTCTTGATGAACAACGATCAAGGAAAAAGGTAAAAAAATTTGCTCAGATAGTATCTGATCAAAGGAAATTGACGCGATCTCCACAGCTGGTGCTCGCGGCGGTACGGATCAGCGAGATCTGCGTGTACCGACTCTCTAGAGTAGTCAACAAGTCTCCAGATTCGAGAGTATCGACATTGGTCGGCGACAGTATGTCTGCTCGACTCTCGGGGAGAAATCCACACAGTAGACAAGTTCTGATCTATGAGCTAAACGCAAAAATTAAAAGGAAATCGAATAATGAATCCATTTTTGTGATCAATTTCGGATTACCTTCAACGAAAGCCTGCGTGATGCAGGCTCGACGGTGGCTTGATGGAGTCTCGACGGAGAGACACGTGCTGATAACGTGTTGAACAACCCCTGCCGACAGGCCGGTCCCGAGGCTGCTCCACAACCGAAGAAGAAGACTAAGTCGAAGAGACCCAAAGAATACACAAGAATTGACATAGGAAACAAGAGAAGCTTTATTGATACGTCTCTAGTAAAATCATGTACAATAATTACTCCTCTATTTATAGACTAAAGGATGATAGAATACCCACATGGGCTAACCTTAGCCTGATAGAGGACACACGACCCGGTTTACCAACACTAGGAACATATTTGTGAGTTTAGACATTCATTTTCCGCGTCAGCTACACACGAGCGGTGAAACCGAAGGAGACCGTGCATGCACGCCACCAATGCAGGCATGTGCTTGTGCTTCGCTATGCATCGGACCAATTTTCTCAATGCTTATCATGCCATTAAGTTACAATAGTTATAAGGACATTAAGTTACTGAAAAACTTGTAACTTAGCTGTTCATTTTTACTGTTCATACAAAACTTTGTCATTTTTGCCTAAGCTGTATAGTTTCGAGTTTCGGTACGCTAAAATTTACGAACATGCCAAGTTAGTTAAGAAATTACTACATATCTAAGTGGGGAATTCTATGTCTTCTAGGGGGGAAGAAAATTCTGATTGATTCCTCCTTGTCTACTATCCTTTACTATCCTATGTCTATGTTTCTCCTTAAAAAAAGTTTCATTGAAAGAAAGAATAAACACTTTAAGAGATTCTTCTCGCAAAAACAGAAAGATAAGAAAAGCTACTATATGGTGAGATGGGATAAAGTTTGTAGATCAAAGAATAGAGGTGGCTTGGGCATTAAAGATTTGAGGAGGCAAAATATTAGCTTCTTGGTGAAAATTACAGACGCAGGATGACCTATGGCAAAGAATTGTCAAGGCTAAGATATCTTAGAAACAAATCTCTTACTTCTGTATTTGGCTGAGAGGGGTCTTGTCCTTAAGAATGGTGATTTAATGAGGTTTTGGAAAGATCCTTGGGTCCGAAAGGACCTTTGTGTGATCAGTTTCTGATATTTTCAATATGTGTCATCTGATTGTACTGTTAAATATGTGGTGGATCATGGTTTTTCTCTGTCTTTTATAAGGAGCCATGGGGCTCTCAGAGAGCAATGGAACTTTGTCTTGAGAAAATCTAACAGTACTCATCTGGTGGCTGAATCTGATGTGGTGGAGTGGACTCTTATTAGAAATAGAATCTTTTCCATCAAATCTGTGTATGAGTATTTGGAGAGAAACCTTATTGGGGCCAATAATAAGCTTCTTTGGAAAGCTAAACTTTCCTCAAAAATCCAGATTTTTATGTCAGTTTCTTAGAAATGCTATCCCTACTAGAGATAATATGCGTCGGAGGAATTGGCCTAGGAATCCTGTATGTTCCTTCTGCAATTAGGTGGAAACTGTGAATCATTTTTTCTTCTCTTGTTCCACTGCGAAGGTTGTTTTGGGGAATGTTTGGTAGGTTATTTGATACCTCAACTTGCCGAAAAAATTACCGGCAGGCTCTCTGTTGGTTCTACCGTTTTCTTTCTGGAGGGAAAAAGTTTTATTTGGTGGGGATTGCCGCTGTGTGCTGGGCAATTTGGATTGTCAGGAATAAAGTTACCTTTGAAGGGTACATTCTCTAGTCTCCTGTTAAGGTTGTTTTTATAGTTTGCTCGTTTTTATTATACTGGGCAGGTTTGTAGATAGGAGATGATAAAGAGCTGATGGTGGACAATACCAAGAAGATGATGAAGCTTGCTGCTGAGGTGGAGAGAGGTACCAGGGTCAGGACGGAAGGTTTGCTAAAGATCGACAACTAAAGGTTTTCCTGGTGAAAGTGAAAAGCTGGTTTCGGTGTTGTGATCCCTGGTGATGATGGAGGATGTTTCTTCTTGATCGTTGAGTTCTCTAGTGCCCCAACTCGCTTCCCTCTCTTTCCCTTCTCCTTCTTTTGTAGTGGACTTTGTAGTTTTGTTGAGCAATTAAAGTGAAAAGATTTACGAACATGCATACTTGCTGCCTCTACGTGAAACATTTTTTTTCATTTTTTTTGACATTATTTTATTTCCTCCATCCGAAAATAAGTTACTTCGATTCATACAGATTCACACATATCTAGATGCATTTTAGTGTATAGATATATGTCAATCTAGTCAAATGCATGTCACTTATTTCTAGATAGAGGAAGTATATGTTTTTCGATTTTTGAAAGTAGGAAGGATCATGAGTACCCCTACCCATTGGGTATTTTCGACCACACCCACCACATACATGTTTGGTTCTTAGGGCATCTCTAACCGAAGCACAAAAACTGATTAAATGAGTAAAATATGCTGTTTTACTCCTCTAGCCGGTACCTAATCGAAGACCTTCACACTTTAACGAAGTACAAAAATTAGGAGTCGCATTGGTTGACTTATATTTTTACTCCTTCATCGCTCGGATGAGCAAAAGATTCCTTCCCTCCACGCGTTCACACTCACCTCCTCCTCGGCCTCTCCTCCACCTCCGTCGATCACCCTCTATGATTGCCGCCACCCTAGCCACCACCACAGCCCAAGATGGCGGGATCTTCTCGCCAACCATCCCCGGCGCACATTCCCAGCGCTTGTCGCCACCGCAGCCCCCCGACGCAGCCCTGCGTTGCTCCCGCTCCCTGCCACCATTCCTCTCCTCGATTGGCACCACCCAAGCGTCGTCGACAACCCCGGCGGTCCACCAGCACCCTCGACCTGCCGGTGCTGCCGACGCGATCTACCGCGGCGTGCGGCAGTGGTCATGGGCTCGTGGAAGGCCAAAATCACCGACCACAACACCCACCAGAAGGTGTGGATCGGGAGCTTCTATAGTCACCAAAGCAGGCAGCATTTGCGTACGATATGAAGAACGTCGAGCTCCATGGCTCTGACTGCGGTGAGCTGAACTTCCCGTTATTTGATGGACCGGTGTCGACCTTGGAAACGGAAGATCTCTGACTCGTCTCCGAACGCGAGCGGCGGGAGGACCAAGAGGCCCGCGAGACCCTGAGCTCGTCGAGGAGGAGTGACAGCGGCTGGAGGCATTCGCCGAGGCAAAGTGGAAGGCGAACGCGGCGAGGAGGAAGAAAGAGGAGGACGTCAGCGATGCGGGCCGTCGGCAGCTCCGCCGCCGTCAAGGATAATGGAGGAGGTCGTCAGTGATGGCACGGGATCATCGACGACGCCGGCGGTCATCGATCTCAACGACTCCTCCTCCTTCGGGTGGGATGAGGATTAGGTTAGGTTTAGATCAAACCCGGTCGAATTTAGTTAAATTCGACAGACTTTTGGGTGTAATATATACAAATTAATGTAAATGAAATAGATGGTTTCAAATTCGGTTCGAATCGACTAAAATTCAATCAAATTTAATCGATTTTTGTGGTGATCATATGATTTCTGCCTCTAAGCCTTGTACTTCGATTAGAAACCGCTTCGCTTAGAGGAGTACTTTTACTTTTCTAAGTTTTATCCAAAGGTTTACTCCTCTAAACTTTTGTACTTCGGTTAGAGATGTCCACGGAGTAACTCTCGGTGCTACTATTTGATTGTCACAAGATCATTGATCTATTTTCACGGTCATAAGTAGCACATGAGGGATGCTGCTTTGACCAAGTTTTCTGTTAACGTAGAAAGGAAAAGGGTTTCCGGTTGTCCTTTTCTCTAACTCATCAAGTCCTCTGTTGGAGTGTTGGGTTTGCCAAAAAATAAAGTGATCTGTTGCCAGTTATTATCTTGTTGGATATGGTAGTGTTTGGATCTAAGACGGCATCCGAAATCTGCACACATCTTTTTTTTACATGGTTTATTCTAGCATTTTACACATTTTAGAATGTTAATTCTCCAAATGTACTTGGTAAAAAGGAAAATAACCATTTTATGATAAAATGCTCGACTCTTTTGTTTGCGGGTAAAATATGCTTGACTCTTACCGCACACTTCATTTACTTATATGTTATACTTTGTCTTTGTGGTCAAACTTATAGTAGCCTTTACTTACGATGTCAAAATTTCATACATTTTTATGGTATAGTCTATTACACATTTTTAAATGTAAATATTGCTAAGGTACAATGTAAAAAGAAAATAGCATTTTCAACCAGAGGAAATTACCTTGGGTCAAACATTTTTTTTTAGAAAAGAGCATATATTAATATCAAAAGATACCAATTACACCCAGCCTCTGCAACAATGCATTGTCTAGCGGTCATACGGATACACACAGCTAAAAAAATAAAGAAGAATTATAAAAAAGAAAAATCCCGCTACAACGATCCATTCGTTGAAACAACGGTACTACCACCACCAAGACAACATCAGAAGTTCAGCTTCTTCAAAAGCGACGCCACCAAGAAGGGAACAATGCACAACAACGTCATCGTTCGATCATAGATCTTAGATTTTCACTCTGAAGAAAGTCCACGCTTTCAAAACAATACCATCAACAAGATCATTGCCAGACACAACCAATTAAAGCCAGACTCTGAGTTTTCACCCTGAAAGATAGAACCGTGAACTTCTCCTGTACAGTCACACCTACTTGCACTTTAAAGATATTTTAGGTTAGTGAAGCTAATATATCTAGTTACCTTTTAGTGTACAGATTCAACACTAAAAATTAAATAGATACATTTACTTTTAAATTATCTTATATATTTCTAAACGGAAGGAGTACGCATGTAGAAAAAGTAAAAGAGAACTTTTGAAGCGGCCCACTAGTATTTTTTTGGGAAAGCAATGGCAGCTATCCTATGGGAAAACGAAACAATGGAGGGGCCATTGCTGGAGCCATTTTCCTTCAAAATTCAAAGCCCATACAAAGAACACGGGTCCATGGACCCAACCTGTCATCCTCGCAGCCCTTCCCCTCTCTCTTCATTTCGACCGGATTCACAAACCCCCCGTCCCTACCGCGAGCTCCTCCGAATCCACCTGCCGGCGGCGACTCCCTCCTCCTCCTCCTCCTTCGGCGACCCGAACCTCCTCGGTAAGCCCCCGCACCCCTCTACTGCTGCATCCATTTACTGCTTGCTAGCACGCGTTCATTCTACTCGCGAATCCGCTCCCACTACAGCCTCACCGATGCAATCCGCCGCGAGATCGCTCGCCGCGCCACTCCGCCTGCCGCCGCGCAGAGTGCTTTCCTCCCCCTTCTCCTGCCTCGTCACCGCGTCGCCCCAGGATCCGTGCCCCGATCCAGGCCCAGGCCCGGGCCCAAGCCCTGGCGTCGACCCTGGGCTCGTGAGCACGCTCAGCCGCGTGCTCAGCGACTTCCGCGGCCCGCTCCACGACCTCCCCGCCGCGCTCCGCGGCTTCGCGCCGCGCCTCACCCCCGACGAGGCGGCCGCGGTGCTGCGCCGGTGCCGCCACCTCCCCGTGCCATCGCTCCGGTTCTTCCTCTTCGCCGCCGCGCTGCCTGGGTTCTCCCACGTGCCGGATTCGCTCCTCATCCTCGCCAATTCGCTCGCTAGCGCACGGCTCTTCCCGTTGCTGCGTTCGCTGCTGTCTGACCTCCCGCCGGCTGCGCTCTCGCAAGGCCTGTTCCCGCGGCTGTTCCGTGCTTACTCACGCGCACTTCTCCCGGATGACGCGATCCGGGCCTTCTCCTCCATGGCTGGCTTTGGGTTTCACCCGTCCCTCGCTGATTTTCACTCGCTGCTCTTTGCCTTGTCACATAATGGCCTTGTAGAGCATGCCGAGCTCTTCTTCAGAGAATCGGCGTCACATTTCGATGTCTCGGCGAAAACCTACACCATCTTGATCTCTGGGTGGGCTGTTGTGGAAAAACAAGATAACGCGCAAAAGCTATTCAATGAAATGATCAAGAGAGGTGTCGAGCCTGATGTACCTGCCTTCAATGCATTGATTGATGCCTTATGTCGAGGAGGTGATATTGCACGTGCAGAGGAGCATCTGAAAGTTATGCAACAAAGCCGTGGGCTTGTTCCGGATGCTGCCACTTATGGTCCATTCATCCGTGCTGCCTGTGCATCAAAGGATGCTCGAGCCGCTCTTCGTGTGCTAGATAGGATGCGCACACATGACCTCACACCAAATGTTTTCACATATAATGCTATAATTCGTTTATTGTGTGAGTTGGGAGAGATTGAGGAGGCTTACAATATCTTCGGTGAGATC
This sequence comes from Avena sativa, assembly GCA_916181665.1. Classification (NCBI taxonomy): domain Eukaryota; kingdom Viridiplantae; phylum Streptophyta; class Magnoliopsida; order Poales; family Poaceae; genus Avena; species Avena sativa. The sequence goes on along the minus strand of OV702297.1, from coordinate 364,393,825 downwards.
ATCACGCGAGGTGAAAGGCCTGATGTTTGGAGCTACAACACACTCCTTAATGCACACTGTAAGAAGAACGAAGTGAACAAGGCCTTGAGTCTTATTGCAAGAATGGATAAAGGCTTGTGTGAACCAGATCGTCATTCTTATAACATGTTGCTAAAAATGTTGATTGGTATAGGGAGGATTGATAAGGCAGTTGAGGTTTGGGATGGGATGGAAAAACGTGGTTTTCACCCAGGCGCAGCAACGTTTGCTGTCATGATCCATGGGCTATCTTGCAAGAAGGGAAGATTAGAGGAGGCCTGCAGCTATTTTGTGATGATGGTGGATGAAGGTATCCCACCTTACCAGGCCACATGTGAGGTTTTGAGAGATAGACTGACAAGGCATGGCCTACGAGACCAACTTGAGGTCCTCACTGATAGGATGCGGCGGAGCACTTCTTGCATGATACGGGAAATGACAAGTATCATGTGCAGTAGTAAGAAGGCAGATGAAACTAAAAGCGTGAGCAGTGAACTAGAACCCACAGGGCATGGTTTTGATGAGAGTGAATGGAGGGGGAAATGGAAACTAGGAGACTGAACAGTGCTTCTATAGTGCTTGTCTACAAAGCCCTCTACCATGTGATGTTTTCTTGTTTGTCTCCCTATTGTACAACTTATAAGGTAGCAAAAATTTCAGTCTAGCTCATATGGAAGTTCTACCAGTATAATTGACTTAGTGCAGTGTCCAATTAGTGAAATTAAGGATAGGATGCTTGATTCCTGCTCCTGGTCAAGCAATTGGTGATGGAATATTTTGAAGTCTGCCTACTTTTCCTTGTCACCGTTTTGTCTTTTATGTACCTCTCCTTGAACATTATGAATAAATTCCAAGGTTACCACTGTTTCCCATTTGCTCATACGAACTATTATTCCACTCTATGATTCTTATTGTTTTCTCAAGTACATCTACCTCTTACCTACTCATACAATCAAATGTATGTCTGTCAAAATACATCAAATAGTTCTGTATTCAGTAGTATGCCTTTATTGGTATGAAATGTAATTAACATGCTGATAGCATTTGAAACTGAGATACATTTCACCCATTATGTGTTAATACCCTGGCACATCAATCATTTAATTTCACTTATCTGTAGCTCTCCTGTATACTATCATTCCTGTTAGCTCATTCACTGGATTTGTTCTTGCAGGCAACTATGGATTCAGAGCCCTCATCGCAGAACCCAACAGACATGACAGCATTTGTAAGTACTGATGACCGGAACAATAACTTAGTAGATGGCGAGGTTACAGTCAAATTATGCAGTTAATAAACTGGTGAAGAATTCCTGTTTAGCTTTTGAGGAACCAGAAATGTATCCCTTTGTTTAACAGAAATAAATAGGTTTACTGACAGTTTTTGATCGCCAAAAAAAAGAAATAAATAGTTTTACTGACAGTTTTTGTCTTTCTATTTCAGGTGCAAAACCTCCTTGGTCAGATGGTCAGTGCCTCTGGTTTTTTTTGTTAACATCTACACTTCAGTATTTACAAACACTTAACTGTCATTAACATGATGGTGGATTTCAGCAAACAAGGTTTGAGTCTATGTCCCAGAACATCGTGTCAAAGAATATCCTTGCCAACGGAATATCATTATTTTCTTTCTGTTACCATCATTTTCTCCATGGCCACATTGGTTCATCATCTTACAACAATGCATAGTTAACTAGGGATATCGATTCTTGTTTGTCTGAACATGATGTGAGATTATTATGATGCCATTATGCATTTATGATGCTGATATTATATGTAGAAAACTATTCTACAATGTTATGTGTTTCTTTTTATTTGTTTTCGGAAACTTTTAACAATCTTTTGATTTGATGTAAAAAAACTGAGCCAATGATACATGCATATAATATGATATATCAGTATATCACACACCATTAACCAATAAGCATGGAAACATATTGTTGTTTTGTGAAATCTATGCTGCGGTTACAGTGCTCGTGAGCAAACTAGTGGTAGTTTGTTTTACTTACTGCTCCCTTTCATGTATATATGCTCCAGTTTGTCCTCCCTTAGTTTTGAATTTTCTTCTTAAGAGGACAACCGTTCTCTGTTTGCTCAGCCGTTCCTTTGTGTACCACAACTTTTGTACTTGATAAGTTGACAACATACCAAGATTCTTGCAATATCACGAAAAAAAAACTTGTTACATCAGTGCAAGGCTGCTGACACAATTTTCAAAAGTGCTCTAGTTTTGAAGTACCTGTTTCTTTCATATTGACATTAGAAAGAGCTCTTTGCATCATGCATTTCTTTTAATAATTATACACAATTCATCTCAGTTTGAATCTATCAAATTTGCGCCAACTTGATTGCTCCATGAGTTTTGCATACCTCTGGGCTACCATGCTCTGTTTTCTTTAACCACATAGCACTAGATGAAATGGGAAGCAAGATCGACGAGCTGGAGCAGAGCGTCAACGATCTCAAGGCTGAGATGGGTGCCACTGAGGCACCTGCCAAGAAGCCTGATGAGGCAAAGCCTGCTGACTCCGCGTAACTTGGCCACAGGCCAGAGACGGGATAGTAAAGACTACAATTTCAGCATTTATGTGTGTATCTGATGGTTTCCATGGACCATATGTCTTGTATGAATGAGTGTACTACCGTAGACATCTATTGCTGTGGCTGGAGCTTCAGCTCTCCAGAGCCCGAAGATTAGCATCAGTTGATAGTTTGTTTTCCTATTATCATTCTCCTACTGTGAGCTGTTCTTGCCTTAAGACGATGTGTTGACTTGTATGCAATTTTATCACACTTGCTCCTGTTGGAGAAGAGTTATACTGTACTGCCTGTTGGCAATCAGAATCTTAATTTGGTATTCCATTTTTTTTTCTTTCAGAAAACGTATTCCAGGAATTGCATACGTTGGTTTCCGGGCAGAATATGGAATGTCCTCCGATGGCCAGGAAAATATGACAAATCTATCCGTTTGACTGCTTCACGGTTTTTGCTCAAATGTTCTTGTAGAAATTTCGCATAGCACTGAAGATATGTATCACAGTTTCCGAGCAGCACGGATATCACGTGCTCTGCACAAGCCGAGATGAACCAGGCGACCTCCCGGTGTACTACCGGCGACCACGACCAACCCCAAAGGCCAAAAAAACGCCGCCAGTACACCACCAAACAGGAGGCAAAAGACGAACCAGGGCAACCAGCCAGGCACCGACACGCGGGCCCCGCTCGCCACCTCCGCTTCGCCGCCTCCACCAACCCGCCTCCTTCAAAAAAAAATATTCGCGAGACGAGAGACCACCCTCGACGTCCAACCTCGCCGCCTCCGCCCGACGAATCGGCCAACCCGGCGACATCCTCCACGCCCCGCCGCCGCTATATAATACCCAGCCCCCCCGCACCTCCGCTTCCCCTGACCTCCCCAGATGGCCCACCAGCTCCTCCTCCCCTCCAAGCCCCTCCTGCCCGCCGCGGCGGCCGCCACCCCGCGCCGGGCCGGCCGCCGCCCCGTCGTCTCCGTCCGCGCGGCGGTGTCCTCGTCGGTCGGGGCGGAGGCCGTGCGGTCGATCCGCGCGCGGCAGATCGTGGACAGCCGCGGGAACCCCACCGTCGAGGTCGACCTCGTCGCCGGCGACGGCAGCCTCCACCGCTCCGCCGTGCCCAGCGGGGCCTCCACGGGGATCTACGAGGCCCTCGAGCTCCGCGACGGGGACAAGTCCGTCTACGGGGGGAAGGGCGTGCTCACCGCCGTCCGCAACATCAACGACACCATAGCGCCCAAGCTCGTCGGCGTCGATGTAAGGTGAGACCACCCTGGGTTAAAAAAAAATCCAAAATCTCAAGACAGTATCAGAAAATGTTCGATCCGATCATCCCAGCGCTAGTGTGTATTGGTGGGGAACGTGGTGCTGCGCTCTTGCTGTAGATTCATGATCCAATTGCCAACTGCATAGTACCAGGGATTTTGGTGGGTTGACCGGTTTGGCTATTGGATGCACAGATTTTCTTCCCGCGATGATAACTATTGATTTCGAGCAAAAGTAAAATGTGTTCAAATTGATGCATTGATTTTTTTTTTACATGTTTACTTCAAAATTGGGTTACTCATTAGTGCTTAATAATACTGATTAGGTAATTGAGAGAAGCCTACGGTTTAATTTTGTAGGAGTTATGAGCTTTGTACTCATTCCTTGTGAACTTAAAAATTGTGAATATTGTTTGTATTTGTTGCTGATCTTATTCCTGGTAATAAGAGTATCAGTTAAGGTTGAATCATCTACTGTTTCTATTGATCATATAGTACCTTGCTAAGTTATATAGTTTTAGTCCACTACTTGCCCTTTTTTAAACAAGAACGGTAGGGGATGAGATGGCCCTACTGAATATTCATGTTAAGTCCCAGCAAAAGAAAAAGAGAGTGTATGCTAGTCATCTCTTTGCAACCAGTTGATTATCTTGTCTGTCATTTTATTTGAAGCTCTCTCTTTTATAGTTGATATCCAATAGTGATGTTGTCGTTTGCTAAGCATATCATTTTTAGTTGGTTCGTAGATTTGTACTGACTTAGCTGTGCTTGCTGATTTTTTCGCTCCGGAACACTTCTACCTGAATATAAAGTGTAGTTTCTAACTATTGCAATACATGTTGTTTTTATTTTGTCCATACTGACGATAACTCTGCAAGATTAATTAAGCTCTTGGTCAAGCAAACTATAGATGCTTTTCTGATTGTGGGTGTAGGTTCTGCGTGATGATGCAGTGATGGTCAGTATGCAGGGATTGAAGTTGACTAAGCTCTTGCTCAAGCAAACTCTATCTGCTTTTCTCACTGTTGTAGTTGTCTGGATAATTATAGTTGTATTGTCTGTCCTGTTAGCTTTCAATTTTTCCATTTATATCCCTCAGTAGTATGAATTTGTATGGAATTGGCTTATTTCTAGCTTGAGCAATCTCACAGTATACTTTTCTAATGGCTCACATGATAGTGTCTTGTTTAGAATTATTATTGGCCTTCTGGTGGTACAGTATGTAGAGCATGCCCTAGCTGAGGCGGCATGTAAGAACTGCATTAGGAGCATTTTGTGCATTTTACGAAATTACTAACATCCAATATAAGTGTTGAACACTTTTTTTTTTGGATATCCCTACCACTGTATGGTTGGCTTAATTCCCCAAATTTGTCGGAGTGAGGATGAAATCACATGGATTATTAGAATTGGTCTTACCGTGGAGGGAACCATTCAATTATGCTACCACCAAAGGAAACCAACCCTGTTTCCATTTCTAGGATATCAAGGGGATTGCCAAGTAAAGTAAAATGCGCTATTGCCTTTGTTAGTTTGGACCAGATAACCGTTTGATATTTGGAGGCGCTGTTAACTTCCTGCTAGCATTTGTTGCTCTGTGCCTGGAATTTAATTGTGATGCAGAGTTTGTTTATGATTTTGCCAGGAACCAGAGTGATGTTGATGCGATCATGCTTGAAATCGATGGAACCCCAAACAAATCACAATTGGGTGCCAATGCTATTCTTGGAGTCTCTTTAAGTGTATGCAGGGCTGGTGCTAGTGCAAAGGGAGTTCCTTTGTATAAACATATTCAGGAGCTGTCAGGCACCAAGGAGCTTGTCATGCCTGTCCCAGCTTTCAATGTAATAAACGGAGGTAGTCATGCCGGTAACAACCTGGCCATGCAGGAATTCATGCTTTTACCTATCGGGGCAACATCGTTTGCTGAGGCTCTTCGTATGGGCAGTGAAGGTACTTTATTGTATTCTTATCACTTACACCGTTTTACCTCTTAGTGTGTTTCATCTTATTTGAGACTAATCAGTTGTCACCATTATTTAGTAACCATAGACAGTTCGAGATTTCTGCTCATTTTTTTTGTTGTGGTTGTTCCATCTTTAATCCTGACTGAGAGTATGTTGTCTTGTGTGCTTCACTTGTCCACGATACAGTTTACCATGTCCTTAAGGGCATCATTAAGGCAAAGTACGGTCAAGATGCCTGCAATGTTGGAGATGAGGGAGGCTTTGCTCCTAATGTTCAAGACAACAGGGAGGGCCTTGTTTTGCTTATGGATGCCATTGAAAAGGCAGGCTACACAGGAAAGGTCTGTGTCCACTTTTTCTTGTTTGACTGGCCACATGTTTGATTTCTCTTCTTTTGTTTCTGTTTGTAAAACTGAGAAATACTATGGTGCAGATTAAAATTGGAATGGATGTTGCGGCTTCAGAATTTCTTATGAAGGATGGAAGCTATGATCTGAACTTTAAGAACCAGCCTAACAATGGAGCTCATGTTCTTTCGGCCCCGCGTCTCTGTGATCTGTACAAAGAATTCGTCAAGGAATTCCCTATTGTATCAGTCGAGGATCCTTTTGATCAAGATGACTGGAGCTCCTGGACTTCGTTGCAATCCTCAGTTGATATCCAAATTGTTGGGGATGATTTGCTTGTCACAAACCCAAAACGGATAGTAGAGGCTATTGACAAGAAGGCCTGCAATGCTCTGCTGCTGAAGGTAAATATTTCCTGTCTTATTTGTAGCATATGCCCCTTTTTCTATTTCAGTGGACAAATGGTACTCATTCTAGTATTGTCTACTAGTTAAAGATAGCTGACGTTTGATTCTGGCATAATATTTCCCACATATCTAGTTTACATATATTCTTTCTTGTTACTAAATAACTAGCTGATGACAATGATTTGGGAGGTCAGCGACCACCAAATTCTTACTCCCCTTCCTAGTACTGAACACCATTAGTAAGCGAAGATAAATGTATTGCTGCCCAACAGAACATCATTCATTCAATTTCGTTTGACTTCCAGGTTAATCAGATCGGTACCATCACGGAATCAATCCAAGCCGCTCTCGATTCAAAAGCTGCTGGTTGGGGCGTGATGGTCAGCCACAGGAGCGGTGAAACTGAAGATAATTTCATTGCGGATCTAGCGGTTGGTCTAGCGAGCGGGCAGGTAAGGGCCACCAGAAAATTGTAACCGTGGTACTGTAGTTCTTCTGAGTGAGTGTTCAGTAGGCGACCTCTCAGTAATTCGTTTATTTCAGATCAAGACAGGAGCTCCATGCAGAAGCGAGCGATTGGCCAAGTACAATCAGGTAAAGATGCTGCTTTATATCTGCTCGGCGTTAAAGTTTTTAATGCTCAGCGAATGTCCTCCTGATTATGCTTCCAGTTGTACTAGTATTATTATTACTTTGGTATGCTGTTTTTTTTTTGGTTATTTTGTTTGTTGTTTTCTTCCCTAAATTTGTGCTTTTCATTTCAATACAGCTTGTGCGGATTGAAGAGGAGTTAGGCAACGTGCGGTACGCCGGGGAAGCGTTCAGGTCTCCATGATAAACCAGAATTTACAGACTGCTGGTACTAGAGCCGTTACAATTCCTACAGCGGCGTCAGTGGTGTGCACATCTGTCGATTAGAAAATAAAGGTACTGGGCCGTATCAATTCGTGATACTACCTCCTTGTACCCCGGTGCACCCCGATTTTTGCAGCTTAATTTTATCGCAGAAGATGCATTGTATTATCATCTGCATCCGTACCTTGAGCTACGATACATTATTCTTGACGAACAACATGAATGACGATTAATTACTTTTGGCTAAGGGTGGAACATGTAGCAACACGGGTACTGTACACAGGCTGAGTACGCACTTGCTCTCAGAGGCAACCACACTACTCTCTGTCTACTTCACAACACGAGTTTACTATATTTTTCTTCTGGGGGAACATGAATCGTGAGCTTGCGGCGTAGTACTGGTGACCAGTCATGGTGTACTGCTGTAGAAGCAGCAGCTAGCTGTGTGTTAGGGACGCGAACTTGAAGAGGCCGACGTAGGGCGTGTCGACGGAGCCGATCCAGAGCGAGCCGTTCCGCTGCACGACCTCGCTCACCGTGGCGTCGCCGAACCCGCGCAGCGCCGTGGCCACCGTGCCGTTCCTCCTGCCGGCCGGGACGACGACCCTGACGGCGCTCATGGAGTCGGCCGTGGTGCCGCTGTCGGCCCAGTCCTTGTCCCGGTTCATGCCCACCCAGTACCCGCCCCGGCCGCCCCCATCGGGGCGCACGTTGTCCGGATACCCCGGCAGCTCCGCGAGCACCTCCGTCTCCCCCGCGGCGGGGCCTCGGAGCCAGTGCCGGAGCAGCCTGCACGACGACGTCTCGGCCACCACCAGGTGCGTCCGGTCGGCGCTGACCGCCACGCCGTTGGGGAAGGCCAGGCCCGACCTGAGCACCGTCACGTTCCCCGTCCGCGGGTCGTACCGCATCAGCCGCCCCGTCGCGTCGCCGCTCAGCACCACCAGCAGGTAGTCACTGCAGTAGCACAGTATAGAGAGATCAACATGAGGCAGCCACAGTGTAGAACGACAAGAGAAGAAGGCTGCTGCACCAGTTCTGACCAGTTATCAATGCGTGTCAATTCATTTCATAGGAGTACTACTGGTAGTGCTGCAGCGATGTTCTAGCTTGCTTCAGACAGGGCCTTCATTGCGCTGAGCGGGTTGGTCAGTAGGTGGTAGGGCTAGCAGTATTTACGTTGCTGCTTGTGGGGGCGTGAGCTGAGCTTGATCGGCTCAGGAGTGATGTAATTAGCCCTATCGCTTTCGTACGATTCAGTTCAAGGCAGTATGCGAGCGTACGGGGAGATAACGACTTTTGCCAAATTAGTACTCCCTCCGTCTCGGTTTATAAGACTTACACGTATTTCTAGGTTGATAAATTAACCAACTTAGCATGAGGTACATAAGATAAAAAGTATATTATTAAAAACTTCAAATGTTATATTTTCTAATGATATAATTTTTATATTATATAATTTATTTTATATAGCTCATGCGAACGATCTAGGTATACGCGTAAGTCTTATAAACTGGGATAGAGGGAGTAGTGTTTGTGTGCGTTGCTATGAATAGTGGCTAGAGACCGTGTTGCTTCGACCAGATTGGCAGCTACTACTACTCCTTGAATATGCTTGTGATCTTAAAAATTGGGGATAGCTAGCTAGGAATTAATGCCCACTATATGCTTCCGGTCTTTTTATGGAGTACAAGATTCTTCCAAGTGTGACGAACGTAAGTTTCTAAAAAAAAGACCAGCAGGAGAGAACCAAAGAACAACAAGTATACATACTTGCTCTTTTTTTTTTTGAACGGGACTTGGTCATTTTCTTGGTTACCCGTTCCAAGTTATACGCAAGGAGAACCAAGCTCGTTTATTGAACAGATCAGTGTGCATAAACACCGGTCACATGCTCGTTTATTACTACTGGCAAGGTAGTAATAAATCTCTCGCTCGTTACCGCACGACACGTACGTACCTCCGCTGGTAGGCGGTGCTGCTGTCCGTGAAGTAGACGTCGCCGGTCTCCTGGTCGACGTCCACCCCGTTGAGGAAGTTGAAAGGCACGCCGGCGGCCTCCGTCGCCACCACCTTCGCCAGCCCGCCGCGCCGCCCCACCCTCATCAGGCCCAGGTACGCGTCCGCGATGTACATGTCGCCGGTCCTGTGGTGGAACTGCAGGCCCAGCGGCCGCCCGCACGCGCTCTCCGGCTCCACCAGCCTCTTCTTCTCCTTGCACTCCGCCACCGTCCTGCACGAACGTCGATCTTCCGTTAGCTCACCGCCGACCTCGTACTAGCTACGCCAAGTTTGTTCGTTGTTGCATGGTCGATGGATGGATCGGGCGCTCACTTGTGCTTGTAGTTGTGGGCGAACTCGGTCCAGCCGGGGCGGCGGCGGCCGGCACTCCAGCGGAGGACGCGGCCATTGGAGACGCCGGTGTAGGGGCCGACGCCGCGGTGGTCGAAGGCGAGGCTCTCCGGGCCGAACACCGGCCGGGCAAGCCGTACCGGCACGACCTTGGGGCCGGCGTAGATGGACATCATCTCCCGGGTGGCGGCCGCCATGGGAGGCGGCCACAACAGGAGGATCAGGGCGAGGGAGGGGAAGAAGGACGTGGCGAGCAATGTGGCAGGACAGCAGCAACGCCTGGCCTCCGCCATCGCCATGTCCATTAACTTGGGAAACAGCGGCGGCGCCATGGGCCCTTTTATAGAACTTGTCAGGGGTAGCTCCAGCCTCTCCAAGTAGGCATTGGTAATTGGCAATCGACCAACTAGTAGCTAGATATGGCGAGCTGTTCGGGAGTCATAACTACTCGATCGTGGTTTAAGTGTAGCTACGCACGCAGAGCCTCTTGGCTAGTGCTCGGGAGAAAGGACTGGGGACGGATAAGCACACGAATCTTCAAGCATGCTCTTAGTGCAGCGCACATGTACATATACTCGGTGCAGTGTTTGAAGGTGTACATACTACGGCTGTAGAGAGCGTCGAGAGTCCGGCATACTGGCATAGTATGCACGTGACTCACAAAAATGGAGGTGTACATGATGTGAGATGCGCAACGCAGCTATCTAGCATAGTGTGTGTGATGTGTGTGCACTAGTGCATAGTGTGCGGCACGTGTAGCGTGTACTTGGGTACCTCCAAATGGGTTGATGTTAAATAATTCGAAGTTGCATGCTTTACCACTTTCTCGGGATTGGCCTATAGGGTGGGGCAGAGGGGCGATCGCCCTAGGCCCCAATGGTCTAAGGCCCCGGCCTAGGACTTATCTATATATTATAATTGTCTAAAACTTTTAACATCTAAAAATGTATAATAATTCTAGAAAATATAAATGATTGTCTAAAAAATATAAATGGTTTAAACTATAGCCTATCATGACTCTACTCTTACTTCTATTTCTTAAAAACAAATACTCTAAAATTACCGAATATTTTTTCTTGATGCCACAATTTTGTTGGCCACTCCAAATGTGAAGAATAGCATCGGTCCTCACATTCTTGTACAAGGTTGTGAGTATATTTATTAGTAAAGACTAATAACACAATCACATAAGTGCATCATTCTCCAAGCAACTCTCTTTTGATTCCCAACAATTCTATTTGTCCATATCTTATACCCCTCCGTTCAGAAATATAAGATGTTTTAGATTTGTGAATATATACACTAAAAGACGTCTAGATACATTAGATTCATAAATCTAAAACATCTTATATTTCTAAACCGAGCGAGTATGTTTAAGAGATTATTTCATCCTCTTATTAATTCAGTGTCTAATATGTTTACTCATTAACTCATTTTTTTGCACAAGCATATGTATACAAGTAGAAATTGATAAAATTAATATCATGATATATAGTTTGCTCGATCAATAGAAATAATTAGGTGGTTTCGAATGTCTTCATCGAGATTTCAAAGATCATGGATCTATCAAATGTACAGATTATTTAATTTGTATTGCATTACCATAATTTCTTTTACGAATTACTAATATTTTTAAGTCTTTTATGTGTGAAAAAGTGGCGGAGGTTTCATGCATTGTTGAGATGTCCAAGAACTCTAATCATGATAAACTTTAAGTAATCTTTAAAAGTTTAGCATAAATATTAAATATCTCTAATTTATTTTTTAGAGTAGGGGGGCAATGGCCCCCTTGACCCTAGGAAATCTTTGACACATATAACCTGCGTCAATTATTATTATGGGACGGATGGACTATATTATATATAATATTATTATAATATATATATCTCGACTAGTCATCAAATTGATCGTCTAGCGCTTACGATGAAGGCATCGGTGGCGGGGGTGGAGAGAGAAAATCAAGGTCTTCGAGAATCCAGGAAAAGTCCTCTGGATCTGTGATGGGGACAACCAGCGGGGGCGAGGGTGGCGGCGCGCTCGTCGCACCGGTAACCTATACTAGGGAGCCTTGAAAGAAAGAATTTTCGAAGTTGAATGTGTAAGTTCACTTTTTTTAAGAACTCTTGTATTGAATGAAATTGAACCTGGTAGGAAAGAGTGATACCTGGGGCAACGTTTTTTATGCGCTGTCAGGTCGTCCTGGATGGCGTAGCTCTAACCACAGTCGCAGGGCAAGTTCTTCGTCCCGTGTTTCCTCCCGTAATGTTTCTTGATGGCGCTGAGATCATAGAGAGCCCTCTTCAGGTCGTCGTATATACATCCTGGCACTGGGCATGTATATACCTTCATCGCGTTGTGGCTATCGACGTCCTTCTTGAGTACGATGTAGTTCCAAATTCTGGAATCTGTCGAAGGCTTTACCGCATACCTCACAAGGGTAAAGCCTTCGATGGATTCCAGAATGTATATATGCAGTACCACATTAAATATCTCTAATTTATTTTTTAGAGTGGTGGTGGTGGTGTGTGTGTGTGTGGGAAGGGGGGGGCAATGGCCCCCTTAACGCTTGGAAATCAACAAGAAGCCCTTAATTTCATATTGCCGTAGGACCTCTAAAATCTATGGATCGGCCCTGCACTTTCTACTATTTGCTGTGACTCGGTTGAGTTTGAAGCAAGGATAAAACTTTTTTTTACAATGGTTATATCTTAGAAAATGCCAAGTAACATAAACGCTTAGGCGGAGCAAAGAAAATGTTGAAAAAAAGATCGACTTGTCATAATTAAGAGATGATCTTTTAGCGTCAATCTCTCTTCCCACATATTTAAAGATGTTTCGTTATTACTAGATATAACACTAAGAAATATCCATTATACAACATATTGTATTGTTATATTAGATTTTTTTGAACATGAAAAGGCCCTGAAGGAGTCTGCATTAAAACAATGGTGGGTGTACAATTACAAACATGACCTTAGAAAAAATTACAGCATGATCCAACAATTTGACATAGAACACCCTGAAGAAGATCGCATGGGAACTTGGGAAGATGTCGGCTCAGCGACGATGGAGGAGAGGTCGACGCATGGGACGACGCTCATTTTCGGCTTCGGTGCCGCATTCGCGACCCGAGCTCGCGGACGAGCACCTCCGTTGAGCATCCTGGTCGTCCTCCTGCTCGCCCCTACCCACCTTCCGTCACGACCCCAGGCCGCCAGCCGATCTCGCGCCTTGGTCGCCCCCCCTCCTATCACCCTACCCCTCCCTTCGACCCTCCCTCCTCTCCTCTGGCCATCCTACCTCCCCTTCAGGATGAAGAGGGCACATGATGTAACACCCTGGACTCTCTGTGCCTTGGATATCATCCCTGGTAGCTTACTAGGATCTCTAGACTAGCCCCACAGACCAACACTAGTCTATGTGCACTTTATCCTCATTCGTGTGCATCTGGAACCCAATTCCCGGTCGGTCACGTATCCTCAAATTTCTCTAAGCCAAGAATGTTTAACCTCAAAGTTCTTTTCAGATGAGATTCTGAAAAAGAAGTAGCAACTTATTGATATGGGTATCCTATCAATCCTATTAAGGCATGTGACAGGATCTCACATACAACCACCCTTAAAAGATCGACGGCCTCGTCGATCAACCACAAGCCAAGAACACCCCCCTCGTGGCACACGTCTATGCGTCTAGTGCCGCCACATGTGCCATATCGTGTGCACTCTGGGCCATACACTCCATGCTCCATATGTCCTCCACCAACCCTCACATGCCTGTATAACCGTGAGGGTCAATTCTGATACCAATTGTAACACCCCGGTCTCTCTGTGCGCACTTTGTCTTTGCTCGTGCGCACCCGGGACCCACTTCCTGATCGGCCACCCATCCTCAAATTTCTCTAGATCAAATACGCCTTACCTGAGAGTTTTTTTAGACGAGCTTCCAGGATTTCTACAGCCACTTTGGTTGAGGTCTTGATAGATGTCTCACATGCTGATGCAAAGACATTTGTTTTTCATTCTTGTTTTGTTAGCTCATCCATGTGGCAATGCTTTGTGATCCATGATTTTTAAGACCTCAATAAAGTAATAAAAGACTGTTCACATCGAAAGATGCAGAGGCCGGGTTTATCTTATTTCAGAAACATAACTTACATCTTAGAAAGTGCCAAGTAACATAAATGCCGAGGCAGAGCAAAGAAAATGTTGACAAAAGTTTGACTTCTCATAATTAAGAAATGATCTTTTAGTGACAATCTCTCTCACCACACATTTGAATATGTTTATTTATTAGATATAAGACTAAGAAATAATCCATAGTACACCATGTACCCGAAAGGACCTCAAATATGCATTAAAACATCGGTGGGTATACAATTACAAACATGACCTCAAAACAATAAAATTACAACATGATCCAACGATTTGTTTAGAACACCCTAAAGATGATCACAAAAACATGATCGAGTACAAGCTTCCCGCCGATGACAGCCTCCTTGCACGAACACCCATGCTGCCGTAAGGGACATGTTCACTTGGGGTGGCACATACCAACGATTCAGGGTGCAGGTGGGACTGTCCACGAGAGTCCTGCATATGCCCAGACAGTCCTGCAACAGTTAAGTGGGTGCCCCGTGGGCCCCGCTAAATTTATATGGGTGCCTACCATCCCACTTATGCCCACATATGCCCATAAATATTAAATTATATACTTTCTCGGTCTTAAAATAAATATCAAAAATTTGTCTAAATTTGGATATATTTGTATACTAAATAGTGTCTAGATACGTCTAAATTTAGACAAATTTTCGACATCTATTTTAAGACATAAGAGTACTTCTATAAAAAACAAAATGGTATAATATGTAGGGAGTTAAGCCATGGATGAAGCTAACGTGCTCACGGGGGTCGAGCCCGCACTGATCTGTTGCATGCTTGCTATCGGTGTCGTCACCTTGGAGACAAGAAGGTGGGTGATCATCCCAAGAAGGTGGCGCAGGTGTCGCGTGTACATAACCCTGCCCACCAACATGGTCGCCGTGGGTTCGACCAAGGCGGCGGATGTCATGAGCTCCAAGTCCAGGGACTAGATGCCATGGCGCGGAACTGGTACACCACCTAGTAGTCGCTGGCCAACCTCAATGGAGCGAGCCATGATGGAAATGCCAGCGCCAAACTAAGTCGCGAACTGGGGACAATGCGGGATGGATGTGGGATATGGGATATCCCACTTATTTTTTTGCTTACTCGTGGGATGCCTGCTTAACCTTTTATGCGGGCTTGGGAAGCGGGTCTCGTGGGTAGCCCACACCCACCTGCACCTTGACACACGATGCCATGTTGAGGCTCGAGAAGATCCTCTTGTCGTCGAGCCAACCTGCTCGAGCACGGCAAGGCCAACCTCTTGGCCGAAGATAGCGGAGATCACCTGGTGGAGTCGCTCGGGAATCGCCACAGTGAATGCAGACTTCGACACCTCCCTTATCCATCTCAAAGGTCCAATAGGAGGGCATGCATCCCCTTACTCTCCCTCATCGCCATGGTTGACCAAGAGGAAGAAGAGCGCATGCACACTCCAATGTAGGATATGGCAGTGCTTATTACACGAGCCTGATCCTAGACCCCTCTCGATATCTCCCTCCTTGGAAGCATGACAAAGATGCTAAGGCACTATTGTCTGGCGCTACGCCAGGGCACCAAGACAAATAACTTGACTCAACAACCTTATTGGTGGATATCCTTGAGGTCAGCTTCTTCATCGATGACGGAGCTCGCCACCAGCGCACCACTGGGAGGAAGAAAATGCTCAAGCTGCACCAGATCTTCCCCGGATGACCTGGTGCTTTACTCGACGAGATTGAACTTCATCTTCTTGCGGAGTCTTGGTGCCTCCTTATCTACATGCAATGTAGCTCAATTAGATATTCTCTCAGTGTGTACATTGGACTGTGTACACTGAGCGCCTACGAATAGGACTTGTGATCACACTAGTAGAAAAACGACCTTTCGTTTGGAGCTGCTCTGGTCTCTAGTCCCGGCCTAGTCTGTAACCGGGACTAGTGTTAGCACTAGTCCCGGTCCGTCACCTTTGCAACGGCTAGGAGGCAACAATAGACTAGTCCCGGTTCGTTGTGCACCCCAGCCGAGACTAGGGCTCTAGAGGGACCTAGGGGAACATACAGTCCCGGGTGGTTATATAAACCGGGACTAGAGATCATTATCTAGTCTAGGTTCTTGGCACCACCCGGAACTATATATTTCTCCTATATATTCCCTCCTTCGACCCTGCATAAACCCACGGCCATTTTCTCCAAGGTAGCTTAAGTTCATCCTCATTTTTTGTCCAAAGTTTGTCAATATTTGGTGGCATCTATCAATCCAAGCTTCTAAAAAGATTAGCAACTTCAATATTTCATCTCTTATTGTTAGTTTAGCTCAATGCTCTAGAAGTAGAGAGGGATTTCATGCTTAGAAGTAGAAGGAATTTTAGATGTGTAATTTTAAGCAAATTTTGATTATACAAAAAGTTACTGAAAGTTGAGATGTGTAGTTTTAGAGTTTCGGAGCTCAAAATTGAATAAGGTTTTCACTGCTAGAGCAATAATTTATAAGTCAATATTTTTTATGTTAACAGTTTTGTCCAATAGAAAATTTGATGCATGTAAAATTATATATATGTCGTACACACTAAATTTTTAGATTTGTAAAAGTAAATGTAGTAAAAATGATCCAAACTTTTTATACGATAGAAAATTTTAATTATACTGCAGATGAGTCGGAAATGGATGTACGCTCCCCGAATGTCTGACGCGTTTATTAAAGGCGTGTATTCTTTCCTCGATTTGGCTGAGGCAAACAAGTAGAATGGTTTTATGTGTTGTCTGTGTCGTGTCTATCAGAATGAGAAGGATTACTCTTTCTCAAAAACCATTCACATCCACCTGATTCAGTCAGGTTTTATATCCGGCTATATTTGTTGGACAAAGCGCAGAGAAAATGGGGTTATGATGGAAGACAATAAAGAAGAAGAGAACGATGACAACTATCCAATGTTTTCTGAATACAGTGGTACTGCACTAGAAGACAATGAACAATAAGAAGGTTAAGAACATGCATTATATGAGACCGCTGATGATCTTCGTCATGCCATTCTTGATGCACGGAGCGAATGCGAAAATGAAAACGAGAAGAAGAAGTTGGAGTGCATGTTAGAGGACCACAAAAAATTGTTATACCCAAATTGCAAAGATGGCAACACAAAACTCGGTACCACACTGGAATTACTGAAATGGAAGGCAGTGAATGGTTTATCTGACAAGGGATTTGAGAAGTTATTGAAAATTTGGAAGAAGAAGCTTCTAAAGGATAACGAATTGCCTGTTAGTACATACGAGGCAAAGAAGGTTGTCTGTCCTCTAGGACTAGAGGTGTGGAAGATACATGCATGCATTAATGACTGCATACTCTATCACGGTGAGTGTACGAGAATTTGGATGCATTCCCGGTATGCGGTGAATTGCGTTATAAGATCAAACGAGATGACCTTGGTGATGTTGAGGGCGAGCAACGCCCCAGGAAAAGGGTTCCAGGAAAGGTGATGTGGTATGCTCCTATAATACCACGGTTGAAACGTTTGTTTAGAAACAAAGAGCATTCCAAGTTGTTGCGATGGCACAAAGAAGACCGTATGAAAGACTCGATGTTGAGACACTATGCTGATGGGTTGCATTGGAGAAAAATCAATAGTGTACCCGAGCTTTGCAGATGACGCAAGGAACTTAAGGTTTGGTCTAAGTACAGATGACATGAATCCTTTTGGAGAGCAGAGTTGCAGTCATAGCACTTGGCCTGTAACTCTATGTATATATAACCTGCCTCCTTGGTTGTGCATGAAGCGGAAGTTCATTATGGTGTCAGTGCTCATCCAAGGCCCAAAGCATCCCGGAAATGACATTGATGTGTACCTAAGGCCATTAGTTGAAGAACTACTACAGTTGTGGCGCGACAAAGGTGTACGTATATGGGATGAGCACAAACAGGTGCCATTTGACCTACGAGCGTTGTTGTTCATAACCATCAATGATTGGCCTGCTCTTAGTAACCTTTTAGGACAGTTAAACAAGGGATACAATGCATGCACACATTGTTTAGATGATACTAAAAGTATATATTTGGATAAAGGTAGGAAGAATGTGTACCAGGGACATCATTGATTTCTTTCGGCCAGGCATCCCGCAAGAAAGAAATGCAAGCATTTCAATGGTGATGCAGATCACCGGAAGAAGCCTATCCATCGTACTGGTGATGATATATTTGGTATGGTCAAGGATCTAGAAGTAATCTTTGGAAAGGGCCATGGCGGTTAATCTTTTCCAAATGATGTTGACGGACATGCGCCCATGTGGAAGAAGAAATCTATATTTTGGGAGCTACCCTATTGGAAAGTTTTAGAGGTCCGCTCTGCAATCGACGTGATGCACGTGAAGAAGAATCTTTGTGTGAACCTGCTAGGCTTTATGGGTGTGTATGGAAAGACAAAATATACGCCAGAAGCACGGCAGGACCAGCAAGGTATGAAAGACTGAGACGACCTGCATCCAATGAAGACAGATAAAGGACGGCTAAGTGCTGCCAACTATGCTCTTACCAAAGAAGAGAAGGAAATATTTTTTGACATCCTAAGCAGTATGAAGGTCCCGTCTGACTTCTCGTAGAATATAAAGGGAATAGTAAATATGGCAGAGAAAAAATTCCAGAACCTAAAGTCACATGACTGCCACGTGCTTATGACGCAATTGCTTCCGGTTGCATTGAGGGGGATTCTACCGAAAAATGTTCGACTACCCATTGTGAAGCTATGTGCATTCCTCAATGCTATTTCTTAGAAGGTAGTCGATCCAGAAATTCTACCGAGGTTATAGAATGATGTGGTCCAGTGTCTCGTAAGTTTTGAGTTGGTGTTCCCACCATCCTTCTTCAATATTATGACGCATTTCCTGGTACACCTAGTTGCCAAGATTACCATTTTGGGTCATGTATTTCTACACAATATGTTCCTCTTTGAGAGGTTCATGGGAGTATTGAAGAAATTTGTTCATAACCATGCTAGGCCAGAAGGAAGCACCTCGAAGGGCTATGGAACAGAGGAGGTCATTGAGTTTTGTGTTGACTTTATTCCTGACATTAAGTCGATTGGTGTTCCTGAATCGTGACATGAGGGGAGACTGAGTGGAAAGGCACACTAGGATGGAAATCAATAATATGTAGGGACGAACATTCTATCACTCATGCACACTACATAGTTCTTCAAATTTACACCTCGGTAGCTCCGTATATCAAGGAACACAAGAATATTATACGCTCAAACAACCCAGGAAAGCCTGACTCCTTGATTAGAGATGAACACATGAAGACTTTTGGCGGTTGGTTGTAAACACATCTCATGAATAACAACACTGTTTGTGATGAGCTGTACTTGTTGGCCAGCTCACCATCTTCGACTATATGGACTTTCCAAGGGTACGAGATAAATGGGAATGCATTTTACACGATCGCCCAAGATAAAAAGAGCACCAATCAAAACAGTGGTGTCCGCTTTGATGCAACAAATGACAATGGGTCAAAGGACACATATTATGGTTACATAGAGGAGATATGAGAACTTGACTATGGACCTGCTTTTAAGTCCCTTTGTTTCGGTGCAAATGGGATTAGCTAACAGGAGGTAGAGTTGAGGTAGACAAAAAATACAAAATGACAATAGTGGATCTCAACAATAATGCGTATAGATACGAACCATTTATCCTATCCAATGATGTAGCTCAGGTTTTCTATGTGAAGGACATGTCTGCCAAACCAAGAAAAAGAAAATATAAGCAAACGAATACATCATCCAACGATAATCCAAAGCGCCACATAGTTTTTTTCAGGGAAAAGAAACATCGTGGGAGTGGAGGACAAGACAGACATGTCAGAAGATTATGACAAGTTTCATGAAATTCTGCCATTTGCAGTGAAGGATGACCCAAGCATCATGTTACTTGATGAAGATGCTCCATGGTTAAGGCCACACGGTCATAAGAAAGTCATATGATGTATTCTAAATTTTGCCTTTGGCGGTTTTTTAGATGCAATCAATATGTACATGTATATATTCCGTGAAGGTTTTTTGAGACATAATCAATTTACCAAGTTTGTTATTTTTTCTATTTTATAAAAATAATTATACTAACTTGTCAAACTATTAACGGTTTTGCCAAATCACATCTTAAGCCATCCTAAGATATTTCCCACCACTTCCCGCCAAGTTTTCCCGCCCTTTCCCTCCAACCGAAGCTTTTAGTTCTGGTTGTAGCCACTAACCGGGACTAAAGATATCTCCCGCCATTTCCCACTGCTTCCCGCCATGTTTTCCCTCCCTTTCCCTCTAACGAAAGCTTTTAATCCCGGTTGTAGCCACTAACCGGGACTAAAGATATTTCCCGCCATTTCCTAGCGCTTTCCGCCATGTTTTTCCTCCCTTTACCTCTATATCTAGGCCGACCGCGTCGTGGCTATTCACACATCCACACCTTCGTCTCCCACAACAATGGACAACGCATACTGGGCAATTCTGACCCTCGAGGAGACCGAGGCGCTATGCGCCTCCAGCTACCCATGCCCACCGGGCTACCGGCTGCCCGCCGACTGGATGCTGAGCACTGGAGGGGTTCCTGTCCCTCATGTCCCTCAAAGTTCTGTACGCCATGCGGCCATCACGAACCACTTCTACCTCGAGCTCACGACAGAGCAGCGGATGGATCCCCATTGGGATCCCGACAACTACGACACATGAAATGCCTTCTTTGCTAACCGGCATGAAAGGGAGCTCGCCAGGTACGAGGGTGACTGCCCTCCTCCGGTGAACCATAACGAAGCCGACGACCGCCTGTGGTGGGCGAATTGGACTATCATCGGCGTGATGCGCTACATCGCGTAGGGAGACCATCCTCGCCTGCGGTACCCACAGCCGCCACAGAGCCATAAGAAGGGTGGCAGTGGTGAATATCGCGGGTGTGGCAGCATCGTCATCCGGGAGCCCCCTCTCCCATGCGCCATTAATTCGAGGCCAGAGTGGAAGGTGCCCCCACAATATGCCATGGCTGGGCTGAGGATCCAGCCGCGTGCGCCTAGCCACGACCACTATGACAATGACGAAGACGACCCTAAAGTTGTGTACTATAGGGCTAGATATGAGCATGACTAAAGGGGGGCCTTTAGTCCCGATTCCGTAGTCTCGGTTTTTAATATTAATAAATGTCTTGAGTGTTAGTCCCGGTTTGTGGCTGGACCAGGACTAAAGGGGGCCGTTAGTCCTGATTCCGTAGTCCCAGTTAGGAAACCGCGACAGCATAGTGTTATCTGCAAACCATCTTGAGTGTTAGTCCCGTTGAAAGGGCATGTATGCCCCCATGTGTGGTTTTGGTAATTAATGACAATCTATATGGACTAATGTGTAAATTGAGTTTTACTTGTAGGTTTGTCCATTAGCATCGCTTGGGCCATGTGTTGGTCTCTAGGTTGGAATATGAAGAAATGTCCAAGGGCTTTGTGCCCATTGGAATAATGAAGAAAGAAGGAGTTGAAGGTTGCATCAAGATGGATCAACCTCAAGAAGGTATGAAGAAGGGCGAGCTCAAGATGCACCATCTCTAGAAGATCTCATGCTTGAAGCTTGCCATCCTCGTGCTCATGGAATGATGAAGACAAGTTCAAAGAAGAGGTTTCCCCATGGAGTATGGGGGAGCAATTTTCAAGTCTTCATCTTCATCAAGCAAGAGCATCCAAGAAAGGTGTTCCCACTATAGAAGAACAAGACGGTCTAAATCAAGTTCAAGTGGGATGCTCAAGGCAAAGGTATGTTCTTGATAGGGCTTTTCTTTTGCCGGCCTCGTGTTTTTAGTTGTGAGACCGGGTTTAGGATAGATATCCGTTCTATCAAGAGGGGCTCTCAAGCGGGTGTCTCGTTTGCATTGTTCGGAGAGATCTCAAACCTTTGCATTCATAACATCATATTTCTTGGTTGTTATTTGGTTCTTGTCCATGAGAGGATCTAGAGCTTGTGGTCATCATCATAACAACCTCTAGTTCTGTTGGAATTATGCCCTAGAGGCAATAATAAAGATGTTATTATTATAATTCTCGTTCATGATAAAGTTTATATTCCATGCTAGAATTGTATTAAGCGGAAACATTAATACTTGTGTGGTTTGTGAACAACACCGTGTCCCTAGTACGCCTCTATGGACTAGCTCATTGATCAATGATGGTTAAGGTTTCCTAACCATAGACATGAGTTGTCAATTGATAATGAGATCATATCATTGGGAGAATGATATGGTGGACAGACCCAAACTAAGCAAAGCTATTAGATCGTTTCATCGTGTTCGTCTTTGCGAAGCTTTTCTCATGTCAAATATTGTATTCCTTAGACCATGAGATAATACAACTCCCTGGTATCGGAAGAAAGCTTTGAGGTCATCAAACATCATCCTATGAGAGGGTGATCATAAAGGTGTCTCTCAGGTGATCGGAAAGTATCTGTTGGGTTGTATGTATCGAGATGGGATTTGTCCCTCCCAAGTCGGAGAGATATACTTCGGGCCCACTCGGTAATCGATATCAACACCGCTTGCAAGCATGTGGTTAAGGAGTTAATCACAAAGTGATATCGGATTACGGAACGAGTAAAGTACTTGCTATGAACGAGATTGAACTAGGTATGACGATACCGACGATCGAATCTCGGGCAAGTAAAATATCGCGAGACGAAGGGAATATATATATGGGATTGATTGAATCCTGGCATCGTGGTTCATCCGATATGATCATCGATGAATGTGTGGGAGTCAATATGGGTGCCCAGACCCCGCTGTTGATTATTGATAGAAGATCATGTCTGCATATTCTCGAACCCGCAGGGTCACACACTTAACGTGTCTCGACGCTAGGATAGATTGGATAATTGCTTTATGAATTTTTGTTCGGAGTCTCGGATGGAATCTGGGACATCACGAGAGGTTCCGGAATGGTCCGGAGAATAAGATTCATATAAGGCAGTGCAATTTTTGGAGTTCGGAATTGTTCCGGATTAATCGGTATTGTATCGGAAGCTTCTAGAACCTTCCGGAAGGGGACCAACGTGGCCCCACCTTCCGGGAGGGGGCATGGGCCTATGAGGGAGTGTCCTGGCCGCATTGGGCCAGGGGCACAAGGCCCCATAGGGCCCAGCCGATCCTAGATAAGTTTAAACTCGTTTAAACTAGAGATAGGCTTGGAGGATGGGCAAGGGCTGGCCGTACCCCCCCTCTATATATAGAGGGCTGGTGCGCCCCCTCCCCACACCACACACCTTCCTCCAAACCCTAGTTACCCTGCTGCCCTCCTCTCTCCCTCCCGACTGTTTGTAGGCAAAGCCCTGCTGCAGAAATTCTCCACCCTATACACCGCACCGTCGCGTTGTAGATCCAATCTATCTCTCCACCCTACTTGCTGGTCCGAGGAAGGAGGAGACGTCGAGGTGCTGCACGTGTGCATCTCACGGAGGCACCGCCACTTGTGGTGCTAGATCGGATCGGATCGCGAGGAGGAGAAGCGAGTACGACTACATCACCCACGTTCCGACGAACGTTCCGCTGTGCGAATCTTCAAGGGTATGAAGATCTAATCCAATCTCTCTCGTTGTTTGCATCTCCTAGATTAGATCTTGGCTTTCCCTCTGTTCGCATCCGTAGAAATTTTTTGATTTACTATGCTGCGAAACCCTTCAGTGGTATCAGAGCTAGATCTATGCGTAGATGTGATTCACGAGTAGAACGCAACATGGTTGTTGCGGGCGTTGATGTTTTCTGTTGCAAGCCTCTTGTTTGTGTTCTTCTTATGACGCGGGATAGTGAGATTGAAGCGGTCCAGGCCAACCTTACGCGACGTCGTTCTCGAGACCGGCTCCGCACTTGACGTGTGGCTTGTACCACACATGCGGCTGGTGGATGTCAGTTTCTCTCACTATAGTTGTCATGGGATTAACACCGGAGTTTGGCAACCATAATATCACCGTTGTGGCTTTCCGTAGGTAAGAATCGTTCTTAGCATCTACTCCCATAAGCCACGTAAAACATGCAACAACAAAGTAGAGGCGTCTAACTTGTTTTTGCAGGGAGTGTTTTCTGTGATATGGTATGGCCCAAGATGTGATGTGTATATTGTATGCGATGATCATGTTTTGTAATGTTTCACGACTTGCATGTCGATGAGTACACAACCGGCAGGAGCCATATGGTTGTCTTTATAATTGTGTATGACCTGCGAGTCAACTTCTTATACGCCATGTAATAGCTTTACTTTATCGCTAAGTAGTTAGCAATAGTTGTAGTTGCTATTCGTGGTGGAGGAAATCATGGTGGAGTGATGGAGATCATGCCGGAACGCACAAGATGGAGATCATTGCGCGAAGATTGGCTATACCATGTCACATAAAGTTATATGCATGTGATGTTTATCCTTTTATGTATCTTATTATGCTTAGATCGCGACGGTAGCATTATAAGATGATTCCTCACTTAAAGATCAAGATAAAACTGTGTTCTCCCCATGTATGCACCGTTGCGAAAGTTTGTCGTGTCCAAGCATCACGTGATGATCGGGTGCTATAGACTCTACGCTCACATACAACGGGTGCAAGCCAGTTTTGCACACGCGGAAATACTTGGGTTTGACTTGACGAGCCTAGCATGTACAGACATGGCCTCGGAACACATGAACCGAAAGGTTAAGCATGAGTCATATGAATGATATGATCGACACTTCGTTGTCCACCATTGAAGCCACATCTCTTCTCGTGATGATCGGATTAGGTGTGGTGAATTTGGATCGTGTTCACTAAACAACTTGAGGGATGTTGAATTTAGTGGGAGTTCATCTAGTAATTTGATTAAGTTGAACTATTTATCATGAACATAGTCTAAATTGTACTTGCAAATACTGTAGATCACATGGCCAAGTCCAACTTCAACTTCAACGTTTTTGCTGAGAAAGAAAAGCTTAGAAACAATGGGTCTAACTTCACCAACTGGTTCCACAATCTAAGAATCATTCTGTCTGGCGGACAAAAGGACTATGTCCTTGAGAAAGCGTTAGGTAACCCCCTGCTGCAACTGCGCCGGCTGATGAGAAAGCTGTCTATCAGTCGCGCAAAGATGATTATGGTGTGATTAAGAGCACCATGTTGTTTGCTATGGAACCGGAACTTCAAAATCGTTTTGAAAACTATCCCGGGCCCTTTGAGATTCTCGAGGAGCTGAAAACCATGTTTCAGACTCAGGCCCGTTCTGAGAGATATGAGATCTCTGAGAAGTTCTTTAACTGCAAGATGGAGGAAGGGAGTTCCGTTAGTGAGCACGCCATTAAGATGTCGGGCTACACTCAACGCCTTGAGCAACTGGACTGCAAGATTCTAGAGGAGCTCAAGATTGACAGGGTTCTGCAATCACTCCCTCCCAGCTACAAAAGTTTTGTAGTGACTCATAATCAGATTGGTTCCACTGATACGATCACCGAGCTCTTCGCAAAGCTGAAGGCTGCGGAGGTGGACATCAAGAAGGATAATCATGTGTTGATGGTCAACAAGCCCTCCTTTAAGAAAGGTAAAGGTGCAAAGAAGCCCTTCAAGAAGGGCGGCGGCAAGCGCAATGCCCCTGCTGAGAAGAAGCTCAGGTCTGGTCCCAAGCCGGAAATTGAGTGCTTCTATTGCAAGGACAAGGGTCACTGGAAGCGCAACTGTCCGAAGTACTTAGCGGATAAGAAGGCTGGCACCATCAAAGGTATATTTGATATACATGTTATTGATGTTTTCCTTACTAGCCCTCGTTGTAGTGCCTGTGTATTTGATACCGGTTCAGTTGCTAATATTTGTAACTCGAAACAGGAGCTGCGGAATAGACGGCGGCTTGCGAGGGATGAGGTGACGATGCGCGTTGGCAACGGATCAAGAGTTGATGTGATGGCCGTCGGCACGCTCTCCTTAGTTTTACCTTCGGGATTAGTTTTAAACCTTAATAAATGTTATTATGTGCCTGCGTTGAGCATGAACATTATTTCTGGATCGTGTTTATTGCAAGACGGTTATTCATTTAAATCGGAGAATAATGGTTGTTCTATTTATATGAGTAACATCTTTTATGGTCATGCACCTCTTGTGAGTGGTTTTTTTCTTCTAAATCTCGAAAGGGATGAAACACACATCCATACCATTGAGGCTAAGAGATGCAAAGTAGATAGTGATAATACTACTTATTTGTGGCACTGTCGTCTAGGTCATATTGGTGTAAAGCGCATGAAGAAACTCCATTCTGATGGACTTTTGGAGTCTCTTGATTTTGAATCATTTGACACATGCGAACCATGCCTCATGGGCAAGATGATCAAAACCCCGTTCTCCGGTATGATGGAGCGAGCAACGGACTTGTTGGAAATCATACATACCGATGTATGCGGACCGATGAGTGTTTCGACGCGCGGTGGATATCGCTATTTTCTCACTTTTACCGATGACTTAAGTAGATATGGGTATATCTATTTAATGAAACATAAATCTGAAACGTTTGAAAAGTTCAAAGAATTTCAGAATGAAGTGGAGAACCATCGTAACAGAAAGATTAAGTTTCTACGATCCGATCGTGGGGGCGAATATTTGAGTTATGATTTTCTCACGCATCTCAAAGCAAGTGGAATCGTTTCACAACTCACGCCACCGGGAACACCACAGCGCAATGGTGTGTCTGAACGCCGGAATCGAACCCTATTAGATATGGTCTGATCGATGATGTCTCTTACTGATTTGCCGTTATCATTTTGGGGTTATGCATTAGAAACCGCTGCATTCACTTTAAATAGGGCTCCATCTAAATCCGTTGAGACGACACCGTATGAACTGTGGTTTGGTGCTAAACCTAAGTTGTCGTTTCTTAAAGTTTGGGGATGCGAAGCTTACGTCAAGAAGTTGATGCCGGACAAGCTCGAACCCAAAGCGGAGAAATGCGTCTTCATAGGATACCCTAAGGAAACTATTGGGTATACCTTCTATCACAGAACCGAAGGCAAAGTGTTTGTCGCAAAGAACGGTTCCTTTCTTGAGAAGGAGTTTCTCTCGAAAGAAGTGAGTGGGAGGAAAGTAGAGCTAGACGAGGTTATTGAACCTTCTCTTGAATTGGAGAGTAGCGCAGCACCTGAAATTGTTCCAGTGCCGCCTGCACCAACAATAGAGGAAGCTAATGACAAGGATCATGAAGCTTCGGACGATGCTGCTACTGAACGTCGCAGGTCGACAAGGTCACGTGCCCCTCCTGAGTGGTACGGCAACCCTGTCTTGACTGTCTTGTTAGTAGAAGACAGTGAACCTACGAACTATGAGGAAGCGATGATGAGCCCAGACTCTGAGAAATGGCTAGAAGCCATGAAATCCGAATTGGGATCCATGAGCGAAAACCAAGTATGGACTTTGGTGGACCCTCCTAGCGACCGAAAGGCCGTTGAGTGCAAATGGATCTTCAAGAAGAAAATAGACGCGGATGGTAATGTTACCGTCTATAAAGCACGGCTTGTTGCGAAAGGTTTTCGACAAGTTCAAGGTGTTGACTACGATGAGACTTTCTCTCCCGTAGCGATGTTTAAGTCCATTCGGATTTTATTAGCAATTGCTGCGTTTCATGATTATGAAATATGGCAAATGGATGTCAAGATTGCTTTCCTCAATGGCAACATTGATGAAGAGTTGTATATGATGCAACCCGAAGGTTTTTGTCCATCCTAGGGATGCTGATAAAGTATGCAAACTTCAGCGTTCCATTTATGGACTAAAGCAAGCATCTCGGAGTTGGAACCTTTGTTTTGATCAAGTGATCAAGAGCTTTGGATTTGTTCCAAATTGCTACGAAGCTTGCATCTACAAGAAAGTGAGTGGGAGCTCGGTGACGTTTCTGGTACTATATGTGGATGACATATTGATTATTGGAAATGACATCAACATGCTTAACGATGTGAAGAGTTATTTGAACAAGTGTTTTTCAATGAAAGACCTAGGTGAAGCTGCTTATATATTGGGCATCAAAATCTATAGAGATAGACAAAGACGCCTGATAGCTTTAAGCCAGAGTACATACCTAGACAAAGTTCTGAAAAGGTTCAGAATGGATAAGGCATTGAAAGGTTCAGTGCCTATGTTGTCAGGTAAGATATTGAGCAAGGCTCAGTGTCCAGCTACGGTAAATGATAGGGAAGCTATGAGCAAAGTGCCTTATGCCTCGGCCATAGGTTCCATCATGTATGCCATGCTGTGTACTAGACCGGATGTGTCCAATGCTCTTAGTTTGACGAGCAGATATCAAAGTGATCCAGGAGTGGAACACTGGACAGCCGTGAAGAACATCCTAAGGTACCTAAATAGGACTAAAGAAATGTTCTTAGTCTATGGGGGTGATGAACAGCTCGTCGTAAAAGGTTACGTCGATGCTAGTTTCGACACCGATAAGGATGATTGTAAATCTCAGACAGGATACGTGTATATTTTGAATGGAGGAGCTGTGAGCTGGAGAAGCTGCAAGCAAAGCGTGATCGCGGGATCTACAGTAGAAGCGGAATACATGGCTGCTGCAGAAGTGTCAAGTGAAGGAGTTTGGATCAGAAACTTCATCACTGAGCTTGGCGTGGTTCCAAGTGCATTGGACCCACTGGAGATATTGTGTGACAACACTGGCGCCATAGCACTCGCTAAGGAACCAAGATATCATCCAAAGACCAAGCATATCAACCGCAAGTTTCATATAATCCGAGATTATATAGCAGATGGAGATCTGAAGATCAGCAAAGTACATACAGATCTAAATGTCACAGATCCATTGACTAAACCTCTTCCACGTGTAAAACATGATCAGCACCTCAGTGCCATGGGTGTGAGATTGTTGCCAAATGTAAACTAGATTATTGACTCTAGTGCAAGTGGGAGACTGTTGGAATTATGCCCTAGAGGCAATAATAAAGATGTTATTATTATAATTCTTGTTCATGATAAAGTTTATATTCCATGCTAGAATTGTATTAAGCGGAAACATTAATACTTGTGTGGTTTGTGAACAACACCGTGTCCCTATTACACCTCTATGGACTAGCTCATTGATCAATGATGGTTAAGGTTTCCTAACCATAGACATGAGTTGTCAATTGATAATGAGATCATATCATTGGGAGAATGATATGGTGGACAGACCCAAACTAAGCAAAGCTATTAGATCGTTTCATCGTGTTCGTCTTTGTGAAGCTTTTCTCATGTCAAATATTGTATTCCTTAGACCATGAGATAATACAACTCCCTGGTATCGGAAGAAAGCTTTGAGGTCATCAAACGTCATCCTATGAGAGGGTGATCATAAAGGTGTCTCTCAGGTGATCGGAAAGTATCTGTTGGGTTGTATGTATTGAGATGGGATTTGTCCCTCCCAAGTCGGAGAGATATACTTCGGGCCCACTCGGTAATCGATATCAACACCACTTGCAAGCATGTGGTTAAGGAGTTAATCACAAAGTGATATCGGATTACGGAACGAGTAAAGTACTTGCTGTGAACGAGATTGAACTAGGTATGACGATACCGACGATCGAATCTCGGGCAAGTAAAATATCGCGAGACGAAGGGAATATATATATGGGATTGATTGAATCCTGGCATCGTGGTTCATCCGATATGATCATCGATGAATGTGTGGGAGTCAATATGGGTGCCCAGACCCCGCTGTTGATTATTGATAGAAGATCATGTCTGCATATTCTCGAACCCGCAGGGTCACACACTTAACGTGTCTCGATGCTAGGATAGATTGGATAATTGGTTTATGAATTTTTGTTCGGAGTCTCGGATGGGATCCGGGACATCACGAGAGGTTCCGGAATGGTCCGGAGAATAAGATTCATATAAGGCAGTGCAGTTTTTGGAGTTCGGAATTGTTCCGGATTAATCGGTATTGTACCAGAAGCTTCTAGAACCTTCCGGAAGGGGACCAACGTGGCCCCACCTTCCGGGAGGGGGCATGGGCCTATGAGGGAGTGTCCTGGCCGCATTGGGCCAGGGGCACAAGGCCCCATAGGGCCCAGCCGATCCTAGATAAGTTTAAACTCGTTTAAACTAGAGATAGGCTTGGAGGATGGGCAAGGGTTGGCCGCACCCCCCCTCTATATATAGAGGGCTGGTGCGCCCCCTCCCCACACCACATACCTTACTCCAAACCCTAGTTACCCTGCTTCCCTCCTCTCTCCCTCCCGACTGTTTGTAGGCGAAACCCTGCTGCAGAAATTCTCCACCATATACACCGCGCCGTCGCGTTGTAAATCCAATCTATCTCTCCACCCTACTTGCTGGTCCGAGGAAGGAGGAGACGTCGAGGTGCTGCACGTGTGCATCTCACGGAGGCACCGCCACTTGTGGTGCTAGATCGGATCGGATCGCGAGGAGGAGAAGCGAGTACGACTACATCACCCACGTTCCGACGAACGTTCCGCTGTGCGAATCTTCAAGGGTATGAAGATCTAATCCAATCTCTCTCGTTGTTTGCATCTCCTAGATTAGATCTTGGCTTTCCCTCTGTTCGCATCCGTAGAAATTTTTTTGATTTACTATGCTGCAAAACCCTTCAGTCATCAAATAAGGATTTCACTTGCATATCTTATTGCGGTTTTTGATCTTGCGAGTTTTCTGGATCCACACCTTGGGGGATACTTCAAATATATATTCATGGTATTCTTTCCCAAGGTGATACCCAATATTCGTCGTTATCTTTCTAACAAAATTGGTTTCATTCCGTTTGGAGTTCGGATGTAAAAGTTATTGCATTTTTGGTTTTCTAGTTTCTGTAATTTCCCTGACGGGAAGTTCTGGCTTCTCATCGGAAGTTCCGCTAGGGCATTTTGCCGCCGGAAGTTTCGGTTCTTCTTCCGCTCACGATCAGTAACTTCTGTTTTGAAAGTGTTTATTTGATGGAACTTCAGTCGGATTTTCCACCAGAAGTTCCAATCCCACCGGAAGTTCCGGCCAGGGACCGGAAGTTCTGCTCGGGCCTAGTTGCCGCCGAAAGTACCGATTGAAATTCTGGCTCTTGTTTCGCTCACGTTCAGTAACCTTTTGTTTTGGTTGTGACTATTTGACGGAACTTCTGTCGGAACTTCCACCGGAAGTTCCGCTCCCACCGGAAGTTCCGGTGGACCGGCGGAAGTTTCGACCAGGACTCGCGCTTTCAGTTTCTCGCTTTGCAGTTTTTGACCATTGGCTGTGTGCCACACGGGCAGATCTGGGAACCCTTTAAAAGGGGCTCCTCTTCCCCTTCGTGGGTAACAACTTTTCTTCTTGGTTCTTGGATTTCTCTCTCTCCTCCATTGTTGACCTTGAAGAATCTTTCCCTCTCCCTTTCCTTTCCTATGATTCTTGCATCTTTTTGAGGGATTTGAGAGAGGAGATCTAGATCTACAATCCCCCAAGCCAAATCCCTTCTCTGTATTCTCCTCTTGTGTTCTCCTCTTGTGTTCTTCCTCTCTTATTCCCCCAATAGCTTTTGTAGCTCCGGTGGAATTTGAGAAAGAAGGACTTGCCTCTTGCATTTGTTGCATAGGTTTGAGTTCTCCTCGGAGACTCGGCGAGTACAATCTTGTGGGATTGTTACTCTTGGGTTCCTTAGAACCCTAGACGGTTGTGT
Source organism: Avena sativa (assembly GCA_916181665.1). Lineage (NCBI taxonomy): Eukaryota > Viridiplantae > Streptophyta > Magnoliopsida > Poales > Poaceae > Avena > Avena sativa. The sequence goes on along the minus strand of OV702297.1, from coordinate 364,362,312 downwards.
GGTTGGATTGTTGACCTCTTGTGGTCTTGTTGACCTTTTGTGGTCTTGTGGCTTTGTTGGCCTTTTGTGGCATTGTAGCCTTTTGTGGCTTTGTTGTTGGGAGCCTCTAATTGAGTTGTGGAGTTAGCCCAAATCTTGTACGGGTTCGGTGACCGCCCTCAAGCGTCCTATAGTGGAGCGAGTGCCCGCCTTTTGTGGTGCGCACTCGGGAGAATAGGGCAAGCCTTTTGTGGCGTCGGTGAGTTGTGTGCTTCTGCATCCGGGGTGAGGCCTTGTGTAGCGTTGGGTGAGCATTGAGCCACCACACCTCGAGGTGAGCCATTTGTGGCGTTCGGAGAGCATTGTGCCATCGCACCTCTCCAACGGAGACGTAGCTTCTTTGGAAGTGAACTTCGGGAAACAAATCTTCGTCACCGCGTCCATCGGTTATCTCTCAACCGAGCCCTTTACTTATGCACTTTACTTTGTGATAGCCATCGTGCTTGAAGTATTATATCTTGCTATCACCTTGTTGCTTGTATTGCTTAGCATAGGTTGTTGGTGCACTTAGGTGAACCTAGTGGTTAGGTTTTGTGCTCTATAAATTAAACATTAGTTTTATTACGCATTTACTTGAGCCTAAACCATAATAATTTTAAAAGCCTATTCACCACCCCCCTCTAGGCGACTTCCTTTGGACTTTCACCCATTTTGTGGAACGATCGGGACTAAAGGGGGTCTTTAGTCCTGATTCGTACTATGACTTTCCCGAACTATGAAGATGTTTTCCTGATTCATACTTACCATTAAGATCTGATCTCCAAACGCGCATGGTCACATATTAGGGAGTGCCTCTATGACCAACTTTAGGGACATGCCAGAGGATTGGGCTCCGGCGGCAATATCCCTAAAGCTGGTCGTAGTGGTGTCCCTGCTCTCGCACACCATCTTGCAGCTTTTATTTCTCTATCTAGATCAATATGCCTGGGAGCTAACTAATTTCACATATTAGGGAGTGCCTCTATGACTAGTTTGTTGGAGATCCCGGAGGACTGGGCTTCGGCGGCATCTCCCTCAAACTGGCCGTAGTGGTGTCCCTGCTCTCACAAATCATCTTGGATAGGTCTAAGGACTCACAAGGATGCCTATTTATATACAAGAAACACGACATAGTGTCGACACTCATGACATAATGTCGACACTCACCCCTATCATTAGTGTTGACTCATGTTTTGTCCCGGTTGGTGTCTCCAACCGGGACTAAAGGTTCACCTTTAGTCCCGGTTGGCGACACCATCCGGAACAAGGTACAAGCAACATGACATAATGTCGACACTCATTCCTATCATTAGTGCTGCCCGCCCCAGCCTGCCGAAAAACCCTTCAGCTCCGGTTGGTTTCTCCAACCAAGACTAAATATGAACCTTTCTCGCCATGATTTCGTCGTACGGAAAAGCCATTTTCCATTTTCTGAGGGCAAAAAATGGGCCGTTTTATGAAGCAATCACCAAAATGCTGTTTCAGAATGCTACCGTCCCATTTTTCTAAAATACTATACCTCCTTACATGGACGATCTCCCAACCGGGAGATCTCAAACCTTTCCGTACTTCCCGGGTGAAAAGGACTAATGTTTGCTGAATCGGTAGGAAGTGGGTCCGGTTTTAACTATAGGTACATGATCTAACACCCGTGATTTTCAAAAAATAATTTTTAGACTCACAATATGTTGTTTCTTCAAAGATCCACTGCAAGTTCTAACGAGGCTCGTCCCGTATCTTCATGCACGCAGTTTTGACCTTAGTTCCAAACGGGGAAAATTCAAAACGGGCATAAGAAATTCAAAAACTGTTCGAACAATGTAAATCCTTCGCGTGGTGTCATATTATCTGACATATTTGCAAGGAAAAATACCAAACTTGGTATATTGATTATGTCTCGAAAAAACCTTCACAAAATGACCTATCATGTTCGAGGTTTCATGGCTTTTGGTCCAAATGACCGATGTTATATGCAGAATCACAGCATAGTTTGTGATACTGTGCCCATATTATGCATGCATGTGGATCTTGGGATGGAGAACAATGTTGCAGGAAGAAGTTTTCCTTTTCGTCGTACGAAAAAGCCATTTTCCATTTTCCGAGTGCAAAAACCGGATCGCTTTGTGAAATAACCACCAAAATGCTGTTTTAGAATGCTACCGTCCCATTTTTCTAAAACACTAAACCTCCTTACATGGACGATCTCCCAACCAGGAGATCTCAAACCATTCCGTCCTTCTCGGGTGAAAAAGACAAATGTCTGCCGAATCGGTAGGAAGTGGGTCCGGTTTGAACTATAGGTACATGATCTAACGCCCATGATTTTTTGAAAAATCATTTTTAGACTCACAATATGTTGTTTATTCAGAGATCCAATGCAAGTTCAAATGAGGCTCGTCCCATATATTCATGCACGCCGTTTTGACCTTAGTTCCAAACGAGAAAAATTCAAAACGGGCATAAGAAATTCAAAAAATGTCCTGTCATATTATTTGACATAGTTGCAAGTAAAAATACCAAACTTGGTATATTGATTATGTCTCGAAAAAACCTTCACAAAATGACCTATCATGTTCAAGGTTTCATGTCTTTCGGTCCAAATGAACGATATTATATGCAGAATCGTGGCATAGTTTGTGATACTTTGTCCATATTATGCATGCATGTGGATCTTGGGATGGAGAACAATGTTGCAGGAGGGAGTTTTCCTTTTCGTTGCACGAAAAAGCTATTTTCCATTTTCTGAGCGCAAAAAATGATTCTTTTTATGAAGCAACCACCAAAATGTTGTTTCAGAATGCAACCGTATAATTTTTCTAAAATACTAGACCTCCTTACATGGACGATCTCCCAACCGGGATATCTAAAACCTTTCCATCCTTCCCGGGTGAAAAAGACAAATCTATGTCGAATCGTTAGGAGGTGGATCCGGTTTGAACTATATGTACATGATCTAACGTCCGTGATTTTTTGAAAAAAATCATTTTTAGACTCACAATATGTTGTTTCTTCAGAGATCCAATGCAAGTTCTAACGAGGCTCGCCCCGTATCTTCATGCATACCATTTTGACCTTGGTTCCAAATGGGAAAATTCAAAACGGGCATAAGAAATTCAAAAACTGTCCGAACAATGTAAATCCTTCGCATGGTGTCATATTATTTGACATAGTTGCAAGGAAAAATACCAAACTTGGTATATTGATTATGTCTCAAAAAACCCTGCACAAAATGACCTATGATGTTCGAGGTTTCATGGCTTTCGATCCAAATGACCGATGTTATGTGCAGAATCGCGGCATAGTTTTTGATACCGTGCCCATATTATGCATGCATGCGGATCTTGGGATGGAGAACAAATATTGCAGGAGGAAGTTTTCCTTTTCGTCACACGGAAAAGTCATTTTCCATTTTCCGAGCATAAAAAGCGGGTCGTTTTGTGAAGCAACCACCAAAATACTGTTTCAGAATGCTAGCGTCCCATTTTTCTAAAACACTAGACCTGCTTACATGGACGATCTCCCAACCGGGAGATCTCAAACTTTTCCGTCCTTCCCGGGTGAAAAAGACAAATGTCTACCGAATCGGTAGGAAGTGGGTCCGGTTTGAACTACAGGTACATGATCTAACGCTCGTGATTTTTTTTTAAAAATCATTTTTAGACTCACAATATGATGTTTCTTTAGAGATCCAATGCAATTTATAACGAGGCTCGTCCCGTATCTTCATGCACGCTGTTTTGACCTTAGTTCTAAACGAGAAAAATTCGAAACGGGCATAAGAAATTCAAAAACTATCTGAAAAATGTAAATCCTTTGCTTGGTGTTATATTATTTGACATAGTTGCAAAGAAAAATACCAAACTTGGTATATTGATTATGTCTCAGAAAAACCTTCACAAAATGACCTATCATGTTCAAGGTTTCATGGCTTTTGGTCCAAATGACCGATGTTATATACAGAATCGCGACATAGCTTGTGATAATGTGCCCATATTATGCATGCATGTGGATCTTGGGATGAAGAACAATGTTGAAGGAGGAAGTTTTCCTTTTTGTCGCACGAAAATCCATTTTCCATTTTCCAAGCGCAAAAACAGGTCGTTTTGTGAAGCAACCACCGAAATGCTGTTTCAGAATTCTACCGTCCAATTTTTCTAAAATACAAGACCTCCTTACATGGACGATCTCCCAACCGTGAGATCTCAAACCTTTCCTTTCTTCCCGGGTAAAAAAGACAAATGTATGCCGAATCGGTAGGAAGTGGTCCGGTTTGAACTACAGGTACATGATCTAACGCACGTGATTTTTTTGAAAAAAATCATTTTTAGACTCACAATATGTTGTTTCTTCAGAGATCCAATGCAAGTTTTCTAATTAGGCTCGTCCCGTATCTTCATGCACGCCGTTTTAACCTTAGTTCCAAACGAGAAAATTCAAAACGGGCATAAAAAATTCAAAAACTGTTCGAACAATGTAAATCCTTCGCATGGTGTCATATTATCTGACATAGTTGCAAGGAAGAATACCAAACTTGGTATATTGATTATGTCTCAAAACACCTTCACAAAATGACCTACCATGTTCGAGGTTTCATGGTTTTCGATCCAAGTGACCGATGTTATGTGCAGAATCGCGGCATAGTTTGTGATATTGTGCCCATATTATGCATGTGGATCTTGGGACAGAGAACAACGTTGCAGGAGTAAGTTTTACTTTTCGTCGCACGGAAAAACCATTTTTCATTTTCTGAGCGCAAAAAACGGATCGTTTTGTGAAGCAACCACCAAAATGTTGTTTCAGAATGCTATCATACCATTTTTCTAAAATAGTAGACCACCTTACATGGACGATCTCCTAACCGAGAGATCTCAAACCTTTTCGTCCTTCCCGGGGTGAAAAAGACAAATGTCTGCCGAATCGGCGGGAAGTGGGTCCGGTTTGAACTATAGGTACATGATCTAACACCCGTGATTTTTTGAAAAAAATCATTTTTAGACGATATGTTGTTTCTTCAGATATCCAATGCAAGTTCTAATGAGGCTCGTCCCGTATCTTCATGCACACCGTTTTAACCTTAATTCCGAACGGGAAAATTCAAAACATGCATAAGAAATTTAAAAACTGTCCGTACAATGTAAATCCTTCACGTGATGTCATATTATCTGACATAGTTGCAAGGAAAAATACCAAACTTGGTATATTGATTATGTCTCTAAAAAACCTTCACAAAATGACCTATCATGTTCGACGTTTTCATGGCTTTCGGTCCAAATGTCCGATGTTATATGCAGAATCGCGACATAGTTTGTGATACTGTGCCCGTATTATGCATGCCTGTGGATCTTGGGATGGAGAATAATATTACAGGAGGAAGTTGTTGGAGATATGCCCAAGATGCAATAATAAAGAGGTTATTATCATATCTTCACGCTTATGATAAATGTTTACATACCATGCTATAATTGTATTAACCGGAGACATTAATACTTGTGTGATTTGTAAACATAAAAGAGTCCTTAGTAAAGTCTCTTGTTAAACTATCTTGTTGGTTAATATATGATCATGGTTTCCTGATCATGAACATAGAGATGTTATTAACAACAGGTCATATCATTAGGAGAATGATGTGATGGACATACTCCTATAGTTAAGCGTAGCATAAAGATCAAGTCATTTAATATAGTTCATTTGCTATAAGCTTTCTGATACATAGTAACCTAATTCCTTCGACCATGAGATCATGCTAATCACCATCACCGGAAGGATGCTTTGATGACATCAAACACCACACCGTAACTGGGTGGCTATAAAGGTGTCATTGAGTGTTTGGAAAGTATGTGTTGAGGCACATGGATCAAGATTGGGATTTGTCCATCCATATGACGGACATATATACTCTGGGCCCTCTCGGTGGAATGTCATCCAATTAGCTTGCAAGCATGTGACTGGCTCACAAGGGATCACATATCACGGGAACGAGAAAAGAGTACTTATTGGTAACGAGGTTGAACTGCAGAGATACCGACGATCAAACCTCGGATAAGTAAAGTATCGTGAGACAAAGGGAAATTGGTATCGTATGTAAATGGTTCATTCGATCACGAAGTAATCGTAGAAATATGTGGGAGCCATATGAATTTCCAGATTCCTAGAACCAGGGCCTCTTGCTCAAATCTCTCGACAAATTCTATAGGAAATGTGATACTTCGTGGGTTCAGCTGGTTTGGTCGGAGTACTATGAAGACAATGTTCCACATGCCCGACCTCCGTGCGGCTCCTTCTGGTGGCGGGATATCATGAGCATTGTGGATATTTTCAGAGGAATCACCAAGTGCGAGATCAAGGCTGGTGACAACGTGCTGTTATGGAAAGATAACTGGATTGATCCTCCTCTTTGCATCAGCTCTGCGAGACTGTTCTCGTTCACGCTTAATGAGGACATCTCGGTTAAAAAATTTGCCGAAAGCATGAATCCTGAAGAATTCTTTCAGCTGCCGTTGTCAACCGAAGCCCATGAGGAGCTGAACCAGTTGGGTTCGGTCATACATGAGGGCATGATTGATGAGAGGATTCCTGATACTTGGAGCTTCGTTTGGGGAGCAGATAAGTACAAACCACGTGACTTCTATGATTTCTGCTACAAAGAAGCTGTGCCGCCAAATTATCTAGCTGAGATATGGGAATCTAAGTGCACAATGAAACACAGGGTCTTTGCTTGGCTCATGCTAGTGAACAGACTAAACACACGTGACATGCTCCAGAGAAGGAACTACAATATTGGTTCTGATTTCACCTGCATGACGTGCACCGTAGGGGCAAGAGAGACTCGGAACCACCTCTTCTTCACCTGTAGTTTTGCGTTGGAGTGCTGGAATACCATAGAAATCAAATGGGACACCAGTCTTGCACTTGATCCTATGATTGCGGATGCCAAGGAGGTGTGGAACAAACCCCTATTTGGAGAAACAATGATTCTAGGCGCATGGAACATCTGGAAAATAAGGAACCGAGCTTACTTTGAAGGGGTGCAGCCTAACATCGTAAACTGGCAGAGACAACTTAAGCAGGACCTTTCTATCCTAGAGTGTAGGATCAAGGAGGATCTACAGGAACCTCTTAGAGGGATTATAGCACGTATCCACTTGTAAAAGGGAAACTCTTGTAATAGTCAATTTCCTCTCGCTGGTTGGGCTTGGTCATCCCTGAAGGGACCAGTTGTACAAACGATGTAAATATTTCTCTACCTATATATAAAACACAGTAGGAGACTCTCCTGCTGTCGTTCCTCAAAAAAAAATTCTAGATTCCTCTATTGGTTATTGATAGGAGAAGAGTCTCGATCATGTCTGCATAATTCACGAACCGTAGGGAGACACACTTAAGGATTCAATGTTGTTTAGTAGATATAGAAAGTGAGTAAAGCGACCGAATGTTATTTGGAGTCTCAAATGGGATCCTGGATATCACGATGAGATCCGGAATGGTCCGGAGAATAAGATTCATATAAGGAAAGTCCAATTCCGGAGTCCGGGAATGGTTCCGGTGTTTTCATCGGAATATTCTAGAAGGGTCTAGAAGGTTCACCGATCCGGAAGGGGAAGGGTACATGGATGTGTCATGATAAAGTGGAATGGTTACATCATGTCCTAGGTCACTTGGCTTGAACTTGGAAGAGAGAAATCAAACTCTAGTTTGAAAGTAAAAAGGCCAGTTTGAAAAAGTCAAACTGGGACAATAATTTCCAAGTGGGGGAAGAGAAGGAAACCTGGGGAGAGAAGGTTTCCCTTCCCTCCTCCAAACCGCCGGCCAGTAAGGGAGTTGGGGGAGGACTCGGCTAGCCCTAGCCGCCCTCCCACCTATAAAATAAAGGGAGGGGGCACCCCTCTCCCTACAGCTTGCCCCTTAGCCGGCGCCCACCTCTAAACCCTAGGCCAGCCGCCGCCCCCTTTCTAGATGCGGCTGCCCTAGATCTCCTCTAAATCGCCATCTAGCTAAACCCTGGCCGCCGGTTACCTCTAAACCCTTCGGCCCTCTAAACCCTAGATTGCCAAGGTCCTCTCTCTGTTGGAATTATGCCCTAGAGGCCATAATAAAGATGTTATTATTATAATTCTTGTTCATGATAAAGTTTATATTCCATGCTAGAATTGTATTAAGCGGAAACTTTAATACTTGTGTGGTTTGTGAACAACACCGTGTTCCTAGTACACCTCTATGGACTAGATCATTGATTAATGATGGTTAAGGTTTCCTAACCATAGACATGAGTTGTCGATTAATAATGAGATCATATCATTGGGTGAATGATATGATGGACAGACCCAAACTAAGCGGAGAAATTAGATCGTGTCATCGTGTTCGTCTTTGCAAAGCTTTTCTTATGTCAAATATTGTATTCCTTAGACCATGAGATAATTCAACTCCCTAGAATCGGATGAAAGCTTTGAGGTCATCAAATGTCATCCTATGAGAGGGTGATCATAAAGGTGTCTCTCAGGTGATCGAAAAGTACCTGTTGGGTTGTATGTATAGAGATGGGATTTGTCCCTCCCAAGTCGGAGAGATATACTTCGGGCCCACTCGGTAATCGATATCAACACCGCTTGCAAGCACGTGGTTAAGGAGTTAATCACAAAGTGATATCGGATTACGGAACGAGTAAAGTACTTGCTGTGAACGAGATTGAACTAGGTATGACGGTACCGACGATCGAATCTCGGGCAAGTAAAATATCGCGTGACAAAGGGAATATATATATGGGATTGATTGAATCCTGGCATCGTGGTTCATCCGATATGATCATCGATGAATGTGTGGGAGTCAATATGGGTTTCCAGACCCCGCTGTTGATTATTGATAGAAGATCATGTCTGCATATTCTCGAACCCGAAGGGTCACACACTTAACGTGTCTCGACGCTAGGATAGATTGGATAATTGGTTTATGAGTTTTTGTTCGGAGTCTCGCATAAGATCCAGGACATCACGAGAGGTTCCGGAATGTAATCAGTATTGTACCGGAAGCTTCTAGAACCTTCCAGAGTGGGACCAACGTGGCCCCACTTGTCGGGAGGGGGCATGGGCCTATGAGGGAGTGCCCTGGCTGCATTGGGCCAGGGGCACAAGGCCCCATAGGGCCCAGCCGTCCAAACACCTAGGAAACCCTAGGGGAGCTTCTAGAAGGGAGGGGGAAACTTGCCCCCCACTCCTACCTCCTTGGCCGCCGGCCTAGGGCTTGGGGAAGGGGCTAGGGCTGGCCGCCCACCCCTCTATATAAAGAGGGCTAGGGGCACACCCCTTCCCTACACCTCCTCCACAACCCTAGCCGCCCTGCTACCCCTCCTCTCTCTCTCCCTCCCGACTGCGCATAGGCGAAGCCCTGCCGCAGAAACTCTCCACCGCTTGCACCGCGCCGTCGCGTTGTAGATCGAATCCATCTCTCCACCCCACTTGCTGGACCAAGGAAGGAGGAGACGTCGAGGTTCCGCACGTGTGCATCTCTCGTAGGCATCGCCACTTGCGGTGTTTGGATCGGATCGGATCGCGAGGAGGAGAAGCGAGTATGACTACATCACTCATGTTCCGTCGAACGTTGCGCTGTGCGAATCTTCAAGGGTATGAAGATCTCATCTATCCCCCCTCGTTGTTTGCATCTCCTAGATTAGATCTTGGCTTTCCCCGTTTGCATCCGTAGAATTTTTTTGATTTACTATGCTGCGAAACCCTTCACTCTCTACTCCACCATACTCGCTCCGGCTTAGGCGAAGCCCTAGGGGATCTCCCCTCTACTTCCGACACCACGCCGTCGTGCTGCCGAAATCGCGAGGAGAGAGCTACAACCTCCGCTGCCTGCTGGAACAAGGGAGAGGAAGGTCTTCATCGAGTACCATACGTGTGACCGACTGCGGAAGCGCTGCCGGAACGCAGCGCCGAAAGGATCGTCTACGCGATCTTGAGATCGGCAAGTGAACGACTACATCACCTGCGAGAATCTTCTCTCGTTAACCGCTTTGGATCTTTGAGGGTTAGTACTCTATCAACTTGTGGCACCGATCTAGTAGATAGATCTTGGCTTGATCATAAATTAGATCTTGATTGTGTGTTCTTGCGGTAGAAATTTTTTGTTTTCCATGCTACGAACCTCTACAGTGGTATCAAAGCCGTGTCTATATGTAGACGAGTAGAACACAATTGTCATTGTGGGCGGTGGTGCTTTTATTATCAATTGCTTCTTGTGTACTTTGCATCTTGCGGTATTGTGGGATGAAGCAGCCCGACCTAACCTTACATGACATCGTTCATGAGACTTGCTCCACGCTCGACATGCAACTTGTATTGCATAAGTGGCTTTGCGGGTGTCTGTCTCTCCCATCATAGTAAAGATTAAATTTACAACGGGCACTTGATAGTTCAAGCATCAACGTTGTGGTTCTTGTTCGTAAGTTATAACGACACTTATTGAAAGCCCCAAACCACGTAAAACATGCAAAGAAAATTAGAGGCGTCTAACTTTGTTTTGCAGGGGTGTGTTGTGATGTGATATGGCCATGATTGTGATTATATATGATGTATGGAATGTTCCTTATTGTAAGTCCGCAATCGGCAGGAGCCATATGGTTGTCTTTTAATTTCGTCTAGACCTGCGTGTCTATTATTCAAAGTAGTAGTAATAGTTGATGTTGGTGGACGACAACCATGGAGTGGCGCCATTGACCTTGACGCCACGCCGGTGATGATGGAGATCATGTTCGTGCTTGAAGATGGAGACCGGAAGCACAAGAAGAAAGGCCATATCATATCACATATTATGAATTGCATGTGATGTTAATCCTTTTATGCATCTTGTATTGCTTAGATCGCGACGGTAGAATTATAAGATGATCCCTCTCACAAAATATTAAGTTATAAAGTGTTCATCCTTAGTAAGCACCGTTGCTAAAGCTCGTTGTTTCGAAGCACCACGTGATGATTAGGTGTGTTAGATTCTGCGAGTGTATACAACGGGAGCAAGCCAGATTTGCTCATGCGGAAGCTAAGGTTTGATCTTGACGAGCCTAGCATATACAGACATGGTCTCGGAACACGGAATACCGAAAGGTAAAGCATGAGTCATATAGATGATATGATGAACATGATGATTATTCGCCTTTGAAACTATATCATGTCACGTGATGATCGGACTTGGCATAGTGAATTTGGTTCGTGTGATCACTAAAACAATGTGAGGGATATTGTTTTGAGTGGGAGTTCAACAGCAATATGATTAAAAGTTGAACACTATTTATCATAAATTAAATCAAAGTGAATTTGCATAGTTGTTGTAGTCATTGGCATCCGTTTACCACCTTGCTCTTAGTTATAATTGAGATAATAGAACTATAGAATTCTGGTTAATTACTTTACGAACTGGTATCGTATTGTTTTCAAGTGTTAATCTAAAGTTTAAAAGTCCTATTGCAAACTTTTAGTAAATTTCGGTTACTCCGTGAAGTTTAATAATTGGTATTAAATCAAGAGTAATAATTCTAGTGTTAGTATGTAAGTATCATGTTTATCTCCATGATTCTTGATATTCAAAAGATTGTTTTAATATCAAGGTTATCTAGGAGCTGAAAGAATTATTTTAGAAACCAGCATATGTGGAAGATATTGCGATATCTGAAACAATGTTTTGTTTACAACATGATAGAGTATAATATGGCAAAGTTTATTTTCTCATATTTGATGGGAACTTTCAAAAGGTTGGAGACGCTAGTCGTCCTAATCCTCCAAAAGGTTTTAGAGAGAAACATTATACTCGCAATTCACCGTTATAAGCTAAAGTAGCTTAATCATGAATAGTTCCATGATAAGGATGAATATTTGATGTAGGTAAAATGTTTACTACACTAAATGATTACTAAGGAATGGAATTTGAAAGAACACCAAATATTTGATGATGGTGATTTACTTCAAAGTGCAAGTCCAAAGACATTGATATTTAACTATACATGCTTTGGACTATGTGTCATGTGTATGGCTCCATTATTGATGTTGATAGATTCTTTCAAACAGAAAAGGAAATACTGAAAGAGAATCTCAGAAATATATGGCAGAAAAGAAAAGACTAGAATTGTTCATCATAGGTATATATAGGATATACATGTTATGGATATATTCTTTGCTTATTAAACAATGTGGTTCTTAAGTATTGGATACTGAATTTGTTGGTGTGAATCGTCATACGAAACAACATAATTCATGAACTACAATGGCCTAAGTAACTAGCAAAAGAATATGTGATGATGTTCATCAAGAACAAATAAATGGTTATTGTGTTGCTCGTTAACATTAAAGCTTGCCTACAAGATTTGTTTTATCAGGTATTATGAGAACAAAAGGTTTGTTTAAATAATTGCCGTAATCCATAAAAGATGAATCATTTACAAATCTCGTTGGATAAATCACATCCATAAAACTATTGCGAAACATGTCGAAAGACAATTGATAAGAAAGATCACTTAGGAAGTGACATCGCCGTTTAAATTATATTGGAAATAAAACATGAAGAAAATCCATGTGGATGTAATTTTGGAGTCTTTTGATTTTTGATCAAATGACGCTTGTGTAACTTTCCTAGAGATAATTAAAACTCCGTTCATAGGCCAAAGGGAACGGATGACTTGCTTATTGGAACTTGTACATATTGTTGTATGAAAGTCCATTATGTGCAGTAAGAGCAATGGATTTCAACTGCATATGCTTTCTCCGAAAACTTGAGTGAATATATGAATATTTAATTAATAAGGATGAAGTGTGAAATATTTGAAAATGTTCGAAGACTTTCAAGATGAAGTAGAAAATCATTGTAACAGAAATATAAATAGTTTTATGATAAGATCATAAAGGAAGATATTTGAGTTACAAATTTAGCATAACACCTAAGATTTAAGGAAACGTCCCATGGATTTGCATTTCCCGAAACACCATAAGAGTATGGAGTGTTCGAGATATGTAATGAAACCTTGTTTGACATGGTAAGATCAAAGGTATAATTTATAAAACTGCCATTATATTTTAAAGATTAAAAGCTTTAGAGACTACCATTTTTTCCACTGAAAAGAGCTCCATCATAATCCGCTGAAATGACACCATATAAAGTTATGGTTTGGGATAAAACCTAAGTTGTCCTTTCTTAAACATTGGTATGCTATGCATAAGAAAGATGTTTGCAACCAATATCGGATGAACATATCTTTGTATGATATTTCGAATAATCATTGAGTATTCCTCCATAACACCAAATACAAAAATGTTTTTCGCTTAGAAAGTCAAGTTTATTTGAGAAAGGAATTTTCTGTGAAAAGTTAAGTGGTAGGACAATAGAACTTTGATAAGGTTAAGAGAACCTTAACTATATGTGCAAAGTTGCGCAGCGCCAAAAAGTGTTCCGAAGGCAGCAACAATGCTCATGGCTCACGTGCCTCAAGGTTGTGGTCACGGAGGTCTAAGTTCCTATTGAACCTGGTAGGTCGGGTAAACAATCAAATACTAGGATTTGAAAGTAAATCTTGTTGTTTGACAATGATGGACCAACTATATACAAAGAAGAGGTGATGGGCCCTGACTCCGTCAAATGGCTTGAAGCCATAAAATCCGTGATAAGTTCCATACACGAGAAATCAAGCTTTGAAAATGAAAGACCCTCTGGAAAGGCGTAAGACCTTACAGTCTTATTTGGATCTATAAAGAAATAGACATGGATGTTTTCACATCTATGAAATAGTCGACATGTTTGGAAAGAGTTCACGACAATGTTCAAGCAGTTGACTATGACAAGATTTGATCTTTCATAGCGATATTTAGTCTAGATGGATTAATGTAGCAACCACTACATATAATTTTGTTATGTGGTAGTTGAATAAACAAAACAAGTTCTTCTAATAGAATGGTTACCTAGGATGTGTGCATGACACGGTCGAAAGGGTTTTGTTAATTCAAATTATGCTAAAAGCATATGCAAACTTCAATGGTTGAAGTAAGCATCGCGGAGTTGGAATATTTACTATGATAAAACTGTTAAAAGAGTTTAATTTCATCGGAGATGATGAAGATGCTTGTATTTGCAAGAAATTAAGTGGGAGCGCTAAGACATGTTTGAAATGGATCGTATGGGCACCTAGAGGGGGGGGTGAATAGGTGCTAACCAATTTTTAATACTTTTTCAATTTTAGGCTTGACACAAAGTAAATTCTCTAGATATGCAACTACGAGAATTTCCCTATATGTAACCCTAACTACTAAGCACGTAAAAGAGGAGTGAGGAAACCGTAGTGGAGCACGTGGAGACACAGGGATTTGTTTTACCGCAGTTCCTTCCTTGTTAAGGGAAGTACATCTGCGTTGGAGGGGTGGGCGGTTCTAAGACCACCACGCCACAATAGGCCTCACCCTATTCTCCGATGGATCTCACCACGAGAGGCCTGATCCACCTTCTCCACTATTGGATCCCTTCGAGGCGGGAACCAGTGCCTTTTACAACTCTATCGGGGCACACACCCACAACCGAATTGGGGGCTCCCGAGATGACAACAAGCTGCCACAAGAACAAGGTTTATCAATATAAACAAAAACGAGGATCTAGATATTTGCGAGAAATACTAGATCGAAGGTTCTCCAAATGAATGGAGAGGAGATGAAGCGCTTGATTGCTGATGATGAAGATCGAGTTCTCCTCCTTCGATTCCCCAAGGGATGGGGCCTTTGGGTGGATCTAGGTGGAGCACTCTTGGATGAAGCTTTCAGATCTGATCTGGTCTTTTTCGAGGTGAATCAAGAGTTCTGGCAGGAGGGGGAAGGCTGGCTTAAATACCCCCTCCCCAGATCTGACCGTTGCGCAACTTTGGGGGCTGGGGCGGATTATCCGCCCCCTGGGAAAACTCCGCCCTAAGGGCGGATTCTCCGGGGAAAACTCCGCCCCCTCTCTGGGGCTTGCGCCTTGGTGAAGCTTGGTGAAGATCTTGGGGGCGGATAATCCGGCCCCCCTGAGGGGCGGATTATCCGGCCAGGCCGGAAAGTCCGGCCAAAACTCCGCCCCCTATCTGGGGCTTGCGCCTTGGCTAAGAGAAGGGAGGGCGGATTATCTGGCCCCCCTGAGGGGCGGATTATCCGGTGGGGCCGGAAAATCTGGCCAAAATTCCGCCCCCCCTTCTGGGGCTTGCGCCTTCTTGGGGAGCGGGAGGGGCGGATTATCTGCCCCTGATGGGGGCGGATTATCCGCCCCTCAAAAACTGAGTCCTTTCCCTTTTTCTCATAGGTAGCTACAACACTTCAACACACATTAAATAATCCTTGATATTGTTATCTAACACACAAAACACTAGGGATTATAAACTGTTCTTTTAATCTCCCCCTTTTTGGTGTTAGATGACAATATTAGGATTTGCAATAAAACCGGCAAATGCCACCTAATAAAATAGACGCTCCCCCTAGATGTGTGCATATTTAAGATTTGCATTTGAATACAAATACACACACTAGAGAGAACACTACTTCCATAACCAAGATAATTGGAACAGGGTGGTTTGGGAAACAAGGTCATAACAAGGTCATACCACCGCGATGAGAATATAGCCGAAGCATACATAGATAATTCCATGAATCCATAAGCCATAAAATATGTCCATAATTCCAGAATTCCATAAGGTCCATAGTAGATAAATCCAGAATTCCATGAATACCAAACATAGTGGAGTACGACATAGTCTTACATAGACAAACACAAATAGCAGAAGAGTTCACGCTAGAAAAGGCACAAGAAAGCAAATAAAAACGACTAAAATCGAAAAGCTTGTGCCCGACCCTTGCAAATCCACGAGACCTAATAGAACTACTTCTCCCCCTTTGGCATCGAAACGCCAAAAAGGAAGAAGAGTGATGCTAACGCCCCTGGAGATCACTCCCCCTCATCCTCGTCGTAGTCATCCCCGTCCCCTTCCTCTGAGATGGTACTACACACCCAAATTTGCAAGAAACAAATCAATCAAAAGCCAAATGTGAGTGTGTTTTCCATAAGAACAAGAGATATGCAAGAAAAGCCAACGGGACCCATGAAAAACCAACTCTTCTCAAGGAAGAGGGCGGTGGCCGAAGCCACCATGTTGGAGCGCATGGCATGACACCGCGAAGATGTATCTTGAGTTCAAAACCAATGCTCATCGATGACCCACATATCACAAAATGATATTAAGGGAAATGATTTTACTTGCTTTCGGCATTATGGGGGGAGGGTTGGCCCAATCAATTAGGACCACACTCCCCCTATGTCTATGCCCGCATCTAAACCAAATACATGAAAAAGCGCAAGTGAGTGTGCAAGGGTAGTCAAGCCAAGCTCCTTGAATCTATGATATTTAGCTCATTCCTCAAATAACAGAATCTTGCTTCATCAAGAGGCTTCGTGAAGATATCAAAAAGTTGGTTCTTCGTGCTTACAAAGGATAGAGCAATATCTCCACGAGCAACATGATTCCGAATCTCTATATGTTTTGTTCTTGTATGCTGCACAGGATTGTAAGCAATTTTGATAGCACTTTCGTTGTCGCATAAAAGAGGCACTTTGTCACAATTGACACCATATTCCTTTAAAGTTTGCCTCATCCACAACAATTGAGTACACGCACTTGCAGCAGCAACATATTCAGCTTCGGCGGTTGAGAGTGAAATACAATTCTGTTTCTTTGATGACCAACACACTAGAGACCTGCCCAAGAATTGACATGCACCAGAGGTTGATTTCCTATCATCTTTGTCACCAGCCCAATCTGAATCAGTGTAGCCACATAGAGAGAAACTTGAACCCTTGGGATACCATAACCCAAAATTTGGGGAATGAACCAAATATCGGAAGATTCGCTTGACCGCCACTAAGTGGCTTTCTTTAGGAGCGGCTTGGTACCTTGCACACACTCCTACACTTAACACGATATCGGGCCTAAATGCGCAAAGGTAAAGGAGAGACCCGATCATGGATCGGTATACCTTTTGATCCACGTCTTTACCCTTGGGACTGAGCTCGAGATGACACTTGGTTTGCATTGGGGTAGCAACGCCATTGAGATCCGTCATCTTGAACCTTTTGAGCATGTCTTGGATGTACTTGGCTTGATTAATAAAGGTTCCCTCTCTAAGTTGTTTGATCTCAAATCCAAGAAAGAACCTGAGTTCACCCATCATGGACATCTCAAACCTGTCAGTCATATGCTTTGAAAATTCATCGTTAAAAGCTTGGTTAGTAGAGCCAAAAATAATGTCATCTACATAAAGTTGGCATACAAAAAGCTCCCCATTAACCTTCTTAGTAAAAAGAGTGAGATTGATTTGCCCAACTTCGAATCCACGGTCTAGCAAAAGCTCTTTAAGGTGCTCATACCACGCACGTGGGGCTTGTTTAAGGCCATAGAGCGCCTTATCGAGTTTGTAGACATGGTTCGGAAATTTGGGGTCCTCAAACCCCGGGGGCTGCTTGACGTATACTAACTCATGTAGAGGACCATTAAGGAAAGCGCTCTTAACATCCATTTGTTGTAATTTAAAATTATGATGGGCTGCATAAGCAAGAAGGATACGGATGGACTCAAGACGAGCCACAGGAGTGTAAGTCTTGCCAAAGTCAATTCCTTCCACTTGAGAGAATCCTTGAGCCACGAGTCGTGCTTTATTCCTCACAACAATTCCATTTTCATCCTGTTTGTTCTTGAAGATCCACTTGGTGCCGATAACATTGCGGCAATCCTTTGGCTTTTCTACGAGCTTCCAAACTTTGTTGCGTTCGAAGTTATTTAATTCTTCATGCATTGCAACAACCCAATCGGGATCTTCAAGAGCATCAAAAACCTTCTTCGGTTCAACCATGGAAATGTGAGCTTGATGATCACAGAAGCTTGCAAGTTCTCTTCTAGTGGATACTCTTCGTCGTAGATCACCAACAACCTTGTCAAGAGTGTGAACTCTTAGTTCAAGGTTCCGATCAGCACGAGCCTTGCGACGAGCCTCAATGTCTTTATTGTTTCTAGAAGGAGTTGATTCAATATTAGTATCCTTGTCTTGATTACTGCCTTGCCCTTGATCTTGGTCACCGTTACTGCCAGGAGATTGTTGCTGAAAATTTTCTTCAGGCCCGGATAATCTGCCCCCAGGAGGGGCCGGACTATCCGGCCTGGGAGGTGAAGTACCAGAACCATCTTCCCGAGAATCCCTGACAGGAGTTGGAGACCCAGGGGCGGATAATCCGCCCTTGGGGGCCGGAGAATCCGGCCTGGGAACTTCAGAGTTGTTGACTTCTCCTTCGGATCCTCTGGAACGAGTTAGAGTGCCAGGGGCGGATTGTCCGCCCCTTGGAGGGGGCGGATAGTCCGGCCTGGGACTACCAACTTGTCCAGAGGACAGATGATCTTCAGCAGATTGTGGTGTTGGTGCAGGATTGTCTCCAACAATAGGAGCTTGTTGATCTTGTGTAGATGAGGGCTCCACATGTGTGGAGCATTGTCCTTCCCGATCCGCCACAAGGGGTTCCTCAATGGGGCGGAAAAATCCCACACCCATTCTTCTTATGGCATCTTGGGGTATTTCAACATCTGCATCACAAACATCAACTTCCCTACAAAGGAGCCGTTATTTTCATCGAACTCCACACTACAAGATTCTACAACAATCCCAGTGAGCTTGTTGTAGACTCTATAAGTGTGGAATTCGGCACCGTAACCAACAAAAATACCTTCTAAAGCCTTGGACTCAAATTTTGACAAACGGACACCTTTAATAAGAAAGAAACACTTACACCCGAATACCCTAAAGTATGAAATGTTAGGCTTGTTACCGGTAAGTATTTCATATGGAGTCTTGTCCAAAATCTTCCGAAGGTAGATCCGGTTTGATGAGTGACAAGCAGTGGATATGGCTTCAGCCCAAAAATTGTACGGAGACTTGAATTCAGCTAGCATAGATCTCGCCATGTCCATCAAAGTCCGGTTCTTCCTCTCGGCTACACCATTTTGTTGAGGGGTGTACGCAGCGGAATATTGGTGTCTAATCCCCTCTTCGCTAAGAAACTCGTTTAAAGTGTAGTTCTTGAATTCTGAGCCGTTGTCACTTCTAATTGCCAAGATAGGAACATTGTGTTGACGTTGAACTTCATTGGCAAAGTCGATGACAGTTTGTTGAGTCTCACTTTTCAGCTTGAAGAAATATACCCATGTATATCTTGAGTAGTCATCGACAATGACCAAGCAATATTTCTTCCCACCAAGACTTGCATGAGAAGGAGGTCCAAATAAATCAACATGAAGTAATTCCAATATCCTCTTTGATGACACAATAGTCTTCCTCTTGTGGGGAGAGTCATGCATTTTTCCTTCAACACAAGCCCTGCAAACACGATCTTTGGCAAAAGAGACATTGTCTTTTAGTCCAAGGATGTGGCCACCCTTCTGGAGACTTTGCAAAGTTCTCATGTTGACATGGGCTAATCGGCGATGCCATAGCCAGCCCACGTCGGCCTTTCCGAAAAGACACATCGGACCCGAAGTGGTTTTCCCCGAGAAGTCCACCACATACAGGTCATTTTTGACGTATCCAACGAAAGCGACCTTTAGAGACTTGCTCCACAAGAGTACCACCAAATCATCATCGATAAAAACAGCAAAACCCATCTTGCCAAGGGCACGAACAGAAAGAAGGTTGTAACCAAGGGTCTCAACAAGCATGACGTCCACGAGAGAGATATCGTGGGTAACCACAACCTTGCCAAGACCCAATACCCGAGATTTAGACTTATCACCATAGGAGACTATGATATTATCATGATTTGGACGCATCTCCGTGATGATCTCCTTGCTTCCGATCATATGACTAGTGCAGCCACTATCCAGCACCCATTTCGACCCACCGGAAGCATAGCCCTGCAAGAAAATTACTTCTTGGTTTTAGGTACCCATTTTTCAATGGGTCCTTTCATGTTAGTAACAAGGGTCTTTGGGACCCAAATAGACCAAGCAATATATTCATCAAAAGGACCAACATAATAAGCATAAACATTGCCATAGTCATCACAAAAGAGTTCATAATTCGGATTGTGAGACCCTGCAAAACCAATATCATTAGTCTTGTCCTTTGTGACAATCTTCTCAGCAGTGCTTGTCTTTAATTGCACATTTTTGGTCTTGTTCTTCTTGGTTTTCTTCTTCTTGTGCTTGGTGACATACCCAAGTCCCTCTTTACCATGATTTGACCTTTGCTTGCCAAGGACTTCATCAAGCACACTTTTGTCCTTTGCAGTGATGTCCTTGATCACTTCTTTTTCAACACTAGCATTTTTCTTGTTGATATATGTTGAGTTAGACGAGCTAGGAGTATCATATTTGGCCAATCGACTTTGAAGCTGATCATGTGACTCATTGAGAATAGAGAACTCGTTTTTCAACGCCTTGTGAGCATTGTCAAGTTTCTCCAATTCTTCGGAGAGTCTATCATGAGCAGCCCCAAAGTCAATCCTTTCCTTCTTTAACTTATTTGCTTTGATGATAGAATGGTCACGTTCCTTAACAAGTTTAGTCACAATTTCTTCATGTGACTCTTCCATAGACTCGAGCTTCTCTTCAAGAGAGACCCGAGCTTCTTCTTCTTCTTCAAGAGCATTTTTTAGAGATGCAATTTCCATTGCATCCTCCCTTTCAATTCTGCCCTTTTCTTCGAGAAGTGCTTCGTTTTGGTCCAGCTGATCCATGAGAGCTTCAAACCGAACTTTGTGCTCACCTTGCAAGTTAGTGTAGAAATAATCCAAAGCAATAATCTCTTCTTTAACCTTAAGACTAGTAGGATCATCCATGTCTATCATAGTCTTGGGAAAAGAAGAGTTAGAAGTTACCTTGGAGCTTCGTGCCATGAGGCAAGTAGCATTCTTGTTGATGATGTTTTCGTTTGGAGAGTCGAAGAGAGATGTTGATGTAGATGTGGTGGCTATAGCAGCCACCTCTTGAGAGCTATCGTCCTCGTCCTCATCTTCACTCCCCGATGAATATTCTTCTTGAGCCACTAGAACAATCTTTGGTTGCTTCTTGAAAGGAGCATTCTTCTTTACAAACTGTTTCTTACGTGGAGCTTTTGATTTGTCCTTGAAAATGAGTCTTCCTCCATTATCCTCTCTACTTTGATATGGACACTCAACTACGAAGTGCAGCCGGTCACCACAATTAAAGCATGTTCTCAGCTTGGGACCATTTTCTTTTCTTCCATAGGCTCCACTCTTGCGATCTAGTTCAGCTTTAGCCTTGGCTGGATCTTTCCAAAAATTTCTTGCATAAAGAGCCAAGTATTGTCCGTGGATCCTTTTTATATCCTCGGGGCAGTCCAAACCTTCTACCGCATATTCATCATGATCAACCACACTAGTCTTCAAGGCCATGTTGACCCCCTTTTGCATTCCCATAGCTCGAGCACGAGCATCTTCGGCATTCTTGGCAGCCACTTTGAAAGCGGCCATTTCTTGCATAACCTCATTGGATGACATGAGGTGATAGTTATGCCTTCCTTGGAGACTTTTCAAATCTGTGGGCTCAAATGGCATAAGAGCACTGACATACTTGCGCTTGATCCAAGAATCATCAACATGAGCTGCACCGTGGTTTCTGAAGGTTGTGGCTATTGCCTTGAGCCTCATATACATGTCCTCGTGGTCTTCTCCATCCAGCATATAAAATCCTTCACCTTCATTGCTCAAGGCATCATATCTGTTCCTTCTCATACTTTCATTTCCGATGAAGAGCTCGGTGAGGGCATCCCAAGCTTCTTTAGCTGTGCTAAGATGCTGAATGTGCGGCATGTCTTTGTCACCCACACCAAGCTGTATCATGTGTAGAGCTGTAGCGTTGAGTTGGCTATCGACCACTTCTCTTCTTGTGAGATTGTTGGGATTTCCAACATGAAGACCATTTTCGATGATCTTCCACAACTCTATGGAGGAACTTCACACATGAGATTTCATCAAAAATTGCCATTGAGAGAAAGTAGATGCTGAAAGTTTGGGTGGATCACCCCTATTATGTATATGAGGGTGAGGGATAGGCGGATCAGGGGAATAAACATGAGAGACCTCATTGTATCCATCCTTACCGCTATCCTTTTTCGAGGAGGAGCTCTTACTAGTATCATTACCGACCACTTCGTTATCTTTGGAAACAGTTTTACCTGTTTCTTTGGATTGCGGAGTGGTATCCTCCGAGTTAGATGGAGGTGATGCTGCGGATGTGGAGAGACGCATTATCAATTGACGCATCTCTTCCATCTTAGCCTCCATTGAACTCACCAAGGTTGTTTCCAACGTCTTGAGATTGTTCATGGTGACTACCTCCGAAGCATCATCCCCATATACCTTGGAACCCATACTTCTCTTAGGCGGTTAAGCCCGAAATAAGAGCCGAGGCTCTGATACCAATTGAAATGGATCGTATGGGCACCTAGAGGGGGGGTGAATAGGTGCTAACCAATTTTTAATACTTTTTCAATTTTATGC
The DNA here is from genome assembly GCA_916181665.1 of Avena sativa. Lineage (NCBI taxonomy): Eukaryota > Viridiplantae > Streptophyta > Magnoliopsida > Poales > Poaceae > Avena > Avena sativa. The sequence continues at coordinate 364,339,749 of OV702297.1, read as the reverse complement.
TTGACACGAAGTAAATTCTCTAGATATGCAACTACAAGAATTTCCCTATATGTAACCCTAACTACTAAGCACGTAAAAGAGGAGTGAGGAAACCATAGTGGAGCACGTGGAGACACATGGATTTGTTTTACCGCAGTTCCATCCTTGTTAAGGGAAGTACATCTGCGTTGGAGGGGTGGGCGGTTCTAAGACCACCACGCCATAATAGGCCTCACCCTATTCTCCGATGGATCTCGCCACGAGAGGCCTGATCCACCTTCTCCACTATTGGATCCCTTCGAGGCGGGAACCGGTGCCTTTTACAACTCTATCGGGGCACACACCCACAACCGAATTGGGGGCTCCCGAGATGACAACAAGATGCCACAAGAACAAGGTTTATCAATATAAACAAAAACGAGGATCTAGATATTTGCGAGAAATACTAGATCGAAGGTTCTCCAAATGAATGGAGAGGAGATGAAGCGCTTGATTGCTGATGATGAAGATCGAGTTCTCCTCCTTCGATTCCCCAAGGGATGGGGCCTTTGGGTGGATCTAGGTGGAGCACTCTTGGATTAAGCTTTTAGATCTGATCTGGTCTTTTTCGAGGTGAATCAAGAGTTCTGGCAGGAGGGGGAAGGCCGGCTTAAATACCCCTCCCAAGATCTGACCGTTGCGCAACTTTGGGTGCGGATTATCCGCCCCCGGGAAAACTCCGCCCCAAGGGCGGATTCTCCGGGGAAAACCCCGCCCCCTCTCTGGGGCTTGCGCCTTGGTGAAGCTTGGTGAAGATCTTGTGGGCGGATAATCCGGCCCCCCTGAGGGGCGGATTATCCGGCCAGGCCGGAAAGTCCGGCCAAAACTCTGCCCCCTCTCTGGGGCTTGCGCCTTGGCGAAGAGTAGGGGCGGACTATCCGGCCCCCCTGAGGGGCGGATTATCCGGCGGGGCCAGAAAATCCGGCCAAAATTCCGCCCCCCTTCTGGGGCTTGCGCCTTCTTGGGGAGAGGGAGGGGCGGATTATCCGCCCCTCAAAAACTGAGTCCTTTCCCTTTTTCTCATAGGTAGCTGCAACACTTCAACACACATTAAATAATCCTTGATGTTGTTATCTAACACATAAAACACTAGGGATTATAAACTGTTCTTTCAATGTTTCTAATACATTATGTGGAAGACATATTGTTGATTGGAAATGATGTATCTTTTTATTGACACGGGTTAAGAATTTCATCTCGATGAAAGGCTTAGGCAGGACCTGAATATTTGGCATCAATGTCTATATGGATAAATTGTGACGCCAATATGGTTGTGCCAGAAGTACATAGATGATATATTTAATGAGTTCAATATAGAAACTACAAGAAAGGTTCTTGTTGCACAGGAAGGATTGAATAAAGATTTAAGTATTTTTGATATTTGATAGATAAAATCACAAAGAGTATTTTATCAATCATGCTGTGATGTGTACAAAACCAGATATGTCCTATACTCTAAATGTTATGAGCGTATACCAGAATGATTCATAATATGATTATTGGACGATAGTAAATATATTCTTATAATCTTTTAGAAGAACTAAGAATATATTATTTTGTAGAAGTGACAAATAGATGGTTAGTTTATTGGACTAAAAATATATTATACCCTAAAAGTATTACATTGATACTAATTTTGTCACAAAGTACAAATTAAGTTTATCTCTATCTAAACTAAGGGTGGCACAATATGATGGAAATTAAGTTCCATAATAGAATTGGATGACTTCCAAAATTAAAACATTATGACAGATACTACAACAAAAAGCCAAGTATATGACCGCTATAATAGCAGCAAAAGAGGGCATTTGTGTCAAGTAGTTTGTTATCAAACTAGGTGTGGTTCACAGCGGGATATTACTATGAAGAAATATTGTACGACAATATTATAACATGTTTTAACCCCAAGGAACTAAAGGTCTCACCAAAGGACCAAATTTATACAAAGCCATCTCATTAGAGGAGATATGCCCAAGAGGCAATAACAAAGAGGTTATTATCATATCTTCACGCTTATGATAAATGTTTACATACCATGCTATAATTGTATTAACCGGAAACATTAATACTTGTGTGATTTGTAAACATAAAAGAGTCCCTAGTAAAGCCTCTTGTTAAACTAGCTTGTTGGTTAATATATGATCATGGTTTCCTGATCATGAACATAGAGATGTTATTAACAACAGGGTCATATCATTAGGAGAATGATGTGATGGACATACTCCTATAGTTAAGAGTAGCATAAAGATCAAGTCATTTAATATAGTTCACTTGCTATAAGCTTTCTGATACATAGTAACCTAATTCCTTCGACCATGAGATCATGCTAATCACCATCACCGGAAGGATGCTTTGATGACATCAAACACCACACCGTAACTGGGTGGATATAAAGGTGGCATTGAGTGTTTGGAAAGTATGTGTTGAGGCACATGGATCAAGATTGGGATTTGTCCATCCATATGACAGAGAGATATACTATGGGCCCTCTCGGTGGAATGTCATACAATTAGCTTGCAAGCATGTTACTGGCTCACAAGGGATCACATATCACAGGAACGAGAAAAGAGTACTTATTGGTAACAAGGTTGAACTAGGTATGCAGAGATACCGACGATCAAACCTCGGATAAGTAAAGTATCGTGAGACAAAGGAAAATTGGTATCTATGTAAATGGTTCATTTGATCATGAAGTAATCGTAGAAATATGTGGGAGACATATGAATTTCTAGATTCCTCTATTGGTTATTGATCGGAGAAGAGTCTCGATCATGTCTGCATAATTCACGAACCGTAGGGAGAAACACTTAAGGATTCGATTTTGTTTAGTAGATATGGAAAGTGAGTAAAGAGACCGAATGTTGTTCGGAGTCTCGGATGGGATCCGGGATATCACGAGGAGATCCGGAATGGTCCGGAGAATAAGATTCATATAAGGAAAATCCAATTCCAGAGTTCGGGAATGGTTCCGGTGTTTTCATCAGAATGTTCTAGAAGGGTCTAGAAGGTTCACCGATCCGGAAGGGGAAGGGTACATGGATGTGTCATGACAATGTGGAATGGTTACATTATGTCCTAGGTCACTTGGTTGGACACTTGGAAGAGAGAAATCAAACTCTAGTTTGAAAGTAAAAAGGCCAGTTTGAAAAAGTCAAACTGGGACAATAATTTCCAAGTGGGGGAAGAGAAGGAAACCTGGGGAGAGAAGGTTTCTCTTCCCTCCTCCAAACCACCGGCCAGCAAGGGAGTTAGGGCAGGACTCTGCTAGCCCTAGCCTCCCCTCCCACCTATAAAAGAAAGGAAGGGACGCCCCTCTCCCTACACCTTGCCCCTTAGCTGGCGCCCCCTATAAACCCTAGGCCAGCTGCCGCCCCCTTTCTAGATGCGGCTGCCCTAGATCTCCTCTAAACCGCCGTCTAGCTAAACCCTAGCCGCCGGTTACCTCTAAACCCTTCGGCCCTCTAAACCCTAGATTGCTAAGGTCCTCTCTCTACTCCACCATACTCGCTCCGGCTTAGGCGAAGCCCTACGAGATCTCCCCTCTACTTCCGACACCACGCTATCGTGCTGTCGGAATCGCGAGGAGAGAGCTACAACCTCCGCTGCCTGCTGGAACAAGGAAGAGGAAGGTCTTCATCGAGTATCGTACGTGTGACCGACTACGGAAGCGCTGTAGGAACACAGCGCCGAAAGGATTGTCTACGCGATCTTGAGATCGGCAAGTGAACGACTACATCATGCGAGAATCTGCTCTCGTTAATCGCTTTGGATCTTTGAGGGTTAGTACTCTATCAACTTGCACCGATCTAGTAGATAGATCTTGGCTTGATCATAGATTAGATCTTGATTGTATGTTCTTGCGGTAGAATTTTTTTGTTTTCCTTGCTACGAACCCCTACATAAGTTTTCCTTTTTGTCGCACAGATAAGTCATTTTCTATTTTTCGAGCACAAAATAGGGTCGTTTTTTGAAGGTTTTTTCGAAATTATTTAATTCAAGATGTTATTTAATTCAATAAAATATTTGTTTTATAATAGAGTATCCTAATAGATTTATATTATAGATTTTTTTCTGCAAATTTTGGTATATGATACATATTTTTCATCATTACAGAATAAAATATATTGAAATAATAATATTAATAAATTAAAACTCTAGTATGCAAAAGATATTATTTAATTCAAAAAATATTAGTTTTATAACAGAGTATGCTAATATATTTATATTATAGATATTCTTTTATGAAATTTTTGATATATGATACATATTTTTTATCATTACATAATAAAAGATATTGAAAAAAGAATATTAATAAAATAAAGCTCTAGTCCCGGCTGAAGCCTCCAACTTGGACTAGAGGGTCTTGGCGCACGATCGAAACGACGCAGCCGAAAATACCTCTAGTCCCGGTTGAAGGCTTCAGCCGGGACTAGAGCCCTCCCCTTCTAGTCCCAGTTGGTGGCTGGAACAGGGACTAGAGGGTGGACTAGAGGGTGTGGATATAAATATCCACCCCTCTATCTCCCAGTTCGAACCACGAAACGGGACACCCTTATAACCTCTGACGAAGCTGACGCTGCCGCCAGGCCGCCTCTCCCCGGAGCTCTCGTCCATACCCGTGCCGCTGACGCCGTCGTGCTCGCGCCGTCCGTGCCCGCGTCACCACCATTCGTCGCCATGCCGCCGCCCCGCGCGTACCCGTCCCCCGCACGTTGATGTGCCGCCGACACCGCCATTCCCGCACCGCCCCTCACCGGAGCCACCCTCCGCCCCGCGCGCGCCCGTCCCCCGCACGTCGCCCGTCCCTCTCACTGTAAGTTCCGATTTTTTTGTTTAGTTTAATTAGTTATATATTGTTTAATTAGTTAGGTATTATTTAATTAGTTTATTAGTTAGATATTGTTTAATTAGTTTAGTAGTTATATATTGTTTAATTAGTTTATTAGTTAGATATTGTTTAATTAGTTTATTAGTTACATATTATTTTTTGTTATTATATATTATTTTTGTTATATATATTGTTTAATTTTTATTTTAGCTAGATATATGTTGTAACATGTTTTTATTTTAGTTAGATATATATTGTTTAGTTTAGCGATATTGTTTAATTTAGGGATTTGTATTAATTTTGTTAGTATAATATTTAGGGATTTGTATATAATTTGGTACTATTATTAAGGAATTTGATAGTATTAATATATTTTGGTAGTATTTAGGGATTTAGGAATTATTACTAGTATATTATTTGTTTAGCATTACTTGCTACTTTAGGATATGCCTATACCGCCTCCTCCCAAGTTACCTTACGAGATGAATGATGAGGAAGCCAAAGCGATCAGCGATGCCCAAGTGAAAGCCTTTTTTGCACCCAAAGTGCCCGAGCCAAAGCAAATATTTGATCTGAAAGCCAAAAAGTGGGCTAAGGTATTTCTTGAGCCACCATCGCAATATGATATAAATAAGGCTGATGACTACAAACGTTGTCTGATGAGAATTCGTAAGAAGAATCCAAGAAGTACTACTGCAAGCAGCAGGAAAAGAGATGTTGACCAACTCGGAATGCAGGCAAACCAATCGATCGCCCCACTCAAGGTGTTACCCAATATTGATCATGAGAATATTATAGCAATGGAATTTGCCAAAGGTGCTAGTATTACGGTTGATCAAGCGCTAGGTGGGCATATCCCCAAACATGAGGAAATAACATGGAAATATGAATACGGGAAGACTCTAGTCAGACCTAATGAGGTCGAGCTTCTACCAACACAAATGCGAAGACTGCATGAGTGGTACAAGAAAGTCTCTAGATGCGATGAACAAGATCAATTGTGAGCTTTGCTTATGAGAATTACAAGTGAGCATTTTAATGGTGAAGACTAGTTGCAAATTTATTTTGAGAAATTCTATATGTTATTAAAACAAGATGCCCCTCGATTTGAGTCTCCTCGCTACCTATTGTCTGTAAGTGGTTCATTTATTTCTATGATAAAGTCTCTAACTCAGCTCGTTCATTGCATGTAATTATCTTCACTATGCTATTATGCAGAATGGAGAGCGATGAATGTGACCGAAAGAAAATATTTTACACTGGGTTCATCGACCCACACCGGTTTAATCAAGCATTGCTAAGGAAATACTCTAAGGACACGGAGTGTAACTTGCTAAGAGCCTTATCGAGGCAACATTACAAACAAATAATATTGTTTCCCTACAACTACAAGTAAGAGTGTTACTGCCTTATACAGATTCACTTAATTTTGCTAAGTGTAATTGATGAGTTACTGACATATATAAACGTGCGCAGTTATCACGGGATTCTGCTAATTATTAAAGTTGACGCTGAAAGAGTTGAAATCAAGGACTCACTAATAAGAGACGAATCAGAGTACGCATTCATTAAAGATGTGCTCTAGAGGTAATTTCATTCATTATCGCACTATATCGGTCTCTTTCGTTCATATACATACATATATATATATCCTGAGATATCAAGTAACTAATAACTCATTTATTCTTTATATTTTGCCGGGCAGGATTTGGAAAGCTTTCACCAATGCTACGGTTGGTGAATTTAAAGATGAGCTTAGTTTTCATCGGGTAGATGTAAGTACTACAAGCTAGATCCGCGCATCTCTTCAATTCTAGTTTTAATACCATTATATCATGCTCGATTATTATTTGATTGAATTCTATTCTCGTAAAGTGCGAGAGGCATCCACGAGGGACTAATTTGTGTGGATACTTTGTGTGCGAGTACATTCGCTCGGAGGTCAATGAGCGGGACGGAGGGACATTTGTAGAAGTACATGAACAATATATTCACAAATTATATTGAGTGTCATTCATAATATTTGTTATGACTATTGATATTCATATTGATATCCTTCTTTTATATATAGTTGGAAAGATTGCGGGAGAATATCCAACAAAGGGAGCGCCTGGTAGCAATTCAAGAGGAATTGGCGGTATTTATTGTTGACCATGTCATACACCTAGAAGGAAAATACCACACCTCCGACTTCTAGTGATTTAATGATCCTGTAATCGAATAGACGGGTTGTGATCTCCATTTGTTCAAATTGTATATATGTAATGTAGAATTATATCTATATAATCATGACGATGTTGTGTGTAATGGGTTCTTTCATTGCATGTCACTTTACACCAAAGCAACCCTTCTCTACCTATCCTCCTGCCGCGGCAGAACCCCCATTCGGCTACCGCCGCAAAAATCGGCCCAAAAATTCTGCCGCGGCAGAAACCCCCATCGGCTATCGTGGTAGAAAACAGCCCCAAAACTCTGCCGCGGCAGAAACCCCAGCGGCTGCCGCGACAGAAAAAGGCCTCAAAACTCTGCCGTGACAGAAAATATCTAGTCCCGGTTCGTGATACGAACCGGAAGTAAAGATCCTCCACCCCGCACACTTCTACGCGACCACGTGCAGAACATCCAGTTCCGACTCGTAACTGACCCGGGACTAGAGGTTGGGACCTCTAGTCCCGATTCTGTAGTCCCGGTTGCAAAACCGGCACTAGAGGATGTCTAGGACTTGAACTTGAGGCTCGATTTCCACTAGTGTCACTTTCCAAATACCCGCAAATGCTTCCTTTGGAACCAAGGGTGTACCAAGTTACCAAATAGATTCACATGGGCCCTTGTGCATACGGCATACATATAGGAATAAGGATTTTTTTATAGTTAACTTAATGTGAAATAGTGCTGACGTCAGCATGACATCAGCGTGACGTCAACCACGTGTTGTTCAGGAAAACTTTTGAAACTTATGAAATTTATAAAAAAAATTGTACTATTCACAAACCGTTTCAATGCTTCATTTTTTTAACTTTTGAAATATTTTTATACTGTTCACATTCTGTTTCAATGTTTCAATAATATTTTAGTCTATTTCAATTAGTGACGTCAGCATGGCGTCACCCATGTGCGGGCTGGAAAAAAATAGACAAATGCACCAATCTTAAAGTAAAAAAGGAAGGGTAGATAAGACTACTTTACATGAAATTAACTTTAAAAAGGAAGGGTAGAAATATTTTACATATATACATCGCGTAAATTTTGTCTTACCTCAAGAGTTGAGAAGAACGTAAGAAAATATAGCATGTCATAATTTTTTTGTTTACATGCCGTATAAAAATACGACGTAAAATGCATATTTTTAGTGGTTTTTACACTATAATTACTCACAAACTATTTTTATGTCAATTTTTTTGCGTCGTGGATGAATATAAACATAATTATTTGTATACAAAACATAAATTTCTAAATATAACAACATAAAATTATATTGGGTGTAAAATAACTATTCTATACCCTGGATGCCGAATAGGGTTTCTATATATATATATATATATATATTATATATATATAGGGTAGCGCTATTTGACCCCCAGGGTGTAGAATAGTTATTCTACACCCACCCTTTATCTTTAGAACTGTATATTATTTTTACATCGCGTAAATTTTGTCTTACCTCAAGAGGTGAGAAGAACGTAAGAAAATATAGATATTTCATAAATTTTTTTATTTACATGCCGTATAAAAATACGACATAAAATGCGTATTTTTAGTGTTTTTTACACTATAATTACTCATAAACTATTTTTTTATGTCAATTTTTTGCGTTGTGGATGAATATGAACATAATTATTTATATACAAAACATAAATTTCTAAACGTGACAACATAAAGTTATGTGGGTGCAAAATAACTATTCTGCACCCTGGGTGTCGAATAGGGTTTCTATAATAATGGACTGCACACACCAATAACAATAATATAATGGATCAACCTAGCACATGTGTCCCACAAAACAGAACCCCACAAACCGCACAAGGACTTTTAGAAAACAATCCTCTACAATATCATTTGCCCACAAATCTGTGTGCTTATATACTTTGGTAAGTGGTAACCACCTTCTTCAACATCCAGGTACCGTCTTCACACCTTTGTCATCTTAGCTCTTTCTACATCATGTCCTAAGCCAATAAACGATTACACAAGCTAATGATTAGAAATGAAGTATTACTGAAAAAAATGATGCTTAATAATCACATCATGTTTAGCTCCCACGTTGTCCAGCCCACAAATGCTCCACTCCAGCACATAGTATCAGATTTCGCTCACTAGCAGGGAAAGAAAATAGCATGCATACACATGCCATGCGAAGTGTTGAGTTTAGTTAAAAACGTCATTTTTCAAAAAAAAAATGCCCCAACTATTGTCACTATTATCGGATGGTTTTTTAGTAGGGGCAGGCACACAAAACCACGACAAGACCCCTCTAGCTAGCGTACAACCGAATAACAACTGATCTAGTATTTCCTTATAGGTACATTAATACACTGGTCATTTCCAGTCTAGCCTCCTCTCTATAAGTTGTTTGGTCAAGATGTTATTTTGAAACTTGAGCCACAAAACTTGAGAAGGGTCCTCAAACTCCACATGAATCTAGCCACATATAAGGGCTGTAATGCAAAATGTAGCAAGAGAAATTGATCATGTCTCGTCATAGAGCAGGAAAACCTTAGGCCCTCTTTTCATTATGTAGAATTCTAAAACACGGGAGTAAGAAAAGACACATGGGTACGATAAGAATGCACTTGTTGTAGAGCAACAACCTAAGAACAAAGAAAAAATTTGACATGAACCGTTTGACTCGCGTGATTGCGAATGTTAGGATTTATTTTAAACATGTAAATAAGATAATCCTCTGCTGTAAACCGTCACGATGATTCTTCCGTTTCCACCGCCTCATGAACGAACACGACCTCTCTCTACGTCGGTTCGATTGTATAAAAACCGGATCATCGATGAAATAAAGTAACAGTTGGATTCATTTACTATTCACATCAACACGTTATCAGCACCTTTGTTCTACCGAGAGCACAAGAGGCGAACTCCGGCGATCACAGGAGTAGGACGAACGAAAAGGAAGAAGAAAATAAAATAAATCTTCTGAAAATCCAATGGAGGAGGAAATTTGCTTAGCGGACAGTGGTGCCTCTAACACAATATTACGGGAGGTTAAATACTTCCAAACTCTGAAAAAGAGTAAGGGGAGTGTCATAACTATCAGTGGTCGCGATACCGTCATTGTTGGTTCTGGTCAGGCCATATTTACACTCCCGAATGGTACAAAGCTTATGATCTAGGAGGCATTATTGTATCCGGATTCAACTCGTACATTGCTGAGTTTTAAGGACATCCGGAGTAATGGCTACCACATCGAAACTCATGAAGATGGTGAGGTTGAAAGCCTACTCATAACTCAGAAAAAGGGTTCCAAAAGAAAGACCCTTGAGAAATTTCCTGCTCTATCTTCTGGATTATATTATACATACATAAAGCCAGAGCCACATTTGGCGTATAAAATAATTTTCCAAAATCTTGATAAATTCAAGATATGCCATGATCGCTTGGGTCATCCTGGTGTGGGGATGATAAGGAAAATTATTGATGGTTCTATTGGACACAACATAACGGTTGTCAATTTCCCTCAATCCTTGGATTTTGTTTGCACTGCATGTGCAACTGGGAAATTAATCACTAGACCCTCATACCTGAAGGTCAAGAATGAATCACTAAATTTTCTTGAACGCATTCAAGGAGATATATGTGGTCCGATTCAACCGTTATCGGGACCATTCAGATATTTTATGGTACTCATTGATGCATCTACAAGATGGTCAAATGTGTGTCTCATATCGGCAAGGAACCATGCATTTGCAAAGCTGATTACTCAAATCATAAAATTGAGAGCTAATCATCCTGAACATAGGATAAAATCCATCAGAATGGATAATGCTGCTGATACTGCTTAGCTTTGGGCATAACTATGGAGCATTATGTACCGTATGTACACACACAAAATGGTCTAGCAGAATCACTTATCAAGAGGATCAAGTTGATAGCAAGACCACTCCTACAGAATTGTAATATCCCAACTTTATGTTGGGAACATGCGCGGTGTTACATGCCGTGGAATTGATACAAATTCGATCAACTGCATACCATACGGCCTCCCCGTTGCAGTTAGAACATGGAAATCAACCAATTATTTCCCACGTTCGAAGATTCGTTTGTGCTGTGTACGTGCCGATATCACCACCTCAGCGTACATCGATGGGTCCACATAGAAAGATGGGTATTTATGTGGGGTACACTTCTCCGTCGATTATAAAGTACCTGAAGCCTCTAACAGGGGATCTTTTTACAGACCGGTACCTGATTGGATCTTCGATGAGGATAATTTTCTGGCATTAGGAGGAGAAAAGGACCACAAAGAATGCCGGGAAATAGATTGGAATGTTGAAGGCATTCAGTTTTTAGATCCACGTACGAATGAATCTGAACTGGAGGTTCAGAGGATCATAAATTTGTAAAATATTGCAAATAATCTGCCAGATGCATTTACTGATTATAAAGGTGTCACTAAATCTCATGTTCCCGCTATGAATATCCCAGAGAGAGTTAAGATAGCAAAGACCACTCAACTGCCCAAGAGGGAGAGAAATCTGGACAAAAAGGACAGGGCTTCTAAGAAGCATCCGCGGGGAATGAGGATCTCTCAAATAGTAAATGTAGGTCAACCACGGGTTGAAGTTCAACCAAGTGTTGAAGAAAGACACCTAAAGGATGTTCATCATCCAAGGCCCAGCACAAGTGCGCACACAAATATATGTGTTGGGACATCGGAACACCTCGATTCAATCGTTGAGGGAAATCACGATGAGTCTGAAGATATTGAAGAAATTTCCACAAACTATGTTGAATCAAGAGAATCGTTCAACATAAAGTCTACAAATGTCGATATATTTTTCTCCTCAAAGATTGCAGATGACCTGGCATTGGACCGTGAACCTAAGACCATGGCAGAGTGTATGAAACGCTCGGACTGGTCCAAATGGATGGTTGCAATTGAGGATGAATTGCGCTCGCTTACCAAGAGAGGGGTATTTACTAAAGTAATACCTACTCCTCACCACGTTTTCCCCGTAGGGGCAAAATGGGTTTTTGTTCGAAAGAGGAATGAAAACAATGAGGTGGTGAGATATAAGGCGAGGCTTGTAGCACAAGGGTTTACATAGAAACCTGGCATCGATTACGATGAAACATATTATCATGTGATGAGTGGAATAACATTCCGATACTTGATATCGCTGGCAGTGCAAATAAATTTGTATATCCAATTGATGGATGTGATGACCGCATATTTATATGGGTCGCTGGATACAGATATCCACATGAAAGTCCCTGAGGGAATGAAGATTCCAGATCCAAAGGCTGATCGCAAAATGTATTGCGTAAAGCTACAGAGGTCATTATACGGCTTGAAGCAGTCGGATAGAATGTGGTACAACCGACTAAGTGAGTTCCTTTTACAGAAAGGGTACTTAAATGATGATGATTGCCCATGTGTGTTCATCAAGAAATCTACTGATGGATTTTGTATAATCTCTGTGTATGTGGATGATTTGAATATCATTGGTACTACACAAGATAAATGAGGCTAGTAATCATCTGAAGACGGAATTTGAGATGAAAGATTTGGATAAGACCAAATTTTGTCTTGGTTTGCAACTTGAACATTTTTCTTCAGGAATATTAGTTCACCGGTCTGCTTACATCCAAAAGATATTGGAGAAATTCAATCTGAATAAATCATACCCATCTAAAACACCTATGGTTGTTAGGTCTCTTGATAGAGATAAAGACCCTTTTAGACCTAAGGATGACGATGAAAAGATATTGGGACCTGAGTTCCCATATCTTAGTGCAATTGGTGCACTAATGTATCTAGCAAACTGCATAAGATCTGATATATCGTCTGCAGTTAATCTGTTGGCTAGGTACATCGCATCGCCAACGAAAAGGCATTGTATTGGTGTGAAGAATATTCTAAGATATCTTCAGGGCACCAAAGATCTTGGTTTGTTCTATCAGAAAAATCAAGAGAGAACCATGGTGGGGTATTGTGATGCTGGATACTTGTCAGATCTCCGTAATACCAGATCACAGACTGGATTTGTCTTCTTACATGGAGGTACAGCTTTCTCTTGAAAGTCGACAAAGCAAATATTGGTGGCTACGTCTACGAATCATTCTGAGATAATTGATTTGTATGAAGCATCAAGAGAATGTGTATAGCTTCGCAGAATGATGAACTTTGTCCAAGGTTTAAGTGAGATTGGTTCGCTAGAATCGCCCACAATTATCTATGAAGATAATGCTGCTTGTATTGTGCAGATGCAGACAGGTTATATTAAGATATATATTACAAAGCATATTGCTCCTAAGCTATTTTATCTCCATGAGCTACAAAAGAGTGGGAAAATAAATATTTTGCAAACGAAGTCATGTGATAACCTCGCTGATTTATTTACCAAGTCCTTACCAAATTCGTTGTTTTATAAATATGTACATGAAAATGGTATAAGGAGACTTCGTGACTTGCAGAGTTCAGGGGAAGAAATCTCCCAGGTTAAGGTCTGTTGAAGATCATCACATCTTCGTTATTATACTCTTTTCCTCTGTGAGTTTTTTCTAACGGTTTCTTACGTAAGGTTTTTAACGAGGCAATATCAGTACAAGCATGGATGACATATGTCATTTTCTTCTTATTTTTCCACCGGGTTTTTTGAAGAAGTTTTTCATGGCAGATTGTATATTTTTCTTCTATTTTTCCCACAGAGTTTTTGGAGGAGATTATTCCCAGGATGATCAGTCGGAAGGACAAGCAATGATTAGAGGGAGTGTTAGGATTTATTTTAAACATGTAAATAAGATAATCCTCGGCTTTAAACCGTCACGACGGTTCTTCCGTTCCCACCGCCTCACGAACGAACACGACCTTTCTCTATGTCGGTTCGACTGTATAAAAACCTGATCATAGATGGAATAAAGTAACAGTTGGATTCATTTACTATTCACATCAACGGTGAAAACACAAAATTGTGCTCCTAGTGTTGTTACAACGCTCGCTACCTAAGTCTCATCACGGACAGATACAATGAGGGTCGGCGCGATCCTACATAAAACCTGAGCTTTTATTGGATGCCAAATTTCCTAGTACAGTTTTTCTCAAACTTGAAGGCGGTAATGTGAATGTGAATCAAACTAGTGCTCCCTCCTTCATGGTTTGCAGGACGCACTACAAAAATCTCACGGACCTAGGCGTGAACGTATTGGCTAAAAATTAGGCCTATTAGTGAGTGGTAAGGCGCATGCATTGGTGGGAGACTGTTGCATGCATAGAAAGTTGGGAGAAAAGGTGACACATTAATTAACAATTAATTCTTATGCGCCTAGGAACATTGTAGTTTTGGAAAAACCCAAATTTGATTAGACGCACTGCAAACCGAGAAGGAGGTAGTACTACTTTCCCCTGTCTCCACCAACCACCATTTTGTTAGTATTACGCTACAGTAAGTATTATTTTCTTTGAGATATGATTGCTCGGTTTAAAGTGCCACAAGGTTTACCCAAGGAAAAGGACTAACGAAAACCACACATAAGGCTAAAAACTCTCTATCCTGAAGAGGGAACAAAACGTACTATGGTGATCGATCGATCGCGAGCGTCCCCAAACATAACGTGACTACGTGAGTGTGTGTAAATGCGGCTACCTAGCGAAACCCCCTGCTGGCCCGACATTCACTCAGCATCGCAATACGTGTCACCGCGCGAGCGGAAAAGTGGCCGCCACGTACGCCAGCGGGCAGCACTCATTTTTTGCTGTCGGCCCTCCCCACTCTGGCCAGCCATAAATCCTGGCCGTCCAATTATGCGGCAGGGATCATGTGGGCGCGCCGCACACACGTGTCGGAGCGGCAGGTGCGCTGTGACGGTTAAATGCTCCTGCTACGTTGGAGCAACCGTGATCATTGTGCACAGCGCACACCGAGTGAGATATGCACACGCCGCGAGCACATTATCACAGTGGTGTATCGGGAATCTGCATGCGCCATGCTACGGCGTACGATAGCACGTTGAGGATACTAGCTAGCTGCTCCGGTAGAATCTACTCCGCCGTTTTAACATTTAGATGTTTTATTTTTTTAAAACACATGTATCTAAATGTCTTTAGTGGGGCAGTTTCACTCATTTTATTCTAAACCTATATAATAACATATACTTATAAAAAACTAAACCATTTTGCAATCTGGAATGGAGGGAAGGGACAGGGGACGTGTTGGATCCTCCACACAAGAACCTGCTGGTTATGGATATATGTCCTCTGGCACAGTCAATACGGCATTGATTCATGAGTAGGTTATGGCATTGATCCGTCCATGGATGCGCATGGTAAGGCTGGGAAACGTGTTAAAACTTAAAACCCGCTCTGTATCCGGGCAGGCACATCATCATCATGAGAGATGAGACTGATCGAACAGACCGGACCACGTTCTATAGGGGGGGGGGGGGGGGGGCGTAAGACTAATTAACCTCGCACCTCCCTGAAATTAGAAATCCACGTACGTACGTACGACTGATTATTGGGTTGTTACACCAGCCTCCTTTAGACGGTTACGTACAACTGGATCGAGCAGTTAGCTGCTCTCGCGGACCCGTGGTTCTGAACACGGACGGAAAAGCAGGCCACACTAGCTGTAGTGTAGTACTACGTACGTACCTGCTGGGTGTATCCGTATAGCGTTGTATATATCGCCATATATATGGTTGTATCTGTAGATCAGGCGTTCACGCTTGGCGATCGAGTTGGCAGGCGCAAAGGCAACACACTGATCACATCAGTGCACCGACGATACCGTCTCTCTTTCATGTGATGATGAGGTCGACATGTGGTGAAACCGTGAAAGTGGTAGAGAAACTCTGCTTGCTGTTAGCTAGCTAACCCGAATGGAGTCGTCCGGTTATGAGTGGTGGACCCCAGATTGGTCAGATTCGCGGTTAGCGTTTGTTTCCGGGAGACGCATGACCGAAGGAAGGCCAAATTAAGTCCCGCCGGTCACCGGGAGGATCGGAGTAGTAGGTCAGGATCGCCAAACATGACGCTTGACGTGTTAACGCAGCTATTGCTATGGATAGGTCAGGATCGATGATTCTAGATAGGACAGGAACTACTTTATTCAAGTACACCGGCCGGAAGGAGTAGCATGCAATACATAGTACTCTATCCGATCCATATGAGTTAGCATGGATTTATCTAGAGCGGATATATCCAGTACTAAAACATGTCTAGATACATTCGAATCTATACAAAATCCAAGTCAATTAATATGGATCGGAGGAAGTAGTAGAAAACCACTAGTGAAAACGAGGTCTTTTGTTGATCCCGAAAAAGGGCTTTAACACCGGTTCATCTACGAACCGGTGTTAAGGGGGGGCATACCAGCGTGGCCCCTGCGGCAAAAAAGGAGCCCCCCTTTAACACCGGTTAATGCCACGAACCGGTGTTAAAGGACCCTGCAACAGTGGCCCGGTCAGCCCCCCCCCCCTTTAACACCGGTTCGTGGCATGAACCGGTGTTAAGGGAGGGAGGGCTATATAAGACACCACCCCAGCCCACACATACCCCACTCTTCCATTCTTCCTCACTATCTCATTTTGGAGCCTAGCAAGAGGGTGTGAAGAGTGCTAGTTTTTTTTTTATATGCACAAGAGGTGTTCGGTGAAATGCCCGAGAGCTCAAAGTAAGTTTTCTTGTTGCTCTTTCCGTCTCGGTCGAGGTCGGCAACTATCCTTTCATGTGTCATTGATGTACTATATATATAAATGGTCATCTCCCTATTATTTTTTGATATATACTACATATTAATGCAGATGGACCGGCAATGGATGTACGGTGACCGCCGCACTTCCGAGTACATTACGGGCCTCCAAAATTTCATCGTTGTGGCTAATGCAAACCGTGGTCACAATGGTTTTATGTGCTGTCCGTGTGTTCACTGTCAGAACAAGAAAGACTACTCAAATACCAGAACCATTCACGCCCACCTGCTTCGATCCGGTTTCATGCCCAGCTATAATTGTTGGACCAAGCACGGAGAAAAAGGGGTTGTGATGGAAGACAACAAAGAAGAAGAGGATGATGACAACTATCATAATATGTATCCTGAATATGATGATAATGCAACGGGGGTAGATAATGAAGATCAAGAGGGAGCAGATGGGCCCGCTGATGACGATCTTGGTCGGGCCATTACTGATGCAAAGGAAGAATGTGAAACTGAAAAGGAGAAGGAGAAGCTGGAGCAGATGTTAAAGGATCACAAAACATTGTTGTATCCAACTTGCGAAGATGGCCACAAAAAGCTAGGTGCCACACTGGATTTGCTGCAATGGAAGGCAGAGAATGGTGTGACTGACAGCGCATTTTCAAAGTTGTTGGTAAAAATGAAGAATCTTCTTCCAAGAAATAATGAGTTGCCCGACAGTACATACCAAGCAAAGAAGGTTGTCTGTCCTCTAGGATTAGACGTGCAGAAGATACATGCCTGCATTAATGACTGCATCCTCTACCGCGGTGAGAAGTACGAGAATTTGGATGCATGCCCGGTATGCACTGCACTGCGGTATAAGATCAGACGAGACGATCCTAGCGATGTTGAGGGCGAGGCCCCTAGGAAGAAGGTTCCCGCCAAGGTTATGTGGTATGCTCCTATAATACCACGGTTAAAACGTCTCTTCAGAAATAAAGAGCATGCCAAGTTGTTGCGATGGCACATGGAAGACCGTAAGAAAGACACGATGTTGAGACACCCTGCTGATGGGTCACAGTGGAGAAAAGTCGAGCGAGAGTACCCGGACTTCGCACGTGACGCAAGGAACTTAAGGTTTGGTCTAAGTACAGATGGCATGAATCCTTTTGGTGAGCAGAGCTGCAGTCACAACACCTGGCCTGTGACCCTATGTATCTATAACCTTCCTCCTTGGTTGTGTATGAAGAGGAAGTTCATTATGATGCCAGTGCTCATCTAAGGCCCGAGGCAACCCGGCAACGACATTGATGTGTACCTAAGGCCATTAGTTGAAGAACTTTTATAGATGTGGGCCAAACCAGGTGTACGTATGTGGGATGAGCACAAAGGGGAGCCATTTGACCTACGAGCATTGCTTTTCGTAACCATCAATGATTGGCCTGCTCTTAGTAACATTTCAGGGCAGACAAACAAGGGATACAATGCATGTACACACTGTTTAGATGAGACTGAAAGTGTATATTTGGATAAATGTAAGAAGGTTGTGTACCTAGGGTATCGCTGATTTCTTCCGAACCTGCATCCAGTAAGAAAGAAAGGCAAGCATTTCAAACGTCTGGTAGAACCCCGGAGGAAGCCTGTTCTCCGTACCGGTGAGGAGGTATTTGGTATGGTCAAGGACCTAGAAGTAATCTTTGGAAAAGGTCCTGGCAGTCTATCTGTTCCGAATGACGATGCCGGACACGCGCCCATGTGGAAGAAGCAATCTATATTTTGGGACCTACCCTATTGGAAAGTCTTAGAGGTCCGCTCTTCAATCGACGTGATGCACGTGACGAAGAATGTTTGCGTGAACCTGCTAGGCTTTCTAGGAGTGTATGGGAAGACAAAAGATACACCGGAAGCACGGCAGGACCAGCAACGTCTGAAAGCCCCTGAAGAGCCTATGCATCCTGAGAACGAGAAGGGTAAACGATGCCACTTAACTCCTGCCAGCTACGCTCTTACCAAAGCAGAGAAGGAAATCTTTTTTGAATGTCTGAGCAATATCAAGGTCCCGTCTGGCTTCTCGTCGAATATAAAGGGAATAATAAATATGGCAGAGAAAAAATTCCAAAACCTGAAGTCTCATGACTGCCACGTGATTATGACACAATTGCTTCCGATTGCATTGAGGGGGCTTCTACCTGAAAATGTTCGAGTACCCATTGTGAAGCTATGTGCATTCCTCAATGCAATATCTCAGAAGGTAATCGATCCAGAAAGCCTACCAGGGTTACAAACAGATGTGGCCCAATGTCTTGTCAGCTTTGAGTTGGTGTTCCCACCATCCTTCTTCAATATTATGACGCATCTCCTGGTTCACCTAGTAGAAGAGATTGCCATTCTCGGTCCTGTATTTCTACACAATATGTTCCCCTTTGAGAGGTACATGGGATTCTTAAAGAAATATGTTCATAATCGTGCTAGGCCATAAGGAAGCATCTCCAAGGGCTATGTAACAGAGGAGGTCATTGAGTTCTGTGTTGATTTTATTCCTGACCTTAAGGCGATTGGTGTTCCAGAATCACGACATGAGGGGAGACTATGTGGAAAAGGCACCCTAGGATGTAAAGCAATGATATGTAGGGACAGGCATTCTCTCAATCAAGCACACTACACGGTTTTACAAAGATCTATCTTGGTTGCCCCGTATATCAATGAACACAAGAATTTAATACGCCTCAAACACCCGGGGCAGTCTGATGAATGGATTGTAAGTGAACACATGGCGAGTTTTGGCGGCTGGCTGCAAAGACTTCTCACGAATAACACCACTGTTGGGGATCAGCTGTACTTGTTGGCCAGGACACCATCTTCGACTGTATGTACTTTCCAAGGGTACGAGATAAATGGGAATACATTTTACACGATAGGCCAAGATAAAAAGAGCACCAACCAAAATAGTGGTGTCCGCTTCGATGCAGCAAAAGACAATGGGCAGAAGACCACGTATTATGGGTTCATAGAGGAGATATGGGAACTTGACTATGGACCTAATTTTAAGGTCCCCTTGTTTCGATGCAAATGGGTCAAGCTAACAGGAGGAGGGGTTGAGGTAGACAAGAAGTAGGAATGACAACGGTGGATCTCAACAATCTTATGAAGGTAGACAAGAACTTAGACGAACCATTCGTCCTAGCCAATGATGTGGCTCAGGTTTTCTATGTGAAGGACATGTCCTCCAGACCAAAAAAAAAAGAAAAATTATGCAAACGAATACATCATATGATGAGCCAAAGCGTCACATAGTTCTTTTAGGGAAAAGAAACATCGTGGGAATCGAGGACAAGACAGACATGTCAGTAGATTATAATAAGTTTGATGAAATTCCGCCCTTCACAGTGAAAACTGACCCAAGCATTCCGTTAAGTAAAGAAGATGCTCCATGGTTACGTCTGAAGCGATCATAAGGAAGGACATATGCCAAGAAGTTCATGCTCATATTATGTAACTCTAGTTCATGTTTTTAATATTAATACATGTCTTGAGTGTTAGTCATGTTTTGTGGATGGACCGGGACTATGAGAAGAAGTTGTCCCGATTCGTACTTACCATTAAGATCTGATCTTCAAACACGCGCGGTCACATATTAGGGAGTGCCTCTATGACCAGTTTCTTGGAGATGCCGGAGGACTGGGCTCCGTCGGCATCTCCCTGAAACTGGTCGTAGTGGTGTCCCTGCTCTCGAAAGGAGGTAAGGCATAGCCTCAAACTGGCTGGAGGACTGGACTCACAAGGATGCCTATTTATAGTACAAGCACCTCGACATAGTGTCGACACTTACGAAATAATGTCGACACTCACCCCTATTATTAGTGCTGACTCGTGTTTTGTCCCGATTGGTGTCTCCAACCGGGACTAAAGGTTCATCTTTAGTCCCGGTTGGTGACACCATCCGGGACAAGGTACACGTCGCACGATATAATGTCGACACTCACCCCTATTATTAGTGCTGACTCGTGTTTTGTCCCGGTTGGTGTCTCCAACCGGGACTAAAGGTTCATCTTTAGTCCCGGTTGGTGACACCATCCGGGACAAGGTACATGCCGCACGACATAATGTCGACACTCACCCCTATTATTAGTGCTGACTCGTGTTTTGTCCCGGTTGGTGTCTCCAACCGGGACTAAAGGTTCATCCCGCCATTTTTCTTCCCGCCATTTTTCTTCCCGCCAGTTCTTCCCTCGAGTTCTTCCCGCTAGTTCACTATATATATATATGTAGGGTTGGCCTCCATTGTCATTGCACATCTCTAGACTCATATCTGCAACCTCATCACTCTTTCCCATGGCTTCCACCGTAGCACTAACCCCCAGGGAGGCGGAGGCGCTTTGCGCCTCGAACTACTCCTGCCCGCCGGGCTACTGTGTCCCCGTCGGCTGGATGCTGAGCGTCGGAGGCGTGCCGGTTCCTCCTGTCCCTCTAGGTGTGGTGCGCCGGATGGCCATCACGAACCACTACTACTTCGAGCTCACGCCGGAGCAGCGGAGGAATCCCAGATGGCATCCTGACTATTTCCCTACTTGGGAAGCCTTCTTCGTGGATCGGCGTGAGAGGGCGCTCGCCAGGCACGAGGAGGACGGCCCACCTCCTCCTAACTTCAACGAGGCCGGCCGTCGGCTATGGTGGCACGGTCGGACTCTCCAGAGCGTCATGGCCTATGACACTGCCGCCGACTCTAACCCCCGTCTGCGCTACCCTCAAGTCCAGCCCACGCGCTACCCTCAAGTCCAACCCACGCGTACTCTCCAGAGGTTCAATTACGGCGACCCCGACGATGACAGCGATGACGGCGGCGGCGAGTACGACGACTACAATGGCGACTATTACAGGTGTAGGCAGGAGCATGACTGAATCACTCCAACATTCTGAAACAAGTTCGGCCGATTGTTACTTAATCTGGCCATGTATCTTAATTTTCAGTTCTTTTATGTATCTTAATTTTCAGTTCCAGTTCGGCTTTATGTAACTTACTATTAGTTGCATTCTCATTCGAGGTTGACAATATGCTATTTTATCAAAAAAACAATGCAAGTTGAGCGAGGCTTGGCCCCGAGCTAAGAATCATCATGCCTGTTGTTCGACAAAGTTTGTCGATAGTTTAAAACGGGGATAAAAAATAAAAAAAGATCGAAACAGTGCGAAACCTTCGCGTGGTGTTATATTATGTGACATAGTTAGAAGGAAAAATCTCAAACTTGGTATATTGATTATGTCTCGAAAAAACCTTCACAAAATGACCTATCTCATTCGAGGTTTCTTGGCTTTCGGGTCAAATGACCAATGTTATGGCTAGAATCAAGGCATAGTTTGTGATAATATGGCCATATTGTGCATACATGTGCATCATGGCATGGCAAACAATGTTGCAAGAGGAAGTTTTCTTTTTTATCGCACCAAAAAGGCATTTTCCATTTTCCGAGCATAAAAACGGATGGTTTTGTGAAGCAACCACCAAATGGCTAATTCAAAAAACCACCAACACATTTTACAAAAATACTAGACCACCTTATATGCACAATGTACCAACAGGGGGATCTGAAACCTTTCCATCCATCTCTGGTGAAAAAGACAAATTCCTACCGAATCGGCAGGAAGTGAGTCAGATATGAACTACAGGTACATGATACGATGCTCATGATTTTTTACAAAAAATCATTTTTAGGTTCACAATATGCTATTTTATCAAAAAAAAAACAATGCAAGTTGAGCGAGGTTTGGCCCCAAGCTAAGAATCATCATGCCCGTTGTTCGACAAAGTTTGTCGATAGTTTAAAACGGGGATAAAAAAATAAAAAAAGATCGAAACAGTGCGAAACCTTCGCGTGGTGTTATATTATGTGACATAGTTAGAAGGAAAAATCTCAAACTTGGTATATTGATTATGTCTCGAAAAAACCTTCACAAAATGACCTATCTCATTCGAGGTTTCTTGGCTTTCGGGTCAAATGACCAATGTTATGGCTAGAATCAAGGCATGGTTTGTGATAATATGGCCATATTGTGCATACATGTGCATCATGGCATGGCAAACAATGTTGCAAGAGGAAGTTTTCCTTTTTATCGCACCAAAAAGGCATTTTCCATTTTCCGAGCATAAAAAACGGACGGTTTTGTGAAGCAACCACCAAATGGCTAATTCAAAAAACCACCAACACATTTTACAAAAATACTAGACCACCTTATATGCACAATGTACCAACAGGGGGATCTGAAACCTTTCCGTCCACCTCTGGTGAAAAAGACAAGTTCCTACCGAATCGGTAGGAAGTGGGTCAGATATGAACTACAGGTACATGATACGATGCTCATGATTTTTTACAAAAATCATTTTTAGGTTCACAATATGCTATTTTATCAAAAAAACAATGCAAGTTGAGCGAGGCTTGGTGAGATTCAAGTGTATACAAAAGATGCGACATTTAAATATCCAATCAATTCAAAAATGTTAATACAAAAGATGCGGCATTAAAATATGATTTGCTCTAATAAAATAGGGTTAGATTTATTTTTAGATGCTTAATATTTCTTATGTTCAAAGTTTTAGGATTTAACAATTTATTTTTGTTTGAATTGAATAATCAAAATTTATATGTAAGTGTTTTAATAATTTTGAAAATTTTCATGTAAAGTAAATATAAAATGATTTACATGAATGGATAGATATTATTTTTCTGAAAATTATGATATATTATTCATATTTTTCTGAGTTGAAATGAAAAAGATATGAATTTTCTAAATTCATATCCTATTTTTTGAATTAAAAATGCCCCTTTAATGCATGAAATAAATGCCCCCCCTTTAACACCGGTTCCAGACACGAACCGGTGTTAAAGGGTGGGGCACATTTATTTCGTTTCGCGCGCGCACACCCCCCTTTAACACCGGTTCGTGGCTGGAATCGGTGTTAAGGGGGGGTAATAAATGCGCGCGCGAAACGGAATCCCCCCCTTTAACACCGGTTCCAGCCACAAACCGATGTTAAAGGGGGGGTATTAAATTCGCCTTCCCCTTCCTTTCTTCCCCCCTGAGCCAGATCGAACCGCCACCGCCACCGTACCGCCACCGCGCGCGCGCCATCGGAGCAGAGAGAAGCGCCGCCACCGCCACCGCCCATCGGAGCAGAGAGAAGCCACCGCCGGCCGCCACCGCCCTCAGAGAGTGAGGGAGGAATCATCCGTGGGTGCCCTGAATCGTCGGCCCTGTCACCCACCTTTGTCCGTCGCTCGCCATCGACACTGCCGGCGTCCCCGACCTTCCCCGGCCTCGTCGACCCCACCATCGGCTTCCTGGTGAGCCTCTGGTGCTCAGGCACATCTTCTCTTCCTTCCTCACGGTCTATATCTCGCCTCCGCATCGTGTAACCGCCGCCGACCGCCGCAGTTCCTCCTCGTTCTCTGTTCTCCGGCGACCAAAAAGGGCAGGCGCCGCCACTACTAGGTCCGCCTCGACCTCCTCTTTCCAACCAGCCCAACCACAAGTCCCCGCGTGTAGCAGATCGACGGGAGCAAGATCGACCTGAGAGGAGCTCCATTGCTGACGTCAGCGTGATGCAATAATCGTTTTCTTTTTCTTTTATTATTTCTGTAATTATTTCAGTGAAGAAAATACCTGACATGTGGGCCCTATCTATAAGCGATAAAAACATTTCCATAAATGTTTTCTAATTAAGAAAATTGTTTATGTAAATTCCAAAAATGCAAATGGTTTTATAATATTCCAAAAAATATTTTAAAATGAAATAATTTAAAATGCAATTATTTTATAATGCATCCGCGTGCAGAGAGCAGAGAGCAGCCGCGCCGGCGCCGCGTCCAGCCCTCGCCGTCGGAGCCGCCGTCCACGCCTCTGCGTCCGGCAGTCATCGGCGGCACAATGTGAACAATGTGTCAAAGCTGGCGGCACAATGTGAACAATGTGAACAATGTGTCAATGCGGCAGCCGTCCACGCCTCTGCGTCCGGCAGTCGTCATCTGTGAACAATGTGGGGAATATGTGTGATGTATAAAAGATGTAGTCGTGTATTCATATTTGAGTAAATTTTCTGATGTTGTAGCATCGATAATATTGTTTACTTAGTGTTGGTGGTGAACTTGATGGTCAAAATCGGGAAACTCGAAACTAAGATGACATATAATTATGGAGGGAGTAGTAGTATAGATAGGGTGTCAAGCGGGGCGGGTTCACGGGCAACATAGTTTCACCGGATAATATAAATTGTACTACATGCATAGATTAAAACTTATATACAAATTGGACCTATGACTCATCCTGATTAGGGTTTCGACCCCTCGGAACTCGTTTAAAATGATCAAGCATCCTTAGGGTTTTAATTTCATTTGTATATTTATTTGTGTATTTTTGTATGAATAATATGTATATTTGTGTATGAATCCAAGTCTACTTGAATGTTTACACTCTTACTCTAGATAATATTATTGTTTTAGAAACTATGGATCCACTTAGTAGAAACCTTGAAGAAGAAGAAATAATGGAGAACATTATTGATGAGGACACCTCACAATATCTGAACTTGGAGGGACATGATGACGACAGCTCAAGTACTAGTCATGGAGAAGATGAAGACTCCGGTGAATGAAATTTAGTGGTTACAAAGTCCGGCAAGGTATATGCATTGATTAAGCCTCTGCTGACTTCCACCAACAATCTTCTTCTACATGTATTAATTAACGCTTCTTTCTTCTTTTAGCCCTCTGGATCGACCAGCCAGCAACCATCTTCTTCTATGAAAAAGAGGAAGCGAGGCGCGAGCCAGCGGTTGAAAGATCGTGCAAAGTTCACGATCGAAGCAGTCCGTGTTGATGGCAGACCGATGGAGCCCAAGAAGGCCGCAGACAAATTTGTACGTCAGGCTGGAGTTCTTGTTAGGGACCAAATCCCAATCATAATTGAAAATTGGAATAAGCCAAAGAAGGGCAACGGTACCTTTGTCGATGAAAGATCCAAAGAAACGCTTTGGAATTCGTTGTTGGTAAATTTCACCCTTCTGCCAGAGGAGGATGAAAACAACCCGGTTATAAAGGAAAAGGTCAAAGAGTGGACTCTAAAGAAGATGGCTGACGCTTTCCGCAACTGGAAGACAAAATTGAACAAATTTGTCAAAGCTGGCGAGACTCCAAATTTCAAAGACGCATATTATGCGAAGATAAGACCTCACTGGCCCAAATTTGAGACATATAAAAAAGTGCTATAGCTAAAAAGAGGTCAGAAACCAATACGCTTAATGCCCTGAAGAAGGAATATCACCAGAGGACGGGGTCAGGTGGCTACATATCTCAGAGGCCTAAGTGGGAGGAAGCTGAGAAGGCCCTGCGCGCTAGAGGGATCACACCCCAGACAGATGGGTGGGACCTACGTGCAAAGACTTGGTTCTACGGAATCGGGGCAAGGTTGGACCCAGAAACAGGATTGTGTATCTTCCCAACCCTCCTTGCCAAACCCGTCACTGAACTCATCACGGCATACGAGGAAACATCCGCCAGGACCTTCCATCCCGACAGAGAGAATGACCAGCTCACACGCGCCATCGGTAAAAAAGAACACCCTGGACATGCACGAGGCACAGGGGGTATGACGTGGAAGGATGGGTTTGCCGAGTGGAGCGACTCTTACAGATGGCGCGGCAGAAAAGAAAAAGAGCGTACAGAGCGGATGACACAGATAGAACATGCACTTGCGGCGCTGCAGGCGCAAGTGAATGCACAACAGAGCCATCAAGCTACCGGCCCATCTCAGCGGCACGAAGAGCCTGCATTGGAAGTTGCCGGCGGCCCAGACTCTGCGCGGAAAAGCAGTGTGGCTTCCACGGAGAACGTGCAGCCCACGCTTGAAATGACGGGTCCTCGATACCCCGTGGATGAGATCACGGAGAGAGAACACGCTGAGCTGCATGTGAGATTAATGGGCTTATCCATTAAGGTGGCTGCCGGCTATGCCTTACCTCCTGTAGCTGGTGGAACTTACCACTGCCGACCGATTCTAGATGGCTATGCTATTGTCAGGGTGGATGAGGTTGTGAAGGAATATGAGGAAGCACAGCTTGACCATGCTACAGGTGAAGGGGAAACTCAACTCAAATTTGCAGTGAAAACAACCATTCTTTGGAAGAAGGAACACATCGTGCTTCCAAATTGGAGGTCACTGGCACCCCCGCCGTCTCCGCAGCGTCAGCAATCTGAGCCGCTTCAGCTATCTCCTGCGCGGCAGCCATCTCCGGTGCTTCAGCCATCTCCTGCGCGACAGCCATCTCCGGCCCGTCAGCCATATCCGGTGCTTCAGCCATCTCCTCAGCGTAAGCGGAAGAGCACTGCCACGAAGAGCATCAGTAGCACTGCCACAAAGAAATCCGCAGGAAACTGTATGCCAAAGAGTTCAAAAAACTACGTCCCGCAGCCTTCCGCCAAGCCATTGCCGGTTTTACCGTGGAATCGCAGCGACGAAGAGACCAATAGGATCTCGGAAGAACAGGTCAAGAAATTCTTTGCACCTAGACGGGCCGAGCCAAAGGAGAAAATAGATCCGGCGGTGGTGGAGAAGTTTTACAAAAATCTTTTGAAACCTGAAACCCCACTTGTGCCAGACTACGAGCGCCAGATTTTGAAGGCGGATGCAAGGCGCCGTAGGGATACTGAAAGTAGCAGTCGTGAGGCACCCCATAAAACAGTTCCCATGCTCGGAGAGCAGGAAAACCAATCATGTGCCCCGCTCCAAATGTTCGACACACGGGATGCTCCTCCCCTAAATGATTACGAGGCAGAGCTACAAAGAAAGGCCAATGAGATGGGGATGACTTACATTGCATACTTGAACGTCATGGGAGACAACTTGCCCAAATGCGATGCCAACCCCATACAGCCATGGAAGTATGGGAAGAATCTCGTCAAGAAAGAGGAGCTCAAGAATCTACCAACAAAGATGCGAAAATTGCACAAGTGGTACCTTGATTTCTGCAAGACGAGAAAAGAAGAATGGATCACGGCGCATATAAGAGATGAGATTTTCTTCTGCGGAGACGACGGGATCGACTTCAACATTCAAGACTTGCATTTTCTATTCAATCAGAAGGAACTCGACAAAGCTGCCATCAGCCTTTATTGTGTGTAAGTACTATTTCTGTAATTTATATCTCATCTCATTCACTTCATTAATTGCATGTATATATATGCTCACCATATATGTATATACTATTATGCAGGAAAAAGGTTATGGAATGCAGGAAAGGAGGCCCTTTTGACATTGGGTTCGTTGACCCAAATAGAGTTCATGAAGAAGTGGTAAGAACCAAACCCGAGCAAACAGAAGATTACTTGCTAACGTCTTTACTGAGACAACAAACCAAAAGGGAAATACTATTGCCTTACAACTTCTCGTGAGTACTGTTACCCTCTCTCTTGTACACATTCTATTTCGGCTTACTCGATGTTAAGTGTAACTGATGATGAGTTATGCGTGCGTAGGTTCCACTTTATTCTACTAGTCATTCAACCCGACTCAGGAAAAGTCCTTGTCATGGACTCGTTACGAAAACAAAAAGAGATATGGGCAGAATTTAGAGAGATGCTCTATAGGTAATTTCAATCATATTATCGCACTAGATCGGCAACTTTCGTGACAACAAGTAATTAATTACTCCTCTATCCATTTTCTTTGCCGGACAAGGTTTGGAAAAGGTTCACGGGCAGGGCCGTGGGTGAATGGTCAGAAGAACTAAAATTTGTAGACCAAAATGTAAGTAATACTAGCTAGCTAGGTCTGCGTATCTCTTTGATTCTGCTTCCAATTCCATTATATCATGCTTTATTGATTATTATTTTGATTGAACTCTCTATTCTCGTAAAGTGCGCGCATCAGGGACACGGCAATAACTTATGTGGGTACTATGTTTGCGAGTTCATTCGCAACACAATATGTGCGACGGGCCAAGCCGCACTAGAACAACTTGGAGTAAGTAAACAAAGTCCACAACATTATTTTATTACCATCAATTGTGTTGAGTTTTATTCTTATATATATATTGACGGCCCATTCTTCATATATATTCAGATCAAACGGATGCGGGACCAACTCCTACCATTTGAACGCATACGAGCCATTCAAGAGGAATTGGCGGGGTTCATACTTGATGAGGTCGTCACGCCTGGCGGAGAACTCTTTAGATATCCACCAAAATGAACGATGACGATGTATGTGCCGATGACGATGTATGTGCCGATGATGATGTATGTGCCGATGACGATGTTTGTGTATAATAATAATTGCTTAATTATTCATGTACTCGTATGTACCGATGACGATTTATGTGTATACCGCTCCCGATCGATTCCCCCTCCCCCCCTCCCGCAGAAATACGCCCAGAACGGGGCAGAGGCAGAAGTCTACCGTGGCAGAGATTTAGGCCGTTTTCCTGCCGCGACAGGAAAACGTCCTAAATCTCTGCCGCGGCAGAAGAACCTTTAACACCGGTTCCAGCCCCGAACCGGTGTTAAAGGGGGGGCTGAGGCCTGCGGCAGCCCCATGTGCGCCACCCTTTAACACCGGTTCATATAAGAACCGGTGTTAAAGGGCCCCCCCCTCTAACACCGAACCCTCAACAGCGGTTGAGGAACCGCTGTTAGAGGGCCCTCCCAACCGGAGTTAAAGGGAGGGCTCTGCACTAGTGAACAAAGCGACAGATAAAATGTCCTCTTTTACCGAAAGGTCAGTAATCATTTAATATCGAAGCCATGGTTGCTAAGGCTGGTCACAGTGGATAGTAACTTATTTTACTTGTCTAAGTTACTATACCTTCATAGTGGTAGTAACTTAGGGTATTATTTTGTAGATTTATTTTATATTGGTAAGTGTGATATGATGGTAATATATTATTTTATTTTATTTTATTTATCTCTCTTTATTAATTGCTTGTCATGTCATCTTTCTAGTCTAGATGGCATCTATGTTACCACACTATGAGCAGCCTAACTGTGCAAAATTAAGAGTTGCAGGGAATGTAATACGAGGAGGATGGACAAAACCTGTTGTTGCTAGTGTTTATAAACTGAATGTAGATGCAGCATTTAACCCAGATTCAGGGAGAGGAGCGGCCGGGGCAATTATAAGACTGGTCATAGAGAGAGTATTATACTACTAGTATCATGCATATAATACTAGTGTATGATATTATCTTTACAGTGCATGGTATCATATGATAGTATCATAGTAGCACTATAATGATTTGTAGAATCTCAATGTAAAATTGTGTATAAGATTTACATGTATTAGAATTTCTAGTTTTACATGCTATGATATGGTATCTACCTATGATACTCTAACCTTCTCTTTCTTCATTCATTGTTGTGTCACATTAGATTTTTGCCAACATGACATGCATGATACTAGTTATGATACTCCCACTAGAATTAGCCTAAGAGACTCCATAGGTAATTTCATAGCCGCATGCTGTGATGATGCAATCGGCAGCAATGGAGGCCTTGGCCTTGCTATCGGGTCTTAAACTTGATGATCAGTTTGGAGCTCAATCTCTATCAGTGGAGTCAGATACAATGGGGGGTGTTGGAAGCTGTCCATAACCCGTCAGAGTATAGAAGGGCTGGAGCGGTGATTATTGATGATTGCAGACAACTACTAACGTTGCTTGGCAGGAGGACGACTCACAACGATCGAACACTGCCCACGAGAAGCAAATGAAGCCGCGCATTCGCTTGCTCGCCATGGTATTGTTTAGGGTGTTCAGGGGTTTTGGTTCGATGATACTCCCCTTTTCTGTGTTCGGGCGAATAACCAAACATGATCACGTAGCACGTACCGTTCGGTTGTCGTAGTAGAAACTTTGGGGAGGACTGATCGAAGTAGACGTCGACGAAGACGGCGGTAGGCAGCACCGCCCGACTTGGATGGAAGATGACCCATGATGAAGAACTTGAGCAGTTGCGCGGAGCGCTTCCCAAAAACCTTATTCGCCCTCTCCCGCACAGGATCACAAGGGCGAGTGGTTTCGGAGACCTGCTCTTAGTAACCTTTCAGGACAGACAAACAAGGGATATAAGGCATGCACCCACTATTTAGATAAGACTAAAGGTACATATTTGCATAAATGCAAGAAGGTTGTGTACCTGGCGAATCGACGATTTCTTCCGACCAATCATCCCGTAAGAAAGAAAGGCAAGCATTTCAAAGGTGAGGCAGATCACCGGAAGAAGCCTGAACTCCCTGCTGGTGATGATGTATTTGGTATGGTCAAGGACATAGAAGTAATCTTTGGAAAGGGTCCCAGCGGTCAATCAGTTCCGAACGACGTCACTATAGGACACGCACCCGTGTGGAAGAAGAAATCTATATTTTGGGAGCTGCCATGTTGGAAAGTCCTGCGTGCCCGCTCTTCAATCGACGTGATGCATGTGACGAAGAATCTTTGCGTGAACCTGCTAGGATTCCTAGGCGTGTATGGGAAGACAAAAGATACACCAGAAGCACGGGAGGACCAACAAATTATGAAAGACCCAAAGAACATGCATACACATAACAAGACGGATAAAGGACGTCACTTAAGTCGTGCCAGCTATGCTCTTACCAAAGCAGAGAAGGAAATCTTTTTTGAAGTCCTTTATAGTATCAAGGTGTCGTCGGGCTTCTCATCTAATATAAAGGGGATAATAAATATGGCAGAGAAAAAGTTCCAAAACCTGAAGTCTCATGACTGTCACGTGATTATGACGCAGTTGCTTCCGATGCATTGAGGGGGCTTCTACCGAAAAATGTTCGAGTACCCATTGTGAAGCTGTGTGGATTCCTCAATGCAATATCTCAGAAGGTAATCAATCCAGATATTCTGACAAGGTTACAGAAGGATGTGGTACAATGTCTTGTTAGTTTTGAATTGGTGTTCCCACCATCCTTCTTCAATATTATGACGCATCTCCTGGTTCACCTAGTGGAAGAGATTGCCATTCTCGCTCCGGTATTTCTGCACAATATGTTCCCCTTTGAGAGGTTCATGGGAGTCTTAAAGAAATATGTTCATAACCGTGCTAGACCAGAAGGAAGCATCTCCAAGGGATATGGAACAGAGGAGGTCAGTGAGTTTTGTGTTGACTTTATTCCTGACCTTAAGCCGATTGGTGTTTCTGACTCGCGGCATGAGGGAAGACTAAGTGGAAAAGGCACGCTGGGAAAGAAAGCAATGATATGTAGGGACGGGGATTCTTTCACTAAAGCACACTACACAGTTCTACATAATTCCACCTTGGCAGCTCCGTATATCGAGGAACACAAGAATATTGTACGCTCCAAAAACCCGGGGAAGCCTGAATCATGGATTACAGATGAACACATGAAGTCTTTTGGTGGTTGGATGCGGACACATCTCTTGAATGACACCATTGTTGGAGATCAGCTATACTTGTTGGCCGCGTCACCATCTTCTACTGTATTGAATTTCCAAGGGTACGAAATAAATGGGAATACATTCTACACGATCGCCCAAGATAAAAAGAGCACCAACCAAAATAGTGGTGTCCGCTTTGATGCAATAGACGAGAATGGACAAAAGGACGCATATTATGGTTACATAGAGGAGATATGGGAACTAGACTATGGAGTCTCTTTTAAGGTCCCTTTGTTTCGCTGCAAATGGGTCAACCTGAATGGGGAAGGGGTAAAGATAGACCAGTTGTACGGAATGACAACAGTGGATCTCAACAATCTTGGTTATAGAGATGAACCATTCATCCTAGCCAATGATGTGTCTCAGGTTTTCTATGTGAAGGACATGTCCTCTAGACCGAAAAAAAGAAAAAAAATATGCAAACGAATACATCATTTGATGAGCCAAAGCGTCACATAGTTCTTTCAGGGAAAAGAAACATCGTGGGAATCGAGGACAAGACAAACATGTCAGAAGATTATAATAAGTTTGATGAAATTCCGCCTTTCACAGTGAAAACCGACCCAAGCATTCCGTTAAGTAAAGAAGATGCTCCATGGTTACGTCTGAAGCGATCATAAGGAAGGACATATGCCAAGAAGTTCATGCTCATATTATGTAACTCTAGTTCATGTCTTTCGCGGTTTGTGGCCTTTAGTCCCAGTTTTGTAGTCTCAGTTTTTAATATTAATAAATGTCTTGAGTGTTAGTCCCGTTTTGTCGCTGGACCGGGACTATGAAGAAGTTGTCCTGATTCGTACTTACCATTAAGATCTGATCTCCAAACGCGCGCAGTCACATATTAGGGAGTGCCTCTATGACTAGTTTCTTGGAGATGCCGGAGGACTGGGCTCCGGCGGCATCTCCCTGAAACTGGTCGTAGTGGTGTCTCTGCTCTCGAAAACCATCTTGCAGCTTGTAACTTCTCTAACTAGATCAATACGCCTCGGAGCTAACTAATTTCACATATTAGGGAGTGCCTCTATGACCAGTTTCTCGGAGATGCCGGAGGACTGGGCTCCGTCGGCATCTCCCTGAAACTGGCCGCAGTGGTGTCCCTGCTCTCGAAAACCATCTTGGAGATGCCTCAAACTGGCTGGAGGACTGGACTCGCAAGGATGCCTATTTATAGTACAAGCAGCTCGGCATAGTGTCGACACTTACGAAATAATGTCGACACTCACCCCTATCATTAGTGCTGACTCGTGTTTTGTCCCGGTTGGTGTCTCCAACCGGGACTACAGGTTGATCTTTAGTCCCGGTTGGTGACACCATCCGGGACAAGGTACACACCGCACGACATAATGTCGACACTCACCCCTATCATTAGTGCTGCCTGGCCTAGCCTGCCGAAATCGTCCATCCCGGGTAAAAAGGACAAATGTCTGCCGAATCGGCAGGAAGTGGGTCCGGTTTGTACTACAGGTACATAATCTATCGCCCGTGATTTTTCGAAAAAATCATTTTTAGACTCGCAGTATGTGGTTTCTTCAGAGATCCAATGCAAGTTCTAACGATGCTCGTCCCCTATCTTCATGCACACCGGTTCGACCATAGTTAGAAATTCAAATAATTCAAAACGGGCATAATAAATTCAAAAAAAATCCGAACAATGAAAATTCTTCGTGTGGTGTCATATTATGTTACATAGTTGAAAGGAAAAATACCAGACTTGGTATATTGATCATGTTTCGAAAAAACCTTCACAAAATGACCTATCATGTTCGAGGTTTCATGGCTTTCGGTCCAATTGACCGATGTTATGTGCTGAATCACGACATAGTTTGTGATGTTGTGCCCATATTATGCATGTGTATGTACATTGGTATGGAGAACAATGTTGCAGGAGGAAGTTTTCCTTTTTGTCGCACGGAAAAGCCCTTTTCCATTTTCCGAGCGCAAAAAACGGGTCGTTTTGTGAAGTAACCACCAAAATGCCGTTTCAGAATGCTACCGTCCCATTTTCCTAAAATAGTAGACCACCTTACATGGACTATCTCCCAACCGGGACATCTCAAACATTTTCATCCATCCCGGGTAAAAAGGACAAATGTCTGCCGAATCGGCAGGAAATGGGTCCGGTT
Organism: Avena sativa; assembly: GCA_916181665.1. Lineage (NCBI taxonomy): Eukaryota > Viridiplantae > Streptophyta > Magnoliopsida > Poales > Poaceae > Avena > Avena sativa. The sequence goes on along the minus strand of OV702297.1, from coordinate 364,305,483 downwards.
TGTATTACAGGTACATGATCTATGGGCCGTGATTTAAAAAAAATCATTTTAGACTCGCAATATGTGGTTTCTTCAGAGATCCAATTCAAGTTCTAACGATGCTCGTCCCCTATCTTCATGCACACCGGTTCGACCATAGTTAGAAATTCAGATAATTCAAAACGGGCATAATAAATTCAAAAAAAATTCGAACAATGAAAATCCTTCGCGTTGTGTCATATTATGTTACATAGTTGAAAGGAAAAATACCAGACTTGGTATATTGATCATGTTTTGAAAAAACCTTCACAAAATGACCTATCATTTTCAAGGTTTCATGGCTTTCGGTCTAATTGACCGATGTTATGTGCTGAATCACGACATAGTTTGTGATGTTGTGCCCATATTATGCATGTGTATGGACATTGGTATGGAGAACAATGTTGCAGGAGGAAGTTTTCCTTTTTGTCGCACGGAAAAGCCCTTTTCCATTTTCCGAGCGCAAAAAACGGGTCGTTTTGTGAAGTAACCACCAAAATGCCGTTTCAGAATGCTACCGTCCCATTTTCCTAAAATACTAGACAACCTTACATGGACTATCTCCCAACAGGGACATCTCAAACCTTTTCGTCCATCCCGGGTAAAAAGGACAAATGTCTGCCGAATCGGTAGGAAGTGGGTCCGATTTATACTACAGGTACATGATCTATCGCCCGTGATTTTTTGAAAAAATCATTTTTAGACTCGCAATTTGTGGTTTCTTCAGAGACCCAATGCAAGTTCTAACGATGCTCGTCCCCTATCTTCATGCACACCGGTTCGACCATAGTTAGAAATTCAGATAATTCAAAACGGGCATAATAAATGCAAAAAAATCCGAACAATGAAAATCCTTCGCGTGGTGTCATATTATGTTACATAGTTGAAAGGAAAAATACCAGACTTGGTATATTGATCATGTTTCGAAAAAACCTTCACAAAATGACCTATCATGTTCGAGGTTTCATGGCTTTCGGTCCAATTGACCGATGTTATGTGCTGAATCACGGCATAGTTTGTGATGTTGTGCCCATATTATGCATGTGTATGGACATTGGTATGGAGAACAATGTTGCAGGAGGAAGTTTTCCTTTTTGTCGCACGGAAAAGCCTTTTTCCATTTTCCGAGCGCAAAAAACGGGTCGTTTTGTGAAGTAACCACCAAAATGCCGTTTCAGAATGCTACCATCCCATTTTCCTAAAATACTAGACCACCTTACATGGACTATCTTCCAACCGGGATATCTCAAACCTTTTCTTCCATCCCGGATAAAAAGGACAAATGTCTGCGGAATCGGCAAGAAGTGGGTCCGGTTTGTAATACAGGTACATGATCTATCGCCCGTGATTTTTTGAAAAAATCATTTTTAGACTCGCAATATGTGGTTTCTTCAGATATCCAATGCATAGTGTCGATACTTACGAAATAATGTCGACACTCACCCCTATTATTAGTGCTGACTCGTGTTTTGTCCCGGTTGGTGTCTCCAACCGGGACTAAAGGTTCATCTTTAGTCCCGGTTGGTGACACCATCCAGGACAAGGTACACGCTGCACGACATAATGTCGACACGCCATTTTTCCCGCCATTTTTCTTTCCGCCAGTTCTTCACTATATATATATATGTAGGGTTGGCCTCCATTGTCATTGCACATCTCTAGACTCATATCTGCAACCTCATCACTCTTTCCCATGGCTTCCACCGTAGCACTAACTCCCAGGGAGGCGGAGGCGCTTTGCGCCTCGAACTACCCCTGCCCGTCGGGCTACTGTGTCCCCGTCGGCTGGATGCTGAGCGTCGGAGGCGTGCCGGTTCCTCCTGTCCCTCTAGGTGTGGCGCGTCAGATGGCCATCACGAACCACTACTACTTCGAGCTCACGCCGGAGCAGCGGAGGAATCCCAGATGGCATCCCGACTATTTCCCGACTTGGGAAGCCTTCTTCGTGGATCGGCGTGAGAGGGCACTCGCCAGGCACGAGGAGGAGGGCCCACCCTTCCGAACTTCAACGAGGCCGGCCGGCGGCTGTGGTGGCACGGCCGGACTCTCCAGAGCGTCATGGCCTACGACACGGCCGCCGACTCTAGCCCCCGCCTGCGCTACCCTCAAGTCCAGCCCACTCGTACTCAACCTTCAAGGTTCAACTACGGCGACCCCGACGGCGATAGCGACGACGGCCGCGGCGAGTACGATGACTACAGTGGAGAGTATTACAGGTGTAGGCAGGAGCATGACTGAATTATTCCAACATTGCAAAACAAGTTCGGCCGATTGTGGCTTAATATGGCCATGTATCTTAATTTTCAGTCCTTCTATGTAACTTTGTGTTAGTTGTGTTATGTACTTTAATTACAGTTCTATGCTAACCAAATTTTCTTTCCGCCCATTATTTTCCGTCCTCTTTTTTCCGCTCATTAAAAACAGAAAATGGTTTTGATTTACTTATTCAAATCCAAACACTTTTTATGTTTAAATTTTTTCTAAATTACAAATTGATATTTAAAAAATATAAGTTAATTCATTTTTAATTGTAAATGGTTCATATTTTAAATGGTTACATTAATTATTTTTTAAAATATAAAATGGTTTTGAATTATTTATTCAAATCCAAACACTTTTTATGTTTAAAGTTTTTCTAAATTTCAAATTAATATTCAAAAAATATAAGTTAATTCATTTTTAATTTTAAATGGTTACATTAATTATTTTTTAAAAATATAAAATGGTTTTGGATTATTTATTCAAATCCATACACTTTTTATGTTTAAAGTTTTTATAAATTCCAAATTAATATTTAAAAAATATAAGTTATTTCATTATTAATTTTAAATGGTTAATAGTTTAAATGGTTACATTAATTATTTTTCAAAACAGAAAATGGTTTCGAATTAGTTATTCAAATTCAAACACTTTTATGTTTAAAGTTTTTCTAAATTCCAAAGTAATTATCATTTAAAAAACATTACAAATTTAAACTCTAAAATAAAAAATAAGACGGGAACAGAGAGAAAATACCTGAAAAAATTTGAAAACAGAGGAATATGTCCTGGTTGGAGCCACCAACCGAGACTAAAGACCCCCTGCGCGCGCCCCTTCATCTGCTGAAAATTGGAGTATACGTCCCGGTTGGTGGCTCCAACCGGGACGTATGACCCTTTAGTCCCGGTTGGAGCCACCAACCGGGACAAAAGGTCCTTCGGTTATATACGCGTGCCTCTTCTTCTTCTTCTTCTTCTTCCCCTTCTCCATTCTCTGCAACCACCCGACGCGCTGCAGGTCTCCGTCCATCGTCGTCTCCGTCCATCGCTGCGCGCCGCCTCGATACGTCTCCGGCCGCGCGCGTCGCCTCCGTACGTCGACCAGCTCCGCCGGCGCCTCCACCTCCCCCGACCGCGACAGCGCCGCCCGCACCCACCGCCGCCACCGGTACCGTGCGTGCCCGTGCCTTCCCCCTCGCCTCGCTCGCCCGCTGGGGATCACCGCCACCACCCGCTGACCACCTCCCTCCCTTTCACCGCAGGCCCGATGCCCGCGAGCCGCCGCCGTCGCCACCAACGTCGCCCGCCACTCCAGTGCCGACCGCCGTCGCCTGCGCACGCGCCGCCACCGCGAGGAGATCCACCACCTCGCCCCCGACGCCGTCTCACCTTCCGCCGCCGCCGAGGACCGCCACCACCGCCGCCCCGACCGTCGCCGCCGCCCCCGTCGGCTGCTCCGGTGAGCTTCCCCTCGGGTGCTTCCTCTGCCCTCCGATCAACATCCAATGGTCAAAGCCACGTCGGCGTGGTTAAAAGGTCACGTTTGACTATTTACTTTAATTCGATTTATTTTGGCAGATTTTAGATGGAACTTGTAAAATTCATAGAAAATAATATACTGGTCCAAAAATTACAAATAAAATATGTATGGAATCAGTGTCTCACGTAGAATATTGCTGTACAGTTGTTTTATGCTTTTGAAGCAAGGTTTTGTCTTGGTTAATTAAATGAGTTAATATTCTTTTTAGAGTATTAAATCCATAGAAAAAGTTCTACAACTCCAAAAATTGCAAATAAGATGTCCCTGAAATTAGTGGAACAAGAGGAATCTTACAGTGAATTAAAAGGGTAGACTTGGCTAGCTCTTTAGTTTTTTAGTTAGATTTAGGCTTGATTATTTTAGGTGTATTAGTTGTTAGATGATTTAGTTGTATTTAGTTTGATGAATTTTAGGTGTATGTGTAGAATATGATTTAGGTGTATATGATGTAGATGATTAGAAGAACATAGTAACCCCTCACAGGTGATTCCGGAGTTTCCCCGAGTTAGGGTTTGCGCCCCTCGGAACCCCGTTTAATTTGTCGAGCGTGCTTTAGGGTTACGTTTCAATACAATTTAACTTGTCATATCATCATACTTGCTTGATCATTGCATCGATGCTTTAGGGTTTCCCTTTATTTTTGGTGTTTGGATTATTAGGTTTATTATTAGTTAGGTATTATTAGGTTTATTAATTAGTTTGGTATTATTAGTCTTCGGCCCCACTGGTCAGTCACTGTGGGTAGCCCTAGACCCGATTCACATTGTCAAACAACTTAAAAACCCTATCTTAGATAAGGAATCATTAATACCCCTTAGGTGCATGTGGGTTCGACGATGTGCCTTCCCCAGGGCATTCCGAACCCTCTTAAATCGATTCCAATATGGTATTTTGTTAGTATCTAGTGTTACCTATCTGCTGGATAGTTTCCCTTTTGTAGCCTTATACTCATGTTCCCCTCTCATATGCATCTGAGGTTTCTCCGAACTAGGTTTTACACCCCTCGGAACTCCGGAATATTGATTTTAGTTGATTTTAGCTAGAGTTACCTATCTACTACACGGTTTCCTTTTTGTAGCTAGGTTTAGGGTTTCTCTTCATTTTTATTATTGTGTATGTATATATTAGGGTTTCTCTGAATTAGGGTTTATATCTCTCAACACCGTACCTAACTTTCTCCTTTAGCCGCTTTGACTTATTCGTTTTTCCACCTATGCAGAAAATATGGACCCACACGTCAGAGACGAAGAAAAGGAAGAGTTGATCCAAGGTGTGATCTGTGGGGAAGAAAATTTAGACGTATCAACGTTTCTGAACAACTCCGGTGAGGGTGATCCTCTTTTTACCGGAATAGACGACTTGTTTGAGGTTGAAGGTGTTGCCTTCCGCGAGGGAGAAGGCGATGCCTTGTGTAATCGAGAAGACGACCGCTCCGGCGAGGTGCATGTAATATAATCAATTCATTAATTAATCATCTGCTATCTATATAGAAATAGTAACGACGATCTTTCTTCTTTTAGCCCTCCGGATCGAAGGAATCTACTGAAAAGAGCAGACGAGGCCCAACCAAAAAGTTGCAAGACCATGAGAGGTTCAGGATCGAAGATGTCGCTGAAGACGGCAAACCGACGGCTCCCGAAGTTGTCGCAACCAAATTTGTGGCACAATGCAGAGTAATCGATAGGGACTTGATCCCGATCACCATTAGAAATTGGAATAGGCCTGCTAATGCGGATGGAGAGGGAACATGTTTATTTGTCTCTAACCACGCCAAAGATTTACTGTGGAAGAGGCTCATGGTTAATTTCAAACTACCGAAGATAGAGCTGGATCCAAATGCGGAGGATCTAGTTTAGGACGCCTTACAACATGGGAGAGCCATGGAGGCTAAGGTCAGGGAGTGGGCTTTGAAGAAGATGGCCAGTGTTTCACCAACTGGAAGAAAAGATTGCACCTTGACTATGTCGTGAAAAAGAAGACTCCCGATTTCAAGAATATTCAGTTTGAGAAGATAAAACCATTCTGGGCTGAGTTTGTGAAGTACAAGAAATCAGAAAAATCTAAGAAAATGTCTGCAACGAATAAGCTGAATGCTGCTAACAAGAAGTATCACCATACTATGGGGCAAGGTGGCTACAGGGCTGGCATTCCTAAGTGGGAGAAACTTGAGAATGAACTGCGTGCTAAAAAGATCACCCCAGAGACAGACGATTGGGTAGAACGTGCAAGGAATTGGTTTTACGGGCATGGGGGCACGTTGGACTCGGAAGGGAGGTGTATATATAACATACGACATAAAGAAGACCCCTTGCCAATCGAGAGGATGAGAAAAACAGTAAAGGCTGTTAAAGATGGGGACTTCATTCCCGATAGAGAGAATGATGAGCTCACACTCACCCTTGGAAATAAGGAACATGATGAATGAACACGAGGCACAAGAGGCTCCCAACCATGGAGGACTGGGTTTCCCGAAGAGAGGAAGAAATATCCTGATAGAAGCCGTTAGAGGAGAAAGGACAAGGCGGAAGTTGAAGCAGATAGTCAGAAAGAGCGAATGCGTTTAATTGAAGAACGATTAAAGCAACAACAAAATGAAATTAACGCACTTAAAGAGCAAAGTACTACCGGCCCATCTCAGCAGCACACTGCATTCGATGCTACCGGCCTATCGAATAATCGAAAAAGCAGTGTGGCTTCCACCGAGATCCCGGGTGATGACAATGGCGATGACGATGGTGCACCGACGATGGCTCCTGTTGGCTACCCAGTGGATGATATCACAGAGATGACACACTGCGAGCTACATGTCAAAGTTGTGAACATATCAATGAAGGTGGCGGTCGGCTATGCCTTACCAATTGGACCCACACCAACTTACCACTGTTGTCCGGTTCCAGAGGGCTATGCTGTTGTCGGGGTGGATGAAATCATGCCCACCTTTGAAGTTTTGGATCTTCACTACCCTGCAGGTGAAGGGGATGTGACTGTACTGGGAGACGCAAAAAACGTCACCATTCTATGGCCGAAGGAATGTATCGTGCTTCGAAATCACACGCCAAGGCCATCTTCGCCGCCGCCTCACCCATCTCCAGCGAGGTCTTCGCTGCCGCGGCAGCCGTCTTCGTCGCCTCACCCGACTCCGTCGCCTCACCAATCTCCGGCAGCCATCGCCGGCGCCTCAGGATAAAAAGCGTAAGCGTACCGCTACTGTGCGTCGTGGTAAGCGATTGCCGAAACGTAAACAAGAGCCTCTTCCAAAAGTACCAAAGGTTCCTCCCAAGAGAGCTTATGACTGTACTGAAGAGGAGACTGCGGCGATCGTTGATGCGGAAACGACAGCGTTTTTCGCTAAGCTGAGGCGGCCGAAAGAGCCAGAGTTCCCCAGCACCAAAGAATAAAAAGGCAAAGTGTTGAAAATGCTAAAGACTCTTCATCAACCCGAGCCAAAGCTGTCAACAGACTATGAGCGTTCTATTCTCAAGTCACACGCGGCACAAAAAGCCTCGAAGAGCAATACTGATGCAAGCAAGAAATCTGTTGCCCAGCTCGGAGAACAAGCAAAACAGTCTTGCGCCCCTCTCAAGGTGATTTCCCAAACCAATGTGGGGTCGAGCAAATATGGGGCCGAAGAGCAGTATGATCCAGAGGTAGTTGCACAATACGGAGAAGCTGCCGCTGCTCAAGGTATGAGTATTGCCCAGTACTTATCCCAGTTAGAGTTCTTCCCCGTGAGTGAAGTAGCATACAAATACCAGTACGGCAAACCTCTCGTCAAACCTGAGGAGGTAAACAATCTTCCAACAAAAATGCGAAGATTGCATAACTGATACATGCATGCCTCAAAGGCCGGGGCTAACTGGATAGTGCTGAGGGTTACAAAAAAGCATCATGGGAAAGAAAAGGATGACATGATATCCATTCAATTTGATGAACTATTTCAATTATTCAATCAAGACGCCTTGGACAAATCGATCATCAGTGCCTATTGTCTGTAAGTACTAATTCTGTAATTAATTTAGTCTCCAGCTATCTCACCTTGTTTATTGCATGTATATAATCATACTGTAATATGCAGAATGAAGATTCTCGAATGCAGCAGAGGACAAATCTATGACATTGGCTTCATTGACCCATATTGGGTTCATGAAGCTAATCTCAAAACAAGCCCCCAGGATACGGAGGATAATATAGTACACGCGTTAAGGTTTCAAGAAACTAGAAGGGAAATACTTTTTCCTTACAACTTCGAGTGAGTGTTATTGTCTTATATACACTTTCTATTTCGCTTACTCGATGTTAAGTATATAATTGATTAGTTATGCATTCACAGCTTCCACTATATTCTGTTAATCATTCAACTTGACAAAGGGCGTGTACTAGTCATGGACTCGAAACATAAACTCCTTGAGACGTGGAAGGACATGCAGATGCTTCTCCAGCGGTAATTCTAATCATTACGACATTATATCGGCAACGTTCGTGAATTTTATGATATCAAGTAATTAATAACTTCTTTTATTCGTTTTCTACGCCGGGCAGCGCTTGAAAACGGTTCACCAACAAGGCTAGGGGTGTTTGGAAAGAGGAGCTTACATTTCAACCACTAAATGGAAGCACCACTAGCTATATTCGCGCATCTCTTTGATTCTAGTTTTGATACAGTTATTATCATGCTTGATTATTATTTTGATTGAACTCTGTTCTCGTAAAGTGCCTGACGCAGGGACCAGGTAACAATCTATGTGGATACTATGTTTGCGAGTTCATCCGGCAGACGTGCGATGAGAAGGGCAGAAATTTAGAGCAACTCCACGTACGTAAACAATTTCTATAGTTTTTAATTACAATCAAATTGTGTTTAGTTTCATTCATATAGACTGACTCCTTTTTTAAATCAGATCGAACGTCTACGGGACGGTCTGCTGCCAAAGGATCGCATACGAGCAATTCAGGAGGAATTGACGGGATTCTTGGATGCAGAAGTCCTAAACCCAAAAGGGGAATAATATTCGGCTGTGTATAGACAATAGGGATTGTAAAAATAGCAACTTTGAAGGAATTAGCCGGTAGCATCAAATAGCAACTTTTGTATGTAGTGCATGAACTCGATCCGTGTATTGAATGTAATATTGTCATAATGATCTTGTGTAATATAAGGTTCCTTCATTGGTAAGTGCAAAACACTAAATAAACAATAAAACAACCTAAATGAATTCTCTATCGCCACACAAAAAGTGGCGAAAATGCTGCCGCGGCAACAAAATGTGCCAAAATAAATTCTCTGCCGCGGCAGAGAAATGAGCCAAATCTCTGCCGCGGCAGAAGGTTATTAGTCCCGGTTCGTGTTACGAACCGGAACTAATGCTCCACCCCCGTCGCCCTCTGCCGCTGTCACGTGTGCACCCATTTGTCCCGGTTGGTAGGGCAACCGGGACTAAAGGTTAGGGATTTAGTCCTGATTGCCCCGTTTCGGTTGGGCAACCGGGACTAAAGCTCCTTACCAACCGGGACCAATAGGGTTGTTTCCACCAGTGGTTGCGCATGTTCGGGTCGGTTACAGTAGCCCACGATCTGGGAGCGACCCGAATAAGTTAAGCGTTTGACACGTCTGTCAAAACTTCACAATTTTTCTGAGCTGCAAAATAAAGCTCGGCTCGGCGAGATTCCCACGACGCGCGCGCGTCGTGACAAGACGAGCGAGCGGCGGCGTAAGAGGAGGAGCGCGCGCGTGTATCTCTTTTATTGCCACTCACTTACAAAGTGGTGCAACACTCCACGTTATAAGATGGTGCAACTCTCCTTCAACTTTGCATGTGGGACTACACTTTAGCTCCCACTTCACTTACATGTGAGCTACCACAAACATAGGCCCAAACACATATGGGCTATCACAAATTTGAGCTTTGAGATTTAGAGAAAATCTAAAATACATATGGGCCTAAATGGATTAGTCCTATTATTTCTAACAGATGTTGGAAGCTATTCATAACCCGTCAGAGTATAGAAGGGCTGGAGCGGTGATTATTGATGATTGCAGACAACTACTAACGTTGGTTGGCAGGACGACGACGATCCAACACTGCCCGCGAGAAGCAAATGAAGCCGCGCATTCAGTTGCTCGCCATGGTGTTGTTTAGGGTGTTCGGGGGTTTTCGTTCGATGATACTATTCCCCTTTTCTGTTTTTTTTTTTTAAGTCCCGCCAGTCACCGGCCTAGCTCGGATGACAGTTCCCGTTGTGTGGTGGTGTACAATGCTCAGGCCCAATCCAGGTGTAATGGCGCGCACGTACGGCCATCACCGGCCCCGACCTCTCCATGCGCGCCGGCCACCGCCGGTCGAGCCCCGTGCGCGCGCCATGCATGCTCCGCGGAGATCTCAGATCGATGCATGGCCCCCATGCCATGCTACCTCCAAACCTAATCGATCAACCATGAATGAAATTAATATTAGTCCTCATCAAGCGGACTGCGGACCCTATAATGCCGCGATTCATGCATCGCTGCTCACGCCGTAGCATGTGGACATGCATGGTCACACGCATGGACCGATCTCAGCTGCACGCACTGCATGATGCAACCGCGCAACGCGCGGACATATATATGCACAAAACTGCTATAGAAAGTTGGTCAAATACAACTGCATTATTGCAAGTGTCAAAGTATTTTTACTTAGGACACGTCTAGTTATCTCTGACGTATTTTAAAAAAAAAAGTCTATATTGTCTATGTCCTATATGAAATAGAAAAGAAAAGAACCGTATGCAATTATCGCACCCTCCACCTACCGCTGCACTAGATTACAGTCTCGAACGCACCAACAAAAAAGGAAGCTTCATGCAATTAATTTCTTTTTTCTAGAAATTGGAAATACTATAATGTTTGAACCACATATCGAAATTAAGATCCGTTTTCACTTTTGAAACCCTCACAACGAACTCTTCAAAACTAGATTCCATTTGTATATGTTTCGGCAACAAAACTTAACAGGCAACTTTTGTGTGCGACCGACCAACTTTGATTCATGACAAAACAACTTTTGTCCGACTGAGCAACTTTGGTGTCCGACAAGGCAACTTCACGCACAGAAGTTGCCCCGTCGGGCACGAAGTTGCCTCGTCGGTCTCCAAAGTTGGGCATAAGTTGCCCTGTCGGGCACAAGTGGCCTCGTCGGTCTCGCTGGGCTCTGAAGTTGCCTCGTCAGACACAGAAGTTACCCCGTTGGGAACGATGTTGCCTCGTCGGACATAAGTTGCATCGTCGGCCTCCGAAGTTAGGCACAAGTTGCCTCGTCGGTCTCGTCGAGCTCCGAAGTTGCCTCCTCGGTCTCCAAAGTCGCTTCACCGGGAACCGAAGTTGCCTCGTCGGGCACAAGTTTCCTCGTCGGCCTCCGAAGTTGGGCACAAGTTGCCCCGTCGGGCACAAGTTGCCTCATAGGCCTCGTCAGTCTTCGAAGTTGCCTCGCTGGGCACCAAAGTTGCCTCGCCGGGAAAAATTTGCATCACCGGGCACAAAAGTTGCCTCGCGGGGCTTCAAAGTTGCCTCGTCGGCACCGAAGTTGCCTCATCGGGCATCGAATTTGCCTCACCGGGCAAAAGTTGCCTCGATGAGCTCCAAAGTTGCCTCGTCGGGCACAGAAGTTGCCTCGCAGGGCTTCAAAATTGCCTCGCCGGGCACTGAAGTTGCCTCGTCGGGCTCCAACGTTTCCTTGTCTAGAACCAAAATTGCTTCGTCGGGCACCAAAGTTGCCTTGTCGGGCTTTGAAGTTGCCTCATCAGACCCCGAAGTTGCCTGGTTAGGCGTAGAAGTTACCCCGTCAGGCTTCAAAGTTGCCTCGTCAGGCACAGAAGTTGTTTCGTCAGGCACCGAAGTTGCCTCTTCGGGCACAAGTTGTCTCGTCAACCTCCTAAGTTGGGCACAAATTGCCTCGTCGGTCTCTGAAGTTGCCTCGCCAGGCAAAAGTTGCCTCGCCGGCTTCGAATTTGTCTCGCTAGGCTCTAAAGTTGCCTCGTTGGGCTTAAAGTTGCTCGGTCAGACACAAAAGTTGCTAAGTCAGGCTCCGAAATTGCCTTGTCAGGCTACGACTCTTTCTCAGCCGGGCACAGAAGTTGCTAAGTTAGACTCCGAAGTTGCATCGCTAGGCTCCGAAATTGCCTTGTCGAATATATAAGTTGCTAAGTCCGGCTCCGAAGTTGGCTCGTCGAACTCCGAAATTGCTCAGTCAAACACATAATAGTATTTGCTATTAGGCAATAAATTTAGACATTGCCTACACATAGTACTAGCAGGATACACGTTTGTTGCATAAGATCCAGACTTTGCACAGTAGATCGACCACTCTTGTAGTCAAAACTCAAAACAACCAGATCCCACGTGGTGACACGCTCAAGGACACTACCACTATTGTGTTCTGAACGGGAGAGAGCTAGAGGTGCAAAAAAGGCAATAGAGTAATGAAGATCTCTCCTGGTCCTCCGCGCAAATCAATGGAGAAGCGCGACCCCTGTCACCGTGCCTCGACACTCTATTGGTACGTGTGCGCGAGCTCTGCCTGACCATGGCGGCCGCTTGATGAAGTTATTTTGACGCTTCTAGTGTGCAAGGTTTGGAGCTAGAGGAGGTCGGAGCCATGGCTCCATGGCTCAAGGGACTTGCGCACGCGAGCTCCTCTGCATGTATCGCAGGGAGCAGTCTGCTTGCTGCTACCTCCTCTCTTAGCTGTAAGCTGTAGGGGAGATGGCTGGGAACAGAGAGATGGCGCCGATAAGAATTTAGGTTTTACTTATACCTTCCATTTGCTCCAAGTAAGACACCGTGCACATGGATACAGGATCGAGTATGCATTCCGTGTGTTGAAGGGTAGAGGGAGAGAGAGATTGCGGAATATGATGGATGTATTATTGAGCCTCTCGGGCGAGTATATATAGACGTACAGGAACCGACTTGGAGTACAAGACAAATAACCTACTTGGAGTATAAGACAAGTAACCTAGTCTATCCCTAACAGATACGTATACTCTAACATCCTCCCGCAGTCGTAGCGGAAGCATCGTGAACAACTGAAACGTCGCGAACGGTCAGACTGGAGAGCCGAAGTAGACCAGTGCGCTGACATCCTCCCGCAGTGGTAGCGGGAACGTCATGGACGGTGTCACGTCGCAGAAGCTTGGACCGTAGAGGATGCTGGTGAGGAGCTCAGGCGAGGTGGTAGCCCTTGTGCCGGTGTCGAGTGAGCCGAGAGCGGTGGGTACTGCAACCTTGGTCGAGGTAGCCGCACGAGGGGTCGCCGTGTTCGATGTCGTGGTCAGGGTTGCCGGTGTCGAGGTAGCCGCATATTAAGCCGTGTGCACGTAGTGCAGCCAGTAGAAGGACGGAGACGCGTCAGGGCAGTCGTCGGAGAGAGCGATGCCGAAGCCGATGCAGTCCGAGCCGTCGAGGACGAGGTGCGGCCATGGCTTTGCCAGAACCAGGCGCACGTCGGGAACGAAGGCATACTCTGGTTGTGACAAAACCGAGTACGCGAAGACGAAGTCGGTGTGACATAGTCGAGGCAGACGTAGAGGAGGTAGTCGATGCCGATGAAGACCTTGTCGAAGCCGATGAAGACGAGGCGCTACAACCGAGCTTGACAGACCCAAGAACGCGTCGGGGACGAAGGCACGCACCAGTGTTGCCAGTATCGGGCATGCGAAGAACGGGACCAGTAGAAACAGCTTCACGCCATGTCGGAGAAAAGACTAGCAGAGGAGGACTCTACGACGGTTGCGTTGCGCAGATCGGCGAAGTGCTGATGCAGGCCACGGTTGTCGGAGTAGACAAGTAGGTGTGGTCGAGGACGAGACGAGGACGATGGCGACGAAGTCGTGCTGGACGAAGACGTATAAGGCGGCGAACCAGCGACAACCAGGAGTGGTCATACTGGATGCCTAGACGGAGGGGTAGTCGGCGGGACCTACGGCAGCCAGGAGTGGCCATGCAGGCTACCTGTGGAGATGCGGTGGCGGTGCTCGATGTAGGCGAGGAAGAACCCGACGACGTGACGAAGACCATGCGCGGACGGCGGCGACCCGCGCCGAGAGAGGTGGCATGGTGGAGGCCTGCGACGTCCTTGCGGGGTGACGGCGATGACCGCGTGCAGCGACGCTACTGCCCGATGGGGCGGCGTAGTTGCAAGGCGCGAGTCGGTGCAGCGGCGTCAGAACCACCAGCGACGGACACGCCTGAGAAGGCGCGTTGGTAGCCGGCGGCGGGGACCAAAGGCGGCGACGCTACGGCCCGAAGGGGCGACGCAGCGGCAGCCCGATGGTCGATCGGTGGTAGGCGCGTGCTCGGGGACGTACTCGGCGGAGACGAGCGCCAGATCGGTTGATCAGACCGACGGCGGCGCTGTACGCGCCAAGTACGTGACGACGGCAGATCGGAATCCACGGCGTCGTTGTCGGTGCGATCCCGGGCGATGACGGCGAAGACAATCCGAGGGGGGTCGGCCGCGGCAGCCTTTCGAGGAAGCCACAGCAGCCGGCCGCAGCCTGTCATGAGGCCGCGACGGCCTACCGAGGAAGGCACAGCGGCGCAGGTGACAGGCGCATGGGCGCGGTGTAGATCGTCGATGCCGATGATCGGAGTAGAGGCGCGGCGATGACGACGGCGATGAGCGACGCAATCCGATCTAAGATCGGTAAACAAAAAAGAAAACCGATCAAGAGATCGGAAAAAAAGACTTGCAGGGCAGCCGGTCACGGATCGACGGACGAACCCTGCGTACGGGTTGCGCGGCCCCCGGCGGAGATCATGGAGATCAACCTCCCCGGGGGCGGCGCGGCGGAAGCATACCGGCGGCGGCTAGGGTTTGGGATCGGTTTAGGCTGATACCATGTTGAAGGGTAGAGGGAGAGAGAGATTGCGGAATATGATGGATGTATTATTGAGTCTCTCGGACGAGTATATATAGACGTACAGGGACCGACTTGAAGTATAAGACAAGTAACCTACTTGGAGTATAAGACAAGTAACCTAGTCTATCCCTAACAGATACGTATACTATAACACCATGTCCTAAATTCTGGATAAATAGCTTTTTAGATCGGACATTGAATTAGCTGGGCCATCATGTTCAACTGAATGCGGGCCGGTTGTTCATATTTATCATACCCGGATTGACTCGGGACGAGGTATATAAGGCCCAGTTTTTTTTGGCGGCTTCTCCGAAAAGCCGCACTACCCCCAGCTTTCTGAGGAAGCCGGTTCAAAAAATTTACAAGGCTTCCAAAGCGGTTAAGGCTAAATTAATTTAGAAGCCTCACAAAATTTTGAAATCGGCTTTCCCAAAAAGTTGGGATAGGGCGAGAAGCCGCGAAAAGAACTGCGGCTAAATCGGTTAAAATCGCTATCAGCTTCTGATGTGGGACTATTCCCGGTGACAGTGACAGTACGATCGCTCTGTGTACGAATGGAAGTGGCCACGCTAGATATGGGGCGCTGTCACCCTGCACGCATTTTGCAGGTTGGTACGCACGTCGCACGTCTGCATGCATCCCTGGCCTGGCGATGGGGCGCTGATGTCGTTATGCATGAGCTATATGCATGCAACTGGATAAACACAAAGCTAGTCAAAGCATGCACGAAATTGATAATAGATTTGCTGATTTGCATAGTACGTTGCTCAGTGGCGAGGACGAGAAAAAATTAAGCTCATACAAACTCTAAGGTAAAAAAATATGATACAAAAAATTAAAATTGTATCAATACAATGGTAATAGCATAATTAGTTGACCACAAATTCAAACTTGCTTCAATAGTTCAATTGACCACAAAATCACAAATTATAGCTGTCCCCTTTGAAGCTGCAGGTTTCTTCCCCTTCTTGTCTATCTCTACCACAAATTTGCGGGGCCTAGAGGCCACTAATAGGAAGGAGCATAACCCTATATTTTGAAGCAGTGTCAGAAATTATAACTAAGATGAGAAGGATCCCTAGCCGGGTGAACCGTGTCACCGTGAGAATTTAAAATTTAAGAAAATAAGAAGGTTGGAGAAGGATTATGGGGAGGGCGGCCTGATCGACGGGCAGTTTCTCCGACAGGGAGTAGATTAGTAGAAGACGGCGGCGTTCCTCCTGCTCGTCGCTCGAGTCCAAGACTCGTAGGCTTCGATCTCTCCGGGGTGAAGACAGGAAGGGGCTCCGGCCACATACGCACACACGATCAGGGGGCCTACTGCTCCCTAGTGCGCGACCCAGCAAACGACCAGTACGGCCGAATCCCCTCCAACATAGCCCATTTTCTATTTTTGGTACTCCCTTCGGCCCATTTTAATTGACTTGAATTTGTCAAAATTTAGATGATCTATATACTAAATAGTGTCTAGATTTATCCAAATCTAGACAAATGTGAGTCAATTAATATGGGTCGGAGGGAGTAGTACTTTTTCTTCAGAACTCACTTTGTAGAGAACTGTATGTAGGTTGAATAGAAGCTTATATATATGCAATTTTTTGCAGAAAATCAAGATAGGGCAGCTGTCATACCTTGGCCAAAGAGGTCCTTCGCCCCTGACGTTGCTTATTGTGTGCAAGGAGCAAATCATGAAAATAGGGAAACAGAACAAATCATGACTAAGAGGAAACACATTTAGGCACGGTAAAAATCAAGACTACAAGGGAACCCAACTTTAGCTTTCGCGGAACAAATCACAACTAAACACGAATACAATTTTCGTGTCATGGGACAAACCACGACTACATATGTAACACAATTTTAGTGTCCCCCAAACAACAACGATATGGGTAACAAAAAAATAAGCGAACATGGAACAAATCACGACTAAAAGGGACGCAAAAATTTAGGCCACAGACCAAATCACGGCTATAAAGAAGGAACACAAATTTAACGTCCACGGAACAAATCACGACTATATGGGGAATAAAAATTTAGCGTTTGCGGAACAAGTCAAGACTAAATAGGAAAAAAAATTTAGGCACCAAATAAATCATGACCATAAAGAAAGGAACAAAACTTTAGGGTCTGCACAACAAAATGATGACTAAGAGGAAACAAAATTTAGGCCGTGAAACAAATCAACACTACAAGGAATAATTTTTTTGCGTCCAAGGAACAAATTATAACTACAAAGAAGCAACAAAATTTCAACGTATGCATAAAAAATCATGACTAAGAGGAAAAAATTGCGCCCATACAAAGAAATTGAGACTACAAAGGAACACAATTTTAGCATCCACAGAATATATCAAGACTACACGGGAACAAAATTGCAGCTTCCTCGCAACAACGACTACATGGGGAACAAAAAATGAGCGTCCACATGACAAATCACAACTACATAGGGAACAAAAACTTAGCGCCCGCAGAACAAATCATGAGGGAACAAAATTTAGGCTGTAGAAAAAACCAAGACTACAAGGAAACACAATTTTAGCGACTGTGGAACAAATCACACTAAAAGGGGAACACAATTTAGCATCCAAGGAACAAATCATGACTACATGAGAACAAAATTTTAGAATCCCGAGAACAAATACAACGGGAAAACATTTTTAGCATCCATGAAAATACTCAAGACTACATGGGGAATAAAATTTATTCCAGGAAATAAATTAGGACTATATGGAGAACAAATTTCTGTCTAGGAACAAATCATGACTACAAAGAAGGAAAAAATTAAGCGTCAAATCATGACTACAGCAGAAACATTAAGTTTGGCCATATAACAAACTAAGACTACAAGAAAACAAATTTTAGATTCCGCAAAACAAATCACAACTATAAAGGGAACACAAGTAAGTCCGCGAGCAAAACACAACTTGAGGGGAAATAAAATTTTAGCATCCGCAAAACATATCATGAGTAAATAGGATAGAGATTTAGTCGGTGGAACAAACCACGACTATAAGGGCACCAAAATTTAGCTAGAACAAATCATTTTTACAAGGAAACAGAAAATTAGTCCATAAAACAAATCATAAAAAAATGGAATAAATTTCAGCATCTCTATAAAACCGTAACAAAATATACTAAGAGAATGAAAACTGAAAATAAAAATTACGCAAAAGGGGAAATGGAATACAAAACAAATGAGAAAAGGGAATAAATCACAAAAAAATAAAAAAACAAGAGAAAAAAGAACGAACTGAATGGAAGACGTCTGTACCGTGCACATACACGTGCAGTGCACTTACAGGGAGCTACATGGAACATTAGGGAAAAAGTCAGAAAGGAAAAAAAATCAGAACTAGCTAACTCGATCGTGAGTCATCGTGACGTTCCTGTGTGCCTACTACTGCCTACACCAAAGCGACCTACACGAAGAAGCCAAGGAAACAACGACAGAACCATCACGAAGGATGTTTTACGGGCCAAGCCCACGAACAAACGTCTTCAGCGAAACGGCAGCACCTAGACGCTCGGGCGTAGGGAGCAGTTTCATGGCCTAAATTCTGGATAAATAGGCTTTTTAGATCGGACATTGAATTAGCTGGGCCATCATGTTCAACTGAATACAGGCCGGTTGTTCATGTGAGCAATTCCTATTTGCTGCTCAACCGGGCGCGAGCACGGCCCTGCGTCGAGGAATCATGGTGGGCTTGGCCTGCTATATCCGGTTGCTTCTATCTCCTCTATGACTCTTTCGCCCTAAGTTTTTTCCCGTCCACCACGTGAACACGAGAGGGAGTACCTATATTCGGCTTCCTCTTTCTCTTTCCTATTGTTTTTTTACAGAAACAACGCTTTATTGATAACCACACATCAATACAAATAGCCCCCCAGAGAAAAACCGGAACTGGGTGAAAAATAAATCTAAAGTTTACATTAACACAAAATTTCGCTAAACGATGTGCCGCTTCATCGAGAACATGCTTCACATGTCTGAGGGTCACTGAAGCAAAATCCTTCACCAAATGCTTGATACCAGAAGCTATTATTCCAACGGGAGATCCGTCGATCATCAAGGAATTCAGTCGGGACACCAAGGAGAGACGGTCGGATTCGAAGATGACATTGTGCAGGTTCTCCTCCCGGGCAAGCTCCACTGCCCTTCGAAGAGCCAGAGCCTCGGCAATTTCGGGCTCCAATCTACCCTTCAGGTGTTGGCGACAAGCAAGCAAGAATTTCCTACTGTGATCTCGGGCAATGGCACCCACACCAATACTCCCCTTATCTTGATAAACCGCAGCATCAGAATTAACAAGAATCGTACCCGGCGGCGGTGGTGTCCTTGAGGAGATCGGTAGACTAGACGCACACCTTTGAGCTGAGTTGATCTTGTACAAATTTTGCTTGATGAAATCAACATAAGCCACAATCTTCCCCGCAATATGGTTAGGGTAGGGCTTGGCATCATAATTTCTTACCTCATTCCAAGATTCCCAGATAAGATAGAACGCTATGACAGTGTTGTTGCCTGAAGTTCAGAAGCTCTTGCCAGAAAATCAAAAAGCCAAGCTCTAGGAGATGAGAACTACTTCCGTTTGAGGTTGAGAGGGATCACTTTCTCTTCCCTGTTACTTCTTTGTTTTTTCTGTTCTAAAAAAACTTCTATGTTTTTCCTTTTCTTATTTTCGTATTTTATTTCTCTATATTTATTTTTTATTTTGTTTTCTTTTTAGTACTTATTTTTATTTTTGTTTTCAATTTTTTGTTTAATTAACTTTAATAAAGTATTCATGTGGTGAAAAAATGGTCATGCTTGTAGAAAAATACCATGTTTTGGAAAATATTCAAGGTTTCAACTCCCTCCGTTCTGACGTAAGACCTTTTAATTTTATCTTGAAAATGCATGTATCTAGATATATTTTATTGTTTAGATTCATCCATTTTAGTTTGAATCCAGTCTATTTTAAAATATTTAGAATGTCTTTCATTAGTGAGCAAATGGAGTATATTATGTTCACGGGGTAAAATGGTTGAAGGGATAGAAAAAATATGTTCACGGATTAAGAAAAATGGTCATGGGTGTTAAAATGTTTTTTCTGTTATTAAACTAACTTTATAAAATAAATAAAAACTTCTCGTGTTTGTCTCCCTGTTAAATTTTCTTTTACTACTATCATTCATGTGGCCTCTAGGAATAGATTAATTGAAAAAAGTTAAAAAGGACAAAAGATTTGATTAGTGAATGTGCTATGGGAGTGTGTAGATTTACATAAACTTCTCTACGAAATTCTGTAAATCGATAAGATAGAGCACAATCACGATACATTTCAAACCATTGTGTTATTTGTGTTGGAAATATAAGCTATAATTCGTATGATTTAATCCGAATAATAAACTGATAAAACATGATCATATAAACGGTAATAAAATCAATTATGCAGATCAACAAAGTAGATGAACAAATTACATCTATAGGAGATAAACTTATTACATCTACACCAAACGCTAGAATAAAGAACTCTATCATAATCCGAAAAAGACAGTTGAGGATCATGTACAGTATAGGCTGAATAGCAGCCGCAGCGGTCGCAGCAGCGTCGCCCATGTTGAGGTTGTCGAAGAGGTCGATGACATCCGGAAAGAAGTCGTCGTTCGGGAACTCGTTGTCGGACGACGTCGTGGTTGCCAATAGTCGCGCTTGAGCGCTCCCCAAAAACCTGATCGCCCCTCACCCGTACAGGTTCACGAGAGGCGGGGTTCCGGAGGCCTACTGTCCCGATCTGCGGTGCATGCCGTAAGCCGGGATGGGGAAGACGAAAGCGGTGGCGCAAGGTTCTGGAGGTAAGCGCGTGTGTGGATTGATTCACTGATTAGGTTTAGCGCAGACGCTTATATAGTGCAGGTTAGGAAGATCGTGGGCTCGGCCCACATCCGAGTCGGTAACAGCCACGTCCATAAAAACTGGAAACGGCTGTAATTAACGCGCCCGTTAATGACACATAATCAGTATTCCCAACTAGCAAAATAAAGCTCGGCTCGGCGATATTCCCACAACCCCCACAACCCGCGGCGTGCGCGTCGTGGCGAGGCGGGCGGCGTCGGAGGAGGAGTGCGCGAGGGCTACTCTTCTTGTCACACCTTAGTGAGTGGTGCAACACTCTACTATATAAGGTGGTCCAACTCCCCTTCAACTAGCAATGTGGGACTAAACTTTAGCACCACTACACAGCCAGATGCTATCATGCACAAGTGGGCCAAAGAGAATTTCAGAATTTGTCTAATGGGCCAACAACCCAAAACTCACCAAATTCCAACACTTTGTGGCTAGATTTTTTTAAAGGAAGTGTTATATTGTCCACATAAAATAGTTCATGTTTACAAGATGCGTTCATCTATCTCATGAAAATTGGTTGTGATATGTACCTTTAAAAAAACATAGGATGTAAAACTATCTTTTCTTATCAAAAGATCAACAACTCAAATAATATCTGCATGAAGAGAAGATCGGAGATCACTTATTATCACGAAGAACCATCCCAATTCCTGCCATTTGAGAAGATTTTTGGATGATTTTGCTTCCCCTCTCGAACTAGAGCTCCAAGAGTGTCTTGAAGGACTGGAATGTTCCACTCATTTCAGTCAATTGCCGATCATCGTTGACCCAGAGTATTGAAGCAGTAAAGTCAAGAGCACGGGATAGATCGCCTTTTCTTCATCTTATTGCAGAAATAAAAACCTTGTCTAGTAAAAGTAGAGTGTGCCATTTTGTAAAAGTGAAACGATCGTAGGCTAGGGTTAGCCACTGCCTTGCAAACTTTGCTAGGGCGGAACGCCGTACTGCTACTTGGTTAGGGTCTGGACCTAATGTTATTCTTCAGGAGCTAGAACATGACCATAATGTAACCCTCCTTGTTTAATAAAGTTCCCTTTTACCGGCAAAATAAACTCAAATAATATCGATTGGTAAAAATAAATTTCCATCTAACTCGCAAATATTATTCCTATAGGTAAATATATGTTTGTATAGAATATTTATAGGTTCAAAAAATGCTAGACTTGTAAAAAATATTTATATTCTTTGGTTGAATATGATAGTCTAGTTTTATCTTAATGTTCTATTGTTGGATTTAAACAAATAAAGCTATTCAAGTAAAATTATTTCTTTTTTTTTGAACGGATGAGGCCCGAAGGCCCTGGAAGCATTAATAAAAGCGGCAGTACAAGATTACATTGAGGCCCCTATCAAACTGGGGAATAAAAGAGAAAGCCTCAACTTTTGCTAACATAACCCTGGAACAAAAAATCAAAAAGCAATTAGGTCCCGGGTCGCCTCCGCCAATGCCGCAAGACCGACGAGACTGGGCACCTGCGCCGCCACCGGGGAACTTGCCACTTGGGGCGCCGCCGGCGATGATTCCCATCTCTCGGTCGGAGAAGATCCTCCACATCTGGAGGAAGAAGATGCACCAGGCTTCACACCCGTGCCAGGAGTGGCTCCATGCGCCAAGGATAGCGCCGGCAATAAGCCGCCAACGCTTGGGAGCTCCAAGATCTGCTTCCTGCGTGCATCGCCGATGCACGCCAGTGTCCCGCCAGAGAGGGATCCGACCGGCCACCATCCTCTTCTTCCCTACCTGTCTACCACCACGGCCACAAGGAAGGACATCAGAGGGGTCACCCGCCTTCTTCCTCCGCAGCGAGCCCATCCTCCATCTGAGTCGCATGGGGCAACCCGCACGCCACTTCTTCTCCTCCTCGCCTCCACGGCCGGCCAGGAGAAGCAAGCCCGCATCAGTAGCTCCGCCGCATCGGTCCTCCCCCTCGCCACCACGGCCGGACAGGAGTACCAACGCCTCAGAGCCGCCCCACACCACCCGACGGTCTACGACCACTACCTTATTAACGGAGACAGTGTTTTCCTTCCTCGCCGCGAGCTCCAGCCAGAGAAGCAGCAACAAAAGAAAGAGAAACCCTAGCGCTTGGGTGAGGCCGCATCGACGCCAAGCTCTGCTCCAAACCGCCCAAACAGGGCAAAACTCTAATCTACTCCTACAAACTACGCCGGCACCTCCCCTCCGCCATCTCCGACCGGCAGAGCCGCCGGAGAGGGCTCGGGTTTGGTCCGGAAGGGAGGGGAAGGCTCTCGAGCTTCTCAGGAACTGTAGCAAAGAGGAAAGGGAGAGGAAAGTGAGCTCCAGCCTATTGTTAAAAAACATGAATCTTCCGAAGTAGAAAACTTACCCCCGTTGAATCTACTAATATGAGAGCATTGAGCGTCGTGTGTGGCTTTGTCAAGTTACCAAACGTGCACGCAGCACCGTCTAGTGCTTAACATAATGTCAATTTCAAGCCCTTTCCGGAAATTAACCTAGGGTGGTGGTCTCAAGATCCCAACTTCTCGCTCTCCAAGATTTTGATATCATGCAGAGTCTTGGCGCGATGATCCCACTTCGGCTTTCACGCCTATCTTTACTTTATTTTTAGCGAGAATTGCTATAGTTGAGCCGATATAGTCGTTGAAAGGAAGACGAAAATTAGCAGTTGTTAGGCCTATTCAAGCAAGAACCCCAAAACTGTAAGAACCTTGTAATGTGAAGGCATAATATCAAAATCTGTTGTTGGTTTGCCATTGTACCCTATATTTCTTCCATCACACCTTACTTTGTTATTCTATTAACCCAAGGTACTTCTTAACAATAGTGAGGGTTCTCACCTCCAGGATCGTCTAATTAAATCCTATAAGTGTAGACAATCGCATACATTAGAAAGTACAATATCTACACACTGAATTATTGTTTCACGAACAAATGACCGATGTCATATACTAAATGAGATTTTGGCATTTTGAAAGTACATTTTAGCAACTGATTCATAGAATGCCAAAAACAACTTTTTCTTGCATGATATAAGTACAAGTTGGGTCAGTACTTTTTTGAACTTTCTGAAAATAATTTGAGATGGCCCAAATTTCATCAAAATGCTATTCTATGTAATTGTACTCTTCAATTTATTAGACCCTTGTGATCAAGTACAATAAAATCCGTCCCTTTAGAGCCAGTGGCACTCAACATTGAGACCTAAAGGTAATTAGCCCCATGTATGCGGCCTCTTGCATGCCCATTATTGCACGGGCAGCGACCAGCAGCCAACTGATTCCTCCAGGCGTTTTCTTTGACCTGATCTTTCTGACACGCCTCCATATTAAATACTGCTACCGGTACTCCACTTTACTACGGTCTCCGGACCCTGGTCTACATCACTGTCGCACTTTGTCCTAAGTGATCCTTACATCACTGTCTACTACACACTCACTACCGCTCTTATTTGTCCTAATGATCCTTAATCAAACTTTCAGCCATTTTTTTCCCGTGAAAAACATGCCTTCCGTTACACACCCCAGGACGCCGCCGGGGGTCCCTGATCCCGCCGCCAACCCTCTTCCTCTCCGATCTACCATCCTTTCACCGTTGCCGCTGGCGCCGAAGGGGCCATGGAGAGAAGATCGTGGCGGCTGTTCGCTGGTGGCGGCCGGGGTCGACGTTGGTGCTTCATATGCGTGCGGCGGCCAAGGCGGCATCCCTGGTCGTGTGGCGGCGGTGGCTGCTCCCTGGGCGCGAGATCCGATCGTGGAGGTCGACTGCTTGAGGAGGTTAGGCCGGTGCCCGGATCGTTGCGGCGGCGGCTTACCCATCGAGTATCGGCGCAAGATGTGGCAGTTGTGGTCATAGGTCTAGGCTTCCGCCTAGATCCGCCATCGGCGCGGCCTTTTGGTTGCCTAAAGGTGTGTGGGGAGGCGGCACGATGTTTCTTGCTCGGGCCGACAAACCAGCAGGGGAGCGTGGTTTTTGCAGGCTTGTCTTCTCTTTCGCCGGAGGGGGCGGGCGGCGGACGGCGGCATGGGATCCTGTTGTTCTGTCCAATAATGGCGGTCGGTCCTAGGGTTCCGTCGGCGTGAAGACAAAGATCTACTTTTTGCTTGCACTTGTTGATCTGGCCCGAAGAGGCGGGTTTCGGAAGGCTTCGCCGACGAACTCCCATGGACGCATTAGGCCTGAGATTGCTGGATCGGAAGGTATTCGGTCGTGCATACTTTGTTTTTCTGGCCATTTGGTTTCAGCGAGTACGTTGCGAAGCTCTGCTGTTTGTTCCCACCAAGTGCCATGTAACAAGCCATGGTGAAGTCAGATGCGGAGAATATCAGTAAAGCGGAAATATGAGAGCGGCGATGGTGAAGTCAGATGCGGAGAATATCTGTGACTCGCAACAACGATTGTTTGTGGGGGGAGACAACACAGGAGGAGTTTCTGGTCTTACCTTTCAGGATAAAAATCAAAGGTCTGGCCTTAACTGGTTGTGTCTGGCATAACCTTGTTGAAGGCATGATTTTGCGAGAGAGAACTTTCTCCAGGGTGAAAACCTATGATCTTTGATCGGTCAACGATGACGCTTGAGCACTGTTTCCTTCTTGAAGGCGTTGTTATTGGAGTGGTGGACTATTGATGTTGTTCTGGTGGTGTCAGTGCCGTTTCTATGAGGAGTAGTTTCCTGTAGCAAGATTTTTCTTCTATTTTATAAGTTTTCTTTTTTTTTCTAGGTTGTGTGCATCAGTAAGGCTGCTAGGCGTGCGTCGAGTATAATTGATATCTCCGTGATATTAATATATACTCATTTCCAAAAAAAATAGCCTTTAAAAACGGATTTGCTAGTTTTTAGACGCACAAAAACTTATTCCGGTCATATTAGTTAGCTTATCTAAGTACACACCAGTTAGATTATCTAGTTTTCTTAAGATCACTGCTAAGGGTATCTCCATCAGCATTGCTAAAACGCGTTCGCGCGGAGCGGCCGAAACGGATGCTCCAGCAGCCGCTGTAAACTAGCACGTGGTAAAAAAAATAGCGCATGGCAATTTGCGCTATTACATACCGCATATCTGGTGCTCGCACTCTAGCACGTGAAAAACTCGGCGACGCGCGTGAACTCTCAATTTCCATTTCACCTTCCTGAAAAATCCAGGCATGCCCGGCAACCTCCATTTCCCCACCTACTCTAGCGTCGTTGCCTTTGATTTTGCACCGCCGTCGCTCCCCACGAACCCCTTCTGCCGCTGCGACGCTCCGGGCGCTGCCGTCGACGCACCACCGCATGAAATCGGGCCTCTGTGCTGCTTCGTGATCCGTCGCCTATCCGCGAGCACCTGCGCCAGTACGCGAGCACATCTGCCGCTCCATGAACACCTCCGACGGCTGGTCACACGCGCGGTGCTCGACAAATCATGCGCAAGGTATGTATCCACTACCGTCACCGCCTTTTTTAGATAGGATTTGTTCGTAGTTTAAACAGTAGTTTGTTTTTACATGTTTGTAGATAAGCTCTTCGAATGATTCATGCGACAAAAAATTTGACATCGAAGAAGAGAATTTTTTTGTCATACTATTGGCTTTGCACGCGAGCAAAAGGCCAAAGCACCGGTGGTTCCGTTTTTGATCGACAGAAGTTGTGGAGGGAATGAATTGAAGGCCACAGAAAGTTGATGCGGAGCTATTTTATGGACAATCCAATATACCCCATGCAAATGAGGAGGAAAACATAGAGGGTGGCGCGTTCACGGCCGGCTCTAAGGGGTCGCGACCCTGGCATCGGCCAGGGTCCCACGGCCGGGGGGCCCAAAAATTTGTACTACTCACGTATATACCGGTGTATACATTGACGCGAGAACCTGTTGGATGCTGCCCATGACGCGAGAAACCAGGCACGAGTCCGACGCGAGTAGGAAATCGAGTAGACGAGAAGGCGCACTACGTCACGACGCACCAGGCACGGCCGCACGGGTTACGAGACATCGACGCCACGGTCCGCGAAGTCGCGATCTCCCTTCTCTTCTCCTCGACTCCTGACTCTTCGGAATTGGCCGGACGATCTCTAGGGACCCTGCCGATGATCCTAGAGACTGATCGTTGATCTGACAAGACTCGATCTCTAGGGCCCTACCGCCCTGACTCGATCGCAGGTCATTTATCGCCTATCAGGGATCGCCAGCAGGCAGCAGCAGGCTGCCAGGCCCTGATCCTCACTCCTCATATAGTCGTACGCCCCGCTCTGCTGGTACTGGTATATTAAATCTCAGCCCTGATTGTTCTATCTCTGTTTTAATCCTTTACATGATCATGAGGAGTCGCGTAATGTTGATCTTGATGATTGTTTCTCTGAGTTAAAAGTGTTGCAAGTAACCTTGACAGATGCTTTGATGTCAGCGTGTGAGATTCTTCAAATTGTTATTGCCGCATATTGCTATCCAAACGTATGAGTTGCCTATCGGATCTTTTTGATTATACCTGTGACCGTAGCCTCTGCTGAAAGAAGTTTCTCTAAACTGAAACTACTGAAGAATTGTTTGAGGTTAACTATGCTACAAGACAGGTTAAACGTCTTGGCTACATGTTGTATTGACAAAGGATATCTTGGATAAAATTGATCTTGAGATTGTACTCAATGATTTTGCATCCAAAAATCCCGAAGAAGCTTTTTTGTGAGCCATTGAAGCAATATTATCATTGGAATCATTTCTTATTTGAGGTAATCAAACTAGCAATAAATACTACTTATTATATTTTGAGACTAAAATATATGGCTAGATGTTAACTTTTATTTTGATAGTGATAGTAGATACATATATGATATTTTTTCTTAAAAATGTCTATATATACATTAGTCTTAGGGTCCCATGTTGTCGACTTTGCCTTGGGCCCAGGAAAACATAGAGCCGGCCATGCGCGTTCATTGTCTCGTATCATTCCATTCGGTGCGGTGAGGTGCATGATGATCTTCAAATTGATCTCGTCGAGGAGTGGTGGAAATAAAATGCACAACAAAATAATTAGTGTCTTGTATGTTGGTTGTATCGTTGATGAGCAATTTGTTGTATTGGTGATGAAGAATTTGTGTTGTAAGTTAGACTATTTATTGATAAATTATTTTGCGTGTTTGACCTTGTTGGATGCTATATTTGTGTGGATTTGATGTTTGTGTTGTGCGCGCCCTGCAAAAAGAACAACACCTCGTGAATCGTTAGGATCCGGGCGCTGTAAAATACAACACCCAGTGAGACGTCATCCATCTGCGCGCGTAGAAACAAGATAGAGCGTGTTTTAGAGAGCTTTTACAATATTAAAATATAGCACGCATGTTAAAGATGCACTAAAATCACTAAGTTATTTGAGTCTAGCCGATCCAAAGTGGCGCATCTTAGCTCTATAAACTAGCCAACTCAGGTTGGTGCATTTAGGCCAGAAACGACCTAGTCATTTGAGTCTATACACACCAACTGGCGTTACTAGTGTCCCAAATAATTAAGCTAGCCCACATGATGAGACTAACAAGAGTTATAAATAGTTGAAAGTTTTTTCCAAAGATCAGAAGTGACTAAAGTTCAGAGAAAAGCCATTTAAGACAGAGAGCTCATCTTGGACAAACAAGGAGGCAGAAGAAATGAATTGCACCAGCGACCACACGCCAAACAACCACACGTTCACCAAGTTTTAACCGCACATGATACCCATTCCACACACATGCTGATAGAGTTGATAGCATAAAACTACCACTTTGTATGTCAAATTTCCCGTTTCATATCAGTCGCTCTCGAAATCGCAAAATAGTACCATATTTGATTCTGATTGTAGCAATGTGCGCCGATCTGTCGTTGATAGCGAATCAACCCCGCTTAACACCCGCGGGCCCACCTGTCAGGGCCACGTGGCCCGCGATAGATGCCGCCCCGACACGCCCGTCTAACGGCCATTAACCGGCGCCGCTTTAGTGGTTCCCACCTCGGGGTGGACCTCAGTCTCCGTCCTCCACTCCCTACTGTCTTCTTCCCTGAGCTCGGTGCTGCGCCGTTGCCGCCGCTTGTCCGCCGCCGTCCGCCCGCGCCGTCGTTGCCATGTCCAGTTGGCATGACGGGTCCTCCTCCAGCGGGAGAATTTTAGAGGTAAGATTTCTCCATCTTGTTGGAATTATGGTTTCGGCCATTTGGGATTTCTTCGATTTCCCCAAATTCCCCTGGATTAAACTCGATTTTCTCTTCGATTAGGAGTTCACTGTGCTTGACCATGCTCCCGCTACCACTGATGACCCAACATTTTATGGAATCGCTGATGATTTCCCTGAGCTGTGTCGTGGCCACAAGTTGCCACTGCGCAAATGTGTTGCATTCGAAGGGATCAACGTAGGTAGAAAGTTCTACCTGTGTCAAGTAGGGCATGTAAGTTTCCTTAACCAGAAATTTGGAATCATATCATCTGCTTAGTGACCAGAAAATGCTAATGGAATCATCATCTGCTAATTAAATGTAATGCTGCAATCATCATTAGTTAGTATGGAATGCTTAGAAAATGTGTAATGCTTAGTGTCCAGAAAATGCAAGCATCAGTATATATGTTAATATAGAACATTTAGTGGACCTGGAATATTTAGTGGACAGAACATCATCTTGTTCTTACATATTTAGTGGAATAATTGTGATGAGCCCAATATAATTGTTGTTGTTTTTGTTACAGCAATAAGTTCATGAAATCATAAGTGTAGACTGAAATCATAAGTGTAGACTGATCTGGAACATATAGATAGTATAAGCACTGTTTTTATGCTATCAACTCAAGTGTAGACTGATCTGGGACACTGTTTTTATCATTATACAGCAGGTCAATAATTGTGGATTTCACAGTTGGATAGATCCAGAGTGGCCTGCCACAATGAAGAATGCATTGGCTAGGCTGTGGGAAATGTACAATGAAAGTAATAGTGCAAGAATTAAAGAGAGGTATGAGTCATCCAAGATGCTGAAGGATCTTGCTGAAGAGAAGGAAAAAGCTGTCAAGAAACATGCATGCCTTATTGTAGAAACTAACAAGTTTTTTTAGGAGACTGGGAAGAAGGCTATGGAAGAAAACAGGAGAAGGATTTACAGTGAGGCTGAGCAGGAAGAACAGATGGAGAAGTACATTGCATGGTTGAAGAATGAAGTGGAGATGTACAAGCAAGGGAATGAAGAATTCAAGAATCTGCTAAAAACCCAAGCAGCAGTTTATAAGGAGAAGCAGAAGAAGTGGGAGGATGAAAAACAGGCTCTAAAAGAGGAGAAGAAAAAATTAGAGTACAGTCTGTTTGATCTTTTCAATGCCACTGATAGTAACAAGGAGAAGATCAAGAGGATCAAAGCAATATGTGATGAGTAGTGATGGAGTACCTACCTAGTTTGTTGCCCATTTATGTAATGGATGTGTAAGAACACTTTTATATGTGTTGTGTAAGAACCTAGTTATGTACCTGCTTAGTTTGTTAGGATGGATGTTGAACTTATTGTGGTAATGGTTGTTAAGCTAGTAATGGATGTTGAACTTATTGTGGTAATTTGGGTCACTGTATAAAAATTATGACTTATTGTGTTAATACTAGTAGCTTTTGTAGTTGGGATCTTTGTATGTTTAATGCACCTTTAACTAGAAGCAACATTGTGTTGTCGAGAACCCTCTAGGGGTCTCGACAACTTTTTAAAGTCACCCACCTTTAACTAGAAGCAACATTGTGTTGTCGAGAACCCTCTAGGGGTCTCGACAACTTTTTAAAGTCACCCACCTTTAACTAGAAGCAACATTGTGTTGTCGAGAACCCTCTAGGGGTCTCGACAACTTTTTAAAGTCACCCACCTTTAATTAGAAGCAACATTGTTTTGTCGAGAACCCTCTAGGGGTCTCGACAACTTTTTAAAGTCACTCACCTTTAACTAGAAGCAACATTTTAAAGTAACCTTTAATATAACATTCTAAAATACATCCATAAAACAACACTATTGTCATCCATAAAACAACACTATTGCCCACATTTCAACAACAATCACAGCTTCACCATCAAATTGAAAGATAGTCTTAACCAACAAATATCATACATAGTTTTAAACAAGCTCTTCCCAGGACATCACCACATAGTCTTACACATAATCAGTCTTACACATAGTTTTAAACAAGCTCTTCTCATGACATCAACACATAGTATTAACCAACACATAGATTCATACACATTTCAAGCATCCTTGACAGAATCAGATTTTTTCTTCTTGTAGCTTGAATGCTTCCCAGCATTAAGCTATCCTACCATCCTTACTGTGAGTTTAGTTGGCCTTTTGCCAAGCCTTGTTGGTGCAGAACTGGAACCACCTTCAGCAGCACTCCTAGGTGCAAGGAAGGGTCTTGGGGCTGTAGATCTCTGTGGTGCTATTGGAGGGACTGATGCAGTTCTTGCTGGAGTTGTAGCAGCCTGCCTTGGAGGTGCTGTTGGAGTTCTTGCTGTTGGAGGGGCAGGCGCTGTTGGAGGGGCTGATGCAGTTCTTGTTGGAGTTGTAGCAGGCTGCCTTGGAGGTCCTGCTGCTGTACTACCAGATGTAGATGCACACTGTGACTGCAAACAATAAACAAAGTCAGGAATTAATTAACTTTGTGAAAGCAAACAGGGTGAGGAATTAGTAAACTAGATGTAGGTGCACATAACCATGCTGATTTGTTTCCTCACTGCTAGGTGAGGTTTCAATGGGACATTGCGGCTGGTGTACCTATGGCCTGTGAGCTTGCAATTGCTGCAAGTTATTGTCCCCATTCTAGAAGTATCCCTAGGTGCTGGCACCTCAAATGTTCATTTCCTTCTTACTGTTTGCTTTCTTCCAGGTTTGTCTCTAAAGACTGGAGGATCAATATCTGGAGTGTCTGTCTTTGTCCAGTCATCAGGGCCAGGTACAGGGTAAATTGTGTGCTGGTAGGCAGCTAGGTAAGTTGATTTTTTTAAGAAATCATTGACATAGTCCTCAGGAATTTGCTTAATTTTCATGATTGCAGGGAATACCTGTGACATCCCACTTCCTACATGAGCATGTTTTTGTCCTCAGGTCCACTACTAAGATTCTAGCACCAGATGTGACTTGCCATAAACCAACCTCACAGTTCTTAGCAATGCAATCCCTAGAAAACTTCTTGAACTCTGCCAACAATTCAGAATAAGTAGGTGTGATTTCCTAGTAGGTTCTGTGCATCTTTTCCCTGATCCCACTATACCTCACCATCAATTTGTCTCTTATCCCTTCAAGCATTGTTCTAATTGGCTTATTTCTAACATTCAAGATCATCTTATTAAAAACCTCAAACAAATGCCTAGCCCAAGTTTGAGGTGGGATTTGAACTAGCCAATTGTAAGCTTCTTCACAATCATCTTTTAGAGCTTGCATTGCAAGGTCAAAACCTGCTCTAGTGTATGAATATGAAGCTGCAAACATGTGTTTCTTAAGTGATTCTTCTCTGAAGCCAACTGTCTGGAAATTTGCATATATATGCCTAAGACAATATCTCTATGGTGAGTTTGGAAATAATGTGGATATTGCTTTGAGCAGTCCCTACACAATTATTTGTTGCTGGGTTTAGTCCCTTCTGCCTATCACAGTTCATGGAAATGCAATACTAGAATAAGAAATGTAGTGGAAAAAATGTTCAAGGTGGGTTTAGTACCTTCTGCCTATCAGAGATGATGGTATAGGTACCAAACCTAGAAGCCTCTCCTAAGCAATACTTTAGCTGGGTTAAAAACCACATCCAGATAGCTGTGTCTTCTCTATTAACTACACCAAAGGCAATGGGAAAAATATTGTTACTCCCATCCCTTCCAGTAGCTGCAAGAATTTGTTGTCCAGTGGTGAGCTTTATGAAACATTCATCCAAACCTAGATTGCATAGCAAAGAAAACATTAGCCAAAAGGAAAGTATCATGAAACATCCATGAATTCAAACAAAGAAGTAGCAGTTAGGTTACCTATAAAAGGCCTGCATCCATTTAAAAATCCCTCCTTCGAAGCATTTAGGTAAATAAACAGCCCATGAAATCTAGGATTTGGGCTAGGATGCTCAACAAGATGCTTAGTAGTCACCACACACCTGCTTCCTGGATTTGTATCAAGCACAGCCTACAGATAATCCCTAAGACGTGTGTACTGCCTCTTTTGATCACCAATCACAGCCTTGAATGCTTTAGTCCTAGCCCTATAAGCTTTGCTTCTTGGAATTTGTACACCATATTTCTGCCTAGCATTGTCCATGAGAGTATCCACACATGTGTTAGGATCAACTCTCATAGCCTACTCAGATTGTTGAGCTACCCAATTAATAGTGACCTTGGTGTTCTCTCCACTAGGTATACATGTATGCAAGGCTCTAAATTTCCTTATTATGAAGGTATTCTCATGTGCAATCTTAGAAGCAGATATAAAGAAAGGACAGTTCTGAGGGGTCCTCTCTGAGTACAATCAACAATGATCCTTTCACTACTATTTCTGTGATAGTGAAAATTTCCTATTTGTGCAATATGGTAGGTCCTAAGAGCAATTCTAAAATCATAGACGGTGTTGAAGCATAGTTTGAGACAAAATTACTCATGGGGGTTAGCTCTGTTTGGATCATACCATATCCTTTTTGCTGGTTTCTTCAATTTCCTCTTCCTTCCACAACTTGTAGCAAACTTTGTCACAAATCCATCATCATCATCATAGCACAACTCATCATGGCTCCATATCTCATCATCACTTGGGATAAAATAGTAAGGTTCTTCAAAACCAGCCTCATGATGAGCCCTGGTAGTAGGGGTGGGCATTCGGGTTTTTCGGTTAATTCGGTTCGGTTTTTCGGGTTCTTCTATAATTTGGTTTCAACAAAATAGGCACCGAAATTATTTTGGTTTTCTAATTAATCGATATTTCGGTTAGTGGACAATTCGGTTCGGTGTTCGGTTTTTAACCGAACTTCTGTAAATAACAACACTGTACCATAATTTATGTCAGATCCATACGAGTTAAACCACTCATCGACGCACCGGAAGCAACCTCCAGGTCGGCGAGTACCTGAAGCAATACATGGCTAGCTGATGTCTTGAACGCATGTGTAGAAAAAAAACATAATAAGCATGATGTCTATCTTGCTCGTTCAAAAAAAGTATGTCTATCTTTCAAGCCGTATACATTCAACAAATTGTATGTATTAAGAGTTCAGCTAAAATACATGATTATATCAGAAACAGAAAAACAATTGAAAGGCTTCCAACAAAATTCATAGACACAATTGACAGTTAAACCACGAACATGTACGTACATGTGGCTGGAGACATACGTACATGCATGGGCTGCCTGACAGCCTTTCCATGCATGTCTTTTTATCGCATGAGCTAGTACCTACGTACATTAATGGACGTCTGGGACAGAATCACAAATATATTTAGCTCTTTCACGTATATTTTTTGGTTTATACGGTTATTTCGGTTAACAGAGTCAAAACCGAATTAGTTTTTATAAATTCAGTTAATCATATTTACTAACCGAAATTAGATTCGGCTAATTCGGGTTCGGTGTATTCGGTTTCGGTTTTTATGCCCACCCCTACCTGGTAATAGGACCTAGCCTCTTTGCTGGCTTCTTTGCAAATATGTCTGGTTCAGATAATTCTTCAGAATCTGATTCCTTATCTCCTTCATCCTAGAATAACTCCTCAACATCAGTGTCTCCTTCATAGTGAAGAAGAGGGTCTTCTCTCTGCCTCTTCTGTTTATTGAGAAGCTCCAACATTTCTGCCTCCTCATTATCATCCACTGTTCTATGTTGTTGATGCTCCTTTAATTTCCTAACAAGGTCAACCTCAGCTCCTACTGGAATATTTTGCTCAGCATCATTCTTTTCTCTCTGTTTCCTCTCCTCCCTCAATTTTCTAATTAGGGCCAGCTCAGCTTCAATCCCTTTATTGTGCTCTTCAGGATTAAATTCACATCTGTTGTACTGGAACCAGTCTTCTTCTTCATCTTCACTTATGCATTCAACATCAACTGCCTTTCCCTTCTGTAGATTGGAGCTTTGTTGTGTGCCAAAATATAAGGCTTCTGTAACATCAATAGCTACTGGGTAAAAATATTCATCATTAACAGGGATTATTTCTTGTTCTTGTTCTTGTTCTTCTTCTTGGTCATCTGACTGATAATCTGACAAATCAGTCACACCTTATTTGTCAACTGAAAACACAACATCATCATTCAAAGGCTGAGCTTCTGTGCCATCAATATTCAACTGAACAGGCCATGGGGCAGTGGAATCCAGTACAGTGATGTTGAGCAACTTGTCATCCTCAAATTTCTTCAACATCTTATACACATTTCTCATACTATCAATTGTCTCTATTCCACTCTTTCCTTTACATTTTTCTTCAACATAATACAACTTATTATTGGTTCCATATCCATGCCCTTCTACAAGTGCTAACAAATTTAGCACTGTTATGTCTGATTGGCCCAATGTTCACTCTAAATTGTCTAGCCCTGGGAAATGAAACATTATCTCCCATATGTCATCATCTAAACTGTATAAGTGAAATAAAGAACAACACTACAGTCAATTAAAGCAATGGGAGAACATATGAAATTTAAACAGTCCATTAAATACAATGGATACAACATTACAGTAAGCATCATCCTTTACTGCATTAGATACAACATAACCTTTACTAAATTACAACATTGCAGTAAGCATCATCTATAGTAAGCATCATAACCTTTACTAATTATAACATTACAGTAACCTTTAGTTCTAAATCAGGATACAAAAGTAGGATCTAACATTTAGTACATAATTACAGTAATCAACCTTCTTTACTGCTAGATTTCACTAACCTTTACTGAATCCATGCTACATTGCAAATCTGACACTACCATCTGAGTACTCCTATCATCTCTAAGAAAATAAGGGAAAAAAGGGATGTTGTCGGAGAGAGAGGGGATGCACTTACTCGAGTCCGCCGGACGTAGCCCACTGGTGGCTGCTCTTTGCCGGCGAGGCTAGCACTGCCTTGGCCAGCGCGGTAGCAGAGGCAGAGAGATGCAGCGGCGAGCCATTGGGGGAGAGAAAGTGCTCCGCACCGCCACCACGTGACCCCCCCCCCCCCCCCCCCTCAAAATCTCCTACGCCGTCGAACTCGTCGCCACCGCCAAGCTCGCCGCCGCCGGGAGTCGCCGCCGCCATAGCCAGTGAGGGGGGAGAGACACAGACAGGCGCGAGCGGAGTGTTGTAACTAACCAGAGCATGTCCGAAGCGGTGGCGGTTAACGGCCGTTAGAAGAGCGTGTCGGGACGGCGTCTATCGCGGGCCACGTGGCCCTGACAGGTGGGCCCGCGGGTGTTAAGCGGGGTTGATTCGCTATCAACGACAGATCAGCGCACATTGCTACAATCAGAGTCAAATGTGGTACTATTTGCGATTTCGAGAGCGACTGATATGAAATGGAAAATTTGACATATAAACTGATAGTTTTATGCTATCAACTCGCTGATATGATGCGCCATCCCTCCGAGCCTACCACTGACATGCGTATAGTACATGTACGCCACGCACCACGTACACAGTACGTACGTATCCTTAATCGCTAGCTTGTACGTACAACAGAAGTGTCTTGTGCGATCAATGAGTTGATGAATGACGGGCGGCAAAGATGTACGCCGTACTAGCCATAGCCAGCCAGCTTAGCGAGGGCCGAGCTCGGCGGCGTAGGGCGTGTCGACGGACCCCACCCAGAGCGTGCCGTTCCGCTCGGCGACCTCGCTCACCGTCGCGAAGCTGAGCCCCTCCAGCGCCTCCTCCACGGCGCCATCGCCGGGCCCAACCCTCACGGCCAGCGTAGGCACGGCGTCGACCCCGGCGTCGTCGGCGCCGTGGCTCAGCGCCACCCAGTACCCGCCGAGGCCGTCGGAGCGCACGTTGTCCGGGTACCCCGGCAGCTCCGCGAAGGTCTCGTTCTCGCCGACCCTGGCGCCGCGCACCCAGTACCGGCGCAGCTCGCACAGCGCCGTGTGCGACACCACGACGCTCGACCCGTCCGCGGCCACCGCCACGCCGTTCGGGTAGGAGAGGCTGTCGTGGAGCACGGCGACGCGGCGCGTCCGGGGGTCGTACCGGAGCAGCCGCCCCGTCTCGTCGCCCAGGGCCACCACCAGTAGGTACTGGCTGCAATGACCAGAGAGACATTAACTTCCATTACTTATCGTCTTCAAATGGAGGAGTATACGAAAACCCAACTCTACATACACGATGGGGTCCCGGGCTTATCAGGTCCCTCCACTAGCGCTGTTTTGCTTGTAGATTGATGAGATTATTTTACAAAAAACACCCTCAGGTATGTCGGTTTCTTGTAGAGCAGTCCCTTACATGCACCCATTGCTCGTTTGGTACTCCATTTTGTTTCCATCTGAACATGTCGTACGATACTAGTAACAGCTCCATTTGGTTTGGAGCAGTTAATACAGTACATGAATTAGCAATCAGTAGTATTATGGCATATCCCATCTACCAAGATCCAACTCCATGAACCCTTGTATGCGGAAAGAGCGGAACAAATCAGAATCGAAAAGGATGATTAAATCAGCCTCGTTCCATGCCGCCGCCTCTCCAATCGTCACCAACCCTCCTTCCAGCGCTGCCACCAAATTCTGCGACCTAGGGACGACGGAGAACAAGGATGGGAATGCTTTGGATCTGACGGAATGGAGGGTGTTGCTATCGGGGGATGTGCCAGGGAGGCGATGTGCTTGGGCTCAGCGTTGCTGGCGTTGAGACGCCCGGCTGCCACGATGGCGACGGAGTTGAAGAGGAGGTGGTCGTGTTGACAGGACTGCACGTTGATGGGGAAGAGCACGCGCAGGCGCCGTCGCAGTTTGAGGAGAGAGAAGGTCGGAATAGAGAAAATAAAGTGGACTCGTGTACACTTTGCTTCCTATAAGGTGAGTAACTGTACATGTCTAGGATGTAGATGTAAATTTGCAAACACGAATCTTGAAACTACCGTGACCTTAGGACAAGCGAGGGACACCCACATATAGGTAGAAAAATCGCGTTCAGGAGTATAGTATTTCCATATTTGCGGTGTCAGTTGGGCTGCTAGTTTGTGTGGAGGCTGGACCATTGACCTCTGAACTTAAGAGTTGGATACTGAATGCGCTTGTCAATTACTAGTACGTGATGTGTGCACAGATGGGTTCAAAGGAATTTCGGTGCTACGTAGTACTAGTACTATATTTAGGCGTACATTAACTACGCAAATGGACTGTCAGTTTTGTTGGTACGAGGGGCCGTCACACACTTAGTAGTACTACACAAATAGACTGGAGTAGGCGATTGCAAAACTATTGATTTCAGAGATGAGGTTAATGATTTTCAAGTTACTTCTTAATCGCCTGAAGTATGCATGTTACGTCCCTATCTCTTTGAATCGTGGTAGTATAATATTTGCCCCTGATCTCCGTCTAACAGTATCATCTCAGAGCTATGCATGTCGAGCGATAAATAACTAATGCAAAGTTGAACGAGAAATTATCACACGTTTTTTTCAAGTCGGTGAAAGTATTGTTAACATACCTTAATTTGGTATCCAGACAAATTTATCAAAATAATAAAATAAAAATCAGACAGGTACCAGCCCTAGCTGGAAATACGTACTGCTAGTACTAGAAATGCATAGATCGATCGAATGGCAGGACGAACGCTGTGCCGGTTTCAGTTACCTCCTTCGGTAGAAGGTGCTGCTATCGGTGAAGTAGACGTGGCCAGTCTTCTGGTCGACGTCCAGCCCGTTAAGGAAGTTGAAGGGCACGCCGCCGGCCTCCGTCGCCACCACCTCCGCCATCCCGCCGCGCGCCGGCACCCTCAGCAGCCCCAGGTACGCGTCGGCGACGTACAGGTCGCCGGTCATGTGGTGGAACTGCAGGCCCAGCGGCCGTCCGCACACGCTCTCCGGCACCACCAGCTTCTTCTTCGCCGCGCACATCCCCACGCTCCTGCACACACACCAACGTACACGATCGAGTGCGTAAAAGTTATAGCCTCTACGCGCATGTATGTACAATTGTACAGTGGATGCTCAGTGCGAGAGATGGATGGGTGCTTGCTTGTGTCTGGAGTTGTAGGCGAACACGGTCCAGCCGAGGCGGCGGCCGCGCCACCGGAGTACGCGGCCGTCCGAGACGCCGGCGTAGGGCCCGCCGCCGCGGCGGTCGAAGGCGAGGCTCTCCGGGCCGGACACCGGCGACGGCAGCGGCATCACGGAGAGGCCGCGGTGATCCATGGACTTGATCTTAATGGCAGGCGCCGGCGCTGGCGCCGCGGAGGATGCCGCTGCCAGGAGAGGCAGAGCGAGAAGCGCTATAAGAAAGGAAGCTGCGTGCGAGGGCCGACACGAGTACGCCATGGCACGAGTCGTTTCGTCGTCTCTGTGCATGCACCGGCAGGGTCGAGCTAGCTACCTGCAGGCTGCAGCTAGGCAGCGTGTCTAGCTTACCCCGCGACCTGAGCAGTGCGTTAATAGTGGAATGGACAGTGTCTCAAACGGTATAGGTGCATTTATAGAGACTAGGCGATACCCCTCACTCCATTGCACATGGTATAGATCATTTTGAATGTAGCAGATAGTCATTTGAAAAAAAGGTAAACTGGACAGTGTCAGTGTGTCATCTATGTCTGTATCTTGACATTATGTGGGATGTGTGTGTGGGTGTGGGGTGGGGGTTGGAGATGAGGGCCACAACACCTCCCCTCGTTGGGTGTTCTCAGTTTCAGACCTAAATCCGGAGTTGAGGGCATCTTCACCGGCCCAACCATCCGGTCCGAGCGTGTCCAAACTTGTCCGCGCGGACGCGTGAGGCGTGCGTGGCGCTCCAGCGGCCCGACCCATCCAGACAAACGTGTCCGGCTCCACCCTTTCAAATTAAGTTTGGAATTAGTAGATGCTGCCAAAGGGAGTGGGGGTGCCATACGCAAAAAGAAAGCGACTCATAGAATGGCAGAGGCAAATAGAGCTCTTGCACATTTTCGTTAATCCATGAACAGAATCTAGGTATGTAGACACATGGATCCGTGCATCACGGTCGCATCTAATCTGGTCCTCGGTTTGCGTCGGCCCGGACACGCGCGGACAGTGCAGGTGTCATGCCCGTTGGCGCCTCGAGGCTCATATGTAAGTGAGACATTAGTGCTTAAGCTAGCTATTCATTACTTTAAGCCCTGCTAGTTACAAAAAAGCCGTTTGAACAAAATAGGAGGATGCTAATTCTGCTGCTACAGCTATCGCTACTGCAGGAGGAGGACGACGCGGCGGCTACTCGCTGTCGTTGCCACGACCATCGTTGTCGCGGCCACCGGCCCCGTTGATCGCCGCCCTAGCAGACCATATGGTCCGCTGCTAGACGCGTTCGCGGTGACGGTCACGCGCATGGTCGGGAGCCACTGCCTTGCCCGCCGCCTTCAACCGGTCCTCCGCCGCCCGGTTCGCCATGGTCTTGTCCATCTTGGCGGCCCAGTGGTCCCTCACTGTTGCTAGCAACTTGAAAACCTGCACAACACAAACTCAAGACTTTGCCCCAACGAACAGTGAGGTTGTCAATCTCACCGGTTTGCTGAAAACAAAGGATTAACTATATGGTGTGAAAGGTAATGGTGGTTTGCAGAAAGTAAACAGTAACAGTGGAAGATGTATCAATGGTAAAGATTGGACCGGGATCCATAGTTCACTAGAGGTGTTCTCCTTAAGATAAACAAATATGGCATGCTGGGTAGACAAATTACAGCAGGGCAATTGACAGGACTGAGCAAGGCATAACAATGCAATACTAGACATTCATAATCCTATGAGATTTGATTGGGCAATACAACAAGATACATAGACCGCCATCCAACTGCATCTATGACTAGTAATCCACCTTCAGGTTATCATCCCAACCCCCTATAGTATTAAGTTGCAAGCAACAGCTAACTTCTTTAAGCAAAGTGTGTAAGGTAAATAATCCACTTGTTCCATGAATAAGAGACCGTTGTTTTCTCCCTAGTAGCAACAACACATCTACAACCTTAGAGATTTCTGTCACTTCCCTTAGATTAAATAGAGACATGAACCCACTATCGAGCATAAATACTCTCTCTTGGAGTCACTAGCATCTACTTGACCAAGATAGCTACTAGAAACAAAGAGCATGCAAGATCACAAACAACACAGACATGATAGAATCAATAAGATAGAACCATTAATCAATCTAACATAGTAATCTCAACATCCATCGGATCCCCGCAAACACAACATGCATGATTACAAATAGATGATCTTGATCATGAACGGAGCTCACAAGATCTAAACATGGTAGCACAAAGGAGGAGAGACAACCATCTAGCTACTACATGGACCCGTAGTCGAAGGTGGAACTACTCATGCTTCATACCGGAGGCTGGCATGATGATGAAGAAGGTCTTCGGGATGATCTCCCCTCTGGCAGGGTGTCGGGAAGAACTTTAGATCCCCTGATCTAGGGACGATGGTGGTGGCGGCTACAGACTGTTTCGTGGAAGATTGATCGGGTACTTCGGGTTTTGGTATCGGGGGCTTCTTATAGGCGAAGAGGCGAGGCAGGGGGCACCTAGGGCAGCCGCACCCCCCAGGCGCGGGCTAGGGTTAGCCAGGCGGCCAGGGGTGTGCCCCCCTGGTGGCTCCCCTTCGTCTCGTATTTTGGCTCCGTGTTCCCCATGGTAAAATATTGACTTTGGCTTTTGTCCCGTCCAATTCCGAGAATATTGATTTTCTGCCTTTTCTGGAACCAAAAACATAAGAAAATAGACAACTGGCACTGTGGCATCTTGTTAATAGGTTAGTACCAGAAAACATATAAAAATATCTCAAAGTGTAGACAAATCAAAGCAAAGTAGATACTAAACAAGCATGGAACATCAAAAATTATAGATACGTTTCCGATGTATCACTCACCTCCTGTTGGGCGAGAAACTCTGCCGGAGAAGGAGCCGGAGCCGGAGCAGGAGCTGGATCCAGAGCCAAAATCGGATCACCATTGCGGCCGAAGCCCAGCACCTGCGCTATCTGCACGGGAACGGCGATCGGCGTTGTAGGGTTTCGTAGCATGGAAAACAAAAAATTTCTATCGCATACAAACAAACAAGCCAAGATATATCTACTAGATTGTAGCAACGAATCGATGGAATAACTCACCCTCGAAGATTCCAAAGTGTTTAACGAGAGCGGATTCTCGTGGGTGATGTAGTCGTACTCTTCCCGATCTCAAGATCGTGTAGACGATCCTTCCGGCGCTGCGTTCCGGCAGCGCTCCCGCAGTCGGTCACACGTTCGGTACTCGACGAAGACCTTCCTCTCCCTTGTTCCAGCAGGCAGCGGAGGTTGTAGCACTCTCCTCGCGATTCCGGCAGCACAACGGCATGGTATCGGAAGTAGAGGGGAGATCTCGCAGGGCTTCGCCTTAAGCCGGAGCGAGTATGGTGGAGTATGAGAGAGACCCTCGACGATCTAGGGTTTAGACACGCCGAGGAGTGGGCAAGGCCGGCAGCTAGGGTTTAGCTAGGTGGCGGCAGCGAGTTGCCCTAGGGCCGGCGGCGGCTATGGAGGGCGGCGGCGGCTAGGGTTTAGGTTTAGAGGGGGCAATCTTGTGTGTCTAGGAGGGGAGCCCTGCCCCTCCTTATATAGGTGGAGGGGCGCGCCAGGGGAGGGGAGTCCCTCCCCAAGTCGGCCTCCAAGGTGGGCCAGCGGTGGAGGGGAGGAACTCCTCCCCAACTCGGTTTCCACCTCCCTCTCCTCTTCCCAAAACAGCCGTTTGACTTTTCAAATTGGCGTTTGACTTTTCAAACTAGGATTTGATTAAACCCTTTATTTTGTTCAGCGATGACACTTAGTACATGATGCAATCATACCAACTTGATATAACACATTCATGTACCCTTCCCCTCCGGAGTGCCGGACATTCCGGAACCTTCTAGATCATTCCCGATGAAAACACCGGAACCATTCTCCAAACCCGAAACAGGACTTTCCTTATATGAATCTTATTCTCCGGACCATTCTGGATCTCTTCATGATATCCTGGATCCCATCCGAGACTCCGAACAACATTCGGTCTCTTTACTCATCATTCCATAACTACTCAAACAACGTCGAATCCTTAAGTGTGTCTCCCTACGGTTCGTGAATTATGCGGACATGATCGAGACACTTCTCCGATCAATAACCAATAGAGGAATCTGGAAATTCATATGGCTCCCACATATTTCTACGATTACTTTGCGATCGAATGAACCACTTACATACGATACCAATTTCCCTTTGTCTCACGATAGTTTACTTATCCGAGGTTATGATCGTCGGTATCTTTGCATACCTAGTTCAACCTCGTTACTGATAAGTACTCTTTTCTCGTTCCCGTGATATGTGATCCCTTGTGAGCCAGTCACATGCTTGCAAGCTAATTGGATGACATTCCACCAAGAGGGCCCAGAGTATATCTATCCGTCATATGGATGGACAAATCCCACTCTTGATCCATGTGTCTCAACCAATACTTTCCAAACACTCAATGCCACCTTTATAGCCACCCAGTTACGGTGTGGTGTTTGATGTCATCAAAGCATCCTTCCGGTGAAGGTGATATGCATGATCTCATGGTCGAAGGAATTAGGTTACTATGTATCAGAAAGCATATAGCAATTGAACTATTTAAAATGACTTGATCTTTATGCTACGCTTATCTATAGGAGTATGTCCACCATATCATTCTACTAACGATATGATCTTGTTGTTAATAACATCTCAATGTTCATGATAGGGAAA
Source organism: Avena sativa (assembly GCA_916181665.1). Taxonomy (NCBI): domain Eukaryota; kingdom Viridiplantae; phylum Streptophyta; class Magnoliopsida; order Poales; family Poaceae; genus Avena; species Avena sativa. The sequence continues at coordinate 364,262,056 of OV702297.1, read as the reverse complement.
CCACAATCATTTATTAACCAACAAGCTAGTATTATAAAGAGGCTTCACTAGGGACTCTATTTTAGTTTACAAATCACACAAGTATTAATGTTTCCTTGTTAATACTATTATAGCATGAATGTAAACATTTATCATAAACACAAAGATATAATAATAACTACATTTATTATTGCCTCTAGGGCATATCTCCAACAGTCTCCCACTTGCACTAGAGTCATCTAATCTAGATTACATGGTAATACACCGAACACCCATGGCAGTTTGGTGTTGGTCATGTTTTGCCCTAGGGAGAGGTTTAGTCAATGGATCCGCCACATTCAGATCTGTGTGTACTTTACAAATCTTTATGTCCCCATCTTGGACATGTTCTCGAATAGCGTGAAAACGTAGCTTGATGTGCTTCAGCTTCTTGTGTGACCTTGGTTCTTGCGCATAGGCTATGGCGCCCATGTTATCACAGTAGATAGACATTGGGTCCAGCGCACTAGGAACCACACCCAGCTCTGTAATGAAATCTTTCATCCATATCGCTTCTTGTGAAGCCTCCGAAGCAGCCATGTATTCCGATTCAGTTGAAGATCTCGCCACAACGCTTTGCTTTGCACTCCTCCAGCTAACTGCTGCACCATTCAAAATAAATACGTATCCAGATTGTGATTTAGAATCATCCGGATCGGTGTTCCAACTAGCATCGGTGTAACCATTTACAATGAGCTGTTCATCACCTCCATAAGAAAGAACCATATCCTTAGTTCTTCTCAAGTACTTAAGGATGTTTTTGACCGCTGTCCAATGATCCACTCCTGGATCACTTTGATATCTGCTAGTTAAACTAACAGCATATGCAATGTCGGGTCTAGTACATAGCATGGCATACATTAGAGATCCTATGGCTGAGGCATAGGGAGTCCTACTCATCCTTTATCTATCTTCTGTCGTTGTCGGACTTTGAGTTTTACTCAACGTCGTATTGGGCAACATGGGCAAGAACCCTTTCTTGCTATCTTCCATTCCAAACCTCTTTAGAACTTTGTCCAAATATGTACTTTGTGACAATGATATTAGGCGTCTCGATCTATCTCTATAAATCTTTATGCCTAATATGTAAGCTGCTTCGCCAAGATCCTTCATTGAAAAACTATTATTCAAATATTCCTTGACACTATTAAGAAGGTCTACATCATTCCCAATCAACAATATGTCATCTACATATAGTATTAAGAATGCTACAGAGCTCCCACTCACTTTCTTGTAAATACAAGCTTCTCCATAAGTTTGTATAAAACCAAAACTTTTGATTACCTTATCAAAACGTTGATTCCAACTTCGGGATGCTTGCTTCAATCTATCGATGGACCGTTGAAGTTTGCATACCTTGTTAGCATCTTTAGGATCGACAAAACCTTTGGGTTGCATCATATACAACTCTTCATCAATGTCTCCATTGAGGAACGCTGTTTTGACATCCATCTGCCATATCTCATAATCATAATATGCAGCGATTGCTAACATAATCCTCACAGACTTTAGCTTCGCTACTGGTGAGAAAGTCTCATCGTAGTCAACTCCTTGAATTTGTCGAAACCCTTTTGCGACAAGTCGAGCTTTATAGACAGTAACATTACCATCAGCATCTGTTTTCTTCTTGAAAATCCATTTGTTCTCGACAGCCTTCCGGCCATCCGGTAAGTCCACCAAAGTCCATACTTGGTTTTCGTACATGGATCCAATCTCGGATTTCATGGCTTCTTGCCATTTATTGGAATCTGGGCTCATCATCGCTTCCTCATATGTCTCAGGGTCATCGGTGTTATCCACCAACATGACATTCATAACGGGATCATACCCATCAAGAGTGGTACGAGTTCTCGTTGACCTGCGAGGCTCTGTAGCAACTACAACCGAAGTTTCATGATCATCATCATTAGCTTCCTCTCTTACTGGTGCAGGCGTCACAGGAACTACTTCCGGTGCTGGCTACTCGCAAGTTCGAGAGAAGGTTCGACAACCTCGTCGAGTTCTACTTTTCTTTCAGTCACTTCTTTCGAGAGAAATTTCTTCTCTAGAAAGGATCCATTCTTGGCAACGAAGATTTTGCCTTCGGATCTATGATAGAAGGTATACCCAATAGTTTCCTTCGGGTATCCTATGAAGACGTATTTTTCCGCTTTGGTTTCAAGCTTGTCCGGCTGTAACTTCTTTACATAGGCTTCGCAACCCCAAACTTTAAGGAACGACAATTTAGGTTTCTTCCCAAACCATAATTCATACGGTGTTGTTTCAACAGATTTATATGGTGCCCTATTTAAAGTGAATGCGTCTGTTTCTAATGCATAACACCAAAATGATAGCGGTAAATCTGTAAGTGACATCATAGAACGAACCATATCTAAGAGAGTTCGATTACGACGTTCGGACACACCATTACGCTGTGGTGTTCCCGACGGTGTCAATTGTGAAAGTATTCCGCATTTCTTCAAATGCTCGCCAAACTCGTAACTTAGATATTCACCTCCACGATCAGAACGTAGAAATTTAATCTTCTTGTTACGTTGATTCTCTACCTCACTTTGAAACTCCTTAAACTTCTCGAAAGTTTCGGACTTATGTTTCATGAAATAGATATACCCATATCTACTCAAGTCATCCGTGAAGGTAAGAACATAACGATAACCACCGCGCGATGCTACACTCATTGGACCACACACACATCGGTATGTATGATTTCCAACAAGTCCGTAGCTCGCTCCATCATACCAGAAAATGGAGTCTTAGTCATTTTTTCCATCAGACATGCTTCGCATCTTTCAAGTGATTCGAAATCAAGTGATTCAAGAAGTCCATCGGAATGGAGTTTCTTCATACGCTTCACTCCAATGTGACCAAGACTACAGTGCCACATATAGGTCGAGTTATCGCTCGATTTCAAACGTTTAGCCTCAATGTTCTTAATATGTGTATTTCCACTATCGAGATTCAATAAGAATAGACCATCTATCAAAGGTGCATGTGCATAAAACATATTACTCATATAAATCGAACAACCATTATTCTCGGACTTAAACAAGTAACCGTCTCGCAATAAACAAGATCCCGATATAATGTTCATGCTTAACGCAGGCACCAAATAACAATTATTTAAGTATAAAACTAATCCCGATGGTAGATGAAGGGGTAGCGTGCACGCCCGCGATCACATCAACCTTTAATCCGTTTCCCACGCGCATCGTCACCTCGTTCTTCGCTAGCTTCCGTTTATTCTGCAGCACCTGTTTCGAGTTACAAATATGAGCAACCGAACCAGTATCAAATACCCAGGCACTACTACGAGTACTAGTGAGATACACATCAATAACATGTATATTGGATATACCTTTCTTCTTGATGTTGCCGTTCTTCAAATCCGCCAAGTACTTTGGGCAATTCCGCTTCCAGTGACCTTCTCCCTTGCAGTAAAAGCACTCAGTATCAGGCTTGGGTCCAGCCTTGGTCTTCTTCGTCGGTGCGGTAACTTTATTACCACCCTTCTTGAAGTGTCCCTTTTGCTTAGACTTGCCTTTCTTGAATTTGGTGGTCTTATTGACCAACAACACTTGGTGCTCTTTCTTGATCTCCACTTCTGCAGATTTTAACATGGCGAAGAGTTCTGGTAACGTCTTGTTCATGTTCTGTATGTTGTAGTTCATCACAAAGTTCTTGTAACTTGGTGGTAGTGATTGGAGGACACGGTAAATCCCCAAAGCATTAGGAATCACTATACCCAAGCTTTCAAGTTTGTTTGCGTGCCCAGACATCTTAAGCACATGCTCACTGACAGAGCTGCCCTCTTCCATCTTGCAGTTAAAGAACTTTTCAGAAGCCTCATAGCTCTCAATTGCCGCATGAGTCTCAAAGATCAATTTGAGATCACGGACAATATCATGTGGGTCTGAATTCTCAAACCTTTTCTGAAGCTCCGATTCTAAACCATACAAGATAGCACACTGAACTGTGGAGTACTGAGTCTTCCGAGTGAGGTAAACATTCTTTACTTCATCGGTAGCAGTAGCTGCAGGTGGGTCACCCAGCGGTGCATCCAGCACATAGGTCAAATTACCAGCTGTGAGGATAATCCTCAAATTGCGGAACCAATCCGTGAAGTTGCTTCCATTATTTTTCAACTTTTCTTTCTCTAGGAACGCATTAAAATTGATGGTAGGGGCTGCCATTGATCTACAACATATTTGCAATAGTTTAGACTAAGTTTATGACAAATTGAGTTCTAATTAATAGTAAAATTAATCTAGGTGAACTCCCACTCAAAACAATATCCCTCACATTGTTTTAGTAATCACACGAACCAAATCCACCACATCAAAACTGATCATCACGAGAGTTGATGTAGCTTCAATGGCGAACAATCGACATGTTCATCATATCTACTACATGACTCATGCTTTACCTTTCGGTGATCCGTGTTCCGAGACCATGTCTGTACATGCTAGGCTCGTCAAGATCAAACCTTAGCTTCCGCATGAGCAAATCTGGCTTGCTCACGTTGTATACACTTGCGGAATCTAACACACCCGATCATCACGTGGTGCTTCGAAACAACAAGCTTTAGCAACGGTGCTAACTAAGGGTGAACACTTTATGACTTGAAATTTATGTGCATGAGGGATCATCTTATAATGTTGCCGTTGTTAACTAAGCAATACAAGATGCATAAAGGATTAACATCACATGCAATTCATAATATGTGATATGATATGGCCTTTCTTCTTTGTGCTTCCGATCTCCATCTTCAAGCACGAACATGATCTCCATCATCACCGACATTGCATCAAGGTCCATGACGCTTCTCCATGGTTGTCGTCCACCGGCTTCAACTATTACAACTACTTTGAATAGACACGCGGGTCTTAACAGAATTTAAAGACAACCATATGGCTCCTGCCGGTTGCCAACTTACAATAAGGAACATTGCATACATCAAATATAATCACAATCATGGCCATATCACATCACAGCACACCCCTGCAAAACAAAGTTAGACGCCTCTACTTTCCTTGCATGTTTTACGTGGTTTGGGGCTTTTAATAAGTGTCGTTCTAACTTACGAACAAGAACCACAACATTGATACTAGTATTGACAATCACCCGTTGTAAATTGAATCTTAACTATGCTGGGAGAAACAGGCACCCGCAAAGCCACTTATGCAATACAAGTTGCATGTCAAGCGTGGAGCAAGTCTCATGAACGATGTCATGTAAGGTTAGCCCGGGCCGCTTCATCCCAACATCCCGCAAGATGCAAAGTACACAAGAAGCAATCGACAATAAAAGCATCAACGCCCACAATGACCATTGTGTTCTACTCGTGCAACAGATCTACATATAGACACGGCTCTGATACCACTGTAGGGTTTCGTAGCATGGAAAACAAAAAATTTCTATCGCATACAAACAAACAAGCCAAGATCTATCTACTAGATTGTAGCAACGAGTCGATGGAATAACTCACCCTCGAAGATTCCAAAGTGTTTAACGAGAGCGGATTCTCGTGGGTGATGTAGTCGTACTCTTCCTGATCTCAAGATCGTGTAGACGATCCTTCCGGCGCTGCATTCCGGCAGCGCTCCCGCAGTCGGTCACACGTTCGGTACTCGACGAAGACCTTCCTCTCCCTTGTTCCAGCAGGCAACGGAGGTTGTAGCACTCTCCTCGCGATACCGGCAGCACAACGGCGTGGTACCGGAAGTAGAGGGGAGATCTCGCAGGGCTTCGCCTTAAGCCGGAGCGAGTATGGTGGAGTATGAGAGAGACCCTCGATGATCTAGGGTTTAGACACGCCGAGGAGTGGGCAAGGCCGGCGGCTAGGGTTTAGCTAGGTGGCGGCGGCGAGTTGCCCTAGGGCCGGTGGTGGCTAGGGTTTAGGTTTAGAGGGGGCAATCTTGTGTGTCTAGGAGGGGATCCCTGCCCCTCCTTATATAGGTGGAGGGGAGCGCTAGGGGAGGGGAGTCCCTCCCCAAGTCGGCCTCCAAGGTGGGCCGGCGGTGTTGGGGAGGAACTCCTCCCCAACTCGGTTTCCACCTCCCTCTCCTCTTCCCAAAACAGTCGTTTGACTTTTCAAACTAGGATTTGATTAAACCCTTTATTTTGTTCACCGATGACACTTAGTACATGATGCAATCATACCAACTTGATATAACACATTCATGTACCCTTCCCCTCCGGAGTGCTGGACATTCCGGAACCTTCTAGATCATTCCCGATGAAAACACCGGAACCATTCTCCAAACCCGAAACAGGACTTTCCTTATATGAATCTTATTCTCCGGACCATTCCGGATCTCTTCATGATATCCCGGATCCCATCCGAGACTCCGAACAACATTCGGTCTCTTTACTCATCATTCCATAACTACTCAAACAACGTCGAATCCTTAAGTGTGTCTCCCTACGGTTCGTGAATTATGCGGACATGATCGAGACACTTCTCCGATCAATAACCAATAGAGGAATCTGGAAATTCATATGGCTCTCACATATTTCTACGATTACTTTGCGATCGAATGAACCACTTACATACGATACCAATTTCCCATTGTCTCACGATAGTTTACTTATCCGAGGTTATGATCGTCGATATCTTTGCATACCTAGTTCAACCTCGTTACTGATAAGTACTCTTTTCTCGTTCCCGTGATATGTGATCCCTTGTGAGCCAGTCACATGCTTGCAAGCTAATTGGATGACATTCCACCGAGAGGGCCCAGAGTATATCTATCCGTCATATGGATGGACAAATCCCACTCTTGATCCATGTGTCTCAACCAATACTTTCCAAACACTCAATGCCACCTTTATAGCCACCCAGTTACGGTGTGGTGTTTGATGTCATCAAAGCATCCTTCCGGTGAAGGTGATATGCATGATCTCATGGTCGAAGGAATTAGGTTACTATGTATCAGAAAGCATATAGCAATTGAACTATTTAAAAGGACTTGATCTTTATGCTACGCTTATCTATAGGAGTATGTCCACCATATCATTCTCCTAACGATATGATCTTGTTGTTAATAACATCTCAATGTTCATGATAGGGAAACCACAATCATTTATTAACCAACAAGCTAGTATTATAAAGAGGCTTCACTAGGGACTCTATTTTAGTTTACAAATCACACAAGTATTAATGTTTCCTTGTTAATACTATTATAGCATGAATGTAAACATTTATCATAAACACAAAGATATAATAATAACTACATTTATTATTGCCTCTAGGGCATATCTCTAACAGGCGCCTCCAGCTGGTCCACCTCCTCCCTCTCATCGCCGTCATCCTCCCTACCTTCATGTCATCGCCGTCGACAAGAACCCATGCGACCGCCACCTCAGCGGCCAGAGCCACGCGCTCCTCCTCCGCCGCCGAGTCGGCGATGTGCTCGTGTCACGTCTCTTTCGCGTCGTTGCGCGCTTTGACGGCATGGTGAAGCTCGCGGATGGCGACCTTGGCGGCCTCCTTGGTCACCTCCTCCAGCGTGGTCATGACCGCCTCGTGACGGATCTCGCGAAGAGCCGCAGATGTGGCCTCTAAGGCCACCGCCTCCTTGGTGGCGACGTGGTGTATATCGGTCACCGCCCATTGGGGCGGCCACCGTGGCCGCCGCCTTCACCACCCGCTTCAGCGCCCGCTCTATGACATGGCCTTCCTTCTCGAAGGCCTGCACCTGCGCATCGCCCATGTGCCTGGCCAGCAACGTGGCCTCCAGGTGGACCTCATCGACCTCCACGTTCGGGTAGCGGGTGCGGCACATCTCCCTGATCTTCGTCCAGTTGGCGATCTTGCGGCGAGGCATGGCTGCTGGTGGCTGCGCTTTTTCGGCTACTGGATTTCTCTTGCTTTGGAGCTTGTTGTCTCCGCCGCGCCGGCGGCCGTCTTTTATAGACCGCGGCGGAGGCGGAAAACGACATAGGATACGCGGAAAGTTTTCTCCCTGCGGGAAGCGAGGCGCACGCGAGAAACGATGGCGGGAAACGCCGACCATGCGGGAAGCCACCGGTGCTGATAGCCGACGTCGCGTGGCCATTAACGTCCCATCGCGAGAGTGTCAACCGGTGACGGTGGGAGGGAGACGGACAGATGGGTCGGACCGCTGGACGCGATCAGCCGGACATGCCAGACAACAGCCCCAAATCGACCGTGACCCAACCCAAAAGGACAGAAATGGACCGGTTGGGTTGACCGGATGGGTCGGCCCGAAGGAGATGCCCTAAATTTTGTCGGACAGAGGCCTGGAAATGGCCGAATTCCCACTTGTGTTCCCAGGTTTGTTTACAACTTTTTTGAAATTCGACCAACTTTATCTAAATTTAGTAAATTACATACTAAATTAGGCAATTGCATTGGCGAGTAGGTACATAGTTTTTCAAATACGGCAATATATTCGAATTCGACTACAGTAGGCTAAAAAAATAAAAACATGGGGAATACTGCTCTAGAACATGCTGAGGCGGTGGTAGAACGCCGTGTAGTCGCCTCGTCATCGTTGCTCTGCGGCTTCTGGCTCGATAGCTTAGAGCTGCTACAGCCTTGCCCAGCATCGCCGCTACGCCATTGTTGAGACGAGGGCCCTGTCCCACCCTCGTCTTCGTCATTGTCATCGAGGAGGATGACATTGACGCCCTGATAGGCGCGCTATCGGCGAGCGGCGCGCTCGGCCCTCCGCCCTCGTGGTACGCTATCCAGCGCACCCGGCAGTCGCGGAAGTACTGGTCCAAGTACACCTCGTTCTCGGGGTACCGCCTCATTGGGGTCCATGCCAGCGATGGCGATCTAGATCTCGTCGACCCTTTCATGTCCTTCCGGTACCGGTGGCACGGGTACGCTGCCCACTCGCTGAGCTTCCAGGTCGGCAGGCACCGGAAATCCGCCGGTGCCAGGTAGTCGGCCTCGTGGAGAAGCCGCGCCTCACACGGCTGCAGCGAACGCCGGCTGAAGCCGTTCGCTGCCACGGGGTTACCGGGGTACCTCTTCGCCATCGCTTCCGTCGAGCTTTTCTTTGCCTGGAACTTGGTGGATTGGAGAGGAAATGGAGGAGTGAAAATGGGTGCTCCGAAATGAAGAGGTTGCCAACTTTTATAGCCATTTGGGAAAAGAGCGACGATGGCAGGATGCGTGTAGCGACGAGAGAGGAAAATGAGAAAAGGCGGGAAGATGGATAGGCGGTGGCGTGCCATTACGCCACCGGGTGGGCGATTGGACATGTGGTCATTGCCCGCTGGTCCGATGTGAGAGCCGAGGCGAAGCAATAAGGACGAATCGCCTGCCTTCACTCCCTGAGAATTGTTTTCGTCATATTCTTCTTAACTAATGGATAAGTCAAAGCATTTGTCTTTGTTTTAAAAAAATGTTCCGTTGAGCTAGGGTCTAGGATACTAATAGCACTTAATATTATGGACTGCCTTAGCTCGATCAACCGAGAGTTCTCTTAGCTCTCAACTTGATCTACTCATTTGAATCTATGTTTTTTCTAGGCTTTTTCATGCTTAACTATAATGCCTAGTAACCACTTTAAAAATAAATTACCACAAGCCCAGTTACAAGCTTACATGGAAAAATTAAATTAAAAAATCAAAATTGCACATCTATGTGTAATTCCATAAGAAAAACAGGGCAACATAAAACCACAACAATCCACCAGGAGACATCACGTGATACAAAAATACAACAATCCATGCGATTTTTCTCGTTTAAAACCAATTACATTAAATATTCACATACGATTGTACAACACAAAAATTGACCAATCGGCTAATATAGTTTTTCAGAAAATAAGCATAGGAAGTAAAAAAAACTCTTACAAAAACCAAACAAAAAGGAAAATAAAACTCCCTCCGATCCAAATTAATTGGCACAGATTCGTTGAACCTAAAAAAAATACTCCAGCCAACATTTTGTCTAAAAATATACATTAATTAATTTTGATCAAAGAAAAACAATACAATATAGGAGCTTGTCATTTTCCAGTTTAGCAGCCCGTTAAAGAATCCAAAATACGAGAAGCCCAGATAACAATTAAAAAAGCCCACACGTCCGCCTGGACCATATACAACGAAGTCAGAAACCATCGAAGGAACTTCATGATGATCAATCATCGGATGGATCTAAACAGATCCATTTTTTCCTATCGATCTGGCCCTATGTTATTTCACTACTAAACGAGAGTTAGCAAAAGCGTATTATTGTTAATGTAGCTCAAAATGGTTTTGAGCCTTCTTTTGGACCGTAGGAATTCTATAATGATGAAATGGGAAAAACACATGGTTGATAGTTTGATACCATGTACCGTGGGTTTCTACTACATGATTTCAAAACATATGAGTATTATAGTACCCTTTTCATCCTAAAAAGGATGTCGCGGATTTGTCTAGATTTACATATATCTATATAATAAAACGCGTCTAAATAGATGTGAATCTAAACAAATTTGCGACATCTAATTCGAAACAATCAAAAATTGGAATGAGAGTCAATAATGTTGCTTTTGTGATTCACTGGAAACAATAAAACATTATTTCTCTCGTGTTCCTTTGCTCGCATTGTTTGGCGTATGGTTTATTGGACTTATAATATCCCTCCTTTACTAAATATCACCAACATGTTTGGAAATTGGATGAATGGGGTAGATAAGGAAAATAAGGCTAGAATATGCATGGGCATATCAGCTTTATGTTCAATGATATGAAATTGACGAAATGATATTATTTTTATTATTTTTAACAGATCAACGGGTGCCATTTTTTGTAGATTATTCCTTGGCTACGCGGATCCAGCTTTGGTTACACCTACTCCAAGTGAATCAACGAGATTCTATGGTTTTTGGATCAACCGGCTGCTCACGGCCGTTCGGAATTTCTACAACCAGGCTAGATGGTTGCACACTAGGAGACTCCATGATGGCTAGTGGTTGTGATCTTGTTATATTTCTATTGTCGATTTTTGTATCAACCTTATGTGATCCGTGATGTAATACTTTAAACTATGAATACTGAAACGGTTTTGCTATTTCTCAGACGCCTTGGTTGCAGTTTTTTGTTTTGTAAACCATGCATGTTTCCATTCGATTGAGCCAGCCACGTCAGCCGACTGAGAAATAGTTATTTCTCAGTCGCCTGAGACGTAGGCGTTCCCATACTGAAATACTACAATAAATTGTTGTGTGCAATACTTAATGCAGAGGCCGAGGCTCCGCTTCCCATTTCGAAAAAAGGAAAAGATAAAAAAATCTAATTCAGAACGGAGGGAATATATGTCTTTGGGTGATGCACATGAGCAAACACAAGAATTTGGAGGACCGAAGAGAGACAGTGAGAGTAGTGAGGAATAAGTTGAAAGTTGAGCTGGGAGACATGGAAATGAGAATTTGATAACCTAGGCCTATGATCCAAATGGGCTTGATAGAGAAAAATCCTTGGTATCCAAATCCTACAATATGACGAGGCCCTTAAACTGGACATGTTTTCGTGATGTTGCACTTCGCATGTTTCTTGCCATTCGTGACAAGTTACTTTTTGCACTGAAAACGACGGTGCCCAAACCGCGGCTACTAATAATACAAGCTCGGCACGTATTTGTAGTAAAAGGAGCCAAGAATCTCAGCAGAAAACGAGTAAGTACAAAACTCCCTGCATCTCTGCACATCTCATGTGGCTCTGAAAGAGATGGTTCCAGTTCCAAGCTAGTAGTGCACTTCCTTCTTGATGCTTGCCCACTGATCTCCCGGCCGAGATGCATGTGGTGCGTCTCCTGTACTTGTTCTAGCTTTGTAGTAAGTTCGTTAAGCAATCAAATGTGCAGCTGGAAGGCACCTCGCCATGATACAATATTTTTTCTCTGAACAATATTTAGGCCTTTTTGGAACAAAAGGAAAGTGTAGGAAATTTGAAGGATAGGATTTTCCTATAGAAAAAAAATTCAATGGTACCGTTTGAATCAAAGGAATATTAATACTAAATTCCTTTGAAATCATGTGAAATAGGCTATTTCATAGAATCATAGAGATTGTACCAGGCATCCCTGTGGGATCAAGGGTGTGTTCGGTTTGTGTCCAAGATTGCCCCACCAAATATTTGGTCAGCCAAAATTTTGATTGAGTCTTTACTTGTTCACAAGTTGGCCAACATTGGCTAAAAATTAGAACTAAAGTTGGTAGTGAAGCATTGGCATAAAAAAGTTGGCAACAATCCAAACAAGAGCAAACCTTTCGGTCATGACCAATATATTGGTAAGGTATACTTTGGTCACGGGTCCTTGTGGCGACATGTGTCCCTCCAAAATTCCGTTGCTACATACATCCCACTTTTGCTATATTTGGTCATATTGTAGCAAAAAATGGTTAGTCAGAAACAGAGCAAAAGACAACCCTCGTCCGAGAATTCCTCGAAGACCTCATAGGAAAAAAATATTATTATAGGAAAGGCGTAAAATGGTTGTACCTTAGAAAAAAATTACAAAATTGTAGAAAAATAGCAGAATAGTTGTAGCAAAAAAGTTAAGAGTCTGTAGCAAAAATCACGTTGTTTGAAGCAAAATTTCTAAAACATGCCGGAGAGAGCGTAGCAAAATAATTATACTACCATGGCACCGCCGGTAGCCTTCGGTAACACCGCGGACGACGGCTTTGGGTGAGCTTGGGCAAGGGGAGGTGTCCCTGTTGGTTCCTTGCCGGAGCTTCTTCTCGCCGGAGGTTGGAGAGAGAGGCATGAAATCAGGGTGGGGATGCAGGACTTGCCTCTCGCCTGAGCTAGACAATAGTGGCACGAATCATGGAATTAGGGGATGGGGATGGAGCGGGCGGCGGGGGCGACAGCATTGCCGACGGCCAATGCGACGGCGACACATCAAGCGGTTAGCTGGCAGCACGGATCCGGTGGTGCTTGGGTGGTCGCTCGTGTGGGAGAAAGATAAGGGAAAGTTGGGGACGGTATTAGAATATATAACCATATTGTATTTGTATAGATATATGGTTATATATGTGTAGTCTTTGTATAACTGTCTGTGTATTGTACGGTACGGACTCTAGCAGGCCCGTCTCCAGGATTTGTGGGCCCCGGTGCGATTTACAAAATGGGTTCTATGTTTTGTTCAAACTCAATATTTAGTAAAATAAAAACATGTGTTCACTTAATTATATTACTTTATTTTGTACATTTTTAACAAACATATCAAGTATCCATTGTAAAAGAGTAAATATAGCGCAAAAGTGATGAGCGAACCTCATGTTCTACCAAAAATCATCATCCGTCTAGTATTTCTTGAAATAAAATCTTTTAGCAGCATTAGCTTCATCGTCGATATTAGCATCATCGCGCTCATCGCTGGTATTAGCATCATCACCTTCATCAAATTTTGGAGTGTGAGCCTCAACCTGTACCACATCATCACCAAGACCATCATCAAAATTAGCAATTGGAGTTTGATTTTCAGAATTTATTTGAGTCTCTTTTACAACAAATATATCTAGAACACCCTTTTGATACTGAGTTGATGCTTCTAATCTTTGTCGTTTCTTCTTCTTTTCACCACCAGATTGACACTTTGTTCATTCTTCTCATGATTGGTTCTATTTCACAAATTTACAGATTAACAAAACAATTCAAACAAATTAACATGAATAGACGAGTTACGGCGGTCATACCTTGACACGTGAACAAATCACTGATCCCGAGGCTCACCGGCGAACGACAAAGATAGGGCTGCTGCTAGCAAGAACAAGGAAAACATAGGGTCAGGTAATCAAAATTGTTAAATTGATTGATGGTCGATCTGCTCCTTGATCAAATTCTGGATGATCAAGCAGGGTACGTACTAGGGTACTAGTGAAAAAGGAATTAAGGAAATCACTAAAATCAGTGATCGGTTTGATCAGTTGCTTGACTGCTTCGGTAGTTCGGTGTTTCACTGCTTCCCAGTTCAACCCGCAAGTACCAAGGAGGCAACTGGCAAGGATTCTCGATCGAGGCAGAGGCAGCGAGCGAACACGGCACCTGATGAGCTGAACCTGAACGCAGCCCTGCCTAAATGTCGATCGCGAGCCAAGGCGGGCGTTCGATTAGGATCACGATTTGCGAGCCAAGAAAGAAGAAAGCAGGCGACTGGGTGTCAATCACTAGGAACACGTCAATCGGGACTTCGGAAGAGCTGCTGATCGATCGCCGAACACGAGGCCAGGTGTTTCTAGGCTTCCAGTTAGTTAAGATGGGCCGTATACTGCATACACGTACTAGCCGACAAGTAATCGGGGGGCCCTTGAAAAACGGGGGCCCTGTTTGGTCGATCCTTTCTATCATGCCCATCGACGGGGCTGGACTCTAGCCTTGTAAGTCTATATAATGAGCAATACAAGGCACCACAATGTGTGGTTTCCCCTATCTTACATGGTATCAGACGCAAAACCCTAAACCCTAGACCTGCACCGACCCCCCTCCTTCCACCGCCGCCAAAGCCACCACCGCGCGCCGCCGCGGCCCGCGCCATCCCCACCCGCGCACCCCTCCGATGTCTCTCTCCGATGGAGATCAGGTCTCCACTGCCCTCGCTGCGGCCAAGGGGACCGAGGACGCACCTGACGCCGAGAAGATCGCAGCCGCCGAGAAGGACGCCACGGCCGAGAAGGCCAAGCTCGCCCTCCTCTCCGCCGCCCACGCATCTGGCTCCGGGTCGAGCGCGGGGTCTTTCTCCCTGACCTCGCTGCACGCCCAGGCCGTCGGTCTATCATCCATCAAGGGGCACGTCCCCGTCGAGCTCGCGCTTGACACCGGCGTCCATCGTCAGTGGCGCACCTTCTTCCGCGCCGCGTGCCGCAAGTACGCCCTACTGGATCACCTCGATGCCGACGCCCCTGCCGCGCCGACCCCGGAGTGATCTCTCCTCGACGCCACAGTCGTCTCATGGCTCTATGGATCTGTCTCACTCAGTATCCTTGACGCCGTCATGACACCTGGCGACGATCCCCTCGCCGTCGAGCTTTGGACCCGCATCAACGGCCTCTTCAACAACCACAAGATCAATTGCCAACTTCACCTCACGGCCGAGCTTGGCGATCTCAAGATGGGCGAGATGAGCATGACCGACTATCTTCAGAAGGTCAAGTCACTCTCCGATGGACTTGCGGATCTTGGTTCCCCTGTTGATGATGCTGAGATGGTGATCCACTGCCTCAACGGCCTCTCCGAGCAGTATGAGTCCGCCGCCGATCTGATCTCCCTCATGCCTGGGATTAGTTTCGCGCAGTGTCGCTCGTTGCTATCCCTTCAGGATATGAAACGGAAGAATCGCCGCGCCCGCCACACCGACACGGCCCTCCTCGCCAACACTGGCAACTCTGGCAAGAGCACCGTAAGGGAAAGAACAAGAAGAAGAAGAACGCCACTAACGCTGCCAAGGACGCCGCGCCCCCAGCTGCGCCGACCGCCGCCCCTCCTTCTTGGCTGTCCCCGCAGCATCCCTGGAACGGTGCCATCCAGATGTGGCCGTACGGCCAGGGTGCCGTGCTCGGCAGGCAGCAGCCCGCCTACACCAGGGTGCTCGACCGAGTACCGTAGTATGTTGAGGAGTATGGCGCTCTTCTCTCCAACAACACTTGGGACCTCGTTGATCCACCTCGCAATGCTAATATTGTTATAGGCAAGTGGATCTACCGTCACAAGATGAAGTCTGATGGTTCCTTAGAACGATACAAAGCTCGTTGGGTGCTCTGAGGATTTACTCAACGCGAAGGTATTAATTTTGATGAAACCTTCAGCCCCGTCGTCAAGCCAGCCACTATTCGCACAGTGCTCTCTCTTGCGTTAACAAGTGACTGGCCTATTCATCAGCTTGACGTCAAGAATGCGTTCCTCAATGGCACTCTCACAGAAACTGTTTATGCTCGTCAGCCTTCTGGGTTCACTGATCCAAATTATCCTGATAAGGTCTGTCGTCTCAACAAATCACTTTATGGTTTGAACCAGGCGCCTAGAGTATGGTTTCAGCGGTTTGCCTCATTCATTGCTTCGGTTGGTTTCATTAGCTCCAAGTCCGATAGTTCGTTGTTCGTCTATCGGCGTGGTGCTGACATGGCTTATCTCCTGCTCTATGTGGATGACATAATCCTGACTGCGTCTTCCTCAACATTGTTGCACAGTTTGATTGCCTATCTTCGTACAGAGTTCAGTATGACAGATATGGGCGATCTTGATTATTTTCTGGGCATCTCTGTGACACGCAGCAAGGACCGTATGTTCCTCTCACAGGAGAAGTATGCATTGGATCTTCTTGACAGAGCTGGTATGTTACAGTGCAAATCCATCTCTACTTCAGTTGATACTGCCTCCAAACTTTCAGCCAAGTCCAGTGATCTTGTTACAAACCCGACCGAGTACTGTAGTATTGCAGGTGGTCTTCAGTACCTTACGTTTACTCGGCCAGACATCTCTTATGCCATGCAGCAGATTTGTCTCCATATGCATGATCCTCGGGCTAATTATTTGCTTCTCGTCAAGCGTGTTCTTCGCTACATCCGCGACACCATCGACTATGGTCTCACCTTGTTTTGGCGTAGCTCCAACAAGTTGACGGCCTACTCTGACGCTGATTGGACAGGTTGCCCAGACACTAGACGATCTACCTCAGGCTACTGTGTATTCCTCGGCGCCAATCTGGTGTCATGGTCTGCTAAGCGGCAGCACACGGTCTCTCGCTCCAGCGCCGAGGCCGAGTACAAGGCGGTTGCGAATGTGATGGCTGAAACTTGTTGGTTATGACAGCTTCTTCAGGAGCTTCATCGACCGGTGACTGGTGCCACTGTGGTTTTCTGTGACAATGTGAGCTCGGTTTACATGACACAGAATCCTGTATATCATCAGCGCACCAAGCATGTGGAGATCGACTTGCATTTTGTACGAGATCGTGTCACCACCGGCGAGGTCCGGGTTCTACACGTTCCGAGTTCTTCCCAGTTTGCGGACATTTTTATCAAGTGACTACCGTCGCTCTCCTTTTAGATTTTCGGGACAGTCTTAACATTCGTCGACGCCCATTTACGACTGAGGAAGGGTGTTAGAATATATAACCATATTGTATTTGTATAGATATATGGCTGTATATGTGTAGTCTTTGTATAACTGTATGTGTATTGTACGGTACAGACTCTAGCCTTGTAAGTCTATATAATAAGCAATACAAGGCACCACAATGTGTGGTTTCCCCTATCTTACGGTCGGTGTGTTGGGCCCCACAAGGGAGGGCGTGTCCGCGTGTAAAGGAAAACGATAGTCGCGAGTGTGGCCCGGACGATCCCTATCATTCCCCTTGGAGAAAAATTAACATGAAGTGGTTTTTATATTGTTGTGTCTATTTTTTGCGTCTTTCCTGCGTCGACGCTTTTAAATTTTTTCTATGATTATTATGGTCTTATAGAAATTCAGGTTTCATAACATCTTAATTCTTGCAGTTTTCATATTTCTATGATTTAAGATCCCATGTTCTAAAGGGGCCTTAGCAGCAACATGCATAATTTGGTGGTGGAAATGAAACACAAGCGCGGCTGATATATTATGGGTTTATATCAAGTAGAAAGGCTGCAGTTTTCGATTGGGCGTCCTGTCCTTTTCGGTTCATGCCCGCGGCCATTCATTCGCCTGCCATTGGCTTTCCCTGGTCACTCACACGGATTCGGTTTTCTACGAAAGCGAAGTTCGAAAACGACGGCCGATTACCAATGGACGCGCCTTGATCAAATGGTACTAGTTGAACAATATCTTTGTGAATGAGCAAAAAATATTTTCATTTGTGTTTCTCCTTCGTATATTCCTAAAAGTCAGCCTCATTTTCTCGCAAAAAAAATGTCAGCCTAATTAGCGCGTAGTTTACTAAAGAAAACAAATCGCCGCAAGAAGATGTCTCATTCATTCATTCATTCGTTCATGGATGGAGTAATGGGTATATTTTTCAAGCTAGCAGGCGGTGCCCCACGCTAAAAAGCAAAAAAAAGTGCCCCATGCCTGCTCCGGCGGTCGCCGTCGGCATGATTGCGACTCCTAAACACGGAGAGCGACAGGCCCGAAACGTCCCGGCCCACGGCGGGCCCACGCCGTCCACCCACTCCTCTCCTCTCAACTCTCAACGGCCCCCGGCACCGAACGCCTCGAGATTCGCGCGGCTGCGCGGATCCAGCCGCTGACGTCCCGTCGGGTCGACACGCACGAGACGGCGCCAGCCAGCACAGCATCGTCATCGTCATCGTCATATACACACACACATCCATCCCCCCCTTCCTCCGCCCGTCCAGAAATTAAACAACGACGAAGGCAACCGACGAAGACCGGGCCGGGCGGCGGAGAAGACAGCCAAGTCGACGCCATCTCCGTCGCCGCCCTCGTCGTCTTCGGCGGCCCTCCTCCGCCTCCAGATCCTAGAGGTAACTCTCCGACCGCCTCCCGTTAATCTCCGTGCTTCCTGATGGGATTCGTAGGGCGGTGGTTCGTCGATTTGACTGACTGATGGTTCCGTCGGTTCGGCCGGTAGGTTTGGTGCCACCTCTCGGTCGACGCCTCGCCGCCACCCGCCATGTGACGTGAGTTCCTTCCCTGGGCCCGTATTAAAATCGCCGGTGGTTCCGGGCCTTCTGTTGGCAGGTGGACGAGAGGTCCCGGGGGCGACTTCCAGGAAGCCGCAATGCAAGCTCCGCGCCGCGTCTTGTGGGTGAGTCCTGTTTGCCGGATTTGCTCGTCTCCCGTTTCGTGTTGCTGAAATTGGGCGTTTGTTTCTTGGATTTCAAGAGCTAGGCTGAAGTTGTTGAACCCCGCGTTGGCTGGATCATGAAGGTATGAGAAGAACCTGATTGGGTTTTGCAGATTGTTGTAATAATTTCTGCGTTCCTAGTGCTAATAATGCTGTGATTGTTCCATGGAAATGCGATAACCAACCAGGGCAGCTCGACGTCGCTCTAGCCTGGTCAGCTGTGGTCTCCAGTGAGTGAGCATGTCCTCGCCGCCTAGTGAGGCTTTGATGGGAGGGAAGAAGAAAGCGAGGGCGCTGGAGGAGGAGGATGCTCGGCTGCTCTGCAGCGATGCGCTCACCGAGGTCTTCAACAGGCTGCCTGCCCGCACACTTGCGTCCTGCAGGATGGTCTGCAAGTCCTGGATGTCCTTGCTCTCGGATCTGCATTTTGTTCACGAGCACCTCAACCGGGGCCAGCAGAAGTTGCTGCTCTTTGCAAATGACAGGGTGAATGATAGGTCTCTTGCCACGGTGCTCGCGGATGCCAATGGGTACATGTACCAGCTGTCTAGGCCCTCGGCTTCTTGGAGCCTCTTTGTGCACAACTCATGCAATGGCCTGCTCTGCCTGGGTGACAGTAGAGGTGCAGTGGAGTTGCTCAACCCGACGACCGGTGAATCTCTTGTGTTGCCAACGCCGGAGTACACTGCAGGAAGCAGCCAGTTCTCGTCGTCCAATTGGCACAGCTTGGGGTTCTGTGCGTCAACTAAGGAACACAAAGTTGCACATTTTTATCCAGGGGATCTTGGTTCTCTCAAGGCGTGCTGCGAGATATTCACAATTGGAGGGAGAGCCTGGAGACAAATCGGGAGTCTTGATGGGACACCTATGGATAGAGGGATGCATGTCAATGGCATCGTCTATTATCTGACAAAGATTCGTTATGTTGCTTCATCTCGTATTAATTGTTTGAATCTTGAAAGCGAGAAGTTTGATGTCTTGATGCTTCCTCCACGCAAGACCTATGGAAGGCACTGTTCTTTATCTGAGCTCCAGGGAAGGCTATGCTTGTTAGTTGTGGATGGCACGCTTGAAGGTCTACCTCGTACAATGGACATACTGATGCTCGGCAACGATGATAAGCGGAGCTGGACTCACAGATACCACATATCCTTGCCTTTGTTGATGCAATCGTGTTACTTCACTCCAAAACATGCCATCTCCCATGATGGGAAAATTTGGGTACAGTTGTTTGCTCGGAGCCTCTACTGTTATGATCCAAATTCAAATTCTGAAGAGCTGGAGATTGCCTGCCCAGAGTCCGAGTTTCCTTTCAGCACTCATACCTTCGTGGAAAGCATAGTTTCTCTCGGCCAACATTACTTCATCAAATAGATACAGTGATGTTGTTGTTCTCCCCTTTCATCTTCAGGATGGTTTTTAGCTTACAAAGTTACCGCGCCTTTGTTGTTTTTCTTCTCTTTTCATAAACTATGCCGTTGAGTGCCTTAATTGGGCCTATTTTATCGATATTTGTAATTAGTTACTCTTTGGAGTATAGGAAATGCAAATCCGAAACGTTCATAAGCACTCATGCTTGTCTGGATGCTAATTGTTGCATTATTTCGCAACTTCATAATTGTTTTTCTATGTAAGCATGAGCTGAATATTTCTGACCAATTGGGTTGAAAAGACATGCATCCATTGAGATGTTTGCAGCAATATGCTACCCATGTAACTCATGCTTGTGCCAGTATTTATGTTTCTGATTGCTATTATACATTAGCAAAATCCTGGTCAGAGAAACATACTCGGTGGAAAAAAGAAGAATAAGACCTTATACAGTAGTGCTATTTTCTCATTGCAATTTTTTTTTAATGATGGCCAGACAAGCTATTAGCAATATGTAGGATTTTTTGGATCAGTTCTGCTAGTTCAGTCCACCTTATTGAGGCCCAGCCAACCGGTGTGTTTTCCTTTCCAAAAGTTACTTGCCCCAAGTATTGTCAGGTTATTATTTTGAATGTTAATGGGTAACTAGACATCATTGCCGAGGAGGTAACTACAAATTTGCCATGCTCCCTGTCTGATTGAATCTGGGTATGCGGAGCTCGGCAGTTTAGTAATGAGGCTGTTAATATGGTCTGTCATTCTAGCCACTTAGTTAATGTATCAACTGCAGGGAAGCATACATAAATACGATGCAGTAATATTTTCATCCCGAGGTGATTCAGTATTTTGTGCTCATAATATTGCATGGTTCTGAACCCGTTAAATCTGATTCAGTTATGCTGCTGTTTGGCATTGCTACTTCCAAGCGGCCTACTGAAAGCATGTATCCCGTCAGGCGTCAGCACATTGTAGGTTCTATTGTCCGTAAATTCTGCATACATTCATTCCAGCAGATTCACCATAATATTAACCAATTAGTGTCTGATTATGTTATTAACAGAAGTACTTGATCTCATTAACGTAGACAGATAATTGTACTATTTGTTCATTCAAACAGCACGTGCTACGCCTAGAACTTCAAATCATATAGCGTATTACTCGAATAAAAGTTCCTCCTATGTAGTATATATCTTTTTCGGCTAAAAAAATGCGACCCTAAAGGACACTTGCATCCCGGACATATATATTAGAACATCCCTCCTTGGCGAAACGCCCCAAATTCGCTATGATAGGAGTCGAATCCAGGTTGTGTCAAAACAACCCTCCTGTTCTTTTAGAGTACCTCCGTTTCGTGAAAAAAAAAAAAGCCTATAAATTTTGTCCAAAATTAAACTTTGTAAAGTTTGACGAGCTTGATGGAAAAAAACTATACACATACTATGTCGAATCAATATCATTAGATATCTAATAAAGTATACTTATATAGATATCCAAATTTAGATAAATTTTGGACATCTATGGTGAGACGGAGGGAGTATTATGCATGCATAGTATTACAGTTATAGATATTTTCTTCTATAGATCTGGTCAAGTTTTACATAGTTTGACTTCAAAAAAAATTATAAACTTTTTTGAAGAACGGAGGCAGTACACATTTTCATCTTTTTTCGGAAGTTGATACAAATTGCTAAACTACATCTGATGACTGACATCTTTCAACTCAAATGCCATTTTTTACTGTCGTGACAAAGTGTGGGGTCGCCTTCTTAGTTGCAAAGCATCTTATATGATGTACACATACACTCGTACACAGGAGTAGTCCTGGCAATCACACTTGACGCTTTGAAAGCCGCCTCTCTGAAAATTCCAACATTTGCATTCACTTACTATTACATAAATATTTATGTTCACCTTTTGCACATAACCACAAGTATTAGGGAAATGATTTGCATGATGCCCAATTTCTGGTATTTATCTACTCCGGTAATTCCTTAGTTTCAAAATTCTTAGCATTTGTATAAGTTAAACTTATGTAAAATTGACCAAAGTAATAAAAAAGGTAATCAATAGAAACGAAAAAGTGCTAACACATGTAATGTCAAATTACTCTAGATAGATTCGCAAAAAAAAGAGTTTAGGTTTATGGTCCATCTGTTCTAAAAACAATGTGTATATCAATTGCATTTTCTTTCTCATCGATGAGGAAATGAAATATCAACTTACAACAACAAACAAAGGTCTGGAACTTATTCCCCCACATAAAGCTCATATCCTAGTGCCCGCGGCATGGTTAAATACAAGCAAAACAAAAGTCTCAACACAAACTTCACATCAATATACTGCTAAATTAGAGGTTTAACTTCCCCTTCTCCTTCTTTGACTCCACCAAATAAACGGTAATACCAAGAACAGCGAAGACACCGAGTACCACCCTCTCGCGTTTCTTGTCCCTGCAGGTCAAACGAAACTATATTTAGAATAACCACAAAAAATACATATGCGCATACACAAACGAATTGCTTGCTTACGCCAACTCATTCTCTATTTTCTTCTGTAGTATAGCTTCCAGTTTTTCACCTGTAGCACGCTGGGTACGAGAACACGTAGCTAAGTCCGCCTCAATGCCGTCGAGGCAGTTCTCGATGCGTTGAAGAGCGCAGGAGTTCTGCAGAGAAAATGAAATTATTGTACAAGTGATATCATTGTGCATAGAAGAGTAGAAAAAAAGAAAAATATTACTACAGATGTGTTTTTCCCAGTAGTATAATATAATCCTCTGATTTGGTCCATCCTAAGTTAGTAATCAGAACGGTTAAAACTAAGTTAGTACTTTTGCTTCGGTCTCTTCCTCTCCTCCAAAATTACGAAACTGATGTCACAAGAGTTGCCAGGATTGGCCGATACCTTTTCAGTTCAGAGCGAAATAAGGGGTATCGGTCATCCTGCTCGTCGTTGTGTTTTCAGTTTTCCGATTTTGGAAGAGAAGGGACATTGAAGCAAGCAAAAAGTCTAATCTTGTTAGCCGTCAGGCACTCCAAACTGGCTGAAGCTGTGGGCTACAATAAATGGCCCCTAAATGGTATCCGCAATTTCCGTTTATTCAACTGGATAGTTTATTTTTTTAGGAAATTTAAATAATACTTTTACTTCGGTGTCCCCCTTTCTTTTCAAACTTTAACAACAAAAACTTGACATTCATTTCGAAGACCGTACGAATCCACCAAAACCCTGTATGGTCTTATTAGACATATACTCACCATATATGTATACTCATATGCCTGCGGGATGCGGAAATCGGAAGGTATATAGAAGTAACAACAAAATTTTAAAATTTGCATACACAGATCGTGATAATGGGAGGTGGGATCAGCCGGTGAGAACATGAAATATACCCAGCTCGATCGAATATACTTATACTGAGATAAACATAGCCTAGATATGTGTTTTGACGGTCAAAAGAAAACTGCCCCATGCAAATTTAAATTTAAGAGAGGAACACCGAAGCACACCTCAAAACTGCATTGAACTGAAGTACATATAAACGGGATTAAATGACGTGCCCCTGCCCCTTACATCTCAGCTACAAGCAGAGTCGAGGGACGCCTATTTGGATTGGATTCTTACAGCTACAAAAGGACAATATCATGTGCTTTGCTTGCATCTTACTACATGCATGATGTACGTCTTTAATCCCAAAAAATATACAGTTATCTGGATTACCATATTGACGCCATGTGAGCTGAAGAGGCGCGGATTAACCACGGTCGGCTGCCGCCAAAAGGGACGACCCTGCGGAAGAGATCGCCGGAGCACGCGGCCGGCGGACCTGAGCAGCAAAGAAGCCATCAGACTGAGATCTAGAGAGAGACGGTGTGTCCGAATCGGTAGGGGGAGCTAGAGTTTCCAAGTCCTGTACGTTAGGAAATCATCTTTGATCCGATTAGATAGAATATAGTATAAAAGTGAAATTTAGAAGATCCGATCAACTCCGCGCTGCATGCTTTGCTTCCTCGCCTAGCACTTGTTTTACCAGATACATGCCCCAGCCCTTCCGTTCCGAGAACCACAGTCACTGAATATTCAACCTGAAAGGAAAATGATTCACCTCCCCGGGGGATCGGACGCGCGCGTCCCTCGCCTCCTACGTACGCCGCGTGTCCCATCGTGGCGTGGGACGGTGGAAGCTGAAACTGACGCCGAAGCAGCAGCCGGGAGAAGAGGAGGGCGCGTTTGCTCGGACGCGCTAGATCTGGGCGAAATGGAGGCTAAGGACGTCACGCCGCTCCCCGCCACCACCGCCGACGGCGCCGCGGCGCCCGTGCTTGCACCGGTGTCGCAGGCTCAGCCGAAGCCGCAACAGCCGCCGCCAGCAGCCTCCATGCCGCCCCACGCGCAGCCGCAGCCGCCGCCCACATCCATGCCGCCACACGTGCACGCGCAGCCGCAGCCGCCGCCCACATCCATGCCGCCACACGTGCATGCGCAGCCGCCGCCGGCCTCCATGCATCAGCACGCCCACGCGCAGCCGCCGCCGTCACTCTGCTATATCGGCGCTTTGCTATTTTTGGTGTCTCAAAGTGCTACTAACGTTTTGCTACTTCGTGTAAAAAAAAGTTTTGCTACTTTAGCATATTAATTTTGCTAATTATTCATATATATTTTGCTACTTTCACACAGTTGATTTGCTACATCCGATTTCTATGGTTTTGCTACAAGGTCTCCGGTGAGAGTCTTCGGTGATGTTTTCGGCAAAGTCTGTTTTGCTACATTAGAAAAAATATTTTGCTACAATAGCGTTGAGTTTTTGCTACACGATCTTCGGCGAGGTTTACCGGCGAAAGCCTCCGGCGAGGTCGAATATGCTACGTTAGCCTAACTTTTTTGCTATATGGTCTCCGGCGAAATCTCCGACAAGGTCCAATCTGTTTTTTTATTTCTGGGCCGAACCGTTTTCTGCTACAGTGTAGCAAAAGCGAGACGTATGTAGCAAAAACGCGTCTGAGTGTAGCAAAAACGGGATTTGGGTGGACACGTGTCAGCACGAGGACCCGGGGGATCAGAAGTTTTTATCCCCGGGAGACGCGTAGCACTGTCCGTCGGATTGAATACGGGCTGTGTAATCGCAATGCCTCGGCCCTCCTCGTATATTTATAGACAATTACAAATACACAATACAAGTATAGAAGACGTATTTAGCTAGGTGCCTCGGAGTAGACTCCAAGTTGATCGTCTCCGTCTCCTTCTCTAACACGCCCCCGCAGTCTGAACCTGGGAGAGCATCGACGTGAAGACTGGATCGGAATTCCCTAAACAGAATGGTGGGCAGACCTTTGGTGAAGATGTCAGCATACTGTGATGTAGAGGGCACATGTAACACACGAACAACGCCGAGAGCCACCTTTTCCCGAACAAAATGAATATCCAGCTCAATGTGTTTAGTACGGCGATGATGAACTGGATTTGCCGACAGGTAAACGACACTAACATTGTCACAATACACAATGGTGGCTGTCTGTCAACACCCGGATTTTTAATCCCAGATGCCTGTTATGCCATACATTGCAATCCCAGAATTACTATTTTTGCGAGACATAACAGAATTGGATACCATAGTACATCATCCATTACAAACCATACATAAGTTCTTACACAAAAAAGGATCTCATGATCCAGTTCTTAATACAACTTCAAGCAACGGAATACGTAATAATAACGGTAGCGTAGGCGAAGCTCCATCTTCAGGATCACAGGCAATGCTGACGATGGGAGATGATCCTAGTTGTCGTAACCTTCCTGGGGTCCATCCTCCAGGTACTCCTCTTTATAGTATGGCCACGGGAATAGCCAGGGACAAAGCCATGAGTACTCTTTAAGTACTCGCAAACTAATGCTAACAAGTGAAAGGGGTTTTTGATAATAGGACACTCGGCTCTAGGGTTGTTTTGCAAAAACCAGATTTATCTCTACTAAGTTTAGAAGCAACGAATGCTAGTTGAAGTTTTATAACACCTAAGTGGGAACTTGTATTTCATATCATAACCCTGTTGTGGTCAAGTCAAAGTCTCAATTCATTTCACAAATCTTTTGAAAACATCTGACAGGGAAACAGTATGGCCACTCCAACTGTCTATAACCGCGGACGCGGCTATTCAAATAGTTTGACACTCTGCAGAGATTGTACACTTTCACCACAACATTCGATACATCCGTCAGGAACAAATCCTGAATTCACCATACTCAGTATGCGGATAATCAATCCTAACCTTTCAATTACACGCCCTAGTATAAGCACCTCTCCTGTGAGTTTGGCCTCCCAACCATGACCAACTGTCATCTTGGGAACTGCACAGGTGGACAATCTTCACAAGGTAGCCTCATATTAGACCTTGGCCGTGAGGAAACTAATACTAAGGTATATAAGTTTCCAGTCAAGCCCTACCCAATTCTCGGTTATTGTGGTTGTACGATAAAATTGGAATGGCATCGCATCCAGACAACCATCAGTTTTATAAAGGGCTAAGGCTCATGCCTCAACATTTTTATCACCAAAATCATCAGGTGTTCGGAAACACATGTCCAAAACATTTCAATAGAATGATCCATCATTCCAAGGTTTTCATAAACATTTTTCCACCAAGTATTCCCATCTAAAGTTGATCAAGTTTTATGCTTAGCACTAGCATCTACAAGTGAGGGTAAGTACTAATGATGGGTGGTAAACAAGTGGAGTTTCAACTAAGTTCAATCTCATGCCTCAGGATGACATCAAGATTATCTAGCTTAGGCCAAATTTTATGCTCTTTATGCAACCTTCAATTATCCTTCTAGTATCTACCATTTATTCCAGTAACTCTAAGTAATAGCTTTGATAAAGAAATAAAGTAATAAGCTTAGAACTGGTTGACCCAATCATGATATTGAAGGATGGGACCTTTTCTCGAAGACCACTAGACGAAAGGGACAACAAGATTTACAACTATATATTGATATTGATATTGGGTCACTGAACACAGTCAAATATTGGTTTCGGAAGGTTCAAATGCATGTTTGAATTAAAGAACGGGTTTCGCTTTGCTTTGGGGGGAGTCCTGGTGGGGATTAGCTACTGTGCACTTCACCAGAACATGGTCTATGCCCTCCACTACCCCTTCACAAACATAAAAAAAAAACACTGAGACAATGGGAGCAAATTCCTTGAGACAAGAAGTTCGTTCTCTCTCGTACCCACAACTGTCTCTTCAACCTCAGCTTATCAGTGGTTGCTGGTATAATATTGGGTCTCCCCCTCCTGCAGGATCAAAAAAGGTCGTATTAAAGTTTCGCTTTCGTCCAGTTTTATTGCTCCTCCTCTCAACTTATTGTTCTTGTGAATACCGTACATAGTAGTTCTTGTGAATATCAATCTAGGCTCAAGATTCGCTTCGTGCCGTTGGCAAAACACTGGTATATGCTTCGCCCCAATAACCAATTTGATCACAAGGCAACGAATAACCAGTTACACCAAATGATGCAGTCAAAACAGTTAAAACCACACCTGTGACCCAAGTTAATTCGCGGGGTTTTTTAAACCCACCTGTTTCGCTCGAAATCAAGATATCGGAATTGGATTAGTGAATCGATTCATAACTGCCTTTCGAGCACAACCATTTCGAGCACAACCAATATATATTAGAACCCCCTTTACCTGCCGAAGCACTTGCGCAGTTTCATAATGTTCGTTGCCAACGATCCGAGGCTATAACATAGTTGAGGTTGAATCTAAAGGATCTACTGCTGGATAAATACCCTTGGAAGCTAATCCTCTGGAAAGTGTCATCCTCTTCTCCCATCGTTTGGATGGAATACCCACGTGGAGCTGACCTTCACTTTTCAGAGACAGGCGCAAGCCGAGTGGCAAAAAAGTAAAGGTAGAAGGGGCAGTCGTCGCTGAGCACCTTTTTCTTTCC
This sequence comes from Avena sativa, assembly GCA_916181665.1. Lineage (NCBI taxonomy): Eukaryota > Viridiplantae > Streptophyta > Magnoliopsida > Poales > Poaceae > Avena > Avena sativa. The sequence continues at coordinate 364,233,970 of OV702297.1, read as the reverse complement.
ATTTTTCTAAGAAAGGGGTGGACATCTTCAAGGCGGTTGGCAGCATCTACTAATTCGGAACTTAATTTGAAAGCCATATTTCGACCCGGACGCTTTTGGGATGCTTCTAATAACCAACGAATGGCAAGTGCTCTTGTATGGGGGCTGACGTCTGCCCAGTGCCGGAAGGTCAAGGAAGTTGGTGAACTGATGACAGGGAAGCCGGCGACCGAAGCCCCGGTGAACGGCGGAACTGAACCACTTTTTATTAACATAATGACAACGAGCCCTTATTGCAGCTGATGCTACTAAATCCGTTGCTCTTTTTTTTGTGCCAACAATTAAGAAACTTTTTCCCTGACTTGCTGCATCAAAAACTAAATCACAACCTTCTGATAAAAAACGAGAGGTAAATTGTGTCTAAATAATTAGAGAACGAGGAATACTGGTGATCTTCTCCTACTTTTTTATTTATTTAGTTCTTCAATTCACTCAAAATTCTTTCTTTTTCTTTAAAAAATTCTGCCTTCCTTAAAATATCAATACAAAACACCCATGTTATTTGCTGTAGGGTTCATCTTTTTGTTCACCGTAGGAGGGCTCACTGGAATAGTTCTCGCAAACTCTGGGCTAGACATTTCTCTATAGCTTTTGCCCTAGAACCCCTAAAGCCAGCTCTCTCTAGACCTATCATCTGCTAGATTGACCTTGCCAACTAAAAGAGGGATTCCCAGAGCCTTCCACTGAAGAAGAATACAACTTTAGACTCTCACATAGACTACCTCTCACCCATTCCCACCTTGGAATGTAAACAAAGAGTCCTGTCTTGGGGATCATTGCCCTTGGAAATAAAAGAGCTTCAAAACTGGATTTCTCAGTCTCGATCATTCTAGAAATCGGGCAGTTGAACTCGTGTTGGTAGTAGATCCACTATTCTGGTATGAATCTTACCAAGTGACCGGAATCCCCTATCCCTAGCTATCCAGATGCCTCCTCTCTTAAACCAAGGCTTATTCAATAGAGCTTTCCATCTCTAAACTATTCTTTATCCGCTATCTGTGCTATTCCATGCATACTTGAGCTACAGCCTTTTGAAATCCTTCATGAGCCTGATGAGTTGACCAATTCCTCTACCCCGCTTCTTCCCCTGATCTTTCTTTCCCGGATAGAACCAGCGTTTAGGTTGCGGCTAGGCGCAGAGCTCCTGACGACTGGTACGATAACAGTTTCTACTTAAACTATGTGTTCAGCTATGTGTTCAGATTATGCTATTTTCTAAATTTCGGTCTCGATTCGCCCTTACCTCGGAGGGATCAACTACTACTTCGCTTAGGCAAAAGATTGCAAACTGTTTTAAGGTGACGTGCCTTGACATACTGTCTGACGCAGCTTGTCACGCTGTGGAACATTCCGCAATCCAATCCAATCTAAGGAAAGGAAAGGAATATGTAGAAGTATGATTTGACAAAAACTACTACTTTAGCAGCTATGCGAAATGGAAGTTTCCTTTTTCTTGGTCGTTTGCCATGGAGAACAGATTCTAGTGCAAGTAAAACTAGGATTGGGTATCATCCAATGTATCTAACCAAGCATGCTTAGTGCATTGCATAGGTTATTTAACTCTCATGATTGCAAGTGTTAGCTTGCACATTCAACTAGTAGTATTAGGCTTGCAAGGTTAACTTGTATAGTAAGGCTTGCTAAAGTAGAGTATCTTGCAAGTGTTAGCTTGCCTTGTGCAGAGCAGTGGTTGAAGTTCTCCTCGGCTTCTTCTTCGTAGAATCCTCCTTCCACCTCGTATCCTTGGTCGGTACTAGCGTCTATGAATAAATACGATGTATACAATCACCAAACAATACTTAACTACTTGCAATCATCACACAGAAAGGATCCTATAGATGATCTAACATCATCTCTAACATTACAAGATTAAGGCTTGGTTTAATTCCTTTTATTTTTAGAAAAGTAATTTCTACTCATTGAAAAACTACTTAAGATTTAATATTCTCCAAACCAAACATGGGATCATGTTGACACATGTCATCACCACATATTTTAGTCCATGATAATATGATTTAAAGTGGTGTTACAATTTAATAAGGTTTTACCCTTTTATTTTAAATAAATAAAGTAACTAGAAATGCCTATGGGGCATTCTTTTATTACTTGAACATTATTTCTGTAAGTAAACCTATATATTTTTATATATTCTGAAAGGTATGGTTGAAGGTGATTTTTGAGAATTGGAATCAACTCAAAAGCTATTATGGTTTTAATTTGAAAATTGTTTGAATGCAGAAAAGGTTCTGTCTTGTTATTTTTACCAAGGATGATCTACAGATCCAAATAACTTGAATCCAACGGGCTTGGATTCAGCACTTCCAGACCTTTCTAACAAAATTAGTTTCATTCGATTTGGTGCAATGAATCGACCTGGGTTGATTTTTGAAACTGGGTACAGAAGTGTGTTTGAAATAAAATGGAAAAGGTTAAATTCAAATAGCTGGGCTGCGCGGGAAGCGATACTGGGCCGGCCTGCTAAGCATAGCGCTTACGCGGGCTGGTTAAGTGGCTGTCCCCACGCGTTAGTGAGACGAGGGGGTGTGAATCGGTATGGGGCGATGTGGTGCGTTCGATCTGGTTCCAATCCAACGGTTGAGAGTCATCGTCGACGTTGGGCAACGCCGGCGAGACAGAAACCTAGCGCGGCCAGTGGGGGTCATTGGGGGCTCACCGGGGTTCAGGCGAGGGTCGGCGAGGCGGGCAAACGACGAAGTCGATGACGGTGAACCTCCTGGTACCGGCAGCTTCTCCTGGGGCGGCTCCAATCGCTGTCTCCCTTCTTCTCTAGTAGCGGCGGGCTCCGGTGAAATTCCGGCGATGCGCTGCTCGCCTTGCTCCGGGAACGGGGTGGCACGATCTGTGAGGAGAGGGGAGTGAGATGGTGTGCTCAATTCGGCTGTGGGTGGCCTCTATTTATAGTGGAGCGAGGGGACCGACGGGGCGCAAGGTGAGCTCGTCGTGGTCGACGGTACAGACGTCTATCGACGTGGGCGACGGTAGGGGGCGGTGCGGTGCTCCCTGGCGATGCTCAACGACACGGTGGCGAGACGTGGGGCGGTGTGGTTTGGTCGGAACGCGACAATGCTCTGCGCGTGCCCGACGGAAGATTTAATGGCGCACAACGCGCGTGGTCCGCGCGGCGGCGAACGAGCGTGTCTGCGGGGTTACTGTGACGGTGGTGATCATGTATGCACGCGGCGAGGGCGACGCGCGGTCTGTGGGCTTCGGTCGAGGGTGGCGCTCTGGCGCAGGCTCGGCATGGTTGCTGGCGAGCTTGGCATGGTTCGTGCGCGTGGTCCAGTGGCTGGCAGGGTTCAAGCGCTGGACAGGGAGTGGCGGTGGACGGTGGGCTGCCTCCCACACATGTTGTTTAGGCTTGGTGCTTGCTCTGGCTAGCTAGCCATTTTCGGCTGGCAAGGGGATGCTCGGGTTGGCATGGCATGGGGCAAAGGGTAGGGGCTAGGGTTTGTCTAAGCACTGGTTCGCACTGGGGGGAGACGTGGGTGATCAATGGTGAACATTGCTTAGCCCAATTACTGCTCCAAACAGTGAAGTTAGGCCAGTTTGATTTGTTTCTGCCAAGTGTTTGATGAAATGGCCACAAGAATTCAAGTTTTGAATTTTGAAAAGATTTTTGCTGGGTGTGCTAGGTTGGTGTTGGTGAGTCCGCGGATGCTTGGGTTTTGAAAGTTGAGCTTGTTTGAGTGGTTTTTGAAAAAGTGGGATCTTCCCATATGATAAAGATTCAATTTTGAACTGTCATTTAAACTATGCATTTAAATGTTTTTGGATGATCACAAAGTGGGCCTTGATACTTTGTTATGAGTACAATCAAGGGGTGCAAAGATTCAGAAAAGTTTCTGTTAGGTTCTGAAAGTTTGAGACAGCCAAAGTAGGCATGGGAGTTAAATTGGTCCAAATGACCATTCCCTTATTTTATTTGTTTTGATTTACTTGTCTTTGAGAAAAGTTTGGGAATTGTTTAGATGATGTTTATTTCACTTAAGAATCCTTTTACAAGCAAAGAAACACATAAACAAGGCAATTCAAAAGAATTCAAAATGGGATGCATACACACATGCATGCTTTCATATTTTTATTTAGAAAAGTTTTTTATTAACCCTAATTTTGATGATTAGAGTTTGATGATCCAAGTTTAGTATTTTTGGGATGTTACAAACCTTCCCCCCTTAAACAAAATCTCGTCCCGAGATTTGAAAAAGGACGAAAAAGATTACCTAGGATTTGAAGAGATCGGGAAACTCTTTCCTCATGTGATCTTCGCGCTCCCAGGTAGCTTCCTCTTCTGTGTGGTTGCTCCACTGAATCTTGAGAAACTTGATGCTTCGGGTTCGGGTGGTTTGGAAAGCTTCTTCCAAAATATGGATGGGTACTTCGGGATAGGTCAGGTCATTGTTGATCTCTATGGTCTGGTGGTCGATATTCTTGAACACCTCGGTCTTCTCTGGGACTTCGAGACACTTGCGAAGTAATGAGATATGGAACACATTATGCATGACTGACATCTCTTCGGGCAGTTCCAATTGATACGACACTTCTCCTCGACGGTTCAAGATCTTGAAGGGTCCGATATGTCTGGGAGCTAACTTTCCTTTGAGTTGGAAACGCTGCATTCCCTTCAATGGCGACACCTTCAGATAAACAAAATCTCCTATGTTGAAGGCGAGGTCTCGACGTCTCTTGTCGGCGTAACTCTTCTGTCTGGACTGGGCGGTCTTGAGGTGCTCACGAATCTTGTGAACCTTCTCTTCTGCTTCTCGTAGGCTGTCGGGTCCGAAAATCTGACTCTCTCCTACTTCCGACCAGTTCAAAGGGGTGCGACACTTCCTTCCGTACATGAATTCAAATGGGGCCATTTGCAAACTGGCTTGATAACTATTATTGTATGAAAATTCTGCAAACGGCAGACAGTCTTCCCACTTGGATCCATATTCTAACACACATGCTCTCAGCATATCTTCGAGTATTTGGTTTACTCGCTCCGTTTGTCCATCGGTCTGAGGGTGATATGCGGTGCTGAAATCTAGGCGGGTTCCTAAACCTTCTTGGACTTTCTTCCAGAATCTCGAGGCAAACTAACTATTCTAGCGATGTACAACTCCGCTAGCTTCGAATTCTGATATGTGGTCTTGACGGGCAAGAAATGGGCGACTTTGGACAATCTGTCCACTATGACCCAGATAGAGTCATTTCCCCTACTAGAAGTAGGCAGTCCAGTGATAAAATCCATTCCAACGGAATCCCATTTCCATTCCAGAATCTGCAATGGTTGCAACAATCCAGCGGGTCTTTGATGTCCTACCTTGACTCGCTGACATATATCACACTTGGCGATATAGCTTCCGATTTCTCTCTTCATCTTATGCCACCAAAATTGCTCCTTCAAATCTTGATACATCTTAGTTCCTCCGGGATGGATAGAATAAAGAGTATCATGAGGCTCCTTCAGAATCACTTCTTTCAACTCAGAATCTGCTGGTACACAAAGGCGTCCTTTGTACCACAGAACTCCTTCGTTGTCCTCGGTGAATCCGGGTACTTTGCCTGTACCAATACGACGCTTGATTCCGTCGATACTAGCATTTCCTTTCTGCGCCTCTTTGATCTGGCTGATCAAAGTGGGATGAAGTTCTATGCTAGCCAAAAATCCTTCACTTACTAATTCCATTCGAAAATCTTCCATCTCTTTGTGCAAGCTTGGTTGCTCCTTTGAAATCATGGAGTTCAAGCGGCACGGCAATCTACTAAGGGCATCGGCTACCACATTGGCTTTACCAGCGTGATAGTGAATGTCCAGGTCGTAATCCTTGATTAGCTCAATCCACCTTCTCTGTCTCATATTCAGCTCCTTCTGAGTGAATATATACTTTAGGCTCTTGTGATCTGAATAAATTTCACAACGGTTTCCCATCAGGTAATGTCTCCATGTCTTCAGGGCTAGAACTACAGCTACGAGCTCGAGGTCATGGGTTGGGTAATTTTGCTCATGTTGCTTCAGTTGTCGAGATAGATAAGATATAACTTTGCCTTCTTGCATTAGCACACATCCGAGACTGATCTTGGATGCATCACAATATACATCGGGCTTCGTGATATCCGGCATGATCAAGATTGGGGCTGAAATCAATCTTCTCTTGAGTTCTTGAAAACTCGCTTCACATTTGTCGGTCCATTCAAACTTCTTCTCCTTCTTCAGCAATTGGTTCATGGGTCTGGCAATACTCGAGAATCCTTCTACGAACTTGCGGTAATATCCCGCCAATCCGAGAAATGCACGAACTTGGGTTTGAGTGGTTGGGGCTTGCCAATCTTCTACATCTTTCACTTTGGCAGGGTCAACGGCAATTCCTCCAGCTGATACAATGTGACCGAGGAATCCTACCTCCTGTAACCAGAATTCACATTTGCTAAACTTTGCATACAGTTGATGCTCTCTAAGGGTTCCAAGAATGGTCCTTAGGTGTAGCTCATGTTCTTCTTCTGATTTGGAATAAATCAGAATGTCATCGATGAAAACAACGACAAACTTATCCAGGAAGTCCATAAAAATCTTATTCATGAGATTCATGAAATAAGCGGGGGCATTGTTAATCCAAAAGACATGACTGTATACTCGTACAATCCATATCTGGTGGTAAAGGCAGTCTTTGGAATATCCTCTGCGCGAACCTTGAGTTGATGATAGCCAGTTCTAAGATCAATCTTAGAAAACACTTTGGCACCGGTCAACTGATCAAACAGATCTTCTATCTTGGGCAAGGGGTATTTGTTCTTGATGGTGACATCATTCAACTTCCGATAATCTGTACACAAATGGTTACCTCCATCCTTCTTGTCCACAAACAAGACAGGTGATCTCCATGGTGACGCACTTAGTTGAATCAATCCAATTTCCAGCATGGCATCCAGTTGCTTCTTCAGTTCTGCTAGCTCAGACGGGTTCATACTATAGGGTCTCTGGGCTATGGGTCCGGTTCCGGGGATTAGTTCGATGATAAACTCTATATCCGATCTGGGGGCATACCGGGCAAAACATCTGGAAATACATCGGGGTATTCACAGACTATCCGGACTTGGTCAATGGTAGGTTGGGCTATACTCTTGTTACACTTGAATTGACGAGGTAAGGTTTCAAATATATGTTCGACTGATATTCCGGCTGTACTGGTCATGGTTATGGCTTTCTTGGCACAGTCAATCAATCCTTTATGTTTGGACATCCAATCCATTCCTAGTACTACTTCCAAACCTTTAGTTCCGAGTACTATCAGATTTGCATAAAAATCTATGCCATGGATTCGGATAGGGACGACTTTGCAAATTTGCCTAGCCTTGGTGGTTGATCCGGGAATTTGAACAATCATAACATGCTTCAGTTTGGTTGGTTGAATTTTACTAGTGCATGTAAATTCTTTGGTGACAAATGAGTGCGATGCACCAGAATCAAACAACACTCGTGCAAGTACTGAATTAATAGAAAACATACCCAGCACGACGTCTGGCGCTTCCTGAGCTTCTTCAGCATGCATGAGGAAAAGACGACCGTTGCGGTTGAGCGAATTCCCTGGGGCAAATCTCCTTCCTGGCTGAACACAACGCTGTTGCTGAGCTAGGGCATTGGCATTGGGTGCTGCGGCATTCTTCTTGTTGGGGCACTCGTTGGAATAGTGGCCTTTATTTCCACAGTCATAACAAGTCACCTGCGACTTTTCCTTTGCCGCTACAGGCACAACATTGCTTCCAGTCCTCGGGGCAGTGTTGGTGTTGGCGGTAGCATTGTTGTTGTTGAATTTGGGTGGGGCACAGTTGAAATTGCTAGAGTTGCCGGGGTTGTTGTGATTTCCTCCGGGCCTAGGGTTTCCACGGTTGGGATAGGTCGGACGGTTCATCGGGGGTCTGTTGGCTCTTGGGGCAAATCCGGGAGATGGGTTAGGGCGATACTTTGGGGTCTGATGTGTTCCTGGTTGATGCATCATGCGACGCTTGCGGTTCTCATTAGCTTGATTGATCTTTCCTTCCATCTGAATAGCTGAGTCGACAGGGGCTTCAATATCAGAAAAGGGGATATTGACTAATACCGTCTGCATCTCATCATGCAGACCATTTAGGAATCTTTCTTTCTTCTTGGCTTCGGTGTCGATCTCATCCGGGGCATTCCTAGCTAATGACAAAAAATTGTCACGGTATTCCACTACGGTCATTCTCCCTTGCTTCAGTTCTCTGAACTCGTCTCTCATTCTCTTGATCAAACCCGAGGGCACATGGGTTCTACTAAACTTGACCTTGAATTCCTCACAGGTCATCATCTGGCCTCCGGTCATTGCGCGAACACTGTTCCACCATGCCCTGGCATCTCCGGCTAGATAGTGGGTGGCGAACAGAACTTTCTCGTTGGCTTCCACTCCAGCGACTTCTAGGTTATTTTCCATGGTTTGCAGCCAATCATCAGCGTCTAGGGGTTCTTCTGACTTAGTGAAAACAGGTGGGTTGGTATTCTGGAAATTCTTGAGCTTAGATCCATGGTTGTCCTGATTTCCGTGGCCTTGGTTGTTGTGGGCAAGATGGGCTATTTGTTGCAGTGTGGCTAGGTTGGCTTGACGTTCCGCTCTTTCAGCTTCGCAGTCAGAAGTCAACATTTGCAGAATCTGCAACATCGGGTCCGGGGATGACCACTTCCTCCACGTGGCATCTGAAGATTGAGATAAATCGTGAGAAAAGAGGGAAATTTCTAAGGTTTTGGGTCTTCGAAAAGTTTTTAAAGTTTGACTCAAATTTTTCTAGCAACTTGCTTTTTCATTCATTCATTCATTCATAGCACACGATACAACACACACCACAACAAAGAAAAACAGATGGTTTTAAGAACCATTCTGAAAACTACGATACAGTGGGACCGAATACTACTCCCTACGCTAGTGATCAAGTGCTACTACTCCTTGGAATCTATGGCTTCGTCATCTTCATCGTCATCGATGAAGGCAAAATCAACCTCATCGGTGAAGAAGTCCATAGCCTGATCCTCCAGAAAATCATCATCATCGCTGAGGTAGGAGTAGGGGTCTCCACGAAGATCCTCTCCGGCATTCTCCCTTTCCTCTAACTGCATGTCTCTCTCATGGATGGTCTCCTCCAAAGATGAGATATGGTGGCGAAGACGGGCAATGATGCGCTCCTTCTTATTGAGCTGACGACGGCGAGACTTGCGATCCTTTGCTAGTATGGCGATGGTTTGGTCCTTCGTCTTGATGATGGCATACTTGTGGTTGGAGTAGTCACGGCAGTTATCCAACTCCTGCTGACGATCGTACATCATGAAGCTAAGGTGGTCCAATTGGGTCTTCAGCTCAGGGTGATATGGGGCTTCTAGTGGTTGTCCATTAGCATCACGCCTTGGGCAAAACTCAAAGCGAGTACCCTTGATCTGATTGATACTCTCCCCACAGAGACGAGAAAGAGCTTCCTGCATGGCCCTGGCAAGTCCGTCGAGCCAGTTGTTCTCTCTTAAGGTAAACTGAATTCCTTCCACAGTGGGAGGTTCAATCTTTCCTCGAAGACTTGCAACAATTATCCACTGCAGATCTTCTCCTCCTTGATCATTGAGCTGAGCTCCGAAGAACTCGGGTGTAGACGCTCCAGAAGTTCCAAAATCTGGTCCAAATCCCTCTCAAAGATAAGGTCTCCTCCATTCCCCAACTGATAAAACTTGCTGTACTTCACGTCCATCTATAAGAATATAGGATGAGTAAGTTAGTAGAGTGATCAAGTGTGTCCAAATTTTATGTATTTTGCAAGAGTTTTTGAGGAATATGAATTTTCATGAAAGAATCAAAGGGATAAGAATGAGAATAAGTTTTTGTAAATATTTGTTTTCTTTGGTTTGAAACTAAGTTTTTGATTCAAACGTCCAGTCTAACTAGGGTCTCCTATGGTCAGGATGGCTCTGATACCAACTTGTCAACACCCGGATTTTTAATCCCAGATGCATGTTATGCCATACATCGCAATCCTAGGATTACCATTTTTGCAAGACATAACAGAATTGGATACCATAGTACATCATCCATTACAAACCGTACATAAGTTCTTACACAAATAGGGATCTCTTGATCCAGTTCTTAATACAACTTCAAGCAGCGGAATACGTAATAATAATGGTAGCGTAGGCGAAGCTCCATCTTCGGGGTCACAGGCAATGCTGACGATGGGAGATGATCCTAGTTGTCGTAACCTTCCTGGGGTCCATCCTCCAGGTAATCCTCTTCATAGTATGGCCACGGGAATAGGCAGGGACAAAGCCATGAGTACTCTTTAAGTACTCGCAAACTAATGCTAACAAGTAAAAGGGTTTTTTGATAATAGGACACTCGGCTCTAGGATTGTTTTGCAAAAGCCAGATTTATCTCTACTAAGTTTAGAAGCAATGAATGCTAGTTGAAGTTTTATAACACCTAAGTGGGAACTTGTATTTCATATCATAACCCTGTTGTGGTCAAGTCAAAGTCTCAATTCATTTCGCAAGTCTTTTGAAAACATCTGACGGGGGAACAGTATGGCCACTCCAACTGTCCATAACCGCGGACGCGGCTATTCGAATAGTTTGACACTCTGCAGAGATTGTACACTTTCACCACAACATTCGATACATCCGTCAGGAACAAATCCTAAATTCACCATACTCAGTATGCGGATAATCAATCCTAACCTTTCAATTACACGCCCTAGTATAAGCACCTCTCCTGTGAGTTTGGCCTCCCAACCATGACCAACTGTCATCTTGGGTACTGCACATGTGGACAATCTTCACAAGGTAGCCTCATCTCAGACCTTGGCCGTGAGGGAACTAATACTAAGGTATATACGTTTCCAGTCAAGCCCTACCCAATTCTCGGGTATTGTGGTTGTACGATAAAATTAGAATGGTATCGCATCCAGACAACCATCAGTTTTATAAAGGGCTAAGGCTCATGCCTCAACATTTTCATCACCAAAATCATCAGGTGTTCGGAAACACATGTCCAAAACATTTCAATAGAATGATCCATCATTCCAAGGTTTTCATAACCATTTTTCCACCAAGTATTCCCATCTAAAGTTGATCAAGTTTTATGCTTAGCACTAGCATCTACAAGTGGGGGTAAGTACTAATGAGGGGTGGTAAACAAGTGGAGTTTCAACTAAGTTCAATCTCATGCCTCAGGATGACATCAAGATTATCTAGCTTAGGCCAAATTTTATGCTCTTTATGCAACCTTCAATTATCCTTCTAGTATCTACCATTTATTCCAGTAACTCTAAGTAATAGCTTTGATAAAGAAATAAAGTAATAAGCTTGCAAGTAAAACTAGGATTGGGTATCATCCAATGTATCTAACCAAGCATGCTTAGTGCATTGCATAGGTTATTTAACTCTCATGATTGCAAGTGTTAGCTTGCACATTCAACTAGTAGTATTAGGCTTGCAAGGTTAACTTGTATAGTAAGGCTTGCTAAAGTAGAGTATCTTGCAAGTGTTAGCTTGCCTTGTGCAGAGCAGTGGTTGAAGTTCTCCTCGGCTTCTTCTTCGTAGAATCCTCCTTCCTCCTCGTATCCTTGGTCGGTACTAGCGTCTATGAATAAATACGATGTACACAATCACCAAACAATACTTAACTACTTGCAATCATCACACAGAAAGGGTCCTATAGATGATCTAACATCATCTCTAACATTACAAGATTAAGGCTTGGTTTAATTCCTTTTATTTTTAGAAAAGTAATTTCTACTCATTGAAAAACTACTTAAGATTTAATATTCTCCAAACCAAACATGGGATCATGTTGACACATGTCATCACCACATATTTTAGTCCATGGTAATATGATTTAAAGTGGTGTTACAATTTAATAAGGTTTTACCCTTTTATTTTAATTAAATAAAGTGACTAGAAATGCCTATGGGGCATTCTTTTATTACTTGAACATTATTTCTGTAAGTAAACCTATATATTTTTATATATTCTGAAAGGTATGGTTGAAGGTGATTTTTGAGAGTTGGAATCAACTCAAAAGCTATTATGGTTTTAATTTGAAAAATGTTTGAATGCAGAAAAGGTTCTGCCTTGTTATTTTTACCAAGGATGATCTAGAGATCCAAATGACTTGAATCCAACGGGCTTGGATTCAGCACTTCCAGTCCTTTCTAACAAAATTAGTTTCATTCGATTTGGTGCACTGAATCGATCTGGGTTGATTTTTGAAACTGGGTACAGAAGTGTGTTTGGAATAAAATGGAAAAGGTTAAATTCAAATAGCTGGGCTGCGCGGGAAGCGATACTGGGCCGGCTTGCTAAGCACAGCGCTTACGCGGGCTGGTTAAGTGGTTGTCCCCATGCGTCAGTGAGACGAGGGGGTACGAAGCGGTATGGGGCGATGTGGTGCGTTCGATCTGGTTCTAATCCAACGGTTGAGAGTCATCGTCGATGTTGGGCAACGCCAGCGAGACAGAAACCTAGCGTAGCCAGTGGGGGTCGTTGGGGGCTCACCGGGGTTCAGGCGAGGGTCGGCGAGGTGGGCGAACGACGAAGTCGATGACGGCGAACCTCCTGGTACCGGCAGCTTCTCCTGGGGCGGCTCCAATCGCTGGCTCTCTTCTTCTCCAGTAGTGGCGGGCTCCGGTGAAATTCCGACGATGCGCTGCTCGCCTTGCTCCGAGAACGGGGTGGCACGATCAGTAAGGAGAGGGGAGTGAGATTGTGTGCTCAATTCGGCTGGGGGTGGCCTCTATTTATAGTGGAGCGAGGGGACCGACGGGGCGCAAGGTGAGCTCGTCGTGGTCGATGGTACAGACGGCTATCGGCGTGGGCGACGGTAGGTGGCGGTGCTGTGCTCCCAGGCGATGCTCAACGACACGGTGGCGAGACGTGGGGCGGTATGGTTTGGTCAGAACGCGACGATGCTCTGCGCGTGCCCGACGGAAGATTTAATGGCACACAGCGCGTGTGGTCCGCACGGCGGCGAACGAGCGTGTCTGCGGGGTTACTGGGACGATGGTGATCACGTATGCACGCGGCGAGGGAGGCGCGCGGTCTGTGGGCTTCGGTCGAGGGTGGCGCTCTGGCGCAGGCTCGGCATGGTTGCTGGCGAGCTTGGCATGGTTCGTGCGCGTGGTCCAGTGGCTGGAAGGGTTCGAGTGCTGGACAGGGAGTGGCGGTGGACGGTGGGCTGCCTCCCAGACATGTCGTTTAGGCTTGGTGCTTGCTATGGCTAGCTAGCCATTGTCGGCTGGCAAGGGGATGCTCGGGTTGGCATGGCATGGGGCAAAGGGTAGGGGCTAGGGTTTGTCTAAGCACTGGTTGGCACTGGGGGAGACAAGGGTGATCAATGGTGAACATTTCTTAGCCCAATTACTGCTCCAAACAGTGAATTTAGGCCAGTTTGATTTGTTTCTGCCAAGTGTTTGATGAAATGGCCGCAAGAATTCAAGTTTTGATTTTTGAAAAGATTTTTGGTGGGTGTGCTAGGTTGGTGCTGGTGAGTCTGCGGATGCTTGGGTTTTGAAAGTTGAGCTTGTTTGAGTGGTTTTTGAAAAAGTGGGATCTTCCCATATGATAAAGATTCAATTTTGAACTATCATTTAAACTATGCATTTAAATGTTTTTGGATGATCACAAAGTGGCCCTTGATACTTTGTTATGAGTACAATCAAGGGGTGCAAAGATCCAAAAAAGTTTCTATTAGGATCTGAAAGTTTGAGACAGCCAAAGTAGGCATAGGAGTTAAATTGGTCCAAATGACCATTCCCTTATTTTATTTGTTTTGATTTACTTGTCTTTGAGAAAAGTTTGGGAATTGTTTAGATGATGTTTATTTCACTTAAGAATCCTTTTACAAGCAAAGAAACACATAAACAAGGCAATTCAAAAGAATTCAAAATGGGATGCATACACACATGCATGCTTTCATATTTTTATTTAGAAAAGTTTTTTGTTAACCCTAATTTTGATGATTAGAGTTTGATGATCCAAGTTTAGTATTTTTGGGATGTTACACTGTCTCAATAGGATGATGGAGCTCCTGCAAGAGTTGCCGAACCCAGTAGGATTCCACGACTGCCGTGGCAACAGCGCGGTATTTGGCCTCAGCACTAGAACGAGAGACCGTCGTCTGGCGGCGAGAAGACCAGCTTATCAAATTATCTCCAAGATACATGCAGAACCCTGACATAGAGCGTTTAGTATCCGGACACCCGGCCCAATCAGCATCCGAGTAGGCAACGAGGGAGTGGGAGGTGGAACGGTGCAAGGTGAGACCATGGTGGAGAGTGCCCTTAAGGTAGCGGAGAATTCGTTTGATGAGAGAGAGGTGAGGCTCACGAGGATCATGCATGTGTAGACAGACTTGTTAGATGGCATAGGAGATGTCAGGACGGGTAGCGTGGCATACTGAAGAGCTCCAGCAAGGCTACGGTATATAGACTGATCCGAAACAGAGGGGCCAGCTGTGGAGGAGAGTTTGGCTTTGGTATCGATAGGTGTGGTAACAGGGTGGCAATCTCTCATGCCGGCACGAGAGAGAATATCCAGAATGTACTGGTGTTGAGAGATATGGATGCTGGTGGGGGATCGAGTGACGGAGATACCGAGAAAATGATGAAGCGGACCGAGGTCCTTCATAGAGAATTCACGACTGAGAGCAGAGGTAACATGGGTGAGAAGGGATGGAGTGGATGCTGTGAGGATTATATCATCGACGTATAGAAGGAGGTATGCGGTGTCAGGACCTCGACCAAGGATAAATAGAGAGGCATTAGATTTGGATTCAACAAAACCGACAGTGCGAGCAAACGAAGAGAAGCGTTGAAACCAAGCACGAGGGGCTTGTTTGAGGCCATAAAGGGATTTGAGAAGTCGACAGACATAGGTAGGATGTTGAGGATCGATAAATCTGGAGGGTTGCTGACTATAGACCACCTCATCGAGATGACCATGGAGAAAGGCATTCTTTATGTCCAGTTGATGAATGGGCCAAGCGTGGGAGAGGGCAAGAGAGAGAGCGGTGCGAATGGTAGCGGGTTTAACTACAAGGTTGAAGGTTTCATCAAAGTCGACTCCTGAATGTTGCGAAAAATCGCGAACCACCCAACGGGCTTTGTGACGAGCAAGAGAACCATCAGAGTTATATTTGTGGCAAAAAATCCATTTTCCACTCACGATGTTGGCACCGGGGGGAGGGGGGACAAGAGTCCAAGTTTGGTTAAGGGCGAGCGCGTCGTATTCTTCCTGCATGGCCTGCCGCCAGTTAGGATCTCGAAGAGCTAAGAGATAGGTAGAGGGAAGTGGGAAGGAAACAATGGCAGAGAGATTGAGCCTCTCTTTGTGACCGGGAAGGCGACCTGTCGTGGATCGAGTGCGATGGACAGGAGGTGGTACGGGTGGAGGCTGATGTGGTGGGGAGGTGGGTGGTGTGATAGGTGTAGGCTCGGGAGGTGTGGCTGACGCGGCAGGGGAAGGGCACGCGGCATGTGAGGATGCTGCCGCGGCAGGCTGCCGGGTGCGCGCGGCAGGGGAAAATGCTGCCGCGGCAGGCAGAATCTCTACCGCGGCAGGGGATGCTGCCGGGCGAGGAGAGGGTACTGGTATTAGAGGGGGGTCGATGGGGTCGAAGAGGTCAGGTGTTGGGGGTGGTGATGGGTGAGCTGGTGTATCGGGAGCATAGGGAAAGGTGTGTTCATCGAAGATGACGTGACGAGAGATGAGAATGCGACGGGTAGCAAGGTCGAGACACCGATATCCTTTGTGACGTGAGGGGTAGCCTAAAAATACACATCTAGTCGAGTGAGGAGATAGTTTGTTGGGCGTGGTGGAGGTGATGTTTGGGTAGCAAAGACAACCAAAGACGCGAAGAGTGTTATAGAGAGGTGTGAGACCGAAGAGTAGTTCATAGGGGGTGGTGAGTGTTTTGGCATTGGTGGGACGGATGTTTATGAGGAAGGTAGCAGTGTGGAGAGCTTAGGCCCATAGAGAGGGAGGCATGGAGGCTTGGAAGAGTAGGGTGCGAATGACATTGCTAGTGGTGTGAATGGCTCGTTCGGCTTTACCGTTTTGTTGAGATGTGTGTGGACAGGAGAAACGAAAGAGGGTGCCATGTTGATTGAAGAGAGAATGGACTTGTTTGTTGTTGAATTCGCGGCCATTATCACATTGGATAGACAGAATATGGAGGTTAAATTGGGTGCGAGCATAGGGGTGCTAGGGGAAACGTCCAAAAGTAATGTGTATAATCATCAACGATAATAAGATAATAACCAAAACCAGGGGTGCTAGGGATAGGTGATGTCCACAAATCGCAGTGTAACAATTGAAAGGGTTTAACACTAATTGACTCCGAGGGATAAAAGGACAACCTAATGTGGCGACCCAACTAACACGCATGACATAAGGACGATGACGCTTTATTTGGTGGAATTTCCTGATGTTGGTGGAGCTTCATGGTGTGGTGGCCGGGATGTCCAAGGCGGCGGTGCCAAAACTCGAAGGATGAGGTGGTGAGGAGAGCTTGAGCTTCTGGTGGGCGGAGGGAGTAGAGTGGTCTAGAACTATTGCATCAAAGAATCATGGTCTTGGTGAGAAGATCATTTACAGAGAAACCGAAAGGGTCAAATTCAATAGAGCAAAGATTATCGATAGTGAATTGACGAACAGAAATAATGTTTTTGATGAGGAACAACTAGAATGTTACGAAGATGGATGTGTTTAGGATGAAGGGGCAGTGTGTAAGAGCCTGCGTGGGTAACAGGAAGAGATGCACCGTTTCCAACTATGATTTTATGTGAAGAAGAAGGTTGAAGAGAGGAGAGTATACCATGATCGGATGCCATGTGGGACGAGGCGCCTGAATCCATAAACCACTCTTGGTTGCCGGGGAGGTGCATGTGCTGAAGAGCTGTAAGAAGATCTGGGTCAAGCTGCTGGTGCTGGTGCTGAGGGGGAACCACTGGATCATTGTTCCAGGTCTGCGTCATGAGAGGAGGCTGTTGTCCGGTGGAGGTGTAGGCCTGGTGACCGGGGCGGGGTCCCAGAACGTCGGCCGTGGGCGCGCGCCAGCGCGGATGCCACTGTGTAGGCTGAAACTGCTGCTGCTGCGCGGCCCAAGTTGGGAGCCCGGTCCACAGATTGAACATCCACGGGGAGTTGTTGTCGCGGCCACGGCCACAGCCACCACCGTGGCCATGGTGACCTCCGTAGCCCCCACCACGGCCAGAGTTGATGAAGAGGCCCGGTTGGTAGGGTGAAGGGGAACATGGATCGGTGCTTCTTGAGCCATCGCCACGTCCAGCTGGGGAAGCACGCTCGCCGCCAGCGTGCGGATTGATGCTGTTGCCGCTAGCCCAGAGCATGGAGGCGGCCGCGTTTTTTGCGTCGGTCTTCTTCTGGGCCTCCTCAATAACAAGGGCAGAACGTGTTTGAAGAAAGGTGGGGAATGACACCTGGTACAAGAGAAACGACCGAAGGTGGCTGAACTGCTCGTTGAGGCCGCGGAGGACCGTGAGGACGAGGGTTTCGTCGGAGACGGGTTGGCCGACGTCAGCGAGAGCGTCGACGAAGGACTTGAGTTTGGAGCAGTAGTCGTGGATGCTCATGTCTCCTTGCGGGGTGTTGCGGAACTCCGCGTCAATGGCGAGAGCTGGCGAGCGCGTCCCAGATCTGCCGCGTCGTGGAACCAGGGGCCATGATGATGCCAAGGAGCTCGGAGGAGATGGAGCCATAGATCCAGGAGAGGACGGTGTAATCGTCCCGCACCCAATCAGATGTGGGCGACATGTCCGATGGCGTGGCGTCGACGGTGCTGACGACGTGGTTGGTGAGGCATGTAGGGTTCGCAGCATAGAACACAAAAATTTTCCTACGATGGGAACTATGTACCAAGATCTATCTACTAGATACAAACAACGGGCAGATGTATATCCGTAGAGAACATACCCTTGAAGACCGACAAAGCTTAACAAGTTCAACTCGTGGTTGATGTAGACGATCTCTTGCCGATCTCAAGATCGAGAGGAAGTCCTAGCGCCGCAAAGCAGCAGCGCATCCGTGCTCGCACACACGTACAAGACACTGAGCAACCTCCGCCTCCTCGCTCCAGCAATGCAGCGGAAGCACAACCCTTTCTTTCCGAATAGCCATCCGGAACATGTATCTCGCTAGTCCGAGACCATGGGGGATAAATTCTAGAGGGGGAGAGAGATCCTTCACGAGGAGGTGTGAGAGACAAGTGAGGAGGGGGGCTCCTTTTATAGGAGGAGGGGGGAACCCCAAGGGGGTGGCCGGCATATGGGGGCTGCCCCCTTGCCCTCCCCTCTTCATGTGGGTGGACACTCCACTCACAAAATTCCTTTAAATTCCCTCCACTCAAAAGTCCACTCAAATTCCCATTAAATTTCCACCAAATTTAATGCAAACTCTCATTAAATAAAACTCTTTTATTTTATTCAGAATTTTGTCAATTACTTTAATTACAAACATTCACAAATAACCCCTTGCTAGAATTCCATTTCAAATGCATAACCACTTTATGCAATTTCACCCGAAAACCTGTTTCAGTATCTAGTGAAATAAATTCCTGCGCTTGTTTATTCTTTCGGCATGAAACATTTGCTCCAACTGGATGCCAGTGTCCCTTAAGTGTGTCACCCTACGGTTCGCGAATAATTCGGACATGATCGAGACCTTTCTCCGATCAATAATCAGCAGCGGGACCTGGAGATCCATACTAACTCCCACACATTCAACGATGACTTTTCCTGTGATCGTCGGAACCTTTTACGCTTGAATCTTAATCCCTTTGTTTCACGATATATTACATGTCCGAGATTCGATCATCGGTATCTCCATACCTAGTTTGATCTCATTACTGACATGCACTCTTTTCTCGTTCCCGTGATATAACATTCTAGTGATCAAATCACTTGCTTGCAAGCTAACCAATGTGATATCACCGAGAGGGCCCAGAGCATATCTATCCGTCATCGAGATGAACAAATTCCACTCTTGATCCATGATTCTCAACATAACACTTTAGAAGCTTTGAAGCCATCTTTATAATCACCCAGTTACGGAGTGACGTTTGATGTCAATAAGAAACTCTTCCGGTGTTAGTGATTGGCATGATCTCATGGTCTAAGGATTAGGATTACTTCGTAGTTTGTTTATAGCAATATAAACTCAATGACTTTGATCGTAATGCTATACTTCGGATGAATGTTCATCACACCATTACACTAATGTTGTGATCTCGTTATTAACAACATCCAATGTCTATGATCAGGAAACCGTGATCATCTTGTTAATCAACGAACTAGTTTATGAGAGAGGCATAACTAGGAACTTTCTGTTTGTTTATTAAACACACATGTATTAACGTTTCCGTATTAATACAATTATAGCATGCAAAATAAACATCTATCATATACTTGGAATACACATAATAAACATTTTATTATTGCCTCTCAGGGCATATTCCCTTCAGTCTCCCACTTGCACTAGAGACAATAATCTAGTTACATTGTGATGTATCTAACACCCTTGGAGTTCTGGTGTAGATCATGTTTTGCTCCAGGGAGAGTTTTAGTCAACGGATCTGCTACATTGAGATATGTATGTACTTTACAAATCTTTATATCTCCATCCTTGACATGCTCGCGGATGGAGTGAAACCGGCGCTTAATATGCTTGGAATGCTTGTGAGACCTTGGCTCTTTGGCATTGGCAATGGCACCATTGTTGTCACAATAGATCACCATTGGTTCCAACGCGTTTGCAACCACACCTAGTTCGGATATGAACTCCTTCATCCAAACTGCTTCCTGAGCCGCTTCTGAAGCAGCAACATATTCGGCCTCCGTTGTTGATCCCGCCACCACAGGTTGTTTGGAGCTCCTCCAACTAACCGCTCCGCCATTCATGAGAAATATGTATCCGGATTGAGACTTAGAGTCATCTGGATCAGTGTCAAAGCTAGCGTCGACATAACACTTAGCGATGAGCTCTTCTTCACCTCCGTATATAAGAAACATATCCTTAGTTCTTCGCAAGTACTTAAGGATATTCTTGACCGCTTTCCAGTGTTCTGAACCTGGATCCGATTGGTACCTACTAGTCAAACTAATAGCATGTGCCACATCCGGTCTTGTACATAGCATGGCGTACATTATAGAGCCTATGGCTGAAGCATAGGGGACCTTGTCCATTATCTCTCTTTCTTCCGCCGAAGCCGGACTTTGAGTCTTACTCAATGTCGTGCCTTGTGTCATAGGTAAGAACCCCTTCTTACTATTTTCCATTTTAAACTTCTTTAAAATATTATCAAGGTATGTACTTTGCGATAGCCCTATTAGGAGCCTAGATCTATCTCTATAGATCTTTATGCCTAATATGTATGACGCTTCACCTAGGTCCTTCATTGAAAATTTGCTGTTTAGATAACTTTTAACACTGTTTAAAAGATCTATATCATTTCCGATCAATAATATGGCATCCACATATAATATCAGAAATGCCACATTGCTCCCACTCACTTTCTTGTAAATACAAGCTTCTCCATAAGTTTGGACAAATCCAAAATCTTTGATCACCTCATCAAAGCGGAGATTCCAACTTCGTGATGCTTGCTTCAATCCATAGATGGATCACTGAAGCTTGCACACCTTGTTAGCATCCTTAGGATCGACAAAACCCTTTGGTTGTATCATATACAACTCTTCTTCAATATTACCATTGAGAAACGCGGTTTTAACATCCATCTGCCATATCTCATAATCAAAATATGCAGCAATTGCTAACATAATCCTAACTGACTTTAGCATCGCTACGGGAGAGAATGTATCATCGTAGTCAACTCCTTGAATTTGTCGAAACCCCTTTGCGACAAGTCGAGCTTTATAGACGGTTATATTACCATCGGCATCAGTTTTCCTTTTGAAAATCCATTTGTTCTCCATGGCCTTTCGGTCGTGAGGTAAGTACACCAAGTTCCAAACTTGATTTTCATACATGGATTCCATCTCGGATTTCATGGCTTCTAACCATTTGTTGGAATCCGGGCTCATCATCGCTTCTTCATATGTCGCAGGGTCATCATTTTCATCAACCATGAAATTCATGACAGGATTTCCGTACAGCTCGGGAGCTGCACGCGTCCTGCTAGACCTGCGAGGTTCGGTAGTACTCTCTTTCGGAGTTTCATGATCATTATCATTAGTTCCCTCTTCAACAGGTGGAGCCAACTCCGGAACAACTTCTGGCGCTGCGCTACTCGCCATACTTTGAAGAGAAGGTTCAATAACCTCTTCGAGTTCTACCTTCCGACTACTCACACCCTTCGCGAGAAACTCTTTCTCTAGAAAGGATCCATTATTGGCAAAAAAAACCTTGCCCTCGGATCTGTGATAGAAGGAATACCCAAAGTTTCCTTAGGGTATCCTGTGAAGACGCATTTTTCCGCTTTGGGTTCGAGTTTATCCGGTTGAAGTTTCTTCACATAAACATCGCATCCCCAAACTTTAAGAAATGACAGCTTAGGTTTGTTTCCAAACCACAATTCATACGGTGTCTTTTCAACGGATTTAGATGGTGCCCGATTTAAAGTGAATGCATCAGTTTCTAGTGCATAACCCCAAAATGACAACGGCAAGTCCGTCAGAGACATCATAGATCGAACCATATCTAATAAAGTACGATTACGACGTTCCGACACACCATTTCGCTGTGGTGTTCCGGCAGGTGTGAGTTGTGAAACAATTCCACACTCTTTCATGTGAGTGCTAAACTCGTAACTTAGATACTCACCTCCACGGTCAGACCGTAGAAATTTGATCTTTCTATTACGATGATTTTCCACTTCATTCTGAAATTCCTTGAACTTTTCAAAGGTTTCAGACTTGTGTTTCATCAAGTAGATATAACCGTATCTACTCAAATCATCCGTGAAAGTAACAAAATAACGATATCCACCTCGCGCCGACACACTCATTGGACCACATACATCAGAATGTATGATTTCCAATAAATCTGTCGCCCGTTCCATTGAACCGGAAAACGGCGTTCTAGTCATCTTGCCCATAAGGCATGGCTCACATGTATCAAGTGATTCCAAAAGTCCATCCGAATGGAGCTTCTTCATGCGTTTAACGCCAATATGACCTAGACGGCAGTGCCACATATATGCAGATATATCATCATTAAGTTTAATCCTTTTAGTATCAACATTATGAATATGTGTAACATTATTATCGAGATCTAAAAGAAATAAACCATTCATAATCGGTGCATGACCATAAAATATTTCATTCATATAAATGGAACAACCATTGTTCTCGGATTTAAATGAATAACCACTTCGCATCAAACACGATCCAGATACAATGTTCATGCTTAGTACAGGCACCAGATAACAATTATTCAAGTTTATAACTAATCTCGACGGCAAGTGGAGAGGTAGCGTTCCGACGGCGATCACATCAATGCTTGATCCATTGCCGACACGCATCTTGAGCTCACCCCTTGCTAGCGGTCGCTTGTTCCGCAACCCCTGATTCGAGTTACAAATATTAGCAACTGAACCGGTATCAAATACCCAGGTGCTACTGCGAGCACTAGTCAAGTACACATCAATAACATGTATATCATATATACCTTTGTTTGCCTTGCCGGCCTTCTTGTCTGCCAGATACTTGGGGCAGTTGCGCTTCCAGTGGCCAGTCCCCTTACAATAGTAACACTCGGTATCAGACTTAGGTCCAACTCGGGGTTTCTTTCCAGGCGCGGCAACCGGCTTGCCGCCCTTACTTCCCTTCCGTTTTCCCTTCTTGTCTTTCTTGAAACCAGTGTTCCTACTGATCATCAACACTTGATGTTCCTTTTTGATCTCCACTTCTGCAGTTTTAAGCATTGACAGAAGCTCGGGGAGAGACTTCTTCATGCCTTGCATATTATAGTTCATCACGAAGCTCTTATAGCTAGGTGGCAGAGACTGCAGAACACGATGGATTCCTAAGTCAATGGGAATCGATATTCCCAAGGACACAAGCTTATCGGCGTAACCCGACATCTTGAGTACATGCTCACTAACGGAGTTGTGCTCTTCCATCATGCAGCTAAAGAACTTTTCTGAAGCGTTGTAGCTCTCTACAACAGCATGTGTGTCGAAAATCATTTTCAACTCACCCATTGTATCAAATGCATTGCCATTTTCGAAACGCTTTTGAAGTTCCGGCTCTAGCCCATACAATATGCCGCAATGAACTAAGTTGTGGTCCTCCTGACGAGTCTGATAGACATTCTTCTCCTCGTCAGGGGCATCATCAAAAGGTGGGGGGCCTAACGGCGCTTCTAGCACATATTGCTTTTGTGCAGCAGAGAGGAGAATCCTCAAATTCATGGCCCATTCGGTAAAGTTGCTACCGTTCATTGCAAGTTTCTCTTTCTCCATGAACACATTGAAATTAAAAGCAGGTGGTGCCATCTACAATAGAATTTGTAAAGTTTAGACTAAGTGTATGATAGATTGAGTTCAACTAATCCATATTACGAATGAACT
Source organism: Avena sativa (assembly GCA_916181665.1). Lineage (NCBI taxonomy): Eukaryota > Viridiplantae > Streptophyta > Magnoliopsida > Poales > Poaceae > Avena > Avena sativa. The sequence goes on along the minus strand of OV702297.1, from coordinate 364,210,337 downwards.
CCCACTCAAAAATGACATCCCTCGTGCCTTTTTGGTGATTACATGAACCAAATCCACTACACCAAGTCCGATCATCACGTGAGTCGGTGTAGCTTCAAAGGCGAGCATCAAATGGGCATCATATCAACTATATGACTCATGCTTAACCTTTCGGTCCGTGTTCCGAGGCCATGTCTGTACATGCTAGGCTCGCCAAGTTAGAACCTCAGTATTCGCGTGTGTAACTGTTTTACACCCGAAATATGGTCGTGGATCCAAGAACACCCGATCATCACGTGATGTCTTAGAGCGACGAGAACATAATCGGTGCATACTAAAGGAAGAACACATTCTTATCTTGATATTTAAAAGAGGGATCATCTTATTATGCTAACAAAGCGCTAAACAAGCAATATAAGATGTAATCAAACATCATATGTTTATTAGTGAAATAATATGGTTCCCGCATATGATCTCTATCATGTGCACCGTGGTATGATCACTATCATACCTATATGTGTAAGTCCAAGGTCTATGGATATTACACGTTATGTATGTTGTAAGAGTATCATCTCATACTTCTACTTACAACATCACCATATCATAACACTAGCCCAGCAACAATCTAAACTAGACGCCTCTAATTTATCCATTGCAAGTTTTACGTGGCTTAGGGCTTTCGAGATAGAACTGTTCTTACCTACGAACATGAACCACAACGAGGATAACCAAATTGTTGACAACTCGCTTGCAAAATAGATATTGACTATAGTAGGAGAGACAGACACCCACTAGCCACTTATGTAAACTAGTTGCATGTCAAGCGTGGAATAGGTCTCATGTGCGAGGACATGTAAAGTTTGTCCGGGCTGCTTCATCCCACTATGCCACCAATATCCAAAATTACAACAAAGGAGCAACAACATGATCATCATCGCCCACATACTCATATGTGTACTACCCGTGTAAAGTATCTACGCATAGATCCGGCTCTGATACCACTGTAGGGTTCGCAGCATAGAAAACAAAAAATTTCCTACGATGGGAACTATGTACCAAGATCTATCTACTAGATACAAACAATGGGCAGATGTATATCCGTAGAGAACATATCCTTGAAGACTGACAAAGCTTAACGAGTTCAACTCGTGGTTGATGTAGACGATCTCTTGCCGATCTCAAGATCGAGAGGAAGTCCTAGCGCCGCAAAGCAGCAGCGCATCCGTGCTCGTACACACGTACAAGACACCGGGCAACCTCCGCCTCCTCGCTCCAGCGATGCAGCGGAAGCACAACCCTTTCTTGCCGAATAGCCATCCGGAACATGTATCTCGCTAGTCCGAGACCATGGGGGATAAATTCTAGAGGGGGAGAGAGATCCTTCACGAGGAGGTGTGAGAGACAAGTGAGGAGGGGGGCTACTTTTATAGGAGGAGGGGGGAACCCCAAGGGGGTGGCCGGCGCATGGGGGCTGCCCCCTTTCCCTCCCCTCTTCATGTGGGTGGACACTCCACTCACAAAATTCCTTTAAATTCCCTCCACTCAAAAGTCCACTCAAATTCCCATTAAATTTCCACCAAATTTAATGCAAACTCTCATTAAATAAAACTCTTTTATTTTATTCAGAATTTTGTCAATTACTTTAATGAAAAACATTCACAAATAACCCCTTGCTAGAATTCCATTTCACATGCATAACCACTTTATGCAATTTCATCCGAAAACCTGTTTCGGTATCTAGTGAAATAAATTCCTGCGCTTGTTTATTCTTTCGGCATGAAACATTTGCTCCAACTGGATGCCAGTGTCCCTTAAGTGTGTCACCCTATGGTTCACGAATAATGCGAACATGATCGAGACCCTTCTCCGATCAATAATCAGTAGCGGGACCTGGAGATCCATACTGACTCCCACACATTTAACGATGACTTTTCCTGTGATCGTCGGAACCTTTTACGCTTGAATCTTAATCCCTTTGTTTCACGATATATTACATGTCCGAGATTCGATCATCGGTATCTCCATACCTAGTTTGATCTCGTTACTGACATGCACTCTTTTCTCGTTCCCGTGATATAACATTCTAGTGATCAAATCACTTGCTTGCAAGCTAACCAATGTGATATCACCGAGAGGGCCCAGAGCATATCTATCCGTCATCGGGATGAACAAATTCCACTCTTGATCCATTATTCTCAACATAACACTTTAGAAGCTTTGAAGCCATCTTTATAATCACCCAGTTACGGAGTGACGTTTGATGTCAACAAGAAACTCTTCCGGTGTTAGTGATTGGCATGATCTCATGGTCTAAGTATTAGGATTACTTCGTAGTTTGTTTATAGCAATATAAACTCAATGACTTTGATCGTAATGCTATACTTCGGATGAATGTTCATCACACCATTACACTAATGTTGTGATCTCGTTATTAACAACATCCAATGTCTATGATCAGGAAACCGTGATCATCTTGTTAATCAACGAACTAGTTTATGAGAGAGGCATAACTAGGAACTTTCTGTTTGTTTATTAAACACACATGTATTAACGTTTCCGTATTAATACAATTATAGCATGCAAAATAAACATTTATCATATACTTGGAATACACATAATAAACATTTTATTATTGCCTCTCAGGGCATATTCCCTTCAAGGCCGTAGCGCCCGAGCGCGACGAGGAAGAGTTCCCGCCACTTGGCGTAGTTGGATGCCTGCAGATCAAGGGTGACAGGGACATGGCTTTTGATGGAGGCGACGTAGGAGGAGGGAGTGGGGGTAGGGTTTGGGGTGGGTACGGTGGCAGCGTTGTCGATGCTTTTGCCTATCTCGGCGGCGCGGCAGTCGAGTTCTTCTAGGCGAGTCTGGAGGAGGGACTCGTGTTCCTTGAGCTCTTGTTCGAGCTTCTTGAGTTTGTCGGCAGACGACATGGTGGTGGTGGCGGCTGAGGAGAGGAAGGAGGGCTAGGGTTTTGGAGGTTTTAGGGTTTTAGGAGGGAGAGAGGATCGGCTGGTGCTCTGATACCATGAAAGTCGGATTGAATCCGGGCTGCGTAATCGCAATGTCTCGGCCCTCCTCGTATATTTATAGATAATTACAAATACACAATACAAGTAGTCTCCAGGTTGACCGGCCTCCATCTCCTTCTCTAACACAACCAAGTCGGATTACAATGCTCAATTCTTTGGAACAACTCTAACTTGCTTGAACAAGATGGTTCAGAAGGCTTGGGCCACCCTAAAAGCTATTTTTTGCTTGGTTGTCAATCTAAAATAGACTATGGGCGGTGGACCGTTTGGAGAAAAGAGGATGGCATAATTGTGTCATTTGTCCTTTATGCAAGCAAACTCAAGAAACGATGGCTCGTCTCTTCTCCCATACTAAAAGGGTTTGGAATTTGATCAAAGGTTAGCTTTGCCTAGCAACTACCCGAACGCGTGAGTGGGCGACTAATATCAATATCAAGGAGTGGTGGGCGATGATGACTACAAAGGCCACGGCAAATCACAATACAATGGATTCGCTCTTAACTAGTTGGACTATTTGAAAAGAAAGAGACGTGAGAGTATTCAGCAACAAAGCCATGCCTCCATCCATCCTTTTCCAAAACATCAAGGACGAGGCAAAGTTATGGATCACCGCGGGAGCTAAACTTTTGAGTGCCATAATGCTAGGAGAGTAATTCGCGGTGTATATTTATGTAACCTTTGAACTTCGTTTCCATCATGTCATGACTCTTCTCCTTATTTAATGAATTGGGAAAACCTCCTTTTGCCCACGGTTCAAAAAAATGAGTTTATAAAATTTCATGGAACAAATGGTAACTTGCAACAGGATGGTTAGATTTTTTTCAACTTTTTTTTGCAAAATTTCATAGATCTATTGATAATCATCAACAATAGTATAAATATTCCTATAAATAATAAAAATTATAAATAGGTCCATGGACCACCTAGCGACAACTACAACCACTAGCACAAGCCGAAGACACGCTGCCGACCTCGCCCCTATATCACCAGAGCTAGGAAAAACTTGTCGCCTTAGAGATTGTTTTAGTAGGCGGAACTCGTCGTGCTAAGGCCCCAAAGGACCAACGCGATAGAGCAGTCACCAACGCTAATGATGACAATGGTGTATGAAAAGAGACTGGCTCAAAATCACACCAAAGAACATGAAAAACGACCAGATCTAAAGAGATTCACCGGACATACGACTCCACGCGCCCTTCGATGGCGCTAGACGCACCACCAGAGCGTGGATAGGGCGAAGAGAATCTTATTCTGACTTTATGATGTAGTCATGGTCTCATCATCCCAAAAAATACACGAAAACGGTCTAAACAAAGAATAGAAACCCCTCGTCGGCGAGGGGGTGTGATCTTCCACATCTCCAAGGCCCCAAGGCCGCAGAGGCAGGGTGACCGACTGTCACATCCCAAGATTTTCAAATCTTGTAATGTGAAAAATAAAATAAACAAAATAAGTTTTTGTTGAAAATCAGGGTGAAAAGAAACTTTTGTTTCTAAATGGAAACTTAAAATCCCATCTTGAACAAACTTTGATAAAAGTTTGAATCCAACAAAAATCCAAATCAAGTGAAATGCATTCCTCAATGAATGTATCTGGAAATTTAAACACTTGGAAAATAAATCCAAAACCCTAAACCCTAATGGAATAAAAATCATTTCCAAAGTATCTCCAAATCCATGGATTTGATCCATATAGAAATTGGTCAACAAACATTCACAAATGATCAAGAAAGAAAAATAGAAATAATAAAGCCATATAAATTGGTTTCACTCAAATTGGAACCATAAATAAAATCTTATGAATTTAATAAGATAAGAAATTGAATTCCCAAAGTTAATAAAGCATCTATCAAGAAACTCATACCAATGTGAGCAAATAATCCAAAGAGAGTTTTAAAAGGATAAACAAATTAAAACAAGATTTCACAAATTGGAATTCCCAAGTTTGGATCTCTAAATAAAAAGATATGGATTTTATAAGAAGAAGAAAGAAATATTAATTAAAGAATATTCAAAGATCAAACCAAATCTTGGCCAAATCTTTAAACAAGTGGAATGAATTATAACCCAAATCCAAATAAAATATTGGATAAAGAAATTCCCAAAATAAAATAAATGGCATAAACCAAATCCTATTGGAATTAAAATAAATACCCAATCTTAAATGATTAATGAATCATATTAAAAACCTTTCCAAATAATTCAAGATGAATTATTTGACACCCAAATAATCAAATAAAAACCTACTGAAAATATTTGGGTGGTTTTGGAAAATCAAATGGTGTTTAGAAATATTAATAAATCTTATATTATTTAAAACTAAGCCTATTTTGAATAAATAAAAGACCCAAAAATAATAAGGTTTTATTCAAAAAAATGATTTCAGAATGTGCTACTAATCAACATTTGAAACTACCCAAACTTTGGTTGAGATTTGAAATCAATTTGAGGTTTGAATTAATTAAACAAAATCAAAACATAATAGAAGAAAGAGAAATAGAAAAACAAACAGAACAGGAAAAAAATGAAAACAAACTCGACCCAGCCCGGCCAGCCCAATAAGGCCCAGCAAGCCCAATCCCCACCCCACCCGCAGCGAACCGTTTTCACTCGCGATTGAACCCACTGAGTCAATGACAAATGGACCCCGCTCTCCCTCTCCTTTTCTCACTAACGCCAGACCCCACCACCGGCCCTCTTCTTCCTCACCCGCGCGCAAACCTCGCCGGCGGTTTTCTGCCGTTAAGCGCTCGCGTGAATACGCGTTATTGCCCGCATTACTCCACCCCGCGACCACGTTGTCTTAAACGCCCTCGCCTCCTCTCTGATTCCCCTCAGTCCCCGCTTCCCCGGAGCCACCAGGCTGCGACAATTTCGCCTCGCTTTGCCACTGTCTCCGGCGAGTTCCGCAAACGATTCCGGTCAGTAGACACCGCCCCTTGCCCCCTCGACCACCCTCACCTGATCCCCACATCCTGGCGAATCTTCTCGTAACATTAGCTCCCCCACGCGTGCTCTGCAGCGTCGACAACAACGACGAACAGTAGCGCCACCGTCTGTTTGCTACTCCGGCGAGTCCTCCAGGTAGTATCTGACCACCCCCTTTCCTCTCGTTGATGCACACATGACCGTGACTCGCGTACGAGTCTAACCGTGCTTCCTGTTTGTTTCCTCGTGACCCGTAGCCTCGCCTCCAACGTCGACTGAGCACACCCGACGCGGACAAGAACTCCGGTGAGCAATACCCGTCGACTCCGTGCGCCCCTTCGCCAACCAAATACACGTTGAGCATCAGCAAGCTTCGACGATTCTGGTGAGCCACCCCACTCCTCCTCTAGCTTCCTGTATCGCCGGCACCATCATCGTCTGAGCGCGCCGCCGCCAGTAGCCACCGCAGCGCCGCCCATCTTTGGCTAGTATGCTTAGCACGGTCAGATCTTAATCGCATGGCCACGATAGAAACTTAACTGAAGCGGTATGTTTGTCTCTGTGCCGTACGATCCAACTTAAATCCAACGGCCTACAGCGCGTGATCCAGACGAAACGGTATCAGCGAGTAAGAACACGCCACGTGTCTCTGTCGATTTGAATTAGAACAGAATTGATCTATTAGATATGTGATTATGTAAATTGCATAACTTTTAATCTACACGTCCAAATTTTGCAAACTTTATATCAATGGATTCAAAAAAACAAGCCCTAGCCAACCATGCACTTTGTTTAGTAAAAAGCTTCTGCTAAAATGTTTGTTTTTGCAGAAACTTATGTATGCTTGTTTAGGTTATAAAAATTATTCTAAAATGATTTTGGGGATAAAATCTTTGGAAAATGGTTTGTTTTGAACCTACTGACCATAGGAAACAAATTGTGGTTTCAAAAATGTATTTGGTGAAACAAAGGAATGAATCTTTGATTTAAACCATTTCTAGTCAAATAAAAATATGGTTTAATTGTTAAAAATGATTTTGGAAGAAAACCTTTGAGAAATGTTTTGGAAATGAACTCTATGACCCTAAACACAAGATTTTATGGTTTGAAAACATATTTTGTGAACCCTATAGATTAATGCCTTATTGAAAACATTTTTACACCACATAAAATAACACCTTGTTTTAGAAAATGGTTTATAAAGTGAAACCTATTGCAAATGACTTTGCCACTTTATAAAATGACCAATAGGTGTTTCCAAATGTTTAAAACCTACTAGAAACCACTTTTACAAATAAAACAACCTATTGCATGCTTGCATGCATTACTTTGATTTTATCATTTTATGTGATGAATTGCTTGAATGGTAGATTGAAATATTATTTGCTTGATTGAATTGTAGTGACTTGAAGTGTGTGAACATTGCAAAGATCAAGAAGTGAACCTAGACTCTACCAAAAAGGCAAGTGATGCTTCATACTTTGTCCTATTATTTTTCACTATGCATTAGTGATATTTCTAAGTAGGACTTGCATGGAATTTTGCTAAGTGTAAACTATGCCATGGGAAATCCTAGTAGATGAAACCTTAGTAGAATTTCCTAAGTTAAGATTCCTATTACTATCATGATTAGCTTAGCTAATAGAAAACAAGGGTGGAATATATATATTCATGTTATGGAAAAATTTCTAAGTCTGAGGACTTGTGTTTTTGTTTAATAAAACAACTAAGTGAATGAATCACCTGGGTGAAATGGAAGGAATGGTTTGTGTTGAGTGGTTACACAAGGCCAGGGGACTGGTGAACCTTGTGTATCTCACTTGTGGATGGCCACCCAGGAACAAAGATATTTGAGATGTCAAATGTTGAGAAGCTTCAAGTGCAGCCACTTGGCATTATGGGCTCTGCCTGGATCATATAGGTTGCAATAACTTAGCCAAATGGACAGTTGGTGGTAGGGTTTGATAGGTTGGAGCGCGTCTATTTTGGTCTAAGGGAAGGCTTCTGAAAGATCTTGTCTTGGTGAAACCAAGTCTTGTGGGGAAAGTGCACCACCTCTGCAGAGTGTAAAATCTAAGTACTTAGCCATGTCCCTAGCAAAGGACAATTTGAGCATCAAGACATGGAAGCTATCAAGAATCTCCTCATCCCAATTTCTAAGTTAAAAACTTGTGGTTGAACAAGGGTTAAAGGATCTTCAATCTTTGATTGGTAGATGCCTTGGGTGATTTTTGCCAAACAAAAACTTAGTGTTTTCAAATGATAAGGAAAAATCTATTTTGAGCAATGCAAGCCTAAGCTCCACTTAGCCAAATGCATATAGATGATAGACTCCACTATATTACCATAGTATCACTTGCCAATATAATTCAAATGCATTGACCCTTGTGGCTGTAACTTGTTATGTTGCAGGTTTGATTGATATTAGTGAAGTTTAAATGATTAGGATTACAAGTCTACAACCAACATGTCTTCCTGTGGCACTTTGAAGATGAAGGACCCCATGTTTATAGATATTCTGCTGCAATGTAATGTAATAGCCAAATGAGCTATGTAAGATGTAATAACTTATTTTATTCCTGGTTATAAAGTTGTATTATGACCTTTGTTTCTTGATATTACATCTTAACTGTGGATGCTAGCTATTGATCCAGGGACTAGCATTGTAAACACAGGGATCTCTACCTTATTAAAGGTTGGGAACCACGACGTTGCCAGCAAGGGAAAACGGAACCCAAGATGGGGCTTTACCGCTGCAGAGATCACCTCGTGAGTCTTGTAAAATAAATTTAAATATTGTGCTATGCACATATCTCATCCCCAAAATACTTGTTTTTGTCTTCTGTCAAATAGTCACTGTAAATGCTTTTCTACTAAACTAGATTTATATGTGAGTCATTTTTGCTATCTTAGTTTACATATTACACAATATGTCCTCTTCCTCCTGTTTCTGCGACCTTGTGTATCTCTTTTTGGCATCGCACAAAACATTTCTAGTTACATATTTTGTATGTCCCTTCTCCTTTTCAAACTTGCTCACATATACATGTGAGCAGCTCCGAAAAAGAAAAGTCACATAAGTGATCCGTGTGATGACAGCAGAAAAGGAGAATGTCGTGTTTTTGGCTTATGTAAACTTCTCCAAACAATGTTCCACATAGAAAATTTGCCTACCAAATGACTGGATAGAAGACGGAGATAAATATTTGGGGGCAAAGTAAGTGCATAGAAAAATATTTGTATTCATGTTTCTATGATATGAAAACTTGTAAGAGAACATTAGCATTGAAATAACTATTCAATTTCGGATCTAGAAGTTTCTAGAATTTTGCTCACCCAAACGGTACAAACCATAATTAAGATATTTGTTAGGCCGCGTGATTTGGAAACCTCCACCAATATATTTAGGTATAATAAAATAGAAGCGGACACAAGCATATAAACAAGCAAAAACATGCATGTACACTATATCGTTCATCATACTATCAAAACTAAACTTAGGAAGGTGTGGTATTTTGTCATTATTTTTGTTTCTTACATTTAAGGTGGCTTGTTTCAATATATAATTAAGGAGAAATGTCGGACATGAAGAAACTAACAAAATTTGTATTTTTATATTTAGCACAACAGAATATAATTTTTCAATGATATACAATGTAACTATATAATGAAAAAATAGTTAATGTTTAGTGTTATTAACTATGCTACCAGAGTATACCAATTATATCATCAACATTATTGTATGATAACTTATAAATTAAGAATTATAATTTTGTTTATTCTAACTCACCTCGGATCAAATATTTATTGGACGACCCTGAAGGAGTATAGGATGTGTTCTTAAGGTTTTGTACTCACATTCTATGCAAATTAGAGTGCTATAAGAAGTAATAAAAAATTAGCCCCTCATGGCATGAAACTAAAAAAAAACCACATAACCCTGCCACAACCTCTGAGAAGAAGACAACTAAGAAAACCCAAAAAAATCACATAACCCTGCCACAATCTTTGCGCCAACATTACTTCATCAAATAGATACAGTGATGTTGTTGTTCTCCCCTTCCATCTTCAGGATGGTTCTGTTGTTTTTCTTCTCTTTTCATAAACTAAGTTGTTGAGTGCCTTAATTGGGCCTATTTTATCGATATTTGTAATTAGTCACTCTTTGGAGTATAGGAAATGCAAACCTGAAACGTTCATAAGCACTCATATGCTTGTCTGGATGCTAATTGTTGCATTATTTTGCAACTTCATAATTGTTTTTCTATGTAAGCACGGCCTGAATATTTCTGACCAATTGGGTTGAAAAGTCATGCACCCATTGAGATGTTTGCTACAATATGCTTACCCTTGGAATTCATGATTGTGCCAGTATTTATGTATCTAATTGCTTTTATTAACAGTAGCAAAATCCTGTTCAGAGAAACGGACTTAGTGGAACAAAGAAAAATAAATAAATCGATGAAATTTAACTCCAAGTATATTATCTGAAGACTTTATACAACAATGCCATTTTCTGATTGCAATTATGTTTATGATGGCGAGACAAGCTATCATGAAAATGTAGGATTGTTCGGATCAGTTCTGCTAGTTCAGTCCACCTTATTGAGCTCCAGCCAACTCGTGTGTTTTCCCTTCCAAAAGTTACTTGCCCGGGAATTTTTAGCTTATTATTTTGAATATTAATGGGTAACTAGATATCATTGCGGAGGAGGTAACTTCAAATTTGCCATGCTCCCCTGTCTGATTGAATCGGGGTATGCGAAGCTCGGCAGTTTGTATATGAGGTTGTTAATATGGTCTGTCATTCTAAGCCATTTCGAAGATAATGTATCAACTGCAGGGAAGCATACATAAATACGATCCAGTCCTATTTTCATCGCGAGGTGATTCAGTATTTTGTGCTCATAATATTACATAATTCTGAACCAGCTAAATCTGATTCAGTTATGCTGCTGTTTGGCATTGCTACTCCCAAGCGGCCTACTAAAAGCATGTATCCCGTCAGGCGTCAGCACATTGTAGGTTCTATTGTCCGTAAATTCTGCATATGTTCATTCCAGCAGATTCACCAATTAGTGTCTAATTATCTGGAAAAAAAGCGTATAAATTTTGTCCAAAGTTAAACTTTGTAAAGTTTGACTAGGTTGATGGAAAAAACTATAAAGGCATACAGTGTCAAATCAATATCATTAGATATGTCATAAAATATACACTTATATTATGCATGCATAGTATTACAGTTATAGATATTTTCTTCTATAGACCTGGTCAATCTTTACATAGTTTGACTTCAAGAAAAAAGTTATAAACCTTTTTGAAGAATGGAGGCAGTACATAGACATTTTCATCTTTTTTGGGAAGTTGATACATATTGCTAAACTGCATCTGATGACTGATATCTTTCAACTCAAATGCCATTGTTTTACTGTCGTGACAAAGTGTGGGTTCGCCTTCATAGTTGCAAATCATCTTATATGCTGTACACATACAGTCATACACAGGAGTGGTCCTGGCAATCGTACTTGACGCTCTGAAAGCCGCCTCTCTGAAAATTCCAACATTTCATTCACTTACTATTTCATAAATATTTGTGTTCACCTTTTGCACATAACCACAAGTATTAGGGAAATGATTTGCATTACGCCCAATTTCTAGTATTTATCTACTCTGGTAATTCCTTAGTTTCAAAATTCTTAGCATTTGTATAAGTTAAACTTATGTAAAATTGACCAAAGTAATAAAAAAGGTAATCAATAGAAACGAAAAAGCGCTAACACATGTAATGTCAAATTACTTTAGACAGATTCGCAAAAAGAAGAGTTTAGGTTTATGGTCCATCTGTTCTATAAAAAACAATGTGTATAAATGTAATCAAAAGTTGACGCCTTCCAAGTTGGCCAATTTTATAGAAACAGTGGTAGTAATGAAATAGATTTCACTATATAGTGTATTTTATTTACATAAATAATGTTAGCATGTCATCTTAAAGACAATGTAAGTATTCTAAACTATGAGTATTTCTTGCTCCTTTAAGAAAAAATCACTTCCATCTCTCTGTTTTATGTTACTACAAAATCACTTCCATCTCTCTGTGAGAAGGGTAGTTTTGTCATCTCAACTATATTTTCTCTCTCATCAATGAGGAAATGAAACATCAGCTTACACCAAATAACAATGGTGCGGAACTTATTCCGCCACATAAAGATAAATCTCATATCTCAGTGCCGACGACATGGTTAAATACAGGCAAAAAAAAGTCCCAACACAAATTAGAGGTTTAACTTCCCCTTCTCCTTCTTTGACTCCACCAAATAAACGATAATACCAAGAACAGCGAAGACAGTCAGTACCACCCTCTCGCGTTTCTTGTCCCTGCAAGTCAAACGAAACGATACTTAGAATAACCACAAAAAATACATATGCGCATACACAAACGAATTGCTTGCTTACGCCAACTCATTCTCTATTTTCTTCTGTAGTATAGCTTCCAGTTTTTCACCTGTAGCACGCTGGGTACGAGAACACGTAGCTAAGTCCGCCTCAATGCTGTCGAGACAGTTCTCGATGCGTTGAAGAGCGCAGGAGTGCTGCAGAGAAAATGAAATTATTGTACAAGTGATATCATTGTGCATAAAAGAATAGAAAAAAAGAAAAATATTACTACAGATGTGTTTTTCCTAGTAGTATAATATAATCCTCTGATTTGGTCCATCCTAAATTAGTAATCAAGAACGGTTAAAACTAAGTTATACTTTTGCTTCGGTGTCTCCCTTTTCTCCTCCAAAATTACGAAACCGATGACACACGAGTTGCCAGGATTAGCCTAATCTTTTCTGTTCGGATCGAATGAAGGGGTATCGGTTAATCCTGAACGTCATTGTGTCTTTATTCTCCTGATTTTGGAAGAGAGGGGACACCGAAGCAAGCAAGAAAGTCTAATCTTGTAAGCCATCAGGCACTCCAAACTGGCTGAAGCTGTGGGCTACAAGCAGAGTCGAGGGACGCCTATTTGGATTGGATTCTTACAGCTATACATGCATGATGTACGTCTTTAATCCCAAAAAATTATACAGTTATCTGGATTTACCTTATCGACGCCATGTGAGCTGAAGAGGCGCGGATTAACCACGGTCGGCTGCCGCCAAAAGGGACCCTGCGGAAGAGATCGCCGGAGCACGCGGCCGGCGACCTGAGCAGCAAAGAAGCCATCAGACTGAATCGAGTGTTGTTGCCTCAGCTGGTTGCCCCGGGCCCGGCCAAGTCGCAATCGAACACGAGGGGCACGAACCGACGCGACGTGAGATCTAGAGAGAGAGAGACGGTGTGTCCGAATCGGTATGGGGAGCTTAGAGTTTCCAAGTCCTGTACGTTAGGAAATCATCTTTGATCCGATTAGATAGAATATATAAAGTGAAATTTAGAAGATCCGATCAACTCCGCTGCATGCTTTGCTTCCTCGCCTAGCACTAGTTTTACCAGATACATGCCCCAGCCCTTCCGTTCCGAGAACCACAGTCACTGAATATTCAACCAAGTCGGATTACAATGCTCAATTCTTTAAAACAACTCTAACTTGCATGAACAAGATGGTTCAGAAGGCTTGGGCCACCCTAAAAGCTATTTTTTGCTTGGTTGGCAATTAAAATAAACTATGGACGGCGGACCGCTTGGAGAAGAGAGGGTGTCATAATTGTGTCATTTGTCCTTTATGCAAACAAACTCAAGAAACTATGGCTCATCTCTTCTCCTATACTAAAATGGTTTGGAATTTGATCAAATGTTAGCTTGGCCCTACCCGAACACGTGAGTGGGCGACCAGGGCCGGTCCTGAGATTCCGGGGGGCCGGGGCGAAACTAAAATTTTGGGCCCTTTATTATAAAATTTTTTTCATATATGAGATGATGAAAAATATATACTATAAGTATACTCTAACTTTAATATTCATATAGAAATAACAATGTTTACATGATACCTTAAAATTTCCTCCAAAAATTTCTAGAAACAAAGTCCGAAAATTGCAATGGAACTTATACAGGAAAAGTTTAGAAACATGAGAAAACAATCACGATTACTAATAAAACATAATTTTAGTATGAAAGAAAAATCACAAGAGATATTTTTTTTAGAATAAGCAAAAACAATGTTTAGAGACATGAGAAACAAAGTCATAAAAATATAAATCTAATTTAAACATAATAGAAGGTAAAGACAAAAATAAAATTGAAAGGAAAATGCGTGAAAGAAATATACCAAAGAAAAAAACAGGAAAAATGATGAAAGGGAATGAAACAGAAAGAAAATACGTAATGGAACTTATGTAAGAAGAATAAAAAATAAAGTAAAGAGACATGTGTTGTTGTGTTGAAAAGAACCCGTCTCCTATGTCTTTGATTGGTATGCCGATACCTTTTCGAGTGAATGTGGAGATTGATAGTCTGACAACACCCGAAGCTACATGCTCTAAACAGGCCCAGATCACTACCGATTTTCTTTAGCGACACCGTATTAGGAAATGCTCGCGCGCTAGCGAGCAGTTTCCCAGGATTTGAGAAACGAACGGGACGATCGATGAATCGATCAATGTCTAGGACTGGCCACTAGGAGTCGAGCGTTGCCCACAAGCTTAATAAAATAATCTTTTTTATATGTATACTAGTCTTATAATTTTTTGGGCCCCTAATTTTTTTGGGCCCGGGGCGGCTGCCCCGCCGGTGCCCCCCGAGGGCCGGCCCTGTGGGCGACTAATATCAATATCAAAGAGTGGTGGGCGATGATGACTACAGAGGCCATGGCAAATCACAATGCAGTGGATTCGCTCTTCATGTTAACTAGTTAGACTATTTGAAAAGAGAGAGATACCAGAGTGTTCAACAAAAAATCCGCGCCTCCACCCATTCTTTTTCAAAACATCAAGGATGAGGTGAAGCTATGGGTCACCGCGGAAGCTAAACTTTTTGAGCGTCATAATGCTAGGAGAGTAATTTGCTCTGTATATTTTTGTAACTTTTGAACTTTGTTTTCATCATGTTAGGACTCTTCTTCTTATTTAATGAAGGAATTTCTATTTTTATGTTCCTGGTTACCCCTATTAATATAGGTTCCCTAAAAAATGAAAGACAATTTGTATTATCTTATTTTACACCATGCATCACACAGTGTTTATTTTTTCGGTGAGAAAATATGTTCTGTTTATACGGTGACTAAGTTCCATTTATATGTTGATGTGTATTCACCACTATCTAATAGGGAAATATGTGCAACACTAATGCTAGATTTTTCAATGATATGTTCACCACTATTAATATAGGTTCTATTTATACGGTGACGTTATTGCTGTTAGCTAGAAGACAACTTAGTACCGACGGAGGGCGCGTGGAGTCGTTTGTCCGACGGATCTTCTGAGATCCGGTTCGGTTTTGTGTTCGTTGGTACGATTTCAGGTTAGTCTCTTCCTCTCTCAAAAAAGGGTCAATCTCTTTCAATCTACAGTTGTCATCATTGATGATGGTTCCTGCTCTGGTCCGTTGGTTCTTTGTGATCTTAGCACGACGACTTTCCGTCTGCCTACTATTCCCTTCATTTAAAAATATAAGATGTTTTAGATTTGTGAAGGAAATGTATCTAGACATCTTTTAGTGTCTAGATTCATTTAAACCTACACACTAAAAGGTGTGTAGATACATTAGCTTCACTAACCTAAAACATTTTATATTTTTAAAGGGAGCGAGTACAATAAGCTACGACAAGCTTTGTCGGCTCTAATGATAGAGGGACGAGAACGGCGACGCGTCTTCAGCTCGTGCTAGTGTTTGTAGTCGTCGCTAGGTGGTCCAATTAATTATTTTTATTTTTATTATTTTTATAGTTTTTTTACCGTTGTTGATGATTTTTAATAGATCGGTGGAATTTCACAAAAAAAACTTTATCTTTTCCAATGATATGTTCACCACTATATCAAATATTGTAGCTTTTAGAAATAAATAATAGTTCTATTTATATTGTGACTAATAAATAATAATAATTTTTTTAGGTAATAATAAATGATAGTATGTTCAATGCATATCTGATAATCGGTGCACTCATAAGTTTGCACAATTCGGTGTTCTGACTTTCTACACCTTATTACGTGTCCTGGCCAGTAAAGCGTCGACACCCCAAGACGGAGAGGCGCAAAGTCGTCGTCTGCTGGTGGACCCGTGAGAGCATCGAACCGACGAAACAAGCAACAGTTGACACCCCACCCTCGCCATCGCAGTCGCCGGTGGGTAGAGCGCGCGCCCGGGTTCGCCGGCGGCGAGGAGTAGGATGGGCTGCTCCATCTCGGGGCTCAACGCCCTCTACGACGCCGCGACCGGCGGCGGCGACGTGTGGATCAACGAGCGCCGCTTCCGCGTCCTCCGCCAGATCGGCGAGGGCGGCTTCGCCTTCGTCTACCTCGTCAAGGAGCACGAAGCCTCCTCCGGCGCCGGGCGCCGCAGGCACCCCTCCCACGTCTCAGGTACCCGTCCCCCATCCGCCTCCTGGCGTTCTCTCGCCTCTGTATCTCCCGTCATGCGTCTTGCAAGCTATGCGCGTTCGTTTTGAATCCGTGAATTCCTTTCCATTTCTCTAGCTGACAAATTCATATTCGTACTTCCCTGTGCAAAATCGTGTAAATTCCTCTACTAATGTTGTCATGGGATGGGTTTAAGTTCTGAAATCACACCGCCTGCTGTACAGAGCTGAAGTTTTTGTTTTCATTCTTGCGTGGAACTGGAAATTTTAGGAGGTTCTTAAGATTTTGATGCTTCCATGCTAATGTTGGCTCAGATGACGGGACGTATGCCATGAAGAAGGTGCTGATACAGAGCAAGGAGCAACTGGATCTGGTGAAGGAGGAGATCCGCGTTTCGTCCTTGTTCAAACATCCCAATCTACTGCCACTTCTTGACCATGCCATAATAGCAGTCAAGGTAACATGTTTTGCCCCGTCTTCCGTGCCCCGTGATGCTGCAATAGAAGATTGAATTCTCAACTCTCTGCAAGATTTAAGAAAATCATGTTGAAGCTATAGGCAAGTTAGTTGAGCTCGATAAATACTGTAAAAATTGAGATATATGTCTGACCATCCGAGGTATATTTTTTTTATGAGTACAATCTAGAGGTGTGTCCCCTCCCATTCCAAATTAATTGGTGTCTTGTTTTTCCTAATTCAAACCTCTTTAAGTTTGACCAAGTTTATAGAAAAATATATCAACATTTACAATACCAATTCAGTTCCATTAGATTCATCATTAATTTTTTTTGTACTATATCTATTTGATGCTGTAGATTGTAGCACATTTTTTTATAAACTTGGCCAAACTTACAAAAGTTTGACTTTGGACAAAGGTAGAACTTAATGAGGGAGTAGCAACTAAAAGAAACTGAGCAGTGTGTTAGCTTGCCATAACATCTTATAGAAGCATGATGTTAATTATCTGTCCATCATCATACCTTTGAAGGTACATTTCATGTTGAGATAACTTATATGATACATATAGAGTACACAGGGAGATTGGAGCCATGAAGCCTACTTACTCTTCCCAGTCCATTTGGATGGTACTCTGTTCGACTATGCTCAAGTCATGCATTCTAGGAAGGAATTCTATTCAGTAGTCGATATTTTGCGAATATTCCAACAGGTTAGTTTTGTTACAGGACAATAGTATCAGTATACTGTTTCTTAATGCTGTTATGTTGATATTTGAAACTTTCTTGAGTTTATTATTTTCAGTGAATTTTTACCATTTGTCAAGTTTTATTTTCAGTATTCACCAATTTATTATCATGTTATGTTCCACGATTTTCAGTACTACTAATTAATTTCTCTTTTATTACTCAAATTTTGCCTTACATAATTGTACTGCATTCTCTGCAAACAGTAGAGTATAATCACAAGTGACGACACACTTTATTTTGTACTCCTATCATGATGCTGATGATTGAAAATATGCATTACAAACTGTGTTGAAGTAAAAATAGTTCTAGACTACCCCTCGCATGTCATTGCATAGTTAACCGTTGCTTGCATCACCCTTTGTCTACTGATATAATTCTACCAACAGATCTGTGAAGGACTGAAGCACATGCACAGTTTTGATCCAGCATATGCCCATAATGATGTCAAGCCTGGCAATGTTCTTATAACCCGTCGAAGAGGACAAGCACCTCTTGCAACTTTGATGGACTTTGGAAGTTCACGGCCCGCAGAAAATAAAATCCGTTCCCGTTCTGAAGCATTACGTTTGCAGGTTTGTCTTAGCTCCACGGCCTTTTCATGAAAAGATCTTTTTGACAGTGTATTGGTTTTTGGTCTATGTATATCCTTAAGGATGTTTGGCCATTGTCCCCTAACAACAGTATATTTTATTCACTTTTCAGATCTTTAGTTAATTTATTAGGGATGCTTTTCTGTTTCTAATGTTATTTTTATGTTCCATGATTGTGAACGACTTCCTTTAACAATATTTCTTTTAGCGTAAGTAACTCATCTAAATAACTGATCGTTACTTTTGAATATGCAAGTTATTAAATGGTACTAGCACTTTTAAAGCAGTGACAGTCTAAACATTATTATTGTAAACCTTGCTTTGGTGCAGGAATGGGCGGCTGAGCATTGCTCTGCTCCTTTTCGCGCACCTGAATTGTGGGACTGCCCAAGCCATGCTGATATCGATGAGAGGACAGACATCTGGTCGTTAGGATGCACCCTTTATGCCATCATGTAAGCCCCCCCCCCCCCCCTACCTAATGCATGTTGCGTCAGTAAATTTAGTACGCTTGTATCAGGTTCATCTCTTGTTGATTTGTGTGTTAGTATGATCCTGAATTACTTTTCTGGTGTGCCATCGCTCCAAGTCAGCTGCTTCGGTTATTCCAGCTTAGTGGCAGCCCTAGAACTTAGTAGTCCTGCTGCCAGAAATTAATTGACGCAGATTTGTCACGCGTTTTAATGTATAGATACATGCAAATCTAGATAAATCTGTGTCAATTAATTTGGACAGAGGGAATACAATAAATGGTTATGCCATCAACTTTTAAGAAAAAAATAATTAACAATGAAATTAACTAGCAATCATGCCTCGTGCATTAGAATTTTTTACTGCTTAAAGATAACTCAATTTTGTAGAAGCTTTCAGCAAACATATTTTCTAAAGTTCCTCCAGATGCAATCAAACTATCTTGGTGTTAGATAACTCGTGAGTGAAGTCAACATATCAACTGGGGCGGTAGCATGTAATTCTGCAAAAAATCACTGATGTTCACATTTCACTCTTGGCAGGTATGGTGTTTCTCCCTTTGAGTATGCTCTTGGTGAATCTGGAGGAAGCTTGCAGCTGGCAATTATGAATGCGCAATTGAAGTGGCCAGGGATACCAAGCCCTTACCCTGATGCACTTCACAAGTTTGTTACTTGGATGCTTCAGCCACAACCTGCAATGCGCCCTCACATCAATGACGTACTTCTCCATGTTAACAAGCTTGTGGAAAAATTCTCAACTTAAAGCCAGAGTGCATATTATGTTTAGTTTTCTCTTCTTTATACAACTGCAACGAGAACATGTTAAGCATTAATTCTAATTCGTGCCAGAGGCCTGTCTTTGAAGTAGGCTCAGTGTCGAATTCGTCCCTCACAAGCTATGTTACTCACTTGCCTTGTACAAAATGTTCAGTCAATACCATAATACCTCTGTCAATGTCTTTGATTTCTTACTTCCCGCAAGCTCTTATATTGTTTTTTGTTCATCTACATAAGCACCCCCTAAATTCCAAATCAATTGAAGTTGTAGCTATGTTCTAAGTAAAACCAAGCCTATAGAAAAATACATCAACATCTGAAACACCATATTAGATTTATCATAAAATATGATTTTGTATTATATATATTTGATGTTGTAGGTATCAGCAGATTTTCTATAGAAGATTGACTTAGGACAACTGATAGTTAATTTGAAACGAAGAGAGTAAGATGCTTAACAATGACGACAGTGACGGTGGTAAAGCAGAGTTATGCGGACGCAAGAGTAAACAATGTTACAGATTTCTTTGGAACACTTGTTCAGAATACCCACTACAATGCAAGATACACCAAACTGTCAACTGAGTTGCCAAAACATATTACACGACAATGTCAATGTATCATGAATCAACTAATCCTTACTAGAATGAACAGAACTTATTATGTTCTCTCTTTATACAAATGACTAAATGAGGATCTAAGGGAACAAAAAAATACAAATCAACTTTGTATATGACAGCACAAGCAGCTGCAGTACCAACTCGCAAATCACGGCTGCGATGTTTGACACGGAGAATGATCTTATCTAATGAAATCAGTGCCTAGGATGATGCACGTTCCTGTAGGGAGTACATTATACAGTTCTTCTGTTAAGCATCCAACAACCTGCAGATTAATCTTCATGATCATCTTCGCCTTCAGAATCTGTTTGCAACAGGTAGATAGGAAATCAATATGCTGCTCAAAAGAAAGTAGAACCAACACAGAGAAAATGGGGAAGAGAATCACTGACCGGATCGAACATCTTCACCAACACGTCCTCTGGATTGGATTTGTTTGACTAGCATCCGGTAAATCAGTACCCACCAATATATGTGAAGCACTAGAAGTGAGAACAGGAGACTGTTGAAAAGATAATAGTATACCGAGCTGTAAAATTCCTTTTTCTCCTTCTCCAGGATCACAGCTACTTCGTAGCTGAAAACGACATGAGATCATCAAATCAATCAACAGAATGTGCTGCAAATTCTAGTGGCATAATGATGCTTGCTAAAAAGTCAACTGGCATCAGACACCAGAGCAACCTACAAGCTGAGATAGATCTTTACCTTGTGCTTCTTAGGATCCAGAAAGGGAATATTATTAGCCGGAGTAGGATCCATGAAGCCACAAAAAGCAGAAATGCCACAACAGCTAGCCCCTCACAACTACTATACTTGGCCATCTTTCCAATCTCTAGGAATATATCACTTGCATCATGGACAGCTAAAATGACCGAGCCAGCACGAGATAATCTGTTCAGAAATAGCAATAAGGTCAAGACTTGGCCATACTGTGTATCATTATGGTAAAGAAAAGCAATTACACTCATCTACATACCTGCAAATATATGACATAGCAACCAGAACAACAGTTGCCACATGATGAGACATCGAGACTCCAAAGTCTTTGCGTCTTGTTTCCCAGAAAAGAAGAGCAAAGATGGAATATGTGTAAAATCCGGCAGCATACATGTATACGGCCTTAAGCTTCAGTCTGGGAGAAAGAAAAACACAATGTAAGGTGTCTTGGGTAAAAGCCATTTTGCAACAGATGAAAGATATGGTTTCTCTCACTTACTTCATCTTTTGATCGGGCCAGAGCTGCTCGCCAGGCCCTACCCAGAAGTATCTGGTATTTGTAAACCATGGCTCGTTGTATGTTACAGATAATGAAAGCACTTCTGCCGAAAGAAAATAAACAAATTTCCATGCTGACTCCTTAAATTTATCGATTCTCTTTCTCCTTTCTTCTGTTTCGGAAAGCTTGTCATATCCCTTTCCAAATATAAGCCTCCTTGCTAATCCCTGCAAACAAAGTGAGATGAAAGGACTATAATATATGCTGTAAGTATTGGAATAGCACAAACACTACATAGCAACCATGGCAGTCATTATTGCACCATTCTTGCAAATAGTTTGCTCAGTGCCTCACTGTACAGCTGTAATGTGACATCATAGCAAACATAACACACTAGCAAGCTTGAGTAACAAGACAAGTGATGGCTCAAAACTGGTCTGTTCTGGCTTACTTCAGTTCCTCTCTTTTTACAGTATAGATACTAAACAATGCATGCAGATAGTGCTTGGATTCCCGGAAACTTACTTTTTATGTGCCTATCACAAATGGAAATTGATGCTGGCTGAAGAAATTCATAAACTTCTAATGACATTTTGTATTAGTTTCTTAGTGTAGGATCACCTCTAGCAATATAGACTCCCATCGGAAGGCTAGTCACTATCATTACTCTTCATACAATAAACTAGTAAGTGTTCGACATGAGTTACTGCATGTAATATAACAGTGGATAGGTGCAATCATGCAATGGTACTGCAACCAAGTTAGATTAAAATTTTCGAACTACTATCTCAGTAGCAATTGTTAAAACCATGTGAATGGACCCAGTGATCTACTAGCGTTCAGAGAGGGTTCTGAAGTTTTTTTAAAAATCTTATTGAAAGGACATGAAACATCATCAAACCAGCGCCTTTTCAAGATATTATCATTATGCAATTTGCATTTGAAGCAATCTGTCAAGACTCAGAGTCTGAGCTTAGATATAGGGAAACAGCAGTGAATCTAAGTCAAGATAAATTCAATATCAGCGCTGCAGCTAAATAAGAGAAGGTGCTATTTGCTTCCAGTACAATATTACACATTCTAGATTTTTCTAGATAAACTTGGATAATGGCATGTCCTGCCTCACAACACATTCACTAGCAATATAGCACCAAATTTTGCCCACATCATTTTAATAAACAACAATATCAGTAACTGAAACAGAAGCCAGAGAACAACCATCTTGTTAAGATGCTTAAAACTGTCATCTCTTTAAGATGCTTAAAAGTGCCACCTTGAAGAATAGACGAAACAAGTGGCATCTAAAAACGTGTGATTTGATTATGTTAAACGGAGTCACGTGACCACGGCTCTTATATCTAACCAAATTCAGCACAATCTCAATGAAAATGCAGTACATTGTTACCGTGCTGTAGTTTGTAGCTTCTACTACTTTTCCATCTATTGAGAATTTCACACATAGTTTGAAGATGCATAGTTACAGATACTCGCGTCAGTCTTAAAAACTGACATGTCAGATTCATGGTCACCGAAACTGAAGGGTTAATCTAATCCAATCTTAACTTATCCATGAACAATACCAGGACTACCAAAAGATACTGACAGCAAGGAACTCAAGGGGAACGCTTATCCAGCATCTAACTGCAGCTTAGCACGGCGATTCCGGATCCAGTTAACAGTTAAACCGAAGAGGCAAGCAGCCAGACAGTTTACCTCAAAGACGAATCGGTCAAGGAGGAAGCGCAAGGCGGGGAAGAAGGCGACGAGGATGGGGAGCACGACGTAGTCGCCGTACGCCGGATAGGACTCCGCCTCCCAGTCCACCTGCGCCGAAGACGAGAAGGATCCCGTGAAGAGCTCCACGAGCGCCGCCATTGCAGGCAGAGGCAGGAGATCCAAATCCAAGAAGTCCCGGCTTGTTCTTGGATCCAAGACTCCAAGAAGGGCACGGAATGGACTTGTCAACCGATCCAAGAAACCTAGGAGCGCTTCCTAGCTAAGGAGAAGGATAAGCAGATACGGGCAGCGGGAGGGCGACAAGGAGGGATTTGGGGTTGCTGGAGCTGAGCAAGAACTATACTATATCTTCTTTGGTGGTGGGGATTACTAGGAAGGGGCAGCGGATGAACTGGCTGGCGCCCTTTTCTGTATGGGAGAAGACGAATTATTAGAGAATCCACTGGGGTTGGGTAGAAAGATTAGATCTGAACGTCAGCTTTATATTTTACTAGCGGCATCGGTTTCCAAGCAACCACGCGACGAGATCTCCCGTGCTGAGAAAAGAAAAGGGGGAATAAATCCCCTTTGTCTCCTAGTACTGGTTTGCGCTTGGCCAGTCTCCACGTGAGCGGGTATGTAGGTATAGCAAGATTAACCGTGGCAAAAAATTGTAAAAATAAGATGTAGGGTCCTTTTTAAGAGATTCTCAATACTCCTCTTACTTGTCACAGATTTTTCTACTACATATGATATATCTAGATATGTTTTAGTATATAGATATATGTGAATTTCGATAAATTTACAACATCTAATCCGGAACATAGGGAGAAGTAGTTAGTACATACAGTTTGTCAAGTCGCAGAATTCTAGCCAAAATTCGATGATAAGCTCATTATATTTGCAACTAAAGGTAATATTATTTGTTATACATAGATTTTGAACTTTGATCCCCTTTTATTCGTACCATTGATACTCTTATGTCAATAACTACCTTGTACTTTGGATTTAGTTAAAGTCAAACTTTATAAACTTTGACTAAGTATATAAGGAAAAATATCAACATTTAAATATATAATAAACATAATTAGACTCACCACAAAATACATTTTTATATTATATGCAGTTGATATCATAGATGTTAGTAACCGGTTGAATATGTTTGGTCTTTGACTGTTGGGGAGGTAACCCCGGATAGGGTAAAGACGGGGAAAGATGAGAGGGTGTTCCCCGTCTAGTTTCCGAGTTACACTCTGAGTCGGCCGAATCCTGTAGAGGTCGGCCAAGATGGGAAAGGACGGGACCCTTGAAGTAAGGGCAAGGCATTACCCGGCCGAGATACAGCGTAAGTTGGCCGGGTTAGCCCAAGTAATCTTGATGCAGGTGAAGGACAAGCCGAAGTTACGCGAGGCAGGGCCGAATGATACGAAGCTTGCAGGAGAAGGAGAAGCCTAAAGTCAAACTCTAGTAGCAGGCTAGGGAGAATCAGAGCGAAGCCAAGCACTAGGGACAAAGGTGCAGAGCGACAGAGAGACAGAAGGAGGTCACGGAGGTGACAGTCCTGAAGCCCGAGGCGCACAGGAGGGCCCCTCTGGAACCTTGCCGTCATTAGGGGAGCGACAGGGAAAGGGGGGCACCGAACTACTATATTGGGACAAGCATATTCCTCGAATATGCTTGCCACATCAGCCCTAAGGGAACCCAAGGCTCTACTTTATAAGGGCAGGCTTGGACCCTGAGGAGGGGGGGACTCATTCTTGGTACCGTTAGGCTGGTAAAAATTCTCTCTTTCCCCTTGTATGCAGCTCGAGGAGCGCTTGTAGCCCAAGGAAGAAGAAATACAGATCTTTGAGTTAGCTTTCTGAGTGTAGAATCCACTACATCTTCCCTCCCCAGATCCCACTAGCATCCATTGGCCCCAAACTTTAGCCTACCCATGGCATCTGTCGTGCCACCACCACGACAGTTGGCGCCCACCGTGGGGCCAGCAGCGGTGCTAGCTAGAGTTATGATCCGGACGGGAAACTTCATCAAGACTGGCGAGCGCGTTGTTTCTGGCTTAGTCCAGAGATTTGGTCTCTGTGATTATGTCAGCGATAATGCAGGGAGCTTCAGGGGAAAGGCTCCCCCGCGTAATGGTGTTTTCATCAACCTGGGCGGGAACCAGGTTTACGTCGGCGTCGACATCTCCGGTGTTTATCCTCACCAAGTTGTTGTTGCAGGAGATCCACCTCTTAACGCTGCATGCCATCCGCCTGGAGCACATCCTGCAGGTAGCGTCGAGGTAATGGTCGTGGTCGGGATGCAAACTGGAGTAGCGGCTGCCGGATCAGGAAGAGAACCCGCCACCGATGTACAGGGCGTGCACAGGCAGACAGCACCAATGCCCACCGAGGTAATCCCACCGGCAACCAACCCGACCGAGGTGCAAGACACCACCCCAAAGGCACCAAGGGTAAGAGGGCCACCTCTGGAAAGGCCAGAGAATATTCTTCAGGCGACCATAGAAAGCTTGACTACACCTGTAGCGCCGATACTTAATCCGGCAAATGCTCAGGCAGAGTTAGAGGAAACCAGGCAAAAGGTACTGATAGAGGCAAAAAAGGTGTCGGCCTTGCGGGAGTCCTTAAACAGGACCCTGCGAGAATATGCCAAAGCAAATAAGCTTGACGTCGCGCCCGAACGGGTAGACGAACTAAGATTGAGAGGGAAGAACCTCATGGATGACATCAATAAAGAGCATGAAGCTCATAAAGCAGAATCAGAGGATTTAGGTTTGCCGAGGTACAGTACCCCGGCAAGAAACCTAAGAGCGGCAAATGCCGCAGCTTTAGAGTTAGAGGGGTTGACCGGAGAGGCCCGGCAGAAACAACAAGAAAGAGTAAACGAGCTGGTGCGCATCGTGAACCAGCAAAACGAGGAAATGCTCAGAGCAAACCCGACGAGGCCGGGGGCCTCGCGAATGGTTCATTCGGCAGGAGCAGCACCAGCCCTGTCTGTGGCAGCAGCATCTTCACCCAGAAATAATGCTCGAAGATACAAAGCAGTAACCTCGGGAAAGAGGAACAAGCAGATTGTCCCGTATGATCCGGCAATGGCCGGAAAGGCAAATGAAAACATAGGCAATGGAAGCCGAGGTAATAGTGGGGAGAGGAACCACGACCGTGTGGAGAAAGATGGCGGAAGCCAAGGCAACGGAGACCTCGGCAGAAGAGAGCCCGCCAGAGGCAATCATGAGAACAACACCCCGGTCGAAGTAAGGAGAGAACGGCCACTCAACCTGCAACCGAGGCATGAACCCCGGCAGGAAAGAGGAACAAGGCCAGCTCGCCACAATCAAATTAATGAGAGATACAATGATGGTTATTCCGAAATGGACTATGCAATCCATGGCGGAAACAACCATTATGGAATACAGGACAGAGTTCTGTACAGAGATTTGCCACCGAATGATGCAAGGGTGAAGCTGGACCGGCTATACAGGTCCGAGTTGTTGGAAGAACAGGGTCCACCAGGGCCAGCATGCTTTGGACCATGGATCATGAGCGAGCCACCTGTGCCGAATTTTCAGCTAGCAAGGGGCACCAAAACATATAATGGGAGTACCAAACCACAAGACTGGTTGATTGACTATGCCACGGCTGTAAAAATAGCATGTGGAAACTTACGATGGGCAGTACGATATGTACCACAAATGCTGGAAGGACCAGCTAGAGTTTGGCTGAATAATCTACCAGCCGGCAGTATCAACTGTTGGCTGGATTTTGAGGAAATGTTTGTCAGCAACTTTACCAATACATACAAGAGGCCAAACAGGCCACAACAGTTAGCCATGTGCAAGCAGAAGCCGAATGAAACAGATAGAGAATTTTTAACTCGGTGGTGCAACCTGAGAAACTCATGTGAAGGAGTCATAGAATCGCAAGCAATAGCGTGGTTCGCGCAAGGATGCCGTTATGGCAGCGTATTATGGCAACGTTTGCAGAGAGATATGCCGACCACACTGGCAGAAACTATCAGAATAGCAGACTCCTATGCATTAGGAGATCCTACGCAACCAGAATTAATGTCGGCAGATCACCGCGAGCAACAGGATCATTATGCAAGAGATTTCGCCGGGTCATCCAGGCGCGGTGATTTCAGAGGAAGAAGAAGAGAGGAAAGACCGGATTATAGATATAATTCGGCCCAAGTAGCGGCAGTAGCGCAAGATCAGCCGAATCACGGAGCAGCTCAACGGCAAAAGAATGGTCCTCAGCAGTGGACACCAAGGAATGAAGGAAAAGGGCAATGGACCCCCGAACAAAAGAAACAGTGGCAGGAAAGGCCGAAGTACACGTTCGAATCCATGCTAGATCAGCCGTGTAAATTTCACACGTCAAACCCATCCAGACCAGCTAACCATACAACCCGCCAGTGTGCTTGGATGAAAAATGCAATGGGTAACCCCGCAGCGGTTCAGGCACCCCATCAAGTACATCAGCAGCGTCAACCACAGTTGACTGGAGCAAATGCATAGCAACTAATGTTACCGCCCCCTCCCCCGAGATACGATAACTCGGATCAGAGAGACGCGGTACATCAAGTGATGAACCAAGTCCAGGATGGAAGAACAAACCCGGCGAATACGGGACGCAATGATTACAGAGAACATCATCAGTCTTATTGCGTGTTCACGACGGAACAGCAAGACAAACAGAGTGTACAACGCCGGCATATGGAAGTAAATGCAGTTATGCCGGCGATACCGAGATATGTGCCATGGTCTGATCAGGAAGTAACTTGGAGCATAAAGGATCATCCCAGAATAATGCCGAATCCTGGATCATATGCACTCATGTTGGATCCGACATTTGTTGGACCAAGCATCAATGTGAAATTCTCAAAGGTACTCATTGACAATGGAAGTAGTATCAACATCATGTACAAAGATACCATGCATAAACTGGGAATATCGCAGAACATGTTCCAGTCCACAAGGACCATTTTCCATGGGATAGTGCCAGGGCTTTCATGTGAACCCATTGGTAAGGTCCGAGTCGATGTAATATTCGGCACAAGAGATAACTGCAGAGCAGAGAACTTAGAGTTTGAGGTGGTGGATCTAGAGAGTTGTTATCATGCTTTACTCGGACGGCCAGCGTTGGCCAAATTCATGGGCAGCTGTCATGTAAGTTATCTGAAGATGAAGCTACCCGGACCACAAGGAGTGATAACAGTTGCAGGGGATTACAAGAAGTCAATGGAGTGTGCTTCAGCCGGGTCAAACTTGGCCGAGTCATTGGTTATAGCAAGAGAAAAAAGAAGGATTCAGGAGGTAGCCGCCCTCGCTCAGTCGAC
The DNA here is from genome assembly GCA_916181665.1 of Avena sativa. Lineage (NCBI taxonomy): Eukaryota > Viridiplantae > Streptophyta > Magnoliopsida > Poales > Poaceae > Avena > Avena sativa. The sequence continues at coordinate 364,181,960 of OV702297.1, read as the reverse complement.
GCAGCTGAACATGCCGGCACTAGCCAACCCGCATGGCAGTGTTTCTTTTCAGCCGACTAAAGAAACGAAGAAGGTTCAAATAGATGAGCAATTCCCAGAGCGTACTGTCACTATTGGTGCAGGCCTGGACGCTAAATAGGAAAGCGAGCTCACCAACTTCCTCCGTGAGAATCGGGACATATTTGCATGGTCAACTCAGGATCTGCAAGGTGTTCCGAGGGAGTTGGCTGAGCACTCTTTGAATGTAAGGCCTGGAGCAAGGCCGGTGAAGCAACCTCTCCGCCGCTTCGCCGAAGACAGGAGAAAAATAATAGGGGATGAAATAGCTCGGCTCCTCGCAGCCGGGTTCATCATGGAGGTGTTGTACCCGGATTGGTTGTCAAATCCGGTGCTGGTAGAAAAGAAGAAGGATGATCCCAATGTAGCCATTGTATGGCGAATGTGTATCGATTACACGAACCTGAACAAGGCGTGTCCAAAAGATCCTTTTCCATTACCTAGAATAGACCAAGTCATTGACTCGACCGCTGGTTGTGAGTTATTATCATTTGTAGACGCGTACTCTGGTTTCCACCAGATACCGTTAAATCCGGCCGATCAAATAAAGACCGCATTTATTACCCCGTACGGGGCTTATTGCTATCGCACGATGCCATTCGGCCTGCGAAATGCAGGAGCAACATATCAGAGATGCATGCAAAAATGTCTACACGATCAAATAGGGAAAAATGTACAAGTATATGTAGATGATGTGGTCATCAAAACCAAGGAAAGCAAAACCTTACTGGAAGATATACGGCAAACCTTCGTAAACTTGAGAAGATTCCGAATGAAACTTAACCCGGAAAAGTGCACGTTTGGCGTGCCGGCAAGAAAATTGCTCGGTTTTCTTGTATCTAGCCGAGGTATAGAAGCCAACCCAACGAAGATAAAGGCACTAGAAAGAATGGAATTGCCGAAATGCTTAAATGATGTACAAAAATTCACAGGTTGTCTAGCCTCGCTCAGCCGGTTTGTATGTCGGCTGGGAGAAAAGGCACTACCACTATATCAGCTGATGAAGAAATCAGATAAATTCGTTTGGACTCCACAAGCGGACAACGCGTTTCATGAGTTGAAAAAAATGTTGGTCACAGCACCTATCTTGGCTTCTCCATTATCAAAAGAGCCTATGTTACTCTACATAGCGGCCACAAATAGAGTAGTGAGTGCTGTAGTCATAGTAGAACGACTCGAAAATAATAAGTCGGTACAGAGGCCGGTATATTATTTGAGTGAGGTGTTGTCCACTTCAAAACAGAATTACCCACATTATCAGAAAATTGCTTATGGGGTGTATATGTCGGCAAAAAAGCTTAAACATTACTTCGAAGAGCATCCCGTCAGAGTGATTTGTGAAGCACCCATAGCCGACATATTGAGCAACAAAGATGCAAGTGGCCGAATAGCAAAATGGGCAATCGAATTGTCACCTTACACTCCACAATTTGGTAGGAGAGATGCAATCAAATCTCAAGCAGTCGCCGACTTCTTCGTAGATTGGGCCAAAGTGCAATATGAGCCACCATTACCAGATCCAAATTATTGGACGATGCATTTCGATGGTTCCAAACTAAGAAATGGTTTGGGGCAGGAATAGTATTAACTTCGCCTAAAAGAGATCAGCTAAAATATGTGCTACAGATACATTTTGCTGCATCCAACAACGTAGCCGAATATGAAGCACTGGTCCATGGATTGAAAGTAGCAAAAAAGATTGGCATACGCCGAATCTTATGCTATGGGGACTCGGACCTAGTCGTACAGCAAGTCTCTGGCAATTGGGATGCACTAGATGCTAATATGGCCTTATACAGATTTCATGTGCAAAAGATCAGTGGATACTTTGAAGGATGTGAGTTTCACCACATACCTCGGGCAGAAAATGATGCCGCAGACACATTGTCAAAGCTCGGATCAACCCGGCAGTCAATTCCACCGGGTATTGCCCTGGAACACCTCAGAAAACCATCAATAATCCCTTCACCAGAATCCGAATCTATCTTTATCCTGGCTAATTCAGCAACAGACAATGTGCCGATGGAGGTAGACCAGCAATATAACTCGGAATCCCCCAAGAGGAGGACGGCAGAAGTAAGCACAATAATGGAGAAGGCCGAGGTAAATATGTCGGCAGAAAATATGGAAATAGACAGTGAGACCACACCAGAAAAAATCACACCGCCATGGGCGCAACCCATATTATCTTACCTTAAAGACGCGGTATTACCAAGCAATGAAGTGTTAGCAAGACAAACTGTAAGGAGAGCGAAAGCTTACACGATCATAAACAATGAGCTATATAAAAGAAGTGTCACAAGCGTATTGCAGAAGTGTGTGAGTTCGGCAGAAGGCCGGGAAATCCTCCTCGATATACATCAAGGAGAGTGTGGACATCATGCCTCATCTCGTGCATTGGTAGCCAAAGCATTCAGGCATGGATTTTATTGGCCGACGGCGTTGAAGGAAGCCAAAGAGTTGGTGGAAAAATGCAATGGTTGCCAGAGATACGCAACCAAAATACATATGCCATCGGCCGAGTTAAAAACAATACCCATCACTTGGCCATTTGCTGTATGGGGCTTAGATATGGTGGGACCATTTAAGCCGGCCGAGGGGGAATGACCCACATATTGGTTATGGTGGACAAGTTCACAAAATGGATTGAAGTGAAACCAATAAGAAAATGCGATGGACCCACAGCAGTGAAATTCCTCAAAGATATTATTTTAAGATATGGGTACCCACACAGTATCATTACAGATAATGGCACAAATTTTGCAGAAGGAGCCTTCGCCAGATTTTGTAGAGAAAAATACATAAGGTTAGATATTGCCTCTGTGGCTCACCCAGCATCTAATGGGCAAGTCGAAAGGTCTAATGGACTAGTATTGTCCGGAATAAAACCACGACTTGTTGAACCACTGCAAAGGTCGGCAGGATGTTGGATGGAGGAACTTCCAGCCGTATTATGGAGCCTCAGAACTACTCCAAATAGGTCAACAGGGTACACACCATTCTTTCTAGTATATGGAGCAGAGGCCGTGCTTCCAGCCGACATAATACATGACTCGCCAAGAGTCACTCAGTATACAACCTCTGAAGTGAACGAAATAGCTCGGGAAGATACTGTAGACCTGCTAGAAGAAGCTAGAGAGCTGGCACTATCACGATCAACTATTTATCAGCAGAACCTACGACGATATCACAGCAAAAAGGTGAATCCAAGGGTATTCAAAGAAGGAGATTTAGTCCTCAGACTGGTACAACGCACGGCCGGCATGCACAAGCTGTCACCTCCATGGGAGGGACCATTCATCGTGAGCAAGGCATTACATAACGATGCCTATTATCTAATTGATGCTCAATTCCCCGGAAAGGACAAGGCAGACAAAGCTGGCGAAGAAACAAAGCGGCCATGGAACGTGGCCCTGCTTCGTCCATTTTACTCATAGCACAGTATTTCAAGGTCAAGGACCAATGAAGTATTAAACCTCGGCATCAGGAGCAGTAACTCGGGGACTGCCATATGTTATTTCAATTTCATGTTATGTATTGAACATCGGCATCCAGAGCAGTGACTCGGGGACTGCCATATGTTATTTCAATTTCATGATATGTATTAAACCTCGGCATCCAGAGCAGTGACTCGGGGACTGCCATATGTTATTTCAATTTCATGTTATGTATTAAACCTCGGCATCCGGAGCAGTGACTCGGGGACTGCCATATGTTATTTCAATTTCATGTTATGCATTGAACCTCGGCATCCAGAGCAGTGACTCGGGGAGTGCCATATGTTATTTCAATTTCAGGTTATGTATTAAAACCTCGGCAGTCAAAGCAGCAGCTAGAAGGCTACCATATACCGCCTCAGAGCTATGTTGAGCACCAAAACTTGACGCCCTGAGCAGCACCTCGGTGGTGGTCTTGTATTTTTCCTGAAAGTTAGTTTGCACACTAGACTTCAGCAGAACAGGCTATCACTCGGGGACTGCCGTGAATTGTTCCAAAGTGGCAGTCAATCTTTGATACGGAAAGGGTATCACACTTCGGCACTCAGGATAAGAACAGATCAACCCCGTATGATGTTCGAAGCTCACACACAGATTACTCGACTAAAACATGAGAAAACAAAGACAAAGATAAATCCTAACACCAGAATATGCAGGATATCAAAGCAGAAATTCGGATGGGAACCAACTTAAGCAAAGTTATAATAACTGCAAACTTATATGTCGCAGCAATGTACGGCAAAAGGAGAGTCAAGGTCATACAGGAAATAGATGAGTATTCCAAGGACATCGTACGCCCGGCATACCAGGGATAGAAAATGACTTAAACGTTTTTCACCGGAGAGACGGCAACCTGGTCAGGGACTGGGGACTCCGAGGTAGGAGGAACTTCGGCCGAGGTTACCTCGCCCTCCGCAGACCTAGGTGCAACCTCGGCCGAAGCCTGAGGCTGCTGAGGAGCATCAATTTGCGCAGTGGAATGCCCGGTACCCTTGGAGGAGGGTCGCGCGTCGTCATTGTCATCCGAGCTCGAACTGGAGTCACCGGAAGTGGCCGAGTCATCTTCATCTCCCCCCTGCTCAGCTGAGTCATCTGATGCATCCTCGACGACAACCTCCTCGTCCGGGTTTGAAAGGAAACTCGGCCCTTCATTCCAGGTGTGCACGTCGGCATACTCGACGAGTTTAAAGGCGCGAGCTTGCCGAAGAGCAACAAAGGTGGGATCCTCAACCCAACGGGAACCAGTGCGAAAATTCCTCAGGATATCAAGAGAAATGTCTTCGTACCATGACATGATAACGGTGAGGGCCATATCCGCGCCAGCTCGCCCAACAGATTCCCTCCAAAGACTTAGTTGCTTTTCAGTGGCGTTCAATCTAGTCACCAGCAATTCGATCTCGCTGATCTTAGGAGTTCCAGAGGTATTCGGCCAGAGAGCACGGTGGGCTCGAATAGCTGCCAGCACCAAGTCCCTGCCCATGATTTTCACCGGACCAAGGGCAGCGCCGACAGAAACCAAGAAATCTTCTATTGAATATTCAAAGTTCACGTCAACAGGGAGACCTCGGCGCGCACGAGCAGCAAGGACCGCTTTAGAGCTCACGGGCTTAGCTTCAGGAAAATGACCTGCGTAAAAAAGGGAGGCGTCAGAGGGCAGCAGAAGGAAGAAAGATAATCCGGCCGTGTTAAGATGCTTACGATGAATGTAACTCATCATCAGCTGAAGGTCCTTCGCCCAGTCAATCTTGTTCTTCTCAAAGCGAGCAATTTCCTCGCTCATTCCTCGAGTTTTCAGCTCGGCAGCCTCTAAGAGCTCTTTATTCTTTTGCAATTCCAAAGCCAGCCGGTTCTTCTCCTCGGAGAACTCCTGATCGACCTTCTCTAGCTCGGATTTCTGAGAAAGCTTAAGGGCCTTAACCTCGGCGCGTAGGCGAGCTATCTCATCATCCTTTTCTTTTAGCTGCGCCGAATGAGTGGCGCCTTGTTCTAACAAATGCAGCATTACATCAGGCATGGGCGTACAATTTTGGTGAGATGATGCAAAGGTTCATATCTCGGCTTTATCAAAGCCAAACAAAGTAAAAGAAACTTAGTGCACGTCTTAGAAAGAAAAAAGTACGAGGTGGATGGAAAACTAACCTTCCAAGCTCTTGACTCTCTTCTCAAGACGAATGTTAAGATTATTGATGTTGCCTGTTAACCCGCAAAGTAAGCCGGCATCCCGCAGACAAAACAATGACAATAATAGAAATGACAAGGAAAATGATCGGGCATACCTGCTTTTTTCACCACAGGAATAACTTTTTCATATTTTTCTTCCAACTTCTTGTGCGAGAACAACAGTCTTTGAAATTCAGCAGTCCGCCGGTCATGCGCAACCTGAGCAATGGAACAAACAATGAATGGATGTTTGAAGCCAAAACAGATCCGAGTTAAATGAAAACTTAACCCGGATCTAGGTGGCTGGATATTCAAAGCCAAAACAGATCCGAGTTAAGTGCAAACTTAACCCGGATCTAGGTGGCTGGATATTCAAAGCCAAAACAGATCCGAGCTAAGTGAAAACTTAACCCGGATCTAGGTGGCTGGAGATTCGAAGCCAAAACAGATCTGAGGTAAGTGAAAACTTAACCCGGATCTAGGTGGCTGGATATTCGAAGTCAAAACAGATCCGAGCTAAGTGAAAACTTAACCCGGATCTAGGTGGCTGGATATTCAAAGCCAAAACAGATCCGAGCTAAGTGAAAACTTAACCCGGATCTAGGTGGCTGGATATTCAAAGCCAAAACAGATCTGAGCTAAGTGAAAACTTAACCCGGATCTAGGTGGCTGGATATTCGAAGCTAAACCAGATCCGAGTTAAGCGAAAACTTAACCCAGATCTAGGTGGCTGGATATCCAAAGCCAAAAGTAGATTCGAGTCAGGCGGAAGCTTAACCCAGAACTATGTGGCTAGACATTCAAAGAACAGCTAGAGAAAATTTAAGCAAAAGTTTAAGATAGATCTACTCGGATATAGGCTATAGCACTATAAAAACTTCCAAGCGAATAACAAGTTACTCGTTTGCAAGTTTCGGGGACTAATGTATATGTAATAGCATATGGAGAATCAGTCTAAACCCCGAGAAGTAGCAATTACCTCGTTCATCTTGTTGCTATCTAGAATGATCTTGGCAGCTTGATCCAAACGGCTGCTGATGTCGGAGAGTTGAAACGGCTGACTGTTTCGATTGCCCTCAAGCTGATCAGCAGCATTCCAGTTATGAGCATATTCCACCAGCGAGCCGAGGCTGTTCCCACTAGCCGTCCGGGTTAAGACTTTACCTCGGACATGTTGGGTAACCACTGCAGCCACAGGGCTTGTATGAAGAGCAAGCTGGGTGCTGGCAGCAGAGGTAACAGAGGCTTTGGTAGGCGCAGTTCCTTTGCGCAGCACGTCGGCAATACTCGGCTGAGAAGAGCCGGCAAGACCTTTTTGGGAAGTAGAAGTTTTAGTGGCAACAGTTTTTCTTACTGTGGAGGCACCAGCAGAAGCTGATACCTCGGCAATGGGAACAGTGACCTTAGAAGCAGGAGGGATTACGGGCGCTGAGGGCGCCGGGGTATTATCGACCACGGCTGCGGCTGGGGTTACAGTAGGAGCTACCGAGGTAGAAAGAGGCTCGGTGGATATGCTCGGATTCAGGGGAGGGGCAACGGGTTCAGTAGAAATCTCGGAGGCGCGAATATCAGGCGCATCGTGACAAGGGGGTGACATATGCGGAGCTGGAGGAGATGTAGCACGAGCAGGACTAGGAATCCTAGTATCTTCAACAGGCGGAGGAGACGGCTGCCGAATCGGGCGGCTAGTCATGCTAGGACCGCCAGGCTTAACGGAAAGCGGAGCACTGCGAAAATAAGAAAGAAAAAAGGGTGTCAGGATGAAAAACAGAAATAGGGAAACAAGAAATACGAGCAAAACGAACTTACCCTGCGACCCCAGGCATGGTCTTGCGCCTGGGAGGGTTCAGAGCAGACTTCTTCATTCGTTTCTTAGGGGCCGCCTCTGAAGCACTAGCAGGAGCCCCGCGTTTCCCCGAGGTAACTGGGGGCCGGGATGCAATAGGCTCGGCGTCGTGGACCTGACCGGCCGGATTAGCTGGGAAAGTAGAAGCCGGAAATGCATAAGAAATAGGCATTGCGGCAACTACCTCAAGAGCTTGGACCTCGTCTGAATCACCTTCCTCCTCATGGACCGAAGTTTTGCCACGAGCACGAGCCGTAGCAGGATCCGACTTAGGGACGAATTCTTCGGAGTCCGGTTCCCCAACGTCCGGGGTATTCCGATCCGCAGTCCACAGAAGCGACAAAACCTCGGCGTCCTCGTCCTTTTGCTCCGCGAACCTCTATGAAGCGAAAGAGAAGAAAGGTTAGGGAAAACATCTATGAAAACAATAGAGAATCAAAGCATTGAGGGTTAAAACTTACTGCAGGAGGAGGACGCTCGCGGGTAAACGGTTTCAATCCCCAGGTCCAATCTTCAGGCATCTCCGTCTTAAATATAGCTCAGACGCGCTTGAAGACAAGGTAATTGTCCAACTCGACGGTCGAGACTCGGTTGGGATCAAGTGGACCACTCATGTAGCAAAGTTTGTGCGTCCTTTTCTGGAATGGGCAAATTCGGCTACTGATGAAGGTGGCCATCAAGTCCTCGCCGCGTAACCCGGCCCGGATCAACTCTTTGAGCCGAGTCTCGAAAAGCTCGGCCAAGACGTGGCTCCTCCTCGGATTGTAAGTCCAGTTTACCTTGGAAGGTGGACCGATGGAGAAGGCAGGGAGCCGAATCTTGTCTTATGTTCCTCTGTTCTTGACGTAAAAGAAAGATTTGTGCCACTTCTTGCATGATTCTAACCCGGTGACACGAGGAAATACAGACTTCCTCCGAGGTGTGATGGATGCCGCCCCGCACTGAGTAAGTAGTTTCTCGGAAGGGTGCAGAGACTTGTCAGGGACCACATTAGAACGAATTTGGAAGAACTTCGCCCAGACATGAACGGACGGCCATAGGCCGAAGTATCCCTCCGAGGCGGAGATGAATGCAGAAAGAGAAGCGATGGCGTTCGCAGGAAGATGATGCGGCTGAAGGCCGAAGTAGTCGAGAAACTCTCTTGCGAAATCGCTAAGAGGGAGACCGAAGCCACGCGAGAAATGTGACATAAAAACTACATACTCACCCTCCCTGAGTTCTGGAGATAACTCATTGCCGGGTAAACGACAAGAGACCTCGGCGGGAATCCTCCGGGTTCGGATGAGCCACTCGATCTCCCGCCGGGTAACGGAGGAGCCCTGCCACGAGCCCCGCTCGGGCCCAGAGCCAGCATCATCATCCTCAACCAATGCACCACTAAAGGAACTAGACATGATTTCGCCGGAAAGATCGCCGGAGGAATAGCTCGCGGCGGAGGAAAACTTAGAGCTACGACGCCCCGTCGCAGTTCTACGCAAAAACGGCGGCGGAACGAAGACAGAACCGCAGCACAAGCAAAGAGGAAACGAAGAGATCTAGAGGGAAGTCTAGGCGGCACGACCAAAAAGAACTCACCGGCGACGACGCCAGAACAGGTGAATGGCGACGAGGCAGGTGGAGCAGCGCGGCGGAGTCCCCCTCGTCGCAGAGCCAGTTGAGCGCGCGGCGGCGGAACCACGAACAAGCGAAAAAACGCGAGGAAGAAGAAGGGTGCGGGCGAGCGAGAAGGGGAAAAAAGAAACTCCCAGGCGCCGCGCCCCCTTTATAACCAAGCCGCAGGCAAGGTAGTGGGATCGTGGGTGTAGCAGTTGGCGGCGCGGATCGTGTGCGCGACACGACCACACGTCGCTGAGCAGAACCACACCGAAGGCCACACGATTGACCAGGGAACTCACGATCCCCAACAAGAACGGCGCACGAGGCGTCGCAGCAACGGCGCGACAGGCGCGACAGTAACTGTAGCTTGTCAGTAAACGCTGTAGAGGAACAAAAAACTAGAGAAATAATGATGAGAATGACACGTGGGACGAAGCGTGCGCTACTAGGTACGGCTCTATCACCACGACAATATAACTCGGAAACAATACATAACGAGCGTCGTGAAACTGATATGACCCGGCCGAGGTTATCGGCGGGAACGTACCAGCTTTGGGGACTAATGTTGGGGAGGTAACCCCGGATAGGGTAAAGACGGGGAAAGATGAGAGGGTGTTCCCCGTCCAGTTTTCGATTTACACTCTGATTCGGCCGAATCCTGTAGAGGTCGGCCGAGATGGGAAAGGACAGGACCCTTGAAGTAAGGGCAAGGCATTACCCGGCCGAGATACAGCGTAAGTTGGCCGGGTTAGCCCAAGTAATCTTGATGCAGGTGAAGGACAAGCCGAAGTTACGCGAGGCAGGGCCGAATGATACGAAGCTTGCAGGAGAAGGAGAAGCCTAAAGTCAAACTCTAGTAGCAGGCTAGGGAGAATCAGAGCGAAGCCAAGCACTAGGGACAAAGGTGCAGAGCGACAGAGAGACAGAAGGAGGTCACGGAGGTGACAGTCCTGAAGCCCGAGGCGCACAGGAGGGCCCCTCTGGAACCTTGCCGTCATTAGGGGAGCGACAGGGAAAGGGGGGCGCCGAACTACTATATTGTAGCCCAAGGAAGAAGAAATACAGATCTTTGAGTTAGCTTTCTGAGTGTAGAATCCACTACATCTTCCCTCCCCGGATCCCACTAGCATCCATTGGCCCCAAACTTTAGCCTACCCATGGCATCTGCCGTGCCACCACCACGACATTGACAAAACCCAGAATGCAGGTTAATTCCTGATAGACGAAGTATATAAATGAAGTGAATAGTAGTACAAGGTAGTCACAACCAACTTTTTTACCTTTTATAGAAAACTCTAAAAGAAATGTATAAACCATCAAAGATTCAAAGTCCATGCGCTCTTTATTTTCAGGTAAAATCTCATGCTTCTCCACAAACATGTGAATGCCAACTAGGGTTTGCACATGATGGAAAGATAACTGGTTTACATTAGCTGAAGAGCAATCAAGTGATGGACAACCACCCTACCTTGTTGATGTTGCTTGTTGGACAAAATCACCAAATTCGAGGGTAGAGCAAGCATGATCATTGTTGTAAATACTATGTACAATAAGAAGAAGATGAAAGTGAACTATAGAGTCATGCCTTTAAGGAGTTTGTGGGACTTTAGTCTCCTGAAACCAACACAAATCTATACCAATATAAAAAGACGCTGAGGATGATCCCAAAAAAATTGATCGCCTAATACTAGATCCAATGGACCAAAACTTACCCTAATTATTGACTAAAACACATTCTCTCTCGTGCGCGTGCGCAGTGGCGACTGTGTTGTCGCCTTACCCTCGCCACTCCGGCCGACGCGCCTCCACTTAATCTACTCGTCTCACTCCGCTCTATATCGTTCTACAACACAAATTTTCCTCTAACGCCCTCTCCTGGCAGCTCGTAAGACTAACCCTAACTAGGGTTTCGATGTGCGGCACCGTACTGCTCCCGTACAACTCTGATGTCTTGTAACATCCCAACATTAGAGCTTAGAAATAAGCTGAACGCAGATATGTGCATTGCATTCATGCATAGAAAATCCGAATATTTTCACGCTTTTGAACAAAACTTGTCAAAGTGATTGAAGCTTCTCTCAACTTGATGGAATTGAAGTAGATCATCAAGTTGACTGCGATAAGTTTCAATATGACCTTTGCTAAAACCTTATTTTGGGTAAACATGATTTGATCTAAGGGTAGATCAAATATAATAAAATTAAACCATAATACATTGTTTAAAGATTAATATCTGATCTTTAAAATATCATATCTTAGTATTCATTACCATCCCTCATGAATACCAAGTTATAAATATAACTTAAGTAATAAGAGTGTAATAACTAAATCTTGATATATCTTAATCTTATCTACTTATACCATGAGTATCATGGTAATACCTAACCTTAACTCTTTAGTGAGATTGAGTAGGAAAGAAACCAAGTCAAGATCATTCACCATATATCTTTCTTCCCATATCAATCATTATCATCTCGATTGAATCTTATCCTAATATCTGTTGTTCATCAATGTTGAGTAATCAACTATTGATTCACCAATTCTTAACCTATCAACTCTTGACCATATCATAGAATTCACTTAAGGCTCGTAAAGAAAGAAGTACAAAGAGGTAAATAGTAATGCTAGATTTAAATATCATCTATATGATGGGAGTGTTTGAAGAGAATTAAATCAATATGATAATTGATGGGTTAACTCACTCCTGAAATGATAGAAGAGTTATTTGGAACATATAATTATATGGTGATAAAGAAGATTACAAGGATGAATCCTGAAGAAATTTACCAGGAGTAATCCTATTGGATCAAGTAGGTATAGTCAATGAATCATATCTCTTAGTCCAATAGAGATAAACATAAGATAATTATAATACAACTGTAATGTTGTATGGATGAAAACCTTGATTAGCCAACTAGAAACCTAAACCATAAAAGATCAAAGGATTATAATGATCATGCTTTAGTCACCAAGATTAAATGCTTATATCATGTATAAGTGACATTGGTGGATAGAACATGATTAAACCCTAGTATAGATATGTTATCCTAGGTTAGCCATGATAAGTCACCTTGATATAATGTAAAGCTGAAAATAAGATACTGGAGTAAAGTAGATATAAGATAGTATGACTAAGTTAAAGCTAGAGTAGCATGGAGTTATTGAAGTAGTGTTATTACTCTTAAAGGATAGTAAGCTTTTGTAGAAAGTAATTTGATATATACATATACTGGAGAAATATTAGTGATGTATGGTTAAAGAAGAGTATGAATGGAGTTAGAAGTAACTATCTGTTGGATTGGAGATTCTTAGTAGTAGAATAGTTTGATAACCAAGTATAGATATGAGAAGGTTATGAAAAGCTTTAGTGTCAAGCTCATTGATTTACAAATGGATTTAGGAGGACAAATTATTGATAGGAATATTTTTGTGAAGGAAAGCTCATCATGTTAGCACGTGATGATGGATATGAAGGAGTAGTATATCTAGAAAAGGAATTCTTTAAGTAGAAGTCAAGAATTATGAAATATGGAAGATAGGAATTCTTGGTAAACATGGAACCTTAATTTTATAACCAAACCTAATATCCATTTCATATATCTGGTCAATCATCATATTTTCTCAATGCTTTATAGGAATATTTTCCTATAGCAAATCACGTAAGCACATCTTTATCATTTCCAATTATCATAACCTTATGTGCTTAGAAGTTATCTTTATAAATTCCTTTCCATAAGATATTCCAGAAAATACTTTCTATTTTAAAAGGTGATATCATTAAAGATCACAAACATAAATACAATATGTTTAGCCATTAATCTTTATTCACATCAACAAAAGAATATAAGTATATTAAGTACCCTAAACCCTAGGGTAAGCATTTACAATTCAAACCCTAACTCTTATGTTAGTTATAATAAAATATATATATTGCTATTTCCTAAATTATGGGAATAATATTAACTATATTAATTCCCTAGAACTTTATGTATCATATAAAAATGAAAGATCACCATATAAAAATTCCTTTAATAATATAAGTTAATGAGAATCAAGTCTCATGAGTTAATAGTAATGCATTCTTTAATAAGTTTGTGGAAATAAGATCAATTATAATTCATTTCAAAAGCCCCTAAAAATACTGAAAGGAAAGGTATATATATAAAGAAAATTAAGAAATAACAACATTATACAATAAAATTTCACAAAATGATACTACGTACATTTTAGTATTGCTGCAATTATCTAGCAGATAAATTTCTATAGGAAAATTTCAAACCAATGTGAAAATACAAATCTAGAATCAAAACAGCAAAAAGAAAAAAAGGATTGAAGAAAAAAAATGAAACAGATCTGAGAGGTTTCTGACCCATGGCCCATTCCTCCTCTCCATTATCTGTCGCCCACGTACAGCCCACAAGGCCCAGCAGCCAGCCTAGCTTACCTTCCTCTATGACTGACCGGTGGACCGCCAAGAGACTATAGGTTGAGTTTGAAATCATGTCAGGGGGTTTTCCGCAAAAAATGCCAATCGTCGTCTTCCTCGCAACGTCACAAGCTACTGCCTGTCGGCATCACCGCCGTCCGCCGCCACGCCGTGACATCCGCCTTCGTCCAGATTCGTGTCGCCGTTGATCAACGTCTATAAAAAGCTTCAGCGCCGCCGCCAAGGAACCCTAGATCTCAATTCCCCTTCTCCTCCCCAATTTCCTCTCTGACCGAAAACCTACCCTCACCGGAGCTGCTCATCGTCGTCGTTCCCGAGCTTCCCTGGCCTCCCTGAGGGTGCCGTTGGACTCACCTTGTCGTCCTCGTTCTTCCAAGCCAGTCCATGGAAGCCCGAACGCTCTTTGTCCAGCCAATCGACATCTCGTTGCCGCCGCTAGTCACCGTTGTTCATCGCCGATTTAGAGCTCGCTTTCTCTCGCAGACAACCCTGCAAGATTCCTGGTGAGTTACTGAGTCTCCCAGTATGTCCCAATGCTTTAATTGCTTCTTGTATCGCCGCCTACATGGTCGCCTGCAAGCGCCGCCATGAAAGCTCGTCGCTAACCCTTCTCTAGTGACCAAGCTAGCCGCGCCGCCACTATTAGGTTACCCATCGCATCCTCTTTCCAACAAGCCTAGCCTCGGCCGCGCGCATGCACCGAATCGCTCCTTCGAGCTTCGATCTGAGAGGATCAACCTCATGTGACATCATGATGACATCATCCCATGCCTAGTCAGTTGGTTTGACCCAGTCTTTGCACATGTGGCGTATGACATGGCAACGACCCCACCAATCAGTGACTAGGGCTAGGTGTGTGTGCGGTATAAAAAGCTCAGTGTATGTTTAGGAAATAAATCAAATGTTATAAATCCAAATCTAAATATTCCAGAAATAAAATAAAATCATTAAATCCTGTTGAATTAAGAACTTCTGTTTTATAATTCAGAAAAATATGTTTAATATATGAATTTTTTTAGAAAAATAAAATATATATCATTAAACCATTATCAAACATTGTTATTCCAACAATTTAAATAGTTATTATTTAATAAAGATTTTATAAGTATTAATACTTTGATAATTCATATTTTAATAGTGGTAAATGATAAAAATATAAATAAAATACCAAAAATCTTAGAAAAATAAGAACTATAGTTTAAAACTACAATCATGCATTATTATTTCACTTAGTTAAATATTTATTATTTATTAAGTATTTATAAAGTAATAAATCTTATACAAATCATATCTTATTATTTATAAATCACAAAAATAAATATAATATACCAAAATAATCACAAAAATAATACCTACCTGTTCAATTTATAATATTACACTTTTGAGGGAAATAAAAATTTAAAAACTATAATAACTTAAACTTAAACCTATTTCCTTAATCAATAATTCATATAAGGGTAAATAAAATTTGCTAATATTTCTAAAAATTAGCCAATTGAGTGTAATAAATAGTATTAGTCTTAAATATTGATAATATGAAGTCAAAATGGTTCAACACATTTTAAATACAATTCTATTGAATTATCCTTCAACCATAAGTGAAGATTATTTTCTAAAAGGATCCTTATCCAATATAAAATCTTCAAGAATAATTTGTAACTAAATTAAATCTTTTCCATTACTTCAACCACAAGTTTACAAACATATCAAAACACTATAGTGAATCCACAAGTAGTTAAGTAATATTACTTCCTTGTTTACAAACTATAACCACTCATCTATAAAAAGGTAAATGATTTTATTCCATTATCATGTTAGGAAACCACTACTCAAATAGAAGCAATGCCATTCTTAAATAACTTTAAGGAAATATTATAAGATGAGCAAGTACAATATCATAAACATTACACCTTAAATCCATCTATGTCCCTAAAGTTAACCTTAAGTCTACAAGTCTTTAAATATAATGCTAAAACCTTGTTATGTGTTTTATAGTTAACTTTGGTCTGTTATAATTAAGTCGTAAAGCATCTCAAGTCCAAACTATCCAAGCAAGCACAAACAACATCGACCACTGTTGATTAATCACAAAGATTGTTTAAACCTTAGCTAAGAAATATTTTCTTCAAATGTTATTCCTTTTGCCACTTCAATCAATAGAGAATAACTAATCACAATCACATTACTTTATACTTTACTTGTATATTAGGATAGTCCATACTTAAGTTCCTTATAAATGCCAATACTTGTAAAGTAAGATTTGAAGATAAGGCAATTCTTATATATAATATTTGAATAACATTCCACAATTTTGTATCTTATTGTTGTGTGATATTATAATTACATATTGTTTCACACACACTCACAAGCCCTAATAAGAAGCACAAGTGTGAAACTTATCTAAAAGGACAACACATTCTAAAGAAACCATTCCCAATTTCCAAACCCTAGATCAACGTTATCCCCGAGATTTGAGTTTATCAACTTGCATTACATTACTTATGCATAAAAGCATCTTGCTTCTTTAAACAGTAGTCCTTACCGGACCAATGATGCTGATTTTAGATATTGGATCTTATATTATCTCGAAGACCGTGAGTGCATAATCTCGCAATCACAAAAGGCAAGTTCACACTTGCTCATGTCCTTTGATTATTTTCTGTAAAGTATTTTGCAAATATAGTGTTTCCATCACCTGCATTTGGTCAGAAAACACTATTTTCATAATAATATGATTATAGGTTATTTACCATGAGGTAATAACCTACTATGAAAGTTCCGGTGGTAAAGGAACATATTGTCTAGGACTTAACAACCAATGTCGCCAGTGATTCTTGTGCCGTATATCACGCGTTAACCATGAGATTTGGAATGGGACAGAGAAGTCAGCCGTATCTTCTTCCTCTCGCATGTAGCTGATACGTTGGAAACGTATCTATAATTTTTGATGCTCCATGCTTGTTTAGTATCTACTTTGCTTTACTTGTCCACACTTTGAGGTGCTTTTTACATGTTTTCTGGTACTGACCTACTAACAAGTTGCAATAGTGCTAGATGCCTGTTTTCTGCTGTTTTTGGTTTCAGAAAAGTTAGTAAAGAAATATTCTCGGAATTGGTCGGGACAAACGTTAAAGTCAATTACTTTCCTTGGGGAACAAGAAGTCCAGAGGGGAGCCGGAGGGGCCAGCCAGGGGGGCCAGACCCACCCCAGGTGCGGGTGGGCCCAGCCTCGCGCCTGGCTAGGGTTTGGTTACCCTGGCCATCTCCTCGGCCTCCCCCTTCGCCTCTAAGAAGCCCCTGATGCAGAAACCCTGGGTACCCGATCAAATATCCACGAAACCGTCTGTAGCCGCCGCCACCATCGTCCCTAGATCGGGGGGGATCTGAAGTTCTTCCCAGCACCCTACCGGAGGGGAGATCATCCCGGAGGCCTTCTCTCCGGTATGATGCATGAGTAGTTCCACCTTGGACTATGGGTCCATGTAGTAGCTAGATGGTTATATCTCCTCCTTTGTGCTTTCATATATAGATCTTTTGAGCTCCGTTCATGATCAAGATCTAATCTATTTGTAATCATGCATGTTGTGTTTGCGGGGATCCGATGGATATTAAGATTATTATATTGGTTTGATTAATGGTTTTGTCTTTATGATTCTATCATGTCTGTGTTGTTTGTGATCTTGCATCCTCTCCGTTGTTAGTAGCTATCTTGGCCAAGTAGTTGCTAGTGACTCCAAGAGGGGGTATTTATGCTCGATAGTGGGTTCATGCCTCTAGTTTCCAAGGGAAGTGACAATAATCTCTTCGGTTGTATATGTGTTGTTGTTACTAGGGAGAAAACAACGGTCTCTTGTTCATGGAACATGTGGACTGTTTACCTTACACACTTTTCTTAAAGCGGTTGTCTGTTGCTTGCAACTTAATACTGGAGGGGGTTCAGATGATAACCTGAAGGTGGACTTCTAGTAATAGATGCAGTTGGATGGCGGTCTATGTATCTTGTTGTATTGCCCAATCGAATCTCATAGGATCTTTCTGACTAGTAATTGCATTGTTATGCCTTGCTCAGCTCCTGTCAATTGCCCTGTTGTAATTTGTTTACCCTTCATGCCATGTTGTTTATCTAAGGAGAGCACCTCTAGTGAACTATGGACCCCGGTCCAATCTTTACCATTGATACATCTTCCACTGTTACTTGTTTACTTGCTGCAAACCATTACCTTCCGATTAATCCTTTGTTACAGCAAACCGGTGAGCTTGACAACCTCACTGATTCGTTGGGGCGAAGTCTTGAGTTTGTGTTGTGCAGGTCTCCGCGTTGCTAGCAACACCTGTGTGACGTTTCCTTCCTCCTACTAGTTCGATAACCTCGGTTTCTTACTAAGGGAAACTTGCTACTATGCTGCTTCATACCTTGCTCTTGGGGTTTCCAACGAAGCGTCCCACGACAAGTGCTAGGCACCCTCAAGCTTTTTCTGGCGCTGTTGCCGGGGAGGCTAAGGATGTCTTCACTAGGGAAGTCCTTCACTTCCTTTCTCTTTACTTTGCTTTTAGTTTGCTTTGTTTCTTTTGTTTGGTTTTGTTTGCCTCTTTCCAAAAAACCAAAAAATAGTCTAGTTTGGTTTGCTTGCCTTATTCAAAAACACAAAAAATTTAGTTCCTGCTCTAGCTGCTGCTGCTGTTTTTGGCTTGCCCACCTTTGCCAAAATGAACTCTGTTGAGAACACCAAGTTGTGTGACTTCACTAGCACCAATAACACTGATTTCATTAGCACACCTATTGCTCCACCTACTCCTGATGCTACCTTTTATGAAATTAAGCATGCTTTGTTGAATCTTGTGATGAGAGAGCAGTTTTTTGGTGTTGGTTCTGATGATCCTGCTGCTCATCTCAATAGCATTGTTGAATTTTGTGAGATGCAAAAGTATAAGTATGTAGATGGAGATATTATTAAGCTCAAGCTTTTTCCTTTCTCCTTGAGGGGAAAAGCTAAAGAATGGTTGCTTTCTTTGCCTAAAAATAGTATTTATTCTTGGACTAAGTGCAAAGATGCTTTTATTGGAAAGTACCATCCTCCTGCTAAGATTTTATCTACGAGAAGTGATAGTATGAAATTTAAACAACTTGATAGTGAACATGTTGCTCCAGCTTGCGAAAGAATGAAATCTTTGGTTAAAAATTGCCCTACTCATGGACTCACTGCTTGGATGATTATTCAGACTTTTTATGCAGGTTTGAACTTCTCCTCAAGAAATCTGTTGGATTCAGCTGCTGGAGGTACCTTTGTGGGCCTCACGTTGGGTGCTGCAACAAGGCTCCTTGATAATATGATGGTTAACTACTCTGAATGGCATGTTGAAAGAGCTCCACATGGTAAGAAGGTAAATTCTATTGAGGAAACTTCCTCTTTGAGTGAAAAGATTTATGTTATTATGGCTATGCTTGTTAATGGGAAAGCTCCTTTATATCCTAATAGTGTTCCCTTAGCCTCTTTGGTTGCTCAAGAAGAGCAAGTTGATGTGAACTTCATTAGAAACAACAAGTTCAACAACAATGCCTATAGGAGTAATTTTGGTAGCAACAACAATTATAGGCCTTATCCTCCTAATAATGGCAATTCCTATGGAAGCTCTTAAAATAATGCTAGAAGTGTCCCCTCTGAACTTGAAGTCATGCTCAAGGACTTTATTAGTAAACAAACCACTTTCAATAAGACTATAGAGAAAAATCTTTTTAACTGTTGAGAAAAATATATCCTCTTTGTGTGAAGCTCAATCTTCCTTGGTTAATAAAATGGCTACTAAACCTGAAACTATGGAAAATACCTTTGCTACTGCTCATGCCATACAAGTTATTATTGATGAAAATGTTAGGTTGTTAGCTCAACTTCATGCTAGGTGGGAGAGGGAAGCTAAAATTGATAGAAACAATAGTGTGTGCACCATCACCACTAAACCACAAGTAGTCCATATTCCTCCTCCTACTATGCCTAAGCCTATTGAGCCTACTACTAGTGATGCTAAGTTTGACTTTGATATTGATGGTTGCAATATTTCTGAAGTGATTATGTTCTTGCAAAAGCTTGCTAGAAGTCCTGATGCTAGTGATATGCATGTTGCTTTCACTAGACACATTAGAGATGCTCTTGTTAAGATTAAGGAAGAGAAGCTAAAACACAAAGCTTCTATTCCTAGGAAAGTAGAAGATAGTTGGGAACCCATTATTAATATGCAAGTGAATGAGTTTGATCTCAAAGCTTCATGTGATCTTGGTTCTAGTGTCTCTATTATGCCTAGGAAGATTTATGAAATGCTTGATTTGCCACCATTGGAAGATTGTTATTTAGGTGTCCCACTCAATGATAATGCTAAGAAGAAACTCATGGGGAGTATCAGTGATGTTCTCATCATGGTTAACAATGCTTATGTCCCTGTTGATTTCTATGTTTTGGATGTTGAATACAATGCTTCTTGTCCCATTACTTTGGGAAGACCTTTTCTTAGAACAGTTGGTGCCATCATTGATATGAAAGAATACACCACTAAATATCATTTTCCATTCAAGAAAGGTATTGAATACTTCCCTATGAGAAGAGAGAGGTTGCTTTTTGCTCCTCCTTTGAAAGCAAGATTTGATGTTAATGCTTCCTCATTTGAAAATACTTGATCCTTCTTGCTTCTTGTGCCTAACTTAAAGGCGTTAAAGAAAAGTACTTGTTGGGAGATAACCCAAGAGTTTCCTTGAGTCTTGGAAGTTATTACTTCAGTAATGACCTCTTCTTATCCTTTTTGTTTTCTTTTTGTGCCAAGAATGACCTCTAATGAGAGGGAAGTAAGATTTGGGGAGTTGCTGTCCCAAAACAGATTTCTGTCCTCCACCAAAAAAATTCGTGAGGAGTCTTTGTAACTCAGATTGAGATCAAAATTTACGAATAAATCCCCCAGTATGTTAGATAACTTTCGTTAGTTCAACACTTTTTGATTTGAGCAACAGAAGATGTTCGACAAAATCGGTTTCTACCTGTTGGTCTGTTTTGACAGATTTCTGCCATTATTTGCATTTGCTTCTTATTGATTCCTTTTTGAGTTGTCTTTAGGTGAATTGAGATTTTTGAAGGAGTTAATACAGTAGCTTGTGTTTTTAGTGAAAAGCCTTGCTATTCCAAAGCTTTGCTAGAGGTCTAATATCTTTTGAATAAGCTAATGTTGCTAATGAAGATTGTGTGAAGTTTTGTATGAAGGAAAAATTTCAGGTGTAGAAAAAGAATGATACACTGAGATGAAGAATGGACAAAACCTCAATCTTGGGGATGCCACCATGGTGTCACCCCAAGAAATATCCAAGAGGTACAAGCGTCAAAGCTTGGGGATGCCCAAGGCATCCCCTTCTTCATCAATAAAAAGCTTAGGTCTGTCTGGACACTTCGTTTTTATTATTTCATGTACAGTTGTGTTGTTCTTGGAGCGTCTTAGTTTTCGTTTGCTTTGCTTAGGTTGTTTAGTTTTCTTGAATAAAGTAGTTTGGACACCCGTTCTCGCTGTGTTGTTTTGCAAATAAGTTGTTTGGTGTTGGAAAGGAGTAGTAAGTTCTTGCTTGAAGTGCAAGAGGAGCTTGCATTGACTGTGACTTAGACTTTAGCATGAAATGCTAGGTGTTTTTTTGACCTTATGCTTAGTGATTATTGCTGTAGCATGTCTTGTTCCAAACAATTGGGATTGCTTAGTGTGCCTTGAAGAAATTATGCGTTGTTTTAACATGCAAAAGCATAGTATTGTGGTATTCTCCTTTGATGCTTTGCTTGGGTTGACTTGGCACATGCTTACACCATGTTATGACTCTCACAAAGTCACCATTAGCCTCTATGATCATTTAGTCCTTGACTTGTAGTACCACTCTTTGCTTTGATTAGTATGCTTTGTTGCACTGCATGTTTTTGGCCATTATTGCTCTCTTAGTTGGTTGCTCCCAGCCTTTTGCTAGCTAGCCTCCACTTGTATGAGTAAGCTCTACTCATGATTCCAACTCCCAAGAAACCAAGTTATTCCAAAGTGTCCACTATAAACTCCTATGCATGGTGTGTTACACCATTCCAAGTATATTCTTGTTTTTAGCTATCTTCCAATTAAAAACTATTTTGTTATGTGAAAACTTAGTGATTAAAGCCCTCACGAACTTGATGGCACACTTTATTCTTTGCCCCTAATAAACTTGAACCATTGTGACAACTTTGTTGTATATGCTTACACTTATAAGTTGTAATTAGCAGAACCGTGCTATCACGGGGAACGTTTTCAACATTGCACTTGTACTCTGTACTCAGTTGATATCATGTTCTTTTGTCTATGGATGTCACCGGTGTTAAATAAAGAGGGAACTTGTAAGTCCATGGAGTTTGTATTCTGTCTATGAAGCATCCTCAATAAAAAGCTATGCATATGGTAAATAAAAAGATTGCTGAGATGCTCATTGTGTGCTTTCCTTGTCATTTTGGTTATGGGAAAGCTCATGTACCATGTGCAAGGGGTACCCCGTTGGCGGTTCTCAATGATATGCAAATACTTACAATGACAAGAACTTACCTGGACCCAAAGTTGAGTATGCATGAGGTGTGGCCCTCGTATTCAAGGGACTTGAGATCGCCAACTTATACTTTGTCAAGCATATACTCCAGCTTTGCCACTTTAACCTTAACCACTTTAAGATGCTTATGATAGGGGCAATGAGGGCTGAAATCTAACAAGTACCATAATTTTTGGAAGCTCCTTTTGAAACTTATAATCCCTGCTTCCTTTACAAAAAGGCCTTTCTTCCACCACTATTGAGTCTCCACCTTCTACCTTTAGGCACCATTAAGAGAGCATAGTTGTCATTCTATGTGCAGTGTTCCAAAGCTTATTGATTGATGCATATTGTGATATTACTTGTTCTTATGCTATTTTTTTCTAGTCACCCTTGTGAACTTTGCAGGTGTCCTATGCATCTATATTGCTACTCTATGAGGGACAAGCTGATTGCCACCATGCTATGTTTTCTGCATGTGAAACAAACAAATGTTTTTCAATGCATATTATTCATGATCTTTGTTTGTAGCTTGTCATGTTGCATGCATAGTTACTATGTCCTATTGTTAGAACTCCATCTTTCATGCACATGTTTAGAGTTCTTTGATCCCAGCTTTCAATTCTTGCAAATGGTTGGATCTTTATTATGAGGGTGCATGTCACCTCAAAAATTATTCTGTTTATCACTTACCTACTCGAGGACGAGCAGGAGTTAAGCTTGGGGATGTTGATACGTTGGAATCGTATCTATAATTTTTGATGCTCCATGATTGTTTAGTATCTCATTTGCTTTACTTGTCCACACTTTGAGGTGCTTTTTACATGTTTTATGGTACTAACCTACTAACAAGTTGCAACAGTGCCAGATGCATGTTTTGTGCTGTTTTTGGTTCAGAAAAGTTAGTGAAGAAATATTCTCGGAATTGGACGGGACAAACGTCAAAGTCAATTACTTTCCGTGCGGAACAAGAAGTCTAGAGGGGAGCCGGAGGGGCCAGCCAGGGGGGCCAGACCCACCCCAGGCGTGGGTGGGCCTAGCCCCACGCCTGGCTAGGGTTTGGCTACCCTGGACGCCTCCTCGGCCTTCCCCTTCGCCTATAAGAAGCCCCCGATGCAGAAACCCTGGGTACCCGATCAAATATCCACGAAACCATCTATAGCCGCCGCCACCATCGTCCCTAGATCGGTGGGATCTGAAGTTCTTCCCGGCACCCTGCCAGAGGGGAGATCATCCCAGAGGCCTTCTCTCCGGTATGATGCGTGAGTAGTTCCACCTTGGACTATGGGTCCATGTAGTAGATAGATGGTTGTATCTCCTCCTTTGTGCTTTCATGTATAGATCTTGTGAGCTCTATTCATGATCAAGATCTAATCTATTTGTAATCATGCATGTTGTGTTTGCGGGGATCCGATGGATATTGTGATTATTATGTTGGTTTGATTAATGGTTTTGTCTTTATGATTCTATCATGTCTGTGTTGTTTGTGATCTTGCATGCTCTCTGTTAGTAGCTATCTTGACCAAGTAGTTGCTGGTGACTCCAAGAGGGGGTATTTATGCTCGATAGTGGGTTCATGCCTCTAGTTTCCAAGGGAACTGACAATAATCTCTTCGATTGTAGATGTGTTGTTGCTACTAGGGAGAAAACAACGGTCTCTTGTTCATGGAACATGTGGACTATTTACCTTACACACTTTGCTTAAAGCGGTTGTCTGTTGCTTGCAACTTAATACTAGAGGGGGTTCAGATGATAACTTGAAGGTGGACTTCTAGTAATAGATGAAGTTGGATGGCGGTCTATGTATCTTGTTGTATTGCCCAATCGAATCTCATAGGATCTTTCTGACTAGTAATTGCATTGTTATGCCTTGCTCAGTTCCTGTCAATTGCCCTGCTATAATTTGTTTACCCTTCATGCTATGTTGTTTATCTAAGGAGAGCACCTCTAGTGAACTATGGACCCCGGTCTAATCTTTACCATTGATACATCTTCCACTGTTACTTTTTACTTGCTGCAAACCATTACCTTCCAAACCATACGTTTAATCCTTTGTTACAGCAAACTGGTGAGCTTGACAACCTCACTGATTCGTTGGGGGCAAAGTCTTGAGTTTGTGTTGTGCAGGTATTCGCGTTGCTAGCAACACCTGTGTGACGTTTCCTTCCTCCCACCGGTTCGATAACCTCGGTTTCTTACTGAGGGAAACTTGCTGTTGTGCTGCTTCATACTTGCTCTTGGGGTTTCCAACGAAGCGTCCCACAACAAGTGATGGGCGCCATCAGTAGACGGATGTGCAGGTCGTGGCTATTATCACTCGTAGCGTGCATATTAATTGGTAATTCGTAGAGGATATGCATCATATGGGTGGAAACCCTCATTGTCCCACGATAGTTCTAGCATCTAACGGTCTGTACAAACCTTTGCCGTAATTCAATGGGTGGGCATGGTGTACACCAAGGAGGCATGCGAGGTCGCGAAGGGGGCAGTGATTGGCTTGGATCATCTTCTGGGCCCCACACCATAAGAAGTGTGGACGGGAAAGATCGCCCGGTTGTGCAACAAGGATTTGATCTCTCATGGGTAAAGTAACGCACCTCTGCAGAGTGTAAGAACTGTAACTTGTTACTCCCTGTTCTGGGAAGGAGCTGAGAACGCGGCGGGAAAGGAACTCCACGAAAGTTCTGGTAAACCTATTGGGGATATGCTATATGGTTATCCTCATAGCATGTCTCCTATCCGGATAACCCGGGTGGCCCACAATTGGTAGCATGGCCCATGGCCTGCTTGGCGGGCCAGTTAGATGGATCCAGAAGGGAGGCCCATGCAGGATAAAGGAAGGCTACGGTAGAGTCACCGACGTACCTAGAGCCTTGGAGTACAAGACACGCAAGACTAGTAATAGACGGTGTAGGACTCTGTAACCTGTCCGGCTAGGACTTTTCCCTGTAACCCTAGGACCTGGCGACTATATAAGTCGGGCCTATGGGAGCCTTTAAGGCACAACTTCAGACAATATCAGACAACCTCGCACAGTGAACCTATCTCTGTAACTCGGCGTATTGCCATTATAGTGATTTATAGCAGGAGTAGGATTCCGCCACCGTTGTGGGATCTGAACCTGGGTAAGCTGTGTTACCTCGTACCCGTCAACCGTCTGCCTTCCCCCACGTCTCTAAACACACACTGTGAGGACCCCTCCATGGCATACTCATCGGCAATACCACGATAGTTGGCGCCCACCGTGGGACAAGAGGCGCTTCAGGCTCTTCAGCGGGCGAGGACCAAGATCTTCGCGGGAATCAGCAAAATCATAGCCATCGGTCGCGTCCTCTTCTCCGGCAATGTTCCGATCGTCCCTCCCGACGAGTTCTGGATCCCCGCGAAGACGAACCCTACGCGGTGTTCGATCGTTCCTATCGGAGACATCCACCTCTTCATTGGCGAAACCGACTCGGGCACTAGTTCCCTGGGAGTCGGAGGAGCATCAAGACCCGCACAGACCGCCTACGGGCAAGATACGTTCGCGGAAGGATCAATGTCGGATCTCTCTTCGGAGTTTGCCGACAAAGATAGGAAAAATTGAAGGCCCACCCAAACCGCCCCTATGCAGGATATAAAGGTGGAAGATCACTACAAGTCCGCCGGCTTTGTCCGTGCGTTTGGACAACACAGATCCAAGTTCGTCGGCGTGGTTACCATCTTCGACCTGGCGTGTTGCATTCATAGAGAGGGTGAAAACCCCCGCGATTACCTAGCCAGGTGGCTCCGTATACGAGCCGATCTGTCCCACTACCCCAATGATGATGCCATGTATCACTTTGTGGAAGGACTGGACCATGGCACGCTTCTCCGGCATTCTCTAAGATGGCAGCAGGCGTCGGGATGCCTTACATTCGAAGGCATGGTGAACACCATCAACAACTACGCGGAGGCTGAAGCGGCAGCTTAAACAGCGCTTGCGCTCATCGATGGAGCCCCTCCGATTTAGCCACCGCCACCACTGCCTCCGGCCGCCATCGCCGCAGCTGTGCCGCCACCTCCAGTCATCGTTGCTGTTGTTGCACCTCCCCTCCCCATCATCGAGGAAGTCCCGATACCCTCCGACTCTGTTATTGACGCGCTATACGCCGACTTCAGTGCAGACTCAGAGGAGATAGATTTCAGTCCAGAAGAGCTAGACTCCGCCATGCAGGAGATGGAGGACGAGTACATGCGCGACGAGCAAGCCAACAATGCTGTCATGTCTCGAGAGGTGTTCGTCACCATCAGGACAACGATGGATGAAGATCAACCCGAACGAGCTCCGCCTACAACGCTGGAAAAGGGGAAGGGGCCACTTATTGCTGCTGACGATGATCGCGCAAAGGTCATGCCTCCTCTGCCTAATCCAGTGTAGCAGCCGCAGGAACTCGGCACCGGCCCGAGCAACAACAACACCGCAAACTTGCAGCCTCTGACATCTACGTCTACTGCTGCCCAAGTTACTCCAGCTGATAGAGTGATGTACGGCAATCTCCTCGTTGAGCCACTGACCGTAGCTCATATCCAGAACGTGACTCAGCTTGACGGGAAGCGCCAGCAGCTGCTGGAGGAAGCGCAGGCGATCGCGGAGCAAGGCGCTAAGCTAGAACGAGATCTGGTCAACGCGCAGAAGTCCATAGAGAAAACTAGAGCAATGGAGGCCGATTACAAGACTCTGCTGCAGCAGGAGAAGGCCAAGAAAGCTCCAGCTCGCGTCATCAACGATCCTGGTGTACGACGAAACCTAGGATGGGCTCCCTCGAAGCCGGCACCGGCCAAGCCATACATTGACAGTGAAGGCAAACAGGTGATGCCCACCCCACTCCTTAACCTCGTCGTTGCCAAGACCCTTCTGGAGCAGGATAGATCGCCCGAGGCAGTGGAACAGGTCTATGACCTAGTGGCCAAGGCGGTAAAACAACAGGAAAAGGCCACCTCTCAGAGGCTTGAGTCCGACCCAGCATTTTGCCAGTCTAGCCAGCATAAGCCGCCAAGGGACAGATCTCCTCTTGATGTCGGGTCGCAGACGGGTTCATCAGAACGAAGATGGAGGGATGCATGCAACATGAAGGATGCTATCCCCATATCCTCCGACCACGAAGAAAAGGCCCGACCTCATCGCCCATTGCCAGCGCCCCGACCCCCCCGACATCACGAAGATCCCAAGGCTCACCATCATACGGATATGCCCCCGCCAAGGCAGTGTGGCATCGTCATCCGTGACAACACTGAGTAGACCCGTCATGACGGAGAGCGCAACCAAGGACACAAGATCAGGTCACGCCATGACCCTCCGCGTCCGACAAGCAACCGAGATAGGCGCGAGGCGTCGCAGGAGGGTAACAACAAGAAGGCTAACCCACCGCCACCTCCGCCTCCGTCGCCACCTAGCAGTCACCATGGCGGAGGAGGCCCGCGTCATTCATGCAGCCCATCCCCTGTTGACAAGAAGAAGAAGAACCCGGAGCCGTAGGATGCACGTTCGTGGATTGATAAGATCCACGAGGCCTGGGAAGGACCATACCTGGGACCACGTTGCTTTGGACCTGCGATACAGTCCGCAACTTACCCCAAAGGTTTCCAGATTGACAAGACCATCAAGCCCTATGACGGCACCGCCAAGCCAGCCACATGGTTGTAGGACTACGGCAACACGGTGGAGATTGCCGGAGGTAACCCCAACGTTGCCGTCAAGTACCTCCCTTTGATGTTGGCGGGCACGCCCCATCAATGGATTGACGACTTGCCAGAGAAATCCATCTGCAATTGGTTGGACATGCAAGAAGCGTTCACCAAGAACTTCGAGGGTACGTACAAGCGTCCCTGCACTGTCGGCGATCTACAGCAGTGCATGCAAGAGAAAGACGAGACATCTCGCGCCTACCTCTCCCGCTGGCTAGACATGAAGAATTCCTGCACACGAGTGCACGCTCAGACTGCCTTCATTGGTGGGTTGGAAAGGGGCACGTTGCTCTGACATAAGCTGAAGCGCTTGCAGGACAATCACCAGCTCGACTTGAACCAGATGATTCAGTTGGCTAGTGAGTTCGCAGCTGCTGATGACGATGCTCGCGGCTCCTTGCCGGCAACGGCCGTTCCAACTCAAGCTCGGAGGAACAATAGTACAAAGTGGAAAACCGCTCCAAAAGAAAAGCAATATCCCGACATGGTCGCCATGACCTTTGCAGGACGAGGTGATGGCAGACAACGTGGCCGTGGGCAGAAACGAGGAAGTGAAACTACCTTGGTGCCGCTCCGTGTTCCCCAAACCTACGAAGAGTACCGCGATATGCCGTGCCTCGTACACCTTGATGTCAACGGTAAAGCCACCCATTCCAATCGACACTGCAAGTTCGTCAACGACCTCAAGGAAGACCTAGAGTCCGGCTACAAGCAAAGTCAGAAGAACAGACCGCGAGGCAAGGGCAAGGGGAAGAAGAAGGAGGAGGAATCCAAGGATTCAAGTGACATGGACGAGGATGTTGACCCCAAGCACGCTGCCAAGGGCGACGACAAGGGCAAGAACCCCTTCTTGAAGAAGGTGCCAGTCTACCACACTTCCCTTGGCACCCCCACCGTCCGACAACAGAAGACCTCTCTGAGGATCCTGATGGCTACTCTACCCCTAGTTCCCCAGTACCTGCACTAGTCGGAGGTTCCAATTACTTGGGACAGGACGGACCACCCAGACCTTATTCCTACGGAGAACCAATACGCCATGGTCATCAACCCTCTGATTGACGGCGTGGAGTTCACCAAGTGTATGGTGGATAGTGGAAGCAGCATCAACATTATGTACCTGGATACACTGCAGAAGATGAACTTGACAGAGGCAAACCTAAGGCGGACCAACACCATCTTCCACGGTGTAGTTCCTGGTCGGGAGGCTCGGTCCCTTGGGTGCATTACACTTCAGGTTGCCTTTGGCGATGTTAATAATTACCGCCAAGAGCGCATGACCTTTGAGGTGGTCCCCTTCAAGAGCGTGTACCACGTCATATTCGGCCGCGACATATTTCGCACGTTCATGGCCAAGCCATGCTTCGTCTACAACAAACTCAAGATACCTAGACCAAACGGTGTCATCATCGTATCTGGAAGCTTTACCAAGGCAAGGGACTGCGAGATTAATGAAGCAGCCTTCGCGGAAGCTGTCCTCTACAACAAAGAATTCAAAGAGATCCAGAGCAAGGTCGATGACTCAGAGATGCCCGCGTCGAAGAAGCAGATCTCCGACTCCGCTCCTGCGTTCAAGGCTGCCATCGAGACCAAGCCGGTGGAACTTGTGGTAGGCGATGCCTCCAAGGTAACCGCCATTAGGACGAACCTGGATCCCAAATAGGAAAGCGCGCTCGTCGAGTTCCTCCGTGAGAATAGGGACATCTTTGCCTGGCAACCTGCCAACATGAAAGGTGTACCTAGGGAACTTGCCGAGCACAACTGAAACATTGATCCAAAATGCAAACCAGTGAAACAACCTCTACGACGCTTCGGAGACGAGAAGAGACGCGCCATTGGCAAAGAGAAAGCTAGGTTACTTAAGGCTAGATTTATCCGAGAAGTCCTTCACACCCGATGGGTGGCTAATCCTGTACTTGTCCCAAAAAGGGAACCAAATAATTAAGAATGTGCGTTGATTACACCGGCTTGAACAAGGCTTGCCCCAAAGATCTGTTTGCTTTGCGTCGCATTGACCAAGTCATTGACTCGACGGCTGGCTTGAAACTTTTGTGTTTTCTCGATGCATACTCAGGATACCACCAGATCAAGATGAGGAAGTCAGACCAATTGGCCACTTCGTTCACTACCCCATACGACACGTTTTGCTATGTTACGATGCCCTTTGGGATGAAAAACGCAGGTGCTACGTACCAGCAAACAATGCAACGTTGCCTCCATGACCAAATTGGTCGGAACATTCATGCCTATGTGGACGATATCACGGTGATGTCTAAAAAGTCAGACGACTTAATCTTCGACTTAAAAGAAACCTCTGATAATCTGCGGAAATACAACATGATGCTTAACCCTAAGAAGTGTGTCTTCGGGGTTCCAGCCGGTAAATTGTTGGGCTTCATCGTTTCCCAGCGTGGAATCGAGTTCAACCCGGAGAAAATCAAGGCCATCTTAAACATAAACCGTCCGACATGCCTAAAGGACATTCAACGACTAACAGGTTGTGTTGTAGCAGTTAGTCGGTTCGTCAGCCGACTTGGAGATAAGGCTCTACCGCTGTACAAGTTGCTGAAGAAGGCGGACAAATTCACGTGGTCGGACGAAGCAGATGCAACATTGAAGCAGCTCAAGGAGATTCTTTCCTCAGCGCCCATCCTTGCAGCACTCGAGCCTAGAGATCCCCTGTTAGTCTACATGGCGGCAACCAACCGGGTAATCAGCATCGTCGTCGTGGTAGAACGGAAGGAACCAGGCTATGAGCACGGAGTTCAACGACCAGTTTACTATGTGAGCGAGGTCTTGAAGGAGTCCAAGCAACGTTACCCGCACTACCAGAAGATAGCTTATGGAGTATTCCTTGCTTCTCGGAAGCTGAGGCATTACTTTCAGGAGCACCCAATCACAGTGGTGAGCAAGACTCCACTATCCGACATTATCAACAACAACGACGCTACAGGAAGGGTCACGAAGTGGGGCATTGAACTTGCCGCTCACCTACAAGAGACGCGGCGCTATCAAGTCACAAGCCTTGGCGGATTTTATCGCAGATTGGACGGAGATGCCAGATGCTACTCTGTTGCCGGAACCAGAGTACTGGGTAATGCACTTTGATGGATCAAAGCTGCTCAACGGCTCGGGGGCTGGTGTATTGCTATAGTCACCAACATGAGACAAGCTACACTACGTTCTGCAGATCCACTTCGAGGCTACGAACAACATGGCGGAGTATGAGGCACTCATTCACGGACTACGTGTAGCCAAGGATATTGGCATCAAGCGCATAGTTTGTTGTGGAGATTCCGACTTGGTTGCCCAGCAGGTGGCTGGCACCTGGAATGCGCGGAACCCTATGATGGCGGCATATCGAAACGAAGTGGACGAGATAGCCAAGAGCTTCTTGGGCTACGAAGTCAAGTATGTGCCTAGGGAGCAAAACGAGGCAGCTGATCTGCTATCTAAGTTTGGATCAGGGCGCAAAAGAATTCCGCCAGGAGTTTTCCTAGAGCATCTACGTACACCATCCGTGAAGGGAGCCGACATCGACAATCCAGATAGAGCTGACTCTTTCGTCCACATGGTGGCAAAGGTCCCTCCGGCTTGGACAAAACCGTTGATGGAATATCTCGAACACGGAACTTTGCCCGACGACAAGGTCGAAAGACGGCAAATAGTACGACAAGCAAAGGGTTATACCATAATCAATGGACAACTCTACAAAAGGAGCACTACTGGTGTATACCTAAAGTGTGTTTCCCAGCTAGAAGGTATTGAAAACCTACGGGAAATCCATCTCGGAGATTGCGGGCATCACGCTGCTCCTCGATTGTTGGTCGCGAAAGCCTTCCGGCAAGGATTCTACTGGCTGACCGCGAAGGCGGATACTGACAAGCTGGTTGAGACATGCATGGAATGCCAGTATTATGCCCGACAACCACATGTTCCTGCTGAAGAATTGCGAACAATACCAATAACTTGGCCGTTCGCAGTCTAGGGGCTAGACATGGTGGGACCGTTACAGACAACACCATGTGGGTTTACACATATGCTTGTAGCAGTTGATAAATTCACTAAATGGATAGAAGCTAAACCCATTAGAAAGCTCGATGGGGCAACTGCCCTCAGGTTTGTCCGGGATCTAGTGGTGAGATTTGGTCTCCCACATAGCATTATCACCGACAACGGCAACAATTTGTCACTCAGAGAAGTGGAGGCTTATTGTTGGGAGAAGGGCATCCGACTTGAGCTTGCATCTGTGGCACATCCGCAATACAATGGTCAGGTTGAGCGAGCCAATGGATTAATTCTGCAGGGAATAAATACACGTCTTGAGGCACCACTACATAGAGCAGCTGGAGCCTGGGCGGAAGAATTGCCATCTATGCTGTGGATTTTACGAACTACACCCAACAGATCCATCGTCTACACCCCTTATTTCATGGTATATGGAGCAGAAGCCATCCTACCTTCCGACATACTTCACGATGCACCAAGAGTCGCCGCCTACGACGAAGATGACGCTGAAGAATCCTGACGCCTAGATGTGGACCTTATCGAGGAAGAGCGCGTTTTGGCATGCCAAAGATCCGCCATCTACCAGCAAAAGCTACGCAGCTACCATAGTCGCCGCGTTCGGCATCGCTCGTTTAAAGAGGGGGATTTGGTGCTCCGACTTAAGCAGAATAAGTCACACAAATTATCCCCGCCATGGGAAGGACCGTTCATCATAAGTAAGGCGCTACTCAATGGGTCTTACTACCTCGTTGACAATCGTGAACTGAAGGATAGACCCAACAAGGATCATAAGCGTAAGTGAGGTGACCCGGATGATGACTACCCGGAGCTTGATCGGCCATGAAACATAGCACAACTACGTCCTTTTTACACTTAGCATTTTTAATCTAATTGTGTACCTCTTATATGATCAATGAAATAAATCTCTCTGATTCACTCATATTTCTGAGTCTTATACCTCCTTTAGTGTTCATTTTTGGATCATATAAAACCTTTGTGCACAAGTTTTGCGATTGCACTTGTGAAAATTCCGCCTACGGGCGTTAGCTTAAGTTTTCCGGTTTACACGTTCTTTGTCGGTTTTATGTGGATTCTGGAGTAGTGACTTTTGGCACTTATTGCCGGCGATTTTGTGCTTAGGTTATTGACAGTGCCATTGGGCATCATCACCTGAGCGCATGGTTCTGACAACGAGTCTTTCGACTCACGAAAAGTCAAGCATAAGAACCAAAGTAATGGATAAGCCAGCACTTGCTTAAAAAATATATACATGCTGGAAACTAGTTCTTAAGTAGCAGGACATACAACATTGTTTTCCGCCTTAAGTTAATACATAGTTTTTTCCGCATACGCATCAAAGGTGAAGCAAATATTACAAGTTGTTTTTCATTCCTTTGGCGCAGGCGACTTGGAAGCAGCGTCATCGGTAGCATGAGAATCACCCTCAAAGTCGGTAGTGTGAAGGGACTCGGAGGAGCTTTGGTTGCCGCCATCGATGGTGTTCATCAGCACAAAGACGTTGACGTCGACTAACTCGGCAACTCTGGTGTCATAGCCCGCGAGTGACGACAAGATGGATTCGTGATTAATCGCTTTGCCATCGTCATCTACGTCGGGAATGCCAGAGGTCACCATGTCGATGTCGGCATCTTCGTAATGTGCCTTCGCCATTGAAAGCACCATCCTTGCACCGGCCCGTGCACATGAAGCTTTCCA
Source organism: Avena sativa (assembly GCA_916181665.1). NCBI lineage: Eukaryota > Viridiplantae > Streptophyta > Magnoliopsida > Poales > Poaceae > Avena > Avena sativa. The sequence goes on along the minus strand of OV702297.1, from coordinate 364,148,370 downwards.
GCTTGTGATACGCTCGGGGGCTCAGTGCAGGATCTCCGAGAACTTCGCCATAGAGTCCGATGCCTTGATGTTGATTTGGAGGGGCTTGGCAATCTCTTTGGCTTGCGTGATGGCGGTGTTGATGAAGTTGCCGGCAAGAACCATGCATTACTTTGCTGGAGGAGGCGAACGGGTTAAACCCATAGGAGCCGCAAATTCCGACAAGGAGCACATGAGTTCAAAAATTTAGAGTATCCAGCTTATAGAAATCCAAGACGGAGAATCACTTACTGAAGATGCTAGCCTCAGCTTGCTAGTGGGTATCCGCCAAGGAGTCCCGATCTTGTTGGAGGAGTTTATACGCTTCATGCTGGCATTGGTTTTGCTCATCAGCAGATCTCTTATACTCTTTCAAGATAGCGATTTACTCCTTCAAGCGGTTCATCTCCTCGGTGGCGGAGTCCTGCAGGGCTTTCATTGAATCCTCATGCATCTTCAGCATGTCTTTCCTCTCCTGCTTAAGGATCTTGTTCTTGCTATCCAGCTCTTGAATGTGCTTGGATTGCTTGACAATGTCCTTAGCTTTGGCAATGGTTTCTGCAAGTCGGAGAAAGCAAAGTACATAGTGAGTACTCGGAGAATACACAAGTATAAGTCGGAATACGAAAAAGAAAGGAAAAACAGACGCTTGCTCTTGATGATCTGTTCCTTCAAGAAGGCAGTTTTACCCTTTTCAGCTTCCAAGTCCGCGCACATCTTCTGGTACTTGTCGTTGGCCATGCCCCTCTGAGCATTCTCGTTCTGTGGAAAAAAGAAAAAAGTTAAATGTTGTTTGGTCTACTTGGAGCATCAAGCCGGAAAATTTCCACCTAGACGCTCGGGGACTACAGCGAGAGTTTTTAACTTAGCAATATGCTTAGTCTTTCTTTAAGCATCTAGTCGGAACTAATTCAGTTTTCGATTAGAAGCTTGGGGGCTACAGTATAAAGTTTTTAACTCGGATATATGCTTAGCTTTTCTTTAAGCATCTAGTCGGAACTATTTCAGTTACAACTAGAGGCTTGGGGCTACAGTATTGAAATTTATAACCACTGCGTATGCTACTCTTAAAGCATCTAGTCGAAATAATTCATTCCATCTATATGCTTGGGGGCTACAGTGAGATGTTTTCTAATTTAGTCACTCTTAGAGCATTCAGACGCAAAGACCTATGGTTTTCCGTCTAAATCCTCAGGGGCTACAGTGGGGTACTCATATGAAATGCAAAAGGCAAATAAGACTTACAAGTGCAATGATCTTGAGGTTTGTAGCACTCTCGGCCAGCAGCTTGCCAAAGGATACACTGTTTCCTTGAAAGATCTCTGCTTGTCGGAGGAGCTCCTCTAGACCGCACGTCGGAGATGTCGGCGCCGCACCTGGAACCAGAGCAGTGCTACCCGGTGTAAGTACCAGATAGACTATCTTTGGATACTCTATGGTTTTCTTGGGTGCAGGGGCGCCGCCTACGACAGAAGTACCAGCTTCCACCACCACCTTACCGCCACCGATGGCATCCTTAGCCGGAGCTTCAGCCATTGGGTGTGCGGCACTCTCCTGCGTCGCATGCTCGCCAACGACAACAATCTTTGTAGAGGCACCTGAGTCCACTTCCATGGCGGAAGGGCCAGATGCTTCCTTGGCTTGTGAGCTTGTCGGAGCGGAGGAGGTCTTGACGCTAGGAGTAGCAGGGGCGATGGCGGGAGATGCGTCGCGATGCAGCATGTCCTTGATGGTTCTAGAAGCCCCCAATGTTTTGGAAGTCTTCTTCAAGCTGGTCGTGGCTTTCTTCCTGAAATGTGCTAAATGCATAAGTACAGGAATAAGACAGATAAATAGAAAATGTCAGAGAGAAAGAAGCTTACACAAGAGGGGGAGCTTTGGAAAAGGGGATCCCGGTAGTCTTTCTTTTCTCCGTCTCTAGGGTGGCGATAGTCTTCTTGGAGGCTCCACCCTCCGTCTTCTTCTTCTTTCCTCCGTCGGCAGCGTCAGAGGTGGAGCTCTTCCGGTTTCGCGCCAATGGAGCATCGTTGTCGGACACAACAGTGACTTCCTTCATCTTTGGATCATAGATTTGAGGAGCCATGCTGTCCTCATCTATGTATCTAAGCTGTAAAGTGAAGTACCACCATGTTAGATGAGATGACAATTGCTAGACAGAAGAACTGGAGTATATGTCATACACGGAAAATAAACAGTTACCTTTGGGCACTTGCTGTCTACGAACATGTCGTAGGTTATGGTGAAGCCACACTTCTTGTCCTTCACCTTGACGATGTCCTTAAGACGGAGCTTGACGGAGTCGCTCGAGAAATTGTCCACGGAGATGCGGAGGCTATCCCTTCTATCGCTGGTATACTCGTGCATTAGCTTCGAGCGGTGCTGCAGAGGTTGGATTCGCCTAATGAACCAGCACATGGCTAGGTCCAAGCCGGTCAAACATGTCTCTACGAACCACTCTATCCGCCTTATGGCGCGGGAAGCATCGATGTCGGAGGGAAGGGAGGCCTGGGATCTCCATGTCGAAGTTTCGGCGGCGGCTCCATCGACGAAGTCCGGGTACGTTACTTCTCAGCCGGCCAGAGGGATATCTGGGCCGTAGAAGTAAGTACCCTGCCAGTTCTTGCAGGACTCGTGGCCGACGATGTCGGGGAACTGCCGGCCAGGACGGATCTTGAAGCTTATGGTGCCAAAATTTGTAAGTTCGTCCTTGCTGGCTCCGGCTTCACGCTTGACGGTGAAGAAATACACGAAGAGGTCTAGCCTAGGCTTAATCCCTAAGTAACCCTCGCAGAGCGCCGCGTAATTGCTGAGTGCTAGGATACTATTGGGAGAAAGGTTTTGGGGCTGGACTCGGTAGTGGTTCAAGACGGAAAGGAAGAAGTTAGAGATGGGCAGGGAGACGCCGCATACCAATTGTGCTTTGAGGTACACCTTTTCTCCGGCTTGGGAAGAAGGTGTGACCTCGCCGGCCGGCTCCGACCGCCAGGAGAGCCCCTCCGTCGCGGGGAGATAGCCCTCGACGGTCAGCTCCTTGATGTCGTGGTCCGTGATGTCCGAACCGCGCCAATCGCCCTTGTGGGAGTCGTTGTCCTCCTCCAGCAGCTGTAGCGCCGCCGGATTATGGTCGCCGCCGGTGGTCTCGACCACCGCGGAGATAGGGATGACCAGGCCCTCTAGGGGCACGACGACGGAGCTCGCCGGCTTCGTCCGCCGCCGCCATCGAGGGAGTAGAGCTGCTGCTGGCCTTTGCGCGAGTTTGGAAGTGACTGGCGAGATTGAGAGTTAGGGTTTTTCGCAAGGTTGTGCGGAGAACTCGAGGGGGCGCTCGCTGGAGGAAGAAGACGATGCGAAGAGAGAATGAGGTGAAAAGTAAAAATTCCACCGCAGTTATGATCTCCAGCATCAAGATTCGTGCAGCTTGATCGGACGGTTGCCGCGTAGACGACGTGTGTGCGAACGTGCGCGGAAATTTCACCACGTCCCAACCGCCGCCGCCAACGGTTCGTATCGCTCACGCGGGAAAAGTGGGCATGATTGCGTTCTCTACATGTGTGAGTTACGAGGTGTCGCTGACCTACGTCTACGTCGCCCTAACTGACATAGGCAGATGATCCATCACATCAGAACATTCTGGCATGGACGGATCCAGTCCAACTACGGATGAGTATGATGGAAGATTCAGCATTTCTCCGACTTACAAGTTGAAGATGGAGAAAACCTTGCAGGGTTCTTTGGGAGGACTACAAGATATTGCTTGAAGATTTGCCGACATCCATCTAGACGGAGCATTCCACGTGAAGAGGCAAGACAACGCAAGATCTCGGAGTTCTCCCGGGGCTACTGTTGGGGATATGCTATATGGGTATCCTCATAGCATGTCTCCTATCTGGATAACCCGGGTGGCCCATAGTTGGTAGCATGGCCCATGGCCTGCTGGGCGGCCCAGTTAGATGGATCCAGAAGGGATGCCCATGCCGGATAAAGTAAGGCTACGGTAGAGTCACCGACGTACCCGGAGCCTTGGAGTACAAGACACGCAAGACTAGTAATAGACGGTGTAGGACTCTGTAACCTGTCCGGCTAGGACTTTTCCCTGTAACCTAGGACCTGGTGATTATATAAGTCGGGCCTATGGGAGCCTTTAAGGCACAACTTCAGACAATCTCAGACAACCTCACACAACGAACCTATCTCTGTAACTCGGCGTATTGCCATTATAGTGATTTATAGCAGGAGTAGGATTCCGCCACCATTGTGGGATCTGAACCTAGGTAAGCTGTGTTACCTCGTACCCGTCAACCGTCCGCCTTCCCCCACGTCTCTAAACACGCACTGTGAGGACCCCTCCATGGCGTACTCGTCGGCAATACCACGACAAAACCCGTGAAGGCTGACGGACATAGCTTTTTAGAATAAAAGCAACCTTTGAAGAAATGTTTACGAAAACTTGCATTGCCTACGATCTATGGTCTGTGGCTATAGATATAGTGCATCAAACATTCCTTTTCTAGTGAACTTGTTGAGTACGCTCGTACTCAACGTATCTTATTAACCCTTTCTAGATTTTAAAGCCAATACAGACGACATCTACATCAACTTATGCTCCAAGAATCATCATCAAAAAGCTCAAGCTCTTCAATGAAGTCAGGAAAGTCAACATATACATCAACTAAAGTGAAGTCAAAGTTACTGATTAGATAGAAATATAATCTCTAGCCATAGAACCTACTTCTGTAGAGTTTTGCAATAGCAGCAATATACGCTAATAGTTCAGATACTAGTCTCATTAGTATGATAGTTTTTGAGTTGTTTATTTCTGATTCTTCTTTGTAAGAAGTTTCTTTCTCTCTCTTTAACCTAGAGTGTTCTCTGGATCTTGTGTAAAGAGTTGAGTTGTAACCTATAGTCATGTCTTGGACCTGCTGTGTTTCTGTTGTACCACTCTGAGGGATGTAGTACTAGTGAACGGTGTTTCGTTAGTGTTATGTCAACGACTATAGTGTACTACATCATGCAGTGGTATGCTGGGTCACCGCATGTCTCCCGCCGTTGAGCTGGTGTTGGTGCGCGCATCCTATGCTACTCCTACTATTGGCATGGCTGGCGCGGATTGAGATGCCCTTTGGGGTACTCCCCGTGCTGCCGTCGCTGCCGTGTTCATCCTCTCCTTACTCTTCACGGTCAATGGTGAGCTGGGCTCCCACTTTTCTAAGGTAACTAATCCCTCTCCTATCTTTTCTACAACACTCTCTACTGCTGGTTTGATTTGGAATTGTTCCCCAATTTTTCCAAGGTTTCCATCTATCAATGTACTGTAGTGGCATTCTAGGGTTCTAGGTAGGTTCTGGATGCTTCTAGATAGTTCTATTGGGTTTCTAGTGGCTAGTATGATCTCAATTCCTAAACTTGGCTTACTGTTATTTCTACTTAATAATGTACTTGTCGTTTCTTTGGTAAACATCCTGTTAAGTGTCTAGAGTTTGTTGTTAGCTGTCTAATTGGTTCTTCCTAGTGCTTAATTGTACTGATCATTACAATTACATGAGCAATACAGTTAGGCTTTCCTTGCTAACTACTTCTGTTAGTTATAAGTTTAGTTTTTCTGTCAGTGATATGTTGTTTAGTTATTCATGTTCTATTGTTTTATACTATATCATATTGTCAGTCAATCAAACACGTGTATCTAGGTTTAAGCATTTCTTTGATTTGTTTAGTTCAGATTTTTATCTGCAAGTGCTTAGTTAAGTGTGTTTCCTTTTCTCTTATGTAGGTTTACTGATACTTATAGAATGCTTAGCTTGTATCTACCTTTTCTTCCTTAGGCCGATCCTTGGACCATGTCTAGGGAAGTAAGGTTAGATATAGGGTTTGTGTTCTTAGTTAGTGGCTACTGTTTATCTTCTATCTCTATCTTTACTAATTGGTTGTGCTCATGGTCAAGGCTTGGCAGTGTGGTGTTCCTCATCAATGAGGATGCACATGGTTGCCTGACCATTTTTAGTCCAACTAAGGTCTCCCTCTCTCTCCTATTGTTGGATCCTAGTGATCCATAGCTACTGTGCTCTAGGGCTAGTAATTAGCTATAACCTGTGTATATTCCTAAGCTTGATTGGTGAAGATCTCTAGATGCTCCTCATCCTTCTTCCTCCTGTTCTAGAAGTGTTATTCCAGTTCTTGATCTATTCCTAGCTTCCTTTCTCTCTCAATCCCTCTCTAACTAGTGAGTGTCTAGTCTAAGCTCGAAAGGTGAGTTATGAGCTCTAGGGTGTGATACTCCCAGTTATTTAGTGTTCCCTTGTGAATGAGGTGATGACACCTAAGACATGCATTTAGGTGATTCACCTACTTGGGTAAGAGTGAAACCGTCTTTGTGTCTTAACTTATATGCAGGTGTTGGAGATACGCCCTAGAGGCAAATACTAAAGATATTTTTATTTTCATATCTCAAATGTTAATAATAAGTTTTATGCCATGTTATAACTGTATTAAGTGGAAACATTAGTACACATGTGGTATGTAAACAAAACAAGTCCCTAGTAACCTCTAGTTAACTAGCTTTAATTCATTAGCTAACTAATGATCAATGTTTCCTGATCATGGACATTTATGTCAATTGACAATGAGGTCATGTTATTGAGTGAATGATGTGTGACACACACCCAGCTTAAGTATTGCAATGATATCTAGTCACAAAGTTCAATGTTGTGATAACTAGGAAAATATAGTAACCCGATCCTTTGACCGTGAGATCATATCTAATCAATATCTCTGGAGGGGGCTTTGACTACATCAATCGTCAAACTATCACAGGGTGATCATAAAGGTGTCGCTTAGGCATCCCGAAGGAATAGGTTCAGGCGTATGCATCAAGATCGGGATTGTCCATCTGCGTGACTGAAAGATACTCTGGGATCACTCGGTGAGATTACATCTATGAAGCTTGCAAGCATGTGACTAGGTCACGATAAATGTAATATCACGTGAACAAGTAAATTTGTTTGTTGGTAACAAGATCGAACTAGGTATAGAGATACCAAATATCATATCTTGGATAAACCAGGTATCATGTAGCAAAGGGAATGAGACTCGATGTTTAAGGTTTAAGTGATAAAGTTAATTCATGGAATACATAGGGACCATCATGGTTTTCTAGATCCCGCTATTGGTATTTGATCGGAGAGGTGTATTGATCATGTGTGCGCATTCCCAAACTATAGGGTGGCACACATAAGGGTATACTATGCTTAAGTTTTGATTCGATACCGTTGGAGAAAATAGAGGGAACTCTGAAATTGTTCTAGAGAGATATCAGAAAGGTTATGGAGTCGATGAAATGTTTGGAGACTAAATAATATGTTTCAATATTTAATTAGATGAATGGAATATTAAAGTATTAAATAAATACATGGCCTACCCCTAATGGGCTCAATGTGGCAGCCCATTAGGGGTGCTCCACACCCTCAAGTGATTGGCAGCCCAAGAGGGGGGAGGCACGCGACATGTGAGGAGGGGTGGCGGATGCCTCTAGGGTGAGCCCCACCTCAGTTGGGGGTGCCCTAGATGGCACCTTCCCTCCCTTGGCCTATATAAAGGAGGGGAGCCCCCTCCCCTCATTCATCCCATTGGCTTTTCCCTCTCTCCCCCTCTCCCCCTCATGTATGGTTTCATAATATTGGAACGAGCATAAGGGGTTTGAGATATCCACCATACGCATGTCGTTGTGCTGCTAGATGTTCGGTCTGGATCTTTCTTCTTCCACTACTTCGCTATACCGGAGCCCTAGAGATGTCGTCTACTTCAGACGCATGTAGAACTTAAGAGGTGCTACCAATTGTAGCACCCGTGGCTTGTATGTCTGCACGACCTTGAGGTCGACATCGCCGTACGACTACATCATCAACGTTCATTGGAACATAATTTTTTTAGGTCTTCAAGGGTATTAACACTAAATCCCTCTGTTACGTTACATCTGTATAGAAGATATCGGCGATATCATTCTCGTTGTTAGGACAATTTTTGTCATCTTTTATGGACCCTATAGCAGGTGGCATAAGTTTTTTGGTGGTTAAGACCATGTTGGTTTTAACTCTTATCTGATTGACAAATTTGGCATATGGGTTCTATTATCTTATGTGCATATTCAGTGACTCTACGCATGCCTAATTAGGCATGTCGGTTTCATTCTTGTCCTATCCTGGTCTTAGACATTGACAAGTGGTAATTTGTTTAATATTTTTCTTTTTAGGTTGATTTGATCCGAGAGTCCTAGAAATTCTGTTTGGCTGGATCTAACTAATATTTATTATTCTACATTTTGATTGGTTTATATTTTAATTTTAGATTATTAGTTGTTTTGATTTCCAGGTACAATTGAGTTCATATTGAGTTGTGGTTTAATCCTACGTTATTTTGGATGGTTATGTAGAGAATATGTTGTTCTATATTTGGATTTTATTACTTGTTAGTTTAGTTTATTTCAATTTTTTTTGGATTTGATCCATTCTTCAAAGAATCCATGGCTTGAGGAATTGATTACTGTCTTGGTATATGGTCTTGGGATCATTCCCATGAGTTTTTTCTGATTGTTGTTCACCATAGTGAGTAGTGGATCATGTCTGGGTTACTCCTGATCTTTGATTTCTACTACTATCTTTCTTTGATTGAGTTTTTGGGATTTGCTACCCCAAGATGCTAAGTTCCAGGACTTATTATGAATTCTAAACTAAAATGGATTCACTCTTGTGAATCCAATATTTTAACACTAACACACTTCTTGTCTGTGATGTCTATGGCTTGCAGGTTTGAAGGTGATCAAGTGTTAGCAAAGGGATAAAAAGATTAGATAGGTTTTAGGTAGTTTCTCATTTGTTAGTAGTTTGTACTAGGGTGTTAACTTCATCTTGTAATCTTGACAATGTACTAATCTTGTACAACATGATTTTAATAAAGTTGGTTTTCTTTATCAAATGATCCTTTTAGTTTGAATTCTTTCATATTAAATGATATGCTGTTTGTGTTTTTCTTTTGAGATGATTATATTGATGTGTTGGTTTGAATTTTAATTCAAGTTTGACTCGGGCCAAATCTCAATTTTGAATTCCTTCAAACTTTTCAAACCTTTATTCGAACTTTGTTCAATTCCTAGTGACCATTTGGTTCTATAATCTCACTAGATCCAAATTTGAATGAAAGCATTTGAAATTTTCAAACTAAGTCACAATTCTAAATGCATGTTATGCAACTATGCAATTCACACAAATGCCCTTTTCCTAATTGATTTTCCTTGGGTTGTCACAAGGATGGTCGACGAGCAGTTATTAGCCATCTTCGTAAGCCCATAGAGAAGCAGGCATCCTCCTGAGCGAATGGTGATAGTGGGAGGCGACTGGCCACGATGAGGACAGAGAGGGCGCGCATTCCTTAAAGTCCCCTATACCTGATCTAGTCCATCGTTGAGCCTCATCGCCCATCTCTTTAGGTATATCACTGTTGGAGGTAGCTTTGACGGTTGCGACCTAGCTAAGGGAGATGATTGTTGGAGGCTCCAAGGAGAGAATACGATGAAAGGTTATGCGGGAGAGGATTAGGAGAGAAGGTAGATCGAGAAAAGAAATGTAGGTAACTACGCAGGGGTTCGGCGAGTATTTGTTTGGGCTAACCTAATTTACAAACAGTTCTAGTGTTTCACATGTGACCGATAATATTGAAACAGTTGTATTAATTTAACTATTATGGATGTGTTGTGATTCACACGCGGTTGTTCCAGGCAGGCTTCATTAGCCACACCATAAAATATGTTTTCGCAATTCTTAGGACCAATAATTATCACACCTACGGTTCAAAATCGAGTTACTTTTTGAAAAATCGTTCAATCTCAAAAAGAAATTAGCAACAAACCGAGGCAAATGGTCATCTCTCGGAATTGGCCATCACACTAGTTATAGGTTGAAAATTATTGGGGTGCAATTTTTGCATGTACTTTTTGTACGAGTATCATTAACCAAAAATCTATTTTTGTCACCAATAAAATAAAAAATCAGTTTTTGTGACAAAAAATTAGAAACTCTAGCTGGCAGTATTGTCATGCCAATATGAAGCCATCACCTAGTAGAAAATAGGGCTTCGGTTCGATCCGATTCTGGCTCTAGTCCCGGTTTGTTACGGGATGGGACTAGTGTGAGCACTAGTCTCGGCTCCAATGGCTATGAGACCGGGAAAGCCCTAGTCCCGGGTCGTGTCGAACCTCTAGTCCTGGTTCATAATACGGCCCGGGACTAGTGGGCTCGCGCCAGCCAGCCCCACGTGCGGGAGCATGTAGTCTCGGTTGGTATTACGAACCGGGACTAGATGTCAATCACTAGTCCCGATTCGTAATACCAATCGAGACTGTCAGTTTCTCTATATAATTCGGCTTTGTTTGTGCATGAGCTCATGGCCATTTTTCCTCCAAGCAAGCGGAGTTCATGCCCATTTATTCTCCAAGATTTGTCAAGATTTGGTGGCAACCCCTAAATCCAAGGTTTTAAAATGTTAGAAACTTTATCCTTTTATCTCTCAATGTTAGTTTAGCTCAATTCTCTAGAAATAGAAAGGAATTTCATGCTCTAGAAGTACAGAGAATTTTATGGTTTTAGGCAAATTTTGATAAGTCAAAATGTTACCGAAAATTAAAATGTGTAATTTTAGAGTTTTAGAGCTCATAATAGAATGAGGTTTTCACTGCTAGATCGATAATTAAAAACTCCACATTTTTCATGTTAATTGTTTTGTCCAATTCAAAAATTGGTGCGTGTAAAATTTTCAAAATTCAAATTTAATGCTCTAGAAGCTCACATTATAACTTGTATTAATGCAGATGGTCCAGAAATGGATGTATGGTATTGACCGAAGCTCTGGCAAGTTCATTAATGGCGTGCATGAATTCCTCTGTGCGGTTGATGCGAACAAGCAGAATGGTTTTGTATTCTGTCCATGTAGTGTGTGTAAGAATTAGAAGGATTACTCTGACTCAAAAATCCTTCACAGCCACCTGTTGAAGTCCGGTTTCATGCCCAACTATGATTGTTGGACCAAGCATGGAGAGAGAGGGTTTATAATGGAAGACAATAAAGAAGAATAGGATGATGGCAACTATCGTGGGTTTCCTGAATACGGTGATACTTGCAGGGGAAGCTGAAGGGGAGGCTGAAGAAGAGGCACATGACGAGCCTGTTGATGATCTTGGTCAAACCATTTCTGATGCATGGAGGGACTGCGGAAATGAAAAGGAGAGGGAGAAGTTCGATCACATGTTAGAGGATCACAAAAAGTCATTATACCCAAATTGCAAAAATGGTCTGAAAAAGCTGAGTAGCACAATGAAATTGTTGCGATGGAAGGTAGAGTGTGGTCTATCTGACTCCGGATTTAAAAAGTTGTTGAAAATGATGAATAATATGCTTTCAAAGGATAACGTATTACCCGCCAGTACGTACGAATCAAAGAAGTTTGTATACCCTCTAGGTTTAGAGATTCAGAAGATACATGCACGCCCTAATGACTGCATCCTCTACCGTGGTGAGGAGTACAAGAATTTGGATGCATGTCCGGTATGCACTACATTCCGGTATAAGATCAGACGAGATGACCCTGGTGATGTTGAGGGTGAGGCCCCCGGAAGAGGGTTCCTGCCTAGGTGATGTGGTATTCTCCTATAATACCACAGTTGAAAATTTTATTCAGAAACAAAAAGCATATCAAGTTGTTGCGATGGCACAAAGAGGAACGTAAGTCGGAAGGGGTGTTGAGACATCCCAATGATAGGTCACAGTGGAGAAAAATCGATAGAAAGTACCCAGAATTTCCAGATGACACAAGAAACTTAAGGTTTAGTCTAAGTACAGATGGCATGAATCCTTTTGGGGAGCAGAGCTCTAGTCATAGCACCTGGCCCATGACTCTATGTATCTATAACCTTCCTCCTTGGTTGTGCATGAAGCGGAAGTTCATTATGATGCCAGTGCTGATCCAAGGCCTAAAGCAACCCTAACAACGACATTGATGTGTACCTAAGGCCATTAGTTGAAGAAATTTTACAGTTGTGGCACAAACCTGGTGTACATGTGTGGGATGAGCACAAGAAGGAGGAATTTGACCTTCGAGCATTGTTTTCTGTAACAATCAGTGATTGGCCAACTCTTAGTAACCTTTTAGGACAGACAATCAAGGGATACAATTCATGCATACACTGTTTAGATGAGACTGAAATTATATATTTGGAACATTGTAAGAAGAATGTGTACACAAGGAATCATAGATTTCTTTTGTCCAAGCATCCCTTAAGAAAGAAAGGCAAGTATTTCAACAGCCAGTCATTCACTAGCCGAAGCCTAAGGAACATACTGGTGCCGATGTAGTTGATATGGTCAAGGATTTGGATCAAATAGTAACCTTTGGAAAGGGTCCTGGTGGAAAATCTGTTTTGAAGGACGCTTACGGACACGCACCCATGTGATAGAACAAATCTATATTTTGGGAGCTACCCTATTGGAAATTTCTAGAGGTCCGCCCTGCAATCGACGTGATGCATATGACGAAGAATCTTTGCGTGAACCTGGTAGGCTTCTTGGGAGTGTATGGGAATACAAAAGATACACCGAAAGCCGGCAGGACCATCAACATATGAAAGACCTAGAAGTCCTGCATCCAGAACGGTTTTAAGGTCCTGCCAGCTACGCTCCTACCAAACAAGAGAAGGAAATATTTTTTGAATGCCTGAGAAGTATCAAGGCCCCGTCTGGCTTCTCTTCGAATATATAGGTAATAATAAATATGACAGAGAAAAAGTCCCAAAACCTAAAATCTCATGACTGTCACATGATTATGACACAATTGCTTCCAATTGCATTGAGGGGACTTCTACCGAATTATGTTCAAGTACCCATTGTGAATCTATGTGCATTACTCAATGCAATATCTCAGAAAGTATTCAATCCTGAAGATCTACCATGGTTATAGAATGATGTGGTCCAATGTCTTGTTAGTTTCGAGTCGGTGTTCCCACCATCCTTCTTCAATATTATGACGCACCTCCTGGTTCACCTAGTCGAAGAGATTTCCATTCTCAGTGCTGTATTTCTATACAGTATGTTACCCTTTGAGAGGTTCATTGGAGTCTTAAAGAAATATGTTTGTAACCGTGCTAGGCCAGAATGAAGCATCTCCAAGGGCTATGGAACAGTCGAGTTCATTGAGTTTTGTGTTGACTTTGTTCATGACCTTAAGCCGATTTGTCCAAGGGCTATGGAACAGGGGAGACTGAGTGGAAAAGGCACTCTAGGAAGGAAATCAATAATATGTAGGGATGGACATTCTTACACTGAAGCACATTACATAGTTCTACATAATTCCACCTTGGGTCTCTGTATGACGAGGAACACAAGAAAATTGTATGCTCCAACAACCCTAGGAAGCATGACGAATAGATTAGAAATGAACACATGAAGACTTTCGGCGGTTGGTTGCAACATCTCATAAAAAACAACACTCTTGGAGACCAGTTGTACTTGTTGTCCAGGTCACCATCTTCGACTATATCTACTTACCAAGGGTACGAGATACATGGGAATATATTTTACACAATCGTCCAAGATAAAAATAGCACCAACCAAAACAGTGGTGTCCGCTTTGATGCAACAAACAACAATGGGTCAAAGACCACATATTATGGTTTCATAGAGGATATATGGGAACTTGACTATGGACCTACTTTTAAGGTCCCCTTGTTTCGATGCAAATGGGTCAAGCTGATAGGAGGCAGGGTAAAGGTAGACGAGCAGTACGAAATAAAAATAGTGGATCTCAACAATCTTGCGTAATTAGACGAACCATTCGTCCTAGCCAATGATGTGGCTCGGGTTTTCTATGTGAAGGACATGTCTACCAAACCGAGAAAAGGAAAAAAATAAGCAAAATAATACATCAGACGATGAGCCAAAGCACCACATAGTTCTTTCAGGGAAAAAACATTGTGGGAGTGGAGGACAAGACAAATATGTCAAAAGATTATGATAAGTTTCATGAAATTCTGCCCTTCACAGTAAACACTGATCCAACAACCCTATTAATTAATGAAGATGCTCCATGGTTACGGCGCAATCAACAAGGGACACATGCGAAGAAATGATGTGTAGTAATGTATTAAAAAAATCATGTAATCATGTTCTAAAAACTCAGAAGAAAACTTTTATGTAATGTATTGTTCCCGAGCATTCTGAATAGTTCCCAAGAAAATCTGTTCATTTAACTGATCTGCTAATCTCGATATGAAAACTAATACATCTTGCTCAATCAAACTAGACGTCGACTCCCGGTTCTTGAGCCATGGGAGGTGAACACCCAAAGATAAAGAACCATCACAGGAGCATAGCTCGGGTGAGATCCTGAAGAAACTGTCAGGTATAAGAGACCCTGACATCCAACGCATACATATAGCGATGGACATGCTCATCATCCTCCCTGACACGATGATGTACCACCTCCTCGGGGGACGACTCCCTATGTATTGATAGTGGACCACATGACGACCACCAAAGAAGCTCTGGGTCGACGACGAGACCTGGATTCCTCACGAAGCGACGCATCCCGGAAGGTAGCACCTCCCAGTGCCAGCTCGGTGGAGCCCAGCCCTCCATAGTTGCCGCTGAGTCAGTAACAAGGATGCAGGATGGACATGCTAAAGTAGGCGGCGGACGCGTGTGGTCGATGACGAGGCGACATGGCGGTGGAGCACATGCGTGGTAGGTGATGAGGCGACGAGGAAGGTGTGGATGTGTGGATGGCCATGGCGGTCAGCCTAGATATAGAGGGAAAGGGCAGAAAAACATGGCAGGAAGCGGAGGGAAATGGCAGGAAAGCGGAGGGAAAGGGCGGGAAAACATGGTGGGAAGCGGAGGGAAAGGGCGGTAAAACATGGCGGGAAATATCTTTAGTCCTGGTTGAAGACACCAACCGGTACTTAAGGGGTTGCGGCAGGTTGGGGCCAGCGCGAGCATGTTTAGTCCTGGATGGTGTCTCCAATCGGTACTAAAGATGAACCTTTATTCCTGGTTGAAGACACCAACCGGGACTTAAGGGGTTGCGGCAGGCTAGGGCCGACGCGAGAATGTTTAGTCCCGGATGGTTTCTCCAACCGGGACTAAATATGAACCGTTAGTCTCGGTTGGATACATCAACCGGGACTAAACATGGGTGGCGAAAGTATTTCGGTGGGTGGCAGCACTATGCCAGTGAGTGGCATGATGACTGCAAGTGCACAGATCAATTATAGCTAGTTTTGAAGTAAAGATATCGAACCCACATAGAGCTATTGGTAAAGGTCTTTATGCCCTTGTCACTATCTACCAAAGGATACTTATAAAATACCTTTGATATCAAGTAAAAGGGTGTTTGAAAGGTTTTTGATTGTTTGCAGGAAAGTAATTAAAACGAGTAAAAGAAAGCAAGTACTAAAGTTGTGTGAAAGCATGGTTGAATTCATTAGGGCTAAAGCATTCTCGGGGATGTAGGATACACCACTAGCATGATATTATTATTAATTAAGATAATATACTTCTTGTGTCATGAGATGTGTGGAGAGATCTCCATAATAAGATGTTCACTACAAAGCTCGTAGGAAGCCACTTTGTTGAGCTAAGAGTGAGGTCACCTCTCAATAACCACTACGATGTCTAAGAGAAATCACCCATACAAACCACCGCAATTAAGGGTTTCCTCGTGGATATCATAATTAGCTTAGGGAGTCCCTCTTTATTCTCCTTTGACCGTGTAGGTTACGAGCCGACGCCAATCTGTCATGAAGATATTCCGGGAACAATCCCGGGACACGTCTAAAGGATTTCTCTCTCCCTTTAGTCCCAAGGGAAAATGATACCTGGCCTATGTAGGGTTCGCAACATAGAAAACAAAAATTTTCCTATGATGGGAACAACTATGTACCAATATCTATCTACTAGATACAAGCAACGGGTGGATATACATCCATAGAGAACATACCCTTATAGACCGACAAAGTTTAACGAGGTTGTACTCGTGGATGATGTAGACGAACGCTTACCAATCTCAAGATCGAGAAGAAGTCCAGCGCCGCAAATCAGCAGCGCATTCGTGCTCACACACACATCCAAGCCACCGAGCAACCTCCGCCTCCTCGCTCCAACGATACAGCGGAAGCAACAACTCTTTCTCAACAAAAATCCACCAGGAACATGTATCTCGCTAGTCTAATACCATGGGGTATAAACTAGAGGGGGAGAGATCCTTCACGAGGAGGTGTGAGTGTGAGAGAGGCAGAGGGGGGCTTTATATAGGAGGGAGGGGCACCCCAAGGGGGTGTCCAGTGCATGGGGGATTCCCCCTCCCATCCTTCCATTCATGTGGGTGGAGCTCCCACTCACATTTAGCCCCTTCATTTCTCCACTCAAAATCCCACTAAAAAATCCCATTAAATTTCCACCAAATTTAATGCAATCTCTCTTTAAATAAAACTCCTTTTATTTATTTATTCAGAATTTTGTCAATTACATTAATGGACAAAAGTTCACATAAAACCCTTGCTAGTATTTTATTTCACATACAGAAACACTTTCAGCAATTTCACCCGAAACAATTCTGGTGTCTAGTTAAATAGATTCCTCTGCTTTGTAAATCTTTCCGTATAGAAACTATTTGTTCCAAATGGTGTCACTGTCTCTTAAGTGTGTCACCCTACGATTCGCGAATAATGCGGACATGATCGAGACCCCTCTCATATCAATAATCAGAAGCGGGACCTAGAGATCTATACTGACTCCCACACATTCAACAATGACTTCTTGTGATCGTGAGAACGTTTTACGCTAGAATCTTAATCCCTTTGTCTCATGATATATTACATGTCCGAGATTCAATCATCAGTATCTCCATAACTAGTTTGATCTCGTTACTAACATGTACTCTTTTCATGTTCCCGTGATATAAAATTCTAGTGATCAAATCACTTGCTTGCAAGCTAACTAATGTGATATCACCGAGAGGGCCCAGAGTATATCTCTCCATCATCGGGATGGACAAATTCCACTCTTGATCCATGAGCTTCAACATAACACCTTCATAGCACTGAACCCATCTTTATAGTCACCTTGTTACGGTGTGATGTTTGATGTTATCAAGATGCTCTTCTAGTGTTAGTGATTGAAATGATCTCATGGTCTAAGGATTAGGATTACTTTGTATGATGTTATAGCAATATAAACACAATGACTTTGATCGTAATGCTATACTTCAGATGAATGTCCATCACACCATTCCAATAATGTTGTGACCTCGTTATTAACAACATCCAATGTCTATGATCAGGAAACCGTGATCATCTTGTTAATCAACGAGCTAGTTTATAAGAGAGGCATAACTAGGAAGTTTCTGTTTGTTTATTAAACACACATGTATTAACGTTTCCGTATTAATACAATTACAACATTCAAAATAAACATCTATCATATACTTGGAATATATATAATAACAACTTTATTATTGCCTCTCAGGACATATTCCCTTCAGTATCCCACTTCACTAGAGATAATAATCTAGTTACATAGTGATAAATCTAACACCCATGGAGTTCTGGTGTTGATCATGTTTTGCTCTAGGGAGAGTTTTAGTCAACGGATCTGCTACATTGATATCCGTGTGTACTTTACAAATCTTTATATCTCCATCCTTGACATGCTCGCAGATGGAGTGAAACTAGTGCTTAATATGCTTGGAATTATTGTGAGACCTTGGTTCTTTGGCATTGGCTATGTCTCCATTGTTGTCACAATAGATCACCATTGGGTCCAACGCACTAGCAACCACACCTAGTTTGGCTATGAACTCCTTCATCCAAACTGCTTCCTGAGCCGCTTCCAAAGCAGCAACATATTCGGCCTTCGTTGTTGATCCCGCCACCACGGGTTGTTTGGAGCTCCTCCAACTAACCGCTCCACCATTCATGAGAAATACGTATCCGGATTGAGACTTAGAGTCATCCGGATCGGTGTCGAAGCTAGCGTCGACATAACACTTAGCGATGAGCTCTTCTTCACCTCCGTACATGAGAAACATTTCCTTAGTTTTTCTTAAGTACTTAAGGATATTCTTGACCGCTATCCAGTGTTCCGATCCTGGATCAGATTGGTATCTACTAGTCAAACTAATAGCATGTGCCACATCCGGTCTTGTACATAGCATGGCGTGCATTATAGAGCCTATGGCTGAAGCATAAGGGACCTTGTTCATTATCTCTCTTTCTTCCGCCATAGCCGGACTTTGAGTCTTACTCAATGTCTTGCCTTGCAACATACGTAAGAACCCCTTCTTACTTTCATCCATTTTAAACTTCTTTAAAATCTTATCAAGGTATGTACTCTGTGATAGCCCTATTAGGCGCCTTGATCTATCTCTATAGATCTTTATGCCTACTATGTATGATGCTTCACCTAGATCCTTCATTGAAAATTTGCTATTTAGATAACTTTTAACACTGTTTAAAATATCTACATCATTTTCGATTAGTAATATGTCATCCACATATAATATCAGAAATGCCACATCGCTCCCACTTACTTTCTTGTAAATACAAGCCTCTCCATAAGTTTGGATGAATCCAAACTCTTTGATCACCTCATCAAAGCGGAGATTCCAACTCCGGGATGCTTGCTTCAGTCCATAGATGGATTGCAGAAGCTTGCATACCTTGTCAGCATCCTTAGGATCAACAAAACCCTTTGGTTGCATCATATACAACTTTTCTTCAATGTTGCCATTGAGGAACGCAGTTTTGACATCCATCTGCCATATCTCATAGTCAAAATATGCAGCAATTGGTAAAATAATCCTAACTAACTTTAGCATCGCTACAGGAGAGAATGTCTCATCGTAGTCAACTCCTTGAATTTTTTCAAAACCCCTTTTCGACAAGTCGAGCTTTATAGATGGTTACGTTACCATCAGCATCAGTTTTTCTTTTGAAAATCCATTTATTCTCCACGGCCTTTCGGTCGTGAGGTAAGTCCACCAAGGTCCAAACCTGGTTTTCGTACATGGATTCCATCTCGGATTTCAAGGATTCTAGCCATTTGTTTGAATCCGGGCTCATCATCGCTTCTTCATACGTCATAGGGTCATCTATTTCATCAACCATGAAATTCATAACAGGATTTCCGTACAGTTTGGGAGCTGCATGCGTCCTGCTTGGCCTGCGAGGTTTGGTAGTATTCTCTTTCGGAGTTCCATGATCGTTATCATTAGTTCCCTCTTCATTCGGTGTAGTCAACTCCGGAACAACTTCCCATGCTGTGCTACTTGTCATATTATGAAGAGAAGGTTCAACTACCTCTTCGAGTTATACCTTCCGACTACACACACCTTTCGCGAGAAACTCTTTCTCTAGAAAGGATCCATTCTTGACAACGAAAATCCGGATCTGTGATAGAAGGAATACCCAATAGTTTCCTTAGGGTATCATATGAAGATGCATTTTTCCGCTTTGGGTTCGAGTTTATCAGGCTGAAGTTTCTTCACATAAACATCGCATCCCCAAACTTTGAGAAATGATAGCTTAGGTTTGTTTCCAAAACATAATTCATACAGTGTCTTTTCAACAGATTTAGATGGTGCCTGATTTAAAGTGAATGCAACATTTTCTAGTGCATAACCCCAAAATGACAGTGGCAAGTCGGTCAGAGACATCATAGATCGAACCATAAGGCATGGCTCACATGTATCAAACGATTCAAAAAGTCCATCTGAATGGAGTTTCTTCATGCGTTTAATGCCAATATGACCTAGACGGCAGTGCCACATATATTTGGATATATCATCATTAGGTTTAATCCTTTTAGCATCAACATTACGAATATGTGTAACACTATTATCGAGATCCAACAGAAATAAACCATTCATCACATGTGCATGACCATAAAAGATATCATTCATATAAATCAACCAACCATTGTTTTCAGATTTAAATGAATAACCACTTCGCATCAAACATGATTCGGATACAATGTTCATGCTCAGTTCATGCACCAAATAACAATTATTTAGGTTTATAACTAATCCCGATGGTAAGTGGAGAGGTAGTGTTTCGATGGCGATCACATCAACACTTGATCCATTGCCGACACGCATCTTGACCTCACCCCTTGCTAGCGGTCGCTTGTTCCACAGCCCCTGATTCGAGTTACAAAAAATTAGCAACCGATCCGGTATCAAATACGCAGGTGCTACTGCGAGTACTAGTCAAGTACACATCAATAACATGTATATCATATATACCTTTGTTTGCCTTGCTGGCCTTCTTGTCTGCCAAATACTTGGGGTAGTTGCGCTTCCAATGGCCAGTCCCCGTACAATAATAGCACTCGGTATCAGACTCAGGGCCAACTCGGGATTTCTTTTCAGGTGCGGCAACCGATTTTCCGCCCTTCTTTCCCTTCTGTTTACCCTTCTTGTCTTTCTTGAAACCAGTGGTCTTATTAATCATCAACACTTGATGTTCTTTCTTGATCTCCACCTCTGCAGTCCTAAGCATTGACAGAAGCTTGGGAGAGACTTCTTCATGCCCTGCATGTTATAGTTCATCACGAAGCTCTTGTAGCTAGGTGGCGGAGATTGGAGAACACGATGTATGCCTAAGTCAATGGGAATTTATATTCCCAAGTACACAAGATTATCGGCGTACCCAGACATTTTGAGTACATGCTCACTGACGGAGCTGTTCTCTTCCATCATGCAGCTAAAGAACTTTCCAGAGGCATTATAATTATCTACAGCAGCATGGGTGTCAAAAATCATTTTCAGATCACCCATTGTATCAAAGGCATTACCATTTTCGAAACGCTTTCGAAGTTCTGGCTCTATCCCATACAGTATGCCGCAATGAACTAAGTTGTGGTTCTCCTGACGAGTCAAATAGACGTTCTTTTCCTCGTTAGTGGCATCATCAAGTGGTGGGGGCCTAGCGGCGCTTCTAGCACATATTGCTTTTGTGCAACAGAGAGGAGAATCCTCAAATTCATAGCCCAGTCAGTAAAGTTGCTACCATTCATTGCAAGTTTCTCTTTCTCCATGAGCACATTGGAATTAAAAGCAGGTGGTGCCATCTACAACAGAATTTGTAAAGTTTAGACTAAGTTTATGATAGATCGAGTTCAACTAACAAATTATGAATGAACTCCCACTCAAAAACAACATCCCTCGTGTAATTTTAGTGACTACATGAACCAAATCCACTACACCAAGTCCGATCATCACGTGAGTCGGTGTAGCTTCAAAGGCGAGCATCTATATGGGCATCATATCAACATATGACTCATGATTAACCTTTTGGTCCGTGTTCTGAGGCCATGTCTATACATGCTAGGCTCTCTAAGTAAGAACCTTAGTATTTAGCGTGTGTAAAACTGTCTTACACCCGAAATATGATCGTGGATTCAAGAACACTTGATCATCACATTGATGTCTTGAAGTGGCGAAACATAATTGGTGCATACTTAAGGGAGAACACATTTTTATCTTGATATCTAAATGAGGGATCATATTATTATGCTAATAAAATGCCAAACAAGCAATATAAGATGCAACAAACATCATATGTGAAAAGTGAAATGATATTGTTCTTGCACTTGATCACCATCATGTGCATCATGGTATGATCTCTATAATTCCTTTGTGTGTAAGGCCAAGGTCTATGTAACTTACACGTTAGGTGTGTTGTAAGAGTATCAATTGTACTTTTACTTATAACATTACCATATCATGACACTAGCCCAGCAAAATCTAAACTAGACGCTTCTAATTTATCCATTGCAAGTTTTACGTGGCTTAGGGCTTTAGAAGATAGAACCATTCTTACCTATGAACATGGAACCACAATGAGGATAACCAAATTATTAACAACTCGCTGTAAATTAGATATTGACAGACACCCGCTAGCCACTTATGCAAAACTAGTTGCATGTCTAGCGTGGAACAGGTCTCATGTGCGAGGACATGTAAAGTTTGTCCGGGCCGCTACATCCCACTATGCCACCAATATCCAAAGTACAAACAAGAAGCAATAACATGATCATCATCACCCACATACTCATATGTGTACTACCCGTGTAAAGCATCTACGCATAGATCTGGCTCTGATACCACTGTAGGGTTCGCAGCATAGAAAACAAAAAATTTCCTACGATGGTAACAACTATGTACCAAGATCTATCTACTAGATACAAGCAACGGGTGGATATACATCCATAGAGAACATACCCTTGTAGACTAACAAAGTTTAACAAGGTTGTACTCGTGGATGATGTAGATGAACGCTTGCCGATCTCAAGATCAAGAAGAAGTCCAGCACCGCAAATCAGCAGCACACCCGTGCTCGAACACACGTCCAAGCCACC
The DNA here is from genome assembly GCA_916181665.1 of Avena sativa. Taxonomy (NCBI): domain Eukaryota; kingdom Viridiplantae; phylum Streptophyta; class Magnoliopsida; order Poales; family Poaceae; genus Avena; species Avena sativa. Next base: position 364,125,901 of record OV702297.1, on the reverse strand, counting down.
GAGCAACCTACGCCTCCTCGCTCCAGCGATGCAGCGGAAGCAACAACTCTTTCTCCACAAAAGCCACCGGAAACATGTATCGCGCTAGTCCAAGACCATGGGGGATAAACTAGAGGGGGAGAGAGATCCTTCACGAGGAGGTGTGAGTGTGAGAGAGGGAGAGGGGGGCTTTATATAGGAGGGAGGGGGGCACCCCAAGTGGGTGGCCGGCTCATGGGGGCTGCCCCTCCCCTCCTTACATTCATGTGGGTGGAGCTCCCACTCACATTTAGCCCCTTCATTTCTTCACTCAAAACCCCACTAAAAAATCCCATTAAATTTCCACCAAATTTTATGCAATCTCTCTTTAAATAAAACTCCTTTTATTTATTCAGAATTTTGTTAAGTACAATAATGGACAAACATTCACATAAAACCCCTTGCTAGTATTTTATTTCACATGCAGAAACACTTTCAGCAATTTCACCCAAAACAGTTCCGGTGTCTAGTGAAATAAATTCCTGCGCTTTGTAAATCTTTTCGTCTAGAAACTATTTGTTCCAAATGGTGTCGGTGTATCTTAAGTGTGTCACCCTACGGTTCGCGAATAGTGCGGACATGATCAAGACCCCTCTCAGATCAATAATCAGAAGCGGGACCTGGAGATCCATACTGACTCCCACACATTCAACGGCGACTTCTAGTGATCATGAGAACCTTTTAAGCTAGAATCTTAATCCCTTTGTCTCGCGATATATTACATGTTCGAGATTCGATCATCGGTATCTCCATACCTAGTTTGATCTCATTACCGACATGTACTCTTTTCTCGTTCCTGTGATATAACATTCTAGTGATCAAATCACTTGCTTGCAAGCTAACTAATGTGATATCACCGAGAGGGCCCAAAGTATATCTCTCCGTCATCGGGATGGAAAAATTCCACTCTTGATCCATGAGCCTCAACATAACACCTTCATAGCATTGAACCCATCTTTATAGTCACCCTGTTACGGTGTGAAGTTTGATGTTATCAAGATACTCATCTAGTGTTAGTGATTGACATGATCTCATGGTCTAAGGATTAGGATTACTTCGTATGATGTTGTAGCATTATAAACACAATGACTTTGGTCGTAATGCTATACTTCGGATGAATGTTCATCACACCATTCCAATAATATTGTGACCTCGTTATTAACAACATCCAATATCTAAGATCAGGAACCTTGATCATCTTGTCAATCAATGAGCCAGTTTATAAGCGAGGCATAACTAGGAACTTTCTGTTTGTTTATTAAACATACGTGTATTAACGTTTCCATATTAATACAATTATAGCATGCAAAATAAACATATATCATATACTTGGAATATGCATAATAACAATTTATTATTGCCTCTCAGGACATATTCCCTTCAACCGAGTACACATACCATCTAAAGAGAGAGAGATCAAACACAAATCATAAATCTATCATAGACTGGCTAGTCATACGGACACAAGAATAGATCATATTTATTGCAAGTTCATAATAGTATTAGGGTTTCTTCATATCCCGAAGAACAAGGGAACTACTCACACATGGAAGCAATCAACAACATCATCATAATCAAATGGATGTATAAAAGTACGGAGGTAGATCTAATGAAAACCATAATTGAATCTGGAATGACAACAAGATCTAATAGATGAGAGATGGGGGTAGTGATGGTGATGGAAATGGAGAGGTTGATGGTGAAGGGGATGATGCGATGTCCTCCAATGATCCGTAAAGCATCTATGATTTGACCCCATCCAAGTTCCTCCTTCAGATCCCTTTCAGTTGTGGTTTTTGTGGTTTCTGGTGGCTGTCAATGTCGGATCATCCTCTTGTCTTTACCAGGAGAAAGTATTTGACGAGGAGGATGCGTTAACATATAGTACGGGCGACCGGCACGGGCAGGCTTTGCCCGTACCACTGGCCGTTATTGGTGCTGATCGCCTCTCCTCGTTTGGTATTCCCTCTGGTGCGAAGGTTGATACGTCGTAAACGTATCTATAATTTTTGATGTTCCATGCTTGTTTAGTAATCCACTTTTCTATGTTTTGTCTACACTTTGAGGTATTTTTATACACTATCTGGAACTAACCGATTGACAAGATGCCATAGTGCCAGTTGCCTGTTTTCTGCTGTTTTTGGTTTCAGAAAGCTAAAAAATGAATATTCTTGGAATTGGACGGGACAAAAGCCAAAGTTCATATATTTCCCTGAACGATACGGAAAATCGAAGACAAGACGGAGGAGGACACCAGGGTGGCCACACCCTAGGTGGGTGCAGGGCCCACCCTGGCTGCACCCATAGGGGGTGTGGGCCCCCTGGCCCTCCAGCGACCTTGCCTCCTTCGCCTATAAGAAGCCTCCGACCCAAAAATCCTAAATAATCGACCAGAAAGCCAAGAAAAGTTCCGCTGCGCTGCCGCCACCGAAGGGGAGATTCGGGGGACAGGAAGTCTCTATTCTGGCACCCTGCCGGGACGGGGAAGTGCCCCCGGAGCCATCTCCATCGATCTCCACCACCATCTCCATTGTCGTTGCTGATTCCCATGATGAGGAGGGAGTAGTTCTTCCTCGAGGCTAAGGGCTCTACCGGTATCCATGTGTTCATCTCTCTCTCTATGCATGATCTTGTTGTGGTCATGAGCTTTGTAATCAAGTAGATCTACTCTATTACTCAAGTGCTTCAATAGATCTCTGCTCTACCCATGTGTGTGAAAGTGACAGCGTGCATGCCATGGTGGCACTTAGGCTAGAGTCTACATAAATACTCATCATGCTTTAATAGATCTATGCTTTTCCCCACGTGTGTGAAAGTGACAGTGAGCACGCCGTGTGTGGCACTTAAGCTAGACCACATATATATTTGTTATGAGTTATATTTGGAGTTGTATGTCTTTATGAAATTGTGGTGTTTGTTGGAACCATCTAGCGCTCAAGGTGACAGTGTGGGATTATCTAGATTGGGGAAGGCCCTACCGTGGATTAGAGTATCCAACCGGAGAGTAGTTAAGGGTAGTATCATTAGGAGAAGATATTTATATGAGAGAGTGTTCACTAGTGAAAGTATGACCCCTAGGCCTTGTTTTTAAACATTGAAACACCGTTTGCATCTAGATCTGTTGCATGTTTGCTTGCTTCCATCTTTATTTCAGTTTGCCTTTAGTTTCCCCCACGTCAAAAACAAGTCAGAAGCTCTTTTCTGGCACCGTTACCACTTGTATTTCACTATCTCTTCGCCGAACTAGTGCACCTATACACCTGACAAGTGTATTGGGTGTGTTGGGGACACAAGATACTTCTTGTATCTTGATTGTAGGGTTGCTTGAGAGGGAATACCTTTGACCACTTCCTCCCTGAGTTTGATAAACCTTGGGTAATCCACTTAAGGGAAACTTGCTGCTGTTCTACAAACCTCTGCACTTGGAGGCCCAACAACTATCTACAAGAATAGAAGTGCATAGACATCAAGCTATTTTCTGGCACCGTTGCCGGGGAAGTAAGGTAAAAGGTACTCACATCCTCTTGGTGTGTGAGTGCTCAAAATTATTTCCTTTAGATTATGCAATTTTGTCTTTTTGTTTATTGATTTCACTAGTTAGGCTTAATGGAAAACAACAACAAAATTAGAGAGCTTTTTAGTATTTTTCCTAAGTTAGAACTTGAGTGGTTTGAAAAGAAAATTTAAAAACCTATGGAACTTTCTTTGCATGCTAATAGCAATGTTATTAGTATGAATTTTTTGAACACCATTGTTACTGATGGTATGAAAACTTCTAAGCTTGGGGAAGCTAGTTTTTATGAGAAAGATCTTTTTAGTTCCCCAGCTTTAGGGAAGAAAATTTGCTCTGATGATACTTTATCTCCCATATGTGGTAATTCTAATGATACTTGTGATATTTTAAATCCACATACTGAAAGTGTCCCTTTTAAAATACCTATTGAAATTGTTGAACGTTTTATGAATAACTGCTATTTTGGAGATGGAACTATCCATCCTAGTGATCATTTACTCTTTATACATGAATTATGCGAGTTGTTCAAGTGTGCAGGTATTAGACCAATTTAAGAGGAAGCTATTCCCTTTCTCACTTAGGGACAAAGCAAGGGAGTGGTATGAGCTACTAGATGATCCTCATCATTTGGAGTGGAAGGAACTTGAATCTCTCTTTTACTCAAAATTTTATCCTTCTCATGAAATTCATAAAGATAGGAATTATATTTATAATTTTCACCCTCATGATGGATAAAGTATTGCCCAAGCTTGGGGAAGATTAAAGTCACTAATTCTCAAATGTCCCATTCATGAGCTTCCCAGTAATATTATTATCAATAATTTTTATGCAAGGATTTTAGGACATTACAAGGACTATCTAGATATCTGTTCAGGGGGATCCTTCACAAGTAATACGGTCAAAGCTAAGTGGGATCTTCTTGAAACAATTCAAAGCAATACCGAAGATTGGGATAACAACAAAGGTAAAGAACCAAGTATAAACTATGAGTATGATTGCATTAAGTCTTTCGCTGAAACTGTTGATTTTCAAGAGCTTAGTGCTAAATATGGTCTTAATCCTCAAATTCTTGTTAGATATTATAGAGCCTTTGGTTCCCATATTAATGCTCCTAACTAAAAATGGGACATGTATCATGAACCTTTTAAAGACACTTGCATGGAAAATGAAAATGTTATTAATGATTGCAATAAACATGCTCAAACTTTTGAAAGTACTATTTCTTATAAGCATGTTAATTTTTGTGGTATGCATAGACCTTGTGAGAATAATCAAATGGAAGAATAATATTGTATCACCCACTAGATTGGAAAAACCAGAACATGGTATAAGGCTCTAAATAATCTTGGTAAAAAAATTGTTCCCTCTACCCTTTTATTTGTGAACTCTTCTATGAAGTGGGTCATTTAAATTTTCAATGCTTAGGCCATAATAATAACCTTTCTAATCCAATGAGTACTGCAAGCTTGTATTGTGATAACATGATCACTGATAATCAACATGATGAACTTCATTGTTTTTGGGGTGTGAAGAGTTATCAAGAAAAACTTCTTTGGTAGACATGATTGATTTTGGTATGAATTGCGTCTTGCAAGGGTGTCATCTTTATTGTGTTGATAATTGCCACGCGAATACTTACACACAAAATCTTATAGAAGATGATATTTTACCAAAATATGATAGGACTAATATGAGTTTTGTTCTTATTAATGAAAAGGAGGAATCCTCCAAAGTTTCTTCTATTGTCTCTAACAATAAACTAGGGTATGTGGAGAAGCTTCCTTTCAAGCCGCTCCCTTCTAAAGAGGAGGAGAAGAAGAGGAGTAGAAGGAGAGAGGAAACAGTATCTTCCCCTAAGCATGTTGCTCCTGTCATAGTTTTTGCTGATGAGTCTAAACTAGATGTTGTTCATATGCCTGTTACATATATTAGTGATCATGATTGGGAAAAGCACACTACTTTTGATATTGAAAATCTCTTTGGTACCAATTCTGAAAATGATAATATTTATAATTGTTGTGCTATTAGTGCTATCCATGTTCCTTCCAATGATGATATGTTTACAAATGAACACACTTGTGAAGATAGCTATTCTATTGCTTATGATGATACTATACCTCCAATGTATGATGATTGCAATGATGATTATGATATTTTCAATCCACCTACTATTGAGGAGAAAATTGATTGTGATTACAATATGCCTCCTATATTTGATGATTATGGTGATGAGAATAACAATGATAGCTCTAACATCCCAGCATTAGAGCTTAGAAATAAGCTGAACCCAGATGTGTGCATTGCATTCATGCATAGAAAATCCGAATAATTTTCGCGCTTTTAAATTAAAACTTGTCAAAGTAATTGGAGCTTCTCTCAACTTGATGGAATTGAAGTAGATCATCAAGTTGACTGTGATAAGTTTCAATATGACCCCTGCTAAAACCTTATTTGGGTAAACATGATTTGATCTAAGGGTAGATCAAATATAATAAAATGTTACTCATAATACATTACTTAAATGATTAATATATGATCCTTAAGGGATACTATCATAATATTCAGCACAACAACTCATGAATGACAAGTTAAGATTAGAACTTAAGTAATAAGAATGTAATGACTAATCCTGACCTATTTTATTCTTGTCTATTCTTATTATGAATATCATGGTAATACTTAACCTTAACTCTTTAGTTAGTTTGAGTAGGAAAGAAACCAAGTCAAGATCATTCACCATATCCCTTTCTTTTCATACCAATCCTTATCATCTCTATGGAGCTATATTACAATATATGTTGTTCATCAATGTTGAGAAATCAACTATTGATTCACCGGTTCTCAATCTATCAACTCTTGACCATATCATAGTTTACACTTAAGTGCTTATAAAGAAACAACTAAGGAAAGGTATATGTTAATGCTAGATTCAAATATCATCTATAGGATGGGAGTGTTAGAAGTAAATTAGATCAACAGGACTAAATGTGGAGTTAAATCACTCCTGAATGAATAGAAGAGTAATTTATAACCTATAATTATATGGTAGTAAAGAAGATTACTAGGATGAACCCTGAAGATAGTTTCCAGAATTAATTCTATTGGATCAAGGGGGCATAGTCCATGAATCCAGCCTTAATCCAATATGAGATACTAAGAAGATAATTCCAATACAATTGAAAAGTGGTATTGATGAAGCCTTGATTAGCCAAATTGGAAATTTAAGCTATAAATGATCAAAGGATTATAATGATCATGCCTTGCTCACTAGGATTGTCTACCTATGTCCAGTATAAGTGATATTGGTGGGTAGAACATGATTGAAAACCTAGTATAGATAAGTTATCCTAGAGTATTCATTACAAGCCACATTAATATAATGTGAGGTTGGAGTGTGAGTTATTAGAGTAAAGTAAAAGTAGGATGATATGAGTAAATCAAATCTAGTATAGCATAGAGTTATGGAAGAATAGGAATGGAGTTAGAAATAGCTACTTGTTGTATTGAAGGTTATCAACAGAAGAGTAGTTGATATATCCAAGTCTGATAGGTGAAGATCATGAAATGCTTTAGTACTAAACCCCTTTGGATTCATCCATGAGTTTAGTAGAATAATAGGTGGATAAGAATATTTTTATGAAGTAAAGCTCATCATGTTAACCATGATGATAGATAGGAAGAAGTAGTATATCTATGAAAGGAATTCCTTAATTAGAAGTCTAGAATTATGAAATATGGAAGATAGTAATTCTTAGTAAACAATCAACTTTAACTCTTAAACCAAGTATAATATCCATTTCATGTTATGAATTCCTCGTCTTATATCTATATCACTTAATAGGAATATTTTCCTATAGCAAATTACATAAGCACATCTCTGGCAATTCCAATTATCATAATTATATGTGCTTAGGAGTATCTTTATCAATTCTTTTATATAAAACATTTTAGATATAACTTTCTATTTTAAAAGGTGATGTCATCAAATATCACAGATAGAAGACAATATGCTTAGTTATTAAATCTTTACTCACATCAACACAAGAATAGAAGTAAAATTAGAACCCTAAATCTTAGGTTAAGTATTTGCAATTCAAACCCTAACTTCTATGTTAGTTATAATAAAATATATCCATTGTTATTTCCTGAATTCATGGGAATAATATTAATCATGTTAATTCCCTAAAAACTCTATTTATCAAATAAAAATAAAAGATCACCATATAAAAATCTCCTAAATATTATGAGTTAATGAGTATCAAATCTCATGAGTTAATAATAGTGCATCCTATAATAATTTTATGGATATTAGCTCAATTAAATGTATATTAAAGCCTAACAAATAATAATAGGAAAAGTATATACATAAAGAAAATAAAGAAACATAACATTATACAATAAAAGTTCACAAATGATACTAAATACATTTTAGTATTACTACAATTATCCAGCAAATTAATTCTACTAAGAAAAGTTCAAATTAAAGATTATATACAAATCTTAAAAAGAAAACACAAAATAGAAAAAAAAGAAAACAAAACCTGGCCGTGGCCCAACTTCCCTCTTCTTACCTATCGCCCATGTGCAGCCCACAAAAGCCCATCAGCCAGCCCAGCTCGTTCTCTTCTGTGACTGACGAGTGGGACCAAAGGAGGATTGCGGGTTGCGAGAAAAGAAGTGCCAGGGGTTTTTCTGTAAAATCGACTTCGTCGTCTACCTCGCCTACTGGAAGCAGCTCGCTGGCCAGGAGCTCCGCCGTCGATGGACCGCCACGCTGTGATGCGTGCTACCGCTCCTGGAAGGAAGGGATAAGAGCGCCACGACGCCGTCTGCTCGTCCTCATCCCCATTTACCCCTCTGTAGCTCTCTCTCTCTCTCTCAATTTCTTCTTCTGAACCAAGAACCCTAGCTCGGAGGTGAGCTGGTGCCGGCGATTCCGTGCTCACCTCGGACAGATAAGACCATGGTGGAGACCGCTGTGCTCCTCTCGTTCGTTTGCCCCAACTCACACTAGCGAAGGAGGCGTGAATCAACCCAATCGCACCCTCAGTTCCCAGCGCTGTTCGTCGACCTCACCGTCGTCTCCAACCTCGCCTCGCCCTATCGACCACACCATCGTGTTCCTGGTGAGTCACTGAATCTCCTCGTATGTGTAGATGCTTCGTTTGCTTCCTAAATCCACGCCACCATGATCACCCGCAAGCACCGCCGCATGATCTCGTCGCCGATCGTCCTCCGGTGATGTAGAGGTCCCAACCTTTAATAAGGTAGAGATCCCTGTGTTTACAATGCTAGTCCCTGGATCAATAGCTAGAATCCACAATTAAGATGTAATATCAAGAAACAAAGGTCATATTACAACTTTATAACCAGGAATAAAGTAATTCATTACATCTTACATAGCTCATTTGGCTATCTCATTACAATGTAGTAGAAATAATTATATAGCATGGAGTCCTTCATCTTCAAAGTGCCACAGGCAATCATGTTGGTTGTAGACTTGTAATCCTAATCAACACACTTCACTAACATCAAACAAACCTGCAACATAATAAGTTACAGCCACAAGGGTCAATACATTTGAATTGTATTGGCAAGTGATACTATGGTAGAATAGTGGTATCTATCATCTATATGCATTTGGCTAAGTGGAGCTTAGGCTTGCTTTGCTCAAAATAGATTTTCCTTATCATTTGAAAACACTAAGTTTTTGTTTGTGAAAATCGACCAAGGCATCAACAAATTGACATTAGTGATCCTTTAACCCTTGTTCAACCACAAGTTTTTAACTTAGAAATTGGGACGAGGAGATTCTTGATAGCTTCCATGTCTTGATTATCAAATTGTCCATTGCCGGGGACACGGCTAAGTACTTAGATTTTACACTCTCGAGAGGTGGTGCACTTTCCCCACAAGACTTGACATGCATCGAGACAAGATCTTTCAGAAGCCTTCCCTTAGACCAGAATGGACGCGTTCCCAAACCTAACATCCCCTACCACCAACTGTCCATTTGGCTAAGTTATTGCAACCTATATGATCCAGGCAGAGCCCATAATGCCAAGTGGCTGCACTTGAAGCTTCTCAACATTTTACATCTCAAATCTCTTTGTTCCTGGGTGGCATTCCACAAGTGAGATACACAGGGTAAACCATTGAAAAATGGGCCCTGGTAACCACTCAACAAAAATCCAACCAAGCAATTACTATTCCACCTAGGTGTTTCATTCACTTAGTTGTTTTATTAAACAAAACACAAGTCCTTGACTTAGAAATATTCCATAGCATGAATATAATCCACCCTTGTTTTCTACTATCTAGACTAAGCATGATAGTAGTAGGAATTCTTAACTTAGAAAAATTCTACTAAGGTTTCATCTACTAGGATTTCCCTTGGCATAGTTAACACTTAGAAAATTCCATGCAAGTCCTACTTAGAAATATCACGAATGCATAGTGAAAATAATGGGACAAAAGTATGAAGCACCACTTGCCTTTTTGGTAAAGAATATAAGTTCACTCCTTGATCTTGCAATAGTCACACTCTTCAAATTTCACTACAATTCATCAAGGCACAAATTCAATCTACCATTCAAGCAATTCATAACATAGAATAATAAAAACAAAGCAATGCATGCAAGCATGCCAAAGATTGTTTTATTTGTAAAAGTGGTTTATAATAGGTTATAAACATTTTAAAACACTTATTGGTCATTTATAAATGTGGTAAAACCATTTGATATCAAGTTAGTGAAAATGGCCACTTTAAGTCATTTTTGTTTTGCTAGAAATGGTTCAAATCAAAGTAATATTTTCTAGTGTTTGACAAATATATTTTTAAACACAAGTGTTTAATATTAAAACCATTTGCAAAAGGTTTTACCTATAAACCATTTTTATACCAAAGCAATATTTTATTTTGTTGGAAATGCCTTTGAACAAAGTAATAATCTTTACTAGGGTTTACCAAATATATTTTTAAATCCTAAAACTTGGTGTTTAGGGTCAGAGAGTTTAATCCAAACCATTTTCAAAAGGTTTTACTCAAAAAGTATTTTTAAAACATAAACAATATTTTTATTTAACTAGAAATGCTTTTATTTAAAGATTTATTCTTTAGCTTCACAAAATATACTTTTAAATCTACATGTTGGTTTCTATGGTCAGTAGGTTCAAAGCAAACCATTTACCAAAGATTTTACCCTAAAAACATTTTTAGAATAAATTTTATACACAAAATATGCCTACAAAAGTTTCTGCAAAAACAACTAATTTTCCAGAAGCAATTCATTAAACAAAGTGCATGGTTGGATATAACTATTTTTTCTGATTCTATTGATGTAGATTTAAAGTTATTATTTTTGCAAAATCTAACATCTAATAGAATGTTTCTGTTTTTAAATCTAAACATGTGCCACATGTCGTGTTTTTATTGGACGGTACCGGTTCGCACGGATCGCACTACATGAAGCGTTGGATCTAACTAGCATCCTACGACACAGATCAAAACTTACCCCTTCGGTTAAGTTTCTATCGCGTCCACAGGATCTAAATCGAACAGTGCACGGATGATTGACCAGAGATGGGCGACGCGTGACGGTGGCTGGCGGCGGCACGCTCAGACGGAGGAGTTGCTGGTGATTAAAGAAGCAAGAGAGGACGTGAAGTGGCTCACCGAGTTCGCCGTGGCGATTAGATGCTCAAGGTAGTCTCCTTTGGCCGAGGGGTGCATGAGGTCGTCGTGGATTGCTCACCGGAGATGCCTACTGGCTCGGGTACGCGCGGTCGTTGTCGGAGGCGACGCTAGATGGCACGCGAATACAAGAGGAGAACGACGTTAGACGCGCAAGGAAGAGGAGAGTGCGAGAGCGTCAACTAGAGGTAAAGGGGTGGTCAGAGATTACCAGGGGGCGTCGCCGGAGTTGGAGCAGGAGGCGGTGTCATTCAGTCTTGGTCGTTGCCGATGCTGCGGAGCACGCGCGGTTGAACTGGAGCTACTGGGAGATGCATACAGGAGAGGGGAGCAGGCTCGAGTGGTCGAGGGGGCAAGGCGGGGGTGCTGCCGGAATTTGAGCGGAGGCTCGTCAGAGCAGAGGATGGTTTTGGGAAAAATCGGAGCGGCCTAGTGGCGTTCGTGGAGTGGGATCTGGGGGGAAAGATAGAGCAGACACGGGCGATTAAGTACGCAAGATCAGGGGGAGGAATTACTGGCACATTGATTCGAATTCAAGCGGGTTTTAATCGACCAGAAACAGCCAGCAAGATTTGGGGATGAAGGGGTCGCGAGGTTGATGACGACGACGGGGCAGTGGGGCTATGCTGTCAGCGAGAGAGAGAGAGGTGCGATGGGGTCACGTAGTCAGCGAGTGAGCGGGTTGGGTTTGTGGTGAGTCGGGGGGGGGGGGGGGAAGAGGAGGTGGGCTCGCTGGGCTTAGTGGGCTAGCTGGGTTGGGCTGGCTTCTTTTCCTCTTTTTTTGTTCTGTTTCTTTTAATCTGTTTTGAATTTGTTCAAAACAATTCCAACAACCATTTGAATTCAAATATTTACCAAACTTTCAGTAAGTTTTAATGCTGTTTAAACATGTATTTTAAAGTCCATTTTAGAGTAATTATTTTAAACATGGTTTGTTATTTATTTTAAATAGACATTTTGTCTTTATTAAATGGGATTTTAAATATGATTCTAATCCATATTATTTATTCAAATGATTTAACTTTCTGTTTTAAATTCAAATATTTATCAAACCCTTTTTAGTAAGTTTTATTTATTCAATAGGATGTTAAATAATTCTTTTTGAATTATTCAAAGTATTTTAATATGATTTATTAATCATTTAAATTGGGTAGATTGTCTTTATTCAAATCAAATATGGTTTTAATCCCACATAAATTTTATTCAAATAATTCTCTGATTCCATTTAAGTTAATTAAACAACTTTTATTCCACTTGGGCATAGTCTAATTATTATTTTCCCATGAGTTAATTAATCACTTACTTTAGGGATTTTGTCATTATTAGAATATAATTAGAATAGGGTTTAATTCCACTTATTTTTATTTTGAATATTCTTTATCCCTTTATTTTATTTGGATTATCTTTATCTCATTTGCTTATGGATTTGGCCAAGATTTAATTTGGCTTTTTAAACATCCTTTATTTATTTATTTCTTTCTTTATCTTATAAAATCCATATTTTTTTATTTATAGATCCAAGATTGGCGATTCTGTAGGGTTCGCAACATAGAAAACAAAAAATTTCCTACGATGGGAACTATGTACCAAGATCTATCTACTAGATACAAACAACGGGCGAATGTATATCCGTAGAGAACATACCCTTGAAGACCGACAAAGCTTAACGAGTTCAACTCGTGGTTGATGTAGACGATCTCTTGCCGATCTCAAGATCGAGAGGAAGTCCAGCGCCGCAAAGCAGCAGCGCATCTGTTCTCGCACACACGTATAAGACACCGGGCAACCTCCGCCTCCTCGCTCCAGCGATGCAGCGGAAGCACAACCCTTTCTTGCCGAATAGCCACCGGGAACATGTATCTCGCTAGTCCGAGACCATGGGGGATAAATTCTAGAGGGGGAGAGAGATCCTTCACGAGGAGGTGTGAGAGACAAGTGAGAGGAGGGGTTCCTTTTATAGGAGGAGGGGGGCACCCAAGGGGGTGGCCGCCGGCCATGGGGGCTGCCCCCTCCCCTCCTTCATTCATGTGGGTGGACACTCCACTCACAAAATGTCCTTTAAATCCCCTCCACTCAAAAGTCCACTCAAATTCCCATTAAATTTCCACCAAATTTAATGCAAACTCTCATTAAATAAAAGTCTTTTATTTTATTCAGAATTTTGTCAATTACTTTAATGACAAACATTCACAAATAACCCCTTGCTAGAATTCCATTTCACATGCATAACCACTTTATGCAATTTCACCCGAAAACCTGTTTCGGTATCTAGTGAAATAAATTCCTGCGCTTGTTTATTCTTTCGGCATGAAATATTTGCTCCAACTGGATGTCAGTGTCCATTAAGTGTGTCACCCTACGGTTTGCGAATAATGCGGACATGATCGAGACCCTTCTCCGATCAATAATCAGTAGCGGGACCTGGAGATCCATACCGACTCCCACACATTCAACGATGACTTTTCCTGTGATCGTCGGAACCTTTTACGCTTGTATCTTAATCCCTTTGTTTCACGATATATTACATGTCCGAGATTCGATCATCGGTATCTCCATACCTAGTTTGATCTCGTTATTGACATGCACTCTTTTCTCGTTCCCGTGATATAACATTCTAGTGATTAAATCACTTGCTTGCAAGCTAACCAATGTGATATCATCGAGAGGGCCCAGCATATCTATCCGTCATCGGGATGAACAAATTCCACTCTTGATCCATGATTCACAACATAACACTTTAGTAGCTTTGAAGCCATCTTTATAATCACCCAGTTACGGAGTGACGTTTGATGTCAACAAGAAACTCTTCCGGTGTTAGTGATTGGCATGATCTCATGGTCTAAGGATTAGGACTACTTCGTAGTTTGTTTATAGCAATATAAACTCAATGACTTTGATCGTAATGCTATACTTCGGATGAATGTTCATCACACCATTACACTAATGTTGTGATCTCGTTATTAACAACATCCAATGTCTATGATCAGGAAACCGTGATCATCTTGTTAATCAACGAACTAGTTTATGAGAGAGGCATAACTAGGAACTTTCTGTTTGTTTATTAAACACACATGTATTAATGTTTCCGTATTAATACAATTATAGCATGCAAAATAAACATCTATCATATACTTGGAATACACATAATAAACATTTTATTATTGCCTCTCAGGGCATATTCCCTTCAGTCTCCCACTTGCACTAGAGACAATAATCTAGTTACATTGTGATGTATCTAACACCCATGGAGTTCTGGTGTAGATCATGTTTTGCTCTAGGGAGAGTTTTAGCCAACGGATCTGCTACATTGAGATCCGTATGTACTTTACAAATCTTTATATCTCCATCCTTGACATGCTCGCGGATGGAGTGAAACCGGCGCTTAATATGCTTGGAATGCTTGTGAGTCCTTGGCTCTTTGGCATTGGCAATGGCACCATTGTTGTCACAATAGATCACCATTGGGTCCAACGCGTCTGCAACCACAGCTAGTTCGGATATGAACTCCTTCATCCAAACTGCTTCCTGAGCCGCTTCTGAAGCAGCAACATATTCGCCCTCCATTGTTGATCCCGCCACCACAGGTTGTTTGGAGCTCCTCCAACTAACCGCTCCGCCATTCATGAGAAATACGTATCCGGATTGAGACTTATAGTCATCCGGATCGGTGTCAAAGCTAGCGTCGACATAACACTTAGCGACGAGCTCTTCTTCACCTCCGTATACAAGAAACATATCCTTAGTTCTTCGCAAGTACTTAAGGATATTCTTGACCGCTTTCCAGTGTTCTGAACCTGGATCCGATTGGTACCTACTAGTCAAACTAATAGCATGTGCCACATCCGGTCTTGTACATAGCATGGCGTACATTATAGAGCCTATGGCTGAAGCATAGGGGACCTTGTCCATTATCTCTCTTTCTTCCGCCGAAGCTGGACTTTGAGTCTTACTCAATGTCGTGCCTTGTGTCATAGGTAAGAACCCCTTCTTACTATCTTCCATTTTAAACTTCTTTAAAATCTTATCAAGGTATGTACTTTGCGATAGCCCTATTAGGCGCCTAGATCTATCTCTATAGATCTTTATGCCTAATATGTATGACGCTTCACCTAGGCCCTTCATTGAAAATTTGCTGTTTAGATAACTTTTAACACCGTTTAAAAGATCTATATCA
Source organism: Avena sativa (assembly GCA_916181665.1). Lineage (NCBI taxonomy): Eukaryota > Viridiplantae > Streptophyta > Magnoliopsida > Poales > Poaceae > Avena > Avena sativa. The sequence continues at coordinate 364,110,502 of OV702297.1, read as the reverse complement.
TTTCCGATCAATAATATGTCATCCACATATAATATCAGAAATGCCACATTGCTCCCACTCACTTTCTTGTAAATACAAGCTTCTCCATAAGTTTGGACAAATCCAAACTCTTTGATCACCTCATCAAAGCGGAGATTCCAACTTCGTGATGCTTGCTTTAATCCATAGATGGATCGCTGAAGCTTGCACACCTTGTTAGCATCCTTAGGATCAACAAAACCCTTTGGTTGTATCATATACAACTCTTCTTCAATATTACCATTGAGAAACGCGGTTTTGACATCCATCTGCCATATCTCATAATCGAAATATGCAGCAATTGCTAACATAATCCTAACTGACTTTAGCATCGCTACGGGAGAGAATGTCTCATCGTAGTCAACTCCTTGAATTTGTCGAAACCCCTTTGCGACAAGTCGAGCTTTATAGACGGTTACATTACCATCAGCATCAGTTTTCCTTTTGAAAATCCATTTGTTCTCCACGGCCTTTCGGTCGTGAGGTAAGTCCACCAAGTTCCAAACTTGATTTTCATACATGGATTCCATCTCGGATTTCATGGCTTCTAACCATTTGTTGGAATCCGGGCTCATCATCGCTTCTTCATACGTTGCAGGGTCATCATTTTCATCAACCATGAAATTCATGACAGGATTTCCGTACAGCTCGGGAGTTGCACGCGTCCTGCTTGACCTGCGAGGTTAGGTAGTACTCTCTTTCGGAGTTTCATGATCATTATCATTATTTCCCTCTTCAACAGGTGGAGCCAACTCCGGAACAACTTCCGGCGCTGTGCTACTCGCCATACTTTGAAGAGAAGGTTCAATAACCTCTTCGAGTTCTACCTTCCGACTACTCACACCTTTCGCGAGAAACTCTCTCTCAAGAAAGGATCCATTCTTGGCAACAAAAACCTTGCCCTCGGATCTGTGATAGAAGGAATACCCAATAGTTTCCTTAGGCTATCCTATGAAGACGCATTTTTCCGCTTTGGGTTCGAGTTTATCCGGTTGAAGTTTCTTCACATAAACATCGCATCCCCAAACTTTAAGAAATGACAGCTTAGGTTTGTTTCCAAACCACAATTCATACGGTGTCTTTTCAACGGATTTAGATGGTGCCCGATTTAAAGTGAATGCAGCAGTTTCTAGTGCATAGCCCCAAAATGACAATGGCATGTCCGTCAGAGACATCATAGATCGAACCATATCTAATAAAGTACGATTACGACGTTCTGACACACCATTTTGCTGTGGTGTTCCGGCAGGTGTGAGTTGTGAAACAATTCCACACTCTTTCATGTGAGTGCTAAACTCGTAACTTAGATACTCACCTCCACGGTCGGACCGTAGAAATTTGATCTTTCTATTACGATGATTTTCCACTTCATTCTGAAATTCCTTGAACTTTTCAAAGGTTTCAGACTTGTGTTTCATCAAGTAGATATAACCGTATCTACTCAAATCATCCGTGAAAGTAACAAAATAACGATATCCACCTCGCGCCGACACACTCATTGGACCACATACATTAGAATGTATGATTTCCGATAAATCTGTTGCCCGTTCCATTGAACCGGAAAACGGCGTTCTAGTAATCTTGCCCATAAGGCATGGCTCACATGTATCAAATGATTCATAATCAAGTGATTCCAAAAGTCCATCCGAATGGAGCTTCTTAATGCGTTTAACGCCAATATGACCTAGACGGCAGTGCCACATATATGCGGATATATCATCATTTAGTTTAATCCTTTTAGCATCAACATTATGAATATGTGTAACATTATTATCGAGATCCAAAAGAAATAAACCATTCATCATCGGTGCATGACCATAAAAGATTTCATTCATATAAATGGAACAACCATTGTTCTCGGATTTAAATGAATTACCACTCCGCATCAAACACGATCCAGATACAATGTTCATGCTTAGTGCAGGCACCAGATAACAATTATTCAAGTTTATAACTAATCCCGACGGCAAGTGGAGAGGCAGCGTTCCGACGGCGATCACATCAACGCTTGATCCATTGCCGACATGCATCTTGACCTCACCCCTTGCTAGCGGTCGCTTGTTCCGCAGCCCCTGTAAATATTAGGAACTGAACCGGTATCAAATACCCAGGTGCTACTGCGAGCACTAGTCAAGTACACATCAATAACATGTATATCATATATACCTTTGTTTGCCTTGCCGACCTTCTTGTCTGCCAGATACTTGGGGCAGTTGCGCTTCCAGTGGCCAGTCCCCTTACAATAGTAACACTCGGTATCAGACTTAGGTCCAACTCGGGGTTTCTTTCCAGGCGCGGCAACCGGCTTGCCGCCCTTACTTCCCTTCCGTTTTCCCTTCTTGTCTTTCTTGAAACCAGTGTTCCTACTGATCATCAACACTTGATGTTCCTTTTTGATCTCCACTTCTGCAGTTTTAAGCATTGACAGAAGCTCGGGGAGAGACTTCTTCATGCCTTGCATATTATAGTTCATCACGAAGCTCTTATAGCTAGGTGGCAGAGACTGCAGAACACGATGGATTCCTAAGTCAATGGGAATCGATATTCCCAAGGACACAAGCTTATCGGCGTAACCCGACATCTTGAGTACATGCTCACTAACGGAGCTGTGCTCTTCCATCATGCAGCTAAAGAACTTTTCTGAAGCGTTGTAGCTCTCTACAGCAGCATGTGTGTCGAAAATCATTTTCAACTCACCCATTGTATCAAATGCATTGCCATTTTCGAAACGCTTTCGAAGTTCCGGCTCTAGCCCATACAATATGCCGCAATGAACTAAGTTGTGGTCCTCCTGACGAGTCTGATAGACATTCTTCTCCTCGTCAGGGGCATCATCAAAAGGTGGGGGGCCTAACGGCGCTTCTAGCACATATTGCTTTTGTGCAGCAGAGAGGAGAATCCTCAAATTCATGGCCCATTCGGTAAAGTTGCTACCGTTCGTTGCAAGTTTCTCTTTCTCCATGAACACATTGAAATTAAAAGCAGGTGGTGCCATCTACAACAGAATTTGTAAAATTTAGACTAAGTGTATGATAGATTGAGTTCAACTAATCCATATTACGAATAAAATCCCACTCAAAAACGACATCCCTCGTGCCTTTTTGGTGATTACATGAACCAAATCCACTACACCAAGTCCGATCATCACGTGAGTCGGTGTAGCTTCAAAGGCGAGCATCAAATGGGCATCATATCAACTATATGACTCATGCTTAACCTTTCGGTCCGTGTTCCGAGGCCATGTCTGTACATGCTAGGCTCGCCAAGTTAGAACCTCAGTATTCGCGTGTGTAACTGTTTTACACCCGAAATATGGTCGTGGATCCAAGAACACCCGATCATCACGTGATGTCTTAGAGCGACGAGAACATAATCGGTGCATACTAAAGGAAGAACACATTCTTATCTTGATATTTAAAAGAGGGATCATCTTATTATGCTAACAAAGCGCTAAACAAGCAATATAAGATGCTATCAAACATCACATGTTTATTAGTGAAATGATATGGTTCCCGCATATGATCTCTATCATGTGCACCGTGGTATGATTACTATCATACCTATATGTGTAAGTCCAAGGTCTACGGAGATTACACGCTATGTGTGTTGTAAGAGTATCATCTCATACTTCTACTTACAACACTACCATATCATAACACTAGCCCAGCAACAATCTAAACTAGACGCCTCTAATTTATCCATTGCAAGTTTTACGTGGCTTAGGGCTTTCGAGATAGAACCGTTCTTACCTACGAACATGAACCACAACGAGGATAACCAAATTGTTGACAATTCGTTGCAAAATAGATATTGACTATAGTAGGAGAGACAGACACCCGCTAGCCACTTATGCAAACTAGTTGCATGTCAAGCGTGGAACAGGTCTCATGTGCGAGGACATGTAAAGTTTGTCCGGGCCGCTTCATCCCACTATGCCACCAATATCCAAAATTACAACAAAGGAGCAACAACATGATCATCATCGCCAACATACTCATATGTGTACTACCCGTGTAAAGTATCTACGCATAGATCCGGCTCTGATACCACTGTAGGGTTCGCAGCATAGAAAACAAAAATTTTCCTACGATGGGAACTATGTACCAAGATCTATCTACTAGATACAAATAACGGGCGGATGTATATCCGTAGAGAACATACCCTTGAAGACCGACAAAGCTTAACAAGTTCAACTCGTGGTTGATATAGATGATCTCTTGCTGATCTCAAGATCGAGAGGAAGTCCTAGCGCCGCAAAGCAGCAGCGCATCCGTGCTCGCACACACGTACAAGACACCAGGCAACCTCCGCCTCCTCGCTCCAGCGATGCAGCGGAAGCACAACCCTTTCTTACCGAATAGCCACCGGGAACATGTATCTCGCTAGTCCGAGACCATGGGGGATAAATTCTAGAGGGGGAGATAGATCCTTCACGAGGAGGTGTGAGAGACAAGTGAGAGGAGGGGGGCACCCAAGGGGGTGGACGCCGGACATGGGGGCTGCCCCCTCCCCTCCTTCATTCATGTGGGTGAACACTCCACTCACAAAATGTCCTTTAAATTCCCTCCACTCAAAAGTCCACTCAAATTCCCATTAAATTTCCACCAAATTTAATGCAAACTCTCATTAAATAAAAGTCTTTTATTTTATTCAGAATTTTGTCAATTACTTTAATAAAAAACATTCACAAATAACCCCTTGCTAGAATTCCATTTCACATGCATAACCACTTTATGCAATTTCACCCGAAAACCTGTTTCGGTATCTAGTGAAGTAAATTCCTGCGCTTGTTTATTCTTTCGGCATGAAACATTTGCTCCAACTGGATGCCAGTGTCCCTTAAGTGTGTCACCCTACGGTTCACGAATAATGCGGACATGATCGAGACCCTTCTCCGATCAATAATCAGTAGCGGAACCTGGAGATCCATACTGACTCCCACACATTCAACGATGACTTTTCCTGTGATTGTCGGAACCTTTTACGCTTGTATCTTAATCCGTTTGTTTCACGATATATTACATGTCCGAGATTCGATCATCGGTATCTCCATACCTAGTTTGATCTCGTTACTGACATGCACTCTTTTCTCGTTCCCGTGATATAACATTCTAGTGATCAAATCACTTGCTTGCAAGCTAACCAATGTGATATCACTGAGAGGGTCCAGAGAATATCTATCTGTCATCGGGATGAACAAATTCCACTCTTGATCCATGATTCACAACATAACACTTTAGTAGCTTTGAAGCCATCTTTATAATCACCCAGTTACGGAGTGACGTTTGATGTCAACAAGAAACTCTTCCGGTGTTAGTGATTGGCATGATCTCATGGTCTAAGGATTAGGACTACTTCGTAGTTTGATTATAGCAATATAAACTCAATGACTTTGATCGTAATGCTATACTTCGGATGAATGTTCATCACACCATTACACTAATGTTGTGATCTCGTTATTAACAACATCTAATGTCTATGATCAGGAAACCGTGATCATCTTGTTAATCAACAAACTAGTTTATGAGAGAGCCATAACTAGGAATTTTCTGTTTGTTTATTAAACACACATGTATTAACGTTTCCGTATTAATACAATTATAGCATGCAAAATAAACATCTATCATATACTTGGAATACACATAATAAACATTTTATTATTGCCTCTCAGGGCATATTCCCTTCAGATTCCAATTTGTAGAATTTTATTTAATACTTTTTTATCCTTTAAATCCCTTTAGGATTAACTTGCTCACAATTTGGTATGGATTTTAGATAGGTGCTTTATTAGCTTTAGAAATATTTCCTTTTACCATATTAAACTCACAAGTTTTTATCTATGGTTCCAAATTGAATAAAAACAATTTCTATGGTTTTATAATATTTTTATTTACCATTTTTGATTATTTATAAATGTTTGTTGACAAATTTTTATATGGATTAAATCCATAGTCTTTGAGATATCTTGGAAATGATTTTCTTCCATTAAGGTTTTGGGTTTTGGTTTATTTTTCCAAAGTGTTTAAACTTCAAGATTCCTTCATTGATGAATGCTTTCCACTTGTTTGAAATTTGTTGGATTCCATTTTATTCAAATTTGTTTAAGATGGGTTTTAAGTTTCCAAATTTAAACAAAAAGTTTCTTTTTACCCTAATTTTCAACATTTTTTTTTCACATTTCAAAAATTGGAAAATTTTGGGATGTGACAGGTGACAAAAATAGGGCGGCGCCACCACCAATAGGCCCCTCGGAATACCCTCTTTTCGACAAACCTAACCACAACCCCGCGCACGCACCAAATCATCTGATCCATCATCGATCTGAGAGGATCAAGTTCAGATGACGTCATGCCAACGTCACCCTCAGCCTAGTCAGCCAGTTTGATCCAGTCTTTGTCTCGCTTTGCAGATGACATGGTCTTAGGCCCACATGTCATTGTCTGGGAGTAGAATTAGGGTCGGTAATGAATAGATTTACTAATCTGAAGAGCTGAGGTGGTCACTGGCCCACTAGTCAGTGACTAGGACTAGGTGTGGGTGCGGTGTAAAAAGTTATTTCCTGTTTAAGAAAGAATAAAAGGTATAAATCCAAATATACATATCCAGAAATTAAATGAAATGATTAAATCTTGTTTAATTAATAACTTTTGTTTTATAATTCAAAAAACTATGTGTAATATATAAAATTTGCAGAAAAATAAAATCTATAACATAAAACTATTACTAAACATTATTATGTTAACAATTTAAATAATTATTATTTAATAAAGATTTTAAAGGTAATAAAACTTTGATTATTCCTATTTTAATAATGGGAAATGTTAAGAATATAAATAAATACCAAAAATCTTGGAAAAATAAAAACAATATTTTAAAACTATAATCAAGTATTATTATTTCACTTAATTAAATATTTATTATTTATTAAGTATTTATAAAGTAAGAAATCTTACAAAAACCATATCTTATTATTTATAAATCACAAAAATAAATATAATATACCAAAATGATCACAAAAAAGAATACATACATGTTAAAAATATAATAGTCCACTTTTGAGTTAAATAAAAATTCAAATACTTTAATAACTCAAATTTAAACTTATTTACTTAATTGATAATTCATATAAGGGTAAATAAAAATATTTCTAAAATTAACCAATTGAGTCTAATAAATAGTATTTTCTTCAACATTAATAATATGAAGTCAAAATAGTTTAACACATTTTAATTACAATCTTATTGAATTCTCCTCAACCATATGTGTGAAATATTTTCTAAAATGAATCCTTATCAAATATAAAATCTTCAAGAATAATTTGTAGTGAAATAAAACTTATTTCCTTTACTTTAACCACAAGTTTATCAACATACTAAAACACTATAGTGAACTCATAAGCAATTAAGTAACATTACTCCATGGTTTACAAACTATAACCACTCATCCATAAAAGGGTAAGTGATACTATTCCATTATAAAATCAAGAAAACCACTACATCAAAGAGAAATATAACCATTCTTAAGTAACCTCAAGGCAACATTACCAAGTACACAAAGTACAAATGTTATAAGCATTATACTTTCAAACTATCTATGTTTTAAACATAACTTTAGTCTACAAGACTCTAAATATAATACTATAAACATTGTTAGATGTTTTATAGTTAACTTTGGTCTGATATAATTAAGACATAAAGCATCTCAAGTCCAAACCATTCAAGTAAGCACAAACAACCTTGATCACATTGCTCAACCACAAAGATTGTTTAAACCTTAGAAAATAAATCTTTTCTTCAAATGTTATTCTTTTTGCCACTTCAAAACAATAATTCTTATATCAGCAATCTTAAGTAGCATTTCACAATTATGTGTGTCTCATTATTTTATGATATTATAACTACATATTGTTTCACACACACTCACAAGCCCTAATAAGAAGCAAAAGTGTACAACTCATCTAAAAGTACAACACATTTCAAAGACATCATTTCTAGTATCCAAACCTAGAACAACGTTATCCCCAGGATTCACATTTATAAAAGTGCATCACATTACTTATGCATAAGAGCATATTGCTTCTTTAAACATTAGTCCTTATCGGACCAATGATGCTGATTTCAGATTTTGGATCTTATACTGACTCGAAGACCGTGAGTGCATAATCTTGCAATCACAAAAGGCAAGTTCAAACTTGCTCATGTCCTTTGATTATTTTCTGTAAAGTATTTTACAAATCCAGTGTTGTCATCACCTGCATTTCAAAAAAGTCCGAAAACACTATTTTCATAATAATGTGATTATAGGTTATTTACCATGAGGTAATAACCTACTATGAAAGTTCCGGTGGTAAAGGAACATATTATTTAGGACTTAACAACCATGTAGCCAGTGATTCTTGTGCCGTATATCACGTGTTAACCATGAGATTTGGAATGGGACGGAGAAGTCAGTTGTATATTCTTCCTCTCGCATGAAGCCGGATGTGCAGGTCATGGCTGTTATCCTCGTAGCATGCATATTAATTGGTAATTCGTAGAGGATATGCAGCATATGGTGGGAACCCTCAACGTCCCACGATAGTTCTGGCATCTAACGGTCTGTACAAACCATTACTATAATTCGATATGTGGGCATGGTGTACACCAAGGAGGCATGCGAGGTCGTGAAGGGGGCAGTGATTGGCTTGGATCATCTTTTGGCCCCACATCATGGAATTGTGGACGGGAATAAGCTGCCAGGTTGTGCAACAAAGAGTTGATCTCTCATGGGTAAAGTAACGCACCTCTTCAGAGTGTAAGAACTGTAACTTGTTACACCCTGTTCTGGGAAGGAGCTGCGAACGCGGCGGGAAAGGAACTCCATGAAAGTTTTGGTAAACCCGTGAAGGCTGATGGACATAGCGTTTCAGAATAAAATAAACCTTTGAAGAAATGTTTATGAATACTTGCATTGACTACGACCTACAGTCTGTGGCTGTAGTTACAGTGCATCAACTCACTCCTTTTCTAGTGAATTTGCTGAGTACGCTCGTACTCAACGTATCTTCTTAACCCTTGCAAGATTCTGGTGCCGGTACAAACAACATCTACATCAAGTTATGCTCCAGGACTCATCATCCAAAGCTAAAGCTCTTCAATGAAGTCAAGGAAGTCAACATATACATCAACTCAAGTGAAGAAGAAGTTACTGATTAGATAGGAATATACTCTCTAGCCAAAGAACCTAATTCTGTAGTGTATTGCAGTAGAAGCAATGCCAACCCCTTAGTTAAAATACTAGTATTAATAGTATAATAGTTCTTGCGTTGTTTATCTTTCATTCTTCTCTGTAAGAAGTTCTTTCTCTCTCTTTAACCTAGAGTGTTCTCTAGATCTTGTGTAAAGAGTGAGTTGTAACCTTTAGCCATGTATTGGACCCGCTGTGTTTCTGTTGTGCCATTCTGAGGGACGTAATACTAGTGAACAGTTTTTCATTGGTGTTATGTCAACGACTATGGTATACTACATCATGCAGTGGTATGCTGGGTCACCGCAGTTGGTATCAGAGCATATGCTTTGACCTTAGGTTGGAAACCTAGTAAATGGGTAGAACCTGTAGGACTTATATTTGCAAGAATAAATAGTTTTCTAGTGATATGAGGGATATTCACTTGAGAATAGTCCTGTCATGTTGCTAGTGCGATAACTCTTTAGTATGATTGCAATTCCGATCATTACCCAAGAGTTTTAACTCTATGTGACCGATGATAATTCCTTATCTACAGTTCCACATGGCACCTCGATATCCACCCCGGAATGTTCAAGTAATGAACATGACACTGAGCGACTATGGAGGGGATTGGACAGATAATATCCGACAACTTCTATGGAGTTTGGAATGTGAATCGAGAGTTTTGGTCAAGATTTATAGTTACTATGATGGGCAGGTATTCGCTAAATACCGTGTCATGATCATGTTACCCAAGAAGTTAGGATTAAGGGAGAAATGCCATCAAGAGAGGCAAGGTGCATGGCATCTGCATATTAGATTGCCGTAGCAGCAGCAATAACCATGATCCGTGAACAAAAATACCAAGCTCTAGAAGGTAGTACTCACACCATTATACCCCATGAAACCTCAAACCCAGAGCATGAGTTAGATCACTCGACCCTAGTCCAAGCTGAACCTACTCTAGCTATAGAGTATATGGATCGTTATCGGTCTTTGCTAAACACTTATCATAACACTCACCAAGTCTTAGTTCAGGAACTGGATACGGTCATTGAGGATTTTACTGATCCTGATAAAGCAATGGCTCATAGGAAGAAGTTAGATAAAGAATATAGGCATCCCAAATACATACCTTCAGGGGAAGTGTATGAGGAAACTTAGTTTGATGATCCAAACTCGGAAAATTATGCCTACTACCAAAATGAATTTAAGCCACCTGAATATTTATGGACCAAGTATAACTCCGAACAACAGGAATGGAATAGAGTTATTCCAAATAACCCTGAGCAAAACCAGTATAAATGGGGAGTATAATCTCAAGGTGGAACCATAGGAAATCCTATACCTTGTGATGCAGGTATCGGAGAAGAGACCAACTATAACCATAGAGAGCCGTATGGACCATATGGGGGTGATACCAATCCAATCAACTTAGAAGAGTATTTTGATAGCTACTATACTAATATGTACGACTGGATCCAAGAAAAGGCTAAGGATCCCACTTACTTTGAGGAAGTGTTGCCAGAAAATCAGGAATATCCTGTAGAAGATTACGCCAACTCTTGTCATTTTTCAATGACTAATGTTAGTCTCGGTACTTCTAATCAAGAATACACACCTTCTGGATGCTATTACGCTCTAGAAGGCAGTCGTAGGACTTCACGTCATCATGGACAGAACTCCAGGAAGCACTAGAGGAAGATGAAAGTAAGAAAGGAACGACATCCCAAGGGATGAGTGCTTGAATAATGTACATAGAGGGTAATGCGTATTATAGTTTGAAAGGTTTGCCAAAATAAGTGAGGATATACTCACAAGAACCAGAAGTTCTTGTAAGATAGTTGTGTAAATAGGTGAGGAGCAAACTGTTGGGACATCTAGTACATTTGTAAATTATCTAAAACCTATGTATAATACATGGTATATGTTTAATTGTTTATCGACTTCTGAATTTTCTTGAATCTTCTTGATTGCCTAGATCTGTACATGAAGTTAATTAGGTGTGCAAATGCATGATGTAACACCCAATTATGACTTGATGTTATAGACATAGATAGGAACGGGAATTCGTGTAAGGGAGTGACGAGTTTCAAAGATCAAAAGGAAGGCTTACTTGAAGGATGAAGCAAAATATAAGGAGTATTAACACCATTTGGAGGATAGATAAAGCATAGACTATTTTTAGTCAGATTCAAGAAAGAAGTTTAGTGTAGAAGATGTATGGAGCAACAAGAAGTAATAAACTTAAATCTCATTCAAAGTAGGTAGGTTGCTAAGAAGTTAATAAAGTAGTTGTACCAAGTTCATGGGAGTATCATGAATAAGTGCAAAGAATAAGTTTTGGAACCAAAATGGTATTCAACCTCTGACAATTCAGAGAGAATGCCAGTAGTAGGTCAGAAACTGTAAGGTAATTCCTACCACCTAGAATGATCCGCCGTTGGTACTTAATCCATAGTCGGCATTCCGATCCACAATTGGTATCTTGTTCGCAGCCGGTGTTGGTTGACATAGTTAACCAGATCATCTTAATGGTTGTATAAAGAGCATAAAATTTGACCAAAGTTAAGTAAGACCTAAGGAAGTATAAAAATTTAAAGCGATCATCTTTCGACATGCTTCGCCAAGTCAGACTTATCCAAGCGAAAATGTCCAATAGTAAGTACGACATATAATGCTGAAAGATTTGCTTCGGAGATCCGCAATTGTGTGGATACACCGTACAATCTTTCATCGGACCCTAATTAGGTAAAGTATAAACTGAACAGAGACCAACATTCTAGTTATAAATCCAATAAATGCTATATATACAATTTAAATACTATTAGTAAACCCTAAGGGAGAGAGTAGACATTATGAATGAAAGTTGAAAAGGTACTATAGGTAATAATGAAAAATTATCTAAAGCCTAAAAGGTATAAGCTTGAAGGTGATAAAAGGATAATCCTAACCAATTAATTCTAAAAGAAACAACTCTCAAGTGATCCCTAAGAGGTAATAAAGCACATCCAATTGGGCATGTGTAGAGAATAAGAAATTCCAACGGGTATGGACTAAATGAGTTCAAATCCAATATTTGGAAGGAATACCAGTACCAACTATACTATGACAAGAAGAAAAAAATATATTGTTTTGACCACAATCACTGGCATATAGAAACTTAAAACTTGATTTAATGAGACTCTCTAGATTCTGTTTAACATAGTAATAAAATTTGATGATTAAATAAAAACAATTGGATTAGGATATCTAATCAGATTATGGAATACTACAATCAATTCCATTTAAGGTCATCATGGAGTGGAGAAATGTAGCAACCACTACAAGTCAATTCCTTACTCCAAAAGTGAGAGATTACGAACTTCGAGGACGAAGTTTATTTTAAGGGGGAGAGTTTGTAACATCCCAACATTAGAGCTTAGAAATAAGTTGAACACAGATGTGTGCATTGCATTCATGCATAGAAAATCCGAATAATTTTCGTGCTTTTAAATTAAACTTGTCAAAGTAATTGGAGCTTCTCTCAACTTGATGGAATTGAAGTAGATCATCAAGTTGACTGTGATAAGTTTCAATATGACCCTTGCTAAAACCTTATTTGGGTAAACATGATTTGATCTAAGGGTAGATGAAATATAATAAAATGTTACACATAATACATTACTTAAATGATTAATATATGATCCTTAAGGGATACTATCATAATATTCAGCACAACAACTCACGAATGACAAGTTAAGATTAGAACTTAAGTAATAAGAATGTAATGACTAATCCTGACCTATTTTATTCTTATCTATTCTTATTATGAATATCATGGTAATACTTAACCTTAACTCTTTAGTAAGTTTGAGTAGGTAAGAAACCAAGTCAAGATCATTCACCATATACCTTTCTTTTCATATCAATCCTTATCATCTCTATGGAGCTATATTCCAATATCTGTTGTTCATCAATGTTGAGAAATCAACTATTGATTCACCAGTTCTCAATCTATCAACTCTTGACCATATGATAGTTTACACTTAAGTGCTTATAAAGAAACAACTAAGGAGAGGTATATGGTAATGCTAGATTCAAATATAATCTATAGGATGGGAGTGTTGGAAGTAAATTAGATCAAAAGGACTAAAGGTGGAGGTAAATCACTCCTGAATGAATAGAAGAGTAATTTATAACCTATAATTATATGGTAGTAAAAGAAGATTACTAGGATGAACCCTGAAGATAGTTACCAGAAGTAATTCTATTGGATCAAGGGGGCATAGTCCATGAATAACAACCTTAATCCAATATGAGATACTAAGAAGATAATTCCAATACAATTGAAAAAATGTATTGGTGAAGCCTTGATTAGCGAAATTGGAAATTTAAGCTATAAATGATTAAAGGATTATAATGATCATGCCTTGCTCACCAGGATTGTCTACCTATGTCCAGTATAAGTGATATTGGTGGGTAGAACATGATTGAAAACCTAGTATAGATAAGTTATCCTAGAGTAGTCATTACAAGCCACATTAATATAATGTGAGGTTGGAGTGTGAGTTATTAGAGTAATAAATGTAGGATGATATGAGTAAATCAAAGCTAGTATAGCATAGAGTTATGGAAGAATAGGAATGGAGTTAGAAATAGCTACTTGTTGGATTGAAGGTTATCAGCAGAAGAGTAGTTGATATAGCCAAGTCTGATAGGTGAAGATCATGAAATGCTTTAGTACTAAACCCCTTTGGATTCATCCATGAGTTTAGTAGAATAATAGGTGGATAAGAATATTTTTATGAAGTAAAGCTCGTCATGTTAACCATGATGATAGATAGGAAGAAGCAGTATAGCTAGGAAAGGAATTCCTTAATTAGAACTCTAGAATTATGAAATATGGAAGATAGTAATTCTTAGTAAACAATCAACTTTAACTCTTAAACCAAGTATAATATCCATTTCATGTTATGAATTCCTCATCTTATATCTATATCACTTAATAGGAATATTTTCCTATAGCAAATTACATAAGCACATCTCTGGCAATTCCAATTATCATAATTATATGTGCTTAGGAGTATCTTTATCAATTCTTTTCTATAAAACATTTTAGATATAACTTTCTATTTTAAAGGTGATGTCATCAAATATCACAGATAGAAGACAATATGCTTAGTTATTAAATCTTTACTCACATCAACACAAGAATAGAAGTAAAATTAGAACCCTAAATCTTAGGGTAAGTATTTGCAATTCAAACCCTAACTTCTATGTTAGTTATAATAAAATATATCCATTGTTATTTCCTAAATTCATGGGAATAATATTAATCATGTTAATTCCCTAGAAATTCTATTTATCAAATAAAAATAATGGATCACCATATAAAAATCTCCTAAATATTATGAGTTAATGAGAATCAAATATCATGAGTTAATAATAATGCATCCTATAATAAGTTTATGGATATTAGCTCAATTAAATGCATATTAAAGCCTTACAAATAATAATAGGAAAAGTATATACATAAAGAAAATAAAGAAACATAACATTATACAATAAAAGTTCACAAATGATACTAAATACATTTTAGTATTACTACAATTATCCAGCAAATTAATTCTACTAAGAAAAGTTCAAATTAAAGATTATATACAAATCTAAAAAAGAAAACACAAAATAGAAAAAAATAAAACAAATAAAAATAAAACTTGGCCATGGCCCAACTCCCCTCTTCTTACCTATCGCCCATGTGCAGCCCAGAAAAGCCCAGCAGCCAGCCTAGCTCATTCTCTTTTGTGACTGACGGGTGGGACCAAAGGAGGATTGCGGGTTGAGAGAAAAGAAGTGCCAGGGGGTTTTCTATAAAATCGACTTCGTCGTCTACCTCGCCTACTGGAAAAAGCTCGCTGGCCAGGAGCTCCGCCGTCGATGGACCGCCGTGCTGTGATGCATGCTACCGCTCCTGGATGGAAGGGATAAGAACGCCATGATGCCGTCTGCTCGTCCTCATCCTCATTTCCCCCTCTGCAGCTCTCTCTCTCTCTCAATTTATTCTTCTGAACCGAGAACCCTAGTTCGGAGGCGAGCCGGTGCCGGAAATTCCATGCTCACCTCGGCCAGATAAGACCAAAGTGGAGACCGCCGTGCTCCTCTCGTTCGTTTGCCCCAACTCGCACTAGCGGAGGAGGCGTGAATCAACCCAATCGCACCCTCGGTTCCCGGCGTTGTTCGTCGACCTCACCGTCGTCTCCGACCTTGCCTCGCCTTATCGACCACACCATCGTGTTCCTGGTGAGTCACTTAATCTCCTCGTATGCGTAGATGCTTCGTTTGCTTCCTAAATCCACGCCACCATGATCACCCGCAAGCTTCGCTGCATGAGCTCGTCGCCGGTCGTCCTACAGTGACCAAAATAGGGCGGTGCCACCACCAATAGGCCCCTCGGAATACCCTCTTTCCGACGAACCTAACCACAGCCCCGCGCACGCACCAAATCATCTGATCCATCATCGATCTGAGAGGATCAAGTTTAGATGACGTCAGGCCAACATCACCCTCAGCCTAGTCAACCAGTTTGACCCAGTCTTTGTCTCGCCTGGCAGATGACATGGCCTTGGGCCCATATGTCATTGTCTGGGAGTAGAAATAGGGTCGAATACATTTACTAATCTGAAGAGCTGACGTGGTCACTGGCCCAATAGTCAGTGCCTAGGGCTAGGTGTGGGTGCGGTGTAAAAAGTTATTTCCTGTTTAAGAAAGAATAAAAGGTATAAATCCAAATATACATATTCCAGAAATTAAATAAAATGATTAAATCTTTTTTAATTAATAAATTTTGTTTTATAATTCATAAAAATATGTATAATATATAAGAATTTGCTGAAAAATAAAATCTATAACATAAAACTATTACTAAACATTATTATGTTAACAATTTAAATAATTATTATTTAATAAAGATTTTAAAGGTAATAAAACTTTGATAATTCCTATTTTAATAATGGGAAATGTTAAGAATATAAATAAATACCAAAAATCTTGAAAAAATAAAAACAATATTTTAAAACTATAATCATGTATTATTATTTCACTTAATTAAATATTTATTATTTATTAAGTATTTATAAAGTAAGAAATCTTACAAAAATCATATCTTATTATTTATAAATCACAAAAATAAATATAATATACCAAAATGATCAAAAAAAATAATACCTACATGTTAAAAATATAATATTCCACTTTTGAGTTAAATAAAAATTCAAATACTTTAATAACTCAAATTTAAACTTATTTACTTAATTGATAATTCATATAAGGGTAAATAAAAATTGCTAATATTTCTAAAATTAACCAATTGAGTCTAATAAATAGTATTAGTCTTCAACATTAATAATATGAAGTCAAAATAGTTTAACACATTTTAATTACAATCTTATTGAATCCTCCTCGACCATATGTGTGAAATATTTTATAAAAATAATCCTTATCAAATATAAAATCTTCAAGAATAATTTGTAGTTAAATAAAACTTATTTCCTTTACTTCAACCACAAGTTTATCAACATACTAAAACACTATAGTGAACTCATAAGCAATTAAGTAACATTACTCCATGGTTTACAAACTATAACCACTCATCCATAAAAGGTTAAGTGATACTATTCCATTATAAAATCAAGAAAACCACTACATCAAAGAAATATATAACCATTCTTAAGTAACCTTAAGGTAACATTACCAAGTACACAAAGTACAAATGTTATAAGCATTATACTTTCAAACTATCTATGTTTTAAAGTTAACTTTAGTCTACAAGACTTTAAATATAATACTATAAACATTGTTAGATGTTTTATAGTTAATTTTGGTCTGATATAATTAAGATATAAAGCATCTCAAGTCCAAACCATTCAAGTAAGAACAAACAACCTTGATCAAATTGCTCAACCACAAAGATTGTTTAAACCTTAGAAAAGAAATCTTTTCTTCAAATGTTATTCTTTTTGCCACTTCAAAACAACAATTCTTATATCAACAATCTTAAGTAGCATTTCACAATTATGTGTGTCTCATTATTTTATGATACTGTAACTACATATTGTTTCACACACACTCACAAGCCCTAATAAGAAGCACAAGTGTACAACTCATCTAAAAGTACAACACATTTCAAAGACATCATTTCTAGTATCCAAACCTAGAACAACGTTATCCCCGGGATTCACAATTATAGAAGTGTATCACATTACTTATGCATAAGAGCATATAGCTTCTTTAAACATTAGTCCTTACCGGACCAATGATGCTGATTTCAGATTTTGGATCTGATACTTACGCAAAGACTGTGCATGCATAATCTTGCAATCACAAAAGGCAAGTTCACACTTACTCATGTCCTTTGATTATTTTCTGTAAAGTATTTTACAAACCCAGTGTTGTCATCACCTGCATTTGAAAAAAGTCCGAAAACACTATTTTCATAATAATGTGATTATAGGTTATTTACCATGAGGTAATAACCTACTATGAAAGTTCCGGTGGTAAAGGAACATATTATTTAGGACTTAACAACCAATGTCGCCAGTGATTCTTGCACCGTATATCACGCGTTAACCATGAGATTTGGAATGGGACGGAGAAGTCATCTGTATCTTCTTCCTCTCGCATGAAGCCGGATGTGCATGTCGTGGCTATTATCCTCGTAGCGTGCAAATTAACTGGTAATTCATAGAAGATATGCAACATATGGTTGGAAACCCTCAACGTCCCACGATAGTTCTGACATCTAACGGTCTGTACAAACCATTGCCGTAATTCGATATGTGGGCATGGTGTACACCAAGGAGGTATGCAAGGTCGCGAAGGGGGCAGTGATTGGCTTGGATTATCTTCTGGGCCCCACATCATGGAATTGTGGACGGGAATAAGCTGCCCGGTTGATGGGGATATGCCTACCGGGGTATACCCAGCAGGACGTTTCCTACTGGCCCGGGTGCCAGCGAGTGGGCCTACAGGACGGCGACTGGATCAAGATTTGGCGTGGACTCAAGCGACTCAAAGCTGAAGGCCCAGAAGCGTAGATAGGCCTAGTCAGATTAGGTTAAAGAATCGCTGAAACCTTAACTGATTCAGTTGAGATCTGTAAACCCTAGGGAGGCGAGTCTATATAAACGTCCCTAGAGGACGCATAGAGGGTACGTCCCATCATACACCCAAGCGACTCGCTGCCTAGCTGACGAGCTCGCCCCATTATACTCTCCCCATAATACAATCTAGCAGGAGTAGGTCTTTACCCTCCAGGGGGACGAACCTGGGTAAATCCTTATGTCTCAGCCCTCATCTCGCACCGCAGATGGCTGGCCGCCCTTGCCCCATGTTCTACTACTCGCTGCCGATTGCAGCATCTGCCGTGGTCATTCCCACGACAGTGGCGCCCACCGTGGGGCCTGGCCGGTCAGGCCAGTGTTCTGCGGCGAGATCCAATCTGCCCATCAATGAGACGATCGCCACCGGCCGCATGATCACGATCGGCGAGATGCTCCGGATCTTGCCGAGCAGCTACATCCCGGCGGCCCGGCCCGTCACGAATAGCATGATCCTGCTGGTCGGCACGATAAGCCTCTTCGTCGGCCTCACCAACGTCATCGTCTCGGAGGACTCGGCTCGCATCCGTGATTCGCCGCCACGCGACCGGCTCTCTGAGAGTCAGGTCCGCATGATCCACCGCCTCGCCTCCGAGTACGACTCAGCCCATAGCGACGTGGCCGAAACCACCGCGGCCGCCGAAGACGCGGCCCTCAATGACGACGCCGATTCGGCGACCCCGGCGTCACTCGCCGGGTCCATTGTCGCCGCGTCACCCGCGGGCTCCATCACCCAGGTCACGACGTCGGAGATTTCGAGGATCCCTCTATCCTTGGGATCTTCGACTTCGACTCCGGGTCGGAGAACTCCGCCGACCTCCGCGACGGAACCGGCCGCCACGCCGTGACCTACATGGCGACTGGCGCCGACCCGCCGGAAGATCCATTCTCCATGCTGATCCCTCCCAATGCGACGGCAACGGAGGTCGAGGAACTCCGCCTGAAGCTGGCGGAAGCAGTCCGCAAGGAACAAGCCGAGCGCGATTTTTTTTGCCTCGAGCAGGTGACAGCGCAGGAGCTGTCGTGCTACCACCAGCTCCGAATCAGGTCGCGCCTGAACCCCACTGTCCAGGGGAGCGCCCTGAATTTCGATGACGAGAACGACCCGGCCCGCGCGGCCGAGCGCGCGATCTGCGAGAACGCGCCACCAGGAGGAAGCACTCGGCCCCCACCAGGGTCGACGGCCAATGGCGCCCCGCCACCACCCAACCGCGCACCCCCCAGGAACCAGCCGAAGATCGTGGTCTCCTCATGGGAACGAGACACGAACGGCCTACCGCTGTTCTCTACTCCAATGGACAACCTCGTCGCGGGCCGAGCAGCAGTCGACAACATCGCAACCACTAGTGAAGGCGCCCTGCAGATCCAGTACGCCAAGGCCCTGCTCGCAAAAGCGGTCGAGCAACAAAACGCAGGCGTCGACTCACAGGGTCGGATGTACTCGCGTTCATCGGGCAGCAGAGCGGCCTCAAGCGGCCGCCCCATGGCGGCAAACACCCTCAACTTCCCGCCACCCGAACCGCTACAACTCCAACACCGACCCACGAACGCGGCACTCTCCACCAACGACCCTGGACGGTGACCAACTTCGTCGCCGCCAACGGTCAACCCGTCGACACCCGCACCCACATCATCAACAACCAGAGCTGGCGAGCACGCCAGCCCGACGACCTGCGACATACCCTCACCAACCGCCGCGACGGTGAGCCAAGGGATCGCTAAGCCGACTCGGGCCCCGGTGCTTCGGACCGATGATCCGAGGCGAGAGATACCCGGCGAACTTCAAAGCGCCGAAGGAAATAGAGAAGTACGACCCCTCGTATGATCCCTCCGTGTGGCTGGATACCTACCTCATGGCGATGGGGATCGCCGGCCACACCGATCTACTAGCCGCCCGCTACCTTCCCCTGATGATGGAGGGAGCGTGCAGGCAGTGGATCAACACTCTTCCCATGGATAGCATCGACTCCTGGGAAGAGATGCACGACGCCTTCGTCAGGCACTTCGAGGGCTCATACACCCGCGCCACCACCATCGAGGACCTGGAACGATGCGTCCAGGGACCTCCCGAGTCGACCCGCAGCTGGGTCCAACGGTGGCAAGAACTGTGGTACAACACGGTTGGCATCCACCCAGACACCGCGATCCACTGCTTCAAGACCTCGTGCCGCTACGAGCCCCTGGTCGCAAAGCTCAAATGAGCATACCGCACACTCGACAACATACCGGATCTCCTGGAGATCGCCAAAAGGTACGCGGAGGAAGACCCAAACCAAGAAACCGACGACGAGTCGGGAGGACAATGCCGCACGAGCGGCCACGACAATGGGAGATGATCCGATGTACGCTACAGCAACACTTGCCTCACCGGCAAGCGCCGCAGTGATGGGCGAGTCGACTTCGTCGCCAACGCTGGATATGCGCAGCGCGAGCCCAAGAGCTTCCACCGCGACGGCGGCA
Organism: Avena sativa; assembly: GCA_916181665.1. Lineage (NCBI taxonomy): Eukaryota > Viridiplantae > Streptophyta > Magnoliopsida > Poales > Poaceae > Avena > Avena sativa. The sequence continues at coordinate 364,089,680 of OV702297.1, read as the reverse complement.
ACTATAAGGCGAAGCCGAGGTTCGACCCCGCGGCCCTTCTTAACCAACCTTGTGTATTTCACAGCAGGGAAGGAAAGCCCGCTACGCACACGACCGCCGACTGCCACTCTCTCAAGGATATCGAGAAGGCACGGCGCGCGCGGGAAGACCCCGACAACAACCCGCCAAACGGCGGAAAATTCGGCAGCGTGGCCGGCTTGCTCCACACCTTCACAGGCTTCAACACGAAGCGCGAGAAGAAAGTCATTGCCCGTGCCGTCGCCGTCAACGTGGTGGCCCAGGTGGACGTCCCCCAGTTCCTCAACTGGTCTGAGCAACCAATCACGTGGAGCCGCCAAGACCACTCGCCACGGATCGAGTACCCAGGCCGAGTCGTCCTGGTGGTCAAGCCCAAGGTGGGAGACTACTGGCTCCCCAAGACATTGATGGACGGCGGCAGCTCCATCAACATCCTGTACCTGGACACCTTCAGGCGACTGCGGCTCCCGCAGTCGATGATCGAGACGACCTACACCACGTTCCACGGCATCGTCCCCGGTCGGAAGGCGTACCCGATCGACAAGGTCACGCTGCCAGTCACCTTCGGCACACCAGCAAACTTCCGCACCGAGCGGATCGTCTTCGAGCTGGTGCCCTTTGACAGCCCCTACCACTGCGTCCTGGGCGCCAGGCGTTCGCCAAGTTCATGGCGGCGCCCCACTACGCGTACAACACGATGAAGCTCCTCGGACCGCGCGGCGTCATCACCATCCACGGCGACCCCGACATGGCCGCCGAGTGCGAGGCCAAAGGAGCCGAACTCGCCGATGCCGTCATCGCGGCAGAGGCCAACCACGCCGACAAGCTTGCCAAGTACGCGAGCGGGGTCAACAACGACGACCCGACCATACTCAAGAAGCCCAACTCGGAGGGCAGCAACACCTCAGCATTCGAGGCAATGACGCATACCCGCAGTGTCGAGCTGGTCCCAGGCGAATCCAGCCAGACGGTGACGATCGGGACAGGCATGAGCCCGGTATAGGAAGACGCGCTCATCGAGTTCCTCCGTGAGAACAGGGACATCTTCGCATGGAAGCCCTCTGACATGCCTGGCGTCCCTAGGGAACTCGCTGAGCACAAACTCAACGCCAACCCCAAAGTGCGACCTGTCAAGCAGTCGCTGCGGCCCTTCATTGAAGAGCGCCGCCGAGCCATCGCCGAGGAGGTGCAGCGTCTACTCGCTGCAGGCTTCATCCGGCCAATCAAGTACTCCAAGTAGCTGGCAAACCCAGTCCTGGTCGAGAAGAAAAATGGGACCTGGAGGATGTGTATCGATTACAAGAACTTAAACAGTGCCTGCCCGAAGGAGCAATTCGTCCTCCCGCGGATCGACCAAATCATCGATTCCACCACGGGCTCGGAGTCGCTATGCTTCCTTGACGCCTACTCTGGGTACAACCAGATCAAAATGGCCGTTGAGGACAAAGAAAAGACAGCGTTCATCACGCCATTTGGAGCCTTCTGCTACACTGCCATGACCTTCGGCCTAAAGAACGCCGGGGCAACCTACCAGCGGTGCATGCAGGAGTGCCTTGCGAGCCAAATTGGCCGAAATATCCACGTCTACATCGACGACGTGGTGGTGAAGTCCGCTCGCGAGAACGACCTACTCGCTGACCTGGCGGAAACATTCTCCAACCTGTGGAAATACAAGATAAAGCTAAACCTAGGCAAATGCACCTTCGGCGTACCAGCTGGGCAACCACTGGGATACGTTGTCTCCAAGCACGGGATCGAGGCAAACCCCACCAAGATCAACACGATCGCTCGACTCGGCAAACCCGAGTGCCTGTGCGACGTCCAGAAGCTGGCCGGGCAAGTCGTGGCTCTCAGTCGCTTCATCCCTCGATTGGGAAAAAAGGCGATGCCCCTCTACCGCCTGATGCGTAAGAACCCCACCTTCCTGTGGGACAAGGAGGCGGATGATGCGCTCCGTGACCTTAAGAAGGTGCTACTCGCAGCACCGCTACTCGGCTCCCCCGTCCACAAGGAACCCATGCTGGTCTACGTCGCGGCTTCCGAGCGCGTCGTTAGCGCCGTCATGGTCGTCGAACGACCAGAGGAAGGAAAGGAGCGCCCGGTGCAGCGACCAGTGTACTACATCAGCGAAGTCCTCACCGAATCGCGCCAACGCTACCCGCAATACCAGAAACTGGTATATGCGGTCTTCAGAGCACAGCGGTGACTGCCACACTACTTCTAGGAGCACCCGATAATGGTCGTCTCCTCAGCATCGTTGCAGGACATCATCCGCACCCGTGAGGTGACCGGGAGAGTCGCCAAGTGGGCCGTCGAGATCGGCGTCCACAACATCAAGTACGAGCCGCGCAAAGCGATTAAGTCGCAGGCTCTCGCGGACTTCATCGCCGACTGGGAAGAGGCCTAGCAGCCAGAAAAGCTGCCATACCTCCATTACTGGATCTTACACTTCGACGGCTCCAAGAACGCGGATGGCGCAGGAGCAAGGATCGTGCTAACTTCTCCAAAGGGCGACAAGCTCTGCTACGTCCTCTGCCTCGACTTCAGCCCCTGCACCAACAACATGGCCGAGTACGAGGCGCTACTCCACGGCATGCGAGCTGCCAAGGAAATGAACGTCAACCACCTGCGCTGCTACGGAGACTCCGATCTCGTCGCCGGGAAAGTTGCTGGCACCTGTGACGCCGTCTCCCCCATCATGGCGGCATACCGCCAAGCAGTGGACAAGCTGGGTGGACACTTCGCAGGCTACTCCATCGAGTGGATTGACAGGCGGAAGAACGAGGAGGCCGACGCACTCTCTCGCATTGGCTCGGCTCGACTCGCACCACCCGCCGGCGTCTTCCTCGACACCATCACCAAGACTTCCGTCTCTCCCCCAAGGGAGATCCACTTCGGAATCCTGCTGCAACCATAGGCAGCCCTGGTCGCACTTATCGCCGAGCCAGACGACTGGACCGCGCCATACACTGCCTACTTGGAAGGAGGCACCCTGTCAGCGGATGAAACAGACGCCCGGATGATAGCACGTCGCTGCAAATCCTTCGTCATCATCAACGGCGAGCTCCACAAGCGCAGCGTGACCGGCGTGTTCCAACGCTGCGTTCAACCCGCTGAAGGACGCAAAATCCTCCAAGACATTCACTCCGGCGACTGCGGCCACCACACCGGCGCCCGCTCTCTGGTTGCAAAAGTTATGCGACACGGCTTCTACTGGCCCACCGCACACGCAGACGCTGTCGACATTGTCCAGCGGTGTGTCAGATGCCAGAAGTACGCCAACCAGACCCATGTGCCGAGCTCGGTGCTCAAGACAATCCCCATCACCTGGCCGTTCGTCGTGTGGGGCATGGACATGGTAGGCCCTTTCAAGAAGGCCCCCTCCGGCTTCACCCACCTCCTGGTCGCAGTCGACAAATTCACAAAATGGGTGGAGGCCAAGCCAGTCCGCAAATGCGATGTGAAGACCGCCACCAAGTTCCTACATGATCTCATCTATCGCTACGGGTTCCCAAACAGCATCATCACGGACAACGGCACCAACTTCGCCAAAGGAGCCATGGCCGAGTTCTGCGAGGAACATCACATCCGACTCGACCTCGCCTCAGTCGCCCACCCGGAGTCCAACGGCCAGGTGGAACGAGCCAACCAGAGCATCCTCCATGGCCTGAAGCCACGGCTCCAAGTACCACTCGAGCGCACCGCCGGGTGCTGGGTCGAATAGCTACCCTCCGTCATTTGGGGCATTCGCACCTCCGTCAACAGGTCGACAGGATTTACACCCTTCTTCATGGTGTACGGCGCCGAGGCAGTCATGCCCACCGACCTCGAGCACGACTCGCCAAGGGTGGTGAACTACACGGAGGCTGCAAACCAACTCGCACGACAAGACGGAGTCGACCAGCTCGACGAGGCACGCGACCTAGCTCGCTCCCGCACCGCCATCTACCATCAAGGGCTCCGTCGCTACCATAGCCGGCGAGTAAGGACTCGCACTTTCTAGGAAGGCGACCTGGTACTATGCCTCATCCAGGACAAGAAGGGCATGCACAAGCTCTCCCCCCTTGGGAGGGACCATTCGCCATCGGGCGATTCCTAGGCAACGACGCCTACTATCTCACCGACGTCCGAGGAGACGGGAAACTCCACGTCAAGCGACCGTGGAATGTAAACCTCCTACGGAAGTTCTAGTCCTAGAACTCCATACATGTACCCCCCCACCTGCCATGAAATAAAACAGATCGGTTACCGCAAATTGCGTCTACTCTCCGTGTCTTGTGCCACTCGCACTCGTAATAACAGCGTTAAGCTATTCGCAGAAGTCAACCTTTGGTAAAGCGACCGGCACGGCCAAGTAGTGCGGTACAAGGGCACTGGGAGACCCCAGGCCTTTTAACGTCCACGAAAAACGCCAACCTGGAGCCCCATTGGAGCCACCTAGTCCGACTGGCTTACCGAGCCAAGACAACTGCCCTCGCTCCACACAGCAACCAAGGTCATCCGCATCCTCGGCACAGCGACTCGAACGGCCAAGTACCACGCTCGGGGACTGACGTCCAGTCAAATATGAGCGGCTAGGGAAAAACGCCCAGTATGAGAGCGTGCCCAGGACTCGCCATGCGACTAATCCTTCGGGTCAGGCAGGAGTGACACGCTTACTCTAACGCGCTTAGTCCTCACCTACCCTGGAGCTGCGACTAGAACCACCAAGTACCACGCTCGGGGACTCGGCTACCCGACCTCGTTCGCGGACGGGAAAACGATCAAGTAAAGAGCACCCACGGGAGTCGCCCTGCGACTGGCTCTCCGAGCTCTGGAGAGTCAACCTCAATAGCGAAACAATTGACAAAAAAATTCAAAATCGCACACACATAACAAACGAGGTAAACCCCATAAAAAGGGCGGACGCGCCCGGGGACTTGTCCAATCAACATTCAAAATCGCGAAACAATTCACAAAACAACACGAATTTCCATTACAGCAGAACAAAGTCGTTCCAAAATATAAGAAAAGTTCAATGGCTATTTGTTACTAACGCCCCAGGGCACAATGCTTCTACTCCGCAGGTTTCGACGCTGACTCGCCGCCACCCCTGCGATTGCGAATGAAGGGCACGTACGGGTTCGACGGGTACGTCGTCAACTCAACCGCCATTGCCGCATGGAACGGCTGCTTGATTTTGAAGTCCAGATGCTTCGGTTCGGGATTGTTGGGGGCGACAGTCGTCTCCTGATAGGGGAGGAGGTCGCCCATCGCCCAAACGCGATCGGAATACACCGCGTCCCGGTCCGTCAGCTTCAGCACCTCGGCAATCTCCACAGAGCCCGTCGACGAGGGGTAGCCACTCGTCACATCATCAAGGTCGAAGTCCTCCGGGAAATGGGCAAGCCCAAGGATGAGCACCGTCGCCGCCCCGCGCCGGAAGGTCGACCGCGTCATGAATTCGACGACCGACGAAGCCTTCTCCAGATAACGCCATACCTCGACGAGGTCGCTGGGAATCACTTCCGTGGGCGATATCTCCTGAAGATATGCTCGAATGCAAGTCACGGACAACGCGGCCGAGTCGACCAGAGTGGTCACACACTGCCGCGCGTCGTATGACTGCGCCTCCTCCGAGCTATCAATAATCCGGCCTGTGGACAGAAACCGGCAGTGAGCACGCCAACGACTCCACAATGCAGCTGTTGCAGGCAGACGAAAGCGGAAGAAAGGTTTACCAATTAGCGGACGACAGAGGCCCATGATGAAGCTTTGAAGCGAGGAGAAGTCGTTCTGCAGCCCAACAACGAGTGCGTCAGACACCTTCCGCTCTTCAGCGGCAGCCATAACAGCAGCTTTCGCTCGCCCCTCCGCCGAGCTCGCCTCCGCCTTCGCTTCCTTGAGCTCACGCTCCAGATCAGCGATTCGCTTCTCGGCCGTACTCAAAGCAGATTGAGCCGCCGTCAGGTCACCTGCCGGGACAAGGCCCCGGCGGACCTCCTCCGCCTCGGCCGCAATTGCTTGGAGTCCCTTGTTCGTCTCCTGGACGGCAATGAGTTCCTTCTCCATGCGACACTTTGTTGCCAGCCGATCGGCCGATTCGCGCTGAAGGCCCTGCGCACAAAATAAACCGTCAACAACATCGAAAATCCTAAGTGCCCACCCGCTGAAATTCAGCGACTAGGCACTCGGGGACTGGACACTGAAAATCCTAAGTGCCCACCCGCTGAAATTCAGCGACTAGGCACTCGGGGACTGGACATTGAAAATCCTAAGTGCCCACCCGCTGAAGTTCAGCGACTAGGCACCCAGATACTGGACGCTACAAAAACATTAAGAATCCGACCACTGAAATTCAGTGGCCCGATCCTCGGGGACTGGACATACCTGGATGGCTACGCCTAGCATGCCGTGAAGTTGCAGCGCATCCACAGACGCAAGCATGACCGGAGTGTGGCCGTGACGCTGCTCGACCTTCGTCTCGGCGACCCCAGGCGTCCGGCTCATTGCTGCCACGCCACTCGCTGCGGCCGCCTTGGCCATGAAGCGAGGGGAAGTTGAAGCGGACGCCGCGGTACCACTAGGAGCCGGCTCGGCCACTTCGGGCGAGGCAACAGCCTCCTTGGTCTTCGAGGCCACCTCCGCCGCAGTCGGAGGTTCGCTCGGAGCAACCGCCGTGTCATCAGAGACCGTGACGATGTCGTCGCCTTTCACCCTCTTGGCACCGTCGGCGGGAGCAGCGACTTCGTCGGTTTTCCTCTTTCGTGAGGGGTCCTCCTCGGTGACGACTGGCGGAACATTGGCCATAGAAGGATGGCTGATCTTTTTAACTCTAGTCCTGTGAAACAACGATATGAATAATACTGTCCGACTGCAATGGAAGACAAGCGGATGAACAGGACTTACTTGGCGACTGGTACGAACCACAGACAGGTGCGGATGCTGGCAGGCTTTTCCAGCTCGGGCCCCAACTTCCAACTGAGGCCCATCTCGAATACACCGTGTGCCCAAGACACGAAGGGTTTCTTCGAAGACGAGGCTGCGGCAGGAGCCTCCGTGACGACGGCTGCGGGAGCTTCCCTGGGAGGCGAAGCTGCTGCGGCCGGAGTAGCTCCCAACCCAGAGACCGGGGCGAATGGAGGTGGCAGTGCCGCTAGAGGCACCTTGTCTAGGGGGGCTGCAGCGTCTGGTGCCACGGTCGTGCGCGCCGCCTCGCCCTTAGCCGAGATGGTGGCGTCAGAACTGGTCGTGGATCGGGGCGGAGACGTCTGCTTTGCCGGCTTCATCTTCCTCTGCGGCGGAGCCTTCGCCTCCTTCTTCTCCTTCTTCTTCTTCTTCGACGGAGTGGCCTCATGATGTGAGGTGTGCTCGGGAAGCTCGTCATCATCATCATCATCGTGAGGCTCGAGGCTTCTACTCGCTTCGAGCTCGAGCTGGTGTTGCCCGCGAGTCTTGCGAACTGTGGGGGTGGCGTCTTCCACGGGCTCGTCCTCGTCGTCGTCGTCATCATCACCATCGTTGCTCCTGACATTGCCTTTGGCGTACGGCGACTCGCTCCCGTCGTGGACGGACGAGCTAGAGTTTTCATCGTCTGCGGGTGGGAGCCAGCCTTCCACCACTTGGAACAACTACAACAAACATGAGACAACGTCAGCACAACCGCGAATGCATCATCTGCGACTACGAGTGGTGGCGAAATGACGGCTTACCGTCGGAGCTGGGCGCCTTGCAGTATAAGGGGCGACCCTGGCCTTCGCGTCCAGATACACCGCCTGGGTAATTTTCTTCAGGGCCAGAGTGTAGTCGTCAAGATGCCATTCGGCGAAGGAAGACTTCGTTGGATCGTCCTTGCCCATGTACTTGTACATGTCATGGTCGTGGAGGGCCAAGGGCACGAGCCGCCGCCCTAACCAGCAGTTGTAGAGGTTAATGGTCTGGAGGCCCTTCTTCTTTAGACCGCGGATGGTTTGCAACATTTCATCGACAACCATCCGCTGATCCAGCGGGAGCTTGCCGACCTGGAGCCGACGCGGTTCGGGCCAGTCGGCGGAGTACCTTGGAAGTGCCACCTCGCCGTCCGGAGTCGACTCGATGACATAGAACCAAGAATTCTTCCATTCGTTTGCCGCCTTAGCGGGCAACATCAGGTCAAAGAACGACGCCTTCGACTTCAGCTGGAATGTCAGGCCACCCGCAGCTAGCATCGGGCCGCCTGATTCTTAGCGGCTGATCCTCCCATGGAACAGATCTTGCCACAAGGGGAAGTAGGGCCTGCAGCGCAGATAGCACTCGCAGAATGCCACGAAAATGGCGAGCTGCTCGATGCTATGCGGGCCTAGGTCCGACGGCTGGATCCCGTAGTAGGCGCAGAAACGCCGGAAGAAGAGGGAAGTGGGAAACCCCAGCCCCCGCTCCAGGTGGCTGGTGAAGCATATGAATTCTCCCTCGCGCGGGTCCGGAGTCACTTCTCCGGCCGCGGGGATGCGCCATCTGCCGGCGCGCAGGATCCCGACCTCCTCGAAGGACGCCAGTAGCGCCCTGGTACACTTGGATCTGCCCCATGGTTCGGTGGAGGGGGCCATTGGTTGGAAGTTTGCGGAGGTCGGGGCTCTCTGGATTGGTTGGGTTGCGATGTGGAGTGGAAAACGGAGATGGGCGAGATCGGAGGAAGGTCGAAGGAGTGTTTCCCTGTTCGCCTGTCATTCTCCTTATATAGCGGTTGCTACCCGCCAATTTCGGGAGCCGTTACTACGCGGTAATTACGCCGAAGTTACCGTTGGATTACCCTAATGGCTAGTTTGACCCCAATTGACGGTCCAACTTCATCCATTCGACTCGTCGCTCTGCGCGACTCGACGATTCGCCGACCCGATCACTATAACAGTGACTGAGTATTCGCCGATCCGTTCGCCGAGCTGCGACCCGATTGGTCGCCGTTATTGCGACTAGAATAACTAGTTTTTCCTTTATTCAGGAGTCCGCCGCCGATTCGACTGGGCGTCCGCCCTTGGACCCGTATACTCCGACCGCCAGCGAACGCCTGTGACCAATCAATGACGGCCTCGGGGACTACTGATGGGGATATGCCTACCGGGGTATACCCAGCAGGACGTTTCCTACTGGCCCGGGTGCCAGCGAGTGGGCCTGCAGGACGGCGACTGGATCAAGATCTGGCGTGGACTCAAGCGACTGGAAGCTGAAGGCCCAGAAGCAAAGATAGGCCCAGTCGGATTAGGTTAAAGAATCACTGAAACCTTAACTGATTCGGCTGAGATCTGTAAACCCTAGGGAGGTGAGTCTATATAAACCTCCCTAGAGGACGCATAGAGGGTACGTCACATCATACACCCAAGCAACTCGCTGCCTAGCTAACGAGCTCGCCCCATTGTACTCTCCCCATAATACAATCTAGCAGGAGTAGGTCTTTACCCTCCCATGGCCGAACCTGGGTAAATCCTTGTGTCTCAGCCCTCATCTCGCACCGCAGATGGCTGGCCGCCCTTGCCCCATGTTCTACTACTCGCTGCCGATTGCAGCATCTGCCGTGGTCATTCCCACGACACCGGTTGTGGAACAAAGAGTTGATCTCTCATGGGTAAAGTAACGCACCTCTGCAGAGTGTAAGAACTGTAACTTATTACTCCCTGTTCCGGGAAGGAGCTGCGAACGCAGCGGGAAAGGAACTCCATGAAAGTTATGGTAAACCCGTGAAGGCTGATGGACATAGCTTTTCAGAATAAAAGCAACCTTTGAAGAAATGTTTATGAAAACTTGCATTGCCTACGACCTACGGTCTGTGGCTGTAGTTATAGTGCATCAAACACTCCTTTTCTAGTGAATTTGCCGAGTACGCTCGTACTCAACGTATCTTCTTAACCCTTGCTAGATTCTGAAGCCGGTACAGACAACATCTACATCAAGTTATGCTCCAGGACTCATCATCCAAAGCTAAAGCTCTTCAATGAAGTCAAGGAAGTCAACATATACATCAACTCAAGTGAAGACGAAGTTACTGATTAGATAGGAATATACTCTCTAGCCAAAGAACCTAATTCTAAAGTGTATTGAAAACCACTAGTCTTAATAGTATAATAGTTCTTGCATTGTTTATCTTTGATTCTTCTCCGTAAGAAGTTCTTTCTCTCTCTTTAACCTAGAATGTTCTCTGGATCTTGTGTAAAGAGTAAGTTGTAACCTTTAGCCATGTATTGGACCCGCTGTGTTTCTGTTGTGCCATTCTGAGGTATGTAATACTAGTGAACAGTGTTTAATTGGTGTTATGTCAATGACTATAGTATACTACATCATGCGGTGGTATGCTTGCTCACTGCAATAGCTATTTTGTTGAATTTGCTCCCACTACAATTAATAAGAATGACTATGCTTATGTGGAGAGTAATAATCATTTTATGCATGTGGCTCATGATAAGAATGTTTTATGTGATAGTTATATTGTTAATTTTATTCATGATGCTACTGAAAGTTATTATGAGAGAGGGACACATGGTCTTATGTATCTCAACAATATTAAGTTTCCCCTTTTTATGTTGAAAATCTTGAAGTTGCACTTGTTTTGCTTTCCCTATGCTTGTTGCTTTGTTCTTTCATGACTTGTTTCTTTACAAGATTACTATGCATATAAAGTGGGTTAGACTTAAATGTGTTTTGAATTTGCTTCTTGATGCTCTCTTTTACTTCAAATTCATATTTCTTATGTGAGCATCATCAGAATTATCAAGGCTAACTTAAAGGCGGTAAAGAAAAGTACTTGTTGGGAGATAACCCAAGAGTTTTCTTGAGTCTTAGAAGTTATTACTTCAGTAATGACCTCTCCTTATCCTTTTCATTTGCTTTTTGTGCCAAGAATAACCTCTAATGAGAGGGAAGTAAGATTTGGGGAGTTGTTGTCCCGAAACATATTTTTTGTGCTCCACCATAAAAATTCGTGAGGAATCTCTGTAAGTAGGATTGAGCTGATATTTTGCGAATCAATCCCCCAGTATGTTAGCTAACTTTCTTTAGTTCAACACTTTTTGATTTGAGCAACAGATGGTCTTCAAAAAAATTGGTTTCTACCTGGTGGTCTATTTTGACAGAATTCTGCAATTATTTGCATTTGCTTCTTATTGACTTCTTTTTTGGGTTCTCTTTGGTAAATTGAAATTTTTGAAGGAATTGCTATAGTATCTTGTGTTTCTAGTGAAAGTTTTGCTATTCTAAAGCTAAACCCCTAAGGTCTATTATCTTTTGAATACACTAATGTTGCTAATGAAGATTGTGTGATGTTTTGTATGAAGGAAAATTTGCAGGTGTAGAGGAAGAATGATGTAATGAGATGAAGAATGGACAAAAGCTCAAGCTTGGGGATGCCTCTCCGTGTCACCCCAAGAAATATTCTGTAACATCCCAATTTCAGCAACCCTGATTAACTGTCCAGAAGGCAAAAATCAGGGGGAACAAAAACTTTTTCTTGCAATGTTTGCTTACTTGTTTGATTATGCTCAAGCAACTGTTGGGGTATTAGTTGTGTACTCATCTCAACCCTAGTTTACAAAAAAACTATTTTTACAAAAGAGTTGTCTTGGCTCCTCTTCCATATTCTCAAGTGTTCTAGCATTTCAAAAACTAAGCCAAGATGACTTTGGCACAACCAAATACTTTACTAGCTTCTATTGCCAAAACTATGGAGACATATATATATACTCTCCCTATGTTTTCAAGACAGAACCTTCAACTACCCTTATCACTAGGTTTTCCAACAACCTTTATTAAAACCTTTTATTCCAATCTTGGTAGTAATACCAAGATGATCCTTATCTTACTTTAAAGCAAGACCCCTTTCCAAAATACCCATCCTTACCCCAAGCTAGGCTTGATGGTCATCTTAGTAGTAGTGGATACGCTTGATAAGATAATAATCCTTTCTGCAAATCTTATCATCTTACCTACTTTGGCAGAAGCTCACTGCGGTGACCCAGCATACCACTGCATGTGTAGTACACTATAGTCGTTGACGTGACATTCACAGAACACCGTTCCGTAAATATCACATCCCTCACAGTGGTACAGAAGAAACATTGCGGGTCCATATTACAAACATTCACACATTATTATTATTACAATACCAGAAGTTCAAGACTTCAAAAGGTTTCAACTTACAAACCAAAATATAACGTGTTTCAGCGGAATTTAAAAGTAGCAACTCCCACTAGGAGTTGATCTCAACAACTTATTCTATAGAGTTCATGCTGCTCGGCTTTGTTGGTTACTACTAACTAGGATACTTAGTTGGACTCGTTATCATCGACACCATAGCGGATTTCGTAATCCACTCCTTCAACACCTCCTGACAGGTCAGGCTCCTCATAGAACACATCTTCTTGACATTCGGCTGCATACATTGGCACGTCTTCGGGATCCTCAGAGTCTAAGCAAGGGATCAAAGGAAAGGATGAGTAACAACGTTACCCAACAAGTCATTATATGCAAGGTGGGAAGTTTGATGCTCTAACTACCACCTCGGACTATAAGTCCTTGGTACTATGCAGTTTTCGTAAATCTTTCTTCAAAGATTGATTTTATTATGAAAATCTATGACCATCAGCCTTCACAGGTTAACCAGAACTTTCATGGAGTTCCTTTCCTGCCGCGTTCGTAGCTCCTTCCCGGAACAGGGAGTAACAAGTTACAATTCTTACACTCTGTAGAGGTGCGTTACTTTACCCATGAGAGATCAACTCCTTGTTGCACAACCGGGCGTACTTTCCCGTCCACAATTCCATGATGTGGGGCCCAATAGTTGGTCCAAGATAATCACTGCCCCCTTCACGACCTCGCATGCCTGCTTGGTGTACACCATGCCCACATAATGAATTACGGCAATGGTTTGTACAAACCGTTAGATGCTAGAACTATCATGGGACGATGAGGGTTCCCACCCATATGCTGCATATCCTCTACGGATTACCAATTAATATGCATGCCACGAGGATAACAGCCACGACATGCACATCCGCCTTCATGCGAGAGGAAGAAGATACAGCTGACTTCTCTGTCCCATTCCAAATCTCATGGCTAACGCGTAATATACGGCGCTAGAATCACTGATGTCAGGGGTTATTAAGTCCCTAATTGATCATAATTGTTGCAAATAGAACCCTAAGTTCTATTGCTCCATTATATCATCACTTAGGATGATATCTATGATTTCTTTAATTGTGAAAATAATATTTTCTTTCTTTGGAGTATATATGATAACACACAATTTGCAAATACTTTGGTAAAGACTCTTCAAAGGATATGAGCAAGTGATGAACTTGCCTTGTGATGGCAAGGTAGTGAAGTCTGATGCTTGCACTGGACCTTGAGCTTCTATGTCTACAAAAACATCATTATTGCCCGGTAAGGACAATATTTAAAGAAGCAAAATAATTATGCAAGGTAATGTAATGCATCATTTAGATTTATATATATTCCCCCTCCCCCATTTATTTAAATTATCTAAAAATTCATTTAATGAGAAAGAATTTATAAATATTAATTTTTAATATTTATTGAGTATTGTATTCTTTTTATTTTATGTTAATTTATTTGCTTTTTATTTAATTAATAATTCCTTTAAGAATTATCATTAAATACCAAAAATTTACATTAAATATTTGGTTTGGTATTTTTCTAAAATACTACAATATTAATATATAACGAAAGTGATTTTTATTTATTTTTATCAACTTTCAATAATTTTGTAAAATTCCATAAGGAATATATAATTTAGAAAATTCTTAATAAAATTTATATGTCTAAAATTTTATCTCTTAATTTATTTGGATAGTTTGGATTATTGTGAATCCATAAATATTTTATTTATAAGTTTTGAAATTATATTTTATTTTCTATAATTGATTTAAGTTTGGGGGCATTTTGGTCTTTTTCCAATTAATAAAACAGGCTCTAAAGAATTTGGGCTGATTGTTTGGGTTTATTGGGCCCTTGTGGCCAATAGGGCAAAGTTAAAGCAACACTTCGAAGGGGTATTGGCCCAACCGAGCCAAACACTCTTTGTCTCTCCCTCGAGCTCACCTCTCTCCTTCTCCTTTCCCCATCCTGTGGTCGGCGGTGCTGTCGCCGGCGATTCGCTCTGCCGTGGACCTTCCTAGCAGTTGTCGTGGTGCAGGATGAGGTTGTCGGCCCCGCTCTACCCTCCTGTCCAATTGGATTTGGACCTGGAGCCCTCCTGCGGCCAGATCAATGCCGTACCGAACCCTACGATTTGGGGTTGGCTTCGGTGCTGACGCCGCCGCTGCTGTGGTGCTGCTCCTCGCCCCCAGGCGTGGCTATGGTCACCGTCGTGGCGTTGTGTGGGTTGTAGTTCCCCCTTGGGGGTGCTCCCCGTGCCGCCGTGGTCGTCGGCCTCCTCTTCTTCCTCTTCTAATCTACAGCGAGGACCTTTGGTAAGTAGTTCCTCTCCCTCTCGTGCTCTCTGTGCTAGGCCATCCCATGCTAGACGTTGGTAGTGACCTTTTTGGTGATTGTCCTATCCTGATTAAGATGGTTTGTTCTTCTTTGAGTTCATACCCTGATGTGGATTAGATATTTGATGAATTGGATCATGTATTGATGATCCTTGAATCTGTTGAGTGTGACTTCCTATGGATTATTGCCGATGGTCAGCTGTGGAATGCTAGTGGTTTATCAGATGATTCTATGGATTAAATTTTAGATGATTTAGATGGTGAATTTGCTCGAGAGGCAACACTTGGGAAATCTAGTGGTTTTAATAACTCACCACTGCCATTACTTGGTTAATGACAGTGAGTGTTGTGTGATGAAGTCACTGTATTAGTATTGTTGGCTTAAGAATTCATCTGTAACTTGAGATCAAATGGTTTCAAATAGTGAAGATATACATATGGATTCTCCTGATTATGATTCCTGTGATGTCAGGAAAATGATTTATAGTTGGTTGATTGTATTTGTGAAGATTGGATTCTTAACCTGCTTAGTTTAGAACTGTTCTTGTGACACCATCCTTGTATGGCACACAAGTTTAGATTCTATTACTTGGCTTGATCTTGTTCAATCTTAAAATGAGTTTGACATTAAAGATAAGTAGAAACTTCCTTTCTAAATCCCTAAGAGCCATGATGTTGGTCTGAGGTTTAGGGATTAAACCTTTATCTAGTTGATTCATATGGATGGTTCTGGTAGTGATACCAGCTACTGTTTCTTGAATCAAAGTTTGGGGGAAAATGATGGTAGGCTTGATCACTTGTATATATCCATAAGATTAAATTCTAAGGTGCTACTCTTGTCTTAGAGATGTGCCTAGAAGTTTAAATCTTAGATATGTTCATTCTTGAATTGAAATATAGCTTGACTGCTTAGATCAATGATATTGTTCTGAGATCTAATTGGATCCTTATACTTTTCTGATTGCTTTTAGTATTTACAAACTTCAGTGATGGATTCACCCCACTTGGGTGCTTTCTGAGAGTTTGAGTAATAGACAGATCATGTATGCTTGTCTAATATTAGATAGATAGATCATGTGATGATCTAGTTACTCACCACTGTCAGTTGATATTGGGGTTTCCTGTGGTTGATCTTGTACTAACTTGATCTGATGCTCTCCTGGTATTTCCAGCTAATGGCTTGTCCTTGATCTAGCCCTTCATCTCCTGGTCCTGATGGGTTGATCTTGGTCTTGCTATCCACATGATCCACCCCCTCCTTATATCACCATTTTGGTGGTGTGATCCAAGGTTTTGATTGGTGTGATTTAGCTTGGCTTTGGCTGGGTTTAGCTGCTAACTGCTATTCTTGGTATGTATGAACAAGAAAGTGATGTGGGGTTGTATTCCCACGGCTGTGTTGATGGTTTTGTTTGCTTGTGCTGTTGTTGTGGTGTTGACAACACACACCATGCAATTTGGTGTGTGTGCTGCCTATGTGCCTGCTGCACAGGTTGTGGATATGTTCTGGTTGTGAAGTTACCTTTATCTGGTTACTTTTACTTGGCTGCTGAAATTTGCCCATCCTTGCTATTTATTTGACTAATGGCTTAAAATTATGAAAGATATATTCTTTCATATTGGTGAAACTTGCCCCTTAAATTACTCAATGATGAAAAAGTGAACAGTGCAATTCACTGTCAACTCTGAGAGTAAAATAATTCTAATAATAACTTTCTTTTTCTTTTAAGTTTCTATTTATTTTGCAGGTACCAGATTTGAAGATCAAGACTTTACTTTTAGGTTTTTATTTTTCTTTATAGATTAGTCACTTGTAATAACTCTCATGTTCAATTGTAATCTTTAATTTATTCTTTTGTACTCTTTATTTTTATTGTTTTGTAATAAAGATTGTACTATTATTCAATAAAGAAATATTATTCTTCTATTTATTTACTATTGTAAAGATTGTTTATCATTTCATAAGTTACATTTTGTAACTCATTATTCAATGAAGTTTTGGAATATTCATGTTATTGATTATCTTCTTGTATTTAAAGTTTGAGTTATTATTGGTTAACTCTTAAATTAAATCAAATACTCAAACATCATTCAAAATCCTTTTGAATTATAATTCAAACACTCTAGTTTTAAATTCAAATTTATTTCCCAAAACACATAAGTCCACAAAGATCATATCAAAACCTATAACAATCATCCTTCAAGACTATACCTAATATCAAAGTATGAAAGAAACCTTGATCACTTTAGGTTTTTATTTGGCGAAAAATTTACCCACATTTTCACAGATGAATGCATGCAACATCTCAAATTCCTAAATCTACCCTTTGTTACTTCCTAAATGCTGGGATGTTACAGACTTCCCCCCTTAAATTAAACTTCATCCAGAAGTTTGCTGAATTGTACCTAAATAGTTCTAGATAGGCTTTTCTTAAATCCTCTTCTTTCTCCCAAGTGGCTTCCCTTTCAGGGTGATGTTCCCATTGTACCTTGCAATATTTGATTGCCCTATTTCTCAACCTTTTCCAGTTTTCTTCCAAAATTTTACAGGGTTTTTCAACATAGGTCAAGTCTGCTTGTAGTTCTATCTCCTGATGTGTGATTGCATCATCCAGAACTTTCAAACATTTACGAAGTTGTGATGAATCACACGTAGCTGCGGACCTCACGCTCACACGTCCTCAGTCGACAGATGGACTGTGGCGGTGGCGATGGCGGCCGGGTGAGGTTGTGGGGTAGCCAAGCAGGTGGATGAGCGTCGCTGACCGTACCTGATTTCATCGACTGCGTCCTGAAACTTAACCTCCACACCTCACGTCCTCACCTGGTGAGTGGTGATCATGCGAGGAGCCAAGTAATGGATGCTCGCCCAAGTCCAACCCGACCACTGTCGCCGCCCCAACCTCGACATCTTCGTGCAAAACTTTCTTCTTATAGATTCCCCTTGCTACGTTCGTCCGGATTTCAATACCAGAAGCGGCCTTAGATGCCCATGTAGGAATTCATAGACTAGTTCAATTGATCTTATTTGGCCTTCGATCGATGTTCTCTAGATTGCAAATTTTCTCTTCCGTGTGATTCATCTTATTTGACGCACACTTTTGCCTGGGATTAATATTCTAGGAGGCACTTCGGTCAACAATGGGGAAGTCATCTGGAGAATTCTCTATGCAGCGCTGAGAGTTATTGTTTTGGTATAGCGCGAGTATTAAGGAGAAGGATACACAAAGTTTGTTTCTGTTTTGTTTCCGCCAGAAAAGAGACACGAGAGTAGAATTGCCTAAGCCGTGCGATGGTAAATTAAGGGAGGGGCGCACGGATGGGCGCACAAGCCCGGGCGCAGGCAAGCCGCGTCCAGATTGTTGCCGCAACTGCAGAAAGGATAAAAGGAGAGGGGGAAGCATCGCAAACGACAGATCTTACCGCCCAGAGTGGCGGTACAGGGACGCGATGGGTGACGGCGAGCCAGACCCAGCCGTATCCGAAGAGGTTCTGCGCTGCACCGATGAGGAGCGCGGCCCAGAGAGGGAGCACAGCACAGAGCGTGCCGGCGAGGAAGCCGATGTTGCCGCCGAGGTCTTTGGCGACGCCAAGGCTGGCGACCTGGCGCTGGTTATACACCAGCGAGGACTTGATCACCGGGGAGACGCTGCCGAACAGGTAGCCCACCTCGCAGACCGACTGAATCCACACGGCCGCCACGAACACTAGCCACCGGTTATGCAGGAACTCCCGCACCCGGCTCCGTCTTCGCACCTCCACCATTGCTGCACAAGACTAGAATCCGCGTCGATTGAGCAGGAGATGGAAAACATTATGCACTTGAGCCAATCTTGATGGTAACTCTAAAGCATAAGCTATAGTTCTGTTCTGACTCAATATCTTGAATGGTCCAATATATCTTGGACTCAATTTTCCTTTAACTCCGAACCTTTCACCCCTTTCATTGGACTTACTTTCAAATATACCATGTCTCCCACTTCTCGATGCCATGATCTTCGACTTTGATCAGCATAACTTTTCTGCCTACTCTGGGCTATTTTCAGTCTATCCCTGATCTTATTAATGATATCTTGTCTTTCCTTGATATAGTCTGGTGCAAACTCCTTGCTGCTTCCAGGCTCATACCAACATATTGGTGATCTACACTTTCTTCCATACAGAACCTGATATGGAGCTGCCTTCAGACTACTCTGATAGCTATTATTATAAGGAAATTCTGCCAATGGTAGATGATCTTCCCATGTACCTCCAAAATCTAATGCACAAGCTCTTAACATGTCTTCTAGTATCTGATTTGTTCTTTCAGTTTGACCTCCTGTCTCAGGATGATAGGCTGTGCTGAAATCTAACTTTGAACCAAGTGCTTTATGCAATTGCTTCCAAAATGCTGAAGTAAACACTGATCCCCTATCAGTTACGATCTTTTTGGGCACTCCATGCTTACTTACTATCTCTTTGATGTAAACTTCTACTAACTTCTCGGCATTATCTTTCTGATTTACCAGAATAAAATGTGCGCTTTTAGTGAGTTTGTCCACAATTACCCATAACATATCCTTCCGTTTAGGTGTCATGGGCAATCCTGTGATGAAATCCATACCTATTTCTTCCCACTTCCATTCGGGAATTTCCAAAGGTTGTAATGGTCCTGCTGGACTTTGATGTTCAGCCTTCACCCTTTGGCAAGTATGGCATTCTGATACATATTTAGCAATGTCCCTTTTCATGTTATTCCACCAGAATAGTTCTTTCAAATCCATATACATCTTAGTACTTCCTGGATGTATAGAATATGGTGTTTCATGTGCTTCTCTGAGTATGACATCTCTAATATCAGTCACATCTGGAACACAAAGACGGTCTTGAAACCATAAAGACTCATAATCTCCAAGGCGAAAAAATGATTTTTGCCCTTGAGATATCCTCTGAATTTCCTCAGCAATAAAAGGATATTCTGCTTGATGTCTGAAAATTTCGTGCTTAAGATCACTGTCCTGCTCTGCAACTACCTGCATAGTAGCTAATCCTCCAAGAACCTCTGTTCTAATGAATTGCAGCTCTAATCTTTCCAAGTCCATTTGTAACTATTTTGGTAGCTCCCTATTGCTAGGCTGAATGTCTGCACTCTTCCTGCTTAAAGCATCAGCTACAACATTTGCTTTCCCTGGAGTATAGTTGATTGTTAAATCATAATCTTTGATTAGTTCCAACCAACGCTTCTGTCTCATATTCAACTCCTTTTGAGTAAAGAAATATTTGAGACTTTTATGGTCAGTGTATAACTCACATCTGGCTCCATAAAGAAAATGCCTCCATCCTTTTAGCGCAAAACCACGGCTGCTAACTCTAAATCACGAGTTGGATAGTTGACTTCATGTGGTTTCAGTTGTCTTGAACCATAAGCAATCACCTTCCGATCTTGCATTAACACACAACCCAAACCTTCTTTAGATGCATCACAGTATACTGTAAAGTCTTCCCCTGTTTCAGGAACTGCTAAGATTGGAGCTGTGGTTAACCTAGTCTTCAACTCCTGAAAACTTTCTTCACACTTCTCATCCCAATTGAATGGTCTATTATTTCTTAACAATTTGGTCATTGGTCCAGCTATTTTGGAGAAACCTTCAATGAATCTCCGATAACCAGCCATTCCTAAGAAACCTCGAATTTGCTTCACATTGGTCGGTGCAGTCCACTCTAGTAGTGACTGAACTTTAGATGGATTTACAGCAATTCCATCTTTACTGATCACATGGCCGAGGAATTCTACCTCATCTAGCCAAAATTCACACTTACTGAACTTAGCATAAAGTTTATGTTCCCTTAGTGTCTGCAATGCTATTCTCAAATGATCAGCATGCTCTTCTTTATCCTTGGAATAAATCAAAATATCATCAATAAAGACTATGACGAACTTATCCAAATATGGCATGAAGATTTTGTTCATCAGATTCATGAATATTGCTAGTGCATTGGTCAAACAAAATGGTACAACCAGGTATTCATGGTGTCCATATCTTGAGACAAATGATGTCTTTGGAACATCTTCAGGTTTGATTTTTATTTGATGGTATCTAGATCTTAAGTCGATCTTTGAAAATACTCCGTCTCCTTTCACTTGATCAAACAAATCTTGAATCCTTTGTAAAGGATATTTATTCTTGATAGTAACATTGTTCAGATTTCTATAATCACCATACATCCTTCTTACACCATCCCTCTTATCCACAAAGATTACTGGTGTTCGCCATATAGATACACTTTCCTAAATAAATCCTTTTTTGGCTAACTCACCAATTTGCTTTTTGAGTTCTTTTAACTCTTTGGGTCCCATCTTATATGGTGCTTGAGCTATTGGTGTTGTACCAGGAATTAGATCAATAGTGAACTCTATCTACCGATCTGGTGGCATTCCGGGTAGCTCGGCTGGAAAAACATCTTGAAATTCATTTACTATAGGAATCTCTTCCAATTTGACCTCTTTCATCAAGTTCAATTGCAGATCCACCATGATATGACTATGCTTATCTTCTTGGTAAACTATCCTTGCTCCACTTGGAGTTTTGATTGAGACAGTTTTCTCCTCACAATTTATCTGAGCTCCATGTTCCATCATCCAGTCCATACCCAGCACTACTGCAATTCCCTTCAAAGGAATTACATAAAGGTCTGCAAAGTATGTACAACCATAAATCGAGATAACCTGATCTTGTTTAATGTGGCGTACAATCACATTTCCCCCTGCCGTCACTACGGTCATAGGGTTTTCTAACGTTGCCCTTCTAATCCCGAACTTATCACAGAATGCTTCACAAATGAATGAAGTAGTTGCACCAGTATCAAATAGAACTTTGCCGGGATTGGTAAGGATATTGAGCGTACCTATCACTGCATGCGCCAAATTATCCACCTCCTCTAGGGTTGCGCAATTCAGCTTCTCGGTAGGTCTGTTCCTCTTGCCATTGTTGTTCTTGACATTATTTCCTCCTCAATTGGGCTGTCCATTTCCTCCACTGGCTTGTTCTCCTCCTTTGGTAGGCCAACCTTCTAGTGGTTTGCTCGGACAATCGGGCTTGATATGCACCTTCTGACCACAACCGTAACAGATCACTATAGGCTTTTTGCATTCTCTCTGGAAATGCCCTGGAATTCCATAATTATTACAAATAACATTCCTTCTAGGATTGGATTGATTTCCACCACTGCCCTTGTTATTGTTATTGTTGCCATAGGTCTTGTTCCGGGGTTTGAACTCTAGATTGGGTTTAGGTTTACTTGCCTGAATTCTCTTGGTTTCCTTCTTGGCTCTATTCCTCCTATCCTCTTGGACATTCTTGTAGTCATCTTTGAAAGTAATAGCTGCATCCAGCAACTGCTGATAAGTTTGCTTATTAGCTAACCTTAGCTGCATTTTCACAAATGGATTTAACCCACGCAGGAAACACTTCTTCCGCTTCTCTTCCGTGTTAACATCCTCCTCAGCATAACGAGACAGTTGACTAAACTCCCAGATATACTTCATGACACTAGTATATCCCTGCTGAAGCTCCTCAAATTCTCTCCGCTTCAACTCCATAACACTTTCCAAAACATGATATTCACGGAATCTCTGCTTGAACTCCTCCCAGGTGAACTCCCTTCCTGGTTGTTGCATGGCCAACTGATTCTCCCACCATGATGCTACAGGTCCAATCAGAAGATGAGTTGCATACCTCAATTTATCCTCTTCATTGCAGCCTACAGTCTTTAGTTTTCTTTCTGTATCTGCCAGCCAATCTTCTGCATCCATTGGTTCAGGAGCTGATGCAAAAGATAATGGCCTTGCATTCTGGAAGTCAGATAGACTCACTCCTCCACCTTCAGGTGCCCTCTGATTTGCTCGTCCCAGCAACTCTTCCATGAACTTGTTCTGGGTCTCTTGCATCATTTGCATACACTGCATGAAGTTCTGCTCCATTAACGACCTCATTGGTGGTGGTGGTGGGAATGCTCCCTGATTTGCTGCATCTGCATCGGCTATCTCTTTGGCCTCACGTTCCATCCGCTGATGTTCAGCTTCGGTTTCTACACCCGTATCCATGACCGTCTAGTCCTGCAACATAAAGCGAATACTCATAATTACATCATGCACATGTGTTCTGAGCTCGACTTTACGCATAGAACTAGTCACACAAGGAAGATCCAAAGAAAATCCAAATATGCATTTCACATATTATACATAATATCATAATAATACAAAGTCATTACAATATATACCATATAGGTATAATCACAATACTACCTTATTTATTTAACTATTTTATTTCTTGGGATACAATACAAGGTACTTGATACTTCTAACTAGTTGCCTAATTCTAGTAGTAACTACGCTCATCATGCATGCCTGATGTCCAACCATGATGACGTGTCATTTGTCGCACAGTTTGTGAAACAAATGGCCTTCCAGAAGGAACATACTCAGTATCTAAAGTGTCAGGACTTGAGTCATTACTCACCCTGAGCGCATTGACTCCCTCCAGCTCAGCTGAAAAGTCTTCAGAAACATATTCAACATTATCTCCTGCCTGCATCTCTTGAGCTTCATTCCCTGAGTTGTCAATAGGATATGCAGATCCTGCTGCTTCCTAGGTGCTCCTTTGGGTAAGATAGTTAAACACTGGATAATGTATATTCCATGGGTTTTGAGAAGATGTTGATGATTCAAACACTCTCTCCTCAGGATCTTCTTCTTCATCCTGATTATCTATCAACATAGCATTTCTACTACTGTTACTAGGGTTAATTCTTGCACCCATCTAGCTAGATTGTCCAACATTTCTGTCAGAACGATCTGTGGACATCTGGTGTTCATGAGATCCTTCATATGATCCCCTTCTCCAACCATCAGAATTCGCAATAGGAAGTTCTAAATCAGAACCATCCTCTGAACCCTGTGGTACTGCATACCTCATATCCATAGTACGATCATGTATAGGTTCAGGACTTGGTCAATAAGGATATGGTATAAAAGATTCAGGATCTATAGGTATATCCATAAAGATAGGTGTTGCACTACTACTACTTGCTTCCTTTTCCAACTGGATTTCTAACTGCTTCCTCCTTTCCGGAACAGTTAGATCCTCTAACATGTCATTTTTATCTTCGATAATCACTTGGTGTGTCTTATAAAAAGACGCAACGAGTGTTCGGTATCTATCCATAAACTTGGAGGCTAACTTAGGAGGCTTCTTAACAAAAATAAGATGATCCGGTATAGGCTCCGAGTCTATAGAATCATGGGGTATCATAGAAAATGTGCTACCTTCTAACTCCTTGTCTTTATGCTCCCGGATATTGTCTACCGCCTCCACAACAGCAACATGATATGCTGCTAAGTGACTCCTACCTTTATGCTCCTATGGAAGTTGGATACTCACACGATACTTGGATAACATCTGGCCATCATGGTAGGTTATAGTGTTCACTGGAATTCTAGTTGGACAACTAAAAATCTTTAAAAGTTAACGAAGTTGGTCTGTGAATGATCCTTGATAGTCATCAAGATTCTCCTCTTTCCTTACCAAAGTCTGTTTTGGAAACTTTGGTGCCATAGCTCTGTATATCAAGAAAATAATTTTTAATTAGTAACCAATAATATATTGCATCATAACAAAGAATTATCGCACTAAGACATATAATAGAATATTCTCATTTGAATACCCATTATATTACTTTTAGAGAATTCTTTATCATTGTTACACTCTCCTACAGGTAATACCCTTTACTAGGTTTCCAACGTAAGGTCAAAGCAATTTGCTCTGGTACCAACTGCGGTGACCCAGCATACCACTGCATGTGTAGTACACTATAGTCTTTGACATGACATTCACAGAACACCGTTCCGTAAATATCACATCCCTCAGAGTGGTACAACATAAAAATTGCGGGTCCATATTAAAAACATTAACACATTATTATTATTACAATACCAGAAGTTCAAGACTTCAAAAGGTTTCAACTGATAAACCAAAATATAAAGTGTTTCAGCGGAATTTAAAAGTAGCAACTCCCACTAGGAGTTGAGCTCAGCAGCTTATTCTATAGAGTTCATGCTGCTCGGCTCCGTTGGTTACTACTAACTAGGATACTTAGTTGGACTCGTTATCATCGACACCATAGCGGATTTTTTAATCTACTCCTTTAACACCTCCTGACAGGCCAGGCTCCTCGTAGAACACATCTTCTTGACATTCGGCTGCATACATTGGCACGTCTTCGGGATCCTCAGAGTCTAAGCAAGGGATCAAAGGAAAGGATGAGTAACAACATTACCCAACAAGTCATTATATGCAAGGTGGGAAGTTTGATGCTCTAACTACCACTAATGGGGATGTGCCTACCGGGGTATACCCAGCAGGACGTTTCCGACTGGCCTAGAAACCGGCGAGTGGGCCTGCAAGACGGCGACTGGATCAAGGCCCGGTGTGGATCCAAGCGATTGGAAGCTGAAGGCCCAGGCGACTAGATAGGCCCAGTCGGATTAGGTTAAACGAGTACCGAAGCCTTAACTGATTCGGTTGAGATATGTAAACCCTAGGAGGTGAGCCTATATAAACCTCCCTGCAGGGCGTGTAGAGATACGTTCCATCATACACCCAAGCGACTCGCCGCCTAGCCGCCGAGCTTGCCCATTGTACCACCTTCATAATACAATCTAGCAGGAGTAGGTCTTTACCCTCTGGGGGGCCGAACCTGGGTAAAACCCTGTGTCTCCGCCCTCATCTCGCACCACAGATGGCTGGCCGCCCTTGCCCCTCGTTCTACTACTCGCTGCCGATTGCAGCATCTGCCATGACCATTCCCACGACAGTGGCGCCCACCGTGGGGCCTGGCCTGTCTGGCCGGTGTTCTGCGGCGAGATCCAATCTTCCCATCAACAAGACGGTCGCCACTGGCCGCATGATAGCGATCAACGAGATGCTCCAAATCTTGCCGAGCAGCTACGTCCCGGCGGTGCGACCTGTCACGCACAACGTGATCCTGCCGATCGGCACGATCAACCTCTTCGTCGGCCTCACTGACGTCATCGTCTCGGAGGACTCGGCTCGCATCCGCGAGTCGCCGCCACGCGATCGGCTCTCCGAGAGCCAGATCCGCACGATCCATCGCCTCGCCTCCGAGTACAACTCGGCCCACAGCAACATGGCCGAAAACTCAGCGGCCGCAGAAGACGCGGCCCTCAACGATGACGCCGACTCGGCGACCCTGGCGTCACTCGCCGGATCCATCACTGCGGCTTCACCCGCGGGCTCCATCACCCAGGTCTCCAACATGGGAGACTTCGAGGACCCCTCCATCCTTGGAATCTTCGACTTCGACTCCGGGTCGGAAAATTCCGGCGACCTCCGCGACGGGACCGGTCGCCACGCCGCGACCTACATGGCGACCGGTACCAAACCGCCGGAGGACGCCTTCTCCACCCCGATCCCTCCTAACGCCACGGCAACGGAGGTCGAGGAACTCCTCCTGAAGCTGGCGGAGGCAGTACGCAAGGAGCAAGCCGAGCGCGAAAATTTTCGCCTCGAGCAGGTGACCGCACAGGAGTTATCGCGCTACCACCAGCAGCGAATCAGGTCGCACCTGAACCCCACCGTCCAGGGGCGTGCCCTGAACTTCGACGACGAAAACGAACCGGCCCGCATGGCCGAGCGCGCGATCTGCGAGAACGCGCCACCAGGAGGAAGCGCCCGACCCCCACCAGGGTCGACAGCGATGGGCGCCCCACCTCCACCCAACCGCACACCCCCCAGGGACCAGCCGCGGATAGTAGTCTCCTCACGGGAGCGAGACGCAAATGGCCTCCCACTGTTCTCCACCCCTATGGACAACCTCGTGGCAGGCCGAGTAGCAGCCGACAACATCACGGCCACCGGCGACGGCGCCTACAGATCCAGTACGTCAGGGCCCTGCTCGCAAAGGCCGTCGAGCAGCAAAACGCAGGCGCCGACTCGCAGGGTCGAGTGTACTCGCGTTCTTCGGGAAGCAGAGCGTCCTCGAGCGGCCTCCCAATGGCGGCAAACACCCTCAACTGCACGCCACCAGAGCCACTGCAGCTCCAACATCGACCCGCAAACGCGGCACTCTCCACCAACGACCCCAGGCCAGCGACCAACTTCGTCGCCGCCAACGGTCAACCCATCGACGCCCGCACCCACATCATCAACAACCAAAGCTGGCGCGCACGCCAGCCCGACGACCTGCGACACACCCTAACCAATCGCCGCGACGGCGAGCCAATGGGGTCGCTCAGTCGACTCGGCCCCAAGTGCTTCGGACCGATGATCCGAGGCGAGAAGTACCCACCGAACTTCAAAGCGCCGAAAGAGATAGAAAAGTACGACCCTTCATACGACCCAGCCGTCTGGCTCGATACATACCTCATGGCAATGGGGATCGCAGGCCACACCGACCTGCTAGCTGCCCGTTACATCCCCCTGATGATGGAGGGGACGTGCAGGCAGTGGATCAACACCCTCCCCCAGGATAGTATTGACTCCTAGGAGGAGATGCGCGACGCCTTCGTCAGGCACTTCAAGTGCTCCTACACCCGCGCCACCACCATCGAGGACCTGGAGCGATGCATCCAGGGACCCCGCGAGTCGACCCGCAACTGGGTCCAGCGGTGGCAAGAACTCTGGTACAACGCGGTCGGCATCCACCCGGACACCGCGATCCATTGCTTCAAGACCTCGTGCCTCTACGAGCCTTTGGTCGCCAAGCTCAAGCGACAGTCTCGCACACTCGACAACATACCGGACCTCCTCGAGATCGCCAAACGGTACGCGGAGGAAGATCCAAACTAGGAAACCGACGACGAGTCAGGAGGACAACGCCGCACGAGAGGCAACGACAGCGGACGACGGTCCGACCTACGCTACAGCAACACTCGCCTCACCGGCAAGCGCCGCAGTGACGGGCGAGTCGACTTCGTCGCCAACGCCGGGCACGCACAACGCGAGCCCAAAAGCTTCCGCCGCGACGGAGGACAACGCCGCGACGGCGGCAACTACAAGGCCAAGCCAAGGTTCGACCCTGCGGCCCTCCTTAACCAACCTTGTGCGTTTCATAGCAGGGAAGGCAAACCTGCAACGCACACGACTGCCGACTGCCACACCCTCAGGGAGATTGAGAAGGCACGGCGAGCAAGGGAGGACCCCGACAACAACCCGCCAAATGGCGGAAAGTTCGGCAACATGGCCGGCTCGCTCCATACCTTCACTGGCTTCAACACGAAGCGCGAGAAGAAGGTCATCACCCGCACAGTCGCCGTCAACGCGGTGGCCCAGGTGGACGTCCCCCAGTTCCTCAACTGGTCGGAGCAGCCCATCACCTGGAGCCGCCAGGACCACTCGCCACGCATCGAGTACCCAGGCCGAGTCGCCCTGGTGGTCAAGCCTAAGGTCGGCGACTACTGACTCCCCAAGACATTGATGGACGGCGGCAGCTCCATCAACATCCTGTACCTGGACACCTTCAGGTGGATGCGGCTCCCGCAGTCGATGATCGAGACAACCCACACTACGTTCCATGGCATCGTCCCTGGTCGGAAGGCGTACCCGATCGGCAAGGTAACGCTGCCAGTCACCTTCGGCACACTAGCAAACTTCCGCACCGAGCGGATCGTCTTCGAGCTGGTGCCCTTCGACAGCCCCTACCACTGCGTCCTAGGGCGCCAGGCATTCGCCAAGTTCATGGCAGCGCCACACTACGCGTACAACGCGATGAAGCTCCCCGGGCCGTGCGGCGTCATCACCATCAACGGCGACCCCTACATGGCCGCCGAGTGCGAGGCCAAAGGAGTCGAACTCTCCGATGCCGTCATCGCGGCAGAAACCAACCACGCTGACGAGCTCGCCAAGTACGCGAGCGGGGTGAACAATGACGACCCCACCATACTCAAGAAGCCCAATTCAGAGGGGGCAAACACCTCGGCCTTCGAGGCAACGACGCACACTCGCACCGTCGAGCTGGTCCCAGGCGACTCCAGCCAGACGGTGATGATCAGCACGGGCATGAGCCCAGCCTAGGAAGGCGCGCTCATCGAGTTCCTCCGTGAGAACAGTGACATCTTCGCATGGAAGCCCTCTAACATGCCTGGTGTCCCTAGGGAGCTCGCTGAGCACAAGCTAAACACCGACCCCAAAGTGCGACCCATCAAACAGTCGTTGCGGCCCTTCAATGAAGAGCGCCGCCGAGCCATCGCCGAGGAGGTGCAGCGTCTACTCGCTGCAGGCTTCATCCGGCCAATCAAGTACTCCAAGTGGCTGGCAAACCCAGTCCTGGTCGAGAAGAAGAACGGGACCTGGAGGATGTGTATCGACTACACAAACTTGAACAGCGCCTGCCCAAAGGAGCAGTTCATCCTCCCGCGGATCGACCAAATAATCGACTGCACCGCGGGCTCGGAGTCGCTATGTTTCCTCGACGCCTACTCTGGGTATAACCAGATCAAAATGGCTGTCGAGGACGAGGAGAAGACGGCGTTCATCACGCCATTCGGAGCCTTCTGCTACACCGCCATGACCTTCGGCCTCAATAACGCCGGGGCGACTTACCAGCGGTGCATGCAAGAGTGCCTCGCGAGCCAAATTGGCCGCAATATCCACGTCTACATCGACGACGTGGTCGTAAAGTCCGCCTGCCAGGGCGATCTACTCGTCGACCTGGCGGAAACGTTCGCCAACTTGCGAAAATACAAGATAAATCTTAACCCAGGCAAATGCACCTTTGGTGTACCAGCAGGACAATTGCTTGGGTACGTCGTCTCCAAGCGAGGGATGGAGGCGAACCCTACTAAGATCGACACGATCGCCCGACTCGGCAAACCCGAGTGCCTGCGCGACGTCCAGAAGCTGGCCGGGCGAGTAGCGGCTCTCAGTCGCTTCATCCCCCGCCTGGGCGAAAAGGCGATGCCCCTATACCGCCTGATGCGCAAGAACCCCACCTTCCAGTGGGACAAGGAGGCAGACGAGACGCTCCGCGACCTCAAGAAGGTGCTACTCACCGCACCGCTACTCGCCGCCCCCGTCAACAAAGGACCCATGCTGGTCTACGTCGCGGCTTCCGAGCGCGTCGTCAGCGCCGTCATGGTCGTCGAACGGCCGGAGGAAGGAAAGGAGCACCCAGTACAGCGACCAGTGTACTACATCAGCGAGGTCCTCACCGAGTGACGCCAGCGATACCCGCAGTACCAGAAACTGGTATACGCGGTCTTCAGAGCACAGCGGCGCCTGCCGCATTACTTCCAGGAGCACCTGATCACGGTCGTCTCCTCAGCACCGTTGCAGGACATCATCCGCAACCGCGAGGCGACCGGGCGGGTTGCCAAGTGGGCCGTCGAGATCGGCGTCCACAACATCAAATACGAGCCACGGAAGGCAATCAAGTCGCAGGCCCTAGCGGACTTCATCGCCGACTGGGAAGAGGCCCAGCAGCCAGAGAAGCTGCGATACCTCCATTACTGGAGCCTGCACTTCGATGGCTCCAAGAACGCGGACGGCGCAGGACCAGGGATCGTACTAACTTCACCGAAGGGCGACAAGCTCCGCTACGTCCTCTGCCTCGACTTCACCCCCTGCACCAACAACATGGCCGAGTACGAGGCCTTACTCCACGGCATGCGAGCTGCCAGGGAGATGAACGTCAACCGCCTACGCTGCTACGGCGACTCCGACCTCGTTGCTGGGCAAGTCGCTGGCACCTGCGACGCTGTCTCCCCCACCATGGCGGCGTACCGCCAAGCAGTGGACAAGCTGGGCGGACACTTCGTAGGTTACTACGTCGAATGGATCGACAGGCGGAAGAACGAGGAGGCCGACGCACTCTCCCGCATCGGGTCGGCCCGACTCGCACCACCCGCCGGTGTCTTCCTCGACACGATCACCAAGCCATCAGTCTCTCCCCCGAGGGAGATCGACATCGGAGTCCCGTTACAACCGGAGGCAGCCCTGGTCGCACTCGTCAACGAGCCAGACGACTGGACCAAGCCCTACGTCGCCTACCTGGAGACCGGTACCTTGCCGGCAGACGAGACGGACGCTCGGATGATCGCACACCGATGCAAGTCCTACACCATCATCGACGGAGAGCTCCACAAGCGCAGCATCACCGGCGTATTCCAACGTTGCGTCCAACCCGCCGAAGGACGCAAGATCCTCCACGACATCCACTCCGGCGACTGCGGCCACCACGCCGGCGCCCGCTCTCTGGTCGCCAAGGCTATGCGGCATGGCTTCTACTGGCCCACCGCACACGCCGATGCCGTCGACATTGTCCATCGGTGCGCCGGGTGCCAGAAGTACGCCAACCAGACGCACGTGCCGAGCTCAACGCTCAAAACAATCCCCATCACCTGGCCATTCTCCGTGTGGGGCATGGACATGGTAGGCCCCTTCAAAAAGGCTCCCTCCGGCTACACCCACCTCTTGGTCGCGGTCGAAAAATTCACAAAGTGGGTGGAGGCCAAGCCAGTCCGGAAATGCGACGGGAAGACCACCACTAAATTCCTACGCGAGCTCATATATCGCTACGGGTTCCCAAACAACATCATCACGGACAACGGCACCAACTTCGCCAAAGGAGCCATGGCCGAATTCTGCGAAGAGCACCACATCCGGCTCGACCTCGCGTCGGTTGCCCACCCGGAATCCAACGGCCAGGCGGAACGGGCCAATCAAAGCATCCTCCACGGCCTGAAGCCGCGACTCCAAGTACCACTCGAGCGCACCGCCGGGTGTTGGGTCGAGGAGCTGCCCTCCGTCATCTGGGGGATCCGCACCTCGGTTAACAGGTCGACAGGATTCACCCCCTTCTTCATGGTGTACGGTGCCGAGGCAGTCATGCCCACCGACCTCGAGCACGACTCGCCGCGGGTCGTCCACTACACGGAGGCTGCAAACGAACTCGCCCGCCAGGATGGAGTCGATCAACTCGACGAGGCACGTGACCTCGCTCGGTCACGCACCGCCATCTACCAGCAGGGACTCCGCCGCTACCACAGCCGGCGGGTGAAAACTCGCACCTTCCAAGAAGGCGACCTGGTGTTGCGCCTCATCCAGGACAAGAAGGGCATGCACAAGCTCTCCCCTCCGTGGGAGGGACCATTCGCCATCGGGCGAGTACTCGGCAACGACGCCTACTACCTCATCGACGTCCGCGGGGACGGCGAACTCGACGTCAAGCGACCATGGAATGTAAACCTCCTACGGAAGTTCTACTCCTAAAACCCCACATATGTACTCTCCAGTCGCTATGAAGTAAAAAGAATTGGTTACCACAAATTGCGCCTACTCTCCGTGTCTTGTGCCACTCGCACTCGTAATAACAGCGTCAAGCTAACCGCAGAAGTCAACCTTTGGTACAGCGATCGGCACGGCTAAGTAGTGCGGTGCAAGAGCACTGAGTCACCTCAGGTCTTGCATCGTCCACGAAAAACGCCTACCCGGAGCCCCATTGGAGTCGCCCAGCCCGACTGGCTCTACGAGCCAAGACAACTGCCTTCGCTTCTTATAGCGACCATGGTCCTCCGCATCCTCGACATAGCGACTCGAACGGCCAAGTACCACGCTCGGGGACTGACGACCAGTTCATCGCGAGCGGCTCGGGAAAACGCCAAGTAGGAGAGCATGCCCAGGACTCGCCACGCGACTGACCCAACGGGCCAGGCAGGAGTGATGCGCCCAAACTAACGCGCCAAGTCCTCACCCACCCTCGAGCCGCACCTAGAACAACCAAGTACCACGCTCGGGGACTCGGCCACCCGACCTCGTTCGCGCAAGGGAAAACAGTGAAGTACAGAGCGGTCAAGGGAGTCACCTGGCGACTGGCTCTTCGAGTCCGGGCGAGTCGACCACAAAAACAAAACATTCAAAAACCACAAACACATCACACACGAGGTAAACCCCACAAAAGGGCGGACGGGCTCGGGGACTCGTTCAAACCTCAATCGGAGTTCACATGACAAGTCATAAAACAAACACGATATCACATTCATAGCATGTTGCAATCATCTCAGAATACAAAATATGCCCAAACGGCAGATCTGTTACTAACGCCCCAGGGCAAACTACCCTATTCCGCAGGCTTCGACGACGACTCGCCAGCACCCTGGCGATTGCAGATGAACGGCGTGTACGGGTTCGATGGGTACGTCGTCAGCTCACCCGCCATCGCCGCACGGAAGGGCTGCTCGACCTTGAAATCCCGGTGCTGCGGCTCGGGGTCGTTAGGTGCGACGACCGTCTCCTGGTACAGAAGGAGGTCGCCCATTTCCCAGACACGATCGGAGAACATCGTGGCGCGGTCCGTCAACTTGAGCACCTCGGAGAGCTCCACTGCGCCAGTCGACGACGGGTAGCCACTCGTCACGTCGTCGAGGTCGAAGTCCTCCGGGAAATGAGCAAGCCCAAGGCTAAGCGCCATCGCAGCTTCGCGCCGGAACGCCGATCGCGTCATGAACTCAACGACCGACGACGCCTTCTCCAAGTACTTCCACACCTCGACAAGGTCGCTGGGAATTACTTCCGTGGGCGATATCTCCTGGAGGTAGGCTCGGATGCACGTCGCCGACAACGTCGCCGAGTCGACGAGCGTGGCCACACATTGCCGCGCGTCGAACGAGCTCGCCTCTTCCGCACTATCAAGGATGCGACCTGCGAGTAGAAGACAACAAGTGAGTACGTCGGACATCACAAAAAGGCACACGCTACTGGCAGAAGCAGATACACTTACCAATCAAGGGGCGGGCGAGATCCGTGATGAAGCGTTGAAGAGATGTATAGTCGCCCTGAAGCCCAGCAACAAGGGCGTCAGACACTTTACGATCCTCTGCGGCGGCTGTAATGGCGGCCTTGGCTCGCCCATCAGCCGAGCTCGCTTCCTCCTTCGCCTCCCTCAGCTCGCGCTCGAGATCGGCGATCCGCTTCTCACCCGAGCTCAACGCCGATTGCGCCGCTGCCAACTCACCCGCGGGGACAAGTCCCTGGCGAGCTTCTTCTGCCTTCGCAGCAACTGCCTGAAGCCCCTTATTCGCCTCTTGGACGGTGGCCAGCTCCTTCTCCGCGCGGTGCTTCGCTGCCAATCGGTCAGCTGATTCACGTTGCAGACCCTGCACACAATTCAAGCAGTTAACCAAAGTGAAATCCTAAGTGTCTACCCGCTGAAATTCAGCGAGTACACACTCGGGGACTGGCAATCAAGAAATCCTAAGTGTCTACCCGCTGAAATTCAGCGAGTACGCACTCGGGGACTGGCAATCAATAAATCCTAAGTGCCTACCCGCTGAAATTCAGCGAGTACACACTCGGGGACTGGCAATCAAGAAATCTTAAGTGCCCACCCGCTGAAATTCAGCGAGTGCGCACTCGGGGACTGGACGCGAAAAATAACAACAAGACACTAGAAGAATCAGACCGCTGCAATTCACCGGCCTGATCCTCGGGGACCGGACATACCTGGATGGCTGGGCCAAGCATGCCGTGAAGTTGTATCGCATCCACGGACGCGAGGAGAGCCGGTGTGTGCCCACGACGCAGCTCGACCTCCGCGTCGGCGACCCCAGGTGCACGGCTTGAGGGTGAGGTCCCACTCGCTGTAGCTGATCTGGCCATGAAGCGCGGGAACATGGCGATGGAAGCACCGGCGCCAAAGGAGGCCGGCTCGGTCACCCCAGGCGAGGGAGCACCCTCCTTCGTGGGTACGGCCGCCTCCACTACGGGTTCATTCGGCGCAATCGCCGTGTCATCGGAGATCGTGACGACATCGTCACCCTTGGCCTTCCTGGCGCTGTCCGCAGGGACGACGACTTCGTCCGCTTTCCTCTTCCGGGAGGGATCCTCTTCGCTGACGACGGGTGGCACCTTAGCCACGGTCGGGTGGCCTATCTTCTTCGCTCCGGTCCTGTAAATCGACCGTGTGAGCAAGACAATTCAAGCCGCTATGAAAGACAAAGGTAGGAGAGCGAACTCACTTGGTGACTGGAATGAAGCGTAGCCCCGTGCGGATGCTAGCCGGCTTCTCCAGTTCGGGGCCTAGTCGGCGGCTGAGGCCCATCTCCAGGACGTCGCGTGCCCAAGACACGGACGGCTTCTTCGTCGTCGAGGCTGCAATGGGAGCTTCTGGGACGTCTTCAGCAGGAGCTTCCTTGCGTGGCGAAGCCACCGCGGCCGGAGCGGCCCCTAGCCTAGAGACTGGGACGAATGGCGGAGGCATCGAGGCCAGTGGCACCTCAATAGTGGCCGTGTCCAGCGCGGCTGCTGTTGGCGGCGCCTCGTCCTTGGCCGGGCTGGGAGCGTCGGAGCTTCTCGCCGAGTGCGGTGGCGAGGCCGGCCTCATCAGCTTCGTCTTCTTCTTCGGAGGAGCCTTTGCCTCCTTCTCCTTCTTCTTCTTCTTCGACGGAGTAGCCTGGCGGCGCGAGGTGGTCTCCGGAAGTTCGTCATCATCATCATGACGCTCGAGGCTTTTACTCGCCTCAAGCTCACGCTGACGCTGCCCGCGGGTCTTGCGGACCAGCGGGGCGACCTCCTCCTCGGACTCGTCGTCGCCGTTGCTCTTGTCGCTCCCGGTGTCGCCCTTGGCGGGAGGCGACTCGCCCATGTCTTGGACAGACGAGCTTGAATTCTCGTCGTCTGAAGGCGGGAGCCATCCTTCCACCACTTGGAATAGCTGCAATGAACACAAAATGAAATTAGACCGACCGCGACTGCAAAAACTGCGACTGCGAATGATGCGAGGTGACTTACCGTTGGGGCTGGATGTTTTGCGGTGTAGGGGGCGACCCCGGCCTTTGCGTCCAGGTACACCGCCTGGGTGATCTTCTTCAGGGCTGGGGTGTAGTCCTCGAGCTTCCACTCGGCGAGGCAGGACTTCGTCGAGTCCTCCCGGCCCGTGTATTGGTACATGTAGTGGTCGCGCCGAGCCAGAGGGACGAGCCGCCTCCCGAGCCAGCAGTTGTATAAGTTGATCGTCTGGAGGCCCTTCTTCTTCAAACCGCGGATGGTTTGGAGCATTTCGTCCACGACCATCCGCTGGTCGCTGGGGAGCTTGCCGACTTGAAGACGGCGTGGTTCGGACCGGTTGGCGGAGTATCGTGGGATCGCCGTATCGCCGTCCGGGGTCGCCTCGGCAACATAGAACCAAGACTTCTTCCAGTCGCTCGCCGCCTTGGCGGGCAGCATCAAGTCAAAGAACGAAGCCTTCGACTTCAGCTGGAATGTTAGGCCGCCTGCGGCAAGCATTGGGCCGCCCGCTTCCTCGTGGCTGATCCTTCCGTGGAACAGATCTTGCCATAGAGGGAAGTAGGGCCGGCAGCCCAAGTAGCACTCGCAGAACGCGACGAAGATGGCGAGCTGCTCGATGCTGTGTGGACCCAGGTCCAACGGTTGGATCCCGTAGTAGGCGCAGAAGCGCCGGAAGAACAGGGACGTGGGAAATCCTAGCCCCCGTTCTAGGTGGCTGGTGAAGCAGATGAATTCCCCCTCGCGCGGGTTTGGGATCACCTCTCCGGCCACGGGGATGCGCCAGCAGCCGGCGCACAGGATCCCGGCCTCCTCAAAGGAAGCCAGCTGCGCCCTCGTACACTTAGATCTACCCCAAGGCTCGGTGGAGAGGGCCATGGCGGAAGGATTTGTGGGGGGTCGGAGGATTTCGGGTCGGCTGGATCGCGATGCGAAGGAAGGCGAGAGTGCGTGCAATCAGAGGAAATGGCGAGAAGATGGTTCTCTGATCGCCTGCCATTCCCCTTATATAGCGGGTTGTTACCCGCCAAATCAGGGAGCCATTACTGCGCGGTGATTACGCCAAAAGTTACCATTGGATTACCCCAACGGCTAGTTTGACCACGCTTAACGGTCCAACTTCAGCCACTCGGCTCGCCGACCCGATCACTACGACAGTGTTTCGCCGACTCGACTCGCCAAAGCTACGATCAGGATGACTAGTTTTGTCCTTTATACAGGAGCCCGTCGACGATTCGACTAGATGTCTACTTTGAAGCCGTATACTCTGACTGCCAGCAGCCACCTACGCCCAATCGACGACGGCCTCGGGGACTACTGATGGGGATGTGCCTATCGGGGTATACCCAGCAGGACGTTTCCGACTGGCCCAGAAACCGGCGAGTGGGCCTGCAAGACGGCGACTGGATCAAGGCCCGGTGTGGATCCAAGCGACTAGAAGCTGAAGGCCCAGGCGACTAGATAGGCCCAGTCGGATTAGGTTAAACGAGTGCCAAAGCCTTAACTGATTTGGTTGAGATATGTAAACCCTAGGGGGGTGAGCCTATATAAACCTCCCTGCAGGGCGTGTAGAGATACGTTCCATCATACACCCAAGCGACTCGCCGCCTAGCCGCCGAGCTCGCCCATTGTACCACCTTCATAATACAATCTAGCAGGAGTAGGTCTTTACCCTCCGGGGGGCCGAACCTGGGTAAAACCCTGTGTCTCCGCCTTTATCTCGCACCGCAGATGGTTGGCCGCCCTTGCCCCTCGTTCTACTACTCGCTGCCGATTGCAGCATCTGCCGTGACCATTCCCACGACAACCACCTCGGACTATAAGTCCTTGGTACTATGCAGTTTTCATAAATCTTTCTTCAAAGATTGATTTTATTATGAAAATCTATGACCATCAGCCTTCACAGGTTGACCAGAACTTTCATGTAGTTCCTTTCCTGCCGCGTTCGTAGCTCCTTCCCGAAACAGGGAGTAACAAGTTACACTTCTTACACTCTGTAGAGGTGCGTTACTTTACCCATGAGAGATCAACTCCTTGTTGCACAACCGGGCGTACTTTCCCGTCCAAAATTCCATGATATGGGGCCCAGTAGTTGGTCCAAGCCAATCACTACCCCCTTCGCGACCTCGCATGCCTCCTTGGTGTACACCATGCCCACATAATGAATTACGGCAATGGTTTGTACAAACCGTTAGATGCCAGAACTATCGTGGGACTATGAGGGTCCCCACCCATATGCTGCATATCCTCTACGAATTACCAATTAATATGCATGCTATGAGGATAACAGCCACGACCTGCACATCCGGCTTCATGCGAGAGGAAGAAGATACAACTGACTTGTCTGTCCCATTCCAAATCTCATGGCTAACGCGTAATATACGACGCTAGAATCACTGATGTCAGGGGTTATTAAGTCCCTAATTGATCATCATTGTTGCAACTAGAACCCTAAGTACTATTGCTCCATTATATCATCACTTTGGATGATATCTATGATTTCTTTAATTGTGAAAATAATAATTTCTTTCTTTGGAGTATATATGATAACACTCAATTTGCAAATACTTTGGTAAAGACTCTTCAAAGGATATGAACAAGTGATGAACTTGCCTTGTGATGGCAAGGTAGTGAAGTCTGATTCTTGCACTGGACCTTGAGCTTCTATGTCTACAAAAACATCATTATTTCCCGGTAAGGACAATATTTAAAGAAGCAAAATGATTATGCAAGGTAATGTAATGCATCATTTAGATTTATATATATTCTCCCCCATTTATTTAAATTATCTAAAAATTCTTTTAATGAGAAAGAATTTATAAATATTAATTTTTAATATTTATTGAGTATTGTATTATTTTTATTTTATTTTAATTTATTTGCTTTTTTATTTAATTAATAATTCCTTTATGTATTATCATTAAATACCAAAAATTGACATTAAATATTTGGTTTGGTATTTTTCTAAAATACTACAATATTAATATATAATGAAAGTGATTTTTATTTATTTTTATCAACTTTCAATAATTTTGTAAAATTCCATAAGGATTATATAATTTACCAAATTCTTAATAAAAATTATATGTCTAAAATTTTATCTCTTAATTTATTTGGATAGTTTTTATTATTGTGAATCCATAAATATTTTCTTTATAATTTTTGAACTTTTATTTTATTTTCTAGAATTTATTTAAGTTCAGGGGCATTATGGTCTTTTTCCAATTATTAAAACAGGCTCTAAAGAATTTGGGCTGATTGTTTGGGTTTATTGGGCCCTTGTGGCCCAATAGGGCAAAGTTAAAACAACACACCGAAGGGGTATTGGCCCAACCCATCCCAACACTCTCTGTCTCTTCCTCGAGCTCACCTCTCTCCTTCTCCTTTCCCGACCCTGTGGTCGATGGTGCTGTCGCCGGCAATTCGCGCTGCCATGGACCTTCATGGCCGCCTCCGTGGTGCAGGATGAGGTTGTTGGCCCTGCTCTACCCTCCTGTACAATTGGATTTGGACCTAGAGCCCTCCTACGGCCAGATCGATGCCGTACCGAACCCTATGGTTTGGGGTTGGCTTCGGTGCTGACGCCGTCGCTGCTATCGTGTGCCATGGTGCTGCTCCTCGCCCCTAGGCGTGGCTATGGTCGCCGCCGTGGCGTTGTGTGGGTTGCAGCGCCCCCTTGGGGGTGCTCCCCGTGCCACCGTGGTCGTCGGCCTCCTCTGCTTCCTCTTCTAATCTACAAAGAGGACCTTTGGTAAGTAGTTCCTCTCCCTCTCGTGCTCTCTGTGCTAGGCCATCCCATGCTAGATGTTGGTAGTGACCTTTCTGGTGATTCTCCTATCCTGATTAAGATGGTTTGTTCTTCCTAGGGTTCATACCCTGCTTTGGATTAGATATTTGATGAATTGGATCATGTATTGATGATCCTTGAATCTGTTGAATGTGACTTGCTATGGATTATTGCTGATGGTTAGCTGTGGAATGCTAGTGGTTTATCAGATGACTATATGGATTAAATTTTAGATGATTCATATGGTGAAGTTACTCTAGAGGAAACAATTGGGAAATCTAGTGGTTTTAATAACTCACCACTGTGATTACTTGGTTAATGACAGTGAGTGTTGTGTGATGAAGTCACTATATTAGTACTGTTGGATTAAGAATTCATCTGTAACTTGAGATCAAATGGTTTAAAATAGTGAAGATATACATATGGATTCTCCTGATTATGATTCCTGTGATGTCAGGAAAATGATTTATAGTTGGTTGATTGTATTTGTGAAGATTGGATGCTTAACCTGCTTAGTTTAGAACTGTTCTTGTGACACCATCCTTGTATGGCACACAAGTTTAGATTCTATTACTTGGTTTGGTCTTGTTCAAGATTTAAATGAGTTTGACATTAAAGATAAGTAGAAACTTCCTTTCTTAAATCCCTAAGAGCCATGATGTTGGTCTGAGGTTTAGGGATTAAACCTTTATCTAGTTGATTCATATGGATGGTTCTGGTAGTGATACCAGCTACTGTTTCTTGAATCAAAGTTTGGGAAAAATGATGGTAGGATTGATCACTTGTATAGATCCATAAGATTAAATTCTAAGGTGCTACTCTTGTCTTAGAGATGTGCCTAGAAGTTTAAATCTTAGCTATGTTCATTCTTGAATTGAAATATAGCTTGATTTGTTAGATCAATGATGTTGTTCTGAGATCTAATTAGATCCTTATACTTTTCTGATTGCTTTTAGTATTTATAAACTTCAGTGATGGATTCACCCCACTTGGGTGCTTTCTGAGAGTTTGAGTAATAGACAGATCATGTATGCTTGTCTAATCTTAGACAGATAGATCATGTGATGATCTAGTTACTCACCACTGTCACTTGATATTGGGGTTTCCTGTGGTTGATCTTGTGGTAACTTGATATGATGATCTCATGGTATTTCCAGCTCCTGGCTTTTACTTGATCTAGCCCTTCATCTCCTGGTCCTGATGGCTTGATCTTGGTCTTGCTATCCACCTGATCCACCCCTCCTTATATCACCATTTTGGTGGTGTGATCCAAGGTTTTGATTGGTGTGATTTAGCTTGGCTTTGGCTGGGTTTAGCTGTTGGTTGCTGTTCTTGGTGTGTATGAACAAGAAAGTGATGTGGGGTTGTATTCCCACAGCTGTGTTGATGGTTTTGTTTGCTTGTGCTGTTGTTGTGGTGCTGACAGCACACACCATGCAGTTTGGTGTGTGTGCTGCCAGTGTACCTGCTGCACAGGTTGTGGATATGTTCTGGTTGTGAAGGTACCTTCATCTGGTTACTTTTACTTGGCTGGTGAAATTTTCCCCTCCTTGCTGTTTATTTGACTTATGGCTTAGAATTATGAAAGATATATTCTTTCATATTGGTGAAACTTGCCCCTTAAATTACTCAATGATGAAAAAGTGAACAATGCACTTCATTGTCAACTCTGAGAGTAAAATAATTCTAATCCTAACTTTCTTTTTCTTTTAAGTTTCTGTTTATTTTGCAGGTACCAAATTTGAAGATCAAGACTTTAGTTTTAGGTTTTTATTTTTCTTTATAGATTAGTCACTTGTAATAACTCTCATGTTCAATTGTAATCTTTAATTTATTCTTTTGTACTCTTTATTTTTATTCTTTTGTAATAAAGATTGTACTATTATTCAATAAACAAATATTATTCTTCTATTTATTTACTATTGTAAAGATTGTTTCTCATTTCATAAGTTACATTTTGTAACTCATTATTGAATGAAGTTTTGGAATATTCATGTTATTGTTTATATTCTTTTATTTAAAGTTTGAGTTATTATTGGTTAACTCTTAAATTAAATCAAATACTCAAACATCATTCAAAATCCTTTTGAAGTATAATTCAAACACTCTTATTTTAAATTCAAATTTCATTTCCCAAAACACATAAGTCCACAAACATCATATCAAAGCCTATAACAATCATCCTTCAAGACTATACCTAATATCAAAGTATGAAAGAAACCTTGATCACTTTAGGTTTTTATGTGGCAAAAAATTTACCCACGTTTTCACAGATGAATGCATGCAACATCTCAAATTCCTAAATCTACCCTTCGTTAGTTCCTAAATGCTGGGATGTTACACTCACCTCTATATGCCACCTCCCCTTGACCAACTCTTTTCTTGGTTATGATCTACTGGTCAAGGACTATCAACTCCCACTTCACTTGTTTCCATTGGAGCCTTGTGCTTCTTAAACCCACCTGGTTTAGGAGGCTACCTGATGTATCTGTTATGGCAGTCTTATTTTCAACAAAGTTTGCCATCTCTTCTAGATCACCCCAAATGCAACCAAGCCCAACCCTTGCTTCCATGGTCATCTATATGACATGGTCTATCCACCCATATACCCCTTGTACCAAGGTGAGCTCTGAGCTCCCTAACCCAACCCTGTTTAGGTGGCATCAGAATAACTAAACCCTAGATCCTCCCCGAATCTAGTTTCCACCCTTTCCACCACTTTCCTCCAAAACCAAGGATGATCTTGATGCCTACATCAAGCTTACATCATCCACCTTGGATATAAGCATCCCCAAATAATGCTCCCCAACTATTTGGATCATTAAACCATTTAATTTCCTTTATCTACCAAATTCTCAAAATCCTTATCCATAAAGGCAAGTTAGAATTTCTCCAAATCACTTAGCCAACCCAAGGCATAGTTGAATTCTATATCATACCCTATCTTCCAAACTCAAAAATAAATATTTTTGAGATTCTTAATTATTTCTTTTTGCCCTTTTTCTTAATTGGCAGAAACAACAAATAATTCATTTAAAATACTTTTCAATCTTAATAAATTCTCCAAGGTGTAAAATGGTATTCAGCACCATTTCACACCAAAAACCAACCTTGTCAAATGTAAAAATATTACATTAGCTTTCATAATCTATTTCTGCACTATTTGAATAAATGAGATTAAGTGGACTTTTAATCATCTGAAAAATCCCAATTAATTCCTGGTGGTACAAAATGACCATACCTAACCTCCAGTAACCTTTTCCCATCTTGAACAATGTAAATTTTTGGACTTCTATCATGACCCAAGTTTTGATCAAATAGGTCAAACCAATTAAAACCGTTAGCGAAACCCCATCAACCCCCTCAAAGCTTGCTTGATACATCACTCCAGCACTCATCACACTCCCCTGGACGACCAGTACTGTA
Organism: Avena sativa; assembly: GCA_916181665.1. Taxonomy (NCBI): domain Eukaryota; kingdom Viridiplantae; phylum Streptophyta; class Magnoliopsida; order Poales; family Poaceae; genus Avena; species Avena sativa. The sequence continues at coordinate 364,047,222 of OV702297.1, read as the reverse complement.
GCATGCCCCCTTATCCCCCCTCGTCCTTTGTGTTTGTTCTTGAGAGAGAGACAAGGGTCTTGTCCCATCAAGTCACTTTAAAACACTTGCAGCAGCCTCTCTGTCTCTCTCCACCCTCTCTTCTCGACCACAGGCTACCCCACACCTCCCAGCACCACCAGCTTGCCCATTCCACGGCCACCTCCCTCCCCCTCCTCTTCTCTGAATAAGCCACCATAGACCAACACCACCTCGTTTAAAAGGGCCAAAGGCCGGTCTGTCCTCCTCCTCTGCCTCATTTCACCTCCCTCATCCCCCACCTAGCTCCCCAAGCTTCTCCTCCCACCTCTCCCTCTCTACTGGCCAGAGAAGGAGAAACCCCCCCTTTGGCCATGGACGAGTTCAAGCTCGGGAAGTCCTCTCCTCTGCCCTCCCTGCTCTGCATGTGACCTAGTCGAGCTCCTCTCTATACCCTAACCCTCCCCTGTTGTTTCCTTGGTCCAAGGACGTGTCCAGCAGGCCTCGTCGACGAGCATATCCGGCCACCTTCGTTCGGACCCCATCGCGCGAGGCCCCTGCAAGCATCAAGGACATCGTCTCCGCCCCTGCTTCGGCCTACAGGCTCACGCAGATTCGCCCTGGCCCCTCCGCATATACATGCAGGCACCCCCGAGCATGGTCCGGCGAGCAGCCAAACTACTCGACACAGCACGGATGCGCGTGACCCCCTCCACCGACGCTAAACCCTGGCTTTCCGCCCACCGCTGAGGTCGCCGTCGAGTCCCGTGTCACCTCTGCCACCTCCCCATTGCCGGTGAGCTCCGGTAAGCCCCCCCAAACCACCCCGTGCCGGTTAGGGTTTGCCCCTCTATTTCTCTCTGCCGGAGGAAGGAGATGCATGGGGCCATCGATTTCGACTCAATCGAACGGCCCCAGTATCCTCTTACCCCTTCGGCCCCAGTCCCGCTGACGACTGGGCCTCGCGGGCAGGTTTCAAACCTGGAGAATCCCGCCTGCCTGCTAAGCCCGCATTGGGCCGGCCCATGATGTCGGCCAGATCTATGATTGCACGGCCCACACTCCACTTGCCCTTTTTATTTTTAAAGTTATATTTTCCAAATCTGAAACACTAACCTGATGGTTTAAATCCATATGAAAATGAAAAATATGTAGATCCACAAAGATATAAATTTTTATAGAAACCATGTTGTGTTCCTAAACATGCAGTACAAAATTCGGACCTTAATAATGTTTACTTTAATTGTAATAAATCTTTTACCGAAAATACCCTTTCCACAAATAAATTTCTCCAAAGAGTTTTATTGACCCAAATGATCTAAACCCAATTTTTACTAGAAGATATGGCCCATACCTTTCAGGTTCCACTGGCCCCATAGTAAATTGCTTCCTAGAATACCCATGGCAAAAATAATAAAAACAGGGCATTTCTGACTTTAGCAATTTCTCTAGGTCAAACCAAATGAGATTCCGACCAAATTCGAACTCCTAGGTTGCACCCACATTCATATATTCCAAAACCCAATAGCTCATATTTTTCTGAGACTCTGTTAAATTTTGGTGAATTAAACTCTTCTATGCATCGTTTATTCACTATTTAAATCACCAAAATAGTTCTATAGCTCCAAAAAGAATGATTCAATTTTTACAGAAAGGCATTACCATCACCTAACCATTACCCTTGGAATCACATCAAAAGCTTCTGAAGGTTTAATCTGGTGAAATAGACAAATCCCATCCAGTACTGTCTTTGAGGATTTCTTAAGGGCATTCTGGTATTGTTTTGAGGTGATTCCAACTCCTCTTGATTTAGTCCACCAAATACTACCTAATCACCCAAGGAAATAATTTTTGGAACTCTAGAGAATTCTAGTGAATTATTTCCATAAACTAGAGTTTTACTCACTATAAAATCTCTTGTAAATCATTGGGCATTGATAAAATAGTGAAACCACTTGTGTTGGTTTCATTCTACCAATACCTATCTGATGGTATCCTTTATACACAATGGTATCATACAGATCACTTCCTTGATCAAAAACCCCTCCCTTAGGTAATTCCTAGACTCTTGATAAAAAGGGATTCCTTCCCTAATGCCTCCAAACCTCCTTCCAATCCAATCACATCAAACCCCCAACATCCCACTGATGTATATCATTCAATCATGTTTTGTTGTTGTATGGTTTGATGTTTATATGCTCGAATTGATTGGTGTATTGTTTGTGTGCATGTATGCTCGATAACGGCGATAGTTGCGATTGTGTGACGCCGAGAAGAAGGAAGGATCGGGTTATTCTTATTATTGCTATTATCGGTATTCAGGTTATCTAACACCGTCAAGGGACTTCTTGCTGGTCACAGGCAAGCCACCTTCTTGCTCCTATGCCTTGTCCTATTATTTTACCTATGCATGTTTTATCTACTCATTTATGCAAATTGCATTGTTTTCCTATACTATGTTTTATATGGGGAATGATTGGCTCCTCCAAATAATTTCCCCCTTAATGCCCTTAGCTACAACCCATTTGTATAATACCTACCTTCCCTTAGTATGATAGATGGTGTTTAACACCATAACCTCTTGGAGACCACGTTTTTAGACTAAACAAAAGGTAGGATGGGAAGACCCAGGAAAAGATTTACAAAAATGTTTTATGAGAAAACCTTGGTGAGGCTTGGCCTATCAAGTGCTTTGGAAAAATGAGAAGGGTTTTGTTTTACAAAAAGGTGGACAAATGATGGAGGAAAAAATGTTTATGAGAACACGCCCGGCTGTACAGTTCCTAATGCTTGAGCAATTAACCCGTGCAACCACATTACTCTGGAATGGGACGGGGCTGGGCTGGAAGTCTGTCTAATCCAGTATAGGTGTCTCAAACTACTACGGGGAAGAACAAATTCCCGGAGGCTGGGCCTTCCCCTGTAAAGTCCCATGTGAAACATCGGTCTAGGGTTGGTAAATACCGTCTATATGGCGACCAGACGATACTATGAGCCCCTCATTGAAAGCGCACACCCTGAGGGGTAAAAAACACGCTCTGGTTGGCTTGTGACTATATAGGGTGTCCCGGTTTTGAGGGGATTAACCTCATAGGGTAGGCACTTGTACCGGAAAGGGCATTCGGAAGGTCTTGACCGATTGTTCGACCCACGATCAATGCGGATCAGGGACGGGTAATCGGATGGTGTGGGTAAAGTGTACAACCTCTGCAGAGTGTAAACCTATTCGAATAGACGAGTCCTCGGTCATGGACGGTTGTGATGGCTGTTGTACGGGGGTGATGGTTTTGATTTCAAAAAGGACTTCGGAAAAGCAATGGCTTGAAAATGTTTTGACCATGGGATGGTCGGGAAAAAGGAGGAAGGAGTTTGTTCATGAGGTGACCGGAAGGAAAAACAAATGGGTGACCCAATCCTAGTGTTTTCCTAAAACTTTTCAAAAAGGTTTCCAAAATGTTTTACAAAAGTTTTCAACAAAGATATAGAGACATGCTACATCTACAAGAGAAACTAATTTACAAAAGAACCTCTTATGGAGCCCTCTACCATAGCCATATTGCATATCCTTTACTTATTGTTATCTTAAGGTGGTTTGCGAGTATATTCAAAGCACTCACCGGCATTGTCCCTGTCTATTTACTTGGCCAGATTGCAGATGTTAAGAAGAGACGAAGGTGTTGATGTCTATGCGAGCTAGGCCGTCTTCTAGTCAGTTGCATGTAGGTTAAGGCACGGGCTCTGCGCTGAAGACTTCCGCTACTTGTATTGTAATCGTCATAATGGCCACTCTATAAGTTTGTACTTGATATTGTATGGATGATGCAATGATACTAGTCGGTTATGCTCAGGGCTCACTGATCATGGGAACGTGAATTATATGCATAACGGGTAATCTCCGACCGTAAATCCGGGGTGCTACAGACATGGTATCAGAGCCATCCTGACTGTAGGAGACCTTAGTTAGCATGGACGTTAGACAGGACAACCCCTATTTCTGAAAACACCGGATTTTGAAAACTATCTCTCAAAAGCTTTTCAAAAGATTTCTTATCTTATCCTCTCTGATTTAAAAGGATCGAAAAAGGATTACTCTATCTCTCGTCTACTTCAAATGTTCCATTTTCAAAAACAGAGTCCGACTTGGAGACTATGAAGACGGACATCCCGGAATGGAGAGACACCAAGACAATTAAAACAAAGGAGCTACCAACGACGAAAGACACTACGATCGCCCTACCAACGGAGTCCTTCATCGCCCCCAAGTTGATCAAGTACGACACCGACGACAGGAAATGGCAAGACAGAAGTTAAGACCCCCGTAAAGTCCATACTTAGGATTAGCGTCACTAATATAGAAATTCCCCTTGCAACGTGTAGTCATCCCCTTAGTATCTATGGTACGCTTGCATGTTTGTCATGTGATTGGGTGATGCTTGAAATGTGTTGCTTGTCTGCCTCAGATCACTCGATCCTATTGTATGAAGACCATGTAGGCGTTTTTCGACGCTAACCCTCGCAACCCCCTTAGCTGGAAAACTCTCCTCAGCAGGATGGCCACCTAAAGAAATCCCTGACAACTCCTGTACCACGCCAATGCCCCAAGATGAAGGATCGACCACAACCTCGGCGACCCCAAGTAAAGCTCTAAGGTGGAAATACTGCGTCTTTCCACTCTATTCCATAAGACCGACCATGATAATATAATACCAGAAGATCCCCAATCCAAGAAATCTTCCCCAATCACCACCTTTAGAGTGGTCAGAGGAACCAAACACAGACTTCATCAACAATCTTCAAAAGACCGCTCGATCCTCACAACAACCGATACATTCAGAATTAAGGTGACAAGACTACCGGTGCCGCCAACACTACCCTCCAAGGAGTAGAAAGAAACCTAAGACATCAAGTTCCTCTGAGGACGTCGCGAAGCCCCTTCACTGCTTTTGCTATTAACTATCCACCGAAGAAGACCTCCGAATCTGCAAACCTCGAGACGGAGAATGAAGAGCTATCACCTTCACGAGTATCAACCCCTCTTCAAGTCACCACGCCCAGAAGATCCACTCATTGCAGCAAAACCTCGGAGAAGGCATGACCCTCGCTACTGAAGAGCTAAAGGCCCCTCAGACCCCGAGTAAATACAGTAATCAAGGTCGGTACCCAACCCAAGGATGGCTACAAGATTAAAGGAGAACTTTTGACATAATCCTTCGTACCCTATCCACTTATTCTACTAACCTCTAGCAAGTGATGGATCGTCTCGAGACCTATTCAATAAGGCGTCAAGTACCTTCACCGTTGGCCGACGCAAATCTGCCGAACTCTGGAAGGACACTGCTGGATGGTATGCAAAAACAATGCCCTTCTTTGCATATTTCACCCACGATGTTGCATTAGACCGAATCTCAAAAAGGACCACCTTCCGAGACCTCCAACAGCCAATGGAAATCCTCAACATATCGGACCTCCTAACTAGCTCAGAGCTAATCAACCAAAAGCTAGTAGACCCCTTTCCGATAGACCCTCCACCTCACGAAGCGGTCCCTACGTTGTTGATAGAAGATAACCACCTTCGGACGCAAGGTGCAACGCCATCCCCCGGCATTAACTACGACCCCTATAAGGAAAGCCTACGACTTCACCAAAAACCCCTAGTATTGCCCTAAGGGGGAAAGACCGCGTCTATCCCGCCCCAAAAACCCGATAGAACCCCGGAGTCGAACAATAGTTATCGTTAAGTGATGAACATATCTGCAAAATCCGAACCATCGACCCTGTAAGAAGGACGGAAATCGGCACTTCTCTAGAATCAGAAGGTATTTCATGAAAGTTCCCCATCGAGAATTCGACAGCCCAGCCAGCACTTTCAGAGTTTCAAGACCAAGAAGGCAGCGAAGCTGACTTCACTGGTAAAGGTTTGAAGAAGGCTCAACTCGTTGTCTCGCTGCAAGAAGAAAGTACCCCGCCGACCTTAAACCTACCTAGACTTGTCCTAAGGGGAAAATACTGTGTCTTTTCCACTCGTCTCATTCAAACACCCCAAACCGGAAGCCCCTCAGCTCTAACCCGTGACTAACCACGTTGGGTCCTTGCAAAACTTATTAGCGCCTAATAATTTCCACAGCTGGAATTGTTAAGCGGATGTTATCACCCCAACCCTACTCCTCCCTAATCTCGGGACGAGGTTATTTTAAGGGGGAAAGGTCTGTAACATCCCAATTTCAGCAACCCTGATTAACTGTCCAGAAGGCAAAAATCAGGGGGAACAAAAACTTTTTCTTGCAATGTTTGCTTACTTGTTTGATTATGCTCAAGCAACTGTTGGGGTATTAGTTGTGTACTCCTCATCTCAACCCTAGTTTACAAAAAAACTATTTTTACAAAAGAGTTGTCTTGGCTCCTCTTCCATATTCTCAAATGTTCTAGCATTTCAAAAACTAAGCCAAGATGACTTTGGCACAACCAAATACTTTACTAGCTTCTATTGCCAAAACTATGGAGACATATATATACTCTCCCTATGTTTTCAAGACAGAACCTTCAACTACCCTTATCACTAGGTTTTCCAACAACTTTTATTAAAACCTTTTATTCCAATCTTGGTAGTAATACCAAGATGATCCTTATCTTACTTCAAAGCAAGACCCCTTTCCAAAATACCCATCCTTACCACAAGCTAGGCTTGATGGTCATCTTAGTAGTAGTGGATAAGCTTGATAAGATGAATTGCCTTGATCTGCTGTCTGATGAATTGCTTTGATCTGCTGTTTGATGAATCGCTTGATCTGCCGTTTGCCTTGTTTCCTTAGGAACTAGAGTGAGCTAATCTAGTAGCTCATTCCTTAGGACCCCATCTATGCTTGTGATCATCAATCCCATATAAAGCACCCAAGTCTGGATATATTCTAAGCCACTAAGGTGATCATCCCATCTCCTAATCAGATCAATCAGGGATAATCCCTTTTTGATAGTTTCCAACTCAGTGGATACCCAATCTAAACATGGATCCTATCTACATAGTTAACACTTCAACATCATCTCCTTGATCATGAGTCTGGGACTTAGCATCCTCTCAAAATCATCTACACTTGAACTCTAGTCTAAAACCCTAAATCTGCCAAAATGGCAAAGTCTGAATTTCTTATCCAGATACAATCTTTGGAGCTCTACCTTTTCCAACCTATGAGCATTCTTGAGAATGTATTTGAACCATCTTGTAGTACATCAGTAGTAATACCAAGGCCCACTCTTGCCCTTGGCTAAGCCATTCTAATTCCCACTCATCCATGATGGTTTTGTAGTCAAGATAATAATCCTTTCTCCAAATCTTATCATCTTACCTACTTTGGCAGAAGCTCACCTCTATATGCCACCTCCCCTTGACCAAATCTTTGCTTGGTTATGATCTACTGGTCAAGTACTATCAACTCCCACTTCACTTGTTTCCATTGGAGCCTTGTGCTTCTTAAACCCACCTAGTTTAGGAGGCTACCTGATGTATCTGTTATGGCAGTCTTATTTTCAACAAAGTTTGTCATCTCTTCTAGATCACCCCAAATGCAACCAATCCCAACCCTTGATTCCATGGTCATCTATATGGCATGGTCTCTCCACCGATATAACCCTTGTACCAAGGTGATCTCTGATCTCCCTAACCCAACCCTGTTTAGGTGGCATCATAATAACTGAACCCTAGATCCTCCCCGAATCTAGTTTCCACCCTTTCCACCACTTTCCTCCAAAATAAAGGATGATCTTGATGCCTACATCAAGCTTACATCATCCATATTGTATATAAGCATCCCCAAATAATTCTCCTCAATTATTTGAATTATTAAACCATTTAATTTCCTTTATCTATCAAATTCTCAAAATCCTTATCTATAAAGTAAAGTTCGAATTTCTCCAAATCACTTATCCAACCCAAGGCATAGTTGAATTCTATATCATACCCTATCTTCCAAACTCAAAAATAAATATTTTGTAGATTCTTAATTATTTCTTTTTGCCCTTTTTCTTAATTGGCAGAAAGAACAAATAATTCATTTAAAATACTTTTCAATCTCAATAAATTCCAAATAAATTCTCCAAGGTGTAAAATCGTATTCATCACCATTTCACACCAAAAACCAACCTTGTCAAATGTAAAAATATTACATTAGCTTTCATAATACATTTCTGCACTATTTGAATAAATATTATTAAGTGGACTTTTAATCATCTGAAAAATCCCAATTAATTCCTGGTGGTACAAAATGACCATACCTAAATTCCAGTAACCTTTTCCCATCTTGGACAATGTAAATTTTTGGACTTCTATCATGACCTATGTTTTGATCAAATAGGTCAAACCAATCAAAACCTTTAGCCAAACCCCATCAACCCCCTCAAAGCTTGCTTGATACATCACTCCAGCACTCATCACACTCCCCTGGACGACCAGTACTGTAGCATGCCCCCTCTTCTCCCCCCTTGTCCTTTGTGTTTGTTCTTGAGAGAGACAATGGTCTTGTCCCATTAAGTCACTTTAAAACACTTGCAGCAGCCTCTCTGTCTCTCTCCACCCTCTTTGCTTGACCACAGGCTACCCCACACCTCCTAGCACCGCCCAGCTTGCCCAATCCACGGCCAGCTCCCTCCCCCTCCTCTTCTTTGACTAAGCCACCATAGACCAACACCACCTCGTTTAAAAGGGCCAGAGGCTGGTCTGTCCTCCCCCTCTGCCTCATTTCACCTCCCTCATCCCCCACCTAGCTCCCCAAGCTTCTCCTCCCACCTGTCCCTCTCTACTGGCCAGAGAAGGAGAACCCCCCCTTTGGCCATGGACGAGTTCAATCTCGGGAAGTCCTCTCCTATGCCCTCCCCGCTCTGCATGTGACCTGGTAGAGCTCCTCTCTATCCCCTAACCCTCCCATGTTGTTTCCTTGGTCCAAGGACGTGTCCAGCAGGCCTCTCCGACGAGAATCTCCGGCCACCTTCATTCGGACCCCATCGCGTGAGGCTCCTGCAAGCATCAAGGACGTCGTCTGCGCCCCTGCTTCGGCCTACAGGCTCACGCAGCTTTGCCCCGCCCCTCCGCATCTACATGCAGGCACCCCCGAGGATGGTCCGGCGAGCAGCCAAACTACCCGACGCAGCACGGATGCGTCTGACCCCCTCCACCGAGGCTAAACCCTGGCTTTCCGCCCACCGCTGAGGTCGCCGTCGAGTCCCACGTCACCTCCGCCACCTCCCCATAGTCGGCGAGCTCCGGTAATCCCCCCAAACCTCCCTGCCGCCGGTTAGCGTTTGCCCCTCTCTTTCTCTCTGCCGGAGGAAGGAGATGCGCTGGGGCCGTCGATTTCGACTCAATCGAATGGCCCCAGTCTCCTCTTACCCCTTCGGCCCCAGCCCCGCTGACGACTGGGCCCTGCTGGCACGTTTCAAACCCGAAAAATCCTGCCTGCCCGCTAAGCCCACATTGGGTCGGCCCATGATGCCGGCCAGATATGTGCTTGCGAGGCCCACACTCCACTTGCCCTTTTTAGTTTTAAAGTTATATTTTCCAAATCTAAAACACTGCCCTGATGGTTTAAATCCAGATGAAATGAAAAATATGTAGATCCACAAAGATATAATTTTTTTAGAAACCATGCTGTGTTCCTAAACATGCAGTACAAAATTCGGACATTAATAATGTTTACATTAATTGTAATAAATCTTTTACTGAAAATACCCTTTCCACAAGTAAATTTCTCCAGAGAGTTTTATTCACCCAAATGACCTAAACCCAATTTGTGCTGGAAGATATGGCCCATAGCTTTTAGGTCCCACTGGCCCCATAGTAAATTGCTTCCTAGATTACCCACGGCAAAAATAATAAAAATAGGGCATTTCTGACTTTAGCAATTTCTCTAGGTCAAACCAAATGAGGTTCTGACCAAATTCCAACTCCTAGGTTGCACCCACATTCATATATTCCAAAACCCAGTAGATCATATTTTTCTGAGACTCTGTTAAATTCTGGTGAATTAAACTCTTCTGTGCATAGTTTATTAACTATTTAAATCACCAAAATAGTTATGTAGCTCCAAAAAGAATGATTACAATTTTTCCAGAAAGGTATTGCCATCGCCTAACCAGTACCCTTGGAATCACATCAAAATCTTCGGTAGGTTTAATCTGGTGAAAAAGACAAATCCCATCTAGTACTGTCTTTGAGGATTTCTCAAGGGCATTCTGTTAATTGTTTTCAGGTGATTCCAACTCCTCTTGATTCAGTCCACCAAATACTACCCAATCACCAAAGGAAAAAAATTTGGAACTCCAGAGAAGTTCTGGTGAATTATTTCCAAAAACTAGAGTTTTACTCACTATAAAATATCTTGTAAATCATTGGGAATTGATAAAATAGTGAAACCACTTTTGTTGGTTTCATTCTAGAAATACCTATCTGATGGTATCCTTTATACACAATGGTATCATACAGATCACTTCCTTGATAAAAAACCCCTCCCTTAGGTAATTCCTAGACTCTTGATAAAAAGGGATTCCTTCCCTAATGCCTCCAAACCTCCTTCCAATCTAATCACACCAAACCCCCAACATCCCACTGATGTATATCATTCAATCATGTTTTGTTGCTGTATGGTTTGATGTTTATATGCTCGAATTGATTGGTGTATTGTTTGTGTGCATGTATGCTCGATAACGGCGATAGTTGCGATTGTGTGACGCCGAGAAGAAGGAAGGATATGGTTATTCTTATTATTGCTATTATCGGTACTCAGGTTATCTAACACCGTTAACGGACTTCTCGCTGGTCACAGGCAAGCCACCTTCTTGCTCCTATGCCTTGTCCTATTATTTTACCTATGCATGTTTTATCTAATCATTTATGCAAATTGCATCGTTTTCCTATACTATGTTTGATATGGGGAATGATTGGCTCCTCCAAATAATTTCCCCCTTAATGCCCTTAGGTACAACCCATTTGTATAATACCTACCTTCCATTAGTATGATAGATGGTGTTTAACACCATAACCTCTTGGAGACCCCATTTTTAGCCTAAACAAAAGGTAGGATGGGAAGACCCAGGAAAAGATTTACAAAAATGTTTTATGAGAAAACCTTGGTGAGGCATGGCCTATCAAGTCGTTTGGAAAAATGAGAAGGGTTTTGTTTTACAAAAAGGTGGACAAAAGATGGAGGAAAAATGTTTACGAAAACACGCCCGGCTGTACAGTTCCTAATGCTTGAGCAATTAACCCGTGCAACCACATTACTCTGGAATGGGATGGGGCTAGGCTAGAAGTCTGTCTAATCCAGTATAGGTGTCTCAAACTACTACGGGGAAGAACAAATTCCCGGAGGCTGGGCCTTCCCATGTAAAGGCCCATGTGAAACATCGGTCCGGGGTTGGTAAATACCGTCTATATTGTAGGGTTCGGAGCATAGAAAACAAAAAATTTCCTACGATGGGAACAACTAAGTACCAAGATCTATCTACTAGATACAAGCAACGGGTGGATATACATCCATAGAATACATACCCTCGAAGACCGAATAGCGTTAACGAGGTTGTACTCGTGGATGATGTAGACGAACGCTTGCCGATCTCAAGATCGTGATGAAGTCCATCTGGTCCAGCCGGTCCAGCACGATCAAGTCCAGCACCTCAAAGCAGTGGTGCATCCGTGATCGCACACACGTATGGGTACCCCGACAACCTCCGCGCCCTCGCTCCAGCGAAGCAGCGGAAGCAACAAATCTTTCCAGAAAAAGCCACCGGGAACATGTATCTCGCTGATCCGAGACCATGGGGAAATTCTAAAGGGGGGAGACAGATCCTTCGCGAGGAGGTGTTCTTTGAGAGGAGGAGAGGGGGGCCTTTTATAGGGGAGAGGGGGGCACCCAAGGGGCATGGCGCCCAGCCATGGGGCTGCCCCCACCTCTTCCACATTCATGTGGGTGGAGCTCCCACTCAAAATGAAAAGCCTCCACTCCCATTAAAAAGCCTCCACTCAAAAATCCACTCACATGCATTAAACTTCCACCAAATTTAATGCAAGCTCTCATTTAAATAAAACTCTTTTATTTATTTATTAAGAATTTTGTTAATTACTTTAATTAACAAACATTCACATAAAACCCCTTACAATATTTCAATTTCACATGCAGAACCAGTTCCAGCAATTTCAACCGAAACAGTTTCGGTGTCTAGTGAAATAAATTCCTGCGCTTTCCTTTTCTTTTTCTGGCATATCATTTGCTCCGAATGGTGTCGGTATCCCTTAAGTGTGTCACCCTACGGTTCGCGAATAATGCGGACATGATCGAGACCCTTCTACGATCAATAATCAGTAGCGGGACCTGGAGATCCATACTGACTCCCACACATTCAACGATGACTTCTGTGATCGTGTGAACCTTTTATGCTAGTATCTTAATCCCTTTGTTTCACGATATATTACATGTCCGAGATTCGATCATCGGTATCTCCATACCTAGTTTGATCTCGTTACCTACATGCACTCTTTTCTCGTTCCCGTGATATAACATTCTAGTGATCAAATCACTTGCTTGCAAGCTAATCAATGTGATATCACCGAGAGGGCCCAGAGCATATCTATCCATCATCGGGATGAACAAATTCCACTCTTGATCCATGGGTCTCAACATAACACTTTAGTAGTTCTGAATCCATCTTTATAATCACCCAGTTACGGTGTGATGTTTGATGTCATCGAGAAACTCTTTCGGTGTTAGTGATTGACATGATCTCATGGTCTAAGGATTAGGATCACTTCGTAAGTTGTTATAGAAATATAAACTCAATGACTTTGATCGTAATGCTATACTTTGGATGAATGTTCATCACATCATTACACTAATGTTGTGACCTCGTTATTAACAACATCCAATGTCCATGATCAGGAAACTTTGATCATCTTGTTAATCAACGAGCTAGTTTATAAGAGAGGCATAACTAGGAACTTCCTTTTTGTTTATTAAACACACATGTATTAACGTTTCTGTATTAATACAATTATAGCATGCAAAATAAACATTTATCATAAATAAGGAATACGATAATAACCACTTTATTATTGCCTCTCGGGCATATTCCCTTCAGTCTCCCACTTGCACTAGAGACAATAATCTAGTTTGAAAACTTTGTGTATTGAACACCTATGGCTTTCTGGTGTTCCAAATACGCAATTGCAAGTGGTTAACATAATCTACGGATCTGATGCTTTAAGGTCCGTGTGTATTTGCATGTCTTTGCGTCTCCACGCATCACTCATTCTCCAATGAGATGGCATTGTATAAATTTGGTCTTTTGGTGAGACGTTTAGTTCCTTGGGGTTAAACCATGTCGATACTATTGTCATACAATATATCTTTAGTGTTAGCCCGTTGTGAACCACACATTAGTTTGAAATCAAACTACTTGACACAAATTCCCTCCTTTGCTGCTACTATAGCAGTCATATACTTAGCCTTTTTGTTGTAGTATTCGTCACAATGTCTTAAATATGGATTTCTTCCAACTCCATCATGGAATCTCCTTTCCATTACATTGTGCCACCCATAGTTTAAATTGAGATAAACTTAATTTGTATCTTGTGACAAAACTAGTATCAATGTAACTCTTTACAATGAATTATTTGTAATTGTTTGTCACCTCTATACAAATATATTCTTAGTTCTTCCAAAAGATCATAAGAATATCCTTACTATCGTCCAATGATCATTTTATGATTCATTCTGGTATATGCTCATAACACTTAGAGCATAGGACATATCTGGATGTGTACATATCATGGTATGATTGATCAAAACATTCTCGTGATTTCACTCATCAAGTGTCAAAGCACTTGAATCTTGTTTCACTTATCAAGTGTCGATACACTTGAATCTTGATTCAATTCTTTTCCATGCGACAAGAACCGTTTCTTGTTGTTTCTATATTGAACTCCTTCAATATCTCATATATGTACGTTTGGCACAACCATATTAGCGTCACAGTCTATCCACTATAGACATTCATGCTAAATATTCGGGTTTTGCCTAAGTATTTCATCGAAATGAAATTCTTAATCATTGTCAATAAAAGATACATCATTTTTAATCAACAATATGTCATCCACATAATGTATTAGAAATGTGTCTCAGCGCTCCCACTTAATTTCTTGCAAATGCAAGCATCTTCATCGTCTCTTGATGAAAAACTCATTTTTCATCATGGTGAAGATTCCAACTCCGCGATGCTTACTTCAACTATTGAAGTTTGCATGCCCCTTTTAGCATCCTTTGAATTAACAAAACCCTTTGGATCGTGTCATGTACACGTCCTAGGTAACCATTCTATTAAAAGAACTTTGTTTTGTTTATTCATCTACCATATACCAAATTATATGTAGTGGTTGCTACTTTAATCCGTCCAGACTAAATATCGCTATGAAAGATCAAATCTTGTCATAGTCAACTCCTTAAACATTGTCATAAAATACTTTACGACATGTCGACTATTTCATAGATGTGAAACATCCATGTCTGTTTCTTTATAGATCCAAATACAACCGATAGGTTTTTACACCTTTCTGGAGGGTCTTCCAAGTTCAAAACTTGATTTATCGTGTATGGACTTATCACGGATTTTATGGCTTCAAGCCATTTGACGGAGTGAGGGCCCATCATCGCTTCTTTGTATGTATTCGGTTCATCATTATCAAACAATAATGATTTACTCTCAAATCTTATCATTTGATTGTTTAACCGACCTACTTGGTTCAATAGGAACTTAGATCTCCGTGACCACAACCTTTGAGGCACATAAGCTATGAGCATTATGGCAGCCTTCAGAACGATTTCCGGCGCTGCGCAACTCAGCACATATAGCAAAGGTTCGTTAACCTTATCAAAGTTCTATTGTCCTCCCACTTAACTTTTACGAAAAAATCCTTCTCCAAGAAACTTCACGTTTCAAGTGACAAACCCTTTTGTCCTTGGTGTTATGAAGGAATAACCAATTGTTATTCGAAATAACCTACAGAGACATGCTCATCCGACTTCGGTTGTAAACATCTTACTTATGTTTAGCATACCAAAATTTAAGAAATGACAACTTGGGTTTTACCCCAAACCATAACTTCCATGGTGTCATTTCAAAGGATCAAGATGGAGCTCTTTTCAGTGTAAAAGCAGTAGTCTCTAAACCTTTAATCTTTTAAAACATAATGGCAGTTTTATAAATAACACCTTTGATCCAACCATGTGAAACAAAGTTTCATTACAAATCTCAAACACTCCATACTCCAATGGTGTTTCGGGAGATGTAAATCTAGGTGGTTTGCTAAACTTGCAACTCAAATAAATCCCTTTATGATAAAATCATAATTCATTTATTTTCTTGTTACACTTGTAACTCAAATAAATCCCTTATGATAAAATCATAAACCAATTATTTTCTTGTCACAATGATTTTCACTTCATCTTGAAAGTCTTTGAACATTTTCAAATATTTCACACTTCTTTCTCATTAAGTGAATATTCACTCAAATTTCCGGAGAAAGTATATGAAGTTTGAAACCCATCGCTTACGACTACACATAATGGACTACATACATCGATATGTATAAATTCCAATATTTTAGTCGTTCGTTCTTCTTTGGCCTTTGAACGAAGTTTTAATTATCCCGAGGAAAGTCTCACAAGCGTCACTTGATCAAATCAAAGACTCCAAAAATCCATGAAAATGGAGATTCTTCATGTTTTCTTTCCAATATAATTTAAACGGTGATGTCACTTTGTAAGTGATCTTTCAATCATTTGTCTTGCGACATTTTAGCATTAGGTTTTATGGATGTGATCTCTCCAACTAGATTTGTAAATCATCCATCTAATATGGAATATGGTAATTATTTGAACAACCTTTGTTCTCATAATACCTGATTTAAATAACAATTATTAAAACAAATATTGAAGTCAAGCTTTGATGTCAACGAGAAATACAAACAACGGTTTGTTTGTTTTCGATGAACATCATCACATATTCTCTTGCTAGTTATTTAGGCCATTGTGGTTCATGAATTGCGTCGTTCCGTATGAAATTTCATACCAACCAATTCAGTATCCAATACCCAAGAACCACATTGTTTAACAAGCAAAGAATACAACCATAACCTGTATATCATCTATATACCTAAATTGGATATTTCCAATCTTTTCTTTTCTGCCAAATATATTTTATAGATTCTCTTTCAGCATTTCCTTTTCCTTTTTAAACGAATCTATCAACATCAAAAGTGGCGCCATATACATGACACATAGTCCAAAGCGTGTATATTCAAATAATAATACCTTTCGACTTGCACTTTGAAGTAGATCACCATCATCAAATGATCGGCGTTCTTTCAAAATCCATTCTTTAGTAATCTTTTTAGTATAGTAAACACTTTACATACATCTTCTATTCATCCTTATCATGACGACTTTCATGATCAAGCTACTGTAGCTTATAAAGGTGAATCGTGAGTATAATGTTGCTTTCCAAAACCCTTTTGGACGATTAGGATGACTACCATCTCCAACCTTTGTAAATTCTCATCCTATATGAGAACACATATTATACTCTATCATATTGCAACTAAAACATTGTTTCAGATATCGTTATATCTGCCACACATGATGGTTTCTGAAACAATTCTTTCAGCTCCTAAATAAACTTGATATTAAAACAATCAAGAATCATGGAGGCAAACATGATACTTAAGATACTAACACTGGAATTGTTACTCTCGATTTAATACCAACTATTAAATTTCACGGAGTAAATAGAATTTTGCTGAAAGTTTGCAATAGGACTTTAAACTTTAGATTGACACTCAACACAATACGATACCAGTTCGTAAAGTATATATCCAGAATTTTATAGTTCTATTATCTCAATTACAACTATGCATAAGATGGTGAACGAATGCCAATGACTACAACAAATTATGCAAATTCACTTTGATTTAATTTATGATAAATTGAGTTCTACTAATCCAAATTAGAAATGAACTCCCACTCAAAAACGACATCCCTCGTGTCTTTTTGGTGATTACATGAACCAAATCCACTACACCAAGTCCGATCATCACGTGAGTCGGCGTAGCTTCAAAGGCGAGCATCCATATGGTCATCATATCAAAACATATGACTCATGCTTAACCTTTCGGTCCGTGTTCCGAGGCCATGTCTGTACATGCTAGGCTCGCCAAGTAAGAACCTTAGTATTCACGTGTGTAACTGTCTTACACCCGAGATATGCTCGTGGATTCAAGTACACCCGATCATCACGTGATGTCTTGAAGCGACGAAACATTGTCGGTGCATACTTAAGGAAGAACACATTTTTATCTTGATATCTAAATAAGGGATCATCTTATTATGCTAATAAAATGCCAAACAAGCAATATAAGATGCTATCAAACATCACATGTTTATTAGTGGAATGATATGGTTCCCGCATATGATCTCTATCATGTGCATTGTGGTATGATCACTATCATACCTTCATGTGTAAATCCAAGGTCTATGGAGTTTACACGTTATGTATGTTGTAAGAGTATCATCTCATACTTCTACTTACAACATCACCATATCATAACACTATCCTAGCAACAATCTAAACTAGACGCCTCTAATTTATCCATTGCAAATTTTACGTGGCTTAGGGCTTTCGAGATAGAACCGTTCTTACCTACGAACATGAACCACAACGAGGATAACCAAATTGTTGACAACTCGTTGCAAATTAGATATTGACTATAGTAGGAGAGACAGACACCCGCTAGCCACTTATGCAAACTAGTTGCATGTCAAGCGTGGAACAGGTCTCATGTGCGAGGACATGTAAAGTTTGTCCGGGCCGCTTCATCCCACTATGCCACCAATATCCAAAGTACAACAAAGAAGCAATAAAATGATCATCATCGCCCACATACTCATATGTGTACTACCCGTGCAAAGCATCTACGCATAGATCCGGCTCTGATACCACTGTAGGGTTCGCAGCATAGAAAACAAAAAATTTCCTACGATGGGAACAACTAAGTACTAAGATCTATCTACTAGATACAAGCAACAGGTGGATATACATCCATAGAATACATACCCTCGAAGACCGAATAGCGTTAACGAGGTTGTACTCGTGGATGATGTAGATGAACGCTTGCCCATCTCAAGATCGTGATGAAGTCCATCTGGTCCAGCCGGTCCAGCACGATCAAGTCCAGCACCTCAAAGCAGTGGTGCATCCGTGATCGCACACACGTACGGGTACCCAGACAACCTCCGTGCCCTCACTCCAGCAAAGCAGCGGAAGCAACAAATCCTTCCAGAAAAATCCACCGGGAACATGTATCTCCCTGATCCGAGACCATGGGGAAATTCTAAAGGGGGAGAGAGATCCTTTGCGAGGAGGTGTGCTTTGAGAGGAGGAGAGGGGGGCCTTTTATAGGGGAGAGGGGGGAACCCAAGGGGCATGGCACCCAGCCATGGGGCTGCCCCCACCTCTTCCACATTCATGTGGGTGGAGCTCCCACTCAAAATGAAAAGCCTCCACTCCCATTAAAAAGCCTCCACTCAAAAATCCACTCACATGCATTAAATTTCAACCAAATTTAATGCAAGCTCTCATTTAAATAAAACTCTTTTATTTATTTATTCAGAATTTTGTTAATTACTTTAATTAACAAACATTCACATAAAACCCCTTACAATATTTCAATTTCACATGCAGAACCAGTTTCAGCAATTTCAACCGAAACAGTTTCGGTGTCTAGTGAAATAAATTCCTGCGCTTTCCTTTTCTTTTTCTGGCATATCATTTGCTCCGAATGGTGTCGGTATACCTTAAGTGTGTCACCCTACGGTTCGCGAATAATGCGGACATGATCGAGACCCTTCTCCGATCAATAATCAGTAGCGGGACCTGGAGATCCATACTGACTCCCACACATTCAACGATGACTTCTGTGATCGTGTGAACCTTTTACGCTAGTATCTTAATCCCTTTGTTTCACGATATATTACATGTCCGAGATTCGATCATCGGTATCTCCATACCTAGTTGGATCTCGTTACCGACATGCACTCTTTTCTCGTTCCCGTGATATAACATTCTAGTGATCAAATCACTTGCTTGCAAGCTAATCAATGTGATATCACCGAGAGGGCCCAGAGCATATCTATCCGTCATCGGGATGAACAAATTCCACTCTCGATCCATGGGTCTCAACATAACACTTTAGTAGTTATGAAGCCATCTTTATAATCACCCAGTTACGGTGTGATGTTTGATGTCATCGAGAAACTCTTCCGATGTTAGTGATTGACATGATCTCATGGTCTAAGGATTAGGATCACTTCGTAAGTTGTTATAGCAATATAAACTCAATGACTTTGATCGTAATGCTATACTTCGGATGAATGTTCATCACATCATTACACTAATGTTGTGACCTCATTATTAACAACATCCAATGTCCATGATCAGGAAACTTTGATCATCTTGTTAATCAATGAGCTAGTTTATAAGAGAGGCATAACTAGGAACTTCCTTTTTGTTTATTAAACACACATGTATTAACGTTTTCGTATTAATACAATTATAGCATGCAAAATAAACATTTATCATAAATAAGGAATACGATAATAACCACTTTATTATTGCCTCTCGGGCATATTCCCTTCATATATGGCGTCCAGACGATACTATGAGCCCCTCATTGAAAGCGCACATCCTGAGGGGTGCAAAACGTGCTCTGTTTAGCTTGTGACTATATAGGGCATTCCGGTTTTGAGGGGATTAACCTCATAGGGTAGGCACTTGTACCGGAATGGGCATTCGGACGGTCTTGACCGATTATTCGACCCACGATCAATGCGGATCAGGGACGGGTAACCGGATGGTGTGGGTAAAGTGTACAACCTCTGCAGAGTGTAAACCTATTCGAATAGCCGAGTCCTCGGTCATGGACGGTTGTGATGGCTGCTGTACGGGGGTGATGGTTTTGATTTCAAAAAGGACTTCGGAAATGCAATGGCTTGAAAATGTTTTGACCATGGGATGGTCAGCAAAAAGTAGGAAGGAGTTTGTTCATGAGGTGACCGGAAGGAAAAACAAATGGGTGACCCAATCCTAGTGTTTTCCTAAAAAATTTCAAAAAGGTTTCCAAAATGTTTTACAAAAGTTTTCAACAAAGATATAGAGACATGCTACATCTACAAGAGAAACTAATTTACAAAAGAACCTCTTATGGAGCCCTCCTACCACAGCCATATT
Source organism: Avena sativa (assembly GCA_916181665.1). NCBI lineage: Eukaryota > Viridiplantae > Streptophyta > Magnoliopsida > Poales > Poaceae > Avena > Avena sativa. The sequence continues at coordinate 364,026,909 of OV702297.1, read as the reverse complement.
GCATATCCTTTACTTATTGTTATCTTAAGGTGGTTTGCGAGTACATTCAAAGTACTCACCGGCATTGTCCCTGGCTATTTACTTGGCCAGATTGCAGATGTTAAGAAGAGACGAAGGTGTTGATGTCTATGCGAGCTAGGCCGTCTTCCCAGTCAGTTGCCTGTAGGTTAAGGCACGGGCTCTGCGCTGAACACTTCCGCTACTTGTATTGTAATCGCCATAATGGCCACTCTGTAAGTTTGTACTTCATATTGTATGGATGATGCAATGATACTAGTCGGTTATGCTCACGGCTCACTGATCATGGGAACGTGAATTGTATGCATAACGGGTATTCTTAGACCGTAAATCCGAGGTGCTACATATTCAAGAGGTTCAAGCGTCAAAGCTTGGGGATGCCCAAGGCATCCCCTTCTTCATCAATAAAACTCTCAGGTCTTTTTAGACACTTTTTTTATTTCATGCATAGTTGTGTTGTTCTTGGAGCGTCTTAGTTTTCGTTTATGGTTTTCGTTTGCTTAGTTTGCTTGAGTAAGTTGGTTGGATCCCAGCACATTTCTTTTGGAGAGAGACACACTCTGTTTTCATTGCCTAGAACACTCTAGTTTTCATTCTTATTGTCTTGTGAGTGTTCACTTTTGCTAGCACTGCGTTTAGCTTTAAATTTCTTATGCTTTCAACTTAGAACTTTTTAGTTCTTCTTTGTGGATTTGTGAGACATGCTCACTGATCTTTATAGATTATTATCTTTGTGAGTTGTTTCAAATAAGTTGATTGGTGTTGGAGAGGAGTAGAAAGTTCTTGCTTGAGTAGTATAAGAGGAGCTTGATTTGACTGTGACTTAGACTTTATCATGTCATGCTAGGTGTTGTTTTGATCTTATGCTTATTGATTATTGATGTAGCATGACTTGTTCCAAACAATTGGGATTGAATCATGCGTTGTTTTAGCATACAAAAGCATAGTATTGTGGTATTCTCCTTTGATGATTTATTTGGGTTGACTTGGCACATGCTCACACCATGTTATGACTATGAACAAGTCACCATAGCCTCTATGATCATTTAGTCCTTGACTTGTAGTACCACTTTATGCTTTGATTAGTAATGTTTTGTCGCTCTGCATGATTATGACCATTATTGCTCTCTTAGTTGGTCGATCCCAGTCTTTTGCTAGCCTCCACTTGTATAAGTAAGTTCTACTCATGCATCCAACTCCCAAGAAACCAAGTTATTCCAAAGTGTCCACTATAAATTCCTATGCATTGTGTGTTACACCATTCCAAGTATATTCTTGTTTTAATCTATCTTCCAATTAAAAAGTATTTTGTTATGTGAAAACTTAGTGATTAAAGCTCTCACAAACTAGATGGCGCACTTTATTTTTCTTGACCCTAATAAACTTGAATCATTGTGTCATCTATGTTGTATATGCTTGCACTTATATGTTGGAATTAGCAGAACCATGTTTTCATGGAGAATGCTTTCAACATTGCACTTGTACTTTGTACATAGTTGATATCATGCTCTTTTGTCTATGGATGTCACGATGTGAAATAAAAAGGGAGCTTGTAAGTCCATGGAGTTATGTATTTTGTGTTAGAGAAACGCCTGGTCCGCTAGCCTAAGCCATGCCTAATCATGGTGGAAACTTGCAGCATCACCATAATGAGCAATCTGTGAAGCATCCTCAATAAAAACCTATGCAAATAGCAAATAAAAAGATCGCTGAGATGCTCATTGTATGCTTGCCTTGTCATTTTGGTTATGGGAAAGCTCCTGTACCATGTGCAAGGGGTACCCCGTTGGCGGTTCTCTATGATACACATGTACTTACTATGACAAGAACTTACACGTGACTAAAGTTGAGTAGCATGAGGTACGACCCTCATATTCAAGGGACATGAGATTGCCAACTTATACTTTATCAAGCATATACTCCATAGTATGTTCACTTTAACCTTAATCACTTCAAGATGCTTATGATAGGGCTAAAAGCTAACAAGTACCATAATATTTGGAAGCTCTTTTTGAAACTTGAAATCCCTGCTTCCCTTTATGAAGGGCCTTTATTCCACCATTATATTGAGTCTCTACCTTCTACCTTTAGGCACCACTTAAGAGAGCATAGTTGCCATTCTTAGTTCTATGTGCATTGTCCCAAAACTTATTGATTGATGCATATTGTTGATATTACTTGTTCTTGTGCTACTTGTATCTAGTCACTCTTATGAACTTTGAAGGTTTCCTATGCATCTATTTGCTACTCTATGAGGGACAAGCTAAATGCCACTATGCCATGTTTTCTGTATGTGAAACAAACAAACGTTTTTCAATGCATGTTATTCATGAATATTTGTTTATAAACTCTCATGTTGCATGCATAGTTACTTTGTCTTATTGTTAGAACTTCATCTTTCATGCTCATGTTTAGAGTTCTTTGATCCTAGCTTTCAATGCTTGCAAATGGTTTGACCTTGGTTTTGATGGTGTGATACGTTGGAAACGTATCTATAATTTTTGATGCTCCATGCTTGTTTAGTATATACTTTGCTTTACTTGTCTAAACTTTGAGGTGCTTTTTACATGTGTTCTGGTACTAACCTATTAACAGGTTGCAACAGTGCCAGATGCCTGTTTTATGCTGTTTTTGGTTTCAGAAAAGTTAGTAAAGAAATATTCTCGGAATTAGACGGGACAAACGTCAAAGTCAATAACTTTCCGTGGGGAACAAGAAGTCCAGAGGGGAGACGAGGAAGCGGGCCAGGGCACCCAGACCCCCCCCCCCATAGGTGTGGCCAGGGGTGGGCCCACGCCTGGCTAGGGTTTGCCCCCCTGGTCACCTCCTCGGCCTCCCCCTTCGCCTATAAGAAGCCCCCGATGCAGAAACCCTAAGCACCCGATCAAATCTCCACAAAACCGTCTGTAGCCGCCACCATTGTCCCTAGATCAGGGGGATCTGAAGTTCTTCCCGGCACCCTGCCGAAGGGGAGATCATCCCGGATACCTTCTCTCCGGTATGATGCGTGAGTAGTTCCACCTTGGACTATGGGTCCATGTAGTAGCTAGATGGTTGTATCTCCTCCTTTGTGTTTTCATGTATAGATCTTGTGAGCTATGTTCATGATCAAGATCTAATCTATTTGTAATCATGCATGTTTTTTTGCGGGGATCCGATGGATATTGAGATTATTATGTTGGTTTGATTAATGGTTTTGTCTTTATGATTCTATCATGTTTGTGATCTTGCATGCTCTCCATTATTAGTAGCTATCTTGGCCAGGTAGTTGCTAGTGACTCCAGGAGGGGGTATTTATGCTCGATAGTGGGTTCATGCATCTAGTTAATCAAGGGAAGTGATAGAAATATCTACGGTTGTAGATGTGTTGTTGCCACTAGGGAGAAAACAATGGTCTCTTGTTCATGTAACATGTGGATTGTTTACCTTACACACTTTGCTTAAAGCAGTTGTTTGTTGCTTGCAACTTAATACTAGAGGGGGTTCGGATGATAAACTAAAGGTAGACTTCTAGTCATAAATGCAGTTGGATATCGGTCTATGTATCTTGTTGTATTGCCCAATCGAATCCCATAGGATCTTTCTGAGGAGTAATTGCATTGTTATGCCTTGCTCAGTTCCTGTCAATTGCCCTGCTGTAATTTGATTACCCTTCATGCCATATTGTTTATCTAAGGAGAGCACCTCTAGTGAACTATGGACCCCGGTCCAATCTTTACCATCAATACATCTTCCACTGCTACTTGTTTACTTGCTGCAAACCATTACCTTCCACACCATACGTTTAATCCTTTGTTACAGCAAACCGGTGAGCTTGACAACCTCACTGATTCGTTGGGGCAAAGTCTTGAGTTTGTGTTGTGCAGGTCTCCGCGTTGCTTGCAACATCTGTGTGACATTTCCTTCCTCCTTCTGGTTCGATAACCTCGGTCTCTACTGAGGGAAAAATTGCTGCTCTGCTGCTTCACACCTTGCTCTTGGGGTTCCCAACAAGACTACACATCAAGCACCAAGTTCTCTGGCGCCACCAAGGAGTCATCAACAAGTTTTCTGGCATCATTGTCGGGGAGGATAAGGACGTCTTCACAAGGGGAGTCCTTCACTTCCTTTCTCTTTGCTTTGTTTTTAGTTTGCTTAGTTTATTTTTCTTGGTTTTGTTTGCCTCTTTTCAAAAAACCCCAAAAAATTAGTCTAGTTTGGTTTGCTTGCTTTATTAAAAAACACAAATAAATTAGTTCCTACTCTAGTTGCTACCATGTCTGGTTTTGGACCAATCTTTATTTCACCTATGGAAGAGATCTCCACTTTTAAGCAAAAAGGTGAAGAGAGTTTTAAAGAAACTTGGTCTAGAATTTTCGCTTTACAAAGGGAAACTGAGCCTAAGATGAGTCTTAGCTTGATTATTGATAGTTTCTACCGCGGTATTGATCTTTGTTATAGATATCCTTTGGATGCTGTGGATGAGAAAGATATTTTGCTATGTACTGAGGATGAAGCTTTTGATGCCACAAAAAAGTTGATTGCAATTTATAATACACCTGGCAAGTCAGATTCCTCTTTCACAAATATTTTTGCCAGGTTGAACACTCTTGAGACTAGTATTGTTGCTAGGAATAATTGCTATCACACGCTTAGGGCTTACCATGATTATGTTCCCATAAATTCTGAGCCTTCAAAGTGGTTTCCCACAATCAAAGTTTCAATAAACACTACACTTTTTGATGCTCGTTGTGATATCATGTCTGAATTTTGCCTCATGCCTAAAGATATTTATGATTACTTGAGTCTTTGGGGGCTTACTGAAGGAGGAGAGGAAATCTCTCTTACCAACAATGCCACTATATTTCCCATTGGAATAGCTGAAGGTGTGTTTACAAAAATCTCAGGGAAAATGGTGTCTAGTGATTATCTTGTTATTGAATGTGTAGGCAAGGGACAAATTACACTTGGAAGATCCCTAATGAAACACCTTGGGGCAGTAACATATGTGGGAAAATTCATTATGCATATTGCTCCTCCAGTAAGCAATCATATCTTCCCTAAAGAGAATAAGAAAGGTAGGAAAGGAAAGAACAAGAGGGGTAATGCTTCTTCATTTGAAAATACTTGATTCTTCTTGCTTCTTGTGCCTAACTTAAAGGCGTTAAAGAAAAGTACTTGCTGGGAGATAACCCAAGAGTTTCCATGAGTCTTGGAAGTTATTACTTCAGTAATGACCTCAACTTATCCTTTTTGTTTGCTTTTTGTGCTAAGAATGACCTCTAATGAGAGGGAAGTAAGATTTGGGGAATTGCTGTCCCGAAACAGATTTCTGTCCTCCACCAAAAAAATTCGTGAGAAGTCTCTGTAACTCGGATTGAGATCACAATTTACGAATATATCCCATAGTATGTTATCTAACTTTCGTTAGTTAAACACTTTTTTATTTGAGCAACAGAAGATGTCCAAAAAAATCGGTTTCTACCTGCTGGTATGTTTTGTCAGATTTCTGCCATTATTTGCATTTGCTTCTTATTGATTCATTTTTTAGTTCTCTTTAGGTGAATTGAGCTTTTTGAAGGAGTTACTACAGTGGCTTGTGTTTTTAGTGAAAAGTCTTTCTGTTCCAAAGCTTTGCCAAGAGGTCTAATATCTTTTGAATAAACTAATGTTGCTAATGAAGATTGTGTGAAGTTCTGTATGAAGGAAAAAATTCAGGTGCGGAGAGAGAATGATGCAATGAGATGAAGAATGGACAAAATCTCAAGCTTGGGGATGCCACCATGGTGTCACCCCAAGAAATATCCAAGAGGTTCGTCAATAAAAAGCTCAGGTCTGTCTAGACACTTCGTTTTTATTGTTTCATGCACAGTTGTGTTGTTCTTGGAGCGTCTTAGTTTTCGTTTGCTTTGCTTAGGTTGTTTAGTTTGCTTGAATAAAGAAGTTTGGACCCCCGTTCTCGCTGTGTTGTTTTTCAAATAAGTTGCTTTGTGTTGGAAAGGAGTAGTAAGTTCTTGCTTGAAGTGCAAGAGGAGCTTGCATTGACTGTGACTTAGACTTTAGCAGGACATGCTAGGTGTTGTTTTGACCTTATTCTTAGTGATTATTGTTGTAGCATGTCTTGTTCCAAACAATTGGGATTGCTTAGTGTGCCTTGAAGAAATTATGCATTGTTTTAGCATGCAAAAGCATAGTATTGTGGTATTCGCCTTGATGCTTTGCTTGGGTTGACTTGGCACATGCTCACACCATGTTATGACTATGACAAGTCACCATTAGCCTCTATGATCATTTAGTCCTTGACTTGTAGTACCACTCTTTGCTTTGATTAGTATGCTTTGTTGCACTGCATGTTAATGGCCATTATGCTTAGTTGGTTGCTCCCAGTCTTTTGCTAGCCTCCACTTGTATGAGTAAGTTCTACTCATGCTTCCAACTCCCAAGAAACCAACTTATTCCAAAGTTTCCACTATAAACTCCTATGCATGGTGTGTTACACCATTCCAAGTATATTCTTGTTTTCAATTATCTTCCAATTAAAAACTATTTTGTTATGTGAAAATTTAGTGATTAAAGCCCTCACGAACTTGATGGAGCACTTTATATTCTTTGCCCCTAATAAACTTGAACCATTGTGACAACTTTGTTGTATATGCTTACACTTATAAGTTGGAATTAGCAGAACTATGCTGTCACAGGGAACATTTTCAACATTGCACTTGTACTTTGTAATTAGTTGATATCATGTTCTTTTGTCTATGGATGTCACCGGTGTGAAATAAAGAGGGAACTTGTAAGTCCATGGAGTTTGTATCCTCTGTTAGAGAAACGCCTGGGCCGCTAGCCTAAGCCATGCCTAATCATGGTGGAAACTTGCAGCATCACCATAATGAGCTATCTATGAAGCATACTCAATAAAAAGCTATGCATATGGTAAATAAAAAGATTGCTGAGATGCTCATTGTGTGCTTGCCTTGTCATTTTGGTCATGGGAAAGCTCTTGTACCATGTGCAAGGGGTACCCGTTGGCGGTTCTCAATGATATGCAAATACTTACAATGACAAGAACTTACCTGGACCCAAAGTTGAGTATGCATGAGGTGTGGTCCTCGTATTTAAGGGACTTGAGATTGCCAACTTATACTTCGTCAAGCATATACTCCATCTTTGCCACTTTAACCTTAACCACTTCAAGATGCTTATGATAGGGGCAATGAGGGCTGAAAGCTAACAAGTACCATAATTTTTGGAAGCTCTTTTTGAAACTTGTAATCCCTTCTTCCTTTACAAAAAAGCCTTTCTTCCACCACTATTGAGTCTCCACCTTCTACCTCTAGGCACCTTTAAGAGAGCATAGTTGTCATTGTGTGTGCAGTGTTCCAAAGCTTATTAATTGATGCATATTGTGATATTACTTGTTCTTGTGCTATTTGTTTGTAGTCACCCTTGTGAACTTTGAAGGTGTCCTATGCATCTATATTGCTACTCTATGAGGGACAAGCTGATTGTCACTATGCTATGTTTTTTGTATGTGAAACAAACAAACGTTTTTCAATGCATGTTATTCATGATCTTTGTTTGTAACCTTTTATGTTGCATGCATAGTTACTATGTCCTATTGTTAGAACTCCATCTTTCATGCACATGTTTAGAGTTCTTTGATCCCAGCTTTAAATGCTTGCAAATGGTTGGATCTTTATTGTGAGGGTGCATGTCACCTCAAAAATTATTCTTTTATCACTTACCTACTCGAGGATGAGCAGGAGGTAAGCTTGAGGATGCTAATACGTTGGAAATGTATCTATAATTTTTGATGCTACATGCTTGTTTAGTATCTACTTTGCTTTACTTGTCTACACTTTGAGGTACTTTTTACATGTTTTCTGGTACTAACCTATTAATAAGTTGCAACAGTGCCAGATGCCTGTTTTCTGCTGTTTTTGGTTTCATAAAAGTTAGTAAATAAATGTTCTCGGAATTGGAAGGGACAAACATCAAAGTCAATAACTTTCCATGGGGAACAAGAAGTCTAGAGGGGAGACGGAGAGGCGTGCCAGGGCAGCCAGAACCCCCCCCCCCCGGCACTTGGCTAGGGTTTGGACCTCCTGGTCGCCTCCTCGGCCTCCTCCTTTGTAACATCCCAAAAATGTTGAACAATGATTATCAAATTCCAATCACCAAAATTAGGGTTAACAAAAACTTTTGTTAATTAAATTCAATATGAATGCATGTGTGTATGTGATGATTGCATGAATGAATGGACTTGTGTGATTGATCTAAATAGCAAGGAATGGATTAAAGATGGAAACAACATCATGTAAAACATTTCCAAGCAGAAACAAATAAATAGAAAATAAAAAACAAATCAAATAAAGCAAATGGTCATTTTTGCCAATCTTGCTCACTAGACCACTTTGAGTGTTTCTAGTCCAAGATTTTAAACAAAAACTTTTCCATTTCTTTTCACCCCTTGCTAGACCAAGTAAAAGTGAATCAAAGCCCACCTTTTGAACTTGCAGAAACATTTTGCAACTTGATTCAAATCACAATTCAAAATTGAATCTGATTCATATGTCAAGATCCCACATTTTCAAAACCCAACCAAACCAGTGTACCTTGACCAATCCAACTAACCGGAGATTCCCTAGTATGTAACCAACACACCTACCAAGTTTGAATCTAAAATTCAAATTTGAATCTCTTGCGGCCATTTCATCAAACACCTTGTATTCAGCAAACAAACAAACATCAAACACTATTAGGAGCAGTGATTTTGGCCAACCTTGTTCCCTCTATAGCTCACACTACACTCTCAGTAGATGATCTAACTCAATTAATAAGCTTTAGCACCACTGTGAGCATGCCATAGCCATCAGTGGTGACCATGCCGAGCCTAACTTGCCACCCTCGACAGAAAGCTAGGGGAATCACCAAGCCTGGCAAGCATGTCTGGGACACTCTCCACCGTCCATCGCCACCCCCTATCCAAGCCTCGAGCACTGCCAGCCCATGGACCACACTGCCCGAGCATGCCAAGCCTCTCTGTGAGCGAGCCGAGAGCGCGCCAGCCGCGACACACGCCCACAGACCACGCGCCTCCCTCGCCGCTTGCGTGTGTGATCGCCAGCACCCCAGCAACACGCCAGACAACTCCGTTTATCACCGCGCGGACCATGGATGTTGTGCGCCATTAAAACCACCGTCGGACCCGCCTAGAGAACCGCGACATTCTGACCCTTTCGCATCGCCCCATGCCGCCAAACCATGTCGTTGAGCTTCTCCAGGGAGCACAACACCGTCCCCTACCTTTGCCCAAGCCAGTAGCTCCTTGTGCCGATGACCACGACGAGCTCAGCCCGCGCCCGTCGGTCCCCTTCAGGCACTATAAAAGGAGGCCACCCCCGTTCGACTTGAGGACACCATCTCACTCCCCACCTCTCACTGATCACACCCACTCACCCCCGGAGCAAGGGGAGCACCAGGTGGCCGGAATTTCACCGGAATCGGCCGCTGTAGAGGACGAGAGGCGTTGTCGATTGAAGTCGCCCCAGGAGGAGCTGCCGGTACCAGGAAGTTCGTCGTTCGCCCCCATCGCCGACCATCGCCTGAGCCCCGGTGATCCCCCGTCGACCCCCACTGGCCGCGCTAGGGTTTGACCTTGTCGTGTCCTATTTAGACATGGACGATGAACCACGGCCGTAGATCTAGCTTTTAATCCTACGGCCCTAATCGCCTTGTACACCTTCGCCACTCTCTGTCTCACTGACGAGTGGGGACAGCCACTAAACCAGCCCCCGCGCGCGAAGTGCGCAGTGGGCCGGCCCAGTTAATATCCCGCGCAACCCAGTTAGTTTGAATTTGTATTTTCCAATTTAGTTCAAACCCAGTTATGTACCTAGATTCAAAAATCAACCCAGCTCGATTCACTAAACCAAAATGCATGAAACCAATTTTGTTAGAAAGGTACTGGAGTGTTTACTCTAAGCCCGTTTGATTCAAACCAATTGGATTTGTAGATCACCCATGGTAAAAATAACAAGGCAGAAGCTTTTCTGCATTCAAACATTTTTCAAAGTTCAACCACAAAAGCTTTTGAGTTGATTCCAACTCTCAAAAATCACATTTAACAAGACCTTTCAGAATATATAAAAATATATAGGTTTACTTGCAGAAATAATGATCAAGTAATAAAAGAATTCCCCATAGGCCATTCTAGTGACTTTAATTAATTAAAATAAAAAGGTTAAACGTTATTAAATTGTGAAACCACTTTAAATCACATTCCCATGTACTGAAATATGTGGTGATGACATGTGTCAACATGATCCCATGTTTTAGTTGGAGAATATTAAACCTTAAGTAGTTTTTCAATGAGTAGAAATTACTTTTCTAAAATAAAGGAAATAAAACTATTTGCCTTAATGGTTGTAATGCTTGTGATGATCCTATAACATCTAGTGAAAACCTTGGTGTGATAAATAGAAGTATTTAAGTACTGTTTGGTGATTGTGTACCTCGTATTTATTTATAGACGCTAGTACCGACCAAGGATACGAGGAGGAAGGAGGATACTACGAGGAAGAAGTCGAGGAGAACTTCAACCACTGCTCTGCACAAGGCAAGATATTACCTGAGCAAGCTTAATACTACTAGTTGACTTGGCAAGCTAAAACTTGCTTGTTACTATGCCAACTATATGCCTTAAGCATATGTGATTATACCCACTTGATGATACCAAATCCCAGTTTTACTTGCAAGCTTAATTCTTTTATTTCTTTATCAAAGCTTTTATTTGAGTTTACTTAGTGACTTGTAGATATTAGAAAGATATTTGAAGGTAGCATAAAGCGCATAAAACTTGACCTAAGTTAGATAATTTTGATGTCATCCTGAGGCATGAGATTGAACTTAGCTAGTTCACACTTGTTTACCACCCCTCATTAGTCTTTACCCCCACTTGTAGATTGTAGTGCTAACCATAAAACTTGATCACTTTAGATGGGATTACTTGGTGAAAATGGTTATGAAAACCTTAGAGTGATGAGTCATTCTACTGAAATGTTTTGTCATGTGTTCTTGAACACAGATGATTTTGATGATGAAAATGTTAAGGCATGAGCCTTAGCCCTTTATAAAACTGATGGTTTTCTGGATGCGATACCATTCCAATTTTATCTTACAACCACAATACCCGAAATTTGGGTAGGGCTTGACTGGAAATTTATATACCTTAGTACGGGTTCCCTTGCGGCCAAGGTTTTAGCCGAGGCTACCTTGTGAATATTGTCCACCTGTGCAGTTCCCAAGATGACAGTTTGTCATGGTTGGGAGGCCAAACTCACAGGAGAGGTGCCTATACTAGGGCGTGTAATTGAAAGGTTAGGATTGATTATTCCGCATACTGAGTACGGTGAATTCAGTATTGTTCCTGACGGATGTATCGAATGTTGTGGTGAAAGTGTACTACCTCTGCAGAGTGTCAAACTATTCGAATAGTCGCGTCCGCGGTTATGGACAGTTGGAGTGCCATACTGTTCCGTCGTCAGATGTTTTCAAAATGACTTATGAAATGATTCATGACTTTGACTTGACCACAACGGAGTTGTGATATGACATTTAAGTTCCCACTTAGGTGTTATAAAACTTTCAACTAGCTTTCTTTGCTTCTAAACTTAGTTAAGGTAAACCTGGCATTTTGCAAAACAACCCTAGAGCTTAGTACTTCCTATTCCAAAACCACTTCACTTGTTAGTACTAGTTTGCGAGTACTTAAAGAGTACTCATGGCTTTATCTTTGGCTATTTCCGTGGCCAGACTATGAAGAGGAGTATCAGTAAGACGGACAACAGGAAGGTTACAACAACTAGGATCATCTCCCATCGTCAGCATTGCCTGTGACCATGAAGATGGAGCCTCTCCTACGCTATCGTTACTATTACGTTATTTCTGCTGCTTGAATTGTATTAAGACTGGATCATGAGATCCTTATTTGTGTAAGACCTTATGTATGGTTTGTAATGGATGATGTACTGTGATATCCAATCTGTTATGTCTCGCAAAAATGGTAATCCTGGGATTGCGATGTATGGCATAACAGGCATCTAGGATTAAAAATTTGGATGTTGACAAGTTGGTATCAGAGCCATCCTGACCATAGGAGACCCTAGTTTAGAATGGACGGTTGAATCAAAAACTTAGTTTCAAAACCATGGAAATGAGTATTTATGAAAACCTATTCTCATTCTTATCACTTGGATTCTTTCATGAAAATTCATGCTCCTCAAAAATTCTTACAAAATTACATAAAATTTGACACACTTGATCCCTCTACTAACTTACTCATCCTACATTCTTATAGATGGACGTGAAGTACATCAAGTTTTATCAATTGGGGAATGGAGGAGACCTCATCTTTGAGCGTGACTTGGACCAGCTTTCAGAGATGTTGGAGCGTCCGCACCCCGAGTTCTTCGGAGCTCAGCTCAATAATCAGGAAGGAGAGGATTTGCAGTGGCTAGTTGTTGCAAGTCTCCGGGGAAAGATTAAAGCCCCCACCTCAGAGGGAATTCAGTTCACCTTGAGAGAGAACAACTGGCTCGATGGACTTGCCAGGGCCATGCAGGAAGCTCTTGCCCATCTGTGTGGGCAGAGTATAAATCAAATCAAGGGTACCCGCTTTGAGTTCTACCCAAGGCGTGATGTTATGGGACAACCACTGGAGGCCCCATATCACCACGAGCTGAAGAGTCAACTGGACCACCTCAGCTTCATGATGTATGACCGTCAGAAGAAGTTAGACAATGCCCGCTCCTACGCCAACCACAAGTACGCCATTGACGCCAAGAAGGATTAGACTATTGCCATGCTAGAGAAGGATCGCTAGTCTTGTCGCCGTCAGCTCGACAAGAAGGAGCGCATCATTGCCCGTCTTCGCCACTGGATCACGGATTTGGAGGAGACCATCCAAGAGAGGGATATGCAGCTGGAGGAGAGGGAGAATGCAGGGGAAGACCTTCATGGAGACCCATACTCCTATCTCAGTGATGATGATGACTTTTTGGAGTATCAGGCCATGGACTTCTTCACCGATGAGGATGACTTCGCCTTCATCGATGATGATGATGATTATGATGATGAGGATGATGAGGACACCGACTCCAAGGAGTAGTAGCACTTGAGCACTAGCGTTAGTGAGTTGTATTCGGACCCACTATATCGTAGTTTCCCAGAATGGTTCTTAAAACCATCTGTTTTCCTTTGTTATGGTGTGTGCTGTATCATGTGCTATGAATGAATGAAAAGCAAGTTGCTAGAAAAATCTGAGTCAAACTTTAAAAACTTTTCAAACACAAAACCCCTGAACCTTAGAAATTTCCCTCTTTTCTCATGATCTATATCAATCTTCAGATTCCTCGCGGAGGAAGCACTTCATCCCCGGACCCGATGCTACAAATCTTGCAAATGTTGGTTTCGGATCGCGAAGCCGAAAGAGCCGAACGTCAAGCCAACTTAGCCACCCTTCAACAGATAGCTCAGATGGCCAACAACAATCAAGGCCATGGAAATCAGGACAACCATGGATCTAAGTTCAAGAATTTCTAGACCACCAATCCACCCGTTTTCACTAAGTCTGAAGAGCCCCTAGATGCAGATGATTGGCTGCAAACCATGGAGAACAACCTAGAAGTTGCAGGAGTGGAAGCCAACGAGAAGGTAATATTTGCCACCCACTATCTGGCCGGAGATGCAAGAGCATGGTGAAACAGCGTTCACGCAATGACTATAGGACAGATGATGACTTGGGAAGAGTTCAAAGTCAAGTTCAGCAGAACCCATGTGCCACCGGGTTTGATCAAGAGGATGAGAGATGAATTCAGGGAACTGAAGCAAGGGAGGATGACCGTATTGGAATATCGTGACAAATTCTTGTCATAGTCTAGGTATGCACCGGATGAGATAGACACTGAAGCCAAGAAGAAGGAGAGATTCCTGAATGGTCTGCATGATGAGATGCAGACGGTGTTAGTCAATATCCCCTTTGCTGATATTGAAGCCTTAGTGGACTCTACCATTCAGATGGAAGGAAAGATGAACCAAGCTAATGAGAACCGCAAGCGTTGCATGATGCATCAACCAAGAACCCACCATACACCAAAGTATCGCCCCAACCCATCTCCAGGATTTTCCCCAAGAACCAACAGACCCTCGATGAACCATCCGACCTATCCCAACCGTGGAAACCCAAGGCCCGGAGGAAACCACAACAACCCCGGGAACCCCAGCAATTGATACGTTGGAAACGTATCTATAATTTTTGATGTTCCATGCTTGTTTAGTATCTACTTTGCTTTACTTATCTACACTTTGAGGTGCTTTTTACATGTTTTCTGGTACTAACCTATTAACAAGTTGCAACAGTGCCAGATGCATGTTTTCTGCTATTTTTGGTTTCGGAAAAGTTAGTAAATAAATATTATCCCAATTGGACGGGACAAATGCCAAAGTCAATAACTTTCCGTGGGGAACAAGAAGTCCAGAGGAGAGCCGGAGGGGCTGGCCAGGGGGGCCAGACCCACCCTAGGCGCGAGGTCAGGTGGACCGCGCCTGGGTAGGGTTTGGCAACCCTGGTCGCCTCCCGGACTCGCCCCTTCACCTATAATAAGCCCCCGATACAGAAACTCTCGGAACCCCATCAGAAATCCACGAAACCGTCTGTAGCCGCCGCCACCATCGTCCCTAGATCGGGGGGTCTGAAGCTCTTCCCGGCACCATGCCGGAGGGGAGATCATCCCAAAGGCTTTCTCTTCGATATGATTTGTGAGTAGTTCCACCTTGGACTACGGGTTCATGTAGTAGCTAGATGGTTGTATCTCCTCCTTTGTGCTTTCATGTATAGATCTTGTGAGCTCCTTTCATGATCAAGATCTATCTATTTGTAATCATGCATGTTGTGTTTGAGGGGATCCGATGGATATTGAGATTATTATGTTGGTTTGATTAATGGTTCTATCTTTATGATTCTATCATGTCTGTGTTGTTTGTGATCTTGCATGCTCTCCGTTGCTAGTGGTTATCTTGGCCAAGTAGTTGCTAGTGACTCCAAGAGGGAGTATTTATGCTCGATAGTGGGTTCATGCCTCTAGTTTCCAAGGGAAGTGACAGAAATCTCTTCGGTTGTAGATGTGTTGTTGCTACTAGGGAGAAAACAACGGTCTCTTGTTCATGGAACATGTGGACTGTTTACCTTACACACTTTGCTTAAAGCAGTTGTCTGTTGCTTGCAACTTAATACTGTAGGGGGTTCGGATGATAACATGAAGGTGGACTTCTAGTCATAGATGTAGTTGGATTACAGTCTATGTATATTGTTGTATTGCCCAATCAACTTCATAGGATCTTTCTGGCTAGTAATTGCATTGTTATGCCTTGCTCAGTTCCTGTCAATTGCCCCGCTGTAATTTGTTTACCCTTCATGCCATGTTGTTTATCTAAGGAGAGCACCTCTAGTGAACTATGAACCCCGGTCCAATCTTTACCATTGATACATCTTCCATTGTTACCTGTTTACTTGCTGCAAACCATTATCTTCCACACAATACGTTTAATCCTTTGTTACAGCAAACTGGTGAGCTTGACAACCTCACTGATTCGTTGGGGCAAAGTCTTGAGTTCGTGTTGTGCAGGTCTCCGTGTTGCTTGCAACACCTGTGTGACGTTTCCTTCCTCCTACTGGTTCGATAACCTCGGTCTCAACTGAGGGAAGACTTGCTGTTGTACTCTTCACACCTTGCTCTTCGGGTTCCCAACAAGACTCCACATCAGCCAACAAGTTTTCTGGCGCCATCAAGGAGTCATCAAAAAGTTTTCTGGCGCCATTGTCGGGGAGACTAAGGACGTCTTCACTAGGGGAGTCCTTCACTTCCTTTCTCTTTACTTTGTTTTTAGTTTTCTTTGTTTCTTTTGCTTGGTTTTGTTTGCCTCTTTTCAAAAAAACCAAAAAAAATTAGTCTAGCTTGGTTTGCTTTCCTTATTCAAAAACACAAAAAAAATTAGTTCTTGCTCTAGATGCTACCATGTTGGGGTCTGCCTTTATTTCCCCTATGGTAGAAATCTCCACTTTTAAGCAGAAAAGTGAAGAAAGTTTTAAGGAAGCTTGGTCTAGAATCTCTGCTTTCCAGAGGGAAACTAAGCCTGAGGTAAGCCTCAGCTTGATTATTGATAGTTTCTACCGCGGTATTGCTCTTCGCTATAGATATGCTTTGGATGTTGTGGCTGAAAAGGACTTTTTGCTTTGTACTGAGGATGAAGCTTATGATGCTATAAGAAAATTAATCATGATCTATGGTACACCTGACAAGTATGATTCCTCTTTCACAAGTATTTTTGCTAGGTTGAACCATCTTGAGACTAGTATTACTGCCATGAATAGTTGTTATCACAGTCTTAGGACTTACCATGATTATGTCCCTATAAATTCCCAGCCTTCAAATTGGTTTCCCACAATAAAGTCTCAATAAACACTACACTTTTTGATGCTCGTTGTGATATCATGACTGAATTTTGTCTCATGCCTAAAGATATTTTTGATTCCTTGAGTCTTTGGGGGCTTATTGAAGGAGGAGAGGAAATATCTCTTACCAACAATGCCACTATATTGCCCATTCGAATAGCTGAAGGTGTGTTTACAAAAATCTCAGGGAAAATGGTGTCTACTGATTATCTTGTTATTGAATGTGTAGGCAAAGGACAGATCACACTTGGAAGATCTCTACTGAAACACCTTGGGGAAGTAATATACGTGGGAGAAGGCATCATGCACTTTACTCCCCCGGTAAGCAATCATATCTTCCCTAAAAACAAAAAGAAAGGTAAGAAAAGAAGGAACAAGAGGGGCAATTCTTCATTTAAAAATACTTGATTCTTCTTGCTTCTTGTGCCTAACTTAAAGACGTTAAAGAAAAGTACTTGTTGGAAGATAACCCAAGAGTTTTCTTGAGTCTTGGAAGTTATTAATACTGTAATGACCTCTACTTATCCTTTTTGTTTGCTTTTTGTGCCAAGAATGACCTCTAATGAGAGGGAACTAAGATTTGGATTGTTGCTGTCCCGAAACAGATTTCTATCCTCCACCAAAAAATCGTGAGGAGTCTCTGTAACTCGGATTGAGCTAAAAATTTACGAATAAATCTCCCAGTATGTTGGCTAACTTTCGTTAGTTCAACACTTTTTGATTTGAGCAACATAAGATGTTCTAAAAAATTCGTTTCTACCTGCTGGTATGTTTTGACAGATTTCTGCCATTATTTGCATTTGCTTCTTATTGATTCCTTTTTCAGCTCTCTTCAGGTAAATTGAGTTTCTTTGAAGGAGTTACTTCAGTAGCTTGTGTTTTTAGTGAAAATACTTGCTGTTCCAAAGCTTTGCCCGCGGTCTAATATCTTTTGAATAAGCTAATGTTGTTAATGAAGATTGTGTGAAGTTTTGTATGAAGGAAAATTTTCAGGTGTAGAGAGAGAATGATGCAATGAGATGAAGAATGGACAAAAGCTCAATCTTGGGGATGCCACCATGGTTTCACCCCAACAAATATCCAAGAGGTACAAGCGTCAAAGTTTGGGGATGCCAAGGCATCCCCTTCTTCATCAATAAAAAACTTAGGTCTGTCTAGACACTTCACTTTTATTGTTTCATGCACAGTTGTGTAGTTCTTGGAGCATCTTAGTTTTCGTTTGCTTTGCTTAGTTTGTTTAGTTTGCTTTAGTAGTTTGGACCCCCGCTATCGCTGTGTTGTTTTACAAATAAGTTTGCTTGGTGTTTGGAAAGGAGTAGTAAGTTCTTGCTTGAAGTGCAAGAGGAGCTTGCATTGACTGTGACTAAGACTTTAGCATGACATGCTAGGTGTTGTTTCTGCATTATGCTTAGTGATTATTGATGTAGCATGTCTTGTTCCAAACAATTGGGATTGCTTAGTGTGCCTTGAAGAAATTATGTGTTGTCTTAGCATGCAAAAGCATAGTATTGTGGTATTCTCCTTTGATGTTTTGCTTGGGTTGACTTGGCACATGCTCACACCGTGTTATGACTATGACAAGTCACCATTAGCCTCTATGATCATTTAGTCCTTGACTTGTAGTACCACTCTTTGCTTTGATTAGTTTGCTTTGTTGCATTGCATAATTATGGCCATTATTGCTCTCTTAGTTGGTTGCTCCTAGTCTTTTGCTAGCCTCCACTTGTATGAGTGAGTTCTACTCATGCTTCCAACTCCCAAGAAACCAAGTTATTCCAAAGTGTCCACTATAAACCCATATGCATGGTCGGTTACACCATTCCAAGTATATTCTTGTTTTCATCTATCTTCCAATTAAAAACTATTTTGTTATGTGAAAACTTAGGGATTAAAGCCCTCACGAACTTGATGGCACATTTTATTATTTGCCCCTAATAAACTTAAACCATTGAGGAAACTTTGTTGTATATTCTTGCACTTATAAGTTGGGATTAGTAGAACCGTGCTGTCACGGGGAACGTTTTCAACATTGCACTTGTACTTTTTGTACTCCGTTGATATCATGCTCTTTTGTCTACGGATGTTATCGGTGTGAAATGAAGTGGGAACTTGTAAGTCTATGGAGTTTGTATTATGTGTTAGAGAAACGCCTGGGCCGCTAGCCCAAGCCATGCCTAATCATGGTGGAAACTTGCAGCATCACCATAGTGAGCTATCTATGAAGCATCCTCAATAAAAAGCTATGCATATGGTAAATAAAAAGATTGATGAGATGCTCATTGTGTGCTTGCCTTGTCATTTTGGTTATGGGAAAGCTCATGTACCATGTGCAAGGGGTACCCCGTTGGTGGTTCTCAATGATATGGAAATACTTACAGTGACAAGAACTTGCCTGGACCCTAAGTTGAGTATCCATGAGGTGTAGCCCTCATAGTCAAGGGACTTGAGATTGCCAACTTATACTTTGTCAAGCATATACTCCAGCTTTGCCACTTTAACCTTAACGACTTCAAGATGCTTATGATAGGGGCAATGAGGGCTGAAAGCTAACAAGTACCATAATTTTTGGAAGATCTTTTTGAAACTTGTAATCCCTGCTTCCTTTACAAAAAGGCCTTTCGTCCACCATTATTGAGTCTCCACCTTCTACCTTTAGGCACCATTAAGAGAGCATAGTTGTCATTCTGTGTGCAATGTTCCAAAGCTTATTAATTGATGCATATTGTGTTATTACTTGTTCATGTGCTATTTGTTTCTAGTCACCCTTGTGAACTTTGCAGGTGTCATATGCATTATATTGCTACTCTATGAGGGACAAGATGATTGCCACTATGCTATGTTTTCTGCATGTGAAACAAACAAACGTTTTTCAATGCATATTATTCATGATCTTTGATTGTAGCTTGCCATGTTGCATGCATAATTACTATGTCCTATTGTTAGAACTCCATCTTATGCACATGTTTAGAGTTCTTTGATCCCGGCTTTCAATGTTTGCAAATCGTTGGATCTTTATTGTGCGGGTGCATGTCACCTCAAAAATTATTCTTTTATCACTTACCTACTCGAGGATGAGCAGGAGTAAAGCTTGGGGATGCTGATACATTGGAAACGTATCTATATTTTTTGATGCTCCATGCTTGTTTAGTATCTACTTTGCTTTACTTGTCTACACTTTGAGGTGCTTTTTACATGTTTTCTGGTACTAACCTATTAACAAGTTGCAGCAGTGCCAGATGCATGTTTTCTGCTGTTTTTGGTTTCAGAAAAGTTAGTAAAGAAATATTCTCGGAATTGGACGGGACAAACGCCAAAGTCAATAACTTTCCGTGGGGAACAAGAAGTCCAGAGAGGAGCCGGAGGGGCTTGCCAGGGGGGCAGACCCACCCCAGGCGCGGGGTTAGGTGGACCCGCGCCTGGGTAGGGTTTGGTGACCCTGGTCACCTCTCGGACTCGCCCCTTCGCCTATAAGAAGCTCCCGATACAGAAACTCTCAGAACCCGATCAGAAATCCACGAAACCGTTTATAGCCGCGCCACCATCGTCCCTAGATCAGGGGGATCTGAAGCTCTTCCTGGCACCCTGCCGGAGGGGAGATCATCCCGGAGGCCTTCTCTCCGGTATGACTTGTGAGTAGTTCCACCTTGGACTATGGGTCCATGTAGTAGCTAGATGGTTGTATCTCCTCCTTTGTGCTTTCATGTATAGATCTTGTGAGCTCCATTCATGATCAAGATCTAATCTATTTGTAATCATGCATGTTGTGTTTGCGTGGATCCGATGGATATTGATATTATTATGTTGGTTTGATTAATGGTTATATCTTTATGATCCTATCATGTCTGTGTTGTTTGTGATCTTGCATGCTCTCCGTTGCTAGTGGTTATCTTGGCCAAGTAGTTGCTAGTGACTCTAAGAGGGAGTATTTATGCTCGATAGTGGGTTCATGCCTCTAGTTTCCAAGGGAAGTGACAGAAATCTCTTCGGTTGTAGATGTGTTGTTGCTACTAGGGAGAAAACAACGGTCTCTTGTTCATGGAACATGTGGACTGTTTACCTTACACACTTTGCTTAAAGCAGTTGTCTGTTGCTTGTAACTTAATACTGTAGGGGGTTCGGATGATAACCTGAAGGTGGACTTCTAGTCATATATGTAGTTGGATTATAGTCTATGTATATTGTTGTATTGCCCAATCAACTTCATAGGATCTTTCTGGCTAGTAATTGCATTGTTATGCCTTACTCAGTTCCTGTCAATTGCCCCGCTGTAATTTGTTTACCCTTCATGGCATGTTGTTTATCTAAGGAGAGCACCTCTAGTGAACTATGGACCCCGGTCCAATCTTTACCATTGATACATCTTCCACTGTTACCTGTTTACTTGCTGCAAACCATTATCTTCCACACCATACGTTTAATCCTTTGTTACAGCAAACTGGTGAGCTTGACAACCTCACTGATTCGTTGGGGCAAAGTCTTGAGTTCGTGTTGTGCAGGTCTCCGTGTTGCTTGCAACACCTGTGTGACGTTTCCTTCCTCCTACTGGTTCGATAACCTCGGTCTCAACTGAGGGAAGACTTGCTGATGTAATCTTCACACCTTGCTCTTGGGGTTTCCAACAAGACTCCACATCAGCCAACAAGTTTTCTGGCGCCATCAAGGAGTCATCGGAAATTTCAATCGTGCCCCGCCCAAGTTCAACAACAACAATGTCGCCACCAACACCAACACTGCCCCGAGGACTGGAAGCAATGCTATGCCTCTTGCAGCAAAGGACAAGTCGCAAGTGACTTGTTATGAATGTGGAACCAAGGGTCACTATTCCAATGAGTGCCCCAAGAAGATTGCCGCAGCCCCCAATGCAAATGCCCCAGCTCAGTAGCAGCGTCGTGTTCAGCCTGGAAGAAGGTTTGCCCCAGGAAACTCACTCAACCGCAACGGCCGTCTCTTTCTCATGCATGCTCAAGAAGCCCAAGAAGCGTCAGATGTTGTGCTGGGTATGTTTCTATTAACTCAGTACTTGCAAGAGTGTTCTTTGATTCTGGAGCATCGCACTCGTTTGTTACTGAAGAATTTGCATGCACTAGTAAGATTCAACCAACCAAATTGAAGCATGTTATGATAGTTCAAATACCTGGTTCAACCACCAAAGCTAGACAGATTTGCAAGGTCGTGCCTACCCGAATCCATGGCATAGATTTTTATGCTAATCTAATAGTACTCGGAACTAAAGGTTTGGAAGTAGTACTAGGAATGGATTGGATGTCCAAACATAAAGGATTAATCGATTGTGCCAAGAAAGCCATAACCATGACCAGTACAGCCAGAATATCACTAGAACATGTATCTAAAACCTTGCCCCGTCAATTCAAATGCAACAAGAGTATAGCCCAGCCAACCATTGACCAAGTCCAGATAGTCTGTGAATACCCCGATGTATTTCCAGATGTTTTGCCCGGTATGCCCCCAGATCAGGATATCTAGTTTATCATCGAACTAATACCTAGAACCGAACCCATAGCCTAGAGACCATATAGTATGAACCCGTCTGAACTAGTGGAGCTAAAGAAGCAACTGGATGCTATGCTGGAAATAGGATTGATCCAACAAAGTGCATCACCATGGAGATCACCTGT
Source organism: Avena sativa (assembly GCA_916181665.1). Classification (NCBI taxonomy): domain Eukaryota; kingdom Viridiplantae; phylum Streptophyta; class Magnoliopsida; order Poales; family Poaceae; genus Avena; species Avena sativa. Next base: position 364,004,766 of record OV702297.1, on the reverse strand, counting down.
CTTCTTTGTGGATAAGAAAGATGGAGGTAACCGTTTGTGTACGGATTATCGGAAGTTGAATGATGTCACCATAAAGAACAAGTACCCTTTGCCAAAGATAGAAGATCTGTTTGATCAGTTGACTAGTGCCAAAGTGTTTTCTAAGATTGATCTTAGAACTGGCTATCATCAACTCAAGATTCACGCAGAGGATATTCCAAAGACTGTTACCACCAGATATGGATTATACGAGTATAATGTCATGTCTTTTGGATTAACCAATGCCCCCTCTTATTTCATGAACCTCGTGAATAAGATTTTTATGGACTTCCTGGATAAGTTTGTCGTTGTTTTCATCGATGACATTCTGATCTATTCCAAATCAGAAGAAGAACATGAGCTACACCTAAGGACCATCCTTGGAACCCTTAGAGAGCATCAGCTGTATGCCAAGTTTAGCAAATGTGAATTCTGGTTACAGGAGGTAAGATTCCTCGGACATATTGTATTAGCCGGAGGAATTGCCATTGACCCTGGAAAGGTGAAGGATGTTGAAGATTGGCAAGCCCCAACCACACCCAAGTTCGTGCATTTCTCGGATTAGCAGGATACTACTGCAAGTTCATAGAAGGATTCTCGAGTATCGCCAGACCCATGACCCAATTTTTGAAGAAGGATAAGAAGTTCGACTGGACAGACAAATGCGAAGCGAGTTTTCAAGAACTCAAGAGGAGATTGATTTCAGCCCCAATCTTGATCATGCCGGATATTACGAAGCCCTTTGATGTGTATTGTGACGCATCCAAGATTGGTCTTGGATGTGTGTTAATGCAAGAAGGAAAAGTTATATCTTATCTATCCCGACAACTGAAACAGGATGAACAGAATTATCCTACCCATGACCTTGAACTAGCAGCCGTAGTTCTAGCCCTGAAGACATGGAGGCATTATCTTATGGGAAACCGTTGTGAGATTTATTCGGATCACAAGAGTCTGAAGTATATATTCATAGAAGGAGCTAAATATGAGGCCGAGAAGATGGATTGAGCTAATCAAGGACTATGATCTGGACATTCACTATCACCCCGGTAAAGCCAATGTGGTAGCAGATGCCCTTAGCAGATTGTCGTGCCGCTTGAACTCCATGATTCTGAAGGAGCAACCAAGTTTCCACAAGGAGATGGAAGATTTTAGAGTGGAATTAGTGAGTAAAGGATTTTTTGCTAGCATAGAACTTCAACCCACTTTGATCAGTCAGATCAAGGAGGCTCAGAAAGGAAATGCTAGTATCGACGTAATCAAACGTCGTATTGGTACAGGCAAAGTACCTGGATTCACCGAGGATGAAGAAGGAGTTATGTGGTACAAAGGACGTCTCTGTGTATCAGCAGATTCAGAGCAGAAGGAAACTATCTTGAAGGAGGCCCATGATACCCTTTATTCTATCCACCCCGGAGGAACAAAGATGTATCAGGATTTGAAGGAGCAATTTTGGTGGCATAAGATGAAGAGAGAAATCGGAAGCTATATCGCCAAGTGTGATATTTGTCAGATAGTCAAGGCGCGACATCAGAGACCCGCAGGACTGTTGCAACCATTGAAGATTCCGGAATGGAAGTGGGATTCGGTAGGAATGGACTTTATCACCGGATTGCCTACTTCTAGTAGGGGAAATGACTCTATTTGGGTCATAGTAGACAGATTGTCCAAGGTAGCCCATTTCTTACCAGTCAAGACCACCTACCAGAGTTCGAAACTAGCGGAGTTATACATGCTAGAATCGTCAGTTTGCATGGAGTCCCCAAGAACATCGTATCTGATCGAGGAACTCAGTTTACCTTGAGATTTTGGAAGAAAGTCCAAGAAGGATTAGGAACTAGACTTGATTTCAGCACAACGTATCACCCCCAGACCGATGGACAAACGGAGCGAGTAAATCAAATACTCGAAGATATGTTGAGACCCTGTGTGCTAGAGTATGGATCTAAATGGGAAGACTATCTGCCGTTCGCAGAATTTTCTTACAACAACAGTTATCAAGCTAGTTTTCATATGGCCCTATTTGAATTCATGTATGGAAGGAAGTGTCGCAACCCTTTTAATTGGTCGGAAGTTGGAGAGAGTCAGATCTTCGGACTTGACATCCTACGAGAAGCAGAAGAGAAAGTTCACAAGATTTGTGAGCACCTCAAGACCGCCCAGTCAAGACAGAAGAGTTACGCCGACAAGAGACGTCGAGACCTCGCTTTCAATATCGGAGATTTTGTGTATCTCAAAGTGTCGCCTTTGAAGGGAATGCAGCATTTCCAGCTCAAGGGAAAGTTAGTCCCCAGATATATCGGACCTTTCAAGATTCTAAATCATCAAGGAGAAGTATCGTATCAATTGGAACTGCCAGAGGAAATGCCAGCCGTGCACAATGTGTTTCATATATCGTTACTTCGCAAATGCCTTGAAGTCCCAGAGAAGACTGAAGTTTTCAAGAACATTGATCACCACACCATAGAGATCAACGATGACCTGACATATCCCGAAGTACCCATCCGTATTTTGGAGGAAGCTTTCAGAACCACCAGAACCCGAAGCATCAAGTTTCTCAAGATTCAGTGGAGTAACCACACTGAAAAAGAAGCTACCTGGGAGAGAGAAGATCACATCAAGACGGAGTTTCCCGATCTTTTTAAATCCTAGTTTTCTTCTTTTTTCTCAAATCTCGGGACGAGATTTTGTTTAAGGAGGGAAGGTTTGTAACATCCCAAAAATGTTGACCAATGATTATCAAATTCCAATCACCAAAATTAGGGTTAACAAAAACTTTTGTTAATTAAATTCAATATGAATGCATGTGTGTATGTGATGATTGCATGAATGAATGGACTTATGTGATTGATCTAAATAGAAAGGAATGAATTAAAGATGAAAACAACATCATCTAAAACATTTCCAAGAAGAAAAAAATCAAGAGAAAATAAAAAAACAAATCAAATAAAGCAAATGGTCATTTTTGTCAATCTTGCTCACTAGACCACTTTGAGTGTTTCTAGTCCAAGATTTCAAACAGAAACTTTTCCATTTCTTTTCACCCCTTGCTAGACCAAGTAAAAGTGAATCAAATCCCACCTTTCAAACTTGCAGAAACATTTGGCAAGTTGATTCAAATCACAATTCAAAATTGAATCTGATTTATATGTGAAGATCCCACATTTTCAAAACCCAACCAAACAAATGCACCTTGACAAATCCAACTAACCAGAGACTCCCTAGTATGTAACCAACACACCCACCAAGTTTGAATCCAAAATTCAAATTTGAATCTCTTGCGGCCATTTCATCAAACACCTTGTATTCAGCAAACAAACAAACATCAAACACTATTAGGAGTAGTGATTTTGGCCAACCTTGTTCCCTCTATAGCTCACACTACACTCTCAGTAGATGATCTAGCTCAATTAACAAGCTTTGGCACTACTGTGAGCATGCCATAGCCATCAATGGTGACCATGTCGAGCCTAACTTGCCACCCCCATGTCGACAGCAAGCTAGGAGAAGCACCAAGCCTAGTAAGCATGTTTGGGACACTCTCCACCGTCCATCGCCACCCCCTGTCCAAGCCTCGAGAACTACCAGCCCATGGACCACACTGCCCGAGCATGCCAAGCCTCTCTGCGAGCGAGCGGAGAGCGCGCCAGAGCGCCAGCCGCGACACACGCCCACAGACCACGCGCCGCCCTTGCTGCTTGCGTGCATGATCGCCAGCACCCCAGCAACATGCCAGACAACCCCGTTCATCGCCACGCAGACCATGGACGTTGTGCGCCATTAAAACCACCATCGGACCCGTCCAGAGCACCGCGACATTCCGACCGTTTCGCACCACCCCACGCCGCCTAGCCATGTCGTTGAGCTTCTCCAGGGAGCACAGCACCATCCCTACCTTTGCCCATGCCAGTAGCTCACTATGCCGACGACCAGGACGAGCTCAGCCCGCGCCCGTCGGTCCCGTTCAGGCACTATAAAAGGAGGCCACCCCCGTTTGATTTGAGCACACCATCCCACTCCCCACCTCTCACTGATCACACCCACTCACCCCGGAGCAAGGCGAGCACCAGGTGGCCGGGATTTCACCAGAGTCCACCGCTATAGAGGAGGAGAGGCACCATCGATTGAAGCCGCCCCAGGAGGAGCTGCCGATACCAGGAGGATCACCATCGTCGACTTCATAGTTTGCCCCCATCGCCGACCATCGCCTGAGCCCCGGTGAGCCCCGTCGACCCCCACTGGCCGCGCTAGGGTTCGACCTCGCCGTGTCCTGTTCAGGCGTGGGCGATGAACCACAGCCATAGATCTAGCTTCTAATCCTATGGCCCTAATCGCCCCTAAGTGGGGGCAACCACTTAACCAGCCGCGCGCGCTGTGCGCAGTGGACCGGCCCAGTTAACATCCCGCGCAACCCAATTAGTTTGAATTTGTATTTTCCAATTTAGTTCAAACCCAGTTCTGTACCTAGATTCAAAAATCAACCCAGCTCGATTCATTGAACCAAAATGCATGAAAGCAATTTTATTAGAAAGGTACTGGAGTGTTTAATCCAACCCCGTTGGATTCAACCCAATTGGATTTGTAGATCACCCATGGTAAAAATAACAAGGCATAAGCTTTTCTGCATTCAAACATTTTTCAAAATTCAACCACAAAATCTTTTGAGTTGATTCCAACTCTCAAAAATCACATTTAACAAGACCTTTCAGAGAATATAAAAATATATAGGTTTATTTGCAGAAATAATGATCAAGTAATAAAAGAATGCCCCATAGGCCATTCTAGTGACTTTAATTAATTAAAATAAAAAGGTTAAACCTTATTAAATTGTGAAACCACTTTAAATCACATTCCCATGTACTGAAATATGTGGTGATGACATGTGTCAACATGATCCCATGTTTTAGTTGGAGAATATTAAACCTTAAGTAGTTTTTCAATGAGTAGAAATTACTTTTCTAAAATAAAGGAAATACAACTATTTTCCTTAATGGTTGTAATGCTTGTGATGATCCTATATCATCTAGTGAAAACCTTGGTGTGATAAATAGAAGTAGTTAAGTATTGTTTGGTGATTGTGTACCTCGTATTTATTTATAGACGCTAGTACCGACCAAGGATACGAGGAGGAAGGAGGATACTACGAGGAAGAAGCCGAGGAGAACTTCAACCACTGCTCTCCACAAGGCAAGCTATTACCTGAGCAAGCTTAATAATACCAGTTGACTTGCCAAGCTAAAACTTGCTTGTTACTATGCCAACTATATGTCTTAAGCATATGTAATTATACCCACTTGATGATACCAAATCCAGTTTTACTTGCAAGCTTAATTCTTTTATTTCTTTATCAAAGCTTTTATTTGAGTTTACTTAGTGACTTGTAGATATTAGAAAGATATTTGAAGGTAGCATAAAGAGCATAAAATTTGACCTAAGTTAGATAATCTTGATGTCATCCTGAGGCATGACATTGAACTTAGCTAGTTCACACTTGTTTACCACCCCTCATTAGTCTTTACCCCCACTTGTAGATGCTAGTGCTAACCATAAAACTTGGTCACTTTAGATGGGAATACTTGGTGAAAATGGTTATGAAAACCTTAGAGTGATGAGTCATTCTACTGAAATGTTTTGCCATGTGTTCTTAAACACTAGATAATTTTGATGATGAAAATGTTAAGGCATGAGCCTTAGCCCTTTATAAAACTGATGGTTGTCTGGATGCGATACCATTACAATTTTATCTTACAACCACAATACCCGAAATTTGGGTAGGGCTTGACTGGAAATTTATATACCTTAGTACGGGTTCCCTTGCGGCCAAGGTTTTAGCTGAGGCTACCTTGTGAAGATTGTCCACCTGTGCAGTTCCCAAGATGACAGTTGGTCATGGTTGGGAGGCCAAACTCACAGGAGAGGTTCCTATACTAGGGCGTGTAATTGAAAGGTTAGGATTGAATATTCCGCATCTGAGTATGGTGAATTCGGGATTGTTCCCGACGGATGTATCGAATGTTGTGGTGAAAGTGTACTACCTCTGTAGAGTGTCAAACTATTCGAATAGCCGCATCCGCGGTTATGGACAGTTGGAGTGGCCATATTGTTCCGTCGTCAGATGTTTTCAAAATGACTTATGAAATGATTCATGACTTTTACTTGACCACAACGGAGTTGTGGTATGACATTTAAGTTCCCACTTAGGTGTTATAAAACTTTCAACTAGCTTTCTTTGCTTTTGAACTTAGTTAAGGTAAACCTGGCTTTTTGCAAAACAACCTAGAGCTTAGTACTTCCTATTCCAAAACCACTTCACTTGTTAGTAATAGTTTGAGAGTACTTAAAGAGTACTCATGGCTTTGTCTTTGGCTATTCCTGTGGCCAGACTATGAAGAGGAGTATCAGGAAGACGGACAACAGGAAGGTTACGACAACTAGGATCATCTCCCATCGTCAGCATTGCCTGTGACCATGAAGATGGAGCCTCTCCTACGCTATCGTTATTATTATGTTATTTCCGCTGCTTGAATTGTATTAAGACTTGATCATGAGATCCTTATTTGTGTAAGACCTTATGTATGGTTTGTAATGGATGATGTACTGTGATATCCAATCTGTTATGTCTCACAAAAATGGTAATCCTGGGATTGTGATGTATGGCATATTAGGCATCTGGGATTAAAAATCCGGGTTATGACACCCTTCGACTATAAGAAGCCCCCGATGCAGAAACCCTAAGCACCCGATCAAATCTCCACGAAACCGCCTATAGCCGCCGCCACCATCGTCCCTAGATCGGGGGAATCTGAAGTTCTTCCCGGCACCCTGCCGGAGGGGAGATCATCCCGGAGACCTTCTCTCCGGTATGATGTGTGAGTAGTTCCACCTTGGACTATGGGTCCATGTAGTAGCTAGATGGTTGTATCTCCTCCTTTGTGCTTTCATGTATAGATCTTGTGAGCTCCATTCATGATCAAGATCTAATCTATTTGTAATCATGCATGTTGTGTTTGTGGGGATCCGATGGATATTGAGATTATTATGTTGGTTTGATTAATGGTTTTGTCTTTATGGTTCTATCATGTCTGTGTTGTTTTTGATCTTGCATGCTCTCCATTGTTAGTAGCTATCTTGGCCAAGTAGTTGCTAGTGACTCCAAGAGGGGGTATTTATGCTCGATAGTGGGTTCATTCCTCTAGTTTCCAAGGGAATTAACAATAATCTCTTTGGTTGTAGATGTGATGTTGCTACTAGGGAGAAAACAACGGTCTCTTGTTGATGGAACATGTGGACTATTTACCTTACACACTTTGCTTAAAGCAGTTGTCTGTTGCTTGCAACTTAATACTGGAGGGGGTTCGAATGATAACCTGAAGGTGGACTTCTAGTCATAGATGCACTTGGATGGCGGTATATGTATCTTGTTGTATTGCTCAATCAAATCTCATAGGATCTTGCTGACTAGTAATTGCATTGCCATGCCTTGCTCAGTTCCTGTCAATTGCCCTGCTGTAATTTGTTTACCCTTCATGCCATGTTGTTTATCTAAGGAGAGCACCTCTAATGAACTATGGACTCCGGTCCAATCTTTACCATCAATACATCTTCCACTATTGCTCGTTTACTTGGTGAAAACCATTACCTTCCACACCATACGTTTAATCCTTTGTTACAGCAAACCGGTGAGCTTGACAACCTCACTGATTCATTGGGGCAAAGTCTTGAGTTTGTGTTGTGTAGGTCTCCGCGTTTCTTGCAACACCTGTGTGGATTTTCCTTCCTCCTTCTGGTTTGATAACCTTGGTCTCTACTGAGGGAAAACTTGTTGTTGTGCTGCTTCACACCTTGCTCTTGGGGTTCCCAACAAGACTCCACATCAAGCACCAATTTCTCTGGCACCACCAAGGAGTCATCATGGTGCATGTCACCTAAAAAATTATGCGTTTTATCACTTACCTACTCGAGGACAAGTAGGAGTTAAGCTTGGGGATGCTTGATATGTCGTAAACATATCTATAATTTTTTATGTTCCATGCTTGTTTAGTATCCACTTTGCTATGTTTTGTCTACACTTTGAGGTATTTTTATACACTTTCTGGAACTAACCTATTGACAAGATGCCACAGTGTCAGTTGCCTGTTTTCTGTTGTTTTGGGTTTTAGAAAGCTAAAAAATGAATATTCTCGGAATTGGACGGGACAAAAGCCAAAGTTCATATTTCCCCTGAACGATACGGAAAATCGAAGACGAGACGGAGTAGGACACTAGGGTGGCAATACCCTAGGTGAGCGCGGGGCCCACCCTGGCCACGCCCACAGGGGATGTGGGTCCCCTGGCCCTCTACCGACCTTGCCTCCTTCGCCTATAAGAAGCCTCCGACCCAAAAACCCTAAAGAATCGACCAGAAAGCCAAGAAAAGTTCCGCTGTGCCATCGCCACAGAAGGGGAGATTCGAGGGACAGAAATTCTTTGTTCCAGCACCCTGCCGGGACGGGGAAGTGCCCTCGGAGCCATCTCCATCGATCTCCACCACCATCTCCATCGTCGTTGCTGATTCCCATGATGAGGAGGGAGTAGTTCTTCCTCGAGGCTAAGGGCTCTACCGGTAGCTATGTGTTCATCTCTCTCTACGCATGATCTTGTTGTGGTCATGATCTTTGTAATCAAGTAGATATACTCTGTTACTCAAGTGCTTCGATAGATCTCTACTCTCCCCATGTGTGTGAAAGTGACAGCCTGCACGCCATGGTGGCACTTAGGCTAGAGTCTACATATATATTCATCATGCTTTAATAGATATATGCTTTTCCCCACGTGTGTGAAAGTGACAGCGTGCACGCCGTGTGTGGCACTTAAGCTAGACTACATATATATTTGTTATGAGTTATATTTGGAGTTGGATGTCTTTATGAAATTGTGGTGTTTGTTGGAACCATCTAGCGCTCAAGGTGACAGTGTGGGGTAATCTAGATTGGGGAAGGCCCTACCATGGATTAGAGTATCCAACCGGAGAGTAGTTAAGGGTATTATCATTAGGAGAAGATATTTATATGAGAGAGTGTTCACTAGTGAAAGTATGATCCCTAGGCCTTGTTTTTAAACATTGAAACACCGTTTACATTTAGATCTGTTGTATATTTTCTTGCTTCCATCTTTATTTCAGTTTGCCTTTAGTTTCTCCCGCGTTAAAAACAACAAGTCAGAAGCTCTTTTCTGGCACCGTTACCACTTGTATTTCACTATCTCTTCGCCGAACTAGTGCACCTATACACCTCACAAGTGTATTGGGTGTGTTGGGGACACAAGAGACTTCTTGTATCTTGATTTCAGGGTTGCTTGAGAGGGAATACCTTTGACCACTTCCTCCCTGAGTTCGATAAACCTTGGGTAATCCACTTAAGGGAAACTTGTTGGTGTTCTACAAACCTCTGCACTTGGAGGCCCAATAATTGTCTACAAGAATAGAAGTGTGTAGACATCAAAGGTAAATCCATAAAATGACATCAAAGGTAAATCCAATTGATATGTATATATAATCTTAGTGATTTGGGATCTGTTAAAACCAGGACAAAAAGGTGTGTGCAAATGCAGTGAAATACAAAGATCCCTACTCTATTTATGAAAAAAGGTAAATATGCTTCAATTTTGGACTCATCATGGTGACACTATGCAAGTGATTGGTGGCACTATGTCAGTGAGTGACAACACCATTTTGGTGGGTGGCGGCACTATGACAGGGGTGAGTGTCGCTATTATGTCGACACTATGTTGTGCTGCTTAATCTATAAATAGGCATCCTTGTGAAGTTATCAACTGCAAGCAAGATGGTGTGTGAGAGTAGGAACACCACTACGACGAAGATTCTCGAAGATGTCTTAGGATACCGTCCTCAGACATTTTTGAGGAGCTCGCCATAGAGGCACTCCCTAATATGTGAAATTAGTTAGCTCCCCCGACATATTGATCTAGCTAGAGAAGTTATAAACTGCAATTTGGTGTGCAAGAGCAGGGACACCACTATGGCGGAGTTTCTCGAAGATGTCTTAGGATCCCATCCTCAGACATCTTTGAGGAGCTCGCCATAGAGGCACTCCCTAATATGTGAAATTTGTTAGATCCCTGGCGGGTTCATAATTTTGGTTCTTATTTTTGTTAACTCCCTAATATGAGGCCCTATAGTACTTGATCTTCATAATTTTGGTTCTTATTATTGATGCAATGGCCGATGATTAAAATTCTAGGGCCCTACTATACATGTGTTCCTTAATTTCATATGTGATCATGGGGGCGGTGTGAGCGAGCCTTGTGATATTCATAAGGACATATATTGGGCATCCTACTTGGCTCGCTTACGTCGTCCCTATGATTTTTGTGTCCGACATAAGTATGAGGCCCTATAGTACTTGATCTTCGTAGTTTTGGTTCTTATTTTGTTACAATGACCGAACTTGAGCAAACTCACAAGAATACAACATCTCCATAGTTCGGTAAGGTTGTAGAGAGACCAACACTAGTAGGAAACAATCCATTAGTCCTGGTTCATAAGGGCCTTTAGTCATAACCGGGACTACGGAATCAGGACTAAAGGCATCTCCCTTTAGTCACGGTCCAGCCACAAACCGGGACTAACACTCAAGACATTTATTAATATTAAAAAATAACAATTAGTCATACTCATGTCTAGCCTTTAGTACACAACTTCAGGGTCGTCTTCGTCTTCGTCTTCGTCATCGTGGTCTCGCTAGGCGCACATGGCTGGATCCTCAGCCCAGCCATGGCATATTTTGTGGGCACCTGCCACTCCGGCCTCGGATTCACGACGTGTGGGGGGTGGAGATCCCGGATGACGAGGCTGCTACACCCACGTCCTTCACCACCACCACCCTTCTTGTGGTTGTGCGGCGGGTGTGGGTACCGCAGGCAAGGATGATCTCCCTCTGTGATGTAGCACATCACGCTGGTGATAGTCCAGTTCGCCAACCACAGGAGGCGGCCGGCTTCATTGTGGTTCACCGGGGGAGGGCCGTCACCCTCGTACCTGGCGAGCTCCCTTTCCCACCGGTTAGCCAGGTGTCGTAGTTGTCGGGATCCCAATGGGGATCCATCTGTTGTTCTGTCGTGAGATCGAGGTAGAAGTGGTTCATGATGGCCGGCTAACGTGCGGAACCTTGAGGCATAGGAGGGACAGGAACCCCTACAATTCTCAACATCCAATCGGCGGACAGCCGGTATCCCGGCGGGCATGGGTAGCTAGAGGCGCACAGCGCCTCGGTCTCCTCGAGAGTCAGAATGGACCAGTATGCAGTGTCCATTGTTGTGAGAGGGGAAGGTGTGGATGTCCATGGTGGTCGGCCTAGATATAGAGGGAAAGGACGGGAACACATGGCGGGAAGCGGAGAGAAATGGCGGGAAAGCATGGCGCGTGGTTTGACGGCTTTGAAAATGGCGGGAAATATCATTAGTCATGTTACTAGTTTTAATAGTTAGATTAACTATTTTAGAAAGCATAATTTTTTTTTGGATTATTTATTCAAATTCAAACACTTTTCATGTTGAAAGTTTTGTCAGGTTCAAAAATATGAAAAAAATAGTTAATGCATTTTGAATTGAAAATGGTGGCACAATTGATACATGATGCAAACAGATGTATGGATGATATATTCAGATTCCTGATATTTTTCTGATAATAATAGACATATTATTTATATTATTTGGATTTATACAATAAGATCTATGAATTTCCAAAGTTTTCTAAATGATTTGAATTATATAAACTAAAAAATAAGAAAAATTACAATAGCCAATTTAGTCCTGGATCGTGGCTGCACCCGAGACTAAAGGGTGGGCCTTGCGCGCAAAAAACCGGCGGCCGAAAAACCCTCTAGTCCCTGGTCGTGGTTGCACCCGGGACTAAAGTGGGGGGCTCTAGTCTCGGGCCGTGGTACAACCCAGGACTAGACTCTAGTCCCGGGTTGTACCACGGCCAAAGACTAGAGGGGGGACCGAACAAATTTGTCACCCCGTGCCCCACCCCGGGCTAGGAGGCAAATCAACGCAAGAACAAAGACAAAGGGGAGGTGTTGCTGATTTTGTGAGCCGCCGTCGACCTTGCTGCCGCCCTCGTCTCCGACGCTCGTGCTTGCGCTCGCCGCCCCCGACCGCATCGCCTCGTCGTCACACCACACTCGCCTCCGCCGACCTTGCGCTCACCGCCTCCGACCTTGCCGCATCGTCCTCGCCGCCCTCGGCCTCACCGCCTCGTCCTCACACCACCCGCACTCGCTGTTGTCGAAGTCGATGACCTCGCTGCCTCGTCCTCGTGCCGCCATCGACCACGCCTTCTCGGCCTCGTCCCGATCTTGTTAGTACAAATTTTGTTAGTAGAAATCTTGTTAATTAGTAGAAATATTGTAAGTAGAAATCTTATTAGTAGCAATTTTATTAGTAGATTCTTTTAGTAATATTTGTTAGTAGAAATTTTGTAATATTGTTATTAGTAGTAATATTGTTAGTAATAATATTGTTAGTAGTAATATTTTTAGTAGTAATTGTTAATTAGTAGCAAATGCCCTATTTTTGCTAGTAATATTTGTTAGTAGCAAATGCCCTATTGTTAGTAGTAATATTTTTTAGAGTAAAGTTTATTTGCTAGCATGCTTATTTAACTAAATATAGCAATGCACTAATATGGCAACTTACTAAAAAATGTCACCTTTTTTGTAGATATGAGCAAATAGATGGCAACTCCTTTTTTCTAACTTGTTTTACCTTTCTTTCTAGAATAGTTAAGTGATGGATCACACCAACTCCGAGGCCAATGATCTTATTGAGGGCATGATAAGAGGTGAATTTGCTGCTTCTAGAGGTGAACCTTATGCTAAAGAAGATGATCATATAGAAGATACTATAGACAAGGATCATATGTCATCATATTTGAATGCATCCGGTGATGGAAATGAGCAAGAACAGGTGGACGAGGGGCAAACAAACAACTATGATGGCTTCACGACAACAACCGGCGAGGTGTATATATTAAGCCTCTTGAGACTAGATGCATTAATTGACATGTATATATATATATATATTAATCAGTCTCTTTCTTATTTTAGTCCACCGGATCGAGGCAATCGATAGCTAGAACGAAACAAGGCCCGCACAAAAACTTGGATGGTAATCAAAGGTTCACCATCGATGTAATAGATGATAATGGAGAACCGATTGCTTCAGAAAAGCATTCGAGGATGTTTGTAAATCAATGCAGAGTGATTGTTAGGGAAAACCTCCCGATCACCATTCAAGAATGGAATAAGCCAAAGAAAGAAGGTGAAGAATTCACTAGTTATGTCACTGATGATGTCAAAGATAACCTTTGGCAAAAGCTCATAGCACATTTCATACTACCTCTAGAGTATGAAGAATTCGAGGCAGATGGTACTACCCCAATTCCGGGTGGGCTTGAAAGAAGATAAAAAGTCAAGGAGTGGACTCTAATGAAGATGATTGAACTATTTCAGAACCACAAGAAATATTTATACGCCAAATATGTCATGAAAAATAAAACTCTATAATTCATAGGAGCACGAGAGAAGTTGAGAGAATAGTGGCCCAATTTTTTAAAGTACAAGCAATATACTCTAGCCAAGGCAAGGTCACAAAAGAATCAGTTAAATGCTGCCAAAAAGAAATACCACCATAAAATAGGGACAAGTGGCTACAAGAGTGCCGCGCCTAAGTGGGAAACTATGGAGGCCGACATGAGGGCTAGAGGGATCATTCCAGGTACACATGGATGGCCTGATAGGTCAAAGCACTGGTGATATGGGCACGGGTGAACGTTGAACCCAGAAACAGGGGCGGCAATTTTTCAAGAAAAAATTCTAACACCCTCCAACGCACTTGTTAAAGCAATGGCGGATGCTGAAGCGGGATTGTTCCGGTCTGAGAGAGAGAACGACGAGCTGACACACGTCCTCGGGAATCCTAAAAAAGGTGAACGAACACGGGGCAAAGGCATCGGTGTTACATGGAAGAAAGGGTTTCCCGAGTACGATGACAATTACAGAAGACGTAAGAGAAAGAAAGACCGAGAGGCAGACCGGATCGGGAAGATAGAAGAGGAACTAGCTGGGATGAAGAAGATGGTAGTCGAAGCACTTAGCCAAAGGTCATCTCAGCCGCATGCTGATGATCCTACATTGGATCATAGCCAGCGGAGAAGCAGCGTGGCTTCCACGGAGGTCCGGGCTAATGATCAAGCACTGCTGGATGATGCACCGGCGCCTCTCTACCCCGTGGATGATATCAGAGGGATGACACAATGTGAGCTACATCAGCCAATGAACAACCTGTCCTTCAAAGTGGCGATTGGCACTGCTTTACCTTGTCTACCTGGAGCACTCCACCATTCACTCCTGATTCCACCTGGCTATGCTCGTGTCTCAGTGGATGACCTACTTGAGGAGTATGAAGACCTAGATATTGATATCGCTACATCTGAAGGCCATAAGAAACTGGGATATGTCAAGCGCCACATCATTTTATGGCAAAAGAAGTACATCAAGTTTCCAGGCGCCAAGGCCATCGACTCCGAGGAATCCAAGTCCTCCCCCCGATGATCGTCAACCTCCAAGTTCACCCCTCGACGAGAGGGATGTCAATCGCTGCAGCGCGAGTACATCTCAATCTCAGCCGTTGACAAAATGGAAGGTCGCTGTTTCCCCGCGCCCCACTAAGAAGAAAGGTAGTACGGCGAAGATAGTCGACATCCCGCTGGCTCTTCCCAAGAGATCTTATAACAGGACTGATGAGGAAAACACCGTGGTAGTGGCTGCCTACAATAAGGCTTTTTTGCACCAAAAAAGCCCGAGCCAAAGCAGATATTTGATGAAGAAAATAAAAAGTGGGCTAAGTCCTTTATTGAGCAACCATCTCAAATATCGATGAATCTGAAATCAGACTATAACCGCAAAATTATTAAGAAAGCAAGTACCAAAAAGTCTAAGCAGAACAAAAAAACAAGTGTAAAAAAGCGGGAAACAAATTGCCCAGCTCGAACAACAGAAGAATCAATCGGTCCCCCGCTCTTAATAAGTTTAGATATCGACAAGGCCTTTAGAGCCGATATGTATAAGGACATGCAATTATTGGACCCCAAAGCCGAGGCTGCTGCTAAACTAATCGGTATCACTGTAGCACAAGCCAAAGAAAATACTACCGGAGAAGGTATGTCTCTTGGTCAATATTTAGGCTATAAAGAAATGCCAATGGATGAGATAGCACGAAATTATGTCAAAGGGCCGCCTCTGGTCAGTAATAAGGAGTACACGTGTCTATCAACACATATGTGAAATCTGCACGATTGGTACACTGTGCAATCATCAAAGCAGCACTCGAAAGAATGGTTTTCGGTGGACGTTAGAGTGGAGTATCACTTTAAAGCTTACTCGATACAGATTCAAATGAACGAACTATTTCAGTTATATAATCAGTGCGCCCTCGATAAATCTATTTCCGGTTGCTATTGTCCGTAAGTGATTTATTTCTATAATTAGGTCTATAACTCAACTCGTTCATTACATATAATATATTATCCTAACTATATATCCTTTTGTACGCTATTATATTATGCAGAATGAAGATGCTTAAATGCAAAAGAGCTAGAAAATATGACGTTGGGTTCATTGACCCGTATATCATTAATGAATATACGTTGCATACCCAAAGGACGTGGAGGATGACCTGTACAGGTTTTTAATCGAGCATAATTACGTTAAAAAAATACTATTTCCTTATA
The DNA here is from genome assembly GCA_916181665.1 of Avena sativa. NCBI lineage: Eukaryota > Viridiplantae > Streptophyta > Magnoliopsida > Poales > Poaceae > Avena > Avena sativa. The sequence goes on along the minus strand of OV702297.1, from coordinate 363,988,958 downwards.
ACTTCAAATGAATGTTTTTGTCTTGTACATCTTCTTTTTTTCTTACTCGATATTAAGTATAATTGATGAGTATGTATGTCTATTTATGTAAATGTCCGCAGGTTTTACTGGATTCTGCTAAACATTTAAGTTGGCAAGTCCCTAGTTGAAGTCAATGACTCATTAAATTGGGACCAAGAGAAGTGGAGCGACATGAAAGCAAAGCTCCAGAAGTAATTTCAATCATTATCGCATTATATCTTCTTTTTTCGTTCATTTCCTGATATCAAGTAATTAATAACTTCTTTGTTCATTTTATTGTCGAGCAGGTGTTGGACACGGTTCAAAAATAAAGTACAAGGTCCATTCAAAGATGAGCTAACTTATAAAATGGTGAAGGGTTTACAGCAGCCACATGGGACCCATTTATGTGGATTTTACGTTTGCGAGTACATTCGCAAGTTGACCAGTGAGAGGAGAGTTGATTTAACTTATACTCACAGTTTGCGAGAGAATCTCGAACCAAAACAGCGCATACGAGCAATTTAAGAGAAATTGGTGGGATTTATGATGAAGGAGGTCATTTATGAAAGGGGAGAACATTATGTGGAGGACGAGAAACTAAATATGATTTAGTGAACTCTATGTAATTGATATGATATATCAGCAATGACCATGTAATTTCAAACATTTCTTTCCTTTTGATATGATATATCAAATTGTATATGTATGCTCGCAAGAGATTGAATATTAATTATATATGCATCAACTTGTATACTATGTATGTAGTAGCGTAGAATATGTTTATGGAAACATGTTTGAAATTATAACAAAACACAAATTAAAAAACAAACGAAATAAAAAATAAAATGAAAAGAAAAACACAAAATCGTGCAGCGGTAGATAAACACACGAATCTCTATCCTGGCAGGAATTCGTGTAGTTCCAGGTGGTGTTACGGTCTGGGACTAGAGGTCCTCTAGCCCTCGCCGCATTGCCTCTGCCACGTGGTGGACTTTAATCCCGGTTCATAGCACCGAGATTAAAGATAGAAGTCTTTAGTCCCAAATTAGCAGTGCCGGGTGCGAAACTAGGACTAGAGCATGTTATGGCTCGAGACAAAAGACCCATTTTCCAACGGTGCATCTCCCCAATTTGGACAGGAAAGTATGACATGAATTTGGTCATCGACGTGGTCATCTTGGGTAGAAAGCCAAGTTAAATTATACATGATACAGAGTAATGTTTTTTTAAGCTTATTTCTCAAATTAATATATTGTAAGTTGGTATTTTTCTATGAACTAGGTCATATAGCGTGATCTGGCGTTTGGGGCAGCGCTCGTGTGCCTACTTGCATTGGCGAATTTATTTTTGCCTTTTGATGCTTTGATTGCGCACGTCCCTCAAACATTTCACATCTCTTGTAAATAGTCTGATCTTCTTCTATCATGAATGAAAATGGTGACGGTTTCTTGAAAGAAATTCTTACCATATTCGATTAAAAACACATTCCATTAGTACTTGTTAGCAATTCTTGGCCACTCGACTACGTGCAGACAAACATACTACCTCCATCCAAAAATAACTGACATGTCTTTGTATCTATATACTTCCTCCAACTCATATTAGTTGACTTGAATTTGTTTAAATTCGAATATATTTGACATATTTTAATGCTAGATACATTCGAATCTAGATAAATTCAAATCAACTAATATGGCTTGGAATTTAGACAAAATAAATCACTTATTTCTAAACGAAGAGAGTAATAAACTTTTCATCACTATCAATAGAACGAATTGAACAAATTTAAACCTAGCTCTACATGCATCATCACTCCGCGAAGTAGAAAGAAACTCATTGATCCTTGCACGCACGCACGCACAATTGTGTAGCCTACAGGTACGATCGATCATCTCCTTCCGGTCGCCTTCTTGGCCACTGCCTTGGCCCAGAGCTTGAGCTTCTCCTTCACGTCGTCGTCGTAGCTCCGCGGCGTGCCCCCGCGCCGGATACGCGCGTCCTCCTCCCGTCGCGACGCCATGATCATGTCCACCGGCACCACCTTCTCCAGGTACGCCTCGAAGGCGCGCAGGTGCTCCGGCGGCATTCCGCTGTCGTGGTCGACGTCGCCGTCGTCGGAGCAGCACGCGGCCTGGGGCGGCGTGCGCTGGAAGCCGCCCATGGCCAGCGCCTCGACGGACGGCATGCCCATGCTCTCCGCTGCCGCCGCCGTACGGCGACGAACTTGCTGCTTCTTGTTCTCTTCCTCTTTGCCGTACGCCGTCGTCCTAGCAGCAGCAACCGTTGTAGGACTTCCCATTGATCAGCCAGCCGAGGCAGACATATGCACGGAAGGTGTCTAGTTGCATCCAATATTTATTTGCTCGCGTAGTCCGTATTTATATGCAGCAGGCCGGTACTGATCGACCTATCGTATCGGTCAAAATATTTGCTGATCTGGAGGACTTGAATTGTATGAGAATGCGGAGATGGCACTCCTCTCCGACTCCGACTCCGACTCCGACTCCAACTCCAACTGGGTGTCACGGGTGGCATCGGAATTGTACTAAGCAGGGCAACGTGCGCGTGCGGCGTGCCTACGTACGTGCGTGTGGGTGGGCGTGCGTGCATGGGTAATTCTTCCGTATTCCGGACGTGGTTCATGTGAGCTTGACCCGAGACCAGTCTAGCTAGCTCTGACCATCATATAGACGCGGCGTACGTGTGGTGTGGTGGTCTTTCGGTCGCTGCGTTGCATGCACACGGTCACGCTTCATTTCATGCTTGCGTACGTACCTACCCATCGACCTACCTACATACGCAAGCACGCACGCACGCTCGCTCTTGCACGGGTGAGCCTTGACTTGATTACACGTGTGTGTGGGAAGAAGGAATCACTTTTGGATATCAATGAGCATCCGTGCGATAGATGCGACTGTTTAGATACGGGCACTCGAGTACATCGATCTAGTTGTCGCAACTTGCATCCGCCTTGGCTGGCAGCTGCTCGTACGTTCGTCTGAACACAAGCAGCTGGGGTTTGACTCTTGACCTGCCACTCGGTCAGCCACATCAACTCATCAAGGTTAATCTAGATTAGACCAATTGTCGTACTCGACTACTTGTACGTACGGTATACCCAGATAGTAAGTATTACTCCTTCCGAAAATGTCCAAAAAGTATGCTGCAGATTTGTATATTGTTTTTTATTGAACGACAATTGGCCTTGAATGACCCCGAGATTTAATTATAAAGATGGATGGTACAATTGTACAGAAACCCTAAGCTGGACTCAGATATTTACGCACAATATCTTAATCTTTACGAAACACAACCCGAAAGATAATCACGTTAGCCCGTCAAACACGAGCGAGTTCTGTCGCCATGCCGCCAGATGCTGCCGCTCCTCATGCCGTCGGGGATGAAAGCACTTGGGACGCCGGAGACAGCGGACTCTACCGCACCGGTGCTGAAGAAGATCCGCGCTTAGAGGACAAATGAACTCGAGTTAACCTCTTCCTCGAGCGCAGCTGGCCCAAGCTTGTAGCGTACGATAGTGGTTGTTGCATAGCGTCGCTTGGGATTCGCCGCAGAAGATGCAAGTGTCCAGACTATCTGAGCACCACCGCCCAAAGCCAGCAGCCGTGAGGTCAATCCCAACCTCTCCCTCGCCACCTAGGCCGGCCAAGGGGAGGAGAATGATGAACACACCGATGTGAAGCCGATCGAAACACTTCTTAGTTAGGGGGCTCACCATCCAGAAGAAAATCACCGTCCTCCATGGAGGCTCGATGGACCTTCATTCAGCGTGTGGTGCCACGCCGAAGCACCTCGGTAGGGATGCCACCTGACCGCCAACCAGACTATGTGTTGCCCTGCATCTCACCTTCTCTCCCTCGCCTTCATGGCAGGCCAAAAGGAGGTGAAGCAGTAGATAAACCGCAACAACAAGGAGGATGCACACAACCTTATTAGGGGAGATTCTGGTCCTGGACCTACTAGTTGTCCGCTCCGCCAGCCGCAGCACGACGCCGCCGCAAATCCCTCGCTGGATGCACCAGATCCGGTCAAAATAAGGTGCCTTACTCCCAACTACCGGCAAACAGCCGAGATACCTACAACTGCCCCTATCAGCTACTCCGGCGCCTCCTCTCCACCATCGCCGGCCAGCCGAGTCGCGAAGAAGGATCAAGATCAGCCCGGTGAGAGAACGTAGACCAAAACACTATTTAGATTTATCTATATTTATATATATATCAATACAGTAAAAGAAAAATAGTGAGCTGCCCATAGTGGCTGTGGTGCACGTGCTAAAACACAGTTGGATCAGGCAAAGGGAGCAAACGGTGTTAAGAAAACAAACGGTAGAGTTGGACATGGACTCTAATCGAGGTTCTGTCCGAGAGCACGGCTGCTGCAAAATACTCCCTCCGTTTCAATGAATGAACGTATATACTAAAAAAAGTTTAGATTTATTTTCTTCACAAACCTAAAACTTCTTATATTTGGAAACGGAGGGAGTACATGCATACAACACGGTAGCATGAGCGCCAGCAGCAAACTGATAGTACGCATTACGCATGCATTTGTTATTGGAAAACGATTCCCGTCACCCGGGGATCGTATGACTTTGATCCCCCGCCTCCTTGTGGGGATCGATTCTCTCTGTTTCTCCTCCACTCGATTCCCTGGAAAAACGACGTACGCCAAACTCCCGACAGGCTGCCTTCGCGTGCCACGGCTCTCAGTAGATCCCCTCTGCCGCCCTACCTCACGGCGCCTCGTCATCACCGGAGATGCAGACCGCCACCGCCCATCTGCAACTCTCCTTGCCGCCCTCCTCCGCCACGTCCAAATCTGTTGTAGCTATGGGGATTCGCCGCCGGCCCTCTCCCCCCATGCGCACCTCTGCTCCATGGCTAGTCCCTCCATGGCCACTCTGCTCCTTGGCACATCGTCTGTTTGCTGCAAGTCATGGCCTCATGTGGACGATGCTTTTCCTTTGCTACAAAAGTTCTATTTTTTTGCTAATTTAATATAAAAAGTTTGCTACAATATTTTGATGAAAGTGCTCAGCAAAATCGGTTTTGCTATGGTAGCCACCGGCGATTTCTCCGGCGAGGTCGTTCTTTTTGTTATATTAGCATATTTTTTGCTACCACCGTTTTGCGGTTTTGCTACAATAGCGTAAAGTTTTTGCTACACGATCTCCGGTGAGGACTACCGACGAAAACCTCCGGCGAGGTCAGGTATGCTACATTACCACAACTATTTTGCTACACGGTCGCCGGCAAAATCTCCGGCGAGGTCCAGTCTATTTTTCTATTTTCTGAACTAAACCGTTTTCTGCTACATGTAGCAAAAGCGGGACTATTTGTACCAAAATTGGGTATATTTATAGTAAAAGCGGGATTTTGTAGCATTTTGGAGGACACGTGTCAGCAGGGAATCCGAAGAATTTTGGAGAATTATTCCTCAGAAAACGCGTAGCACTCCTCTTTATTATTTTCACACCGCAACAGACCGGTTTACATATTCGTTCCTGAACACATATGTGAAGAATGGGGTCAATTATCTCGCTTGCAAGGACGACATAATCGGCATGCATGCTACTCTCTATCAACAAGTCATGTGAAAGGATTGAAGAATACATGCGTCCAAAGACAAGCTTTGTGTTTGCTCCAATCAAGCGGCCGGCATGTGCTGCATAGGACGCTCATTCCGAAACCGAACCGATGCCTGGTGTTTCACCGCTGCCGGATGCAGGCCGGCTGCCGGTCAGTGCCACCAGGATCGTCATGCTCAACTCAGGCCGCCGCGCGCGGTAGATCCCTCGAGGCGTTACATGCTTGTCCACGCCCTCTTGGAGCCAACCTTTGTCACGTATAAATCGATCGACGGGCCGATGGGCCTGGCTGGCGGATCACGAACTCTGGACACGTATAGGCGCGCATATGCTGCCCTGCGGCTATACGTATCAGAGCAAGTATAATAGGCTGATGTAAGTAGGCTATAAACAATTAAATATATTATAGTCTAGATGAAGGAGAGAGAAGATGAGTGGGCTCTTGGCTAAGAGCCAGCTGCAGTGCGTGCTCCTAGACACCATATGAGAGTGAAAAGTAGGTCATGATACTAATAAATTACTATAATTTATGCTTATCTATTGTATAAGCTGGCTATTAGCTTGACTACAAGTGACGTGGACATTTCTTATAGCCAATAGCCGGCTATACTATTGTCCTTGCTCTTAGTGGATTACACAGCGGCCGAGAGTCTGAAATGACGCATGATTCTGTCTCTCTGAACCCAAAAAGTTGGTCTTTTTCCGTGTGCACCATGATACGCCGGAGAGAAAGCTAACAGACCCTTGATATTTTGATTTTTGAGCCTCTTTTTTCTCTTGTAGGATAGGATGAAATTGCGCACACTACTTGTGGGTTTTGTAACATGAAACCATTTTGGACCGGCGTGCAGTTCATTTTAGACCTATATATTACTTTACTTGGATTTGTCAAAATTTAGATAAATCTATCTATACCTAATGATAAAAAAAAAGAGTGTTTCTTATCGTTTCTATACTTTTTGGACGGTTTTATCCATAATACTTTCCATGCCACAATACCGGTTCACTTTTATTTATTTTCACTTTTTTTACCTTTGAGTGATCCTCCCTCTCGACCTCACGTACGATGTCTCTGTGACCGGTTTTATCTTGCACGATCCTGTCTCCATGTCACACACGATTGGCGACCGGTCTCTTTTATTATTGCCCACATGCTATGTCGTTCGTTGCCCTTTGTCAAACCAAATCCGTGTTGGTTTCCGTTTATAAAAAGACTAGGGTCATGTCCTATGTGAGGAGAACAAAACATATATTATCAATCGAATAAAAACCCTAGCATAGCAGCAGACTCCAGCAAGTTTAACAAGGTGACCGGCGTGCAAGACGCGCAAGCAGGATGAATCTTCGGTGCTCTTTTGTCTCTTACAAACCGATCCCCTATACCTCGATCTCTACTAGAAAGTCCATGCAAATCTCTAGATCGGAAATACCATGTCCAACCCAGAGAAGCTGATGGCATAGATCAACCTCAAGTTCACCTCCAAGACGTCCCATCTTGACCACGTCGACCGGCACATCGACAACCGGGCCAAGATGTAGGCTATCGTCAAGTCCATGACTCCATGTGTAACATTGTCAACTCCCTCTACTCATCTTTTGGCTGACTTCGTGGTCGACTCCACCGCCATCACGCCATCCTTCCGATTTTTTCGCTGAATCCTCACCGTGAAACTACCGTCTAGAGTCCGCTGGTGATCAAGCCGGCTTCACCTATTAATATAGAGGATACGGTGTTCCAGAAAACCTGGTAGCTTGTTCTTGCTGACAAAACTAAAAGGAAATATCCAATCGATAAACTCAGACCAATCTGATGGCAATGATCTCCCTCGATTGTCCAATGATGCGTTTGATCCAGAAGGTAGCCCATCTAACCGTCTACTATTTTATTTTTTTTGGATGGCATAAGTTCGACCAGAAGTCATCGCTTTTTCGTTACCTTTACATAATGAAGCAAATTAAGAATTTCAACAGCAAGAACAACCGGTGTGTGGCCGATCCCGCGATCCGATAGATTCCTACCCACGAGTATGAGTGGTCTCATTTAAGGAGCGGGCGGACAAAGCAGGAAATAGCACGCAAGACCGTAGAGTGGTGGACACGCTTAAGGTGGGGCTGATTTATACAATAAGCATTACGTATTACTTTGTAGGTCTTCGTAGCATAGATTTTTTCTCCCGATACAACATACAGGTATGTTTCCCAGTATATGTCTAGATTTATATAAATTTAGATAAATTTGAATCGACTAATATGGGTTAAAGGGAGTAGAAAAAAAAGGCCAGCGAATCCCAATCGTCTTGATTTTCTTTCACCAACGGACTGTCACCAATGTCTTCGGAATTGAGTTCGTTCAAGATATGGCAAAACGAGGCATGAAGCCATTCCGTGTGATCCACGTGCGGTGGCGACAGCAGCAACGCGCTGCCCGGCCGGGCGCCGGCCCCTTCCTCCAGCTCCCGCGCCACGCCTCCAGGGCCACGGGGCATGCTTCGCAGCTCACCCGGCGCAGTCGACGAGCAAAGCATCAATACAAGTGATCCCTTTGCTTTGATCTATTTATTTGTGACTATGAAGCAAAACATCACATTCATCAAAAGGGACAATCAGGCTCTCTCCTTATCCTGCTCCCCACCGCTCTCGTGAACAGTAGGTTGAGAGTCGGCTTGCCGATTTTGGCTCCTCTCTCCCTCTCCTCCGGCGGCCTTGCCGACCGGAGTGATGGGGAGAGGGGGATTTGGAGTAGGGTGTCAGGGATTTCTGGTTTCCCCTGGCGCATCTGGATTTGTCGTGTCGTCCGAGGCAAGCTCCGGTGGTCAGAGCGGCGGGCGACCACGGCCCAGTCCAGGAGGGCTGCTTCTCCTTTCCCCGGCCGGCCATGGAGGCGAGGGGGTGAAGGGGAATAGCTCGGTGACGGCTGGATCTAGTAAGAGCAGGGGTGGTTCTTCCGTTGTGGTGCTCTAGCGCGGCTCACGACGGTCTCAGCTAGGGTGCTCTATTTTGCTTCCATGGAGGATGCGTTTGGAGCCCTTCTCGCTGGTGTGGCCCCCAAATAAGCACCACCGCCAGGATTTGCAACGTTGCTTCTTGCTGAAGTCTTCTCCGGACGACCGTGGAGGCGAGGAAGACCTTCCTGCTTGCAATTCTTGCTATTTCCGTGGTGGCGAGTCATGTCTGTTGCATCGATGAGCTTCCCAAGCGATGGCCAATATCGCCACCGCTATCTGTCGCCGCAAGAGCGGCCCTGTCAGACACCAGGACGGCGTTTCTACTCAACCTCCATTGTGGAGGCCCTTTCTAAGCTTCTCGTCGGAGACACCGCGTTCCGGCCGGCAAGTGGTTCGTCCCCGTTGGCATTTCGTCGACCGACGACTGAAGTTTTCGGCAGGTGGAGAGGACCGAGGACTCGATTGCTTTCTTTCTAGTATTTTAGAGGTCCTTTGTGTAAAAGTCTAGGCCCAAGTTGCTTGTTTTTTTCTCTAAGGGGCCTATTTGTAAAATGTACCCACCGCTTTTAATATGAGTTGCAGCATCGTGGTCCTTCGCGACCCCTCCCTCGTTCAAAAAAAATGAAGCAAAACATTATAATCTATTGAACTCTTAAACTTTTCTCTATGTATGTCCAAACCATCAAAACAATGACCTAAGTATTGATGGGTGAGCTTGTATTCCTTTTTTCTTTGCTTTTTTTCTATTTTTTGATTTTGCCGAAAAAGAAAGAGGGGCTTAAAAAAAATTGAACGTGCCCTCCGCGTAGCGGTCTGCAAAATGAGTATGTCTATCTTTTCTTTTTGGAAAGTCGATAAGAGTGTCACGATACAATATTTTGGAATACGATTAATCTAAAAATCTACAAATCATGTCAATATACATAGTGGAAATAATTTTAAAGTTGTGTCTAGCTCCATAACCTGTGTGAATAGGTTTGGCCCAGATAATAAAAATGTGCAACTCGAGACCGGTATTATGAGGCAAGACAAAAAGTTCTCCGTACAAATCGGATCGGTCGGGCACTTTTCCTAGTTAGGTAAAACGTTACGGTGGAGTAATACGTCTTGCTGCCTTGGAAACGTATTCCAACCAGGCAAGAGCGGATAATGACATGATGTACTCGTCGTTTTCATCCCCCAGCGGCCAGCTCTCTTGGAAAAGAAAAATCTTCGACTTCGCAAACAGAACGCCGCATCAAATCGCCGCGTTCAATTCGAACCTCCGCGGCCCCGACCGGTCGATCCGCCGGCAGCGGACGGGGCAACGGTGGCGTGGCAAATTTTGTGGGAAGCGTCTGCGGCTGTGCGTGGTGGCTGCCGCGACCGCGGCGGACATACCGTTCGATCAGGCGCGCGGCGGCAGGCGGGTATGTATGGGGGTAATCCCTCGTCCTAATACGCATTATTAGCGAATGTAATTATTAGTCCCACCTCGCCATTCCGGACGAAATCCGCGCGCTATAAAACCGCCCGATTCGCGGGTTCCGTCGCCGGGTCTGGTAGCGCAGGCCTGTAACTCCGGGCTCGGAGGGTAAGAGTTGGTGGTTTGGGTAAGGTTCGACTCGTGCGTGGCGCGTCGCCGGAAACGGCGCCGTGGGGTCCGGGCTCGGGTTGTTGTTGCTGTGTTTGTGCCTTTGATCCGCCCAAGGTCAGGCAGCTCTGGGCCCAGCAGACGCGGTCGTGTTGTGTGGGCCTTTGCGCCCGCGCCCCCGCGAAGGGCGGCATGCCCACCGGCCAGCCACCGGTGGCAACAGCCACCGGCGGGCGAACCCTGTTGTAGTAGCGTAGCTCGCTGGGCATTACACCCTTACGGTAGCCTAATAAATAAGGGGTGCCTTGGGTTCGCGTGCAACACACTTCGACGACCCCTCCTACCAATTCTTTTGCCTGCGAGTAATTTACAAGATTACGGTCCTATCAAGTGAAGCTCGTCTAGTCTAGATAAAGTTGGCCATCAATATGGGCTTGCGAGTTAGTGCATAGTACTATATGGGCTTCCGATAGGGAAGATCTCTCCGAATAATACCTGAGCAGAGGTAGAGACGGGAGCTACAACATTGGCCGGAGAAATTCAGGCGAAAGGCAGTTATTGAACTCATCATGGACCTGATGAGCCCATGGACCATCTCTAGAGAATGTCGCGTGGCGTTGCAAATCTCAAAGCGCACGACCCAGTTTTTCCTCTGAATCTTGTACCTACTACTTGTTTCTTTTCTTTTGGCGGATCCTTTTGACTAACCAAGGTATACAATACGGACAGCTCCTTTGGCAGTTTCGTTTCTAGATCAACTAATCTCCGGCGGCGCGATCTGATCTGCGGCGGCGCTGCGGCCAGTCGCCGCATGCAGGAACCTCTAATCTCCGGCAGGGCAGCGCCGAAGCAACACACAACGACGATACTCGAAGGATGTCACAATTTTTCTAGTGTATTTTATTTTAATATATAGATACATGTGTAAATATAACAATCTAAGTGGCCTTTTGGTCTACCTTCTCCCCTTCCCTTTCCGGCGTCTGCATGTTGACAGCCGAAGATCGGGCCGATCCTGAGCCTTCTCCGGCGGCTTGGCCGGCCAGAGATGGCGGAGGGGAGACGTTGGAGTAGCTGATAGGGGTAGTTGTACGTTTCTCGGTTGTTTGCCGGTACTTGGGTGTAGGGCACCGGATTTCGATCGGATCTGGTGCATCCGATGAGGGATTTGGGGCGGTGTGCTCCAACAGACGAAGAGGACCCTGAGTTGGTCTAGGGCCGGGATCTCCTGTAATAAAGTCATCTGCATCCTCCTCGTTGTTGCGGTTGCTCCGTTGCTTCACCTCTTTTTGATTGACTGTGGAGGTGGGGAGAGAAGGTGACATGCAGGGCAGCGCGTTGTTTGGGAGGTGCCCGGGGTGGCATCCCTGCTAAGGTGCTTCGGTGCAGCACCGGCGGGGCAGCGAAGATAAGGTACATCAAGCCTCCATGGAGGAGGATGGCGATCTGCTTCTGGATGGTGAGCCTCCTGAATAAGAAGCGCTCATATCGCCTTGACATAAGTGCGTTCATCATTCTCCTCCTCTTGGCCCGCTAGGGCTGCGAGGGAGAGGTTGGGATTGACCTTACGTCTATTGGCTTCGGGCGATGGTGCTCGGGTAGTCCGAAAACTTGCATCTTCTGCAACGAATCCCAAGCGGAGCTATACAGCAGCCGCTATCATAGGCCACAAGCTTGGTCTAGCTGCGCTTGAGGAATATGTTAGCTCAAGTTCATTTGTCCTCCAAGCGAGGATCTTCTTCAACACCAGTGCGGTAGAGTCCGCTGTCTTTGGCATCCCAAGTGGTTTCATCCCCGGCCGACGGCATGAGGAGCTACCGCATCTGGTGGCATGGCGACGGAGTTCAAGGATTCGCTCATGTTTTAGGGGCCAATGTGATTGTCTTTCGGGGTGTGTTTCTCGTAAAAATCAAGACATCGTGTGTAAATATCCGGGTCCGGCCTAGGGGCTTCCTGTAAAACTCTACCACCCATCTTTATGATGCCAACTCCAGGTCCTTCAAGGCCAATTGTCGTTCCATAAAAAATATTTACAAATCTGCAGAATACTTTTTGGGACATTTTCGAAAGGAGTAATACTTATCTGGGTATACTCGGGCGTACAAGTAGTCGAGTACACGACAATTGGTCTAAGCTACATTAACCTTCATGTGGCTGACCGATTGACCGGTCAATACATAGATTCCGGTTAACTTTTTTGCACCAGCGAGCCAAGGGTCAAACCCCTGCTTGTGTTCACACACACACGAACGATCGAGCATGCAGCTGCCAGCCAAAGCGGATGCAAGTTGCGACAAGTAGCTAGGATCTACTCTCTCCGTTTAGAAATATAAGATGTTTTAGATTTATAAAAAAGATGTATCTAAATATATTTTAATATCTAGATTCATTTGAACCAATACACTAAAAGATGTTTAGATACGTCTTCTTCATAAAACTAAAATATCTTATATTTCCAAACGGAGGAAGTACTCGAGTGCCCGGCCGTATCTAAACCGTCCCATCTATCGCGCGGATGCTCATTGATATCCAAAAGTGATTCCTTCTTCCCACACACACGTGTAATCAAGTCAAGGCTCACCCGTGCAAGAGCGTGCGTGCGTGCGTGCTTGCGTATGTAGGTATAGGTCGTGGGTAGGTATCGTACGCAAGCATGAAATGAAGCGTGACCGTGTGCATGCAACGCAGCGACCCAACAAAGACTATACCACACGTACGCGCGCGTCTATATGATGGTCAGAGCGCGGTCTGCGTCGAGCTCACATGAACCACGTCCGGAATGCGGAAGAATTACCCACGGGACGTCGTAGGCACGCCGCACGCGCGCGTTGCCCTGCATGCTTAGTACAATTCCGATGCCACCCGTGACACCCAGTTGGAGTCGGAGTCGGAGCCGGAGCCGGAGCCGAAGAGGAGTGCCATCTCCGCATTCTCATACAATTCAAGTCCTCCGGGTCAGCAAATATTTTGACCGATACGATAGGTCGATCGGTACCGGCCTGCTGCATATAAATACGGACTACGCGAGCAAGCAAATACTGGATGCAACTAGACACCGACCGTGTATCGGCTGGCTGATCAATGGGAAGTCCTACAACGGTTGCTGCTACGGCGACGGCGTACGGCGCCGAGGAGGCGAACAAGAAGAAGCAAGTTCGTCGGCGTACGGCGGCGGCAGCGGAGAGCATAGGCATGCCGTCCGTCGAGGCGCTGGCCATGGGCGGCTTCCAGCGCACGCCTCCCCAGGCCGCGTGCTGCTCCGACGATGTCGACCACGACGACGGCGGAATGCCGCCGGAGCACCTGCGCGCCTTCGAGGCGTTCATGGAGAAGGTGGTGCCGGTGGACATGATCATGGCGTCGCGACGGGACGAGGACGCGCGTCTCCTGCGCGGGGGCAAGCCCCGGAGCTACGACGACGACGTGAAGGAGAAGCTCAAGCTCTGGGCCAAGGCCGTGGCCAAGAAGTCCAACGGAAGGAGATGATCGATCGATCGTGTAGGCTAGCTACACGTACGTGCGTGCGTGCAATAATGCATGCGAGGATCGATGGGTTTCTTTCCATTTCGCGGAGTGAAGTAGAGCTAGGTTTAGAATTTGTTCAATTCGTTCTATTGATTGTTATTACTCACTTCATGCAGAAATAACTGATTTGAGTTTGTCTATATTGTAGACAAACCCAAATCAGTTATTTCTAGAAGAAGGAGGTATGTTTGTCTACGCTTATCCGAGTGGCATGAATTGCTAACAAATACTAATGGAGTATGTTTTTAACCGAGAGGGTAAGACCACCCCAATATGGGAGCAAATCGGACACCCACATCGTCTGAATCGGTCCGTTTGGGACGCGGTGAAGACGTGCAACCTCTCCCTATCTGCACCAAGGCCGACTTCTTTTTAGCTTGTGATTCTAGAGAAGCTAGTTTTGAAAGATTATGGGAAAAAGCCGTGGTGGAGAGAATCTCACAAATCTGGTTCCATCTATTCTTTTTAGCTTCTAGAATTTGGCTTGTTTAATGTGTTGAGTTGTGAAATGTCTATAACGCCCCTAAAATTCATATGTTATCCAAATAAGTGAATAATAGCCTTAATTTGTCTAAATATGAATACATCTAGTCTAAATATTTAACTAGGTATATAGGACTCGTAACCGGGATCCGCGTCAACACACTGTACGATTTGTTCCACGGAATTAGCACACTGGGTTTTCAACCGTACACTGAAATTCTCAAATCAGTACAGTAGCGTACACTAGCGGCAAGACCCGCGGAGACAGAAAAGTACATAGCAGCATACACTAGCGGCAAGCAAGAACGCAGAGGGGCAGCTCACGATACCGTTTCGATTTAGTGGGCAGAAGCTCGGAATCGCTAGAGAAGCACCTCCCGACCTGATTCTCGTTTTAGGAAGGAACTCAGATTCGCGGCAGAAAAAAAGCTGAACAGAATCGGACCTATTTTTTTAGACTTCGATTTTGAGTCTAGAATCTGTTCTATATGCTGAAAAGAAGTCGGCCCAAGTGGCTGGGACAGAAAGAAACAACGGCACTTGACTGTGAATGAACGACAAGCTCAAATAGACATACCAGGTTCCTGTAGAGTGTAGATGCAGAACAATAAACACCCGGATGCAGAATCATAGTAGTATCCCGTGCTGCTGCTATAGTAGTACCTACATGAAAAGGAAGTATAATCAACACAAGTAACAAGTCTGTGTCTCAAGCTCTTCCAACATATATTATGAGTGACTTCAAGCTTCCAGCTTCTGTGTGTAATGAATTAATGAAACTCATACGGGATTATTGGTGGGGTGCTGAAAATTGCAAGAAGAAAACCCACTGCGTTAGTTGGGCTCGACTAAATAGATCCAAAAGCCAAGGTGGGCTTGGGTTTTGAGATATGATGTTATTTAACCAAGCACTGTTAGCACATCAAGCATGGAGGTTGCTGGTTAACCCTCAGAGCATGTGTGCCAGAGTACTTAAAGCCCGTTATTACCCTAATGGTCACTTGTATGATACCGTATTTACAGGTAACCCATCATCTACATGGACGGACATTTTCTATGGGCTTCAACTATTGAAAAAAGGATTGGTGTGGCGAATTGGGAATGGTCGGAGTGTTCGGATATGGAGGGATGGATGGATACCGCGGGACTCATGCTGCAAAATCATCACACCAAAGCGCAACAGTAGGCTTCGGAAGGTTTCGGAATTACTTGATGATGATGGCTTGTGGAGGACTGCACTTGTCCGTAACACATTTATGCCCTTTGATGCAGAAGCTATCCTGAAAATTATTCCATCCAAAAGGTTACATGCTGACGTATTGGCCTGGCAAGCAAAGAAATCCGGTGTATTCTCGATGCGTAGCGCATATTGGCTGGCCTTAAATGAGCAGCAGGACGAAAACAATATTGCGACATCAAGTGCCGTACCTGACGTGCGGCATCCTTGCTAGGCCAAAATATGGCGTTCCTCAGTGCCACCGAAAGTAAAAGTATTTGCTTGGAAGACCGCGTCAGGCACACTAGCTACGGAGGCCAACAAACGCCGCCGTCACTTGCCTGTGACGGAACTGTCCAGAATCTATGGCATTACTTCGGAAGATGACATGCATGCTCTACATGGCTGCTCCCATGCACATGCACTCTGGGAGGAAATGCGTCATGTGTGGAGTTTACCAATGGATGGTGTCCTACATCAAGCCTCTGATAATTGGTTTCAAATGGTGATTCGGTGCACACCAGACCACATGGTGGATTGTACGTTGCTTGTTGCTTGGAGAGCTTGGTTTGCAAAGAATGAAATCACTCATGATAAACCACTCCCCACAGTGGTGTGTTCTAAACGCTTCCTATGCGGGTATCTTAAGCTCCTTCGAGACATTAAGTACAAGTCCAATGCTGCAATTTTGAAAGGAAAATGAATAATGGGTGGTGATGATAATCTGAAACAATGGGTGCCAAGGAAAGGGCGGTCTCGGTCGGAGCCAGGATGGGTGAAATTAACAGTGGATGGCTCCTGGAGCAAAGCGTCGGCATGTGCTGGTATGGTCCTGAGGGATGATGAGGGCAATCCGATTTTTATGTCTTGCAGTCATTTGGAGAATTGCCAAGTTCCTCTTGAGGCGGAGATTCGTGCTTGCTTGGAAGGTTTACATTCGGCTCTTCAGTTCTCCCAACTGTCAATTATAGTGGAATCTAACTGTTCCAATCTTATTGAAGCGGTTAATTCTTCGGCGCCTGACAGATCACCATTCGTTCATCTAATCGATGAGATCAGAAGTTCAGCTAGTCGTGATAGAGTTTGTGTCTTTGTTAAAGTGGATCGCATTCAGATTAGGGTTAGTGACTCTCTTGCTAACTTTGCGAGAATGCAATGCCGTACTATGACTTGGTTGAGCTCTGGACCGGAGGATGTTATCCGGTTGCTGGAACTCGACCGCTTTGTAACCCTTCTTGTATAATATAGTCCTTGTTTCGCCCGCAAAAAAAAACACAAGTAACAAGTCCAACAATACAGAAGTAAACTACTATCTGCTACATAACTCCGGTTGTAAACCTAAATTTTAAGTATATTTGTAAAATAGGACAAAGTGAAACCTATAACCTACCCAGACGATGGGTCATATCCATAATCTGAGTCTTGCACCTCCATGGCCAGCTTCTGCAAGAATAAAGAAAAGAGTTACTACCAAATAAAAGAACGATATACTGATAAAAAAAGGGGAGCATGTGAATTGGCTCAGCATAAAGAGAAATCAGTGAGGGTCATGCAAGGATAGGAGGTAGTAAAGGGAAAAGAGAATGGAATATTTTAGCTACTTCTATCTTGCAGGAGGTCCGACGTAACAGGTATTTGGCCACCACTACGTTGTAGAAAATTTAGCAATTAGCAAACCATGCCATATTCTGCTACTCTATCAGATTTGGCGAGCCACACGCTGTGGCTGCCCTTACCCTCCATACAGAGCCAGTTCGGAAATCTTCCACTCAGACTTGTGTCTCATGTTGACACCCATATATTTTCTTGGAAAAAAAGCATCTTATTATCTACCGTCTGATGGATCACCAATGGGGCGACAGATAGTTTAGTTGCTTCGGCTTGCAGTATAAGAAAATGCGAACTTCATTTGTTTCTTTATGGCAGAGTTTGTAGTGTTTTTGTACCACGTGCCCAGAAAGTGAAATTAGTAGACTTGCGTTTATTAGTTGAGTGTATCTCTATGGCCGTATGACATGATAGAAAATGACTAGAAAAGGTAGTTACCTCTCAGAAAAAAGAGTTGCAGGATGACTGGCCGGTGACCATATCATCAGCGCGGCGCATTTGTACATGATTTTTCAAATACATATGTTTTTAAAACTAGAGTGTACTTGGTCTTACAGCCAAAACCATAGTAATGGCCTAATGGGACAACAAATAACAGATGATGTACTCATGGCACAATAGCCATATCAGTCGTCACCATTCAGCAACATGGATTCTTCTATATCATCATCTAAGTTACAGTAAACCTCCAAGGTCGCAGATGGCGATGTATCAGAACAAATGTTACATGGTGCCAGCGTAACCACCTGGTGAGAGAAAAACGACAACTCATAACTGTGCATGCGCAGATGCTCCGTGTCAGCTAAAATCCTACACTGCAAGTCGCCAGCTATTTTCCTTGGGAGCTGAGATATAGGGGGAGGTGCTCTACTGAAAGCTGGAGCCACAACGGAACTTGGGAGCGAACAGCTTCTTGGCTACTCCGCGATGCCATCTCTCTGTGTCTCTGTGTTTTGCACGCCAGTTTGTTCACCCTGCATTTCGTTGTATGTGCCTGATTGTTCGTCATACGAGTACCTGCACGTGTAATACAGCAAATCAGCATAGAAAGTATTGGCATACAGAGAACTGCGATAAGGATTCTGTCATTGGGCAATGTCAACTGCAAAAACTACAGTCAGGTTATATCACATGGATATGGACAGGCAACTTGGTTCTATTATTAAAAAAAACAGAGCCAAGCATAACCTTCACTCAGAGATGACGATAACAGAACAGGGTAACTTGTTTTTTCAGATAAGAGTTACAGCCTTTATTACCACAATAAAGTGGACACATTTGACATGTAATGATTTCATAATAGGCAAGCAATTGCCAGCAACCAGGAATCACGATTATACGCTTTATCATCCTAGCTTTCCTAACTACCAGGATATTATCCTCTATTTAGATAACTAGGACACTTGAACATGAGAGCTTCATCAAAATGCACGATTGTTCCAGATTATAAGGGTTCCCCTATGCTGTTCATACTAGAATTACCACACATATACTAACCAAAGGGGAACCATACTAACAGACAGATTGTTATCACATCAAGCAGAAAGTGGTTGGTCAGACGGAAAGAAACAACAGCACTTGACTGTGAACGAACGACAGGTTCAAATAGACATACCAGGTTCCTGTAGATGCAGAGCAATAACACCCAGACGCAGAATCATAGTAGTAGCCTGTGCTGCTGCTATAGTAGTACCTACATGAAAACCAGAAAGGAAGTATAATCAACACAAGTAACAAGTCCAACAGTTCAGAAGTCAGCTACTACCTGTTACATAACTTTTATTTTAAGAGTGTAACTGCAGTAAAATAGTACAAATGAAACCTATAACCTACCCAGACGATGGGTCATAGACATAATCTGTGTCTGCAGTTCCATTGCCAGCTTCTGCAAGAATAAACAAAAGAGTTATTACCAAATAAAAGAACGATACTGATAAAAAAGGGGGAGCATGTGAGTTTGCTCAGCATAAAGAGAAATCGCTGAGAAAACAACTTACCCTCTACACCTGAGGTTCCGGAAGCATCTTGTGGTACTGGATCAGGATTGCAACCTGAATCTGAAGTTTTCACATCAGAATCACGAGTGGCATTGGTGTCATCATTGTCTCCAAACATGTCAAAGTCACTATCATCGTCATTTTGCGTAGCATTTGTCGTGGAAGTATTGGCAGCTGACAGACCACGGTCCATCTCCAGTAAGGACGAGGTACTTGGGTCATCCTCTGTGGTGTCTGCAAATATATCTTCTTCAACTTCTGGTATACCAAGTCGAGCACGCTTTAGACGCTCATAACCCTCTGCAAAAGGCAAAATAACAGAGAGATGTAATCAGGTGTGATCCTCATTAAGACAATATTAAGGAATAGTTCACAATAAGCAATAAAATAGCACAATGCTCATACAGCTACAAGACTATTCTTGATTGAGAGACCTACATCTGTCTGCTTGATTTCCTTTTAACATCTCCGTCGGTGGCAGTGTAGTTACTTATTTCCATTTATCAGCGGAAAACTATATTTTTTTGTTTAATGAGCTATAACTTTAACTTTACTAAGTTATGTAAACATAAACACTGGTCCTAGCTCCAACATATGTGATAGCATGAATCATGTAAAGTTCTTTGATTCAAGGGGGTCATGGATTCAAATGGATTCAAATGTATTCGTTTCACAAAAGCTAAAAAAATCTTATATTTTGAAACGGAGGGAGTAGTAATTAGGGGTGGGAGTGGGGGTACTAACCAGCCTCACGTACAAATGTCTCCCGGTCATCTGAATACACATCTACACCAGGACATTAAAACAAAATGGAATGAGAGTGCCGACCATCGGATGATTAAGACATAATCCCATACTGAAATGATAAATCTATGGCCAAAAAACTACCAACAAAAAATTTGAACAGAAAGGAACACATACTGTACTCCCCGTTCTCCATTAGCTTCATGGCAGCATCTGTCAGCTCATCAAACATACGATGTGCCTCCTCAGTCATTCGTCCACGTTCATCAGTGGATGTACTCTTCAACCGTTTCAAAGCCTGAGTTATCTGGCAGAACACGTTCAAGAAAAGATTTAGCATACGTTCAAATCCTGAATAGTATTAATAGAAAAAGTCGATAGATTTTGATTCATTCAATATTTCCGATTAAGATTCATGCATGGCAGGCAAGATTGTAAGGTATAAACAGAAAAAAGTTTCCGAGAACAGTTGGCCAATATCCTGAAGCAACCAATGCAACAGTTTCTGGATTCTTATGGTACAGATTATTAACTAAACAGGGAGAAAAACAAGGATATCACGAGCATGCTTGTCCTCAATCTCCATTGGACATGTAGTGATTCAGATCGATTATCTGTATAAGCAGGCAAAGATGTGCGCGAAACGAGCAACACGCTGCCAGGTTTGAGGCAACAAGTACCTAAAGGATATCAAAGTGATTCGTTCAGTCAAGAACTAGAACAATAACACCCCACAAGAGAATATAAGGGGGGAACCTTATCCCCCTGACCCATCTTAAAATTTTCAAGTTAAAACTACACAGAAGCTGCAAATGAACATACCGTTTCATCTGCCTCGAGCATGTCTGCTATTCTCTTTTTTATCTCTCCGATATCATCGGAGGAGAGGTCCTGGAACTCCTCTTCTTTACCCTTTTTCTTTTGAACCTTTTCAGCATACTTTGTGTCAACTTCGACATTGTCCAACCAGGCATCCTACAACAAATGGATACTTGTGTCACCAAATCGACAGATTGTAACTCCACAGAGAACATCCGAGACGATAAACATAAAACATTAAGTACCTTCATATCATTGCCTCTTGCAAACTCCACAAAATTCCCGTTATCATCAAAGTATCCTTCTTCTCTCTCTTGATCCAAGTTAAAAGGTTCAATCTCAATACCATCATCAATGAAGTTGGCATCATCCTGTTCAACATCAAAGTCGGTGTTATCTGACAATGATAGCAAAGTCGTTAGCAACTTATGCCTAATATTCATAATGCATAAGCAGGGAAGGGTGCAGGAAATAAATAGTGGCAGAGTTACAAATCAAAATAGGGTAAAGGGAAAGGAAAAGGTATGATAGGATGCTTTTTATAATGGTCAACCGAAAGGAAAGCACAGCTACATAATATTTTAGTTGTATGGTGAAAAGCATAATAGAAATTTAAAGTTTGGTTGTTGTGGAAAAACTACGTAAAAAGGTGCACCCATCGTGCATAGAACTCGCTAAGAGGTGAGGAATATGCACTGCAACACACATTCGGACACTAACCCTTAAAAAATAGGCCCATGACTTCAACATGGACCAAATGAGTGCCCCAGCAATAGTTAAGTGAACTGAATCCAAACCATAGATACTACACCATTTGGTAGAGCCATTGAGGCCTGGCCTGTACCGCTACTTTTTTCTTCTGTTTAGTGTATCCTCCTATTTTTCCCATTTCACCAGATGTTTTGGCAGACCACATATAATGTAGAAACATTCCTCATTTTGATCTTTGATGCCATCGAAACTGCAATTTTCTGGAAGCATACATAGTTACAGGACAATCGTGGTTTTCTTTGCAACTCCAGTGTGGGTTTTTGTCTTTCTTCGTCCAATGGCTACGTTTTTCTTTTGATTGTTCTGTTGTTAACCTTGTAATTCTGGTAATCCAGTAGCACTTTTGCCTTTGTTTATAAATCAGGTCATGCGGTATTTCCTCTAACAAAGTTACTGGACAACTCCCCCAAGTTGGCAAGTTACCAAATTATGTCCATAATTAACATACTTTGATAGTTTAATTGCAGCCCTACCAGAAAAAAAAATGCATTTAAATGAAACAGAAAAAAATGCAAAAGGCGAGACAACATAGGCAAACTAGCTGCCATTTCGCCTTGAACCCCTATTTCATCATCCGTGCAGTTGTACTGACCATATGACTATAAGGCTGCTTAAAATTAGAGACTACGTAGCTACAATCACTAGCATAAGAAACGCAACTCTCCAATCCACAGATGACGCAGCTCGAGACTCAGGGCGGGAGCAGCGGTGCATACCTTGTAACGCATTTCGAAGCCCTTGACATTGGCAGTGCCCTGCGCGTCGTCCCCTTCCCTGCGGTGGCGCCGCCGCGCTCGCTTCACGGCGGCGAGCTCCGGGTTCATCAGGCTGTCGATGTCCTCCGTGGCGGCGCCTGCCTCCCCAGCGGCGGAGGGGTCTCGGTACTTGGCCTTCTTCCCCTTGGGGAACCGCACCTTGCGGTCCCTGCGCAGAAGAAAGCATCAGGCGAACTGGGGAGCGAAACCCTAACGCGAGGTCGCGGCGAGAGCGGGAGGAAACGGAGAAGGGTCGAGTCGGAGGAGGGGGCTTGGATTGGATTGGCTTACGCGAGATCGGAGCGGTCGTCGTCGTCGTCGTCGCCGGCGGAAGCCGCGGGTAGGGCGCGCTTGGTGCCGCGCTGCGGCGCCGTCGGCTCCATAGGGCGGTGGCGAGCAGCAGAGGAGAAGCGGCGTCGGAGAGACAGAGACTGCAGAGCGATGAGACGAGGGTACGCTGGTGTTTGGGCTCGTTCCAGCTTGCCTTAGCCTTGCCCCCTTTGGGTTGATTTGTAAAAGAGAAGAAAGGTTAGGGTGGGCCGGACTGAAACTGACTGCTGTGTGGGCTCAGAAACAAGGCCGACCTGTTTGGACGGTGTTTAAAAAAAAAATTGGTCTTATAATTTCACAAAAAATAAACTCGAAATAGGCTTGCGCCCCGCTTTATAAATAAAGCACACCGGTGAGACCGCTGCTGAGCCAGACAGCACAACGTCCAAAGGAAGTACCGAGCACTGCTGGGGCCAAACAGCACAAGCAAAAGCCCAAGAGAAGAGAGAAAAGAAAGAAAAAAGAAAGAAATGCACGACAGCATCGGCTCGACCACCGACCCAGACTTGTGACCACTGCGCCCACCGAAAAAATCCCACCACGATCCTATGCCTCCGAATTTCCGTGTACCAAGCAGCACCTTCAAGAAGGGGGACGACGATGACGACGCTGCTGCCCGGACTACTCTTAGGATTTCTCCCGGTACACGCAGGGGAGTGAGAGGAGGGTACATCCGGCGCCCTTCAAGAAGGAAGGCGGCACCCGCAGATGTCGCCGCGCCGGGGCCAGCCCAGCCGGCAAGGATTTCTCCTGACCCCCCAAAGTCCCAAACCCCGGTCAATCCTAGCACTCCGCCATCTAACCGTCCACCAACATGCGTCAAAACGGACTCGCTATCTTTATCAACGTCTTGCCATGGCAAACACCACGAGGTTGGCCGGCATGAGACACCCACCAAACACAAGGGACAGCGGCGCCGCTGCCGCGTGGGAGGGATCGACCTCCACCGCCAAAGCGGTAGCAGACCGGACGCAGCAGTAGAAGCATACCAGGTGATAGGCCCGGCCGAGCCCCGATCAGGCCCGTGAAGCCCCCGCCGCCGCGCTGCAGCAGACGCATTAGCATCGTCGCTCCCCCTGTCCCGACGTGAACCCCAAAACCAACCATGGTAGCGTCCTGAGAGCGAGTTAGCCCGCCCAAACCCCACCTAGGGTTTGAGGCCGTCGACCAAACACGTCTCTACCACCACTGTCGCCAAACAGCAACGCCCTCGCCCCGCCGCCATCCAGGACTCCGCCGGAACGCCGCCTACCGAAGACCACCGCCACAAGGAGCATGGCACCATCGCAAGTCGCCTCCTAGAGCCACCTCCACCGAAGGAACGCCTTGCAAATCACCTTCCGGGGCCGCTGCCCCGGCATCCGCGGACTCGCACCCACTTAGGCAGGTTCTTTGCGTGACCTACGAGGCGAAGGGATACGGCTGGCCGACACAGGTTGGTGGAAACAGCGCGGCCACATGGAGATGATCGACCTCCACCGCCGATGGCGGTTGCCGTCCGGACGCGGCCGCAGGGGCACACTAGGCACTCGGCCCGGTCGGGCCTCGTGAGGCCCGTAAAGACCCCGCCGCCACGCTGCAGCAGCGCAACTGCAGTTGTCGCCACCCTCCAATTCGCCCCACACCCACCCTACCACCTCCAGAGAGAGGCAGACCCGTGCTAGGCCCGTCCCGAACCCAGATCGGGCCCAAGTGGGCCCAAATCTAGGCCAGCCGAGCCCCTCCCTGCCGGCCACCGCCAGCGCCACAACGCCGCCACCATGGCCTTGGTCCGAGCCGCCATACCCGAGCAGTGTGCTGCCGCAGAGCACAGCACCATCGCCAACGCCATCGGGAAGAGCCACAGCAGGCCAGGCGCCGCCGCCCCCGACCTAGGCGCACACCGCACCTCCGCCGCCCGTCACGCCGCCGCCCGGCCAGCACCGCACGCTAACGAGGTTTGATCTCATCAATGCCCATTGTTATGGACTTGGGTTTTGGAGAAGATGGGGATGCTGGAGATCGCGGAACAGTTAGCAAACAAGCAACACGGAGACACAAGGTTTACCCAGGTTCAGGCCCCCGGAGGAAAAACCCTACTCCTGCTTGTCTGCTCTTGATTACGGCGGAACCGAAGGTTACAGGGGTGCGCAGATGCAATTTGGCGTGGAGGTGTGTATGCGAAAGTATGAGAGAGGAGATCTAGGTCGTGCCCTCCTAGCCTTTATATAGACTCAGACAGGTCCCGGGCATAGACCTAGTCGGTTACAGGTTCTAAGGTTTTACCCCTTTGAATTTCATATCCACTCTAGTCTTGCTCTCCAAGGATCCGAAAGCGTCATGGGCCTTATCCACCCAAAAATCTTCATGGGCCGGCGTATAATTGCCGTGGGCCTTCCTTGGGCTGGACCAGGTATGCTGAGATCATGTACCCGTGGGGTATAGCCATGTCAGTAGCCCCCGAGTGTTCAGTCGAATCGTAGATTCGGCTGAGGACTCTGCAATCTTTCGGGTGCAACTATGTATTTCAATAGTTCATGTGCAGGGATTGTTGATGTGTGTGCCTGACTCACCCGACAGATCAGAGTCAGCTAACTATCTTAGGACGAAACAACATGATCTTCTTGAGGTCCGAGTCCCTTAACTCGAACCCGGAACATATGCTGGCGTAATTCGACTCAGGCCGCGGAGGACTTACAGGAGTGGAATTTCAGTGAATTTAATTGATGTACCCAACACGTCCGTCGAGATTTTTCATCGCACCTGTTAGCACGGGTTTTTACTAGCAGAGCACAGTCGTGTGCGTTGCCAGGCCATCAGATGATATCTGTAGGTCTTATCTTTATGTCGCAGACACAGCATCCGAATGTTTATCACCGCGGAGATGTTTCGGGTGATCAAAGAGAATGTTGCTCACTTAACGCTTAGTTGGGGCAGAGTTGCCGAAAAGTTTTTGCATGCTGATCCGAAGGATCACGGTCGAAGAATTCATAGGGTGCGCGACCAGCGCTCCCTATGGGAGTAGCCCCCGAGTGTCTGTTCGAGTCGTAGACTCGAGCGGAGGCTTTAATTCAGACGTTATTCAGTTGTAAGTCTGTAGGACACAAAAAAATTCGGATGATTAAATCCGTCCTCCCTATGGGAGTAGCCCCCGAGTCCATAGTGGAGTCGTAGACTCGACGAAGGACTCGAAGTAACAATTCGCTTCTATTCATCTTTCGGGTGCGCGGCCAGCGCTCCTGATAGGAGTAGCCCCCGAGTAATTGGTCGAATCGTAGATTCGAGTGAGTACTCTTAGCTTTAAAGCCGAAGAAATTGTAGCTGTTGCTAGTGTAGCTTTTGATGACGTCAGTGCTGACGATCGATGACCTCAAGCGTCTGCTGCGCCAAAGATGACTTGACTGAACGAACATGGGTCCCACTGTCTGACCTTGAATTGACCGGTCACGCGCGGCGTGGAGATAATTACGGTGTCGCCTCGATTTCCGCGCGTAGTGGACGGCGTGTTAGCGACGGTTCGTTGTGATGCTGACACGTGTATGGCCAGATCCTGCCGTTGGCGTTAGGTCTTCTCGATGGACGGTTGTCGTGCATCGTCTTCATCTTTATAATCATTGGGGAAAACTTCAGTTTGTTTTCACCGCATTATTCTTGCTTTCACTGCTTCCTTGTGTTCTGAGAGCTCTTGCTGCGCGCCGGAATATTCCTTCACATTTCCTTCTTCCATCATGCGCTTACGCCGCCGGCGTCGCCGTACCGCGATGGGGAAGCCGAAGAAGTCGTCATCTGCGGTTGGTACCAGCGCCGCTGGAGGGAAGAAAAGTGCCACTGCTACCTGTGTCACCGACGGTGGCTGGCGGCGATCGGAGACGCGGGAGAGCGATCTCCACAAGCTTCGCGAACGGGGCCTGATTCCGCAGGATAGGGAGGCCGTTAAACTCCCAGGCAATGAGGTAATCCCCCGTCCCCCCGTTGGGTATCGGGTTATGTTCCTTGCCTTTGTCATTCGTGGATTTTCCTTCCCAGTCCACGACTTCCTTCGTGGACTGCTTTTTCTGTACGGTGTCCAATTGCACCATCTTTCCCCCAATTCCCTTCTTCACATTGCTTGTTTTATCACTTTCTGCGAGTGCTGGCTCGGTATTGAGCCGCACTTTGGCCTCTTCCGGAAACTTTATTCCGTGAAGAGGCAATCTGGTTCGGATGGTGTTTATCCCATTGGGGGTTGCATCATCTCCCTCAAGCCCAATCTGCTTTTCTTTTATTTTTCCATGTCCGAATCTGTCCAGTACTGGCGGAGGCGATGGTTTTATATCCGCGACTCCGTAGTACATGGGCAAGATTTTGGTTTTGTTCCTTTCGACCCCTCCCAAAAGATTGAGCCGAAAAGGTCTTGGAAAAACAAGATCTTGGATGGCGAGGTGGTGGAGATAGAGGCTCTCTATCGTCGGGTGGAGGATCTCCAGTTGATTCCGAAGAAGGAAGTGAACGGTGTGGATATCATCCGCACCTTTCTCGAGCGTCGGGTGCAGCCACTCCAGGTTAGGGCGCACCCGATGTTCCTTTATGCTGTCCGGCGTGATCCGACGAGAGTTTCGGCTGAGAAACTCTCCCAGGGAGATCTCGACAGGGCCCTTCGTTTGCTGCTGAAGTTCAAGGCTGGAGAGGATATCCCGGGGAAGTCGCTGACTCCTCCGTTTTCTTCTTCGCTTCCTGTTCCACAGGTGTAGATCCGTGCGCGTAGCGCTATTTTTCGACTGCATTGTATTTGTGTTTGTTTTCTAACAAATTGTTCTTCTATTGTGCAGAGCTTCAAAGTGCCGGTTATGTCGCCTCCGTTACCCGAAGTATATCTGGATGCTCCGGATAATGATGTGGTGGATTCCATGTACGATCTGCCATCGGCGCGATCTCCGGCTGAAGATGCCAACGAGTCGAGCGAGGACCACACTCGCAAACGATCGCGGAGCTCCAACGAGTCTTCGGATGCTTCGACTCCTCCGACTCCTAGGAATCCTCTCTGTCTTGAGCGTCATAGTGATGGGCATGGAGGCTCTTCCTCTCCTATTCCTGCTTTTCCTATGCGGGCTGTAGCGCTGCACCCGCCAGCGAAGCGGAAGAAGGAAGAAAAGAAGGAAGATAAGAAGGAAGAGAAGAAAGAGGAGAAGAGGGTCCGAAGGACTCCTCCTGTCTTCAACCTGAGCTCGCTGGACTCATAAGTTTCCTCTGTACTGCTTTTTCTGTGCTGTTGACTTTGTGCTTGTGCTAATTTGTCCTTGTGCAGGCACTCTTCCAATGATTCCTCCAGTGATGGTGCTCGAGAGATGATGGGGGAGTCGAAAGTTGTGTCTCCTCCTCCTCAGACGGTGGCAACTTCTGAGGGCGCTGCTCCGAACCCTCCTCCGTAGGAGGTTCAGGTGGTTGCGCCTCAGAATTTTGCTAGCGAACCTTCGACGTTGCCATTGGATCATGTAAGTCTCCTGCCACGGGGGGAGCCCCCGAGCATTTGTGAAAGAGTTTTCTTGTTTTGTTCTTCGAGTCTCAGGGGGAGCCCCCGAGCGTTTTCGTGTGTGTATTTTGCTTCTGTTCTTTTCTGTTGGGTGTAGCCCCCGAGTCCTTTTTTTGACTGGTAGGTCTTCTTCCTGCAGCCTTTTGTGCAGGATGCCAAGCGACTGGTGCAGGAGCACCTGGTGCTGGAGGCCAGCCTCAAATAGCTTTAAGGTACTGTTATGCCTTTGATGTTTGCTTCTTCGTGTATTCTTGTCCTGTTATCTGACACCTGTATTTTTTGGATGCAGAGGAGCATAACACCTCCCTTCGTGAGATCGATGCTCTCAAAAATAGCCTCGGTCAAGCGGAGAAGAAGTCCGAGGTCGCCGTTGGTCCGAAGGAGCGCCTCGAGCTGGAGCTAGCTACTGCGGCCGAGGCTAAGGAGCACCTGTAGCGGGAAGCCACGGACCGCGAGGAGCAGCTTGCCATTGCTGCGACTGTGCGTGAAAGAGAGGTGGCTGGCAAGCTCATGGCGGCTGCCAAGGCTGTTTCGGGTAAGTATCTTCACTTGCATCTTTTTTTGGTTTTCTTTTCTTTCTTCTTTGATGCTTTGTTCATTCCTTCTCTTCTTTTTTTTGTCTCAGATACCGTGGGCATAGAGTTTGATAGCGGTTCTCTAGAGCACGGGAGTGCTCTAGATGATGCTACTGCAGCGATCGAAGATCGTTGCAGCACCGTCGTCAGTTCCCTCGCCAAGGCCAAGGAGGTCCTTGGCCGCTTCTACAAGGAGCTTGTCCCCAAAGGCGCGGCCCTTGATGATGTTGACGCCCTGGCGAAGGCACTGTCAGCCGAAGTGCCTGCGGCGTACAAGCGCAAGCAGAAGGGCATCGGCGCATCTGTCGGGCCGGCGATCGCTTTGGCGGCTGGAGCGGAGCTGGACCTTCCCCAGATCACCTCCTAGATGCCGACGGCTGCAGATGGATCCGAGGTAGCCTTCGCTACTTATTCTGCCTGCTGTAAGCGATATGGGCCGAAGCTGATTGATCTGCTGGCCGAGTATGCGCTACAGCAGCAGGGGGAAGCCAAGGTGAGGCAATCCGGCTCCAAGGCTACTCAGGGTGCCGCATCTTAGGTGTTGTAGCTGTAGGATAGCTGTAGTCTTCTTTTGTTGTAATTATGTTGATGGACAAATCCCTGTGCCACGTAGTGGCCTTTTATGCACTTAATGAATTTGTTGAGTTGTGTTTCTCCGTCTGAGTGTTCATCTCTTTTGCCTTTCTGCTGCTCTAGGGTCCTTTGGGTGCTGATCCCGTTGACACCTCGCCTGCTGCACGGCTGCGGCCATCCTTGGATGATTCGTCGCAGCTTGCTTTCCTTCGAGACCGTGTTCGTAGTCTCGAGAAGGACTTGCTTGGGGTGCGTGGCCATGCCGACGTTTGGAAGTCCAAGGCGGATCGCGGTTCGGCCAGAGAGGAGTACTTGATGGCGGAATTGCTTCGACTGTCTGAGCAGCTTCAATGTAAGTTTTTTCGAGCTGCTGCTCATTTCTTCGGATGCGTCTGCTGGCCTTGCATCTTACTTTTGTGCGAGTATCGCAGGTGCTAACCTTGCTCCAAGGGAGGAGAAAGAGCGTGTTGCTATTCGGGTCAATTGTTTGACTCAACAGGACATGGAAGCTGGCGGGTTCTTCTGGATGGATCGCGATCGTGCCATGGCTCTGGCAACGGTGCAGGATCGCATTCACCAAGTATCGCGGGTGCTTTGTCAAGTGCAGACTTCACTCTCGTCGGTTCTGCATGTGATGTTTCCCCTGGATGCTGTGCCAACAACCCTGTCCGGTCTTCTGTCTAGATTTCGGAGCGTGACTCGTGTCCAGGAATTGGTGAGGCAGCAGCTCGTCGCAGGGGTGAAGGCTGCGTTGTCCCTTGTTAGGCTGCATCGTCCTGATGTAGATCTGTCTGTTGTAGCGGCTAGGCCACCTCTTCGGCCGGATGGTGTCGAGTGGGATATGCGTCCGCATTATGCGGCTGTAAGGCAGTATGCCGAGCAGGTCGTAGATTTGTTTGAGCAGCGTGCTCAAGTTATTCTTCAGAATAGGTAGTTCCTGTAAAAGAGATAGATGTAAAATTTGTATATTTCGACTGGGCATGTTGTGCCCTTTGTTATAAAGTTTTGTTTGAGCATGTAGTGCTTTGTTTGAGTACGTGTCCTTTGCGTTAGCCTGACGTTGTCAGCTACTCAGGTGTACACGTGTTATCCTCAGTCGATGAAATCGTGAGGTGGGGGGAGCCCCCGAGTGTGTTTGTAGCATGAAGTAAAGTTGCAAATAGCGAACGAAATTTTGGGGCGAGACACTTAGCTTTACTTATATCGTAATGAGGAAGTACATTGTTCGGCTGAATAGCCTTGGCTGAAAAGCCTTATTGAAAGTAAAAGGGTAGGTAGCTAGGGGTAGAATCGTCGCAAGTGTGCGATGTTCCATGGGTTGGAGTATGCGACTCCAGACTCCACGTGCTTGAGGCGATAGGCGCCACCTGGGATGACTTCGGTGATGATGTAGGGTCCTTCCCATGGTGACTCGAATTTCTTCGGTCGCTCTTGCTTGAGTCGCAAGACGAGGTCTCCTTCGACGAAGGACCTTGGGCACAGCCGACGGGTGTGGTAGTTGCGGAGACTCTGCTGGTACACCGCTGATCGAGCTGCTGCTACGTCTCTTGCCTCGTCGAGTGTGTCGACGGCATCTTCGAGTGCAGCCATGGATTCGGCTTTGCTGTAAGCGACGACCCGGGGGGCCTGGTGGCGTACTTCGGCTGGTAGCACGACTTCGGCTCCATGCACCATGAAGAACGGCGTGTAGCCGGTGGAGCTGTTTGGCGTGGTGCGCAAACTCCATAGGACGGATGGTAGCTCTTCCGTCCAGGCTCCGGCCTTTCGTTCGAGTGGGCTCATGAGGCGTTTCTTGATGCCAGCGCCGATTAGGCTGTTGGCCTTTTCGACCTGCCCATTCGTTTGCGGGTGAGCCACTGAGGCGTATGTGATGTTGACCCTGAGGCCTTCATAGAAGTCTTGGAATTCTTTGGAGATGAAGTTCGATCCATTGTCGGTAATGATGCTATGCGGTACGCCGAGCCTGTAGACAATGGATTCGAAGAACTTGACGGCGGTCTTGCCCTTTTGGTTGGTAACCGGCATGGCTTCGACCCACTTGGTGAATTTATCGACTGCGACCAGGAGGTAAACGTGCCCCCCTTTCGAGGACTTTGGCAGTTTGCCGATCATGTCGAGGCCCCATTGAGCAAAGGGCCAGGCTATAGGTATGGGTCTGAGCTCTGACCCGGGTGCGTGCGGTTTGTCGGCGAACCTTTGGCACCCGTTGCATCTTCGGACGATGTCCTTTGCATCGCTCATGGCCGTTGGCCAGTAGAATCCAGCTCGTAGAGCTTTGGCGACAAGGGAGCGGCTGCCTGCGTGATGGCCGCAGATGCCCTCGTGGATGTCTTGGAGGATGGTTTTCCTGTCACCGATGGTGACGCACCTTTGTAGTACACCCGTAATACTGCGCTTGTACAGCTCGCCGGGCATCCGTTGGGCTGTCAGGCAGTTCTCCGTTTATCAAGAACTGGAGGTACGGTCGCGTCCAAGTTTCTTCGACTGCCATGACTTGCATCAGGTTGACCATAGCGACCTATGTGTCCAGTGTCTCGGGTCCTTCGTGTCCTTCGGGCAGCATAGCCCCCAAGTGTTCTGCTTCTTCGGGTGATCCCTTGGGGAATTTCCGCTTGATGGATGGCACGCAGATCTATTCGAGGAACACACCCGGTGGCACCCTTGCGCAGGTGGAGCCGATGTTGGCGAGTCTATCGGCTTCCTCGTTGCTTTCTCTTCCAACGTGCCGAAGCTCGCAGCCGTCGAATTCTCCTTCTAGTGCGTTGTAGAGCGCGCGGTACGCGATCATGTTTTCACCATGTGCATCGCACTCATTCATCGTTTGTTGGACGACGAGGTTGGAGTCACCGTAGATGACCAGGCGCGTTGCGCCGCAGATCTTTGCCATCCTCATGCCGTGGATGAGGGCTTCATATTCGGCTTCGTTGTTGGAAGCTCGGAATTTCATCTGAAGGACGTACTTCATCTTGTCGCCTTGCAGGGAGGTCAGTATGACCCCGGCTCCTGCTCCGGCTTCACGCTTGGAGCCGTCGAAGTGCATCGTCCATGATTGCGACATGTCTAGGGTGTCTGGCAGCTGCAGCTCCATCCAGTGTACAAGGAAGTCCGGGAGGACTTGAGACTTGGTTGCGAGTCGCTTCTCGTAGACGATGTCTAGGGGTGACAGCTCGATGCCCCATAGGGCCACGCGTCCTGTGGCCTCTGGGTTATTCAGGATGCTGTTCAGGGGTGCTTCATTGACGACCATCACCTGGTGCTCCTGGAAGTAATGGCTCAACCGACGAGCCGCCATGAACACGCCATTGGCGAGTTTTTGGTAGTGAGGGTACCTTTGTTTTGTTGGCGTCAATACCTCGCTGAGGTAGTAGATTGGGCGTTGGACCCCATGGGTCTTGCCTTCTTCGGGTCGTTCGACCACTAGCACGGTGCTGACCACCTGGTGTGTGGCTGCTATGTACAGCAGCAGAGGCTCGCGCTCCTTTGGTGTGACCAAAACGGGCGAGGTGGACAGTAGTCGTTTGAGGCTTTCGAAAGCATCGTCGGCTTCGGGCGTCCACTCGAATTTATCTGCCTTGCGTAGCAGCTGGTAGAATGGCAGGGCCTTCTCGCCCATGCGGCTGATGAATCTGCTCAACGCCGCTATTCGTCCTACGAGCTGCTGGACACCCTTGAGGTTTTTCGGCTTCTCCATCGCCATGATGGCCTTGATTTTCTTTGGGTTCGCCTCGATCCCTCGCTGAGAGATGAAGTACCCAAGCAGCTGACCCGATGGGACGCCAAAGGCACACTTTTCGGGGTTGAGCTTGATCCTGTAGCGATCGAGGTTATCGAACATCTCGCGGAGATCGTCGATGAGCGTTCTTGCCTCCCTGGTTTTGATGACTATGTCGTCGACATAGACTTGGACGTTGCGACCGATCTGGTCCTTGGCATGCCTGCATGCATCGCTGGTACGTGGCACCTGCGTTCTTTAGCCCGAAGGGCATTGTGTTGTAGCAGAACACTCCGAACGGTGTAATAAACGTTGTTTTCTCTTGATCTTCGACCTTGAGTCGAATCTGGTTGTAGCCTAAGTAGGCGTCGAGGAAGGAGAGTTTCTCACATCCTGCGGTCGAATCGATGATTTGGTCGATCCGAGGAAGAGGGAAGTGGTCCTTTGGGCAGTGCTTGTTCAGCGACGTGAAGTCCACGCACATCCGCAGGATATCCGTGTCCTTCTTGGGAACCATCACTGTATTTGCGAGCCACTCGCTTTCTTTGATCTCCCTGATGAAGTCTGCGGCGAGTAGCCTGTTTATTTCCTTCCCGATGGCTTCGGCCCGTGGCTCAGACAGTCTCCGGATGGACTGCTTGACGGGCTTGGTGTCTGGAAAGACGTTGAGTGCGTGCTCGGCGAATTCCCTGGGAACTCCTGGCATGTCCGCAGGACACCAGGCGAAGATTTCCCAGCGCTCACGGAGGAATTCGACGAGCGCTCTTTCCTATGCGGGGCTGAGGTCGTTGGCGATCAGCGCCGTCTTGGAGGCATCCGTCGGATGGACCTGCACCTTCTTTGTGTTGACGGTGGAGTCGAAGGACATGTCAGGTGCGTTTTGTCATGCGACTGGGGGTGCCCCATTGTCCGTCACCTCGCGGAGCCTTACGAGCTCCTCCTGCATGCCGAATGATTGGGAGATTCTGTTGAAATCCCTGTCGCATTGGTCCGATCGGGTGAAGCTCCCGTGGATTGTGATGACGCCCTTTGGTCCTGGCATCTTGAGTAGCAGGTATGCGTAGTGTGGGATAGCCAAGAACCTTGCGAATGCTACACGCCCGAGGATGGCGTGGTATTGTGATGGCCAGTCCACCACTTTGAATTCGAGCCGTTCGAGTCGGAAATTGTCCGGCTTGCCGAAGATGACGTCGAGCCATATTTTGCCTAGGGGGAATATGCCCTTTCCTAGGACAATGCCGTGGAACGTTGTGTCTGGCTGTTCCAGGCTGCACTGCGGGACCCGCATTGCTGCTAGAGTACTTGCGAACATCAGGTTGATGCCGCTGCCGCCATCCATGAAGACGCGGCTCATCTCGAAACCTCCGATCTGCGCCTCCAGCACCAGGGCAGCATGACCTGGGCGAGGGATCTGGCAAGGGTGATCCGAACGACTGAACGTGATGCAGGACTCCGATCCGCTGAGGTACTCAGAGATGGCGGGTGGAGTTCCCACGGCCAGGTTGATCTATCGGGTGATTTTCTTCTGCACCCTATTCGTGGGGCGCCCCTTCTGAATCATCAGTGCTCCTTTCGGCGGGGGATACCCGTTCCCAGCGTTGTTCTGTGCTAGTGTGACTGGTTGGTTCATGCCTCCTACAGGTGGCGGTGGAGGAGCTCCATGCGCTATCTCACCTGGCGCGGGTGCGTTCCCGAATCCAGGAAGTGGAGCTTGTTGCCACATCTGTAACATGCTTTCGCTGAGTTTCTGGAACTCGTGGTAGTCCTTTAGCATGTGGCTTGCCTTCTTCTTGCCATCCTACTTGTCGATGTAGAAGTGGATGGTGCATGGACCCGAAAGTTTTTCGTATGCTGAGGGTCCGTTGTCGCGGTCGCGGCGCTGCCACGACTGTGCTGGGCGTCCTCCATCGCGGAAGTTTCCTCTGCGGTATCCTCCGCTGTTGCGGTTGGCGTCGTTGCGGCGATCGGCGTAGCCGGCCGCGACCATGTCGGGTCCATCGCGATCTTCGTAGACGCGCGATCTTCTCTTGCTACGGCGCTCTCGTCCTCGGTCGTAGTCGTCCTCTTCTTCCGATTGTGCTCGGTGGATGGAATCTTCGCCGTCAGCCCACCTGTTGGCGATGTCCATGAGGTGGTCGAGTGTTTTGGGCTTGACGCGCCCGAGTTCCTCCTTGAAGTCTTGGCGCTTGACGCCGTCCCTGAAGGCGTCGATGGCTCTCTCTTCAGAGATGTGCGCTGCGGAGTTCTTGGTGTTGGACCAGCGTAGTATGTACGAGCGAATGGATTCGCCCATTCGTTGAGTGCAGGCCCGCAACTCTTCGATTGAGGCGGGCCTCTTGCTGGTGCCCTTGAAGTTTCGGATGAAGCTGTAAGCTAGCTCCTCCCATCTTTGGATGGACCCTGAAGATAGGCTGCTAAGCCAGATCTGTGCTGCGCCTGCCAGCTACAGCTGAAGGCATTGCATGGCGGTCTCCTTGTTTCCACCGTGCAATTTGACGGATGACAAGTGGTCGCTGAGCCATGCCTTTGGGTCTTGTGTGCCGTCGAACTTCAGAGTATCCTAAGGAAACTTGAAATTTCGCGGCATCTTTGTTTGTCGAACAGATCTACTGAAGCATCGGGCTCCGCAGAGTTCTCCTTCATCTTCGTCCATTTCGGATTCAGACGAGCATGCGCGCTTGGCTCGCGCTTTGTCGATTTTGCACTGTGTGAGCATGTCCCTGGCGTCGTAATCGCGGTTGCGGTGGCGTGAACTCTTGTTCCTTCGAGGAAGGTCATGGTCCTCTTCTTCGGATGAAGGGGTGGGGCTGCGGTCGAACCTGACGGGAGCTTTCTTCTTCGGCTCCATAGGAGCTTCCTGGTGAAGCGCGGCTCCGACGAGTCCGAGTCCGGTAAGTGCGGACTTGTGCATGGCTCTTTTCGGGTCCCCCTCCGGAGGTGGGTGGGCCGCGAGGTACCCAGTGGCTGCCATGATCGCAGCCTGCGGCGTTTTCGGGATGATGTTGCCGTCGGCGTCCATCTCCATGAAGGATGTGTGGAGGGTTCGGGTCACCTCACGGCGCTCCTTGGGATCCATGTTCTCCATCCGAGAGCGGTGCTTGTTGCCTTGGTTGCCGTTCGAGCTGGAGCCGATGCCCATGGCGGAGAGCGCGGCTCGTCGCGCGCTGGACTCTGAGGCTGCCTGCTTGCGTTTTTCAAGCACCTCCTGCATCTTGACCTGCTTCTTGTGCTCCTCGATCAGGAGCAGATGGTAGGCCATCAGCAGATCCCGGGAGGAGTCTGCAGGCAGGACTATGTTGCCCGCCACGGCGTTGCATGCCTGGGCCCATCCTTCTTTGCTAAGGCGGATGACATGGCCGTTGTTGTCCCCTTCGGGGGGGACTGGCTTCTTCTATTCCCGTCGTTTCGATCTGGCGGGTTAGGTGTCGGGTTGGGCGGTGGGTTGGGCGCCTGCTGGTCCACGTCGCTCTAGATGACTACGGTGCATTGGTAGCGCTCATAGATTGGTCTGCTGCTGCCGCAGCTTTCGGATCCGGAACCGTAGGTCCCTTCATCTGATGGCGATCGCACAGGTCGGAGTTGCAGCTGCTGATGTCGTTGGAATCATCTGTTAATGATGTTGTGCGTAGCACAGGGTGTGGGGTCCATGAAGCGGGCCTGATTGATAGTAGGGGCACCCGCTCAGGGAGGCGGAGGGTGCCAGTTTGCCCCACCTGGAAGCAGAAGCTCCCGAACAGGATCTCGAGTCCGTCGCCTACGGGCTCGAAGTCCTTTATGGTGGCCGGTGAGTGGGCGGTGAAGTCGAAAGCGCCGAAGAGGAGGTGACTCTCCGTCGCCGAAGAGTTGTAGATCGATCGGGTTGGGACCGTCACGATCGCACAATCAGCGTCCCCAGTTCCCACAGACGGCGCCAATTGACGAGGTTTGATCTCATCAATTCCCATTGTTATGGACTTGGGTTTTTGTTGGGGAGGTAACCCCGGATAGGGTAAAGACGGGGAAAGACGAAAGGGTGTTCCTCGTGTAGTTTCCGAGTTATAGTCTGAGTCGGCCGAATCCTATAGAGGTTGGCCGAGATAGGAAAGGGCAGGACCCTTATAGTAATGGCAAGGCATTGCCCGGCCGAGATACTGCGTAAGCCGGCCGGGTTAGCCCGAGTAATCTTGATGCAGGTGAAGGACAAGCCGAGTTACGCGAGGCAGGGCCGAATGACACGAAGCTTGCAGGAGAAGGAGAAGCCTAAAGTCAAACTCTAGCCGCAGGCTAGGGAGAATCTGGGTGGAGCCAAGCACTAGGGACAAAGGCGCAGAGCGACAGAGAGGCAGAAGGAGGTCACGAAGGTGACAGTCCTGAAGCCCGAGGCGCGCAGGAGGGGCCCTCTGGAACCTTGCCGTCATTAGGAGAGCGACAGGGAAAGGAGGGCGCCGAACTACTATATTGGGACAAGCATATTCCTCGAATATGCTTGCCACATCAGCCCTAAAGGAACCCAAGGCTCTCCTTTATAAGGGGAGGCTTGGACCCTGAGGGGGGATCGGCTCATTTTTCAGTACCGTTAGGCTGGTAAAGTTCTTCTTTCCTCCTTGAACACAGCTCAAGGAGCACTTGTAGCCCAAGGAAGGAGAAATAAAGATCTTTGCCTTAGTCTTCTGTGTGTAGAATCAACTGCATCTTCCCTCCCCAGATCCCTCTAGCATCCATCGGCCCCATACTTTAGCCTACCCATGGCATCTGCCGTGCCACCACCACGACAGTTGGCGCCCACCATGGGGCCAGCAGCGGTGCTAGCTGGAGTCATGATCCGGACGAGAAACTTCATCAACACTGGCGAGCGCGTTGTTTTTGGCCTGGTCCGGAGATTCGATCTCTGTGACTACGTCAGCGACAATGCGGGCAGCTTCAGGGGAAAAACTCCCCCGTGCAACGGCGTCTTCATCAGCTTGGGCAGGCACAAGGTCTACGTCGGCGTCGACATCTCCGACATTTATCCTCACCAAGTTGTTGTTGCAGGAGAGCCACCCCTCAGCGATGTGAGCCGCCCGTGCGGAGCGCATCCGGTGAGCAGCGTCGAGGTGATGGTCGCAGCCGGAGTGCAAGCGGGAGTAGCGGGTGCCGGATCAACCAGAGACCCCGCCGCAGGCGTGCAGATCGCGCCCAGGCAGACGGCACCACCCGTCGAGGTAATCCCTCCAGTGACCAACCAGGCCGAAGTACAGGACACCACCCCAAAAGCACCAAGAGTAAGAGGGCCACCTCTGGAAAGACCAGAAAACATTCTTCAGGCAACCATAGAAAACTTGACTACACCTGTAGCGCCGATACTTGATCTGGCAAATGCTCAGGCAGAGTTAGAAGAAACTAGGAAAAAGGTGCTGGTAGAGGCAAAAAAGGTGTCGGCCCTGCGGGAGTCTCTAAACAGGACCCTGCGAGAATATGCCAAGGCTAATAAGCTTGACGTCGCCCCCGAACGGGTCGACGAGTTGAGATTAAGAGGGAAGAACCTCATAGATGATATTAACAAGGAACATGATGCTCATAAGGCAGAATCAGTTGATTTGGGCTTGCCGAGGTACAGTACCCCGGCAAAGAACCTGAGAGCGGCAAATGCCGCAGCATTAGAGTTAGAGGGGTTGACCGGCGAAGCCCGGCAGAAACAGCAAGAAAGAGTGAATGAGCTGGTGCGCATCGCGAACCAGCAAAACGAAGAAATGCTCAGGGCAGACCCATCGAGGCCAGGGGCCTCTCGAATGGTTCACTCGGCTGGAGCAGCACCTGCCTTGTCCGTGGTAGCAGCATCCTCACCAGGAAACAATGCACGAAAGGACAAAGCAGTAACTTCAGGAAAGAGAAACAAGCAAATCGTTCCGTATGACCCGGCGATAGCCGGGAAAGCTAACGAGAATAGAGGCAATGGAAGCCGAGGTAACAGTGGTGGGAGGAATCCCGGCCGTATTGAGAAAGACGGCGAAAGCGGAGGCAATGGAGACCTCGGCAGAAGAGAACTCGGAAGAGGCAATCACGAGAACAATACCCCGGTTGAAGTAAGGAGAGAACCACCGCTCAACCCGCAGCCAAGACATGAACCTCGGCAGGAAAGAGAAGCAAGACCAGCTCGCCACAATCAAATGAATGAAAGGTACAATGATGGTTATTCCGAGATGGAATATGCGATCCATGGTGGAAATAATCACTATGGAATGCAAGATAGAATTCTGTACAGAGATTTGCCATCAAATGATTCCAGAGTAAAGCTAGACCGGCTATACCGGTCCGAGTTACTGGAAGAACAGGGTCCACCGGGTCCGACGTGCTTTGGGCCACGGATCATGGGCGAACCACCTGTGCCGAACTTTCAGCTAGCAAGAGGCACGAAAACATATAATGGGAGCACCAAACCACAAGACTGGTTGATTGATTATGCCACTGCGGTGAAAATAGCGGGTGGGAACTTACGATGGGCAGTATGGTATGTCCCACAAATGTTGGAGGGACCAGCTAGGGTATGGCTGAACAATCTACCAGCAGGCAGTATCAACTGTTGGTTGGATTTTGAAGAAATGTTCGTTAGCAACTTTACCAGCACATACAAGAGGCCAAACAGGCCGCAACAGTTAGCCATGTGCAAGCAGAGGCCGAATGAAACGGACAGAGAGTTTTTAACTCGGTGGTGTAACATGAGAAACTCATGTGAAGGAGTTATAGAGTCGCAAGCAATAGCTTGGTTCGCTCAAGGATGCCGTTATGCCAGTGTATTATGGCAACGACTGCAAAGAGATATGCCAACTACATTGGCAGAAACCATCAGAATAGCGGACTCCTATGCATTGGGAGATCCAACGCAACCAGAATTAATGTCGGCAGATCATCGGGAGCAACAAGACCAGTATGCAAGAGATTTGGCCGGGTCATCCAGGTGCAATGACTTTAGAGGAAGAAGAGAAGAAAGGCCGGATTATAGATATAATTCGGCCCAAGTGGCAGCGGTAGCGCAGGATCAGCCGAGTCACGGAACGACTCAACGGCAAAAGAACGGTCCTCAGCAGTGGACACCAAGGAATGACAGAAAAAGACAGTGGACCCCAGAACAAAAGAAGCAATGGCAGGAGAGGCCGAAGTACACGTTCGAATCTATGTTAGATCAGCCGTGTAAATTTCACACGTCAAACCCAGCCAGGCCAGCTAACCATACGACCCGCCAATGTGCATGGATAAAAAATGCAATTGGAAACCCCGCAGGCATTCAGGCAGCGCCCCTTCAAGTACATAAGCAGCATCAGCCACAGTTGACTGGAGCAAATGCACAACAATTGATGTTACCGCCTCCTCCCCCGAGATACGATAACTCGGACCGGAGAGATGCGGTACATCAAGTGATGAACCAAAGCCAGGATGGAAGGACAAATCCAGGAAATACTGGACGCAATGATTACAGAGAACATCATCAGTCTTATTGCGTGTTCACGACAGAACAGCAAGACAAGCAGAGTGTACAGCGCCGGCATATGGAAGTAAATGCAGTTATGCCGGCAGTGCCAAGGTATATGCCTTGGTCAGATCAAGAAGTAACTTGGAGCATAAAGGATCACCCCAAGATAATGCCGAGTCCGGGGTCGTATGCACTCGTGTTGGATCCAACATTTGTTGGACCAAACATTAATGTGAAATTTTCAAAGGTTCTCATTGACAATGGGAGCAGTATCAACATCATGTACAAAGATACCATGCATAAACTCGGAATATCGCAGAACATGCTGCAATCCACGAGGACCACTTTCCATGGGATAGTGCCAGGGCTTTCATGCGAACCCATTGGTAAGGTCCGAGTGGATGTGTTATTCGGCACAAGAGATAACTACAGAGCAGAAAACTTAGAGTTTGAAGTGGTGGATCTAGAGAGTTGTTATCATGCTTTGCTCGGACGGCCCGCATTGGCCAAATTCATGGGCAGCTGTCATGTAAGTTATCTAAAAATGAAGCTACCCGGACCACAAGGAGTGATAACAGTAGCAGGGGATTACAAGAAGTCAATGGAATGTGCTTCAGCCGGGTCAAATTTGGCCGAAACATTGGTTATAGCAAGAGAAAAAAGAAGGATTCAGGAGGTAGCGGCCCTCGCTCAGTCGGCACAGCTGAATATGCCGGCACTAGCCAATCCACATGGAAGTGTCTCCTTTCAGCCGACTAAAGAAACGAAGAAGTTTCAGATAGATGAGCAATTCCCAGAGCGTACTATTACTATTGGTGCAGGCCTAGATGCTAAATAGGAAAGCGAGCTCACCAACTTCCTCCGTGAGAATCGGGACATCTTTGCATGGTCAACTCAGGATCTGCAAGGTGTTCCGAGGGAGTTGGCTGAGCACTCTCTGAATGTAAGGCCAGGAGCAAGGCCGGTGAAGCAACCTCTCCGCCGCTTCGCCGAAGACAGGAGAAAAATAATAGGGGATGAAATAGCTCGGCTCCTTGCGGCCGGGTTCATCATGGAGGTGTTGTATCCGGATTGGTTGTCAAATCCGGTGCTAGTAGAAAAGAAGAAAGATGATCTGAATGTAGCCATTGTATGGCGAATGTGTATAGATTACACGAACGTGAACAAGGCGTGTCCAAAAGATCCTTTTCCATTACCTAGAATAGACCAAGTCATTGATTCGACCGCTGGTTGTGAGTTATTGTCATTTGTAGACGCGTATTCTGGTTTTCACCAGATACCATTAAATCCGGCCGATCAAATAAAGACTGCGTTTATTACCCCGTACGGGGCTTATTGCTATCGCACAATGCCATTCGGCCTGCGAAACGCAGGAGCAACATATCAGAGATGCATGCAAAAATGTTTACATGACCGGATAGGAAAAAATGTACAAGTATATGTGGATGACATGGTCATCAAAACCAAGGAAAGCAAAACGCTACTGGATGATATACGGCAGACTTTCACGAACCTGAGAAGGTTCCGAATGAAGCTTAACCCGGAAAAATGCACATTTGGCATGCCAGCAGGAAAATTACTTGGTTTTCTTGTATCTAGCCGAGGTATAGAGGCCAACCCAACGAAGATAAAGGCAGTAGAAAGAATGGAGTTGCCAAGGTGTCTAAATGACGTACAAAAGTTCACGGGATGTTTAGCCTCGCTCAGCCGGTTTGTATGTCGGCTGTGAGAGAAGGCACTACCACTCTATCAACTGATGAAGAAATCAGATAAGTTCATTTGGACTCCACAAGCAGACAGTGCATTTCATGAGTTGAAAAGGATGTTGGTCACATCACCCATTTTGGCTTCTCCATTATCAAAAGAGCCTATGTTACTCTATATAGCGGCTACCAACAGAGTAGTGAGTGCTGTAGTCGTCGTAGAACGACTCGAAAACGATAAGTCGGTACAGAGGCCGGTGTATTATTTGAGCGAGGTGTTATCCGCTTCAAAGCAAAATTACCCACATTATCAGAAGATGGCTTATGGAGTGTACATGTCGGCAAAGAAACTTAAACATTACTTCGAAGAGCACCCCATCAAAGTGATTTGTGAAGCACCCATAGCCGACATATTGAGCAATAAAGATGCAAGTGGCCGAATAGCAAAATGGGCAATTGAATTGTCACCATATGCTCCGCAATTCGATAGGAGAGATGCAATCAAATCTCAGGCGGTCGCCGACTTCTTCGTAGATTGGGCCGAGGTGCAGTATGAGCCACCATTACCAGATCCGAATTATTGGACGATGCAC
Source organism: Avena sativa (assembly GCA_916181665.1). Classification (NCBI taxonomy): domain Eukaryota; kingdom Viridiplantae; phylum Streptophyta; class Magnoliopsida; order Poales; family Poaceae; genus Avena; species Avena sativa. The sequence continues at coordinate 363,946,514 of OV702297.1, read as the reverse complement.
TTCGACGGTTCCAAACTAAGAAATGGTTTAGGGGCAGGAATAGTGTTAACCTCGCCCAAAAGAGATCAGCTGAAATATGTGCTGCAAATACATTTTGCCGCGTCAAACAACGTAGCCGAATATGAAGCACTGGTCCATGGATTGAAGGTAGCAAAAGAGATCGGTATACGCCGAATCTTATGCTATGGGGACTCAGATCTAGTAGTACAGCAAGTCTCAGGCAATTGGGACGCATTGGATGATAATATGGCTTTGTATAGATTTCATGTGCAAAAGATCAGTGGATACTTTGAAGGGTGTGAATTTCACCACATACCTCGGGCAGAAAATGATGCCGTAGACACGTTGTCAAAGCTAGGATCAACCAGGCAGTCAATTCCCCTAGGTATCGCCCTAGAGCACCTCAGTAAACCATCGATAACTCCATCACCAGAGTCCGAATCCATCTTTATTCCGACAAATTCAGCGGAAGATAATGTGCCGATGGAAATTGATCAGCAATATAACCCGGAATTCCCCAAGAGGAAGACAGCAGAGGTAAGCATAACTCTGAAGAAAGCCGAGGAAGTTATGTCGGCAGAAAACATGGAAATAGACAGTGAGACCACACCAGAGAAAGTCACACCGGTATGGGCGCAACCCATATTCTCTTTCCTTAAAGATGCGATTTTGCCGAGTAATGAGGTGTTAGCAAGACAGATAGCAAGGAGAGTTAAAGCTTATACAATCATAAATAATGTGCTATATAAAAGAAGCGTCACAAGTGTATTGCAAAGGTGTGTGAGTTCGGCAGAAGGCCAGGAGATCCTCCTAGATATACATCAAGGAGAATATGGACATCATGCCTCATCTCGTGCCTTAGTGGCCAAAGCATTCAGGCATGGGTTTTATTGGCCAACGGCGTTGAAAGAAGCCAAAGAGCTGGTTGAAAAATGCAATGGTTGTCAGAGATATGCAACCAAGATACACATGCCATCGTCCGAGTTAAAAATGATACCCATTACTTGGCCGTTTTCTGTGTGGTGCTTAGATATGGTGGGACCATTAAGCCGGCCCGAGGGGGGATGACCCACATATTGGTTATGGTGGACAAGTTCACAAAATGGATTGAAGTGAAACCAATAAAAAAATGCGATGGGCCCACAGCAGTGAAATTCCTCAAAGATATTATCTTACGATATGGGTACCCGCACAGTGTTATTACAGATAACGGAACAAACTTTGCAGAAGGAGCTTTCGCTAGATTTTGCCAAGAAAAACACATAAGATTAGATGTTGCCTCTGTGGCTCACCCAGCATCTAATGGGCAAGTGGAAAGGTCTAATGGACTAGTATTGTCCGGAATAAAACCACGACTCGTCGAACCGTTGCAAAGGTCGGCAGGATGTTGGATTGAGGAACTACCAACAGTATTATGGAGCCTCAGGACTACCCCGAACAGATCAACAGGTTATACACCATTCTTTCTGGTATACGGGGCAGAAGCCGTGCTTCCAGCCGACATAGTACATGACTCGCCAAGAGTTACTCGATATACAACTTCAGAAGTAAATGAAGTAGCTCGGCAAGATACTGTCGATCTGCTAGAAGAAGCCAGAGAGCTGGCGCTATCAAGATCAGCTATTTATCAACAGAACTTGCGATGATATCACAGCAAGAAGGTGAACCCAAGAGTGTTCAAAGAAGGGGATTTAGTTCTCCGACTGGTGCAACGCACGGCCGGCATGCATAAGCTGTCACCCCCATGGGAAGGACCATTCGTCGTGAGCAAAGCATTGCACAATGATGCCTATTACCTAATCAATGATCAATCCCCTGGAAAAAACAGGGCAGACAAAGCTAGCGAAGAAACGAAAAGGCCATGGAACGTAGCTTTACTTCGTCCATTTTACTTGTGGCAGTCATCAGTGACACATTGTAAAGTAGTATCTCAAGATCAAGTACCAATTATGTATTAAACCTCGGCATCTAGAGCAGTGACTCGAGGACTGCCATATGTTATTTCAATTTCATATTATGTATTAAACCTCGGCATCCAGAGCAGTGACTCGGGGACTACCATATGTTATTTCAATTTCATATTATGTATTAAACCTCGGCATCCAGAGCAGTGACTCGGGGCCTGCCATATGTTATTTCAATTTTATGTTGTGTTGAACCTCGGCATCCAGAGCAGTGACTCGAGAACTGCCATATGTTATTTCAATTTCATATTATGTATTAAACCTCGGCATCCAGAGCAGTGACTCGGGGACTGCCATATGTTATTTCAATTTTATGTTGTGTTGAACCTCGGCATCCAGAGCAGTGACTCGGGGACTGCCATATGTTATTTCAATTTTATGTTGTGTTGAACCTCGGCATCCAGAGCAGTGACTCGGGGACTGCCATATGTTTTTTCAATTTTATGTTGTGTTGAACCTCGGCATCCAGAGCAGTGACTCGGGGACTGCCATATGTTATTTCAATTTTATGTTGTGTTGAACCTCGGCATCCAGAGCAGTGACTCGGGGACTGGCGTATATTATTTCAATTCTATGTTATGTACTAAACCTCGGCACCTTGAGCAGCGACTCGGCAACCGTCTTATATTATTTTTGAAATTTGGTTTCCACACTAGACTTCGGCGCTATAGGCAGTGACTCGGGGACTGCCATATATTGTGCCGAAGTAGTGGTTAGCCTTTGATACAAGGAAGGTATCAAACTTCGACGCTCAAAGTAAGAACAGCTCGATCTCGTATGATATTCGAAGTCCACGCCTAGATCAATGGGCTAAACCACGGGAATACAAAGGCAAATATATATCCCAAAATCAAGAAATTGCAAGCCACCAAAGCAAAGATTCGGACGAACAAGACCACTTAACCAAAGTGGTAACAATTACGAACAAATATGTCTCAGCAGCACACGGCAAAAGAAATTCATACCATCCAGAAGACGAACAAATATTCCACGTACATCGTACACCCGGCATACCGGGGATAAGAAACGACTTAGAGGTTTTTAGCTGGAGAGGCAATAACTTGGTCAGGGGCTGGGCACTCCGAGGTAGGTGGAACTTCGGCAGAGGTTGCCTCGCCCTCCACAGACCCAGGAGCGACTTCGGAGGAAGGCCGAGGCTGCTGAGGAGCGTCAGTTTGTGCAGTCGAATGCCCAGTACCTTTGGATGAGGATCGCGCGTCGCCGCTGCCATCCGAGCTCGAACTGGAATCACCAGAAGTAGCCGAGTCATCCGCATCTTCTCCTTGATCAGCTGAGTTGTTATCCGATGCATCCTCAACTACGACCTCGTCGTCCGGGTTAGGAAGGAAACTCGAACCTTCGTTCCAGGTATGCACGTCGGCATACTCAACGAGTTGGAAGGCGCGAGCTTGCCGAAGAGCGACAAAGGTGGGGTCCTCAACCCAACGGGAACCAGTGCGCAAATTTCTCAAGATATCAAGAGAAATATCTTCATACCATGACATGATAACGGTGAGAGCCATATCAGCGCCAGCTTGTCCGGCTGATTCCCTACAGAGACTTAGTTGCCTCTCAGACGCCATTAATCTTTTGACCAGTAGTTGGACCTCATTGATATCAGGAGTCCCAGAAGTATTCGGCCAGAGAACGTGATAGGCTCGGATAGCTGCCTGCACCAAATCCCTGCCCATAATCTTCATCGGACCAACTGCAGCGCCGACAGCAACCAGGAAATCTTCCATCGAGTACTCCGAGTCTGTGTCAACAGGAACACCTCGGCGCACACGAGCACTAAGGACCGCTTTAGAGCTCACAGGCTTAGCTTCTGGAAAATGATCTGCGCAAAACACGAACGCGTCAGGGGGCAGTGGGAAAAAAGAAAAAGATAATCCGGCCGCGCTAAGAAGCTTACGATGAATATAACTCAGCATTATCTGAAGGTCTTTAGCCCAGTCAATCTTGCTCTTCTCAAAACGAGCGATCTCCTCGCTCATTCCCCGAGTTTTCAGTTCGGCAGCCTCAGGGAGCTCTTTATTTTTCTGCAATTGCAGAGCTAGCCGATTTTTCTCCTCGGAGAACTCCTGGTCAACCTTTTCTAGCTCGGACTTATGAGAGAGCTTAAGGGCCTCCACCTCGGCACGCAGGTGAGCTATTTCATCGTCCTTTTCTTTTAGCTGCGCCGAATGAGTAGCGCTTTGTTCTAAAAAATGCAGCATCACATCAGGCATGGGCGTGCAATCTTGGTGAGATGCTGCAAAGGTTTGTAACTCGGCTTTACCAAAGCCAAACGAGATAAAAGAGACTTAGCGCACATTTTAAAGAGGGAAAGGTATAAGGTAAAAGGGAAACTAACCTTCCAGGTTCTTGACTTTCTTCTCAAGACGGATGTTAAGATTATTGAGGTTACCTCTTCACCAACAAAGTGAGCCGACATCTCGCATACAAAACAATAAAAATGTCGGAGATGACGAAAAGAATTGTCGACTTACCAGCTTTTTTCACCACAGGAATAACTTTCTCATATTTTTCTTCCAATTTTTTGTGCGAGAAAAGCAATCTTTGAAATTTAGCAGTCCGCCGGTCATGTGCAACCTGAGCAATAGAGCAAACGATGAATGGATATTCAAAGCCAAAACAGATCCGAGTCAAGCAAAACTTAACCCGGATCTAGGGGGCTGGATATTCAAAGCCAAAACAGATCCGAGTCAAGCAAAACTTAACCTGGATCTAGGGGGCTGGATATTCAAAGCCAAAACAGATCCGAGTCAAGCAAAACTTAACCCGGATCTAGGGGGCTGGATATTCAAAGCCAAAACAGATTCGAGTCAAGCAAAACTTAACCCGGATCTAGGTGGCTGGATATTCAAAGCCAAAATAGATCCGAGTCAAGCAAAACTTAACCCGGATCTAGGTGGCTGGATATTCAAAGCCAAAATAGATCCGAGTCAAGCAAAACTTAACCCGGATCTAGGTGGCTGGATATTCAAAGACCAGCTAGACAAAAATCAAGCAAAGTTTAAGGCAGATCTAGTCGGATATAGGTTCGAACCCTAAAGTTAAATCGAATTAAGTAGAGCATCATAAAACTTCCAAGCGATTATTCGCTTGCAAGTTTCGGGGACTAGAGTATATATAGTAGCATCTGCAGAATTAATCAAAACTCTGTAAAACAGCAATTACCTCATTCATCTTGTTACTATCAAGGACGATCTTGGCGGCTTGATGCAAGCGGCTGCTAATGTCGGAAAGCTGAAACGGCTCACTGCTTGGATTACCCTCAAACTGATCGGCAGCATTCTAGTTATTGGCATATTCCACCAGTGAGCCGAGGCTGTTCCCACTAGCCGTCCGAGTTAGGACTTTACCCCGGACGTGCTGTGTAACCACCGCGGCCACAGGGCTTTTATGAAGAGCAAGCTCGTTACCGGCGGCCGGAGTAACGGAGGCTTTGGTGGAGGCAGTTCCTTTGCGCAGCACATCAGCGATACTCGGCTGAGAAGAGCCGACAAGACCTTTCTGGAAAGTGGAAGCCTTGGTGGCGACAGCTTTTCTTGCTTTAGAAGAGGCATCAGCAGGAGCTGATACCTCGGCAATGGGAACGGTGCCTTTAGGAGCCGGAGGGGTCACGGTCGCAGAGGGCGCCGAGATATTGACGTCCTCGGCCGGGGATGGAGTTACTATAGAAACTGCGGGGGTAGAAAGAGGCTCGGTAGAGACGCTCGGATTCACAGAGGGGGCAACTGGTTCGGTGGAAATCTCGGAGGGCCGAGTGGAATCAACGTCAACAAGAGGAGTCTCAGGCACATCGTGGCGAGGAGGCGACCGATTCGGAGCTGGAGGAGATGCAGCACGAGCAGGACTGGGAATCCTGATATCTTCAGCAGGCGGAGGAGACGGCTGCCGAGTCACACGGCTAGTCATGCTAGGACCGCCGGGCTTAACAGAAAGTAGGGCACTGCGAAAATAAAAAAAAGAAGGGCGTCAGGTTGAAAAGCAGAAAGAGAGAAAGAAGAAATACGAGCAAAAGGAACTTACCCTGCGACTCCAGGCATGGTCTTGCGCCTGGGAGGATTCGGAGCGGATTTCTTCATTCGTTTCTTGGGGGCCGCCTCTGAGGCACCAGCAGGAGCCCCACGTTTCCCCGAGGTAACAGGGGGCCGGGAAGCAATAGGCTCGGCGTCGTGAACCTGACCGGCCGTATTAGCTGGGAAAGTAGAAGCCGGAAATGCATAAGAAATGGGCATTGCGGCAACTACCTCTAGAACTTGGACCTCGTCCGAATCACCTTCCTCCTCGTGGAACGAGGTCTTGCCACGAGCACGAGCCGGAGCGAGATCCGACTTGGGGACGAACTCTTCGGAGTCCGGCTCCCCAATGTCCGGGGTATTCCGGTCCGCAGGCCACGGAAGCGACAAAACCTCGGCATCCTCATCCTTCTGCTCTGCAAACCTCTGTATGACAAGAAAGAGGATAGTTAGCGAAAACAGTTACGAAAACAATTGGAAAACAAAGCGTTAATGGTTAAGCTTACTTCGGGAGGGGGACGCTCGCGGGTGAATGGCTTCAATCCCCAAGCCCAGTCCTCAGGCATCTCCGTCTTGAAGATAGCTCGGACACGCTTAAAAATGAGATAGTTGTCCAGCTCCACGGTCGAGACTCGGTTGGGGTCAAGAGGACCGCTCATGTAGCAGAGTTTGTGCGTCCTTTTCTAGAATGGGCAGATTCGGCTACTGATGAAGGTAGCCATCAAATCCTCGCCGCGTAACCCGGCGCGGATCAGCTCCTTAAGCCGAATCTCAAAAGCCTCGGCCAAGGCGTGACTCTTCCTCGGATTATAAGTCCAATTCACCTTGGAGGGCGTACCAATGGAGAAGGCAGGGAGCCGAATCTTGTCCTCCGTTCCCGTGTTCTTGACATAGAAGAAGGACTTGTGCCACTTCTTGCACGACTCTAGCCCCGTAACACGAGGAAATACGGACTTCCTCCGAGGTGTAATGGACGCTGCTCCACATTGAGTAAGCAGTTTCTCGGAAGGGTGCAGAGACTTGTTAGGGACAACGTTAGAACGAATCTGGAAAAACTTTGACCAGACATGCACGGACGGCCATAGGCCGAAGTATCCCTCCGAGGCAGAGGTAAAAGCAGAGAGAGAGGCGATGGCATTTGCAGGAAGGTGATGCAGCTAAAGGCCGAAGTAGTCGAGAAATTCCCTAGCAAAGTCGCTAAGAGGGAGACCAAAGCCGCGCGAGAAATGCGACATGAAAACTACATACTCGCCCTCCCTAAGGTCCGGAGAGGACTCGCTGCCGGGTAAGCGACAGGAGACCTCGGCGGGAATCCTCCGAATCCGGATAAGCCACTCGATCTCGCGGCGAGTAACGGAGGAGCCCTGCCACGAGCCTCGCTCGGGCCCAGAGCCAGCATCGTCATCCTCTATCAGGGCACCGCTGAAGGAGCTAGACATGGGCTCGCCAGAGAAATCAGTGGAGGAAGAACTAGCGGCGGAGGAAAGTTTAGAACTACAGGGCCCCATCGTGATTCTACACAGAAATGGCGGCGGAGCAGCAAGGGAACCACCGCGCGAAAACGAAATGGAAACAGAGGAATCTAGAGGAAAGCCTAGGCGATGGGACCGGAAAGAACTCACCGGCGACGACGCCGGAGCTAGCGAACAAGGACGAGGCAGACGGAGCAGCACGGCGGAGTCCTCGTCGTCGGAGATTCAGATGAACGCACGGCGGCGAAGCCGCGAACGGGCGCAAAAGCGAGAGGAAGAAGAAGGGCGCGGGCGAGCGAAAAGGGGAAAGTGAATTCCCCAGCGCCGCGCCCCTCTTTATAACCGAGCCGCCTGCGAGGTAGTGGGATCGTGGGTGTGGCGGTTGACCGTGTAGATCGTGTACGCCGCACGACCGCACGTCGTTGAGCGGAACCGCACCAAGGACCACACGGTGGCAAAGGAGGTCACGATCCGCAACGGAAACGGCACACGAGGCGTCATAGCGCCGGCGTGACAGGCGCAATAGTAACTATAGCCTGTCAGTAAATACTGTAGAGGAACAAAAAACTAGAGAAACAATGATGGGGATGACACATAGGACGAGGCGTACACGAGAAGATACGATGATACCTCGAACGAGAAAGATATAACTCAGAAACAATGCAGAACGAGTGTCATGAAACTGATACGGCCCGGCCGAGGTTATCGGCGGGGCCATACCAGCTTCGGGGACTAATGTTGGGGAGGTAACCCCGGATGGGTAAAGACGGGGAAAGACGAAAGGGTGTTCCCCGTCTAGTTTCCGAGTTATAGTCTGAGTCGGCCGAATCCTATAGAGGTCGGCCGAGATAGGAAAGGGCAGGACCCTTATAGTAATGGCAAGGCATTGCCCGGCCGAGATACTGCGTAAGTCGGCCGGGTTAGCCCGAGTAATCTTGATGCAGGTGAAGGACAAACCGAGTTACGCGAGGCAGGGCCGAATGACACGAAGCTTGCAGGAGAAGGAGAAGCCTAAAGTCAAACTCTAGCCGCAGGCTAGGGAGAATCTGAGTGGAGCCAAGCACTAGGGACAAAGGCGCAGAGCGACAAAGAGGCAGAAGGAGGTCACAGAGGTGACAGTCCTGAAGCCCGAGGCGCACAGGAGGGGCCCTCTAGAACCTTGCCGTCATTAGGAGAGCGACAGGGAAAGGAGGGCGCCGAACTACTATATTGGGACAAGCATATTCCTCGAATATGCTTGCCACATCAGCCCTAAAGGAACCCAAGGCTCTCCTTTATAAGGGGAGGCTTGGACCCTGAGGGGGGATCGGCTCATTTTTCAGTACCGTTAGGCTGGTAAAGTTCTTCTTTCCTCCTTGAACACAGCTCAAGGAGCACTTGTAGCCCAAGGAAGGAGAAATAAAGATCTTTGCCTTAGTCTTCTGTGTGTAGAATCAACTGCATCTTACCTCCCCAGATCCCTCTAGCATCCATTGGCCCCATACTTTAGCCTACCCATGGCATCTGCCGTGCCACCACCACGACAGTTTTGGAGAAGATGGGGATGCTGGAGATCGCGGAATGGTTAGCAAACAAGCAACACGGGGACACAAGGTTTACCCAGGTTCAGGCCCCCGGAGGGAAAACCCTACTCCTGCTTGTCTGCTCTTGATTACAGCGGAACCGAAGGTTACAGGGGTGCGCAGATGCAATCTGGCGTGGAGGTGTGTATGCGAAAGTATGAGAGAGGAGATCTAGGTCGTGCCCTCCTAGCCTTTATATAGACTCAGGCAGGTCCCGGGCATAGACCTAGTCGGTTACAGGTTCTAGGGTTTTACCCCTTTGAATTTCCTATCTACTCTAGTCTTGCTCTCTAAGGATCCGAAAGCGTCATGGGCCTTAGCCACCCGAAAATCTTCATGGGCCGGCGTATAATTGCCGTGGGCCTTCCTTGTGCTGGACCAGGTATGCTGAGATCATGTACCCGTGGGATATAGCCATGTCACACGCCGCCGCCAAGCTTCCTGACGAGAGAAGCCCGCTCCGGCCCGGGGGGACGTTCCCGCGGCCACCCCACCGCGCGAGAGGACCAGGGAGCCTCGCCGCCGTCGACACGGACCGGGCTTCGCCCGGTCGCACCTCGTGGCAGCGGCGAGGACGGGGGGAGGGAGGAGGAGGGCGCTCGGCGGCGGGATCCAGGGGCCTCTCGGTCGCCGCGCGGGGCCGACGCGGGAGGGGGAAAGGGGTCATTTTCTTCTGACGAGGGAGGGTATCGTTCTCGCCGGCAGCGGTGGGACGAGGTCCTCATTTCACAAAAAATAAACTTGTCCCGGGGTTTCCACAATTGACCAAACATGCGAGCTTTAAGCAAATACTCCCTCCGTTTCAAAATATAAGATGTTTTAGGTTTGTAAAAAAATCTCTTAGTGTATAGATTTATCTTAAAGTTGAGTGAACCTACGTACTAAAAGAAAACGTAGATATATTTTTTTCAGAGCTAAAACATCTTGTATTTTGAAATGGAGGGAGTATTTAAATAGTACTGGCTGTACACCATCGCTACGAATAATCCTAACTCTGTTGGTCTTAATTTCATAAAAAAATTGGCCCATCGGTTTGCGTACTGATGTAAAGTGATGAGGTGGTTGCAAAATAGGATCCACGCCATGAAGCATGATTAAAGAACTACCAGTGGTATACATAATACATTTTCTCTGATCTTTTGAGTATAGCATATCTATAGTACACACTCAAAAAAAACCTATAGTGACATTTTATATTAGAACAATACACAAGATGAATTAGCGAACCGTCCTATCGTTGGCGATGCCGGCGGTCCGCTGCCTCTCCGGTGGCCCTGGGTGTTAGAGGTGTGGTGGACCATAAACCATCACCGTCTAGAGTTTTTCTTTGGAATGTTGAGGCGGAGGGCTATGCTCTGAAGTCAAAATAGGTCATCCTAGTGTTGGCGGAGGATGTGTGAAATCTGTGTGTACATCAGATCTCATGGATCCGGTCGGTTTTTGTGTTCATTGGTGTGGTTTTAGATCAATCTCTTTAAATATATGATTTTCATAATTGGTGATGCATGCTACTCTAGTGTGTTGATCCTGTGGGGAATTGTCATAACGATTTTTTGTTCTCCGTCTATTTAACAACCGGAAAGTTAAAAGATTTATTTTTGTTCTCCGTCTATTTAACAACCGGAAAGTTAAAAGATTTATTTTTGTTCTCCGTCTATTTAACAACCAGAAAGTTAAAAGATTTATTTTTGTTCTCGAATCTAGGCAAAGTTGTCTCACTTATTTTGGGACGGGGGAAGTATTGTTATTTTGGGACGGGGGAAGTATTGTTAATTGCTTAGTTAATAGTGAAATCAAATATTTCTAAAAAAGGATGATTTGCTGAAATCTCACAGAAAGCGTAGCTCAGCTCCTCATCACTGGTAATCCCGAGATACAATAGGTGCTAAATATATTAACTGAAGACCAACATTGTATATATTAACTGAAGACCAACATTGTTCACTCTTTTAACAACATGCAGCAAACTACAGGAGTACCACAACAACTAAGGACAATGTCTGGAGGTAGGCGTTTCACATACACAGAAGACCACAACACATCACAAGGCAAGTTTAAGTTCAGACGGACTAAAGTTCACACGGATGATAGGGAATTGTTCTGGAGAGCTTTGCCAAAAGCTCCCAAAAAATCACCTTCATCCAAACAACCCTAACAACAACTATCACACATCTCCACACGGCACAGAACAATGCCCGGTTGACAACATCTTCGGCCAGAACAGCTCTGAATATACAGGATCAGCTTCTCCCGAGACCCTGCACAGTCGGCTGAATCAGTACTCAGTGTCAGATCAATATGACAATGTATAGAGAAAATTATTTGTTACCTATTAGCTCTGAAATTTATTTCTTACCTATTAGCTCTGAAATTTATTTCTTTTCAATCTCTGTAGCCAAGCAGAGAAAGTGTGTTAAACATCCTCAGACAATGAGGGTGACGACGATTGACATGTGGAAGGGTAAGGATAGCAGTGGCCAATCGATGCCGAAGAGGAGCCTGGACATGGCGAGGAACTCTTCAGATTAGTGTTTCAAGTGGTAGAAAATTTACTATGTGAAAGTAAATAATGGCTGAGGAAAGTTACCCTGCAGGTTGTGAGGGCTCTAGAGATAACATAGTTAGCAAACTCATCTGTCACTAAATCTCTGAATCGGGGAAACCAGACCAATTCGTCAACGATGGCAAACCGCTCTCTATCATCAAATACTTCTAGACACGTTTCCACCACATTACTGCTATATCTTTGTTTTGAGAGCTTCACATAATTATGTCTGAAGCGGGATGCGATAATTGCCAAGTGTTCTGGATTTTTTTGTTTCAGGACATCCTGAACAATGTAATTTCTAGAAGAAAAAAGAAGAACAGAAATGGTAAGACTTTCAGCTGTGTGTATAGATCACCAGATCCCAAAACCACTTAAAAGTGGTACTAGAAGCAATAAATAATTTTGAGATAACAAAACCTTAATATGGACCGGAGGGAGTAGCAAGTTTGCTAGACAAATTTTGAAAGCAGTAATTTTTTTATCTAGATACATATGAATCTAGACAAAGTTGAGGCCATTAATATGGACCAGAGGGAGTAGCAAGTTTGCTTATCAAATATTAGCGGCTATACTAGCAGTTCTGAGATAAGATTAATTCATTGGCAGAACATGTATGGATTAAACTAATCACTACTCCCTCCTACCCATATTAGTTGAATTATATTCATCTAGATATGAATGTATCTAGTCAAGTTTTAGTGCTAGATAGTACATCCGTATCTAGACAAATTTGAGTCAACTAATATGGGTCGGAGGGAGTATTATTAAGTAAATATTATATGTGCATAACCTTACTATACAAACTAACTCCATTGCATTCACATATAAGAAATAGAGATGGATAATTCTTATGTACCCCCTCCGTCCCAAAATACATGTTTCAGATTTATCAAAATTTGAATGAATCTAGACACTATTTAGTATATAGATTCATTCCAATTTTGAAAAATCTGAGACATTTATTTTGGGACGGAGGGAGTACCAGATATGCATATGAAATAATATGAGAACACAAAGATTGAGATAAGCTTGAATTATTGGCTAAGTAATCTGCAACATCTATTTGAAAATATCAAAATGGTTCAGATTATTAAAATAAATCAGACGACAGTTTGCTGTGTTTGCATGGAATAGAATGACGGTCAGTTGGGTATCATCAAAATTCAGGATAAATAGTTACCCAAAACGATGTTGAGCAAGATCAGTGCTGCAACAAGCGACTTCTGAGAATATATTATCCCTTGCTGTCCATTCGGCATGCTCCAGACAACTTTGCAGCAGGGATAGTCCATGCGGATGAATAACAAGTGCTAAGCATTTCGTAGCAATAGCATCGAAAATGAACTGCAAATGGAATCCAAAGTGTCAACGCATGAAATAGGATGGAAACTAGAGGAATCATGGCTATGGTTGGAGGGAACAAGCAAGATAAAACAGCAAGTAAACATGCAAGATAATTTCAATATGGCCTCGTTCTCGGTTCTTGCAGTAACATTTTTTAGGCAATTCTCGCAGTAACATTCAAGAGATGATTTATAAACTGTTAAGAGGATGCTGCATTAATAAAACAAAGATTTTTAAAACACGGATAAAATACCATGCAATTTAGACTAGGAACCAAAACAAATCAATAATATGCATCCAAACTATTGTTTACCTAGAATTCCTTGTTTATAAATTAATATCCAGGCATCTTGATTGGGTCGACTTTTACACTGAAATTAAAAAGGCACCTATGTACATGAGAGATAAAGCAAAGAACATGTTATATTCTCTTGCTAGTCCGGAAAAATGGCCACCTAACCTTGCCTAGCAAGGACATGCATTACTAGCGATCAAAATCTTGTTGTACTAAAAGATTGAACACATGGCCATGGACAATAGCCTAACTTTGCTCTCCAATGTGGGCAAGGTTCAAATTCTGTGTGATGTTAATAAGGACCACTGAATAGTGCTTTGCATAGTCATTTTTTCACGTTAATTTAAGCAGTCATTATAGTTTTAGAAGATAAAATCTTACCCTTTCATCAGGGTAAATGAATAGAACACATTACCTTTGCCCCAAACTACATTAATGTGAGCACACAATTGATTTTCCGAATAAAAATTTATCATATTAACTTGTGTGTGTAACATACTCCTGCACCGACTGACTGTTGAAAAGGGTATACTCGCCTTAAAAGATCGAAGGCCAACAATGCAATGTTTTATCATTTGTGCACCCACAAGAAGAGAGAAAAAACTTTCTGGTAGGATGTAATATACACATTGCTAAATTATATATAAACACAATAATAGCAAAAACATATCTTAGCTCTGGACTCATAAGCAACCACGAAATCTTGCAAAGAGATAGCACATCACAATCTCACATTGGCATCAATGTCTGCACCAATTATAATCTGGACGGAGGAGGAGGAGGAGGAGAAAGGAAGTACCTCAGCAAAATAGGGATCAGGAACACACTGTACGAAGGCCTGCAGCACCTTGAGTCTACTGGAATCCCAAGTCACGAGACGATCCATGATCGAGGGAGTCATCCATGGCGTGATGGCATTTCTGAGATGCTGCAGCGACCTCTCGCATCTGCAAGACCTGATCATGCCCACCACTTCATCTGACCTGAAAGATATCAAACAGACAAATCCGGTAGCACCTCGCGGATTGGTGAGAAGAAAAGAAACAAAACAATGAGGGGAAACGGGCTGGTGTAAGGAACATGCCTCGCTGCACAAATCTTGAAAAACCTCTTGTGTTCTCGCGTGATGCTGTCGACGATCGATTCCTGGAGCCCGTCGCTGCATCTTTCGAGGACGAGGCCGAGCAGGCGCGTCCCGTGGCTGCTCTCGATGAGATGGACGGCCTGCTTGATGATCAGCTGGGCAATGGTGCCCGCGGCCTCAGGGCGTCCCCCGAACAGCGTGTCGAGCACCTGTTGCTCGTTCCTGCAGAGGTACTGGACGCAGGCCTCGGCCAGCTGCGTGTTGGCTGCCGCCGCGCCGCCGCGCCCAGGGCACGGCGCGTACGCCGCGTCGTCGGGGGGAGCTCTAGGCCAGGTGGCGCGCGGGGGGACAGATCCCCCGCCGCGGAAGCTCTGGAGGGCAGGGCCCTGGTAGCGGCCGCGGTGATCGGACCCGAATCGCCAGTCGTCGAGCAGCTTGGGGTCGCCGGGCATCCCATATGCCGGCGGCGAGAACGGCGGCGGCGGCAGCATGCGCGGCGGGAGCACCGGCGGTTGCGGCGGCCCGTACAGGTACCGGTGCTGGCTGCTAGGGTGCACAAGAAGCATCGGAAGTGGAAGCAGTCCGTCCGCCGGCTCCTCCGACTCCTCCTCTTCCCCTTGGCGCCGCCCCTCCTCGGCCTCGGCATCCAGGCACTCGCTGAAGCCGAGCCGCGCTACCTCCCTGGCGATGTCCTCGAACAGCATCTCGTCCTCGTCGGAGAGGCGCCTCTCCTCCGCCTCCGCGGCCGCGGCCGCCGCCTCCAAAGCCATCCTCCCTGCCGTTCCTTGGCAAGAAACCCCCAAGAACCTTCGACTTGGAGCAGGGACGAGCGAAAAAGGCCCCGCCTTTGAGCGCGGACGGGAATTGCAAACGGGGGATCGGGCTGTGGGGGATTGCCTTCCTTAATCTGAGACGGAATTTTTTTTATTCCCCCGGATTGCTTGCTTCCTTGGAGAAGGAGGAGGGAAGGGGCGGAGCAGAGAGAGAGAGAGAAAGCCGCGGGTGGGTTTTGTGCGTCGGGATCCGTGGGGTTTAGCTCATTTTCCTTTTTTTTTACTTGGACGGATGGACGGAGTAGAGTTGGTTCGTTCAGTTCGTTGTGGCGTTGGCGCAATGTGACCTCGGGTGAGCCCGAAGAGACCGCTGCGTGCACGGGCGTGTGGGTCCAAGAGGGCGTGGTACTGGTACCTGGCGGTAAGTGAGGTTGAATGCGAGCAGCCGTTGTTGCTTTGGTACCGTAGTAGATTTTGTGGGTCTTATTTTTTAGTTATTCAGGTGGAGTGGTACTGCGGTAGGGCATTTGTGTTGCTCGTGCGATTGAAAACAAATGGTCCGCCTTTACCGTTTAAATCTGTTTTCGAGGAGATATACGAAGAGTAAGATTTTTGTTTATGTACTATAGATTGTAATATTATGTTGAGAAATTTATTTTCTTCTTTGAGGACACACATATTATACAAATAAAAAATAAAATCAAAGATTGAAGCATAAAAAATTAGATTGCCCTTGCTACCCTTTCGAGCTTATCCTATAGAAAAGTACACGGTATCTTGCTAGAGAAGGCGTATATGCAAACTTGTATTTTTTTTCCGTTCTAAGAAAAGTTCAATTATATAAATGTAGTACATTAAGAGATTGTCTATTTAGTCTAAGATCTGCGCCGAATCTACCGTTGTCCGGACACATAAGACGTATTTGATGCAAAAAAAGCGTGGTAGGTGGGCTCGTAGAAAAGTTGGTATAAGAAACAAAAGGATATCTTTTACATTTAGTAGCTGTTTGGCAATTTACGCAGGAGCAAAGCTAGAAAAAATAGCGCCTAATGTGCGACAAAACGTACCACTAATGTATATGCGTAAAGCGCGCATGAGCTGGATACGGTTGGTATTAATTAACACTTTTGCAATGCATATTTTAGCAAACTTGCAAAAATAAAAAACAATAATTGTCGTACCATTTAATACTAAATCGCCAATGGAGATTTCCTATGCTCCTTCGTGAATACTTAAAACAAGATTCGTGCCCTATACTAACCTTGAATCCAATATTTTTGTTTTATCTTATCTTGTAGCTTCAGTCTGATATCCTCTTCCTATCTGTCAGATCAGGAAGCTCATTTAAATTTACCTCTCTTGGAGCCGAAGGCAATGGTAAAGGACAACCACAAGTAGAACGTTTAAGGCTTGGTCGACCTTCATGGTCAGGATCATTGGTTGTGAAGTAGTTTTTTTTCAAATTTGAGAAATGGTCCATTGATTTTTTATTACTGCCTGTCAAATTAGCAACATATCCCTATACAGTAATATACGTATGAAATTATGATACAATATTGTAACATCTTAGCATTAGAGCTTAGAAATAAGCTGAGATCATGTGTGTGCATTGCATTCATGCATACAAAGTCTTAATAATTTTCACGCTTTTGATTAAAACTTATCAAAATGATTGAAGCTTCTATCAATTTGATGGAACTGAAGTAAATCATCAAGTTGATTGCGATAAGTCTCAATACGACCTTTGCTAAAACCTTATTTTGAGTAAAGATAGTTTGATCTATAGGTAGATCAAATGGAATAAAACTAAACCACAACACATTATTTCATGATTAATACCAGATATTTTAGAGATCATATCATGGTATTCTTTACTACAACTCATGAATACCAAATCAAGTGTATAACCCAAGTAAAGAAACTCAATAACTAAACATTGATAAATATGCTTACCATAGTTATTCCTACAATGAGCATCATGGTAGTTCCTAAACACTAACTTCTTATCACAAATAATGTAGGAAGAAAGATAAGTCAAGCCTATTCATCACATATACTTATTAACATATTTAAAAATGCCATTCCTATTTAAACAAGTCCTATTGTCAGTTGTTCATCAATGTTGAGTGATAAATTCTTGACCTAGCAATTCTTTAACCTTTAGCCTTTTACTTGCTATATAGTCCTTTTCTAAAGTCCTAAAGTAAATTAATAATAAGAAGGAACTAGTTATGGGAGAGTGTGCCATCATCATTGGGATGATATCCTTAGTGGGGATCAAACCATTTAATATTGGAGGAGTTAACTCAGTTAACTAGAAGAAGCATCTAAACCTAAGAGTTAAGCTAATAATAAAGAAGTTATAAGAAAGCTAGTAATGATAGTGTATCAAAGAATAATCTTGTTAAGCTAAGTAGGTACAACCATAAGATAAGCTTCATTAGCAAGATAAACCATATAAGAGAGATGGTGCAGTACAAATCTACTACTTAGTTGAGTAAAGATCTTGACTAGGTGTTGAAGAGTTGATATTCATATTCCAAGACAGGCTAAACCTTAGTCAATAAGTACTCTAGCTTGATCATGAGAAGTCAAGTGTGACACCCCCAGGATCAGGGCTAAACAAATCCCAGACCTCTGTCTGACATAAGCTTAACCTTGAGCTCGCGGATATCTAGTGGAGAATCGGTAACACGGCAGTGACCCTACGACACAAAATTTATTACAGCAAGCTCATAACTGATCGAAGAGCCAAATTATTACAAGCAGAGGTCACTGACCACAAACATCAAACAACGGAAAGGCAAATTATGCTATTAAGTATAGCGAACTTAACAAATGGCCTAAGAGGACTAAAGCATAACGATGACGTCTCAGCCCATAGATTCCAAGCTGCCAGCCGGGAACCCCAAGCTACTTGTCGGTGTCGATGTAGTACGGATCTCGTCTTCAGGTGAACAATTACTCTGCTACAAAAGTATCATCAAAGCAAGGGTGAGTACAGGGTGTACTCCGCAAGACTTATAGCTGGTGGAGTTGTTTTGCATAAAGCCATCTTTGTTTATAAAACAAGAGGGAGAGGAAGCTCGTCTAATCAGAGTATTTTAAAAGGGGATAAGAGAGCGACGTCTCCAAAATATTGATCATCATCTTTTGATATCCACCAAATAATCATCATTTGAACCCTATCTAGGATCACCCCCTCGTACCCATGAGGAAGCATCCTTAAGCACACGTTGAACTGCCAAGTTTTACGAGTAGGTTCAAGTTCTCTATGATCATCACGTACATTCCCAAGTCGTCCATAACCGCGGACACGGCTTTTTGAAAATATTATTACCCTGCAGGGGTGTATAACTTTACCCACACGTACTAACCTTCTCTTATTGCCACAATGATTATCCCTCTTCCTTGGAAGGCCGACAGAGGGTGGTTAGACACGACCTTTACCTTGCTTTCGCCGAGACCATGAGTCACGCCCTAAGGATGGTTCGTAACGGGTCAAATCCCGAAGCCGGTCCCTAGAGATGTGAGGCGAGGTGGGTTTACCAGGGGCGCTATCAACCCCAAGCAACTCGGTCCATGCTTCCCTACCTATTATAAATGCACCTTCACCCGACAAATCTTTCAAAAGGTTTTCTATGCATATGCCTGAACTATGTGACTCATGGAATCTACTAGGCAAGTTAGTTGCTCGTGAGGTTGTC
The DNA here is from genome assembly GCA_916181665.1 of Avena sativa. NCBI lineage: Eukaryota > Viridiplantae > Streptophyta > Magnoliopsida > Poales > Poaceae > Avena > Avena sativa. The sequence goes on along the minus strand of OV702297.1, from coordinate 363,927,740 downwards.
CAGGCCCCGTGTGTTTGTACGCTCGTCTTGGTTCAAGAGGCAAGAACTCGGGTCCTAGTGGTGGCGAGCATGGGATTACAAAAACCACATCCCATCGTGGCCTCCCATACAAGCCTTAGCATGTTTAATCTCATATCACTTCTGATCTCATCTCATCACATTCTCCTGTCATACTATATTCTCTGCATCTGATACATCATCTGGATGAACCAGCACTGACAACTATGCATGGCTAAGCAGAACATAGATATAAGCTCTAGCAGTGCACACAAGCCAAACCTAGTTATGCTAGGAGCAGTGCATCAGGTAATATAAGCTCAAAGGGATTAATACAATAGATAGGATATTCTATCTATTGATAAAAGACCACAATAGAATCGTATGCATCATGGCAGGAATTGAAATGCTTTCGAAATCATAGGATTATATCATGGTGGGGCTATGCATGCGTTTGCATGTTGATAACCAATAAGCAGAGCTTCGGACATCTGATACTTGACTTGGTTATAGTTGGTCAAGTATTGTTCTTCGATCTTCGACGGTGTTGACCTTGGTCTTGGATCTCGATCTCGTATTCTACCGAGGAAGAACCAACCACCGGAAAGAAAGGAAACGATCAACACATGGCATCGATGCAATTCTCAAAAGCAAGGATGATGATATGAAAAGTTGAATTGTACTTAAATGTAACCCTAAGACATGCTCGGCAGTTTAAACGGGGTTCCGAGCGGCACAAACCCTAATTTGGGGAAACTCTGGAATCACTTGTGAGGGGTTACTATGTTCTTCTAACTATACCTATCATTTAGGTTGCTTATCAATGCATTACAATTGCTTAAATAGGTAGATCTCATTTTTCTGAACATTTTGATATATTATACATATTTTTCTGACTTATAATTAATTAGATATGAACTTTACAAGTTTTATTCATTTTCTGAAATTATTAAACCAATTTAAATTGATTTATTGTGTCATTATGACTTCAGCACAGGGGTGGGAGTCGTTTTTTACTGGGCAACACCTACCCACAGTGGCTGACGGAGGGGCCCTGGGCCACCTCAATTGCCATGCGGGCGGAACGGGACCCACCCTAGTTTGACCAGAGCTAACCCGCGCGCTCTGGCGTCACGGTGACGTCAACCCGACGTCACCCGACGGCGATCCTCCCAGACGGTGATGGGTACGGTTCTAGGGGGCAAATCAAGAAGCGTGAGTGGGCGCGTTCGACGCGGCTCGTCGGGGGCGGACCAGAAAGTGGCGGCTTCGCCCCTATTTGGTCGTCGAAGTGAGGAGGGCGACGGTAACTGGCGGCGGTGTGCGGCGGTGCGTGATGGGAGCACGACAGAGAAGAGGAGGGGGCATGGGGTGGTGCCTGAGGACCGCATGCTCACCAGAAGCACGAAGACGCGGTCGGCGAAGCAAGGTGCAGCCGAGAACAATGGTGGAGGCGGTGGCCGGAGTTGGAGCAGACAGTGACCATGGCGTTGATTCCTAGCGTGCGGGGTCAATTCATTCATCGAGGGAGCTCAAATAGTCGAGGCGTGGCTCAACACAACATCAGCGAGGCTCGGGGAGGCTCAGAACGGTGGCGAACGGCGGGGCCTGAAGCTAGGGTTTTGCCAGGGGAGGAAACAAGAGAGAGAGATGCACATGGGAGAGTGGGAGGTAGAGGGGAAGAGGACTACGTCATAGGGCGACCTTATCCTCGTCCAGAGGGCGGTGGCGAAGATCACGACACGGGCGGACGGCAACGGCGGCTCCACCGAGCTGCTTGACGCGAGGAGGAAGACGACGGATAGGAGAAACAAAGGGGTATCGAGCCTGGGCTTAGATGGGCTGCTGGGCCGCAAGCTACTTCACACGAGCGGCAGAAACGAGGGGGGGAGAGATGGGCTCGGCCCAGCTAGGTTAGAGAACCTGTTTTGTTTTACAAAAGTTTTTATCTTTTTCTGTTTTCTCTTTTCCATTTATAAAACCATTTCAAATTTGTTTTAGAGTATTTCAAAAAATACAAGAAGGTTTTACAAAATATATCAAATATTGCAGGAGCCCTTTTTAGTCCATTTGGGCTCCACTTTTTTGGGTTTTCAAAATAACGAAACCATTTGAATGGATTTCAAAGAGAGGGGAGAATTAGGGTTTTAGGGTTTTATATTATTTTCTTGAATGCAAATTTTAAGACATGATGCTCATGATGCACAAACAAACCCTAAATAATGATTAACTAAAAACTGGGGTGTTACAGCTCTATCCCCCTTACGAGAATCCCGACCCGAGATTTCATAGGTAGGAAGAGAGATAGAGAGAAATAAACATGGCCACTCTAAAGATAAGAGGGAAACTGATACGTCGAAAACGTGTCTATAATTTTTGATGTTCCATGCTTGTTTAGTATCTACTTTGCTTTGCTTTGTCTACACTTTGAGGTGTTTTTATATGTTTTCTGGTACTAACCTATTAACAAGATGCCACAGTGTCAGTTGCATGTTTTCTTCTATTTTTGGTTCCAGAAAAGCAGAAAATCAATATTCTTGGAATTGGACGGGACAAAAGCCAAAGTCAATATTTTACCGTGGGGAACACAGAGCCAGAGTACGAGACAGAGGGGAGGAACCAGGGGGCCACACCCCCTGGCGGCACGGGCTAGGGTTAGCCACGCCTGGGGGTGTGACCACCATGGCCGCCCCTGTCTCACCTCTTAGCCTATAAAGACCCCCCGATGCCAAAACCCTAAGCAGTCGATCAATATTCCACGAAATCGTCTGTAGCCGCCGCCACCATCGTCCCTAATCGGGGGATCTGAAGCTCTTCCTGGCACCCTGCCGAAGGGGAGATTATCCCGGAGGCCTTCTTCTTCATCATGCCAGCCTCCGGTATGAAGCGTGAGTAGTTTCACCTTGAACTACAGGTCCATGTAGTAGCTAGATGGTTGTATCTCCTCCTTTGTGCTACCATGTTTAGATCTTGTGATCTCTGTTCATGATCAAGATCCTATAAAAAAGTACATGATGTCTTACCAGAGAAGGCATATATGCAAGCTTGTATTTTTTTCCGTTCTAAGAAAAGTTGAAATATATAAATGTAGTACATTAAGAGATTGTCTATTTAGTCTAAGATCCGCGCCGAATCTATCGTTGTCCGGACACATAGAGCATGTTTGATTGCAAAAAACATGGTAGGTGGGCTCGTAGAAAAGTTGGTATAAGAAACAAAAGGATATCTTTTACATTTAGTAGCTGTTTAGCAATCTACACAGGAGCGAGGCTAGAGAAAATATCGCCTAATGTGCGACAAAACGTACCACTAATGTGTATGCGTAAAGCGCACATGAGCTGGATACGGTTGGTATTAATTAACACTTTTGTAATGCATATTTTAGCAAACTCACAAAAATAAGAAACAATAATTATCGTACCATTTAGTACTAAATTGCCAATGGAGATTTTCTATACTCCTCTGTGGATAATTAAAACCAAATCGTGGCCTATACTAACCTTGAATCCATTATTCTTGTTTTATCTCATCTTGTAGCTTGAGTCTAATATCCTCTTCCTATCTATCAGGTCAGGAAGCTTATTTAAATTTACCTCTCTCGGACCTTAAGGCAATGGTAAAGGACAACCATGAGTAGAACGTTTAAGGCTTGATCGACCTTCATGGTCTGGATCATTGTTTGTGGAGTAGTTTTTTTCAAATTTAAAAAATGATCCATTGATTTTTTTATTATCGCCTGTCAAATTAGCAACATATCCCTATATAGTAATATACGTATAAAATTACGATATGATGTTGTAACATCTCAGCATTACAATCTAGAAATAAGCTGAGATCATGTGTGTATTGCATTCATGCATAGAAACCATGAATAATTTTTACGCTTTTGATTAAAACTTGTCAAAATGATTGTAGCTTCTATCAATTTGATGGAACTGAAGTAAATCATCAAGTTGATTGCGATAAGTCTCAATATGACCTTTGCTAAAAACTTATTTTGGGTAAATATAGTTTGATCTATAGGTAGATCAAATGTAATAAAACTAAACCACAACACATTATTTAATGATTAATACTAGATCTTTTAGAGATCATATCATGGTATTCTTTACTACAACTCATGAATACCAAATCAAGTGTATAACCCAAGTAAAGAAACTCAATAACTAAACCTTGATAAATATGCTTACCATAGTTATTCCTACCATGAGCATCATGGTAGTTCATGAACACTACCTTCTTATCACAAATAAAGTAGGAAGAAAGATAAGTCAAGCCTATTCATCACATATACTTATTAACATATTAAAAATGCCATTCCTATTTAAACAAGTCCTATTGTCAGTTGTTCATCAATGTTGGGTGATAAATTCTTGACCTAGCAATTCTTTAACCTTTAGCATTTTACTTGTTATATAGTCCTTTTCTAAAGTCCTAAAGTAAATTAATAATAAGAAGGAACTAGATATGGTAGGGTATGCCATCATCATTGGGATGATATCCTTAGTGGGGATCAAACCATTTAATACTGGAGGAGTTAACTCATTCTTGAGTTTACTAGAAGAAGCATCTAACCTAAGAGTTAAGCTAATAATAAAGAAGTTATAAGAAACCTAGTAATGATAGTGTATCAAAGAATAATCTTGTTAAGCCAAGTAGGTACAACCATAAGATAAGCTTCATTAGCAATATAAACCATATAAGAGAGTTGGTGTAGTACAAATCTACTACTTAGTTGAGTAAAGATCTTGACTAGGTGTTGAAGAGTTGATATTCGTATTCCAAGACAGGCTAAACCTTAGTCAATATGTACTCTAGCTTGATCATGAGAAGTCAAGCTAGTGTATGATGAAGTATAGAATCTGAGTTACATTGAATGGAGTAGATGGAAAAATGGTAATGTGGTATAGTGCCATATAAGTGATATCACTTGTGGTATAGTGCGGAGTGTAATCTTGCAAGCCTTGGTAGTAGGTGAAAGAAGAATGTTAAGGGTGTTGATTAAAGAAGTTAGAAATAAGCAAATGAATGAATTCATCAAGGGTAACTAAGAAATGGAAGTTATACTAGAGGAAGAATGGAGAATAAGTATTGTTGAAGTAACATGGCCATGTCATCATATGATGATGGATATGGTGGAGACACATGATTAGCTTATTTAGGAAGATATGTTCCTTGTAAATAAGATGAGAGATTTATATAGAGTATATCTAGGTAAGGAATTCCTTAACTAAAGCCAAGCTTAGTGAAATATTGAATAGAGGAATTCCTGATAAACCCTTAACCAAGCCTATGTCAAGCTATATCAAATTCCATGTCTAGATCACCCCTCTAAACCCTAAAAAATTGTCACATGGTAAATGAACTACATTTATCATATAAGTAATGCTCACTATCAACCATTATATGATAACTTGTCACTAGGAATCAACCACACTAACTAAGGAAGAAAATATTTAGAATAAGTGATAATCCTTGGTTGTTTAAGTAGATCAAGTAATTTTGCTCCTACTTAGTATCATTGCAGAAAGGTATATAGATGAAGCCTAATATTATTCCATGTTCGTTATAATTTCAATAATAAAATCACTTACTATCCTTAGAAACCACAAGGGTATTTTCAAAGGATAATTTAAAACCCTAAAGTGAAGGGGATCTAAATAGTTGAATCTCAATATTGAACAACTCCAATAGTTAGATTCATTATGGTAGAATGCCAAGTATAAAAAGGATTTAAAGTCTAACATTAGTCTTTACAAACACTTTAAAGTTCCACTAATCCAGATAGAAATAAAAACACATTTGGATAATTCTCTAAGTAATAAGCAAATACCTAAAAACCTAACTCTTGCTTGTTTTAGTTAGTAAAACATCCTCTCATATAATTATTGTCACATCCCAAGATTTTCCAAATCTTGTAATGTGAAAAATAAAATAAACAAAATAAAAAATTTGTTGAAAATCAGGGTGAAAAGAAACTTTTGTTTCTAAAAGGAAACTTAAAATCCCATCTTGAACAAACTTTGGTTAAAGTTTGAATTCAACAAATCCAAATCAAGTGAAATGCATTCCCCAATGAATGTATCTGGAAATTTAAACATTTGGAAAATAAATCCAAAACCCTAGACCCTAATGGAAGAAAATCATTTCCAAGTTATCTTCAAATCCATGGATTTGATCCATACCAAAAATTGATCAACAAATATTCACAAAGGATCAAGAAAGACCATAGAAATTAGTTTCACTCAAATTGGAACCATAAATAAAATCTTATGAATATAATAAGATAAGGAAATTGAATTTCCAAAGCTAATAAAACCCTTACCAAAAACCCATACCAATTGGTGAACAAATAATCCTAAAGGGATTTAAAAAGATAAACAATTAATAAAGGAAGTTTTTATAATTGGAATTACTATTTGGGAATCTTTTAATAAAAGATTTTGTTTTCAAATGAAAAGGTGGATTTATAAATAAAGATTATATTTTAAAGAGCCAAGTTAATTTTGGCCAAGCTTTTATAATAAAATATTTTGTTTTGATAAAATGAGTAAAGGTTATTTAAATAAAATAAGAAGGATGTAATATCCAAATTTTATTTAAGTAAAGGCTTTTCCCATTTTAAATAAACACTAAAACTTATTTACTTATTTTAAATAAGTTTTCCAAGTATTTTATTACTACTTTGAAATCTTTTTATAAAAGGTTTTGGTATTCAAAATGAAAAGAAATATTTTAAATAAAGATTATTTTATAAAGCCAAATTAAACCTTGGCCAAGACTTTGAAACAAAAGGTTTTGCTTTGATTAAAAATAGTAGAGGTTTATTTAAAATAAAAAGGATTTAAATATCCAAGTTTTATTAATAAAGGTTTTACTATTTTCAAAACATCAAAACTTATTTATTCTTTTAAAAATAAGTTTTCCAAGTATTTTGTTTCCTCAAGTAAAACCTACTGAAGTGTTTTGGGTTTTATTTTAGTTTTCAAAATAAAGAATTTATTAAAACAAATCTTATTTGAATAAGGCCCATTTTATTTAATTGTTAATGGACCAAAAATAAAGATGTTATTTTGTTTTAAACAAGTTTTCCAAGTATCTTATATTTTCAAATAAAACCTACTGATTTGGTTTTGAAAATATTTGGTTTTCAAATGGAAATTTTATTAATTAAATCAAACCCTATTTTATTAAATAAAAAAGGTCCTTTTATTTAAATAATAAATGGATCCTAAAATAAATAAAAATATTAAATTATTTTGAGATTTGGATTATGTTGATAAACATAACCAAATTCAAAGTACAAAGTTGAGTGATTGTTTGAATTGTTTGAATGGTTTGATTGCTTGAATAATTGATTGAAAATTCAAAACAGAAAAATAGTAATAGAAAAGGAAAAAGATTTTAGACAGAAAAAAAAATAGAGCAAACGACCTGGCCCAGCTGTCCTAGCCCAACAGCCCACCTAGCCCAGCTCCCTCTTCCCCGAAGCATTCTTTTCTCACTCATAAACTTACCCGCACAGAGAGTGACAACTGGACCCCACCCCACTCCCTTTCTTTCACTGCCAAGCGGACCCACTCGCCTGTTCATCGTTTTCACCCTCTCCCGAACCGTTTTTCCTCACCGCTGAAACAGCCCGCAAAGCCACTGACTGGTGGACCTCCTCCTCACGCTTTTTCCCACTGACGCAACGGACCCACTTTCCCTGTTCATCCTCCTCACCCGCCACTGACCACGCCGGCTGTTACTGCCGATGAATGCACGCTTAAATTCACGGCATTGATGCGCCTTCACCCTGCCTTGACCATGCTCGATAAAACGCCAGCGTTCCCTCCTCCTTTCCCCTCTGTCACCACACCTCATCTCGCCACCAGGCCGCTCCAATTTCTCCCCGAGCCGCTCTGTCTCCGATGACTTCCCAGGCCGATTCCAGCAGCCCCTCGCCCCCTCCTGCCTCCTCGAGCACGCTGCTGTGATCAGCATCCCCCAGCGGAACTTTCTGCAGTCGCAGCTCGCTCGCGTGTGTCCTTGAGCGTCGACAACATCTACCCCGAGCCAGCGCCGCGGTCTGCTCCAACTACGGTGATGTTCCCGGTAAAACCAGACCTCCCCTCTCTTCCCCGTGGACACGATGATGATGGCCATGCTCTTGCGAATCTAACAGTGCCTCCCGTTTGTCCTAGGGTGCCCCCTATCCTCGCCCTCGACAAGCTCCGAGCGCCGCCGTGTCTGCTTCTTCTCCGGCGACGTTTCCTGGTAAGAGCCAACCACCCCGAGCCCTCTCGTTCACGCTCACAGCTCCGCCATGATCTCCTACGTCTAACCCTTCCCTTGGTCCGTCTTCTCTTGATCTGTAGCGTCGTCTTCGACCGTGGACAGAGCCGTCCGATGCCAGCCCTAACTCCGGCGAGCAATCAAGGATAGCCCCGTGTGCCCCTTCACCAACCAGTACCAGGTTCAGCATCAGCAAGCGTCAACGATTCCGATGAGCACCTTTTCCTCCTCCCTCGCTTCCTATTTCACCGGCGCCGCCACCGTCTGGTCGCTCCGCCGCCAGCAGCCGCCGCCGATCTTTGGCAAGCGTGCTGATAGTCGTCCGATCCAGATCGTAGGGACGTGATAGATTCATTTAACTGAAAGGGTACGCTAGATCTGAGCCATGCGATATCACTTAGATCCAACGGCCTGCATCGCTTGATCCGGCCGAAGCGGTACCGATGAATAGAAACGCGCCGCGTGTCACCTATTTGGTTTAAAAACAGATTTGAAAACAGAATTATTTGCAAACTTCAAACCCTTGTAACTTTGGATCCACACGTCCAAAAATTGCAAATTTTATGTCGTTGGAATCAGTGGAACAAGCCCTAACCAACCCTGCCCTTAGTTTAGCAAATAGTATCTGTTAGTTTGCTTGTTTTTGCAGATTCTTTTGTGAGCTAGTTTAGCTTAGAAAAATTGTTTAAAAATGCTTTTAGGGTTAAAACCTTTGAAAAATGGTTTGTTGTGACCTTATTGACCCTAGGAACCAACCCATGTTTTGGAAAATAAATTTGGAAAAGTTTAGAATGGATTAATTGGTTTAGTTCATTTCTAGCTAAATAAAACTATTGATTTGTTTATGAAAATGGTTTTGAATGGAAAACTTTGGAGGAAATGGTGTATTTTGAACCTACTAACATTGGGAACCACTTTGTGGACTCAAAAAATGTATTTGGTGAAGGAAAAGAATGATTCTTTGATTTAAAACCATTTCTAGTCAAATAGAAATGTGATTTATTTATTAAAAATGGTTTTGGAAGAAAACCTTTGGAAAATGTTTTATTTTAAACTCTCTGACCCCCAAAACCAAGTTTTGTGATTTGAAAACATATTTGGTGAACCCTATAGGCTAATGCCTTAGTAAAAATATTTCTACACCACATAAAATGATACTTTGTTTTGAAAATGGTTTTATAGTGAAACCTTTTGCAAATGATTTTGCCACTTGACAAAATGACCATTAGATGTACCCAAATGTCTATGACCCACTAGGAACCACTTTTTCAAACAAAACAAAGCTTGGCATGCTTGCATGCATTACTTTGACTTTGTTATTTTATGTGTGTTGTTTTGCTTGATTGGTAGATTGAGTTTGTGCCTTGTTTGATTGGATTGTAGTGACTTGAAGAGTGTGATTGTTGCAAGGACAAGGAGTGAACTTATACCCTCTACCAAAAAGGCAAGTGATGCTTCATATCTTTTGTCCCATTACTTTCACTATGCATTAGTGTTTTTGCTAAGTAAATCTTGCATGGATTTTATTTTGATAAGTATAGACTATGCTATGGGAAAACCTAGTAGATGAAACCTTAGTAGCAATTTCCTAAGTTAATATTCCTATTACTTTCATGCTTAGCTTAGCTAATAGAAAACAAGGGTGGAATATATGTTCTTGCTATGGAAAATTTCTAAGTCTGTGGACTTATGTTTTGTTTAATAAAACAACTAAGTGAATGAATCACCTGGGTGGAATGGAAGGAATGGCTTGTGTTGAGTGGTTCACAAGGCCAAGGACTTGGCTTGTGTATCTCACTTGTGGATGGCCACCCAAGAACAAAGAGATTTGAGATGTCAAATGTTGAGAAGCTTCAAGTGCAGCCACTTGGCAATATGGGCTCTGCCTGGATCATAGGTTGCAATAACTTAGCCAAATGGACAGTTGGTGGTAGGGGAATGATAGGTTGGAACGCGTCCATGTTGGTCTAAGGGAAGGCTTCTGAAAGATCTTGTCTTGGTGAAACCAAGTCTTGTGGGGAAAGTGCACCACCTCTGCAGAGTGTAAAATCTAAGTACTTAGCCATGTCCCTGGTAAAGGACAATTTGAGCATCAAGACATGGAAGCTATCAAGAATCTCCTCATCCCAATTTCTAAGTAAAAACTTGTGGTTGAACAAGGGTTAAAAGGATCTTTAGTCTTTGATTGGTAGATGCCCTGAGTGGATCTTCAGTCTTTGATTGGTAGATGCCTTGGGTGATTTGTGCCAAACAAAAACTTAGTGTTTTCAAATGATAAGGAAAATCTATTTTGAGCAATGCCAGCCTCAACTCCACTTAGCCAAATGCATATAGATGATAGACTCCACTATACTACCATAGTATCACTTGCCAATACAATTCAAATGTATTGACCCTTTATGGCTGTAACTTGTATGTTGCAGGTTTGATTGTTTTAGTGAAGATTGATTGACTAGGATTACAAAGTCTACAACCAACATCTGCCTGTGGCACTTTGAAGATGAAGGACCTAATGCTTATAGTTATTCCGCTGCAATGTATTGTAATAGCCAAATGAGCTATGTAAGGATGTAATAAAATTTATGTTATTCCTGGTTATAAAGTTGTATTATGACCTTTGTTTCTTGATATTACATCTTAACTGTGGATGCTAGCTAATGATCCAGGGACTAGCATTGCAATCACAGGGATCTTTTCCTTTACAAAGGAGGGATCTTACAATTATGCATTATAAATATACCAAAAACATTATGGAATCCAAATAATTATATGGGATCTCTATAGTATTCAAAATATCCTATGAAAACATTAAACATTTCAAACTTAGTAAAAATCAAATTTAAGAAGGTTCGTATATTGAGATTATACTTTAAATTTAGAAAGGAAAGCAAAAAGAGTAAATAAAGGAAAATAAAACATTAGCAGCAGTCCATCTCGCAAGCTTTGCTGTAGGCCAACTTGGCCCATGTGTGGCCGAGTGCCAGCACATACCCCTTCGGCCTCTATTAGGCATTGTCTTCCTCGTCGGCAGAAGCAGTTGTGTGTCCTCGCAGACGTCTTCCATCTCCGCTGCGCTACGGTGCATGTCGCTGCCTCTGGAACAACAGATAAGAACTGCGACACCCCTCTCCCCCTCGTCATACCCTTTTCTTCCTATCTCGTGCTCTCTGCGAGTTTCCCCTAAGACCGAAACCCTAGCCGCTATAGGTGATGTCGGGTTGGCCATACCCGACCTTATCGAACCCCATTGAGATGCCGAGAAGATTCCTCTCGCCGTCCTAGATCGTCCTGCAGAAGGAATCGAGCTCTCCCGCTCGCTATCGGCACCACCGTCTTTGACCCTCCACCGCTTGTCGTTGGCGATAGCTGATACATCGGAAATGTATCTATAATTTTTGATGATCCATGCTTGTTTAGTATCTACTTTGCTTTGTCTACACTTTGAGGTGTTTTTATATATTTTCTGGAACTAACCTATTAACAAGTTGTCACAGTGTCACTTGCCTGTTTTCTTCTGATTTTGGTTCCAGAAAGGCAGAAAATCAATATTCTCGGAATTGGACAGGACAAAAGCCAAAGTAAATATTTTACCGTGGGGGACACGAATCCAGAAGATGAGACAGAGACGCAAGCCAGGGCGGCCAGATCCCCCTAGGCGCGGGTGGGCCCTCCCCCGCGCCTGGGTAGGGTGTGGGGACCCTGGCCGCCTCCCAGCCTCGCCTCTTCACCTATAAGAAGCCCCCGATGTAGAAACCCTAAGTACCCGATCAATATTCCACGAAACCTTCTGTAGCCACCGCCACCGTCGTCCCTAGATCGGGGGGATCTGAAGTTCTTCCCGGCACCCTGCCGGAGGGGAGATCATCCCGGAGGCCTTCTCTCTGGTATGATGCGTGAGTAGTTCCACCTTGGACTATGGGTCCATGTAGTAGCTAGATGGTTGTATCTCCTCCTTTGTGCTTTCATGTATAGATCTTGTGAGCTCCATTCATGATCAAGATCTAATCTATTTATAATCATGCATGTTGTGTTTGCGGGGATCCGATGGATATTGAGATTATTATGTCAGATTGATTAATGGTTTTGTCTTTATGATTCTATAATGTTTGTGTTGTTTGTGATCTTGCATGCTCTCCGTTGTTAGTAGCTATCTTGGCCAAGTAGTTGCTAGTGACTCCAAGAGGGGGTATTTATGCTCGATAGTGGGTTCATGCCACTAGTTTCCAAGGAAAGTGACAAAAATATCTTCGGTTGTAGATGTGTTGTTGCTACTAGGGAGAAAACAACGGTCTCTTATTCATGGAACAAGTGGATTGTTTACCTTACACACTTCGCTTAAAGCAGTTGTCTGTTGCTTGCAATTTAATACTAGAGGGGGTTCGGATGATAACCTGAAGATGGACTTCTAGTCATAGATGCAGTTGGATGGCGGTATATGTATATTGTTGTATTGCCCAATCGAATCTCATAGGATCTTTTTGACTAGTATTGCATTGTTATGCCTTGATCAGTTCCTGTCAATTGCCCTACTGTAATTTGTTTACCCTTCATGCCATGATGTTTATCTAAGGAGAACACCTCTAGTGAACTATGGTCCCCGGTCCAATCTTTACCATTGATACATCTTCCACTGTTACTTGTTTACTTGCTGCAAACCATTACCTTCCACGCCATATGTTTAATCCTTTGTTCAGCAAACCGGTGAGCTTGACAACCTCACTGTTCGTTGGGGCAAAGTCTTGAGTTTGTGGTGTGCAGGTCTCTGTGTTGCTTGCAACACCTGTGTGACGTTTCCTTCCTCCTACTGGTTCGATAACCTCGGTTTCTTACTAAGGGAAGGCTTGCTGCTGTACTACTTCACACCCTTCTCTTGGGGTTCCCAACAGGCTCCACATAAGTTGTTCGATAACCTCGATTTATTACTGAGGGAAAACTTGTTGCTGTGCTCATCACACCTTGCTCTTGGGGTTTCCAACGAAGCGTCCCACGACAGAGTTGGGCGTCATCAAGCTTTTTCTGGCATCGTTGCCGGGGAGGCTAAGGACGTCTTCACTAGGGGAGTCCTTCACTTTCTTTCTCTTTACTTTGTTTTTAGTTTACTTTGTTCCTTTTGCTTGGTTTTGTTTGCCTCTTTTCAAAAAAACCCAAAAAAATTTAGCCTAGTTTGGTTTGCTTGCTTTATTAAAAAACACAAAAAAATTAGTTCCTGCCCTAGTTGCTACCATGTCTGGTTTGGGGCCAATCTCTATTACACCTTTGGAAGAGATCTTTACTTTTAAGCAAAAAAGTGAAGAGAGTTTTAAAGAGGCTTGGTCTAGAATCACTACTTTACAAAGGGAGAATGAGCCTAAGATGAGTCTTAGCATGGTTATCAATAGTTTCTACCGCGGTATTGCTCTTCGTCATAGATATGCTTTGGATGTTGTGGCTGAAAAAGATATTTTTCAATGTACTGAGGATGAAACTTTTGATGCCATAAAGAAGTTGATTGCAATTTATGATACACCTGGCAAGTCTGATTCCTCTTTCACAAATATTTTTGCTATGTTTAACACTCTTGAGACCAGTATTGCTGCTATGAATAGTTGCTATCACACGCTTAGGGCTTACCATGATTATGTTCCCATAAATTCTGAGCCTTAAAAGTGGTTTCCCACAATCAAAGTCTCTATAAATACTACACTTTTTGATGCTCGTTGTGATATCATGTCTGAATTTTGTCTCATGCCTAAATATATTTATGATTCTTTGAGTTTTGGGGGGCTTTCTGAAGGAGGAGAGGAAATATCTCTTACTAATAATTCCACCTTATTGCCCATTGGAATAGCTGAAGGTGTGTTTACAAAAATCTCAGGGAAAATGGTGTCTACTAATTATCTTGTTATTGAATGTGTAGGCAAAGGACATATCACACTTGGAAGATCCCCACTGAAACACCTTGGAGCGGTAATAGATGTGGAAAAAGGCATGATGCATTTTGCTCCTCCGGTAAGCAATCATATATTCCCTAAAGAGAAGAAGAAAGGTAAGAAAGGAAAGAACAAGAGGGGTAATGCTTCCTCATTTGAAAATACTTGATTCTTCTTGCTTCTTGTGCCTAACTTAAAGGCGTTAAAGAAAAGTACTTGTTGGGAGATAACCCAAGAGTTTCCTTGAGTCTTGGAAGTTATTACTACAGTAATGACCTCTCCTTATCCTTTTTGTTCTCTTTTTGTGCCAAGAATGACCTCTAATGAGAGGGAAGTAAGATTTGGGGAGTTGCTGTCCTGAAACAAATTTCTGTCCTCCAGCAAAAAAATCTGTGAGGAGTCTCTGTAACTAGGATTATGCTGAAACTTTACGAGTAAATCCCCCAGTATGTTAGATAACTTTCATTAGTTCAACACTTTTTTATTTGAGCAACAGATGATTTTCGAAAAAACCGGTTTCTACCTGCTGGTCTGTTTTGACAGATTTCTGCCATTATTTGCATTTGCTTCTTATTGATTCCTTTTTGAATTCTCTTTAGGTGAATTGAGATTTTTGAAGGAGTTACTAAAGTATATTGTGTTTTTATTGAAAAGCCTTGTTGTTCCAAAGCTTTGCCAGAGGTCTAATATATTTTGAATACACTAATGTTGCTAATGAAGATTGTGTGAAGTTTTGTATGAAGGAAATTTTTTAGGTGTAGAGAGAATGATGCAATGAGATGAATAATGGACAAAATCTCAAGCTTGGGTATGCCACCCCGGTGTCACGCCAAGAAATATCCAAGAGGTACAATTGTCAAAGCTTGGGGATGCCCAAGGCATCCCCTTCTTCATCAATAAAAAGCTCAGGTCTATCTAGACACTTCGTTTTTATTGTTTCATGCACAGTTGTGTTGTTCTTGGAGAGTCTTAGTTTTCGTTTGCTTTGCTTAGGTTTTTTAGTTTGCTTGAATAAAGTAGTTTGGACCCCCGTTCTCACTGTGTTGTTTGCAAATAAGTTGCTTGGTGTTGGAAAGGAGTAGTAAGTTCTTGCTTGTAAGTGCAAGAGGAGCTTGCATTGACTGTGACTTAGACTTTAGCATGACATGCTAGGTGTTGTTTTGACCTTATGCTTAGTGATTATTGTTGTAGCATGTCTTGTTCCAAACAATTGGGATTGCTTAGTGTGCCTTGAAGAAACTATGCGTTGTTTTAGCATGCAAAAACATAGTATTGTGGTATTCTCCTTTGATGCTTTGCTTGGGTTGACTTGGCACATGCTCACACCATGTTATGACTATGAAAAAGTCACCATAGCCTCTATGATCATTTAGTCCTTGACTTGTAGTACCACTCTATGCCTTGATTAGTAATGCTTTGTTGCACTGCATGATTATGGCCATTATTGCTCTCTTAGTTGGTTGCTCCCAATCTTTTGCTAGCCTCCACTTGTATGAGTAAGCTCTACTCATGCTTCCAGCTCCCAAGAAACCGAGTTTTTCCAAAGTGTCCACTATAAACTCCTATGTATGGTGTGTTACACCATTCCAAGTATATTCTTGTTTTCATCTATCTTCCAATTAAAAACTATTTTGTTATGTGCAAACTTAGTGATTAAATCCCTCATGAACTTGATGGCACACTTTATATTCTTTGCCCCTAATAAACTTGAACCATTGTGTCATTTATGTTGTATATGCTTGCACTTATACGTTGGAATTAGCAGAACCGCGCTGTCACGGGGAACGTTTTCAACATTGCACTTGTACTTTGTACTCAGTTGATATCATGCTCTTTTGTCTATGGATGTCACCGGTGTGAAATAAAGAGGGAACTTGTAAGTCCATGGAGTTTGTATTTTGTGTTAGAGAAACGCCTGGGACGCTAGCCTAAGCCATGCCTAATCATGGTGGAAACTTGCAGCAACACCATAGTGAGCTATCTATGAAGCATCCTCAATAAAAATCTACGCATATGGTAAATAAAAAGATTGCTGAGATGCTCATTGTCTGCTTGCCTTGTCATTTTGGTTATGGGATAGCTCCTGTACCATGTGCAAGGGGTACCCCGTTGGCGGTTCTCTATGATATGCAAATACTTACAATGACAAGAACTTACAGGTGTCTGAAGTTGAGTAGCATGAGGTGTGGCCCTTGTATTCAAGGGACTTGAGATTGCCAACTTATACTTTGTCAAGCATATACTCCAGCTTTGCCACTTTAACCTTAACCACTTCAAGATGCTTATGATAGGGCAATGATGGCTGTAAGCTAATAAGTACCATAATTTTTGGAAGCTCTTTTTGGAACTTGTAGTCCTTGCTTCCTTTACAAAAAGCCCTTTCTTCCACCATTACTAAGTCTCCACCTTCTAACTTTAGGCACCATTAAGAGAGCGTAGTTGTCATTTTGTGTGCAGTGTTCCAGAGATTACTAATTGATGCTTACTGTGTTATTACTTGTTCATGTGCTATCTGTTTCTAGTCACCCTTGTGAACTTTGAAGGTGTCCTATGCATCTATTTGCTACTCTATGAGGGACAAGCTGATTGCCACTATGCTATGTTTTCTGTATGTGAAACAAATAAACATTTTTCAATGCATGTTATCCATGATCTTTCTTTGTAGCCTTTCATGTTGCATGCATAATTACTATGTCCTATTGTTAGAACTCCATATTTCATGCACATGTTTAGAGTTCTTTGATCCTAGCTTTCAATGCTTGCAAATGGTTTGATCTTGGTTTTGATGGTGCATGTCACCTCAAAAATTATTTTTTATCACTTATCTACTCGAGGACGATAAGGAGTTAAGCTTGGGGACGCTTGATACGTCGGAAACATATCTATAATTTTTGATGCTCCATACTTGTTTAGTATCTACTTTGCTTTGCTTTGTCTACACTTTGAGGTGTTTTTATATCTTTTCTGGAACTAACCTATTAACAAGTTGCCACAGTGCCAGTTGCCTGTTTTCTTCTGTTTTTGGTTCCAGAAAGGCAGAAAATCAATATTCTCGGGATTGGACGGGACAAAATCCAAAGTCAATATTTTATCATGGAGGGCACGAATCCAGAAGACGAGACGGAGACGCAAGCCAGGGCGGCCAGCGCCTAGGTAGGGTGTGGCCCGTGGCCGCCTCCCAGCCTCGCCTCTTCACCTATAAGAAGCCCCCGATGCAGAAAACCTAATGTAACATCCCAACATTTAGGAACCAACAAAGGGTAGATTTAGGAATTTATGATATTGCATGCATTCATCTATGAAAATGTGGGTAAATTTTTCGCCAAATAAAAACCTAAAGTGATCAATGTTTCTTTCATGCTTTGAGATTAGGTATAGTCTTGAAGTATGATTGTTATAGACTTTGATATGATCTTTTATGGACTAATGTGTTTTGGGAAATGAAATTTGCATTTAAATTTGAATGTTGGAATTATATTGTAAAAGGATTAAGAATTAGGTTTGAGTGATTTGATTTAGTCAAGAGAAGATGATTAGTAGCTTAAACCTTAAATAAATAACATAATCAATAAAATGAATATTTATTCCATAATTTTTAATAAATAAGTTACACAAAGGTAACTTAGGTAAATAAGCAACAATCTTTACAATAGTAATTAAATAGTAGAATAATATTTCTTTATTGAATAATAGTACAATCTTTATTACAAAAGAATAAAAAAATAAAATTACAAAAGAATAAAAATAAAATTACAAAAGAATAAAGAAATATTACATATGAATATTCTACAAAGAAAAAGAAAATCTAGACTAAAGTCTTGAATTTCCAAGTCTGGTACCTGCAAAGCAAATACAAACAAAAGGAAAGAAAGTTAAGGTTAAAATTATATTACTCTCAGATTTGATAGTGAAGTGCACTGTTCAAGATTTCATCATTGAGTAATCTTTTAAAAGGGGCAAGTTTCACCAATATGAAAGAATATATATTTCATAATTTTAAGCCATAAGTCAAATAAACAGCAAGGAGGGGCAAGTTTCACCAGCCAAGTAAAAGGTAACCTGATAAAAGTAACTCTCAAATTCAGAACATATCCACAAGCTGTGCAGCAGGCACACAGGCAGCACACACACCAAACTGCATGGTGTGTGCTGTGAGCACCACAACAACAACTCAATCACACAAAACTGCTCAACATAGCAGTGGGAAGCAAACCCCACACCAGTTTCTTATTCTTACACACCAAGCACAGCAGCCCACCAGCTAAACCAAGCCAAAGCCAAGCTAGATCACACCAATCAAAACCCTGGATCACATCACCAAAATGGTGACATAAGGAGGGGTGGATCAGGTGGATAGCAAGACCAAGATCAAGCCATCAGGACCAGGAGGAGAAGGGCTAGATCAAGGACAAGCTAGGAGATGGAAATACCAGGAGAGCACCAGATCAAGTTAGCACAAGAGCAACCACTGGCAACCCCAACATCAAGTGAGTGTGGTGAGTAAAATAGACCATCACATGATCTATCTGTCTAAGATTAGACAAGCATTCATGATTTGTCTCTTACTCAAATTCTCAGAAAACACCTAAGTGGGGGAAATCCATCACTGAACTTTTAAACACTAAAAGCAATCAGAAAACTATAAAGATCCAACTAAGATATCAGGACAACATCATTGATCTAAGCTATCAAGCTATATTTCAATTCAAGAATGAATATAGCCAAGATTTAAACTTCTAGGCACATCTCTTAAATAGGAGTAGCACCTTAGAATTTAATCTTATGGGTCTATATAATTTATCAAGCCTACAATCAATTTCCTCAACTTTGATTCAAGAAACAGTAGCTGGTATCACTACCAGAACTAGTCCATGAGAAACAACAAGACAGAGGCTTAATCCCTAAACCTCAGACCAACATCATGGGTTCTAGGGATGCAAGGAAAGAGAATTCCACTTATCAATAATGACAAGCTAATATTAAGCTTGAACAAGACCAAACCAAGTAATAGAATCTAATCTTGTGTGCCATACAAGGGTGGTGTCACAAGAACAGTTCTAAACTAAGCAGGTTAAGCATCCAATCTTCACAGATACAACTAACCAACTATAAATCATTTTCCTGACATCACAGGAATCATAATCAGGAAAATCCATATACATATCTTCACTGAAGGAGACCATTTGATCTCAAGCTTTATATGAATTCTTAAGCCAACAGTACTAATATAGTGACTTCATCACACAACACTCACTATCATTAACCAAGTAATGATAGTGGTGAGCTATTAAAACCACTATATTTCCCAAGTATTGCTTCTAGAGCAACTTTACCATCTGAATCATATAAAAATTAATCCATAGAATCATCTGGTAAACCACTAGCATCACCACAGCTAATCCTAAATAGAAAGCCACAGCTAACAACCACTTAGCATGCTTAGGGACCATCGAAACTTGATCCAACTCATCAGGTATCTACTTCACAGAGGGGTATGAACCCTAAGCAGAACAAACCATCTTAATCAGGACAGGACACTAACCAGGAGATGCCACTACCAACATCTAGCATGGGATGGCCTAGCATAGAGAGCATGAGAGGGAGAGGAACCACTTACCGAAGATCCTCGCTGTAGATTATAAGAGGCCAAGTATCCGCCTGGGATCATGTTTTCTTAGGTTTATTCTGGATGTACAATGCAATTTCGGTAGTCATTTTCCATTTCAGTTGGAAAATGCAGTCGGATGTTTGGGAGCAGAGAAGGACGACGAACATGGCGGCATGGGGAGCACCCCCAAGGGGGCGCTGCGACCCACACAACGCCACGGCGGCGACCATAGCCATGCCTGGGAGCGAGAAGCATCACCACGGCACACGACAGCAACGACAACATCAGCACCAACACCACCCGAACCCTAGGGTTCAGAACAGAATCGATCTAGCCACAGGAGGGCTCCAGGTCCAAATCAAATTGGACAGGAGGGTAGAGCGGGGCCAACAACCTCGTCCTACACCACGACGGCGACCACAGGGAGGTCCACGGCGGCGTGAATCGCCGGCGGAGACACCGCTGACCACGGGGTCGGGGAAGGAGAGGAAGAGAAGTGAGCTCGAGAGAGAGACAGAGAGTGTTGGGCTGGGTTGGGCCAAGACCCTTCGGAGTGTTGTTTTTGACTTTGCCCTACTGGGCCATAAGGGCCTAATAAACCCAAACAGTCAGCCCAAATCATTTAGAGCCTGTTTTAATAATTGAAAAAAGACCAAAATGCCCTTGAACTTAAATAAATTCTAGAAATAAAATAAAAATACAAAAATTATAAATAAAATAGTTTTGGGTTCACAATAATCCAAACTATCCAAATAAATTAAAGAAATAAAATTTTAGACATATAAATTTTATTAAGAATTTTGTAAATATATATTCCTTGTGGAATTTTATGAAATTATTGAAAGATGATAAAAATAAATAAAAATCATTTTATTAGATATTAATATTGTAGTATTTTAGAAAAAGACTAAACAAATATTTAATACCAATTTTTGGTATTTAATGATAATTCTTAAATGAATTATTAAGTAAATAAAATACAAATAAAAAAGAAATAAAATAAAAAATACATTATCCAATAAATATTAAAGAAATTAATATTTATAAATCCTTAATTATTAAAAAGGATTTTTCTATAATTTGAATAATGGGGAGAATACATATAAAGTTAAATAATGCATTACATTACTTTTGCATAATCATTTTGCTTCTTTAAATATTGTCCTTACCGGGCAATAATGATATTTTGTGGACACAAAAGCTCAAGGTACAGTGCAAGCATCTGACTTCACTACCTTGCAATCACAAGGCAAGTTCATCACTTTCTCATGTCCTTTGAAGAGTCTTTATCAAAGTATTTGCAAATTGTGTGTTATCATCTATATTATGGAGAAATAAAACATTATTTTCTCAAGATACTAAATCTTATATATCATCCTAAGTGATGATATGATGGGGCTAAAGAACTTAGAGTTCTTATTGCAATAATGATGAACAATTAGGGATTTATAACCCATGACATCAGTGATTATAGCGCCGTATATTACGCGTTAACCATGAGATTTGGAATGGGACAGAGAAGTCAGCTATATCCTTTTCCTCTTGTATGGAGGAAAGACGACCTTAACGTGACGTTGCGATTCCTTGTGCGGATCCAACATATGGGTGGGCACCCTTACGCCCCACTCTTTTGGTGTCTAGATTATCTATGAATGGTGTTTAGGGATATAGTCCATATAAATGGTACTATTCCGGGCATCGCTAGGTCATAGAGTCTTCGGGAACTCATCAGGGTTTAGCCTACCCGAAAGGGGGTTTAACAAAGGTGAGCCAGCCCCGAAGGATCGTGCAGACATATGAGGTCGTGGAGAAGGTAGTGATTGGCTTGGACCAACTACTGGGCCCCACATCATGGAATTGTGGACGGGAAAGTACGCCCGGTTGTGCAACAAGGAGTTGATCTCTCATGGGAAAAGTAATGCACCTCTTCAGAGTGTAAGAATTGTAACTTGTTACTCCCTGTTCCGGGAAGGAGCTACGAACGCGGCAGGAAAGGAACTCCATGAAAGTTCTGGTCAACCTGTGAAGGCTGATGGTCATAGATTTTTATAATAAAATCAACCTTTGAGGAAAGATTTATGAAAATTGCATAGTGCCAAAGACTGATAGTCTGAGGTGGTAGATAGAGCATCAAACTTCCTACCTTGCATATAATGAATTTGCGGGGTAACGTTGTTACTCATCCTTTCCTTTGAATCCTTGCTTAGACTCTGAGAATCCCGAAGATACCCCAATGTATGCATCTGAGAGCCAAGAGGAGGTCTTCTATGAAGAGCCCAACCTGTATGGAGCCGTAGAAGGGGAGGACTACGACATCGTCAATGGAGGAGAGTTCTAAGAGTCCGAATAATTACTATAGTTCTAGTAGCCACTTGAGCCGAGCAACATGAACAATATATAGCAATAAGTTGTTGAGCTCAATTTGGAGTTTAAGTTTTAAATTTGAAACTTCCGCTGAAACAATTATATTTTGGTTTGTGAGTTGAATCTTTTGGAAGTCTTGAACTTCCGGTATTGTAATAATAATAACGTGTGTATGTTTGTAATATGGACCCACAATGTTTCTGTTGTACCACTCTGAGAGATGTGATATTTACGGAACTGTGTTCTATGGATGTCATGTCAATGACTATAGTGTACTACACATACAGTGGTATGGTGGGTCACCGCACCTAAGTACCCGATCAATATTCCACGAAACCTTCTATAGCCGCCGCCACCGTCGTCCCTAGATGGGGGGGGTCTGAAGTTCTTCCTGACACCCTGCCAGAGGGGAGATCATCCCGGAGGCCTTCTCTCCGGTATGATGCATGAGTAGTTCCACCTTGGACTATGGGTCCATGTAGTAGCTAGATGGTTGTATCTCCTCCGTTGTGCTTTCATGTATAGATCTTGTGAGCTCCGGTCAAGATCAAGATCTAATCTATTTGTAATCATGCATGTTGTGTTTGCAGGGATCCGATGGATATTTAGATTATTATGTTGGTTTGATTAATGGTTTTGTCTTTATGATTCTATCATGTCTGTGTTGTTTGTGATCTTACATGCTCTCCGTTGTTAGTAGATATCTTGATCAAGTAGTTGCTAGTGACTCCAAGTGGGGGTATTTATGCTCGATAGTGGGTTTATGCCTCTAGTTTCCAAGGGAAGTGACAGAAATCTCTTCGGTTGTAGATGTGTTGTTTCTACTAGGGAGAACAACGGTCTCTTGTTCATGGAACAAGTGGATTGTTTACCTTACACATTTTGCTTAAAGAAATTGTATGTTGCTTGCAACTTAATACTGGAGGGGGTTCGAATGATAACCTGAAGGTGGACTTCTAGTCATAGATGCAGTTGGATGGCGGTCTATGTATATTGTTGTATTGCCCAAACGAATTTCATAGGTTCTTTTTGACTAGTATTGCATTGTTATTTCTTGCTCAGTTCCTGTCAATTGCACTGCTGTAATTTGTTTACCCTTCATGCCATGATGTTTATCTAAGGAGAGAACCTCTAGTGAACTATGGACCCCGGTCCAATCTTTACCATTGATACATCTTCCACTGTTACTTGTTTACTTGCTGCAAACCATTACCTTCCACATCATACGTTTAATCCTTTGTTACAGCAAACTGGTGAGCTTGACAACCTCACTGTTCGTTGGGGGCAAAGTCTTGAGTTTGTGTTGTGCAGGTCTCCGTGTTACTTGCAACACCTGTGTGACGTTTCCTTCCTCCTACTGGTTCGATAACCTCGGTTTCTTACTGAGGGAAAACTTGTTGTTGTGCTTATCACACCTTGCTCTTGGGGTTTCTAACGAAGCGTCCTACAACAGTGCTGGGCGTCATCAATAGCCACGTCATCCGGCATCACCTGGCCTCAATGAGCCCCTCGTCGTGCTCCTGGTGAGCTCCTGACCCCCTGGCCCTCTCCGATTCGTCGCCCGCTCGCTGTAGCCACCTACCCGCGGAAGTTCCGACCGTACCGTCGCGGAATCTCATCGCTGCGAGGTTCCGGTGACCAAAAACGGGCAGCGCCGCCACCACTAGAACTATCGCAGTCTCCTCTTTCCAACAAGCCCAAGCACCAACCCGCGCACCCAGTGAATCAATGGAATCGAAAGCATCTGTGAGCATCTCCATTAATGACGTCGCCCTAACATCATCACGATGCAATAATTGAATTTATTTTTGTTTAATTGTTTGTGTAAATCATTTCTGAAATGTAAAAAAAAATCATATGGGCCCTATTTGTCTGACGTTTATCTTTTTTACTAAATGCTTACTAAAAATAATACATTTATGACACGTGGGACCAAGTTGAGAAAATAATTAATACGTCTAAATATTATCTAAAAGTGTTTTCAAATAAATAAAGATTTAGAAAAATCATAACTTCTATTTTACTAACCATAAAATATATACAATATGTCAAAAAATTATAAAAATAAAATCTACAATTTAAAACTACTAACAAAAGTGCCCGTGCATTGCACCGTAAAAATAAATGATAATCACGTTAATAGACATGCGCTAAAAATACTTACTACACATCGGCATGGCACCGACTCGACCTCCCTCCCGCAGGCTCAGCTCCGGCCTCTACGCCTTTGGGGCCCTTCCTCCTCGACCTTGAGGGACCAGCACCTCCGTGTCCATGACAATCATGTTCGTCCGCGACCCCTCGCGCCCATCGTCGCAATCCGCCTTCATCGAACTTGCCTAATTCATACAAATTACAGTTATCAGAAAGTTCATTAACGATCCAAGCTGTCTTTTGACTATAATATGACCCATGGGCACCACCCAGCCGATCTCTTTAAGCATTATAGTACATTGCAGGGAAATAAATGTAGATAGGCCCATTATTTTTCTACTTAACCATCCATAAAGTGCTTAAACCATTATCAAGTTGTACTGTCGTAGCCTCTATAAAGCTTGATCAAGCTTGATCATCTTGCCAATTTGTTGTGTCTTGCTTCTCGACATGAATAGTGGACATACATGGCCACCAGTGTCCATGTAGACGATGTCGTCCAACTTGAATCAGGGGTCGATAACATCACCGGTGTTGTCAACAGGATGAGCATCAGCGTAACATGCGACGCAAGGATGCCCAACGGCATGACTGCCCGACACCGATAGTCTAAAACAGATACACGCGTTTAGATAAATCAAATATAAGTGGTGAGTCCCTAAAAGAAATATAAGTGGTGAAAAACCACGGTGGATCAAGATCTAGAAACAGACTATGTTGGACGGAACTTCAGATTTGTCTAAGAACCAACCAAATAGTGTCCCCTTTTCTATTTCATTCATATACCAGGAAGCTTAACACACGATCATTGTCACCTTCAAGCAATAAAACCCAATTGTAGTGATCGGCTCAAAATTTGTAGCCACGACGGTAGCGATAAACGAATTCGCCCTCCACCGGCTTTGACCGGCTCGGTTCGGTTCCAGAATCCCACCGATTCACCGCATCGCCAAGCTCATCACTGCACTCCACCTGATCCGCGCACCCATGATCCCTGCAGTGAATCCCAGATAGGAACTTCGACCGGCGGTTGTGTCTCCTTCTGCAAAGCACAAATTAGTGTTGTGCTCTTGCATCACCAAAGCTTAGGAGGTGGTGCTCTTGGACAAGAGAATTTACTGGACGTGGTTTAAAGCCTCTGATCTGCCCTTCTCGCCATCAGTTCCCATCATCCAGGCCCACCGCCTCGTGCATGTCCTCTAGACAGAAAATCATTGCGCCCTTGCGCTCGCAGGGTCCCCGTGGACATCCACCTGGTTGCCAGCAAGGGTGTCCTCCTGGACCATGCCACCAGTATCGTCATCAGCGAGTCTGCACTTTGCCATCGTAGGCAATAGCGTCTCCCCCCCACGGGCGGTGTTAGTTTGTCGCCGTTGCGGCTCGGAGCTGGCGCATGTCTTTTGGTAAGCGCCAAAGCCCCTCGCAGGGTGCTCCTTTGGGCGAACTCGTCATCGTAGGAGGAAGACGGGGCTGCTTATATGTTGAATCGATCGACAAATTTGTGTCCTTCTCGAACTCTGCTATTGTGCATTTATCCAGAGCGTGGCGACTGCTACGCTAGGGTTTTAGGTTCAATCGAGCTGGGTTTGGCCCTATGACGTATATGTATTGGTTTGAACTGCCTACTTTGAGTTGTTTTCAAACTAACGTAGACACGTAGTAACGTGCACGTGTATCTTTTTGATTGCAATAGCTAGTTTGAATACACACGGTTTCTGATCACCTTCCATCGTACCTTGGTCTGGCCGGTTTTTTTTTCCGAGATGAATTACTTGTATCTGCACTCCTATGGCCGAATTCTGTTGGACCTTGTGAAAGAACATGTGGGGTTTCATGTGTGGTTTTGGTAATTAATGACAATCTCTATGGACTAATGCTTGTATCAAGTTGTACTTGTAGGAATTGTCCATAGGCAATGCTTGAACCATATGTTGGCTTCAAGGTTTGGAGAAGAAGAAAGTGAAGAGGATCAAGTGGTGACCAAGGTGTTCAAAGACTGATCCACAGATTGTTCATGTGCGAGTTAAACCTATGAAGATCTCATGCTTAAAGCTTGCCATCCTCGATGATCATGGATCGATGATGACAAGGTCAAAGTAAAGGCTTCCCCATGTTGTATGGGGGAGTAACTTGCAAGTCTTCATCAAGAGAGTGTGTGCAAGAGCAATCAAGAAAGGTGTTCCATATTGAGAAGGACAAGATCGTATACATCAAGATCAAGTGGAAAATGCGCAAGGCAAAGGTATGATCTTGATAGGGTTTCTTTCTTACCGGTCTCGTGGTGTTAGTTGGGGAGACCGATTTATAGGATAGACGACCGTACTATCAAGAGGGGCTCTCAAGTAAGTAACTCGATCATATCTTTCCGAGAGAGCTCAAACCTTTGCATACTTAGCATCATACTTTCTTGGTTATTATTTGGATCTTATCCATGTGAGGTTCTAGAGCTTGTGGTAATATTCATAACAAGCTCTAGTTCATCAAAAATGGATTCCCCTTTTATATCATATTGCGTTTTTGATCTTTGAGGTTTTCTGGTTTCTCACCAAGAGAGGTATCTCACATTATAATACATGAAATGTTCTCTATTGGTGGTATCAAATATTTTCCAACAAAATTGGTTTCGGGTCAATCGGAGTTTCCAAACTCTATATATGGCAATTTGAAGTTTGCCTCTTATTTGGTCCAGACCGGAGTCTCCGGTCTGCGTGGACCGGAGTCTCCGGTGTGGTCTGGAGTGTCCCCTGGAGTCCCCGGTGGGGGATCCAGAATTCAGCCTAGGACAGTCTGATAGGTGGTCCGGAGGCTTGTCCGGAGGTTGGGCCGGAATCTCCGGTGTAGACCGGAGTCTCCGGTCTGACTTTTCCCCAACGGGCAGAAAACGGTCAGAAATCTATGAGCCTATAAAAAGGGGCCCTTCTTCCCCAATGTATTTGCTCAAGTTTTACAGGCTTTCTCCTCCATTCTTGACCCTCTTGAGCTTGCTCCCCCTTCAATCCCTCTCTTGATTCTTGCATATACTTTAGGGATTTGAAAGAGGAGATCTAGATCTACAATCCCACCAATCCATCTCTCCTCTAAGTGAGGGGAACATCTTGGGATCTAGATCTTGGAGTATTTTGTGGATTTCCTCCATTGTTCTTCCTCTCTTATTCCCCCACAAGCTTTTGTAGCTTTGGTGGAATTTGGGAGAGAAGGATTTGAGCACTTCTTGTGTTCTTGTCATTGCATTTGGTGCATCGGTTTGAGTTCTCGGTGAGGATTCGTTTGAGTGAAAGATGAGAAGCTTTTTTACTCCTGGGTTCTTGGAACCCTAGATGGTTTGTTGTGTCGCAGGTTGAGGCCTTGGTGGCGTTTGTTTGGAGGCTCCAATTAAGTTGTGGAGAAGTGCCCCAACCTTGTGAGAGGTTCCAGTTTGCCACCGACAAGTGCATCGATAGTGGAAGCGTGGATCGATCCCGTTGGGGTGAGATTCACCGGAGAATAAGGGAGGCCTTTTGTGACGTAGGTGGTTAGATACCACCCCCTCTCCAAACGAGACGTACTCCATGTTGGGAGGAACTCGGTAAAATATCGTCGTCCCCGCGTGCCTCGGTTATCTCTATACCCGAGCTCTTACTTATGCACTTTACTTTGTGATAGCCTTCGTGCTTGAAGTATATATCTTGCTATCACATAGTTGTTTGTCTTGCTTAGCATAAGTTGTTGGTGCACATAGGTGAACCCTAGATTGTTCTAGGTTTTGTGCTTAACAAAGTAAACGTTAGTTTTATTCCGCCTTTGTTGAGCCACTCTTGGAAAAGTTTTAATCGCCTATTCACCCCCTCTAGGCGACATATGTATCCTTTCACCTTGGCCCAGGATGCAACCCTCACTCGGCACCGCCCCGCCCACATGGCATATAATGATTAAAGCAAAAACAAACAGTTATTTTATTTATTTTACTTACCCGTGGTGTTGGTAATAATACGTGGTTTTGTGGGAGGACAAAGTTGTCCAAAAAAGTGTAGTTTCTACAAGAAATGCTCTTTCCTTTATTATTAGGTATAGATTACCATATTTTTTTATATAACCCAAATAAAGTATATTATTATTTAGAAAATATTCTACTAAATATAAATCTTGAAAAGCATATTTAATATTTAAAATTCAGAAAAATAAGTATAATATATCAAAATTCTTAGAAAAATAAGATATACAATTATAAACTATAATAATACATTGTTGTACCACTTTACTAAATATATATTATTTATTAAGTATCTTTATAAAGTAATAAAGCTTATAAAAATCATATTTTACTATTTAAAAATCATAAATAACATATAATATGATCACAAAAATAATATCTACATAATAAAAATATAAAATTCCACTTTTGAGGTAAATAAAAATTTAATAATATAATAACTTGTATTTAAACTTATTTTCTTTGTTTGTAATTCATAAAAAGGCTATATAAAGTAATTTATGTCTTTGCTACTATTAATTTAAATCCTAAATAAAATAACAATCTCAATTTATGTTTATGTGAATTAAAAAATAGATCCAAACATTTTAAAATGTATGTTCTAAAACTACTATCCAAAATCAATTGTGTCATATTTTCTAAAAAAGGTTTTATCAACTATAAAATCATTAAGAATAATATATTGCTTATAAAAAGATTTTATTCATTATAAAATGATCAAGATAATTTTTATGACTTATTAAAATTATTTCACCACCATTCTTGTACAAGTTTGGGAATTTCTTTAAGTTCTAAGGAAACTCCTTAAGTAGTTTAAGTAATATCATTTCCATGTTCATAAACTCTCATTCCTAATTTCTACAGGGGTAAAATATTTAATTCAGTTATAATGTTAAGAAAACACTACACAAATAAAAGTAATTCTATTTTTATGTAGCTTTATAAAAATTATGAAGTGAACAACATATAGTGTCATCTCATATTCAAAACATATAAGTCTCCACTACAAATGTTGTGATTTTTCAAATCTTGTAATAAGTAATGCTTTCCTCCTTGATAACTATAGTTAGTAAGAAACCCTAAGAGTGTTAACTTCAAGTTTAAATGCTTTTGTTTAATTAATTAAGCTTTTCTTAAAAAGTTATTCTTCAAGATACATTTAAATTAGTTCATAAGCTTTCCAATAAGGCACTAATTGGTTAACCATCTTTATATAAGGAGTCTTTGGATACATTCCACACTTGAGTGTTTTATTGATGTATATTACTTCATTGCACTTGTAAGTCATTTCACACACACTCACAAGCCTTAATAAGAAGCACAAGTGTGAAGCAAATATAAAAGTGCAACACAATCAAAAGAAACCATTACCAGTTTCCAAACCCTATACCATCAACGATTATTTCGGGGATTCGAGTTTATCAAATTGCATTACATTACTTATGCATAATTGCATCTCGCTCCTTTAAACATTATTCATTATCGGACCCATGATGATGTTTTTAGATATTGGATCTTTTATTGTCTCGAAGACCATGAGTGCATAGTCTTGCAATCACAAAAGGCAAGTTCACACTTGCTCATGTCCTTTGATTATTTTCTATCAAGTATTTGCAATTCCAATGTTGTCATCTCCAGCATTTCAAAAAGTTTAGAAAATGCTATTTTCATAATAATATGATTATGGGTTATTTACCAAGTGGTAATAACCTACTATGGAAGTTACAATGGTAAAGGAATATAATATCTAGGACTTAACAACCAATGTCGCCTATGATTCTTGCACCGTATAATACACGTTAGCCATGAGATTTGGAATGGGGCGGAGAAGTCAGCTGGATCTTCTTCCTTTCGCATGTCAACGGATACGCAGGTCGTGGTTGTTATCCTTGTAGCATGGTTAATTTATAGAGGATATGTAGCATATGGGTGGGATCCCTCAACGTCCCACGATAGTTCTTGCATCTATAATGGTTTGTACTTCCCATTGTCGTAATTCAATATGTAGGCATGGCGTACACTAAGGGGGCATGCGGGGTCATGGAGAAGGACAGTGATTGGCTTTAATCATCTATTGGCCCACACCATAGGAAGTGTGGACAGGAATAAGCTGCCCAATTATGTAACAAGGATTTGATCTCTTATGTGTAAAGTAACGTACCTTTCTAGAGTATAAGAATTATGATATGTTACTCCCTATTCCGGAAAGGAACTATGAACGTGAGTTCAGGTAAACCTGTGAAGGATGACGGACATAGCTTTTCAGAATAAAAGCAACCTTTGAAGAAATGTTTATAAAAACCTGCATAGCCTACGACCTATAGTCTGTGGCTGTAGATAGTGCATCAAACACTCCTTTGTAGTGAACTTGCTGAGTACGCTCGTATTCAACCGTACCTTTCTAACCCTTGCTAGATTCTGAAGCCAATAAATACAACATCTACATCAACTTATGATCAAAGGAATCGTCACCAAAAGCTTAAGTTCTTCAATAAAGTCAACATATACATCAACTAAAGTGAAGACGAAGTTGCTGATTAGATAGAATTATAATATCAAGCTATAGAACGTACTTCTGTAGAGCAATACAATATCATCATTTGCAAGCCAAATAATGTTAATCTATCTTTATGTTATTCGGGAGTTGTTATTTCTGATTCTTCTTTGTAAGAAGTTGCTTTCTTCCTCTATAACCTAGAGTATTCTATGGATATTTTGTAAAGAGTCGAGGTGTAACCTATAGTCATGTCTTGGACCTGATATGTTTCTATTGTACCACTCTGAGGGATGTAATACTAGTGGAATGATGTTTCATTGATGTTATATCAATGACTATAGTGTATTAAATCATGCAATGATATGTTGGGTCACCGCAAATGTCCTTCTTGTTATATTACCTGACATTGTGTGCCAAGAATGATTCGAGACTTAACCGTGCGACTGCCAAGCACAAGGTTTGTATTAGAATTTTAGAAAAATAATAATAAACTAAACTATATGCAATGGTAAAAATAAGTGCAGTGGTAGTGGAAATGCTTAAAACAATTTATAAACTATAAATGCAAGTTAGGGTATGTTTTTGTACTTTAATAATAATTTTTTAGGGAATAAAAGTGTGTGTAAATGCAAGTAAGAAGTGTTTCTTATAATAAAAAAGAACTGGGATTCATGGGTTTACTTGTCTACTCTATCATAAACATGGTGACATGAAGATGGCATAAAATTGCGTGGATACCAATTTGTTGGGACCCGCTAAGCAATGTAGCGAGGGTGATACACTGTTTAATATCAAACTCCCGGGAAATAGTAGAATCCATTTTCTCACCCTATTATAGCAACCTGCAAAACAATCACATGGACAGCGTCGGTTCCCATAGAGGATGCAACGGCCTTGGGGCAGAGGCACCTTGGATTCTCTTCTGCCGTGGAGATGGTTGATGACCCACAAGTTGTCACATCCCAAGATTTTCCAAATCTTGTAATGTGAAAAATAAATGAATAAAATAAAACTTTGTTGATTTTCAGGGCTAGAAGAAACTTTTGAATCCAATTGGAAACCTTCAAACCAATTTGGATCAAATAAATCCTAAAGGGATTAAAAAGATAAATATTTGATAAAGAAAAAAATATTTTATTACTTCTTTGAAATCTTTTTATAAAAGGATTTGGTTTTCAAAGGAAAAAGAAATATTTTAATAAGGTTATTTTATAGTCAAATTAAAACTTGGACAAGCCTTTGAAATAAAAATATTTCTATTTGAGAAAATTAGCAAAAGTCTATTTAAATAAAGTATTAAGGATTTATTATCCAAGTTTTATTAAATAAAGGTTTTGCCATTTCTAAATCATCCAAAACTTGTTTATTTGTTTAAAATAAGTTTTCCAAGTATTTTATATTCTCAAATAAAACCTACTATTTGGTTTGGAAATATTTAGTTTTCAAAATGGAGTTTTAAATAAATCAAAATCTATTTGATTTAATAACAATGGTCTATTTATTTAATTAATAATGGACCCTAAAATAAAATTATTATTTTGGTTTTGGAATTTTGGTTTATGTTACTGAACAGAACCAAATCCAAAATTACAAAGTGTGGTGATTGTTTGAATTGATTTGAGTATTGTTTGGTTGTTTGAAAATTCAAAACAGAATTTCGAAATAGAAAAAGAAAAGGTTTCATGAAGGAAAAAAATAGAAGTCGGACTCAGCCCAACTGGCCAAGCCCAACAAAGCCCAGAACCAGCCCAGCTTCCCCTCCCCGAAGAAAACGTTTCGCACTCAGTTTCTAACCCGAACAGACGCTGACTGGTGGCCCTCTTCTCCCTCTCATTCCTCGCTGACAGCAGGGACCCACGCAGCCAGCTCACTCCTCCTTCTTCCTCGCACAGACGACGCCTGCCGTTGCTGCCATTTACGCCGGCGTTGAATACGCGCTGATACCGCGACCGTTACTCGCCATGACTGCACGCTATTAAACGCCTGCACCTCCTCCTCGTTTCCCCTCAAACACCACAGCACAAGAGCCCCCAGGCCGACGGAATTTCGAGCTGCAACGCTACTGCTCCGACCACCGTCCCACCTCGATTCCGGCCAAGCACCACCACCCCTTGCCTCCCCGAGCACACGAGCAGACTCCCCACTCCCAGACGATTCTTCCTGTGCCCTCAGTTCAACCGCGGGCGCCCCTGAGCATCACCTTCGACAAGCTCTGAGCGCCGCCGCGTCTGTCTTCCACTCCGGCGACGTCTCCTGGTAAGTCCAGACCGCCCCAAGCCTTCTTCTTCACGCTCGCGTCATCTCCGTGATCTCCTGCATCTGACCATGCCCTTTGTTTGCCTCCTCATGATCTACAGCGTCGCCTCCGACCACGTCCAGAGCCGCCTGACGTCTTTCCCCACTCCAGCGAGGAATTGCTGCAGTCCCCGAGCGCCCCTTGACCCAAGAAGACCACGTTGAGCTTCCCCAGCCTTCTGCAATCTCGGTGAGCACCTTCCCATCCTCCCTTGCTTCCTGTTTCGCCAGCGCCGCCACCATCTGACCGTCGCCGCCGTCTGCCGCCGTGCAGCGCCGCCAGTTCTTGGTTGAGTGCTGCAGACCGTAGGATCTAGATCGGATGAATAAGATAGATCACTTAAGTGCTGAAAGGGTACACGATCAGGACCGTGCGATCTGTTTAGATCCAACGTGCCGCAGAGCCGATCCGACCGAACCGGTACCAGCGAATAGCGTTGCGACGCGTGGCCAGTTCTTATTTAAAACAGAAGTTTGAATCTGATTAGAATGTGATTTTGAAACCCTTGTAACTTTTGATCCACACGTCCAAAAATTACAAACTTTATATCGTTGGAATCAGTGGAACAAACCCTAGCCAACCATGCAATTTGTTTAGTAAATAGTATCTGTTAGATTGTTTGTTTTTGCAGAAACATTTGTATGCTTGTTTAGATTAGAAAAATGATTCAAAAATGTTTTTGAGGTTGAAACCTTGGCAAATTAGTTTGTGGTGAACTTACTGACCCTAGGAACCAACCCATGGTTTTGAAAATGAATTTGGTGAAGTTTAGGATGGATTAATTGAATTAGCCCATTTCTAACCAAATAAAAATAATGGTTTTTGTTATGAAAATGGTTTTGGAGTAAAAACTTTGGGAAAATGTTTTGGACCAAACCTACTGACCATAAACACCAAGTTTTGAGAAACAACAACTTATTTAGTGAACAACTTAAAGTTGTTGCTTTGATAAAAATATTTTTCACCACATAAAATAATGATTGAATTTTAAAATGGTTTATGGACAAAACCCTTTTGCAAATGACTTTGCCCCTTTGGAAAATGACCACCTTGAACCTTACAAAGTTTAGAAGCCTAGTGGAATCCATCTTTGCAAATAAACCTATCTCTTGCATGCTTACATGCATGACTTAGATCCCATTGTTTTATGTGTGTGAATTGTTTGATTGATTATTGGTTTGGAATGCTTGTTGATATTGTGTTTGCTTGATTGATTGTAGTGAAGTTAGTAAAGTGTGAGACTAGCAAGATCAAGGAGTGAACCAACATTCCCTACCAAAAGAAAGGCAAGTTACACTATCATCTAAAAGTCCTACTATTTTCATTATACTTAGTGGATTTTGAAAACCTGCATGAAAATAATTTTATACTTATGCTATGCTAAATCCTAATAGGATACCCTATACATTCCTTAGTGAAAACAAAGTAGTTGTTACATGCTTAGCCATGCTATATTTTGAAAAGAGATACATGTTGAGATTTTATGAAGTTGAGAAAAGGACTTGTGTTTTTATATAATAAAACAAGGACTCAATGAACCACCTGGGTGGACAAGGATACTTTGAGTTTTGGAGAAGGTGGCAACAAAAGGAACCATGTCTATGGCAATCTCTTTGTGTTGTGCTCCAAAGGAAAACCACCTAGGAAACTTAGAGATGGAACATGTTTCTCCAATTGTGGCTTTCGTGTGCAACCACATGCTATTTATGGCTCTGGCTTAGTCAACTACATTGGGAAGACCCATGCACTGTCTTCAGTTTACTGGACATGGGGACCTGGAATCCTACATGGGTGTTGAAGACAAGGTAGCAATGGTGTATGGGAGGACCCTCTGAAAAGACTTTGTCACATTCTCAATCTGCCGGTACTCCATCTTGGTGAGCACTAATCCAGCAGCCACTGGTGGCAACAAGATGGGAGTGTGACATGTGGGTAAAGTGTGCAACTTCTGCAGAAGATAATAAAATCTAAGTACTTAGCCGTGTCCCCGGTTATGGACAATACTGAGCAACTAAAGTTTGAAGCTATGGGAAATCTCGACATTCTAATTTCTAAAAGAAAACTTTTAAAAACTTGATGCACTTGGGGGTACCAAGGAGCTCAAGAGATTTTGATAAAACTTGATGCACTTGGGGGTACCAAGGAGCTCAAGAGATTTTTATAAAACTTGATGCACTTGGGGGTACCAAGGAGCTCAAGAGATTTTGATAAAACTTGATGCACTTGGGGTTACCAAGGAGCTCAAGAGATTTTGATAAAACTTGATGCACTTGGGGTTACCAAGGAGCTCAAGGGATTTTTGACAAGGACTTGAACACTTGGGAATTTACCAAGGAGTTCAAGGGATTTTTGAAAAGGAGATTTGACAAAGGACCAAAACCATTTTGAAAAGATAGGATAAATTTTGCTTCTGCAAATGAGCCTTAAAACCCTACTAGCCAAAATGCATGTAATGATAGGATCCACTTATGTTCTACTTAGTAGTGAAACTTGCCAATACAATTCAAATGTATTGACCCTTGTGGCTGTAACTTGTAATGTTGCAGGTTGATTGTTTTAGAGAAGATTGATTGATTGATTAGGATTACAAAGTCTACAACCAACATGTCTGCCTGTGGCACTTTGAAGATGAAGGACCCCATGCTTATAGTTATTCCGCTGCAATGTAATGTAATAGCCAAATGAGCTATGTAAAGATGTAATAAAATTATGTTATTCCTGGTTATAAAGTTATATTATGACCTTTGTTTCTTGATATTACATCTTAACTGTGGATGCTAGCTATTGATCCAGGGACTAGCATTGTAAACACAGGGGACTCCACCTTATATCAAATAAAGGTTGGGACACTCCCTCTACAGATGGTATCAGACCATTGTGTTGCCTGTAGGATTTGTAAACCTAGGATTGGACAAAAACCCTTAGAAAATAGGATTTGCATTTGTTCCAAAAACTTATTTACAAACAAACTTGTAAACTCTTTCCTCCACCATTTTGATTTTGATTCTACATCTCTTCTATTTCAACTTGATGGGAAAACCTACCCCATGGCCAAAGACTTCACCATGTGCAAAGGACTTCTTCAATTCTAATGACTTCAACTTCTTCAACTCTAATGACTTCAACATATTCAGCATAATCACCAAGGACTTCCAACTTGGATATCACTAAGGACTACATGTGAGACAAGGAAATCTTGCTCAAGGTATGGAGACTAAGGGAATGCAAAATTAGAAGAAGTTCACTTCACTAGAAGTCAAAGTAACCAAGAGTTTTTCTCAAGGAAACCATGACCTCATGCAAGAAGAATCAACCAAGGATGGAAAGATCACAAGTAAACCCTATGGATGGACTACCATATTTTAGTTAAGTCAACCACACCAACTTATGTGGTGTAACAAAAATATTTTGTTGCCTAAGTATGTGCTTGAACTTTGTGTTTGAGTGAAATGTTTGGTTTGTGATTGCATGCACATTGCTTGTGTGAATTGTGATGTGTGTGATTGGAATTGATTCCTTAGAAATGTCTTGCCTATTCTAATCCTCATTCAACCCCAAACAGAGACTACTCCAAGAGACTCCAACCTCAAGGTTGATGACACCAACACTAACCAAGGGGACAGCATGAAAAAGCTCATACCAACCCAACACCAGTTGAACCAAATGACAGCTCAATTCATAGCTAACTCTAATGGTGAAGATCCAACGTTGCAAGGATTTTTGGAAGACCAAGCCCAATTGATGCTTAAAGTGACTTGTCAAATGATCAATATGGAAGAAAACTATTCCAAAAGAGTTTGTGACAACAAGGATGACAGAAATGTTATTCTAGATGGAGCCCCAGCTTGCATTATTTGTGGAGACAAGGATCATACTTCCAAGGAGCATGGATATCAATGCCCCAACTGTGAAGAGAAACATCCTATTGGATAATGTCCCACCTCTCAAGCTACTTGCTACCTATGTGAAGGAAACAATCATATTCCTATCCAATGCCCCATCTATTCCATTGTGGAACAAAGGAAACAAGGTGGAGTGCAACAAATGATTGCAAACCATCCAGAAGGATCCAAGTCTACCAAGAAAGTTGATGACAAAGGAAAAGGACCACTTATACCTCCAAACAAAACAACCCAATTCAAAGGATCAAATAAGAGGAATGTGAATTTTCTAAGGAGCAATAAAAGGTCCAAGAAGCATGTAGACATTCCTACCTACCAGATAACATATGAACAACATGAACTGGATGCACTCCTAGCTTTGGAGAAACCCAAGAAGCAAAAGAAGGACAAAAGCCATGTGCAATGTCATAAATGCAAAGAAATGGGACACTATTCCAGTGAATGCCCAGAGAACCAGAAGAATAAGGAAATTGGCCAAGTGGTGTGCAACAACTGCAAGGAGCTAGGCCATTATGTGGCAACTTGTCCACAAGAACCACGTAAAGAACTCAAAGACATCAACTGTTTCAATTGCAAGAACCCAGGACATTATGCAAGCAATTGTCCAGAAAAGATGAAGAACAAGTTGAACAAGCCTATGGAGAATCTCAATCTTGGCCCCTGAGTCAAGTGTGGAAACAAAGGACACAATGCAAATGTTTGCCCAGAGAAGTTTTCCCAAGATCTCAAGAAGGCCCATATGTAATTTTGTTTGAAAATTTTAAGGGTGGTAGTACCCTAGTTGTTTGAGCCTACTTGTAACCCTAGCCTCCCCAAATCTCGGGACGAGATTTATTTTAAGGGTGGTAGCCTGTCACATCCCAAGATTTTCCAAATCTTGTAATGCGAAAAATAAATGAATAAAATAAAACTTTGTTGATTTTCAGGGCCAGAAGAAACTTTTGAATCCAATTGGAAACCTTCAAACCAATTTGGATCAAATAAATCCTAAAGGGATTAAAAAGATAAATATTTGATAAAGAAAAAAAAATTAAAATATTTTATTACTTCTTTGAAATCTTTTTATAAAAGGATTTGGTTTTCAAAGGAAAAATAAATATTTTAATAAGGTTATTTTATAGTCAAATTAAAACTTGGCCAAGCCTTTGAAATAAAAATATTTCTATTTGAGAAAATTAGCAAAAGTCTATTTAAATAAAGTATTAAGGATTTATTATCCAAGTTTTATTAAATAAAGGTTTTGCCATTTCTAAATCATCCAAAACTTGTTTATTTGTTTAAAATAAGTTTTCCAAGTATTTTATATTCTCAAATAAAACCTACTGATTTGGTTTGGAAATATTTAGTTTTCAAAATGGAGTTTTAAATAAATCAAAATCTATTTGATTTAATAACAATGGTCTATTTATTTAATTAATAATGGACCCTAAAATAAAATTATTATTTTGGTTTTGGAATTTTGGTTTATGTTACTGAACAGAACCAAATCCAAAATTACAAAGTGTGGTGATTGTTTGAATTGATTTGAGTATTGTTTGGTTGTTTGAAAATTCAAAACAGAATTTGGAAATAGAAAAAGAAAAGGTTTTAGGAAGGAAAAAAAATAGAAGTCGGACTCAGCCCAACAAAGCCCAGAACCAGCCTAGCTTCCCCTCCCCAAAGAAAACATTTCGCACTCAGTTTCTAACCCGAACAGACGCTGACTGGTGGCCCTCTTCTCCCTCTCATTCCTCGCTGACAGCAGGGACCCACGCAGCCAGCTCACTCCTCCTTCTTCCTCGCGCAGACGACGCCTGCCGTTGCTGCCATTTACGCCGGCATTGAATACGCGCTGATACCGCGACCGTTACTCGCCATGACTGCACGCTATTAAACGCCTGCACCTCCTCCTCCTTTCCCCTCAAACACCGCAGCACAAGAGCCCCCAGGCCGACGGAATTTCGAGCTGCAACGCTACTGCTCCGACCATCGTCCCACCTCGATTCCGGCCAAGCACCACCACCCCTTGCCTCCCCGAGCACACGAGCAGACTCCCCACTCCCAGACGATTCTTCCTGTGCCCTCAGTTCAACCACGGGCGCCCCTGAGCATCACCTTCGACAAGCTCTAAGCGCCGCCGCGTCTGTCTTCCACTCCGGCGACGTCTCCTGGTAAGTCCAGACTGCCCCAAGCCTTCTCCTTCATGCTCGCGTCATCTCCGTGATCTCCTGCATCTGACCATGCCCTCTGTTTGCCTCCTCGTGATCTACAGCGTCGCCTCCGACCACGTCCAGAGCCGCCTGACGTCTTTCCCCACTCCGGCGAGGAATTGCTGCAGTCCCCGAGCGCCCCTTGACCCAAGAAGACCATGTTGAGCTTCCCCAGCCTTCTGCGATCTTGGTGAGCACCTTCCCATCCTCCCTCGCTTCCTGTTTCGCCAGCGCCGCCACCATCTGATCGTCGCCGCCGTCTGCCGCCGCGCAGCGTCGCTAGTTCTTGGTTGAGTGCTGCAGACCGTAGGATCTAGATCGGACGAATAAGATAGATCACTTAAGTGCTGAAAGGGTACGCGATCAGGACCGTGCGATCTGTTTAGATCCAACGCGCCGCAGAGCCGATCCGACCGAACCGGTACCAGCGAATAGCGTTGCGACGCGTGGCCAGTTCTTATTTAAAACAGAAGTTTGAATCTGATTAGAATGTGATTTTGAAACCCTTGTAACTTTTGATCCACCATGCAATTTATATCGTTGGAATCAGTGGAACAAACCCTAGCCAACCATGCAATTTGTTTAGTAAATAGTATCTATTAGATTGTTTGTTTTTGCAGAAACATTTGTATGCTTGTTTAGATTAGAAAAATGATTCAAAAATGTTTTTGAGGTTGAAACCTTGGCAAATTAGTTTGTGGTGAACTTACTGACCCTAGGAACCAACCCATGGTTTTGAAAATGAATTTGGTGAAGTTTAGGATGGATTAATTGAATTAGCCCATTTCTAACCAAATAAAAATAATGGTTTTTGTTATGAAAATGGTTTTGGAGTAAAAACTTTGGGAAAATGTTTTGGACCAAACCTACTGACCATAAACACCAAGTTTTGAGAAACAACAACTTATTTAGTGAACAACTTAAAGTTGTTGCTTTGATAAAAATATTTTTCACCACATAAAATAATGATTGAATTTTAAAATGGTTTATGGACAAAACCCTTTTGCAAATGACTTTGCCCCTTTGGAAAATGACCACCTTGAACCTTACAAAGTTTAGAAGCCTAGTGGAAACCATCTTTGCAAATAAACCTATCTCTTGCATGCTTACATGCATGACTTAGATCCCATTGTTTTATGTGTGTGAATTGTTTGATTGATTATTGGTTTGGAATGCTTGTTGATATTGTGTTTGCTTGATTGATTGTAGTGAAGTTAGTAAAGTGTGAGACTAGCAAGATCAAGGAGTGAACCAACATTCCCTACCAAAAGAAAGGCAAGTTACACTATCATCTAAAAGTCCTACTATTTTCATTATACTTAGTGGATTTTGAAAACCTGCATGAAAATAATTTTATACTTATGCTATGCTAAATCCTAATAGGATACCCTATACATTCCTTAGTGAAAACAAAGTAGTTGTTACATGCTTAGCCATGCTATATTTGAAAAGAGATACATGTTGAGATTTTATGAAGTTGAGAAAAGGACTTGTGTTTTTATATAATAAAACAAGGACTCAATGAACCACCTGGGTGGACAAGGATACTTTGAGTTTTGGAGAAGGTGGCAACAAAAGGAACCATGTCTATGGCAATCTCTTTGTGTTGTGCTTCAAAGGAAAACCACCCAGGAAACTTAGAGATGGAACATGTTTCTCCAATTGTGGCTTTCGTGTGCAACCACATGCTATTTATGGCTCTGGCTTAGTCAACTACATTGGGAAGACCCATGCACTGTCTTCAGTTTACTGGACATGGGGACCTGGAATCCTACATGGGTGTTGAAGACAAGCTAGCAATGGTGTATGGGAGGACCCTCTGGAAAGACTTCGTCACATTCTCAATCTGCCGGTACTCCATCTTGGTGAGCACTAATCCAGCAGCCACTGGTGGCAACAAGATGGGAGTGTGACATGTGGGTAAAGTGTGCAACTTCTGCAGAAGATAATAAAATCTAAGTACTTAGCCGTGTCCCCGGTTATGGACAATACTGAGCAACTAAAGTTTTAAGCTATGGGAAATCTCGACATTCTAATTTCTAAAAGAAAACTTTTAAAAACTTGATGCACTTGGGGGTACCAAGGAGCTCAAGAGATTTTGATAAAACTTGATGCACTTGGGGGTACCAAGGAGCTCAAGAGATTTTTATAAAACTTGATGCACTTGGGGGTACCAAGGAGCTCAAGAGATTTTGATAAAACTTGATGCACTTGGGGTTACCAAGGAGCTCAAGAGATTTTGATAAAACTTGATGCACTTGGGGTTACCAAGGAGCTCAAGGGATTTTTGACAAGGACTTGAACACTTGGGAATTTACCAAGGAGTTCAAGGGATTTTTGAAAAGGAGATTTGACAAAGGACCAAAACCATTTTGAAAAGATAGGATAAATTTTGCTTCTGCAAATGAGCCTTAAAACCCTACTAGCCAAAATGCATGTAATGATAGGATCCACTTGTGTTCTACTTAGTAGTGAAACTTGCCAATACAATTCAAATGTATTGACCCTTGTGGCTGTAACTTGTAATGTTGCAGGTTGATTGTTTTAGAGAAGATTGATTGATTGATTGATTAGGATTACAAAGTCTACAACCAACATGTCTGCCTGTGGCACTTTGAAGATGAAGGACCCCATGCTTATAGTTATTCCGCTGCAATGTAATGTAATAGCCAAATGAGCTATGTAAAGATGTAATAAAATTATGTTATTCCTGGTTATAAAGTTATATTATGACCTTTGTTTCTTGATATTACATCTTAACTGTGGATGCTAGCTATTGATCCAGGGACTAGCATTGTAAACACAAGGGACTCCACCTTATATCAAATAAAGGTTGGGACACTCCCTCTACACAAGTATAGGGGATCG
Organism: Avena sativa; assembly: GCA_916181665.1. Classification (NCBI taxonomy): domain Eukaryota; kingdom Viridiplantae; phylum Streptophyta; class Magnoliopsida; order Poales; family Poaceae; genus Avena; species Avena sativa. The sequence goes on along the minus strand of OV702297.1, from coordinate 363,885,709 downwards.
CAACAGTCTTCGAGGGTATTATAACCCAACTTATTGATTCGACACAAGGGGAGCCAAAGAATACTTATAAGCCTTAACAACTGAGTTGTCAATTCAGCTGCACCTGGAAATAGTCTTGCTCACAGTAGTTTATCAGTAGCAACAGTTTTGTAGTAGCAATAGCAAAGTAATAGCAGCAGTAAAACAAAGACAGTAGTAACTATAGTAGAAAACAGTAGGATTTGAGTGTAGTAGGCATAGGGATGGATGGACGGGCGTTGCATGAACGAGACTATTCATGTAATATCAAGATCTAGGGCATTTGCAGATAAATAAGATAAAGCATCCAAGTACTAAATAATCATAGGCATGTGTTCCATATATAGTCATACGTGCTCGCAATGAGAACTTGCACAACATCTTTTGTCCTTCCAGCCCGTTGCAGCAGGGCCTCAAGGGAATCTACTGGCAATTAAGGTACTCTTTTAATAGAGTACCGGAGCAAAGCATTAACACTCCGTGAACACACGTGATCCTCATATCACAACCATCCCCTCCGCCTGTCCCAATTTCTGTCACTTCAGGGCCTTTGGTTCCGGACAATGATATGTGTACACAACTTGCATATAAGATCACAAATAATACTACCATCATGAATCAATAACATGTTCATATCTGAGATCATGGCACTCGGGCCCTAGTGACAAGCATTAATCACAACAAGTTGCAACAAAGTCAAATAGCACTAACAAAGATACTAGGCACCATGCCCTAACAATCTTATTCGATTACATGATAGATCTCATCCAATCCCTACCATCCCCATAGCCTACAGTGGGGGATTACTCACTCATGGATGGGGGAAACATGGATGGTTGATGGAGAGGCATTGGTGATGATGATGGCGATGATCTCCTCCAATTCCCATACTGGTAGGGTGCCAAAACAGAGTTTCTGGTTCCGAATCGCAGTTTTTAGTGGTGGCGGCGCAGCGGAACTCTATCTGGAAAAACATCGAACCACCTCCTGTTTTTAGGTCAGGAGGCTTTATGTAGGTGAAGAGGAAGGTCGAGGGGGTGCCCGAGGTGGCCACATCCCACCCAGGCGCGGCCTGGGCTGGCCCGTGCGACCAGGGGGTGTGGGCCCCTCGTGTCCCTCCTCCATCTCATCTTCTGGCTCCGTGAGTCTTCTGGTAAAATAGGAGTTTTGCGATATTTTCCAGGATTTTTCCTAAAAGTTGATTTTCTGCACAAAAACTAGACACCAAAGCAATTCTGCTGAAAACAGCGTCAGTCCGTGTTAGTTCTATCCAAATCACACAAATTAGAGGAGAAACACTAGCAAAAGTGTTTGGGAAAGTAGATACGTTTTAGACGTATCAACTCCCCCAAGCTTAGCTTATTGCTTGTGTAGGGTTCGCAGCATAGAAAACAAAAAATTTCCTACGATGGGAACAACTATGTACCAAGATCTATCTACTAGATACAAACAACGGGCGGATGTACATCCATAGAGAACATACCCTTGAAGACCGACAAAGCTTAACGAGTCCAAACTCGTGGTTGATGTAGACGATCTCTTGCCGATCTCAAGATCGAGAGGAAGTCCTAGCGCCGCAAAATAGCAGCGCATCCGTGCTCGCACACACGTTCGAGGTACCGAGCAACCTCCGCCTCCTCGCTCCAGCGATGCAGCGGAAGCACAACTCTTTCTTGCCGAATAGCCACCGGGAACATGTATCTCGCTAGTCCGAGACCATGGGGGATAAATTCTAGAGGGGGAGAGAGATCCTTCACGAGGAGGTGTGTGAGACAAGTGAGGAGGGGGGCTCCTTTTATAGGAGGAGGGGGGAACCCCAAGGGGGTGGCCGGCGCATGGGAGCTGCCCCTTGCCCTCCCCTCTTCATGTGGGTGGACACTCCACGCACAAAAGTCCTTTAAATTCCCTCCACTCAAAAGTCCACTCAAATTCCCATTAAATTTCCACCAAATTTAATGCAAACTCTCATTAAATAAAACTCTTTTATTTTATTCAGAATTTTGTCAATTACTTTAATGACAAACATTCACAAATAACCCCTTGCTAGAATTCCATTTCACATGCATAACCACTTTATGCAATTTCACCCGAAAACCTGTTTCGGTATCTAGTGAAATAAATTCCTGCGCTTGTTCATTCTTTCGGCATGAAACTTTTGTTCCAATTGGATGTCGGTGTCTCTTAAGTGTGTCACCCTACGGTTCGTGAATAATGCGGACATGATCGATACCCCTCTCGGATCAATAATCAGAAGCGGGACCTGGAGACCCATACTGACTCCCACACATTCAACGATGACTTTCTTGTGATCGTCGGAACCTTTTATGCTAGTATCTTAATCCCTTTGTTTCACGATATATTACATGTCCGAGATTCGATCATCGGTATCTCCATACATAGTTTGATCTTGTTACTGACATGCACTCTTTTCTCGTTCCCGTGATATAACATTCTAGTGATCAAATCACTTGCTTGCAAGCTAATCAATGTGATATCACCGAGAGGGCCCAAAGTATATCTATCCGTCATCGGGATGAACAAATTCCACTCTCGATCCATGAGCCTCAACATAACACTTTATTAGTTCTGAATCCTTCTTTATAATCACCCTGTTACGGTGTGACGTTTGATGTTATCAAGAAACTCTTCCGGTGTTAGTGATTGACATGATCTCATGGTCTAAGGATTAGGATCACTTCGTAAGTTGTTATAGCAATATAAACTCAATGACTTTGATCGTAATGCTATACTTCGGATGAATGTTCATCACATCATTACACTAATGTTGTGACCTCGTTATTAACAACATCCAATGTCCATGATCAGGAAACTTTGATCATCATGTTAATCAACGAGCTAGTTTATAAGAGAGGCATAACTAGGAACTTCCTTTTTGTTTATTAAACACACATGTATTAACGTTTCCGTATTAATACAATTATAGCATGTAAAATAAACATTTATCATAAATAAGGAATACGATAATAACCACTTTATTATTGCCTCTCGTGCATATTCCCTTCAGTCTCCCACTTGCACTAGAGACAATAATCTAGTTTGAAAACTTTGCGTATTGAACACCTATGGCTTTCTGGTGTTCCATATACGCAACTGCAAGTGGTTAACATAATCTACGGATCTGATGCTTTCAGGCCTGTGTGTATTTGCATGTCTTTGCGTCTTCACGCATCACTCATTCTCTAATGAGATGGCGTTGTATAAATTTGGTCTTTTGGTGAGACCTTTAGTTCCTTGTGGTTAAAACACGTCGATACTATTGTCACACAGTATATCTTTAGTGTTAGCCCGTTGCGAACCACACCTTAGTTTGATAACAAACTACTTGACACAAATTCCCTCCTTTGCTGCTACTATAGCAGTCATATACTTAGCCTTTTGTTGTAGTATTCGTCACAATGTCTTAACTTTGGAACTCTTCCAAATCCATCATGGAATCTCCTTTCCATTACATTGTGCCACCCATAGTTTAAATTGAGATAAACTTATTTGTATCTTGCGACAAAACTAGTATCAATGTAACTCTTTACAATGAACTATTTGTAATTGTTTGTCACCTCTACACAAATATATTCTTAGTTCTTTCCAAAATATCATAAGAATATCCTTACTATCGTCCAATGATCATTTTATGATTCATTCTGGTATTTGCTCATAACACTTAGAGCATAGGACGTATCTGGATGTGTACATATCATGGTATGATTGATCAAAACATTCTCGTGATTTCACTCATCAAGTGTCAAAGCACTTGAATATTGTTTCACTTATCAAGTGTCGATACACTTGAATCTTGATTCAATTCTTTTTCCATGTGACAAGAACCTTTTCTTGTCGTTTCTATATTGAACTCCTTCAATATCTCATATATGTACGTTTGGCACAACCATATTAGCGTCACAGTCTATCCACTATAGACATTCATGCTAAATATTCGGGTTTTGCCTAAGTATTTCATCGAAATGAAATTCTTAACCTTTGTCAATAAAATATACATCATTTCTAATCAACAAGATGTCCTCCACATAATGTATTAGAAATATGTCTTAGCGCTCCCACTTAATTTCTTGCAAATGCAAGCATCTTCATCGTCTCCTCATGAAAAACTCATTTTTCATCATGGTGAAGATTCCAACTCCGCGATGCTTACTTCAACCATTGAAGTTTGCATGCCCTTTTTAGCATCCTTTGAATTAACAAAACCCTTTGGATCGTGTCATGTACACGTCCTAGGTAACCATTCTATTAGAAGAACTTTGTTTTGTTTATTCATCTACCATATAACAAATTATATGTAGTGGTTGCTACTTTAATCCGTCCAGACTAAATATCGCTATGAAAGATCAAATCTTGTCATAGTCAACTCCTTGAACATTGTCGTAAAATACTTTACGACATGTCGACTATTTCATAGATGCGAAACATCCATGTCTGTTTCTTTATAGATCCAAATACGACCGATAGGTTTTTACACCTTTCCGGAGGGTCTTCCAAGTTCAAAACTTGATTTCTCGTGTATGGAACTATCACGGATTTTATGGCTTCAAGCCATTTGACGGAGTCAGGGCCCATCATCGCTTCTTTGCATATAGTCGGTTCATCATTGTCAAACAATAATGATTTACTCTCAAATCTTAGTATTTGATTGTTTATTCGACCGACTTGGTTCAATAAGAACTTAGATATCCGTGACCACAACCTTTGAGGCACATAAGCTATGAGCATTATGGCAGCCTCCAGAACGATTTCCGGCGCTGCGCAACTCAGCACATTTAGCTAAGGTTCGTTAACCTTATCAAAGTTCTATTGTCCTCCCATTTAACTTTTGCGAAAAATTCCTTCTTTAAGAAACTTCACGTTTCAAGCGACAAACCCTTTTGTCCTTGGTGTTATGGAGGAATAACCAATTGTTATTCGAAATAACCTACAAAGACATGCTCATCCGACTTCGGTTGTAAACATCTTACTTATGTTTAGCATACCAAAATTTAAGAAATGACAACTTGGGGTTTACCCCAAACCATAACTTCCATGGTGTCATTTCAACGGATCAAGATGGAGCTCTTTTCAGTGTAAAAGCGGAAGTCTCTAAAGCTTTAATCTTTTAAAACATAATGGCAGTTTTATAAATAACACCTTTGATCCAACCATGTTAAACAAGGTTTCATTACAAATCTCAAACATTCCATATTCCTATGGTGTTTCGGGATATGTAAATCTAGGTGTTTTGCTAAACTTGCAACTCAAATAAATCCCTTTATGATAAAATCATAATTCATTTATTTTCTTCTTACACTTGTAACTCAAATAAATCCCTTATGATAAAATCATAAACCATTTATTTTCTTGTCACAATGATTTTCACTTCATCTTGAAAGTCTTTGAACATTTTCAAATATTTCACACTTCTTTCTCATTAAGTGAATATTCACTCAAATTTCAGGACAAAGTATATGAAGTTGAAACCCATCGCTTACGACTATAAATAATGGACTACATACATCGATATGTATAAATTCCAATATCTTAGTCGTTCGTTCTTCTTTGGCCTTTGAACGAAGTTTTTAATTATCCCGAGGAAAGTCTCACAAGCGTCACTTGATCAAATCAAAGACTCCGAAAATCCATGAATATGGAGATTCTTCATGTTTTCTTTCCAATATAATTTAAACGGCGATGTCACTTCGTAGGTGATCTTTCAATCATTTGTCTTGCGACATTTTAGCATTAGGTTTTATGGATGTGATCTCTCCAACTAGATTTGTAAACCATCCATCTAATATGTAATATGGTAATTATTTGAACAACCTTTGTTCTCATAATACCTGATTTAAATAACAATTATTAAAACAAATCTTGAAGTCAAGCTTTGATGTCAACGAGAAATACAAACAACGGTTTATTTGTTTTCGATGAACATCATCACATATTATCTTGTTAGTTACTTAGGCCATTGTGGTTCATGAATTGCGTCATTCCATATGAAATTTCATACCAACCAATTCGGTATCCAATACCCAAGAACCACATTGTTTAACAAGCAAAGAATACAACCATAACCTGTATATCATCTATATACCTAAATTGGATATTTCCAATCTTTTCTTTTCTGCCAAATATATTATATAGATTCTCTTTCAGCATTTCCTTTTCCTTTTTAAAAGAATCTATCAACATCAAAAGTGGCGCCATATACATGACACATAGTCCAAAGCGTGTATATTCAAATAATAATACCTTTGGACTTGCACTTTGAAGTAGATCACCATCATCAAAATGATCGGTATTCTTTTAAAATCCATTCTTTAGTAATCTTTTAGTGTAGTAAACACTTTACATACATATTCTATTCATCCTTATCATGACGACTTTCATGATCAAGCTAATGTAGCTTATAAGGAGAATCGTGAGTATAATGTTGCTTTCCAAAACCCTTTTGGATGATTAGGATGTCTAGCATCTCCAACCTTTGTAAATTCTCATCCTATATGAGAACACATATTATACTCTATCATATTGCAACCAAAACATTATTTCAGATATCGTTATATCTGTCACACATGATGGTTTCTGAAACAATTCTTTCAGCTCCTAGATAAACTTGATATTAAAACAATCAAGAATCATGGAGGCAAACATGATACTTAAGATACTAACACTAGAATTGTTACTCTCGATTTAATACCAATTATTAAATTTCACGGAGTAAATAGAATTTTGCTGAAAGTTTGCAATAGGACTTTAAACTTTAGATTGACACTCAACACAATACGATACCAGTTCGTAAAGTATATATCCAGAATTCTATAGTTCTATTATCTCAATTACAACTATGCATAAGGTGGTGAACGAATGCCAATGACTACAACAAATTATGCAAATTCACTTTGATTTAATTTATGATAAATTGAGTTCTACTAATCCAAATTAGAAATGAACTCCCAATCAAAAACGACATCCCTCGTGTCTTTTTGGTGATTACATGAACCAAATCCACTACACCAAGTCCGATCATCACGTGAGTCGGTGTAGCTTCAAAGGCGAGCATCAAATGGGCATCATATCTACTATATGACTCATGCTTAACCTTTCGGTCCGTGTTCCGAGGCCATGTCTGTACATGCTAGGCTCGCCAAGTAAGAACCTTAGTATTCGCGTGTGTAACTGTCTTACACCCGAGATATGCTCATGGATTCAAGTACACCCGATCATCACGTGATGCCTTGAAGCGACGAAACATTGTCGGTGCATACTTAAGGAAGAACACATTCTTATATTGATATCTAAATGAGGGATCATCTTATTATGCTAATAAAACGCCAAACAAGCAATATAAGATGCAATCAAAACATCACATGTTTATAAGTGAAATGATATGGTTCCCGCATATGATCTCCATCATGTGCACTGTGGTATGATCTGTATCATACCTTTATGTGTAAGGCCAAGGTCTATGGAACTTACACTCTATGTGTGTTGTAAGAGTATCATCTCATACTTCTACTTACAACATCATCATATCATAACACTAGCCCAGCAACAATCTAAACTAGACGCCTCTAATTTATCCATTGCAAGTTTTACGTGGCTTAGGGCTTTCGAAGATAGAACCGTTCTTACCTACGAACATGAACCACAACGAGGATAACCAAATTGTTGACAACTCGTTGCAAATTAGATATTGACTATAGTAGGAGAGAGAGACACCCGCTAGCCACTTATGCAAAACTAGTTGCATGTCAAGCGTGGAACAGGTCTCATGTGCGAGGACATGTAAAGTTTGTCCGGGCCGCTTCATCCCACTATGCCACCAATATCCAAAGTACAACGAAGAAGCAATAAAATTATCATCATCGCCCACATACTCATATGTGTACTACCCGTGCAAAGTATCTACGCATAGATCCGGCTCTGATACCACTGTAGGGTTCGCAGCATAGAAAACAAAATTTTTCCTACGATGGGAACAACTATGTACCAAGATCTATCTACTAGATACAAACAACGGGCGGATGTATATCCGTAGAGAACATACCCTTGAAGACCGACAAAGCTTAAAGTGTCCAAACTCGTGGTTGATATAGACGATCTCTTGCCGATCTCAAGATCGAGAGGAAGTCCTAGCGCCGCAAAACAGCAGCGCATCTGTGCTCGCACACACGTTCGAGGCATCGAGCAACCTCCGCCTCCTCGCTCCAGCGATGCAGCGGAAGAACAACTCTTTCTTGCCGAATAGCCACTGGGAACATGTATCTCGCTAGTCCGAGACCATGGGGGATAAATTCTAGAGGGGGAGAGAGATCCTTCATGAGGAGGTGTGTGAGACAAGTGAGGAGGGGGGCTCCTTTTATAGGAGGAGGGGGGGACCCCAAGGGGGTGGCCGGCGCATGGGGGCTGCCCCCTTGCCCTCCCCTCTTCATGTGGGTGGACACTCCACTCACAAAATTCCTTTAAATTCCCTCCACTCAAAAGTCCACTCAAATTCCCATTAAATTTCCACCAAATTTAATGCAAACTCTCATTAAATAAAACTCTTTTATTTTGTTCAGAATTTTTGCAATTACTTTAATGACAAACATTTACAAATAACCCCTTGCTAGAATTCCATTTCACATGCATAACCACTTTATGCAATTTCACCCGAAAACCTATTTCGGTATCTAGTGAAATAAATTCCTGCGCTTGTTCATTCTTTCGGCATGAAACTTTTGCTCCAATTGGATGTCGGTGTCTCTTAAGTGTGTCACCCTAAGGTTCGTGAATAATGCGGACATGATCGAGACCCCTCTCGGATCAATACTCAGAAGCGGGATCTGGAGACCCATACTGACTCCCACACATTCAACGATGACTTTCTTGTGATTGTCGGAACCTTTTACGCTAGTATCTTAATCCCTTTGTTTCACGATATATTACATGTCCGAGATTCGATCATCGGTATCTCCATACCTAGTTTGATCTCGTTACTGACATGCACTCTTTTCTCCTTCCCGTGATATAACGTTCTAGTGATCAAATCACTTGCTTGCAAGCTAATCAATGTGATATCTGATGGGTTTCGCAGCATAGCAAATCAAAAAATTTCTACGGAAGCGAACAGAGGGAAAACCAAGATCCAATCTAGGAGATGCAAACAACGAGAGAGATTGGATTATATCTTCATACCCTTGAAGATTCGCACAGCGGAACGTTCGTCGGAACGTGGGTGATGTAGTCGTACTCGCTTCTCCTCCTCGCGATCCGATCCGATCTAGCACCACAAGTGGCGGTGCCTCCGTGAGATGCACACGTGCAGCACCTCGACGTCTCCTCCTTCCTCGGACCAGCAAGTAGGGTGGAGAGATAGATTAGATCTACAACACGACGGCGTGGTGTATATGGTGGAGAATTTCTGCAGCAGGGCTTCGCCTACAAACAGTCGGGAGGGAGAGAGGAGGGCAGGAGGGCAACTAGGGTTTGGAGGAAGGTGTAGGGGGGAGGGGGCGCACCAGCCCTCTATATATAGAGGGGGGGGGCGGCCAGCCCTTGCCCCTCCTCCAAGCCTTGGGCCGGCGGCCAAGGGATAAGGAGTGGGGGGTGAGGACTCTCCCCTCTTCTAGAAACCCTATCTCTAGTTTAAACGATTTAAACTCTCTAGGATCGGCTGGGCCCTATGGAGCCTTGTGCCCCTGGGCCAATGCGGCCAGGACACTCCCTCATAGGACCATGCCCCCTCCCGGAAGGTGGGACCACGTTGGCCCCCTTCCGGAAGGTTCTAGAAGCTTCCAGTACAATACCGATTAACCCGGAACAATTCCGAACTCCAAAAACTGCACTGCCTTATATGAATCTTATTCTCCGGACCACTCCGGAACCTCTCGCGATGTCCCGGATCCCATCCAAGACTCCGAACAAAAATTCACAAACCAAGTATCCAATCTATCCTAGCGTCGAGACACGTTAAGTGTGTGACCCTGCGGGTTCGAGAATATGCAGACATGATCTTCTATCAATAATCAACAGCGGGGTCTGGGCACCCATATTGACTCCTACACATTCATCGATGATCATATCGGATGAACCACGATGCCAGGATTCAATCAATCCCATATACATATTCCCTTCGTCTCGCGATATTTTACTTGCCCGAGATTCGATCGTCGGTACCGTCATACCTAGTTCAATCTCGTTCACAGCAAGTACTTTACTCGTTCCGTAATCCAATATCACTTTGTGATTAACTCCTTAACCACATGCTTGCAAGCGGTGTTGATATCGATTACCGAGTGGGCCCGAAGTAAATCTCTCCGACTTGGGAGGGACAAATCCCATCTCGATACATACAACCCAACAGATACTTTCCGATCACCTAAGAGACACCTTTATGATCACCCTCTCATAGGATGACGTTTGATGGCCTCAAAGCTTTCTTCCGATACCAGGGAGTTGTATTATCTCATGGTCTAAGGAATACAATATTTGACATAGGAAAAGCTTCGCAAAGATGAACACAATGACACGATCTAATTGCTTCGCTTAGTTTGGGTCTGTCCATCATATCATTCTCCCAATGATATGATCTCATTATCAATTGACAACTCATGTCTATGGTTAGGAAACCTTAACCATCATTGATCAATGAGCTAGTCCATAGAGGCGTACTAGGGACACGGTGTTGTTCACAAACCACACAAGTATTAATGTTTCCGCTTAATACAATTCTAGCATGGAATATAAACTTTATCATGAACAAGAATTATAATAATAACATCTTTATTATTGCCTCTAGGGCATAATTCCAACAGTCTCCCACTTGCACTAGAGTCAATAATCTAGTTTACATTTGGCAACAATCTTACACCCATGGCACTGAGGTGCTGATCATGTTTTACATGTGGAAGAGGTTTAGTCAATGGATCTACGACATTCAGATCTGTATGTACTTTGCTGATCTTCAGATCTCCATCTGCTATATAATCTCGGATTATATGAAACTTGCGGTTTATATGCTTGGTCTTTGGATGATATCTTGGTTCCTTAGCGAGTGCTATGGCGCCAGTGTTGTCACACAATATCTCCAGTGGGTCCAATGCACTTGGAACCACGCCAAGCTCAGTGATGAAGTTTCTGATCCAAACTCCTTCACTTGACGCTTCTGCAGCAACCATGTATTCCGCTTCTACTGTAGATCCCGCGATCACGCTTTGTTTGCAGCTTCTCCAGCTCACATCTCCTCCATTCAAAATATACACGTATCCTGTCTGAGATTTAGAATCATCCTTGTCGGTGTCGAAACTAGCATCGACGTAACCTTTTACGACGAGCTGTTCATCACCCCCATAGACTAAGAACATTTCTTTAGTCCTATTTAGGTATCTTAGGATGTTCTTTACGGCTGTCCAGTGTTCCACTCCTGGATCACTTTGATATCTGCTCGTCAAACTAAGAGCATTGGACACATACGGTCTAGTACACAGCATGGCATACATGATGGAACCTATGGCCGAGGCATAAGGCACTTTGCTCATAGCTTCCCTATCATTTACCGTAGCTAGACACTGAGCCTTGCTCAATATCTTACCTGACAACATAGGCACTGAACCTTTCAATGCCTTATCCATTCTGAACCTTTTCAGAACTTTGTCTAGGTATGTACTCTGGCTTAAAGCTATCAGGCGTCTTTGTCTATCTCTATAGATTTTGATGCCCAATATATAAGCAGCTTCACCTAGGTCTTTCATTGAAAAACACTTGTTCAAATAACTCTTCACATCGTTAAGCATGTTGATGTCATTTCCGATAATCAATATGTCATCCACATATAGTACCAGAAACGTCATCGAGCTCCCACTCACTTTCTTGTAGATGCAAGCTTCGTAGCAATTTGGAACAAATCCAAAGCTCTTGATCACTTGATCAAAACGAAGGTTCCAACTCCGAGATGCTTGCTTCAGTCCATAAATGGAACGCTGAAGTTTGCATACTTTATCAGCATCCTTAGGATCGACAAAACCTTCGGGTTGCATCATATACAACTCTTCATCAATGTTGCCATTGAGGAAAGCAGTCTTGACATCCATTTGCCATATTTCATAATCATGAAACACAACAATTGCTAATAAAATCCGAATGGACTTAAACATTGCTACGGGAGAGAAAGTCTCATCGTAGTCAACACCTTGAACTTGTCGAAAACCTTTCGCAACAAGCCGTGCTTTATAGACGGTAACATTACCATCCGCGTCTGTTTTCTTCTTGAAGATCCATTTGCACTCAACGGCCTTTCGGTCGCTAGGAGGGTCCACCAAAGTCCATACTTGGTTTTCGCTCATGGATCCCAATTCGGATTTCATGGCTTCTAGCCATTTCTCAGTGTCTGGGCTCATCATCGCTTCCTCATAGTTCGTAGGTTCACTGTCTTCCACTAACAAGACTGTCAAGACAGGGTTGCCATACCACTCAGGAGGGGCACGCGACCTTGTCGACCTGCGACGTTCAGTAGCAGCATCGTCCGAAGCTTCATGATCCTTGTCATTAGCTTCCTCTATTGTTGGTGCAGGCGGCACTGGAACAATTTCAGGTGCTGCGCTACTCTCCAATTCAAGAGAAGGTTCAATAACCTCGTCTAGCTCTACTTTCCTCCCACTCACCTCTTTCGAGAGAAACTCCTTCTCAAGAAAGGAACCGTTCTTTGCGACAAACACTTTGCCTTTGGTTCTGTGATAGAAGGTATACCCAATAGTTTCCTTAGGGTATCCTATGAAGACGCATTTCTCCGCTTTGGGTTCGAGCTTGTCCGGCATCAACTTCTTGACGTAAGCTTCGCATCCCCAAACTTTAAGAAACGACAACTTAGGTTTAGCACCAAACCATAGTTCATACGGTGTCGTCTCAACGGATTTAGATGGAGCCCTATTTAAAGTGAATGCAGTGGTTTCTAATGCATAACCCCAAAATGATAACGGCAAATCAGTAAGAGACATCATCGATCGGACCATATCTAATAGGGTTCGATTCCGGCGTTCAGACACACCATTGCGCTGTGGTGTTCCGGGTGGCGTGAGTTGTGAAACGATTCCACTTGCTTTGAGATGCATGAGAAAATCATAACTCAAATATTCGCCCCCACGATCGGATCGTAGAAACTTAATCTTTCTGTTACGATGGTTCTCCACTTCATTCTGAAATTCTTTGAACTTTTCAAACGTTTTAGATTTATGTTTCATTAAATAGATATACCCATATCTACTTAAGTCATTGGTAAAAGTGAGAAAATAGCGATATCCACCGCGCGTCGAAACACTCATCAGTCCGCATACATCGGTATGTATGATTTCCAACAAGTCCGTTGCTCGCTCCATCATACCGGAGAACGGGGTTTTGATCATCTTGCCCATGATGCATGGTTCGCATGTGTCAAATGATTCAAAATCAAGAGACTCCAAAAGTCCATCAGAATGGAGTTTCTTCATGCGCTTTACACCAATATGACCTAGACGACAGTGCCACAAATAAGTAGTATTATCACTATCTACTTTGCATCTCTTAGCCTCAATGTTATGGATGTGTGTTTCATCCCTTTCGAGATTTAGAAGAAATAAACCATTCACAATAGGTGCATGACCATAAAAGATGTTACTCATATAAATAGAACAACCATTATTCTCCGATTTAAATGAATAACCGTCTTGCAATAAACAAGATCCAGAAATAATGTTCATGCTCAACGCAGGCACATAATAACACTTTTTAAAACTAATCCCGAAGGTAAAACTAAGGAGATCGTGCCGACGGCCATCACATCAACTCTTGATCCGTTGCCAACGCGCATCGTCATCTCATCCCTCGCAAGCCGCCGTCTATTCCGTAGCTCCTGTTTCGAGTTACAAATATTAGCAACTGAACCAGTATCAAATACCCAGGCACTACAACGAGGGCTAGTAAGGAAAACATCAATAACATGTATATCAAATATACCTTTGATGGTGCCAGCCTTCTTGTCCGCTAAGTACTTCGGACAGTTGCGCTTCCAGTGACCCTTGTCCTTGCAATAGAAGCACTCAGTGTCCGGCTTAGGACCAGACTTGAGCTTCTTCTCAGCAGGGGCAGTGCGCTTGCCGCCGCCCTTCTTGAAGGGCTTCTTTGCTCCCTTACCTTTCTTAAAGGAGGGCTTGTTGACCATCAACACATGATTATCCTTCTTGATGTCCACCTCCGCAGCCTTCAGCTTTGCGAAGAGCTCGGTGATCGTATCAGTGGAACCAATCTGATTATGAGTCACTACAAAACTTTTGTAGCTGGGAGGGAGTGATTGCAGAACCCTGTCAATCTTGAGCTCCTCTGGAATCTTGCAGTCCAGTTGCTCAAGGCGTTGAGTGTAGCCCAATATCTTAATGGCGTGCTCACTAACGGAACTCCCTTCCTCCATCTTGCAGTTAAAGAACTTCTCGGAGATCTCATATCTCTCAGAACGGGCCTGAGTCTGAAACATAACTCTTCGAGAATCTCAAAGGGCCCGGGATAGTTTTCAAAACGATTTTGAAGTTCCGGTTCCATAGCAAACAACATGGTGCTCTTAATCACACCATAATCATCTTTGCGCGACTGATAGACAACTTTCTCATCAGCCTGCGCAGTTGCAGCAGGGGGGTTACCTAACGCTTTCTCAAGGACATAGTCTTTTTGTCCTCCAGACAGAATGATTCTCAGATTGCGGAACCAATTGGTGAAGTTAGACCCATTGTTCTTAAGCTTTTCTTTCTCAGCAAAAACGTTGAAGTTGAAGTTGGACTTAGCCATTTGATCTACAAATATTTGCAAGTACAAATTAGACTATGTTCATGATAAATAGTTCAACTTAATCAAATTACTAGATGAACTCCCACTAAATTCAACATCCCTCAAGTTGTTTAGTGAACACGATCCAAATTCACCACACCTAATCCGATCTTGACGAGAAGAGATGTGGTTTCAATGGTGGACAACGAAGTGTCGATCATATCATTCATATGACTCGTGCTTAACCTTTCGGTTCATGTGTTCCGAGGCCATGTCTGTACATGCTAGGCTTGTCAAGTTAGACCCAAGTATTTCCGCGTGTGCAAAACTGGCTTGCACCCGTTGTATGTGAGCGTAGAGTCTATAGCACCCGATCATCACGTGATGCTTGGACACGACGAACTTTCACAACGGTGCATACTCGGGGAGAACACAGTTTTTATCTTGATCTTTAAGTGAGGAATCATCTTATAATGCTACCGTCGCGATCTAAGCATAATAAGATACATAAAAGGATAAACATCACATGCAAATAACTTTATGTGACATGGTATAGCCAATCTTCGCGCAATGATCTCCATCTTGTGCGTTCCGGCATGATCTCCATCACTTCACCATGATTGCCTCCACCATGAATAGCAACTACAACTATTGCTAACTACTTAGTGATAAAGTAAAGCTATTACATGGCGTATAAGAAGTTGACTCGCAGGTCATACACAATTATAAAGACAACCATATGGCTCCTGCCGGTTGTGTACTCATCGACATGCAAGTCGTGAAACATTACAAAACATGATCATCGCATACAATATACACATCACATCTTGGGCCATACCATATCACAGATAACACTCCCTGCAAAAACAAGTTAGACGCCTCTACTTTGTTGTTGCATGTTTTACGTGGCTTATGGGAGTAGATGCTAAGAACGATTCTTACCTACGGAAAGCCACAACGGTGATATTATGGTTGCCAAACTCCGGTGTTAATCCCATGACAACTATAGTGAGAGAAACTGACATCCACCAGCCGCATGTGTGGAACAAGCCACACGTCAAGTGCGGAGCCGGTCTCGCGAACGACGTCGCGTAAGGTTGGCCTGGACCGCTTCAATCTCACTATCCCGCGCCATAAGAAGAACACAAACAAGAGGCTTGCAACAGAAAACATCAACGCCCGCAACAACCATGTTGCGTTCTACTCGTGAAACACATCTACGCATAGATCTAGCTCTGATACCACTGATGGGTTTCGCAGCATAGCAAATCAAAAAAATTCTACGGAAGCGAACAGAGGGAAAGCCAAGATCTAATCTAGGAGATGCAAACAACGAGAGAGATTGGATTAGATCTTCATACCCTTGAAGATTCGCACAGCGGAACGTTCGTCGGAACGTGGGTGATGTAGTCGTACTCGCTTCTCCTCCTCGCGATCCGATCCGATCTAGCACCACAAGTGGCGGTGCCTCCGTGAGATGCACACGTGCAGCACCTCGACGTCTACTCCTTCCTCGGACCAGCAAGTAGGGTGGAGAGATAGATTAGATCTACGACACGACGGCGTGGTGTATATGGTGGAGAATTTCTGCAGCAGGGCTTCGCCTACAAACAGTCGGGAGGGAGAGAGGAGGGCAGCAGGGCAACTAGGGTTTGGAGGAAGGTGTAGGGGGGAGGGGGCGCACCAGCCCTCTATATATAGAGGGGGGGCGGCCAGCCCTTGCCCCTCCTCCAAGCCTTGGGCCGGCGGCCAAGGGATAAGGAGTGGGGGGTGAGGACTCTCCCCTCTTCTAGAAACCCTATCTCTAGTTTAAACGATTTAAACTCTGTAGGATCGGCTGGGCCCTATGGGGCCTTGTGCCCCTGGCCCAATGCGGCCAGGACACTCCCTCATAGGCCCATGCCCCCTCCCGGAAGGTGGGACCACGTTGGCCCCCTTCCGGAAGGTTCTAGAAGCTTCCGGTACAATACCGATTAACCCGGAACAATTCCGAACTCCAAAAACTGCACTGCCTTATATGAATCTTATTCTCCGGACCACTCCGGAACCTCTCGCGATGTCCCGGATCCCATCCGAGACTCCGAACAAAAATTCACAAACCAAGTATCCAATCTATCCTAGCGTCAAGACACGTTAAGTGTGTGACCCTGCGGGTTTGAGAATATGCAGACATGATCTTCTATAAATAATCAACAGCGGGGTCTGGGCACCCATATTGACTCCTACACATTTATCGATGATCATATCGGATGAACCACGATGCCAGGATTCAATCAATCCCATATACATATTCCCTTCGTCTCGCGATATTTTACTTGCCCGAGATTCGATCGTCGGTACCGTCATACCTAGTTCAATCTCGTTCACAGCAAGTACTTTACTCGTTCCGTAATCCAATATCACTTTGTGATTAACTCCTTAACCACATGCTTGCAAGCGGTGTTGATATCGATTACCGAGTGGGCCCGAAGTAAATCTCTCCGACTTGGGAGGGACAAATCCCATCTCGATACATACAACCCAACAGATACTTTCCGATCACCTGAGAGACACCTTTATGATCACCCTCTCATAGGATGACGTTTGATGGCCTCAAAGCTTTCTTCCGATACCAGGGAGTTGTATTATCTCATGGTCTAAGGAATACAATATTTGACATAGGAAAAGATTCGCAAAGATGAACACAATGACACGATCTAATTGCTTCGCTTAGTTTGGGTCTGTCCATCATATTATTCTCCCAATGATATGATCTCATTATCAATTGACAACTCATGTCTATGGTTAGGAAACCTTAACCATCATTGATCAATGAGCTAGTCCATAGAGGCGTACTAGGGACACGGTGTTGTTCACAAACCACACAAGTATTAATGTTTCCGCTTAATACAATTCTAGCATGGAATATAAACTTTATCATGAACAAGAATTATAATAATAACATCTTTATTATTGCCTCTAGGGCATAATTCCAACAATATCACCGAGAGGGCCCAGAGTATATCTATCCGTCATCGGGATGAACAAATTCCACTCTCGATCCATGAGCCTCAACATAACACTTTATTAGTTCTGAATCCATCTTTATAATCACCCTGTTATGGTGTGACGTTTGATGTTATCAAGAAACTCTTCCGGTGTTAGTGATTGACATGATCTCATGGTCTAAGGATTAGGATCACTTCGTAAGTTGTTATAGCAATATAAACTCAATGACTTTGATCGTAATGCTATACTTTGGATGAATGTTCATCACATCATTACACTAATGTTGTGACCTCGTTATTAACAACATCCAATGTCCATGATCAGGAAACTTTGATCATCATGTTAATCAACGAGCTAGTTTATAAGAGAGGCATAACTAGGAACTTCCTTTTTGTTTATTAAACACACATGTATTAACGTTTCTGTATTAATACAGTTATAGCATGTAAAATAAACATTTATCATAAATAAGGAATACGATAATAACCACTTTATTATTGCCTCTCGGGCATATTCCCTTCAGTCTCCCACTTGCACTAGAGACAATAATCTAGTTTGAAAACTTTGCGTATTGAACACCTATGGCTTTCTGGTGTTCCATATACGCAACTGCAAGTGGTTAACATAATCTACGGATCTGATGCTTTCAGGCCTGTGTGTATTTGCATGTCTTTGCGTCTCCACGCATCACTCATTCTCTAATGAGATGGCGTTGTATAAATTTGGTCTTTTGGTGAGACCTTTAGTTCCTTGTGGTTAAAACACGTCGATAGTATTGTCACACAATATATCTTTAGTGTTAGCCCGTTGCGAACCACACCTTAGTTTGATAACAAACTACTTGACACAAATTCCCTCCTTTGCTGCTACTATAGCAGTCATATACTTAGCCTTTTGTTGTAGTATTCGTCACAATGTATTAACTTTGGAACTCTTCCAAATCCATCATGGAATCTCCTTTCCATTACATTGTGCCACCCATAGTTTAAATTGAGATAAACTTAATTTGTATCTTGCGACAAAACTAGTATCAATGTAACTCTTTACAATGAACTATTTGTAATTGTTTGTCACCTCTACACAAATATATTCTTAGTTCTTTCCAAAATATCATAAGAATATCCTTACTATCGTCCAATGATCATTTTATGATTCATTCTGGTATTTGCTCATAACACTTAGAGCATAGGACATATCTGGATGTGTACATATCATGGTATGATTGAGCAAAACATTCTCGTGATTTCACTCATCAAGTGTCAAAGCACTTGAATATTGTTTCACTTATCAAGTGTCGATACACTTGAATCTTGATTCAATTCTTTTTCCATGCGACAAGAACCTTTTCTTGTCGTTTCTATATTGAACTCCTTCAATATCTCATATATGTATGTTTGGCACAACCATATTAGCGTCATAGTCTATCCACTATAGACATTCATGCTAAATATTCGGGTTTTGCCTAAGTATTTCATCGAAATGAAATTCTTAACCTTTGTCAATAAAATATACATCATTTCTAATCAACAAGATGTCCTCCACATAATGTATTAGAAATATGTCTTAGCGTTCCCACTTAATTTCTTGCAAATGCAAGCATCTTCATCGTCTCCTCATGAAAAACTCATTTTTCATCATGGTGAAGATTCCAACTCCGCGATGCTTACTTCAACCATTGAAGTTTGCATGCCCTTTTTAGCATCCTTTGAATTAACAAAACCCTTTGGATCGTGTCATGTACACGTCCTAGGTAACCATTCTATTAGAAGAACTTTGTTTTGTTTATTCATCTACCATATAACAAATTATATGTAGTGGTTGCTACTTTATTCCGTCCAGACTAAATATCGCTATAAAAGATCAAATCTTGTCATAGTCAACTCCTTGAACATTGTCGTAAAATACTTTACGACATGTCGACTATTTCATAGATGTGAAACATCCATGTCTGTTTCTTTATAGATCCAAATACGACCGATAGGTTTTTACACCTTTCCGGAGGGTCTTCCAAGTTCAAAACTTGATTTCTCGTGTATGGAACTATCACGGATTTTATGGCTTCAAGCCATTTGACGGAGTCAGGGCCCATCATTGCTTCTTTGCATATAGTCGGTTCATCATTGTCAAACAATAATGATTTACTCTCAAATCTTAGTATTTGATTGTTTATTCAACCGACTTGGTTCAATAAGAACTTAGATCTCCGTGACCACAACCTTTGAGGCACATAAGCTATGAGCATTATGGCAGCCTCCAGAACGATTTCCGGCGCTGCGCAACTCAGCACATTTAGCTAAGGTTCGTTAACCTTATGAAAGTTCTATTGTCCTCCCACTTAACTTTTGCGAAAAATTCCTTCTTTAAGAAACTTCACGTTTCAAGCGACAAACCCTTTTGTCCTTGGTGTTATGGAGGAATAACCAATTGTTATTCGAAATAACCTACAAAGACATGCTCATCCGACTTCGGTTGTAAACATCTTACTTATGTTTAGCATACCAAAATTTAAGAAATGACAACTTGGGTTTTACCCCAAACCATAACTTCCACCATGATTAGGCATGGATTAGGCTAGCGGCCCAGATGTTTCTCTAACACATATACATAACTCCATGGACTTACAAGCTCCCCTTTTATTTCACACCGACAACATCCATAAACAAAAGATCATAATATCAACTGGGTATATATTTATAGGTGTTGAAAGCGTTCCCCATAACAACACGGTTCTGCTAACTCCCCGCCTATAATTTGCAAGCATATAACTTTCATGGACAGTCACAATGGTTCAATTTTATTACATATAAGAAATTAAAGTGTGCCATCAAGTTCGTGAGAGCTTTACTAACTAACTTTCTCAAAACAAGCAAACATTTTATTTGGAAGAAAACAAGGCATAATAAATATGCATGGAATAGCAATGGTGCCAATAGGTAGATATGGTGGACACTTTTGACAATATTGGTTTTGGGGAGTTGGAAACACGAGTAGATCTCATACTCAGTGTAAGTGAAGGCTAGCAATAGAAAGGAAGCGACAAACGAGAGAGCAATAACTGTCATAATCATGCTTGCAACAAAACAGAATTAATTATTGCATAAAAGTGATACAAGAACTCTGAGGCAAAATAAATCATTGAGGCTTAACTGACTTTTGTTCAGTCATATGCAGGCGTGAGCATGTGCCAAGTCGATTCAAATGAAACATTCAGAGGAGGATACCACAGTGTCATACCAAGTTATGAATATTACAATGCAAGCAAACATTCATATGACATGCTACAAACTATTAGCCAGATGGAGCTAATCATAAGAGAGAAAGAACTACTAAGCATCCATTAATAACATACACCTTACATGAATAGACTAAGCATGCCCACTATGATGAGTATATGTACAAAAATGAAGACAAACAGCCTCTTACCACACCTTGAGTTGTCATAAATCATCATTATTGCCTTTCACTTATGTGGCTTGAATAATAACATCAAACCAAACTCCACTGAGGACTGCTGAACCTGCAACGAACTTCACAAAACCAAGGAAGAACAACAAATATTTTTGGGTTTTTGATTTTTAAAGCAAGCGCTCAAAGGAAAAACAAACAAAGCAAAATCTATTTGGATTTTTCTTATAGCAAACCAAAGACAAAAGCCAAAGAAAAAACAAAGAGAAACAACGAAAATATTTTTGTCCTTTTGTGTTTTGGAAAGCAGAAACAAAAACTAAAAAGAAAGCAAAACATGGATATACAAAGTACCGACGAAACATGATGTGTAGATGAGTGTGATGTCGGTATACCTCTCCCCAAGCTTAGGCTTTTGGCCTAAGTGGATATCAATCCCAGCCTAGTGATACGTCAAAAATATATCTATAATTTTTGATGCTCCGTGCTTGTTTAGTATCTACGTTGCTTTGCTTGTCTACACTTTGAGGTGCCTTTTACATGTTTTCTGGTACTAACCTACTAACAAGTTGCAACGGTGCCAGATGCCTATTTTCTGCTGTTTTTGGTTTTAGAAAAGTTTGTAAAGAAATATTCCCAGAATTGGACGGGACAAATGTCAAAGTCAATTACTTTCCGTGGGGAACAAGAAGTCCAGAGGGGAGACGAGGAAGCGGGCCAGGCACGGGTGGGCCCTATTAGAATTATTGGAGCTGATCAATTGCCTGGATTCTCAAACGCCTGCGTGCAACTTTTCCTTTCACCTTCCTTTGTAAAATTGCCCTAATTAAGGCCTAGTTCTTATTGTAATTACCCATGTAAGTGCCATGCAAAGGGGCTTCTTCCTGGCCTATTTAAACATGTACCTGCCACCAAGACAAAGGTGAGTAGTTCCCTAAAATTGATATGGTATCAGAGCTTTCCTTTTCTATTCCCATCTAGCCTCTTCTTTCCATCCATGGCCACCGAATCAAACCCAGCTCTCGTCACCCTCAACCACCAAGTGTCAGAGAAACTTACTCGAGGGAATTTCCTTCTATGGCGAGCTCAGGTCCTCCCTAAAATCAAGGGAGCCCAACTATTTGGATATCTCGATGGATCCAAGGCTGTGCCACCAGCAACCATCACCGCCATGGGTACAGACAACACCAGTACGGTGGTGCCAAATCCCGCATATGCTTTTTGGGAGGCACAAGATCAGGAGATCTTGGGGTACTTGACGAATTCCTTATCAAAGGAGATTCTCATCCAAGTGGCGGCGCTGACATCCTCCAAAGCGGTATGGGATGCTATTGTGAGCATGTTCTCTGTAGCATCTCGCTCACGGATCAACAATCTACGTGTCTCCCTTGCCAGTGCACGTAAAGAGAACAAATCGGTGGCCCCATATTTTGCAGAGATGAGATCATATGCAGAAGAGCTTGCCACCGCAGGCAAGCCCCTTGATGATGATGAACTCATCTCTTATATATTGGCAGGGCTTGATGATAATGACAACCCTCTTGTGGCTGCTCTTGATGTTCGCACCGAGCCTACCACACTTGATGAATTATTTGCACAAATGTCTAATTTTGATCAGCGTGCCGAGCTTCTTGGTGGCTCAAACATCAATGGCAGTGGAGGCTTCAAGTCTTCCGCAAACTTCTCAGCTCCACGAGGTCGTGGTCGTGGACGCGGAAGCCCCTTTCATGGCCGCGGCAACGGAGGTCGTGGCCAAGGTCATGGTGGACGACCCCCCTTCAACAACAACAATAGGGGGGCACCATCCTCTCGCAACAACAATACACAAGGCAACGGCAGATAAGGATCTGACCGTGCTAAAGTATCATGTCAAATTTGCGGTAAGCCCGGCCATATGGCACAGGATTGTTGGTACCGCTATGATGAAAATCAAGACGAGCCTTCCGCACATGTTACCTCCTATGGTGTCGACACCAATTGGATCATGGATAGCGGAGCAACAAATCATGTCACAAGTGAGTTGGAGAAGATGACCATCCGTGACAAGTACCATGGACATGAACAAATTCACACCGCCAATGGCGCAGGTATGAAAATTGATCATATTGGTCATTCAGCTATTAAAACCCCCACACATAAAATCATATTGAACAATATCCTTCATGCACCAGATGCCTCTAAAAATCTCCTTTTTGTTAATTGCATTGCCACCGACAATCATGCTTATGTTGAGTTTTGGCCGAAATTCTTTTTAATTAAGGATCAAGTCACGAGGAGGGTAATCCATCAAGGCAGGTGTAGAGGAGGTCTCTACCCATGGATTTCGCATGATTGGACTCCCAATAAACAAGCTTTCGGTGCTATCAAAGTCTCCTCCTCGAGGTGGCACAGCCGTCTTGGTCATCCTTCATTTTCTATTGTCGAATGAGTGCTTAAAAATAATAATCTTCCTTTCCATGGAAAGCTAGAGTCCATATGTGATTCATGTCAAAAAGCAAAAGGTCATCAACTACCTTATCCAATTTCTGTTAGTGCTTCCAATGCCTCGCTTGAACTTGTGTTTTCTGATGTATGGGGCCCCGCGCCTGTTTCTATTGGTCGACACAGTTATTATGTGAGTTTTATTGATGATTTCAGTAAATTCACATGGATTTATCTCATAAAAATAAATCCGAGGTGTTTCAAGTCTTTCATAATTTTCAAGCACTCGTGGAACGAAAATTTGGAAGAGAAATTGTTGCTCTTCAATCCGATTGGGGAGGCGAATATGAAAAATTAAATTCCTTCTTCCAACAGATTGGTATATCCCATCATGTATCGTGCCCTCATGCTCATCAACAAAATGGCTCAGCCGAAGGAAAACATCGTCATATTGTTGAGGTAGGATTGGCTCTCTTAGCAAATGCATCCATGCCTCTAAAATTTTAGGATGAAGCATTCTTAACCGCCACACATCTCATCAACATGTTGCCCTCCAAGGTCATCAATTTCCAAACACCTTTCGAACGTCTATTTAACAAAACTCCCGATTATACCTCACTCCGTGTTTTTGGGTGCGCATGTTGGCCAAATCTTCGGCCGTACAATTCTCGAAAACTATCTTTTCGATCCAAACAATGTGTATTTCTTGGATATAGCGCCATGCACAAGGGAGTAAAATGCCTAGATGTATCTATAGGGAGGGTCTACATTTCAAGAGATGTTGTGTTCGATGAAGCAAATTTTCCTTTCCAAAATCTTCATCCAAATGCAGGAGCCCAACTCCGCAAAGAGATCTTACTCCTTCCAAAACATTTGCACTCATTTGATCATGGGGAGGAAAATAACCGTTTTGATCAATTGATTAATTCTCATACCACTAATTCTATGCCAAGGCAGTTTGTTCCTGCAAGAAATACAAAAAAAAGCGGTGCAGAAAATGGTGAAAATTACAATCCAGAAAATGACGTACATGGGAATGATCACCAGGAGGATCCGACGGCACCTGACACACCATCCCAAGAGGATCCATGGGAATTCCAAGGACGCAACAGCGCATCCCCGCATGTTCCTTGGCTTTTCGCCGACATGATGCCAGGCGCGAACCCGCGCGGCGCATCTATGCGCGCATCTGGCCGTGTGGCCTACACAGGCCTAGACCAAAGTGATGACCTGTCCCCGGTCAGTGTGTCACCACGTGAAGCATCTCCACAAGCACCAAGGCAGTCATCAATGCCAATTCAATATGCTTCAAGGAGCAACGATTCAGGTGCCTCTGGTTCCTCTGTGACGAGCAACTCTGACGTGTCTCCGACACGACAACGCCCAGTAACGCGGCTGCAAAGAGGCATTGTAAAACCTCTAAAATTATTTAAAGGTATGATACGATATGCTATGCTGTAATCTACAGGAGAGCCCGAGAACACTGAGGATGCTCTTCAGGATTTAAAATGGAGAGAAGCGATGAATGAAGAATATACAGCCTTGATGAAAAATAAAACATGGCATTTAGTTCCACAAGAAGAAGGTAAAAATATTATAGACTGTAAGTGGGTCTATAAGATCAAGAAAAAGGCTGATGGATCCATAGAGCGTTACAAGGCAAGGCTGGTGGCAAAAGGCTTCAAACAACGATACTGTATAGATTATGAAGACATTTTTAGTCCAGTTGTTAAAGCAACTACTATTCGTCTTGTTTTGTCTATTGTTGTATCCAGGGGATGGAGTCTTCGACAGCTAGACGTACAGAACGTGTTTCTCCATGGTGTTCTAGAAGAGGAGGTATACATGAGACAACCACCAGGCTTTGAAAACAAGAACGCACCATTTCATGTTTGCAAACTCGACAAAGCCTTATATGGACTCAAGCAAGATCCTAGAGATTGGTATTCTCGACTAAGTCTGAAATTACAAGAACTAGGTTTTGTGCCCTCTAAAGCTGATACATCATTGTTTATCTATCAGAAGTTTGGCATTACAATATTTTTGCTCATATATGTTGATGACATAATTGTTACAAGTTCATCAGATGATGCAGTTGCAGCATTACTAAAAGACTTGGGTGCAAACTTTGCCCTTAAGGACTTGGGCGATCTTCATTATTTCCTCGGAATAGAGATTAAGAAAACAAGGAATGGTATAATCTTGACTCAAGAAAAATATGCAACTGATCTTTTGACAAGAGTAGGGATGCAAGCATGCAAGGCTGCACCTACACCTCTCTCTAGTACTGAAAAATTATCTGCCAATGATGGTGACCCACTAAGTCCAGAAGACAGCACAAAGTACAGAAGTATTGTTGGTGTACTTCAGTACTTAACTCTCACTAGACCAGATATTTCATTTTTAGTGAACAAAGTGTGTCAGTATCTTCATGCTCCAACATCTGTTCACTGGACTACAGCCAAAATAATTCTTAGATATGTCAAAAACACTGCCGGCCTTGGACTCACATTTATGAAATCTTCCTCCACCTTGGTTAGTGCATTTTCTGATGCAGATTGGGCAGGTTGTCTTGATGACAGAAGATCTACTGGAGGATTTGCCGTCTTCTATGGATCAAATTTGATATCATGGTGTGCAAAGAAGCAAGCAACTATTTCAAGACCGAGTATAGAAGCTGAATATAAAGCTTTAGCAAATGCAACAGCAGAAATAATATGGGTCCAATCATTACTTGCAGAACTTGGAGTGAAACAAGAGAATACTCCTTGTCTTTGGTGTGATAATTTGGGTGCCACTTATTTATCGGCTAACTCAATATTTCATGCAAGAACAAAACATATTGAAATTGATTTCCATTTTGTCAGAGAGAGGGTTGCAAATAAGCAACTAAGTATACAGTTTGTGCATTCAAAAGATGAAGTTGCAGATGGATTTACCAAAGCACTTCCGGTCAAGAATTTAGAAGAATTCAAACGTAATATCAACCTTAGACGTTGTGATTAAGGGAGGGTATTAGAATTATTGGAGCTGATTAATTGCCTGGATTCTCAAACGCCTGCGTGCAACTTTTCCTTCCTCCTTCCTTTGTAAAACTGCCCTAATTAAGGCCTAGTGCTTATTGTAATTACCCATGCAAGTGCCACGCAAAGGGGCTTCTTCCTGGCCTATTTAAACACGTACCTGCCACCAAGACAAAGGTGAGCAGTTCCCTAAAATTAATAGGCCCTGCCCCGCGCCTGGCTAGGGTTTGGCACCCCTGGCCGCCTCCTTTCCCCCCTTCACCTATAAGAAGCCCCCAATGCAGAAACCCTAAGCACCCGATCAAATCTCCACGAAACCGTCTGTAGCTGCCGCCACCATCGTCCCTAGATCGGGGGGGATCTGAAGTTCTTCCCGGTTCCCTGCCGGAGGGGAGATCATCCCGGAGGCCTTCTCTCCGGTATGATGCGTGAGTAGTTCCACCTTGGACTATGGGTCCATGTAGTAGCTAGATGGTTGTATCTCCTCCTTTGTGCTTTCATGTATAGATCTTGTGATCTCCGTTCATGATCAAGATCTAATCTATTTGTAATTATGCATGTTGTGTTTGCGGGGATCTGATGGATATTGAGATAATTAAGTTGGTTTGATTAATGGTTTTGTCTTTATGATTCTATCATGTCTGTGTTGTTTGTGATCTTGCATGCTCTCCGTTGTTAGTAGCTATCTTGGCCAAGTAGTTCCTAGTGACTCCAAGAGGGGGTATTTATGCTCGATAGTGGGTTCATGCCTCTAGTTTTCAAGGGAAGTGACAAAAATCTCTTTGGTTGTATATGTGCTATTGCCACTAGGGAGAAAACAACGGTCTCTTGTTCATGGAATATGTGGACTATTTACCTTACACACTTTGCTTAAAGCAGTTGTCTGTTACTTGCAACTTAATACTGGAGGGGGTTCGGATGATAGCCTGAAAGTGGACTTCTAGTCATAGATGCAGTTGGATGGCGGTTTATGTATCTTGTTGTATTGCCCAATCGAATCTCATAGGATCTTTATGACTAGTGATTGCATTGTTATGCCTTGCTCAGTTCCTATCAATTACCCTGCTGTATTTTGTTTACCCTTCATGCCATGATGTTTATCCAAGGAGAGTACCTCTAGTGAACTATGGACCCCGGTCCAATCTTTACCATCGATACATCTTCCACTGTTACTTGTTTACTTACTGCAAACCATTACCTTCCACACCATACGTTTAATCCTTTGTTACAGCAACCGGTGAGATTGACAACCTCACTGTTAGTTGGGGCAAAGTCCTGAGTTTGTGTTGTGCAGGTCTCCGTGTTGCTTGCAACACCTGTGTGACGTTTCCTTCCTCCTACTGGTTCGATAACCTCGGTTTCTTACTGAGGGAAGGCTTGCTGCTGTACTGCTTCACACCCTGCTCTTGGGGTTCCCAACAGGCTCCACATAAGCTGTGCAAGCCATCAAGCTTTATGGCGCCATTGCTAGGGAGGCTAAGGACGTCTTCACTAGGGGAGTCCTTCACTTCCTTTCTCTTTACTTTGTTTTTAGTTTGCTTAGTTTCTTTTGTTTGGTTTTGTTTGCCTCTTTTTAAAAAACCCAAAAAATTAGTCTAGTTTGGTTTGCTTGCTTTATTCAAAAACACAAAAAAATTAGTTCCTGCTCTAGTTGCTACCATGTCGGGTTTTGGACCAACCTTTATTTCCCCTATGGTAGAAATCTCCACTTTTAAGCAAAAAAGTGAAGAAAGTTTTAAAGAATCTTGGTCTAGAATCTCTGCTTTCCAGAGGAAACTGAACCTGAGATGAGTCTTAGCTTGGTTATTGATAGTTTCTACCACGGTATTGCTCTTCGTTATAGATATGCTTTGGATGTTGTGGCTGAGAAAGATTTTTTGCTATGAGGACGAAGCTTTTGATGCCATAAAGAAATTAATCATGATTTATGGTACACCTGGCAAGTCTGATTCCTCTTTCACAAATATTTTCGCCAGGTTGAACACTCTTGAGACTAGTATTGCTGCTATGAATAGTTGCTATCACACGCTTAGGGCTTACCATGATTATGTTCCCATAAATTTTGAGCCTTCAAATTGGTTTCCCACAATCAAAGTCTCTATAAATACTATACTTTTTGATGCTCGCTGTGATATCATGTCTGAATTTTGCCTCATGCCTAAAGATATTTATGATTCCTTGAGTCTTTGGGCTTACTGAAGGAGGAGAGTAAATCTCTCTTACCAACAATGCCACTATATTTCCCATTGGAATAGCTAAAGGTGTGTTTACAAAAATCTCAGGAAAAATGCTGTCTACTAACTATCTTGTTATTGAATGTGTAGGCAAAGGACAGATCACACTTGGAAGATCCCTACTGAAGCACCTTGGAGTGGTAATAGATGCGGGAAAAGGCATTATGCACTTTTCTCCTCCAGTGAGCAATCATATATTCCTTAAAGATAAAAATAAAGGTAAGAAAGGAAAGAACAAGAGGGGCAATTCTTCATTTGGAAATACTTGATTCTTCTTACTTTCTTGTGCCTAACTTAAAGGCGTTAAAAGAAAAGTACTTGTTGGGAGATAACCCAAGAGTTTCCTTGAGTCTTGGAAGTTATTAATTCAGTAATGACCTCTCCTTATCCTTTTTTGTTTGCTTTTTGTGCCAAGAATGACCTCTAATGAGAGGGAAGTAAGATTTGGGGAGTTGCTGTCCCGAAACAGATTTCTGTCCTCCACCAAAAAAAATTATGAGGAGTCTCTGTAACTCATATTGAGCTTAAAATTTACGAATAAATCCCCTAGTATGTTAGCTAACTTTCTTTGGTTCAACACGTTTTTATTTGAGCAACAGAAGATGTTCGAAAAAATCAGTTTCTACCTGCTGGTCTGTTTTGATAGATTTCTATCATTATTTGCATTTGCTTCTTATTGATTCCTTTTTGAGTTCTCTTTAGGTGAATTGAGCTTTTTGAAGGAGTTACTACAGTATATTGTGTTTTTAGTGAAAATCCTTTCTATTCCAAAGCTTTGCTAGAGGTCTAATATCTTTTGAATACACTAATGTTGCTAATGAAGATTGTGTGAAGTTTTGTATGAAGGAAAATTTTCAGGTATAGATAGAGAATGATGCAATGATATGAAGAATGGACAAAAGCTCAAGCTTGGGGATGCCACCATGGTGTAACACCAATAAATCTCCAAGAGATACAAGCGTCAAAGCTTGGGGATGCCCAAGGCATCCCCTTCTTCATTAATAAAAAGCTCAAGTCTGTCTAGACACTTCGTTTTTATTATTTCATGCACAGTTGTGTTGTTCTTGGAGCGTCTTAGTTTTCGTTTGCTTTGCTTAGGTTGTTTAGTTTGCTTGAATAAAGTTGTTTGGACCCCCGTTCTTGTTGTGTTGTTTTGCAAATAAGTTGCTTGGTGTTGGAAAGGAGTAGTAAGTTCTTGCTTGAAGTGCAAGAGGAGCTTGCATTGACTGTGACTTATACTTTAGCATGACATGCTAGGTGTTGTTTTAGCATTATGCTTAGTGATTATTGTTGTAGCATGTCTTGTTCCAAACAATTGGGATTGCTTAGTGTGCCTTCAAGAAATTAAGCGTTGTTTTAGCATGCAAAAGCATAGTATTGTGGTATTCTCCTTTGATGTTTTGCTTGGGTTGACTTGGCACATGCTCACACCATGTTATGACTATGACAAGTCACCATTGTCCTCTATGATCATTTAGTACTTGACTTGCAGTACCACTCTTTGCTTTGATTAGTATGCTTTGTTGCACTGCATGTTTATGGCCATTATTGCTCTCTTAGTTGGTTGTTCCCAGTCTTTTGCTAGCCTCCACTTGTATGAGTAAGTTCTACTCATGCCTCCAACTCCCAAAAACCCAAGTTATTCCAAAGTGTCCACTATAAACTCCTATGCATCGTGTGTTACACCATTCCAAGTATATTCTTGTTTTCAACTATCTTCCAATTAAAAACTATTTGTTATGTGAAAACTGAAGGGAATATGCCCGAGAGGCAATAATAAAGTGGTTATTATCGTATTCCTTATTTATAATAAATGTTTATTTTACATGATATAATTGTATTAATACGGAAATGTTAATACATGTGTGTTTAATAAACAAACAGAAAGTTCCTAGTTATGCCTCTCTCATAAAACTAGCTCGTTGATTAACAAGATGATCAAGGTTTCCTGATCATGGACATTGGATGTTGTTAATAACGAGGTCACAACATTAGTGTAATGATGTGATGGACATTCATTCGAAGTATAGCATTACGATCAAGTCATTGAGTTTATATTGCTATAACAACTTACGAAGTGATCCTAATCCTTAGACCATGAGATCATGTCAATCACTAACACCGGAAGAGTTTCTTGATAACATCAAACGTCACACCATAACAGGGTGATTATAAAGATGGGTTCAGAACTACTAAAGTGTTATGTTGAGGCCCATGGATCGAGAGTGGAATTTGTTCATCCTGATGACGGATAGATATGCTCTGGGCCCTCTCGGTGATATCACATTGATTAGCTAGCAAGCAAGTGATTTGATCACTAGAATGTTATATCACGGGAACGAGAAAAGAGTGCATGTCAGTAACGAGATCAAACTAGGTATGGAGATACCGATGATCGAATCTCGGACATGTAATATATCGCGAAACAAAGGGATTAAGATACTAGCGTAAAAGGTTCCCGTGATCACAAGAAAGTCATCGCTGAATGTGTGGGAGCCAGTATGGGTCTCCAGATCCCGCTTTTGATTATTGATCCGAGAGGGGTCTCTATCATGTCCACATTATTCGCGAACCGTAGGGTGACACACTTAAGAGACACCGACATCCATTTGGAGCAAAAGTTTCATGCCGGAAAGAATAACAAGCGCAGGAATTTATTTCACTAGATACCGAAACAGGTTTTCGGGTGAAATTGCAAAAAGTGTTTTTGCATGTGAAATGAAATACCAGCAAGGGGTTATATGTGAATGTTTGTCATTAAATTAATTGACAAAATTCTGAATAAATAAAAGGAGTTTTATTTAATGAGAGTTTGCATTAAATTTGGTGGAATTTAATGGGAATTTGAGTGGGTTTTTGAGTGGAGAAAATTGAAGGGCCATTTTGTGAGTGCAGTGTCCACCCACATGAATGAGGGAGAGGTGGGGGCACCCTCCATGGCCGGCGGCCATGCCCCCTTGGGCTGCCCCTCCCCTATATAAGGAGCCACTCCTCTCACTTCTCACTCACACCTCCTCGTGAAGGATCTCTCCCCCTCTAGTATTTATCCCCATGGCCTCGGACTAGCGAGATACATGTTCCCGGTGGCTATTCGGCAAGAAAGAGTTGTGCTTCCGCTGCATCGCTGGAGCGAGGAGCGGAGATTGCTCGGTGCCTCGGACGTGTGTGCGAGCACGTATGCGCCACTCGTTTGCGGTGCTAGGACTTCCTCTCGATCTTGAGATCGGCAAGAGATCGTCTACATCAACCACGAGTTTGGACTCGTTAAGCTTTGTCGGTCTTTAAGGGTACGTTCTATACAGATGTATATCCGCCCGTTGCTTGTATCTAGTAGATAGATCTTGGTATATAGTTGTTCCCATCGTAGGATTTTTTTGTTTTCTATGCTGCGAACCCTACAGTGGTATCAGAGCCGGATCTATGCGTAGATGCTTTGCACGGGTAGTACACATATGAGGATGTGGGCGATGATGATCATTTTATTGCTTCTTTAGTTGTACTTTGGATATTGGTGGCATAGTGGGATGAAGCGGCCCGGACAAACTTTACATGTCCTCGCACATGAGACCTGTTCGACGCTTGACATGCAACTAGTTTTGCATAAGTGGCTAGCAGGTGTCTGTCTCTCCTACTATAGTCAATATCTAATTTGCAACGAGTTTTCAACAATTTGGTTATCCTCGTTGTGGTTCATGTTCGTACGTAAGAATGGTTCTATCTTCGAAAGCCCTAAGCCACGTAAAATTTGCAATGGATAAATTAGAGGCGTCTAGTTTAGATTGTTGCTGGGCTAGTGTCATGATATGGTAATGTTGTAAGTAGAAGTATAAGTTGATACTCTTACAACACACATAACGTGTAAGTTCCATAGACCTTGGCCTTACACATAGAGGTATGATGGCGATCGTACCATGATGCACATGATGGAGAAAAAGTGCAAGAACCATATCATTTCACTTATTAACATGTGATGTTTGTTGCATCTTATATTGCTTGTTTGGCGTTTTATTAGCATAATAAGATGATCCCTCATTTAGATATCAAGATAAAAATGTGTTCTCCCTTAAGTATGCATCGATTATGTTTCGTCGCTCGAAGACATCACGTGATGATCGGGTGTTTTTGGATCCACGATCATATTTCGGGTGTAAGACAGTTACACACGCGAATACTAAGGTTCTTACTTGGTGAGCCTAGCATGTACAGACATGGCCTCGGAACACGGACTGAAAGGTTAAGCATGAGTCATATGGAAGATATGATGCCCATTTGATGCTCGCCTTTGAAGCTACACCGACTCACGTGATGATCGGACTTGGTGTAGTGGATTTGGTTCATGTAATCACCAAAAAGGCACGAGGGATGTCGTTTTTGAGTGGGAGTTCATTTCTAATTTGGATTAGTAGAACTAAATTTATCATAAATTAAATCAAAGTGAATTTTCATAATTTGTTGTAGTCATTGGCATTCGTTCACCACCTTATGCATAGTTGTAATTGAGATAATAGAACTATAGAATTCTGGATATATACTTTACGAACTAGTATCGTATTGTGTTGAGTGTCAATCTAAAGAAGTCGGCCATAGTGATCCGGGAGTCCCGTGTGGAAGGGCTCTCGCTCAACGGATCAAAGGTACGCCAGGGATAACAGGCTGATGACTCCCAAGAGCTCTTATCGACGGAGTCGTTTGGCACCTTTAAAGTCCTATTGCAAACTTTCAGCAAACTCTATTTACTTCGTGAAATTTAATAGTTAGTATTAAATCGAGAGTAACAATTCCAGTGTTAGTATCTTAAGTATCATGTTTGCCTCCATGATTCTTAATTTAAATATCGAGATTATCTAGGAGCTGAAAGAATTGTTTCAGAAACCATCATATGTGGCAGATATAATGATATCTGAAACAATGTTTTGGTTGCAATATGATAGAGTATAATATATGTTCTCATATTGGATGAGAATTTGCAAAGGTTGGAGATGCTAGACATCCTAATCATCCAAAAGGGTTTTGGAAAGTAACGTTATACTCATGATTCATCTTTATAAGATATATTTCCTTGAGCATGAAAGTCGTCATGATAAGAGTGAATAGAAGATGTATGTAAAGTGTCTACTACACTAAAAGAATACTAAAGAATGGATTTTGAAAGAATGCCGATCATTTTGATGATGGTGATCTACTTCAAAGTGCAAGTCCAAAGATATTATTATTTTAATATACACGCTTTGGACTATGTGTCATGTATATGGCGCTGCTTTTGATGTTGATAGATTCTTTTAAAAGGAAAAGGAAATGCTGAAAGAGAATCAATAAAATATATTTGGCAGAAAAGAAAAGATTGGAAATATCCAATTTAGGTATATGTATGATATACATGTTATGGTTGTATTCTTTGCTTGTTAAACAATGTGGTTCTTGGGTTTTGGATACCGAATTGGTTGGTATGAAATTTCATACGGAACGATGCAATTCATGAACCATAATGGCCTAAGTAACTAGCAAGAGAATATATGATGATGTTCATCGAAAACAAACAAACCATCGTTTGTATTTCTCGTTGACATCAAAGCTTGCCTTCAAGATTTGTTTTAAATAAAAGTTATTTAAATTAGGTATAATGAGAACAAAGATTGTTCAAATAATTATCGTATTCCATATAAGATGGATGATTTAAAAATCTAGTTGGAGAAATCACATCCATAAAAACTAATGCTAAAATATCGCAAGACAAATGATTGAAAGATCACTTACGAAATGACATCGCCGTTTAAATTATATTGGAAAGAAAACATGAAGAATTTCCATATTCATGGATTTTTGGAGTCTTTGATTTGATCAAGTGACGCTTATGAGACTTTCCTCGGGATAATTAAAACTTCGTTCAAAGGCCAAAGAAGAACGGACGACTAAATTATTGGAATTTATACATATCGATGTATGTAGTCCATTATGTATAGTCGTAAGCGATGGATTTCAACTTCATATGCTTTCTCCGGAAATTTGAGTGAATATTCACTTAATGAGAAAGAAGTATGAAATATTTGAAAACATTCAAAGACTTTCAAGATGAAGTGGAAATCATTCTAACAAGAAAATAAATAGTTTATGATTTTATCATAAGGGGTTTATTTGAGTTGCAAGTGTGACAAGAAAATAAATAATTTATGATTTTATCATAAAGGGATTTATTTGATTTTCAATTTTAGCAAAACACCTAGATTTACATCTCCCGAAACACCATAGGAGTATGGAGTGTTTGAGATTTGTAATGAAACCTTGTTTGACATGGTTGGGTCAAAGGTGTTATTTATAAAATTGCCATTATGTTCTAAAATATTAATGCTTTAGAGACTACCGCTTTTACACTGAAAAGAGCTCCATCTTGATCCGTTGAAATGACACCATATGAGTTATGGTTTGGGGTGAAACCCAAGTTGTCCTTTCTAAAATTTTGGTATGCTAAGCATAAGTAAGATGTTTACAACCAAAGTTGGATGAGCATGTCTTTGTAGGTTATTTCGAATAACATTTAGTTATTCCTCCATAACACCAATGACAAAAGGGTTTGTCGCTTGAAACGCGAAGTTTCTTGAAAAAGGAATTTTTCGTAAAAGTTAAGTGGGAGGACAATAGAATTTTGATAAGGTTAACGAACCTTAGCTAAATGTGCTGAGTTGCGCAGCACCAAAAATCGTTCCGGAGGCTGTCATAATGCTCATAGCTTATATGCCTCAAAGGTTGTGGTCATAGAGATCTAAAGTTCTTATTGAACCAAGTCGGTCGGATAAACAATCAAATGCTAAGATTTGAGAGTAAATCATTATTGTTTGACAATGATGAACCGACTACATGCAAAGAAGCGATGATGGGCCCTGACTCCGTAAAATGGCTTGAATCCATTAAATCCGTGATAGTTCCATGCACGAGAAATCAAGTTTTGAACTTGAAAGACCCTCCGGAAAGGTGTAAAAACCTATCGGTCGTATTTGGATCTATAAAGAAACAGACATGGATGTTTAAAAACTATGAAATAGTCTACGTGTCGGTAAAGTATTTTACGACAATGTTCAAGGAGTTGACTATGACAAGATTTGATCTTTCATAGCGATATTTAGTCTGGACGGATTAAAGTAGCAACCACTACATATAATTTGGTATATGGTAGATGAATAAACCAAACAAAGTTCTTCTAATAGAATGGTTACCTAGGACGTGTACATGACACGGTCCAAAGGGTTTTGTTAATTCAAAGGATGCTAAAAGGGCATGCAAACTTCAATGGTTGAAGTAAGCATCGTGGAGTTGGAATCTTCACCGTGATGAAAAATGAGTTTTCATTAGGAGACAATGAAGATGCTTGCATTTGCAAGAAATTAAGTGGGAGCGCTAAAACATATTTCTAATACATTATGTGGAGGACATCTTGTTGATTAGAAGTAATGTATCTTTTATGGACAAAGGTTAAGAATTTCTTTTCGATGAAAGACTTAGGCAAAACCCGAATATTTAGCATGAATGTCTATAGTGGATAGACTGTGACGCTAATATGGTTGTGCCAAACGTATATATATGAGATATTGAAGGAGTTCAATATAGAAACGACAAAAATGGTTCTTGTCGCATGGAAAGGAATTGAATCAAGATTCAAGTGTATCTACACTTGATAAGTGAAACAAGATTCAAGTGCTTTGACACTTGATGAGTGAAATCACAAGGATGTTTTGATCAATCATACCATGATATGTACACATCCATATATGTCCTATGCTCTAAGTGTTATGAGCATATACCAGAATGAATCATAAAATGATCATTGGACGATAGTGAGGATATTCTTATGATCTTTTAGAAGAACTAAGAATATATTTTTGTAGAGGTGACAAACAATTACATACAGTTCATTGTAAAGCGTTACATTGATACTAGTTTTGTCACAAGATACAAATTAAGTTTATCTCAATTTAAACTATGGGTGGCACAATGTAATGGAAAGGAGATTCCATGATGGATTTAGAGGTATTCCAAAGTTAATACATTGCGACAGATACTACAACAAAAAGGCTAAGTATATGACTGCTATAGTAGCAGCAAAGGAGGGAATTTGTGTCAAGTAGTTTGTTATCAAACTAATGTGTGGTTCGCAACGGGCTAACACTAAAGATATATTGTATGACAATAGTATTGACGTGAGTTAACCCCAAGGAATTAAAGGTCTCACCAAAAGACCAAATTTATACAATGCCATCTCATTGGAGAATGAGTGATGCGTGAAGACGCAAAGACATGCAAATACACACGGACCTGAAAGCATTAGATCTGTAGATTATGTTAACCACTTGCAGTTGCGTATATGGAACACCAGAAAGCCATAGGTGTTCAATACACAAAGTTTTCAAACTAGATTATTGTCTCTAGTGCAAGTGGGAGACTGAAGGGAATATGCCCGAGAGGCAATAATAAACTGGTTATTATCATATTCCTTATTTATGATAAATGTTTATTTTACATGCTATAATTGTATTAATACGGAAACATTAATACATGAGTGTTTAATAAACAAACAAAAAGTTCCTAGTTATGCCTCTCTCATAAAACTAGCTCGTTGATTAACAAGATGATCAAGGTTTCCTGATCATGGACATTGGATGTTGTTAATAACGAGGTCACAACAATAGTGTAATGATGTGATGAACATTCATCCGAAGTATAGCATTACGATCAAAGTCATTGATTTTATATTGCTATAAGAACTTACGAAGTGATCCTAATCCTTAGACCATGAGATCATGTCAGTCACTAACACCGGAAGAGTTTCTTGGTAACATCAAACGTCACACCGTAACAGGGTGATTATAAAGATGGGTTCAGAACTACTAAAGTGTTATGTTGAGGCCCATGGATCGAGAGTGGAATTTGTTCATCCCGATGACGGATAGATATGCTCTAGACCCTCTCGGTGATATCACATTGATTAGCTTGCAAGCAAGTGATTTGATCACTAGAATGTTATATCACGGGAACGAGAAAAGAGTGCATGTCAGTAACGAGATCAAACTAGGTATGGAGATAACGATGATCGAATCTCGGACATGTAATATATCGCGAAACAAAGGGATTAAGATACTAGCGTAAAAGGTTCTCGCGATCACAAGAAAGTCATCGCTGAATGTGTGGGAGTCAGTATGGGTCTCCAGATCCTGCTTCTGATTATTGATCCGAGAGGGGTCTCGATCATGTCCGCATTATTCGCGAATCGTAGGGTGACACACTTCAGAGACACCGACATCCATTTGGAGCAAAAGTTTCATGCCGGAAAGAATAACAAGCGCAGGAATTTATTTCACTAGATACCGAAACAGGTTTTCGGGTGAAATTGCAGAAAGTGTTTTTGCATGTGAAATGAAATACTAGCAAGGGGTTATATGTGAATGTTTGTCATTAAAGTAATTTACAAAATTCTGAATAAATAAAAGGAGTTTTATTTAATGAGAGTTTGCATTAAATTTGGTGGAAATTTAATGGGAATTTGAGTGGGTTTTTGAGTGGAGAAAATTGAAGGGCCATTTTGTGAGTGTAGTGTCCACCCACATGAATGAGGGAGAGGTGGGGGCACCCTCCATGGCCGACGGCCATGCCCCCTTGGGCTTGCCCCCTCCCCTATATAAGGATCCCCTCCTCTCACTTCTCACTCACACCTCCTCATGAAGGATCTCTCTCCCCCTCTAGTATTTATCCCCATGGTCCCGGACTAGCGAGATACATGTTCCCGGTGGCTATTCGGAAAGAAAGAGTTGTGCTTCCGCTACATCGCTAGAGCGAGGAGGCGGAGGTTGCTCGGTGCCTCGGACGTGTGTGCGAGCACGGATGCGCCGCTAGTTTGCGGTGCTAGGACTTCCTCTCGATCTTGAGATCGGCAAGAGATCATCTACATCAACCACGAGTTTGGACTCACTAAGCTTTGTAGGTATTCAAGGGTATGTTCTCTACGGATGTATATCCGTCCGTTGCTTGTATCTAGTATATAGATCTTGGTACATAGTTGTTCCCATCATAGGAATTTTTTTCTTTTCTATGTTGTGAACCCTACAAATACTTAGTGATTAAATCCCTCATGAACTTGATGGCACACTTTATATTCTTTGCCCCTAATAAACTTGAACCATTGTGACAACTTTGTTGTATATGCTTGCACTTATAAGTTGGAATTAGCAGAATCGTGCTTTCACAGGGAACGTTTTCAACATTGCACTTGTACTTTGTACTAAGTTGATATCATGTTCTTTTGTCTATGGATGTCACCGATGTGAAATAAAGAGGGAACTTGTAAGTCCATGGAGTTTGTATCCTGTGTTAGAGAAACTCCTGGGCCGCTAGCCTAAGCCATGCCTAATCATGGTGGAAACTTGCAGCATCACCATAGTGAGCTATCTATGAAGCATACTCAATAAAAAGCTATGCATATGGTAAATAAAAAGAATGCTGAGATGCTCATTGTCTGCTTGCCTTGTCATTTTGGTTATGGGAAAGCTCATGTACCATGTTCAAGGGGTACCCCATTGGCGGTTCTCAATAATATGTAAATACTTACAATGACAAGAACTTACCTGGGCCCAAAGTTGAGTATGCATGAGGTGTGGCCCTCGTATTCAAGGGACTTGAGATTGCCAACTTATACTTTGTCAAGCATATACTCCACCTTTGCCACTTTAACCTTAACCACTTCCAAAGCTCTTTTTGAAATTTATAATCCCTGCTTCCTTTACAAAAAAGGCCTTTCTTCCACCATTATTGAGTCTCCACCTTCTACCTTTAGGCACCATTAAGAGAGCATAGTTGTCATTCTTAGTTCTATGTGTAGTGTCCCAAAACTTATTGATTGATGCATATTGTGTTATTACTTGTTCTTGTGCTATTTGTTTCTAGTCACCCTTGTGAACTTTGAAGGTGTCCTATGCATCTATATTGCTACTCTATGAGGGACAAGCTAATTGCCACTGTACTATGTTTTCTGTATGTGAAACAAACAAACGTTTTTGAATGCATGTTATTCATGATCTTTGTTTGTAGCTTGTTATGTTGCATGCATGGTTACTTTGCCCTATTGTTAGAACTCCATCTTTCATGCACATGTTTAGAGTTCTTTGATTCCAGCTTTCAATGCTTGCAAATGGTTGGATCTTTGTGAGGGTGCATGTCACCTCAAAAATTATTCTTTTATCACTTACCTACTCGAGGACGAGCAGGAGTTAAGATTGGGGATGTTGATACGTCAGAAACGTATCTATAATTTTTTATGCTCCATGCTTGTTTAGTATCTAATTTGCTTTGCCTGTCTACACTTTGAGGTGCTTTTTACATGTTTTCTGGTACTAACCTACTAACAAGTTGCAATAGTGCCAGATGCTTGTTTTCTACTTTTTGGTTTCAGAAAAGTTAGTAAAAAATATTCTCGGAATTGGACGGGACAAACGTCAATGTCAATTATTTTCCGTGGGGAACAAGAAGTCCAGAGGGGAGATGAGGTAGTGGGCCAGGGCCACCAAACCTCTCCCAGGTGCGGGTGGGCCCTGCCCCATGCCTAGCTAGGGTTTGGCACCCCTGGCCGCCTCCTCGGCCTCCCCCTTCGCCTATAAGAAACCCCGATGCAGAAACCCTAAGCACCCGATCAAATATCCACAAAACTGTCAGTAGACGCCGCCACCATCGTCCCTAGATCGGGGGGATCTGAAGTTCTTCCCGGCACCCTGCCGGAGGGGAGATCATCCCGGAGGCCTTCTCTCCAGTATGATGCGTGAGTAGTTCGACCTTGGACTATGGGTCCATGTAGTAGCTAGATGGTTGTGTCTCCTTTGTGCTTTCATGTATAGATCTTGTGAGCTCCGTTCATGATCAAGATCTAATCTATTTGTAATCATGCATGTTGTGTTTCCAGGGATCCAATGGATATTTAGATTATTATGTTGGTTTGATTAATGGTTTTGTCTTTATGATTCTATCATGTCTGTGTTGTTTGTGATCTTGCATGCTCTCCGTTGTTAGTAGCTATCTTAGCCAAGTAGTTGCTAGTGACTCCAAGAGGGGGTATTTATGCTCGATAGTGGGTTCATGCCTCTAGTTTCGAAGGGAAGTGACATAAATCTCTTCGGTTGTAGATGTGTTGTTGCCACTAGGGAGAAAACAACGGTCTCTTGTTCATGGAACATGTGGATTGTTTACCTTACACACTTTGCTTAAAGCAGTTGTCTGTTGCTTGCAACTTAATACTGGAGGGGGTTCATATGATAACCTGAAGGTGGACTTCTAGTCATAGATGCAGTTGGATGGCGGTCTATGTATCTTGTTGCATTGTCCAATCGAATCTCATACGATCTTTCTGACTAGTAATTGCATTGTTATGCCTTGCTCAGTTCCTGTCAATTGCCCTGCTGTATTTTGTTTACCCTTCATGCCATGTTGTTTATTTAAGGAGAGCACCTCTAGTGAACTATGGACCCCGGTCCAATCTTTACCATTGATACATCTTCAACTGTTACTTGTTTACTTAGTGCAAACCATTATCTTCCACACCATACGTTTTATCCTTTGTTACAACAACCGGTGAGATTGACAACCTCACTTTTAGTTGGGGCAAAGTCTTGAGTTTGTGTTGTGCAGGTCTCCGTGTTGCTTGCAACACCTGTGTGACGTTTCCTTCCTCCTACTGATTCGATAACCTCGATTTCTTACTGAGGGAAGGCTTGCTGTTGTACTGCTTCACACCCTGCTCTTGGGGTTCCCAATAGGCTCCACATAAGGTGTGCAAGCCATCACCTGGCCAAGAAGGAGTGCCTCCATAATGTGACGAAGAGGCCCCTTCGTCCTGGTACGTGCTCGAGGAAGCCCCTGTGTAGTGCACAGAGTGGTCATAAGAGGGCGCGTCCCCCTGGTAGTGCTCGTGGAAACCAAGCACACGTAGCTGATCGTCCATCTCCTCCTTGGAGCGTGACCAAGGTCCCCTGCAAATACTAAACAAAATAGCATGTGGCAAATGAATTTCCCTCTCATCCCCATCAGTAAACATCATCTTGTATACTAAACTCTCAAGGCTAGAGATAGCAGTAACAAAGTGATACGCTTTCATGGCACCTAAATCAAGCCTCTATGGAGCCAATATTGTATCATTCAGATCAACAGAAAGGTCTAAAGCAGCAACTACATGTGTAGCAATAATACCCCCATAAATGGGTCCTCTAGCAGCTAGGCAGCCAGCAATGAGAGAACCAAGATTATACCTAGTTTTATTGTTAAGTGCAGCAGCCAGAAAAGCCAAATGATAGTTGGAAATAATGCTAGTGTTCTCCCTACCAAGAATTCTAGTGGCGAGATAATAAGCAAAATATCTGAGAGCTGGGAGTTGAATATTTCTTATCTTCCCGTGCTGGGCTGTGCGGTCATCATCATTTGTTACCCCGCGGTAGAGCTCCAACAAATCATCGGGTCAACATTGAATCTTCTTCACCGTCCCAGCCATGATAATACCTATAATGCTACAAAATCTTTTCAATGTCATGGTGATAGGCCTATCATAGATTTTGAATGACACATCTGTCCTGAAAGGGGTGTTAGTAAAAGTGAAATTCCCCACAAAAGTCTTGGTGAGCAAAGCATATTGCTCACTCTCATCCTGCATATAATCGGTTAGCTAACCCTCCGAACAAGAGTTAAGAAATCATCGAGAATCCCTGCAGTTTGCAAAAAGGTAAAACAAGGGAAGCTAGAAGGGTGCGCATCCCCCTCATCTCCCTCGTTGCCAAAGCGCGGCGCAATAAGATCCTCATTGTATGATGGCCTAGCTCGAGAGGCTGATCTCGAAGGCCTTGTCCTCCTAGGTGCATCACTTTCAAACACTTCTCCAAAAGTGTGGTTGTCCATGTCCTGTTTTCTGAAATTTTTAGAAAAACACCAAACCAAGTGATTTCCAAGTTAATAAATGAAGGGGAACTACTATAGGAACAAGCGTCAAAATGAAATCTCTAAGCATAGAACAAGCATGCAAGCTCACATAACCTGTCACCTACAGTAGCAAAATACTCAAGATACAATCCACCAATCAAAAATCTAATTGAACAAGCGGAGGAGGCACATACTGGAGAGCAATCCCTCCAAAAATCAGTAGCAAAGATGGGTTGAGCAAGGAGATCGAAATTCGGGAGCAAGAATACCAACAACTCGAGCTTTGCAAAGTTTTCCGGTGATTTCGGGAGAGAGAAAGAAGTGGCTAGAAGGAGGCAAGTTGGAGGGCCAGGGGTAGGCCACACCCAGGCCAGGCGCGTCCTGGGGCTTGCCACGCCACCAGGGGTGTGCTGGCCTGGTGGGTCCCCCTGGGTCACTCCAGGTGCCCCTCTGCTCCTTTTTTCATGGAAAAATTTAATATGAATTTTCTGGAATTTTTCGGGAAAATTTATTTTTGGCCAATTTCAGGTTATGAAAATTGATTTTCTCACAGATTTTTTTTTGAAAGACACAAAGGAAAACCAAAACCAAAACTACAGAAGTTCTAAGACACTCTAAAAAGCAAGCAACTAGCAAAACTAATACTAACAAGACGAAGAGCAAAGAATGGAAAGGAAAAAAATAAAGGTGAGCAAGTATAATCATTGTGAAAGCATTATTTTGTCCATTAAAATCCCTTTGTTAACAAGGTTAATCAAGTCTTGTTACCAAAACAATTTTATATGAAACAAAACTTTGCATTTCACAAAATGATTATGTTACCTCAATCTTGATAGCAATAGTCCCAATCATAATAGTTTCAAAACTTTCTTGTGGAATGGGACAATATATTTCTCCAACTTTGATGCTCTCAATATTTTCAATTGAATTTAGGCCATAACTCTTATCAATCTTCTTGGGGAAATAGACAATATGCTCTTTGTCATTAATATTAAAAGTTACTTTTCCTTGATTACAATTGATGACAGCACCTGCAGTATTAATAAAAGGTTTCTGTAACATACCACCCTTTTGTGTAATATTAATAAGAAATGTTTGAGAATTTCATGCATGCATAACATTTGCACTTTGGTTCAACCAAAGAAGAACAAACAAAACCCTAAATGCTAATAGCTTTCTCTCTCTTTGAAATCAATTCAAATGGTTCAAATTATTTGGAAAATTACTAAAACAAAGTGGAGCCCAAAATGGTTATAAAGGGTTCCCATCGTATTTTAAATGTTTACAAAGTATCCTGTATTTTGATTCTATTCAAAAACAGATTACAAAATGAAATACAAAAGAGAAAGTATAAAAACAGAAAAGAAAAAGATTCTGTAAATAAAAACCTAATCCTAACCCTCTCTGGGCCAAAGCCCAACTCCCTCTCTCCTCTTCCTGTCGTCTAGTGCAGCAAAACCCTGGCCTTCCCCTTGCTTTGGTGCATCCCTTCTTGGCCCAGCCGTGGCCCAGTTTGGCCCGTACCGATTCGGCCCCTCTCTCTCGTCGTCGTCTTCCTCCCGCTGCCGAAGCAGCTCGCTGGCGCGTCCGCCGCCGTCTGTCGCCGAAGATGCGTCAAGATACACGCCGCCACCCGCCAGCGCCTACACATATCTCGCCGACGCGGTCGGAGAACCCTAGCATGCACTCTCCCCCTCTCTAACCTCTCCTTTCCGCGTGGGGACGAAACCCTAGCCACCGGGAACTGCCAGTCACCGCCGTCTCCGAGCACCCCTCGCCCAGCTGAGGTGACCAGGAGCATCGCCTCACCGCCCTCGTCCTCCTCCTCCAAGAACGCGACCAA
Organism: Avena sativa; assembly: GCA_916181665.1. Taxonomy (NCBI): domain Eukaryota; kingdom Viridiplantae; phylum Streptophyta; class Magnoliopsida; order Poales; family Poaceae; genus Avena; species Avena sativa. Next base: position 363,841,067 of record OV702297.1, on the reverse strand, counting down.
GGACGACCTCCTCTGGCCTGAATCAAGCACGAAAGCATCGTCGGCCGCCGCAGTCAACCTCTTGATTCGTCGTTGTCCGTCCTCCTCGAGCTCCGCCAACCCCTCCATTGTGCTCGTGGTGAGCCGCTGGTCACGCCAGACCCCTCCTCTTCTCCTCCTTGCTTCCTCGTTCGATCTCCCGCTGTGCGCCACCGAGCGCCGCCGCAGATGCTCGTCGGGAGCACTATTCTGGCGACCATTTCCTGGCGGTGCTGCCCCCGTTCGACTCAGCTTGCAGTCCCGCATCCAACGCACCCGCGCTTGCTCGCCCGTGTGCCCACTAGCGCCGAGCCCGAGCTCAATCTGAAGCAATGGCGTTGATGATGTCAGCATGACATCATCATATTCCTTTTTATTTTCTTTTAATGTTTTCTGTAATTATTTCTGTAAATAGAAAAACATATGACATGTGGGCCATACCTGTCAAGATTTTAATCATTTCTGTAAATATTTTCTGAAAATAATAAAAGTCTGACATGTGGGCCCAAGTTTGGAAATTAATTTGAATATTCCAAAAATGTTTAAAATGAATTAAAACTTGGGAAATTCATAACTATTTCATTTTAAATCAGGAAAATACAAATAATATACCAAAATGTTCAGAAAAATGAAACCTATCCAACTAAGCTATAATCATACATTGTTAATTAACTTTGATAGCAAGTTTAATTAAAAGAACCAATTGAACCCCACGGGTGATTCCGATGATCCCCCTGTTTTAGGGTTTGGACTTTCGGAACCCCTTTAAAGTGATCAAGCATGTTTTAGGGTTCAATTCAACACTATTTAATTGTCATATCATCCATATTGTCTGAGCATTGCACATGCCATGTGTTGAGTGTTGCTTTCTCTTTTCCGGTGATTGGTTCTCGCGAATAGGAACCAAACCCGAAGCTGAAGTCAATGCCAGCGAAGAGCAGTATCAGACCAACAACGGGCAAGGCAAGCGAAGCCCCACCCATACATATGAATCCTATGTTTACGAAGTATTTAACTCTCGACATATGCATTCGGTTCAACAGTCTTTTATCAGTTGATAGAGTAATCCTATCTAATGCATGTTTCCATGTGTGAACTATATTACCTGATTCACCGCTCCTAGCATAAATAGGGTTTGGCTTATGAGCGTCGCTAGTGCCACAGTTCAGTCAAGCTTAGCCATGCTTAGTGGTCCGATGCTGGTTATTCAGGTGATGCACCGGAGATGTGAATGAATCTAGTATGGTAGGTTGAGGTAATGTGATCAAAGATGAATAATAAACATGCTAAGGCTCGTATGGGAGGCTACATGGGTTGTGGTTTTTGTAGTCCCATACTTGTCACCCCTAGGACCCGATGTTCTTGCCTCTTGAACCAAGACGGGCGTACAACCACACGGGGGCCTAGAAACCCCCTCGACCAACTAACTTGCCTAGTAGATTCCATGAGTCACATAGTTTGAGCTTTCCATTCGACATACGCATATTGGTTGTTCTTGAATGGAGGTGAAGGAGGTTCATTCATACAGGTAGGTAAGCGTGGCAGGGAATGGGAGATGCCCGACATCCGTAATCTCAAACCCTGTTCACATCGGGACTCGACCCGTTACAGCGGCATCTCCTTAGTGCGTGACTCATGGTCTCTGTAACATCCCAAAATTCATGTTTCAAAAACTCATTCATATCATCCTTGCATCCTTCATCATTTAGGGTTTTTCTCAAAATCATTTCAGAAACAGAAGCTTGTGCCATGATTTCATGTGAGCAATTTTAACTCAAATGGCCATCACCCTTTGAGACTTGAATGTTTAGGAACTTGTTTGCTTGTCTCCATTGTTGGAAAGTTTAGGTGTAAAGGTTTAACCAAAGTTTTTCAATTTAGAAATAACTTCCAAACCCTATTTCAAACATTTGCAAAATAGAAGCAAAGTCTCTGTTTGTTTGAAATCCAAGTTGACCAAGCCCTTGCAAGGTAACCACATGGTTAAATGACTGGTTTTTGAAACCACAGTACCCTACAAAAATCCCCAGAATTGTTTGAATTCAAAAAGGTTTTGAATTCATATCAAAATCATTCTAGAAAATAGAATTAGAAAAAGAAAAGAGTTAAACAAAGGAAAAAGGCCTCGCGCCCGAAATCTGGCCCAGCAGTGAATCAAGCCCAACTAGCCCACCCGGGGTTTTCTTTTCCCTCTCTCACGCGCGAGCACACGCACCCAGTCGCTGACAGCCAGACCCCACCACCCCTCTACTCTATTCGCTGACAGGTAGACTCAATGCCACATTAGGCTCGTCGTCAATCTCGCGCGGAAGAACTGCTCGCCGTGGCCGTTTCCTCCCTGACGCAAATGCGCTTAATTGGCGTTGAATGCTCGCGAGATTCTCGCACCTGCTCTGCCTACTTAACCCCCCACCTCTCTGCGACCATTTCCCCTCACTTAGCACCACCTCTCCGCCACCAGGCTGCACATAATCATCCTCGCACCGCCGCAGACAGAGCTCACTCCGGCGATCAATTCCGGTGAGCCTCGTGTTCTCCTCTGTCTCTCATTCATGCTATATTGTTCAGTGAGTCTTTGCGCACCTCCTGACCCCATTAGTTCATCCTGTACTGCCCCAGGTCGCCGTATCCACTCGACACCGCAAGCACCGACGACCACCTCGACTCCGGCGACCAAATTCCATAAGTCCCGTGCGCCCCTTCACTTCTGACTCACACGAGGTTGTTCGCAACGTTCTTGCACATCTCCTAAACCCTCTGGCTTGTGTTAGGGCGACGTGGAACCTCGGCAACTTCTCCGACAACAACCACCCGACGCCGTGCACGACTCCGACGAGCTCACCCAGCCACATCCGAGCGCCCCTTCGCAAACCGACGCTACCTTGAGCTTCAGCAGCTTCTCGCGAACCTGGTATGACCCTTCTCCCTCTCGTGGACGATCTGGAACGCTAGCGCCCCCGTAGACCGAGCGCTCCGCCGCTCGCTGACGCCGCGCGCCGCCAGGACTTGGTTGTTTGAACGAGCACCGTTAGATCCAGATCCGAGCGCTAGGATAGATTCATTTAACTGCGAAGCGGTACGCGATCTGGAGCGTGCGATCTATTTAGATCCTGCAGCTGTGGAGCTCGATCCAGTGCGAACCGGTACGCGCCAGTCACAACACGACACGTGGCTAGGGTTAGATCTAAAAACAGATTTAAAATCAGAATTTGATCCAAATTCAATTGCCTATAACTTTTGATTGCCACGTTGTAATTTTGCAAACTTTATACCGTTGGATTCAGTGAAACAAGACCTTTCTGAATATCCAATGTGTTTAACAAATAGTAACCATTAGAATGACTTTATTTGTAGAAACTTGTTTAAGGCTATTTTGAGTATGGTTTTAGTTTAGCAATTTGTTTTAGTACCAAATAAGTTTGTTTTGGCAAATTTTTGGTGTCTTGTTAAGTTTCTGTATTCATGCACTTGCTTGGCAAAGTTTTCAAAATGCCCACTTAGTAAATTCATGCATGCATGCATTCATATTATTTTTGATTGAATATGAATTTTGTGTAAATGTGTGCTAAAATTTTGTGTGTAGATTTTGCTAGTGATTGTGACTGTGAAGAGTGCTACTCTCCCCATTACCAAGGCAAGTGATGCTTCATATCTTTTGTCCCATTACTTTCACTGTGCATTAGTGTTTTTGCTAAGTAAAACTTGCAGGGATTTATCTTTGCTAAGTATAAACTATGCGAAAACCTAGTAGATGAAACCATAGTGAAAATTACCTAAGTCAGGATTCCTATTACTATCATGCTTAGCTTAGCTAATAGAAAACAAGGGTGGAATATATATACATGCTATGGAAATTTTCTAAGTCTGTGGACTTATGTTTTGTTTAATAAAACAACTAAGTGAATGAATCACCTGGGTGGAATGGAAAGAATGGTTTGTGTTGAGTGGTTATGCAAGTCCAGTATACTGGGGAAAACTTGGGCACCACCAAGTCCAGTATACTGGGGAAAACTTGATATCTCACTTGTGGATGGCCACCCAGGAACAAAGAGATTTGAGATGTCAAATGTTGAGAAGCTTCAAGTGCAACCACATGGCAATATGGGCTCTGCCATGATCATATAGGTTGCTAGAACTTAGTCTCTTGGACAGTTGGTGGTAGAGGGAATGATAGGTTGGAACGCGTCCATTTGACTAAGGAAAGGCTTCTGAAAGATCTTGTCTTGGGAAACCAAGTCTTGTGGGGAAAGTGCACCACCTCTGCAGAGTGTAAAATCTAAGTACTTAGCCATGTCCCTGGTAAAGGACAATTTGAGCATCAAGACATGGAAGCTATCAAGAATCTCCTCATCCCAATTTCTAAGTTAAAATCTTGTGGGTGAACAAGGGTTAAAGGATCTTCAGTCTTTGATTAGTGTAGCATCCCAATTGTCTAACAATTGTAATGCTACTTGGTCTAGTAATATAATGGCTACTTCAAATATATAATTGTTGCATCATCATTATTTCATGCTCATGTCATCATGCCACCTTGCATTTGAGCATCATATTTAACCCTTTTCCATTTGGTTCTTATCTCATATGCATTATTAATTGTATTTGCCTCTTGATATTGTATTTGGTTCTTAATATATTGTTTCAATGCCCAAGTGGAGTTGGGGGCATATCTTTTATTAACTCCACCACCTTTTCTTTCACCACCTTATAATGCCACCATCCAACTAAATATGAGCTTGGCACTTATTGGTTTTACCTCTAGTTCCTGTGGGTTGGGATGGATCCAATTCTTTTCCACATGCTCTCATCTTGGCATCATTTTGTTTTCACATTATTGATCTATGAGAGCCACATGGCCACCTTTGCATGCCATGTGGGTGGAGCCCTATTTCTAGCTTCCATATGTGTTGTTTTAAGGTTATCATCATATTGGGATATTTTGTGGGCTTAGTAACTACCTAGTGGCATATACACACTAGCAAGTCCCATTGTATTTCAAATATGGTCATCTCCATCTTTTCCACAGGGGGCATCCTTTTAAATTCTTTTTGCTTGGCTCTTAATCCAATTTTGGGAATGCATGATAATAATGCCATGTTTAATATTATTGTTCTCACAAAAATCAACATGGCATTAAATATGTTGCATGGGCCATGCAAGTGCCACCTTTTCTAGTATTCGGTTTTTCTTTGAATTTTAAGTGGATCATCATCTCTTTCTCTACCCCTTAGGTTTGGTCTTGCTTGATGCAATGCTAGCATCCAAACCTCATCACCATAACCATCCATACCACCACCACTTCTCCTCTTTTCTCTCCTTTGGCTTTAGCTTGCTTAAGTTTGGTGATCATGCTTGATCTTGTCTTAGAACAACCACTCCATCTATCTCTCATCTTACCTCTCTCCCTAAACCACCCCCATCTATGTCTAATCTAAACCACACCCCCATCCTAGCTAAACCCTAAGTACCCCCCCTCTTTCTCTCCTCTCCCTAGCCGAGCCACCTCTCTAAACCAAACCCATGCAGGCCCCACCTGGCCCCCTCTCTCCCTGGCCCCACCTAGCTGCCACTCCACCCAACCCTAGTACCAACCCTAGCCCGAGGCTACCACCCCCCAACCCGAGCCTCACCTCTCTCTCCCTAGCTCTCTCTCTCTGCCCTAGGGACCCCCAGCCCGAGCCTGGTCTGCCCTACCCCACCTGCCAGCTCCCCATGCGCCTGCCCTGCCCCTTCCCCCGACCGTGCACGTGAGCAAGGAGGAGGAAAGGTGGCACCGAGCCACCTTTTCCCATCTACCCCGCGCCCACGGTACCACCTCCCTCTCTCGTCCCTATCTACCACCACACGGCACCTCTCTGCCTCACCAGACCATCCCCAGATCCACCCCAGGACGCTCCCCTCTCCCTGCCGTCCCTCACCACCGTCACCTCCCTCTCGCCGCCCACCGTCGGCCTCCTCCGCGTCCGGTTGATCCTGTCGAGCCGCGCTTCCGTGGAGTGGTTGGAGAGTACCAGGAGGCTCCCCTGCATCGCCTGGAACACGCCCGCGAGGAGGAGGAGCACCGGAGCCACCCGAACCAGCGCGAGCCCGACGCAAACCCTAGATCCTCTGGTCGTCTGCCTCGACGCCGATCCTCTGCGCCTCGAGCCGATCCACGCCACCGACAGCCTCCCGGTGAGCTGCTGCACCTCGCTGACACCCTCCCGCCGTTTTTCTCTGCCTAGACGAGCGGGTCCCAGCGACGAACGCCCTCTGTGCACGGCAGGGTCGTCGCCGTCTGCGCTCTGTTCTTCGCGTAACCCTCATCTAGGCCGCGCCCACCTCTCTAGCACCAACCCACGAACCACCGCACTGGCTCGCCCCCCCCAGCGCGTGCCGCACGTCCTAGGTTCGAGTCCTCGCTCCGCCCACGCCGCGCATCGACCTGTCGATCGCGGCAGGAAGAGAAACAGTACGGCGGTGCCGTTTTGCGTAAAACCCCCTGCATCTTTTTCTGCATCGACCCGCGGTCCACCTGGCCCACTAGTCAGCCGCCGCGAGATTCTTCCAGAAAACCCCCTGCCTTTTTATAACCCGCAACCCGCGCTCCAGCCTGGCCCCACCTGTCAGTTCCTGGGCCGCTCGCCTCTGTCGCGTGGGCCTATGGTTGCTGGTCCCACCTGTCTGCCGCAGAGGCTAGCGCAGCTCGCGGTGTAAAATGTTTCTGCGCGCAGTGGAATCCCAGTCAGCAGAGAAGCCCACCCGTCAGCGTCTGTGTCTAGCTAATCTTGAGTAACAAAAGTATCTATTTGTTTCTGTTTTAAATTCAAATCTTTTCTAATTATTTCAAATTCAAATATATTTCTGTTTTTAAATATCTTTTCAAATATAAATCCAAATAATACAAATAATATATGTTTTCAACTCAGAAAAATGTGAGGAATTCAAATATGACCTTCAAAATATATTCTGAACACTTTAATTTCCAAGTTAATTAAAATTACATTAAATGCCCTTTTTCCTTAAATAATTAATAACTTTAGTTTTATAAGTCCAAATTTAACAAATGATATGTCTAAAATGATTAGCTCGACGAGACCTTTCTGTTTATGCATTCCATGGTTTGCTTTGAAGCATGCATCATATAAATATAATGTGTACAACAACTAATATGGGAATAAAATGGGGCCAAAGCTCAATAAAAATGCTTTATTCTTGTATTCCACACCTCACCCATGCCATGCTACTTTATTGCCATGCAAATTGTGCATCATTCATCATGGCATGATTGTTTGCTTGATGCATTTAATTCATATGCTTGTGCACTTTATTTATGTTGGCCCTTGTTTGTTTGGTTCTTCTTCGACTAGACGCTGAGCAGGGGATATACCAAGAGAACCAGGAGTACTACCCAGATCCATCCCTTGCTTCAACTGAGCTGCCAGGCAAGCACTACCACATGCTTGCATACATATAGTACCTATTGCCTCTTTCTTATTCTTGCATCATTGAGTCGCGATTGCATTAAACTGAATTCCAAGTATTGCATAGCCTTTACTTTTAAACCCCACCGAAGCTTGTTCCTCCATCCCATGAGCCATTACTATAGGAGTTGTTTGAGCCATGCGAGTCGTAGAACAGCATGTGTAGGGTATGTGAGTGTCTGATGGATAACGAGGTACCTAAACAACTTAACCTGAGTAGTAATGGGATAACTAATGAAAGTGGCATCGGTGAGACATATTCGCTATTTGGTTTTTCAGGCTCACTTGTGTCCCGTAGGACCCCGAGTACTTGATTCCTGTTCCTTGAATATTCGCGCTATCCACATCCGGGAGGCTTATGAACCCCCTGAGCCAGAGCTTGATTCATTCTTATTTCTTGAGGGCCACAAACTAGTTTGAGGTTTTATTTACTATCCTGTACTTATGCCATGCTTTACTGCTTTATTTAAGATTGTGCGAGGAGTACACTGTACTGTTTAGGAAAGCGGAGTGTTTTCGCGGTGTCGACAAGCCCAGTCATATTTTCGGGTTCCCAGTCGTTCACAGCCACTGGCGCAAACCTTGAGGCCGTCTCGGAGTCAGCTAACTTCGTTGCGGGTAGCTCAATGGGGTGGCCCCCTGAAATATTTCTGAATCCTGTGATCGCTTTGTCGTGACTGCCTCGTTGGGTTTTGATTTGGTTTTTCCGAGGCATATCGAGTGTGTGTTGCTATTTGTGCACCCCTGCAGGGTAAAACTTTCTGAAAGCCGTGTCCGCGGTTATGGACGACTTGGAGCACAGTTTCTCGATCATAGACAAGCATAACTAAAGTACCGCTTTTAAATTTGACTAGACTAGGTACCTGACTAGTAAATAGTGCAACACTAACGGAATGGATAATAAAACTGCCAACGGATGGGGGGTTGTTCGTCCGCTTCCTCGTCGGTAAGCGAGGAGGAGGATGGATCTGTGGATATTACCATTATTACTGTTATAACTGTTGTTTTTAATTCACGGACATCCGTCTATCTCTGGTTAGGCGGATGGTTAGCGAGTATCTATAGAATTGTTAGGGTTTATCTTTTGCTGCAATTGCGTCACCCCAGGTTGTGTCCCCTTTAGAGGCATACAGACTTGCTGAGTACCCCTAGGGTCTCACACGATAAATTATTGGTTCAGATGAACAGGTACACCCTCAAGATGGATACTGGGTGGAAGAGACGGACGATGTGGGCAACGATCATTCGGTGTAGAGATTCCGGGAACGGGGATCCGTGAGATCTGTGGACGGGATGTGCTTATTTATGGGGCATCTTATGCCGATTTGCTTCTTATCCGTACTCGGATTTTGTCTTCCGCTTCCGCTTGATACTCTGTTGATTGATGTATGAGGAGATATCCTAAACTATTATATCTATCTAGGATATTTGGATCTTGCCATATGGCGTTACTACATTTCCTTTCTTTTTAGATGGAATGGCTCTGATGTACTCTTGTATGGTGGCTTGCATACATACTCATTTGTGTATGTAGTTGATCCCTTCGCCTGCCGATTACGCCGCCCGTTCTTGTCTCGATGTTTGGAAATGGTTGGGACGGCCGAAAGGTCTACCCGTGAGTGGCATTTGGGCCCCACCGTACTATTTCAACCATTTCCGCTCATCCAGGCTTGTAACTAGGAGCGTAATTCACCGAGGTAGTTACAATTAGTAGATGCCTTGGGAAAGTTTTGTGCCAAACAAAAACTTAGTGTTTTCAAATGTTAAGGAAAAATATATTTTGAGCAATGCAAGCCTAAGATCCACTTAGCCAAATGCATATAGTATTATAGTCCACTTTAAATAAGCTAAGGTATCACTTGCCAATACTATTCCAAAGTATTGACCCTCTGTGGCTGTAACTTGTAATGTTGCAGGTTACTCCGATGATGAATAGGAGTCATGAGTCTACACTCAACATGCTTGCCTGTGGCACATGAAGATGAAGACTTATGTTTATTTACTTATTCCATAAACTCTTGTATTAGGCCTTTGGCCCTGAGTTGTAAAAGACTATGTTTTATCTCTGGAATGAATGTAATAAACGACCTTTGTATCTGTGTACTTCATCTTAAACTGTGGATGCTAGCATTGATCCAGGGACTAGCATTGCAATCACAGGGATCCTTTACTTTATAAAGGAGGGATCTGACAGATGGTATCAGAGCACTGTGTTGCCTGTAGGATTATGACCCTAGGATTGGAAACCACTAAGGAAAATTTTTAACTACTTCTACACTTGTCTATTCTTCTCGTAAACTTTTCCAATCTTCTCATCCTCATCTCTATTTGTAGATGAACTCCATCAACGAAGCCGTGAAGAAAGGACCACTCATGACCATGACCTTGGAGTGTGAAACTGAGTTTCCCAAGATTCTCAAGGACCTCATGGAGGCAATGGAAGCACATGGTGCAGCTGTGTACAAGGGCTTTCCAGTGATGGAGGAAGGAGTGGAGTATTGGTGGGTGCAGCTTCACTTGTACAAAAACAAGGAAGACAACCACAAAGAAAGAGGCTTCTGCATGTACACCAACACTGTGATGCACACCACATTCTTTGAGTCAGCCAGAGAAGCAGCTTGGAGGACCATCAAAGAACTAAGTGCTAGAGTCAAGTGCAGGATGCTCAACCTCCAAAAAGACTTAGAGCAAGAGAAGGAACATACCCAAGAGTTGGAAGTCACCAACCAAACCTTAAGAGGAGATATTATAGACTTAGTGATGGAAGCATGTGAACAAGATAGGCTGATTGCCTCTAGGAACATTGTGTTAGCCACCAGATCCAGTGAGATAGGTTTGTAAACGCACTTCGTTAGTTGGACCACCACCTATCACCTTATTTTCCAAATGATACCTTAAATAAGTTTGAACCTTGGTTGATGTAATGGATTCATGTATGCATGACTTGTGTGATTTTTGTTTTCCATGGATATGTATGGATCCTTGTCTTGTTTATTTTAATTGTGTTGTTCTAACTTTTTCAATCTTGTAAATAGATGCCTATTGCCATCAGCACTGTTGAGGAGTTCCAGGTTACCCGTTTTGGTCCTCGTATCGTAGAGCTTACTACTTTGCTCGATCTCCCTCTTCCCACCATTACGGTGCACCCACTCACCAAGTTTGAGAGGAAGGACCTCTGGGGCTTCAAGGTGAACCAGCCAGGACGCCAGACAGAGCCTACTACGGAGGCCATCGTCTTCAAGCTTATGCACGATGACAGGGAGAGAGGCATGGAGGTTGTCATGCAGGATCTGATAGGACGTCTGTTAGGTCGTCACTCCCGACAGGTTAGAGGCACTCACTTCCACGCCTTTGGAAGGCGTGATGATGACGGAGAGTCCATCGACTTTGAGGACGACTCGAGGGCCACAGCAGAGCCGATACGCCTGTACCTCCAGGACTTAGAGACTCTTATTAGGCACGTGGATACTGACAGGACCAACGTCATGCTTAGCAATGACGAGCTCCAGGTGTAGCTTCGCGAGAAGGACAAGCTCTTCGCGCAGCAGGACGAGGTAGTCAAGGAGATGGAGGCGAAGTTCGAGACCCAAGACCGTAAGTTCAAGAGTCAAGAGAAATGTGTCCAGGATAGGAACAAGAGGATTCGGGACATGACCGAGGAACTGCAGTCCAAGGACTTCGAGTTAGAGCAGCAGCAGACAGTGATTGAGAGACTTCGTTCACAGAAGAGGGATCTCAAGGCCAAGATCGACTCCTTGACCACTACCATCGAGGAGAACAAGACCGCAATGGAGAACGCAGGTCTTACCTTTGTCGAGGAGGAGATTGATGCTGACGAGTAGACTTGACTACTCAGTTATCTCTATTTACCGTACTTGTTATTTGTGAACTTATTATTGGACCATCCGACATGTGGATGGCTTGTCACTTGTGTGTTTTTACTTTGAGACTTTTGTTATCTTGTTGTTGAACTTTGATCCTTATGTTGCATGCTATGTGTTTGCTTGTGTGATGTATTGTGCATGAATCATGTAAGGGTATCTCATTCTTATCTCTATATGAACAAACCACAGATGCCTCCCCGTCGCGCAAACCCCAACCCCAACCCCAACAACATTACCCCGGAAATGCAACAGATGATGAATGCGCAGACACAGCTTATGCAAATGATGACGACATTCATCCAAAACCAGAACAACAACAACCCCAATAACAACAACAACAATAACAACAACAACAACCCTCCGGGTTTTGATATGCTCACCAGATTTCTGCGTCTGAGGCCAGCTAAGTTTTCAGGAACGACTGATCCCATGGTGGCCAATGATTTGCTACGTTCGGTGAACAAAGACTTAGTGACCGTAGGCTGCACAGATGCTGAAAAAGTCAGGTTCGCCGCACACCTGTTGGAAGGACCAGCCGCCGCATGGTGGGACAACTTCCAGATCACCACTCCTATCGATGAGGTGACTTGGGCTATCTTTGAAGATGGCTTTCGCACTACACATACCTCACCAGGAATGATGAGCCTGAAAAAGAAGGAGTTTCACAACCTGAAGCAGCGCCACCACAGCGTGGCTGAATATATTGAAGAGTTCAACAATCTGGCGCGCTATGCACCGGATGAGGTTGACACAGATGCCAAAAGAAAGGAAAAGTTTCTGGAAGGCTTGAATGATGAGCTGAATCTGCAGTTGTCTGTGGCATATGTTCCAACTTATCAGTCGCTGTGTGACAAGGCTGTTATTGTGGAGAATAAAATGAAACAATTCGAGAGTAGAAAGAGGAAACACTCCGACAAGCACAACTCAGGATCGTCTCATAAACGAACTCACTATGATGATAGTGTCAGCTCAGGATCCCACAAGCATGGGAAATTTGACAAGCACCACAACCACAACCGTCATGACAACAAGCATCATCGCAGTCATGACAATGATAAGTACAAGAATCACAAGAGTGGACATAAGAGCCACCATAGTGGAAGTGGAAGTGGAAGTAGAAACCAGCCTAAAAAGGACATCAGTCAAATTGAATGTTACAAATGCAAGAAGCTGGGGCATTATGCTAATGATTGCCCTGAAAAGAAAGCTGAAGGACCTAACAAGCCCAATCCTTTTCAGAAAGGACAGGTTAACCACATCAATGTGGAGGAGGTCTATGAAGAGCCTGATGCTGTTGCTGGTAAGTTCAGACTCAATTCCATCTCAGCATTTGTACTCTTTGACACTGGTGCATCTCATTCATTCATATCAAAAGCATTTGTCGAAAGAAATGAACTACCGGTAGAAACCATTGGGTGTCCTATAAGAGTAAGTTCTCCTGGTGGAGAAATGATAGTAAACTCAGGATGTCATGACTTAGTCATAGAGATTAGAAAACATAAGTTTCCAGTGAACCTAATAATCCTAAATTCCCAAGGATTGGATGTGATTTTGGGAATGGATTGGATGGTTAAGTATGAGGGAGTACTAGATTGTGCCAATCGTACAGTTTCACTCACAACCCCTGAAGGTAAGAGGATAAAATTCAAGTCCAATTTTAAATCTAAAGGAAGTAAGCTGAATTCTCTTAAGGGGGTTAGCATGGACACTGTGCCAATTGTGTGTGAATATCCGGATGTGTTTCCGGAAGAGTTGCCGGGAATGCCACCAGATAGAGATGTAGAGTTTATAATAGATTTGGTACCAGGTTCTGGACCAAGAGCAAAGAGGCCTTATAAAATGTCAGTTGACGAACTTAAGGAAATCAAGAAACAGCTTGGAGAACAATTGCAGAAAGGATTCATCCAGCCAAGTTCTTCATCTTGGGGAGCTCCAGTTTTATTCGTAGAAAAGAGAGATATAACTCAAAGATTATGCATAGATTACCGTTCTCTCAACGAGGTAACCATCAAGAACAAATATACTTTGCCAAGAATCAACGATTTATTTGATCAGCTAGAAGGAGCATGTGTGTTCTCAAAGATTGATCTTCGGTCAGGCTATTTTCAACTCAAGATAAGAGAGCAAGACATACCTAAAACAGCATTCACCACAAGGTATGGATTGTATGAGTACACTGTGATGCCTTTTGGTTTAACCAACGCTCCAGCATACTTCATGAATATGATGAACAAAGTGTTCACGGAATTTCTCGACAAGTTCGTTGTCGTTTTCATCGATGACATCTTAGTCTACTCCAAGAGCAAGGAAGAGCATGAAATACATCTACGCTTGATACTTGAGAAACTGAGGGAACATAAGCTTTATGCCAAATTCAGCAAGTGTGAGTTTTGGTTAGAGGAAGTTGGATTTCTTGGTCACGTTATGACAAAGGATGGTGTAGCAGTTGATCCTGCTAAAAGTTTCAGCTGTGATAGAATGGGAATCTCCTAAGAACGTAAAAGAGGTTCGTAGTTTCCTTGGTTTAGCAGGTTACTACAGAAGATTCATTAAAAATTTCTCAAAGGTTGCTAAACCAATGACAGAATTGTTCAAGAAAGATAAGAAATTTGCTTGGTCTGAAGGTTGTGAACTCAGCTTTCAAGAATTAAAGAAGAGGCTTGTGTCAGCACCAGTTCTGTGCCTACCAGACTTGGAAAAGGATTTCCAAGTGTATTGTGATGCTTCTCATCAAGGATTAGGTGTCGTACTTATGCAAGGCAGAAAAGTTGTGGCTTATGCCTCGAGACAACTCAAAACTCATGAAGTAAACTATCCTACTCATGATTTAGAGTTAGCCGCTGTTGTCCATGCACTCAAAAGATGGAGACACTACCTTTTGGGAAAACGTTGTGAAGTATTCACCGATCATAAGAGTTTGAAGTATATCTTCACCCAGAAGGAAATCAATATGAGAAAAAGGAGATGGTTAGAACTTATCAAGGATTACGACTTGAGTTTGCAATACCATCCTGGTAAAGCAAATGTAGTAGCAGATGCTCTAAGTCGTAAGGCGTTTGTAAATGGCCTTACAAAAGGTGAATTGCCAGATGACTTGTGTAAGCAATTCAAGGAACTCAGGTTGGAGATTGTGCCAGAAGGACATCTCATGTCTTTGGAGGTTCAACCCACTCTGTTGAATAAAATTAAAGAAGCCCAAAAGACGGATAAAGAAATCGAAGAGATTAAGGAAAGAATTAGCCAAGGGAAAGCTAAAAGTTTCCACATAGACGAACAAGGTACTTTATGGCACGGGAAACGTATTTGTGTTCCACAAGATCCGGAATTGCGGAAACTGATTCTACAAGAAGCCCATAACTCTCCATATTCTATTCACCCGGGAAACACCAAAATGTACATGGATATGAAAGAAATTTTTTGGTGGAACCATCTCAAAAGGGACATCGCCAAACACATTGCTTTGTGTGATGTGTGTAGTAGAGTGAAAGCGGAGCATCAGAAACCAGCAGGTTTGCTTCAACCAATGCCTATTCCTGAATGGAAGTGGGAAAATATTGGTATGGATTTCATTACCGGATTACCAAGGACCAGGTCAGGGTATGATTCCATATGGGTAGTAGTGGATCGCCTAACTAAAGTGGCTCATTTTATACCCGTAAAGACAACTTATACCAGTGCCAAGTTAGCCAGAATCTACATGAGCAGAATTGTATGCCTTCACGGTGTACCTAAGAGTATTGTGTCTGATAGAGGAACTCAGTTCACTTCTCACTTTTGGAGACAGCTTCATGAATCTTTAGGAACGAGGTTGGAATTCAGCACTGCTTTTCATCCTCAAACTGATGGACAAACAGAAAGGACTAATCAAATTCTTGAAGACATGTTGAGAGCATGTGCCCTAGACTATGGAGCAAGTTGGGATGAAAGTCTGCCTTATGCAGAGTTCTCTTACAACAACAGTTATCAATCTAGTATCGGGATGGCACCATTTGAGTTTCTCTACGGAAGGAAGTGTACCACCCCATTGCTATGGAATGGTGTGGGAGAAAGAAGTTTGTTTGGACCAGATCTTATCAAAGACGCCGAAGAAAAGGTCAAATTGGTTAGGGACAGGTTGAAGATAGCACAGTCGCGACAGAAAAGCTACGCAGATTCTAAGCGTAGAGAAGTCACCTACGAAGTTGGGGATAGAGCTTATCTTAGAGTATCACCACTCCGTGGAGTGAAAAGATTTGGAGTCAAAGGAAAGTTGGCACCAAGATATGTTGGGCCATTCAACATTCTAAGTCGCAAGGGAGAAGTTGCATATGAAATCGAACTGCCAGCATCTTTATTAGCAGTCCATAATGTTTTTCATGTGAGTCAGCTTAAGAAATGTCACCTAGAAATGGAAGAATCTTCTTTGAAGGATACCATATCTTTGGAAGAAGTTCAACTAGAAAGTGATCTCACCTATGAAGAAAAGGCTGTCAAGATTCTTGAGACCGCAGAAAGAGTCACAAGGACAAAGACCATCAAGTTTTGCAAAATGCAATGGAGTCATCATTCCGAAGAGGAAGCAACATGGGAAAGAGAAGATGATCTTCGGAAAGACCACCCTCACCTATTTGCTAGCCAATCCAAATCTCGAGGGCGAGATTCATCTTAAGGGGGTTAGATTTGTAACATCCCAAAATTCATGTTTCAAAAACTCATTCATATCATCCTTGCATCCTTCATCATTTAGGGTTTTTCTCAAAATCATTTCAGAAACAGAAGCTTGTGCCATGATTTCATGTGAGCAATTTTAACTCAAATGGCCATCACCCTTTGAGACTTGAATGTTTAGGAACTTGTTTACTTGCCTCCATTGTTGGAAAGTTTAGGTGTATAGGTTTAACCAAAGTTTTTCAATTTAGAAATAACTTCCAAACCCTATTTCAAACATTTGCAAAATAGAAGCAAAGTCTCTGTTTGTTTGAAATCCAAGTTGACCAAGCCCTTGCAAGGTAACCACATGGTTAAATGACTGGTTTTTGAAACCACAGTACCCTACAAAAATCCCCAGAATTGTTTGAATTCAAAAAGGTTTTGAATTCATATCAAAATCATTCCAGAAAATAGAATTAGAAAAAGAAAAGAGTTAAACAAAGGAAAAAGGCCGCGCGCCCGAAATCTGGCCCAGCAGTGAATCAAGCCCAACTAGCCCACCCGGGGTTTTCTTTTCCCTCTCTCACGCGCGAGCACACGCACCCAGTCGCTGACAGCCAGACCCCACCACCCCTCTACTCTATTCGCTGACAGGTAGACCCACTGCCACGTCAGGATCGTCGTCAATCTCGCGCGGAAGAACTGCTCGCCGTGGCCGTTTCCTCCCCGACGCAAATGCGCTTAATTGGCGTTGAATGCTCGCGAGATTCTCGCACCTGCTCTGCCTACTTAACCCCCACCTCTCTGCGACCATTTCCCCTCACTTAGCACCACCTCTCCGCCACCAGGCTGCACACAATCATCCTCGCACCGCCGCAGACAGAGCTCACTCCGGCGATCAATTCCGGTGAGCCTCGTGTTCCCCTCTGTCTCTCATTCATGCTATATTGTTCAGTGAGTCTTTGCGCACCTCCTGACCCTACTAGTTCATCCTGTACTGCCCCAGGTCGCCGTATCCACTCGACACCGCAAGCACCGACGACCACCTCGACTCCGGCGACCAAATTCCGTAAGTCTCGTGCGCCCCTTCACTTATGACTCACACGAGGTTGTTCGCAACGTTCTTGCGCATCTCCTAAACCCTCTGGCTTGTGTTAGGGCGACGTGGAACCTCGGCAACGACTCCGACAACAACCACCCGACGCCGTGCACGACTCCGACGAGCTCACCCAGCCACATCTGAGCGCCCCTTTGCAAACCGACGCTACCTTGAGCTTCAGCAGCTTCTCGCGAACCTGGTATGACCCTTCTCCCTCTCGCGGACGATCTGGAACGCTAGCGCCGCCGTAGACCGAGCGCTCCGCCGCTCGCTGACGCCGCGCGTCGCCAGGACTTGGTTGTTTGAACGAGCACCGTTAGATCCAGATCCGAGCGCTAGGATAGATTCATTTAACTGCGAAGCGGTACGCGATCTGGAGCGTGCGATCTATTTAGATCCTGCGACTGTGGAGCTCGATCCAGTGCGAACCGGTACGCGCCAGTCACAACACGACACGTGGCTAGGGTTAGATCTAAAAACAGATTTAAAATCAGAATTTGATCCAAATTCAATTGCCTATAACTTTTGATTGCCACGTTGGAATTTTGCAAACTTTATACCGTTGGATTCAGTGAAACAAGACCTTTCTGAATATCCAATGTGTTTAACAAATAGTAACCATTAGAATGACTTTATTTGTAGAAACTTGTTTAAGGCTATTTTGAGTATGGTTTTAGTTTAGCAATTTGTTTTAGTACCAAATAAGTTTGTTTTGGCAAATTTTTGGTGTCTTGTTAAGTTTCTGTATTCATGCACTTGCTTGGCGAAGTTTTCAAAATGCCGACTTAGTAAATTCATGCATGCATGCATTCATATTATTTTTGATTGAATATGAATTTTGTGTAAATGTGTGCTACAATTATGTGTGTAGATTTTGCTAGTGATTGTGACTGTGAAGAGTGCTACTCTCCCCATTACCAAGGCAAGTGATGCTTCATATATTTTGTCCCATTACTTTCACTGTGCATTAGTGTTTTTGCTAAGTAAAACTTGCAGGGATTTATTTTTGCTAAGTATAAACTATGGGAAAACCTAGTAGATGAAACCATAGTGAAAATTACCTAAGTCAGGATTCCTATTACTATCATGCTTAGCTTAGCTAATAGAAAACAAGGGTGGAATATATATACATGCTATGGACATTTTCTAAGTCTGTGGACTTATGTTTTGTTTAATAAAACAACTAAGTGAATGAATCACCTGGGTGGAATGGAAAGAATGGTTTGTGTTGAGTGGTTATGCAAGTCCAGTATACTGGGGAAAACTTGGGCACCACCAAGTCCAGTATACTGAGGAAAACTTGATATCTCACTTGTGGATGGCCACCCAGGAACAAAGAGATTTGAGATGTCAAATGTTGAGAAGCTTCAAGTGCAACCACATGGCAATATGGGCTCTGCCATGATCATATAGGTTGCTAGAACTTAGTCTCTTGGACAGTTGGTGGTAGAGGGAATGATAGGTTGGAACGCGTCCATTTGACTAAGGAAAGGCTTCTGAAAGATCTTGTCTTGGGAAACCAAGTCTTGTGGGGAAAGTGCACCACCTTTGCAGAGTGTAAAATCTAAGTACTTAGCCATGTCCCTGGTAAAGGACAATTTGAGCATCAAGACATGGAAGCTATCAAGAATCTCCTCATCCCAATTTCTAAGTTAAAATCTTGTGGGTGAACAAGGGTTAAAGGATCTTCAGTCTTTGATTAGTAGATGCCTTGGGAAAGTTTTGTGCCAAACAAAAACTTAGTGTTTTCAAATGTTAAGGAAAAATATATTTTGAGCAATGCAAGCCTAAGCTCCACTTAGCCAAATGCATATAGTATTATAGTCCACTTTAAATAAGCTAAGGTATCACTTGCCAATACTATTCCAAAGTATTGACCCTCTATGGCTGTAACTTGTAATGTTGCAGGTTACTCCGATGATGAATAGGAGTCATGAGTCTACACTCAACATGCTTGCCTGTGGCACATGAAGATGAAGACTTATGTTTATTTACTTATTCCATAAACTCTTGTATTAGGCCTTTGGCCCTGAGTTGTAAAAGATTATGTTTTCTCTGGAATGAATGTAATAAACGACCTTTGTATCTGTGTACTTCATCTTAAACTGTGGATGCTAGCATTGATCCAGGGACTAGCATTGCAATCACAGGGATCCTTTCCTTTATAAAGGAGGGATCTGACAGTCTCGGCGAAAGCAGGGTAAAGGTCGTGGTCAACCACTCTCTGCCGGCCTTCCAGGGAAGAGGGCTAATAATTTGGCATTAAGAATCGGTTGGTACGTGTGGGTAAAGTTGTGCACCCCTACAGGGTTATTAATCTTTTCGAAAAGCCCTGTCCACGATTATGGACGACTTGGGAACGGACGTGAAGATCATAGAGAACTATAACCGAATGTTAAAACCTGTCAACTAAAGTGAGATCCGGAATACTTCCTCGGGGTTGTTGAGGGGGTAGTCCGGGAAGAGTTGTTTAGTGGATGATGATGCTTGGTGGATATCAAAGATGAATTTAAGGGCTAGAGTTGAAGTATTCTTATCCCCTTTTGAAAATGATCTGACTAGACGAGTTTCTTCTCCCTCTGGTTTTGAAAACAAAAGATGGCTTTATGCAAAATAACTCCACTATCCATAAGTCTTGCGGAGTACACCCTGTACTCAGCCTTGTTTCGTTGATGTTTTCCACAGATGATGCTACTCCAACTGAAGGTGGGTTCTATGTCGAAGTCGATGAGTAGTCGGGGTTCCCAGGCAGCAGCCTAGGATCTATGGAAGTGTCGCTACTTTTGTTTAAGGCCTCTTAGGCCCTTTGCTAAGTTTGTTGTTTAGAACAAATCTGTTTTCTTCTGTTGTTTGATGTAATGATGGGTCTATGACCCCTGTCTTGTATGACTGGTTTGTAACATTCTTAAGAGTTTACCTTATTAATGTATGAATTGTATGTTCCATGATGTTACCGATCTTTCCCTGCGCGTTTTGGAATTTAGGTTAGGCTTATATCAGATGAGGGTCTGGTATTTGTCTTGCCCTGATCCCGGGTCGTGATAGATTTTGGTATCAAAGCCAAGACTGCCTGTAGGAAACCCTTCTAGCTGGTCAATGTTGAGTCTAGAGTTTGAGAAAACTATTTGAAAGCTAAAAACTATTTGCAAAACTCTGAATAGGACTCTTTTTACTTCTTATCCAAGGTTGTACTATTGCTGAGTTATATTACCTCGTTTGCTTTGCAAGGTTTTCACTTCTTGTCTATCATTTCAAACTCTTAGGATATACGGGTTTGGGTTGTTTTACCTAGTACTCCGTACTTGGTTGCAAGGCTCAGAGTCTCCAAGATATATCTGTGCAACTGAAGCATTGTTTTTCAACTTTGCTAAGGATGCCTTCACTCCCACTCTCAATTCTTTTGTGACTTGTTGGTATCATATCATGCTTGCATTCCATTGTTATGGTTTGTGTCTAAGTTGGTAGCGTATACGTTCCGTATGCTTTCTCTACCGCCATACTTAATGCATTGATATAGTTATCATCCACATGTTCACCTCTACCATGATCCTTTGATATGGTTTTGTCATTCTTTGTTGTACCCTTTTTGGTGAATCCATTTTTATGGTTTCTGCTTTCTCCTCAGGATGCCGGCTGGTACTCGTGGTTCTGTTGGCCGTCGAGGACACAACGATGCTGATCAGGAACTTCCGCCACCTCCCACAATGGCCGAGGTTCTCAACAACATTGAGACCAACCGTCTGCGGAACGAACGCCTTCTGGAGCGTGTGGCTCAGAACACTAAACGTCGTCCTGACGATTGTGTTACACTTGGAGATTTCATCCGCTCTTTTCCTCCAATTTTCACCCACTCCAAGGATCCCCTTGAAGCTGATGATTGGCTCCGCACCATAGAGCGCAAGTTCAGTGCTCTTCGTGTCCGTCCTGCTGACCGTGTCAACTTCGCCACCTATCAACTAGAGGGTGAGGCTGGTGTTTGGTGGGAAGGTTTTCAGAATCTGCAAGCTCAGGGACATGTTGTTACCTGGGAGGAGTTTGTTGCAGCATTTCGTGCCTCTTATATCCCTAAGCCCATCATGGATCTCAAAAGGAGGGAGTTTCTGGATCTGACTCAGGGGCGCAAGGATATTGAAGCCTATGGGCGTGAGTTTACTCGCCTGGCTCGTTATGCAACCAGGGATGTGACTAATGATGAAGATAAGCAAGAGTTGTTCCGTAAGGGACTTAACCCTGCACTTCGATACGAGTTGCTACCCTTCAAGTTCTAGTCTTTCCAGGACTTGCACAATCAGGCTCTTACCTTAGAGCATGGAAGGAAGGATATGGAAGTATCCCAGAAGCGTGAAGAAGGAAATTCCCGTGCTTCTTCCTATGGTAACAAGAAGCGCCGTGTCTTTGTTCCATATAGTGCGGTGCCTCGTGCTCCTTATGCAACCAAGTCTTCTGGAAATAATTCTCGTCATCCACAGTCAAATACTGGTGGATCAAACTATCATCCTCCTGCTGGTTCTCACACTGGGGTTACCTGCTACTCCTGTGGTCAGCCTGTTCACTACTCAAGGGAGTGTTCCCAAAGGGCTGCTGGATGCAATGATCAGCAGGCAAGGAAGAATGATAAATCTCAAGGTGTTGGACGTGGTCGTCTGACCCATGTCACTGTTGAGGAAGCTCAGGAAGATCCACCCGTCATTCTGGGTACGCTCCATGTCAATTCAATTCTCGCAACAGTCTTGTTTGATTCTGGAGCATCGCATACATTCATGTCAAATTTGTTCACTCAAGATCATGGGATAAATTTTGAACCTTTGTCCACCCCTTTAACCATCCATTCCCCGTGTTCTAGCTGGTTCACCACTATGGTTAGTCATGGAAATGAGATTGACATAGCCTACCAGAAGTTCCCCACTTCTTTCGTTGCACTCAAGTCATGTGACATTGATGTCATTCTGGGCATGGACTGGTTAACCAAGTATCAAGCCGTCATTGACTGTGCACTCAGAACAGTTTCTGTGACCTCTCCTGCTGGCATAACTGTCAAGTACTGGACTGATGGTTCAAAGTCTCCGTCAGCAGTCCTTAAACCTTTCTCGGAGTTGTATGCCATGGATGTTCTACTTACTCCCGAGGTCCAAGATGTCCATGTAGTCTGTGATTTCCCAGATGTCTTTCCGGAAGAGTTGCCTGGCATGCCACCTGATCAAAGAGTGGAGTTTGTCATAGAGCTAGTTCCTGGAACTGCTCCTATCTCTAAAAGACCTTATCGCATGCCTCCTCATGAGTTGGTTGAGTTGAAGAAGCAACTTGAAGAGTTAGAGAGTCTAGGATACATTCAACCTAGCACATCCTCTTGGGGTTTTCCTACTATCTTTTTCAAGAAGCGGAATACAAATATTCCAAGATTGGTGGTTGATTACCGTCCACTCAACACGGTGACAATTAAGAATAAGTACCCACTTCCTCGGATAAATGACCTCTTTGATCAATTAAGTGGTGCCACTGTCTTCTCCAAAATGGACTTAAGATCAGGGTATCATCAAATCAAGATCAGAAAGGAAGATATCCCAAAGACAACATTCACGACTCGTTGTGGTCTTTACGAGTATACAGTGATGTCCTTCGGGTTAATCAATGCCCCTGCCACATTTATGAGGCTCATGAACTCCGTCTTCATGGAGTATCTCGACAAGTTCATCGTGGTATACATTGATGAAATTCTAATCTACTCCAAGACCGAAGAAGAGCATGCCGAACATTTACGTTTGGTATTGACTAAACTTCGTGAACATCGCTTCTACGCCAAGTTTTCCAAATGTGAGTTCTGGTTACAAGAGCTCGTCTTCCTTGGTCATGTTGTGTCTGCAAGTAGTGTTGCTGTTATACTGGATAAGGTTCAGACCATTCTGGAATGGAAGTCACCTACTTCAGTCAAGGAAGTCCGAAGTTTTCTCGGAATGGATGGATATTACCGCCGATTCATCAAGAACTTCTCCAAGATAGCCAAGCCTATGACTGATCTTCTTAAGAAAGATAAGAAGTTTGAATGGTCAGAAAAGGTAGAAGAAAGTTTCCAAGCTTTGAAAACTAAGCTAACCACCGCTCTTGTGCTTGTTCTTCCGGATACAAGCAAGGACTTCGTCATCTATTGTGATGCTTCTCTTCAAGGGATAGGCTGTGTGTTGATGCAAGATGGTCATGTAGTGGCCTATGCTTCTCGGAAGTTGAAGCCACATGGGAACAATTATCCAACCCATGATCTCGAGCTTGCCGCTGTCATTCATGCTCTTAAGCAATGGCGACATTACCTCATCGGTAACCGTTGTGAACTTTACTCGGATCATCAAAGCCTAAAGTATCTCTTTACCCAGCCAGATCTGAACCTCAGGCAAAGGCGATGGTTGGAACTCATCAAAGATTATGATTTGGGTCTCAACTATCAACCCGACAAAGCTAATGTCGTAGCTGATGCACTAAGTCGGAAGTCTTATTGCAACAATCTGATGATCTCACAAGCCCAACCTGCTCTCTATGAGGAAATCAAGTGTCTTAACCTTGAAGTAGTTCGTTGCGGATTCCTTGCTAACCTTGAAATAACATCTTCCCTAGAGGACCAAATCAAGGAAGCTCAAAAGCAAGATGATGAAGTTACCAAGATCAAAGAACGTGTTGCAAGCGGTGAAGCTAAATATTTCTCCATCAATGATCAAGGTATTCTATACTTCAGTAACCGGCTAGTGGTTCCAAACAGTCGGAAAATTAAAGATCTAATTCTTCTGGAAGCTTATGAATCCCCTCTATCTATCCATCCTGGTGGTACCAAGATGTACCGAGATCTCCGTCAAAGATTCTGGTGGAGTGGAATGAAACCAGAAATCGCTCGCTTTGTTGCAGAGTGCGACTTTTGCCGTCGTGTAAAGGCTAAACACCAAAGGCATGCTGGACTTCTGCAGCCATTGAAAATTCCTGAGTGGAAATGGGATGAAATTGGTATGGATTTCATCACTGGACTCCCAAGGACACAGGCAGGAAATGATGCCATATGGGTAATAGTTGATCGATTATCTAAAGTTGCTCATTTCCTTCCGGTTCGAGAAACTATCCGTGCTAGTCAAATGGCTGAGCTATACATCTCTCGGATCGTCATTATTCACGGTGTTCCCAAGAAGATCATCTCCGATCGTGGAAGTTTGTTTACTTCCAAATTCTGGCAAAGTTTGCAAGAAGCAATGGGAACTCATGTCTCCTTCAGCACAGCCTATCATCCTAAAACCGGTGGTCAAACTGAAAGAGTGAATCAAATTCTCGAAGACATGCTCAGAGTGTGTGTCATATCCTTTGGAAAGAATTGGGAGAAATGTCTTCCTTTTGCGGAGTTCTCCTATAACAACAGTTTTCAATACAGTTTGGGTATGGCACCTTTCCAATTCATGTATGGGAGAACATGTCGAACACCGCTGAACTGGACAGAAACCGGCGAAAGACAATTCTTTGGTCCGGACATGATCCAAGAAGCAGAAGATCAAGTTCGCATAATTCGAGAGCGTCTGAACGCCGCTCAATCTCATCAGAAGACCAACTACGATCGTCATCATCTTGATGTTCATTATGAAGTTGGTGATCAAGTTTACCTCCGGGTCACTCCTCTGAAGGGTGTCCATCGATTCGGTATCAAAGGCAAATTGGCTCCTCGCTATGTTGGTCCCTTTCGCATTCTCTCCAAGCGGGGTGAGCTTTCCTACCAATTGGATCTACCTTCAACTTTTCCAGAGGTTCATGATGTTTTTCATGTGTCTCAACTCAAACATTGCTTCAAAGATCCCATTCGTGGTGTGGACCATGAAACTTTGGATCTCCAAGATGATCTAACCTACCGAGAATACCCTGTTCGTATTCTTGATGAAACTGAGCGCAAGACTCGTTGTCAAACCATCAAGTTCCTGAAAGTTCAATGGTCTCATCACTCTGAGTCAGAAGCAACCTGGGAACGCGAAGATCGTCTTCGATCTGAGTACCCCGCCTTCTTCTCTAAAACCTAGGAATCTCGGGTCGAGATTCTTGTAAGTGGGGTAGAGCTGCAACATACCATCCTTTTGTGTAATATAAATAAGAAATGTTTGAGCATTGCATGCATGTATAACATTTGCACTTTGGTTCAACCAAAGAAGAACAAACAAAACCCTAAATCCTAATAGCTTTCTCTCTCTTTGAAATCAATTCAAATGGTTCAAAATATTTGGAAAGTTACTAAAACAAAGTGGAGCCCAAAATGGTTATAAAGGGTTCCCATCGTATTTTAAATGTTTACAAAGTATCCTGTATTTTGATTCTATTCAAAAACAGATTACAAAATGAAATACAAAAGAGAAAGTATAAAAACAAAAAGGAAAAAGATTCTGTAAATAAAAACCTAATCCTAACCCTCTCTGGGCCGAAGCCCAACTCCCTCTCTCCTCTTCCTGTCGCCCAGTGCAGCAAAACCCTGGACTTTCCCCTTGCTTTGGTGCAGCCCATCTCAGCCCAGCCGTGGCCCAGTTCGGCCCGTACCGATTTGGCCCCTCTCTCTCGTCGTCATCTTCCTCCCGCTGCCGAAGCAGCTCGTTGGCGCGTCCGCCGCCGTCTGTCGCCGGAGATGCGTCAAGACACGCGCCGCCGCCCGCCAGTGCCTACAAATATCTCGCCGA
This sequence comes from Avena sativa, assembly GCA_916181665.1. Classification (NCBI taxonomy): domain Eukaryota; kingdom Viridiplantae; phylum Streptophyta; class Magnoliopsida; order Poales; family Poaceae; genus Avena; species Avena sativa. The sequence goes on along the minus strand of OV702297.1, from coordinate 363,815,299 downwards.
CACCGCCGGAGAACCCTAGCATGCACTCTTCCCCTCTCTAACCTCTCCTTTCCGCGCGGGGACCAAACCCTAGCCACCGGGAACCGCCAGTCGCCGCCGTCTCCGAGCACCCCCTCGCCCAGCTGAGGTGACCAGGAGCATCGCCTCGCCGCCCTCGTCCTCCTCCTCCAAGCACGGGAGCAAGGACGACCTCCTCTGGCCTGAATCGAGCACGAAAGCGCCGTCGGCCGCTGCAGTCAACCTCTCGATTCATCGTTGTCTGTCCTCCTCAAGCTCCGCCAACCCCTCCATCATGCTCATGGTGAGCCGCTGGTCACGCCAGACCCCTCCTCTTCTCTCCTTGCTTCCTTGTTCGATCTCCCACCGTGCTCCACCGAGTGCCGCCGCAGATGCTCGTCGGGAGCACTGTTCCGGCGACCATTTCCTGGCGGTGCTGCCCCCGTTCGACTCAGCGTGCAGTCCCGAATCCAACGCACCCGCGCTTGCTCGCCCGCGTGCCCCCTAGCGCCGAGCCCGAGCTCAATCTGCAAGCAATGGCGTTGATGATGTCAGCATGACATCATCATGATGTCATATTCCTTTTTTATTTTATTTTAATGTTTTCTGTAATTATTTCTGTAAATAGAAAAACATATGACATGTGGGCCATACCTGTCAGGATTTTAATCATTTCTGTAAATATTTTCTGAAAATAATAAAAGTCTGACATGTGGGCCCAAGTTTGGAAATTAATTTGAATATTCCAAAAATGTTTAAAATGAATTAAAACTTGGGAAATTCATAACTAATTCATTTTAAATCAGAAAAATACAAATAACATACCAAAATGTTCAGAAAAATGAAACCTATCCAACTAAGCTATAATCATACATTGTTAATCAACTTTGATAGCAAGTTTAATTAAAAGAACCAATTGAACCCCACGAGTGATTCCGATGATCCCCCTGTTTTAGGGTTTGGACTTTCGAAACCCCCTTTAAAGTGATCAAGCATGTTTTAGGGTTCAATTCAACACTATTTAGTTGTCATATCATCCATATTGTCTGAGCATTGCACATGCCATGTGTTGAGTGTTGCTTTCTCTTTTCCGGTGATTGTTTCTCGCGAATAGGAACCAAACCCGAAGCTGAAGTCAACGCCACCGAAGAGCAGTATCAGACCAACAACGGGAAAGGCAAGCGAAGCCCCACCCGTACATATGAATCCTATGTTTACAAAGTATTTAACTCTCGACATATGCATTCGGTTCAACAGTCTTTTATCAGTAGATAGAGTAATCCTATCTAATGCATGTTTCCCTGTGTCAACTATATTACCTGATCCACCGCTCCTAGCATAACTAGGGTTTGGCTTATGAGCGTCGCTAGTGCCACAATTCAGTCAAGCTTAGCCATGCTTAGTGGTCCGATGCTGGTTATTCAGGTGATGCACCAGAGATGTGAATGAATCTAGTATGGTAGGTTGAGGTAATGTGATCAAAGATGAATAATAAACATGCTAAGGCTCGTATGGGAGGCCACGTGGGTTGTGGTTTTTGTAGTCCCATACTTGTCACCCCTAGGACCCGATGTTCTTGCCTCTTGAACCAAGACGAGCGTACAACCACACGGGGGCCTGGAAACCCCCTCAACCAACTAACTTGCCTAGTAGATTCCATGAGTCACATAGTTTGAGCTTTCCATTCGACATACGCATATTGGTTGTTCTTGAATGGAGGTGAAGGAGGTGCATTCATATAGGTAGGTAAGCGTGGCAGGGAATGGGAGATGCCCGGCATCCGTAATCTCAAACCCTGTTCACATCGCTAGGGACCGACTTCGGGACTCGACCCGTTACGGCGGCATCTCCTTAGTGCGTGACTCATGGTCTCGGCGAAAGCAGGGTAAAGGTCATGGTCAACCACTCTCTACCGGCCTTCCAGGAAAGAGGGCTAATAATTTGGCATTAAGAATCGGTTGGTACGTGTGGGTAAAGTTGTGCACCCCTGCAGGGTTATTAATCTTTTCGAAAAGCCGTGTCCACGGTTATGGACGACTTGGAACGGACGTGAAGATCATAGAGAACTATAACCGGATGTTAAAACCTGTCAACTAAAGTGAGATCCGGAATACTTCCTCGGGGTTGTTGAGGGGGTAGTCCGGGAAGAGTTGTTTAGTGGATGATGATGCTTGGTGGATATCAAAGATGAATTTAAGGGCTAGAGTTGAAGTATTCTTATCCCCTTTTGAAAATGATCTGACTAGACGAGTTTCTTCTCCCTCTGGTTTTGAAAACAAAAGATGGCTTTATGCAAAATAACTCCACTAGCCATAAGTCTTGCGGAGTACACCCTGTACTCAGCCTTGTTTCGTTGATGTTTTCCACAGATGATGCTACTCCAACTGAAGGTGGGTTCTATGTCGAAGTCGACGAGTAGTCAGGGTTCCCGGGCAGCAGCCTAGGATCTATGGAAGGGTCACTACTTTTGTTTAAGGCCTCTTAGGCCCTTTGCTAAGTTTGTTGTTTAGAACAAATTTGTTTGCTTCCGTTGTTTGATGTAATGATGGGTTTGTGACCCCTGTCTTGTATGACTGGTTTGTAACACTCTTAAGAGTTTACCTTATTAATGTATGATTTGTATGTTCCGTGATGTTACCGATCTTTCCCTGCGCGTTTCGGAATTTAGGTTAGGCTTATATCAGATGAGGGTCTCGTATTTGTCTAGCCCTGATCCCAGGTTAGGTTAGGCTTATATCAGATTTAGGTTAGGCTTTGTCCAAGTTTAATTAGCGAATAAATCGGGTCCATTATCTTCGATGCAGTTTTCTATGTGGGAGAGGATAAATATACATGCGCTTCACTACTTGGAATTACATGTACTATATGATTGGATTGTTAGCAAACATCTATAACTACTAACAAAGCATTAAGGTTTTCCCAACCATAGCCTTAAGTTAATGGTCCTCTTACTCCCATACGTGCAACGTTCCGATTCGCGTCCTTAGGTTTCTGTCACTCCGGCAGAACTTCCTCCTTCCTCTTACACATACTACAAACCCTATGATGTTTAATCCATGCGCGCACAAATATGATGGACACCAAAGGACTGTACCATATCAACATACAACTCTAATGAACCAAAGACATTCAACCATTCAATCTAAAAACAAAGAAACTACACAAACATGACATAGATCATAGGATTATAACTTATAGCATCAAACACCATGTTTATATAGGACGGTACAGAGGTGTGTGGAAGGATGAACCACTGCAAACTAGGAGGATTAGGTGATGGATATGGCGGTGAAGATGGTGAAGAGGGCGGCGGCGGCGCGGGGGACACCTTCCCCGCCGCCGGTATCGTGGAGGAGCATCGCCCCTTAGCCCCTTCCTTCATGGCTTCTTGGGAGCCCTCCCCCATGGAGATGGGATACATGGGGGAGGAAAAAACATGGCTTTGGTGGCTACAAATTGTTGGGTGGAGGTGTATCCCACGAATTAGGTTTCCTCCCTTTATATAGCTTCTCGAATTCCCGTCACCTCATCTTGGTTGTAGTAAATCGGGTACAGCGGGCCCGTTCGGACTTGGAATCAGCTAAATTTTATGTCAAGAATGATTGTCGCAAAATTTCATACAACTTTGTAGTTGAATAGTTTTTCGTTTGACGCCGTCTTTGACTCGAAACTTGACCATCTTCAAAAAAAAGTTCTGAGACATATTTCTGGAAAATCCCAATTTGACTCCAACAAGGGTTCCACTTGTATTCTTGATAATTCCTACACATCAAAGTGTAAAACAAGAACATTGTGCACTTTTGCAACTATTAGTAGGTTAGTCCAAATAACTTATGAACTTTATATAAAAAGGAGTGTCAAAAGCATAATAATAGCATAAAACCATAAAAAATTATAGATACGTTATGGACCTATCAACATCCCCAAACTTTGTTCCTGCTCGTCCTCGAGTAGGTAAACGATAAAAACAATATAATTTTTTAGGTGACTTGCACCATTATAATCTTGATCAAACATTTGCAAAGCATGGATAGCTGGGATCAAAGTACTCTAAACATGAGCATGAAAGATGTAGTTCTAACAATAAGACATAGCAACCAAGTTGCAACATGAAAAGGTTACAAACAAAGATCATGAATAACAGTGCATTGAAAAACGTTTATTTTTTTCACATAAAGAAAACATAATAAGAGTGGTATTCAGCTTGTCCCTCATGGTAAGCAAATCATAAATGCATAGGACACCTTCAAGGTTCATAAGGGTGACTAGATACAAATAGTTCAAGAACAAGCAATATCAACCTTATGAATTAATCAACAAGTTTTGGGACAATGCACATAGAACTAAGAATGGAAACTATGCTCTCTTAATTGGTGCCTAAGGATAGAAGGTGGAGACTCAATATAATAGTGGAAGAAAGGCCCTTCAAAGGGAAACAGACATTTCAAGTTTCATAAAGAGCTTCCAAAAATTATGGTACTTGTTAGCTTTCATCTCTCATTGCCCCTTCATAAACATCTTGAAGTGATTAAGGTGAAAGTGAACAAAGATGGAGTATATGCTTGACAAAGTATAAGTTGGCAATCTCATGTCCCTTGAGTACGAGGGCCGCTCCTCATTCTACTCAACTTTAGTCACCGGTAAGTTCTTGTCATAGTAAGTACATGTGTATCATAGAGAACCGCCAAAGGGGTACCCCTTGCCCAATAATACAGGAGCAATCCCATAACAAAATGATAAGGCAAGCAGACAATGAGCATCTCAGCAATCTTCTTATTTACCATGGGAAAATGCTGTTTTTTCTCTCTTTCCTCTTTTCTCATCTTTTTTTCTTTTTCTCAATTTCTATCTCTTTTTATAAGAAGAATGCTTCATAGATTGCTCACTATGGTGATGCTGCAAGTTTCCACCATGATTAGGCATGGCTTAGGCTAGAAGCACAGGCGTTTCTCTAACACACATATATAACTCCATGGACTTATGATACGTCGGAAACGTATCTATAATTTTTGATGTTCCATGCTTGTTTAGTATCTACTTTGCTTTGCTTTGTCTACACTTTGAGGTGTTTTTATATGTTTTCTGGTACTAACCTATTAACAAGTTGTCATAGTGCCAGTTGCCTGTTTTCTTCTGTTTTTGGTTCCAGGAAGACAGAAAATCAGTATTCTCGGAATTGGATGGGAAAAAAGCCAAAGTCAATATTTTACCGTGGGCAACACGAAGCCAGAATACGAGATGGAGGAGGCTCACCAAGGGGCCACACCCCCTGGCGACGCGGCCTAGGGCTAGGCGTGCTTGGGGGGGTGCACCCGCCCTGGTGGCCCCCTGTCTCACCTCTTCGCCTATAAAGTCCCCCCGATGCCAAAACCCTAGGCACCCGATCAAAACTGCACGAAACGGTCTATAGCCACCGCCACCATCATCCCTAGATCGGGGGGATCTGAAGTTCTTCCCGACACCCTACCGGAGGGGAGATCATCACGGAGGCCTTCTTCTTCATCATGGCAGCCTTCGGTATGAAGCATGAGTAGTTCCACCTTGGACTACGGGTCCATGTAGTAGCAACATGTGACCTCCGGTATGGTTGTAGCTCCTCCTTGTGCTTTCATATCTAGATCTTGTGAGCTCCGTTCATGATCAAGATCTCATCTATTTGTAATCATGCATGTTGTGCTTGCGGGGTCCGATGGATATTGAGATTACTATGTCAGATTGATTAATGGTTTTGTCTTATTGATTCTATCATGTCTGTGTTGTTTGTGATCTTGCATGCTCTCTGTTGTTAGTAGCTATCTTGGCCAAGTAGTTGCTAGTGACTCCAAGAGGGGGTATTTATGCTCGATAGTGGGTTCATGCCTCTACTTATCAAGGAAAGTGACAAAAATCTCTACGGTAGTAGATGTGCTGTTGCCACTAGGGAGAAAACAATGGTCTCTTGTTCATTGAACAAGTGGATTGTTTACCTTACATACTTTGCTTAAAGCAGTTGTCTGTTGCTTGCAACTTAATACTGGAGGGGGTTCGGATGATAACCTGAAGGTGGACTTCTAGTCGTAGATGCAGTTGGATGGCGGTCTATGTATATTGTTGTATTGCCCAATCGAATCTCATAGGATATTTTTGTCTAGTATTGCATTATTATGCCTTGCTCTGTCCTATCAATTTCCCTGCTGTAATTTGTTTACCCAGCATGCCATGTTTGTTTATCTAAGGAGAACACCTCTAGTGAACTATGGACCCCGGTCCAATCTTTACCATTGATACATCTTCCACTGTTACTATTTACTTGCTGCAAACCATCATCACCTTCCACACCATACAGTTAATCCTTTGTTACAGCAACCGGTGAGATTGACAACCTCACTATTCGTTGGGGCAAAGTCTTGAGTTTGTGTTGTGCAGGTTTCCACGTTGCTTGAAACACCTGTGTGACATTTCCTTCCTCCTACTGGTTCGATAACCTCGGTTTCTTACTGAGGGAAGACTTGCTGCTGTGCTGCTTCACACCTTGCTCTTGGGGTTTCCCGACGAAGCGCTTCCAGGCGCCATCAACAAGTTTTCTTGCGCCATTGCCGGGGAGGCTAAGGACGTCTTCACAAGGGAAGTCCTCCTCAATCTTTCTCTTTACTTTATTTTTAGTTTGCTTAGTTTATTTTGCTTGGTTTTGTTTGCCTCTTTTTATCAAAAACTCCAAAAAAAAGTTTAGTTTGGGTTGCTTTCTCCTATAAAAAACACACAAAAAATTAGTTCCTGCTCTAGCAGCTGCTGCTGTTTTTGGCTTGCTCCACTTTTGCCAAAATGAACTCTGCTGAGAACACCAAGTTGTGTGACTTCACTAGCACAAACAACAATGATTTCCTAAGCACTCCTATTGCTCCACCTGCTCCTTATGCTACCTCTTATGAAATTAAGCCTGCTTTCTTGAATCTTGTGATGAGAGAGCAATTTTTTGGTGCTAGTTCTGATGATGATGATGCCCATCTCAATAGCTTTGTTAAACTTTGTGAGATGCAAAAGTATAAGGATGTAGATGGAGATATTATTAAGCTCAAGCTGTTTCCTTTCTCCTTGAGAGGAAAAGCTAAAGAGTGGTTGCTATCCTTGCCTAGAAATAGTATTGATTCTTGGATTAAGTGCAAAGATGCTTCTATTGGAAAGTACTATCCTCCTACTAAGATTATAGCTATGAGAAGTGATATTATGAAATTTAAACAACTTGATAATGAACACGTTGCTCAAGCTTCGGAAAGAATGAAATCTTTGGTTAAGAATTGTCCCACTCATGAACTCACTGCTTGGATGATTATCCAGACTTTTTATGCAGGTTTGAACTTCTCTTCAAGAAACCTGTTGGATTCAGCTGCTGGAGGTACCTTTATGGGCATCACTTTGGGTGTTGCAACAAAACTCCTTGATAATATGATGGTTAATTACTCTGAATGGCACACTGAGAGAGCTCCACATGGTAAGAAGGTAAACTCTGTTAAAGAAACCTCCTCTTTGAGTGATAAGATTGATGTCATTATGGCTATGCTTGTTAATGGGAAAGCTTCTTTAGATCCAAATAATGTTCCCTTAGCCTCTTTAGTTGCTCAAGAAGAGCAAGTTGATGTGAACAACAATGCCTATAGGAATAATTTTGGCAATAATACTTATTGTAATTATAGGCCTTATCCTCCTAATAATGGAAATACTTATCATGGTAGATCCGGAATGCTTAGTGAAGATAGGATTCTAAAAGTTAAAAGATCCACTAACAACTTTATGCAGATGCAATATGAGCAAAACAAGATATTCACTAAAACTATGGAAGAACAATCTGTTATCTTGAAAAATATTAGTCATCAGCTTGAGAATCTGAACAGGGAAATTCCTAGTTTACAGTCAAAAAATTTGAGTGTTGAGAAAAATATTTCCTCTTTATCTGAAGCACAGTCCTCTTTGATTAATAAAATGGCTGCTAAACCTGAAACCATGGAAAGTACCTTTGCTGCTACTCATGCCATACAAGTTACTATTGATAAAAATGTTAGACTGTTATCCCAACTTCATGCTAAGTGGGAAAGGGAAGCTGAAATTGATAGAAACAATAGTGTGTGCACCATCACCACTAAACCACAAGAAGTCCCTATTCCTCCTCCTACAATGCCTAAGCCTATTGATCCTACTACTAGTTATGCTAAGTTTGATTTTGATATAGATGGTTGCAATATTTCTGAAGTGATTCTGTTCTTGCAAAAGCTTGCTAGAAGTCCTGATGCTAGTGATATGCATGTTGCTTTCATCAAACACATTACAGATGCTCTTGTTAAGATTAAGGAAGAGAAGTTAAAACACAAAGCTTCTATTCCTAGGAAAGTAGAAGATAGTTGGGAACCCATTATTAATATGCAAGTGAATGACTTTGATCGCAAAGCTTCATGTGATCTTGGTTCTAGTGTCTCTATTATGCCTAGGAAGATTTATGAAATGCTTGATTTGCCACCTTTGGAAGATTGTTATTTGGATGTCCCACTTAATGATAATGATAAGAAGAAACTCACGGGAGTGTTAATGATGTTCTCATTATGGTTAACAATGCTTATGTCCCTGTTGATTTCTATATTTTGGATGTTGAATACAATGCTTCTTGTCATATTACTTTGGGAAGACCTTTTCTTAGAACTGTTGGTGCCATCATTAATATGAAAGAAGGCACCATTAAATATCAATTTCCATTCAAGAAAATGTATTGAACACTTCCCTATGAGGAGAGAGAAGTTGCTTTTTGCTCCTCCTTTGAAAGCAAGGTTTGATGTCAATGTTTCTTCATTTGAAAATACTTGATTTCTTGCTTCTTGTGCCTAACTTAAAGGCGTTAAAGAAAAATACTTGTTGGGAGATAACCCAAGAGTTTACTTGAGTCTTGGAAGTTATTACTTCTGTAATAACCTCTCCTTATCCTTTTTGTTTGCTTTTTGTGCCAAGAATGACCTCTAATGAGAGGGAAGTAAGATTTGGGGAGTTGTTGTCCCGAAACAGATTTCTATCCTCCACCATAAAAATTCGTGAGGAGTCTCTGTAAGTCGGATTGAGTTGAAAATTTACAAATAAATCCCCCAGTATGTTAGATAACTTTCGTTAGGTCAACACTTTTTGATTTGAGCAACATAAGGTCTTAGAAAAAATCGGTTTCTACATGTTGGTCTGTTTTGACAGATTTCTGCCATTATTTGCATTTGCTTCTTATTGATTCCTTTTTGAGTTCTTTTTTGGGGAATTGAGATTTTTGAAGGATTTGATACAGTAGCTTGTGTTTTTCGTGAAAAGTTTTGTTGTTCTAAAGCTAAACCAAAGGGTCTATTATCTTCTAAATACACTAATGTTGCTAATGAAGATTGTGTGAAGTTTTGTATGAAGGAAAATTTTCAGGTATAGAGAGAGAATGATGTAAGGAGATGAAGAATGGACAAAAGCTCAAGCTTGGGGATTCCACCCCATTGTCACCCCAAGAAATATCCAAGAGGTACAAGCGTCAAAGCTTAGGGATGCCCAAGGCATCCCCTTCTTCATCAATAAAAAGCTCAGGTCTTTCTAGACACTTTATTTTTATTGTTTCATGCACTGTTGTGTTGTTCTTGGAGCGTATTAGTTTTCGTTTGCTTTGCTTAGTTTGTTTAGTTTGCTTGAATAAAGTAGTTTGGACCCCTGTTCTCACTGTGTTGTTTCAAATAAGTTGATTGGTGTTGGAAAGGAGTAGAAATTTCTTGCTTGGAAATGCAAGAAGAGCTTGCGTTGACTGTGACTTAGACTTTAGCATGACATGCTAGGTGTTGTTTTGACATTATACTTAGTGATTATTGCTGTAGCATGACTTGTTCCAAACAATTGGGATTGCTTAGTGTGCCTTGAAAGAATCATGCGTTGTTTTAGCATGCAAAAGCGTAGTATTGTGGTATTCTCCTTTGATGTTTTGTTTGGGTTGACTTGGCACATGCTCACACCATGTTATGACTACGAACAAGTCACCATAGCCTATATGATCATTTAGTCCTTGACTTGTAGTACCACTCTATGCTTTGATTAGTAATGTTTTGTTGCTCTGCATGATTATGGCCATTATTGCTCTCTTAGTTAGTTGCTCCCAGTCTTTTGCTAGCCTCCACTTGTATGAGTAAGCTCTACTCATGCATAGGAATTTATAGTGGACACTTTGGAATAACTTGGTTTCTTGGGAGTTGGATGCATGAGTAGAGCTTACTCAATATAATTGGAGGCTAGCAAAAGACTTGGAGCGACCAACTAAGAGAGCAATAATTGCCATAATCATGCAGAGCGACAAAACATTACTAATCAAAGCATAAATTGGTACCACAAGTCAAAAACTAAATGATCATAGAGGCTATGGTGACTGGTTCATAGTCATAACATGGTATGAGCATGTGCCAAGTCAACCCAAAAAAGCATCAAAGGAGAATACCACAATATTATGCTTTTGTATGCTAAAACAACGCATGATTCTTTCAAGGCACATTAAGTAATCCCAATTGTTTGGAAAAAGTCATGCTACAACAATAACCACTAAGCATAGGGTCAAAACAACATCGAACATGACATGATAAGGTCTAGGCCACAGTCAAAACAAACTCCATTTGTACCACTTATAAGCATGAAGCTTCCTACTCTTTTCCAGCCCAATCACCTGATTTGAAACAACACAGTGAAAACGGGGGTCCAACCACTTTATTCAAGCAAACTAAGCAAACAAAAACCTAAAACGAAAACTAATATTCTCCAAGAACAACACAACAGTGCATGAAACAATAAAAACGAAGTGTCTAGAAAGAGACCTGAGATTTTTATTGATGAAGAAGGGAATGCCTTGGGCATCCCCAAGCTTTGAGGCTTGTACCTCTTGAATATTTCATGGGGTGACACAGGGTGGCATCGCCAAGCTTGAGCTTTTTTCCATTCTTCATATCCTTACATCATTCTTTCCTTACACCTGAAAATTTTCCTTCATACAAAACTTCACACAATCTTCATTAGCAACATTAGTGCATTCAAAAGAGAATAGACCTTTTAGTTTAGCTCCAAAACAGAAAAACTTTCACTAAAGACACAAGCTACTGTAGCAATTCCCTAAAAAATCTCAATGTACCAAAAAGAACCCAAAAAGGAATCAATAAGAAGCAAATGCAAATAATGGCAGAAATCTGTCAAAACAGACCAGCAGGTAGAAACTGATTTTTTGAAGACCTTATGTTGCTCAAATAAAAAAGTGTGGAACTAATGAAAGTTAGCTAACTACCTGGGGATTTATTCAGAAAATTATAGCTCAATCCGACTTACAGAGATTTTTTAAGAATTTATATAGTGGAGCACAAAAATCTGTTTCGGGACAGCAACTCCCCAAATCTTACTTCCCTCTCATTAGAGGTTATTCTTGGCACAAAAATCAAATAAAAAGGATAAGGAGAGGTTATTACAGAAGTAATAACTTCCAAGACTCAAGACAACTATTGGGTTATCTCCCAAGAAGTACTTTTCTTTAACGCCTTTAAGTTAGGCACAATAAGCAAGATTCAAGTATTTTCAAATAAATAAGCATTAAGAGCAACTGTTGTTTTAATAGGAGAGGCAAAAGGTAGTATATACCTTTATTAAATGGGAACTGTTATTTAATGGTGCCTTCCTTCAGTTGAAAAGCTTCCATGGGAAGATTTGTTTTGGTTTCCTAGGCATGAACACAAGTGTTCAAGGTCGACCCCCACTTAACCATTACTCATCTTTCCAATCACTTTCCATTTTGAAAACGTTTTTAGGTAACAAGTACAACTAATTTTTTTTGTAATAAGCAATCCCTATCCATACTAAGATAGAGACCTGATACGTCCAAAATGTATCTACTTTTCCAAACACTTTTGCTATTGTTTCTCCTCTAAACTTGTGTGATTTGGATACAACTAACATGGATTGGCGCTGTTTTTAGCAGAATTACCTTGGTGTCTACTTTTTGTGCAGAAAATCAACTATCAGGAAAAATCCCAGAAAATATGCCAAAAATCCTATTTCACCAGAAGACTCACGGATCCAGAAGACGAAACGGAGGAGGGCCACGAGGGGCCCACACCCCCGGGCCGCGCGGGTCAGCACAGGCCGCTCCTAGGAGGGGTGTGGCCATCTCGTGCACCCCCTCGGCCTTCCTATTCACCTATAAGAAGCCTCCTGACCCATAAACCGGGGGGCGATGTTTTTCTAGAAAGAGTTCCGTTGCATCGCCACCATCAGAAACCGTGATTCAGAATCAGAAACTCCATTCTGGTACCCTGCCGGGACGGGGTTTTGGAGGAGATCATCGCCATCATCATCACCAACGCCTCTCCATCAACCATCCATGTTTCCCCCATCCATGAGTGAGTAATCCCCCGCTGTAGGCTATGGGGATTTTAGGGATTGGATGAGTTCTATCATGTAATCGAATAAGATTGTTAGGGCATGGTGCCTAGTATCTCTATTGGTGCTATTTGACTTTGTTGCAACCTGTTGTGCTTAATGCTTGTCACTAGGGCCCGAGTGCCATGATCTCAGATCTGAACTTATTATTGATTCATGATGATAGTATTGTTTGTGATATTATCTGCAAGTTGTGTACACATATCTGTAGGGATTCGTAGCATGGAAAACAAAAAATTTCTACCGCATACAAACAAACAAGCCAAGATCTATCTACTAGATTCGAGCAACGAGTCGATGGAATAACTCACCCTCGAAGATTCCAAAGTGTTTAACGAGAGCGGATTCTCGTGGGTGATGTAGTCGTACTCTTCCCGATCTCAAGATCGCGTAGACGATCCTTCCGCCGCTGCGTTCCGGCAGCGCTCCCGCAGTCGGTCACACGTTCGGTACTCGACGAAGACCCTCCTCTCCCTTGTTCCAGCAGGCAGCAGAGGTTGTAGCACTCTCCTCGCGATTCCGGCAGCACAACGGCGTGGTACCGGAAGTAGAGGGGAGATCTCGCAGGGCTTCGCCTTAAGCCGGAGCGAGTATGGTGGACTATGAGAGAGCCCTCGACGATCTAGGGTTTAGACACGCCGAGGAGGGGGAAAGGCCAGCGGCTAGGGTTTGACCTAGATGGCGGCGGCGAGAGCCCTAGGGCCGGCGGCGGCTATGGAGGCGGCGGCGGCTTGGGGCTAGGGTTTAGAGGTAGGGAACTTGTGTGTCTAGGAGGGGAGCCCTTCCCCTCCTCTTATAGGTGGAGGGAGGCGCGCCAGGGGAGGGGAGTCCCTCCCCAACTCGGACCCAAGGTGGGCCGGCGGTGGAGGTGGAGGGACTCCTCCCCAACTCAGATTCCACCTCCCCTCCACTTCCCAAAATTAGCCGTTTGACTTTCAAATTGGCGTTTGACTTTTCAAACAAGGATTTGATTAAATCCTCTATTTTGTTCAGCGATGACACTTAGTACATGATGCAATCATATCAACTAGATATAACACATTCATGTACCCTTCCCCTCCGGAGTGCCGGACATTCCGGAACCTTCTAGAACATTCCCGATGAAAACACCGGAACCATTCCCCAACTCCGAAACAGGACTTTCCTTATATGAATCTTATTCTCCGGACCATTCCGGATCTCCATGTGATATCCCGAATCCCATTCGAGACTCCGAACAACATTTGGTCTCTTTCTCATCATTCCATAACTACTCAAACAACGTTGAATCCTTAAGTGTGTCTCCCTACGGTTCGTGAAATATGCGGACATGATCGAGACACTTCTCCGAACAATAACCAATAGAGGAATCTGGAAATTCATATGGCTCCCACATATTTCTACGATTACTTTGCGACCGAATGAACCATTTACATACGATACCAATTTCCCTTTGTCTCACGATAGTTTACTTATCTGAGGTTATGATCGTCGGTATCTCTGCATACCTAGTTCAACCTCCTTACTGATAAGTACTCTTTTCTCGTTCCCGTGATATGTGATCCCTTGTGAGCCAGTCACATGCTTGCAAGCTAATTGGATGACACTTCACCGAGAGGGCCCAGAGTATATCTATCCGTCATATGGATGGACAAATCCCACTCTTGATCCATGTGTTTCAACCAATACTTTCCGAACACTCAATGCCACCTTTATAGCCACCCAGTTACGGTGTGGTGTTTGATGTCATCAAAGCATCCATCCGGTAAAGGTGATATGCATGATCTCATGGTAGAAGGAATTAGGTTACTATGTATCAGAAAGCATATAGCAATTGAACTATTAAAATGACTTGATCTTTATGCTACGCTTATCTATAGGAGTATGTCCACCATATCATTCTCCTAATGATATGATCTTGTTGTTAATAACATCTCAATGTTCATGATAGGGAAACCACAATCATTTATTAACCAACAAGCTAGTGATGTATAGAGGCTTTACTAGGGACTTCAATTTAAGTTTACAAATCACACAAGTATTAATGTTTCCTTGTTAATACTATTATAGCATGAATATAAACATTTATCATAAACACAAAGATATAATAATAACTACATTTATTATTGCCTCTAGGGCATATCTCCAACAGTCTCCCACTTGCACTAGAGTCATCTAATCTAGATTACATGGTAATATACCGAACACCCATGGCAGTTTGGTGTTGGTCATGTTTTGCCCTCGGGAGAGGTTTAGTCAACGGATTCGCCACATTCATGTAAGGTTCCCAACCTTTAAATTAAGGTAGAGTCCCCTGTGTTTACAATGCTAGTCCCTGGATCAATAGCTAGCATCCACAGTTAAGATGTAATATCAAGGAACAAAGGTCATAATATAACTTTACAACCAGGAATAACATAGTTTTATTACATCTTACATAGCTCAATTGGCTATTACATTACATTGCAGCGGAATAACTATAAGCATGGGGTCCTTCATCTTCAAAGTGCCACAGGCAGACATGTTGGTTGTAGACTTTGTAATCCTAATCAATCATTCTTCACTAAAATCAATCAAACCTGCAACATTACAAGTTACAGCCACAAAGGGTCAATACATTTGAATTGTATTGGCAAGTTTCACTACTATGTTGAATGTATGTGGATCCTATCATTACATGCATTTTGGCTAAGTAGGGTTTAAGGCTCATTTGCATAAAGCAATAATTTATCCTATCTTTTCAAAATGGTTTTAATCTTTGTCAAATCTTTCTGAACTCCTTGGTAAATCCCCAAGTGTCTTTGTCAAAATCTCTTGAGTTCCTTGGTACCCCCAAGTACTTCAAGTTTTTATCAAAATCTCTTGAGCTCCTTGGTAACCCCAAGTGCTGCAAGTTTTTATCCAAATCCCTTGAGCTCCTTGGTACCCCCAAGTGCTGCAAGTCTTTTGTTTTTACTTAAAAGTTTTTCTTTTTGAAATTGGAATGTCGAGATTTCCCATAGCTTCAAGCTTTAGTTGCTCAGTATTGTCCATAACCGGGGACACGGCTAAGTACTTAGATTTTTATTATCTTCTACAGAAGTAGTACACTTTACCCACATGTCACAATCTCATCTTGTTGCCACCAGTGGCCGCTGGATTGGTACTCACCAAGATGGAGTACTGGCATATTGAGAATGTGACGAAGTCTTTCCAGAGGGTCCTCCTCCCATACACCATTGCTAGCTTGTCTTCAGTACCCATGTAGGATTCCAGGTCCCTCATTTTCAGCAACCTAAAGACAATGCATGGGTCTTCCCAATGTAGTTGACTAAGCCAGAGCCATAAGTAGCATGTGGTTGTACACGAAAGCCACAATTGGAGAAACATGTTCAATCTCTAAGTTTCCTGGGTGGTTTTCTTTTGGAGCACAACACAAAGAGATTGCCATAGACATGGTTCCTTTTGTTGCCACCTTCTCCAAAACTCAAAGTATCCTTGTCCACCCAGGTGGTTCATTGAGTCCTTGTTTTATTATGTAAAAACACAAGTCCTTTTCTCAACTTCATAAATCTCAACATGTATCTCTTTTCAAAATATAGCATGGATAAGCATGTAACAACTACATTGTTTTCACTAAGGAATGTATAGGGTTTCCTATTAGGATTTAGCATAGCATATAGTATAGAAATTCTTTTCATGCATGTTTCAAAATCCACTAAGTATAATGAAAATAGTAGGACTTTAGATGATAGTGTAACTTGCCTTTTTGGTAGGGAATGTTGGTTCACTTCTTGATCTTGCTAGTTTCACACTTTTCTATCTTCACTACAAATCAATCAAGCAAACACAATATCACTAGCATTCCAACCAAAATCAATCAAACAAATTAACACACATAAAATAATGGGATCTAAGTCATGCATGCAAGCATGCATAAGATAGTTTTATTTGCCAAGGTGGTCTCTACTAGGCTCTACACATTGTAAGGCTCAAAGTGGACATTTTCCAAAGTGGCAAAGTCATTTGCAAAAGGGTTTTGTCTATAAACCATTTTTAAATCCATTCATCATTTTATGTGATGGAAAATGTTTTTATCAAATTAAAAACTTTATGTCCTTCACCAATTAAGTTGCTAATTTTCAAAACTTGGTGTTTTAGGGTCAGTAGGTTTGATTCAAATCATTTTCCAAAAGTTTTTGCTTCAAAATCATTTCCATAGCAAAATCACTATTTCTATTTGGCTAGAAATGGGCTAAATCAAGTTTTTAAACCTAATCTTCACAAAACACATTTTAAAAACCATGGGTTGGTTCCTAGGGTCAGTAGGTTCACAACAAACCAATTTTCAAAGATTTCAACCTCAAAATCATTTTGGAATAATTTTTATAACCTAAACAAGCATACAAATGTTTCTGCAAAAACAAACATTTTACCAGAAGCTTTTTACTAAACAAATTGCATGGTTGGCTAGGGCTTGTTCCACTGATTCCATTGATATAAAGTTTGTAATTTTTTGACGTGTGGATCAAAAGTTACAAGGGTTTCAAATCTGCATCTAAATCAGATTCAAACTTTGTTTTTAAACAGAACTGGTGACACGCGTCGCGTTTTTATTGGGCGGTACCGCTTCGTGCGGATCAGCCTCTGCGGGGCGTTGGATTAAACTACATCGCACGGCTCAGACTGCGTACCCTTTCAGCGTTAAGTGATCTAATCGCATCCTTTGGATTTTCATCTAACGGCTATCGTCACCTTGACCAATATCTGGCGGTGCTCGACGGCTGCGCGCGGCGGGCGACGGTCAGACGATGGCGAAACTGGTGATGTAGGAAGCAAGTAAGAAAGGGAGTAGGCTCACCGTGTTCGCAGTAGCGTGGGGGAGCTCAACGTGTTGTTGGTTCGACGAGGGGCGCGCAAGGTTGCGGTTAATTGCTCGCCGGAGACGTGGTCGGCGCCAGATGGTCCTGGAGCTCGTCGAGGGTGGTGCTGTGGTTCGCCCCGTGGAAAAGCAAGGGCATGGTTAGATGCAGCCGAGGTCGGGGAGTGCAGGAGCATCATTGGGGAAGAGCGGGGCGGTCAGGTGCTTACCAGAAGGGTCACCGGAGAAGGAAGCAGACGCGGCGGCGCTCAGAGGTCGTCGAAGCCGAGGTTCTAGGGCGCCCGCGGTTGAACGGATGGCACGGGCAGGTGCGCAAGGATCTGGGGATGGTGTCCGTGTGCTTGGGGAGGCAAGGGGTGGCACGGGGTCGCCGGAATTGGTTAGGGACGGTGGTCGGAGCAGTGGCGGTGCGGGGCGAAATAGTCACAGCCTGGAGGCAGAGAGAGGGAGCGGTCTGGGGGAAATGCGAGAGGTGACGCAGGCGGTTAAATGGGTGCGGTTATTGGAAGGAATAAAAGGCGTATTCATCGCGTATTCAACGCCGGTGTAAATGGCAGCAACGGCAGGCGGCGTCTGCGCGAGGAAGAAGGAAGTGAGCTGGCGGTGGGGTCCGGGTGTCAGCGGGGAAGAAAGAGAGGGAGAGGGTCCACTAATCAGTGTCTCTGCGGGTATGTATTAAAGTGCGAAACGTTTTCTTTGGGAGAGAGGGAAGCTGGGCTGGTACTGGGCTTAGTGGGCTTGCTGGGTTGGGTCGGGTTTGTTTTCATTTTTTTCTTTCTGAATGTTTTATCCTTTTCCAACTCTATTTTCTGTTTTGAATTTCAAACAATAATCAAACATTCACAACAAATCAAACTTTCACCAAACATTGCAATTGAATTTGGTTCTGTTTAACAACATAAACCAAAGTCCAAAGACCAAAATAACATTTTTATTTTAGGGTCCATTTATAATTAAATAAAATAGACCTTTGTTATTAAATCAAATGGGTTTTGATTTATTTAAAACTCCATTTTGAAATCTAAATTATTATCAAAACCAAATCAGTAGGTTTTATTTGAAAATAAAGAATACTTGGAAAACTTGTTTAAAATAAATAAATAAGTTTTGATGTTTATTTAAAATAGTAAAACCTTTATTTTTTAATAAACTTGGATATTAAATCCTTATTAATTTATTTTAAATAAACCTTTACTAATCTTTATCAAATAGAAATATTTTATTTCAAAGGCTTGGCCAAGTTTTAATTTGGCTTATAAAATAATCCTTATTTATATTTCTACCTTTTCATTTGAAAACCAAATCTTTTTATTAAAAGATTCAAAATAGTAATTCCAAATATTTTTATTTTCTTTTATTAAATGTTTATCTTTTTAAATCCCTTTAGGATTTATCTTGATCAAAATAGGTTTGAAGGTTCGCAATTGGAATCAAAAAGTTTCTTCTCACCCTAAAAATCAACAAAGTTTTATTTTATTCATTTATTTTTCACATTACAAGATTTGGAAAATCTTGGGATGTGACAATTCAGATCTGTGTGTACTTTGCAAATCTTTATGTCCCCATCTTGGACATGTTCTCGAATAGCGTGAAAACGTAGCTTGATATGCTTCAGCTTCTTGTGTGACCTTGGTTCTTGCACATTGGCTATGGTGCCCATGTTATCACAGTAGATAGACATTGGGTCCAGTGCACTAGGAACCACACCCAACTCTGTAATGAACTCTTTCATCCATATCGCTTCTTGTGAAGCCTCCGAAGCAGCCATGTATTCTGATTCAGTTGAAGATCTCGCCACAACGCTTTGCTTTGCACTCCTCCAGCTAACTGCTGCACCATTCAAAATAAATACGTATCCAGATTGTGATTTAGAATCATCCGGATCGGTGTTCCAACTAGCATCGGTGTAACCATTAACAACGAGATGTTCATCACCTCCATAAGAAAGAACCATATCCTTAGTTCTTCTCAAGTACTTAAGGATGTTTTTGACTGCTGTCCAATGATCCACTCCTGGATCACTTTGATATCTGCTAGTCAAACTAACAGCATATGCAATGTCGGGTCTAGTACATAGCATGGCATACATTAGAGATCCTATGGCTGAGGCATAGGGAGTCTTACTCATCCTTTCTCTATCTTCTGTCAATGTTGGACTTTGAGTTTTACTCAAGGTCGTATTGGGCAACATGGGCAAGAACCCTTTCTTGCTATCTTCCATTCCAAACCGCTTTAGAACTTTGTCCAAATATGTACTTTGTGACAATGATATTTGGCGTCTTGATCTATCTCTATAAATCTTTATGCCTAATATGTAAGCTGCTTCGCCAAGATCTTTTATTGAAAAACTATTATTCAAATATTCCTTGACACTATTAAGAAGGTCTACATCATTCCCAATCAACAATATGTCATCTACATATAGTATTAAGAATGCTACAGAGCTCCCACTCACTTTCTTGTAAATACAAGCTTCTCCATAAGTTTGTATAAAACCAAAACTTTTGATCACCTTATCAAAATGTTGATTCCAACTTCGGGATGCTTGCTTCAATCCATAGATGGACCGTTGAAGTTTGCATACCTTGTTAGCATCTTTAGGATCGACAAAACCTTTGGGTTGCATCATATACAACTCTTCATCAATGTCTCCATTGAGGAATGCTGTTTTGACATCCATCTGCCATATCTCATAATCATAATATGCAGCGATTGCTAACATAATCCTCACAGACTTTAGCTTCGCTACTGGTGACAAAGTCTCATCGTAGTCAACTCCTTGAATTTGTCGAAACCCCTTTGCGACAAGTCGAGCTTTATAGACAGTAACATTACCATCAGCATCTGTTTTCTTCTTGAAAATCCATTTGTTCTCGACAGCCTTCCGGCCATCCGGTAAGTCCACCAAAGTCCATACTTGGTTTTCGTACATGGATCCAATCTCGGATTTCATGGCTTCTTGCCATTTATTGGAATCTGGGCTCATCATCGCTTCCTCATATGTCGCAGGGTCATCGGTGTTGTCCACCAACATGACACTCATAACGGGATCATACCAATCTGGAGTGGTACGAGTTCTCGTTGACCTGCGAGGCTCTATAGCAACTTCAACCGAAGTTTCATGATCATCATCATTAGCTTCCTCTCTTATTGGTGCAGACACCACATGAACTTCTTCCGGTGCTGCGCTACTCGCAATTTCGAGAGAAGGTTCGACAACCTCGTCGAGTTCTACTTTCCTTCCAGTCACTTCTTTCGAGAGAAATTCCTTCTCTAGAAAGCATCCATTTTTGGCAACGAAGATTTTGCCCTCGGATCTATGATAGAAGGTATACCCAATAGTTTCCTTCGGGTATCCTATGAAGACGCATTTTTCTGCTTTGGGTTCAAGCTTGTCCGGCTGTAACTTCTTTACATAGGCTTCGCACCCCCAAACTTTAAGGAACGACAATCTAGGTTTCTTCCCAAACCATAATTCATACGGTGTCGTTTCAACGGATTTAGATGGTGCCCTATTTAAAGTGAATGCGGCTGTTTCTAATGCATAACCCCAAAATGATAGCGGTAAATCTGTAAGTGACATCATAGAACGAACCATATCTAAGAGAGTTCGATTACGACGTTCGGACACACCATTTCGCTGTGGTGTTCCCGGCGGTGTCAATTGTGAAAGTATTCCGCATTTCTTCAAATGCTCGCCAAACTCGTAACTTAGATATTCACCTCCACGATCAGAACGTAGAAATTTAACCTTTTTGTTACGTTGATTCTCTACCTCACTTTGAAATTCCTTAAACTTCTCGAAAGTTTCGGACTTATGTTTCATGAAATAGATATACCCATATCTACTCAAATCATCCGTGAAGGTAAGAACATAACGATAACCACCGCGCGATGCTACACTCATTGGACCACACACATCGATATGTATGATTTCCAATAAGTCCGTAACTCGCTCCATCATACCAGAAAATGGAGTCTTAGTCATTTTACCCATCAGAAATGCTTCGCATCTTTCAAGTGATTCGAAATCAAGTGATTCAAGAAGTCCATCGGAATGGAGTTTCTTCATACGCTTCACTCCAATGTGACCAAGACGACAGTGCCACATATAGGTCGAGTTATCGCTCGATTTCAAACATTTAGCCTCAATGTTATTAATATGTGTATTTCCATTATCGAGATTCAATAAGAATAGACCATCTATCAAAGGTGCATGTGCATAAAACATATTACTCATATAAATCGAACAACCATTATTCTCGGACTTAAACAAGTAACCGTCTTGCAATAAACAAGATCCCGATATAATGTTCATGCTTAACGCAGGCACCAAATAACAATTATTTAAGTATAAAACTAATCCCGATGGTAGATGAAGGGGTAGCGTGCCGACCGCGATCACATCAACCTTTGATCCGTTTCCCACGCGCATCGTCACCTCGTTCTTCGCTAGCTTCCGTTTATTCTGCAGCACCTGTTTCGAGTTACAAACATGAGCAACCGAACCAGTATCAAATACCCAGGCACTACTACGAGTACTAGTGAGATACACATCAATAACATGTATATCAGATATACCTTTCTTCTTGATGTTGCCGTTCTTCAAATCCGCCAAGTACTTTGGGTAATTCCGCTTCCAGTGACCTTCTCCCTTGCAGTAAAAGCACTCAGTATCAGGCTTAGGTCCAGCCTTGGTCTTCTTAGTTGGCGTGGTAACTTTCTTACCACCCTTCTTGAAGTGTCCCTTCTGCTTAGACTTGCCTTTCTTGAATTTGGTGGTCTTATTGACCAACAACACTTGGTGCTCTTTCTTGATCTCCACTTCTGCAGATTTCAACATGGCAAAGAGTTCTGGCAACGTCTTGTTCATGTTCAGCATGTTGTAGTTCATCACAAAGTTCTTGTAACTTGGTGGTAGTGATTGGAGGACACGGTAAATCCCCAAAGCATTAGGAATCACTATACCCAAGCTTTGAAGTTTGTTTGCGTGTCCAGACATCTTAAGCACATGCTCACTGATGGAGCTGCCCTCTTCCATCTTGTAGTTAAAGAACTTTTCAGAAGCCTCATAGCTTTCAATTGCCGCATGAGTCTCAAAGATCAATTTGAGATCCTCGACAATATCATATGGGTCTGAATTCTCAAACCTTTTCTGAAGCTCCGATTCTAAACCATACAAGATAGCACACTGAACTATGGAGTACTGAGTCTTCCGAGTGAGGTAAACATTCTTTACTTCATTGGCAGCATCAGCTGCAGGTGGGTCACCCAGCGGTGCATCCAGCACATAGGTCAAATTACCAGCTGCGAGGACAATCCTCAAATTGCGGAACCGATCCACGAAGTTGCTTCCATTGTTTTTCAACTTTTCTTTCTCTAGGAACGCATTAAAATTGATGGTAGGGGCTGCCATTGATCTACAACATATTTGCAATAGTTTAGACTAAGTTTATGACAAATTGAGTTCAAATTAATAATAAAATTAATCTAGGTGAACTCCCACTCAAAACAATATCCCTCACATTGTTTTAGTGATCACACAAACCAAATCCACCACATCAACACCGATCATCACGAGAGTTGATATAGTTTCAATGGCGAACAATCGACATGTTCATCATATCTACTATATGATTCATGCTTTACCTTTCGGTGATCCGTGTTCTGAGACCATGTATGTACATGCTAGGCTCGTCAAGATCAAACCTTAGTTTCCGCATGAGCAAATCTGGCTTGCTCACGTTGTATACACTTGCGGAATCTAACACACCCGATCATCACGTGGTGCTTAGAAACAACAAGCTTTAGTAACGGTGCTAACTTAAGGGTGAACACTTTATGACTTGAAATTCATGTGCATGAGGGATCATCTTATAATGCTACCATCGTCTACTAAGCAATACAAGATGCATAAAGGATTAACATCACATGCAATTCATAATATGTGATATGATATGGCCTTTTCTTCTTTGTGCTTCCGATCTCCATCTTCAAGCACGAACATGATCTCCATCATCACCGGCATTGCATCAAGGTCAATGACGCTTCTTCATGGTTGTCGTCCACCGGCTTCAACTATTACAACTACTTTGAATAGACACGCGGGTCTTAACATAAATTAAAAACAACCATATGGCTCCTGCCGGTTGCCAACTTACAATAAGGATAATTGCATACATCAAATATAATCACAATCATGGCCATATCACATCACTGCACACCCCTGCAAAACAAAGTTAGACGCCTCTACTTTCTTTGCATGTTTTACGTGGTTTGGGGCTTTCAATAAGTGTCGCTCTAACTTACGAACAAGAACCACAACATTGATACTAGCATTGTTAATCACCCGTTGTAAATTGAATCTTAACTATGCTAGGAGAAACAGGCACCCGCAAAGCCACTTATGCAATACAAGTTGCATGTCAAGCGTGGAGCAAGTCTCATGAACGATGTCATGTAAGGTTAGCCCGGGCCGCTTCATCCCAACATCCCGCAAGATGCAAAGTACACAAGAAGCAATCGACAATAAAAGCATCAAAGCCCACAATGACCATTGTGTTCTACTCATGCAACAGATCTACATATAAACCTGGCTCTGATACCACTGTAGGGATTCGTAGCATGGAAAACAAAAAATTTCTACCGCATACAAACAAACAAGCCAAGATCTATCTACTAGATTGTAGCAACGAGTCGATGGAATAACTCACCCTCGAAGATTCCAAAGTGTTTAACGAGAGCGGATTCTCGTGGGTGATGTAGTCGTACTCTTCCCGATCTCAAGATCGCGTAGACGATCCTTCCGGCGCTGCGTTTCGGCAGCGCTCCCACAGTCGGTCACACGTTCGGTACTCGACGAAGACCCTCCTCTCCCTTGTTCCAGCAGGCAGCGGAGGTTGTAGCACTCTCCTCGCGATTCCGGCAGCACAACGGCGTGGTACCGGAAGTAGAGGGGAGATCTCGCAGGGCTTCGCCTTAAGCCGGAGCGAGTATGGTGGACTATGAGAGAGCCCTCGAAGATCTAGGGTTTAGACACGCCGAGGAGGGGGCAAGGCCGGCGGCTAGGGTTTTACCTAGGCGGCGGCGAGAGCCCTAGGGCCGGCGGCGGCTATGGAGGCGGCGGCGGCTTGGGGCTAGGGTTTAGAGGTAGGGAACTTGTGTGTCTAGGAGGGGAGCCCTGCCCCTCCTCTTATAGGTGGAGGGAGGCGCGCCATGGGAGGGGAGTCCCTCCCCAACTCGGACCCAGGGTGGGCCAGCGGTGGAGGTGGAGGGACTCCTCCCCAACTCGGATTCCACCTCCCCTCCACTTCCCAAAATTAGCCGTTTGACTTTCAAATTGGCGTTTGACTTTTCAAACAAGGATTTGATTAAATACTCTATTTTGTTCAGCGATGACACTTAGTACATGATGCAATCATATCAACTTGATATAACACATTCATGTACCCTTCCCCTCCGGAGTGCCGGACATTCCGGAACCTTCTAGAACATTCCCGATGAAAACACCAGAACCATTCCCCAACTCCGAAACAGGACTTTCCTTATATGAATCTTATTCTCCGGACCATTCCGGATCTCCTCGTGATATCCCGAATCCCATTCGAGACTCCGAACAACATTTGGTCTCTTTCTCATCATTCCATAACTACTCAAACAACGTCGAATCCTTAAGTGTGTCTCCCTACGGTTCGTGAAATATGCGAACATGATCGAGACACTTCTCCGAACAATAACCAATAGAGGAATCTGGAAATTCATATGGCTCTCACATATTTCTACGATTACTTTGCGATCGAATGAACCATTTACATACGATACCAATTTCCCTTTGTCTCACGATAGTTTACTTATCTGAGGTTATGATCGTCGGTATCTCTGCATACCTAGTTCAACCTCGTTACTGATAAGTACTCTTTTCTCGTTCCCGTGATATGTGATCCCCTGTGAGCCAGTCACATGCTTGCAAGCTAATTGGATGACACTTCACCGAGAGGGCCCAGAGTATATCTATCCGTCATATGGATGGACAAATCCCACTCTTGATCCATGTGTTTCAACCAATACTTTCCGAACACTCAATGCCACCTTTATATCCACCCAGTTACGGTGTGGTGATTGATGTCATCAAAGCATCCATCCGGTAAAGGTGATATGCATGATCTCATGGTCGAAGGAATTAGGTTACTATGTATCAGAAAGCATATAGCAATTGAACTATTAAAATGACTTGATCTTTATGCTACGCTTATCTATAGGAGTATGTCCACCATATCATTCTCCTAATGATATGATCTTGTTGTTAATAACATCTCAATGTTCATGATAGGGAAACCACAATCATTTATTAACCAACAAGCTAGTGATGTATAGAGGCTTTACTAGGGACTTCAATTTAAGTTTACAAATCACACAAGTATTAATGTTTCCTTGTTAATACTATTATAGCATGAATATAAACATTTATCATAAACACAAAGATATAATAATAACTACATTTATTATTGCCTCTAGGGCATATCTCCAACAGTCTCCCACTTGCACTAGAGTCATCTAATCTAGATTACATGGTAATATACCGAACACCCATGGCAGTTTGGTGTTGGTCATGTTTTGCCCTCGGGAGAGGTTTAGTCAACGGATTCGCCACATTCATGTAAGGTTCCCAACCTTTAAATTAAGGTAGAGTCCCCTGTGTTTACAATGCTAGTCCCTGGATCAATAGCTAGCATCCACAGTTAAGATGTAATATCAAGGAACAAAGGTCATAATATAACTTTACAACCAGGAATAACATAGTTTTATTACATCTTACATAGCTCAATTGGCTATTACATTACATTGCAGCGGAATAACTATAAGCATGGGGTCCTTCATCTTCAAAGTGCCACAGGCAGACATGTTGGTTGTAGACTTTGTAATCCTAATCAATCATTCTTCACTAAAATCAATCAAACCTGCAACATTACAAGTTACAGCCACAAAGGGTCAATACATTTGAATTGTATTGGCAAGTTTCACTACTATGTTGAATGTATGTGGATCCTATCATTACATGCATTTTGGCTAAGTAGGGTTTAAGGCTCATTTGCATAAAGCAATAATTTATCCTATCTTTTCAAAATGGTTTTAATCTTTGTCAAATCTTTCTGAACTCCTTGGTAAATCCCCAAGTGTCTTTGTCAAAATCTCTTGAGTTCCTTGGTACCCCCAAGTACTTCAAGTTTTTATCAAAATCTCTTGAGCTCCTTGGTAACCCCAAGTGCTGCAAGTTTTTATCCAAATCCCTTGAGCTCCTTGGTACCCCCAAGTGTTGCAAGTCTTTTGTTTTTACTTAAAAGTTTTTCTTTTTGAAATTGGAATGTCGAGATTTCCCATAGCTTCAAGCTTTAGTTGCTCAGTATTGTCCATAACCGGGGACACGGCTAAGTACTTAGATTTTGATTATCTTCTGCAGAAGTAGTACACTTTACCCACATGTCACAACCTCATCTTGTTGCCACCAGTGGCCGCTGGATTGGTACTCACCAAGATGGAGTACTGGAAGATTGGGTAATACTACCCTCTAATACTGTTGCGATCCCCTATACTTGTGGGTCATCAAGACTATTTTCTGGCGCCGTTGCTGGGGAGCATAGCTTTATTTGTAAGTTCACTTGTATATATTATTGTTCATTGCTATTCCTTTCATCATGGGGAAGTCTCGTGATGGAAAGTTTCCTATTTTACCATCCAATACAAGAAGAGGTACAGTTCTAAACACCTCTACTGCTCTTGATTCACCGTCTATTATAAGTAAGCTTGTTACACCACCACCACATACACATGCTACACACACTTCTACTACTGCTGAATCTGAAATTGCTTCTGATACTCATGATGTTACTTCTACTGTGCTTGATGTGAGTGGTTCATTAGGTCCTTTCCTAGATGCTACTATTGCTATAAATATTTTGGGAAACACTAAAACTCCTAGTGAAGACACTATTACACCTGTTAGCTCACCTGAGTCTAGAGAGAGATATGATATTAATGATGGATACATTGAAATGACTGATGAATTTATTGGAGAGTACCAAAACACACATGGTGCTAGTGCTATTAGGAGTCTCCTTGAGAGACGTACCATTATACCTAAACTATCTCTTGATGCTAAGTTTGCTACTTCTCCCATAGACATTAAAGATAAAGATTATGATTTCTCTCTTGATTTATCCTATATAAATATTTTTGAGAAAGAACCCTTTTGTGGGACTAAAAATGAAAGTGTTGTAGCTCATATGAATGAGCTTTCCACTATGAGTGCATTATTCTCAGATGATGTTAAGATGCGCAAGTAAATGGTTACTAAAATCTTCCCTTTTTCACTAAAAGGATAAGCTAAAGCTTGGTTTAATAGATTACCTCCTGGATCCATTGATAGCCATGATTGTTTGATTGCTACTTTCTTTCAGAAATAGTTTCTTCCTAGTGCGAGACATGCTGCTTTGCAGAAACTTTTTAATTTTAAACAGGGAGAAGAAAAGAAATTGCCTGAGTCATGTACAAGGTTATGTGCCTTGATTCATGCACATCCTAGATGTCCATTGCCTAAAAATGTGCTTCTTGATATTTATTATAATGGGCTAACTGATGATTCTAGAACATACCTGGATAGTTTTGCTGATTTTGTTTTCAGGAAAAGAACTCCTGCAGAAGTTGAAGAATTAATGGGTAAAATAAGAAAGAATTATGATGATTGGACTTCAACTGAGCTAATTACACCTGAGCCTACTACACCTGAACCAGTTGTGCCTGAACCAATTCCAACACCAACACCAAATAAGAGGGGAATGCTTGCATTAAATGATAAGTGATGAAAGAAGCTAATAAATGTCTTAAAGAGAAGGGTATTAGATGTGAAGAATCTACCTCCTATAGAAGAATTATGTAAGCCAATTCCCCACTCATCCACTATTGAGATACACTCTCTCCAACACTTTGATGAAGGTGATATTCCCTATGGTAAACCTCCTGATCAATGCTTAGAGGAACTTCACATTTTTATTGTTAAACAAGGTAATTTTAATAAACATGTTCAGAATCATTTATTGGAAAACTCTAGAGCTATAAATGAGTTGAAAGATATTGTGGAAATAAATTCTAATGATGTTAAAATGCTTGTTAAACACTTCCAAATGGTTGAAACCCAAGTTGATCAACTTGATAAAGTACAAAAAGATATGCTAGTTAATGCTTCTGGAGATAAACATGCTTATGGAATTAGAACTAGGAGTGGTGCTGCCACTCAGGATTCTCAGCAAGCTAAAAATAGAGGTAGTACTCATAAGAGAAAGAAAAAGAAACATAAAACAGTTAAGGAACCTCCTGAACATGCTGCAGATCCTAATAGTATATTTGTCTCTGATGCTAAACTGAAAGTGAATGATGCTCCTGATAAGGAAAAGTTGAGGAAGAACCTGAGAAGCACACTAAGAACACTAGGTACACTAAGGAAGATTTTATTGATAATAAACATGGTAGTGAAAGAGAACCTTGGGTACAAAAACCTATGCCTTTTCCCAATAGGAAACACAATTCAAAGGAGGAGGAACACTATAACAAATTTTGTGAGTCGATGAAACCTTTATTTTTGCAAATTCGTTTAACTAATGCTATTAATTTGCCTCGTTATTCAAAGTATATGAAGGATATTGTCTCTAATAAAAGGAAGATTCCTAATGAGGAAATTTCTACTTTGCTTGCTAATTATTCCTTCAATGGTAAGGTTCCAAATAAACTTGGTGATCCAGGTATTCCAACTATTCTTTGCTCTATTAAAAATAATTATGTTAGAACTGCTTTGTGTGATTTGGGAGCTGGAGTTGGTGGTATGCCTTTTTCTCTCTACAAGAGACTTTAGCTAGAAAGGTTTATACCAACTGATATATCTTTGCAAATGGCTGATAAGTCTACTACTATTCTTGTTGGTATATGTGAGGATGTTCCTATTCAAGTGGCTCATAATTCCTTGGTTTTAACTCACTTTGGTGTGCTTGAGATGCCTGAATATGATAATATGTCCATTATTCTTGGGAGACTTTTTAAATACTGCAGGTGATGTCATCAATTGTAATCAAGGAAAAGTAACTTTTAATATTAATGACAAAGAGCATACTGTATATTTCCCCAAGAAGATTGATAAGAGCTATGGCCTGAATTCCATTGAAAATATTGAGAGCATCAAAGTTGGAGAAATATATTGTCCCATTCCACAAGAAAGTTTTGAAACTATTATGATTGGGACTATTTCTATCAAGATTGAGGTAACATAATCACTCTGTGGAATGAAAAGTTTTGCTTCATATAAGATCGTTTGGTAATAAGACTTGATCAACCTTGTTGACAAAGGGATTTTAATGAACAAAACAATGCTTTCACAGTGGTTATACTTGCTCTTTTTTTATTTTTCTCCTTTCCTTTCTTTGCTCTTCCTCTTGTTAGCTTTAGTTTTGCTAGTTGTTTTCTTTTTAGAATGTCTTAGAACTTCAGTAGTTTTGGTTTTGGTTTGCTTTTTGCTTCTTCTAAAAAATCTTTTTCTGCGAGAAAATCAATTTTCATAACCTAAAAATTGGCAAAAAAATAAAGTTTCCCGAAAAATTCCAGAAAATTCATATTAAATTTTTCCTCGAAAAAAGGGACAGAGGGACACCTGGAATGGCCTAGGGGACCCACCAGGCCAGCACACCCCTAGTGGCGCGGCCAGCCCCAGGGCATGTCTGGCCTGGGTGGGGCCCACCTATGGCCCTCCAAGTTGTCTCCTTATAGACACTTCTTTCTCTCTCCCAAAAACACCGGAAAACTTTCTCAAGCTCGAGTTCCTGTTGTTCGTTCTTCCGATTTTCGATCTCCTTGCTCAGCCCATCATTGCTGCTGATTTTTGAAGGGATTGTTGTCCAGTATGTGCCTCCTCCGCTTATCCAATTAGATTTTTGATTGGTGGATTGTATTTTGAGTATTTTGCTACTATAGGTGACCGGTTTTGTTAGCTTGCATGCTTGTTCTATGCTTAGAGATTTAATTTTGATGCATATTTATCCCTCTAGCAATTTCCTATAGTAGTTCCTCATCATTTATCAACTTGTAAATCATTTGGTTTGATGATTATCTAAAAATTTCAGAAAAAAGATGAGTGCATACCAACTGAATCAACATGATTTGATGGTACTTGAGCCAATGAAATTCCATCGTGAGGAGGAAGTTTTCTCTTCCATATATCCAAGCCCTAAATTTATGAGAGCTACGGGGATCTTTCATGATTTTCAATCTATGATTTCTAATGCAGGGTTGGAGCAATTTGTTGGAGCAAAGCCTTACCAATATGTTAAGCTAACCATGTCTGTGGTGCAGGACTCTCGGTTTAGTTGGTCCTTGTATAATCCCATGGTCCACTATAAAATTTACAATATAGCTGGCAACCTCCCTTTTGTTGATTTTTGTGCAGCTATCAGAGTGCCACGGTGGGGTTAATGTGAGAAGATTAGAGAAAGGCCTAAGCCACTCATGGATTTATATACTGAAATTTTCCAAGGTTGCGACTTCTCAAAGGAAAGTGGTAAAATTAGGAACATTCAGTTCCCATCTATTAGATATTTTGCCTATTGCATTACCAAGTGTGTTCTTGCTAGAAAGACTGCTAGAAAATTATCTTCATTTGATCTATATTTTATGTCAGCTGCTTTGAATAAGGATAGAACTTATAACTTGGGTGCTTTCATTTCTTAACATCTTGCTACTAACCGCGAGAAAGGTGGAATTTGTGGAGGTCCCATTGCCTCTCGGTTGCTAGCTTTCCATGGTTTAGAGCCTCATCATTCAGATTTTCAGTTCCCCATAGAGAGAATTGATCTCAACTCCATGGTTCAGCATAAGTTTGTTTCCTCTTGGGCTACTTTGAGTGATTTATCGTATGAAATAACCTTTGTCAAGCGTGGTTGGAGAGGGGGTAGATCTGAGAAGGTAGTCTCTTTTCATGCACCTGCTTTGTTTAACTTTGATAACATGCAAGGATGGTCACTCACGGAGGAAGAACTTGACACATATGTGGCGGAGCTCTCCCAGCAAGAGGAGAATGTTGGATAGGATGTCGAAGATGATTCGGGTCAGCCCTCCAACGTGGGGGAGTCTTCATACCAGCAGCCCTCCTATGATTGGAGCGCGTCTTCTTCTTCATCGCGAGGGCCTAATTATGATCATTTCTACGATGATCCACCATCTTGGGGTTACTACCCGCGCTATTGATCCCCACTTAGGATAAAAGCCCAAGCTTGGGGGGAGGTATACCGACATCACACTCATCTATATATCATGTTTCATCGGTACTTTGTATATCCATGTTTCGCTTTCTTTTTAGTTTTTGATTCTGCTTTCCAAAACACAAAAGACCAAAAATATTTTCGTTGTTTCTCTTGGTTTGTTTATTTTCCTTTTTAGCTTTGGTTTGCCTTAAGAAAAATCCAAAAATATTTTGCTTTGTTTTTTTTGCTTTTAGTGTTTTCTTTAAAAATCGAAAACACCAAAAATATTTGTTGTTCTTCTTTGGTTTTGTGAAGTTTGTTGTAGGGTTCAGCGGTCCTCAGTGGATTATTGTTTCATGTTATTATTCAAGCCACACAAGTGAAGGGCAATAATGAAGATTAATGACAACTTGAGGTGTGGTAAGAGGCTGGTAATGAACTCTATTTGTTTTCATTTTTGTACATATACTCATCATTGTGGGCATGCTTAGTATGTTCATGTAAGGTGTATGTTATTTATGGATGCTTAGTAGTTCTTGCTCTCTTATGATTAGCTCCAGCTTGCTAATAGTTTATAGCATGTCATATGAATGTTTGCTTCCATTGTTCTATTCATAAATTGGTATGACATTGTGGTATCCTCCTCTCAATGTTCCATTTGAATCGACTTGGCACATGCTCACGCATGCTTATGACTGAACAATAGTCAGTTAAGCCTCGATGATTTATTTTACCTCAGAGTTCTTGTACCACTTTTATGCCATAATTAGTCCTGTTTTGTTGCAAGCATGATTATGACAGTTATTGCTCTCTTGTTTGTCGCTTCCTTTCTATTGTTAGCCTTCACTTGCATTGAGTATGATCTCTACTCGTGTTTCAAACTCCCCAAACCAATATTGTCAAAAGTTTCCACCATACCTACCTACTAGCATCATTTGCTATTCCGTGCATATTTATTATGCCTCCTTTTCTTCCAAATAAAATGCTTGCTTGTTATGGGAAAGTTAGTTAGTAAAGCTCTCACGAACTTGATGGCACACTTTATTTCTTGCACTAAATAAACCTGAACCATTGTGACTGTTCATGAAAGTTATATGCTTGCAAATTATAGGCTGGGAGTTAGCAGAACCGTGTTGTCACGAGGAACGCTTTCAACACCTGTAAATATATACCTAGTTGATATCATGCTCTTTTGTTTATGGTGTCGTCGGTGTGAAATAAAAGGGGAGCTTATAAGTCCATGAAGTTATGTATATGTGTTAGAGAAACGACTGGGCCGGTAGCCTAAGCCATGCCTAATCATGGTGGAAACTTGCAGCATCACCATAATGAGAAATAAAGACATATTGCTGAGATGCTACCCCGTTGAAGAAATAAAGACATATTGAAAAGAGGAAAGAGAGAAAAAATCACCATTTTCCCATGGTAAATAAGAGATTGCTGAGATGCTCATTGTCTCTGTGCCTTGTCATTTTGATATGGGATAGCTCTTGTATCATGTGCAAGGGGTACCCCGTTGGCGGTTCTCTATGATACACATGTATTTACTATGACAAGAACTTACCGGTAACTAAAGTTGAGTAGCATGAGGAGCGGCTCTCGTACTCAAGGGACATGAGATTTCCAGTTTATGGTCTGTCAAGCATATAACTCATATTGGACCTAACTTTCACCTTAACCATCTAAAGATGCCTATGATAGGGGCAATGAGAGATCAAAGCTAATGAGTACCATACTTTCAGCATTTGGAAGCCTTTCAAAATTTTCAAAACCTTTTCACCTCCTTGTTGAGTCACCACTTATTCTATGAGCACCTTATTGAGAGCATAGTTGTCATTCTTAGTCTAATGTGCTTGTCTCAATACTTGGTTAATTATGTCATGAATTTGATGCTTGTATCTCTGATATATTTACTTCTAATCTTCACTTGAACTTCAGAGTTGCCTTGGCATTTATGTTTCGCTCCACAAACAAAGGCAAGCGAGATACCACTCTATCGTACCTTTTTATGAGAATTGCAATGTTGCTTATGTTTATGTTTCATGCTACTTATTATTATTGAGTTGGAATCTTTTCATAGATTGCAATGACTATTGAGTAGACTTAGTTGCATACTCCTTATTATGAATTGTCTAGGTATCTACTCATGTGCTGAGAATATTTACATCATATGAAGCAAATATGTTCGTGAAAGTTCTTTTATCGCACTCAGTTTTCAACTGAATTGCTTGAGGACAAGCAATAAGCTAAGCTTAGGGGAGTTGATATCTCCAAAAGGTATCTACTTTCCTGAACACTTTTTCTATTGTTTCTCCTATAAACTTGTGTGATTTGGATAAAACTAACACGGACTACTGCTGTTTTCAGCAGAATTATCTTGGTGTCTAGTTTTTGTGCAGAAAATCAACTATCAGGAAAAATCCCGGAAAATATGCCCAAAATCCTATTTCACCAGAAGACTCATGGATCTGGAACATGAGACGGGGGAGGGCCACAAGGGGCCCACACCCCCTGGCCGCACGGGCCATCCCAGGCCGCGTCTGGGAGGGGTTATGCCACCTCGGGCACCCCCTCGGCCTCCCTCTTCGCCTATAAGAAGCCTCCTGGCCTAAAAACCGGGGGGGCATTTTTCCAGAAAGAGTTCCGTTGCGCCGCACCACCAGAAACTGCGATTAGGAATCAGAAACTCTGTTCTGGCACCCTTCTGGGACAGGGTTTTGGAGGAGATCATCGCCATCATCATCACCAACGCCTCTCCATCAACCATTCATGTTTCCCCCATCCATGAGTGAGTAATATCCTTCTGTAGGTTATGGGGATGGTAGGGATTGCATGAGTTCTATCATGTAATCGAATAAGATTGTTAGGGCATGGTGCCTAATATCTCTATTGGTGCTATTTGACTTTGTTGCAACTTGTTATGTTTAATGCTTGTCACTAGGGCCCGAGTGCCATGATCTCAGATCTGAACTTATTATTGATTCATGATGATAGTATTGTTTGTGATCTTATCTGCAAGTTGTGTACACATATCATAGTCCGGAACCAAAGGCCCGAAGTGACAAAAATTGGAACAACCAGAGGGGATTGTTGTGATATGAGGATCACATGTGTTCACGGAGTGTTAATGCTTTGCTCCAGTACTCTATTAAAAGAAGTACCTTAATTGCCAGTAGATTCCCTTGAGGCCCCGCTACAACGGGCTGGTAGGACAAAAGATGCTGTGTAAGTTCTCATTGTGAGTATGTATGACTATAGATGGAACACATGCCTATGATTGTTTAGTACTTGGATGCTTTATCTTATTTATCTGCAATTGCCCTAGATCTTGAAGTTGCATATGAATAGTCTCGTCCATGCAACGCCCGTCCAT
This sequence comes from Avena sativa, assembly GCA_916181665.1. Taxonomy (NCBI): domain Eukaryota; kingdom Viridiplantae; phylum Streptophyta; class Magnoliopsida; order Poales; family Poaceae; genus Avena; species Avena sativa. Next base: position 363,780,375 of record OV702297.1, on the reverse strand, counting down.
TCATCCCTATGCCTATCGCACTCATATCCTACTATTTATTACTATCGTTACAACTTCCTTTGTTTTACTGTTGCTGTTACTTACTATTGCTACTACAAAACTGTTGCTATCGATAAACTGCTATGAGCAAGACTATTTCCAGGTGCAGCTGAATTGATAACTCACTTGTTAAGGCTTATAAGTATTCTTTGGCTCCCCTTGTGTCGAATCAATAAATTGAATAATACTATCCTCGAAGACTGTTGTGATCCCCTATACTTGTGGGTCATCAAGACCAACTTCAAACTGAAAGTAAAAACTACTTAGAGATAAAGCAAACAAGTGCACACAAGAATATTCACCCACACGCTATTGCTCCCCGGCAACGGCGCCAGAAAAGGTCTTGATATCCCACAAGTATAGGGGATCGTGTGTAGCCTTTCAATAAGTAAGAGTGTCGAACCCAACGAGGAGCTAAAGGTAGCATAAATATTCTCTCAAGTTCTATCAACCACTGATACAACTCTATGCACACTATACGTTTGCATTATCTAGGAAATAAAACTAGAGCAACAAAACGAGTACTAGAGAAAGCTTTGCAAGATAATAAACAACAAGAAAGTAAAGCTAGTTGCTGCAGCAATAAAATACACTAAACTAACATAACCATGAGTGTGGAATAGTGGTGTTAATTGTGGTGGCTTTGTCCAAGTTTAATTAGCGAATAAATCGGGTTCATTGTCTTCGATGCAGTTTTATATGTGGGAGAGGCTAAATATACGTGCTTCACTACTTGGAATTACAAGTACTATATGATTGGATTGTTAGCAAACATCTATGTCGGGTTGTCAGGCAGTTCTCCATTTAACAGGAACTGGAGGTATGGGCGCATCCAGGTTTCTTCGACTGCCATGACCTGCATTAGGTTGACCATGCCGACCTCGGTGTCCAATTGTTCGGGTCCTTCATGACCTTCGGGTAGCGTAGCCCCCGAGTGTTCTGCTTCTTCGGGCGATCCCTTGGGGAATTTCCGCTTGATGGATGGCACGCAGATCTGTTCGAGGAACACACCTGGTGGCACCTTTGCGCAAGTGGAGCCGATGTTGGCGAGTCTGTCGGCTTCCTCGTTGCTCTCTCTTCCAATGTGTCGAAGCTCGCAGCCGTCGAATTCTCCTTCGAGTGCGTTGTAGAGCGCGCGGTACGCTATAATGTTTTCGGCGTGTCCGTCGCACTCATTCATTGTCTGCTGGACGACGAGGTTGGAATCACCATAGATGACCAGGCACGTTGCGCCGCATATCTTTGCCATCCTCATGCCATGGATGAGGGCTTCGTATTCGGCCTCGTTGTTGGAGGCTCGGAATTTCATCCGGAGGACGTACTTCATCTTATCTCCTTGCGGGGAGGTCAGTATGACCCCTGCTCCTGCTCCAGCTTCTCTCTTGGAGCCGTCGAAGTGCATTGTCCATGACTGCGACATGTCTGGGGTGTCTGGCAGCTGCAGCTCCATCCAATGTACCAGGAAGTCCGGAAGGACTTGAGATTTGATTGCGAGTCGCTTCTCATAGACGATGTCCAGAGGTGATAGTTCGATGCCCCACAGGGCCACGCGTCCTGTGGCCTCCGGGTTATTCAGGATGCTGTTCAGGGGTGCCTTGTTGACGACCATCACCTGATGCTCCTGGAAGTAGTGGCTCAATCGTCGAGCCGTCATGAACACGCCGTAGGCGAGTTTCTGGTAGTGAGGGTACCTTTGTTTTTTTGGAGTGAGTACCTCACTGAGGTAGTAGATTGGGCGCTGGACCCCGTGGGTCTTGCCTTCTTCGGGTCGTTCGACCACGAGTACGGTGCTGACCACCTGGTGTGTGGCTGCTATGTACAGCAGCAGGGGATCGCGCTCCTTTGGCGTTACCAAAACGGGCGAGGTGGAGAGGAGCCGCTTGAGGCTTTAGAATGCGTCATTGGCTTCTGGTGTCCACTCGAACTTGTCTGCCTTGCACAGCAGCTGGTAGAATGGTAGGGCCTTCTCGCCCATGCGGCTGATGAACCTGCTTAGCGCCGCTACTCGTCCTGCGAGCTGTTGGACGCCCTTGAGGTTTTTCGGCTTCTCCATCGTCATGATGGCTCTGATTTTCTTCGGGTTCCCCTCGATCCCTCGTTGAGAGATGAAGTACCCGAGCAGCTGACCTGATGGGACGCCGAAGGCGCACTTTTTGGGATTGAGCTTGATCCTGTAGCGATCAAGGTTGTCGAACGTCTCGCGGAGATCGTCAATAAGTGTCCTTGCCTCCTTGGTTTTTATTACTATGTCGTTGACATAGACTTGGACGTTGCGACCGATCTGGTCCTTGAGGCAGGCCTGCATGCATCGCTGGTACGTGTCACCCGCGTTCTTTAGCCCGAAGGGCATTGTGTTGTAACAGAATACTCCGAACGGTGTGATAAACGCCGTTTTCTCCTGATCTTCGACCTTGAGTCGAATCTGGTTATAGCCTGAGTAGGCGTCGAGGAAGGAGAGTTTCTCGCAACCTGCAGTCGAATCGATGATCTGGTCGATCCGAGGAAGAGGGAAGTGGTCCTTTGGGCAGTGCTTTTTTAGTGACGTGAAATCCACGCACATCCGCAGAATGTCCGTGTCTTTCTTTGGAACCATCACTGTGTTTGCAAGCCACTCGCTTTCCTTGATTTCCCTGATGAAATCTGCAGCGAGCAGTCTATTGATTTCCTTGCCGATAGCTTCGGCTCGTGGCTCCGACAGTCTCCGGATGGACTGCTTGACTGGCTTGGTGTCTGGGAAGACATTGAGTGCGTGCTCGGCGAATTCCCTGGGAACTCCTGGCATGTCCGCAGGACACCAGGCGAAGATTTCCCAGCGCTCACGGAGGAATTCGAAGAGCGCGCCTTCCTATGCGGTGCTGAGGTCGTTGGCGATCAGGGCCGTCTTGGAGGCATCCGTCGGATGGACCTGCACCTTCTTGGTGTTGACGGTGGAGTCGAAAGACATGTCAGGTGCGTTCTGCCTTGTGACTGGGGGTACCCCATTGTCCGTCACCTCACGGAGCCTTACAAGCTCGTCTTGCATGCCGAAAGAATGGGAGATTTTGTTGAAATCCCTGTCGCATTGGTCCGATCGGGTGAAGCTCCCGTGGACTGTGATGACGCCCCTTGGTCCTGGCATCTTGAGTAGTAGGTATGCGTAGTGTGGGACGGCCAGGAACCTTGCGAATGCTACACGCCCCAGGATGGCGTGGTATTGCGACGGCCAGTCCACCACTTCAAATTCGAGTCGCTCCTACCGAAAGTTGTTCGGCTTCCCGAAGATGACGTCGAGCCCTATTTTGCCCAGGGGGAATATGCCCTTCCCTGGGACGATGCCGTGGAACGTTGTGTCTGACTGTTCCAGGCTGCATTGTGGGATCCGCATTGCTGCTAGAGTGCTTGCGAACATTAGGTTGATGCCGCTGCCGCCGTCCGTGAAGACACGACTCATCTCGAAGCCTCCGATCTGCGCCTCCAGCACCAGGGCAGCATGACCTGGGCGAGGGATCTGGCAAGGGTGATCCGCGCGAGTGAATGTGATGCAGGACTCCGATCCGCTGAGGTACTCAGGGATTGCTGGCGGAGTTGCCACGGCCAAGTTGATATGTCGGGTGATTTTCTTCTGCACCCTATTTGTGGGGCGTCCCTTCTGGATCATATTTAGTGCTCCTTTTGGTGGGGGATACCCGACCCCGACGTTGTTTTGCGCTGGTGCGACTGGTTGGTTTGGGCCTCCAATAGGCGGCGGTGGAGGAGCTCCGTGTGCTATTTCACCTGGCGCAGGTGCGTTTCCGAACGCATGGATTGGGGCTTGTTGCCTCATCTGCACCATGCTTTTGCTGAGTTTCTGGAACTCGCGGCAGTCCTTGAGCATGTGGCTGGCTTTCTTTTTGCCATCCTGTTTGTCGATGTAGAAGTGGATGGTGCATGGACCCGAAAGTTTGTCGAATGCTGAGGGTCCGTTGTCGCGGTCGTGGCGTTGCCATGACTGTGCTGGTCGTCCGCTGTCGCGGAAGTTTCCTCCGCGGTATCCTCCACTGTTGCGACTGTTGTCGTTGCGGCGGTCGGTGTAGCCGGCGGCGACCATGTCGGGTCTATCGCGGTCCACGTAGACGCGCGATCTCCTCTTGCTGCGGCGTTCACGTCTTCGGCCATAGTCGTCCTCTTCATCTGATTGTGCTCGGTGAATGCAATCTTCGTCGTCCGCCCACCTGTTGGTGATGTCCATGAGGTGGTCGAGTGTCTTGGGCTTGACGCGCCCAAGTTCCTCCTTGAAATCTTGGCGTTTGACGCCGTCTCTGAAGGTGTCGATGGCCCTCTCTTCGGAGATGTGTGCTGCGGAGTTCTTGGTGGTAGACTAGCGTAATATGTACGAGCGAATAGATTCGCCCGTTCTCTGAGTGCAGGCTCGCAACTCTTCGATTGAGGCGGGCCTCTTGCTGGTGCCCTTGAAATTTTGGATGAAGCTGTAAGCTAGCTCCTCCCAACTTCGGATGGACCCTGATGTTAAGCTACTGAGACAAACCCGCGCTGCGCCTGTCAGCTGCAGCTGAAGGCATTGCATGGCGGTTTCTTTGTTACCGCCGTGAAGCTTGAAGGATGACAGATGGTCGCTGAGCCAAGATTTTGGATCTTGCGTGCCGTTGAACTTCGGAGTATCCGAAGGAAGCTTGAAATTGCGTGGCATCTGTGTTCGCCGAACAGATCTGCTGAAGCATCGAGCTCCGCAGAGTTCTCCTTCATCTTCATCCATCTCGGACTCGGACGAGCATGCACGTTTGGCTCGTGCTTTGTCGATTTTGCGCTGTGTAAGCGCGTATCTGGCGTCGTAGTCGCGTTTATGGCGATGCGAGCTCTTCTTCCTTCGAGGAAGGTCGTGCTCCTCTTCTTCTTCGGATGAAGGGGTGGGGCTTCGGTCGCGCCTGGCCGGAACTTTATTCTTCGGCTCCGCAGGAGCGTCTTCGTGGAGCAGCTCCGACGAGTCCGAGTCCGGTGAGTGCGGACTTATGCATGGCTCTTTTCGGGTCCCCTTCCGGAAGTTGGTGGGCCGCGAGATACGCAGTGGCTGCCATGATCGCAGCTTGCGGTGTCTTCGGGATGATGTTGCCGTCGGCATCCATATCCATGAACGATGTGTGGAGAGTTCGGGTCACATCATGTCGCTCCTTGGGATCCATGTTCTCCACTCGCGAGCGGTGCTTGTTTCCCTAGTTTCCCTTCGTGCTTGAGCCGGGTGCCATGACGGAGAGCGCAGCTCGTCGCGCGCTGGACTCAGAGGCTGCTTGCTTGCGTTTGTCGAGCGTCTCTTGCATCTTGACTTGCTTCTTGTGCTCCTCGATGAGGAGGTAGTGGTAGGCCATCAGTAGGTCACGTGGGGAGTCCACGGGTAGGACTATGTCGCCTGCGACGGCACGGCGTGCCTGGACCCATCCTTCTTTGCTAAGTTGGATGACGTGGCCGTTGTTTTCCCCTTCGGGTGGGGGGGACTGGCTTCTTCTGTTCCCGCCGTTTCCGCTGTTTCTGTCCTGTGGATTGGGGTTCGTGTTGGGCGGCGGGTTAGGCGTTTGTTGTTCCTGGATGACTGCGGCACATTGGTAGCGCTCGTAGATTGGTCCGCTGCTGCCGCAGCTTTCGGATCCGGAACCGTAGGTCCCCTCATCCGAAGGTGGATCGCACAGATCGGAGTTGCAGCTGTTGCTGTCGTAGAACTCATCTGTCGATGGTGATGTGCGCAGCACGGGGTGTGGAGCCCATGAGGCGGGCCTGATTGATGGCACGGGCACCCGCTCAGGAAGGCGGAGGGTGCCGGTTTGTCCCACCTGGAAGCAGAAGCTCCCGAACAAAATTTCGAGTCTGTCGCCTACGGGCTCAAAATCCTTCATGGTGGCCGACGAGTGGGCGGTGAAGTCGAAAGTGCCGAAGAGGAGGTGATTCTTCGTCGCCGCAGAGTTGTAGATCGATCGGATCGGGACCGTCACGATCGCACAATCAGCAGCCTCGATACCCACGGACGGCGCCAATTGACGAGGTTTAATCTCATCAATGCCCATTGTTATGGACTTGGGTTTTGGAGAAGATGGGGATGCTGGAGATCGTGGAACGGTTAACAGACAAGCAACCAGGGGACACGAGATTTACCCAGGTTCAGGCCCCCGGAGGGAAAACCCTACTCCTGCTTGTCTGCTCTTGATTACGGTGGAACCGAAGGTTACAGGGTGCGCAGATTCGATCTGGCGTGAAGGTGCGTGTGCGGAAGTATGAGTCGAGAGATCTAGGATGTGCCCTCCTGGCCTTTATATAGACTTAGGCAGGTCCCGGGCATAGTCCTAGTCGGTTACAAGTTCTAAGGTTTTACCCCTTTGAATTTCCTATCTATGCTAGTCTTGTTCTCCAAGGATCCGAAGGCGTCATGGGCCTTGGCCACCCGAAAATCTTCATGGGCCGGCGTACATCTGTCGTGGGCCTTCCTTGGGCTGGACCAGGTATGCGCAGATCACGTACCCGTAGGGTATAACCATGTCAGTAGCCCCCGAGTGATGAGTCGAATCGTAGATTCGGCTGAGGACTCTTCAATCCTTCGGGTGCAACTGTGTATAAATAGTATATGAGTGTAGGGATTGTTGATACGTGTGCCTGACTCTCCCGACGGATCAGGGTTAGTTAACTGTCTTAGGACGAAACAACACGATCTTCATCAGGTTCGAGTCCCTAAACTTGAATCCGGAACATATGCTGGCGTAATTCGACTCAGGCCGCGGAGGACTTACAGGAGTGGAATTCCAGTGTTTTTAATTGTTGTACCCAACGCGTCCATCGGGATTTTTCATCACGCCTGTTGGCATGGATTTATACTAGCAGAGCGCAGTCATGTGCATTGCCAGGCCATCAGATGATATCTGCAGGTCTTATCTTTGCGTTGCAGACGCAGCATCCGAACATTTATCACCACGGAGGTGCTTCTGGTGGCCAGGGAGATTGTTGCTCACTCGGCGTTTTGTTGGGGCAAAGTTACCAAAAAGTTTTTGCGTGCTGATCTGAAAGATTGCAGTCGAAGATTTTATAGGGTGCGCGACCAGCGCTCCCTATGGGAGTAGCCCCCCAGTGTCTGTTCGAGTCGTAGACTCGAGCGAAGACTTTTAGTACAAGCATTTGTTCAGTTGTTAAGTCCGTAGGACGCGAAAATTTTCGGATGCTTAAATTCATCCTCCCTATGGGAGTAGCCCCCGAGTACGTAGTGGAGTCGTAGACTCGACGTAGGACTCAGAGAAATACTTTGTCTTTATTCGTCGTTCGGGTGGGTGGCCAGCGCTCCTGATAGGAGTAGCCCCTGAGTATTTAGTCGAATCGAAGATTCGAGTGAGTACTCTTAGTTGTGGAGCCGACGAATTGTAGTTAGTGCTAGTATATCTTTTGATGACATCAGTGCTGACGATCGATGACCTCAAGTGTCTGCTACACCAGAGATGACTTGACTGGACGAATCGTGGGTCCCACTTGCTGACTTTGAATTGACCGGTCACACGCGGCGTGGAGATAATTACGGCGTCTCCTCGATTTCCGCGCGTAGTGGACGGCATGGTAACGACGGTTCGTTGTGGTGTTGACACGTGTACGGCTAGATCTGTCGTTGGCGTTAGGTCTTCTAGATGGACGGCTGCCGTGCGTCGTCTTTGCTGTTATAATCATTGGGGAAAGCCGCGGTTTTGTTTTCACCGCACCAGTTCTTGTTCTCACTGCCTCCTTGTGCTCTAGCGATTCTTGCTGCGCACTGGGATTTCCTTCCACATTTCCGTCGTTGTTTCTGCGTTTTCGCCGCCGGCGCCACCGTAGCGCAATGGGGAAATCAAAGAAGTCCTCGTCTGCCGTTGGGACCAGCGCCACCGGAGGAGAGAAAGGCACCGCCGCTACCCGTGTCACCGACGGTGGCTGGCGGCGATCAGAGACGCGGGAGAGCGATCTCCGCAAGCTTCGCGAGCGGGGCCTGATCCCGCAAGATAGGGAGGCCGTGAAACTCCTCGGCAATGAGGTAATCCCCCGTCCCCCATCTAGGTATCGGGTTATGTTTCTCGCATTCGTTATGCGTGGGTTTTCTTTTCCAGTCCACAATTTCCTCCGTGGACTGCTCTTCTTCTATGGGATTCAGCTTCATCATCTGTCTCCCAATTCTCTTCTCCACATTGCTTGTTTTATCACTTTTGCGAGTGCTGGCTTGGCATTGAGCCGCACTTTGGCCTCTTCCGGAAGCTCTATTCCGTGAGGAGGCAATCTGGTTCGGATGGTGTGTATCCCATTGGGGGTTGCATCATTTCCCTTAGTCCCAATCTTCTCTTCTTTTCTTTTTCCATGTCCGAATCTGTCCAGTACTGGCGGAGGCGATGGTTTTATATCCGCGACTCCGTAGTGCCCGGGAAAGATTTTGGTCTTGTTCCCTTTGACCCCTCCCAAATGATTGAGCCGAAAAGGTCTTGGAAAAACCAAATCTTGGACGGTGAGAAGGCGGAGATAGAGGCCCTTTACCGTCGGGTGGAGGATCTCCAGCTGATTCTGGAGAAGGAGGTGAACGGTGTGGACATCATCTGGACGTTTCTTGAGCGTCGGGTGCAACCTCTCCAAGCGAGGGCGCACCCGATGTTTCTTTATTCTGGTCGCCGTGATCCGACGAGGGTTTCGGCTGAGAAAATCTCCGAGGGGGATCTTGACAGGGCCCTTCGTGCGCTGCTGAAGTTCAAGGCCGGAGAAGAAATCCCGGGGAAGTCGCTAACTCCTCCATTTTCTTCGACGTTGGCCGTACCACAGGTGTAGATTTGTGCATGTAGTGCTTTTTGTAGGCTACGTATTTATTTCCTTTGTTTGCTAACAAAGTTCCTTCTGATTTTGCAGAGCTTCAAAGTGTCGGGCATGATACCTCCATTGCCCGAATTATTTCCGGCTGCCCCAGATAATGAAGTGGTTGAGTCCGTGTCCGAGCTGCCGTCGGCGCGATCTCCGGCGGAGGATGCCGACGAGTCGAGTGAGGATCATACGCGCAAGCGAGCACGGAGCTCCAGCGAGTCTTCGGATGCCTCAACTCCTCCGACTCCCAGGAACCCTCTGGGCCTTGAGCGTCATAGTGATGATCATGGAGGTTCTTCCTCTCCCATTCATGCCATTCCTCTGCGGCCTGTAGCGCCGCACCCGCCAGCGAAGCGGAAGAAGGAAGAGAAAAAGAAGGAGAAGAAGGAAGAAAAGAAGGAGGAGAAGAGAGCCCAAAGGACTCCTCCTGTCTTTGACCTGAGCTCGCTCGGCTCGTAAGTTTTCTTGTTGTACTATTGTCCTTTCTCCGTCATGATTTTTGCACTTGTGTTGATTTGTTCGTATGCAGGCATTCCTCCCACGATGCATCCAGTGATGGTGCGCGGGAGATGATGGGGGAGTCGAAAGTTGCGTCTCCTCCGCCTCAGACGGTGGCGACTTCGGGTGGCGCGGCTCCGGATCCTCCGTTGCAGGAGGTGCAGGTGGTTGCGCCTCAGAATTTCGCAGGCGGGCCCTCGGAGTCGCCATCAGAGCATGTAAGTTTTTCTGCTTCATATCACTGGGGGAGCCCCCGAGCGTCTTCGTGTGCGAACTCCTTTGTGTTGAGCGTAGCCCCCAAGTCCTTTTCTTACTGCTATTTCTTTTCCTTCAGCCTTTTGTGCAGGAGGCCAAGCGGCTGGTGCAGGAGCGCTTGGCGCTGGAGGCGAACCTTCGGCAGCTTCAAGGTACCTATCTGACTTTTAGTGCCTCTCCTATTTATCCTGGTCCTGTTCTTTAACACTTGCTTGTATTGAATGCAGAGGAGCATAACACTTATCTCCGTGAGGTCGACGCTCTCAAGAAGAGCCTTGGTCAATCGGAGCAGAGGGCCGAGGCCGCTCTTGGTGTGAAGGGATGCCTTGAGCTAGAGCTGACTAAGGCAGCCGAAGCGAAAAAGCGTCTGCAGCAGGAGGCCACGGATCGTGAGGAGCAGCTGGCCACTGTTGCGGCTGCTCGTGAAAGAGAGGTAGCAACGAAGCTCATGGCTGCTGCCAAGGCTCTTTCGGGTGAGTGCTAGATTTGTGCTTGTTTCTTCATGCCTCGTGTCTTCTTCTGTGTCGCTTTTCTTCATGTCTTCCTTCTTATTTTTTGTCTCAGATGCCGCAGGCATCGAGTTCGACCGCGGTGCTCTAGAACACGGGAGTGCTCTAGATGATGCTACTGTGGCGGTCGAAGACCGCTGCAGCACCGTTGTCAGCTCCCTTGCCAAGGCGAAGGAGGTCCTTGGCCGCTTCTACAAGGAGCTTGTTCCTAAGGGTGTGGCCCTCGATGATGTGGATGCTCTGGCGGAGGCTCTGTCAGCCGAAGCGCCTGCGGCGTACAAGCGCAAGCATAAGGGCATCGGCGCGTCCGTCGGGCTGGCGATGGCCTTGGCGGCTGGCGCGGAGCTGGATCTGCCCCAGATCACCTCCCGGATGCCGATGACTGCGGATGGATCCGAGGTAGCCTTTGCTGCCTACTCTGCTCGCTGCAAGCGATATGGGCCCAAGCTCATTGATTTGCTGTCTGAGTATGCCCTGCGGCAGCAGGGCGGGGCCAAAGCTAGGCAGTCCGGCTCCGAGGCGACTCAGGGTGCCGCATCTTAGGTGTTGTAGACGTAGGGTAGTTTTGTAGTCTGCTTTTGTTGTAAATATCTTGAAGAACACCATCCTTGTGCCACGTAGTGGCCTTATATGTTTAATGAATTCTTCTGAGTTGTGCTCTATCACTGTCTGAATGTGTATGTCCCTTTCTTTTCCTGCTGCTCTAGGTTCCTTCGGGTGCTGACCATGTTGACACGTCCTCCGCAATGCCGTTGCGACCATCTTTGGATGCTTCCTCTCAACTCGCTTTTCTTCGGGATCACGTGCGTAGCCTGGAGAGGGAGTTGCTCGGTTTGCGAGGACGTGCCTGTGCAGGATCATGTGCACCAGGTTTCTCGAGTGCTTCGCCAAGTGCAGACGTCGCTTGCCTCGGTGCTGCACGTCATGTTCCCTTTGGATGCCGTACCGACAAGCCTTGCGGGTCTTCTGTCGAAGTTTTGGAGCGTGAGCAATGTCAAGGAGTTGGTGCGGCAACAGCTCGTCGCAGGAGTGAAGGCTGCTTTGTCTCTTGTGAGGGTGCACCATCCTGACGTAGATTTGGCTGCTATGGCAGCTGGGCCATCTCCTCGGTCGGACGGTGGTGAGTGGGATATGCGCCCACATTACGCAGCTGTAAGGCAGTATGCCGAACAGGTCATAGATTTGTTTGAGCAGCGTGCTCGGGTTATTCTTCAGAATAGGTAGTACCTGTAAATAAACAGATAGATGTAAAATTTGTATATTTCGGCTGGGCGTGTTGTGCCCTTTGTTGTAAAGATTTGTTTGTTGTGAGCACGCAGTGCTTTGATTGAGTACGTGTCCTTTTCATTTGCCTGACGTTGTCAGCTACTCAGGTGTACACGTTTGATCCTCAGTCGATGAAATCGTGAGGTGGGGGGAGCCCCCGAGTGCGTTTGTAGCATGTAGTAAAGTTGCAAAAATAGCGAACTAAAGTTTTGGGGCGAGACACTTAGCTTTATTTATATCGTAATGGAGTAGGTACATTGTTCGGCCGAGTAGCCTTGGCTGAAAGCCTTATTGAAAGTAAAGGGGGTAGGTAGCTAGGGGTAGAATCATCGCAGGTACGCGATGTTCCATGGGTTGGAGTATGCGACTCCGGACTCCACGTGCTTGAGGCGGTAGGCGCCACCTGGGATGACTTCGGTGATGACGTATGGTCCTTCCCATGGTGACTCGAATTTATTCGGTCGCTTTTGCTTGAGTCGCAAGACGAGGTCTCCTTCGACGAAGGACCTTGGGCGCAGCCGGCGGCTGTGGTAGTTGCGGAGACTCTGCTGGTACACCGCTGATCGAGCTGCTGCTATGTCCCGTGCTTCGTCGAGTGTGTCGACGGCATCTTCGAGTGCAGTCGTGGATTCGGCTTCACTGTATGCGACGACCCTAGGGGCCTGGTGGCGTACTTCGGCTGGCAGCACGGCTTCGGCCCCGTGTACCATGAAGAACGGTGTGTAGCCGGTGGAGCTATTTGGTGTAGTTCGTAAGCTCCATAGGACGGATGGTAGCTCTTTCGTCCAGGCTCCAGCTTTTTGTTCGAGTGAACTCATGAGGCGCTTCTTGATGTCGGCGCCGATTAGGCCGTTGGCCTTTTCCACTTGCCCGTTCGTTTGCGGGTGTGCCACTGAGGCGTACGTGATGTTGATCCCAAGGCCTTCGCAGAAGTCCTGGAATTCCTCGGAGATGAAGTTCGATCCGTTGTCGGTGATGATACTGTGCGGTACGCCGAACCTGTAGACAATGGACTCGAAGAACTTGACGGCAGTTTTGCCTTTCTGGTTGGTGACCGGCATGGCCTCGATCCACTTGGTAAATTTGTCGACTGCAACCAGGAGGAAGACGTGTCCCCCTTTCGAGGATTTTGGCAGTTTGTCGATCATGTCAAGGCCCCATTGAGCAAAAGGCCAGGCTATGGGTATGGGTCTGAGCTCGGACCCAGGTGCGTGCGGTTTGTCGGCGAACCGTTGGCATCCGTTGCATCTTCGGACGATGTCCTTTGCGTCGCTCATTGCCGTTGGCCAGTAGAATCCTGCTCGTAGAGCTTTGGCGACGAGGGAGCGGCTGCCTGCGTGGTGGCCGCAGATGCCCTCATGGATGTCTTGGAGTATGGCTTTACCGTCATCGATGGTGACGCACCGTTGTAGTACACCCATGATGTTGCGCTTGTACAGCTCGCCGTTGATGATGGTGAAGGCTTTTGACCGACGAGATATGCGCCGGGCGTCTGTCGGGTTGTCAGGCAGTTCTCCATTTAACAGGAACTGGAGGTATGGGCGCGTCCAGGTTTCTTCGACTGCCATGACCTGCATTAGGTTGACCATGGCGACCTCGGTGTCCAATTGTTTGGGTCCTTCATGACCTTCGGGTAGCGTAGCCCCCCAGTGTTCTGCTTCTTCGGGCGATCCCTTGGGGAATTTCCGCTTGATGGATGGCACGCAGATCTGTTCGAGGAACACACCTGGTGGCACCTTTGCGCAAGTGGAGCCGATGTTGGCGAGTCTGTCGGCTTCCTCGTTGCTTTCTCTTCCAACGTGTCGAAGCTCGCAGCCGTCGAATTCTCCTTCGAGTGCGTTGTAGAGCGTGCGGTACGCGATCATGTTTTCGGCGTGTGCGTCGCACTCATTCATCGTCTGCTGGACGACGAGGTTGGAATCACCATAGATGACCAGGCGCGTTGCGCCGCATATCTTTATCATCCTCATGCCATGGATGAGGGCTTCGTATTCGGCCTCGTTGTTGGAGGCTCAGAATTTCATCCGGAGGATGTACTTCATCTTGTCTCCTTGCGGGGAGGTCAGTATGACCCCTGCTCCTGCTCCAGCTTCTCTCTTGGAGCCGTCGAAGTGCATTGTCCATGACTGCGACATGTCTGGGGTGTCTGGCAGCTGCAGCTCCATCCAATGTACCAGGAAGTCCGGAAGGACTTGAGATTTGATTGCGAGTCGCTTCTCATAGACGATGTCCAGAGGTGACAGTTCGATGCCCCACAGGGCCACGCGTCCTGTGGCCTCCAGGTTATTCAGGATGCTGTTCAGGGGTGCCTCGTTGACGACCATCACCTGATGCTCCTGGAAGTAGTGGCTCAATCGTCGAGCCGTCATGAACACGTCGTAGGCGAGTTTCTGGTAGTGAGGGTACCTCTGTTTTGTTGGAGTGAGTACCTCGCTGAGGTAGTAGATTGGGCGCTGGACCCCGTGGGTCTTGCCTTCTTCAGGTCGTTCGACCACGAGTACGGTGCTGACCACCTGGTGTGTGGCTGCTATGTACAGCAGCAGGGGATCGCGCTCCTTTGGCGTTACCAAAACGGGCGAGGTGGAGAGGAGCCGCTTGAGGCTTTCGAATGCGTCATTGGCTTCTGGTGTCCACTCGAACTTGTCTGCCTTGCGCAGCAGCTGGTAGAATGGTAGGGCCTTCTCGCCCATGCGGCTGATGAACCTGCTTAGTGCCGCTACTCGTCCTGCGAGCTGCTGGACGCCCTTGAGGTTTTTCGGCTTCTCCATCGTCATGATGGCTCTGATTTTCTTCGGGTTCGCCTCGATCCCTCGTTGAGAGATGAAGTACCCGAGCAGCTGACCTGATGGGACGCCGAAGGCGCACTTTTCGGGATTGAGCTTGATCCTGTAGCGATCAAAGTTGTCGAACGTCTCGCGGAGATCGTCGATAAGTGCCTTTGCCTCCTTGGTTTTTATTACTATGTCGTCGACATAGACTTGGGCGTTGCGACCGATCTGGTCCTTGAGGCAGGCCTGCATGCATCGCTGGTACGTGGCACCCGCGTTCTTTAGCCAGAAGGGCATTGTGTTGTAACAGAATACTCCGAACGGTGTGATAAACGCCGTTTTCTCCTGATCTTCGACCTTGAGTCGAATCTGGTTATAGCCTGAGTAGGCGTCGAGGAAGGATAGTTTCTCGCAACCTGCAGTCGAATCGATGATCTGGTCGATCCGAGGAAGAGGGAAGTGGTCCTTTGGGTAGTGCTTTTTTAGTGACGTGAAATCCACGCACATCCGCAGAATGTCCGTGTCTTTCTTTGGAACCATCACTGTGTTTGCAAGCCACTTGCTTTCCTTGATTTCCCTGATGAAATCTGCAGTGAGCAGTCTATTGATTTCCTTGCCGATAGCTTCGGCTCGTGGCTCCGACAGTCTCCGGATGGACTGCTTGACTGGCTTGGTGTCTGGGAAGACATTGAGTGCGTGCTCGGCGAATTCCCTGGGAACTCCTGGCATGTCCGCAGGACACCAGGCGAAGATTTCCCAACGCTCACGGAGGAATTCGACGAGCGCGCCTTCCTATGCGGTGCTAAGGTCGTTGGCGATCAGGGCCGTCTTGGAGGCATCCGTTGGATGGACCTGCACCTTCTTGGTGTTGACGGTGGAGTCGAAAGACATGTCAGGTGTGTTCTGCCTTGTGACTAGGGGTGCCCCATTGTCCGTCACCTCACGGAGCCTTACAAGCTCGTCTTGCATGCCGAAAGACTGGGAGATTTTGTTGAAATCCCTGTCGCATTGGTCCGATCGGGTGAAGCTCCCGTGGACTGTGATGACGCCCCTTGGTCCTGGCATCTTGAGTAGTAGGTATGCGTAGTGTGGGACGGCCAGGAACCTTGCGAATGCTACACGCCCCAGGATGGCGTGGTATTGCGAAGGCCAGTCCACCACTTCAAATTCGAGTCGCTCCTACCGAAAGTTGTCCGGCTTCCCGAAGATGACGTCGAGCCCTATTTTTCCCAGGGGGAATATGCCCTTCCCTGGGACGATGCCGTGGAACGTTGTGTCTGACTGTTCCAGGCTGCATTGTGGGATCCGCATTGCTGCTAGAGTGCTTGCGAACATTAGGTTGATGCCGCTGCCGCCGTACGTGAAGACGCGACTCATCTCGAAGCCTCCGATCTGCGCCTCCAGCACCAGGGCAGCATGACCTGGGCGAGGGATCTGGCAAGGGTGATCCGCGCGAGTGAATGTGATGCAGGACTCCGATCCGCTGAGGTACTCAGGGATTGCTGGCGGAGTTGCCACGGCCAAGTTGATTTGTCGGGTGATTTTCTTCTGCACCCTATTTGTGGGGCGTCCCTTCTCGATCATATTTAGTGCTCCTTTTGGTGGGGGGTACCCGACCCCGGCGTTGTTTTGCGCTGGTGCGACTGGTTGGTTTGGGCCTCCAATAGGCGGCGGTGGAGGAGCTCCGTGTGCTATTTCACCTGGCGCAGGTGCGTTTCCGAACGCAGGGATTGGGGCTTGTTGCCTCATCTGCACCATGCTTTCGCTGAGTTTCTGGAACTCGTGGCAGTCCTTGAGCATGTGGCTGGCTTTCTTTTTGCCATCCTGTTTGTCGATGTAGAAGTGGATGGTGCATGGACCCAAAAGTTTGTCGAATGCTGAGGGTCCGTTGTCGCGGTCGCGGCGTTGCCACGACTGTGCTGGTCGTCCGCTGTCGCGGAAGTTTCCTTCGCGGTATCCTCCGCTGTTGCGACTGTTGTCGTTGCGGCGGTCGGCGTAGCCGGCCGCGACCATGTCGGGTCCGTCGCGGTCCTCGTAGACACGCGATCTCCTCTTGCTGCGGCGTTCACGTCTTCGGCCATAGTCTTCCTCTTCATCTGATTGTGCTCGGTGAATGCAATCTTCGCCGTCCGCCCACCTGTTGGCGATGTCCATGAGGTGGTCGAGTGTATTGGGCTTGACGCGCCCAAGTTCCTCCTTGAAATCTTGGCGTTTGACGCCGTCTCTGAAGGCGTCGATGGCCCTCTCTTCGGAGATGTGTGCTGCGGAGTTCTTGGTGGTAGACCAGCGTAATATGTACGAGTGAATAGATTCGCCCGTTCTCTGAGTGCAGGCTCGCAACTCTTCGATTGAGGCGGGCCTCTTGCTGGTGCCCTTGAAATTTCGGATGAAGCTGTAAGCTAGCTCCTCCCAACTTCGGATGGACCCTGATGTTAAGCTACTGAGCCAAACCCGCGCTGCGCCTGTCAGCTGCAGCTGAAGGCATTGCATGGCGGTTTCTTTGTTACCGCCGTGAAGCTTGACGGATGACAGATGGTCGCTGAGCCAAGATTTTGGATCTTGCATGCCGTTGAACTTCAGAGTATCCGAAGGAAGCTTGAAATTGCATGGCATCTATGTTCGCCGAACAGATCTGCTGAAGCATCGAGCTCCGCAGAGTTTTCCTTCATCTTCATCCATCTCGGACTCGGACGAGCATGCGCGTTTGGCTCGTGCTTTGTCGATTTTGCGCTGTGTAAGCGCGTATCTGGTGTCGTAGTCGCGTTTATGGCGATGCGAGCTCTTCTTCCTTCGAGGAAGGTCGTGCTCCTCTTCTTCTTCGGATGAAGGGGTGGGGCTTCGGTCGCGCCTGGCCGGAACTTTCTTCTTCGGCTCCGCAGGAGCGTCTTCGTGGAGCGCAGCTCTGACGAGTCCGAGTCCGGTGAGTGCGGACTTATGCATGGCTCATTTCGGGTCCCCTTCCGGAGGTTGGTGGGCCGCGAGATACGCAGTGGCTGCCATGATCGCAGCTTGCGGTGTCTTCGGGATGATGTTGTCGTCGGCATCCATATCCATGAACGATGTGTGGAGAGTTCGGGTCACATCACGTCGCTCCTTGGGATCCATGTTCTCCACTCGCGAGCGGTGCTTGTTTCCCTGGTTTCCGTTCGTGCTTGAGCCGGGTGCCATGGCGGAGAGCGCAGCTCGTCGCGCGCTGGACTCAGAGGCTGCTTGCTTGCGTTTGTCGAGCGTCTCTTGCATCTTGACTTGCTTCTTGCGCTCCTCGATGAGGAGGTAGTGGTAGGCCATCAGTAGGTCACGTGGGGAGTCCACAGGTAGGACTATGTCGCCTGCGACGGCATGGCGTGCCTGGACCCATCCTTCTTTGCTAAGTTGGATGACGTGGCCGTTGTTTTCCCCTTCGGGTGGGGGGGACTGGCTTCTTCTGTTTCCGCCGTTTCTGTCCTGCGGGTTGGGGTTCGTGTTGGGCGGCGGGTTAGGCGTTTGCTGTTCCTGGATGACTGCGGCGCATTGGTAGCGCTCGTAGATTGGTCCGCCCCTGCCGCAGCTTTCGGATTCAGAACCGTAGGTCCCCTCATCCGAAGGTGGATCGCACAGATCGGAGTTGCAGCTGTTGTTGTCGTAGAACTCATCTGTCGATGGTGATGTGCGCAGCACGGGGTGTGGATCCCACGAGGCGGGCCTGATTGATGGCACGGGCACCCGCTCAGGAAGGCGGAGTGTGCCGGTTTGTCCCACCTGGAAGCAGAAGCTCCCGAACAAAATTTCGAGTCCGTCGCCTACGGGCTCGAAATCCTTCATGGTGGCCGGCGAGTGGGCGGTGAAGTCGAAAGTGCCAAAGAGGAGGTGATTCTCCGTCGCTGCAGAGTTGTAGATCGATCGGGTTGGGACCGTCACGATCGCACAATCAGCAGCCCCGATCCCCACGGACGGCGCCAATTGACGAGGTTTAATCTCATCAATGCCCATTGTTATGGACTTGGGTTTTGGAGAAGATGGGGATGCTGGAGATCGTGGAACGGTTAACAGACAAGCAACCAGGGGACACGAGATTTACCCAGGTTCAGGCCCCCGGAGGGAAAACCCTACTCCTGCTTGTCTGCTCTTGATTACGGCGGAACCGAAGGTTACAGGGTGCGCAGATTCGATCTGGCGTGAAGGTGCGTGTGCGGAAGTATGAGTCGAGAGATCTAGGACGTGCCCTCCTGGCCTTTATATAGACTTAGGCAGGTCCCGGGCATAGTCCTAGTCGGTTACAAGTTCTAGGGTTTTACCCCTTTGAATTTCCTATCTATGCTAGTCTTGTTCTCCAAGGATCCGAAGGCGTCATGGGCCTTGGCCACCCGAAAATCTTCATGGGCCGGCGTACATCTGCCGTGGGCCTTCCTTGGGCTGGACCAGGTATGCGCATATCACGTACCCGTAGGGTATAACCATGTCAGCGGCGGCGCGGGGGACTCCTTCCCCGCTGTCGGTATCATGGGGGAGCACCGTCCCTTAGCCCTCTTACTTCATGGCTTCTTGAGATCCCTCCCCCATGGATATGGGATCCATGGGGAGGCAAAAACGTGGCTTTGGTGGCTGCAAATTCGTGGGTGGAGGTGTCTCCCACGAATTAGGTTTCCTCCCTTTATATAGCTTCTCGGATTTCCGTCACCCCATCTTGGGCTGCAGTAAATCAGGCCTAGCGGACCCGTACGGACTCGGAATCAGCTAAATTTTATGTCCAGAACGATTGTTGCGAAATTTCCTACAACTTTGTAGTTGAAGAGTTTTCCATTTAACACCTTATTCGATCCGAAATGTAACCATCTTCAAAAAAGAGTTCTGAGACAGATTTCTGGAAAATCCCAATTTGACTCCAACAAGAGTTCTACTTGTATTCTTGATAATTCCTACACATCAAAGTGTAAAACAAGAATATTGTGCACTTTTACAAGTATTAGTAGGTTAGTACAAATAACTCATAAACTTTATATAAAAAGGAGTGTCAAAAGCATAATAATAGCATAAAACTATCAAAAATTATACTCTCTCCGTCCTAAAAAGGATGTCGCAGGTTTGTCTAAATTCAAATGTATCTAGACACTATTTAGTGTATAGATTCATTCAAATTTACACAAATTTGAGACATCCTTTTCGGAGGGAGTAGATATATTATGGACGTATCACATATCTAGTACTAGGAGGGAAATATTTCTGAAAGAAAGTAGCAATCAAGCAATCAGGGCTATCAATGGATCCAGGAGGTAAATTACTAAACCAAGCTTTAGCTTCTCGTTTTATTGAAAACAGGGAAAAAATTAGCAACAAAGTAGGTGCACATCTTAACATCATCAGAAAATTAGGCACTCATAGTGGAAAACTCATTCATATGTGCCACAACCCTTTCATTCTCAGTCTAACAAAAAGGGTTTTTTTCTCAACAATGTTTATATAGGATAAATCTAGAGAGAAATTATAATCTTTATCTTTAATATCTATGGAAGAAGTAGCAAACTTAGCATCAGGAGATAGTTTAGGTATAATAGTACGTTTCTCAAGGAGACTCCTAATAGCACTAACACCACGTGTGTTTCGATATTCTTCAATAACAGTCATTTCAATATAACCATCATTAATATCATATCTCTCTCTAGACTCAGGTGAGCTAACAGGTGTAATGTATCTTCACTAGGAGTTTCAGTGTTTTCTAATATATTTCTAGCAATTGTAGCATCTAGGAAAGGACCTAATGAACCACTCTCATCAAGCACAGTAGAAGTAACATCATGAGCATCAGAAGCAATTTCAGATTTAGTGGTAGTAGCAGTGTGTGTAGCAGGTGTATGTGGTGGTAGTGTAACAAGCTTACTTATAACAGACGGTAAATCAAGAGCAGCAAAGGTGTTTAGAACTTTACCTCTTCTTGTAGTGGATGGTAAAATAGGAAACTTTTCATTACGAGACTTTCCTATGATGAAAAAGGATAACAGCGAACAATAATAATCCCAAGTGAACTTACAAAATAAAGCTTTGCTCCCCGGCAACGGTGCTAGAAAATAGTCTTGATGACCCACAAGTATAGGGGATCACATCAGTCTTCGAGGGTAGTATAATCCAATTTATTGATTCGACACAAGGGAAGCCAAAGAATACTTATAAACCTTAACAACTGAGTTGTCAATTCAGCTGCACCTGGAAATAGTTTTGCTCACAGTAGTTTATCAGTAGCAACAGTTTTGTAGTAGCAATAACAAAGTAACAGTAGCAGTAAAACAAAGGCAGTAGTAACAATAATAACAAACAGTAGGATTTGAGTGCGGTAGGCATAGGGATGGATGGACGTGTGTTGCATGGATGAGACTATTCATGTAATATCAAGATCTAGGGTATTTGTAGATATATAAGACAAAGCATCCAAGTACTAAACAATCATAGGCATGTGTTCCATATATAGTCATACGTGCTCGCAATGAGAACTTGCACAACATCTTTTGTCCTACCAGCCCGTTGCAGCGGGGCCTCAAGGGAATCTACTAGCAATTAAGATACTCCTTTTAATAGAGTACTGGAGCAAAGCATTAACACTCCGTAAACACACGTGATCCTCATATCACAGCCATCTCCTCTGGCTGTCCCAATTTCTGTCACTTCGGGGCCTTTGGTTCCGGACAATGATATGTGTATACAACTTGCAGATAGGATTACAAACAATACTATCATCATGAATCAATAACATGTTCAGATCTGAGATCATGGCACTCGGGCCCTAGTGACAAGCATTAAGCACAAGTTGCAACAAAGTCAAATAGCACTAACAAAGATATTAGGCACCATGCCCTAACAATCTTATTCGATTACATGATAGATCGCATCTAGTCCCTACCATCCCCATAGCCTACATCGGCGGATTACTCACTCATGGATAGGGGAAACATGGATGCTTACGGAGAGGCGTCGATGATGATGATGATGATGATGATGGTGATGATCTCCTCCAATTCCCCATCCCGACAAGGTGCCAGAACGGAGTTTCTGGTTTCGAATCACAGTTTTTGGTGGTGGCGACGCAGCGGAACTCTATCTGGAAAAACGTCGAACCCCCTCCTGTTTTATGTCAGGAGGCTTTATGTAGGCGAAGAAGGGGGCCGAGGGGGAGCCCGAGGTGGCCACTCCCCACCCAGCCGTAGCCTGGGCTGGCCCACGCGGCCAGGGGGTGTGGGCCCCTCGTGGCCCTCCTCCGTCTCGTCTTCTGGCTCCGTGAGTCTTCTGGTAAAATAGGAGTTTTGCGATATTTTTCAGGATTTTTCCTGAAAGTTGATTTTCTGCACAAAAACTAGACACCAAAGCAATTCTATTGAAAACAGCGTCAGTTCATGTTAGTTGTATCCAAATCACACAAATTAGAAGAGAAACAATAGCAAAAGTGTTCGGAAAAGTATATACTTTTTGGACGTATCAATGGTGCTGCGAGCACCTCCCCATTTTGGCGTCTGCCAGGAAAATTCGTCAGTGGGTGGCCTCCTAAAAAATTAGAGGTTTGCATCACTTAGTGCCATATTAGTCATAGGATTGATGTCCCTTTGATCTAAGTACTTTTAGGAATCTCTAGAACCTTCCTACTTCTTCTCTCTATCCCAAAGGACAATGAACCAACACATGGTTTGGATCCATCAAGTATGAAAAGAGTTAGAGTAAATCCCTTCATCCATATTCGGAATCTCGTGGTGGAGTTCCGAACCTTTAGTAAAAACAGGATTTAAGGAACATATCAGTTTTGATTTGAATGTTCTTTATACCAAACGAATAGTCTTGAAAGTACCGACAAATTTCATGTTGAGAGTTTGTTCGTTTGGCGCCATCTTTGGGTCATGTATTTGCCTTTTCTAAGACAATTTTTGCTAGGACAGATTTTCAGAAACTTCAAAATACACCGGATCGAGAGGTTTCTTTACGATATCTATGTAAAACCTACACATGAAAGTGTAAAGCAAGGTTTGCTTTGTTCCCGCCTCTCTCCCCCTCTTTTGTAAATTCCATCTCTCGTCTTTATGTAGATTCAGTCTCCCCTTGCTTTGTAAACTCTTTTTTCTCTTTATATATATAAAAGATATACCGTAGGGGCCTCCGTCAAAGTGTAAAGCAAGAATTTATGTGTTTTGCAACTATTAATAAGTTAGTCCCAATAAATATACTCACTCCGTTCCAAAATAAGTGATTTATACTTGTCTATATTTGGATGTATCTCACACTAAAACATCTAAATACGTGCGAATTTAGACAAACTTAAGTCACTTATTTTGGGATGGAGGGAGTAATAAAAATGCTAAATATTAAGGATTTTAGCATAAGAAACTTTGAAATACATAGATAATTTCCCATCGTACTACCTACATTCCAGAAAAGATAGCATATAAATTATTTTAAAAGTCAAACAACATAAAGTTTGATCAAGTTTATGGAAACAATTATGAACATCTGTAATACAAAATCCATATAATTAGATAGATCATGTTTTATAGGTTGCTAGAATCGATAACAAGACGTTTTTTTATTGATGTGTACTAAGACGTACTGGGTTCTGGGTTCCAAACGGAGTACCCTGTTGTTTTTTTATTGATGTGTACTAAGACGTTTTAGCTTTATAAAACAATCACCAAGAGAGGCTGGATTTTTTATTGAGCATGTGCAGCGTATGTTTTTGGCGGTGTCTAAGGATGACTTTTATGTACTAGGCATGAGTCTAAACAGTGGAGAGATGATGTCTAGCAAAAAGATTCTTGAAGTTGAGTCTAGTACAAGACTCAAGGTCTAAAGAAGTAAATTATTGGTTGGGTCCATAGTCAGCCTCTAATTTCTCTTCACTGTGGTAGTGCATGCACCTTGAAAAGGTAATCACTTTATCCTGCGCTTGTGTTTATTGCTATAAATTCTTTTGCTCCGCTAGCACCAGCATTGTAGAACAGCCTTTTATGACAGATTTTCTTAAGCCTAGATCCAAACGCTGGGCATGCTCTAGCGGTGCGTTTTGGGATTCTTTGACCGAAGTGAGAAGGCGTGTATTCCTAGCACATTCCTCATTAGTTATCCTCACTCTGAGTCTGACAGTGCAGAGAATACAAAGACTTTCTCGCCCCCTGACAAGGCGGCCTACAGGCCTAGAATGCAGGCTAGTTAATGCAGCTACGATGCCTTCCCGGAGGCTTCGCAGCGAAGCCACCAAGAATTTTTCACCGTGGCTATGCTTCCGCCCCTGCTGGATTGGAACGCAGCAATTACGAGAAAATATCCTCATCCATAAACCCTGCATAACAATATCTCCAGAAATTCCCACACACACACACACCAGCAGTACTCGTACCAACAAGAAACGCAAGCAGGAACACTACAGATCACGCACACACACATGGGTTCTCCATAAAGAAGTTCAACTGACTCATATATCCCAAAGGGTTCCTCTGTTCCTGTTCGACCAAAAAAAGGTTTTGAATGTACCGATATACCTAGACACAGTTGCAGCATTCAGCATCACCATATATCCATGAGCAGCTGAACCAGCCAAGGTAAAACTTATGAGACGGAGCGACGACCTATAGCACTTTCTTCACAGTATAACCAAGGTAAAAAAGACGGCAAGCAAAGGCGACCACAAGTTCAGCGTTCTTTGCCCCCAAGAGAACACAGCAGCAGCACCACCACCACCACCACCACGTGCCTGCCTCAGTTGGAGCTGGCACCGAAAACCCTGATCCTCTCCTCGATCTTGGCGTTGCAGGTGGGGCAGCGGACCAGGCCTTTCTCCTGGTGCTGCTTGTTGCAGCCGACGCACAGGACCTGGTGAGCGCACTGGAGCAGGATCACGCAGGCCTCCTCCCTCTTGCACATCACGCAGTCCCTGCGGCGGCCTGGCTTCTGGGCAGGCGGCTCCTGCGGCCTGTTGTTGGATGCTGGCCTCTGGTTGGCCTGCTTGCTGGGTGCCCGCCCTGTGTTTCGGTCGGCCATAGCAGGAGGGTGGGCTGACGGAACTGCTGGCCCGTTTGCGCCAATCGACTTCTGCAGCCGGGACAGTTCATCCTGGAGCCTCCGCAGGTCATCTTTGTAGCACTGGGACTCCACTTCTGTCTTCCGGCGGATCTCTTCTAGACGGCGATCAGCATCAGCTCTGGCAGACTCCCGCTTCGCGCGTTCCTGTTCCGCAAGTGCCAGGTTCTCTTCCGTGGCCTTCGCGTCTTCACGTATTTTGATCTGCAGACCAGACACATGTTACAATACCAATCTGTCAGACAACTGAGCCAGCCACAATGACAAACCAATACATATGAGCAGAAGGTACATTTCATTCCATCATCGATATTAGCTTGTTACCCAAAATATGCAGGAATGCAGTGTGTTAAACACAGCCAATGCTAGCAGTATGAATTATAGACCAACAGAATGAAGTCTGCAATTTAGTTAGCATGCGTAAAATTAGAGAGGAAATGTTAAAGCAAGCAATGGACAGGCAAAAAAAAAAGTGATGTGATGTTCCACGGCAAAGAAAAGAACTGACGACAAAAAGGTATGATATCACACACCCATAAATAGTTAAATACTTCTTAGTTGTGCTTCTACCATGCAACATATTATTCTACACTGCATTTTTAATACTGAACACGTTCACACAGAACATGATTGAAAAAATATCCTTCAAGACATGAAGGCCTAGCACAACATGGAAAATTGATGCACCAAAAGAGGAAACCATTAGTGGAAACTTTTAAAAGAAGCAACTGATAAATAAAAAAAGTGACACATGAGCAGGTGTACAGAAAAGATTGAACTTGTATGTTCAAGGCATTCAAAAATCAAGTTACAGTACAAAGCATTTCTGTAGATAATGGATTAATCAATTATACCAGAAAACAAGAATAACCTATTCGAAATCCCCAATAGGGATTTCTGAGGTGTGTAAATTAGATCAACTGCAATAATGTTATCTGCACATATAATAAACTCTGGTGGAAATAGAGGATGAAGGTTTGCATTAACAGGTCAAATTAACATGAAGGTAAGAAGCATGAAATGTGGAGAAAAATAAAATACAACCAAAGATATCAAACAACCATACTTTCCTAGTAACCGAGTCCAACCTGCACACATACTGGGAGACAAAGGTAGAAGCTAAGGATGACTAACCACATTAAGGCCTTGCTGAAAACGTCATTATATTAAACTGTTTACCTCTTTGAAAAAACATGAAGAGTCTATTTTAACCTTCAATTATAATGGAACTACTGGTAAAGTCAATATTTTAATTTTGAGGTGCATTAGTAGCCAAATAGCATTAACTACGTTCTCACTGCGGTATCTTATTTCCGATCGGTATCGCAATAAATATAAATAACAGATGGCCAAAAGCCAGAATAGCACCCAAGTCTACAACGTAGAAAGAATCAACAATTTAATACTAGTTGACAAAATAAGGCCAAACAATTTTGAGTTAAAATAGCCCAAAACAACTTATATTGGCTTAATAATGCTACATTCCAGAGCACAGCCAAAATTTGACAAAGCTCATGCAAAATCCTAACAAACCCCGCAAAATTAAGGTACGCTCTTGTCCATGTAATAAATATACCGCAAAGCTAACATGCAATTCTATGATAATGTTCTTTTATAAACTATCAAATGCCTCTATGCTAATTGGCTGATTTAAGCAAGCAAATTCGGTGCAGAAACTGAGGGAGGCGGTCCAACATGATTCACATGGTTACCTGGGAGGCTGGGACACGGTATAACCAGGCCAACAAAGAAGACCAAAATACACACCACAAGCAAGAAACTAATGTGGCAGGGCGGTAAGCTTATTATATGTGCTGTTCATGAATTAAGACTATGGATGCCACTACACTGTTTTCAGTATGACCAGTTTTATCAAATAATGTATTCCCTCCGTTCCAAATTAATTGACTCAACTTTGTCTAGATGCGCATGTATCTAGACGTGTTTTAGTGTGTATATACATACATATCTAGGCAAAGCTGAGTCAATTAATTTGGGACAGAGGGAATATATGATTCTGACTAACAAGACAAATCATCAGTGAAAAGTGTAATAATTCTAGCCCTGGCAGCAAATCAAAAAAGGAGCAATTAATGAGCAATAGCTCGCAGATACGGATCAATGCTGATGCTGCCAGCTGCATGACACCAAAAATTTACTGATAACACTGATGTATGATACCTACACCAATGCAGATCAATGCGTAGCAGGGAAGTGCAGTAACTACCAGTTAGCACCAACAGAAGCGTACAGAACTGTTTTTTACCACCAGTTGTATTTTGATAAGAGGACTCGATAGGCTGTCAGAATTATTACTACTTAAGTAAACTATATGCTGCCAACATGACGAGTTGAGCACGATACATAAAGGTTATGTCTCTACTGCATAAATTATCTAAACGCTGCAACCTCTCCTAGTTGGAAAGTCATCACCTATGAGTACCTGCTAGCAAATAACAAGATAGATGCACATACAGCACTAAAGGAACAATCATGATGTACTGTGATCATTTTTACCTCCATATTTTTTATAGACTTGTTAACCCCAGCAAGCTCCTTGTCTGCCTGTGTGATCTTTGCCTTGCATTCAGCAATCTCCTCGTGCAGCTTCGCCTTTTGGCGCTCCCACTGCTCAAGCTTTTTGTTATCTTTCTTCTCTTTCCTTAGCAGCACCAGGCATTGGCGTTCAGTCTCAGATGCACTCAGCTTCGCAGCTTCCATCTCTGCACGTATTTCTGCATTTTCCATTTCCAGCTTCTGCACGCTTGCATTACTCCGGTCAAGCAAGCCACTCTTCTTCTTCAGCTCATTCTCCAGATGAGTGAGACGCTTCATTGACTCATCCTCCATGGCTTGCTTGTCATTCTTCCGTCGCTGGTTATCGTCATGCTCCATCCGCAGCACACGCAGCTCGGTGAGATCATTGCCTAGCTTGCGAGCAGCCTGAACCGCCTTTTGCTGGGCCCACTCCTTGCGCTCCTTGAGCAGCTCCTCCATCTCCCGTGTCTGTTTAATGAGATCACGCACCATCTCATTCTTGGGATCAGGCTTCTCAGCAGGAGGATCCTTCTTGTCAATGTCAAGCGACTCAAGCTCCGTCACGACAGACTCGATGAGATCTTCGGTGGACACCTTCATTGCAAAGGACTGCTTGGGCTGTCCATCTGGGACCGAAGTGCCAGACCGTAACCAAGTGCTCTTGACGCAGGAGGCCACGCCAGCCGCGCTGTCAGCGTTAGCGCGCATCGCAAGCCTCATGAAGGTTTCAGGGTCAAACATGTGGTTTTGTGGTTCCGCGGTGGCCGTGGTGGCATGGTAGTGGCAGTGGGAAATCTGCCCTGGGGCAGCTGCGGGGGTGGTAAGCCCATCAGTGGGCGACTTATCGGTGAAAGAGGCTCCCATGTTGATGGCCTGCTCGAGGCGGAGGTCGTTGGAGAGAAGGCACCACATGGCCTCGACGCGGGAGAGGGTGGGGCGGCTGCTCTGAAGGAGGCAGACGAGCCCTGCTAGGGAGTACTCCTCGAGGCGGCGGAGGTCAGCGAACCCGCCGGTTCCGCCGGCGAGGTCTGGATCCGAGAGAAAGGCGCGGGCGTTGGCGACGATGTTCGCGACGGGGTCGTCGAGCTTGCCGTAGCAGTGGCCCGCGCGGAGGACGGCTCGGAGGGCTGCATCCTCGGCGTATCCGAGGTCGGCGAGGCCGGCCAGCGCCGCCGCGTAGGCTTCCTCCAGCTTCTTCTGAAGGCGGTTCTCCAGCTCGTCCGCCGTGGAGCGGCCCCATGGAGATACGTCATCGGAGGCCGGCGCGGACGGATCGGGATCGGTGGTGGGGTTAAGGGCGAGGACGGCCGCTGGCGTGCGGACGGGACGGCCCTTGCGCGCGGCGCGGGACCCCCGCTCGCGGGGCTGACCGGCCATGGGAAGGGAGACGGCGGGCCGCGGTGGGGTTTAGGGTGGAGGCGATCGGCGATGGGATCGGAGTAAGGATGCGATGGGCGGGTGGGCGGCGCGGATAGCCGGATACCACGTCGATGGGTGTGCGTAAATGGTGACCGGGTGTGGGGTGGAATGGTAACAGAAGAGGAAGCGAAGGGGAATCGCTTGATTCTGGGCTTGATGAGGCCCTATAGGCTACGTATGGGTTTTATTTAGGGCTTTGTGGGAGAGGCCCGACACTGACTCACCATATCTGCCATGGTTCTCTTCCTATCCACCTTCCACCTCTTTTTCATCATGGTTTTAAAAAACATACTCTTTTAGTGCTAGGTTAGTGCTAGGTTCACTTATTTTGCTTCAAACATACACACTAAAAGAGGTCTAGTGAAAGAACGTGTGGGCTCCATGTGTGGTTTTGGTAATTAATGACAATCTTTATGGACTAATGCTTGTATCAAGTTGTATTTGTAGGAATTGTCCATAGGAAATGCTTAAACCATATGTTGGCTTCAAGGTTTGGAGAAGAAGAAAGTGAAGAGGATCAAGTGGAGACCAAGGTGTTCAAAGAGTGATCCACAGATTGGTCATATGAGAGTTGATCCTTTTGCAAGGGTGTCTTGAAGAAGAAGATAGAGTTCATCATCTGTATCTTCAAGACATAATCCAAATGGTGTTAGAAGTAATGTTGTGCAAGCTAAAGATGTGCCATATATAGAAGATATCATGCTTGAAGCTTTCCATCCTCGGTGATCATGGATCAATGAAGACAAGGTCAAAGTAAAGGTTTTCCCATGTCGTATGGGGGAGAAACCTGCAAGTCGTCATCAAGTGAGTGCGTGCAAGAGCAATCTAGAAAGGTGTTCCATCTTGAGAAGGACAAGATCGTATACATCAAGATCCGGTGGAATATGCGCAAGGCAAATGTATGATCTTGATAGGGTTTCTTTCTTATCGGTCTCGTGGTGTTAGTTGGGGAGACCGGTTTATAGAATAGACAACCGTACTATCAAGAGGGTCTCTCAAGTGAGTAACTCGATCATATCTTTTAGAGAGAGCCCAAACCTTTGCATACTTTGCATCATCCTTTCTTGGTTGTTATTTGGATCTTATCCATGTGAGGTTCTAGAGCTTGTGGTAATATTCATAACAAGCTCTAGTTCATCAAAAACGGATTTCCCTTTTATACCATATTGCGTTTTTGATCTTTGAGGTTTTCTGGTTTCTCACCAAGAGAGGTATCTCACATTATAATACATGAAATGTTCTCTCTTGGTGGTATCCAATATTTTCACTTTTTGTTGGGTAGTTCTTGTTGTCCTCTTTCCAAAAAAATTGGTTTTGGGTCAATCAGAGTTTCCAAACTCTAGATATCGTCATTTGAAGTTTGCCTCTTATTTTGGTCCAGACCGGAGTCTCCGGTTTGCATGGACCGGAGTCTCCGGTGTGGTCCGGAGTGTCCCCTAGAGTCCACGGAGGGGGCTCCAGAATTCAGCCTGGGACAGTCTGATGGGTGGTCCGGAGGAAGGTCCGGAGACTGTCCGGAGTCTCCGGTCCATGCCTCGGACCGGAGTCTCCGGTGTGGCTGGACCGGAGTCTCCGGTCCACTTGGTTCCCAGAGGCGCTGGGACAGTCTGATAGGTGGTCCGAAGGTTGGGCCGGAATCTCCGGTGTAGACCGGAGTCTCCGGTCTGACTTTTCCCCAACGGGCAGAAAACGGTCAGAAATCTATGGGCCTATAAAAAGGGGCCCTTCTTCCCCAATGTCACTGCTCGAGTTTTACAGGCTTTCTCCTCCATTCTTGACCCTCTTGAGCTTGTTCCCCCTTCAATCCCTCCCTTGATTCTTGCATATACTTTAGGGATTTGAAAGAGGAGATCTAGATCTACAATCCCACCAATCCATCTGTCCTCTAAGTGAGGGGAACATCTTGGGATCTAGATCTTGGAGTCTTTTGTGGATTTCCTCCATTGTTTTTCCTCTCTTATTTCCCCACAAGTTTTTGTAGCTTTGGTGGAATTTGGGAGAGAAGGATTTGAGCACTACTTGTGTTCTTGCCATTGCATTTGGTGCATCGGTTTGAGTTCTCCCCGGAGGATTTGGTGAGTGAAAGTTGAGAAGCCTTTTACTCTTGGGTTCTTGGAACCCTAGATGGTTTGTTGGTGTTGCAGGTTGTGGCCTTGGTGGCGTTTGTTGGAAGCCTCCAATTAAGTTGTGGAGAAGTGCCCCAACCTTGTGAGAGGTTCCGGTTTGCCACCGACAAGTGCACCGATAGTGGAAGTGTGGATCGATCCCGTTGGGGTAAGATTCACCGGAGAATAAGGGAGGTCTTTTGTGGCGTAGGTGGTTAGATACCACCCCTCTCCAAACGAGATGTACTCCATGTTGGGAGGAACTCGGTAAAATATCGTCGTCCCCGCGTGCCTCGGTTATCTCTATACCCGAGCTCTTACTTATGCACTTTACTTTGTGATAGCCTTCGTGCTTGAAGTATATATCTTGCTATCACTTAGTTGTTTGACTTGCTTAGCATAAGTTGTTGGTGAACATAGGTGAACCCTAGTTGTTCTAGGTTGTGCTTGACAAAGTAAACGTTAGTTTATTTCTGCCTTTGTCGAGCCACTCTCAGAAAAGTTTTAATCGTCTATTCACCCCCCCCCCTCTAGGCGACATCTGTATCCTTTCATCTGGATACATATATTTTAAAAGACCCTAAAACATATTATAATTTGAAACAGAGGGAGTAGCTTCCATAGCGTTGTCTCCCTAGTTATTGTCGCTCTTAAAACATAACTTGTGTTATAGTAGACAACATATGTTCATCTTGTTTTACCATTGACTTATCATCCTTGGGCATTTATGCTTCTAGCACTGCCATGGTAGTTCTGAACATTTTTTTCGAAAAGAGTATATATTAATATTGCGGAGATACCAATTACACCCAGCCTCTGCAACAAGCATGCCCTAACGGCCTTACGGATGCACACAACCCAGAAAATAGGAAGAAGAAATACAAAAAAGAAAAGCCCCGCTATACAGAACTATTCCTCAGAGCAACGACACTAACATCACCAGAACAACACCAGTAGTCCAACCACTCCAATAGCAACGCCTTCAAGAAGGAAACAGTGCACAAGCGTCGTTGTCGCCCGATTAAAGATCATAGATTTTCACCCTGGAGAAAGTCCTCACTCGCAAAAAAATGCCTTCAACAAGGCCATTGCCAGACACAACCAATTAAGGCCAGATCTTGGATTTTCACCCTGCAAGGTAAGACTAGGAACTCCTCCTATGTTGTCTCCCCCACAAACAGTCGTTGATGTGAGTCACAGATCATGCAGCCAGTTCCTCGACACCACAAAGACTCAAACCACCATCACATCACTCATGGTCCTCCTTTCTTGACATTCTCCGCCTCTGACTTCACCATAGATTGTCGAAGACATGACACATGATGGTAACAGATAGAAGAGCTTCGCAACGCCCCCGCTGAAACCAAATGGCCAGAAAAACATGGGTACGCACGACCGAATACCTTCTGATCCAGCCATCTCGAGACATATTCGCCCGTGGGAGTTCGCTGGCGGAGCCTTCCGGAACACGCCGGTTCAGATCAGATCACCGAGGGCAAGAGACAAGCAGATCTTCGTCTTGGCGCTAAAGGAACTCTAGGACCGCCCGCCTTTATTCGCAAGACTCGCAGCCCCACGCCGCCAGTCACCATCCAGCAGGAGAGAGCAACAAAGGAGGGGCCAACAAGTACTTGGCTACAGAATCACCGGCGTGGCCGAGGTCACCGCCAAAATCCATGGACGAAGCCCTTGTTGGACCAAACGACCCAGCTCAGAACATATCTTGGTCATCCAGGCACGTGCCGCCGCCTCCTCGTCGGAACGGCCCATGGCGACGCGTCGCCGCCTCCTCGTCTCCTCTCCGCTGGAGGGCCTCAGGCCCCGGCCTCCTAGCCACGCCGCCTAGTTCCCGCCGCCAGCGCCCCACCATCCCTCATCTAGCACCGCCTGGGACACCTTCCCTTCCCACCGTCAGTTCCGACGAGATGGGCGCCGCCACCGCCGCCGGAGTCGGCAGCAGCGACGGCTAGGAGGTTAGGGATCAGGGGAGGTGGGAGGAAGGGAGGAAGGGAGGGAGGGATCCTCCGGAGTCGCCCGAGGGAGGAGCGACCTGGGAGGGAGATGCGGTTTTTCATCGAGATACGTCCGCACGCCAGCGACCGTCCTCGCCCTTAACCCCACCACCGATCCCGATCCGTCCGCACCGGCCTCCGATGACGTATCTCCATGGGGCAAGCTCGACGGCCCGGGAGGGAGGTAGTTCTGGACAAATATCTCGCCAAGTGTTTATATCCACCATCTACCTCTTTCTTCTTACCGTTATTGTCGCTCATTAAATCTAAACTTGCCATACATCATCGATATCATCAACTCTATTTTTGTCTTACTCACCACTTAGCGATTAATCAGTGAGCAATGACCCAAGGAGTCATCTTCTTTAGTATCATATTTTCTCACTGATGCCACCCATGGATTTTGCTCGTCAGTGGTCAACTAGTTCAACGAAAATATTGTAGGGTTCGCAGCATAGAAAACAAAAAAACATCCTACGATGGGAACTATATACCAAGATATATCTACTAGATACAAACAACGGGCGGATGTATATCCGTAGAGAAACCCTTGAAGACCGACAAAGCTTAACGAGTTCAACTCGTGGTTGATGCAGAGAGGAGAATCCTCAAATTCATGGCCCATTCGGTAAAGCTGCTACCGTTCGTTGCTAGTTTCTCTTTCTCCATGAACACATTGAAATTAAAAGCAGGTGGTGCCATCTACAACAGAATTTGTAAAGTTTAGACTAAGTGTATGATAGATTGAGTTCAACTAATCCATATTACGAATGAACTCCAACTCAAAAACGACATCCCTCGTGCCTTTTTGGTGATTACATGAACCAAATCCACTACACCAAGTCCGATCATCACGTGAGTCGGTGTAGCTTCAAAGGCGAGCATCAAATGGGCATCATATCTACTATATGACTCATGCTTAACCTTTCGGTCCGTGTTCCGAGGCCATGTATGTACATGTTAGGCTCGCCAAGTTAGAACCATAGTATTCGCGTGTGTAACTGTTTTACACCCGAAATATGGTCGTGGATCCAAGAACACCCGATCATCACGTGATGTCTTGGAGCGACGAGAACATAATCGGTGCATACTAAAGGAAGAACACATTCTTATCTTGATATTAAAAGAGGGATCATCTTATTATGCTAACAAAGCGCTAAACAAGCAATATAAGATGCTATCAAACATCACATGTTTATTAGTGAAATGATATGGTTCCCGCATATGATCTCTATCATGTGCACCGTGGTATGATCACTATCATACCTATATGTGTAAGTCCAGGGTCTATGGAGATTACACGTTATGTATGTTGTAAGAGTATCATCTCATACTTCTACTTACAACATCACCATATCATAACACTAGCCCAGCAACAATCTAAACTAGACGCCTCTAATTTATCCATTGCAAGTTTTACGTGGCTTAGGGCTCACGAGATAGAACCGTTCTTACCTACGAACATGAACCAGAACGAGGATAACCAAATTGTTGACAACTCGCTTGCAAAATAGATATTGACTATAGTAGGAGAGACAGACACCCGCTAGCCACTTATGCAAACTGGTTGCATGTCAAGCGTGGAACAGGTCTCATGTGCGAGGACATGTAAAGTTTGTCCGGGCCGCTTCATCCCACTATGCCACCAATATCCAAAATTATAACAAAGGAACAACAACATGATCATCATCGCCCACATACTCATATGTGTACTACCCGTGTAAAGTATCTACGCATAGATCCGGCTCTGATACCACTGTAGGGTTCGCAGCATAGAAAACAAAAAAAATTCCTACGATGGGAACTATATACCAAGATCTATCTACTAGATACAAACAACGGGCGGATGTATATCCGTAGAGAACATACCCTTGAAGACCGACAAAGCTTAACGAGTTCAACTCGTGGTTGATGTAGACGATCTCTTGCCGATCTCAAGATCGAGAGGAAGTCCTAGCGCCGCAAAGCAGCAGCGCATCCGTGCTCGCACACACGTACAAGACACCGGGCAACCTCCGCCTCCTCGCTCCAGCGATGCAGCGGAAGCACAACCCTTTCTTGCCGAATAGCCACCGAGAACATGTATCTCGCTAGTCCGAGACCATGGGGGATAAATTCTAGAGGGGGAGAGAGATACTTCACGAGGAGGTGTGAGAGACAAGTGAGGAGGGGGGCTCCTTTTATAGGAGGAGGGGGAACCCAAGGGGGTGGCTGCCCCCTCCCCTCCTTCATTCATGTGGGTGGACACTCCACTCACAAAATGGCCCTTCAATTTTCTCCACTCAAAAGTCCACTCAAATTCCCATTAAATTTCCACCAAATTTAATGCAAACTCTCATTAAATAAAACTCTTTTATTTTATTCAGAATTTTGTCAATTACTTTAATGACAAACATTCACAAATAACCCCTTGCTAGAATTCCATTTCACATGCATAACCACTTTATGCAATTTCACCCGAAAACCTGTTTTGGTATCTAGTGAAATAAATTCCTGCGCTTGTTTATTCTTTCGACATGAAACATTTGCTCCAACTGGATGCCAGTGTCCCTTAAGTGTGTCACCCTACGGTTCGCGAATAATGCGGACATGATCGAGACCCTTCTCCGATCAATAATTTAGTAGCAGGACCTGGAGATCCATACTGACTCCCACACATTCAACGATGACTTTTCCTGTGATCGTCGGAACCTTTTACGCTTGTATCTTAATCCCTTTGTTTCACGATATATTACATGTCCAAGATTCGATCATCGGTATCTCCATACCTAGTTTGATTTGGTTACTGACATGCACTCTTTTCTCGTTCCCGTGATATAACATTCTAGTGATCAAATCACTTGCTTGCAAGCTAACCAATATGATATCACCGAGAGGGCCCAGAGCATATCTATCTGTCATCGGGATGAACAAATTCCACTCTTGATCCATGATTCTCAACATAACACTTTAGAAGCTTTGAAGCCATCTTTATAATCACCCAGTTACGGAGTGACGTTTGATGTCAACAAGAAACTCTTCCGGTGTTAGTGATTGGCATGATCTCATGGTCTAAGGATTAGGATTACTTCGTAGTTTGTTTATAGCAATATAAACTCAATGACTTTGATCGTAATGCTATACTTCGGATGAATGTTCATCACACCATTACACTAATGTTGTGATCTCGTTATTAACAACATCCAATGTCTATGATCAGGAAACCGTGATCATATTGTTAATCAACGAACTAGTTTATGAGAGAGGCATAACTAGGAACTTTCTGTTTGTTTATTAAACACACATGTATTAACGTTTCCGTATTAATACAATTATAGCATGCAAAATAAACATCTATCATATACTTGGAATACACATAATAAACATTTTATTATTGCCTCTCAGGGCATATTCCCTTCAGTCTCCCACTTGCACTAAAGACAATAATCTAGTTACATTGTGATGTATCTAACACCCATGGAGTTCTGGTGTAGATCATGTTTTGCTCTAGGGAGAGTTTTAGTCAACTGATCTGCTATATTGAGATCTGTATGTACTTTACAAATCTTTATATCTCCATCCTTGACATGCTCGCGGATGGAGTGAAATCGACGCTTAATATGCTTGGAATGCTTGTGAGACCTTGGCTCTTTGGCATTGGCAATGGCACCATTGTTGTCACAATAGATCACCATTGGGTCCAACGCGTTTGCAACCACACCTAGTTCGGATATGAACTCCTTCATCCAAACTGCTTCCTGAGCCGCTTCTGAAGCAGCAACATATTCGGCCTCCGTTGTTGATCCCGCCACCACAGGTTGTTTGGAGCTCCTCCAACTAACCGCTCCACCATTCATGAGAAATACGTATCCGGATTGAGACTTAGAGTCATCCGGATCGGTGTCAAAGCTAGCGTCGACATAACACTTAGCGACGAGCTCTTCTTCACCTCCATATACAAGAAACATATCCTTAGTTCTTCGCAAGTACTTAAGGATATTCTTGACCGCTTTCCATTGTTCTGAACCTGGATCCGATTGGTACCTACTAGTCAAACTAATAGCATGTGCCACATCCGGTCTTGTACATAGCATGGCGTACATTATAGAGCCTATGGCTGAAGCATAGGGGACCTTGTCCATTATCTCTCTTTCTTCCGCCGAAGCCGGACTTTGAGTCTTACTCAATGTCGTGCCTTGTGTCATAGGTAAGAACCCCTTCTTACTATTTTCCATTTTAAACTTCTTTAAAATCTTATCAAGGTATGTACTTTGTGATAGCCCTATTAGGCGCCTAGATCCATCTCTATAGATCTTTATGCCTAATATGTATGACGCTTAACCTAGGTCCTTCATTGAAAATTTGTTGTTTAGATAACTTTTAACACTGTTTAAAAGCTCTATATCATTTCCGATCAATAATATGTCATCCACATATAATATCAGAAATGCCACATTGCTCCCACTCACTTTCTTGTAAATACAAGCTTCTCCATAAGTTTGGACAAATCCAAACTCTTTGATCACCTCATCAAAGCGGAGATTCCAACTTCGTGATGCTTGCTTCAATCCATAGATGGATCGCTGAAGCTTGCACACCTTGTTAGCATCCTTAGGATCGACAAAACCTTTTGGTTGTATCATATACAACTCTTCTTCAATATTACCATTGAGAAATGCGGTTTTGACATCCATCTGCCATATCTCATAATCGAAATATGCAGCAATTGCTAACATAATCCTAACTGATTTTAGCATCGCTACGGGAGAGAATGTCTCATCGTAGTCAACTCCTTGAATTTGTCGAAACCCCTTTGCGACAAGTCGAGCTTTATAGACGGTCACATTACCATAAGCATCAGTTTTTCTTTTGAAAATCCATTTGTTCTCCACGGCCTTTCGGTCGTGAGGTAAGTCCACCAAGTTCCAAACTTGATTTTCCTACATGGATTCCATCTCGGATTTAATGGCTTCTAACCATTTGTTGGAATCCGGGCTCATCATCGCTTCTTCATATGTCGCAAGGTCATCATTTTCATCAACCATGAAATTCATGACAGGATTTCCGTACAGCTCGGGAGCTGCACGCGTCCTGCTAGACCTGCGAGGTTTGGTAGTAATCTCTTTCGGAGTTTCATGATCATTATCATTAGTTCCCTCTTCAACAGGTGGAGCCAACTCCGGAACAACTTCCGGCGCTGCGCTACTCGCCATACTTTGAAGAGAAGGTTCAATAACCTCTTCGAGTTCTACCTTCCGACTACTCACACCTTTCGCGAGAAACTCTTTCTCTAGAAAGGATCCATTCTTGGCAACAAAAACCTTGCCCTCGGATCTGTGATAGAAGGAATACCCAATAGTTTCCTTAGGGTATCCTATGAAGACGCATTTTTTCGCTTTGGGTTCGAGTTTATCCGGTTGAAGTTTCTTCACATAAACATCGCATCCCCAAACTTTAAGAAATGACAGCTTAGGTTTGTTTCCAAACCACAATTCATACGGTGTCTTTTCAACGGATTTAGATGGTGCCCGATTTAAAGTGAATGCAGCAGTTTCTAGTGCATAGCCCCAAAATGACAACGGCAAGTCCGTCAGAGACATCATAGATCGAACCATATCTAATAAAGTACGATTACGACGTTCCGACACACCATTTTGTTGTGGTGTTCCGGCAGGTGTGAGTTGTGAAACAATTCCACACTCTTTCATGTGAGTGCTAAACTCGTAACTTAGATACTCACCTCCACGGTCGGACCGTAGAAATTTGATCTTTCTATTATGATGATTTTCCACTTCATTCTGAAATTCCTTGAACTTTTCAAAGGTTTCAGACTTGTGTTTCATCAAGTAGATATAACCATATCTACTCAAATCATCCATGAAAGTAACAAAATAACGATATCCACCCCGCGCCGACACACTCATTGGACCACATACATCAGAATGTATGATTTCCAATAAATCTGTCGCCCGTTCCATTGAACCGGAAAACGGAGTTCTAATCATCTTGCCCATAAGGCATGGCTCACATGTATCAAATGATTCATAATCAAGTGATTCCAAAAGTCCATCCGAATGGAGATTCTTCATGCGTTTAACGCCAATATGACCTAGACGGCAGTGCCACATATATGCGGATATATCATCATTTAGTTTAATCCTTTTAGCATCAACATTATGAATATGTGTAACATTATTATCGAGATCTAAAATAAATAAACCATTCATCATCGGTGCATGACCATAAAAGATTTCATTCATATAAATGGGACAACCATTGTTCTCGGATTTAAATGAATAACCACTTAGCATCAAACACGATCCAGATACAATGTTCATGCTCAGTGCAGGCACCAGATAACAATTATTCAAGTTTATTACTAATCCCGACGACAAGTGGAGAGGCAGCGTTCCGACGATGATCACATCAACGCTTGATCCATTGCCGACACGCATCTTGACCTCACCCCTTGCTAGCGGTCGCTTGTTCCGCAGACCCTGATTCGAGTTACAAATATTAGCAACTGAACCGGTATCAAATACCCAGGTGCTACTGCGAGCACTAGTCAAGTACACATCAATAACATGTATATCATATATACCTTTGTTTGCCTTGCCGGCTTTCTTGTCTGCCAAATACTTGGGGCAGTTGCGCTTCCAGTGGCCAGTCCCCTTACAATAGTAGCACTCGGTATCAAACTTAGGTCCAACTCGGGGTTTCTTTTCAGGCGCGGCAACCGGCTTGCCGCCCTTACTTCCCTTCCGTTCTCCCTTCTTGTCTTTCTTGAAACCAGTGTTCCTATTGATCATCAACACTTGATGTTCCTTTTTGATCTCCACTTCTGCAGTTTTAAGCATTGACAGAAGCTCGGGGAGAGACTTCTTCATGCCTTGCATATTATAGTTCATCACGAAGCTCGTATAGCTAGGTGGCAGAGACTGCAGAACACGATGGATGCCTAAGTCAATGGGAATCGATATTCCCAAGCACACAAGCCTATCGGCGTAACTCGACATCTTGAGTACATGCTCACTAACAGAGTTGTGCTCTTCCATCATGCAGCTAAAGAACTTTTCTGAAGCGTTGTAGCTCTCTACAACAGCATGTGTGTCGAAAATCATTTTCAACTCACCCATTGTATCAAAAGCATTGCCGTTTTCGAAACGCTTTCGAAGTTCCGGCTCTAGCCCATACAATATGCCGTAATGAACTAAGTTGTGGTCCTCCTGACGAGTTTGATAGACATTCTTCTCCTCGTCAGGGGCATCCTCAAAAGGTGGGGGGCCTAACGGCGCTTCTAGCACATATTGCTTTTGTGCAGCAGAGAGGAGAATCCTCAAATTCATGGCCCATTCGGTAAAGTTGGTACCGTTCGTTGCTAGTTTCTCTTTCTCCATGAACACATTGAAATTAAAAGCAGGTGGTGCCATCTACAACAGAATTTGTAAAGTTTAGACTAAGTGTATGATAGATTGAGTTCAACTAATCCATATTACGAATGAACTCCCACTCAAAAACGACATCCCTCGTGCCTTTTTGGTGATTACATGAACCAAATCCACTACACCAAGTCCGATCATCACGTGAGTCGGTGTAGCTTCAAAGGCGAGCATCAAATGGGCATCATATCTACTATATGACTCATGCTTAACCTTTCGGTCCGTGTTCCGAGGCCATGTCTGTACATGCTAGGCTCGCCAAGTTAGAACCTTAGTATTCGCGTGTGTAACTGCAGTGGCGGAGCTATGGCAAAGCCAGGGGGGCCGCCGCCCCCCCAGTCCATGGGCTTTTCACGAAGGGAGGCCCCATAAATGGGCCCTTTTCCCCCCCAGATCTAAAAAAATAGGCCTATGTTGGCCTTTTTTGTCCATCTGCCCCCCCATGGAATGGGCTGAAGCTCCTCCAGTGTGTAACTGCTTTACACCCAAAATATGGTCGTGGATCCAAGAACACCCAATCATCACGTGATGTCTTGGAGCGACGAGAACATAATCGGTGCATACTAAAGGAAGAACACATTCTTATCTTGATATTTAAAAGAGGGATCATCTTATTATGCTAACAAAGCGCTAAACAAGCAATATAAGATGCTATCAAACATCACATGTTTATTAGTGAAATGATATGGTTCCCGCATATGATCTCTATCATGTGCACCGTGGTATGATCACTATCATACCTATATGTGTAAGTCCAAGGTCTATGGAGATTACACGTTATGTATGTTGTAAGAGTATCATCTCATACTTCTACTTACAACATCACCATATCATAACACTAGCCCAGCAACAATCAAAACTAGATGCCTCTAATTTATCCATTGTAAGTTTTACGTGGCTTAGGGCTTTCGAGATAGAACCGTTCTTACCTACGAACATGAACCACAACGAGGATAACCAAATTGTTGACAACTCGCTTGCAAAATAGATATTGACTATAGTAGGAGAGACAGACACCCGCTAGCCACTTATGCAAACTAGTTGCATGTCAAGCGTGGAACAGGTCTCATGTGTGAGGACATGTAAAGTTTGTCCGAGCCGCTTCATCCCACTATGCCACCAATATCCAAAATTACAACAAAGGAGCAACAACATGATCATCATCGCCCACATACTCATATGTGTACTACCCGTGTAAAGTATCTACGCATAGATCCGGCTCTGATACCACTTTAGGGTTCACAGCATAGAAAACAAAAAAAATTCCTACGATGGGAACTATATACCAAGATCTATCTACTAGATACAAACAACGGGCGGATGTATATCCGTAGAGAACATACCCTTGAAGACCGACAAAGCTTAACGAGTTCAACTCGTGGTTGATGTAGACGATCTCTTGCCGATCTCAAGATCGAGAGGAAGTCCTAGCGCTGCAAAGCAGCAGCGCATCCGTGCTCGCACACACGTACAAGACACCGGGCAACCTCCGCCTCCTTGCTCCAGCGATGCAGCGGAAGCACAACCCTTTCTTGCCGAATAGCCACCGGGAACATGTATCTCGCTAGTCCGAGACCATGAGGGATAAATTCTAGAGGGGGAGAGAGATCCTTCACGAGGAGGTGTGAGAGACAAGTGAGGAGGGGGGCTCCTTTTATAGGAGGAGGGGGGCACCCAAGGGGGTGGCCGCCGGCCATGGGGCTGACCCCTCCCCTCCTTCATTCATGTGGGTGGACACTCCACTCACAAAATGGCCCTTCAATTTTCTCCACTCAAAAGTCCACTCAAATTCCCATTAAATTTCCACCAAATTTAATGCAAACTCTCATTAAATAAAACTCTTTTATTTTATTCAGAATTTTGTCAATTACTTTAATGACAAACATTCACAAATAACCCCTTGCTAGAATTCCATTTCACATGCATAACTACTTTATGCAATTTCACCAGAAAACCTGTTTCGGTATCTAGTGAAATAAATTCCTGTGCTTGTTTATTCTTTCGGCATGAAACATTTGCTCCAACTGGATGCCAGTGTCCCTTAAGTGTGTCACCCTACGGTTCGCGAATAATGCGGACATGATCGAGACCCTTCTCCGATCAATAATCAGTAGCGGAACCTAGAGATCCATACTGACTCCCACACATTCAACGATGACTTTTCCTGTGATCGTCGGAACCTTTTACGCTTGTATCTTAATCCCTTTGTTTCACGATATATTACATGTCCGAGATTCGATCATCGGTATCTCCATACCTAGTTTGATCTCGTTACTGACATGCACTCTTTTCTCGTTCCTGTGATATAACATTCTAGTGATCAAATCACTTGCTTGCAAGCTAACCAATGTGATATCACCGAGAGGGCCTAGAGCATATCTATCCGTCATCGGGATGAACAAATTCCACTCTTGATCCATGATTCTCAACATAACACTTTAGAAGCTTTGAAGCCATCTTTATAATCACCCAGTTACGGAGTGACGTTTGATGTCAACAAGAAACTCTTCCGGTGTTAGTGATTGGCATGATCTCATGGTCTAAGGATTATGATTACTTCGTAGTTTGTTTATAGCAATATAAACTCAATGACTTTGATCGTAATGCTATACTTCGGATGAATGTTCATCACACCATTACACTAATGTTGTGATCTCGTTATTAACAACATCCAATGTCTATGATCAGGAAACCATGATCATCTTGTTAATCAACGAACTAGTTTATGAGAGAGGC
This sequence comes from Avena sativa, assembly GCA_916181665.1. Lineage (NCBI taxonomy): Eukaryota > Viridiplantae > Streptophyta > Magnoliopsida > Poales > Poaceae > Avena > Avena sativa. Next base: position 363,737,978 of record OV702297.1, on the reverse strand, counting down.
ATAACTAGGAACTTTCTGTTTGTTTATTAAACACACATGTATTAACGTTTCCGTATTAATACAATTATAGCATGCAAAATAAACATCTATCATATACTTGGAATACACATAATAAACATTTTATTATTGCCTCTCAGGGCATATTCCCTTCAAATATCACCATCCTCGTGTCGCTACCCCTAGTTGACCTTGCTTGCCGCCCAAGATAATAATGTGGGACGGTTAACTCCGTAGGCGAAGAGTTGTTATTTTATTCTTTTCAGTTTTAGAAGTATGTGCATGATTACTAGATAAAATACCTATCTTAATTAATACTAACCAAAAATGACTTTTTATGGACTTTTTCTATTCAATCCTTTTAGTTTAGTTACTAGGAATAAGATGAAACTAGAGTAGTACTATCTTTGAAGCGTTCTAGTTGGGTAAGAGTCAAATGGTATGCACAAAGTAGTGGAGGTTGAAATCATAAAAAAAAGGGCGGAGATCCCAGTAGGGCAAGGTAGGGCAGCCATCCTACCTTGACTTATAGTGAAAGCTTTTATATGCACATGTTTCTTTTGAACAATTTGAGTGTTTGTACATCGAAAACGAACTCCCTATGAAAAAGTTATGCTTGTTTTACTAAACACTGCGCAAAACTGAGTTTGAACTAAAAACTAGGACTGTCTAGTTGGAAACCAACTCTCTCTTTGCAATATCAAATCTAAATCTAGAAAAACCTCACTCTAAACAATGTCCTAGGTGGCTAATTGAGGATTGAGGGTATTTTGACAGCTTATGGGGTATCATCAAAACCAACTTTGGGTATGCGATGCATTATGTTCTATGGTTCTACTTTGGATCTGTATATTTTACTGATCTAAAATTATAATTGTATTATTTCAATGTCTTTTGCTAAGGATGTTTATATATGTTTGATTAATTAGATATATTGCGGTTTAGTGTCCCAAATGGAAGATGTAAAACAAACAATTACATCAAAATCCTAAATATGGATGTAATGGTAATAAAATGGGTGAATAAGATTGCTCATCTTGGAGAAATTTATCATGGATCTTACTATGATCATGAGCCTATACAAGTTAACCTTGAGTTATTCATCATTCTTACACGCGGAATTGAATACTTTAGAGATTATGTTGGTATTTAAAAGGCATCACATGTTTCAGTTGGTTCATCACCAAGTTGAGATGATTTGTTTTACCGGTGACAAGGACAACTATTGAAAGAGTTTTCTTGGAAACAAATATGATCAAGACCGAGTTGGGAAAAAAGATGTCGGCGGTGGCTTCTTGATGACCTTATGATGTTCTACATTGACTGAAGGATATTAAAAATTCATGATTGAAAAAAGTAAAGAGGATTTTTAAAAAGTAGAACTTTGCCATTTCCTAGGATTTTACATTAAAACTACATGGTTAGTATGTTTTTAGGTTGTATGTATATTCAAATATAATTTTGTTTCTGTTGTAGTACTAAGTGATTGTGTTAGAATCATATATATGTATAGCATTATTGTCTTTGCACTATTTTGTAACAGAATAAGTGGAAGTTTAGATTGGTGGGTGCCTACAATGCTCATACAAGGGCAATGGAAATGACTTGGTAAAGATATCGGCAACTTGGTCTTTAGAGGAGATGAAACGAATCTGAAGTTGCTTTTGAGCAACATGCTCACGGACAAAGTGAAAATTCACCTTAATATGTTTTGTCCTCGCATGAAATACTGGGTTTGAAGACAGGTATGTTGCCCCAATATTGTCACACCATAACACCGGGGGTTGCGCTTGTGAAACTCCAAGCTCCTGTAACAACGACTGAACCCAGACAAGCTCTGCTGTAGCATTAGCAAGAGCCTTATATTCAGACTCAGTACTCGACCTGGATACTGTAGACTGCTTACGAGCACTCCAGACGATCAGATTACCTCCATAGAATATAGCATACCCTCCTGTGGATCGCCGATCATCCATACTGCCAGCCCAGTCTGCATCGGAAAATGCTGAGAGCAGTGTAGAAATAGTGGACCGAAACAACAAGCCACTGTCAATAGTAAAGCGCACATAACGAAGGATGCGCTTAACAGCAGACATGTGAGGAGTGCGAGGCTCATGGAGATACTGACAGACCTTGTTGACAACAAAGGACAAATCAGGCCACGTGACTATAAGATACCGAAGTCCACCAACAAGACTGCGATACTGAGTAGCCTCTTCAGAGGAAAGATTGTACATATGCCTAACCCGTATACGTATATACAATGAATACGTATTCTATCATTTTGTCTTCGCATATTTTCATTTAGTTCACCCTACATCAGATTCTTTCCGTCCTTCTCTTAAGAGGGATTAGGCTTCTTGTTTTGAAGCTTGGGGAAAGTTATACTATCATCCATGGTAAATGCCAGCTTGTTTCTTTTAGACTATCGGTCGTTGTTCGTCTCCTCCTAGTTGCATATCATCGGTCTTGCCTCTAAACCGTTACTTATTCTTTTTCATAATACTTTTGCCATAAACCACTAGCCACCAAGTAATACATACTTGTAAGGGACTTCTCGCCACTTCTAGTCGACTCTACACATTGTTTCGAAAATATGGTCAATACCTCAGTTAGTATGTACGATGTAAGTTCTTAGAAATAACCTCAGTCATCAGTACTTAGGGCTCAACTTCTATTTAGTTATAAGTAATTATGAAATAGGTAACATTTCAGAAAGCATGCAACAAATATTCTCTAACTTTGACCAGTAGTGCACACAGATATCTTCAGATTGGTTGGATAGAAATAGTATTGCCAGATTTTTTCAGATATCTTCACATTGGTTGGATAGAAATAGTAGTCAGATTTTTCATAAAAAAAAACATTTATTTACTTGTTTACGCCTCCCTTAGATGTACAGAAATTCCCTTCATATTTTTTTGTTGGTATAGTTAGGGCTAAGACTTGCAAGTCAAGAAGTTCAAACATATTGTTTATTTTGTGTAGGATGCCGAATTTGGGGTTGAGACCATCTAGGCTAGAAAGTTGAAATCGTTCTTTTTCTTTGGTTCAAAGCTTCCAGTGCTAGGGATGCAACTTGTATGATTTGTTTTGCAAAACTACAGTCGTTTGTTGAGGTGGTTGTATCCTTGATGAACAGATCTGCACAGTGATGGATGTGCACGTTCTTTACACCATGGTCCGTGCCGTGCAGTACCTGAGCGTGCAAGACAGGTACCTGGTTCATCCACTGTACCACGAATAGCGGAGACATGTACAGTACTTACCAAAGAGTAAACTGGAGAAATGTCACCGCTCACCAATTTTTCAGATTTTGAATATTAACGTCAGTTCATAAAATGCTTCTACTGAGCACTCCCATCATCTGTGATTCACAAACGGAAATTCCATGGCAACTTCAAGATGCACGGAAGGATCGCTTGCGCGCCTTACAGAATCCCCCAGAACACTGCTAGTACTCCCTACGTATCAAAATAAATGTCTTAATTTTGTTAAAATTAGAATGAATCTAGACACTATTTAGTATATAGATTCATCCAAATTTTAAAAAACCTAAGACATCTATTTTGGGACGGAGGGGGCACTAAATTTGCAAAACAACAGAGCTTTTAAGGCAAAGTTCATTCACAAATGGATGATGTTTTAACTTTTAAGATAGAGGTACTGTTCTGTTCATTTTACAACACCAAGCAAGAGCAAGACAGACATCCACAAGAGTCACAGCAACTTAGACAGACCAAAAGAAAATGGTGACGGCAATGGATAAATTTTAGCCTTGCTGTCCATGGAAGCAATATGGTGACACCAGAGTTTATACTTTTGAAAGCCACATTTGTTTGGCGAGCTTCAGTAAGCAGACTCATTTAGTCTCCACAATATAGTCTTGCTTCGCTAGCGCAGCAGGCCGGCCAGCGGCTGAATCTGTTGTTGCTGCTCCAACGACAAGCAGAATGAGAGCAAAGCTTACCAGATAACAATTAACAGCACCAAAACCTGAAAAATAACAGATTCCCGGATTAGGAAGGCACCACAGTTGCCAGTATTCTATACCGAGCATAATGAAACAACTGTTTAAAGTCAGGAAAACATAAACAAGACGCAAATTGCTAACAATTTATGTGTGCAACACATATCGGTTGAGCACTGTGGTAGGAAAAGCATTTTATATTTTCTCCTAAAAAATATTTTGGGGTGGCTATGTACGTGCAACTTTTAATTACAATTTTGTTCAAAAACTTTTCCCCGCTCACTACCTACCCACTCTCCACTAGTCCCACTTGTGGAGCAATTAGTGGATGGTGAGAAAAGTTACTTAATTTTCATACATATGTACAGATTAGAAGGACACAGTTGCAAAATAATATAGAAGGGGAACATATTTTTCAGCGAACCTGTTTCTCAGCTTTTCTCGTACGTGTCTCCTCGGTGACCACCACTCTTCCATTCAGTTTCATCATCTGCTTCTCTCCTTTCATCATCTTCACCATCACTTTCACTCACTGTCTCCCACTCAGAGTCATCGGCCTCTTGACCAAAAGCATCACTAGCATCCCCCTCACAATGGATTCCCCCATGTTTTAGCGATGATTCCCTGAATAACCAAGCGGCACGCATCTGCTTCTTTACCAATCGCTCGGCATAATCAGGAACCTTGTTTTGCCTCAAGGACAGATCAGGATCACTGGACTGAGAGCATTCATTTATAAAGAGAATTGCATCCAGCAGGCTCTCTTTTGCTAAACCGAGCATATCATATGCTTGAGCTCTTCTCCACAAACTTTTGGCATGTCGATTCAAAGGACTATGAAGGCACAATGCACGGGTAGCATCACTGATGGCAGCCAAAGGTTGCTGCAGGAGAAGATAGCACTGAGCTCGGTTGCTATGAAGCACCACCCTTTCTTTCTTAGATTTCATTGGACACAATGCGAGTGCTTCGGAGTACTTGGCTGCAGCTCCTTCAATATTTCCTGAAGAGAACAGAGAATTTCCTTCCAACTTTACAACCAATGCTGCAGCTTGTTTTATATGAAGATCCTCCTTCGGCATATTCTTTTCTGACTTCAGTTTCTGTTTGAAACTCAAGAGTTCATCAATTTCTTCTTTGGTGTGACTACTAATTGAATTCCGTGAATTCCCGTTTTGTTGCATACATTCTTGGAGGACAGTGACAATAGTGTCACCCAGCTTTTTGTAATCACCGAGTGTGGAGATATCTGCTAAATCTATCAATGTTGGGGCGATTTTATCTATAACCTGCACACATAGAAAAAGTGACTAAAGCTGCAAAAACAACGCTTAAAAAATAATATAGGTAGCGTCAAACAGGACTACAGTGGTAATTAAGTTCTTTTTGGACAATAACCAGCAAGAATAACCATTCCGAAGTAGCTTTAACAAAAATAAAGCGGCCAACATAGCTTGCAGTAAACAATATCTAAGATGCTGAACAGTTTACATAACTGTACCACTTAAAACAGAACAATAAATGCAGCATGCCGCTTCCTAATACAGAACTGAAGCTGAACATCAGTATTCAAAATTATCAGGAGTTGGTAGCTCAAAATAAGCAACTCTTCATTTCCTGAAGTTTATGAGTTATGTAACTTGCACGTAAGTCTAAGGAAATTTAGTGTTACAAGTCCAAGGAGACGCACATGCTTCTAATGGTCTTAAATTGTTTATGAAACAACAGTAGCACCATCCTATTTCACAGCCACCCAGTGTGGATGTGTCTGCTAAATGTACTGTGCACAGGGAAAACAGTGACCAAAGGCAAATCTTAGCAAATAGTTATGGCTTGCCAGTTCTTAATATATAGAGTGAAGCTTACATCAGTTATAAATTTGCCAGGTATTGGTAGCTCAAAATACTAATAGTTCAACTCTTCAATTCCTAATGTTTATGAGAAATTATGTAAGTTGCATTTAAACTGTAACAAATTTTCTTGTTATCAAGTCCAAGGAACAACATATACTTGTCAATGTCTTAAAGCTGAAGCAATTCAAAATAAATTTAACCTGGGTCATTTCAATTAGGACAAGAGAATGTGCACCAAGTTACTAACAAACACACTAATCATAATTCTTAGTCATGCTGAAGCATCCCTTCAAGTATCGAGTAAAATGTGGAATGTCTTACCTTATGATATGTGCTAGGATCTTGCACTAACCACAGTAGACAATCAACAGCCATGTATTGCCAGTCATCTGAAGACCGAGCAATGTTGCACAAAGCTTCTAGGACACTTGAAATACTAGCAACATGACCTCGGCCAAGCTTGCTCTGGCAGATTGTTCTTAGCAGACCAACACCAGCAGGTGAGTTCTCATTCACAAGTCCACCCCACATACCAGGTAACTTAGCTAGAAATTCAGGCTTGCAGATATCATGGAGAAACTCAGGTTTAAATGCAAAGCAATTTATGAGCTGCAAAGACCAGCACTGCAGTTGGCTAGCCCATTCCTCAGCTTTACGAGATTCCATTTCAGCACCACCCATGCCCCGTGTAAGAAGATCACAATGGTAGCCAAGTCTCCGATCTACAAACTGGTAAAAGTGAGAGTACACGATTTCTAGAGAGCTTGAGGCAAGTTGAATGGCAAGTTCAAGTACTTCTCCATGGTCAGCAACAGCAGGGAACGTACTAGGGTATGTCGCCAAATGCCCCAGAGCTCTGACAGCAACTCTTTGTTCCACCCAAGTCAGCCTACCTCTTAAGAGCTCAACTAACGGAGGTATTACTCCAGCACGAACAGCACGTTCTGCAAACTCCTCCATATTCATGGTATAGGATCCAATAACATGTGCCGCATAATACGGGATGTAAATATTCTGATCATGTGAAAGCCAGCGCCTGTTTTTCAGGCCCTTCCATATCAGAGCTGCCATGCACTCAAATATTCCCAGGTTGATGAACTCAGGGTCATTTGGGTGCGCCATTGCAGTGTTCCAAAGGCCGCTAATAGGGAGAACCTGGCCATCATCATCTTGCGAAGGAAGCTCTCTAAAGAATTTCAGCACACTTGCTCTTCGTTTGCTAGGATTTGCCTCCTTCATGACACAGAAGAAACATCCAGGATAAGGGCAATCAGATGGTAGTTTATCCATCGGAAGAACAGGGTCGACCGTATCCACTTCTTTGTTCAGATCCTCCAACCCATGCTTCGAACTGCATCAATGAACCATATTATCAGCAAACTGAAAAACAAAAATCCTTCAAGGAACAAAGCATAGTCCAACAAGCCATCTAATCCATGATTGGTGTATAGAAAGAAATTGGAAGTAGCCAACAACTATAGCATGCTTGCCAGCCTATCTTTTATTTCCCGTTGCGTCACTGCGTCAAATGAACAAGTAATAACTAAGTGAAGTTAAGTGACCAAAAATTACCACCACATTTACAGCAACTCCAACAAAGTAAAGTGAGATTCGCCTACATTTCCTGATACTGTACAGGGCATGCTCTCTTCATATGTGAACTCTAGCAGAGAGGAATTTCTGAATATGAATCTGTGATACGTATAATTTTTGAAGGGCTGCTACACATTCTATTGCCTTGTAACCTCCTAGGATTCCTAGCAAAACTACATGTAAGTGTAACGACAGAAATGTACACTGAACTGGCAAGGACGTCCAACTAGTGAGTAAATTAAGTTGCAGTAGTAACTACATCCGAGGTAATGCAGACCATTCGTCTACCTAAACCTATTAATCTCACATCCTTGCTGTGCCGCAGTTTGAATCTCCGAGGAAATGTACAGAAGGCGCTAGATGTGGGAACCTAGCTGCAGTTCGAATCTCCCAGCAGGGAATCACACAGTAGTAACAGCAAAAACAAAAATCCGACGGCGGAACGGGCACGATAAGCTCCACTGAAACGGCAGCATTGCGTTGCCTTCCGTTTGCCACCAGCAAAAGAGACCGCCGGGTGAGAGGTGCCGCAAATTCTGGAGCCCAAACCCTACCTCGGCAGTCCCACACTCTCTCACTCCCAGCGTGAACGAGCACCCCAGCCGCCACTCGCCCAGGAACTAGCTGTAATCCGGCAAGGGGAAGAGCGGCACTGGGGATAGATAGGCAGGGAGGTGGGAGGAAGGGGAACGAACCGAAGGGAGGCCGGGGACTGGAGCTCGGCGGGGCGGGTGGCCGCGGAGGAGCCCTGGAATGTGGGTCGGGAACCGGCGCCGCGGGACGGAGGCGGGGGCGGATCGGGTGGGGAGGGGGAGGGGTTCCTGGCTGGTCTTCGGGAGCCTGCTTGATTTGGTTTGGTTTGGTTTGATTTGATTTGAGTGAGAGTGGGGGGAGGAAAAGGAAGGAAGGGAGGGGGCGGGGCCTCGGGATGAAATTATCAGTGCGGCGTGTACCGGCGCTGGAAGCTGCAAGTTGCGAACAGGACCACCACGCCCAGGCGGCCAGGCCCCAGTGCGGCAGCGCCCGTCCTTTGTGTCGAGCCCGGCCGCTTGCCTGGAGTCTGGTCCACAGTGCTTCCGTTAATGCTTCCACACGGATCTCCCGGTTTTACCCCTCGAGCCACGGGACGGTGTGGACCGTGCAGTGTGCTGCCGTGACACGGTGTCTCCGGCCGCCAGCGCCAGCCCTCCACCCTGACATTGGAGTCTGGAAGATCAGTTCGACGGCGGATGTAGTGGTATTCTTTTGGCCGCAGCTACGGTAATCTTAAACCTACTACTCTACCCTAGTTAACTGAACCTTACTGTTGCCGTGCTGAACTGCTGATTGCCCGGTTCATCTCACCTGCTTACCCATTCGCAGCATGCGCGTCCAACACTGGGCAACAAATTATTCTGACTGACAAACAGGCGATGTTACCACTGTAAATGCAGCTTATAATACTCTCTTGTCAGGGTAGACAGGCTTACGCATACACATCTGCACACAGTTCAAAGATCAGCTCATGTGCAGCAAGAATGTTTAAGCACGTTAAGAGATGATGATACTCGCGGCATTCCAAAATAACACCATGTCTGAAAGCATTTTCCTCATCAATCATCATCAATAGTAAAGGTTGCGCAAAAAAATATGCGAGTACAGTGGCATTTAAATCTAATTCAGTCATCACCTCATCAGCAACTTACAAAACTTCACTCGTGTTCCAACCTGTTCTACTCTTGGCTTATTCTCGGCGTACAAAAAATCCCCGGCATTTGCTCATTCAAGGACATGATTTTTTTTTCCCACGGTGCAGTGAAGTACTCACACAGCGATACATGCCTGCCCTCCTTGCGTGGAAAACGGCTTTGACGGATGACGCAAGGTAAGAACACAAAAGAGCAGCTTCGACAGCAACAGTATCTCCAAGGGATGGCCAGGCAGGCCAACGATGAAATCCTACTCCTCAGCCTTCTCCTCCTTAGGAATGTGGAAGCCTTCAATCTTACGTGTAACCTCCTCCACACCAGCCTTGGGTTTACCATTTGCATCGGCTGCCTCCTCAGCATCCGTGTTAGCTGGGCTCAGCTGCCAGATCCGGATAGTGCCATCTTCCGACCCTGACGCATATGATTCACCCCCAGGTGCGAACCGGACGCAGTGAACTGGGCCATGATGCCCTTTGTTACAAGCTACACAGCATATATATAATATCAGTTCTCTTAGGATGAATAAGTGCAATGGATAATGCAAAACCACACTAGAATGGCAGACAAGCATGGAAGATTAAATGTTTAAACAGATCAACTTACTTAGTTCTTCACCGGTGATAAAATCAAATACATGAACCCACATATCTTCTCCTCCAGCAATGAACTTGCTCCCGGACTTTGGTTCAAGTGCAGCTGACTCCACAGTAAACGACATATCATAGCTTTTAACAAGCCCAAAGCTGCACGATAACCACCAAACAGTTTTGTGATAAGGAATTAATCTTATTCATATGATGCAGATAAATGTCAATAGAGAAATAACTCACTTATTAGCATCCCAAAATTTAACACTCGAGCCATCGGCTGTGGTGATGAACCTGCCATCCTGGCTTACTTCTGCGCTAGTAACAGGTGCCTTGGTTTCAAGAGTTTGGACAATTTTTTCGCTCCTCACATCCCATAACCTGTTAAATACCATAATAGTTATTCAAGATGTACTATACTATATAATGAAGCATCCAGATGTTTAGGATACTAAATTGAGGCATTTCTTCCACAAAGAAAAACAAACACACCTTACTCCACCCGTATCCGTGCAGGAGCTCAGTATAGTTTGGTCATTATGAAGCCAAGCAACAGTTCGGACAGAAGCAGGTGATTTGGCTAGTTCTTTTGGAGCAGCATCTGGACGGTTCAAATCATATACACGCAAAATCTTTTCCATACCTCCAGTAAGCAACAGATGGGTATCCTGCAATAGCATTTGTAATTTAATTAGGTTTAGACAGCTCGTGAAGGACAACTCCAATTGGCTAAAGCACGTAAAATGGTTCAATAAACCAATATGTTTTTTTTCATAGCCAATATATCTCCAGCAGGAATGAAATATTAGCCTACATTGGGCTTTAATTCAGCAGACGATGAAAGTGAGACAGCAAACAACATCCAGGACCAAAAAAAAGGATGCAACAGGGCATCGGTTTGAACAAGCAATACCTTAGAAAAGGAACATGCACGGACTATATGCTTGTGTTCAAATGAATGAAGTTCATCTCCTGTTAGTGCATCCCAAACTTTACTGAGAAAAAAAAGGAAATGAAGGTGTCAATGGCATATGTCTATAAACAATGCAAGCTAAACTCAAGAATATAAGAATAGGAACATCTTTGGGTGTTAACATCAAGAACTACTCCTACAATGTTTGCTGGCTAGCATATTTCTTGCAGGTGTGCTTGTTAGTTTTGCAACTTGAATATCTATCGATATCAGAAGACATTTAAGAGAGCAGTCAGCATCCCTATGTATCTCATTGTTGGATTGTATTGAAGTAATTTATGTACGAAGACCTTTATGGATGTCCATTAACTCTTAAGTTGCCTAAGTTACCATGTATGCAGCCAACAGTGGACAAAAAATTAAGAAATCATGTGCTGTTAAATAAGCCTGGTTGTAAGTGAAATTTGGTTAAATAGCTAGGCAAATTCCAAATGAAGATGCAAGAATTTAATATATAGAAAAAACATGCGATTGCTGTGCTACCAGTCATGCACTAGTGCAGCAAGCTACCCCTAAAAGCCTTCAACATTTTCTTCATCTTGCCCTTTTCTCTACTTCCACCTCAATGCTGACTGCCACAGCAGGGCTGCGATTATCTCTGTGTTTCCCCACACAGGTAGCCTCCTCCCCACCCCCGCCTGCCTCGCTTATATTCCAACCCCCCAACCCCGCCTGACACGCTTATATCCCCCCCCCCCCCCCAGGATGCCACCAAGGCATGGCCCCTCCAATTTTACGTCCGGAAGCACTATCACAACCCCCACCCTAAGTCCCTAACTCTACAGTCGAGGCCTCAAGTGTCCTGGTGACCCATCACTCTAAAAATTGGACCTTAATCCTAACCCTGCCGCCAGCTGCTACCATTGACTAAGAAGAACAATGTGGGTTTGGAGTTGCAACACAAATGAGCGAACGTAGAACCACCAGCTTGGTAGAATTACCCGTACAAAAAGAACACAATCCAATAGGATAAGCATCAGTTGTTACAGTAATGAGGATGTGTTCTACTCTGAATAAATTAATTGGAATCATTGCTAATGGATAAGAAAATCATACGCTGAAAAGTCTGCAGAACCAGAGGCAGCACGGAGAGCATTTGTGTCAAGGCAACAGCTCCAAACAGCACCTTTATGACCTTCAAAAGTCCCAATCCAATCTCCAGTCTCACCATTACGAAGCATTGGATTCGAATCTGTAAAGGGAAGTACACGATATTAGAAATATTAGATAGCCAACAATCAAATAAGACAGTACATTTCTGCAACACATAGTTAAGTTTACAACGGCATACAATCTTAGAAGTGATATGGTTTACAGTTTCACCAACCTTATGCCACACACACCTGCTTCCAACATTAGTAATACAATATCAAGCAGAAATGCAGTCACCATGTTACATTGTCCTAATACTTGCAACAGATGACATGTATTGGTCATTGCTTCATCTAATAGACTAAAACATCTTTTATGGTCATTCATCGACTGATTCATAATTTAATGAACTCTCTTAACAATCAATGGGCGTGAATCTAGAAGATACATGTATTGCCACTGTTCATATAAATGGGATGACATCTGCTACAATAAATGGGATGGCATGTGCTACAGATGTAAGTGGATACAGATCCCATCCCTCTTTCTCTGACAATATTCTGATTTTAATCTAACAGACACTGTTCATATCTGGATATAGATACTAAGGCATCCAAATATGCAACCGTGTCAGTATCAGGGTAATATCTATGCATAAAATAAGTTGTTTTTTATAATTTATGCGCAATGGTCCATAACCCGGTGTTTCTTTTCTACCAGTTTCATCAGACCCATACATTTCAGTGTGTACCTGCATTACTACATTTATATAATGCTTATAACTATGGACACAAACATTGTTTTCATTTATCCAACTGTCTGATTTGACTCCAACCAACAACCGCAGCTTGATGGTGTGTTTGAAATATGAAAAGGACATGGACAACTTGAATGTGGTACACAATTGCAGACCTCCATTTTAACAGACCTGAAACTACTACTTCCTGCAAATATCTGGAGTTCAGACAATGCAGGAATGGAATAGTTCTGTCAAATTTAATACCCATCAATAATGTATGTAATCCATCCAAGTAATTTTTTGAATCTGGCACCTAGACTCGGAGACTAGGAGTAGGCATGTGTGTGTGCGGTTGGCTGGGCAGGGTACTTGTTGCTTTTCATTTTTTACAGTTACTACCACACATAGAGTGACTAGCGGTACAGCCTTAAGAGTTAAGACTTCTAAAAGCATGAACAAAGTTGAGATGCATCATATGAACTAAGAGACCACAATAAGAGTCACAAGGAGTCCCGTGTTGAGCACGTTCAAATGCTTGAACCTCCAACTCTCCGATATGGCCAAAACTCTTCTACATGGCAGTATGTACACACTAAATGAAAGCATTAAATAGCATCACCATCGGGGAATAAACAGTTGAGAAATCCCGCTGACCATTCCCCCCTTGCTATCTCAAACATCTTAAGTTCACGTAACCGAGTATTGCAGTAGTCGTCCTACTTATCACCAAAATAACAAATGACACAGTAGTACCAGATTAAACGACCATAAACCATGCTAACTTCCACCCTTGGTAAATCAAGTTTACATGATTGCAGAATGTGGCAGTCGTCCTGCTTTCCCCCAAAATTACTACAATACAATATGAACACGGCCATACAGATTGGTACAAGCTTAGCAGTGCGTGATACGACTTTGAACTGGCCAATCAATCACGCTAAATCCTGACAAAAACCACAGCACTGGTCATCATTCATCCACCAAAACGCAATTCACCCAGACAGCGCTCAGGAACACAGGCGTAAACGAACCGACCATCCCACTGCGCAAATGGAATCACACGCGCATCACAGGAGACGCCTAGAGCGGGGGCGACAGGATGACTTACCCTTGCTGGCGCTGATGAGGAAGTAGCCGTCCGGCGTGACGGGGCTGTAGAACAGGTCCACGACCGGCCGGGAGTGGCCGTGGCACACCAGCGGCACCGCCGCCTTCTTCTTCTCCATTTCCCTTCCGCTGCCCCTCTAACCCTAACCCTATCGATCGGCTCCGGCGGCGCGATCGGCTCCCAACCCTAGCGCCTACGAATCGAAGAAAAAATAATTGGGGGAATCGGATGGGAATTGCGCGAGCGGATCGATGCGGGGGCGGATGGTATGATCTAGGTCAGCGGGGGTAGATTTGTACGCGGGATTTATTTTGTTAGAGCTATGGGTTCGAGCCCGGAGGCCGGCCTAGTGGCACTAGGCGGAAGGGTGGGGAAGGAGGAGCAGAAGGGGAGTGCTGCGTTTTATATAGACCAGCCCCGAACCTCTGTCGGTCGGAGCTCGAGGGAGCTGTTGCGAATTAGCGGCCGCTGCAGTAGAGTCTCGGCATCTTGCCTGGTTCTTGGTCCTTGCTTGACCATGGTTGGAAAAAAGATGCAAGTATGCAACGATTGTACGATGCGAAAAAAATTCATTAAATCATCAAGATTCAAACACAAGAATAGAAAAACACAGAAATTTGTGTTAGAAATAATAAGCTAAATTATTAGACCCATGTGTGATTTCAGATTTTCCCTAAATCTCAAAACCCATGTATATGGAAGCTCATATGTGATTTGGCTCAAGTTCATGACAGCTCACATGTGTGTGGCAAGAGCTGTGGGAGCTAAAGTTTAGTCCCATATGGAAAGTTGAAGGAAAGTTACACCACCTTATAAGGTGGAGTGTTGTACCACTTTGTAAGTGAGTGACAATAAGAGAGCTACACGCGCGCTCCTCCGACGACGCTCGTCTCGCCTCTTCACGACGCGCGGGTTGCGGGAATCTCGCCGAGCCGAGCTTTATTCTGCTGCTTCGAAACCACTCACCTTTGTGATCATATACGGGAGAGGTCGAATAAGGTTTTTGGGAAACGTTTCGCGCGACTGCTCAAGTTCATCATCACGGCGCGTCTTCCCGGTTGGCAAGCCACCGTCAACAGATCTGTTGTTTTACTATGGCTGTTAGTGCGTATAATCTGCTACTGTTCACGTTGATCAATACATCTAGTGTGTTAGAGGTTTACGTGATTATAACTGTTGTTGTCATGATTTATGTTCTGGAATTAATCGTGGAAATTATGCCTAATAATCCAACATTCCAAAAACCTTATTATAGGCAATTTCCTAAAATAAACATGGGACACTTGGCCGATGCTATGAAGCCGGAAAAGTTTAGCGGTGTTCATTTTAAGAGGTGGCAGTATAAGACCACTATATGGCTGCAAGCTCTGAAAGTATTCGAGGCTAGTGAGGGTTTACCTGAAGGAACTACATCTGACGAGGTTCAGAACAAGTTCAAGGAAACCGATCTTGCCTTTGTGGTATGTGTTCTGAGTGTTCTTGACAACAAGCTATTTGGTGTGTATATGTACATCAAAGATGGAAAAGAGCTCTGGAAGGTACTGAACGCTAAGTTCGGTGTAGCAGATGCTGGCAGTGAGCTGTACATCATGGAAAACTTTCATGATTACAGGATGGTTAACAACCATTTTGTAGTTGAGCAAGCTCATGAGATACAGTGCTTTGCCAAGGAGCTTGAAATCCTCAATTGTATCTTACCCGAGAAGTTTGTGGTTGGGTGCATTATTGCAAAGTTGCCTTCTTTCTGGAGGAACTTCGCCACAACTCTCAAACACAAAAGACAGGAGATATCGGTTGAAAACCTGATAGCGTCTCTTAATGTTGAGGAGAAGGCTCAGGCTAAGGACACTGCTGAGAGAGGAGGCGAGGGTCAGTCTAGCGCCTACATGACGCAGAAGAAGACCTTCGGTAAGAACAAAGGGAACTATAAACCCTCGTTCAACAAGCCTGAAAAGACTACAACCTTCAAGAAGAAGAAGAAGAAGAAGAAGAAGAAGAAGAAGAAGTTGAACAAGGCCGAGCTACATTGTTATTCATGTGGAGAGCTCGGCCACTTTTCCAAGGACTGCCCAGATCATGTAGATCGCAGAGGGAAAGGTGGGAAGACTGTCAACGTCGTGACCGCTAGCAACACTGATGGGTACGGTAATTTATTTACTGTTCTTTTAGTATTTCAATCACCATGTTGGTGGATTGATACAGGTACTAATGTTCATGTGTGTGCTGGCATCTCTATGTTCACTTCTTATCAGGTCGCTCGGGATTCAACCGTCCTAATGGGGAATGGATCACATGCTTCTGTTCGTGTTGTTGGCACGGTGGATCTGAAGTTTACTTTCGGAAAGATCGTGCAGCTGAGAAATGTGCAGCATGTCCCTACTATGAACAAGAATCTCGTTAGTGGCTCCCTTCTATGCAGAGATGGGTTTAAGGTTATGTTAGAGTCCAATAAAGCTGTTGTTTCAAAACATGGACAATTTATTGGTAAAGGTTATGAGTTCGGAGGCTTGTTCCGATTTTTACTTTCAGAGTTTTGTAATAAATCCGTGAATCATATTTGTGGTGATGTTAATGATGATACCAGTGTTTAGCATTCTCGTTTATGTCACATTAATTTTGGTTTGATGTTTCGGATGTCCAGTATGAGTTTAATTCCGAATTTCACTATTTACAAAGGTTCTAAGTGCCATAGTTGTGTGCAATCAAAGCAACCTCAAAAGCCTCACAAGGCTGCCGAGGAGAGAAACTTGGCACCTCTAGAACTCATATATTCTGATCTATGCGAGATGAATGGTGTGTTGACAAAAGGTGAAAAGAGATATTTCATGACGTTGATAGATGATGCTACTAAATTCCGCTATGTTTACCTATTGCAAACTAAAGATGAGGCTTTAGACTACTTTAAAATCTATAAGGCTGAAGTTGAAAATCAACTAGAGAGAAAGATCAAACGTCTTAGGTCGGATCGTGGTGGTGAGTATTTCCCAAAATATTTGACGAATTCTGTCAGGAACACGGAATTATTCATGAGAGGACGCCTCCCTACTCGCCCCAATCAAACGAGATTGCCGAGAGGAAAAACCGCACGCTGACTGACTTGGTGAATTCCATGTTAGCCACTGCTGGTTTATCAAAGGCATGGTGGGGGAGGCTTTGTTGACTTCATGTCATGTCCTGAATAGGGTTCCTAACAAGAATAAAGAAAATACCCCTTATGAGGAGTGGGTTGGGAGAAAACCATCACTTTCGTATCTGCGCACTTGGGGGTGTTTGGCGAAGGTCAACATACCGATCCCCAAGAAACACAAGCTCGGACCCAAGATAGTGGATTGTATCTTTCTAGGATATGCTCCACGGAGTGTAGGCTATAGATTTCTAGTGGTTAAATCTGAGGTACCTGATATGCATGTTGATACTATAATGGAATATCGTGATGCAACGTTCTTTGAGAATATTTTTCCTATGAAAGATATGCATGGAATTGGTAGAATTTCTTCTGAAATACTTCCTGAATCTAGTGCATATATTGAGAATTCTAAACAATCACAAGAGGAAGTCCTTGATAAGAATGACGATGAACCTCTCACGAGGAGTAAGAGACAGAGGATTGCAAAATCCTTTGGTAATGATTTCATCGTGTACCTTGTGGACGATACTCCCAGATCCATTGCAGAGGCATATGCATCTCCTGATGCAGATGATTGGAAAGAAGCTATCCAAAATGAGATGGACTCGATTCTTTCTAATGGAACTTGGAAATTATTAGAACAACCCTATGGTTGTAAACCTGTGGGTTGTAAATGGGTGTTCAAGAAGAAGCTAAGGCTTGATGGTACTATTGAGAAGTACAAGGCGCAGCTTGTAGCTAAGGGCTACACACAGAAAGATGGCGAAGATTACTTTGACACATATTCACCTGTCGCTAGACTGACTACCATTCGAGTACTACTGTCCCTGGCTATCTCTTATGGTCTTCTCGTTCATCAAATGGACGTGAAGACAGCTTTCCTTAATGGAGAGTTGGGAGAGGAGATCTGTATGGATCAGCTAGATGGGTTTGTGGTAAAAGGTGAAGAGACAAAGGTGTGTAATTTATTAATATCTGTATATGGCCTGAAACAAGCACCTAAGCAATGGCATGAGAAGTTTGACAGAACTCTACTTTCTGTTGGCTTTGTCATTAATGAGGCTGATAGGTGTGTTTACTATCACCATGGTGGGGGCTATAGTGTTATATTATGTTTGTACATGGACGACATTCTGATCTTTGGTACAAACATGAAAGTGATAAATGAAGTCAGGTCTTTCCTGTCAAAGAGTTTTGATATGAAAGATCTGGGAGAGGCTGATGTGATACTGAACATCAAGCTTATTAAGAACAAGAATGGGATTACTTTAATGCAATCTCATTATGTTGAGAAGGTCTTGAGCCGATTTGGCTTTACTGATGGCAAGACTTCTCCAACACCTTATGATCCCAGTTTGACATTACAAAAGAATAAGAAGGAACCAACAGATCAGCTGAAATATTCACAAGTTGTTGGTTCTCTCATGTACTTAGCAAGCGCTACAAGACCTGATATCTCTTTTGTCGTGAGCAAGTTGAGTAGGTTCATGTCTAACCCGGGTATTGATCATTGGGATGCACTTGAAAGGGTCATGCGCTATCTATGTGGTACAATGAGGTATGGGATTCACTATTCAGGGCACCTTGCTGTGCTTGAAGGATATAGTGATTCAAACTGGATCACTGACGTTGATGAACTCTATGCCACAGGTGGGTATGTGTTTACCGTTGGAGGTGGTGTGGTGTCATGGAGATCCCATATGAAAGAACATTTTATAACCCCTAGTGTTTAGTGTGTTAGATAACAATATCAAGGATTATTTAATGTGTGTTGAAGTGTTGTAGCTCTCTCTAGGGATCAAAGGAAAAGGATTATGCAGTTGGGGGGCAGATAATCCACCCCCACCAGGAGCGGATAATCCGCCCCTCCCTCTTCCCAAATAGGCGCAAGCCCTAGAAGGGGGGCAGAGTTTCTGCCGGATTTTCCGGCCCCGCCGGATAATCCGCCCCTCAGGGGGGGCCGGATAATCCACCCCTCCTGCTCACGCCCAAGGCGCAAGCCCCAGAGAGGGGGCGGAGTTTTGGCCGGACTTTCCGGCGTGGCCGGATAATCCGCCCTAATCTGCCCCAGGAGGGGGCCGGATTATCCCCCCCCCCAAGATCTTCATCAAGTTGCGCAGGCGCCAGCCCCAGAGAGGGGGCGGACTTTCTCCCGGAATATCCGCCCTTGGGGCGGAGTTTTCCCAGGGGGCGGATTAGGGCGGATTATCCGCCCCCAAAGTTGTTCAACGGCCAGATCTGGGCAGGGGGTATTTAAGTCAGCCTCCCCCTCCTGCCAGATCTCTTGGTTCATTCGAAAAAGTCAAGATCTGATCTGCAACCTTCATCCAAGAGAGCTCCACCTAGATTCACCCAAAGGCCCCGTCCATTGGGGAATCAAAGGAGGAGAACTCGATCTTCATCATCAGCAATCAAGCGCTTCATCTCCTCTCCATTCAGTTGGAGAATCATCGATCTAGTATTTCTTGCAAATACCTAGATCCTTGTTTTGTTTATATTGATAAACCTTGTTCTTGTGACAGCTTGTTGTCATCTCGGGAGCCCCAAATTCAGTTGTGGGTGTGTGCCCCGGTAGCGTTGTAAAAGGCACCGGTTCCCGCCTCGAAGGGTTCCAATAGTGGAGAAGGTGGATCAGGCCTCTCGTGGCGAGATCCATCGAAGAATAGGGTGAGGCCTATTGTGGCGTGGTGGTCTTAGAACCGCCCACCCCTCCAACGCAGATGTACTTCCCTTAACAATGAAGGAACTGCGGTAAAACAAATCCATGTGTCTCTGCGTGCTCCACTACGGTTCCTTCGCTCCTCTCTTTACATGCTTAGTAGCTAGGGTCGCATATAGGGAAATTCTCGTAGTTAAATATCTAGAGAATTTACTTTGTGTCAAGCCTAAAATTGAAAAAGTACTAAAAACTGGTTAGCACCTATTCACCCTCCCCCTCTAGGTGCCCATACGATCCATTTCAATTGGTATCAGAGCCCCGACTCTTATTTTGGGCTTAACCGCCTAAGAGAAGTATGGGTTCCAAGGTAGATGGGAGTGATGCTCCGGATGTAGTCACCATGAACGATCTCAAGACGTTGGAAACAACCTTGGTGAGTTCAATGGAGGCTAAGATGGAAGAGATGCGTCAATTGATAATGCGTCTCTCCACATCCACAGCATCACCTCCATCTAACTCTGAGGCTACCACTCCGCAATCCAAGGAAACGGGTAAAACCAATTCCAATGAGAACGAAGTGGTTGGTGATGACACTAGCAAGAGCTCCTCCTCGAAAAAGGATAGTGGTAAGGATGGATACAATGAGGTTTCTCATGTGTATTCTCCTGATCCACCTATTCCTCACCCACATATACATAATAGGGGTGATCCACCCAAACTTTCAGCGTCTACTTTTACTCAATGGCAATTTTTGATGAAGTCTCATGTGTGCAGTTCCTCCATTGAGTTGTGGAAAATCATCGAAAATGGTCTTCATGTTGGAATCCCCAACAATCTCACAAGAAGAGAAGTTGTCGATAGCCAACTCAACGCTACAGCTCTACACATGATACAGCTTGGTGTGGGTGGCAAAGATATGCCACACATTCAGCATCTTAGTACAGCTAAGGAAGCTTGGGATGCTCTCACCGAGCTCTTCATCGGAAATGAAAGTATCAGAAGGAATAGATATGATGCTTTGAGCAACGAAGCTGAAGGATTCTATATGTTGGATGGAGAAGACCACGAGGACGTGTATAGGAGGCTCAAGGCAATAGCCACAACTTTCAGAAACCACGGTGCCACTCGTGTTGATGATGCATGGATCAAGCGCAAGTATGTCAGTGCTCTTATGCCATTTGATACCACAGATTTGAAAAGTCTCCAAGGTAGGCATAACTATCACCTCATGACATCCAATGAGGTAATGCAAGAAATGGCCGCTTTCAAAGTGGCTGCCAAGAATGCCGAAGATGCTCGTGCTCGAGCTATGGGGATGCAAAATGGGGTCAACATGGCCTTGAAGACTAGTGTGATTGATCATGATGAATATGCCATAGAAGGTCTGGACTGTCCCGAGGATATAAAAAGGATCCACGGACAATACTTGGCTCTTTATGCTAGAAACTTTTGGAAAGATCCAGCCAAGGCTAAAGCTGAACTAGAACGCAAGAGTGGAGCCTATGGAAGAAAGGAAAATGGTCCCAAGATGAGAACATGTTTCAACTGTGGTGACCGGCTGCACTTTGTAGCTGAGTGTCCATATCAAAGTAGGTAAGATAATGGAGAAAGACTTATTTTCAAAGATAAGTCAAAGGCTCCACGCAAGAAACAATTTGTAAAGAAGAATGCTCCCTTCAAGAAGCAACCAAAGATTGTTCTAGTGGCTCAAGAAGAATATTCTTTGGGAAGTGAAGATGAGGACGAGGACGATAGCTCTCAATAGGTGGCTGCTATAGCCACCACATATACATCAACATCTCTCTTCGACTCTCCGAACGAAAACATCATCAACAAGCATGCTACTTGTCTCATGGCAAGAAGCTCCGAGCTGGCCCAAAACGAAGCTCTCCTCGAAGAAAGGGCAGAATTGAAAGGGAGGATGCAATGGAAATTGCAACCATTGCATCCTTAAAAAATGCTCTTGAAGAAGAAGAAGCTCGGGTCTCTATTGAAGAGAGGCTCGAGTCCATTGAGGAGTCACATGAAGGAATAGTGGCTAAACTTGTTAAGGAACGTAACAATTCAGTCACCAAAGCAAAGAAGTTAAAGAAGGAAAAGATTGACTTTGGGGCTGCTCATGATAGACTCTCCAAGGAATTGGAGAAACTTGACAACGCTCACAAGGCGTTGAAAAACGATTTCTCCATTCTCAATGAGTCACATGATCAGCTCCAAATTCGATTGGCCAAGTGTGATGTTCCTAGCTCATCCAATTCAACATATAGTCACAAGGAAAATGCTAGTGTGGAAAAAGAAGTGGTCAAGGACATCACTCCCAAGGATAAAGGTGTTCTTGATGAAGTTCTTGGCAAGCAAAGGTCAAATCATGGTAAAGAGGGACTTGGGTATGTCACCAAGTCCAAGAAAAACAAAAACAAGAAGAAAAAGACCAAGAATGTGCAATCAAAGACAAGCACCGCTGAGAAGAATGTCACAAAAGACAAGACTAACAATATTGGTTTTGCAGGGTCTCACAATCCAAATTATGAACTCTTTTGTGATGATTATGGTGATGTTTATGCTTATTATGTCGGTCCCTTCGATGAATATATTGCTTGGTCTATTTTGGTTCCAAAGACCCTTGTTACTAACATGAAAGGACCCATTGAAAAATGGGTACCTAAAACCAAGAAGTAATTCTCTTGCAGGGCTATGCTTCCGGTGGGTCGAAATGGGTGCTGGATAGTGCTAGTCATATGACCGGAAGCAAGGAGATCATCACGGATATGCGACCAAATCATGATAATATTACAGTCTCCTACGGTGATAAGTCTAAATCTCAGGTATTGGGTCTTGGCAAGGTTGTGGTTGCCCATGATATCTCTCTCGTGGACATCATGCTTGTTGAGACCCTCAGTTACAACCTTCTTTCTGTTCGTGCCCTTGGCAAGATGGGTTTTGCTGTTTTTATTGATGATGATTTGGTGGTACTCTTGTGGAGCAAGTCTCTAAAGGTCACTTTCGTTGGGTACGTCGAAAATGACCTATATGTGGTGGACTTTTCGGGGAAAACCACTTCGGGTCCGATGTGTCTATTCGGAAAGGTCGACGTGGGATGGTTATGGCATCGTCGTTTAGCCCATGTCAACATGAGAACTTTGCAAAGTCTCCACAAGGGTGGCCACATCCTTGGACTAAAATACAATGTCTCCTTTGCCAAAGATCGTGTTTGCAGGGCTTGTGTTGAAGGCAAAATGCATGACTCTCCCCACAAGAGGAAGACTATTGTGTCTTCAAAGAGGATCTTGGAATTACTTCATGTGGATTTATTTGGTCCTCCTTCTCATGCAAGTCTTGGTGGGAAGAAATATTGTTTGGTCATTGTCGATGATTACCCAAGGTATACATGGGTCTATTTCTTCAAGCTAAAGAGTGAGACTCAACAAATAGTCATTGACTTTGCCAATGAAGTTCAACGTCAACACAATGTTCCTATCTTGGCAATAAGAAGTGACAACGGCTCCGAATTCAAGAACTACACTTTGAATGAGTTTCTAAGTGAAGAGGGGATTAAACATCAATATTACGCTGCATACACCCCTCAACAAAATGGTGTAGCCGAGAGGAAGAACCGGACTTTGATGGATATGGCAAGATCAATGTTGGCTGAATTCAAGTCTCCTTATAATTTTTGGGCTGAAGCCATATCCACTGCTTGTCACTCATCAAACCGTCTCTACCTCCGAAAGATTTTGGACAAGACTCCATATGAAATACTTACCGGTAACAAGCCCAACATCTCATACTTCAGGGTATTCGGGGTGTAAGTGTTTCTTTCTCATTAAAGGTGTCCGCTTGTCTAAATTTGAGTCCAAGGCTTTAGAAGGTATTTTTGTTGGTTACGGTGCCGAATCTCACACTTATAGAGTCTACAACAAGCTCACTAGGATTGTTGTAGAATCTTGTAGTGTGGAGTTCGATGAAAATAACGGCTCCTTTGTAGGGAAAGTTGATGTCTGTGATGCAGATGTTGAAATACCCCAAGATGCCATAAGAAGAATGGGCGTGGGATTTTTCCGCCCCATTGAGGAACCCCTTGTGGCAGATCGGGAAGGACAATGCTCCACTCAAGTGGAGCCCTCATCTACACAAGATCAACAAGCTCCTACTGTTGGAGAAAACTCTGCACCGACACCGCAACCTGCTGAAGATCATCAGTCTCCTGGACAAGATGGTAGTCCCAGGCCGGACTATCCGCCCCCTCCAAGGGGCGAACAATCCGCCCCTGGCACTCCAACTTGTTCCAGGGGATCCGAAGAAGAAGACAACAGCCAAGAAGTTCCCAGGTCGGATTCTCCGGCCCCCGTGGGCGGATTATCCAGCTCTGGATCTCCTAGTTCTGTCAGGCATCCTCAGGAAGAAGAAACTGGTGCCTCATCTCCCAGGCCGGATAGTCCGGCCCCACCGAGGGGCGGATTATCCGGCCCTGAAGAACAAATTTTGCAGCAAGCTCCTGTCGTTAACTCAGATCAAGATCAAGGGCAAGGCAGTGGTCAAGACAAGGATACAAATACTGAATCAACTCCTTCTAGAAACAATAAAGACATTGAGGCTCGTCGCAAGGCTCGTACTGATCGGAATCTTGAACTAAGGGGTCACACTCTTGAAAAGGTTGCTGGTGATCTACGAAGAAGGGTGTCTACTAGAAGAGAACTTGCAAGCTTCTGTGATCATCAAGCTCACATTTCCATGGTTGAACCGAAGAAAGTCTTTGACGCTCTTGAAGATCCCGATTGGGTTGTTGCATTGCATGAAGAATTAAATAACTTCGAACACAACAAAGTTTGGAAGCTCGTAGAGAAACCCAAGGATTGCCGCAATGTTATCGGCACCAAGTGGATCTTCAAGAACAAACAAGATGAAAATGACATTGTTGTGAGGAATAAAGCATGACTCGTGGCTCAAGGATTCTCTCAAGTGGAAGGAATTGATTTTGGTGAGACCTATGCTCCTGTGGCTCGTCTTGAGTCCATCTGTATCCTTCTTGCCTATGCAGCCCATCATAATTTTAAATTACAACAAATGGGTGTTAAGAGTGTGTTTCTTAATGGTCCTCTACATGAGTTAGTATACGTCAAGCAGCCCCCGGGTTTTGAGGACCCCAAATTTTCGAACCATGTCTACAAACTCGATAAGGCGCTCTATGGCCTTAAACAAGCCCCACGTGCGTGGTATGAGACCTTAAAGAGCTTTTGTTAGACCGTGGATTCGAAGTTGGGCAAATCGATCCCACTATTTTTACTAAGAAGGTTAATGGGGAGCTTTTTGTATGCCAACTTTATGTAGATGACATTATTTTTGGCTCTACTAACCAAGCTTTTAACGATGAATTTTCAAAGCTTATGACTAACAGGTTTGAGATGTCAATGATGGATGAGTTGAGGTTCTTTCTTGGATTAGAGATCAAACAACTTAGAGAGAGAACCTTTATTAATCAAGCTAAGTACATCCAAGACATGCTCCAAAGGTTCAAGATGACGGATCTCAATGGCGTTGCTACTCCAATGCAAACAAAGTGTCATCTTGAGCTCAATCCCAAGGGTAAAGATGTGGACCAAAAGGTATACCGATCCATGATCGGCTCTCTCCTTTACCTTTGCGCATCTAGGCCCGATATCGTGTTAAGTGTAGGAGTGTGTGCAAGGTACCAAGCCGCTCCTAAACAAAGCCATTTAGTGGCGGTCAAACGAATCTTCAGATATTTGGTTCATTCCCTGAATTTTGGGTTATGGTATCCCAAGGGTTCAAATTTATATCTATGTGGTTACACTGATTCAGATTGGACTGGTGACAAAGATGATAGGAAATCAACTTCTGGTGCATGTCAATTCTTGGGCAGGTCTCTAGTGTGTTGTTCTTCAAAGAAACAGAATTGTATTTCACTCTCAACCGCCAAAGCTGAATATGTTGCTGTTGCAAGTGCTTGTACACAATTATTATGGATGAGGCAAACTTTAAAGGAATATGGTGTCAATTGCTAAAAAGTGCCTCTATTATGTGACAATGAAAGTGCTATCAAAATTGCTTACAATCCCGTGCAGCATACAAGAACAAAACATATTGATATTCGCAACCACTTCATCCAGGATCATGTTTCTCGTGGCGATATTGACCTATCCTTTGTGAGCACGAAGAACCAACTTGCTGATATTTTCACGAAGCCCCTTGATGAAGCAAGATTTTGTTATTTGAGGAATGAGCTAAATATCATAGATTCAAGGAGCTTGGCTTGATTACCCTTGCACACTCACTTGCTCTTAGTCATGTATTTGGTTTAGATGCGGGCATAGACATAGGGGGAGTGTGGTCCTAATTGATTGGGCTAACCCTCCCCCCATAATGCTGAAAGCAAGAAAAATCATTTCCCTTAATATCATTTTGTGATATGTGGGTCATCGATGAGCATTGGTTTTGAACTCAAGATACATCTTCGTGGTGTCATGCCATGCGCTCCAACATGGTGGCTTCGACAACCGCCCTCTTCCTTGAGAAGAGTTGGTTTATCATGGCTCTCTTTGGATTTTCTTGCATATTTCTTGTTCTTATGGAAAATACACTCAACTTTGGTTTTTGTTTGATTTGATTCTTGCAAATTTGGGTGTGTAGTACCATCTCAGTTTGTTACTCTAAACCCAAGCCTTCTTTCCCTCCTTGAACCATCTATTCTTGCACACAAGTCCTCTATACACCAGCGAGGGGTTTTGCAAGGTTGCTCCGGCCTGAATCTGTACTTAACAGAAATTTCAGAGGGGAGGATTATCCGTCCCGGGCCAAATCTGCCCTTTAAAGGCTGGGTCGGGGAGGCCAGGCTCAAACAGAGCAGCCAGCCCTCCCCCAACCCTACCTCATCCCCCAGCCGCCGCCGGAGCATCCGCCCCTCCTAGAGTCGATTTGACCACCGGATTCTCCGGGCCCTCCTCGGATCTTCTTCACCTCGCCTCCGGGTATCTTCTCCTCCGCGATTTTCCTCCAATGAGTGAGGGTAACTCCCTCATCTCTCTCCTTTTGTATGGGATGCATTTTGTTTGGTGGAAATCTCGTTGTAGAAGATTCTTGGTGTTCTTCCTTACTTTCTAGAATCAGTAGTATTGCAACCCTAGTGACCGATCTGTTTTGCCATGGTAGATCTGGGACATTCCAGAAATTTTCTGCGGGGGGCGGATTATCCGCCCCTGCCATGGCCGGATAATCCGGCCTGGAGATTCACTTTTGGTCTGGCTTGGTCCTGACTCCTGCAATGCACATCATTCACTTATGGATTGTTTTTCTACTCTTTCTTTTTTTCTCCTGGACTTGTGTGTGTGCTTATCTCCATGCTATCCCTCTCATGCTTTTCACAGGTGGTTCCAAGCCGACAAAGACCTTCTCTCGTCATTCCCGAGCCCGTTATCTCAAGCCCACTGCAGAAGGGAAGTTCATTGACGAAACCGAGGTCAACAAAGCAGCAAGAGAGGCTGAACGGATGGCAGAGGCAGGAAAGAAAACAAAGAGGACCGCATCTCGCAAGGGCAAACAGTCTCGGCCCAATTACAAGTCTATGGACAGTATTCAGTATGCCTCCATTCGCCAGACTGATTACTATGATGAGGCTGACAGTGATGGTCCCCCCGAGGACTCTATGTTTTGGAATGCCCACTTTCGGGCTATTCATGATGATGTATATGCTACCCTCAAGCTTCGCTCTATGCATCCTATCAATTTGACTGAGGCTCAATCCAAGGCAAGGCTCCTTGAGGCATTAGATGTGACCAACAAGATGGGGCTTCACCACCAGACTATCCAATGCAACTATGATTCCTCAGTGGTGAGGCAGTTTTTCTCGACACTTGTGATTTGCGGTGATGAGCGTCGTACTATGGAGGGGATGACTGGGACCACAATGATTCAGTCGGACTTCCGCATTTTTGGGAAGGTTCTTGGTTATGCCTTCCATGGTCGTGACACCCCTTCTAGACACCGCATCATTTCTCCACCGAAGCCATCCAAGGATACTGTGCCTGCTCCTTGCCTTACTCCTGATGGTGTTGCTGGTACTTTCGTTGGTCTCTCTCCCTTGTATGCCTCCCTTGTTGGCATA
The DNA here is from genome assembly GCA_916181665.1 of Avena sativa. Lineage (NCBI taxonomy): Eukaryota > Viridiplantae > Streptophyta > Magnoliopsida > Poales > Poaceae > Avena > Avena sativa. The sequence continues at coordinate 363,710,473 of OV702297.1, read as the reverse complement.
TTTAGGGATTGCATTTCTCCGAGTGGTGGCAACAATGACAAGATCTGTGGCCATCTGGTTCCTCTCCTTGCTTTTGCTCACGAGTGTGCCACCAACTCTGGCTCAACTACAAGTTACAAACTGGATGTCATGGACTACATATATCATGAGATGACGGATGCAATGATCAACAGGCTCTCTATACCTTATGCTCCTTTCATTATGATGCTCATTAAGCATATGTTGCCCCATGAGGACTTTGGCACTGCTTTGGATGGAGTTCACAAGCCCAAGAAAATCTACAACAAGGCTCAGAAGACCCATCACCCTTCCACTTCCCCTGAGTCCTTCATGCGTGATGCATGGGCTAGTGGTCATCGTTCTGCGGTGTCCCCAATGGCACGCGAGGTTAAGCAGCTCACTTGGTTCCAACGGCACATCCTTTGCATGGGCATTGACACGCAGGGGCGAAGCTCCCCTTTGGGCAAGGTGTGGCATCTGCCCTACCTTGAATTTGGGCAAAAAATCGATAAACAAACAGCCATTTGCAGTTTCTTTGTGTTCCGTAGAAAAAACAAAAGAAAATGAGCAAATGGGCCGCGCTTGGAGGAGTTCGTGCCGACCTGGGTCTGCTGCCTAGTTGGGGGTGCGCGATGGAGAGGAAATAACCCCGTGTGTTAGTGTGTGTCCCGTTCTCGATGTCGATGCGAAAGGCTTCAGCGATTGGTCGTTCCCGCTCGCGCACGCCTCTGCCCTCTGTACCCTCTGGTTATATTTGTCCGAACTCACGTCGCACAGCTAGTTTACCTTCCATGTGAACAGCTAGTTTGCTTGCTTTTATCCGCTCTCTCTTCAGCCTTTCCAGTTGGTATTTCCATTTTCCTCACGTGGATTGGAGTGTTGTACCACAGCTGATGTAGCTAATTTCTTCTTCTCCTCTGGTTATTGTCTATTGTTCGTACGGGTTGCAAATAAAATTAGCATGACATGTTAGAATTTATGTAATTTAGATCTTTTGATGATATATCGCTATTACCATTGTACTCCGTGATTATGCTTAAGATCATACACCAATTAATGTATTGAGACGATTTTGATTTTTTGCATCAATTTCTTTTAATCCTTTAAAGTTTGCCCGACCTTAATGTTTTTTCGTCCTTCGCCACTGTTGACACGCACAAGGGACAATATGAGGCGTACCGCAGGGATCATGAGAGGGATCACACTCAGCACTTTATTCTTCACCATGTCTCAGGTGCCACTGGCCATCCACCTCCTCCCACTGCTCTGGAACCGTATGCTCAGTGGAACACTTCAGGGATCAACTACGGCGAGCTCGAGGGTTGCCTGTTTCCTCCACCTCCGAGGGCACCCACTCCTCCAGCTGATGACGATGATGATGAGTATGATGAAGAGGAAGGGGACGGGAATGACTACGACGAGAATGAGGAGGAGTGATCTTTAGGGGCGTTAGTATCGCTCTTCTTCCTTTTTGCCGTTTCGATGCCAAAGGGGGAGAAGTAGTTCTATTAGGTTTTGTGGATTTGCAAGGGTCGGGCGCAAGCACCTGTCTTTCAGTCGTTTTATTTGCTTGCTTGTCCCTTTTTAGCGTGAACTTATTTGTTATTTGTGCTTGGTTATGTAAGACTATGTCGTGCTTTACTCTGCGTGTTTGGTATTGTGGAATTCCAGATTTATATTGTGGATCCCATGGAATTCTGGATTTATCGATGGAGCCTATTTGATGGCATATGGAATCATGGGATTATCTAATGTATGCATCAATATTGTTGGGATGTGCTTGGAGGGTATCAATCTCATTATTTCCTTTGGCTGTAATCACATCCCGGTGGTATGACCTTGTTTCCCAACCCACCTTGTTTCAATTATCTTTGCTATGAAAGTTGTGTTCTCTCTAGTGTGTGTATTTGTATTCAAATACGAATTGTAAATATGCACACTTCTAGGGGGCGTCTTTCATTTTTAAGGTGGCGTTAGCCGGTTTCATTGCAAATCCTAGTATTGTCATCTAACACCAAAAAGGGGGAGATTGAAAGAACATTTTATAACCCCTAGTGTTTTGTGTGTTAGATAACAATATCAAGGATTATTTAATGTGTGTTGAAGTGTTGCAGCTCTCTCTAGGGATCAAAGGAAAAGGATTCTGCAGTTGGGGGCGGATAATCCGCCCCCACCAGGGGCGAATAATCTGCCCCTCCCTCTTCCCAAATAGGCGCAAGCCCCAGAAGGGGGGCGGAGTTTTGGCCGGATTTTCCGGCCCTGCCGGATAATCCGCCCCTCAGGGGGGCCGGATAATCTGCCCCTCCTGCTCACGCCAAAGGCGCAAGCCTCAGAGAGGGGGCGGAGTTTTGGCCAGACTTTCCGACGTGGCCGGATAATCCGCCCCAGGAGGGGGCCGGATTCTCCGCCCCCCAAGATCTTCATCAAGTTGCGCAGGCGCCAGCCCCAGAGAGGGGGCAGACTTTCTCCCGGAATATCCTCCCTTGGGGCGGAGTTTTCCCAGGGGGCGGATAATCCGCCCCAATTGGGGGGCGGATAATCCACCCCCAAAGTTGTTCAACGGCCAGATCTGGGCAGGGGTATTTAAGCCAGCCTTCCCCCTCCTGCTAGATCTCTTGGTTCATTCGAAAAAGTCAAGATATGATCTGCAACCTTCATCCAAGAGAGCTCCACCTAGATTCACCCAAAGGCCCCGTCCATTGGGGAATCAAAGGAGCAGAACTCGATCTTCATCATCAGCAATCAAGCGCTTCATCTCCTCTCCATCAGTTGGAGAATCACCGATCTAGTATTTCTTGCAAATACCTAGATCCTTGTTTTGTTTATATTGATAAACATTGTTCTTGTGACAGCTTGTTGTCATCTCGGGAGCCCCCACTTCAGTTGTGGGTGTGTGCCCCGGTAGCGTTGTAAAAGGCACTGGTTCCCGCCTCGAAGGGTTCCAATAGTGGAGAAGGTGGATCAGGCCTCTCGTGGCGAGATCCATCGGAGAATAGGGTGAGGCCTATTGTTGCGTGGTGGTCTTAGAACCGCCCACCCCTCCAACGCAGATGTACTTCCCTTAACAAGGAAGTAACTACGGTAAAACAAATCCCTGTGTCTCCGCGTGCTCCACTACGGTTCCTTCGCTCCTCTCTTTACGTGCTTAGTAGCTAGGGTTGCATATAGGGAAATTCTCGTAGTTACATATCTAGAGAATTTATTTTGTGTCAATCCTAAAATTGAAAAGGTACTAAAAATTGGTTAACACCTATTCACCCCCCTCTAGGTTCCCAAACGATCCATTTCACCATAGACAGACCATATTGACGAGGTCAACTATGGAAGCAGAGCTTACTGCTTTAGACACAACCACTGTTGAGTTAGAATGGCTGCGTGAGCTCTTGATGGACTTGCCTGTCATTGAAAAACCTGTGCCGGCAATCCTTTTGAATTGTGACAACCAAACTGTTATTATCAAAGTGAACAATTCTAAGGATAACACGAAGTCATCAAGACACGTGAAGATACGTTTGAAGTCTGTCAGGAAATTGAGAAACTCCGGAGTAATAACTGTTACGTATATTCAAACAGACAAAAACCTGGCAGATCCCTTTACAAAGGAACTATCACGAAATGTGATAGAAAGTGCATCGAGGGAGATGGGGTTGAGACCCATGGATGTCACACCTAGTGGTAACCTAACCTCTATGATCGGAGATCCCATGAATTAGGACCTGGGAAGAACAAGCTAGTGGGTGGACCGAGGAGAGTATTTTGTAACCCTCTCTATGTGAAGATGCATAACTCTCATAATCTGTAAGGTAGGTTGGCAACATGCCTTAATGTGTTTATGTTGGCTTTAACTAGCAAAGATGCCGTCCTACAGGGCATTTGAAAGAACACACCTATATGAGCTCAATTGTAAACGTCGCGGTCTATGAGACTTGGGTGATCTCTAGTAAACTCATGAAGAGACCAGGGAGTATGACGCATATGCTCCAACCCGCGGGGTAGGCTACTGGCAGCCAAGTACTAGTTATGATTTTGAGTGAAATCTATTGGCACCAAACTTGCAATTCAAGGTTCGTCCAGTGTTCAAGTTGTTGATAGACGTAGTTCAAGATTCTAGGCGGAAGTTCAACTTAACAGTCTCTGCTAAAACACTGATATATAAACAAGTAGTGAGGATTAGCAAATCTTCAAATGGGCATTTGAGATCTGGTGGGGGATTGTTAGAAATAATGGGCTAAATCATTAGACTCATGTGTGATTTTAGATTTTCCCTAAATCTCAAAGCCCATGTATGTGGAAGCCCATATGTGATTTGGCCCAAGTTCGTGGCAGCTCACATGTGTGTGGCAAGAGCTGTGGGAGCTAAAGTTTAGTCCCACATGGAAAGTTGAAAGAGAGTTGCACCATCTTATAAGATGGAGTGTTGCACCACTTTGTAAGTGAGTGACAATAAGAGAGCTACACGTGTGCTCCTCCTCCACGACGCCGCCGCTCACACGCACGCTCGCCTCGTCTCGTCACGATGCGCGTGCCTCGGGTTGCGGGAATCTCGCCGAGCCGAGCTTTATTTTGCTGCTCAGAAAAATGTGTGCAGTTAGACAGACGTGTCAACAGTTAGCAGATTCGGGTTGCTCCCGGATCGTGGGATATCTGTAACCGACCCGAACGTGCGTGACATGGGCTTGGTCCACTTCGTGTCTTATATGGGATTTTCGAGCCGCTCTATATAAATGCTTGTGCGGCTTTCACAATGCATGACACCAAACCAATCTAGGGTTTTGCCATCCTCTCTGCTTGCACCGCCACCGTAGTCTACTCCATCCCGCTTGCTGGCGTGCACCAGTGGTCGGGAGAGCAGGTCTTCGGAACCACTCGCCTTTGCGATCCTATACGGGAGAGGGCGAATAAGGTTTTTGGGAAGCGCTCCGCGCGACTGCTCAAGTTCATCATCACGATGCGTCTTCCTGGTCGTCAAGCCGGATCTCGTGCGCGTCGTCTTCAATGCCGACTTCTTCGTCAGGCTACCACACCAACGGCGACTACATCGACAACCAATCAGTACGTACAACGTCAACGGATCTGTTGTTTTACTATAGCTGTTAGTACGTATAATCCGCTACTGTTCATGTTGATCAATACATCTAGTATGTTAGAGGTTCACGTGATTATAACTGCTGTTGTCATGATTTATGTTCTGGAATTAATCGTGGAAATTATGCCTAATAATCTAACAATTTGAAAGGGTTGCAGTTACAAAACAAATGATTGAGAAATAGAGAAAGACTCGAGGAACAATCATTTGGATGGAGCACGGGCGACGCTCCAAGATAATCCGGTTGGGCCATCGCGGAAGAGCTCTCGCGTCTAGGGAGCGGCATCAAGTATGCTAGTGATGCAGCGCGCAAGCGCACACGGCCGAGAAGCAGGGCCGTCGATGGGCATGTTCCATGTGATCGACGGAACAGGGCCCCCAAATTCATGAGGCCCCTGAATACCTACATCCCATTAGTCCTTTAACGTATGGCGTAGCTATGCGGTGTTCTCTCGACAGGATCCAGCCATCTTTCTCTCCCGACTGGTCAGATCGTGATTGATGTTTGCTTTGACGGTTGGAGTGCTCGAGTCGCTCGACCCAAGGCATGGCTCCGCCTTTCGCTCGACTCCCGCGTTTTGTTTGTCACAATCACCCATGATCAAATCACCTTGGCTGGTATTTTGCTCGCATATCGCCAGCGCGCCCACTGCCCAGGTGCGAGTGAAGAGGAGAGGTACGCCCTGGACTGGATTCCGTATTTCCGATGTGACCATCTGCAGTGCAGATGAAGACGGTCTTTGTTCCTTTTTTAACCTTAATTAATACCTTACGATGTTGTTCCTAGTCGCTTGGTTCGATCAGATCGATTGACGCATGACGGGATTGGGACTTGGGAGCAGCACATCGATATGTCGTAAATGTATCTATAATTTTTTATGTTCCATGCTTGTTTAGTATCTACTTTGCTATTTTTGTCTACACTTTGAGGTATTTTTATACACTTTCTGGAACTAACCTATTGACAAGATGCCACAGTGCCAGTTGCCTGTTTTCTGCTGTTTTTGGTTTTAGAAAGCTCAAAAATAAATATTCTCGAAATTGGACGGGACAAAATTCAAAGTTCATATTTTTCCCTAAATGATACGGAAAATCAAAGAAGATACGGAGGAGGACACCAGGGTGTCGACAGCCTAGGTGGGTGCGGGGCCCACCCTGGCCGCCCATAGGGGGTGTGGGCCCCTGGCCCTCCAGCGACCTTGCCTCCTTCACCTATAAGAGGCCCCTGACTCAGAAACCCTAGGGAATCGACAAAAAAGCCACGAAAAGTTCCGCAGTGCTGCTGCCACCAAAGGGGAGATTTGGGGGACATAAAGTCTTTGTTCTGGCCCCTGCCGGGACGGAGAAGTGCCCTCGGAACCATCTCCATCGCCATCTTCATCATCGTTGCTGATTCTCATGATGAGGAGGGAGTAGTTCTTCCTCGAGGCTAAGGGCTCTACCGGTATCTATGTGTTCATCTCTCTCTCTCTATGCGTGATCATGTTGTGGTCATGAGATTGTAATCAAGTTGATCTACTTTGCTACTCAAGTGCTTCAATAGATCTCTGCTCTCCCCGTGTGTGTGAAAGTGAAAGCGTGCACACCACTGTGGCACTTAAGTTAGAGTCTACATAAATACTCATCGTGCTTTAATAGATCTATGCTTTTCCCCACGTGTGTGAAAGTGACAGCATGTCCACCGTGTGTGGCACTTAAGCTAGGTTACATATATATATATATCATGAGTATATTTTGAGTTGGTTATTTATATGAAATTGTGGTGTTTGTTGGAACCATCTAGCGCTCAAGGTGACAGTGTGGGGTTATCTAGATGGGGAAGGAGGACTTTGAGGTGTGTTATAGCCCTACCATGGATTAGAGTGTCCAACCGGAGAGTAGTTAAGAGTAGTATCATTAAGAGAAGATATTTATATGAGAGTGTTCAATAGTGAAAGTATGATCCCTAGGCCTTGTTTCTAAACATTGAAACACCGTTTGCATCTAGATTTGTTGCATGTTTGCTTGCTTCCATCTTTATTTCAGTTTGCCTTTAGTCTCTCCCACATCAATAACAAGTCAGAAGCTCTTTTCTAGCACCGTTACCACTTGTATTTCACTATCTCTTTGCTGAACTAGTGAACCTATACACCTGACAAGTGTATTGGGTGTGTTGGGAACACAAGAGACTTCTTTTATCTTGATTGCAGGGTTGCTTGAGAGGGATACCTTTGACCACTTCCTCCCTGAGTTCGATAAACCTTGGATAATCCACTTAAGGGAAACTTGCTGCTCTTCTACAAACCTCTGCACTTGGAGGCCCAACAACTGTTTACAAGAATAGAAGTGCGTACACATGGATTGCCTCATTGGTGTACCTTTGCTACTCTGAAAAGTGAAAATGATTCACTTCACGACTGACTTCTGAAGTCTTCTAGAATTTTGGTTCTTGAATAAAATGTTTGTCTGATTTGTGTGGCGGAGATTTTCTACCCAAAGTTTAGCTTACCAAGCGATCAATTTCCATTCCCTTGACGAGCCTACCGATCAGGCGATCAACAACCACATTCATCTGCCACGCATTAAGGTACGACCGCTACAACTCTAGTTCTATATTGACAATTTATTTTAAGAGATACCAAAAGCATGATATCTTTTGGTAAAACATAAGGTTCGTTTATTACTCCAGTGCTATATTTAGTTTTGGAATGAATAGATGATATATCTCTAAACACTGTAGCACATTCTGAAGTTATATAATTGAAGTAAACATGATTTTCTTCTACTAGTTATTGAGTTCGAACAAAAAATAGGGCCTCATTTGTAAGTCGCACCGAGGCCCACAAATCTTGGAGACGGGGCTGCCGAGAAGACCTTAAGACCCAGGAAGGGACTCTTCCATCTTTGTTGTGCTTTCTAGTTTACCAGATTCACATCTAGCTTCGGTTGCGCACGACTCTCGCCTCGCCTTTGTGTGCTCGCACAAGTTGGAATCCAAGATCCTTTCGTTGGTTCGAGCGAAGGAGGTTGCACAAGCATCTCTTGCTCAAGCAGCTTTTAGGAAGGAATTCCTCCTTACTGAGGGGGCGGGATCTTCCACCCTCATTGCCATGGAACCGATGTTGGCCGAGGTTCGGTACGAAGAGGAGGGTCAGGAGACCTTATTTGACATCCCGATTCAGACCGCCCCTCACGCCAATACTAGGGGAAAGTCTAAAGGTTTGCTGGCAGCCCGTCGTGGACAGAGAACATGATCATGTGCCTGATGCGCACGTGATTCTATAACATCCAGGGATTCGGGCGACCGGACCTCCGTATCCACATCAAGGACTTTATTGCCTGAGATAAGCTTGATTTCGTGGGGCTCCAGGAGACTATCAAGTCCTCTTTCACTTATGCGGAGCTGTTGAGCATTGACCCTAGGAGGAGATTTGCTTGGCACACTTTGCCGGCGTAGGGGCACTCCGGGGGTATCCTCATGGGGTCAACGAGGACACCTTTGAGGTCGAGGAATGGAGTAGAGGCTCCTTCTCATCTATGCTGACGTGCTTCAACTTGACAACTATCAGTGGTGGTCGACGTTTGTGGTTTACGGCCCGGCGGACCACAGGTAGTCGCAATAGTTTCTCTAGGAGCTCTCAATGGTTATGGCGGCATGCCCCAACCCTGGTGGTTGGGAGGGATTTTAACCTGATTCGGGGGACTCGGGATAAGAATAATGGAAACATCAACTGGCCTAGGGTCCACAAATTCAACGAGTGCATTGCAATCCTGGCACTCCACGAGATTCGTCGGGGAGGCACGCGGTACACCTAGACTACAAACAGTTGAACCCAGTTCGATGCATGCTGGACCGGTTCTTCATGTCCTTGTATTAGGAATCCATGTTTCCCTCGTGCTCGCTCACAGCTAAGACCATTATCGGGTCAGATCACTCGCCTCTTATCCTTAGCTCTGATGAACCACAAGTATAAGGGATCGCAACAGTCTTCGAGGGTAGTATTACCCAATTTATTGATTCGACACAAGGGGAGCCAAAGAATACTTGCAAGCCTTAACAACTGAGTTGTCAATTCAGTTGTACCTGGAAATATTTCTTGCTCACAGAAGTTTATCAGTAGCAACAGTTTGTAGTAGCAACAGCAAAGCAATAGCCGCAGTAAAACAGGAGCAACAGTAACAGTGGTAGCAAACAGTAGGATATGAGCGCGGTAGGCATAGGGATGGATGGACAGACGTTGCATGGACGAGTCTAAACATGTAACTTCAAGATCTAGGTCAATTGCAGATAAATAAGAATTAAGCATCCAAGCACTAAATAATCATAGGCATGTGCTCCATATATAGTCATGCGTGCTCGCAATGAGAACTTGCACAACATCTTTTGTCCTGCCAGCCCGTGGCAGCGGGGCCTCAAGGGAACTACTGGCAATTAAGGTGCTCCTTTTAATAGAGCACCGGAGCAAAGCATTAACACTCTGTGAACACATGTGATCCTCACATCACAGCCATTCCCCACTGGTTGTCCCAATTTCTGTCACTTCGGGGCCTTTGGATCCGGACAATGATATGTGTACACAACTTGCAGATAAGATCACAAACAATACTAATATACTATCATAATGATTCAATAATAAGTTTAGATCTGAGATCATGGCACTCGGTCCCTAGTGACAAGCATTAAGCACAACAAGTTGCAACAAAGTCAAATATCACTAATAGAGATACTAGGCACCATGCCTTAACAATCTTATTCGGTTACATGATAGAACTCATCCAATCCCTACCATACCCATAGCCTACAGCGGGGGATTACTCACTCATGGATGAGGGAAACATTGATGGTTGATGGAGAGGCGTTGGTGATGACGATGGCGATGATCCTCCCCAAATTCCCTGTCCTGGCAGGGTGCCAGAACATAGTTTCTGCTTCCGAATCGCGGCTTCTGGTGGCAGCGCAGCAGAACTCTTTCTAAAAAAACGTCGAATCCCCCTCGGTTTTTAAGTCAAGAGGCTTCTTATAGGCTAAGAGACAGGCTGAGGGGGTGCCTGGGCTATCCACACCCCTCCCAGACGCGGGGTGGGCCCACCCACGCGGCAGGGGTGTGTGGGCCATCGAGGGCTCCCCTCCGTCTCGTACTCTAGATCCGTGGACTTCTGGTGAAAAAGGATTTTTGGCATATTTTCCGGGATTTTTCCTGATAGTTGATTTTCTGCACAAAAACTAGACACCAAGGTAACTCTGCTGAAAACAGCGTCCGTCCATGTTAGTTGTATCCAAATCACACAAGTTTAGAGGAGAAACAATAGCAAAAGTGTTCAGGAAAGTAGATGTGTTTTGAACGTATCAACTCCCCCCTCCCCCAAGCTTAGCTTATTGCTTGTACTCAAGAAATTCAGTTGAAAACTGAGTGCGATAAAATAACTTTCACGAACACATTTGCTTCATATGATGTAAATATTCTCAGCACAGGAGTAGAAACTTAGACCATTCATAATAAGAAGTATGCATCTAAGTCTACTCAGTAGTCATTGCAAGCTATGAAGAGAAACCAACTCAATAATAATAAGTAGCATGAAACATAAACATAAGCAACATTGCAATGCTCATAAGAAGGTATGATAGAGTGGTATCTCGCTTGCCTTTGTTTGTAGAGCACAATATAAATGCCAAGGCACCTCTGAAGTTCAAGTGAAGACTATAAGTAAAGATATCAGAGATACAAGCATCAAAGTCATGACATGATTAACCAAGTTTTGAGACAAACACAAGAATGACAACTATGCTCTCAAGAAGGTGCTCATAGAATAAGTGATGACTCAACAAGGAGGTGAAAAGGGTTTTGAAAAGTTTGAAAGGCTTACAAATGCTGAAAGTAAGGTACTCACTAGCTTTGAGCTCTCATTGCCCTATCATAGGCATCTTTATATGGTTAAGGTGAAAGTGAGGTCCAATCTGAGTTATATGCTTGACAGACCATAAGCTAGAAATCCCATGTCCCTTGAATACGAGGGCCACACCTCATGCTACTCAACTTCAGTCACATGTAAGTTCTTGTCATTCTAAGTACATGTGTATCATAGAGAACCGCCAAAGGGGTACCCCTTGCACATGGTACAAGAGCTATCCCATAACCAAAATGACAAGGAAAGCAGACAATGAGCATCGCAGCGATCTTTTTATTTACTATATGCATAGCTTTTTATTGAGGATGCTTCATTGATAGCTCACTATGGTGATGCTGCAAGTTTCCATCATGATTAGGCATGGCTTAGGCTAGCGGCCCAGGCGTTTCTCTAATACATATATATAACTCCATGGACTCACAAGCTCCCCTTTTATTTCACACCGACGACATCCGTAAACAAAAGAGCATGGTATCAACTGGATATATATCCATAAGTGTTGAAAGCGTTCCCCGTGACAGCACAGTTCTGCTAACTCCCAGCCTATAATTTGCAAGCATATAACTTTCATGGACTGTCACAATGGTTCAGGTTTATTAAGTGCAAGAAATAAAGTGTGCCATCAAGTTCGTGAGATCTGTACTAACTAACTTTCTCAAAACAGACAAAAAAATTATTTGGAAGAAAACTAGGCATAATGAATATGCACTGAATAGCAAATGATGCTAATAGGTAGGTATGGTGGACACTTGAAAGGGCATGTATGCCCCCATGTGTGGTTTTGGTAATTAATGACAAACCCTATGGACTAATGTGTAAATTGAGTTTTACTTGTAGGTTTGTCCATTGGCATCGCTTGGGCCATGTGTTGGTCTCAAGGTTGAAAGTTGAAGAAATGTCCAAGGGCTTTGTTCCCATTGGAATCATGAAGAAAGAACAAGTGCAAAGAGTGGCATCAAGTTGGATCAACCTCAAGAAGGGATGAAGAAGGGCAAGCTCAAGATGCGCCATCTCTAAAAGATATCATGCTTGAAGCTTGCCATCCTCGTGTTCATGGAGTGACGAAGACAAGTTCAAGAAGAGGTTTCCCCATGGAGTATGAGGGAGATATTTGCAAGTCTTCATCAAGCAAGAGTGAGCAAGAGCAAACAAGAAAGGTGTTCCCACTATATAAGAACAAGTCGGTCTACATCAAGTTCAAGTGGGATGCTCAAGGCAAAGGTATGTTCTCGATAGGGCTTCTCTTTTTTCGGTCTCGTGTTGTTAGTTGGGAGACCGGATTTAGGATAGTTAGTCGTACTATAAGGAGGGGCTCTCAAGCGGGTGTCTCGTTTGCATCATTCAGAGAGAGCTCAAACCTTTGCACTCATAGCTTCATCTTTCTTGGTTGTTATTTGGTTCTTGTCCATGAGAGGATCTAGAGCTTGTGGTCATCATCATCATAGCAAGCTTTATTTCATCGTCTAAGGTTTTTCCTTGCATAACTTATTGCGGCTTTTGATCTTGCGAGTTTTCCGGTTCCACACTTTGGGGGATACTTCACATATATATTCATGGTATTTTCTCCCAAGGTGATACCCAATATTTCGACACAAGGGGAGCCAAAGAATACCTGCAAGCCTTAACAACTGACTTATCAATTCAGTTGCACCTGGAAATAGTTCTTGCTCATAGAAGTTTATCAGTAGCAACAGTTTGTAGTAGCAACAGCAAAGCAATAGCAGCAGTAAAACAGGAGCAACAGTAACAGTGGTAGCAAGCAGTAGGATATGAGCGCGGTAGGCATAGGGATGGATGGACGGGCGTTGCATGGACGAGTCTAAACATGTAACTTCAAGATCTAGGGCAATTGCAGATAAATAAGAATTAAGCATCCAAGTACTAAGCAATCATAGGCATGTGCTCCATATATAGTCATGTGTGCTCGCAATGAGAACTTACACAACATCTTTTGTCCTGCCAGCCCGTGGCAGCGGGGCCTCAAGGGAACTACTGGCAATTAAGGTGCTCCTTTTAATAGAGCACCGGAGCAAAGCATTAACACTCTTTGAACACATGTGATCCTCAAATCACAGCCCCCCTCCGGTTGTCCCAATTTTGGTCACTTCGGGGCCTTTGGATCCGGACAATGATATGTGTACACAACTTGCAGATAAGATCACAAACAATACTATCATAATGATTCAATAATAAGTTTAGATCTGAGATCATGGCACTCGGGCCCTAGTGACAAGTATTAAGCACAACAAGTTACAACAAAGTCAAATAACACTAATAGAGATACTAGGCACCATTCCCTAACAATCTTATTCGATTACATGATAGAACTCATCCAATCTCTACCATCCCCATAGCCTACAGCGGGGGATTACTCACTCATGGATGAGGGAAACATTGATGGTTGATGGAGAGGCGTTGGTGATGACGATGGTGATGATCCTCCCTAAATTCCCCGTCCCGGCAGGGTACCGGAACGGAGTTTCTGATTCCAAATCGCGGCTTCTGGTGGCAGCGCAGCGGAACTCTTTCTGGAAAAACGTCGAATCCCTCGTTTTTAGGTCAAGAGGCTTCTTATAGGCGAAGAGAGAGGCCGAGGGGGTTCCTGGGCTGGCCACACCCCTCCCAGGCACGGGGTGGGACCACCCATGCGGCAGGGTGTGTGGGCCACCCAGGGCTCCCCTCCGTCTCGTACTCTAGCTCCATGGATCTTCTGGTGAAATAGGATTTTTGGCATATTTTTCGGGATTTTTCCTGATAGTTGATTTTCTGCACAAAAACTTGTAGTGACCTTGGATCAATAAGGATCCTAAGTCCCTGTGATTTACATGCTAGTCCCTGGATCAATAGCTAGCACTCACAGTCGATGAATATTATGTAAAACACAAAGTCATTATTACACGGAGAATCCAGAGTATGAATTTATTACAAATTTGCTTAGCTTTAAGCTAGCTCAAATAACAGCGGAAACATATAAAGCATCTTGAGTCCATCAACGCCCTAGGTTTGTCGAGTGTAGACTCGCGATCCCTACGCACCTTTCAATCTTCGGGTTCTGCACATAAGACGCGCATCCAACAAGTTGGGTCAATACTTTGAATGTATTGGCAAATTACACCAAGGAAGTAAAAGACTATCTCTACATGCAAGGCTAGTTTAGGCTGTAGAGTTCATTTGCTCAAAGCTAGTTTTCTTAAGTATAGAGAAGAAGAGAGAGTTTCTCTACTATGTAAACTTTTGTTTAAGTAATATATGGTTGAATGGCACACGAGGATATTACTCACCAAGTGTCCAAACAACCTAACACTTGGATATTACTCACCAAGTTCCCAACACCCTGCCAATAGCGATATGACTCACGCCTTGGGTTTTTAGAAAAGTTTAAGTTTTTGAAAGAGAGAGAGAGGAAGATCCTTCAGAGGCTCCATCCATCATATGCTCAAAGTTGTTCTGTTTCCATGAACACGGCTGATCGATCAGATTGCAATACTCTCGAGAGTTTGTGCACTTTACCCACAGTCCACGATCAAGTCCTTTCACAGACAAGACCATGGCGAGGCTTTCCCTTAGTAGCCCCTCTACCTTCTGGATCCAACCGTGCCAAGAACCTTCAAACGTTGGTACCCAGGTGAGGTTTCCCACTAAGTACGAGGCCAAGACAGAGCCCATATGTATTGTGGTTGCACTGGAAGCTTCTGAATTCTGAAACATGGCAGACTTCTTTGATTCCTGGGCGGCCGTCCTCCACCAAAATCTCACTCGTTGTTCCGACAACCATTCCGCCCAGAAGAAAACTTAGTTTTATTTTGAAGTGGATTTGAGAAGAAAAGTTTGCTCAAGAGAGCCTTTATACTTAGAAAAATTCATTGTCTTTCGAACCCCCCAATGGTACTTTACATATATATACCATAGCAAGCAATACTTAGCAAAACAGGGGTAACCTATTAGGAAGGGAAAATCCTAAGTATAGAGCTACTCATGGCATACTACAAAATCATCGCACTTGCAAAATAATACTAAGGAAAAATTCTACTAGAACATCCTACACATGCATACTACAGAATTTTGAAGATCACATGCATAGAATCAAAACTGGGACAAAAATTATGAACAAGTGGTGTAACTTGCCTTGATCCGAGCAGCACTCTACACAATAGCACTCCTCAGCGCACTCCGAACAATCTAACAAAACACAAACATAGATCTCATCACAATACGCTACAGAGATGATATGCATGCATGCAACATGGTATTTATGCAAGATTTGTTTTCTAAATTTACCAAGGTAGTATAATTGGATTGCAATTGTTTCAGGGATGTTATTAGTATTGATTTCCCACGGGTTTAACAAATTTGGGTCTTATTTCTAATTCTTGGGCTCACTAGTAGATCCAACCATCTAATTAGCCCCAAATCAAATCTAATGTTCTTAAGCAAGGTTCTATAATTTTGTTCAGTAGGTGTTGTGAAAACAAAGTCATCACAACAAGAATCAACTAAACCAGAGTTTTAATTATTTTTCTATAGATTAAACACTCTAATCTAGAGATTAAACTCTACACCGAAAACCCTACTGTAAACTTGAAATTTTATTGCATATCTGTCTTCTACATAAATTTATGAATCCAACAGTATATTATATGCTAAATTTGGCCAAGTAATTATTTTTCTATGAATTTCGCAAGTTTTAACACAAATCTACCAATTAAATCTAGCCCTAATTGAGAACGTGCCAAGTGGCAGAAACTGATTGGGCCAGCTAGGCGAAGCGGCGCGCTGTCGCGACTCGCCACGCGGCACGCTGTGATTCGCTGATACCCCTTCGCCACAGCTTCTAGTCTAAACCGAATGATCCCGATCTATCGGACAAGGGTGACGATGGCGACTTATAGGGTACGACGGCGGCGTTGGGCGGCGGTGGCATCGGTGACGATGGGCGGAGGCGATGCGGTGGCTTCCCGAGGCGGCGGTGTGGTCGACGGGTTGCGTCAGGTCCTCGCGGTCACGCTCGTGACCTCGACGATCCTCCTTGCTTCCTCGTCTGTCAGCAAGGTTCCGCCGACCTTCTCCGTCCCCAGCGGAGCTCCGGCGAGCGATTGCGGGCGCGGTACTGCGAGAGAGAAGGGGAGAGATTTGTGAGAAGAAAAAGTCGAGCGAGGGGGTGATGCGGTATGGGAGAACAACGGAGGGGGAGCTCGGAATCCACTGCCCCGAGATCGACGCATCCTTACTTCGGCGAGATCGGGGCGAGCGCAAAGTCGGTGGCCCGGCGCGAGAGTCGAAGCTAGGTTAGGGGTTTTGGGCGGCGGGGCACGGGGTTTATATGGTCGAGGATTCTTGGCGAAGGGGCCACGGATTCGTTCCGAAATCGGCCGAGATTCTCGGTCGGTTGCGGCGGACGTCGTGTTCATCCTGGATACCGACGAGGGCGATGACAGGTAGGCCCGGGCTGTCAGCGGGTGCGGCAGTGTGGGCTGGCGCTGGGCTTGCTCGTGGGCGTTGGCAGTTGGGCGTCGCGCGGGCGCGGGTGGGCTGGCGCAGCCGACCCAGCTAGGTTAGGCCGTTGCTCTTTTTTTTCCTTATTATTTTTCATTTTCTGTTTTAATAAAACTCCAATAACTTTTGCATTTCAAGTCCAAAAGTGATGAAACCAACTTCTAATTTTTTGTAAAAAGAAGGTGGTGATCATAGAATCATGGCTTATTATTTTTACATAGTTTTTAGAAGACTACAACAATATTTCTCACATAGGGAATCTTTATTAGGGTTTTTGGTAGGTTTAGATGTTAGGGTTTTGTTGCAAATTCATTTGTAGGATGCAATGATGCAAGGATGATGCATGCCACTAATAACATCCTATTATAAAAATCTGGGATGTTACAAAACTAGACATCAAGGTAATTCTGCTGAAAACATCATCAGTCTGTGTTAGTTGTATCCAAATCACACAAGTTTAGAGGAGAAACAATAGCAAAAGTGTTCAGGAAAGTAGATACGTTTTGGACGTATCAACTCCCCCCAAGATTAGCTTATTGCTTGTGCTCAAGCAATTCAGTTGAAAACTGAGTGCGATAATAGAACTTTCACGAACACATTTGCTTCATACGATGTAAATATTCTCAGCACATGAGTAGAAACTTAGACCATTCATAATAAGAGAAACCAACTCAATAATAATAAGTAACATGAAACATAAACATAAGCAACATTGCAATGCTCATAAGAAGGTATGATAGAGTGGTATCTCGCTTGCCTTTGTTTGTAGAGCACAATATAAATGCCAAGGCACCTCTAAAGATCAAGTGAATACTATAAGTAAAGATATCAGAAATACAAGCATCAAAGTCATGGCATAATTAACCAAGTTTTGAGACAAACACAAGAATGACAACTATGCTCTCAAGAAGGTGCTCATAGAATAAGTGATGACTCAACAAGGAGGTGAAAAGGGTTTTGAAAAGTTTAAAAGGCTTACAAATGCTGAAAGTAAGGTACTCACTAGCTTTGAGCTCTCATTGCCCTATCATAGGCATCTTTATATGGTTAAGGTGAAAGTGAGGCCCAATCTAAGTTATATGCTTGACAGACCATAAACTAGAAATCACATGTCCCTTGAATACTAGGGCCACACCTCATGCTACTCAACTTCAGTCACATGTAAGTTCTTGTCATTCTAAGTACATGTGTATCATAGAGAACCGCCAAAGGGGTACCCCTTTGCACATGGTACAAGAGCTATCCCATAACCAAAATGACAAGGCAAGCAGACAATGAGCATCTCAGCGATCTTTTTATTTACTATATGCATAGCTTTTTATTGAGGATGCTTCATTGATAGCTCACTATGGTGATGCTGCAAGTTTCCACCATGATTAGGCATGGCTTAGGCTAGCGGCCCAGGCGTTTCTCTAATACATATATATAACTCCATGGACTCACAAGCTCCCCTTTTATTTCACACCGACGACATCCGTAAACAAAAGAGCATGATATCAACTGAGTACAAAGTACAAGTGCAATGTTGAAAATGTTCCCCATGACAACATGGTTCTGCTAATTCTAACGTATAAGTGCAAGCATATACAACATATATGACACAATGGTTCAAGTTTATTAGGGGCAAAGAATATAAAGTGTGTCATCAAGTTTGTGAGGGCTTTAATCACTAAGTTTTCACATAACAAAATAGTTTTTAATTGGAAGATAGCTGAAAATAAGAATATACTTGGAATGGTGTAACACACCATGCATAGGAATTTACAGTGGACACTTTGGAATAACTTGGTTTCTTGGGAGTTGAAAGCATGAGTAGATCTTAGTCATACAAGTGGAGGCTAGCAAAAGACTGGGAGCAACCAACTAAGAGAGAAATAATGGCCATAATCATGAGAGCAACAAAACATTACTAATCAAAGCATAGAGTGGTACTATAAGTCAAGGACTAGATGATCATAGAGGCTATGGTGACTTGTTCATAGTCATAACATGGTGTGAGCATGTGCCAAGTCAACCCAAACAAAACATCAAAGGAGAATACCAAAATACTATGCTTTTACATGCTAAAACAACGCATAATTTCTTCAAGGCACACTAAGCAATCCCAATTGTTTGGAACAAGACATGCTACAGCAATAATCACTAAGAATAAGGTTAAAACAACACCTAGCATGTCATGCTAAAGTCTAAGTCACAGTTAATGCAAGCTCCTCTTGCACTTTCAAGCAGGAACTTCGTACTCCTTTCCAACACCAAGCAACTTATTTGCAAACAACACAGCGAGAACGGCGGTCCAAACTACTTTATTCAAGCAAACTAAACAACTAAGCAAACCAAACTAAAACTAAGACGCTCCAAGAACAACACAACTTGTGCATGAAACAATAAAAACGCAGTGTCTAGACAGACCTAAGCTTTTTATTGATGAAGAAGGGGATGCCTTGGGCATCCCCAAGCTTTGACGCTTGTACCTATTGGATATTTCTTGGGGTGACACCGGGGTGGCATCCCCAAGATTGAGCTTTTATCAATTCTTTATCTCATTACATTATTCTCTCTCTACACCTGAAATTTTTCCTTCATACAGAACTTCACACAATCTTTATTAGCAACATTAGTGTATTCAAAAGATAATAGACCTTTAGGCAAAGCTTTGGGACATCAAGAATTTTCACTAAAAGCACAAGCTACAGTAGCAACTCCTTCAAAAAGTTCAATTCACCTAAATAAAAATCAAAAAGGAATCAATAAGAAGCAAATGCAAATAATGGCAGAAATCTGTCAAAACAGACCAGCAGGTAGGAACCGATTTTTTCAAAAATCTTATGTTGCTCAAATTAAAAAGTGTTGAACTAATGAAAGTTATCTAACATACTGGGGGATTTATCCGTAAATTTTCCGCTCAATACGAGTTACAGAGACTCCTCACGAATTTTTATGGTGGAGGACATAAATCTGTTTTGAGACAGCAACTCCCCAAATCTTACTTCCTTCTCATTAGAAGTTATTCTTAGCACAAAAAGCAAACAAAAAGGATAAGGAGAGGTCATTACTGAAGTAATAGCTTCCAAGACTGAAGAAAACTCTTGGGTTATCTCCCAACAAGTACTTTTCTTTAACGCCTTTAAGTTAGGCACAAGAAGCAAGAAAAATCGAGTATTTTCAAATGAAGAAGCATTAACATCAAACTTTGCTTTCAAAGGAGGAGCAAAAAGCAACTTCTATCTCCTCATTGAGAAGTGTTCAATACCTTTCTTGAATAGAAAATGATATTTAATGGTGCATTCTTTCATATCAATGATGGCACCAACAGTTCTAAGAAAAAGTCTTCCCAAAGTAATAGGATAAGAAGCATTGTATTCAACATCCAAAACATAGAAATCCACAGGGACATAAGCATTGTTAACCATAATGAGAACATCATTAATACTCCCCATGAGTTTCTTTTTAGCATTATCATTGAGTGGGACATCCAAATAGCAATCTTCCAAAGGTGGCAAATCAAGCATTTCATAAATCTTACTAGGCATAATAGAAACACTGGAACCAAGATCACATGAAGCTTTGAGATCAAAGTCGTTCACTTGCATATTAATAATGGGTTCCCAACTATCTTCTACTTTCCTAGAAATAGAAGCTTTGTGTTTTAGCTTCTCTTCCTTAAGTTTCACAAGAGCATCTGTAATGTGTTTAGTGAAAGCAACATGCATATCACTAGCATCAGGACTTCTAGCAAGCTTTTGCAGGAACATAATCACTTCAGAAATATTGCAACCATCTATATCAAAATCAAACTTAGCATCACTAGTAGTATTCTCAATAGGCTTAGGCATTGTAGGAGGAGGAATAGGGACTTCTTGTGGTTTAGTGGTATCCATTCTAGTGATGGTGCACACACTATTGTTTCTATCAATTTTAGCTCCCCTTTCCCACTTAGCATGAAGTTGAGCTAATAGTCTAACATTTTCATCAATAGTAACTTGTATGGCATGAGTAGCAGCAAAGGTACTTTCCATGGTTTCAGGTTTAGCAGCCATTTTATTAATCAAGGAGGACTGTGCTTCAGACAAAGAGGATATATTTTTCTCAGCACTCAATTTTTTTGATTGTAAACTAGGAATTTCTCTATTCAGGTTCTCAAGCTGATGACTAATATTCTTCAAGATAACAGATTGTTCTTCCATAGTTTTAGTGAATATCTTGTTTTGCTCATATTGCATTCGCATAAAGTTTTTAGTGTACCTTTCAACTTCTAGAATCCTATCTTCACTAGGCATTCTAGATCTACCAGGATAAGCATTTCCATTATTAGGTGGGTAAGGCCTATAATTACCATAAGTATTGTTGCCAAAATTGTTGTTTCTAATGAAGTTCGCATCAAATTGCTCTTCGTGAGCAACCAAAGAGGCTAAGGGAACACTATTAGGATCTAGAGGAGCTTTCCCATTAAACAACATGGCCATAATAACATCAATCTTATCACTCAAAGAGGAGGTTTCTTCAACAGAATTTACCTTCTTACCATGTGGAGCTCTCTCAGTGTGCCATTCAGAGTAGTTAACCATCATATTGTCAAGGAGATTTGTTGCAGCACCCAAAGTGAGGCCTATAAAGGTACCTCCAGCAGCTGAATCTAACAGGTTTCTTGAAGAGAAGTTCAAACCTGCATAAAAAGTCTGGATAATCATCCAAGCAGTGAGTCCATGAGTGGGACAATTCTTAACCAAAGACTTCATTCTTTCCCAAGATTGAGCAACATGTTCATTATCAAGTTTTTAAATTTCATAATGTCACTTCTCATAGATATAATCTTAGCGGGAGGATAATACTTTCCAATAAAAGCATCTTTGCACTTAGTCTAAGAATCGATACTATTTCTAGGCAAGGATAGCAACCATTCTTTAGCTTTTCCTCTCAAGGAGAAAGGAAACAGCTTGAGCTTAATAATATCTCCATCTACATCCTTATACTTTTGCATCTCACAAAGTTCAACAAAGTTATTGAGATGGGCAGCAGCATCATCGGAACTAGCACCAGAAAATCGCTCTCTCATCACAAGATTCAACAAAGCAGGCTTAATTTCATAAAAGGTAGCATCAGGAGCAGGTGGAGCAACAGGAGTGCTAAGGAAATCATTGTTGTTTGTGCTAGTGAAGTCACACAACTTGGTGTTCTCAGCAGAGTTCATTTTGGCAAAAGTGGAGCAAGCAAAAAAACAACAGCAGTAGCAGAGCAGGAACTATTTTTTTGTGTTTTTGATAAGAGAAAGCAAACCAAATTAGACTATTTTTTGAGTTTTTGAAGAGAGGTAGACAAAACCAGGCAAAAGAAAACAAGCAAACTAAAAACAAAGTAAAGATAAAGGAAATGGAGGACTCCCCTTGTGAAGACGTCCTTAGCCTCCCCGGCAACGGCGCCAGAAAGACTTGATGCAACGCTGAGTTGATGTAGGATCGCTTCGTTGGGAATCCCAAGAGCAAGGTGTGAAGCAGCACAACAACAAGTTTTACCTCAGTAATGAACCGAGGTTATCGAACCAGTAGGAGGAAGGAAACGTCACACAGGTGTTGTAAGTAACACGGAGACCTGCACAACACAAACTCAAGACTTTGCCTCAACGAATCAGTGAGGTTGTCAAGCTCACCGGTTTGCTGTAACAAAGGATTAAACGTATGGTGTGGAAGGTCATGGTTTGCAGCAAGTAAACAAGTAACAATGGAAGATGTATCAATGGTAAAGATTGGACCGGGGTCTTTAGTTCACTATAGGTGCTCTCCTTAGATAAACAATATGCATGAAGGGTAAACAAATTATAGGCGGGCAATTGACAGGAACTGAGCAAGACATAATAATGCAATACCAGACAAAAAGATCCTATGAGATTCGATTGGGAAATACAACAATATACATAGACCGCCATCCAACTGCATCTATGACTAGAAGTCCACCTTCAGGTTATCATCCGACCCCCTCCAGTATTAAGTTCCAAGCAACAAACAACTTCTTTAAGCAAAGTGTGTAAGGTAAACAATCCACTTGTTCCATGAACAAGAGACCGTTGTTTTCTCCCTAGTGGCAACAGCACATCTACAACCGAAGAGATTTCTGTCACTTCCCTTGGAAACTAGAGGCATGAACCCACTATCGAGCATAAATACTACCTCTTGGAGTCACTAGCAACTACTTGGCCAAGATAGCTACTAACAACGGAGAGCATGCAAGATCACAAACAACACAGACATGATAGTATCAAATAGACAAAACCATTAATCAATCTGACATAGTAATCTCAATATCCATCGGATCCCCGCAAACACAACATGCATGATTATAAATAGATTAGATCTTGGTCATGGACGGAGCTCACAAGATCTATACATGAAAGCACGAGGAGGAGATACAACCATCTAGCTACTACATGGACCCATAGTACAAGGTGGAACTACTCACGCATCATACCGGAGAAGAAGGCCTCCGGAATGATCTCCCCTCCGGCAGGGTGCCGGGAAGAAATTTAGATCCCCCCGATCTAGGGACGACGGTGGCGGCGGTTACAGAAGGTTTCGTGGAGTTTTGATCGGGTGCCTAGGGTTTTTGCATCGGGGGCTTCTTATAGGCGAAGAGGCAAGACTGGGAGGCGGCCAGGGGCCCCATACCCTGCCCAGGCGCGGGGTGGGACCACCTGCGCCTAGGGGGTGTGGCGGCCCTGGTTCGCCTCTTCGTCTGCCCTCTGGACTTCGTGACGCCCACGGTAAAATATTGACTTTGGCTTTTGTCCCGTCCAATTCTGAGAATATTGATTTTCTGCCTTTCTGGAACCAAAAACAGAAGAAAATAGGCAACTAGCACTCTGGCAACTTGTTAATAGGTTAGTTCTTGAAAAAATATAAAAACACCTCAAAGTGTGGACAAAGCAAAGAAAGTAGATAGTAAACAAGCATGGAGCATCAAAAATTATAGATACGTTTCCGACGTATCAGAAGACACCTTCCTCACGATGAACTTTCATTGGCTTAGGTACCATCAAATCATATTTATTCAGTGGGTATG
Source organism: Avena sativa (assembly GCA_916181665.1). Classification (NCBI taxonomy): domain Eukaryota; kingdom Viridiplantae; phylum Streptophyta; class Magnoliopsida; order Poales; family Poaceae; genus Avena; species Avena sativa. Next base: position 363,686,958 of record OV702297.1, on the reverse strand, counting down.
CACTCATCTTCCTTTCTGAAATTTTTAGACAAACATTAAACCAGGTGATTTCCAAGTTGATAAATGATGAGGAACTACTATAGGAACTTGCTAGAGGGCTACACATGCATCAAAATGAAATCTCTAAGCATAGAACAAGCATGCAAGCTCACACAACCTGACACCTATAGCAGCAAAATACTCAAGATACAATTTATCAATCACAAATCTAATTGGACAAACGGAGGAGGCACATACCAAGGAGCAATCCCTCCAAAAATCAACAGCAAAGATGGTTTGAGCAAGGAGATCGAAAATCAGGAGAAAGAACAACAGGAACTCAAGCTTGAGAAAGTTTTCTGGTGTTTTCGGGAGAGAGAAAGAATATGGCTGGGAGGAGGCACTTTGGAGGGCTAAAGGTGGGCCACACCCCTGCCAGGCGCCACCTGGGGGCTGGCCACGCCGCCCAGGGGTGTGCTGGCCTGGGGTGGCCCCTGGGTCACTCCAGGTGTCCCTGTGCCCTGTTTTCGAGGAAAAATCTATTTTGAATTTTCTAGGATTTTTCGGTAAACTTTATTTTTGGCCAATTTTCAGGGTATGAAAATTGATTTTCTCGCAAAAAAGATTTTTTTAGAAGAAGCAAAAGCAAACCAAAACCAAACTACAGAGGATCTAAGACACTCTAAGAAGCAAACACCTAGCAAAACCAAAACTAGCAAGAGAAAGGGCAAAGACTAGGAAGGAGAAAAGTAAAAGAAATCAAGAATAACCACAGTGAAAACATTGTTTTGTCCACTAAAATCCTTTTGTTAACAAGGTTGATCAAGTCTTGTTACCAAAACAATCTTATATGAAACAAAACTTTGCATTCCACAAGGTGATTATGTTACCTCAAACTTGATACCAATGGTCCCAATCATAATAGTTTCAAAATTTTCTTGTGGAATGGGACAATATATTTCTCCAACCTTCATGCTCTCAATATTTTCAATGGAATTTAGGCAATAGATCTTAGCAACCTTCTTGGGGAAATAGACAGTATGCTCTTTGTCATTAATATTAAAAGTTACCTTTCCTTGATTATAATTGATGACAACACCTGCAGTGTTAAGAAAGGGTCTCCCAAGAATAATAGACATATTATCATCTTTAGGCATTTCAAGCACAACAAAATCAGTCAAAACCAAGCAATTATGAGCCACTTGAACAGGAACATCCTCACATATACCAACAGGGATAGAAGTTGACTTATCATCCATTTGCAAAGATATATCGGTTGGTATCAACTTTTCTAGCTGGAGTCTCTTGTAAACAGAAAAAGGCATACCACTAACTCCTGCTCCCAAATCACATAAAGCAGTTCTAACATAATTATTCTTAATAGAGCAAGGAATAGTAGGTATACCTGGGTCACCAAGTTTCTTTGGAACCTTACCATTGAAGGAATAATTAGCAAGCAAAGTAGAAATTTCCTCATTAGGAATCTTCCTTTTATTAGAGACAATATCCTTCATATACTTTGAATGAGGCAACTTAATAGCATCAGTCAAAGGAATTTGCAAAAAAAAGGCTTCATCCACTCAAAAAACTTGTTGTAGTGTTCTTCCTCCTTTGACTTGTGTTTCTTACCTGGAAAAGGCATAGGTTTCTGCACCCAAGGTTCTCTTTCACTACCATGTTTATTAGCAATAAAATATTCCTTAGTGTACCTAGTGTTCTTAGTGTGCTTCTCAGGTTCTTCCTCAACTTCCTCCTTATCAGGAGCATCATTTTTATCATTACCACTCTCAGTTTCAGCATCAGAGACATATATACTATTAGGATCTACAGCAGGTTCAAGTGGCTCCTCAACTATTTTATATTTCTTTTTCTTTCTCTTACGAGGACTACCACTACTTTCACCTCGTTGAGAATCTTGCTCAATTCTTTTAGGGTGTCCTTCAGGATATAAAGGATCTTGAGTAGCTATACCACTCCTAGTTCTAATTCCATAAGCATGTTTATCTCATGAGGCATTAACTAGCATATCTTTTTATACCTTAGCAAGTTGATCAATTTGAGTTTGAACCATTTGAAAGTTCTTACAAAGCATTTTAATATCATTAGAAGTTCTTTCCACAATATCTTTCAACTCATTAATAGCTCTAGAGTTTTCCAATAAATGATTCTAAACTTGTTTATTGAAATTACCTTGTTTAACAATAAATGTGTCAAGTTCCTATAAGCATTTATCAGGAGGCTTACCATAGGGAATATCACCTTCATCAAAGTGGAGAGGGTGTACCTCAATAGTATATGAGTGGAGAATTGGCTTACATAATTCTTCTATAGGAGGTAGATTCTTCACATCTTCAGCTCTAATACCTTTCTCCTTTAGACATTTCTTAGCTTCTTTCATCACTTCATCATTTAATGCAATAACTCCCCTCTTCTTTGGTGTTGGTGTTGGAACTGGTTCATGCACAACTGGTTCAGGAGTAATAGGCTCAGGAGTATTTAGCTCAGTTGAAGCCCAATCATCATAATTCTTGCTTATTTTATCCATTAATTCTTCAGCATCTGTAGGAGTTCTTTTCATGAAAACACAATGAGCAAAACTATCTAGGTATGTCCTAGAATCATCAGTTAGTTCATTATAATAAATATCAAGAAGCTCATTTTTAGGTAATGGACATCCAAGATGTGCATGAATCAAGGCACAAAACCTTGTCCATGACTCAGGCAATTTCTCTTCTTTTCCCTGTTTAAAATCAAAAAGTCTCTGCAAAGCAGCATGTCTAGCACTGGGAGGAAAATATTTCTGGAAGAAAGAAGCAATCAAGCAATCAGGGCTATCAATGGAACCAGGAGGTAATCTATTAAACCAAGCCTTAGCTTATCCTTTTAGTGAAAAATGGAAGATCTTAGTAACAAAATACTTGCACATCTTAAAATCATCAGAGAATAAAGCACTCATAGTGTAAAGCTCATTCATATGAGCTACAACACTCTCAATTTCAGTCCCACAAAAAGGTTCTTTCTCAACAATGTCTAAACAAGATAAATCAAGAGAGAAATCATAATCTTTATCTTTGATATCTATGGGAGAGGTGGCAAACTTAGGATCAGAGGACAGTTTAGGAACAATGATACGTCTTGCAAGGAGACTCTTAATAGCACTAGCACCATGTGTGTTTCGGCACTCTTCAACAAATTAATCAGTAAACTCAATGTAGCCATCATTAATATCATAACTCTCTCTAGACTCAGGTGAGCTAACAGGTGTAACAGTGTCTTCACTAGGAGTTTCAGTATTTCCTAGACCAGCCATAGTAGCATCTAGGAAAGGACCCAATGAACCACTTGCATCAAGCATAGTAGAAGTAACATCATGAGTATCAAAAGCAGTTTCAGATTCAACAGTAGTAGCAGTGTGTGTAGCATGAGCATGTGGTGGTGGTGTGACAAGCTTACTTATAATAGACGGTGAATCAAGAGCAGTAAAGGTGTTTAGGATTGTACCTCTTCTTGTAGTGGATGGTCAAATAGGTAACTTCCCATCACGATACTTCACCATGATGAAAGCAGTAGCAGTGAACAATAATAGATCCAAGTGAACTTACAAATAAAGCTATGCTCCCCGACAATGGCGCCAGAAAATAGTCTTGATGACCCACAAGTATAGGGGATCGCAACAGTCTTCGAGGGTAGTATTACCCAATTTATTGATTCGACACAAGGGGAGCCAAAAAATACCTTCAAGCCTTAACAACTCAGTTGTCAATTCAGCTGCAGCTGGAAATAGTTTTGCTCACAAAAGTTTATCAGTAGCAACAGTTTGTAGTAGCAACAGCAAAGCAATAGCAGCAGTAAAACAGGAGCAACAGTAACTGTGGTAGCAAACAGTAGGATATGAGCGCGGTAGGCATAGGGATGGATGGACGGGCGTTGCATGGACGAGTCTAAACATGTAACTTCAAGATCTAGGGCAATTGCAGATAAATAAGAATTAAGCATCCAAGTAATAAACAATCATAGACATGTGCTCCATATATAGTCATGCATGCTCGCAATGAGAACTTGCACAACACCTTTTGTCCTTCCAGCCCGTGGCAGCGAGGCCTCAAGGGAACTACTGGCAATTAAGGTGCTCCTTTTAATAGAGCACCGGAGCAAAGCATTAACACTCCATGAACACATGTGATCCTCACATCACAGCCATCCCCTCCGGTTGTCCCAATTTTTGTCACTCCGGAGCCTTTGGATCCAGACAATGATATGTGTACACAACTTGCAAATAAGATCACCAACAATAATATCATAATGATTCAATAATAAGTTCAGATCTGAGATCATGGCACTCAGGCCCTAGTGACAAGCATTAAGCACAACAAGTTGCAACAAAGTCAAATAGCACGAATAGAGATACTAGGCACCATGCCCTAACAATCTTATTCGACTACATGATAGAACTCATCCAATCCATACCATCCCCATAGCCTACTAATATGTCAGAAATGTATCTATAATTTTTTATGCTCCATGCTTGTTTAGTATCTACTTTGATTTGCTTTGTCTACACTTTGAGGTGCTTTTTACATGTTTTCTGGTACTAACCTATTAACAAGTTGCCATAGTGCCAATTGTTTGTTTTCTGCTATTTTTGGTTCCAGAAAATCTAGTAAGGAAATATTCTCGGAATTGGACGGGACAAACGTCAAAGTCAATAACTTTCTGTGGGGAACAAGAAGTCTAGAGGAGAGACAAAGAGGCGTTCCAGGGCGCCAAGACCCCCCTAGGCACGGGTGGGCCTTGCCCCGTGCCTAGGTAGGGTGTGGGGGCCCTGGCCACCGCCTCAGCGTCCCCCTTTGCCTATAAGAAGCCCCCGATGCAGAAACCCTAAGTACACGATCAGTATTCCACGAAACCTTCTATAGCCGTCGCCACCGTCGTCCCTAGATCGGGGGGGATCTGAAGTTCTTCCTAGCACCCTACCAAAGGGGATGTCATCTCGAAGGCATTCTCTCTGGTATGATGCGTGAGTAGTTCTACCTTGGAGTATGGGTCCATGTAGTAGCTAGATGGTTGTATCTCCTCCTTGTGCTTTCATGTATAGATCTTGTGAACTCCGTTCATGATCAAGATCTAATATATTTGTAATCCTGCATGTTGTGTTTGTAGATATATGGGTTTTTAGATCATGAAAAGCATGCTTTATGTGATAGATATATTGCTGAGTTTATTCATGAGGCTACTGAAAATTATTATAAGAGAGGAAAATATGGTTGTAGAAGTTTTCATGGTACTAAAACACCTCTCTATGTGCTGAAAGTTTTGAAGTTGCTCTTGTTTCATCTTCATATGCCTATCACTTTGTTCTTTGTGAATTTATTTGCATACAATATTCCTATGCATAGGAAGTGGGTTAGACTTAAATGTGTTTTGAATTTGCTTCTTGATGCTCTTTTTTACTTCAATTCATAATTCTTATGTGAGCATCTTCTCAAGCTATCAAGCCTAACTTAAAGGCGTTAAAGAAAAGTACTTGTTGGGAGATAACCCAAGAGTTTCCTTGAGTCTTGTAAGTTATTACTTTAGTAATAACATCTCCTTAACCTTTTTGTTTGCTTTTTGTGCCAAGAATGACCTCTAATGAGAGGGAAGTAAGATTTGGGGAGTTGTTGTCCCGAAACAGATTTCTGTCCTCCATCATAGAAATTTGTGAGGAGTCTCTGTAACTCGGATTGAGCTCAAAATTTACGAATAAATCCCCCAGTATGTAAGCTAACTTTCGTTAGTTAAACACTTTTTGATTTGAGAAACAAAAGATGTTCGAAAAAATCGGTTTCTACCTGCTGGTCTGTTTTGACAGATTTCTGCCATTATTTGCATTTGCTTCTTATTGATTCCTTTTTGATTTCTCTTTAGGTGAATTGAACTTTTTGAAGAAGTTGCTACAATAGCTTGTGCTTTTAGTGAAAAATATTGATGTTCCAAAGATTTTCCTAAAGGTATATTATCTTTTGAATACACTAATGTTTTCGTTTAGTTTGCTTAGTTTGTTTAGTTTGCTTGAGTAGTTTGGACCCCCGTTTTCGTTGTGTTGTTTTGCAAATAAGTTGCTTGGTGTTGGAAAGGAGTAGTAAGTTCTTGCTTGAAAGTGAAAGAGGAGCTTGCATTGACTGTGACTTAGACTTTAGCATGACATGCTAGGTGTTGTTTTGACCTTATGCTTAGTGATTATTGTTGTAGCATGTCTTGTTCCAAGAAATTGGGATTGCTTAGTGTGCCTTGAAAAAATTATGCGTTGTTTTAGCATGCAAAAGCATAGTATTGTGGTTTTCTCCTTTGATGCTTTGCTTGGGTTGACTTGGCACATGCTTACACCGTGTTATGACTATCACAAGTCACCATTTGCCTCTATGATCATTTAGTCCTTGACTTGTAGTACCACTCTATGCTTTGATTAGTAATGCTTTGTTGCTCTGCATGATTATGGCCATTATGCTCTCTTATTTGGTTGCTCCCAGTCTTTTGCTAGCCTCCACTTGTATGAGTAAGCTCTACTCATGCTTCCAACTCCCAAGAAACCAAGTTATTCCAAAGTGTCCACTATAAATTCCTATCCATGGTGTGTTACACCATTCCAAGTATATCCTTGTTTTCAACTATCTTCCAATTAAAAACTATTTTGTTATGTGAAAACTTAGTGATTAAAGCTCTCACGAACTTGATGGCACATTTTATATTCTTTGCCCCTAATAAACTTGAACCATTGTGTCATCTATGTTGTATATGCTTGCACTTATACGTTGGAATTAGTAGAACCGTGCTGCCATGCGGAACGTTTTCAACATTGCACTTGTACTTTGTACTCAGTTGATATCATGCTCTTTTGTCTATGGATGTCACCGGTGTGAAATAAAAAGGGAACTTGTAAGTCCATGGAGTTTGTATCCTGTGTTAGAGAAACGTCTGGGCCGCTAGCCTAATCCATGCCTAATCATGGTGGAAACTTGCAGCATCACCATAGTGAGCTATCTATGAAGCATCCTCAATAAAAAGCTATGCATATGGTAAATAAAAAGATTGCTGAGATGTTCATTGTCTGCTTGCCTTGTCATTTTGGTTATGGAAAAACTCCTATACCATGTGCAAGGGGTATCTCGTTGGCGGTTCTCAATGATATGCAATTACTTACAATGACAAGAACTTACAGGTGACTGAAGTTGAGTAGCATGAGGTGTGGCCCTCGTATTCAAGGGACTTGAGATTGCCAACTTATACTTCGTCAAGCATATACTCCATCTTTGTTCACTTTATCCTTAATCACTTCAAGATGCTTATGATAGGGGCAATGAGGGTTGAAATCTAACAAGTACCATAATTTTTGGAAGCTCTTTTTGAAACTTGAAATCACTGCTTCCTTTATAAAACGCTTTTCTTCCACCACTATTGAGTCTTCACCTTCTACCTTTAGGCACCATTAAGAGAGCATAGTTGTCATTCTGTGTGCAGTGTTCTAAAGCTTATTGATTGATGCATATTGTGATATTACTTGTTCTTGTGATATTTGTTTCTAGTCACCCTTGGGAACTTTGAAGGTGTCCTATGCATCTATTTGCTACTCTATGAGGGACAAGTTGAATGCCACTATGCTATGTTTTTTGTATGTGAAACAAATAAACGTTTTTCAATGAATGTTATTCATGATCTTTGTTTGTAGCCTTTCATGTTGCATGCACAATTACTTTGTCCTATTGTTAGAACTCCATCTTTCATGCACATGTTTAGAGTTCTTTCATCCCAGCTTTCAATGCTTGCAAATGGTTAGATCTTTATTGTGAGGGTGCATGTGATATGTTGGAAATGTATCTATAATTTTTTATGCTCCACGCTTCTTTAGTATCTACTTTGCTTTACTTGTCTACAATTTGAGGTGCTTTTTACATGTTTTCTGGTACTAACCTACTAACAAGTTGCAAAAGTGCCAAATGCCTGTTTTCTGTTGTTTCTGGTTTCAGAAAAGTTAGTAAAGAAATATTCTCGGAATTGGACGGGACAAACGTCAAAGTCAATTACTTTCCGTGGGGAACAAGAAGTCCAGAGGGGAGCCGGAGAGGCCGGCCAGGGGGGCCAGACCAACCCTAGGCGCGGCCACAGGTGGGCCCACGCCTGGCTAGGGTTTGGGGCCCCTGGCCGCCTCCTCGGCCTCCCCCTTCGCCTATAATAAGCCCCCGATGCAGAAACCCTAAGCATCCGATCAAATCTCCACAAAACTATTTGTAGCCGTCGCCACCATCGTCCCTAGATCAGGGGGATCTGAAGTTCTTCCCGGCACCCTGCCGGAGGGGAGATCATCCCGGAGGCCTTCTCTCCGGTATGATGCGTGAGTAGTTCCACCTTGGACTATGGGTCCATGTAGTAGCTAGATGGTTGTATCTCCTCCTTTGTGCTTTCATGTATAGATCTTGTGAGCTCCGTTCATGATCAAGATCTAATCTATTTGTAATCATGCATGTTGTGTTTGCGGGCATCCGATGGATATTGAGATTATTATGTTCTTCCCGGCACCCTGCCGGAGGGGAGATCATCCCGGAGGCCTTCTCTCCGGTATGATGCGTGAGTAGTTCCACCTTGGACTATGGGTCCATGTAGTAGCTAGATGGTTGTATCTCCTCCTTTGTGCTTTCATGTATAGATCTTGTGAGCTCCGTTCATGATCAAGATCTAATCTATTTGTAATCATGCATGTTGTGTTTGCGGGCATCCGATGGATATTGAGATTATTATGTTGGTTTGATTAATGGTTTTGTATTTATGATTCTATCATGTCTGTGTTGTTTGTGATCTTGCATGCTCTCCGTTGTTAGTAGCTATCTTAGCCAAGTAGTTGTTAGTGACTCCAAGAGGGGGTATTTATGCTCGATAGTGGGTTCATGCTTCTAGTTTCCAAGGGAAGTGACAGAAATCTCTTCGGTTGTAGATGTGATGTTGCCACTAGGGAGAAAACAACAGTCTCTTGTTCATGGAACATGTGGACTGTTTACCTTACACACTTTGCTTAAAGCAGTTGTCTGTTGCTTGCAACTTAATACTGGAGGGGGTTCGGATGATAACCTGAAGGTGGACTTCTAGTCATAGATGCAGTTGGATGGTGGTCTATGTATCATGTTGTATTGCCCAATAGAATCTCATAGGATCTTTCTGACTAGTAGTTGCATTGTTATGCCTTGCTCAGTTCCTGTCAATTGCCCTGCTGTAATTTGTTTACCCTTCATGTCATGTTGTTTATGTAACGAGAGCGCCTCTGGTGAACTATGGACCCCGGTCCAATCTTTACCATTGATACATCTTCCACGGTTACTTGTTTACTTGTTGCAAACCATTGCCTTCCACACCATATGTTTAATCCTTTGTTACAACAACCGGTGAGATTGACAACCTCACTGTTAGTTGGGGCAAAGTCTTGAGTTTGTGTTGTGCAGGTATCCGCGTTGCTTGCAACACCTGTGTGACATTTCCTTCCTCCTACTGGTTCGATAACCTCGGTTTCTTACCGAGGGAAAACTTGATGCTGTACTGCTTCATACATTGCTCTTAGGATTCCCAACAGGATCACATAAGCTGTGCAAGCCATTACGCTTTTATGGCGCCGTTGCCGGGGAGGCTAAGGACGTCTTCACTAGGGGAGTCCTTCACTTCCTTTCTCTTTACTTTGTTTTTAGTTTGCTTTGTTTATTTTGCTTGGTTTTGTTTGCCTCATTTAACCCCCCCCCCCAAAAATAGTTTAGTTTGGTTTGCTTTCTCTTATCAAAAACACAAAAAAATTAGTCCCTCTCTAGTTGCTGGTCTGTTATTGCCTTGCTTGGTCATGCTTTCTATCAATGGATGGTTTCTTTGAAACTAGTTCTTATTAGCAAGGTGGGTTCACGGAAGAACAAAAGTATTATTATAAGGAACACCGTTTGTCACAAAAAGGGAAACACTTATGGGAACAAATTGATAGGTTAAATACTATTGCTAGAGACGTGTGCTCTACTTATAATGTTACTTATTGCTTTGATAAAGCTTGTTGCTGCACGAGGTATAAACATCTACCCTTTCAATGTGAGTATAATGATAATGTTACCATATATTCTTATGTTAAGGGAAATTATGACTTTTATGATGTGGAAAACATTGAAGAATTTATTGCTTTCAAGGGTGCATTTGAAATTGCTAGTTTGCTTGAAAATACTGATGATGCACCTTATGAAAATGAGGTTTATGAGATACTTAAATTCCGCTTTGATAATTACAAGGATGCAAATGGCTATATTCTTGAATATTTTAATAGATGCTTTCCATAAATGGAAGAGACTAATGCCTTGCAGGAGCCTATGGAAGAAGAAATTGTTGAAACTGAAAGCTCATTAGATGAAAAACAGGAGGAGAGTGATGAACAAAAGGAGGAAGAATGAATCTACCCATGCCGACCTTCTAATGAGAGTAACTCTTTACCTCTTATATTATTTGATTTCCCCCCATGCTTATCAAAGGAGGATGAATGTTATGTTCCTGTGGATCCTTTTAAAATATCTACTTTGGGTAAAACCTGTGAAGGTTTTAATCCCACTATTTTTGAGCTTAATAGAAATTATGTGTTTGTAGATCATGAAAAGCATGCTTTATGTGATAGCTATACTGTTGAGTTTATTCATGATGCTAATGAAAATTATTATGATAGAGGAAAGTATGGTTGTAGAATTTTTCATGGTACTGAAACACCTCTCTATGTTCGAAAAGTTTTGAAGTTACTCTTGTTTTATCTTCCTATGCATGCCACTCTGTTCTTTGAGAATTTATTTTCTTACATGATTCTTATGCATAGGAAGTGGGTTAGACTTAAATGTGTTTTGAATTTTCTTCTTGATGCTCTCTTTGACTTCAATTCATAATTCTTATATGAGCATCTTCTCAAGCTATCAAGCCTAACTTAAAGACGTTAAAGAAAAGTACTTGTTGGGAGATAACCCAAGAGTTTCCTTGAGACTTAGAAGTTATTACTTCAGTAATGACCTCTCCTTATCTTTTTTGTTTGCTTTTTCTGCCAAGAATGACCTCTAATGAGAGGGAAGTAAGATTTGGGGAGTTGCCGTCCCGGAACAGATTTCTGTCCTCCACCAAAAAAATCGTGAGGAGTCTCTGTAACTCGGATTGATCTAAAAATTTACGAATAAATCCCTCAGTATGTTAGATAACTTTCGTTAGTTCAACACGTTTTTATTTGAGAAACAGAAGATGTTCGAAAAAATCGGTTTCTACCTGCTGGTCTGTTTTGACAGATTTCTGCCATTATTTGCATTTGCTTCTTATTGATTCCTTTTTGAGTTCTCTTTAGGTGAATTGAGCTTTTTGAAGGAGTTACTACAGTAGCTTGTGTTTTTAGTGATAAGTCTTGCTATTTCAAAGCTTTGCCAGAGGTCTAATATCTTTTGAATACACTAATGTTGCTAATGAAGATTGTGTGGAGTTTTGTATGAAGGAAAAAATCAGGTGTGGAGAGAGAATGATGCAATGAGATGAAGAATGGACAAAATCTCAAGCTTGGGGATTCCACCATGGTGTCACCACAAGAAATATCCAAGAGGTACAAGCGTCAAAGCTTGGGGATGCCCAAGGCATCCCCTTCTTCATCAATAAAAAGCTCAGGTCTGTTTATACACTTCGTTTTTATTGTTTCATGCACAGTTGTGTTGTTTTTGGAGCGTCTTAGTTTTATTTTGCTTTGCTTAGGTTGTTTAGTTTGCTTGAATAAAGTAGTTTGGATCCCTGTTCTCGCTGTGTTGTTTTGCAAATAAGTTGCTTGGTGTTGGAAAGGAGTAGTAGGTTCTTGCTTGTAAGTGCAAGAGGAGCTTGCATTGACTGTGACTTAGACTTTAGCATGGCATGATAGGTGTTGCTTTAGCATTATTCTTAGTGATTATTGTTGTAGCATATCTTGTTCCAAGCAATTGGGATTGCTTAGTGTGCCTTGAAGAAATTATGCGTCGTTTTAGCATGCAAAAGCATAGTATTGTGGTATTCTCCTTCGATCCTTTGCTTGGGTTGACTTGGCACATGATCACACCATGTGATGAATATGACAAGTCACCATTAGCCTCTATGATAATTTAGTCCTTGACTTTTAGTACCACTCTTTGCTTTGATTAGTATGCTCTGTTGCACTGCATGATTATGGCCATTATTGCTGTATTAGTTGGTTGCTCCCAGTCTTTTGATAGCCTCCACTTGTATGAGTAAGCTCTACTCATGCCTCCAACTCCCAAGAAACAGGGTTATTCCAAAGTGTCCACTATAAACTCATATGCATGGTGTGTTACACCATTCCAAGTATATTCTTGTTTTCAACTATCTTCCAATTAAAAACTATTTTGTTATGTGAAAATTTAGTGATTAAAGCCCTCACGAACTTGATGACACACTTTATATTCTTTGCCCCTAATAAACTTGAACCATTGTGACAACTTTGTTGTATATGCTTGCACTTATAAGTTGGAATTAGCAGAACCGTGATGTCACGGGGAACGTTTTCAACATTGCACTTGTACTTTGTACTCAGTTGATATCATGTTCTTTTGTCTATGGATGTCACCGGTGTGAAATAAAGAGGGAACTTGTAAGTCCATGGAGTTTGTATCCTGTGTTAGAGAAACGCCTGGGCCACTAGCCTAAGCCATGCCTAATCATGGTGGAAACTTGCAGCATCACCATAGTGATCTATCTATGAAGCATCTTCAATAAAAAGCTATGCATATGGTAAATGAAAAGATTGCTGAGATGCTCATTGTCTGCTTGCCTTGTCATTTTGGTTATGGGAAAGCTCTTGTACCATGTGCAAGGGGTACCCCGTTGGCGGTTCTCAATGATATGCAAATACTTTAAATGACAAGAACTTACCTGGACCCAAAGTTGAGTATGCATGAGGTGTGGCCCTCGTATTCAAGGGACTTGAGATTGCCAACTTATACTTCGTCAAGCATATACTCCAGCTTTGCCACTTTAACCTAAACCACTTCAAGATGCTTATGATAGGGGCAATGAGGGCTGTAAGCTAACAAGTACCATAATTTTTGGAAGCTCTTTTTGAAACTTGTAATCCTTGCTTCCTTTACAAAAATGCTTTTCTTACACCATTATTAAGTCTCCACCTTCTACCTTTAGGCACCATTAAGAGAGCATAGTTGTCATTCTGTGTGTAGTGTTCCAAAGCTTATTAATTAATGCATATTGTGTTATTACTTGTTCTTGTGCTATTTGTTTCTAGTCACCCTTGTGAACTTTGAAGGTGTCCTTTGCATCTATATTGCTACTCTATGAGGGACAAGCTGATTGCCACCATGCTATGTTTTTGTATGTGAAACAAACAAACGTTCTTCAATGCATGTTATTCATGATCTTTGTTTGTAGCTTGTCATGTTACGTGCATAGTTACTATGTCCTATTGTTAGAACTCCATCTTTCATGCACATGTTTAGAGTTCTTTGATCCCAACTTTCAATGCTTGCAAATGGTTGGATCTTTATTGTGAGGGTGCATGTCACCTCAAAAAATATTCTGTTTATCACTTACCTACTCGAGGACGAGCAGGAGTTAAGCTTGGGGATGTTGATATGTTGGAAACTTATCTATAATTTGTGATTCTCCATGCTTGTTTAGTATCTACTTTGCTTTACTTGTCTACACCTTGAGGTGCTTTTTACATGTTTTCTGGTACAAACCTACTAACAAGTTGCAACAATGCCAGATGCCTGTTTTCTGCTGTTTCTGGTTTCAGAAAAGTTAGTAGAGAAATATTCTCGGAATTGGACGGGACAAACGTCAAAGTCAATTACTTTCCGTGGGGAACAAGAAGTCCAGAGGGGAGCCGGAGGGGCCAGCCAGGGGGGCCATACCCACCCTAGGCACGGCCACAGGTGGGCCCACGCCTGGCTAGGGTTTGGGGCCCCTGGCCGCCTCCTCGGCCTCCCCTTCGCCTATAATAAGCCCCCGATGCAGAAACCCTAAGCATTCGATCAAATCTCCACGAAACCATTTGTAGCCGTCGCCACCATCGTCCCTAGATCAGGGGATCTGAAGTTCTTCCCGGCACCCTGCCGGAGGGGAGATCATCCTGGAGACCTTCTCTCTGGTATGATGCGTGAGTAGTTCCACCTTGGACTATGGGTCCATGTAGTAGCTATATGTTTGTATCTCCTCCTTTGTGCTTTCATGTATAGATCTTGTGAGCTCCGTTCATGATCAAGATCTAATCTAATTGTAATCATGCATGTTGTGTTTGCGGGGATCCGATGGATATTGAGATTATTATGTTGGTTTGATTAATGGTTTTGTCTTTATGATTTTATCATGTCTGTGTTGTTTGTGATCTTGCATGCTCTCCGTTGTTAGTAGCTATCTTAGCCAAGTAGTTGTTAGTGACTCCAAGAGGGGGTATTTATGCTCGATAGTGGGTTCATGCTTCTAGTTTCCAAGGGAAGTGACAGAAATCTCTTCGGTTGTAGATGTGATGTTGCCACTAGGGAGAAAACAACAGTCTCTTGTTCATGGAACATGTGGACTATTTACCTTACACACTTTGCTTAAAGCAGTTGTCTGTTGCTTGCAACTTAATACTGCAGGGGGTTCGGATGATAACCTGAAGGTGGACTTCTAGTCATAGATGCAGTTGGATGGCGGTCTATGTATCATGCTGTATTGCCAAATAGAATCTCATAGGATCTTTCTGACTAGTAATTGCATTGTTATGCCTTGCTCAGTTCCTGACAATTGCCCTACTGTAATTTGTTTACCCTTCATGCCATGTTGTTTATCTAAGGAGAGCACCTCTAGTGAACTATGTGTAGGGTTTCGTAGCATGGAAAACAAAAATTTTCTACCGCATACAAACAAACAAGCCAAGATCTATCTATTAGATTGTAGCAACGAGTCTATGGAATAACTCACCCTCGAAGATTCCAAAGCGTTTAACGAGAGCAGATTCTCGTGGGTGATGTAGTCGTACTCTTTCCGATCTCAAGATCGCGTAGACGATCCTTCCGGTGCCGCGTTCCGGCAGCGCTCCCGCAGTCGGTCACACGTTCGGTACTCGACGAAGACCTTCCTCTCCCTTGTTCCAGCAGGCAGCGGAGGTTGTAGCACTCTCCTCGCGATTCCGGCAGCACAACGGCGTGGTACCGTAAGTAGAGGGGAGATCTCGCAGGGCTTCGCCTTAAGCCGGAGCGAGTATGGTGGAGTATGAGAGAGCTCTTGGTGATCTAGGGTTTAGAAACACCAATTAGAAGGCTCTAAACCGGAGGCTAGGGCAATTAGAAGCTCTAACTTGATGGCTTGGGAGAAATCCCTAGGCTGTGGCTAGGGTTTAGGTTTAGAGGAGAGGGACTTGTGTGCTAGGAGGGGCAGCCCTGCCCCTCCCTTTTATAGGTGGGAGGCGCGGCCAAGGGGAGGGGAGTCCCTCCCCAACTCGGCTTGGAGGTGGGCCGGCGGTTGGAGGAGGGAATCCCTCCCCAACTCGATTTCCCACTCCTCCTCCTCTTTCCAAAACTTGTCGTTTGACTTTCAAACTAGCCGTTTGACTTTTCAATTTAGAATTTAAATAAACCCTTTATTTTGGACATCAAAGACACCTAGTACATGATGCAATCATTCCAACTTACAATGACACATTCATGTACCCTTCCCCCCCTTTCGGAGTGCCGGACATTCCGGAACATTCTAGAACATTCCCGATGAAAACACCGGAACCATTCCCCAACTCCGAAACGGGACTTTCCTTATATGAATCTTATTCTCCGGACCATTCCGGATCTCCTCGTGATATCCCGGATCCCATCCGAGACTCTGAACAACATTCGGTCTCTTACTCATCATTCCATAACTACTCAACAACATCGAATCCTTAAGTGTGTCTCCCTACGGTTCGTGAATTATGCGGACATGATCGAGACACTTCTCCGATCAATAACCAATAGAGGAATCTAGAAATTCATATGGCTCCCACATATTTCTACGATTACTTTGCGATCGAATGAACCACTTACATACGATACCAATTTCCCTTTGTCTCACGATATTTTACTTATCCGAGGTTATGATCATCGGTATCTCTGCATACCTAGTTCAACCTCGTTACTGATAAGTACTCTTTTCTCGTTCCCGTGGTATGTGATCCCTTGTGAGCCAGTCACATGCTTGCAAGCTAATTGGTTGACATCCCACCGAGAGGGCCCAGAGTATATCTATCCGTCATATGGATGGACAAATCCCACTCTTGATCCATGTGTCTCAACCAATACTTTCCGAACACTCAATGCCACCTTTATAGCCACCCTGTTACGGTGTGGTGTTTGATGTTATCAAAGCATCCTTCCAGTAAAGGTGATATGCATGATCTCATGGTCGAAGGAATTAGGTTACTATGTATCAGAAAGCTTATAGCAAATGAACTATATTAAATGACTTGATCTTTATGCTACGCTTAACTATAGGAGTATGTCCATCACATCATTCTCCTAATGATATGACCCTATTATTAATAACATCTCTATGTTCATGATCAGGAAACCATGATCATATATTAACCAACAAGCTAGTTTAACAAGAGGCTTTACTAGGGACTCTTTTATGTTTACAAATCATACAAGTATTAATGTTTCCGGTTAATACAATTATAGCATGGTATGTAAACATTTATCATAAGTATGAAGATATAATAATAACCACTTTATTATTGCCTCTTGGGCATATCTCCAACAGTCTCCCACTTGCACTAGAGTCAATAATCTAGTTTTATACCTTTGTTTATTCAACACCTATGGCTTTCCAGTGTTGTATGTACACTATTGCCAGTGGTCAACTGATCTCCGGATCTGACACTTACAGGTCCGTGTGTAATTGCATGTCTTTGCGTCTCTACGCATCACTCATTCTTTAATGAGATGGCTTTGTATAAATTTGGTCCTTCGGTGAGACCTTTAGTTCTTCGGGGTTAAAACATGTTGATAATATTGTCGTACAATATATCTTCATAGTATTATCCCGCTGTGAACTACACCTAGTTTGATAACAAACTACTTGACACAAATGCCCTCTTTAGCTGCTATTGTAGCTGTCATATACTTAGCCTTTTGTTGTAGTATCTGTCACAATGTCTTAACTTTGGAACTCATCCAAATCCATTATGGAACTTACTTTCCATTATATTGTGCCACCCTTAGTTTAGATTGAGATAAAGTTAATTTGTACTTTATGACAAAACTAGTATCAATGTAATTCATTTACAATGAACTAACCATCTATTTGTCACTTCTACAAAATAATATATTCTTAGTTCTTTTACAAGATCATAAGAATATCTTTACTATCGTCCAATAATCATCTTATGAATCATTCTGGTATATGCTCACAACATTTAGAGCATAGGACATATCTGGATTTGTACATATCACAGTATGATTGATATAAATACTCTTTGTGATTTCATACATCAAGTATCAATCTATACTTGAATATTTGTTTCACTTTACCAAATGTCAATATACTTGAATATATCATCAACATTGAACTCTTTCAATCCTTTCTGTGTGACAAGAACCTTTCTTGTAGTTTCTATATTCAACTCATTCAATATCTCGTCCATGTACTTCTGGCACAACCATATTAGCGTCTATTGATGCCAAATATTTGGGTTTTTGCCTAAGTCTTTCATCGGGATGAAATTCTTAATATGTGTTAATAAAAGATACATTATTTCCAATCAAAAATATGTCTTCCACATAATGTATTAGAAACATGTCTTAACGCTCCCACTTAATTTCTTGCAATGCAAGCATCTTCATCGTCTCTAATGAACTTTTAAACTCCTTTAACAGTTTCATCATAGTGAAGATTCCAACTCCGCGATGCTCACTTCAACCATTGAAGTTTGCATATGCTTTTAGCATCCTCTGAATTTACAAAACCCTCTGGACCGTGTTATGCACATGTCCGAGGTAACAATTCTATTAGAAGAACTTGTTTTGTTTATTCAACTACCATATAACAAAATTATATGTAGTGGTTGCTACATTAATCCGTCTAGACGAAATATCACTATGAAAGATCAAATCTTGTCATAGTCAACCTTTGAACATTTTGTGAACTCTTTCTCAATATGTCGACTATTTCATAGATGTGAAACATCCATGTCTACTTCTTTATAGATCCAAACACAACTGTAAGGTCTTACACCTTTCTTGAGGGTCCTTCAAGTTCAAAACTTGATTTCTCGTGTATGGAACTATCACGGATTTTATGGCTTCAAGCCATTTGACGGAGTCAGGGCCCATCATCGCTTCTTTGCATGTAGTCCGTTCATTATTCTCAAATAATGATTCAACCCTCAAATCTTGGTATTTGATTGTTTACTCGACCTACTTGTTTTAATAGGAACTTAGATCTCCGTGACCACAACCTTTGAGGCACGGGAGCCATGAGCATTATTGCTGCCTCCGGAACACTTTTCGGCGCTGCGCAACTCTGCACATATAGCTAAGGTTCCTTTAACCTTATCAAAGTTCTATTGTCCTCCCACTTATCTTTTCACGAAAAATTCCTTCTCAAAGAAACTTGACGTTCTAAGCGACAAACACTTTTGTCTCCGGTGTTTATGGAGGAATACTTAACAGTAATACAAAGACATGTTTATCCGACTTTGGTTGCAAACATCTTTCTTATGCAAAGCATACCAATGTTTAAGAAAGGACTACTTGGGTTTTATCCCAAACCATAACTTTATATGGTGTCATTTCAGCGGATTATGATGGAGCTCTTTTCAGTGGAAAACGGTAGTCTCTAAAGCTTTTAATCTTTTAAATATAATGGCAGTTCTATGAATTACACCTTTGATCTTACCATGTCAAACAAGGTTTTAATTACATATCTCGAATGCTCCATACTCTTATGGTGTTTCGGGAAATGCAAATCCACATAACGATTCCTTAAATCTTAGGTATTATGCTAAACTTGTAACTCAAATATCTTCCTTTATGATCTTATCATAAACTATCTATATTCTTGTTACAATGATTTTGCACTTCATCTTGAAAGACTTTGAACTTTTCAAATGTTTCATACTTCATCCTTATTAAGTAAATATTCATATATTCACTCAAATTTTCGGAGAAAGCATATGAAGTTGAAATCCATCGCTCTTGACTACTTATAATGGATTTCATACAATAATATGTATAAGTTCCAATAAGCTAGCCATTTGTTCCCTTTTGGCCTATGAACGAAGTTTAATTATCTCTAGGAAAGTTTCACAAGCGTCATGTGATCAAAAATCAAAAGACTCCAAAATTCCATCCACATGGAGTTTCTTCATGTTTTCTTTCCAATATAATTTAAACGGCGATGTCACTTCCGAAGTGATCATTTAATCAATTTGTCTTTCGACATCTTTAGCACTAGTTTTATAGATGTGATTTCTCCAACGAGATTTGTGAATCATCCATCTTTTATGGATTACGGCAATTATTTGAACAACCCTTTTGTTCTCATAATACCTGATAAAACAAATCTTGAAGGCAAGCTTTGATGTTTAACGAGCAACACAATAACCCTTTATTTGTTCTCGATGAACATCATCACATATTCTTTTGCTAGTTACTTAGGCCATTGTAGTTCATGAATTGTGTTGTTTCGTATGACGAATCACACCAACAAATTTAGTATCAAATACTTAAGAACCACATTGTTTAATAAGCAAACAATATAGCCATAACATGTATATCATCTATATACTTAAACTGAACAATTCTAGTCTTTTCTTTTCTGCCATATACTTATGAGATTCTCTTTCAGTATTTCCTTTTCTGTTTGAAAGAATCTATCAACATCAACAGTGGAGTCATACATATGACACATAGTCCAAAGCGTGTATAATTAAATACCAATGTCTTTGGACTTGCACTTTGAAATAGATCACCATCATCAAATGTTTGGTGTTCTTTCAAATTCCTTTCTTTAGTAATCTATTGGTGTAGTAAACACTTTACCTACATCAAATATTCACCCTTATCATGGAATTATCCATGATCAAGCTACTTTTAGCTTATAACGGTGAACTGTGAGTATAATGTTGCTCTCCAAAACATTTTGGAGGATTAGGACAACTAGTTGTTGGAATTATGCCCTAGAGGCAACAATAAAGATGTTATTATTATAATTCTTGTTCATGATAAAGTTTATATTCCATGCTAGAATTGTATTAAGCGGAAACATTAATACTTGTGTGGTTTGTGAACAACACCGTGTCCCTAGTACGCCTCTATGGACTAGCTCATTGATCAATGATGGTTAATGTTTCCTAACCATAGACATGAGTTGTCAATTGATAATGAGATCATATCATTGGAGAATGATATGGTGGATAGACCCAAACTAAGCAAAGCTATTAGATCGTTTCATCGTGTTCGTCTTTGCGAAGTTTTTCCTATGTCAAATATTGTATTCCTTAGACCATGAGATAATGCAACTCCCTGGTATCGGAAGAAAGCTTTGAGGCCATCAAACGTCATCCTATGAGAGGGTGATCATAAAGGTGTCTCTCAGGTGATCGGAAAGTATCTGTTGGGTTGTATGTATCGAGATGGGATTTGTCCCTCCCAAGTCGGAGAGATATACTTCGGGCCCACTCGGTAATCGATATCAACACCGCTTGCAAGCATGTGGTTAAGGAGTTAATCACAAAGTGATATCGGATTACGGAACGAGTAAAGTACTTGCTATGAACGAGATTGAACTAGGTATGACGATACCGACGATCGAATCTCGGGCAAGTAAAATATCGCGAGACGAAGGGAATATATATATGGGATTGATTGAATCCTAGCATCGTGGTTCATCCGATATGATCATCGATGAATGTGTGGGAGTCAATATGGGTGCCCAGACCCCGCTGTTGATTATTGATAGAAGATCATGTCTGCATATTCTCGAACCCGCAGGGTCACACACTTAACGTGTCTCGACGCTAGGATAGATTGGATAATTGGTTTATGAATTTTTGTTCGGAGTCTCGGATGGGATCCGGGATATCACGAGAGGTTCCGGAATGGTCCGGAGAATAAGATTCATATAAGGCAGTGCAGTTTTTGGAGTTCGGAATTGTTCCGGGTTAATCGGTATTGTACCGGAAGCTTCTAGAACCTTCCGGAAGGGGGCCAACGTGGTCCCACCTTCCGGGAGGGGGCATGGGCCTATGAGGGAGTGTCCTGGACGCATTGGGCCAGGGGCACAAGGCCCCATAGGGCCCAGCCGATCCTAGATAAGTTTAAACTCGTTTAAACTAGAGATAGGGTTTCTAGATAAGGGATAAGTTTAAATCGTTTAAACTAGAGATAGGCTTGGAGGATGGGCAAGGGCTGGCCGCACCCCCTCTCTATATATAGAGGGCTGGTGCGCCCCCTCCCTCCCAACCTACACCTTCCTCCAAACCCTAGTTGCCCTGCTGCCCTCCTCTCTCCCTCCCGACTGTTTGTAGGCGAAGCCCTGCTGCAGAAATTCTCCATCATATACACCACGCCGTCGTGTTATAGATCCAATCTATCTCTCCACCATACTTGCTGGTCCGAGGAAGGAGGAGACGTCGAGGTGCCGCACGTGTGCATCTCACGGAGGCACCGCCACTTGTGGTGCTGGATCGGATCGGATCGCGAGGAGGAGAAGCGAGTACGACTACATCACCCACGTTCCGACGAACGTTCCGCTGTGCGAATCTTCAAGGGTATGAAGATCTAATCCAATCTCTCTCGTTGTTTGCATCTCCTAGATTAGATCTTGGCTTTCCTTCTGTTCGCTTCCGTAGAAAATTTTGATTTACTATGCTGCGAAACCCTTCAGTGGTATCAGAGCTAGATCTATGCGTAGATGTGATTCACGAGTAGAACACAACATGGTTGTTGCGGGCGTTGATGTTTTCTGTTGCAAGCCTCTTGTTTGTGTTCTTCTTATGACGCGGGATAGTGAGATTGAAGCGGTCCAGGCCAACCTTACGCGACGTCATTCGCGAGACCGGCTCCGCACTTGATGTGTGGCTTGTACCATACATGCGGCTGGTGGATGTCAGTTTCTCTCACTATAGTTGTCATGGGATTAACACCGGAGTTTGGAAACCATAATATCACCGTTGTGGCTTTCCGTAGGTAAGAATCGTTCTTAGCATCTACTCCCATAAGCCACGTAAAACATGCAACAACAAAGTAGAGGCGTCTAACTTGTTTTTGCAGGGAGTGTTTTCTGTGATATGGTATGGCCCAAGATGTGATGTGTATATTGTATGCGATGATCATGTTTTGTAATGTTTCACGACTTGCATGTCGATGAGTACACAACCGGCAGGAGCCATATGGTTGTCTTTATAATTGTGTATGACCTGCGAGTCAACTTCTTATACGCCATGTAATAGCTTTACTTTATCGCTAAGTAGTTAGCAATAGTTGTAGTTGCTATTCGTGGTGGAGGCAATCATGGTGGAGTGATGGAGATCATGCCGGAACGCACAAGATGGAGATCATTGCGCGAAGATTGGCTATACCATGTCACATAAAGTTATATGCATGTGATGTTTATCCTTTTATGTATCTTATTATGCTTAGATCGCGACGGTAGCATTATAAGATGATTCCTCACTTAAAGATCAAGATAAAAACTGTGTTCTCCCCAAGTATGCACCGTTGCGAAAGTTCGTCGTGTCCAAGCATCACGTGATGATCGGGTGCTATAGACTCTACGCTCACATACAACGGGTGCAAGCCAGTTTTGCACACGCGGAAATACTTGGGTCTAACTTGACGAGCCTAGCATGTACAGACATGGCCTCGGAACACAAGAACCGAAAGGTTAAGCATGAGTCATATGAATGATATGATCGACACTTCGTTGTCCACCATTGAAACCACATCTCTTCTCGTGATTATCGGATTAGGTGTGGTGAATTTGGATCGTGTTCACTAAACAACTTGAGGGATGTTGAATTTAGTGGGAGTTCATCTAGTAATTTGATAAAGTTGAACTATTCATCATGAACATAGTCTAAATTGTACTTGCAAATACTGTAGATAACATGGCCAAGTCCAACTTGAACTTCAACGTTTTTGCTGAGAAAGAAAAGCTTAGAAACAATGGGTCTAACTTCACCAACTGGTTCCGCAATCTAAGAATCATTCTGTCTGGTGGACAAAAGGACTATGTCCTTGAGAAAGCGTTAGGTAACCCCCCTGCTGCAACTGCGCCGACTGATGAGAAAGCTGACTATCAGTCGCACAAAGATGATTATGGTGTGATTAAGAGCACCATGTTGTTTGCTATGGAACCGGAACTTCAAAATTGTTTTGAAAACTATCCCGGGCCCTTTGAGATTCTCGAAGAGCTGAAAACCATGTTTCAGACTCAGGCCCGTTCTGAGAGATATGAGATCTCCGAGAAGTTCTTTAACTGCAAGATGGAGGAAGGAAGTTCCGTTAGTGAGCACGCCATGAAGATATCGGGCTACACTCAACGCCTTGAGCAACTGGACTGCAAGATTCCAGAGGAGCTCAAGATTGACAGGGTTCTGCAATCACTCCCTCCTAGCTACAAAAGTTTTGTAGTGACTCATAATCAGATTGGTTCCACTGATACGATCACCGAGATCTTCGCAAAGCTGAAGGCTGCGGAGGTGGACATCAAGAAGGATAATCATGTGTTGATGGTCAACAAGCCCTCCTTTAAGAAAGGTAAGGGTGCAAAGAAGCCCTTCAAGAAAAGCGGCGGCAAGCGCGTTGCCCCTGCTGAGAAGAAGCTCAAGTCTGGTCCTAAGCCGGACACTGAGTGCTTCTATTGCAAGGACAAGGGTCACTGGAAGCGCAACTGTCCGAAGTACTTAGCGGACAAGAAGGCTGGCACCATCAAAGGTATATTTGATATACATGTTATTGATGTTTTCCTTACTAGCCCTCGTTGTAGTGCCTGGGTATTTGATACTGGTTCAGTTGCTAATATTTGTAACTCGAAACAGGAGCTACGGAATAGAAGGCGGCTTGCGAGGGATGAGGTGACGATGCGCGTTGGCAACGGATCAAGAGTTGATGTAATGGCCGTCGGCACGCTCTCCTTAGTTTTACCTTCGGGATTAGTTTTAAACCTTAATAAATGTTATTATGTGCCTGTGTTGAGCATGAACATTATTTCTGGATCGTGTTTATTGCAAGACGGTTATTCATTTAAATCGGAGAATAATGGTTGTTCTATTTATATGAGTAACATCTTTTATGGTCATGCACCTCTTGTGAATGGTTTATTTCTTCTAAATCTCGAAAGGGATGAAACACACATCCATAACATTGAGGCTAAGAGATGCAAAGTAGATAGTGATAATACTACTTATTTGTGGCACTGTCGTCTAGGTCATATTGGTGTAAAGCGCATGAAGAAACTCCATTCTGATGGACTTTTGGAGTCTCTTGATTTTGAATCATTTGACACATGCGAACCATGCCTCATGGGCAAGATGATCAAAACCCCGTTCTCCGGTATGATGGAGCGAGCAACGGACTTGTTGGAAATCATACATACCGATGTATGCGGACCGATGAGTGTTTCGACGCGCGGTGGATATCGCTATTTTCTCACTTTTACCGATGACTTAAGTAGATATGGGTATATCTATTTAATGAAACATAAATCTGAAACGTTTGAAAAGTTCAAAGAATTTCAGAATGAAGTGGAGAACCATCGTAACAGAAAGATTAAGTTTCTACGATCCGATCGTGGGGGCGAATATTTGAGTTATGATTTTCTCACGCATCTTAAAGCAAGCGGAATCGTTTCACAACTCACGCCACCCGGAACACCACAGCGCAATGGTGTGTCTGAACGCCGGAATCGAACCCTATTAGATATGGTCCGATCGATGATGTCTCTTACTGATTTGCCGTTATCATTTTGGGGTTATGCATTAGAAACCGCTGCATTCACTTTAAATAGGGCTCCATCTAAATCCGTTGAGACGACACCGTATGAACTGTGGTTTGGTGCTAAACCTAAGTTGTCGTTTCTTAAAGTTTGGGGATGCGAAGCTTACGTCAAGAAGTTGATGCCGGACAAGCTCGAACCCAAAGCGGAGAAATGCGTCTTCATAGGATACCCTAAGGAAACTATTGGGTATACCTTCTATCACAGAACCGAAGGCAAAGTGTTTGTCGCAAAGAACGGTTCATTTCTTGAGAAGGAGTTTCTCTCGAAAGAAGTGAGTGGGAGGAAAGTAGAGCTAGACGAGGTTATTGAACCTTCTCTTGAATTGGAGAGTAGCGCAGCACCTGAAATTGTTCCATTGCCGCCTGCACCAACAATAGAGGAAGCTAATGACAAGGATCATGAAGCTTCGGACGATGCTGCTACTGAACGTCGCAGGTTGACAAGGTCGCGTGCCCCTCCTGAGTGGTATGGCAACCCTGTCTTGACTGTCTTGTTAGTAGAAGACAGCGAACCTACGAACTATGAGGAAGCGATGATGAGCCCAGACTCTGAGAAATGGCTAGAAGCCATGAAATCCGAATTGGGATCCATGAGCGAAAACCAAGTATGGACTTTGGTGGACCCTCCTAGCGACCGAAAGGCCGTTGAGTGCAAATGGATCTTCAAGAAGAAAACGGACGCGGATGGTAATGTTACCGTCTATAAAGCACGGCTTGTTGCGAAAGGTTTTCGACAAGTTCAAGGTGTTGACTACGATGAGACTTTCTCTCCCGTAGCGATGTTTAAGTCTATTCGGATTTTATTAGCAATTGCTGCGTTTCATGATTATGAAATATGGCAGATGGATGTCAAGACTGCGTTCCTCAATGGCAACATTGATAAAGAGTTGTATATGATGCAACCCGAAGGTTTTGCCGATCCTAAGGATGCTGATAAAGTATGCAAACTTTAGCGTTCCATTTATGGACTGAAGCAAGCATCTCGGAGCTGGAACCTTCGTTTTGATCAAGTGATCAAGAGCTTTGGATTTGTTCCAAATTGCTACGAAGCTTGCATCTACAAGAAAGTGAGTGGGAGCTCGGTGACGTTTCTGGTACTATATGTGGATGACATATTGATTATTGGAAATGACATAAACATGCTTAACGATGTGAAGAGTTATTTGAACAAGTGTTTTTCAATGAAAGACCTAGGTGAAGCTGCTTATATATTGGGCATCAAGATCTATAGAGATAGACAAAGACGCTTGATAGCTTTAAGCCAGAGTACATACCTAGACAAAGTTCTGAAAAGGTTCAGAATGGATAAGGCATTGAAAGGTTCAGTGCCTATGTTGTCAGGTAAGATATTGAGCAAGGCTCAGTGTCCAGCTACGGTAAATGATAGGGAAGCTATGAGCAAAGTGCCTTATGCCTCGGCCATAGGTTCCATCATGTATGCCATGCTGTGTACTAGACCGGATGTGTCCAATGCTCTTAGTTTGACGAGCAGATATCAAAGTGATCCAGGAGTGGAACACTGGACAGCCGTGAAGAACATCCTAAGGTACCTAAATAGGACTAAAGAAATGTTCTTAGTCTATGGGGGTGATGAACAGCTCGTCGTAAAATGTTACGTCGATGCTAGTTTCGACACCGACAAGAATGATGCTAAATCTCAGACAGGATACGTGTATATTTTGAATGGAGGAGCTGTGAGCTGGAGAAGCTGCAAGCAAAGCATGGTCGCGGGATCTACAGTAGAAGCAGAATACATGGCTGCTGCAGAAGCGTCAAGTGAAGGAGTTTGGATCAGAAACTTCATCACTGAGCTTGGCGTGGTTCCAAGTGCATTGGACCCACTGGAGATATTGTGTGACAACACTGGCGCCATAGCACTCGCTAAGGAACCAAGATATCATCCAAAGACCAAGCATATCAACCGCAAGTTTCATATAATCCGAGATTATATAGCAGATGGAGATCTGAAGATCAGCAAAGTACATACAGATCTGAATGTCGCAGATCCATTGACTAAACCTCTTCCATGTGTAAAACATGATCAGCACCTCAGTGCCATGGGTGTGAGATTGTTGCCAAATGTAAACTAGATTATTGACTCTAGTGCAAGTGGGAGACTGTTGGAATTATGCCCTAGAGGCAATAATAAAGATGTTATTATTATAATTCTTGTTCATGATAAAGTTTATATTCCATGCTAGAATTGTATTAAGCGGAAACATTAATACTTGTGTGGTTTGTGAACAACACCGTGTCCCTAGTACGCCTCTATGGACTAGTTCATTGATCAATGATGGTTAAGGTTTCCTAACCATAGACATGAGTTGTCAATTGATAATGAGATCATATCATTGGAGAATGATATGGTGGATAGACCCAAACTAAGCAAAGCTATTAGATCGTTTCATCGTGTTCGTCTTTGCGAAGTTTTTCCTATGTCAAATATTGTATTCCTTAGACCATGAGATAATGCAACTCCCTGGTATCGGAAGAAAGCTTTGAGGCCATCAAACGTCATCCTATGAGAGGGTGATCATAAAGGTGTCTCTCAGGTGATCGGAAAGTATCTGTTGGGTTGTATGTATCGAGATGGGATTTGTCCCTCCCAAGTCGGAGAGATATACTTCGGGCCCACTCGGTAATCGATATCAACACCGCTTGCAAGCATGTGGTTAAGGAGTTAATCACAAAGTGATATCGGATTACGGAACGAGTAAAGTACTTGCTATGAACGAGATTGAACTAGGTATGACGATACCGACGACCGAATCTCGGGCAAGTAAAATATCGCGAGACGAAGGGAATATATATATGGGATTGATTGAATCCTGGCATCGTGGTTCATCCGATATGATCATCGATGAATGTGTGGGAGTCAATATGGGTGCCCAGACCCCGCTGTTGATTATTGATAGAAGATCATGTCTGCATATTCTCGAACCCGCAGGGTCACACACTTAACGTGTCTTGACGCTAGGATAGATTGGATAATTGGTTTATGAATTTTTGTTCGGAGTCTCGGATGGGATCCGGGATATCACGAGAGGTTCCGGAATGGTCCGGAGAATAAGATTCATATAAGGCAGTGCAGTTTTTGGAGTTCGGAATTGTTCCGGGTTAATCGGTATTGTACCGGAAGCTTCTAGAACCTTCCGGAAGGGGGCCAACGTGGTCCCACCTTCCGGGAGGGGGCATGGGCCTATGAGGGAGTGTCCTGGCCGCATTGGGCCAGGGGCACAAGGCCCCATAGGGCCCAGCCGATCCTAGATAAGTTTAAACTCGTTTAAACTAGAGATAGGGTTTCTAGATAAGGGATAAGTTTAAATCGTTTAAACTAGAGATAGGCTTGGAGGATGGGCAAGGGCTGGCCGCACCCCCCCTCTCTATATATAGAGGGCTGGTGCGCCCCTCCCTCCCAACCTACACCTTCCTCCAAACCCTAGTTGCCCTGCTGCCCTCCTCTCTCCCTCCCGACTGTTTGTAGGCGAAGCCCTGCTGCAGAAATTCTCCATCATATACACCACACCGTCGTGTTATAGATCCAATCTATCTCTCCACCATACTTGCTGGTCCGAGGAAGGAGGAGACGTCGAGGTGTCGCACGTGTGCATCTCATGGAGGCACCGCCACTTGTGGTGCTGGATCGGATCGGATCGCGAGGAGGAGAAGCGAGTACGACTACATCACCCACGTTCCGACGAACGTTCCGCTGTGCGAATCTTCAAGGGTATGAAGATCTAATCCAATCTCTCTAGTTGTTTGCATCTCCTAGATTAGATCTTGGCTTTCCCTCTGTTCGCTTCCGTAGAAAATTTTGATTTACTATGCTGCGAAACCCTTCACTAGTGTCTTCAACCTTTTGCAAATTCTCATTAAATACGAGAACATGACTTTTGCCATATTATACTCTATCATGTTGCAACCAAAACTTCGTTTCAGATATCACAATATCTTCCACACATCATGGTTTCTGAAACAACTCTTTCAGATCCTAGATAACCTTGATATTAAGACAATCCTTTGAATATCAAGAATCATGGAGACAAACACGATACTCATACACTAACACTTGGAATTGTCACTCTTGATTTAATACCAATTATTAAACTTCATGGAGTAACCGGAACTTACTGAAAGTTTGCAATAGGACTTTTAAACTTTAGATTAACACTTCAAAACAATACGATACCAGTTCGTAAAGTAACTAACCAGAATTCTATAGTTCTATCATCTCAATTATAACTAAGCGCAAGGTGGTAAACGGATGCCAATGACTACAACAACTATGCAAATTCACTTTGATTTAATTTATGATAAATTGAGTTCTAATTAATAATTAAATTAATCTAGGTGAACTCCCACTCAAAACAACATCCCTCACATTGTTTTAGTGATCACACGAACCAAATCCACCATATCAAAACCGATCATCACGAGAGTTGATGTAGCTTCAATGGCGAACAATCAACATGTTCATCATATCTACTATATGACTCATGCTTTACCTTTCGGTGATTCGTGTTCCTGAGACCATGTCTGTACATGCTAGGCTCGTCAAGATCAAACCTTAGCTACCGCATAAGCAAATCTGGCTTGCTTACGTTGTATTCACTCGCGGAATCTAACACACCCGATCATCACGTGGTGCTTCGAAACAACAAGCTTTAGCAACGGTGCATACTAAGGGTGAACACTTTAGAACTTGAAATTGTGTGCTTGAGGGATCATCTTATAATGCTACCGTCGTCTACTAAGCAATACAAGATGCATAAAGGATTAACATCACATGCAATTCATAATATGTGATATGATATGGCCTTTCTTCTTTGTGCTTCCGATCTCCATCTTCAAGCACGAACATGATCTCCATCATCACCGGCATAGCATCAAGGTCAATGACGCTTCTTCATGGTTGTCTTCCACCGGCTTCAACTATTACAACTACTTTGAATAGACATGCGGGTCTTAACAGAAATTAAAGACAACCATATGGCTCCTGCCGGTTGCCAACTTACAATAAGGAACATTGCATACATCAAATATAATCACAATCATGGCCATATCACATCACTGCACACCCCTACAAAACAAAGTTAGACGCCTCTACTTTCTTTGCATATTTTACGTGGTTTGGGGCTTTCAATAAGTGTCGTTCTAACTTACAAACAAGAACCACAACATTGATACTAGTATTGTTAATCACCCGTTGTAAATTGGATCTTAACTATGCTAGGAGAAACAGGCACCCGCAAAGCCACTTATGCAATACAAGTTGCATGTCAAGCGTGGAGCAAGTCTCATGAACGATGTCATGTAAGGTTAGCCCGGGCCGCTTCATCCCAACATACCGCAAGATGCAAAGTACACAAGAAGCAATTGACAATAAAAGCATCAATGCCCACAATGACCATTGTGTTCTACTTGTGCAATAGATCTACATATAGATACGGCTCTGATACCACTGTAGGGTTTCGTAGCATGGAAAACAAAAAATTTCTACCGCATACAAACAAACAAGCCAAGATCTATCTATTAGATTGTAGCAACGAGTCTATGGAATAACTCACCCTCGAAGATTCCAAAGCGTTTAACGAGAGCAGATTCTCGTGGATGATGTAGTCGTACTCTTTCCGATCTCAAGATCGCGTAGACGATCCTTCCGGCGCCGCGTTCCAACAGCGCTCCTGCAGTCGGTCACACGTTCGGTACTCGACGAAGACCTTCCTCTCCCTTGTTCCAGCAGGCAGCGGAGGTTGTAGCACTCTCCTCGCGATTCCGGCAGCACAACGGCGTGGTACCGGAAGTAGAGGGGAGATCTCGCAGGGCTTCGCCTTAAGCCGGAGCGAGTATGGTGGAGTATGAGAGAGCTCTTGGTGATCTAGGGTTTAGACACACCAATTAGAAGGCTCTAAACCGGAGGCTAGGGCAATTAGAAGCTCTAACTTGACAGCTTGGGAGAAATCCCTAGGCTGTGGCTAGGGTTTAGGTTTAGAGGAGAGGGACTTGTGTGCTAGGAGGGGCAGCCCTGCCCCTCCCTTTTATAGGTGGGAGGCGCAGCCAAGGGGAGGGGAGTCCCTCCCCAACTCGGCTTGGAGGTGGGCCGGCGGTTGGAGGAGGGAATCCCTCCCCAACTCGGTTTCCCACTCCTCCTCCTCTTTCCAAAACTTGCCGTTTGACTTTCAAACTAGCCGTTTGACTTTTCAATTTAGGATTTAAATAAACCCTTTATTTTGGACAGCAAAGACACCTAGTACATGATGCAATCATTCCAACTTACAATGACACATTCATGTACCCTTCCCCCCCTTTCGGAGTGTCGGACATTCCGGAACATTCTAGAACATTCCCGATGAAAACACCGGAACCATTCCCCAACTCCGAAACGGGACTTTCCTTATAAGAATCTTATTCTCCGGACCATTCCGGATCTCCTCGTGATATCCCGGATCCCATCCGAGACTCCGAACAACATTCGGTCTCTTACTCATCATTCCATAACTACTCAACAACATCGAATCCTTAAGTGTGTCTCCCTACGGTTCGTGAATTATGCGGACATGATCGAGACACTTCTCCGATCAATAACCAATAGAGGAATCTGGAAATTCATATGACTCCCACATATTTCTACGATTACTTTGCGATCGAATGAACCACTTACATACGATACCAATTTCCCTTTGTCTCATGATATTTTACTTATCCGAGGTTATGATCGTCGGTATCTCTGCATACCTAGTTCAACCTCGTTACTGATAAGTACTCTTTTCTCGTTCCCGTGGTATGTGATCCCTTGTGAGAAAGTCACATGCTTGCAAGCGAATTGGATGACATTCCACCGAGAGGGCCCAGAGTATATCTATCCGTCATATGGATGGACAAATCCCACTCTTGATCCATGTGTCTCAACCAATACTTTCCGAACACTCAATGCCACCTTTATAGCCACCCTGTTACGGTGTGGTGTTTGATGTTATCAAAGCATCCTTCCAGTAAAGGTGATATGCATGATCTCATGGTCGAAGGAATTAGGTTACTATGTATCAGAAAGCTTATAGCAAATGAACTATATTAAATGACTTGATCTTTATGCTACGCTTAACTATAGGAGTATGTCCATCACATCATTCTCCTAATGATATGACCTTGTTTTTAATAACATCTCTATGTTCATGATCAGGAAACCATGATCATATATTAACCAACAAGCTAGTTTAACAAGAGGCTTTACTAGGGACTCTTTTATGTTTACAAATCACACAAGTATTAGTGTTTCCGGTTAATACAATTATAGCATGGTATGTAAACATTTATCATAAGTATGAAGATATAATAATAACCACTTTATTATTGCCTCTTGGGCATATCTCCAACACTATGGGCCCCGGTCCAATCTTTACCATTGATACATCTTCCACGGTTACTTGTTTACTTGCTACAAACCATTGTCTTCCACACCATACGTTTAATCTTTTGTTACAACAACCGATGAGATTGACAACCTCACTGTTAGTTGGGCAAAGTCTTGAGTTTATGTTGTGCAGGTCTCCGCGTTGCTTGCAACACCCGTGTGACGTTTCCTTCCTCCTACTGGTTCGATAACCTTGGTTTCTTACCGAGGGAAAACTTGCTGTTGTACTGCTTCATACCTTGCTCTTGGGGTTCCCAACAGGCTCACATAAGCTGTGCAAGCCATCAAGATTTTCTGGCGCCGTTGTCGGGGAGGCTAAGGACGTCTTCACTAGGGGAGTCCTTCACTTCCTTTCTCTTTACTTTGTTTTTAGTTTGCTTTGTTTCTTTTGCTTGGTTTTGTTTGCCTCTTTTCAAAAAACCCCAAAAAATTAGTTTAGTTTGGTTTGCTTTCTCTTATCGAAAACACAAAAAAATAGTTCCTGCTCTAGTTGTTGGTCTGTTATTGCCTTGCTTGGTCATGTTTTCTATCAATGGATGGTTTCTTTGAAACTAGTTCTTATTGGCAAGGTGGGTTCACGGAAGAACAAAAGTATTATTATAAGGAACACCGTTTGTCACAAAAAGGGAAACACTTATGGGAACAAATTGATATGTTGAATACTATTGCTAGAGACGTGTGCTCTACTTATAATGTTACTTATTGCTTTGATAAATCTTATTGCTGCAGGAGGTATAAACATCTACCCTTTCAATGTGAGTATAATGATAATGTTACCATATCTTCTTATGCTAAGGGAAATTATGACTTTTATGATGTGGAAAAAATTGAAGAATTTATTGCTTTCAAGGGTGCATTTGAAATTGCTAGTTTGCTTGAAAATACTGATGATGCACCTTATGAAAATGAGGTTTATGAGATACTTAAATCCTGCTTTGATAATTACAAGGATGCAAATGGCTATATTCTTGAATATTTTAATAGATGCTTTCCTCAAATGGAAGAGACTAATGCCTTGTAGGAGCCTATGGAAGAAGAAATTGTTAAAACTAAAAGCTCATTAGATGAAAAAGAGGAGGAGAGTGATGAACAAAAGGAGGAAGAATGGATCTACCCATGCCTACCTTATAATGAGAGTAACTCTTTACTCTTATATTATTTGATTATCCCCCATGCTTACCAAAGGAGGATGAATGATATGTTCCTGTGGATCATTTTGAAATATCTACTTTGGGTAAAACCTGTGAAGGTTTGAATCCCATTATTTTTGAGCTTGATAGAAATTATGGGTTTGTAGATCATGAAAAGCATGCTTTATGTGATAGCTATATTGTTGAGTTTATTCATAATGCCACTGAAAATTATTATGAGAGAGGAGAGTATGGTTGTAGAATTTTTCATGGTACTGAAACACCTCTCTATGTTCGGAAAGTTTTGAAGTTACTCTTGTTTTATCTTCCTATGCATGTCACTTTGTTCTTTGATAATTTATTTTCTTACAAGATTCCTATGCATAGGAAGTGGGTTAGACTTAAATGTGTTTTGAATTTGCTTCTTGATGCTCTCTTTGACTTCAATTCATAATTCTTATGTAAGCATCTTCTCAGGCTATCAAGACTAACTTAAAGGCGTTAAACAAAAGTACTTGTTGAGAGATAACCCAATAGTTTCCTTGAGTCTTGGAAGTTATTACTTCAGTAATGACCTCTCCTTATCTTTTTTGTTTGCTTTTTCTGCCAAGAATGACCTCTAATGAGAGGGAAGTAAGATTTGGAGAGTTGCTGTCCTGAAACAGATTTCTGTCCAGCACCAAAAAAACTGTGAGGAGTCTTTGTAACTCGGATTGATCTCAAAATTTACGAATAAATCCCTCAGTATGTTAGCTAACTTTCGTCAGTTCAACACTTTTTGATTTGAGCAACATAAGATGTTCGAAAAAATCGGTTTCTACCTGCTGGTCTGTTTTGACAGATTTATGCCATTATTTGCATTTGCTTCTTATTGATTCCTTTTTGAGTTCTCTTTAGGTGAATTGAGATTTTTGAAGGAGTTACTATAGTAGCTTGTGTTTTTAGTGCAAAGCCTTGCTGTTTCAAAGCTTTGCCAGAGGTCTAATATTTTTGAATACACTAATGTTGCTAATGAAGATTGTGTGGAGTTTTGTATGAAGGAAAAAAATTCAGGTGTAGAGAGAGAATGATGCAATGAGATGAAGAATGGACAAAAGCTCAAGCTTGAGGATGCCACCGTTGAAGGGAATATGCCCTGAGAGGCAATAATAAAGTGTTTATTATGTGTATTCCAAGTATATGATAGATGTTTATTTTGCATGCTATAATTGTATTAATACGGAAACATTAATACATGTGTGTTTAATAAACAAACAGAAAGTTCCTAGTTATGCCTCTCTCGTAAACTAGCTCGTTGATTAACAAGATGATCAAGGTTTCCTGATCATGGACATTGGATGTTGTTAATAACGAGATCACAACATTAGTGTAATGGTGTGATGAACATTCATCCGAAGTATAGCATTACGATCAAAGTCATTGAGTTTATATTGCTATAACAACTTACGAAGTGATCCTAATCCTTAGACCATGAGATCATGTCAATCACTAACACCGGAAGAGTTTCTTGATAACATCAAACGTCACACCGTAACAGGGTGATTATAAAGATGGATTCAGAACTAATAAAGTGTTATGTTGAGGCTCATGGATCGAGAGTGGAATTTTTTCATCCCGATGACGGATAGATATACTCTGGGCCCTCTCGGTGATATCACATTGATTAGCTTGCAAGCAAGTGATTTGATCACTAGAATGTTATATCACGGGAACGAGAAAAGAGTGCATGTCGGTAACGAGATCAAACTAGGTATGGAGATACCGATGATCGAATCTCGGACACAGTAATATATCGTGAAACAAAGGGATTAAGATACTAGCGTAAAAGGTTCCGACGATCACAAGAAAGTCATCGTTGAATGTGTGGGAGTCAGTATGGGTCTCCGGATCCTGCTTCTGATTATTGATCCGAGAGGGGTCTCAATCATGTCCGCATTATTCACGAACCGTAGGGTGACACACTTAAGAGACACCGACATCCAAATTGGAGCAAAAGTTTCATGCCGAAAGAATGAACAAGCGCAGGAATTTATTTCACTAGATACCGAAACAGGTTTTCGGGTGAAATTGCATAAAGTGGTTATGCATGTGAAATAGAATTCTAGCAAGGGGTTATTTGTGAATGTTTGTCATTAAAGTAATTGACAAAATTCTGAATAAAATAAAAGAGTTTTATTTAATGAGAGTTTGCATTAAATTTGGTGGAAATTTAATGCGAATTTGAGTGGATATTTGAGTGGAGAAAATTGAAGGGCCATTTTGTGAGTGGAGTGTCCACCCACATGAATGAAGGAGGGGAGGGGGTAGCCCCCATGACCGGCGGCCACCCCCTTGGGTGCCCCCCTCCTCCTATAAAAGGATCCCCTCCTCTCACTTGTCTCTCACACCTCCTCATGAAGGATCTCTCTCCCCCTCTAGAATTTATCCCCCATGGTCTCGGACTAGCGAGATACATGTTCCCGGTGGCTATTCGGCAAGAAAGAGTTGTGCTTCCGCTGCATCGCTGGAGCGAGGATGCGGAGGTTGCTCGGTGCCTCGAACGTGTGTGCGAGCACAGATGCGCTGCTGATTTGCGGCGCTAGGACTTCCTCTCGATCTTGAGATCAGCAAGAGATCGTCTACATCAACCACGAGTTGAACTCGTTAAGCTTTGTCGGTCTTCAAGGGTATGTTCTCTACGGATATACATCCGCCAGTTGTTTGTATCTAATAGATAGATCTTGGTACATAGTTCACATCGTAGGAAATTTTTTGTTTTCTATGCTGCAAACCCTACAGTGGTATCAGAGCCGGATCTATACGTAGATGCTTTACACGGGTAGTACACATATGAGTATGTGGGCGACGATGATCATGTTGTTGCTCCTTTGTTGTAATTTTGGATATTGGTGGCATAGTGGGATGAAGCGGCCAGGACAAACTTTACATGTCCTCGCACATGAGACCTGTTCCACGCTTGACATGCAACTAGTTTGCATAAGTGTCTAGCGGGTGTCTGTCTCTCCTACTATAGTCAATATCTATTTTGCAACGAATTGTCAACAATTTGGTTATCCTCGTTGTGGTTCATGTTCGTAGGTAAGAACGGTTCTATCTCGAAAGCCCCAAGCCACGTAAAACATGCAATGGATAAATTAGAGGCGTCTAGTTTAGATTGTTGCTGGGCTAGTGTTATGATATGGTAGTGTTGTAAGTAGAAGTATGAGATGATACTCTTACAACACACATAGCGTGTAAACTCCATAGACCTTGGATTTACACATATAGGTATGATAGTGATCATACCACGATGCACATGATAGAGATCATCTGCGGGAACCATAGCATTTCACTAATAAACATGTGATGTTTGATAGCATCTTATATTGCTTGTTTAGTGCTTTGTTAGCATAATAAGATGATCCCTCATTTAAATATCAAGATAATAATGTGTTCTTCCTTTAGTATGAACTGATTATGTTTCGTCGCTCCAAGACATCATGTGATGATCGGGTGTTCTTGGATCCACGACCATATTTCGGGTGTAAAACAGTTACACACGCGAATACTAAGGTTCTAACTTGGCGAGCCTAGCATGTACATACATGGCCTCGGAACACGGACCGAAAGGTTAAGCATGAGTCATATAGTAGATATGATGCCCATTTGATGCTCGCCTTTGAAGCTATACCGACTCACGTGATGATCGGACTTGGTATAGTGGATTTGGTTCATGTAATCACCAAAAAGGCATGAGGGATGTCGTTTTTGAGTTGGAGTTCATTCATAATATGGATTATTTGAACTCAATCTATCATACACTTAGTCTAAACTTTACAAATTCTGTTGTATATGGCACCACCTGCTTTTAATTTCAATGTGTTCATGGAGAAAGAGAAACTAGCAACGAACGGTAGCAACTTTACCGAATGGGCCATGAATTTGAGGATTCTCCTCTCTGCTGCACAAAAGCAATACGTGCTAGAAGCGCCACTAGGCCCCCACCTTTAGAGGATGCCCCTGACGAGGAGAAGAATGTCTATCAGAGTCGTCAGGAGGACCACAACTTAGTTCATTGCGGCATATTGTATGGGCTAGAGCCGGAACTTCAAAAGCATTTCGAAAACGGCAATGCATTTGATACAAT
This sequence comes from Avena sativa, assembly GCA_916181665.1. NCBI lineage: Eukaryota > Viridiplantae > Streptophyta > Magnoliopsida > Poales > Poaceae > Avena > Avena sativa. The sequence continues at coordinate 363,649,296 of OV702297.1, read as the reverse complement.
GGGTGAGTTGAAAATGATTTTCGACACACATGCTGCTGTAGAGAGCTACGACGCTTCAGAAAAGTTCTTTAGCTGCATGATGGAAGAGCACAGCTCCGTTAGTGAGCATGTACTCAAGATTTCGGGTTACGTCGATAAGCTTGTGTCCTTGGGAATAACGATTCCCATTGACTTAGGCATCCATCGTGTTCTGCAGTCTATGACACCTAGCTATAAGAGCTTTGTGATGAACTATAATATGCAAGGCATGAAGAAGTCTCTCCCTGAGCTTCTGTCAATGCTTAAAACTGCAGAAGTGGAGATCAAAAAGGAACATCAAGTGTTGATGATCAATAGGAACACTGGTTTCAAGAAAGACAAGAAGGGAAAACGGAAGGGTAGTAAGGGTGGCAAGCCTGTTGCCGTGCCTGAAAAGAAACCCCGAGTTGGACCTAAGTCTGATACCGAGTGCTACTATTGTAAGGGGACTGGCCACTGGAAGCGCAACTGCCCCAAGTATTTGGCAGACAAGAAGGCCGGCAAGGCAAACAAAGGTATATATGATATACATGTTATTGATGTGTACTTGACTAGTGCTCGCAGTAGCACCTGGGTATTTGATACCGGTTCAGTTGCTAATATTTGTAACTTGAATCAGGGGCTGCGGAACAAGCGATCGCTAGCAAGGGGTGAGGTCAAGATGCATGTCGGCAATGGATCAAGCGTTGATGTGATCGCCGTTGGAATGCTGCCTCTCCATTTGCCGTCGAGATTAGTTATAAACTTGAATAATTGTTATCTGGTGCCTGCACTGAGCATGAACATTGTATCTGGATCGTGTTTGATGCGAAGTGGTTATTCATTTAAATCCGAGAACAATGGTTGTTCCATTTATATGAATGAAATCTTTTATGGTCATGCACCGATGATGAATGGTTTATTTCTATTAGATCTCGATGATAATGTTACACATATTCATAATGTTGATGCTAAAAGGATTAAACTTAATGATGATATATCCGCAAATATGTGGCACTACCGTCTAGGTCATATTGGCGTTAAACGCATGAAGAAGCTCCATTCGGATGGACTTTTGGAATCACTTGATTTTGAATCATTTGATACATGTGAGCCATGCCTTATGGGCAAGATGACTAGAACGCCATTTTCCGGTTCAATGGAACGGGCGACAGATTTATTGGAAATCATACATTCTGATGTATGTGGTCCAATGAGTGTGTCGGTGCGAGGTGGATATCATTATTTTGTTACTTTCACGGATGATTTGAGTAGATACGGTTATATCTACTTGATGAAACACAAGTCTGAAACCTTTGAAAAGTTCAAGGAATTTCAGAATGAAGTGGAAAATCATCGTAATAGAAAGATCAAATTTCTACGGTCCGACTGTAGAGGTGAGTATCTAAGTTACGAGTTTAGCACTCACATGAAAGAGCGTGGAATTGTTTCACAACTCACGCCTGCCGGAACACCACAGCGAAATGGTGTGTCGGAACGTCGTAATCGTACTTTATTACGATATGGTTCGATCTATGATGTCTCTGACGGACTTGCCGTTGTCATTTTGGGGTTATGCACTAGAAACTGCTGCATTCACTTTAAATCGGGCACCATCTAAATCCGTTGAAAAGACACTGTATGAATTATGGTTTGGAAACAAACCTAAGCTGTCATTTCTTAAAGTTTGGGGATGCGATGTTTATGTGAAGAAACTTCAACCGGATAAACTCGAACCCAAAGCGGAAAAATGCGTCTTCATAGGATACCCTAAGGAAACTATTGGGTATTCCTTCTATCACAGATCCGAGGGCAAGGTTTTTGTTGCCAAGAATGGATCCTTTCTAGAGAAAGAGTTTCTTGAGAAAGGCGTGAGTAGTCGGAAGGTAGAACTCGAAGAGGTTATTGAACCTTCTCTTCAAAGTATGGCGAGTAGCGCAGCGCCGGAAGTTCTTCCGGAGTTGGCTCCACCTGTTGAAGAGGGAACTAATGATAATGATCATGAAACTCCAAAAGAGAGTACTACCGAACCTTGCAGGTCAAGCAGGACGCGTGCAACTCCCGAGCTGTACGGAAATCCTGTCATGAATTTCATGGTTGATGAAAATGATGACCCTGCGACGTATGAAGAAGCGATGATGAGCCCGAATTCCAACAAATGGTTAGAAGCCATGAAATCTGAGATGGAATCCATGTATGAAAATCAAGTTTGGTACTTGGTGGAATTACCTCACGACCGAAGGGCCATGGAGAACAAATGGATTTTCAAAAGGAAAACTAATGCTGATGGTAATGTGACCGTCTATAAAGCTCGACTTGTCGTAAAGGGGTTTCGACAAATTCAAGGAGTTGACTACGATGAGACATTCTCTCCCGTAGAGATGCTAAAGTCAGTTAGGATTATGTTAGCAATTGCTGCATATTTCGATTATGAGATATGGCAGATGGATGTCAAAACCGCGTTTCTCAATGATAATATTGAATAAGAGTTGTATATGATACAACCAAAGGGTTTTGTCGATCCTAAGGATGCTAACAAGGTGTGTAAGCTTCAACGATCCATCTATGGATTGAAGCAAGCATCACGAAGTTGGAATCTCCGCTTTGATGAGGTGATCAAAGAGTTTGGATTTGTCCAAACTTATGGAGAAGCTTGTATTTACAAGAAAGTGAGTGGGAGCAATGTGGCATTTCTGATATTATATGTGGATGACATATTATTGATCGGAAATGATATAGATCTTTTAAACAGTGTTAAAAGTTATCTAAACAGCAAATTTTCAATGAAGACCTAGGTGAAGCGTCATACATATTAGGCATAAAGGTCTATAGAGATAGATCTAGGCGCCTAATAGGGCTATCGCAAAGTACATACCTTGATAAGATTTTCAAGAAGTTTAAAATGGACGGAAGTAAGAAGGGGTTCTTACCTATGTTGCAAGGCAAGACATTGAGTAAGACTCAAAGTCCGGCTTCGGCGGAAGAAAGAGAGATAATGGACAAAGTCCCCTATGCTTCAGCTATAGGCTCTATAATGTACGCCATGCTATGTACAAGACCGGATGTGGCACATGCTATTAGTTTGACTAGTAGGTACCAATCGGATCCAGGTTCGGAACACTGCATAGCGGTCAAGAATATCCTTAAGTACTTACGAAGAATTAAGGATATGTTTCTTGTATACGAAGGTGAAGAAGAGCTCGTCGCTAAGTGTTATGTCGATGCTAGCTTTGACACTGATCCGGATGACTCTAAGTCTCAATCCGGATACGTGTTTCTCATGAATGGCGGAGCGGTTAGTTGGAGGAGCTCCAAACAACCTGTGGTAGCGGGATCAACAATGGAGGCCGAATATGTTGCTGCTTCAGAAGCGGCTCAGGAAGCGGTTTGGATGAAGGAGTTCATATCTGAACTAGGAGTGGTTGCAAACGCGTAGGACCCAATGGTGATCTATTGTGACAACAATGGTGCCATTGCCAATGCCAAAGAGCCAAGGTCTCACAAGCATTCCAAGCATATTAAGCGCCGGTTTCACTCCATCCGCGAGCATGTCAAGGATGGAGATATAAAGATTTGTAAAGTACATACGGATCTCAATGTAGCAGATCCGTTAACTAAAACTCTCCCTAGATCAAAACATGATCAACATCAGAACTCAATGGGTGTTAGATTTATCACTATGTAACTAGATTATTGTCTCTAGTGCAAGTGGGAGACTGAAGGGAATATGCCCTGAGAAGCAATAATAAAGTGTTTGTTATGTGTATTCCAAGTATATGATAGATGTTTATTTTGCATGCTATAATTGTATTAATACGGAAACATTAATACGTGTGTGTTTAATAAACAAACAGAAAGTTCCTAGTTATGCCTCTCTCATAAACTAGCTCGTTGATTAACAAGATGATCAAGGTTTCCTGATCATGGACATTGGATATTGTTAATAACGGGATCACAACATTAGTGTAATGGTGTGATGAACATTCATCCGAAGTATAGCATTACGATCAAAGTCATTGAGTTTATATTGCTATAACAACTTACGAAGTGATCCTAATCCTTAGACCATGAGATCATGTCAATCACTAATACCGGAAGAGTTTCTTGATAACATCAAACATCACACTGTAACAGGGTGATTATAAAGATGGATTCAGAACTAATAAAGTGTTATGTTGAGGCTCATGGATCGAGAGTGGAATTTGTTCATCCCGATGATGGATAGATATACTCTGGGCCCTCTCGGTGATATCACATTGATTAGCTTGCAAGCAAGTGATTTGATCACTAGAATGTTATATCACGGGAACAAGAAAAGAGTGCATGTCGGTAACAAGATCAAACTAGTTATGGAGATACCGATGATCGAATATCGGACATGTAATATATCATGAAACAAAGGGATTAAGATACTAGCGTAAAAGGTTCCAACGATCACAAGAAAGTCATCGTTGAATGTGTGGGAGTCAGTATGGGTCTCTAGATCCCGCTTCTGATTATTGATCCGAGAGGGGTCTCAATCATGTCCGCATTATTCACGAACCGTAGGGTGACACACTTAAGAGACACCGACATCCAAATTGGAGCAAAAGTTTCATTCCGAAAGAATGAACAAGCGCAGGAATTTATTTCACTAGATACCGAAACAGGTTTTCGGGTGAAATTGCATAAAGTGGTTATGCATGTGAAATAGAATTCTAGCAAGGGGTTATTTGTGAATGTTTGTCATTAAAGTAATTGACAAAATTCTGAATAAAATAAAAGAGTTTTATTTAATGAGAGTTTGCATTAAATTTGGTGGAAATTTAATGGGAATTTGAGTGGATTTTTGAGTGGAGAAAATTGAAGGGCCATTTTGTGAGTGGAGTGTCCACCCACATGAATGAAGGAGGGGAGGGGGCAGCCCCCATGGCCGGCGGCCACCCCCTTGGGTGCCCTCCTCCTCCTATAAAAGGATCCCCTCCTCTCACTTGTCTCTCACACCTCCTCGTGAAGGATCTCTCTCCCCCTCTAGAATTTATCCCCCATGGTCTCGGACTAGCGAGATACATGTTCCCGATGGCTATTCGGCAAGAAAGAGTTGTGCTTCCGCTGCATCGTTGGAGCGAGGAGGCGGAGGTTGCTCGATGCCTCGAACGTGTGTGCGAGCACGGATGCGCTGCTGATTTGTGGCGCTAGGACTTCCTCTCGATCTTGAGATCGGCAAGAGATCGTCTACATCAACCACGAGTTGAACTCGTTAAGCTTTCTCGGTCTTCAAGGGTATGTTCTCTACGAATATACATCCGCTCGTTGTTTGTATCTAATAGATAGATCTTGGTACATAGTTCACATCGTAGGAAAATTTTTGTTTTCTATGCTGCGAACCCTACAACCACGGTGTCACCACGAGAAATATCCAAGAGGTACAAGCGTCAAAGCTTGGGGATGCCCAAGGCATCCCGTTCTTCATCAATAAAAAGCTCAGGTCTGTTTAGACACTTCATTTTTATTGTTTCATGCACAGTTGTGTTATTCTTGGAGCGTCTCAGTTTTATTTTTCTTTGATTATGTTGTTTAGTTTGCTTGAATAAAGTAGTTTGGACCCCCGTTCTCGCTGTGTTGTTTTGCAAATAAGTTGCTTGGTGTTGCAAATGATTAGTAAGTTATTGCTTGCAAGTGCAAGATGAGCTTGCATTGACTGTGACTTAGACTTTAGCATGACATGCTAGGTGTTGCTTTAGCATTATGCTTAGTGATTATTGATGTAGCATGTCTTGTTCCAAACAATTGGGATTGCTTAGTGTGTCTTGAAGAAATTATGTGTTGTTTTAGCATGCAAAAGCATAGTATTATGGTATTATCCTTTGATGCTTTGCTTGGGTTGACTTGGCACATGCTCACACCATGTTATGACTATGACAAGTTTTCTGCTGTTTTTGGTTCCAGAAAAGATAGTAAGGAAATATTCTCGGAATTGGACGGGACAAACGTCAAAGTCAATAACTTTCCGTGGGGAACAAGAAGTCCAGAGGGGATACGGAGAGGCGTGCCAGGGCGCCCAGACCCCCCTAGGTGCGGGTGGGCCCTGCCCCGCACCTAGGCAAGGTGTGGGGCCCCTGGCCACCGCCTCAGACCCCCCTTCGCCTATAAGAAGCCCCCGATGCAGAAACCCTAAGTACCCGATCAATATTCCACGAAACCTTCTATAGCCGCCGCCACCGTCGTCCCTAGATTGGGGGGATCTGAAGTTCTTCCCGGCACCCTACCGGAGAGGAGATCATCCCGGAGGCCTTCTCTCCGGTATGATGCGTGAGTAGTTCTACCTTGGACTATGGGTCCATGTAGTAGCTAGATGGTTGTATCTCCTCATTGTGCTTTCATGTATAGATCTTGTGAGCTCCATTCATGATCAATATCTAATCTATTTATAATCATGCATGTTGTGTTTGCAGGAATCCGATGGATATTGAGATTATTATGTTGGTTTGATTAATGGTTTTGTCTTTATGATTCTATCATGTCTGTGTTGTTTGTGATCTTGCATGCTCTCTGTTGTTAGCAGCTATCTTGGCCAAGTAGTTGCTAGTGACTCCAAGAGGGAGTATTTATGCTCAATAGTGGGTTCATGCCTCTAGTTTCCAAGGGAAGTGATAGAAATCTCTTCGGTTGTAGATGCGCTGTTGCTACTAGGGAGAAAACAACGGTCTCTTGTTCATGGAACATGTGGACTGTTTACCTTACACACTTTGCTTAAAGCAGTTGTCTGTTGCTTGCAACTTAATACTGGAGGGGGTTCGGATGATAACCTGAAGGTGGACTTCTAGTCATAGATGCAGTTGGATGGCGGTCTATGTATCTTGTTGTATTGCCCAATCGAATCTCATAGGATCTTTCTGACTAGTAATTGCATTGTTATGCCTTGCTCAGTTCCTGTAAATTGCCCTGCTGTAATTTGTTTACCCTTCATGCCATGTTGCTTTCTAAGGAGAGCACCTCTAGTGAACTATGGACCCCGATCCAATCTTTACCATTGATACATCTTCCACTATTACTTGTTTACTTGCTGCAAACCATTACCTTCCACACCATACGTTTAATCCTTTGTTACAGCAAATCGGTGAGCTTGATAACCTCACTGTTCGTTGGGGCAAAGTCTTGAGTTTGTGTTGTGCAGGTCTTCGCGTTGCTTGCAACACCTGTGTGATGTTTCCTTTCTCCTTCTTGTTCGATAACCTCGGTCTCTACTAAGGGAAGACTTGCTACTGTGCTCATTGTTGGAGATATGCCCTAGAGGCAATAATAAATGTAGTTATTATTATATCTTTGTGTTTATGATAAATGTTTACATACATGCTATAATAGTATTAACAAGGAAACATTGATACTTGTGTGATTTGTAAACTAAAATAGAATCCCTAGTAAAGCCTCTTTATAATACTAGCTTGTTGGTTAATAAATGATTGTGGTTTCCCTATCATGAACATTGAGATGTTATTAACAACAAGATCATATCGTTAGGAGAATGATATGGTGGACATACTCCTATAGATAAGCGTAGCATAAAGATTAAGTCATTTTAATAGTTCAATTGCTATATGCTTTCTGATACATAGTAACCTAATTCCTTCGACCATGAGATCATGCATATCACCTTCACCGGAAGGATGCTTTGATGACATCAAACACCACACCGTAACTGGGTGGCTATAAAGGTGGCATTGAGTGTTTGGAAAGTATTGGTTGAGACACATGGATCAAGAGTGGGATTTGTCCATCCATATGACGGATAGATATACTCTGGGCCCTCTCGGTGGAATGTCATCCAATTAGCTTGCAAGCATGTGACTGGCTCACAAGGGATCACATATCACGGGAACGAGAAAAGAGTACTTATCAGTAACGAGGTTGAACTAGGTATGCAGAGATACCGACGATCATAACCTCGGATAAGTAAACTATCGTGAGACAAAGGGAAATTGGTATCGTATGTAAGTGGTTCATTCGATCGCAAAGTAATCGTAGAAATATGTGGGAGCCATATGAATTTCTAGATTCCTCTATTGGTTATTGTTCGGAGAAGTGTCTCGATCATGTCCGCATAATTCACGAACCGTAGGGAGACACACTTAAGGATTCGACGTTGTTTGAGTAGTTATGGAATGATGAGTAAGAGACCGAATGTTGTTCGAAGTCTCGGATGGGATCCGGGATATCACGAGGAGATCCGGAATGGTCCGGAGAATAAGATTCATATAAGGAAAGTCCTGTTTCGGGGTTGGAGAATGGTTCCGGTGTTTTCATCAGGAATGTTCTAGAAGGTTCCGGAATGTCCGGCACTCCGGAGGGGAAGGGTACATGAATGTGTCATAACAAGTTGGAATGATTGCATCATGTACTAGGTGTCATCGCTGAACAAAATAAAGGGTTAAATCAAATCCTAGATTGAAAAGTCAAACGCCAATTTGAAAAGTCAAACGGCTATTTTGTGAGGTGGAGGGGAAGTAGGAAACCTACTTGGGGAGGAGTTCCCTCCCTCCACCGCCGGCCCACTTGGGATCCGAGTTGGGGAGGGACTCCCCTCCCCTGGCGCGCCCCTCCACCTATATAAGGAGGGGCAGGGCTGCCCCTCCAAGACCTACACCACACACCCCGCAAACCCTAGCTCCCAGCCGTCGGCGCCGCCACCTCCTGCTGCCGCCACCTAGGGAAACCCTAGCCGCCGACTTGGGCAGCTCCAAGCCCTAGCCGCTGGCCCTAGACCATCCTCCTTGGTGCGTCTAAACCCTAGATCGCCGAGGATCTCTCTCATAGTCCACCATACTCGCTCCGGCTTAAGGCGAAGCCCTGCGAGATCTCCCCTCTACTTCCGGTACCACGCTGTTGTGCTGCCGGAATCGCGAGGAGAGCACTAAAACCTCCGCTGCCTGCTGGAACAAGGGAGAGGAAGGTCTTCATCAAGTACCGAACGTGTGACCGACTGCGGAAGCGCTGCCGGAACGCAGCGCCGAAAGGATCGTCTACGCAATCTTGAGATCGGGAAGAGTACGACTACATCACCCACGAGAATCCGCTCTCGTTAAACACTTTGGAATCTTCGAGGGTGAGTTATTCTATCGACTCGTTGCTACAATCTAGTAGATAGATCTTGGCTTGTTTGTTTGTATGCGGTAGAATTTTTTTGTTTTCCATGCTACGAACCCCTACAGTGGTATCAGAGCCGTGTCTATATGTAGATCTGTTGCACGAGTAGAACACAATGGTCATTGTGTGCGGTGGTGCTTTTATTATCAATTGCTTCTTGTGTACTTTGCATCTTGCGGTATGATGGGATGAAGCGGCCCGGGCTAACCTTACATGACATCGTTCATGAGACTTGCTCCACGCTCAACATGCAACTAGTATTGCATAAGTGGCTTTGCGGGTGTCTGTCTCTCCCATTATAGTATATATCCAATTTACAACGGACACTTGATAGTTCAAACATCAACGTTGTGGTTCTTGTTTGTAAGTTAGATCGACACTTATTGAAAGCCCCAAACCACGTAAAATATGCAAAGAAATTAGAGGCGTCTAACTTTGTTTTGCAGGGGTGTGCTGTGATGTGATATGGCCATGTTTGTGATTATATTTGATGTATGCAATGTTCCTTATTGTAAGTTGGCAACCGGCTGGAGCCATATGGTTGTGTTTAATTTCTGTTAAGACCCGCGTGTCTATTCAAAGTAGTTGTAATAGTTGAAGCTGGTGGACGACAACCATGGAGCGGCGTCATTGACCTTGATGCAATGCCGGTGATGATGGAGATCATGTTCGTGCTTGAAGATGGAGATCGGAAGCACAAAGAAGAAAGGCCATATCATATCACATATTATGAATTGCATGTGATGTTAATCCTTTATGCATCTTGTATTGCTTAGTTAACGACGGTAGCATAATAAGATGACCCCTCATGCACATAAATTTCAAGTTCTTAAGTGTTCATCCTTAGTAAGCACCGTTGCTAAAGCTTGTTGTTTCGAAGCACCACGTGATGATCGGGTGTGTTAGATTTCGCAAGTGTATACAACGTGAGCAAGCCGGATTTGCTCATGCGGAAGCTAAGGTTTGATCTTGACGAGCCTAGCATGTACAGAGATGGTCTCGGAACACGGATCACCGAAAGGTAAAGCATGAATCATATAGTAGATATGATGAACATGTCGATTGTTCGCCATTGAAGCTACATCAACTCTCGTGATGATCGGTTTTGATGTGGTGGATTTGGTTCGTGTGATCACTAAAACAATGTGAGGGATATTGTTTTGAGTGGGAGTTCACCTAGATTAATTTAACTATTAATTAGAACTCAATTTGTCATAAACTTAGTATAAATATTGCAAATATGTTGTAGATCAATGGCGACCCCTACCATCAATTTTAATGCGTTCCTAGAGAAAGAAAAGTTGAAAAACAATGGAAGCAACTTCGCGGATTGGTTCCGTAATTTGAGGATTGTCCTCAATGCTGGTAATTTGACGTATGTGCTGGATGCACCGCTGGGTGACCCGCCTGCAGCTAATGCTACCGATGAAGTAAAGAATGTTTACCTCACTCGGAAGACTCAGTACTCCACAGTTCAGTGTGCTATATTGTATGGTTTAGAATCGGAGCTTCAGAAAAGGTTTGAGAATTCAGACCCACATGATATTGTCCGTGAACTCAAATTGATCTTTGAGACTCACGCGGCAGTTGAGAGCTATGAGGCTTCTGAAAATTTCTTTAACTACAAGATGGAAGAGGGCAGCTCCATCAGTGAGCATGTGCTTAAGATGTTTGGGCACGCAAACAAACTCTAAAGCTTGGGTATAGTGATTCCTAATGCTTTGGGGATTTACCGTGTCCTCCAATCACTACCACCAAGTTACAAGAACTTTGTGATGAACTACAATATGCAAAGCATGAACAAGCAGTTGCCAGAACTCTTCTCCATGTTAAAATCTGCAGAAGTGGTGATCAAGAAAGAGCACCAAGTGTTGATGGTTAATAAGACCACCAAATTCAAGAAAGGCAAGTCTAAGCAAAAGGGACACTTCAAGAAGGGTGGTAAGAAAGTTACCGCGCCGACGAAGAAGACCAAGGCTGGACCTAAGCCTGATACTGAGTGCTTTTACTGCAAGGGAGAAGGTCACTGGAAGCGGAATTGCCCAAAGTACTTGGCGGATTTGAAGAACGGCAACATCAAGAAGAAAGGTATATCCGATATACATGTTATTGATGTGTATCTCACTAGTACTCGTAGTAGTGCCTGGGTATTTGATACTGGTTCGGTTGCTCATATTTGTAACTCGAAACAGGTGCTGCAGAATAAACGGAAGCTAGTGAAGAACGAGGTGACGATGCGCGTAGGAAACAGATCAAAGGTTGATGTGATCGCGGTCGGCACACTACCCCTTCATCTACCATCGGGATTAGTTTTATACTTAAATAATTGTTATTTGGTGCCTGCGTTAAGCATGAACATTATATCGGGATCTTGTTTATTGCGAGACGGTTACTTGTTTAAATCCGAGAATAATGGTTGTTCGATTTATATGAGTAATATGTTTTATGCACATGCACCTTTGATAGATGGTCTATTCTTATCGAATCTCGATAGTGGAAATACACATACTAATAACATTGAGGCTAAACGTTTAAAATCGAGCGATAACTCGACCTATATGTGGCACTGTCGTCTTGGTCACATTGGAGTGAAGCGTATGAAGAAACTCCATTCTGATGGACTTCTTGAATCACTTGATTTCGAATCACTTGAAAGATGCGAAGCATGTCTGATGGGTAAAATGACTAAGACTCCATTTTCTGGTATGATGGAGCGAGCTACGGACTTATTGGAAATCATACATACCGATGTGTGTGGTCCAATGAGTGTAGCATCGCGCGGTGGTTATCGTTATGTTCTTACCTTCACGGATGACTTGAGTAGATATGGGTATATCTATTTCATAAAACATAAGTCCGAAATTTTCGAGAAGTTTAAGGAATTTCAAAGTGAGGCTGAGAATCAACGTAACAAGAAAATTAAATTTCTATGTTCTGATCGTGGAGGTGAATATCTAAGTTACGAGTTTGGCGAGCATTTGAAGAAATGCGGAATACTTTCACAATTGACACCGCCGGGAACACCATAGCGTAATGGTGTGACCGAACGTCATAATCGAACTCTCTTAGATATGGTTCGTTCTATGATGTCACTTACAGATTTACCGCTATCATTTTGGGGTTATAGAAACAGCCGCATTCACTTTAAATAGGGCACCATCTAAATCCGTTGAAACGACACCGTATGAATTATGGTTTGGGAAGAAACCTAAATTGTCGTTCCTTAAAGTTTGGGGTTGCGAAGCCTACGTAAAGAAGTTACAGCCGGACAAGCTTGAACCCAAAGCGGAAAAATGCGTCTTCATAGGATACCCGAAGGAAACTGTTGGGTATACCTTCTATCATAGATCTGAAGGAAAAATCTTCGTTGCCAAGAATGGATCCTTTCTAGAGAAGGAATTTCTCTCGAAAGAAGTGACTGGAAGGAAAGTAGAACTCGACGAGGTTGTCGAACCTTCTCTCGAAATTACGAGTAGCGCAGCACCGGAAGTAGTTCCTGTGACGCCTGCACCAATAAGAGAGGAAGCTAATGATGATGATCATGAAACTTCGGTTGTAGTTGCTACAGAACCTCGCAGGTCAACAAGAACTCGTACCACTACTCATTGGTATGATCCCGTTATGAATGTCATGTTGGTGGACAACACCGATGACCCTGCGACATATGAGGAAGCGATGATGAGCCCAGATTCTAATAAATGGCAAGAAGACATGAAATCCGAGATTGGATCCATGTACGAAAACCAAGTATGGTCTTTGGTGGACTTACCGGATGGCCGGAAGGCTGTCGAGAACAAATGGATTTTCAAGAAGAAAACAGATGCTGATGGTAATGTTACTGTCTATAAAGCTCGAATTGTCGCAAAAGGGTTTCGACAAATTCAAGGAGTTGACTACGATGAGACTTTCTCACCTGTAGCGAAGCTAAAGTCTGTGAGGATTATGTTAGCAATCGCTGCATATTACGATTATGAGATATGGCAGATGGATGTCAAAATAGCGTTCTTCAATGGAGATATTGATGAAGAGTTGTATATGATGCAACCCAAAGGTTTTGTCGATCCTAAAGATGCTAACAAGGTATGCAAACTTCAACGGTCCATCTATGGATTGAAGCAAGCATCCCGAAGTTGGAATCGACGTTTTGATAAGGTAATCAAAAGTTTTGGTTTTATACAAACTTACGGAGAAGCTTGTATTTACAAGAAAGTGAGCGGGAGCTCTATAGCATTCTTAATACTATATGTAGATGACATATTGTTGATTGGGAATGATGTAGACCTTCTTAATAGTGTCAAGGAATATTTGAATAATAGTTTTTCAATGAAGGATCTTGGCGAAGCAGCTTACATATTAGGCATAAAGATTTATAGAGATAGATCGAGATGCCTGATATCATTGTCACAAAGTACATATTTGGACAAAGTTCTAAAGAGGTTTGGAATGGAAGATAGCAAGAAAGGGTTCTTGCCCATGTTGCCCAATACGACCTTGAGTAAAACTCAAAGTCCGACAACGTCAGAAGATAGAGAGAGGATGAGTAAGACTCCCTATGCCTCAGCCATATGATCTCTAATGTATGCCATGCTATGTACTAGACCCGACATTGCATATGCTGTTAGTTTAACTAGCAGATATCAAAGTGATCCAGGAGTGGATCATTGGACAGCGGTCAAAAACATCCTTAAGTACTTGAGAAGAACTAAGGATATGGTTCTTTCTTATGGAGGTGATGAACAACTCGTTGTTAATGGTTACACCGATGCTAGTTGGAACACCGATCCGGATGATTCTAAATCACAATCTGGATACATATTTACTTTGAATGGTGCAACAGTCAGCTGGAGGAGTGCAAAGCAAAGCGTTGTGGCGAGATCCTCAACTGAATCGGAATACATGGCTGCTTCGGAGGCTTCACAAGAAGCGATATGGATGAAAGAGTTCATTACAGAGCTCGGTGTGGTTCCTAGTGCGTTGGACCCAATGTCTATCTACTGTGATAACATGGGCGCCATAGCCAATGCGCAAGAACCAAGGTCACACAAGAAGATGAAGCACATCAAGCTACGTTTTCACGCTATTCGAGAACATGTCCAAGATGGAGACATAAAGATTTGCAAAGTACACACATATCTGAATGTGGCGGATCCGTTGACTAAACCTCTCCCGAGGGCAAAACATGACCAACACCAAACTGCCATGGGTGTTCGGTATATTACCATGTAATCTAGATTAGATGACTCTAGTGCAAGTGGAAGACTGTTGGAGATATGCCCTAGAGGCAATAATAAATGTAGTTATTATTATATCTTTGTGTTTATGATAAATGTTTACATTCATGCTATAATAGTATTAACAAGGAAACATTGATACTTGTGTGATTTGTAAACTAAAATAGAATCCCTAGTAAAGCCTCTTTATAATACTAGCTTGTTGGTTAATAAATGATTGTGGTTTCCCTATCATGAACATTGAGATGTTATTAACAACAAGATCATATCGTTAGGAGAATGATATGGTGGACATACTCCTATAGATAAGCGTAGCATAAAGATCAAGTCATTTTAATAGTTCAATTTCTATATGCTTTCTAATACATAGTAACCTAATTCCTTCGACCATGAGATCATGCATATCACCTTCACCGGAAGGATGCTTTGATGACATCAAACACCACACCGTAACTGGGTGGCTATAAAGGTGACATTGAGTGTTCGGAAAGTATTGGTTGAGACACATGGATCAAGAGTGGGATTTGTCCATCCATATGACGGATAGATATACTCTGGGCCCTCTCGGTGGAATGTCATCCAATTAGCTTGCAAGCATGTGACTGGCTCATAAGGGATCACATATCACGGGAACGAGAAAAGAGTACTTATCAGTAACGAGGTTGAACTAGGTATGCAGAGATACCGACGATCATAACCTCGGATAAGTAAACTATCGTGAGACAAAGGGAAATTGGTATCGTATGTAAGTGGTTCATTCGATCGCAAAGTAATCGTAGAAATATGTGGGAGCCATATGAATTTCCAGATTCCTCTATTGGTTATTGTTCGGAGAAGTGTCTCGATCATGTCCGCATAATTCACGAACCGTAGGGAGACACACTTAAGGATTCGACGTTGTTTGAGTAGTTATGTAATGATGAGTAAGAGACCGATTGTTGTTCGGAGTCTCAGATGGGATCCGGGATATCATGAGGAGATCCGGAATGGTCCGGAGAATAAGATTCATATAAGGAAAGTCCTGTTTCGGGGTTGGAGAATGGTTCCGGTGTTTTCATCGGGAATGTTCTAGAAGGTTCCGGAATGTCCGGCACTCCGAAGGGGAAGGGTACATGAATGTGTCATAACAAGTTGAAATGATTGCATCATGTACTAGGTGTCATCGCTGAACAAAATAAAGGGTTAAATCAAATCCTAGTTTGAAAAGTCAAACGCCAATTTGAAAAGTCAAACGACTATTTTGTGAGGTGGAGGGGAAGTAGGAAACCTACTTGGGGAGGAGTTCCCTCCCTCCACCGCCGGCCCACTTGGGATCCGAGTTGGGGAGGGACTCCCCTCCCCTGGCGCCCCCCCTCCACCTATATAAGGAGGGGCAGGGCTGCCCCTCCAAGACCTACACCGCACACCCCGCAAACCCTAGCTCCCAGCCGTCGGCGCCGCCACCTCCTGCTGCCGCCGCCTAGGGAAACCCTAGCCGCCGACTTGGGCAGCTCCAAGCCCTAGCCGCCGGCCCTAGACCATCCTCCTTGGTGCGTCTAAACCCTAGATCGCCGAGGATCTCTCTCATAGTCCACCATACTCGCTCCGGCTTAAGGCGAAGCCCTGCGAGATCTCCCCTCTACTTCCGGTACCACGCTGTTGTGCTGCCGGAATCGCGAGGAGAGCACTACAACCTCCGCTGCCTGCTGGAACAAGGGAGAGGAAGGTCTTCGTCGAGTACCGAACGTGTGACCGACTGCGGAAGCGCTGCCGGAACGCAGCGCCGGAAGGATCGTCTACGCGATCTTGAGACCGGGAAGAGTACGACTACATCACCCACGAGAATCCGCTCTCGTTAAACACTTTGGAATCTTCGAGGGTGAGTTGTTCCATCGACTCGTTGCTACAATCTAGTAGATAGATCTTGGCTTGTTTGTTTGTATGTGGTAGAATTTTTTTGTTTTCCATGCTACGAAACCCTACACTCATCACACCTTGCTCTTGGGGTTTCCAACGAAGTGCTCCACGTCAAGCACCATCACCTACAGCGGGGGATTACTCACTCATGGATGAGGGAAATATCGATGGTTGATGAAGAGGCATTGGTGATGACGATGGCAATGATCCTCCCCAAATTCCCCGTCCCGGCAGGGTGCCAGAACGGAGATTCTGGTTTCGAATCGCGGCTTCTGGTGGTGGTGGCGTAGCGGAACTTTTTTTGGAAAAATGTCGACCCCCCCTCGATTTTTAGGTCAAGAGGCTTCTTATAGGTGAAGAGAGAGGCCGAGGGGGTGCCTAGGCTGGCCAGACCCCTCCCAGGCGCGGGGTGGGCCCACCTGTGCGGCAGTGGGGTGTGGGACACCCAGGGCTTCCCTCCGTTTCGTACTCTGGCTCCTTGGATCTTCTAGTGAAATAGGATTTTTGGCATATTTTCCGGGATTTTTCCTGAAAGTTGATTTTCTGCACAAAAACTAAACATCAAGGTAATTATGCTGAAAACAGCGTCAGTCCGTGTTAGTTGTATCCAAACCACATAAGTTTAGAGGAGAAATAATAGCAAAAGTGTTCAAAAAAGTAGATACGTTTTGGATGTATCAAGCTCCGGGGAGGAGCTCAAGGGACACAACCCACGTTTCTTTTTTGAGGGTGGTTGGCTTGAGCAACCAGAGTTCGGGGACCTAGTGGAGGATAAGTGGCACAAGCTGATTGCTGAGAGGGGGCCACAGGTGGATCCCATCGAGAATTGTCAACAGACCTCGGCGGTTTGCGCCATTTCCTCAAAGGCTGGGAGGCAACCTAGGCAAGGCAGACATGGACCTGAAAGAGGAGATCCTCTGACAAGTGCAGACCCTAGACCTATAAGCAGACATGGAGGACATGCTAGATGAAGGTCGAGCGATGATATACCACATGGAGGGGCAACTTACCCACCTTGAAAGAGTGGAGGATGAGTACTGGCGATAACGCAGCCGCCTGAAGTGGATGTTGAAAGGGGATCCAATACAACCTACTTCCACGCGATTGCTAATGGCCAGAGGCAAAAGTGTGTCATCCAGAGGCTGGTTTTGGATCAGGGGATCGTTACGGAACCCAAGGAGATCCAGACACACATTTACGCCTTCTACAAATACCTGCTGATTGTGTAGAAATGATAAAATGTTTCATGATATTTTTTGGCTCTTATATGTTATCTACCGGTGTACCGGTACACTACGTATATGGCCATCGCTTCATCGTGTGGATTTTCTCGGAGGTATATGCACGACTAGATGACATGGTGAAGTTTTTTTACCAGACATGAGTGCCAACATAATCTTGAGATAGGACCTCCACCACCTTAGGCACTTTGTAATTTATTATTCTGATATACAATTCGCTTTTATTTTATTTTAAGACATTGTATTTATGTTGGCTGTGTGCATTATAGTTATACAGATATGTAAATTAAAATTTCTTAGTACGTGTCCTCTATGGGAAAAATCTAATAAGCAAGGTGGATTGTCGGAGAAGCGGGTAGGATGCAGATTACTTTTTTGTAAGCACTGGGCCTTAACCCCTCAGTCCATGTCAATCCCAGGGACAGAACCCACATTGGGGCCCAATTAGAATCCGCCTCGTTTTCTTTTGAGGGAGAAAAAAAAATGAAGAATCGAAGTCTGTGCCCACAAAGTCTCACGCCGAGAGCCCGACACCGAAGGCACAAAGAAATCTAGAAGCGGCGGAACACAGGCTCCACTTCGCCTTCCCCACGAACTCCGGCGAGTCGGTCCCCCAGCCCCCGAGCACCCACCCGCCCCGACCACCGCCATGTCGAGACGCGGCGACTGGGTCTACGAGAACAACGGCGGGTAGGCGCTCTCTCCCCCTACTTTTCATCGTCCCCGCCTCCGTCTTTGCGCATCTCTAACGAGGGCCCGGTTTTCGTGGTGTTGCAGGACCTGCGTGGCCATCGCCGGTGCGGACTACTGCGTGGTGGCCGCCGACACCCGCCTCTCCGTAGGATACAACATCCTCACCCGTGACCACTCCAAGATCTGCGAGCTGTAAGTCCCCCACCGAAATCTCGAGCCTCGATCTGCCCGCCTGGGGGCTACGGTTAGGTGATTGAGTGACCGTGAGGGTTTGTGGTGTGATAGGGGATCGAACTGCTCGGTGGAGACATCGGATTTTAGAGCCACGCTTGGCTCATTTAGCTAGGGTTTGGTGCTTGAGGTCTGGGATTGAATTGGGGAAAACACCTTACCTTTCATAAGACTTGCTGCGGTAATTACCGGTCATCACCTTGTTCTGTAAGCGCTCTACTTTGATTGGATTTCTACTGTAGTACGGTCTGTGGTTCCATAGTTGCCTGAGTCCTGGACTTAAAGTACCCCTATTTCATGGCTACCTTTTGTTGGGCTAGTGGGGTATTTGGATTTTGCCTTGGCCTAGATCAATTATGTTACGCACTGCAGTACGCCATTTAGTTTGATCAATTAGAGGGTTTGACCCTACTAACATGTAGTTTGCCTCATTATTTTGTTCATCTATACATCCAAACAAGATGAAATGTTAAGACATTGTTTAAGGTGCTTGTATACTGGCATATGTAAAGTTTATTATGAGCTTTATCATATCTTGTAGATTGGTTCCACTTCGTGGCAGCGTCTGTTTTTTTACCACGCCATCCTATTTTTCCTAGTTTTGTTTTATGGGCTTGACACCACTTGGTATGGATAGGTACACAGTCACGTACTAATTTGTATGGCATGCCATATGTTGTCAGTCCACAGTAGTGGAGGATACCTCTTGCCTATAGGTTTCCTCCTGTTTGTTAGATGGCAGGACATATCAACATACAAGGTGCAGTTGATGGCTTTGTTTGATCGAGCTTTTTTCTTCACAATTTATTGTGCTGTGATTTTGTTTCATTGCATCTTGTTTGATCCAGCATTTGTTTATTCCTCGACCCCTCTGAATTTTAAACTTTGCTGCAAAGAGCATGTTTTACAAAGCTACTACATTGCTTGCCAACCATTTCCATCGAACTACTTGATTAAGTCTAGTCGGTAATGTACAGGACAGGTACCTATTTTTTTGCATAGTTGCTGTATGATATGATTGTAAGCAGACATATTCTTGTATCGTAAGTGAACACACATCAGGTCTAACCTGTTACCATATAGTTAATTGTTTTTCGTCTTAATAGAAGTTTGTAGTTACCCATTGTTCTTCGGTCCCATTTGTAGCAATGCCCGATCTTTCTTAGCTGACATTCTTTTTACTGTGAAGCATCTTAATATGTGGCTCATTGCTAGTGTAAGCTGTGAAGTACTAAACATTATTTTTCTTCATTTGTTCAGGGCAGAGAAATGTGTAATAGCATCTTCCGGCTTCCAAGGTGATATCAAAGCTCTGCAGAAGAACTTATCTGCCAAAGAGCTGGTAAAAATTTGGAAAACCTCATTTATCTAAATTTTCCATATATGTTCCTGTTCAGATCTCCCTTGTTGATATAACGATTCTCTGATGGTTGCATGCAAATCAAAATTTATAATACTATCTGATTTGGACTTCTTGGTGTGCTATTTACTTAGTCTATTGGTGATTGAAGTTTTATGAATTTTGTAAAAAAATTATCAGCTAAGGTTTTGCACATAATCTGATTGAAGAGAGTAAAGTTGTACTCCATCTGTCCGGCAATAAGTGACTTGGATCTGTCTAGATTCGTATGTATCTAGACCGCTTTTTAGTATAAAGTACATGCGAATCTATAGAAATCCGAGTCACTTATTTCCGGACGGAGGAAGTATATTTCTGGACTGTCTTGTCTCAGTTCCAGACCAAAATGCAGAGCTGGTTTAACATTATGTACATCATGTTTGTTTGTTGCTATGTCTGAAAATTAGGTTCAAAGTCTAAACTGTGCTATTGTACAACATCATTGCTCTTAATAATGGGTTGGTGTTGCTAGTGCTGTTGGTCTCATTATCATGTACTGTATTAGCGAAGATTTTCGCAACTTGTTTTTGTCCCTTATTATTTCGGGTGGAGTGGAGTGGGGTGTGTCTAATCTCACTTTACAACGTATGTTTGTGCTACTTCATCTTATTTCTTTTTGTTCATCTCCGCCCCAACATGCTCTTGTCACGTAGTACTAACACTGCCCACCAATGCAACAAGTGTGTAGTCTTATTTGCGAGAAATATCAGTATGCCAAAATCAATCTGTTCATCTACTGAACTATTGCTAACTAAATTACTGTTTTCCTTTTGTTTTGTTTTCTGTAGCTATATCAGCACCAGCACAACAAAAGAATGAGCTGCCCTGCAATGGCACAATTGCTCTCGAATACCCTGTACTACAAGCGATTCTTCCCATACTATGCTTTCAACGTTCTTGGTGGTCTTGACAGTGAAGGTGCGGCTTCATCAATTTTCTCATCTAGATTTTCATGTTCAGTGTGTTCTGAGCGTGCATTCTACTTGTGCAGGGAAAGGATGTGTTTACTCCTATGATGCTGTTGGTTCCTATGAGAGGACTGGTTACAGTGCTCAGGGAACAGGATCTACTCTGATCATGCCAGTGCTGGACAACCAGCTGAAATCACCCAGTCCGCTATTAGTCCCTGCAAGAGTAAGCCCTCACATTTTTATATTTGTTGTCTGCTATCAAATTGTAGATCGGTTGAACTTGTCCAACTATCTTCTTTTTGCTGACTAAAGCAAGGAAGTTTATCTACTCCCTCCGTCCCAAAATAGATGTCTCAGATTTGCCAAAATTTGGATGAATCTAGACATTATTTAGTATATAGATTCATCTAAATTTTGACAAATCCGAGACATCTATTTTGGGAGGGAGGGAGTACAAGATATTGATCAATGGTTGCTGATATAGCGCCCCAGAGGTTTCTAAGAATCTTCCTTATAATTTGTGCAGGATGCTGTCACCCCTTTGTCTGAGTCAGAGGCTGTTGACCTAGTTAAGGATGTGTTTGCATCTGCAACTGAGAGGGACATCTACACTGTATGTTGCAGTCTCTTAGTCCCTGAATTTCATCATTTGTCTTTTCCTGTCGCATTTGCCACTGTACTCATCTGTTATTCTTACAAATAACGCAGGGTGACAAGGTGGAGATTGTAGTCATCAACAAAGCTGGCACGAGGCGCGAGTACATCGAGTTGAGGAAGGACTAAGTAGGGGCATAAAGTTTGTGATGCAGTTCCATTTGCCTGGGAATGTTCCCTAGATATATAGGGAATTATTATGCCCACAGCTGTTACTTCATAGAAACCCTTGTCTCGTGCTTGCTTTTCTTCTGTGCTGTACCAGGATCCACACATCTTGCTTTGTTGAATTAATTTGCTGCTTCATGAACATGTGACGAGTTATTTATTGGCAGGAATCCTACGAGATACTGAACGTATGTTCTAGACATCTGATAATCTTTCGATAGTAACTCACTTTGATAACTTGCACCCAGTAATCATTCGATAATAGACACTAGCCTATTTGGAATTTTGAGTTGGGAGTGACTGTCAAAGTCAGTACTTACTCTGCGTTTTGATCAGCCATTTTGTGTGGGTCGTTGGACAGACACTAGCCTATTTGGAATCATGCTCCTCTATCGATGTTCATTGCCCCATGATGAAAATTTCTCGTTTGTATTTACACCAGTCTCAGGGTTAAGATCTTACCTAAAACAAGTTATTATTCGTTCCCTGAGAAATGCAATAACCCAAAGTAGCACTTAGAAAACCAAACTTGCCAAAATAGCACCGGCGTTAAGGTTTTGTATGCCAGAATACCACTGCAGTGATATTTGAGAATAGCAAGGATCTCATGTGGGCCAAACTGCGTGATGCTTGTCAGGTACTTTCTCCGTTTAGAAATATAAGAAACATCTTATATTTTCAAACCGAGGGAGTATTTGAGAATACTAAATATGCCCTCATTTAGACTCCAATATCAACAAAGAGTCTATCAGACAGTGAAGAGTCCATCAGACAGTGGCGGAGCGAACGTTGAAGCAATGGGTGTACAGAATGTAACTTGGTTTTTCTTATTTTTTTAGTGTATGGGCATCTAAGTCTTTTACAAAAAATAATGGGTGTACATGTCCCATGTAGCTCCTCCGCCCATGCTATGAGATCGACCGACTAGACCAAAACTGCCCTATCCCCTTCTCACCACCGACCATGGCGGCGTGCCCGGCCACGCTGACGCAGCGACGGCGGAGGTTCTCTCCCCTTTGAATCCCTCTCTCCCGCTTCTCTCGTGCTCGTCCTGCACCTCTCTCTACTCTATCGCTCTGTATATAGAAAAAAAACCCGAAGCCCATCGGACCCGGTCAGAACACGTACAATGGTCCTGCACCTCTCTCTACTCTATCGCGCTGCTACGGTCTTTTGTTTACTCGCAACATATATAATGTGATATGTAACGGATGTGAATACTCATGTGTATAAAAAGACAGCTTGTAGTATATAAGAACATTAAGGTTTCATCTTGCTCAAACTCAGTCTTTTTCATACGTGATTATTGTAGGTACACACTCTTGTGTAGTTTTTTCTGTTTTCTATTGCGCACCATTAAGAAATTTCATTAAAGAGTTTTTTTTGTTTTATCTTAGTTTGCTTGTATAATTGTAAGTAGCTACACCTTGGAGATTTTAGCTATGGAGTATAATGGTTTTATATACGTTCATTGATTAAAAAAAAACTTATGAAGGGCATTTTATCTATTTAATGATAAAATTGATCAAAATTAAACCTGTCTATAGTCTGGATCAAATCTAATATCGTGTTTGTGCAATAATATCTGATCTAATTTGCTTCTATTCTATATCTACCACACCTTACATTGCCAACCCGCTATTATTTTCATCTGATCTGATCTACTCAGGTCATGCGTTAAATTGTGCATATCATCTACTCAGCCTCCGATGGTGAAGGGCCCTAGGCCATACCATGAACCTGCGTGGTCCTTGTGAATATGTCATTAGGAGCGGTCTATGAAACATACGAATATATGTCTTGATGAAAATTTGAAGATTCACTTTTTCGTAAATATGTCTTAATAAAAAATTTAAGATTCGCTTTTTGAGTAAATACTATGTATTAATAAAAAATCAAAGATTAATTCTCTTTATGCAAACTTGCTGATAGACTCCAAGTTCTATTGTGTGTCTCTGAGGTCAATGCCGGCCGAGCTGGGAACGTGGACCCGGACCAATTCAGCCTAGGACTTTAGGCGAGGCGGGAGTGTCGAACTTGCTCCAGAACTACCTAGTCGTAATCTTAATTAAGATTGGATACATATTCTTCCTCTTCTCGGATTGAATTCCGGTTAGTCATCCGCAGAAGAAAATCCACCAGTTCCGTTAGTGATGCATTTATATGGTCTCACGAGAGAGAATAAAGAGAATGCCAAGTGGGAGATACAACCTCTCCTTTTTATTCTGTTGCACGTCTCGCTCATACGGAGTAGAAAAGAAAACTTGTGCTCACAAAATTGAATTGTGCGAAAATATTGGTGTCCGAAAAACCGATCTTTCAGTCAAATTTTTTTCGGCCAAGGTCGCCGGTTAAATATCTGGGGCATTGGCGCCTCGCTTACATTTGGACTTGTTGCATGCGTCTCCATGGATACATCCGGGAATACATCCGGCGAGTTAATGCTAGATTGTTTTTTTTTAAACTAATAATAGAATAAAAACGATCTCCGGTTAATAATTGATCCGATTTGTTTCAAAATTTAAGGACGAAATCAATCGGGGGTTACTATTGTTTCCTTTTTTTTCTCTTGTCCCACGCCCTTTCCTTAGAGACATTTCCTTCAAAAACTCAAGAAATTTTAGGGGAAACAGATGATTAGCATATCTCCTAATTGATGGTACATAATATACTTCCTTAACTGCTATTTACAAACGTATTGGATGTGCAAAAAATCAGACGGTCTAGATTGTTTTAATGTTTGATGTCAAAGTGGATGTTTGATGTCAAAGTGGACGTACCAACACCAACTTCTTTTTAATAGTAAAGATACATATGAAAATTGCTGAGTTGAAGGAGAGAAATAAACAGAGACATCTGCCTCTTAGCACGATATGTCTCACCACATAATTAAAGATATCTGCCGTTCGAGATAAGACTAAAATATAACCCATTGTATATCATATTTTCTTATCATACCAATATTACCAAGACCGGCTCTAGTGAGGGGCAGGATGTGTGGCCGCACAGGGCCCCCAAAATCCAAGGGCCCCACCCCAGACGTGATGTACTACATGTATGTATATATAATAGGCATTGACACTCCAGGAGCCGAAAAAAAAAAAGGACCTAATGGGCCATATGTAGCGATGTGTACGAGTAGGAGATGCAATAAGCTATCGTGATCGTCGGCTCCGACTGCTCGACTAGGTGAGGCCGCGCGCAGGCCACCACCGACGCAGCGCACTGCACTGACGGACTTGACCTGCCAGCCGTGTGCCGTGTGTGGCGCTCGGACCAGAGCGTTTTTCAGCGTTTCGTGGACACATCTAGCGATCAGCCAATCTGCAATCAATGTTCTTCTAGCCGCACCATCACGGTAAGAGTTCATTGCGATTTAGGGTTTTTGTTTTTTCTTTAATTTTTCTTAATTTTGGTCGTTAGTCGTCAGTTCGTCGATTAGTTGTCTCGCCGATTTTAATTTCTATGCACCCGATCATGAGAATATGCCAAACAGATTGCCGATGTGACCAATTGGAGGTATATTGAATATTGTGTTACTAATCCCTAGCATTTCTATTGCGCATCACATCTTATTTACTGTGACTGTTCCATCGGCTAAAAGAAGTTTTTCAAAGTTAAAATTATTGAAAAACTATGTGGTGTCAACAACTACTAACAAAGGTTAAATGATTTGACAACATCATGCATTTAAATTATTGAATGACACCAACGCCGTTCCCATCATAAGTGTCTTTGCATTGAGAAATGCTAGAAAAAATTTCGAAGTAATATGTATAAATTCTTTGATATGCATACTTTTTTTGGATGCATTTAAGTGTTACTGACACCACATATTTACGTGTATAATATTAATCATTATTATTGTGTTGTCTATATTAGGGGCCCCAAGTTTAGTCTCGCTCATAGTCCCAACGTTCTCAATGTCAAACTTCATGCACTAGTCAACGCAACCAAAAGTCCGAACTGATATGAAGGGCCAGTGCAATTCACTTATACACTTTAACACTCAGAGCCATCCCGTGGCATGTATAAATAAAACTGTTTTATCAAACATTGCACGTGCCTTCAGAGGTTCAATAATATAGTCAGTCGTTGGCTATAAGAAAGTGTCATATTATCTATAGTCAGTCATATAGTCCATTTATATAATAGTTAGCTATAAAAATTTACTACTTAATTAATATATGGCCGTATATTTTACTCACACAAACTATCTAAAAGCACATGCTAGAGCCGGCTGTTAACTTACACCCCACTTACGTTTCTCTCTTCTCTTGTGTCTCCTCCACATCATCAAAATTATAATTATATTATAGTATAGCTTAAGCTTGGTGACATGCATGAGCAATGAGAGCACTTGCACATTCTATATCTATAGAGTGTGGGTCCGGACATGCTTCATGAAATTATTTTAAAAAAAAATTAAATTTAAAGATTTAAAATATTTCAGTAAAAATAGCAGGATACAAATAATGATAAATACATGCGTACAAAAATACTTTGCATTCTGGTCTCCTAAAAAGAAAAAAATTAGATCTAGACGTAAACAGTGTAATTTTGAATAGTCTTCCTTTTTCTAAAATTTGTTATATTTGTCCTTTTTGGTGCGCCTAAAATATAAGGTATTTTCTATTAAATTTTTGCACACGTGTATTATTGTTGGATACATATAGGTATTTTTTCTAAGATATTTGACGAATTTAAAAAAATCAAAAAGAGCTCCATGTAGCCCGTGATCTAAGACGATTTTTCATGAAGTTGACCTTCTCTATTCGTCTTCCTCGAGGGCTTCGAGCTAGGGTTTCCGGCTACCACCTATGGTTCTCTGACTGCTACCATACTAAGCCCGCTCAGCCGTAACTCCTTTAGGCTGCCTCCCCCGGCCGCATCTCGACCATCGTGCGGCCATGCGCGAGAAGGGGTGCACGGAATCGTTGCTCCAGGCAGAGGTGTCGCGCAGGAGGACGAGTCGACAGTGATGAGACGCTGCAAGAGGCAATGGTCAGACGGGGGGCTTGGGGACGCATCTCGAGGCAGGGCCTTTGGCATAAAGTTGAGCCTGCAGATGAGGTGTGGGGGCGTCGACTCTAGGACAGCACTGCGTGGGAGAGGAAGACGCCCGAGCAGGTCACTCCGTCTAAACCTTCCGACCCATCTTTTTTCTAGAGACGAGGAAAGGTGCTTCCTCCTCAAGCCATCCGCCCCTCTCATCTGCTCCTCTTCTCCGCTCTCAGCTCTCTCTTCTTCTTCAACTTGTGAGAAACAAGCAGACGTCCTAAGTAGGCATTGTTATGAATATGGTGAGTGCAGAATCCACACCCGGGTTTAGATGTCATTTCCTTCTCCCAACTCTCTTTTTTCTTCTTCTTTTCAATTTGCAAAATTTAATACAAATAGGCATAATTATTTCTGAATTTTGTATCACCGATCCTTCATGTGTTAATTTATTGGTTAGAGAAATCATGTGCTTAGAAAAAGAAAATAAACATTTATTTTATTTTAATCATTAAATATCTATTTATATTCTAATAATAAGATTGGAGTGCTAATATCACTCCACCAATTCATCCCACCAATTCATCATATATGCATTGTTAGTGTATTGAAAAAACTAAATATAAAAGAAAAATAAGGACGTGAACGAAAACTAGCGTTCTCGCTCGCGATATCTAACACGGTATAGACGGGGCGAGGCGAAGCTTACAAGCCCACCTAGTATTTTATACTATTTTTTATAGCCAGCTATTGCTCTCAGAGCTTGCAGTAGCAGCCTCTGTTCCAGCGGACGACTGGCAAGTGGGCCACGGCGGCTCACCTGCCACAAACGCAGTCGTGAAACAAGCCTTCACTCCGACACCCGATCTGAACGAAACATCGCCCGTTTCCCACTCCGACATTCAGGCAGCTACCTCGCCGCCCGACAACCACCAAGTCTAATCGGAAGCACCAACCATGGCGGCGGCGAAGATAGCGCCGTCCATGCTGTCGTCGGACTTCGCCAACCTCGCCGCGGAGGCGGAGCGCATGGTCCGCCTCGGCGCCGACTGGCTCCACATGGACGTCATGGTACGATCCATCCCCTCTCCCCGCATCCGTTTCCTTACCCCACGAGCCTAATCAACCATCTAGCATAGGAGTAGGGCGCGCGCGGTACCGGCCCTCGATTCGTCGTATGCTTGGTGCATAGGAGTAGGATCGAGCCGCGCACTGCTGTGGTAGCTTTGTCCTTTGCCGCTGTGAGCCCATCAGGGTAGGTGGTAGGGATAATATGATTCAACTACTGAATCAGAGGAGTTGCCATGAGCTTTTGTTTCAGCACAGAGCTACTGCAGAGCATAGGCAGTTGGGTAAAATCTGTTCAGAATTGACAATCCTATATGGACTACTTTGTACTACTGAAACTCTGGAAGGTTAGTGTGATCTCCGTTGTTGGGAGCATGCGTACCATCAGGTTCGCGTTAGTCTCTGCCTGCTATGTGCTATTCTGCAAGTGCACTAGCACTTATTAGACCAAGGAAGTAACTATTCAGCGGTTGTATTTCTTTTTTTTTTCTGTTAAAGATGAAGTGTGTCCATTAATCATGGATATTCAAAGTTGGAAGTCCATTTGTCTTAGTATGCTTCATCCTGTTCCTTTCTACCTTGCAGGATGGGTGAGTTCGTCTCAACTTTCTACAGTGGATGCGGTTGATCAATTCTGATCTGTTACTGAATTTTCCTGATACTTGATGGTGCCTAAAAAACTATTCTCACATATCATTGCCCATTTATTCATTAATATCTAGGCAGACCTCCATTTTTATCTGCTAGCATAGCAGGCTGGCAGTGGTCGTTTAAGATAACTATGCAGGACACTCTATACATGCCTACAGGCAACACCTACCTAGATGAACTTTGTTTTTAACCCACATACATATCTTGTCTTGATTGCTTTTCGAACTATGGATGACTTTGTTGTTTTATTTTTGCCTACTTTCTTTAGACACCTTGCATATTCAAACATCCTTCTCATGGATGATAAAACTTCACAGAAAGAGCACGATCTTCCAAAAATATGTAGTATAAAAAAAGGGAGACAATTAGCCTGATAGCCATATAATCAAACCTGAAAAAAGCATGTTAAACTTTGCACTGTCATAATAAGGGCAATTACGTTTGCATTTTGCCTACTCAGAGCAATGTGATCCTTTTGTTTTGAAATAAACTTTAGGAAAGTTTCCAAGTAGCCAATGATTAAAATAAGACGTATTTGCAAAATTAATATGGTGATGGTTTTCCCTCTGTTTGCTTGGACAAAGATCACACACCTTGAGCATATAACAGAGAAAATAGGCACATTTGCAAGATGTCAAAGACCAAAATGCTTGCTAAGTATGCTGTTTTAGGAACTGGGCAGCATCACAGCAAGTCACTGGCATAAATTGCAGGCTTTTTTCACGTGCGAATCTTGCCATTTTTTATTTGTCAAGAGGATCATGTATGAATGCTCTCTTGAATACCTTTTTAACCTTCCAGATGAAAGACTACATGCAACAAGAATATCGTTATTATATTATTGTTGATCAAGTTTGAAGGATAATGCATTCATCTTGTTGGGAAATTTTGTGATGGACCATTTTTTGGTGATGGCAAAGAAAAGCCCCATCAATTTGAAAACTGTTTGTTTGCATATGCAGGCACTTCGTTCCTAATTTAACTCTTGGAGCTCCAGTTATTCAGAGTTTGAGGAAGCACACCAAGTATGGTGACCTTCGTCGCCTTACGTTTGATTTGATGGCTTGTGTTCCTATGTGCATCTAATAATGTTAACTGTTCTGTTTCCAGGGCATATTTGGACTGCCATCTTATGGTGACAAATCCTTCAGATTATGTAGAGGCATTTGGGAAAGCTGGCGCCTCAGGATTCACATTCCATATTGAAGTCGCAAGAGGTAAATAGACATATGTTGGCAAATGATTCGTTTGTTTCACTGCCTCATGGAAAGCTTGCTGCAGATAACTGGAAAGAGCTCATCCAAAGCATTAAAGCAAAGGGCATGACGCCTGGTGTATCATTGAGACCTGGTACTCCGGTGGAGGATGTTTTCCCCCTGGTAACTTCATGCACTCAATAAAACTTCTCTAGTTATCATGTCGTACATACAAAACCCTGAGACATAGATTTTCCCCGTACTTTTTATTATGATTACAGCTACCACTAGAAGTTAGCTTATATGCATTTATTTCAATCTGTACAGTTAGCTTTCATTCTAGTAGTTCATAATATACAGGATTATCTTCCTCTGGTGTTCAGAATGGAAACCCCATCTAAGCTGTTACTACTAGTGTTTCTTGTTTTGTTTTATTGAGGTAGTGTACCAGTGTTTGTTGTGGTATGTGCTGTATCATTGAGGTAGTAATGTGTTGTATTTAACTTCTAGTATGATCTGTTGATCATTCAATTAGCACAACCTATTACCCTTATTCAGATGCATTTCACTTCCCCATACTTCCAATCATCCCTGAATGTTGATGTACTTTACAATATGGCCTTCGCTATGAATTAGTGATGATCTGTTCAAACCTGTTTTTGTTGAATTCCTTTTATGATTAGTTATCCAAACCTTACTGTCCAATTTGTATTCCACGTCGAGGGATGATCCGAAGCTATTACTAATAACTGTTTTGACAGGTGGAAGCAGAAAACCCTGTAGAATTGGTTCTTGTCATGACAGTTGAGCCTGGCTTTGGTGGTCAGAAGTTCATGCCGGAGATGATGGACAAGGTACCCATTTCATCTCCCTGGTCTATACTCCAATTTTGTGATTTAGGATAGTTTTAAGTGACCACTTGCTGAAATCTGGATTTCTTCAGGTACGTACGCTGAGAAAGAAGTACCCTTCCCTTGACATAGAGGTACTGTATAATAATGCGGATCCATGTCCATTGTCCAACCGTTTCGTTTCTTCATAGCCAAATCTTGGCATGATAGTTCTTTTGCTGAAACCGTTTCCTGATCTTCTGATATTTGGTAAGGTGGACGGTGGTCTGGGTCCTTCCACCATTGATGTCGCTGCGTCCGCTGGAGCCAACTGCATCGTCGCTGGAAGCTCCATATTTGGAGCTGCCGATCCGGGAGAGGTCATATCGGTACTAAGGAAGAGCGTGGAGGTCTCCCAGAACCAAAGCTGATTTGTACGTAGCTGTTTCTTCCTGCGGCTGTTTCTGCTGTAAACTAGTGTAGAACTACTCTGCACGTCGCCCTACTACACAGCCTAAGTTTGCGCTTTCGCACTGGAGATTGATCGGTGAGGTCTGAATAAAATGTGCTCTTGGGAAAGTTATGCCCGTGGCTACCAACTTAAAAAAAAACTACTCCCTCCGGCCCATATTAATTGACTCAAATTTGTCTAGATTTAAATGAATCTAGACACTATTTAATATATAGATTCATCTAAATTTTAACAAATCAAAGTCAATTAATATGAATCAGAGGGAGTACTTATTTTCTGGTCGACTGTGCATTGCAGTTTAGAGCTTTGGATCTGATTCCTCGTCTCCTCTCACGCTAAGTTGTCCATAGGGAAGGGAAATCAAATTGCACTCTTACATTTAACACTAGCAAGACGTGTTGTGCAGTCCATACCCTAAACTAGATCATTATGGTCGTGTTTGGTAGCTTGTAGATGGTGTAGCTAGTCCGGACGGCGACAAAAATTGGACCGATTGGTTGTCCTGTTGTAGGGTTTGACGAGATTGAGGTCGCCGCCACATGGTATGGGCGGACCCTGTCTGTACTAGTGGTCGTTATGGACCCTGGCGCATGGTATTTGTTTTAGGATTACTTGGTCACGTAGAGTTACTCAAAATCTTCATTTTTAGCTCTTGATTTTGCATTAAAAAGCGTGATTTTCTGCACAACACATTGAAAGCAATAATTTGCATATCTTTGCAATAATTAGTCATTAGTGGCAAGGCTAGATAGATTCTGATCAATTGCTTGACTAAAAACAGTGTTTAAACATGGAAAAAGATGACTATTTTCAGAGCCATCAGTAATGCTCAAACAATTTAAAATTTGTATAAAGCAAGGGTGTATATTTAGTTCTTGTAGTCTATGTAGAAGACAACATTTATTAGCTATATCTAATACTTAAAATTTTTGGTAACATGGTCTAGAAAAATGATGAAGAAGATTGTATAACGATAGAGAAGTGTGTTTTGATGCGTGTGTATAGCGTTCATTGTTGAAAGATCATGGATGCCGCCTAGAGGGGGGGGGAGAGGAGTGAATAGGCGGTTTAAATTTTTTACGAGATGTGCTTAACAAAGGCGGAATAAAACTAGTGTTTTCTTTTGCCAAACACAAAGACTATATATACTAAGGTTCACCTATGTGCACCAACAACTTAGGCTAAGAAAGACAAGATAGCAAGATAGATTACTTCAAGCACGAAGGCTATTATAATGTAAAGTGCATAAGTAAAGAGCTCGGGTATAGAGATAACTGAAGCACGCGGATACGACGATATTTTATCGAGTTCCTTCCAACATGGAAGTACGTCTCGTTGAAGGGGTGGACGGTACTAAGACCACCAACGTCACAAGAGGCCTCACCCTATTCTCCCGAGCATCCGTCGTACGACAAGCACCCGATCCACTATGAGACACTTGAGGGCGGTCATCAAACCCGTATAAGATTGGGGCAATCTTTATAACTTAATTGGAGGCTCCCAATAAACGCCAGCAAAGCCACTAGCTTGAGGACATCTCCACAACTTAATTGGAGGCCCCAAGAACACACCACCAAGGCCACACAGCCGTCTAGGGTCCCAAAAACCCAAGAGGGACAAGCTTCTTGAATATCAAGAACCAAATCCTCCGAGGAGAACTCAAACCGATGCACCGAATGCAAAAGACAAAAACACCACAAAGATGCTCCAATACTTCACTCTCAAGTTCCAACAAAACTACTAAAACTACTGGGGAACAAGAGAGGAAGAACACTAGGAGAACACCAAATCCTCCAAGATCTAGATCCCAAAGAATCACTCACAAAAAGATGATTTGGTTTGGTCAAAATGTGGATCTAGATCTCCTCAATCTTCCTCTCAAATATTGGCAAGAATCATAGGAGGGAAAAAAGTAGTCAAGCTCAAGTGGGATTGAAACAATGGGGCAAAGCTGGAGCAAGAGGGAAGAAGAAGCAACCAATAAAAAGAAAAGGGGAAGGCAATTTATAGGGGCCCAGATTTCTGCCCGTTGGGGCCAAAATCCGGCCTGGGCCGGTAGTACCGAAATGGGCCGGTACTACCGCCCAGCCCACCAGCAGCGCACGCGAGCAAGCCAACCAGAAACCCCGAGCGAACAAGGCAACCGGTCAACACGGGCGCCAGCGCGATGGAGAAGGGGATCGGGGGAAGCAGCGGTGCGCGTGGGCCAGCGAGCGAGTGATGAAGCGAGTGGCGGCGACGGGATATGAGCGCGGGAGCTGGGTAGACCGCGGTAGCGGGCAAGGCTGGCTGGTCCGGCCCTGTACTACCGGCCCGCCCGGGCGGTAGTGCCGGATTGGCCTACCGGGCGGCACAACAGGGAGGAGAGCACACACAGGACGGGCCAGTAGTACCCAACGGTACTACCGCTCGTCCCAAAAACTTGTTTCCCTTTTTTTCCTTTTCAAACCAAATACCACCAAGTGAGAATACTTCATGTATTTTAAAGTGAGATACCTCCCTTGGTGAGAATCCGAAAAACCTTCAAGATCAAATCCCAATAAGATACAAAAGGGTAATCCGTTTTTGATCAACTAGAGCTTGTTATCAATATTACCGCAAGCTCTAGAACCTCACAAGGATAAGATCCAAATAACAACCAAGAAAGGATGATGCTAAGTATGCAAAGGTTTAAGCTTTCTCCAAACGATATGATTGAGTTACTCACTCGAGATTCCCTCTTGATAGTACGGCTATCTATCCTAAACCCGGTCTCCCAACTAACAACATGAGACCGGCAAAAGGAAAAACCTATCAAGAATATCTTTGCCTTGAGAAATCCACTTGAGCGCGATGTAGACTATCTTGACCTTCTTAAGATGGAACACCTTTCTTGGGTTCTCTTCGTTGATCCATGACCACCAAGGATGGCAAGCATCAAACATGAGATCTTATAGAGATGGCGCATTTTGAGGTTGCACAACGCATCTTTTTTTTTCATTTCATCTACCTTGAAGACAACACATGCTCCAAGAGATGCCAATGGACAATTCCTATAAGTGTAACCTAATACACAGATTAGTCCATAAAGATTGTCATTAATTACCAAAACCACACATGGGGGCCCAAATGCTCTTTCAATTGTGCTAAAGACTATTAATTGTATCTTCTAGCAGACACTAATAGAATGGAAAAGAAGATTCGATGGATGGCAATGTTGGGATTCACGAGTCTTAATTCAACAATTATATTCAAAGTTATTCATACACTATATAGTGGTAAGGTAAGATATGGCTCAAAATGCCACTTTCCTAAGTCTCACACAAATTAATACATATATTTAACGGACAATGCATGAGTTTCATGAATTTTCAAGTTTCCGTGCGGATTTCACCACTTTAACTAGTTCATCTCTCGTTAGCGAAAATGGGTCAATTTTGATCTATGATTACTGACAGGTGGGCCACATACATGGTGGTGCCTAAAGCAGGGTAGATCAAAATTATCAAATTATCTCTCCCCACCCCTTCACGTTGTGTAATAACATCCAGCCTTCACCGCCTAGACCCTCACCCCTTTTCCACAAAACAAACACACTCACCGCCGCTCCTCATCTCACCACCGTGCGCGCGAAGAAGCTTTTCCTACCTGTCGATGTTCTTGAGACGCACTGGTGGTCACGTCGATCCCACGGTAGTCCTTTTACCTCTAGCTCGATCTGGTTGGCGATTTATTTCCCTTTCACCTAATCTACCTTCTCAAATACGTAGTTTAATTTGTCATAGTTGATTCTGCATGGTCATAGTTGATTCTGTGCTTCATCTGTGTTCTTAAGTACCTTCGCCGATTTTTGCTGTCAATATGTTTTCTGAAATGCATAGACATATATAGTTTTTGTACTCCATCTATATGTTTCATACTTTTCTTTTATTAAGAACCAATCTTGTATGTTATAATTAAACAGATGGAGAGATTTTGGATACATGTTTTTCTATTAGGCAACCCTAAACATATCTTTGGTGTTCTAAGATTTATGGAGTTTGTTAGAGCTTATTGTGACAACTCAAAGGTACATTTCCCCTGCCGCTTTGTTTGTGAATCAGAGGGTGCTGCCTCTCAGTATAGTGGAAGACCAGATTTATATATTTAGGATGCTAAACACACATGTTAGATGGGTATTTCATAGTGAAGCATATGATCCTCCATATATACCGGGGGAAGCACATCTTTATCATCAAGATCAAGTAGGGAAAGCAGATGTTGATGATCTAGATCAATTGACAAAGACAACTCCCGATTATCTAGGTCAACTTGGAGAAGGGGGAGGAGAGAAAAAGCGCAAGATGTATGAAGCAGGTTTCATTTCAGGTACTTACGCTATGTCAGATGATAAGGTACTATATCTATAGAACGATAAATTTTAGGTTGTGTGTCTTTGATATTTCATAAATATATCTGTTAATCTATTAATCACAGAAACAGACAACCGAAAAAGATTTTGATGGGCGAATGGATCACATGCATTTATGAGTTGTCATATTAATTCGTGCCTACGGAAAAATAATCAAGGACTCGTGTCCTACATAGCACAGTCCTTAATTAGTAAATCAGGATGCAGGCCCTTTGGTACTAACATTAGCGCTTTACTGTCATTTTCAATCCAAAATTTGTTCACTGCCCGTGTATGGTCCTCGGGCTGATAGGACTGGAATTTCGAAAGTGTTATACACGTGTTTTCAGTTTCCTAGAGCCGGATGCCAACGGACTGCACTAGTTTTCTACGGTACACAGGGTTGGTCTACGGTCTACACAGTATCTTGGTCGGCCAAGCAACAGCTCAGTTCGGCTGATCAGACTGCCGGAACCGGTGTTACAATTTCCGAGTACCCCGTTAAAAATATAAGCCTTTTTAACATACTGTTATAGCTTGCTAAAAAGTTTTATATCTTAAAACGGAGGTAATAAGTCTTAAGATCATGTGCACCGATTAGGCACGAGTCTAGCAATAAAGCTAATAATTGACACAAAGAGTTAGCAAATCAGAAGTCTCTATAATGGTGCTCTCTTAGTCTGTTGCTAGGACAGTCAATAGTCTTCAAGTATATGAAGCGTGTCAGGTTATGCCTCTCGATCTCATGGTATGATTATGAAACAACACCAAGATGTTGACAAGGTACGGTTGTTACAATCAATATTACTACTGTTGTTATTGTTTTCTTTTTTCCTTATCTCTGGATTAATTTTATACTTCCATCATCCAAGCAATTATGGACATTTCTCTAACTCTAGATTTCATCACTGTTATGTACTACAGCAACAACAGCAGCTGGAGATGGAGCCGCCGCAGCAACCGCCTTTGTAACTGACTATTTCAAAATCTTGTTGTGGTGTCAGAAAATAGCATAGGCTCATGAATGACTAGTTGGAGATAATGAGATAATACACGGTATCATTTTGATCTTTTTGATTGTAGCTTCATCAGATTTTCATTTACATAGTCTGAACTTGTGTTGTTTTGATCTTGATATCTTCACAAACTTAGGGAGCGGCAGCAGCAAGCACTAACGACGCCAGGGGAGAAGAGTGTGCCTGGGCGACACTTCAGTGGCGGCGGCACCGGTTTTTGTTCACCTAAGAAGCTCCGGTGACGAGCTCCAACGGCGGATCATGACAGCGGGGCAAACCAGCAACCAATCGAGAGGGGAAAAGGCTCCTGGAGTAGCGGAATAATACCCTGAAGCCGTTGAGGCGTGACGGCGTCAAGCTCGAGTGGGGACTAGACAAGAGGAGACGGCTTTCGATTCCATCGATCCAGGGATTCCGAGTCTAGGCGAGGCGGGGATCCTGGTCTACCAGTGGATGGAGCTCCTGCATGTGGCTTCCGTGGAGCTCGAGCGTGTCGTTTCATCTCCGTGGAGCTTGAGCACGTCCTAGAGACAGAGGGTGTGGATGGCAAGTGACCTGGAAGAGGAGGACCGGGGCATGGAGGTCGTAATTAAGACCCAATTTGATGCGTTTGGAATGTTTTAGGGATTTTTATTTTGCAAAAACGGATTTAAACTAACCCTCCAATATCTTTTTAAGACGGAAGGAGTATCATCCATGCCACCTTGATAACAGTTAACGGAGAAAGAGGTATTATAGCAAGTGTAACAAGAAAATTTAATGTCAAATACATCTTGTACACAAAATTGCATTAAGATTCTACAATAATTGAATAACATAAAACTATAATACAACTAAATGATACTCATTTAATGACAATACTATGTCACCAAAATGGCTAGTTAAGAACTGCATATAGTCGCATGTTACTATAACTAGTCTTATTATACCTACTTAATAAAGTATCAACACAAGATCATATCCAGCGCGCGCGCCCTTGTGGAAGGAGCAGATCGACTGGCGTCCTTGTTCCGTGTCACTACTGCTTGATCGCCAGTAGCTTGGCAGTCCTGCCACCGTCGTCGCCCGTCTCCGGTTGGTCGCACGGTAACGCGTCACCCTCCTCCATCAGCTCCGACCCGACGCGCGCCTGCATCCGCGCGCTCTCCTTGTCCCGCGGGTACGTGCGGTACAGGAACGAGTACACGAGCGTGCAGATGGTCATCGGGACCGCGATGATGGTGTACAGCGCCTTTCCCAGCGACACGGCGTTCTCCCGGTCCCCCTCGGCGCCGCTGCTGCCGCCGCCGTCCGTCGGCTTGAACCCGTACAGGTGCTGCGACAGGAAGCCCACGGCCGGTGGCGCGAACGACGACAGGATGGAGGTGAAGGACATGCTCAGCGCATAGATGCTCGTCCTCGCCTTCACCGGCACGATCTCCGCGAATATCGGGCTGCACACACGAAGCAAATGGAAATGTCAGCTGTGTCTCCTTTCGTTGTTGTATAAAATGGAAAGAAAGCTGTCGCAGATCCTTTCTTACCCGTTTGTAGCAGCTGGACTGAATGAGAGGATAGCTCCCATGACGGAGAGGACGAGTGCGTGCGCGATGGCCGTGGACCGGTCATTTGGGAGGCCGAAGATGAGGATGGCCGCGAGAGGCACCGCCAAGCCGGCGCCGATCTGCGAGATCACGATCCTCCCGGCGTTCGGGTACCGGTGGGCGAGGGCGTCGCCGATCTTGCCGCCGAAGATGCCGCCCAGTGGCAGCGCGGCGGCGAACCCCGCCATGACGACGGCCGTGTCCGCGTGGGTGAACCCGGCGAGCTCCAGCCACATGGCCGTGAACGTCATCGCGGACCACGGGAAGGAGCCGGCCACGGCCTGCGCCACGAGGATCTGGAACGTGGGGATCTTGACGACGGCCCTGGCCTCCCTGAGCTGCTTCTTGGCCTCCTCCCACGCCGACCGTTTCTCGCTCTCGTCGAGCGCTGGCGCCGCTTGGACCGTCGTCCGGAAGTTGGGGTCGACGGCGAAGAACCAGACGAGGATGCCGACGAGGACGCTGATGGCCGCGACCAGGTGGAACGCGAAGCGCCAGCCGGCGATCCCGAAGATGGTGTGTGGCGCGAGGAGCAGAGCGCAGATGCCCCCCAGGATGGACCCGATGCTGCTGGTGAGCTGCAGCCAGCCGAAGGCCATGCCGCGGTGCTCGTCGTCGGTGGAGTCGGCCACCAGCGACTGGACCGCCGGTATGACGAGGGCCAGGCCGATGCCGTTCAGGCCTCTCGAGATGGCAATCTAGCAAAGGCAAACCATGGACGTACTAGCTTAGCTCTGAGTTTCAACAG
This sequence comes from Avena sativa, assembly GCA_916181665.1. Lineage (NCBI taxonomy): Eukaryota > Viridiplantae > Streptophyta > Magnoliopsida > Poales > Poaceae > Avena > Avena sativa. The sequence goes on along the minus strand of OV702297.1, from coordinate 363,610,821 downwards.
ATCGGCGGTTAATTAGTTCCCCAAATCAGCTACTGTGGTAATTTGTGCTCTGGCTGAGATGCCGTGCTGGGTGCTGACCTGGAGGAAGGTTTCGGAGATGGCAACGAGGAATGTGGCGGCGGCCCAGAGGAATGCCCCGACGGCGATGACGTGGGCGCGGTTGTAGCGCGCGGACGCGTAGGCTGCGAGCGGGTAGCAGGCGCCCTGCACGATGGAGCGGCAGAGGGTGAGCGTGCCGAGGCCCGTGGGCGTGGTGTGCAGGGCGGCGCCCACCTCCTGGTACACCGCCGGCAGCAGCGCCTCGTCGGCGCGCTCCATGATGGAGGCCAGGTTCACCAGAACCAGCGTCCGCCCCATCTCGCAGCGAGTACTTCAAAGTCGTATAATACTGTGATTAGATTCTTCTCTTCGAAGAATCAAAGTATAATAGTACTACTCCCGAATCGAGGGGGGAGTGAGATCTAGTATATAACAGTTCCCGAATCGAAGCGTGCTTACCTCGCTCTCCCGGAACGAAGGCGACGCTAGCTGATAGCCGGTGTGAATGCTTGCAATGGACGGCTCCTTTTTCTGCTATCGACGGCCTCTTGTCTCTTACCTACCTCGTCTCCCTCTAGTCGTTGCTGGGGCAGCTATCGTTCCCCATTTTCTTCTCCTTCACTGGAGCTGTGTGAACGGGAAGAGCTGGAACGGCCACTGTTGATGGAAAATATCAGTTTGCGCGTTTGGGTGGCGGGTCACAAGCCATACATCTCCCGGATAAGTAAGTGGGCATCTTATCTTGTGAGGCCCACCTGGCCGACTAAACTAAACGGTCGATCGAAACAGTCCGTTTCTATTTATTTGAGTCGATTTGTAATTTTTTTGGTTGTGATCTGCCCTGTCCGGCGACCGTGTCCAGCTGTCCGTCTTTTCCCACTGTCACTGCTTGATACCCCCGGCGATGTAACGTTAATGGTGACGCGACGTCGGCTATCAGTGTCGGCAGCTTCCCGCACGTCCGGCATTTCCTGGGAGAGGAGTCGATTGCCGTTCCCTTGCAGATCGTGCAGGCGCTGGGCTTCGGCCCCAACAGGGTTTCGGCTGAGGCAAAAGCCGCCCGTCGGGCGAATGCCTTGGCAGCGACGGCGGTGAAGGAGCTCGCCGACCAGAAGACGAGGGACCACTGGACCGCCAAGATGGAGAAGACCCTGGCGAACAGAGCGGCGGAGGACCGTAGGAAGGAGGCGGGCAAGGCGGCCACACGTTCATATCCACGATCGTCACCACGAACGCCTTCAGCAGCGGGCCATCTGGTCCGCTAGGACGGGGATCGACGGGGCCAGTGGCCAACGACGGCGATTAGCCATATTGACAGCCTCCTCAAACAACAACAATAGTTTCCTGTTATTTTGTTTAAATATGTATCGGTTTAAGTAATAATGTTTTACTTACATATGCCGTGAGTGGCCGACTGACGGACACCCAGGCAGTCTACGCCGCTTTCAAGCCAACAAATCGTTGTAAAAATTTAATACTCCCTCCGACCCATATTAGTTGACTTGAATTGTCTAGATTTAAATAAATTTAGACACTGTTTAGTATATAGATTTATCAAAATTTTGATAAATCCAAGTAATATGGATCGGATTACATAAATGAATCGAACGCAGACACACGTCGGTCTGTATGGGTTATGCTGTTGAAGCGTCACCCACGTGCCGCGCGTGCAGACGCGCTCGAACGGGTTGGATGGAGATGCGCTAACCCACTGCTTCACATGTGGCTGCCGACATCAGCGTTCTACTCCTCTACTGCCGGACTGCCGGCATGCGAAGGGAAAGGGATCTTCCAAGAGCAGCAGTGCTCGTGACATGTCAGTAGTCTGTACGTGCGGAAATTGATAGTAGTATAAAATGTGCTCATGTGCCAGAAAATCAATGACGAGGCCCAGCTCTGCTTGGCAGCACTCGTATTAAATCGTCACATGGCCCAGGGCACTAGATCCGTCACGGGTGTGCCTGACGCACATATGATTCCTTCCTCCCTAAGCATAGAGCACCTCGCTATCCCTGGCTGCGGTTAATCTGGTTAATTCGGTCGGTTAATACGGTTATTTAGTAAATATGGTTTTAATACTTTGGTAATTACGATTTTGTAAGAAAATATGGTTCGGTGTCGGTAACAACCATTCAATATCGCTACCCAAGGAGTTGATCTCACGACCTTGGACAAAAGACATAGGTAACCAGTAGGAAGCAAGAAGCTTTATTTATATCACTTTGGATCCTATATGAGCAGTATCGGTGAAGTTGAAATGACCATATTACAGGATTTTTTACTGCAACAAGATTGTTCGGTTATTTTTGGTAAAAACCGTGGTTTTCCGGTTTAAAACCGAATTCACCGGGGGTTAAAGGGTTAGCATTTTTGCTAACTGTAACCTTAACCACAAACTGAAAAAACCGAAATTTCGGTTATAGTTAGGTTTTTCTCGGTTTGGTTTTCGGTTTCGGTTCGGTTATGTACTGCCGGATCGCCGTCACCCAGCCTCCGTTACCAAGGCTCTTGGCAGCGTGGATCATCCCATTCCGCCGTAACTTGAGCTCGGTTGAACGGAATAAGAATATATCGGTTGAACGGAATGGAAACGAATAGAAACATGCGCTATCGTTTTGTTTCCTCATGTGTCGTCAGAATCAGAAACAAAACATAAAACTCTGGAAATGAACAGAGAATCGAAAATCATTGGAGACGGATATGGAAAGGATACGATATGAGAATGGATATTTGTCAGAATATAATAGTGGCATAATAAGAAACATATAATGGATAAAGAATAGCTCACAACTTCGACAAACGACAATTAAACAACATAAAGTAACACACATAATTCAACACTTTGATAAGCACATGGTTTCACATAAACACTAAGACACTCACTTGATTAGTATGTAGCCTAAACCGGTTGCATGTATTATGTAGATCTTGCATATATTCTATGTCGGACAAGAGCACGGAAAATAACTGATGCAAAGTACTATTTCTTATAGCTAGTTATATTTACGGAAAGTTTCTGTATTTGTTTATCCAGAATTTCCTTACCGTTTCCGTTTCCGTCGAAAATGGTTCACTCGTTTTCTTTTCCATTTCAATTTAGAATATTCTATTTCCGTTCCTTTTCTGCAAAATGTCGTTTTCGTTTCTTTTTTATCTCTCAGTTTCCTTTTTGCCAAAAACAACGAGAAAGTTTCCATACTGTTTTCAACCCTAATCGGCGCCCCCATGCCGAACCCAACCCATTGGGGGGCTAGCGGGGGCGCCAGATGGAGCTGAAAACGATGTGGCCTAGCCCTATCGGCAACACGTGCATGCAAACTCGCGCATTTTTGCATTTTCTCCCCCCACGACCACCACCCTAGCAGCTCTCCGATGCCACCACCCATTGCCTCCGTCGGCCATTCAGTCCGCTAGAATTACCCACGCAGTCGTCAGAAATACTTCCCACGCCCTCCCAAGCTGCCTCCCCCCACGCATCGCCATCGCCATTCCGCCTCCTGGTAGCTCCAAGCCCGCCACACAACTGCCATCCCACTAGGTTTGCCAAAGGCATGGATTCGGAAGAGGAAGAGATGTTGGCCGCTCTGATGGACGATGAAGTCGCCGTTGTTGCTGGCACCAAATACACCATCGGTGATGACAATCATCTCATGATGGTCACTTCCCTCCTGGGCATGATCGCCGACGCCGATGAAAAGCTATCTTCTGGGGTTCGAAGCCTGGGAGACGCAAGAGCAAGTTGAGGCAGAGGATGGAAGGCTACTGCATGCTCTACGCTGACTACTTTGCCGTCGACCCATTGCACTATTTTGGCATCATTTCAGAATGAGCCAAATGATTTTTCTGAAGATTGTCGAGCAATTAAGAGAGTCTGATGACTACTTCAAACTGAAGAGAGATGTCGTCGGCTTGCTTGATTTCTCCACAATTTAAAATTCAAAGTTTCTCTCCAGATGCTTGCATATGGAATTCCTAGAGATACACATGATGATTATCTCTGCATGGCCGAGTCCACAACCATCGACTGCATGTACAGGTTTTTCAGGGCAATTGTGGAAGTGTATGGGAAGAATTACCTAAGAACACCCAATGCAGAAGACACATCTCGTATCCTGACACAGAATGCAGCAAGGGGGTTTCCACGGATGCTTGGAAGCATCGACTGTATGCACTGGGAATGGAAGAATTGCCCATTTGCGCATCAGGGAATATACAAAGGTCACAAGGGATCATGCAGTGTGGTGCTTAAGGCCATTTAAAATCAAGATCTATGGATTTGGCATGCTTTATTCGGTATGGTAGGATCACACAATGACATCAATGTGTTGAAGTGTTCAAATGTGTTCACCAAGCTAGTTGAAGGCACATCCCCTATGGTGGATTTTTAGATTAATGGCCACCACTATGACAAAGGATACTATCTAGCAGGTGGTATATATACCCTAGATGGTCAATATTTGTGAAGACAATCTCAAACCACGTGTCTGGAGGAAATAAATCTTGGTGTGCGACACATTAGGAGGCTTGCAGGAAGGATGTGGAGAGAGAATTCGGTTTGCTGCAAACTCGATTTGCCATTGTCAGGTACCCTGCCCTTACCTTGTGGAAAGAACAGATATGGGAGGTCATGGTTGCCTGTGTGATCTTGCACAACATGATCATGAGTGTTTGACACAGAACCGTATTATCACCAAGGTGTTTTTGCAGATGTTGATCACCAAGTGCTAGCTATGTTTGGTTCTTTTCTCGCAAGGCGGCAAGAAGTTCGAGACACAAATACTCATAACCAACTGCAAGATAATCTTCAGATGGAGGAGAGACAAAGCTCTTCAAGGTCAACAATGGAGGGGAGAGAGAAATCCAAGAACAAATAAAAGAGCTGGTGCCCACGAAGGGGAAGAGGAGACCCTTTTAAAAGGCTCATATATCTAACCGTTATGCACAGATTCGTGCATGACCGGTAGTACCGCTGGGTGGACGGTAGTACCGCTGGCACCATTTCAACGGACAGAAAACAACGATAAAAATGACAGAAAAATGGGCCAGACCGGTACTACCGCAGGCTCACCGGGACTACCGCCTGGGATGGTACTACCGCCGCAAAATCCGACCAAAGTTCCGACGAAATAGCAATAACAAAACAGATAGGTTACTGAATATAAAACATGATGAGCAAAAGAAGGCCCGGAACATCCACCGGTACTACCGGCGGCAAATTGCCCTAGCGGTACTACCGGTTGCTCGCCAAAACTACCGGTCAGGAAGAAATTGAAACTGCCATAACTTTCGCATCCGAACTCCAAACGAGATGAAACCAATTTTGTTGGAAATATTGGGTATCACCAAGGGATAAAATACCATGAATATATATATATATATATGTTATGTATCTCCCAAGGTGTGGAGCTGGAAAACTCGCAAGATCAACAATCGCAATAAGATATGCAAGGGAAATCCTTAATTGATGAACTAGAGCTTGTTATGATGATAACCATAAGCTCTAGATCCTCTCATGGAAAAGAACCAACTAACAACCAATAAAGATGATGCTATGAATGCAAAGGTTTGAGCTCTCTCCGAACGATGCGATCGAGTCACCCGCTTGAGAGCCCCTCTTTATAGCACGGCTATCTACCCTAAACCCGGTCTTCCAACTAACAACAGGAGACTGGTAAAAGAGTAACCCTATCAAGATCATACCTTTGCCTTGAGCATTCCACTTGAGCTTGATGTAGACCGTCTTGACCTTCTCAAGATGGAACACCTTTCTTGATTGTTCTTGCTCGCTCTTGCTTGATGAAGACTTGCAAATTGCTACCCCATACTCCATGGAGAAAAGTATTATTTGAACTTGTCTTCATCACTCCATGAACACCGAGGATGGGAAGTTCCAAGCATGATGTGGTGACCCAGCATACCACTGCATGGTGTAGTAGACTATAGTCGTTGACATAACACCAATGAAACACCGTTCACTAGTATTACATTCCTCAGAGTGGTACAACAGAAACACAGCAGGTCCAAGACATGACTATAGGTTACAACTCGACTCTTTACATAAGATCCAGAAAACAGACTAGGTTAAAGAGAGAGAAAGAAACTTCTTACAAAGAAGAATCAGAAATATTCAACTCAAATCCACCATACTTATAAAACTAGTATATGAACTACTGGGCTTGCATTGCTGCTATTGCAATACTCTATAGAAGTAGGTTCTATGGCTAGAGATTATATTCCTGTCTAATCAGCAACTCCGTCTTCTCTTTAATTGATGTATATGTTGACTTTCTTGACTTCAGTGAAGAGCTTGAGTTGTTGATGAAGATTCCCTTGAGCATAAGTTGATGTAGACTTTGTCGGTATTGGTTTTAGAATCTAGCAAGGGTTAAGAAAATACGTTGAGTATGAGCGTACTCAGCAAGTTCACTATAAAAGGAGTGTTTGATGCACTATATCTACAGGCACAGACCGTAGGTCATAGGCAATGCAAGTTTTTGTAAACATTTCTTCAAAGGTTGCTTTTATTCTGAAAATCTATGTCCGTCAGCCTTCACAGGTTTACCAGAACTTTCATGGAGTTCCTTTCCCGCCGCGTTCGTAGCTCCTTCCCGGAACTAGGAGTAACAAGTTACAGTTCTTTACCCATGAGAGATATTAAGCTTTGTTGCACGGCCGGGAGTATGTTCCCGTTCAAACTTTCATGGTTTGAGGCCCAACCTAAGATCCAAGCCAATCACTGCCCTCTCCGCGACCCCATATGTCTGCATGATCCTTCGGGGCTGGCTCACCTCCGTTAAGCCCCCTTTCGGGCAGGCTAAAACCCTGATGAGTTCCCGAAGACTCTATGAGCTGGTGGTGCCCCTGGTAAGTACCTTATAGGTCTGGCTAAACCTCCGGCAGCCACTCATAGATAATCTAGACACCAAAAACGTGGAGCCTAAGGGTGCCCACCCATATGTTGGATCCACACAAGTAATCACAATGTCAGGTTAAGGCAGTCTTGCCTCCATACAAAAGGAAAATGATACAACTGACTTCTCTGCCCCATTCCAAATCTAATGGTTACCGTGTGATATACGGCGCAAGAATCACTGGCGACATTGGTTGTTAACTCCTAGATAATATATTCCTGAGCAGTGGTATTCTAATAGCCAGATTTAATAGATTAGCTAATAACCTTGGACTAGTAACCAATAGTTCACATTATTATAAAAAATAGTCTTTTCTGACCTTTTTGAAATGCAGGTGATGACAACACCGGATTTGCAAAATACTTTACAGAAACTAATCAAAGGACATGAGAAAGTGTGAAAACTTGCCTTTTGTGATTTCAAGATTATGCACTCACGGTCTTCGAGACATCGAAGATCCAATATCTGAAAGCAACATCATTGGTCCGGTAAGGACTAATGTTTTAAGAAGCAAGATGCTATTATGCATAAGTAATGTAATGCAATTTGGTAAGCTCGAATCCCCTTAACAAGCGTTCATCTTGGGTTTGGGAACTAGGAATGGTTTCTTTAGGATGTGATATACTTTTAGATAAACTTCACACTTGTGCTTCTTGTTAAGTCTTGTGAGAGTGTGTGAAACAATGTGTAATTAGGCTATCATACAACCAATAAGATACACAAATGTGGAATGCTATCCAAATATTGCTTATATAAGAATTGTTTTATCTTCAATTTTACTTTACAAGTAATGGCAATTATAAAGAACTTATGTGTGAACAATCCTAAATATACAAGTAAAGTTTAGATCAATGTGATTATGATTAATTTTCATATGTTGACTATGATGAAAGTCCTTGAGTTTAGTTGTTAAGAGTATCATAAGATTTGTTGTTTGAAGTGGAAAAAAGAATAACATTTGAACAAAAGATTTCTTTTCTAAGGTTTACACAATCTTTGTGGTTAATCGAATGTGGTCGATGTCTCTTGGTGTTCACTTGATTAGTTTGGTCTTGAAGTGCATTAGGTCTTAATAGAAACAGACCAAAGTAAACTATAAAATTCATAATAAAGTCTTTATCGTAATGTTTATAGTCTTATAGACTAAATTTAACTTTAAGGACATAGATGGACTTAAGGTGTATTTCTTATTGGTATTTGTACCTTGTTCACTTTATAATGTTTCCTTAAAGTTATTTAAGAATAGTTATATTTTTATTTGCGTAATGGTTTCTTAATATTATAATGGAATAGAAACAGTTATCTCCTTATAAAAGTGTGGTTATGATTTGTAATCAGGGAAATAATATTACTTAACTGCTTATGGATTCACTATAGTGTTTTAGTATGTTTATAAACTTGTGATTGAAGTAAGGGAAAAGATTTTATTTAGTCACAAATTATTCTTGAAGATTTTATATTGGATAAGGATCTTTTTAGAAAATATTCTACACTTATGGTGGAATGATAATTCACTATGATTATATTTGAAATGTGTTGAACCATTTTGACTTCATATTATCAATATTTAAGACTAATACTATTTATTAGACTCAATTGGCTAATTTTAGAAATATTAGTAAATTTAATTTACCCTTATATGAATTATTGATTAAGGAAATTGGATTTAAATTCAATTTATTAGGGTATTAAGTTTTTTATTTACTTTAAAAGTGTAAAGTTATATTTTTAACACGTGGATATTATTTTTGTGATTATTTTGGTATATTGCATTTATTTTTGTGATTTATAAATAATAAAATATGATTTTTATAAGATTTATTACTTTATAAATACTTAATAAATAATAAATATTTAGTTAAGTGATATAATATTTTATTTTTATAGTTTTGCATTGTAGGTATTATTTTTCTAAGAATTTTGGTATATTATTTATATTTTTATCATTTACCATTATTAAAACATGAATTTTCAAAGTTTTATTACTTATAATTTTTTATTAAATAACAATTAATTAAATGACTAACATAATAATGTTGACAATAAAATTAATTATAGATTTTATTTTTCTGCAAATTTCCATATATAAAACATTTTTTTCTAAATTATAAAACAGAAGTTATTAACTTATTAATGTTTATTTATTTCTTACTTAAATTCGAAATAACAAAATACTTTTCTCACTCACACTACCCCTACACATAGTCACTGACTGGTGGGCCAGTGACCACAGTACACGCCACACTAGGAAAGACTTGGTCAAACTGGCTGACTAGACATGGGATGATGTAATCTCGACGTCATGATGACGCCGGCGAGTACTCCACCGCCAGTTCGTGGTCACCGGTGGCGAGCTACTGTGCCCTAGCGACAAAGGTTGATGCTGTCGGACAGAAGGGACCAAGGCGAATCTATTGGTGGTGACGCCGCTCAGGTTTGGTCACCGGAGCTACTCCGGCAACCCTCAACTGCGGTGGTCGGCTGCGGTACAAGATGGAACAATGATACACGATGAGAGGAAGAGATTAGAGGGCATGGGGAGATGCGTGCACTCACCCTGGTTGCAGCGGGAGTGTCGGTGAGGACATACGCGGTCGAAGGCGAGCTCTCCGACGAACTCCGACGAAACGAGATGATGAAATTCGCCCCAACCCGAGCTCCCCTTGACCTACTGAGTGGACTATGATGAAGAGAGTGATGCTGCGCTTCTCCTCGACCACACCATGGAATCTGGGGTGGTCTCTACCGGCGATGAGGCGTGGCTCTGGTGAGATAGGGTTTCGGCCCCTTGCGAAACAAAGAGTATAAGGAGAGAAATGGGGATAGGAATGTGGCAGGGTGTCATTGTGGCCTTCTTATCCACCTCTGGGATGACGGCGAGGATCTCTACACCTGGCTGACGACGGCGACGACATCGGGCGGTGGCAGTCCTTCCAGCGAGCAGCTTGTGACACACGAGGAAGACGAAAATGCCATGTTTGTGGAAAACCTCCTGGAAAATCTTCTGTCTCAACCCGCGATCCCTGGCAGCGTCCCACCTGTTAGTCACAGAGCGAGACGAGCTGGGCTGGTTGTTGGGCCGAAGTGGGCTGCACGTGGGCGATAGATAATGGAGAGGAGAGATGGGCTTTGGCTAGAACTGGACTAATCTGTTTCTTTTCTTTTTCTTTTACATTTTCCATATTCTGTTTTCACAATTCCTTTTTAAATAAGAATATCTTAAGTTTTAAAACATATCCAGAATTTGTTTAACTTTATAAAATTACTGTAGGGATTATTGTGGTTATTTGTTTTAATATACTTTTAGGTATTTGTATTGATCCTATTTATTTGTGAGATGTAAATGAGAAACTTATTATTATCTTTTAGGGTCTTAAATTTTGTTTCTTATTTAGGACTTTCTTTAATTTTTTCCTTTATTGTTTATTGATATTTGTGGTTTTAAGATTCCTATAAAATCATTAGAGAGGCTATATATATATTTATAATGATTAGGTATAGTTAATGCCTTAATTTGGTGGTGAATAATGTTTTAATAATATTGGTTATGGTAACAAATATACATTGATCCTTATGATTGAAATAGAAGTTATAGTTTTGAATTATAAATATTTTCTATGATTTTTAGGAGATTCAAAATACTTTTATTATTTTATAAATGTGGATGAACATTATGAATGAAGATATATTGCCCTTATGTTTGTGATCATGAATGATATCACCTTTTAAAACATTAAGGTTATTCTCTGGAATGAATTATGAGAGAGAATTGATAATTATAGTTTCCAGGCACATATGATTTTAATGTTTGCAGTGAAAAATATATGCTTGAGTGATTTGCTATAGGAAATTATTCCTATAAACCACTATGGAAATAAGATGATTGATCCAATAGATGAAATAGATAATAAGTTTGATTACATATTTAAGGTTGAATGTTTTACCAAGAATTCCTATCTTCCATAATTCATAATTCTTGACTTCTACTTAAAGAATTCCTTTCCTAGATATACTACTTCTTCATATCCATCATCATGTGTTAACATGATGAGTTCTACTGCACAAGAATATTTTTATCAACAATTTCTCCTCCTAAATCCATTTGTGAATCTAATGAGCTTAACACTAGATCTCTATATGATCTTCTCATAAAGATAACTCTCATCTCTAGAGTACTTCTTCTGAATCTAATTCCACTTGAATGATTACCTTCTTACTTCTCAGATTACTTTGTAATCTCAGTTATAGATCTCAGAAGCTTGTCACTGAAGCTTTTCATAATCTTCTCATATATATACTTGTTTATATCATCTACTGCACTAATGATAACCTCTAATCCATTAAATAGTCACTTCTAACTCCTTTCATATACTTTCTTTATCCTCATCAGCAATATTACTCCAATAAATATATACATCAAATCTTTCTTCACTCTGGTGCTTGCTATCCTGTAAGAGGAATAATACTACTCCCATAACTCCATGCTACTCTAGCTTTAGCTTAGTCATACTATCTTATATCTACTTAACTCCAGTATCTTATTTCCCAACTTCTCCTTATACCATTATGACTTGTCATGACTATCTAGGGTAACATATCTATACTAGGGTTTGATCAGTTCTATCCACCAATGTCACTTATACATGATATAATCATTCACTCTTAGTGACTTGAGCATGATCATTATAATCCTTTGATCATTTATGGTTTGGATTTCCAGTTGGCTAATCAAGGCCTTCATCGATACAACATTACAGTTGTATTGTAATTATCTGCTCAGTACCTCTAACTAAATAAAAGATATTACTCATTGACTATACCTGCTTGATCCAATAGGATTACTCCTGGTAACTATCTTCAGAATTCATCCTTGTAATATTCTTTATTACATATCAATATATAATCCAGATAACTCTTCTATCCATTCAGGGGTGACTTAACTCCATCAATTATCACAATGATCTTATTCTCTTCCAACACTCCCATCCTATAGATGATATCTAAAACTAGCATCACCAATTACCTCTTATTACCTCCTTATTTAAAGGATTTAAAGTGAATGCTACGATAAGAACAAGAGTTGATATATCAAGAATTGATAGGCTAAGGATTGGTAGATCAATAGTTGATTACTCAACATTGATGAACAACAGATATTAAGATAAGGTTAATAGAGATGATAAGGATTGATATGGAAAGAAATATATGTGGTAAATGGTCTTGACTTGATTTCCCTCCTACTCAATACAACTAAAGGGTTAAGGTGAAGTATTACCATGATCCTCATGGTAGAAATAGATAAGGATAGAATAGGTCAATAGTTAGGTATTACATTCTTGTTACTTGAGCTATATTTATAGCTTGATATTCATGGTTTATTGTAATAAATACTATGACATGATCCCTTAAGGTTATGATATTAATCATTAGATATTGAGTTGTGGTTTATTTCTATTACATTTGATCTACCCTTAGATCAAATCATCTTTACCCAAATTAAGGTTTTAGCAAAGGTCATATTGAAACTTATCGCATTCAACTTGATGATCTTCTTCAATTCCATCAAGTTGATAAAAGCTTCAATCACTTTGACATGTTTTTTTTTCAAAAGCACGAAAATTATTTGGATTTTCTATGCATGAACGCAATGCACACATCTGGGTTTAGCTTATTTCTAAGCTCTAATGCTGGGATGTTACAGACTCTCCCCCTTAAAATAAACTTCGTCCTTGAAGTTCTTAAACTTCATGTTTTAGTGTAAGGAATTGACTTGTGTTGGTTATGGCATTTCTCCACTTCATGGTAACCTCAAATGGAAGTAATGGTAGTATCCCATATCCAGATAGTTTCCTTGTATTCTCATTATACTTGACAATCTCCAACTTGTTGTCTCTAATACTCCAAAGTTCCTTTTACTTTACTCCCTTAGGAATATTTCCTTATTATGAACTCCTTAAATTGGGGTTTCTTCTTTAGTTCCTTATCCCGATTAGGTATCCTAATCCAACTCCTTTACTTGATCATCGATCTTCTTTACTATATTATTTAAGGTCTAGGAATTCTCACTGAAACAGGATTTTTTTACAACAGTTGTGGTCAAAAGACTAAATTTTTGGTTTGTCATTGTATGGTTTATACTGGTAGTCCTTCTAAAGATTGGATTTGAACACATTTAGTCCATACCCATTGGAATTTCTTGTTCCTCTACACATGTCCAATTGGATGTGCTTCATCCCCTCTTAAGGATCACTTAAGAGTTGTTTCCTCTAGGATTAGTTTGTTAGGATTAATCTGTTCCATTACCTTCAGGATTTTACCTTATCCAGTTTTAGATAATCTTTTGCTATTACCTTAAGTACTTCAACTTCCTTTTATAATTAGCTTAAGGTCTAAGCATTAATATCTTGTAGTATACTTCGATCTTTCATCCCGACATATTTCCGAAAGTACTTCTATAATGATGGCTCCTTTTGACCTTATGAAAATAAGGCTTAATACTATTATAGTTTAGTACTTCTTCTCCAACCTTTACTCGGATAATTAGATAGCGATACTTCCATTTACAGTTTACTTTCCCCTGATGACCCACAAGTATAGGGGGTGTATCGTAGTAGTTTTGATAAATAGGAGTGTCAATCCCAACGAGGAGCAGAAGGTGTTGACTAGTGGTGTGGAGCAGGAAATGTCTGTAAATACTTAGCAAACAGATTTTTAGGGATTTTCTGATAAAGCAACAAAACAAAGTGCAAGTAATAAAGACAAAAAACAAACGCAACAAGTGGCTCAATCCTTTCTTAGCAAAGGACAAGCCGGTGGAAATACTTATAAGGACCAAACGTTCTTGAGGACACATTGGAATTCTGTCAAGTGCTTTCGCTTCAAATAGCTGCATACTCTTCTTTGGTGTTGTAAGTGTTGTGTGGGTGAACCTATGCTAATGTACCGACCTTACTTGGACTAATACATACTTGTGATTAAACCCCCTGCAAGTATCCTCAACTACAGGAAAACAATTAAGATATAAACCTAACCACAACCTTAAACTCTGAGATCCTACACTCCCTTGTGCAAAGGTGTCCTAACGGGGGTTCAGGTTTTTGTCACTCCGGCAACCCCACGATTAGTAGCCAAATACACAATGCATTCCCCTAGGCCCATAAATGGTGAAGTATCATGTAGTCAAAGTTCACATGACAACACTAGAAGAATAGCACCACAACTTAAATACTAAACCATTGAATAATAAATCAACACAAATCCACTACTAACAACATGACTTCTCCCATGTCCTCAAGAACTAAATGAACTACTCACGAGACATCATATGGATCAAGATCAAAGATGATATGGTGATGGATAACAATCTGAACATAAACAATAATCCAATGGTTTCACTCGCAAGCATCAACTACAATAGTAATCAACACCGGGAAAGTTTCCCCTAAGAACTAATGCAAGATCCAATACAATTGTTACAACGGGGTGGAGTGGTGATGATGGTGCTGGTGGAGATGATGGTGTGGATGATGATTATGATCCCGATGAAGCCTAGCTTGATGACGGTGTTGATGGCGACGATCTCCCCTCTCCGGGAAGGAATTCCCTGGCAGAAATCTGTGTGCCGGATAGCTCTTTATCTCTCGGTGTTTTCCGCCCCGCAGAGGCGACAAAAATCTTTCTGTGGTTGCCCCCTTGGTATTAGGATTCCGAGAGGAAGATATAGGCGAGAGGGCAGAGTCGGAGTCTGGCCAGGTGGGCCACCCCTGCCCTAGGCGTGGCCTAGGGGGGACCCCGCCTAGGGGGTGTAGGCCCCCTGTGGCCCAGCTACGCCTCTCCTTCTTGCTTCCTTCGTCTTCTGGGACAATATAATTTTCCAATATTTTTCTGGTATTTTTCTGATCTTCATGAAATTGCATCAAAACACATATTTTTCCATCTGAAACCTGACTCCGGCAGTTCATCCTCCAAGAATCATCCAAGATGCAAAAACAGAGGAAAAGACATAAGTAACACCTCATAATAAGACATATATCAATGAATAGAGGCAAATTATGATATAGAATGGTGATGCAAATTGGACGTATCAACTCCCCCCAAGCTTAGACCTTCGCTTGTCCCCAAGCGAAAACTAAGCTCAGTAAACATGTCCACAGGTTTATGGAGTGAAGTGTCGATAAAATAATACGGACAAGAAGCATCACACTTACCATTACACAACTCATAGAAGAAAGCAACTCACCATTATATAACTTAGCTTGCAACAAGTACAGTAGTCACAATAAATATGCATAAAGATAAATCATAATTGGAATTGGCAAACTCTTGTTCTTGGTCAGAGAATAGCTGGCAAACAGTTTCACAAATAGAGCTTTTGAAGAAGTTTTATAACAGGAGCACTCTTTGCTCAAAAAGGTTTTTTAATGAAGGCTTTCAAAGTAATACTCAATAGATAAGAGTCTTGTGCAAACAAGGGAGGTAAATAACATGATTGAATAAATCACCATATGAATGCTTGCAACACAACAACTCAAATGCTTGCTGGAGATAGAGAGGAAGTAGGTTTTACTGACTCAACTTAGAAATAGGAGAAAGGTCCCTTCATAGAGGGAAGCCGGGATTTCAAGTCATAAAGAGCTTCCAAAAGATTATGGTACTTACTAGCTTTGAGCCCTCATTGCCCCTATCATAGGCATCTTGAAGTGATTAAGGTTAAGAACAAGGATGGAGTATATGCTTGACGAAATATAAGTTGGCAATCTCATGTCCCTTGAGTACGAGGGTCGCTCCTCATGCTACTCAACTTTGGTCACCGGTAAGTTCTTGCCATTGTAAGTACATGTGCATCATAAAGAACCGCCAACGGGGTACCCATTGCACATGGTACCGGAGCTATCCATAACCAAAATGACAAGGCAAGCAGACAATGAGCATCTCAGTGATCTTTTTATTTACCATGTGCATAGATTTTTATTGAGGATGCTTCATAGAATGCTCATTATGGTGATGCTGCAAGTTTCCACCATGATTAAGCATGGCTTAGGCTAGCGGCCCAGGCGTTTCTCTAGCACACATACATCACTCCATGGACTTACAAGCTCCCTCTTTATTTCACACCGTCGACATCCGCAAATAAAAGAGCATGATATCAACTGGATATGTATCCATAAGTGTTGAGAGTGTTCCACGTGACAACACAGTTCTGATGCAAGCATATACAACTTCTATGACACAATGGTTCAAGTCTATTAGGGGCAAGAAAATAAGGTGTGCCATCAAGTTCGTGAGATCTTCACTAACTAGTTTTCACATAACAAAATACTTTTTAATTGGAAAGATAGATGAAGCTTGAGAATTTGATTGGAATGGCAATAATGCTAATAGGTAGATATGGTGGACACAAATGGCATAGGTTTTGGTTCAAAGGGGCTGGAAACATGAGAAGTATGCCTTCTCAAAACAGGTTTTTGGCTAGCAAGGATGGGTAGCAAGCAAAAGAGTTGAAAGAAGCAAGCAAACCTACAAGTGATAAAGCCAAACATGCAATCTTCCAAGAAGACACAAAAGATCTTAAATAAAGAATACTAAGCTTATGATCCAACAAGAAAGAAAATAAATGATACAAAATACCTGTAAGCTTTTTCTCTTTTCCTTTCAAACCTCAAAAAGTGTTACTACTGACCAGATCTCGGTTTGCCAAAACCAATTTAGATTTACTTGATGCTCCCAAAGTGATGCCAATACTGATCAACAAGATCAATCATACAATAGAGATTGCAAACTAAAATAAGAAGTGCGAACAGTAAAAGATGAAACTTCTCATTAAT
Source organism: Avena sativa (assembly GCA_916181665.1). Taxonomy (NCBI): domain Eukaryota; kingdom Viridiplantae; phylum Streptophyta; class Magnoliopsida; order Poales; family Poaceae; genus Avena; species Avena sativa. The sequence continues at coordinate 363,594,047 of OV702297.1, read as the reverse complement.
ATTCCATAAAGGCACTCACACCAAGGGATACATAGAGAACCAACTAAAGGAGAGATACTTCCACATGCAAACCAAACTATAAGATAACTTCTCTACCAAAGATACGAATCCACCAAAAAGGTAAAATATGAAAGATTATGATGGTGATACCACGGCACTCCCCCAAGCTTGGAACAAGCCGAGGGGATGCCAAACCTGATGATGAATTACTCCTTCGATAGTGGTGGTGTTCTCTTGATAAGCTCCTCAATCAGTTTCCTCAAATCCTCAATCTCGAAGGTCAGAGTACGAATCAACTCCGAATTTTCTCAATGCGGTTCATGATCATATCGGATCGAGAGCCCCGGTCCTTAATATTCTTTCCCCACTCTTCCTTCTTAGTGTATCCTCCCTTGCATGGTTAGAACGAGGCATATCCCACATCGAGGGCAAGTTCCCTTTGGTCACTTGTTGGTATTGACACTCATGTATAAGAGTATGGAAGGGTCTCTTGGTAAGTGGAGGAGATGACCGTGGAGCGAGAATATGACGCGGGTGTTGGCACTCGTTTTAGGCTCATAGCTAATCAAGGAAAATGGCGAGAGACACACACTCGGAAAAGTCCACTACGAGGAATATTAATCATCATCAAAGAGGCACCATATCAAGTCAAGCGATGATCAGGCTTAATAGCCGATTATGCTAGTGTCCAGAGAAGATTCGGAGACTGATATATGAAGGCTTCAACTATGACTTATTCAAGATGACCTCAAATGGAAAAGTTCAGAACACGAAAGTTGTGCGTCTCATCGAAACAATCAACTTTGCTTTTTGAATCATCTCAATCCGAGTTAGTATCCGAAAGTTAGAGTTAAAATACTGTCAAAGACCAAATTGGCACGGACAGAACCGAGTGGTCGCCGGACCACAGACCTTGTCTCACCTTTGGCGTGAACGGAAGTCCAAAATTCGTCTGAAAACCGCTAGACTAACGTATCTGCTTACGAACAAGATTGAGCAGTCAATATCCACTCGGATGAAAAAATCGTAAACATGAAAGTTGTTCCGTTTTTCGAGCCGAACAACTTTGCTTTTGGAACCATCTTCATCCGAGCAAGTATATGACCTCCAGATTTAAAATACGTCCGAATTGAGTTAAATTCGTTCGGCCGTAATCCGAGTTTGATACGAAAACAAGAGGAAAAGGCAATGAAGATCAGGTCATATGAAAAAGTTCAAAACATGAAAGTTCTTTGTATTTTCGAGACGAACAACTTTGCTTTTTATGACATTTTGATCTGAGCTCGTTTACTGTCTCAAAAGTGGTCCAGAAGTTACAGACAAGTTTTTGACCGAACAGTTGCGCAAATTTCGAGTTTGCTTGTTCGAGTTGAACCCCAACTAGGGTTTGGACGTGGATCCAGCCTTCTTTCTTGCACGGAAAGTCCAGCTGCTCTTTATATACACGAGGGTGACGGCCGATTGAACCAACACCAATCGAACAAACAAATCTACTACTTTTCTGTGTTCATCTACTCTTTATCCCTCTCCCTTGTATCTTTCTTCTCGTTCTTCGTCGTTCTTCAAGATTGGAGGCTGCGAATCCACGAGGTCCTAGGGGCGGTCAGGCCGACCTAGGGTAGCCCATAGCCGCCATGACGCCCTGACGGGGTCCCTCCCGGGCGAGCGGGGTTTCGGGTCTCAATAGCGCCCGCCGGACTGTCTTGCGTATCGCGCTTCCGGCGAGCCTCCCTCGGCGCGCGCTGCCGCGCATCGCGCTCGACGCCGAGGGTACACGGTGACGTGTTCGTGTGCGAACACACTTTTTGGTGACTCCGCTGGGGACCGAAGCTTCGAACGGTCTCTAGCCCGTTCTTGCTAGGAAGAGAGCGTCATCAATAGGCTGCAATCTACAACAGTATCATGAATCCTCAATCTTCCTACGTAGATGTAGATTACTCTTATGTTGATGTTGCTAGATCTTTTGATATGTGTACTGTATCGGCTAGCCCTAGTTTTTACTATATGCAAAAGTCGATGCAAAATAACCTACATGCTTCAACTCATCTTAGTAACTTGCAACATGTAAATTCGAATTCTCATGCATCGACAACCCCAAAAATTCATGTGCCGATGAACAACATGACGAATTCTGTTAATCCGCATGAAACACGTGATTTTAGAAATTTCAATGGCATGCAACCAAGTGTTTCATCTTTATATTCATCGGCAAATAACTTGGAATCACTAGGTTTGCCTTCAAACATGCTGATGGATAGGGAAATTGGACATGCTACAGTTATTTATTTGCCCAATTACTCACAATCATCATATGCTACACCTTATGTTAGTAATGTTTCAGCACCATATGCAACTAGTGATATTCATAATTCGGCTCCACACCTTTACAATGATTATAGCCGAATAAGTGGAAAGTTAGTAGGAGCTAATGTGCCTTTATCTAGTACTGTAGCGTATGATACGTCCCTCACACAATTGCAAAGTTTCGGTGACACCTCATTGCCGAAAGATACAAAAAGTATTGGGGGCATTATTATGTAAGAACAAATGACTGGAAGGAAAAACTTGCAGCTGAGTTCAAAAAGCTCAATTCTCTTCACCAAGAACTAGAAGAGAGGCCCCATGATCTTGCTACAATACAAGCTTATGAGGCATACACCAAGAAGCGTGAAGAGGAGCGCAAGGCAAACAATATCAGGTTTTCCCCTTCTCAATTGCTATGTTTCAGCAACACTACATTGCTGAAAGAAACTAAAAGCATTGGGGGGCAATCATGTGTTACTGAGGTTAACGCCGATAAGGTCATTACGTTTAATGATTTATCGGAGGAACATCTCCAGTTATTTGAGATACTCAAGAGTAAGCGTGATGAGGAGTTTGAAGCACTTGAAAAGAATCTGAAAGAGGATCATGAAGCATATAAGAAAAAACTTGAAGAGGAAGAACTGCAGCAGTTTCTTGCAAGTCTTGGAAAGGACCATCAAGACAATAATACTCAAGTTGAAGGAATCAACTCATCTCATCCATGCAGCAATCAAGTTGAAACCTCTGCTACATTGAGACAAAAAGAAGAAGCTTTGCTCTCTAGTGAAACTCATGAAGAAAACATCAATGGTTCAACTAGGATGGTTAATTCGGTTATTAAAAAAGCCGAATCAGAAAATACATATGTTGAATCTATCGAATCAGTAGAAGCAAGATTCATTGATCAAGAGCATGGCAAGATTAGCAAAACTGCTATGCTTGATTTTTCTAGATGTAAGGAAGCTTACGTGTTGCCCTATGAGTGTTGTGCCAAAGAAATTTATGAACATCAACAACAACAAGATATAGCCGAACAATGTTCGGTTGATGAAGAGCATCAAAGTGAAGAGGCACAAAATCCAGAAAACAAAGAGGACGAGGCGTTGGACAATTATCTAGAGTCCGAGCAAGATATTGTTCAGGACATCCGGCCATCATACGCTTCCAACGTCTCCAAAGAGATACATTTAGCAAATAATTTACTTATATTCCGATTTGGTCAAGACTTTAATATTGATACATCTCTTAGCAAAATTCTCATGAGCTATGAAAGATCAATCGAGAGAGGTAATTTATTTGTTAGAAATATAATTTTCACAGAACTTATCGGTCAACATGATGTACCCTTTACAGAGACCGATAGTAACAAATTATCACATTATAAGTTATCCCTAGTGTTTTATATGCATTTTATATTTACATGGGTAGCTTTGTTTATTTCATACTTGGCTAACATTTGGTCTCAAGTGAGACATATGTGTTTTAACTATTTTGGTTTCAGAAATTTAAAGCCAAGGTTATTGTCTCTTGAAAAAGCCGATGCTAGTGTAACTTTGTATTCGAATACATCAGAAGATAAGCACAGAAAACAATGCATAACCGAATTAGATGATGTGAAAACTGAACAATGCGGTTGCTCAATTCCAAAGCCGTTCTCGCAACAAGATCGGTTAGAAGATAAAAGGTGTACCTACAGTTTGAGTATGTGTGATCATATCTTTGATATGGTATTGAAAATCGATTATGTTAGAATTCTTGATCACAATACTGAGCCATTATTACAAGGATGAATGTATTGCAAGTTGCATGATTCGTTCGATCATAGTATAGAGAGTTGCAACACGTTTCATCAAATAGTACAATTGGCTGTTAATAAAGGACGATTGAAATTTGTTGAAACACAAATTGATGAGGAATCTATTTTGATTGGTCTTGATGGCCAAACGACATTGCATCGGCTTCCTATAGCCGATTCATACGATGAGGATCAGGTACACACCGAGGATGATGGGATCAAGCTTTCAAGCAAAGATATTATTGAAGAGCATATTGCAAATGTTCTTGAAGGCGGGAGTTCCAATGAAGCTACAATGAAGACATCAAGCACTAGGGGGCAATAACAAAATTCGAAGATCGATGCGTGCAAAGCTCAAAAAGACAAAGGCCGCAATAAGAACAATGGTAGCGAACCAAAAGTCACTTTCGCACAGCTGCTAGAAAAATATAAAAAAGAGAGTGAAGCAAAAAGTTCTTATTGGCCAAGTAGTGCAAAAGCATCAAGATCACCCCCAAGGAAAAGTTCTAAATACAGGGATTGGCGAAAGGGGAAATTCAATGCAACAAATTCGTCTCCTCCTTTTGGGCCACCAATGCCAATGTCATGGATACCTCCATATGCTAATTTTTATTCATATCCATCATGGGAAAGGTATGATTCATGGGCACGTTATCCATCTAATTCTAGATCATCTCACCCAAATTATGCAGCTCCAAGAAGGTCAATTGATCAGCAGTCACATGTCAAAGACCGTTTTAATAGAAAAGAATCGGTCCGGAGTTCGTGGGTAAAGAAGGAGGTGGTCAAACAAGTATACCGAATCAAAAAAGATGGACGCAAGTGTGTTGTTTTAGACTCGACTCCAAATAATGAAAATCCAGCGGAATTGACATTGGATACTAAGGGAATGGAAGTGAAGCGAGTAACTTTCAAAGTCCCAATCGTCAGGTCCAAACAAGCCAAATCTAAAGTGCACAAGATTAATGAAGTCATGCCAATGTGCAAAACAAAACCACAGCCGAGAGGCCCACTCGGCTTATCACATTGGAAAGAGAGGACGCTATATCGTCTTAGAGCCGAGGAGCTGAAGAAAAGAAACATGGTGTGGGTTCCAAAAGTAAACCCTCAAGGCAAGAAAGATGTGCGAAATCCTATCATAAGAAGAACAGCAAGAGTGGAGAACAAAAAGAATAAAGCCAACAAGCAATCAGGCCAAAGAATTCGATATCACTATCCAAAGCTTCGGCCAGCATATCATCCATATTGTTATACTTCACCATTAATGCCTATGCCATGGAATTCATCCCCAGGGGTATTACCAGATCATTATCCATTTGATTAGTTGCGCTTTTGTTGCTAATCCATGAGGCCGAATATTTGAAGTTCATAATCAGATTTGTTGTTTTGTTTACTTCGGCTATACATACTTTGGTGGATGGATTATGCATTCCCATTGGGGCAAAGATATATGGCTGATATTTATTCTATCGCCCTGAGATCATTATCCGATCATGGCCGATGTGGTTTTCTAACATCGTCCTTAGTTCTATTGGAGACCGAGACAAGGTATGCATTCATTAGCCATTGTGCTTATGCTTATCTGTTGATATTTTGGCTTATAAATCTTTAAAATCTATAAAAGGCCAAATTGTCTTTAATTTCATTATTGGCGTAGATGCTGAGCATGATATTGATATTGATCTTGTCTCTCTAGTACCATGGAGATTACATTTTGACTGTTCAGTTTTAAAAGCAATAGTCAACGCGTTGGTATTGTTTATTTATCTCCTTATAGTACTGTTTTATGAAGTCTTATTCTCTTAGAATATCTTGCACAAACCATATAGCCGAATGTGAAGCTTTGCTATTCGTGCTAGAACTTTTTATTGCTATAGTTGCTACAAATATTGAGGCTTCTAGTGATTCGTTGTGAGTAGTGCAACAATGTCCATGGTTAACCAAGGTTTCGACGAATCACTTGTTATTTATCTTGATACATGTCTAGATGTGAATTTCATCTTGGATTGATTTATCATTGCTCATATATCTAGACATGAAAACTGAAGTGCAAATGAGTTGGCTCAACTAAACATTCGGCTATTATATTATTCATAATATATTCCATATTCCACAAGAGCCGATGCTTTGTTTTGCCAACATAGATAAGGACAGATTGGAGACCACCATTTTGGCCGCTAATGAAAAATCTAGTGCAGGTGAAGGAGAACAACAAAGGAAATCCAATGTTTATTACATGAAAATCTGAACTAAAGGGTGAACATGACAGTTCATGTGTTCAAATACTCTTTAAGGTAATGATCTTTATTGCCTAACGGTTGGTGATATTCTTCTTGAGCACTTGGATGAAGACCAGGCGAGGATCATTGTGGGAGTTGTTCAAACACAATTGTGATATTCAAGATGAAGTGGTTGTTCTCAATGCAAATCATTTGAAGATATTATAAAGTGGCAACAAATCTAGACAGAAAATGGCCGATATAGAATTATCGCATAAGACAACTAGTGGCCGATGGAGTGTTGACATCGTCCTTAGACTAAAAGTGAAGCAAGTTATTTTCTGACACGCAAGCTCTGCCAGAAAACAGGGGGGCATGTGTTGGCACTCGTTTTAGGCTCATAGCTAATCAAGGAAAATGGCGAGAGACACACACTCGGAAAAGTCCACTACGAGGAATATTAATCATCATCAAAGAGGCACCATATCAAGTCAAGTGATGATCAGGCTTAATAGCCGATTATGCTAGTGTCCAGAGAAGATTCGGAGACTGATATATGGAGGCTTCAACTATGACTTATTCAAGATGACCTCAAATGGAAAAGTTCAGAACACGAAAGTTGTGCGTCTCATCGAACAATCAACTTTGCTTTTTGAATCATCTCAATCCGAGTTAGTATCCGAAAGTTAGAGTCAAAATACTGTCAAAGACCAAATTGGCACGGACAGAACCGAGTGGTCGCCGGACCACAGACCTTGTCTCACCTTTGGCGTGAACGGAAGTCCAAAATTCGTCTGAAAACCGCTAGACTAATTTATCTGCTTACGAACACGATTGAGTGGTCAAGATCAACTCGGATGAAAAAATCGTAAACATAAAAGTTGTTCCGTTTTTCGAGCCGAACAACTTCGCTTTTGGGACCATCTTCATCCGAGCAAGTATATGACCTCCAGATTCAAAATACGGCCGAATTAGGTTAAATTCGTTCGGTCGCAATCCGAGTTTGATACGAAAACAAGAGGAAAAGGCAATGAAGATCAGGTCATATGAAAAAGTGAAAAACATGAAAGTTCTTTGTATTTTCGAGAAGAACAACTTTTCTTTTTATGACATTTTGATCTGAGCTCGTTTACTATCTCAAAAGTGGTCCAGAAGTTACAGACAAGTTTTTGAACAAACAGTTGCGCAAATTTCGAGTTTGCTTGTTCGAGTTGAACCCCAACTAGGGTTTGGACGTGGATCCAACCTTCTTTCTTGCACGGAAAGTCCAGCTGCTCCTTATATACACGAGGGGTGACGGACGATTGAACCAACACCAATCGAACAAACAAATCTACTACTTTTCTGTGTTCATCTACTCTTTATCCCTCTCCCTTGTATCTTTCTTCTCATTCTTCGTCGTTCTTCAAGATTGGAGGCTGCGAATCCACGAGGTCATAGGGGCGGTCAGGTCGACCTCGGGCAGCCCATAGCCACCACGACGCCCTGACGGTGTCCCTCCCGGGCGAGCGGGGTTTCGGGTCTCAATAGCGCCCGCCGGACTGTCTTGCGTATCGCGCTTCCGGCGAGCCTCCCTCGGCGCGCGCTGCCGCGCATCGCGCTCGGTGCCAAGGGTACACGGTGACGTGTTCGTGTGCGAACAACGGGTTTTTCCCTCCTGTAGACATCCGTGCTGTCCTCCTAAGCTTGGTAGGTTTTTCCACCACTCCAATGCTTGCGAAGGTAGCGAGGGTGTCTGGATGCTCGTCCTCCTCCATGACTTCTTCATCCCCTACCAAAATCTCCTCCTCCTTGGGGTTTTGAGGATCATCTTCCTCGGACTTCTTGCCTTTGTCGTTGGCGGAGACCATGGTGCTCTAAACTTGAGAAGATTTCCTGACAGAAACATATCGAAACAAAAACAAGGCGAGAACATGATGCACGAACCTCGGGGGATCCGAGGGGTTATATATTACGAAGTTTCAATGCATAAGGAAGGAACTGGTATGAAAACGAGGCGGAGACGGAGCTCGGGGGGCTCACACCCCTCCAGGCGCGACCAGCTGGGGCCCACGCCTGGGGTGGGTGAGGCCACCCCGGACTCCGTTTCCTCCTATGTTTCGTCTCGTAACCTGCCTTATGTATTAAAAACATCAAAAATGTAAAAATATTGGGTTTTCACGAACCTTCTGTTTTCACCACTTTTACCTATTCAAAGACGAACTCTGTAGACTCCTTTTCTCCTTCTCCTAGAAATTCCTTTCGTACAAGGTCTCACACAACCCTCAATGGCAACATTAGTGTAAGCAAAAACAATAAACCTTTAGGTTCACACTTCAACTGAAATCCATCAAAACAAAGGCTTCTTGTAAGAGGCAAATGCAAATGATAACAGAAATCTGTCAAAACATACCAGCAGGTAAAGATTAATTTTTTTCAAAAACCTTATGTTGCTCAAATAAAAAAATTCAAAACTAATGAAAGTTGGGTAACAACTTGGAGAACAAGCACAGAAAAATACATCTCCATCCGAAGTATTGAGCTCCCTCACGAATTTTTATGATGCAACACAAAAATCTGTCCCAGGACAGCCACTTTTCATAACTCCTCTACTTCTCAAAAGTAGTTGAACTTGACACAAAAACCAAAACAAAAATGATAAGGAGCGGTTATTACTGAGGTAATAACTTCCAAGACTCGACCAAACTCTTGGGTTATCTCCCAACAAGTACTTTTCTTTAATGCCTTTAAGTTAGGCTTGATATCTTCAAAGATGCTCACATAGGAGATATATATCTGGAGTGAAAGAGAGCATCAAGAAGCAAATAACCAACACATTTGAGTCTAACCAACTTCCTATGCATGGGGGTGTCATGAGAAAATAAATTGTTGAAACAAAAATCCACTAGCATAGGAAGACAAAACAAATGCAACTTCAAAGCTTTCAACATAAAACGGGGAAACTTAACATTATTGAGATGCATAAAACCATAGTTCCCTCTCTCATAATAACTTTCAGTAGTACTTTGAATAAATTTGACAATATAAATGTCACTGGAAACAACTCTATCATCAGAATGAGCATACTTACAGTCATCAAAAAGAGGTCCAAGGTCATAAACTGTATCAATAGAAGCAAGTTGTTCCATTCTGAAATCTTCATTAGGCAAGCTATTTTCACAAGGAGCTTTAGCAAATTTGGAAAAGTTAAACTCATAAGAATCTCCATCAAACTTAGTTAAAACTTTTCCCTTTTTACAATCTATAATAGCTCCACAAGTGTTCAAGAAAGTTCTACCAAAAATGATAGGGCAAGTTTTACTAGCTACTGAATTAAGTACCAGAAAATCAGCAGGATACTTAATCTTACCACAGAGAACGTCCACATCTCTTACAATACCAATGGGGAAAATGGTTTCCTGATTTGCAAGGTGAATAACCACATCAATGTCCTCAAGCTCACAAGGACCAATTTCATGCATAATTTCCCTGTAAAGCTCATATGGAATAGCACTAGAACTAGCACCAATATCACATAAACCATAGTAGCAATGATCACCAATTTTAATAGAAAGCATAGGAACACTAGCTTTTCTAGCCTTACTAGGATGATAGATAATATTAGAAGCGTCTTCATAGAAGACTATATGCTCATCCTCTATATATCTAGTGACAAGGTCTTTCACAATAGCTACCATAGGTTCAATATTCAATTGCTCACCGGGTTCCAAAGTTTTATTTGCACTTTTACTATTTGCACTAATCATCATAGAATACTCCTTTACCTTAGCTGGGAAAGGTGTTTTCTCAACATAAGGTTCAAGCACAATTTGATTAGTAGTACAAACTTCAGTGCTTCTAAAAGGAACACGACTAATAGCATCTTTATAAGGAGCATGGTACTTATTCCACTTCTTTTTTGGAATTTCTATGTAAGAGGCAAAGGCCTTAAAACAGTTGGCAATACTTTGGGAATCAAGATCAAACTCATTGCTAATATCAGGGAAGTTATTAGTTCCCATAAAAGATCTTATGCATTCATAATCATAGTTTATACCTGACTTTCTTCCTTTGTCATTCTACCAAGCTTCAGTGTTCTCTTGAATACGGTCTAGGAGATCCCATTTAGCTTCTTCCTTCATACATGTGAATGATCCAACACAAGAAGCATCTAGTAAATCTTTATCATGAAGAGAAAGCCTAGAATAAAAGTTATTGATAATAATATTGTTAGGGAGTTCATGAATAGGACATTTAAGCATTAGTAACTTCAATCTCCCCCAAGCTTGAGCTATACTCTCTCCATCACAAGGCCAAAAGTTATATACTCCCTTCGATCCATATTAATTGACTTGGATTTTTAAAATTTTGGATGAACCTATATACTAAATAGTGTCTAGATTCGTCCAAATTTTGACAAATCCAAGTAAATTAATATGGGTCGGAGGGAGTATCAGAGTTCTATCCTTATGAATCTCACTGGAAGGATAGAATTTAGAATAAAAGAGAAGCCATTTCCTCCCATTCCATGGACTTCCCATTCTTCAGCAGCTTATACATTCTTCAGCTCTCCCTTTCAAGGATATAAAGAGTAACTTCTTCTTCGCCTATTCAGTTGTGATACCTGCACACTTAAACAACCTGCATAATTCATGGATAAAAAGCAAATGATCACCAGGGTGGACAGTTCCATCCCCAAAATAATAATTATCCATAACACGATCAATAATACTTGTATGTATCTTAAAAGGATCTATCTCAACAGGTGGTGGTTCATCTACTACCCTAATAGTGGTAGTAGTTTTCCCAAACATAAAACCAAGTGGGTTATCCATATTGGAAACAAAGCAACAAACAGAAACAAAAAAGCAATACTCACAGTAGAAGTTTCCTTTACTAGTTCCACTCTTCAATAGAGCTTCACTCCCCGGCAACGGCGCCAGAAAATAGTCTTGATGACCCACAAGTATAGGGGGTGTATCATAGTACTTTAGATAAATAGAAGTGTCGATCCCAACGAGGAGCATAAGGTGTTGACTAGTGGTGTGGAGTAGGAAATCTCTGTAAATACTTAGCAAATGGAGTTTTAGGGATTTTCTGATAAAGCAACAAAACAAAGTGCAAGTAATAAAGACAACGAACAAACGCAACAAGTGGCCCAATCCTTTCTTAGCAAAGGACAAGTCGGTGGAAATACTTATAAGGACCCAACGTTCTCGAGGACACATGGGAATTCTGTCAAGTGCTTTTGCTTGAAATAGCTGAGTACTCTTCTTTGGTGTTGTAAGTGTTGTGTGGGTGAACCTGTGCTAATGTACCAACCTTACTTGGACTAATACATACTTGTGATTAAACCCCCTGCAAGAATCCACAACTACAGGAAAGCAATTAAGATATAAAGCTAACCACGGCCTTAAACTCTGAGATCCTACACTCCCTTGTGCAAAGGTGTCCTAACGGGGGTTTAGGTTTCTGTCACTCCGACAACCCCACGATTAGTAGCCAAATACACAATGCATTCCCCTAGGCCCATAAATGGTGAAGTATCATGTAGTCGACGTTCACATGACACCACTAGAATAATAGCACCACAACTTAAATACTAATAAACCATTGAATAATAACTCAACACAAATCCACTACTAACAACATGACTTCTCCCATGTCCTCAAGAACTAAACGAACTACTCACGATACATCATATGGATCAAGATCAAAGATGATATGGTGATGGATAACAATATGAACATAAACAATACTCCAATGGTTCCACTCACAAGCATCAACTACAATAGTAATCAACACCGGGAAAGTTTCCCCTAAGAACTAATGCAAGATCCAATACAATTGTTACAGCGGGATGGAGTGGTGATGATGGAGCTGGTGGAGATGATGGTGTGGATGATGATGATAATCCCGATGAAGCCTAGCTTGATGAAGGTGTTGATGGCGACGATCTCCCAGCTTCGGGAAGGAATTTCCCCGGCAGAAATCTGTCTGCGGAGAGCTCTTTCTCTCTCGGTGTTTTCCACCCCGCAGAGGCGGCAGAAATATTTTTATGGTCGCCCCCTTGGTATTAGGGTTCCGAGAGGAAGATATAGGCGATAGGGCAGAGTCGGAGGCCGGCCAGGTGGGCCACACCTACCCTAGGCGCGGCCCAGGGGGACCCGCGCGTAGGGGATGTGGGCCCAGCTACGCCTCCCCTTCTGGCTTCCTTCGTCTTCTAGGAAAATGTAGAGGTCCCAACCTGATAAGGTAGAGATCCCTGTGTTTACAATGCTAGTCCCTGGATCAATAGCTAGCATCCACAGTTTAAGATGTAATATCAAGAAACAAAGGTCATAATACAACTTTATAACCAGGAATAAAATATTTCATTACATCTTACATAGCTCATTTGGCTATCTTATTACAATGCAGCAGAAATAACTATGTAGCATGGAGTGCTTCATCTTCAAAGTGCCACAGGCAATCATGTTGGCTGTAGACTTGTAATCCTAATCAACACACTTCACTAACATCAAACAAAACCTACAACATAATAAGTTACAACCACAAGGGTGAATACATTTGAATTGTATTGGCAAGTGATACTATGGTAGAATAGTGGTATATATCATCTATATGCATTTGGCTAAGTGGAGCTTAGGCTTGCTTTGCTCAAAATAAGGTTTTCCTTATAATTTGAAAACACTAAGTTTTTGTTTTTCAAAAATCACCCAAGGCATCTACCAATAGAAATTTGTGATCCTTTAACCCTTGTTCAACCACAAGCTTTTAACTTAGAAATTGGGATGAGGAGATCCTTGATAGCTTCCATGTCTTGATGCTCAAATTGTCCATTGCCGAGGACACGTCTAAGTACTTAGATTTTACTCTCTCGAGAGGTGGTGCACTTTCCCCATAATACTCTACATGCATCGAGACAAGATCTTTCAGAAGCCTTCCCTTAGACCAAAATGGACGCGCTCCAAACCTATCAGCCCCTACCACCAACTGTCCATCTGGCTAAGTTATTGCAACCTATATGATCCAGGCAGAGCCCATATTGCCAAGGGGCTGCACTAGAAGCTTCTTAACATATGGCATCTCAAATACCTTTATTCCTGGGTGGCATTCCACAAGTGAGATACACAGGGTAGGCCATGGAAATGGGGCCCTGGTAACCACTCAACAAAAATCCATCCATGCAATTACCATTCCACCCAGGTGTTTCATTCACTTAATTGTTTTATTAAGCAAAAACATAAGTCAAGGACTTAGCAATATTTTCCATATCATGTATATAATCCACCCTTGTTTGCTACTAGCTAGGCTAAGCATGGCAATATAACAAGTATCATAACTTAGAGGAAATTCTATCAAGACTACAACTACTAGGATTTCCCATGGCATAGCATATATATACTTAGCAAAAACATCATGCAAGCCCTATACAAAATATCACTAATGCATAGTCAAAATATTGGGAAAAAAATATGAAGCACCACTTGCCTTTTTTAGTAAATAATATAGATTCACTCCTTGATCTTGCAATTGTCACACTCTTCAAGTTTCATTACAATTCAATCAAGGCACAAATTCAATCTAGCATTCAAACAATTCACCACATAAAATAAAAAAAACAAAACAATGCATGCAAGCATGCATAAGATTGTTTTATTTGGAAAGGTGGTTTTTAATAGGCTATAAACATTATGAATCACCTATTGGTCATTTATAAAAGTGGCAAGGTCATTTGAAAACAAGTTAGTGAAAATGGCCATTTAAATCATTTTTGTTTTGCTAGAAATGATTTAAATCAAAGTAATAATTTCTAGTGTTTGACAAATATATTTTTATACACAAATGTTAGTGTTTTAAGTTCAAGTGTTTAATATTAAACCATTTGCAAAAGGTTTTACCTAAGAACCATTTTTAAATCAAAGCAATATTTTATTTTGTTGGAAATGCCTTTAAACAAAGTAATAATTTTCTAGGGTTCACCAAATATATTTTTAAATCCTAAAACTTGGTGTTTAAGGTCAGAGAGTTTAAATCAAAACATTTTCAAAAGGTTTTACTCAAAAAGAATATTTAAACCATAATCAATATTTTTATTTAACTAGAAATGCTTTTATTCAAGGATATAATTCCTTAGTGTCACAAAATTTACTTTTAAATCCAAATGTTGGTTTTTGTGGTCAGTAGGTTCAAAACAAACCATTTACAAAATATTTTACCCTAAAATCATTTTTAGAATAAATTTTATAACAAAAATAGGCCTACACATGTTTCTGCAAAAACAACCAATTTTACAGAAGCAAATCACTAAACAAAGGGCATGGTTGTAAATTATTCTTTTTTCATGATTCCAATGATATAAAGTTTGCAAAATTTGGACGTGTGGACTAAAAGTTATAGATTTTACAAAATCAATCATCTAATAGAAATGTTTCTGTTTTAAAAACAGAGTCTGGGCTACGTGGCTGCTTTCTATTGGTCGGTAACGGTTCATGCGGATCGAGCAACACTGACCGTCAGATCTAACTAACAACGCACGTCATAGATTGAGCGTACCGGTTCATTTAAGTCATCTAGCGCGTCCATCGGATCTAAATCGAACGGGGTACAGAAGCTTGACCAGAGATGGGCGGCGTTAGCTGGCAACGAGCGGCGGCGCGACTCTGTCTATGGCGTTGCTGACGAACTAGGAAGGTTGGGAGAGGGAGGAGAGGCTTATCAGATTCGCCGCGATGTGCTGAATATCGAGGTGGTCGTCGCAGGGACAGGGGCGCATGGAGTCACTGGCGATTCCTCGCCGGAACTCACGATGGCGTCGAGCGAGTCTGTTCATCGATGTTGGCGAGGCTACACGGCTCGGAAAAGGCAAAACAATGATTGCGTTAGATGCGCATGGGTTCGGTGGTCACACGTCTATCGATTAGAGGGAGAGGGGAGGTTAGACAATACCAGGGGGTGTCATCGGAGAAGATGCAGACGACGGCGGCGTTTAGGTGTTGTGCTTGCCAATGTTCTGAAGCACGCGCAGGCTAGATAGTGTTGGATATATGCCCTAGAGGCAATAATAAAAGTAGTTATTATTATATCTTTGTGTTTATGATAAATGTTTACATTCATGCTGTAATAGTATTAACAAGGAAACATTAATACTTGTGTGATTTGTAAACTAAAATAGAGTCCCTAGTAAAGCCTCTTTATAATACTAGCTTGTTGGTTAATAAATGATTGTGGTTTCTCTATCATGAACATTGATATGTTATTAACAACAAGATCATATCGTTAGGAGAATGATATGGTGGACATACTCCTATAGATAAGCGTAGCATAAAGATCAAGTCATCTTAATAGTTCAATTGCTATATGCTTTCTGATACATAGTAATCTAATTCCTTCGACCATGAGATCATGCATATCACCTTTACCGGATGGTTGCTTTGATGACATCAAACACCACACCGTAACTGGGTGGCTATAAAGGTGGCATTGAGTGTTCAGAAAGTATTGATTGAAACACATGGATCAAGAGTGGGATTTGTCCATCCATATGACAGATAGATATACTCTAGGCCCTCTAGGTGAAATATCATCCAATTAGCTTGCAAGCATGTGACTGGCTCACAAGGGATCACATATCACGGGAACGAGAAAAGAGTACTTATCGGTAACGAGGTTGAACTAGGTATGCAGAGATACCGACGATCATAACCTCGAATAAGTAAACTATCGTGATACAAAGGGAAATTGATATCGTATGTAAGTGGTTCATTCGATCGCAAAGTAATCGTTGAAATATGTGGGAGCCATATGAATTTCCAGATTCCTCTATTGGTTATTGTTCGGAGAAGTGTCTCGATCATGTCCGCATAATTCACGAACTGTAGGGAGACACACTTAAGGATTCGATGTTTTTTGAGTAGTTATGGAATGATGAGAAAGAGACCGAATGTTGTTCGGAGTCTCGAATGGGATTCGAGATATCACGAGGAGATCCAGAATGGTCCGGAGAATAAGATTCATATAAGGAAAGTCCCGTTTCGGAGTTGGAGAATGGTTCTGGTGTTTTCATCGGGAATGTTCTAGAATGTTTCGGAATGTCCGGCACTCCGGAGGGGAAGGGTACATGAATGTGTTGTATCAAGTTGGTATGATTGCATCATGTACTAAGTGTCATCGCTTAACCAAATAAAGGATTAATTCAAATCCTAGTTTGAAAAGTCAAACGGCTAAATTTGGAAAGAGGAAAAGAGGAGGAGTGGGAAACCGAGTTGGGTAGGAGTTCCCTCCTCCAACCGGCGGCGCCCACCCAAGCCGAGTTGGGGAGGGACTCCTCTCCCTCCCCTTGTCCGGCCGGCCCCTCCACCTATATAAGGAGGGGCAGGGCTCCCTCCTAGGGACACACAAGATCCTCTCCTCCAAACCCTAGCCGCCGGCGCCGCCACCTCCACTGCCGCCGCCGACCTAGGCCAAGCCGCCGCCGCCTAGCAACCCTAGCCGCCGGCCAAGCTTCCTCCTCGGCGTGTCTAAACCCTAGATCGTTGAGGGACTCTCTCATACTCCACCATACTCGCTCCGGCTTAAGGCGAAGCCCTGCGAGATCTCCCCTCTACTTTCGGTACCACGCCGTTGTGCTGCCGGAATCGCGAGGAGAGTGCTACAACCTCCGCTGCCTGCTGGAACAAGGGAGAGGAAGGTCTTCGTCGATTACCGAACGTGTGACCGACTACGGGAGCGCTGCCGGAACGCAGCGCCGGAAGGATCGTCTACGCGATCTTGAGATCGGGAAGAGTACGACTACATCACCCACGAGAATCCGCTCTTGTTAAACACTTTGGAATCTTCGAGGGTGAGTTATTCCATCGACTCGTTGCTACTATCTAGTAGATAGATCTTGGCTTGTTTGTTTGTATGCGATAGAATTTTTTTTTGTTTTCCATGCTACGAAACCCTACAGATAGGGGTACTGGAAGATGTGCAAGAGGATGGGGAATGTTCCTGTGGAGTCGAGGGGCAGTGGGGACGGTTGACATCGCCGAAATTTGACGGGGAAGCTCATCGGAGCAGCGAGGTTACAAGAAGAAATCCAGGCATCCTGGTGGCAGAGAGGAGCTGGCGACTGAGGGGAATGGTAGAGGGGAGATGGGCGCTTAAATGGGTGAGGTTACTGGGCTGATTCAACGCGGCATTACGGCGAATTAAGTCTACGTAATCAAGGGCAGAAACGGGCGAGAGAGGGGTAGGATTTGGTCGTGGGTGGGGAAGAAGACGAGCTGGTAGTGGGTCCTAGCGTCAGCCAAGTTAGGGGGTGTGTGCGTGGGGTCAGGCGGTCAGTGACTGCGCGGGTCGTTTCGTGAGTGAAAGAAAAACGATTCGGGGAAGGAGAGAGGTGGGCTCCTGCTGGGCTAGTTGGGCTGGTTGGGTTGGGTTGGATTGTTTCCTTTTTTATTCTGTTTTTTTTTTCATTTTCTGTTTTGAATTTCAACCTTTGATTTAAACCCTCAATTTGAATTCAAACTTTTCTCAACTTTCTGTAATCTTTTAATAATGTTTATTTATATATTCTAAAGTCCATTTTAGAATACTTATTTTATTCTCATATGGTTTGTTATTTATTTTAAATAGACATTTTGTCTTTATTAAATAGGATTTTAAATATGGTTCTAATCCATATGATTTATTCAAATAATTATTTTATTCTTTTTAAGTCAATTATATAACTTTTTAATCTACTTTGGCAAATTCCAATTAATTATTTTCTCATGATTTAATTAGTCATTTACTTTTGGGATTTCGTCTTTATTTAAATATAATTTGAATATGGTTTAATCCCATGTGTTATTATTTTGATTATTCTTTATCCCTTTATTTTATTTGGATTTGAATTATCTTTATTCCATTTGCTTATGGATTTACCTCAAGGTTTAAATTGTCTTCTAAATAATTTACCTAGGTTTTATTATTTAGTTTTAGGCAAATTTGTCTTTATTTAAGTAAAATTGGATATTGTTTAATCCTTATGATTTTATTTAAATAATCATTTTCTCCTTTTTTATTATTCAATAACTTTCATTTGTTTATGGATTTGGCCAAGATTTAATTTGTCTTTTAAATATTCCTTATTTCTTTCTTTCTTTCTTTATCTTATAAAATCCATATATTTTTATTTATAAGTCCAAAATTGGTGATTCCAATTTGTATGATTTTTTTTAATAATTGTTTATCCTTTTTAAATCCTTTTAGGATTACTTTGCTCAAGATTTTGGTATGGATTTTAGTTAGGAGCTTTATTAGCTTTGGAAATTATTTCCTTTTATCCTATTAAATTCATAAGTTTTTATCCATGGCTCCAAATTAAGTGAAACCAATTTCTATGATCTTATAATATTTTTGTTTATCATTTTGATTATTTATAAATGTTTATTGCTGAATTTTTATATGGATCAAATTTATAGTCTTTGAGAGATCTTGGAAATGATTTTCTTCCATTAGGGTTTTAAGGTTTTGGTTTAACTTTTCCAATTGTTTAAATTTCAATATACATTCATTGATGAATGCATTTCACTTGATTTGAATTTTGTTGGATTCCCTTTTATTCAAAGTTTGTTCAAGATGGGTTTTGATGTTTCCATTTGGAATCAAAAAGTTTCTTTTCACCCTAAATTTCAACAATTATTTATTTTGTTTATTTATTTTTTTCACATTTCAAAATTTCGAAAATTTTGGGATGTGACAGAAAATATAATTTTCCAATATTTTTTTGGTATTTTTCTGATCTTCACAAAATTGCATCAAAACACCTCTTTTTCCATCAGAAACATGACTCTGGCAGTTTATCCTCCAAGAATCATCCAACATGCAAAAACAGAGGAAAAGACATAAGTAACACCTCATAATAAGACACATATCAATGAATATTGGCAAATTATGATATATAATGGTGATGCAAATTGGACGTATCAACTCCCCCCAAGCTTAGATCTTCGCTTGTCCCCAAGCGAAAACTGAGCTTAGTAAGCATGTCCACAAGTTTATGGAGTGAAGTGTCGATAAAAGAATACGAACAAGAAGCATCACACTTACCATTACACAACTCATAGAAGAAAGCAACTCACCATTATATAACTTAGCTTGCAACAAGTACAAGAGTCACAATAAAGATGCATAAAGATAAATCATAATTAGAATGCTAGTATTTGTCTTGCTAATACTCTACCTATTTAAGGTTTCACAAAAGAACTTATGTTATACCCACACAATTGTGGATTTTCGAATTGAATCTTCCATCATTATTTGTCTTACTTCCTGTTTGCATTGGTTAAAGAGAGAGAAAGAAACTTCTTACAAAGAAGAATCAGAAATATTTAACTCAAATCCACCATATTTATAAAACTAGTACCTGAACTACTGGGCTTGCATTGCTGCTATTGCAATACTCTATAGAAGTAGGTTCTATGGCTAGAGATTATATTCCTGTCTAATCAGCAACTCCGTCTTCTCTTTAATTGATGTATATGTTGACTTTCTTGACTTCAATGAAGAGATTGAGCTATTGATGAAGATTCCCTTGAGCATAAGTTGATGTAGACTTCGTCGATATTGGTTTTAGAATCTAGCAAGGGTTAAGAAGATACGTTGAGTACGAGCGTACTCAGCAAGTTCACTAGAAAAGGAGTGTTTGATGCACTATATCTACATCCACAGACCGTAGGTCGTAGGAAATACAAGTTTTTGTAAACATTTCTTCAAAAGTTGATTTTATTCTAAAAAGCTATGTTCGTCAGCCTTCACGGGTTTACCAGAACTTTCATGGAGTTCCTTTCCCGCCGCGTTCGTAGCTCCTTCCCGGAACTAGGAGTAACAAGTTACAGTTCTTACACTCTGCAGAGGTGTGTTACTTTACCCATGAGAGATCTTAAGCTTTGTTGCACGGCCAGGAGTATGTTCCCGTTCAAACTTCCATGGTTTGAGGCCCAACCTAAGATCCAAGCCAATCACTTCCCTCACCGCGACCCAGATGTCTACATGATCCTTCGGGGCTGGCTCACCTCCGTTAAGCCCCCTTTCAGGAAGGCTAAAACCCTGATGAGTTCCCGAAGACTCTATGAGCTGGTGGTGCCCCTGGTAAGTACCTTATAGGTCCGGCTAAACCTCCAGCAGCCACTCATAGATAATCTAGACACCAAAAACATGGAGCCTAAGGGTGCCCACCCATATGTTGGATCTGCACATGGAATCACAACATCACGTTAAGGTAGTCTTGCCTCCATACGAAAGGAAAAGGATACATCTGACTTCTCCGTCCCATTCCAAATCTCATGGTTAACGCGTGATATACGACGCAAGAATCACTGGCGACATTGGTTGTTAAGTCCTAGATGATATATTCCTGAGCAGTGGTATTCCAACTGCCAGATTTAATAGATTAGCTGATCACCCTGGACCAGTAACTAATAGTTCACATTATTATCAAAAATAGTCTTTGTAACATCCCAAAAATTTTAATCAAGGTTACAATTCCAATCACCCAAATTTAGGGTTAACAAAAACTTTTGTTAATTAAAATCATATGAATGCATGTGTGTATGTGATGAATGCATGAATGGACTTGTGTGACTATTATGAATAGCAAGGAATGGTTTGAAGATGAAAACGACATCATCTAAATCAATTCCAAGCAGAATCAAATCAATAAAATTTCAAAAACAACCAAAACAAGCAAATGGTCATTTTTGCCAATCTTGCTTACTAGACCACTTTGAGTGTTTCTAGTCCAAGATTTCAAACAGAAACAAATCCATTTCTTTTCACCCCTTGTTAGACCAAGTGAAAGTGAATCCAAGCCCACTTTGCAAACCCACAGAAACATTTGGCAACCTGATTCAAAGGACAATTCAAAATTGAATCTATATCATATGGGAAGATCACCATTTCTCAAAACCCAACCAAATCAGTGCACCTTTGCAAATACAACCAACCAGAGATTACCTAGTATGTGACCATTGCCAACCTTGTTCCTTCTCTAGCTCTTACTACACTCCCAGTAGATCATCTAACTTGTTTAAGCAGCTCTATCTCACTGTAAACTCGACCATGTCATCAATGGTCACCATGGACGAGCACAATTGCCACCCCCAATGTCGACATCATGCTACAAGCCTAACTAGCCTAGCCAACCTTGTCTTGCAAGAACGCCACCGTCCACCGCCACCCCCTATCTAGCCCTTGAGCCCTGCTAGCCACTAGACCACACGGAACACACATGACCATTTTATCTATTACCATGTCGAGAGCACGCCAGAGCGCCATGCTAGACATGCTCGCACAGACTGCGCCCCGCCTTCGCCGCTCGCGTATGTGATCACCACCGCCCCAGGAACCTCCTAGACAACCCTGTTCGCCGCCGCGACCCATAGCCGCTGTGCGCCATTAAAACTTCCGTCGGTGCCGCTCAGAGGGCGGACGTGTTCCAATCGAACTGCACTGCCCCACGCCTCGCCATCAAGACGTTGAGCTTCGCCGGAAGGCAGCGCACTATCCCCTACCTTCGGCCATGCCATTACCTCACTGTGAAGACGACTATCAACACCCGGATTTTTAATCCCAGATGCCCGTTATGCCATACATCGCAATCCCAGGATTACCATTTTTGTGAGACATAACAGATTGGATATCATAGTACATCATCCAGTACAAACCATACATAAGGTCTTTACACAAATAAGGATCGCATGATCTAGTTCTTAATACAATTCAAGCAGCGGAATAACGTAAAGATAACGATAGCATGGGCGAAGCTCCATCTTCATGGTCACATGCAATGCTGACGATGGGAGATGATCCTAGTTGTCATAACCTTCCCGCTGTCCATCCTCCTGATACTCCTCTTCATAGTCTGGCCACGGGAATAGACAGGGACAAATCCATGAGTACTCTTTAAGTACTCGCAAACTAATACTAACAAGTGAAGGGGTGTTGAATAGGATATACTAAGCTCTAGGGTTGTTTTGCAAAAATCTAGATTTATCTCTACTGAGTTCAGAGGCAAAGAAATCTAGTTGAAAGTTTTATAACACCTAGGTGGGAACTTGAATTTCATGTCACAACTCTGTTGTGGTCAAGTCAAAGTCATAAGTCATTTCATAAGTCATTTTGAAAACATCTGACGACGGAACATATGGCCACTCCAACTGTCCATAACCGCGGACGCAACTATTCAAATAGTTTGAGACTCTGCAGAGATTGTACACTTTCACCACAACATTTGATACATCCGTCAGGAACAAATCCCGAATTCACCATACTCAGTATGCGGATAATCAATCCTAACCTTTCAATTACATGCCCTAGTATAGGCACCTATCCTGTGAGTTTGGCCTCCCAACCATGACCAACTGTCATCTTGGGTACTACACAGGTGGACAATCTTCACAAGGTAGCCTCAGCTCAGACCTTGGCTGCAAGGGAACCCATACTAAGGTATATAAATTTCCAGTCAAGCCCTACCCAAATTTCAGGTATTGTGGTTGTATGGTAAAATTGGAATCGTATCGCATCCACACAACCATCAATTTTGTAAAGGGCTAAGGCTCATGCCTTAACATTTTCATCATAAAAATCATCTGGTGTTCGAGAACACATGTCAAAACATTTTAGTAGAACGACTCATCATTCTAAGGTTTTCATAACCATTTTCATCAAGTGTTCCCATCTAAAGTTGATCAAGTTTTATGCTTAGCA
This sequence comes from Avena sativa, assembly GCA_916181665.1. Lineage (NCBI taxonomy): Eukaryota > Viridiplantae > Streptophyta > Magnoliopsida > Poales > Poaceae > Avena > Avena sativa. The sequence goes on along the minus strand of OV702297.1, from coordinate 363,571,013 downwards.
CTAGCATCTACAGGTGGGGTAAATACTAATGATGGGTAATAAACAAGTGGGAATTAGCTAAGTTCAATCTCATGCCTTAGGATGACATCAAGATTATCTAACCTAGGTCAAGCTTTATGCTACCTTCAAATATCTTTCTAATATCTACAAGTCACTAAATAAGCTTTTGATAGAAAGCTTTGATAACGAAATAAAATAATTAAGCTTGCAAGTAAAACTAGGATTGGGTATCAAGTGGTGTAAGCTTGCAAGTAAAACTTGCATGGTGTAGCTTGCTAAGATAGTAGTATAAGCTTGCTAAGTTGCAAGTGTTAGCTTGATCAGATAGTAGCTTGCTAATTCAACTCGTAGTATTAGGCTTGCCTTGTGCAGAGCAGTGGTTGAAGTTCTCCTCGGCTTCTTCCTCGTAGTATCCTCCTTCCTCCTCGTATCCTTTGTCGGTACTAGTGTCTATAAATAAATACGAGGTACACAATCACCAAATAATACTTAACTATTTCTATTTAGCACATAAAGGTTCACACTAGATGATCTAGCATCATCACTATTATCACAAAGATTAAACACTTGTCTTATTTATTTTATTTTAGAAAAGTAATTTCTACTCATTGAAAAACTACTTAAGAGTTAATATTCTCCAACTCAAACATGGGATCATGTTGACACATGTCATCACCACATATTTCAGTACATGATAATGTGATTTAAAGTGGGGTCACAATTTAATAAGGTTTAACCTTTTATTTTAATTAACTAAAATGACTAGAATGGCCTATGAGGCATTCTTTTATTACTTGATCATTATTTATGCAAGTAACCCTATATATTTTTATATATTCTGAAAGGTGTGGTTAAATGTGATTTTTGAGAGTTGGAATCAACTCAAAAGCTTTTATGGTTGAATTTTTAAAAATGTTTGAATGCAGAAAAGCTTCTGCCTTCTTATTTTTACCATGGGTGATCTACAAATCTAAATGGTTTGAATCCAACAGGCTTGGATTAAGCACTCCAGTACGTTTCTAACAAAATTGGTTTCATGCAATTTGGTTCAGTGAATCGAGCTGGGTTGATTTTTGAATCTACGTACAGAACTGAGTTTGAAATTAAATGAATAAACCTAAGTTTGAATTGTTGGGTCGCGTGGGATGTTTAACTGGGCTGGCCCACTATGCACAGCACGCCCACTATATTCTGAAAGGTATGGTTAAGTGAGCGACCCCACTCCTTAGTGAGACAACGAGAGGCGAAGTGGTACGGGGCGATTAGGGCCGCACGATCTAACTCTAACCCAACGGCTACGGTTCATCGTCCACATCGGGCAGCGCCGGCGAGACAGAACCCTAGCACGGCCAGTGGGAGTCGACGGGGGCTCACCGGGGCTCCGGCAATGGTCGGCGATGGGGCGAACGACGAAGTCGACGACTGCGATCCTCCTGGTACCGGTAGATCTTCCTAGGGCGGCTCCAATCAACGGCGCCTCTCCTCCTCTACAGCGGTGAACTTCGGTGAAATTCCGGACACCTGGTGCTCGCCTTGCTCCGGGAGTGAGTGGGTGTGATCAGTGAGAGGTGGGGAGTGAGATGGTGTGCTCAAATCGAGCGGGGGTGGCCTCCTTTTGTAGTCGCTGAAGGGGACCGACGGTCGCGGGTGGAGCTCGTCGTGGTCGTCGGCACAACGTGCTATTGGCATGGGCAAAGGTAGGGGGCGGTGCTATGCTCCCTGGCGAAGCTCATCGGCACGGTCACGCGGCATGGGGCGGTGCTGAACGGTCGAAACATCGCGGCGCTCTAGACGGGTACGACAGCAAGTTTAATGGCGCACAACATGCGTGGTCTGCGTGGCGGCGAACGGGGTTGTCTGGCGGGGTGCTAGGGTGCTGGCGATCACGTATGCAAGCGGCAAGGGCGGTGCGCGGTCGGTGGGCTCGTGTCACGTGCGGCGCACTAGCGCGCTCTCGGCTCGCACACAGAGAAGCTTGACATGAGCTTGCCATGTGGTCCAGGGGCTGGCAATGCTCAGGGAAGGAACAGAGGGTGGCGGTGGACAGTGTTCAGTGCTCCAGACAAGGTTGGCGAGGCTAGTGCTTCCTCTAGCTCGCTGGCGACATGGGGGTGGCAAGTTTGCTCTCGGCATGCTCACCATTGATGGCTAGGCTTGCTCATAGTGGTGCTAAGGATTGTTAAAGAGGCTAGATGATCTATTAAGAGCTTGCTGCAACCAGAGAGGGAACAAGGTTGGCCACAATCACTACTGCAAATAGTGTTTAATGTTTTGTTGTTTGCTGATCACAAGGTGTTTGACGAAATAGCCGAAAGAAATTCAAATTTGAATTTTGGATTCAAACTTGGTGGGTTTGCTAGGCACATACTAGGGAGTATTGGGTTAGTTGGATTGGTCAAGGAGCACTGGTTTGGTTGGATTTTGAAAAGGTGTGATCTTCACATATATTAAAGATTCAATTTTGAATTGTCATTTGAATGGGGTTGCCAAATGTTTCTGTAAGTTTTAAAGGTGGGATTTGATTCACTTTTACTTGGTCTTGCAAGGGGTGAAAACAATTGGAAAGGTTTCTGTTTGAAATCTTGGACTAGAAACACTCAAAGTGACCTAGTGAGCAAGATTGGCAAAAATGACCATTTGCCTTATTTGATTTGTTTTTGATTTTCTCTTGATTTGTTTCTGCTTGGAAATGTTTTAGATGATGTTATTTTCATCCTTAAACCATTCCTTGCTATTTAACTTAATCACATAAGTCCATTCATGCATTCATCAAATCATCACATACACACATGCATTCATTTGGTTTTTATATAAGCAAAGTTTTTGTTAACCCTATATTTAGTGATTAGAGTTTGATGATCATGATCCATAGTTTTGGGATGTTACAAACCTTCCCTCCTTAAAAAAATCTTGTCCCGAGATTTGAAAAGGAAGAAAAAAGATTACCTAGGATTTAAAGAGATCAGGAAACTCCATCCTGATGTGATCTTCTCGCTCCCACATAGCTTCTTCTTCTTCTGTGTGGTTGCTCCACTGAATCTTGATAAACTTGATGCTTCGGGTTTTGGTCGTTCTGAAAGCTTCCTCCAAAATACGGATGGGTACTTTGGGAGTCAGGTCATCGTTGATCTCTATGGTCCGGTGATCGATGTTCTTGAAAACTTCAGTCTTCTCCGGAACTTCAAGGCATTTGTGAAGTAACGATATATGAAACATATTGTGCATGGCTGACATTTCCTCTGGCAGTTCCAATTGATATGATACTTCTCCTCGATGATTTAGAATCTTGAAGGGTCCGATATATCTGGGGGCTAACTTTCCTTTAAGCTCGAAATGCTGCATTCCTTTCAAAGGCGACACTTTGAGATACACAAAATCTCCGATATTAAAAACAAGGTCTTGACGTCTCTCGTCGGTGTAACTCTTCTATCTTGACTGGGCGGTCTTGAGGTGCTCACAAATCTTGTGAACTTTATATTCTGCTTCTCGTAGGATGTCAGGTACAAAAATCTGACTCTCTACTAGTTCCGACCAATTCAAAGGGGTACGACACTTCCTTCCATACATGAACTCAAATGGGGCCATTTGCAAACTAGTTGATAACTGTTGTTGTAAGAAAATTCTGCGAACGGCAGATAGTCTTCCCATTTAGATCCATACTCTAGCACACATGCTCTCAACATATCTTCGAGTATTTGATTTACTCGCTCCGTTTGTCCATCTGTTTGAGGGTGATAAGCTGTGCTGAAATCTAGTCGGGTTTCTAAACCTTCTTGGACTTTCCTCTAGAATCTCGAGGTAAACTGAGTTCCTCGATCTGATACAATGTTCTTGGGGACTCTGTGCAAACTGACGATTCTAGCGATGTATAACTCTACTAGCTTCGAGCTCTGGTATGTGGTCTTGACTGGTAAGAAATGGGCTACCTTGGACAATCTGTCAACTATGACCCAAATAGAGTCATCCCCTACTCGAAGTAGGTAATCCGGTGATAAAGTCCATTCCAACTGAATCCCATTTCTATTCTGGAATTTGCAATGGTTGCAACAGTTCTGCGGGTCTCTGATGTCCCGCCTTGACTCTCTGACAAATATCACATTTTGCGATATAGCTTCTGATTTCTCTCTTCATCTTATGCCACCAAAATTGTTCCTTCAAGTCCTGATACATCTTTGTTCCTCCGGGGTGGATAGAATAAAGGGTATCATGGGACTCTTTCAAAATAACTTATTTCAACTCTGAATCCGCTGGTACACAGAGACGTCCTTTGTACCACAGAACTCCTTCGTCATCTTTGGTGAATCCGCATACTTTGCATGTACTGATACGACGTTTGATTCCATCGATACTAGCATTTCCTTTCTGAGCCTCCTTGATCTGATTGATCAAAGTGGGTTGAAGTTCTATGCTAGCCAAAAATCCTTCACTTACTAATTCCATTCTAAAATCTTCCATCTCCTTGTGCAAACTTGGTTGCTCCTTTAGAATCATGGAGTTCAAGCGGCACAGCAATCTGCTAAGGGCATCTGCTACCACATTGTCTTTATCGGGGTGATAGTGAATGTCCAGATCATAGTCCTTGATTATCTCAATCCATCTTTTCTGCCTCATATTCAGCTCCTTCTGAGTGAATATATACTTAAGTCTCTTGTGATCTGAATAGATCTCACAACGGTTTCCCATAAGATAATGCCTCCATGTATTCAGGGCTAGCACTATGGCTGCTAGTTCAAGGTCATGGGTAGGGTAATTCTGTTCATGCTGCTTCAATTGTCGTGAGAGATAAGATATAACTTTGCCTTCTTGCATTAACACACACCCGAGACCGATCTTGGATGCGTCACAATACACATCAAAGGGCTTCGTTAAATCCGGCATGATCAAGATTGGGGATGAAATCAATCTTCTCTTGAGTTCTTGAAAACTTGCTTCACATTCGTCCGTCCATTCAAACTTCTTGTCCTTCTTCAGCAATTGGGTCATGGGTCTAGCGATACTCGAGAATCCTTTTACAAACTTGCGGTAGTATCCTGCTAATCCGAGAAATGCATGTACTTGGGTTTGAGTGGTTGGGGCTTGCCAATCTTCAATATCCTTCACCTTCGCAGGGTCAATGGAAATTTCTCCGGCTGATACAATATGTCCGAGGAATCCTACCTCCTGTAACCAGAATTCACATTTGCTAAACTTGGCATACAGCTGGTGCTCTCTAAGGGTTCCAAGAATGGTTCTTAGGTGTAGCTCATGTTCTTCTTCTGATTTGGAATAAATCAGAATGTCATCGATGAAAACAACAACAAACTTATCCAGGAAGTCCATAAAAATCTTATTCATGAGGTTCATAAAATAAGCGGGGGCATTGGTTAATCCAAAAGACATGACAATATACTCGTATAATCCATATCTGGTGGTAAAGGCAGTCTTTGGAATATCCTCTACGCGAATCTTGAGTTGATGATAGCCAGTTCTAAGATTAATCTTAGAGAACACTTTGGCACCAGTCAACTGGTCAAACAGATCTTCTATCTTTGGCAATGGGTACTTGTTCTTGATGGTGACATCATTCAACTTCCGATAATCCGTACACAAAGGTTACCTCCATCCTTCTTGTCCACAAATAGAACAGGTGATCTCCATGGCGACGCGCTTGGTTGAATCAATCCAATTTCCAGCATAGCATCCAGTTGCCGCTTCAGCTCCACTAGTTTAGACGGGTTCATACCATATGGTCTCTGGGCTATGGGTCCAGTTCCAGGGATTAATTCAATGATAAACTCGATATCTCGGTCTAGGGGCATACCGGGAAAAAACATCTGGAAATACATCGGAGTATTCACAAACTATCCGTACTTGGTCAATGGTTGGCTGGGCTATACTCTTGTTGCATTTGAATTGACGGGGCAAGGTTTCAGATACATGCTCGACTGATATTCTGGCTGTACTGGTCATAGTTATGGATTTCTTGGCACAGTCAATTAATCCTTAGTGTTTGGAAATACAATCCATTCCTAGTACTACTTCCAAACCTTTAGTTCCGAGTACTATTAGATTAGCATAAAAATCTATGCCATGGATTCAGATAGGGACGGCTTTGCAAATCTGTCTAGCTTTGGTGGTTGAACCAGGTATTTGAACAATCATAAAATGCTTCAATTTGGTTGGTTGAATCTTACTAGTGCATGCAAATTCTTCAGTAACAAACGAGTGCGATGCTCTAGAATCAAACAACACTCTTGCAAGTACTGAGTTAACAGAAAACATACCCAACACGACATCTGGCGCTTCTTGGGTTTCTTCAGCATGCATGATAAAGAGACGACCGTTGCGGTTGAGCGAATTCCCTGGGGCAAACCTTCTTCCGGTCTGAACATGACGCTGCTGCTGAGCTGGGGCATTTGCATTGGGGGCTACGGCAATCTTCTTGGGGCACTCATTGGAGTAGTGACCCTTGGTTCCACATTCATAACAAGTCACTTGCGACTTGTCCTTTGCTGCAACAGGAACAACATTACTTCTAGTCCTTGGGGCAGTGTTGGTGTTGGTGGCGACATTGTTGTTGAACTTAGGTGGTGCACAGTTGAAATTGCTGGGGTTGCCGGGGTTGTTGTGGTTTCCTCCGGGCCTTGGGTTTCCTCCTCCACGATTGGGATAGGTGGGACGGTTCATCGGGGGTCTATTGTTTCTTGGGGCAAATCCTGGAGATGGGTTGGGGCTATACTTGGTTGTATGGTGGGTTCCTGGTTGATGCATCATGCGACGCTTGCGGTTCTCATTAGCTTGGTTGATCTTTCCTTCCATCTGAATGGTAGAGTCCACTAAGGCTTCAATATCGGCAAAGGGGATATTGACTAACATTGTCTGCATCTCATCATGCAGACCATTCAGGAACCTCTCATTCTTATTGGCTTCAGTGTCTATCTCATCTGGTGCATACCTAGCCAATGACAAGAATTTGTCACGGTATTCCACTACGGTCATCCTGCCTTGCTTCAATTCCCTGAATTCATCTCTCATCCTCTTGATCAAACCTGGTGGCACATGGGTTCTGCAGAACTTGACTTTGAACTCTTCCCAAGTCATCATCTGTCCTGCAGTCATTGCGCGAATGCTGTTCCACCATGCTCTTGCATCTCCTGCCAGGTAGTGTGTGGCAAACAGAACTTTCTCATTAGCTTCTACTCCTGCAACTTCCAGATTGTTCTCCATGGTTTGGAGCCAATCATCTGCATCTAGGGGCTCTTCTGACTTAGTGAAAACAGGTGGATTGGTGTTCTGGAAATTCTTGAGCTTGGATCCATGGTTGTCCTGATTTCCGTGGCCTTGATTGTTGTTGGCCATCTGAGCTATTTGTTGAAGGGTGACTAAGTTGGCTTGACGTTCAGCTCTTTCAGCTTCGTGGTCAGAAACCAACATTTGCAAGAGTTGTAGCACTGGGTCCGGGGATGAAGTGCTTCCTCCGCGAGGCATCTGAAGATTGAGATAGATTATGAGAAAAGAGGGAAATTTATAAGGTTCAGGGTTTTTGGAAGGTTTTTAAAGTTTCACTCAGATTTTTCTAGCAACTTGCTTTTCATTCATTCATAGCACACGATATAAACACACACCACAACAAAGAAAAACAGATGGTTTTAAGAACCATTCTAGGAAACTATGATATAGTGGGACCGAATATAACTCACTAACGCTAGTGCTCAAGTGCTACTACTCCTTGGAGTCAGTGTCCTAATCATACTCATCATCATCGATGAAGGCGAAGTCATCCTCATCGGTGAAGAAGTCCATGGCCTGATCCTCCAGAAATTCGTCATAGTCACTGGGATAGGAGTAGGGGTATCCATGAAGGTCTTCCCCTGCATTCTCCCTCTCCTCCAACTACATATCTCTCTCGTGGATGGTCTCCTCCAAATCCGTGATCCGGTGGTGAAGACGGGCAATGATGCGCTCCTTCTTGTCGAGCTGACAGTGACGAGACTAGCGATCCTTTACTAGCATGGCAAGGCGATGTCATACTTGTGGTTGGCGTAGGAGCGGGCATTGTCCAATTCCTTCTGATGGTCATACATCATGAAGCTGAGGTGGTCTAATTGAGTCTTCGGCTCATGGTGATATGGGGCCTCCAGTGGCTGTCCCATAACATCACGCCTTGGGTAGAACTCAAAACGGGTACCCTTGATCTAATTGATACTCTGCCCACACAGACGGGCAAGAGCTTCCTGCATGGCCCTGGCAAGTCCATCGAGCCAGTTGTTCTCTCTTAAGGTGAACTGAATTCCCTCTGCAGTGGGGGGGGTTCAATCTTTCCTCGGAGACTTGCAACAACTAGCCACTGCAAATCCTCTCCTTCTTGATCATTGAGCTAAGCTCCAAAGAACTCGGGGTGCGGACGCTCCAACATCTCTGCCAGCTGGTCCAAGTCATGCTCAAAGATGAGGTCTCCTCCATTCCCCAACTGATAAAACTTGCTATACTTCACGTCCATCTATAAGAATATAGGATGAGTAAGTTAGTAGAGTGATCAAGTGTGTCAAATTTTATATAAGTTTGCAAGAATTTTTGAGGAACATGAATTTTCATGAAAGAGACTAAGTGATAAGAATGAGAATAAGTTTTCATAAATACTCACTTCTTTGGTTTTGAAACTAAGTTTTTGATTCAAACGCCCATTCTAAACTAGGGTCTCCTATGGTCAGGATGGCTCTGATACCAACTTGTCAACACCCGGATTTTTAATCCCAGATGCCTATTATGCCATACATCGCAACCCTAGGATTACCATTTTTGAGAGACATAACAGATTGGATATCATAGTACATCATCCAATACAAACCATACATAAGGTATTTACACAAATAAGGATCTCATGATCCAGTTCTTAATACAATTCAAGCAGCGGAATAACATAAAGATAACGATAGCATGAGCGAAGCTCCATCTTCATGGTCACAGGCAATGCTGACGATGGGAGATGATCCTAGTTGTCGTAACCTTCCTGCTATCCATCCTCCTAATACTCCTCTTCATAGTCTAGCCACGGGAATAGACAGAGACAAAGCAATGAGTACTCTTTAAGTACTCGCAAACTAATACTAACAAGTGAAGGGGTTTTGAATAGGATATACTAAGCTCTAGGGTTGTTTTGCAAAAATCTAGATTTATCTCTACTGAGTTCAGAGGCAAAGAAAGCTAGTTGAAAGTTTTATAACACCTAAGTGGGAACTTGAATTTCATGTCACAACTCTGTTGTGGTCAAGTCAAAGTCACAAGTCATTTTGAAAACATCTGACGACGGAACAGTATGGCCACTCCAACTGTCCATAACCGCGGACGCAGCTATTCAAATAGTTTGAGACTCTGCAGAGATTGTACACTTTCACCACAACATTTGATACATCCGTCAGGAACAAATCCTGAATTCACCATACTCAGTATGCGGATAATCAATCCTAACCTTTCAATTACATGCCCTAGTATATGCACCTCTCCTGTGAGTTTGGCCTCCCAACCATGACCAACTATCATCTTGGGTACTGCACAGGTGGACAATCTTCACAAGCTAGCCTCAGCTTAGACCTTGGCCGCAAGGGAACCCATACTAAGGTATATAAATTTCCAGTCAAGCCCTACCCAAATTTCAGGTATTGTGGTTGTACGATAAAATTGGAATGGTATCACATCCAGACAACCATCAGTTTTGTAAAGGGCTAAGGCTCATGCCTTAACATTTTCATCATAAAAATCATCTGGTGTTCGAGAACACATGTTAAAACATTTCAGTAGAATGACTCATCATTCTAAGATTTTCATAACCATTTTCATCAAGTGTTCCCATCTAAAGTTGATCAAGTTTTATGCTTAGCACTAGCATCTATAGGTGGGGGTAAATACTAATGATGGGTAATAAACAAGTGGGAATTAGCTAAGTTCAATCTCATGCCTTAGGATGACATCAAGATTATCTAACCTAGGTCAAGCTTTATGCTCTTTATGCTACCTTCAAATATCTTTCTAATATCTACAAGTCACTAAATAAGCTTTTGATAGAAAGCTTTGATAACTAAATAAAAGAATTAAGCTTGCAAGTAAAACTAGGATTGGGTATCAAGTGGTGTAAGCTTGCAAGTAAAACTTGCATGGTTTAGCTTGCTAAGATAGTAGTATAAGCTTGATAAGTTGCAAGTGTTATCTTGCTCAGATAGTAGCTTGCTAATTCAACTAGTAGTATTAGGCTTGCCTTGTGCAGAGCAGTGGTTGAAGTTCTCCTCGGCTTCTTCCTCGTAGTATCATCCTTCCTCCTCGTATCCTTGGTCGGTACTAGCGTCTACAAATAAATACGAGGTACACAATCACCAAATAATACTTAACTATTTCTATTTATCACACAAAGGTGCATAGTAGATGATCTAGCATCATCACTATTATCACAAAGATTAAAGCACTTGTCTTATTTATTTTAGTTTAGAAAAGTAATTTATACTCATTGAAAAACTACTTAAGATATAATATTCTCCAACTCAAACATGGGATCATGTTGACACATGTCATCACCACATATTTCAATACATGAGAATGTGATTTAAAGTGGGGTCACAATTTAATAAGGTTTAACCTTTTTATTTTAATTAACTAAAATGACTAGAATGGTCTAAGGCATTATTTTATTACTTGATCATTATTTATGCAAGTAACCCTATATATTTTTATATATTCTGAAAGGTATGGTTAAATGTGATTTTTGAGAGTTGGAATCAACTCAAAAGCTTTTATGGTTGAATTTTTTAAAATGTTTGAATGTAGAAAAGCTTCTGTCTTCTTATTTTTACCATGGGTGATCTACAAATATAAATGGTTTGAATCCAACGGGCTTGGATTAAGCACTCTAGTACCTTTCTAACAAAATTGGTTTCATGTAATTTGGTTCAATGAATCGAGCTGGGTTGATTTTCGAATCTAGGTATAGAACTGAGTTTGAAATTAAATGAATAAACCTAAGTTTGAATTCTTCGGTCACGCGGGATGTTTAAATGGGCCGGACCACTACGCACAGCACGCGTGCGGGATGGTTAAGTGAGCGACCCCTCTCGTCACTGAGACAATGAGGGGCAAAGCGGTACAGGGCGATTAGGGTCGCACGATGTAACTCTAATCCAACGGCTACGGTTCATTGTCCACGTCGGGCAGCGCCGGAGAGATAGAACCCTAGCACGGCCAGTGGGGGTCGACGGCGGCTCACCGGGGCTCCGGCAATGGTCGGCGATGGGGGCGAACGACGAAGTTGACAACGACGATCCTCCTGGTACCAGCAGCTCCTCTTGGGGCGGCTCCAATCAACGGCGCCTCTCCTCCTCTACAGCGGCAAACTCCGGTGAAATTATGGCCACCTGGTGCTCGCCTTGCTCCAGGAGTGAGTGGGTGTGATCCGTGAGAGGTGGGGAGTGATATGGTGTGCTCAAATCGAGCGGGGGTGGCCTCCTTTTATAGTGGCTGAAGGGGACCGACGGTCGCGTGTGGAGCTCATCATGGTCGTCGCCATAGCGTGCTATTGGCATGGGCAAAGTTAGGGGGCGGTGCTGTGCTCCCTGGCGAAGCTCATCGGCACGGTCACGCGACGTGGGGCGGTGCTAAATGGTCGGAACGTCACAACTCGCTAGACGGGTCCGATGGAAAGTTTAATGGAGCACGGCGTGCGTGGTCCACGCAACGGTGAATGGGGTTGTCTGGCGGGGTGCTAGGGTGCTGGCGATCACGTATGCAAGCGGCGAGGGCGATGCTCAGTCGGTGGGCTCGTGTCGCGTGCGGCGCACTGGCGCGCTCTCGGCTCGCACGCAGAGAAGCTTGGCATGAGCTTGCCATGTGGTCCAGGGGCTGGCAATGCTCGAGGCTAGGACAGAGGGTGGCAGTGGATGGTGGCAGTGCTCCAGACAAGGTTGGCGAGGCTAGTGCTTCCTCTAGCTCACTGGCGACATGGGGGTGGCAAGTTTGCTCTCGGCATGCTCACCATTGATGGCTAGGCTTGCTCACAGTGGTGCTAAGGATTGTTAAAGAGGCTAGATGATCTATTAAGAGCTTGCTGCAACCAGAGAGGGGACAAGGTTGGCCACAATCACTGCTACAAATAGTGTTTAATGTTTTGTTGTTTGCTGATCACAAGGTGTTTGATGAAATGGCCGAAAGAAATTCAAATTTGAATTTTGGATTCAAACTTGGTGGGTTTGCTAGGCACATACTAGGGAGTATTGGGTTAGTTGGATTGGTCAAGGGGCACTGGTTTGGTTGGGTTTTGAAAAGGTGTGATCTTCACATATGTTAAAGATTCAATTCTGAATTTTCATTTGAATGGGGTTGCCAAATGTTTCTATAAGTTTGAAAGGTGGGCTTTGATTCACTTTTACTTGGTCTTGCAAGGGTTGAAAAGAATTGGAAAGGTTTCTGTTTGAAATCTGGGACTAGAAACACTCAAACTGACCTAGTGAGCAAGATTGGCAAAAATGACCATTTGCCTTATTTGATTTGTTTTTGATTTTCTCTTGATTTGTTTCTGCTTGGAAATGTTTTAGATGATGTTATTTCATCCTTAAACCATTCCTTGCTATTTAGGTTAATCACACAAGTCCATCCATGCATTCATCAAATCATCACATACACACATGCATTCATTTGGTTTTTATTTAATCAAAGTTTTTGTTAACCCTAATTTTAGTGATTAGAGTTTGATGATCATGATCCATAGTTTTGGGATGTTACAATGACCCCGGCGAGCTCAACCGGCACCCTTCGGTTCCCTCGTCGCACTATAAATAGAGGCCTTCCCTGTTTGAATTCAGCACACCATTCCACTTCTCTCTCTCTCAGAACCACCCCAATTCTTTCCAGAGCAAGGCGAGCACTAGGTTGCCGAAATTTTGCCGGAGCTTGCCGCTGCTAGAGGAGAAGGGCGCCGCTGATTGGAGCCACCCCAGGAGGAGCCACAAGTACCAGGAGGATCGTCGTCGTCGACTTCATCGTTCGCCCCTATCGCCGACCATCTCCGGAGCCCCGGTGAGCCGCCACTGACCCCTACTGGCCGCGCTAGGGTTCGTGCTCGTCGCATTCTGTTCAGACGTGGACGACGACCCTCAGCCGTAGATCTTACTTCTAATCCTACGGTTGTAATCACCCCGTACCCCTTCGCAACTCTCTGTCTCACTAACGAGGGGGGACAACCACTTAAACCGCCTGATTGCGTTGTGCGTAGTGGGCCGGCCCAGTTAGCACTCCCACGCGACCGAGTAGTTTAAATTTAGATTTTTCATTTTAGTTTCAAACCTAGTTATGTCTATAGATTCAAAATTCAATCCAGAGAGATTCACTAGACCAAATTGCATGAAACCAATTTTGTTAGAAAGGTATGGAAATTCTTAATCCAAGCCCGTTGGATTCAAACCATTTGGAATTATAGATCACCTATAGTAAAAATAACACGGCAGAGACTTTTCTGCATTCAAACATTTTTCAAAATTCAACCATAAAAGCTTTTGAGATGATTCCAAATCTCAAAAATCACATTTGATAAGACCTTTATGAATATATAAAAATATGTAGGTTTACTTGCAGTAATAAAGGAAAAGTAATAAAAGAATGCCCCATAGGCATTTCTAGTCACTTTAATTAATTAAAATAAAAAGGTTAAATCTTATTAAATTGTGACACCGCTTTAAATCACATTCCCAAGTACTGAAATATGTGGTGATGACATATATCAACATGATCCCATGTTTTAGTTGGAGAATATTAAATCTTAAGTAGTTTTTCAATGAGTAGAAATTCATTTTCTAAAATAAAATAAATGAAACTAGTGCCTTAATCTCTATGATGTTTGTGATGATGCTAGATCATCTAGTGAAAACCCTGGCGTGATAAATAGAAGTAATTAAGTATTGTTTGGTGATTGTGTACCTCGTATTTATTTATAGACGCTAGTACCAACCAAGGATACAAAGAGTAAGGAGACTACTACGAGGAAGAAGCAGGGGAGAACTTCAACCACTTCACTGCACAAGGCAAGCCTCACTATACAAGTTAACTTAGCAAGCTAAGCTAAAACCATGCAAGCTTATACTTGCAAGCCCCACAATACCAATGAACCTATGAAATGCACTAGGCATGTTTTGGTTATACCACTTGATGATACCAAATCCCAGTTTTACTTGCAAGCTTCATTAGTTTACTTCTTTATCAAAATTCTTGGTTAACCTCTAGGTAGTGTTTGTGATGATTTTGGAAAGATATGAAAGGTAGCATAAAGAGCATAAAACTTCGCCTAAGTTAGATAAATCTTGATGTCATCCTGAGGCATGAGATTGAACTTAGATAAGTCACACTTGATTATCATCCCTCATTAGTGTGTACCCCCACTTGTAGTTGCTAGTGCTAAGCATAAAACTTGATCCCTTTAGATGGGAATACTTGGTGGAAATAATTATGAAAACCTTAGAATGATGAGTCATTCTAATGAAATGTTTTGACATGTGTTCTTGAATACCAGATGATTTTGATGATGAAAATGTTAAGGCATGAGCCTTAGCCCTTTATAAAACTGATGGTTATCTGGATGCGATACCATTCCAATTTTACCGTACAACCACAATACCCGAATTTTGGTAGGGCTTGACTAGAAGTTTATATACCTTAGTATGGGTTCCCTTGCGGCCGAGGTTTGAGCTGAGGCTACCTCGTGAAGATTGACACATGTGTAGTTCCCAAGATACTGATGGCCATGGTTGGGAGGCCAAACTCATAGGAGAGGTGCCTATACTAAGGCGTGTAATTGAAAGGTTATGATTGATTATCCGCATACTGAGTATGGTGAATTCAGGTGTAACATCCCAGATTTTTATTTTAAGATGTTACTAGAAGCATGCATCATCCTTGCATCTTTGCATCCTACAAAGTTAAATTTACATTAAAAATCCTATCACCAAACCCTTACAAAACCCTAATAAAATCCCTCAATATGAGCAAGAAAGAGTAATCTTGCTTGACCTTCCTAAAACCTTGTACAAATAATATTCTCTGGTTCTACGATGACGACCTCATTTTTACAAAAATTTAGAAACTAGTTTCACTAAATTTGAGTTTGTTATGCAAAAGTTATTGAAGATTTAGTAAAACAGAAAAATGGAAAAAGATAAAGAATAAAAAAGAGAACTGCCTAACTAACTGGGCCGCAGCGCGCAGCCGCCAGCACGCGCGCGTCACCTAACTAACTGGGCCGCAGCGCCAGCTCGCGAGCCCGTTGACAACCCGGGCCCGTACGTCATCCCCTTCCTCCCCGCAGAGATCGGACGCCGCCGTGTGCTGAGCGGACTCTGGCCGTTTCGGAGACAAATTCGTGACCCCCTCGCCAAGACTTCTTCGCCCATATAAACCCCGCGACCCCGCCGTTCAAAACCCTAAATTTTTCTTGATCTATCGCCACCGGGCTGCCTCGCCACGACCATGCCGGAGTAGCCGCCGCCGAAGCTTCGGTAGGTGAAGCTTGCCAGTGATAGGGAGCTCCTTTTCCCCTGATTTCTCCCTTGTCGAAATCCTCACGCTCGACCATCACCTTTCATTCGCTTTTCCCCTTGTCTGACGCAGCACAGCCACCCCGATTTCTCGCCATTGTTCCGCCGGAGCTCGCGAGGAACAGCGGGCCACAGCAGCCGTACGAAGGAGCGACGTTCACCGCCGTTCGTGCCAAGCGAACCGCGGGGAGCTGCTGATCACCATCGACCACTCCACCACTCCGGGAACCAACCAAAAGACCGCCCGTCACCACCGACGCCACCGCCGCCAGTCGCCGCCGTCGGGAGGAAGGTAAGCTTGCCCCCCACTCTTAGCCCTTAGATCTAGGACGAACGACGCAGATTAGATCCTTAGATCGAAGGGGTACTGACGAATCGCGCTGCGCTGCATGGCAGTCCGCGTCAGCGCGTGTCGCTTAGCGATGGACAATCAGAAGCTGCCACCTGTCGCGAGCTGTTAGAGTTAGGGTTTAAATTGGCAGATTGTATTTAAATCTTGCGAAATTTATAGAAATTCAACCGTTTGGCAAATAATTGCGTTTAATATACAGTTGGATTCGCAAAATTGAGTAGAACACATATTTGTAATAATTTGGCAAGATTGTAGTAGTATTTTCGGTGTAAAATTTAATCTTTAGATTGGAGTATTTAATTCATAGAAAAATAATTAGAACTCCGTTTTAGTTGATTCTTGTTGCGTTGGCTTTGTTTTTACAATGCTTACTGACTAAAACTATAAAACCTTTCTTAAGATCCTTGGATCTGATTCGGGGATAATTAGATGGTTGGATCTCCTTATGAGCCTATAAATTAAAGTAATGATCCAAATTAATTAAAATCTATGGGAAACTAATACTAACAACATCCCCAACACATTAGCAACCCAATGAGATTACCTTGGTCAAATTGGAACACAATCTTGCATACTTACTATGTTGCATGCATGCATATTATTTTTGTGGCATTATTTTCTGCAAGTTGTGATTAGATCTATGTTGTGTTTTCGTTAGATTGTTCGGAGTGTGCTGAGGAGTACTACTGTGTAGAGTGCTGCTCGGATCAAGCCAAGTTACACCACTTGTTCATAATCTTGTCCCAATTTTGATTCTTTGCATGTGATCTTCAAATTCTGTAGTATGCATGTGTAGGATGTTCTAGTAGATTTTTCCTTAGTATTATTTTGCAAGTGCTATGATTTGTAGCATGCCATGAGTAGCTCTATACTTAGGATTTTTCCCTCCTAATAGGTTACCCTATTTTTGATAAGTCCTTGCTATGCTATAAATATATAAAGTACCGTTGGGGGGTTCGAAAGACAAGAAATTTTCTAAGTATAAAGGCTCTCTTGAGCGATATTTTCTTCACAAATCCACTTCAAAATAAAACTAAGTTTTCTTCTGGGCGGAATGGTTGTCGGGTCAACGAGTGAGATTTTGGTGGAGGACGGCCACCCAGGAATCAAAGAAGTCTGCCATGTTTTCAGAATTCAGAAGCTTCCAGTGCAACCACAATACATATATGCTCTGTCTTGGCCTAGTACTTAGTGGGAAACCTCACCGGGGTACCAACATTTGGTTCTTGGCACGGTTGGATCCAGCTGGTAGAGGGGCTACTAAGGGAAAGCCTCGCGATGGTCTTGTCTGTAAAAGGACTTGATCGTGGATTGTGGGAAAAGTGCACAAACTCTCGAGAGTATTGCAATCTGATTGATCCGCCGAGTTCACGGAAAAGAACACTTGAGCATCTGAAGGATGGAGCCTCTGAATGATCTTCCGCTCTCTCTTTCAAAACTTAAATTTTTCTAAAAAACCGAAGGCGTGAGTCATATCGCTATTGGGTGTGTTTTGGGAACTTGGTGAGTAATATCCAAGTGTTAGATTGTTCAGACACTTGGTGAGTAATATCCTCGTGTGCCGTTCGACCATATATTACCTAAACAAATGTTTACAAAGTAGGGAAATCTTCTTTTCTTTTCCATACTTAAGAAAATTAGCTTTGAGCAAATGAACTCCACAGCCTAAACTAGCCTTGCATGTATAGTTAGTCTTTTTCTTTCCTTGGTGTAATTTGCCAATACATTCAAAGTATTGACCCAACTTATTGGATACACGTCTTATGTGCAGAATCCGAAGATTGAAAGGTGCGTAGGGATCGCGAGTCTACACTCAACAAGCCTGGGGCGTTGATGGACTCAAGCTGCTTTATGTTTCTGTTGTTATTCGAGCTAGCTTAATGCTAAGCAAATTTGTAATAAATTCATACTCTGGATTCACCGTGTAATAAATACTTTGTGTTTTACATGATATTCATCGACTGTGAGTGCTAGCTATTGATCCAGGTACTAGCATGTAAATCACAGGGACTTAGGATCTTTATTGATCCAAGGTCACAACAGATGATATCAGAGCACATCGTTGCCTGTAGGACGTGACCCTAGGATTGGAACCACCTTTAACTTATGTGCCTTACTGCTTTTCCTCTACTTGTTTAAGTATCTAATTTTCTTTCTTCTAACTTAAAGATGACAAGCTTCCTCTACGACACCGTCGCGGACATCGAGCCCCTTCGCTTTGGTGGATGTCTCATGGATCTACTCACACGTTTGGACCTTCCCTGCCAACAATCCAGGGAAGCACAATGAAGAAACTCCACAAGGACGGCTGTTGGAGAGTCAAAGTCATCCAGCCAGGACAAGAGCGAGGCAAGCACCCGGAGGAGGACATAGCAATCCACATCGTTAGTGACTCCAAGGAGAAGGCCCTTAGCATCAGCTTGCAGCAGCTCATTGGTCGCCTATGTGGACGCCATCATGAGGTTCTCCAAGGACACTGCGGCGGCCTTTTTGGAAGGCGAGATGATGAAGGAATTCCCATGGAGTTAACCTTTGAGGAAAGGGCTTCTACCAAGCGCCGAAGGACCCAATATCAAGACTTGGAGTGCCACATCCATGGTCTTGAAAAGGGTAGCTTCCTCAAGATGCTAAGGAACGATGAGCTATGCGCTCTCATCAAGGAGAAGGAGAAAATAATCAAGAAGCAGGAGGGGGCAATGAAGGTCCAAGAGATGAAGTTCCAAGACCAAGAGAAGAATTTCGCTAACCAAGATAAGAGGGTGATAAGTAAAAACAAGAGGATTAGGGAACTCAAACAGGAAATCGAGGGAACTGAAGTACAGACCGAGGGCCTTTGCAAGATAATCAATGATGTGCGTGCTTCCAAGAGAGACTTGGCAAAGCAACTTGAAGCCACGAAGAAGTCAAGCCTAGTGGAGGAACTGCAAGGCGAGAAGGAGGGACTTCAGGAGCAGCTAGAAGCCACTACCAAGAAGCTACAGGATGAGATAAAGGACCTCCAAGAGAAGCTTGAAGCCATGACAAAGGAGATGGAGCTCTACAAGACAACAATAGAGCAGGAGGGCTACTCGTTCGAGGACGAGGAAGAGGAAGGCATGGAAGATGTGTAGTAGTTGGACCACCTTTAAATTCTATAGTTGAACGTTATTCGCGATTGTAATAAATACCAAGACATGTTTGGTTTAGTTAAACTTGGTTGAGTTAAGTGTTATACTTGCTGCTTATGCCTTGTGTGCTCGATGTGTTTTCATAAGGGTAGGAGTTTACTACTTAGTCTTTCTGTCTAGTTCTTAACTTGTTGCTCAAAACCCACAAATTCCGCCAAGACGTGCGAACACCGAAATCCCTCCAGAGATTGCACAACTTCTGGCCACTCAGAACCAGCTGATCCAACTGCTCACCCAGAACATGCAAAACAACAACAACAACAACAACAACGCGCCACCTCCGCCACCCCCACCTCCACCGCCACCTCAACAGGATCGCTTGACTCGGTTTTTGAGGTTGAACCCACCTACCTTCACTAGCAGCGCTGAACCAATCATTGCAGATGATTGGCTCCGCACAATAAACAAGAAGTTAGACACCATTCAAGCTGTCGAAGCCGACAGGGTGCGTTATGCCGTGCACCAACTGGAAGGACCTGCTGCAGAATGGTGGGATAATTACCAAGTCACCCACCCGGATATTGATGCTATCACTTGGAATCAGTTCGAGATAGCTTTCCACACTCATCACGTGGCTGCTGGTGTCATGACCCTGAAAAGGCGCGAGTTTCGTGACTTACACCAGCTGCACCGTTCTGTCACCGAGTATGGTGAGCTTTTCAACAAGCTAGCCCATTATGCACCCGATGATGTTTCCACTTATGACAAGAGGCTGGAGGAATTCTTAAGAGGACTCAATGATGAGATATCTATTCAGCTTGTGGCTCAGAAGTTTGACAACTTTCAGGAGCTCTTGGACAGGGCCATTGTGGTTGAATCCAAAAGAAAGAGCATAGAGAACCGCAAGAGGAAGTCTAACCCTCACAAGCACTCTGTTCCGTACCAGAAGCAGCGCACTTCATCACCACCACCTTATAACAATAATGGCCACAACCATAACGGTCATCACCATGGCAGTCACAAACACAATGGGCATAAACACCGCAATGGAAATGGCAGCAATGGAAAGGATCTCAGTGAGGTGACATGCTTTAAGTGCAACAAGACAGGGCACTATGCAACCACTTGCCCCGAGAAGAAGAATGGCAATGGCAATGGCATTGGGAATGGCAATGGACACAACCATGGCAATAGAAACGGGAAGAAGCCAAATCCGTTTGTCAAAGCCACGGTGAATCATGTCTCTATGGAGGATGCTTGTGACGCACCGGACTCCGTGATTGGTAAGTTCAAGCTCAATTCCATTCCCGCAGTTGTTCTTTTTGATACTGGTGCAACGCATTCATTCATATCAAGGGTATTTGTGGATAGAGGCAAGATACCCATGGAGACTATAAATTCTCCTCTAAGGGTAAGTTCTCCTGGAGGAGAAATAGTGGCAAACTCCGGTTGCCAGGGGTTAGAACTAAGGAGACACACATCTTTCCCACAATTCTAGTAGTTCTGGAGTCGCAAGGATTAGACATAATCTTAGGCATGAATTGGATGACCGAATATGAGGGAGTCATATATTGTGCCAAAAGGACTGTCACGCTCACAACACCGGAAGGAAAAATAATTCGTATCAAGTCAAACTTTGCTCTTAAGGAAGTTATGGTGAATTCTCTTAAGGGGGTTAGCTTGGAGAATGTACCCATTGTGAAGGAATACCCAGATGTCTTTCCGGAGGAATTACCAGGGATGCCTCCTGACCATGATATAGAGTTTCTCATTGACTTGATGCCAGGCACATGGCCGATAGCCAAGAGACCATACAAGATGGATGTGGACGAGTTGAAGGAACTCAAGAAACAACTTAGGGAACAATTGGACAAGGGATTCATCCAACCCAGCGCGTCATCTTGGGGAGCGTCTGTCCTATTCGTGGAAAATAAGGATAAAACCAAGAGGCTAGTTGTGGACTACCGCTCGTTGAATGAAGTGACGATCAAGAACAAGTACCCTCTGCCTAACATCAATGACTTGTTTGATCAGTTAAAGGGAGCCAGTGTGTTCTCAAAGATCGATATGCGATTAGGCTACTTTCAGCTAAAGATTCGAGAATAGGATGTGCCCAAAACAGCCTTCACCACAAGATATGGATTGTATGAGTACACCGTGATGTCGTTTGGACTAACCAATGCCCCGGCATACTTCATGACCATGATGAACAAGGTGTTCATGGAATATTTGGACAAGTTTATCGTGGTATTCATAGATGATATACTTATATACTCCAAGGATGATAAGGAACATGAGAAGCACCTGCGCCTAATTATGGAGAAGCTAAGGGAACAAAAGTTGTATGCCAAATTAAGCAAATGCGAGTTCTGGTTAAAGGAAGTGGGTTTCCTTGGTCATGTTGTGTCGGCAAAAGGAGTTGCCGTAGACCCTAGTAAGGTAGCTTCCGTAATATAATGGGAGTCACCCAAGAATGTGGGAGATATTAGGAGTTTCTTGGGCCTCGCAGGATATTACCGGAGGTTCATTGAAAACTTTTCCAAAATAGCAAAACCCATGACAGAACTGTTGAAGAAGCAAAAGAAATTCCTATGGACCGAGGCATGTGAAGCAAGCTTTCAAGAGTTGAAGAAACTCCTCGTAGCGGCACCAGTTCTGTGTTTGCCTGATATCCAATAGGATTTTCAAGTCTATTGTGACGCTTCTCGGCAAGGACTTGGGAGTTTATTGATGCAAGATGGGAAGGTGGTATCCTATGCCTCTCGACAACTTAAGGACCAAGAACACAACTACCCCACACATGATTTTGAACTTGCGTCTGTGGTACATGCACTCAAGGTATGGAGACACTACCTCATGGGCAAACATTTTGATGTGTCCATGGACCATAAGAGTTTGAAGTACATCTTCACCCAAAAGGAGTTGAATATGAGGCAAAGAAGATGGCTTGAACTGATTAAGGATTATGACTTGGATTTACAGTACCACCCCGGAAAGGCTAATGTGGTAGCTGATGCCTTAAGTCGTAAAGTTTATGTGAATGTACTTACCGCAGGGGAACTCCTAGAAGATTTATGAAAGCAGTTTAAAGATCTTAGGCTAGAAATAGTTCCGAAAGGACACGTAGCGACTATGGAAATAGTGCCTACTCTTCAAGAGATAATCAAGGAATCACAAAAGGGAGATAAGGAGTTGGATGAAATAAGAGTCAAAATAGGTGAAGGGAAGGCAAAAGACTTCCGTCTGGACGAACAAGGAACCCTTTGGTATCGAAAGCGATTGTGCGTTCCCAATGACTCCGATATCAGAAAGCTGATTTTACAAGAGGCTCACGAT
Source organism: Avena sativa (assembly GCA_916181665.1). Classification (NCBI taxonomy): domain Eukaryota; kingdom Viridiplantae; phylum Streptophyta; class Magnoliopsida; order Poales; family Poaceae; genus Avena; species Avena sativa. Next base: position 363,548,676 of record OV702297.1, on the reverse strand, counting down.
TCACCATACTCAATTCATTCGAGAAACATGAAGATGTATATGTATGTGAAGGATAGATTCTGGTGGAATAATTTGAAAAGAGAAATTGCCGAGTATATTTCCCTGTGTGATGTATGCAATAGAGTTAAGGCCGAGCATCAGAAACCGGCCAGATTGCTGCAACCACTACCCATACCCGAATGGAAGTGGGACAAGGTAGGCATGGATTTTATCACGGGATTGCCCCGGACTCGTTCATGATTTGATTCTATCTAGTTAGTGGTCGACCACTTTACCAAAGTGTCTCACTTCATCCCCGTTAAGACCACATACACAACTGCTAATCTTGCCAAGATATATATGTCAAGGATTGTAAGTCTGCATGGTGTTCCTAAGGGAATTGTATCAGATAGAGGCACCCAGTTCACTTCAAAGTTTTGGCGACAGTTACATGAGTCTCTTGGAACCAGAATAGAATTCAGTACTGCTTTCCACCCTCAAATAGATGGCCAAACAGAAAGGGTGAACCAGATTATGGAGGATATGTTGAGAGCTTGTGCACTAGACTATGGGTCTAGTTGGGATGATAACTTTCCGTATGCTGAGTTCTCATACAACAGCAGCTACCAGACAAGTATCAAGATGGCTCCGTTTGAAGTTCTATATGGCAGGAAGTGTAGGACTCTGCTGTTATGGGGTGGAGTTGGAGAACATAGTATGTTTGGACCTGAATTGATCAAGGATGCTGAGGAAAAAGTACGGCAGATTCAAGATAGGATAAAGGTAGCCCAATCCCGACAAAAGAGCTATGTTGATTCCAAGCGCAGAGATGTGACTTATAAAATAGGGAACCGTGCGTATCTCCGAGTTTCACCACTGCGAGGAGTTAAGAGGTTTGGAATCAAGGGTAAGTTAGCCCAACGATTCATAGGACCATATAAGGTTCTAGCCCGTAGAGGAGAAGTTGCTTATCATTTGGAGTTACCAGAAGGACTGACTGTTCATGATGTGTTTCATGAGTCACAACTAAAGAAGTGCCACCCGGAAATGGCCGAAACATCGCTAAGAGATACAATTTCATTAGATGAGGTTCAATTGGAGAATTACCTTACTTATGAGGAAAAGCCCATCAAAATATTGGAAACAGCCGAAAGGATTACCCATACCAAGACTATCAGATTCTGCAAAGTTCAATGGAACCACCATTCCGACGAAGAAGTCATGTGGGAAAGCGAAGATGATTTGAAGGCGGAACACCCACACCTATTTGCTAGCCAACCTGAATCTCGGGGACGAGATTCTTCTTAAGGGGGGTAGGTTTGTAACATCCCAGATTTTTATTTTAAGCTGTTACTAGAATCATGCATCATCCTTGCATCTTTGCATCCTACAAAGTTAAATTTACATTAAAAATCCTATCACCAAACCCTTACAAAACCCTAATAAAATCCCTCAATATGAGCAAGAAAGAGTAATCTTGCTTGACCTTCCTAAAACCTTGTACAAATAATATTCTCTGGTTCTAAAATGACCACCTCATTTTTACAAAAATTTAGAAACTAGTTTCACTAGATTTGAGTTTGTTATGCAAAAGTTATTGAAGATTTAGTAAAACAGAAAAATGGAAAAAGATAAAGAATAAAAAAAGAGAACTGCCTAACTAACTGGGAGGCAGCACGCAGCCGCCAGCGCGCGCGTCACCTATCTAACTGGGCCGCAGCGCCAGCCCACAGGCGCCTGCTTCCGCTGACAGCCTGGGCCCGCACGTCATCCCCTTCCTCTCCGCAGAGATCGGACGTCACCGTGTGCTGAGCGGAATCCGGCCATTTTGGAGACAAATCCGTGACCCCCTCGCCAAGAATTCTTCGCCCATATAAACCCCGTGACCCCGTCGTTCGAAACCCTAATTTTTTCTTGATCTATCGCCACCGGACTGCCTCGCCACGACCACGCCGGAGTAGCCGCCGCCAAAGCTTCAGTAGGTGAAGCTTGCCAGCGATAGGGAGCTCCTTTTCCCCTGATTTCTCCCTTGTCGAAATCCTCACGCTCTACCATCACCTCTCATTCGCTTTTCCCCTTGTCTGACGCAGCACAGCCACCCCAATTTCTCGCTGTTGTTCCGCCGGAGCTCGCGAGGAACAGCGGGCCACAACAGCCGTACGAAGGAGCGACGTTCACCGACGTCCGTGCCAAGCGAACGTGGGGAGCTGTTGATCGTCGTCGACCACTCCAACACTCCGGGAACCAACCAGAACGCCACTGCCCATCACCACCGACGCCACCGCCGCCAGTCGCCGCTGTCGGGAGGAAGGTAAGCTCGCCCCCTCTCTTAGCCCTTAGATCTAGGACGAACGGCGCAGATTAGATCCTTAGATCGAAGGGGTACCGACGAATCACGCTGCACCGCATGGTAGTCCGCATCAGCGCACCGTGTCAGTGCGCCGTGTCAGCGTGTGTCGCTTAGCGATGGCCAATCAGAAGCTGCCACCTGTCGCGAGCTGTTAGAGTTAGGGTTTAAATTGGCAGATTGTATTTAAATCTTGCGAAATTCATAGAAATTCAACCGTTTGGCCAAAAATTGCATTTAATATACCGTTGGATTCGCAAAATTGATTAGAACACAGATCTGTAATAATTTGGCGAGATTGTAGTAGTATTTTCGGTGTAGAATTTAATCTTTAGATTGGAGTATTTAATTCATAGAAAAATAATTAGAACTCCGTTTTAGTTGATTCTTGTTTCGTTGGCTTTGTTTTTACAATGCTTACTGACCAAAATTATAAAACCATGCTTAAGATCCTTGGATCTGATTTGGGGATAATTAGATGGTTGGATCTCCTTATGAGCCTATAAATTAAAGTAATTATCCAAATTAATTAAAATATGTGGGAAACTAATACTAACAACATCCCCAACACATTAGCAACCCAATGAGATTACCTTGGTCAAATTAGAACACAATCTTGCATACTTACTATGTTGCATGCATGCATATTATTTTTGTGGCATTGTGCAAGTTGTGATTAGATCTATGTTGTGTTTTCGTTAGATTGTTCGGAGTGCGCTGAGGAGTACTACTGTGTAGAGTGCTGCTCCTTAGTATTATTTTGCAAGTGCTATGATTTGTAGTATGCCATGAGTAGCTCTATACTTAGAATATTTCCTTCCTAATAGGTTACCCTATTTTTGCTAAGTCCTTGCTATGCTATAAATATATAAAGTACCGTTGGGGGGTTCGAAAGACAAGAATTTTTCTAAGTATAAAGGCTCTCTTGAGCGATATTTTCTTCACAAATCCACTTCAAAATAAAACTAAGTTTTCTTCTGGGCAGAATAGTTGTCGGGTCAACAAGTGAGATTTTGGTGGAGGACGGCCGCCTAGGAATCAAAGAAGTCTGCCATGTTTTCAGAATTCAGAAGCTTCCAGTGCAACCACAATACATATGGGCTCTGCCTTCGCCTAGTACTTAGTGGGAAACCTCACCGGGATACCAACATTTGGAGGTTCTTGGCACGGTTGGATCCAGCTGGTAGAGGGGCTACTAAGGGAAAGCCCCGCCATGGTCTTGTCTGTAAAAGGACTTGATCGTGGATTGTGGGAAAAGTGCACAAACTCTCGAGAGTATTGCAATCTGATCGATCAACCGAGTTCACAGAAAAGAACACTTGAGCATCAGAAGGATGGAGCCTCTGAAGGATCTTCCTCTCTCTCTCTCTCTCTCTCTTTCAAAACTTAATTTTTTCTAAAAAACCAAAGGCATGAGTCATATCGCTATTGGGTGGGTTTTGGGAACTTGGTGAGTAATATCCAAGTGTTAGATTGTTCGGACACTTTGTGAGTAATATCCTCGTGTGCCGTTCGACCATATATTACCTAAAAAAATGTTTACAAAGTAGGGAAATCTTCTTTTCTTTTCCATACTTAAGAAAATTAGCTTTGAGCAAATGAACTCCACAGCCTAAACTAGCCTTGCATGTAGAGTTAGTCTTTTTATTTTCTTGGTGTAATTTGCTAATACATTCAAAGTATTGATCCAACTTGTTGGCTGCATGTCTTATGTGCAGAATCCGAAGATTGAAAGGTGCATAGGGATCGCGAGTATACACTCAACAAGCCTGAGGCGTTGATGGACTCAAGATGCTTTATGTTTCCGCTGTTATTCGAGCTAGCTTAATGCTAAGCAAATTTGTAATAAATTCATACTCTGGATTCACCGTGTAATAAAGACTTTGTGTTTTACATGATATTCATCGACCGTGAGTGCTAGCTATTGATCCAGGGACTAGCATGTAAATCACAGGGACTTAGGATCTTTATTGATCCAAGGTCATAACATCAGGATTGTTCCTGACGGATGTATCGAATATTATGGTGAAAGTGTACCACCTCTACAGAGTGTCAAACTATTCGAATATCCGCGTCCGCGGTTATGGACAGTTGGAGTGGCCATACTGTTCTGTCATCAGATGTTTTCAAAATGACTTGTGAATTGAATCACGACTTTGACTTGACCACAACAGGGTTGTGATATGAAAGCTCAAGTTCCCACTTAGGTGTTATAAAACCTTAAACTAGTTTTATTTGCTTCTAAACTCAGTTAGAGATAAACCTGGTTTTTTTGCAAAACAACCTAGAGCTTAGTATCCATATTCAAACCTCTTTACTTGTTAGTGATAGTTTGCGAGTACTTAAAGAGTACTCATGGCTTTATCCCTGGCTATTCCCGTGGACAGACTATGAAGAGGGCTATCAGGAGGATAGACCGCAGGAAGGTTACGACAATTAGGATCATCTCCCATCGTCAGCATTGCCTGTGACCATGAAGATGGAGCCTCGCCCATGCTACCATTATTATTATATTATTCCGCTTCTTTGAATGTACTAAGACTGGATCATGATATCCTTTATTTGTTGTAAGACCTTATGTATGGTTTGTAATGGATGATGTACTGTGATATCCAATCTGTTATGTCTCGCAAAAATTGTAATCCTGGGATTGCGATGTATGGCATAACCGGCATCTGGGATTAAAAATCCGGGTGTTGACAGTCTTTTCTGACCTTTTTGAAATGCAGGTGATGAAAACACTGGATTTGCAAAATACTTTGCAGAAAATAATCAAAGGACATGAGCAAGTGTGAACTTGCCTTTTGTGATTGCGAGATTATGCACTCACGGTCTTCGAGACAATATAAGATCCAATATCTGAAAACAGCATCATTGGTCCAGTAAGGACTAATGTTTAAAGAAGCAAGATGCTATTATGCATAAGTAATGTAACACAATTTGGTAAGCTCGAATCCCCGTAACAAGCGTTGATCTAGGGTTTGGGAACTGGGAATGGTTTCTTTAGGATGTGTTATACTGTTAGATAAACTTCACACTTGTGCTTCTTGTTAAGGCTTGTGAGAGTGTGTGAAACAATGTGTAATTAGGCTATCATACAACCAATAAGATACACAAATGTGGAATGCTATCCAAAGACTGCTTATATAAGAATTGTTTTATCTTCAAACTTTACTTTACAAGTAATGGCAATTATAAAGAACTTAGGTGTTAACAATCCTAGATATACAAGTAAATTTTAGAGCAATGTGATTATGATTAATTTTCATCTGTTGACTATGATGAAAGTCCTTGAGTTTAGTTGTTAAGAGTATCATATGATTTGTTGTTTGAAGTGGCAAAAAGAATAACATTTGAAGAAAAGATTTCTTTTCGAAGGTTTACACAATCTTTGTGGTTAATCGAATGTGGTCGATGTATCTTGGTGTTCACTTGATTAGTTTGGTTTTGAAGTGCATTAGGTCTTAACTGAAACAGACCAAAGTAAACTATAAAATTCATAATAAAGTCTTTATCGTAATGTTTATAGTCTTATATACTAAAGTTAACTTTAAGACCGATACGTCCAAAATGTATCTACTTTCCCGAACACTTTTCTATTGTTTCTCCTCTAAACTTGTGTGATTTGGATATAGCTAACACGGACTGACATTGTTTTCAGCAGAATTACCTTGGTGTCTAGTTTTTGTGTAGAAAATGAACTATCAGAAAAAATCCCGAAAAATATGCCAAAAATTATATTTCAGTAGAAGATCCACGGAGCCAGAAGACGAGACGGAGAAGGGTCCTGGGGGGCCCACACCCCTGCAAGGCACGGGCCTACCACTGGTCGCGCCTAGGGGGGTTCAGCCACCCTAGGCACCCCCTCGGCCTCCCTCTGTGCCTATAAGTTGCCTTTCGACCTAAAAACCGAGGGAGGTTCGATAGTTTTCCAGAAAGAGTTCCGCTCCGCCTCCGCCACCAGAAACCAAGATTCGGATCTAGAAACTCCGTTCTGGCACCCTGCCAGGACGGGGAATTTGGAGAGGATCATCGCCGTCGTCATCACCAACGCATCTCCATCGACCATCAATGTTTCCCTCATCCATGAGTGAGTAATCCCCCGTTGTAGGCTTGGGGATGGTAGGGATTGGATGAGTTCTATCATGTAGTCGAATAATATATGTTAGGGCATAGTGCCTAGTATCTCTATTAGTGCTATTTGACTTTGTTGTAACTTGTTGTGCTTAATGCTTGTCACTAGGGCCCGAGTGCCATGATCTCAGATATGAACTTATTATTGAATCATTATGATAGTATTGTTTGTGATCTTATCTGCAAGTTGTGTATACATATCATTGTTCGGATCCAAAGGCCCCAAAGTGACAATAATTGGGACAACCGGAGGGGATGGATGTGGTGTGAGGATCACATGTGTTCATGGAGTATTAATGCTTTGCTCCGGTGCTCTATTAAAAGGATCACCTTAATTGCCAGTAGTTCCCTAGAGGCCCCGCTGCCACGGGCTGGCTGGACAGAAGATATTGTGCAAGTTCTCATTGCGAGCACGTATGACTATTTATGAAGCACATGCCTAGGATTGTTTAGTACTTGGATGCTTGTTATTATTTATCCGCAATGCCCTAGATCTTGAAGTTACATGTTTAGACTCGTCCATGCAACGCCCGTCCATCCATCCCTATGCCTACCGCACTCAAATCCTACTATTACTGTTACTGTTACTATTGCTCCTGTTTTGCTGTTGTTGTTGCTACTATCAAACTGTTGCTACTGATAAGAACTATTTCCGGGTGCAGCTGAATTGACAACTCAGTTGTTAGGGCTTGCAAGTATTCTTTGGCTCCCCTTGTGTCGAATCAATAAATTGGGTAATACTACCCGCGAAGACTGTTGCGATCCCCTACACTTGTGGGTCATCAATACTATTTTCTAGCGCCGTTGCCGGGGAGCATAGCTTTATTTGTAAGTTCACATGGATCTATTATTGTTCACTGCTAATCCTTTAATCATGGGGAAGTATCGTGATGGAAAATTTCCTATTTTACCATCCACTACAAGAAGAGGTACAGTCCTACACACCTCTGTTACTCTTGATTCACCGCCTGTTATAAGTAAGCTTATCACACCACCACCACATACTCATGCTACACACACTGCTACTACTGCTAAATATGAAACTTCTTTTGATGCTCATGATGTTACTTTTACTGTGCTTGATGCGAGTGGTTCATTAGGTCCTTTTCTAGATGCTACTATGGCTAGTCTAGGAAATACCAAAACTCCTAGTGAAGACACTGTTACACCTGTTAGCTCACCTGAGTCTAGTGAGAGTTATGATATTAATGATGGTTACATTGAGTTCACTGATGATTTTGTTGAAGAGTGCCGAAACACATATGGTACTAGTGCTATTAAGAGTCTCCTTGCTAGACGTACTATTATGCCTAAGTTGTCCTCTGATCCTAAGTTTGCCACCTCTCCCATAGATATTAAAGATGATGACTTTGATTTCTCTCTTGATTTATCTTATTTAGATATTGTTGAGAAAGAACCTTTTTGTGGGACTGAAAATGAGAGTGTTGTGGCTCATATGAATGAGATTTCTACTATGAGTGCTTTGTTCTCTGATGATTTTAAGATGCGTAAGTACTTTGTTACCAAGATCTTCCTTTTTTCACTAAAAGGAGAAGCTAGGGCTTGGTTTAATAGATTACCTCCTGGTTCCATTGATAGCCCTGATTGCTTGATTGCTTCTTTCTTCCAGAAATTTTTTCCTCCCAGTGCTAGACATGCTGCTTTGTAGAGACTTTTTGATTTTAAACAGGGAGAAGAAGAGAAATTGCCTGAGTCATGGGCAAGGTTCTATGCCTTGATTCATGCACATCCTGGATGTCCATTGCCTAAGAATGAGCTTCTTGATATTTATTATAATGGACTAACTGATGATTCTAGGACATACCTAGATAGCTTTTCTGATTGTGTTTTCAGGAAAATAACTCCTATAGATGCTGAAGAATTAATGGCTAAAATAAGAAAGAATTATGATGATTGGACTTCAACTGAGCTAAATACACCTGAACCAATTGTGCCTGAACAAGTTCCAACACCAACACCAAACAAGAGGGGAGTTATTGCATTAAATGATGAAGTGATGAAGGAAGCTAAGAAATGTCTAAAAGAGAAAGGTATTAGAGCTGAAGATGTGAAGAATCTACCTCCTATAGAAGAATTATGTAAGCCAATTCCCCACTATAGAGGTCCCAACCTGATAAGGTAGAGATCCATGTGTTTACAATGCTAGTCCTTGGATCAATAGCTAGATTTCACAGTATAAGATGTAATATCAAGAAACAAAGGTCATAGTACAACTTTATAACCAGGAATAAAATAATTCATTACATCTTACATAGCTCATTTGGCTATCTCATTACAATGCAGTAGAAATAATTATATAGCATGGAGTCCTTCATCTTCAAAGTGCCACAGGCATTCATGTTGGTTGTAGACTTGTAATCCTATTCAACACACTTCACTAACATCAAACAAAACCTGCAACATAATAAGTTACAGCCACAAGGGTCAATACATTTGAATTGTATTGGTAAGTGATACTATGATAGAATAGTGGTATCTATCATCTATATGCATTTGGCTAAGTGGAGCTTAGGCTTGCTTTGCTCAAAATAGATTTTCCTTATCATTTGAAAACACTAAGTTCTTGTTTGTCAAAATCACCCAAGGCATCTACCAATCAAAGATTGAAGATCCTTTAACCCTTCCTCAACCACAAGCTTTTAACTTAGAAATTGGGACGAAGAGATCCTTGATAGCTTCCATGTCTTGATGCTCAAATTGTCCATTGCCGGGGACACGGCTAAGTACTTAGATTTTACTCTCTCGAGAGGTGGTGCACTTTCCCCACAAGACTCACATGCATCGAGACAAGATCTTTCAGAAGCCTTCCCTTAGACCAAAATGGACGCGTTCCCAAACCTATCACCCCCTACCACCAACTGTCCATCTGGCTAAGTTATTGCAACCTATATGATCTAGGCAGAGCCCATATTGCCATGTGGCTGCACTTGAAGCTTCTCAACATTTCACATCTCAAATCTCTTTGTTTCTGGGTGGCTTTCCACAAGTGAGATACACTAGGGTAGGCCATGAATATGGGGCCCTGTGTAACCACTCAACATAAACCTTTCACACCATTCCAAGCAATTACCATTCCACCCAGGTGTTTCATTCACATAGTTGTTTTATTAAATAAAACACAAGTCATTGACTTAGAAATATTTCATAGCATGAATATAATCCACCGTTGTTTTCTACTAGCTAGGCTAAGCATGGTAGTAGTAGGAATCTTAACTTAGGGAAAATTCTACTAAGGCATCATCTACTAGGATTTCCCATGGCATAGTTAACACATAGAAAATTTCATGCAAGTCCTACTTAGAAAATTCCCATGGCATCATCTACTAGGAATCTTAACTTAGGGACAAAAGTATGAAGCACCACTTGCCTTTTTAGTAGATAATATAGATTCACTCCTTGATCTCGCAATAGTCACACTCTTCAAATTTCACTACAATTCAATCAAGGCACAAATTCAATCCAACATTCAAACAATTCATCACATAAAATGAATAAACAAGGCAATGCATGAAAGCATGCAAAATATTGTTTTATTTGGAAAGGTGGTTTCTAATAGGCTATACACATTTTAAAACACCTATTTGTCATTTATAAAAGTGGCAACACCATCTTAAATCAAGTTAGTGAAAATGGCCATTTAAATCATTTTTATTTTGCTAGAAATGATTTAAATTCAACTAATAATTTCTAGTGTTAGCCAAAATGTTTTTAAACACCAATATTAATGTTTATGGTCAAAGTGTTTTAAAAACAAATCCATTTACAAAAGGTTTCACCTAAAACCATTTTAAAATCAAAGCATCATTTTATTTTGTTACAAATGCTTTTAAACAAAGTAATAACTTACTAGGGTTTATCAAATATATTTTTAAATCCCAAAACTTGGTGTTTAGAGTCAAAGAGTTTAAATCAAACCATTTTCAATAGGTTTTACTCAAAAGCATTTTTAAACCATAATCAACATTTTTATTTAACTAGAAATGCTTTTATTCAAGGAATAATTCCTTAGTGTCACAAAATATACTTTTAAGTCCAAAAGTTGGTTTTTATGGTCAGTAGGTTCAAAACAAAACATTTGCAAAAGATTTTACTCAAAAATCATTTCTAGAATAATTTTTATACTCTAAATAATCCTAGAAATGTTTTTGTAAAAACAACTAATTTTACAGAAGAAAAATACTAAACAAAGGGCATGGTTGGAAAGTATTTTTTTTCCTTATTCCAATGATATAAAATTTGTAAATTTTGAACGTGTAGATTAAAAGTTATGAATTTTGCAAGTTTAAACAATCCATAGTCATTTTTGGAATTTAATCAAACAGAACAGGCCACGTGTCTGTTTCCTATTCGATGGTACCGGTTCGTGTGGATCGCGTGCTATGGACAGTTGGATCTAAAGTATATCATGTGGTACATAAGCAACATACCCCTTTGTTTAAGTGAATCTATCTACGCCATGCGATCGTGATCTAACGGCTGACGAGCAAATGACCATTGCCTGGCGGCGCTGGCGACGGCGGCGCGGCGGAGGCGCTCTGCTCTCGGTGGTTCCGACGATACAGGAAGCAAGTGAGAGTATGGGGTGGCGCACCAATTTCTCAGTGACGAGAGGATGCTCAACGTTGTTGTTGTCGGTGAAGGGGCGCACGAGGACGACATGAATTTCTCCCCGGAGTTGCTCACTGGCTCGGGCAAGCACGACCGTGGTCGAAGACGAGTGCCGGGGATGCAAGCGAGCGAGGGAATGCGTCAGGAGGATGCGCATGGTCTTGAGGGTTGTAGGGATACTCACTAGAACACGAGGGGCGCTCGGGGTTGGCGTCAGTAGCTCGTCGGAGTTGAGCTAGCCATCGATGGCGAGATGGTGTTGTCCTTGCCGACGTTTCGGAGCACGCGCGAGTGAGCTAGTGCTACTGGGAGATGTGCAAGGAGATGGGGAGCGTTCCCGTGGAGGCTAGGGGCAGTGGTGAGGGTCGACGTCGCCGGAATTTGACGGGGAGCTCGTCGGAGGCCTGAGGTTTGAAGCGAGTAATTCAAGCAGCCCTGGGGCAGAGAGGGTGTGGCGTCTAGGGGAAAATGGAGAGGAAAGGGAGGAGATTTAATGCGCATGGTCTCCGGGCGGATTCAGTGCGGCGTTTACTCGAATTGATCCAATTGATTTGCGCCAGAAATGGTAGAGAAATTAAGGGGGAAAGCGAAACAGGTCACGCGCGGGTGGAGAAGATGATGACCTAGCGGTGGGGTCGATCTGTCAGAGGGGTGGAGGGTAGCTGCGCGAGTAAGAAATAGTTTTGGGGAGGGGGAGGGAGATGGGCTGCGAGTTGGGCCTGGGGCTTGTTGGGCTGGCTGGGCTGCTTTTTTTTTCTTCTCTGTTTCTTTTTCTGATTTCAATTTCTGTTTTCAAATTTAAACTTTCATTTCAATCCAGATTCCTTTTTCAAATCTTTTCTAAACTTTCAGTATATTTTAATATTGTTCAACAAAGTATGTTAAAATCCAAATTTAGAATATTTCTTTGTATTCTCTTGGGCTTTATTATTTATTTAATTAGACAATTGTTTTTATTCAACCATTTATTCAAGCCTTCATTTAAATTCAAATTTTCAACAAACCTCTTTAGTAGGTTTTATTTATTCTTTAGTGTGTTTAAATAGTTCACTTTGAATTATTTCCAATATTTTAATATGATTTAATATTTATTTAAATGAGGCGCTTGTCTTTATTTAAATGGATTTGATTATGGTTCCAAACCATATAATTCTATTTATTTAATCTTTTATTCTCTTTTAAGTTAATTAGATAACTTCTAATTCCATTTGGCAATTTCAAATATTTTCCCATGATTTAATTAATCCTTTATATTAGGGATTTTCTTTATTCAAATAGAATTGAGTTTGGTTAATGCCATATAATTTTATTTTGAAGATTATTTATCCCTTTATTTCATTTGGATTTGGATTATCTTTGTTCCATTTGCTTATGGATTTAACTCAAGATTTAAATTGTCTTCTAAATAATTTTCTTATTATTTAGTTTAGGCAATTTGTCTTTATTTAAATAAAATTGAATATTGTTCAATCCTTATGATTTTATTTAAATAATATTTTACTCCATAATCTTTCATTTGTTTATGGATTTGGCCAAGATTTAATTTGGCTTTTAAGTATTCCTTATTTATTTATTTCTTTCTTTATCTCATAAAATCCATATCTTTTTATTTATAGATCCAAAATTGGTGATTCCAATTTGTATAATTTTATTTAATAGTTGTTTATCCTTTTAAATCCTCTTAGGATTAATTTGCTCACAATTTGGTATGGATTTTAGATAGGAGCTTTTATTAGCCTTGGAAATTAATTCTTTTTATCTTAGTATTTCATAAGTTTTTATCCATGGTTCCAAATTAAGTGAAACCAATTTCTATGGTTTTATAATATTTTTTTGTCATTTTGATCACTTATAAATGTGTTTTGACAAATTTTTATATGTAACAAATCCATAGTCTTAGAGTGATCTTGGAAATGATTTTTCTTCCATTACGGTTTTACGGTTTTGGTTTAACTTTTCCAAATGTTTAAATTTCAAGATACATTCATTGAATTCCTTTCCTAGATATACTACTTCTTCATATCCATCATCATGTGTTAACATGATGAGTTCTACTGCACAAGAATATTCTTATCAACAATTTCTCCTCCTAAATCCAATTGTGAATCTAATGAGCTTGACATTAGAGCTCTATATGATCTTCTCATAAAGATAACTCTCATATCTAGAGTACTTCTTCTGAATCTAATTCCACTTAAATGATTACCTTCTTACTTCTCAGATTACTTTGTAATTTCACTTATAGATCTTAGAAGCTTGTCACTGAAGCTTTTCATAATCTTCTCATATCTATACTTGGTTATGTCATCTACTCCACTAATGATAACCTCTAATCCATTAAATAGTCACTTCTAACTCCTTTCATATACTTTCTTTATCCTCATCACCAATATTGCTCCAATAAATATATACATCAAATCTTTCTTCACTCTGGTGCTTACTATCTTGTAAGAGGAATGGTACTACTTCCATAACTCCATGCTACTCTAGCTTCAGCTTAGTCATACTATCTTATATCTACTTAAATCCAGTATCTTATTTCCCAACTTCTCCTTATACCATTATGACTTGTCATGACTAATCTAGGGTAACATATCTATACTAGGGTTTGATCAGTTCTATCCACCAATGTCACTTATACATGATATAATCATTCACTCTTAGTGACTTGAGCATGATCATTATAATCCTATGATCATTTATGGTTTGGATATCCAGTTGGATAATCAAGGCCTTCATCGTTACAACATTACAGTTGTATTGTAATTATCTGCTCAGTACCTCTAACTAAATAAAAGATATTACTCATTGACTATACCTGCTTGATCCAATAGGATTACTCTTGGTAACTATCTTCAGAATTCATCCTTGTAATCTTCTTTGTTACATATCAATATATAATCTAGATAACTCTTCTATCCATTTAGGAGTGAGTTAACTCCATCAATTATCACAATGATCTTATTCTCTGCCAACACTCCCATCCTATAGATGATATCTAAAACTAGCATCACCACTTACCTCTTCTTACCTCCTTATTTAAAGAATTTAAAGTGAATGCTACGATAAGAACAAGAGTTGATAGATCAAGAATTGATAGGCTAAGGATTGGTAGATCAATAGTTGATTACTCAACATTGATGAACAACAGATATTAAGATAAGGTTCAATAGAGATGATAAGGATTGATATGGAAATAAAGATATGTGATAAATGGTCTTGAATTGATTTCCCTCCTACTCAATACACCTAAAGGCTTAAGGTGAAGTATTACCATGATCCTCATGGTAGAAATAGATAAGGATAGAATAGGTCAATAGTTAGGTATTACATTCTGGTTACTTGAGCTATATTTATAGCTTGATATTCATGGTTTATTGTAAGAAATACTATGACATGATCCCTTAAGGTTATGATATTAATCATTAGATATTGTGTTGTGGTCTATTTCTATTACATTTTATCTACCCTTATATCAAATCATCTTTACCCAAATTAAGGTTTTAGCAAAGGTCATATTGAAACTTATCGCAACCAACTTGATGATCTTCTTCAATTCCATCAAGTTGATAGAAGCTTCAATCACTTTGACAAGTTTTGTTCTAAAGCGCAAAAATTATTCAGATTTTCTATGCATGAATGCAATGCACACATCTGGGTTTAGCTTATTTCTAAGCTCTAATGCTGGGATGTTACACATGAGATCTTCTAGAGATGGCGCATCTTGAGCTTGCCCTTCTTCATCCCTTCTTGAGAGTTGATCCAACGAGATTCAAGTCTTTGCACTTGTCTTGATCAACCTTCAATCTCATTCTTCCTTCATGATTCTAATGGGCACATAGCCCTTGGATATTTCTTCTCATCCTTCTTCATTTCTTCATCTTCAGATCATGTGCCCCTGGTGGTTGAGGCGACCTCGTGCGTGCCGATTAGCTCCATCTTCAGGTTTGAACGGGGATGGGCCCTGTCAGACACATACCGGGCTGAGATTTGCGCGACGTGGGCCAACCCAAGGAACCACCTCCCCTCGCCTGCGCGCCGCCTCACGAAATCACTCAAGTGGGCCCGCGTGGTTTCGAAGAAATGGGCCTGAGACCATAAATGACCACCCGTCGTTGTGGCCAACTGTCGCGCCGTGATCGACCTCCCCAACCGCCTTGAAGATCTCTATGCGCTGGCCCCCCATGAATTGTTGCTCCGTGCTTTAGTCAAGCGTCATCTCACCCGTGTCTATGGCCCCCTTCTTTTCAGCTTCTTGGCCAGCTTCTCCCAGAAGCTACCCTCGACCAGCTTCTCCCAGAATCTCATCTTCAAAATTCGTTCAAACTTCTTAACTAGTAGTTTGAATGTCAATTTAAAAGTATAAACGATTTTAGTAGATGAGATTCTGGGAGAAGCTGGTCGAGGGTAGCTTCTGGGAGAAGCTGGCCAAGAAGCTGAAAAGAAGGGGCCCTATAAGCAGCTGGATGTTTATTGGAAACATCGATTATCCTTCAAGATTTCTAAGTGGGGGACAATAACACTACCTTCTTCCATGCTGGTGCGTCGACACGGCTTCGCTGGAATCAGATCAAGGTCCTGCATGCGGATGGCGTGCCTGTGACTCTACGCCCGGCTACTGGGTGAATCTTCGCCGCCCACTTGGTGCCGCCAACCCAGCTTGTTCCTCGACCGGGTACCCGGGCTCGATGCACTAGAAGAGCCCTTCACAATTGACGAGCTCCGGAGTGCGCTATGGACAATGAGCCAAGATTGTAGCCCTGGTCCAAATGGGTTCGGTCCCGCTTTCTACCGATGCTTCTGGTCCACGGTGTCCCCTAATCTGATGGCGTTTCTGGATGACTTCTACCACTGCCATGCGCAGCTCGATGGCCTTAACCGGGCCTACATTGCCCTTCTTCCCAAGGCCGAGACTGTTGTCACCGCTGATGGTTTCCGCCCCATCTCCCTTCAGAATTGTATGGTGAAGCTGCTTACAAAAATTCTAACCTCGCGGCTCTAGCGGTTCATCGAGGAACTGGTGGCTTATGAACAGACAGGGTTCATCAAAGGCAGATGCATCACGGATGGATTTCTATACGCCGCAGACCTGGTCCAATCCTGCCGTCTGTGGGGTGTACCCGCTGTGGCTCTCAAGTTGGACTTCCGCAAGGCCTTCGACTCGGTCAACTAGGGCGCCCTAGATGCCATCCTCCGAGCCCGTGGTTTAGGTGACAGGTGGTTTGCCTGGATCCGCACGCTCCTAGAGACGGGTAAAGCTGTTGTTCTGCTCAATGGCGTCCATGGATGTTGGATCAACTACAAAAATGGGCTGCGGCAGGGTGACCCACTATCTTCGTACTTGTTTCTGATTGTTGCCGAGCTCTTGCGCCAGATGATCCTGAAAGACATGGATGAACATAGGCTCCTCCACCCTCTTTCAGACGATCTGCCGTGCCCTGTGGTCCAGTACGCGGACGATACACTACTTCTCGTTCGCGCCGACCCCGCATTGCTCTGTCGCCTGCGGGATATCCTCCTTGAGTTCTCCAATGCGACCGAACTCTCCATCAACTTCCATAAGAGCGCTTTTGTGCCTATCGGTGTGAAAGAAGAAGATGCTGACCTCCTGGCTGCCATCCTTGGATGCCCTGTCTCCACGTTCCCCCAGACATACCTGGGCCTGCCGCTGTCGGATCGCAAGCTCCCTGCATCTGCGCTGGATTACCTGGCTGTGAAAATCGAGCGTTG
Organism: Avena sativa; assembly: GCA_916181665.1. Classification (NCBI taxonomy): domain Eukaryota; kingdom Viridiplantae; phylum Streptophyta; class Magnoliopsida; order Poales; family Poaceae; genus Avena; species Avena sativa. The sequence goes on along the minus strand of OV702297.1, from coordinate 363,531,857 downwards.
TATCCCGCCATGGAAGGTCCGTCCCACTTCTCTCGGGGCTCGGCTGACCCTTTCAACCTCGGTCCTTTCCGCCCTCCCGGCATTCGCAATGTCGGCGATGCAACTATCCAAGGGGACCATTGCCAAGATGGACCACCCGTATCGTGGCATGTTGTGGAGCGCGATGACCTCCTGCTCGAGTGGCGCGTGCCAGGTTTCGTGGGAGGTCGTGTATCGCCTCCGTTCTGAGGGTGGATTGGGGGTCATCGACCTCGCCCTCCACAACACTTGCCTCCTCCTCAAGAAGCTTCGTGCCGTCCTCTCCAGGCACCGCACACCATGGGCTGACTGGGTTCGCTCCAACTACCTGTGCGCTACCCCCGCTGCACCGACTCCTGCATGGCAGGTGTTCACGTCGTTGCTGCCCCTATATCGCTCCATCACCTCTGTCTGGGTGCGGCATGGGAGGTTAGTTGACCTATGGGAAGATAACTGGACCTCGCTCGGCGCCCTCTCTGCAGCGCTGCTAGCGGCTTACTCCCACATGGTCTGCCCCGGTGGTGCTACGAGCCCTGCCTAGGGTCTCCGACCCTGCGTCTACTGAGCTACGCCTACTGCATCTCGCCCTCGACCGCTTGGCTGCGCTTGGCTCTACTGCAGACGACGAGAGGTCCTTGGCATGGGGTGGAGATGGAAAATTCAGTGTTGGCGCGGTGTATCGGATGCTAAAAAGCTCCGGATGCATCACGCCCCTCCATGATCTGAATTGGGGCGGGTTTGCGCCACTGAAAGTCAAGGTATTTGTTTGGATCCCGCGACATGGCAAGACCCGTACCCGTGCCCCACTTCAGCACATCGGGTGCTTGCACACCAGTGTGTGCCCCTTCTGCCCGCGCCGTGCCGAGACGATCGAACACCTCTTCTTCACCTGCCCCCGCCTTCGCCTCTTCTAGCGTCGTGCTCTGGGCCTCGTAGATGCGTGCTCCCCACGACCACCGAGGAGTCCTGGATGTTGCTCCAGACCAGCAACCCCTCTTGGGGCATGCGTGTCTGCAGCACTGTCCTCTCCGGACTTCTCTGGGTGGTGTAGAAAAGCAGGAACCGAATGGTCTTCGACGCCGTCCGGCTCTCGACTCCGGCGATCCTCGAGTTGGCCGTCGAGCACCTGCGACTGCGGCGTGTTCGCTTCCCCCGACATGTTGATTTTGGGTGTGTTGAACAATGGTGTGTTTCGCTTCTGTGACCCCCCGAGCGGTCCCCCCTGTAGCCCCCCTCTCCACTTGTACTCCTCGAGGACGTTGTATACGTCAAACCCATTAAATATATTTCAGGTGGGCAGTTCGCCCTCCGTTGTGCCGCAAAAAAAAATCTTCGAGGCCAACACATGGCCCAAGTGATGCCAATGGACAAACCTATAAGTGAAACTCAATTTACACATTAGTCCATAGAGATTATCATTAATTACCAAAACCACTCATAGAGCATACATGCCCTTTCACCATGATGACCAGCTCTATTTCCTTCTCCTTGAGTCCCGCCAGCCTTCAGAAGACAATTTTGCAGACCGTTGTGAGATCGGCAGTCCTGTGGTGGCTCAGCAGGGGCCAGCGATGTGTTTGCTCGCAGCACCTCCCAAATCCGCGAGGAATGCAAACAGTCTCAGAACCGGTGAAGTAGTGATTCTTATCTGTTGAAGGCTATGCATCGTACACCCTCCTTTATCCTCCGTCGCCATAGTTCCTCTCCTACTGCTAGGCCCCATTCTGTGCCAATCTCCACAATTCTACATTTGCTTTGCCGGGCACATTGGTGCCCCATAATGGTAGCCATCCTTGATGTTCAAAGCAGCTTGACGAGGTCGATGCTCTCCCAACAGACATTCTCTTCAGATGTTGCTTGAGGTGGTATGCTGACCGTACACTGAACTGCCCATTTTTGGTGTAATTCCAAGCAATATAATCCTCTGATCTAGCTCTACCAAAGGGAATATTCAGTATCTCTGCGATGTCCACCTAAAAAAATCTCATTTAGCTTGTCTCGGTTCCAACCAGCACCATCAGGGAGGAGTAATTCTTTGACCTTCTCCACCTCCGACCCTTGCTTGTGCCCCATAGGTCTTTGTAGGGATGAACTTGGTATCCAATTTTGAGAGCATATCTTGATATGCTCCCCACTCCCTACACGCCACACTAAACCTTCTTGCTGGAGATCCTGGCCATGGATGATTCTCTTCCAAGTGTACGATGCACACTTCGAACCCTTGGCCTCCAAGAAGTCCCCCTCCTTGTAGTATCTTGCTCGCAAAACACGTGCACACAGGGACTCCAACGTCATGATTAAACGCCATGCTTGTTTGGCTAACAAGGCTTGGTTGAAGTTACTGAAGTCCCTAAATCCCATTCCCCCACTGCGTTTTGGGACGCACATTCTTTCCCAACTCACTCACTGAATCTTCTGTTTATCCACGTCGTCTTCCCACCAGAAACGAGATGCAATAGAGGACAACTCGCCACACTGCCCCTTCGTCAATTGGAAGCAGCCCATGGGAAAGTAGCAACTGTGTCCAGAACTGATTTTACCAAGATCTCTTTTCCCGCTTGGACAGTCCCTGTCCCTTCAATCTAGCCACCTTTCCCTGAGCATGGTCAGGTAGATAAAGTCGCCATTTTTTGAACGACCCACCACTGTAGACAGTCCTAAATACTTTTCTGAAAGTGCTTCACACTGAATTCCCAAGGAGCATTTAAACTTGAAGTTAACACTTTTAGGGTTTCTTACTAGCTATAATTATCAAGGAGGAAAGCACTACTTCACATCATCTTTTACCGATCCAGTGCAGCCTTTGCCAAAAAAATATTGAGGATTTCTGCATATTGACTCACTGACCCGAGCACAACTCATACTTCTGAAGTATCCGCCGAAGTGCTTCCATATTGCTAGTGCTAGCTTCCAAGAAGACTACACTCTCATCAGCGAAAAGGAGATGTATGACGTTTGGACCATGATTTCCAAAACTCACACCCGCCACCTCCCTCTCCTCTTGTGTCTTCCGTAGCGGCGCTGAAAAACCCTCCACGCATAACAAGAACAAATACGGTGATAAGGGATCACCTTGTCGCGGGCCACGTGATGGTAAAAAGGAATCATAGATAGTGCCATTTAGCTTTACTGACAACCCGACTGATCTAACATATCTCATCACCATCTGTACAACACATCTCATCACCATCTGTACCCAATGATCTGAGAAACCCAGTTTGCTCATCATCCTCTCTAAGAAGGTCCACTCGACGCGGCCATACGTCTTCATCATGTCCAATTTTACCGTACAGAGAGGCTTCTTTCTCCGTCTAGTCTCGTACGAATGACCTTCACACACTCGTAAGCAACGAAGATATTGTGCGTGATCAATGTACCAGGGACGAAAACACTCTACTCCTCATAGATAAGTATGGGCAAGATATGCTTCAGTCTGTTTATCACCACCTTCGAGACAATTTTGTACACAGTCTACATTCTACACAATGTCTGTGTCGACCAAGCAACAACTCATTTTAGGTGAATAATACTGCCCGTCCTCATGTTTTTTCTATTGTGCAATGTACGGTCCTCGTGTTGCAATTCTCCAAAATCTCAGACAAAACCATATCCAGCGCACGCGCTCTTCTGAACGCAGCACATGGAGTGGAGGGGCTGTCCTTGTTCCGTGTCACGACTCCCTGATCCCCAGTAGCTTCGCAGTGCCGGCGGCATCAGCCGCCATGTCAGTCCTGTCACCGTCGCCGGTCTCCGGTTCAAAGAGCTCGAACCGGTCGTCGACGTAGCCGCATCCTAACCCATCACCCTCCTCCAGCAGCTCCATGCCCTGCAGCTCGGACCCGATGAGCGACTGCATCCGCGCGCGCTCCCTGTCCCGCGGGTACGTGCGGTACAGCAGCGAGTATATGAGCGTGCAGATCGTCATCGGGATCGCGATGGCCATGTACAGCGCCTTGCCCATCGACGCGGCGTTCTCCCGGTCTCTCTCGGCGTTGCTGCTGCCGCCGTCGTCCGCCAGCCTGAACCCGTACAGGTGCTGCGACAGGAAGCCCACTGCCGGCGGCGCGAATGATGCCAGGACCGACTGGAACGACATGCTCAGCGCGTAGATGCTCGTCCTCGATTTCACCGGCACGATCTCCGCGAAGATCGGGCTGCACAAGCACGGAGCAAACGATCGACGTCATACAAAATGGAATCAAAACTGACTCTCGTTTCATAGGTAGTGGTACCTGCTTGTAGCGGCTGAATTCCAGGACATGACGAGCACCATGGCGAAGAGGACGAGTGCGTGCGCGACGCCGGTGGACGGGTCATTTGGGAGGCCGAGGAGCAGGATGGCCGCGAGAGGCACCACCGAGCCGGAGCTGATCTGTGACAGCACGATCCTCCCGGCGTCCGGGTACCGGCGGGCGAGGGCATCGCCCATCCTGCCGCCGAGGGGGCCGCCCAGAGATATCGCGACGGCGAACGCCATCATGACCACGGCCGTGTCCCCGTGGCTGAACCCGACGAGCTCCAGCCACATCGACATGAACGACATCGCCGACCACGGGAACGAGCCGCTCACGCCCTGCGCCACGAAGATCTGGAACGTCGGGATCTGGATCACGGTCCTCGCCTCCCTCACCAGCTCCCTGGCCTCGTCCCACGCCGACCGTTTCTCACCGAGCGGTGGAGCTTCGCCCGTGAGAAAGTTGGGGTCAACGGCGAATAACCACACGAGGACGCCGACGACGATGCTGATGGCCGCCACGAGGTGGAACGCCAAGCGCCAGCCGGCGATCCCGAAGACGGTGGTCGGCGCAAGGAGCAGAGCGGAGAAGCCCCCGAGGATGGACCCGATGCTGCTGGTCAGCTGCAGCCACCCGAAGGCCGTGCCGCGGTGCTCGTCGTCTGTGGAGTCGGCGACCAGCGACTGAACCGACGGTATGACCAGGGCGAGGCCGATGCCGTTCAGGCCTCTCGAGATCGCTACCTAGCAAACCATCAACGTACTAGCTCTGAGTTTAGAATTGTGAGCTAGTTCCCAAATCAGCCAATGAAAAATTTGGGAGCTTAAGCTCTCGAGATCTATGCTCACCTGGAGGAAGCTTTCGGAGATGGCGACGAGGAATGTGGCGGCGGCCCAGAGGAATGCCCCGACGGCTATGACGCGGGCGCGGTTGTAGCGCGACGCGGCGTAGGCGGCCAGCGGGTAGCACGCGCCCTGCACGATAGAGCGGTAGAGGGTGAGAGCGCCGAGGCCCGTGGGTGTTGCGTGCAGGGCAGCGCCCACCTCCCGGTACACCGCCGGCAGCAGCGCCTCGTCGGCGCGCTCCATGATGGATGCCAGGTTCACCAGAACCAGCGTCCGCCGCCCCTCCCACGCCACCACCGGCACCATCTCCCAGCTGCGCAGGAATCGGCTTCTACGTCCTCTACTCTTCCCGTTGACTGTTCAGCTCGAACGGACCCGCGATAGTCGCCATTGGTAGGGCCCGGGGAGTATTTTACTAGTACGACGTGTGTGAACCGCTGCTTGGTTTTTCCGGCGGAAAAAGTCTATTTTCAAGTTTCAACCATGAATACATAGAGGTTCGGGCGATTTGTACTCTGAAATCTAAATTCCTGTGTTTTGTACCCTGATAGTGCCTGATGTATTGAATTCCTTAGCAAAATATTGTTTCTCAATATTTCTCGTACCTTCCCTTATTCTCTATCAGCCCGTGGCCATGGCGAGACGGCCCAGAGACGAACGGAACCCGCTGCGGCACCTGAGCCGCGTCCAACTTATAGTTCAAAAAATCAGACCTGTGATCGAATCGAGGAGGCTTCGGTTTAGGTTTTTGCACTCGGACCGCGGTTCATTTGTTTCATGTTAGATTTTTTAAAATAAAAAATCATATAAATACAAATATTTGCAAAAATATGGAAGTGTCTCTATTTCTTAGAATCTGCAAGAATAATAGTTCTTATAACAATCTGTAAGAGCAACCCAGCAGCGGACGGAAACCAAATCAAACTGATTCGGTCAGTTTTGAGTCGGTCCGCGAGCACGGTATCCGGTCTTGACCGTGCGTTCGCCCAAAGGGAAGCATTTCTCCTGCCAATTCTGCCTAGGTTTTTGCACGCGCATGCCCACAAAGGCCGATCTGCACAATTTTAAGGCCATTTTTTACAAAATTTTGGTCTCAAAGAGCACCATTTTCATGGATTTTTGGCCACGATTCATACACAAATATACGGGCATAATAAATTTTAACTTACAATTCATCCAACATACGGTTGATCAAATAAAGGGCTAACAAAGTTCAACACAAAATACGATGATAAGGAATAATCATGCATCCCTTCAAGGATCATCTTTCGCTTCCTTTCGATCCAAACCTTTTGGGTTTCATCCATGTTGCTTGTGTCGATCGTCATGATATGGTTTTCCTCAACGAGTATCTTAACCTTAAATTATTTTTGCTTGAGCTCAAACTCCTTTGCCATTGCTGAACTCCCGCCTCCTGAGTGGAGGAGGACGGCGTTGCTGGTAGCAAAGGCCGCGCTCAGCGCCCCATGTGTGATGAGCTTCTCGGTGATAGCCTGGGCCTGGGCAGCAAGGGCCGCGTCAGTAGCCTAGGTATGAAGCTCGACCATCTTCTAGGACTCCAGCAACCGCGCAGCATCGGCGGTTGCCTTGGTCGCTCGTGATTTCTGACCGGGATGTCAGGCGGCCTTCTACTTGCTTTCCTTGCTTGGCTCTTTCTTGGGCTTGCGAAGAGGCTTGACGGCGGCCTTCGACGCGGTCGCAGGGTCAGAAGATGGGGCGGCGGTGGCGATGATGGTTGTTGCATGTCCTGGTTTTCTACGAGTTAGATACGGGGAGTAGTAGGGAATTGACGTTGACGAGCGGTCTAGGAAGGACAAAATGTGGATATGAATCAGTTCGTCAATCAACACGAGTGAGCGCAAACGCGCCCTAGAATTGGGCCGCGAATGAGCCAATCTGGAGCCTGCGGGCCGTTTCCTCCCCCCCCCCCCCCCACCCACACCCACCACACACACACACACACCACCACCACCACCCATTGGGAGCTCGTTTTTGAGCCGCTGATTCAGCTGTGAATAGTGCCATATGCGGCCACCGCTGGAATGCTCTAAATACAATGACATTGCTAAACTAAAGTCAATTTCCAACTTCCGAATTCACAGGACAGGATGTTTCGGACGTAGCATGACAATATGAAGCACACAAATACCATCACCTAATCACTAATCTGTATGTGTATCACACTTTGTCTCTGTTAGTAAGCCGAATAAATCACTTTGGTAAGAGTACTAAGATCACTTCACTCTCAGCTCATCACTGGTTGTGCCTGGCTAATGGGTCTTGTTTTTCGAAGTAATGGGACTGTTAAGTGTTATCCGTGCTTTGAGTATTTCGTTACTTGTAATATACTGTACACAGATTCGGTCTACGGTGTACACTATGACTCGGTGGACCAAGCAAAAACTTTTTTTTTGGTGAAGCAGACTGCCCACTGCCGCTCCTCGTGTTACAATTTCCTAAAATCAGGAGACAAAATGTCAAAATCATATCCAGCGCGCTCTCTTCTGAACGGAGCAGCCCGAGGACCCTTCTTCACTGTCACGACTCCGGGTCCGCCAGAAGCCTCGCTGTGCCGGCGGCATCAGCCGCAGAGTCAGCCCTTCCACCGTCGTCCTTCTCCGGTTCGAAGAGCTCGAACCGCTCGTCGTCGAAGTCGAAGCCGCTCCGGAACCCAGACCCCTCACGCTCCTCCAGCAGCTCCATCTGCTGCAGCTCGGAGCCGATGAGCGACTGCATCCGCGCGCGGTCCCTGTCCCGGGGATAGCTGCAGTAGAGGAAGGAGTATATGGCGGTGCAGACCGTGAAGGGTATCGCGATGGCCGTGTACAGCGCCTTGGCCAGCGACGCGGCGTTCTCCCGGTCTCTCTCGGGGCTGCTGCCGTCCTTCCCGGCGCCGCCGTCCGCCAGCTTGAACCCGTACACGTGCTGCGACAGGAAGCCCACGGCCGGCGGCGCGAACGATGCCAGGATCGACTCGAACGAGCTGTCCAGCGCGTAGATGCTCGTCCTCGATTTCACCGGCACGATCTCCGCGAAGATCGGGCTGCACGCGAAGCAGAGCGAATATCGATCATTTGCTCTTTCACATCGTATACAGAATGGAATGCGAGCTCTCCGTTCATACCTGTTTGTAGCGGCTGAATTCCAGGAGATGACGAGTCCCATGACGAAGAGGACGAGTACGTGGGCCACGCCGGTAGACGGGTCATCGGGGAGGCCGAGGAGGAGGATGCCGGCCAGAGGCACGCCAGAGCCGGCGCTGATCTGCGACAGGACGATCCTCCCGGCGTTCGGGTACCGGCGGGCGAGTGCGTCGCCCATCTTGCCGCCGAGGAGGCCACCCAGAGACGTCGCGACGGAGAAGACCATCATGAACACGGCCGTGTCACCGTGGCTGAACCCGACGAGCTCCAGCCACATGGCCAGGAACGACATCGCCGACCACGGGAACGAGCCGCTCACTCCCTGCGCCACGAAGATCTGGAACGTCGGGATCTGGATCACGGTCCTGGCCTCCCTCAGCAGCTCCTTGGCATCGTCCCACGCCGACCGTTTCTCGCCGAGCGCCGACGCTTCGCCTGTCCGGAAGTTGGGGTCGACGGCGAAGAACCACACAAGGACGCCGACGACGACGCTGATGGCCGCCACGAGGTGGAACGCGAAGCGCCAGCCAGCGATCCCGAAGATGGTGGTCGGCGCGAGAAGCAGAGCAGAGAAGCCCCCGAGGATGGACCCGATGCTGCTGGTCAGCTGCAGCCACCCGAAGGCCGTGCCGCGGTGCTCGTCGTCGGTGGAGTCGGCGACCAAGGACTGGACCGCCGGTATGACCAGGGCTAGGCCGATGCCGTTCAGGCCTCTCGAGATCGCTACCTTGCAAACCATCGACGTATCTTAGCTCCGGGAGTTTCAAATCGGCGGTTAGCTCCCAAATCAGCTAATGACAATTTGTGAGCTTAAGCTCTCGAGATCTAGACAACGGCCTTAACTAGCCACCAGCTTTCTACTACAGGAGGCGCGAGTTGGCCGGTGTACCCGTGATGTACGAGTGGCCGGGCTCACCTGGAGGAAGGTTTCTGAGACGGCGACGAGGAATGTGGCGGCGGCCCAGAGGAATGCCCCGACGGCGATGACGTGGGCGCGGTTGTGGCGCGACGCGGCGTAGGCGGCCAGCGGGTAGCACGCGGCCTGCACGATGGAGCGGTAGAGGGTGAGCGTGCCGAGGCCCGTGGGCGTGGCGTGCAGGGCGGCGCCGACCTCCCGGTACACCGCCGGCAGAAGCGCCTCGTCGGCGCGCTCCATGATGGACGCCAGGTTCACCAGCACCAGCGTCCGTCGCTCCTCCCAAGACACCGCCGGCCCCATCTCCAAGCTAGGCATGGATCCGCCTCTACGCACTCTCGTCTTCCCGCAGAGTGCTCAGCTCGAACCCGCGATAGCCGCCATCGGTGGCGCCGGCGATCTGGGGAGGTCTTGTGTCTGTCTTCGCGGGTATTTTATATTTCGATAATACGATTTTGTCTGCTGTTTGACTGCAAGCTCATGTTTCTCTGGTTCCAGCCGAATCTGCGACCTATGAATCCCGGGATTTTAGAGCAATTAGAGCGATAGTCGCGCGCGTGTGCCGCGCCGGTAATATCAGCGTTGTACGGGAAAAATAGGGCGCTATTCCGACGCTATATATGTTATACTACCATGCTAATAGCGAGTTATTTTTCAAAATAGCATTTTGCAAAGAATTTAAAAATTGACAGGTATAACATGTATATTAAAGATTTTAATACCTAAAAAATTGTCTGGAGTAATGCATGCATAACCAATTAACCGATTGTGCCCGAATGACAATGACCAAATTCAAAATGACAGACTCCATATTACAAAGATCACTACATAAATCTATAAACAAACTACAAAGTCCAGAATAAAATGTTCTCGTGGGCTGAATCCACAAATGGACTACCACTATTTCCATGTATTTTATAACGACGCTAAAACGTTATGATGTATAGCGTGATTTAGCGTACTAAATACGTGATTAGCACCATAGCGAGCATATTCTGCATAGCGTAACATTTGGCTTCCAAATATGCTATAGTGGCGCTATAACAGCGAAATAGCGCGCTATTTTTTCCATTGTACATCGTGTATGCTAGGAGGATTGTGCTCTGTAACAAACTTTTTACTATGTTTTTGAGAAACATGATAGGTGAGCGTTGTGGTAATGAAATTCGGTTTTGCTAATTCTGGGCTCACTGAAAATTAGCTAAGAGCTCACTCCACTCCTCCACCTTCATATCGGTGCACGGCTTATCTTATCTTCTCGGCCCTTTCTTCCACCTCGCGACGCACGGACGCATAGAAGAGATGAGAGAGGGAAAGGGAGACGGAGATGGAGGGCGCGCGGCGAAGCCCACGACATGTGGCTTATCTTATCTTCTCGGCATTTCTTCCACCTCGCGACTCATTAACACATAGAATAGATGAGAGGGGAGATGGGGGCGCGTGGCGGAGCGTGAGATGGTGACGACGAAGAGAACTAGGAATGTAGCGAGTCAGAGCTGCCGACAACAAGCAAGAAATTTAGAATTGGGATGGTGGAGCGTGCCGACGCAGGAGAAGATACATCATGTCACCTGACTTAGAGGAATGGCCGGGGCAGCACCGAAGCGCAGAAGGAGTAACTCAGGGCATGGTGGGAAAGCGAGGACATAAGTTCGGCCAACGGTTGTTGCGGGGGCGTTGCTCGCCGGAAGAGAAGGCTCGCTGGAGGGAGATAAGAAAGTCAGTGTATTTTTAAGAAAGTAGTGTTTTCTAAAATTCCACCCCTTATGTTCATAATTACTTGTCACAGATTGTCTATACACGCACACGATTTAGTATATAGACAAATCTGTGACAACTAATTTGAGGGATCGGCAAATTTTGTGGAAATAATGTGCTCCCCAATTACAAAGTGACAAGATTTTTTCTACAATAAGCTTAATATAACTTCAAACATACATACGAGACATCTATATATATATATATACCATTTTATTCTTTTCAGAACTTTTTTAAGTATAAAAGTGAAGATTTCAATTAAATTAAATAATAGTCCCCCTATTGCCCGAGCTCCATTAGGAGTTTCCCGTTAACGTTTGTGCTTACTAACGTTAATATATAAATTCCTTCACTAGCCTGTGAGGTGTGAGGCAAACAACGACATATTTTACCTAGGCTGTGAGTTCTTCGGAGCAAATAACACCCTCACAAGAAACTGGCCATACTCCAAGATTGAGTAATCTGGAGAACTAAGGGTTCCAGCCATCCTGAAAACTCCACTGAAACACCGCTTTCAAATAAATATCCAGTTTTCCCTTCTGCTTCACCGTGACGACATGCTGGTTTACCTTACCATCCCAAGCAAATTTGTCACCAAACAGCACAATCTCATGATCAAAGCCACTGCTGAAAGCCGTGAATCTCAAAGGACGAGGATGGTCAACCTTCGCAAAGACTTGTATTACAGCCTCAACACTCCATGAAAGGAACATGTAGTCTAACTCCAGGCTGCAACTGTCACCAGGAACCTGTCCTGTTCGCATTAGATCAAACCGTGACTGGACATAAATCTCGACGTAAGCAGAGAGCAGCTTTTCGTCAGCCGATCCATCTCCGTCCTTCTTTACCCAAAGATCAACTTCCAGTAATGCATGATCCAGTACATGCATCCCTCGACAAGGACTACACAGAGGTAATGTAAATCCTACTCCCTCTGTTTAGAAATATAAGATGTTTTAGGTTTGTGAAGGAGATGTATCTAGACACCTTTTAGTGTGATACATTAGCTTCACTAACCACTAACCTAAAACATCTTATATTCTAAACGGAGGGAGTACAATTTAACAACTCGCCAGAAGTGACCAAAGTAATCCATTTGCAGGTACATTAGTATTTTTTTAATTGACATAATAAGCTCTTAAAATATGCCTGCTCGTGTTTAAATCAAGTATAGGGTGATACTCCTTTGTTTCAAAATATAAAAGTTACATCCATTTATTTACAGATGAAAGCATGTGCTTGTGACATTGATGACACTTTCTCCGGTTGGCCCTCTCATTTATCTAGTCAACCACTTCAATGTTTACGACCAAACATTCACGTTTGAGTAATTACATTCTCAGTCACTAAACACTGCTCAAGTGTGTCAAATAGAGCACTGATATCCTAGTTTGTATATTCAGATTACTGTCCTCCTAGTATTGCACATTTAGGTCAAATTAAGCATAAGCACCATGCCACATCGAATGAGTGAGTCAACGTGATATTTGCAACCCTTGATATGTATTAACTTCGTCTTAGTTCTTATGTACCTAATCCAAATAGGAACAAGCAGGTGACTAGGATATCTTCCACATAAACCATGGACTACTAAGATACCATACACTGCAATTCCACTCCCAACCGTGGCGGATTGTGGTGTCTCCAACGATCCAAAATGCGGCGTGTCGTTTACAACCATGTGCACTGTGGCCTGTTGTTTGTTTGGTGTAGGAAAACAAGAAACCAAATGCGTCATGGATACAGCATGGTTGCAGGAACTCGAGCGACTATTTTTCGAACATGTTTGATCGTAAACCAATTCAGACATGTTAGCATGTGTACGTGAGCCCAAAATGAGTCAAACAAATGATCATGTGTATGTGTATGCCAGTCTTATTGTTAGGAGCACCTAACTAGGCACAACTGTAATGTACCTCCTTAGTACAAAGAAACTGCAGCTGTTGCAAGGAGTTGAGGTTGATGTGGCTGCTGCTCCCGGCTTGCCACAAGGAGCAGATGGGAGAGAGGATGGAGTGGAGCTGAGAGGGAGGACGAGTGGTATTGGGCATGTGCATCCACACTTGTCGAGAAGATTTATACATTTCAACATGTGGCTGGCGCAGTGTTTGTTTGAGGCATGTGGATGGAAACAGGTAAGAGCTGAGAGAAGCAAGAACGAACCGCTGAGCAGCTACTGATATGGGATCGAGAAGATAATTGCATCAAATAAGAAGGGTGTGGCTTGCGGTGTTGTGCTATTGTTGCACTGCAGCAGAGGAGCTAGTTAAATGGATGCTTGGATGTCATGTTGAAGACAGAGGAGAAGAGAGAGTTGAGTCTGCTGTTAGGTGAGCTCTAAAAAAGGGGAAGAATGGTGGTCCTATACAAAGGTGGGTTGGTGGTAAAGAAGGTGAAACACAAAGTAAGACATGTTTGAGGGGAAGATGGAAGAGGCAAAGTGAGGCAAAGCTGCAGGAGCATGGTAATGACTGCTAAATGACCAATGGAGCGAGACTGGTTACTGGTAGCAATTAGCAGGAGATGGAGGAAAATGTTCTCGTGTGTCTTGCTGCATCAGTAAGCTAAATGATGGTAGTAGTCGATGTAGAGAGACTGCTAGCAAGAGCTGGGTTGACATGAAGATCATCAGACAGTGTGCTGGTAAGCTTAATGATGGTACTGACCGTAGTGAGAATCATGAAATAATAGCAAGATGGCCTTGGTTCTTAAGACTAGTCATAGTGGAAGTAACTAAGATAGTAACATGCAATGTCAACTAACAATTTGATGACATAGCATGCTATAATATAGAGGTAGATGTGATAACTAACTATGTTACCATAACATCACACTTTTCAAAAAGAAATGAGTCTACAAGCTAATTAATATAGTCACCTATGAAACTACCTAATTGTTACCATGCACTATGAAGGTGGTAACTTAGACTAGTGTCATAGTCTAAGTTACTTTGCACTATGACTAGTCTAAGTCTTAAAGCATCTCCACTCGCCTACCCAGGAGGCCGATCCGGACGCCGAATTTCGGTCCGGACGCCGAAAATTGGCCCAGTCGCGTACCCAAGGACCTATTTTCGGCTAGATTTGGGCCAATTTTGGTCCGGACTACCCAGGCCGAACCCAGGTTTCCAGGTACGCCCTGGGACGCCGGACTCAGCGAATTCGGCGAAAAAACCCGAAACGGCACGTGGACCCGCCGAGTCAGTGACGGAAGTCGAGTCGTCGTCATCCTCGGAACCACGCGGTGACCGCCGGACATTAACTGCCCTTCGCGTCGGCCACACGTCACCGACTTACGGCGGCACCGTCACCGCCTCGGCTCCCGCGACGGGCCAGCGGGCACTAACTTTCCGCCGTTTCCCCTTTTCCCGCCCTCGCCGCTACACCCCTCCCGCCCTCGCCGCCCACCTCAGCCTTTATAAGCCGTACCCCTCGCCGGAGATCTTCACACTCTCTCACAGCTCCCCCACCCACAAACCCAAACTCCGACGAACCCTCCCTCTCTCACCTTGCCCCTTCCCAGCCATGGCCGAACGCTACCCCGGCGACGGCGTTGCGGTGAACGGCTTCGGCCGGCGCACCCTCCAGGCCTGGGAGGCGCGCATGTTGTACGACGTCGGCTATATGGCGCCGCCGAACACGCGGATGCCTCCGGAGTGGAAGCTGAGCGCCGACGGCATCCCTATCCCGCCGGCGCCGACGCCGGACAAGCTGTCGTACGATGTGCAAGAGTACATCGGTGGCATGGACAACCCCGCCGAAGCCAAGAGCGCCGACAACCTCCTGTACTGGGAGCATTTCTTCGCGGACCGGCGCGAACAGGAGCTCGCCCACCACGAGGGGCCGCCGAACGAGTCGCCGCCAAAGCACAACAACTCAGCGGGTCGCCGGCATTGGTGGAGCGCGCCAGGCCGGACTCTCGCGGCGATGATGGAGCACATCAACCGCGGGAACACACCGCGGCTCGGCTTTCCGCGCACACCGACGCCGGCGGCCAGGTCGGGTCGGCGGCCTCCGGCGAACTGGGCGCCGAGGAGGATGGCGAGCATGAGCTCGTCCTTCTTCGTGTCGGCATCCCACTCCTCCGGCTCGGCGCCGCTTCGCAAGCTGACGACAGTCAAGCGCGAAGCGGTCTCACCTGTGCGCTCACCGCCGCGAACGCGCTCGCGCGGCATTGTCATCGGCGAGCCGCGGACAACGGCGCCGCCAACCAGCCAGCTGCGTCTACGCCGCCCCAAGACAGAAGGCTCGACGCCGGCCAAAGACGCCGCCTTGAAGATGGCGCTGGAGCAGTCTCTCCGCGACACGGCGCCGCAGACGCTGCCGCCGCCGGTCGAGCTCTCCTCGCCGGATATCCTGGAATGGTACAGGAAGGACTAGGAGAAAATAGAGCGGCAGCGCATCCTCGGCCTGCAGCAGCAGGCCGAGCTGCAGGCCGAGGAGCAGGCCGCCCGGCGTCGGGCGTTGTCTAGGCGTGAGCTCGCCTACCAGGACGTAGGCCCGTCCTACCAGCCCTGGAGGTACGACGACCCAGGTCAGGGGAGCTCCCGCCAGAACTAGCCGCCAAGCGACGACGACGACGGCGGCGAGGATGACGGCCGCGCCGACCCCGGCTACACGGCGTTCTACAACAACTTCGGCATGTAGGACGGCGAAGGCACCGGCAGAGGCCATGGCGGCGGTCTTTTTTAAGTTTATTATGTACTATTTTAGTTTAAATTTGATGTAATCCACCTATATTCGCCCAACTTAATGAATTTTAGCCGAACTTGGAAACTCGGCCTGGATACGCGAGTGGGAAAATGAGCGTATCAGAGGCCGAAAACTAATTCCGTCCGGCCGAAAAACGGACCAATTTTTAGCCTGGGTTCGGCCAACGAGTGGAGATGCTTTTAACCCATGCCCATCTCGAGGGGAGTGTTGATAGTATCAGTGTCCAATAAAGGCAGCAGTTGGGTCCTAATGGAATAGTTTATTGGTGCTTCTTTTTACAAAAAGTGTAGTTTTTGGATGCCTATGTACGATTCCTGTTGTGAGCCCACCCCAGTTTGAGTATTATACATAAGAGTCTTGGGTTCCCAAAGGATCGATGCATCCCAAAAAAATTTCCCCAAATTCTAAAGCAAGTATTTAAGTTGAAAAGAAGAAATACTATAGTCTAAGGGGATGTGGTCATGGATGCAGAGTGACCCACTTAATTTAGCCCAGATGTGCAAATTAAGAGCACGGAGACCTATTTGAGACACTTGAACAAGTCCAATGATCCAAAGCTCAATTACTATTCACATACATTATCTTTTATCCCAAAAGACTACACTAGGTAGGAACCTCAGGAGCATATCGCCCTACCATCCGATTATATTTATGACCTTCTCAATGCCTATAGATAACCAAAATCTGTCTCATTAAAAACAAATAGAGAAAGCATATTAATATGATGACACCAGTCTTGCATGTTTTATTTATGTTATCATATAACATACTCCCTCCGTCCAAGAATAGATGTCTTAAGTTTTTCAAATTTTGGATGAATCTATATACTAAATAGTGTCTATATTCATCCAAATTTTGACAAATTTGAGACATCTATTTTGGGACGGAGGGAGTGCTAGAATCTGATGGTATGTCATCTGATCATAGGATGTTAGAACATGCATCTTATAATGGGTTGATCCTTAAAAATGGAGGACTAAATGCATCTAACCTGTTACAGAGCATGACTTTAATGTATACAAGCAAATAAGAAGGTAACTGACATAAAACTGGTATGGATGTGCATCATTGTTCAGGAATCAACCATTATTAAAACCACGCCTTAATTACCTGCTCAATCGTGACAGCAGCATCTCTGGGACGATTAAAAACAAGATTCCGCAGCGGTTCCAAATCATCTCTAACAGCAAATATTCCATAAACATTAATGGGATAGGATTCATAGTTTGCAAAACGCAAAGAGAACACCTGTAGCATGACTTTTGGCCTGCAATACCCAAGAACTGATGAAGCTGCAAATATAGAGAACAAGAAAGTAAGTTGCTGAATGTATATGAAAATAGCACAACTGCAGATTACTAAAGAGTCAATGGCCCTTACTCGTGGAAGTAACATGGGTCATGTATTCACGGTGGTAGCAGAAGCGGCTTTCAATGCATTGACATGTTACCTCAGGGAGTACTTTCAAAGGATGAGTAGGAAGACAAGCATTCTTATCACCCTGGGCTAGAATCTCCTTGCGCAGGTTCAAGCAGTCATCAAACTGCCTTGTGAAACTGTCAAACCATATGTCCACTATTTTATCCACTTCTTCCTTGGAGTAGTTTTTACCTAAAGAATCAATGTAGCATATATCAACAGTTAATTACTTTTAGTTATCTGGTGGTAGAAAGGCCACTTTTTCAAAAGGAACAATTAGTAACCTGGGCAATTTGTCTCGCTGTCCTTGCCTCTCAATTGGGCATCGTATTCATCGCTATCCTCCTCATCACCGTAACATTCCTCGCCATCACTGTCATCGTCTATCAAATTCTCACCGATATCATCCACGTCATCACTGTCCTTGTCTATCGATTGTGCATCGTATTCGTTGATATCCTCATTGCCATCGCTAACCTTCTGTGTGCTCACAATCTCAGAAGTGTGACAGTAAAGCTGGTCTGAATCTGCGCAATTGCAACAAATAATGATCAATAATGCCTGGTTGAGTTGGCGCAAAGGAGGTACTAAGATTAATGGAACACTGAGTAGAGGTGCACAGATAAATGCACCTGGGAACACGAGCGCTTGATGATCATGGGGTTCTACATTCTTGATCGCGGGGTCGCCTAGGTCTGCCGGCGAATCCGTGCAAGCGTTGGGGTAGCCGTCGCCGCGAGTAGCATCGTGGTTGACCTCGATTTCCCCTGATCCACTCGAGAGCTGCTCTTCCGTTGGAGGAGCTGCCATAGCCACGCGAGGGTTTGCTCCGAGGAGGCGGCGGGTTGGGTACATCAGAGCTAGGGATTGGGGAATGGGGATATGGTTCAACTTTTTGGAGTGGGGCCTGGGTGTTCCGTTTGAAAGGGGGAGGGCTGGAGAGGAGAATGGGGAGGGAGCAAGGGGCTACCGCTGGCGGTTTCTGCATAGCCGCATAGGCCCGAACGCGCCTCCCGAGAGCATTTCTAGCGGTACCCCCAAATCGTAAGAGTTAAATACACTAACAATTTCTATACTGGTTAGGCTAAATTGATTTAGTCCTCGTACTTGGAATTTACTGAATTTTACATGTATACTTATAAATTAGGCTTGATTTAGTCCTAATCTATGTTTGGCATCAAAATTGTGCTAATTCGGACGCCACGTGGACCAGAATCTTGCAGGAACACCCTCCCGCATCTAGAATGTTTTTTCACTGCCAGATATTTGGACGTACCTCTTCCTCATCAGCTTCATTATGCAGAGTGTCCCACGTTGTCGCATATCCTTTCAGCCAAGAGAGTTCTGTTTGAGGAAGGACAAAAGGAAGGTCTCGACGGTGGTGGAGGCAACGAGCAGTGACAGAGGCGACGATCGCTAGACCAGAAGATGGAGCGACATATTTACAACAAGAGGTTAACTAATGGTATCGGGGTAACATGCGTGGGGCTAACTGCAAATTTCTAGTCCATCTTAACTCCGGCAAGTGGGATACGCCTCTATGTGGCATCCGAGTCAGCGCAATTTAGACGTGAAATGTTGATTAGGACTAAATCAAGCCCAATTCATAGGTACATGAACAAAATTTAGCAAATTCCGAGTATAAGGACTAAATCGAGCCAGCCTAACAAGTACAGGGATTGGTAGCGTATTTAACTCAAACTATAAAATAACTACCGTTTTTCAGTTTTCACTAAAAATGACGTATATTAGAGCCGAATAGGTAAAAATCGTAAAAAAATTTAAAGGGCTCCAAAAAAACTCTCATGCCGAATAGGTAATTCTCAGTCTACGAACCCCAAAACGAGCGCACCCTGAGCGAAATTTCACCAACCGGCACCGGAACGGCACTAAAGCCACCAAAATCTAGGGAAATTCTACCACCATGCATTGATTTTGCTCAATTTTTTTCCCAATATCTAACGAATAGCCTCATTAGGACTGATTTTAGACAGATTTAGAACCGATTAACTCTATTAGCATGCGTATCTCCCATGGCGGCACTGCGTTCGTGCACGCCAAAGCTCCTGGCCTGAGCTCGGTCGCCCCGCGGGGGAGTGGGCACCGTGAGGTGTGAGAAGGGGGTGAGGTGGGAGCTGACGAGGATGGGGAGGCTGTTGTAGACGAGCTGCAATTCCGCCTTTGCGAAGAAGCCCAGGAGGCGGTCGAGCGGGCCAACGCTGCCCGAGCGGGCTAGGAGGGGCAGGGCGGAGGTCCAAGCGGGACGACGGCGGGCCAGGAGGGGTCTAGGCGGGCGACACGGTATGCTGCCGACGCGCCGTCGACAGGAAGAAGATGAACGAGGCAGGGAAAAAAGCAATGGACCGAATATTCGCTTTTACAGTTTCTTTTTATGATATCTGTTCTGCGCCGGCACAAATCGGAACAGAAAACACATTTTCAGTGTCCTGTACGTATAAATTTACGGTTCTGGTTTTAAGGGCACTGCTAGAGATGCTCTAACCCTAGCGTCGTGCGCCACAAACAGCCAAGGAGAGGGCCGCGGAGGGGAGTGAGGAAGGGAGGAGACGAGGAGGGACCTCCGCTGGCAGTTGCTGCAGAAGCGGCATGGCGACGCACAACAGCATCGCATGCGGTTGCGATCGGGACTTTTTTTTTGAGAAATTCGATCGGGATAGCTTGCTGATTGAAACCTGGGCACGGAAAGCCTGGCCTGGCCCCCAAAAAGCCTCACGGGGCGGGCTTTATTTGGCTTGTGGGCCAGGCCTTGGACTGCGAACTGCGGCCCGGTGTGCACTTATGGCCGGGCTCGGGCCTGCAGAATGGCCAAATTAGGGAAGGCCCAGCCTAACGACCCGGTGATTTTCTGCTGGTTCGGACCTGGTATGGGACTGAATTTTTGGCTCGATAGTTGGGCTAGGTCGGGCTTGGGTCTAGGATTTGATTGTCGGGATTTTTTAGCCTGGTCCGAAGTTTGAAAAATGCCCAACTATAGTTTGTCACATGACCGTAGCATCTTGCGATTACAGCCACAACTACGGACGCAACTTAGGACGTGATTGATTGGCTGCACCTATTTTTGCACTCCTGGGGACAGACGTTGGGCTGGCCACGTAGAAAGGGCCAAGTCACATTCTTCATTTTGTTTGGTTGCCCGCATAGAAATTGTCTGTATTTTTTGACAATTTTAATCCCTTTGTTTGATTCGCTGCACGCGTTGTTTTCAGCTGGGCTCATGAAAATAGAAGACGTTTAGTTGCATCCATGAGTCTACATGTGCTAGCCTCGTTCATACTTTGGTGAGGTAACCATTACATCTGATCATACAGAAAATCAAGAGAGAGGGGTAAGAATAGGAGGAGCTTCGATGACGATGAAATCTCTCAAAACTTATCAGCCATTTCTACAGCTTTAAGTCATAGGTTGAACAACCATAACTTCAATAGCGATGGTTTCAACATCCAGACACAACTTCAATAGTCATAGGTTGGACTTCAACAACCATAGGTTCAAGAACCATAGCTTGATTAGTCATAGCGTTGTCTGTCAAAAAATTGTTGAGCTCCTTCTCAACGCCCTCTAAAGTTGCATAGCCTCTCTGACTGTTACTAAAAAGCATTGACTCGATCTTGGCAAATCCTGCAAGAACCATAGACTCCTGGATGCCCCCCTCTTTACACAATGTACCACTAACACGAAATAGAAATAACAAGTACATAATAGATCATAAACTAAGGGGAGCATGCATGATCATTAGCCAACAGGGCATCTCAAAGGTGGACTGGAAGGGCAACCACTTCATGGTATTCTTCATCTACACATTGCGAGCATCCTGAGCATCGTGCTCCTGTTGGAGATATGCCCAAGAGGTAGTAATAAAGTGGTTATTATTATATCTTTATATTTATGATAAATGTTTATATCCCATGCTATAATTGTATTAATAAGAAACTTTAATACTTGTGTGTTTTGTAAACATAAAAGAGTCCATAGTAAGTGAAAGGGCATTTATTGTCATAATCACTTTTGGTGTTCGTTAACAACAAGTAGATCATTTTACAGTTTGTTATTGTCCACAAGTTGGTATTATCATAGATAAACATCACACACTCTTGGGAAAAGACCACATACATTTGCCACTGTTCTGGAAACTCCAGACCGGAGTCTTCGGTCTGCCAAGACCGGAGTCTCCGGTGTGGTCCGAGTTTCCGGTTCTGGCTCCGGTGGTGCCTCCTAGGACATGGCTAGGACATTCTGACTAGGGGTCCGGAGGCTGCACCGGAGGTTACTCCGGAGTCTCCGGATTTGGTAAGTCCGGAATCTCCGGTGTTGGAAGGCCGGAGTCTCCGGTGTTGCTGGTGAAGAACTGGTCTGGGTCAGTCAGAAGGGCAGTCCGGAGACTGGTCCGGAGATTGGCCGGAGTCTCCGGTGTAGACCGGAGTCTCCGGTCGCCAGACCAGAGTCTCCGGTCTGACTTTTCTACAACGGTCAAAAAACGGTTCGTGGAGGGGGCTGTCTATAAATAGGGACCCTTATCTCCTTCCTCCAGTTGCTCGAGCTGCTCAAGAACACCAACCCCATTAGAGCCACCAAATCCACAAGATCTCTTCATCCAACCATCCAAAGTCATTGATCTTTGGAGAATCGAAGGAGGAGGCCTTGATTTACATCTTCACCAAGAGAGATCTTCATTTCCCCCTCATTCACTTGAGGGCCCCCAAGCTCTAGTGTTTCTTTGGAAACCCTAACTTTGATTTGGTTCTTAAAAGCTTGTCTTTGATTTGTCTTGACAGCTTGCTTGTATTTGGGAGCCTCCAATTCAGTTGTGGATGTGTGCCCCGAACGTGTTGTAAAGGTGTCGGCTTCCACCTCGAAGGTTGTCGATATAGTGGAAGGTGAATCGAGCCCGTTGGGGTGAGGTTCATCGGAGAACAAGGGAGGCCTCTCGTGGCGTTGGTGGTTTGAAACCACCCCCTCTCCAAACGTAGACGTACTTCCCTTCAAAAGGAAGGAACTACGGGAAACAAATCCTTGTGTCTCCGTGTCCACTCCCTTGGTTACTTCTATCCTTTACCGCACTTTACTTACTTGTTCTTGCTTAGTGTTGTGTTAGTTTATGCTTGTGTGACATATAGGTAAATTCACCATAGTTTCATATTCTAGAGAATTTACCTTTCTTGTCAAACTCTAATTTGAAAAAGATTAAAATTTGAAGTAGCACCTATTCACCCCCCCCCTCTAGGTGCCCATACGATCCTTTCAGTAAGCCTCTTGTTAAGCTAGCTTGTTGATTAATAGATGATCATGGTTTCCTGATCATGGACATTGGATGTTATTAATAACAAGTTCATATCATTAGGACAATGATGTGATGGGCACACACCCGTAGTAAGCATATCATAAGATCAAGTTATTAAGTTCATTTAGCTACAAGCTTTTGTTGGGACACGTAGAGATAAAATAAACTTTTCCTCTAACGTGATGATCCCAAGATCTAGCTGAGGTAGAAGGCCACAAAGATTACCACTAGACGCGCGTGATGGCATACAATATTGACATGGGAGCGCTTCGTTGGAAACCCCAAGAGCAAGGTGTAAACAGCACATCAGCAAGTATTCCTTCAGTAAGAAACCGAGGTTATCGAACCAGTAGGAGGAAGAAAACGTCGCAAAGGTGTTACAAGCAACGTGGAAACCTACACAACACAAACTTAAGACTTTGCCCCAATGATCAGTGAGGTTGTCAAGCTCACCGGTTTGCTGTAACAAAGGATTAACTGTATAGTGTGGAAGGTGATGATGGTTTGCAGCAAGTAAACAGTAACAATGGAAGATATATCAATGGTAAAGATTGGACTAGGGTCCATAGTTCACTAGAGGTGCTCTCCTTAGATAAACAAACATGGCATGCAGGGTAAAAAAATTACAGCAGGTAATTGACAGGACTGGGCAAGGCATAACAATGCAATACTAGACAAAAAGATCCTATGAGATTCGATTGGGCAATACAACAATATACATAGACCGCCATCCAACTGTATCTATGACTAGAAGTCCACCTTCAGGTTATCATCCGAACCCCCTCCAGTATTAACTTGCAAGCAAAAGACAACTGCTTTAAGCAAAGTGTGTAAGGTAAACAATCCACTTGTTCCATGAACAAGAGACCATTGTTTTCTCCCTAGTGGCAACAACACATCTACAACCGTAGAGATTTCTGTCACTTTCCTTGATTAAGTAGAGGCATGAACCCACTATCGAGCATAAATACCCCCTCTTAGAGTCACTAGCAACTACTTGGCCAAGATAGCTACTAACAACGGAGAGCATGCAAGATCACAAACAAAACAGACATGATAGAATCAAATAGACAAAACCATTAATCAATCTGACATAGTAATCTCAATATCCATAGGATCCCCACAAACACAACATGCATGATTACAAATAGATGAGATCTCAATCATGAACGGAGCTCACAAGATCTAGACATGAAAGCTCAAGGAAGGAGATACAACCATCTAGCTACTACATGGACCCGTAGTCCAAGGTGGAACTACTCACGTTTCATACAAGAGGCTGGCATGATGAATAAGAAGGCCTCTGGGATGATCTCCCCTCCGGCAGGGTGCTGGTAAGAGCTTCAGATCCCCCTGATCTAGGGACGATGGTGGTGGCGGCTACGTACGGTTTCGTGGAATATTGATCGGGTTGCTTAGGGTTTAGGCATCGGAGGGACTTTATAGGCGAAGAGGCAAGGCAGGGGTCCACCAGGGCGGCTGCACCCCCAGGCGTGGCTAGCCCTAGCTCGCGTCGCCGGGGGGTGTGGCCCCCTGGTGAGCCTCCTCCGTCTCGTATTCTGGCTTCGTGTTGCCCACGGTAAAATATTGACTTTGGCTTTTGTCCCGTCCAATTCCGAGAATATTGATTTTCTGACTTTCTGAAACCAAAAATAGAAGAAAACAGGCAACTGGCACTATGGCAACTTTTTAATAGGTTAGTTCCAAAAAACATATATAAACACCTCAAAGTGTAGACAAAGCAAAGAAAAGTAGATACTAAATAAGCATGGAACATCAAAAATTATAGATACGTTTCCGACGTATCAAGCATCCCCAAGCTTAACTCCTGCTCATCCTCGAGTAGGTAAGTGATAAAAGAATAATTTTTGAGGTGACATGCACCATCAAAACCAAGATCAAACCATTTGCAAGCATTGAAAGGTGGGATCAAAGAACTCTAAACATGTGCATGAAAGATGGAGTTCTAATAGTAAGACAAAGTAACTATGCATGCAACATGAAAGGCTACAAACAAAGATCATGAATAACATGCATTGAAAAACGTTAGTTTGTTTCACATACAGAAAACATGGCATAGTGGCATTCAGCTTGTCCCTCATAGAGTAGAAAATAGATGCATATGACACCTTCAAAGTTTATAAGAGTGACTAGATACAAATAGCACAAGAACAAGTAATATCACAATATGCATCAAGCAATAAGTTTTGGAACACTGCACATGGAACTAAGAATGGCAACTATGCTCTCTTAATGGTGCCTAAAGGTATAAGGTGGGGACTCAATATAATGGTGGAAGAAAGGCCCTTCATAAAGGGAAGCAGGGATTTCAAGTTTCAAAAAGAGCTTCCAAAAATTATGGTACTTGTTAGCTTTCAGCTCTCATTGCCCCTATCATA
Organism: Avena sativa; assembly: GCA_916181665.1. Classification (NCBI taxonomy): domain Eukaryota; kingdom Viridiplantae; phylum Streptophyta; class Magnoliopsida; order Poales; family Poaceae; genus Avena; species Avena sativa. The sequence goes on along the minus strand of OV702297.1, from coordinate 363,507,113 downwards.
AGCATCTTGAAGTGATTAAGGTTAAAGTGAACAAAGTATGGAATATATGCTTGACAAAGTATAAGTTGGCAATCTCATGTCCCTTGAATACGAGGGCCGCACCTCATGCTACTCAACTTCAGTCACCTATAAGTTCTTGTCATAGTAAGTACATGTGTATCATAGAGAACCGCCAACGGGGTACCCCTTGCACATGGTACATGAGCTATCCCATAACCAAAATGACAAGGCAAGCAGACAATGAGCATATGAGCGATCTTTTTATTTACTATTTGCATAAAATTTTATTGAGGATGATTCACAAAATGCTCATTATGGTGATGCTGCAAGTTTCCACCATGATTAGGCATGGCTTAAGCTAGCAGCCCAGGCGTTTCTCTAACAAAAAATACATAACTCCATGGACTTACAAGCTCCCTCTTTATTTCACACCGGTGACATTCATAGACAAAAGAGCATGATATCAACTGTACAAAGTACAAGTGCAATGTTGAAAACGTTCCCCATGACAACATGGTTCTGCTAATTCCAATGTATAAGTGCAAGCATATACAACATAGATGACACAATGGTTCAAGATTATTAGGGGCAAGGAATATAAAGTGTGCCATCAAGTTCCTGAGAGCTTTAATCACTAAGTTTTCACATAACAAAATACTTTTTAATTGGAAGATAGCTGAAAAATAATATACTTGGAATGGTGTAACACACCATGCATATGAATTTATAGTGGACACTTTGGAATAACTTGGTTTATTGGGAGTTGGAAGCATGAGTAGAGCTTACTCATACAAGTGGAGGCTAGCAAAAGACTAGGAGCAACCAACTAAGAGAGCAATAATGGCCATAATCATGCAGAGCGATAAAACATTACTAATCAAATCGTAGAGTGGTACTACAAGTCAAGGACTAAATGATCATAGAGGCTATGGTGACTTGTTCATAGTCATAACATGGTGTGAGCATGTGCCAAGTCAACTCAAACAAAGCATCAAAGGAGAATACCAAAATACTGTGCTTTTTTGTATGCTAAAACAACAATGATTCTTTCAAGGCACACTAAGCAATCCTAATTTTTTGGAACAAGTCATGCTACAGCAATAATCACTAAGCATAAGGTCAAAACAACACCTAGCATAACATGCTAAAGTCTAAGTCATAGTCAAAGCAAGCTCCTCTTGCACTTTCAAGCAAGAACTTTCTACTCCTTTCCAACACCAATCAACTTATTTGAAACAACACAGCAAGAACAGGGGTCCAAACTACTTTATTCAAGAAAAATAAGCAAAGCAAACGAAAACTAAGACACTCCAAGAACAACACAACAGTGCATAAAACAATAAAAATGAAGTGTCTAGAAAGACCTGAGCTTTTTATTAATGAAGAAGGGGATGCCTTGGGCATCCCCAAGCTTTCACGCTTGTACCTCTTGGATATTTCTTGGGGTGACACCGGGGGGCATCCCCAAGCTTGATCTTTTGTCCATTCTTCATCTCATTACATCATTCTCTCTCTACACCTGAATTTTTTCCTTCATACAAAACTTCACACAATCTTCATTAGCAACATTAGTGTATTTAAAAGATAATAGACCCTTGGGTTTAGCTTTAGAACATCAAAACATTCACTAAAAACACAATCTACTGAAGCAACTTCCTTTAAAAATCTCAATTCCCCAAAAGAGAACTCAAAAAGAAATTGATAAGAAGCAAATGCAAAATTTGGCAGAAATCTGTCAAAACAGGCCAGAAGGTAGAAACCGATTTTTTTTAAGACTGTCTGTTGCTCAAATCAAAAGGTGTTGAACTAAATAAAGTTATCTAACGTACTAGGGGATTTATTCGTAAATTTTAAGCTCAATCCGACTTACAGAGACTCCTCACGAATTTTTATGGTGGAGCACAGAAATCTGTTTTGGGACAGCAACTCCCCAAATCTTACTTCCCTCTCATTAGAGGTCATTCTTGGCACAAAAAAGCAAACAAAAAAAGGATAAAGAGATGTTATTACTGAAGTAATAACTTCCAAAACTCAAGGAAACTCTTGGGTTATCTCCCAACAAGTACTTTTCTTTAACACCTTTAAGTTAGGCACAAGAAGCAAGAAATCAAGTATTTTCAAATGAGGAATTAAGATCAATACTTGCAAAGTCTTCAACTATGAGAGGTATCTCATCCAAATGAGTCTTGGAGGATCCCTTCTCATCTCTCTTTGGTTTACTACTTTCATCAAAAGGATTTTCAGGAACAATCCAATCAAAATTCTTTTCAAAGGCTTCATGCATTTCAACAAGCTTAAAGGGTATGGGTATCTTGAATTCCTATCTAGGTTTGGTTTTATCTGAAGTACCCACAACATCTACACATAAGCCTAGCATATTGAAATTCTCAAAGACCTTTTTGGCTTCCTTAGAAACTTCATGGAACTTTTTTAGTAAAGTTTCAAGAATAAATTCTCTCTTTTCAACATTCTTTTCTTCTTTTAGTTTTAGGAACAAAATTTGCATCATGGGGTTTGATACGTCGGAAACATATCTGTAATTTTTTATGTTCCATGCTTGTTTAGTATCTACTTTGCTTTGTCCTTCTTTGAGGTGTTTTTATATCTTTTCTGGAACTAACCTATTAACAAGTTGCCACAGTGCCAGTTGCCTGTTTTCTTCTGTTTTTGGTTCCAGAAAGGCAGAAAATCAATATTCTTGGAATTAGACGGGACAAAAGCCAAAGTCAATAACTTTCCGTGGGGGACATGAATCCAGAAGACGAGACGGAGAGGCGCTAGAGGGTGGCCAGACCCCCCTAAGCGCGGCCAAGCCTGGCCCGCGCCTGGGGAGGGTGTAGGCCCTCTGGCTGCCTCCCAGCCTCGCCCCTTCGCCTATAATAAGCCCCCGATGTAGAAACCTTAAAGACCCGACCAATATTCCACGAAAACTTCTGTAGCCACCTGTCAACACCCGGACTTTTAATCCCAGATGCCTGTTATGCCATACATCGCAATCCCAGGATTACCATTTTTGCAAGACATAACATAATTGGATACCACAGTACATCATCCATTACAAACCTTACATAAGGTCTTACACAAATAGGGATCTCATGATCCAGTTCTTAATACAACTTCAAGCAGCAGAATACGTAATAATAACGATAGCGTAGGCGAAGCTCCATCTTCGGGGTCACAGGCAATGCTGACGATGGGAGATGATCCTAGTTGTCGTAACCTTCCTGGGGTCCATCATTTAGGTACTCCTCTTCATAGTCTGGCCACGGGAATAGCCAGGGACAAAGCCATGAGTACTCTTTAAGTACTCGCAAACTAATACTAACAAGTGAAGAGGTTTTTGTAATAGGACACTAAGCTCTAGGGTTATTTTGCAAAAAGCCAGATTTAACTCTACTAAGTTTAGAAGCAACAAATGCTAGTTGAAGTTTTATAACACTTAAGTGGGAACTTGTATTTCATATCACAACCCTGTTGTGGTCAAGTCAAAGTCTCAATTCATTTCACAAGTTCTTTGAAAATATCTGACGGGGGAACAGTATGGCCACTCCAACTGTCCATAACTGCGGACGCAGCTATTCGAATAGTTTGACACTCTGCAGAGATTGTACACTTTCACCACAATATTCGATACATCCGTCAGGAACAAATCTTGAATTTACCATAATCATTATGCGGATAATCAATTCTAACCTTTCAATTACATGCCCTGGTATCAGCACCTCTCCTGTGAGTTTGGCCTCCCAACCATGACCAACTGTCATCTTGGGTACTGCACAGGTGGACAATCTTCACAAGGTAGCCTCAGCTCAGACCTTGGCCGTGAGGGAACTAATACTAAGGTATATAAGTTTCCAGTCAAGCCCTACCCAATCTTCGGGTATTGTGGTTGTACGATAAAATTGGAATGGTATCGCATCCAGACAACCATCAGTTTTATAAAGGGCTAAGGCTCATGCCTCAACATTTTCATCACCAAAATCATCAGGTGTTCTGAAACACATGTCAAAACATCTCAGTAGAATGATCCATCATTCTAAGGTTTTCATAACCATTTTCACCAAGTATTCCCATCTAATGTTGATCAAGTTTTATGCTTAGCACTAGCATCTACAAGTGGGGGTAAGCACTAATGGGGGATAGTGAACTAGTGGAGTTTCCACTAAATTCAATCTTATGCCTTAGGATGACATCAAGATTTTCTAGCTTAGGCCAAATTTTGTGCTCTTTATGCAACCTTCAATATATCTTTCTAGAATCTACAAGTCACTTAAGTCAACTCTAAGTTAAAGCTTTGATAAAGAAATAAAGTAGAGGGCTTCCAAATAAAACTAGGATTGGTTTATCAAGTGGATATGATCACATATGCTTAAGGCATATAGTTGACATAGTAGCAAGTAAGTATTAGCTTGCCCAATTGCAAGTATAAGCCTGCACATTCAGCTAGTAGTATTAGGCTTGCAAGGTTAACTTGTATAGTAAGGCTTGCTAAAGTAGAGTATCTTGCAAGTGTTAGCTTGCATCAGTATCAGTATAAGCTTGCTAAATTTCAAGTGTTAACTTGCAAGGTTAATATCTTGCCTTGAGCAGAGTAGTGGTTGAAGTTCTCCTCGGCTTCTTCTTCGTAGTATCCTCCTTCCTCCTCGTATCCTTGGTCGGTACTAGCGTCTATGAATAAATACGAGGTACCCAATCACCAAACAATACTTAACTACTTGCATTCATCACACACAAGGGTCCTATAGATGATCTAGCATCATCACTAACATTACAAGATTAAAGCTTGGTTTAATTCCTTTTATTTTTAGAAAAGTAATTTCTACTCATTGAAAAACTACTTAAGATTTAATATTCTCCAAACAAAACATGGGATCATGTTGACACATGTCATAACCACATAGTTTAGTCCATGGGAATGTGATTTAAAGTGGTGTCACAATTTAATAAGGTTTTTCTATTTTATTTCAATTAATTAAAGTGGCTAGAAATGCCTATGTGGCATTCTTTTATTACTTGGTCATTATTTCTGTAAGTAAACCTATATATTTTTATATATTCTGAAAGGTATGGTTAAATGTGATTTTTGAGAGTTGGAATCAACTCAAAAGCTATTATGGTTTAAATTTGAAAAATGTTTGAATGCATAAAAGTTTCTGCCTTGTTATTTTTACCATGGATGATCTACAGATCCAAATGACTTGAATCCAACGGGTTTGGATTCAGCATTCCCAGACCTTTCTAACAAAATTGGTTTCATTCAATTTGGTTCACTGAATCGACCTAGGTTGATTTTTGAAACTGGGTACAGAAGTGTGTTTGAAATAAAATGAAAAAGGTTAAATTCAAATAACTGGGCTGCGCGGGAAGCGATACTGGGCCAGCCTACTAAGCACAGCGCTTACGCGGGCTGGTTAAGTCGCTGTCCCCACGCGTCAGTGAGACAGGGGGTGCGAAGCGGTATGGGGCGATGTGGTGCGTTCGATCTGGTTCTAATCCAACGACTGAGGGTCATCGTCGACGTTGGAAAACGCCGGCGAGACAGAAACCTAGCGCGGCAGGTGGGGGTCGTTGGGGGCTCACCGGGGCTCAGGCGAGGGTCGGCGAGGCGGGCGAACGACAAAGTCGACGACGACGAACCTCCTGGTACCGACAGCTTCTCCTGGGGCGGCTCCAATCGCTGGCCCCCTTCTTCTCCAGCAGCGGCAGGCTCCGGTGAAATTCCGGCGAAGTGCTGCTCGCCTTGCTCCGAGAACGGGGTGGCACGATCAGTGAGGAGAGGGGAGTGAGATGGTGTGCTCAATTCGGCTGGGGGTGGCCTCTATTTATAGTCGCGACGGCGAGACCGAACGGGATGGGCAGGCGACGGTGGCGACATGGCTACGGGCGGCTAGAGGCATTACCGGCGGTGGCGATCACTTGGTGGTCTCCTGGCGATGCTCTACGACTTTAATGCGCGCGTAGGGGCGGTGAGGTTTGGTCTGGAACGCGCGATGCTCTGCGCGGCAGAGGCAGCGTCTTCGACGGCGAGCGGTGGCTGTGCGGCCTGGGGCGGCGAACGGGGATGTCTGGCGGTCTCCTGGGTTGGTGGCGATCACGTATGCACGCGGCGAGGGTGGCGCACGGTCTGTGGGCGTGTGTCGAGGGCGGCGCTCTGGCGCATGCTCGGCATGGTTACTGGCGAGCTGGGCACGGTCCGTGCGTGTGGTCCAGGGTTTTGCAACGCTCGCGGCTAGGACAGGGAGTGGCGGTGGACGGTGGGCTGCCTCCCAGACAAGGTTGGCACGGCTAAATCTCCTTCTAGCTTGTTGTCTCCACTGGGATGGCTTGGTGAGCTTCGGCTGTTCACCATTGATGTCATTGCCTAGCTTACAGTGAGGCTAGTGCTTCGTTTAACTTGCTAGATGATCTACTGAGATGGTTGTGAGCTAGAGAGGGGACAAGTTAGGCTTCAATCACTGCTCACAATAGTGTTTAAGATTTTGATGATTTATGTTTGCAAAGTGTTTGATGAAATGGCCGCAAGAATTCAAGTTTTGAATTTTGAAAAGATTTTTGGTGGGTGTGCTAGGTTGGTGCTGGTGAGTCTGCAGATGCTTGGGTTTTGAAAGTTGAGCTTGTTTGCGTGGTTTTTGAAAAAGTGGGATCTTCTCATATGATACAGATTCAATTTTGAACTGTCATTTAAACTATGTATTTGAAAGTTTCTGGATGATCACAAAGTGGGCCTTGATACTTTGTTATGAATACAATCAAGGGGTGTAAAGATCCAAATAAGTTTCTGTTAAGTTCTGAAAGTTTGAGACAACCAAAGTAGGCATGGGAGTTAAATTGGTCAAAATGACCATTCCCTTATTTTATTTGTTTTGATTTAATTGTCTTTGAGAAAAGTTTGGGAATTGTTTACATGATGTTTATTTCACCTAAGAATCCATTTACAAGCAAAGGAACACACAAACAAGGTGGTTCAAAAGAATTCCAAATGAAATACATACACCATGCATGCTTTCATATTTTTATTTTAGAAAAGTTTTTGTTACCCTAATTTTGATGATTAGAGTTTGATGATCCAAGTTTAGTATTTTTTGGATGTTACAAACCTTCCCCCCTTAAACAAAATCTCATCCCGAGATTTGAAAAAGGACGAAAAAGATTACCTAGGATTTGAAGAGATCGGGAAACACTGTCCTGATGTCATCTTCACGCTCCGAGGTAGCTTCCTCTTCTGTGTGGTTGCTCCACTGAATCTTGAGAAACTTGATGCTTCGGGTTCGGGTAGTTATGAAAGCTTCTTCCAAAATATGGATGGGTAATTCGGGATAGGTCAGGTCATCGTTGATCTCTATGGTCCGGTGATCGATGTTTTTGAACACTTCGGTCTTCTCTGGGACTTCGAGTCACTTGCGAAGTAACGAGATAAGGAACACATTGTGCAGGGCTGACATCTCTTTGGGTAGTTCCAATTGATACGACACTTCTCCTCGATGGTTCATAATCTTGAAAGGTCCGATATATCTGGGGGCTAACTTTCCTTTGAGTTGGAAACGCTGCATTCCCTTCAATGGCGACACTTTCAAATACACAAAATCTCCTATGTTGAAGGCGAGGTCTCAACGTCTCTTGTCGGCGTAACTCTTCTGTCTAGACTGGGCAGTCTTGAGGTGATCACGAATCTTGTGAACCTTCTCTTATGCTTCTCGTAGGATGTCGGGTCCGAAAATCTGACTCTCTCCTACTTCTGACCAGTTCAAAGGGGTGCGACACTTCCTTCCGTACATAAATTCAAATGGGGCCATTTTCAAACTAGCTTGATAACTGTTGTTGTATGAGAATTCTGCAAATGGCAGACAATCTTCCCACTTAGATCCATATTCTACCACACATGCTCTCAGCATATCTTCGAGTATTTGATTTACTCGCTCCGTTTGTCCATCGGTCTGAGGGTGATATGCGGTGCTGAAATCTAGGCGGTTTCCTAAACCTTCTTGGACTTTCTTCCAGAATCTTGAGGTAAACTGAGTTCCTCGATCCGATACGATGTTCTTGGGGACTCCATGCAAACTAACTATTCTAGCGATGTACAACTCTGCTAGCTTCGAACTCTGATATGTGGTCTTGACGGGTAAGAAATGGGCGACTTTGGACAATCGGTCCACTATGACCCAGATAGAGTCATTTCCCCTACTAGAAGTAGGCAGTCCAGTGATAAAGTCCATTCCAATGGAATCCCATATCCATTCCGGAATCTGCAATGGTTGCAACAATCCAGCGGGTCTTTGATGTCCTGCCTTGACTCCCTGACATATATCACACTTGGCGATATAGCTTCAGATTTCTCTCTTCATCTTATGCCACCAAAATTGCTCTTTTAAATCTTGATACATCTTAGTTCCTCCGGGATGGATAGAATAAAGAGTATCATGAGCCTCCTTCAGAATAACTTCTTTCAACTCAGAATCTGATGGTACACAAAGGTGTCCTTTGTACCACAGAACTCCTTCGTCTTCGGTGAATCCGGGTACTTTGCCTGTACCGATACGACACTTGATTCCGTCGATACTAGCATTTCCCTTCTGTGCCTCTTTAATCTGACTGATCAAAGTGGGCTGGAGTTCTATGCTAGCCAAAAATCCTTCACTCACTAATTCCATTCGAAAATCTTCCATCTCTTTGTGCAAGATTGGTTGCTCCTTCAAGATCATGGAGTTCAAGCGGCACGGCAATCTGCTAAGGGCATCTGCTACCACATTGGCTTTACCAGGGTGATAGTGAATGTCCATATCGTAATCCTTGATTAGCTCAATCCATCTTCTCTGTCTCATATTCAGCTCCTTCTGAGTGAATATATACTTCAGACTCTTGTGATCCGTATAGATCTCACAACGATTTCCCATCAGGTAATGTCTCCATGTCTTCAGGGCTAGAACTACGACTGCGAGTTCGAGGTCATGGGTTGGGTAATTTTGCTCATGTTGCTTCAGTTGTCGAGATAGATAGGATATAACTTTGCCTTCTTGCATTAGCACACATCCGAGACCGATCTTGGATGCATGACAATACACATCAAAGGGCTTCGTGATATCCGGCATGATCAAGATTGGGGCTGAAATCAATCTCCTCTTGAGTTCTTGAAAACTCGCTTCACATTTGTCGGTCCATTCAAACTTCTTGTCGTTCTTCAGCAATTGGGTCATGGGTCTGGTGATACTCGAGAATCCTTCTACGAACTTGTGGTAATATCCCGCCAATCTGAGAAATGCACGAACTTGGGTTTGAGTGGTTGGGGCTTGCCAATCTTCGACATCTTTTACTTTTGCAGGGTCAACGGCAATTCCTCCGGCTGATACAATGTGACCAAGGAATCCTACCTCCTGTAACCAGAATTCACATTTGCTAAACTTTGCATACAGCTGATGCTCTCTAAGGGTTCCAAGAATGGTCCTTAGGTGTAGCTCATGTTCTTCTTCTGATTTGGAATAAATCAGAATGTCATCAATGAAAACAACGACAAACTTATCCAGGAAGTCCATAAAAATCTTATTCATGAGATTCATGAAATAAGTGGGGGCATTGGTTAATCCAAAAGACATGACTGTATACTCGTACAATCCATATCTGGTGGTGAAGGTAGTCTTTGAAATATCCTCTACACGAATTTTGAGTTGATGATACCCAGTTCTAAGATCAATCTTAGAAAACACTTTGGCACCAGTCAACTGATCAAACAAATCTTCTATCTTGGGAAAGGGGTATTTGTTCTTGATGGTGACATCATTCAACTTCCGATAATCCGTACACAAACGGTTACCTCCATCTTTCTTGTCCACAAACAAGACAGGTGACCTCCATGGTGACGCACTTGGTTGAATCAATCCAATTTCCAACATGGAATCCAGTTGCTTCTTCAGTTCCTCTAGTTCCGAAGGGTTCATACTATATGGTCTCTGGGCTATGGCTCCTGTTCCGGGGATTAGTTTGATGATAAACTCGATATCCCGATCTAGGGGCATACCGGGCAAAACATCTGGAAATACATCGGGGTATTCATAGACTATCCGGACTTGGTCAATGGTAGGTTGGGCTATACTCTTGTTGCACTTGAATTAACGAGGTAAGGTTTCAGATATATGCTCGACTGATATTCCGGCTGTACTGGTCATGGTTATGGCTTTCTTGGCATAGTCAATCAATCCTTTATGTTTGGACATCCAATCCATTCCTAGTACTACTTCCAAACCTTTAGTTCCGAGTACTATCAGATTAGCATAAAAATCTATGTCATGGATTCGGATAGGGACGACTTTGCAAATTTGCCTAGCCTTGGTGGTTGATCCGGGAATTTGAACGATCATGACATGCTTCAGTTTGGTTGGTTGAATTTTACTAGTGCATGCAAATTCTTCACTGACAAATGAATGCGATGCACCAGAATCAAACAACACTCTTGCAAGTACTGAATTAACAGAAAACATACCCAACATGACGTCTGGCGCTTCCTGAGCTTCTTTAGCATGCATGAGAAAAAGACGGCCATTGCGGTTGAGAGAATTCCCTGGGGCAAACCTTCTTCCTGGCTGAACACGACGCTGCTGCTGAGCTGGGGCATTTGCATTGGGGGATGCGGCATTCTTCTTGTTGGGGCACTTGTTGGAATAGTGACCCTTATTTCCACAGTCATAACAAGTCACTTGCGACTTGTCCTTTGCTGCTACAGGCATAGCATTGCTTCCAGTCCTCGGGGCAGTGTTGGTGGCAGCATTGGTGGTGTTGAACTTGGGCGGGGCACGATTGAAATTCCTAGAGTTTCCGGGGTTGTTGTGATTTCCTCCGGGCCTTGGGTTTCCACGGTTGGGATAGGTCGAACAGTTCATCGGGGGTCTGTGGGTTCTTGGGGCAAATCCGGGAGTTGGGTTAGGGCGATACTTTGGGGTCTGATGGGTTCCTGGCTGATGCATCATGCGACGCTTGCGGTTCTCATTGTCTTGGTTGATCTTTCCTTCCATCTGGATAGCAGAGTCGACAAGGGCTTCAATATCAGCAAAGGGGATATTGACTAATACTGTCTGCATCTCATCATGCAGACCATTCAGGAATCTTTCTTTCTTCTTGGCTTCGGTGTCGATCTCATCCGGGGCATACCTAGCTAATGACAAGAATTTGTCACGGTATTCCACTACAGTCGTCCTTCCTTGCTTCAGTTCTCTGAACTCGTCTCTCATTCTCTTGATCAAACCCGGTGGCACATGGGTTCTGCTAAACTTGACCTTGAATTCCTCCCAGGTCATCATCCGTCCTCCGGTCATTGCGCGAACACTGTTCCACCATGCCCTGGCATCTCCGGCTAGATAGTGGGTGGCGAACAAAACTTTCTCGTTGGCTTCCACTCTGGCGACTTCTAGGTTATTTTCCATGGTTTGCAGCCAATCATCAGCGTCTAGGGGTTCTTCTGACTTAGTGAAAACAGGTGGGTTGGTATTCTGGAAATTTTTGAGTTTAGATCCATGGTTGTCCTGATTTCCGTGGCCTTGGTTGTCGTGGGCTAGCTGGGCTATATGTTGCAGGGTGGCTAGGTTGTCTTGACGTTCCGCTCTTTCAGCTTCGCGGTCAGAAGTCAACATTTGCAGAATCTGCAACATCGGGTCCGGGGATGAACCACTTCCTCCGCGTGGCATCTGAATATTGAGATAGATCATGAGAAAAGAGGGAAATTTCTAAGGTTCTGGGATTTTGAAAAGTTTTTAAAGTTTGACTCAGATTTTTCTAGCAACTCGCTTTTCATTCATTCATTCATAGCACACGATACAACACACACCACAACAAAGAAAAATAGATGGTTTTAAGAACCATTCTGGAATCTACGATACAGTGGGACCGAATACTACTCACTACGCTAGTGCTCAAGTGCTAATACTCCTTAGAATCGGTGGCTTCATCATCTTCATCGTCATCGATGAAGGCAAAATCATCCTCATAGGTGAATAAGTCCATAGCCTGATCCTCCAGAAAATCATCATCGCTGAGATAGGAGTAGGGGTCTCCATGAAGATCCTCTCCGGCATTCTTCCTTTCTTCCAACTGCATGTCTCTCTCGTGGATGGTCTCCTCCAAAGATGAGATACGGTGGCGAAGACGGGCAATGATGCGCTCCTTCTTGTCGAGCTGACGGCGGCGAGACTTGCGATCCTTTGCTAGCATGGCGATGGTTTGATCCTTCGTCTTGATGATGGCGGACTTGTGGTTGGAGTAGTCACGGAAGTTATCCAACTCCTGCTGACGATCGTACATCATGAAGCTAAGGTGGTACAATTGAGTCTTCAGCTTAGGGTGGTATGGGGCTTCCAGTGGTTGTCCATTTGCATCACGCCTTGGGAAAAACTTAAAGCGGGTTCCTTGATCTGATTGACGCTCTGCCCACACAGACGGGAAAGAGCTTCCTGCATGGCCCTGGCAAGTCCATCGAGCTAGTTGTTCTCTCTTAAGGTAAACTGAATTCCCTCAGCAGTGGGGGGTTCAATCTTTCCTTGGAGACTTGCAACAATTAGCCACTGCAGATCTTCTCCTCCTTGATCATTGAGCTAAGCTCCGAAGAACTCGGGGTGCGGACACTCCAGAAGTTCCGAAAGCTGGTCGAAATCCCTCTCAAACATAAGGTCTCCTCCATTTCCCAACTGGTAAAACTTGCTGTACTTCACGTCCATCTATAGGAATATAGGATGAGTAAGTTAGTAGAGTGATCAAGTGTGTCAAAATTTTATGTATTTTGCAAGAGTTTTTGAGGAACATGAATTTTCATGAAAGAATCAAGGGGATAAGAATGAGAATAAGTTTTTGTAAATATTTGTTTTCATTGGTTTTGAAACTAAGTTTTTGATTCAAACGTCCAGTCTAACTAGGGTCTCCTATGGTCAGGATGGCTCTGATACCAACTTGTCAACACCCAGATTTTTAATCCTAGATGCCTGTTATGCCATACATCGCAATCCCAGGATTACCATTTTTGCGAGACATAACAGAATTGGATACCACAGTACATCATCCATTACAAACCTTACATAAGGTCTTACACAAATAGGGATCTCATGATCCAGTTCTTAATACAACTTCAAGCAGCGAAATGAGTAATAATAACGGTAGCATAGGCGAAGCTCCATCTTCGGGGTCACAGGCAATGCTGACGATGGGAGATGATCCTAGTTGTCGTAACCTTCCTGGGGTCCATCCTCCAGGTACTCCTCTTCATAGTCTAGCCACGGGAATAGCCAGGGACAAAGCCATGAGTACTCTTTAAGTACTCGCAAACTAATACTAACAAGTGAAGGGGTTTTTGTAATAGGACACTAAGCTCTAGGGTTGTTTTGCAAAAAGCCAGATTTACCTCTACTAAGTTTAGAAGCAACAAATGCTAGTTGAAGTTTTATAACACTTAAGTGGGAACTTGTATTTCATATCACAACCCTGTTGTGGTCAAGTCAAAGTCTCAATTCATTTCACAAGTTCTTTGAAAACATCTGACGGGGGAACAGTATGGCCACTCCAACTGTCCATAACCGCGGACGCAGCTATTCGAATAGTTTGACACTCTGCAGAGATTGTACACTTTCACCACAATATTCGATACATCCGTCAGGAACAAATCCTGAATTTACCATACTCAGTATGCAGATAATCAATCCTAACCTTTCAATTACACGCCCTAGTATAAGCACATCTCCTGTGAGTTTGGCCTCCCAACCATGACCAACTGTCATCTTGGGTACTGCACAGGTGGACAATCTTCACAAGGTAGCCTCAGCTCAGACCTTGGCCGTGAGGGAACTAATACTAAGGTATATAAGTTTCCAGTCAAGCCCTACCCAGTCTTCGGGTATTGTGGTTGTACGATAAAATTGGAATGGTATCGCATCCAGACAACCATCAGTTTTATAAAGGGCTAAGGCTCATGCCTCAACATTTTCATCACCAAAATCATCAGGTGTTCGGAAACACATGTCAAAACACTCAGTAGAATGATCCATCATTCTAAGGTTTTCATAACCATTTTCACCAAGTATTCCCATCTAATGTTGATCAAGTTTTATGCATAGCACTAGCATCTACAAGTGGGGGTAAGCACTAATGGGGGATAGTGAACTAGTGGAGTTTCCACTAAATTCAATCTTATGCCTTAGGATGACATCAAGATTTTCTAGCTTAGGCCAAATTTTATGCTCTTTATGCAACCTTCAATATATCTTTCTAGAATCTACAAGTCACTTAAGTCAACTCTAAGTTAAAGCTTTGATAAAGAAATAAAGTAGAGGGCTTGCAAATAAAACTAGGACTGGTTTATCAAGTGGATATGATCACATATGCTTAAGGTATATAGTTGACATAGTAGCAAGTAAGTATTAGCTTGCCCAATTGCAAGTATAAGCTTGCACATTCAGCTAGTAGTATTAGGCTTGCAAGGTTAACTTGTATAGTAAGGCTTGCTAAAGTAGAGTATCTTGCAAGTGTTAGCTTGCATCAGTATTAGTATAAGCTTGCTAAATTGCAAGTGTTAGCTTGCAAGGTTAATAGCTTGCCTTGAGTAGAGCAGTGGTTGAAGTTCTCCTCGGCTTCTTCTTCGTAGTATCCTCCTTCCTCCTCGTATCCTTGGTCGGTACTAGCGTCTATGAATAAATACGAGGTACACAATCACCAAACAATACTTAACTACTTGCATTCATCACACACAAGGGTCCTATAGATGATCTAGCATCATCACTAACATTACAAGATTAAAGCTTGGTTTAATTCCTTTTATTTTTAGAAAAGTAATTTCTACTCATTGAAAAACTACTTAAGATTTAATATTCTCCAAACCAAACATGGGATCATGTTGACACATGTCATCACCACATAGTTTAGTCCATGGGAATGTGATTTAAAGTGGTGTCACAATTTAATAAGGTTTTTCTCTTTTATTTTAATTAATTAAAGTGGATAGAAATGCCTATGTGGTATTCTTTTATTACTTGGTCATTATTTCTGTAAGTAAACCTATATATTTTTATATATTCTGAAAGATATGGTTAAATGTGATTTTTGAGAGTTGGAATCAACTCAAAAGCTATTATGGTTTAAATTTGAAAAATGTTTGAATGCAGAATAGCTTCTGCCTTGTTATTTTTACCATGGATGATCTACAGATCCAAATGACTTGAATCCAACGGGCTTGGATTCAGCATTCCCAGACCTTTCTAACAAAATTGGTTTCATTCAATTTGGTTCACTGAATCGACCTGGGTTGATTTTTGAAACTGGGTACAGAAGTGTGTTTGAAATAAAATGAAAAAGGTTAGATTCAAATAACTGGGCTGCGCGGGAAGCGATACTGGGCCGGCCTACTAAGCACAGCGCTTACGCGGGCTGGTTAAGTCGCTGTCCCCACGCGTCAGTGAGACAGGGGTGCGAAGCGGTATGGGGCGATGTGGTGCGTTCGATCTGGTTCTAATCCAACGGCTGAGGGTCATCGTCGACGTTGGGCAACGCCGGCGAGACAGAAACCTAGCGCGACAGGTGGGGGTCATTGGGGGATCACTAGGGCTCAGGCGAGGGTCGGCGAGGCGGGCGAACGACGAAGTCGACGACGGCGAACCTCCTGATACCGGCAGCTTCTCCTGGGGCGGCTCCAATCGCTGGCCCCCTTCTTCTCCAGCAGCGGCAGGCTCCGGTGAAATTCCGGCGAAGTGCTGCTCGCCTTGCTCCGGGAACGGGGTGGCACGATCAGTGAGGAGAGGGGAGTGAGATGGTGTGCTCAATTCGGCTGGGGGTGGCCTCTATTTATAGTCGCGAAGGCGAGACCGAATGGGATGGGCAGGCGACGGTGGCGACATGGCTACGGGCGGCTAGAGGCATGGCCGGCAGTGGCGATCGCTTGGTGGTCTCCTGGCGATGCTCTATGGCTTTAATGCGCGCGTAGGGGCGGTGCGGTTTGGTCTGGAACGCGCGATGCTCTGTGCGGCAGAGGCGGCGTCTTCGATGGCGAGCGGTGGCTGTGCGGCCTGGGGCGACGAACGGGGATGTCCGACGGTCTCCTGGGTTGGTGGCGATCACGTATGCACGCGGCGAGGGCGGCACGCGGTCTGTGGGCGTGTGTCGAGGGCGGCGCTCTGGCACATGCTCGGCATGGTTGCTGGCGAGCTGGGCGTAGTCTGTGTGTGTGGTCCAGGGTTTGGCAACACTCGCGGCTGGGACAGGGAGTGGCGGTGGACGGTGGGCTGCCTCCCAGACAAGGTTGGCATGGCTAAATCTCCTTCTAGCTTGCTGTCTCCACTGGGATGGCATGGTGAGCTTCGGCTGTTCACCATTGATGTCATTGCCTAGCTTACAGTGAGGCTAGGGCTTGGTTTAACTTGCTAGATGATCTATTGAGATGGTTGTGAGCTAGGGAGGGGACAAGTTAGGCTTCAATCATTGCTCACAATAGTGTTTAAGATTTTGATGATTTGTGTCTGCAAATTGTTTGATGAAATGGCCGCAAGAATTCAAGTTTTGAATTTTGAAAAGATTTTTGGTGGGTGTGCTAGGTTGGTGTTGGTGAGTCTGCAGATGCTTGGGTTTTGAAAGTTGAGCTTGTTTGAGTGGTTTTTGAAAAAGTGGGATCTTCTCATATGATAAAGATTCAATTTTGAACTGTCATTTAAACTTTGTATTTGAAAGTTTCTGGATGATCACAAAGTGGGCCTTGATACTTTGTGATTAGTACAATCAAGGGGTTTAAAGATCCAAATAAGTTTCTATTAAGTTCTAAAAGTTTGAGACAACCAAAGTAGGCATGGGAGTTAAATTGGTCAAAATGACCATTCCCTTATTTTATTTGTTTTGATTTATTTGTCTTTGAGAAAAGTTTGGGAATTGTTTAGATGATGTTTATTTCACCTAAGAATCCATTTACAAGCAAAGTAACACACAAACAAGGTGGTTCAAAAGAATTCCAAATGAAATGCATACACCATGCATGCTTTCATATTTTTATTTTAGAAAAGTTTTTGTTAACCCTAATTTTGATGATTAGAGTTTGATGATCCAAGTTTAGTATTTTTGGGATGTTACACCACCGCCGCCACCGTCGTCCCTAGTCGGGGGATCTAAAGTTCTTCCCGGCACCCTGCCGGAGGGGAGATCATCCCGGAGGCCTTCTCTCCGGTATGATGCGTGAGTAGTTCCACCTTGGACTATGGGTCCATGTAGTAGCTAGATGGTTGTATCTCCTCCTTTGTGCTTTCATGTATAGATCTTGTGAGCTCCGTTCATGATCAAGATCTAATCTATTTGTAATCATGCATGTTGTGTTTGGGGGGATCCGATGGATATTGAGATTATTATGTTGGATTGATTAATGGTTTTGTATTTTATGATTCTATCATGTCTGTGTTGTTTGTGATCTTGCATGCTCTCCGTTGTTAGTAGCTATCTTGGCCAAGTAGTTGCTTGTGACTCCAAGAAGGAGTATTTATGCTTGATAGTGGGTTCATGCCTCTAGTTTCCAAGGGAAGTGGCAGAAATCTCTTCGGTTGTAGATGTGTTGTTGCTACTAGGGAGAAAACAACGGTCTCTTGTTCATGGAAGATGTGTACTTTTTACCTTACACACTTTGCTTAAAGCAGTTGTCTGTTTCTTGCAACTTAATACTGGAGGGGGTTCGGATGATAACCTGAAGGTGGACTTCTAGTCATAGATGCAGTTGGATGGCGGTCTATGTATCTTGTTGTATTGCCCAATCGAATCTCATAGGATCTTTCTGACTAGTATTGCATTGTTATGCCTTGCTTAGTTCATGTCAATTGCCCTGTTGTAATTGGTTTACCCTTCATTCCATGTTGTTTATCTAAGGAGAGCACCTCTAGTGAACTATGGACCCCGGTCCAATCTTTACCATTGATACATCTTCCACTGTTACTTGTTTACTTGCTGCAAACCATTACCTTCCACACCATACGTTTAATCCTTTGTTACAGCAAACCGGTGAGCTTTTCAACCTCACTAATTCATTGGGGCAAAGTTTTGAGTTTGTGTTGTGTAGGTCTCCGCGTTGCTTGCAACACCTGTGTGACGTTTCCTTCCTCCTACTGGTTCGATAACCTCGGTTTCTTACTGAGGTAAAACTTGTTGTTGTGATGCTTCACACCTTGCTCTTGGGGTTCCCAATGAGGCGCTCCTACATCAACTTAGCGCTGCATCAGGGTTAAGGCTAACAAACCTAGCCTCCAACATATGAACTAAAGAAGCAGCAGCAATTTCATAATTAGGAGCAAGTTCTGCTATAGATCTATCCTCAATATCCTCATGCTTGCTAACATGATTAAAAAATTCTTCAATATTATCTTTCCCAATTATGGAGCCACTACCTATTGAAAGGTCTTTCAGGGTGAACTTGGGGAACAACATGGTGAGCTAGAGCAAGGTGGCAACTAGAGTATGAACAATTTTTTTTGTGTTTTTGTAAGAGAAAGCAAACAAAACTAAACTAATTTTTTTGGAGTTTTTGATAAAAAGAGGCAAACAAAACCAGGTAAAAGAAACTAAGCAAACCAAAAACAAAGTAAAGAGAAAGGTTGAGGAGGACTCCCCTTGTAAAGACGTCCTTAGCCTCCCCGATAATGGCGCCATAAAAACTTGATGGCGCCCAGTATTGACGTGGGAGCGCTTCGTTGGAAACCCCAAGAGCAAGGTCTGAAGAGCACATCAGTAAGTTTTCCCTCAGTAAGAAACCGAGGTTATCGAAACAGTAGGAGGAAGGAAACGTCTCAAAGGTGTTGCAAGCAACGTGGAAACCTGCACAACACAAACTTGAGACTTTGCCCCAACGATCAGTGATGTTGTCAAGCTCACCGGTTTGCTGTGACAAAGGATTAACTGTATGGTGTGGAAGGTGATGATGGTTTGCGGCAAATAAACAGTAATAGTAAAAGTGGAAGATGTATCAATGGTAAAGATTGGACCGGGGTCCATAGTTCACTAGAGGTGCTCTCCTTAGATAAATAAACATGGCATGCAGGGTAAACAAATTACATCGGGCCAATTGACAGGACTGAGAAAGGCATAACAATGCAATACTAGACAAAAAGATCCTATGAGATTCGATTGGGCAATACAACAATATACATAGACCGCCATCCAACTGTATCTATGACTAGAAGTCCACCTTCAGGTTATCATCCGAACCCCCTCCAGTATTAAGTTGCAAGCAACAGACAACTGCTTTAAGCAAAGTGTTTAAGGTAAACAATCCACTTGTTCCATGAATAAGAGACCGTTGGTTTCTCCCTAGTGGCAACAACACATCTACAACCGTAGAGATTTCTGTCACTTCCCTTTATTAAGTAGAGGCATGAACCCACCATCGAGCATAAATACCCCCTCTTGGAGTCACTAGCAACTACTTGGCCAAGATAGCTACTAACAACAGAGAGCATGCAAGATCACAAACAACACATACATGATAGAATCAAATAGAGAAAACCATTAATCAACCTGACATAGTAATCTCAATATCCATCGGATCCCCGCAAACACAACATGCATGATTACAAATATATGAGATCTTGATAATAAACGGAGCTCACAAGATCTAGACATGAAAGCACAAGGAAGGAGATACAACCATCTAGCTACTACATGGACCCGTAGTCCAAGGTGGAACTACTCACGCTTCAAACCGGAGGCTGGCATGATGAAGAAGAAGGCCTCCGGGATGATCTCCCCTCCGGCAGGGTGCCGGGAAGAGCTTCAAATCCCCCTGATCTAGGGACGATGGTGGCGGTGGATACAGACGATTTCGTGGAATATTGATCGGGTTGCTTAGGGTTTAGGCATCAGAGGGACTTTATAGGCAAAGAGGTGAGGCAGGGGGCCACCAGGGCGGCTGCACCCCCAGGCGCGACTAGCCCTAGCCCGCGCCGCCAGGGGGTGTGGCCCTCTGGTGAGCCTCCTCTGTCTCGTATTCTGGCTTCGTGTTGCCCACGGTAAAAATATTGGCTTTGGCTTTTGTCCCGTCCAATTCCGAGAATATTGATTTTCTGACTTTCTGGAACCAAAAAGAGAAGAAAACTGGCATCTTGTTAATAGGTTAGTTCCAGAAAACATATAAAAACACCTCAAAGTGTAGACAAAGCAAAGCAAAGTAGATACTAAACAAGCATGGGACATCAAAAATTATAGATATGTTTCCAACGTATCAGCACGGTTGCGGATTACTGATGAAGCGCGTCAATTGAATGCAGTGCAGTCCTCATGATCCCATCCGATCACGATTATCCTGGTGCTGATCATACAACATTGCTGCTAGTATCCAGACGTACAAGGAGGAGCGTCGGCGGCGAACTGCTAGGTTCGTTACGACGACAAGACTGCTGTGGAGATAGGGTTTCCAACACATGGAATGACCTAACTGTTAACCCTCCTGGGTTTCTGTGCCCCACTATATATAGGGAGTGAACATGGACACACTCACTTGTGGCCCATTCACTAAAGCCCATATTAGTCACCGTGAGTCCGACTCACTGACTCGGTCCAAATCCAGTTCAGGTCCAACTCAATCAAATTTATAGTTCAGATCCAATCCGAACTTGCTCCTGCTCTTAAGTGTGTGACCCCGCAGGCTCATGGTAACTTGGAAACGATTGGAGTCCGACTCTCAATCGATCAGTCGGTAGCGGCTCCTAGCAGAACGTGTCGACTCCCAAGTACCAAAGAGTCATGACGACATGCCTTTCCAATGCGACTTGCGTTCGAGTCCCTTTTGCCTCATGATATACCTTGTCAGACTATAGGCAAATATTTGTCATCCCTTAAATAGTCCGACTCTCTTCTCGATCCGAGATAAGTGATTCATCCGACTAACTCTTAGTCGATCGCCTCGGTTAGCACTTAACCGAGTCGTGCATGGCCATGATTTCCGAATCATATCATCCGAGAGGGCCTAGAGAATATCTCTCCAAGTGGAGGAGAAAAATACCATCTTGGTTATTCACATCACGCAACTTGATTCTCAGTCGCCCCGAACTCTACCTTTATAACTGCCCAGTTACGGACTAGCGTTTGATAGAACCTAAGTCGGTGATTCTCAACTCGGACTGTGCAAGAACCCTAGGTCTAAGGATTACATTGATTGAGATATACAAATGACGACTTGTTCGTTGTACCTCAATATGGGTCAATCCGACTCGCTAAACTCTTTAGCCGAATCCGTGTAAGTCAGAATGGCATCACTATGCCTATGACAAGTGGAACCGAGTCATCCAACCGACTTTCACATTGGTCTAAGTTGTGTGTCCATCACAACCTCGATGACCAAGGATATTTAGTACAAAAAACATGAATGTATAGTTCCACAACTGAATCACATATTCAATGATACACATCAGATGTTCATACAAGTACAACTTAATATCTTTATGAATATAATGGAAAATATCATCATACATGATTGCCTCTATGGCATATTCCTAACAACTTTCAGATACATAGTAACCTAATCCTTCGACCATGGGATCATGTTAATCACCGTCACCGGATGAGTACTTTGATAACATCAAACGCCACTTCCGTAACTGGGTGGTTATAAAGGTGGCATTGGGTATTCTGAAAGTATGTGTCAAAGCGCATGGATCAAGAGTGGGATTTTCCATCCATATGACGGATAGATATACTCTGGGCCCTCTCAGTGGAATGTCATCCAATTGGCTTGCAAGCATGTGACTAGGTCACAAGGGATGTCATATCACGGAACGAGTACAGAGTACTTATCGATAACGAGGTTGAACTAGGTATGGAGATACCGATGATCGAACCTCGAATAAGTAAAGTATCACGCGACAAAGGGAATCGGTTTTGTATGTTAATGGTTCATCCGATCACGAAGTCCCTGTTAAATATGTGGGAGCCATTATGGATCTCTAGATCCTGCTGTTGCTTATTGATCGGAGAGGTGTCTCGATTATGTCTATATAGTTCACGAACCATAATGTGACACACTTAAGGTTCAATGTTGTTTAAGTAGATATGCAATATGAGTTGGAGACCGAATGTTGTTCGGAGTCTCGAATTGGATCTAGGACATCACGAGGAGATCCGGAATGGTCCAGAGAATAAGATTCATATACGGAAAGTCATTTTACGGGGTTCGGAAATGTTTCGGTGTTTTGACCAGAAGCTTCTAGAATGTTCTAGAGGGACCACCAGTGGTGCCACCACCCCGGGAGGGGCCACTTGGGTTGTGGCATGCCGCAGGGGCCCTAGGGGTCAATAGCACCAAGCCCAAAGGGGCCAACCGGCCAGCACTAGGAAAAGGGGAAAACCCTAATTTGGTAAGAGGGGAAACTTGGGGGCAAGTTCCCACCTCTCCCTTTCTTGGCCGCCAAGTTGAGGAGTTGGGGAAGGACTCGGCCAGGGGTGGGAACCAAGGACGCAGCCCCACCCCCTCTATATAAAGAGGGGTGGGGGAGCACCCCTCCTCCCTCACCTCAACCCTAGCCGCTGGTGGCCTCCTCCTCCTCCTCCACCGTCCTGCTCCGGCTTAGACGAAGCCCTGTAGAAATATCTCCTCCACCACCACCATCACCACACCGTCATGTTGGTGAGATTCCGAGGGGATCTACTATCTCCGCTGATAGAACGGAGAGAGGAAGGTCTTCATCGACTTTGTATGTGTGACCGAGTGCGGAAGCGCTGCCGGAACGCGATGCCGGAAGGATCATCATCGTGATCTTGAGATCGGCAAGGGATCGACTACATCAACCACGAGATCCGATCTTGTTAAACGCTTTGGATCTACGAGGGTTAGTTCTCTCCAATCTCGTTGCATCTATCTCGTAGATTAGATCTTGGTTTTGCCATAGGTTAGATCTTGGTTTATGCGTTCTTGCGGTAGAAGTTTTTGTTTTCCATGCAACGAACCCTACAGCTTCTTATACGCATTTCATGCCTTAGCTATCTAGAGGGCCACCTTTGAAGCAATGTTTCTCAAGGATCTGCATAGTCTATGACATGGGTCCTAGCCGAGTATGTTGGGGAAACTCATGATTCTGAGCCATCTCAGCAGACACAAGGTTCTCATCATTGTGCGGTTGCAAATTATCAACGTATGAAGGGGTCTACGACTCCCCAACCATGACCATGGCCTGGCTAATAAATTTGTTACACAACAAGTCCTACATTTACCAAAGTCATGCACATGCTTAATTTATGCAATAAAAAACTAGTGGACTGCCATAGTGTGATTAATCTAGCATGCTACAGATCATACTAGAAGCAATGCCATAAAACAATCAAAGACCTAACATTGTAGCTCATAGATCTACAAGCAGTGCCATACGTTGCAGTGCCATAGAATAGTCATCATAGATCTTAAATTCTAACTGACAGATCATACATGTAGGTGATGGTACTTATAGTCAACACCGAAGGTGAAGGGCGAAGCAGAGAGCTCAAAGAAATCAAAGTAGTGGCCTTGC
Source organism: Avena sativa (assembly GCA_916181665.1). Classification (NCBI taxonomy): domain Eukaryota; kingdom Viridiplantae; phylum Streptophyta; class Magnoliopsida; order Poales; family Poaceae; genus Avena; species Avena sativa. The sequence goes on along the minus strand of OV702297.1, from coordinate 363,483,639 downwards.
CGTCGTCGACGTTGCCTTAACTTTTCACCAACCGGAGGAAGAGAGCTTGAAGGGGTAAATGGTGGTTCGGATTTGGACGGTGAGGGAAGAGGGTAGAAATAAGGCGAGGGATTTGCCGGGAGGTGATCGAAATAGTCCCACCCCTCTTTGGCTGCAGCGTACACCGTCTCCTTAGTTGCAACAACTCGTGAAGGCATTGGAGAAATTTCACTCGAGGGAGGCATCCACATGGGTGGCTCTGCGAAAACGACCGATTCGGCCGTTTTTGCTAGGCCTGGCTGGGGACTGCTTTGACGCACGCACTAGCCACATCATGGAGGTGGCCAGTCAACCAATCAACCTAGATTTGCATCCCCATAGCCTATTTCCAAGACATGTGGGCTACCAATCGTGTTCTTACCATTTCACCGGGATCCAATGGCTACACCTAAAGCCAGCTTTCCTTCTAAACCCTGTTAAATTAAACTCTATTACGGTCAGGTAATGGCGAAATAATTAATTATAAGATCTCACGCAGTAAAAACCAAAGATGCGGTTACGGATCCTTGAGAAGAAAAACCCTAAAATCTTGTCCCCATTTTAATTTCCCCGTTTCTGCAATAACCTCCAGAGATTATTGGAAGCACACCGGCCTACTGTTCGTAGCACCTCTAGCCAGGGCTAGCAGCAATGAGCGAGGATGTGTTGGACAGGAATCCAATCTTCCTGTGGTTGCTGCATGGAGATCGGGTGGGAGCCTGGCGTTCTGGGAAGCACCATAGCACCACCCACGGAGGGACGTTGTGGCCTCTATCTTCGTCTATAGCGGGGCACCGGGTAAAGAAGGGGGCGAAGAGGTCGTTGCCGGTGTAGGGAATCCGGGAGGGCTCCGCAACAATGCCACTCCCACGGCTGGCAACAACACTGACAATGAGCTTGGCCTCCATGAGCAGGACTCCTACATCTGGCCATGTCACTGCGACCTCGCTACAGGGCAGGAGGAACCTGGTGGCAGTGTCCGCAAACAACTAGAGGCGCGTGCCGGGGCAACCGGTGGCGCGCGGGGCATATAAGAGCTTGTGATTTGGATGTTGGAATGGTGGAGCTCGATGGGGAAGAACGACCAGGCCAAAGAGATAAGGGGACAGGTGGTTTTCGGGTGCCTTGGGCCCACAAGACTCGTGTGATACTGACCCGGACGATCGAACCTCCGGGTGATTTGGAGCGCTTTCCTTTTGGAAAATGATGGTGTTCCCCCGGACGATCCCATCGTCCGGGTCACCCGACGCGCGCTGCTCTTTTTAGGTGGAGCCCGCTAGTAGAATCTTATCTCCAGTTTTTTTTGAACCACCCATCCTCTATCTCATCTGCTCGCTCGACACCATGGCTCCCGTCGGTGTGCAGCTTCTTCTTCTGGGCTTCACCCCCACCGCATGCCCCTGCTCCTCCATCAGAACGCCACCCCTCTAGCTCCTCCACCGGAGCACCGCCGCCGGACTGGACTCCGCTGCCGTTGGGATGAATCTCGCCGCCGCCATGCTCCCATGGATATCCCACGCCGTTGCACGCCTCGGAGCAGAGCTGCTAGCCCCCGAGATAGGGGCGACGCGGTGCTCCTCAGCGACAGATATGCGTCGAGGCCTGCTCGCCGGCGCCCGCCACCTGGAGCCTCCAAGGTCCATGCCTCCCCGCTGCTCCAAGCCCTCACTACCTTCCTTCGCTACTAAGGGAGGCCGACACTGCTGCAGGAGACGGCCAAATCTGCTGCAAGCTTGGACGCCATGGCCGCCGCTCCTGCGAGTCCTCAAGGCCGCCTACAAAACTTGGCCTTCGATTTTGCTACATTGATACATTTTTTTTGCTATCTCTGTTTTTTTGTTTTGCTACAATATCATAAATTTTTTGCTACAAGTTCTCCAAACGAGGTCTTCCGGCTAAATTCTCCGGCGATGTCTCCGGCGAAGTAGGTTTTTTGCTACATTAGAAGAACTTTGTTGCTACAACCGTCTCGTGTTTTTGCTACAACAGTGTCAACTTTTTGCTACAAGATCTCCGGCGAGAGTCACCGGCGAGTTTTTTCCGACGATGTTTCCAGCGAAGTCGGTTTTGCTGCATTAGCATAATTTTTTTGCTGCATGGTCTCCGACGAGGTCTCCGGCGAGATGTTCTATTTCTGAAACGAACCCTTTTTTTTTTGCTTCGGAAGCAAAAGCGGGGACTTATGTAGCAATTGCGGGATGTTTTGCAGCAAATGGACACGTGGCGCAAGGAGAAGCAGGACGATGGGCGGGGGACGCAGAGCATTGTCCCTTTTAGAAAATGATGGTGTTGATATTGGAGTCCGACATACTCCGTCTTTCTTAAATTACTTTGGATTTGGTCAAAATCAAACTCACCTGCCTTTTCTCAACTCATCTACACTAATCTATACTAGTTCAATACCCGCGTGCGATGCTATGAAATTAAAGTACATGGATAATGATTATGTCAAGCGGTTATCATGTTTTTTTGGATAGAATACACTTAGGCTTAGTTTGGCAACGAAGTTTTTTTTAAACCGCAGTATTCTAAAACTGAAGTATTGTAATGTGTAGGTAATAAATACTTCAGTTTTACCATACTATAGTTTTTCTCCGCTTTGACAAAAACTCAAAAGCGTTTGGGAAGTGGAGTATTATTGTGTTGGAATTATGCCCTAGAGGCAATAATAAAGATGTTATTATTATAATTCTTGTTCATGATAAAATTTATATTCCATGCTAGAATTGTATTAAGTGGAAACATTAATACTTGTGTGGTTTGTGAACAATACCGTGTCCCTAGTACGCCTCTATGGACTAGCTCATTGATCAATGATGGTTAAGGTTTCCTAACCATAGACATGAGTTGTCAATTGATAATGAGATCATATCATTGGGAGAATGATATGATGGACATACCCAAACTAAGCGAAGCAATTAGATCGTGTCATTGTGTTCATCTTTGCGAAGCTTTTCCTATGTCAAATATTGTATTCCTTAGACCATGAGATAATACAACTCCCTGGTATCGGAAGAAAGCTTTGAGGTCATCAAACGTCATCCTATGAGAGGGTGATCATAAAGGTGTCTCTCAGGTGATCGGAAAGTATTTGTTGGGTTGTATGTATCGAGATGGAATTTGTCCCTCCCAAGTCGGAGAGATATACTTCGGGCCCACTCGGTAATCGATATCAACACCGCTTGCAAGCATGTGGTTAAGGAGTTAATCACAAAGTGATATCGGATTACGGAACGAGTAAAGTACTTGCTATGAACGAGATTGAACTAGGTATAACGATACCGACGATCGAATCTCGGGCAAGTAAAATATCGCGAGACGAAGGGAATATATATATGGGATTGATTGAATCCTGGCATCGTGGTTCATCCGATATGATCATCGATGAATGTGTGGGAGTCAATATGGGTGCCCAGACCCCGTTGTTGATTATTGATAGAAGATCATGTCTGCATATTCTCGAACCCGCAGGGTCACACACTTAACGTGTCTCGACGCTAGGATAGATTGGATACTTGGTTTATGAATTTTTTGTTCGGAGTCTCGGATGGGATCCGGGACATCACGAGAGGTTCCGGAGTGGTCCGGAGAATAAGATTCATATAAGGCAGTGCAGTTTTTGGAGTTCGGAATTGTTCCGGATTAATCGGTATTGTACCGGAAGCTTCTAGAACCTTCCGGAAGGGGACCAACGTGGCCCCACCTTCCGGGAGGGGGCATGGGCCTATGAGGGAGTGTCCTGGCCGCATTGGGCTAGGGGCACAAGGCCCCATAGGGCCCAGCCGATCCTAGATAAGTTTAAATCGTTTAAACTAGAGATAAGATAGGGTTTCTAGAAGGGAGAGTTTAAATCGTTTAAACTAGAGATAGGCTTGGAGGATGGGCAAGGGCTGGCCGCACCCCCCCTCTATATATAGAGGGCTGGTGCGCCCCCTCCCCCCCAACCTACACCTTCCTCCAAACCCTAGTTGCCCTGCTGCCCTCCTCTCTCCCTCCCGACTGTTTGTAGGCGAAGCCCTGCTGCAGAAATTCTCCACCATATACACCACGCCGTCGTGTTGTAGATCCAATCTATCTCTCCACCCTACTTGCTGGTCCGAGGAAGGAGGATACGTCGAGGTGTTGCACGTGTGCATCTCACGGAGGCACCGCCACTTGTGGTGCTAGATCGGATCGGATCGCGAGGAGGAGAAGCGAGTACGACTACATCACCCATGTTCCGACGAACGTTCCGCTGTGCGAATCTTCAAGGGTATGAAGATCTAATCCAATCTCACTCGTTGTTTGCATCTCCTTGATTAGATCTTGGCTTTACCTCTGTTCGCTTCCGTAGAAAATTTTGATTTACTATGCTGCGAAACCCTTCAGTGGTATCAGAGCTAGATCTATGCGTAGATGTGTTTCACGAGTAGAACGCAACATGGTTGTTGCGGGCGTTGATGTTTTCTGTTGCAAGCCTCTTGTTTGTGTTCTTCTTATGGCGCGGGATAGTGAGATTGAAGCGGTCCAGGCCAACCTTACGCGACGTCGTTCGTGAGACCGGCTCCGCACTTGACGTGTGGCTTGTACCATACATGCGGCTGGTGGATGTCAGTTTCTCTCACTATAGTTGTCATGGGATTAACACCGTAGTTTGGCAACCATAATATCACCGTTGTGGCTTTCCGTAGGTAAGAATCGTTCTTAGCATCTACTCCCATAAGCCACGTAAAACATGCAACAACAAAGTAGAGGCGTCTAACTTGTTTTTGCAGGGAGTGTTTTCTGTGATATGGTATGGCCCAAGATGTGATGTGTATATTGTATGCGATGATCATGTTTTGTAATGTTTCACGACTTGCATGTCGATGAATACACAACCGGCAGGAGCCATATGGTTGTCTTTATAATTGTGTATGACCTGCGAGTCAACTTCTTATACGCCATGTAATAGCTTTACTTTATCGCTAAGTAGTTAGCAATAGTTGTAGTTGCTATTCGTGGTGGAGGCAATCATGGTGGAGTGATGGAGATCATGCCGGAACACACAAGATGGAGATCATTGCGCGAAGATTGGCTATACCATGTCACATAAAGTTATATGCATGTGATGTTTATCCTTTTATGTATCTTATTATGTTTAGATCGCGACGGTAGCATTATAAGATGATTCCTCACTTAAAGATCAAGATAAAAACTGTGTTCTCCCCGAGTATGCACCCTTGCGAAAGTTCGTCGTGTCCAAGCATCACGTGATGATCGGGTGCTATAGACTCTACGCTCACATACAACGGATGCAAGCCAGTTTTGCACACGCGGAAATACTTGGGTCTAACTTGACGAGCCTAGCATGTACAGACATGGCCTCGGAACACATGAACCGAAAGGTTAAGCACGAGTCATATGAATGATATGATCGACACTTCGTTGTCCACCATTGAAGCCATATCTCTTCTCGTGAAGATCGGATAAGGTGTGGTGAATTTGGATCGTGTTCACTAAACAACTTGAGGGATGTTGAATTTAGTGGGAGTTCATCTAGTAATTTGATTAAGTTGAACTATTTATCATGAACATAGTCTAAATTGTACTTGCAAATACTTTAGATCACATGGCCAAGTCCAACTTCAACTTCAACGTTTTTGCTGAGAAAGAAAAGCTTAGAAACAATGGGTCTAACTTCACCAACTGGTTCCGCAATCTAAGAATCATTCTGTCTGGCGGACAAAAGGACTATGTCCTTGAGAAAGCGTTAGGTAAACCCCCTGCTGCAACTGCGCCGGCTGATGAGAAAGCTATCTATCAGTCGCGCAAAGATGATTATGGTGTGATTAAGAGCACCATGTTGTTTGCTATGGAACCGGAACTTCAAAATCGTTTTGAAAACTATCCCGGGCCCTTTGAGATTCTCGAAGAGCTGAAAACCATGTTTCAGACTCAGGCCCGTTCTGAGAGATATGAGATCTCCGAGAAGTTCTTTAACTGCAAGATGGAGGAAGGGAGTTCCGTTAGTGAGCACGCCATTAAGATGTCGGGCTACACTCAACGCCTTGAGCAACTGGACTGCAAGATTCCAGAGGAGCTCAAGATTGACAGGGTTCTGCAATCACTCCCTCCCAGCTACAAAAGTTTTGTAGTGACTCACAATCAGATTGGTTCCACTGATACGATCACCGAGCTCTTCGCAAAGCTGAAGGCTGCGGAGGTGGACATCAAAAAAGATAATCATGTGTTGATGGTCAACAAGCCCTCCTTTAAGAAAGGTAAAGGTGCAAAGAAGCCCTTCAAGAAAAGCGGCGGCAAGCGCGTTGCCCCTGCTGAGAAGAAGCTCAAGTCTGGTCCTAAGCCGGACACTGAGTGCTTCTATTGCAAGGACAAGGGTCACTGGAAGCGCAACTGTCCGAAGTACTTAGCGGACAAGAAGGCTGGCACCATCAAAGGTATATTTGATATACATGTTATTGCTGTTTTCCTTACTAGCCCTCGTTGTAGTGCCTGTGTATTTGATACTGGTTCAGTTGCTAATATTTGTAACTCGAAACAGGAGCTACGGAATAGACGACGGCTTGCGAGGGATGAGGTGACGATGCGCGTTGGCAACGGATCAAGAGTTGATGTGATGGCCGTCAGCACGCTCTCCTTAGTTTTACCTTCGGGATTAGTTTTAAACCTTAATAAATGTTATTATGTGCCTGTGTTGAGCATGAACATTATTTCTGGATCGTGTTTATTGCAAGACGGTTATTCATTTAAATCGGAGAATAATAGTTGTTCTATTTATATGAGTAACATCTTTTATGGTCATGCACCCCTTGTGAATGGTTTATTTCTTCTAAATCTCGAAAGGGATGAAACACACATCCATAACATTGAGGCTAAGAGATGCAAAGTAGATAGTGATAATACTACTTATTTGTGGCACTGTCGTCTAGGTCATATTGGTGTAAAGCGCATGAAGAAACTCCATTCTGATGGACTTTTGGAGTCTCTTGATTTTGAATCATTTGACACATGCGAACCATGCCTTATGGGCAAGATGATCAAAACCCCGTTCTCCGGTATGATGGAGCGAGCAACGGACTTGTTGGAAATCATACATACCGATGTATGCGGACCGATGAGTGTTTTGACGCGCGGTGGATATCGCTATTTTCTCACTTTTACCGATGACTTAAGTAGATATGGGTATATCTATTTAATGAAACATAAATCTGAAACGTTTGAAAAGTTCAAAGAATTTTAGAATGAAGTGGAGAACCATCGTAACAGAAAGATTAAGTTTCTACGATCCGATCGTGGGGGCGAATACCTGAGTTATGATTTTCTCACGCATCTTAAAGCAAGCGGAATTGTTTCGCAACTCACGCCACCCGGAACACCACAGCGCAATGGTGTGTCTGAACGCCGGAATCGAACCCTATTAGATATGGTCCGATCGATGATGTCTCTTACTGATTTGCCGTTATCATTTTGGGGTTATGCATTAGAAACCGCTGCATTCACTTTAAATAGGGCTCCATCTAAATCCGTTGAGACGACACCGTATGAACTGTGGTTTGGTGCTAAACCTAAGTTGTCGTTTCTTAAAGTTTGGGGATGCGAAGCTTACATCAAGAAGTTGATGCCGGACAAGCTCGAACCCAAAGCGGAGAAATGCGTCTTCATAGGATACCCTAAGGAAACTATTGGGTATACCTTCTATCACAGAACCGAAGGCAAAGTGTTTGTCGCAAAGAACGGTTCCTTTCTTGAGAAGGAGTTTCTCTCGAAAGAAGTGAGTGGGAGGAAAGTAGAGCTAGACGAGGTTATTGAACCTTCTCTTGAATTGGAGAGTAGCGCAGCACCTGAAATTGTTCCAGTGCCGCCTGCACCAACAATAGAGGAAGCTAATGACAAGGATCATGAAGCTTCGGACGATGCTGCTACTGAACGTCGCAGGTCGACAAGGTCGCGTGCCCCTCCTGAGTGGTACGGCAACCCTGTCTTGACAGTCTTGTTAGTAGAAGACAGTGAACCTACGAACTATGAGGAAGCGATGATGAGCCCAGACTCTGAGAAATGGCTAGAAGCCATGAAATCCGAATTGGGATCCATGAGCGAAAACCAAGTATGGACTTTGGTGGACCCTCCTAGCGACCGAAAGGCCGTTGAGTGAAAATGGATCTTCAAGAAGAAAACGGACGCGGATGGTAATGTTACCGTCTATAAAGCACGGCTTGTTGCGAAAGGTTTTCGACAAGTTCAAGGTGTTGACTACGATGAGACTTTCTCTCCCGTAGCGATGTTTAAGTCCATTCGGATTTTATTAGCAATTGCTGCATTTCATGATTATGAAATATGGCAAATGGATGTCAAGACTGCTTTCCTCAATGGCAACATTGATGAAGAGTTGTATATGATGCAACCCGAAGGTTTTGTCGATCCTAAGGATGCTGATAAAGTATGCAAACTTCAGCGTTCCATTTATGGACTGAAGCAAGCGTCTCGGAGTTGGAACCTTCGTTTTGATCAAGTGATCAAGAGCTTTGGATTTGTTCCAAATTGCTACGAAGCTTGCATCTACAAGAAAGTGAGTGGGAGATCGGTGACGTTTCTGGTACTATATGTGGATGACATATTGATTATTGGAAATGACATCGACATGCTTAACGATGTGAAGAGTTATTTGAACAAGTGTTTTTTAATGAAAGACCTAGGTGAAGCTGCTTATATATTGGGCATCAAAATCTATAGAGATAGACAAATACGCCTGATAGCTTTAAGCCAGAGTACATACCTAGACAAAGTTCTGAAAAGGTTCAGAATGGATAAGGCATTGAAAGGTTCAGTGCCTATGTTGTCAGGTAAGATATTGAGCAAGGCTCAGTGTCCAGCTACGGTAAATGATAGGGAAGCTATGAGCAAAGTGCCTTATGCCTCGGCCATAGGTTCCATCATGTATGCCATGCTGTGTACTAGACCGGATGTGTCCAATGCTCTTAGTTTGACGAGCAGATATCAAAGTGATCCAGGAGTGGAACACTGGACAGCCGTGAAGAACATCCTAAGGTACCTAAATAGGACTAAAGAAATGTTCTTAGTCTATGGGGGTGATGAACAGCTCGTCGTAAAAGGTTACGTCGATGCTAGTTTCGACACCGACAAGGATGATGCTAAATCTCTGACAGGATACGTGTATATTTTGAATGGAGGAGCTGTGAGCTGGAGAAGCTGTAAGCAAAGCGTGGTCGCGGGATCTACAGTAGAAGCGGAATACATGGCTGCTACAGAAGCATCAAGTGAAGGAGTTTGGATCAGAAACTTCATCACTGAGCTTGGCGTGGTTCCAAGTGTATTGGACCCACTGGAGATATTGTGTGACAACACTGGCGCCATAGCACTCGCTAAGGAACCAAGATATCATCCAAAGACCAAGCATATCAACCGCAAGTTTCATATAATCCGAGATTATATAGCAGATGGAGATCTGAAGATCAGCAAAGTACATACAGATCTGAATGTCGCAGATCCATTGACTAAACCTCTTCCACGTGTAAAACATGATCAGCACCTCAGTGCCATGGGTGTAAGATTGTTGCCAAATGTAAACTAGATTATTGACTCTAGTGCAAGTGGGAGACTGTTGGAATTATGCCCTAGAGGCAATAATAAAGATGTTATTATTATAATTCTTGTTCATGATAAAATTTATATTCCATGCTAGAATTGTATTAAGCGGAAACATTAATACTTGTGTGGTTTGTGAACAACATTGTGTCCCTAGTACGCCTCTATGGACTAGCTCATTGATCAATGATGGTTAAGGTTTCCTAACCATAGACATGAGTTGTCAATTGATAATGAGATCATATCATTGGGAGAATGATATGATGGACAGACCCAAACTAAGCGAAGCAATTAGATCGTGTCATTGTGTTCATCTTTGCGAAGCTTTTCCTATGTCAAATATTGTATTCCTTAGACCATGAGATAATACAACTCCCTGGTATCGGAAGAAAGCTTTGAGGTCATCAAACGTCATCCTATGAGATGATGATCATAAAGGTGTCTCTCAGGTGATCGGAAAGTATTTGTTGGGTTGTATGTATCGAGATGGAATTTGTCCCTCCCAAGTCGGAGAGATATACTTCGGGCCCACTCGGTAATCGATATCAACACCGCTTGCAAGCATGTGGTTAAGGAGTTAATCACAAAGTGATATCGGATTACGGAACGAGTAAAGTACTTGCTATGAACGAGATTGAACTAGGTATGACGATACCGACGATCGAATCTCGGGCAAGTAAAATATCGCGAGACGAAGGGAATATATATATAGGATTGATTGAATCCTGGCATCGTGGTTCATCCGATATGATCATCAATGAATGTGTGGGAGTCAATATGGGTGCCCAGACCCCGCTGTTGATTATTGATAGAAGATCATGTCTGCATATTCTCGAACCCGCAGGTTCACACACTTAACGTGTCTCGACGCTAGGATAGATTGGATACTTGGTTTATGAATTTTTTGTTTGGAGTCTCGGATGGGATCCGGGACATCACGAGAGGTTCCGGAGTGGTCTGGAGAATAAGATTCATATAAGGCAGTGCAGTTTTTGGAGTTCGGAATTGTTCCGGATTAATCGGTATTGTACCGGAAGCTTCTAGAACCTTCCGGAAGGGGACCAACGTGGCCCCACCTTCCGGGAGGGGACATGGGCCTATGAGGGAGTGTCCTGGACGCATTGGGCCAGGGGCACAAGGCCCCATAGGGCCCAGCCGATCCTAGATAAGTTTAAATCGTTTAAACTAGAGATAAGATAGGGTTTCTAGAAGGGAGAGTTTAAATCGTTTAAACTAGAGATAGGCTTGGAGGATGGGCAAAGGCTGGCCGCACCACCCCTCTATATATAGAGGGCTGCTGCGCCCCTCCCCCCCAACCTACACCTTTCTCCAAACCCTAGTTGCCCTGCTGCCCTCCTCTCTCCCTCCTGTTTGTAGGCGAAGCCCTGCTGCAGAAATTCTCCACCATATACACCACGTCGTCGTATTGTAGATCCAATCTATCTCTCCACCCTACTTGCTGGTCCGAGGAAGGAGGAGACGTCGAGGTGTTGCACGTGTGCATCTCACGGAGGCACCGCCACTTGTGGTGCTAGATCGGATCGGATCGCGAGGAGGAGAAGCGAGTACGACTACATCATCCACGTTCCGACGAACGTTCCGCTGTGCGAATCTTCAAGGGTATGAAGATCTAATCCAATCTCTCTCGTTGTTTGCATCTCCTAGATTAGATCTTGTCTTTCCCTCTGTTCGCTTCCGTAGAAAATTTTGATTTACTATGCTGCGAAACCCTTCATATTGTTTGTTTGACTGGTCATTATGGATGCATGCATGATCCGGTTTGACCCCATAGAAGAACACGCGGGAAGAGCAGATGCGTTTTTGGTGGAGCGAAGCTGGCGTTTCTCCGTTTTAGATAAAAAAGAGGTCCCGGTTGAAGTTTTTAATACGGTGAAAAAACTGTAGTTTTGTTGATACTTCGGTTTGCAAAACCACATTTTTCCTCGGACCCAAACGCTTTGAAATATTTAATACTTATAAGTATTTTTAGAAACCGAAGTATCCTCGGAATACTTTAGAAAAACTGAGCTTCCAAACGGGGCCTTAAGTATATGCCCCATTTTTCTAAGTATTTGATGGATACTTCAGTTTTGAGAAAACTGCAGTTTTAAATACTGCAGTATAGCCAAAACTGTGGTTTTTTCTCTGTATCTAGAAAAGAGCCTCGACCTCCTTTTCTGAAACTGAGAAAGGCTTTCTTCTTCCACCTTTTTCGCCGTTCCTGCATGGTCAGCACACGATCTTCAACAATCTTTCAAGATGTGATATGTTGCTTCCTTGGCTCACCCGCTGACCCAACCTGACGCCTAGCTGAAAGTAAATCTAGTATGTTGGTTTGTTGCTGTGGTCGGTCAGAGAGAGAGCGACCTGTCAAGATAGTTCACGTGCAGGCTCGTGTCAAGATAGTTCACCTGCGGTCAACGTGCGGGTGTGCTCCATAGAATAGGGCAACTGAATAATATAGTGCATTCACATATTCCCTAACACCTCAGTTTTTTGCTAAAACATCAGAAAAATGTGGTTTTCCAAACTACAGTAGTTCAGTGCCGGGCATCAGAATAGTGCAGTTTAGGCATACTATGGTTTTGGTAATACTAAGCAGTCAAACAGAGGCGAAAATATTTATCTTTCTCCCCTCGATCCATCTACTCGGCTCTGCAGCAAGTTTCCATGTTAAGATAGACATCACCAAAAGCCACACCTTTATCTTTACTAACGAAAACGAGGCATGCAATCCATACACACTACTACGTCCAATAGCATTGTTACGAAGCAAAAAATAAATTTATAATGACAAGCCAATTGACCATTTCTCCAGTCCGGTATTTGTCCACTCAGACACCATTGTGTGCCTCCATCCTCTCTAAGATCTGTGAAGTGTGACTTTGAGTCAGAAATAGTTCATTCGATCCGTAATAAGTGTCGATCATTTTATACTAAGCTAGTACAAACTTTGTACTAAATGAGCGACACTTATTATGGATCGGAGGGAGTAAATAAAATAGGATCAGATTCTAATATTGGGCTGCGGTACCGAGGAGTTCGACCTCCAGATCCTTTGTAATCCTATTCTTGGTGGAGGACGATCAAGTTTAAGAGTATCAGGTGAAGACTTGAACCATCTCTTACCAACTGTGGCATGGACGCCATCTATTGGGACCATCCTGAAAGAATATAAGAATTGTGTTTTAGTGATTAATCTGCTCCCCTCGTTTTTAGAATCATTTATAGTCATAAGGCGCACAAGTTTAGAGTAGCTGGTGCAAGTTTATAGACAAGTTCAGAGTGTCTGGTATAAGTGCATAGATTTAGAGGAGGTGCAAGCTGCTAGATGGAGCGCAATACTAATGTTAGCACTCAGGTGGATCAGGAACTTGTTTCTGAGTGCAAGGCAGTGCGTTGATCACAAATATATGTAACAGGGGTAATTGTAATTTATAGATCAAGGTGGAATGCTAAATTTAAACAGATACATGACTGGGCAATCTATAATGTGCAAGTTTAGAGGTTCATGCTTAACTAAGTTGCAATGCACATGCTCCATTTTGACATTTGTGAATCACTTTGTAACACTATTGAACTGGACTGGATAATAGAGTGATTTTAAAGAGAGTTCTGACAAAGAATTTTTCCATGGATATGTCAAGCTTCATGCACTAGCCAACGCAACCAAAAGTTCGAACTGATGGAAAAGGCTAGTACAATCCACTTATACACTTCAACACCCCCTCTCACGTGTGACGGGGAGAAGTCAGCACGTGCAACCGAAAGAGAGCGACGACGAAACTCACGTATGACTCAAGAGGCTTATACGTGGATACAGAGGGTCAACAACAATTTTAGGATAAATTGCGAAATCAGGACTCGAACTCGAGACCTTAGGCTCTGATACCATGTCAAGCTTCATGCACTAGCCAACGCAACCAAAAGTTCGAACTGATGAAAAGGGCTAGTGCAATCCACTTATACATTTCAACAGGATAAAGAACATCTTTTAAAGAGATATTAATAATAACCATTTCAACGAGAATTATGTTCCATCTAAGGAGTTTGTAGACGGTCAAACCTCATTGTTGCCTCCCTAGGAACGGACCAATTGTGTTAGCCATTGTCGCGTTTTGATGGCCTGTAAGAGCAATAATAAAACATATATTAAGACTAGCCCATCGGGATGGGGTTCGAGTTATTAGAAAAAAAATCTTTCAGACAACTAATTTATCACTTATATAAGAATCTTCATCCAGCAAAACCATGTGCAGTTAGTACATTTCTTCCTCAATTAGCAACATCAACAACTTTGTAGGAACAGTTCGTATAACACTTCAGTATACTTTAGTTTAACATTAGAGACAAAAAATATGATGACACAAAAAGGATCAATAAAACCTACTCTCTTCGTCCCAAAAAGGATACCAAAAAGGATGTCACGGATTTATCTAGATTTGCATGTATCTATACAGTAAAACACATCTAGCTACGATGCGAATGTAGACAAATCTTCCACATCCTTTTTGAGACAGATAGAGCACAAATCGTAGGAACAGTCAAAAGGACCTACCAGCATGCAACTTATACAACACTGATTTTGACCGCTGTTCCCCCACAAGCATCCGGACATACAAATCCGAGTATCACCCAAACAAAATAAAAATAAAATACCCTCATTTCACTTATTCATTTCTTAAAGAGCAACATGGGTAGATTTTTCTTTAACTAATGGAGATATCGACATACCTCATTTTTATGGTGCTGAAAATGCATAATTCATTAGGATAATCACTTAAAGAAACCAAGATGCATAGGAAGATTCTCAGAATAAGAGGCTCATGATTTTTTTAGGAAGATGCAAAAACTAACATGTTTAGGTCCTATGGAAGATACTTGTCCTTGTGCTCCAAACAAATAGTAGATTTCTAACACTGCTGAAGAAATATGAGTAAGCTATGTTAGAACATGCAGGAAGGTGAAACTAAATAAATGATAAAAAAATTAACCCTGTGTGGCAATGCCTGAAATATGTTAATGGCATGGTTTTTGAGTTGCCGATTAGTCGCCGACTAATCGCCAAGTCGTCGCGGCGTGGCTGGGTCGCGCAGGCGACTTGACTCACGGAGCAAGTCGTGCCACGTCACTGGCTCGACGGCGATTTCCTGCGACTATACAACGACTTTTGCCTCAGGATTTCAGCGACTTGATGCCCGAGGACGGCGGCGCAGGAGGATGCAGATCATGGCGGCGTCGAGGAGGAGGCAGAGCATGGCGAGGACGGCGGCGCAGGAGGAGGCAGAGCATGGCAGTGGCGCGGAAGAAAAAGGTCGAGGAAGACGTGAGTCGCGGGGACGCTCGGGAGGAGGTCGAGGTGGCTGGCGGCGGCCGGAGAGAGGGCGCCGGGGTGGAGGATCGGAGGTTGGCCACGGGATCTCGGGAAAGGAGGCGCTCGGGAGCTCGATGGGATCTGGATGAATAGTGGTGGTTGGTGGGAGAGCTCTCTCTCGATTAGGGTTTTGGTTGGGCCAGGCCTTGGGCCGCGCGGCGGGGATCTGGGGGTTGTAGGCCGGGCTGCAATAGATAACGGGTCAACGTTGCTCAAAAAAAGATAACATGCCAACTTGACGTGCACTGTAGCAGGGCGACTTGGGGCGACTATACGAGCTGAGTCGTTGACTCAAGTCGGCCATAGCCTCGGTGACTTGACTTGACTCGGCGACTCAAAAATCATCATTAATGGAAAATAAAAGGATGGCATGAGAGGAAATAGAAGCAATGATAACGTAAAGCGACTAAACGTACCAATTTTCCGTGCTCGTATAACTCCCTATTTGAGTATTTGCAAACAACCTGCATCATAAATATAACATTCAGAACTAATAAGTAATGTGTTCTTGTTTGCATTGAGACAATGTAGCGAAGGAATAGCTTTCTATCCTACAAGAAGAAAACACAATGCTAATGATGATGATCAGCTAAAATTTTTTAAATAATACATTTTTTTATTGATTTTCACAAATAATACGCAAAATTGGCAAATTGCAACTCTGTCGGTCCGTCGTCCGTTCAACGGACGACACGGCAGGTTCGTCTGTTGAGAAGACGACCAACATGTCTTCTTTTGTTCAAAAGACGACCAAGTTGTCTTCTTTTCTTCAAAAGACGACCGAGCTGTCGGGTGACACGCGGTCAGCCTCGTCGGCTGTTGAAGGGATGACGTGCGTTTCGTCCGTTGAACGGACGACGCGCCCCGGCATAAAACTAGCTCACGCGCCTGCCCGTGCTTGCTTGCCCGTCGTCTTCCTTCCCAGCTCGCGCGCCTCTCTCTGTGGTTGTTCTTTCTCTCTCGCTTGCTCTCATTTTCTCAGCTGTTGCACCGATTTGTAGCCTAGATTTCTATCCAAACTCGCTGCTCTAACACATTAGCAAGCTAGTAGAGTCCCGATCTACTAATGGGATAGCCTGGTGTAGTGATTTGAGTCGTTTTGGTGGAGGGATCTGGTGGTATTCTTGTTGAGCAATGGCCATGGTGGAGGCTGGTGCTGGGACTTGAGGAAGGTGCATGGTGGAGGTGCTGATCCGTTGACCTGAGGCAGCTGCACGGCAGGACTTCGCACGCTTCAAGGGTAAACCCTAATTTCTTTATAATTGCAGTCTTGTGTGTATGTTTATAGGTAGCCTTTGATGGGGTCTGTTAGATGCAAGATATTTATAGAGTATTATGTGTCAATGTACCTGTTTTTGACTATTTTTGGTATTTTTTAGGTCGAAAATTATGTCAAATAATGTAGTGTTTAGGTTCTTGTATGGTCCTGGTTCCGTTAGAATAAACTAGCACGGAGTTGATTTGAGCGAGTTTAGATTTATGGATGAAGTGCTTCAGAATCCTGAAACAGTGCCCGTTACTCAGTTGAAGGATTGGTTATGTGTTCGTTTAGGGCTCCCTCCTACCCATACTGTCGGTGTGCATGCTTTATGGACTAAGTCAAGGCAAACCCCTAATTTTTATTTAAGGCCAATAGAAGCGCAACACAAATGGGTCAAATTTGTGCAAGCTTGCCAGAAAAGAGAAGTTAACCTCAGTCTCTTAGTGTTACCTGTGGCGAAAGAGGCTGGGTATGATCATGGCCATAGTAGTCAGACCGGTCATGCTGGAGGTAGTTATGATCATGGCCAGAGTAGTCAGACCGGTCATGCTGGAGGTAGTTATGATCATGGCCAGAGTAGTCAGGGCCAAGAGGGTGGCGGCGGTTATGAATCAGGTCACAGTAGCTATGCACACACCGGGGGTGATGGTTATGTATCGGAGGACGATAGTGAAGGATTAGGGGAAGACATATTCAGTGGCGAAGCTGATGAGGACGAGATATATGATGGTTTGTTGCAACATCAAATGGAAGCCGAAGACTCAGAAGGCAACAGTGATACGGCTGATGATTCTGGCGAGTCTGATCAAGAAGAGATCGACCAACCTATTCCGACATCATGGAATAATGACAACACAACAACAATGACTGTGAACGATGGGCATGATTCGGCGTGGCATTATCATGCGAACAACATCTCTCTGGGTGCATTATATCCTAGCAAGAGACATCTGCAAGAAGCAATTGTTGAGTGGTCAATGTCCATGCAACGAGTCTTGAAAACGAAGGTGTCATCACAACAATATTTGACATTGGTTTGGAGGAAGCTGGATGTCCTGCAAGGGCGCATGCCCATGTCCCTAGGTATGACACAAATTGGAAGGTCACCGATGTTGTGATACACACATGCACATTTGAAAGTGTCCTTCAGGACCATCGTAACCTCATGTCAACGCTCCTGGCTAGACTGTTGTACATAGAGATAGTGGAGGGCAAAGCCATGGGGGTGAAAGCTATCATTAACAAAGTTTCTGTCAGATTCCGCTACAATATTTCATACGGGAAGGCTTGGAGGACTAAGCAAAGGTCATTGGAGGCAAGGTTTGGTTCGTTTCGAGACGGGTATGACTGTGTTGTTAGGATGCTCCAGACACTGCAGGCTAGGAATCCAGGCACCTTCGTTTGAGGGTACTTCATCGAGTGTTCTTCTCATTTGCTATATGCGTAGAAGCTTTCACTCACTGTCGGCCAGTCATCTGTGTGGATAGTATATTTCTCACTGGCATTTCTCAGGACCAAGGTGCATTAGCCCGCTCCATCAAGTGAGCTTTACTCTTGAAGGTGAGCTTGTCCCATCTTGCCTGGATCCTGAGAAGCTCTGCTCATACCTAATTTGGGGTCTTCAGTTTCCACGCTCTTCGATGAAGTGACTTACCAAGCATAACGAGAGCATCATGGTTCGTTACCAATGTATCCCAGTCGGCTGGTTCATCGCCTATCACAACAGTTCTGGCTACGAAGAAAAGCCCAATGGACATATCTACAGGCCAGGGAGACGCGTCGGTCATAGTGGAGAGGAGTGGAGGGAAATGCGAGAGCAAGAGGAGAGGAGGGAAATGAGAGAGTAAGAGGAGGAAGAGATGAACTGGGTTAAGTATACATCTCGTTGCCCGGATTTATAGAGGCACCGAACCGAATAGGCGGGAAAAAAGCGGGAAGTCGTGGCGGGAAGTAGTGGCGGGAACAAAGGGCGGGGAGTACTGGCGGGAAAAATTGGCGGGAAGTACTGGCGGGAAAAATTGGCGGGGAGTACTGGCGGGAAAATTCGGTGGGAAGGATTGACGAGGAAAACAGCGGCGGACGATTATTTAGCGACAGTACTGCCGATCAGTGCAACCTTGCATGAGTAATGCACCCTTCGTCCTTCCAACAGACGAACAGTGCCGTCGTTCTCCCAACAGACGAAGCCCTGGGCCGTCGTCTCCTCAACGGACGATACCTTGTGTCGTCTCCTCAACAGACGAAGCATCTGTGTCGTCCCTTCAACGGACGACGGACCGACAGAGTTGCAATTTGCCAATTTTGCGTATTATTTGTGAAAATCAATAAAAAAATGTATTATTTAAAAAAAATTAGCTGATGATCAGACAGATGGTAGAGAAGAAAGTTCATGTAATTGTCACATGCAAATTTCACATGTTCATTCTGGAATGCATTGAATTCATCAACCTTCTTGGCACCATAAACAAGGCTATTTTTTTAAATAATACATTTTTTAATAAAAGTTAAGAAAATAATACTCAAAATCGAGAATTTTCAAAAATAATACACCCTCGGCCTGGGCCAAGCCGACTGAGACCTATCGGTTTGGGAAAAGTCGACAGGGCCTTATCAGCGTCGCCAAAGCCGATAAGTGCATGTACCTAGTATATCCGAGTAGTTGCACCTTAGTTTTTTTTGCTGGCGATGTGTATATGGAGAAAGTATTACTTGGAACCCTGTGTTGTAATCTATGTTCAGTGCATTAATCTTCAAACACCAATAGGCCTAGCGATAAAATACATAACCTTACCAAGAGACAGATAGAAAATGTAAAGTGTGGATTGTATGGTTGAAACTTATAAAGACAGTCTATGAAGTGAAGCCCATGCAGCCTTTGAAATAGAGAACTTGGGGAAGTCATATGGCCTATATACACAAAGAAAAATGCATCAGCAATGTTACGCAAAAAATTATCTATGGACGAAAAGCCAATTTTCAGGAAACCACAACCTACTGCATGAAAACATAAATCAATCGTCGTCTCAGAGCGGTCCAAATTCTGCCTTGATCTGCTTTGGAAAAATTTCTGCAAAAAGGAGAATCAATTGCAATACACAATACCCTTAAAGTCATCGTTTTGTGTCTTAATGGAAACACAAGCACCAAGATGAGAAGTCAAAAAGACTAAACATATAGCTGCCAACTTACAGTATTTACAGATCGAAGCATATATACCGATGTAGCACATATAGACACACATCCTTATGTCGTCCTTGGAGTCAACAAATTCCCTTTGAAAACAACGTGGCCACCACTTGATCTGCAGCACTCGCCACCTTTATCTTCATCCTCTTTTGTGGCCGGCGGATCACACCCAGTCCCAGTTGAGGGGTAAAGCCGGAGAACAGTGGAGGTGGGACAAGATTTCCGACACATGGAGAGAACGAGCTGATCATGATGTAGTTGCTATGCGTCTCGGGACGACGTGATCTTGGTGGCGGCGGAACTGTTGGGAATATGCCCTAGAGGCAATCATGTATGATGAGATTTCCCATTGTATTCATAAAGATATTAAGTTGTCCTTATATAAACATTTGATGTGTATCATTGAATATGTGATTCGGTTGTGAAACTATATATTCATGTTGTTTGTACTAAATATCCTTGGTCATCGAGGTTGTGCTGGACACATAATTTAGACCAATGTGAAAGTCGGCTTGATGACTCGGTTCCACTTGTCATGAGTATGGAGATGCTATTCCGACTTACACAGATTTGGCTAAAGAGTTTAGCAAATCGAATTGACCCATATTGAGGTACAACGAACAATTTGTCATTTGTATATCTCAAATCAATGTAATCCTTAGACCTGAGGTTATTGCATAGTCCGAGTTGAGGATCACCGACTTAGGTTCTGTCAAACGTTAATCCGTAACTGGGCAGTTATAAAGGTAGAGTTCGGGTTGACTGAGAATCAAGTTGCGTGATGTGAATAATCAAGATGGGATTTTGCCCCTCCACTCGGAGAGATATTCTCTGGGACCTCTCGTGAGATATGATTCGGAAAGCATGGTCATGCATGACTCGGTTAAGTGTTAACCGAGGCGATCGACTAAGAGTTCATCGGGTGAATCACTTATCTCGGATCGAGAAGAGAGTTGGACTATTTAAGAGATGATAAATATTCGTCTATAGTCTGACAAGGTATATCGTGAGGCAAAAGGGACTCGAACGCAAGTCGCATTGGAAAGGCAAGTCGTCATGACTCATTGGTACTTGGGAGTCAGCACATTCTGCTAGGAGCCGCTACCGACTGATCGATTGAGAGTCGGACTCCAATCGTGTCCAAGTTGCCAAGAGCCTGCGGGGTCACACACTTAAGAGCGGGAGAAAGTTCGGATTGGATCTGAACTGGAAATCTGGTTGGGTTGGACCCGAGCCTGATTTGGACCGAGTCAGTGAGTCAGACTCACAGGGCTAATATTATATGGGTTTTAGTGAATGGGCCGCGCGAGTAGAGCCTACGTTCACTCCCTATATATAGTGGAGCACCGTAACCTAGAAAGGTTAATCGTTATTCGGTTAGGTCATTCCATGTGTTGGAAACCCTAGCTCCACAGCAGTCCTGTCGTTGTAACGAACCTAGCAGTTCGCCGCCGGTGCTCCTCCTTGCACGTGTGGATACCAGCAGAGATGTTGTACGATCAGCACCAGGACAATCGGATCACAAAGGACTCACTGCATCAACTGACGCGCTTCATCAGTAGTCCGCAACTGCGCGTCTAGTGGTAAACCTCGTGGCCTTCTACCTTAGTTAGATCTTGGGATCACCATTGAAAGGATACAGATGTCGCCTAGAGGGGGGTGAATAGGCGATTAAAACTTTTCCTAGAGTGACTCAACAAAGGCGGAATAAAACTAGTGTTTACTTTGTTAAGCACAAGCTAGAACAACTAAGGTTCACCTATATGCACCAACAACTTATGCTAAGCAATACAAGCAACAAAGTGATAGCAAGATATATATTACTTCAAGCACAAAGGCTATCACAATGTAAAATGCATAAGTAAAGAGCTCGGGTATAGAGATAACCGAGGCACGCGGGGACACCGATATTTTACCGAGTTCCTCCCAACATGGAGTACGTCTCGTTTGGAGAGGGGGTGATATCAAACCACCAACGCCACAAAAGGCCTCCCTTATTCTCCGGTGAATCTCACCCCAACAGGATCGATCCACGCTTCCACTATCGGTGCACTTGTCGGTGGCAACCGGAACCTCTCACAAGATTGGGGCACTTCTCCACAACTTAATTGGAGGCTCCCAACAAACGCCACAAAAGGCCTCAACAAATGCCACCAAGGCCACAAAACCATCTAGGGTTCCAAGAACCCAAGAGGGACAAGCTCCAATGAGCAACTCAAACCAAATCCTCCGAGGAGAACTCAAACCGATGCACCAAATGCAAATGTCAAGAACACCACAAAGATGCTCAAATCCCTCACTCTCAAGTTCCAACAAAGCTACTAAAGCTATTGGGGGAACAAGAGAGGAGGAATCAAAGAGACACACAAAATTCCTCAAAATCTAGATCCCCAAAGATGCACTCATAAAGAGATGAATCGGTTAGGTCAAAACGTGGATCTAGATCTCCTCTCTCTTCCACTCAAATATGGGCAAGAATCATCGGAGGGAAAAGATTAGGCAAGCTTCAAGATCTAGAGCAAGTGTGGACAAAGTTTAGCCTAATAGATAAGAGAGGAGCTAACTATAAACTAAAAACGGACAAAGCCTATAAATAGTGGCCCCAGAAAATCTTCCCGTTGAGGCTCTTTTTTAGTCCGGACCGGTGTACCGGATTTAACCGGTAGTACCGCTGACAGACAAAACAAATGCAGGAAAGATGGGCAGAGGTGGGCAGCGTACTGTGCACGGGGCAGGCAGCAGCAGCGCGAGCAGCAAGCCAGCATGCAGCGCGCTAGCCAGCTAGGTAGAGCGCGCAGCAGCAACGGAGCATGCGTAGCGCACGCGAGCAAGCAGCAGGGCCTAGCGGGAATTGGTTGACGTGAGGCAGTGCACGCACGTGGGGGCAGCAGATGCGCGAGCGGAGCGAGGCCAGCGCGAGCAGATCCGGTCAACGCTGGCGGGGCGCACGGGATCGAGCAGCGAGGCGGCGCGCGCTGGAGCAGCAAGGCCAACGCGGCCCGCGAGCGAGCGCCAGGTCAACGCGCGGGCAGGGCTAGCGACGCGAGCGATGCTGGGAATCTGGGAGCTGGGCTGGAGCAGACCTCGCTGGGCAGTGATTTAGCCCAACCTAGGCCGGCCGTTAGTACCGGCCACGGGCGGTACTACCGGGCCAGGCCGGTACAGCCGGTTGCGCGTACCGGGCCAGACAGAAAATAGGCTGCGCGCGTCAGGCGCGTTCGGTACTGGGCCCGGTAGTATCGGACGACCCAGAAAACAACTTTTTCTTTTTCTTTTTAAATCGAATAACGGCCAATATTCAAACGGTCATAACTTTAAACGGTAGCTCCGATTGACCCGATTCCAATTGCATTGGATAGAGGACGACAAGTGCTACAGGCAGGACACACACCAACATGCATGTGGTGTGTTGTCAACCTCACAGCACATCCCCAAACTCACAAAACCACAAACACGGCCGTGGAAAGGCACTAGTGCATCACTCCACTATTTCCACACAAGAACAGCCAGAGTAGACAACAGTTTACCAAGCACATCAGCCAAACCAAACCACCAAGGATCAACCAAACATCACCAGGATGGTGACATAAGGAGGGGAATGGATCAGGTGGACAGCAAGATCAAGCCCATGATCTAGGAGGAGCAGGTTAGCTCAATATCAAGCACAGGAATCCAGCAAAACCAGATCAAGATCATCATCACCAACTTACTCCACAAACATCAGAGTCTGTGGTGAGTTTCATAAAACCTTCACATGATCTAATCATATCATTTAGAGAGAAGCATGTGTTGTTTTATAAAACAAACCCTCAAAAATCACCCAAGTGGGGTAAATCCATCATAGAGTTTTAAACTCTAAAAGCAAACAACAAAGTACCTGGATCCAGCCAGAGCTCAGAGCAACATCATTGCTCTGGTGGTCAAAATATATCTTACAATTCAAGCATACATATATCTATGATCTATTTCTAGGCACATCCCTAAAGCAGGGTGGCACCTTAGAAACAAAGCCTTTGGATCCATATCATGATCAAGCTCACTATCATTTTTCCAAACTTTGATTCAAAAACAATAGCTGGTACCACTACCAGAACTATCTATATGAATCAACTAGATAAGATCTGAATCTCTAAGCCTCGGACCAACATCATTGGTCTTAGGGAATTCAGATAAGAGCATCTCTATTTATCTTTCAAAGCCAAGATTGTCTGAAGCATAAACCAATCCAATCAATGGATTAGAATCAATTTGTGTGCCATACCATGATGGTGTCACAAGAACAAATTTATATGAATCAGAATAGACATTTGATCATCATAAATTCAAACAATCAACTTACTAATCATTTTCCTGTTAACACGGGAATCATAACTAGGATATTCCTATATTAAACTTCACTATTTGAGATCATGATGATCTCAAACCACACACTGGTTCTAAGCCAACAGCACTAGAACAATGATTTCATCATATCATAATCATGATCATAAACCCAGAGATGACAGTGAAAACTTATCAAGTCACTGACTTAATCATACATGATTTCCAAGCAACTATACCATATGAATCAGATGCAATCCAAGCATAAATCATTTTATAAGCCACCAGAAACATTATAGATCAACTTAAGCAACAAGCCTCAGGCCAATAATCATTTAGCATGTGTACACACCATCTAGACATGAACTAATTCATCCAGTACATGATCAATCACATAATAGGAACCCTAAATGGATAATCATCCTAATCTGAATCCAACAGTTGCCAGAGAGGACACTGCCAGCATCTAGCATCGAATCAGCAAGCACAGAAAGCACCAGGGGAGAAGAATCAAACTCACCGTAGGTCCTTGCTGAAGAATATAAGAGGAAGTAGAGGGGCCGACGACCATGGCGGCACGGGAAGCACCCCAGAGGGGGCGCTGCAACCCGCGCGGCGCCATGGCAGCGACCCTGATCACGCCTGGAGGTGCAGAACATCACCTCGATGCACGACGACCACGGCAGCACCTGAATCCATGCCAACCCCCAAACCCTAGGGTTCGGGAAGGCATCGATCCATTGCAGGAGAGCCCCAGGCTCGAATCCAATTGGATGGAACGAACGGGCGTTGTCGACAACCCCCTGTTGCACCACGGCGGCGACCAGAATGGCCTACGGCGGCGGGAATCGCCGGTGGCGGCATCGCCGGCCACGGGGTAGAGGTCAGAGGAGGAGAGGATAAGCTCGAGAGAGAGAGAGAGAGAGAGGCGGTGAGGAGTGGGCCGAATTGGGCCAAACCCTTCGGGGTAGTTCTTTTGCCTATGAATAATGGGCTACTAGGGCCCAATAAGATAAACCAACCCAGAATTCCTTTCAGGCCTGTTTAAATAAAAAGGAAAAGACCAAAATACCCATGGACTTAATTAAATTCTAAAAAATTAAATAAAAGTCCAAAGAAATATAAATAAAATATTTTTGGATTCACAATAATCCATACTATCTAAATAAAATAAGATATAAAATTTTAGACATTTAAATTTTTATAAGAATTTTGTAATTTATATATTTCTTATGGAATTTTACAAAATTATTGAGAGTTGATAAAAATAAATAAAAATCACTTTCATTATATATTAAAATTGTAGTATTTTATAAAAAATACTAAATGAATATTTTTATGACAATTTTTAATGTAGAATTGATAATTCCTGAAAGAATTATTAAACGTATAAAACTCAAATAAAAGAGAAATAAAATAAAATAATTTAATATAGGTTATAAATATTAAAAATTAATATTTATAAAGGCTTTATTATTATTAAAAGGCACCTTATATAGGGAAAATGCATATAGAATTAAATAATGCATTACATTACTTGCATAATCATTTTGCTTCTTTAAATATTGTCCTTACCGGACAATAATGATGTTTTTGTAGACATAGAAGCTCAAGGTCCAGTGCAAGCATCAGACTTCACTACATTGCCATCACGAGGCAAGTTCATCACTTGCTCATGTCCTTTGAAGAGTCTTTATCAAAGTATTTGCAAATTGTGTGTTATAATTTATGCTAAGAAAGAAAGAAAATAATATTTTCACAAATAAAGAAATTATAGATATCATCCTAAGTGGTGATATAATGGAGCAATAGAACTTAGGGTTCTAATTGCAACAATGATAATCAAGTAGGGACTTAATAACCCCTGACATCAGTGATTCTAGCGCCGTATATTACGCGTTAGCCATGAGATTTGGAATGGGACAGAGAAGTCAACTGTATCTTCTTCCTCTCGCATGAAGCCGGATGTGCAGGTCGTGGCTGTTATCCTCGTAGCGTGCATATTAATTGGTAATTCGTAGAGGATATGCAACATATGGGTGGGAACTCTCATCGTCCCACGATAGTTCTGGCATCTAACGGTTTGTACAAACCATTGCCGTAATTCATTATGTGGGCATGATGTACACCAAGGAGGCATGCGGGGTCGCGAAGGGGGCAGTGATTGGCTTGGACCAACTACTGGGCCCCATATCATGGAATTGTGGACGGGAAAGTACGCCCGGTTGTGCAATAAGGAGTTGATCTCTCATGGGTAAAGTAACTCACCTCTGCAGAGTGTAAGAACTATAACTTGTTACTCCCTGTTCCGGGAAGGAGCTACGAACGCGGCAGGAAAGGAACTCCATGAAAGTTTTGGTCAACCTGTGAAGGCTGATGGTCATAGATTTTCATAATAAAATCAATCTTTGAAGAAAGATTTACAAAATTGCATAGTGCCAAGGATTTATAATCCAAGGTGGTAGTTAGAGCATCAAACTTCCCACCTTGCATATAATGAACTTGTTGGGTAACGTTGTTACTTATTCTTTTCTTTGATCCCTTGGACTCTGAGGATCCCGAAGACGTGCCAATGTATGCAGCCGAATGCCAAGAAGATGTGTTCTACGAGGAACCTGATCTGTCTGGAGGAGTTGAAGGAGTGGATTACGAAATCCGCTATGGTGTCGATGATAACGAGTCCAACTAAGTATCCCTAGTTAGTAGTAACCCACGGAGCCGAGCAACATGAACTCTATAGAATAAGCTGTTGAGATTAACTCCTAGACGGAGTTGTTACTTTTAAATTCCGCTGAAACACTTTATATTTTGGTTTGTAAGTTGAATCTTTTGGAAGTCTTGAACTTTCGGTATTGTAATAATAATAATGTGTGTACTTTTGTAATATGGAGCCGCAATGTTTCTGTTGTACCACTCTAAGGGATGTGATATTTACGGAACGGTGTTCTGTGGATGTCATGTCAACGACTATAGTGTACTACACATGCAGTGGTATGCTGGGTCACCGCAATTGGTATCAGAGCAAATTGCTTTGACCTTAGGTTGGAAACCTAGTAAAGGGTATTACCTGTAGGAAAATTTAGCAACGATAAAGAATTCTCTAAAAGTAATATAATGGGTATTCAAATGATAATATTCCGTTATATATTTTAGTGCGATAATTCTTTGTTATGATGCAATATATCATTGGATACTAACCAAAATTATTTTTCTGATATACAGAGATATGGCACCAAAGTTTCCAAAACAGACTTTGGTAAGGAAAGATGAGAATCTTGATGGTTATCAAGGATCATTCACAGACCAACTTCGTCAACTTTTAAAGCTCTTTAGTTGTCCTACTAGAATTCCAGTGAACACTAGCACTTACCTTGATGGTCGGATGTTATCCAAGTATCGTGTGGGTATCCAACTCCCAGAGGAGCTCGGATTATATCATGATCTACATATAGGAGAAGGTAGGAGTCATTTAGCAGCATATCATGTTGTTGTTGTGGAGGCGATAGCTAATATCCGGGGGCAGAAAACCAAGGAGCTAGAAGGTAGCACATTCTCTGTGATACCTCATGATTCTATAGACTCGCAGCCTATACGAGATCATCTTACTTTGGTTAAGAAGCATCCTAAGTTAGCTTCCAAGTTTATGGATAGATACCGAACACTCGTTGCGTCTTTTTATAAGACCCATCAAGTGATTGTTGAAGACAAAAATGACATGTTAGAGGATCTAACTGATCCGGAAAGGAGGAAGCAATTAGCATTCCAGCTAGAGAAAGAAGCAAGTAGTAGTGCAACACCTATTTTTAAGGATATACCTATAGATCCTGAATATTTTATACCATATCCTTATTCACCAAGACCTGAACTTATACATGATCCTACTATGGATATGAGGTATGCAGTACCACAGGTCTTAGAGGATGGTTCTGACTCAGAACTTCCTATTGAGAATTCGGATGGTTGGAGAATGGGATCATATGAAGGATCTCATGAACACCAAATGTCTATAGATGGTTCTGACAGGAATGTTGGACAATATAGTTGGATGGGTGCAAGAATGAACCCTAATAACAGTAGTAGAAATACCATGTCAGTAGATAATCAGGATGAAGAAGAAGATCCTGAGAAGAGAGTGTTTGAATCATCAACACCTTCTCAAAACCCAGGGAATATACATTATCCAGTGTTTAATTATCTTGCCCACGAGAGCACCTGGGAAGCAGCAGGATCTGCGTATCCTGTTGACAACTCAAGAAACGAAGCTCAGGAGATGCAGGTTGGAGATAATGTTGAATATGTTTCTGAAGACTTTTCAGCTGAGCTGGAGGGAGTCAATGCGCTCAGGTTGAGTAATGACTCAAGTCCTGACACTTCAGATATAGAGTTCCACAAACTGTGCGACGAACCACACGTCATCACGGTTGGACATCAGGCATGTACGATGAGCGTAGTTACTACTAGAAGGAGACAATTAGTTAGTAGTATCAAGTACCGTGTATTGTACCCCAAGTAATAAGGTAGTTTTGTGATTATACCTATATGGTATATGTTGTAATGACTTTGTATCATTATGGTGTTATGTAAAATATGTGAAATGCATATTTGGATTTTCTTTGGATCTTCATTGTGTGACTAGTTCTGTGCGTAAATTCAAGCTCAGAACACATGTGCATGATGTAATTATGAGTATTCGCTTTATATTGCAGGACTAGAGGGTCATGGATACGGATGTAAGAATGGAAACTGAGCAGCAGCGGATGGAGAGAGAGGCCAAGGAAAAGGCCGATGCAGATGCAACAAACCAAGACGCATTACCACCACCACCAATGAGGCCGTTAATGGAGCAAAATTTTATGCAATGTATGCAAATGATGCAAGAGACCCAGAACAAGTTCATGGAAGAGCTACTGGGACGAGCAAATCAGAGGGCACCTAAAGGTGGAGGAGTGAGTCTATCTAATTTCTAGAATGCAAGACCGTTACCTTTTACATCAGCTCCTGAACCAATGGATGCAGAGGATTGGATAGCAGACACTGAAAGGAAGCTGAAAACTGTAGGTTGCAATGACGAGGAGAAATTGAGGTATGCAACTCATCTTCTGACTGGACCTGCAGAATCATGGTGGGAGAATCAGTTAGCCATGCAACCACCAGGAAGGGAGTTTACCTAGGAAGAGTTTAAGCAGAGATTCCGTGAATATCATGTTCTGGAAAGTGTTATGGAGTTGAAACGGAGAGAGTTTGAGGAGCTTCCACAAGGATATACTAGTGTCATGAAGTACATCCAAGAGTTTAGCTAACTGTCTCGTTATGCTGAGGAGGATGTCAATACGGAAGAGAAGCGTAAGAAGTGTTTCCTTCATGGATTAAACCCATTTGTGAAGATGCAACTAAGGTTAGCCAATAAGCAAACATATCAGCAATTATTGGATGCAGCCATTACTTTCGAAGATGACTACAAGAATGTCCAAGAGGATCGGAGGAAGAGAGCCAAGAAGGAAACCAAGAGAATTCAGGCAAGCAAACCTAAACCCAACCCGGAGTTCAAACCTCGGAATATGAATTATGGCAACAATAACAAGGGCAGTGGTGGAAATCAGTCCAATCCGAGAAGGAATGTTATTTGTAACAATTGTGGAATTCCAGGGCATTTCTGAGGGAATGCAAAAATCCTGTAGTGATCTGTTACGATTGTGGTCAGAAGGGGCATATCAAGCCAGATTGTCCGAGCAAACCACCTGGAGGATGGCCTACCAAGGGAGGAGGACAAGCCAGTGGAGGAAATGGACAACCCAATAAAGGAGGAAATAATGGCAAGAACAGCAATGGCAAGAGGAACCGACCTACCGGGAAACTGAATTGTGCAACCCTCGAGGAGGTGGATAATTCGGAGCATTAGTGATAGGTACGCTCAAAATCCTTACCAATCCTGGCAAAGTTCTATTTGATACTGGTGCAACTACTTCATTCATTTTTGAATAATTTTGTGATAAGTTCGGGATTAGGAGGGCAACGTTAGAAAGTCCTATGACCGTAGTTACAGCAGGAGGGAATGTGATTGTACGCCACATAAAACAAGATCAGGTTATCTCGATTTGTGGTTGTACATATTTCGCAGACCTTTATGTGATTCCTTTGAAGGGAATTGCAGTAGTGCTGGGGATGGATTGGATGATGGAACACGGAGCTCAGATAAATTGTGAGGAGAAAACTGTCTCAATCAAAACTCCAAGTGGATCAAGGATAGTTTACCAAGCAGATAAGCACAGTCATATCATGGTGGATATGCAGTTGAATTCAATGAAAGAAGTTAAATTGGAAGAGATTCCTATAGTTAATGAATTCCAAGATGTTTTTCCAACAGAGCTACCGGGAATGCCACCAGACCGAGAGATAGAGTTCACCATTGACTTAATTCCTGGTACAGCACCAATAGCTCAAGGACCATATAAAATGGGACCCAAAGATTTGAAAGAACTCAAGGAGCAAATTGATGAGTTAGCTAGAAAAGGATTTATACAGGAAAGTGTATCTCCATGGGGAACACCAGTAATCTTCGTGGATAAGAGAGATGGTGGAAGACGGATGTGTGGTGATTATAGAAATTTTAATAACGTGACTATAAAGAATAAGTATCCTTTACCAAGAATTCAAGATTTGTTTGATCAAGTGAAAGGAGCTGGAGTATTTTCAAAGATCGATTTAAGATCTGGATACCATCAAATAAAAATCAAACCGGAAGATGTTCCAAAAACAACATTTGTCTCAAGATATGGACACCATGAGTATCTGGTAGTACCATTTGGTTTGACCAATGCACCGGCAATATTCATGAATTTGATGAACAAGATCTTCATGCCATATTTGGACAAGTTTGTCATAGTCTTTATTGATGATATTTTGATATATTCCAAGGATAAGGAAGAGCATGCTGATCATTTGAGAGTAGCATTGCAGACCTTAAGAGAACATAAGCTTTATGCTAAGTTTAGTAAATGTGAATTTTGGCTTGATGAGGTAGAATTCCTCGTTCATGTGATCAGTAAGGATGGAATTGCTGTAAATCCATCTAAAATTCAGTCAGTACTAGAGTGGACTGCACCGACCAATGTGAAGCAAAATCGAGGTTTCTTAGGAATGGCTGGTTATTATCGGAGATTCATTGAAGGTTTCTCCAAAATAGCCGGACCAATGAACAAATTATTAAGGAAGAATACACCATTCAAGTGGGATGAGAAATGTGAAGCAAGTTTCCAAGAGTTGAAGACTAGATTAACCACAGCTCCAATCTTAGCAGTTCTTGAAACATGGAAGGACTTCACAGTATACTGTGATGCACCTAAAGAAGGTTTGGGATGTGTATTAAGGCAAGATCGGAAAGTGATTGCTTATGGTGCAAGACAGTTGAAACCACATGAAGTCAACTATCCAACTCATGATTTAGAGTTAGCAACAGTAGTTTTTGCACTGAAAAGATGGAGGCATTTTCTTTATGGAGCCAGATGTGAGTTATACACTGACCATAAAAGTCTCAAATATTTCTTCACTCAAAAGGAATTGAATATGAGACAAAAGCGTTAGTTGGAACTAATCAAGGATTATGATTTAACAATCAAATACACTCCAGGGAAAGCAAATGTTGTGGCAGATGCTTTAAGCAGAAAGAGTGCAGATACTCAGCCTAGCAATAGGGAGCTACCAAAAGAGTTACAAATGTACTTGGAAAGATTAGAACTTCAATTCATCAGAACAGAGGTTCTTGGAGGATTAGCTACTATGCAGGTATGCAGAGCAGGACAATGATCTTAAGCAAGAAATTTTTAGACATCAAGCAGAAGATCCTTTTATTGCTGAGGAAATTCGGAGGATATCTCAAGGGCAAAAATCAGTCTTTCGCCTTGGAGATTATGAGTCTTTATGGGTTCAAGACCGTCTTTGTGTTCCAGATGTGACTGAGATTAGAAATGTTATACTCAAATAAGCACATGATACCCCATATTCTATACATCCAGGGAGTACTAAGATGTATATGGATTTGAAAGAACTATTCTGGTGGAATAACATGAAAAGAGATATTGCTAAATATGTATCTGAATGCCATACTTGTCAAAGGGTGAAAGCTGAACATCAAAGTCCAGCAGGACCATTACAACCCTTGGAAATTCCTGAATGGAAATGGGAGGAAATAGGTATGGACTTCATTACAGTATTTCCTATGACACCAAAAAGGAAGGATATGATATGGGAAATTGTGGACAAACTCACTAAGAGTGCACATTTTATTCCGGTGAATCAAAAGGATAATGCCGAGAAGTTAGTTGAAGTATATGTCAAAGAGATAGTAAGTAAGCATGGAGTACCCAAAATGATCATAACTGATAGGGGATCAGTGTTTACTTCCGCATTTTGGAAGCAATTGCATGAAGCACTTGGTTCAAAGTTAGATTTTAGTATGGCATATCATCCTGAGACAGGAGGTCAAACTGAAAGAACAAACCAAATACTAGAAGACATGTTAAGGGCTTGTGCACTAGATTTTGGAGGAACATGGGAAGATCATCTACCATTGGCAGAATTTTCTTATAATAATAGCTATCAGAGCACTCTGAAGGCAGCTCCATATCAGGTTCTATATGGAAGAAAGTGTAGATCACCAATATGTTGGTATGAACCTGGAAGCAGCAAAGAATTTGCGCCAGATTATATCAAGGAAAGACAAGACATCATTGATAAGATCAGGGATAGACTGAAAATAGCCCAGAGTAGGCAGAAAAGTTATGCGGATCAAAGTTGAAGATCATGGCATCTAGAAGTGGGAGATATGGTCTATTTTAAAATAAGTCCAATGAAAGGGGTGAAAAGATTCAGAGTTAAAGGGAAATTGATTCCGAGATACATCAGACCATTCAAGATACTGAGTCAAAACATAACTATAGCTTATGCTTTAGAGTTACCATCAAGATTGGCTCAAGTGCATAATGTTTTCCATGTGTCACAACTTTGCAAATGTTTGAAAGTTCCAGACGATGCAATCACACACCAAGAGATAGAACTACAAGCAGACCTGACCTATATTGAAAAACCTTGTAAGATTTTGGAAGAAAACTGGAAAAGATTAAGGAACAGAGCAATCAAATATTGCAAGGTACAGTGGGAACATCACCCTGAAAGGGAATCCACATGGGAGAAAGAAGAGGATTTAAGAAAAGCCTATCCAGAATTATTCAGGTACATCTCCACAAACTTCGGGACAAAGTTTAATTTAAGGGGGGGAAGTCTGTAACATCCTAGCATTTAGGAACTAACGAAGGGTAGAATTAGGAATATGGAATGATGCATGCATTCATTTGTGAAAATGTGGGTAAAATTTTCGCCAAATAAAAACCTTAAGTGATCAATGTTTCTTTCATACTTTGAGATTAGGTTTAGTCTTAAAGGGTGATTGCTATAGACTTTGATATGATCTTTAAGGAATTATGTGTGTTTTAAAATGAATTTGAATTTTAAACTTGAGTATTTGAATTATACTTCAAATAAATTAAGGATAAGTTTTGAATCTTAATTTAATTAAGAAATAAATATTACAACTTAAATTCTATCCAAAGAAAAACAGTAATGAATATAAAACTTATTTCATATCATCAATATATAATCAAGTTACAAAATTATAACTTATTGAAATCATCCACACAATTTAGAAAAGTAAATATAGAAAGAATAAGAATATTCTTTATTAATAACAATGTAGT
Source organism: Avena sativa (assembly GCA_916181665.1). Classification (NCBI taxonomy): domain Eukaryota; kingdom Viridiplantae; phylum Streptophyta; class Magnoliopsida; order Poales; family Poaceae; genus Avena; species Avena sativa. The sequence continues at coordinate 363,450,146 of OV702297.1, read as the reverse complement.
ATTTATTACAGAAGAATAAAATGAAGATTACAAAATAATAAAAATAAAATTTCAAAAGAATAAGAAAATTACATTGGATTATTCTATAACTATTCTATATCTAAACCTAAACTAAATCTTCATCTTTATATCTGTACCTACAAAACAAAACAGAAAATTAAATAGAAAAAAGTAAAAAGGTTAGTGTTAGTAGTATTTTCTCTCAGACATGTCAGTGAAGTGCACTAGACAAATTCATCATTGAGAAATTTATAAAAAGGGGAAAGTTTCACCAATATGAAAGAATTCATCTTTCATAAATTTAAAGCCAAAAGTCAAATGACAGCCAAGAGGGGTAAATTCACCAGCCAGGTGAATGTAACCAGGTAAGAGTAAGTTGCAAAATTCTGAACATATCCACAAGTTCACAGCAAGCACACAGGTAGGACACACACCAACATGCATGTGGTCTGTTGTCAACCTCACAGCACAGCCCCAAACTCACAAAACCACAAACACAGCCGTGGAAAGGCACTCGTGCATCACTCCACTATTTACACACAAGAACAGCCAGACTAGACAGCAGTTTACCGAGCACATCAGCCAAGCCAAACCATCAAGGATCAACCAAACATCACCAGGATGGTGACATAAGGAGGGGGATGGATCGGGTGGACATCAAGATCAAGCACAGGAATCCAGCAAAACCAGATCAACATCATCATCACCAACTTACTCCACAAACACCAGAGTCTGTGGTGAGTTTCATAAAACCTTCACATGATCTAATCATATCATTTAGAGAGAAGCATGTGTTTTTTTATAAAACAAACCCTCAGAAATCACCCAAGTGGGGTAAATCCATCATAGAGTTTTAAACTCTAAAAGCAAACAACAAAGTACCTGGATCCAGCCAGAGCTCAGAGCAACATCATTGCTCTGGTGGTCAAACGATATCTTACAATTCAAGCATACATATATCTATGATCTATTTCTAGGCACATCCCTAAAGGAGGGTAGCACCTTAGAAACGAAGCCTTTGGATCCAGATCATGATCAAGCTCACTATCATTTTTCCAAACTTTGATTCAAAAACAATAGCTGGTACCACTACCAGGACTATCTATATGAATCAACTAGATAAGATCTAAATCCCTAAGCCTCAGACCAACATCATTGGTCTTAGGGAATTCAGATAAGAGCATCTCTATTTATCTTTCAAAGCCAAGATTGTCTGAAGCATAAACCAACCCAATCAATGGATTAGAATCAACTTGTGTGCCATACCATGATGGTGTCACAAGAACAATTTTATATGAATCAGAATAGACATTTGATCATCATAAATTCAGACAATCAACTTACTAATCATTTTCCTGTTAACACATGAATCATAACTAGGAAGCAGAGGGGCCGACGACCATGGCGGCACGGGGAGCACCCTAGAGGGGGCGCTGCAACCCGCACGGCGCAACGGGAGCGACCCTGATCACGCCTGTAGGTGCAGAACATCACCTCGACGCACGATGACCACGACAGCACCTGAATCCATGCCAACCCCCAAACCCTAGGGTTCGGGAAGGCATCGATCCATTGCAGGAGAGCCCCAGGCTTGAATCCAATTGGATGGAACGAATGGGCGTCGTCGACAACCCCCTGTTGCACCACGGTGGCGACCAAAATGGCCTACGGTGGCGGGAATCACCGGTGGCGGCATCACCGGCCACGGGGTCGGGGTTAGAGGAGGAGAGGATAAGCTCGAGAGAGAGAGGTAGTGAGGAGTGGGCCAAATTGGGCCAAACCCTTCGGGGTAGTTCTTTTGTCTGTGACTAATGGGCTACTAGGGCCCAATAAGATAAACCAGCCCAGAATTCCTTTCAGGCCTGTTTAAATAAAAAGGAAAAGACCAAAATACCCCTGGACTTAATTAAATTCTAAAAAATAAAATAAAAGTCCAAAAAAAATATAAATAAAATATTTTTGGATTCACAATAATCCACACTATCTAAATAAAATAAGATATAAAATTTTAGACATTTAAATTTTTATAAGAATTTTGTAATTTATATATTCCTTATGGAATTTTACAAAATTATTGAAAGTTGATAAAAATAAATAAAAATCACTTTCATTATATATTAAAATTGTAGTATTTTTTAAAAAATACTATATGAATATTTTTATGACAATTTTTAATGTAGAATTGATAATTCCTAAAAGAACTATTAAACCTATAAAAGTCAAATAAAAGAGAAATATAATAAAATAATTTAATATATGTTATAAATATTAAAAATTAATATTTATAAAGGCTTTATTATTATTAAAAGTCACCTTATATAGGGAAAATGCATATAGAATTAAATAATGCATTATATTACTTGCATAATCATTTGGTTCTTTAAATATTGTCCTTACCGGACAATAATGGTGTTTTTGTAGACATAGAATCTCAAGGTCCACTGCAAGCATGGGACTTCACTACCTTGCCATCACCAGGCAAGTTCATCACTTGCTCATGTCCTTTGAAGAGTCTTTATCAAAGTATTTGCAAATTGTGTGTTATAATTTATGCTAAGAAAGAAAGAAAATAATATTTTCACAAATAAAGAAATTATAGATATCATCCTAAGTGGTGATATAATGGAGCAATAGAACTTAGGGTTCTAATTGCAACAATGATAATCAAGTAGGGACTTAACAACCCCTGACATAAGTGATTCTAGCACCGTATATTATGCGTTAGCCATGAGATTTGGAATGGGATAAAGAAGTCAGTTGTATCTTCTTCCTCTCGCATGAAGCCGGATGTGCAGGTCATGGCTATTATCCTCGTAGCATGCATATTAATTGGTAATTTGTAGAGGATATGCATCATATGGGTGGGAACCCTCATCGTCCCATGATAGTTCTGGCATCTAACGGTTTGTACAAACCATTACTGTAATTCATTATGTGGGCATGGTGTACACCAAGGAGGCATGCGGGGTTGCGAAGGGGGCAGTGATTGTCTTGGACCAACTATTGGGCCCCACATCATGGAATTGTGGACGGGAAAGTACGCCCGGTTGTGCAACAAGGAGTTGATCTCTCATGGGTAAAGTAACGCACCTCTATAGAGTGTAAGAACTGTAACTTTTTACTCCCTGTTCCGGGAAGGAGCTACGAACACGGCAGGAAAGGAACTCCATGAAAGTTTTGGTCAACCTGTGAAGGCTGATGGTCATAGATTTTCATAATAAAATCAATCTTTGAAGAAAGATTTACAAAATTGCATAGTTCCAAGGATTTATAATCCGAGGTGGTAGTTAGAGCATCAAACTTCCCACCTTGCATATAATGAACTTGTTGGGTAACGCTGTTACTCATTCTTTCCTTTGATCCCTTGGTTAGACTCTGAGGATCCCGAAGACGTGCCAATGTATGCAGCCGAATGCCAAGAAGATGTGTTCTACGAGGAAACTGATCTGTCCTTAGGAGTTGAAGGAGTGGATTACGAAATCCGCTATGGTGTCGATGATAACAAGTACAATTAAGTATCCCTAGTTAGTAGTAACCCACGGAGCCGAGCAGCATGAACTCTATAGAATAAGCTGTTGAGCTCAAATCCTAGACGGAGTTGTTACTTTTAAATTCCGCTGAAACACTTTATATTTTGGTTTGTAAGTTGAATGTTTTGGAAGTCTTGAACTTCCAGTATTGTAATAATAATAATGTGTGTACTTTTGTAATATGGACCCGCAATGTTTCTGTTGTACCTGAAGGGAATATGCCCGAGAGGCAATAATAAAGTGGTTATTATCGTATTCCTTGTTTATGATAAATGTTTATTTTACATGCTATAATTGTATTAATATGGAAACATTAATACATGTGTGTTTAATAAACAAAAAGGAAGTTCCTAGTTATGCCTCTCTTATAAACTAGCTCGTTGATTAACAAGATGATCAAAGTTTCCTGATCATGGACATTGGATGTTGTTAATAACGGGATCACAACATTAGTGTAATGGTGTGATGAATATTCATCCGAAGTATAGCATTACGATCAAAGTCATTGAGTTTATATTTCTATAGCAACTTACGAAGTGATCCTAATCCTTAGACCATGAGATCATGTCAATCACTAACACCGAAAGAGTTCCTTGATAACATCAAACGTCACACCGTACCAGGGTGATTATAAAGATGGGTTCATAACTACTAAAGTGTTATGTTGAGGCCCATGTATCGAGAGTGGAATTTGTTCATCCCGATGACGGATAGATATTCTCTGGGCCCTCTCGGTGATATCACATTGATTAGCTTGCAAGCAAGTGATTTGATCACTAGAATGTTATATCACGGGAACGAGAAAAGAGTACATGTCAGTAACGAGATCAAACTAGGTATGGAGATACCGATGATCGAATCTCGGACATGTAATATATCGCGAAACAAAAGGATTAAGATACTAGCGTAAAAGGTTCCGACGATCACAAGAAAGTCATCGTTGAATGTGTGGGGGTCAGTATGGGTCTCCAGATCCCACTTTTGATTATTGATCTGAGAGGGGCTCGATCATGTCCGCATTATTCACGAACCATAGGGTGACACACTTAAGAGACACCGACATCCAATTGGAGCAAAAGTTTCATGCCAAAAGAATGAACAAGCACAGGAATTTATTTCACTAGATACCGAAACAGGTTTTCAGGTGAAATTGCATAAAGTGGTTATGCATGTGAAATAGAATTCTAGCAAGGGGTTATTTGTGAATGTTTGTCATTAAAGTAATTGACAAAATTCTGAATAAAATAAAAGAGTTTTATTTAATGAGAGTTTGCATTAAATTTGGTGGAAATTTAATGGGTTTTTTAGTGGAGAAAACTGAAGGGCCATTTTGTGAGTGGAGTGTCCACCCACATGAATGAGGGAGAGGTGGGGGCACCCTCCATGGCCGGCGGCCATGCCCCCTTGGGATGCCCCCCTCCCCTATATAAGGAGCCCCTCCTCTCACTTCTCACTCACACCTCCTCGTGAAGGATCTCTCTCCCCTTCTAGAATTTATCCCCCATGGTCTCGGACTAGCGAGATACATGTTCCCAGTGGCTATTCGGCAAGAAAGAGTTGCGCTTCCGCTGCATCGCTCGAGCAAGGAGGCAGAGGTTGCTCGGTGCCTCGAACGTGTGTGCGAGCACGGATGCGCTGTTGTTTTGCGGTGCTAGGACTTCCTCTCGATCTTGAGATCGGCAAGAGATCGTCTACATCAACCACGAGTTTGGACTCATTAAGCTTTGTTGGTCTTCAAGGGTATGTTCTCTACGGATATACATCTGCCCGTTGTTTGTATCTAGTAGATAGATCTTGGTACATAGTTGTTCCCATCGTAGGAAAATTTTTGTTTTCTATGCTGCGAACCCTACAGTGGTATCAGAGCCGGATCTATGCGTAGATACTTTGCACGGATAGTAAACATATGAGTATGTGGGCGATGATGATCATTTTATTGCTTCTTAGTTGTACTTTGGATATTGGTGGCATAGTGGGATGAAGCGGCCCGGACAAACTTTACATGTCCTCGCACATGAGACATGTTCCACGCTTGACATGCAACTAGTTTTGCATAAGTGGCTAGCGGGTGTCTGTCTCTCCTACTATAGTCAATATCCAATTTGCAACGAGTTGTCAACAATTTGGTTATCCTCGTTGTGGTTCATGTTCGTAGGTAAGAACGGTTCTATCTTCGAAAGCCCTAAGCCACGTAAAATTTGCAATGGATAAATTAGAGGCGTCTAGTTTAGATTGTTGCTGGGCTAGTGATATGATATGGTGATGTTGTAAGTAGAATTATGATGATACTCTTACAACACACATAACGTGTAATCTCCATAGACCTTGGACTTACACATATAGGTATGATAGGGATCATACCACGGTGCACATGATAGAGATCATATGCGGGAACCATATCATTCCACTAATAAACATGTGATGTTTGATAGCATCTTATATTGCTTGTTTGGCGTTTTATTAGCATAATAAGATGATCTCTCATTTAAATATCAAGATAAGAATGTGTTCTTCCTTTAGTATGCACCGATTATGTTCCAGTCGCTCCAAGACATCACATGATGATCAGGTGTTTTTGGATCCACGACCATATTTCGGGTGTAAGACAGTTACACACGCGAATACTAAGGTTCTTACTTGGCGAGCCTAGCATGTACAGACATGGCCTCGGAACATGGACCGAAAGGTTAAGCATGAGTCATATAGTATATATGATGCCCATTTGATGCTCGCCTTTGAAGCTACACCGACTCACGTGATGATCAGACTTGGTGTAGTGGATTTGGTTCATGTAATCACCAAAAAGACACGAGGGATGTCGTTTTTGAGTGGGAGTTCATTTCTAATTTGGATTAGTAGAACTCAATTTATCATAAATTAAATCAAAGTGAATTTGCATAATTTGTTGTAGTCATTGGCATTCGTTCACCACCTTATGCATAGTTGTAAATGAGATAATAGAACTATAGAATTATGGATATATACTTTACGAACTGGTATCGTATTGTGTTGAGTGTCACTCTAAAGTTTAAAGTCCTATTGCAAACTTTCAGCAAACTCTATTTACTCCGTGAAATTTAATAGTTGGTATTAAATCGAGAGTAACAATTCCAGTGTTAGTATCTTAAGTATCATGTTTGCCTCCATGATTCTTGATTGTGTTAATATCAAGTTTATCTAGGAGCTAAAAGAATTTTTTTCAGAAACCATCATGTGTGGCAGATATAACGATATCTGAAACAATGTTTTGGTTGCAATATGATAGAGTATAATATATGTTCTCATATTGGATGAGAATTTACGAAGGTTGGAGATGATAGACATCCTAATCATCCAAAAGGGTTTTGGAAAGTAATGTTATACTCACGATTCGCCTTTATAAGCTACAGTAGCTTGATCATGAAAGTCGTCATGATAAGGATGAATAGAAGATGTATGTAAAGTGTTTACTACACTAAAAGATTACTAAAGAATGGATTTTGAAAGAATACCGATCATTTTGATGATGGTGAGCTACTTCAAAGTGCAAGTCCAAAGGTATTATTATTTGAATACACACGCTTTGGACTATGTGTCATGTATATGGCGCCACTTTTGATGTTGATAGATTCTTTTAAAAAGGAAAAGGAAATGCTAAAAGAGAATCTATAAAATATATTTGGCAGAAAAGAAAAGATTGGAAATATCCAACTTAGGTATATATATGATATACATGTTATGGTTGTATTCTTTGCTTGTTAAACAATGTGGTTCTTGGGTATTGGATACGGAATTGGTTGGTATGAAATTTCATACGGAACAACGCAATTCATGAACCACAATGGCCTAAGTAACTAGCAAGAGAATATGTGATGATGTTCATCGAAAACAAACAAACTGTTGTTTGTATTTCTCGTTGACATCAAAGCTTGACTTCAAGATTTGTTTTAATAATTTTTATTTGAATCAGGTATTATGAGAACAAAGGTTGTTCAAATAATTACCATATTCCATATAAGATGGATGATTTACAAATCTAGTTGGAGAAATCACATCCATAAAACCTAATGCTAAAATATCGCAAGACAAATGATTGAAAGATCACTTACAAAGTGACATCGCTGTTTAAATTATATTGGAAATAAAACATGAAGAAACTCCATTTTCATGGATTTTTGGAGTCTTTGATTTGATCAAGTGACGCTTGTGATACTTTCCTCGGGATAATTAAAACTTCGTTCAAAGGCCAAAGAAGAACGAACGACTAAAATATTGGAATTTATACATATCGATGTATGTAGTCCATTATGTGTAGTCGTAAGCGATGGGTTTCAACTTCATATACTTTCTCCGGAAATTTAAGTGAATATTCACTTAATGAGAAAGAAGTGTGAAATATTTGAAAATGTTCAAAGACTTTCAAGATGAAGTGAAAATCATTGTGATAATAAAATAAATGGTTTATGATTTTATCATAAGGGATTTATTTGAGTTACAAGTGTAACAAGAAAATAAATGAATTATGATTTTATCATAAAGGGATTTATTTGAGTTGCAAGTTTAGCAAAACACCTAGATTTACATATCCCGAAACACCATAGGAATATGGAGTGTTTGATATTTGTAATGAAACCTTGTTTGACATGGTTGGATAAAAGGTGTTATTTATAAAACTGCCATTATGTTTTAAAAGATTAAAGCTTTAGAGACTTCCGCTTTTACACTGAAAAGAGCTCCATCTTGATCCGTTGAAATGACACCATGGAAGTTATGGTTTGGGGTAAAACCCAAGTTGTCATTTCTTAAATTTTGGTATGCTAAACATAAGTAAGATGTTTACAACCAAAGTCGGATGAGCATGTCTTTGTAGGTTATTTCGAATAACAATTGGTTATTCCTCCATAACATCAAGGACAAAAGGGTTTGTCGCTTGAAATGTGAAGTTTCTTGAAAAAGGAATTTTTCGTAAAAGTTAAGTGGGAGGACAATAGAACTTTGATAATGTTAACGAACCTTAGCTATATGTGCTGAGTTGCACAGCGCCGGAAATCGTTCCGAAGGCTGCCATAATGCTCATAGCTTATGTGCCTCAAAGGTTGTGGTCACGGAGATCTAAGTTCCTATTGAACCAAGTAGGTCGGTTAAACAATCAAATGCTAAGATTTGAGAGTAAATCATTATTGCTTGACAATGATGAACCGAATACATAACTAGAAGCGATGATGGGCCCTGACTCCGTCAAATGGCTTGAAGCCATAAAATCCGTGATAAGTCCATACACGATAAATCAAGTTTTGAACTTGGAAGACCCTCTGGAAAGGTGTAAAAACCTATCGGTCGTATTTGGATCTATAAAGAAATAGACATGGATGTTTCACATCTATGAAATAGTCGACATGTCGTAAAGTATTTTATGACAATGTTCAAGGAGTTGACTATGACAAGATTTGATCTTTCATAGTGATATTTAGTCTAGACGGATTAAAGTAGTAACCACTACATATAATTTGGTATATGGTAGATGAATAAACAAAACAAAGTTCTTCTAATAGAATGGATACCTAGGACGTGTACATGACACGATCCAAAGGGTTTTGTTAATTCAAAGGATGCTAAAAGGGATGCAAACTTCAATGGTTGAAGTAAGCATCGCGGAGTTGGAATCTTCACAGGGTGATGAAAAGGAGTTTTCATCAGGAGACGATGAAGATGCTTACATTTGCAAGAAATTAAGTGGGAGCGCTAAGACATATTTCTAATACATTATGTGGAGGACATCTTGTTGATTAGAAATGATGTATCTTTTATTGACAAAGGTTAAGAATTTCATTTCGATGAAAGACTTAGGCAAAACCTGAATATTTAGCATGAATGTCTGGATAGACTGTGACGCTAATATGGTTGTGCCAAACGTACATATATGAGATATTAAAGGACTTCAATATAGAAACGACTAGAAACGGTTAATGTCGCATGGAAAGGAATTGAATCAAGATTCAAGTGCATCGACACTTGATAAGTGAAACAAGATTCAAGTGCTTTGACACTTGATGAGTGAAATCACAAGAATGTTTTGATCAATCATACCATGATATGTACACATCCAGATATGTCCTATGCTCTAAGTGTTATGAGCATATACCAGAATGAATCGTAAAATGATCATTGGACTATAGTAAGGATATTCTTATGGTCTTTTGGAAGAACTAAGAATATATTTGTGTAGAGGTGACAAACAATTACAAATAGTTCATTGTAAAGCGTTACATTGATACTAGTTTTGTCACAAGATACAAATTAAGTTTATCTCAATTTAAACTATAGGTGGCACAATGAAATGGAAAGAAAGTTTCCATGATGGATTTGGATGAATTCCAAAGTTAAGACATTGTGACGGATACTACAACAAAAGGCTAAGTATATGACTGCTATAGTAGCAGCAAAGAAGGGAATTTGTGTCAAGTAGTTTGTTATCAAACTAAGGTGTGGTTCGCAACGGGCTAACACTAAAGATATATTGTATGACAATAGTATCGATGTGTTTTAACCCCAAGGAACCAAAGGTCTCACCGAAAGACCAAATTTATGCAATGCCATCTCATTGGAGAATGAGTGATGCGTGGAGACGCAAAGACATGTAAATACACACGGACCTGAAGCGTCAGATCCGTAGATTATGTTAACCACTTGCAATTGCGTATATGGAACTCCAGAAAGACATAGGTGTTCAATACACAAAGTTTTCAAACTAGATTATTGTCTCTAGTGCAAGTGGGAGACTGAAGGGAATATGCCCGAGAGCCAATAATAAAGTGGTTATTTTCGTATTCCTTGTTTATGATAAATGTTTATTTTACATGCTATAATTGTATTAATATGAAAACGTTAATACATGTGTGTTTAATAAACAAAAAGGAAGTTCCTAGTTATGCCTCTCTGATAAACTAGCTCGTTGATTAACAAGATGATCAAAGTTTCCTGATCATGGACATTGGATGTTGTTAATAACGGGATCACAACATTAGTGTAATGGCGTGATGAACATTCATCCGAAGTATAGCATTACAATCAAAGTCATTGAGTTTATATTGCTATAACAACTTACGAAGTGATCCTAATCCTTAGACCATGAGATCATGTCAATCACTAACACCGGAAGAGTTCCTTGATAACATCAAACGTCACACTGTAACAGGGTGATTATAAACATGGGTTCAGAACTACTAAAGTTTTATGTTGAGGCCCATGTATCATGTAAGATCCCTCCTTTGTAAAGGAAAAGGATCCCTGTGATTGCAATGCTAGTCCCTAGATCATTGCTAGCATCCACAGTTTAAGATGAAGTACACAGATACAAAGGTCATTTATTACATCCATTCCAGAGATAAAACATAGTCTTTTACAACTCAAGGCCACAGGCCTAATACAAGAGTTTTGGAATAAGTAAATAAACATAAGTCTTCATCTTCATGTGCCACAGGCAAGCATGTTGAGTGTAGACTCATGACACCTAATCATCATCGGAGTAACCTGCAACATCACAAGTTACAGCCACAGTGGGTCAATACTTTGGAATAGTATTGGCAAGTGATACCTTAGTAAATTTTAAGTGGACTATATTACTATATGTATTTTGGCTAAGTGTAGCTTGGCTTGCTTTGCTCAAAATTAGTTTTTCCTATTAGTTGAAATCACTAAGTCTTTCTTTATCAAAAACTTTCCCAAGAAACCATCAATAGACATTGAGGTCCTTCACCCTTGTTCACCCACAAGTTTTTACTTAGAAGTTGGAGTGATGAGATTTTTGATAGCTTCCATGTCTTGATGCTCAAGTTGTCCATTGCCATGGACTTCGCTAAGTACTTAGATTTTCCATCTACAGAGGTTGTGCACTTTCCCCACCAGACTTGGTTTCCCAAGACAAGACCTTTCAGAAGCCTTCCCTTAGCCAAATGGACGCGTTCCAACCTATCATCCCACTACCACCAACTGTCCAAATGACTAAGTTCTAGCAACCTATATGATCAAGGCAGAGCCCATTTTGCCAAGTGGCTGCACTATAAGCTTCTCAACACTTGGCCTCTAAAATCCCTTTGTGCCTGGGTGGCATACCACAAGTGAGATACACAAGGTAAACCATGTCCATGGGCCTTGTGTAACCACTCAACCAAAAACCACCATTCAAGTCCCATTCAACCCAGGAGGTTCATTGACTTAGTTGTTTTATTAAGAAAACATAAGTCCAAAGACTTAGAAATATTTTCATCATAGCATGTAAATACTTTACCAACCCTTGTTTGCTACTAGCTAGGCTAAGCATGGCACAATAACTTAACTTAGGAAAATTTCCTAGCAATTCTACAACTACTTAGGATTTCCCAACATAGCCCTTAGCAAAATAGTAACATGCAAGACTTAGCAAAATATTTCTAATGCTTGTACAAAATATAGGGATGGAAATATTCATGAAGTACCACTTGCCTTGGTAATGGGGAGAGTAGCACTCTTCACAATCACAATCACTAGCACCAAAATCTACACAAAGATTATAAACACAATCACGTACAATTCATATACAAACAAAAATATGTATGCATGCATGCAAGAATGCTAAGTGATGATTTTAAAGTCCAACCAAGCAAGTGCAAGATACTGAAACACAACTAAGTCAAAAACTTGCTAAACCAAACTTATTTAGCACTAAAACAATTACTAAACATATTCTATACTCAAAATAGTCCTAAACAAGTTTCTGCATAAAAAGTCATTTTAACAGAAACTTTTTACTAAACACATTGCATAAACAGAAAGGGCTTGTCTCCCTGATTCCAACGGTATAAAATTTGCAAATATCTAACGTGGGAATCAAAAGTTATAGCCATTTCAAAACTGAATCTAAATCTGTTTGCAAATCTGTTTTTGATTCAAATCCTAGCCACGTGTCTTAACGCTACTGGCGCGTACCGGTTCGGACGGATCGAGCTCTGTGGGCCGTAGGATCTAAGTCAGATCCGGTGGCTCAGATGCGCGCTTACCTCTTCGTTTAAGTTCTAATTTCAGCCGCGGGATCTGCATCTAACGATCCTAATCGCTTCGACCAAATACGAGCGGCGCTAGCGGCGGCGACTGGCGGCGGCGTGTCTGTCAGCGGTGGCGCTGGCGTTCTAGGTCGCCCGGGGAAGAAAGGGTGTGCTTACCAGAACCGCAGGGGGCTGCTGATGATCAAGGTGGCGATGGCTTGGGAAGGGGCGCACGGGTACAGTCGCTGGGGCTCGTCGGAGTTGCGGGCGGCGTCTGTTGCTTGCAGTCGAGGTTGTTGCCGAGGTGTGGCGTCGCCCTAGCACGAACTAGAGGGGTCAGGAGATGCACAAGACGAAGGCGAACATTCTCGCATGAAGGAGGGGGCAAGGGGCGCTCGGGTTTTACCTCAATTGATCGCCGGAGTCAAGCGGCGGCGCAGTCGGTTGCAGGCACGAACGGGGACGACGGCCTGGGTCACGAGAATGCCAACGAAGGGTATCAGGAGGTGCGCAAGATCAAGCTGGGCACGATTGTTTGAACCAGAGAGATGGGGGCGGTCGAGGCTCACCGGAATTAGTCGCCGGAGTCGTCGGTACTACGGGGTTTCGAGGGCAAATGCGCGCAGCCTGGTGGTGGAGTGAGCGAGGAGAGTGGGGGGAAATGACCGCGGTGCAGAGGGGATTATGTATGCGAGAGAGGAGTGGCGATTAAGCGTGGAATCAATGGCAATTAAGCGAGAATCAATCGCGGCAGTGATGGGCGGAGGAAACGGCCGGCGACGGGGTCGGGCGCGATTTGGGGAAGACGAGGGTGAGCTGGCGAGGTCCACCAGTGAGTGAGTGAGACGGAGAGGGGGTGGGGTCTGGGTGTCAGCGTCTGTGTGGGTGTGTCCGCGCGTGCGAGCGAGCGAGCGAGTGGCCGGGTGGGCTAGTTGGGTCGGTTCTGCTGCTGGGCTAAATTAGGAGCGCCTGGCCCTTTTCTTTTCTTTTACTCTTTTCTTTTTCTGTTTTTGATTTTCAGGAATGGATTTCAAATGAATTCAAGTCCCATTTGAAATCAAATCAATTTGAGATTTGTGCAGTGTGCAATAGTCTCAAATATAGGCCTAAAACCATGTGGCTACTTTGCAAAGGCTTGATCACTTTAGAGAATCAAAATAACAGGAGCTTTGCACTTGATTTGCAAATGTTTGCAAAAATGGTTTTTGAATCCATTTCCATTTTTTAAGGCTTGGTTCAAATTCCACACTCAAACCATTCAACAAGGAAGACAAACAATCTTGGTTTAAAACATTCAAACTCTCAAATGGGGATGGCCATTTGTTATAAGTTTGCTCACATAAAATGATAGCACTATGTGCTTCTATTTTTCTGAAATGAGTTTTGAAATTTGATCTCAATTCTATATGCATGCATGAATGATATGCAATCTTTGAAATCATGATTTTTGGGATGTTACAAATCTAACCCCTTAAGGTGAATCTCGCCCTCGAGATTCGGATTGGCTAGCAAATAGGTGAGGGTGGTCTTTCCGAAGATCATCTTCTCTTTCCCATGTTGCTTCCTCTTCGGAATGATGATTCCACTGTACTTTGCAAAACTTGATAGTCTTTGTCCTTGTGACCCTTTCTGTAGTCTCAAGAATCTTGATAGGTTTCTCTTCATAAGTGAGATCACTTTCTAGTTGAACCTCCTCCAAAGGTATAGTATCCTTCAAAGAAGTTTCCTCCATTTCTGGGTGACATTTCTTAAGCTGACTCACATGAAACACATTATGGACAGTTGACAGAGATTCTGGTAGTTCTATTTCATAGCCAACTTCTCCTTTGCGACTCAAAATCTTGAATGTCCCAACATATCTTGGTGCCAACTTTCCTTTGACTCTGAATCTCTTCACTCCACGAAGTGGTGATACTCTAAGATAGGCTCTATCGCCCACTTCGTAGGTGACTTCTCTACGCTTAGGATCTGCATAGCGTTTCTGTCGGGACTGTGCTATCTTCAACCTGTCCTTAACCAATTTGACCTTCTCTTCGGCTTCTTTGATAAGTTCTGGCCCGAATAAACTTCTTTCTCCCACACCATTCCATAACAATGGGGTGGTACATTTTCTTCCGTAGAGAAACTCAAACAGTGCCATCTCGATGCTGGCTTGATAGCTGTTGTTATAAGAAAATTCTGTGTAAGGCAGACTTTCATCCCAACTGGCTCCATAGTCTAGGGCACATGCCCTCAACATGTCTTCCAGAATTTGATTAGTCCTTTCCGTTTGTCCATCGCTTTGAGGATGAAAAGCAGTACTGAATTCCAACCTCGTTCCCAATGACTCATGTAGCTGTCTCCAAAAATGGGAAGTGAATTGAGTTCCCCTATCAGACACAATACTCTTGGGCACACCATGTAGACATACAATTCTACTCATGTAGATCTTGGCTAACTTGGCACTTGTATAAGTTGTCTTCACGGGTATGAAATGAGCCACTTTAGTTAGGCGATCCACTACTACCCATATGGAATCATATCCTGATCTGGTCCTTGGTAATCCGGTGATGAAATCCATACCAATCTTGTCCCACTTCCAATCAGGAATAGGTAGTGGTTGAAGCAAACCTGCTGGTTTCTGATGCTCCGCTTTTACTCTACTACACACATCACACAAAGCAATATGTTTGGCGATGTCCCTCTTGAGATTATTCCACCAAAATATTTCTTTCATGTCCATGTACATTTTGGTGTTACCCGGGTGAATAGAATACGGAGAGTTGTGTGCTTCTTGCAAAATCAGTTTTCGTAACTCCGGATCTTGTGGAACACAGATACGTTTCCCATGCCATAAAGTACCCTGTTCGTCTTCATGGAAATTTTTAGCTTTTCCTTGGCCAATCTTTTCCTTAATCTCTTCAATTTCCTTATCGGTCTTCTGAGCTTCTCGGATCTTGTCCAACAAAGTGGGTTGAACATCCAAAGACATGAGATGTCCTTCAGGCACAACCTCCAATCTGAGTTTTCGGAATTGGGTACACAAATCATCTGGCAATTCTCCTTTGGTAAGGCCATTCACAAATACCTTACGACTTAGGGCATCTGCTATAACATTTGCTTTACCGGGGTGGTATTGCAAACTTAAGTCATAATCCTTGATAAGTTCTAACCATCTTCTTTGCCTCATATTGATTTCCTTCTAGGTGAAGATATACTTCAAACTCTTGTGATCTGTGAACACTTCACAACGCTTTCCCAAAAGGTAATGTCTCCATGTTTTGAGTGCATGGACGACAGAGGCTAACTCCAAATCATGAGTAGGGTAGTTTACTTCATGAGTTTTGAGTTGTCTCGAGGCATAAGCCACAACTTTACCGTCTTGCATAAGTACTGCACCCAAACCTTGATGAGATGCATCACAATATACTTGAAAATCTTTTTCCAAATCCGGTAGACATAGAACTGGTGCTGTCACAAGTATCTTCTTCAACTCCTGAAAGCTGACTTCACAACCTTCAGACCAAGCAAACTTCTTGTCTTTCTTTAATAATTCAGTCATTGGCTTAGCAACTTTTGAGAAATTCTCGATGAACCTTCTGTAGTAACCTGCTAAGCCAAGGAAACTGCGAACTTCTTTCACGTTCTTGGGAGATTCCCATTCAGTTACAGCTGAAACCTTAGCAGGATCAACTGCTACACCATCCTTTGTCATAATATGACCAAGAAAACCAACTTCCTCTAACCAGAACTCACACTTGCTGAATTTGGCATATAGTTTATGCTCTCGTAACTTCTCAAGTATCAAACGCAAGTGTCCTTCATGTTCTTCTTTGCTCTTGGAATAGACTAATATGTCATCGATGAAAACGACAACAAACTTGTCAAGAAATTCCATGAACACCTTGTTCATCATATTCATAAAGTATGCTGGAGCATTGGTCAAGCCAAAAGGCATCACAGTATACTCATACAACCCATACCTTGTGGTGAATGCTGTTTTAGGTACGTCTTGCTCTCTTATCTTGAGTTGAAAATAGCCTGATCTTAGATCAATCTTTGAGAACACACATGCCCCTTCTAGCTGATCAAACAAGTCATTGATTCTAGGCAAAGGATATTTGTTCTTGATAGTTACCTCGTTGAGTGAACGGTAATCTATGCATAACCTTTGGCTTCTATCCTTCTTCTCCATGAACAAAACTGGGGCTCCCCAAGATGAAGAACTTGGTTGAATAAATCCCTTCTGCAATTGCTCTCCTAATTGCTTCTTGAGTTCTTTCAGTTAATCAACTGACATTTTATATGGTCTCTTTGCTATTGGTCCAGAACCTGGTACCAAATCTATCAGAAATTCCACATCTCTATCTGGTGGCATTCCTGGCAATTCTTCTGGAAACACATCCGGATACTCTTTCACAATTGGCACACTGTCCATGCTAACCCCCTTAAGAGAATTAAGCATACTCCTCTTTGCTCCAAAGTTGGTCTTGAATCTGATCCTTTTATTTTCTGGAGTTGTGAGTGAGACAGTATGGCTGGCACAATCTATCACACCTTTGAACTTAGTCATCCAGTCCATTCCCAGAATGACATCCAATCCTTGGGAGTTTAGTATTATCAAGTTAACGGGAAACTTATACTTCCCAAATTCTATGACTAGATCATGGCATCCTGAATTCACTATCATTTCTCCACCAGGAGAACTTACTTTTATAGGACACCCAATAGTTTCTACCGGTAGTTCATTTCTTTCAACAAATGCTCTTGATATGAATGAATGAGATGCACCAGTATCAAAGAGTATAAATGCTGGAATGGAATTGAGTCTGAACTTACCAGCAACAGTGTCAGGCTCCTCATAGACCTCCTCCACACTGATGTGGTTCACCTGTCCTTTCTGGAAAGGATTGGGCTTGACAGGTCCTTCAGCTTTCTTTTCGAGGCACTCATTTGCATAGTGTCCCATCTTCTTGCATTTGAAGCATTCAACCTGACTGATGTCTCTCTTAGCAGGCTGACTTCCACTACCATTTCCACTGTGGTGGCTCTTATGTCCATTCTTGTGGTTCTTATATTTGTCATTGTCATGACTGCGATGATGCTTGTTGTCATGACGGTTGTGGTTGTGGTGCTTGCTGAATTTCCCATGCTTGTGGGATCCTGAGCTTCCACTGTCATCATAGTGAGATCGTTTGTGAGACGATCCCGAGCTGTGCTTGTCAGAGTGCTTCCTCTTTATACTCTTGACTTGCTTCATTTTGTTCTCCAATATAGCAGCCTTGTCACAGAGTGACTGATAATTGGGAACATATGCCACAGCCAGCTGCAGATTCAGCTCATCATTCAAGCCTTCCAGAATTTTTTCCTTTCTTTTGGCATATGTGTCAACCTCATCTGGTGCATAACGTGCCAGATTGTTGAACTCTTCAATGTATTCAGCCACGCTGCGGTGGTGCTGCTTCCGATTGTGGAACTCTTTCTTTTTCAGGCTCATTATTCCTGATGAGATATGAGCAGTGCGAAAGCCATCCTCAAAGATCGCCCAAGTCACCTCATTTATAGGAGTGGTGATTTGGAAGTTGTCCCACCAAGTGGCGGTTGGCCCTTCCAGCAGATGTGCTGCAAATCTGACATTTTCAGCATCCGTGCAGCCCATGGTTACTAAGTCCTTGTTTACAGATCGTAGCCAATCATTGGCCACCATGGGATCAGTCGTCCCCGAGAACTTAGCTTGCCTCAATCGCAAAAATCTGGTGAGCATATCAAAGCCCGGAGGGTTGTTGTTGTTATTGTTGTTATTGTTGTTGTTATTGGGGTTGTTGTTGTTGTTTTGGTTCTGAATGAATGTTGTCATCATCTGCATGAGCTGTGTTTGAGCATTCATCATTTGCTGCATTTCTGGAGTGATGTTGTTGTTGTTGGGGTTGGGGTTTGCGCGACGGGGAGGCATCTGTGGTTTGTTCAAATAGAGATAAGAATGAGATACCCATAGATGTTTTCATGCACATTACATCACATAAGCAAACACAAGCATGCAACAGAAGATAAAAGTTCAACAACAAGATAACAAGTTCACAAAGTAAAACACACAAGTGGCAAGCCATCCACATGTCGGATGGTCCAATAACAAGTTCACAAATAACAAGTACGGTAATAAAAGATAAACGAGTAGTCAAATCTACTCATCAGCATCAATCTCCTCCTCGACAAAGGTAAGACCTGCGTTCTCCATCGCGGTCTTGTTCTCCTCAATAGTAGTGGTCAAGGACTCAATCTTGGCCTTGAGAGCCCTCTTCTGGGAACGTAGCCTCTCAATCACCATCTGTTGCTGTTCTAGCTCGAAGTCCTTAGACTTCAGTTCTTCAGTCATGTCCCGGATCTTCTTGTTCCTATCCTAGACACGTTTCTCCTGACTCTTGAACTTCCGGTCCTGAGTCTCGAACTTCGCCTCCATTTCCTTGACTATCTCGTCCTGCTGCGCGAAGAGCTTGTCCTTCTCGCGAAGCTGCACCTGGAGCTCGTCATTACTGAGCATGACATTGGTCCTGTCCGTGTCCACGTGCCTAATGAGAGACTCTAAGTCCTGGAGATACAGACGTATCGGCTCTGCTGCGTCCCTCGAGTCGTCCTCGAAGTCGATGGACTCTCCATTCTCATCACGTCTTCCGAAGATGTGGAAGTGGGTGCCTCTAACTTGTCGGGAGTGCCGGCCTAGCAGACGTCCTATCAGGTCCTGCATGACTACCTCCATGCCTCTCTCCCGGTCATCGTGCATAAGCTTGAAGACGATGGCCTCCGTAGTAGGCTCTGTCTAGCGTCCGGGCTGGTGTAACATCCCTAAAATCATGATTTCAAAGTTTGCATACCATTCATGCATGCATATAGATTTGAGAACATTTTCAAACTCATTTCAGAAAAACAGAAGCACTTAGTGCTATGATTTTATGTGGGCAGATTTAAATCAAAAGGCCATCCCCAATTGAAAGTTTGAAAGTTTAGGAACCTTGATTGTTTGCCTTCTTTGCTGAAAGGTTGGTGTGTAGAATTTAAACCAAAGTTTACAACTTGGAAATGGTTTCAAAAACCATTTTTCAAATAGTTGCAAATCAGATGCAAGTCCCTGATTATTATGTTTCCCAAGTTGACCAAGCCTTTATTTAGCAAACCACTTGACTTTGTGCCTAATTTTGAGACTACTACACACTGCAAAAATCCCAGGAAAGTTTGAATTCAAAAGGAACTTGAATTCGTTGAAAATCTATTCAGAAAATCGAATCAGAAAAAGAAAACAAGCAAACAAATGAAAAGGGCCTAGCGCCACCAATCTAGCCCAGCAACGGAACAGGCCCAGCTAGCCCACCCGGGCCATTTCTTTTCCTCTCGCACGCGCGAGCACACCCACTCAGCCGCTGACAGCCAGACCCCACACCCCCTCTGCTTATTTCGCTGACAAGCGGGCCCCGTCCACGTCGCCCTCATCTTCCCCAAACCGCACCCGTGACCACGTCGCCGCTGCTGTCAAGGCCGGTAATGGCGCGGCGTAATTAGCCATTATGCCGCAGGCGTTTCCTGTCGCGCCTGGGCTTATTTAAACCCCTCTGCACCGCGAGCTTTTCCCCCCACTCTCCTCGCTCACTCCGCCACCAGGCTGCGCGCAATTGCTCTCGAAGCCCCGCAGTACCGACGACTCCGGCGACCGATTATGGTGAGCCTCGACCGCCCCCCTCTCTTTGGTTCAAACGAGGATGCTCAGCACGATCTTGCGCACCTGCTAACACCTTTCTTTTGCCTGCTCGTGACCCAGGTCATCGTCTCCGTCCACGACCGAAACCACCTGCGCCGCCGCTTGACTCCGGCGACCAATTAAGGTAAAATCCAAGCGCCCCTTGCCCCCTCCTTGACGCGAGTTTGTTCGCCTGCGTCTTGCGCAACTCCTGATTCCTCTGTTTCGTGCTAGGGCTACGCCAAGCCTCGGCAACAACCACGACTGCAAGCTACTGACGCCGCCCGCAACTCCGACGAGCCCCTGAGACCGTGCCAGCGCGCCCCTTCGCAAACCAACACCACCTTGAGCATCAGCAGCCTCCTGCGGTTCTGGTAAGCGCCTCCTTTCTTCCCCGGGCGACCTAGAGCGCCAGCACCACCGCTGTCAGATGCGCCGCCGCCAGACGCCGCCGCTAGCGCCGCTCGAGTTTGGTTAGTTGATTCTCAGCCGTCAGATTTAGATCTAGCGTGTAGAAACAGTTCACTTAACGAAAGGGTATGGTTAGATCTGAGCCGTGCAGCGATAGTTAGATCCAACGGCACAGAAGGGTGATCCGGTGCGAACCGGTACGCGCCAATAGAAACACAACGCGTGGCTAGGGTTAGATTCAAAATTAGAATTCAAATCAGATTTAGATCCAATTTTCAAATGGCTATAACTTGAGATTCCCACGTTAGATTTTTGCAAATTTTATACCGTTGGAATCAGTGAGTCAAGCCCTTTCTGAATCTGCAATGTGTTTAACAAAAAGTTTCTGTTAAAATGACTTTGTATGCAGAAACTTATTTAGGATCATTTTGAGTATAGAAATTGTTTAGTAATTGATTTTAGTGCTAAATAAGTTTAGTTAGCAAGTTTTTGACTTGGTTATGCTTCTGTGTCATGCACTTGCTTGGTGGGTTTTAAAAAATCATCACTTAGCATTTTCTTGCATGCATGCATTCATATTTTTGTTTGTATATAAATTGGGTGTAATTGTGTGCTGCAAATTTTTGTGTAGATTTTGCTAGTGACTGTGATTGTGAAGAGTGCTACTCTCCCCATTACCAAGGCAAGTGATACTTCATGATATTTTCATTCCCTTTATTTTGAATAAGCATTTGAATTATTTTTGCTAAGTCTTGCATGCTACTTTTGCCAAATGCTATGTTGGGGAATCCTATGTAGTTGTAGAAATGTAGAATTGCTAGGGAATTTCCTAAGTTAAGTTACTATGCCATGCTTAGCCTAGCTAGTAGAAAACAAGGGTTGGTAAAGTATGTACATGCTATGATGAAAATAATTCTAAGTCTTTTGGACTTATGCTTTTCTTAATAAAACAACTAAGTCAATGAACCTCCTGGGTGGAATGGGACTTGAATGGTGGTTTTTGGTTGAGTGGTTACACAAGGCCATGGATATGGCTTGTGTATCTCACTTGTGGTATGCCACCCAGGCACAAAGGGATTTGGAGGCCAAGTGTTGAGAAGCTTATAGTGCAGCCACTTGGCAATATGGGCTCTGCCTTGATCATATAGGTTGCTAGAACTTAGTCATTTGGACAGTTGGTGGTAGTGGGATGATAGGTTGGAACGCGTCCATTTGGCTAAGGGAAGGCTTCTGAAAGGTCCTGTCTTGGGAAACCAAGTCTGGTGGGGAAAGTGCACAACCTCTGCAGATGGAAAATCTAAGTACTTAGCCAAGTCCATGGCAATGGACAACTTGAGCATCAAGACATGGAAGCTACAAGAATCTCATCACTCCAACTTCTAAGTAAAACTTGTGGGTGAACAAGGGTAAAGGACCCCAATGTCTATTGGTGGTATCTTGGGATATTTTTTTTGACAAAGAAAAACTTAGTGATTTCAACTAATAGGAAAAACCTATTTTGATCAAAGCAAGCCAAGCTACACTTAGCCAAAATGCATATAGTAATATAGTCCACTTAAAATTCACTAAGGTATCACTTGCCAATACTATTCCAAATATTGACCCACTGTGGCTGTAACTTGTGATGTTGCAGGTTACTCCGATGATGATTAGGAGTCATGAGTCTACACTCAACATGCTTGCCTGTGGCACATGAAGATGAAGACTTATGTTTATTTACTTATTCCAAAAACTCTTGTATTAGGCCTATGGACCTGAGTTGTAAAAGACTATGTTTTATCTCTGGAATGAATGTAATAAATGACCTTTGTATCTGTGTACTTCATCTTAAACTGTGGATGCTAGCATTGATCCAGGGACTAGCATTGCAATCACAGGGATCCTTTTCCTTTACAAAGGAGGGATCTTACAGCTGGTTCACCTTGAAGCCCCAGAGGTCCTTCCTCTCGAACTTGGTGAGTGGATGCACCATAATGGTGGGAAGAGGGAGATTGAGCAAAGTGGTAAGCTCAATGATACGAAGACCAAAGCGGGTAACCTGGAACTCCTCAACAGTGCTGATGGTAATAGGCATCTATTTATAAGATAGAAAAGTTAGAACAATACAATATAAGATAAAACAGGACAAACAATCATACATATCCTTGGAACACAAAATCACACAAGTCATGCATACATGAATCCATTACATCAACCAAGGTCCAAACTTATTTAAGGTATCATTTCGGAAAATAAGGTGATAGGTGGTGGTCCAACTAACGAAGTGCGTTTACAATCCTATCTCCCTAGATCTGTTGGCTAACACAATGTTCCTAGAGGCAATCAGCCTATCTTGCTCACATGATTCCATCACTAAGTCTATAATATCTCCTCTTAAGGTTTGGTTGGTGGCTTCCAACTCTTGGGTATGTTCCTTCTCTTTCTCTAAGTCTTTTTGGAGGTTGAGCATTCTGCACTTGACTCTGGCACTAAGTTCTTTGATAGTCCTCCAAGCTGCTTCTCTTGCTGACTCAAAGAATGTGGTATGCACCACAGTGTTGGTGTACATGCAAAATCCTTTTTCTTTGTGGTTGTCTTCCTTGTTTTTGTACAAGTGAAGTTGCACCCACCAGTACTCAACTCCTTCATCCATCACTGGAAAGCCTTTGTACACAGCTGCACCATGTATTTCCATTGCTACCATGAGGTCCTTGAGAATTTTGGGAAACTCAGTCTCACACTCCAAGGTCATGGTCATGAGTGGTCCTTTCTTTACGGCTTCGTTGATGGAGTTCATCTACAAATAGAGATGAGAAAGAGAAGATTAGAAAAGTTTACGAGAAGAATAGACAAGTGTAGAAGTAGTTGAAATTTTTTCCTTAGTGGTTTCCAATCCTAGGGTCATAATCCTACAGGCAACACAGTGCTCTGATACCATCTGTAAGATCCCTCCTTTGTAAAGGAAAAGGATCCCTGTGATTGCAATGCTAGTCCCTGGATCATTGCTAGCATCCATAGTTTAAGATGAAGTACACAGATACAAAGGTCATTTATTACATCCATTCCAGAGATAAAACATAGTCTTTTACAACTCAAGGCCACATGCCTAATACAAGAGTTTTGGAATAAGTAAATAAACATAAGTCTTCATCTTCATGTGCCACAGGCAAGCATGTTGAGTGTAGACTCATGACACCTAATCATCATCGGAGTAACCTGCAACATCACAAGTTACAACCACAGTGGGTCAATACTTTGGAATAGTATTGGCAAGTGATACCTTAGTAAATTTTAAGTGGACTATATTACTATATGCATTTTGGCTAAGTGTAGCTTGGCTTGCTTTGCTCAAAATAAGTTTTTCCTGTTAGTTGAAATCACTAAGTCTTTCTTTGTCAAAAACTTTCCCAAGAAACCATCAATAGACATTGAGGTCCTTCACCCTTGTTCACCCACAAGTTTTTACTTAGAAGTTGGAGTGATGAGATTTTTGATAGCTTCCATGTCTTGATGCTCAAGTTGTCCATTGCCATGGACTTGGCTAAGTACTTAGATTTTCCATCTGCAGAGGTTGTGCACTTTCCCCACCAGACTTGGTTTCCCAAGGCAGGACCTTTCAGAAGCCTTCCCTTAGCCAAATGGACGCGTTCCAACCTATCATCCCACTACCACCAACTTTCCAAATGACTAAGTTCTAGCAACCTATATGATCAAGGCAGAACCCATTTTGCCAAGTGGCTGCACTATAAGCTTCTCAACACTTGGCCTCTAAAATCCCTTTGTGCCTGGGTGGCATACCACAAGTGAGATACACAAGGTAAACCATGTCCATGGGCCTTGTGTAACCACTCAACCAAAAACCACCATTCAAGTCCCATTCCACCCAGGAGGTTCATTGACTTAGTTGTTTTATTAAGAAAACATAAGTCCAAAGACTTAGAAATATTTTCATCATAGCATGTAAATACTTTACCAACCCTTGTTTGCTACTAGCTAGGCTAAGCATGGCATAATAACTTAACTTAGGAAAATTTCCTAGCAATTCTGCAACTACTTAGGATTTCCCAACATAGCCCTTAGCAAAATAGTAACATGCAAGACTTAGCAAAATATTTCTAATACTTGTACAAAATATAGGGATGGAAATATTCATGAAGTACCACTTTCCTTGGTAATGGGGAGAGTAACACTCTTCACAATCACAATCACTAGCACCAAAATCTACACAAAGATTATAAACACAATCACATACAATTCATATACAAACAAAAATATGTATGCATGCATGCAAGAATGCTAAGTGATGATTTTAAAGTCCAACCAAGCAAGTTCAAGATACTGAAACACAACTAAGTCAAAAACTTGCTAAACCAAACTTATTTAGCACTAAAACAATTACTAAACATATTCTATACTCAAAATAGTCCTAAACAAGTTTCTGCATAAAAAGTAATTTTAACAGAAACTTTTTACTAAACACATTGCATAAACAGAAAGGGCTTGTCTCCCTGATTCCAACGGTATAAAATTTGCAAAAATCTAACGTGGGAATCAAAAGTTATAGCCATTTCAAAACTGAATCTAAATATGTTTTCAAATCTGTTTTTGATTCAAATCCTAGCCACGTGTCTTAACGCTACTGGCGCGTACCGGTTCGGACGGATCGAGCTCTACGGGCCGTAGGATCTAAGTCAGATCTGGTGGCTCAGATGCGCGCTTACCTCTTCGTTTAAATTCTAATTTCAGCCGCGGGATCTGCATCTAACGATCCTAACCGCTTTGACCAAATACGAGCGGCGCTAGCGGCGGCGACTGGCGGCGGCGCGTCTGTCAGCGGTGGCGCTGGCGTTGTAGGTCGCCCGGGGAAGAAAGGGTGTGCTTACTAGAACCGCAGGGGGCTGCTGATGCTCAAGGTGGCGATGGCTTGGGAAGGGGCGCACGGGTACGGTCGCTGGGGCTCGTCGGAGTTGCGGGCGGCGTCTATTGCTTGCAGTCTAGGTTGTTGCCGAGGTGTGGCGTCTCCCTAGCACGAACCAGAGGGGTCAGGAGATGCACAAGACAAAGGCGAACATTCTCGTATGAAGGAGGGGGCAAGGGGCGCTCGGGTTTTACCTCAATTGATCGCCGGAGTCAAGCGGCGGCGCAGTCGGTTGCAGGCACGAACGGGGATGACGGCCTGGGTCACGAGAATGCCAACGAAGGGTATCAGGAGGTGCGCAAGATCAAGCTGGGCACGATTGTTTGAACCAGAGAGAGGGGGGCG
The DNA here is from genome assembly GCA_916181665.1 of Avena sativa. NCBI lineage: Eukaryota > Viridiplantae > Streptophyta > Magnoliopsida > Poales > Poaceae > Avena > Avena sativa. Next base: position 363,424,259 of record OV702297.1, on the reverse strand, counting down.
GTCGAGGCTCACCGGAATTAGTCGCCGGAGTCGTCGGTACTGCGGGGTTTCGAGGGCAAATGACCGCGGTGCAGAGGGGATTATGTAGGCGAGAGAGGAGCAGCGATTAAGCGTGGAATCAATGGAAATTAAGCGAGAATCAATCGCGGCAGTGATGGGCGGAGGAAACGGCCGGCGACGGGGTCGGGCACGATTTGTGGAAGACGAGGGTGAGGTGGCGAGGTCCAACAGTCAGTGAGTGAGATGGAGAGGGTGTGGAGTCCGGGTGTCAGCGTCTGTGTGGGTGTGTCCGCGCGTGCGAGCGAGCGAGCGAGTGGCCGGGTGGGCTAGTTGGGCCGGTTCTGCTGCTGGGCTAAATTAGGAGCTCCTGGCCCTTTTCTTTTCTTTTACTCTTTTCTTTTTCTGTTTTTGATTTTCAGGAATGGATTTCAAATAAATTCAAGTCCCATTTGAAATCAAATCAATTTGAGATTTTTGCAGTGTGCAATAGTCTCAAATATAGGCCTAAAACCATGTGGCTACTTTGCAAAGGCTTGGTCACTTTGGAGAATCAAAATAACAGGAGCTTTGCACTTGATTTGCAAATGTTTGCAAAAATGGTTTTTGAATCCATTTCCATTTTGTAAGGCTTGGTTCAAATTCCACACTCAAACCATTCAACAAGGAAGACAAACAATCTTGGTTTAAAACATTCAAACTCTCAAATGGGGATGGCCATTTGTTATAAGTTTGCTCACATAACATGATAGCACTATGTGCTTCTATTTTTCTGAAATGAGTTTTGAAATTTGATCTCAATTCTATATGCATGCATGAATGATATGCAATCTTTGAAATCATGATTTTAGGGATGTTACATATCGAGAGTGGAATTTTTTCATCGCGATGACGGATAGATATGCTCTGGGCCCTCTCGGTGATATCACATTGATTAGCTTGCAAGCAAGTGATTTGATCACTAGAATGTTATATCACGGGAACGAGAAAAGAGTACATGTCAGTAACGAGATCAAACTAGGTATGGAGATACCGATGATCGAATCTCGGACATGTAATATATCGCGAAACAAAAGGATTAAGATACTAGCGTAAAAGGTTCCGACGATCACAAGAAAGTCATCGTTGAATGTGTGGGAGTCAGTATGGGTCTCCAGATCCCGCTTCTGATTATTGATCTGAGAGGGGTCTCGATCATGTCCGTATTATTCACGAAACGTAGGGTGACACACTTAAGAGACACCGACATCCAATTGGAGCAAAAGTTTCATGCCGAAAGAATGAACAAGCGCAGGAATTTATTTCACTAGATACCGAAACAGATTTTCGGGTGAAATTGCATAAAGTGGTTATGCATGTGAAATAGAATTCTAGCAAGGGGTTATTTGTGAATGTTTGTCATTAAAGTAATTGACAAAATTCTGAATAAAATAAAAGAGTTTTATTTAATGAGAGTTTGCATTAAATTTGGTGGAAATTTAATGGGAATTTGAGTGGGTTTTTGAGTGGAGAAAACTGAAGGGCCATTTTGTGAGTGGAGTGTCCACCCACATGAATGAGGGAGAGGTGGGGGCACCCTCCATGGCCGGCGGCCATGCCCCCTTGGGCTGTCCCCCTCCCCTATATAAGGAGCCCCTCCTCTCACTTCTCACTCACACCTCCTCGTGAAGGATCTCTCTCCCCCTCTAGAAGTTATCCCCCATGGTCTCGGACTAGCGAGGTACATGTTCCCGGTGGCTATTCGGCAAGAAAGAGTTGTGCTTCTGCTGCATCGCTGGAGCGAGGAGGCAGAGGTTTCTCGGTGCCTCGAACGTGTGTGCGAGCACGGATGCGCTGCTGTTTTGCGGCGCTCGGACTTCCTCTCGATCTTGAGATCGGCAAGAGATCGTCTACATCAACCACGAGTTTGGACTCGTTAAGCTTTGTCGGTCTTCAAGGGTATGTTCTCTATGGATATACATCCGCCCGTTGTTTGTATCTAGTAGATAGATCTTGGTACATAGTTGTTCCCATCGTAGGAAAATTTTTGTTTTCTATGCTGTGAACCCTACAGTACCACTCTGAGGGATGTGATATTTACGGAACAGTGTTCTGTGGATGTCATGTCAACGACTATAGTGTACTACACATGCAGTGGTATGCTGGGTCACCACAGAACCGGACTTGCAAAAGCAGTTCAAGAATGTTGAGGCCTATGATTTGATCAAAAGCCTCAAAGTATGTTCCAGGCTCGGGCGAATACTAAGAGGTATCAAGTCTCTCAGGCTTTGCTAAGTTGCAAGATTAAGGATGGTGATCCACTGAGTCCGCATGTGATCAAAATGGTTGGTTACGTGCAGTCTCTGGAGAGGCTTGGCTACCCCATAAGCGAAGAGTTCGCTACGGATATAATTCTGAACTCTCTTCCTAGTGCATATGGGCAGTTCATTTAGAACTACCACATGCATGGTATGGATAAGAAGCTCACTGAATTTCATGGGATTCTTAAGCAAGCAGAGGCGGATCTCAAAAAGGGCGCCAGTCAAGTGTTGATGGTGTAAAATAAGGCTATGTTCAAGAAGAGTTCTTGGACTAAGAAGAAGGCTAAGTCAGGAGGAAAGCAGGCTCAGGACCCGGTCCCAAGCGCTTCCTCAGTGACTAAGCCATCTCCTTCAGCCGGATCCACTTGCTTCTACTGCAAGGCGGATGGCCACTGGAAGAGGAACTGCAGCAAGTACTTGGCCGACAAAGCCAAGAGTGGAGGTATGACTTCCGACTCAGGTACACTTGTTTGCAATGTTATAAACATATATCTTGCTGATGCACCTAATAGTTCTTGGGTATATGATACTGGGTCAGTTATTCACATCTGTAACTCGTTACAGGGACTGGTAAGAACTAGGAGCGTAGCAAGAGGCGAGGTTGATATTCGAGTCGGCAACAAAGCAAGAGTTGTTGCGTTGGAAGTCGGCACGATGCAACTTCATTTACCTTCCGGATTCATTATGGAACTGAATAATTGTTATTATGTTCCAGTGCTCAGTCGATACATTATTTCTGCTTCATGTTTGATGAGGCAAGGCTATAAGTCTAATATCAAGAATAATGGTTGTTCTTTGTATTTGAATGATAGTTTCACGGCTTTGCACCCGTCCATGACGGGTTATTTATTTTGAATCTTGATGGTGAGTCGGTTTATAACATAAATGTTAAAAGGTTGAAACCAAATGATCTGAATATCACTTACTTTGGGCACTGTCGGCTTGGTCATATAAGTTGGAAACGCATGAAGAAGCTCCATGATGATGGACTCCTAACTTCGTTCGACTTGGATTCGTTCGAGACATGTGAATCTTGCCTACTCGGCAAAATGACCAAGACACCTTTTGCAAAGAGTTGCGAAAGGGTGTTCGACTTGTTGGGACTAGTACATAGTGATGTATGTGGACCAATGAGCACGACAGCCAGGGGTGGTTATGAGTACTTCATTACCTTCACTAATGATTTGAGTAGGTATGGATATATCTACTTGATGAAACATAAGTCGGAAGCCTTTGAAAAGTTCAAAGAATTCCAGAATGAAGCACATAATCAACTCGGCAAGAAAATAAAGTTCCTTCGGTCGGACCGAGGAGGCGAGTACATGATCCATGAGTTTGATGACCATCTGAAAAGTTGTGGAATAGTTCCTTAACTTACTCCGCCAGGAATGCCACAAAGGAATGGTGTTTCGTAAAGGCAGAATCGGACCTTGTTGGACATGGTACGGTCAATGATGAGTCGGACAGATCTGCCTTTATCATTTTGGGGTTATTGTCTACAAACAGCGGCGTTCACACTAAACAGAGTACCATCAAAATCGGTAGAGAAGACACCACATGATATGTGGACAGGCAAAAAGCCGAGTTTGTCTTTTCTTAAGATTTGGGGTTGTGAAGCATTTGTCAAGCGACTTCAGTCGGACAAGCTTACAGCCAAGTCGGATAAGTGTATTTTCATGGGGTATCCGAGGGAAACCTTGGGTTACTACTTCTACAACCGAGAAGAGGGCAAAGTTTTTGTCGCTCGGAATGGTGTCTTCCTTGAGAAAAAGTTTCTCAGTCGGGGAGTAAGTGGGAGCACGGTGCAACTCGAAGAAATTCGAGAGGAACAGGCTAGAAGTGAGTCGGCAAAAACCTTGGAGGTTGAGGGCCGGTCGTGGCAGCTGAGCCGGCAGCAGCACCTATACTACGAAGATAGGCAAGATTACGAAGTGTTCGTGATGTTTTACTATTAGACAGTGATGAGCCGGAAAATTATTCGGAAGCGATGGTGGGATCTGATTCCGAGTCATGGCTTGGAGCCATGAGATCCGAGTTAAAGTCCATGGATGAAAATCAGTTTGGAACTTGGTTGATCTGCCAGACGATGCAAGATCCGTCGAGTGCAAATGGGTCTTTAAGAAGAAAACTGATATGGATGGAAATGTTTCCATCTATAAAGCACGCCTTGTCGTGAAGGGGTTCCGACAAGTTCAAGGAGTTGATTACGACGAGACTTTCTCGCCCGTAGCGATGCTTAAATCAGTTCGGATCATGTTAGCTATAGCAGCCTATTTCGACTATGAGATATGGCAGATGGATGTCAAAACGTCTTTCCTTAACGAAAATTTAACCGAGGACATGTATATGATACAGCCCGAGGGTTTTGTCGATCCAGCTAATGCTGACAAGGTGTGCAAACTTCAGAAATCCATTTATGGGTTGAAGCAAGCATCTCGGAGTTGGAATATTCGCTTTGATGAGGTAGTCAAATCGTTTGGATTCATCAAGAGTGATCATGATTCTTGTTTATACAAGAAGTTTAGTCGGAGCAAAGTAAACTTTCTAATCTTATATGTGGATGACATATTACTGATTGGAAATGATGTCCAGATGTTGCAAGAAACCAAGGAATCATTGGAAAGGAGTTTCTCAATGAAAGACTTGGGTGAGGCAACATACATCCTCGAAATCCGGATCTATAGAGATAGATCAAGGAGGCTCATTGGATTGAGTCAGAGTACTTATTTGGACAAAGTGTTGAAGAAGTTCAACATGGAATCGTCTAAGAAGGGGTTCTTACCGATGTCCCATGGTGTAAAACTTAGCAAGACTCAGTGTCCTTCGACAACTGATGAGCGAAGTCGGATGAGTGTGGTTCCGTATGCTTCTACAGTCGGATCCATCATGTATGCCATGGTTTTTACTAGGCTGGATGTTTCATATGCTCTAAGTGTTGTGAGCAGATACCAGGCTGATCCTGGAGAAATCCACTGGACAGCGTCTAAAAATATCCTAAAGTACTTGAGAAGGACTAAGGATATGTTTTTGGTTTATGGTGGTGAATATGAACTTAGTATAAAGGGTTACACGGATGCGAGTTATCTTACCGACTCTGATGATTCTCGTTCGCAATCCGGATACGTGTTTATTTTAAACGGAGGTGCTGTGAGCTGGAAGAGTTCCAAGCAAGAGACTGTGTCTGCATCTACAACAGAGGCTAAGTATATTGCCGCCTCAGAGGCAGCAAAGGAAGCTGTTTGGATGAGGAATTTCCTCATGGATCTTGGTGTGGTTCAGGGCTCGTCCAATCCGTTAGACGTGTATTGTGACAACAATGGTGCTATTGCACAAGCCAAGGAACCTAGACAACACCAGAAGAACAAGCACATACTCATGCGGTACCACCTGATTCGCCAGTTCGTGGATCAGGGTGATATCAAATTATGCAAGGTACACACGGATGCAAATATTGTGGATCCGTTGACAAAGCCGTTACCACAGCCGAAGCATGAGGCGCACCTGAGAGCCATGGGCATTAGATGCCTAGACATGTGATGTCGGAAGATTGACTCTAGTGCAAGTGGGAGACTGTTGGGAATATGCCCTAGAGGCAATCATGTATGAGGAGATTTCCCATTATATTCATAAAGATATTAAGTTGTCCTTGTATAAACATCTGGTGTGTATCATTGAATATGTGATTCAGTTGTGGAACTGTACATTCATGTTGTTTGTACTAAATAACCTTGGTCATCGAGGTTGTGCTGGACACACAACTTAGACCAATGTGAAAGTCGGCTTGATGACTCGGTTCCACTTGTCATGAGTATGGAGATGCTATTCCGACTTACACAGATTCGGCTAAAGAGTTTAGCGAATCGGATTCACCCATATTGAGGTACAACGAACAAGTTGTCATTTGTATATATCTCAATCAATGTAATCCTTAGACCTGAGGTTATTTCATAGTCCGAGTTGAGGATCACTGACTTAGGTTCTGTCAAACGATGATCTGTAACTGGGCAGTTATAAAGACAGAGTTCGGGTCGACTGAGAATCAAGCTGCGTGATGTGAATAATGAAGATGGGATTTTGCCCCTCCATTCAGAGAGATATTCTCTGGGCCCTCTCGTGAGATATGATTCGGAAAGCATGGCCATGCACGACTCGGTTAAGTGTTAACCGAGGCGATCGACTAAGAGTTAGTCGGGTGAATCACTTATCTCGGATCGAGAAGAGAGTTGGACTATTTAAGGGATGACAAATATTCGCCTATAGTCTGACAAGGTATATCGTGAGGCAAAAGGGACTCGAACGCAAGTCGCATTGGAAAGTCAAGTCGTCATGACTCATTGGTACTTGGGAGTCGGCACGTTCTGCTAGGAGCCGCTACCGACTGATCGATTGAGAGTCGGACTCCAATCGTGTCCAAGTTGCCAAGAGCCTACGGGGTCACACACTTAAGAGCGGGAGCAAGTTCGGATTGGATCTGAACTGGAAATCTGGTTGGGTTAGACCCGAGCCTGATTTGGACTGAGTCAGTGAGTCGGACTCACAGGGGCTAATATTATATGGGCTTTAGTGAATGGGCCGCGCGAGCAGAGCCCACGTTCACTCCCTATATATAGTGGAGCACCGTAACCTAGAAAGGTTAATTGTTGTTCGGTTAGGTCATTCCATGTGTTGGAAACCCTAGCTCCACAGCAGTCCTGCCGTCGTAACGAACCTAGCAGTTCGCCGCTGGTGCTCCTCCTTGCACGTGTGGATACCAGCAGAGGTATTGTATGATCAGCACCAGGACGATCGGATCGCAAAGGACTCACTGCATCAACTGACGCGCTTCATCAGTAATCTGCAACTGCGTGTCTAGTGGTAAACCTCGTGGCCTTCTACCTTAGCTAGATCTTGGGATCACCACGTTAGAGGGGAAATTTTTGTTTTATCTCTACGTGGCCCAACAGGAACACCATGGTGTGTGGTTGGGACGGAACGCCATGTTAGGCGGCGGCGGAATGCAATGTGAGGCGGCGGCGATTGGAGCCCTAGATGCTTGATCCAATCGAGAGAGAAAGAGGGGATACAGGTGGAGGCGCTGAGGAGGGAGAGCACGGGATCGTTGTTGTTTTTTGTTGTGGAAGAACGGGCCGTCTAGATACTTCTGATGTTTGGTGGACCATTTTAATGGCTGTGATTTGTCCAATGTTTGATGGACAAAGTAAGCCACCAACTGCAATTTAATAGTAAAGATAAAGATCTACACTAATATAAAAATGTATAGACTATCAGATCCGGAGAATCTGAATCATCCGTCCCTCTTAATCCAACGTCTAACATAGCCAAATGTTGTATGATGAATCATCCAACAAACAGTTACCTAATCCCACGATCTAATCCCTCGAACATCTCCTTATCCTTGTGATCTATCATTTGACTGGATCTTTGTGATCCGTTTTATTTACAAGGACATGATGTTGGCGTGAAAAAACAATTGCGTCTAGATTTGCATTGATAGTTTGTTAAACTTAGCGTGTAAACTTGCAGGAGCTATAAAAGAAGTTTCCAATGACATGTACGAAGTCTGATACAGATTGGCTTGTGGGGATGCATTTCTTCTTCAAAAAAGAGAGTGAAGCAAAAAGATTTCTTTCTAGTGATTATTTTTGACCAAACCATTTTGATATATATTTTGGGACATGGTATGTATCCTGATCCAATACATAATAAAACAAAAGACATTACCGATTTTTGATAAATTATTAACCGCTAAATTCTGAAACGCTAGGTATTTCTTTTATCACGGACTAACTTGGATATGTATTAACTTGTATGAATCTTGGATATGTATTACCTTGAATCTTGGATATGTATTAACTTGTATGAATCTTGGATATGTATTAGCGTGTGAGCTTCATAAATGTTTCATGTTTCCATAAGTCTAACATAGCAAACTCATGATCATGACTTACTGTAGAATGATAAAGAGAGATTGATATAATATGTTGGATATATTGAGCTTCATGGGCGAGTATATATAGGCGTACAGGGCGTAGGGTTCGCAGCATAGAAAACAAAAATTTCCCTATGATGGGAACAACTAAGTACCAAGATCTATCTACTAGATACAAGCAATGGGTGGATATACATCCATAGAATACATACCCTCGAAGACAGAAAAGCTTTAACGAGGTTTCACTCGTGAATGATGTATTCGAACCTTGCCGATCTCAAGATCGAGAAGAAGTCCATTCGGTCCAGCAGGTCCAGCACCATCAAGTTCAGCACGGTAAAGCAGTGGTGCATCCGTGATCGCACACACATTCGGGTATCCCGACAACCTCCACGCCCTCGCTATAGCAAAGCAGCGAAAGCAACAAATCCTTCTAGAAAAGCCACTAGGAACAATGTATCTCGTTGATCAGAGACCATGGGAAAATTCTAAAGGAGGGAGAGAGATCCTTCGCGAGAAGGTGTGATATGAGAGGAGGAGAGGGGGCCTTTTATAGGGAGCGGGGGCAGCCAAGGGGCATGGTGCCACAGCCATGGTGGCTGTCCCCACCTCTTACACATTCATGTGGGTGGAGCTCCCACTCAAAATGAAAAGCCTCCACTCACATAAACATACCTCCACTCAAAAATCCACTCACATCCATTAAATTTCCAGCAAATTTAATGCAAGCTCTCATTTAAATAAAACCCTTTTATTTATTTATTCAGAATTTTGTTAATTACATTAATTAACAAACATTCACATAAAACCCCTTTCAATATTTCAATTTCACATGCAGAACCAGTTTTAGCAATTTCACCCGAAACAATTCTGGGTTCCATTGAAATAATTCCTGCACTTTCTTTTTCTTTCTCTAACATATTATTTGCTCCAAATGGTGTCGGTATCCCTTAAATGTGTCATCCTACGGTTCGCGAAAAATACAAATATGATCGAGACCCCTCTCCGATCAATAATTAGCAGCGGGACCTAGAGATCCGTACTGACTCCCACGCATTCAACGATGACTTCTGTGATCGTTTGAACCTTTTACGCATGTAACTAATCTCTTTATCTCGTGATATATTACATATACGAGATTCGATCATCGGTATCTCCATACCTAGTTTGATCTTGTTATCGACATGTACTCTTTTATTGTTCCCGTGATATAACATTCTAGTGATCATATAACTTGCTTTGCAAGCTAACTAATGTGATATCACCGAGAGGGCCCAGAGTATATCTATCCGTCATCGGGATGGAAAAATTCCACTCTTGATCCATGAGCCTCTACATAACACCTTCGTAGCACTGAACCCACCTTTATAGTCACTCTGTTACGGTGTGACGTTTGATGTTATCAAGATACCCTTCCAGTGTTAGTAATTGACATGATCTTATAGTCTAAGGATTGGGATTACTTCGTATGATGTTATAACAATATAAATACAATGACTTTGATCGTAATGCTATACTTTGGATGAATGTTCATCATATCATTCCAACAATATTGTGACCTTGTTATTAACAACATCCAATATCCATGATCAGGAAACCTTTGATCATCTTGTTAATCAACGAGCTAGTTTATAAGAGAGGCATAACTAGGAACTTTATATTTGTTTACTAAACACACATGTATTAACGTTTTCATATTAAAATAATTATAGCATGCAAAATAAACATTTATCATAAATAAGGAATAAGATAATAACCACTTTATTATTGCCTCTCGGGCATATTTCCTTCACAGGAGATCATCTTAGAGTACAAGACAATACATAAATCATATATATACCTAATTTATCCTAACCGATATTATACTCTAATATCCCCCGCGGTCGTAGTAGTAGCGTCATGAACAACTGAAACGTCGTAGACGGTCAGACTAGAGATAAACTGAAGTAGAACTTGTGGGCTGATAGCCCCCCGCAGTATTAGCGGGAACATCGTGGATGGTGTCGCATCGTGTTAACTTGGACTGTAGAGGAAACTGATGATGTTCAAATGAGGTGGTAGCCCTTGTGTCGATGTCGAGGAAGCTGAGAGCATTGGGCAGTGTCGTGGTCGATGCATGGTTGGGGATGTCGGTGTCGAGGTAGCCGCACGTGAAGCCGTATGCGTATAGTGCGCGAGGAGGATGACGAAGACGCGTCGAGACAGTCATCGAGGATGTCGATACTGAAGAGGATGCAGTCTGAGTCATCGAGGACGAGATGTGGCCATAGTTTTGCCAGAACTAGGCGCACATCGAGGAAGAACACACACTTCAGTTTTGCCAGAACCGAGTATGCAAAGAAGAACTCGTCGGTGAAGCGGTCGAGGCAGTCGTAGAGGGATCAATGCCGAATAAGACGTTGTCATAGCCGATGAAGATGAGGCGTAGATCCGAGCTTTCCAGACTTGAGAACGCATTGTGGACGAAGGCACTCCTGGTGTTGCTAGTACCAGGCATGAGAGGGGCAGGGACCATCATGAACTTGTCGCTATGACAGAGAGAGACTAGCAAAGGAAGTCTCCAGAGCGGTTGCAAGGCACAGAGCAAAGAAGGGAGATATGCCGATGATGTCCGCGGTTGTCAGAGTGGAGGAGCAGGTGGTGTAGTCGGGGACGAGACGATGACGCTAACGGCGAAGTTGTAGTGGACAAAGACTTAGAGGGTGGAGAAAACAATGATGACCTGGGATGGTCATACCAAGAATGGTGATGGGGTAGTCGGTGGGACCTGCGACAGCGAGAAGGTGCCCTGCAGGTTACCTTGTGAAGTGTGGCGGCGGTGCTCGATGAAGTAGGCGAGAAAGAACCTGACGGAGTGAAGAATACCATGCGCAGACGGCGGTGATCTGCGCCTGTAGGAGATGACGCGGTGGAAGCCAAGGTCGTCAGTGCGCGGGGACAATAAAGAAGATTGCATGTAGTGATGCTACGGCCTGAGGGCAGTAAATCTACATGGCGCAAGTCGGTGCAGCGGTTGGGATACCACCAGCAACGTACACGCCAAGAAAGGCGCGTTGGAAGCAGGTAGCATGGACCAAAGGCGGTGGCGCTGCAGCCTGAAGGAGCGACGCAATGGCAGGTCGTAGCTCGATCGGTGGTAGGCGCGTGCTCGGAGATGTGCTTGGCATAGACCGACGCGGGATCAGTTGATCATACCGACGATGTGATGTGTGCTATGTTCCATGGCATGGACGAAGCATAGATCGTAGTCAATGGCGGTGTTCTCGGTGAAGTCCCGAACAATGACGACAATCCGATGTGGAGCGGTCGTGGCATCCTTCCAAGAAAGACGTCGCAGCCGTCCGCGGCAGCCTGCCAAGGCAGGCGCGATAGCGGAGAGGGCAGGCGTGGTGTAAATCGTCGTTGCCGATGGTTGGAGTATAGACGCGAGTATACAACGGCGGTGGGCGAATCAATCCGATCTAAGATCGGTAAACCAAAAAAGAAAACCGATCAAGAAATTGGAAAAAATAGACTTACAGGGCAGCCGATTATAGATCAGCGGACGAACCCTGCATACGGGTTGCACAGCCCCCGACGAATATTATGAATATCGACCTCCCTGGGGCAGCACGGCGGAAGCTTGTTGCTCGGCTAGCGTGGCGCCATGGGGGGCGGTGGTGCTAGGGTTTGGGAAGTGTGTTGGAGATATGCCCTAGAGGCAATAATAAATATAGTTATTATTATATCTTTGTGTTTCTGATAAATATTTACATTCATGCTATAACAGTATTAACCAGAAACATTAATACTTGTGTGATTTGTAAACTAAATTAGAGTCCCTAGTAAAGCCTCTTCACAATACTAGCTTGTTGATTAATAGATGATCATGGTTTCTTGATCATGAACATTTGAGATGTTGTTAATAACAAGATCATATCATTAGGAGAATGGTATGGTGGACATACTCCTATAGATAAGCGTAGCATAAAGATCAAGTCATTTTAAATAGTTCAATTGCTATAAGCTTTCTAATACATAGTAACCTAATTCCTTCGACCATAAGATCATGCTTATCACCATCATCGGAAGGATGCTTTGATGACATCAAACACCACATCGTAACTGGGTGGCTATAAAGGTGGCATTAAGTGTTCGGAAAGTATGGGTTGAGACACATGAATTAAGAATGGGATTTGTCCATCCATATGACGGATAGATATACTCTGGGCCCTCTCGGTGGAATGTCATCCAATTAGCTTGCAAGCATGTGACTGGCTCACAAGGGGTCACATACCATGGGAACGAGAAAAGAGTACTTATCGGTAACGAGGTTGAACTAGGTATGCAGAGATACCGACTATCAAAACCTCGGATAAGTAAAACTATCGTGAGACAAAGGGAAATTGGTATCGTATGTAAGTGGTTCATTCGATCGCAAAGTAATCATAGAAATATGTGGGAGCCATATGAATTTCCAGATTTCTCTATTGGTTATTGTTCGGAGAAGTGTCTCGATCATGTCCGCATAATTCACGAACCATAGGGAGACACACTTAAGGATTCGATGTTGTTGAGTAGTTATGGAATGATGAGTAAGAGACTGAATGTTGTTCGGAGTCTCGGATAGGATCCGGGATATCACGAGGAGATCCGGAATGGTCCGGAGAATAAGATTCATATAAGGAAAGTCCTGTTTCGGAGTTGGGGAATGATTCCGGTGTTTTCATCGGGAATGTTCTAGAAGGTTCCGGAAGGTCCGGCACTCCGGAGGGGAAGGGTACATGAATGTGTCATGACAATGTGGAATGGTTGCATCATGTACTAGGTATCATGTATGGGCAAAATAAAGGGAGAAATCAAATCCTAGTTTGAAAAGTCAAACGCCAATTTGAAAAGTCAAACGGCAGTTTTGCTTGGTGGAGGGAGAGTAGGAAACCTACTTGGGGAGGAGTTCCTCTCCCTCCACCCGCCGGCCAAGGAGGCCGACTTGGGGGAGGACTCCCTCCCCCTTGGCCGCGCCCTCCCACCTATAAAAGGAGGGGCAGGGCTGCCCCTCTTCCCTACACCCAACAACACCCAAACCCTAGCCCTAGCCGCCGACCACCACAAGTCGCCGCCGCCCTAGGGTTTCCTCCTAGCCGCCGAGTTGGGGCTCTCCCCAAGCCCTAGCCGCCAGACAAGCTTCCTCCCTTGGTGCCTATAAACCCTAGATCACCAAGGCCTCTCTCATAGTCCACCATACTCTCTCCGGCTTAAGGCGAAGCCCTGCAAGATCTCCCCTCTACTTCCGGTACCACGTCGTCGTGCTACCGGAATCGCGAGGAGAGTTTTACAACCTCCGCTGCCTGCTGGAACAAGGGAGAGGAAGGTCTTCATCGAGTATCGAACATGTGACCGACTGCGGAAGCGCTGCCGGAACGCGGCGCCGGAAGGATCGTCTACGCGATCTTGAGATCGGCAAGAGTACGACTACATCACCCACGAGAATCTGCTCTCGTTAACCGCTTTGGAATCTTCGAGGGTGAGTTCCTATATCGACTCGTTGCTACAATCTAGTAGATAGATCTTGGCTTGTTTGTTTGCATGCGGTAGAATTTTTTTGTTTTCCATGCTACGAACCCCTACAAAGTGGTGGTGTCGACGTTAGGTGGATGCGACGGCGGGCTGAGATTATGATCGAATTAGGGTTGATACCATGTATAACGATAGAGATGGATTGACAAAATATGTTGAATGTATTATTGAGCCTCACGAGCGAGTATATATAGGTGTACATGGAACCATCTTGGAGTACAAGACAAGACATAAATGCTATATCTAGCTGATTTACCCCTAGCCGGTATTATACTCTAACACCTTCAATGAGAAGATTGGTCCAGGAGGTTATGGTTTTTGATAAGATGAGGACGAAAGCTTCATTTATGCTGGTACTCTTATACTTACTACTTTGGGGAGATCAGTCAAAAGTTGAAGCTTGTGTTTAGATTCCAATGTTACAAATAATCTTTCTGAGTCATGTAATCCTTGAAACTTATGCTTTATGCTTTGAACCTCGAGGTTTCCTTGCAAATTTTAGTCTTTGATCGTGCAACTTTTTTTTTGTTCAGACTTGGATCTGAGGCCCTCTAATGCAGTTGTTTCCAAATACTAGAGATGGCACTTAAAATTTAATTTTTTTTGCGAAGACACTTTAAAATCTTTAGGTTACCTTTTATTTTAGTCTAGTTCAAATAAATATACTCTACTAGTTTTCTTAAAAGTGAAGATTTATGAAAATATAGTTTATTTTTTGGAAAGGACTAGGCGTTGGACGATGGGAGACATCCATCGTCCGCCTCCCGAGCCGTTGGATGGCCCGCACATGAGCGTCCAAGATTGGCTGCTGCTTGGCTCGCCTCCACGCCAAGAAAAAACTTTCAGAGCGCCCGCACATCCTGCTTTCGGCCTGCTAGCTAGCCTCGTCTCTACTCGTGGAACAGCTTGCGCCATTGACGTCGCTCCTGAAACTAGCAGCATTCCCATCGCTTGCAGATTTTATCCTTTCCTTACAGTAGCGGCAATTGGCATTTGTAGCAGACCGGACTGGCTCGAAGCAGTGACTCCGGCGCTTGTAGCAACAAACAACGCTCTCGTAGCGCCTTTGTCATCGTGCTCTCGCAGCATAGCTTGCATCATTGCCGTTCTCCTTGCATCTTCAACACTGGCTTATAGAACAACAACGCCGGTTTGTAGCACCTGCTGATGCCAATGATAGCAGTCGTCAACGCCGCTTGTAGCAAGACGCATAGAAACCATCACCTCTTGTAGCAACGTCCGCCTCTGCTTGTAGCAGATGCTGGTGCCACTTGTAGCAAGCGCCACTACGACTTGTAGCAACCGCCGCTGCAGACCAATGCTGTGGCTTGTAGCAGATGTTGGCGCTGCTTGTAGCAACTGCCACCGCTGTTTGTACCAGAAATTGGTGTCGCTTGTAGCAATCATTGTGGCCTCTTCTAACAGTCGTTAGCGCCGCTAGTAGCAGACGTCGGTACCGCTTGTAGCAACTACCACCGCTGTTTGTAGTAGATGTTCGTGCCGCTTGTAGCAACCACCACGGCCTCTTCTAACAGTTGTCAGCACCGCTAGTAGCAGACGCCGGTGCCGTTTGTAGCAATCTCCGCCGCCGGTTGTAGCAGAGCCGCATCTTGTAGTAATTACCATGTCCCCGGCTTCCCACGACGGCATCAGGCCCGTCGTGGGGATCAATTCGAGATGGGAAGCAGCGACTTGTTGGCCGAGAAATGGCGGTGGCCGGTGGCCCATGGGAGTGAGAGGGACGGTGGCGCATTGGTGAGACAACGACATGGTGCTCAGAGCATCTCCACTAGGCTTCCCAGCAGGCCGTTCCCAGGGTATATTTTTTGGTCCGGACGCCAAAAATTGGCCCAACCGTGTTCCCAGGATCCCGTTTTCGTCCGGATTTGGGACAACTTTGGTCTGGACTTTCTAGGACGTTCCTAGGGCGCCGGGGAACGCCGGACGAAGCAAATTCGGCGGGGAAAAATGTTCGACGCGTGGACCCGCCCAGTCAGCGACAAAAGCCGAGTCGTCGTCATCCTTTCGACTTAGAAATCCGCGACGGACCGCCGGGCATTAACCACTTGTCTCGTTGACCACGAGCCGCTGTAGTGGCGCGCCACAGCTGCCTCGGCTCCCGTGATGGACCGGCGGGCAATAACTTCCCGCCGATTCCCCTTTTCCCGCCCTCGTCGCTACACCTCTCCCACCCTCGCCGCTCACTTCGGCCTGTAAAAGTGATGACCCACAAGTATAGGGGGTGTATCGTAGTACTTTCAATGATTGTCGATCCCAACAAGGAGCAGAAGGTGCTGAACAGTGGTATGGAGCAGGAAATCCATGTGAATACTTAGTAACGGATTTTTAGTGGTTTTCTGACAAAGCAACAGAACAAAGCAAGTAATAGAAGTAACGAACAAACGGAGCAAGTGGCCCAATCCTTTCTTAGCAAAGGACAATCCGGTGGAAATACTTATAAGGACCAAACGTTTTCGAGGACACATGGGAATTCTGTCAAGTGCTTTCGCTGCAAATAGCTGAGTACTCTTCTTTGGTGTTTGTAAGTGTTGTGTGGATGAACCTATGCTAACATACTGCCCTTCCTAGGACTAATACATACTTATGATTAAACCCTCCCTGCAAACATCCATAACTATAGGAAAGTAATTAAGATATAAATCTAACCACAGCCTTAAACTCTGAGACCCTACGCTCCCTTGTGCAAAGGTGTCCTAACGGGGGTTCAGGTTTCTGTCACTCCGGCAACCCCGCGATTAGTAGCCAAATACACAATGCATTCCCCTAGGCCCATAAATGGTGAAGTGTCATGTAGTCGATGTTCACATGACACCACTAGAAGAATAGCACCACAACTTAAATAATAAACCATTGAATAATAACTCATCATAGATTCACTACTAACAACATGACTTCTCCCATGTCCTCAAGAACACAACGAACTACTCACAAGACATCATATGGATCAAGATCAAAGATGATATGGTAATGGATAACAATCTGAACATAAACAATAATCCAATGGTTCCACTCACAAGCATCAACTACAATAGTAATAAACACCGGGAAAGTTTCCCCTAATGAACTAAGCAATATCCAACACAATTGTTACAGCGGGACGGAGTGGTGATGATGGTGCTGGTGGAGATGATGGTGTGGATGATGATGATGATCCAGATGAAGCCTAGCTTGATGATGGTGTTGATGGCGACGATCTCCCCTCTTCGGGAAGGAATTCTCCCGGCAAAAATCTGTCTACCGGAGAGATCTTTCTCTCTTGTTGTTTTCCACCCCTAGAGGCGGCGGAAATCTATCTGTTGTCTCCCCCCGGTGTTAGGGTTCCGTAGGGAAGATATATGCGAAGGGGCAGAGTCGGAGGCCGAGAAGGTGGGCCAAACCCACCCTAGGCGCGGGGTCATGTGGGCCTGCGCATAGGGGGGTGTGGGCCTCCTGAGGCCCCCCTTCGCTCCTCCTGGCTTCCTTCGTCTCCTAGTAAAAAATATGTTTCCATATTTTTCTGGTATTTTTCTGACCTTCGCGAAATTGCACCGAAACGCCGTCTTTTCCATCAGAATCCAGACTCCGGCAGTCCATCCTCCAGGAATCATCCAACATGCATAAACAGATGAAAAGCCATAAGTAATACCTCATAATAAGACAAATTTCAATGAATAGAGGTAAATTATGATATAGAATGGTGATGCAAATTGGGCGTATCAACTCCCCAAAGCTTAGACTTCGCTTGTCCCCAAGCGAATACTGAGCTCAGTAAACATGTCCACAGGTTTATGGAGTGAAGTGTCGATAAAAGAATACGAACAAGAAGCATCACACTTACCATTGCACAACTCGTAGAAGAAGGCAACTCACCATTATATAACTTAACTTGCAGCCAAGTATAGCAGTCACAATAGAGATGCATAAAGATAAATCATAATTGGAATTGGCAAACTTGTTCTTGGTTAGAGAACACCTGGCAAACAGTTTCACAAAAGCTTTTCTTTGTAGAAGTTTCAAAACAGGAGCACTCTTTGCTCAAAAAGGTTTTTCACAAGTGAAGGCTTTCAAAGTAATACTCAATAGATAAGAGTTTTGTGCAAACAAGGAAGATAAAGAACATGATTGAATAAATCACCATATAAATGCTTGAAACACAACAACTCAAAAGCTTCCTGGAGATAGAGAGGAAGTAGGTTTACTGACTCAACTGGTAACTGGTAGAAAGGTCCCTTCTTAGAGGGTAGCAGGGATTACAAGTCATAAAGAGCTTCCAAAAGATTATGGTACTTACTAGATTTGAGCCATCATTGCCCCTATCATAAGCATCTTTAGATGATTAAGGTTAAAGTGAACAAAGATGGAGTATATGCTTGACGAAATATAAGTTGGCAATCTCATGTCCCTTGAATATGAGGGCCACTCCTCATGCATACTCAGCTTTGGGTCCAGGTAAGTTCTTGTCATTGTAAGTATTTGCATATCATTGAAAACCGCAAACGGGGTACCCCTTGCACATGGTACAGGAGCTTTCCCATAACCAAAATGACAAGGAAAGCATACAATGAGCATCTCAGCAATCTTTTTATTTACTATGCATATAGCTTTTTATTGAGGATGCTTCATAGATAACTCACTATGGTGATGTTGCAAGTTTCCACCATGATTAAGCAGGGCTTAGGCTGGCGGCCCAGGCATTTCTCTAACACAGAATACAAACTCCATGGACTTACAAGTTCCCTCTTTATTTCACACTGTTGACATCCATAGACAAAAGAGCACGATATCAGCTGTGTACAGAGTACAAGTGCAATGTTGAACATGTTCCCCGTGACAGAACGGTTCTGCTAATCCCAACGTATAGATGCAAGCATATACAACTTCGATGTCCACAATGGTTCAAGTTTATTAGGGTCAAGTAAATAAAGTGTGCCATCAAGTTCGTGAGAGCTTTACTAACTAGTTTTCACATAATAAAATACTTTTTAATTCGAAAGGTAGATGAAGCTTGAGAATTTGCCTCGAATAGCAAAAGCTACTAGGTAGATATGGTGGACACAAGTGGCAAAAGTTTTTGGTTTAAAGGGTTTTGGAAACATGAGAAGTATGCCTTCTCAAAACAGGTTTTTGGCTAGCAAGGCTAGGTACCAAGCAAGAGAGTTAAAAGAAACAAGCAAACATACAAGTAATAAAGCCAAACATGCAATCTTCCTTGAAGACACAAAAGAATCTTAAATAAAGAATACTAAGCTTATGAGCCAACAAGAAAGAAAACAAATGATACCAAATACCTGTAGGCTTTTTTCTTTCTTTCTTTTCTTTCAAACTAATGCCACTGACCAGAACATGGTTTGCCATAACCAATTTAGATCCACTTGATGATCCCAAAGTGGTGCCAATACTGAACAACAAGATCCATCATATAATAGAGATTTCAAACTAAAATAAGAAGTGCAAAAAGTAAAAGATGAGACTTCTCATTAATATTCAATAAAGGCACTCACACCAAGGGATACATAGATAAAACAAAAGGAGAGATACTTCCACATGCAAACCAAACTATAAGATAACCTCTCTACCACATATATGAATCCACTAAAAAGGTAAAAGATAGAAGATAATGGTGGTGATACCGCGGCACTCCCCCAAGATTGGAACAAGCCAAGGGGATGCCAAACCTGATGACGAATTTCTCCTTTGGTGGTGGTGGTGTTCTCTTGATAAGGTCTTCAAAAAGTTTCTTCAAATCCTCCATATCGAAGGCTAGAGTACGAATTAACTCCGAATTATGCTCAATGCTGCCCACGATCAACTCAAACCGAGGATCCCAGTCATTGTTATTCTTTCTCCATTCTACCAAGTTAGAGTGTTTCTTCCCTGCACGGTTAGAACAAGGGGTACTAGAAGGAAGTGTGTGTGGAGCGAGGATATGACGCGAAGTTCTCCCTCATGTAGACATTCGGGATGTCCTCTTAAGCTTGGTAGGTTGTGCCACCAAACCAGTGCTTGAGACAGTAGCGCGGGTGTCTGGTTGCTTGTCCTCCTCCATGTCTCCTTCATAACCAACCGGAATCTCCTCCTCCTTGGGAACTTGAGGTTCTTCTTCTTCGGGCTTCTTCTCTTTGTCGTCGGTGGAGGCCATGGTGCTCTAAACTTGACAAGATTTCCTGACAAAAACAGATTGAAACGAAAACACGACGAGAACACGACGCACGAACCCCGGGGGATCTGGGGGGTTATATATTACGAAGTTTCAATGCATAAGGAAGGTTTTGACACGGAAACGAGGCGGAGACGGAGTTCGAGGGTGGCAAACCCCCTCCAGGCGCGGCCAGACTGGGCCCGCGCCTAGGGTGGGTTTGTCCACCCCGGGCTCCGTTTCCTCTTTAGTTTTGTCTCGTAACTTCCCTTATGTATTAAAAACATCAAAAATATAAAAATATTGGAGTTTCACGAACCTTCTGTTTTCACCACTTTTACCTATTCAAAGACGAACTCTGCAGATTCCTTCTCTCTTTCTCCTAAGAATTTCCTTCTTACAAAACCCTTGCACAAGCTCAATGAAAACATTAGAGTAAGCAAGAACAATAAACCTTTGGTACGTACTTCAACTGAAAACCCATCAAAACAAAAGCTTCTGTAAGAGGCCAATGCAAATGATGGCAGAAATCTGTCAAAATAGACTAGCAGGTAAAGGTTGATTTTTCCGAAGACCTTTTGTTGCTCAAATCAAAAAGTGCAGAACTGATGAAAGTTGGGTAACAACTTGGAGAACAAGTTCAGAAAAATGCAGCTCCATCCGAAGTACTGATCTCCCTCACGAATGTTTACAATACAACACAAAAATCTGTCCCAGGACAACCACTTTTCACAACTCCTCTACTTCACAAAATTAGTTGAACTTGACACAAAAACCAAAACAAAAAGGATAAGGAGCGGTTATTACAGAGACTCCTCACGAATGTTTTTGGTGGAGGATAGAAATCTGTTTCGGGACAGCAACTCCCCAAATCTCACTTCCCTCTCATTAGTGGTCATTCTTGGCACAAAAATCAAACAAAAAGGATAAGGAGAGGTCATTACTGAAGTAATAACTTCCAAGACTCAACAAAACTCTTGGGTTATCTCCCAACAAGTACTTTTCTTTAATGCCTTTAAATTAGGCTTGAAACTTCCAAAGATGCTCACATAGGATATATATATCTGGAGTGAAAGAGAGCATCAAGAAACAAGTAACCAACACACTTGAGCCTAACCCACTTCCTATGCATGGGGGTATCATGGGAAAACGAATTGTTGAAACAAAAAACCACTAGCATAGGAAGACAAAATAGATGCAACTCCAAAGCTTTCAACATAAAACGGGGAAACTTATTGAGATGCATAAAACCATGTTTCCCTCTCTCAAAAAAACTTTCAGTAGCACTTTGGACAAAGTTGACAATATAGCTGTCACTGGAAACAACTTTATCATCAGAATAAGCATACTTACAGTCACCAAAAAGAGGTCCAAGTTCATAGACTGGATCAATATAAGCAAGTTGTTCCATCCTGAAATCTTTATTAGGCAAGCTATTTTCACAAGGAGCTTTAGCAAATTTGGAAAAGTTAAACTCATAAGAATATCCATCAAACTTAGTTAAAACTTTTTCCTTCCTACAATCCATGATAGCTCCACAAGTATTCAAGAAAGGTCTACCAAAAATGATAGGGCAAGTTTTGCTAGCTGCTGAATTAAGCACTAGAAAATCAGTAGGATATTTTATCTTACCACAGAGAACCTCCACAACTCTTACAATACCAATGGGGCAAATGGTCTCCTTGTTAGCAAGGTGAATAACCACATCAATGTCCTCAAGCTCACAAGGACCAATCTCATGCATAATTTCCATGTAAAGCTCATAAGGAATAGCACTGGAACTAGCACCAATATCACATAAACCATAGTATCAATGATCACCAATTTTAACAGAAAGCAAAGGAACACTAGCTTTTCTAAATTTACCAGGATGAGAGATAACATTAGTGGCATCTTCACAAAAGACAATATGTTCATCCTTTATATTTCTAGTGGCAGTGTCCTTCACAATAGCTACCACAGGTTTATCACTCAAATGCTTACCAGGCTCCACAGTTTCCATTGTACCCTTGTTATTTGCACTAATAATCATAGAATACTCCTTTACCTTAGCTGGGAAAGGCATTTTCTAAACATGGGGTTGAGGCACAATATGATTAGTAGTGCAAACTTGAGTACTTTTAACTGGAGCATGATTAACAACATCTTTATAAGGAGCATGGTACTTATTCCACTTTTTCTTGGGAGTTTCTCTCTAAGAGGCAAAGGCCTTAAAATAACTGGCAACACTTTGGGAATCAATACCAAACTTATTGCGCATATCATGGAAGTTATCAGTACCCATAAAAGATTTAATGCACTCATAATCATAGTTTATACCTTACTTTCTTCCTTTGTCATTCTCCCAAGCCTCAGTGTTATCTTGAATACGGTCTAAAAGATCATATTTAGCTTCTTCTTTCATACTTGTGAATGATCCAGCGCATGAAGCATCTAATAAACCTTTGTCATGAAGAGAAAGCCTAGCATAAAAGTTGTTGAGAATAATATTGTTAGGGAGTTCATGAATAGGACATTTAAGCATTGGCAGCTTCAATCTCCCCCAAGCTTGAGCTATACTTTCTCCATCAAGAGGCCAAAAGTTATATATAATACTTCTATCCTTTTGGATTTCACTGAGGATAAAATTTAGAGTAAAAGAGAGATGTCATCTCCTCCCATTCCATGGATTGTCCATTCTTTAGCAGCTTATACCTGTAGGGGTTCGTAGCATGGAAAACAAAAAATTTCTACCGCATACAAACAAACAAGCCAAGATCTATCTACTAGATTGTAGCAACGAGTCGATGGAATAACTCACCCTCGAAGATTCCAAAGTGTTTAACGAGAGCGGATTCTCGTGGGTGATGTAGTCGTACTCTTCCCGATCTCAAGATCGCGTAGACGATCCTTCCGGCACTGCGTTCCGGCAGCGCTCCCGCAGTCGGTCACACGTTCGGTACTCGACAAAGACCTTCCTCTCCCTTGTTCCAGCAGGCAACGGAGGTTGTAGCACTCTCCTCGCAATTCTGGCAGCACGACGGCGTGGTACCGGAAGTAGAGGGGAGATCTCGCAGGGCTTCGCCTTAAGCCGGAGCGAGTATGGTGGACTATGAGAGAGCCTCGGTGATCTAGGGTTTAGACACACCAAGGAGGAGAGGCTAGGCCGGCGGCTAGGGCAAGGGGATGCCCCAACTCGGCGGCTAGGGTTTAGCCCTAGGCGGCGGCAGCTGGAGGTGGCGGCGCCGGTGGCTTGGAGCTAGGGTTTGCGGGGTGCAAGTTGTGTGCTTGGAGGGGCAGCCCTGTCCCTCCTTATATAGGTGGAGGGGGCCGGCCAAGGGGAGGGGAGTCCCTCCCCAACTCGGCTTCCAAGTCCGGCGGCGGAGGGAGAGGGACTTCCTCCCCAAGTAGGTTTCCTACTCTCCCTCCACCAAACAAAATAGCTGTTTGACTTTTCAAATTGGCGTTTGACTTTTCAAACTAGGATTTGATTTATCCCTTTATTTTGTTCAGCGATGACACCTAGTACATGATGCAACCATTCCAACTTGTTATGACACATTCATGTACCCTTCCCCTCCGGAGTGCTGAACATTCCGGAACCTTCTAGAACATTCCCGATGAAAACACCGGAACCATTCTCCAACCCCGAAACAGGACTTTCCTTATATGAATCTTATTCTCCAGACCATTCCGGATCTCCTCGTGATATCCCGGATCCCATCTGAGACTCCTAACAACATTCAGTCTCTTACTCATCATTCCATAACTACTCAACAACATCGAATCCTTAAGTGTGTCTCCCTACGGTTCGTGAATTATGCGGACATGATCGAGACACTTCTCCGAACAATAACCAATAGAGGAATCTAGAAATTCATATGGCTCCCACATATTTCTACGATTACTTTGCAATCGAATGAACCACTTACATATGATACCAATTTCCCTTTGTCTCACGATAGTTTAATTATCCGAGGTATTGGTCGACGGTATCTCTGCATACCTAGTTCAGCCTCGTTACTGATAAGTACTCTTTTCTCGTTCCCGTGATATGTGATCCCTTGTGAACCAGTCACATGCTTGCAAGCTAATTGGATGACATTCCACCGAGAGGGCCCAGAGTATATCTATCCGTCATATGGATGGACAAATCCCACTCTTGATCCATGTGTCTCAACCAATACTTTCCGAACACTCAATGCCACCTTTATAGACACCCAGTTACGGTGTGGTGTTTGATGTCATCAAAGCATCCTTCCGGTGATGGTGATAAGCATGATCTCATGGTCGAAGGAATTAGGTTACTATGTATCAGAAAGCATATAGCAATTGAACTATTAAAATGACTTGATCTTTATGCTACTCTTATCTATAGGAGTATGTCCATCATATCATTCTCCTAATGATATGATCTTGTTGTTAATAACATCTCAATGTTCATGATAGGGAAACCACAATCATTTATTAACCAACAAGCTAGTATTATTAAGAGGCTCTACTAGGGACTACAATTTAAGTTTACAAATCACACAAGTATTAATGTTTCCTTGTTAATACTATTATAGCATGAATGTAAACATTTATCATAAACACAAAGATATAATAATAACTACATTTATTATTGCCTCTAGGGCATATCTCCAACAGTCTCCCACTTGCACTAGAGTCAACTAATCTAGATTACATGGTAATATACCGAACACCCATGGCAGTTTGGTGTTGGTCATGTTTTGCCCTCGGGAGAGGTTTAGTCAACGGATCCGCCACATTCAGATCTGTGTGTACTTTGCAAATCTTTATGTCACCATCTTGGACATGTTCTCGAATAGCGTGGAAACGTAGCTTGATGTGCTTCATCTTCTTGTGTGACCTTGGTTCTTGCGCATTGGCTATGGCGCCCATGTTATCACAGTAGATAGACATTGGGTCCAGCGCACTTGGAACCACACCGAGCTCTGTAATGAACTCTTTCATCCATATCGCTTCTTGTGAAGCCTCTGAAGCAGCCATGTATTCCAATTCAATTGAAGATCTCGCCACAACGCTTTGCTGTGCACTCCTCCAGCTAACTGCTGCACCATTCAAAGTAAATACGTATCCAGATTGTGATTTAGAATCATCCGGATCGGTGTTCCAACTAGCATCGGTGTAACCATTTACAACGAGCTGTTCATCACCTCCACAAGAAAGAACCATATCCTTAGTTCTTCTCAAGTACTTAAGGATGTTCGTCACCGCTGTCCAATGATCCACTCCTGGATCACTTTGATATCTGCCAGTCAAACTAACAGCATATGCAATGTCGGGTCTAGTACATAGCATGGCATACATTAGAGATCCTATGGCTGAGGCATAGGGAGTTTTACTCATCCTTTCTCTATCTTCTGCCGTTGTTGGACTTTGAGTTTTACTCAAGGTCGTATTGGGCAACATGGGCAAGAACCCTTTCTTGCTATCTTCCATTCCAAACCTCTTTAGAACTTTGTCCAAATATGTACTTTGTGACAATGATATTAGACGTCTCGATCTATCTCTATAAATCTTTATGCCCAATATATAAGCTGCTTCGCCAAGATATTTCATTGAAAAACTATTATTCAAATATTCCTTGACACTATTAAGAAGGTCTACATCATTCCCAATCAACAATATGTCATCTACATATAGTATTAAGAATGCTACAGAGCTCCCACTCACTTTCTTGTAAATACAAGCTTCTCCATAAGTTTGTATAAAACCAAAACTTTTGATCACCTTATCAAAACGTTGATTCCAACTTCGGGATGCTTGCTTCAATCCATAAATGGACCGTTCAAGTTTGCATACCTTGTTAGCATCCTTAGGATCGACAAAACCTTTGGGTTGCATCATATACAACTCTTCATCAATGTCTCCATTAAGGAATGTTGTTTTGACATCCATCTGCCATATCTCATAATCATAATATGCAGCGATTGCTAACATAATCCTCACAGACTTTAGCTTCGCTATAGGTGAGAAAGTCTCATCGTAGTCAACTCCTTGAATTTGTCGAAACCCTTTTGCGACAAGTCGAGCTTTATAGACAGTAACATTACCATCAGCATATGTTTTCTTCTTGAAAATCCATTTGTTCTCGACAGCCTTCCGGCCATCCGGTAAGTCCACCAAAGTCCATACTTGGTTTTCGTACATGGATCCAATCTTGGATTTCATGGCTTCTTGCCATTTATTGGAATCTGGGCTCATCATCGCTTCCTCATATGTCGCAGGGTCATCGGTGTTGTCCACCAACATGACACTCATAACGGGATCATACCAATCAGGAGTGGTACGAGTTCTCGTTGACTTGCGAGGCTCTGTAGCAACTACAACCGAAGTTTCATAATCATCATCATTAGCTTCCTCTCTTATTGGTGCAGGCACCACAGGAACTTCTTCCGGTGTTGCGCTACTCGCAAGTTCGAGAGAAGGTTCGACAACCTCGTCGAGTTCTACTTTCCTTCCAGTCACTTCTTTCGAGAGAAATTCGTTCTCTAGAAAGGATCCATTCTTGGCAATGAAGATTTTGCCTTCGGATCTATGATAGAAGGTATACCCAATAGTTTCCTTTGGGTATCCTATGAAGACGCATTTTTCCGCTTTGGGTTCAAGCTTGTCCGGCTGTAACTTCTTTACATAGGCTTCGCAGCCCCAAACTTTAAGGAACGACAATTTAGGTTTCTTCCCAAACCATAATTCATACGGTGTCGTTTCAACAGATTTAGATGGTGCCCTATATAAAGTGAATGCGGCTGTTTCTAATGCATAACCCCAAAATGATAGCGGTAAATCTGTAAGTGACATCATAGAACGAACCATATCTAAGAGAGTTCGATTACGACGTTCGGACACACCATTACGTTGTGGTGTTCCCGGCGGTGTCAATTGTGAAAGTATTCCGCATTTCTTCAAATGCTTGCCAAACTCGTAACTTAGATATTCACCTCCACGATCAGAACGCAGAAATTTAATCTTCTTGTTCCGTTGATTCTCAACCTCACTTTGAAATTCCTTAAACTTCTCGAAAGTTTCGGACTTATGTTTCATGAAATAGATATACCCATATCTACTCAAGTCATCCGTGAAGGTAAGAACATAACGATAACCACCGCGCGATGCTACACTCATTGGTCCACACACATCGGTATGTATGATTTCCAATAAGTCCATAGCTCGCTCCATCATACCAGAAAATGGAGTCTTAGTCATTTTTCCCATCAGGCATGCTTCACATCTTTCAAGTGATTTAAAATCAAGTGATTCAAGAAGTCCATCGGAATGGAGTTTCTTCATACGCTTCATTCCAATGTGACCAAGACGACAGTGCCACATATAGGTCGAGTTATCGCTCGATTTCAAACGTTTAGCTTCAATGTTATTAATATGTGTATTTACACTATCGAGATTCAATAAGAATAGACCATCTATCAAAGGTGCATGTGCATAAAACATATTACTCATATAAATCGAACAACCATTATTCTCGGACTTAAACAAGTAACCGTCTCGCAATAAACAAGATCCCAATAATGTTCATGCTTAATGCAGGCACCAAATAACAATTATTTAAGTATAAAACTAATCCCGATGGTAGATGAAGAGGTAGCGTGCCGACCGCGATCACATCAACCTTTGATCCATTTCCCACGCGCATCGTCACCTCGTTCTTCGCTAGCTTCCGTTTATTCTGCAGCACCTGTTTCGAGTTACAAATATGAGCAACCGAACCAGTATCAAATACCCAGGCACTACTACGAGTACTAGTGAGATACACATCAATAACATGTATATCGGATATACCTTTCTTCTTGATGTTGCCGTTCTTCAAATCCGCCAAGTACTTTGGGCAATTCGGCTTCCGGTGACCTTCTCCCTTGCAGTAAAAGCACTCAGTATCAGGCTTAGGTCCAGCCTTGGTCTTCTTCGTCGGCGCGGTAACTTTCTTACCACCCTTCTTGAAGTGTCCCTTTTGCTTAGACTTGCCTTTCTTGAATTTGGTGGTATTATTGACCATCAACACTTGGTGCTCTTTCTTGATCTCCACTTCTGTAGATTTTAACATGGAGAAGAGTTCTGGCAACTGCTTGTTCATGCTTTGCATATTGTAGTTCATCACAAACTTCTTGTAACTTGGTGGTAGTGATTGGAGGACATGGTAAATCCCCAAAGCATTAGGAATCACTATACCCAAGCTCTATAGTTTGTTTGCGTGCCCAGACATCTTAAGCATATGCTCACTGACGGAGCTGCCCTCTTCCATCTTGCAGTTAAAGAACTTTTCAGAAGCCTCATAGCTCTCAACTGCCGCGTGAGTCTCAAAAATCAATTTGAGTTCACGGACAATATCATGTGGGTCTGAATTCTCAAACCTTTTCTGAAGCTCCGATTCTAAACCATACAAGATAGCACACTGAACTGTGGAGTACTGAGTCTTCCGAGCGAGGTAAACATTCTTTACTTCATCGGTAGCAGTAGCTGCAGACGGGTCACCTAGCGGTGCATCCAGCACATAGGTCAAATTACCAGCATTGAGGACAATCCTCAAATTGCGGAACCAATCCGCGAAGTTGCTTCCATTGTTTTTCAACTTTTCTTTCTCTAGGAACGCATTAAAATTGATGGTAGGGGCCGCCATTGATCTACAACATATTTGCAATAGTTTAGACTAAGTTTATGAAAAATTGAGTTCTAATTAATAGTTAAATTAATATAGGTGAACCCCCACTCAAAACAATATCCCTCACATTGTTTTAGTGATCACACGAACCAAATCGACCACATCAACACCGATCATCGCGAGAGTTGATGTAGCTTCAATGGCGAACAATTGACATGTTCATCATATCTACTATATGATTCATGCTTTACCTTTCGGTGATCCGTGTTCCGAGACCATGTCTGTACATGCTAGGCTTGTCAAGATCAAACCTTAGCTTCCGCATGAGTAAATCTGGTGTGCTCACGTTGTATACACTTGCAGAATCTAACACACCCGATCATCACGTGGTGCTTCGAAACAACAAGCTTTAGCAACGGTGCTCACTAAGGATGAACACTATAGAACTTGAAATTCATGTGCATGAGGGATCATCTTATAATGCTACCGTTGTTAACTAAGCAATACAAGATGCATAAAGGATTAACATCACATGCAATTCATAATATGTGATATGATATGGCCTTTCTTCTTTGTGCTTCTGATCTCCATATTCAAGCACGAACATGATCTCCATCATCACCGGCATTGCATCAAGGTCAATGACGCTGCTCCATGGTTGTCGTCCACCAGCTTCAACTATTACAACTACTTTGAATAGACACGTGGGTCTTAACATAATTTAAAGACAACCATATGGCTCCTGCCGGTTGCCAACTTACAATAAGGAACATTGCATACATCAAATATAATCACAATCATGGCCATATCACATCACAGCACACCCCTGCAAAACAAAGTTAGACGCCTCTAATTTCTTTGCATGTTTAACGTGGTTTAGGGCTTTGAATAAGTGTCGATCTAACTTACGAACAAGAACCACAACGTTGATGTTTGAACTATCAAGTGCCTGTCGTAAATTGGATCTATACTATAATGGGAGAGACAGACACCCGCAAAGCCACTTATGCAATACAAGTTGCATGTTGAGCGTGGAGCAAGTCTCATGAACGATATCATGTAAGGTTAGCCCGGGCCGCTTCATCCCATCATACCGCAAGATGCAAAGTACACAAGAAGCAATTGATAATAAAAACACCACCGCCCACAATGACCATTGTGTTCTACTCGTGCAACAGATCTACTTATAGACACGGCTCTGATACCACTGTAGGGGTTCGTAGCATGGAAAACAAAAAATTTCTACCGCATACAAACAAACAAGCCAAGATCTATCTACTAGATTGTAGCAACGAGTCGATGGAATAACTCACCCTCGAAGATTCCAAAGTGTTTAACGAGAGCGGATTATCGTGGGTGATGTAGTCGTACTCTTCCCGATCTCAAGATCGCGTAGACGATCCTTCCGGCGCTGCGTTCCGGCAGCGCTCCCGCAGTCGGTCACACGTTCGGTACTCGACAAAGACCTTCCTCTCCCTTGTTCCAGCAGGCAGCGGAGGTTGTAGCACTCTCCTCGCAATTCCGGCAGCACGACGGCGTGGTACCGGAAGTAGAGGGGAGATCTCGCAGGGCTTCGCCTTAAGCCGGAGCGAGTATGGTGGACTATGAGAGAGCCTCGGTGATCTAGGGTTTAGACACACCAAGGAGGAGAGGCTAGGCCGGTGGCTAGGGCAAAGGGATGCCCCAACTCGGCGGCTAGGGTTTAGCCCTAGGCGGCGGCGACAGCTGGAGGTGGCGGCGCCGGCGGCTTGGAGCTAGGGTTCGCGGGGTGCAAGTTGTGTGCTTGGAGGGGCAGCCCTGCCCCTCCTTATATAGGTGGAGGGGCAGGCCAAGGGGAGGGGAGTACCTCCCCAACTCGGCTTCCAAGGCCGGCGGTGGAGGGAGAGGGACTTCCTCCCCAAGTAGGTTTCCTACTCTCCCTCCACCAAACAAAATAGCCATTTGACTTTTCAAATTGGCGTTTGACTTTTCAAACTAGAATTTGATTTATCCCTTTATTTTGTTCAGCGATGACACCTAGTACATGATGCAACCATTCCAACTTGTTATGACACATGCATGTACCCTTCCCCTCCGGAGTGCCGGACATTCCGGAACCTTCTAGAACATTCCCGATGAAAACACCGGAACCATTCTCCAACCCCGAAATAGGACTTTCCTTATATGAATCTTATTCTCCGGACCATTCCGGATCTCCTTGTGATATCCCGGATCCCATCCGAGACTCCGAACAACATTAGGTCTCTTACTCATCATTCCATAACTACTCAACAACGTCGAATCCTTAAGTGTGTCTCCCTACGGTTCGTGAATTATGCGGACATGATCGAGACACTTCTCCGAACAATAACCAATAGAGGAATCTGGAAATTCATATGGCTCCCACATATTTCTACGATTACTTTGCGATCGAATGAACCACTTACATATGATACCAATTTCCCTTTGTCTCATGATAGTTTAATTATCCGAGATATTGATCGACGGTATCTCTGCATACCTAGTTCAGCCTCGTTACTGATAAGTACTCTTTTCTCGTTCCTGTGATATGTGATCCCTTGTGAACCAGTCACATGCTTGCAAGCTAATTGGATGACATTCCACCGAGAGGGCCTAGAGTATATCTATCCGTCATATGGATGGACAAATCGCACTCTTGATCCATGTGTCTCAACCAATACTTTCCGAACACTCAATGCCACCTTTATAGCCACCCGGTTATGGTGTGGTGTTTGATGTCATCAAAGCATCCTTCTGGTGATGGTGATAAGCATGATCTCATGGTCGAAGGAATTAGGTTACTATGTATCAGAAAGCATATAGCAATTGAACTATTAAAATGACTTGATCTTTATGCTACGCTTATCTATAGGAGTATGTCCATCATATCATTCTCCTAACGATATGATCTTGTTGTTAATAACATCTCAATGTTCATGATAGGGAAACCACAATCATTTATTAACCAACAATCTAGTATTATTAAGAGGCTCTACTAGGGACTATAATTTAAGTTTACAAATCACACAAGTATTAATGTTTCCTTGTTAATACTATTATAGCATGAATGTAAACATTTATCATAAACACAAAGATATAATAATAACTACATTTATTATTGCCTCTAGGGCATATCTCCAACAATACCATGACTCAACTCTCCCTTCCAAGGATATGGAGAGTAACTTCTTCTTCACCTATTCATTTGTGATACCTGCACACTTAAACAACCCGCATAATTCATGGATATAAAGCAAGTGATCACAAGGATGGACAGTTCCATCCCCAAAATAATAATTATCCATGACACGATTAATAATACTCGTAGGCATCTTAAAAGGATCTATCTCAACAGGTGGTGGTTCATCTATTACCATAGTAGTTTTCCCAAACAGAAAACCAAGTGGGTTATTCATATTGGAAACAAAGTAACAAGCAGTAACAAAAGCAATACTCACAGTAAAAGTTTCCCTTACCAGTTCCACTCTTCAATAGCGCTTCACTCCCCGGCAACGGCGTCAGAAAATAGTCTTGATGACCCACAAGTATAGGGGGTGTATCGTAGTACTTTCGATAAATAGGAGTGTCGATCCCAACGAGGAGCAGAAGGTGTTGAACAGTGCTATGGAGCAGGAAATCCCTGTGAATACTTAGTAAACGGATTTTTAGTGGTTTTCTAACAAAACAACAGAACAAAGCAAGTAACAAAAGTAACGAACAAACGGATCAAGCGGCCCAATCCTTTCTTAGCAAAGGACAAGCCGGTGGAAATACTTATAAGGACCAAACGTTTTCGAGGACACATGGGAATTCTGTCAAGTGCTTTCGCTGCAAATAGCTGAGTACTCTTCTTTGGTGTTTGTAAGTGTTGTGTGCGTGAACCTGTGCTAACATACTTCCCTTCCTAGGACTAATACATACTTGTGATTAAACCCCCCTGCAAACATACATAACTATAGGAAAGTAATTAAGATATAAATCTAACCACCGCCTTAAACTCTAAGATCCTACGCTCCCTTGTGCAAAGGTGTCCTAACGGGGGTTCAGGTTTCTGTCACTCCGGCAACCCCGCGATTAGTAGACAAATACATAATGCATTCCCCTGGGCCCATAAATGGTTAAGTGTCATGTAGTCGACGTTCACATGACACCACTAGAAGAATAGCACCACAACTTAAATACTAAACCATTGAATAATAACTCATCATAGATTCACTACTAACAACATGACTTCTCCCATGTCCTCAAGAACACAACGAACTACTCACAAGACATCATATGGATCAAGATCAAAGATGATATGGTAATGGATAACAATCTAAACATAAACAATAATCCAATGGTTCCACTCATAAGCATCAATTATAATAGTAATAAACACCGGGAAAGTTTCCCCTAATGAACTAAGCAATATCCAACACAATTGTTACAGCGGGACGGAGTGGTGATGATGGTGCTGGTGGAGATGATGGTGTGGATGATGATGATGATGATCCCGATGAAGCCTAGCTTGATGATGGTGTTGATGGCGACGGTCTCCCCTCTCCGGGAAGGAATTCTCCCGGCAGAAATCTGTCTGCCGAAGAGATCTTTCTCTCTCGGTGTTTTCTGCCCCTAGAGGCGGCGGAAATCTATCTGTGGTCCCCCCCGGTGTTAGGGTTCCATAGGGAAGATATAGGCGAAGGGGCGGAGTCGGAGGCCGAGCAGGTGGGCCAAACCCACCCTAGGCGCGGGGTCAGGTGGGCCCGCGCCTAGGGGGTGTGGGCCCCCTGAGGCCCCCCTTCGCTCCTCCTTCTGGCTTCCTTCGTCTCCTGGTAAAATAATATGTTTCCATATTTTTCTGGTATTTTTTTGGTCTTCGCGAAATTGCACCGAAACGCCAGCTTTTCTATCAGAATCCAGACTCCGACAGTCCATCCTCCAGGAATCATCCAACATGCATAAACAGATGAAAAGCCATAAGTAATACCTCATAATAAGACAAATATCAATGAATAAAGGTAAATTATGATATAGAATGGTGATGCAAATTGGGCGTATCATAAAGCTGTTGACCTCGCCGGCTCACTTCACACATTCACAGCTCCCCCACTCCCCCAACTCCGGCGAACTCCAACCCTCGCAGCCTCCCTACTCCCCCAACTCCGGTGAACGCCATGACCGAGAGGTTCCCCGGCGATGTCGTGGCGGCGAACGGCTTCGGCCGTCGCACGCTCCAACCCTGGGAGGCCAGGATGCTGCACGATGTCGGGTACATGGCGCAGCCGGACACGCGGAACCTTCCCGGTTGGAAGCTCAGCGCCGACGGGATCCCCATGCCGCCGGTGCCGGCCGACGAGGAGATGGTCGAGGAGATCTAGGCCGCCATCGCGGCCATGGACGACCCCGATCTCGCCGAGGACCCCGGAAACCTGCTCTACTGGGAGCAGTTCTTCGCCGACCGGTGGCTCCGGGAGCTCGGCCACCACAAGGGGCCGCCAGGATTGCCGCCGAAGCGCAACAACAAGGCAGCGCGACGGTGATGGTGGAGCGCTCCCGGACGGACGCTCGTCGCCGTGCTGGAGCACATCCACGCCGACAACAACCCGCGGCTCGGCTTCCCCCGCACCCCGGCGCCTGCGTCCAGGGTGAGGCGCCATTCTTCGGCCAACTGGCTTCCGAGGAGGATGGCCAGCCTCAGCTCCTCCTCCGCAACCTCAGCCTCGCGCTCCTCCGGTTACGCGTCGACGCCATCACCGCCACTCCGGCCGGTCAAGTGGGAGCTGGCACGCCGGTTCCCTCGGCGTCATGGAGGGATCTCTCCATCGTCATCAACGAGCCCCGCGTGCCTTCGCTGCCCACTGGTCGTCTCCGCCTTCGCCAGTCGAAGCCGGCGAAATGGGTGGTGCCCGTCGACGAGGACGCCTTCGCCATTAGGATGTCGATGGAGAGATCCCTCCATGACGCCGTGCCTACGCTGGAGCCTTCTTCGCCGAACATCCTCGCCTGGTCCAGGGCGGACTGGGAGTAGACTGAGCATCTCCGCGTCCAGCGACAGCGGGAGGAGGCCGAACGCCAGGCCAGGGCTGGCCGCGAGTTCGCCTACCAGGGTGCGCTGCTCGTCGTTCTCGAGGACGACGAAGACACCGGACCGTCGTACCAACCCTGGAGGTGCGAAGATGACGGCCAGGGCAACTCCCGCCCACCACAGCCGCCGAGCGATGACGACGGCAAGACGGACCCCGGCTACACCTGCTTCTGCAGCAACTTCGGCATGTAGAAGCGGCGTCCAGCATAGGCATCGGCACTGGCGGCCTTTTCAAGTTTTTTAGTTATTATTTAGCCTAAACGCAGTTAAAATTCGGGTGTTCGCCCGAATTCTACGTAATATTCTTCCCCCTTGAATAATAAAAACTGCATATATTCATTCGAAATTTGCCGAATTTTATTGAATTTAGCCAAACACGGAAACTCGGACTGGGAACGCGAGTGGAAAACTCGGCGTTCTCGGGTGAAAACTAGTTTCATCCGGTCTAAAAACTAGTTTCGTCCGGCCCAAAATGCGTCTGGATTTGGGTAGAGAAACGACGAGCGAAGATGCTCTCAGAAGTAGGAGAAAGGAATGGATATAGACGGCAAGTCCTTGGTTCTCACGAGGTAGGAGAAAGAGATTGGAAAAAGTGTGGACGTGAGGCATCGGGAGAAGAAAAGGTATGTGGTGGTTTCCCTAGTTTGACCGGTTCTTTATTCTCATCAGGCTGGTCATAGTGGGGAGTAACTTAGACTAGTAACATGTGTATGTTACTAGTCTAAGTTACTACCTTCATAGTGGCAAATAACATAGGTGTGGTGTCATGCAAAGGCTTATTTATTGCAATGTAGACCCATTTTGTTTTGAAATGTGTGATGTTATGGTAACATAGCTATTACCACAAGCCTCTCTCTTATCATTTAATTGCATGCCATGTCATCTAAATGCTTAGTTGGCAATACATGTAGGACTATGTTACTACTCAAGTTACTCCCACTATGACTAGCCTCAGGGGCGTGCGTGGTAGGAGGCTAAACGGTCGTGCGACCCGGATGATGAATTTGTCGGATCGTCGGTTTATTTTTTGAACTTTGCTACCCGACGACCGGTTTTTAAATGTTAAATCCTAACAGATAAACTAGACAGATTTTTATGCATGCAAAGAAAACCAAAACTGCTGAATATTCGAAAATTTAAAATGTTTTATAGTTCAATATGCTTATTCGATTGATGATCTGATTTTACCGTTGGGCTAGTCTCGACGAGATCTTCGAAACTAAATCCCATGTCGATAAATTTCGAAAACTTTTTTCGGACCAAAAGGTTATCCATATGTAATACCTAAGTTTTGCAAACTGTACTATATAAGTTACCCACCAGTTAACATATAAGTTATCTATTATATGAACGGGTAATGTGTTGATCTATAAGACATTTCAAACTTTCAGTTTAATCCTAAATTGTCTTATAGCGTGTGTTCACACCTCCCGCCAGATTTGTATAACCACCAACCAGTCTGAGATTAGCGCGCATTTTTTTATATTCCTTCCGACCCATATTAGTTGACTTCCATTTGTATGTATCTAAACATGTTTTTGTGATAGGTACATTCAAATTGAAGTCAACTAATATGGGTCGGAGGGAGTACTAGAGAGTGTAGATGGTAGCTAAAGGATACCCCGTTCTATCCTTACCAAATACACTAGTATAACCATGCACATGTAACGCACGTTTTATAATTTATAATTAGAACGTGTATCTTGAATCCTTCATATAAAATACACAATTATATGAATGTACAATAATAAGTTAAAAAAATACTTAAAAACAATAACCAAGCAACATTATTTATTATTAATTCTTTGATGATATTACAAAAATGTATTGTGACGGTTACAAAATATTTTGAAATTACCAGATTGTCGTGAATGAACACTCCTTAAAGGATGATGGGTTCGGTTCATCAAATGGACATTGACAAACTGTATTTCTTAAATGATTTGCTGAAATTGCGTTGGTATGAACTAACACCAGTGACAAAGAGCCAGCTTCGTCCCATTAATAAAAAAAGAAAAGAAAGAGCTAGCTTCGTCAATGCTCTCTGGTCCGCCCCGTCACCTACCTCACCGCCATCTATCCCCATTTGTTTGTTCTTAATAAGCGTGTATGTGATACACGTCTTTTAAATGTAATATTATTTGAAATCTTTTTATTTTTATCATCTGAAATGGTTGTTATGTAGTTTCTGTTGCACTTAAATATGTAAGCATGCAAGTGCAATGTACGATTCCCATATCAACATGACATGGGGAGCACGGAAAATATTGCACTTAGTTTTTAAAAGATTACAATTCAATCTCAAATTGAAGCAACGGTTAAAAAAGGGCTATTCAACAACATTATGTATTCTCTCTGTCTCATAATATAAGGTAAGATGTAATTATCCAATAAACACACATTGGATGTACCGACATCTTATAGCACAACACAGAGTGTACTATTTTTTTCTCAGGATTTTTTCATCCCTATATGCTATCAATAAAGTCTCGCTCCAGGACGGGATAATTTTTTATATCTTAATTCTTGATAAACTTCAAATGTGTACCCAAAATCGCCTTCGTCATGGATCTATGGCCAATGGTATTTTCTATAGCTTCATCCTCGTCAGACGTATGTTCAATAAAGCAAATTACCAGAAAGATTTTAATAATTTTAAAATAAAATGGGATATTTATTATTCTATAAATTTCTAACACAAAGTTTTATGGATCTTAAAAAAAATGAAAACCAATGGTAGGGACACATAGCCCTGACTTAAAAACAACGTGTGAGGACACACACCACCGTCCACGTGCCCCAAACACCACTCCCCACTCTCAGCTCAGCTTCCTCACTCTCTCGTCCACACAGCGCCTCTGCCCCCTCCAATGCCTCCCCGCCGTCGGCGCAAGGACCCTTCCCCTCCCCTGCTGCGCGTTGCTCCGGCGAGGACTGAACCCTCCCCTGTGTCCTAGCCGTTGCTGCAATGAACTCCCTTCCCCTGCCGCTCCCTCCGCCGTGACATCACCTCAGCGCATCCCCTCCGCCGCCATGGCACCGCCCCCGCCTCTTTCGGGCATCCCGTCCTGGCTCCACCGCATCTGACTACTACCGAGCCCACTGCCCATCCAACGGTCTCCACTCTACCTGCGCCTCTACCTGGGTCATCAAGCGTTGACGCGCTAGGGTGAGCACCAAACAGAAGCCAGCAAGTAGTAGATCTGCAGTTTTCTGTCTCAGCTACTCTGCTCTGTCCTCTGGCGGAAAGTTGGCAAAAGTCTGCAACCTGCACATACTATCCTCTCTGATATTAATTTTATGTATTCATATTTCCTATATGAACTATACTGCAGTCCCTATCTATTGATTTGCGAAGTATACAATCTGTATTGGGAATGTTCTTATTAGGTACAGGTTAACTCCATGGTTCTATGATTAATAACTTCATGAGTGGGATATATTTGCGTAGTGTTTCTTTCGTTTTGGAGTAGCTTTTTGATAAACAAATGTTCGAAGGGGAAGTAAAAAAAATAAAAATTTCAGATAATGATTGGGGATACACATACTGTAGACATTCTAGTCCTTCTTTCAATGTTTTCATGTCTGTTTCCTCATGTAGATAAATTTGCTTGCAAGGCTCTTGATGATCTATCCACTTTCATGAATGTTTAAGGGTATGGTCAGTTGGAGAACATATGCTACACCGCAGGTACATCTTCATAAATGTTTAAGGTTATATTAAAGATCTAAAATGCATGCAAGTTTAGGTCTTGGGGTCTCTTAGCTACACGGCAGGTACATCTTCCATGCTTAATCTAATTGTGATTGTTGAATGATCCTTTTCCTAGTTCAAACTTTGTGTGGTTGAGGTTGAGCCTTCTTAGCGAATATGTAAAATTTGGCTTCCCTCTTATTGGTCTCCTTGATCTTTTCCTTCAGAGTCTATGAGTAAAAAGCTAGCACTGAAAATTTAACATGAAGTTATGCTCTGTTCTTCGGTTATGTTTTTTTTGGTTTTAGGTGCTGGCCCGAGTGCACCTACTGACCACTTGAGGGAAATATTCTACAGACTGGGCCTTGATGACAAGGTGTGCGAATAATGGTCCGAGTCACCTGTTTGGCTGTGTTGTTTTAACAGGTGATGTTGAGCTATATGTACCTCCTGTCTGTAGGAAGTTGTTGCTTTATTCGGGCACATACACTTGGAAGGTCTAAGTCTAAACGGAGTGGCTAGGGGTAAACCTGAAACAAAATACACAGTATGTTTTTAACCTTTCTGCGTATGTTCAGTAATTGTGCTTGTCTAGAGTAATAGATTACACATGTACGCACTGCCTGCCGCTCCTTCAAAATTCAGTCAATTTGCTTCATATCTTCATGTAGCCAGCAAGCAATGAACATATTTAAATGCAATCCGACTTTAGTAAATCACATGATGTGACATATAATTATATAAACATGAACACCTTCGACAATACCAAGATTACTTCAAGTATCAACAAGTTCTCAAGTAGTCTAATGCATGTAGTACTTCTTGCCTGTTGACAAGGTTTTTTGTGTAGTTAATTACCCTTTGCTTTCTATTTAACTACCCAAGTCAATATGAAATCTTCCTGATTCAATTTATTAGCCTTTTTAGAACAGGGAAAAACTGTTAACTGAGCCTGATCGTGCAGTGATAATTGCATGTTATGCGTTTTGATGGGTGCGTAGTAGAGAGTAGAGATAGAGATGCGAATTTCACTAATTTGGGTATTTTGTTCCTCTAATTTGCAGGCATGGACAAGATCAGGTTCGATAGCCTTACGGAAAAGATCACGTGGAACTCAATAAATTTTGATGAAAAGACATGTTAAAGAGGTAATAGGAATACATCATCCCTACTAACAAATGCTATTTCATGTGATCTAATTTTGCCAAGGATTAGAATGATTATAACAGATGTCTTCGCAATCTTTCACGTGTATGTGTGTCGTGTGACGGGCTGAGAAATGATATCTTCACAATTTTGCCGAGGTACTTGTTCTTGAGTTTCCTGTGATGAATCCAGAAATGATATCTGGGTATTGGTCATACTGATAACAAGGTATTTATTCTTGAGTTTCCTCTGATGAATCCAGAAATGCTTTTATACATCTTATTTTGGATTACATTGCCACAATTTAGTTAGAGAATTTAGATCAGTTATAGAATTTATTTGCTGGGTTGTTCATTTGAAAAGCTATGTAACAAATCTGGTGTTTATAAACAAATTAATATATAGAGTTGCTGTGACTGACTATTAGTCACGGTAATGGTAAATATGTAGAATGTCATGATATGGTGGTGTTTCATATTCATTACCTAGCAATCTTCTAAAATATTCTATTATCACCGTTTACAGGATGGCAAATCCGGAGCAGGCGATGGAGGGGCACCTGCACACCCGACGGTGCGATGCAGTAGGGCGAAGGCAGCGATGACAGTGGCGGCAATGTCGTCGTCCAGGATGGCGTCGATGGCAGATGCGAGGAAGTCGTGTTGCGATGGAGTCGTCCAGGAAGGCGTTTGATGGCGACGGCGGCGAAAGCGGTGATGGCAGATATGGTGCCGTCAAGTGCGGCGATGGAGTCGTGGAGGAAGGCGTTTGATGGCGACAACGACAATGGTGGCGAAGGCGATGATGGCGGCACCGGAAGGCGTTTGATGGCGACGGCGGCATTTGCGGCGAAGGACGGCGGCGAAGGCAGTGATGGCGGCACAGGAATGCGTTTGATGGCGACGGTGGTGATGGGCGGCGGTGATGGCGGCTATGGTGCCGTCAAGTACGGCAATGGAGTAGGATGGTGCCAGCAATGGCAACCTAGGAGGCATTGGTTTAGGGATACCAGGTCAGGTCGGTCGTGGGTGCGATTGTTTCCGTATGTCCTTTTTTTCAGCCAAGGGGTGCGCGGGTGGGTTCCTGTGTGACAGAGCACAGTCCGTCAAAGCTTATTGCTACACGCACCCAGGGTAGTAGTTAGGATACTGTGTATCATTGGATGGAGATATCGTATGGTTGTAAGTGGCTATATATGTCTATTCGGGTGTCTATAGCAAAGTTCTTGTTCGTGGATTTATTAGTAGTAGAGATGTGTGGAATGGTCTTGCCCAATACAGAATTACAGAGTACGCCATACTCGTCTTTCCTAAATCACCCTACGTTTCTTATTTGTCCAAAATCAACCTATCTGCCTTTTCTCAACATCTGATAACAGTTTGGCGGTATCCTTCTCAGCCTCTGCAGACGACTCCTTGAAACCGTGGTCAGCGGTGGATCCTCCATGTCCATCGCCGTCTTCCAAGCGAGAACCCTCGCGCTCCATCTGCTGCAGCTCCGACTCCGCCAGCGACTGCATCCGCGCGCGGTCCCTGTCCCGGGGATAGCTACAGTACAGGAAGGAGTAGATGGCGGTGCAGATCGTGAAGGGTATTGCGATGGCCGTGTACAGCGCCTTGGCCAGCGACGTGGCGTTCTCCCGGTCCAGCTGGGGGCTCATCCCCTTGTCGTCCGGCCTGTACCCGTACACGCGCTGCGCCAGGATGCCGACGATCGGAGGCGCGAACGACGATAGCACCGTCTCGAACGACCTGTCCAGCGCGTAGATGCTCGTCCTTGATTTCTCCGGCACGATCTCCGCGAAGATTGGGCTGCAATATTCTTGAAATTTTTTTCACCATGACATATGTTGAAATGCTTCTGGATGCACGGCGGCGAGACTTACAAGTTTGTAGCGGGACCGTTCCAGGAGATGAACACGCCCATGACGAAGAAGACGACGCCGTGGACGACGCCGGTGGACGGGTCGTCTGGGAGCCCCAGGAGCAGCACAGCGGCCAGGGGCACGGCCGAACCCGCGCTGATCTGCGACAATACGATCCTCCCGGCGTCCGGGTACCGCCGCGCGAGGGCGTCGCCCATATGCCCCCCGATGAGGCCGCCGAGGGAGCTCGCAACCCAGAAGATGGTCATGAGCACGGCGGTGCTCCGGTGGCTGAACCCGATGAGCTCGAGCCACATGGCCGCGAAGGAGGAGAGCGCAGACCACGGGAACGAGCCGCTGACGCCCTGCGCCACGAAGATCTGGAACGTCGGGATACGCACCACGAACTTGGCCTCCGCGATCATCTCCTCCACCACCTGCCGCGCGCCGGGCTTCTCGTCGCCGCCTGGTCCCACGGCCGCGTCGCCGCCCGTGGAGAAATGGGGGTCCACGGAGAAGAACCAGTTGAGTGCCCCCACGGCGACGCTGATGACCGCCACGAGGTGGAAGGCGATGCGCCAGCCGGCGATCCCGAGGACCGTGGTCTGCGCCAGCAGCAGACCCACGAAGCCGCCGGAGATGAGCCCGATGCAGCTGGCGAGCTGCAACCAGCCGAAAGCCGAGCCGCGCGTGCCGTCGTCCGTGGAGTCAGCGACCAGTGACTGGATCGATGGCACCACGAGCGCGAGGCCGATGCCATTCAGTCCCCTCGAGATTGCTACCTAGAATGCAGCCCGGGAGACAAGACAATTAGCAAGCCGAACACTATGACTGACGAACTTGACAAAATATTCTATTTCTGAACCTGTGCTTGCGGTCACTACTCAAAAAGTCAAAATCATTATGAAGCCTGAAAGATTCAAAAGTACACAACGATGCTTGCCGGATCAAAGTACCCAAATAGTTTACTGTCTCTCTGTCGAAATTCAGTTTAAAGGAGTGCAATCTGAATCTGGACAGTAATTTAAACCTCTCAAAAGCACGGCAGATCTAAATCCCCAACTCCACATGCATCGAACTGCAGAAGAAGCAGCAAAGAAAGAGCAAACTGCGGGAAGGGATGGGTACACGCAGCAAGGTTCTGACCTGGGCGAAGGTATCGGAGATACCGACGAGGAAGGTGGCGGCGGCCCAGAGGAAGGCACCCACGGCGATGACGTGCGCGCGGTTGTGCCGCGCGGCGGCGTAGGCGGCGAGCGGGTAGCACGCGGCCTGCACGATGGAGCGGCACAGCGTGAGGGCGCCGAGCCACGTGGGGTCGGCGTGCAGGGCGGCGCCGATCTCTCGGTACACCGCCGGCAGCAGCGCCTCGTCGGCGCGCTCCATGATGGACGCCAGGCTCACCAGCAGCAGCGTCCGCCGCCGGTCCCGCTCGAGATCCCGCTGCGGCCCCATCATCGCACCACGACCTTCGCTCGCCAAGGTCAGCGCACCAGCCTTCTCCGGTCTCCACTCTCCGGCATTACTAATATTGCTACTGCGCCGGCGACCCGGGGTCTCCTCTTCTCGTCGCGGGAAATTTTATATTACGACTTCTCGCCTCGTTACGCTGGATATTGTCTGAGGCTTATATTTGCTTTCACTGACATCTGGGCTTCAACCAAGTGCGGGGCCAGTGGGGAGGGGAAACACATCTGGATGACAGTGGGATCCAATGTGGATCTGGTGCCATATAAACAAGTAAACAACCTTTGTCTTAGGATGCTTGAATCATACTTCTAGAACCGTGATCGAATATATTTTTACTATTTTCCTAAATTCTAATTATCTTGTCTGAATAAACCTTGTCATCCATATTTCCCAACTACAGTTGTCTGAATAAACCTTGATTTTATCTATAGCTATACCTAATAATAATAATCTATATATCTATGTTTATATCATATCCGTTAATCGCATTATGCTCTCGTCTTTTTATCCTACAGCGTTGTAGGCATGCGCAACGCAGCTAGCCGGATGAGTAGCTCACTATTTTTCATATATATCTTTACTATTAAAAGGGAGTTGGTGATTTTAGGTCGTCGAACGTGTTTGATATCAAACATTAAACACATCTGGATCGTACATATCTGCATCCGACGGTACCACGAGACATCCTAATACATAGGTTAGCTAATTACGTTTTTCTGCCACCGATAAGTGGAAAATACTGATTCAGACCACCCAACTAGGAAAATCAAGCAAGTGCCTTGACCTGTCCTCCCCTGACATATCCTTCCATGGAACCCTAGCACATGGCCATGCCTCCGACGCCACCCATACCGTCTCTCCCCTGCCCCATGGCTTGGCGCGCCACAGCGAGCAGGCGAGCGAGACAAAACTAGGGTAGGCGGCGGAGCGCCATACCCCTGTTGGCCGATGGGGAAAACCAAGGCGGGGCGACGACGGTGGCCTTCGGCGACAGCCGCGACCGGCGGGAGGAGTGCGGCCAGAAGGATCTGGGCGTGATGCTGGATCCGTTCGTCCGTGTGCAGGCTTGATGTCTACGCACTTCGGTTTATCGAACCTAGGGAGGAAGTGGTCAAAGGTATCCCCTCT
The DNA here is from genome assembly GCA_916181665.1 of Avena sativa. NCBI lineage: Eukaryota > Viridiplantae > Streptophyta > Magnoliopsida > Poales > Poaceae > Avena > Avena sativa. The sequence goes on along the minus strand of OV702297.1, from coordinate 363,380,352 downwards.
CAAGCAACCCTGCAATCAAGAAACAAGAAGTCTCTTGTGTCCCCAACACACCCAATGCATTTGTCAGGAGTATAGGTGCACTAGTTCGGCGAAGAGGAGTGAAATACAAGTGGTAACAGTGCCAGAAAAGAGCTTATGGCGTGGAGGAAGACTAAAGCAAGCAAACATGCAACAGATCTAGTAGCAAATGGTGTTTCAATGTTTAGAAACAAGGCCTAGGGATCATACTTTTACTAGTGAACACTCTCTCATATAAATATCCTCTCTTCATGATACTACTCTTAACTACTCTCCAGTTGGACACTCTAATCATTGGTAGGGCTATAACAGCACACATCGAAGTCCGCCTTCCCGATCTAGATAACCCACACTGTCACCTTGAGCACTAGATGGTTCCAACAAACACCATAATTTTATAGAGACATCCAACTCCAAATATAACTCATAACAAATATTCAATCTAGCCAAAGTGCCACACACGGTATGCACGTTGTCACTTTTACACACGTGGGGAAAAGCATAGATCTATTAAAGCACAAAGAGTATTATGTAGAGTCAAACCTAAGTGCCACCATGGCGTGCACGCTGTCACTTTCAGACACATGGGGAGAGCAGAGATCTATTAAAGCACTTGAGTAGCCAGGTATATCTACTTGATTTCAAAGCTCATGACCACAACAAGATCATGCATAGAGAGAGAGATGAACACATAGCTACCGGTAGAGCCCTTAGCCTCGAGGAAGAACTACTCCCTCCTCATCATGGGAATCAGCAACGGTGATGAAGATGGCGATGGAGATTGATAGAGATGGCTCCGAGGGCACTTCCCCGTCCCGGCAGGGTGCCGGAACAGAGACTTTATGTCCCCCGAATCTCCCCTTCGGTGGCGGCGGTGCTACGGAGGTTTTCATGGCTTTCTGGTGGTTTTTTAGGGTCTTCCCATTGGAGGCTTCTTATAGGCGCAGGAATCAAGGTCAGTGGGGGTCCAGGGGGCCCACACCCCTCTAGGCGCCTCCAGGGCTTGCCTGCGCCTAGGGGGGTTTGGCCACCCTGTGGCCCCCCTCTGGCTCTGCTTCGTGGTTCCGTGTTGCTCCGGGGAAATAATAACTTTGGCTTTTGTCCCGTCCAATTCCGAGAATATTGATTTTCTGCCTTTCTGGAACCAAAAATAGAAGAAAACGGGCAACTAGCACTGTGGCAACTTGTTAATAGGTTAGTTCCAGAAAAGATATAAAAACATCTCAAAGTATAGACAAAGCAAAGCAAAGTAGATACAAAACAAGCATGGAGCATCAAAAATTATAGATACGTTTCCGACATAACAAGCATCCCCAAGCTTAACTCCTGCTCGTCCTCGAGTAGGTAAGTGATAAAAAGAATAATTTTTGAGGTGACATGCACCATCAAAACCAAGATCAAACCATTTGCAAGCATTGAAAGTTGGGATCAAAGAACTCTAAACATGTGCATGAAAAATGGAGTTCTAACAATAGGACGTAGTAACTATGCATGCAATATGAAAGGTTACAAACAAAGATCATGAATAACATGCATTGAAAAACGTTTGTTTGTTTCACATACAGAAAACATAGCATAATGGCAATTAGCTTGTCTCTCATAGAGTAGCAATATAGATGCATAGGACACCTTCAAAGTTCACAAGGGTGACTAGAAAAAATAGCACAAGAACAAGTAATATCACAATATGCATCAATCAATAAGTTTTGGGACACTACACATAAAACTAAGAATGGCAACTATGCTCTCATAATGGTGCCTAAAGGTAGAAGGTGGAGACTCAAATAATGGTGGAAGAAAGGCCTTTTTGTAAAGGAAGTAGGGATTACAAGTTTCAAAAAGAGCTTACACAAATTATGGTACTTGTTAGCTTTCATCCCTCATTGCCCCTATCATAAGCATCTTGAAGTGGTTAAGGTTAAAGTGGCAAAGCTGGAGTATATGGTTGACGAAGTATAAGTTGGCAATCTCATGCCCCTTGAATACGGGTGCCACACCTGATGCATACTCAACTTTGGGTCCAGGTAAGTTCTTGTCACTATAAGTATTTGCATATCATTGAGAACCGTCAATGGGGTACCCCTTCCACATGGTACAAGAGCTTTCCCATAACCAAAATGACAAGGCAAGCAGACAATGAGCATCTCAGCAATCTTTTTATTTACCATATGCATAACTTTTTATCGAGGATGCTTCATAGATAGCTCATTATGGTGATGTTGCAAGTTTGCACCATGATTAGGCATGGCTTAGGCTAGCGACCCAGGCGTTTCTCTAACACAGGATACAAAGTCCATGGACTTACAGGTTCCCTCTTTATTTCACACCGGTGACATCCATAGACAAAAGAGCATGATATCAACTGAGTACAAAGTACAAGTGCAATGTTGAAAACGTTCCACGTGACATCACGGTTCTGCTAATTCCAACTTATAAGTGCAAGCATATACAACATAGATGACACAATGGTTCAAGTTTATTAAGGGCAAAGAATATAAAGTGTGCCATCAAGTTTGTGAGGGCTTTAATCACTAAGTTTTCACATAACAAAATAGTTTTTAATTGGAAGATAGCTGAAAACAAGAATATACTTGGAATGGTGTAACACACCATGCATAGGAGTTTATAGTGGACACTTTGGAATAAATTGGTTTCTTGGGAGTTGGAAGCATGAGTAGAGCTTACTCATACAAGTGGAGGCTAGCAAAAGACTGGGAGCAACCAACTGAGTGAGCAATAATGGCCATAATCATGCAGAGCAACAAAACATTACTAATCAAAGCGTAGAGTGGTACTACAAGTCAAGGACTAAATGATCATAGAGGCTATGGTGACTTGTCATAGTCATAACATGGTGTGAGCATGTGCCAAGTCAACCCAAACAAAGCATCAAAGGAGAATACCACAATACTATGCTTTTGTATGCTAAAACAATGCATGATTCTTTCAAGGCACATTAAGCAATCCTAATTTTGGAACAAGTCATGCTACAACAATAATCACTAAGCATAAGGTGAAAGCAACACCTAGCATGACATGATAAATTCTAAGTCACAGTCAAAACAAGCTCCCTTTTGTACCACTATAAGCAAGAACTTACTACTCCTTTCCAACACCAAGCAATTTATTTGAAACAACTCACAAAGATAATAATGAATAAAGATCAATAAGCTTGTCTCACAAATCCACAAAGAAGAACTAAAAAGTTCTAAGCTGAAAGCACAAGAAAACTAAGGCTGAACGCAGTGCTAGCAAAAGTGAACACTCACAGAACAATAAGAGTGAAAACTAGAGTGTTCTAGGCAATGGAAACAGAGTGTGTCTCTCTCCAGAAGAAGTGTGGTGTAACCAACCAACTTACTCAAGCAAACTAAGCAAACGAAAACCAAAAACGAAAACTAAGACGCTCCAAGAACAACACAACAATGCATGAAACAATAAAAACGAAGTGTCTAGAAAGACCTGAGATTTTTATTGATGAAGAAGGGGATGCCTCAGGAATCCCCAAGCTTTGACGCTTGTTGAAAGGGCAAATAGCCCTTATCTAGTATTTTGGTTAACTATGACATCGGAGCTAGAGGATGGACTAATGTTTCTATTAGCTCTCTACAGGTGAGAATCCGCAGGTTGTTGGTGATAGGTGATGGGTGACCCCCCATTCGTTTCTTTATGGAGAGCCGGCGTCATTGTTTATTATTCTCTCTTATTTACTCTTGAGTCAAATAGGAAACACCACACTATTAAGAGGGGTGATCTCGATGTGCTCTTTGGGGATGTTCTACACCATATAAGCCTCTCATCATCCACCCACACACACCCGTTCAAAGAAAGAGAGAAATCAGCCTTGAAAAATGAGTCTAAAGAGGTTACTGCGAAATCGGCAAAAGCGTCGGCGGCGCCCGTGCTGTCGCCGGAATTTCCGGTCGCTACCGGAAATTCCCGGTGCACACCGATATGGCTTACAGAATAGCTTTTCGGTTGTTCGCCGGGAATTCCGGTCGCCGCCGAAAATTCCGGCGTGGGGTCCGGTCGACCGGAGCTGTCGCCGGAAATTTCGGCGAGCAACTCGGTCCGACCGGACTTATTTTCGGTTCTGTCGCAGGAACCCCCAAACGGCTCTTTTTTCCCTCACACTATATATACCCCTTTCTTCTCCACTCTGAGGTTAGGTATTTGAGCTAACATTTCATTTCTTGAAGCTCTCTCTCTCCTCCATTATTGAAACACAAAAGCTTGAGGATCTCCCATTCTACCCAACCAAATCCAAATCCCTTTGGTAGAAAGGAAGAGGAGGTCCTGATCTACGTTTCCACCAAGCCAAAGTTCATTCCCCCTTGAGTTCATCGAGTTAGCTTGTTACTCTTGGGTTTGTGGGAAACCCTAGGCGGCTAGGGTCGCCCGGAGGCATTCGGCTTGTGATTTCCTCCGTGGAAAATTTGTGAGGGTTTGGAGACTACCTTAAAGTCTACCACGAGTAAGTGAGTTATTCCTTCGTGGGATAGGCTCGGAGAAGAAGATGAGCCTTTGTGGCGCGTGAGGAATCCTTCGTGGAACCTCACACCTCTCCAACGTGACGTAGCCCCCTTCCCAAAGGTGGTGAACACAAGAATACATCTCCGTATCAGCGTGCTTCGGTTATTCCTTAACCGATCTCTTACTTGTGTTGTTTACCTTGTGATATCCTTCGAGCTTGAAGTATCTTGTACATCATCTAGGTTGCCTCACCTAGTTTGCATTTAGGATCACTTATATTCCGCAAAGCCTAAAACTTGCAAAAGATAATAAAGAATTTTGTAGAAACCTATTCACCCCCCTCTAGGTTAACCATCTTACACTTTCAATTGGTATCAGAGCCAAGGGCTCTTTTAAGGGCTTTACCGCCTAAGAGAAAAGATGGTTTTCTCCGATGATGAGGAGAAAAAGACTTATTCGGTCAAGGAGCTTCGTGAAATCTTAGCCAAGGGTGCCCTTGAAAAGGCCAAGGCGGATTCCGATCTCCTTGTTCGAATGAGTTACCTAGAAGGACAACTTAAGGCCATTGGCGATGGGGCTTTTCTTGGTAATCCATTGGTAGTACCTCAAGGGAGACCAATGGACACCGAAAATGATAAGGATGCTGAGTCCTCTCATGAGGGAGGCTCGTCAAAAGCTTCCACGCCCCCTAATCAATTCCCTTATGTTTATCCTAAGAAAAAGAGCATCATGCCTCATATTAATGGTTCAGGTCCTGCACCTCATTATGATGGAACTCATTTCCCTCATTGGAAAGCTTCTATGGAATCTCATCTTCGCAACTGCAACGTTGAGCTTTGGGAGATTGTATGCACCGGTTTCCACCCTCATGATCCCAACAACCTCACCCCGGGAGAGTACTACGACCGTCAACTAAATGCAACGGCTTGTGACAAGATAAGGAGTGCCATTCACCGCACTCTCCATGATCAAGTCAGCGACATCCCCACTACAAAGGATCTTTGGGATAAGATTGTCATTCTCCAAGAGGGAACCTCTCTTATCCAAAAATCCAAGTACGAAACTGCCAAGTCAGAGATGAACATGTTCATGAACCATGATGGTGAGACTATCGCTGAAGCATACAAGAGACTTGTTGCCCTCCACGTGAAGATTGGTGGCCTAGGGTGTGAGAAGTATGACGATGGATTCAATTTGAATGATGAACTTATCAAGTCCAAGATTTTCTCCATGATCGCGGTCACCGACAAGAAGCTTGCCTTGAACTTGCAACTCCTTGATACAGCTACTCAATTCACTCCTGATGATCTAGTCTCTTATCTAGTTGACACGGATAACTTGGTGGATGAAGGGAAAAAGATCAAGGAGATCAACTGTGCTATCGGGTCTTCCCACTCTCTAGCATTAAAGGCCAAGCAAGTGCAAGAAGATGTTGCTAGTGATGAAGATAGCGATGTTGATGGAGTTGATGATATGCTCTCTCAACTTGCTCTCTTCACCAAGAACATGAAGTTCCGAAGAAGGAGAAGTTCAATGGGATCAAGTGAGAAGAAGAGGACGTGCTAAAATTGTGATGAGGCAACCCATTTTGCCGACAAGTGTCTGTATGAGAAGAGGCTTGACAAGCCTAAGTATGAAGAAGGTGCCAAACCAATATTGAAGCCCAACCCCATCAATGAAAGATACAAGAGTAACAATAGGCGTGATGGTAAGGGATTCCTAGGCCAAGAATACATATCCGACAATGAGGAAGAGGATGAAGAGAAGGTGGTTGGAGTGGCCGGTTTGGCCTTTGCCAAACCCGGGTCTCTCTTCACCTATGACTACACCAAGGACTACACCGACGACTCTCCTACCCCCAAGGTCACCGCCACTTGCTTCATGGCAAGGAGCTCCAAGGACGAGTCCGACGTGGAGTGTGGGGATAAGGAGAAAGTGGTGGGTGTGACCAGTTTGGCATATGTCGAACCCGGTTCACCTCTCACCTACGACTACTCCAAGGACTACATCGAGAGTTCTCCTATTCCCAAGATCACCGGTTCTTGTCTTATGGCAAGAAGAACCAAGGTAGTTGTATATCCTCCATCCCTATCTAGTGTCTTGGATGATCTTGAGAGTGATCATGATAGTGATAGTGATAATGATGAATTTGGTAAAGAATATATAAAAGAAATGTATGCTATCATGAAGTCTCATCCTCCCATTGCTCGTGCTAGAGTCAAGCAATTAATGGAACTTGTTAGCTCACGCGATGAGGCCATTGATAGCTTGGAATCTCATATTGATGATGAGAAACGAAGATTCAATCTTCTTGAGCAACTACAAATTGAAATCTTTGAAATTGATAAAGCAAAAGATATGGACACTATTGATAGGGCTAACTCATTGTCCCAAGAGCTTGATGCCTCAAAGAAAGAACTTGAAGTTGCTCATGCTTCTCTTACCAAGGACCTTGAGAACCTTGAGAAGTCTAGTTTGCTTGTCAAGCGTGAGCTCATAAAACTTGGAGAGAACCATGATCAACTTCGGGTGTCCTATGAGAAACCTCTTGGTACATTGAAGGATCCAATTATAGTTGAAAATGATTCTTGTACCTCTAACTCTACCTTTGATCAAGCTCACCTCATTGAGGAAAATAATAAGTTGAAAGAGCAACTTGAGAAAGAGCGCCGTGCACCTACCTCCAAGGGAAAGATCCTAGATGAGATTTTATCCCGTCAAAAGACAAGAATTTCCAAGGAAGGTGTCGGTTTTGATCCAACGAAAAACACGAGAAATGCCATTCCACCAAAGAAGATAACCTTTGTGAAAGAAGGTGACAAGGTGGTTGACCGGGTCAAAAGGAATGTGGTGAATGGGGGAGCCATGAGGGGCAATCCCAATCACAAGTATGCGGGAAAGTCTAATCCTTCCTATGTGCTATGTAAGGGCACTCAAGGAGATGTATATGCCAAATATGTTGGCCCTCGAAATGGTTATGCTTATAGGTGGTACTCAATTTGGGTACCTAAGGATCTTGTTTCTAATGCTAGGGGACCCATTACTCAATGGGTTCCTAAATCAAAGAATTGATTTTGTAGGGTTATGCCTCCGATGGATCAAAATGGGTGTTTGATAGTGGATGCACCAATCACATGACCGGAGGTAGGAGTGGGCTTGACCAATTCATTCACGATGTCAACTCAACGCCAAGCATCACTTTTGGAGATAACTCTAAAGGAAAGGTACTAGGTTATGGTAAGTTGGTAATTTCCAAGGTTTTGACTCTTGAGACCGTCCTACATGTTGAAAACCTTGGTTACAACTTGCTTTCTATTAAACATATCGCGGATGCCGACTATGACTCCTATTTCTCTAGAACTTTTGTGAAGGTCTTTAGGGGTGATGATCTCAGCTTGGTTCTCATTGGACACGTGGAAGACGACCTTTATGTGGTCGACCTCTCGAAAGAGAGCCAATCTCTTCCTACATGTCTAATGGCCAAGGGCTTACAAGGGATGGCTTTGGCATCGTCGCCTAGGCCATGTCAACATGAGAAATCTCAATCTACTCCTAAAGGGTGAGCATGTTATTGGACTAACCGGTATCTCCTTTGAGAAAGATCGTGTGCGTAGTGCTTGCATTTCAAGAAAGCAAATTGGGAAGCATCATCCTTCCGTTACCAAGGTGGACACGTCAAGACCCTTGGAGCTGCTCCATTTGGATCTCTTCGGGCCTTCGACATATGACTCTCTTGGTGGAAGAAGATATGGTCTTGTCATTGTTTATGATTACTCAAGGTATACTTGGGTCTTTCTTCTCAAGACGAAGGATGAGACCTTCAAGGAATTCATGATCTTCGCCAAGCAAGCTCAACGTACTCATGGTGTGGAGATTAAGACTATTAGAACCGACAACGGCACCGAGTTCAAGAACTACACCATGCAAGAATTTGTTGAAGATGAGGGGATCAAGCATGAATTCTCAACTCCTTATACCCCTCAACAAAATGGTGTTGTTGAAAGGAAGAACCGGACAATCATTGAGATGACAAGAACAATGTTGAGTGAATTCAAGTCTCCTCACAATTTTTGGGGAAAAGTTATTGCTACCGCGGTCCACTACATGAACCAGCTCTTCCTCCGTGCTCCCTTTGACATGACTCCATTATGAGATTCTCACAAGTAAGAAGCCCAATGTCAACTACTTCTGTGTCTTTGGTTGCAAGTGCCTCGTCAAGAACAAAAAGGAAAAGCTCGGTAAATTCGAATCTAGAACTATAGAGGGTATTTTTGTTGGTTATGCGGAAAACTCTCACGCCTATAGATACTACAAAAAGACCAATGGTAGTGTTGAAGTATCTTGTGACGTGGAGTTTTTGGATAATAATGGCCCCCATGAGGGGCAAGTTTCTTCTCGTGATGTAGGAGATGGTGATTCTTCTCAAGTCATCAAGTTGATGGGTATTGGGCACATCTTGCCCACCGAGTCTCACATTCATGTTCAACAAGATGATGGGGGAGAATCAAGATCAACTCAAGAAGAGTCGAGCTCTACCCAAGTTGAGCCATCAAATGCATCACAAGATCAACATCTGTCTCATGATGCCATGCAAACCGAAGAACAAGAACCAAGCCCTCAAACCCTTGAGCAAGACCAAGTAGAAGATCAACCTCCGTCTCAAGGCCAAGCTCAATATGGTGTCAATGATCAAGGCCCCTCAAAAGATGAATTTATTGATCGTGAAGGCACAATTCGGAAGATTAAGGCCGCCTCCATTGCAAGTGGACTTCAAGTCAACAATATCCTTGGAAGCATATCAAGAGGGATCGAGACCCGTGCCAGGAAGAAGAACCTAACAACCTTCTGTGGGCATCATGCTTTTGTGTCCAACTTTGAGCCCCTTAAGGTTCATGAGGCTTTGGAGGATCCGAATTGGGTCATTGCCATGCAAGAAGAACTCGAGTGTTTCACCCGCAATGAAGTATGGTCTCTAGTGGAGAGGCCTAAAGATCATCACATCAATGTCATTGGGACCAAGTGGGTGTTCAAAAACAAGCAAGATGAGAACGGGGTCGTCACAAGAAACAAAGCAAGGTTAGTGGCACAAGGGTATGCCCAAATAGAAGGTATTGACTATGAGGACACCTTTGCGCATGTTGCTCGTCTTAAAGCTATTCGTCTCTTGCTTGCTTATGCATCTTTCCACAACTTCAAGCTTTACCAAATGGATGTGAAAAGTGCATTTCTTAATGGTCCCTTGAAAGAGGTTGCATATGTAGCTCAACCCCCGGGTTTCAAAAAAACACGCTATCCCAACCATGTGTATCTACTCCATAAGGCTCTCTACAGACTAAAGCAAGCTCCTCGTGCTTGGTATGAGCACCTTAGGGATTTTCTACTCATGGATGGGTTTAGCGTGGGTAAGGTCGATTCCACCCTTTTCACCAAACGGGTTAAAGGGGGTGGCTTATTTATTGTTCAAATATATGTTGATGATATTATCTTTGGTGGAACTAACGAATCTCATAACATTTTGCCGAGTTGATGACTATGAAATTTAGGATGTCCATGATGGGGGAGTTGAAGTTCTTTCTAGGCTTCATCATAAAGAAACTTCCTCATGGCACTTTAATCTCTCAAGAGAAGTACATTAAGGATATGCTCAATAAGTTCGAGATGGCCAAGGCTAATCCCATGAAGACACCGATGCCACTAAATGGACAACTTGGCCTTGGAGTAGGTGAGAAGGACGTGGATCAAAAGGTATATCGTTCTATGATTGGTTCCTTGCTCTACCTTTGTGCTTCTAGGCCGCATATCATGTTAAGTGTTGGAATGTGTGCTCGTTTTCAATCCGCTCCCAAGGAGTGCCACTTGATGGCGGTCAAACGGATTTTTAGGTACCTTGTTCTCACTCCTACTCTCAGGCTTTGGTATCAAAAGGGGTCAACCTTTGAGCTTGTTGGCTATTCAGATGCCGATTGGGCAGGTGATAAGGTTAACTGGAAATCAACCTTCGGGGCTTGCCAATTTATTGTCCGGTCGTTGGTGAGTTGGTCTTCCAAGAAACAAAACTCCACAACCCTATCCACCTCCAAAGCCAAATACATATCCGCGGCATCTTGTTGTGCTCAATTGTTATGGATGAGGGAAACCTTGAAAGATTATGGTGTGTCTCTTGGTACGGTGCCTCTTCTATGTGACAATGAAAGCGCAATAAAGATCGCCAACAACCCCGTCCAACATTGCCGCACCAAACATATTGACATTCGCCACCACTTCCTACGTGACCATGTCACAAATGGTGATATCAATCTCACTCATGTGGGTACGATGTTCCAATTGGCCGATATCTTCATGTCGGGGGTGTACCCCCAGGTACCCCAGAGTTGGTGCATCGAGTTATTCGTTAGAGTGCTAAGTAGTAAATTAAGAGATGAGAAATATAATTAGAATAAAGAAAAGGAGAAGAAAACTGCACTTGGGCCGAATTAGTATTAATTCGGCCTGGTCGGAATTCATCCTAGACCGAATTAGGCCATCCTGGGCCGAATCAGCTACAGCATGCGCCGGATCAGACTTAGAGGGGCCGAATTCTCCTCTCCGGGTGGGCCGACAGAGACTGATTCGGCCCACCATAGGTTTGCACCACTCCAGCCTGCCGAGCATCACCGTCGCACCACGCTCCCGCCAACTCCCGCCAGCGTCGTGGCGTCCCCGCGCCGAACCTCCTCCTTACCACCTCGCTCCTTCGACGCCGCCCGGGTGGGCCGGGAAGGAGGAACCTCGGCCCACCACGAGACTCTCTCCAACCTCGCCAACATTACCAGACGTGCAGCAGGTAACTCCCGGGTGGGCCGAATGAAGGCAAGCTTGGCCCACCACGGGGCAACGCCGCCAGCTCCACCTCACGCAGCCACACCCGGGTGGGCCTGGCGGGAGACAATCCGGCCCACCACGAGATTCTCCCTCAAGCTCTTTCTACTCAAGCCCCCGGGCCAACTCCAGGAATATCTCGGCTGGGCCGCTGCCAGACCTCGGCTGGTCCACCAGGTAATTCGGCTGGGCTACTCTCTCTCTCCCAGGCCGAATTATTACCTTCCCAGGCCGAGTTCCCCTACGCCCGAAGCACATGGGCCGAATTATAACAACCTGGACACCCCTTGTACTTCTCTGAATGATGCATCAGCCACCACATCAACGCTCCATCGAGTCAGGGAGAGCACTATAGGTACCGTGCCAGTCTTGGGACATCCCTAGCTCAGACTGGCACATGGTATAAGGAATATGCCCTTGGCATCCAAGAATATGCTAAGGAATATGCCCTGGCATCTCCAAAGATTCCAAGGCATATGCTGAGAATCTAGGAAGATGCCAGGAATATGCTACACAGATACTAAGCGTGGGCAACAGGTCTTGTCCCCTGGGCTCCCCTTTATAAGGAGCGCTAGGGGGATCGTTCTAAGAGAGGCCCCAGAGGGCTCTTCCCCTCTCTGCTCAATAGGAGCCCTTCTTCTTCTTCCTCCTCCAATCTCATAGAGATATATAGATAGAGGTATAGGAGATACAGCTCAAGGAGCATGATTGTAGCCACAAGTATGGCAAGATTATAAGAGATTAGATGTATAGAATGAGGTGTTATCTCCACTTGAGAGTCTCAATCCTAGATGCATTGTATTTCTCTTTGTTCATACGAGTGCGGTCTTCACTGCATCATCCCTTCCCGGATTCCTCCACGTCCATCGGCCCCAACTTTAGCCTACCCATGGCATATGCCGTGATACCACCACGACATTTGGCGCCCACTGTGGGTCCTTTTAGTGGCGTTGGTTGGGTTTCCATCCGGACGGAAGCATCTTCATCAACTTCTTCCTCATAGGGCTCATTTAGCTCCACCAAGCAAACAGAGAACAAAGAGGTAAGCGCAGAGGCTCTCCAAGTCTAACTCATCAAAGAAGGTAAGAATCAGCAAGAAGGACTCAAGCACTACTCCAAGCTTACTGTAAGTACCAGGTAACTCGTCAGGGCAGGTATGACTCAGCAAGACTCACTCAAACACTTCTCCAAGTATACTGTAAGTGCCAGATAACTCAGCCACCGACACTCAATCCTTCACCCCGGGGAGAAAATAACTTAACCCGGGGACTAGTCAACTTATCCGTAGAGTCACCTTTGGATTAAGAGAACATTATGTTGATTTAGATCTGTATTTGAGTCAGCTAATTTATAACTCGGATAGAAGTTGAATCAGCTTATTTATGATTCAGATAGATTTTGAGTCAGTTAATTTATGCTTTGGATTGACCTGTAACTCAGCTCACCAGCCAGCTTATTTAGAACTCGGATGGAATTTGAGTCAGCTTATTATGATTCAGATAGATTTTGAGTCAGTTTATTATGCTTAGAATTGACCTGTAACTCAGCTCACCAGCCAGCTTATTGCTGATTCGGATAGAATTCGGTTCACCTTATTTATGATTCGGATAAGATTTGAGTCAGCTTATTTATAACTCGGATAGAATTTGAGTCAGCTTATTATGATTCAGATAGAATTTGAGTCAGTTTATTTATGCTTTGGATTATCCTTTAACTCAGCTCACCAGCCAGCTTATTGATAATTCGGATATGATTTGAGTCAATTTATTTATGCTTCGAATTAACCTTAAACTCAGCTCAGTAGCTTGTCTCTGATTCGGACTAACATTTGATTCAGCTTGCTAGGGTATATTATAATTCAGATTTGTATTAGGACTCGGCGTACTAAGCATATCTCTGATTCGGGCCGAAGCTTGATTCAGCTCGCCAGATTGCCAGGTTATGTTATGACTCGGATTGATGTTTCACTATCTTGCCAGATTACCCCATATCTCGGACGACTATTGGCCAGCTTATCATATCTCGAATCTATATCTCATATCTACATCTCGAATCAGATCTCTCAGCGGTTAGCCCTATTATCATATCCCAAAACTTAATCTCGGATCTATATCTCGGATCCATATCAAAGGCAAATTAACATCATCTCACCAAATCAAGTTATATCGTGGCAAATAGATGACTCAGATTTGAGTCATATAACTCGGATTTTGAGCCAGATAACTCAGATTCGAGACATAAGTCAAATATGAGTAAAGTAACTCGGATTTGGAATCAGATGACTCGGATTTGAGTCATATAACTCGGATTTTGAGCCAGATAACTCAGATTCGAGACATAAGTCAAATACGAGCAAAGTAACTCGGATTTGGAATCAGATGACTCGGATTTGAGTCATATAACTCGGATTTTGAGCTAGATAACTCAGATTCGAGACATAAGTCAAATATGAGTAAAGTAACTCGGATTTGGAATCAGATGACTCGGATTTGAGTCATATAACTCATATTTTGAGCCAGATAACTCAGATTCGAGACATAAGTCAAATATGAGTAAAGTAACTCGGATTTGGAATCAGATGACTCGGATTTGAGTCATATAACTCGGATTTTGAGCCAGATAACTCAGATTCGAGACATAAGTCAAATATGAGTAAAGTAACTCGGATTTGGAATCAGATGACTCGGATTTGAGTCATATAACTCGGATTTTGAGCCAGATAACTCAGATTCGAGACATAAGTCAAATTTGAGTGAAGTAACTCGGAGTTGGAATCAGATGACTCGGATTTGAGTCATATAACTCGGATTTTGAGCCAGATAACTCAGATTCGAGACATAAGTCAAATATGAGTAAAGCAACTTAGATTTGGAATCAGATGACTCGGATTTGAGTCATATAACTCGGATTTTGAGCCAGATAACTCAGATTCGAGACATAAGTCAAATATGAGTAAAGTAACTCGGATTTGGAATCAGATGACTCGTATTTTGAGTCATATAATTCAGGCTCAACGCATAAGTCAAATATGAGTAAAATAACTCGGATTTGGAAACAGAAAACTCGGATTAAAACTTACCCAAAGGGGTTAAAAGACCAGTGCCAAAAATGGCCAGAAGTCAAAAACTTACCCAAAAGGGTTATGACCAGTGCCCAAGAAGGCCAGAAGTCAAAAACTTACCCAAAAGGGTTATGACCAGTGCCCAAGAAGGCCAGAAGTCAGAAACTTGCCCAAAAGGGTTATGACCAGTGCCCAAGAAGGCCAGAAGTCAAAAACTTACCCAAAAGGGTTATGGCCAGTGCCCAAGAAGGCCAGAAGTCAAAAACTTACCCAAAAGGGTTATGCCCAATGCCCAAGAAGGCCAGAAGTCAGAAACTTTCCCAAAAGGGTTATGACCAGTGCCCAAGAAGGCCAGAAGTCAAAAACTTACCCAAAAGGGTTATGGCCAGTGCTCAAGAAGGCCAGAAGTCAAAAACTTACCCAAAAGGGTTATGAACAGTGCCCAAGAAGGCCAGAAGTCAGAAACTTGCCCAAAAGGATTATGACCAGTGCCCAAGAAGGCCAAAAGTCAAAAACTTGCCCAAAAGGGTTATGAGCAGTGCCCAAGAAGGCCAGAGGTCAAAAACTTACCAAAAGGGTTAAGACCAGAGCCCAAGAAGGACAGAAGTCAAAAACTTGCCCAAAAGGGTTATAAGACATAGAAGTATACGACCAAGGTAAAATAAGTCGAAAAACAACTCTAGGAATATTTGAATTTAAAGCCTATGAGCGACTCTATGAGTCCCACATAGCCTCGGGGACTAATGTCGGGGGTGTACCCCTAGGTACCCCAGAGTTGGTGCATCGAGTTATTCGTTAGAGTGCTAAGTTAGTAAATTAAGAGACGAGAAATATAATTAGAATAAAGAAAAGGAGAAGAAAACTGCACTTGGGCCGAATTAATACTAAGTCGGCCTGGTCGGAATTCATCCTAGACCGAATTAGGCCATCCTGGGCCAAATCAGCTACAGCATGCACCGGATCAGACTTAGAGGGGCCGAATTCTCCTCTCCGGGTGGGCCGACAGAGACTGATTTGGCCCACCACGGGTTTGCACCACTCTAGCCCGCCGAGCATCATCGTTGCACCACGCTCCCGCCAACTCCCGCCAGCGTCGTGGCATCCCCGCGCCGAACCTCCTCCTCACCACCTCGCTCCTTCGACGCCGCCCGGGTGGGCCGGGAAGGAGGAACCTCGGCCCACCACGGGACTCTCTCCAACCTCGCCAACATTACCAGACGTGCAGCAGGTAACTCCCGGGTGGGCCGAATGAAGGCAAGCTCGGCCCACCATGGGGCAACACCGCCAGCTCCACCTCACGCAGCCACACCCAGGTGGGCCTGGCGAGAGACAATCCGGCCCACCACGGGATTCTCCCTCAAGCTCTTTCTACTCAAGCCCCTGGGCCGACTCCAGGAATATCTCGGCTGGGCCGCTGCCAGACCTCGGCTGGGCCACCAGGTAATTCGGCTGGGCTGCTTTCTCTCTCTCTCCTAGGCCGAATTATTACCTTCCCAGGCCGAGTTCCCCCTACGCCCGAAGCACATGGGCCGAATTATAACAACCTGGACACCCCTTGTACTTCTCTGAACGATGCATCAGCCACCACATCAACGCTCCATCTAGTCAGGGAGAGCACTATAGGTACCGTGCCAGTCTTGGGACATCCCTAGCTCAGACTGGCACATGGTATAAGTAATATGCCCTTGGCATCCAATAATATGCTAAGGAATATGCCCTGGCATCTCCAAAGATGCCAAGGCATATGCTGAGCATCTAGGAAGATGCCAGGAATATGCTACACGGATACTAAGCGTGGGCAACAAGTCTTGTCCCCTGGGCTCCCCTTTATAAGGAGCACCAGGGGGATCGTTCTAAGAGAGGCCCCAGAGGGCTCTTCCCCTCTCTGCTCAATAGGATCCCTTCTTCTTCTTCCTCGTCCAATCTCATAGAGAGATCTAGATAGAGGTATAGGAGATATAGCTCAAGGAGCATGATTATAGCCACAAGTATGGCAAGATTATAAGAGATTAGATGTATAGAATGAGGTGTTATCTTCACTTGAGAGTCTCAATCCTAGATGCATTGTATTTCTCTTTGTTCATACGAGTGCGGTCTTCACTGCATCATCCCTCCCTGGATTCCTCCACGTCCATCGGCCCCAACTTTAGCCTACCCATGGCATATGCCGTGATACCACCACAACACTTCACGAAGCCTTTGGATGAAGCCTGGTTTGTCATGTTGAGGCGAGAACTCGGTATCCTAGATCCCCAGAATTTGGATTGATTTGCTTCTTGCACTATATTCTTGCACTTAACATGCTATGTAGCTTAGTTGCGCAGCACATGTAGGGATGGTCATCTTACCATATATTGGTTTGATGCTTACCTATGTGTGCAACATAAATTGATCTCGTGTCATGATATGGGTCCAAGCATCTATCTTTGAGGCGCCATGACATGTGTGCTTAAACATAGGGGGAGAAATCCTCCGCCAAATGGTCGGTTTTGTGTATTGGGTGCATTGTTGCTTCAAGC
This sequence comes from Avena sativa, assembly GCA_916181665.1. Lineage (NCBI taxonomy): Eukaryota > Viridiplantae > Streptophyta > Magnoliopsida > Poales > Poaceae > Avena > Avena sativa. The sequence goes on along the minus strand of OV702297.1, from coordinate 363,363,423 downwards.
TAAATCCTCTGTCTATGGTCGCTCTTTGCTTTTTGCTTTTTCATGACCTTGCCTTATGGACGTTGCTCTCTCTCTGGTCTTCACTTGGATATTGTGTATATGCTCATATGATTCCTCACAATTTTTCATCTCCAAAACATCAACAATCTTGTATCGCTCTCTTTAGAAAATTTTCGGCGAAAATTCCGGCCCGACCGGCCTGACGACCGAAAATTCCGGCAACCGCCGAAAATTCTGGTAGCAGACCGAAAACCCTTTCAAAACATGTTTTCGGTTCTCTACCGAAATTTTCGGTCGCCACCGGAATTTCCGGTCAGCAGGTCGGTTCGCCGATGCTCTCGCCGGAATTTCCGGCGTGGGAACCGGTCCGACCGGACTTATGCCAAAAAAAATTTGGAGGGGGTATTTATAGCGCGCGCATGGGGCAGTTCCTTCCTCTTCCTTTCTTTCTTCCCCACGCCCTCCCCTCCTCCATGGACGCCGCCCCAAGCTTCCCCACCCCCCATAGGCCCTTCCCTCCACCCAAAACCCTCCCCACTCCACCAAGTTGTAGATCGGACCTCTACAAGTCTTTTCACCGAAGGTTTTGTTCTCTCCTTGCACGCATTGGGAGATCAGGGAGTGCTTCCCCACTTTCCCGTGTGGTGATCTCTTCGTGCCTATCCTTGGCAAGGGAGGGGGCATGGCTTCGTCTTTGCCATACGAGGGTACTTTTGCTCTTTCCTCTCTTCTTTCCCTTGTTTTTTGTTTGTGGTGAAACCCTAGCCTTCATGTCTTGTGCTCCCTTAGTTCTATCTATCCCCCTAGTAGAGTAACTAGGCTATCATCACCCTAGTTTCACCCAATATTCTCCCTCGTGTTGTTGTTTGTGCAAGTACTAAGTCATGGATAGTTTTACGGTCGACTGCCCAAATTTTCGGTCCCAGGCCCGGTCGTGCCGAACCCGCCGCCGGAATTTTCGGTCACCGTTCCAGTCGACCAACTTGCTCGCCGGAATTTACGGTCGAGCTCTTGGTTCGTCGGACCCATCGCCGACCATTCCGGCGACAGGGTCGGTTCCGCTGGACCTGGCGCCGAAAATTTTCTTTCGCCTATTTTTTTCTGTACATGCGCTTGCCCAACCTTCATTACGTGTTCTTGTGAGCTCCTCTATGGCATATACACTCATTTGTTCTTCTTTGCCTTGCGTTCTTGTGTGCTACTTGTGCAGAGTCTGAACATAGCGACTTTGAGCCCGACACCGGCAAAAAGAGGAAGCTCACTATTCAACGGCCTCCTCCTCCTCCTCGCCTCACTTAGCGTCAGCTAGAGAAAGCTGCTCTCACAGGGGGTTCTGGATCTGCTAGTGGCCAGAAGAAGAAAGCCTCTGCTGGAAGGTCCGCTATGAAAGGCAAGTCCAATCTTGGTCCTACTGAAGAAGAAGTTCCTCCCAACTACAATACTGTCTCGGATATTACTGTGAATCAATGGCGGGACTTGAGGAGGCAGAATCCATACCGCTTTACCAACTGCACTTATCAAGGGGCTGACAAGATGTTCTGGACTGACACCCAAAAGTGCTTTTGGGATGACTTTTACAATGAGCCATCTCGTATGCGGCGGGGTTTCTTTGTTCCTCCCGGGTATCTCAATGAGGACCACTATGCTCATTACCTCTTTTTCGATTTCGAGCATGTGGATGTGGACCTGAAGCAGATGGATGTCTTTGCTATTTCTACAATCAAGGTCAAGCTTATGCCTGATATCATTCGCCAGTTCTTCTGCACAGCTTACTTTCACACTGATGATGCTCGCATTGTCACTTGGATGACTGGCACCAAGCCATACTCGGCTTCTTTTGACGCTTTCTGCCATGCCCTGGGTTACCCTCCTGACAGTGTCTCTGGCTTCTGCATTCATTCTGAGAAGGCGTTCAGTGACAACCAGCTCCTTTTCTTCTATCCCAGTGATCCTAGCCATCAGCCTCCTAGCTTGTCAGTGATGTACTACTACTACATGGTGCTTGCTCGGTTCTTCCACTATAATCTTGTGAGCAAGGCTGGTGATGTTGTTGATGTCCGTGGTCACCACAAGAATCTGTTGTACTATTGTGAGCCTCGCCGTCTCCAGAAGATCAATGTGTGTGACTTCATCTACAATGAGATTCAGCGGTCCATTGAGAAGCGCATGACTCCCAATTTCTGTCAGTATGTTCAGCGCCTGATTGAGGCCACCGTTCCTGCAGCTGCTCTCCCCAGTGGTCCGCGTGAAGATATGGAGGATTTCACCTTACCTCGTCGGGGCTCTCATTTGGAGCTCCCCCAGATGTTGCCATCTGAGCACCGGACCAAGCATGCTCATGATCCTCTGTCTGCTAGTGGCTCGCGCTCTTGTAGGGACCTTCCCCGTGCTCTTCCTCGCAAGAAGGGTCTTGCCCGGTTCTTCAACAGCTTATGGGATATGTGTCGCTCCTCCTATGATGTTGCTCACCATAGTTTGGAGCTCAATCAAGAGAACAGGAGGCAGCACAATGCTTTCTTGGAGCGTGGTCGACCAGTGTCAGATTTGGGCAATGCTCTAGCTCCTGTCCCCTATGTCAACTTTGAGAATCCCCCGCTGGATGAGGACATGATTAGGGGTTTTGATCCATCTATGTTCCCCGGGTTTGCCACTTCCAGCTCCTCTCAGCGCCGTGCTACAACTACAGGGGATGACGATGATGGTGAGGGCGAGGACGAAGAGGAGGGTGACGATGAAGAAGAAGAGGAGGAAGAAGCCTATGATGATGATGATGAGGACAACTTCGGTGGCTAGATCGGTCTCTCCGCTCGTTTCTTCCTTTTTGGTCTCGATGACAAAGGAGGAGAAAGAGTAGATTCGCTTATTTCATGATTTGCCTCTTGCACAAGCCCTACTTTGCTCGTTTGTCTCTCATGGGCTTGTGCTTTTATTTGCTCTTTCGAACCATTTGTGTGTGTGTTTGGACAACCTTGCAGTTCTCTTATTGTACTTGAATTTCCAATAACTATGTGCTTGCTATTATGTGCTAGATCTAATCGTATCATAATATCCTTTTTTGACTCTAGCTCGGTTTGTCATCGTTAACCAAAAAGGGGGAGATTGAAAGGGCAAATAGCCCTTGTCTAGTATTTTGGTTAACTATGACATCAGAGCTAGAGGATGGACTAATGTTTCTATTAGCTCTCTACAGGTGAGAATCCGCAGGTTGTTGGTGATAGGTGATGGGTGACCCCCCATTCGCTTCTTTATGGAGAGCCAGCGTCATTCTTTATTATTCTCTCTTAATTACTCTTGAGTCAAATAGGAAACACCACACTATTAAGAGGGGTGATCTTGATGTGCTCTTTGGGGATGTTCTACACCATATAAGCCTCTCATCATCCACCCACACACACCTATTCAAAGAAAGAGAGAAACCAGCCTTGAAAAATGAGTCTAAAGAGGTTACTGCGAAATCGGCAAAAGCGTCGGCGGTGCCGGTGCTGTCGCCGGAATTTCCGGTCGCTATCGGAAATTCCCGGTGCATACCTATATGGCTTACAGAATAGCTTTTCGGTTGTTCGCCGGGAATTCCGATCGCCGCCGAAAATTCCGGCGTGGGGTCCGGTCGACCGGAGCTGTCGCCGGAAATTCCGGCGAGCAACTCGGTCCGACCAGACTTATTGTCGGTTCTGTCGCAGGAACCCCCAAACGGCTATTTTTACCCGCACACTATATATACCCCTTTATTCTCCACTGTGAGGTTAGGCATTTGAGCTAACATTTCATTTCTTGAAGCTCTCTCTCTCCTCCATTGTTGAAACACAAAAGCTTGAGGATCTCCCATTCTACCCAACCAAATCCAAATCCCTTTGGTAGAAAGGAAGTGAAGGTCCCAATCTATGTTTCCACCAAGCCAAAGTTAATTCCCCCTTGAGTTCATCGAGTTACCTTGTTACTCTTGGGTTTGTGGGAAACTCTAGGTGGCTAGGGTTGCCGGAGGCATTCGGCTTGTGATTTGCTCCGTGGAAAGTTTCTGAGGGTTTGGAGACTACCTTAAAGTCTACCACGAGTAAGTGAGCTATTCCTTCGTGGGATAGGCTCGGAGAAGAAGGTGAGCCTTTGTGGCGCGTGAGGAATCCTTCGTGGAACCTCACACCTCTCCAACGTGACGTAGCCCCCTTCCCAAAGGTGGTGAACACGGGAATACATCTTCGTCTCCGCGTGCTTCGGTTATTCCTTAACCGATCTCTTACTTGTGTTGTTTACCTTGTGATAGCCTTCGAGCTTGAAGTATCTTGTACATTATCTAGGTTGCCTCACCTAGTTTGCATTTAGGCTCACTTATATTCCGCAAAGCCTAAAACTTCCAAAAGATTATAAAGAATTTTGTAGAAACCTATTCACCCCCTCTAGGTTAACCATCTTACACTTTCACGTGTACCTCTTGAATATTTCTTGGGGTGACACGGGGTGGCATCCCCAATCTTGAGATTTTGTCCATTTTTCATCTCATTACATCATTCTTTCTCTACACCTGAAATTTTGCCTTCATACAAAACTTCACACAATCTTTATTAGCAACATTAGTGTATTCAAAAGATAATAGATCTTTAGGGAAAGCTTTGGAACAGCAAAACTTTTCACTAAAAACACAAACTACTGTAGCAACTCCTTCAAAAATCTCAATTCCCCAAAAAGAACCCAAAAGGAATCAATAAGAAGCAAATGCAAATAATGGCAGAAATCTGTCAAAACAGACCAGCAGGTAGAAACCGATTTTTTCGAAGACCTTCTGTTGCTCAAATCAAAAAGTGTTTAACTAACGAAAGTTATCTAACATACTGGGGGATTTATTAGTAAATTTGGAGCTCAATCCGAGTTACAGAGACTCCTCATGAATTTTTATGGTGGAGGACAGAAATCTGTTTCAGGACAGCAACTCCCCAAATCTTACTTCCCTCTCATTAGAGGTCATTCTTGGCACAAAAAGGAAACAAAAAGGATAATGAGAGGTCATTACTGAAGTAATAACTTCCAAGAGTCAAGAAAACTCTTGGGTTATCTCCCAACAAGTACTTTTCTTTAATGCCTTTAAGTTAGGCTTGATAGTTTGAGAAGATGCTCACATAAGAAATATGAATTAAAGCAAAAGAGAGCATAAAGAAGCAAATTCAAAACACATTTAAGTCTAAACCACTTCCTATGCATAGGAATCTTGTAAATAAACAAGTCATGAAAGCACAAAGCAACAAGCATAGGAAAGTAAAACAAGTGCAACTTCAAAAATTTCAACATAAAGAGGGGAAAATTAATATTATTGAGATGCATAAGACCATGTTTCCCTCTCTCATAATAACTTTCAGTAGCAACATGAAAAAAATTAACAATATAACTATCACATAAAACATTCTTATCATGAGCCACATGCATAAAATGATTATTACTCTCCACATAAGAATTGCCATTCTTATTAATTGTAGTGGGAGCAAATTCAACAAAATAGCTATCACTATTATTCTCATCACCATAATCATCAAATATAGGAGGAATATTGTAATCACAATTGATTTGCTCCTCAATAGTAGGTGGACTGGAAATATCATACTCATCATTGTAATCATCATAAATGGGAGGTTTGGTATCATCATAAGCAATAGAATAGCTATCTTCCCAAGTGTGTTCATTTGTAAACATATCATCATTGGAAGGAACATGGATAGCACTAATAGCACAACAACTATTAATATCATCATTTTTAGAATTGGTACCAAAGAGATTTTCAATATCAAAAGTGGTGTGCTTTTCCCAATCATGATCACTAATATAGGTAACAGGCATAGGAACATCATCTAGTTCAGACTCATCGGCAAAAACTATGATAGGAGCAACATGCTTAGAGGAAGATACCGTTTCCTCTCTCATTTTACTCCTCTTATTCTTCTTCTTCTTCGTCTTCTCCTCTTTAGGAGGGAGAGGCTTGAAAGGAAGCTTCTCCACATACCCTGGTTTATTGTTAGAGACAATAGAAGAAACTTTGGAGGATTCCTTCTTTTCATTAATAAGATCAAAACTCATATAGTCCTGTCATATTTTGGTAAAATATCATCTTTTATAAGATTTTGTATGTAAGTATTTGTGTGGCAATTATAAACAAAATAAATATGACACCCATGCAGGACACAATTCATACCAAAAGCACTCAGGTCTACCAAAGAAGTTTTTCTTGATAACTCTTCACACCCCAAAAACAATGTAAGTTCATCATGTTGATTATCAGTGATCGCGTTATCACAATACAAGTTTGCGGTACTTATTGGATTAGAAGAGTTATTATTATGGACAGAGCATTGAAAATTGAAATGACCCACTTCATAGCAGAGTTCACAAATAAAAGGATAGAGGGCACCAACTTTTTTACCAAGATCATTTAGAGCCTTATACCATGTTCTAGTTCTTTCATTCTAGTGGGTGATACAATAATCTTCTTCATTTTGATTCTTTTCACAAGGTATATGCATACCACAAAAATTAACATGCTTATAAGAAATAGTACTTTCAGAAGTTTGAGCATGTTTATTGCAATCACTAATAACATTTTCATTTTCCATGCAAGTGTCTTTAAAAGGTTCATGATACATGTCCCATTTTTATTTAGGAGCATTAATATGGGAAGCAAAGGCTCTATAATATATAACAAGAATTTGAGGATCAAGACCATATTTAGCACTAAGCTCTTGAAAATCAGCAGTTTCGGCGAAAGACTTAATGCAATCATACTCATAGTTTATACCTGGTTCTTTACCTTTGTCATTATCCCAACCTTCAGTATTGCTTTGAATTGTTTCAAGAAGACCCCACTTAGTTTTGACCTCCTTACTTGTGAAGGATCCCTCTAAACAGGTATCTAGATAGTCCTTGTAATGTCCTGAAAGCCTTGCATAAAAATTATTGATAACAACATTACTGGGGAGCTCATGAATGGGACATTTGAGCATTAGTAACTTCAATCTCCCCCAAGCTTGGGCAATACTTTCTCCCTCATGAGGATGAAAATTATAAATATAATTCCTATCTTTATGAATTTCATGAGGAGGATAAAATTTATAATAAAAGAGAGATTCAAGTTCCTTCCACTCCAAATGATGAGGATCATCTAGTATCTCATACCACTCCCTTTCTTTGTCCCTAAGTTAGAAAGGGAATAGCTTCCTCTTAACTTGGTCCATTGAAATACCTACACACTTGAACAACTCGCATAATTCATGTATAAAGAGTAAATGATCACTAGGATGGACAGTTCCATCTCCAAAATAGCAGTTATTCATAGCACATTCAATAATTCCAATAGGTATTTTAAAAGGGACACTTTCAGCATGTGGATTTAAAATATCACAAGTATCATTAGAATTACCACATATGGGAGATCATGTATCATCAGAGCAAATTTTATTCCCTAAAGCCGGGGAGCTAAAAAGATGTTTCTCATAAAAACTATCTTCCCCAAGCTTAGACGTCTCCATACCATTAGTAACAATGGTGTTCAAAAAATTCATACTAATAACATTGCTACTAGCATGCAAAGAGGTTCCATAGGTTTTTTATTTTCTCTTCAAACACTTCATGTCCTAATTCAAGATAGATACTATAAAGCTCTCTAGTTTTGTTGTTGTTTTCCATTAAGCCTAACTAGTGAAAACAAGAAACAAAAAGACAAAATTGCAGAATCTAAAGGAAATAACTTCGATCACTCACACCGGAGGATGTGAGTACCTTTTACCTTACCTCCCCGACAATGGCGCCAGAAAAGAGCTTGATGTCTACGCACTTCTATTCTTGTAGACAGTTGTTGGGCCTCCAAGTGCAGAGGTTTGTAGAACAACAACAAGTTTCCCTTAAGTGGATTACCCAAGGTTTATCGAACCTAGGGAGGAAGTGGTCAAAGGTATCCCCTCTCAAGCAACCCTGCAATCAAGATACAAGAAGTCTCTTGTGTCCCCAACACACCCAATACACTTGTCAGGTGTATAGGTGCACTAGTTCGACGAAGAGATAGTGAAATACAAGTGGTAACGGTGCCAAAAAAGAGCTTACGGCATGGAGGAAGACTAAAGCAAGCAAACATGCAACAGATCTAGTAGCAAATGGTGTTTCAATGTTTAGAAACAAGGCCTAGGGATCATACTTTCACTAGTGAACACTCTCTCATATAAACATCCTCTCTTCATGATACTACTCTTAACTACTCTCCGTTTGGACAATCTAATAATTGGTAGGGCTATAACAACACACCTCAAGGTCCGCCTTTCCCAATCTAGATAATCCCACACTGTCACCTTGAGCACTAGATGGTTCCAACAAACACGACAATTTCATAGAGACATTCAACTCCACATATAACTCATAACAAATATTCAATCTAGCCAAAGTGCCACAGACGGTATGCACGCTGTCACTTTCACACACGTGGGGAAAAGCATAGATCTATTAAAGCACAAAGAGTATTATGTAGACTCAAACCTAAGTGCCACCATGGCGTGCACGCTGTCACTTTCACACACATGGGGAGAGCATATATCTGTTAAAACACTTGATTAGCAAGGTATATCTACTTAATTACAAACCTCATGACCACAACAAGATCATGCATAGAGAGAGAGATGAACACATAGCTACCGGTAGAGCCCTTAGCCTCAAGGAAGAACTACTCCCTCCTTATCATGGGAATCAACAATGATGATGAAGATGGCGATGGATATCGATGGTGATGGCTCCGGGGGCACTTTCCTATCCCGGCAGGGTGCCGGAACAGGGACTTTTTGCCCCCCGAATCTCCCCTTCGATGACGGCGGCGCTACGGAGGTTTTCGTGGCTTTCTGATGGTTTTTTAGGGTTTTCCCATCGGAGGCTTCTTATAGGCGCAGGAATCAATGTCGGTGGGGGTCTACGGGGCCCACACCCCCTCCAGGCGCCTCTAGGGCTTGCCCGTGCCTAGGGGGTTTGGCCACCCTATGCCCCCCCCCTCCGGCTCTGCTTCGTGGTTCCGTTTTGCTCCGGAAAAAATAATAACTTTGGCTTTAGTCCCATCCAATTACGAGAATATTGATTTTCTGCCTTTCTGGAACAAAAAACAGAAGAAAACAGGCAACTGACACTGTGGCAACTTGTTAATAGGTTAGTTCCAGAAAAGATATAAAAACACCTCAAAGTATAGACAAAGCAAAGCAAAGTAGATACAAAACAAGCATGGAGTATCAAAAATTATAGATACGTTTCCAACGTATCAAGGCTTCGCCCTCCCCATCCCTTGGCAGGATATGTCATCCCCGCACAATCGTGTCTTCACCAACTAGGTCCTTGTGCTGCTACTCCTGTTGTTGTATTTTTACATGAACAACTGGGGTATTCATCAATTTAGCTACACTGATTTCCTTTCTAGTCACAGGAGAAGCCGTGGTATTGTGTTCCCATTAGTTTTATAAGATTGGGTACAGTTTTGACGCTTGTCGATGTTGCTGTGAATTGACAATCTCACAAATACTAAAATGCTTATGCAAAATCATGAGTCTTCAACCGTAGGTGCCAAAGCTCCAGTTTGGACCTTGCTGTTGGAGATTGTTTAGCGTACTCATTGGTGTGAATCAGAACTGCAAAATGGAGAATTTCCCAAGAGGTTGAGTCTCTAAATAAGATGATATAGAATATTTTTATAAGTTATTTAGTCCTCATTTCTTAGAATTTCCTATGTATACATGACATCAGTGTTTACCTAAATTTTATGTATTTGTTATTGCAGTCTCATAGTGAATTTTAATCATGTTTTCTTTGCATGCCCATTGGCAGGATTAATATGGTATGCTGTAAGAGAGATAGGTTATTTTACTGATTTGACCACTATTGTTTATTTATAATATAAAAGCAAGAATTAGCATTATTGATTAGACATTTACATCAGTGAAAAAAGGTCGATGTATCTTCACAAGTTCTTCAAGGAATCATTCAGAATCTACAGACCATCTCCAAAGTGACAAACCTAAATGTCCTTGCCTTCCCGTAGGTAAAGCCTCGTTGTAAAAAATGAATGATATAAATTGTTGCTTGTTGTATTGGTATGCGAACTACCAGATTGAAAATCTTCAATCTCTACATGATTCAGGGAATGTGAAAACTTAAAAGTTAATCTCCTGCTTGTTCATGTAATGAATTAGTGGTATCCTTCATAAGTACGTTCTTGGATTGAGATCAAGGTCTCTGATGTTGGTCGATTTTTTTTAGATAACAGACCAAAGGCTCAAACGGCGAAAGGATACAAGGTACTGCACCCAGCTTACACGAAAGAACAACCCACCCACAAAATAAGGCTACCCACGAAGCTACAACCGGAAGCGCAAGAAGCAGGAGAGGCCATTACAGTTACTACAAAAGCGGGGGGCGAGCGCAAGACGTCTACAGTGTCGGGCCGGAGCTCCTCCAGAGGACGAGCCATTTTCACGCGCGTCGTCGAGATCCCGCCACCGCTGCAGCAACACCACCAGAAGCTGGCCACCTCCAGGAACCAAACGAAGCTGCCCTCAGACCCCAGGAAGTGATGAGGGAGCCCCAAGAAGTGGGGTGCAGATCCACAACAAGCCTTGCCGAGGGAGACACGCCGCAACTCCAACCATCCGAAGACACCGCAGCTCCACCAAACCTCCGATGGAGAGCCACACGCCAAGGGCTCCAAAGGCGGCGTCTTCAAGAAGAGAACAACGCCAGAGCGCCGCCACCGCCCGATCCGAGGATCAGGGTTTTCACCCAGAGCACGAGGGAGACCGAAAGCACCGCAGCGACGCCTTCACCAAGGGAACGATGCCCATAGACGCCGCCGTCGCGGCCCAAAGGGCAGGGTTTCCCCTCGGCAAAGCCTTCTACCTCCAACATAGACACATCGAGCACAACCACATCGATGCCTGCAGGCAGGGGACAACGTCCACGAACGTCGCCGTTGAGTCCCAGAGGACATGGGTTTCCCCCGGCAATGACACTCCATGGTCCAAACCCCACGCCACGCGGCTCGCCAGCACCACGTCGTCCCCACGACCATGGAAGCCGGACAACACCAGAGCCCCTGGCACGCCCACCAACCACAAGGCTCCCAACCATCCAGGGCCGTCGCCCCGGAACCCAAGCCGAGCACACCGAAGAGCGAAGGAGGAAACCGGGGGTCACCGCCGCGAGGTCTCCGAATACCAGAGAGCCGCCGAAGAAGTGCCAAGCTCCAGATCAGTGGCCAGTGGCCCCCATGGCCACCCCCGCCATTGGATCTGGGGAAGGGAAATGGGCTCAGAGGGGGCCCGGAGCCCCTGCTCCGTCCATATCGAAGAGCCAGACGGCCGAGCTGCCCAATCTCCTCCAGGAACCAACACGCTGCCGCAGGCCACCGCCAGAGATGGGGCCAGAGCGCCCCGCATCAGAACGCCCCGGATCTCCGCTGCCCAAGCTAGCTCTAGCTCGCGCCGCACGCAGCCGCCACCGACGGAGACCGCCGAGGGTGCGAGCACTCCGAGGACGCCAAGAAATCTATGTGTCTGATATACGTCTTATGATACTGGACGTGATCGGATAAATCTAAGTGCATGCTTCATTGCTGCAAGAAATTAAATCTTCTTTAATATGCCTATTGTGCTCGTATTTCGTTCCCAGACAATTAAACAAAATGAATGGTATCCGATGATATCCAAAAACACTCACAATAACATAACAAGAAAGCGTGTGTGATGTTACCCGAAAATGTAGATCATTTTAGAGAAAGTAATGTTTGTAAACTGCAGTTTCAGCAAACACTGTTATCTATCATGTAATCGTTGGTAAAGAATAAAATATCACATCTGCAAAGACGACTATAAAAAACTTTTAGCCCTTGCATGAAGTTATAATGATTGTGAAAAAACAAAATAAAATGAACTAAAAAAAGGAGAACCGCCCACCGCGAATGTCGGACACATAGCCCTTGCATTGCATGGAGTTATAATAATGATTGTGGAAAAACAAAATAAAATGAACTAATAAAAGAAGAACAGCCCACCGTGGGGCTCGAACCCACGACCACAAGGTTAAGAGCCTTGCGCTCTACCAACTGAGCTAGACGGGCCGGTTGAGTTTTGACTTGAATATCTTTTTTACTCTCCTACCAAACTACTTCTCCTGCATAACGCTACAAATGAACTCAAATAATTTTTTATAATTACTACTCAGTACTCACTAGTCCTACTACATATACCCATATGTCCACACTATCAACATTCAACAAAGTAAAAAAGTGAACGAAAGGAGATCTATGACGGTTACAAATTGATCTCTTGAAGTGCAATCTGTCTTCTCACCCGTACTAGGAGCGACTTCGGAAAACCATCATCATGAGCTTTGTGATGATTCCTGTCATTTTACGCCCTGGTCACCTGAGACTACCGTTTTGTTCAGCTTGGTGATGCATCAATGCTTGCTCATCGTCATCAGCATCAAGCTCTTCCTCGCCATATTCGATATCGATCACGGTGGCATGCTTCCTTCCAACATTGTACTCTCCTACCCCATGAGACCTTTCTATATTGATCAATCGCAGCTCTGTTGAGATAAGAGTGTCCATTCTCGCCCTCTCCCTATCGCGCGGGTATGTCCCGTACAACAGGGAATAGATGAAGCAGCAGAGCAGCATCGGGATTGCGATCGCCGTGTAAAGAGCTTTCGCTAGGGCAGCTGCATTGGACCTGTCCCTTGCAACGCTGCTCGCTCCAGCCCCATATGAAATGGGGGTGTAGCCATAAGCATGCTGAGCTAAAAGGCCGACAACTGGTGGAGCGAATGAGGCTAGGACCGACTCGAAGGAACGGTCCAGCGCATAGATACTTGCCCTTGATCTCTCGGGAACAATCTCCGCAAATATGGGGCTGCACATAGTAAGTTCATATTTATGGCCAACATGCATGCGGAGATTTCATTGATTATCAGCAATCTGTAGTTAGCATATATGTTAAGCCCCTTATTACAGATCAGAAAAATGAAGTACCAATGCTGAAATTGTATACAGTGGCTAACTAGTAGCCTGAACTAGAAAAAAATTCACGCTTATTGGCTTCATTGTTGTTAAATAATTCAAAACGCATTTCTTTTTAGTCTTTGATGATGAGTATCTAAAGAATAAAATAACCAAAGAAAGGTAACTCACTTGTTAGTAGCAGGGGCGTTCCAGGAGATGCTTAGACCCATGATAAACATAACAAGTCCAAAGACACGGGTAGAGGAGTCATCAGGCAGTCCAAGCAGCAACAGAGCTGCGAGCGGAACTGCAGAAGCCGAGCTTATTTGAGATAGCACTATCCGGCCAGAGTCCGGGAAGCGAACAGAGAGGTAGTCCCCCATCTTTCCACCAAAGAGTCCTCCAAGTGAGCTCGCCACTGCAAATACTGCAGTGAGAAGTCCAGTTTGGTTGTGTGTAAAACCCATGAGCTCCAACCACATTGGGGCAAACGACAATGCCGACCATGGGAATGAGCCCGTGACGCCTTGAGCCACGATGATCTGAAACGATGGTATCTTCACGACAGCTTTGGCTTCCGTGACCAAATCCTTCATCTCTGCCCATGCCGACTTGCGCAACAGCTGCCCGCCACCCTCAGTGTTGCAAAAATGAGGATCCACAGCGAAAAGATAGACCAATGCCCCGACCACCACACTGATGAGAGCAACAATGTGAAATGCGACACGCCAACCGGCAATACCCATGATTGTGGTTGATGCTAGCAAGATGGAGAACAAACCTCCGATCACTGAACCTATGTTGCCTGTGAGTTGAAGCCATCCAAATGCAGAGCCACGGGTGTTATCATCGGTGAAGTCTGCCACTAGAGACTGGATGGCCGGACTGACAAGTGCTAGGCCAACACCATTCAATCCCCTAGCTACTGCTACCTGCTCAAAAAAGAATGTTTTCATGGGAATTTGTTCTTGATTATCATCTGTTATATCTAAAAAAATGAAGTTTGTTTGGGAAACATGGAAACATTATTGGCAAGATACACCTGATTGTGCACATTTGCTACAGTGGAGTATCTAGTAACCTTAATCCAGATGTTTATATTCGAATTGGCACACTGGAAACCAGTCACAAGCATTTGACTTGATATTCTTACATGACTGAGATAGTAAAAAAGTTCACAAATATGGAAACAGATAATACTGAATTAAATTTCTAAATATAAAGAAACCAAACATAACTGCCGGTGGTATCACATTCGGGAAACTAAAGGTTGTACATATTTGGTCGGGCAAGTTACAACTAAAGGTTTTTTTTTTTTTGAGAATAGTTACAACTAAAGGTTGGTTACCCATTGGGGGATCCGTTTTGAGATGCGAATATGCTCTGACCGAAGTTTTAGTCTAGACGATCTGCTTCGGTTGCATCGACATGACCTTTGCTTCAAACTTTGCAGATACGTCAAATCCAACGCGCGCAGCGCAGGTAGTTAGAACTTAAAAGTCTTAAAAATGAGCATTCAGCATCTTTTGGCTGTAAAGCGTAAACGCACAATTGTGCAAATAACGCACTGGATATTCTGCGGATTTTGTACGTAAAGCGTAAAAGAAGCATATTCCGGTGGCGATCTGTGCCCCAATTTCCCAAAAATGGATCCACGATTCAGCAGAGACGCTCCGGAATCACAGCCGAAACGAAGAACGGTTATTATGGTTAGAGCGGGACGGACCTGCGCGAAGGTGCCGGAGACGGCGACGAGGAAGGTGGCGGCGGCCCAGAGGAATGCCCCCACGGCGATGACGTGGGCGCGGTTGTAGCGCACGGCGGCGTAGGCGGCGAGCGGGTAGCAGGCGGCCTGCACGAAGGAGCGGTACAGCGTGAGCGCGCCGAGCCCCATGGGCGTGGCGTGCAGCGCGGCGCCCACCTCCCGGTACACCGCCGGCAGCAGCGCCTCGTCCGCGCGCTCCATGATGCCCGCAAGGTTCACCAGCAGCAGCGTCCGGCCCGACGCCGGTGTCCCCGCCATCGCGCCGCCTCTCTCCCTCCTCGCGCGCGCGGGAGCTCCTGTCGGTGGCCTCGTGGTCTTTCGCGTACCTTCCCCGGGAACGAGAACGGGAAGGACGAGGGTGTCCCCGTTGTCTGCTACGCGGCGTGATTTGGAACGACTTTTCCCGTGGCCAAGGAGCGAGTGGCGCACGATCGCGACCGTTCGTCTTCTGTCGAACGGTCCGATGGGACTCCGGATCTGTAGCAACGTGACGGATCAGCTGATGGGAACAAGCCTGTTCAACGCGTGGTACAAGAATGGACTGAGGAGGACGATAGATTGGCTTGGCTGGCCGGACGTCGCCGGCTGCGCTTCCACGTGGATCGGCGCACGGCGGAGCTGAGCCGGAATATTCAACGCGTGGCCGGGACGGGTCCCAGTGCCGCTTTAACGCTGTCCTGACTATTTTGTGGTGACCAGGTCAGAAGAAGTGGCGAGTGCGTGCTGCGTGGGGCACATGGTTTGGGCCTCTGGTCCATTTGTCGTTGCAGTTGTCTGAGCTGGGATAGGCCCACCATCACGAGAAGTTTTTTCCCTTTCCTGGTTTGTCAGGCCAGACTTCATTGTTTTATTTTTTGAATTAACCAATTTCATTGTTGTTGCGCCGCACACCCCTATAGGTAAAACTTTCACTGGCAAGAAAAAACAATCGCCATCTTGCCCTCAGATTCTTACATAAAACTCTCCGCTAGAGATAACAAACAAAGGGTTGGGACTAACATAACACATTTTATGTCTAATATCGCACCCACGGTTCCCTTCTCTAAACACATTATTCTCAGTTCTCACTCTCCTTTTTTATCCCTACATGCAGGCGTTAGAGCGTCCAATTGTGCAAATTTAGGACAACCTTAGGTACTTACAATGGTGTGATATCAGTCTTCGTCAAGAAGTAATGTGTGTCGTTTTTATTGAGTTAAACAGGAGAGGAAAAAATAAAGTTGCTTTTTCCTAGTGAAACATAGTTGTATGGGTGGCTATGGAATGATTGATTTTATTATATTTCCTACTACTAGACACATGAACTAATATAAAAGACGGACAACTGGACTTATCACCCGTCTTTCTTTTTTCTTTTATTATTAGAACAAACCCATTCGACTGAACACTATTACTCCCTCTGTCTCAAAACTGATGTCGGAAATTTATTTAAATTTGAATATATCTATATATTAAATAATGTCTAGATACCTATAAATAAATTTATGATATGTATTTTGAGACAGAGGAAGTAGATAACTTATCGATTTCATAACTGAAAATCAAATACATATAGTTTCACATTACAAATAGGTTAGTTGTGTTATAAGTACGACAAGAAGATAACGAAGAACGAAAACGAAATCACACCAAGAGGATAGAGATTTAACGTGGAAAAACCTCTTTAACAAAGAGAGGAAAAAACCCTAGGACTGTCCGTCTTTATTGGGCAGAAGGGTAGGCCCCTACGTTGTCGCCTGCCACCCGCCTCCCCCGGCGGAAGAGGGGACAAGCCTGCAAGAACCACGCGCCCCCGCTGGCCTGCCGGCCTGAGCAAGAAGCTTCGCGCTGCCTTCCCACGCACCTCCGAGCAATCGAACGGCTGCACCGATGGAGGATCTAGGTGGCATACTAGACCTATGGCAGCACACTAGTAGAGAAAAGCTTATAGCCGGATTCCTTACCGCCGGCGAAGTGCGCCTGAGGTTGCCGGTGGTAAGGCCTTCCAGGCCTTCCTCTCATTACCGCCGATGAACGCAAACGGAGAGCGCCGGGGCTAGCCCAAGTACCACCGGCGAACAGAGCTTGCACGCGCCAGGCTATGGTGGGTCACGTGCCCCCGGATGGGCCGCCCTTTAGCGCGGCGAAACCTGGCCATGTTCGCCGGGGCTACGGCCCATTACCACCGGCGAATCCCGGACGTACTCGTCGGGGATATGGTGGGCTGGATGGGCCACCCGGGCCAAAATTTTATCGCCAGTGCTTGCGTCCAATATTCACCGGGATAAGAACATTACCACCAACGACCCACATTTCCATTTGCCGAGGGTATTTTATTCCACCTACCACACCCTCGATGGACCCCTATCCACTCCACTTGTCGCCACACATGCATCCACCTACTGCCTCCTTCCTCGATTCCCCTCCCTCTTCTCGACCGCCAAATGCTCTCTCTCTCTCTCTCTCTCTCTCTCTCTCAGCCGCCCAACTCACCTGAGCCCCATCCCTTCTGCTTGCCGGCCACCGCTATGCCCCTCCTTCTCCTAGGTTGATTGCCCTACACCTGATGCAGTCCCGCACCTCCAGGAGCCCCATGGGCGAACCCTAGAGCCCTACTACCGGCCACCCTCGTCGAAGGCCCGATCTGGAGACACGGAGGCGTGCGTGAAGAGGTGCGATGAGGCGAAGGCGGTAGTACCTCCTCTCCTCGGCTCCACCCTGCAGCCCGTACGTGGTCTCGCTCCACGCAGCCTTGATCTGAGTTGGTACTACCGCCTCATGATGAGGGTACACTAGGGAAGCCAGCGTTGGGCCATGCTCCCTCCCTCCATCCCCATCTCCATCTCAAGAACCGCCATGGAGGCGGCCATCGAGCTAGCGCTGCGCCTGTGTGCCGCCGTCAACGCCTGCCTCGCGGGCTACAAACCATTCCTCCTCACCGCAATGCCGCTGCTCGCCCTCCTTGCCCGCCCTGCAATGATGTCGTGTGGTGGCCATCGATGCGGCAGGATGTGTGCCGCTAGTGTTCACCCGGCACTCCTGCCACCGGTCTGACCGCTAGGGTTAGGCCAAGGGAAGGGCGATGATAAACACGAGCTCCAAGGAGGCTGCCTCCCCCCAGTCGCGCCATCGATTGGGAGCAGCAGCGACGTTGCAGCCTTGGGATTCAGAGTTAAGATTGCTCTATCAGCGGCGTTGTTTGGTGGTCTCCCAGGGCTGCACCGATGAACAAGTCTGAGTCTACTTTGTCGCAACAAGGTATACCTCTGAGTGGCCTCTTTGTGTTGTCTACTTCGACCTTGGTGCTGGCGGGGCGGAAGGTGTGCCTGCAACCCCAGTGACCTTGATCTACTGCCTCTAAACTTGACTGTGGTGATGGTGTGCGCTGTTGCATTGTAATCCCCCCTCCTCAACACCAGCACTGATGGGACTATAATCAACTGTAACCTCATATGCTAGGTATGCTTCTTGCTGCTACCAGCCATTGTGTTGATGAATTTAATATGTGATTGTGCTGGTGACTCTTCTACTGGCTTCTTTAATTGTGTTGGTACATCTAGGATTGTTGATATGCTAAATGGTTTTAATTCCTGATGATAATGGTTTAGCTTATATTTCTGAAATGGTATTAGATTCCTCTTGGGTAGGTTCTATCCACTATGACAGATAACAAAACATATGAAAGAATGATTCCTAACTTTTGAAGTTGGGAAAATGATTTGAATAAAGTTACTGCATATTTGCTAAGATTCTTACTATCCTTTGGAGTTGCATACAATATTGCTGAAGTCAACAATGGCTCTGCTAATTTAATCTTGGTGTTGTGATGCCTCCTCTAAGAGTGTGCACACAGCAAGATTATTTCTTCTTAGCATGATCTGCTCCCATTTGTTAGCTGCATGTATTGGTGTTCTGAGTGGTATTAAACCATCATCATGGATGATGTGTTGTATAGAAAGATTGTTGGATTTATCCCCTGCCTATGATGCAAGATACTGAGGCCAAAACTTGATAAGGACAGATACTAATTAGGGGTTTTAGTTTCTCTGTGATGAATCTGTCATAGCATCACTATAGAGATCTGTGAGCAATCCTATTCCTTTTTGCTCCTGGTATAGTTGACATCCTCCTCCTTATTATACTATCCAGCTCTTCATACTGCTACGGCCTGGCCTTCTTCTCATGGAGTTGTTGCTTGGCCTTCTTCTTCTGGATCTTCTCTTCCTTGTACTGCTGGACTGATTATTCTTTTATGTTTTTGGTGGCTGTGATGGAACTGACCTGTGTGGATACTTTTGTAAGCATAATGCATGTGTGACTAAGTTGCTGTCAAGTGGTCTCTCTGGTTCAAGTTTCCACTCCGGATATTTTTCCTATGGATGAGATCAAAGAATGATGGATATTATCTGGTTGTAACATTATTCTATTTGACATGCCAGGTGTAAATTTTGATCTAGGTCCTGCTGATGTGGATTAATACGTCCAAAACGTATCTACTTTTCCAAACACTTTTGTTATTGTTTCTCCTCTAAACTTGTGTGATTTGGATACAGCTAACACGGACTAACGCTATTTTCAGCAGAATTACCTTGGTGTCTAGTTTTTGTGCAGAAAATCAACTATCAGGAAAAATCCCGAAAAATATGCCAAAATCCTATTTTACCAGAAGATCCATGGAGCCAGAGTGGAGGCCTGGGGGGCCCACACCCCTGTCAGGCGCGGGCCGGGCCTGGCCGCGCCTAGGGGGTGCGGCCACCCCAGGCACCCCCTCGGTCTCCCTCTTCGCCTATAAGAAGCCTCTTGACCTAAAACTCAGGGGGGTTCGACGTTTTTCCAGAAAGAGTTTAGCTACGCCGCCACCACCAGAAACCAAGATTCGGATCCAGAAACTCCGTTTTGGCACCCTGCCAGGTCGGGGAATTTGGGGAGGATCATCGCCACCATCATCACTAACGCCTCTCCATCAACCATCCATGTTTCCCTCATCCATGAGTGAGTAATCCCCCGTAGTAGGCTATGGGGATGGTAGGGACTGGATGAGTTGTATCATGTAATCGAATACGATTGTTAGGGCATAGTGCCTAGTATCTCTATTAGTGCTATCTGACTTTGTTGCAACTTGTTGTGCTTAATGCTTGTCACTAGGGCCCGAGTGCCATGATCTTAGATCTGAACTTATTATTGAATCATTAAGATAGTATTGTTTGTGATGTTATCTGCAAGTTGTGTACACATATCATTGTCCGGATCCAAAGGCCCCGAAGTAACAGAAATTGGCACAACCGGAGGGGGTGGCTGTGGTGTGAGGATTGCATGTGTTCATAGAGTGTTAATGCTTTGCTCCGGTGCTCTATTAAAAGGAGCACCTTAATTGCCAGTAGTTCCCTAGAGGCCCCGCTGCAACGGGCTGGCTAGACAGAAGATGTTGTGCAAGTTCTCATTGCGAGCACGCATGACTATATATGGAGCACATGCCTAGGATTGTTTAGTACTTGGATGCTTATTCTTATTTATCTGCAATGCCCTAGATCTTGAAGTTACATGTTTAGACTCATCCATACAACGCCTGTCCATCCATCCCTATGCCTATTGCACTCGAATCCTACTGTTTACTGTTACTGTTACTATTGCTCCTATTCTACTGCTGTTGTTGCTTTGCTGTTGCTACTGATAAACTTCTGTGAGCAAGAACTATTTCCAGGTGCAGCTGAATTGACAACTCAGTTGTTAAGGCTCGCAAGTATTCTTTGGATCCCCTTGTGTCGAATCAATAAATTGGGTTATACTACCCTCGAAGACTGTTGCGATCCCCTATACTTGTGAAGGGAATATGCCCCGAGAGGCAATAATAAAGTGTTTATTATGTGTATTCCAAGTATATGATAGATGTTTATTTTGCATGCTATAATTGTATTGATACGGAAACATTAATACATGTGTGTTTAATAAACAAACAGAAAGTTCCTAGTTATGCCTCTCTCATAAACTAGCTCGTTGATTAACAAGATGATCAAGGTTTCCTGATCATGGACATTGGATGTTGTTAATAACGGGATCACAGCATTAGTGTAATGGTGTGATGAACATTCATCCGAAGTATGGCATTATGATCAAAGTCATTGAGTTTATATTGCTATAACAACTTACGAAGTGATCCTAATCCTTAGACCATGAGATCATGTCAATCACTAACACCGAAAGAGTTTCTTGATAACATCAAACGTCACACCGTAACAGGGTGATTATAAAGATGGATTCAGAACTAATAAAGTGTTATGTTGAGGCTCATGGATCGAGAGTGGAATTTGTTCATCCCGATGACGGATAGATATACTCTGGGCCCTCTCGGTGATATCACATTGATTAGCTTGCAAGCAAGTGATTTGATCACTAGAATGTTATATCACGGGAACAAGAAAAGAGTGCATGTCAGTAATGAGATCAAACTAGGTATGGAGATACCGATGATCGAATCTCAGACATGTAATATATCGTGAAACAAAGGGATTAAGATAGTAGCATAAAAGGTTCCGACGATCACAAGAAAGTCATCGTTGAATGTGTGGGAGTCAGTATGGGTCTCCAGATCCCGCTTCTGATTATTGATACAAGAGGGATCTCGATCATGTCCGCATTATTCACGAACCGTAGGGTTACACACTTAAGAGACACCGACATCCAATTGGAGCAAAAGTTTCATGCCGAAAGAATGAACAAGTGCAGGAATTTATTTCACTAGATACCGAAACAGGTTTTTGGGTGAAATTGCATAAAGTGGTTATGCATGTGAAATAGAATTCTAGCAAGGGGTTATTTGTGAATGTTTGTCATTAAAGTAATTGACAAAATTCTGAATAAAATAAAAGAGTTTTATTTAATGAGAGTTTGCATTAAATTTGGTGGAAATTTAATGGGAATTTGAGTGGATTTTTTAGTGGAGAAAATTGAAGGGCCATTTTGTGAGTGGAGTGTCCACCCACATGAATGAAGGAGGGGAGGGGGCAGGCCCCATGGCCGGCGGCCACCCCCTTGGGTGCCCCCCTCCTCCTATAAAAGGAGCCCCTCCTCTCACTTGTCTCTCACACCTCCTCGTGAAGGATCTCTCCCCCCTCTAGAATTTATCCTCCATGGTCTCGGAATAGCGAGATACATGTTCCCGATGGCTATTCGGCAAGAAAGAGTTGTGCTTCCGCTGCATCGCTGGAGCGAGGAGGGGGAGGTTGCTCGGTGCCTCGAACGTGTGTGCGAGCACGGATGCGCTGCTGATTTGCGGCGCTATGACTTCCTCTCGATCTTGAGATCGGCAAGAGATCGTCTACATCAACCACGAGTTGAACTTGTTAAGCTTTGTCGGTCTTCAAGGGTATGTTCTCTAAAAGGATATACATCCGCCCATTGTTTGTATCTAATAGATAGATCTTGGTACATAGTTTACATCGTAGGAAAATTTTTGTTTTCTATGCTGCGAACCCTACAGTGGTATCAGAGCCGGATCTATGCGTAGATGCTTTACACGGATAGTACACATATGAGTATGTGGGCGATGATGATCATGTTGTTGCTCCTTTGTTGTAATTTTGGATATTGGTGGCATAGTGGGATGAAGCGGCCCGGACAAACTTTACATGTCCTCGCACATGAGACCTGTTCCACGCTTGACATGCAACTAGTTTGCATAAGTGGCTAGCGGGTGTCTGTCTCTCCTACTATAGTCAATATCTATTTTGCAACGAATTGTCAACAATTTGGTTATCCTCGTTGTGGTTCATGTTCGTAGGTAAGAACGGTTCTATCTCGAAAGCCCTAAGCCACGTAAAACTTGCAATGGATGAATTAGAGGCGTCTAGTTTAGATTGTTGCTGGGCTAGTGTTATGATATGGTAGTGTTGTAAGTAGAAGTATGAGATGATACTCTTACAACACACATAGCGTGTAAACTCCATAAACCTTGGATTTACACATATAGGTATGATAGTGATCATACTACGATGCACATGATAGAGATCATCTGCGGGAACCATAACATTTCACTAATAAACATGTGATGTTTGATAGCATCTTATATTGCTTGTTTAGCGCTTTGATAGCATAATAAGATGATCCCTCTTTTAAATATCAAGATAAGAATATGTTCTTCCTTTAGTATGCATCGATTATGTTTCGTCGCTCCAAGACATCACGTGATGATCGGGTGTTCTTGGATCCACGACCATATTTCGTGTGTAAAACAGTTACACACGCGAATACTAAGGTTCTAACTTGGCGAGCCTAGCATGTACAGACATGGCCTCGGAACACGGACCGAAAGGTTAAGCATGAGTCATATAGTTGATATGATGCCCATTTGATGCTCGCCTTTGAAGCTATACTGACTCACGTGATGATCGGACTTGGTATAGTGGATTTGGTTCATGTAATCACCAAAAAGGCACGAGGGATGTCGTTTTTGAGTGGGAGTTCATTTGTAATATGGATTAGTTGAACTCAATCTATCATACACTTAGTCTAAACTTTACAAATTCTGTTGTAGATGGCACCACCTGCTTTTAATTTCAATATGTTCATGGAGAAAGAGAAACTAGCAACAAACGGTAGCAACTTTACCGAATGGGCCATGAATTTGAGGATTCTCCTCTCTGCTGCACAAAAGCAATATGTGCTAGAAGCGCCGTTAGGCCCCCCACCTTTAGAGGATGCCCCTGACGAGGAGAAGAATGTCTATCAGACTCGTCAGGAGGACCACAACTTAGTTCATTGCGGCATATTGTATGGGCTAGAGCCGGAACTTCGAAAGCGTTTCGAAAACGGCAATGCATTTGATACAATGGGTGAGTTGAAAATGATTTTCGACACACATGATGCTGTAGAGAGCTACAACGCTTTAGAAAAGTTCTTTAGCTGCATGATGGAAGAGCACAGCTCCGTTAGTGAGCATGTACTCAAGATGTCGGGTTACGCCGATAAGCTTGTGTCCTTGGGAATAATGATTCCCATTGACTTAGGCATCCATCGTGTTCTGCAGTCTCTGCCACCTAGCTATAAGAGCTTTGTGATGAACTATAATATGCAAGGCATGAAGAAGTCTCTCCCCGAGCTTCTGTCAATGCTTAAAACTGCAGAAGTGGAGATCAAAAAGGAACATCAAGTGCTGATGATCAATAGGAACACTGGTTTCAAGAAAGACAAGAAGGGAAAACGGAAGGGAAGTAAGGGCGGCAAGCCTGTTGCCGTGCCTGAAAAGAAACCCCGAGTTGAACCTAAGTCTGATACCGAGTGCTACTATTGTAAGGGGACTGGCCACTGGAAGCGCAACTATGGATAGTCTAGGAAATACTGAAACTCCTAGTGAAGGAATTGTTACACCTGTTAGCTCACCTGAGTCTAGAGAGAGATATGATATTAATGATGGTTACATTCAGTTCACTGATGAATTTGTTGAAGAGTGCCAAAACACACATGATACTAGTGCTATTAAGAGTCTCCTTGCAAGACGTACCATTATTCCTAAGTTGTCCTCTGATCCCAAGTTTGCCACCTCTCCCATAGATATTATAGATAAAGATTTTGATTTCTCTCTTGATTTATCCTATTTAGACATTGTTGAGAAAGAACCTTTCTATGGGACTGAAAATGAGTGTTGTGGCTCATATGAATGGGATTTCTACTATGAGTGCTTTATTCTCTGATGATTTTAAGATGCGCAAGTACTTTGTTACTAAGATCTTCCCTTTTTCACTAAAAGGAGAAGCTAGGGCTTGGTTTAATAGATTACCTCCTGGTTCCATTGATAGCCCTGATTGTTTGATTGCTTCTTTCTTTCAGAAATATTTTTCTCCTAGTGCTAGACATGCTGCTTTGTAGAGACTTTTTGATTTTAAACAGGGAGAAGAAGAGAAATTGCCTGAGTCATGGACAAAGTTCTGTGCCTTGATTCATGCACATCCCGTATGTCCATTGCCTAAAAATGAGCTTCTTGATATTTATTACAATGGACTAACTGATGATTCTAGGACATACCTAGATAGCTTTGCTGATTGTGTTTTGAGGAAAATAACCCCTACAGATGCTAAAGAATTAATGGCTAAAATAAGCAATAATTATGATAATTGGACTTCAAATGAGCTAAATACACCTAAGCCTATTATTCCTGAACCAGTTGTGTCTGAACCAGATCCAATACCAACACCAAATAGGAGAAGAGTTATTATATTAAATGATGAAGTGATGAAGGAAGCTAAGAAGTGTCTAAAGGAGAAAGGTATTAGAGTTGAAGATGTGAAGAATCAACCTCCTAGCTCACTCATCTACTATTGAGGTAAAATCTCTCCAACACTTTTATGAAGGTGATATTCCTTATGGTAAGCCCCCTGATCAATGTTTAGAGGAACTTGACATTTTTATTCTTAAACAAGGTAATTTTAGTAAACAAGTTCAGAATCATTTATTGGAAAAACCTAGAGCTATTAAAGAGTTGAAAGATATTGTGGAAAGAACTTCTAATGATATTAAAATGCTTTGTAAACACTTTCAAATGGTTCAAACTCAAATTGATCAACTTGGTAAGTACAGAAGGATATGCTAGCTAATGCCTCAGGAGATAAACATGCTTATGGAATTAGAACTAGGAGTGGTATAGCTACTCAAGATCCTCTGTATCCTGAAGGACACCCTAAAATAATTTAGCAAGACTCTCAACAAGGTGAACGTAGTGGTAGTCCTTGTAAGAGAAACAAACACAAAATAGTTGACGAACCACTTGAACCTACTATAGATCCTAATAGTATATCTGTCTCTGATGCTGAAACTGAGAGTGGTAATGATAAAAATGATGCTCCTGATAAAGAGGAAGTTGAGGAAGAACCTGAGAAGAACACTAAGAACACTAGGTACACTAAGGAAGATTTTATTGATAATAAACATGGTAAAGAGAGAGAACCTTGGGTGCAGAAACCTATGCCTTTCCCAGGTAAGAAACACAAGTCAAAGGAGGAAGAATACTACAACAAGTTTTGTGAGTGGATGAAACCTTTATTTTTGCAAATTCCTTTTACTGATGCTATTAAGTTTCCTCCTTATTCAAAGTAAGAAACCTTTATTGTCTCTAACAAAAGGAAGATTCCTAATGAGGAGATTTCTACTTTGCTTGCTAACTATTCCTTCAATGGCAAGGTTCCAAAGAAACTTGGTGATCCAGGTATACCAACTATTCCTTGCTCTATTAAGAATAATTATGTTAGAAATGCTTTATGTGATTTGGGAGGTGGAGTTAGTGTTATGCCTTTTTGTCTCTACAAGAGACTCGAGCTAGAAAAGTTGATACCAACTGATATATCTTTGCAAATGGCTGATAAGTCAACTACTATTCATGTTGGTATATGTGAGGATGTTCCTGTTCAAGTGGCTCATGATTGCTTGGTTTTAACAGATTTTGTTGTGCTTGAAATGCCTAAGGATGATAATTTGTCTATTATTCTTGGGAGACCTTTTCTTAATACTACAGGTGCTGTCATCAATTGTAATCAAGGGAAAGTAACTTTTAATATTAATGACAAAGAACATACTGTTTATTTCCCCAAGAAGGTTGCTACAAGCTATTGCCTGAACTCCATTGAAGATGTTGAGAGCATCAAGGTTGGAGAAATATATTGTCCCATTCCACAAGAAAATTTTGAAATTATTATGATTGGGACCATTGCTATCAAACTTAAGGTAACATAATCACTTTGTGGAATACAAAGTTTTTTTTCATATAAGATTGTTTTGGTAACAAGACTTGATCAACCTTGTTAACAAAAGGGTTTTAAAGAACAAAATAATGTTTCCACTGTGGTTATACTTTCTCCCCTTTTGCTTTTCTCCTTCCTAGTCTTTGCATTTTCTCTTGCTAGCTTTAGTTTTGCTAGTTGTTTGTTTGTTAGAGTGTCTTAGAACTTCTGTAGTTTGGTTTTTGTTTGCTTTTGCTTCTTCTGAAAAAAGTCTATTTCTGCGAGAAAATCAATTTTCATACCCTAAAAATTGGCCAAAAATAAAGTTTCCCGAAAAATCCCAGAAAATTCAAAATAAAATTTTCCTCGAAAAAAGGGGCAGAGGGACACCTGGAGTGACCCAGGGGCCACCCCAGGCCATCACACCCCTAGTGGGTGTGGCCAGCCCCCAGGTGGTGCCTGGCTAGGGTGTGGACCACCTGGGCCCCTCCAAGGTGCCTCCTCCCAGCCAGCTTCTTTCTCTCTCCCGACAAACACTGGAAAACTTCCTCAAGCTCGAGTTCTTGCTGTTCTTTCTCGCGAATTTCGATCTCCTTGCTCAGCCCATCTTTTCTGTTGATTTTTGGAGGGATTGCTCCTTGGTATGTGCCTCCTCCACTTGTCCAATTAGATTTGTGATTGGTAGATTGTATCTTGAGAATTTTGCTGCTATAGGTGTCAGGTTGTGTGAGCTTGCATGCTTGTTCTATGCTTAGAAATTTCATTTTGATGCATGTGTAGCCTTCTAGCAAGTTCCTATAGTAGTTGCTCATCATTTATCAACTTGGGAATCACTTGGTTTGATGTTTGTCTAAAATTTCAGAAAAAAAGAGGTCATAGACAACCACACATTTGGTGAAATATTTGAGAGTGATGCACCTAGAAGGGCAAGGCCTTCAAGATCATCCTCCCTGAGATCGGCCCTCATACAATGAGGATCTCATTAAACCGCGATTTGGCAACGAGGGAGATGAGGGGGATGCCCACTCTTCCACCTTTCCTTGCCTAGCCTTTTTGCGGGCTGCTGGGATTCTTGAGGATTTTCTAACCTTGGTTCGGAGGGTTGGATTAAAAAGTTATATGCAGGATGAGAGCATGCAATATGCTACGCTCACTAAAACATTTGTGGAGAGCTTCTCTTTTGCTAACAGCATGTTCAAACCAGATGTGTTTTTCAAAATTTATGGGAGGTCTTACACTATGACATTGAAGAAATTTTGTGAGGCCCTGGGACTTGGTACAGCTGGGCCGGCGAAGAAGATTCCAGCTCAACCTGCTAATTTTTTGGAGCTCTACCGCGGGATAACTAATGATGATGACCGTAGAGCTCAAAGGGGAAAGATAAGAAAAATTCAACTCCTAGCTATCAAGTACTTTGCTTACTATCTTGCCACTAGTGTTCTTGGTAGGGAGAACACTAGTAATATTTCCAACTATCATTTGGCCTTCATAGCTGCTGCGCTCAACAATGAAACTAAGTACAATCTTTGTTCTCTTATTGCTCGTCGCTTAGCTGCTAAGGGACCCATTTATGGGGGAATTATTGTTGCATGTGTTGTTGCTGCCTTGGACCTTGCTGTTGATCCAAATGATACAGTTTTGGCTCCTCAGAGGCTTGATCTTGCTGCTATGAAAGCGCATCACTTTGTAACTACTGGCTCTACCCTTGAGAGCTTGGTTTATAGAATGTTGTTTATTGACGGGGAAGAGAGAGAGAGATCCCTCTACCCCAAACCACTTTGTTTAGTATTTCTCAGGGAAATTTGTCACTCTCCAAGGAGGAGATGGGTGACAAGTTGCGCATTCTTGGCTTCCATGGACAGTATAAGGGGGACGCGCCCTCATATGACCCCTCTGTGCACTACACAGGGGAGTCCTCGAGCTCGTACCAGGACGAAGGGGCCTACTCGACGTACAACAGAGGTGCACCTTCTTGGCCACCATGGGATTGAGCCCCACTTAGGCCAAAAGCCTAATCTTGGGGGGAGGTATACCGACATCACACTCATCTATATAACATGTTCAGTCGGTTCTTTGTATATCCATGTTTCGCTTTCTTTTTGGTTTTTGTTTCTGCTTTCTTAAAACACAAAATACCAAAAATATTTTTGTTGTTCCTCTTGGTTTTCTTCTTTGCTTTTTAGCTTTGGTTCGCCTTAAAGAAAAATCCAAAAAGATTTTGCTTTGTTTTGTTTTCTTGTTTTTAAAAATCGAAAACACCAAAAATATTTGTTGTTCTTCTTTGGTTTTGTGAGTTCTTTGCAGGGTTCAGTCGTCCTCGGTGGAGTTTGGTTTCATGTTATTACTTAAGGATGGCAATTTTACCCATGGGTACGTGTACCCACGGGTACCATACCCGCATGGGTAGGGTTGATGGTGCTCGACATGGCACTTTGTTGGTAACCCCAAGCGCAGGGTGTGAAGAGCATATCAACAAGTTTTCCCTTAGTTGAGACCGAGGTTATCGAACCAGTAGGAGGAAGTAAACATCACATAGGTGTTACAAACAACATGGAGACATGCACAACACAAACTCAAGACTTCGTACCAATGAATCAGTGAGGTTTTCAAGCTCACCGGTTTGCTGTAACAAAGGATTAAACGTATGGTGTGGAAGGTAATAGTTTGCAGCAAGTAAACAAGTAACAGTGGAAGATGTATTAATGGTAAGGATTGGACCGGGGGCCATAGTTCACTAGAGGTGCTCTCCTTGGATAAACAACATGGCATGAAGGGTAAACAAATTATAGTAGGGCAATTAACAGGAACTGAGCAAGTTATAACAATGCAATACTAGTCAGAAAGATCCATGAGATTCGATTGGGCAATACAACAAAATACATAGACTGCCATCCAACTTCATCTATGACTAGAAGTCCGCCTTCAGGTTATCATCCGAACCCCCTCCAGTATTAAGTTGCAAGCAACAGACAACTGCTTTAAGCAAAGCGTGTAAGGTAAACAGTCCACATGTTCCATGAACAAGAGACCGTTGTTTTCTCCCTAGTGGCAACAACACATCTACAACCGAAGAGAATTCTGTCAATTCCCTTGGAAACTAGAGGCATGAACCCACTATCGAGAATAAATACCCCCCTCTTGGAGTCACTAGCAACTACTTGGCCAAGATAGATACTAACAACGGAGAGCATGCAAGATCACAAATAACATAGACATGATAGAATCATAAAGACAAAACCATTAATCAAACCAACATAATAATCTCAATATCCATCGGATCCCACAAACACAACATGC
Organism: Avena sativa; assembly: GCA_916181665.1. Classification (NCBI taxonomy): domain Eukaryota; kingdom Viridiplantae; phylum Streptophyta; class Magnoliopsida; order Poales; family Poaceae; genus Avena; species Avena sativa. The sequence goes on along the minus strand of OV702297.1, from coordinate 363,333,683 downwards.
ATGATTACAAATAGATTAGATCTTGATCATGAACGGAGCTCACAAGATCTATACATGAAAGCACAAAGGAGGAGATACAACCATCCAGCCACTACATGGACCCATAGTCCAAGGTGTAACTACTCATGCATCATACCAGAGAGAAGGCCTCCGGGATGATCTCCCCTCCGGCAGGGTGCCGGGAAGAACTTTAGATCCCCCCGATCTAGGGATCGATGGTGGTGGCGGCTACAGACGGTTTCGTGGAGTTTTGATCGGGTACTTAGGGTTTCTGCATCAGGGGCTTCTTATAGGTGAAGAGGCGAGGCAGGGGGCGCCCGGGGGGCCCACACCCTGCCCAGGCGTGGGCCAGGCTTCGCCGCGCCTAGGAGGGTGCGGCCACCCTTTGGGTCCCCTCCGTCTCTCCTTCTGGATTCGTGTCCCTCATGGAAAGAAATTGACTTTGGCTTTTGTCCCGTCCAATTCCGAGAATATTGATTTTCTGCCTTTCTGGAACCAAAAACAGAAGAAAACAAGCAACTGGCACTGTGGCAACTTGTTAATAGGTTAGTTCTAGAAAAGATAAAAAATACCTCAAATAAAGACAAAGCAAAGCAAAGTAGATACTAAACAAGCATGGAACATCAAAAATTATAGATACGTTTCCGACGTATCAAGCATCCCCAAGCTTAACTCCTGCTCGTCCTCGAGTAGGTAAGTGATAAAAAGAATAATTTTTGAGGTGACATGCACCCTCACAATAAAGATCTAACCACTTGCAATCATTAAAAGCTGGGATCAAAGAACTCTAAACATGAACATGAAAGATGGAGTTCCAATAGTAGGACAAAGCAACTATTGTTGCAACATGACAAGATACAAACAAAGATCATGAATACCATGCATTGAAAAACGTTTGTTTGTTTCACATACAGAAAACATGGCATAGTGGAAATCATCTTGTCCCTCATAGAGTAGCAATATAGATGCATAGGACACCTTCAAAGTTCACAAGGGTGACTATAAACAAGTAGCACAAGAACAAGTAATATCACAATATGCATCAATCAATAAGCTTTGGGACACTACACATAAAACTAAGAATGGCAACTATGCTCTCTTAATGGTGCCTAAAGGTAGAAGGTGGAGACTCAATAGTGGTGGAAGAAAAGCCTTTTTGTAAAGGAAGTAGGGATTTCAAGTTTCAAAAAGAGCTTCCAAAAATTATGGTACTTGTTAGCTTTCAGCCCTCATTACCCCTATCATAAGCATCTTAAAGTGATTAAGGTTAAAGTGAACAAACTATGGAGTATATGCTTGACAAAGTATAAATTGGCAATCTCAAGTCCCTTGAATACGAGGGCCACACCTCATGCTACTCAACTTCAGTCACCTGTAAGTTCTTGTCATTGTAAGTATTTGCATATCATAGAGAACCGCCAACGGGGTACCACTTGCACATGGTACATGAGCTTTCCTAAAACCAAAATGACAATGCAAGCAGACAATGAGCATCTCAGCGATCTTTTTATTTACTATATGCATAGCTTTTTATTGAGGATGCTTCATAGATAGCTCACTATGGTGATGCTGCAAGTTTCCACCATGATTAGGCATGGCTTAGGCTAGCGGCCCAGGCGTTTCTCTAACACAGAATACAAACTCCATGGACTTACAAGCTCCCTCTTTATTTCACACTGGTGACATTCATAGACAAAAGAGCATGATATCAACTGAGTACAGAGTACACGTGCAATGTTGAAAACGTTCCCCATGATAGCATGGTTCTGCTAATTCCAACATATAAGTGCAAGCATATAAAACATAGACATCACAATGGTTCAAGTTTATTAGGGGCAAAGAATATAAAGTGTGCCATCAAGTTTGTGAGGGCTTTAATCACTAAGTTTTCACATAACAAAACAGTTTTTAATTGGAAGATAGCTGAAAACAAGAATATACTTGGAATGGTGTAACACACCATGCATAGGAGTTTATAGTGTACACTTTGGAATAACTTGGTTTCTTTGGAGTTGGAAGCCTGAGTAGAGCTTACTCATACAAGTGGAGGCTAGCAAAAGACTGGGAGCAACCAACTAAGAGATCATAATGGCCATAATCACGCAAAGCAACAAAGCATTACTAATCAAAGCATAGAGTGGTACTACAAGTCAAGGACTAAATGATCATAGAGGCTATGGTGACTTGTTCATAGTCATAACATGGTGTGAGCATGTGCCAAGTCAACCCAAGCAAACCTCAAAGGAGAATACCACAATACTAAGCTTTTGCATGCTAAAACAACGCATAATTTCTTCAAGGCACACTAAGATATCCCAATGACTTGGAGCAAGCCATGCTACAACAATAATTACTAGGCATAAAGTCAAAACAACACCTAGCATGGCATGATAAAGTCTAAGTCACAGTCAATGCAAGCTCCTCTTGCACTTCCAATCAAGAACTTTCTACTCCTTTCCAACACCAAGCAAAGTTATTTGCAACAACATAGCGAAAGTGGGGTTACAAACTAATCAAGCAAACTGAACAACTAAGCAAAGAAAATTAAAACTAAGACGCTCCAAGAACAACACAATTGTGCATGAAACAATAAAAACAAAGTGTCTAGACAGACCTGAGCTTTTATTGATGAAGAAGGGGATGCCTTGGGCATCCCCAAGCTTTAATGCTTATACCTCTTGGATATTTCTTGGGGTGACACCATGGTAGCATCCCCAAGCTTGAGCTTTTGTCCATGCTTCATCTCATTACATCGTTCTCTCTCTACACCTGAAAATTTTCCTTCATACAAAACTTCACACAATCTTCATTAATAACATTAGTTTATTCAAAAGATATTAGACCTCTAGCAAAGCTTTGGAACAAAAATACTTTTCACTAAAAACACAAGCTATTGTAGTAACTCCTTCAAAAATCTCAATTCCCCAAAAGAGAACTCAAAAAGGAATCAATAAGAAGCAAATGCAAATAATGGCAGAAATCTGTCAAAACAGACTAGCAGGAAGAAACCGATTTTTTCGAAACTCTTCTGTTGCTCAAATCAAAAAGTGTTGAACTAACGAAAGTTATATAACATACTGGGGGATGTATTAGTAAATATTGAGCTAAATCAGAGTTACAGAGACTCCTTAAGAATTTTTATGGTGGAGGACAGAAATCTGTTTCGGGACAACAACTCCCCAAATCTTACTTCCCTCTCATTAGAGGTCATTCTTGGCACAAAAAGCAAACAAAAAGGATAAGGAGAGGTAATTACTAAAGTAATAACTTCCAAGACTTAAGGAAACTCTTGGGTTATCTCCCAACAAGTACTTTTCTTTAACGCCTTTAAGTTAGGCACAAGAAGCAAGAAGAATCAAGTATTTTCAAATGATGAAGCATTAATATCAATACTTGCAAAGTCTTCAACTATGAAAGGTATCTCATCCAAATGGGTTTTGTAGGATCCCTTCTCATCCCTCTTTGGTCTACTACTTTCATCAAAAAGATTTTCAGGAGAAATCCAATCAAAATTCTTTTCAAAGGCTTCATGCATTCCAATAAGCTTAAAGGGTATGGGTATCTTAAATTCTTCTCTAGGTTTAGTTTTATCAGAAATACCCACAACATATACACTTCATCCTAGCATATTGAAATGCTCAAAGACCTTTTTGTCTTCCCTAGCAACATCATGGAATTCATTTAATAAAGCTTCAAGGATGAATTCCCTCTTTTCAGCATTCTTTTCTTCTTTTAGTTTTAGGAACAAGAATTGTATGAAGCGGTTAAGGCTAACAAACCTAGCCTCCAACATATGAACTAAAGAAGCTGCAACAATCTCATAATTAGGAGCAAGCTCTGCTATATATTTATCCTCAATATCTTCATACTTGCTAACATGATTAAAGAATTCTTCGATATTATATTTCCCAATTATGGAGCCACTACCTATTGCAAGATCTTTCAGGGCGAACTTGGGGAGTAACATGGTGGGCTAGAGCAGGAACTAATTTTTGTGTGTTTTTGAATAAAGAAAGCAAACCAAACTAGACTAATTTTTTTGGGTTTTTTGAAAAGAGGCAAACAAAACCAAGCAAAGGAAACAAAGCAAACTAAAAATAAAGTAAAGAGAAAGGAAGTGGAGGACACCCCTTGTGAAGACGTCCTTAGCCTCCCCAGCAACAGCGCCAGAAATACTTGATGGTGCTCGACGTGGCACTTTGTTTGTAACCCCAAGCACAGGGTGTGAAGAGCACAACAACAAGTTTTCCCTCAGTTGAGACCGAGGTAATCGAACCATTAGGAGGAAGGAAACGTCACACAGGTGTTGCATACAACGTGGAGACCTGCACAACACAAACTCAAGACTTTGTCCCAACGAATTAGTGAGGTTGTCAAGCTCACCGGTTTGCTGTAACAAAGGATTAAACGTATGGTATCGAAGGTAATGGTTTGTAGCAAGTAAACAAGTAACAGTGGAAGATGTATCAATGGTAAGGATTGGATCAGGGGCCATAGTTCATTAGAGGTGCTCTCCTTGGATAAACAACATGGCATGAAGGGTAAAAAAATTACAGCAGGGCAATTGACAGGAACTGAGCAAGGCATAACAATGCAATACTAGTCAGAAAGATCCTATGAGATTCGATTGGGCAATACAACAAGATACATAGACCGCCATCCAACTGCATCTATGACTAGAAGTCCACCTTCAGGTTATCATTTGAACCCCCTCCAGTATCAAGTTGCAAGCAACAGACAACTGCTTTAAGCAAAGTGTGTAAGGTAAACAGTCCACATGTTCTGTGAACAAGAGACCGTTGTTTTCTCCCTAGTGGCAACAACACATCTACAACCGAAGAGATTTCTGTCACTTCTCTTGGAAACTAGAGGCATGAACCCACTATCGAGCATAAATACCCCCTCTTGGAGTCACTAGCAACTACTTGGACAAGATAGCTACTAACAACAGAGATCATGCAAAATCACAAACAACACAGACATGATAGAATCATAAAGACAAAACCATTAATCAAACCAACATAATAATCTCAATATCCATCGGATCCCCACAAACACAACATGCATGATTACAAATAGATTATATCTTGATCATGAACAGATTTCACAAGATCTATACATGAACGCACAAAGGAGGAGATACAACCATATAGCTACTACATGGACCCATAGTCCAAGGTGGAACTACTCACGCATCATACCGGAGAGAAGGCCTCCGGGATGATCTCCCCTCCGGTAGGGTGCCGGGAAGAACTTCAGATCCCCCGATCTAGGGATCGATGGTGGCGGTGGCTACAAACGGTTTCGTGGAGTTTTGATCGGGTACTTAGGGTTTCTACATCGGGGGCTTCTTATAGGCGAAGAGGCGAGGTAGGGGGGCGCCCGGGGGGCCCACACCCTGCCCAGGCACGGGACAGGCTTGGCCGTGCCTGGGGGGTGCGGCCACCCCATGGCTCCCCTCCGCCTCTCCTTCTGGATTCGTGTCCCTCACGAAAAGAAATTGACTTTGGCTTTTGTCCCGTCCAATTCCTAGAATATTGATTTTCTATCTTTCTGGAACCAAAAACAGAAGAAAATAGGCAACTGGCATTGTGGCAACTTGTTAATAGGTTAGTTCTAGAAAATATATAAAAACACCTCAAAGAAAGACAAAGCAAAGCAAAGTAGATATTAAACAAGCATGGAACATAAAAAATTATAGATATGTTTCCGACGTATCAAGGGTATGGGCATACTTTTATACCCATGGATAATACCCATACCCTGTCCATTAATTCATGGGTGCGGGCACGGGTATAGGACTATACCCATGGGTATACCCATACCCTGCCTATTTAGACTGACTTGTAAAACTTACCTGTAGAGTTTCAATGTATGCGGCCTAGTAGCCTAGGGGCAACTATGGGATTACGATTGCTAAACTTTGATAATTGTCATGTACTCGTCTATCTATTATTGAGTAGATATACCTATTTTTTTTGTCAAATATGATATTGATTAATATAAAATTGTGAATAACTTGTGTACTATTGGATCTACCCGTCGGGTATGGACATGGGTAAAGATTTATACACACGGGTACATGTATGGTTAAAGTTTTCTAACCATTGACTACATGTGTATGGGTATGGTATTTCTCTACCATGCCCATACCCTGCCCATTGCCATCCTTATTATTGCTCAAGTCACACAAGTGAAGGGCAATAATGAATATTAAGACAACTTGAGGTGTGGTAAGAGGCTGGTAACGAACTCTATTTGTTTCATTTTTGTACATATACTCATAATTGTGAGCATGCTTAGCATGTTCGTGTAAGATGTATGTTATTATGAATTCTTAGTAGTTCTTGCTTACGATTAGCTCCGGCTTTCTAATAGTTTGTAGCATGGCATATGAATGTTTGCTTGCATTGTTCTATTCATATTTTGGTATGATATTATGGTATCCTCCTCTGAAGTTTCATGTGAATCAACTTGGCACATGCTCACGCATGCATATGACTAAACAATAGTCAGCAAGCCTCAATGATTTATTTTGGCTCAGAGTTCTTGTATCACTTTCTTGCCATAATTAGTCATGTTTTGTTGCAAGCATGATTATGACAGTTATTGCTCTCTCGTTTGTTGCTCCCTCTCTATTTCTAGCCTTCACTTGCACTGAGTATGAGCTCTACATGTGCATCCAACTCCCCAAAACCATTATTGCCAACATTGTCCACCATACCTACCTATTAGCATCATTTGCTATTTCAGTGCATATTCATGATGCCTTGTTTTCTTTCAAATAAAATGTTTGACTGTTTTGAGAAAGTTAGTTAGTAAAACTCTCACGAACTTGATGTCACACTTTATTTCTTGAACTTAATAAGCCTGAACCATTGTGACTTGTCCATGAAAGTTATATGCTTGCAAATTATAGGTTGGGAGTTAGTAGAATCATGTTGTCACGGGGAAGACTTTCAACACTTATGGATACATATCCAGTTGATACCTTGCTCGTTTGTTTGCGGATGTCGTCGGTGTAAAATAAAAGGGGAGCTTGTGAGTTCATGGAGTATATATATGTGTTAGAGAAACGCCTGGGCCGCTAGCCTAAGTCATGCCTAATCATGGTGGAAACTTGCAGTATCACCATAATGAGTATTTATGAAGCATCCTCAATAAAAAGCTATGCACATAGTAAATAAAAAGATTGCTGAGATGCTCAATGTCTGCTTGCCTTGTCATTTTTATCATGGGATAGCTCCTATATCATTTGCAAGGGGTACCCCGTTGGCGGTTCTCTATGATATGCATGTATTTACAATGACAAGAAGTTACAGGAAGTTGAGTAGCATGCGGAGCGGCCCTCGTATTCCAGGGACATGGGATTTCCAGTTTATGGTCTGTCAAGCATATAACTCAGATTGGACCTCACTTTCACCATTAACCACATAAAGATGCCTATGATCAGGGAAATGAGAGCTCAAAGCTAATGAGTACTTTTCTTTCAGCATTTGGAAGCCTTTCAAACTTTTCAAAACCTTTTCACTTCCTTGTTGAGTCACCACTTATTCTATGAGCACCTTCTTGAGAGCATAATTGTCATTCTTGTTTGTTCCAAAACTTGGTTAATTATGTCATGACTTTGATGCTTGTATCTCTGATATCTTTACTTCTAGTATTCACTTGAACTTCAGAGGTGCCTTGGCATTTATATTGTGCTCTACAAACAAAGGCAAGCGAGATACCACTCTACTATACCTTATTATGAGAATTTCAATGTTGTTTATGTTTATGTTTCATGCTAATTATTATTATTGAGTTGGCTTCTCTTCATAGCTTGCAATGACTATTGAGTAGACTTAGTTGCATACTCTTTATTATGAATAGTTTAAGCATCTACTCCTATGTTGAGAATATATACATCATATGAAGCAAATGTGTTCGTGAAAGTTCTTTTACCACACTTAGTTTTCAACTGAATTGCTTGAGGACAAGCAATAATCTAAGCTTGGGAGGAGTTGATACGTCCAAAATGTATCTACTTTCCCGAACACTTTTGCTATTGTTTCTCCTCTAAACTTGTGTGATTTGGATACAACTAACACGGATTGACGCTGTTTTCAGCAGAATTACCTTGGTGCCTAGTTTTTGTGCAGAAAATCAACTATCAGGAAAAATTCCAGAAAATATGCAAAAAATCCTATTTCACCAGAAGATCCACGGAGCCAGAGTATGAGACAGAGTGGAGGTCTGGGGGGCCCACACCCCTGCTAGGCGCGAGCCAGGCGTGGCCGCGCCTAGGAGGGGGTGAGGCCACCCCAGGCAGCCCCTCTGTCTCCCTCTTTGACTATAAGAAGCCTCTTGACATAAAAACTCAGAGGGTTCAACGTTTTTCCAGAAAGAGTTCTGCTGCGCCGCCACCACCAGACACAAAGATTTGGATCCAGAAACTCCGTTCTAGCACCTTGCCGGGACGGACAATTTGGGGAGGATCATCGCCATCGTCCTCACCAACGCCTCTCCATCAACCATCCATGTTTCCCTCATCCATGAGTGAGTAATCCCCCGCAGTAGGCTATGGGTATGGTAGAGATTGGATGAGTTCTATCATGTAATCAAATAAGATTGTTAGGGCATAGTGCCTAGTATCTCTATTAGTGCTATTTGACTTTGTTGCAACTTGTTATGCTTAATGCTTGTCACTAGGGCCCAAGTGCCATGATCTCATATCTGAACTTATTATTGAATCATTATGATAGTATTGTTTGTGATCTTATCTGCAAGTTGTGTACACATATCATTGTCTGGATCCAAAGGCCCCGAAGTGACAGAAATTGGGACAACCGGAGGGGATGGCTGTGGTGTGAGGATCACATGTGTTCACGGAGTGTTAATGCTATGCTCCGGTGCTCTATTAAAGGAGCACCTTAATTGCCAGTAGTTCCCTAGAGGCCCCGCTGCAACGGGCTATCTGGACAGAAGATGTTGTGAAAGTTCTCATTGCGAGCACGCATGACTATATATGGAGCACATGCCTAGTATTGTTTAGTACCTAGATGCTTATTCTTATTTATCTGCAATGCTTTAGATCTTGAAGTTACATGTTTAGACTCATCCATGCAACACCTGTCCATCCATCCCTATGCCTACCGCACTCGAATCCTACTGTTTACTGTTACTGTTACTATTGCTCATGTTCTACTTTTGCTGTTGCTACTACCAAACTGTTGCTATTGATAAACTTCTATGAGCAAGAACTAGTTCCAGGTGCAGCTGAATTGACCACTCAGTTGTTAAGGCTTGCAAGTGTTCTTTGGCTCCCCTTGTGTCGAATCAATAAATTGGGTTATACTACCCTCGATGACTGTTGCGATCCTCTATACTTGTGGGTCATCATGGATCTTTGATACGTCGGAAATGTATCTATAATTTTTGATGCTCCGTGCTTGTTTAGTCTCTACTTTGCTTTTTTTGTCTTCACTTCAAAGTATTTTTATATACTTTCTAGTACTAACCTATTAACAAGATGCCACAGTTCCAGTTGCCTGTTTTCTTCTGTTTTTGGTTGTAGAAAGGCAGAAAAACAATATTCTCAGAATTGGATGGGACAAAAGCCAAAGTCATCATTTTCCCAGACCAACACGGATCCAGGAAGCATATACGGAGTAGGGCACCAGGGTGTCCGCTCCCTCCCAGGCGCGGGCAAGCCCTGGTGGCGCCTACAGGGGGTGTGGGCCCCCTGTCCCCCCACCGACCTTGCCTCTTCGCCTATAAGAAGCCCCCGATGCAGAAAACCTAAATAATCCATCATACTTCCAAAAAAAATTCCACTATGCCGCCGCCACCGAAGGGGAGATTCGGGGGACAGAAAGTCTCTGTTTTGGCACCCTGCCGGGACGAGGAAGTGCCCCCGGAGCCATATCCATCGATCTCCACCACCATATCCATCACCGTTGCTGATTCCCATGATAAGGAGGGAGTAGTTCTTCCTAGAGGCTAAGGGCTCTACCAGTAGCTATGTGTTCATCTCTCTCTCTATGCATGATCTTGTTATGGTCATGAGCTTTGTAATCAAGTAGATCTACCTTGCTACTCAAGAGTTTCAATAGATCTTTGCTTTCCCCATGTGTGTAAAAGTGACAGCGTGCACGCCATGGTGGCACTTAGGCTAGAGTCTACATAAATACTAATTGTGCTTTAATAGATCTATGCTTTTCCCCACGTGTGTGAAAGTGACATCGTGCATACCGTGTGTGGCACTTTAGCTAGATTGAATATTTGTTACGAGTTATATTTGGAGTTGGATGTATTTATAAAATTGTGGTGTTTGTTGAAACCATCTAGCTCTCAAGGTGATAATGTGGGGTTATCTAGATTGAGAAAGGCGGACTTTGAGGAGTGCTGTTATAGCCCTACCATGAATTAGAGTGTCCAACCGGAGAGTAGTTAAGAGTAGTATCATGAAGAGAGGATATTTATATGAGAGAGTGTTCACTAGTGAAAGTATGATCCCTAGGTCTTGTTTCTAAATATTGAAACACCGTTTGCTACTAGATCTGTTGCATGTTTGCTTGCTTTTAGTCTTTTCCTCCATGCCATAGGCTATTTTCTGGAATCGTTATCGCTTGTATTTCACTATCTCTTCGCCGAACTAGTGCACCTATACACCTGAGAAGTGTATTGGGTGTGTTGGAGACACAAAAGACTTCTTGTATCTTGATTGCAGGGTTGCTTGAGAGGGGATACCTTTGACCACTTCCTCCCTGAGTTCGATAAACCTTGGGTAATCCACTTAAGGGAAACTTGCTGCTGTTCTACAAACCTCTGCACTTAGAGGCCCAACAACTGTCTACAAGAATAGAAGTGCGTAGACATCAATCTTCATGGTTGGTTGTCATTCTTGATATTTTCTAAGCTTGTCACTTTAAGAAATAATCAGTTTAGCTGATTAACGCTAAACTTGAATAACATTTATAGTTGGCCCCTTCTTCTTTTAAGTTAAACTTAACTAGATCTAGAGGGTATTATAGCTTGCCTACTGTTGCTTAAGATTGGGTGGATCATAGCATGGAAAAATTGATTACCTTGTCCTACAGATACCTCTCTCTATTTCAAGTGTATAGAAGCAACTGATCCATGTCCTAAATGTTGCCTAGATTTGGTAATGCCCTCTAGTTCTAAGTTGTGGAATTTAGGAGTACTCCTTAAATTCCCTAACTAAGTTTAATAAATTAAATTGCCTCACCTATGGTGGGGCAAACATTTTAACATTAACAAAATGTTTCTTTACTTTTGTTGTTTACTTTGTAGGAATGAATATAAGGAGAAGAAAAGAAGCTTAGTTAGGTTTTTATTTGATTATTCATGTTGTAATCTTCTTTTATTGCACTTGTAGTTTGAATTATTTAATAATTGTTGTAAATCTTTCTTTTTAGTGTAAATACTTGTAAAATTCCATTCTTATTATTGTTGTATCACTCATATACTTTTAATATTAAATTCCATTTTCTTGTTACATATCTCATTATCTGAGATTTGTTAAAACAATAAGACCATTACTTGTGATATATCTCATTAACCGTGTATATTTTGCTACCATTCTGGTATTTCTATGCATATTACTGTGTATACTGTCTATATTTTGGTGTATATACGGTGTATACTCCTGTTAGTAATACCACCGGCGAACAGATGTACTACCCCGGCGAGTGGATGTTTGCCTGTGGAAGGGAGCACTACCCCCGATGAATAAGCCTACTCGTTGGCGATAACAAATATTACCCCCGGCAAATTCGTGCACGCGCCGGTGATGTGGCATTACTGTCGGCGAGATGGTCGCCGGCGAGCCCGAACTCGCCGGCGGTAGGCCTTTTTGGTGCGCCGGCGATGAGGTTTTCCCTACTGGTGGCAGCCGCCACTCCATGCGCCAATGCCCGAGGGAAAGCCACCGCCACTACAAGACCCGAGCGTCGGCCTAGCCACCACACGGAGATGACCTCCACCATCGAATCTCATGCCTAGGGGACAGCCTCCGCCACCACACGACCGGGGGCACCACCCTGGCCGCCGCGTGTAGCCGAACCACCAGCGCCGTCCCCAGCCGCCACCAGTAAGCTGCCGTTGCGATCTGCTCTCCCCGGCCCCTTCGGCGCAGGGCCTGCCGCCACCGCGGCCAGCGCCAGCAGCGGAGGGGAAGACTGCCGTGGATGGCTCTGGCGGCGCTAGGGTTAGCGCCCCTATGTCGCCCGTGGGGGACGACACGGGAGCGAGGGGGCCTACATCAGAGGGGCTCTTTTTTTTTGACTAAACCCAAAACGTGATGCAATTGTGGATGGAGGGAGCACTGTTGGGTGACCAAGCTTGACTGACTAAAATGGCCAAATATGTTGTTCTCGCTAAAAACAAAATTTAAGCAAACATCCTTGTAGCTGAACTAAAAATCAATACAGCAAGACTTTCACTGGCCGCAGCTATAAACTCTAAAAAAAAGTTCAACCAAACCCGGCTAACCCATTTGAGATGATAGGTCGTCTACACCTTTTCATTTGCATTCGTATGTTACAAAATCTCTTTTTTTCGTCTGCACTCTGATGGCACGAGACGAGACACGTTTAGTCAACGATCTAAATGGATGCGTCCTAGTAGGTGATCTAAATGGAGCAGTAGTATTTTATGTTTCAGCTGATTGAGATCTTCTTTTAAGTCCGAATCGTTTCAGGATACGCCTTTGAGACATGGCGAAACTGAACTCAAGAGGGAAAGAGTCCTTTGCGTGTGCATATATGCGAAGGTAAGTTCGTGACATGATCATCAGGTGGCCAATTATGTCGTGGTAGTAGTTGTAGTGTTGCACCGGCACCAGCTTACCCGCCCAGCCCACCTGCTCGATCTTATCCTGGCCCCTGTCGAATGTGGTCGCTCGGTGCACGACACAACGTGGTATGCGTGTCAGCTTGTAGCGGACGAGACATTTTTACTTTTTCTTTCCCTTTTGATGTGAGAGGAACTATTCCTTCCTTTTGTGGATTTGCACCAACTGTCTAATATCCCATCCTGAAGTTTGTGTGCCAGTACAATCCGACTCGGATTCAGAAGCTAAGCGTCACGCAGAAGTCCAAGTCACGGCACGAGAGAAGGGCAATTAATGGCCTTTTGCAGCGGGACAGGACGATCCGGATGGCTTCCGCGAGACCGTCAATTCCGACGAGGTGCTGCACGAGCGACAAGCCCCTTTCACACGGCTGGCGGCGATCGGCACGTCGACACCGTGGTTTGTCCACGCCGCCCCCACAAACGCCGTCGTCGAGAACTTTATGCACTTAATAATTGGGTTTATCTTGACAGTTAACCCCGGTAATTTTGACATAAACAAAGACGTAGGAGTATTATCCACCACTAACAAAGCATATCCCTAGCAATCGGCAAGAATCTTATGCAGGCTTATGAAATCTGTCAAGCTACAGTATCCAGCAATCCATGTCCAACTTGCGAGAGATGCAAAATGGTTAGAACGTCAGCAGGGTCAGAGTGGTCGGATGGTCGCGTCGCCACCGAACATGCTGCTTTGCGCCGTAATTCTCGGGGCTGTACATAACAGTGCAGAGTCAACTTACCCTGTGGAACCTGGTGCCACCTAGTGCTTTTTTATTTCCTTTTCTTGTTTACCCTTTGGTAGTCTTCTGTTATTTTCACTCGTCACTCTCGCGTTACCATGACGCAAATCCATCTTTTTACCATAAAAAAACGTCGAGCGATACAACACCGTTATGCCAATAATAGCTTTGAACCAGCAAAATATAATGTGGCTTTGGCCTGACAAAATTGCGCACAAATTAGACGTTATTGTGTCATCCCGAAAATTTTGTTCATATTTTCTTAGATAACGAAATTTTGGTTTTCTATTTTATAGTTCTAAAAACATAAATATATCAATAACGGTAAAAATGGGCACTAATTAATTTGCAAAAACTGAGCCATTTTTTATCAGTGGTTTAAGAGCTTGGTCATAGTTTGTTGGATTCGAGCAAAACTTGGTTAATTTTTTAAACTTCTATTTTTTTCAAGCACTATCACTAATTGATCTTGGAAGAGTTGAGACCTTTTTCACTACTCCCTTCGTTTAGAAATATAAAATGTTTTAGGTTTGTAAATGAGATGTATCTAGACACCTTTTAGTGTCTAGATTCATTTGAACCTATACACTAAAATATGTCTAGATACATCTTCTTCGCAAACCTAAAACATCTTATATTTCCAAACGGAGGGAGTACTTGTTTAGCAATTCCACACTTCTTATTAAATTTGTTTAAATGTTTAAACCTCTATAAAAATCTTTAATTCACGACTTTTTGGAATGACATAGTGGGCATGCAACTAGACACGTACTCACTGCCTCGTATATCTTTGCTTTCCTATTAAGCAGGGCCTTTGCTCCCTTCCTCCTAAAACTTACTCTTTTATCCCAATCGTTATAATTGTTCCGAATCAAACTAATTTGTGATTCGGACTTTTTGCGCAGCATGTTGCAAGAAAAGTTGATGCTTTGTGAAAAAAAATCATAATGATGTTATATATTGATCTAAATTCTATAAAATATAGGCCAACTTCTGACGAGTGGAGCGAGACCCGTCGCCGGAGGCTTGGGCCGAGTGAAACGAGATTGAAGTTGGCCCACTCCGTGCCCAACAGGGACGTCTGTAGGGGGTGCGGGATACGGATCGTTGAAGACCTAGGTTTTCACCGCTATATAAACCTCTTCAAAGCTGCCGACTGGAAGAGTTGCATCTGTGAAATCCCCGGCGTTTGTAAACACTCCCGATATAGTGAAGCTTCGCTGGCTGACGCTCGTAGTTTTATTTCTCTCTCTGTTGGAGAGTTTTTTTACGTTAAATCTGTGCCCCCTTACTGTGATTTTCTTTTCGTTCTTCGTTATCTTCTTGTCGCAATTATAACAAATGAGTATAGTTTGTGCAACATGTTTAGCAGTAGTTTGTGGTTTTTATGAAACTTCCTCGGAGTAAAGAGTCGATGATGGTTGTAAACCAAGCAAGTTGTGAAATTTGTACGGAAGGTTGGGAGGAAAAACTGATATACATATCACCACACCGTGGGCTTCCTGAAAAGACAAGATTTCCGAAAGATCGAGGTCGAAAATGTTCCCATTACCCAGGTTGATCTCGCTCGTTTCTCAAGAACCTTTCGAAAAGTACTACTAGTAGCAAAGCTGCGCTGCCTTTTCAATTTTTACTCCTATATATGATGTCAACTCCACTCTTTAGTTCCTTTTGTGGACAAGCTGTCTTTCACGGAACACATCGACCTGTTGCGCTTTTCACCTGTCCCACGGTTCTGCTGGGCAAAAGAAGCACACGCTAATAATACCCGCAATACGTGCTCCCGTAATTGGGCATCATCAGGAATAGGAAGCGTCAAAAAGAAAAAGGAGAAAAAAGCCCCATCCGCTGGGTGGCTCGTCATGAGCATTGAGAGTGGCATCACGTCAGTGTCGGCTGCATCTGAAGAACGGGACGCACTGCCCCTGCCCACGTCCGGATTTGTTTCCTGCCTGCTATCCCGTTTGGAAAATAAAGTTTGCTGCCAATGATGGTTCTTTACTCCCTTTCTCTTCTGCTCGGATCTAGCAAAGATTGCTCCACGAAAAGTTAATAACATTGCACGTACAAGAACATGTCCATGAGTACCGTGACGTGCAAACACAACCAACAACTTGCAAAATGAGATCCCGCGGTCCAAAACCTCGTTACAGCATCTCTAGCGGATCCTCGACAATGTCATGGCCCTGATAGTAAACGGATGCATGAAACATAGGCTCCTGGTCTTTACATGCAGCTTGGTGCCTAAACACTCGCCGCTGGAGCACAGCCTCAAGTCGGGTGCATGTACGGCCAGGCGGACCGAGGAGCTTGAGGCAGGCCTTGGTGCATGGATTTGATCCGCTGGAATTGGCTGATTGCGTCAACGAGAGTGATTTTGGTGGCTAAAAAATACATGTAATTGGAAAAACAAAATTTGCTAAAACTAGGAAACGAATATATTGGGATTGGAAGAAAACTATCTATGAGATGTGATGCCCCCGACAGAGATCATGAAGATCAATCTCGCTGGGGACGGCGCAGTGGAAGCTATGGTGGCTAAACCCTAGCCAAGTAACGAGATGCTCTCATACCATAAATACTGCGAAAAATATAGATCGTATTGATATTGATCGATTACATTAAGAGCCCTTGGTTTGTTTACATAGTACTAAAAGAATTGGGAGCAAGAAGACTAATAAAGATAGAATTGGATTAAATATTTAAACTACCAAATATGCCTAACCGTAATATACTCTAACAGGAGGAGTGGAAATTCCGCGTCGACACCTCGATATAGCTGGGTTGGATTGTTGTTTTTCCTGGTCTCTTGATACCTAGTAGTCAGTTGGTGGGACAAACATTTCAGATCGCCATTTGCCACCCAACCGCCACCGATCTCTCTCTCCCCATCTCCTATCTCGCCTCGTCGCGCCACCCAAGTGCTTGCATGGATGCAACAGGCCAGACGCAAGTTCAATATGGGGTCACACAGCCCCCTGATGACCCACAAGTATAGGGGATCATAACAGTCTTCGAGGGTAGTATAACCCAATTTATTGATTCGACACAAGGGGAGCCAAAGAATACTTATAAGCCTTAACAACTGAGTTGTCAATTCAGTTGCACCTGAAAATAATCTTGCTCACAGTAGTTTATCAGTAGTAACAGTTTTATCTATCTACTAATTTATACACAGTTAGGTTCGTCGTCCAGGATTTTGGTTCCGATTTTTCACTAGACGGTTTTGCCCCTTGCTTTTGGAGAATATTACGTAGTATGCCACCGCGAAGTGTAGAACAGAAGTCAACCGTCGCTCACGATCCCTCCGCCCCGTCCCCCTTCCTCCGTCTTCCTGCCCCGTCCTCCCGATCCATCTGCCCCCGTCTTCCTGCCCCGTCGGCCGGCGTCTAGCCACCAATGCTCCGGCGAGCCAGGGGGTCGCCTTGCTTGGCGGCGGCATCGGTTGAGGAATAGGCTGCAGGTGACGATGGAGAGCTCGCGCGCACGGTCACACAGAATGGCGGTGCACTAGGACGAGGATGCCAGAGCTTGGCGGCGGCAGGTGCTGCAGGTGGCTTGACGACAGCCGAAGGCGGTACAGTGCAGGAAAAGGCGCGAGACGGAGAACGGAGGCAGAGGATGGGTTGGTGTGGCGCTGCCAGCCGGCGGCCACAAGGGTAGAAGCTCGAGGAGGGGCAGGCAGGCGGCGCCCATTCTCAGAGCTTCTCACGACGAGCTTGGTCTCTCCTCCCCATCTTCTGTGAGACGATTCAAAATATTAGGAGCTGATCCACTGGGCTCCGGCCAGATCTTCACCCTCCACATCAAATCCGCTCTCAATTTGAGACAGCAAGACAGCATAGAGGCACCGGGCACTCCAGGCCACCAGGATAGGGACCACTGTTCTTGAAGGATGGGTCGTGCGGCTCAATTCTGGCCTAAATTCGTTGTGTTGCGTGGCGCAACGACCGTGCCGCTCGACGGAGCTTCCAACCCGTGCCTATTAAGCGGATGTGCGGCCTTGTAAGTCACCACACTCACAGCTCGCGCCCCAGCCCACTGCCACGACGTCCTCACGTCGAGGCGGCGTCCAGGGATGCGCCCGTGTCTGCGCGTCTTCAGTCAACTTCGCCAGTGACATAGGTCGACCTTGGCGCCGTCAGCCTGAAAGCATCCGTGATGAGAAGACGCTGCTTTCTTGTGGGGTGTATTGGTGTATGCACATATGCCTGATTGCAGGCCAAATTTTAGTGTCGATTCCTCTTGTTTTGTTTATGTCTGCTCCTCTGAAGATGAGTTTGTTCAGAGATGTTGATGTGGACAATGTGCCGTCAAAAAAGAAGCTAATATGTTCCCTTTTTAGAAACCTCTCAATCAGATTATTGCCGGTTCCATATTCTTTTTGGGTAGTTTTTTTATGACCAATAAATTTGGGGATATATTATGTGGTTCTCTTCTATTTGGTTTCTAGACCCAAACTAAGATCTATTTGTGAAATTTCTTTTACCGATTTGAGCACGAGAGCGATCTTTCCTTCATCTTCCACTAGCCACTGGCGCCTCACTCCTGGAGTAAAAATATTAGGTCTAGGATTTCGAGCACTGAGGTTGGATGACATCAGCAGCGACACCACAAATAAAGCTTCATCGGCATTAAACTCATCTCGATTGTCCAGGAGACGAGGAGCCTGGATAATTCTTTACTCGCCAATAGACCGAAGCAACAACATTTTACAATGATAATTTCTATCTCTATATGAATAAAACATAAATATTATCTAACTATATATTGGCGAATTAGATAGAGATTAAAGCAAGATAGTCGTTCTAGGATCGGACGAATTTTAAGTTGGGAAACAAAGTGTCGCGCCTAAGAAGATCAACATGACATGGACCATGAAGAGTGTACCAGTAGATTGATTTCAAATGGTATCTAAAGGAGATACATAAACAAAGACAATGAGATTTATATGAGATAATAAAGACAACAATGTATTTTAGTGCTTATGTAAACCTTATGAATATTCAACGAAGATGGAGTGAAGTCATAGTTTAGATTAGTGTAGGAACGCCCAGGTCATCTCCATAATACGGGTAAAGTGAAATATTACTCACTACAAAATATTTTTGGATTATTGACTTTTCTAATTCCAAAGTATAGTTATGTATAATATGATGGTTTATGAAAGATTTTTTGTATATGGCCAACATTTTGTATACACATGAATTTTAATGTGTATTATTTTTACACGTGCTTCAAGAAAACTCGAACGACCGTAGCAACGCACGGGCATTCAGCTAGTAGTAGTAATAGCAGAGTGACAGCAGCAGTAAAACAAAGTCAATAGTACCAAACAGTAGGATTTGAGTGTGGTAGACATAGGGATGGATGAACTGCCGTTGCATTGACAAGACTATTCATGTAATTTCAAGATCTAGGACATTTGCAGATAAATAAGATAAAGCATCCAAGTACTAAACAATCATAGGCATGTGTTCTATATATAGAACTTGCACAGCATCTTTTGTCCTGTTAGCCCGTTGCAGCAGGGCCTCAAGGGAATCTACTGGAAATTAAGATACTCCTTTTAATAGAGTACCGGAGCAAAGCATTAACACTCCATGAATACATGTGATCCTCATATCATAGTCATTCCCTCTGGTTGTCCCAATTTCTATCACTTCGGGGCCTTTGGTTCCGGACAATGATATGTGTACACAACTTGCAGATAAGATCACAAACAATACTATCATCATAAATCAATAACATGTTCAGATCTAAGATCATGGTACTCGGGCCCTAATGACAAGCATTAAGCACAACAAGTTGCAACAAAGTCAAATAGCACTAATAAAGATATTAGGCACCATGCCCTAACAATCTTATTCGATTATATGATAGATCTCATCCAATCCCTATCATCCCCATAGCCTACACCGGGGGATTACTCACTCATGGATGGGGGAAACATGGATGATTGATGGAGAGGCATCGATGGTGATGATGGCGATGATTTCCTCGAAAACCCCGTCCCGGCAGTGTGCCAGAACGGCGTTTCTGATTTCGAATCGCGGTTTCTGGTGGTGGCGGCACAACGAAACTCCCCTCTGGAAATTATCGACCCCCCCGCTATTTTTAGGTCAAGAGGCTTTATGTAGGCGAAGAGGGAGGCCGAGGGGGTGCCTGAGCTGGCCACACCCCCTCCAGGCACGGCCTGGCCTGGCCCGCGCGGCCAGGGGGTGTGGGCCCCTCGTGGCCCTCCTCCGTCTCATCTTCTGGCTTTGTGAGTCTTCTGGTAAAATATGAGTTTTGCGATATTTTTCGGGATTTTTCTTGAAAGTTGATTTTCTGCACAAAAACGAGACACCAAAGCAATTATGCTAAAAAAAGTGTCAGTCCGTGTTAGTTGTATCCAAATCACACAAATTAGAAGAGAAACAGTAGCAAAAGTGTTTGGGAAAGTAGATACATTTTGGACGTATCACCCCTCCCTACGCTCCTTGAGCTCATGCGGATTCCAAAACTCCTCGAGCTCCCGAGTCTGCTGCCGGTGCAGCCATGGCCAAACGGAAGCGGCTGGGCAACCACATCCTGCAAGTACGTGTTTCTTGGTCTGTACCGATGGCGTCGGTGCCAGGATGCTTGATAGGCAGGACTTTTGGGTCCGACGAGAGGCAGTAATCCACACCGCAAGCATCCCTGAACAAGACCAAGAAGCCTTCTGGGCATGCCCGAAATGCACCTTCTTCGTCATTCGTCTCCTCCTTGGTCGAGGATATGTTCGAGAGGTATGAATTCTCCCCTTTCCCCCAAATCCCATCCGGATTGGTGAAATTTTTCTTAGTTCTTTTTATTTTTGATTATATAGCTCGCATTATGTTCAGTGCTCATAAGTGGATATGTTGGCATGAAATAAGGTTAACATTGGCATATTTCCACTTGATCACTTAGATGTCGGCTATGAGTATGAGGAGAACGAGAAATGGGAGGGTGATGATGAGGTGGGTGCATGGTAATGAGAATGGGGAGGCTGGTGATCAGGTAGAGGAGATTGCAGAGAAAGTTTTTGATGCTTTCAAACGGATTAAGTAAAAAAGAAATAATAAGTGCCAATTACACGAAGACAGAGGACTTTTCTTGGTGAAAGAACAGGAGCAAGTGTCACTCGATGCCTGGGTCGGCAATGGTCAAAACGGCAAGAAGTATTAATTGGAAAAGAATTTAGGAAAAGTTGTATAGGATCATTCCTACCCCATCCACCTGCACATTGAGATCATTTCAAGGCTGTTATGAGATCAAGGCTGCTTGTAGCCGCTGAGGTGCTTGCTTGGTGCAATTGAGAAATTCAGCTCCAAGTGGGAGCATGTAAGTTTGTTGTTCATGTTAATTCTATAGAATATGATATCTTGTGGTTGAGTCTAAATGCGTTGACAATTGCATTTTGTTACATGTAGGACTATGTTGATAAATGTTTAGGACATTGTTGGACATTGCTTGAGCATAGTGAGAAGTAGAAGTTGAGAGATCAAGATGCTCCACCGGAGAAAGGTGTATTTGTTACTTTGGATGACGAGGAAGATAGTGACAAGCCACCGGAGAGTGGAAGAAACATCGGCAAGCCCGATGGAAGGAAGATGGAGAAGGAAAGGGCAAAGAGCAAGGCCGAGTCTATAAGATTGAGAGATATAATTGGTGAGTTAGTCAAGTCCAAGCAAACTTGGATGAAAAAACACATGGAAACCAAGTTGGTCGTGGCCTCAAAGAAATATGAGGTCAAGGAGACCAAATGGCAAGCCATCCTCGAAGATGACAAAAGAAACTTGAGGTCAAGGAGATCAAGGCTAGGGCCGAGACGATGAAGGCCGGGGCCACAAAGGGAAAAGATGCACAACTCGTCGAGGACAACCATATCGTGATGGCTAATCCAACTGGGATTGATCCCTTGGCAAGAGAGTTTTTGAAGATGCAAAGAATGAAAACCATGCAACGAAAAAGGTGGGTTCTTGCTACAATGGATGATGGTCATGGTGACACTACGTTGGGTGGTGGTGATGGTTCTATGGCAAATGGTGGTTGCACCACGACTCAAGTTGATCATGACATTATGAATAGTGGTGATGAAGATGGTGTCGGAGATGATGTTGACAACAATGGTGTTGTTTGATCATCGGCTACATGTTGAGTGCATATTCTTTTGGACATGTTTGATTGATACTTATCTTTATGCTCATCTTTTATTAGATATGAGACGACTTTCATAAAAAATTGTACCAATTTGAGTTGAGCATATGAAATATATATCAATTTCCGGTGCCGCGGGGTCCTTGGGCCAGGACAAATCTACCAAACACTCGTCCTACATAAATTCGGGCCGAGTTTTCGAGGACAGGCTCCGCCCCAACTTGGATGGCAATGGATATGCGTTTTTTCATATCCCCCGATCCCACTTATTCGGGTTTAGTTTTATTCGGAATCTGCTGGAGATGCTATTAGGCTCTGATGGATAGGTCAATTTTGTCTGAATTGGCCAGAGGGAGCCACGTTGGACCATGTCAAGTACTCCCTCTAATCCATATTACTTGTCACTAAAATGGATATATTTAGACATGTTTTAGTGTTAGATATATCCATTTTAGCGATAAGTAATATGGATCGAAGTTAGTAGGTATTTTTTGTAAAAAACTTTGGTACTCCACAGAATCACTTGGTGGGTCTTTAGTTCCCTACGTTCATGCAAAAAATGACAAACTTTTGTGTTATTTTAGTATATACTCAGTTGATATTTTTTTTGGAAATAAGCGTAAAGATACCGATTACATCTAGCCTCTTCAAAAATATATTACCTATTGGCATTACGGATGTACATAGCCGGAAAAAAATTACAAAAAAAGAAAAGTTCCGCTAGAACGATCAAATCCTTAGCAACACGATATTAACACCACCAAAAACAACACAAGAAGTCCAACCCCTCTAAAAAGAGACATCTCCAAGAAGAAAACAGTGCTAAAATGCTATCGTTGCTCGATCAAAGATCCTAGGTTTTTTAGCCTTAAGAAAGTCTTTCGTCGTAAAACAATGCCTTTTACAAAAACATTGCCAGACACAACCAATGAAAGACATACGGTTTTCATCTTCTAAGGTATGACTGTGAACTTATCGTGAGCTAACGCCATCTCTAATAGATACTGCTACGAGTAGACCGACGGCGGTACACGAACTTATCGTAAAACAAGTTTGCATTTATCGTAAACTAATTTTACGGTTCCAAGTTTTGTGATATTTGCCTGAGATGATGCCTCCGATCCCGTGCCATCGTCCTCGACGAATCTCTTCTCCACTCTTCGCAGTCACCCCACATGTCATCCCCAACCTCTACCATCCTGGTGCGGTAGCTTCACCGATTTCCGTGGAGCGAATTCCTGTTGGAAATATAAGCAATAATCCATATGATTTAATCCGAATAATAAACTGATAAAACATGATCATACAAACGGTACTAAAACCAATTATGCAGATCAACAAAGTAGATGAACAGATTACATCTATAGGAGATAAACCTATCACATCTACAGCAAACGCTAGAACAGAGAACTCTAGCATAATCCGAAAAAGACAGTTGAGTATCACGTACAGAGTAGGCTGAATAGCAGCCACAGCGGTCGCAGCAGCGTCGCCCATGTTGAAGTTGTCGAAGAGATTGGTGACGTCCGGGAAGAAGTCGTCGTCAGGGAAATCGTCGTCGGAGGACGTCGTAGTTGCCAGTAGTCGCGCTGAGCGCTCCCCAAAAATCTGATCGCCCCTCACCCGTACAGGTTCATGAGAGACTGGGTTCCGGAGACCTACTGTCCCGATCTGCGGTGCATGCCGCAAGCCGGGATGAGGAAGACGAAAGCAGCGGCGCAAGGTTCTGGAGGTAGGCGCGTGTGTGGATTGATTCTGTACCGATTAGATTTAGTTCCGGACGCTTATATAGTGTAGGTTAGGAGGATCGTGGGCTCAGCCCACGTCCGAGTCAGTAACACCCACGTCCATAAAAACTGGAAATGGCTGTAATTAACGCGTCCGTTAATGACTCATAATCAGTTTTCCCAACCAGCAAAATAAAGCTCGGCCCAGCGAGATTCCCGCAACCCGCAACCCGCGGCGCGCGCGCGTCATGACGAGGCGAGACGTGGCGAGGCGGGCGGCGTCAGAGGAGGAGTGCGTGAGGGCTACTCTTCTTGTCACACCTTAGTGAGTGGTGCAACAGTCTACTATATAAGGTGGTCCAACTTCCCTTTAACTAGCAATGTGGGACTAAACTTTAGCACCACTACACAGCCATATGTTGCCATATAAAAGTGGGCCAAAGAGAATTTCAGAATTTGTCTAATGGACCAACAACACAAAACTCACCAAATTCCAACAATCCCCCACAAAGTCTCATTGGCACATCACAACACTTTTCTTCCAGAACATTGTGTTATATACCGGTGTATAGTGGAGACTGTTAAGTTGAACTTCCACGTTAAACTTTATGCTACACTAGCTAGCAACTTGAATAGTGAATTATGCCTTGAACTACAAGTTTTCTGCGCGCTAGTTTCACACAAAATCTAGACCGGTACAGGGCTACCGTCGGCTTCCCCGCGGTTTGGAGCTTATGCGTTATACTCCAGGGCCTTTCATGAGTTTATTAGAGAGCACCCAACTCTCACGAACTACGACGTTTGACAGTCAGACTCATATAGGTGTGTTCCTCAAGAGATGTTCTGCAGGACAACATCTCCGCTTATAAAAAGCCACTTGGAACACATTAAGATAAATATCAACCTGCCATGCAGATTAAGAGAGTATTGAATCTTTATGGAGATGTAAATATAATATGGGGATACTCTCCTCTCAGCTGACCAATAGCTTGTCTCCCATCTCTAATTCACGGGATCTCCGATCACATAGAGTGGGTTGCCACTGGGATCAACTCATAGCGTGGGTCTCAAACCCATCTCCCTCGATGCATTATATATCACATTACGTGATAGTCCCTTTGTGAAAGGATCTGCCAGGTTCTTAGATATTTGGATATAATCCAACGCAATAACTTCGGTGTGTCTCAGTTTCTTGACAGATTTCAATCTCCTCTTCACATGCCTTGATGACTTCATATTATTCTTAGAACTGTTTATTTGATGATCATAGTTTGATTATCAAAGTTCATTGGGATGACGGGTATTGGTTTTTCAACCACAGGTAAGTCCATCAAGAGGTCATGAAGCCACTCTGCTTCAACAGTGGCCGTGTCTAATGTTGTGAGTTCTGCTTCCATTGTTGACCTCGTTAAGATGGTCTGCTTGCAAGACTTTCAGGAAACAGCGCCACCACCAAGTGTAAATAAATAACCACTTGTGGCCTTAATCTCATCAGCATCAGATATCCAGTTTGAATCACTATAACCCTCAAGTACCCGTGAATACCTAGTACAGTGAATACCATAACTCGCAGTGCCTTTCAAATAGGGCAAATCTCTTTCAAGAGCATGCCAATGATCATCTCCAGGATTTGACATAAATCGACTCAGTTTGCTTACAACAAAGGAGATGTCAGGTCTAGTAGCGCTGGCTAAATACATGAGCGAGCCAATAATTTGAGAGTATATCAATTGATCTTTAGCCGTCCTTTGATTCTTTCGAAGTAGCACACTCGGATCATAAGGCGTTGGATAAGAGTTGCAGTCGCTATACCCGAAGCGACTCAATATCTTTTTCACATAGTGAGACTGAAGCAGTGTAATCCCACCATTGTCATCCTTTAGTAGCTTGATGTTTAATATTACATCAGCCACTCCCAAGTCCTTCATCTCAAAGCAGCGAGATAGGAACTCTTTGACCTCCTCGATAACAGCGAGGTTGGTCCCAAATTTCAATATGTCATCAACGTAGAGACACATAATAACTCCTCGCCCCCACCATGGCGATAGTACACATATTTGTCAGCTTCATTTACAATAAAGCCTAAAGCAGTCAAAGTTCTTTCAAACTTCTCATGCCACTGCTTAGGAGCTTGCTTAAGACCATACAAATATTTCACTAACTTACACACCTTTCCTTCTTGACCATCTACTACAAATCCGTCAGGCTGCTCCATATAAATTTCTTCATCTAGCTCTCCATTTAGAAAAGCTGTCTTAACGTCCATTTGATGAACGAGAAGACCATGTGAGGCAGCCAAGGAAAGTAGTACTCGAATAGTGGTCAATCTGGCTACAGGTGAGTAGGTATCGAAGAAGTCTTAACCTTCCTTTTGGGTATAACCCTTAGCCACAAGACGTGCCTTGTACTTTTCAATAGTACCATCAGGTCTAAGCTTTTTCTTGAACACCCACTTACATCCTACAGGTTTGCACCCATAAGGACGATCAGTGATTTCCCAAGTACCATTAGCTAAGATGGAGTCCATCTCGCTTCAGACAGCTTCCTTCTAGTAGTCAGCATCTTGAGATGCATAGGCTTCTGAAATAGAAGTGGGAGTATCATCCACAAGGTACACAATGAAATCATCACCAAATGACTTTGCAGTCCTTTGTCTCTTGCTCCTTTTGGGAGCTTCATTGTCATCCTAAATAGGATCATCAGAGTGTTCTATCGGCATAGTGGGTTCAGGAATTATAGAAAATTCCTGACTAGATGAACTAGTCATCTCCTGATTTGATGAGCTAGACATACCTTTCATAGGAAAGATGTCATCAAAGAAAGTCGCATCATTCGACTCCATAATTGTATCAACATGCATGTCGGATACCTCAGATTTTACTATCAAAAATCTATAGCCAATGCTATGAAAAGCATATCCCAGAAAAACACAATCCACGGTTTTTGGTCCAAGCTTTCGCTTCTTGGGTATTGGAATATTGACTTTCGCCAAACAACCCCAAGTTCGTAAGTAAGAGAGTTTAAGCCTTTTATTTTCCCATTCCTCAAATGGAGTCATGGTTTTTATCCTTTATAGGAACACAGTTTAGGACATGACACGCAGTCATTAGCGCCTCCCCCCACCATTCCTTGGAAAGACCCGATGTATCTAACATGGCGTTAACCAAATCAGTTAGAGTGCGGTTCTTTCTTTCAGCCACCCCATTTGACTGAGGTGAGTAGGGAGGCGTCCTCTCATGTATAATACCATGTTCCATACAGAATAAATCAAATTCGTTTGAAAAGTACTCTCCACCACGATCCGACCTTAGCCGCTTGATTTTAAGATCAAGTTGGTTTTCTGCCTCAGCTTTATAGATTTTGAAGTAGTTCAAAGTTTCATCTTTAGATTTCAGAAGATAAACATAGCAGTATCTAGTGGAGTCATCAATCAACGTCATAAAGTATCTTTTTCTACCTTTTGTCAACACACCATTCATCTCACAAAGATCTGAATGTATAAGTTCTAGCGGTGCTAAGTTTCTCGGTTCCGCATCCGTATGAGACTTGCGGGGTTGCTTTGCTTGCACACAAACTTGGCACTTAGAACCTTTGACAGTGGTAAATTTTAGAATTAAACTCATATTGGCTAGCCGCGTCATGCAACCAAAGTTAATATGACAGAGTCGTGAATGCCAAACATTGGACTCATTATCATTGCAAACATGATTAATAACTTTAGTACATGAGTCTGACAAAGACAAGCGGAACAGACCTCCGCACTCATAACCCTTTCCAACAAATTGTATATACTTAGAAATTACAACTTTATTGGACTCAAAAACCAACTTAAAGCCATCTCGATATAAAAGTGATCCGCTGACGAGATTCTTATTGATGGAGGAAACGTGCTGCACATTCTTCAGTTGTACGGTCTTCCCCGAAGTAAACTTCAGATTTACTGTACCAACACCAAGAACAGAAGCACGTGAGCCGTTTCCCATCAACACGGAAGAGGTCCTGGAGACCTGATAAGAGGAAAACATGGAAATATCAGAACATACATGTGTATTAGCACCTGTGTCTATCCACCAATCAGGAGAATGACATACTGAAAGGATAGTAGGTAAAATACCATACCCAGCATCCTTCATCTCAGTATCGCTAATAACAACATTCGCGGTCTTGCCGCTGTTCCCATGTTGACGCTTGTCAAAGCGATTAGGACAGTTAGGACCCCAATGATCAGGATCACCACAGACGTGGCAAGAGCCTTTCCTCTTATCATTTTTCTTCTTGAAGTTGGTTGAGTGCGTGGCCTTGTTCTTGCCATTGAACTTTCCCTTTCCTTCAGTTTTATTCTTATTCTTGAACTTGTGGGATTGGAAGTTTTTCCTCTGCACTAAATTGGCAGTAGAACCTCCCTCAAGTCCTCGAGCAGTTTTGTCCTTTGCTCTCACCTTCCCTTCCACATAAAGAGACCCAATGAGATCTGTAACGGAAAACTCTTATCTCTTATGTTTCAAAGAAGTAGCAAAGTTCCTCCACGAAGGAGGAAGCTTGGAAATAATGCCACCAGCCACAAATTTGTCCGGTAAGGAATACTTGAACTGCTCAAGTTCTTTGGCAAGTGATTGTATCTCATGAGCTTGCTCAACGACAGAGCGCTCATCAACCATCATGTAGTCATAGAATTTATCCATGACATACAGCTCAGTGCCAGCGTCCGAGACCCCAAACTTGGCCTCGAGTGCTTCACACGCGTCCTTGCCATTATCAAATGACATATAAGGGTCAACAATATTGTCCCCAAGAACACTGAACAAAGCCGCCATAAACATGATATCGGCTTTCTTAAAGTTCGCTTCCTGCTCAGCAGAAAGATCTCCTTCAGGCTTGCCAAGAGTGGCGCTATAGCAGTTTAGGTTTTCAAACCAGAAAACTGCTCTCTTGCGCCATCTCTTATAGTGCATGCCATCAAAAGGAGGCGGCCTAGTAGCCGCAGCTACACCAGTGGAATTCAGTTGCCTATAATCAAGTTTTTGAATTGTTGGAAATATAAGCAATAATCCATATGATTTAATCCGAATAATAAACTGATAAAACATGATCATACAAACGGTACTAAAACCAATTATGCAGATCAACAAAGTAGATGAACAGATTACATCTATAGGAGATAAACCTATCATATCTACAGCAAACGCTAGAACAGAGAACTCTAGCATAATCCAAAAAAGACAGTTGAGTATCACGTACATAGTAGGATGAATAGCAGCCATAGCGGTCGCAGCAGCGTCGCCAATGTTGAAGTTGTCGAAGAGATTGGTGACGTCCGGGAAGAAGTCGTCGCCAGGGAACTCGTCGTCGGAGGACGTCGTAGTTGCCAGTAGTCGCGTTGAGCGCTCCCCAAAAACCTGATCGCCCCTCACCCGTACAGGTTCACGAGAGACGGGGTTCCGGAGGCCTACTGTCCCGATCTGCGGTGCACGCCGCAAGCCGGGATGAGGAAGACGAAAGCGGCGGCGCAAGGTTCTGGAGGTAGACGCGTGTGTGGATTGATTCCGTGCCGATTAGGTTTAGCCCCGGACGCTTATATAGTGTAGGTTAGGAGGATCGTGGGCTCAGCCCACGTCCAAGTCGGTAATAGCCACGTCCATAAAAACTGAAAACGACTGTAATTAACGCGTCCGTTAATGACTCATAATCAGTTTCCCAACCAGCAAAATAAAGCTCGGCTCGGCGAGATTCCCGCAACCCGCAACTCGCGGTGCGCGCATCGTGACGAGGCGTGGCGAGGCGAGGCGAGACGGGCGGCGCCATAGGAGGAGTGCGCGAGGGCTACTCTTCTTGTCATACCTTAGTGAGTGGTGCAACACTCTACTATATAAGTTGGTCCAACTTCCCTTCAACTAGCAATATGGGACTAAACTTTAGCACCACTACACAGCCATATGCTATCATATACAAGTGGGCTAAAGAGAATTTTAGAATTTGTTTAATAGACCAACAACTCAAAACTCACCAAATTCCAACAATTCCGGCGAGAAAGGGAGGATTTGGCTGCCCGCTAAAGTCGAAAAAGGGGGGAATTTGCACTCCACGGTGGCCTCGATTCGGACATTGTCTGGCTGGGCACGAGCTAGGTTGAAGAACCCGAAACCGACCTGAGTTGGGAAAACTGGGAGTCGGAAGAGCAGGAACTGTCCGTCCTCTCTTTTTTTTACAGGAACCGTCTGTCCTCCTTTTCCCGTAATAAAAAGAGAAGGGGGCGGCGACCAGCGGAATAGCGCACCGCCCGTATCCTCTCCCGAGAGAATCGACTTCGCCCTCGCCAGCGACGGCGCTACCTTCGTGGGCGTCGGCAGTTTGAGGCGCACCGTCTCGTACGACACGAGGTCCGGCGCCTCGTCGGTGGGGCCGGAGCTGCAGCACTTCAAGACCGGCGGCACCTACGTCGTCCCGCTGGGGGGCAGGCTGTACGTGCTCAACCGCCGTCTCACCAGATCCGACGAAGGAAAGCCCTGCGGGGAGGACCTCCTTCCCGCCGACGGCGCCTGGCGCGATCTCCTGGAACCCCCGCCCGACTTCCGCTACCCGAACCAGTTCCAGATCAAGTGCCAGCTCACGGCCTACTTCACCGCGGGCGCGCGCATCTGGGTCTTGGCGGAGGAGAGGGACACCTATTCTTTCCCCGGCGGTCGTCCGGTACAGCTGGGAGGACACGTACCCGTTGTGGGTCCATGAGAATGGCAACCTTTGCGGCGTCATGCCAGAAGGCAGCCTGGACTATCTTGGGGACCGCAATTTCTGTATTGCTTGGACTGTGTTGATGGACACCGTCGACGGCCACTGGAAGTATTTCATCCACTTGATGGTCTACACTCTCCGGCAAAAAGCAGCTGCGGATCGTCAAGCGCAAGGTTTGCTGCTATAAAATGCCAAGCCATGGCCTGATGGCTTATGTTTTGGACCGAGCTACCTTCATACCGGTCTCCGCATTGTAAATTTTAGCGGGCACTGGAGCGCATGCAAGTCCTATACGTCCTCGCGCATGTATCATGGCTAAAAATAGAAAGTAAGTTTATTGCTAAACATAAAAGACAAAATAGATGATGTCATCCGATTGAATACGAAATCTGAAAATTCAAAATGGTTTGTATGCCGAACCGTTTATCGGATTTATGAAACGTTTTTATCGTTGGACTAGTCGCGGCTAGATCTTTAAAAGTAGATCCCATGTTGATATGTTTCGACAACTTTTTTTGACTCAAAAGTTATCCATCCATAACACATAAGTTATCAAGGGGGTACTATGTAAGTTATCCACCATGTAACATATTAGTCATCCATCCTACAAACGGATCGTGTGTTTGAGTTATTTTATGCGTGAAAAACATAAATGTGAACTCCTACCATTTAGAAACCGTTTCACTAAGTCAATGACGAGTAGTCTAGGATACCGTGTTAAAACTAATTAAGTCTATCGTACATTTAAATAACAAAAATGGAGATAAGGACTTAGAAAATATAATGGTCACAAAGAAAAACTAAAGTTATCATAAAAAATTATGTAAAGTTATCCACAGTTGTAAACAAAAGTTATCCATAATATTATACAATAATTATTCACTAGTAGCATGGAAGTTACCTATGCTTCAGCATATAACGTATCCACCCAATAACATATAAGCAATCAACCACTATAAAAATTTAGTTAAAGATAGAACACAAAAGTTATTCTAGCGGCTCGGCTTTATTGACGTCGTCACGAGAGGCGTACGAGCGACTCAACCTCGAAAGACTATGACATCAAACATCAAGCATAAAGAAATTAAATCTAAGTTTTTTATACCATATGATAAATGGGGTTTATGCTTCACCCACCACCACTCTAAGTTGTAGTAAATAAACATAACACACAATTAGTAGTTTAACGGCTCGGCTTCATCGCCTCTACTGCGGCGTACGGTTCACAAAGTCCCAAATGGTGTTAGAGTACCAAGCATTCATCGCTCGTCAATGCTAACGCATCGACGATGATGAAATCTCAGTACCCTAACACCTAGACTATCATGTCCCAATTAAACTAGCTCATAGCTCACATTTAATTAAGTGAACTAAAATATAAGGGGCAACCGAGGTTTCATAAGGCAAAAAAATACAAAAGTTATCACAAGAGAATTGCGAGAACAGCTCGACTCAACCCCATTTATATTATGGATAACTTATATGTTATAGGGTGGATAACATATATACTATGATATGGATAACTCACGTGTTAGGAGTGGATAACTTTTTGGTTAGATTTTTTTTCATCGAAACATATCAACATGGGATCTAGTTTCGAAGATCTCGTCGCGACTAGCCCAACGGTGAAAACGGATCCTAAATCGGATAAATGGTTTGATCTATAAAATATTTTGAATTTTCAATCTGATCATTAGCTGGCTTTGATTTGTTTTATCGTTTAGTGCCATGCATATGGCTCTGCACTACATGTATGTGTGCTGGATTTGTAATTTCTCAGACCGGTCGTTAAGTAGTTAATTAGATTTGCCGTATGTTTTTTAGCCATGCAGAGACATGTTTTCATTGGCTTGCAACGACCGCTCGAGTTGGCCGCATGAAACATGAATAAGGGTCATTTATTTTTTTTAACAGAGAAAAAGATATATACAATCTCCTTTATTAAGATTATTCAACAAAAGACGGACAAACAAGATTAAAAAAATCCGCCTTCACACAACACCTACTAACCCGACAATGGATAAAGATCCTGTCAAATGGGTCTTATGCACTGAACAACGAAATCCCTCCACTAGCTAGGAACCAGGAACATCGCAAACCTCGAGATGCCCTCTAGGTGAAGCGAGTGCGCTCATCCGGTCGGTATAATAGACGCTTAGCAAGTATGTCATGTACACACTACAGAAGCCGTCGTACCGCTGAGCAATCCTCAAGGTTAAGATCCGCATAAACTTCGCCGGTCCTGCCAATGACACCACCCCGACGCCAGAAAGCGCCCCCGCCTTGTGCAAGTCCATCATGGCATGTGTGACACCGAGAAACCGTTGCACCATGCCACTGAGACTCGCCGTCGTCGACAAGATAGAGCAAACCGATCCGCCTTAGAGCCCCTCCAGCTAGCATCAACTCAAAAAAGGATGCCCACATGAGGGAGAACAATGTCGGACGCCTCCATCATACGATCTGGCGGAACCGGTTCTAGGGTTTCCACTGGAGTTTCCCGGACTAGGAGACGAGAATCGACTGCAATAAAGATGCTCCTAAACGATACCTCCATAGAGGGTATCATGCTTAGAGGGCAACAATCACCTGATCCGAGGATCTAGGGTTCCCCTGGAGGCTGCGCTTTGCGCAAAGCCGACACCCGTCCCACAAAGCCTAGCGCTACCATGGCCTCCGCCACCAGCAAAGACATGGGCGACGAGGCTGAGGAAGACAACCAACCTTGCTAAGAAGATTTGTCGCCGCCACCGAATCCAGGGCCGCTGCCTTGGGTACCAACCACCGCCGCAGAACGGTGGAGAGTTGTCGTCCTCCACGCAGTAGTTACCCCACGCGCCGCTCCACGCGAGTAGGTTGCCTCACGGGGATGCTCGTCTAACACCACGCCCACATGCGATGCATACAAGGGAGGAAGAATCTCCACCACCGACAGGGACGACTAGGCTTTACCTGGTCACGCCCCATGACGGCGGCAAGGTGGAGGCTGTTCGGTGGGGATCTGTGCCCCTCCCCCCACCCCCTCCGCGCGGCGGTGGCTGGGAGGTGGAGGCAACGAGACGATCGCTCCAACATGGGTCAATCCTAAACGCGACAGTACCAACATGCAAGCTTTCGTGCATGTTTACGCGTCTATTCACTGTTTTGCAATTTGCTGCCAAGTTTTATTATGTTTTAGAAATATGTGTGTCCAATTTATACCAAATGATATTTCAAAAACAAAATTGTATCAAATAAGATAGTCGGAAATGGTGCACACTATTTAGCTTGTGAATGCTAGAATCACATTTCTCGGGTCATTCCTGGCTTGCTCTCGAGTGGCACTGAGTAAAGCATACCTTTCTCACTAGGTTTTTTATCATTTCTGCCACTATGAACAATCCAAAACTTAGTTTTGTCATTTGACTGATTGAAACTAAGAACTCTTAGTTTGCCACCATTCTATTACAACACTACTCAGTTTTGCCATTCCATCAGTTTCTACCGTTAGCCTATAATCATTTTTTCCATTCCGCCATCTTTTCACCATACAGACACAACTATTATTAAGAACGTGAATGCTGAATGAAGGTCCTGGTCTGAAACTATACTTGTCAAATGGGTTACATGATTATATCAATATTTTTTAGGTGAATGTAAAACGCAAATCTAGATCCAAAAGATATCGATGTAAACCGTATTAGGGATTAAGTAATTATATGCATATTACAGAGGTATCTATTACGTGCTTATTGCTTAATTACACAAGTCTAGGTCCGAGAAGTTCTTGACACATAATCATGTCAAAGAGGGTATGTCAAACTTAAATCGTGAGTTTTGTGATTAATGAATTTTTGTTAGATCTAGCTGCAAATTTTGGAGTGGAATATCAAACTTATTTTAATAAATTGGATTAACGTGATGCCTATATTTTATATCTCGTATATTGCTTTAAGTATGTAATAGATACATAATACGCAGATTTGTGGCAAATATCACTGGTAGTAGCTTGCAAGAGTAACTGGCCTTGAAACCCTGTAGATTTAGTATGAATGCAACAAATGTGGCGACGGCCAGTTACTGTTACTACTCTTGCAAGCTACAGACTAGTAAATAACAGATCTACCGGTAGAGATATGACAAAATGGCAAAACTGATTATCGCCTAACGGTGAAAATATGATAGAATGGCAAAACTGAGGAGTGTTGTAATGGAGAAGTGACAATGCTAGAATTTTAATCAGTCAAATAGCAAAATTAAGTTTTAGGTTGGTCATAGTGGCAGAAATGATAAGAATCCTTCTCACTATTTGAAGGCTCCGGTGAAACATGAGGAAGAGGAACGACTGCATGTTCAATGAATTCTTAGCGAAGCCGAGCTGTGTAAACTAGGAAGAAGCAAATTATGTCTTAATTCGGTGTTTAATTTCTACAATATTTTTCATTTATTCAGTTCGAGACCATTATTAAGGTTGTACATTCAATCATTAAAGTTACTATTCTAAATGGTTAAGGCATTTTACAACGGGTGTCTCTTAGCGCAGCATTCTAGCCAAAATACTGATATGGCATGCCAATTAAGAAATAGAGAGATATTGACATCATTTCCATTCTCGGTCTCATACATCCTTTTTCATAGTAGCTTGTCTTCTTTTATGGGAATAATTCATAAAAATTTCATGAACTAGGGAACACTGCACCTTAAGCTCAATACAATGATTTGCGCAAAGTTTTTGCGGGTTATCGTCTTATCGAAGAAATGACACGCGCCATGCAATGTCTTGGCAGATTATCGTGTGCTGGTTTACGGCTGTGCCGGTCGGAGGCAAAACTACCTACTCCATTTAAAGTGTGGACGACCAATGGACGGTCGTGAACACCGCATCGATGGAACTTTCAACTGGTCCAGTTGTCTAAACCTGCCAAAAGAAAATTATGAAAGTCTTCCTCCCGTCCATCCACTCGTCCGCCGAATTCCATCACAGCTTAGGCTGGTTACAGTGGAAGTAGCTTCATTAATAACTAAAAGTTCAAGTTAACATTTTTGTTTATGTGGTAATGATTTAATAAAGAGAGATGTATTGGGTAACTAGCTATGTTACCGTAACATCACACGTACCAAGACAAAGTGTGTCTATAACTTAATTAATGTGGCATTGCATATTATCACACCTAAGTTATTTTCTACTATGAAGATAGTAACTTAGACTAGTAACATATGCATGTTACTACTCTAAGTTACTCCCCACTGTGACCAGCTTTATAGGCAACGGCTCACCACACATCGTCTAGGCACAGTGCCTACATTGGAAAGCCATCTTCTTCCTGTTCGTGGATCATTTAGACACCCATTCTAATGTGTCCATTCTTTTACTTCACCAAATATTTTCTTGTGTCTTGTATTGTATATGTTCCTGCATCTTATCTTAAACAAGTGGAGTTCATGATGTTGCACTATTAGCTACTCGCTATAGTTTTCCTCCGAGGGAGAACCCCGCTGTCAAAACTAGCAGTATTAACCAAAAAGTGCGGAAACCCTAGTTATTTGTAGAACCAACTAACGAGCGGACCATGTAGTATACTTTGGGCGTGGCTGGTTGCTCGGGCCGGAATTTTACGTCTTTCCTCGGGTCACGATAAGCTATTTATTTGTTGCCTGTATTTTTGTTTTCCCATTAGGAGAGCCCATATGACCATTTTGTTTGGTTTTCCAGATTAAGCTCGGTTGGTGCAAAGTTGCACGTTTGGGAGCCCGCATCCGACCCGATGTGGTTACCTCGCATGGCAAAATGGTGAGCTTACCAACTAGTCATGATGGTTTAGGATCTTACATGATCGATCACATGAATTAGAACAACTGGTAGTAGACAATCCACATGATGAGACCGATGATGATGTATTTGATCATCCCTTATAGGTGGAAACTGCTCATGTGGATAAACTTGTTGATGAACTGATGACAGTGGAGTGAAAGTGATGTTCATATCTTGTGTCGACTGTGCCTTTTATGGACGATCTGCTAAGAACTCAGAGTAGGCTTTTTGTGCCTATTTTAGAGTCTTAAACCCCTTATGGAGGTTGTGCTGATAACTCGTCACTTGTTGGCTGCACTCCTCTTATGTGTTGTAGATTCCGGGCTTCTTGCTGTAGTACACCATATACCAGTTGTATTCTATGAGATATAACACATATGTAACATAAGGATCACAACTAAAGTAGGCAGATCAAGTTCACAAACACAAGGCAATAAACATAAACTAGTTAAGCATGCATAATCATATGGGCAAAAGCATCAGCAGTTCTAACCTATCAAGTTAGTGTGATCCTACCGATCACCACCAATATTTATGTGTCATCCTACCACCACATCAAAAGGGTGCAATCCTACCACCGCATAAGTTCTTCATCATGTGAGGGGTTAGTATATACCACCTCACATTAAACAGGCATAAGTTTTCATCAGGTCCCTAGCTACTTCAAAATATACAACTTTTCCTTCATCATGCATGCACTACCGCCACCATCTCCATTATCAGGGAGAAAGCACTACACGTAGTAGTGCTTGGCCAGGAAGGTCCTAAGCCAGAGATCCTTGTGGTCCTTCGCAATATGAACAAAGTCGTTTCCCATAGCCCTATTGTCGAAGAGGTGGCTGAGCGCCACCATCAAAGCCTTAGGGTTGTACCCTTTGGCGGCCATGACGGTGTCGTACAGAGCTGGGTGCACATCAGGAGGGGAAGCAGTGGTGATGGTGGTCACCACCACTTTCACGGCCTCGGTCATGCATGTGATGGCGACGACGTCCTCCTCTCCCAGCGGCGACCTCTTCCTCTTCTTGCAAGGATCAAAGCCACCAACAACGTAGGCGTTTATGCTGCCGCATTAACCAATGCCTGTAGCAGGAGAACCTGTAGTGGCATCGGTCTCGACCTCGTCATCAAGTACCACTGTCTCTAACTCCTGGATCTGCATGTATTCAGGGATTGGTTCGCCAAGAGGCTCACTGGAGCCCATTGCAAACCTGTCAGTGGCAAGGCTGAAGGAGAAGATGGCCTCCATCTGCCTATAGTTGGCAATAGGCTTGTTCAGATACTCGGCATCCTTAGGGTGATTCTGAGACAGAGAATTGCAGGGAGGTTAGCGAGGTTACACAAGGGAATCGTAGGGATGTTACTGAAATTAGTTAATACCGAGATGTGTCCCCTGTAGTAGGCGTCCTCCAAGATGATGGTGCAGGTCTCCTCGTCCTAGCTAGCTCTGCTAAGGTCTCTAAGCTCGGATACATGGATCTACCTGGTCCTCCACTTACGCAGGTGGTTGTACACCTGCTGTAAGGATACCTCGATGCCACAAAACTCAAACACCTTGCGGATAACAGTGTTGAGGTGCACCTCTTTGAACCCCTTCTCCGTCCTGACGCCGCTCTTGATGATCTCACATATGCTGAGAGGAACGATTCCCACTTTATGGTGTCATTCACCCCCTTGCACTGGCCTGTGTTGTGGGCTTTGTTAGCCCTGATGGATTTCTTCTTGGCCAAGATCTTGGCACCTTGCTCTA
This sequence comes from Avena sativa, assembly GCA_916181665.1. NCBI lineage: Eukaryota > Viridiplantae > Streptophyta > Magnoliopsida > Poales > Poaceae > Avena > Avena sativa. The sequence continues at coordinate 363,295,928 of OV702297.1, read as the reverse complement.
CAATCTGCTCCACCATGTACCCGGTCATCGGAGGCGCAAACAAGATCTCTGTGCGCTGAGGATAGGTGAGCCTCAGAGGCGGGAGCTGGGATTGGGTCTCGGCGACAAAGGTCTCTTGATAATCGATGAGGGCCTGGATGAACTCATCAGCGGTCATGTCCTACAGATCTCACGATCGCACATATCAAGACCTAGACTAGACATGAACACAAGCTTAAGCATGCAATGAGTCCAGAAAAACAGCAATCTATGACTATAACTAGCAGTTCATTGGGCATACTAACATAGATCTACCACAAACTATAATCAGATCTAGGAGGTGCTAACAGATCGAAGCTACTACACAGGGGTTTGTTGGAACTCACCGGCATCGGAGGAGCGGGAGAAGAACGCCTACACCAGCCGATCTAAAACCACCACCACCGCTATCGCCGCTTACCTGTTGGCCGATGAAAAACCTCGCCGGCTTGAGAGCTCGAAGAATGGGGAAAATGGTGGCGATGGACGTTGGTGTGGCAGGTACTGATATATACCGCTGTGCTTCAGCGGGTGGTGACAAAATTTCTCCTGTCAACTTTTGCGAAAAACCCACGGCTCGCGCCATCGCCGAGCTCGCACGGGCGGCACAACTTTTTCCCCGCTTTTCCACGAGCGCGGTCTGTCCCGTAGAAATGCCCAAAATCGGCGTTCTCAGCGGGCCAATTTTTGGCCTGTTTTTAAAACCCGTGCCATGCAGTAAACTCATGCGGGCCAAATAATAAAACGGGCTTATTTCTTCTCACGGATGCAAGAAACAAAAATCCAGCCTACCAAACACGAGTTGGGCCGCTTTAAAACTTGTTCCATACAGTAAATTCATACGGTTCGAATAACAAAACAAGTTTATTTCTTCTGGCTGGAATTCCTGACTACCAAAACGCCCTTAAAGATCACATGAAAGTAACCGTATGCAGTACACCCACGTAGGTAGGGAGCAATACGAATCCTAGGCCACGCAATCCACCGGCAAAATAGTTAAATGCCATCAATGTTTCTACAAGAACCATATCAGCATAGCTCATAGCCTGATAGTGTACGAAAACGACTTGGACCGATGAGAAACTTGCCACGACGGAGTGTTGCATAGTTTAGCTGCTGACGAGCTACACCTGCCCACCTACCCGCGGAGAAGCTACGGCCTGATTAGCTTTGCTGTTGGCCTTGGCCGCGACATCGCATTTCGCATCCACGATCGAGTACATACCATACCATTGCTCGCTTCATACTCCCTTCGTCCGCAAATAAGTGTACTTCTAGCTTTGTCATAAGTCAAATTTTAATACGTTTGACTAATTTTTTAGGACAACGTACCAACATTTATGACAATAAATTGATATCATATAATATATCAATTTTATGTAATATATCTTTTTGTATTTTTTTATAAAGTTAGTCAAATTTAGTTATCTTTGACTTAGACAAAAGCTAGATGTACACTTATTTGCGGACGGAGGAAGTACGGCTCTGCGAATGGTGCCACTGTACGTCGCGGAGGTTCATCGTTGCCCTTTGTCGATGTGATGGTGAATATAGATTGTATAGTACTGTATTACAAATGGACTAAAGTGCATAAAACACATCACTACCTGTGTGCAAGTATTTGAATTCAGATACAAATGGAACGGTAAAGGTTTCGAATACAAACTCGGGCTATTTGAGAAGGGATGGCACTAGCATTACAGTTGACAAACTTGCTTGCAAGTACTGTATTAAGTATGTCTAAATAGATTGGATTAATATTCTAGGTGGTTAATTTCAGGTAAGCCTTTCTCTCCGGTGGTAGTAAATTGATGTAAGCAACAAAATTAGAGATATGGACCATAGGATCCTCGCAGGTTAAGGGATTATTTGGACCGTATGTTATTTCATACGATTTGGACTCTATGAACCACGTGATCAAAAGATATGTGGACAAAACTTATAAGGTTTGTGGGTGTAAGAATGAGAACTATAAAATATAAGAAACCGCAGGAATAGTCATTAGATGAAACACATAAATTGCCACCATCCTGGCCATTAAAATCCACTCAATATGATTTAGCTAGAACCATTCCTCTAATTCAAAGACAGTCCATAAAAACAAACCAAAGGGTTTTCCAAAAAATCCGATCGTATAAAATTTCTTACGGTCTAAAAAGACCAAAAATATGAGTATGCTAAAAATTTTCTCTCCATGAAGACCCTTTGGATGATAAGACCATGGTCACCAAATTCCTAGAATATTTCTTCATATACCCTATACTTCATAGGAAGCTCACAAATTTGGAGTGGAGATCTGGTGCACATGGCCACTAGTGATCTGGTGCACATAGGCGGGTATGTTTTGAGTTACCGTGTTTTTTTTTTCTTGCCGTGTACTGCCACTGCCAGTCCAGCAGGAGCATTCAACTGGTATGCATGGGCCTATGACACGATGCAGCAGCAGGAACGTTGCACGGAAAATGATGCGGCAGGGTCAAGCTGGGCATGATGGCTGTGCCCCAGAGCCGTCTGACAGGCACTAGTAGCAGCATCCTCTTCCGTGTACTAGTAGTATTTGTAGCCTGAGTGGACAGACAGGTCGTGTCGATCGGCCGGTTCTTGACCGCTCCCTACCCGGTCCATGCGGCGCGCGCACGCACGCGCACCCCGTCGTCCGCTCCAGGTTTCGCCTCACACCTCTCTCTCCCCGCCGTGCGATTGACGCGCCCGGCATCGCTCCGATGCCCCGGTGCACATGCATGCAGGCGGAGCCGACGTACGCGCACGGGACGTGTGGCACGTCACGTCACGTCGGCGCGCCGGTGGGTGGCCAGCGGCGCCGAAATGCCCTGCCGTCCTTTCGCCTCGTAGACTGCGAAGAAGCCGTGACACGATCGTCGCGTCACCTCCTCTTTATTCCTCTCGCCAGGCAGCTAGCAGGTGGCGACGTCATCCGCTTAATGACTCGCGCAGTGCACTCGACGGCGTAGTCACGCACACACCACACGGCTACAGCTGTGGAGTACGGGCTTGCGCGGGCGGCCGGACGCCGGCCGGGGCAGACCGGCCGGTCTGCCGCGTCCACGTTTCAGTTTAATCTGCGTCCGTCCGGCCGGCTGGCCGTTAATCCAGTCGATGCAGCGCGAAGCAGGGGCATTTGCTCGGTGCAGCAGCGTCTCCCTCCTCCCTGTTTGTCCCCCTGCGTGCGCTGGGTCGTACGTACGCTCGACGATCGCACGGGGGCTGCGCAGGTGGGCGGCGCGCAGCAGCAGCAGCCACTGCTGACCATGACGCGACGCGCGCGGACGTACGTGGAGTGGAGGCTCCTTAATTTAGCCAGCCGGCAGCAGCGCGTAAATACGATCCGTGGGCCGGACGCGGATACGGCTCCCTCCTGGAATAGTAGCTCCCCATCGCCCGTCACCCGTCACCGACCGTGATAGATTTTCGGCGCCGTTCACGATCTATCTAATCCATCTTATCTATCTACAGAATCAGCCGCGCATTTGGACTGGATCGATCGATGCTAATTAATCCAGAGGAGAGAGCTTGCACGGAAGCGGCAACACACACACGCGGCTAAACCCGTCCCGTGGAGCATTTAAATCTCATCACGAGGCAGGGCAGACAGATTTTCCGGTGGAGATCGAGGGGAAGGCTACAATTGGAATGAATCTGGGCCGTGTCAGGGAAACTCATCATCGGCACCACGTAAAAGCAGCGAAACCCGACAAACAAAGGGCTGAACCTGATGAACCCTTCTGGCGCCCACACCCTGCTAGATAGATCTCTAGCGTGACTGGGCCCAACGGCCCAGCACGCCCCCTAACTGCGCCCTGATCGGGGGCGCCCATCCTTATCTAGGACGGTGGGCCCCTGTCGTCAGCGCTATATAAAGTGGTGGGGAGCCGGCAGCACGATCTACGAGGTTAGCCGTGCCCTAGCCGCCCCACCTACAAGCCAATCCGATCTAGGCTAAGCGCTGCGCCGACGGGAAGCTCCACCGCCGCCACACTCACCCCCTACCACCCATGGCCAACGACGGAGGTTCTAGCTCCGGCACCAGCTCGGGGATTCCCTCTGGCTCGTATTTGTCGAGCCAGGGAGCAGGTAGAGTCCATCTCGGTTCCTTCTCTCTCTCTCTCTGTTCTTGATCTGTAAAGGTAATGCATAGTGCTACTGTTAGATCTAGACTAGATTCTTGGTAAAGGTGGTGTTGACATTGGTATCAGAGCCAGGTTTTAGTTGCTAGATTTTACAGTGCTTTTGTAGAAAGTAAGAGTTCAAAAGAAAAGAAATAGATCCAAAGACATCTAGAAGAAGAACACACCCTTCGGGGCAAAGCAAAACCCTAGATCTAAAACCCCAAAAGATCCCCAAAGAAAAGGCAATCAAAAAAAAAGGGGTCCACTCCGGCCATCGCCGGAAAGTTTCCGCCCCACACCTCGGCCACTTGACGACGGTGCACCCACCCTCGGATGGATGCACGCATCGGCAAGGAGCAAGGTGGGGGGCGCCGCAGTTTTTTACTATGGACCAAGTAACAAAAAAGGGGAGCAAAAGGCTCCACCGCCGCCCCTCTTGACGGTGGTGCGCCCACCCTCGGGTGGACGCACCGCCGGCAAGGAGGGCGGGGGGGCCATGACTCGCCGGAGCAGAGCAGAGGGAGGAGCGCGCCGTGGCGGCCGCCTCGCCTCGCCCGACTCGCGGGCTCACCGCCACAGAGAGGGAGAGGGAGGGGCGAAAGGCGCCGCCTCGCCTCGGCCCTCACGAAGGGCTCGCGTCGCCGGTGCAGGACAGGGCAGAGGGAGGGGCGCGCTGATGCGGCCACCTCACCTCTGCCGACCCGCTCGCACGTGGGGCAAGCCTCCGCCACCGCGCGGGCTCGAGAGAGGGAGGGGCCCGCTGGGCGGCGCCGCCTCGCCTCGGGCCGAGCCGCGAGAGAGAGTGGGGTAGGAGGGGCGCAGCCGCCTCATCTAGGAGGGGCGCAGCCACCTCGGCATGCTCCCCACTCGCCGCCGCGGTGCGCACACGGACCCGACGCGCCGCCGCCGGCGCACCCGACGCGGGGCTGCCGCGGTTGAGCACGGCGCCGCCGCAGAGAGATGGCACGGGACGGACGCGGTGTCCACGCGGGGCAGCCGCGCGAGGCACGCGGCGCCGCCGCGGTGGGCACACGCGGGGCACGCGGGGGCGGGTCACAGGGGGAAGTGGAGTTAGGGTTTGTGGGAGGGCGGCGGTCTGGGGGCTTTTATACAGCCGAAACGCGCGCTGCGCCGTCCGATCTAGGGCGACCGAAATGGACGGCCGAGATCGTGCGGGGCGGGTGGCCGCGGGCGGTGGAGGGCCGAGCGGGCCAGGCCGGCCAAATGGGCCGCTGGCGAGCAGGGCGAGCGGGCGCTGGCTGCCTGGCGCGCGCGCAGGCGACGGTTAGCGCCGCGGGCGTGGGCAGGCCGGCTGGGCCGCTGCTTGCTGCCCAGGGTTTGGGCCCAGTAGGGCTCTCAGGACAGTTTTTTGTTTCTTTTTTTTTACAGAGTTGTTTTTTAATATTTTTTCTTAGTTTTTAAGCAAATTTTTGCATAGTTTTCTCTAGTCTTATTACTTTTAAGTATATTGTGACTAGAGAACGTTACAAAGGCAGAATTTTTCTGCAAAGTATGAGTTTTTATGAAAGTCATTAATGAAAGTTTCCGCTGCAAATAGTGTTTTTATATTGAAATGTATGGTTTAAAATTGCACCAAATGCAATAAAAGTTGTTTAAATTTTGATATAAAGATGTGATAAAGTGATTAAAGTGATTATGCCTCATGCTATTAATTGACCAACGTTATTAATAAACATGACCATAATCTTTTCCATTGAGTATTAAAGGTGCATTTAAGTTTATTTCTGTCCAACGGTGATGTAATTTTAAATAGCACGAAACGATTGCATGCTTAATTTATACCAACGTTGAATTAACGCATATAGTTGTTTTACTTGGTGATCTCACATCTTTTGTGATTTTCAGAAGGTCTCAACCTCATGGCATGTTTGAAGGACATCCCGCTCCTAAGGGGGGACAACTACTCCGAATGGAGGAAGAAAGTTGACTTGGCGTTCGTATGCGCCGAAGTGGATTGGGTGGTTGACACCAAGCAACCAGTCAAGCCTGCTGACCCGGTCAGGGGGGCCGCTGAGGAAAGTGCTGACTTTGAGAAAAGGAAAAGGGACCATGCTCCATTGGAGCTGGCCTACTCTATTGATAACCAGAAATGGGTGAACGCCAACAAGAAGACTCTGGCCTTCGTAAAGAACACAATTGAGAACGCAATAGTGGGCTCAATTGGAGAGTGTGCTACCGTGGGTGAGTATCTCGCCAAGATAAAGAGCCAGTTTACTGGCTCTTCAAAGATGTATGCGACCCAGCTGTTAAAGCAGCTGGTTACTGAAAAGTATACGGGAGGACCCCGCGGAATAAGAGAGCACATCTTGAGGATGTCAAACATGGCAGCGAAACTCAAGCCCATGGATGAGGACCTCGAGCTAAAGCCAGCACTCTTGGTGCACCTTGTGATGGCCTCACTTTCACAGCCTTTTGAAAACTTTGTAATAAACTATAATATGTCCCCTGAAAAGTGGGACATAGAAAAGACCATTGGGATGTGCTCCCAGGAAGAGGAAAGGATGAAAGCCCTTCACGGCGGTTCTCTGAACTTCGTGAAGGACAACAGGAAGAGAGGCTTCACAGGTGGCAACCATGGTGGCTCACCCTCCAAGCCCCATGGCAAGGGTCCAATGCAGCACCAGTACCAGCATCACCAGTCCACCCCTGGGGAGAAGGATCAGTGCCATCACTGTAAAAAGCCGGGCCACTACAAGAAAGACTGCCCGATTTGGCTAAAGTACATCATGGCCAAAAATGGTAAAGATATTGTTTCTTTTGTTAATGAATCTCTGTATGAAAAGTTTACTAGATCCACTTGGTGGATTAATTCTGGAGCAACTCTTCACGTTGCCAACTCTTTACAGGGGTTCCATTCGACAAGGACCACGCCAAGAAGAGAAAGACACATTGAAGTGGCGAATGGAATAGAAGCAGAAGTGGAGGCCATTGGTGACGTCCCTCTGGAGCTGGCTGATGGCTCTTTGCTTTTGCTCAAAGATGTGCTTTTCGTTCCTTCATTACATAGGAATTTAATAAGTGTTTCCTGTTTGGACAAAGATTCTTACGAATGTTATTTTGGAAATGGCAAGTGTGCCATTTGGTTGAAAGACAAATGTGTGGGTGTTGCTACATTATTTGATAAGTTATATTTGTTATCCCTGCATGAGAAAGTTTTTTCTATGTGTGATGTGAATGGAAAAGTTTCCTTGTCGAACAAAGAACAAAAGAAAAGAAAGCGAACTCTTGACTCATCGAAACTATGGCACTGCAGACTAGGCCATATTTCGAGGGGAAGAATAGAAAACCTCGTTAAAAATGACATTCTTCCTCCGTTAGAGTTCTCCGACATAGAACAATGCATAGATTGCATTAAAAGAAAGTATGTCAAACAAATTAAAAAGGGTGCAAACCGAAGCATAGCTACACTAGAAATAATCCACACGGATATTTGTGGACCGTTTCCGGTGAAAAGTGTGGATGGCTATGATTCATTCATAACATTCACGGATGACCACTCTCGGTATGGTTATATTTATCCAATTAAAGAAAGATCGGAAGCATTGGATAAATTTAAAATTTCCAAAGCTGAAGTAGAAAATCAGCACGATAAAAGAATCAAAATAGTCCGGTCCGATCGTGGGGGGGAGTACTACGGTCGGCATACTCCATATGGACAAGTACCAGGACCCTTTGCAAGGTTCCTGCAAGAAAACGGAATAGTCGCTCAGTATTCTATGCCGGGCGAACCTCAGCAAAACGGAGTAGCTGAAAGGCGCAACCGTACCCTTATGGATATGGTGCGCAGCATGATGAGCTATTCCACCCTCCCATTGGGATTGTGGATGGAGGCGCTTAAAACCGCCATTCATATTCTCAACAGAGTACCAAGTAAGTCAGTGCCCAAAACACCGTATGAATTGTGGACAGGCAGAGTCCCCTCTCTGCACCACTTGAGGGTCTGGGGGAGCCCAGCTGAGGCAAAAGTTTTCAATCCAAACATCGCAAAGTTAGACCCCAAAACAGTATCTTGCCATTTTATTGGCTACCCAGATAAGTCCAAAGGCTATCGTTTCTACTGTCCCGACAGATACACAAAGTTTATAGAAACGAGACATGCAGTCTTCTTGGAGGACGAACTGATGAGGGGGAGCACGGTAGCTAGGAAAATTGATCTTGAGGAGAAGAGGGTGCATGCACCTCATCCGATGACTCAGGAACCATTTTTCTCGCTACCTGTTGTGCCACCATCTACAAACCACGAGGTTGTGGTGCCGGCACCTGTTGTGACTCCACACGTGACAACAATGGGCGAAAGTTCGGAACCTGTCCATCAGGAGCCACCTGAACCCACTGTTGAGCACGAAAGGGAGCCAGAACAGCCACCTACTATAAATGTGCCTGAACCAGAGGCAAGAAATGAGCAAGAGTCTGATGAACTCAGACGGTCTAAACGAGAAAGAAGACCAGCCATTTCCAAAGAAATCTACAAAGTTTACAATGTTTTTCATATGGAGGGCGATCCTACCTCATATGAAGAAGCCATGAGTAGCCCTCACTCAGCCAAGTGGGTGGAGGCAATGGAAGATGAAATGAAATCGATGAGTTCCAACAATGTTTGGAACTTAGAGGAAATTCCCAAAGGAGCCAAAACAGTAGGATGCAAGTGGGTCTACAAAACAAAATATGACTCCAATGGGAATGTAGAAAAGTACAAAGCTAGACTTGTGGCAAAAGACTTTACGCAAAGAGAAGGCGTAGATTACAATGAGACTTTTTCTCCGGTCTCATGTAAGGACTCCTTCAGAATCATCATGGCACTAGTTGCATATTTTGATTTAGAGTTACATCAAATGGATGTCAAGACGGCATTTCTAAATGGAGATTTAGAAAAAAATGTTTACATGAAACAACCCAAGGGTTTTTTCATGAAGGGGAAGGAACATATGGGATGCCGCCTAAAGAAATCCATTTATGGGTTAAAGCAAGCCTCTAGACAGTGGTATTTAAAGTTTAATAATACCATTAAAGGATTTGGATTCAAAGAAAATGTTGAGGACAATTGCATTTATGCAAAATTCAAAAGTGGGAAATATATTTTCCTAATTCTATATGTGGATGATATTCTGCTTGCTAGCAGTGATGTTAGTCTACTACTAGAAACAAAGAAGTTCTTGTCATCAAACTTTGACATGAAAGATCTTGGTGAATCATCTTATGTTTTGGACATAGAAATTCACCGAGACAGAAAGAATGGAGTGTTAGGACTGTCGCAGAAAGCGTATTGTGAAAAGATTTTAAAGAAATACAATATGCATGCGAGTAATTCAACACCTGCTCCCATAGTCAAGGGCGATAGTTTTGGGAAATCCCAATGTCCAAAGAATCAATATGAGATCGATCAAATGAAGTCAGTACCATATGCTTCGGCTGTTGGAAGCTTACAGTATGCACAAGTGTGCACTCGCCCTGACTTAGCATTTATCACCGGGGTACTCGGTAGATATCAAGAGAATCCAGGCATAGAGCACTGGAAGATGGTAAAGAAAGCTTTGCGTTATGTGCAAGGCACAAAAGGCCTCATGCTAACATATAGACGATCTGATTCCCTAGAGATAAAAGGGTATTCAGATGCAGATTTTGCGGGAGATAAAGACGACCGAAAGTCCACGACAGGGTATGTCTTTACTCTCGCAGGAGGTGCTATTTCATGGAGAAGCGCCAAACAGTCGATAGTTGCATCATCTACGATGTATGCAGAATTCATAGCATGTTATGAGGCCATGGGACAGACGTTATGGTTAAAGAAATTTTTGCCCGACTTGAAAGTGGTTGACTGCATCAGCAGGCCACTAAAGGTGTACTGTGACAACGAGCCCGCAGTATTCTATGCTCACAACAACAAGTCGAGTAATGCTTCAAAGTCTATAGATATAAAGTATTATGTTGTGAAGGACAAAGTCCAGGATCAAACTATAAGTCTCGAGCATATAAGGACAAAGGATATGCTTGCGGATCCGCTAACGAAAGGCTTACCACCCAATGTGTTCAAGGAACACATAGCCGGCATGGGTTTAACGGCAAGCCTATGATTCCTGGATTATAGAGGCCCAAAAGTAACAGAATTTGTTTCAGAACACGAAGGTATATAGTAGCTGTCTGATTCTATCGGCAATTGAGCTGAGACGATGAAACATGCTCTATGTGTCATTCTGTGATGAAATAAGTAAAGGACAAGGTTAAAAGTAAAGTCGAGATCTAGGGGGAGAATGTTAGATAGATCTCTAACGTGACTGGGCCCAACGGCCCAGCACGCCCCCTAACTGCGCCCTGATCGGGGGCGCCCATCCTTATCTAGGACGGTGGGCCCCTGTCGTCAGCGCTATATAAAGTGGTGGGGAGCCGGCAGCACGATCTACGAGGTTAGCCGTGCCCTAGCCGCCCCACCTACAAGCCAATCCGATCTAGGCTAAGCGTTGCGCCGACGGGAAGCTCCACCGCCGCCACACTCACCCCCTACCACCCATGGCCAACGACGGAGGTTCTAGCTCCGGCACCAGCTCGGGGATTCCCTCTGGCTCGTGTTTGTCGAGCCAGGGAGCAGGTAGAGTCCATCTCGGTTCCTTCTTTCTCTGTTCTTGATCTGTAAAGGTAATGCATAGTGCTACTGTTAGATCTAGACTAGATCCTTGGTAAAGGTGGTGTTGACACACCGCTGACCCTGACCTGACCCTGACCCTGAACTACCCCCGCTCGCTGCCACGGCAAAACGAGCGAGCGTGGAGTAAATAAATAAATGGCCCTGCCGGTGCCAGCATGCATTTACTCGGCACGGAAAACTAGGAGCGCCTGATCGGCCAAAGCCATGAAAGGAGCATTGCCAGAGACGGGGAGCAGCAGCAGTAGTGCCTGGCTGCCGCTGTAGCGAGAGGCGCCGTGCCTGGCGGCCAGACCCCTTTCGGCCTCTGAAAAGCCCCTTAACTTTTGGGTACGTTATGTTTGGCTCGAGTCCAGGATCAGGCAGGCGAGGACCCCCCCCCCCCCCCCCCCCCCCCCCTCTCCCTGGCCCTGTGTGCAAGAAGAGATCATCATCATGATCATAGCCCAGCGAGAGCGAGAGCGCGGCAACATGGGGTGAGAGGACGGGGAGCGGGGCGCATCATTGCATTGGCAGTGGAACAGGGTTATTCCCTGCTGCCATGGCCGAACATGATTCCAGCCAGCCAACCCGATCGAGGGCTCACATGTTGCTACAACTCCTCCTACTACTCCTAATCTACTACGGTGGGGAGCTGAACCAGGGATGTGCGGAAACAGATTGTCGTTAAGATCTCTGGGAGATACGCTTATTCAGTGATCGCTGCTCACTCCTGCGTCGTCAAATAACCTTGACTCCCTAGTCCCTAGCTAGCTGGGAGAGGAGATGCCACAAGATTCATGGTTGTGTGTTCTATACTAATAAAACTAGATTACTGGCACTTTGCATCTGACTTTCGGTTAGACCCTGTAATCATCCACCGGCCTGGGGCTATGATTAGATGGTAATCACTGTTGCCACAGTGACCAATGTCTGGGCTAATCATCTCTAGGGTTATTGCTTCATCTCAAAAGCTGCATCCTCTAATAACCTCTATGATAGATCTTCTTTCTGCAAGCAGCTTGTCATGTCATGTCACGATGAGAAATTCCCTGTCTGCATATTTGTATTAGAGCAACTCTCCATCGGTCGCTGTAAATTTCGTTACCGAAAACGCGTACGGAGCACGCACGATAGTGGTTTAGTGTGCCGCGCAGGAATCTTCTTCGCGGAGGCGCTATTCCGCGCTAGGTAAATTTGTAGCTCCAACTCTTCAACATGCGCGCTAAAATGGTGCGCATGAAAACATGATATTGCAACAAAGAAAAAGCGAAAATATGTTATACATAAATATAAAAAAATTACATAGTTCGTGGTGCAAGAAAAAAACAAGAAAATACTACTAGATTACGGACAATTACTAGAAACTACTCCCTCTGTTTCAAATTACTCCGCGCGCACGCTTACCTAGGTGGCCTAGTATTCTCTCATTTTTCATCAAAAAATTCTTAGAATTTTTGGTATACGTAGTACATATTTCATACTATCTATTTCAAAAATTCGAGGATTTTTTTGAATGAAAAATAAGGGAGTACTAGTTCACCTACATAAGCGCGCCGGCGGAGTAATTTGAAACAGAGGGAGTACTACTAATCTAGTCCCAAGAGGAGACAGAGATGCAGTCATTGTCGGAGGAGACCGGTGTCGTGTTAGACACCGGCGTCGACGACAACGCGTCCATCCAACGGAGATCGTTCTCGTCGATGGTCACCGGCCCGGCAATCTGCGCGTCGATGAAAGCGCGCCTCTCCGCCTTGTCCACCCGGCGCGTGAGGCGGTTCTGGTGCTTCGCCGCCCGCTCGACCGCCTTGGCCGCAATCCGCTCGGCGTAGTGTGCGCGCTGCGTTGCGACATCCTCGGGGAAACGCCTCTTCCACTCCTGGCGCAGGCGCTCGTCACGCTCGAAGATGAGCAGGCGGCGCTCCTCCTCCGTGACGAGGTGAGGCAGCGGCGCGAGCGCCTCGGCCTGCTCGCGCATCCACATGTCGTGGAAGTTCATGGAGGAGTGCGGGCGCCCGAGCTGCCACGCGACAGCGTCGTAGGCGTGCGCGGCCTCATGCGCCCGAGGTGCCGAGGATGATGCGGTCTTCGCCGGACCGGATCTCGGCGTAGAAGTTCCCCCGTCGGGAGCGCGCGTATGCCGCGGTATCCGGAGCTTCCGCGGAGTGGCGGCGGTGGCGCGGGCGCGTCAGCGGCGAAGCCGTGGGAAGAGGATAGCGGCGGGAAGAGAAGGAAGTTCTTGCGCACGCTGAAGTGAGCATGCGGTTGGTTCACGCGCGGGCACGACTCTTAACGAGCACGCGGTGAGCGGTGCTTCAAAAGATGCGCGGGGGCGAGCACGCGGCAAAGTCTTTCCCGTGCGCGGGAAGATACAGCCGCTGCTAGAGCGCGCGACACGGGCTCTCGCGCGTGAGAATGACGGTTTTTCGCGCGCGCGACTTTACAACGACTGCTGGAGTTGCTCTTAGAATCCGATGTCTATCTTCATCATTTGGTTATCTCAAATATCGTTGGTTCAAACACAGCCACGACTTCCCGGCAAAACCTCATGACGCTCTCAGCACATGTGCTCTCCTGTGTAGATAGTCCTCTTGTGTATCTGGAGGAGATCTATACGAGACAACCGTGCATATATGAATCGATGAGAAAACCCAGAGTCTGGCGTAGTCTTTCTTGACATGAAGTAGCCATCGTACTCTCGGACGCTGAACACGGTCTTCATGAAGAACTCCTTGTTCACCCTAAGTCACCGACTGAAGTCTTTCGGCGCATTGTCGCGTTGTCAGCGAAGTAGTCCGTGTCAAGCAAAAAAGCGCCCGCCAGCTGATGTCGGTCCTTGTTCGTCGCCTCTCCCATCCTCAAACCACCACGGCGAGGGGTGGCAATGAGGTGATGTCAGATCCGGAGAAGAGAGCCCAAGATTAGCATTTGTTGTTCGCGGTCAGCAGCAACATCAGTCTTCTCTTTCATCAAGATCTCCATCAGCATCTCGTCTTCGACATCCTTTAAGGCAAAACGCCGAACACCTTGATGGCGAGGCGAGCAAACGGCGCTGACAACCGCATTGTTGTCGATAAGGAGGACACAACAGAGGCCTGGCATGGCGACGTTAGTCCGTGCGGTCGAATGAGCGATGGTGGCGGCGGAACTCGACGCCACAAGTGCTGCAGAAGGTGTTGTCGAAGGAGTTGTCCATACTATAGTGAATATGGAAAGTAGGTGGGTGGGAGGCAAGCACAAGGAGGCATCAACATCGTCGGCGATGGCGATGCAGGGGAGGGATGTGAAATGGCTAGAGCTGGAAGGGGTGGGGAATGGATGTGTCTAGCTAGTAGATGGGGGCCGCAGTGAAAACCGACGTGGCATGGAGGGCAAGCGCTTCCAATGCAGCCCTTGCGGCTACAACCCATTGTGGATGTGCCGGCTATTCTACCGGGCCCATGATGTGCTGACAGGGTTTGGGACCCGCCGGTGTGAGCCTGTTTTTATCCAGGACCCAGGTCTATTGGGGGCGCTCGGACCGCCGTCGTGAGATCCCTGCGAGATCGCTTATCAATGATCGTTGCTCAGTCCTCCGCGTCAAATCAGCTTAATACCCTAGCTAGGAGAGAGAGAAAAGGTTTCATGGATATGGGTTATGTAATAAAACTAGATTATTGGCACTTCGCATCTGACTTTCGGTTAGACCCTGTAATTATCCACCGGCCTAGCTAGGGCTATGATTAGATGGTAATCACTGTGATCACAGTAACCAATGTGTAAGCTAATCATCTATAGGGTTATTATTTCATCTCAAAAGTTGCATCCTCTAACCTCTATGATAGATCATGTTTCTGCAACGCTTGTCATGTCATGATAAGATAATTCTAGATTATACTTTTGGCGTTTTCGTCAGGCAATAATTTACACATGTACTTAGGAACATGAAAACTTGATGCACTCCGATCCTACCCTATTATAGCATCGAGCAACTCTAACACATACCGAACTTTGGAGCCCTTAAAAATGAACTGAACCACATGTTTTCAGTTCACAAATGCGTCGGCCAAAACAGGGCACCGAACTTTTTAAAATTCAGACAATGCTGCCTTAGCGACAAAATTCAGAGAGGAACACGAACAAGAACACAATTAGATCGTACTTCCTCCGTTTCAAAATATAAGATGTTTTAGGTTTGTAAAGAAAATGTATCTAGACTTATTTTAGTGTGTAGATTCACTCCAAATTCGAGTGAACCTACATAGTAAAAGTAGTCTAGATACATTTGCTTCACAAAGCTAAAACATCTTATATTTTGAAACGGAGGGAGTACATTGGACCATCACAAAAGATGCCGCTAACCCTGACCCTATCATAACCAAAATGTGGCAGCTGGAAAATCCTCAACGGAGCCTACGGGTTGCGACGGTACCGCAACATGCTAACCTAGTCAGAGACGAGCTCGGCGATCTCCTTGTCGCTTGCGCTCCTCCTCGTCGGAGTCGCGGGCGGCAGAGGTTCTGCGGTGGCTCAAATGTGAGGTGCGACCTACCCTGCCGCCCAACCCTGATTTAGAGGTTCCTAGGCATGCTCACAGCAGCGATTTGGCGAATTTATCATCGCTGGCGGGATTTGGCGGCTGAAGCACAGTGGATTTTGGCAACGAAGCGAGGGTGGAAGACGATAGAGAGGGTGAGGAGCTGGCCGGTTTTTGCCCCGTATTTGGCCTCTCGCACCGAACATAGAGTGGCTGCACGGGCCGATTTACAGCGGCCATTATATCTTCTACGGGCTGAAGCCGAAGTATGCATATAGTGGCTGCGCGGGCCGATTTACAGCGGCCATTATATCTTCTACGGGTTGAAGCCGAAGTATGGTGTCTTTTCTAGCCAGAATTTTATAGGCAGGGGCTGTTTAAGGGATCGTTAGAGTTGCCCTTGCACCCCGAAACCGAAGAACACCTGAAGTGTGTATTATGCCTACCAATTATTTCCCCTGATTCATATTACTTGTCACTGAAATGGATGTATCTAGGCATGCTTTAGTGCTAGATATATCCATTTCTACTGTAAGTAATATAAATCGAGTACCAGTTAACGAGTTCAGGTACACGTACACGGAGCTAAAGTGCTGGCCAGATCAAAGCTTACAATGGGCCCGACCTCCTTCTTAATTGCCGTCACTAATGACAAACCTCGCCCGCACACACCGATCGCCGCCGTACCGTACCTATCTCCCAAAACCAAACCGAAATCCGCCTCCTCCATCAAGTGCCGAAATCAAGTCCCAGTCCCCACTGGGACGACGCATGAGATTTAGGGCTTGTTTGGTTTTCAGCCACATTTTGCCAAGCCAAAGTGTGGCAATATATAAAAGTGTGGCAGCCACAAAAAGTGTGGCTTCAAATTTTGATTCCAAACTTTGATAAAAGTTGGCAAAAATAATGACTCTATGACAAATGGACCATAGAGGTAATAAAATATAGCAACCCAAAGTTTGGCACAAACCAAACACATGCCTATTAAAATGTGGCTAGCCAAAATTTGGTTTGGCAAAGTGTGGCTGGCAACCAAACAGCCCCTTAAATACAAAGCCACGGACAGAAGCAAGCGGAAGCAGTACTACTAGTGCTGGGTGCTGGGCCTTCTACTCTACGGGCGCAATCAAGTGTAGGCAAGGAGGGGGACACATGCAACAACTTGTCACTCCCAGCCCCAGCGCCAACCCCTCTCCCTATCTATCCCCCCCGTCGTCGTCGCCGTCGATCGATCGGCCGACGGATGGGCCCCGACGGCCGGTAGCTGGTACATGATCGTCGCATACGATCGGAACATTGACAGACACCCAGCGATAAAAAGAAGGATCTGTTGCTCGCTAACCTGCCTCTCTCTTCACCGGTTACGATGAAGATCTCGGCGGATTAAGACGACGACGGCCGTAATACACACGCACGGCGGCGGATCACGTCACGCTCGCCGTGATCTTTCTTTATTAATGCCTAGCCTACGACGGTCAGCTCCGGGGAGGTACGGTTGTTGGTCTCCCCTCCCCCCGATTAATCAAATCGATTTTTTTGTTCTTTGCTTTCGTTCTCCCTGCCTTCGCATTGCATCATGTGGAGTGGTTAGCGTAGGAGAGGTAGCTTAGCTAGAAAATCCAACGCGATGCTATATTGCTACTACTACTACCGTCTACTACTCCAAAAGAGAGGCCTTTCTCGCTCTAGGATATGAGCTTTCTCATCTTGTCTCCCTCTTTTTGGAGCCTTTCCAGTGGTTTTTGTACGAGAAAATGACTCCTTTGGCGGTTTGATGAGTTACGGTTGAGGCCGGTGGAACTACGCACCATTCCGAGGAGGGTTCTTTATGCCACAGCGCCGGAAAACCTGGCCGCCGGCCAGTCGCCGCCGGTGGCATTTGACACTGGTAGTAATGGATGACAACGAGTGCTTAATTTTCGACCGGCAAGATCGACCGGGTAGAACGGGTAAAGCAAACTCCTAGTACAGCTACTCGATCGCACGCGATCAACATAGAGAAACCAATGTACAGTACTGAATTGCACCATCATCATCGCTCTTGCGCATGTGACATTTTGTACTACTAGTATCTAGTAAAAAGAGCGAAGCGTAATCAAGGGTAGGGTTTAAATGTATGTACAAGGACGACGGCGACGGCAAGAAACAAGCCGATTGATGATGATGATAAGTAACAAAAGGTACTGGTATACTGCTAATTAAAAGGTTATTAATCAGACCTTTGATGTTTGGGATGCATGGTGGCCGGCGGGGACGCAAGTTAGACAGCAGCTAACATGCACCTTTCTCTTTGCTACTACTCGGATGTACAAAGCCATGGGTCTAGCCCCTCGCCTCGGCCGGGCCGGGATGCGCCGTCTGGTGGTGCGTCGGTGCTGGCTGCGGCGGACGACGATGACGCGCCGCCGGCGTGGGAGGTGTAGTTCGGCTTGCAGCTGCTGATCCCGGACGCGCCGGCCCGCACCACGCCCGACAGCTCGTCGCCGCCGCCCTGGTGGACGTCGTTTCTTTGCTGGTGTTGGTGCTGGTGCTGGTGCATGTGCATCCCCTCGGAGACCATCATCCCGCCGTGGCCGTGCGTGAGCCCGATGCCTCCGCCGCCGCCAGAGAGCAGCTGCGATGGCGACTGCTCGTGCAGCCGTGGCGCGCCGTGCGACAGGCCACCGAACATGTGCTGCTGCTGCTGCTGCGACGTGGAGCCCAGGAGGTTCTGGAAGGAGAGGTAGCTGCTGCTCTGGTCCTGCTGCATCCGCAGGAGCGCGGACGACGGCAGCTGGAAGTCGTCGCCGCCGCCGGCGCGCTGGTTGGCTGTGGTGGCGCTGGCAGTGGTGGCATTGACATTGGCATTGGGGCCACCGACGTTGGACGACGGATGCGTCGTGGACGAGGACGGCGACGTGAAGGGCGCGAAGGGGGAAGGCGCCGGCGCCGTCTGGAGCTTCTGCGCGAACGGGCGCAGGAGGTACGGCGGCAGCGAGGAGCCCGGATCGGCGGCGGAGCGGAGGGCCGAGGAGGGGGAGAAGATGTGGTCGAAGCGGGAGCCGAAGGACGCGCCCGCGCCCGCGGCGAAGGGCGGGTTAGGGATGCCGGTGAACTCCTGCACCATGGCGCGGAAGTTGGAGGTGTCGGTGGTCAGCACCGTCGTGGGGGCCCGCCGCGACGCGCGCGCGCGCTTTCGCGAGCCCCTCGGCGGCGCTGGCGCTGGTGCGGCCGCCGCAGACGACGGATCGGGCGCCTGGTGCGCGCTGGGGCCCATGCCCGCGTCGGCCTGCGCGACGCGCTGGGACGAAGAGGCCGCCCCCGCCATGAACTGCGCCGACGACCAGGCCGCCTGCTGCTGCTGCTGCTGCTGCTGCTGTGGAGGCGGCGCGGAGGTGAAATCCTGGAGGCCGTAGAGGGAGCCGTGGAGCGAGAAGGGCCCGGCGGCGGAGTGCGACGGCGTGGGCCGGAGCAGCGCGGAGAGCGGCGAGGAGTCGACGCCGCCCCCTCCTCCCCGCGAGTCGAAGTCGTCGTCGCCGCCGCTGGAGGACTGGAGGCTGCCGCTGTTGCCGGAGTCCATGGCGCCGCCACAGAGCAGCAGCTGGATGGATCCCTCTCTTGCGCACGCGCACGCGCAGCGCTGGTGCAACCGTCCCTCCAAGGAAGGAAGGAACGAAGGGAGCCAACTACCACCACCAAACCACTCACTGACCACAAGTGGCTAAAAAGACCGGATCTTCCATTCCACAAGAGGAGCCCTGACTGCCCGATCCAGGTGGAAGACGGAGCGGAAGGAAGGGAGAGAAGCTTTGGTATGAACCCGCGGCGTGGTATAAAAGGGGGGAAGAGGAGAGAGGGGCTGCTGCAGCTGCTTCGGCGCACGTTCCACCCACCCCCCACGCCACGCGAGACTGCGAGAGAGGGAGACGAAGAGGGGGGACGGAGGGGAGGTCGCTGGGTTTGTTGTTGCGGTGCGGGAGTGCGACTTGGCTGGCTCTGCGCGTCTGTGCGGTGCTGGTTTGGTGAACTACATGGTTCCGCGTCCATAATTAGTCACCGGCGAAAAGGAAAAGCTGCGTGCGTCGCAGCTGACGCTGGGACCGCCCGCAGCGATCTAGAGGTTTTGTCTCCAAACAACCAAATGCTCTCTCTCTCTCTTTACTATTCCCCTGATCCAAATCATTTGTCGCATGTATATTAAAATAATTTGGACCGAGTGAAACTAGTAAAATTAACATGGTATAAACATTGTCGTTAAAAATGTGTGGTCGCTTTAACCCATAAAAAGGAAAAAAAACTCTCGGCAATATTGGTAGCAGTTCAACATTGGCACATGTCTGTGCATCCTCCGGTTGTACTTGTACTCGGGAGAGTAATGTTGAAAAAATATCACCTCCCATGGTACTCGAAAGTGCGCAAATTTGAGCATATCATTTCGTGTCCTATTTGCATGTGGCATCTACACCAGCTTGACAATGTTGAGTTTTTTCATTAAAGCGAACAACCACAGTCCTACTTTGCAAACCATATTTGTTTTATTGCTTTATAGAAAAATAATTCACAATGAATCTTCTACCATCAATAAATAGCGTTCTGACAAAAGATATCTATTAAAGAGAGGCTGGAAGATTGCATAAAAGACACAATGGCAGTTCCGTGGAGAAGATGGAACTATTAATCACTTGATCATATATTGTGCTTTGGCTTGAACCAACGCAAGGGCCATTCCATTTGAGACCAATAAGGCACATTACTACATTATAGATGCTTAGTTGAATTAGGTGTTGATGTATTTTTTTATTTGTTGTTTCATAAATCAAGCTTGCCTTGAACAGAATAGAGTTTGACACCTTTGAGCATATGCCAGGTTATTGTTCCAGCATGAAGGTAAGGATAGGACATGCCTTCTTCATTGTTCCAGCATGCAAGAGTCTTACCTAAAATCCTAAAGAACACTCAAGCTTTGATCTGATTGGCCATCCACAAGCATGTACAATAATTTATTGATCATTTGATCAAGTTTTTTTAAGAACATATTTGATTGTAATGTATAGGCACAAGAAGCATGGAAAAGAACCATACATTACACATATTGACCAAATCAAATTTACCCCAAAAAAATGACAAGCAACATCACAAAAAACCTCCTTAGTCCTAGATCGTCTGTTGCTTCCATCATCGTTGTCATCGATTCAATGGAGAATATGCTCTAGTTAGGTGAAAACAAGAAGGTAGGGCATTGAGTCATTTGCATGGACCTCTAGAGGACGAGCGGGTGAGGCCTCTTTGATTCATGGCGGCAACAGCCTATTTTTACACGATATGATCATGGAGATAACCTGGACACAATCTCAAGCCAATAAAAATTTAGTGAAGACAAATAATTTTTGGCATGGATAAATCAATATGGCGAGAGAAAAGTAATATCAGCCCAACAATTGGTCTAATTAGAAAAAATCCTGCATCTGACAATTCTAGTAGGTACATAAATCAATCTACTATACCGAACTTAGCCTTAAGTGCCTTGGTGGCGTGCTTCCGCACTTGAATTGTGTGTTTGGCTAGGCCTGCTAAAACCCCAAATTTTGTATCTGGCTAAACTTTTGCAACTTTTCTTTGAAGGCTCCGCAAACTTTACAACATTGCGAATCTTGGCTAGGTGCGGAAAAAGCAAACGAAATGTTAATCCATGCACCCCCCAACCATAGATTGATTCTCACATCATCACCAAAAGTTGGAGATGGATATATTGTGCTAAGCTAGTACTCCAACTTAGCACAATCTTTTTTTTCCAACCGCGCTATTACTCTCTCCATTAATTGCTTAACAAAAATACAATGTTCTTAACAACAATTAAAGGATAATTGGAAAGCGGGGAACAAACGGGAAAAAAATGTTCTTGTAGAAAAAGGATAACTTCTCACAAGTTGTAGACAGAAGTATTTCACAAGAACAAAGATGGAGTTTGTGTTTGTCTAGATTCGAATGTATCTATATCCTAAAATACGTCTAGATATATTCGGATTTAAATAAACCTAGATATATTCGAATCTAAACAAAACTAAATCAGTTATTTTTGAACGGATGAAGTATTTGTTTGTTTATTTAATGCAAGACATGAATTGCTTGGTATGCTTGTAGCCGGGGTTTAAGGCCGCTCGGAGTTTCCGACCCCGCTAGCAGTTGTTGCAACTGTTGCCACGAATTTAATGAGTTTTCCATCATGCGATGCACGCTTGCGTGATGATGGTCATGTTTTTTTTTCGTAAGCGCGCGAGAGCCGCGTGCGTGCATGATGCTCGCGTTCACGGCCGAGATCCGTCGGCTCGGCTGCTCATCATGCGCGTGGATTATGATATACTCATGGCACCATCTAACGCATACGTGCTCCTGGCCGGAATCGCTGTATCAAAACGTGCGCGACGTACGGTGTGGCCGCAGCCGCACGACACGACCAAGGGCAAACCACGTGGTGGGTCGTCAACGGTGCAGATCACTGGTCCCAAAACTGATCTGATGAGTATAAAAAAAACAGGTTTTGGATGGTGGAGATCACCTACTCACCATCTCCTACTATAACTAATTCCTGTCGTTTTATATACGAGCCCAGGAAGAAGAAATTGTACTCCCTCTGTCTTGAAATATATATCGCAAATTTTTTAAAGTTCGAATGAAAATTTATTTAGATTTTGACAAACCTAAAACATTTATTTTGAGACGGAGGAAGTATCTTGCAAAATGGCTACGTTTTGCGAATTCAAATGTCAAGTAGGTGAAGGGCCAAAGGAAGGTCAATTTCAGGTCCATATGAATGTAACCATCGTTATTAGAAGTATAAATAATTACTACTCCGTACATGCTTTTGTCACATGTTACTACAGATTATTAACCTAAGGTCGTATCTAGGTTAATTAACCTTGTTCGTATCCATTAACCGAACTACACACGAGAGCTTTTTCTCACGGGCTAGTAGAAGAAGTCTCACATTAACGTCGGCGAGATATAGACTTGTCAAACTACTGTTACTTTAGGTGGCTGTTAATTAGCTACGCTTAGTCGCCGGTCAGTCATCCCCAGCCCGCTTCGTGCGCGCAAAATCCTTCTAGAAATTCTTGACTCGTGGTGGTACGGTAGCGCTGCGCGGCCGCTGCTGTTCGATGATGCCATTTTCATCTCGCCTTCAGACCGAACATGCATGCAGGAGCGCGTTCCTTGTCTTGTCTTGTCCAGAGCCTAGAGACTCTCGGTGGTTTCAACGTCAGCCAGTAATGTTCCCTTTCTTCTTACGGGGAGCGAAGCTGACAGTGTTTTTTGCGAAGGTTTAACGAGAGCAACGTACGAAATGACGGCCGGTACGTCAGTCCGCGACCTGGTCTAACCAAGAGAACGTACGCCACCCGTTCGTCCCTTTCTGCTCCATTTTTCATGCCCCGCGCTTTCCATGGAAGCTTCTCGCCATCGGAGGTTCTCACTGTCGCCCTATATCCTCCATTTTCCTTCTCTTCTTCGCATTCCCTTTCCTTCTTTAGCATTGTTATTACTAGAAAACGATACCGTTCCACTGGGGGATGGAACGGTTCCATCCCTGGGTCGCTCGCTCGCTACGCTAGGTCCACATACAGTTAGATCGAGATCAATTCCCCACCTCCATCCCCAGTGTCCTCCCGTTCCCGGCGTCCGCGCGAGGCTTCGCCTCCATGGCACCGCTACTCGTCTCCTCCGCCTCCCCGAGCTCCCCTTCCCCACCGCCTCGCTCTTCCCAGCACCGCCGCCACCGGTCGTGCTCTCCGCCGTGCCTCGCTTCCTTGTGCAGGGGGTGCTCCAACGGGGCGACACCATGGCTCTCCTCCGAGCAGTGATAGACCTAGAAACTTACGGAAGCCTGGGCGAACCAGCTCAAGTTGTGATTTTTTTGACATAATCGCTATAGAAACCTATAAAACGCAAGCTTTGTGCCGTCGGCAAGCCTGGGCGGTTGCCCGGGCTGGAGGGATGGTAGGTCCGCCCATGCCTCCGAGTCACCACGCTACCTCTCCTCCTTATGCTGCCATGGCGTCGCCGTCTCTCCGCCCCTTCTGCAACCGGTCACCGGAGATGGAGGCCGCCACCGCTGCGGTTCTTGGTCCCTTCTCATCCTCTGCTCGGTCCTCCCTTCTAGACGGTCGCAGGAACGATGCAAGCGCGCCACCGGAGGCTGCGAGCAAGAGTTGTTGTTGTTGTGTTGTTGTCGACGGCGGTCGCTCCTAGGCCTCGTTTGCTCCCAACGACGGTTGCATATTTCTTTTGCTACACCAATACTTTGTTTTTGCTATAATAGTGTACGTTTTCTGCTATGAGGCCTCTCACGAAGTCTTCAGCGAAATTGAGTTTTTGCTACATCAGTATATTTTTTTGCTACATTGTTGTTCTCAAAATGCTACATTAGAACACGTGTTTTGCTACGATGTCTTAGAAGATGTCTCCGGCCAAGTAGAGTTTGCTATAGTGTCTTCGGCGAAGTCGATTTTGCTACATTAGCACAACTTTTATGCTACAACATTTTTATAATTTTGCTACAATAGCGTAAATATTTTGCTACGAGGTCTCCAGTGATGTTTTTCCCAGCGAAAGTCTCCGGCGACACTACTAGAGAAAAGCCTATCCGAGGCGCACCAAAAAGCCTATCCGAGGCGCATATCACATGTGCCTCTAGCTTCAAGCCTCGGGTATGCGAGGCGCATCTGATATGCGCCTCCTATACTTCACATATGCGAGGCGCATATCGATATGCGCCTCGCATATTATTATGTGAAGTATAGGAGGCGCATATGTGAAGTATAGCAGGCGCATATCATATGCGTCTCGCATATGTTTCAGAATGCGTCTCGGATATTTATAATATATGCGCCTCCTATAGTATCCTATATGCGCCTCTGGTAATATTTTCGAAATTCAAGTTTTACAGACCACTATAAATAATAATATACAGATATTCAAATATACAATATAGTCCAGAATACAGTATAAAGAGCACAGAATTTTTCAAAAACTTGCAATTTTCCAAAGCATAATAGAACCAACATGAATACAATACATTACACATCAATCATGACATACAAGTTCATACATCAAGTGTTTGTGCCACAAGTTCACACCTCCGAGTACAAGTTCACAATCACATTACACCTCCGAGTACAAGTTCACAATCACATTACAACTCCAACGACGTAGCTCTACCTAGATGAAGTAGAACACATAACCTACCATTTCCAGTGTCGTTGTTCAAATCATTGGGTTCAGGTTCAAGAGGATGGGTGTTACGAGGCACTATACCAGGATCTCTACCAGAGGTAAGAAGCAGCAGAGTCAAATCCTGGAAAACATAAGGAACAGGCTTCAGACAAGTGTGAACTCTACAAAAGTGCATATTCATATGAACTGAGGATAAAACAAATGCATCAGTTTTACCCCTTTAAATCAATCATGATGTTCCTCTTTGTGATTATATAGTAGTAATGACAAACATTTCTCTTTTTTTTCTTATAGTATACTGTTTTTACTTCTACTACAAGGATCCACTAAAGAGGTCAAGTGACAGAGCAGTCTTTGAAAGATTACACCAAAGCATTCCACATGTATGCCCAGAAACATTTAACAGAATGGTTACTTTGAGCTCAATTAATCCAGTATGTAAACTAATCCAGTAGTATCAATCAACCTTGATCTGAGCTGAACAATTATTTGACTAGATAGAATTTTTTTGCAGATCATCTATATCCAGAGAATTTAGTTGTATATTAAGACTAATTCTACTGCACTTTTTTCTCGGATAATCAGATCATGCCTTCCAATATTTCAACGATTTGAGCCTACTTTCATTCTATCAAGAACATTTAAAACCCTTAATTGTACTGTTAACATGGCACAAGGCACAAGACACATGGTGAGGCTCTCCCAATCACCATTAGCGAGAAACAGGAAGGCCATCCATGTGAACACGGTTTTAGGTTTTCAACAGCTACTTGAGGAACAATTGCCAGAATTTCAGAAAACATGGAACACGGAGCTGGGGTGGAGATGAATGAATCAAGGAGGTACTCTGAAAAATACTCATCATCAAATATGTAACGTGTAACAGTACAACCTTGCATTTTTTAGGCACTCTTATCTGTGTATTCATGGGTGGTCACTTCTGACAGATTTGTGCAAAACTTTATCAATAAGATGGACCAACCAAACTAAGGTGTGATAGTTGGGATCCCCTGTATATAATAATTTTCTTTCGGTCGACTAAATAATTACTTCTGTGTACAATCTTTGATGAGCATTCAAGGGAGCATGTTGTACATGTCAATATGAACTGCGCAACTCCAGACTAGCTGGCTAAGATTGCTATGAAATGATCAAACCTAAACAGAAACAAAGTTAAAAGAAACACTTATATATACTGTGAAGACAACCACTACAACCATAACTGAAATCCCCCAGTGATCAGGGAAGTCGTTGATTAGATGGCTAGCCACAAATATACAGAATACCAACACTGGTGCAAGAATGAGGAATATAGTGAGAAAAAGTGATCTCACATCAGGTCCAAATATGAACCTCCCTTGCAAGAGAAACTCCTGAAAGAACAATCAAAGCTCTCATCAACAAAGATCAATTGATGAAAGTGAAAATGACAATTGCAAAGGCAGAAGCTGTTAACTCGAAGTAGCATGTCATCAATGAAATATGATATGGTTCGCACAACACATTAAGGTTAACCATGCATGGCCAGTTCAGATGTCCTGTAGACAGAACCATCAAGAGTTTTCTTTTTCCAAACGCCAACACTACAAGATACTACAGTTTTACAGTTAACTCTGCATGGACTCCATCATAAAAGACAAAAAAAACTATTGGAGTACTGAAAAATTGATCTGTGAATGGACCAGCAGGAGGGGGCTGCATCCATTATAACTTCACAGCTAAGCAGCCTGATGAGAGTCATCTTTCTGCTGATGCCGACAGTACCAAGCTTTTCTTCTCCGAGGTCGACCCTAGGTTTCGGAATGAGAGTGATGTGCTGCTGTGCTGTATAGTTGGGGAAAATGACGCAGGTAATACAAATGCCGGCAGTTTTCTCGATTCCTCATTATCCTCACATGTTCCCTTTTTCTCGGGAGCTTTGCATCAGGTTCAATTTTGTTAGTCTCGTACAGTGTTATTTTTGTCACAGTCCCACATTGTGCTTGTGTTAATATATCCGGCTAACTCTTTCTTTTCCAGGCGGGCACTGCTATGGCTGCCAAGACTACAAGCCTGTTGTTCATCCAAGTAGCCAAGCATACGGCGGTGGTAGAACTACCTTTATTGAGTTTCCTCGCTCAGACGGAGATAGCACTGATAGCGACTAGCTATAGTATGAAACACTAGATATAAGCAGCGCTGCCTAGCTAGTGTGGCTAATGTTCATTGTCACGTTGATACATTGAACGACTCAAGCTAGGGTGCAGATGAACAACTTGCGGATGAACAATTTAACATGGCTAGGTGCTGCTCGGTACTTTATTGCACATAGGGGAAGAGGGATAGGGGAAGGGGAAGGGCTGGGAACGGGCAGGCTCTAAATTAAGCGGAATTCCAGCGTCAACGCGGTCGGACGCGGCAGGGCGCACGTCCCGGAGCCGCGCCGGCGGCAGAGGGGGGCAGAGGGATGACGGATCCCACGGCCGTACGTGTGGGCCAGATCAGACACGAGGGACGTAACCGAATCGTGGCGGCGGAGGCAGAGCAGGAGCAGATAGGAGGAGGAGTTGGAGGAGGGAGGGAGACTTACACGTGTGGAGGCACTCGGAGACGGTGGTGGCGTCGCGGAGGAGGCGGTTGCAGAGGTGGCACGTCATGCACGCGGCGAGCAGCTCCCGCTTGACCATGACATGCAGCTCCCTGCTGGCCCCGCCGCCGGCCCGCCGCCCTCTCTTCCTGCCCCTGCCCATCTGCTCCTCCTCTTCCTCCCCCCTCGTGTCGTCCCCATCCTCCTCCTCCTCTCGTTCCTTGACCTCCTCTGCCGATGCCGCGGGCGCCTCTTCCTCGGTACTGGCTTCCTTCATCTCCGCATCTGCGTTGGCCTCTTCCGTAGGAGGCTTGGGGGCCTCCTGCAGGGGTGGGGGCGGTGGTTGGGCGTCGTCTTCTTCCTCCTGCTCCTGCGACGGCGCAAGTGGTGGGCGGGATTGGAGGCGGGAGGTGGCTGGGCTGTGGCAGCGCAAGTGGTGGGGCTTGGGAGGCCAGAGAGAGACGCGGGGCTGGGTGGCCGGCGGCGGGATGGAGAAAGGGGATCGAAGGAGGAGGATGGTACTTAATTTTATCTGTGGGAAAGGTCGTGTCGTGAGATAGCTTCGATCTGTGAGATGTGGGAAAGGTCGTGTACTAGCTATCTATACCGGATTATGCGAGGCGCATATCGCAAAGTGCGTCTCGTATAATATTACGCGAGGCGTATCTGGGCTAAATGCGCCTCGTATAATATGCAATCCTAGACAAATAGGGCAGTGCGCAAGTTTTTGTCAACAAACACACAATAGCCTAGTGGTAACATGCCTTGTCCTATTTCACTGGCCACCCAGGTTCGAATCCTAAGGTTAACAATTTTTTGGAAATTTATTTTAAAGCCATTTTTTATGTAAAAGAATTGTCCAAACACAATATGAACTATAAAATATACTACAAATATTTTAAATATTCAAATATTGCTAAAACAACAAAAGTGAGTATTCTCAATGTATGTGTCTTGTCGATACATAATATGAACTATAAAAGAATTGTCCAAACACAATATGAACTATAAAATATACACAAATATTTTAAATATTCAAATATTGCTAAAACAACAAAAGTGAGTATTCTCAATGTATGTGTCTTGTCGATACATAATATTCTCAATGCAATATTATTATAACACACACATAATGAAACTTAATAATGTTTTAGGAGGAGGAAGAAGTGACACAAGTGAGTGGGGTGGTAGTTGCCTCCATGTGCAAAAAGCTGGAAAAAATTGGTGCCAGGTTATGCGAGGCGCATATTGCACAATATGCGCCTCCTATAATTCAAATTATAGGAGACGCATATAGCAATATGCTCCTCGCATATGCGGCCACCTACCACCGCTCGGGCCCGCATGAGTTACTTGAGGCGCATATGGCAATATGCGCCTCGCGTATTGTCAAATATAGGAGACGCATATAGCCATATGCGCCTCGCATATTCCTGCACCTACCAACACGCGGGCCCACGCAGAATATGCGAGGCGCATTCTGCCCATATGCGCCTCGCATATTATCAAATATAGGAGGCGCATATAGCCATATGCGCCTCGCATATTCGTGCACCTACCAACACGCGGGCCCACACAGAATATGCGAGGCGCATTCTGTTCATATGCGCATCGCTTATCTGATATATACGAGGCGCATATGACTAGAATACGCCTCGCATAATATGGGGCTGCTAGATTCTGTCCGTACAGGGATTATAGGAGGCGTATTCTTATCATATGCGCCTCGCCTATTTTTATACGAGAGGCGCATATCGCAAAGTGCGCCTCGCCTATTTTTATAGGAGGTGCATATGCTAAATGTGCCTCGCATAAGCATGTCTCCTATAGCCTTTTCTCTAGTAGTGCGATGTTTCCGGCGAAATTGGTTTTGCTACATTAGCACATTTTTTTTGCTACAAGGTAATTGGTGAACTCTCCGGCGAACTCTCCAACGAGGTCTAGTCTGTCAGTTCTTTTTTTGGACCGAACCGTATTCTGCTACATGTAGCAAAAGCGGGACTATTTATAGCAAAAACGCGTATATATGTAGCAAAAGCGGGATGAACGAACGGGGATAAGATCTGACCGTCCATCTGGGCAGATCGGATGGCTGGAGACCCAGGGGATGGAAAGTCGCCTAGCACTGCCCTTGTTACTATAGCATTTGTAATCCGCCTCCTTATCTCTATGAGAAGTATCTTTCACTCCAAATCATGTGTCTCATTATATGCTTGTCCAAGCAATTCAATATAGCAACAAATATATTACGCCAATCTCATACTCCTCGTTTATGATATCGGCCACAGAATCCTAAAACTTACCTCTAAGCACACTTTCGCATGACGCTTCCCTCGGGATGTTAATCTCCGTGATCTTCATCTGCGGACCGCACAACCCGTAGCTAGTGTTCGTCCGGTGATAGGTTGATCAACTGCCTCAAGTCTTTTTCCTGATCTCTATATCAGTTTGTCTCTCCACCGGGTTTTGTTTCAACCATTTCATCTCATTCGATGTCTACAATGATTAGCAGCACACATGGCAAATATTCACAAACTATGTTTTCATAAATTTTCTAGAGCTCCTTCCATTATATTATGATATTTTTAAGGAGTCCACTTTAATATTTAGATCGGTCTTGGTTGCTCATATGCATACATAATCCAGAAAAAAACAGCTAATCCCAAGTGAAAATCTAAGATAGGAATCACTCAACCCGGTGATCTATGTATCTGTAAATATGTTAACTAACCTTTGTAGAGTTTTACTATAAACCAATGGTAGATGCTCATGCCTCACTAAGATCTTAAAAAAACTTGGTTGTTTCCCCACCAAGGATGTCCTCGTGCCTGGTTTCCCTCTCCATCAGTGGCGGAGCTTTGACAAGAATTGCCCCACAAGTTGTTAATTCGCTGCTGGGGAATTCACACAAAAGGGAAAGGGGGAAAGATCAATTATGAAGGTGGAAGAAAATTGCAGCTATCATAAACCTTTGTATCATTTGTTACACAAAGCATAAAAACAAGACGATTTTTGCAGCTAGCATAAATTGTAGCTTATTTTTGCACATATCCCAAATGAACACATTTTTTATGTTTGACATAACCCCTGATAGGCGGAGCCCAATTTTTTGATGATTTGACATCTAACGTGGAGGGCAAGTAGAATTTGTAATTGGGCATCATAACATCGTATAACACAAACTGGAGGATATCATATAACAAAACTGTTAGTGGGTGGGTCCTAGTGTTTTTGATGACTTGGCGTCCAAATTAAAGCATAACATCGTATAACACACACAAAATTGGGCAGCATAAAACTTGAAAATGTAAATATTTGACGAACACAATTATATCACAATATATCGCTAACAATTTGTTTATATTCTTTTTTTCCATCCGTTTCGCTTAATTGTATCACTAACTACTAACAATTAAGTCACAAATTTATGCTAGCTATAAAAATAAGGTTACGAGTTTCAGGTCAATGCTGGCATTACCAAAATATTGGATGGTATGTTGTATCTCACTACCGTCTGGTTCGCCACCAAAATATTGGCTAGCCCAGCCCAGATCACGTGTTTGCAGTGTGATTTCTCACCAATCGTGGGCCAATTGCGGGCAAAGGAAGCGCTCGCCAAAATTTTGGTTGTGGCCGCGATTTGGGGCTGACCGTGGCATAAACCAAACATGCCCTAATTTTGTTTTTTGTGTTTTGTGCAATAGATGACACAAAGGGCAGTGTTGGCTGCACTTTTCAAGGGGGGGGGAGGCAGTGGCCCCTAGCCTGGCCCCACTCCCATTTCGTCATCTTATCATCCTTCTATCCTTCTTCATCACGGTATGTTATTCCAGATGTCAATCCAATCTCTAATTCAAGTCCATAACTTCCTTTAATATAGCTCCCACCGGGCCAGATTAGCGCCTCTTTATAAACAAAGGTTCTCACAAACACGTAAGAGGATGAAGAGTGGTTATCAATGTTGGTGATAAATTCCTTTAATGATGCAAACTTAAGAGGTTTGATGATAAATTCTCTAAGTGGGTCATGAAACTATTAAGACGAGGAAGAGTGTCTATCAAAATGAATGATCAAATTGGACCTTACTATAATGATAGATGTTTATTTTGCATGCTATAATATATTAATACGGAAACGTTAATACATGTGTGTTTAATAAACAAATAGAAAGTTTCTAGTTATGTCTCTCTTATAAACTAGCTTGTTGATTAACAAGATGATCAAGGTTTCCTGATAATGGACATTGGATGTTGTTAATAATGAGGTCACAACATTGTTAAAATGATGTGATAAAAATTCACCTGAAGTATAGCAGTACGATCAAAGTCATTGTGTTTATATTGCTATAACATCATACAAAGTAATCTTAATCCTTAGACCATGAGATCATGTCAATCACTAACACTGAAAGAGTATCTTGATAACATCAAACATCACACAATAACAGGATGACTATAAAGGTGGGTTCAGTGCTACGAGAGTGTTATGTAGAGGCTCATGGATCAAGAGTGACATTTGGCCATCCCAATGACGGAGAGATATACTCAGGGCACTCTCGGTGATATGACATTAGTTAGCTTGCAAGCAAGTAATGAGATAACTAGAATGTGTCTCCCACATAATATCATAGTGGAAGTGACGGGACTGATCATCAATGGACCTCCAGTTGCTTCTCTCCAGCTCCAGCAGGATCGGACAATGGTCGGATTTGAGGTGACGCACACCAGCATCAGGAAATCTTGCCCACCATTGTGTGGTGGCCAAAGCTCTATCCAGACGGACACGAGTATGCGTTCCTCCCCTGACTTTTTTCTCAAACGTCCAGTCGATACCAACGTAGCCAAGATAGCAGAAGTCGCATAAATTTACTACCTTCTGAAAGCCCCCCATTTGAACTGCATCACGCTCTCCCACTCCAAAATGGCCCTCCTGATGCAATACCTCATTAAAATCACCTTCGCATACCCATGGTAAATCAGATTCCAACCTCAGAAACTTCAACAGATCCCATGTTTTCTTCCTCAACCTAACATTAGCCTTGCCATAGATGCACGTCAATATCTAGTCCTTATTCTGCTCATGCACAATCATGCACAATCATATCAACGTGATACTGTGAAAAATGAATAAGCTCCACTGATAGATTATTGTTTCAATACATTGCAATTCCACCCTTCCTTCCATCACTACTAACCGCAAAACAGTTATCATAACCAAAAGAATAAGCTAGATTTTTTACTCGGGTATCCCCTACTTGGGTTTCTAGAATGCATAACACCGAGGGGCGGTTCTGCGCCACGAGATTACGCAGTTCTCGAATTGTCGCGTCACCTCCCAAGCCACGACAATTCCAAAACAAAACACGCATTGGGCTTGGCGGCGCTCCTCATGGGAGACCGCCAACGCGCAAGTATTGGTCTCATCTCTAGGTGCTTGTTCCTCCTCCATACGAATCCACTTCGGGTCCCTCTTTGGGTTAGGGCTCAGTGGGGAATGTGGGTTAAACTGGTTAACCATCGCACTAACTCTGTTTGCATTTAACGTTTTGCTCACACACTTCTCCATAGAATCAGCGTGAGCAAGCACTATCTGGTTATCCGCACTCTAGTTAGACCCTCTATTCCTTGTAGTGCCAGTTTCATCTTCAGACATGTCATCATCTCCTTGCTCATAATCATCTTCCGTAGATTTTCTAGGCCAGCTGCCACGAGCCTGACCCAGACCGCTCCTGCCATCGTCCCTTGGGCCACTCATGCCTCGCCCAGGGAGGTACCCCTGGCGCATGCTCTAGGTTGCACGCAAATCCTTAAAGACCAGAGCCTGGGAAGGGTACATACCATCGTCGTGGTCCTTGTACTCATGACCTAGGTAGCCACCCACTTGGCACCAATTTGGTAGTCTCTTAAATTTTACCAGAAAGATCTCACACTTCCCTCCGCAAACTATTGAGACAAAGTTCTTCGGAGGCTTCTTTACATCAAGTTTCACCTTCACCCGGTAGAAATTCCCCTCAAAGTTATTGGATATGCCCTCAGCATATATGAACTTTCCCACTTTCGATGCCAACGATTTTTGCATGGGCGCGAAACCGACCAGCAGATCATGAATCTGGATCCAAATTGCAAATTGAAAGAGCTCAATTGTCGACGGTTTGGTGAAGCCGTCATACTCCTCAATCGGAACCGGGTTGCCTCTAAAGCTCCACGGTCCACCCTGCATGACTCGCTCCCAGTCTCCCAGACAATCGAATTGAAACGTGTGCAGATTATCCTCGAGAGCTTTGGTCGTAACATCCCTTGCCAGATCCCAAGCTGATCCCATGTTCTTGTAGAACCAGAAGTTCAAATACTCGCCATGTGTGAATACCCTAGCAATTGCTAGCCATCGTGTAGCTTCCATCGGCGGCGTACCTTCTTCTTCAAAGACCACGTTGTCCAGATCCTCTTCCGTGATGCCTAATTAGCACATTATCTAATGTTGCCTCTATCTAATTAGCACATTATCGTCTAGATTCAAAGACCTCATGTTGCCTTTATCTAATTAGCACATTAGCACATTTTAGTTAAGATACTCTTAGAGAGGGATCCGCCGGACTGAATTACGGGCTCGAGTGACAAATGCCCATGCTGGATCTTGCGAGGTGGGCTCTATAACCTATACTACCTTCAACAACTCGCGGTAGGCCTAAAGCTACGTGGGCCGTGTGAACGACACCGCACACAATGAGACAGTCCATGGAGGTCGGCTCCAACCGCTCTTGGCTCCACCCTTCTCGGCCTCTCGAGCCACACGTGTCGCCGCGCCGGCACACGTGCCGCGGCGAGCTCCAGCTTCTTTAAGCCCGCCGCTGGAACGATCCTCCACACGTGCCGCGTACAGCCTGCCAAGCTACGAGCGAGTCCTGCTGCGGTTGGGGTCACTCGACAGTCGACACGATGCTGCGGAGGACGCTGCCGAGGCTGGCCTCGGTGAAGGACCGCGTGGTCGACGCGGCCAAGCTGGCCGTGAAGGGCGACGAGCACTTCCCCGCCCTCAAGGGCCACCCGGCCGCGCGCGTCCACGCCCGAGAGTCCGCCGAGAACCAGGCCGGCCTCGCCGCGGCAGAGGAGGAGAAGGAGCGCGGCGGCGGCAAGGGCAAGGCCTCGAGGACGGTGAAGGAGTTCCAGGTTTACCGGTGGAACCCGGACTCGCTGGGCCGGCCGTTCCTGCAGTCCTACTTCGTCGACCTCGGCAAGTGCGGCCCAATGGTACGGTCTTGCTGTTCGTTGCAACTTTGCTAGTGCAGGTATGTACGTATGGTCAGATTCGGTTCTGAATGGCAATGGCCAGGTGCTGGACGTGCTCCAGAAGATCAAGTCCGAGCAGGACTCGACGCTGGTGTACCGGCGGTCGTGCCGGGAGGGCATCTGCGGGTCCTGCTCCATGAACATCGACGGGGTGAACACGGTGGCGTGCCTGAAGCCCGTGGACACGGACACGTCGAGGGCGACGATGATCACGCCGCTGCCGCACATGTACGTGGTCAAGGACCTCGTCGTCGACATGACCAACTTCTACCAGCAGTACAAGTGCGTGCGGCGTGGCTACAGAAAACTGATCTCGTTAAAATTGGCTATACGCTAGCGTGTGTACTCTGTGCTCTCGTTGATTTTGCAACGGAATTGCCCGAATGGTTGGTAGGTCGGTGGAGCCGTGGCTGAAGACGAAGCGCCCGGCGGCGGAGGGGCGGGAGCACGCGCAGTCGCCGGCGGAGCGGAAGAAGCTGGACGGGCTGTACGAGTGCATCCTGTGCGCGTGCTGCAGCACGGCGTGCCCGTCCTACTGGTGGAACTCGGAGGATTTCCTCGGCCCCGCCGCGCTGCTCCACGCATACCGCTGGGTCTCCGACAGGTACGCTCTACTTTCTGGAGCCTGCACAGCATGAGACGCTGTAATCTGATCAGAAACGATGTGTGATTTTCTCTGCTAATGGATCCCTAACTTGAAGCCGGGACGAGTACGGGAAGGAGCGGATCCAGTCTCTGTCGGAGGGGTGGGACAAGCTGTATAGGTGCAGGATGATCAAGAGCTGCACGGCGACGTGCCCCAAGAGCCTCGACCCAGCCACGGCCATCTCCGCCCTGAAGACCATGCACCAGCTCCGCAAGGCGTGAAGAAGAGCGATGTGATTGCCTGTGTAATCGTGTTCATCATCTGGAAACTAATAATGCCTCGTGTAATCGTGTTCATCATCTGGAAACTAATAATGCCTCGTGTAATCGTGTTCCGAAGAAAAAAATTACGGAATTCAGAATCCTGGCATGGCCCATTGCATCACAGCTGAGGGTTAGAAGGCAGCGGATCCAGGCTTCGGTGGACTCTCTGCTTAGCTGGGGGCCTGCGAGCTAATTTGCCCGGTTGCTATTATTCGCAAACACAGAGACCTGGAGGCGCGGTGTCAAGTCTGCGACTCTTTTTAGTCCCACATTGCTAACCGAGGAACTCCCGCACCAGCTTAAATAGCTGCCTCTCAACCCCCGCACCAGCCGAGCCTGGTCGTGCGCGCTTGTAACTCCAGCTGAGGAGGGCTAAAGAGTTGGTGTGTTTGGTTGTGGGTTCGAAGCCCGTGTCAGTAGTCAGAGGGAAAGGACCGCCTCTGCCGTTTCCGTCAGCAGCGCAGCGACCAGAGCGCACAGTAGTGTGGGGCTTGGAACGCGTGCGTGCCGTGAAGAGAAGGACCGGGCCAGACGGAGAGTTTGCATCGCCAGAAGGGCCGAATCACTCTACTGTTGGACCCGAGGTCTGCGCGCCGGCCAGGTGACGACTTGGACCGGTAGCGCTCACGCCGCCAGGTGACGACTTGGTTGGGCTGTGGGAAGGCCCGGCCTGAGAGTCCTCCTCGCAGAAGGGCGAGGCAAGGCACTCTTGTGGGCTGGGCCTGGCCAGGCCAGGTTGAGATCCGCTGGGGTGCTCTGACTTGGACCAAAGAATGGCCAGTGTGAGACAACCCGGTGGGGTGCTCGACTAGTAGGACCCACAGGAAGATCGACAGGCCGCCGTCCTCCAGAGTGGGAAGACGCGTGTTGGACGAAGAAATGGGCTGAAGAAGGTGGTCGTCTGACTTCTGGTCCCAGGCTGTGCTTGGCTTAGGCCGGCGGGCTCAGAGATGGGGTCTTTCCTCAGCTCGAAGCCCTGATCCCGCATGCGTGTGGGGCTTCCACGAAAAGGTCGGCCCGAAGCGCTTCTGGCATTATTCTCTAGAGTGAGATGTGGCCTTGCCTTCGCGGTGTACAAGAGGTGTACGGGCCAGTTCGTGCAGCATGGGCTCGCTTACTTAACCAAACATACCAACTCTTTTTTATTTGGTTTTCTTGCAACTAACGATACTAGTAGAAGGTAGAAAATACGATTACAATATTACATTACATTATATCTTATCCGATAAAAAATAATAATTGCCAGACGTGTTGAGAAATTCTCACTTAACAATTAAAGTCAAGTCATGTACGCAGTTGAGCTCATAGCAATCACAGAATATCTTAAACAGTACTAACTTTCCTATCAGAACGTGTTTGGTTCAGTTCTGTAACTGCAAAACAGTATTGAAATCAAATAAAGACGGTAATGGAATCGGAATGGAAATTTATCGAATATGTTCGGTTCGTACTGGTAATGGAAAGGACACAGCCCAACTTTTTTTCTCTCTCTACCAGATCATGAACGCCATGAAAAAATCCCAAGAAAAAAAAGACCCAATCCAATAAAAGATCTGGAAGGAGGAGAGGGCTCCAAGACAGCGGCCAGAATGTGGAAGAGAAGAAATCCAGAGAAGGAATGAGAGGGAGCGGGCTTCAAGGTTGGGGATCGATTGACCCAGTTCTTCCTCGCATGACTCCGCAACTCCACGCGAGCCCTCACGTGGCGCCTCTGCTGGAGAAGGGGAGGGGACCGCGGGGCACGGGTCGTTGTCAGCACTCGAACGGGTGGCACGGTTGGGGACGGTCTGGTGAAACGCGCCCAGGAGTTTAGTCCCACCTCGCTAGTTGAAGGAGGCCGACACCAACTTATATAGCTGGGCAAACCTCTCCCTTCAGTCGCGGCTTTTGGGCTGAGAGAGGCCTTGGGCCTCCAAATACACTGGTTGAGCGTGGGCTGGCCTTTGGGTCGCTAACATCTGGTATCAGAGCCAGCATCGCCATGCTTTCCCGAGGGGCTTCTCAGGGAGATGGGATGTTAGGGGCCTGTTGACTAGTGGAGGCTGCTTGGTTTAGTCACACCTCGCCTACGGGAGGAGGCCACACCCAGCTTATAATAGAGAGATTCCTTTCTCTCATCAGTCCGGGCTCTTGGGATGGAGTGGGCTCTCTTCTTATTGTTGGGTTGTGAGCGCATGAACGTCCAGAACGTAGGCCGAGTGCTGGGCTGGCCAAGTGGACGCTAACATCTGGTATCAGAGCCAGCGTGCGCACCGCTATTAGGTGTTTGGCGATCTGCATCGCTCCTGTTTAGGAGGATGGGATGTCAGCACTCGAACGGGTGGCACGGTTGGGGACGGTCTGGTGAAACGCGCCCGGGGGTTTAGTCCCACCTCGCTAGTTGAAGGAGGCCGACACCAACTTATATAGCTGGACAAACCTCTCCCTTCAGTCGCGGCTTTTGGGCTGAGAGAGGCCTTGGGCCTCCAAATACACTGGTTGAGCGTGAGCTGGCCTTTGGGTTGCTAACAGTCGTGGACCTAACATGCGCCATTCCCAGCAACGACAGCGGCCGATGGCGTCCTGGCGGCGGGTAGGACTCGGTTCTGAGGAGGAGACGAGGAGAGGTTACGGCGCCATGTGTTACCGGAGAGGGGTGAGCAGTATCACGTTTGTACGCTGGTGGGATTTGTTTCCGGGGAACCTGTTTACAGGTAGACTGAACCAAACAGGTTTTAAAGCAATCAGTTACCACAGTAATCAAGTTTACGTTACAAAATCATGAAACAAACACATCCTCAGTGCATAGTGGAGTTACCGTATGATCGTGAGGATTCGAGATAGTTCCCTGCTGACCTCATTTTGGCACACGTTTATACAAAGAGGATCCAAGAAAGCATAGCCTTTGGATCTATTAGATGAGAAATTGAAAAGTGGCTCATATTTACCATGT
The DNA here is from genome assembly GCA_916181665.1 of Avena sativa. NCBI lineage: Eukaryota > Viridiplantae > Streptophyta > Magnoliopsida > Poales > Poaceae > Avena > Avena sativa. Next base: position 363,257,727 of record OV702297.1, on the reverse strand, counting down.
GATAGAAATCAACGACTAAAAATTGATAGCACGTCATGCTGATAGCCGGTCTGGATTCAAAAACTGGTGTACTATATAGTGGTATAGAAAAGAGAAAATCGATATAAGTGCTATACTGTAAAATAAAATGATGCATGCTACACAACAACTACAAGTTTATATAGCAGTGGGTTTTTTTTCTCATCATTCAGCCTTCAAAAAATAAGGAACAATAGGTTTATAGGAAGATTTGGTAGACCAAGGAACCCATAGAAGGCCAGCGCATTCGACAGTATTCCGAGGACTATTTTGGCTTGATCATCATCATCATCTAAATTCGGAATAGACGTGACCCTGTTCCTCCTGTGTCACCCCGCTCGGATGGCACCGGAGGACATCCTAGTTGCCGTCGGGGTTTGGCCCTCCCTCCCCTCTCTCCCCCGCCTCCGTTGGAGGACGCGGCCAGGAAAAGCTCACGCCGCCGACGATGGGGGCGAGGCCTCTCTCTCTCTCTCCCATGTAGCCTCATCGTGAGGGGCGTCAGCCTAGGCGGCGGTGGCGGAGGTCCTTGATGGCATGGCGGCGGGTGGCGGCGCAGGGAGGGCGCATCGTGACGATGCGGAGGGCACACGACAGAGGCTGCAACAGTGTCAACACCCGGATTTTTAATCCCAGATGCCTGTTATGCCATACATCGCAATTCCAGAATTACCATTTTTGCGAGACATAACAGAATTGGATACCACAGTACATCATCCATTACAAACCATATATAAGGTCTTAAAAAAATAAGGATCTCATGATCCAGTTCTTAATACAACTTCAAGCAGCGGAATACGTAATAATAACGGTAGTGTAGGCAAAGCTCCATCTTCCGGGTCACAGGCAATGCTGACGATGGGAGATGATCCTAATTGTCGTAACCTTCCTGGATTCCATCTTCCAGGTACTCCTCTTCATAGTCTGGCCACGGGAATAGCCAGGGACAAAGCCATGAGTACTCTTTAAGTACTCGTAAATTAATACTAACAAGTGAAGGTGGGTTTTTGATAATAGGACACTAGGCTCAAGGGTTGTTTTGCAAAAAGCCAGATTTATCTCTACAAAGTTCAGAAAGAAACGAGTCACAATTTTATAACTCCTAAGTGGGATCTTGCATTTCAGGTCACAACTCTGTTGTGGTCAAGTCAAAGTATCAACTCATTTCACAAGTCATTTTGAAAAGTCTGACGGGGGAACGGTATGGCCACTCCAACTGTCCATAACCGCGGACGTGGCTATTCAAATAGTTTGACACTCTGCAGAGATTGTACACTTTCACCACAACATTCGATACATCCGTCAGGAACAAATCCTGAATTTACCATACTCAGTATGCGGATAATCAATCCTAACCTTTCATGCACCTCTCCTGTGAGTTTGGCCTCCCAACCATGACCAACTATCATCTTGGGTACTGCACAGGTGGACAATCTTCACAAGGTAGCCTCAGCTCAGACCTTGGCCGTGAGGGAACTAATACTAAGGTATATAAGCTTTCAGTCAAGCCCTACCCAATCTTCGGGTATTGTGGTTGTACGGTAACATTGGAATGGTATCGCATCCAGACAACCATCAGTTTTATAAAGGGCTAAGGCTCATGCCTCAACATTTTCATCACCAAAATCATCCGGTGTTCAGAAACATATGTCAAAACATCTCGGTAGAATGATTCATCATTCTAAGGTTTTCATAACCATTTTCACCAAGTATTCCCATATAAAGTTGATCAAGTTTTATGCTTAGCACTAGCATCTACAAGTGGGGGTAACACTAATGAGGGGTGGTAACTAGTGGAGTTTCAACTAAGTACAACCTTATATCTTAGGATGATATCAAGGTTTCTAACTTAGGCCAGATTTTATGTTCTTTATGTAACCTTCAAATATATCTTTCTAGGATCTATAAGTCACTGAAGTCAACTCTAAGTTAAAGTTTTGATAAAGAAATAAAGTAGAGGCTTGCAAATAAAACTAGGATTGGGTTATCAAGTGGGTATGATCACATATGCTTAAGACATATGGTTGGCATGGTAACAAGCAAGTATTTGCTTGCACAATAGAGTATCTTGTAAGTGTTAGATTGCACAATCAACTAGTAGCATTAGGCTTGCCTTGTGCAGAGCAGTGGTTGAAGTTCTCCTCGGCTTCTTCTTCGTAGAATCCTCCTTCCTCCTCGTATCCTTGGTCGGTACTATCGTCTATAAATAAATACGATGTACACAATCACCAAGCAATACTTAACTACTTGCAACCATCACACAAAAGGGGTCCTATGGATGATCTAACATCATCACTAACATTACAAGATTAAGGCTTGGATTAAAATCGCTTTTTATTTTTAGAAAAGTAATTTCTACTTATTGAAAAACTACTTAAGATTTACTATTCTCCAAGCCAAACATGGGATCATGTTGACACATGTCATCACCACATATTTTAGTCCATGGAATGTGAATTAAAGTGGTGTCACAATTTAATAAGATTTTACCCTTTTATTTTAATTAAATAATATGTCTAGAAATGCCTATGGGGCATTATTTTATTAATTGAACATTATTTCTGTAAGTAAACCTATATATTTCTATATATTCTAAAAGGTATAGTTAAATGTGATTTTTGAGAGTTGGAATCAACTCAGAAGCTATTGTGGTTTAACTTTGAAAAATGTTTGAATGCAGAAAAGCTTCTGCTTTGTTATTTTTACTAAGGATGATCTACAAATCCAAATGACTTGAATCCAACGGGCTTGGATTCAGCATTCATAGACCTTTCTAACAAAATTGGTTTCATTCAATTTGGTGCACTGAATCGACCTGGGTTGATTTTTGAAAATGGGTACAGAAGTGTGTTTGGAATAAAAAGAAAAAGGTTTAATTCAAATAACTGGGCTGCGTGGGAAACGATACTGGGCCGGCCTGCTAAGCGCAGCGCTTCCGCGGGCTGTTTAAGTGGCTGTCCCCACGCGTCAGTGACACAGGGGGGTGCGAAGCGGTATGGGACGCTGTGGTGCGTTCGATCGGGTTCTAATCCAACGGCTAAGAGTCATCGTCGACGTTGGGCAACGCCGGCGAGACAGAAACCTAGCGCGGCCAGTGGGGGTCATTGGAGGCTCACCGGGGTGCGGGCGAGGGTCGGCGAGGCAGGCGAACGACAAAGTCAACGACGACGAACTCAGGGGTGGTCGCGGCAGCTCCTGGGGTGGACGAAATCGATGGCGCCCTTCTCCTCCAGAGGCGGCCTGCTCCGACGCAATTCTGGTGATGCACTGCTCGCCTTGCTCCGGGACTGAGGTGGGGTGGTTCTGGGTGAGAGAGGAGTGGAATGGTGTGAACAAATCGAGCGGGGGAGTCCTCCTTTTATAGGCTCGACGACGAGACCGAACGGGATGGGCAGGCGACGGTGGCGACATGGCTACGGGCTGCTAGAGGCATGGCCGACGGTGGCGATCGCTTGGTGGTCTCCCGGCGATGCGCTATGGCTTTAATGCGCGAGTAGGGGCGGTGCGGTTTGGTCTGGAACGGGCGATGCTCTGCGCGGCAGAGGCGGCGTCTTCGACGGTGAGCGGTGGCTGTGCGGCACAAGGCGGCGAACGGGGATGTCTGGCGGTCTCCTGGGTCGGTGGTGATCGAGTATGCATGCGGCGAGGGCGGCGCGCAGTCTGTGGGCTTCGGTCGAGGGTGGCGCTCTGGCGCACACTCGGCATGGTCGCTGGAGAGCTGGGCGCGGTCCGTGCATGTGGTCCAGTGGCTGGCAATGCTCGCGGCTGGGACAGGGTGTGGCGATGGATGGTGGGCTGCCTCCCAGACAAGGTTGGCACGGCTTAATCTTCTCCTAGCTTGCTGTCTCCACTGGGGTGGCATGGTTGTGCTCGGTTGTTCACCATTGATGGCAATGCCAAGCTTATAGTGGGGCTAGTGCTTGGTTTAGCTTGCTAGATGATCTACTGAGATGGTTGTGAGCTAAAGAGGGAACAAGTTAGGCTTCAATCATTACTCACTATAGTGTTTAGATTTTGTATGATTTATGTCTGCAACCTGTTTGATGAAATGGCCGCATGAATTCAAGTTTTGAATTTTGAAAAGATTTTTGGTGGGTGTGATAGGTTGGTGTTGGGGAGTCTGCAGATGCTTGGGTTTTGAAAGTTGATCTTGTTTGAGTGGTTTTTGAAAAAGTGGGATCTTCCCATATGAGAAAGATTCAATTTTGAATTGTCAATTAAACTATGCATTTGAAAGTTTCTGGATGATCACAAAATGGGCCTTGATACTTTGTTATGAGTACATTCAAGGGGTGCAAACATCCAAAAAAGTTTCTGTTAGGTTCTGAAAGTTTGAGGCAGCCAAAGTAGGCATGGGAGTTAAATTGGTCAAAATGACCATTCCCTTATTTTATTTGTTTTGATTTACTTGTCTTTAGGAAAAGTGTGGGAAATGTTTAGATGATGTTTATTTCACCTAAGCATCCATTTACAAGCAAGGGAACACACAAACAAGGTGGTTTAAAAGAATTCAAAATGAAATGCATACTCACATGCATGCTTCCATAATTTTGTTTAGAAAAGTTTTTTGTTAACCCTAAGTTTGATGATTAGTGTTTGATGATCCAAGCTTAGTATTTTCGGGATGTTACAAACCTTTCCCCCTTAAACAAAATCTCGTCCCGAGATTTGAAAAAGGACGAAAAAGATTACCTAGGATTTGAAGAGATCGGGAAACTCCGTCCTGATGTGATCTTCGCGCTCCCAGGTAACTTCCTCTTCTGTGTGGTTGCTCCACTGAATCTTGAGAAACTTGATGCTTCGGGTTTGGGTAGTTCTGAAGGCTTCTTCCAAAATACGGATGGGTACTTCAGGATAGGTCAGGTCATCGTTGATCTCTATGGTCTGGTGATCGATATTCTTGAACACTACGGTCTTCTCTGGAACTTCAAGACACTTGCGAAGTAACGAGATATGGAACACATTGTGCACTGCTGATATCTCTTCGGGTAGTTCCAATTGATATGACACTTCTCCTCGACGGTTTAGAATCTTGAAAGGTCCGATATATCTGGGGGCTAACTTTCCTTTGAGTTGGAAACGCTGCATTCCCTTCAATGGCGACACTTTCAAATAAACAAAATCTCCTATGTTGAAGGCGAGGTCTCGACGTCTCTTGTCGGCGTAACTCTTCTGTCTGGACTGGGCTGTCTTGAGGTGCTCACGAATCTTGTGAACCTTCTCTTCCGCTTCTCGTAGGATGTCGGGTCCAAAATCTGACTCTCTCCTACTTCCGACCAATTCAAAGGGGTGCGACACTTTCTTCCGTACATGAACTCAAATGGGGCCATTTCCAAACTGGCTTGATAACTGTTGTTGTATGAAAATTCTGCAAACGGCAGACAGTCTTCCCACTTGGATCCATATTCTAACACACAGGCTCTCAGCATATCTTTGAGTATTTGATTTACTCGCTCCGTTTGTCCATCGGTCTGAGGGTGATACGCGGTACTGAAATCTAGGCGGGTTCCTAAACCTTCTTGAACTTTCTTCCAGAATCTTGAGGTGAACTGAGTTCCTCGATCCGATACAATGTTCTTAGGGACTCCATGCAAACTAACTATTCTAGCGATGTACAACTCTGCTAGCTTCGAACTCTGATAGGTGGTCTTGACGGGCAAGAAATGGGCGAATTTGGACAATCTGTCCACTATGACCCAGATAGAGTCATTTCCCCTACTAGAAGTAGGCAGTCCAGTGATAAAGTCCATTCCAACGGAATCCCATTTCCATTCCGGAATCTGCAAGGGTTGCAACAATCAAGCGGGTCTTTGATGTCCTGCCTTGACTCGCTGACATATATCACACTTGGCGATATAGCTTCCAATTTCTCTCTTCATCTTATGCCACCAAAATTGCTCTTTCAAATCTTGATACATCTTAGTTCCTCTGGGGTGGATAGAATAAAGAGTATCATGAGCTTCCTTCAGAATAACTTCTTTCAACTCAGAATCTGCTGGTACACAAAGGCGTCCTTTGTACCACAGAACTCCTTCTTCGTCTTCGGTGAATCCGGGTACTTTGCCTGTACCGATACGACGCTTGATTCCGTCGATACTAGCATTTCCTTTCCACGCCTCTTTGATCTGGCTGATCAAAAAGGGCTGAAGTTCCATACTAGCCAAAAATCCTTCGCTCACAAATTCCATTCGAAAATCTTCTATCTCCTTGTGCAAGCTTGGTTGCTCCTTCAAAATCATGGAGTTCAAGCGGCACGGCAATCTGCTAAGGGCATCGGCTACCACGTTGGCTTTACCAGGGTGATAGTGAATGTCTAGATCGTAATCCTTGATTAGCCCAATCCATCTCCTCTGTATCATATGCAGCTCCTTTTGAGTGAATATATACTTCAGACTCTTGTGATCCGTATAGATCTCACAACGATTTCCCATCAGGTAATGTCTCCATGTCTTCAGGGCTAGAACTACGGCTGCGAGTTCGAGGTCATGGGTTGGGTAATTTTGCTCATGTTGCTTCAATTGTCGAGATAGATAAGATATAACTTTGCCTTCTTGCATGAGCACATATCCGAGACCGATCTTGGATGCGTCACAATACACATCGAAGGGCTTCGTGATATCCGGCATGATCAAGATTGGGGCTGAAATCAATCTCCTCTTGAGTTCTTGAAAACTCGCTTCACATTTGTCAGTCCATTCAAACTTCTTGTCCTTCTTCAGTAATTGGGTCATAGGTCTGGCGATACTCGAGAATCCTTCTACGAATTTGCGGTAATATCCCGCCAATCCGAGAAATGCACGGACTTGGGTTTGAGTGGTTGGGGCTTGCCAATCTTCTACATCTTTCACTTTGGCAGGGTCAACGGCAATTCCTCCGGCTGATACAATGTGACCGAGGAATCCTACCTCCTGTAACTAGAATTCACATTTGCTAAACTTGGCATACAACTGATGCTCTCTAAGGGTTCCAAGAATGGTCCTTAGGTGTATCTCATGTTCGTCTTCTGATTTGGAGTAAATCAGAATGTCATCGATGAAAACAATGACAAACTTATCCAGGAAGTCCATAAAAATCTTATTCATGAGATTCATGAAATAAGCGGGGGCATTGGTTAATCCAAAAGACATGACAGTATACTCGTATAGTCCATATCTGGTGGTAAAGGAAGTCTTTGGAATATCCTCTGCACGAATCTTGAGTTGATGATAACCAGTTCTAAGATCAATCTTAGAAAACACTTTGGCACCGGTCAACTGATCAAACAAATCTTCTATCTTGGGCAAGGGGTACTTGTTCTTGATGGTGACATCATTCAACTTCCGATAATCCGTACACAAACGGTTACCTCCATCTTTCTTGTCCACAAACAAGACAGGTGATCTCCATGGTGACACACTTGGTTGAATCAATCCGATTTCCAGCATGGCATCCAGTTGCTTCTTCAGTTCTTGTAGCTCCGATGGGTTCATACTATAGGGTCTCTGGGCTATGGGTCCTGTTCCGGGGATTAGTTCGATGATAAACTCGATATCCCGATCTGGGGGCATACCGGGCAAAACATCTGGAAATACATCGGGGTATTCACAGACTATCCGGACTTGGTCAATGGTAGGTTGGGCTATTGTCAACACCCGGATTTTTCAATCCTAGATGCCTGTTATGCCATACATCGCAATCCCAGGATTACCATTTTTGCGAGACATAACAGAATTGGATACCATAGTACTTCATCCATTACAAACGATACATAAGTTCTTACACAAATAGGGATCTCATGATCCATTCTTAATACAACTTCAAGCAGCGGAATACGTAATAATAACGGTAGCGTAGGCGAAGCTCCATCTTCGGGATCACAGGCAATGCTGACGATGGGAGATGATCCTAGTTGTCGTAACCTTCCTGGGGTCCATCCTCCAGGTACTCCTCTTCATAGTCTGGCCATGGGAATAGCCAGGGACAAAGCCATGAGTACTCTTTAAGTACTCGCAAACTAATACTAACAGGTAAGGGTTTTTTGGATAATAGGACACTAGGCTCTAGGGTTGTTTTGCAAAAGCCAGGTTTATCTTTACTAAGTTCCAAAACTAGTCACAAATTTTATAACTCCTAAATGGGATCTTGTAATTCAGGTCACAACTCTGTTGTGGTCAAGTCAAAGTCTCAATTCATTTCACAAGTCATTTTAAAAAAGGGTCTGACAGGGGAACAGTATGGCCACTCCAACTGTCCATAACCGCGGACGCGGCTATTCGAATAGTTTGACACTCTGCAGAGATTGTACACTTTCACCACAACATTTGATACATCCGTCAGGAACAAATCCTGAATTCACCATACTCAGTATGCGGATAATCAATCCTAACCTTTTAATTACACTCCCTAGTATCAGCATCTCTCCTGTGAGTTTGGCCTCCCAACCATGACCACTGTCATCTTGGGTACTGCACAGGTGGACAATCTTCACAAGGTAGCCTCAGCTCAGACCTTGGCCGTGAGGGAACTAATACTAAGGTATATAAGTTTCCAGTCAAGCCCTACCCAAAATTCGGGTATTGTGGTTGTACGATAAAATTGGAATGGTATCGCATCCAGATAACCATCAGTTTTATAAAGGGCTAAGGCTGATGCCTCAACATTTTTATCACCAAAATCATCAAGTGTTCGGAAACACATGTCCAAAACATTTCAATAGAATGATCCATCATTCCAAGGTTTTCATAACCATTTTTCCACCAAGTATTCCCATCTAAGGTTGATCAAGTTTTATGCTTAGCACTAGCATCTACAGGTGGGGGTAATAATGATGAGGGGTGGTACTAGTGGAGTTTCACTAAATCTAATCTTATACCTTAGGCTGAGATCAGGGCTCTAGCTTAGGCCAAATTTTATGCTCTTTAGACAACCTTGAGCACAACTGTCTAATATCTACCAAACTCTTAGGTAGACTCTAAGTAAGCTTTGATAAAGAAATAAAGTAAGAGGCTTTCCATAAAACTAGGATTGGTTTAACAAGTGGGTATGATCACTTATGCTTAAGGCATATAGTATTCATATCACAAGTATGGGTTTGTGGCAACAATAGGGTATTTTGCAAGGGTTAGCTTGCACAATGTCAATATAAGCTTGCATAGGTATAGTATCTTGCAAGTGTTAGCTTGCACATTCACTGGTAGTATTAGGCTTGCATTGGTATAGTATCAGCTTGCCTTGTGCAGAGCAGTGGTTGAAGTTCTCCTCGGCTTCCTCTTCGTAGTATCCTCCTTCCTCCTCGTATCCTTGGTCGGTACTAGCGTCTATGAATAAATACGAGGTACACAATCACCAAACAATACTTAACTACTTGCAATCATTACACACAAGGGTCCTATAGATGATCTAGCATCATCTCTAACATTACAAGGTTAAGGCTTGGTTTAAATCTTTTTATTTTAGAAAAGTAATTTCTACTCATTGAGAAACTACTTAAGATTTAATATTATCCAAACTAAACATGGTATCATGTTGACACATGTCATCACCACATATTGTAGTCCATGGGAATGTGATTTAAAGTGGTGTCACAATTTAATAAGGTTTTACCCTTTTATTTTAATTAATTAAAGTGGCTAGAAATGCTTATGAAGCATTCTTTTATTCCTTGAACATTATTTCTGCAAGTAAACCTATATATTTTTATATATTCTGAAAGGTATGGTTAAATGTGATTTTTGAGAGTTGGAATCAACTCAAAATCTTTTATGGTTTAAATTTGAAAAATGTTTGAATGCAGAAAAGCTTCTGCCTTGTTATTTTTGCTATGGTTGATCTACTGATCCAAATGACTTGAATCCAACGGGCTTGGATTAAGCATTCACAGACCTTTCCAACAAAATTGGTTTCATCCAATTTGATGTACTAAATCGATCTAGGTTGGTTTTTGAAGTTGGGTGCTGAAGTGGGTTCGAAAAGAAATAGAAAAAGGTTTAATTTGAATTGCTGGGCTGCGCGGGAAATTCTAACGGGCCGGCCTGCTAAGCGCAGTGCTCCCGCGGGCTACGTAAGTGGGTGTCCCCACTCGTCAGTGACACGGGGCTGGGCGAAGCGGTATGGGGTGATGTGGATCGTTCGATCTAGCTCTAATCCAACGGTAGTGGGTCATCGTCGACGCGAGACAGCTCCGGCGAGAATGAAACCTAGTGCGGCCAGTGAGGGTCGTTGGGGGCTCACCGGGGTACTGGCGAGGGTCGGCGAGGCGGGCGAACGACGAAGTCGACGACGGCGAACCTCCTGGTACCGGTGGCTTCTCCTGGGGCGGCTCCAATCGCTGGCTCCCTTCTTCTCCAGAGGCGGCGGGCTCCGGTGAAATTCCGGCGAGGTGGTGCTCGCCTTGCTCTGAGGATGGTGTGGCACGGTCAGTGGGGAGAGGGGAGTGAGATGGTGTGATGAATTCGTGCGGGGGTGGCCTCTATTATAGTCGAGCGAAGCGACCGTCGGGGCGCAAGGTGAGCTCGTCGGGGGCGACGTTACAGGCAGCTAATGGCATGGGCACGGGTAGGGGACGGTGCTATGTCTCCTGGCGATGCTCAACGGCATGGTCGCGAGGCATTGGGCGGTGTGGTTTGGTCTGGAACGGCCGGTGCTCTGCGCGGCAGAGGCGGCGTCTTCAACGGCGGGCGGTGGCTATATGGCACGGGGCGGCAAACGAGGGTGTCTGGCGGTGTCCTGGGTCGGTGGTGATCGTGTGTGCACGCAGTGAGGGCGGCGCGCGGTCTGTGGATGCCGGTCGCGGGTGGCGCTCTGGCGCACGCTCGGCAAGGTCTGGGCGTGTCTCGTGCGCATGGTCCAGGGCTTGGCAACGCTCGCGGCTGGGACAGGCAGTGGCGGTGGACGGTGGGCTGCCTCCCAGACATGCTGGCTAGGCTTGCTGCTGCTCCTAGCTTGTTGTCCACAATGGGGTGACATGGGGGTGCTCGGCTGTTCACCATTAATGGCAATGGCAAGCTCACAGGGGTGCTAGTGTTGGGCTAAACTTTCTAGATGATCTACTGAGTTGTGTGTGAGCTAACTAGGGAACAAGTTAGGCAAGAATCACTGCACACTATAGTGTTTGTGGTTTTGTTTGATTTGTGTCTACAACCTGTTTGATGAGATGGCCGCATAAACTCAAGTTTTGAATTTTGAATTGAATTTTGGTGAGTTTGCTAGATTGGTTCTGGTGATTCTGCAGATGCTTGGGTTTTGAAAGTTGAGCTTGTTTGAGTGGGTTTTAAAAAAGTGGGATCTTCCCATATGAAGAAGATTCAATTTTGAAATGTCATTTAAACTATGCATTTGAAAGTTTCTGGATGATCACAAAGTGGGCCTTGATACTCTGTTATGAGTACATTCAAGGGGTGCAAAGATCCAGAAAAGTTTCTGTTAGGTTCTGAAAGTTTGAGACAGCCAAAGTAGGCATGGGAGTTAAATTGGTCAAAATGACCATTCCCTTAATATATTTGTTTTGATTTACTTGTCTTTAGGAAAAGTGTGGGAAATGTTTTAGATGATGTTATTTTCACCTAAGAAACATTTTACAAGCAATGGATCACACAAACAAAGTGGTTTTTAAAGAAATTCAAAAACTATGCATACACACATGCATGCATTCAAGAGTTGATTTAGAAAAGTTTTTGTTAATCCTAAACTTGATGATTAGTGTTTGTTGATCTAAGTTTGGTATTTTTGGGATGTTACAGCTATACTCTTATTGCATTTGAATTGGCGAGGTAAGGTTTCAGATATATGCTCGACTGATATTCCGGCCGTACTGGTCATGGTGATGGCTTTCTTGGCACAGTCAATCAATCCTTTATGTTTGGACATCCAATCCATTCCCAATACTACTTCCAAACCTTTAGTTCCGAGTACTATCAGATTAGCATAAAAATCTATGCCATGGATTCGGATAGGGACGGCTTTGCAAATTTGCCTAGCCTTGGTGGTTGATCCGGGAATTTGCACAATCATTACATGCTTCAATTTGGTTGGTTGAATTTTACTAGTGCATGCAAATTCTTCGGTGACAAATGAAGTCGATGCACCAGAATCAAACAACACCCTTGCAAGTACTGAATTAACAGAAAACATACCCAGCACGACGTCTGGCGCTTCCTGAGCTTCTTTAGCATGCATGAGAAAAAGACGGCCATTGCAGTTGAGTGAATTCCCTAGGGCAAATCTTCTTCCGGGCTGAACACGACGTTGTTGCTGAGCTGGGGCATTGGCATTGGGTGCTGCGGCATTCTTCTTGTTGGGGCACTCATTGGAGTAGTGACCCTTATTTCCACAGTCATAACAAGTCACTTGCGACTTGTCCTTGGCTGCGACAGGCACAGCATTGCTTCCATTCCTCGGGGCAGTGTTGGTGTTGGTGGCAGCATTGTTCGTGTTGAACTTGGGTGGGGCACGGTTTAAATTGCTAGAGTTGCCGGGGTTGTTGTGATTTCCTCCGGGTCTAGGGTTTCCATGGTTGGGATAGGTGGGACGGTTCATTAGGGGTCTGTTTGTTCTTGGGGCAAATCCTGGAGATGGGTTAGGACGATACTTTGGGGTCTGATGGGTTCCTGGCTGATGCATCATACGACGCTTGCGGTTCTCATTGGCTTGGTTGATCTTTCCTTCCATCTGGATGGCGGAGTCGACAAGGGCTTCAATATCCGCAAAGGAGATATTGACTAACACCGTCTGCATCTCATCATGCAGACCATTCAAGAATCTTTCTTTCTTCTTGGCTTCCGTGTCTATCTCATCCAGGGCATACCTAGCTAATGACAAAAATTTGTCACGGTATTCCACTACAGTCATCCTTCCTTGCTTCAGTTCTCTAAACTCGTCTCTCATCCTCTTGATCAAACCCGGTGGCACATGGGTTCTGCTGAACTTGACCTTGAATTCCTCACAGGTCATCATCTGTCCTCAGGTCATTACACGAACACTGTTCCACCATGCCCTGGCATCTCCGGCTAGATAGTGGGTGGCAAACAGAACTTTCTCGTTGGCTTCCACTCCGGCAACTTCTAAGTTATTTTCCATGGTTTGTAGCCAATCATCCGCGTCTAGGGGCTCTTCTGACTTAGTGAAAATAGGTGGGTTGGTATTCTGGAAATTCTTGAGCTTAGATCCATGGTTATCTTGATTTCCGTGGCCTTGGTTGTTGTGGGCTAGCTGAGCTATCTGTTGCAGAGTGGCTAGGTTGGCTTGACGTTCCGCTCTTTCAGCTTCGCGGTCAAAAGTCAACATTTGCAGGATCTGCAACATCAGGTCTGGGGATGAACCACTTCCTCCGCGTGGCATCTGAAGATTGAGATAGATTATGAGAAAAGAGGGAAATTTCTAAGGTTTCGAGGATTTTGAAAAGTTTTAAAATTTGACTCAGATTTTCTAGCAACTTGCTTTTCATTCATTCATCCACACGATACAACACACACCACAACAAGGAAAAACAGATGGTTCTAAGAACCATTCTGTAAACTACGATACAGTGGGACCGAATACTACTCACTACGCTAGTGCTCAAGTGCTACTACTCCTCGGAGTCTGTGGCTTTATCATCTTCATCATCATCGATGAAGGCAAAATCATATTCATCGGTGAAGAAGTCCATGGCCTGATCCTCCAGAAAATCATCATCATCTCTGAGATAAGAGTAGGGGTCTCCACGAAGATCCTCTCCTGCATTCTCCCTTTCCTCCAACTGCATGTCTCTCTCGTGGATGGTCTCTTCCAAAGATGAGATGCGGTGGAAGAGACGGGCAATAATGCGCTCCTTCTTGTCGAGCTGACGACGATGATACTTGCGATTTTGCCAGCATGGCGATGGTTTGATCCTTCGTCTTGATGATGGCAGACTTGTGGTTGGAGTAGTCACGGCAATTATCCAACTCCTGCTGACGATCGTACATCATGAAGCTAAGATGGTCCAATTGAGTCTTCAGCTCGGGGTGGTATGGGGCTTCCAGTGGTTGTCCATTAGCATCACGCCTTGGGCAGAACTCAAAGCGGGTTCCCTTGATCTGATTGATGCTCTGCCCACACAGACGGGCAAGACTTTCCTGCATGGCCCTGGCAATTCCATCGAGCCAGTTGTTCTCTCTTAAGGTAAACTGAATTCCCTCAGCAGTGGGAGGTTCAATCTTTCCTCGGAGACTTGCAACAATTAGCCACTACAGATCTTCTACTCCTTGATCATTGAGCTGAGCTCCGAAGAACTCGGGGTGCGGACGCTCCAGAAGTTCCGAAAGCTGGTCCAAATCCCTCTCAAAGATAAGGTCTCCTCCATTCCCCAACTGATAAAACTTGCTGTACTTCACGTCCATCTATAAGAATATAGGATGAGTAAGTTAGTAGAGTGATCAAGTGTGTCAAGATTTTATGTATTTTGCAAGAGTTTTTGAGGAACATGAATTTTCATGAAAAATCAAAGGATAAGAATGAGAATAAGTTTTTGTAAATATTTGCTTCCTTTGGTTTTGAAACTAAGTTTTTGATTCAAACGTCCAGTCTAACTAGGGTCTCCTATGGTCAGGATGGCTCTGATACCAACTTGTCAACACCCGGATTTTTAATCCCAGATGCCTGTTATGCCATACATCGCAATCCCAGGATTACCATTTTTGCGAGACATAACAGAATTGGATACCACAGTACATTATCCATTACAAACCATATATAAGGTCTTACACAAATAAGGATCTCATGATCCAGTTCTTAATACAACTTCAAGAAGCGGAATACGTAATAATAACGGTAGCATAGGCGAAGCTCCATCTTCGAGGTCACATGCAATGCTGACGATGGGAGATGATCCTAGTTGTCGTAACCTTCCTGGATTCCATCTTCCAGGTACTCCTCTTCATAGTCTGGCCACGGGAATAGCCAGGGACAAAGCCATGAGTACTCTTTAAGTACTCACAAACTAATACTAACAAGTGAAGGTGGATTTTTGATAATAGGACACTAGGCTCTAGGGTTATTTTGCAAAAAGCCAGATTTATCTCTACTAAGTTCAGAAAGAAACGAGTCACAATTTTATAACTCCTAAGTGGGATCTTGCATTTCAGGTCACAACTCTGTTGTAGTCAAGTCAAAGTATCAACTCATTTCACAAGTCATTTTGAAAAGTCTGACGGGGGAACAGTATGGCCACTCCAACTGTCCATAACCGCGGACGCAGCTATTCGAATAGTTTGACACTCTGCAGAGATTGTACACTTTCACCACAACATTCGATACATCCGTCAGGAACAAATCCTGAATTCACCATACTCAGTATGCGGATAATCAATCCTAACCTTTCAATTACAAGCCCTAGTATAAGCACCTCTCCTGTGAGTTTGTCCTTCCAACCATGACCAACTGTCATCTAGGTTACTGCACAGGTGGACAATCTTCACAAGGTAGCCTCAGCTCAGACCTTGGCTGTGAGGGAATAATACTAAGGTATATAAGCTTCCAGTCAAGCCCTACCCAATCTTCGGGTATTGTGGTTGTACGGTAACATTGGAATGGTATCGCATCCAGATAACCATCAGTTTTATAAAGGGCTAAGGCTCATGCCTCAACATTTTCATCACCAAAATCATCTGGTGTTCAGAAACATATGTCAAAAAATCTCAGTAGAATGATCCATCATTCTAAGGTTTTCATAACCATTTTCACCAAGTATTCCCATCTAAAGTTGATCAACTTTTATGCTTAGCACTAGCATATACAAGTGGGGGTAACACTAATGAGGGGTGGTAACTAGTGGAGTTTCAACTAAGTACAACCTTATATCTTAGGATGATATCAAGGTTTCTAACTTAGGCCAAATTTTATGTTCTTTATGTAACCTTCAAATATATCTTTCTAGGATCTATAAGTCACTGAAGTCAACTCTAAGTTAAAGTTTTGATAAAGAAATAAAGTAGAGGCTTGCAAATAAAACTAGGATTGGGTTATCAAGTGGGTATGATCACATATGCTTAAGGCATATGGTTGGCATGGTAACAAGCAAGTATTTGCTTGCACAATAGAGTATCTTGTAAGTGTTAGATTGCACAATCAACTAGTAGCATTAGGCTTGCCTTGTGCAGAGCAGTGGTTGAAGTTCTCCTCGGCTTCTTCTTCGTAGAATCCTCCTTCCTCCTCGTATCCTTGGTCGATACTAGCGTCTATAAATAAATACGATGTACACAATCACCAAGCAATACTTAACTACTTGCAATCATCACACAAAAGGGGTCCTATGGATGATCTAACATCATCACTAACATTACAAGATTAAGGCTTGGTTTAAAATCCCTTTTTATTTTTAGAAAAGTAATTTCTACTCATTGAAAAACTACTTAAGATTTACTATTCTCGAAGCCAAACATGGGATCATGTTGACACATGTCATCACCACATATTTTAGTCCATGGGAATGTGAATTAAAGTGGTGTCACAATTTAATAAGATTTTACCCTTTTATTTTAATTAAATAATATGTCTAGAAATGCCTATGGGGCATTCTTTTATTACTTGAACATTATTTCTGTAAGTAAACCTATATATTTTTATATATTCTGAAAGGTATAGTTAAATGTGATTTTTGAGAGTTGGAATCAACTCAGAAGCTATTGTGGTTTAACTTTGAAACATGTTTGAATGCAGAAAAACTTCTGCCTTGTTATTTTTACCAAGGATGATCTACAGATCCAAATGACTTGAATCCAACGGTCTTGGATTCAGCATTCACAGACCTTTCTAACAAAATTGGTTTCATTTAATTTGGTGCAGTGAATCGACCTGGGTTGATTTTTGAAAATGGGTACAGAAGTGTGTTTGGAATAAAAAGAAAAAGGTTTAATTCAAATAACTGGGCTACGCGGGAAACGATACTGCGCCGGCCTGCTAAGCGCAGCGCTTCCGCGGGATGTTTAAGTGGCTGTCCCCACGCGTCAGTGATACAGGGGGGTGCGAAGCGGTATGGGACGTTGTGGTGTGTTCGATCGGGTTCTAATCCAACGGCTGAGAGTCATCGTCGACGTTGGGCAACGCCGGCGAGACAGAAACCTAGCGCGGCCAGTGGGGGTCGTTGGGGGCTCACCGGGGTGCGGGCGAGGGTTGGCGAGGCGGGCGAATGACGAAGTCGACGACGGCGAACTCAGTGGTGGTCGCGGCAGTTCCTGGAATGGACGAAATCGATGGCGCCCTTCTCCTCTAGAGGCGGCCTGCTCCGGTGCAATTCCGGCGATGCGCTGCTCGCCTTGCTCCAGGACTGAGGTGGGGTGGTTCTGGGTGAGAGAGGAGTGGAATGGTGTGAAGAAATCGAGCGAGGGAGTCCCCCTTTTATAGGCTCGACGGCGAGACCGAATGGGATAGGCAGGCGACGGTGGCGACATGGCTACGGGTTGCTAGAGGCATGGCCGGCGGTGGCGATCGCTTGGTGGTATCCTGGCGATGCGCTATGGCTTTAATGCGCGAGTAGGGGCGGTGCGGTTTGGTCTGGAACGGGCGATGCTCTGCGCGGCAGAGGCGGCGTCTTCGACGGCGAGCAGTAGTTGTGCGTCACGGGGTGGCGAACGGGGATGTCTGGCGGTCTCCTGGGTCGGTGGTGATCGAGTATGCACGCGGCGAGGGCGACGCACAGTCTGTGGGCTTCGGTTGAGGGTGGTGCTCTGGCGCACGCTCGGCATGGTCGCTGGCGAGCTGGGCGCGGTCCGTGCGTGTGGTCCAGTGGCTGGCAACGCTCGCGGTTGGGACAGGGTGTGGAGGTGGACGGTGGGCTACCTCCCAGACAAGGTTGGCACGGCTTAATCTTCTCCTAGCTTGCTGTCTCCACTGGGGTGGCATGGTTGTGCTCGGCTGTTCACCATTGATGGCAATGCCAAGCTTACAGTGGGGCTAGTGCTTGGTTTAGCTTGCTAGATGATCTACTGAGATGGTTGTGAGCTAAAGAGGGAACAAGTTAGGCTTCAATCACTGCTCACTATAGTGTTTAGATTTTGTATGATTTGTGTCTGCAACCTGTTTGATGAAATGGCCGCATGAATTCAAGTTTTGAATTTTGAAAAGATTTTTGGTGGGTGTGCTAGGTTGGTGCTGGGGAGTCTGCAGATGCTTGGGTTTTGAAAGTTGATCTTGTTTGAGTGGTTTTTGAAAAAGTGGGATCTTCCCATATGAGAAAGATTCAATTTTAAATTATCAATTAAAGTATGCATTTGAAAGTTTCTGGATGATCACAAAGTGGACCTTGATACTTTGTTATTAGTACATTCAAGGGGTGTAATGATCCAGAAAAGTTTCTATTAGATTCTGAAAGTTTGAGGCAACCAAAGTAGGCATGGGAGTTAAATTGGTCAAAATGACCATTCCCTTATTTTATTTGTTTTGATTTACTTGTCTTTAGGAAAAGTGTGGGAAATGTTTAGATGATGTTTATTTCACCTAAGCATCCATTTACAAGCAAGGGAACACACAAACAAGGTGGTTTAAAAGAATTCAAAATGAAATGCATACTCACATGCATGCTTTCATAATTTTGTTTAGAAAAGTTTTTTGTTAACCCTAAGTTTGATGATTAGTGTTTAATGATCCAAGCTTAGTATTTTTGGGATGTTACAAGCAGGTGGAGAGCTTCCCGTGCCCGTGGTCAGCGTGGAAGCAGGGATGGATCTGGGCATGTGCAGGCCGCACATGTCGTGGCTTCGGGCGCGATGGCGGCACGAGGAGCACCTGCTCCGGCATGCTGCGTGGATGCTGCAGTGGTGTTGGTCGACCGGCATGGTGGCCTCTTCTCCCGATCCCATGTTGGCTGGCGGCATGCCCGGTGGTGGCCAGCGCCCTTGGCGGTGCCGACGGCCAGCCTGGCGGTGGCTCGGTCATCATCGTCCAGTCCTCGTTTTCAGTTGTGGTGAGACAGCAATCAACCCCCCTGCTCCACCGATGGCATTTGCGGCTCTATTCTCACGGGTGGCGAGTCCAAAATTTAATTGAATTAATAACACTATGAAGTACTCAGAGGGAATGAATCCAAAATGGATAGTGTTTATTTACTTTTTATTTTTAGATGGTTGATATATGTTTTAATCCTCTTTGAGCTTTGATTGTAATACTTTGAATTTTGTTTGGACAGCTGCAATAAATAAGCCTGTATGCATCAATTCATCGATTGATACAGAGACCGGAGCTTTGCTCCCCATTTTTTTAAAAAAATACTCGAAGGGAATTTCCGTAAAAATAAAGCGACGGAATATTTAAGCTTAGGAGCAGCAGATCAGCCCAGATCAGCCCAGAGAGCAAAACGATCTCTTGGGCTGCACGAAGATCAAACTTGCTTTCTTGGACCAGAAGTTGAACACGCCCAACCGAGCCGAGACCCCCAAAACCTCACCAAAACTTTCAAGTTCCTGTTTCTCCCCTTCCCCACTCCATCCCCTTGTCCCTCTGCAAACGGTCCACCGCCCCCGCCTCGCTGCGGTGCCTCCTCTCGGGCCCCGATCATGCTGCCCGTGCGCTTCCTCAAGCTCTCACTGCTCCGCCGCCTCGGCGCCGCCCGTGCGGCCGAGGTACCCCCGCCGCTGAAGACCAGGTACGGCTACCTCGTGTTTCGGTCATCTTTTCCGCGTGATGCTCCTGTCCTTCGCGCGCTACCTGTTTGCGCTAATGCCGCAGCCGGCGCTTCCGCGATGGCGTCCTTGGGTGGTCCGATTCTCGTTGGGTTTGTTGATTTAGGCCTGCCTGGGGGAACGTGAGCCGTGTCTCCTGACAGCATGTCGAGGGAATGGGAAGGATTCGGGGCTGGTAGAACGCAATCTAGTCTCGTTGGAGTTTCTAGAGACACAATTATTCCGAAGTATGGTCAGCGAGTTACCACAATTGTGTGTGCCCTGCACTTTATGTTTCACCTGTTCACCATGTAGTCTATGTTCTTCATTCTGGTTCCGCAATTTGTAAGTACATGTGATTAATGACTGCATAAACTAGCATTTGCTGTGCCAATTTGATTGTGACTTAGTGCCAATTTGCTATGCTGCTGTTTAGCATTTCTAGTTGCAAATGTCTGCATGTTCTGTTGCTGGTGACTCAGACTAGCATAAGTTGCTACATCATTTTATGATGGTGAAAGTATTGAAGTTATATTATGCACTCCCACAGATAGTGCAGATGCAGTTTGGTCCGACAATTATTTTGCTGCCCCTTATGGATAATAGTTCGATTTATCTTCCCATTTCGAATGTTCTGAATGCTACCACTACCTATATGTGGTTATTATTCCAAGCCTATTTGCATGTATGTTACTTGTTCTACATAGGCATATCTTGGTTTGTGCAATTGTGCGGTTTTTGTAATTCTTAGCATTTGGTTCTGCAGGCTATTTCCTGTGAGAACTTACCAGTCTCGAGGTTATTCTACGGGAGGAAGCTCCAAGTATAATAGACCAATGAGACAGTCTACAGAGGAGAATGTGTCAACTTCGCAGCCACTGATTTATTACATTGTCGTATGTTGCTTTTGTGGCCAGCCTGATCTTTCTCTTTTATCATTTTTCACTTAACTATGATTTATGATAATTTTTGCTGTATGATTAAATGTCAAATTGTTATCATGGCTTAATGGTGAAGTTGACAGTTTTTTGGACATCTGCCCTGTACTTTGACCTAACAGGATCTTTAGGAGCATTTTGCATCTGCGACATTCTTATGTTAATGTGAATGTTGGTTTTGCAGCCATCTGCCATTCTAGCCTTTGCTGGACTAGCCACTTTTGTTCACTATAATGATGAGAAGCGTATGATTCCCTTAGGTACTTACAATCTTTATAAGATGTGATGCTTCATATTGTTCCTAAAGTAATACATTTGATGTATCCATTTTCTCAACCAGTTCAACTCTGGTAGTCAGTGTTAGTTTAATCAAAATTCTTGATATTGGACTAGGTGATACCATGATCATTGATCAGCGTAATAATTATCTAGGCAATGAAGGATTCAAGGATCCTTGAAATGCCGTCTTGTGCGTCATCCAGATCTGAAAAATTAAACAGAAAATGCTGAAACCCTATTAATTTAAAGAAAGATAAAATCTGTGCATGGTCTGACTTCCCATGACACTTTTGTTTTATTTGGCTCGTATCTCACTCTCAATTGTTTAGTTCTTTCTGGGTACTTTTACTTCTTGGAATTATCATTTTTCCAATAATGCCAATAGCTTATGAGGTTTAATTTTGTTTCAAAAGAATGGGAAGTGCATGGTTGTAAGTTTTAGTTTTGGTTTTCAGTTGTACATGGCAGCTTAGCTTGAATGATATAAGGTTTTTATTGTTACTTTTCATCTGTACATGGTCGCTAAGATTGAATGGGAAACATTTTTCATTTAGCTTTTGTCTTATTCAGTTTATTATTGCTCTTACATCTGACATCATGTTGTTTCCATGTAAAGAAGCAGAACAGACCACTGTTCCCAAAAGGTGCAATAGGAACAGACCTGCAATAGGAGGACCATTTAAGCTCTATGATACAGAAAATAACGTGGTGACTGAATCAAAGCTTCGAGGAAATTGGACGCTGTTGTATTTTGGCTACACATCATCCCCAGATGTGGGGCCAGCAGAAGTTCAGAAGATGGCTGATGTTGTTAAGCTACTAGGTGCATTGCTATTTACCACATCCTGCTTCGTGGTTATGAATACATGATTGGAATCATCCCATCTTTTGACTGTTTTTGTTATTTTATTTATCATATCACCATCTAATGTTTTCTTTTACAGATTAGGATAGTACCCTCGTATACATAATGCATATGGTTTTCTTGGTCTGTGAGTACACATATGCATGTTTTGTTTATATCGCTTGGGCTAAAACATTCCGTTTTCCTAACACTTGACAACAATTCCCAATGATATATGGTTCTTTCCTTGAAATTAGTATTAAGTCATTATTAGTAATTATGCCGTTAAAGCTGTTTAAATAATTCTCTTCTGTTAGTTCAGTCATGCCCAAGTCTGAAGCCTGAACTCTGAACTACTCTGTGTCTGGTGGGCTTAAAATTGATGGCAGTCCAAAGTCTGAAAGAATTGATTTTCTGTGTGCTATGTTCTGCTTGCAATGAGTAGATTTTGTTGAACTCCGCTGTTTGTACCACTTGTTTTTATCTTCATGATCTTTTGTGAACCTTTATTATTTATTTCAGAGTCAAAGCATGATATCAAGATTAAACCACTCTTTGTCACAATTGATCCTCAACGTGATTCACCTGCTCAGCTTAAGGCATATCTCAGTGGTAAGTTACTCTCTGTTTGTTATATGCTATTGGAACCTTGAAAGTTCTGTGCTATGTTTGGAAGTGATGATTTGTCTCATTTGAACTGCAGAATTTGACCCAAGAATAGTAGGATTAACAGGACCCGTCGATGCAATAAGACAGATAGCACAGGAATACCGCATTTTCTTTAAAAAAGTTGGTGAAGTTGGTCGGGATTATATTGTTGAAAGTTCTCATAACATGTAAGAGCACATGGGATTCTTCATATACCTTTCTTTGTTGATAAGGTTTCAAGAACTTGACTGTCTGAAGTTACAGGTACTTGCTAGATCCATGCTTGGAGACAGTAAGATGCTTTGGAGCTGAATATAAGGCATCAGACCTTGCTGAGGCGATAACAACGGAGGTCCAGAAAGCCTCTAATTCAGCAACAAATTAGTCTAATATATGTTTCCCGTGGTATACCTCTTGATTTTTTTTGTTTCAGTTAATTGTTAATTGAGATATCTAAGCATACTTGTTTTTGTTTGTATTTGTTTTTTGACCTTTTCCTTTCTGGAAATAAAAGTTGCTGCGTACTAATAGACTTAACTTTTGTCTTCTTAGGTACCTTTATAGATGTGATGGTGAAAGAATTTTCTTCTGATGATTAATTGGTAATACTTATCACTTCGTAGCATGCTTGTTATTGTTTTTTACTACGTATTACTTGCATATGTCCTACTGTTAAACCTGTTAACGCCAGCTAAAAAACAATACAATATGTCAGTCTATCTAGTTTTTTTTTTTCATTGGTAGCACCTTTTAGCTGTGTTTTCACATTGTTCTCATTTATTCTTGTTATTTTGACCTACATTGTTCCAGTAAAGACTTGCTTTTGATCGTACATGGTAGATGTCCATATGTTCTTTCTCATTTAGATCTAAAACTTATGTTGTGTTGTATATAAGTAATGCTGCTAATACAGCTCTGCTGCAACAATTTTCCAGGGTCCATTCAACTGTTTAGTAGTTTCCAATCTCTGCTCTGAAGCACTTACCCTACCCTGTACAGCCTTGCCAGCGGAAGGGTGACATGGCGAACCTTTTCATCTAGCCCTTCCTTCAACTGATCCGAGGCTCCTATTCCTATCCCCACTCTTTGCTGTGTAAGAATTGAGCAAAACTGTACAGTGCCTCATGGGACAAATGTTTCTTCGTAGTTACAGATCACCTGCAGTTTCGCCATGCCTGAATGATTTTTGAACTGGATGTGCCAAACCTACAATGTAATCAGCTTCCTTAGCATAGATTCAGACGTTCAGTTAATGCGGTTATGCCTTTTGGGTTAACAGGTAAACGGAAAACGTTACAGCACTGCCCATGTTCTGTCACATGTATGTCTTCACAAAGACAAAATGCTAGCACAAGCTTTCTTTGCCGATCTGTGGACAATTTACTAGCTTTCCAGGTGTGTTTAGTTTCGTCCAGTGCAGTGACCAGGGGTAGAGTAGAGCTTTCTTTGCCCTTTCCCTTTTGTGTCGTGTCTGGCCTCAGCTGGACATACGCCACCTGTTGCCATTATGCTTGCCTCGGAGCAGTTCGGCACACTCGTTTCCTGTGGCTACTTTTTCTTTTGAAACTTTCTTTAGGCTACTTTTGTTATGCTAGGTGTTGACATGCGGAGACTAAAGTTTAATTAGATCCTACTTCCTCTGTTTTAAAATATAAGATGTTTTAGATTTGTAAAAGCAATGTATCTAGACATCTTTTAGTGTATCTAACCTCTCCGAACCTCCACACTAAAAGATGTCTAGATACATTATTTTCACAAAGCTAAAACATCTTGTATTATGAAACGGAGGGAGTACGTGCGTTTGCTGTGAACTGATGACTGCAGTCTGGGTTGAGAGATCATCGGGGTAATCATCTATCGTATTGATTATTTGGCGATCTTCGACGGTGATGTAGTAGGCTGCCATGTGGCGAGTAGTTCTGATGCGGGACAGTCATGTTCTCCCAAAGCAGCATAGGTTCATCTTTCCTTCAGAATCTGCACCTCTGCTGGCTGATAGGAACATGATCGTTAAATAAACAAGATCCTTCGTTTTGATGCGTGCAGATTACGAGGTATCTAGATTAGCATTCCAATGCGTTGGCCTATAGCTAGAAGCCATGCCCCCTTTGTGTTCTGGCTTGGATATACATATTTTGCGACCGAAAAAAAACATAGCAAACCACGGCACTATAACAGAAAATTTATTTCAGAATTTTATGACATTTTGAAATACATTTTTATGCAACTTTTCATAATAGGTGCATAAACACCTACAAGGCAACATATCATACTTGGTGTATCCGCACGCTCTCAGCCCTCTGATCTAAATTGCACAACCTACATCAGGTTGTGACTAATTGCACTTACACGCCCGCCCTGGACACATAATCATGAAGTCCCTAATCTCACTGTGGTGAGGAAGAACGATGATGAACAGAGCAGAAAAAAAACGAGCGAGACGGAGAGTTTGCACCGCACACAACTTGCGATGTTTCTGGTTTCTATTCCACTCCTTTTATTCTGCTTACAACGGAAAACATGAGCCCACGATCCATCATGTTCATGCCATCCCGCGAACAGATCATGTCCCAGGAGAACCGCTCCAAGTTTGTTACAGAAAACTTGGAACCTAAAACTCTGACTAATCAACTACTCCAGCTAACTGAACTAACTGTCGAAACTGAACCTGCAGCTAGTCTGCTTATCTGACAAAACTGAAACTATCCTAGACACTGAGCTGAATTATTATAAAAAATCACAGTATTTTTTCCGATAAACCGCGGAGTGTTTCTCTCTCCCTAGATGGAACAGGTCAGGCCTGAGATCAGGTTGTGCGCCGGCAGCGAGCATACAACGCGGCAGGCGATGAGATCTGAAGAACTAGTCCCTGGTGAAGGCAAGCCGGTAGAATTAAGTGTTTATGATTTTTCAAAGGCTCGAGGTATTTTATACTCAGCGTGAGCATCACATGAGTTTTAGAAATGTGTTTTCTTTGCATCATTACTAGCTAAGCAAACGACTAAGAGAACTCGGTGCTTAAGTCTATGTATGTATGTATGTACATAATGGGACATCTATCATTTCTGCATTCAAAACACCAGTTTTTGTTATGGCTTTTTATGGTTTTGCAATTCTATGTTCTACCCCTATACGGCTATACCTACCACATTCATATAGTCAAATACTTGCTCTACCATACTGTAGGGCAAATGTTTAAGCCACTGTAGACAGCTAAATCTTCAGTTCATTATGGTGCAGCGATGAACCCTGTTTGGCGAAGTACCTACAGAATCTGGAATTGGCCATCGGAGAATTTCCGCTACGAAACTCGCATATGGATGAGATAACAAAATGCCAGCCAAATGTTACTTGGGAAACAGAAAGTGGATTATGTAATTTTAGCCAGCATCCATACATTTTTCCGAGACAAATACTAAAAGAGAGAGAGCAGAAACTAGTACCAGAGAACAGAAAATACAACAAATAACAAACAGCCGACTCGGTGTGAGAAATGACAGAGTTGATGCTTTTTGAAAAGTTCAACTAAAAAAATACACCCCTCCCAAAGTTTAGCCAAATCCAACTCATTTCCTCAACTGCATCATCAACGGCGTTGAACCTCACGCGACATGGATGGCCAAGTTCAACGCCCCGTTGATCAAAAGACTCGGATCTGGCTAAACTTTGGAAGGTGGATTATCTTTGGTTGAACTTTCTTTGAGGGATCAAATTCAGCTTGTTTGCAAACAACTGAAATCCACATGGCCATTCAGGCATCCTCTGAATCGTCTTGAGGCTCTGTGACATACCAGGATAGATAGTCATCGATGCCCCAGGGTCCAAACCGGGGCTTCCTGCCGCTAAATTCCCCATCGATGCTGCCAGGTTCAAAGATCCCACAAGGCTCAGTAGTTCCATCTGTAAGACAGCATAGCCTATTGCTATCGGAAGTTGCGGGCAACACATCTTCATCTAGTCCTATATATACGGAGTCACTCTTGACGGAGGGGAACACCGAAGTGGACACTGAAAGTGTAGTCCTGAAGCCTATAAACATAGCACGCCCACCAAGTCCAAGGACAGGTCTTGTGTTCATTGCCTTCAAGTCCACCCTGTATGTATTATTCTGTATGAAGTGTTTGTTCTTAGTATCACCATCACGTAGCTGTGTGCTACGGTACACCAATACCAGCTCCCCGCCATTGTCCACCAAGTGCATAGTGGGCACCAGCTATGGTGGCATACGCATGCCACTGCCTCACTGCCGAGGCCACTGTTCTATGAGAAAACCACCCAACGGAAGCAGTAGTACATTGGGGCCCACGTTCTCTTTCCCTTTTCCGATTTCTCTCCTTCACTTTTCCAGGCTTCGTCCTTTTTCATCCTTTTTTGCTTGGGAGGCCGTCTCCTCTGCAGGAATCACCTGTCATTTGCAGAGCAATAGCAGTACAGCCATCTGGCATCCGAGCCTACATGGAAGATGGAGCAGTAGGTATGAGGCATACCGTTGGCCATGCTCTAAGGGGGAACGCCTTGGTGAGCCTGGCAGCCAGCACCAGCCGTGGCGGTTGGTTCTCACTAGTCTCCACTACCATGACACCCCGGTTGGTAGGACAGTAGAAGCGGCCTTCAAAAGATATAGCTGACAACATTGAGCTTCCTTGGCTGTCGTCTACCAGCGTCCAACACTTATCCCCAAGCTTGGCCACGGCTAACATGTGGATCCCGAGGAAATGGATGGCAAATGTGGAGTTATCGGCAAGGCCAGCGTCTGAAACCTCGAATGCCTCTCTCAGATCAGCGGGTTGGTACTCCATCAGGCGAAGCAGTGTGGTTGCCGGGGGAAGATCAGTTACCTGGCCTGTCAGCGGATTCAGTAGGCGAAGGATGTAGGAGGTCCTGTCAAGCAGGACGAGGAGGCCCTCGGTGGTGGGTCCGAAAACATCGTGGCCACGGAGTAGCTCCGGGAGGCGCGGCATCTGGATGCACTGGCCAGTGGAGACGTTGAGGAAGATGCGGGGATGGCCGGAGATTTCCCGGAGCATGATCCAGTTGCGCGGGTGGAAACGGCGGTCCAGGATGCCATGAGCGCGCGGATCCGTGGACCACTGTCGCCAGGAGGAGCACACTGCGCGGAAGCGGATGTAGTCCGCCACGTCGTTGGCGAGCAGGCGCTCGGCGATCAGTCCCGTCGGCCCATCCCCAAGATCCGACCAATCCATCCTAAAGACGCCACTAATCAGTCCAGATTCAAATAAGAGAGGAAGCTTTGGAGAGATTTTTTGATGGAAATCAAACAAATGCTCGTACCACTTAGGATGCGTGGAGGAGGAAACGGGACGCTGCGCGCTGGCTTCGCACCCGAAAAGGAGGTGTTCGGGGAGGAGCTGCTGCGCAGATGGTAGCCGGGCAGATCGCTTCACACTCCGAAAGGGGATCTGGCCGGAGGAAAGCTGGCGCCAGGGGTCACAGACGAGACTTGCCGCTTCGAGGATGAGCGTTCGGGATCCTTGTTGGAGTTAGTTGTAATATTTTATTAAGTTATACTAGGGACTAAATTAGAAAAAGTAACTGAACAATGTAGAGCCTGGAAGAAGACTCGACAAAGGTGTGTGGTGCAGATACCATCTCCACTCGCCTACCCAGGAGGCCGATCCGGACGCCGAAATTGCATTCGGACGTCGAAAATTGGTCCAGTCGTGTATCCGGGACCTTTTTTCGTTCGGTTTTGGGCCAACTTTGGTCCGGACTACCCAGGCCGAACCCAGGATCCCGGGTACGCCCTGGGGACGCCGGACGCGGTGAATTGGTCGAGTGGACTAGCCTGTCAGCGATAGAAGCCGAGTCGCCCCCATCTTTCCCGCCGTTTTCCTTTTCCCGCCCTCGCCGCTACACCCCTCCTGCCATTCTTCCAGCGGAACTACGCCTATAAAGGCGTACATCTCGCCATCTCTCTTCACAGTCTCTCACACCACCACAACTCCGGTGAACTTCGGACGTTCGCACCTTTCTTCCTCCTTAACTCCACCGAGAAGCCATGGCCGAGGGATTTTCCGGCCGACGCACGATGTCGCCGTGGGAAGCCCGGCTGCTCCCCGAGGCGCGCTATACGGCACCGCCGGACAATCGTCTCCCTCTCGGCTGGAAACTCAGCGTCGGCGGGATCCCTGTTCCGCTGGTGCCGACCGACGAGGACCTCGCCGGAGAGATCCTGGTGGCTATCGCCGACATGCAAGACCCGGATCTTGCCGGAGAGTTCCAGGGGGCTATCGCCAACATGAAAGACGCGGATCCTGGCAACCTGGTCTTGTGGAGGCAGTTCTTTGCCAACAGGCGCCTCGCGGATCTCGCCCGACACAACGTTCCGCTGGGCTCGCCGCCGCCGCTTCTGGAGCGTTCCAGGGCGAACTCTCGCCGGCTTCATGGAGCACATCCAGGCCGGAAACCACCCCCGCCTCGGCATGTAGTTGCGTCGTCCGGCGTCGACCACGGCGGCGGCGGCCTTTTCGTAGTTTTTAATTCGATGTAATATGTGCGCCCTTGCCCTACTTAATAAAATTCGCCTATATTCGCCTATATTTCACCGAGTTTAACTGAATTTCGTCGAACCTAGGACTCGGCCTGGGTACGCAAGTGGGAAACTGGGCGTACCCAGGCCGAAATCAAGTTCCGTCCGGCCAAAAAAAAGGTCCGGATTTCGGCCTGGGTACGCCCAACGAGTGGAGATGCTCTTAGACATCCCCACTTGTTTTGCCATTCCCATGCCAAAAATTTGGTCCGGATGGAGCAATTTTTGTGCCTAAAAATAGCCTTTTTCCAGCCACGTTCCTGGCTCGACGCCGCCCGATGCCGTCCGACGCCGAGCCCAATGCCGCCCGACGCCGTGCTGACACCAAGACCAGAAAAGCGGCGGAGGAGGACGCCACGGCGCTAGAGTGCGCCATCTGCCCCGCGGAGACGGCCTCCTCCAGAGAACGCGCACTACCAGCGTCTTGCCGTGCGGCGGCCAGGTGGAGAGAGTGGTGTGAATGCGGGTGAGGAGGTCACGATAGGACTCGCTCGGGCCAGTCCCTAGTGCTGCGTCGCCGATCGCGCCCCACACCGGTGTTGCGCCGCCGGCCGCGCCCCACGCCGTGCCGGCCACCTCGCGCTGCGCCCCGCCCCTGCTTCGGCCCGCCGCTCTGCTTCGGTCGCTGCCATCCCCATCGAGAACGTCGATGTGACCTCCTCGTCCGCGTTCACCAGGGACCGTCCGTGGTACCCCAGCTCGGCCGCCAGATGCGGCGCCCTCTTACTCGATGCCAAATCCGATGCCGACGAGCGCGGGGAGCTTGAAGCCGAGGCGAGCGTCGTCCTTCGTGAAGCACGAAGCCACGGCGAGCGCGGGGAGGTTGACGCAGAGATAGAGGCATGGCTGCCTCGATGGACGGGAAGGGGAGAAAGATGGGGGAGAGACAGGGGAGAGAGGGCGGACACGCGTTGGCGAGTGATAGGTGACTTGTTTGATCCAGCGTTCCCAGGAACCCAGGATCGGCCTGGAACCCCAGACGTATTTGGGGCAAAAATTGGCCTGGGAATGCCTTCTAGGAACGCTACTGGGTTGATTTTTGTAAATCCGGACCAAAAAATTGTCATGAGAATGGCCACTTGGGAATGCCAATGGAGATGCTCTTAGGCTCCCTCTCCCTTGACTCGTGTACTCTGGTGGTATGAAAAATATTCATGAGAATTAGTTTAATTCTTTCACGATTTTATTCAATCCTTGATGCTCATTACTTTATTCCCCGACTGAGGATCATCGCTTCCGTCACCATCCCAGTGCTTCGCCGATGAAGGGGGCACCCGTGTCGTCGCAATTTAACCTTTTTTTTTGTTTTTATTCTCGGAAGAAGGGGACAATAGCATCTCCACTCGCGTCCTAAATATTGGCTAAAGGGACGCTCGAATTATCAAATTTTATTTGACGCCAATGTGGCCTCCTATGTTATCCAGCGCCTCTAGGCTAAACCTAACCCAGAGTAGAGAGGCGCCTAACAACGCGTTTCTAGCGGGAAGGAGCGGAGAAGATGCGTGTGAAACGGCTGGTCGTCGCGGGCCACCCCTGTCAGCGCCAGCGGTCGACATGTTCCGTCCATCTTCATCCTCGCATGTCGCGCCCCAGTAATGGCACTGTTGCTCACCAATCAACCTTTTGCAGGTGAGCAGCCGATGCGTCCCGTCCGCCATGCCTCCTTCCTCACCTGTCGTGCCCCCGCGCATTTAATGGTTGTCTCCCTCGGCCGGTGTTAAAAAACCTTCTCTCCCTCTCCTTCGATGCATTCCCTCCTCGCTACCTCGTCTCATGTCCTTCCCAACCACCACCCGCCGGCCATGGAGAGGTTCCCCAGAGATGGCGCCGCCGCGAACGGTTTCGGGCGGCGCTCACTGTGCGTCTACGTGGCACGAGCGTTGTGGGAGGCGGGATACTCAGTGCCACCAAACATGTCGTGCCCTCGCCACTAGGTCACCAGCGCCGGCGGCCTACCCATCCCGCCAGTCCCCCGTGGCCAGACACGCGCGTGGTGGAGATCTACCAGCACTATTGGGAAGCCCTCGGGCCGAAGAAGAGGAACGATTCGGCCTGGGATCCGATGCGTTGACCCAACATACCACTGTATGTGTAGTATACTATAGTCGTTGACATGACACTCACAGAACACCGTTCCGTAAATATCACATCCCTCAGAGTGGCACAACAGAAACATCGCGGGTCCATATTACAACATTCACACATTATTATTATTACAATACCAGAAGTTCAGGACTTCAAAAGGTTTCAACTTACAAACCAAAATATAAAGTGTTTCAGCGGAATTTAAAAGTAGCAACTCCGACTAGGAGTTGAGCTCAGCAGCTTATTCTATAGAGTTCATGTTGCTCGATTCCGTTGGTTAGTACTAATTAGGATACTTAGTTGGATTCGTTATCATCGACACCATAGCGGATTTCGTAATCCACCCCTTTAACACCTCCTGACAGGTCAGGCTCTTCGTATAACACATCTTCTTGACATTCAGCTGCATACATTGGCACGTCTTCGGGATCCTCAGAGTCTAAGCAAAGGATCAAAGGAAAGGATGAGTAACAGCGTTACCCAACAAGTTTATTATATGCAAGGTGGGAAGTTTGATGCTCTAACTACCACCTCGGATTATAAATCCTTGGCACTATGCAATTTTTGTAAATCTTTCTTTAAAGATTGATTTTATTATAAAAATCTATGACCATCAGCCTTCACAGGTTGACCAGAACTTTCATGGAGTTCCTTTCCTGCCGCGTTCGTAGCTCCTTTCTGGAACAGGGAGTAACAAGTTACAATTCTTACACTCTGCAGAGGTGCGTTACTTTACCCATGAGAGATCAACTCCTTGTTGCACAATCAGACATACTTTCTCGTCCACAATTCCATGATGTGGGGCCCAATAGTTGGTCCAAGCCAATCACTGCCCCCTTCGCGACCTCGCATTCCTCCTTGGTGTACATCATGCCCACGTAATGAATTACAGCAATGGTTTATACAAACCGTTAGATGCCAGAACTATCGTGGGACAATGAGGGTTCCCACCCATATGTTGCATATCCTCTACGAATTACCAATTAATATGCATGCTACGAGGATAACAGCCACGACCTGCACATTCGGCTTCATACGAGAGGAAGAAGATATAGCTGACTTCTCTGTCCCATTCCAAATCTCATGGCTAACGCATAATATACGGCGCTAGAATCACTAATGTCAGGGGTTATTAAGTCCATAATTGATCATCATTGTTGCAAATAGAACCCTAAGTTCTATTGCTCCATTATATCATCACTTAGGATGATATCTATGATTTCTTTATTTGTGAAATTAATATTTTCTTTATTTTAGAGTATATATGATAACACACAATTTGCAAATACTTTGATAAAGACTCTTCAAAGGATATGAGCAAGTGATGAACTTGCCTTGTGATGGCAAGGTAGTGAAGTCTGATGCTTGCACTGGACCTTGAGCTTCTATGTCTACAAAAACATCATTATTGCCCGGTAAGGACAATATTTAAAGAAGCAAAATGATTATGCAAAGTAATGTAATGCATCATTTAACTTGATATGCATTCTCCCCATTATTATAAAAATTCTTTTTATTAATAAAGGATTTATAAATATTACTTTTTAATATTTATAATATATATTGTATTTTTTATTTTATTTCCCTTTTATTTGACTTTTATTGATTTAATAATTCTTTTAGGAATTATCACTTAAATATCAAAAATTGTTATTAAATATTTATTTAGTATTTTTCAAAAATACTACAATATTAATATATAATGAAAGTGATTTTTATTTATTTTTATCATATTTCAATAATTTTGTAAAATTCCATTAGGAATATATAAATTACAAAATTCTTAATAAAATTTAAAAGTCTAAAATCTTATATCTTAATTTATTTGGATAGTTTGGATTTTTGTGAATCCAAAAATATTTTATTTATAATTTTTGGACTTTTATTTTATTTTCTAGAATTTAATTAAGTTCAGGGCATTTTGGTCTTTTCCTATTTATTAAAACAGATTCTAAACGACTTGGGCTGGCCATTTGGGCTTAATGGGCCCTTGTGCCCCAATAGGACAGGGTCAAAACTATCACCCCGAAGGGTTTTCGGCCCACCGAGCCCACTCATTCGCTGTCTCCTCTCTCGAGCTCACCCCTCTCCTTCCCTTCCCCGACCCCGTGGTCAGTGACATCGCCGCCGGCGATTCCCGCCGTCGTGGACCGCCATGGCCACCGTCGTGGTGCAGGAAGGGGTTTTCGACTCCGCTCTTCCCTCCTGTCCAACTGGATTTGGACATGGAGCTCTCCTCCGACAGATCAATGCCGTCCCGAATCCTAGGGTTTGGGATTGGTGTGTATCCTGGCGCCGCCGTTGCTGTCATGCGATGTGGTGATTCACCTCGCCCCTAGGCGTGACTATGGTCGCCGTTGTGGTGTTGTATGGGTCGCAGTGCCCCCCCTGGGGGTTCTCCTCGTGCCGCCATGGTCGTCCGCCACCTCTGCTTCCTCTTCTAGTCTCCAGCGAGGACCTTTGGTGAGTCATTCCTCTCCCCTTGTGCTCTCTCTGTATTAATCCAATCTATGCTAGATGTTGGTGGTGACCTTCCTGGTTACTATCCTGTCCTGATTAGGGTTTTTGGTTTTACTTAGGGTTCATACCTTGCTGTGGATTAGATACTGATGAATTGGATCATGTGTTGATTGTCCCTAAGCATGCTAAATGATTGTTAGTTGTGGTTTGCTGCTTAAGATGAATTTGGTGGTGCTAGTGGCTTATCAGATGATTCTATGAATTATTTTTGATGTGGTCAAATGATAAGGTTGCTATAGAAGCTATACTTGGGAATCTTGTGGTTTACTGCTTCACCATTGTCATTACTTGGTTAAGGACAGTGAGTGTTGTGTGATGAAATCACTGTATTAACACCTGTTGGCTTAAGAATTCAGATGTAGTTTGAGATCAAATGGTTTCAAACAGTGAAGATATACATAGGTGAATATTTTTTTTATGATTCCTGTATTTAAAAATAGGAAAATGATTTACAGTGGTTTGGTTGTATCTGCGAAGATTGAATGCTTAATCCGATTAATATAGAATTGTTCTTGTGAAACCATCTTTGTATGGCACACAAGTTAGATTCTATTTCATTGTTTGGGTTGGTCCCAGCTTAAAATGAGTTTGGCTTTCAAGATAAGTAGAAATCTTCCTTTTTTAAATCCCTAAGACCAATGATGTTGGTCTAAGGTTTAGGGATTTAGACCTCTATCTAATTGGTTCACATGAATTGATTCTGATAGTGATACTAGCTATTAATGCTTGAATCAAAGTTGGGAAAAGATGCTTGTAAGCTTGATAACTTAGATAGATCCATAAGATTAGATTCTAAGGTGTTACTCTTGTCTTAGAGATGTGCCTAGAAGTTAAATCTTAGCTATATTCATTCTTGAGTGAAAATATAGCTTGATAGCTAAATCAATGATGTTGTTCTGAGATTTAGTTGGATCCTTATGCTTTTCTATTTGCTTTTAGAGTTTAAAACCTCAGTGATGGATTCACCCCACTTGGGTGCTTTCTGAGAGTTTGAATGTGATACAGATCATGTATGCTTGTCTAATCTTAGACAGATAGATCATGTGATGGTCTATTTACTCACCACTGTGAAGGGATACGGGTAGGCTACACTAGCGCAAATCAAAAAAAATTCTACCGCGTATACCAGGATTACTGTTGTCATAGATCACGAGATTACCACTAGACGCGCAGTTGCGGAATTGATGAAGCGCGTCGAGGAAGTGCAGACATTCCATGTCTCCTCCTTGTCCTCATCCCACGAGCAGCCCCTTGTGTGGCTCGTCCAAACGCTACACATGCAGCGCCTCCGAGGTATCCACACGTACAGGGTGGAAGCGTCAGACACCGGACTGCTAGGTCCGCGCGCGCGGCATAGGCGTGAGGAGTGGCGGCTGGGTGGAATGATCTCAGGTCTAACCCTGGCCATCTCGCACCACCCTATCTTATATAGGCATCCCTAGTGGGCTTCTACATTAGCAGCCCATTAGTAGCCTAAGCCTGGTCTAATTTGGATCCAATCCTCATTAGGCTTCCAGCCCCTTAAGTGTGTGACCCCATAGGTTCATATGCGTATAGATATGACACAAATACACTTATTCTGTCAATAGTTGGTAGCGGCCTCTAGCAAGACGTGCCAACTCCTAAACGCATACAAAGATCATATCGGACGAACCATCACAAGGTTTAGTACATGTCTTTCCTTTTGTCTCACAATATTTGGTCTAGCTCCAAACTGACCTCCCTTTCTCGATACCGTGATTCGGAATCCCTTTACTAGGTTAGCTCTTAACCATATGTAGCACGGCCATGCATTTCTGGATCCGATCACTCGAGGGGCCCAGAGATATCTCTCTCAAGTAGAGAGGGGCAAATCCCATCTTGATTGACCATGCCTTTCAGCATGCTTCAGGACAAACCCGAAAGCTACCTTTATAACTACCCTGTTACGGTGCAGCATTTGATAGCCCCAAAGTAGGTCGATCCACATCTCAAGTACATGCGACAATCTCAGGTCTAAGGACAAAACGTACACGATGTGTAGAGAGACAGATGCAACTAATTGCCAGTCTCAAGTTGGGTCAGTCCAACCCCATGTTCATAACATGTGTCCACATCATTGGTTTGACATCTCCATGTCTATGACTTGCGAAACATAGTCATCAACCAATCGATGTGCTAGTCTAATATTCACATGTGTCCTCACATGAAATCCGACTAGGGACAACTATTAAATAACCATACAAGTAAAGAGTTTCACAAACAATTCACATAATTGCCAATCAATACAAGTTGCCTGATATGGATATTCAAGGAACATTACAATAACTCATGGATACATATGAAATATAATCATCTCTATGATTGCCTCTAGGGCATATTTCCTTCACACTGTCACTTGATGTTGTGGTTGCTAGTGGTGGATCTTGTGGTTGATCTTGTGCTCCCCTGGTATATCCAGCTCCTGGCTTGTCCTTGATCTAGCCCATCATCTCCTGATCCTGATGGCTTGACCTTGGTATTGCTATCCACCTGATCTCCCCCTCCTTATGTCACCATCTTGGTGATGTGCTCCTGGGTTTTGGTTGGTTTGATCTAGCTTGGCTTTGGCTTGGTGTAGCTACTGGCTGTTGTGCTCGGTGTGTAAAAGCAATGGAATGGTGTGGGAATTGGTTTTCCCACGGCTGTGTTGGGAGTTTTGTTTGGTTGTGCTGCCGTTGTGGTGTTGATAGCACACACCACGCAGTTTGGTGTGTGTGCTGCTTGTGTGCTTGTTGCACATATGTGGATATGTTCAGAATTTTGAAAGTTACTTTATCTTGTTACTTCTACCTGGCTGGTGAAACTTGCCCCTCTTTACTGTAATCTGCCTTATGGCTTGAATTTATGAAAGATTCATCCTTTCATATTGGTGAAACTTCCCCCTTTTTATAGGATTACTCAATGACGAACCTTGATCAGTGCACTTCACTGACAAGTCTGAGAGTAATACAATTTAACCTTAACTTTCTTTATTTTTGTTTGTGTTTGTTTTGCAGGTACTAGACTTGGAAATTCAAGATTCTAGTTTAGGTTTTCTTCTTTATTTGTAGAATAGTCAAATGTAATATTCTTTATTCATTTGTAATTTTAGTTCTATCCTTTTGTAATCTTTATTTTATTATTTTGTAATAAAGATTGTACTATTATCAATAAAGAAATATTCTTATTCTTTATTTATTTGCTATGGTGAAGATTGTGATGATTCTAATAAGTTACATTTTTGTAACTTATTTATTGAATAAAATTATGAAATGGGTATTCGTTTTCTTAATTGCTCTCTTTATATAAAGTTTGAATTATTATTGGTTAACTCTAAATTAAATCAAATACTCTAACATTATTCAAAAATTATTTTGAACTCTAATTCAAACACTCAAGTTTCAAACTCAAATTTCATTTCCCAAAACAAATAAATCCCCAAAGATCGTATCAAAGTCTATAACAATCATCCTTCAAGACTCTACCTAATCTCAAAGTATGAAAGAAACCTTGATCACGTTAGGTTTTTTATTTGGCGAAAAAATTACCCACATTTTCACACATGATTGCATGCAACATTTCGAATTCCTAAATCTACCCTTCGTTAGTTCATAAATGCTGGGATGTTACAGACTTCCCCCCTTAAATTAAACTTCGTCCCGAAGTTTGTTGAGGTGTACCTGAATAGTTCTGGATAAGTTTTTCTTAAATCCTCTTCTTTCTCCCAAGTGGCTCCCCTTTCAGGGTGATGTTTCCACTGTACTTTGCAATACTTGACTGCTCTATTCCTCAACCTTTTCCAGTTTTCTTCCAAAATTTTACAGGGCTTTTCAACATAGGTCAAGTCTGCTTGTAGTTCTATCTCCTGATGTGTGATTGCATCATCTGGAACTTTCAAACATTTACGAAGTTGTGACACATGGAAAACATTATGCACTTGAGCCAATCTTGATGGTAACTCTAAAGCATTCTGACTCAATATTTTGAATGGTCCGATGTATCTTGGACTCAATTTTCCTTTAACTCCGAACCTTTTCACCCCTTTCATTGGACTTACTTTCAAGTATACCATGTCTCCGACTTCTGGATGCCAAGATCTTCGACTTTGATCAGCATAACTTTTCTGCCTACTCTAGGCTATTTTCAGTCGATCCCTGATATTATCAATGATCAGCATAACTTTTCTGCCTACTCTAGGATACTTACTTTGAAGTATACCGGCCCGAGCAACAACAACACCGCAAACTTGCCGCCTCCAGCATCTACGTCTATAGCAGCCCAAGTTACTCCAGCTGATAGAGTGATGTACGGAAATCTCCTCGTCGATCCACTGACCGTCGCTCATATCCGGAACGTGACCTAGCTTGACGAGAAGCGCCAGCAGCTGCTGGAGGAAGCGCAAGCCATCGCGGAGCAAGGCGCTAAGCTAGATCGAGATCTGGTCAACACGCAGAAGTCCATAGAAAAAGCTAGAGCAATGGAGGCTGAGTACAAGACTTTGCTGCAGCAGCAGAAGGCTAAGAAAGCTCCAGCTCGCGTCATCAACGATCCTGGTGTACGGTGCAACCTAGGATGGGCTCCCTCGAAGCCGGCACAAGCCAAGCCATACATTGACAGTGAAGGCAAGCAGGTGATGCCCACCCCACTCCTTAACCTCGTCGTCGCCAAGACCCTTCTGGAGCATGATAGATCGCCCGAGACAGTGGAACAGGTCTATGACCTAGTGTCCAAGGCGGTGAAGCGGCAGGAAAAGGCCACCTCTCAGAGGCTCGAGTCCGATCCAGCGCTTTGCCGGTCTAGTCATTACAAACCGCCAAGGGACAGATCTCCTCTTTATGTAGTGTCCCAGACGGGTTCATCAGAACGAAAACGGAGGGACGCACGCAACAGGAAGGATGCCATCCCCATATCCTCCGACCACGGAGAAAAGCCCCGACCTCGCCGCCCGTCGCCACCGCTCTGATCTCCCCGACATCGCGACAATTACAAGGCTCACCATCGAACGGATATGCCCCCACCAAAGCAGTGTGGCATCGTCATCCGCGACAACACGGAGCAGACCCGTCATGACGGAGAGCGCAACCAAGGACACAGGAGCAGGTCGCACCATGACCCTCCGCGTCCGACAAGCAACCGTGACAGGCGCGAGGAGTCGCAGGAGGGTAACAGCAAGAAGGCTAACCCACCGCCACCTCCGCCTCCATCACCACCAAGCAGTCACCATGGCGGAGGAGGCCCACATCGTTCACGCAGCCCGCCCCTGTTGACAAGAAGAAGAAGAACCCGAAGCCATACGATGCACGTTCGCGGATCGACAAGATCCACGAGGCCCGGTAAGGACCATACCTGGGACCATGTTGCTTTGGACCTGCAATACGGTCCGCAACTTACCCCAGAGGTTTCCGGATTGACAAGACTACATGGTTGCAGGACTACGGCAACACGGTGGAGATTGCTGGTGGCAACCCCAACATCGCCGTCAAGTACCTCCCGTTAATGTTGGCGGGCACGGCCCGTCAATGGATCGACGACTTGCCGGAGAAATCTATCTACAACTGGTTGGACATGCAAGAGGCGTTCACCAAGAACTTTGAGGGTACATACAAGCGTCCCTGTACTATGGGCGATCTACAGCGGTGCGTGCAAGAGAAAGACGAGACATATCGCGCCTACCTCTCTCGCTGGCTGGACATGAAGAATTCCTGCGCAGGAGTGCACGCTTAGACCGCCATGGCCGCCTTCATCGACGGATTGGAAAGAGGCACGTTGCTCCGACATAAGCTGAAGCGCTTGCAGGACAATCACCAGCTGGACTTGAACCAGATGATTCAGTTGGCTAGTGAGTTCGCAGTTGCCGACGACGATGCTCGCGGCTCCTTGCCGGCAATAGCCGTTCCAACTCAAGATCGGAGAAACAGCAGTACAAAGCAGAAAACCGCTCCAGAAGAAAAGGAATCTACTGACATGGTTGCTATGAATTTTGCAGGACGAGGTGAAGACGGACAACGTGGCCGAGGAAGAGGAGTTGGTCGTGGGCAGCAACGAGGAAGTGAAACCACCTTGGCGCCGCTCCGCGTTCCTCAAACCTACGAGGAGTACCGAGATATGTCGTGCCTCGTACACCTCGATGCCAACGGTAAAGCCACCCATACCAATCGACACTGCAAGTTCGTCAATGACCTCAAGGAAGCTTGGAGTCTGGCTACAAGCGAAGTCGGAAGAATAGGCCGCGAGGCAAGGGCAAGGGGAAGAAGAAGGAGGAGTCCAAGGATTCAAGTGACATGGACAAAGACGTTGACCCCAAGCACGCCGCCAAGAGCGACGACAAGGGCAAGAACCCCTTTGCGAAAAAGGATCCAGTCTACCACACTTTCCTTGGCACCCCCACCGTCCGACAACAGAAGACCTCTCTGAGGATCCTGATGGCCACTCTCCCCCCAGTTCCCCAATACCTGCGCTGGTCGGAGGTTCCAATAACTTGGGACATGACGGACCACCCAGACCTTATACCTATGTAGAACCAGTACGCCATGGTCATCAACCCTTTGATTGATGGCGTGGAGTTCACTAAGTGTATGGTGGATAGCTGAAGCAACATCAACATCATGTACCTGGATACACTGCAGAAGATGAACTTGACGGAGGCAAACCTAAGGCGGACCAACACCATCTTCCACGGCGTAGTCCTTGGTCGGGAGGCTCGGTCCCTTGGGTGCATTACACTTCAGGTTGCCTTTGGCGATGTTAACAATTACCGCCAAGAGCGCATGACCTTCGAGGTGGTCCCCTTCAAGAGCGTGTACCACGTCATATTCGGCCGCGACATATTCCACACGTTCATGGCCAAGCCATTCTTCGTCTACAACAAACTCAAGATACCCGGACCAAATGGTGTCATCACCGTATCCGGAAGCTTTACCAAGGCAAGGGACTGCGAGATTAATGAAGCAGCCGTTGCAGAAGTTGTCCTCTACAGCGAAGAATTCAAGTAGATCCAGAGCAAGGTCGATGACTCAGAGATTCCCGCGTCGAAGAAGCAGATCTCCGACTCCGCTCCTGCGTTCAAGGCCGCCATCGAGACCAAGCCGGTGGAACTTGTGGTAGGCGATGCCTCCAAGACCGTCGCCATTGGGACGAACCTGGATCCCAAATAGGAAAGCGCGCTCGTCGAGTTCCTCCGTGAGAATAGGGACATATTTGCCTGGCAACCTGCCGACATGAAAGGTGTACATAGGGAACTTGCCGAGCACAACTTAAACATCGATACAAAATGCAAGCCAGTGAAACAACCTCTATGACGCTTCGGAGATGAGAAGAGACGAGCCATTGGCAAAGAGATAGTTAGGTTACTTA
Source organism: Avena sativa (assembly GCA_916181665.1). Taxonomy (NCBI): domain Eukaryota; kingdom Viridiplantae; phylum Streptophyta; class Magnoliopsida; order Poales; family Poaceae; genus Avena; species Avena sativa. Next base: position 363,216,903 of record OV702297.1, on the reverse strand, counting down.
AAGCTGGGTTTATCCGAGAAGTCCTTCACACCCGGTGGGTGGCCAATCCTATACTTGTCCCCAAAAAAGGAACCAATGAATTAAGAATGTGCGTTGATTACACCGGCTTGAACAAAGCATGTCCCAAAGATCCATTTGCCTTGCCTCGCATTGACCAAGTCATTGACTCGACGGCTGGCTCGGAGTTTTTGTTTTTTCTCTATGCATACTCAGGATACCACCAGATCAAAATGAGAAAGTCGGACCAATTGTCCACTTTGTTCACTACACAATACGACACGTTTTGCTATGTTACGATGCCCTTTGGGCTGAAAAAATCAGGTGCCACGTACCAGCGAACAATGCAATGATGCCTCCATGACCAAATTGGTCAGAACGTTCACGCCTACGTGGACGATATCGCGGTGATGTCAAAAAATCAAACGACTTAATCTCTGACTTAAAAGAAACCTTTGATAATCTCCGGAAATACAACATGATGCTTAACCCTAAGAAGTGCGTCTTCGGGGTTCCAACCAGCAAATTATTGGGTTTCATCGTTTCCCAACGCGGAATCAAGGTCAACCCAGAGAAAATCAAGGCCATCTTAAACATAAACCGTCCGACATGCCTAAAGGACATTCAACGACTAACAGGTTGTGCAGCAGTTAGTCGGTTTGTCACCCGACTTGGAGAGAAGGCTCTGCCGCTATACAAGTTGCTGAAGAAGGCGGATAAATTCACATGGACAGACGAAGTGTAATGCCCCGGAAAATATTCCAAAATAAAATTTCGTGTTATTTTCTTTTTCGCATCATCATGACATCATCGTGCATATTTTATCCGTAAAATTATTTTATCAAACCATATTTTGTTTTACCAAATATCCATGTGGTTTTATTAAAACCGCCTCTCGATCTTATTTTAAAATTAAAACAAATAATATTTCTCGCGGCAAAAGCTTTTCTTATTTTATAAATAAAACTAGGCTAAAAGCCCGTCTAAAGTTTTGGTCTAAAACTAGTATTATCTAGTCTACTTTAGACTAGATAAATATCTCAATCCCCTTTTCTTTCTCCAAACCCTAGACCTAATCGCACTCCCATCCGCCGCCGCCAGTTACACACGCGCTTGCGCGCACCTTCTCAGGCCACAACAACACACGCACACCACGCATGTACTCGACACGGTCACGTACACCACAACCCACGCACACACTCAACACACGCCAACACGTCCCACACACCCCAGGTCCAACACACACAACACCACACACGCACTCGACCCTGGCCCCAACACAACACACACGCACGGGATCCCATCGATCCCGCGACCCCTGCGCCTCGTCCCGTCGCCCTCTTCCTCCCTTCGCGCGCCGCCAACAAGACCACCTCCACTTCTCGATCTCGCCACCCCTGGCCAGCGCCGCCGCCCGCACGTGCTCCTGCACCTCGTCGTCCTCGCCTCTGCTCCAGGCACCGCCACCCATGACCCCTTCCTCGACCTGGGGCTGCCCTGCTCGCTCGCGCCCGAGCCTGTCTGCCGGCCATGGCCAGCGACACCCAACGCCTCCCTCGCCGCCTCCCCGTCTCGTTCACCGCAAGCGCGGCCCGATCCGCTCCCTCTGGTGCCCCTACAAGCTGCCGCGACCGCCGTCCTCTGGCCTCTCCCCGATGAAGCCGCCTACCATAGCGTCGCCATCCACCGTCACCCCGTCCGCCAGAGGCTCGACCGGACCCCCCCCCTTTGAGGCTCCTCTGCCCGCCTCCGCATCGCCGGCCTTTGAGCTCGTCGCCAGGAACCACACGGCACGCAGCCGTCCTCGTCCGTTCCCTACCGAGAGCCACATGTTTTGTTGTGTGTGTTGTTGTTGCAACTCCCTGCAAGGTGTTTGGGATAATACCCGAACAGGATACGGCCTCCTCGCACCAACCCTGCGTGCCCGTTCCGTTTCGTGTATGTCCACCCTCGGTGTGTTTGTGTTATGTCCCGGGCAGAAGGCTATTGCAAGCCTCTCGAAGTCGACAAGAACGTCACCGACCATCGGAAGCCGGATTCCAAGGCCTTCAACACGGAACGTCGAGTTCTCCTTCCCGGATTCAAGACTGATCCCGCTAAAGACCAATTTATCGGCACGCTAAGACGTCCATCACGGAAAGCTCAAGATCAACTTTCGGAATCCGAAGACCTGTTCCCGATGTTCGAAGACCGATCACCCGAACCCTGTCAAAACCAAGATCTTCCGAACCCCAATGTGCGACCCCTATCCGAGGCCCCTATTTTGTTATAATATATAATATAACATGTTGCATATTAATTCATCCATACTTGCATACATGTTTATTTGTTTGGGGGTACTTTGTCGATTCACCTAAACTAAATATGGAGACCATATGCGGGCTATATTTATATTATCTCGGCTCCATTTAAATTTGTGTAGCGAACCGATGCCATGTTTTGCCTCGTTAATTCAACATTTAATATGCAGGGTAGTTAAATAAATTGAACCTTCTATTTAAATGTCGAGATCCCGAGTCCGCTTAATATTGCTAAGTGGGACCGCATATTGATATGCCATGCATCATATCATAAACATGCTGGATCTTCCGCCTAGTATTAAATACGGTATCGGTTGCTCTTTCTAGTGTTTGATTCTTCGCCGGATAGGACGATGAGTGGATGCGAGTTGCGACAAGCCTCCGATTTCCCGACTTTGTCTCACAGGCGAGCATTCTCCCCCTTCTACCTATTTTGCATTTATAGTCTTTACTTCTTCCAATTGATCTATTGCTATCTTTTTTCGATGCTATAGTACCGTTCCTTTATTTATCTACTCCATTATGTTGCCTTGGTTATCCTATTGCCTTGTTTGATTAGCTAGTTTTGTCCTTGCGAGTCGTAGGCATGTTTAGTACCGCTCTCATATAGGTGGAATATAATACTCGGATATGGTTGATGATAAGATAATTAATCTAATATTGTTGGTTATGGTTTCACCTAATGATAAGGCCCCGCCAGGGACCACCTTTGGGAACTGCTTGAGCCGACCTAGGACCCGTTTGTTCTACGATACCAGTTCTGAGTTGATCGCGCTAACCAAACGTGGGGCCTCTGGGATCCCCCCTTAACTACCGGCGCTATTCGTATATCCAGAGGGTTACAAAATTGGTTTTCCATTTGGTGCATACGGATAATATGTCCTCGAACATGGGTGAGATGATATGTCTTCGGACTTGATATTTTGGTGGACTGCCATGGCTTGCATACATAAATCGCGACACGGTGGCGGCACCCACGGTGTGTACAAGTTACCCCGCAGGGCCCGATCCACCAGTAGGCGTAAACGTTGTGCCTTACTTGAGAATCGTCGTACCTCTTGGTTGGTTCCCCATAGTAGGTGATGCCTCTAGATATGCCGATATGCGCATAGTTATGGGACAGTTCTTGTTGTGAGATACGGATGGCACGCGTAATATGTTGCCTGATGGGTTGAGCATGCGTTTGGGTACAGTAGTGCACCCGTGCAGGGTAAATCTTTTCGAGAAGCCGTGTGTCCACGGTTATGGATGCCTCAGGAGTACAGTGTCATGATCATAGACAACGCCACTAATATTTTACCTCTAATAATATGAATAGTAATTAGCCTTAACAACTAAACACTTGCCTAACTAATATTGCCACGGCGTGTGTTCCGCTAGAGGACTTCCTCGACTGGTCTTCGAGGGGGAAATCTTCGGATGGGTTATGTTTGGTGTTATATTATGCTATCGTATAGTGCTCCCTTATCTCGCTCTAATAGCCAAAGTTGTAGCGTGTCTCTATAAGTTAGATAGTGCAAGCTTTGCTGCCGCTGAGCCCACCATACCTATGTAGGCAAGGACCACCGAATTCTAGTCTCGCCGTGTACTGGCCTCAGTACTGACCGCTCTCTTTCTGTTTTTCCTTTGCCCTTTGCCGGCACCCTTTTGGCTTGACAGGTATGTGATTGACGACGTTAGCAAGGTTACCCTTCCCGGCTTGGCCTAGGCAGGGTTGGACACCGCTTAGCTATTCTTCAGGACTCTTAGTCCCATTTGGATCTTGTCCGTACTCGGATGCTATTTTGTTTTCTTATGGATTTGTATCTTCGTGTTGTGCCTTTTGTATTCTTGACTCGTTGAGTCGTTGTTGTATATATAAGTTCTTGTGGACTCTATTGTAAACTACTGTGATGTAACTACTTGTATTTAGGTCCCACCCACACAAAAGTGTCTGGTGTGCGTCTTTGAATCGCTTCTATGCAGATTTTGGTGGGAAATGCTGAGATCTGCATAGACCCGATTCGGGGGCGTCACATGAAGCAGATGCAGCATTGTAGCAGCTCAAGGAGATTCTTTCCTACGCGTGCATCCTTGCAGCACCCGAGCCTGGAGAACCCCTGTTAATCTGCATGGCGGCAACCAACCGGGTAATCAGCATCATCGTCGTGGTAGAGCGGAAGGAACCAGGCTATGAGCACGGAGTTCAACGACCAGTTTACTATGTAAGCGAGGTCTTGACAGAGTCCAAGCAGCGTTACCCGCACTACCAGAAGATAGCTGATGGAGTATTCCTTGCTTCTCGGAAGCTGAGGCATTACTTTCAGGAGAACCCAATCACAGTGGTGAGCAAAACTCCACTATCCGACATTATCAACAACAGCGACGCTACGGGAAGGGTCGCGAAGTGGGGCATTGAACTTGTCGCCTTCGAGATCACCTACAAGAGGCGCGACGCTATCAAGTCACAAGCCTTGGCGGATTTTATTGCAGATTGGACGGAGACGCCATATACTACTCCATTGCCGGAACCAAAATACTGGGTGATGCACTTTGACGGATCAAAGCTGCTCAACGGCTCGGGGGATGGTGTATTGCTACAGTCACCAACAGGAGACAAGCTACACTACGTTCTGCAGATCCACTTCGAGGCTACAAATAACATGGCGGAGTATGAAGCACTCATTCATGGACTACGTGTAGCCAAGGATATTGGCATCAAGCGCATAGTTTGCTGTGGAGATTCCGACTTGGTTGCCCAGCAGGTGGCTGGCACCTGGAATGCGCGGAACCCTATGATGGTGGCATATCGAGATGAAGTAGACGAGATAGCCAAGAGCTTCTTGGGCTACAAAGTCAAGTATGTACCTAGGGAGCAGAACGAGGCGGCTGATCTGTTGTCTAAGCTTGGATCAGGACGCAAGAAAATTCCACCAGGAGTTTTCCTAAAACATCTGCGCACACCATTTGTGAAGGGAGCCGACATCGACAACCGGATAGAGCTGACTCTTTCGTCAACATGGTGACTAAGGTCCCTCCGGCTTGGACCAAACCGTTCATGGAATATCTCGAACACGGAACATTGCCCGACGACGAAGTTGAAAGACGGCAAATAGTACGACGAGCAAAGGGTTATACCATAATCAATGGGCAACTCTACAAAAGGAGCACTACTGGTGTATACCTAAAATGTGTTTCCCAGCTAGAAGGTATGGAAATCCTACGCGAAATCCATCTTGGAGATTGCGGGCATCATGCCGCTCCTCGATCGTTGGTCGCGAAAGCCTTCCAGCAAGGATTCTACTGGCTGACCGCGAAGGCGGACGCCGACAAGCTGGTTGAGACATGCATGGGATGCCAGTATTATGCCCGACAACCACATGTTCCTGCTGAAGAACTGCGAACAATACCAATAACTTGGCCGTTTGCAGTCTGGGGGCTAGACATGGTGGGACCGTTACAAACGGCACCTTGTGGGTTTACACATCTGCTTGTAGTAGTTGATAAATTCACTAAATGGATAGAATCTAAACCCATTAGAAAGCTTGATGGGGCAACTGCCCTCAGGTTTGTCCGAGATCTAGTGGTGAGATTTGGTCTCCCACACAGCATTATCACCGACAATGGCAGCAATTTATCACTCGGCGAAGTGGAGGCTTATTGTTGGGAGAAAGGCATCTGACTTGACCTTGCTTCTGTGGCACACCCACAATCCAATTGTCAGGTTGAGCGAGCCAATGGATTAATTCTACAGGGAATCAAGCCACGTCTTGAGGCACCGCTACATAGAGCAGTTGGAGCCTGGGCGGAAGAATTATCATCTGTGTTGTGGAGTTTACGAACTACACCCAACAGATCCACCAGCTACACCCCTTACTTCATGGTATATGGAGCAGAATCCATCCTACCTTCCGACATACTTCACGATGCGCCAAGAGTTGCCGCCTACGACGAGGATGACGCTGAAGAATCCAGACGCCTAGATGTGGACCTTCTCGAGGAGGAGCGCGTTTTGGCATGCCAAAGATCCGCCATCTACCAGCAGAAGCTACGCAGCTACCATAGTCACCACGTCCGGCATCGCTCGTTTAAACAGGGGGATTTGGTGCTTCGGCCTAAGCAGAAGAAGTCACACAAGTTATCCCTACCATGGGAAGGACCGTTCATCATAAGCAAGGCGCTACTCAATGGGTCTTACTACCTCGTTGACAATCGTGAACTGAAGGACAGACCCAACAAAGATCATAAGCGTAAGCGATGTGACCCGAATGATGACTACCCGGAGCTTGATCGGTCATGGAACATAGCACAGCTACGTCCTTTTTACACTTAGCATTTTTTATCTAATTGTGTACCTCTTATATGATCAATGAAATAAAGCTCTCTGGTTCACTCATATTTCTGAGTCGTTTACCTCCTTTAGTGTTCATTTTTGGATCATGTAAAACCTCTATGCACAAGTTTTGCGATTGCACTTGTGAAAATTCCGCCTACGGGCGTTAGCTTAAGTTTTCTGGTCTACACGTTCTTTGTCATTTTTATGTGGATTCTAGAGTAGTGACTTTCGACACTTATTGTCGGCGATTTTGTGCTCAGGTTATTGACGGTGCCATTGGGCATCATCACCTAAGTGCATGGTTCCGACAACGAGTCTTCCGACTCACGAAAGGTCAAACGTAAGAACCAAAGTAATGGATAAGCCAGCACTTGCTTAAAAAATATATACATGCTGGAAACTGATTCTTAAGTAGCTGGACATACAACATTGTTTTCATTCCTTTGGCGCACGCGACTTGGAAGCAGCGTCATCACCAGCAGGAGAACCACCCTCGAAGTCAGCGGTGTGAAGAGATTCGGAGGAGCCTTGGTTGCCGCTATCAATGGTGTTCATCGGCACGAAGACGTCGACGTCCACCAACTCGGCAACTCTGGTGTCATAACCCGCGAGCGATGACAAGATGGCTTCATGATTAATTTCTTTGCCATCATCATCTGCGTCGGGAATGCCAGAGGTCACCGTGTCGATGTCGGCATCTTCATAGTGTGCCTTCACCATCAACAACGCCATCCTTGCGCCAGCCTGTGCACAAGAAGCTTTCCAGCTTGTGATACGCTCGGGGGCTCGGCGTAGAATCTTCGAGTACTTCACCGTAGAGTATGATGCCTTGATGTTTATCTAGAGGGGCTTGGCGATCTCCTTGGCTTGCGTGATGGCGGTGTTGATAAAGTTGCCGGCAAGAACTATGCATTCCTTGGCCGGAGGAGGTGAACGGGTCAAACCCAGAGGAGCTGAAAATTCCAACAAGGAGTGCATGAGTTCAAACAATTCAAAGTATCCGGACTATAGAAATCCAAGACGGAGAAAACTTACTGAAGATGCTGGCTTCAGCTTGCCAGAGGATGTCCGCCAAGGATTCTTTCTCTTGTTGGAGGATCTTATACGCCTCGTCGTGGCATTGATTTTGCTCATCGGCGGCTTGCTTCTGATCTCTTAAGATCGCAAGCTCCTCCTTCAAGCGATTGATTTCAGCGGTGGTGGAGTCCTGCAGGGCCTTCATTGAATCCTCATGCATTTTCAGCATGTCTTTCCTGTCCTCCTTAAGGATCTTGTTCTCGCTGTCTAGCTGCTGGATGTGCTTGGACTGCTCGACAATGTCCTTGGCCTTGGCAACATGTTCTGCAAAGTCAGAGAAAACAAAGTACACAGTGAGTAATCGGAGAATGTAGGCACATAAACAAGACAGAATGCGCAAAAAGAAAACAGACTCTTGTTTTTGCTGATCTGTTCCTTCAAGAAGGCAGTTTTACCCTTTTCGGCTTCAAGATCTGCACGCATCTTCTGGTACTTATCATTGGCCATGCCCCTCTGAGCATTCTCATTCTGTGGAAAAAAGGACAAAGTTGAAACGTTGTTTAGTCTGCTTGGAGCATCTAGCCAGAAATCCTCCACCTAGACGCTCGGGGGCTACAGCGAGAGTTTTTAACTTAGCAACATGCTTAGCTTTTCTTTGAGCATCTAGTCGGAACTAATTTAGTTTTTGATTAGAGGCTTGGGGGCTACAGTATAAATTTTTTAACTCAGCTATATGCTTAGTTTTCTTTAAGCATCTAGTCGGAACTAATTCAGTTACAACTAGAAGCTTGGGGGCTACATCACTGAAATTTATAAACACTGCGTATGCTACTCTTAAAGCATCTAGTCGGAACATTTCATTCCATCTAAATGCTTGGGAGATACAGTGAGAAGTTTTCTAGCTTAGTCACTCTTAGAGCATCTAGACGCAAAAGCTTATGGTTTTCCGTCTACATCCTCGAGGGCTACAGTGGGATACTCATATAAAATGCAAAAAGGCAAATAAAACTTACCAGTGCAATGATCTTAAGATTGGTAGCGCTCTCGGCCAGCAGCTTGCCAAAAGAAATGTTGTTTCCTTGCAAGATGTCTGCTTGTCGGAGGAGCTCCTCAAGACCGCACGTCGGAGATGTCGGTACTCCTCCAGGAACCAGAGTTGTGCTACTCGGCGTGAGCACCGGGTAGACTATCTTTGGAAACTCAAAGGGTTTCTGGGGAGCAAGGGCGCCACCTTCGGCAGAAGTACCAGCTTCCACCGCCGCCTTGCCACCACTGATGGCATCCTTAGCCGGAGCTTCAGCCATTTTATGGGTGGTACTTTCCTGCATCGCCTGCTCGCCGACAACAGCAAGCTCAGTAGAGGCGCCAGAGTCCACTTCCATGGCGGAAGGACCTGATGCCTCCTTAACCTGAGAGCTTGTCGGGGCAGACGAGAGCTTGACGACAGGAGTGGCAGGGGCGATGGAGGGAGAGGCATTGCTATGCAGCATGTCCTTGATATTCCGAGAAGCCCCCGATGTTTTGGAGGACTTCTTGAGGCTGGTCGTGGCTTTCTTCTTGAAACGTGCAAAATGCATAAGTACAGGAGCAAGATAGATAAATAGGCAATGTCGGAGAATGAGAAGCTTACACAAGTGGGGGTGCTTTGGCAAAGGGGATCCCGGTAACTCTTCTCTTTTCTGCCTCCAGGGCGGCGGTAGTCTTTTTGGAGGCTCCACCCTCCGTTTTCTTCTTCTTGCCTCCGTTGGCAGCGTCAGAGGTGGATCTCTTCCGCTTTCGCGCCACCAGAGATTCGTCGTTGGACACGACCATGACTTCCTTCATCTTTGGATCATAGATTTGGGCAGCCAGGTTGCCCTCCTCTAGATCGCTAAGCTGTTAAGTGAGAAATCGCCGTGTTAGATAAAAATACATTTGCAAGACGGAAGAACTGGAGTATATGTCATACACGGAAAATAAATACCTACCTTTGGGCACTTGCCATCTACGTACATGTCATAGGTGATGGTGAAGCCACGCTTCTTATCCTTCACCTTGACGATGTCCTTAAGACGGAGCTTGACGGAGTCGCTTGAGAAGTTGTCCATGGAGATGCGGAGACTATCCCTTCTGTCACTGGTATACTCGTGCATGAACTTCACGCGGTGCTGCAGATGTTGGATTCGCCTGATGAACCAGCACATGGCTAGGTCCAAGCCGGTCAAACCCGTATCTACGAACCATTCGATCCTCCTTATGGCGCGAGAAGCGTCGAGGTCGGAAGGAAGGGATGCTTGGGATCTCCATGTGGAAACTTCCGCGGCGGCTCCGTCCACGAAGTCCGGGTACGTCACTTCTCGGCCAAGCAGAGGAATGTCTGGGCCGTAAAAGTATGTCCGCTGCCAATTTTTGTAGGACTCATGGTCGACGATGTCGGGGAACCGCCGGCCAGGTCGAATCTTGAAGCTTATGGTGCCGCAATTCCTAAGCTCTTCTTGCTATGTCCGGCTTCACGTTTGACGGTGAAGAAGTACACAAAAAGGTCTAACCTAGGCCTTATTCCTAGGTATCCCTCGCAAAGTGTCGCGTAGTTGCTAAGCACTAAGATACTATTGGGGGAAAGGTTCTGGGGCTGGATCCTATAGTGGTTCAAGACGGAAAGGAAGAAGTTGGAGATGGGCAGGGAGACGCCGCGTACCAGTTGAGCTTTTAGGTACACCTTTTCTCTGGCTTGGGGAGAAGGTGTCACCTCGCCGGCCGGCGCCGCCCGCCAGGCAAGCCCCTCCGTCGCGGGGAGGTAGCCCTCGGCGATCATCTCTTGGATGTCACGGTCGGTGATATCCGAGCCACACCAGTCGCCCTTGTGCGAGTCTGGTTCCTCCTCCAACGGCTCCAGCGCCGCCAGATTAAGGTCGCCGCCGGTGGTCTCGATAACCGCTGATGCGGGAATGACTTGGCCCTCTGGAGGCACAACGATGGAGCTCGCCGGCTTCGCCGCGGCTTTGCTCGACGCCGCCATGGAGGGAGAGGTGCTGCTGCTGGCCATGGAGAGAAGTTGGATGTGACTGATGCAGATTGAGGCTAGGGTTTTTCGCGAGTTCGGCGCGGAGAGCTCGAGGAGGTGCGCGGCTGGAGGAAGAAGATGATGCAAGGAGAATGAGGTAAAAAGTGGAAAAATCCACCACGGTTACTATTTATCACCTCCAGCATCAAGATTCGTGCAGCTTAATCGGACGGTTGCCACGTAGACGACGTGTTCGCGAACATGCGCAGAAATTTCGCCACGTCTCCAACCGTCGCCGCCAACGGTTCGTACTGCTCGCGCGGGAAAATCGGACATGATTGCGTTCTCTGCATGTGTGAGTTACGAGGCGTCGTTGACCTAAGCCTACGTCGTCCTAGCTGACATGGGCAGATGAGCCGTCACATCGAAGATTCTGGCATGGACGGATTCACTCCGACTACGGTAGAGTACGATGGAAGATTCAACATTTCTCCGACTTACAAGTTGAAGATGGAGAAAACCTTGCAGGGTTCTTTGGGAGGACTACAAGATATTGCTTGACGATTTGCCGACATCCATCTAGACGGAGTATTCCACATGAAGAGGCAATACGGAGTATTCCACATGAAGAGGCAAGACGGTGCAAGATCTCGGAGTTCTCTGGGGGCTACTGCTGGAGATATGCTATATGGGTATCCCTATAGTATGTCTCTTATCCGGCTAACCCGGGTGGCCCACAGTTGGTAGCATGGCCTATGGCCTGCTGGGCGGCCCAGTTAGATGGATCCAAAAGGGAGGCCCATGCCGAACAAAGGAAGGCTACGGTGGAGTCACCAGCGTACCCGGAGCCTTGGAGTGCAAGATACACAAGACTAGTGATATACGGTGTAGGACTCTATAACCTGTCCGGCTATGACTTTTCCCTGTAACCCTAGGACCTGGCGACTATATAAGTCAGGCCTATGGGAGCCTTTAGGGCACGATCATAGACAACTACACACAACCTCGCATAGCGAACCAATCCCTGTAACTCGGCGTATTGCCCTTATAGTGATTTATAGCAGGAGTAGGATTCCGCCACCGTCGTGGGATCTGAACCTGGGTAAGTTGTGTTACCTCGTACCCGTCAACCGTCCGCCTTCGCCCACGTCTCTAAACACGCACTGTGAGGACCCCTCCATGGCGTACTCGTCGGCAATACCACGACACCAAGAACCTCTGTTATGATGAATTGAAGCTCTAATATTTCCAAGTCCATTTGTAACTCTTTTGGTAGCTCCTTATTGCTAGGCTGAATATCTGCACTCTTTCTGCTTAAAGCATCAGCTACAACATTTGCTTTCCCTGGAGTATAATTGATTGTTAAATCATAATCTTTGATTAGTTCCAACCAACGCTTCTGTCTCATATTTAATTCCTTTTGAGTGAAGAAATATTTGAGACTTTTATGGTCAGTGTATAACTCACATCTAGCTTCGTATAGAAAATGCCTCCATCCTTTTAGCGCAAAAGCTACTGCTACTAACTCTAAATCATGAGTTGGATAGTTGACTTCATGTGGTTTCAGTTGTCTTGAACCATAAGCAATCACTTTCCGATCTTGCATTAACACACGACCGACCTTCTTTAGATGCATCACAGTATACTGTAAAGTCTGTGTTTGTTTGAGCTTCCGCTTCAGCTTTTAGTTCCAAAAGCACTTGATGCAAACAAACACCTGCAAATAACAAAGCGCTTAAAACAAGCGCGACAGTGAAATGAACTAGGAGCAGAAAGCTGGTCGCGAGCTGCTTCCTCCCCGCTTCCCCCGCTTCCCGAGTTGGACCGGACCAAACTGCCCCCATACAGTTCGCACTATTAACAAAAAAACTGCCACCCATCTCCCACACCCACTAATTTCCCCTCTACTGGGGATAAGGACATCGTTGCCGGGTTGACCCCATCATCGGCATGCGCCGCGCGCGCGCCACCACAGCCAGCACCAATGACCGGAGTCGCGCCAGCGCCGCCTCGCCGGCGCTTCCTCGCCGGCTCGGGGGTTCCTCGTCCCGCGGCAGGTTCCGCCACGGAGGGCGTGGAGACGGCGAAGCTGCTGGCACCGGAGCCGCCGCCGCCGCCTCGTCTTCCACCTCTTCGTAGACACTGGCCGGACGTTCTTCCTGTGTGCTGAGCGGCGAGCCGTGTTTTCCCTGGAGCGCGGATGCGCGGGCTCGCCGGCCATCCCCTGGAGCGCGCAGATGTGTAGGCTCAACGGCCGTTCCCTGGAGCGTGCAGATGTGCTTGGGCGTGTGGCGGCGGCGGTGGTTCCTGGGCGTGGGGTGGGGCGGCGGTTCCTGGACCGGGTCCTATTCGTTTAGGGATGGTGCTCCCGAGCTGTTCGTCCAGTCCAAGGACTTCTGTCTCTCTCAAGCGCCCCTCAGGCTCTGTACGCATGGATGCTTGATGGATGGATACTTGTTGTATGCACGCATATGTGATTGATCGATGTCAAAGAATGTATGTATAGATACGCAAACCTGCTGTCCAAAGAAAATTCAGTTCTGTATGCTATAATAATATAGATACCTCACGGATGGATGTAAAGACACAGGGCCTGCTGTCTAAATAATCTAGGCCAAATCTAAAATAAAGCATAACCAATAAATTCAAACTTATTCCGTTGCAAAGCGTGTTGAGAAATATTTTAACAAAAAACATGTGAATGTAGATAATTCATCTCCTAAGCATGTCGAACATAGTATTTAAGTAAAACAGTCAGAGATAGTTAATTAATTTTAAATCAACACTTATATAACATTTTCTGCACTCAGGATTATTTCAGACGTTTTATTTTCAAAACCACAAGCAGCCATCAAAAGCACTCTTGCCAAACACCTAATCTCTGCTTTCAACAGCACTTGCTACAGCTGATTTTCAACAGCTGATTTTTCACAGCTGATTTTCAACAGCTGCAGCCCAAACAAACACACCCAAAGTCTTTCCCTATTTTAGGAACTGCTAAGATTGGAGCTGTGGTTAACCTAGTCTTCAACTCCTGAAAACTTGCTTCACACTTTCCATCCCAATTGAATGGTGTATTCTTTCTTAACAATTTGTTCATTGGTCCGGCTATTTTGGAGAAACCTTCAATGAATCTCTAATAATAACCAGCCATTCCTAAGAATCCTTGAATTTGCTTCACATTGGTTGGTGTAGTCCACTCTAGTACTAACTAAACTTTAGATGGATTTACAGCAATTCCATCTTTACTGATCACATGACCGAGAAATTCTACCTCATCTAGCCAAAATTCACACTTACTAAACTTAGCGTAAAGTTTGTGTTCCCTTAGAGTCTGCAATGCTATCCTCAAATGATCAGAATGCTCTTCCTTGTCCTTGTAATATATTAGAATATCATCAATAAAAACTATGACGAACTTGTCCAAATATGGCATGAAGATCTTTTTCATCAGATTCATGAATATTGCAAGTGCGTTGGTCAAACCAAATGGTACTACCAGATACTCATGGTGTCCATATCTTGAGACAAATGCTGTCTTTGGAACATCTTCCGGTTTGATTTTTATTTGATCGTATCTAGATCTTAAATCGATCTTTGAGAATACTCCGGCTTCTTTCACTTGATCAAACAAATCTTGAATTCTTGGTAAAGGATACTTATTATTGATAGTAACGTTGTTTAGATTTCTATAATCTCCACACATCCTTCTTCCACCATCTCTCTTATCCACAAAGATTACTGGTGTTCCCCATGGAGATACACTTTCCTGAATAAATCCTTTTCTAGCTAACTCATCAATTTGCTCTTTGAGTTCTTTTAACTCTTTGGGTCCCATCTTATATGGTGCTTGAGCTATTGGTGTTGTACCAGGAATTAGGTCAATAGTGACCTCTATCTCCTGGTCTGGTGGCATTCCCGATAGCTCTGCTGGAAAAACATCTTGAAATTCATTTACTATAGGAATATCTTCCAATTTGACCTCTTTCATTGAGTTCAACTGCAGATCCACCATGATATGACTGTGCTTATCTTCTTGGTAAACTATCCTTGCTCCACTTGGAGTTTTGATTGAGACAGTTTTCTCCTCACAGTTTATCTGAGCTCCGTGTTCCATCATCCAATCCATTCCCAACACTACTGCAATTCCCTTCAAAAGAATCACATAAAGGTCTGCGAAGTATGTACAACCACAGATCGAGATAACCCGATCTTGTTTTATGTGGCATACAATCACATTTCCCCATGCCGTAACTACGGTCATTAGGCTTTCTAATGTTGCCCTTCTAATCCCGAACTTATCACAAAATTCTTCAGAAGTGAATGAAGTAGTTGCACCAGTATAAAATAGAACTTTGCCAGGATTGGTAAGGATATTGAGCGTACCTATCACTTCATCCTCCGAATTATCCACCTCCTCGAGGGTTGCACAGTTCAGTTTCCCGGTAGGTCTGTTCCTCTTGCCATTGTTGTTCTTGCCATTATTTCCTCCTTTATTGGGCTGTCCATTTCCTCCACTGGCTTGTCCTCCTCCCTTGGTAGGCCAACCTCCTGGTGGTTTGCTCGGACAATCGGGCTTGATATGCCCCTTCTGACCACAACCGTAACAGATCACTACAGGCTTTTTGCATTCTCTCTAGAAATGCCCTGGAATTCCACAATTGTTACAAATAACATTCCTTCTCTGATAGGATTGATTTCCACCACTGCCCTTGTTATTATTGTTGTTATTGTTATTGTTGCCATAGTTCCTGTTCCGAGGTTTGAAATCCAGGTTGGGTTTAGGTTTGCTTGCCTGAATTCTCTTGGTTTGCTTCTTGGCTCTCTTCCTCCTATCCTCTTGGACATTCTTGTAATCATCTTCAAAAGTAATGGCTGCATCCATCAACTACTGATAAGTTTGCTTATTAGCTAACCTTAGCTGCATTTTCACAAATGGGTTTAATCCACGCAGAAAATGTTTCTTCCGCTTCTCTTCAGTGTTAACATCCTCCTCAGCATAGCGAGATAATTGACTAAACTCCCGGATATACTTCATAACACTAGTATATGCCTGCTGTAGCTCTTCAAATTCTCTCCGCTTCAACTCCATAACACTTTCCGAAACATGATATTCATGGAATCTCTGCTTAAACTCCTCCCAGGTGAACTCCCTTCCTAGTTGTTGCATAGCCAACTGATTCTCCCACCATGATGTTGCAGGTCCAGTCAGAAGATGAGTTGCATACCTCAATTTCTCCTCATCATTGCAACCTACAGTCTCCAGCTTCCTTTCTGTATCTGCTATCCAATCTTCTACATCCATGGGTTTACGAGCTGATGCAAAAGGTAACGGTCTTGCATTCTGGAAATCAGATAGACTCACTCCTCCACCCTTACGTGCCCTCTGATTTGCTCGTCCCAGCAACTCATCCATGAACTTGTTCTAGGTCTCTTGCATCATTTGCATACACTGCATAAAGTTCTGCTCCATTAACGGCCTCATTGGTGATGGTGGTGGCAATGCTCCCTGATTTGCTGCATCTGCATCGGCCTTCTCCTTGGCCTCTCGCTCCATCCGCTGCTGCTTAGTTTTGATTTCTACACCCGTATCCATGACCCTCTAGTCCTGCAACACAAAGCGAATACTCATAATTACATCATGCACATGTGTTCTGAGCTCGACTTTACGCACAAAACCAGTCACACAATGAAGATCCAAAGAAAATCCAAATATGCATTTCACATATTATACATAATATCATAATAATACAAAATCATTACAACATATACCATATAGGTATAATCACAAAACTATCCTATTCATTCTACTATCTTATTTCTTGGAGTACAATACATGGTACTTGATACCTCTACATATCTGCCTACTTCTAGTAGTAACTACGTTCATCATACATGCCTAATGTCCAACCGTGATGACGTGTTGTTCGTCGCACAACTTGTGGAACAAATGGCCTTCCATAAGGAACATACTCTGTATCTGAAGTGTCAGGACTTGAGTTATTACTCAATCTGAGCGCATTGACTCCCTCTAGCTCAGCTGAAAAGTCTTCAGAAACATATTCAACATTATCTCCCGCTTGCATCTCTTGAGCTTTATTCCTTGAGTTGTCAACAGGATACGCAGATCCTGCTGCTTCCCAGGTGCTCCTTTGGGCAAGATAATTAAACACTGGATAATGTATATTCCCTGGGTTTTGAGAAGATGTTGATGATTCAAACACTCTCTCTTCAGGATCTTCTTCTTCATCCTGATTATCTATCGACATGGCATTTCTACTACTATTACTAGGGTTAATCCTTGCACCCATCCAGCTAGATTGTCCAACATTTCTGTCAGAACCATCTATGGACATCTGGTGTTCATGAGATCCTTCATATGATCCCCTTCTCCAACCATCAGAATTCTCAATAGTAAGTTCTGAGTCAGAACCATCCTATGAGCCCTGTGGTACTGCATACCTCATATCCATAGTAGGATCATGTATAGGTTCAGGTCTTGGTGAATAAGGATATGGTATAAAAGATTCAGGATCTATAGGTATATCCTTAAAGATAGGTGTTGCACTACTACCTGCTTCCTTCTCTAACTGGAATGCTAACTGCTTCCTCCTTTCCGGATCAGTTAGCTCCTCTAACATGTCATTCTTATCTTCAACAATCACTTGATGTGTCTTGTAAAAAGACGCAACGAGTGTTCGGTATCTATCCATAAACTTGGAAGCTAACTTAGGATGCTTCTTAACAAAAGTAAGATGATCCGGTATAGGCTCCGAGTCTATAGAATCATAAGGTATCACAAAGAATGTGCTACCTTCTAACTCCTTGGCTTTATGCTCCCGGATATTAGCTATCGCCTCCACAACAGCAACATGATATGCTACTAAATGACTCCTACCTTCACCTATAGGTAGATCGTGATATAATCCAAGCTCCTCTGGAAGTTGGATACTCACCTGATACTTGGATAACATTCGGCCATCAAGGTAAGTTATAGTATTCACTGGAATTCTAGTTGGACAACTAAAGATCTTTAAAAGTTGACGAAGTTGGTCTGTGAATGATCCTTGATAATCATCAAGAGTCTCCTCTTTCCTTACCAAAGTCTGTTTTGGAAACTTTGGTGCCATATCTCTGTATATCAGAAAAATAGTTTTTATTAGTATCCAATAATATATTGCATCATAACAAAGAATTATCGCACTAAAATATATAACGGAATATTCTCAATTGAATACCCATTATATTACTTTTAGAGAATTATTTATCGTTGCTACACTTTCCTACAGGTAATACCCTTTCCTAGGTTTCCAACCTAAGTTCAAAGCAATTTGCTCTGATACCAACTGCGGTGACCCAACATACCACTTCATGTATAGTATACTATAGTCGTTGACATGACACTCACAGAACACCGTTTCGTAAATATCACATCCCTCAGAGTGGCACAACAGAAACATTACGGGTCCATATTACAACATTCACACATTATTATTATTACAATACCAGAAGTTCAGGACTTCAAAAGGTTTTAACTTACAAACCAAAATATAAAGTGTTCAGCGGAATTTAAAAGTAGCAACTCCGACTAGGAGTTGAGCTCAGCAGCTTATTCTATAGAGTTCATGCTGCTCGGTTCTGTTGGTCACTACTAATTAGGATACTTAGTTGGATTTGTTATCGTCGACACCATAGCGGATTTTGCAATCCACCCCTTCAACACCTCCTAACAGGGCAGGCTCTTCGTAGAACACATCTTCTTGACATTCAGCTGCATACATTGGCACGTCTTCGGGATCCTCAGAGTCTAAGCAAAGGATCAAAGGAAAGGATGAGTAACAGTGTTACCCAACAAGTTCATTATATGCAAGGTGGGAAGTTTGATGCTCTAACTACCACCTCGGATTATAAATCCTTGGCACTATGCAATTTTTGTAAATCTTTCTTCAAAGATTGATTTTATTATAAAAATCTATGACCATCAGCCTTCATAGGTTGACCAGAACTTTCATGGAGTTCCTTTCCTGCCACGTTCGTAGCTCCTTCCCGGAACAGGGAGTAACAAGTTACAATTCTTACACTCTGCAGAGGTGCGTTACTTTACCCATCAGAGATCAACTCCTTGTTGCACAAACCAGGCATACTTTCCCGTCCACAATTCCATGATGTGGGGCCCAGTAGTTGGTCCAAGCCAATCACTGCCCCCTTCGCGACCTCGCATTCCTCCTTGGTGTACACCATGCCCACGTAATGAATTACGGCAATGGTTTGTACAAACCGTTAGATGCCAGAACTATCATGGGACGATGAGGGTTCCCACCCATATGCTGCATATCCTATATGAATTACTAATTAATATGCACGCTACGAGGATAACAGCCACGACCTGCACATCCGGCTTCATGCGAGAGGAAGAAGATACAACTGACTTCTCCGTCCCATTCCAAATCTCATGGCTAACGCGTAATATACGACGCTAGAATCACTGATGTCAGGGGTTATTAAGTCCCTAATTGATCATCATTGTTGCAAATAGAACCCTAAGTTTTATTTCTCCATTATATCATCACTTGGGATGATATCTATGATTTCTTTATTTGTGAAATTAATATTTTCTTTATTTTAGAGTATATATGATAACACACAATTTGCAAATACTTTGATAAAGACTCTTCAAAGGATATGAGCAAGTGATGAACTTGCCTTGTGATGGCAAGGTAGTGAAGTCTGATGCTTGCACTGGACCTTGAGCTTCTATGTCTACAAAAACATTATTATTGCCTGGTAAGAACAATATTTAAAGAAGCAAAATTATTATGCAAAGTAATGTAATGCATCATTTAACATGATATGCATTCTCCCCATTATTATAAAAATTCTTTTTAATAATAAAGGATTTATAAATATTACTTTTTAATATTTATAATATATATTGTATTTTTTATTTTATTTCCCTTTTATTTGACTTTTATTGATTTAATAATTCTTTTAGGAATTATCACTTAAATATCAAAAATTGTTATTAAATATTTATTTAGTATTTTTCAGAAATACTACAATATTGATATATAATGAAAGTGATTTTTTTATTTTTATCATCTTTCAATAATTTTGTAAAATTCTATAAGGAATGTATAAATTACAAAATTCTTAATAAAATTTAAATGTCTAAAATTTTATATCTTAATTTATGTGGATAGTTTGGATTTTTGTGAATCCAAAAATATTTTATTTATAATTTTTGGACTTTTATTTTATTTTCTATAATTTAAATAAGTTCAGGGCATTTTGGTCTTTTCCTATTTATTAAAACAGATTCTAAACGACTTGGGCTGGCCATTTGGGCTTATTGGGCCCTTGTGGCCTAATAGGACAGGGTCAAAACTATCACCCCGAAGGGTTTTCAGCCCACCCAGCCCACTCATTCGCTGTCTCCTCTCTCGAGTTCACCCCTCTCCTTTCCTTCCCGACCCCGTGGTCGGTGATGTCGCCGCCGGCGATTCCCGCCGTTGTGGACCGCCATGGCCGCCGTTGTGGTGCAGGAAGGGGTTGTCGACTCCGCTCTTCCCTCCTGTCCAACTGGATTTGGACATGGAGCTTTCCCGCGACAGATCAATGTCGTCCCAAATCCTAGGGTTTGGGATTGGTGTGGATCCTGGAGCCGCCGTCGCTGTCGTGCGATGTGGTGATTCACCTCGCCCCTAGGCGTGACTATGGTCGCCGCCGTGGCGCTGTATGGGTCGTAGCGCCCCTTGGGGGTGCTCCCCGTGCCGCCATGGTCGTCGGCCACCTCTGCTTCCTCTTCTAGTCTCCAGCGAGGACCTTTGGTGAGTCATTCCTCTCCCCTTGTGCTCTCTCTGTACTAAGCCAATCTATGCTAGATGTTGGTGGTGACCTTCCTGGTTACTGTCCTGTCCTGATTATGGTTTTTAGTTTTACTTAGGGTTCATACCTTGTTGTGGATTAGATACTGATGAATTGGATCATGTGTTGATTGTCCCTAAGCATGCTAAATGATTGTTAGTTGTGGTTTGCTGCTTAAGATGAATTTGGTGGTGCTAGTGGCTTATCAGATGATTCTATGAATTATTTTTGATGTGGTCAAATGATAAGGTTGCTATAGAAGCTATACTTGGGAATCTTGTGGTTTACTGCTTCACCACTGTCATTACTTGGTTAAGGACAGTGAGTGTTGTGTGATGAAATCACTGTATTAACACCTGTTGGCTTAAGAATTCAGATGTAGTTTGAGATCAAATGGTTTCAAACAGTGAAGATATACATAGGTGAATTTTTTTTATGATTCCTGTATTTAAAAACAGGAAAATGATTTACAGTGGTTTGGTTGTATCTGTGAAGATTGAATGCTTAATCTGATTAATATAGAATTGTTCTTGTGAAACCATCTTTGTATGGCACACAAGTTAGATTTATTTCATTATTTGGGTTGGTCCCAGCTTAAAATGAGTTTGGCTTTCAAGATAAGTAGAAATCTTCCTTTCTTAAATCCCTAAGACCAATGATGTTGGTCTAAGGTTTAGGGATTTAGACCTCTATCTAATTGGTTCACATGAATTGATTCTGATAGTGATACCAGCTATTATTGCTTGAATCAAAGTTGGGAAAAGATGCTTGTAAGCTTGATAACTTAGATAGATCCATAAGATTAGATTCTAAGGTGTTACTCTTGTCTTAGAGATGTGCCTAGAAGTTAAATCTTAGCTATATTCATTCTTGAGTGAAAATATAGCTTGATAGATAAATCAATGATGTTGTTCTGAGATTTAGTTGGATCCTTATGCTTTTCTGTTTGCTTTTAGAGTTTAAAACCTCAGTGATGGATTCACCCCACTTGGGTGCTTTCTAAGAGTTTGAATGTGATACAGATCATGTATGCTTGTCTAATCTTAGACAGATAGATCATGTGATGGTCTATTTACTCACCACTGTGAAGGGATACGGGTAGGCTACACTAGCGCAAATCAAAAAAATTCTACCGCGTATACCAGGATTACTGTTGTCATAGATCACGAGATTACCACTAGACGCGCAGTTGCGGAATTGATGAAGCGCGTCGAGGCGGTGCAGACATTCCACGTCTCCTCCTTGTCCTCATCCCACGAGCAGCCCCTTGCGTGGCTCGTCCAAACGCTACAGATGCAGCGCCTCCGAGGTATCCACACGTACAGGGTGGAAGCGTCAGACGCCGGACCGCTAGGTCCGCGCGCACGGCACAGGCGTGAGGAGTGGCGGCTGGGTGGAATGATCTCAGGTCTAACCCTGGCCATCTCGCCCCACCCTCTCTTATATAGGCATCCCTAGTGGGCTTCTACATTAGCAGCCCATTAGTAGCCTAAGCCTGGTCTAATTCGGATCCAATCCTCATTAGGCTTCCAGCCCCTTAAGTATGTGACCCCATAGGTTCATATGCGTATAGATATGACACAAATACACTTATTCTGTCAATAGTTGGTAGCGGCCTCTAGCAAGACGTGCCAACTCCTAAACGCATACAAAGATCATATCGGACGAACCATCACAAGGTTTAGTACATGTCTTTCCTTTTGTCTCACAATATTTGGTCTAGCTCCAAACTGACCTCCCTTTCTCGATACCGTGATTTGGAATCCCTTTACTAGGTTAACTCTTAACCATATGTAGCACGGCCATGCATTTCTGGATCCGATCACTCGAGGGGCCCAGAGATATCTCTCTCAAGTAGAGAGGGGCAAATCCCATCTTGATTGACCATGCCTTTTAGTATGCTTCAGGACAAACCCGAAAGCTACCTTTATAACTACCCTGTTACGGTGCAGCGTTTGATAGCCCCAAAGTAGGTCGATCCACATCTCAAGTACATGCGACAATCTCAGGTCTAAGGACAAAACGTACATGATGTGTAGAGAGAGAGATGCAACTAATTGCCAGTCTCAAGTTGGGTCAGTCCAACCCCATGTTCATAACATGTGTCCACATCATTGGTTTGACATCTCCATGTCTATGACTTGCAAAACATAGTCATCAACCAATCGATGTGCTAGTCTAATATTCACATGTGTCCTCACATGAACTCCGACTAGGGACAACTATTAAATAACCATACAAGTAAAGAGTTTCACAAACAATTCACATAATTGTCAATCAATACAAGTTACCTGATATGGATATTCAAGGAACATTACAATAACTCATGGATACATATGAAATATAATCATCTCTATGATTGCCTCTAGGGCATATTTCCTTCACACTGTCACTTGATGTTGTGGTTGCTAGTGGTGGATCTTGTGGTTGATCTTGTGCTCCCCTGGTATATCCAGCTCCTGGCTTGTCCTTGATCTAGCCCATCATCTCCTGATCCTGATGGCTTGACCTTGGTATTGCTATCCACTTGATCTCCCCCCTCCTTATGTCACCATCTTGGTGATGTGCTCCTGGGTTTTGGTTGGTTTGATCTAGCTTGGCTTTGGCTTGGTGTAGCTACTGGCTGTTGTGCTCGGTGTGTAAAAGCAATGGAATGGTGTGGGAATTGGCTTTCCCACGGCTGTGTTGGGAGTTTTGTTTGGTTGTGCTGCCGTTGTGGTGTTGATAGCACACACCATGCAGTTTGGTGTGTGTGCTGCTTGTGTGCTTGTTGCACATATGTGGATATGTTCAGAATTTTTGAAAGTTACTTTATCTTGTTACTTCTACCTGGCTGGTGAAACTTGCCCCTCTTTACTGTAATCTGCCTTATGGCTTGAATTTATGAAAGATTCATCCTTTCATATTGGTGAAACTTCCCCCTTTGGGATGTGGTGGTGCTAGTGGCTTATCAGATTATTCTATGAATTAATTTTGATGTGGTCAAATGATAAGGTTGCTATAGAAGCTATACTTGGGAATCTTGTGGTTTACTGCTTCACCACTGTCATTATTTGGTTAAGGACAGTGAGTGTTGTGTGATGAAATCACTGTATTAACACCTGTTGGCTTAAGAATTCAGATGTAGTTTGAGATCAAATGGTTTCAAACAGTGAAGATATACATATGTGATTATTTTGTTTATGATTCCTGTATTTAAAAACAGGAAAATGATTTACAGTGGTTTGGTTGTATCTGTGAAGATTGAATGCTTAATCTGATTAATATAGAATTGTTTTGTGTAACCATCTTTGTATGGCACACAAGTTTGATTCTATTTCATTGTTTGGGTTGGTCCCAGCTTAAAATGAGTTTGGCTTTTAAGATAAGTAGAAATCTTCCTTTCTTAAATCCCTAAGACCAATGATGTTGGTCAGAGGTTTAGGGATTTAGACCTCTATCTAACTGGTTCACATGAATTGATTCGGGTAGTGATACCAGCTATTATTGCTTGAATCAAAGTTGGGAAAAGATGCTTGTAAGCTTGATAACTTAGATATATCCATAAGATTAGATTCTAAGGTGCTACTCTTATCTTAGAGATGTGCCTAGAAGTTAAATCTTAGTTATATTCATTCTTGAGTGAAAATATAGCTTGATAGCTAAATCAATGATGTTGTTATGAGATTTATTTGGATCCTTATGCTTTTCTGTTTGCTTTTAGAGTTTAAAACCTTAGTGATGGATTCATCCCACTTGGGTGCTTTCTGAGAGTTTGAATGTGATACAGATTATATATGCTTGTCTAATCTTAGACGGATAGATCATGTGATGGTCTATTTACTCACCACTGTCACTTGATGTTGTGTTTGCTAGTGGTGGATCTTGTGGTAGCTTGATATTGTGGTTGATCTTGTGCTCCCCTGGTATATCCAGCTGCTGGCTTGTCCTTGATCTAGCCCATGATCTCCTGATCCTGATGGCTTGACATTGGTCTTGCTATCCACCTGATCTTCCCCCTCCTTATGTCACCATCTTGGTGATGTGCTCCTGGGTTTTGGTTGGTTTGATCTAGCTTGGCTTTGGCTTGGTGTAGCTGTTGGCTGCTGTGCTTGGTGTGTAAAAGCAATGGAATGGTGTGGGAATTGGTTTTCCCACGGCCGTGCTGGGAGTTTTTTTTGGTTGTGCTGCTGTTGTGGTGTTGACAGCACACACCATGCAGTTTGGTGTGTGTGATGCTTGTGTGCTTGCTACACAGATGTGGATATGTTCAGAATTTTTGAAAGTTACTTTATCTTGTTACTTCTACCTGGCTGGTGAAACTTGCCCCTCTTTACTGTAATCTGCCTTATGGCTTGAATTTATGAAAGATTCATCCTTTCATATTGGTGAAACTTGCCCCTTTTTATAAGATTACTCAATGATGAACCTTGATTAGTGCACTTCACTGACAAGTCTGAGAGTAATACAATTTAACCTTAACTTTCTTTATTTTTGTTTGTGTTTGTTTTGCAGGTACGAGACTTGGAAATTCAAGATTCTAGTTTAGGTTTTCTTCTTTATTTATAGAATAGTCAAATGTAATATTCTTTATTCATTTGTAATTTTAGTTCTATCCTTTTGTAATCTTTATTTTATTATTTTGTAATAAAGATTGTACTATTATCAATAAAGAAATATTCTTATTCTTTATTTATTTTCTATGGTGAAGATTGTGGATGATTCTAATAAGTTACATTTTTGTAACTTATTTATTGAATAAAATTATGAAATGGGTATTCATTTTCTTAATTTCTCTTTTTATATAAAGTCTGAATTATTATTGGTTAGCTCTGAATTAAATCAAATACTCAAAAATTATTCAAAAATTCTTTTGAACTCTAATTCAAACACTCAAGTTTCAAACTCAAATTTCATTTCTCAAAACAAATAAATCCACAAAGATCATATCAAAGTCTATAACAATCATCCTTGAAGACTCTACCTAATCTCAAAGTATGAAAGAAACCTTGATCACTTTAGGTTTTTTATTTAGCGAAAAATTTACCCACATTTTCACAGATGATTGCATGCAACATTTCGAATTCCTAAATCTACCCTAATAGCGTCTCCATCGGCATCCCCAATAGCGGCTTCAATAGCCCTATTTGGATGTCGGCAGGGCTTTGGACTCACACCGGCCCGTCCAATACGGTGTCGGTCATTTCCCATGCCAATAAAACATGCAACAATCCATGGTCGGCCCCGACTCACATGGGACAACTCGGGGGCGCCAACGCCTCGTGCCATGTCAGACTTTGCCCATGGGCTAGGCTTGGCAGCCACACAAGGCGAACGTTTCCCTCAAGCATAGTTCATATCTCCTGAGCTCGCCTCCTTCTCCCACGTCATGAAATCGCTCGCCAATAGGCGCTTTTGTCGCCCTTTGTTTTAATGCGCCAGAAATAGATCGACGTGGCCATCCCCATTTGGCTACCTATCGCTTTGTCTCCTCGCCCTCGTCTCGAAGTGGACCATTACGAGCGGCACAAATCTTCCCCATTCACCCATGTCACCATCGTCTCTACGCCCCTTCGCTGGACATGTCAAGCTAGAACAACAATGAGACATCCAACTGAGTCCTGGCTAAGCAAGCCGAGTTCCTCTTCCCCATAGAATAGCTGATTCATCACATAGGGTTTTGCTTTGGTTTCAAATTAGGATAATTTTAGATGGTGCCTATACTCAATTTAGAAAAGTTGTCTGATTCCTAAAACCCCCTGGTGGACTATGCACATGATAGGATCGACAGCCCAACATTCTCCGGGCTTGCCACCGACCCTAAGGTCGAGCTCTGTCGCATGCACCAACGCGTGTCTCTTTCGCAGGCGGTTCTATGCATGCTCACAACACAATGTAAGTAGTGTGCTATACGATGATTGATTCTTCATACAATGTATGAAATGTATGTATTGAGAGTGCGGATTTTGTTCAATTTATTTACATTTTATACGTGTAAGTTGCCATAAATTATGGATTTGTATGCTAGGCTGATCCGAAGTGGCCTATACCCCTGCAAAATGCACTCTCTATTTTGTGGGGCATGTATGAGAAGAGCGACGATGCTATAATAGAACAAAAGGATTCAAAATGTTGAGTTGACGAAGAATTTGTATGAAGAGAAGACTAAGTTGTAGAACAAATAAACTACTTTGTTAGCATATTTGAAGAAGTTGGATACCGGCAAGAGTTGTGTGTTGGAGCCAAACATGGCAACATCGAAGAAGAATTGTGAGAAACAAATGGGATTGAGTTGACCAAGATGGAGAAGGAGAAGAACCTGCTATTTGAGAGGAAAAATAAATGGGATGAGAAAAAGAAATAACTCAAGAAGAAGAAGAAGAAGAAGAAGAAGGATACATGTTTGATCTTATGAAAGCAAGTGAGAGGAACAAGAAGAAGATAAGGAGGATCAAGCATATTTATGATGAGCAAGAGTGAGATGTGGCACTTGTTAAGCATGTGTGGCTAAAAAATTACCCTTTTATAAATCTAGATATGATTTATTTGCAATGTTGTATGCCATGTTTTTTATTTGGTAAAGTGTGTTGCTGAAGTTTTAGGCGAAATTTTGTGTGCATTTGAAAAATACAAAATAAAACCTATCAGGATGTGCTACTGGGGCTTGTAGGTGCGTGGAGCCGGCCGGTTCGAGTAGCACGGGCGGCCCCAACGGCATCCTGCCGGCACGGTTGCCGGCCACGCTTTGAGATATGCCGGTGGAGATGCTCTAAGATTAAGAAAAATTGAATGATGCCTTATACAATGGCAAATGTTATCTTTAGTGTTATAAATCGCCGGCAATTTTACTGTGTCCGAATGTTTTTCTAAATGAATTTGCCAAAACTACAAATAATCAGCTCCCGTAGCATAGTTCAAGAGCTCGCTTATGCGGTTATGGATTTTGGATGAGCAAGTAAACGGGAAACTGTACAGCACTGCCCATGTTCTGTAACGTGTATGACTTCTTTCCGGAGAAACAACAAGTTCTTACTCTCTCTGTTTCATAATATAATCTCTTTTAGCAAGCTGTTTTATTTTACTCCCTCTGTCTTAAAATAGATGCCTTAAATTTGTCAAAATTTAAATAAATCTAGATAGTATATAGATTTATCCAAAATTTGAAAAACCTAAGACATCTATTCTTGGATGGAGGGAATACTAAAAAATCTTATATCATGGAACGGATGTAATATATCTTTGAACAATTTAGCTTTTGAAGGGTGCGTAGTGTAGTTTCTTCTAGTGCAGTAAGAGCATCTCCACACGCCTACCCAGGATGCCGATCCGGATATCGAATTTAGGTCTGGACGCCAAAAAGTTGGCCTAGTCGCGTGCCTAGAAACCTCTTTTCGTCCGGATTTGGGACAACTTTGGTCCGAACTTTTCAGGCCATATCCAGGATCCCGGGTACATCCTGGGAACGCCGAACAAAGCGAACTGACCGAGTGGACCGGCCTGTCAGCGACAGAAGCCGAGTCGTTGTCATCCTTCCCGCCGTTTCCCTTTTCCCGCCCTCGTCGCTACACCCCTCCCGCCCTCGCCACCGACTTCAGCCTATAAAAGGCGTACATCTCGCCGTCTCCCTTCACACTCTCTCACACCGCTCCCAACTCCGGCGAACTCCAGACGCTCGCACCTTTCTACCTCCACAACTCCGCCGAAAAGCCATGGCCGAGAGATTTCCTGGCGACATCGCGGCGGCGAACGGCCGACGCACGTTGCAGACGTGGGAAGCCCGGCTGCTCTACGACGCGGGCTATATGGCACAGTCGGACTTTCGTCTCCCCGTCGGCTGGCAACTCAGCGCCGGCGGGATCCCTATTCCGCCGGTGCCTGCCGACGAGGACATCGCCGGAGAGATCCAGGCGGCTATCGCCGCCATGCAGTCCTGGATCTCCCCGAGGATCCTGGCAACCTGGTCTTCTGGAGGCAATTCTTCGCCGACAGGCGCCTCCAGGATCTCGCCCGACACGAGGGACCGTCGGGCTCGCCGCCGCCCCTGTGTCACAATGCGGCTTTTCGCCGCCGCTGGTGGAGCGTTCCAGGGCAAAATCTCGCCGCCGTCATGGAGCATATCCAGGTCGGCAACCACCCCCGCCTCGGCCTGTAGAAGCGGCGTGCGTCGTCGACCATGGCGGCGGTGGCCTTTTACTAGTTAAATTCGATGTAATATGTGCGTTCTTGCCTTAATTAATAAAATCCGCCTGTATTCACCCAAATTTCACCGTGTTTAACTGAATTTCGCCGAACGTGGAAACTCGGTCTAAAAACTCGACGTTTCCAGGCCGAAAACGAGTTTCGTCCAGCCAAAAAAAGTCAGGATTTCAGTCTGTGTTCGTCCAACGAGTCGGAATGCTCTAAGCAGGGGTAGAGCAGAGCTTTCTTTGCCGTCTTTTGCAGGGACTCTGGAGAGAGCTCGCATACATACAGTATTTAACTATGAGTCGTGTCTGGGCACAGCTGGACATCCGCCACCCGCTGCCATTATGCTTGCCGCTGAGCAGTTCGGCACACTCATTTCTTGAGGCTGCTTTCCTTTGAAACCTTTTTTAGGCTACTTTTGCCATGCTAGGTGTTGACATCAATGAGGAGAGTAGTGTTAATTTTGGTTCAAACTGATGGCCGCAGTTTGGGTTGCTGATTGAGAGATCATAGAAGTAATCATGTACTATTGATTATTTGGTGATGCTGCGATGGTGATGCAGCAGGCTGCCACTCGTCGAGTAATTCTGATGCGGGGCAGTCATGTTCTTCCAAAGCGGCATCGCCTTCAGAATCTGCATTCTGCTGGCTGACAGGAACATGTTCGTTAAATAAACAGGACCCTGCGTTGTGATGCGTGCAGATTGGGGGATACTATCTAGGTTAGCATCCCAATGCTGGGCCTAGATCAAGAAGCCATTGTCCCTTTCATCGTCGTATCATTTGTGTGGAGTATGAATGGGAGGTTCTCTGACGATCGTCCCAAAACTGAACCACAGAGGAGCAGTATACTATCAGGGCACTAAAATAGAACATTTTCTGTAGCCCGGATTTATATTTATATTTTGCAACCGAAAAATAACATAGCAGATAGAGAGAGAGAGAGAGAGAGAGAGAGAGAGAGAGAGAGAGAGAGAGCTCTGTACAATGGATACCACTGCCTCCTCGATCGGCAGGAAGTGACGGACGAGCTGGCTATCACCTCTTCCAGCTCCGGCTCCGCGCGAGCGGGTCCATGCCGCCGACGACCCACGTCTCCTTCGCGATGTCAATGGACAGCTTCAGGAAATCCGGCGCCGTCCTCATGAACACCAGATCGTCGTCCCTGCCATCCTCCGCGCCCCCCTTCTCCTCGCCGGCCGGTGGATCCTCCGCTCCTTTCCTCGCCAGGCCCTTCGCCGGCGCCGACCGGCACCGCATTAGGAGAAGCGCGTTCGCCGGCGGGACGGACGTAGGTTTGCGACAGTCGTCGTCGTCGTCCGCTTCCTTGCTCGTACGCTCGCCCTCCTCCTCGTCGTCGTCGTCGTGGACTCTGGAGTCCTGCGACTGGGGTTCTTGGCTCCCTTCCAGCACCATGAGCCACTTGGAGAAGACACTCGCGGCGGCGGCCGACTCGCGTCCGTGCCCTCCCGCGCCCTCCTCCTCCTCGTCGTCGTCCGTCGAGGATTCCACCGCGGCGCGGAGCGAGGTCCCGAAGCAGCGCGCCTTGTGCCGGAGGCTCCGGAGCGCGCCGCCGAGGAAGGGCAGCGGGACCCCGAAGGCCTCGAGCCAGCTCGCCTTCTTCCGCTGCTCCTGCAGCCTCTCCATCTCCTCCGCCACGGTGATCCACCTACTCCCGCCGCACCTACCGTTCTTCTCCGCCGCCACCGGCCTCTGCTTCCTCGGCCGGACGACCTTGATCTGCCCTGCGCACGTCACCTTGGGCGACTGCGGCTCGTCGTCGCCCTCCACGCTCTGCTTCGCCTTAGAAGAACCGCGGAACAGCGGGCTACTGCCACGCCCACGCCCTCCCGGTCCGCCGCCAACGCCAGAAGAAGAAGAAGGTCCAGAGCGCTGCGCGGGCGGGAGCTGGAGCTGCCTCCGGCGCGCGGCCACCGCCCTGTCCAGCGTCGCCCGGGACGGGCTGCACATGGACTTGGGCATCAGCGCCAGGTGCTGCCGCGCAGGGAAGCATACGAGCAGGTCGGTCGGCGCCGTCGCCTTGCCCGCCGCCTTGACCTGCTTCTTCATTGCTCCGGCCGGCTCTCTCCGCAGGTAGCTTTAGGGGAACGGGAGGAGGCCGGAGCGCTTTAAAAGAAAAGAAAGCGCGCGGACGGGGGAGGCAGCTTTTGCTGGTAGTACTACAGCGCCTCCAGATTTGTTTAGCCACTCTGTCACTTTCTCTCTTTCTGCATCGATCGATGTCTCGTTTTCAGTCTTCCCCTTTCCGCTCCCCGATCCGTCTCTGTTGTTCCTTAATCTGGGACTGAATCTGGCATGCAGCATGGCAGAGAATATTACTGGCATGCAGTTTGTGTCCCGGTCTCATGGGAATTCCATTTCTGTTCTTGCCCTGCCCGTCACTCAAGTGAAAGACTCGTCAATTTTTGCAAAACCAAATCTGCTTGAAAGACATGGCACTCTCCAAGAACTTGAGAGAATTATCTCTGTAAAAAACGGACGCAGACACTCAAATTATCACCGAAGCTATGTAGTACTACTGTAGAAACAACCGCATGAGCTGCAACACGAAATGTTTTACTCCACAGTTCGCAGCATGGTTAGTTTCGTCGCGCCTTACCTAATCCGCCGACAGGTTGATGAAACGAAATGTGTTTCTGGCGGGCACAGTCCTGCCTGCGCTTTACTTTCTCCGTTATTATCACTTTTATTAGACAAGTGTTCGTCTCTTCACCGTACGCCTTTCTGCACCATGACATGTCCCTTTCTATTTTAAACCGAACACCTAATCCTACACAACTCCAGTGCGTGGAGATTGAGAGGAGGATACCCTCTTTAAATTATTTATTTAAATGCAGAAGGTTACAGAGTTCCCATGAGACAGTTTTGTTGCTTCTTTGCCCCCACAATGTCGTTTCGTTTGTTTGTGTGGACAATCTCTCTCCTTTTTCGGTTTGTCGATCCGAGATCGCGCAGGATCGGGTGGAAGTTCGGAGAAGCCAGAATTCAGTGGTGCTTCCATGGCAGTCTGATATTAGATCACAGAGGCAGGCCAGTAGAATATATGGACTTGTTTTACTAGCCGGCACTGACCTAATCCGGCCGTACGCACCTCTGTCAAGATGCAACATCACCACATCTAACTGTGCGGGCTGAATCATCTCCATTCCCTTCCCTCCAATTTTATAGACAGCATCAGGAGTCAGGAGGTTGATGAACTGGAAACTTGGTGTGCTTCTGTTTAATAAGTTATCTTACACACTTTAGTAGTACTGTCTACTCGTGGTGGGTGTGCAGCTAAAGCATCTCTAGATGAGGAGTAAAAGAAGCATGAACTGCCCAGCCTTTTGCATGCCCCGTTTAACCTCAACTGATCTGTCAAAATAAACCCCTTACCAAATCAACCTTCAATGCGGAATCCAATCAACCTTTTCCTGAAATTATGATAATGCTACTTGCAGGGATCATCGAAAAGGACTGGTAGGCGATCTAAATATAATACGGCAGACGTGCAAACGGCCGTGCGGTTCGCTGATGCGTCCGTGATCAGTGGTTTAGGTAAAGCCTTTTTGTTGCTAGTACTACTGCACAGTTGTTAAACACCAAGTGCAGCGTAAAGGCAGCGCACCCCCAAATTTTAATGCAGGCACCAGCTAGCTGGGTGATGGATGGAGAGTTGCTCGGATTGATCAATTAGCTCGATCGACCGCCTCGGTTTATTAAACAGGCGCACCTTGACAATGCTACTGCAAGTCTACTCCTCAACTGCTGCCGCCAGCAACCCCCTTGATAAACCTTCAAGTGGCGGCTAAACCCACCCGACCCGACCTTGTGAATGGTCTCGTTGCTCCCAAGTCTCAACCATAATGTTTTCAACAGACTTGCTTCGCCACAGAATTATCATAGATCTAGAAGCATACTGAAACTTTGACAGTGAAAAGTACGGTAAATATGATGTTCAAACATTAATTAAACTGAGTTTAAATAGTAGAACCGAGCAACTGAACTTAACAGTTCATGCAGGTCCACCAGAGGCCGGGCTGGGAGACGCCTAACGTTTATTGGACTAAACCATCGGTTAACAGTTTACCGCAGTAATGCAGTACAAAGAAAAGCAAACAGGGTGTAAACATGTGATGACAATATGATTTACTATTATTATCCCTGGGAGGCCGACGGCTTCTTGGCGACTCAAGCCCTCTTTTCCTTCCGAGTCCTGCAGTTGGTCTTTGTTCTCTGGCCACGTACAGGGAGCGCGAGCTCGTGCCGGATGCCCTTGTAGCATTTGATCCCCTCCAGTCTCTCGATTGCCGCACGGTTAAACCGTTTCTGTAAAGCATGCCAAAGAGCATCGGAGCAGTATTAACTTTTTTTTTGTTTCTACATGCGTGGGGCAGTCACGATAGAGAAAAGGATCGGGGAATTACCAGGTCTCCTTCAATCATGTACTTGGCGACCTCCTCGCGGAGGGTGATGATCTCCACCTTGGAGAGGTCCTTGGTGACTTTGTTCTCCAGGTTGAGTTCCGAAATGATCTGA
The DNA here is from genome assembly GCA_916181665.1 of Avena sativa. Taxonomy (NCBI): domain Eukaryota; kingdom Viridiplantae; phylum Streptophyta; class Magnoliopsida; order Poales; family Poaceae; genus Avena; species Avena sativa. Next base: position 363,183,725 of record OV702297.1, on the reverse strand, counting down.
CGGGCGCGTGCATGTCCAATGCCATGGATGGACTGTAGCGAGTATTCCAGCTTCTTGTGGTTAGGTATCACAACACCGCCAATACGAATGGAATCGATAAATCCACCATCACCAAAACCTCCAGCCTGTCAAGTCCAAGATAAACACAAGAATCAAGATCACAACCAGTTATCAACATATATATGTCTTTGACATATAAAGAGACATATTTATCTGCAGGAACATAGGAAATAACAAAGAACCATTCCTATTGCATCCACATAAACATTCACACTGCTGTGCCTAAAAAACACTACCCCATATCATGCTAGGGATGGAAAATTCATGATCCAGAAACATGAGCACCAATCATACCAAGCATACCCATCCCACAGGAAGCCCCCTTCTTGTAGTATCCAGAGTTAAGCAATTGAGTCATGCGCACAACAGAAGCAGCAAACACGCCTAGACACATAGCACTAGCCCTTCTTCCAAAGATGGTAGAAATTCAAGAACGGTATTTATAGATCGCTAGGATGTACAAGTGGCATGGATTCACTAGGATGTTCAAGTGGCGTGCATTTTCCATAAGCTTTTGAAATGGAAATATGTGGAACCTAACATTGTATGAGAAGATCATATTAGGAGGAGATATACTTTATATGTATTCAGTATTCACCACACCTATTCCGAGTGCCTAATGCTGTCCTGACAGCAACTTTAAAAGAATCATCATATTTTGTTCACTACACAAATCCAATTTGCTCCTCCTGAACAGGATTAATTTTGGTACTCTACAAACACAAAGTGCTACTGCATTACTCAATTCCAAAGCAAACTCAAACAATCAAGCTCAGTTAGGAATAAGCACAAGCACCTGGCGGGCAAGCAGGCAGGCTGAGCCGGTGGATATTCCAGCGGAGTGAGGAGAAGGAACGAGACCACCGAACTGAGCTGAGCCGAACCCAGACCCAGACGGCGCTCCGGCGGCGGCACCGGCGCGGTGGCGCGCAAAGCCGCGCACAAGGGACCATGTACGTGACTGCATGCTCTCGACTGCAGTGCCGCTTGCCGTATAGGAGAAGGTATATGTCCGCGGTCGAGCTTACGAGAAGGTAGGAGCGCGCGCGGGCGACAGCGCACGTCGTTTTCCAGTCGCCGGCCGCCGGCAGTCGGGATCTAGGGGCAAGGGCGTGGGCGTTCGGCTAGAGATGCGGTGGCGGGCAGGCGGCGCACGGCCAGGAGATGCACGGCGTTCTACATCCAATGGCTGCTGCTTCCCTCCCCTTTCTCAAAGCCGAAACAGCCAGGCCCAGCCCATGTAGCACGCCAAGTTCGGAACAGAGGTACGAAAGCGATCCGCAAAAGCTATACGCTGCTCAGCGCGGCACGGGAAGCTCGCGCTGCCTCAAGCAAATGCTTGCCGGACCGGGCCCATTTAATCTCGCAGACAGCCTGCGACTTCGATCGTGTGCCTCGCGCGTTGTACAATCGTGTGTCTCGCGCGTTCTCGTTCTTTTCTCTATCTTTTTTTTTTGTTTTTTTTTTCTGTTTGTTTTTTCTTTTTCTTCTTTGTTGTTTCTTATTTTCTTTCTCATTTCCCTTTTTCTTTTTCCTTTTTAAAATATTTTTGTGTGTATGTATTTTAAAATTGTTCATGATTTTTTAAAAAGTTGTTGACCAATTTTGAATTTGTTCATTTATTTTGAAATTCCGTACATGACATGATAATCTTGTTAATCATTTTTTACAATTCAGTCCAAGATTTCTAAAAATTGGTCATGCATTTGTAAAAATGTTCATAGTTTTTTTTATTTTGATTCATGATTTTCAAATTTTGTTCACGACATTGAAAAAATTGTTCGTGGTGTTTTTAATTTTGGTTCATGATTTTGAAAATTGTTCGTGTTTTTTTGAAAATTTGTTCATGGTGTGGGAAAAAATGTTCATGATTTGAAAAAATTCATGATATAAAAAGTGACATGTTTTTTAAAAATTCATGATTCTATAACATTATGTTTTTAAAATAAAAATAGAACACAAAAGGGAGAAGAAACCACCTACATAACAGAAAACCATGGCATGGAGAAACGTAGTAGAAATAATATAAAACAGTAGGACAAAGTTGAAGCAGATAAACAACCAGTGGTACTAATATATTGACCATAAGAAAAAGGGGCACACGGTAACACCAAGAACTGCATGGTGGGGGAATTCGTGCGCTCGATCCTTCTCTAGAGTTGGCAATACAGGGGCAGCCAATTGAGAGGGCACATCTTTTTCAGCATTCCTCCGCTTGGGATGCTTCCAGTTTGTGGGCAGCACACGCAATCTCCCCTCTTTCACTTCTATTCCTTCACAAGATAGAAATTTACTAATATTTTCTATGATTTGGAAAGTATTTATTGATTCCTTGCCATCCAATGAAGATGATGGCACAATCCAACAAATAAGTTAGGCTTAGATTGGAAACTCCTTTGATTTTTTTGCATCTCTAGGAATAAGTATATATGTATTTTGCTGTAAAGTTTCGTGAGACAAAGGAAAATTGGTATCATATGTAAATGGTTTATTCGATCACGAAGTAATCGTAGAAATATGTGGGAGCCATATGAATTTCCAGATTCCTCTATTGGTTATTGATCGGAGAAGAGTCTCGATCATGTCTTCATAATTCACGAACCGTAGGGAGGCACACTTAAGGATTCGATGTTGTTTAGTAGATATGGAATGTGAGTAAAGAGACCGAATGTTGTTCAGGCTCTCGGATGGGATCCGGGATATCACGAGGAGATCCGGAATGATCCGGAGAATAAGATTCATATAAGGAAAGTCTAATTTTAGGGTTCGGGAATGATTCCGGTGTTTTCACCGGAATGTTCTAGAAGGGTCTAGAAGGTTCACCGATCCGGAAGGGGAAGGGTACCTGGATGTGTCATGACAAAGTGTAATGGTTGCATCATGTCCTAGGTCACTTGGCTGGACACTTGGATGAGAGAAATCAAACTCTAATTTGAAAGTCAAAAAGGCAGTTTGAAAAAGTCAAATCCCAACATGGTTTCCGAGTTAGGGAGGGTTTCTGAGTTAGGGAGGGTTTCCACCTGGGTTGGGAACACCCTTGGACGCCCCCACCTATATAAGGAGGGGTAGGGGCGCACCCCAAGGTATCCCCTTGCCCTAGGTGACCAAGAAACCCTAGGTTGGCCGCCACCCCCTCTCTAGTTGCGACCAATCTGGATCTCCTCTAAACCGCTACCGACTAGCTAAACTCTAGTTGCTAGCTACCTCTAAACCTCGGCCTCTAAACCCTAGATCGCCGAGGCTCCCTCTACTCCACCATACTCGCTCCGGCTTAGGCGAAGCCCTGCGGGATCTCCTCTCTACTTCCGACACCACGCCGTCGTGTTGCCGGAATCGCGAGGAGAGAGCTACAACCTCCGCTGCCTGCTGGAACAAGGGAGAGGAAGGTATTCATCGAGTACTGTACGTGTGACCGACTGCGGGAGCGCTGCCGGAACGCGGCGCCGGAAGGATTGTCTACGCGATCTTGAGATCGGCAAGTGAACGACTACATCACCCACGAGAATCTGCTCTCGTTAACCGCTTTGGATCTTCGAGGGTTAGTACTCTATCAACTTGTTGCACCGATCTAGTAGATAGATCTTGGCTTGATCATAGATTAGATCTTGATTGTGTGTTCATGCGGTAGAATTTTTTTCCCATGCTACGGTGGTATCAGAGCCGTGTCTATATGTAGATTCGTTGCACGAGTAGAACACAATGGTCATTGTGGGTGGTGGTGCTTTTATTATCAATTGCTTCTTGTGTACTTTGCATCTTGCGGTATGGTGGGATGAAGCGGCCCGGGCTAACCTTATATAACATCGTTCATGATACTTGCTCCACGCTTGACATGCAACTTGTGGATTGCATAAGTGGCTTTGCGGGTGTCTATCTCTCCCATCATAGTAAAGATTCAATTTACAATGGGAAATTGATAGTTCAAGCATCAACGTTGTGGTTCTTGTTCGTAAGTTAGAACGACACTTATTGAAAGCCCCAAACCACGTAAAACATGCAAAGAAAATTAGAGGCGTCTAACTTTGTTTTTCAGGGGTGTGATGTGATATGGCCGTGATTGTGATTATATATGATGTATGCAATGTTCCTTATTGTAAGTCGACAACCGGCAGGAGCCATATGATTGTCTTTTAATTTCGTCTAGACCTGTGTATCTATTATTCAAAGTAGTTGTAATAGTTGATGCTGGTGGACGACAACCATGGAGCGGCGCCATTGACCTTGACGCCACGCTGGTGATGATGGAGATCATGTCCGTGCTTGAATATGGAGATCGGAAGCACAAGAAGAAAGGCCATATCATATCACATATTTTGAATTGCATGTGATGTTAATCCTTTTATGCATCTTGTATTGCTTAGTTCGCAACGGTAGCATTATAAGATGATCCCTCTAAAAAAATATCAAGTTATAGTGTGTTCGTCCTTAGTAGGCACCGTTGCCAAAGCTCGTTGTTTCGAAGCACCACGTGATGATCGGGTGTGTTAGATTCTGCGAGTGTATACAATGGGAGCAAGCCAGATTTGATCATGCGGAAGCTAAGGTTTGATCTTGACAAGCCTAGCATGTACATACATGGTCTCGGAACACGGAATACCGAAAGGTAAAGCATGAGTCATATAGATGATATGATGAACATGATGATCGTTTGCCTTTGAAACTATATCATGTCACGTGATGATCGGACTTGGTGTAGTGAATTTGGTTCGTGTGATCACTAAAACAATGTGAGGGATATTATTTTGAGTGGGAGTTCAATAGCAATATGATTAAAAGTTGAACACTATTTATCATAAATTAAATCAAAGTAAATTTGCATAGTTGTTGTCGTAATTGGCATCTGTTTACCACCTTGCGCTTAGTTATAATTGAGATAATAGAACTATAGAATTCTGGTTAGTTACTTTACGAACTGGTATCGTATTGTTTTGAAGTGTTAATTTAAAGTTTAAAAGTCCTATTGCAAACTTTCAGTAAGTTCCGGTTACTCCGTGAAGTTTAATAATTGGTATTAGATCAATAGTGACAATTCCAGTGTTAGTATATAAGTATCATGTTTGTCTTCATGATTCTTGATATTCAAAAGATTGTTTTAATATCAAGGTTATCTAGGATCTGAAAGAGTTGTTTCAGAAACCATGATGTGTGGAAGATATTGCGATATCTGAAATGATGTTTTGGTTGCAACATGAGAGAGTATAATATGGCAAAGTTTATGTTTTCATATTTGATGAGAATTTTAAAAAGGTTGGAGACGCTTGTCGTCCTAATCCTCCAAAAGGTTTTGGAGAGAAACATTATACTCGCGATTCACCGTTATAAGCTAAAAGTAGCTTGATCATGAATAGTTCCATGATAAGGGTGAATATTTGATAAAATGTTTACTACACTAAAAGATTACTAAGGAATGGAATTTGAAAGAACACCAAGTATTTGATGATGGTGATCTACTTCAAAGTGCAAGTCCAAAGACATTGGTATTTAACTATACATGCTTTGGACTATGTGTCATGTGTATGGCTCCACTATTGATGTTGATAGATTCTTTCGAACAGAAGAGGAAATACTGAAAGAAAATCTCAGAAATATATGGCAGAAAAGAAAAGACTAGAATTGTTCAGCTTAGGTATATAGGGTATATACATGTTATGGCTATATTATTTGCTTATTAAACAATGTGGTTCCTAAGTATTGGATACTGGATTTGTTAGTGTGAATTATCATACGAAACAACACAATTCATGAACTACAATGGCCTAAGTAACTAGCAAAATAATATGTGATGATGTTCATCGAGAACAAATAAAGGGTTGTTGTGTTGCTCGTTAACATCAAAGCTTGCCTTCAAGATTTGTTTTATCAGGTATTATGAGAACAAAAGGGTTGTTCAAATAATTGCCATAATTCATAAAAGATGGATGATTTACAAATCTCGTTGGATAAATCACATCCATAAAAACATTGCTAAAAATGTCGAAAGACGATTGATAAGAAATATCACTTAGGAAGTGACATCGCCGTTTAAATTATATTAGAAAGAAAACATGAAGAAACTCCGTGTGGATGGAATTTTGGAGTCTTTTGATTTTTGATCAAATGACACTTGTGAAATTTTCCTAGAGATAATTAAAACTCCGCTCATAGGCCAAAGGGAACGGATGACTAGCTTATTGGAACTTGTACATATTGTTGTATGAAGTCCATTATGTGTAGTCAAGAGCGATAGATTTCAACTTCATATGCTTTCTCCGAAAATTTGAGTGAATATATGAATATTTACTTAATAAGGATGAAGTGTGAAACATTTGAAAAGTTTAAAGACTTTCAAGATGGAGTGCAAAATCAATGTAACAAGAAAATAAAGAATTTATTATAGGATCATAAAGGAAGATATTTGAGTTATAAAGTTTAGCATAACACCTAAGATTTGAGGAGTCGTTCCATGGATTTGCGTTTCTCGAAACACCATATGAGTATGGAATAATCGAGATATGCAATGAAACCTTGTTTGACATGGTAAGATCAAAGGTGTAATTGATAAAACTGCCATTATATTTTAAAGATTAAAGCTTTAGAGACTACCTTTTTCCACTGAAAAGAGCTCCATCATAATCCATTGAAATGACACCATATAAAGTTATGGTTTGGGATAAAACCCAAGTTGTCCTTTCTTAAACATTGGTATGCTATGCATAAGAAAGATGTTTGCAACCAAAATCGGATGAACATATCTTTGTATGTTATTTTGAATAATCATTAAGTATTCCTCCATAACGCCAAAGACAAAAATGTTTGTCGCTTAGAACATCAAGTTTCTTTGAGAAAGGAATTTTCCGTGAAAAGTTAAGTGGGAGGACAATAGAACTTTGATAAGGTTAAAAGAACCACAGCTATATGTGCAAAGTTGTGCAGCGCTGAAAAGTGTTACGGAGGCAGCAACAATGCTCATGGCTCACGTGCCTCAAAGGTTGTGGTCACGGAGGTCTAAGTTCCTATTGAAACAAGTAGGTTGGGTAACCAATCAAATACCAAGATTTGAGAGTTAAATCATTATTTGACAATAATGATCCGACTACATGGAAAGAAGCGATGATGGGCCCTGACTCCGTCAAATGGTTTGAAGCCATAAAATCTGTGATAGTTCCATATACGAGAGATCAAGCTTTGAACTTGAAAGACCCTCTGAAAAGGTGCAAGACCTTATAGTCGTGTTTGGATCTATAAACAAATAGACATGGATGTTTCACATCTATGAAATTATCGACATGTCAGAAAAGAGTTCACGACAATGTTCAAAGAGTTGACTATGACAAGATCTGATCTTTCATTAAGCGATATTTAGTCTAGACGGATTAATGTAGCAACCACTACATATAGTTTTGTTATGTGGTAGTTGAATAAATAAAACAAGTTCTTTTAATAGAATGGTTACCTAGGACGTGTGCATGACACGGTCCAAAGGGTTTTGTTAATTCAAAGGATGCTAAAAGCATATGCAAACTTCAATGGTTGAAGTAAGCATCACGGAGTTGGAATCTTCACTATGATGAAACTATTAAAAGAGTTTAATTTCATCGGAGACGATGAAGATGCTTGCATTTGCAAGAAATTAAGTGGGAGCGCTAAGACATGTTTCTAATACATTATGTGAAAGACATATTGTTGATTAGAAATGATTTATCTTTTTATTGACACAGGTTAAGAATTTCATCTCGATGAAAGGCTTAGGCAGAACCCGAATATTTGGCAGCAATGTCTATATGGATAAATTGAGACACTAATATGGTTGTGCCAGAAGTATATAGATGAGATATTGAATGTGTTCAATATAGAAACTACAAGAAAGGTTCTTGTTGCACAGGAAGGATTGAATAAAGATTCAAGTATTTTTAATACTTGATATATAAAATCACAAAGAGTACTTTATCAATCATGATGTGATGTGTACAAATCCAGATATGTCCTATGCTCTAAATGTTATGAGCGTATACCAGAATGATTCATAAGATTATTGGACGATAGTAAAGGTATTCTTATGATCTTTTAGAAGAACTAAGAATATATTATTTTGTAGAAGTGACAAATAGATGGTTAGTTCATTGTAAAAGTATTGCATTGATACTAGTTTTGTCACAAAGTACAAATTAAGTTTATCTCTATCTAAACTAAGGGTGGCACAATATGATGGAAAGTAAGTTCCATAATAGATTTGGATGAGTTCCAAAGTTAAGACATTGTGACAGATACTACAACAAAAGGCTAAGTATATGATGTTATAATAGCAGCAAAAGAGGGCATTTGTGTCAAGTAGTTTGTTATCAAACTAGGTGTGGTTCACAGCGGGATAGTACTATGAAGATATATTGTACGATAATATTATCAACATGTTTTAACCCCAAGGAACTAAAGGTCTCACCAAAGGACCAAATTTATACAAAGCCATCTCATTAGAGAATGAGTGATGCGTAGAGACGCAAAGACATGCAATTACACACAGACCTGAAAGTGTCGGATCCGGAGATCAGTTGACCACTGGCAATCGTGTAAATACAACACCGGAAAGCCATAGGTGTTGAATGCACAAAGGTTTGAAACTAGATTATTGACTCTAGTGCAAGTGGGAGACTGTTGGAGATATGCCCAAGAGGCAATAATAAAGTGGTTATTATCATATCTTCATGATTATGATAAATGTTTACATGCCATGCTATAATTGTATTAACCGGAAACATTAATACTTGTGTGATTTGTAAACATAAAAGAGTCCCTAGTAAAGCCTCTTGTTAAACTAGCTTGTTGGTTATTATATGGTCATGGTTTCTTGATCATGAACATAGAGATGTTATTAACAACATGGTCATATCATTAGGAGAATGATGTGATGGACATACTCCTATAGTTAAGCGTAGCATAAAGATCAAGTCATTTAATATAGTTCACTTGCTATAAGCTTTCTGATACATAGTAACCTAATTCCTTCGACCATGAGATCATGCTAATCACCATCACCAGAAGGATGCTTTGATGACATCAAACACCACACCGTAACTGGGTGGCTATAAAGGTGGCATTGAGTGTTTGGAAAGTATGTCTTGAGGCACATGGATCAAGTTTGGGATTTGTCCATCCATATGACAGATAGATATACTCTGGGCCCTCTCGGTGGAATGTCATCCAATTATCTTGCAGGCATGTGACTGGCTCACAAGGGATCACATATCACGGGAACGAGAAAAGAGTACTTATTGGTAACGAGGTTGAACTAGGTATGCAGAGATACTGACGATCAAACCTCGGATAAGTAAAGTATCGTGAGACAAAGGGAAATTGGTATCGTATGTAAGTGGTTCATTCGATCACGAAGTAATCATAGAAATATGTGGGAGCCATATGAATTTCCAGATTCCTCTATTGGTTATTGATCGGAGAAGAGTCTCGATCATGTCTGCATAATTCACGAACCGTAGGGAGGCACACTTAAGGATTCAATGTTGTTTAGTAGATATGGAATGTGAGTAAAGAGACCGAATGTTGTCCAGTCTCTCGGATGGGATCCGGGATATCACGAGGAGATCCGGAATGGTCCGGAGAATAAGATTCATATAAGGAAAGTCCAATTTCGGAGTTCGGGAATGATTCCGGTGTTTTCACCGAAATGTTCTAGAAGGGTCTAGAAGGTTCGTCGATCCGGAAGGGGAAGGGTACATGGATGTGTCATGACAAAGTGTAATGGTTGCATCATGTCCTAGGTCACTTGGATGAGAGAAATCAAACTCTAATTTGAAAGTCAAAAGGCAGTTTGAAAAAGTCAAATCCCAACATGGTTTCCGAGTTAGGGAGGGTTTCTGAGTTAGGGAGGGTTTCCACCTGGGTTGGGAACACCCTTGGATGCCCCCCACCTATATAAGGAGGGGTAGGGGCGCACCCCAAGGTATCCTCTTGCCCTAGGCGCCCAAGAAACCCTAGGTTGGCCGCCCCCCCTCTCTAGTTGCGACCAATCTAGATCTCCTCTAAACCGCTACCGAATAGCTAAACTCTAGTTGCTAGCTACCTCTAAACCCTAGATCGCTGAGGCTCCCTCTACTCCACCATACCCGCTCCGGCTTAGGCGAAGCCCTGCGGGATCTCCCCTCTACTTCCGACACCACGCCGTCGTGCTGCCGGAATTGCGAGGAGAGAGCTACAACCTATGCTGCCTGCTGGAACAAGGGAGAGGAAGGTCTTCATCGAGTATCGTACGTGTGACCGACTACGGGAGCGCTGCCGGAACGCGGCGCCGGAAGGATCGTCTACGCGATCTTGAGATCGGCAAGTGAACGACTACATCACCCACGAGAATCTGCTCTCTTTAACCGCTTTGGATCTTCGAGGGTTAGTACTCTATCAACTTGTTGCACCGATCTAGTAGATAGATCTTGGCTTGATCATAGATTAGATCTTGATTGTGTGTTCATGCGGTAGAATTTTTTTGTTTTCCAAGCTACGAACCCCTACACGAAGAAGGGTCATCGAGCACAAGACAAGAGGGACCATATCACGAAAAACCTTCGAGCTGAAATAAGAACATGTTGTGATGTTCATATGTGTTTTTCATTAGATCGAGCGACAAGACATTATGAACTCATGCAGGTAATGATTGATCATAGTCACGTTGTTTACTTGCTACAAATGCTCCATTTGATGTTATCATAAAGAAGGATTTCAGAACTAAAATCTTTTGAAATTGAGTTTGTGTGGATCCTACATTTTAACCAAGCAAATAGTTCCTTTGAATTTGTATTTTAGGTCAAGATAGTCAAGAAGGTCAAGAAGAGCAAGAAAAGGGATAATAAGTTTAGATAGGCTTTTTAGCTAGGTTTTTATTTTCCTTTTTGTTTAGTTTGTAATAGGATTAGATCCATTTTCATTTGTGACTTACTTTGTAAGAAACCTTGCACTAATTTTATAACGAATAAAGATTTCATTCTTTGCATTGTCATATTTTCCTTATATTTTGCTAAAGTTTATTTATTTTACTATCCATGTGTGAATATTAACTCAAGTTGAACAATTCAAACCTCAATTTTGAATTCAAAGACTATCCTATACAATTTATTGTGTATTGTTGTATTATGAGTCTTTGACTCACTTAATTGTGTTACTCCCTCCGGCCCATATTAATTGACTCAAATTTGTCTAGATTTAAATGAATCTAGACAGTATTTAGTATATAGGTTCATCCAAATTTTGACAAATCGAAGTCAATTAATATGGATCAGAGGGAGTAAGTCAATTTTAAACCCAAAATAGAAATATACCAGAGGTTCTTTGTGAGTTTGAATTCAAGTCCTAATGTTGACCTAAGTCAATCTCAACACTAGTGTTCATTTTCACTTCTTTTGCAATTTCAAAACAAAAAAAATTGAAATTTACCCACATTTTTAGAGGCACGCAAATCCATATGCACATTTCTACATATACCCTTTCCCGTGACCTATTCTTCGGGTTGTTACATGCATCACATCCTATAATGAAGATGTTGCAATACACCTCCCGCATACTCCTCAAGTAAGGGAAAAATCCCTAGTACTAGATTCAAAATAAAACCTAGTATAGCTAGCCTTAAGTAATTTGACATGATGTTGCATAAAAAATATACTATCTCAAGCAAGCGAGACCATTTTTTTCGTCGCTAGATGATGATAACATATGTATTCCATTCTCCCTAATGAGACAACAAATAAAATGTAAAACTCATAATAGAACCCTAATTTTCTGTCACTAGCTAGTTACTACTACTTGTTGCTCCATCAAATGCACACTTTCCCTCTTAGATCTAGCATATTAGTTTGATCAGGACATGTACACAAGATGTGATAAGCATATGCATCTATCAATACACCAAACACATATATACCGAAATTGTACATATAATCATCTCATAGAACCAATATCCAACATAAAGGAATAATATATATGTGACCATAATCATGTAAAGCGGTTCATATGGTTCTAAAACAATTATATCACAAGTGAGAGAGAGAGAGAGATCAAGATACTTCCACAAACACATATTCCAGGGATGGACTACTCCAGCCTAGCAGTGATATTGAAGAGGTTGGAGATACAACAGGGCGACTCCGACAATGTTTTCCCCTCTAATATTCGAAGTTTCCTGCTTATGTATCTAGTCATGTATATTTTCATCTCCGTGTTGCGCCTCCTTGTGAGATCGCAAAAGGGGCATATATATATTTAGTTCTAGGTCAAGATGAATAGATCGACGTGAAGATGGACGACACCGGAGGCTCGAGGCCCCAGAACCACCCCATAGTGTGGCCATCTAGGCCTCCTGCCTCCCTTGGTCTAGTCTAAGTGCTCATGACCGCCGTCTTAGTGAAAGACTGTCGTAGGAAAAAACCTAGCTCCTTTCAAGTTCGTGAAGGACCCTAAAAATATAAAAAAATATGCAAACTAAGATTTTCTATCATGCAAAGTTATAACCAAAATAAAAGGGATACTTTTGGAAAGTCCATAAAATAAATATAAAACATGACTATAACAATAGATATAATGCAAATATTATGAAATATGTCACGATAAGCTACAAATGACATGTATGTATTTTACATGCATCATCATGCTTCCGGGGAGGGAGACGAACGGGACTGCTTCAACGTGGGATCCTTCAATAAGCGCGACCATCTCTAGGACAATATCCTCTATGCTCCGCTCGCTCTCTTAGTTGGCCATGGCAACGAGAGGGAGGGGAAGGAGACTGTGTTGGATGTTAGCGTTGGAGGGTTGGGGGGGAGGGGGTTGCTGGTGTTCCTAGGAGTTAGCTGGAGACTCGTGATGGCGTACTCTGCCTTGCCCCTGCTTGTTCTGGTTGAAGGGCGCCCCTCCCTCTGCATGCCACTGATCTTTTGTGCCAAAGGGAGGCATTTCGAACGCCATGGAAGCGACTGGTCAACCTCCAACGATGGAGCAAGCCCTACTTCAATGGTGCGGCGACTACGCATGCCACCATCTTCATCCCAAGTGGTAGCGTCCCAGGTGATAAACTCTGTGGCCGTCGATGGATTCCATCTCTGCAAATCGTTGGTGAGACAGATGAACTCGATCACGTCCCCCCACAAAAATTCTAAGGTCCTCTGTGTATGTTTTGAGGACCAGCCGGTAATTTGCAGTTTCTTGAGGTCCCCTATGTAATGCGGCATCTTCCGGACCGTTCCTTGTTAAAAAAAAAGGTTTCGCCGAGCTGCATAGAGAGATGGACGTGTGCATGTTGGGTCATAGTGCTACAGGTTAGTCATGCATTCGTGTTTACGTTCATCACGTGGTTGCATGTAGCCAGACATGCGAGTGTATCACGTCGAGGCATATTTTTCTTGTTCGGTTGTTTTGGTCATCCGGTAAACTTGGATCATCATGGGATGGCGACGATCGGATCGAGCTTAGAGACGATCAGATTCAGAAGGCCTTTGATTAGACGCGTTCGTCGTGTGCATCATGAGTGCATGTCTAACACGAGACGACTTGGCTCCCCGCATGCATGACCGAGACTCTGAGGGGTCGATCGGGATGGGACGTAAGCCGTGTCCCGGCACGATGGAGTATATAGGATGAAGTAGAAAATTAAGTTGAAGAATTCGAGAGGAAGAATAGTCGTCCGTCGCAGGCAAAGGAAGAATAGAGCCATAGGTCGAAAAGCGTAGAATAGTCAGAGCATCGCGCCGCATGCCACCAAGGCGGTGAGGTGGCAAAAGACCACCGAAGGGAGAGGGCCCGCGGTGGCAACGTCGCCGTTTTGACAAGCTGTTGACCCCATAGATCGGGGCGCCCAGGCGGTTGCCGGTTGGAGCAAGGCGTGCGCGCAGCCGGTGACGTGTTCCGATGGCGCTGGTTCCCGAGGCATGCAGATGCAGGCTGCCCGACCAGAGAGCCGAAAAGCCGTCGCGCGAGACGAAACGGCAAAACCCATCTCTTCACCACCGCGACGAAGAGAGAACGAGACGTGGCGCGCGGTGAGCACGCGTGTCGAGCTTTGACGGACACACGTACGCGCCTGCGGGAGCGGCGGCATGCATGCAGAGCGACGGCGTCCGGCGCCGGCACCCGGAGGCGGCCCTTCCCTTCTCGGTGCGTACGTGCGTCGATGGGCGCGCCGTCTGAGTTCTGACGTCGTCGTTCGCCAGGGCATGGGCGATCCGATGAGCGGGTCTACCGTCCTAGCGCAAGTTGCTGGTGCAAGTTGCACGACCGGTGCGCAAGTTGCTTGTGGTCGAGATCTGGATCCTGGGTTGAATGTTCGATCGATTGATTGGGTCATTTTTATTTATTAGTGATTGAATGTACTCCCTCCGTCCCGGTTTAAAGGACACAATTTGCAATTCTCTGGGCTCTAGGTGTCATCTAATTGGTCCATTTAATAGTATGAAGTAGAACATGCATAAGAAGAAAAAGAGTTAGGAAAGTGTTCACATTTGTTCACACATGTGCATGCAGGCATTTTATTGCTTTCACACAGGAGTAATTACAGAGATTAAATGCTTTTGTGTCTAAGTATTTTGGGATTACATGGTTTGCAAATTGTGTCCTTTAAACCGGGACGGAGGGAGTATATGGTTCCATATGCACGCACCGAGATTCAGGGAAGCACCTGTCCCCTGCCGAAAAGCAGGACCCGTCTTTGCCTCGTTGCTCATAAGCAAGTTTCGTACAGCTGCTAAGCTTAGTCCGTTAAGTTACATTATAAGCATAGATTTTCCATGTCAGTTTTTTATTTTATAATACTATAGGCCAGGTCTCCTTGACCGGCGAATGCATCCAATCTTGCTAAAGAAGTATATTGTAGAAGAGAGGGATTATTTATCAAATTTGATGCACGTAATATGCCCGATTATCAATGAGAAAAACAAATTAACAATGAAAGTATACAGCTAAGTGTGAACACCAGGAGAGGGGATCTAAGAACGGAAGCAGGAATTGGTGATCAAGGACTAGATCTAAGGCATGGTTTCGATTATACGGACGTTCCACCCAACCTCCCACACATCTGCCAAATTACAATCGACCGAGAATTACAGGCGTGATCCAGTTCCTATCCTATTCTTCCGTTCCAAGCCAAATGTAGCAGCTACAAGCCAGCTGCACTCACAACCTTAGCTTGATCACATCGGATCAGTAAGACAGGGGCGGGCTAGCGGCAGGGGCGGCCCAGCTTAAGTCAAGGGTATTTAAAAATATTTTATCAAAATGTTGATATGTATATTTTATGTAATGTATATATAAAATATTAATCATTTTATAATGAAACAAAGGGTGAAGTAGCTCAACTAGTTTGGAACAATTTGTTGAACCTTCTTGTTTACGGTTCAAGCGCCCATAGCTGGATTGATATTTTTTATAAAAAAAATTACAAACTTTTTATATAATTTGAATACCCGTCCTTAAAATTCTAGTCTCACCCCTGGATAGCGGCCCATCATTGGCCGACACATGGCCTTCAGTAACGCTTCCTTCTGACAGAGTATTGCTGACAATCCCTGTCTCTTTAGAAACTGGTTGCCCCAAGCTGGGAGCATGAGGAAACTTCTGCTTGGTGAATCCAAGTCTTTCCAAGTGGCCATTCCAGGATAAGAATCACTCCAATGCACCAACACATGAAAGATCGAATCATGATCCCGCTAGAGAAGCCTTTGTTGCAACACTTTAACATGGAACTGAAGTTCAACATCAGGGAGAGGTAAATGGGATTGTACTTGACGAGGAGGCGCCACGAACTGCTTAACCAACATGAAAGACATGATGAATTCAACTTGAGTTTGGTAGTTCCAATTCATAAGCCATAGTTCTAACTTTTTCCAATGAGATATGGATCAAAGTACTTGAAGGCCAACTTATGAGATGCACGGAAAACAACAGATGACTGAGAATAAGGTTGCAGCTTCAAAAAAACTTTATCACCCACTGAAAATTGATGTTCAACACACTGTTTGTCAGCTTGATGTTTCATGCGCTACTTGACACGAAGCAAATGCTCACGAGCTAACTCTTGCACAAGTGCATGCTGATAAAACATTCTTGAATATGTGGTTGTATTGTGTCACCAGAAGAGAGACCAAAATAGCGAGGGGCATAACCATAGACGCTTCAAAGATAGATTTACCGAGAGAAGAGTGCTAGTTTAAGTTATACAATGGTTTGATGATAATGCCACGGTGTCCATTGAATTTCATATAATAGCCAGTGATCTCTAAGAAATTTATGACCTCAACATTTTGTGGACTCTATCATTTCTTTATTGAAGCAATCTTGCTATCCTCGGTAGGCACACTAGCTTTACTGATCACATGTGCCAAATAAGCTATACTCTCTTGACCAAAAGCACACTTAGATAATTTAAACTGTCACTAAGATTGCTGAAATAGAAGAACTTGATGCAAATGCTGCAAATTCTCTTCCCAAAACTTGTGGTAAATGAGGATATCATCAAAGAAAACTAAGGCACATTTCTCAGAATAGGAGCAAGTGTTTCATTTATAACACCTTGAAAAGTGCCAGGTGCACCAATAAAACCAAATGACATTACATTAAATTCATGTAATACCCATTGTGTGTCCGAAAAGCAGTTTTGTACTCTTTTCCCTAAGTGCCAAACGAATCTGATGGTATCCAGATTTTAGGTCCAACTTAGAGAAGAAACAAGAGCTTGCTAATTCATCAAGAAATTCATCTATGATAGGCAATGGTTATTTCCCCTTCATTGTGAGAGCATTTAAATTTCTATAATCAACAACCATGCACCAAGTCAAATCTTCTTATTCACTAACATTACTAGAGAGGAAAAGGGACTATTGCATAACTAAATAACACCTTATTCTAGCAATTATTTGATTTGTTTCTCAATCTCAAATTTCAGTTTAGGAACTACTCTATATGATCTAATGGAAACTGGCATATCTCAAGGAACAAGAGGAACAATGCAATCACACCTTCTGCTAGGGGTAAACCGGTAGGAGATTCAAACACACCAGAAAATTGATCCAAGATTAGTTGGATATTGGGATAAATTGGTGTAGGGTCTTCGGTTAATGAGGCATATTGCTCTACAAATTCATAGGAGTTCCCCACACCTGAAAATAATCCTCACGTCAATCTTTCCATAACTGCCGGAATATCAATGGCTATTTGCGTCACATCAGCTAGAGTACCTAGCGTCGACGGGTAAAAATATATTTAGTCGTAAGTGCTAACAGTTCGGACGACAAGTTCCGAAGACGTCAACAGTAAGGTGTTACTACTAACTTATACTACCGACAAACGTCTCTATCATTACTGTAGTAGATACCTAGCTCGTCACTGCTAATTAAGCCATTTTGCAGTAGTGTTACATTGTAATTCTAGTGGCTATTGCATTCCTAATTTAGGATCATCTAGATGTATGTAGTCGTGTTATACTTTTTCATACGTGTATAGATTATTATGCGCTTTTTGAGATACATATTGTATTTGTAACAATCAATAATATAAAACGTTATAAAACAAATAATATGTTTGAAAAATATAATAAGAGGCACTAAATTATGCCGTGCATCCACGACACCTATTTGTCTGACGCCTGTCAATATAGAACGACGTCGAACATATCTGTCGTGCCACAAATAGAGCAATGGATCCGATGTGCCATGAGAAAAAAATGTTACACGTTCACTTTTCCAATGGAGTTATTCCTCACAACTTTTATTTGCTGCCTAAGTCCTTTCACAATGGATGTTTCTTAGCATGATATCCTAGATGTTTTGCATATATGGCATGTCACTTAATGAAAAAAAAGAGTGTTGTTGTATCTTAGGCTGGTCCTAGTGCTAGTATCATAAGGTGTATCATGCATGCCAACTTGGCAAAAATCTGATGTGGCATCACATTTAATGAAGAGAGAGGTGGTTAGAGTATCATAGGTAGATACCGTATCATATCACGTAAAACTAGAAATCATAATGACAAGTAAATCTTGTACACTCATTTTGCATAGAGATTCTATAAATCAATAAATATACCACTACTATGATAGTACTATATGATACAATACACTAGAGACATAGTATCATACACTAATATTATATGCATGATACTAGTATTATGATACTCCCACTATGACCAGTCTTAGCTAAGATACATCATCTGCAAGATATCATAGGCAAAAAACTTGGCTAGACCAATCACATACATGCATGGGCCTAAAATCATTAAATGCAACACCATCTAAGAAACAATGCATTATGATGGTTGTTTCTTAAGTTTTAATTGCTTTTATGAAAACGTGCTAATATACACTCCATTGTGAAAGGCCTAAGACTAGCCCCAATGAAAGTATCATATGTAGTATCATGCACTACATGCATGCAAAATATTTATGTGTCACTGTAATTAATAATGAAAGAGATTGTATTGTTATCATAGGTAGATACGGTATTATAGAACATAGAACTAGGAAAACTAATCTCAAATAAATCTTGTCAACAATTTTATTTTAAGATTCTATAAAACAATAAATACACTAAAATTATGATACTATGCATTATAAAGATAGCATCATATACTAATATCATACACATGATACTCCTATATGATACTCTCTATTGTGACTAGTCTAAACGCGAGCACAACAATTAAGCATGTGCCTCGGTAACTGCCAGTATCCGCGTGCACTGCTATAGTGCACTTCTTCCTAGTAAATGAAATGTAATGCAAATAGAACAATATAAACCCACATGACTTCTCAATGTAAGTTTAATTTTGAACTAAAATTTGGGTTGTAATCGCATTACTCAGGTCACTCATAAAAATGATTAGACCCACTCATACGGTGTCCCTAGGATGCTTCTATGGTTGCAAGAGATAGTGTTAGTTGTGCATCACAGTGATAATGTATGACAATTGGTGAAGGCTGTCATGATGTGTGCTAACCCAAACACGCCCCTGTAGTGCTCACCGGTAAGAAGAATCGTGTAGGTGTCCTCACACCACTGCACGCCGCTGAGGTTTCATAGATTTCTAATCTAGATCCAACACACCATCCAATTTCTCGTGTGGTTGTACACATGAGTTCTTAAAACCTGAGCACCGCAATGCTCGAACAAAGCCTTAGTGCAGGCATTCATATGGATCTCCTTGAGTACCTTTTCAGTCCCAATGCCGCTCTTAACAATCTCACATGTATTGTTCAATATGAAGGTGGACATGTAGGGAAGCTATTTTATGGTCCCCTTCATCTACACCTTTTTATGCGCATTTGTCAGCTTTGCTGCAACTTTTGCAACAACAGTGGTGACAAAACTTTGCATATTGGGATCGAGGGAAGAAATCGCACTACCAGGGGCCATCATTCTAGGCTCCACCGCATTGGGAGTCAATGGTTGACTGCCATCCACATAAGAAGGGATCTGGTGGTTCCTAATAGGGATCATCGCCGAGCTAAATTCATCGCAGAACGAGTCCTACATTCATCACGCAAGACAAAAGGTGAGTGCTAGACGTAGCTAGGAATCAAGCTATAATGTGTATAATAAGGATACAAAATAATCTACATTCTACAACATATGAAGGCTACGAAGAGATATGAAATGAACAACATATCAAGGCTACAAATCATGCTACAATGTACAACAAAGCAGGGCTATGAATCATGCTACAATGTACAATCGATCAATGCTAGAAATCTAGGTACAACCTGCGGCATATCAGGGCTATGGATGAAAGCTATGACCAATGCAACAATCTATAAACCCTAGAGGGATTGCATATCTACGAACCCTGGATAGAGGTGAGGTCACTTAACGTCATTGTTGGAGGTGGTGGACATAGATCATAATTGCCGGACGAAGAGGAAGTAGTTTTCACGCCGCCACCGCCGAAGACCGAAAATAATGGAGCTGCTCACCTAATGCGAACCATCAAGGAAACAATGCTCGATGTGGGGGAAATGGCGGGTTCGGTTCTGGCGGTGAGCGAGCATGGTAGAAATAGACGAGGGTTTTAGCGGGAGGTGAGCGAATCTCACCAACCCAACTTTTCGGTATTGCTGAAAAGCTCCCTTCATCGCCATCGTTGGCCACGCTCGTGCTGGGATCATCGTTTTTGCATCAGGTGGGCACACGACGAGTCTGGTTCTACAGAAACACTTGAAATCAAGTGTTATTGTTGGGCCTACTGTTTTAATGTTCGCACACTCAGGCATGAACTTCTTCGCGTATGTCCTTCCTTATGATCGCTTTGGACGTAACCATGGAGCATCTTCTTTAATTAATAGAATGCTTGGGTCAGTTTTCACTGTGAAGGGCGGAATTTTATCAAATTTATTATAATCTTCTGATATGTCTATCTTGTCATCGATTCCCACGATGTTTTCTTTTCCCTGAAAGAACTATGTGACGCTTTGGCTCATCATATGATGTATTCGTTTGCTTATTTTTTTTTCTTTTTTTCGGTCTGGAGGACATGTCCTTCACATAGAAAACCTGAGACACATTATTGGATAGGACGAATAGTTCATCTCTATAACCAAGATTGTTGAGATCCACCGTTGTCATTCCGTACAACTGGTCTATCTTTACCCCTTCCCCATTCAGGTTTACCCATTTGCAGTGAAACAAATGGACCTTAAAAGAGACTCCATAGTCAAGTTCTCATATCTCCTCTATGTAACCATAGTAAATGTCCTTTTGCCCATTCTCGTCTGTTGCATCAAAGCGGACACCACTGTTTTGGTTGATGCTCTTTTTATCTTGGGCGATCGTGTAGAATGTATTCCCATTTATTTCGTACCCTTGGAAATTCAATATAGTAGAAGATGGTGACACGGCCAACAAGTATAGCCGATCTCCAACAGTGGTGTCATTCAAGAGAATGTCCGCATCCAACCGCCGAAATATTTCATGTGTTCATCTGTAATCCATGAGTTAGGCTTTCCTGAGTTTTTGGAGCGTACAATATTCTTGTGTTCCTCGATATACGGAGCTGCCAAGGTGAAATTATGTAAAACTGTGTAGTGTGCTTTAGTGAAAGAATCCATGTCCGTACATATCATTGCTTTCTTTTCCAGCGAGCCTTTTCCACTTAGTCTTCCCTCATGCCGCGAATCAGGAACACCAATCGGCTTAAGGTCAGGAATAAATTCAACACAAAACTCAATGACTTCCTCTGTTCCATATCCCTTGGAGATGCTTCCTTCTGGTCAAGCACGGTTATGAACATATTTCTTTAAGACTCCTATGAACCTCTCAAAGGGGAACATATTTTGCAGAAATATAGGACCGAGAATGGCAATCTCTTCCACTAGGTGAACCAGGAGATGCGTCATAATATTGAAGAAGGATGGTGGGAACACCAAGTCAAAACTAACAAGACATTGTACCACATCCTTCTGTAACCTTGGCAGAATATCTGGATTGATTACCTTCTGAGATATTGCATTAAGGAATGCACACAACTTCATAATGGGTACTTGAACATTTGCGGTAGAAGCCCCCTCAATGAAATCGGAAGCAACTGCGTCATAATCACGTGACAGTCATGAGACTTCAAGTTTTGGAACTTTTTCTCTGCCATATTTATTATCCTATTTATATTAGATGGAAATCCAAATGGCACCTTGATACTGTAAAGGACTTCAAAAAAGATTTCCTTCTCTGCTTTTGTAAGAGCATAGCTGGCACGACTTAAGTGATGCCCTTTATCCGTCTTGTTCTGTGTATGTATGTTCTTTGGGTCTTTCATAATTTGCTGGTCCTCCCGTGCTTCTGCTGTATCTCTTGTCTTCCCATACACGCCTAGGAATCCTAGCATGTTCACGCAAAGATTCTTCGTCACGTGCATCACGTCGATTGAAGAGCGGACACGTAGGACTTTCCAATATGGCAACTCCAAAAATATAGTTTTCTTCTTCCACATGGGTGCGTGTCCGGTAGCGACGTCATTCGGAACTGATTGACCGCCGGGACCCTTTCCAAAGATTACTTCTATGTCCTTGACCATACCAAATACATCATTATCAGCAGCGAGTTCAGGCTTCTTCCGGTGATCTGCCTCACCTTTGAAATGCTTGCCTTTCTTTCTAATAGGATGATTGGTCGGAAGAAATCGTCGATTCGCCAGGTACACGACCTTCTTGCATTTATGCAAATATGTACCTTCAGTCTTATCTAAACAGTGCGTGAATGCCTTATATCCCTTGTTTGTCTGTCCAAAAAGGTTACTAAGAGCAGGTCAATCATTGATGGTTACGAAAAGCAACCCTCGTAGGTCAAATGACTCCTATTTGTTCTCATCTCACGCACGTACACCTGTTTTCCCCACAGCTATAAGAGTTCTTCAACTAATGGCCTTAGGTACACATCAATATTGTTGCCCGATTGCTTCGGGCCTTGGATGAGCACTGGCATCATAATGAACTTACGCTTCATGCACAACCAAGGAGAAAGGTTGTAGATACATAGAGTCACAGGCCAGGTGTTGTGACTGCAGCTCTGCTCCCCAAAAGGATTCATGCCATCCGTACTTAGACCAAACCATAAGTTCCTTGCGTCAGCTACAAAGTCTGGGAAGTCTCTCTCGATTTTTTTCCACTGCGACCCATCAGCAGGGTGTCTCAACGTCTTTTTTACTGTCTTGTTTGTGCCATCGCAACAACCTGACATGCTCTTTGTTTCTGAACATGTGTTTCAACCTTGGTATTATAGGAGCATACCACATAACCTTAGCAGGAACCCTCTTTCGGAGAGGCTCTTCCTCAACATCACCAGGGTCATCTCATCTAATCTTATACCGCTATGCATTGCATACCGGACATTTATCTAAATTCTCATACTTCTTACCGCGGTAGAGGATGCAGTCATTAATGCATGCATGTATCTTCTGCACATCTAATCCTAGAGGGCAGTGAGTCTTCTTTGCTTCGTACGTACTCTCGGGAAGTTCGTTATGTTTTGGAAACTTCGGCTTCATTATTTTCAGCATCTTTTCAAATGCGGAGTCAGTTAGACCACACGCTGCCTTCCATTGCAGCAATTCCAGTGTGGTACCGAGCTTTGTGCTGCCATCTTCGCAATTTGGGTACAACAATTTCTTGTGATCTTCTAACATGCCCTCCAACTTCAACTTCTCCTTTTCTGTTTCACAGTCTCGCTTTGCATCAGAAATGACCCTACCAAGTTCATCAGCGGGCTCATCTGATGCCCGTTCTTCACCTCCTTCCTCTTCATTGTCTTCCATTGCAGTATCACTGTATTTAGAAAACATATGATGATAGTTGTTATCATCATATTCTTCTTCATTGTCTTCCATCATAACCCCTCTTTCCCGTGCTTGGTCCAGCAATTATAGTTAGACATGAAACCTTTCATAACTAGGTGGCCGCGAATAATTTTTGAGGAAGAGTACTCCTTGTTGTTCCGACATTGAACACATGTACAATGTATAAAACCATTCTTTTTGTTTGCCGTAACCACATCGATAAATTTATCCACGCCTTTAATGTACCCGGGTTTACGCCGGTCACCGTACATCCATTCCCGACCGTTCATCTGCATTATATAATTAAGTTTATCAAAAGGGAACATCATAAATAGTGAAATGACCAATTCACATCGACACATGCATTGTATCAATGACAGAGAAAAGATAAGATTGCTAACCTCGATCAAGGAAAATAAAGAGGAGAAAGCTCAAGTGCGTCTCGGGCACCTCCTATATTTTTGTTCTGTGAGAAATTGAACGGGATCATTCACTCAAACATTTCATCAAACACCTCACATGCATGCACAGGAAAAAAATAAACTAGCACACCTCTCACACCTTCCACCAAGAAAAAACAGAGGGAAGGCAGAGGGCTGGGACATCCTATTTATAGAGGGATGGCCGGGACTAAAAGTGTGTGGGATACCAAGTGTCTGGCCCACACTTTAGTCCCGGTTATGTACATATGCACCCCTATCAACTGGGATGCACGCATCCGACCACCGTGCCCGTTTGAATCGGGACGCATCCCAACATTAGTCTTGGTTGGTAGCATAACCGGGACTAATACTATTGGGGCGCGCGTTCTACTAGTGGCAGTGTCATTGGACGTACATACCTACGTCAAGGTAGTCGTGCATGCGAGGTCATGCCACTACTGACATGTAACCGAACGAACGAACTACCTGCGGTGGTTGGCACGCATAGCACATTGATCATAGGCCGTGATGGGTACGTGTGGACTAGCTCCTTGGCCAAGAAAAGGACAGTGTCAAGTAGTATGCGCGCGTAGGTACGTTTTGGGGGTGCTTTTTCTACGCATTGAGCAAGGTAACATTTTTTTCTCGACTCAATAACTTCATTCATTTAATCATTAGGCTTACAATCATTTTGCACTAAAAAGAAAAGGATATAATTAATTCAGAGACATCTGCGTCTAGTAGCCGACGCCCTGCTAGGTGCGCTCCTCATTCGCCTCTCGCCCGATAAACCCCAGCTAGAATAATTCCATATTACTACTGCTTAGCTCTTCGATCTCATGCAGAATTACAATAATTTCTGATCTACCACGATAGCGATTATTCTGTAGCTTCACTATTTTTTTAAATTTAATATATTAAGCAAGCAAGTCGTCTCATTAAAAACCTCCGGCTTCTGTAAACATCCTAGTAAGAAAAAAAATACGTCTAAAACTTACTGCTATAAATTATATGAAGGATTACATCATCTTAGTAGAGAGCATCTCCTTGACACAGTCTAGAGCATCATAACTAAGGGAACAACTAAGTCCAGCTTTACCTAATTGCGCTAGCACATGCGTTACACCATTGTTCACACACTCAACTTTGGAGATACTTAAATCCCGGTACTCAGGATTAATGCCCAATTGCGTGAATTTGAGGATTATTCATAGAAAGGGTCCATACCGCTCTAAGGCAATCGCTCTCCACCGTTGCTGGCAAATGTCGCAGGTTAACCAGATGCTTTAAACCATCCAGGCATGCCAAAATCGCAGCTTCACTACTTCATTGGCATGTGTTTCCACTTCGTGTGAAGCCCACGTCAGACGCCTGCTTGACCTAACCCCATCTTGTGCAGCATTGAGCAAGGTAACATTCGAAGATCTACGAAAGTACGAATACTCGACTTGTGCCGGTCGTTGGCGCGCGCGACCGCGCTGAACAGTTGAGTTCAAGATCTCCGGGGGAGAAAATGAGGCCGCGCGCGCGCAAGGGGAGGGCGGGAGCAAGAGCAAGAGAAGAAGCGGTCGCACGTACGAGGCTACGAGGCGGCATGCAAGGGGGCCAGCGCAGCCCAACGCGTGGACGGACGACGGCCACGTCGCGCGGTGGGGGCGACGTGTACGCCCTGCCGGCCCCATGCCGAGGCCGGGTCCCAGGCGAGGTGGCGCGGAGGCAGGCCGGGGCGCGCGCGAGGTGTCCCGCGCCGCGTGCGTGGCGCGTGCATGCATGCATGCAAGGCCTCGCCTCCCACGTACGCGCGGTCTTCCCTTTCCCTCTCTCCCGCCCTCAGCTGAGCTGCGCATGCTAGCTAGCTCTGTTATTTTCCGCCCACGCCCAGTCTCCCAGTATTCTTTCCTTACAAACGGGAGGGAGCGCGCGTCTTGCTCCGGTCTTTTATTTAAGAGTGGCTTCCTGCACTCTTCCTCTCTCGTACATACACACACACACACACAAATCCGTCCTCAATTCCTTCGCTTTGCTCTCTCTCTCAGAGTGTCCGTGCGATCCCCTGTCATGGAGGTCTAGCGGCTTTCTTCGTGCTCCTCAAAGGTCACTGGATACTACCAATAGGTACCGTCGAAGTCGAAGCAGCGAACTTCTAGTGTGGTAAGCAGCGGGCCACTATTCTCTAGCCTTCTTGGTAGTACCGTACTTAGCTAGCTGCTGCTAATCATGCAAGTATTAGCCACAACAGACCATGATCAGAATGTGTCGGATGGCCTCTCACTATCACTGGTAGTACCTGAAAATATCTTAGACGGAACATCATGATGCACTGTACCGATCATAACATCGTCAGCTCAATTACACCAGTCGCCGTACTGTTAGCCCCGGAAAGATCGTGCGTGCACGTACGCGCGCCTCATCAATCACCATGTTCCCTGATTGTAACGTGTGCTGCCCTTGTATCGAGCAGCATTGCCACTCAGCCCGATGGCGTCCCGGGAGGGAGGAGGAGCGCACGCCGCCACCGCCAGCCGGGCGCCGCTGAGGGTGGGGCGGACCAAGGAGTACCGCATGGGCAGGGACACGCAGCTGCTCGCCGCCGAGGGCTCCCCGGTCAGCCTCTTCGTGCTCTGCGGCGACCGCTTCGAGGGCACGCAGCTGTTCCGCTCCGCCGAGCTGTCCGTGCACATGATCCGGGTCGAGGGCCACCCGGTGTCCATGGCCACCTGCGCCGTCGGCGACCACCAGTGGATGCTGGCCAGGGACGCGCTCGTCGCGCGCATCGACGCCCGCGTCTTCGTCTTCGAGCTGCCGGGGTTCTTCTACGCCGTCGTCGTTCCGCCGGAAGCTGACGGCAGCGTGGCCGCGGCGGAGAGGAAGTGCGCCACGCTCGCCGAGATCTTCTCGCGGTTCTGCGCCTACCAGGATATCTCCAGTGCACAAGGTAACAGCATTATTGTTGGCATTGCGTTGAACATGCTCAATATAATTTGCAAGCGTACTAGGGTGCTTACTTTTTATTTTTGTACTACATCCGTATATATGTGGTCCATACTTAGCATTATTAAGCAACACGCATGCCTGAATCTCCACTTTATGCTGGTATATTGAGACGTGTCGCGTCTAGAGACTTCCTTACTTCGGTGTGTGTGTACCGTACCGCAACTAATCAATTTTGTCTGTACTGTCCGATTTTCGTTCAGGTGGAGAGGAAGCGGACGAGCAGAGCCAGCACTGGAACCCATGGGTGCGTACCCACGCTAGGATACAGCGCCTCGGGAGGCCCACCACGCCGCCCGGCCATGCCACGGCGGACGCCGCGCTGCCCGCCACCGGCACCGCCCGGCAGATGGAGCGCGCAGTCCGCACGTCGGCCGTCGTCAAGCTGCTCAACCGCTCCCTCCTCGAAGGCGCGATCCACCCCACGCGCCACCTCACGATCACCCTCGGCGCCCGCACCGAGGGAGCAGGCGCACACCTCCCCGCCGCCTTCGCTGCAGCGCTGCCGAGCAAGTCCGTCGTGTCGGATCTCCTCGACGCCATCGAGACGTGCCGGACGGGCGCGCCGCGCCGCGAGCTAGCCCGCCGGGGCAGCGGCCCCGGGTGGTGGAGCCTCAACGTGGAGGGCGTTATGATGCTCCTCAGAGTCGTCCAGGCCATGAGAGGACGGAGGCTGCTGGCCACTTCTCTCGGCGTGGGGGCCAAGAGACCGCGCGACGAGGGCAACGGCGGTGGAGAGCATGACGGTCTGAGAGGCGGTGGTGGAGCCGCGTTCGGCGGCAGCGGGGCGCGACGAAGGTGCGGCGGCAGGCAGAGGAAGCTGGGAAACAGTACTGTGGGTGCTTGGGGAAGCTCCTGATGTGGTATTAGCATTAGGTACGGTGTGTTCCCGAAGGGGAGCTGAGATTACGAGGGTTTAAGAAGGGTTTTAGGTTATTTGGAGACAGGGTTAATTAGCTTGATAGTCTGTACACTTAGTTGCATGCCTAGGGTAGTGCGCAGTGTGCTAGGACCAAAGAATTTTCATGTTAAAGTTCTTGCTTTAATCATTAGCTTTGTAGCTTCTACATAAACTCCCAAGACTATATATACTACTACTATGTTGATCTATATATTTATAAAATTAGGCATTCTAGTAGCTATACATTTTTTTCTCAGCGGTTAATTGAAAAATTCTCAT
The DNA here is from genome assembly GCA_916181665.1 of Avena sativa. Taxonomy (NCBI): domain Eukaryota; kingdom Viridiplantae; phylum Streptophyta; class Magnoliopsida; order Poales; family Poaceae; genus Avena; species Avena sativa. The sequence goes on along the minus strand of OV702297.1, from coordinate 363,155,798 downwards.
GCTGACCCCCCAAGTGAAGGAAAACACAATTTTCCCCCTCGCTTGATCAAGATCCATATTATTTGATTTGGATTTGTCAAAATTTAGACGAATATTTATACTAAATAGTGTCTAGCTTTATTTAAATTTAGATAAATTTAAATCAACTAATATGGATCAGAAAAGGTATAATAAAAGATCCCATCGTTTATAACCTGAAAGGTATTAGCCTCGTTGGGATCGGATACGAAGGTCCGCACATTGGCTTAACTCCAAGAACATAGCTCTCATCACAAAAAAGAAGGTGCTGACTGCTCACAAAGTACTACTCCTATAGCGCATCACCGTTCCCCTGCTTCCCCATCCCTATAGCGCATCACCGCCGCTGTTCCACACTTCCCCTCACATCTGAGGCCGTCTCCGCCATGGACGAGCATGTCCTCCTGCTTTGCTTCTGCCGTGTGCCTCTACTCTGCATATAAGCCCTAGAGAGGATTTTCTACCATGCACGGGACATTCCTTTTTTTCCATTTACTTTATGGCTTTCAGTCAGATGTTGTGTGTCAGGCTACTTTCTTTCCTCTCACAATTTAGAACTATTGTAGATTTTAAACCAAATGTATGATTTAAAATCCATTTAAACATTTTAGTTCCTTGCAAAGAGGGCTTCAAAACAATGCCAATATTGAACATATTTTAACAAAATTTAAAAATTGACTATTGAAACATAGTAAAACTTTAAAAAACACGATGAAACCTCAAGATAATATTTTTGCAACAATTTTTTTCATCAAGTTTCAAACTTGGTTCAACAGAGTTAAAAAATTAATTGGCCATTGACTTAGAGTTCAAACCAAAAAATATATTGATAAAATATAAATTAAACAATTTTCATTTAGTTTCGGTGTCAATCATAACAAAACATTATGTTTCGGAATTCATGTTTCTAAATTTTCCAAATTTTTGGCTTATTTAAAAGATCTCACCAAAATAAAAATATAAGTTAAAACAAATTATTATTTTGATAATTATTCTCACATATACAGCCTTTTCAAATTCAGTCTTAGAAATTAAAAACATAGACTAAGGATGAGAGAGAGAGACTATGAGAAGTCCGATGAGAGAGAAAATGTGGGATACCTTGTGCATGCAGAAGTCCTAATCTCAAAGCAAATCTATCAAAGTGAATGGTTTATACATCACGCTGGAAGTGCATTTCCGATATAAGCCCCGCGTATGTTTTGTGTCACTCTGAACCTCGCCCACCCATGCACACTACAAGCTCTAGCTGTATTTATTTGATTTGCTCCGCCGCGCTGCACATCCACGATTCAAATCAACTGGCATGTTTTGTACTAGATCTTTTGATTTACCTGCTTGCTTGTTAGGTTAGCTATATATGAATAGGATGGATCGATCGGGTCTGTTTTTTTATCTGTTGACTGTTTAAAACTTGAGGAACATACACTAGTTCTAGTTACGAAATAAGCTAATTGAGCAAAGCGAATACAATTTTTAATAAATGTTATGCGATTGAAATAAGAACAATAGGAGGAGTTCAGATATGTAGTAGTTTTAAACACTCAAAAATTTATCAATCCAATCATTGTTGTTGTAAACAGTCAAATGGCTTAAGCAACTAACTTTCTAACTCGCATTTTATAAATCTTTCAACTCATAGCTCCGTTCAAAAAGTGTCCTATATGAAAGTGTATCAGAAAAATGTGTAGATCAAGGATATTTCAACCGATTACCGTTTTGCATTATTAAATTATGCCAACAAATAAATTTGTTTTATAATTAATTCAACTTGCATAATTGTATCTTTTGATTTATAAATCCAAATAATATGTCTAAATCGATTAGAAAAACGAGACGATTCCAAATATGACATTCATACCTTCAATTTCTTATTGTATCATGCATTTTAAATAGGGTGCTGCAAGGTTTTCACTTAATAAAATGCCAAATAAAATTGTGTTTCAGTCTTTTGATGTTTGCAATGTCTCACCAATATTATACCATCATTATGCCTTGCATATGTCATCTTTTCAACATGCTTTGCATCATTAATTTGTCATGTCATGCATCATATCATGATTATGCTGGTTCTTCCATATTATGATAGGACGATGAGATATTGTGAACTTCGACAAGTTCTTCAGATGTATCTTTGACAATGTTTCCCAGGCGAACATCCTCCCCCCTGTTACCTATTTTTGCTTTATGGCTTTACTTCTCTCTATTGCTATTCGTGTTGCGATGCTTTAGTTTTCTTACCATTTATACTCCTTGCACTCTATATTTTATTGATTACTTTCTATTGCCGTTGTTTGGTAGACAGTTATCCTTGCGAGTCATAGTTGATTGCTCAGGTGTTGGTTCGAGTTGTTAAGTTCCACAGTGGTTGGTAGGTTTCACATGCTTAATAGTAAAGGTAATCATGGTTCTATTTACAACTTATTAATTAAATATTAAAAGTAGATATAATTAATAAAGAGCCACTTGTAGACAATAGTTGAGATTTATCTTTTATCCAGCTGACTTGTGTCCATCTAAGACCCCGGGTATTCAAAACATGTTCCTTCACTATGGCATTACACTAGTGTCGGCTAGACTTGGGGCGGCCAGCCTTGCAACATGGGCATCCTGTGCTTGCTGACCACCAGCAACCGCCGCGCCCGGAACTAGCTATGGTCTTGGATTCGCGGGGTCGATCGAAGTTCTTGATTGGCCCAAATTTTCGATGTTTCCCTTGTTAGGGCTCGTGTGATCCAGCTTAAAAGAAATGTTTTGTGCGGTCCGGCTGAAACGAGGAACCTGTGGCCCGGACACAAGGTGCGAGCTATATGCCCCGAGATGGGTGTATTATTTGGTGAACTGATGGAGTGGCCTACGATAGTTTCGGCATGCCTCCAGCACGTTAGACAGCAGCGTCCCCAGTCAGGGTGCGCGGTGTTGCGACGGAGTCCCCATTGCCGCCTGCAGTGAAATCCAGGGAGGTGCAAATGAGAGAGATGGCAGCGTACTAACCTACTATGTAGATGAAACCAAGAGTTCATGATGCAGGAGGACTGGACTACTAAACCGACTCAACTACCGGGCGAGGTAAAGAGTTGTTCATATCCAGCAAAACATATCCAAGGGAAGGCAAAGATCCAATGGAAGACGAAGCAGCTGCGTCTGTCTTTCCGTGTGCATAGCTTCCAACTGCATGCACATCTTCTGCGCCAAACAGACAAACTGCCATCTGATTACCTGGCGCCAAAATTCAGGGCTTCTTTGCCGCGCACGATCAAACGAATGTGATCACCCATCTGCACCGCCGCGGCCGACACCAATCGACAGCGAAGACGACGTGCCGCCTGTTGGAGTTGTATTATTCTTGTTACAATTGGTATGGAGTAGTACTCCAACTGGACTTATCTGTAAAGCCACGTAGGGGGTTTTTCCCTACCTATATTAACACGTACCGGTACACCCCAACGGGTACGCATCTTTCTCCCACAACTCGACAACCAACATGGTATCAGAGCCTCGTCTCTTCCCTTCTAGCCGCCGCCGACCGCCTGGTTTTCTCCTTCCCGTCGGCCCTCCTTCTCCCCTCCAAAAATTCCCAAGAACATCTCCTCTCCATAGATCAAAGCCCCCTCTACCTATTCCCCACAAATTTCATCCAAAACAAACACACAAACCCCACCCTCCCCAAAACCCTAACTCGCCAGGAGCATGTCTTCCTCGACAATCCCATCGTCGGCCTCCCTCGGGGCGCCCCCTGCCACCAAATTGACTCGAGAAAATTTCCTCCTATGGCAGACCCAGGCTCTGCCTACTCTTCGTGGTGCCCGTGTCATGGGCATCCTTGATGGCTCTGATGTGGCGTCACCTCCGCAGATTGAAGCTGAAGATGCAAATCAAAAGAAGATCTCCATTCCCAACCCCGACTATGATGCTTGGGTCATCAAGGATCAACAGGTTATGAGCTACCTGGTGAATTCCCTCTCTGATGAGATGCTTCCCAACGTTTTTGGGCTTGTTCATGCCAAGGATGTATGGAGTACCCTCACCAGCCTCTACACCACCCAATCCAAAACAAGGGTCTCTACTCTCCGTGGCGCCCTCACCAACACCAAAAAGCTCGACATGACTGCTACTCAGTTCCTAACAAAGATGAAGGGGTTTGCCTCGGAGCTTGCTTCTGCAGGAAAACCGATTGATGATGATGAGCTCAAGGATTACATCCTCAATGGTCTTGATGGTACTTTTAATCCCCTTGTTGCCTCAATTAATGCCAATCATGCTACAACCCTCCCTGACATGTGCTCTCAGCTTTTATCCTATGAGTATCGTGAAAATATGCTCGCTGCAACTGGTCAAAACAATGGTACTTTCACCTCCTCCGTCAATGCTGCTTCTCGTCGCCCTCCTGCTCCCTATGGAGGCGCACCACCTAAACCACCCCTCCTACCTTCTCCGCCCACCTATCATCCAACGCCACCACCATACAACCCCCCACCCCAACCCTACAATCCCACGCCACCAAACCCCTACCAACCACCGTCCTACACCCATCCCCCATACACCACACCACCTCACCCACACTACTTCCCTCCCTCCTATGCGCCGCCACCCTATACCTATCCACCACAACCCTACCATCCTCCTCAACCATATCGCCCCCTCCTCCCCCACCCCAGCCGCGCGCGCGCCCTGACCAAGGTCGCCCGGATCGTCGCCCCAAGGGGGGCGCGACAAAAATAAAGGAAGAGTTGCCTCTCCTTGGCAGCCCGGTGTTTATTGTCAGATCTGCAAAAAGGAGGGTCATCCTGCCAATGACTGCTGGTGGTGTTATGGTGACGATGATGATGATGATACACCCAATGATCCCAAAGGTGCTTATGGTGTTGACACCAATTGGGTCATTGACACGGGGGCGACAAACCATGTTGCAGGATAGCTAACCAAGCTCTAGGTCCATGATGCATATCCAGGCCATGATCAAATCCACAATGCTAGTGGACAAGGTATGGAAATCGCTAATATTGGTCATTCAGTTTTGCACACCCCTAATCATTCTCTTCAACTCCGTAATATCTTACATGTTCCTAGCTCTTCCATGAATCTAGTTTCTGCTCATAAGCTTACCTTAGACAATAATGCCTTTATTGAAATTCATCCATTTTTTTTCTTGATCAAGGACCAGGCCACGCAGCAAATAATGTATAGAGGTCCATGTCGGGGTGGTCTCTATCCTCTTGTCCCTGTGTCAACGGGTCCCTCCAAGCATGCTTTGGTCACCGTCAAGCCTTCCTCCTCTACATGGCATCGTCGTCTAGGTCATCCTTCGTCGTTTATTATTCAGCAAATTCTTAGAAGAAACAATCTCCCTTATACCCCAGAAATAAACTCTTACATATGTGATCCATGCCAACAGGCTAAGAGTCACCAGCTCCCCTATCATGTTTCCACTAGTGTTTCCACTGTCCCTTTGGAACAGGTGTTTTCTGATGTTTGGGGTCCTGCTCCCTTGTCTTTAGGCAAACATACATACTATGTAAGCTTCATCGATGATTTTAGTAAATTTACATGGATTTATCTTCTCAAGAAGCGTTTTGATGTTTATCAAGTGTATCTAAATTTTCAACAATTTGTTGAGCGCAAGTTTGATAGGAAAATCATTACCATGCAAACTGATTGGGGTGGTGAATATGAAAAACTTAATGGTTTCTTCCAAAAGGTGGGCATCACTCATCATGTTTCATGTCCTCATGCTCATCAATAAAATGGTTCTGCTGAACGAAAACATCGTCATATTGTTGAAGTTGGTCTTGCCTTACTTGCCAACGCTTCTATGCCATTAAAATTTTGGGATGATGCCTTCCTAACAGCCACCTTTCTCATTAATCTTACTCCCTCCAAAGTTATCAACTTTGAAACTCCAACAGAACGACTTCTTCACACCAAACCTGACTATGATTCTCTACGTGTTTTTGGCTGTGCATGTTGGCCAAATCTACGCCCATACAATAAGCATAAACTTTCTTTTCGTTCTAAGAGATGTGTGTTTCTTGGTTATAGCCCATTACACAAAGGGGTCAAGTGCCTTGATGTTCCCACTGGCCGTGTTTACATCTCTCGCGATGTTGTCTTTGATGAGAATGTTTTTCCCTTTGCCTCCCTACACCCAAATGCTGGTCGTCGTCTTCGCGAGGAAATTCTTCTTTCGTCTCCAGAAACTCCACCACCGGTTGATACAAATAGGGGTGTGCACACTAATGAACATTATTTGCCGATTGTTCCTGTTGTTGTTTCTTCCCAGGTCCCTACCACCAATCTTGCTGAAGAAACTAGATCCAATTCTGAGCAAATTACAGCCTCAAACACATGCAATATAGAGCTATAAGAACAAGCTGCTACAGGACAAGAAAACACTGATTTTCAGGTTGATTCTGGGGACAGCACCTCGGATCAGGAGCCAGCAGCAGACTCTGCAACGTCGCTGTCGTCTCCCGTTCGCACGCCCACGCGGGAAGATTCTCCCTCTGACGCGGAGCGGTCCTTGGAAGCGACGCCCGTCCACGCGCGGGAAAGGTCTTCGCTCGACAGCAACAGCGCCCGTCCGCGCCCTCCCTCTGACGCGGAGTGGTTCTCGGAAGCGTCGCCCGTCCGCGTGCGTTCCCTGTCCCGCCCTCCCTCTGACGCGGAGCGGTCCCCGCGCGACAGCGACATTGCCCGGTCGGCCTCGCCCTGCACTACCGCCTCGCCCCAGGACCGCGACAGCACCTCGCGTCAGCGCCACAGTGCGTCCCAGGACAGCGACAGCGACCGGTCCCCTGTAGACACTGACAGTGACTTTTTGTCTCATACACCTCAGGGATCTTCTGTACCAGATGCTGCTGCAGCTTTGCCTGCTGCTGGACCGCGCACTCGCCTGCAAAAAGGTATTAAAAACCCCAAAATTCGTACTGATGGTACTGTTCGATGGGCTTTGTTAACATCTACAGGAGAACCAGCAAATCTTCATGAGGCTCTCTCTGATGAAAATTGGAGACACGCTATGCAAGATGAGTATGATGCTCTTCTCACTAATAACACGTGGCATCTTGTTCCTCCAAGCTCTAAAAGGAATGTCATTGACTGCAAGTGGGTCTATCGTATCAAGAAAAATGCTGATGGTACAATTGACAGGTATAAAGCTCGTCTTGTTGCAAAAGGATTTAAACAACGGTATGGCATAGATTATGAGGATACTTTCAGTCCAGTTGTTAAAGTTGCTACTATTAGAATTGTTCTGTCAATATCTGTTTCACAAGGTTGGAGTCTACGGCAGCTAGATGTCAAGAATGCGTTCTTACATGGTGTTCTGGAAGAGGAGGTTTACATGAAACAACCCCCTGGTTTTGAGTCTTCCGCTAACCCAAATTATGTTTATAAACTTGACAAAGCTCTTTATGGACTGAAGCAGGCACCTCGGGCTTGGTATTCTCGGTTGAGCACTAAGCTTCATTCACTTGGATTCATACCGTCCAAGGCAGACACATCTCTTTTTCTGTTTGATCATGATGGTATTCAGATCTTTCTCCTTATATATGTTGATGATATTATTGTCACCAGTTCCTCTAATGATGCAATCACAACACTTCTTAAGAATCTCAGTCATGAGTTTGCGCTCAAAGATCTTGGCGATCTTCATTATTTTCTGGGTCTTGAGGTTCACAGACAGTCTAATGGTTTACTGTTAAATCAAGAGAAGTATGCTACTGATATTCTAAAACATGTTGGTATACAAGATTGTTCATCATCTCCTACACCCTTGTCCGTCAATGATACCTTATCACTGCATGATGGTACTCTGCTTGGTCCCGAGGATATTACCAGATACAGGAGCATTGTAGGTGCTCTTCAGTATTTGACTTTGACACGACCAGACATATGTTTCTCTGTTAGCAAGGTATGTCAGTTTCTCCATGCACCTACAACAACTCATTGGACAACAGTTAAACGGATATTGAGGTATATTCATGGTACATGTACAGTTGGACTAACGTTTAGTAAGTCCAATTCCACACTTCTTAGTGCATTTTCAGATACAGATTGGGCAGGCGATTTTGATGACAGACGCTCTACAGGTGGCTTTGATATTTTCTTTGGTCCTAATCTCATATCATGGAGTGCTAGGAAACAGCCCACTGTGTCACGCTCTAGCACCGAGGCTGAATACAAAGCACTTGCTAATGCTACTGCCGAATTGATTTGGCTTGAGGCGTTAATTCGAGAATTGGGTATCTCTATTCTTGAAAAACCTTGCTTATGGTGTGACAATCTTGGTGCTACCTTCCTTTCTGCTAATCCTGTGTTTCATGCTCGTACCAAGCACATTGAGATTGATTTTTATTTTGTTCGGGAACGAGTTGCTAATAAACAACTTGAGGTCAAGTTTATCTCCAGCAAAGATCAGATTGCAGATGGTTTCACAAAGACACTCTGCTCTAAGAAGCTCGATGAGTTCAAGCGTAATCTAAATCTTTCCAAGCTTTAGATTAAGGGGGGGTGTTGGAGTTGTATTATTCTTGTTACAATTGGTATGGAGTAGTACTCCAACCGGACTTATCTGTAAAGCCACGTAGGGTTTTTTTCCCCTACCTATATTAACACGTACCGGTGCACCCAACGGGTACGCATCTTTCTCCCACAACTCGACAACCAACACCTCCGTCACGGACGATTATCACTTCTGAAGACGACGCGCGGCCGCAGCATCACTGACGAACACAAACAGAGCAGGAGCCAGTCTGAAGTTCAGACCATGAACTAGCGAACTACGCAACAGAATCAAAGTAAAAAAAAAAGGCACCTTGATTGCTCCTAAACCCTCGTATCATGTCATCATCCTTTAACCAATCCTTTGCACTGAAGCATAAAACTCACAAACATATATTACTACTCCATGTCTGCCACAAGGCCAAAACGCAATACTTGATTAGAGGATTTCAAATAGAAATACATGCAGACCAAGCCATCAAGAGCTGCTATTGCGAAATTTCTAGTGTGTTTTGTCAAGTGTTACATTGCAATAATATCATCAATCCTGGAAGAATGCATAAACCATACGAAAGTACTTCTGAGAATTTCTCCTTCTCTTGAATTCTATGTGTAATCACAAGAATTTTTCTGCACCAGTGTCTTCTGTGCTAGAAACCTGCAGTTTTTAAGAACATTTGATATATTAGAACACCAATGCATTATGTACTTAGAGAAAACTTGAAATCGAAGAACACTTGCACATACCGTCAGTAGATCAGTGAAACTTTGGATGAACCCAGAACCTCGGTATTATTATTCTGACTTTGTGTTGTTATTGTACTGCTTCTCACTTACCCAACTGAAACAGTCATCGATCAGGTTCCCCATTTCACAGAGGCTCATACTTTGACGGTTTGCACCAATTCTGCAATGACTAAAGCAGAGGTGGGATGCAATAATGTTAGACAAGTAAGAGGAAGAGAGGAAGAAAATGGCGTGCAAACAAGATGATTGGTTGTATTTTACCTTCATGAAGAGATGGTGGGAGTGAATGTAAGCGGAGAGAGTCGCGCGGGGTCCGGACGATGGCCGTCTGCTGTGATGACGCGCCGTCTTCAGGGATGATGACACGGTCAGACACAGTTGTTAAAGTTGTGAACCAAGTTAGTATGAAGCTAACTTGTGAAGACACTTCGTATGTTTTTACTTCACAAGAAATTAAAGGACATATAAAAGGCACAAACATGTACATTCCCAAAACTGTCGAAAATGTTTTGATCATTTAAAAATGTATTTTCCGCAATGGAAGCATCTTCTCCCGTGAGCCTGACCGCGCGTCCTAGCATTAGTACCTATAGTTGTTGGGCCATGTAGAGACGCAATGCTTGCAACAAAAACTTTTCCCCTATGTGATAAACCCAAGATCTAACGGGTAGAAGCCCATAAAGATTACCACTAGATGCGTTCTTGTCAAGTGTCATCTATCCTTGTTCCGCATGTTCACATAAACAACTCCGGCTCCGGCGAACTCCTTCGTATCCATACCGATGACACAATGTCTCTGACGGTATCCATATTAGTACTCGAAGGAGCAACATCGGCAGACTATTAGGTCCGGTGCGACAGCAAGGGACCGGCGGTGAAGACACTAGGGTTCCAAACGAATGGGAGTGTCTAACCAATCACTGGCGGCACATGAGAAGCAAGTGAGTAAGGCTCCGCCTTCCTTCTTCATTCCCGTGGTGCCTCGCCAAGACTAGCATCTCACTAGCGTCACTTCCCACCCGTACGTGTGTGTGTGACCACAGAGGCAGTTCGCCTAAGCTTATTGTGTGAGAGAGTGAGGGACATCTGCCACTTTGCTGAGTCGTATTCCCTCCATTCTAAAATATAAGATGTTTTAGGTTCGTAAATAAAATATATCTAGACTTTTTTTATGTCTAAATTTACTCCAAAACTGAGTGAACCTATATACTAAAAAAGTTTAGATTCATTTGCTTTACAAAAGCTAAAACATCTTATATTTTGAAACAGAGGGAGTACATCAGAGCTGAGCGGAGCTGATCATGGGAGATTGGAGCCGGACTGGAGCATGGATACGCACTATGAGGATGACACTGCCTCGACCGACGGTTCATCGATTTCGTAACCGCACGTTGAGTGGTAAGATCTCGTGGTCTAATCGCTGGAGCCGGATCTTGTGGTGGTCGTGTTGTTGCTACAGTAGGGTGAGTAGAAGTTTTTGCTTTTCCTCCGCGGCCGGGGCATGCTCCAATAAGGCCCGCATGGCATATGGTGGAGCTCTCGGCAAGGATGCCTCAGCTCAACGACTCTAGAAGGCCAGAGCGCACAAGCCATGCTAGATCTCGGTGAGCATTCTACGGGATATGATTTATAACCAACCCAAATTGAGTCTAGATCTTGTTATGGTTTTCGCTCGGTTGTAAGTTGTCTAGGCGCGTGTAACCTTGTCATTCAATACATTCTCTCATACCCATCATCCACCACCATATACGGGCTTGATACCTCCTCGAGTTTGTCCCCAAGCACACAAATAGTTGAAACCGCCACAAAAAGGAGTAGGCTTGTTACCGGAAATGATTATCGGGGTTCGAATCTGTATACTCTTTCTCTGTGTGCTACCACCTGAGAACGCCGAATTTGCAGTAGCATTCCCCTTCCGCTTCTCCCGAACGAATAGAGAGGCATCGCTTAAGAGCCCCCTCCCCGAGATCGGGCCCCTTCCCGAGATCGGGCCCCTCCCATGGCGCCCTTGCCGGAATAGCCGGCCAGTGGTGGCCGGGAGTCGGCGCTGGAGTAGCTAGGGTAGTTAGGTGTAGTTCTGGCCTTCTGTCGGGTCTGGACTCCATGCCCGTTAGTCGAAGCAAGATGCGAGATCTGGCCGCCTAGATCCTGCAACTAGGGTTCCGTCGTCGTCGGTGGCTGCTCCTGTGGTCGGAGCGGTGCGTGCAGAGAGGGAGCGTTGATTCCCCAAATAAGCTAGAGGCATCTTGCTTCCTTCTGTTCTTGGTGAGCCTGGTGCTGCTGGTTCTCCTGGCTGGTCGTGGTGGCGGGCGGGGGGGGGGGGGGGGGGGGAGATCTACGGCGACGAGGTGTACTATTGGCAGTGGCCCTCCTGGCTGGTCGTGGTGGTGAGGAGGAGGTGGTCTACTATTCGGCGGTCGCCGGTTTGGATTGGAAACGGTGTATCAGTGTTGTGGTTCCAGGTGGGGTCGATCTAGAAGACTCGAAGCAGTTTCTCACCGTCTTGGTGGCGGGGAGAAGGGGTGGCGGCGATTTCTTCCTCGATCTGATGTCATCTGGAGCAGGCGGGGTAGTTGTTGGGACGACATCGAGCTATTCGAAGTAGGGTTCTCAAGCAGCGATTGTGGGATGCATCTGGAGCATCTGGAGCGGCGTGGTTCCTGGGAGTTTTCTCTCGGCGGTGGTGTCACCATCGACTTCTTCGACCGAAGGACGGCCACTCCCACCCTCTTCGCTAGCTCCTCAAGGCTGGCTTAAGGGCGATCTCAACCTCCTTCGACGGAGGTCTCTCTGCTTCATCTTGTTTGGCTCCCGCTGCGGTGACCCAAGTGATCATGTCCCCGGCGTCTCCGCGATTGAACAAGAAGAACAGTTGCTTGCGTGTGGTGGAAGTGGAGCTAGACCCGATTGCGTTTCTGGCAATAGATCTAGGATTCTTGGTGCATATTGTAAGGACCTGATTGTAATTTTTCCTTTCTTTCTGGTCCTACTTGTAATTTGTACCGCCACCGCTGAAAGTGAAAGAATATTTTCGGTCCTTCGGGACCAATCCCCGTTTAAAAAAAAACCTAAGCACGCCGAATGTATGTCCGCCGAACGCAAATTTATTTGACTGGGAAATATCACCACACTATTGTCTTGTTTATTCCGGTGTGACTAAAAAAAGGACAGCTAGCAATTAACAACTTAGAAGAGCTACTTATATGCTAGTAGTATTATTTTTCTTGAAACGATGGACCAACATATCCAGAAAAGGAAAACAAAAGATCTACTATATGCAATGTTACGTAAAGCCAAACCAGCATCTACATCAACATAGATGCATGATTTGCTACACCGAAGGGCCACCTTAATTAGATCTACCTACCTAGCCACCTTTCTTTCCTGGGTCATGCGCGCGTCCTCTCAGTCTTTAGGCTAACCATGGCATGTTTATCTTGTGATGATAATTACTTGAAGATAAAGACTTGGTGACAGTTGATAAGCCCTCGTAGGGTCCTCGCCTATACCCACCAGGTCCTTTTTTTGGCGATTGGATGTTTGGATGGATACAACAATTGGGTGAGGAGCTGGATGGATTTGTATTTGCACTGCTATCCCGCCATTGAACAGTGACTCCATGATCAACCCTGCACATCGAGCATACATTTGTCGTCAGCACTGATAAGCCCTCGTAGAGACAGTTGATAAGCCCTCGTAGGGTCCTCGCCTATACCCACCCGGTCCTTTTTGTTTTGGTGATTAGATGTTTGGATGGATACAACAATTCGGCGGGGAGCTGGATGGATTTGTATTTGCATTGCTATCCCGCCATCCTATTAACAGTGACGCCATGATCAACCCTACACATCGAGCATACAGTTGTCGTCAGCTCCGGGTCCTGGCCGTTGCATACAGTCAAATGAGCATCGACGACCATATGCCTTGCCCATCCCAGCAGATTGGGCACTTTCTTCCATCCAAATCGTCCATGGTCAATCAAAGACACATGCATGCCTCTGCTTAATTAGCACGGTTATAACTCATCGAGCCGTACAATTTACCATCCAAAATATCTGACGGTCTAAACGACCACAAGTCGGCATCGATCACCCATGAACCAAAACCCCATCCACATTCACCCTCCACTCCACTACACCATCATCTTTCCAAAAACAATTGCAGCCATTCTGGGGTCGCCATCCCCAATGGCCAATGTGGAATCCAACTCGTCGCCGAAGAGGCAGGCACATCACCATCGACACTGATCGCCACCACGCGTGTTTTTCCGTAGATTCCATTTGGCCCTTGTAGTGTAGCTAGCTAGCTAACTAGTGGTGGCGCCTCCCTTTCATGCTTGGTGCATGCACAGATATTATCCCCCAAATATGGTAAATAAACATGTATGCATGTATGCATCGATCCATCCATCGACATATGCGTTGTACATTATCCAAGATTCCGCCACTTGTGCGTTTGCTATCTCCTTTCTGATGTGGGAGCGGCCAATGGTGGCGCTAGATCGCATGGCTTCGCCATCATACTATCATAGGCCAAATCTAGTGCGCCTTTACTACTGGCAAATATCGATCCCCGGCGGCCGTTAATGATTGGTGCGTGTGTTGTTGCTGTATTGCTAGCCGCACTAGTACTCGTTTTCGTCCGGTATTGGCGCGCGGTTCCGATTGTTAGGAAGAGCCGGAGAGGATCATCATTGGTCTCCAGGAGGCACACCCATGAACCATGATTGTGCTCGATTAATTTGCCTGTCAGAGTCAGATTCAGTCAGGGCGACGCGAGGAATCTGACGGGTTTTGGAGCCCGATCGAGGGTACGAGGTTTCTCTGGGCGCCGCTAGCTAGTCCTCCACCACGTGCCTGACTATTATTTTTCGTCGTCCTGCGATCGATGTTGGTAGGTGGGCAGATCCAGGGAGTCCCATCCAAATGATTTGTCTGCAGTCCAAAGTTATTAAGTGGTCGATCGACCTTAGCTAATTCTTAAAAGAAAAAATGGTCGATCGATCTTAACTAACGACGCACTGCGACCTATTTTACTGTGTTGTCGTCTGTCGACACCTGTTTTGTTTGCAGGTGCAGGTAGACACTGACCGCTTCTTCAGCTATACTGTGTGCTAGGTAGCTACCTCGCGCGACCTTACACAGACGGACGAGCAACGACAAAAAGATCAACGGTAAAGCAGACATTTTCCGGCGGCGATGACGGTCAACATTTGCAGCTGCGTACGTCCGGTGGCGAAGCGCGCGCCCACAGTAGACGACGGACGGAACAGTTGAGAGAGGCAGCAGGCGCACAGGGACGAGCGAGGATTGCCTGGATCGTCAGGGATCGGGACAGATCGTGGAGATTGGAGAAGGAGACAAACCACAACGTACGAGGCCGTAGTAGCACCGCCGTCACGTGAAGCCAAGCGTTGGCTGCATGCGCGCGTAACTTAACTCTGAAGAAAGGAAATACCACCACAGGCTTCGGCTTTGGTGGCTGGCTAGCTTTTCTAGCGCACACGCATGGAGCTGAGTCTTGCATTGCCCGTGCGTAGGCAGTGCACGCCGTGCACGGAATGTTGGACTACACACACATGTAATGTACGGACACGGAAGGAGTTGTTAGTTGCTCAGAGAACTTATTTATATTCCTTCCTTGTGCATACACAAGGCGATTTACATACGTACATGCTTAATCCATCGGTATACATCCCCATAAAAAAGAAGGTAGAGGGGAGAACATAGAGACATATGGCGCAGCAATGCTCCACAGGTTCTTCCATCGCCCCCGTACGTCCCTTCTAGTTCTCCTCATCCACCTACGCAGCCTTCGGCCTTGTACTTGGATCGGACGAGCAGCCAGGGAATTATATAGCTAAACTAAAATTACACGTGAATCAACACGGAGACCGGCCGAGACTGCTAATAATCTGCATCCCCGGAAGATTCCTCTCCTGTAATAAGTAAGTAGTACTTAGCAGCGGATGCATGCTTGCTCAGATCACGCGGAGGCGGCGTCGGCGCCGGCGGCCCGTCGCCTTAGCCTTAGTCTGGCCTTGGCGAGCTGCTTCCACTCGACGAGCCTGAGGAGGAACTCCATCACCTCGGCGGGCTCCTGGAGCGAGAACGAGGCGCTGGTCTCCTTGGGGTGCTTGGACACCAGGATCCCGACGCCCTGCCCCGTCCTCTGCCGCAGCATCCGGAAGGCGTCCTCGTCGGTGCGGTCGTCGCCGATATAGACGGGGAGGACGTTGCTGCAGTCCGCGAAGCCCAGCGACTCCAGCAGGAACTCCAGGGCCTTGCCCTTGTCCCACTTGATGCTCGGCCGCACCTCGAACACCATCCGCCCCTGCGACACCCGCAGCTTCGGGTACTCCCGCACCACGCACTTCACCGTCTCCGCCAGCGACGCCCAGCTCTGCGTAAACACAATGCCATCGTTGTCATCATCAGCTAGCATACTTATCGTGATTAGGCCTAACTAACCAACCTCCCCGCCACTAGCTAGCGGACAAAAGGGACGATCGTCTAATTAGGCACTAACACCAGTGGGGGAGAAAAGCCATAAACGGGAAGGAAAGCGGCAGCCATTAATTTAGCTTCGTCGCCTGCGTACGTACCTTCTCGTCGACGCATCTGAAGTGGACGGACACGCAGAACTTGTTGTTCTCCACCTTGGCGCCGGCGACGTGCCTCGTCTCCTCCACCAGCCGCTGAGTCACCTGGAGAAAACAAATTGGCCATTAGTTAGTTTGTTAGGATTTAATTAATCAAGAACGATTGCTATATTCGATGCGAACAAGCGAGCGGTTAGTAAAGCGTGGATGCGTCGTGAGGGTGAAGGCGCGCGCGTACCTGCTCGATCATGGGCAGGAACTCGCTTGCTGGCTGGAACAGGACTCCTTTGGCCTGCGCGAGAGACAAAAGGTATATGGCTTTAGTGGGGATGTGTGTGGTGAGATCAGAATATTCGTGCGAATAAATATGGGGAGATAGATAGATTGGGCGACCATGCTTGATCGGTGATGGGCGAGAGGAGGATTTGTTCACCTTGGACTTGGCGTGCCCGGAGGAGGATTTGGCTGGGCCCTTGATGTCCATGCCGTGGCTGCCGGCGTAGTACAGCTCCGCCAGCTTCACGAACTCGAACACCTGCACAATCCAAGGCGTCCATCAGTTAGCTTAATTTCCTTGGTGGCTAGTGCTCTGTATGTAGGTGATGGCCTGCAATGGGAGTTAATTTTCTGACGGCTGCATGTATGTACCTTGTCGCGGCACCGGCCGCTGACGATCGCCGTCGGGAACTGCTTGGCGACGCTGCGCACGGCCATCCGCATCTGCAAGTTCATCATCAGACAACTACTAGTAAGCAACGTGTGCGCATGCGTGTGATCAGAGGAGGTGCACGGCGAGTTAAGAAGCAGAGTGGACAGGGGACACAGAGTTAATTAATTGGCTGGCAGGCTCACCGTCTCGCTCATGAAGGCGGCATCGGGGTCATTGACGATGGGCGAAAGCGTGCCGTCGTAGTCCAGGAACATGACGATCTGCTTCCCCTTGGACGCCGCCACGATCTCCTCGAACTTGCCCAGCGCCGACGGGTGCTTCGCCTGCACGCGCACGCAAATCACTCGTGTCAGCAAGCAACACATGTACTCCGCGTAAAGCGAAGGAGAGAGTAAAAGAATCCATCAAAGCAGGCAGCATGTGCGGAGGGATAGAACGGACCATCCAGGCGGCGTGCTCCTCGTCGACGCCGGCGGCGAGGGCGGCGGCGGCCCTGGCGTGCGTGGGCGACGACGCACGCATGGATTCGACCAGGCCGTTGAGCAGCCCCGCACCGAGCTCCGCCTGCGCCGCGCGGAGGCACTTCCGGCGCACGGTCATCCCGGGCCCGGCTCGCGGCGGCGGGTACGGGAACAGCGACCCCGGGCAGGGGCAGGCCGTTGTCGCTGCTGCTGCTGCCGCCGCCATGCCAACCTCCGGCACCACCACGCTAGTCTGTGCCATCAGCCTCCACTATCTTACCAAAGAGCCCAAGGAGAAATGGAAGCTTCGGTCGAGAAAAGTAAGAAGATCGAGTTCGAATCGAGGGGGATTCGACGGCAGGAGAAGGGGGAGAAGAGAGTGAAGAATGATTGGTGTTTGTTAGAGTGGAGGCGGGAGGAGGTTATTTATAGCCGGAGGGAAGACGCGAATCAGGCGCGGGGGAGGGTGCGGTCTGGGCGGCCCCGCCGATGTCTTGAGCGCGTCCCGCCGTCGCGCAGCCCGACTCGGCGCCAGGTGGTGGCATGGCACGCGAGCACGTGCCGGGCCCGCCTGTGGATCCCACAGGTGGACGTGTGGGGCTTCAGTGCGTGACACCTTAGCCTACCTTGTCGACGGCGAAGGCCCTTTTCCCTGTCAGGCTGTTTCTTGCTCAGATCCAGCTTTCCGGTTACAGTAAAAACTTGTGCGCATTTTTTGACATAAAAAACTCGTGCGCATTTTTTTTCAAGTGACCGACCACGGGGATCGAATTCCATTACTCATCAGAATATAACGGATTACGGGCAACTCCAAGATAAAGCATCCAGGTGCAGAAAACAGAAAAGAAAAGAATGTCCACTACAATAGAAACAAAAAACGCCGTCCAAAGCTAGCGAGGGAGTTACGGACAGGATAATAATAGAGTAACATCAACAGAAATCTGACAAAAAACCAGCACCAAGGGCTAGTGTTTGACATATAGATATTACAGCAGCTAGCACACCACAAGGATCAACGAAGAGAAGAACCGACGAAGAAGAGCAAGGCCTAAACACATCAAGCTTCATCCATAGCTAGCATCACCATTCCCTTGTTCATTGTTCCCAGATCATCACAGATAAGACGAGTAGGCATCGAAGCATCATTCCTTCCGGTGTTTGAACGAAGACCCACGTTGCATTAAGCAAAACATTTTCCCCCAGCACCGTGGGCGGGCACAGACTATTTGCAATAGGTATTTAAAGTCAAAAAATATCCAATGCAAAACCTGAAAGCTAAAATAATTGTCCAATATGAAAGTACATACAGAGATCGACAAACTGTTCAATATAAGTAGAAAGATTCATGAATTTTTTTATAACAGACATCGTCTCAAAATAGTACAGAAATTACATGAAAAATTGTTCAATACTAGGCAGAAGGTTCAAGAATTTTCCATTACAACCCGATATCATCAGAAAATACTAGAAAAATTAACAATAGATAAACTGATAGAACAATTTTGTGGTTCTCCAAAGCTTGGAAACGTGATATGATTGCATCATCCTCTATTTGCAAAAAGAATTCCTTCTCAAGATATGTAACCAACCAATCATTCAAGTATTGGCTTCCCATCTTGTTCCTTGATTATTTTTTACATGGTTCATTAAAGAAAAAAACTCTTTCAACGGTTGGGGTTGCAACAGGAAAAACAAGAACCAATTTAACAAGCTTGAAAACAAGATTATAGGTCAGGTTTTTGTTTGTCTTAACAAGCTTAATAGAAAGATCCGCAATATATTTCAGTTTCCTAAACCTTTATCTCTAAGACAAATCTGGATTGACACGGGATCATTGAAACATAGGAGGCGAAATAGATGCCACTATTCATTATTTCAAAAATGCGTTAGTGGGACATAGGACTAGCGAGGCATCGGAAAATATAATTTGCCTAAATCATGTTTCACGAGTGTTTCTTCCTTTTTGTTTTTTCTATCCACAAAAAGGTAGAGAGCTACCCCTAAAATTTCACACGATGATGTTATATTATAACTGGTTGATACACACACGCTTTCCCTTTCCTCCTATCTTCTGCTACAGTTGAGAGAAGCGAAAAGGGAGGAGCCCCGTTTCCCTCACTTTGCCGCCGGCCAGACCGCTGGTCCCTCCCTCTCCGTCGGCCACTCCGGCGGCGGGAGAGTGGGGGAGGAGGGGACCACGGACTGTGTCCCCAGCATGTGAATAGTAGGGTAGCTGAGTCTACTGGCGGCGTTGTGGTGGCGGAGGCGACGCCAGCGAGAATAAGGGTGCCACAGTTCAATCCCCATCACGATGGTGCTCTCCGGGGCAGTGTCGGAGGGCTGGTGCCCTTATCTGCTCGTGGATTCGATGGATCTGCGAGCCTAGGGTTCCTGGATGCGGCTGGTGAGGCGAGGTCGGTAGCTGCATCCGTGGATTTTGTCCTCCAACTCCTGCCTCGTCGCACCAGCGTCCTCTCGGTCGCTGGTGTGGAGTTTGTGGCAAGCTTCTTTGGAGAGCTCGGCAGGAGGGTGTTCCAGGAGGTGGGTAACGGTTTGAAGGTGGCGGATTTGGCGTGTCCTGCCGACGGCATTGGCATGGAGAGGCAGATTCAGGAGTTGACGAGCGTGGGGAGGATCCCCGGTCGACGTGCCCCAGTGATAATGGCTCCTCCATTGGTGGGCCTCTTCTTTGGCTCTGAAAGCCATTGCGGCGATGGCGCAGTGTAACACCCCTGGTCACTCCGGACCAACGGCAGTCACTTCTGGCAGCTCAATAGGATCTCTAGACTAACCCTACAGACCAACACTAGTCTTTTCTGTGCACTTTGTCCTCACTCGTGCGCACCCGGTACCCACTTCCCGGTCGGTCACCCATCCTAGAATTTCTCTAGGCCAAGCACGCTTAACCTCAGAGTTCTTTTCAGATGAGCTTCCGGAAAAGAAGTTGCAACTTGTTGGTATGGGTTTTCTATCAATCTTATTGAGCCATGCGCCAGGGTCTCACACGCAGACTTTTCTCTATCGAACATGGTCGATGGTGTTGGCAGATTCCCTGTGGCCCTTCTATTCTTTTTTGGGGTTGGGGGGGAGGGTTGGGGGGAGAGGGTTCTACTTTCTCCTAGGCATTGTTCATGGTCCGTTTTCTATGGATGATTTTCGTGTGCGTTGGTGTTCGTGATCTTCATCCTGTTGAATGAAATACACGGTTATCTCTAAAAAAAACTGGTTGGGTACTCAGCTTCAATGAACTGATGATATCAAGTCTCAGCGTGACCTGCCCCCTTCATCCACCATCTATTCTTAATCGGACAAACAACATGAGTGGAGGAAAAATCCAAAGCACCTAGCTGATTCAGAACTTCAATATTTATTATTCTCAAATCATATGCTCAAATCGGCTGAAAAATTACCAGAATGGATAATATGATGTCTATGATTTACTGTAATTTTTTCAAAAATTTCTAAGAAGTTTGAATTTCAAGTTCAAATTTCGGACAGAAATTTAAAATGTCGCTTACCAAACTGTATGTCCAAATAGACTAAAACTTTAACAGAATATATAATAAAATATATATGACTTACTGGAATTTTTAATGTTTTTTTGCGATTTTTTTGCCATTTCTAGCTTTTGGGGCATTTTAGTGTGGATTTCAGCATCATTTTCAGTTAGTTTTTGCTTAAATTGTAAGGAACAATTGGCATCATGCAAGTATAGCAAGGGGAATCCATATACATATTAGAAAGTATTCACAAGTCACAAGAAAAACCAAGAAAAACATACAAGAGGTCACAGCATCGAAAGCATCGCAAGTCGATTAAATATCATTGAGGTTTTTTAGCAACAAGTGCTACTGAACAAAAGATTATATTTAGAACCCAAAAATACATTTAGGCCTTACCACTTATACACTTAGGCCCCCAAATACTATAGTTAGGCCCCAAAATATATCCAAAACACTACACTTAACTTCCGAAGTACCATGCATGACCAACATCTAGATACTAGAACCAGTTTCCATTATAGAAACTATCACCATCACAAGCAGCAGGAGTTGTGAGGAGTTGGGTAAAACTTGCAATGCCATTATACTTTTCAATCTCCACATTGGCTTCTTTCTTTTGGCCATCATACTCTGCTTCAATTTGATATTTCACATCTTCATTTTCTTCGTTTACTGCTAATGAAAGTTTAACAAGTTAGTTTATCAATGAAAGTTTTCTTATGTGTAGTTTAGAACATATGTTTGATCCATTTTTGGTTGAAACAACTGGTTTAGTTGCCTTGTGCTTACCCTTGTGCAACTTGTTAAGCCAAGTTTTTTTCATCTTCAAGTTTTTGGATTGAACTTCTTTTTTCTTTGGCCCCGCAACTCTAAGCAAGTCATCATTTTGCTGCACATTTGGGTTGGTATTTCCCTAGTCATTACTTGGCTCATTCATATCACTAGTAGTTCCATTGAGTTTTTCTTCCAATTATATGCCGACATAATCAAGTGCATTTTCCAATAACAAACAACATTCTCTAGAATAGGCTACTTTATACGCCATACTATGGAATTTATGAGATAGTTCCTTGTACCGAAGCATAGCTTCCAGTTTCGGATTTTCTACCACATTTCTTTCTTGCTTGTAGAATATGCTTCTTTTACGTGCTTCTCTAGTCCATATCTTGAAGACATAATGAGTTGGCAATGTTTTTATGTTCATCAAATCAAGAACTTTCAGTCCATGTCCACACAATATTCCCGTCCTTTCAAACATTCCACAAGACCATGCTACGGTTTGATTCAAAGAATCACCTATCACTATGCGCTCATCCTCAAATGTTAAGTCGCCATGCAAAATACCAATAGAAACAACATATTTTGTTTTTCATACAATTCCTTAGTACATGCAGCCATGGATCTTCCATACTCACCCTAGAAAGCTTCAAATATGATAGGAGTGTATACTTGGATTTCTTGTACCAACATAGGGGTGCTCATCTTGATTCTTGGTATATTTTTTATTGCTTCAAATTCAGATTCTAGCTCCTTGTTTCTTTTTTATTAACTTTCCTTTCAAAATTCTTCAAATATCTCACAATATGAAAATCAGATTTCAAATGGTTCTTTAATAAATTGTTAAAGATCTCACTTAATTGCGTACTTCTTACTCCCAAACTAAAGACATCTCTCATAAAATATTTAGCCCATTTTTCTTAACCTTGTAGATGCTATCTAACCAAGTTTCATTATGCACTTTACACCTCATATTAGCAAATTCTTCTTCAAATGCTGCCTTGTCTTCATAGCCATACATACAAGCACTAAAATCATTGAGAATGTGAGGTACTTTCTCTTCGCCTGCAATTGGAGATAGATGTTTAACAACATTCATCATTATGTGAAAGGTACAAAGTCCATGGTATGATTCCGTGAACACAACATCAATAGCTTTTCCCATTATGGCATCTTGACCAGTATAAATAGTTCTAGACCGCCTTCCATTATGTGTAGCTAGAAAAGTTTAACTTCCATTTAAACAATGCAAATGTTTCATCTAATAGAAGTGTTGCACCAAATATTATAGTCTCTCTAAACTGATTGAGCCCAAGAAAGACACCAAATGGCCTATATTTCTTGTCTGTGCCAAATGTCGTGTCAAATGTGATAACATCACCAAAGTGTACTAGTCTAGCATCATTTTAGCATCAGCCCAATAAATGTTTGCTATATGCTCCTCACAATCTAGCTACTGGTCATATTGAAATGAGAGGTTTTCTGCAATTCTTTCATGGAAAGTTTTTAGCATACTGACCGTCTGACCAAAAGCCAACTCTCGTTGCCTCTTGATTTGCAAACGATTTCTATGGTCGCGGCAAGTGCAGCTGATATTAAATTATCTACCAACTTGACGTGTAGCAAGCTCATATGCAACTTTAGGCATAATTCCAGGATTCAATTTCATAAGCTTGGAACTCTGTAATCTTCCTTTGCGATACCATGATGTGTCAGGTTTGTGGAAAGTAAAGGAGGTGATTGTGTTCAAAAACTACCTGATGGACTTCAAAATTTCCAGACACACGATTCAGCATCAGACTCGTAAAAGCTTCACACCCGGTTCTTGTTTCATGTCTAAAAAGTTTTTGAGTAGATTCTTCTTGTCTTTTTTCCAAACACCTTCTTTGGCACATACATATCTGCACGAGGTTGAGTTACCATCCATTGGGCTTGTGTTGGCATACCTCTTGCTCACCAAAGCCTACATGACCTCCGTACGGCCAAAAGAGCCAAGCTTCTTCTCTACTTTTGAATATCATTCCAACTTGAGAAACCCCCTTATCCAATTATGCCATTATGCACCACCAGATTTTCCTGCCATTGTGGTCAGCATATAATTAGTTGACCAAATTTGCACAACATATTGTAAATAGAAATTTGAAAAACTATATAGCACTAACTAATATTTCAATTTGAGACTAATCTGGTAAAGCTATATAATTCTTTTAGGTTCAGCTTTGCACACTCAACACCTTAGTTTCAGAGTTCAATACACATGTTAGTTTCAGAGTTCAGCACACAATAGCTTCAGAGTTTAGACAACATGGGGACATTAAACATACCTCCGGCGACCGGCTTCTCTGACTGGGCGAGCGCCGTCGCTGTCCTGAAGCACGGGGCCGAAGACATTGGTGGCGGGCGACAGCGTTGACGAGGAAAGCAATTTGAAGGAGGCTGAGGTGGCGCTCGAGCTTGCCTCTCTCTCAACGGAGGCACTCCCCGGCGAACCTTCGCCTCCTCACAGCGGGGCGGGAGAAGTCAATACTCTCTCCGCAAAAATGCCTCCCTCCCGTGGTCTCAGGTTCTGACAATGAGACATGGCTATGCGTTTTGTGATTTTTGCCTTCACTCTTCATTGTCCGTGCGATGGGGATCATATGGTGCATATGTACACCAAGTTACAACGAGACTTTAAACCTCCAAGTCACTGAAGCTCACTCCACTGGTTGGTATGGTATAGATCCAACCACCCTATTTCTTATTACAAAATTGAAGTATGATGCCTTCTTTATCCTAAAAAAGGTGGAAACCCTTCGGGATTGCACACACAATTAATCATGTTTGGTTGCAATTTCTCTGTATGGTACATTGTATACCTTACAAATTTACAAATGTAAAGAAAGTAATATATATGGAGGTTAGAAGTATTTGTAGCTCATGCTTATGATGTCTTGTTTAAATTTCATGTCCATATTACTGATCTTTTAATATCAATTGTGTTTTCTAAATGTCTCATAAGAAGCATTTTCTTATCAGGCTTTGGCTATCGAAACAATTTTCTCTACAAAATTTTGGAGTGCCAGTTACTGATTTTTGCATGTCCCATGTTTATAACTAGGAAAGAATTAGAACCAGGTGACTTCACTCTCAAGTTTACAGAACTAGGATGGGAGGTAACATAGATGAAAATCAAGGTGACTTCACATACCAAATTGAAGCAATGGAGAACATTTTTTCAAGAACACACAAGATTTGTGTCTTCCTCATTAAGATAGAAAGGTTTGATACAAAGCCATCGAAAGGCTAATGTTCCACACACGCCCCCTCAAGCCACACTCCAAGCTATAGCTAACAGCACACTCCCACCATGCTACACGAAGACGACTGGCCTTTCCCAACCTGCAGCCGAGAAGGAGGCGAGACATAGAGGCTCAAAACCGCGTCACCACCTAGCCTGGACACCTCACTACCACGAGACTACCACCAAGATGGAGCGGATCAATATGCTGCCCACTCTCAAGCGCCTGGAAGAAGTCGGCAAGTGGCCAGTAGAATCCGTCTAGAATGGAGGAAGGCGCCAACTAGGAATATCCACCAAGGTGTACCTTGCGCCGTTCAAACCGATGCTCTGAGTAGAGCGCGCCATCGGTCCAGCCAGCCCTAGGAACTCCACGAGCAACCCAAGCGACGCCCCAAGAAGGGAACGGAACCATGGTGCCGCCGCCAGATCCGGTGCACCGGATCGAGGGTTTCCCCCGGTGCTCGTGACAAGAAGCGCAAATGCGGACATAACGATGCCTCCAAGGAGGAGATGGCGCCCGAGGGCGTCATCATCGTCAGCAAATGTAGGGCTTTCGCCCCGGCCCAATTGCCAACCCAACCCCCATTGGAGGGAGGAACCAAGAAGGCCACAACAAACCACTTTGAGAGGCCAGCCACATGTCGTCAGCAGCGAACGAAGAGATGCTGAGCCACCGAACCAGGACGTCGTTGCCGCCATACTAGTTGCCGGCTCCGCAGCTGCCCTGCTGGAAGCTCAGCTGCCACCCTGCTCACAGCTCCGCTGTAGTGCCGAGCAGATGTCGCTCGACCGCATCTCCACCCCGAGCCAGAACACGCCCAGCTGCGTGATACGTTGGAAACGTATCTATAATTTTTGATGCTCCGTGCTTATTTAATATCTACTTTGCTTTACTTGTCCACACTTTGAGGTGCTTTTTACATGTTTTTTGGTACTAACCTACTAACAAGTTGCAACACTGTCAGATGCCTGTTTTTAGTTTCAGAAAAGTTAGTAAAGAAATATTCTCGAAATTGGACGGGACAAATGACAAAGTCAATTAATTTCCGTGGGGAACAAGAAGTCTAGAAGGGAGCCGGAGGGGCCAGCCAGGGGGGCAGACCCACCCCAAGCACGGGTGGGCCCAACCCCGCGCCTGGCTAGGGTTTGCCACCCTTGGCCGCCTCCTCGGTCTCCCACTTCACCTATAAGAATCCCCCGATGCATAAACCCTGAGTACCCGATCAAATATCCATGAAACCGTCTATAGCCGTCGCCACCATCGTCCCTAGATCGGAGGGATCAGAAGTTCTTCCTGGCACCCTGCCAGAGGGAAGATCATCCCGAAGGCCTTCTCTCCGGTATGATGTGTGAGTAGTTCCACCTTGGACTATGGGTCCATGTAGTAGCTAGATGGTTGTATCTCCTCCTTTGTGCTTTCATGTATAGATCTTGTGAGCTCCATTCATGATCAAGATCTAATCTATTTATAATCATGCATGTTGTGTTTGCGGGGATCCGATGGATATTGAGATTATTATGTTGGTTTGATTAATGGTTTTGTATTTATGATTCTATCATGTCTGTGTTGTTTGTGATCTTGCATGCTCTTCGTTGTTAGTAGATATCTTGGCCAAGTAGTTGCTAGTGACTCCAAGAGGGGGTATTTATGCTCGATAGTGGGTTCATGCCTCTAGTTTCCAAGGGAAGTGACATAAATCTCTTCGGTTGTAGATGTGATGTTGCCACTAGGGAGAAAACAACGGTCTCTTGTTCATGGAACATGTGTACTGTTTACCTTACACACTTCGCTTAAAGCAGTTGTCTGTTGCTTGCAACTTAATACTGGAGGGGGTTCGGATGATAACCTGAAGGTGGACTTCTAGTCATAGATGAAGTTGGATGCGGTCTATGTATCTTGTTGTATTGTCCAATCGAATCTCATAGGATCTTTCTGACTAGTAATTGCATTGTTATGCCTTGCTCAGTTCTTGTCAATTGCCCTGCTGTAATTTATTTACCCTTCATGCCATGTTGTTTATCTAAGGAGAACACCTCTAGTGAACTATGGACCCCGGTCCAATCTTTACCATTGATACATCTTCCACTGTTACTTGTTTACTTGCTGCAAACCATTGCCTTCCACACCATACGTTTAATCCTTTGTTACAGCAAACCGGTGAGTATAATGATAATGTTACCATATCCTCTTTACTTTGTTTTTAGTTTGCTTTGTTTCTTTTGCTTGGTTTTGTTTGCCTCTTTTCAAAAAAAACCAAAAAATAGTCTAGTTTGGTTTGCTTTCTTTATTCAAAAACACAAAAAAATTAGTTCCTACTCTAGTTGGTGGTCTGTTATTGCCTTGATTGGTCATGCTTTCTATCAATGGATGGTTTCTTTGAAACTAGTTCTTATTGGTAAGATGGGTTCACGAAAGAACAAAAGTATTATTATAAAGAACACCGCTTATCACAAAAAGGGAAACACTTATGGGAACAAATTGATAAGTTGAATACTATTGCTAAGACGTGTGCTCTACTTATAATGTTACTTATTGCTTTGATAAAGCTTATTGCTGTAGGAGGTATAAACACCTACCCTTTCAATGTGAGTATAATGATAATGTTACCATATCCTCTTATGTTAAAGGAAATTATGACTTTTATGATGTGGAACAAATTGAAGAATTTATTTCCTTCAAGGGTGCATTTGAACTTGCCAGTTTGCTTGAAAACACTGATGATTCACCTTATAAATCTGAGGTTTATGAGATACTTAAATTTTTATTTTATAATTACAAGGAAGCAAATGGCTATATTATTGAATATTTTAATAGGTGCTTTCCACAAATGGAAGAGACTAATGCCTTGCAGGAGCCTATGGAAGAAGAAATTGCTGAAACTGAAAGCTCATTAAATGAAAAAGAGGAGGAGAGTGATGAACAAAAGGAGGAAGAATGGATCTACCCATTCCTACCTTCTAATTAGAGTAGCTCTTCATCCCTTACATTATTTGATTGTCCTCCATGCTTACCAAAGGAGGATGAATGTTATGTTCTTGTGGATCCTTTTGAAATATGTACTTTGGATAAAACCTGTGAAGGTTTTAATCCCACTATTTTTAATCTTGATAGAAATTATGTGTTTATAGCTCATGAAAATCCTGCTTTATGTGATAGCTATATTGTTGAGTTTATTCATGATGCTACTGAAAATTATTATGAGAGAGGAAAGTATGGTTGTAGAAGTTTTCATGGTACTAAAACACCTCTCTTTGTGTTGAAAGTTTTGAAGTTACTCTTGTTTTATCTTCCTATGCATGTCACTTTGTTCTTTGTGAACTTATTTGTGTACAAGATTCCTATGCATAGGAAGTGGGTTAGACTTAAAGGTGTTTTGAATTTGCTTTTTGATGCTCTCTCTTACTTCAACTCATAATTCTTATGTGAGCATCTTCTCAAGCTATCATGCCTAACTTAAAGGCGTTAAAGAAAAGTAGTTGTTGAGAGATAACCCAAGAGTTTCCTTGAGTCTTGGAAGTTATTACTTCTGTAATGACCTCTTCTTATCCTTTTTGTTTGCTTTTTGTGCCAAGAATGACCTCTAATGAGAGGGAAGTAAGATTTGGGGAGTTGTTGTCCCGAAACAGATTTCTGTCCTCCACCAAAACAATTCGTGAGGAGTCTATGTAACTCGGATTGAGCTCAAAATTTACGAATAAATCCCCCCGTATGTTAGATAACTTTCGTTAGTTAAACACTTTTTTATTTGAGCAACATAAGATGTTCGAAAAAATTCGTTTCTACCTGTTGGTCTGTTTTGACAGATTTCTGTCATTATTTGCATTTGCTTCTTATTGATTCCTTTTTGAGTTCTCTTCAGGTAAATTGAGATTTTTGAAGGAGTTACTACAGTAGCTTGTGTTTTTAATGAAAAGACTTGCTGTTCCAAAGCTTTGCCAATGGTCTAATATCTTTTGAATTAGATAATGTTGCTAATGAAGATTGTGTGAAGTTTTGTATGAAGGAAAAATTTCAGGTGTAGAGAGAGAATGATGCAATGAGATGAAGAATGGACAAAAGCTCAAGCTTGGGGATGCCACTATGGTGTCACCCCAAGAAATATCCAAGAGGTACAAGCGTCAAAGCTTGGGAATGCCCAAGGCATCCCCTTCTTCATCAATAAAAAGCTCAGGTCTGTCTAGATACTTCGTTTTTATTGTTTCATGCACAGTTGTGTTATTCTTGGAGCGTCTTAGTTTTCGTTTGCTTTGCTTAGTTTGTTTAGTTTGCTTGAGTAGTTTGGACCCCCGTTCTCGCTGTGTTGTTTTGCAAATAAGTTTGCTTGGTGTTGGAAAGGAGTAGTAAGTTCTTGCTTGAAGTGCAAGAGGAGCTTGCATTGACTGTGACTTAGACTTTAGCATGACATGCTAGGTGTTGTTTTAGCCTTATGCTTAGTGATTATTGTTGTAGCTTGTATTGTTCCAAACAATTGGGATAGCTTAGTGTTCCTTGAAGAAATTATGCGTTGTTTTAGCATGCAAAAGCATAGTATTGTGGTATTCTCTTTTGATGCTTTGCTTGGGTTGACTTGGCACATGCTCACACCATGTTATGACTCTCACAAGTCACCATTAGCCTCTATGATCATTTAGTCCTTGACTTGTAGTACTACTCTTTGCTTTGATTAGTATGCTTTGTTGCACTTCATGATTATGGCCATTATTGCTCTCTTAGTTGGTTGCTCCCAGTCTTTTGCTAGCCTCCACTTGTATGAGTAAGCTCTACTCATGCTTCCAACTCCCAAGAAACCAAGTTATTTCAAAGTGTCCACTATAAACTCCTATGCATGGTGTGTTACACCATTCTAAGTATATTCTTGTTTTCAACTATCTTCCAATTAAAAACTATTTTGTAATGTGAAACTTAGTGATTAAAGCCCTCACTAACTTGATGGCACACTTTATTCTTTGCCCCTAATAAACTTGAACCATTGTGACAACTTTGTTGTATATGCTTGCACTTATAAGTCGGAATTAGCAGAACCGTGTTGTCACGAGGAACGTTTTCAACATTGCACTTGTACCTTGATTGTACTCAGTTGATATCATGTTCTTTTGTCTATGAATGTCATCGGTGTGAAATAAAGAGGAAACTTGTAAGTCCATGGAGTTTGTATCCTGTATTAGAGAAACGCCTGGGCCGCTAGCCTAAGCCATGCCTAATCATGGTGGAAACTTGCAGCATCACCATAGTGACATCTATGAAGCATTCTTCTTATAAAAAAATAGACACATTGAGAAAAGAGGAAAGCGAGAAAAAAACACCATATTCCCATGGTACATAAGAAAATTGATGAGATGCTCATTGTCTGCTTGCCTTGTCATTTTGGTTATGGGAAAGCTCCTGTACCATGTGCAAGGGGTACCCCGTTGGCGGTTCTCAATGATATGCAAATACTTATAGTGACAAGAACTTACCTGGACCCAAAGTTGAGTATGCATGAGGTGTGGCCCTCTTATTCAAGGGACTTTAGATTGCCAACTTATACTTCGTCAAGCATATACTCCAGCTTTGCCACTTTAACTTTAACCACTTCAAGATGCTTATGATAGGGGCAATGAGGGCTGAAAGCTAACAAGTACCATAATTTTTGGAAGCTCTTTTTGAAACTTGTAATCCCTGCTTCCTTTAAAAAAAGGCTTTCTTCCACCACTATTGAGTCTCCACCTTCTACCTTTAGGCACCATTAAGAGAGCATAGTTGTCATTCTATGTGCAGTGTTCCAAAGCTTATTAATTGATGCATATTGTGATATTACTTGTTGTTGTGTTATTTGTTTCTAGTCACCCTTGTGAACTTTGCAGGTGTCCTATGCATCTATATTGCTACTCTATGAGGGACAAGCTGATTGCCACTATGCCATGTTTTCTGCATGTGAAATAAACAAATGTTTTTCAATGCATATTATTCATGATCTTTATTTATAGCCTTTCATGTTGCATGCATAGTTACTATGTCCAATTGTTATAACTCCATATTTCATGCACATGTTTAGAGTTCTTTGATCCCAGCTTTCAATGCTTGCAAATGGTTGGATCTTTATTGTGAGGGTGCATGTCACCTCAAAAGTTATTCTTTTATCACTTACCTACTCGAGGACGGGCAGGAGTTAAGCTTGGGGATGCTGATATGTTGGAAACGTATCTATAATTTTTGATGCTCCATGCTTCTTTCCGGTATACTTTGCTTTACTTGTCCACACTTTGAGGTGCTTTTTACATGTTTTCTGGTACTAAAAGTTGCAACAATGCCAGATGCATGTTTTCTGCTGTTTTTGGTTTCAGAAAAGTTAGTAAAGAAATATTCTCGGAATTAGACGGGACAAACGACAAAGTCAATTACTTTCCATGGGGAACAAGAAGTCCAGAAGGGAGCCGGAGGGGCCTGCCAGGGGGGCCAGACCCACCCTAGGCGGGGGTGGGCCCAACCCCGCGCCTGGCTAGGGTTTGTCACCCCTGGCCGCCTCCTAGGTCTCCCCCTTCGCCTATAAGAAGCCCCCGATGCAGAAACCCTGAGTACCCGATCAAATATCCACGACGCCACCATCGTCCCTAGATCGGGGGGATCTGAAGTTCTTCTCGGCACCCTACCGAAGGGGAGATCATCCCTGAGGCCTTCTCTCCGGTATGATGCGTAAGTAGTTTCACCTTGGACTATGGGTCTATGTAGTAGCTAGATGGTTGTATCTCCTCCTTTGTGCTTTCATGTATAGATCTTGTAAGCTCCGTTCATGATCAAGACCTAATCTATTTGTAATCATGCATGTTGTGTTTGCGGGGATCCGATGGATATTGAGATTATTATGTTGGTTTGATTAATGGTTTTGTCTTTATGATTCTATCATGTCTGTGTTGTTTGTGATCTTGCATGCTCTCCGTTGTTAGTAGCTATCTTGTCCAAGTAGTTGCTAGTGACTCCATGAAAGAATACAGATGCCGCCTAGAGGGGGTGGGGGTGAATAGGCGGTTAAAACTTTTCCGAGAGTGTCTCAACAAAGGCGGAGTTAAACTAGCATTTACTTTGTTAAGAACAAAACCTAGAACTATCTAGTGTTCACCTATGTGCACCAACAACTTATGCTAAGCATGTCAAACAACTATGTGATAGCAATATATATACTTCAAGCACGAAGGCTATCACAAAGTAAAGTGCATAAGTAAGAGCTCGGGTATAGAGATAACCGGGGCACGCGGAGACAACGATATTTTACCGAGTTCCTCCCAACATGGAGTACGTCTCGTTTGGAGAGGGGGTGGTATCAAACCACTAACGCCACAAAAGGCCTCCCTTATTCTCCGGTGAATCTTACCCCAACGGGATCGATCCACACTTCCACTATCGGTGCACTTGTCGGTGGCAAACCGGAACCTCTCACAAGGTTGGAGAACTTCTCCACAACTTAATTGGAGGCTCCCAACAAACGCCACCAAGGCCACAACCTGCAACACCAACAAACCGTGTAGGGTTCCAAGAACCCAAGAGTAAAAAGCTTCTCAACTTTCACTCACCAAATCCTCTGGGGAGAACTCAAACCGATGCACCAAATGCAATGGCAAGAACACAAGTACTGCTCAAATCCTTCTATCCCAAATTCCACCAAAGCTACAAAAGCTTGTGGGGGAATAAGAGAGGAAGAACAATGGAGGAAATCCACAAAAGACTCCAAGATCTAGATCTCAAGATGTTCCCCTCACTTAGAGGAGAGATGGATTGGTGGGATTGTAGATCTAGATCTCCTCTTTCAAATCCCTAAAGTATATGCAAGAATCAAGGGAGGGATTGAAGGGGGAGTAAGATCAAGAGGGTCAAGAATGGAGGAGAAATCCTGTAAAACTCGAGCCGAGACATTGGGGAAGAAGGGCCCCTTTTTATAGGCCCACAAATTTCTGACCGTTTTCTGCCCGTTGGGGAAAGTCAGACCGGAGACTCCGGTCTACACCGGAGATTCCAGCCCAACCTACGAACTAGCCACCGGACCACCTATCGGACTATCCCAGGCTGAATTCTGGAGACCCCTTCGGGGACTTTAGGGGACACTCCGGACCACACCGGAGACTCTGGTCCACGCAGACCGGAGACTCCGGTCTGGACCAAATAAGAGGCAAACTTCAAATGGCGATATCTAGAGTTTGGAAACTCCGATTGACCCGAAACCAATTTTGTTGGAAAGAGGACGACAAGAGGTACCCAACAAAAAGTGAAAATATTGGATACCACCAAGTGAGAACATTTCATGTATTAAAATGTGAGATACCTCCCTTGGTGAGAAACCGGAAAACCTCAAAGATCAAAAACGCAATATGACATAAAAGGGAAATCCGTTTTTGATGAACTAGAGCTTGTTATGAATATTACCACAAGCTCTAGAACCTCACATGGATAAGATCCAAATAACAACCAAGAAAGGATGATGCTAAGTATGCAAAGGTTTGAGCTCTCTCGGAAAGATATGATCGAGTTACTCACTTGAGAGCCCCTCTTAATAGTACGGTTATCTATCCTATAAACCGATCTCCTCAACTAACACCACGAGACCGGTAAGAAGGAAACCATATCAAGATCATACATTTGCCTTGTGCATATTCCACTTGA
The DNA here is from genome assembly GCA_916181665.1 of Avena sativa. Lineage (NCBI taxonomy): Eukaryota > Viridiplantae > Streptophyta > Magnoliopsida > Poales > Poaceae > Avena > Avena sativa. The sequence goes on along the minus strand of OV702297.1, from coordinate 363,122,604 downwards.
TTTATGATGTAGACGGTCTTGTCCTTCTCAAGATGGAACACCTTTCTTGATTGCTCTTGTACGCACTTGCTTGATGAAGACTTGCAAGTTACTCCCCCATACAACATGGGGAAACCTTTACTTTGACCTTGTCTTCATCGATCCATGATCACCGAGGATGGTAAGCTTTAAGCATGAGACCTTCTATATATTGCACATCTTTAGCTTGCAGATCATTTCTTGCCTTGAAGGTACACCAGAGATATTACTCCATCTTATTCTTCAAGACATACTTGCCATAGCTTTAACTCTCATATGACCAATCTGTGGACCATTCTTTGAACACCTTGGTCACCACATGATCCTCTTCACTTCTTCTCCAAACCTTGAAGCCAACATATGGTTCAAGCATTGCATGTGGACAACTCCTATAAGTGCAACTAAATACACACATTAGTCTATAAAGATTGTCATTAATTACCAAAACCACAGATGGGGGCCCAACATGTTCTTTCACTCCAAGAGGGGGTATTTATGCTCGATAGTGGGTTCATGCCTCTAGTTTCCAAGCGAAGTGACAGAAATCTCTTCGGTTATAGATGTGCTATTGCCACTAGGGAGAAAACAATAGTCTCTTGTTCATGGAACATGTGGACTGTTTACCTTACACACTTTTCTTAAAGTAGTTGTCTGTTGCTTGCAACTTAATACTGGAGGGGGTTCGGATGATAACCTGAAGGTGAACTTCTAGTCATAGATGCAGTTGGATGGCGGTCTATGTATATTGTTGTGTTGCCCAATCGAATCTCATAGGATCTTTCTGACTAGTAATTGCATTGTTATGCCTTGCTTAGTTCCTGTCAATTTCCCTGTTGTAATTTGTTTATCCTTCATGCCATGTTGTTTATCTAAGGAGAGCACCTCTAGTGAACTATGGACCCCGGCCCAATCTTTACCATTGATACATCTTCCACTGTTACTTGTTTACTTGCTGCAAACCATTGCCTTCCACACCATACGTTTAATCCTTTGTTACAGCAAACTGGTGAGCTTGACAACCTCACTGATTCGTTAGGGTAAAGTATTGAGTTTGTGTTGTGCAGGTCTCCGCGTTGCTTGCAATACCTATGTGACATTTCCTTTCTCCTACTGGTTCGATAACCTCGGTTTCTTACTGAGTGAAACTTGTTGTTGTGCTGCTTCATACCTTGATCTTGGGGTTTCCAACGAAGCGTCCCACGACAAGTGGTGGGCGCCATCACTGCGCAGGCCTGCCAAGGCCCATCGGCTTGCTCCCGAGCCTGACGCTTGTCGCCTCGACCGTAGCACCAAGAGGGCATCGTCTGCTCCGCGTCCACTTCCATCGGGATAGTTGTCGGGCACCTCGCTTTGCTGCCGGCCGCTGCTCCACTCGCCGTCACCACACCCGTCTCTCGCATCTGCCAGATCGGCCTCCACCAGCTCCAAACGCCAGGCCCCCACCACACTGGCCACCCTCAACGAGCCACCACCCTCGTGGCCTAGGTCGACATGCAACAGTTCCTAGGGCCGCCGCCCCGGCTTACCCGCGCCAGAGAGAAGACGCGAGGCCCCTCTGCTCAAGGGCTCCACGCTCGGCGCTCTCCCTTTGGGAGACGAGCCCTGCCGCCGCCATGGCGACGCCCGCGATGACGGTGACAAGGGAGGTGGGGGGAGGAAGTCGGGCAGCTAGGATTTGGGGGTTCTCCCGGGCCGCCCCTGCGAAGCGACACATGAGCAAATATATGAGCAGGAAAATGATTCTCCTCCCGCCTTCTCTACAATGGAGAACATCACAGCGAACATTTCAGCAGGCGCAGTGATATTGGTTTCACAATTGTCATCTTCTCCTTTTTCCATTACACCATCTGTTCTGTCACGAATATAGTTATCTACTCATCATTGTCAACATATCTTCAGGTTACTAATTTTTTGGGCCATCCAATGCAGTATCAATATGCTTCATAGATTATTTGGCCAATAAAAAAAATGAATAATGCATCGGTTGTGGAGTGATGTTTGCTTTTGTTCGCCCTCAAGCTACCGTATGGTTTTGTCTTGCTATTTTATTGGCTCATTCATAACAATAGAGATATATCACCTTAATTGACAAACATTTGTGTGTCTTGATCCAATTGATCAACACTTGCCACAATAGAGAGCATTGCTTTTGCGATGAATGAAATAGTGATCCATGCCAAAATCTGTGTGTACCAGACTACGAGTGGCTATGTTGTGTCCATATTTGTTTGCTTGTTTCATATGCTTGTATGAAAAAAATGCAGCTATTCTCCTTGATGAGTCTTTGTTGTAATGTGTTTTCATTCGGATGCTTTGCGTTCATTTTACCATTATTCTACTACCATGACTCGGTACTTTTTGCTTTCCTGAAACAAAATTTTCTTTGTGTTACCATCACATTTTGTATTTCCTACATTGCATGCCAACATTTGGGTATATGTTATAGTCAGTTACCTTTCCTGCTAACTCCCACTTGAACACCTTATGAATGTAGGTGCACCGTGTTCTTCTTAGGAACCAAATAGCCACTACTATGTGTAATATTTATCACCATTTCTTTTAAAATTGTTTGCAAAATGACTACTTATACATGTTATATTGCAAAACATGTCGTGTCCACGTAACGTTTTACACACTGATTCACCATGCCGCGTGGCTGATATACACATAGGAAAGCATTTCACCATGATCGGCATATTGACCCTTTGTGATTTCGTGTGCCTCCTAGTAGGGGCGGAGTCAGAATTTAGGTAAGGGGGGGGGGGGGGGGGGGAGATAAAAATAGATCTAAAGTTTTTTCATTCCCCAAGCTAACTTAGAAGTTTTATATCTAAGGCTGGTTATAATGGGGTAACTAAGAGTCCAACTCAACACTTTTGCTTATGTGACAATGAGTTAATAAAAAAAAGATAGATAGAGTAACTAGTTATGTTACTGTAAGTTCCTAGTTTCATTTGTTAGGTCTGCTATCGTTATATTTTTTTTCTGATTGTAATGATATTTGTTCACTTGGTATTGCATCACTTCTTATTTTGAATTTTTTAGCTCTGGGAATAGTGAATTTTTCAATATCTTGGAACAATCTTATGTCTAACATCTCCATTACTTTGAGACTCACTTTATTTTTATAAAAGCTAACAAAGGTACTTCTACGGAAAAGGTTCACAATACACATGAAACGAGAGGCACCCACCTTTCCCCTTGAGAGTCGCCTCTTGCATGCGAGCTCTCCCCCATCTTGTTTCCGGCGGCGCCACCGCTTGGGGAAGAGAGGGGAGAGATGCTCGCTGTAGTTGTAGGGTTGGCCTTGTGCCGGTGTGGGGCTCTATGCCTGGTAGATGGAGGCGCTCCCCGGATCTTGGCAGCCAGATCTCGCGGAATCTAGGGTTCTTCCTTGCCATGGCGGTGCTTCTCTGGATGAAGCTCACGGTGGAAGGGTGGACCACTGTCTCCCCCAATAAATCTGCTGCCTTTAGCATCCTTGTGGTGCCAGCGGCGCTCTCCCCTAGCCGGTCGTGGTGGCGAGGGAGGGAGGCATGGCGTCGTGCGAGGTGGTGCTCTTGCTCTGAAGCTGCTCCTGGCCGGCCGTGGCGGCGAGGGGGAGCGGTCCTGGAGTGGGGTTTCCTCGGCATCTTCAAGAAGCTATTGCCCGTACGCTCCGGCACTTCGACGCGGTGTTGGGCGGTCCTTGTTCTCGATGGAGCGTGGGGCGGGCGGGTTACCCTTGCGTCGCTGGTGTCTATGGTGCTGCTGTGAAGTGTGGCTTCTTCCTTTGACTGGCCATGGAGGCGTGGAAAAGGAGGTGTGTTGTGCGGATGCGGCGGCAGCGTAGACCTGGCTCGGGGTGCTCTTGGAATCTGCAGCACCTGCAGCAGTACCCAAGCGCCGGTTCTTGTCTGCCGGTGCTATCTCTGGCCATAGGCATGGCCCTGCTGCGCCTAAGTTCTTCTCAGGCAATCTCCCCCTCCTTACTGGAGGGTCCTCGACCACGGCGTGGCGGCGCCGCCTCTTCACCAAGTGGTTGCGTCCCCGGTGGAGTCGACGATGGCCACGGTCGGTGGTCAAAGCGCGACGGAGAAGATGAACTTGATCGCGTTTATGCGATCTACTTTAGGGTGTTAGGTGTAAAAGTTATGGACCTTGTTGTATTTTTCATCTCTCGAAAGGTCTTTGTTGTATATGTACACCCACCGCCGTATTAATGCAGATTCCGGGCTCTTCTGGACCTTTCTTGTTAAAAAAAAGTAGTTCTATGGGATCGTACGACGAGGCACACTCCTACTTCTACTCCGTCCGTCTCATATTAGTTGTTTCAGATTTTTCTAGATAGTAATATTTTTTATAACCAGATACATATCTATCAAGACGAATTTAAGACGACTAATGTGAGACGGAGGAAGCACTAAACACTATCGTCTAGTTGGTGGAGGATCCATCCTCCCTAGTGCAGGAGACATCTGGACCGAATCTGTTGGAAGAGCGGCGCGCCAGTCGGTAACCGGTCCTGCCCCGGGAAAGTGGTATCGCGAACCTAGGTAGTAATAGCCTCCACGGCGAAGCGGAGTTGGTACCCCTCGCATGGCGCACATGATTAGGTGCCGAAAGGGTCCAGGCAACTGCATACGTTAAGCGGCACGGCACATGTTCCCCCCGTACGTGGTGCGCGCGCGCGGGCCCGACGGTGGCGACGGCGAAGCGCAGGCGGGACGAAACAGGGGCCGGCGCCGGCGCCGCGGAAACCGCGCGGTGGTGCCGATCAAAACCAGCCGCGCGCCGGCCGGCCGCCGGTTGATGCTGGTATACACGTAGTACATCACACTGCTGGCGCGCATGTTCGCTACTAGCTGGTTGACGCGGTGACACATCGATCGTTACCTTACCTTAATCTCGTCGATCGACTCTTGGTCATGCCATGGGTCGTACGTCAATCTTTAATTTTTTGTTGCTTTTTGCTTCCGTTTTTTTGCATTGCTAGCTAGCTGTATGGCCTGTGCGTAGGCGCCGAGCGGTTATTAGGAACCTTTGTTCACGTGCCGGCATGCTTCCGCTCGTGCGTGTGTCGTGTCCGGGTGAAGCTTGTGCCATATACCTTGCGTACGTGTGGAATATCCATCAACGGACGGCCGGCGTGAGTCGCGGAGAGGAACGGGAATCCGGGATAGACGGATGGACAGTGATGTTAGGCGTGGCCCGAAGAACCATTGGACACATACATGCATGATCGATGATGCATCCTATGGCCAGTTGATCTCGCTCGGCATCAATCGTTTTGTTTGTACCAGGACTATGCCATCATGAGAATATGTTCCCTGCTAGGCCTCTCTTAGCTGACTCTTCGCTCGAGGATCGAGTTGCGATCGATGATCATCGTACGTACTGGCTACCTCTCCAATTCTCCATGCATGATGAGTAGCGCATGCAATAATTGGACGTCTTGAAATAATGGAGCTATAGCTCACAAGTTGATCTTTTCTCAAAGGTTACTGTAGTGTTGGCGCGGAGATTTGATGGTTTAGCTTTGGACAGATTCAAAGCAGCGTGCTTTACACAAAGTGGAACACGCGCCCTCCAACAATACGTCGTGCTTTGGACAAATTATTCAAAGTATTATACGACAAACGGAATAATTAAAGTTCCGTTCCAAATCGTAGTTTCTTCCGAAGAAACAAATCTAAAAGAATGATTCCTCCAGCGCAAACATAGTATATTTTGTCAAATATGTCCAAATCTAAAAACTTCAACCGAATCTGGCCCCTCCTTAAAATTAATTCAGAATTTAACCCCTTCGGTCGGCGCCATTTTAAATGGAAGTTGTACAGGCTGGCGCCAACACATCATAAAACCGAACCGAAGAAGGTCGTGCTAGATTGCACATATTGTATTTACAATAGCACTATATTGTAATTGTACCGGCCTCTGGCCGTCTATAAATATAACCTGGAACCCCACGGTTTACGATGTGTGGCTTCCCCCAAAACCCTTCTACATGGTATCAGCCTCCCCTCGATCCCTAAACCCTAGCCGCCACCTCCTCGGCCGCCGCTGCCCCTAGGTATGGCTGCCGCCTGTTGGAATTATGCCCTAGAGGCAATAATAAAGATGTTATTGTTATAATTCTTGTTCATGATAAAGTTTATATTCTATGCTAGAATTGTATTAAGCGGAAACTTTGATACTTGTGTGGTTTATGAACAACACCGTGTCCCTAGTACGCCCTCTATGGACTAGCTCATTGATTAATGATGGTTAAAGGTTTCCTAACCATAGATATGAGTTGTCGATTAATAATGAGATCATGTCATTAGGAGAATGATATGATGGACAGACCCAAATTAAGCAGAGCAATTAGGTCGTGTCATCGTGTTCATCTTTGCAAAGATTTTTCTTATGTCAAGTATTGTATTCCTTAGACCATGAGACAATACAACTCCCTGGTATCGGAAGAAAGCTTTGAGGTCATCAAACATCATCCTATGTGAGGGTGATCATAAAGATGTCTCTCAGGTGATCCGAAAGTACTTGTTGGGTTGTATGTATCGAGATGGAATTTGTCCATCCCGAGTCGAAGAGATATATTTCGGGCCCACTCGGTAATCGATATCAACACCGCTTGCAAGCACGTGGTTAAGGAGTTAATCACAAAGTGATATCGGATTACGGAACGAGTAAAGTACTTGCTGTGAACGAGATTGAACTAGGTATGCCGATACCAAAGATCGAATCCCGTGCAAGTAAAATATCGCGTGACGAAGGGAATACATATATGGGATTAATTGAATCCTGGCATCGTGGTTCATCCGATATGATCATCGATGAATGTGTGGGAGTCAATATGGGTTTCCAGATCCCGCTGTTGATTATTGATAGAAGATCATGTCTGCATATTCTCGAACCCGTAGGGTCACACACTTAACGTGCTTCGACGCTAGGATAGAATGGATAATTGGTTTATGAGTTTTTGTTCGGAGTCTCGGATGAGATCCAGGACATCACGAGAGGTTCCGTAATGGTCCGGAAAATAAGATTCATATAAAGGAAAGCAGTTTTGGATTTCAGAATCGTTTCGGAGTTTATCGGTATTGTACCGGAAGGTTCTAGAAGGTTCCGGAGTGGGACCAACGTGGGCCCACTTGTCGGAGGGCTGCGTGGGCCTAAGGGGGAGTGCCCTGGCCGCTTTGGGCCAGGGGCACAAGGCCCCAAAGGCCCAGCCGGACAGCCCTAGGGGAAACCCTAGGGAACCCTTCTAGAAGGAAGGGGGAAACTTACCCCCCACTCCACCCTTGGGGCCGCCGCCCTAGGGCTTGGAGGAGGGGCCAAGAGGGGCCGGCCACCCCCCCTATATAAGGTGGGCAGTGGCGCACCCTCCCCTTCCCCACTCCTCCAACCCTAGCCACCGTCCTGCTGCCCCTCCACCTCTCTCTCTCCCGACTGCGTGTAGGCGAAGCCCAGCCGCAGAAACTCTCCACCATAGCACCATGCCGTCGTGCTGCAGATCCAATCCATCTCTCCACCCCACTTGCTGGACCAAGGAAGGAGGATACGTCGCGACATCGTATGTGCGCATCTCTCGAAGGCGCCGCCACTTGCGGCGTAGGATCGGATCGGATCGCGAGGAGGAGACGGCTAGTACGACTACATCAACCACATTCTGTTGAACATTTCCGCTGTGCGATTTCTTCAAGGGTATGAAGATCTTATCTCTCTCTCTCATTGATTGCATCTCCTAGATTAGATCTTGGCTTTCTTGTTCGCATCCGTAGATTTTTTTTGATTTACTATGCTGCGAAAACCCATCAGTGCTATCAGAGCTAGATCTATGCGTAGATGTGTTTCACGAGTACAACGCAACATGCTTGTTACGGGCGTTCATGTTTTCTATTGCAAGCCTCTTGTTGTGTATTTCTTATGGCGTGGAATAGTGAGATCGAAGCGGTCCAGGCCAACTTTACGCGACCTCGTTTGCGAGACCGGCTCCGCACTTGACATGTGGCTTGTTCCACACATGCGGCTGGTGGATACCAGTTTCTCTCACTATAGTAGTCATGGGATTTACACCGGATGTTAGCAACCATAATATCACCGTTGTGGCTTTCCGTAGGTAAGAATCGTTCTTAGCTTGTTACTCCCATAAGCCACGTAAAACATGCAACAACAAAGTAGAGGCATCTAACTTGTTTTTGCAGGGAGTGTTTTGTGATATGGTATGGCCCAAGACATGATGTGTATGATGTATGCAATGATCATGTTTTGTAATATTTCACGACTTGCATGTCGATGAGTTCACAACCGGCAGGAGCCATATGGTTGTCCTTATAATTGTGTATGACCTGTGTGTCAACTTCTTATACGTTATGTAATAGCTTTACTTTATCGCTAAGTAGTTAGCAATAGTTGTAGTTGCTATTCGTGGTGGAGGCAATCATGATGGAGTGATGGAGATCATGCTAGCGCGCACAAGATGGAGATCATTGCGCGGAGATTGGCTATACCATGTCACATAAAATTATATGCATGTGATGTTTATCCTTTTATGTATCTTATTATGCTTAGATCGCGACGGTAGCATTATAAGATGATTCCTCACCTAAAGATCAAGATAAAATTGTGTTCTCCCCATGTATACACCGTTGTGAAAGTTTGTCGTGTTCAAGCACCTCGTGATGATCGGGTGCTATAAACTCTATGTTCACATACAACGGGTGCAACCAGTTTTGCACACGCGGAAATACTTGGGTTTGACTTGACGAGCCTAGCATGTACAGACATGGCGTCGGAACACATGAACCGAAAGGTTAAACATGAGTCATATGAATGATATGATCGACACTTTGTTGTCCACCATTGAAACCACATCTCTTCTCGTGAAGATCGGATTAGGTGTGGTGAATTTGGATCGTGTTCACTAAACAACTTGAGGGATGTTGAATTTAGTGGGAGTTCATCTAGTAATTTGATTAAGTTGAACTAGTTATCATGAACATAGTCTAAATTGTATTTGCAAATTTTGTAGATCAAATGGCTAAGTCCAACTCCAACTTCAACTTCAATGTTTTTGCTGAGAAAGAAAAGGTTAAGAATAATGGGTCTAACTTCACCAAATGGTTCCGCAATCTAAGAATCATTCTCGCTGGCGGACAAAAGGACTATGTCCTAGAGAAAGCGCTAGGTGACGCCCCTGCTACTGATGCGCCGGCTCATGAAAAAGCTATTTATCAGTCGCGCAAAGATTATTATGGAGTGATTAAGAGTACCATGTTGTTTGCTATGGAACCGGACCTTCAAAATCGTTTTGAGGAGTTCGCCGGGCCCTTTGAGATACTTGAGGAACTGAAAACAATGTTTCAGACTCAGTCCCGCTCTGAGAGATATGAGATCTCTGAGAAGTTCTTTAACTGCAAGATGGAGGAAGGGAGTTCCGTTAGTGAGCACGCCATTAAGATGTCGGGCTACACTCAACGTCTTGAGCAACTGGACTGCAAGATTCCAGAAGAGCTCAAGATTGACAGAGTTCTGCAATCACTCCCTCCTAGCTATAAAGGTTTTTTAGTTACTCACAATCAAATTGGTTCCACTGATACGATCACTGACCTCTTCGCTAAGATGAAAGCTGCGGAGGTGGACATCAAGAAAGATAATCATGTGTTGATGGTCAACAAGACCCCTAGCTTTAAGAAAGGTAAGGGTGCAAAGAAATCCTTCAAGAAAGGCAGCGGCAAGCGCGTTGCCCCTGCTGAGAAGAAGCTCAAGTATGGACCTAAGCCGGACACTGAGTGCTTCTATTGCAAGGACAAGGGTCACTGGAAGCGCAATGTTCGAAGTACTTAGCGGACAAGAAGGCTGGCACCATTAAAGGTATATTTGATATTCATGTTATTGATGTTTACCTTACTAGTGCCTGGGTATTTGATACTGGTTCAGTTGCTAATATTTGTAACTCGAAACAAGAGCTACGGAATAGACGGCGGCTAGCAAGGGATGAGGTGACGATGCGCGTTGGCAATGGATCAAAAGTTGATGTGATGGCCGTCGGCACGCTCTCCTTAGTTTTACCTTCGGGATTAGTTTTAAACCTTAATAAGTGTTATTATGTGCCTGCGTTGAGCATGGACATTATATCTGGATCGTGTTTATTGCAAGACGGTTATTCATTTAAATCAGAGAATAATGGTTGTTCTATTTATATGAATAACATCCTTTATGGTCATGCACCTGTTGTGAATGGTTTATTTCTTATGAATCTCGAAAGCAATAAAACGCATATCCATAACATTGAGGCTAAGAGATGCAAAGTAGATAGTGATAATCCAACTTATTTGTGGCACTGCCGTGTGTGTCATATTGGTGTAAAACGCATGAAGAAACTCCATTCTGATGGACTTTTGGAGTCTCTTGATTTTGAATCATTTGACACGTGCGATCCGTGCCTCATGGGCAAGATGATCAAAACCCCGTTCTCCAGAATAATGGAGCGAGCAACGGACTTATTAGAAATCATACATATCGATGTATGCGGATCAATGAGTGTTTCGACGCGTGGTGGATATCGCTATTTTCTCACTTTTACTGATGACTTAAGTAGATATGGGTATATTTATTTAATGAAACATAAATCTGAAACGTTTGAAAAGTTCAAGGAATTTCAGAACGAAGTGGAAAACCATCGTAACAGGAAAATTAAATTTCTGCGATCCGATCGTGGAGGTGAATATTTGAGTTATGATTTTCTCACGCATCTTAAAGCAAGCGGAATCGTTTCGCAACTCACGCCACCCGGAACACCACAGCGCAATGGTGTGTCTGAACGTCGGAATCGAACTCTATTAGATATGGTACGATCAATGATGTCTCTTACAGATTTGCCGTTATCATTTTGGGGTTATGCATTAGAAACCGCTGCATTCACTTTAAATAGGGCACCATCTAAATCCGTTGAGACGACACCGTATGAACTGTGGTTTGGTGCTAAACCTAAGTTGTCGTTTCTTAAAGTTTGGGGATGCGAAGCTTACGTCAAGAAGTTGATGCCAGACAAGCTCGAACCCAAAGCGGAGAAATGCGTCTTCACAGGATACCCTAAGGAAACGATTGGGTATACCTTCTACCACAAATCCGAAGGCAAAGTGTTTGTCACAAAGAACGGATCCTTTCTTGAGAAGGAGTTTCTCTCAAAAGAAGTGAGTGGGGGGAAGGTAGAGCTAGACGAGGTTATTGAACCTTCTCTCGAGTTGGGGAGTAGCGCAGCACCTGAAATTGTTCCAGTGTCGTCTATACCAACAAGGAAGGAAGCTAATGACGAGGATTATGAAACTTCGAACGATGCTACTACTGAACTTCGTAGGTCGACAAGGTCACGTGTGTAACATCCCAAAAATACTAAGCTTGGATCATCAAACTCTAATCATCAAATTTAGGGTTAACAAAAACTTTTCTAAATAAAATTATGAATGCATGCATATTTGTATGCATTGATTTTGAATTATTTTAAAACCACCTTGTTTGTTTGTTTGTTTGCTTGTAAAATGTTTCTTAGGTGAAATAAACATCATCTAAAACATTTCCCACACTTTTCCTAAAGACAAGTAAATCAAAACACATATATTAAATGAATGGTCACTTTGACCAATTTAACTCTCATGCCTACTTTGGCTGTCTCAAACTTTCAAAATCTAACAGAAACCTTTCTGGATCTTTGCACCCCTTGAATGTACTCATAACAAAGTATCAAGGCCCACTTTGTGATCATCCAGAAACTTTCAAATGCAAAGTTTAAATGACAATTCAAAATTGAATCTTTATCATATGGGAAGATCCCACTTTTTCAAAAACCACTCAAACAAGCTCAACTTTCAAAACCCAAGCATCTGCAGACTCACCAGCACCAATCTAGCAAACCCACCAAAAATCTTTTCAAAATTCAAAACTTGATTTCATGCGGCCATTTCATCAAAGAGGTTGCAGACACAAATCAAACAAACATCAAACACTATTATGAGCAGTGATTCCTGCCTAACTGGTTCCCCATTTAGCTCACAACCAGCTCAGTAGATCATCTAGCAAGATTAACCAAGAACTAGCACCACTGTGAGCTTGCCATTGCCATCAATGGTGAACAGCCGAGCACACCCTTGCCACCCCATAGTCGAGAGCAAGCTAGGAGCAGCAGCAAGCCTAAACAGCATGTATGGGAGGCAGCCCATCGTCCATCGCCACTCACTGTCCCAGCCGCGAGCGTTGCCAAGCCCTGAACCACGTGCACGAACCGCGCCCAGACCGCCAGAGACCATGCCGAGCGTGCGCCAGAGCACCACCCTCGACCGAAGCCCACAGACCACGCGCCGCCCTCGCCGCGTGCATACACAATCCCCACCGACCCAGGAGACCGCCAGACATCCCCGTTCGCCGCCCCGTGACGCATAGCCACCACTCGTCGTCGAAGCCGCCGCCTCTGCCGTGCAGAGCATCGCCCGTTCCAGACCAAGCCGCACCGCCCCATGCCTTGAAAACATGTCGTTGAGCATCGCCAGGAGACACCACACCGTCCCCTACCCTTGCCCATGCCAATAGACACCTGTAACATCGCCCCCGACGAGCTCACCGTGCGCCCCGACGGTCCCCTCGCTCGACTATAAATAGAGGCCACCCCCGCTCGATTTCTTCACACCATCTCACTCCCCTCTCCTCACTGATCGTGCCACACCGTTCTCAGAGCAAGGCGAGCACCACCCCACCAGAATTTCACCGGAGCCCGCCGCCTCTGGAGAAGAAGGGAGCCATCGATTTCGTCCATCCCAGGAGCTGCCGCGACCACCCCTGAGTTCGTCGTCGTCGACTTCGTCGTTCGCCCGCCTCGCCGACCCTCGCCCGTACCCCGGTGAGCCCCCAGCACCCCCCACTGGCCGCGCTAGGTTTCGTTCTCGCCAGCGTTGTCTCGTGTCGACGATGACTCCCAGCTGTTGGATTAGAATCAGATCGAACGACCCACGTTGCCCCATACCGCTTCGCCCAGCCCCGTGTCACTGACGAGTGCGGACACCCACTTAATCAGCCCGCAGGAGCACTGCGCTTAGCAGGCCGGCCTGTTAACTTTTCCCACGCAGCCCAGTGATTTGAATTAAATTTTTCTATTTTAATTCAAACACACTTCTGTACCCATTTTCAAAAATCAATCCAGGTCGATTAAGAGCACCAATTTGAATGAAACCAATTTTGTTGGAAAGGTCTGTGAATGATGAATCCAAGCCTGTTGGATTCAATTCATTTGGATCTGTAGATCATCCTTAGTAAAAATAACAAGGCAGCAGCTTTTCTGCATTCAAACATTTTTCAAATTTAAACCATAATAGCTTTTGAGTTGATTCCAACTCTCAAAAATCACATTTAACCATACCTTTCATAATATATAAAAATATATAGGTTTACTTGCAGAAATAATGTTCAAGTAATAAAAGAATGCTACATAGGCATTTCTAGCCACTTTAATTAATTAGAATCAAAGGTAAAACCTTATTAAATTGTGACACCACTTTAAATCACATTCCCATGGACTACAATATGTGGTGATGACATGTGCCAACATGATCCCAGGTTTGGTTTGGAGAATATTAAATCTTAAGCAGTTTTTCAATGAGTAGAAATTACTTTTCTAAAAATAAAAGGAATTAAATCAAGCCTTAACCTTGTAATGTTAGAGATGATGCTAGATCATCTATAGGACCCTTGTGTGTGATGATTGCAAGTAGTTAAGTATTGTTTGGTGATTGTGTACCTCGTATTTATTCATAGACGCTAGTACCGACCAAGGATACAAGGAGGAAGGAGGATACTACGAAGAAGAAGCCGAGGAGAACTTCAACCACTGCTCTGCACAAGGCAAGCCATACTAATCAAGTTGACCTATGCAAGCTAACACTTGCAATTTAGCAAGCTTATACTGATATTGTGCAAGCAAATACTTGCTTGTTACTATGCCTACTATATGCCTTAAGCATATGTGATCACACCCACTTGATAAACCAATCCTAGTTTTATTTGCAAGCTTCTTACTTTATTTCTTTATCAAAGCTTACTTAGAGTTTACTTAAGTGAATTATAGATACTAGAAAGATATTTGAAGGTTGCATAAAGAGCATAAAATTTGGCCTAAGCTAAATAACCTTGATATCCTCCCAAGGTATAAGATTGAACTTAGTTAGCACCTACTAGTTACCATCCCTCATCAATGCTTACCCCCACTTGTAGATGCTAGTGCTAAGCATAAAACTTGATCAACTTTAGATGGGAATACTTGGTGGAAAAATGGTTATGAAAACCTTGGAATGATGGATCATTCTATTGAAATGTTTTGGACATGTTTTTGCAAACACCTGATGATTTTGGTGATGAAAATGTTGAGGCATGAGCCTTAGCCCTTTATAAAAACTGATGGTTGCCTAGATGCGATACCATTCCAATTTTATCGTGCAACCACAATACCCAAATATTGGGTAGGGCTTGACTGGAAACTTATATACATTAGTATTAGTTCCCTCATGGCCAAGGTCTGAGCTGAGGCTACCTTGTGAAGATTCTCCACCTGTGCAGTACCCAAGATGACAGTTGGTCATGGTTGGGAGGCCAAACTCAAAGGAGAGGTGCTTGTACTAGGGCGTGTAATTGAAAGGTTAGGATTGATTATCCGCATACTGAGTATGGTGAATTCAGGATTTGTTCCTGACGGATGTATCGAATGTTGTGGTGAAAGTGTACAATCTCTACAGAGTGTCAAACTATTCGAATAGCCGCGTTCGCGGTTATGGACAGTTGGAGTGGCCATACTGTTCCCCCGTCAGACTTTTCAAAATGACTTACGAAATGAATTGACACTTTGACTTGACCACAACAGAGTTGTGACATGAGTTACAAGATCCCACTTAGGAGTTATAAAATTGTGACTAGCTTTAGAACTTAGTAGAGATAAATCTGGCTTTTGCAAAACAACCCTAGAGCCTAGTATCCTATTATCCAAAAAACCCTTTACCTGTTAGTTTTAGTTTGCGAGTACTTAAAGAGTACTCATGGCTTTGTTCCTGGCTATTCCCATGGCCAGACTATGAAGAGGAGTACCTGGAGGATGGACCCAGGGAGGTTACGACAACTAGGATCATCTTCCATCGTCAGCATTGCCTGTGACCCCGAAGATGGAGCTTCGCCTACGCTACCGTTATTATTACGTATTCCGCTGCTTGAAGTTGTATTAAGAACTGGATCATGAGATCCCTATTTGTGTAAGAACTTATGTATCGTTTGTAATGGATGATGTACTATGGTATCCAATTCTGTTATGTCTCGCAAAAATGGTAATCCTGGGATTGCGATGTATGTCATAACAGGCATCTGGGATTAAAAACCCGAGTGTTGACAAGTTGGTATCAGAGCCATCCAGACCATAGGAGACCCTAGTTAGACTGGACGTTTGAACCAAAAACTTAGTTTCAAAACCAAAGAAAACAAATATTTACAAAAACTTATTCTAACTCGTATCCCTTTTATTCTTTCATAAAAATTCATGTTCCTCAAAAACTCTTGCAAAATACATAAAATTTTGACACACTTGATCTCCCTGCTAATCTACTCATCCTCTATTCTTATAGATGGACGTGAAGTACAACAAGTTTTACAACTGGGGAATGGAGGAGACCTTATCTTTGAGAGGGATTTGGACCAGCTTTCGGAACTTCTGGAGCGTCCGCACCCCGAGTTCTTCGGAGCTCAGCTCAATGATCAAGGAGGAGAAGACCTGCAGTGGCTAATTGTTGCAAGTCTCCGAGGAAAGATTGAACCTCCCACTGCAGAGGGAATTCAGTTTACCTTAAGGGAAAACAACTGGCTCGATGGACTTGCCAAAGCAATGCAGGAAGCTCTTTCCCGCCTGTGTGGGAAGAGCATCAATCAGATCAAGGGTACTCGCTTTGAGTTTTGCCCAAGGCGTGATGCAAATGGACAACCACTGGAAGCCCCATACTACCCCGAGCTGAAGACTCAATTGGACCACCTTAGCTTCATGATGTATGATCGTCAGTAGGAGTTGGACAACTGCCGTGACTACTCCAACCACAAGTCTGCCATCATCAAAACGAAGGATCGGACCATCGCCATGCTAGCCAAGGATCGCAAGTCTCGCCGCCGTCAGCTCGACAAGAAGGAGCGCATTATTGCCCGTCTTCGCCACCGCATCTCATCTTTGGAGGAGACCATCCACGAGAGAGACATGCAGTTGGAGGAAAGGGAGAATGCAGGAGAGGATCTTCATGGAGACCCTTACTTTTATCTCAACGATGACGATGATTTTCTGGAGGATCAGGCCATGGACTTCTTCACCGATGAGGATGATTTCGCCTTCATCGATGATGATGAAGATGATGAAGCCACAGACTCCAAGGAGTAGTAGCACTTGAGCACTAGCGTAGTGAGTAGTATTCGGTCCCACTGTATCGTAGTTATCAGAATGTTTCTTAAAACCATCTGTTTTTCTTTGTTGTGATGTGTGTTGTACTGTGTGCTATGAATGAATGAATGAAAAAGCAAGTTGCTAGAAAAATCTGAGTCAAACCTTTAAAACTTTTCAAAGTCCCCGAAACCTTAGAAATTTCCCTCTTTTCTCATGATCTATCTATATCTTCAGATGCCACGTGGAGGAAGTGGTTCAGCCCCGGACCCGATGTTGCAGATCCTGCAAATATTGACTTCTGACCACGAAGCTGAAAGAGCGGAACGTCAAGCCAACCTAGCCACTCTGCAACAGATAGCCCAGCTAGCCCACAACAACCAAGGCCACGGAAATCAGGACAACCATGGATCTAAGCTCAAGAATTTCTAGAATACCAACCCACCTGTTTTCACTAAGTCAGAAGAACCCCTAGACGCCGATGATTGGCTGCAAACCATGGAAAATAACTTAGAAGTCGCTGGAGTAGAAGCCAACGAGAAAGTTCTGTTTGCCACCCATTATCTAGCCGGAGATGCCAGGGCATGGTGGAACAGTGTTCGCACAATGACCGGAGGCCAGATGATGACCTGGGAGGAATTCAAGGTCAAGTTAAGCAGAACCCATGTGCCACCGGGTTTGATCAAGAGAATGAGAGACGAGTTCAGAGAGCTGAAGCAAGGAAGGATGACTGTAGTGGAATACCGTGACAAATTTTTGTAATTAGCTAGGTAATGCCCCGGACGAGATAGACACGGAAGCCAAGAAGAAGGAGATGTTCCTGAATGGTCTGCATGACGAGATGCAGACGGTGTTAGTCAATATCCCCTTTGCGGATATTGAAGCCCTTGTCGACTCTGCCATCCAGATGGAAGATCAACCAAGCCAATGAGAACCGCAAGCGTCGCATGATGCACCAACCAGGAACCCATCATACCCCAAAGTATCGCCCCAACCCATCTCCAGGATTTGCCCCAAGAACCAACAGACCCTCGATGAACCGTCCAACCTATCCCAACCGTGGAAACCCTAGACCCGGAGGAAATCACAACAACCCCGGCAACTCTAGCAATTTCACCCGTGCCCCACCAAAGTTCAACACCAACAATGCTACCGCCAACACCAACACTGCCCCGAGGACTAGAAGCAATGTTGTGCTTGTCGCAGCCAAGGACAAGTCGCAAGTGACCTGTTATGACTGTGGAAATAAAGGCCACTATTCCAACGAGTGCCCCAACAAGAAGAATGCTACAGCTCCCAATGCCAATGCCCCAGCTCAGCAACAGCGTCGTGTTCAGCCAGGGAGAAGATTTTCCCCAGGGAATTCACTCAACCGCAATGGCCGTCTTTTTCTCATGCATGCTGAAGAAGCTCAGGAAGCGCCAGACGTCGTGCTGAGTATGTTTTCTGTTAATTCAGTACTTGCAAGAGTGTTGTTTGATTCTGGTGCATCGCATTCATTTGTCACCGAAGAATTTGCATGCACTAGTAAAATTCAACCAACCAAACTGAAGCATGTTATGATTGTTCAAATTCCTGGATCAACCACCAAGGCTAGGCAAATTTGCAAAGCCGACCCTATCCGATTCCATGGCATAGATTTTTATGCTAATCTGATAGTACTCGGAACTAAAGGTTTAGAAGTAGTACTAGGAATGGATTGGATGTCCAAACATAAAGGATTGATTGACTGTGCCAAGAAAGCCATCACCATGACCAGTACAGCCGGAATATCAGTCGAACATATATCTGAAACCTTACCTCGCCAATTCAAATGCAACAAGAGTATAGCCCAACCTACCATTGACCAAGTCTGGATAGTCTGTGAATACCCCGATGTATTTCCAGATGTTTTGCCCGGTATGCCCCCAGATCGGGATATCGAGTTTATTATCGAACTAATCCCCGGAACCGGACCCATAGCTCAGAGACCATATAGTATGAACCCGTCGGAGTTAGCAGAACTGAAGAAGCAACTGGATTCCATGCTGGAAATTGGATTGATTCAACCAAGTGCGACACCATGGAGATCACCTGTCTTGTTTATGGACAAGAAGGAGGGAGGTAACCGTTTGTGTACGGATTATCGGAAGTTGAATGATGTCACCATCAAAAACAAGTACCCCTTGCCCAAGATAGAAGATTTGTTTGATCAGTTGACCGGTGCCAAAGTATTTTCTAAGATTGATCTTAGAACTGGCTATCATCAACTCAAAATTCGTGCAGAGGATATTCCAAAGACTGCGTTTACCACCAGATACAGATTGTACGAGTATACAGTCATGTCTTTCGGATTAACCAATGCCCCCGCTTATTTCATGAACCTCATGAATAATATTTTTATGGACTTCCTGGATAAGTTTGTCGTTGTTTTCATCGATGACATTCTGATTTATTCCAAATCATAAGAAGAACATGAGCTACACCTAAGGACCATTCTTGAAACCCTTAGAGAGCATCAGTTATATGCAAAGTTTAGCAAATGTGAATTCTGGTTACAGGAGGTAGGATTCCTCGGTCACATTGTATCAGCCGGAGGAATTGCCGTTGACCCTGCCAAAGTGAAAGATGTAGAAGATTGGCAAGCCCCAGCCACTCAAACCCAAGTTCGTGCTTTTCTCCGATTGGCGGGATATTACCGCAAATTCGTAGAAGGATTCTCTAGTATCGCCAGACCCATGACCCAATTGCTGAAGAAGGACAAGAAGTTTGAATGGACCGACAAATGTGAAGCGAGTTTTTAAGAACTCAAGAGGAGATTGATTTCAGCCCCAATCTTGATCATGCCGGATATCACGAAGCCCTTCGATGTGTATTGTGACGCATCCAAGATTGGTCTCGGATGTGTGCTAATGTAAGAAGGCAAAGTTATATCTTATCTATCCCGACAATTGAAGAAACATGAGAGAAATTACCCAACCCATGACCTCGAACTCGTAGCCATAGTTCTAGCCCTGAAGACATGGAGACATTACCTGATGGGAAACCGTTGTGAGATTTATTCGGATCACAAGAGCCTAAAGTATATATTCACTCAGAAGGAGCTGAATATGAGGCAGAGAAGATGGATTGAGATAATCAAGGATTACGACCTGGACATTCACTATCACCCTGGTAAAGCCAACGTGGTAGCCGATGCCCTTAGCAGATTGCCGTGCCGCTTGAACTCCATGATTTTGAAGGAGCAACCAAGTTTGCACAAGGAGATGGAAGATTTTTGAATGGAATTAGTAAGTGAAGGATTTTTGGCTAGCATAGAACTCCAGCCCACTTTGATCGGTCAGATTAAGGAGGCGTAGAAGGAAAATGCTAGTATCGACGGAATCAAGCGTCGTATTGGTACAGGCAAAGTACCCGGATTCACCGAGGACGAAGAAGGAGTGTTGTGGTACAAAGGACGCCTTTGTGTACCAGCGGATTCTGAATTGAAAGAAGTTATTTTGAAGGAGGCTCATGATACTCTTTATTCTATCCATCCCGGAGGAACTAAGATGTATCAAGATTTAAAAGAGCAATTTTGGTGGCATAAGATGAAGAGAAAAATCGGAAGCTATATCGCCAAGTGTGATATATGTCAGCGAGTCAAGGCAGGACATCAAAGACCCGCTGGATTGTTGCAACCTTTGCAGATTCCGGAATGGAAATGGGATTCTGTAGGAATGGACTTTATCACTGGACTGGCTACTTCTAGTAGGGGAAATGACTCTATCTGGGTCATAGTGGACATATTGTCCAAAGTCGCCCATTTCTTGCCTGTCAAAACCACATATCAGAGTTCGAAACTAGCGGAGTTGTACATCGCTAGAATCGTCAGTTTGCACGGAGTCCCTAAGAACATAGTATCGGATCGAGGAACTCAGTTTACCTCGAGATTCTGGAAGAAAGTTCAAGAAGGTTTAGGAACCCGCCTAGATTTCAGTACCGCATATCACCCTCAGACCGATGGACAAACGGAGCGAGTAAATCAAATACTCGAAGATATGCTGAGAGCCTGTGTGTTAGAATATGGATCCAAGTGGGAAGACTGTCTGCCGTTTGCAGAATTTTCCTACAACAACAGTTACCAAGCCAGTTTGCAAATGGCCCCATTTGAATTCATGTATGGAAGAAAGTTTCGCACCCCTTTGAACTGGTCGGAAGTAGGAGAGAGTCAGATTTTTGGACCCGACATCCTACGAGAAGCAGAAGAGAAGGTTCACAAGATTCGTGAGCACCTCAAGACCGCCCAATCCCGACAGAAGAGTTACGCCGATAAGAGACATCGAGACCTCGCCTTCAACATAGGAGATTTTGTTTATCTGAAAGTGTCGCCATTGAAGTGAATGCAGCGTTTCCAACTCAAAGGGAAGTTAGCCCCCAGATATATCGAACCTTTCCAGATTCTGAACCGTCGAGGAGAAGTATCGTACCAATTGGAGCTACCTGAAGAGATGTCATCCGTGCACAATGTGTTCCATATCTCGTTACTTCGCAAGTGTCTCGAAGTCCCCGAGAAGACCGAAGTGTTCAAGAATATCGACCATCAGACCATAGAGATCAACGATGACCTGACCTATCCCGAAGTACCCATCCGCATTTTGGAAGAAGCTTTTCGAACTACCCGAACCCGAAGCATCAAGTTTCTCAAGATTCAGTGGAGCAACCACACAGAAGAGGAAGCTACCTGGGAGCGCGAAGATCACATCAGGACGGAGTTTCCCGATCTCTTCAAATCCTAGGTAATCTTTTCGTCCTTTTTCAAATCTCGGGACGAGATTTAGTTTAAGGGGGGAAGGTTTGTAACATCCCAAAAATACTAAGCTTGGATCATCAAACTCTAATCATCAAATTTAGGGTTAACAAAAACTTTTCTAAATAAAATTATGAATGCATGCATATGTGTATGCATTGATTTTGAATTCTTTTAAAAACCACCTTGTTTGTTTGTTTCTTTGCTTGTAAAATGTTTCTTAGGTGAAATAAACATAATCTAAAACATTTCCCACACTTTTCCTAAAGACAAGTAAATCAAAAAGCATATATTAAATGAATGGTCACTTTGACCAATTTAACTCTCATGCCTACTTTGGCTGTCTCAAACTTTCAAAATCTAATAGAAACCTTTCTGGATCTTTGCACCCCTTGAATGTACTCATAACAAAGTATCAAGGCCCACTTTGTGATCATCCAGAAACTTTCAAATGCAAAGTTTAAATGACAATTCAAAATTGAATCTTTATCATATGGGAAGATCCCACTTTTTCAAAAACCACTCAAACAAGCTCAACTTTCAAAACCCAAGCATCTGCAGACTCACCAGCACCAATCTAGCAAACCCACCAAAAATCTTTTCAAAATTCAAAACTTGATTTCATGCGGCCATTTCATCAAAGAGGTTGCAGACACAAATCAAACAAACATCAAACACTATTGTGAGCAGTGATTCCTGCCTAAATGGTTCCCCATTTAGCTCACAACCAGCTCAGTAGATCATCTAGCAAGATTAACCAAGCACTAGCACCACTGTGAGCTTGCCATTGCCATCAATGGTGAACAGCCGAGCACACCCTTGCCACCCCATAGTCGACAGCAAGCTAGGAGCAGCAGCAAGCCTAAACAGCATGTATGGGAGGCAGCCCACCGTCCACCGCCACTCACTGTCCCAGCCGCGAGCGTTGCCAAGCCCTGGACCACGCGCACGAACCGCGCCCAGACCGCCAGAGACCATGCCGAGCGTGCACCAGAGCACCACCCTCGACCGAAGCCCACAGACCACGCTCCGCCCTCGCCACGTGCATACACAATCCCCACCGACCCAGGAGACCGCCAGACATCCCCGTTCGCCGCCCCGTGACGCATAGCCACCACTCGTCGTCGAAGACGCCGCCTCTGTCGCGCAGAGCATCGCCCGTTCCAGACCAAGCTGCATCGCCCCATGCCTCGAAAACATGTCGTTGAGCATCGCCAGGAGACACCACACCGTCCCCTACCCTTGCCCATGCCAATAGCCGCCTGTAACATCACCCCCGACGAGCTCACCGTGCGCCCCGACGGTCCCCTCGCTCGACTATAAATAGAGGCCACCCCCGCTCGATTTCTTCACACCATCTCACTCCCCTCTCCTCACTGATCATGCCACACCGTTCTCAGAGCAAGGAGAGCACCACCCCGCCGTAATTTCACCGGAGACCGCCGCCTATGGAGAAGAAGGGAGCCATCGATTTCGTCCATCCCAGGAGCTGCCGCGACCACCCCTGAGTTCGCCGTCGTCGACTTCGCCGTTCGCCCGCCTCGCCGACCCTCGCCCGTACCCCGGTGAGCCCCCAGCACCCCCCATTGGCCGCGCTAGGTTTCATTCTCGTCAGCGTTGTCTCGCGTCGATGATGACTCCCAGCCATTGGATTAGAATCAGATCGAACGACCCACGTTGCCCCATACCGCTTCGCCCAGCCCCGTGTCACTGACGAGTGGGGACACCCACTTAAGCAGCCCGCGGGAGCACTGCGCTTAGCAGGACGGCCCGTTAACTTTTCCCGCGCAGCCCAGTGATTTGAATTAAATCTTTTCTATTTTAATTCAAACACACTTCTGTACCCATTTTCAAAAATCAATCCAGGTCGATTCAGAGCACCAATTTGAATGAAACTAATTTTGTTGGAAAGGTCTGTGAATGCTGAATCCAAGCCCGTTGGATTCAATTCATTTGGATCTGTAGATCATCCTTAGTAAAAATAACAATGCAGCAGCTTTTGTGCATTCAAACATTTTTCAAATTTAAACCATAATAGCTTTTGAGTTGATTCCAACTCTCAAAAATCACATTTAACCATACCTTTCGGAATATATAAAAATATATAGGTTTACTTGCAGAAATAATGTTCAAGTAATAAAAGAATGCTACATAGGCATTTCTAGCCACTTTAATTAATTAGAATCAAAGGTAAAACCTTATTAAATTGTGACACCACTTTAAATCACATTCCCATGGACTACAATATGTGGTGATGACATGTGTCAACATGATACCATGTTTGGTTTGGAGAATATTAAATCTTAAGCAGTTTTTCAATGAGTAGAAATTACTTTTCTAAAAATAAAAGGAATTAAATCAAGCCTTAACCTTGTAATGTGAGAGCTGATGCTAGATCATCTATAGGACCCTTGTGTATGATGATTCCAAGTAGTTAAGTATTGTTTGGTAATTGTGTACCTCGTATTTATTCATAGACGCTAGTACCGACCAAGGATACGAGGAGGAAGGAGGATACTACGAAGAAGAAGCCGAGGAGAACTTCAACCACTGCTCTGCACAAGGCAAGCCATACTAATCAAGTTGACCTATGCAAGCTAACACTTGCAATTTAGCAAGCTTACACTGATATTGTGCAAGCAAATACTTGCTTGTTACTATGCCTACTATATGCCTTAAGCATATGTGATCACACCCACTTGATAAACCAATCCTAGTTTTATTTGCAAGCTTCTTACTTTATTTCTTTATCAAAGCTTACTTAGAGTTTACTTAAGTGAATTATAGATACTAGAAAGATATTTGAAGGTTGCATAAAGAGCATAAAATTTGGCCTAAGCTAAATAACCTTGATATCCTCCCAAGGTATAAGATTGAACTTAGTAGGCACCTACTAGTTACCATCCCTCATCAATGCTTACCCCCACTTGTAGATGCTAGTGCTAAGCATAAAACTTGATCAACTTTAGATGGGAATACTTGGTGGAAAAATGGTTATGAAAACCTTGGAATGATGGATCATTCTATTGAAATGTTTTGGACATGTGTTTCCAAACACCTGATGATTTTGGTGATGAAAATGTTGAGGCATGAGCCTTAGCCCTTTATAAAAACTGATGGTTGCCTGGATGCGATACCATTCCAATTTTATCGTACAACCACAATACCCGAATATTGGGTAGGGCTTGAATGGAAACTTATATACCTTAGTATTAGTTCCCTCACGGCCAAGGTCTGAGCTGAGGCTACCTTGTGAAGATTCTCCACCTGTGCAGTACCCAAGATGACAGTTGGTCATGGTTGGGAGGCCAAACTCACAGGAGAGGTGCTTGTACTAGGGCGTGTAATTGAAAGGTTAGGATTGATTATCCGCATACTGAGTATGGTGAATTCAGGATTTGTTCCTGACGGATGTATCGAATGTTGTGGTGAAAGTGTACAATCTCTGTAGAGTGTCAAACTATTCGAATAGCCGCGTCCGCGGTTATGGACAGTTGGAGTGGCCATACTGTTCCCCTGTCAGACTTTTCAAAATGACTTACGAAATGAATTGAGACTTTGACTTGACCACAACAGAGTTGTGACATGAGTTACAAGATCCCACTTAGGAGTTATAAAATTGTGACTAGATTTAGAACTTATTAGAGATAAATCTGGCTTTTGCAAAACAACCCTAGAGCCTAGTGTCCTATTATCCAAAAACCCCTTTACCTGTTAGTTTTAGCTTGCGAGTACTTAAAGAGTACTCATGGCTTTGTCCCTGGCTATTCCCATGGCTAGACTATGAAGAGGAGTACCTGGAGGATGGACCCCAGGGAGGTTACGACAACTAGGATCATCTCCCATCGTCAGCATTGCCTGTGACCCCGAAGATGGAGCTTTGCCTACGCTACCGTTATTATTACGTATTCCGCTGCTTGAAGTTGTATTAAGAACTGGATCATGAGATACCTATTTGTGTAAGAACTTATGTATCGTTTGTAATGGATGATGTACTATGGTATCCAATTCTGTTATGTCTCGCAAAATGGTAATCCTGGGATTGCGATGTATGGCATAACAGGCATCTGGGATTAAAAATCCGGGTGTTGACAACGTGCCACTTCTGAATGGTACGGCAACCCTGTCTCAACCGTCTTGCTGTTAGACAACAGTGAACCTACGAATTATGAGGAAGCAATGATGAGCCCAGACTCTAAGAAATGGCTAGAGGCCATGAAATCCGAATTGGGATCCATGAGCGAAAACCAAGTATGGACTTTGGTGGACCCTCCTAGCGACCGTAAGTCCGTTGAGTGCAAATGGATTTTCAAGAAGAAAATGGACACGGATGGTAATGTTACTGTCTATAAAGCTCGACTTGTCGCAAAAGGGTTTCGGCAAGTTCAAGGTGTTGACTACGATGAGACATTCTCTCCCATTGCGATGTTTAAGTCCATTCGGATTTTGTTAGAAATTGTTGCATTTCATGATTATGAAATATGGCAGATGGATGTCAAGACTGCGTTCCTCAATGGCAACATTGATGAAGAGTTGTATATGATGCAGCCCGAAGGTTTTGTCGATCCTAAGGATGCTGATAAGGTGTGCAAACTTCAGCGTTCCATTTATGAACTAAAGCAAGCATCTCGGAGTTGGAACCTTCGTTTTGATCAAGTGATCAAGAGTTTTGGATTTGTTCCAAATTGCTACGAAGCTTGTATCTACAAGAAAGTGAGTGGGAGCTCAGTGACATTTTTAGTACTATATGTGGATGACATATTGATTATTGGAAATGAAATTGGTATGCTTAACGATGTGAAGAGTTATTTGAATAAATGTTTTTCAATGAAAGGCCTAGGATAAGCTGCTTATATATTAGGCATCAAAATCTATAGAGATAGACAAAGACGCCTAATAGCTTTAAGACAAAGTACATATCTAGACAAAGTTCTGAAAAGGTTTAGAATGGATAAAGCAAAGAAAGGTTCATTGCCCATGTTGTCAGGTAAGATATTGAACAAGGCTCAGTGTTCAGCTACGGTAACAGATAGAGATACTATGAGCAAAGTGCCATATGCCTCGGCCATAGGTTCTATTATGTATGCCATGCTATGTACTAGACCGGATGTGTCCAATGCTCTTAGTTTGACGAGCAGATACCAAAGTGATCCAGGAGTGGAACACTGGATAGCCATAAAGAACATCCTGAAGTATTTAAATAGGACTAAAGAAATGTTCTTGGTCTATAGAGGTGATGAGCAGCTCGTCGTAAAAGGTTATGTCGACGCTAGTTTTGACACCGACCCAGATGATTCTAAATCTCAGACAGGATACATTTATATTTTGAATGGAGGAGCTGTGAGCTGGAGAAGCTGCAAGCAAAGCATGATCGCGGGATCTACAACGGAAGCGGAATACATGGCTGCTTCAGAAGCGTGAAGTGAAGGAGTTTGGATCAGGAACTTCATCACTGAGCTTGGTGTGGTTCCAAGTGCCTTGGACCCACTGGAGATATTGTGCGACAACATTGGCGCCATAGCATTGGCTAAGGAACCAAGATATCATCCAAAGACCAAGCACATCAACCGCCGTTTTCATATAATTCAAGATTATATAGCAGATGGAGATCTGAAGATTAGCAAAGTACACACGGATCTGAATGTAGCAGATCCGTTGACTAAACCTCTTCCACGAGCAAAACATGATCAACACCTTAATGGCATGGGTGCAAGTGGGAGACTGTTGGAATTATGCCCTAGAGGCAATAATAAAGATGTTATTATTATAATTCTTGTTCATGATAAAGTTTATATTCCATGCTAGAATTGTATTAAGCGGAAACTTTGATACTTGTGTGGTTTATGAACAACACCGTGTCCCTAGTACGCCTCTATGGACTAGCTCATTGATTAATGATGGTTAAAGGTTTCCTAACCATAGACATGAGTTGTCGATTAATAATGAGATCATGTAATTAGGAGAATGATATGATGGACAGACCCAAATTAAGCAGAGCAATTAGATCGTGTCATCGTGTTCATCTTTGCGAAGCTTTTTCTTATGTCAAGTATTGTATTCCTTAGACCATGAGATAATACAACTCCCTGGTATCGGAAGAAAGCTTTGAGGTCATCAAACATCATCCTATGTGAGGGCGATCATAAAGGTGTCTCTCAGGTGATCGAAAAGTACTTGTTGGGTTGTATGTATCGAGATGGAATTTGTCCCTCCCAAGTCGGAGAGATATACTTCGGGCCCACTCGGTAATCGATATCAACACCGCTTGCAAGCACGTGGTTAAGGAGTTAATCACAAAGTGATACCGGATTACGGAACGAGTAAAGTACTTGCTGTGAACGAGATTGAACTAGGTATGCCGATACCAACGATCGAATCTCGGGCAAGTAAAATATCGCGTGACGAAGGGAATACATATATGTGATTAATTGAATCCTGGCATCGTGGTTCATCCGATATGATCATCGATGAATGTGTGGGAGTCAATATGGGTTTCCAGATCCCGCTGTTGAATATTGATATAAGATCATGTCTGCATTTCTCGAACCTGTAGGGTCACACACTTAACGTGCTTCGACGCTAGGATAGAATGGATAATTGGTTTATGAGTTTTTGTTCGGAGTCTCGGATGAGATCCAGGACATCACGAGAGGTTCCGGAATGGTCCGGAAAATAAGATTCATATAAAGGAAAGCAGTTTTTGGATTTCGGAATCGTTTCGGAGTTTATCGGTATTGTACCGGAAGGTTCTAGAAGGTTCCGGAGTGGGACCAACATGGGCCCACTTGTAGGAGGGCTGCGTGGGCCTAAGGGGGATTGCCCTGGCCGCTTTGGGCCAGGGGCACAAGGCCCCAAAGGCCCAGCCGGCCAGCCCTAGGGGAAACCCTAGGGAACCCTTCTAGAAGGAAGGGTGAAACTTGCCCCCCACTCCACCCTTGGGGCCGCCGCCCTAGGGCTTGGAGGAGGGGCCAAGAGGGGCCGGCCACCCCCCTATATAAGGTGGGCAGGGGCGCACTCTCCCCCTCCCCGCTCCCCAACCCTAGCCGCCGTCTTGCTGCCCCTCCACCTCTCTCTCTCCCGACTGCGTGTAGGCGAAGCCCTGCCGCAGAAACTCTCCACCATAGCACCATGCCGTCATGCTTCAGATCCAATCCATCTCTCCACCCCACTTGATGGACCAAGGAAGGAGGAGACGTCGCGGCACCGTACGTGTGCATCTCTCGGAGGCGCCGCCACTTGCGGCGTAGGTTCGGATCGGATCGCGAGGAGGAGACGGCTAGTACGACTACATCAACCACGTTCTGTTGAACGTTTCCGCTGTGCGATTTATTCAAGGGTATGAAGATCTCATCTATCTATCTCGTTTATTGCATCTCCTAGATTAGAACTTGTCTTTCTTGTTCGCATCCGTAGAATTTTTTTGATTTACTATGCTGCGAAAACCCATCACCGCTGCCACCAGCCCACCCAACCTTCCGCTGCGATGTCATTCCCCGCCCTCACTGATGGGTCCAACGGCGCCACTACCGCCACCGCCATCGTCCCCGCCAGTGGCGCTCCTCACCACGTCGTCCCTGTCGTCCTCTCCTTTGTCGTCGGGAACTACACCAAGTGGCGCTTCCCTCGGCCGCTTCGGCTACCTCGGCCACGTCGACTGCACCACAACTGCCGCCCTCACCGACGCCGCCTAGAGCACTGCCGACTACACCGTCCTCAACCACCTCCACGCCGCCATCAACAAAGACGTCATGAACATGATCCTCATGGGGAATCAGACCGTGCGCCAGCTGTGGCTGGCGGCTCGCGACCTCTTCACCACGAATAAGGCGAACAAAGCCATCTACCTCGACAATGACTTTCGCCAGCTTATGCAGGGGGCTCTCCATCCACGAGTACTATCGCCGTCAGAAGCACCTCACCGACACGCTCTCCAACAATGACTCCCTCGTGAGCGACCTCACCCTCCTCCTCAACACACCACGTGGCCTCGGCCCCCGCTTCGCCTCCGCCACGGTCATCTCCATGACCGACCCGCTGCGCACCTTCCTCCGCACTCGGGCGATGCTCCTGATGGAGGAGATGCAGCAGGCCAACGCAACGGCCACCTCCACCACCCTGGTCGCTCAGGCCCCAGGCCCCGTACCTCCATGCCTCGGCCCTGGCTGTCGTGGTGATGCCCCTTGGCATAGGTCCCGCGAAGGGAAAAACGGTGACCAAGCCGAACGGGCGCAACGTTGGCCGCCATGGTGGAGGCACTACCCAACCCAACCGCCCACCCCCGCTGGCCCGTGGGTCTGCTTCTCCCCGAGGGCTGGCCAGTGGCATGCCCCCTCCTCCGGACAGGGCATCCTTGGCCCCCGGCCCTAGGCGTACACTGCCACCGCGCCGTCAACATCAACGCCAACATGGGACAACTCGGCCCTCATCACCGCTCTCAACAACCTCGCGCTTCAGCAAGGTGGTTGGGTCATGGACTCCGGCGCCTCCTCGCAGATGACAAACGACGAGACTCGTACCTCACCTCTTCGCACTCCCCATTTCTTCACCGTCGGTGATTGCACCACCGTCCCTATTTATTCCTATGGTTTAATCTCCCTACCCACATCTTCCGGTCAAGTCTTTTGACTCAACCATGTACTTCTAGTACCACACATTATTCGCAATTTTATTTCTGTTCGCAAGTTTACCCGCGATAACATGTGTTCAATTGAGTTTGACGCCTTTGGTTTCTCTGTGAAGGACCTGAAAACCCGTCGCGTGATTCTTTGTTGCAATAGTGACAGAGATCTCTACACCTTTCCAGGGATGAGCAGCCTTCGCCGTTCCTCTTCCACCGCCTTGGTCATCACCGCCACCGCCGATTTATGGCACCAGTGTCTTGGTCACCCTGGTCATGATGGTCATGATGCCATGTCGGCCCTTTAGTGTCTAGATTTTATCAATTGTAATACATTTAGTCGTACTCGGGTGTGTCATGCCTGTCGGCTTGGCAAGCATAGTCAGTCTACTACATCATCTAGTGCCATCTTCGATTTGATAAATTGTGATTTATGGACATCTCCAATTATTAGCACTTGTGGTTTTCGATATATCTTGTTATTGTCGACGATTTCTCGCATTTTTTTTGGTCTTACGTTATAGTCACAAATCATGCACTGCACGTTCTCTCAAAAAAATCCCTTACACGCGCATGCAGTTTGGTGTCACCATTCGCTCTCTGCAAACAGACAACGGTACCAAGTTCCTCAATAACATTGTTGATACTCTTCTCACCCCCCACGGCACCGCACTGCGGTTGTCATGCCCATACACTTCCCAGCAAAACAGCAAGGCTGAACGTGTCATACGTACCGTCAATGACACTATGCGCACCCTTATGTTCCAGGCTCACATATAGACTATCTCTGGGCTGAGGCTCTAGCTACTACCACATATCTCCTAAACCATCGTCCTAGTACAACCATCAAATCCCAAGTTCCATACACACGTCTCCATGGTCATCCTCCCTAATACATTGATCTTCGTGTCTTCGGTTGTCTTTGTTATCCTAATATCGCGTCCACTGCTCCCCACAAGCTTAGTGCACGTTCCATGACATGTGTCTTCCTTGGGTACCCCTCTAACCATAGTGGTTATCACTTCTATAATCCTGTCATCAGAAAAATTCTCGTCTCACGCCATGTTGTCTTCGATGAGACTGTTTTCCCCTTTCAGTTTGCAGCATCATCGTCCGTGCCTACGCAGCATGCGCCACGCCAATTGGACGACCTCTTCGGCACCCCGATCGTGCCACCACCGAGCGCTCCTGCACCAGCCTCGAGCGCCCCTATCTCGCCAGCCTCGTCGCGGACTCACCTCGCCGGGTCCCCTGTCGCGGCAGAAAATCCGGTGTTTTCTCTACCGTGGCACGCTGCCACGGCAGGAAATCCTGTTGTTTCTCTGCCATGACAGACTTCTGCCGCACCCCCTGCGCACCATAGCAGGCCGCCGTGCGTCGTTCCTCTGCCACGGTAGGGCAGGCTACCACCGCCGCCCCGACGACCTCCTCCAGTGGGGCTACCGACCTCCTGCAGACGCGCTCAGGTCGCCACGTGCGACCCGTGGACAGGATGAATCTTCCAGCCATGGACTCCGTCATCAACACCGTCCCCACCACTTTCCTCCATGCAATGCAGGATCCTTAGTGACGTTCTGCCATGACTGCTGAGTACCAGGCTCTCGTCGACAACAACACTTGCTCCCTCGTTCCTCGCCCTCCACGTGCCAATGTCGTCACAGGCAAGTGGATCTATCGTCAGAAGTTCCACTCTAATGGCACTCTCGCTCGCAACAAGGCACGATGGGTCGTTCATGGGTACTCTCATCTCCTTAGCATCGACTATGAGGAGACCTTCAGCCCCGTTGTCAAGTCTGCCATGATTCGACTCGTTCTTCATATTGCCGTCTCTAGCTCTTGGCCCATCTGGCAGCTTGATGTCAAGAATGTGTTTCTTCATGGCTCCCTGGATGAGGTGGTCTACTGTTAGCAGCCTCTCGGTTTTGTTGATGAGTCTCGCCCGGATCATGTCTGTCGACTACACAAGTCCCTGTACGGCCTGAAGCAGGCTCCCCGTACCTGGTACCACCGGTTCGCCAAGTACATTGCCACTCTGGGATTTGTTGCCTCAGCCACGAACAACTCCCTGTTTGTCCTCCACTCTGGGGCAGACACGGCGTACTTGCTACTCTATGTGGATGACATCATTTTCATCGCCTCGTCGACAAGCTTTCTTCAGGGGCTCCTCACACATCTACACAACGAGTTTGCTATGACTGATCTCGGGGATCTCCACTACTTCATAAGCATTGCGGTCAGCCGCTCCTCTGCTGGTCTTTTTCTGTCGCAGTGACAATATGCCTTGGATGTTCTTCAGCGTGCTGGTATGACAGACTGTCACTCCTCTCCTACGCCAATTGACACATCCTCGAAGCTCTCCGTCTCTAACGGCGAGCTCCTCCCCGACTTCACCGACTATCGGAGTCTCGCCGGTGTTCTTCAGTATCTCACACTGACGCGTCCGGACATCTCCGATGCGGTTCAGTAGATCTGCCTCCACATGCAAGCTCCGCGCGTGTCTCACTTGGCTATCGTGACACGTGTTCTTCGGTACGTCTGTGGTACACTGGAGTTTGGTCTACAACTCCATGCATCATCATCGACCGTCCTGGTGGCCTACTCCAATGCCGACTGGGCCGGCTGCCCAGACTCGCGGCGCTCTACCTCCGGTTACTGCGTCTACTACGGTGATAGTCTCATCTCTTGGTCCTCCAAGCGCGAGACCACCGTGTCACATTCCTCTGCAGAAGTTGAGTACCGCACCGTCGCCCACGCCGTCGCCGAGTGTTGTTGGCTCCGCCAGCTACTCCAGGAACTCCATCACCCCATGAGCTCCGCCACGGTTGTCTATTGCGACAACGTGTCCGCCATCTACATGTCCTCGAATCCGGTGCAACACAAATGTATAAAGCTCATCGAGATCGACATACACTTCGTCCGTGAGAAGGTGTCCTTGGGAGAGGTCCGTGTTCTACATGTTCCTTCGTTCCACCAGTTCGCGGGTGTCATGACGAAGGGATTGCCGAGTCAGCTCTTCCTCGACTTTCAGTCCAGTCTCAATGTCCGAGAACCTCCCGCTGGGACTGCGGGAGGGTGTTAGATTGCATATATTATATTTAAAGTAGGACTGTATTGTAATTGTACCGGCCCATGGCCGTCTATAAATATAACCGAAACCCCACGATTTACGTGTGTGGCTTCCCCCAAAACTCTTCTATAGGTCGGTTCCATTTAAAATGGCGTCAGCGTCGTCGGCTCCATTTAAAACGGCGCCGACCTCCCTAGCTTTCCCCCTGTTGTCACGTGTTGGTGCTGACCTGTATAACTTCGGATCCGTTTAAAATGACACCGACCGCATGGGTCAGATTCCAAATTAGGTTTGGAAAAGGATCAGATTTGGTTAAAGTTTTTTAAAAGTTAGATTTGGCAAAAATATGCAAAAACACACACACACATAAAAATATCCATGGAGCGGCTGATCATTGTACACACGGTGACGTGACTCGGGCGGACAACAAAATGTACGGACCACACATGTCAATTAACCATGATGATTGATTGGCACTGTTGGGAATAGCAGTAGTAGTACCATTCTCTGAGTCCCTACGTGTGCTGTCTGAAATGCAATCACTTTTGTGTGCGACTCAGGCATAATCTGCTGCTGTGTAGCACCCTCTACAACGTACAGGCTCACTCGCTACGTACGCCCCAACACGTGTTGCGTGTGCGTCGACTCGTCTAGCTGCGTGCTGCTCTGTGTGATATTTGCGTAGCCGCGGGAGCTCACTGGTGTTAGATGTATATATCTGTATATTGTATTTCTTTAATATGTTAGGGCTTTTTGTATATTTATCCTATATCTATACTATATATTGTAGCCTTTGGCCCTGAGAGGAATACAACTTGTCTATTTCTAACATGGTATCAGAGTCGGTTTTAGGGTTCCCGTGCCCACCGGTCCTCTGCTTGTGATCATTGCCGCCATCAGTTCGCCCTGGTCATCACCGGTTCCCGTTCTGGCCGCCTGCCTTCTCTCCCTCGTCCTCCCCTTCCTCGAATTGGATCTGCCGTGGTCCTCTTCTTTCCGATCGGATCTGCTGTGCTACTCGTCGGGCCCTCCTGCACCGTCTCGCTCGCCTCCACCCTGCTACCGATTGGGCCACGCCACCGCCTGCTACTTCTGCACCGCCCGTTCTGCACCGCCTGCACACATACACACCGCCTGCACACACATACACCTGTCCTTTGCATCGCGGTTGACCTCATCTGCATCTACCCCCTGCGCCCGCCCGTCACTGACCGGCCGGTCCCACACCTGCTGGCCCGCCGTCTGCCTGTTGCTGCTTGGGCTGCTGCTTAGGCCCGCGTCCCTGCGGGACCACGTCCTCTACACCGCGCCAGGCCAGGCGCTCCCGCCGAACCTGTCTGCCTCCCGCCGCCTCCTGACGCCCCACGTGCGTGGCCCCGCCTCTGACGCTTGGCCCCGCCACCCCGCCTCCTGAAGCTCCGCCCCGTCCTGCCTGGCCCGCCGCCGGCTGGCTCTGATTTCGTCTGCTCGCGTCAGATCTAGATCTGATCTGTAAAAAAAAAGAAAAAAAAGAGAGAGATGTCTTCTTCATCGGGTTATGTTGCGATTCCTCGCTTCCCGGTGGTCTTTGATGGCGCGAATTACCCTGATTTCGCTGCCTTTATGCGCGTACACATGCGCGGTCTCCGTCTTTGGGGTGTGCTCTCCGACGAGGTCTCCTGTCCGCCGTGTCCCCCGCTCCTGTGGCTCCTCTTCCACCGACGCCGATTGTTCTCGGTGCTGATGCTTCTCAAGAGGCCAAGGATGCTGCTCAGAGTGCTGATGATAGTGCTATTGCTGCTTATGACCTGAAGTTCAAGCAGTACTCTTCTGATCTCGAGGCCTATCGACACGCTCTGACTGCTTACACTCAGTGGGTTGATGAGGATGCTCATGCTGCTGCTGTTCTCACCTCCAGTGTTCTGCCCCAGTATGCTGCTGAGTTCATGAGTCTCCCTACTGTTGCCGCTCAGTGGGCTCATCTTCGTCAGCGCTATCAGCCATCTGAGGATGCTCTTTACCTGTCTGTGGTTCGCCAGGAGCATGCTCTCCAGCAGGGTGATTCTACTATTGATGAGTTCTATACTCAGAGTGCTGCTATCTGGCGTCAGCTTGATTCTCTTGTACTGCTGTTTGTGGCACATGCTCGTGTTGCCAGATTGTGCGCTCAGACTTGGAGTTTCACCGCATCTATGAGTTTTTGTCCTGGCTCCGCCAGGAGTTTGAGCCCCGGCGTGCTCAGCTGAATGCTCGTGGTCGCGTTCCGCTCTCTGAGGTGCTGTCTGAGCTTCGGGCCGAGGAGACCCGTCTCCGTGGTGCTGGTCTTCTTGCGGTTCCATCTGTGCTTGCTACCCGTGGACCTCCTATGCCGTCTGTTCCCTCGATTCAGCCGTGGTCCTCTGTGCCGCCGCCGATACTACCCACTCCTCCAGTTCAGGGTCAGAGTCAGCACCAGCAGTTTCAGGGTCAGAGTCAACACCAGCAGTTTCAGGGCCAGAGTCAGCACCAGCAGGCTCGTGGTCAGGGTCGCCGTGGTTCTCTTCATCATTGTTCTTACTGTAACAAGGATGGCCACACTTGGGTCACCTGTTATACACGTGATCCCAGTTTATGTCAGCAGCACCAGGCTCGTGGGCAGTCGGCTCCTTCTGGATCTTCAGCAGTTGCTCTCTCCGATCAGGACATTATCAGAAGTCTTCGCGGTCTACTTGCTGCTACAGGCTCTTCTTCGATAGGCACTGCTGGTTCTGTGACTGATTCTTTAGGCCCTATGCGACCACCACCTTCTACACAGTCAGGTACGTTCCCATGGTATCTGGATTCTAGAGCTTCTTTTCATATGACCTCTGAGTCTTCTTTTCTGTCCGCTCTTCGCTCTCTCCCTTCTCCTGTCCATGTTTTTACAGCTGACGGTACCTCTCTTCCTGTTTCTAGTCAGGGCACCCTTTCTACTTCTTATTTTTTATTCCTGATATTTCTCATGTCCCTCTTCTTAAGATGAATATGTTCTCTGCTAGCCAGCTTACTGACTCTGGTTGTCACGTCATTCTTGATGCTGATTCTTGTGTTGTCTAGGACCGTCGCACACAGACCCTGGTTGGAGCTGGCCCTCGCAGCCGTGACTCTTCAGGACTTTGGGAGTTAGACTGGCTTCGTGTTCCTTCCGTTCCACTTCATCTGCCAGTTCTTTTCCGGTCATCGACTCTACTACCAGCTCCTTTCAGCAGTGGCATCATCGTCTTGGTCACCTCTGTGACTCTCGCCTGTCGTCACTAGTTCATCGTGGTCTTCTGGGGTCTGTCTCAGGAGATGGGTCTTTGCATTGTCAGGGCTGTAGGTTGGGTAAACAGATTTAGCTTCCCTATCCTACTAGCGCATCTGTATCTCAGCGACCTTTTGATTTAGTTCATTCAGATGTTTGGGGTCCGGCTCCTTTTGCTTCGAAAGGGGGCCATCGCTACTATATTTTATTCATCGATGATTTTTCTCGGTACACTTGGTTGTATTTTATGCGCTCTCGCAGTGAAGTGCTTTCCATATATCAGTGTTTTGCGGCCACGGTTCGTACTCAGTATTCTACCCCCATCCGTGTTTTTCGTGCTGATTCTGCTGGTGAGTATATCTCCCAGATGTTGCGAGGTGTTCTTGCTGAGCAGGGCACCCTTGCTCAGTTCTCCTGTCCTGGCGCACATGCCCAGAATGGCGTTGCTGAGCATAAGCATCTCCATCTTCTTGAGACCACTCGCGCTATGATGATTGCTTCTTCTCTCCCGCCGCATTTCTGGGCTGAGGCTGTCGCTACGTCGGCTTACCTCATCAATATTCAGCCTTCTGCTGCCTTGCAGGGTGGTATCCCTCATGAGCGCCTATCTGGACAGTCTCCAGACTACTCCATACTTCGCTTGTTTGGTTGTGTTTGCTATATTCTCCTTGCTCCTTGCAAACGCACCAAACTGACCGCTCAGTCTGTTGAGTGTGTCTTTCTTGGATACAGTGATGAGCATAAGGGTTATCGCAGTTGGGACCCTGTTGGTCGTCGGATGCGTATCTCTCGTGATGTTACTTTTGATGAGACGCGTCCTTTCTATCCTCGTCCCACCGCTGGTACTTACCCGGTGGAAGATATCTCTTTCCTAACACACCTCCTTCTACACCTATTGTGTCTTCTTCAGGATCTCCTCCCCCTGATGTCTCTTCTTCGACACCGTCCTCCTCTGCTCCGTCTAGTTCTCCTAGTTCTCCTCGTTCTCCGGAGTCTTCCTCTACTATTCCCTCTTCTTCATCGTCGTCTCCTGTGTCGTCTTTCTCTGATGATCTTCCCTCTACTCGTCCTGTTCGTCAGCGTCGTGCCCCCAATCGTTACTCTCCTAGTCAGTATGGTCTTTCTGTTGCCTCCGAGCCGACTTCTTATCGGGATGCTGAGCATCATCCTGAATGGCAGCTGGCCATGGCTGAGGAGATTGCTGCGCTTGAGCGCACTGGCACCTGGGATCTTGTTTCTCCCCCTCCCGGTGTTCGTCCTATCACGTGTAAGTGGGTCTATAAGATTAAGACTCGCTTTGATGGATCTCTTGAGCGCTATAAAGCGCGTCTTGTGGCTCATGGTTTTCAGCAGGAGCATGGTCGTGACTATGATGAGACCTTTGCTCTTGTGGCTCATATGACCACTATACGTATTCTTCTTGTTGTTGCTTCTGTTCGTCACTGGTCTGTGTCCCAGCTTGATGTTCAGAACACCTTTCTCAATGGTGAGTTGAGTGAGCAGGTTTATATGCAGCCTCCTCCTGGGTATTCTGTTCCCGAGGGGATGGTTTGTCGTCTTCGACGCTCTCTTTATGGCCTCAAACAGGCCCCTCGTGCCTGGTTTGAGCGCTTTGCTTCTGTAGTGACTGCTGCTGGTTTCTCCCCTAGTGCTCATGATCCAGCGCTGTTTGTTCACACTTCTCCTCGTGGACGCACTCTTCTTCTTCTCTATGTTGATGATATGATCCTGAGTATATCGCCTTTGTTAAGACTCGTCTTCATGATCAGTTTCTTATGACTGATCTTGGTCCTCTTCGATACTTTCTTGGGATTGAGGTTTCCTCTACTTCTGATGGCTTTTACATCTCTCAGGAAAAGTATATTCAGGATCTTCTTGCCTGTGCTGCTCTTGGAGATGAGCGCACTGTTGAGACCCCTATGGAGCTGAATGTTAAGCTTCAACTTACTGATGGTGATCCTCTTTCTGATCCGACGCATTATCGCCATCTTATTGGGAGTCTTGTCTATCTTGCTGTCACTCGTCTTGACATCTCTTATCCTGTTCATATTCTGAGTCAGTTTGTTTCTGCTCCTACCACTGTTCACTATAGTCATCTTCTCCGTGTTCTTTGTTATCTTCGTGGTACGATCACTCGTCGCCTTTTCTTTCCTCGTTCCAGCTCCCTCCAGCTCCAGTGCTATTAGGACGCTACGTGGGCGAGTGATCCTTCGGATCGTCGTTCACTTTCTGCTTACTGTGTGTTTCTTGGTGGTTCGTTCATTGCTTAGAAGACGAAGAAACAGACAACGGTTTCCCGTTCGAGTGTTGAGGCTGAGTTGCGTGTTATGGCCTTGTTGACTGCTGAGGTGACCTGGTTACAGTGGTTATTTGCGGATTTTGGGTCTCTATTACCACACCCAGTCTGGTTTTGTCTGATAGTACAGGTGCTATTAGTGTTGCACGTGATCCGGTTAAGCATGAGCTTACCAAGCATATTGGTGTTGATGCTTTCTATACACGTGCTCAGGTGCAGGCTCAGGTTGTTGCGCTTCAGTATGTGCCTTCCGATTTACAGTTGGCGGATTTTTTCACGAAGGCACAGACCAGAGCGCAACATGATTTCTTACTCTCCAAACTCAGTGTTATGGATCCACCATGAGTTTGATGGGAGGTGTTAGATGTATATATCTGTATACTGTATTTCTTCCATATGTTAGGGGGCTTCCTGTATATTTGCCTTGTACCTGTACTATATATTGTGGTTTTGGCCCCAGAGAAATACAACTTGTCTATTCCTAACACCTAGCTAGGTGCCAGTGATCGCTGTGACTTCTTCTGCCCTTGTAACCCAGCTAACCATATGCATGGATCCTGAGTATGAACTATTAATTGCTTTTGTGGAAGGCGACCTTAAACTATCTACAGGTGGGCCTCCGACGTCTGGGTTGGTCCTTGGTCGGTCGAGCATGCGTACAGGTGCAGTGTGTATTGTGGTTGTTGATACAGATCGAACTGGTCCAAGACTCCAAGGGTATGTAGGCGGTTAATTAGCCAGATAGGCCGATCCGCAGACAGATCGGCGTGGGTAACAGGCGGACCCACACTCGAGGCAGATTGTTGTGCAGTGTGGTAGACTGGTAGTTGCGACCATCCGATCGACGCCGGCGCCGACCCGACCGGCGTCGTGCAAGTCGTGAGCTAGCAAAGGACCGCCGCACATGCATGGATTCGGCAGCGGGACCAACTTCTCTGCGCACACAGGAATGGCTGGTGCTTGTTTCCTTGAGGCCCCTTGACCATGGCCTGTCTAAGTTAAACCGTCAAAGCTAGTGATTTGATCTCATTACTAAAGTACTAAATAACAGGATCACTTTCTGGCCGATGAAGTAATTTCCAAGGGAGATTTGTTCTAGATGGTGTAGCTCTCTTCTTCATGAAACTGTTCATTTTTTTGCGGGGATCATGAAACTATTCATTACATTCATAAAAAAATCTGGGTTTTCCTGAAAATTGATTTTGAAAAAGCTTATGACAAGAAAATTGAGGGGCTTATATTTTCTATCTTGCAAATGTAAGGTTTTCCCGAACTTTTTGTTAAATGGATTATAGAAGTGGTTATAGGTGGAAATGTAAATATTATGGTTAATGATTTGGTTGGTGCTTACTTTAAGACTAGGAAAGAGTTAAGGCAAGGTGATACATTATCTCCTAACATAGTTGCAGATATTCTACCTACTCTGATCATGAGAGCTAATGAACAAGGGTTTATTATAGGTCTATTTCCATAATTGTATGAGGGGGGGGGGGTCCATCCGTGTTGCAGTATGCTGATGACACCATTTTTTATGTTTCAAGATGATTTCGAGAGTGCTAGAAATATTAAAATCATACTTTGCACTTTTGAGCACTTGAATGGTTTGAAGATTAATTTTCTTAAGAGTGAGATTTATTGTTTTGTAGAGAAAAAAACATGAAGAATATGAGTATATATTCACTTGCAAAGCTCATGATTTCCCTTTAGATACTTAGGAATTCCTGTAAATCCGCAGAGGAGAAAATTTAGAAGAAAATACCAAGTTGGCAGGGCAATCTGATTTATTTGGGAGGTAGAATTTTTCTACTAAAATTTGCCTTAGTAGTGTCCCTTATTATATGCTATATATATTTCTTTAGAGTTCCTAAAGTTGATTAAAAACGCATGGATTTTTCTAGAGATAGAGTTTTATGGTAGGAAAAAGATGGGGTTAGGAAACATCATGTAGTTAAGTGGAGTGATGTCTGTCGTCCCAGAGGTCAATGTGGTTTAGCTGTTGGTTAAGAATGGAGTTCTTACTAAAGATAACTAATTAAGAGAGGTTGGAAATGGACTATCTTATGTGAGTTTTATGGCGGGCATATGCATGAGTCTCAAAACCATTTATTCTTTCATTGTCATATGGCTAGATATAACTGGAACGTTGTAGGAAGTATCCTGGATATAAAATCTAGACATGAAAACTTCATTGATTTGTGCCAGAATTAGATTCAACAGCTTTCAGGTCATGAGGGGTTGTCGAGTACATGCCTAAGAGATTGTAATACATGATATTTGGATTGAGCAATGCAAGTTATTTCACACAAAAAAAACAGCTTTCTGGGAAGTGTAGAACGGTTGCTATGTTAGGAGTTGTTGGTCTTCTATGGAATTTACCGAAAATAACGAATAATGCTTGTTTTTAAATAATTCTTCCTAGGGATCCCACTGATGTTATCTACTCTTTGTGTCGGTTACTTGATAATTGGAAAACTCTTTAGAGAGAAATGGTGCAAAAGGCGGTATAACTAGTCTTTGATAGACTTCGCGAGGTGGCAAGAGAAGTGTTTGGTCGACTACATGGTTGGGCACTTGGAGCGAAGCGGATTTGAGATAATTGATTCCAATAGTGAAGGAAATTTAGTTGGTGGATCAATCGTCTCCATATGTTCTCAGGCCATGTTGTGCTAAAAACTGATAAAAACTACTAGCTGATCTAGCAGTTGCTTTGTAATTGTTTATCGGTTTTAGGCGTTATGTTCTAACGCTTTGGTACTTTTAGTTTACAGTTTATGTAATATGGCTCAGACCTCTGATATCTTAAAGAGTAAAATCCATCAATAGCCATTGAACTTGCTTAGCAAAATCAGTTTAATCATTGTATATCGAGAATATAATTTTACGGTCACTGAATACGAGTTAGATGTTCATCTCTGATTACTGGTGCTGGTACATCGTTGTATTTACCGTTGTGGCACTACGTGGACCCTGCTACCAGGCACCAACCATCCATAAGAACTATTTTAAGATACTCCCTCCGACCCATATTAATTGACTCAAATTTGTCTAAATTTATAAATCTAGACACTATTTAGTATATAGGTTCATCCAAATTTTAACAAATCGAAGTCAACTAATATGGATCAGATGGAGTAATAAAGATCAGCAGGGTTAAACTAAAAAAACTGCAAAGAGATAAGGCTGCCATCTCCCTTTCGCCTCCACCACTCCTCCCGTCCCGCCAGCTCGCCGACGAGCTCCTGGCTGCCGCTGCTGCCATGGCACAGCAGGTCTAATCGAGGTGGCCACTCCCCCACCCTAGCCGCTACTGTCCTTTCTTCCTAGGCATCCTCCCGACCGCTGTCCACCGTGATTCCTCCGGCCACCGCCTCCTGGCCATCATCCCCACCTCCACCCACCGTGATTCCTCCGGCCATCGCCTCCTAGCCATCATCTCCACCGCCACGCACCATGATTCCTTCGGAATCCGCCTGATGGACGTCCTCTCCACTTACCTAGGCCGAGCAGAGCTACCAGCACATTATATTGTTGGGACCCTGTGACCATGGAGGAAGGGGAGCTCAGGCGCTGGCGCGGGGCCCTCAACCTCGTGTATGTGTGCCGACGGCCTCACCCTCATGCTCGTGCGTCGTGGCAGCCTCTGCACTAGAGGTAGTGGTGGTGCTTTTGAGGTTGTACATGTTGCGAGTATCTTCCTTCTCTGCTCTGGCATGGCGCTCGTCACCTTCGTCGCGCAACGCCTTCATCTTGGAAGAATTGATGGAGCTAGTGCGCTGAGCCATCACCGGGACACGGCGGGTTGGAGAGGGGGTGGGGTTGACGCGGATGGGGGTGGAGGAGCACACTGCCAGATTGGCTGGCCTGGTGGCGCTAGCCACCACCGTGCTCCGGCGACGCGAGCGTGACACCATCGGCTTCTTCCAGTTCTGCATGGAGCAGACAAATTGGCGATTTCTTTTCCCTTTTTTGTTTTACTATTATTGCGGGGAATTAAGGAGGACCTTTGCGTGATTAGAGTTCAAATACCCGTGAATGTTTTTGCTAAATGAAACTGTCGTGGTGTGACACGGCAGATGCCATGGGTAGGCTAAAGTATGGGGCTAATGGATGCTAGAGGGATCCGGGGAGGGAAGATGTAGTAATTGCTACACTCAAATGACAAGCATGCAGATCTTTATTTCTCCTCTTGAGGACTACAAGTGCTCCTTGAGCTGTTTGCCGAAAGAAGAGAGCTACTACCCGAGCCTTACGGCGTAGAATGAATCGATCCCCCCTCAGGAGCCCGCGTCTCCCCTTATAAATGGGTGCCTTGGTTTCTCCTAGGGCTGACGTGGTAAGCATATTCGAGGAATATGCTTGTCCCAATATGGTAACTCGGCGACCTCCTTTCCGTGTCCCCCTTCTATCCACGACAATGTTCCAGAGAGCCCCACATGTGCACCTCGGGCTCCCTGACTGTCACCTCCGTGACCTTCTTCTGCCCTTCTGCTGCTCTGCTCCTTGTCCTTTATGCTTGGCTCTGTTCAGATTCCCCCTAGCTAGTGACTAGAGTTTGACTATAGACACCTTCTCCTGCAAGCTTCGTATTACTCGG
The DNA here is from genome assembly GCA_916181665.1 of Avena sativa. NCBI lineage: Eukaryota > Viridiplantae > Streptophyta > Magnoliopsida > Poales > Poaceae > Avena > Avena sativa. The sequence goes on along the minus strand of OV702297.1, from coordinate 363,079,580 downwards.
TCATGTCTCGCATAACTCGGCTCGGTCTTCACCTGCATTCAAGTTAGTCAGACTCGCTCGGCCGACTTAACTCATATGTCGGCTGGATAAGGTGTTACTCCTTCTGTAGCTGTCATGGCCTTGCTTATCTCGGCCGAGTTTTACATGACTCGGCCGACATAAACAGTAACTCGGCTCATGACAAAGGAGACTCCTTTCGTCTTTCCCCTGTCTTGACCCTATCCGGGGTCACCTCCCCAACAGAACATAACTAGAGGCTCTGATAATGGGTCATGTAGCTCGTCACATCAGTAAATACAACGTTGTACCAGCACCGGTGACCGAGACGAACCTCTAACTCGTATTTAATAACCGTAAAATTATATTCCCAATATACAATGACCGAATTGATTTTGCTAAGCAAGTTCAGTGACTACTGGTCAATTTAACTCTATCTTAAAAGTCCAGTTTCTTCAATGAAATTGGAGACCATGTGTCCCTTTCGATAAAAAAGAAAGTACTTCATGTCTACTAAAACGTCTTAGGCCTCCTTTGATTTGAAGGAAAAAGGGAGGAATTCTAAAGGATTAATAAATTTTCCTAAGATGCTACTGTTCACGTGTTTAATTCACAGGAATGGTAGGATAGAAAAATCAGAGGAAATTTTCCTACAGATCTTTGTTTCAAGACAAAACATAGAGGAAACGAAAAATTCACCCAGAGTTGATCCCTTTGCACAGGGAATCGAGGCAAGGACTGCACCTGCCATCCTTTCCTATTCCTATGTCTTCCCAAAAAAAATTATTTCTCTACCCTCTAAATCAAAGAGGCCCTTATAATTTGCAACGGAGGAAGTATGTCGTAATTGTTGATAAGTTCTACTACACTGTTAGGAATAGTACCTCTGCGACCGTGAAAACGTCATAAACGACGTGGAGAGTAGAGAGAGGCTGCTGGCGATGTCGGTACCCAACAGCAGTTCATTACTGCAGCTAGGGAAACAGGGACAGGAGGTTGGTCGATCGCTGCAACATCAAGACCGCTGGGCCAGAGTAGTAGAAGCAAACACTGCATGTGTCCTAGCTTCATCAGATTAAGCAGTGATGGCATTGGCAGCAGGGTAGCTAGCTAGCTAGTATGTATACGTGCGAAGCAGCGGCGCCCGGCCGGGAACGGCAGTGACCGGCCATGCACGATGTTTGCTCCTCCCACTGCGCGGTGTACGTCACCCCTTCCCCGTGTTAAGGCATATTCACTGGCCAATCCATTCGATCACGAGCTGTCTGAATCAATCCGCCTAAACCGACGGTAGAGGAAAACCCGCCGTTCGGCGCGACCCATTCGACCACGCGCATCCGGATCAACTTATTTCTCGCCCAAAAATAGGATGGGAATGCGTTGCTGCGAATGAGTGGCGTGTGAAAAATATTGATCCCTAGAATATTGTGTTATATTGCAATGATCCCTGTGGGTTTATATAGAGTTACACGGGATAGGTGGAGACTTGGAGTACAAGTTGTAGAGTCTTAGTCTATCTCTAGACTATATATGTATACGTACTCTAACATCTTCCTCAGTCGTAGCGGGAGTGAAGTGGACGATTGTGACTGGATTTAAAGTCCATTATCTTCTCCTCCTTGCATCATCAACTGCATCTGGTGGACATGCTCGTGGCTGGCACCTAGGGGCAGTGACTTCGTCCCCTTCCGGTGCCTCTCTTCCCTCCCGCATTCACAGTGGGAGTGTCGTGGACGCAGGTGATGACGCGGACGCTGTTGACTGGAGTTGATGTCAATATCGAGGTAGTCGATTGTGATGTAGCCATAGTCAATGTAGGTGTGGTCGATGTCGTAGTGGTCATAGTGATGTGGCCGCCATTGCCGAAGGCGCAAATAAAATTGCGTGGTTTTTTGTTATTGTTGACGAAATTATAGTTGTGGACGTTTTGCACCTTGTAGAGGTACCGACGGGGGCGTCTCTTGGACGCGGTTATAAGTGAAACCACCGGTTTTTCCAGGACCGAAGGAATCCACCAAACACACAAGATTTTGCCAGAACCATATGCACGATCATAGGTGCATCACAATTGTGATGCCGGGTTGTTGATGCAGTCGTCGGGGTCGTGGTTGTATGTCCATCATGTGGACGGGTATAGCGGCGGCGACGATGTGTCGACGAAGATGTTAATGAAGACCACGTTGATGTAGACCTTGACGATGATGTGTCGGTGATGAAGGAGTAAGCGTGTTGGCGATGATCGTCGCTTGAAGGCGTCTCTTGTGACGACGATGGTGTCGATGCCATGTTGTCGAAGAAGTCGGTAAAGTTGTGTTCCACACCGGGCCAAGCGTGTGGATGAGTCGATGTCGTTTCTCGGTAATTTCGATGTAGCTTTTTTTAGACATGCTCGACGATGACATAGACGTATAGTAGTACAGCTCTTTGTCGTTGGTTCGGTTCCATGTAGTGTAGATCTGTACGGATCGAGAGGGCGGCAGCGAGTCATGTTTACCGGCCATGTTGACGAAGTTACGCTCGACGAAGTGGTCGCGGTCGCCGGTATCATCATCGCTGGAGCCACGTACAGATGCTTGTATTACCTTAATGCAAATTGGAATTTTGCAGGAGGTTTCCTTGTCTTTTAGTGCATGTAGCACCATAGATTGTGCCGGTGTAGCCGTGTAGATGCTTGGTCTGGATGCACTAGTAGAAAACAGACTATCCGTTCGTGCTCCTCAACAGCATTAGTTCCGGTTATACCACGAACTGGGAATAATGCTGGCATGCGTCCCGATTCGAGCGGGCACGGTGGCCGGAGGCATGCGTCCCGGTTGGTAGGGGTGCATGCGTCTCGGTTTATAACACAAATCGGGACTAAAGTGTGGGCGCCAGACACGTGTCCTGCCAACCGGGACGTATGTGCCCGTCCTCTAAATACGACGCCCCAGCTCTCTGCCTTCCCTCTGTTTTTTCTTGGTGGAAGGTGTGAGAGGTGTGTTTGTTTTTTTTCCTATGCATGCATGCAAGGTGTTTAATGAAATGTTTGAGTGAATAATTCAGTTCAATTTATCACAGAACAAAAATATAGGAGGTGCCCGAGACGTACTTGATCTTTCTCCTCTTTATTTCCCTCGATCGAGGTTAGCGATCTTATCTTTTCTCTGTCATTGATACAATGCATGTGTCGATGTGAATTGGTCATTTCACTATTTATGATATTCCGTTTTGATAAACCTAATTATATGATACAGATGAATGGTCGGGAATGGATATATGGTGACCGGCGTGAACCCGGATACATTAAAGGCGTGGATAAATTTATCGATGTGGCTACGGCAAACAAAGGGAATGGTTTTATACGTTGTCCATGTGTCCATGTGTTCAATGTCGGAACAACAAGGAGTAATCTTCCTCGAAAATCATTCGCAGCCACCTGGTTATGAAAGGTTTCATGCCCAACTATAATTGCTGGACCAAGCACGGGGAAAGAGGGGTTATGATTGAAGACAATGAAGAAGAAGATGATGATAACAACTATCATCATATGTTTCCTGAATACAGTGATACTGCAATGGAAGACAATGAAGAGGAAGGAGGTGAAGAACGGGCATCAGATGAGCCTGCTGATGAACTTGGTAGGGTTATTTCTGATGCAAAGCGAGTCTGTGAAACAGAAAAGGAGAAACTGAAGTTGGAGGGCATGTTAGAAGATCACAAGAATTTGTTATACCCAAATTGCGAAGATGGCAGCACAAAACTCAGTACCACGCTGGAATTGCTGCGATGGAAGGCGGAGTGTAGTCTAACTGACTCCGCATTTGAAAAGATGCTGAAAATAATAAAACCGAAGTTTCCAAAACATAACGAACTTTCCGAGAGTACGTACGAAGCAAAGAAGACTATCTACCCTCTAGGATTAGATGTGCAGAACATACATGCATGCAATAATGACTGTATCCTCTACCGCGGTAAAGAGTATGAGAATTTAGATAAATGCCCGATATGCAATGCATTGCGGTATAAGATCAGACGAGATGACCCTGGTGATGTTGAGGAAGAGCCCCTCCGGAAGAGGGTTTCTACTAAGATTATGTGGTATGCTCCTATAATACCAAGGTTGAAACGCATGTTCAGAAACAAAGAGCATGCCAGGTTGTTGCGATGGCACAAAGAAGACCGTAAGAAAGACGGAAAGTTGAGACACCCCGCTGATGGGTCGCAGTGGAAAAAAATCAAGAGAGACTTCCCGGACTTTGCAGGTGACGCAAGGAACTTATGGTTTGGTATAAGTATGGATGCCATGAATCCTTTTAGGGAGCAGAGCTGCAGTCATAGCACCTGGCCCATGACTCTATGTATCTACAACCTTCCTCCTTGGTTGTGCATGAAGCATAAGTTCATTATGATGCCAGTGCTCATCCAAGGCCCGAAGCAACCGGGCAACGACATTGATGTGTACCTAAGGCCATTAGTTGAAAAACTCTTACAGCTGTGGGGCAAACCAGGTGTACATGCATGGGATGAGAACAAACAGGAGCTATTTGACCTACGACGGTTGCTTTTCGTAACCATCAATGATTAGCTTGCTCTTAGTAACCTTTCAGGACAGACAAACAAGGAATATAAGGCATGCACGCACTGTTTAGATATGACTGAAGGTACATATTTGCATAAATGCAAGAAGGTTGTGTACCTGGCGAATCGACGGTTTCTTCTGACCAATCGTCCCGTAAGAAATAAAGGCAAGCATTTCAAAGGTGAGGCAGATCACCGGAAGAAGCTTGAACTCCCTGCTGGTGATGATCTATTTGGTATGGTCAAGGACATATAAGTAATCTTTGGAAAGGGTCCCGGCGGTCAATCTATTCCGAACAACGTCGCTGCCGGACACACACCCATGTGGAAGAAGAAATCTATATTTTGGGAGTTGCCATATTGGAAAGTCCTACGTGTTCGCTCTTCAATTGACGTGATGCATGTGATGAACAATCTTTGTGTAAACCTGCTAGGTTTCCTAGGCATGTATGGGAAGACAAAAGGTACACCAGAAGCAAGGGAGAACCAGCAAATTATGAAAGACCCAAAGAACATGCATACACAGAACAAGACGGATAAAGGGTGTCACTTAAGTTGTGCCAGCTATGCTCTTACCAAAGCAGAGAAGGAAATCTTTTTTGAAGTCCTTTATAGTATCAAGGTGCCGTCTGGCTTCTCATCTAATATAAAGGGGGTAATAAATATGGCAGAGAAAAAGTTTCAAAACCTGAAGTCTCATGACTGTCACGTGATTATGACACAGTTGCTTTTGATTGCATTGAGGGGGCTTCTACCAGAAAATGTTCGAGTACCCATTGTGAAGCTGTGTGCATTCCTCAATGCAATATATCAGAAGGTAATCAATCCAGATATTCTGCCAAGGTTACAGAAGGATGTGGTACAATGTCTTGTTAGATTTGAGTTGGTGTTCCCACCATCCTTATTCAATATTATGACGCATCTCCTGGTTCACCTAGTGGAAGAGATTGCCATTCTCGGTCCTGTATTTCTGCACAATATGTTCTATTTTGAGAGGTTCATGGGAGTCTTAAAGAAATATGTTCATAACCGTGCTAGAGTAGAAGGAAGCATCTCCAAGGGATATGGAACAGAGGAGGTCATTGAGTTTTGTGTTGACTTTATTCCTGACCTTAAGCCGATTGGTGTTCCTGACTCGCGGCATGAGGGAAGACTAAGTGGAAAAGACACACTGGGAAAGAAAGCAATGATATGTAGGGACGGGATTCTTTCACTAAAGCACACTACAAAGTTCTACATAATTCCACCTTGGCAGCTCCGTATATCGAGGAACACAAGAATATTGTACGCTCCAAAAACCCGGGGAAGCCTGACTCATGGATTACAGATGAACATATGAAGTATTTCGGCGGTTGGATGCGGACACATCTCTTGAATGACACCACTGTTAGAGATTAGCTATACTTGTTGGCCGCGTCACCATCTTCTACTATATTGAATTTCCAAGGGTACGAAATAAATGGGAATACATTCTACACGATCGCCCAAGATAAAAAGAGCACCAACCAAAATAGTGGTGACCGCTTTGATGCAACGGACGAGAATGGGCAAAAGGACACATACTATGGTTACATAGAGGAGATATGGGAACTTGACTATGGAGTCTCTTTTAAGGTCCCTTTGTTTCGCTACAAATGGGTCAACCTGAATGGGGAAGGGGTAAAGATAGATCAGTTGTACGGAATGACAATAATGGATCTCAACAATCTTGGTTATAGATATGAACCATTCGTCCTAGCCAATGATGTGTCTCAGGTTTTCTATGTGAAGGACATGTCCTCTAGACCGAAAAAAAGAAAAAATAAGCAAACGAATACATCATATGATGAGCCAAAGCGTCACATAGTACTTTTAGGGAAAAGAAACATCGTGGGAATCGAGGACAAGACATACATGTCAAAAAATTATAATAAGGTTGATGAAATTGCACCCTTCACAATGAAAACTGACCCAAGCATTCTATTAAGTAAAGAAGATGCTCCATGCTTACGTCCGGAGCGATCATAAGGAAGGACATACGCCAAGAAGTTCATGTTCATATTGTGTACCTCTAGTTCATGTCTGGCTGGTCGGCTGCATATTGTGAACCTAAATGCCATGAGACATGATAGCTCATTTTGTGAAGGATATTTTATAATGTTTGCAATTTTCCAAGTTTAATAAATGTATTGAGTGTTAGTCCCGGTTTGTGGCTTGACCGGGACTATATATAGGGGGGCCTTTAGTCCCGATTTTGTAGTCTCAGTTTTTAATATTAATAAATATATTGAGTGTTAGTCCTGTTTTGTGGCTGGACCCGGACTAAAGGGGGCCTTTAGTCCCGATTCGTAGAACGACTTTCCCAAACTATGAAGAGTTGTCCCGATTCGTACTTACCATTAAGATCTGATCTCCAAACGCGTGTGGTCACATATTAGGGAGTGCCTCTATGACCAGTTTCTTGGAAATGCCGGAGGACTGGGCTCCGGCGGCATCTCCCTAAAACTGGCCGTAGTGGTGTCCCTGCTCTCGCACACCATCTTGCAGTTTGTAACTTCTCTAACTAGATCAATACGCCTAGGAGCTAACTAATTTCACATATTAGGGAGTGCCTCTATGACCAGTTTCTTGGAGATGCCGGAGGACTGGGCTCCGGCGGCATCTCCCTGAAACTGGCCGTAGTGGTGTCCCTGTTCTCGGAAACAATCTTGGAGATGCCTCAATCTGGCCGGAGGACTAGACTCACAAGAATGCCTATTTATAGTACAAGCAGCTCGGCATAGTGTCGACACTCAAGACATAATGTCGACAGTTACCCCTATTATTAGTGCTAACTCGTGTTTTGTACCGGTTGGTGTCTCTAACCGGGACTAAAGGTTCATCTTTAGTCCCGGTTGGTGACACCATCCGGGACAAGGTACAAGCCGCACGACATAATATCGACACTCACCCCTATCATTAGTGCTGCCTGGCCCAGCCTGCCAAAATCCCTCCAACCGGGACTAAAGATGAACCCTTTCCCTCTATTTATAGGTTGCCCACCTCAGCCTGACCTATCATGTTCGAGGTTTCATGGCTTTTGGTCCAAATGACCGATGTTATGTGCTGAATCGCGGCATAGTTTGTGATGGTGTGCCTATAATATGCATGCATGTGGACATTGGGATGGAGAACAATGTTGTAGGAGGAAGTTTTCCTTTTCGTCGCACGGAAAAGACATTTTCCATTTTCCGAGCGCAAAAAACGGGTCGTTTTGTGAAGCAACCACCAAAATGCTGTTTCGGAATGCTACCGTCCCATTTTTCTAAAATACTAGACCACCTTAAATGGACTATCTCCCAACCGAGATATCTCAAAACTTTCTATCCATCCCGGGTAAAAAGGACAAATGATTGCCGAATCGGTAGGAAGTGGGTCCGGTTTGTACTACAGGTACATGATATAACGCCCGTGATTTTTTGAAAAAATCCTTTTTAGACTCGCAATATGTGGTTTCTTCAAAGATCCAATGCAAGTTCTAACGATGCTCGTCCCCTATCTTCATGCACGCCGGTTCGACCATAGTTGGAAAATGGAAAAATTCAAAACGGGCATAAGAAATTCACAAAAAAGTCCAAACAATGTAAATCTTTCGCGTGGTGTCATATTATGTGACATAGCTGCAAGGAAAAATATCAGACTTGGTATATCGATCATGTCTCGAAAAAACCTTCACAAAATGGCCTATCATGTTCGAGGTTTCATGACTTTCGGTCCAAATGACCGATGTTATGTGCTGAATCGCGGCATAGTTTGTGATACTGTGCTCATATTATGCATACATGTGGATATTGGGATGGAGAACAATGTTGCATGAGAAAGTTTTCCTTTTCGTCGCACGTAAAAGCCATTTCTATTTTCTGAGCACAAAAAACGGGTCGTTTTTTGGAGCAACCACCAAAATGTTGTTTCGGAATGCTACTGTCCCATTTTTCTAAAATACTAGACCACCTTAAATGGACTATCTCCCAACCGGGATATCTCAAACCTTTCCGTCCATCCCGGGTAAAAGAACAAATCTCTGCCGAATCGATAGGATGTGGATCCGGTTTGTACTACAGGTACATGATCTAACGCCCGTGATTTTTTGAAAAAAATCATTTTTAGACTCGCAATATGTGGTTTCTTTAGAGATCCAATGCAATTTCTAACGATGCCCATCCCCTATCTTCATGCACGCCGGTTCGACCATAGTTGGAAAATGGAAAAAGTTCAAAACGGGCATAAGAAATTCAAAAAAAGTCCGAACAATGTAAATCCTTCGCGTGGTGTCATATTATGTGAAATAGTCACAAGGAAAAATACCAGACTTGGTATATTCATCATGTCTCGAAAAAGCCTTCACAAAATGACCTATCATGTTCGAGGTTTCATGGCTTTCGATCCAAATGACCGATGTTATATGCTGAATCGCGACATAGTTTGTGATACTGTGCCCATATAATGCATCCATGTGGCCATTTGGATGGAGAACAATATTGCAGGAGGAATTTCCTTTTCATCGCACGAAAAAGCCATTTTCCATTTTTCGAGCGCAAAAAACGGGTCGTTTTGTGAAGCAACCACCAAAATGCTATTTCAGAATACTACCGTCCTATTTTTCTAAAATACTAGACCACCTTAAATGGACTATCTCCCAACCGGGATATCTCAAACCTTTCCGTCCATCCCGGGTAAAAAAGACAAATGTCTGCCGAATCGGTAGGAAGTGGGTCCGGTTTGTACTACAGGTACATGCTCTAACGCTCGTGATTTTTTGAAAAATCATTCTTAGACTAGCAATATGTGGTTTCTTCAGAGATCCATTTTCCGAGCACAAAAAATGGGTCGTTTTGTAGAGCAACCACCAAAATCGCTATTTCTTGGTAAAAAATAAGCCCCTTTAGTTCCAGTTGGTAAAAAATTCGCGCCTTTGTCTTCCCGCCATTTCTTCCTGCCATTTCTTCCCGCAGTTTTCTTCCCGCCATTTCTCACTACATATATATAGGATTGGCCTCCATTGTCATTGCATATCTCTAGACTCATATCTGCAACCTCATAACTCTTTCTCATGGCTTCCACCGTACGACTAACCCCCAGGGAGGTGGAGGCGCTCTGTGCCTCAAACTACCCCTGCCCGCCGGGCTGCTGCGTCTCCGTCGGCTGGATGCTGAGCGCCGGAGGCGTGCCGGTTCCTCCTGTCCCTCTAGGTGTGGCGCGCCGGATGGCCATCACGAACCACTACTACTATGAGCTCATGCCGGAGCAGCGGAGGAATCCCAACTGGCATCCCGACTATTTCCCGACTTGGGAAGCCTTCTTCGTGGATCAGCGTGAGAGGGCGCTCGCCAGGTACGAGGAGGACGGCCCACCTCCTCCGAACTTCAACGAGGCCGGCCGTCGGCTGTGGTGGCGCGACCGGACTCTCTAGAGCGTCATGGCTTACGACACGACCGCCAACTCTAACCCCCGCTTGCGCTACCCTCAAGTCCAGCCCACTCATACTCAGCCTTCAAGGTTCAAATACGGCGACCCCGACGAGGACAACGACGACGGACACGGCAAGTATGACGACTACAGTGGCGAGTATTATAGGTGCAGGAAGGAGCATGACTGAATCACTCCAACATTCCAAAACAAGTTCGGCCGATTATGACTGAATCTGGCCATGTATCTTAATTTTCAGTTCTTCTATGTATCTTAATTTTCAGTCGTGCTTTATGTAACTTAGTGTTAGTTGCGTTATGTACTTTAATTTTAGTTCTATCGTAATAAAATTTTCTTCCCGCCCTTTTCCTCCCACGCATTCTGCCCAGCTCGGAGAATTTTAAATGGTTCATAGTTATTCAAATTCAAATACTTTTTAAATGGTTCATAGTTTAAATGGTTACATTGATTATTTTTAAAAACAGATAATGGTTTTGAATTAGTTATTCAAATTCATACACTTTTTATGTTTAAAGTTTTTCTAAATTCCAAATTAATATATAAAAAATATAAGTTAATTCATTCTTAATTTTAAATGGTTCATAGTTTAACTGGTTACATTAATTATTTTTCAAAACAGAAAATGGTTTTGAATTAGTTATTCAAATTCAAACACTTTTTATGTTTAAAGTTTTTCTAAATTCCAAATTAATATATAAAAATATAAGTTAATTCATTTTTAATTTTAAATGGTTATATTAATTATTTTTAAAAACATAAAATGGTTTTGAATTAGTTATTCAAATTCAAACACTTTTATGTTTAAAGTTTTTCTAAATTCCAAATTAATTATCATTTAAAAAACATTACAAATTTAAACCCTAAAATAAAAAATAAGGCCGGAACAGAGAGATAATTTGTGAAATAAAATTGAAAACAGGACCATTAGTTCCGGTTTCTGGATCCAACCAGGACTAAAGGCCCCCTTCGCGTGCTGCCCAAAATATGAAAAAAGTGGCTAATACGTCCCGGTTGGTGGCACCAACCGGGACTTATGACCCTTTAGTCTCGGTTGGAGCCACCAACCGGGACAAAAGGTCCATCCTTAATAACTGCTCGCGCCTCTTCTTCTTCTTCTTATTTCCCATCTCATTCATCGACGCGCGCACACAAGAACCCCTCCCCCCCTCCCCTGACACCGGCAGGCTGCCCACCGAGCTCGCCGTCGTTGTTCGATGCAAGGATAAGAACCGCCGCGTTCCCCTCTCTCTCCCAATACCAATCTCATCCCCTCTCGTTCCTTCTCGCGTTCTTCCCCATTTGAGCAGAAACCCTAACTTGTCATCGCCATTCAGAGCCTCCCCAAGCTAAGCCGAGGTGCCAAGGAGCTCCGTCGTGCTGGACTGCGTCTCTACGCCAAAGGAATCGGCCCCGCTCGGCCTTAATCAAGCTCTGCAGCCCATCTTCCGGAGCTCCGACCGCCGTCGATTCGCCTTCGTCCGGCCTCCCCTTGCTTCCTCGACCCCGGCATCGCATTCATGGTGAGCCACTGGTGCTCTAGCACCTCTTCACGCTCTCCCTCTCACTCTCTAGCTCTTCCCTAATGACCATCCGTCGCCGCCACTTCTATCCACCGCTGTGCTCGTCGCTCCGGCGACCAATAATGGGCCACGCCACCACCATATGGTTCTCCTCGACGAGCTCTTTCCAACACGCCCCCTCTCGCTGCCCCGACACCCTCAATCGCTGGCGGCGCCACCACCATGGGTGATGTCATCGTGACATCATCATGATGGCATTACCCTTTTTGTTTTCTTTTAATATTTCTAAAATGATTTCTGTAATTATTGTGTAATTGATTATTGCTGACAGGTGGGTCCACCCTGTAAGTGGTATAAACATATTCAGAAATGTTTTATGTTTAATAAAATGATAAAAGTAATTCCAAAAATGTAAATTATTTTATAATATTCTAAAAATGATTTAAAATGAATTAAAAATGGAGAAATTCATAACTAATTCATTTTAAATTAGAAAAATAAAATGTACAACTTAAAACTATTACCATACATTATTATGTTAACTATTTAAATAATTATTATTTGATAAATATTGTATAAGTATTAATACTTTGAAAATTCATATTTTAATATTCATAAATGAGAAAAATATAAATTATATACCAAAATTTTGGTATAAATAATATACCAAAATAGTATACCTAAGTGACCCCTCTCGTATGCATCCGAGGTTTCTCCCAACTAGGTTTTTCACCCCTTGGAACTCCGAAATTTTGATTTTAGTTGATTTTTATTATTGTAAATTCATTTTTATTACTGTGTATGTATATATTAGGGTTTCTTCGAAATAGGGTTTATATATCTCAACACCCTACCTAACCTTCTCCCTTAGATGTTTTGACTTATCCATTTTTCCACCTATGCAGAAAATATGGAACCACATGGCAGAGATGAAGAAAAGGAAGAGTTGGTCTATGGTGTGATCCGCGGGGAGGAAAATGTTGATGTATCGATGTTTTTGAACAACTCCGGTGAGGGTGATCCTCTTTTTGACGGAAGAGGCGACTTCTTTGAGGGAGAAGGTGATTCCTTCCGCGAGGGAGAAGGCAATGCCTTCTGTGATCGAGAAGACGACCGCTCCGGCGAGGTGCATGTAATATAATTAATTCGTTAATTAATCACCTGCCATCTATATAGAAATATTAACGACGATCTTTCTTCTTTTAGCCCTCTGGATCGAACAAATCTACTAAAAAGAGCGGACGAGGCCCAACCAAAACGTTGGAAGACCATGAGAGGTCCAGGATCAAAGAAATCGGTGATGACGGCAAACCGACGGCTTCCCTTGTTGTCGGAAACAAATTTGTGGCACAATGCGGAGTAATCATTAGGGACTTCGTCCCAATCACCATGCGAAATTGGAATAGGCATGTTGATGCGGAAGAAGAGCGAACATGTTTATATGTCCCTAACATGGCCAAAGATTTACTGTGGAAGAGGATCATGCTTAATTTCACCCTACCGAAGGTAGAGCTGGATCCAAATGCGGAGCATCCAGTTGAGGACGCCTTGCAACATGCCAAAGCCATGCAGATGAAGGTCAGGGAGTGGGCTTTGAAGAAGATGGCCTAGTGTTTCACCAACTGGAAGAAAAGATTGCACCTTGACTATGTCGTGAAAGAGAAGACTCCGGATTTTGAGAAGATTCAGTATCAGAAGTTAAAATCATTCTGGGCTGAGTTTGTGAATTACAAGACATCAGAAAAAGCTAAGAAAATGGCTGCAACGAATAAGCTGAATGCTGCTAACAAGAAGTATCACATACTATGGGCCAAGGTGGCTACAGGGCTGGCATTCCTAAGTGGAAGAAACTTGAGGATTAACTGCGTGCTAAAAAGATCATCCTAGAGACAGACAATTGGATCGAACGTGCAAAGAATTGGTTTTACGGGCATGGGGCACGTTGGACTCGGAAGGGAAGTGTATATATAACATAAGACATAAAGAAGACCCCTTGTCAATCGAGAAAATAAGAGAAGCAGTAAAGGTTGTTGTAGATGGGGACTTCATTCCCAATAGAGAGAATGACGAGCTCACACTCGCCCTTGGGAATAAGGAACACAATGGACGAACACGAGGCACAATAGGCTCCCAACCATGGAGCACTGGGTTTCCCGAAGATAGGAAGAAATATCCTGATAGAAGCCGTAAGAGGAGAAAGGACAAGGCGGAAGTTGAAGCAGATATTCAGAAATAGCGAATGCGTATAATTGAAAAACAAATAAAGCAACAACAAGATCAAATTAACGCACTTAGCAAGCAAGGTACTACCGGCCCATCTCAGCAGCACATGGTGGTAGAACCTGCATTCGATGCTACCGGCCTATCGAATAATCAAAAAAGCAGTGTGGCTTCCACCGAGGTCCCGGGTGATGACAATGACGATGATGATGGTGCAACGACGATGGCTCGTGTTGGCTACACAGTGGATGATATCACACAGATGACACACTGCGAGCTACATGGCAAAGTTGTGAACATATCAATGAAGGTGGCGGTCGGCTATGCCTTACCAATTGGACTCGCACCAACTTACCATTATCGTCCGGTTCCATAGGGCTACGCTATTGTCGGGGTGGATGAAATCATGCCCACCTTTCAAGGTTTGAAGCTTGACTACCCTGCAGGTGAAGGGGATGTGACTGAACTGGGAGAAGCAACAAATGCCACCATTCTATGGCCAAAGGAATGTATCGTGCTTCCAAATCACACACCAAGGCCATCTTCGCCGCCTCCTCACCCGTCTCAAGCGCGGTCGTCGCTGCCACGGCAGCCGTCTTTGTCGCCTCACCCGGATCCATCTACTCATCGGGCTCCGTCGCCTCACTAGTCTTCGTCGCCTCACCAGTCTCCGGCCCAGCCATCGCCGGCGCCTCAGGAAAAAAAGCGTAAGCGTACCACCGCTACTCTGCGGAGTGGTAAGCGATCGCCGACACGTAAACAGGAGCCTCTTCCAAAAGTACCAAAGGTTCCTCCCAAGAGATCTTATGAATGTACTGAAGAGGAGACTACGGCGATCGTTGAGGCGGAAACGACAGTGTTTTTCGCTAACCTGAGGCGGTCAAAAGAGCCAGAGTTCCCCAGCACCAAAGAAGAAAAATCCCGAGTGTTCAAAATGCTAAAGGGCCTTCACCAACCCGAGCCAAAGTTGTCATCAGACTATGAGCGCTCTATTCTCAAGTCACATGCGGCACAACAACTGTCGAAGAGCAGTACTGGTGCAAGCGGGAAATCTGTTGCCCAGCTAGGAGAACAAACAAAACTATCTTGCGCCCCTTTCAAGGTGATTTCCCATACCAATGTGGGGTCGAGCAAATATGCGGCCGAAGAGTAGTATGATCCAGATGTAGTTGCACTATACGGAGAAGCTGCCGCTGTTCAAGGTATGAGTATTGCCCACTACTTATCCCAGTTACAGTACTTCCCCGTGGGTGAAGTAGCATACAAATACCAGTACGACAAACCTCTCGTCAAACCTGAGGAGGTAAATAATCTTCCAACAAAAATGCGAAAATTGCATAACTGGTATATTCATGTCACAAAGGCCAGGGCTAACTGGATAATGCTGAGGGTTACAAAAAAGCATCATGGGAAAGAAGTAGATGACATTATAGCCATTGAATTTGTTGAACTATTTCAATTATTCAATCAAGACGCCTTGGACAAATCGATCATCAGTGCCTATTGTCTGTAAGTACTAATTCTGCAATGAATTTAGTCTCTAGCTATCTCACCTCGTTTATTGCATGTATATAATCATACTATAATATGCAGAATGAAGATTCTCGAATGCAGCAGAGGACAAATCTATGACATTGGGTTCGTTGACCCATACTGGGTTCATCAAGCTAATCTCAAAACAAAACCCAAGGATACGGAGGATAATATCGTACACGCCTTAAGGTTTCAAGAAACCAGAAGGGAAATACTATTTCCTTACAACTTCGAGTGAGTGTTATTGTCTTGTATACACTTTCTATTTCGCTTACTCGACGTTAAGTATATAACTGATGAGTTATGCATGTGTAGCTTCCACTATATTCTGTTAATCATTCCACCTCACAAAGGGCGGATACTAGTCATGGACTCGAAACATAAACCCCTTGAGACGTGGAAGGACATGCAGATGATTCTCCAGCGGTAATTCTAATCATTACGACACTATATCGGCAACGTTCGTGAATTTTATGATATCAAGTAATTAATAACTTCTTTTATTCGTTTTCTTCGTCGGACAGCGCTTGGAAACGGTTTACCAATAAGGCTAGGGGTGTTTGGAAAAAGGATCTTACATTTAAACCACTAGATATAAGCACCACTAGCTATATCCGCGCATCTTTTTGATTCTAGTTTTGATACCGTTATTATCATGCTTGATTATTATTTTGATTGAACTATGTTCTCGTAAAGTGCCCGACGCAGGGATCAGGGAACAATTTATGTGGATACTATGTTTGCGACTTCATCCGTCAGACGTGATATGAGAAGGGCAAAAATTTAGAGCAACTCCACGTACGTAAACAATTTTTATAGTTTTTTATTACCATCAAATTGTGTTTAATTTCATTCATATAGGTTGACTCATTTTTAAAATCAGCTTGAACGTCTACGGGACGGTCTTCTGCCAAAGAATCGCGTACGAGCAATTCAGGAGGAATTGGCGGGATTCTTGGATGCAGAAGTCCTAGACTCAAAAGGAGAATACTACACGGGAGTGTATAGGCAATAGAGATTGTACAAAGAGCTTATTTGTATGTAGTGCATGAAATCCGTGTATCGAATGTAATATGTTCGACACTTGGATCTATATTGTCATGATGATCTTGTGTAATATAATGGTTCCTTCATTAATGAGTGCAAAACACAAAATAAAAAATAAAACAACATAAATGAATTCTCTGCCGCGGCACAAAAATTGGCAAAATGCTGTCGCGGCAAAAAAAGGTTGCCAAAATAAATTCTCTGCCGTGGTAGAGGGTTATTTGTCCCGGTTCGTGTTACAAACCGGGACGGTTGCTCCTCCCATCTCGCGCGGAGCAGCGGCCATGTGTACGCTCTTTTGTCCCGGTTCGTGGGACTAAAGGTTGAGGCTTTAGTCCCGATTGTCCCGTTTCGGTTGGGGAACCAAGACTAAAGCCCCTTACCAACCGGAACACATCGGGCGGTTTCCACTAGTGATGGACACGCTCCTGGTAGTGTTCATGAAAGGCGACGGAAAGCCGACTCTGGCCGTGCAATGGCCGTGACCCTGGCAGCTTGTGTGAAGCTGCCGGTCAGGCCTCGGTCAGCACCTCTGACCGCACGGTACATGCGCCGCCGGAACAACCGATCGAGATCATGCACTGCTTTTTGCCAAAGGAGGGGTAGCAAGAAGATTTAAGGATTTTATTATCTAATTAGATCTAATCTATGGAATTGAAAATTGCAAAAATTGAATTTAATTTAGTCTAAAGAACCGATCCGATCTTTGATCGAGACAAGATGCCCTCCCCCCCTCCCCCGAGGAGAGGAGATTGATCTCCCCGAGAGCGGCGCGATGGAGAAGTAGTGAAAGAACCTAGGATCGGCACCATGAGGCTAAGCGCTCTGATACCATGTGAAAAATATTGATCCGTAAAATATTGTGTTATATTGCAATAACTCTTATGGGATTTATATAGAGTTACACAGGGTAGCCGGAGACTTGGAGTACAAGTTGTAGAGTCTTAGTTTATTTCTAGACTATACACGTATATGTACTCTAACATGGCGAACGCCGCGCGCATCCGATTATGCCGGCACGTCGTCTTAGTGGCCCCATTGTGGCACATTAATTATAATAAATACTGGTTTGTTAATTAACCGTTTCAACGATATAAACTACGACGACGGCGATCCAAAAACCTACATGTCGTCCTGCTCTAGTACCTACGATTTCGGCGACCAAAAAGTTACTTGTTGTCATGCCTTACGCCGACGGTGCCATCTACTGCTCGGCGTCAGTGCCCTCATTGTCGTTGCCTGGTCCGGCATGGCGTGGTGGTCCGACAATGTTGTAGCGCGCCATACAGATGACGGTCTTCGCCACGTCAATCCCGGCATGCAAGGCCGCCCACTTGACAATCGTGTGGCACCGGCTCCTCTCATAGTTGCATGCGGAAGCGATCCGTTGTGACCAACTCCTCATCTCCGCCTCTTACCTTAGGCGGCGACACGCAAGCGCCCGCTCTATCTCGGCATTCAAGTGTGCGCTCGCCTCGACCTTCGTCTCTGTTGCATCCTCTTTGGCCTGGCCAGAGCGAATGCCAACAACAGGTCATCCTCGTTGGCATTGTCGTCCTCCTCCTCCGTTGCGTCCTACATCCCCACCTCCTCCATGGCCTCCTCCTCCGTCGGCGCGTCCTCCATCGTGGCCTCCTCTTGTGGCGGTTGTTGCTACACCTCCTCCGTGCCCTAGGCCATGTGCATAGCGGCGGCGCGTCTGCCGACCTAGCCTCGTGGATGACCACCATGACCTCCCGCTCGGCCGCCATGAGCATGTGGCCTTTGGCATCGCACTTGGCGATGGCGAAGGAACCGAGAAGAACCCACTGCTTGTCGCTGACGTCCGGCACGCCAACCTCATCATCGAGGTCCTGAAACCAGTCATCGTCGACGGGTGTGTTGGCGTCCAACGCCTCCGCGGTCTCGTCCTATGATGCCCGAGCCGTCGCGGTCGCATGATCCATCGCAGTCTCGTCCTGCGACACCCGAGCCGCTGCTAGCATCTCCCCGCCCACCCCGCGACACGCGTCGACAGCGACATGCGCCGCATTCAGCGTCGTCGACCTTGTGCGCAACATCCGCTTAGGTGTCGTCTCCAACGCAATCACCGATAGCTCCTCCTCCGCTGCCACCAGCCCTTCCTCCCACTCCAGCGAGGCGACGGAGGCCATCTCGTCCTCCTCAGGGTAGCAGCGGCTAGCTAGCTAGCCGATCCTTGCCCAGGTGGTGATCTTGCAGCGAGGCATTGTTCATATGTGGGCGTCTTTGGGGTTGGTCGTTCCCCTCGCCGCGTCGGCTAATTTTATAGCCCTATGGGAGGCGGGAAGCGAAACTTGCTGTGCACGGAAAAACCTCCGACGGGAACGAGTTTTTTCACCGCCTGGACGAAAAGCCACGCCGGTGGTGGTCGACGGGACGTTGGTTGTCAAGACTACGGCTAATGATGATGACGATAAAGGTGGGACCGGTCAAATGGGTCGGCCCGCTGGCCATTTCGCACGGACCCAGAGAAAAAAAAGACCTTGTTTTGTATATGTGACCGATGACCAATTAGGACACATCTGCTACATGCGACAAATGCAATGTGGCTGGGCGAACCAAATTTATCACGGCGCCGCCGCTCCTTAGGTACGAAAGCTGCAGCACTTCTATGCAGGTACGAGAGCAACTCCTACAAGAGACAGACGACGATTATATTAACAGCTCTCACAGCTTCATAGTTGTAGAATGTTTCAACGACAACGGCCGGTTAAATTAGACGTACGGCAAGCTCGCGCACGTCCTAGTCTCGCAGATAGTGGGTCTCGTAGCTAGATTAACGTGCAGGCAGTGACAGTTTTGGGTGGACTGTGGAGCCCTGCCTGACGAGGACCGGAAGAGAATCCCTCCCTTTTGCTAGCGACGGGGCCGTCATTCGGTCTCACCTACCGGCCTCGTCCGACGCGGCCGGGTCGCGCTGACGCCTCGCCGACTTGGCATTCTAGTCAGATCCCTACTTTAACACATCGATTGGCATAAACTACTACTTCCTCCGTTTTGAGAAGGACGTTGCAAGTTCGTATAAATTTAGATGTATCTATAGATATTATTTAGTACTTCCTCAGTTCTAAAATATAAGATGTTTTAGCTTTATGAAGCAAATATATCTAGACTACTTTTAGTATGTAGATTCACTCAGGTTTAGAGTGAATCTAGACACTAAAATAAGTCTAGATATATTTTCTTCACAAACATAAAACATCTTATATTTTGAAACGGAGGGAGTATATTCATCATCAATCAAAGTACAATAACCCTAACGATATCTGACCCAAATCATTGCTGCCTTTGTGATCGCTACCTAGCTAGTTCGTGGTTTAGCAATGGATCTTCGGATTTTATTTTTGTTCCTTCACTTGATGTCGGGACGTACTTCAAGATTCTCGGGCTTAAACAACGAGAACGAGGGAGAAAAAGCAGCCGTGCAACTTGCGTGCGCACATTACAATCACTCGAGCAACCGATCCACTTGCAGGATGGCCCCAATGATGATTTGGCTACCTATCTTGTTGCATCAGATACATGCATGGCACACTACACCCTAACAGTCTACTCTTTAGTTCAATTCCTAATATTCGTTCCACTGCGACAGAGATGCACTCTAAAACTAAAGAGAACCATATCTCACCTAGGTACTGTTAAAGCTTCTTACAGTATCATTCATACTTCTTGTTAGACTAATATTCTTATTGTTAGAGATATGCCCTAGAGGCAATAATAAATGTAGTTATTATTATATCTTTATGTTTATGATAAATGTTTACATTCATGCTATAACAGTATTAACCAGAAACATTAATACTTGTGTGATTTGTAAACTAAATTAGAGTTTCTAGTAAAGCCTCTTTAATAATACTAGCTTGTTGGTTAATAGATGATCGTGGTTTCTCGATCATGAACATTGAGATGTTATTAACAACAAGATCATAACATTAGGAGAATGGTATGATGGACATACTCCTATAGATAAGCATAGCATAAAGATCAAGTCATTTTAATAGTTCAATTGCTATAAGCTTTCTGATACATAGTAACCTAATTCCTTCGACCATGAGATCATGCTAATCACCATCACCAGAAGGATGCTTTGATGACATCAAACACCACACCGTAACCGGGTGGCTATAAAGGTAGCATTGAGTGTTCGGAAAGTATGGGTTGAGGCACATGGATCAAGAGTGGGATTTGTCCATCCACATGACGGATAGATATACTCTGGGCCCTCTCGGCGGAATGTCACCCAATTAGCTTGCAAGCATGTGACTGGCTCACAAGGGATCACATATCACGGGAACGAGAAAAGAGTACTTATCGATAACGAGGTTGAACTAGGTATGCAGAGATACCGACGATCAAAACCTCGGATAAGTAAACTATCGTGAGACAAAAGGAAATTGGTATCGTATGAAAGTGGTTCATTCGATCGCAAAGTAATCGTAGAAATATGTGGGAGCCATATGAATTTCCAGATTCCTCTATTGGTTATTGATCGGAGAAGTGTCTCGGTCATGTCCGCATAATTCACGAACCGTAGGGAGACACACTTAAGGATTCGATGTTGTTGTGTAGTTATGGAATGATGAGTAAGAGACCGAATGTTGTTCGGAGTCTCGGATGGGATCCGGGATATCACGAGGAGATCCGGAATGGTCCGGAGAATAAGATTCATATAAGGAAAGTCCTGTTTCGGAGTTCGGGAATGATTCTGGTGTTTTCACCAGGAATGTTCTAGAAGGGTCTGGAAGGTCCGGCACTCCGGAGGGGAAGGGTACATGGATGTGTCAGGACAATGTGGAATGGTTGCATCATGTACTAGGTCACTTGGCTGGGCAATATGGAGAGAGTAATCAAATCCAAGTTTGAAAGTCAAACGCCAATTTGAAAAAGTCAAATCTGAAGTTTGCTTGGTGGAGGGAGAGTATGAAACCTACTTGGGGAGGAAGTCCCCTCCCTCCACCCGCCGGCCAAGGAGGAGGAGTTGGAGGAGGACTCCCTCCTCCCAACCGGCCCCCTCCCACCTATATAAGGAGGGGTAGGGCTGCCCCCTACCCTCACACCAAAAACCCTAGCTCCTGCGCGCCACCACCTCCAAGTGCTGCCGCCGCCTAGGGTTCCTCCCAAGTCGCCGACTTAGGGCTTCCCCAAGCCCTAGTCGCCGGCCACACCACTATTGGAATTATGCCCTAGAGGCAATAATAAAGATGTTATTATTATAATTCTTGTTCATGATAAAGTTTATATTCTATGCTAGAATTGTATTAAGCGGAAACTTTAATACTTGTGTGGTTTGTAAACAACACCGTGTCCCTAGTACGCCTCTATGGACTAGCTCATTGATTAATGATGGTTAAGGTTTCCTAACCATGGACATGAGTTGTCGATTAATAATGAGATCATATCATTGGGAGAATGATGTGATGGACAGACCCAAACTAAGCGGAGCAATTAGATCGTGTCATCGTGTTCATCTTTGCGAAGCTTTTCTTATGTCAAATATTGTATTCCTTAGACCATGAGAAAATACAACTCCCTGGTATCGTAAGAAAGCTTTGAGGTCATCAAACGTCATCCTATGAGAGGGTGATCATAAAGGTGTCTCTCAGGTGATCGGAAAGTACCTGTTGGGTTGTATGTATCGAGATGGGATTTGTCCCTCCCAAGTTGGAGAGATATATTTCGGGCCCACTCGGTAATCGATATCAACACCGCTTGCAAGCATGTGGTTAAGGAGTTAATCACAAAGTGATATCGGATTACGGAACGAGTAAAGTACTTGCTGTGAACGAGATTGAACTAGGTATGACGGTACCGACGATCGAATCTCGGGCAAGTAAAATATCGCGAGACGAAGGGAATATATATATGGGATTGATTGAATCCTGGCATCGTGGTTCATCCGATATGATCATCGATGAATGTGTGGGAGTCAATATGGGTTTCCAGACCCCGCTGTTGATTATTGATATAAGATCATGTCTGCATATTCTCGAACCCGAAGGGTCACACACTTAACGTGTATCGATGCTAGGATAGATTGGATAATTGGTTTATGAGTTTTTGTTTGGAGTCTCGGATGGGATCCGGGACATCACGAGAGGTTCCGGAATGGTCCGGAGAATAAGATTCATATAAGGCAGTGCAGTTTTTGGAGTTCGGAATTGTTCCGGGTTAATCGGTATTGTACCGGAAGCTTCTAGAACCTTCCGGAGGGGGACCAACGTGGTCCCACCTGTCGGGAGGGGGCATGGGCCTATGAGGGAGTTCCCTGGCCGCATTGGGCCAGGGGCACAAGGCCCCATAGGGCCCAACCGGCCAGCAAGGGTAAAACCCTACTTGGAGCTTCTAGAAGGGGGGGTTTCCTTGCCCCCCACTCCTCCCTCCTTTGGCCGCCGGCCTAGGGATTGGGGGAGGGGTTAGGGCTTGCGCCCACCCCTCTATATATAGAGGGCTGGGGCGCACCACCCCCTCCCACACACCTTCCCCTACAACCCTAGCCGCCTTGCTGCCCTCCTCTCTCTCTCCCTCCCGAATGCTTGTAGGCGAAGCCCTGCTGCAGAAACTCTCCACCAATTGCACCGCGCCGTCGCGTTGTAGATCCAACCCATCTCTCCACCATACTTGCTGGACCAAGGAAGGAGGAGACGTCGAGGTGCTGCACGTGTGCATCTCACGGAGGCATCGCCACTTGTGGTGCTAGATCGGATCGGATCGCGAGGAGGAGAAGCGAGTACGACTACATCACCCACGTTCCGACGAACGTTCCGCTGTGCGAATATTCAAGGGTATGAAGATCAAATCCAATCTCTCTCGTTGTTTGCATCTCCTAGATTAGATCTTGGCTTCCCTCTGTTCGCATCCATAGAAAATTTTGATTTACTATGCCGCGAAACCCTTCAGTGGTATCAGAGCTAGATCTATGCGTAGATGTGTTTCACGAGTAGAACGCAACATGGTTGTTGCGGGCGTTGATGTTTTCTATTGCAAGCCTCTTGTTTGTGTTCTTCTTATGACGCGGGATAGTGAGATTGAAGCGGTCCAGGCCAACCTTACGCGACGTCGTTCGTGAGACCGGCTCCGCACTTGACGTGTGGCTTGTTCCACACATGCGGCTGGTGGATGCCTGTTTCTCTCACTATAGTTGTTATGGGTTTAACACCGGAGTTTGGCAACCATAATATCACCGTTGTGGCTTTCCGTAGGTAAGAATCATTCTTAGCTTGCTACTCCCATAAGCCACGTAAAACATGCAACAACAAAGTAGAGGCGTCTAACTTGTTTTTGCATGGAGTGTTTTCTGTGATATGGTATGGCCCAAGATGTGATGTGTATAATGTATGCGATGATCATGTTTTGTAATGTTTAACGACTTGCATGTCGATGAGTACACAACCGGCAGGAGCCATATGGTTGTCTTTATAATTGTGTATGACCTGTGTGTCAACTTCTTATACGCCATGTAATAGTTTCACTTTATCGCTAAGTAGTTAGCAATAGTTGTAGTTGCTATTCATGGTGGAGGCAATCATGATGGAGTGATGGAGATCATGCCGGCACGCACAAGATGGAGATCATTGCGCGAAGATTGGCTATACCATGTCACATAAAGTTATGTGCATGTGATGTTTATCTTTTTACGTATCTTATTATGCTTAGATCGCGACGGTAGTGTCGTGGTGGTGGCACGGCAGATGCCATGGGTAGGCTAAAGTTAGGGGCCAATGGATGCTAGTGGGATCTGGGGAGGGAAGATGTAGTGGATTCTACACACAGAAAGCTAACGCAAAGATCTGTATTTCTCCTTCCTTGAGTTACAAGTGCTCCTTGAGCTGTATACAAGGAGAAAGAGAGAACTTTACCAGCCTAACGGTACCAAGAATCAGTCGATCCCCTCCTTAGGGTCCAAGCCTGCCCTTATAAAGGAGAGCCTTGGGTTCCTTTAGGGCTTATGTGGCAAGCATATTTGTCCCAATATAGTAGTTCGGCGCCCCCCTTTCCCTGTCGCTCCCCTAATGACGGCAAGGTTCTAGAGGGGCCCTCCTGTGTGCCTCGGGCTTCAGGACTGTCACCTCCGTGACCTCCTTCTGTCTCTCTGTCGCTCTGCACCTTTGTCCCTAGTGCTTGGCTTCGCTCAGATTCTCCCTAGCCTGCTACTAGAGTTTGACTTTAGGCTTCTCCTTCTCCTGCAAGCTTCGTATCATTCGGCCCTGCCTCGCGTAACTTCGGCTTGTCCTTCACCTGCATCAAGATTACTTGGGCTAACCCGGCCGACTTATGCAGTATCTCGGTCGGGTAATGCCTTGCCCTTACTATAAGGGTCCTGTCCTTTCCTATCTCGGCCGACCTCTACAGGATTCGGCCGACTCAGAGTGTAACTCGGAAACTAGACGGGGAACACCCTTTCATCTTTCCCCGTCTTTACCCTATCCGGGGTTACCTCCCCAACATTAGTCCCCGAAGCTGGTACGGTCCCGCCGATAACCTCGGCCGGGTCGTATCAGTTTCACGACACTTGTTATGTATTGTTTCCGAGTTATATTGTCGTGGTGATAACACCGTATTTAGTAGTGCACGCCTCGTCCCACGTGTCATTCTCATCATTGTTTCTCTAGTTTTTTGTTCCTCTACAGCATTTACTGACAAGCTACAGTTACTGTCGCGCCTGTCGCGCCGTTGCTGCGACGCCTCGTGCGCCGTTCTCGTTGGGGATCGTGAGCCCTTTGGTCAATCGTGTGGCCTTCGGTGCGGTTCCGCTCAGCGACGTGTGGTCGTGCTACGCACACGATCCGCGCTGCCAACTGCCACACCCACGATCCCACTACCTTGCCTGCGGCTAGGTTATAAAGAGGGCCGCGGCGCCTGGGAGTTTCTTTTTCCCCTTCTCGCTCGCCCGCACCCTTCTTCTTCCTCGCGTTTTTGCGCTCGTTCGTAGTTCCACCGCCGCACGCTCAACTGGTTCTGCGACGAGGAGGACTCCGCCGCGCTGCTCCGTCTGTCTCGTCGCCGCTTACTTGTTCCGGCGTTGTCGCCGGTGAATTCTTTTCGGTCTTGCCTCCTAGGCTTTCCTCTAGATCTCTTTGTTTCCTCTTTGTTCGTGCGCTGCGGTTCTGTCGTCGTTCCGCCGCCGTTTTCGCGTAGAATTGCGACGGGGCCTCGTAGCTCTAAGTTTTCCTCCGCCGCGAGTTGTTCCTCCGGCGATCTCTCCGGCGAAATCATGTCTAGTTCCTTTAGCGGTGCCCTGGTAGAGGATGATGATGCTGCCTCTGGGCCTGAGCGGGGCTCGTGGCAGGGCTCCTCAGTTACCCGGCGGGAGATCGAGTGGCTCATCCGAACCCGGAGGATTCCCGCCGAGGTCTCTTGTCGTTTACCCGGCAATGAGTTATCTCCGTAAATTAGTGAGGGCGAGTACGTAGTTTTTATGTCGCATTTCTCGCGCGGCTTCGGTCTCCCTCTTAGCGATTTTGCAAGAGAGTTTCTCGACTACTTCGGCCTTCAGCCGCATCATCTTCCTGCGAACGCCATCGCTTCTCTTTCTGCATTCATCTCCGCCTCGGAGGGATACTTCGGCCTATGGCCGTCCGTGCACGTCTGGGCGAAGTTCTTCCAGATCCGTTCTAATGTAGTCCCTGACAAGTCTCTGCACCCTTCCGAGAAACTTCTTACTCAGTGCCGGGCGGCGTCCATTACACCTCGGAGGAAGTCTGTATTTCCTCGCGTCACCGGGTTAGAGTCGTGCAAGAAGTGGCACAAATCCTTCTTTTACGTCAAGAACAAAGGAACATAAGACAAGATTCGGCTCCCTGCCTTCTCCATTGGTCCGCCTTCCAAGGTGAATTGGACTTACAATCCGAGGAGGAGCCACGTCTTGGCCGAGCTTTTCGAGACTCGGCTCAAAGAACTGATCCGGGCCGGATTACGCAGCAAGGACTTGATGGCTACCTTCATCAGCAGCCGAATCTGCCCATTCCAGAAAAGGACGCAGAAACTTTGCTACATGAGTGGTCCACTCGATCCCAACCGAGTCTCTACCGCCGAACTGGACAACTATCTTGTCTTCAAGCGCGTCCGAGCTATATTTAAGACAGAGATGCCTGAAGATTGGACCTGGGGATTGAAACCGTTTACCCGCGAGCGTCCTCCTCCCGCAGTAAGTTTAACCATCAATGCTTTGATTTTCTATTGTTTTCATAGCTATTTTCCCTAACCTTCCTTCTTTTTCACCTCACAGAGGTTCGCAGAGCAAAAGGACGAGGACGCCGAGGTTTTGTCGCTTCCGTGGACTGCGGATCGGAATACCCCGGACGTTGGGGAGCCGGACTCCGAAGAATTCAACCCTAAGTCGGATCCTGCTACGGCTCGCGCTCGTGGCAAAACTTCGGTCCATGAGGAGGAAGGTGATTCGGACGAGGTCCAAGCTCATGAGGTAGTTATCGCAATGCCTATTTCTTATGCATTTCTGGCTTCTACTTTCCCAGCTAATCCGGCCGGTCAGGTTCACGACGCCGAGCCTATTGCATCCCGGCCCCCAGTTACCTCGGGGAAACGCGGGGCTCCTGCTAGTGCTTCAGAGGCGGCCCCCAAGAAACGAATGAAGAAGTCTGCTCCGAACCCTCCCAGGCGCAAGACCATGCCTGGGGTCGCAGGGTAAGTTCGTTTTGCTCGTATTTCTTGTTTCCTTGTTTCTGTTTTTCATCCTGACACCCTTTTTTCTCTCTTATTTTTGCAGTGCTCCGCTTTCCGTTAAGCCTGGCGGTCCTAGCATGACTAGCCGCCCGATTCGGCAGCCGTCTCCTCCGCCCGTTGAAGATACTAGGATTCCTAGTCCTGCTCGTGCTACATCTCCTCCAGCTCCACATATGTCACCCCCTCGTCACGATGCGCCTGATATTCGCGTCTCCGAGATTTCTACTGAACCTGTTGCCCCTCCACTGAATCCGAGCATATCCACCGAGCCTCTTTCTACCTCGGTAGCTCCTACTATAACCCCAGCCGCAGCCGTGGTCGTTAATACCCCGGCGCCCTCAGCGCCTGTGATCCCTCCTGCTTCTAAGGGCACTGTTCCCATTGCCGAGGTATCAGCTTCTGCTGGTGCCTCCACAGTAAGAAAAACTGTTGCCACTAAAACTTCCACTTCCCAAAAAGGTCTTGCCGGCTCTTCTCAGCCGAGTATTGCCGACGTGCTGCGCAAAGGAGCTGCGCCTACCAAAGCCTCTGTTACCTCGGCTGCCAGCACCCAGCTTGCTCTTCATACAAGCCTTGCGGCTGCAGTGGTTGCACAACATGTCCGAGGTAAAGTCTTAACCCGGACGGCTAGTGGGAACAGCCTCGGCTCGCTGGTGGAATATGCTCATAACTGGAATGCTGATGATCAGCTTGAGGGCAATCGAAACAGTCAGCCGTTTCAACTTTCCGACATCAGCAGCCGTTTGGATCAAGCTGCCAAGATCATCCTGGATAGCAACAAGATGAACGAGGTAATTGCTACTTCTCGGGGTTTACACTGATTCTCCATATGTTATTATATATACATTAGTCCCCGAAACTTGCAAACGAGTAACTTGTTATTCGCTTGGAAGTTTTTATAGTGCTATACTTAGCTCTACTTAATTTAGGGTTCGAGCCTATATCCGAGTAGATCTATCTTAAACTTTTGCTTAAATTTTATCTAGCTATTCTTTGAATGTCTAGCCACATAGGTCTGGGTTAAGCTTTCTCCTGATTCGAATCTACTTTTGGCTTTGAATATCCAGCCACCTAGATCTGGGTTAAGTTTTCGCTTAACTCGGATCTGTTTTGGCTTTGAATATCCAGTCACTTAGATCTGGGTTAATTTTTCGCTTAACTCGGATCTGCTTTAGCTTCGAATATCCAGCCACCTAGATCTGGGTTAAGTTTTCGCTTAACTCGGATCTGCTTTAGCTTCGAATATCCAGCCACCTAGATCTGGGTTAAGTTTTCGCTTAACTCGGATCTGCTTTAGCTTCGAATATCCAGCCACCTAGATCTGAGTTAAGTTTTCGCTTAACTCAGATCTGGTTTGGCTTTGAATATCCAGCCACCTAGATCTGGGTTAAGTTTTTGCTTAACTCGGATCTGGTTTGGCTTTGAATATCCAGCCACCTAGATCTGGGTTAAGTTTTCGCTTAACTCGGATCTAGTTTAGCTTCGAATATCCAGCCACCTAGATCTGGGTTAAGTTTTCGCTTAACTCGGATCTGTTTTGGCTTTGAATATCCAGCCACCTAGGTCCGGGTTAAGTTTTCACTTATCTCGGATCTGTTTTGGCTTTGAATATCCATTCATTGTTTGTTCTATTGCTCAGGTTGCACATGACCGGCGGACTACTGAATTTCAAAGACTGCTTTTCTCGCACAAGAAGTTGGAAGAAAAATATGAAAAAGTTATTCCTGTGGTGAAAAAAGCAGGTATGCCAATCATTTTCCTTGTCATCTCTAATATTGTCATTGTTTTGTCTGCGGGATGCCGGCTTACTTTGTGGGTTAACAGGTAACATCAATAATCTCAACATTCGTCTTGAGAAGAAAGTCAAGAGCTTGGAAGGTTAGTTTTCCATCTACCTCGTACTTTTCCCTTTCTAAGACGTGCACTAAGTTTCTTTTACTTTGTTTGGCTTTGGTAAAGCCGAGATACGAACTTTTGCATCATCTCACCAAGATTGTACGCCCATGCCTGATGTAATGCTGCATTATTTAGAACAAGGCTCCACTCATTCGGCGCAGCTAAAAGAGAAGGATGACAAGATAGCTCGCCTAAGCGCCGAGGTGGAGGCCCTTAAGCTTTCTCAGAAATCCGAGCTAGAAAAGGTCGATCAGGAGTTCTCCGAGGAGAAGAACCGGCTGGCTTTGGAATTGCAAAAGAACAAAGAGCTCTTTGAGGCTGACGAGCTGAAAACTCGAGGAATGAGCGAGGAAATTGCTCGCTTTGAGAAGAACAAGATTGACTGGGCGAAGGACCTTCAGCTGATGATGAGTTACATTCATCGTAAGCATCTTAACACAGCCGGATTATCTTTCTTCCTTCTGCTGCCCTCTGACGCCTCCCTTTTTTGCGCAGGTCATTTTCCTGAAGCTAAGCCCGTGAGCTCTAAAGCGGTCCTTGCTGCTCGCGCGCGCCGAGGTCTCCCTGTTGACGTGAATTTTGAATATTCAATAGAAGATTTCTTGGTTTCTGTCGGCGCTGCCCTTGGTCCGATGAAAATCATGGGCAGGGACTTGGTGCTGGCAGCTATTCGAGCCCACCGTGCTCTCTGGCCGAATACCTCTGGGACTCCTTACATCAGCGAGATCGAATTGCTGGTGACTAGATTGAATGCCTCTGAAAAACAACTAAGTCTTTGGAGGGAATCTGCTGGGCGAGCTGGTGCTGATATGGCCCTCACCGTTATCATGTCATGGTACGAAGACATTTCTCTTGATATCCTGAGGAATTTTCGCACAGGTTCCCGTTGGGTTGAGGATCCCACCTTTGTTGCTCTTCGGCAAGCTCTCTCCTTTCAACTCGTCGAGTATGCCGACGTGCACACCTGGAATGAAGGGCCGAGTTTCCTTTCAAACCCGGACGAGGAGGTCGTAGTCGAGGATGCATCAGATGATTCAGCTGAGCAAGGGGGAGATGAAGATGACTCGGCCACTTCTGGTGACTCCAGTTCGAGCTCGGATGACAACGGCGACGCGCGATCCTCCTCCAAGGGTACCGGGCATTCCACTGCGCAAATTGATGCTCCTCAGCAGCCTCAGGCTTCGGCCGAGGTTGCACCTAGGTCTGCGGAGGGCGAGGTAACATCAGCCGAAGTTCCTCCTACCTCGGAGTCCCCAGTCCCTGACCAGGTTGCCGCCTCTCCAGTGAAAAACGTTTAAGTCATTTCCTATCCCTGGTATGCCGGGCGTACGATGTCCGTGGAATACTTGTTAATTTCCTGTATGACCTGAATCTCCTTTTGCCGTACATCGCTGCGACATATAAGTTTGCAGTTATTATAACTTTGCTTAAGTGGGTTCCCATCCGAATTCTTGCTTTGGTATCCTGCATATTTTGGTGTTAGGATGTATCTTTGTCTTTGTTTTCTCGTGTTTTAGTCGAGTAATCTGTGTGTGAGCTTCGAACATCATACGGGGTTGATCTGTTCTTATCCTGAGTGCCGAAGTGTGATACCCTTTCCGTATCAAAGATTGACTGCCACTTTGGAACAATACATGGCAGTCCCCGAGTGATCGCCTGTTCTGCTGAAGTCTAGTGTGTAAACTAAATCTCAGGAACAATATAAGACCACCGCCGAGGCGCTGCCCAGGGCGTCAAGGTTTGGTGCTCAACATAGCTCTGGGGCGGTATATGGTAGTTTTCTAGTTGCTGCTTTGACTGCCGAGGTTTAGTACATAAATCGAAACTTCAAATATCCATAGCAGTCCCCGAGTCACTGCTCTGGATGCCGAGGTTTAATACATAACATGAAATTGAAATAACATATGGCAGTCCTCGAGTCACTGCTCTGGATGCCGAGGTTTAATACATAACATGAAATTGAAATAACATATGGCAGTCCCCGAGTCACTGCTCTGGATGCCGAGGTTTAGTACATAACATGAAATTGAAATAACATATGGCAGTCCCCGAGTCACTGCTCTGGATGCCGAGGTTTAATACATCATTGGTCCTTGACCTTGAAATACTATGCTATGAGTAAAATGGACGAAGCAGGGCTACGTTCCATGGCCGCTTCGTTTCTTCGCCAGCTTTGTCTGCCTTGTCCCTTCCGGGGGATTGAGCATCGATTAAATAATAGGCATCGTTATGTAATGCCTTGCTCACGATGAATGGTCCCTCCCATGGAGGTGACAGCTTGTGCATGCCGGCCGTGCGTTGCACCAGTCTGAGGACTAAATCTCCTTCTTTGAATACCCTTGGATTCACCTTTTTGCTGTGATATCGTCGCAGGTTCTGCTGATAAATAGCTGATCGTGATAGTGCCAGTTCTCTGGCTTCTTCTAGCAGGTCTACAGTATCTTGCCGAGCTATTTCGTTTACTTCCGAGGTTGTATACTGAGTAACTCTTGGCGAGTCATGTATTATATCGGCTGGAAGCACGGCATCTGCCCCGTACACTAGAAAGAATGGTGTGTATCCTGTTGACCTATTTGGAGTAGTTCTGAGGCTCCATAACACGGCTGGGAGTTCCTCAATCCAACATCCTGCCGACCTTTGCAGTGGTTCAACAAGTCGTGGTTTTATTCCTGACAATACTAGTCCATTAGACCTTTCCACTTGCCCATTAGACGCTGGGTGAGCCACAGAGGCAATATCTAACCTTATGTATTTTTCTCTACAGAATCTGGCAAAGGCTCCTTCTGCAAAATTTGTGCCATTATCTGTGATAATGCTGTGTGGGTACCCATATCTTAAAATAATATCTTTGAGAAATTTTACTGCTGTGGGCCCATCGCACTTTTTTATTGGTTTCACTTCAATCCATTTTGTGAACTTGTCCACCATAACCAATATGTGGGTCATTCCCCCTCGGGCCGGCTTAAATGGTCCCACCATATCTAAGCCCCACACAGCAAATGGCCAAGTGATGGATATTGTTTTTAACTCGGCCGATGGCATATGTATTTTGGTTGCGTATCTCTGGCAACCATTGCATTTTTCCACCAACTCTTTGGCTTCTTTCAACGCTGTCGGCCAATAAAATCCATGCCTGAATGCTTTGGCTACCAATGCACGAGATGAGGCATGATGTCCACACTCTCCTTGATGTATATCTAGGAGGATTTCCCGGCCTTCTGCCGAACTCACACATTTTTGTAATACGCTTGTGACACTTCTTTTATATAGCTCATTGTTTATGATCGTATAAGCTTTCGCTCTCCTTACAGTTTGTCTTGCTAATACTTCATTGCTTGGTAATACCGCGTCTTTAAGGTAAGAGAATATGGGTTGCGCCCATAGCGGTGTGACTTTTTCTGGTGTGGTCTCACTGTCTATTTCCATGTTTTCTGCCGACATATCTACCTCGGCCTTCTCCATAATTGTGCTTACTTCTGCTGTCCTCCTCTTGGGGGATTCCGAGTTATATTGCTGGTCTACCTCCATCGGCACATTGTCTGCTGCCGAATTAGCCGGGATAAAGATAGATTCGGATTCTGGTGAAGGGATTATTGATGGTTTTCTGAGGTGTTCCAGGGCAATACCCGGTGGAATTGACTGCCGGGTTGATCCGAGCTTTGACAACGTATCTGCGGCATCATTTTCTACCCAAGGTATGTGGCTAAATTCACATCCTTCAAAGTATCCACTGATCTTTTGCACATGAAATCTGTATAAAGCCATATTAGCATCTAATGCATCCCAATTTCCTGAGACTTGCTGTACTACTAGGTCCGAGTCCCCATAGCATAAGATTCGGCGTATGCCAATCTCTCTTGCTACTTTCAATCCATGAACCAGTGCTTCATATTCGGCTACGTTGTTGGATGCGACAAAATGTATTTGTAGTACATATTTTAGCTGATCTCTTTTAGGCGAGGTCAACACTATTCCCGCCCCCAAACCATTTCTTAGTTTGGAACCATCGAAATGCATCGTCCAATAATTTGGATCTAGTAATGGTGGCTCGTATTGCACTTCGGCCCAATCTACGAAGAAGTCGGCGACTGCTTGAGATTTGATTGCATCTCTCCTGTCAAATTGTGGAGCGTATGGTGACAATTCGATTGCCCATTTAGCTATTCGGCCACTTGCATCTTTGTTGCTCAATATGTCGGATATGGGCGCTTCACAGATTACTCTGATGGGATGCTCTTCGAAGTAATGTTTAAGCTTTTTTGCCGACATGTACACCCCATAAGCCATCTTCTGATAATGTGGGTAATTCTGTTTTGACGTGGACAACACCTCACTTAAATAATATACCGGCCTCTGTACCAACTTATTATCTTCAAGTCGTTCTACTACGACTACAGCACTTACTACTCTATTGGTAGCCGCTATATAGAGTAACATAGGCTCTTTTGATAATGGAGAAGCCAAAATAGGTGTTGTGACCAACATTTTTTTCAACTCATGAAACGCGCTGTCCGCTTGTGGAGTCCAAACGAATTTATCTGATTTCTTCATCAGCTGATATAATGGTAGGGCCTTCTCTCCCAGCCGACATACAAATCGGCTGAGCGAGGCTAGACAACCCGTGAATTTTTGCACATTATTTAAGCATCTTGGCAATTCCATTCTTTCTACTGCCTTAATCTTTGTTGGGTTGGCCTCTATACCTCGGCTGGATACAAGAAAACCGAGTAATTTTCCTGCCGGCACGCCAAACATGCACTTGTCCGGATTAAGCTTCATTCGGAACCTTCTCAAGTTCACGAAGGTCTGCCGTATATCCTCCAGTAACATTTTGCTTTCCTTGGTTTTAATGACTACGTCATCTACATATACTTGTACATTTTTTCCTATTTGATCGTGTAGACATTTTTGCATGCATCTCTGATATGTTGCTCCTGCATTCCGCAGGCCGAATGGCATTGTGCGATAGCAATAAGCCCCGTACGGGGTAATAAATGCAGTCTTTATTTGATCGGCCGGATTTAACGGTATCTGGTGGAAACTAGAGTACGCGTCTACAAATGATAATAACTCACAACCAGCGGTCGAATCAATGACTTGGTCTATTCTAGGCAATGGAAAAGGATCTTTTGGACACGCCTTGTTCAGGTTCGTGTAATCGATACACATTCGCCATACAACGGCTACATTGGGATCATCTTTCTTCTTTTCTACCAGCACCGGATTCGACAACCAATCCGGGTACAGCACCTCCATGATGAACCTGGCTGCGAGGAGCCGAGCTATTTCATCCCCTATTATTTTTCTCCTGTCTTCGGCGAAGCGGCGGAGAGGTTGCTTCACCGGCCTTGCTCCTGGCCTTACATTCAAAGAGTGCTCAGCCAACTCCCTCGGAACACCTTGCAGATCCTGAGTTGACCATGCAAATATGTCCCGATTCTCACGGAGGAAGTTGATGAGCTCGCTTTCCTATTTAGCGTCTAGGCCTGCACCAATAGTAATAGTACGCTCCGGGTATTGCTCATCTATCTGAAACTTCTTCGTTTCTTTAGTCGGCTGAAAAGAGACACTGCCATGCGGGTTGGCGAGTGCCGGCATGTTCAGCTGTGCCGACTGAGCGAGGGCCGCTACCTCCTGAATCCTTCTTTTTTCTCTTGCTATAACCAATGATTCGGCCAAATTTGACCCGGCTGATGCACACTCCATTGATTTCTTGTAATCCCCTGTTATAATTATCACTCCTTGTGGTCCAGGTAGCTTCATTTCAGATAACTTATATGACAGCTGCCCATGAATTTGGCCAATGCTGGTCGTCCGAGTAGAGCATGATAACAGCTCTCTAGATCCACCACTTCAAACTCTAAGTTCTCCGCTCTGTAGTTATCTCTTGTGCCGAATAACACATCTACTCGGACCTTACCAATGGGTTCACATGAAAGCCCTAGCACTATCCCATGGAAAGTGGTCCTCGTGGATTGCAACATGTTCTGCGATATTCCGAGTTTATGCATGGTATCTTTGTACATGATATTGATACTACTTCCATTGTCTATGAGTACTTTTGAAAATTTGACATTGATGCTCGGTCCAACAAATGTCGGATCCAGCACAAGTGCATATGACCCGGGATTTGGCATTATCTTGGGATGATCCTTTATGCTCCAAGTTATCTCCTGATCCGACCAAGGCACATATCTCGGTACTGCCGGCATTACTGCATTTACTTCCATATGCCGGCGCTGCACACTTTGCTTGTCTTGTTGTTCCGTTGTGAACACGCAATAGGACTGATGATGTTCTCTGTAATCATTGTGTCCGGTAGTCGCCGGATTTGTTCTTCCATCCTGGACTTGGTTCATCACTTGATGCACCGCGTCTCTCCGATCCGAGTTATCGTACCTCGGGGGAGGAGGCGGTAACATCAGTTGCTGTGCATTTGCTCCAGTCAACTGTGGCTGATGCTGCTGATGTACTTGATGGGGTGCCTGAACCCCTGCGGGGTTCCCCATTGCATTTTTCATCCATGCACATTGGCGGGTGGTATGGTTGGCTGGCCTGGATGGGTTTGACGTGTGAAATTTGCACGGCTGATCTAACATGGATTCGAACGTGTACTTCGGCCTCTCCTACCACTGTTTCTTTTTTTCTGGGGTCCACTGCCTTTTTCCTTCATTTCTTGGTGTCCACTGTTGAGGACCATTCTTCTGCCGTTGAGTTGCTCCATGACCCGGTGGGTCCTATGCTACCGCCGCCACTTGGGCCGAATTATATCTATAATCCGGCCTTTCCTCTCTCCTTCTTCCTCTGAAATCACTGCGCCTGGATGACCCGGCCAAATCTCTTGCATAATGGTCCTGTTGCTCGCGATGATCTGCCGACATTAATTCTGGTTGCGTTGGGTCTCCTAATGCGTAGGAGTCCGCTATTCTGATAGTTTCTGCCAATGTGGTCGGCATATCTCTCTGCAAACGTTGCCATAATACGCTGCCATAACGGCATCCTTGCGCGAACCAAGCTATTGCTTGTGATTCTATGACTCCTTCACATGAGTTTCTCAGGTTGCACCACCGAGTTAAAAATTCTCTATCTGTTTCATTCGGCCTCTGCTTGCACATGGCTAACTGTTGTGGCCTGTTTGGCCTCTTGTATGTACTGGTAAAGTTGCTGACAAACATTTCCTCAAAATCCAGCCAACAGTTGATACTGCCGGCTGGTAGATTATTCAGCCACACTCTAGCTGGTCCTTCCAGCATTTGTGGTACATACCGTACTGCCCATCGTAGGTTCCCACCCGCTATTTTTACAGCAGTGGCATAGTCAATTAACCAGTCTTGTGGTTTGGTACTTCCATTATATGTTTTCGCGCCCCTTGCCAGCTGAAAGTTCGGCACAGGAGGTTCGCCCATGATCCGTGGTCCAAAGCATGTCGGCCCCGGTGGACCCTGTTCTTCCAACAACTCGGACCTGTATAGCCGGTCTAGCTTCACTCTTGCATCATTTGATGGCAAATCTCTGTACAAAACTCTGTCCTGTACTCCATAATGGTTGTTTCCGCCATGGATTGCATATTCCATTTCGGAATAACCATCATTATATCTCTCATTAATTTGATTGTGGCGAGCTGGCCTTGTTTCTCTTTCCTGTCGGGTTTCATGCCTCGGTTGTGGGTTGAGTGGCAGTTCTCTCCTTACTTCGACCGGGGTATTGTTCTCATGATTGCCTCTCGCGGGCTCTCTTCTGCCGAGGTCACCGTTGCCTCGGCTTCCGCCG
The DNA here is from genome assembly GCA_916181665.1 of Avena sativa. Lineage (NCBI taxonomy): Eukaryota > Viridiplantae > Streptophyta > Magnoliopsida > Poales > Poaceae > Avena > Avena sativa. The sequence continues at coordinate 363,042,894 of OV702297.1, read as the reverse complement.
TCTTTCTCCACACGGCCGTGGTTCCTCTCCCCACTGTTACCTCGGCTTGCATTGCCTCTGTTTTCATTTGCCTTTCCGGCCATTGCCGGATCATATGGGACAATCTGCTTGTTCCTCTTCCCCGAGGTTACTGCTTTGTCTCTTCGAGCATTATTTCCGGGTGAAGATGCTGCTGCCACAGACAAGGCTGGTGCTGCTCCTGCCAAATGAACCATTCGCGAGGCCCCTGGCCTCGCCGGGTTTGCTCTGAGCATTTCCTCGTTTTGCTGGTTCGCGATGCGCACCAGCTCGTTTACTCTTTCTTGTTGTTTCTGCCGGGCCTCACCGGTCAACCCCTCTAACTCTAATGCTGCGGCATTTGCCTCTCTTAGGTTTCTTGCCGGGGTACTGTACCTCGGCAAGCCAAAATCCTCTGATTCTGCTTTATGAGCTTCATGCTCTTTGTTGATGTCATCCATGAGGTTCTTCCCTCTCAATCTTAGTTCGTCCACCCGTTCGGGCGCGACGTCAAGCTTATTTGCTTTGGCATATTCTCGCAGGGTCCTGTTTAAGGACTCCCGCAAGGCCGACACCTTTTTTGCCTCTATCAGCACCTTTTGCCTGGTTTCCTCTAACTCTGCCTGAGCATTTGCCGGATTAAGTATCGGCACTACAGGTGTAGTCAAGCTTTCTATGGTCGCCTGAAGAATATTCTCTGGCCTTTCCAGAGGTGGCCCTCTTACTCTTGGTGCCTTTGGGGTGGTGTTTTGCACCTCGGTCAGGTTGGTTGCTGGTGGGATTACCTCGGAGGACATTGGTGCTGTCTGCCTGTGTGCGCCCTGTACACCGGTGGCGGGTTCTCTGCCTGATCCGGCAGCTTCTACTCCAGTTTGCACCCCGGCCACGACCATTACCTCGACGCTACGCGCTCTGGGCGGACGGCCTGTAGCGTTAAGAGGTGGATCTCCTGCAACAACAACTTGGTGAGGATAAACGCCGGAGATGTCGACGCCGACGTAAACCTGGTGCCCGCCCAGATTGATGAAGACACCATTACGCGGGGGAGCTTTCCCCCTGAAGCTCCCTGCATTGTCGCTGACATAATCACAGAGACCAAATCTCTGGACTAAGCCAGAAACAACGCGCTCGCCGGTCTTGATGAAGTTTCCCGTCCGGATCATAACTCCAGCTAGCACCGCTGCTGGCCCCACGGTGGGCGCCAACTGTCGTGGTGGTGGCACGGCAGATGCCATGGGTAGGCTAAAGTTAGGGGCCAATGGATGCTAGTGGGATCTGGGGAGGGAAGATGTAGTGGATTCTACACACAGAAAGCTAACGCAAAGATCTGTATTTCTCCTTCCTTGAGTTACAAGTGCTCCTTGAGCTGTATACAAGGAGAAAGAGAGAACGTTACCAGCCTAACGGTACCAAGAATCAGTCGATCCCCTCCTTAGGGTCCAAGCCTGCCCTTATAAAGGAGAGCCTTGGGTTCCTTTAGGGCTGATGTGGCAAGCATATTCGAGGAATATGCTTGTCCCAATATAGTAGTTCGGCGCCCCCCTTTCCCTGTCGCTCCCCTAATGACGGCAAGGTTCCAGAGGGGCCCTCCTGTGTGCCTCGGGCTTCAGGACTGTCACCTCTGTGACCTCCTTCTGTCTCTCTGTCGCTCCGCACATTTGTCCCTAGTGCTTGGCTTCGCTCAGATTCTCCCTAGCCTGCTACTAGAGTTTGACTTTAGGCTTCTCCTTCTCCTGCAAGCTTCGTATCATTCGGCCCTGCCTCGCGTAACTTCGGCTTGTCCTTCACCTGCATCAACATTACCTGGGCTAACCCGGCCGACTTACGCAGTATCTCGGCTGGGTAATGCCTTGCCCTTACTATAAGGGTCCTGTCCTTTCCTATCTCGGCCAACCTCTACAGGATTCGGCCGACTCAGAGTGTAACTCGGAAACTAGACGGGGAACACCCTTTCATCTTTCCCCGTCTTTACCCTATCCGGGGTTACCTCCCCAACAGGTAGCATTATAAGATGATTCCTCACTTAAAGATCAAGATAAAACTGTGTTCTCCCCATGTATGCACCGTTGCAAAAGTTCGTCGTATCCAAGCATCACGTGATGATCGGGTGCTATAGACTCTACGCTCACATACAACGGGTGCAAGCCAGTTTTGCACACACGGAAATACTTGGGTCTAACTTGACGAGCCTAGCATGTACAGACATGGCCTCGGAACACATGAACTGAAAGGTTAAGCATGAGTCATATGAATGATATGATCGACACTTCGTTGTCCACCATTGAAACCACATCTCTTCTCGTGAAGATCGGATTAGGTGTGGTGAATTTGGATCGTGTTCACTAAACAACTTGAGGGATGTTGAATTTAGTGGGAGTTCATCTAGTAATTTGATTAAAAGTTGAACTAGTTATCATGAACAAAGTCTAATTTGTACTTGCAAATATTGTAGATCACATGGCTAAGTCCAACTTCAACTTCAACGTTTCTGCTGAGAAAGAAAAGCTTAAGAACAATGGGTCTAACTTCACCAATTGGTTCCGCAATCTGAGAATCATTCTCTCTGGCAGGCAAAAGGACTATGTCCTTGAGAAAGCGTTAGGTGACGCCCCTGCTGCAACTACGCCGGCTGATGAGAAAGCTGTCTATCAGTCGCGCAAAGATGATTATGGTGTGATTAAGAGCACCATGTTGTTTGCTATGGAATCGGACCTTCCAAATCGTTTTGAAGACTATCCCGGGCCCTTTGAGATTCTCGAGGAGCTGAAAACCATGTTTCATACTCAGGCCCGTTCTGAGAGATATGAGATCTCTGAGAAGTTCTTTAACTGCAAGATGGAGGAAGGGAGTTCCGTTAGTGAGCACGCCATTAAGATGTCAGGCTACACTCAACGCCTTGAGCAACTGGACTGCAAGATTCCAGAGGAGCTCAAGATTGACAGGGTTCTGCAATCACTCCCTCCTAGCTACAAAAGTTTTGTAGTGACTCATAATCAGATTGGTTCCACTGATACGATCACCGAGCTCTTCGCAAAGCTGAAGGCTGCGGAGGTGGACATCAAGAAGGATAATCATGTGTTGATGGTCAACAAGCCCTCCTTTAATAAAGGTAAAGGTGCAAAGAATCCCTTCAAGAAAGGCGATGGCAAGCGCGTTGCCCCTGCTGAGAAGAAGCTCAAGTCTGGTCCTAAGCCGGACACTGAGTGCTTCTATTGCAAGGACAAGGGTCACTAGAAGCGCAACTGTCCGAAGTACTTAGCGGACAAGAAGGCTGGCACCATCAAAGGTATATTTGATATACATGTTATTGATGTTTTCCTTACTAGCCCTCGTTGTAGTGCCTGGGTATTTGATACTGGTTCGGTTGCTAATATTTGTAACTCAAAACAGGAGCTACGGAATAGACGGCGGCTTGCGAGGGATGAGGTGACGATGCGCGTTGGCAACGGATCAAGAGTTGATGTGATGGCCGTCGGCACGCTCTCCTTAGTTTTACCTTCGGGATTAGTTTTAAACCTTAATAAATGTTATTATCTGCCTGCGTTGAGCATGAACATTATTTCTGGATCGTGTTTATTGCAAGACGATTATTCATTTAAATCGGAGAATAATGGTTGTTCTATTTATATGAGTAACATCTTTTATGGTCATGCACCTGCTGTGAATGGTTTATTTCTTCTAAATCTCGAAAGGGATGAAACACACATCCATAACATTGAGGCTAAGAGATGCAAAGTAGATAGTGATAATACTACTTATTTGTGGCACTGTCGTCTAGGTCATATTGGTGTAAAGCGCATGAAGAAACTCCATTCTGATGGACTTTTGGAGTCTCTTGATTTTGAATCATTTGACACATGCGAACCATGCCTCATGGGCAAGATGATCAAAACCCCGTTCTCCGGAATGATGGAGCGAGCAACGGACTTGTTGGAAATCATACATACCGATGTGTGCGGACCGATGAGTGTTTCGACGCGCGGTGGATATCGCTATTTTCTCACTTTTACCGATGACTTAAGTAGATATGGGTATATCTATTTAATGAAACATAAATCTGAAACATTTGAAAAGTTCAAGGAATTTCAGAATGAAGTGGAGAACCATCGTAACAGGAAGATTAAGTTTCTACGATCCGATCGTGGGGGCAAATATTTGAGTTATGATTTTCTCACGCATCTTAAAGCAAGCGGAATTGTTTCGCAACTCACGCCACCCGGAACACCACAGCGCAATGGTGTGTCCGAACGCCGGAATCGAACTCTATTAGATATGGTCCGATCAATGATGTCTCTTACTGATTTGCCGTTATCATTTTGGGGTTATGCATTAGAAACCGCTGCATTCACTTTAAATAGGGCACCATCTAAATCCGTTGAGACGACACCGTATGAACTGTGGTTTGGTGCTAAACCTAAGTTGTCGTTTCTTAAAGTTTGGGGATGCGAAGCTTACGTCAAGAAGTTGATGCCGGACAAGCTCGAACCCAAAGCGGAGAAATGCGTCTTCATAGGATACCCTAAGGAAACTATTGGGTATACCTTCTATCACAGAACCGAAGGCAAAGTGTTTGTCGCAAAGAACGGTTCCTTTATTGAGAAGGAGTTTCTCTCGAAAGAAGTGAGTGGGAGGAAAGTAGAGCTAGACGAGGTTATTGAACCTTCTCTTGAGTTGGAGAGTAGCGCAGCACCTGAAATTGTTCCAGTGCCGCCTGCACCAACAATAGAGGAAGCTAATGACAAGGATCATGAAGCTTCGGACGATGCTGCTACTGAACATCGCAGATCGACAAGGTCGCGTGCCCCTCCTGAGTGGTACGGCAACCCTGTCTTGACTGTCTTGTTAGTAGAAGACAGTGAACCTACGAACTATGAGGAAGCGATGATGAGCCCAGACTCTGAGAAATGGCTAGAAGCCATGAAATCCGAATTGGGATCCATGAGCGAAAACCAAGTATGGACTTTGGTGGACCCTCCTAGCGACCGAAAGGCCGTTGAGTGCAAATGGATCTTCAAGAAGAAAACGGACGCGAATGGTAATGTTACCGTCTATAAAGCACTGCTTGTCGCGAAAGGTTTTCGACAAGTTCAAGGTGTTGACTATGATGAGACTTTCTCTCACGTAGCGATGTTTAAGTCCATTCGGATTTTATTAGCAATTGTTGCGTTTCATGATTATGAAATATGGCAGATGGATGTCAAGACTGCATTCCTCAATGGCAACATTGATGAAGAGTTGTATATGATGCAACCCGAAGGTTTTGTCGATCCTAAGGATGCTGATAAAGTATGCAAACTTCAGCGTTCTATTTATGGACTGAAGCAAGCATCTCGGAGTTGGAACCTTCGTTTTGATCAAGTGATCAAGAGCTTTGGATTTGTTCCAAATAGCTACGAAGCTTGTATCTACAAGAAAGTGAGTGGGTGCTCGGTGACATTTCTGGTACTATATGTGGATGACATATTGATTATTGGAAATGACATTAACATGCTTAACGAGTGAAGAGTTATTTGAACAAGTGTTTTTCAATGAAATACCTAGGTGAAGTTGCTTATATATTGGGCATCAAAATCTATAGAGATAGACAAAGACGCCTGATAGCTTTAAGCCAGAGTACATACCTAGACAAAGTTCTGAAAAGGTTCAGAATGGATAAGGCAAAGAAAGGTTCAGTGCCTATGTTGTTAGGTAAGATATTGAGCAAGGCTCAGTGTCCAACTACGGTAAATGATAGGGAAGCTATGAGCAAAGTGCCTTATGCCTCGGCCATAGGTTCTATCATGTATGCCATGCTGTGTACTAGACCGGATGTGTCCAATGCTCTTAGTTTGACGAGCAGATATCAAAGTGATCCAGGAGTGGAGCACTGGACAGCCGTAAAGAACATCCTAAAGTACCTAAATAGGACTAAAGAAATGTTCTTAGTCTATGGGGGTGATGAACATCTCGTCGTAAAAGGTTACGTCGATGCTAGTTTCGACACCGACAAGGATGATTCTAAATCTCAGACAGGATAAGTTTATATTTTGAATGGAGGAGCTGTGAGCTGGAGAAGCTGCAAGCAAAGCGTGATCGCGGGATCTACAGTAGAAGCGGAATACATGGCTGCTGCAGAAGCGTCAAGTGAAGGAGTTTGGATCAGGAACTTCATTACTGAGCTTGGCGTGGTTCCAAGTGCATTGGACCCACTGGAGATATTGTGTGACAACACTGGCGCCATAGCACTCGCTAAGGAACCAAGATATCATCCAAAGACCAAGCATATCAACCGCAAGTTTCATATAATCCGAGATTATATAGCAGATGGAGATCTGAAGATTAGCAAAGTACATACAGATCTGAATGTCGCAGATCCATTGACTAAACCTCTTCCACATGTAAAACATGATCAGCACCTCAGTGCCATGGATGTGAGATTGTTGCCAAATGTAAACTAGATTATTGACTCTAGTGCAAGTGGGAGACTGTTGGAATTATGCCCTAGAGGCAATAATAAAGATGTTATTATTATAATTCTTGTTCATGATAAAGTTTATATTCCATGCTAGAATTGTATTAAGCGGAAACTTTAATACTTGTGTGGTTTGTAAACAACACCGTGTCCCTAGTACGCCTCTATGGACTAGCTCATTGATTAATGATGGTTAAGGTTTCCTAACCATGGACATGAGTTGTCGATTAATAATGAGATCATATCATTGGGAGAATGATGTGATGGACAGACCCAAACTAAGCGGAGCAATTAGATCGTGTCATCGTGTTCATCTTTGCGAAGCTTTTCTTATGTCAAATATTGTATTCCTTAGACCATGAGATAATACAACTCCCTTGTATCGGAAGAAAGCTTTGAGGTCATCAAACGTCATCCTATGAGAGGGTGATCATAAAGGTGTCTCTCAGGTGATCGGAAAGTACCTGTTGGGTTGTATGTATCGATATGGGATTTGTCCCTCCCAAGTTGGAGAGATATACTTCGGGCCCACTCGGTAATCGATATCAACACCGCTTGCAAGCATGTGGTTAAGGAGTTAATCACAAAGTGATATCGGATTACGGAACGAGTAAAGTACTTGCTGTGAACGAGATTGAACTAGGTATGACGGTACCGACGATCGAATCTCGGGCAAGTAAAATATCGCGAGACGAAGGGAATATATATATGGGATTGATTGAATCCTGGCATCGTGGTTCATCCGATATGATCATCGATGAATGTGTGGGAGTCAATATGGGTTTCCAGACCCCGCTGTTGATTATTGATATAAGATCATGTCTGCATATTCTCGAACCCGAAGGGTCACACACTTAACGTGTCTCGATGCTAGGATAGATTGGATAATTGGTTTATGAGTTTTTGTTCGGAGTCTCGGATGGGATCCGGGACATCACGAGAGGTTCCGGAATGGTCAGGAGAATAAGATTCATATAAGGCAGTGCAGTTTTTGGAGTTCGGAATTGTTCCGGGTTAATCGGTATTGTACCGAAAGCTTCTAGAACCTTCCGGAGGGGGACCAACGTGGTCCCACCTGTCGGGAGGGGGCATGGGCCTATGAGGGAGTGCCCTGGCCGCATTGGGCCAGGGGCACAAGGCCCCATAGGGCCCAACCGACCAGCAAGGGTAAAACCCTAGTTGGAGCTTCTAGAAGGGGGGGTCCTTGCCCCCCACTCCTCCCTCCTTTGGCCGCCGGCCTAGGGCTTGGGGGAGGGGTTAGGGCTGGCGCCCACCCCTCTATATATAGAGGTCTGGGGCGCACCACCCCCCCCCCCCCACTGTTGGAGATATGCCCTAGAGGCAATAATAAATGTAGTTATTATTATATCTTTGTGTTTATGATAAATGTTTACATTCATGCTATAATAGTATTAATAAGGAAACATTGATACTTGTTTGATTTGTAAACTTAATTTGAAGTCCCTAGTAAAGCCTCTATATAATACTAGCTTGTTGGTTAATAGATGATTGTGGTTTCCCTATCATGAACATTGATATGTTATTAACAACAAGATCATATCGTTAGGAGAATGATATGATGGACATACTCCTATAGATAAGCGTAGCATAAAGATCAAGTCATTTTAATAGTTCAATTGCTATATGCTTTCTGATACATAGTAATCTAATTCCTTCGACCATGAGATCATGCATATCACCTTTACCGGATGGATGCTTTGATGACATCAAACACCACACCGTAATTGGGTGGCTATAAAGGTGGCATTGAGTGTTCGGAAAGTATTGGTTGAAACACATGGATCAAGAGTGGGATTTGTCCATCCATATGACGGATAGATATACTCTGGTCCCTCTCGGTGAAATGTCATCCAATTAGCTTGCAAGCATGTGACTGGCTCACAAGGGATCACATATCACGGGAACGAGAAAAGAGTACTTATCGGTAACGAGGTTGAACTAGGTATGCAGAGATACCGACGATCATAACCTCGGATAAGTAAACTATCGTGAGACAAAGGGAAATTGATATCATATGTAAGTGGTTCATTCGATTGCAAAGTAATCGTAGAAATATGTGGGAGCCATATGAATTTCCAGATTCCTCTATTGGTTATTGTTCGGAGAAGTGTCTCGATCATGTCTGCATAATTCACGAACCGTAGGGAGACACACTTAAGGATTCGAAGTTGTTTTGAGTAGTTATGGAATGATGAGAAAGAGACCGAATGTTGTTCGGAGTCCCGGATGGGATCCGGGATATCACGAGGAGACCCGGAATGGTCCGGAGAATAAGATTCATATAAGGAAAGTCCCGTTTCGGAGTTGGGGAATGGTTCCGGTGTTTTCATTGGGAATGTTCTAGAAGGTTCCGGAATGTCCGGCACTCCGGAGGGGAAGGGTACATGAATGTGTTGTATCAAGTTGGTATGATTGCATCATGTACTAAGTGTCATCGCTGAACCAAATAAAGGATTAATTCAAATCCTAGTTTGAAAAGTCAAACAGCTAGTTTGAAAAGTCAAAACGGCTAAATTTGGAAAGAGGAAAAAGAGGAGGAGTGGGAAACCGAGTTGGGGAGGAGTTCCCTCCTCCAACCGCCGGCCCACCTCCAAGCCGAGTTGGGGAGGGACTCCCCTCCCCTAGGCCGCGCCTCCCACCTATAAAGGGAGGGGCAGGGCTGCCCCTCCTAGGACACAAGATCCTCTCCTCTAAACCCTAGCCCCAAGCCGCCGCCGCCTCCATAGCCGCCGCCGGCCCTAGGGCAAACCCTAGCCGTTGTCTAGCTAATCCCTAGCCGCCGGCTTGCCCCCTCCTTGGTGTGTCTAAACCCTAGAACACCGAGGGACTCTCCCATACTCCACCATACTCGCTCCGGCTTAAGGCGAAGCCCTACGAGATCTCCCCTCTACTTCCGGTACCACGCTGTTGTGCTGCCGGAATCGCGAGGAGAGTACTACAACCTCCGCTGCCTGCTGGAACAAGGGAGAGGAAGGTCTTCGTCGAGTACCGAACGTGTGACCGACTGCGGGAGCGCTGCCGGAACGCAGCGCCGGAAGGATCGTCTACGCGATCTTGAGATCGGGAAGAGTACGACTACATCACCCACGAGAATCCGCTCTCGTTAAACACTTTGGAATCTTCGAGGGTGAGTTATTCCATCGACTCATTGCTACAATCTAGTAGATAGATCTTGGCTTGTTTGTTTGTATGCGGTAGAAAATTTTTGTTTTCCATGCTACGAAACCCTATAGCGGTATCAGAGCCGTGTCTATATGTAGATCTGTTGCACGAGTAGAACACAATGGTCATTATGGGCGTTGATGCTTTTATTGTCGATTGCTTCTTGTGTACTTTGCATCTTGCGGGATGTTGGGATGAAGCGACCCGGGCTAACCTTACATGACATCGTTCATGAGACTTGCTCCACGCTTGACATGCAACTTGTATTGCATAAGTGGCTTTGCGGGTGCCTGTTTCTCCTAGCATAGTTAAGATCCAATTTACAACGGGTGATTAACAATACTAGTATCAATGTTGTGGTTCATGTTCGTAAGTTAGAACGACACTTATTGAAAGCCCCAAACCACGTAAAACATGCAAAGTAGAGGCGTCTAACTTTGTTTTGCAGGGGTGTGCTGTGATGTGATATGGCCATGATTATGATTATATTTGATGTATGCAATGATCCTTATTGTAAGTTGGCAACCGGCAAGAGCCATAAGGTTGTCTTTAATTTCTGTTAAGACCTGCGTGTCTATTCAAAGTAGTTGTAATAGTTGAAGCTGGTGGACGACAACCATGGAGTAGCGTCATTGACCTTGATGCAATGCCGGTAATGATGGAGATCATGTTCGTGCTTGAAGATGGAGATCGGAAGCACAAAGAAGAAAGGCCATATCATATCACATATTATGAATTGCATGTGATGTTAATCCTTTATGCATCTTGTATTGCTTAGTAGACAACGGTAGCATTATAAGATGATCCCTCATGCACATGAATTTCGAGTCATAAATTGTTCACCCTTAGTTGGCACCGTTGCTAAAGTTTGTTGTTTCGAAGCACCACGTGATGATCGGGTGTGTTAGATTCTGCAAGTGCATACAACGTGAGCAAGCCAGATTTGCTCATGCGGAAACTAAGGTTTGATCTTGACGAGCCTAGCATGTACAGACATGGTCTCGGAACACGGATCACCGAAAGGTAAAGCATGAATCATATAGTAGATATGATGAGCATGTCGATTGTTCGCCATTGAAACTATATCAACTCTCGTGATGATCAGTGTTGATGTGGTGGATTTGGTTCGTGTGATCACTAAAACAATGTGAGGGATATTGTTTTGAGTGGGAGTTCACCTAGATTAAATTTATTAATTTAAACTCAATTTGTCATAAACTTAGTCTAAACTATTGCAAATATGTTGTAGATCAATGGCAGCCCCTACCATCAATTTTAATGTGTTCCTAGAGAAAGAAAAGTTGAAAAACAATGGAAGCAACTTCGCAGATTGGTTCCGCAATTTGAGGATTGTCCTCACAGCTGGTAATTTGACATATGTGCTGGATGCACCGCTGGGTGACCCACCTGCAGCTGATGCCGCCGATGAAGTAAAGAATGTTTACCTCACTCGGAAGACTCAGTACTCCACAGTTCAGTGTGCTATCTTGTATGGTTTAGAATCGGATCTTCAGAAAAGGTTTGAGAATTCAGACCCATATGATATTGTCGAGGATCTCAAATTGATCTTTGAGACTCATGCGGCAATTGAAATCTATGAGGCTTCTGAAAAGTTCTTTAACTACAAGATGGAAGAGGACAGCTCCGTCAGCGAGCATGTGCTTCAGATGTATGGGCACGCAAACAAACTTCAAAGCTTGGGTATAGTGATTCCCAATGCTTTGGGGATTTACCGTGTCCTCCAATCACTGCCACCAAGTTACAAGAACTTTGTGATGAACTACAACATGCAAAACATGAACAAGACGTTGCCAGAACTCTTTGCCATGTTGAAATCTGCAGAAGTGGAGATCAAGAAAGAGCACCAAGTGTTGTTGGTAAATAAGACCACCAAATTCAAGAAAGGCAAGTCTAAGCAGAAGGGACACTTCAAGAAGGGTGGTAAGAAAGTTACCACACCGACGAAGAAGACCAAGGCTGGACCTAAGCCTGATACTGAGTGCTTTTACTGCAAGGGAGAAGGTCACTGGAAGCGGAATTGCCCAAAGTACTTGGCGGATTTGAAGAACGGCAACATCAAGAAGAAAGGTATATCTGATATACATGTTATTGATGTGTATCTCACTAGTACTCGTAGTAGTGCCTGGGTATTTGATACTGGTTCGGTTGCTCATATTTGTAACTCGAAATAGGTGCTGCAGAATAAACGGAAGCTAGCGAAGAACGAGGTGACGATGCGCGTTGGAAACGGATCAAAGGTTGATGTGATCGCGGTCGGCACGCTACCCCTTCATCTACCATCGGGATTAGTTTTATACTTAAATAATTGTTATTTGGTGCCTGCGTTAAGCATGAACATTATATCGGGATCTTGTTTATTGCGAGACGGTTACTTGTTTAAGTCCGAGAATAATGGTTGTGCGATTTATATGAGTAATATGTTTTATGCACATGCACCTTTGATAGATGGTCTATTCTTATTGAATCTCGATAGTGGAAATACACATATTAATAACATTGAGGCTAAACGTTTGAAATCGAGCGATAACTCGACCTATATGTGGCATTGTCGTCTTGGTCACATTGGAGTGAAACGTATGAAGAAACTCCATTCCGATGGACTTCTTGAATCACTTGATTTCGAATCACTTGATAGATGCGAAGCATGTCTGATGGGTAAAATGACTAAGACTCCATTTTCTGGTATGATGGAGCGAGCTACGGACTTGTTGGAAATCATACATACCAATGTGTGTGGTCCAATGAGTGTAGCATCGCGTGGTGGTTATCGTTATGTTCTTACCTTCACGGATGACTTGAGTAGATATGGGTATATCTATTTCATGAAACATAAGTCCGAAACTTTCGAGAAGTTTAAGGAATTTCAAAGTGAGGTAGAGAATCAACGTAACAAGAAGATTAAATTTCTAAGTTCTGATCGTGGAGGTGAATATCTAAGTTACGAGTTTGGCGATCATTTGAAGAAATGCGGAATACTTTCGCAGTTGACACCGCCGGGAACACCACAGCGTAATGGTGTGTCCGAACGTCGTAATCGAACTCTCTTAGATATGGTTCGTTCTATGATGTCACTTACAGATTTACCGCTATCATTTTGGGGTTATGCATTAGAAACAGCTGCATTCACTTTAAATAGGGCACCGTCTAAATCCGTTGAAACGACACCGTATGAATTATGGTTTGGGAAGAAACCTAGATTGTCGTTCCTTAAAGTTTGGGGGTGCAAAGCCTATGTAAAGAAGTTACAGCCGGACAAGCTTGAACCCAAAGCGGAAAAATGCGTCTTCATAGGATACCCGAAGGAAACTATTGGGTATACCTTCTATCATAGATCCGAAGGCAAAATCTTCGTTGCCAAGAATGGATCCTTTCTAGAGAAGGAATTTCTCTCGAAAGAAGTGACTGGAAGGAAAGTAGAACTTGACGAGGTTGTTGAACCTTCTCTCGAAATTGCGAGTAGCGCAGCACCGGAAGAAGTTCCTGTGGTGCCTGCACCAATAAGAGAGGAAGCTAATGATCATGATCATGAAACTTCGGTTAAAGTTGCTACAGAGCCTCGCAGGTCAACGAGAACTCGTACCACTCCAGATTGGTATGATCCCGTTATGAGTGTCATGTTGGTGGACAACACCGATGACCCTGAGACATATGAGGAAGCGATGATGAGCCCAGATTCCAATAAATGGCAAGAAGCCATGAAATCCGAGATTGGATCCATGTACGTAAACCAAGTATGGACTTTGGTGGACTTACCAGATGGCCGTAAGGCTGTCGAGAACAAATGGATCTTCAAGAAGAAAACAGATGCTGATGGTAATGTTACTGTCTATAAAGCTTGACTTGTCGCAAAAGGGTTTCGACAAATTCAAGGAGTTGACTACGATGAGACTTTCTCACCAGTAGCGAAGCTAAAGTCTGTGAGGATTATGTTAGCAATCGCTGCATATTACGATTATGAGATATGGCAGATGGATGTCAAAACAACATTCCTCAATGGAGACATTGATGAAGAGTTGTATATGATGCAACCCAAAGGTTTTGTTGATCCTAAAGATGCTAACAAGGTATGCAAACTTCAACGGTCCATCTATCGATTGAAGCAAGCATCCCGAAGTTGGGATCAACGTTTTGATAAGGTGATCAAAAGTTTTGGTTTTATACAAACTTATGGAGAAGCTTGTATTTACAAGAAAGTGAGTGGGAGCTCTGTAGCATTCTTAATACTATATGTGGATGACATATTATTGATTGGGAATGATGTAGACCTTCTTAATAGTGTCAAGGAATATTTGAATAATAGTTTTTTAATGAAGGATCTTGGCGAAGCAGCTTACATATTAGGCATAAAGATTTATAGAGATAGATCGAAACGCCAAATATCATTGTCACACAGTACATATTTGGACAAAGTTCTAAAGAGGTTTGGAATGGAAGATAGCAAGAAAGGGTTCTTGCCCATGTTGCCCAATACGACCTTGAGTAAAACTCAAAGTCCGACATCAGCAGAAGATAGAGAAAGGATGAGTAAGACTCCCTATGCCTCAGCCATAGGATCTCTAATGTATGCTATGCTATGTACTAGACCCGACATTGCATATGCTATTAGTTTAACTAGCAGATATCAAAGTGATCCAGGAGTGGATCATTGGACAGCGGTAAAAAACATCCTTAAGTACTTGAGAAGAACTAAGGATATGGTTCTTTCTTATGGAGGTGATGAACAGCTCGTTGTTAATGGTTACACCGATGCTAGTTGGAACACCGATCCGGATGATTCTAAATCACAATATGGATACGTATTTATTTTGAATGGTGCAGCAGTTAGCTGGAGGAGTGCAAAGCAAAGCGTTGTGGCGAGATCTTCAACTGAATCGGAATACATGGTTGCTTCGGAGGCTTCACAAGAAGCGATATGGATGAGAGAGTTCATTACAGAGCTAGGTGTGGTTCCTAGTGCGCTGGACCCAATGTCTATCTACTGTGATAACATGGGCGCCATAGCCAATGCGCAAGAACCAAGGTCACACAAGAAGCTGAAGCATATCAAGATACGTTTTCACGCTATTCGAGAACATATCCAAGATGGGGATATAAAGATTTGCAAAGTACACACAGATCTGAATGTGGCGGATCCGTTGACTAAACCTCTCCCGAGGGCAAAACATGACCAGCACCAAACTGCCATGGGTGTTCGGTATATTACCATGTAATCTAGATTAGATGACTCTAGTGCAAGTGGGATACTGTTGGAGATATGCCCTAGAGGCAATAATAAATGTAGTTATTATTATATCTTTGTGTTTATGATAAATGTTTACATTCATGCTATAATAGTATTAATAAGGAAACATTGATACTTGTGTGATTTGTAAACTTAATTTGAAGTCCCTAGTAAAGCCTCTATATAATACTAGCTTGTTGGTTAATAGATGATTGTGGTTTCCCTATCATGAACATTGAGATGTTATTAACAACAAGATCATATCGTTAGGAGAATGATATGATGGACATACTCCTATAGATAAGCGTAGCATAAAGATCAAGTCATTTTAATAGTTCAATTGCTATATGCTTTCTGATACATAGTAATCTAATTCCTTCGACCATGAGATCATGCATATCACCTTTACCGGATGGATGCTTTGATGACATCAAACACCACACCGTAACTGGGTGGCTATAAAGGTGGCATTGAGTGTTCGGAAAGTATTGGTTGAAACACATGGATCAAGAGTGGGATTTGTCCATCCATATGACGGATAGATATACTCTGGGCCCTCTCGGTGAAATGTCATCCAATTAGCTTGCAAGCATGTGACTGGCTCACAAGGGATCACATATCACGGGAACGAGAAAAGAGTACTTATCGGTAACGAGGTTGAACTAGGTATGCAGAGATACCGACGATCATAACCTCGGATAAGTAAACTATCGTGAGACAAAGGGAAATTGATATCGTATGTAAGTGGTTCATTCGATCGCAAAGTAATCGTAGAAATATGTGGGAGCCATATGAATTTCCAGATTCCTCTATTGGTTATTGTTCGGAGAAGTGTCTCGATCATGTCTGCATAATTCACGAACCGTAGGGAGACACACTTAAGGATTCGACGTTGTTTTGAGTAGTTATGGAATGATGAGAAAGAGACCGAATGTTGTTCGGAGTCCCGGATGGGATCCGGGATATCACGAGGAGACCCGGAATGGTCCGGAGAATAAGATTCATATAAGGAAAGTCCCGTTTCGGAGTTGGGGAATGGTTCCGGTGTTTTCATCGGGAATGTTCTAGAAGGTTCCGGAATGTCCGGCACTCCAGAGGGGAAGGGTACATGAATGTGTTGTATCAAGTTGGTATGATTGCATCATGTACTAAGTGTCATCGCTGAACCAAATAAAGGATTAATTCAAATCCTAGTTTGAAAAGTCAAACAGCTAGTTTGAAAAGTCAAACAACTAGTTTGAAAAGTCAAAACGGCTAAATTTGGAAAGAGGAAAAAGAGGAGGAGTGGGAAACCGAGTTGGGGAGGAGTTCCCTCCTCCAACCGCCGGCCCACCTCCAAGCCGAGTTGGGGAGGGACTCCCCTCCCCTAGGTCGCGCCTCCTACCTATAAAGGGAGGGGCATGGCTGCCCCTCCTAGGACACAAGATCCTCTCCTCCAAACCCTAGCCCCAAGCCGCCGCCGCCGCCTCCATAGCCGCCGCCGGCCCTAGGGAAAACCCTAGCCGCCGTCTAGCTAATCCCTAGCCGCCGGCTTGCCCCCTCCTTGGTGTGTCTAAACCCTAGAACACCGAGGGACTCTCTCATACTCCACCATACTCGCTCCGGCTTAAGGCGAAGCCCTGCGAGATCTCCCCTCTACTTCCGGTACCACGCCGTTGTGCTGCCGGAATCGCGAGGAGAGTACTACAACCTCTGCTGCCTGCTGGAACAAGGGAGAGGAAGGTCTTCGTCGAGTACCGAACGTGTGACCGACTGCGGGAGCGCTGCCGGAACGCAGCGCCGGAAGGATCGTCTACGCGATCTTGAGATCGGGAAGAGTACGACTACATCACCCACGAGAATCCGCTCTCGTTAAACACTTTGGAATCTTCGAGGGTTAGTTATTCCATCGACTCGTTGCTACAATCTAGTAGATAGATCTTGGCTTGTTTGTTTGTATGCGGTAGAAATTTTTTGTTTTCCATGCTACGAAACCCTACACCCACACCTTCCCCTCCAACCCTAGCCGCCCTGCTACCCTCCTCTCTCTCTCCCTCCCGACTGCTTGTAGGCGAAGCCCTGCTGCAGAAACTCTCCACCAATTGCACCGCGTCGTCGCGTTGTAGATCCAACCCATCTCTCCACCATACTTGCTGGACCAAGGAAGAAGGATACATCGAGGTGCTGCACGTGTGCATCTCACGGAGGCATCGCCACTTGTGGTGCTAGATCGGATCGGATCGCTAGGAGGAGAAGAGAGTACGACTACATCACCCACGTTTCGACGAACGTTCCGCTGTGCGAATCTTCAAGGGTATGAAGATCTAATCCAATCTCTCTCGTTGTTTGCATCTCCTAGAT
Source organism: Avena sativa (assembly GCA_916181665.1). Lineage (NCBI taxonomy): Eukaryota > Viridiplantae > Streptophyta > Magnoliopsida > Poales > Poaceae > Avena > Avena sativa. The sequence continues at coordinate 363,025,681 of OV702297.1, read as the reverse complement.
TAGATCTTGGCTTCCCTCTGTTTGCATCCGTAGAAAATTTTGTTTTACTATGCCGCGAAACCCTTCAACCACCCCCCTTGGTGCCTCTAAACCCTAGATCGCCAAGGACCCTCTCTTACTCCACCATACTCGCTCCGGCTTAAGGCGAAGCCCTGCGAGATCTCCCCTCTACTTCCGACACCACGCCGTCGTGCTGCCAGAATTACGAGGAGAGTGCTACAACCTCCGCTGCCTGCTGGAACAAGGGAGAGGAAGGTCTTCATCAAGTACCAAACGTGTGACCGACTGCGGAAGCGCTGCCGGAACGCAGCGCCAGAAGGATCGTCTACGCGATATTGAGATCGGCAAGAGTACGACTACATCACCCACGAGAATCTGCTCTCGTTAACCGCTTTGGAATCTTCGAGGGTGAGTTCCTCTATCAACTCGTTGCTACAATCTAGTAGATAGATCTTAGCTTGTTTATGTGCATGCGGTAGAAATTTTTTGTTTTCCATGCTACGAACCCCAACAGTGGTATCAGAGCCGTGTCTATATGTAGATCTGTTGGATGAGTAGAACACAATGGTCATTGTGGGCGGTGGTGCTTTTATTATCAATTGCTTTTTGTGTACTTTGCATCTTGCGGTATGATGGGATGAAGCGTCCCGGGCTAACCTTACATGACATCGTTCATGAGACTTGCTCCACGCTCAACATGCAACTTGTATTGCATAAGTGGCTTTGCGGGTGTCTGTCTCTCCCATCATAGTATAGATTCAATTTACAACGGGCACTTGATAGTTCAAGCATCAACGTTGTGGTTCTTGTTCGTAAGTTAGAACGACACTTATTGAAAGCCCCAAACCACGTAAAATATGCAAAGAAAATTAGAGGCGTCTAACTTTGTTTTGCAGGGGTGTGCCGTGATGTGATATGGCCATGATTGTAATTATATTTGATGTATGCAATGTTCCTTATTGTAAGTTCGCAACCGGCAGGAGCCATATGGTTGTCTTTAAATTCTGTTAAGACCTGCGTGTCTATTCAAAGTAGTTGTAATAGTTGAAGCTGGTGAACGACAACCATGAAACGGCGCCATTGACCTTGATGCCATACCGGTGATGATGGAGATCATGTTTGTGCTTGAAGATGGAGATCGGAAGCACAAGAAGAAAGGCCATATCATATCACATATTTTGAATTGCATGTGATGTTAATCCTTTTATGCATCTTGTATTGCTTAGTTCACGACGATAGCATTATAAGATGATCCCTCATGCACATAATTTCAAGTTTTAAAGTGTTCATCCTTAGTAAGCACCATTGCTAAAGCTCGTTGTTTCGAAGCACCACATGATGATCGGGTGTGCTAGATTCTGCGAGTGTATACCACATGAGCAAGATAGATTTGCTCATGCAGAAGCTAAGGTTTGATCTTGACGAGCCTAGCATGTACAGACATGGTCTCGGAACACGGATTACCGAAAGGTAAAGCATGAGTCATATAGTAGATACGATGAACATGTTGATTGTTCGCCATTGAAGCTACATCAACTCTCGTGATGATCGATTTTGATGTGGTGGATTTGGTTCGTGTGATCACTAAAACAATGTGAGGGATATTGTTTTGAGTGGGAGTTCACCTAGATTAATTTAACTATTAATTAGAACTCAATTTTTCATAAACTTAGTCTAAACTATTGCAAATATGTTGTAGATCAATGGCGGCCCCTACCATCAATTTTAATGCGTTCCTAGAGAAAGAAAACTTGAAAAACAATGGAAGCAACTTCGCGGATTGGTTCCGCAATTTGAGGATTGTCCTCAATGCTGGTAATTTGACCTATGTGTTGGATGCACCGTTGGGTGACCCGCCTGCAGCTACTGCTACTAATGAAGTAAAGAATGTTTACCTTACTCGAAAGAATCAGTACTCCACAGTTCAGTGTGTTATCTTGTATGGTTTGGAATCAGAACTTCAGAAAAGGTTTGAGAACCATGACCCACATGATATTGTCCGTGAACTCAAAATGATATTTGAGGCTCACGCGGCAGTTGAGAGTTATGAGGCTTCTGAAAAGTTCTTTAACTACAAGATGGAAGAGGGCAGCTCCGTCAGTGAGCATGTGCTTAAGATGTCTAGGCACGCAAACAAACACCAAAGCTTGGGTATAGTGATTCCTAATTCTTTGGGGATTCACCGTGTCCTCCAATCACTACCACCAAGTTACAAGAACTTTGTGATGAACTACAATATGCAAAACATGGACAAGACGTTGCCAGAACTCTTCTCCATGTTGAAATCTGCAGAAGTGGAGATCAAGAAAGAGTACCAAGTGTTGATGGTCAATAAGACCAACAAATTTAGGAAGCAAGTCAAGTCTAAGGAAAAGGGAAACTTCAAGAAGGGCGGTAAGAAAGTTACCGCGCCGGCGAAGAATACCAAGGCTGGGCCTAAGCCTGATACTGAGTGCTTTTACTGCAAGGGAGAGGGTTACTGGAAGCGGAATTGCCCTAAGTACTTGGCGGATTTGAAGAACGGCAACATCAAGAAGAAAGGTATATCCGATATACATGTTATTGATGTGTATCTCACTAGTACTCGTAGTAGTGCCTGGGTATTTGATACTGGTTCGGTTGCTCATATTTGTAACTCGAAACAGGTGCTGCAGAATAAAATGGAAGCTAGCGAGGAACGAGGTGACGATGGGCGTTGGAAATGGAACAAAGGTTGATGTGATCGCGGTCGGCACGCTACCTCTTCATCTACCATCGGGATTAGTTTTGTACTTAAATAATTGTTATTTGGTGCCTGCGTTGAGCATGAACATTATATCTGGATCATGTTTATTGCGAGACGGTTACTTGTTTAAGTCCGAGAATAATGGTTGTTCGATTTATATGAGTAATATGTTTTATGCACATGCACCTTTGATAGATGGTCTATTCTTATTGAATCTCGATTGTAGAAATACACACATTAATAACATTGAAGCTAAACGTTTGAAATTGAGCGATAACACGACGTATATGTGGCATTGTCGTCTTGGTCACATTGGAGTGAAGCGTATGAAGAAACTCCATTTTGATGGACTTCTTGAATCACTTGATTTCGAATCACTTGAAAGATGCGAAGCATGTCTGATGGGTAAAATGACTAAGACTCCATTTTCTGGTATGATGGAGCGAGCTACGGACTTATTGGGAATCATACATACCGATGTGTGTGGCCCAATGAGTGTAGCATCACGCGGTGTTTATCGTTATGTTCTTACCTTCACGGCTGACTTGAGTAGATATGGGTATATCTATTTCATGAAACATAAATCCAAAACTTTCGAGAAGTTTAAGGAATTTCAAAGTGAGGTAGAGAATCAACGTAACAAGAAGATTAAATTTCTACGATCTGATCGTTGAGGTGAATATCTAAGTTACGAGTTTGGCGAGCATTTGAAGAAATGCGGAATACTTTCACAACTGACACCGCCGGGAACACCACAGCGTAATGGTGTGTCCGAACGTCGTAATCGAACTCTCTTAGATATGGTTCGTTCTACGATGTGACTTACAGATTTACCGCTATCGTTTTGGGGTTATGCATTAGAAACAGCCGCATTCACTTTAAATAGGACACCATATAAATCCGTTGAAACGACACCGTATGAATTATGGTTTGGGAAGAAACCTAAATTGTCGTTCCTTAAAGTTTGGGGTTGCGAAGCTTATGTAAAGAAGTTACAGCCGGACAAGCTTGAACCCAAAGCGTAAAAATGCGTATTCATAGGATACCCGAAGGAAACTATTGGGTATACCTTCTATTATAGATACGAGTGCGAAATGTTCGTTGCCAAGAATGGATCCTTTGTAGAGAAGGAACTTCTCTCGAAAGAAGTGACTGGAAGGAAAGTAGAACTCGACGAGGTTGTTGAACCTTCTCTCAAACTTGCGAGTAGCGCAGCATCGGAAGTAGTTCATGTGGCGCCTACACCAATAAGAGAGGAAGCTAATGATGTTGATCATGAAACTTTGGTTGAAGTAACTACGGAACCTTGCAGGTCAACGAGAACTCGTACCACTCCTGATTGGTATGATCTCGTTATGAGTGTCATGTTGGTGGACAACACCGATGACCCTGCGACATATGAGGAAGCGATGATGAACCCAGATTCCAATAAATGGCAAGAAGCCATGAAATCCAAGATTGGATCCATGTATGAAAACCAAGTATGGACTTTGGTGGACTTACCGGATGGCCGGAAGGCTGTCAAGAACAAATGGATTTTCAAGAAGAAAACAGATGCTGATGGTAATGTTACTGTCTATAAAGCTCGACTTGTCGCAAAAGGGTTTCGACAAATTCAAGGAGTTGACTAAGATGAGACTTTCTCACCGGTAGCGAAGCTAAAGTCTGTGAGGATTATGTTAGCAATCTCTGCATATTATGATTATGAGATATGGCGATGGATGTCAAAACGGTTTTCCTCAATGGAGACATTGATAAAGAGTTGAATATGATGCAACCCAAAGGTTTTGTCGATCCTAAAGATGCTAACAAGGTACGCAAACTTCAACAGTCCATATATGGATTGAAGCAAGCATCCTGAAGTTGGAATCAACGTTTTGATAAGGTAATCAAAAGTTTTGGTTTTATACAAACTTATGGAGAAGCTTGTATTTACAAGAAAGTGAGTGGGAGCTCTGTAGCATTCTTAATACTATATGTAGATGACATATTGTTGATTGGGAATGATGTAGACCTTCTTAATAGTGTCAAGGATTATTTGAATAATAGTTTTTCAATGAAAGATCTTGGTGAAGCAGCTTACATATTAGGCATAAAGATTTATAGAGATAGATCGATACGCCTAATATCATTGTCACAAAGTACATAATTGGACAAATTTCTAAAGAGGTTTGGAATGGAAGATAGCAAGAAAGGGTTCTTGCCCATGTTGCCCAATATGACCTTGAGTAAAACTCAAAGTCCTACAACGGCAGAAGATAGAGAAAGGATGAGTAAGACTCCCTATGCCTCATCCATAGGATCTATAATGTATGCCATGCTATGTACTAGACTCGACATTGCATATGCTGTTAGTTTGACTAGCAAATATCAAAGTGATCCAGGAGTGGATCATTGGACAGCGGTCAAAAACATCCTTAAGTTATTGAGAAGAACTAAGGATATGGTTCTTTCTTATGGAGGTGAAGAACAGCTCGTTGTTAATGGTTACACCGATGCTAGTTGGAACACCGATCCGGATGATTCTAAATCATAATCTAGATACGTATTTACTTTGAATGGTGCAACAGTTAGCTGGAGGAGTGCAAAGCAAAGCGTTGTGGCGAGATCTTCAACTGAATCGGAATATATAGCTGCTTCAGAGGCTTCACAAGAAGCGACATGGATAAAGGAGTTCATTATAGAGCTTGGTGTGGTTCCAAGTGCGTTGGACCCAATGTCTATCTACTGTGATAACATGGGCGCCATAGCCAATGCGCAAGAACCAAGGTCACACAAGAAGCTGAAGCATATCAAGCTACGTTTTCACGCTATTCGAGAACATGTCCAAGATGGTGACATAAAGATTTGCAAAGTACACACAGATCTGAATGTGGCAAATCCGTTGACTAAACCTCTCCCGAGGTCAAAACATGACCAACACCAAACTGCCATGGGTGTTCGGTATATTACCATGTAATCTAGATTAGTTGACTCTAGTGCAAGTGGGAGACTGTTGGAGATATGCCCTAGAGGCAATAATAAATGTAGTTATTATTATATCTTTGTGTTTATGATAAATGTTTACATTCATGCTATAACAGTATTAACCAAAAACATTAATACTTGTGTGATTTGTAAACTAAATTAGAGTCCCTAGTAAAGCCTCTTTAATAATACTAGCTTGTTGGTTAATAGATGATCGTGGTTTCTCGATCATGAACATTGAGATGTTATTAACAACAAGATCATATCATTAGGAGAATGGTATGATGGACATACTCCTATAGATAAGAGTAGCATAAAGATCAAGTCATTTTCATAGTTCAATTGCTATAAGCTTTCTGATACATAGTAACCTAATTCCTTCGACCATGATATCATGCTAATCACCATCACCGGAAGGATGCTTTGATGACATCAAACACCACACCATAATTGGGTGGCTATAAAGGTGGCATTGAGTGTTCAGAAAGTATGGGTTGAGGCACATGGACCAAGAGTGGGATTTGTCCATCCATATGATGGATAGATATACTCTGGGCCCTCTCGGTGGAATGTCATCCAATTAGCTTGCAATCATGTGTCTGGCTCACAAGGGATCACATATCACGGGAACGAGAAAAGAGTACTTATCGGTAACGAGGTTGAACTAAGGATTCGATGTTGTTGTGTAGTTATGGAATGATGATTAAGAGACCGAATGTTGTTCGGAGTCTCGGATGGGATCCGGGATATCACGAGGAGATCCGGAATGGTCTGGAGAATAAGATTCATATAAGGAAAGTCATGTTTCGGAGTTCGGGAATGATTCCGGTGTTTTCACCAGGAATGTTCTAGAAGGGTCTAGAAGGTCCGGCACTCCGGAGGGGAAGGGTACACGGATGGGTCATGACAATGTGGAATGGTTGCATCATGTACTAGGTCACTTGGCTGGGCAATATGGAGAGAGTAATCAAATCCAAGTTTGAAAGTCAAACGCCAATTTGAAAAAGTCAAATCTAAAGTTTGCTTGGTGGAGGGAGAGTAGGAAACCTACTTGGGGAGGAAGTCCCCTCCCTCCACCCGTCGGCCAAGGAGGAGGAGTTGGAGGAGGACTCCTTCCTATCAACCGGTCCCCTCCCACCTATATAAGGAGGGGTAGGGCTGCCCCCTACCCTCACACCAAAAACCCTAGCTCCTGCGCGCCACCACCTCCAAGTGCTGCCGCCACCTAGGGTCCCTCCCAAGTCACCGACTTGGGGCTTCCCCAAGCCCTAGTCGCCGGCCACACCACCCCCCTTGGTGCCTCTAAACCCTAGATTGCCAAGGACCCTCTCTTACTCCACCATACTCGCTCTGGCTTAAGGCGAAGCCCTGCGAGATCTCCCCTCTACTTCCGACACCATGCCGTCGTGCTGCCGGAATCACGAGGAGAGTGCTACAACCTCCGCTGCCTACTGGAACAAGGGAGAGGAAGGTCTTCATCGAGTACCGAACGTGTGACCGACTGCGGAAGCGCTGCCGGAACGCAGCGCTGGAAGGATCGTCTACGCGATCTTGAGATCGTCAAGAGTACGACTACATCACCCACGAGAATCTGCTCTCGTTAACCACTTTGGAATCTTCGAGGGTGAGTTCCTCTATCAACTTGTTGCTACAATTTAGTAGATAGATCTTAGCTTGTTTGTGTGCATGCGGTAGAAATTTTTTGTTTTTCATGCTACGAACCCCAACACTTATAACACAAGTTAGGGTTAGCCTAGTCGGTTTGGCCTTTGGCCTCTTATTTATACTCCTTGTACCACATCAAACAAATCAAACTTTATGAGATTAATTTCAAGTTTACATGGTATCAGATTAACACGATCCTAGGGTATGGCTTCCCCTCCCACGCTGCCGCCCCCTCCACCTCCCAGTTACTTTGAGAAAAAGGCCGCCGCCGTCGCCAATGCTGCAGCCGCCGATTCTTCCTCCTACTCCCTCGTTCCCATCTCCTCCACCACCATGACAACCCCACTCTCCTTCACCGACAACATTGTCAATATTAGCCTATGTATTCCCGTCACCTTAGATCTACCCTACCACAATTACTACCATTGGCGTAATATCTTCAACGTCCACCTCGGCCGGTGCAACCTTCTTGACCACGTAGCCGCCAACTCTGCCCCCCCCCCATCCTCACTGGGTCAAGGACGACCTCACCATCATCCAATGGATCTACACGCGGGTATCCACTGAGATCTTCAATCTGGTGTTCCGCGACGCCTTCACCGCGGCTGATCTTTGGGCGGCCCTCCATCACCTCTTACAGGACAATGTTGATGCTCACATCAACATCCTCAATATCGAGCTCCGCAATACCGTCCAAGGGAATACCACGCTCGCCATCTACTGCCAACAAATAAAATTTATAGCTGATGATGAACTCCGTGAACTTGGGGACCATGTTGTCAATCGCCATCTCATCAATATACTCCTCCTCGGCCTAAGCAAACGCTTCGAGAAGCAGGCCTAGACTATTATTATTGTAACACAAGTTAGGGTTAGCCTAGTTGTTTTGGCCTTTGGCCTCCTATTTATACCCCTTGTATCGCATCAAGCAAATCAAGATTTACGAGATTAATTCCAAGTTTACATTTCTGCCTCATGTGTGCGACCAATATACAAAATTCTCATGACATGCTATGTATGATTTTGGAGTTGAGAACATAAAGCCGAACGCAAGTCCTTCCCTCAAGGAAAAAATGTTGAACTGATCCCATCATTTTAATATCTATTGTTCTAGGTTTTGTTAAAGTCAAACTTCATAAAATGTGACCATGTATATACTTTCTCCATCCCGGTTTAAAGGACACATATTGGAAATCATACAATCCCAAAACTCCACCACCTTCAAGGTACATAAGAATTTAATTTCAGAGGAATAGCCAGTCAGAGGATCACTGGGAGCCAAATTAGCTCCAATTAGAAAAAGGCTAGGGTCCAGAGATTTGCTGCATGTGCCCTTTCAACCGGGATAGAGGGAGTAGTAAAACTATCAACATCTACAATATAAATGCATATACTATCAAATTTTAGTTGATGATAATTAATATGAACATTGGGCTAAGAGTGGACACATGGCTGCCGAGCTCTAGGGAGCTCATATTGTGAAAACAAAATAAAAAATGACATGTGGAAGTTGTTTTAAAGAAAATCTTGGATATATATATAATGATGAAATCTACTAGAATACAAAAAATTAATTGGATATTCGTTGTATTTTTGGCCGAGAAGATGATAAGTTTGTGGATCTGGGTACGATGAACAATACACATTCTCAAAAGTTGAAGATTTGTGAGAACTGTTATTTTTGTGTAGCGCATAATACAACGAATTCTAAATTGATATTTTGCACACTAGTATAGTTCAACATTATTTGCACTTAGAATTTTTGTTCTGTACTTTTGAAACTTATAAATGTCGATTTCAAATTTTTCATAAAAAATCCACCATAGAGCCTAGGCTCCATTTGTGACTTCCGTGTGCAGTTTGACTCCCAGGGTGAAGAATAGTTATTTGGCCCACCATTTTTCCTTAAAACTTTACATAATTTTTATGTTACACAAATTTTGTCTGAAATCATAAGTCGAGAACACTATAAGAAAATTTTAAACAAGATGTACAAAAATACAACATAAAATATGCATTTTTTGTGATTATTACGCTATTATGACTCATATATTATGTTTCTTGTGTCAATTTTTGTTGTGGGTCAATATGGACGTAATTATTTGTATTCCAAACATGAATTATGAATATAACAACATAAAAAAAATACCTGGGTGTAAAATAATGTACTATGCACCGTGGGTGTTCGATAGCATTTCTATATGGATATTATACTATAGATGTTGATATTTCTTCTAATATATTTGACCTAACACTGCAAAAATTTAACCCAAAACATAGAGAAATTAAAAGCAGAAAGAGTACAAGTGAAGGAATATATAGCGTAGGACTGCAATAAAATGGTAATTGGCGTTAGTTTTTCAAAATATTTGGTTGTCTAGATTCAATCCTAGAAATCCTACAAGGATGGGATTTACATCATGATACTCTGAAGGGAATAACAAGGCAAAAAAAAAGGATACAACAATGTTATGCTTGGTATCCTTCTTTCCAGCTTTTGTTTAGTTCGAATTATACCAAAATTCATCTCGCTTTACTTCCTTATTTGTAGAGATATGATGATGGAAATGTTAAGATGATCCTAGGTCAGAAGTGTCACTTCAAAGTTTTAGAGTATTTATCAAATTAGAAGATATATTGTTGGCTTATTTGTCAAGTGGTGTGTTTTACTATGTCTTGAACCTTGGGTGGAGTAACCTTGATGTTATGCTAATTCCGGCACCCTTTTGCAAAGTTGAAATACTCCATGGTCTGTTCATCCACTAGGCTGAAGATGGCCAGCGATCTAACCCTATCCTATCGTGTATGACAAAATATGCAAAGAAGTTGCACCTCATACGAGAGAGATATCAACAAAATTCTTATATTACCCTTCTTTTATGGAGTGAATTCCACTTTTCACCCCTTAAGATGGAGCTTGTGACACTTTTCACCTCATTTAATAAAACTTCTTCCAAAATATATATTCCATTTAAACAAGCTTGTTTCAGCCTTTTGCCCATTGTTAAGTCTTGTCCTATTCTAGCTAGTTGAACGCACCGGGGGACGAGGGTTCGATGAGGCATCATGAAATCAGGCACCGGACATGTGTTGCATTCCGCATGATTGCATCTAAAACACTTTTTAGGCTGGTCATAGTGGGAGTATCATACTAATAGTATCATGCATATGATACTAGTGTATAATATAACCTTTATAGTGCATAGTATCATATAGTAGTATCATAGTATCATACTATTTATTGTTTTGTAGAATCCCAATGAAAATTTGTGGACAAGACTTATTTGTTATTCACTTTTATAGGTATACTTGCTATGTACCGTATCATAACATGATACCACTAGCATCTCTCTCTCTTTATTAATTACATTGCCACATCATCTTTTTAATGACATGGATTGCATGATACCATCTATGACATGGAAGGTGTCTTTGCTTTTGCATTGAGCTCGGCGTGCCACGTCAGAGTGACCCTAGGACCACATAATAGATTGGAGCAAAACTTTTTTAAAGTATAATCTCGGAGAAACTTGCTTAAATGAGGTATTTTAGGAGAATTTCTATTAAATGGGTTAAAATATCATAAACTGATTTTTAGTGGATAAAAAGTGGAATTCTCTCTTTTTTAAGCAATAGAATAGTTAAATATTTTTATTTAAAAAATGTTTCGCCTCAACCAATTGTTTGATTGTTTTCATGCTAATGCTAGTAACTAATTATATTTTTTTTTTTGTTTTGAAAACACAGTACAACCAGACATTCATAACCACATAGCGTACACCCACCTTTACGAATGCATGCTACTCCTATAAGTACCTCCGAGAGAATGAGAATGGACTAGGGAGACAATGAACCGACGGAACTTAAGGTTAACAGTTTCATCACATACACCTTCATATTGACGGGCACATCACTTACCACTGGGTGGGATGGTTCCATCACCGGAGGTCATTTTTCTTGATCCCAATTTTCAGCACGATCCTTGCTGCTTCTCTCCTTTTTGTTATCTATTAGACTTTCCCCCCTACGAGTATGGATGTTCTATTGTAGCTGCAACTCGTAAGTTGGAAAACAAAGACAGTTTCTCAGCAGGCACAGGTCCATATGGTGGTCTGGACACGGCAGTAATCCAGACAATTTCCACTTCTGGTAGCAACAGATAAAATATGTAAAATCCCATGAAAAAAAGATAGCTTCTTAGTGTGAAGTAGCTAGCTTCAGATAAGATACATTATCTCTGGATGGACGGGGCCATAAAACTACAATTTCTAGAGTTAAATCCTTTTTCCTTTGAGACAACAGATAATAAAAACAATAGATATGGATTTGCATGCCAAATGCACTTCGGCTACGAACCTAAGCAGCCAGTAAAGCTAGATCTTGGCAACTACAAAAGGAGCGTTTTTAGTGCCCTCTTAAACAAATGAAAAGATAATGGATTGAACATCCAAACCAACGCTCAAACTACTTATATATCAAGATTGACCGCACGGACGAAATGTTATGGGCAAGATACCTGGCTGCAGCCCAAGCCTACAAGTGGGATCTCTTAAACAACAAAAATTAAGTCGTGTGGGCTATCTGAATTTTTAGTTAGTTGCACTGAGTCTATTTAATATACTCCTTCCGAAATGTTATGGGCAAGATACCTGGCTGCAGCCCAAGCCTACAAGTGGGCTCTCTTAAACAACAAAAATTAAGTCGTATGGGCTATCTGAATTTTTAGTTATTGCACTGAGTCTATTTAATATACTCCCTCCGATTTAAAAAATACTCCCTCCGATTCAAAATAAGTGTTGAAGATGTAGTATAAACTTTGTACTAATACATTATTGAATCACCGACACTTTTTATGAATCGAAGGAGTGCTTGTTTGCAGGTAAATAATAAATACGAGTAATACATATCTGTTGCTAATTAAGAAGTTGTGTCGGCCATAGAGGTGATGTGTATGGATTACGGTTGATGGGCGCATGGCCGTGCTTCTTAGTTAGTGGTGATCGAGGCTTGCTAATAAAGGCTATCTTTTTCTTTTTTGAGAATAACAAAGGCTACCTGATCTAGCTTAAAACACACCCATATCTATCTTGTTTCTACAATCTTCTCACGAGCTTAGCTATCGTAAGCGGATGATACGGCTTAATGAAATGTTTTTTTTCACTAAGTGGAGTTCAGATAAAATTATCATGGGAGCATTTAATCTATGTGCGGCGCAACATGGTTTGGGGCCAAAGCAGTTGGTGCCGAACCACAATTTTGTGCCGAAATTCCATGATGCTGACCTACACAATTTAGGTTTCATTCTATTCCCTTCGTCTCAAAATAGATGTCTCGGATTAGTCAAAATTTGAATGAATCTACACACTATTTAGTATATAGGTTCATCCAAATTTTGACAAATCTCAGACATCTATTTTAGGACGGAGGGAGTAGTTGATATCGAACTCAGAGTCTGATCTCGAAATAGTTTCACCGGGATCAGATAAGGCATTAGTTTTAGAATTCAAGGATTTTAGGCCTTAGTTTTAGAATTCATTCTAAAATTCAAGGATCAGATTTGACAAAAGTACGGTATTTTAGAATTCACATTTACAAGGACCGGCGCAAGACGTGCATGGATTTGGCTGCGGGACCAACTTCTTTGTGCACCACAGGCATGTGGCTGGCGCGGTGGCGCCTGTTTCCTTGAGCGCTTGGCCATGGCAGACATTAGTCAGACCGTCAAAGCTTCTTCTGTTGGGCTTTGTCGTCGATCGTCCCCATATTTGTAAGATTCTACTCAAGTAACAGAGGAATTGGCTAGGACTACGAGTCTAGATCTCGGAAAATTTGTGTTGCTCAGATGTTCCACCCATCCACCCTCACATATGTAGCATTACAGTGATCCGCGAACCGCGGTACAAGAATAGAAGTGTCCAACCATCCTTCCTTCCTTCTTAGCCGAAGCCAGACAACAACTTAAGTTTTTTTTTTTCTGTGAGGAAAGATAACAACTTAAGTAGCAGTGGTCAGGTTAGACAGCCTTCAGCATCGAACCAGGCCCGTGGCCTCCTTGTTCTCTTTGGCCGGCCCACTTGAGTTACTTTGGGCTTCATCGAACCAGGCCCGTGGGCCCCTTGTTCTCTTTGGCCAGCCCACTTGAGTTACTTTGGGCTTCACCGTCAGTGTCCCCGACCTTCAGCTTCCGTGTCTTGATCTCCAGTATTGTCATGGCTGTTGATAATATTTGTCCTGTCGACAGGTTCTATGGCCAGCGTTTCACAGATAGTGGCTCAAGTATCTAACTAACGTGAAGTCACAGTTGGGTGGAGCCCTGCCTGACGAGGACCGGAAGAGAATCCTTCAGTTTGCTAGCTAGCGACCTCCGTTTCGGGGAAAACAAGTTTGCCATGGACATGGACCGGCCGGCGGCCGCCATTCGATCTGACCTACCGCCCTCTTGGCTGACGCGGACGGTTCTCCCCAAGATCTGTTTTGTCTAGCCGGATCGAAAAAACTGTCCTAGCCCATGATCTATTTATGCGTTAAATTTGGTTCGTCCATGGGTCGAGTCGAACAGGCCAAGACAACCGGGCTGTCCTCCCTCTCGCCGCTTTAATGTGCCGTTGATGATGAAATGGGTCTGGCGCATTCTTAGGGACGACGGAAGGCTCTGGCTATACCTTATCAAAGCCAAATATCTCCAGGGCCGTCCCCTTTTGGCTTGCGAGCGGAGGGAGGGCTCTCAGTTTAGAGCCCTCCAGGAGATCAGGCATTTCATTGGGTTGGGCGTCTCCTTTGCGGTTGGCTGCGGACAAGGGATTCGGTTTTGGCTTGATCCCTGGTTGCTTCCAATCCCGCTGGGGGTCCAATACCCCAGCCTATTTGCTATCTCCGCCTCCCCCGAGGTTCTGGTGCGGGAGGCCTTCCACGAGGGTCACTGGAACGTCTTGTTCCGTCGACATCTTAGCGCGGCGGAAGCCGCAGACCGCCAGCAGCTGCTTGGCTCCCTCCCTGGGGCCTTATCCGAGGCCCCAGACTCGGCAGCGTGGCAGCTACATCCGTCCGGAGAGTTCACGGTGAACTCGGCTTATCGCGCCCTGTTCCAGGGTCCGGAGCTGAGCTGGACGCCACCGTTGTAGAAGGCCCCCCTGCCGCTTAGTATTCGCATCTTCGTGTGGCAACTTCTGCGTGACCGGTTACCCTCGAGGGTGGAGGTGGCCAAGCGTAACGGCCCGGGCAATGGCCTGTGTCCCCTATTTGGGACTCCGGAGACTTGTGCCCATATTATGTTCTCTTGCTCGGCGGCTCAGGCCCTTTGGAGCTTTGTCAGAGAGGCGTTGGGGCCTGACTGGGACGCGTAGGAGCTTGGGGAGTTCCTGCAGTCCCAGGCTAATAGGGCCGGAGGAGGACGCCGCCTCTTCTGGCTTGTGTTTGCGGCCATCTCGTGGTCTCTGTGGGACGTGCGGAATAAGATGGTGATTGAGAAAGTTTATCCTTCTCGTGTGTCTGACCCTGTTTTTTCATTTCTTGTCTTTCTCCAGCAGTGGTCCCCCTGGTGCGGCAGCGTGATCGGGCGGCTTTCGACGGCTCTATCGGGCCTTGAGGACGGCGGCGCTCCCCCTCTCGGCTCCGACCTCTCCTTCCCCGGCGGCCTGAGTGTCTTCCCCACCTTCTCGCTGCGGTTTTAGTTTCTTTTTGGGCGTGCTTGTGCTATGGCCCCAGTGGTTGTGTGAACCCTTTTTATTTTTTCGTTTGGTCTAGGCCATGGTGGATGCTTTCTGAACGTTGTATCTGGATGTTGCTTTATTTATAAAGTGATGCGAAAGCCAGATTCGAGAGAGTGTCCTCCCTCCCGCCGGTCTAGACCACGAGCCAGCCACTCGCTCATTATTTTGGTCCACAAGCCAGTCCACCAAATAGAGAACAAAATGGATTATCCCGCTATGACATCGCCCAGATGGAGACAGACAGCAACCTAAATATTGTCCAGGGTACAACATAAACGGACAATGCCGATTTGGATCGTGCCGCTAGAGATGCCCGACGTCTCGCCGAGATGGCATCCTAGTCAGAGCTCTCCTTTAACGGATCGATTAGCAACATAAGCTTACCCGAGATCATTCCTGTTTTGCATCCGACCAATGCCTTGATACGGCTTCATATTTATTTAAACAAAGTACTAGCCCAAATGATTGCTGTTCTAGCTAGCTACTCTCTCCGTTTCAAAATATAAGATGTTTTAGGTTTGTGAAGAAAATGTATCTAGACTTGTTTTAGTGTATAGGTTCACTCATGTTTGGAATGAACCTACACACTAAAACAATTCTAGATACATTTTCTTCACAAACCTAAAACATCTGTAAACCTATACACTAAAACAAGTCTAGATATATTTTTTTCACAAACCTAAAACATCTTATATTTTGAAACGGAGGGAGTAGTTCTCATGATCTAGGAATGCATCTTCTTCGTCTTCACATTCACTTGATCCGGATTTTTTTTCCAAGAATCTCGTCTTAAAAACGTGAGTGCCCGAGAAAAGGGAATCGACGTGCAACTGGCCTACATGGTTACTCCAGCAACTGATCCACTTGCAAAGTTGCGGCACGTAGTCCAATGATGATGACTTGGCTACCTTAGCTTGTTGCATCAGATACGTGGTACTACATCCTGACAATCTAGTCTCTCTAGCTCAACTCCTAATATCCTTTCCACCAGGACAGAGATATACCCTAAAAATTAAAGAGAGAACCATATCGTTAAAGCATAACAACATCCACATCTTCGCATCATGTGCGCGAGCGAATGTACAACATTGTCATGCCGTGTTATGTTGTTCTCTTGACTATGTACATACGCCAGACGTAACTCGTTCCCTCTAAAAACAGAACGTGATAAGAAAGATAGCTTAGGAGTTAGGGTTGCGTTAAAATGGCACTGTTTTAAAATATAAGATGTTTTAGTTCTAGAAAATCCGCGGAGGGAGTAATGACTAATGAGTTTCCTATGCTTGGTTAGATACATCACCACTGGATAAACGGGGCCATAAAACTACAAATCCTAGAGTTAAACCCTTTTTCGTTTGGGACAATAGATATGGATTTGCATGCCAAATCCACTTCGGCTACGAACCTGAGTAGCTAGGAAGCTAGATCTTGGCAACTGCAAAAGGATCATTGTTAGTGCCCGAAAAGATAATAGATTGAACATGCAAACCACGTCTCAAACTACTTATCAAGATTGACCGTTTTGGGCAAGATACCTGTTTGCAGACTAAGCCTACAAGTCCCTTCGGTCCATATTAATAGTCTCAACTTTGTCTGCACACGAATGCATCTAGTCTAAATGGTTATCTAGATAGATACTAGACAAATCTAGATAAAGTTAAGAACATTAATATAAAAAGGAGGAAGTATGTTTTTTAGGTAAATAATATATATATGATGCCAATTAAGAAGTTTTGTCCACCATGGAGCTGATGTGTATGTATGATTACGTTTGATGGGTCCACGGCATTGCTTCTTAACTAGCGGTGATCGAGGCTTTGCTAACAAAGGCTACCTGATCTAGCTTAAGACACACCCATTTATATCTTCTTTCTACAATCTTCTCGCAAGCTTAGCTATATTTTCTCTGGCGAAATTTTACTGATCTATTAATAATTATCAACAACAATATAATGTACAAAGAGACCTAAAAATAATAGAAATTACGAGATCAGGTAAACATAGCATGGGAGTGTTGTTTTTTTGTCGATAAAAAATATATAATATTACGAAGGATACCAATTACACACGGCTTTGCAGCACTAAGATGTCCAAAGACAACAAGGATGTACACAGCCAAGAAAAATAAAAATCAGCGAAACCACTGCGGGAAGACCCAACTTCTCCGCACCGATTTTTTTTTTTTGCAATCTTCCTTATGTCAACGCTGGCGTCCCCCCATCTACGCTCGCCTGTGACCATCGGTCGCGCCGTCCAACCCCGGCCACACCTCCCCCAACACCTGACGCCCTCCTGATGTCCCAATTTCCTCTCCTCCTGGCCAAGATCGAAATACAATGGACGCGTGCGCTGGCACGGTAGCGGCTCGATTAAGCCAAGTCGGGGTCCTATCTGGCGGCCTTGCAGCTCCCCCGCCACCCGAGCTTCGAGCTCCGCCTCCCGCCCCTAGCTGTGTGCGGCCTTGTGAAGAAGAGGGCCTGGCGCGGTCGGCGCTCCTCCGGAGCAGGGCGTGGGCGGACATGGAGGAGAGCGGCGACGGCATCCAGGGCCTCTCCGGTTTCGGGCAGTGGTGGCCGGGACTTCTCCGGTGAGGGTCGGATGGGGATTCTTCGGTGAGGGGTAGCCGGGGCTTCTTCGGTGAGGGCACTGGTGGTGGAGAAGGATACAACGGGTAGGTGGGGATGAACAGGGAAGAAGAAGGGCAAAATAGAGGAGAAAAATAGACCCATTGATATGTGGGTCCTACATGCAGATTTTTCTCTCTGCAGTTTTGAATAGGCTAATATGGGTAAGCTGAAAATGCAAACCAAAATCCTTTGACCTATATCTTGTCTCTTCTTTTACCCAACTTTTTTTGCTTGCCCATATATAGGTAAGCTATTGGAGTTGCTCTTATCCCGGATCATTCATGTTTTGCATCCGATCAATGCCTTGATCTGCTTCATATTTATTTAAACAAAGTACTCCAACAAATCAGCAATCCCAAGGATACTCTAGCCCAAATGATTGCTGTTCTAGCTAGCTAGTTCATGATCTAGCAATGGATCTTCTTCCTCTTCACATTCACTTGATCTGGAATTTTTCCAAGAATCTCGTCTTAAAAACGTGAGCGCCCGAGAAAAGGGAGCGGGATAAAAAGCGGCCGTGCAACTTGCGTACGTACATGATTACTCCAGCAACCGATCCACTTGCAAAGTTGCGGTAGTACGTAGTCCAATGAATGATGAATTGGCTACCTAGCTTGTTGCATCAGATACGTGGTACTACATCAGTACATCCTAACCGTTTAGACTCTAGTTCAGCCCATAAATATCCTTTCCACCGCGGTGGAGATATACCCTACAAATTAAAGAGAGAAACGTATCGTTAAAGCATAGCATCCACATTTCGGCATCATGTGCGCTAGCGAATGTAGAAGATTGTCATGCCGTGCTATGTTGTTCTTGACTATGTATACACAAAGCCAGACGTAACTCATTCCCTCCAAAAACAGAACATGAGAAGGAAGATAGCTTAAGGGTTAGGGCTGCATTAAAATGGTAATGAGTTTTGTATGGTTGTTGGCTAGATTCGACCCTAGAAATTCTGCCAACAAGGAATTTTTTAAGGGAGTAAGGGCCAAGGAATATTTTTTTGCCAACACACAACCGCTAAACGCGCTACATGCCCAGCAGCCATATGTTGATATCACCATCTTATGCCGCCCCTGTGTAGGTATCATAGCGCTCGGCCGATCAGCGGCATGATGAAACAATAGCAAGGTCATCATGTGCCTCCGGAAGATTGAATATAGTGTCGTCTTCTGAACCACCTACGTGAGGCCAGATCGGTCACCTCCTCACTAACACCGAGATGGTATGTGTGGAGTGGACTAGCAGGCATGACAGAGAGCTCTATGTAAGATAGGGAAAATCACACATTATGGTGTCTTGTATTGATCTATATATAGAGGTTACAAGGCAGAGTTCGTACCATACAATACACGGACTACACATATACAACCGTATATCTATACAAATACAATACGGCTATATATTCTAACACCCTTCCTTAGTCGTAAACGGGGGTTGGCGAATGTTAATATTGTCCCGAAAATCCAAGAAGAGAGACGATGGCAATCCTTTTGTGAAAATATCCACAAATTGAGAAGAACTCGGAACGTGTAGAACCCGGGCCTCGCCTGTGGTGAAACGGTCTCGTACAAAGTGTAGATCAATATCCACATGCTTGGTGTGATGATGATGAACAGGATTCTAAGTCATGTAAATAGAGCTCACATTGTCACAGAAAATCACAGTGGCACCGGTCACCGATCGATGAAGCTCCTGAAGAAGCTGTCGTAACCAACATGTTTCAGCCACCATATTTTCTACTGCCATGTATTCAGCCTCAGCACTAGAGCGAGAGACTGTGTGCTTCCTCTTAGTAGACCATGACACCAGGTTAGCCCGAGGAAAACACAATAAGAGGTAGACCGGCGAGTGTCTGGACAATCTGCCCAATCTGCGTCAGAATAGGCCATCAACTTGTTGGAGCTGCGTTGAAATAAAGTGAGGCCATAGATGGTGGTGTCGCGAATGTAGCAAAGAACATGCTTCATAAGGAGCAAATGATTAGCGTGAGGATCATGCATATGAAGAAAAATCTGTTGCACTTCATAAGAGATGTCCTTTCGAGTGAAAGTAAGGTATTAAAGATCTCCTGCAATACTATGATACTCGGTGGGATATGCAATAGGATCACTAGACTTGGCTTAAAGTTTGGAGGCGATATCAACCAGCGTAGAGATGGATTTGCACTCCAACATACCAGCTCTATCAAGAAGGTCTAATGCATACTTCTCCTATGAGGGGGACATACTGTCCTTGCTGCGTGTGATAGAGATGCCCAGAAATTAATGAAGGTCGCCCAAATCTGTCATATTGAACTCGGTACAAAGAGAGGCAATCAAATTGTGCAACAATGCCGAGGAAGACGCGGTCAGGATGATGTCATCCACATAGAGCAGGAGATAGGCTGTGTCAGCGCCACACCGATAGACGAACAACGAGCTATCAGACTTGGAGCCAATAAAACCAACTGATGTAATGAAAGAGGTAAACCGTTGAAACCATGCTTGAGGCGCCTGCTTCAAACCGTAGAGTGACTTGTTGAGACGACTGACCTTATCAGAAAATTTAGGATCAGTAAACCTACAAGGCTGACGAGCATACACAATTTCTATGAGAGTGCCATTGAGGAAACACATTCTTGACTTCAAGCTGATGAATTGGACAGTCACTAGAGAGCGCAAGAGATAACATTGTGTGAATAGTAGCTGGCTTGACGATAGGACTAAAAGTTTCATTAAAATCAATACCTTCATGCTGAGTAAATCCGCGAAGAACCCAACGAGCATTGTACCGTTCCAAGGAAACCATTAGACTTCATCTTGTGACGATAGATCCATTTGCTGGTAACAATGTTAGCATTATGAGGTGGATCAACGAGGTCCCAAGTGTTGTTGGAAAGAAGAGCGCCATACTCCTCAACCACAACGGAGTGCCAGTTGGGATCCTTGAGAGCACCACGATAGGTATTCGGTATTGGATATAAACCCTCAACATGAATCAAAAATCGTCTTCGGATGCATAATGCCCATTTTAGCACGAGTGACCATGGTATGAGATGATGGCGGAGGGAGGTCCCACGGACGGCGGGTCCGTGCGGCAAAGCACTCAGAAGGGGCTTCCACGGCAGGGAGAGTGCATGTGGAAGGCGCTCCTGCGGCAGGCTACCGCACGGTCTCGGCAGGCTGCCGTGGTGCCGCGGCAGAGGCCGTAGCAGGCGACTACGGTGACCGTGGCGAGGATAGTGGCGGC
Source organism: Avena sativa (assembly GCA_916181665.1). Classification (NCBI taxonomy): domain Eukaryota; kingdom Viridiplantae; phylum Streptophyta; class Magnoliopsida; order Poales; family Poaceae; genus Avena; species Avena sativa. The sequence continues at coordinate 363,004,754 of OV702297.1, read as the reverse complement.
GACCGTGGAGATGTCACAGCAGGTGATGTGGTCCTGGCATGATGGGGTGGCGCCACGGCGGAGCCCACGACTGGTGGTCCCATGACTGGCACAGTGAACGGCATCGGCTGATCAGTGTCCTGCAAAAAACGATAAGTGTGTAGGGAAGGAGTAGGAGATGATGAGGACGGAGTGGAGGCAAAGGGAAAAGTGGAATCATCAAACACAACATGGCGGGAGATGATAATATTCTAGGTGGAGCGATCAAGGCAACGATAGCCATGATGTTGGGATGGATACCCATGGAACACGCATGGCACAGAGCGAGGCGTAAGCTTATGCGGTGGAATGACGGTGGTGTTGAGGTAGTAAAGACATCCGAAAACCTAAGAACAGCATATGCAGGATCCACACCAAGTAAGGAACGGAAGGGAACACGATCCGAGATTGCCTTAAAAAGCATCCGATTATGCAACATGACGGTTGTGTGAAGAGCCTCTACCTATAAATGAGGTGGCATGCTAGCCTAAATTAGGAGCGTGCGAGTAATATCATTGAGAGTGTGGATTATATGTTCAGCTTTACCATTATGTTGTGAAGTATATGGACATGAAAAGCGGAGTGCAATTCCATGGTGTTGGGCAAAAGAATGGAGGAGGGAATTATCAAACTCGTGACCATTATCACACTGAATAGCCTGCAGGCGTGCACTAAACTGGGTGAGCTCTAAAGCATGAAGGGGCGACAGGTGTGAGAAAACTTCTGACTTAGACCCTAGAGGATAAATCCATGCATACTGAGTAAAATCATCGGACCAGACGAGATAATACTTATAGCCAGAAATACTCTCGACGGGAGAAGTCCATAAATCACAGTGAATTATTTGAAACGGAATAATGGTTACATGATTGTTGGAAGTAAAAGGAAGACAGACATGACGATCTAATTGTTAAGCATGACACAAGCTAGTTTTATTCTTGTCCCTAGGAATAATCGAAGAATGAGCTAAGGACTCCATAACAGGCCGCCAAGGATGCCCAAGCCGACAGTGCCAAAGTGTGGGATCAGTGACGAGGAAGGCGTATGGCCAACTGGTGGATGAAGGGTGGACGGAGTAGAGAGGTCCGAAGCTATTGCATCTGAGAATCTCGATCCTCGTTAGAATGTCCTTCATAGAAAACAAAGAACGTCAAATTCGACAAAGACACGATTATCAATAGAAAACTGACGACCAGACAACATTTTTAACTATGTTAGGAGAAACTAAGACATTATGAAGGTAAAGAGGACGAGACAAAGTGGAAAGAGGAAAACGTGCGTGCCCGATACCGGTGATCGGAAGGGTGGAACCTTTACCGACAATGACAACACGTAGGGAGGAGGAGGGTGGACACGGAGGTGAGCATACCGGGATCAAACGCGAAGTGGGGGGAGGTGCCGGTGTCCATCACCCACTCCCTGGTGGGAGCTTGCAGCCCCATGGTATGGAACTGGCTCATCAGCGTGGCCTGCTCCCACGAGGCCGTCGTTAGAGCTGGAGCGGTTGCGCCGAGTCCGTAGGAGGGCTGAGTGGGTGTGTAGCCATAGCCGTAGGGGCCGACACCCCGTATGGGCCCTGCGCGTAGAAGGCGTGTGGTGACGGGGCATACCATGACACGTAGTTGGGCGCTGGGGCATAGGTAGGCGTCGACTGGCCGAGCAGGTCCCCCTGGCCATAGGGCCACATTTGGATGGTGTCGTTCCAGGGGGGCTGGAGTGACAGCCAGGAAGAATAGGCGGCAGTCGTAGTCATTGGGGGTGCTGGCGCCTAGGTGGGCACGGTCTCCTTGGCAGCGTCGGTGGCAGCCTTCTTCTTCTTCTTGCCCTTACCGGGGCCCTTGCCAGGGGTGTCGGCGTTGGTGAAGAGGGCTGTGTCGGTGTTACACGCATGGAAATTTTTTCTCTTCATATCCTGAAGCACGAGCAAGGAGCGACACTACGAGAAGCTAATCCTGGGCATGAGGGAAATCAGATCGGCGGCAAACTCGTACCGCTCGAAGAGACCGTTGAGGCAGTGGATCACCATCTCGGTGTCGTCGACGGGAGCGCCAAGATATGCAAGCCCATCGGAGAGAGACTTGTCCTTCTGAAGATATTCGGTCATGATCATCTCGCCCATCTTGACATCACCAAGCTCGGCCGTGAGGTGTAGCTGGCGTTTGATATTTTGTTCGTTGAAGAGGCCATTGATGTTATTCCATAGCTCGATGGCGAGGTGATCATCACCGGGCGTCATGACGGCGTTGAGGATGCTGAGTGAGACAAATCCATAGAGCTAGGAGACGACGGTGGCGTTGAGAAGGGACCATTCCGGTGTCGGCGCAGCTGGGGTGTCGGCGTCGAGGTGATCCAAGAGAGCATACTTTCGGCAGGCAGCGCGAAAGAAGGTGTGCCACTGACGATGAACGCCGGTGTCAATCGCTAGATCGACGGGGACTTACCCCTTGATGGGGTGTAGGACGATGGCCTGGGCATGCAGCGAGGTCGGAGAGAATGACCCCTCGCTCGACCCAGACCCGGCGTTGGCGGAGTCGAGGACCATATTGGCCTTGGCAGCCTGGTGCTCCTTGGCCGCAGCGATCGCCGCGTCGCCGTCGGAGGGAGGCGACATGGAGGCGGCGATGGCGACGCAGCGGTAGGGTTAGGGTTGGCGGTTTCGGTGGCGGCAAAAGGTGGGGGGCGACGCAGGATAGGGCCTGCGTCTCATACCATGTAAGATAGGAGAAACTATACATTATGGTGCCTCGTATTGATCTATATAGAGAGGTTACAAGACAGAGTTCGTATCGTACAATACACGAACAACTATACACAAAATACACATATACAACTGTATATCTACACAAATACAATACGGTTATATATTCTAAACACTCTGGTCCACAACCCGAACCAAGGAGCGGTTACGGGGAAGAGCCCGACCACCCCTTTACCATGCCTTGAAGCTCGAGCTCGGTATCATGATGTGCAAAGCTGACATAGTCCACAGCCTTTCCTAGATGACAAATCACACAAACAATTTGCACCTCCCTATTAGAAAGATCAATATAAGTGTTCGATTTCTTTATGCAACAAGTAGCTAAAGTCTTTGATCTAATGTTTCGACTCAGTTGCGTTGGTGAGCTTTTTCTTTGGAGGTTATGTGTGGTTGTCTTCATGCCAATGCTCGTTACTACAAGGGTTTTTGGTAACTACCCCATTACCGGCCTCACCGGTCATAAGCTGGAAATTGTTATATCCAAGACAAAAATACCAGATTGATTAAATTATATGAAACTTCAAAGATTTTGGTCAATTTTCTCGATTCTAATTTCCAGTTCGAGCCTTGCTGCTTCTCTCCCTTTAGTGGTCTCTTAGGATGTTCTATTGTAGTAGTGCTTGCAACTCATTATAAGATCGAAAACAAATAAGTATCGTTTTTTTCTGCAGGCATAGCTCCGTGTCGTGGTCTGGTCTCTGGAGTAAGCTAGACGATTTCCACTTCCAGTAGCAATGGATATACTCTAATGTATAAAATCCCAATAAAAAAAAGCTTCTTAGTTGAAAGTAGCTTGCTTCAGATAAGATACATTATCCCTGGATGAACGGGGCCATAAAACTACAAATCCTAGAGTTCGATCCTTTTTCGTCTGGGACAATAGATAATAAAAACAACAAATGTGGCTTTGAATTCCAAGTGCACTTCAGCTAGCTAACCTAAGCAGCTAGTAGCTAGATCTTGGCATCTGCAAAAGGAGCAGTCTTAGTGGCCTATATTAAACAAATGAAGAGATAATGAATTGAGCATGCAAACCAAGGCTCAAACTACTTATCAGGATTGACCGCACAAACGGAATGATATGGGCAAGATACCTGGCTCCAGCCCAAGTGTACAAGCGAGGTTTCTTGAGCAACAAAAGTGCGGTAGGGAGCTTTCCTGATCTTACTAATCATACGTTGGGATTGTCTTGAGCATACGCGGAGAACTCCACTGAGTGCACGTACGGGTGGGCGAAACTATCTGCAGTTAAAGTGAGTGCACAAGTCTTATCCCTCAGATTAACAAAATAGTAATGCGGCATATCTGTTGCTAATTAAAAAGTTGTGTCTACCAATAGATGTGATTTGTATGGATTACTGTTGATCAAGGCTTACTAACAAAGGCTACCTGGTCTACCTTAAGACGCGCCCATTTCTATATTCTTTGTGCAATCATCTAACGAGCAAGCTAGATATCTCAAGTGGATGATAAAGCCAAGTAGCCAAAGGTTCTTTTTAAGGGGAGATCAGCTAAGATTTATTATCATGGGATCGTTGCCAATCTTAGGCAGTTAGGCCCGTGCGCGTTAGGAATGGGAGACGAGTTTACCTTTGATACGTGAAATGGTGTACCTCAGCTGATGTCGCTAGGAGATCGTGTAATGTACACAACAGTTGGTACAATGGCGGCCGATAGACAAGCACAATTATTCGAAACTTTTTAATCAGCTAGCTAGGCTGGAGTGTGTGGCGGTGTGGATGCATTTCCAACATCTTGAGTCGATCACGATGTTCTCTTCCACTAAAATGGCAGAAAGATCTCATGTTAATAGGTTTCCAGCGAGCTTTTAGTTTGTATTTTCAAAACTAGTCACACAAAAAAACCATAGAGACACATTTTCCTTGAGACACTTCTTATTTTGTCTCTATTAAAAAATCACCTGCAGACATTTTGTATCTTGTATAGACAATTGTTAAGACACTTAAGGACGTGTCTCAAATATAGAGACATAATTAAGACAATTTACTAGAGGAATGGATTTTTTATTCTAGAGACAACTTTGGCATTTCAAATTTTCAAAAAGTTATATACAGGCAATCATTGAGACACTTTCTAAAATGTCTTCACATTTTATGAAAAGACACTATTTGGGGGCATTTTGCTTGTTGTCTAGAGATATTTGATTTAAGTTTTAGTCTTGTTGTCAATACTCAAAAAAATTCATTCCAAGTATAAACAAGATCTTCTAAGGTTGAGATGGTTAGAGGAATAAGTCTTTATCATTATGGTCAAGAGTTTAAGGATTGCTTTTCACATTTTTTTCACGGTATTCTTTACTCTACATGTAGAGACATAATATCGTGTATCTTTGTTGTGTATTATAGGGTGCATATACATTATTACTAGCGTCCTTAACACATAGAGACACTGCCTGTAGTGGCACTTTTTAGCGTGTGTACTTCATATATTGATGGAAGTGCACTCCCTCTTGTTAGTGTATGTACTTGTGTTTTTACTTTTCATGTATGTATGTGTGTGTTTTGTGTACATTCCTACCATATGTGTGTATTTCCCTTGTTTAATCATCGACGTCGTAAGACGACATAGTACATAGCACATGCTACAAAATGTGCGCTTCGACTTATGTCTCTCGTTCAAGATCTATAAAGACATTAATGCACCAAAGACGTCTTGAACTGGCATAATTATTAGCATGCATGAAGGCAGAAACCTATAAAAAGAAAAGAAAAGAATGACAAATTAAAATAAAGAGAACTAAGAAAAATGAAAACCAATACTAAAACAGTTAAATAATGGAAAATCAAAAAAATCACAGCAATGATGAGAAAACAGCTTCTGAAAGGATAGACTTTTCCTAGTCCTTCCTCCTTTCTTTCGCTAAAAAATTCACAAGATGGCACGGGGGATGGTGGTCTAGAGAAGCAGGTACGGATCCAGAAATTTAATTTTAGGTGTACAAATTTCAACCAAGTCAAAATGTAAAGGAAAAAAGGCTAAAAATGAGTTATTTGACTGGGCCTACTATTTGGTAATTCGACATTTGAGTTTGATTCGGATAAGAAAATGTAGTATATGTAGGCTAAAAAAACTCACAATCGGTACCTATGTCCACGGTATATTATATATAAATTTTCTTGCAGAAAATCTTGTGCGTACATCTGTACACCCTTGACCCATTATGGATTCGTCCATGTAGAGAAGTGTAGACAAGGGTAAATGGCACAAGGGGGAGGATCTAGAGAAGTGCTAGCAAGGGGATGCTCTAGAATAGGGTGCCAACAGTCAGGAAAAACATGTTCATAGGGTCGCATGTATGGTACTTTCTTCGTTTTAAAATATAAGATGTTTTAGCTTTGTGAAAGGAGTGTATCTAGATCCCTTAGTGTGTAGGTTTATTTAGATTTAGAGTGAACCTACCCACTAAAAATGATCTAAATACACTTTTTTCACAAACCTAAAACATCTTATACTTTGAAAAGGGAGTAGAAATTAGCAACTTCACGAATAAAAGAAGTCCAGTCGGCATCGAGTGCACCCGCTTAGCAACACTTGCATCCGCCTCTAGACACAAGGCCTTACATTTGGAAGCTCATGTGTTTGAACGTTTTTCTCATGGGTCGCATTTGGCATGGCCATTAAGCGTTATTGTTAGTTTCTTTATTTTTTATAAAAGGGTTCATATTTAATTTCTAATAATTTTATAATTTAATTTAAAAATGTAAAAAAGTATTTATGTGTTTCTAAAGTAATGTTCACTTATACAAAAACAAAGGTTCATGTATTTTCAAAATAGTTCTCATGTGTATTAAAAACAGGACAAAAGCCTAAAAAAGAAAAAAGATAAAGATAAACAAAAAGGAGGAGAAAACAGCACACTATACCAGGCCAGCCCACCTGGCAGCTCTCCCCATATTTTCCTGCAATGGGCGGTAATGGCAGAATGCTATATGCAGCGGGCAGCTAGCGTCGTACATGGCGTACCCCATGTTAGGCCGGCCCAATTAGTGTCAGTTATTTTGTTCTATTTTTTATTTTATCTATTTTATTTTTCTTGTTTCTTCTCGGTTATTTTTTCTATTAATTTTTTGTTTGCGTTTTTTTAAAATTATTGCTGTTCTCGTATATGTTCATTTTGTTTTGGAAAAAATTACGTTTTTCCAAATTTTGGTTCATGAGTTTTGAAAAATATATTTATGAATTTCCGAATTTTGGTTCATGGTTTTTCAAAATTGTTCATGTTTTTTAAACTGTTCGTGATAATTGAGAAATCTTCATAAATATTCAAAAATGTTCACAATTTCTTAAATCATTACTATTATAGAATTGTTTAGAGTTTAAAATAAAATGCAGAAAAATAGAAAAGAAAAAAATACATCAAATAGACCGGCCCAGTTGGCCGCGTCGACACGAGCGGAATGTGCCGCTTGAAGCGGCATATAGCAGCGCCGCCCGCTGTAATGCCATTCCACAGATCAACAGCTGACTCGAGACAAGTTTGGGCTATGCCAGGCCGTCCAGGTGGGGTTAGCACAGGCCCAAACGATCTGGCAGATCAGCGTATGTAGCAGGAAGTCTGCTGAACCTATAAAACAAAAAAGCAGCATCTCTGCTTTAATAAAACTCTCTAAAGAAAAGTCTGCTACCGGAAGGAGGTTGTTGAGCGGTCCACAAATCAGAGTTTAGTCCAGTAGCCAACATGAGGAGAAGAAAAGCTCCGTCAGTACTGGAAACTCGGTACTCCCCACGGTTTAAAAATACAATTTGCAAATTATGCAATCTTTTAGTCAAAAAATATTTAATCTCTATAATTATTTTTGTATGAAAAAACAAAATGTTTGCATGTACATGTGAGAACAAATATGGACAGTTTGGTAGTTTTTTTCTTCTTATGCATGTTCTTTTTCACAATATTTAATAGACCAATTATAAAATACCCAGAATCCAGAGAATTGCAAATTGTGTCATTTAAACCGGGACGGAGGGAGTATACTGCTACGTCCCTTTCATACTGTTATTACAAGAGAGAAAAAGTCCAGTTATAAGGCTAACACACTTAACACTCATCATGTCGCAAAAATGGGTATCTATGGAAACGGTTCACACCAGCCTGGTAAAAGAAAAAAGAACAGCTCCAGCTCGTAGTTCAACCCGATCAACTGACTCTACATCAAGGTGCGCTGCGTCGTTGGTTGGCCCCACCACACGGTCGATGAAATTGGGAGTGGTGCGCACTCCACACGCTATAGCCGCCTGTGAGGTGCCGCCCCACCTCATAGCATTTCCACTCGCCTACATAGAACGATCGATCCGGACTTCGAATTTTGGTCTGAACGCCCAAAATTAGCCTAGTTGTGTATCCGGGGATCTGTTTTTGTCTGAATTTGCGTATATTGGTCCGGCCTATCCAAGCCGAACCCAGGTTCCTAGATACACTCTGGGGAGACCGGACGTCGCGAAAAAGGGCGTGGGCCAGCTCTGTCGGCGAGACAGTCTCATTCCCACCCACTCCACTCGCCAGACTGCGGCGAAGAGCTCCCAACGCCCCTGTCGCCATGACTTCGTCGGCGGAGCTCCCCCGCGCCGAGACATGTCCACGCCTCTAGATACACTCGCCGTACTTGCCTCCCACCTCGACGCCTTCTTCGTCACCGCTCTCGTCAACTGAGCTTCACCGCGCCGAGCATGAACTGGCCGAACTTGGCCGAAATATGTTATATTTTCACTACAGGCCAAACTATGTTTACATTTACGCCGAACTATGTTTAAAATTTCATCGAACTTTGGCCGTAAATTGTTCTGTATTCATTGTATGCCGAACTATGCCGAAATATGGACGATTTGAGCCGAATTTGAGCAGAAACGGATGATCCGGGAGCTTGTCCTAGATACGCGAGTGGGAAACTAGACGTACCGATACCGAAATCAAGTTCCGTCCGACCAAAAAAAAGTCTGAATTTTCGTCCGACCAAAAAAAAGTCTGAATTTTAGCTTAGTTCGTCCAACGAGTGAAGATGCTCTCAGTCCATCGCCCGGGCAGCCTCCCCGTTTCGTTCAGGCTCCTTCACCCGTTCCGCGTTTTCTATGCCGTCATGCTAACTCATGGCCCGAGTGTCACGCAGCCTGATGCTCTTATGATAACCCAGCCTGATGCTCTTATCGTAACCCAACCACTACGATTATGCAAAATGCCGCACGTCCTAAGAGCATCTCTACTCGTTGGCTGAACCTAGGGTAAAATTTGGTCCCTTTTTCGTCTAGACTGAACTTTTTTTCGGCCTGGGTACGCCCATTTTCCCACCCGCGTACCCAGGCCGAGTCCCCAAGTTCGGCTAAAATTCATCAAATTTAGACGATTTTTATTAAGTTGGGCGAATATAGGCGGATTACATCAAATTTAAACGAAACTAGTGCATAAATAAACTTAAAAATACCACCGCCGGTGCCTTCTCCTCGCCGTCCTACATGCCCAAGTTGCCGTACAACGACGTGTAGTCGGGGTCGGCTCGGCCGTCATCCTCGCCGTCGTCGCTCGGCGGCTGGTTCTGGCGGGAGCTGCCCTGATCAGGGTCGCCGTACCTCCATGGCTGGTAGGACGGGTCTGTGTCCTCGTCGTCGTCGTCGTTCAGGACGTAGAACGGGGCGCCTAGGTAGGCGAGCTCACGCCCAGAGAGCGCCCGACGCCTTGCGGCCTGCTCCTCGGCCTGCTGCTGCAGGCCGAGGATACGCTGATGCTCCGCCTTCTCCCAGTCCCTCCTGGACCATTCGAGGATGTCCGGCGAGGAGGGCTCGACCAGCGGCATCGTCGGCGTAAGCGGCAGCATCGACGTCAGCGGCGGCGCTTTGCGGAGCGACTGCTCCAGCGTCATCTTCAAGGCGGCGTCCTCGGCCGGCGCCGAGCCTTCTGTCTTGGGACGGCGTAGGCGCAGGTGGCCTCTTGGCGGCGTGGGCGCAGACAGCTCGGTGATGACGATACCGCGCGCGTGTGCACGGCGGTGAGCGCGCCGGCGAGACAGCTTCGCGCTTCACGGCTGCCGGCGTGCGAAGCGGCGCGCTGCCGGAAGAGTGGGACGCCGAAGCGGAGGAGGACGAGCTCATGCTCGCCATCCTCCTCGGCGCCTAGTTCGTCGGAGCACGCCGACCCGCCCTGGCCGCCGGCGTCGGGTTGCGCGGGAAGCCGTGCCGCGGAGTGTTCCCGCGATTGATGTGGTCCAGCACGGCGGCGAGCGTACGCCCTGGTGCGCTCCACCAACGCCGGCGCCCCGCCGAGTTTTTGCGCGTCGGCGGGGACTCGTTCGACGGCCCCTCGTGGCGGGCGAGCTCATGTTAGTGCCGCTCCTCGAAGAAGTGCGCCCAGTAGACGAGGTCGTCGGCGCTCACCGCTTCAGTGGGGTTGTCCATGCCGGCGATGTACTCCTGTACATCGTACGGCAGCTCCTCCGGCGTCGGCCCCGGCGGGGTTGGGATACCGCCGGCGTCGGCCCCGGCGCGTGTCCGGCGGCGCCATGTACCCCGCCTGGTACAGCATGCGGGCCTCCCAAGTTTGGAGTGTGCGCCGGCCGAAGCCGTTCGCCGCAGCGCCGTCGCCGGGGTAGCGTTCGCCCATGGTGAGAGAAGGGGGAAGGGGAGAGCTCGCCGGAGTTGGGCTTGTGGGTTGGGGGAGATGTGAGAGAGTGTGAAGATCTCCGGCGAGGGTTACGGCTTATAAAGGCCGAGGCTGGCGGCGAGGGCGGGAAGGGTGTTGCGGCGAGGGCGGGAAAAGTGGAAACGACGGGAACTTAGTGACCGCAGGTCCGTCGCGGGAGCCGAGGCGACGACAGTGGCGCCGTAATTCGGCGACGCGTGGCCGACGCGACGGACAGTTATTGTTCGGCGGTCGCCGCGTGGTTCCAAGGATGACGACGACTCGGCTTCCGTCACTGACACGGCGGGTCCACGCGCCGCTTTGTTTTTTTTCGCCGATATCGCCGAGTCCGGCGCCCCCGGGGCGTACCCGGAAACCTGGGTTCGGCCTAGGTAGCCCGGACCAAAAATGGACGAAATCTGGCCGAAAACAAGTCCTTGGGTATGCGACTAAGCTGATTTTCGGCGTCCGGACCAAAATTCGGCGTCCGGATCGACCTCCTGGGTAGACGAGTGGAGATGCTCTAAAAATTTGCAGCGAGGGGTTTTACAATGTCTGCTGGAGCGACAAAAACGTAATGAATCAACGTTTTTTTTATACGCCATGCTATTATACAGCTTTTGTTAGAGACGTGAGCGTCACACAGCCCGCTGCTCTTACCGTAACCCAACCACTACTAATTCGGTCACAAAGACGTACTACCAGTATACGCGCACACGGTTCGTGAGCGGCGAGAGGGGGCGGGAGGAGAGACACCCGAACGAGCCACAGTGGTCTCGATAGGCGGGGCCCACCGACAGGCAGAGGCAGCGGCCCCGCTGCTTTGGTCCAGTGGGTTGGTGTGCCCGCCCCTTTTGCATTTACAACAAGGAGGATCGGATAGGATCATATCGCTGCTACACTAGGAAGATCGATCATGTCTCTGCCATTCGAGTGCCAGTTACCACATGCCAAAGCAATCCGTCCATCCACAAGAGGGAATCGGACTCGGTGGTGGTAGTCATCCGTCCGTCCACTGCTACTGCCTCCACACTGTTTTGGAGCTTCCCGTTTCCTCTTTTGACCGGGGAAATGAGGCGGACAGGCAGGCAGGCGTGCACAGGCAGACGAGACTGGGCAGAGCCACTGGCCCCGCGCCCCGCGCCTCTCCATCCACACGATTCTTTCCTTCTTTCCTCCGAAAATGGCTGCTGGTGGGACCCGCGACGTGGCCTTTGCGTTCACGCGGACGCGGAGCCTACGCGGATTCTCCGTATCAATTGCGGTAGGCAGAGGAAAGAGCGTGCGGCCATCTCCGGTTCCGGCGGGAAAATTACTTGCTTTCGCGCCATCGTTTCAAACCCCCTACGATTCTCCTGTGATATTTGGTCTCCAGTCCCACATTGCGCCACATCATCCCGGAGGGAAAGTTTTTGGGCCAACCAGATTGCCCCACATCATCCGTAAAAACATCCCGTAATAAAGTTTACGTAAGTGTAGCATTATTGGGACTGCTCCACAGTTATTTGCCCGGTAACGCTACACATAAGGACGATCTTTTACGAAAACATATCTACGCGCTGACGCGGGGAGCCCGGAAGAATTTTTTTTTCAAAATTTCACCAATCTATTAATAATCATAAACAGCAGTAAAAAAGTCTTAAAAGTAATAAAAATACAAATAGGTCAATGGACCATCAAGCGACTACTACAAACACTGGCACGAGCCGAAGCACGCCGCCGTCCTCGTCCCTCCATCACCGGAGCTGGGCAAAGCTTATTGTAGTAGACAGACGGGAAGTCGTCATGCTAAGGCCCAAAAGACCAGCACACCAGAGCAGCAATCATCGCCGAAGATGACCAACGTAGATTGGAAGAGACTGACTTTAAAACACACCAACGAAAAATGAACAGATCCCAAGGAATCTGTCAGACACACGACTCCACACGCCCTCCGTCGATGCTAGACGCACAACCGGAGGGAGATAGGACAGAGAATACCTTATTCTAACTTCAGAACATAGTCGGCGCCTCAACATCCTAAAACAATACTAAAAATAGTCTAAACAAAACACTGAGACATCCCGCCGGCAAAGGCCATGGTCCGCCACGCCTCCAAGGCCCTAAGGCCGCTGGAGACGGGACGGACCAGTGGCGTCGCTGGCAGAAGGAAGAAACCCTAGATGGGTTTTGGCGCCGCCTCTTGAGAGAGAAATGTCGGGAAGGTTGACTCTTCCACCTCGTTCCATAAACAGTTTCCATTAAATCTAGCATTTTCTTGTGTTTACCTGTACGTGCAGATGCATCGCGGTCGCGGGTAACTCGTTAGAGCAACTCCAACTTGCGCTGCAAAATGCGGCGCGTCAAAATTGGTTTGCAGCATCTATTTTGCATTTTAGCGTGTGCGGTCGTGTATCGTTTCATCAGGCACGGTAAATTTTAGTGCGATGTGATGTGTGTCCATTGGGCACGCTAAAATACATCACCAGAAACCAATTTCGTATAAAAAAGCATCAAACAAACTAAAAGAAATATACCGAATATAAAGTTTGTACATACTAGTAAACATACACGAATACTATGAAAAAGAGATATACTAGTAAATAAAAACTAGTCTAAAGGTCGAAATCCAACTCGTCCTCCATCGAGGACTCCACCGGTGTTAATGAGAATTGCTCGAGCTAGCGGTCATCATCGTCGTCGATCGTCTGTGGGCCGTCCAGCTACACCTCGATGAACGCCCGACGGCGTGCCTTCTTGGCCCTCCTCGCCGCGCGATTCGTCTTGGGATCTTCCTTCCTCTGCGCGTAGAAGGCGACCTCAATGTCGATGTCCTCCGAGAAATTGTAACACCCCAGTTTTAGTTATTCTTGTATTAGGGTTTGTTTGTGCATCATGAGCATCATCCTCTAAAAATGCAACTAAGAAACATATGCAAAAACCCTACCCTCTCCTTATATTTGAAAACAATTCAAATGGTTTTATATTTTGAAAAGTACAAAAAGGTATGGAGCCCAAATGGACTAAAAGGGCCCTGCAATATTTTCATATATTTGATAAAAGCCTCTGGTATTTTAAAAGTATTCAAAATAGTTTACAAATTGAAATATACAAAGAGAAATTGAAAAACAGAAAAAGAAAATGAGTTCAGAAATAAAAACTGTTTCCTAAACCTAACTGGGTTGAGCCCATCTCTCTCTTCCTCTCTCTCTGCCGCTCAGCGCATCACCGCGCGGCCCAGTCCAACCCAGCCGCAGCCCACTACGGATCGTACCCCTTCATTCTTTCCCCTTTCTTCTTCCTCTACCAGAAGGACGCAGCGAAGTTGCTACGTGTCCAGCGCGTTGCCATCGATCTCCTCTGCGCCATGATGCCCGCCACCGATCGTCGAACCGAGGATAAGAACGGTCGTGACGTGCCCTCTCTTCCCATCCCATTTCCTCCCTCTCTCTTGCTCTGTGCCGCTCCTGAGAAGAAGATGAACCCTAGCCCCGTCCAGAGCCTTCTGTCGCCGTCGTTCCCGGCCTCCCCTCGCCGTTCTGAGACCACCACCACGACCGCCTAGCTCGACTCGTTCGTTAGTCCCCACTCGTGTGAGCCAGCATGCTCCGAGGCATCTCAATCGGAAACTCCTTCCTGAGCTCTGGCCATCGTCTCCGCCATCGATTTCGGCGCCCTCCGACCTCGCCCGGCCTTGATGACCCCTCCTCTGCCTCCATGGTGATCTCCAGCATCTTCGAGCGCCCTCCGTTTTCTCTCTCCCTCTCTGTATCGTTGATGGCTCATTGTTGACGAGGGAGCCTGTTGTGAATCCCAAGAACAAGGCGGGAAGCAGCACAGCAGAAAGTCTTTCCTCAGTAAAAAACCGAGGTTATCGAACCAGTAGGAGGAAGGAAACGTCACACAGGTGTTGCAATCAACGCGGAGACCTACACAACACAAACTCAAGACTTTGTCCTAACTAATAGTGAGGTTATCAATCTCATTGGTTGCTGTAATAAAGGATTAAAGGTATGATGTGTGATGGCGCCCAGTACTTGTCGTGGGACGCTTTGTTTGAAACCCCAAGAGCAAGGTATGAAGCAGCACAGCAGCAAGTTTCCCTCAGTAAGAAACTGAGGTCATCGAACCAGTAGGAGGAAGAAAACGTCACACAGGTGTTACAAGCAACGTGGAGACCTGCACAACACAAACTGAAGACTTTGCCCCAACGAATCAGTGAGATTGTCAAGCTCACCGGTTTGTTGTAACAAAGGATTAAACGTATGGTATGGAAGATAATGGTTTGCATCAAGTAAACAGGTAACAGTGGAAGATGTATCAATGGTAAAGATTGGACCGGGGTCCATAGTTCACTAGAGGTGCTCTCCTTAGATAAACTACATGGCATGAAGGGTAAACAAATTACAGCGGGGCAATTGACAGGAACTGAGCAAGGCATAACAATGCAATTACTAGCCAAAAAGATCCTATGAAGTTGATTGGACAATACAACAATATACATAGACCGTCATCCAACTGCATCTATGACTGGAAGTCTACCTTCAGGTTATCATCCGAACCCCCTCCAGTATTAAGTTGCAAGCAACAGACAACTGCTTTAAGCAAAGTGTGTAAGGTAAACAGTCCACATGTTCCATGAACAAGAAACTGTTGTTTTCTCCCTAGTAGCAACAACACATCTACAACCGAAGAGATTTCTGTCACTTCCTTTGGAAACTAGAGGCATGAACCCACTATCGAGCATAAATACCCCCTCTTGGAGTCACTAGCAACTACTTGGCCAAGATAACCACTAGCAACGGAGAGCATGCAAGATCACAAACAACACAGACATGATAGAATCATAAATACAAAACCATTAATCAAACCAACATAATAATCTCAATATCCATTGGATCTCCGCAAACACAACATGCATGGTTACAAATAGATTAGATCTTGATCATGAACGGAGCTCACAAGATCTATACATGAAAGCACAAAGGAGGACATACAACCATCTAGCTACTACATGGACCCATAGTCCAAGGTGGAACTACTCAAGAATCATACCGGAGAGAAGGCCTCCAGGATGATCTCCCCTCCGGCAGGGTGCCGGGAAGAGCTTCAGATCCCCCCCCCCGATCTAGGGACGATGGTGGCGGCGGCTACAAACGGTTTCGTGGATTTCTGATCGGGTACTCAGGGTTTCTGCATCGGGGGCTTCTTATAGGCAAAGGGGCAAGACCGGGAGGCGGCCAGGCCCACCTGCCCCTGCGCCTGGGGTGGGTCTAGCCCCCCTGGCCGGCCCGTCCGGCTCTCCTCTAGACTTCTTGTTCCCAACGTAAAGTAATTGACTTTGGCGTTTGTCCTGTCCAATTCCAAGAATATTTATTTACTAACTTTTTTGAAACCAAAAACAGCAGAAAACAGGCATCTGACACTGTTGCAACTTGTTAATAGGTTAGTAGCAGAAAACATGTAAAAACACCTCAAAGTGTGGACAAGTAAAGCAAAGTAGATACTAAACAAGCATGGAGCATCAAAAATTATAGATACGTTTCCAACGTATCAACATCCCCAAGCTTAACTCCTGCTCGTCCTCGAGTAGGTAAGTGATAAAAAGAATAATTTTTGAGGTGACATGCACCCTCACAATAAAGATCCAACCATTTGCAAGCATTGAAAGCTGGGATCAAAGAACTCTAAACATGTGCATGAAAGATGGAGTTCTAATAATAGGACATAGTAACTATGCATGCAACATGGCAAGCTACAAACAAATATCATAAATAATATGCATTGAAAGACGTTTGTTTGTTTCACATGCAGAAAACATAGCATAGTGGCAATCAGCTTGTCCCTCATAGAGTAGCAACATAATGCATAGGACACCTACAAAGTTCACAAGGGTGACTAGAAACAAGTAGCACAAGAGCAAGTAATAACACAATATTCATCAATTAATAAGCTTTGGAACACTGCACACAGAATGACAACTATGCTCTCTTAATGGTGCCTAAAGGTAGAAGGTGGAGACTCAATAATGGTGGAAAAAAGGCCTTTGTAAAGGAAGCAGGGATTACAAGTTTTAAAAAGAGCTTCCAAAAATTATGGTACTTGTTAGCTTTCAGCCCTCATTGCCCCTATCATAAGCATCTTAAAGTGGTTAAGGTTAAAGTGGCAAAGCTGGAGTATATGCTTGACGAAGTATTAGCTGGCAATCTCATGCACCTTGAATACAAGGGCCACACCTCATGCATACTCAACTTTGGGTCTAGGTAAGTTTTTGTCACTATAAGTATTTGCATATCATTGAGAACCGCCAAAGGGGTACCCCTTGCACATGGTATAGGAGCTTTCCCATAACCAAAATGACAAGGCAAGCAAACAATAAGCATCTCAGCAATGTTTTTATTTACCATATGCATAGCTTTTTATTGAGGATGCTTCATAGATAGTTCATTATGGTGATTCTGCAAGTTTCCACCATGATTAGGCATGGCTTAGGCTAGCGGCCGAGGCGTTTCTCTAACACAGGATACAAACTCCATGGACTTACAAGTTCCCTCTTTACTTCACACCGGTGACATCCATAGACAAAAGAACATGATATCAACTGAGTACAATAAGGTACAAGTGCAATGTTGAAAACGTTCCCCGTGACAGCACGGTTCTGCAAATTCCAACTTATAAGTGCAAGCATATACAACAAAGTTGTCACAATGGTTCAAGTTTATTAGGGGCAAAGAATAAAGTGTGCCATCAAGTTCGTGAGGGCTTTAATCACTAAGTTTTCACATAACAAAATAGTTTTTAATTGGAAGATAGATGAAAACAAGAATATACTTGGAATGGTGTAGCACACCATGCATAGGAGTTTATAGTGGACACTTTGGAATAACTTGGTTTCTTGGGAGTTGGAGGCATGAGTTGAACTTACTCATACAAGTGAAGGCTGGCAAAATACTGGGAGCAACCAAGTAAGAGAGCAATAATGCCCATAATCATGCAATGCAACAAAGCATATTAATCAAAGCAAAGAGTGGTACTACAAGTCAAGGACTAAATGATCATAGAGGCTAATGGTGACTTGTTATAGTCATAACATGGTGTGAGCATGTGCCAAGTCAACCAAAGCAAAACATCAAAGGAGAATACCACAATACTATGCTTTTGCATGCTAAAACAACGCATAATTTCTTCAAGGCACACTAAGCAATCCCAATTGTTTGGAACAAGACATGCTACAGCAATAATCACTAAGCATAATGCTAAAACAACACCTAGCATGTCATGCTAAAGTCTAAGTCACAGTCAATGCAAGCTCCTCTTGCACTTACAAGCAAGAACTTACTACTCCTTTCCAAACACCAAGCAAACTTATTTGCAAAACAACACAGCGAGAACGGGGGTCCAAACTACTAAAGCAAATTAAACAAACTAAGCAAAGCAAAAGAAAACTAAGACGCTCCAAGAACAACACAACTGTGCATGAAACAATAAAAACGAAGTGTCTAGACAGACCTGAGCTTTTTATTGATGAAGAAGGGGATGCCTTGGGCATCCCCAAGCTTTGACGCTTGTACCTCTTGGATATTTCTTGGGGTGACACCATGGTGGCATCCCCAAGCTTGAGCTTTTTTCTATTCTTCATCTCATTGCATCATTCTCTCTCTACACCTGAATTTTTTCCTTCATACAAAACTTCACACAATCTTCATTAGCAACATTAGTGTATTCAAAAGATATTAGACCACTGGCAAAGGTTTGGAACAGCAAGGCTTTTCACTAAAAACACAAGATACTGTAGTAACTCCTTCAAAGAAACTCAATTTACCTGAAAAGAGCTCAAAAAGGAATCAATAAGAAGCAAATGCAAATAATGGCAGAAATCTGTCAAAACAGACCAGCAGGCAGAAACGAATTTTTTCGAACATCTTCTGTTGATCAAATCAAAAAGTGTTGAACTAACTAAAGTTAGTTAACATACTGGGGAATTTATTCATAAATTTTCAGCTCAATCCGAGTTACAGAGGCTCCTCACAAATTTTTTGGTGGAGGATATAAATCTGTTTCGGGACAGCAACTCCCCAAATCTTACTTCCCTCTCATTAGAGGTCATTCTTGGGACAAAAAGCAAACAAAAAGGATAAGGAGAGGTCATTACAGAAGTAATAACTTCCAAGACTCAAGGAAACTCTTGGGTTATCTTCCAACAAGTACTTTTCTTTAACGTCTTTAAGTTAGGCACAAGAAGCAAGAAGAATCAAGTATTTTCAAATGAGGAAGCATTAACATCAAACCTTGCTTTCAAAGAAGGAGAAAAAAGCAACTTCTCTCTCCTCATAGGGAAGTGTTCAATACCTTTCTTGAATGGAAAATGATATTTGATGGTGCCTTCTTTCATATCAATGATGGCACCAACTGTTCTAAGAAAAGGTCTTTCCAAAGTAATAGGACATGAAGCATTGTATTCAACATCCAAAAGAGAGAAATCAACAGGGACATAAGAATTGTTAACCATAATGAGAACATCATTAATACTCCCCATGAGTTTCTTCTTAGCATTATCATTAAGTGGGACATCCAAATAACAATCTTCTAATGGTGGCAAATCAAGCATTTCATAAATCTTCCTGGGCATAATAGAGACACTGGAACCAAGATCACATGAAGCTTTGAGATCAAAGTCATTCACTTGCATATTAATAATGGGTCCCCAACTATCTTCTACTTTCCTAGGAATAGAAGCTTTGTGTTTTAGCTTCTCTTCCTTAATCTTAACAAGAGCATCTGTAATGTGTTTGGTGAAAGCAACATGCATATCACTAGCATCAGGACTTCTAGCAAGCTTTTGTAGAAACAAAATCACTTCAAAAATATTGCAACCATCAATATCAAAGTCAAACTTAGCATCACTAGTAGTAGGCATAGTAGGAGTAGGAATATGGACTACTTGAGGTTTAGTGGTGATGGTGCACACACTATTGTTTCTATCAATTTCAGCTTTCCTTTCCCACTTAGCATGAAGTTGAGCTAACAGCCTAACATTTTCATCAATAGTAACTTGTATGGCATGAGCAGTAGCAAAGGTATTTTTCATAGTTTCAGGTTTAGCGGCCATTTTATTAACCAAGGAAGTTTGAGCTTCAGACAAAGAGGATATATTTTTCTCAACATTTAAAAGCTTTTCCTCTATAGTCTTATTGAAAGTGGTTTGTTTACTAATAAAGTCTTTGAGCATGACTTCAAGTTCATAGGGGCACTTCTAGCATTAAAGTAAGAGCGTCCATAGGAATTTCCATTATTAGGAGGATAAGGCCTATAATTGTTGTTGCTACCAAAATTATTCCTATAGGCATTGTTGTTGAAATTATTGTTTCTCATGAAGTTCACATCAACTTTCTCTTATTGAGCAAGCAAAGAGGCTAAGGGAACACTATTAGGATCTAGAGGAGCTTTCCCCTTAACAAGCATAGCCATAATAACATCAATCTTTTCACTCAAAGAGGAAGTTTCCTCAACAGAATTTACCTTCTTACCATGCGGAGCTCTGTCAACGTGCCATTCAGAGTAGTTAACCTTCATATTATCAAGGAGCCTTGTTGCAGCACCCAAAGTGAGGCCCATGAAGGTACCTCCAGCAGCATAATCCATCAGGTTTCTTGAGGAGAAGTTCAAACCTGCATAAAAAGTCTGGATAATCATCCAAGCAGTGAGTCCATGAGTAGGGAATTTTTAACCAAAGATTTCATTCTTTCCCAGGCAGGAGCAACATGTTCACTATCAAGCTGTTTAAATTTCATAATTTCACTTCTCATAGATATAATCTTAGCAGGAGGATAGTATTTTCCAAAAAAGCATCTTTGCACTTAGTCCAAGAATCAATACTATTTTTAGGCAAAGATAGCAACCATTCTTTAGCTTTTTCTCTCAAGGAAAGGGAAAAAAGCTTGAGCTTAATAATATCTCCATCTACATCCTTATACTTTTGCATCTCACAAAGTTCAACAAAGCTATTAAGATGGGCAGCAGGATCATCAGAACTAGCACCAGAAAATTGTTCTCTCATAACAAGATTCAACAAAGCAGGCTTAATTTCATAAAAGGTAGCATCAGGAGCAGGTGGAGCAATAGGAGTGCTTAGGAAATCATTGTTGTTGGTGCTAGTAAAGTCACACAACTTGGTGTTCTCAGCAGATTTCATTTTGGCAAAGGTGGGCAAGCCAAAAACAGCAGTAGCAGCTAGAGCAGGAACTAATTTTTTTGTGTTTTTGAATAAGGGAAGCAAACCAAACTAGACTAATTTTTTTTTGGGGGGGGGGGAGGGGGTTGGAAAGAGGCAAACAAAACCAAGCAAAAGAAACAAAGCAAACTAAAAACAAAGTAAAGAGAAAGGAAATGGAAGACTCCCCTAGTGAAGACGTCCTTAGCCTCCCCGGCAACGGCGCCAGAAAACTTGATGGCTCGCTGTTGACGAGGGAGCCTGTTGGGAACCCCAAGAGCAAGGTGTGAAGTAGCACATCAGCAAGTCTTCCCTTAGTAAGAAACCGAGGTTATTAAACCTGTAGGAGGAAGGAAACGTCACACAGGTTTTGCAAGCAACACGGATACCTGCACAACACAAACTCAAGACTTTTCCCCAACTAACAGTGAAGTTGTCAATCTCACTGGTTGTTGTAACAAAGGATTAAAGGTATGGTGAGGAGGGTAATGGTTTGCAGCAAGTAAACAAGTAATAGTGGAATATGTATCAATGGTAAAGATTGGACCGGGGTCCATAGTTCACTAACGGTGCTCTCCTTAGATAAACAAAATGGCATGAAGGGTAAACAAATTACAGTCGGGCAATTGACAAGAACTGAGCAAGGCATGTCAATGCAATTACCAGTCAGAAAGATCCTATGAGATTCGTTTGGGCAATACAACAAGATACATAGACCGCCATCCAACTGCATTTATGACTAGAAGTCCACCTTCAGGTTATCATCCGAACCCCCTCCAGTATTAAGTTGCAAGCAACAGACAACTGGTTTAAGCAAAGTGTGTAAGGTAAACAGTCCACATGTTCCATGAACAAGAGACCGTTGTTTTCTCCCTAGTAGCAACAGCACATCTAGAACCGAAGAGATTATTGTCATTTCCCTTGGAAACTAGAGGCATAAACCCACTATCGAGCATAAATACCCCCTCTTGGAGTCACTAGCAACTACTTGGCCAAGATAGCTACTAACAACGGAGAGCATGCAAGATCACAAACAACACAGACATGATAGAATCATAAAGACAAAACCATTAATTAAACCAACATAATAATCTCAATATCCATCGGATCCCCGCAAACACAACATGCATGATTACAAATAGATTAGATCTTGATCATGAACGAAGCTCACAAGATCTATACATGAAAGCACAAAGGAGGAGCTAGCTACTACATGGACCC
This sequence comes from Avena sativa, assembly GCA_916181665.1. Lineage (NCBI taxonomy): Eukaryota > Viridiplantae > Streptophyta > Magnoliopsida > Poales > Poaceae > Avena > Avena sativa. The sequence goes on along the minus strand of OV702297.1, from coordinate 362,982,944 downwards.
ATAGTCCAAGGTGGAACTACTCACACATCATACTAGAGAGAAGGCCTCCGGGATGATCTTCCCTCCGGCAGGGTGCCGGGAAGAACTTCAGATCCCCCCGATCTAGGGACGACAGTGGCGGCAGCTATAGAAGGTTTCGTGGAGATTTGATCGGGTACTTAGGGTTTCTGCATCGGGGGCTTCTTATAGGCGAAGGGGGAGGCCGAGGAGGCGGCCAGAAGGGCCAAACCCTACCCAAGCGCGAGGTAGAGCCCACCCGCGCCTAGGGGGGGTTTGGCCGCCCTGGCCTGCTTCCTCGTCTCCCCTCTAGACTTATTGTTTCCCACTGAAAGTTATTTACTTTGCCGTTTGTCCTGTCCAATTCCGAGAATATTTCTTTACTAACTTTTTTGAAACCAAAAACAGCAGAAAACAGGCAACTGGCACTGTGGCAACTTGTTAATAGGTTAGTACCAGAAAACATGTAAAAATCACCTCAAAGTGTAGACAAGTAAATCAAAGTAGATACTAAACAAGCATGGAGCATCGAAAATTATAGATATGTTTCCGACGTATCAATCGTCGCCTCCGTAACCACCTGCGAGCGCCGCCGCTGGCCGTCGTTGTTGCCGTCACTCCGGTGACCAAATCTGGGCGGCGTTGCCTCTTTTTGTTAGCCTTGATCCGCTGATTCAAATGCACACAACCGTGCATCCCCGCTCACGCCCTAGCGCCACCGTCTGCAGTGTTCTCCGGCGAGCCCGCGTGGCGCCTATGTGGCTTGCTGACGTGGCCTCGGCCCCACTTGTCAGTCATAGTGGGTAGCCTCTGCTTTGGTGAGAAAAGGTTAGGGTTAGGGTTTGTTTACGTCAGCGTGACACAATAATCCTATTAAATTATTTAAATAATTACAAAAAGTTGTTATAAACTTGTAAATTCAATAAATAATTCATTTTAAGTCAGGAAATTATGAATAATATATCAAAATGTTCAGAAAAATGATATCTATCTATTAGAGCTATATTCATGCATTAATAAGAAACTTAAATGACAAGTTTAATTAGAATAACATAGTAACCCCTCACAGGTGAGTCCAGAGTTTTTCTGAGTTAGGGTTTGCACCCCTCGGAACCCCGGTTAAATTGTCGAGCATGTCTTAGGGTTACTTTTCAATACAATGTAACTTGTCATATCATCATCATTGCTTGAGCATTGCATCAATGCCATGTGTTGATTGTTTTCCTTTCTTTCCGGTGTTTTGGTTCTTCTTGGTAGAATACGATATTGAGACCGAGATCCAGATCGAAGACCAAGATAAACATCGTCGAAGATCGAAGAACAATACTTGACCAACTCTAATCAAGTCAAGTACATGATTTCTAAAGATCTGCTTATTGGTTATCAACGGGCAAAGGCAAGCATAGACCCACCATGATATAACCCTATGATTTCGAAAGCATTTCAATTCTTGCCATATTTCATACGATTCTACTGTGGTCTTTTATTGATAGATATAGTATCCTATCTATTGCATTACTCCCTTTGAGCTTATATTACCTGATCTACTGCTCCTAGCATAACTAGGTTTGGCTTGTGTGTACTGCTAGAGCTTATATATGTGTCTGCTTAGCCATGCATAGTTGTCAGTACTAGTCCATCCAGATGATGTATCAGATGCAAAGAATCTAGTATGACAGGAGAACATGATTAGATGAGATCAGAGGTGATATGAGATTAAACTTGCTAATGCTTGTATGGGAGGCCATGGTGGGATGTGGTTTTTGTAGTCCCATACTCGCCACCACTAGGACCCGAGTTCTTGCCTCTTGAACCAAGACAAGCGTACAACCACACGGGGCTTGGGAACCCCTCGATTGACTAACTTGTCTAGTAGATTCCATGAGTCACATAGTTCAGGCGTTTGATGATCCACAAGTATAGGGGATCGCAACTGTCTTAGAGGGTAGTATTACCCAATTTATTGATTCGACACAAGGGGAGCCAAAGAATACTTGCAATCCTTAACAATTGAGTTGTCAATTCAGCTGCACCTGGAAATAGTTCTTGCTCACAGAAGTTTATCAGTAGCAACAGTTTCTAGTGGCAACAGCAGCAGTAAAACAGGAGCAATAGTAATAGTAGTAGCAAACAGTAGGATATGAGCGCGATAGGCATAGCGATGGATGGACGTGCATTGCATGGACAAGACTAAACATGTTCTAGGGCAATTGCAGATAAATAAGAATAAGCGTCCAAGTACTAAGCAATCATAGTCATGCGCTCCATATATAGTCATGCGTGCTCGGAATGAGAACTTGCACAACATATTTTGTCCTGCCAGCCCGTGACAGCAGGGCCTCTAGGGAACTACTGGCAATTAAGGTGCTCCTTTTAATAGAGCACCGGAGCAAAGCATTAACACTCCGTGAACACATGTGATCCTCACACCACAGCCATCCCCTCTGGTTGTCCTAATTTCTGTCACTTCGGGGCCTTTGGATCCGGACAATGATATGTGTACACAACTTGCAGATAATATCACAAGCAATATTATCATAATGATTCAATAATAAGTTCAGATCTGGGATCATGGCACTCGGGCCCTAGTGACAAGCATTAAGCACAACAAGTTGCAACAAAGTCAAATAGCACTAATAGAGATACTAGGCACCATGCCCTAACAATCTTATTCGATTACATGATAGAACTCATCCAATCCCTACCATCCCCATAGCCTACAGCGGGGGATTACTCGCTCATGGATGAGGGAAACATTGATGGTTGATAGAGAGGCATTGGTGATGACGATGGCGATGATCCTCCCCAAATTCCTCGCCCCGGTAGAGTGCCAGAACGGAGTTTCTAGATCTGAATCGCGGTTTCTGGTGGTGGCGGCATAGTGGAACTCTTTCTGGAAAAACGTCGAACCCACCTTGGTTTTTAGGTCAAGAGGTAACTTATAGGCGAAGAGGGAGCCCGAGGGAGTGCCTGGGGTGGCCGCACCCTCCTAGGCGCCGCCAGGCCTGGCCCGCGCCTGGCAGGGGTGTGGTCCCCCCAGGCCTCCACTCCGTCTCGTACTCTGTCTCCGTGGATCTTCTGGTGAAATAGGATTTTTGGCATATTTTCCGGATTTTTCCGTATAGTTGATTTTCTGCACAAAAACTAGACACCAAGGTAATTCTGCTGAAAATAGCGTCAGTCTGTGTTAGTTGTATCCAAATCACACAAGTTTAGAGGAGAAACAAGAGAAAAAGTGTTCGGAAAAGTAGATACGTTTTGGACGTATCAACGTTCCATTCGACATGCATTCTGGATCTTCTCAAAGGCGGTGAAGGAGGTGCATTCATAACATGTAGGTAAGCGTGGCCGAGGTTGTTTAGGGTAGATAACGCCCTTGGTAAACCAACCTCGCCTCACATCTCTAGGGACCGGATTTGGGATTTGACCCGTTACGGCAGAACCATCCTTAGGGCGTGACGCATGGTCTCGGCGAAAGCAAGGTAAAGGTCGTGTCCAATCACACCCTCTGCCAGCACACCAAGGAAGTGTGTCAAGTGGCACTAAGAGTCGGTTGGTACGTGTGGGTAAAGTTGTACACTCCTGCAGGGTAATAATCTTTCGGAAAGTCGTGTCCACGGTTATGGACGACTTGGGAATAGGCGTGATGATCATAGAGAACTTTAACCTAATCGTAAAACTTGATAGATCAATGTGTGCTTAAGGATGCTTCATCATGGGTACGAGGAGGTGATCCTAGTTCAGGAGATGATGATGACTTGGTGGATATCAAAGATATGATAATCAATATTCCAGAGATGTCGCCCTCTTATCCCTTTTTAAAATATTCTGATTAGACGAGCTTCTTCTCTCTCTTGTTTTATAAATAAAGTTGACTTTATGCAAAATAACCCCACCAGCCATAAGTCTTGCGGAGTACATCCTATACTCACCCTTACTTTGTTGATACTTTTGTCAGAGTAAGTGATCCCCTGAAGACGAGTTTTGTATGACATCGACACCAACGAGTAGCTTGGGGTTCCCGGCCGGCAGCCTGAAATCTATGGGCTGAGACGTCATTGTTATGCTTCAGGCCTCTTAGGCTATTTGTTAAGTTTGCTATACTTAATAGCGTAATTTGCCTTCCGTTGTTTGATGGATGTGGTCAGTGACCTCTGCTTGTAATATTTTGGCTCTTCACTTAGTTATGAGCTTGCTGTAATAAATTTTGTGTCGTAGAGTCACTGTTGTGTTATCGATTCTCCACTGGATATCCTCGAGCTCAAGGTTAAGCTTATGTCAAACGGAGGTCTGGGATTTGTTTAGCCCTGATCCCGGGGGTGTCACAGAAATGGACGGCCCACTCCGCCTTCAGACGCTCATCCTCCTCGGCGTGATAGCGATGAAAGAAAAAACGCCGGTGAGAAAATTTGACGAAATCTATTAGATCTAATCTATGAGTTGTGCAACCGCCGGCGAGATCGATCTCCCCGGGGCGGCGTGGCCAAAACGGTGGGCTAAACCCTAGGTTGAGAAACAAAAGGCTCTGATACCATGAAGGATTGCAGAAAATAGATTGTATTGGTATTGATTAATTACAATGTGAGCCCTTAGGCTATTTAATAGCACTAGAAGACTTACGAGGCAAAAAATCCTAATAGAGATAGAATCATATTACGATAGTAAACTACCAAATATTGCCAAACCGTGGCATACTCTAACAAATAGAGGCGTCGGCGCCGCGCTTTGCGGCTTCGCTTCTCCTCATCGGTGACGAGGCGTGGCAACGGTAACGACGCGACCATCTCCTCCTGCTCGCGCGTCTGCACGTCATCGAAGTTCATCTTCCAGCATGCGCGACTGATACAAAGGTGCCAAGGACGATGTGCTCGCTGCCGACGTGAATATTGGCGTATCGTTGGGGCGCAACCTCACCCCGCAGAAGCCGGAGGAGTTCCGGTTGCGCATCGCCATTCAACGGCGACAAAAGCGGGCGCTAGACAGGCAACGACAACGGAAGCATGTCGCCGGATGGGTGGCGTGCTAGGCGGCAAATGGTGAGGAAAGGGAGAGGATAGGGTGGAAGTTTAGCGACGATTGGGTGCCTTTTTATCCCGCAGGTGGTAGCCGGCGCGGCGTGTGAAAGCATGTCAGCGGGAGCACATTGACCGTCCACAAAAATATATTACGCATTTTACAGCGCAGGCACGTTTTAGCGGCGTTTGTTGGAATGGCACTTACTCAATTTCTTTTCTTGCATATCGCTAGCACCTCTGACCTAACATCTCTGACCTAAGAGGTCGATGTATATTACACTGTATATTATTATTACTGCGGGCATATTAGTTGAAACTGCAACCTGATGACCAGATACATATTTTAGCATTTTGCATACCTCTTTGTTTGTATCCAGATCATCAGGGCCAAAAAAGCTAAGTGCTGCAGATATATCCGTGGGCAATTTCTGGAACGCGCGGGTGATCCGCATGAAAACGACGTGGATGATGCATCAGCAGTTCAGAACGGCAACTCTGCAACGGCGCTCCGGTAGGTGACAATGGAGATCACGTCGTGGTCTCACCCGTCTGCATCGAGGAGCGTCTCCTCGAAATCGCAAGAAAATAAATGCTAGAAAAATCACGTCAGGAAGCTTCGTGCCATACAGCTCATGCCCAGCCCGGCGCGATCTGTTCGACCTACTCCTACATTTTCAAATAAAAAATTAATTTAGCTGCCGATGTGGTGAGAGAGATGTGTCCCTTTTTCTCGTCCTTTTTGTTTCTTTTCAATTAAATAACTGGAGATGAAGCGAGACGATCTCTACATTTCCAGAATCAAAGATTGTTCAATCTGTACCTCCTATGAATTTCAGCAACTGCAAAACATGTATCGCGTGTAGATCACGATATTACTCGGCAAGCCATGTGGTTTTACATCCTTTTTTTCCTTCTTTCCCAATAATAACCGGAAATGAAGCGACATGGTCTCTCAAGCAACAGATGAACAAGCACAAAAGTAACAAGAACGATCAATCTGCAGCTTTCAAAAAAAGATCGATCAACCTGCAACTCTACTACTCCCTCGGAACCAGAGGGAGTAGCCGTTTCAAAATATAAGATGTTTTAGTTTTGTGAAACAAATATATCTAGACATCTTTTAGTATATAGATTCACTTAAATTTAAAGTAAATCTACACACTAAAATAAGTCTAGATACATTTTCTTTAAAATATCTTATATTTTGAAACGGAGGGAGTACCAAGTAACTGCAGAGTGAAACACCTCTTGCGTGTAGCTCACAGTTCAACCATTCGTGAACAAATCTTCAACCGGGAAGACGAATACGACTTAACATGCACTTTGCCAAATTGTACAAGACAGAAACTGATACAGCACTAACAACAAAATAATAATAATATGATCCATATTACAAGGTTTTGACAGGGAGCTAATTTTACATGACATTCTACCACTGTTTACAATCTGCAGAGCAGTGGATGGAACACAGCACCTAGCTAGAACAATGGACACAGACTTGAGTCACTGACCAGTGACCGACCATCGGAGGGCGCCGGGCACAAAAACGCCGGCTTACATTCCCTCCGGGACTAACCAAACCCTAGCACGACAAAACGAATCCAAGAGATCTACACAATGAACGAAAGGATTAGAGGCTTAGAGCTAATCCAGCTAAAAGCCGGCGCAGAGTGTCTAAAATGCCATCTGCGTCGCGGCTGACCATTAACCTAGCATCATCATGACACGCTAAAGACGGTACTGGTAGTAGTAGTAGTAGTAGCTGAAGAACGCTGGGTGTTAATTGGTGGCGAGAAGCGAGTCCCAGTCGATCTCGTACGAGGGGTACTTGGTGAGGGCAAAGCCAGCGGCCTCGTCCCACGGCGCCTCGCTGAAGTCGAGCTGCTGCATCTCCAGAACCTCTGCTGCGGCGGTGGTGGCGGGTGAGGGCGACGACTCGGCAGACTCCAGAGAGGACGACGCGTCATCGGAAGACGGCGAGGAGCAGTTGCTGGTGGGGGTGGACGAGGTGGCAGCTGCGGTGGATGCGGAGACGGAGGCGGTCTTCTTGGCGTTCTTGGAGGCGGTGATGTTCTGGCAGAGGGTCTGAAGCTTGGCGTCGACGGAGGCATGGAGCGGGCCGCGGGAGGCGGCGTTGTCGGGGAAGTTGAGGCGCGCGCCGTCGCCACGGAGGCGGTAGGCGGCCTGGTCGTAGGCGAGGGCTGCCTCCTCGGCGGTGTCGAAGGTGCCGAGCCAGAGGCGGGTACGGTTGCGGGGGAGGCGGATCTCCGCCACCCACTTGCCCCAGTGGCGCTGCCGCACGCCGCGGTAGAGCTTCTGCGGCCGCGGCGGGGTGGCCGCCGCCACGGAAGCGGGCTTCATGGGCTGGGCCCGCGGGCCGAGGTGGCCCGGCTGGCCGGTCTGGCGCTGGAGGTGGAGGCGTGCCTGGATGTAGTGCATCTGGGCCGGGCTGAGCTCGGCCTGGGCCTGGGCCTGCACCCCGTACGGGTACCCACTGTAGGCGGCGTGGGGGAAGGAGAAGGGCGAGGTGGGACTGAGATGGGAGTGGAGCGGAGGGGAGGCAGAGTCGTCTCGGATAAAAGGCTCGAGCGCCCTCAGCAGATCCTCCCCGGACAGATCTATAGCAGCAGCCATCTACTCTAGCTTCAAAGATCTAACACAAACTTTTTTTTTTGGATTTTTTTCTGGAAAAAAAGATGAACAAGAAAGAAATCTGCCTGGTTTCCAAACCAAAACGTAGAACAGGCAGAGGAAAACAAGGTAGATCGACAGCCACAGCAAAAAGAGATGGCTTTGGTGGTAGATCTAGACACGAGCAGCAAGCAAGGAGGTGTGGAAAAAGAACCTCTCTTGGCAGGCAACTAAAGCTAGAACAGAAGAGAAAAACAAGAACAGATCTGAAGCCCGGGATCTAAAAGGCCCTGGAACCGACTGCTCTGTGACCGACAGGGAAGACGACGAGATCAACAAGGAGGGGGGGGGAGAGGGTTTGAGATTCAGAGGAACTTACCTTGGCGACCGCAAGAACTCGCTCGGATCTATGCTTACCTCGCTCGAACTCACGGGATTGTGCTGTGTGTACGCTGGGTTTGTGGGCTTTTTGGTGGTTTGGGTTGTTGGCTGTGGAGTGTGGATGAAGGTCGGAGTGGGCGAAATGGAAGGCGGGGAGGAGGACTGGAGGGCCAAGCAGCTCCTTTATAGCCTAGCCGGCCCCTGCGAAACCCACGACTTCTTTTGGCCCTAGTTTATCCTCCTACGAATAATAATTTTTCCCTTTTCCGTCCTCTCGCGGTTGTTTAGGTGCTTCCTTCGCTCTTACTCCTCCCCCATGATCACTTTCAGTGACGACCATGCAAGAGCTGCGACACTGTCGTGTGGGACCCTTAGGTTGCTGCGCGGGTATTAAATACGATTTCGATGCGATGTTCGCGATGGCGCAGCGTGTAGCCGGTTCCACCACTGGGAGAATGCCAGGTGTCGAGTTCACCGACACGTGTGAGGTGAAGGAACCGGCTGTCGCCGGTGTACCCACGGTGGCGGGGACTTACTGGAGGGTCTCGGCTGTTTGCTGCTCGACGGCGATCAGCTTCGCCGGTGCCGCGAATATTCCGCAAAGCATCGCTGCCTCAGCCGCTGCAAGTGGCGAACGGCCTGTTTCCGTCAATCACTCGCAACTTGCACATATAGGAGTACTGTACTAACCGCCAGCGGTTATTTCTGGTTACTTGGAAAATCCCTTAATTCATGCTTTTTGTGAACAACTTTAGCCTGTGAGAGCATCTATAGTATGCTCATATATAGGGTCCTCTTGAATGTTTCCTTTGTAACACCCTCTAGTTAAAGTCCACGAAAAATTTGATCACCGGCTTCAACAACAGTTCTTCAATGCATCCGTTTCTCATTTAGAAAATAAAGGGCGAGAGCAAGAATTGGTTTTGGCTGGTGCTAAGCATCTAGGAGAAATTCAGTCTTTTTCTTATGTATTTTTTTTCGGCTTAGGCGGCTTATGTTTGTTTCTACACTATCAATATAAAAAAGTTAAGTTTTTTGCCATGTTGTTAAGAATAAGTAATTCGTGCGGCTTATTCATGTTCTTTCACATCTTTAGTGTTCTCAAATAAAATCAAGATGAAAAAGATCTTATGTCACACACCCAAATCATTATGGTTAGGCTTAATTACGGCGCATATGGGGAAGAAGGCATCGTCAAACCCACATGGGATGGAACATGTCTGGTTCATGTGGGATGTGAGCATCACTACATCAAGTTGGGAAGTGTGTGTCACATCACACGGATATTAGAGAGGGATGGTAGTTACATTGGATTTGCTAGCATACATGGCAACGTACTTAGTTTTCACTTATATAGTTGGGTAAAGAGCATTGCAGCTATCTGCAGAAATTGGAAGGGTCCAGAAGGAAGATGAAGTAGGAATAAGTAATTCGGGGATCTGGGACTAACTCAATTGGTGGGAGTGTGGGGTACATCCCAACCGTGCTCTTCCTCTACTCGAATTTAGGTGCCTATTTATCAAGAAAAGTTGCCTAGTTTCTCCTAGGCAATCTTAGTAATAAGGAATTTGAGGGAGAGAGAAATTTTACTGCTTCTTTGATTTAAAGAATTCTCATATAAATTTATAGGATTCTAATCCTCCTACGGTGGTAGTTTGATTTTTAGGACACAACAAACTACTGGCAAGGACTCGCCTTGCACCATCATCCGCTAAGGAGGCAATGCATCAGCTTCTTGCTCGCGACACGAGCAAAGAAGGGAACTTCAGGCGTCTGACTTTGTTAGATTGCATATATTGTATTTACAGTAGGACTGTATTGTAATTGTACTGACCTCTGACCTTCTATAAATATACATGGAACCCCACGGTTTACGTGTGTGGCTTTCCCCTAAAGCCTTCTACATGGTATCAGCCTCCCCTTGATCCCTAAACCTAGCCGCCGCCTCTAAACCCTAGTCGTCGCCCCTAGGTTTGGCCGCCGCCACCAGCCCACCCACCCTTCCGTTGTGATGTCATTCCCCACCCTCACCGCCCTTCCCTATCGCCGCCGCCCTCGTCCCCGCCGGCAGTGCTCTCGCCACGTCGGCCCCATTGTCCTCTCCTTTGCTGTCGGGAACTACACCAAGTGGTGCATCTACATGCGTGCTTCCCTCGGCCGCTCCGGATACCTCGGCCACATCGACGACACCACGCCCGCTGCCCCCACCGACACCGCCTGGTGCACCGCCGACTACATCGTCCTCAACCACCTCCACACCACCATCGACGAAGACGTCGCAGACATGATCCTCGCGGGGAATTAGACCGCGCATCAGCTGTGGCTGGCGGCGATACGTCCAATTTGCATCACCATTTTATATCATAATTTGACTCTATTCATTGATATATTCCTTATTAAGAGGTGATACTTATGTTATTTCATCTATTTTTGCATGTTGGATGATTCTTGGAGGATGAACTGCCGGAGTCAGGATTCTGATGGAAAAAGTGGTGTCTAGATGCAATTTTCGCGAAGATCACAAAAATACCAGAAAAACTACGGAAAATTATATTTTTCCAGAAGACGAAGGAAGCCACAAGGGGATACGGATTTGGGACACAGGGCCCCCCAGGAGCGGGCCACCCAAGGTCGCGCCTACAGGGGGTGTGGCCACCCTGGCCCACCTTTGTCTCCGCCCCTTCGCATATATCTTCCTCCCGAAACCCTAAAGTTCGGGGGAGCGACCACAGAAAGATTTCGCCGCCTCTGTGGGGCGGAAACTACAGAGAGAGAAAGAGCTCTTCGGTAGACAGATTTCTGCCGGGGAAACTCCTTCCCGGAGAGGGGAGATCGTCGCCATCAACGCCATCATCAAGCTAGACTTCACTGGGATCATCATCATCATCCACACCATCAGCACCATCATCACCACTCCATCCCGCTGTAACAATTGTGTTGATTCTTGCATAGTTCTTAGGGGAAGCTTTCCCGATGTTGATTACTATTGTAGTTGATGCTTGTGAGTGGAAGCATTGAATTGTTGTTTATGTTCAGATTGTTATCCATCATTATATCATCTCTGATCTTGATCCATATGATGTCTCATGAGTAGTTCGTTTAGTTCTTGAGGACATAGGAGAAATCATGTTGTTAGTAGTGGAATTGTGTTGAGGTATTATTATATGGTTTAATAATTAAGTTGTGGTGCTATTCTTCTACTGGTGTCATGTGAACGTCGACTATATGATACTTCACCATTTATGGGCCTAGGGGAATGCATTGTGTATTTGGCTACTAATTGTGGGGTTGCCAAAGTTACAGAAACTTGACCCCCCCATTAGGAAACATTTGCACAAGGGAGTGTAGGATCTTAGAGTGTAAGGTCGTGGTTAGGTTTTTATCTTAATTACTTTCTTGTAGTTGCGGATGCTTGCAATGGGTTTAATCACAAGTATGTATTAGTCCAAGTAAGGTCTGTATATTAGCACAGTTCACCCACAGAACACTTATCAAACCAAATAAGATTAATAAACTATATGAAACGAAAGTACTTGACAGTATTCCCGTGTCCTCAAGAATGTTTGGTCCTCATAAGTATTCCTACAGGCTTGTCCTTTGCTAAGAACGGATTGGGCCACTTGCTACAATTATTTGTTGTCTTTATTTACTTGCACTTTATTTTCTTGCTTTATCAAAGAACCCTAAAAGTCCATTTGCTAAGTATTTATAGAGATTTCATGCTCCATACCACTAGTCAACGCCTTCTACTCCTCGTTGGGATCGACACTCCTATTTATCGAAAGTACTACGATACACCCCCTATAATTGTGGGTCATCAAGACTATTTTCTGGCGCCGTTACCAAGGAGTGAAGCGCTATTGAAGAGTGGAACTGGTAAAGGAAACTTCTACTGTGAGTATTGCTTTTCTTTTTGCTTGTTACTTTGTTTCCAATATGGATAACCCACTTGGTTTCCTATTCGGGAAAGTTACTACCATTGTTAGGGTAGTAGATGAACCACCACCTGTTGAGATAGATCATTTAAAGATACCTACAAGAATTGTTGATCGTGTTATGAATAATTATTATCTTGGGGATGGAACTGTCCATCCTGGTGATCATTTGCTTTTTATCCATGAATTATGCAGGTTGTTTAAGTGTGCAGGTATCACAACTGAACAGGTGAAGAAGAAGTACTCTCTATATCATTGAAAGGAAGAGCTGAAGAATGGTATAAGCTGCTGAAGAATGGATAATCCATGGAATGAGAGGAAATAATACCTCTCTTTTATTCTAAATATATCCTCCTAGTGAGATTCATAAGGATAGAAATCAAATATATAACTTTTGGCCTCGTGATGGAGAAAGTACAGCCCAAGCTTGGGGAGACTGGAGTTACTAATGCTTAAATGTTTTATTCATGAAATCCCTAATAATATTATTATTAATAACTTTTATGCAAGGCTTTTTTTTAATGATAAAGATTTATTAGATGCTTATTGTGTTGGATCATTCACACGTATGAAGGAAGAAGCTAAATGGGATCTTCTAGACCGTATTCAAGAGAACACTGATGCATGGGAGAATAACAAAGGAAGAAAGTCAGGTATAAATTATGATTATGAATATATTAAATATTTTATGGGAACTGATGACTTTCATGATATTATTACTGAGCATGGTCTTGATTCTCAAGTTCTTGCAAAAAAAATTAAGGCCTTTGCCTCTTATATTGAAATTCCCAGAAAGGAGTGGGACAAGTACCATGCACCTTATAAATATGTTGTTAATCATGTTCCTGTTAGAAGCACTGAAGTTTGTACTATTGATCCTATTTTTCCTGAACCTTATATTGTGAAAATCCCTTTTCCTGCTAAGGTAAAGGAACATTATATCATAGCTAATGTGGTTAGCAAAAGTACAAAGAAAACTGTGGAACCTGGTGAGCAAATAAACATTGAACCTGTAGTAGCCATTGTGAAAGATCTTGTCACTAAAAATATAGAGGATGAGCACATTGTCTTCTGTGAAGACGCTTCTAATATTGTCTCTCATCCTAGTAAAGCTAGGAAAACTAGTGTCCATGTGCTTTCTATGAGAATTGGTGATCATTGCTATTATGGTTTATGTGATATTGGTGCTAGTTCTAGTGCTATTCCTTATGAGCTTTACAGGGAAATTATGCATAAAATTGGTCCTTCTAAAGTTAAGGACATTGATGTGGTTATTCACCTTGCTAATAGAGAGACAGTCTGTCCAATTGGCATTGTAAGAGATGTCGAGGTTCTTTGTGGTAAGATTAAATATCCTGCTGATTTTCTAGTGCTTGGTTCTAAAGCTAGTAAAACTTGTCCTATCATTTTTGGTAGACCTTGCTTGAATACTTGTGGAGCTATTATAGATTGTAAGAAGGAGAAAGTTTTAACCAAGTTTGATGGAAAATCTTATCAGTTTAATTTTTCCAAATTTTCTAAACTCCTTATGAAATGAATTGCCTAATGAGGATTGCAGGGTTGAACAACTTGCTTCTATTGATCCAGTTTATGACCTTAGACCTCTTTTTGATGATTGTAAGTATGCTCATTCTAATAAAGTCGTTTCTTGTGATAGTTATATTGTCAACTTTATTCAAAGTTCTACTAAAAGTTATTATGAGAGAGGGAAACATGGTTTTATGCATCTCAATAATATTAAGTTTCCCTGTTTTATGTTGAAAGCTTTGAACATGCACTTGTTTTGTCTTCCTATGCTAGTTGCCTTTTGTTTCAATAATTTGTTTTCTCATGAGACTCCCTTGCATAAGAAGTGGGTTAGACTTAAATGTGTTGGATATTTGCTTCTTGATGCTCTCTTTCACTTCAAATCCATATCTCCTATGTGAGCATCTTTGAAATTGTTAAGCCTAAATTAAAGGCATTAAAGAAACGTACTTCTTGGGAGATAACCCAATAGTTTTATTGAGTCTTGGAAGTTATTACTTGTAATAACCTCTCCTTATCCTTTTTGTTTGGTTTTTGTGTCAAGATCAACCACTTTTGAGAAGTAAAGGAGTTGTGAAAAGTTGCTGTCCTAAGACAGGTTTTTGCGTTGTATTGTAAAAATTCTTGAAGGAGCTCAGGATTTCTGATGGAGCTGTAATTTTCTGTGCTTGTGCCCCAATTTGTTATCCAACTTTCATTAGTTTTTCACTTTTTTATTTGAGCAACAGAAGATTTTCGAAAAAATCAATCTTTACCTGCTGGTCTATTTTGACAGATTTTTGCCATCATTTGCATTTGCCTCTTAAATCGATTTCCTTTCAGATTCTTTTGGGCCTTTGAAAGGATTTGATTCAGTAGCTTTTGTCCTGTTGGATTTCAGTTGAAGTTTGAACCCAAAGATTTATGGTTTTTGCATACACAAATGTTGCTAATGAAGTTTGTGTGAGGCCTTGTATGTTAGGAACTTTCAAGTGTTGGAGAGAAGGAATCTGCATAGTCCATTACCAAATAGGTAAAAGTGGTGAAAACAGAAGGTTCGCAAAAAACCTCTTTCTTTATTTTTTTGATGTTTTTATTCCATATGGAAAGTTAAGAGACGAAAAAGAGGAGGAAACGGAGCCCGGGTGGGCCACACCCACCAGTGGCACGGGCCCTAGCTGGCTGCGCCACTAGGGGTGAGACCACCCCGGTGTCCGTCTCCACCCCGTTTTGCACAGTACCTTCCTTATGCAGTAAAACTTTGTAATACATAACCCCCTGACCCCCCGAGGTTCGTATATCGTGTTCTCGTCATGTTTTCGTTTCGATCTATTTATGTCAGGAAATATTCTCAAGTTTAGAGGCACCATGGTATCCACCAACGACAAGGGCAAGGGGGCCGTGGAAGAAGAAAGGATCGCTGCTAGGCGCGAAGACATGGATTGGAGCGTCGAGGAGGAAGTAAAGAACATGTTAGCAGGCATTAAGGAACAAACCGCCGCAGGGTCAAGGGCAAGGAAACCTACTTTTGTAGGAGCAATTAACACTAGACGTGATTTTTCTCGTAATATGCAGGGTATGATGACCTCCGTTTCAAAATTCAGTTCCTTCCCTGAGGCAGTAGAAGCCCTTCGAACCACTGATGAGTTTTGTGATAAGTACGGAGGTCTAAGGAGGAAGGTGGATATACTTCAAGAGGAGAATAGCAGGCTTCATAAGACACTGGAGGGTTTTCTGACCCTGAATAAGGGAACACCACCACCACAAAAGGAGTAATTCATCATCAGGTTTTGGCATCCCCTTGGCTTGTTCCAAGCTTGGGGGAGTGCCGCGGTATCACATCATTATCTTTTATCTTTTTACCTTTTTAGTAGATTCATATCTCGAATAGAGAAGATATCATATAGGATGGTATGCATTGTGGAAGTATCTCTCCTTTAGTTGGTTATCTATGTATCCCTTGGTGTGAGTCCCTTTATGGAATATTAATGAGAAGTTTCATCTTTTAATTTTTGCACTTCTTATTTTAGTTTGCAATCTCTATTATATGATTGATCTTGTTGATTAGTATTGGTATCACTTTGGGAGAATCAAGTAGATCTAAATTGGTTTTGGCAAACCGAGCTCTAGTCAGTAGCAACAATGTTTGAGGTTTGAAAGGAAAAGAGAAAAGCGCTTACAGGTATTTTGTATCATTTATTTTCTTTCTTGATTGGCTCATAAGCTTAGTATTCTTTATTTAAGATCTTTTGTGTCTTCAAGGAAGATTGCATGTTTGACTTTATCACTTCTATGTTTGCTTGTTTCCTTCAACTCTTTTGCTTGCTATCCAGCCTTGATAGCCAAAAACCTGTGCTGAGAGGGAACACTTCTCATGCATCCAATCCTTTAAACCAAAACCTATGCCATCTGTGTCCACCATATATACCTATTAGCATTATTGCTATTCCAAGCAAATTCTCAAGCTTCATCTATCTTTCAAATTAAAAATTCTTTTGTTATGTGAAAACTAGTTAGTAAAGCTCTCACGAACTTGATGGCACACCTTATTTTCTTGCCCCTAATAAACTTGAACCATTGTGTCATCGAAGTTGTATACGCTTGCACATATACGTTGGGATTAGTAGAACCATGTTGTCATGGGGAACGCTTTCAACACTTGTAAATATCTACCCAGTTGATATCATGCTCTTTTGTTTGTGGATGTCGTCGGTGTGAAATAAAAGGGGAGCTTATAAGTCCATGAAGTTATGTATGTGTTTTAGAGAAACGCCTGGGCCGCTAGCCTAAGCCATGCCTAATCATGGTGGAAACTTGTAGCATCACCATAGTGAGCAATCTATGAAGCTTTCTTGTTATAAAAAAGAGAGACTTTGAAAAGAGGAAAGATAGAAAAAATCACCATTTTCCCATGGTAAATAAGAGATTGCTGAGATGCTCCTTGTCTACTTGCCTTGTCATTTTGATGTGGGATAGCTCATGCATCATGTGCAAGGGGTACCTGTTGGCGGTTCTCTATGATACACATGTACTTACTATGAAAAGAACTTACCGACAACTAAAGTTGAGTAGCATGGGGAGCGGACCTCGTACTCAAGGGACATGAGATTGCCAACTTATATTTCGTCAAGCATATACTCCATCTTTGTTCACTTTAACCTTAATCACTTTAAGATGCTTATCATAGGGGCAATGAGAGCTCAAAGCTAGTAAGTACCATAATCTTTTGAAAGCTCTTTATGAACTTGAAATCCCTGCTTCCCTCTATAAAGGGCCATTCTTCTACTTCTAAGTTGAGTCAGTAAACCTATTCCTCTATATCTCCAGCAAGCATTTGAGTTGTTGTGTTTCAAGCATTCATATGATGATTTATTCAATCATGTTCCTTATATTCCTTGTTTGCACAAAACTCTTATCTGATTGAGTATTACTTTGAAAGCCATCATTGTGAAAAGCATTTTGTGTTTGAGCAAAAGGACTCCTGTTATAAACTCCTTTACAAAAGCTTTGCTTGAAAACTGTTTGCCAACTGTTCTCTGACCAAGAACAAAGTTTGCCAATCCCAATTATGATTTATCTTTATGCATCTTTATTGTCACTCCCATACTTGTTGCAAGATAAGTTATATAATGGTGAGTTGCTTTTTACTATGAGTTGTGTATTGGTAAGTGTGATGCTTCTTGTCCGTATTCTTTTTATCGACACTTCACTCCATAAACCTGTGGACATGTTTACTGAGCTCAGTTTTCGCTTGGGGACAAGAGAGGTCTAAGCTTGGGGGAGTTAATACGTCCAATTTGCATCACCATTCTATATCATAATTTGCCTCTATTCATTGATATATTCCTTATTAAGAGGTGATACTTATGTTATTTCATCTGTTTTTCCATGTTGGATGATTCTTGGAGGATGAACTGCCGGAGTCAGGATTCTGATGGAAAAAGCGGTGTCTAGATGCAATTTTCGCAAAGATCAGAAAAATACGAGAAAAACTTCAGAAAATTATATTTTTCTAGAAGACGAAGGAAGCCAGAAGGGGAGGCTGAGTTGAGCCATAGGGGGGCCACACCATCCCAGGCGCAGGCCACCCTGGGCCGCGCCTACAGGGGTGTTGCCACCTTGTCCCACCTCTGGCTCCACCCCTTCGCCTAGCGACCACAGAAAGATTCCGTTGCCTCTGCGGGGCGGAAACTACAGAGAGAGAAAGAGCTCTCCGGTAGACAGATTTCTGCCGGGGAAACTCCTTCTCGGAGAGGGGAGATCATCGCCATCAACACCATCATCAAGCTAGACTTCATCGGGATCATCATCATCATCCACACCCTCATCTCCACCAGCACCATCATCACCACTCCATCCTGTTGTAACAATTGTGTTGAATCTTGCATAGTTCTTAGGGGAAGCTTTCCTGGTGTTGATTACTATTGTAGTTGATGCTTGTGAGTGGAACCATTGAATTGTTGTTTATGTTCAGATTGTTATCCATCATTATATCATCTCTGATCTTGATCCATATGATGTCTCATGAGTAGTTCGTTTAGTTCTTGAGGACATGGGAGAAGTCATGTTGTTAGTAGTGGAATTGTGTTGAGGTATTATTCAATGGTTTAATAATTAAGTTGTGGTGCTATTATTCTAGTGGTGTCATGTGAACGTTGACTACATGACACTTCACCATTTATGGGCATAGGGTAATGCATTGTGTATTTGGCTACTAATTGTGGAGTTGCCGGAGTGACAGAAACTTGAACCCCCGTTAGGAAACCTTTGCACAAGGGAGTGTAGGATCTCAGAGTTTAAGGTTGTGGTTAGGTTTTTATCTTAATTACTTTCTTGTAGTTGCGGATGCTTGCAAGGGATTTAATCACAAGTATGTATTAGTCCAAGTAAGGTCGGTACATTAGCACAGGTTCACCCACACAACACTTATCAACCAAAGAAGATTAATCAACTATATGAAACGAAAGCACTTGACAGTATTACCTTGTGTCCTCGAGAACGTTTGGTCCTCATAAGTATTCCTACGGGCTTGTCCTTTGCTAAGAAAGGATTGGGCCACTTGCTGCAATTATTTGCTGTCTTTATTTACTTGCACTTTATTTCCCTGCTTTATCAAAAAACCCTGAAAATCTGTTTGCTAAGTATTTACATAGATTTCCTGCTCCATACCACTAGTCAAAACCTTTTGCTCCTCGTTGGGATCGACACTCCTATTTATTGAAAGTACTATGATACACCCCTATACTTGTGGGTCATCAGGCGGCTCGCGACCTCTTCACCACGAACAAGGCAAACAAAGCCATCTACCTCGACAATAACTTTCGCTAGATTGTGCAGGTGGTAGTTGTGAGATTCGACACATTTTTTATGGTTTCTATTGTTTGTTTTTGTTTGGACTTGATGGTTTTCTAGCTTTACTAACGCTAATACTTTGGTAGCAAAGAAAACTTGGTCTTTAATGTGTGTTTTAGGTTTTGAATATCAATAGAGGGTTTTAACAGCAAAAACACAATATTCAGAAGAAAACAAGCAAGTCTCTTTTTGGAAGCAATCAAGGGGGCATACAGTAGCTTTAACGAGCAACTATACGGCGCGAATATTTTCTCCGGACGTATAGTTCCCACCGTATAGTTGCCACCGCCTTCGTCTTGTTAAAAGGGACAACTTTCATGAAGAGGCCGGGGTCAAGAACAGAACACAGCAGCCGCCATCCCAATCAGAAGGGAGAAAGAAGAGATCTGGAAAAGAAGGGGAAGACGTTCTTCATCTTGCTCCACGATCTTCGACCTCCTAGCCACACCACCACCACAGCCATTACTTGAACTTAAGAGAGAGATCTTCACCTTGCAATATTAGGGTTTGAGATTGTTCTTCCCATCTTGAATTGTGTTGGATTTATTTCTATTCTTATTGTGTATCTCCATGGTAATATCAAGAAGAACTCCCTTTATTTAATTATATCGATGATGCTTTCTTCTCTCGTGTGTGAGTAAGTTCCCTTGGGCGTGGGAGATGTAAGGGATTAGTGATGTGCCTATATAATTTCCATTAAGTTTATGGTTGATTCTAATTACTATATTATGTGTGCTTGACTATCTGTGGGATGCTTAATGCTTTTTATCTAATTAAGGGCCCAGATAACATGATGCTTTATTCTACATAGATAGGATATTGTTAGCTAGAAGATCGGTGACCCCCGAGTGACACGGAGATATCAATGGGGAACTAGTTTGACTCGAGGATCACGAGGAACCACTATGCCTATTGCATTAGTCCGATCCAAGGAGCTTAATTGCTAAGCAACCTGAAGGAACTTAATCGTCTAGTGACTGGCCATGGTTTTGGTAACAGGCTAGTAGGATTATTTAAGTTGGGATGAAATCTACCAAGAGGAGTTCCGGATAATTATGGGTTACTCGCCTACACATATACTTATAAGATTATAATTGTTACACTTATCACTCATCCACCTGGCACATTCACTATCACCATGAATTAAATATTCCGCGCCTATTTTGACATCTCTAGAAAACAACAAACAAATCGTTCTTTACTTTTATGCTTTTTATTTCTGAAGTTTACATTTTATTTTTATTCAAAAACATTCCTTTAATCCACATTCTATTCTTATTTGAACACTTGCAGTCAATTCACTCACCCGTGGCAACTTTGAGTGTGACAGACACCCATAAACACTTACCTTTGGGCTCCCTGTGGAATCGATATCTTAACTTCAAAACTAGCTACAAACGTTCTGTGCACTTGCAGCCATCAGTAGGGGGGCCTCTCCATCTCTAACATCCCAAAATCCATGAATTGTAAAAGCATGCCTTGCATTCATATCATCATAGCATCTAGAGCTTGCACAAAAAATTTCAAAGTTTGAAATCAAATAAAACCATATTTATGCCCATTTTATTATATTCATATGAGGCATGGTTTTATTTTATTTTCAAAGGACCAAAGTGTTTTTGAGTGGACAGATGTGTTTGACACACTTTTAAATGCTAGGATCATAGTACAAAAATGTGGAGAAGGTTTGAATTCAACCAAGTTTTAATTAGGGTTTCAAATTCATTCCTCAAAATCAAAACAGAAAAGAAAAAGGGCAAAGAAAAAAATAAGAACATACGCTACCCTTTCAGCCCAGCATCCCTTCTAGCCCAATAAGCCCACCCGGGGTTATCTCCCTGCGCCCCCTCTCTCACCCGCGCGAACCTTACCCCGCAGCCACTGACTACTAGGCCCTGCGCCATGTTGTCGCCACGCCAGCTCATCATCCTCATTCACGCGCCGCTGACAATGCCGTCGCCGCCACTTCCTTCCCCAAATCAATCTGAATCAATTCCATTGATTCTAGCAGTAATTCCCCCGCCCCTCACTTGCTATGTAACCACCACCTCGCCGCGGCCATTTCCCCGAAAACTCCAACGCCCAAGCGCCCCCAGGCTGCCTGTATTCAAGCTTGAACAACCGCTGCCCGACGAACTCCGGCGAAGCATTACGGTGAGCCTCGAGTGCCCCTGTTCCTCGTTCATACAAAGTTGTTTCTCTGATCCTTGCGCTCCTTCTGACATCACTGGTTTGCCCTATATCCCCCAGGTCATCGGCCCCGTCAACCCCTGCAAGCACCCGACGTCGTCCACGACTCCGGCGAGTAATTCCGTTCAGGTCTACACGCCCTTGCCCTCTGTTTCAAACTAACATGTGCGTCGTGACCGTGCGCAACTCCTAATGCCGTTCGTTTGTCCTATGGTGACCTAGGTCGTCACCGCTGTCTCCGCCAGCAACCACCCGATGCCAGGAAGGATTCCGACGAGCTCCCACGGCCGCAACAGCTCGCCCCTGTCCAAACCAAGACTACCTTGAGCATCCTCGTGTTCACGCGAGTCAGGTAAACCTTGCCACCATCCCCATCCCCCTCTAGGTTTGCCAGAACATCGTCGCAGTGCCGTCGCCGCCGCAGTAGCCACCAGCGCCGCCTGCGTTTGGTCATTTGATCTAGAGTCGTTAGATCTAGATCGTGCGCTGTGGAATAGATCACTTACCGAACCGTTTTGATTAGATCTAGCGCATTGGATCTGAATTGATCCAACGGCGCGAAAACGTGATCCGCGCGAAGCGGTACGGGCCAATCAGGCGCTGCCACGCGTCCGTAGTTTAGATTTAAAATCTGTTTTTGAATCTATTAATTGTTTAAACTTGTAAAATTCATAACTTTAGTTCTGTTTGGCCAAATTTTGCAAATAATATATCAATAGATTCATAAAATTAAGCCCTACACATCTATGGCCTTGATTTAGTATTTTGCTTCTGGAAAATAGGATTATTTGCAGAACCAATTATATGCTTATTTTGGCTATATAAAAATTTTAAAAAAATGTTTTGAAGCAAAATTTAGCTTGTTTAGACTTTAGAAAGATTACTTTGTGTTCAGTACTGTTTTGTTTGACTTGTTTAGTATAGAAAAATCATTTCATTGCACTTGCATGCATTCATATATATTTTTGTTTGAATATTTGAATGTGATTTTGGTGTTATGAATTTATGTGTAGATTTTGGTTATTATGGTGATTATGATTGTGATTGTGATTGTGAGGACTGTTGCTACTCTCCCAACTACCAAGGCAAGTGGTGATTCATATATTTTGTCCTATTATTTTGACTATGCATTAGTGATATTTTGAGTAAGACTTGCATGGATATTTTTGCTAAGTTTATACTCTGCTATGCGTTGGGAAATCCTAGTAGTTGTAGCCTTAGTAGATTTTCCCTAAGTTAAGAAAACTTGCTATGTTATCATGCTTAGTCTAGCTAGTAGAAAACAAGGATGGAATAATCATGCTATGAAATTTTGATAAGTCTATGACTTATGTTTTTGATTAATAAAACAACTATGTGAATGAATCACCTGGGTGGAATGGTATGGTTGTTTTATGTTGAGTGGTTACACAAGGCCCATGTCTATGGTTTACCATGTGAATCACATTTGTGGATTTCCACCCAGGAACAAAGGGATTTGAGATATTTAGTGTTGAGAATCTTCTAGTGCAACCACATGGCATATGGGCTCTGGCTTGACCAAATAGGTTGCAAGAACTTAGCCAGATGGACAGTTGGTGGTAGGGTGATAGGATGGAACGCGTCCATGGTGGTCTAAGGGAATGCTTCTGAAAAGTCTCGTCTCGATGCATGTCGAGTCTTGTGGGGAAAGTGCACCACCTCTCGAGAGGGTAAAACCTAAGTACTTAGCTGTGTCCCTGACATTAGAAAATTTGAGCATCAAAGACATTGAAACAATCAATGCTCTCCTCATCCCAATTTTTCTAAGTTAAAAATTATGGTTGAACAAGGGTGAAGGTTCACCAATGTCTATTGGTGGTTCCTTGGGTGATTTTATCAAACAAAAACTTAGTGTTTTCAACTAATAAGAAAAACCTTATTTTGAGCAAAGAAAGCCTAAGATACACTTAGCCAAATTCATATAGTTATTAGATACTACTATTCTACCATGTCATCACTTGTCAATACAATTCCAAATGTATTGACCCACTGTGGTTGTAACTTATGATGTTGGAGGTTACTCTGATGGAGACTTGGGTTGTGAGTCTACACTCAACGTGTTTGCCT
The DNA here is from genome assembly GCA_916181665.1 of Avena sativa. Lineage (NCBI taxonomy): Eukaryota > Viridiplantae > Streptophyta > Magnoliopsida > Poales > Poaceae > Avena > Avena sativa. Next base: position 362,959,849 of record OV702297.1, on the reverse strand, counting down.
ATGGCACATGAAGATGAAGACTTATAGTTATTTAGATTATGTTGAACTCTATGTATAGCCTTGGGCTATTGAATTGTAAAGACTATGTTATCTCTGAAATGACGATGTAATAATGACCTTTGTATTTGTGTACTTCTTCTTAAATTGTGGACGCTAGCATGTTGATCCAGGGACTAGCATTGCAATCACAGGGGCCTTTACCTTTATTGGTGGGGTCTTAAAGATGGTATCAGAGCACTGTGTTGCCTGTAGGATTATGACACTAAGATGGATTAGACTAAGGAAACCACTAAAAAATACAAACTCCTTCACAAATTCCACACTTGTCTTTTTCTTCTCGTAAACCTTTTCTAATCTTCTTTCTCATCTGTATTTGTAGATGAACTCCATCAATGAAGCCGTCAAGAAGGGACCACTCATGACCATGACTTTGGAGTGTGAGACGGAGTTTCCCAAAGCACTCAAGAACCTTATGGTTACCATGGGGATACATGGTGCAGCAGTGTACAAGGGATTCCCCGTGATGGATGAAGGAGAAGAATATTTGTGGGTACAACTCCACTTGTACAAAAACAAGGAGGACAACCACAAAGAGTCAGGATTCTGCATGGTCACCAACTCTAAAATGCACATGTCATTATTTGACTCTGCAAGGAATGCGGCTTGGAATGCAATCAAGGAGCTTGGTGATAGAGTCAAGTGTAGAATGCTCAACACTCAAAATGGCCTTAGAGCGGAAAAGAAGCATACCCAGAACTTAGAGGCTGCCAACCAATGACTAAGGGAAGACATCATAGATTTAGCATTGGAGTCTTGTGACCAAGACCGACAGATTGCCTCCAAGGATGCCCTGATAGCTATTTTGACAAGTGAGTGAGAGTTGTGACGTACTCCAATAGATGGACCACCACATTTATCGTTTTCTCGCGTTAATAATTTTGATCACACCAACCTGTGTGGTATGGCAAAAATTTGTCTAAGTCTTTTGAACCTTGGTGTTTGTGATTGAATATTGTATGCCATGACTTGTGTGTTTTATTTTTGAATGCGTACTTTTGGCTTTTGATTCACTACCTTAAGTTTTTCTCTTTACTTGTGTTGTTCCTAATTTTTCTCTATCTTGTACAATAGATGCCTAGCTTTGTTATCAGCACCGCCGAGGAGTTCAAGGGAACTCGTTTTGGCTCTCTTATCGTGGAGCTCACTAGTGTGCTCAATCTCCCCCTCCCTAGCATTAAGGGACTTCAGCTTACGAAGTTCGAGAGGAAGGATCTTTGGGGCTTTAGAGTCTCACAACCTGGACGCCAGTCAGAGCCACCCACCGAGGAGATTGCCTTCAAGTTGATGCATGATGACAAGGAGAAGGGACTCGACGTCGTCATGCAGGAGCTACTTGGACGCCTTGTTGTACGTCACTCCACCGAGCTCAGGGGCCTCTACTTCCACCCATTTGGGAGACGTGAAGAGCAGGGAGAGGCAGTAGTGTATGCTGACGCTACTAGAGAGACTATCGAGCCGGTGCGTGTGTATCTCTAGGACCTAGAGATCCTCGTTAGACACCTCGACACTTATAGTACCAACGTCATGCTTAGCAATGATGAGATTCAGGTTCAGTTGAGGGAGAAGGACAAGCTCTTCGCGGAGCAGGACGAGATCATCAAGGAGATGGAAGCTATATTTGAGAGCCAAGACAAGAGATTCAAGAATGAAGAGAAGAGAGTGCAGGATAGGAACAAGAAGATCAAGGACATGAGAGCCGAGTTAGAGCTCAAGGACCTTGAGCTAGAGACTCAGTAGGGAGTGATAGAGAGGTTGCGCTCGCAGAAGAGAGTCCTTCGTGCGAAGATCGATGCCTTGACCACCAATGTGGAAGAATACAAGATAGCCATGGAGACAACCGGACTTACTCTAGTGGACGAGAAGGTCGACATGGAGGAGTAGTGTTGATTACTTGGCTATCCATTTATCTATCATACTTTATTTATCGAGTCACAATGACCATCCAACATGTGGATGGCTTGCTAGTGTGTTTACTTTTCCAAAACTTGTTGTTTACGTTGTTCAAACTCTAAGTTTATCTTGTGCTTTATTATTTTGTGATTGTTGCTATGTGATGTATTGTGCATGTTAGCATCTATGGGTTATATCTCATTATGTATCCTTATTGAAACCACAGATTCCTCCCCGCCATGCCAATCCCAACCAAAACAACAATAACAACAATGGAAATGAGATGCAGCAACTGATGACAACCCAAACTCAGTTGATGCAGATGATGACCCAGTTCATGGCAAATCAGAATCAAAACAATAACAACAACAATCAGAACAACCCACCTGCATTTGACATGCTCACCAGGTTTCTAAGATTGAGGCCTGCCAAGTTCTCGGGAACCACCGATCCCATGGTAGCCAATGACTGGCTACGTTCTATTAATAAGGACTTGGTCACTGTGGGCTGCACTGATGAAGAAAAGGTCATATTTGCAGCACATCTGCTTGAAGGTCCAGCAGCCACATGGTGGGATAACTTCCAGATCACCACTCCTATTGAGGATGTGACTTGGGCAATATTTGAGGATGGTTTCTGCACTGCCCATATCTCATCAGGAGTGATGAATTTGAAGAAGAAAGAGTTCCACAATCTTAAGCAACGTCACCATAATGTCGTGGAATATATTGAGGAGTTCAACAATCTGGCACGATATGCGCCGGATGAAGTTGACACTGATGCTAAGAGAAAGGAAAAATTCCTGGAAGGGCTGAATGATGAGATGAACCTGTAACTATCTGTTACATATGTCCCAACTTATCAATCACTATGTGCGGTGACCCAGCATACCACTGCATGATGTAGTACACTATAGTCATTGACATAACACCAACGAAACACCGTTCACTAGTATTACATCCCTCAGAGTGGTACAACAGAAACACAACAGGACCAAGACATGACTATAGGTTATAACTCAACTCTTTACACAAGATCCAGAGAACACTGTAGGCTAAAGAGACAGAAAGAAACTTCTTACAAAGAAGAATCAGGAATAAATAACTCAAAAACTATCATACTAATAGGACTACTATTTTAACTAATGGTCTAGCATTGATGCTATGGCAATACACTATAGAAATAGGTTCTATGGTTAGAGATTATATTCTTATCTAATCAGTAACTTCGTCTTCACTTGAGTTGATGTATATGTTGACTCTCTTGACTTCATTGAAAAGCTTTAGCTTCTGATGATGATTCTGGAGCATAACTTGATGTAGACATCGTCTGTATTGACTTTTAGAACCTAGCAAGGGTTAAGAAGATACTTTGAGTACGAGCGTACTCAGCAAGTTCACTAGAAAAGGAGTGTTTGATGCACTATATCTACAGCCACATACTGTAGGTCATAGGCAATGCAGGTTTTCGTAAACATTTCTTCAAAGGTTGCTTTTATTCTGAAAAGCTATGTTCGTCAGCCTTCACGGGTTTACCAGAACTTTCATGGATTTCCTTTCCCGCCGCGTTCGCAACTCCTTCCCGGAACAGGGAGTAACAAGTTACAGTTCTTACACTCTACAGAGGTGCGTCACTTTACCCATGAGAGACCTTAGGCTTTGTTGCACGGCCGAGATTATGTTCCCGTTCAAACTTCCTTGGTTTGATGCCCAACCTAAGATCCAAGCCAATCACTGCCTTCTCCGTGACCCCGCATGTCTCCTTGGTGTATGCCATGCCCACCTATTGAATTACGATAATACGCAATACAAACCGTTCAAATGCCGGAACTATCGTGGGATGTTGAGGGCTCCCACCCATATCCTGCATATCCTCTACGAATTACCAATTAATATGCATGCTACGAGTGATAACAGCCACGACCCGCACATCTGGCTCCATGCGAGAGGGAAAAGATACAGCTGACTTCTCCATCCCATTCCAAATCTCATGGTTAACGCGAATATATGGTGCAAGAATCACTGGCGACATTGGTTATTAAATCCTAGGTGATATAGTCCTGAATAGTGATATTCCAACTGCCAGATTTAATAGATTAGCTGATCACCCTGGATCAGTAACCAATAGTTCACATTATTATCAAAAATAGTGTTTTCTGACCTTTTTCAAATGCAGGTGATGAGAACACTGGATTTGCAAAATACTTTACAGAAAATAAACAAAGGACATGAGCAAGTGTGAACTTGCCTTTTGTGATTGCAAGATTATGCACTCACGGTCTTCAAGACAATATAAGATCCAATATCTGAAATTAGCATCATTGGTCCGATAAGGACTAATGTTTAAAGAAGCAAGATGCTATTATGCATAAGTAATGTAATGCAATTTCGTAAACTCGAATCCCGGGGTTAACGTTGTTCTAGGGTCTGGATACTGGAAATGGTTACTTTAGAATGTGTTGTCCTTTTTAGATAAGTTTCATACTTGTGCTTCTTATTAAGGCTTTGAGAGTGTGTGTGAAATAACATGTAATTACAATATCATAAAACAATGAGACACACACAAATGTGTAATGCTACTCAAGATTGCTTATATAAGAGTTGTTGTTTGAAGTGGCAAAAATAATAACATTTGAAGAAAAGATTTCTTTTCTAAGGTTTAAACAATCTTTATAGTTAATAGGATGTGTTCAATGTCTTTTGGTGTGTGATTGATTAGTTTGGACTTGAGATGCTTTATGTCTTGATTGGAATCGACCAAAGTTAACTATAAAAACATAAGTGGTTTATTAGACATAATGTTTATAAGCCTTGAGACTAAAGTTAACTTTAAAAGGGTAAAGAAACTTAAGGTGTAATTTGTTTTAATCATTCTCAAGTTTTGGATTTATGATAAGTATGATTAAAGTGTCGGATTATTCACTTTACATTCAAGTGAATGATTAGATTAAATTTGTTTTGTTATTATGAAAATAACCTGCAACTATCAAAGAAAGTATAATTTGGATGGTGTTAGTTTTAAAGTCATGTTACTTATGATTTAGATGTTAAGATCATTCCCTCTTCATATAAGTGAATGATATATAAAATTATCTTAAAGATTGTGGTTTTGAATTTTTTGTTTAGGGTTTAAAAGAGTATTATAAAGTTAATGATTTATGCTTAAGTTTTATTATAAATCTTAGTTATGGTTTAGAACTTTAGTAATTAGATTTTAAGGTTTTGATATTTCTAAAGAAATATAATTATTTCTTATTTAAGAAATGTTTTTAAAGAATTTTCAAAATAGATAATAGACAAGGATTTATTACTTAAAAATATTAAAACCTTTCTAATATTATATTTAATAATTTTCTAGTGTAATATTTTTTTAAGTCTTTAAAAATGATTTTTATTTATTTTTAAGTATTATTGTTATGTTTATAAAACTCCATCAAGGATTAAATGTCTTTGAATATTTACTTCATATTTTATTTACAAAGAATTAGGCTAGTATTTTTCTAAAATAGTATATTTACTTTTATACACAAAAATAATTTTTATTTATTTTTAGGATTTTCCCTTATTTTATGAAATTTCACTTAGGCTTTAGTGATGCTAATATTTATTTGCATTTTATTTAACTTGAATAAGTAAGATTATATTGTTCTTAGGTGGATATTATTTTTGTGATGATTTTTATCTATCATATGTATTTTTAGGATTTGATATAACTTCATATGTATTGGAATTATTTTATAGAGTTTATTTAATGGGAAAATAATTTAATAGTGGCAAGTAGTTGGGTTGTGGCCCAATTGGGTGTAAATAGATCTGGTCCAACGGACTGAGTTAGGCTTGGCACAACAGGACGACCCAGTTCGACTCGGGGTTAACACATCCCACCCCAGGGCCCTCTCTTCCTCCTCGCACCCGAGTACACCCCGCACGCCCATGACCTCCTGGGCGCCGTCGTGCCGTCGTTTGGCTCCGGCTACTCCTGCCCTCTCCGGTGCCGGTAAGATGGGGCTTTGGTCCACCGTGCCATGATCTACAACCTCCCCTTGTTCGATTTGGTCCTCCCTACTTCTTGTGCACACTCGGTTGAAAACCCTAGCTCTTCCCTGGCACTGCGACGGTCGATTCTGGCGTTGTTGTTGCTTGGCCATGATTTTCTTCGCGTGCCACTACCGCTGGTGAGACAGCTCGGCGCGGTGCATGTGCTTCAGTGCCCACCGTGCCGCCGTGCCACTACCCTCGCCGCGGACCTCTCTGCTTCCTTGTCGGCGAGCTTAGACTCGTCCCAGGTAGGTACCCCTCAACCTTTCAAACTCCTCTCTCTTTCTCTTGCTGTTCTACACAAGTTAAGTTCCCCTTCTTATTTTTGGTGATCAAGGATGCTTAGTGATTTTCTCATGGATCTGTTTTGAGCATGTGAACTTTAGCGAAGTATAATGGTGGTGATGTCAGTGGTATATGTGCCTTAATCTTGTTCATTTCAATGAGCCCTTACTATGTTTTGATAAATTGATGCTTGTATAATGAAGTACTGAATTTTTATAACTGTCAAACATGGCAGTATTTGCTTTTATTCTTGTGTGATGTTGGTACTGTGAAATTTTTTGCAGGTGTTTCCTAAATATGTAATGTGTAGGAGTGTGTACGTGGTTGGAATATATGATTATTGTTTAATCAAAAAGTTAGTGATATAGTCCAGAAATTGTTGGAAGACAAATAAGAACATATGGCCTTAATATTATGAGCTTATTTAAACAGCATGTAATTGAACTTGGTTCTAGTTCATCTAGAGCAAGTATTTGTTATATGGTATCACTTGCATTCTTATGTTTACTGAACCTTGTGGTTCAGTGATGTATTAAATTGAACCTTTCTGTCTATGTAGAGTATCAAAAAAATGATTCCTAGTTGAAGTTATCTAGGAAGTTTTGATTTAATTCAATTTCCTGATGGTTGCAGATGATAGATGATGTGTTTGGCTTATGTGGGAGATATACATGATGAAATGGACCTATGGTTCAGTAATGATCTTAGTATTAAAAACTCAACCAAAAAACCATGTTGATAGTGGACAACTTACTAAGAATGATTCCTAGCAAATGGTAGCTAGGAAAATGATTTAAATTATATTTGTATGGCTTTAGAAAGTGGCTATCTACTTCTTGTTCAAATGTTGTGTACTGTCAGCGGGGACGGTGAGTTTGGATTTCAAACCATGATTGCTTTACCTGGGATTATGATTCCTTTACCAATATGCTTTGCAATGATTTGTCTCTATGCAGAGAGCTTGTACTCAATAAATACTGAATCTGCTAGGTACAGAGGTGCTACCCCCAGGGGATGTGCCCTGTAACCTAGAATATGTGGTTTATGTTTGGCTAATAAAAGCTAGTCACTAGGCTAATGATGCCGGTCTGAAACTAAACAACTCAGGGTTGATTTTTGTGGAGGAAATTCTTGACCCAACCAATGATGCAAAGGCTAAGGCACAAGATTTACATAAGAACAAATTTGGTACTTGATGTTTAGTGTTAAATAGCTTAGTGGCTTTTATTCTCTATGACGAGCCTTGCATAGCAACTCTATGCAAGACTGAGAGTAACTTTTATTTCAATTCCTACTTGGGATTTTTGAGTATGTAAGCTTAAGTTAAAACTGATAAGAACATAAATTGTGCTCTTGGTATATTCACCTATTGTTTGTAAAGTAGATGCTTCTCTAGTACTTGTGTTCTTGTGGCTGTTCTTGATCAGCTATGGTGATATCCTTTGATCTGATAACTTTTCCTTGACGAGCTTGATCTTGATCATCTGGGCTGCTATTCCACCTCCTTACTTGGCTTAATCTGCTCTTGGATGGCTTTACTAAGCAACCAGGGTTAGATATATGGTGCTGATCTAGTTGGGTGATCTTATGGTGATGAGCAAGAACAGGTGTTGTTACTGGTGATGAGAAATGTGCTCTAGAGTGTGGAAATGGAATGGTAACTTTGCTGCTACGGCTAGTTCACTCCCCTTATGTACAGAAATTGATTCCTTCTTGTCTACTTCCTGGGTTACTGCTGTGTTGACATCACAACATTTGCATGCTGATGTGTGAGCTGCTTACAACTGCCCCCCCCACTGGGTGGAAGTTTCCACCCCTAAATATTTTTCTATGGATGAGATCAAGGAATGATGGATATTATCTGGTTGTAACATTTTATTTTCTTCTTTACATGCCAGGTGTAAACGTTGATTTAGCTTTTATTGATGTGCATATTCCTGGTTGGCTCTCATTCTTCATATTTGCTAGACTTGTTACTGTAAGAATTAGCCAGTCTAGCTAATTATTGCTAAACTTGGCTAGCATGTATATTTGACTTCTTGTTTCTTTTAAGTTTAAACTTAGCTAGAGCTAGAGGGTATTATTGTAGGGCCACGCAGAGATAAAACAAAACTTTTTCCTCTAACGTGGTGATCCCAAGATCTAGCTGAGGTAGAAGGCCACGAGGTTTACCACTAGATGCGCAGTTGCAAATTACTGATGAAGCGCGTCAGTTGATGCAGTGCAGTCCTTCGTGATCCGATCGTCCTGGTGCTGATCGTATAACACCTCTGCTGGTATCCACACGTACAAGGAGGAGCACCGGCGGCGAACTGCTAGGTTCGTATCGACGGCAGGACTGCTGTGGAGCTAGGGTTTCCAACACATGGAATGACCTAACCGAACAAGGATTAACCTTTCTGGGTTACGGTGCTCCACTATATATAGGGAGTGAACGTGGGCTCTGCTCGCGCGGACCATTCACTAAATCCCATATAATATTAGTCCCTGTGAGTCCGACTCACTGACTCAGTTCAAATCAGGCTCGGGTCCAACCCAACCAGATTTCCAGTTCAGATCCAATCCGAACTTGCTCCCGCTCTTAAGTGTGTGACCCCGCAGGCTCATGGCTACTTGGACACGATTGGAGTCCGACTCTTAATCGATCAGTCGGTAGCGGCTCCTAGCAGAACGTGCCGACTCCCAAGTACCAAAGAGTCATGACGACTTGCCTTTCCAATGCAACTTACGTCCGAGTCCCTTTTTCCTCACGATATACTTTGTCAGACTATAGGCGAATAATTATCATCCCTTAAATAGTCCGACTCTCTTATCGATCCGAGATAAGTGATTCACCCGACTAACTCTTAGCCAATCCCCTCAGTTAACACTTAACCGAGTCGTGCATGGCCATGCTTTCCGGATCATATCATCCGAGAGGGCCCAGAGAATATCTCTCCAAGTGGAGGGGAAAAATTCCCATCTTGGTTATTCACATCACGCAGCTTGATTCTTAGTTGACCCGAACCCTGCCTTTATAACTGCCCAGTTACGGATCAACGTTTGACAGAACCTAAGTCGGTGATCCTCAATTTGGACTATGCAATAACCTCAGGTCTAAGGATTACATTGATTGAGATATACAAATGATAACTTGTTCGTTTTACCTCAATATGGGTCAATCCGACTCGCTAAACTCTTTAGACGAATCTGTGTAAGTTGGAATAGCATCTCCATGCCCATGACAAGTGAAACCGAGTCATCAAGCCAACTTTCACATTGGTCTAAGTTGTGTGTCCAGCACAACCTCAATGACCAAGGATATTTAGTACAAACAACATGAATGTATAGTTCCACAATCGAATCACATATTCAATGACACACATAAGATGTTTATACAAGGACAACTTTATATCTTTATGAATACAATGGGAAATCTCATCATACATGATTGCCTCTAGGGCATATTCCCAACAGTCTCCCACTTGCACTAGAGTCAATCTTCCGACATCACAAGTCTAGGCATCTAATGCCCATGGCTCTCAAGTGCGCCTCATGCTTCGGCTGGGGTAACGGCTTTGTCAACGGATCCGCAATATTTGCATCCATGTGTACCTTGCATAACTTGATATCACCCTGATCCACGAACTGGCGAATCAGGTGGTACTGCATGAGTATGTGCTTGTTCTTCTGGTGTTGTCTAGGTTCCTCGGCTTGTGCAATAGCACCATTGTTGTCACAATACACGTCTAACGGATTGGACGAGCCCTGAACCACACCAAGATCCATGAGGAAATTCCCCATCCAAACAGCTTCCTTTGCTGCCTCTGAGGCGACAATATACTCAGCCTCTGTTGTAGATGCAGACACAGTCTCTTGCTTGGAACTCTTCCAGCTCACAGCACCTCCGTTTATAATAAACACGTATCCGGATTGTGAACAAGAATCATCAGATTCGGTAAGATAACTCGCATCCGTGTAACCCTTTACACTGAGTTCATCTTCACCACCATAAACCAAGAACATATCCTTAGTCCTTCTCAAGTACTTTAGGATATTTTTAGCCGCTGTACAGTGGATTTCTCCAGGATCAGCCTGGTATCTGCTCACAACACTTAGAGCATAGGAAACATCCGACCTAGTACAAATCATGGCATACATGATGGATCCAACTGCGGAAGCATACGGAATCGCACTCATCCGACTTCGCTCATCAATTGTCAAAGGACACTGAGTCTTGCTAAGTTTTACACCATGGGACATCGGTAAGAACTCCTTCTTAGACGATTCCATGTTGAACTTCTTCAACACTTTGTCCAACTAAGTACTTCGACTCAATCCAATGAGCCTCCTTGATCTATCTCTATAGATCCGGATTCCGAGGATGTATGTTGCCTCACCCAAGTCTTTCATTAAGAGACTCCTTTCCAATGATTCCTTGGTTTCTTGCAACATCTGGACATCATTTCCAATCAGTAATATGTCATCCACATATAAGATTAGAAAGTTTACTTTGCTCCCACTAAACTTCTTGTATAAACAAGAATCATGATCACTCTTGATGAAGCCAAACGATTTGACTACCTCATCAAAGCGAATATTACAACTCCGAGATGCTTGCTTTAACCCATAAATGGATTTCTGAAGTTTGCACACCTTGTCAGCATTAGCCGGATCGACAAAACCCTCGGGTTGTATCATATACACGTCCTCGGTTAAATTTCTGTTAAGGAAAGCCGTTTTGACATCCATCTGCCATATCTCATAGTCGAAATAGGCCGCTATAGCTAACATGATCCAAACTGATTTAAGCATCGCTACAGGCGAGAAAGTCTTGTCGTAATCAACTCCTTGAACTTGTCGGAACCCCTTCGCGACAAGACATGCTTTATAGACAGAAACATTTCCATCCATATCAGTTTTATTCTTAAAGACCCATTTGTAGTCGACGGGTCTTGCACCGTCTGGCAGATCAACCAAGTTCTAAACTTGATTTTCATCCATGGACTTTAACTCGGATCTCATGGCTCCAAGCCATGACTCGGAATCAGATCCCACCATCGCTTCCGAATGATTTCCAGGTTCATCACTGTCTAACAGTAATACATCACGAACACTTCGTAATCTTGCCGATCTTTGTAGTACAGGTGCTACTGCCGGCTCAGCTACCACGACCGGCTTAACCTCCAAGGTTTTTGCCGACTCGCTACTAGCCGGTTCCTCTCGAATTTCTTCGAGCTGCACCGTGCTCCCACTTACTCCCCGACTGAGAAACTCTTTCTCAAGGAAGACACTGTTCCGAGCGACAAACACTTTGCCCTATTCTCGGTTGTAGAAGTAGTAACCCAAGGTTTCCCTCGGATACCCTACGAAAATACACTTATCCGACTTGGCCGTAAGCTTGTCCGACTGGAGTCGCTTGACAAATGCTTCACAACCCCAAATCTTAAGAAAAGACAAACTCGGCTTTTTGCCTGTCCACATCTCATGCGGCGTCTTCTCTACCAATTTTGATGGTACTCTGTTTAGTGTGAACGCCACTATTTCTAGACAATAACCCCAAAATGATAAAGGCAGATCTGTCTGACTCATCATTGACCGTACCATGTCCAACAACGTCCGATTCCGCCTTTCCGAAACACCATTCCTTTGTGGCGTTCCTGGCGGAGTAAGTTGAGGAACTATTCCACAACTTTTCAGATGGTCATCAAACTCATGGCTCATGTACTCGCCTCCTCGGTCCGACTGAAGAAACTTTATTTTCTTGTTGAGTTGATTATGTGCTTCATTCTGGAATTCTTTGAACTTTTCAAAGGCTTCCGACTTGTGTTTCATCAAGTAGATATATCCATACCTACTCAAATCATCAGTGAAGGTAATGAAGTACTCATAACCACCCCTGGCTGTCATGCTCATTGGTCCACATACATCACTATGTACTAGTCCCAACAAGTCAGACGCCCTTTCGCAACACTTTGCAAAAGGTGTCTTGGTCATTTTGCCGAGTAGGCAAGATTCGCATGTCTCGAATGACTCCAAGTCGAATGATGTTAGGAGTCCATCATCATGTAGCTTCTTCATGCGTTTCCAACTTATATGACCAAGCCGACAGTGCCAAAAGTAAGTCATATTCAGATCATTTGGTGTCAACCTTTTAACATTTATGTTATAAACCGACTCACCATCAAGATTCAAAATAAATAACCTGTCCTAAACGGGAGCAAAGCCATGAAACATATCTTTCAAATATAAAGAACAACCATTATTCTTGATATTGGACTCATAGCCTTGCCTCATCAAACATGAAGCAGAAATAATGTTTCGACTGAGCACTGGAACATAATAAAAATTATTCAGTTCCATAATGAATCAGGAAGGTAAATGAAGTTGCATCGTACCAACTTCCAACGCAGCAACTCTTGCTTTGTTGCCGACTCGAATATCAACCTCTCCTCTTGCTACGCTCCTAGTTCTTACCAGTCCCTGCAACGAGTTGTAGATGTGAATAACTGATCCAGTATCATATACCCAAGAACTATTAGGTGCATCAGCAAGATATATGTCTATAACATTGCAAACAAGTGTACCTGAGTCGGAAGTCATACCTCCACTCTTGGTTTTGTCGGCCAAGTACTTGCTGCAGTTCCTCTTCTAGTGACCATCTGCCTTGCAATAGAAGCAAGTGGATCCGGCTGAAGGAGATGGCTTAGTCCCTGAGGAAGCGCTTGGGACCGGGTCCTGAGCCTGCTTTCCTCCTGACTTAGCCTTCTTCTTAGTCCAAGAACTCTTCTTGAACTTAGCCTTATTCTGCACCATCAATACTTGACTGGTGCCCTTCTTAAGATCCGCCTCTGCCTGCTTGAGCATCCCATGCAATTCAGTGAGCTTCTTATCCATACCATGTATGTGGTAGTTCGAAATTAACTGCCCATATGCACTAGGAAGAGAGTTCAAAATTATATCCGTAGTGAACTCTTCACTAATGGGGTAGCCAAGCCTCTCCAGAGACTGCATGTAACCAACCATTTTGATCACATGCAGACTCAGTGGATCACCATCCTTAAGCTTGCAACTCAGCAAAGCCTGAGAGACTTGATACCTCTCAGTCTTCGCCTGAGCCTGGAACATACTTTTGAGGCTTTCGATCATATCGTAGGCCTCAACATGCTCGAACTGCTTTTGCAAGTCCGGTTCCATGTGAGCAAGCATAAGACAGCTAATATCCATGGACTCATCCTTAGCCCGATGGTAGGCATTGGTGGCAGCAACAGTCGCATTCTCATTCGGCTCATCTGGAAGTGGGTTGTCTAGGACATGGTCCTTCTTTTCTTGTTTAAGAACAATTCTCAGATTTTGATACCAGTTGGTAAAATTAGTGTCGTTTAGTTTATCTTTCTCAAGGATAGTTCTCAACGCAAAACTGGATATCTGAGAGTGACTGCTACTTGGTGCCATGATCTACAACGGAAAATATGCAAAACACTTAAGACATGTATTCATAAAAGAGCAAGCATATTAAACATTTTAATATTTTATGCTCCCACTAGAACCAACACCCCTCCGATGGTTACTTAGTGATTCAGGATCCTAAATAAGCAAGTCGGCTAGTGAGCTTTAGCATCAACGCTAGCCGCCAAGTGATCTAGGTAGACAACTCTTGTCAATCGTATCTCATACGACTCCTGTTGGACGGGTGGAATCACATGCCCCGGCTCCCATCCGACTTTTCCCCGAGCCCCACAACCGTTTTGATAGACCCGTCTAGCTTACCGAGTGTTTCCATAGTAAGAGTCCGACTCGAACCCACCTAGTCGGAAAGAATTAGCAGCACCTCAATTTTATGAGCCCACTACCAAAAAGTCTGACTTGTGATGGTGCAAACACTGGCGGGAAAACCGACTAGACCTTCTTTGAGGGATTAAATTTTACCGACTATCTAATAGAGGTAAAACAGAGACATAACAATAACACAAAATAAAACAATTATAATGTGAAATGGTATGGCTCCCTTCATGGCGATCTCCATCTCCACAAAGCCTGTAATCCGACTCGTGCCAACTCTTGTCACTTGCCGTCTTACTCCATGTCGCCGACATGTACATCGCCTTGCATGTCATCCAGATTCTCCAAACAGCTACATTAGCTTAGTAAAGTAAATTACAAGGAGAATCCGACACGCAGGTCGTTATACAATAAAATGACAGCACCTAGGCTCCAGCCGGCTGACAAAACCGTGATTCGTAGATCACGTATGGATTACACACATACATCACATGCACATGAACCATACCATTCACAACTTCCTGAAAAAACAAGTTATGCATAGATACAGTATCTACCGGCGTTGTGAAACAAGCAACGATGTCTATCGCTCTGATACCACTGTAGGGCCACAGAGAGATAAAACAAAACTTTTTCCTCTAACGTGGTGATCCCAAGATCTAGATGAGGCAGAAGGCCACGAGGTTTACCACTAAACGCACAGTTGTGGATTACTGATGAAGCGCGTCAGTTGATGCAGTGCAGTACTTCGCGATCCGATTGTCCTGGTGCTGATCGTACAACACCTCTGTTGGTATCCACACGTACAAGGAGGAGCACCGGCGGCGAACTGCTAGGTTCGTATCGATGGTAGGACTGCTGTGGAGCTAGGGTTTCCAACACATGGAATGACCTAACCGAACAACGATTAACCTTTCTGGGTTACGATGCTCCACTATATATAGGGAGTGAACGTGGGCTCTGCTCATGAGGCCCATTCACTAAAGCCCATATAATATTAGTCCATGTGAGTCCGACTCACTAACTCAGTCCAAATCAGGCTCGGGTCCAATCCGAACTTGCTCCCGCTCTTAAGTGTGTAACCCCGCAGGCTCATGGCTACTTGGACACGATTGGAGTCTGACTCTTAATCGATCAGTTGGTAGCGGCTCCTAGCAGAACGTGCCGACTCCCAAGTACCAAAGAGTCACGACGACTTGCCTTTCCAATGCGACTTACGTCCGAGTCCCTTTTGCCTCACGATATACCTTGTCAGACTATAGGCGAATAATTGTCATCCCTTAAATAGTCCAACTCTCTTCTCGATTCGAGATAAGTGATTCACCCGACTAACTCTTAGTCGGTCGCCTCGGTTAACACTTAACCGAGTCGTGCATGGCCATGCTTTCCGAATCATATCATCCGAGAGGGCCCAGAGAAAATCTCTCCAAGTGGAGGGGCAAAAATCCCATCTTGGTTATTCACATCATGCAGCTTGATTCTCAGTCGACCCGAACCCTGCCTTTATAACTGCCCAGTTACGGATCAGCATTTGACAGAACCTAAGTCGGTGATCCTCAACTCGGACTATGCAATAACCTCAGGTCTAAGGATTACATTGATTGAGATATACAAATGACAACTTGTTCATTGTACCTCAATATGGGTTAATCCGACTCGCTAAACTCTTTAGACGAATCTGTGTAAGTTGGAATAGCATCTCCATGCCCATGACAAGTGGAACCGAGTCATCAAGCCAACTTTCACATTGGTATAAGTTGTGTGTCCAGCACAACCTCAATGACCAAGGATATTTAGTACAAACAACATGAATGTATAGTTCCACAACCGAATCACATATTCAATGATACACATCAGATGTTTATACAAGGACAACTTTATATCTTTATGAATACAATGGGAAATCACATCATACATGATTGCCTCTAGGGAATATTCCCAACAGTTATAGCTTGCCTAAGATTGGAAAATGTAACATCCCAAAAATACCAAACTTAGATCATCAAAACACTAATCATCAAGATTAGGGTTAACAAAAACTTTTCTAACTAAACCCATAAATGCATGCATATGTGTATGCATAGTTTTTGAATTTCTTTAAAACCACTTTGTTTGTGTGATCCATTGCTTGTAAAATGTTTCTTAGATGAAATAAACATCATCTAAAACATTTCCCACACTTTTCCTAAAGACAAGTAAATCAAAACAAATATATTAAGCGAATGGTCATTTTGACCAATTTAACTCCCATGCCTACTTTGGCTGTCTCAAACTTTCAAAACCTAACAGAAACTTTTCTGGATCTTTGCACCCCTTGAATGTATTCATGACAGAATATCAAGGCCCACTTTGTGATCATCCAGAAACTTTCAAATGCATACTTTAAATGACATTTCAAAATTGAATCTTCTTCATATGGGAAGATCCCACTTTTTCAAAACCCACTCAAACAAGCTCAACTTTCAAAACCCAAGCATCTGCAGACTCACCAGAACCAATCTAGCAAACCCACCAAAATTCATTTCAAAATTCAAAACTTGATTTCATGCGGCCATTTCATCAAACAGGTTGCAGACACAAATCAAACAAAACCTCAAACACTATAGTGTGCAGTAAATTTGGCCTAACTTGTTCCCTAGTTAGCTCACACATAGCTCAGTAGATCATCTAGAAAGTTTAGCCCAACACTAGCACCCCTGTGAGCTTGCCATTGCCATTAATGGTGAACAGCCGAGCACACCCATGTCACCCGATTGTGGACAACAAGCTAGGAGCAGCAGCAAGCCTAGCCAGCATGTCTGGGAGGCAGCCCACCGTCCACCGCCACTCACTGTCCCAGCCGCAAGCGTTGCCAAGCCATGGACCACGCGCACAAGTCGCGCCCAGACCATGCCGAGCGTGCGCCAGAGCGCCACCCTCGACCATCATCCATAGACCGCGCGCCGCCCTCACCGCGTGCACACACGATCGCCACCGACCCAGGAGACCGCCAGACATCCCTCGCGCGGTCTGTTGGAATGGTGTGGCACGGTCAGTGATGAGAGGGGAGTGAGATGGTGTGATGAATTCATGCGGGGGTGGCCTCTATTTATAGTCGAGCGAGGGGACAGTCGGGGCGCACGGTGAGCTCGTCGGGGGCGACGTTACAGGCGGCTAAAGGCATGGGCACGGGTAGGGGACGGTGCTGTGTCTCCTGGCGATGCTCAACGATATGGTCGCGAGGCATGGGGCGGTGTGATCGGTCTGGAACGGGCGGTGCTCTGCGCGGCAGAGGCGGCGTCTTCGACGGCGGGCGGTGGCTGTATGGCACGGGGCGGCAAACGGGGATGTCTGGCGGTCTCCTGGGTCGGTGGCGATCGTGTGTGCACGCGGTGAGGGCGGCGCGCGGTCTGTGGGTGATGGTCGAGGGTGGCTATTCCCATGGCCAGACTATGAAGAGGAGTACCTGGAGGATGGACCCCAGGAAGGTTACAACAACTAGGATCATCTCCCATCGTCAGCATTGCCTGTGACCCCGAAGATGGAGCTTCGCCTACGCTACCGTTATTATTACGTATTCCACTGCTTGAAGTTGTATTAAGAACTGGATCATGAGATCCCTATTTGTGTAAGAACTTATGTATCGTTATAATGGATGAAGTACTATGGTATCCAATTCTGTTATGTCTCGCAAAAATGGTAATCCTGGGATTGCGATGTATGGCATAACAGGCATCTAGGATTGAAAAATCCGGGTGTTGACAGAAAAATTGGTTACTTTGACCCACAAATACCTCTCTCTATTTCAAGTGTATAGAAGCATTTGATCCATGTCCTAGATGTTGCCTAGATTTGGTAATGCCCTCTGGTTCTAGGTTGTGGAATTTAGGAGTTCTTCCTAAATTCCCTAACTAAGTTTAATAAATTAAATTGCCTCACCTATGGTGGGGCAAACATTTTAACATTACAAAATGTTTCCTTTATTTTGTTGTTTATTCTACAGGAATGAAGATAAGGAGAAGAAAAGAAGATACAAGATTTATCTTAGGCCCAATAGTTAAGGTTTTAGTATAGTTTCTTATATTTGTTGTAAATTTTTATTTTATCCTTTTATTGCAACAACAATGTAACATTGTCTTATGTAATAAAGTATTCCATTATTGTTTTATTTGTAACTTGTATCTATTAAATATTTATATCTTACTTAGAAATAAGAATTCAATTCTTATTTATTATTAAAATTCATTTCTTAATTGTAATTTACTCTTATTCTTTTATTGTAAAAGAACAGTGCAATACTTAATGTATTCTTATAATAATGGATTCTTTTATATCAATATTATAATCATTTCCCTTTACTTAATTATTGCATTATTATTTCTGAATTTCCAAATTAAAAATTAGAATTGAATTTGGAATTCAAAGTAAATTTCAAATTTTACCCCTAAAAAAACACATATAATATCTAAAGGTCACGTCAAAATCTTTCGCACCTGTTCTGATGTTTCTACCAGAACAAGAGAGATATCGATCCCTCTATAGTTTCTTTAGTTTTGCGTGAAAATTCCCCGGATTTTCTTATGCATGAATGCAATGCACAAACATGTGTCCTGTCTATTTCGAGGTGCTAATCCTGGGATGTTACACTGTGTGACAAGGCCACCATCTTGGAAAGCAAGATGAAATAGGTGGAGAACAGGAAGAGGAAGCATCACTTTGATAAGCACAGCCCGAGATCGTCACACAAGCGTTCTCATGGTGATGATAGTGGAGGTTCTGGATCCCACATGCATGGGAAGTATAACAGCCACCACAACAGTAACTGTCACCATGACAACAAGCACCACCGCAGTCATGACAATGATACATATAAGAACCACAAGAGTGGACACAAGAGCCATGACAGTGGGAATGGCAATGGAAGTCAGCCTGCTAAAAGAGATATCAGTCGGGTTGAATGCTTTAACTGCAAGAAAACTGGGCACTATGCAAATGAATGCCTAGAAAAGAAGGCTGATGGAGCCAACAAGCCAAAATCTTTTCAGAAGGGTCAAGTGAACCACATCAATGTGGATGAAATCTATGAGGAATCTGATGTCGTGGCTAGTAAGTTCAAGCTTAATTCCTTTCCAGCACTTGTCCTTTTTGATACCGGCGCATCGCATTCATTCATATCAAGAGCATTTGTTGATAAAAATGGACTTCCAACTAAAACTATTGGATGTCCTATTAAAGTAAGCTCTCCTGGTGGAGAGATGATAGTGAATTTTGGATGTCATGATCTAGTGATAGAATTTGGAAAGTATAAATTTCCAGTTAGTTTGATAATCCTAGATTCCCAAGGATTGGATGTAATTTTGGGCATGGATTAGATGACTAAGTATGAAGGAGTATTAGATTGTGCTAATTGTATTGTTACACTCATAGCCCCGGATAAGAAACGAATTAGGTTCAAGTCTAACCTTGAATCTAAAGGGAGTAAGCTAAATTGTCTTAAGGGGGTTAGCATAGACAGTGTACCAGTTGTGAAGGATATCTCATGTCATTGGATGTTCAACCAACATTGTTGGACAAGATCAAAGAAGCCCAAAAATTGGACAAGGAAATAGAGGAGATTAAAGGTAAAATTAGCAAAGGAAAGGCTAAAGGATTCCATGAAGATGAACAAGGTACCTTATGGTATGGTCGTATATGCATTCCACAAGATCCAGAACTTCAGAAGTTGATTCTGCAAGAAGCACACAATTCACCATATTCTATTCATCCGGGTAACACCAAAATGTACATGGACGTGAAAGAGAGATTTTGGTGGAACAACCTCAATAAATATATTGCGGAACATATTGCATTGTATGATGTGTGTAGTCGAGTGAAAGTGGAACATCAGAAACCGGCAGGGTTATTACAACCACTACCAATTCTTGATTGGAAGTGGTATAAGATTGGTATGGACTTTATCACCAGACTGCCAAGGACTAGGTCGGGATATGATTCTATTTGGGTTGTTGTGGATCGCCTAACTAAAGTGGCTCATTTCATACCCGTGAAGACTACCTATACAAGTGCTAAGTTAGCTAAGATCTATATGAACATGATTGTATGTCTGCATGGAGTACCTAAGAGTATTGTATCTGATAGAGGAACTCAGTTCACTTTGCATTTTTATCGACAACTACATGAATCATTGGGAACAAGGTTAGAGTTCAGCACAACTTTTCACCCTCAGACAGACGGACAAACGGAAATGACCAATTAGATTTTGGAAAACATGTTGAGAGCTTGTGCACTAGACTATGGTGCTAGTTGGGATGAAAGTCTGCCTTACGCATAATTCTCTTACAATAACAGCTATCAATAAAGTATTGACATGGCTCCGTTTGAATTTCTTCATGGAAGGAAATGTACTACGCCATTGCTATAGAGTGGAGTAGGAGAAAGAAATTTGTTCGGACCAGAACTAATCAAGGAGGCTGAAGAGAAAGTTAAATTGGTAAAGGATAGATTGAAGATAGCCCAGTCGCGACAAAAGAGCTACGTAGATCCAAAGCATAGAGAAGTCACCTATGAGGTAGGTGATAGAGCTTATCTTAGAGTCTCGCCACTTCGTGGTGTGAAGAGATTTGGAGTCAAAGGAAAATTGGCACCAAGGTATGTTGGGCCATTCAAGATTTTGAGCCGCAAAGGAGAAGTGGCTTATGGGATTGAATTACCCGAATCACTGTCAGTAGTTCACAATGTGTTTCATGTGAGTTAGTTGAAGAAGTGTCATCTGGAGATGGAAGAAACTTCATTGAAGGACACTATACCTTTGGAAGAGGTTCAGTTAGAGAGTGATCTCACTTATGAAGAGAAGCCTATCAATATTCTCGAGACTGTAGAAAGAGTTACTCATACTAAGACTATCAAATTCTGCAAAGTACAGTGGAATCGCCATACCAAGGAGGAAGCAACTTGGGAAAGAGAAGATGACCTTCAGAAGAATCACCCTCACCTATTTGCTAGCCAATCTGAATCTCGAGGGCGAGATTCACCTTAAGGGGGTTAGATTTGTAACATCCCAAAATTCATGAATTGTAAAAGCATGCATTGCATTCATATCATCATAGCATCTAGAGCTTTCACAAAAAAATTCAAAGTTTTAAATGAAATAAAACCATATTTATGCCCATTTTATTATATTCATATGAGGCATGGTTTTATTTTTATTTTCAAAGGACCAAAGTGTTTTTGAGTGGACAGATGTGTTTGACACACTTTTAAATGCTAGGATCACAGTACAAAAATTTGGAGAAGGTTTGAATTCAAACAAGTTTAAATTAGGGTTTCAAATTCATTCTTGAAAATCAAAACAGAAAAGAAAAAGGGCAAAGAAAAAAATAAGAACCCGCGCTACCCTTTCAGCCCAATATCCCTTATGGTCCAATAAGCCCACCCGGGGTTATCTCCCTCTACCCCCACTCTAACCCGCGCGAACCTTACCCTGCAACCATTGACTACTGGGCCCAGCGCCACGTCGTCGCCACGCCAACTCATCATCCTCATTCACGCGCCGCTGACCATGCTGCCGCCGCCAGTTTCTTCCCCAAATCAAGCCAAATCAATTCCATTGATTCTAGCAGTAATTCCCTCGCCCTCACCTGCTATTTAACCACCACTCGCCGCGGCCATTTCCCCCAAAACTCCAACGCCCAGGCGCCCCCATGCTGCCTGTATTCAAGCTCGAACAGCCGCTGCCTGACGAACTCCGGTGAAGCATTACGGTGAGCCTAGAGCCCCCCATGTTCCTCATTCATACGAAGCTATTTCTCTGATCCTTGCGCTCCTTCTGACACCACTGGTTCGCCCTATATCCCCCAGGTCGTCGGCCCGGTCAACCCCTGCAAGCACCCGACGCCGTCCACGACTCGGGCGAGTAATTCTATTTAGGTTTACACGCCCCTTGCCCTCTGTTTCAAACTAACATGTGCGCCGTGATCGTGCGCAACTCCTGATGTTGTTCGTTTGTCCTATGGTGACCTAGGTCGTCACAGTTGTCTCCGCCAGCAATCACCTGACGCCAGTAAGGATTCCGACGAGCTCCCACGGCCGCAGCATCTTGCCCCTGTCCAAACCAAGACTACCTTGAGCATCCTCGTGTTCACGCGAGTCAGGTAAACCTTTCCACCACCCCCATCCCCCTCTAGATTCGCCCGGACATCGTCGGCAGTGCCGTCGCCGCCGCAGTAGCCACCAGCGCCGCCCGCATTTGGTCATTTGATCTGGAGCCATTAGATCTAGATCATGCGCTGTGGAATAGATCATTTACCGAACCGTTTTGATTAGATCTGGCGCGTTGGATCTGACTTGATCGAACAACGCGAAAACGTGATCCTCACGAAGTGGTACAGGCCAATCAGGCGTTGCCACGCGTCTGTAGTTTAGATTTAAAATCTGTTTTTGAATCTATTAATTGTTTAAACTTGTAAAATTCATAACTTTAGTTTGGTTTGGCCAAATTTTGCAAATAATATATCAATAGATTCAGAAAATTAAGCCCTACACATATATGGCCTTGATTTAGTATTTTGCTTCTGAAAATAGGATTATTTGCAGAACCAATTGTATGCTTATTTTGTCTATATAAAATGTTTAAAAAATTGTTTTGAAGCAAAATTTAGTTTGTTTATACTTTAGAAAGTTTACTTTGTGTTCAGTACTGTTTTGTTTGACTTGTTTAGTATAGAAAAATCATTTCATTACAATTGCATGCATTCATATATATTTTTGTTTGAATATTTGAATGTGATTTTGGTGTTATAAATTTATGTGTAGATTTTGGTGATTGTGGTGATTGTGATTGTGAGGACTGTTGCTACTCTCCCAAATACCAAGGCAAGTGGTGCTTCATATATTTTGTCCTATTATTTTGACTATGCATTAGTGATATTTTGAGTAAGACTTGCATGGATATTTTTGCTAAGTTTATACTATGCTATGCCTTGGGAAATCCTAGTAGTTATAGCCTTAGTAGATTTTTCCCTAAGTTAAGAAAACTTTCTACGTTATCATGCTTAGTCTAGCTAGTAGAAAACAAGGTTGGAATATTCATGCTATGAAATTTTGATAAGTCTATGACTTATGTTTTTGATTAATAAAACAACTATGTGAACGAATCACCTGGGTGGAATGGTACGGTTGGTTTATGTTGAGTAAATGTGACTTGGATGCATAGTGTTGACAACCACTGCATTTTCCGACTAATTCTTGTGCCTGTGCCAATACGCTTGGCCGATAAAATCCATGTCAGAATGCTTTGGCCACCAATGCTCTTGATGATGCATGGTGCCCACATTCCCCTTGATGAATATCTAACAAAATCTCCTGGCCTTTCTCTGAGCTGATACAACGCTGCAGTACGCTCGTCACACTTCTCTTGTATAGTTCCTTGTTGATTATGGTGTATGCTTTTGCTCTTCTTGCTGTTTGTCTTGCCAATATCTCATCATTCGACAAAGTTCCGTCTTTTAAGTAGTTGAATATTGTCCGTGCGCATGTCAGTATCAGTGGCTCCGGGTCTGCTTCAGCATCAACTTCCATTGGATCTTCCAACAAATGTTCTGCCGACATGACCCGACGAGTCCCCGAGTGTGATTCGGCAACCCCTAAGGTGCGCGGGTCAGTCCCCGAGTGACTCGAAACTGCCCCTAGGTCAATATCCATTGGCACAACATCCGAATCTCGTGTTGCCGGGATGAATATTGACTCGGACTCTGGTGATGGCTTGATCGATGGTTTCCTAAGGTTCTCCAAGGCTACTCCTGGTGGTATTGCTTGCCGAGATGAACCTAGTTTGGACGGTACATCTGCTGCTTCATTCTCTGCCCTTGGGACATGGTGGAATTCACACCCGTCAAAGTATCCCGAAATTTTTTGCACATGGAAATATAACGCCATGTTTGCGTCCAACGTGTCCTAGTTTCCAGACACTTGCTGAATCACCAAATCCGAATCGCCGAAGCACATGATCTTCTTGATGCCAATTTCCTTAGCCACTTTGATGCTGTGGACAAGTGCTTCATACTCGGTAACGTTATTGGAAGTAGCAAAATGAATTTGTAGCACATACTTGAGCTGATCCCTCTTTGGAGATATGAGCACTATCCCGGCGCCCAGACCCATTTTCGTCTTGGACCCGTCAAAATGCATTTTCTAGTAGTTCGGGTCTAGCAGTGGTGGTTCGTACTGCATTTCCATCCAATCTACAAAGAAGTCTGCAACAGCTTGAGATTTAATTGCATCTCGCCTATCATACTGTGGAGTATATGGTGCTAGCTCTATGACCCATTTTGCGATTCGGCCACTAGCATCTTTGCTGCCCAATATATCCGACATAGGTGCCTCGCATATTACCGGATTGGGTGTTTTTGAAAGTAATGTTTCAGCTTCTTTGCTGCCATATATACCCCGTATGTCATCTTCTGATAATGCGGGTAATTCTGTTTTGAGACTGAGAGCACTTCGCTCAAGTAATAAACTGGTCTTTGGACTGATTTGCCCTCTTCTTCGCATTCAAACGCTATTACTGCACTTACAACTCTGTTGGTTGCGGTGACATAGAGCAACATCGGCTCTTTGGATAGTGGTGATGCTAATATTGGTGTTGTTGCCAACATCTTTTTTAATTCATGGAAAGCGCTATCAGGTTGCTGTGTCCACGTGAATTTGTTTGATTTCTTCATCAGTTGATATAGTGGTAGGGCTTTTTCACCTAGCCGACTAATAAACCTACTCAACGAGGCTAGGCATCCAGTAAACTTCTAGACATCGTTGAGGGTTTTGGCAATTCCATTCTTTCGATGGCCCTGATTTTCGTCGGGTTAGCTTCAATTCCTCGGCTGGATACAAGGAATCCGAGTAACTTGCCAGCCGGGACACCAAATGTGCATTTCTCCGGGTTAAGCTTCATCCGAAATCTTCTCAAGTTTGCGAATGTTTGACGCAAGTCCTCAATTAGAGTATGACTTTGCTTGGTTTTTATTACCACGTCATCGATGTATACTTGAACGTTTTTGTCCAATTGATCTTGCAAACATTTTTGCATGCATCTTTGATATGTTGCACCTGCATTTCTCAACCCAAATGGCATGGTACGATAGCAGTAAGCCCCATACGGGGTGATAAAAGCTGTCTTTATTTGATCATTCGGATTTAGTGGTATCTGATGGAATCCAGAATACGCATCCACAAATGACAACAACTCACACCCAGCAGTAGAATCTATGACCTGATCGATCTGTGGCAGGGGAAATGGATCTTTTGGACACGCCTTATTGAGGTTCGTGTAATCAATACACATGCGCCATACCACTGCCACGTTCAGGTCATATTTTTTCTTCTTGTAACATCCCTAAAATCATGATTTCAAAGATTGCATATCATTCATGCATGCATATAGAATTGAGATCAATTTCAAAACTCATTTCAGAAAAACAAAGCACATAGTGCTATCATTTTATGTGAGCAAACTAAAAATCAAATGGCCATCACCATTTGAGAGTTTGAATGTATTAAACCTAGAATGCTTGTTTCCTTTGTTGAATGGATTGAGTGTGGATATTTGAACCAAGTTTTACAAAATGGAAATGGTTCAAGAACCATTTTTCAAACATTTGCAAATCAGGTACCAAGTCCCTGATATTTTGTTCTCCAAGAGTGACCAAGCTTTTGCAAAGAAACCACATGGTTTTATGCCTATATTTGAAACTTTTGCACACTGCAAAACCCCCAGAAAGATTTGAATTCAAAAAGAGTTTGAATTCATATCAAAACCATTCCTGAAAATCAAAACAGAAAAAGAAAAGGACAAAAGAAAAGAAAAGGGCCAGGCGCCAGGATTCAAGCCCAGCAACGGAACTGGCCCAACTAGCCCACCCGGCCTTCCCCTCTCTCTCTCGCACGCGCAAGCGCACCCAAGCAGTCGCTGACAACCAGACCCCACCTCCTCTCTGCGCGCTTCACTGATGAGCGGGCCCTCTCCACGTCGGCGTCGTCTTCCCCAAATCCCGCGCACGAACTCCGCCGCTGCCCGTTGCTGCCTTGATTTCGCGAGGTAAATTGCATTGATGCAGCAAGCGTTTCTTGTCGAGCCTCTGGCTATATAATCCCCACACCCTCGCGACCATTTCCCCCCAAACAATTTCTCTTTCACGCCACCAGGCTGCCCACAACTCGCTCGACGCTGCCGTTGTTCCGACGACCGCGCCGACGAATTCCGGTGAGCCCCGTGTTCCCCTCTGTCTCTGAATCATGCTATCAAGTTCAGCAAGTCTTTGCGCACCTACTGACACTCCCAATTTGTCCTCGCATGATCCGTAGCTCCAGCAACGACTCCGACTGACCGCCACCGTTCTCTGCACGAACTCCGGCGACCTCTCTCCGTAAGTAGCCGCCACCCCTTACCCTCTGACTGATACGCCTAGAATCCCCATCGTCTTGCGCATCTAACAGTGCCTCTATTTTGGCTTAGCGCGACGAGGAACCTTGCCAACGTCGACGACTGACCGTGCCTGACGCGTTCGCAAACTCCGGCGAGGAATCTCCGACGACCCCGTGCGCCCCTTCCCAAGCCATCGCCACCTTGAGCATCAGCAGCTTCCTGCGGTTCTGGTAAGCATCTCCTCTCTTCCCCGGGCGACCTAGAACGCCAGCACCGCCGCTGACTGACGCGCCGCCGCCAGCCGCCGCCGCTAGCGCCGCTCGATTTTGGTTAGATGATTTATAGCCGTCAGATCCAGATCCAGCGCGTAGAATTAGTCCACTTAGCGAAGCGGTATGGTTAGATCTGAACCGTGCATCGTTAGTTAGATCCTACGGCTCGCGAGCGTGATCCAGAGCGAATCGGTACGCGCCAGTAGGAACATGACGCGTGGCTAGGGTTAGATTCAAAAACAGATTTGAAATCAGATTTTGATCCAAAATTGAAATAGCTATAACTTTTGATTCCCACGTTAGATTTTTGCAAATTTTATACCGTTGGAATCAGGGACAAGCCCTTTCTGAATCTGCAATGTGTTTAGTGAAATGCTTCTGTTAAAATGACTTTAATTGCAGTAACTTGTTTAAGGCTATTTTGAGTGTAAAATATGTTTGGAAAATTGTTTAAGTGTAAAATAAACTTGGTTTAGCAAGTTTTGACTTGTTTATAGATCAATGCTATGCACTTGCATGGTTGGGTTTCAAAAATCATCACTTAGCATTTCCTTTTGCATGCATGCATATATTTATGTTTGTATATGAATTGTGTGTAAAATGTGTGCTACCATTTTTGTGTAGACTTTGGTGCTAGTGACTGTGATTGTGAAGAGTGCTACTCTCCCCATTACCAAGGCAAGTGGTACTTCATGATTATTTTTCATCCCTATATTTTGTATAAGCATTAGAAATATTTTGCTAAGTCTTGCATGTTTCTTTTGCCAAATGCTATATTGGGAAATCCTAAGTAGTTGTAGAATTGCTAGGGAATTTCCTAAGTTAAGTTACTATGCCATGCTTAGCCTAGCTAGTAGCAAACAAGGGTTGGCAAAGTATATACATGCTATGATGAAAATATTTCTAAGTCTTTGGACTTATGTTTTCTTAATAAAACAACTAAGTCAATGAACCTCCTGGGTGGAATGGGACTTGAATGGTGGTTTATGGTTGAGTGGTTACACAAGGCCCATGGACATGGTTTACCTTGTGTATCTCACTTGTGGTATGCCACCCAGGCACAAAGGGATTTTGGAGGCCAAGTGTTGAGAAGCTTATAGTGCAGCCACTTGGCAATATGGGCTCTTCCTTGATCATATAGGTTGCTAGAACTTAGTCATTTGGACAGTTGGTGGTAGTGGGATGATAGGTTGGAACACGTCCATTTGGCTAAGGGAAGGCTTCTGAGGTCCTGTCTTGGGAAACCAAGTCTGGTGGGGAAAGTGCACAACCTCTGCAGATGGAAAAATCTAAGTACTTAGCCAAGTCCATGGCAATGGACAACTTGAGCATCAAGACATGGAAGCTATCAAGAATCTCATCACTCCAACTTCTAAGTAAAACTTGTGGGTGAACAAGGGTAAAGGACCCCAATGTCTATTGGTGGTTTCTTGGGAAAGTTTTTGACAAAGAAAAACTTAGTGATTTCAACTCATAGGAAAAACCTATTTTGAGCAAAGCAAGCCAAGCTACACTTAGCCAAAAATGCATATAGTAATGTAGTCCACTTAAAATTTACTAAGGTATCACTTGCCAATACTATTCCAAAGTATGGACCCACTGTGGCTGTAACTTGTGATGTTGCAGGTTACTCCGATGATGATTAGGTGTCATGAGTCTACACTCAACATGCTTGCCTGTGGCACATGAAGATGAAGACTTATGTTTATTTACTTATTCCAAAACTCTTGTATTAGGCCTGTGGCCTTGAGTTGTATAAGACTATGTTTTATCTATGGAATGGATGTAATAAATGACCTTTGTATCTGTGTACTTCATCTTAAACTGTGGATGCTAGCAATGATCTAGGGACTAGCATTGCAATCACAGGGATCCTTTTCCTTTACAAAGGAGGGATCTTACAGATGGTATCAGAGCCCTGTGTTGCCTGTAGGATTATGACCCTAGGATTGGAAACCACTAAGGAAAAAAAAATTCAACTACTTCTACACTTGTCTATTCTTCTCGTAAACTTTTCTAATCTTCTCTTTCTCATCTCCATTTGTAGATGAACTCCATCAACGAAGCCGTAAAGAAAGGACCACTCATGACCATGACCTTGGAATGTGATACTGAGTTTCCCAAAATTCTCAAGGACCTCATGGTGGCAATGGAAATACATGGTGCAGCTGTGTACAAAGGCTTTCCAGTGATGGATGAAGGAGTTGAGTACTGGTGGGTACAACTTCACTTGTACAAAAACAAGGAAGACAACCACAAAGAAAGAGGATTCTGCATGTACACCAACACTGTGGTGCACACCACATTCTTTGAGTCAGCAAGAGAAGCAGCTTGGAGGACTATCAAAGAACTTAGTGCTAGAGTCAAGTGCAGAATGCTCAACCTCCAAAAAGACTTAGAGAAGGAGAAGGAACATACCCAAGAGTTGGAAGCCACCAACCAAACCTTAAGAGGAGATATTATAGACTTAGTGATGGAATCATGTGAGCAAGATAGACTGATTGCCTCTAGGAACATTGTGTTAGCCAACAGATCCAGTGAGATAGGATTGTAAACGCACTTCGTTAGTTGGACCACCACCTATCACCTTATTTTCCAAAATGATACCTTAAATAAGTTTGGACCTTGGTTGATGTAATGGATTCATGTATGCATGACTTGTGTGATTTTGTGTTCCAAGGATATGTGTGTGATGTTTGTCTTTGTTTTATCTTAAATAGTGTTGTTCTAACTTTTCTATCTTGTAAATAGATGCCTATTACCATCAGCACTGTTGAGGAGTTCCAGGTTACCCGCTTTGGTCCTCGTATCGTTGAGCTTACCACCTTGCTCAATCTCCCTCTTCCCACCATCATGGTGCATCCACTCACCAAGTTCGAGAGGAAGGACCTCTGGGGCTTCAAGGTGAACCAGCCCGGACGCCAGACAGAGCCTACTACGGAGGCCATCGTCTTCAAGCTTATGCACGATGACAGGGAGAGAGGCATGGAGGTAGTTATGCAGGACCTGATAGGACGTCTGCTAGGCCGGCACTCCCGACAGGTTAGAGGCACCCACTTCCACGCCTTCGGAAGACGTGATGAGGATGGAGAGTCCATCGACTTCGAGGACGACTCGAGGGATGCAGCAGAGCCGATACGTCTGTATCTCCAGGACTTAGAGTCTCTCATTAGGCACGTGGACACGGACAGGACCAATGTCATGCTCAGTAATGACGAGCTCCAGGTGCAGCTTCGCGAGAAGGACAAGCTCTTCGCGCAGCAGGACGAGATAGTCAAGGAAATGGAGGCGAAGTTCGAGACCTAGGACCGGAAGTTCAAGAGTCAGGAGAAACGTGTCCAGGATAGGAACAAGAAGATCCGGGACATGACTGAAGAACTGAAGTCCAAAGACTTCGAGCTAGAGCAGCAGCAGATGGTGATTGAGAGGCTTCGTTCCCAGAAGAGGGCTCTCAAGGCCAAGATCGAGTCCTTGACCACTACCATTGAGGAGAACAAGACCGCGATGGAGAACGCAGGTCTTACCTTTGTCGAGGAGGAGATTGATGCTGATGAGTAGATTTGACTACTCGTTTATCATTTATTATCGTACTTGTTATTTGTGAACTTGTTATTGGACCATCCGACATGTGGATGGCTTGCCACTTGTGTGTTTTACTTTGAGAACTTGTTATCTTGTTGTTGAACCTTTATCTTCTGTTGCATGCTTGTGTTTGCTTATGTGATGTAATGTGCATAAAAAAAATCTATGGGTATCTCATTCTTATCTCTATTTGAACAAACCACAGATGCCTCCCCGTCGCGCAAACCCCAACCCCAACAACAACAACATAACTCCGGAAATGCAGCAAATGATGAATGCTCAAACACAGCTTATGCAGATGATGACAACATTCATCCAGAACCAGAATAACAACAACAACAACAACCCCAATAACAACCCCAATAACAACAACAATAACAACAACAACAACCCTCCGGGCTTTGATATGCTCACCAGATTTCTGCGTTTGAGGCCAGCTAAGTTCTCGGGGACGACTGATCCCATGGTGGCCAATGATTGGCTACGTTCTGTAAACAAGGACTTAGTGACCGTGGGCTGCACGGACGCTGAAAAGGTCAGATTTGCAGCACATCTGCTGGAAGGGCCAGCCGCCACTTGGTGGGACAACTTCCAAATCACCACTCCTATAAATGAGGTGACTTGGGCTATCTTTGAGGATGGCTTTCGCACTGCTCATATCTCATCGGGAATAATGAGCCTGAAAAAGAAAGAGTTCCACAATCTGAAGCAGCGCCACCGCAGCGTGGCTGAATACATTGAAGAGTTCAACAATCTGGCGCGTTATGCACCAGACGAGGTTGACACAGATGCCAAAAGAAAAGAAAAATTTCTGGAAGGCTTGAATGATGAGCTGAATCTGCAGCTGGCTGTGGCATATGTTCCCACTTATCAGTCGCTCTGTGATAAGGCTGCAATATTGGAGAACAAAATGAAACAAGTCGAGAGTAGGAAGAGGAAACACTCCGACAAGCACAGCTCGGGATCGTCTCACAAACGATCTCACCATGATGACAGTGGAAGCTCAGGATCCCACAAACATGGAAAATTCAACAAGCACCACAACCACAGCCGTCATGACAACAAGCATCACCGCAGTCATGACAATGACAAGTACAAGAACCACAAGAGTGGACATAAGAGCCACCACAGTGGTAATGGTAGTGGGAGTGGAAGTCAGCCTGCTAAGAGAGACATCAGTCAGGTTGAATGCTTCAAATGCAAGAAGATGGGACACTATGCAAATGAGTGCCCCGAAAAGAAAGTTGAAGGACCTGTCAAGCCCAATCCTTTCCAGAAAGGACAGGTGAACCACATTAATGTGGAGGAGGTTTATGAGGAACCTGACGCTGTTGCTGGTAAGTTTAGACTCAATTCCATTCCAGCATTTGTACTCTTTGATACTGGTGCATCACATTCATTCATATCAAGAGCATTTGTTGAAAGTAATGAACTACCGGTAGAAACTATTGGGTGTCCCATAAAAGTAAGTTCTCCTGGTGGAGAAATGATAGTGAATTCAGGATGCCATGATCTAGTCATAGAGTTTGGGAAGTATAAGTTTCCCGTTAACTTGATAATACTAAACTCCCAAGGATTGGATGTCATTCTGGGAATGGACTGGATGACTAAGTTCAAAGGTGTGATAGATTGTGCCAGCCATACTATCTCACTCACAACTCCAGAAATAAAAGGATCAGATTCAAGACCAACTTTGGAGCAAAGAAGAGTATGCTTAATTCTCTTAAGGGGGTTAGCATGGACAGTGTGCCAATTGTGAATGAGTATCCGGATGTGTTCCCGGAAGAGTTGCCAGGAATGCCACCAGATAGAGATGTGGAGTTTCTGATAGATTTGGTACCAGGTTCCGGACCAATAGCAAAGAGACCATATAAAATGTCAGTTGATGAACTGAAAGAGCTCAAGAAGCAACTAGGAGAACAGTTGCAGAAAGGATTTATTCAACCCAGTTCTTCATCTTGGGGAGCCCCAGTATTGTTCGTGGAGAAGAAGGATAGAAGTCAAAGGTTATGCATAGATTACCGATCACTCAATGAGGTAACTATCAAAAACAAATATCATTTGCCTATAATCAATGACTTATTTGACCAGCTTGAAGGAGCATGTGTGTTCTCAAAGATTGATCTTAGATCAGGCTATTTTCAACTCAAGATAAGAGAGCAAGACATACCTAAAACAGCATTCACCACAAGGTATGGATTGTATGAGTATACTGTGATGCCTTTTGGCTTGACCAATGCTCCAGCATACTTCATGAATATGATGAACAAGGTGTTCATGGAATTTCTTGACAAGTTCGTTGTCGTTTTCATCGATGACATCTTAGTCTACTCCAAGAGCAAAGAAGATCATAAAGGGCACTTGTGTTTGATACTTGAGAAGTTGAGAGAGCATAAACTTTATGCCAAATTCAGTAAGTGTGAGTTCTGGTTAGAAGAAGTTGGTTTTCTTGGTCATGTTATGACTGGTGTAGCGGTTGATCCTGCTAAAGTTTCAGCTGTGACTGAATGGGAATCCCCCAAGAATGTGAAAGAAGTTCACAGTTTCCTTGGCTTAGCAAGTTACTACAGAAGGTTCATCGAGAATTTCTGTAAAGTAGCTAAGCCCATGACTGAATTGTTAAAGAAAGACAAGAAGTTTGCTTGGTCTGAAGGTTGTGAAGTCAGCTTTCAGGAATTGAAGAAGAGACTTGTGACAGCACCAGTTCTATGTCTGCCAGATTTGGAAAAGGATTTCCAAGTATATTGTGATGCATCTCATCAGGGTTTGGGTGCCATACTTATGCAAGACGGTAAAGTTGTGGCCTATGCCTCGAGACAACTCAAAACTCATGAGGTAAACTACCCTACTCATGATTTAGAGTTAGCCTCTGTCGTCCATGCGCTCAAAACATGGAGACATTACCTTTTGGGAAAGCGTTGTGAAGTGTTCACGGACCACAAAAGTTTGAAGTATATCTTCACCCAGAAGGAAATCAATATGAGACAAAGAAGATGGTTAGAGCTTATCAAAGATTATGACCTAAGTTTGCAATACCACCCCGGTAAAGCAAATGTTGTAGCAGATGCTCTAAGTCGTAAGGTATTTGTAAATGGCCTTACCAAAGGAGAATTGCCAGATGATTTGTGTACCCAATTCAGAGAACTCAGATTGGAGATTGTGCCTGAAGGACATCTCATGTCTTTGGATGTTCAACCCACTTTGTTGGACAAGATTAGAGAAGCTCAAAAGACTGATAAGGAAATTGAAGAGATTAAGGAAAAGATTGGCCAAGGGAAAGCTAAAAATTTCCATGAAGACGAGCAGGGTACTTTATGGCATGGGAATCGTATCTGTGTTCCACAAAATCCGGAGTTATGGAAACTGATTTTGCAGGAAGCACACAACTCTCCGTATTCTATTCACCCGGGTAACACCAAAATGTACATGGACATGAAAGAAAGATTTTGGTGGAACAATCTCAAGAGAGACATCGCCGAACATATTGCTTTGTGTGATGTGTGTAGTAGAGTAAAAGCGGAGCATCAGAAACCAGCAGGTTTGCTTCAACCACTACCTATTCCTGATTGGAAGTGGGACAAGATTGGTATTGATTTCATTACCGGACTACCAAGGACTAGATCAGGATATGATTCCATATGGGTAGTAGTGGATCGCCTAACTAAAGTGGCTCATTTCATACCCGTGAAGACAACTTATACAAGTGCTAAGTTAGCTAAAATCTACATGAGTAGAATTGTATGTCTACATGGTGTGCCCAAGAGTATTGTGTCAGATAGGGGAACTCAATTCACTTCCCATTTTTGGAGACAACTACATGAGTCGTTAGGAACGAGGTTGGAATTCAGTACTGCCTTTCATCCTCAAACCGATGGACAAACGGGAAGGACTAATCAAATTCTGGAAGACATGTTGAGGGCATGTGCCCTAGACTATGGAGCCAGTTGGGATGAAAGTCTGCCTTACGCAGAATTTTCTTATAACAACAGCTATCACGCCAGCATTGAGATGGCACCATTTGAGTTTCTCTACGGAAGAAAGTGTACCACCCCATTGTTATGGAATGGTGTGGGAGAAAGAAGTTTATTCGGGCCAGATCTTATCAAAGAAGCCGAAGAGAAAGTCAAGTTGGTTAAGGACAGGTTGAAGATAGCACAGTCCCGACAAAAAAGCTATGCAGATCCTAAGCGTAGAGAAGTTACCTACGAAGTTGGTGATAGAGCCTATCTTAGAGTATCACCACTCCGTGGAGTGAAAAGATTCGGAGTCAAAGGAAAGTTGGCACCAAGATATGTTGGGCCATTCAAGATTCTAAGTCGCAAAGGAGAAGTTGCTTATAAAATAGAACTACCAGAATCTCTATCAGCTGTCCATAATGTGTTTCATGTGAGTCAACTTAAGAAATGGAAGAAACTTCTTTGAAGGATACTATACCTTTGGAAGAGGTTCAACTAGAAAGTGACCTCACATATGAGGAGAAGCCTATCAAGATTCTTGAGACTGCAGAAAGAGTCACAAGGACAAAGACTATCAAGTTTTGCAAAGTGCAATGGAATCATCATTCAGAAGAGGAAGCAACATGGCAAAGAGAAGATGATCTTCGAAAAGACCACCCTCACCTATTTGCTAGCCAATCCGAATCTCGAGGGCGAGATTCACCTTAAGGGGGTTAGATTTGTAACATCCCTAAAATCATGATTTCAAAGATTTCATATCATTCATGCATGCATATAGAATTGAGATCAATTTCAAAACTCATTTCAGAAAAACAAAGCACATAGTGCTATCATTTTATGTGAGCAAACTAAAAATCAAATGGCCATCACCATTTGAGAGTTTGAATGTTTTAAACCTAGAATGCTTGTTTCCTTTGTTGAATGGATTGAGTGTGGATATTTGAACCAAGTTTTACCAAATGGAAATGGTTCAAGAACCATTTTTCAAACATTTGCAAATCAGGTACCAAGTCCCTGATATTTTGTTCTCCAAGAGTGACCAAGCTTTTGCAAAGCAACCACATGGTTTTATGCCTATATTTGAAACTTTTGCACACTGCAAAAACCCCAGAAAGATTTGAATTCAAAAAGAGTTTGAATTCATATCAAAACCATTCCTGAAAATCAAAACAGAAAAAGAAAAGGACAAAAGAAAAGAAAAGGGCCAGGCGCCAGGATTCTAGCCCAGCAACGGAACTGGCCCAACTAGCCCACCCGGCCTTCCCCTCTCTCTCTCTCGCACGTGCAAGCGCACCCAAGCAGTCGCTGACAACCAGACCCCACCTCCTCTCTGCGCGCTTCACTGACGAGCGGGCCCTCTCCACGTCAGCGTCGTCTTCCCCAAATCCCGCGCACGAACTCCGCCGCTGCCCGTTGCTGCCTTGATTTCGCGAGGTAAATTGCATTGATGCAGCAAGCGTTTCTTGTCGAGCCTCTGGCTATATAATCCCCACACTCTCGCGACCATTTCCCCCCAAACAATTTCTCTTTCACGCCACCAGGCTGCCCACAACTCGCTCGACGCCGCTGTTCCGACGACCGCGCCGACGAATTCCGGTGAGCCCCGTGTTCCCCTCTGTCTCTGAATCATGCTATCAAGTTCAGCAAGTCTTTGCGCACCTACTGACACTCCCAATTTGTCCTCGCATGATTAGTAGCTCCATCAACGACTCCGACTGACCGCCACCGTTCTCTGCACGAACTCCGGCGACCTCTCTCCGTAAGTAGCCGCCACCCCTTACCCTCTGACTGATACGCCTAGAATCCCCATCGTCTTGCGCATCTAACAGTGCCTCTATTTTGGCTTAGCGCGACGAGGAACCTCGCCAACATCGACGACTGAACGTGCCTGACGCGTTCGCAAACTCCGGCGAGGAATCTCCGACGACCCCGTGCGCCCCTTCCCAAGCCATCGCCACCTTGAGCATCAGCAGCTTCCTGCGGTTCTGGTAAGCATCTCCTCTCTTCCCCGGGCGACCTAGAACGCCAGCACCGCCGCTGACTGACGCGCCGCCGCCAGCCGCTGCCGCTAGCGCCGCTCGATTTTGGTTAGATGATTTATAGCCGTCAGATCCAGATCCATCGCGTAGAATTAGTCCACTTAGCGAAGCGGTATGGTTAGATCTGAACCGTGCATAGTTAGTTAGATCCTACGGCTCGCGAGCGTGATCCGGAGCGAATCGGTATGCGCCAGTAGGAACATGACGCGTGGCTAGGGTTAGATTCAAAAACAGATTTGAAATCAGATTTTGATCCAAAATTGAAATAGCTATAACTTTTGATTCCCACGTTAGATTTTTGCAAATTTTATACCGTTGGAATCAGGG
Source organism: Avena sativa (assembly GCA_916181665.1). Classification (NCBI taxonomy): domain Eukaryota; kingdom Viridiplantae; phylum Streptophyta; class Magnoliopsida; order Poales; family Poaceae; genus Avena; species Avena sativa. The sequence goes on along the minus strand of OV702297.1, from coordinate 362,923,246 downwards.
AGACAAGCCCTTTCTGAATCTGCAATGTGTTTAGTGAAATGCTTCTGTTAAAATGACTTTAATTGCAGTAACTTGTTTAAGGCTATTTTGAGTGTACAATATGTTTGGAAAATTGTTTAAGTGTAAAATAAACTTGGTTTAGCAAGTTTTGACTTGTTTATAGATCAATGCTATGCACTTGCATGGTTGGGTTTCAAAAATCATCACTTAGCATTTCCTTTTGCATGCATGCATATATTTATGTTTGTATATGAATTGTGTGTAAAATGTGTGCTGCCATTTTTGTGTAGACTTTGGTGCTAGTGACTGTGATTGTGAAGAGTGCTACTCTCCCCATTACCAAGGCAAGTGGTACTTCATGATTATTTTTCATCCCTATATTTTGTATAAGCATTAGAAATATTTTGCTAAGTCTTGCATGTTTCTTTTGCCAAATGCTATATTGGGAAATCCTAAGTAGTTGTAGAATTGCTAGGGAATTTCCTAAGTTAAGTTACTATGCCATGCTTAGCCTAGCTAGTAGCAAACAAGGGTTGGCAAAGTATATACATGCTATGATGAAAATATTTCTAAGTCTTTGGACTTATGTTTTCTTAATAAAACAACTAAGTCAATGAACCTCCTGGGTGGAATGGGACTTGAATGGTGGTTTATGGTTGAGTGGTTACACAAGGCCCATGGACATGGTTTACCTTGTGTATCTCACTTGTGGTATGCCACCCAGGCACAAAGGGATTTTGGAGGCCAAGTGTTGAGAAGCTTATAGTGCAGCCACTTGGCAATATGGGCTCTTCCTTGATCATATAGGTTGCTAGAACTTAGTCATTTGGACAGTTGGTGGTAGTGGGATGATAGGTTGGAACACGTCCATTTGGCTAAGGGAAGGCTTCTGAGGTCCTGTCTTGGGAAACCAAGTCTGGTGGGGAAAGTGCACAACCTCTGCAGATGGAAAAATCTAAGTACTTAGCCAAGTCCATGGCAATGGACAACTTGAGCATCAAGACATGGAAGCTATCAAGAATCTCATCACTCCAACTTCTAAGTAAAACTTGTGGGTGAACAAGGGTAAAGGACCCCAATGTCTATTGGTGGTTTCTTGGGAAAGTTTTTGACAAAGAAAAACTTAGTGATTTCAACTCATAGGAAAAACCTATTTTGAGCAAAGCAAGCCAAGCTACACTTAGCCAAAAATGCATATAGTAATGTAGTCCACTTAAAATTTACTAAGGTATCACTTGCCAATACTATTCCAAAGTATGGACCCACTGTGGCTGTAACTTGTGATGTTGCAGGTTACTCCGATGATGATTAGGTGTCATGAGTCTACACTCAACATGCTTGCCTGTGGCACATGAAGATGAAGACTTATGTTTATTTACTTATTCCAAAACTCTTGTATTAGGCCTGTGGCCTTGAGTTGTATAAGACTATGTTTTATCTCTGGAATGGATGTAATAAATGACCTTTGTATCTGTGTACTTCATCTTAAACTGTGGATGCTAGCAATGATCTAGGGACTAGCATTGCAATCACAGGGATCCTTTTCCTTTACAAAGGAGGGATCTTACACTTCTCGACCAAGACTGGATTTGACAACCAATCCGGATGCAGTACTTCCATGATGAATCCAGCTGCTAAGAGTCTGGAAATCTTGGTAGCTATTAATTTCCTCCTATCTTCGGCGAAGCGGCGGAGGGGTTGCTTCACCGGCTTGGCATCTTTTCTTACATGAAGAGAGTGCTCAGCCAGCTCCCTCGGTACTCCTTGCAGATCCTGTGTGGACCATGCAAAGATATCCCGATTCTCATGGAGGAAGCTGGTGAGCTCGCTTTCCTATTTGTCGGTGAGGCCAGTCCTAATGGTAACTGTACGCTCTGGGAAAGTCTCATCCATATGTACCTTCTTGGTTTCTTTGGTAGCTTGAAATGACACATTGCCATGCGGGTTGGTGAGTGCCGACATGGACATTTGTGCTGCTTTGGCCAATGCTGCCACTTCCAACATTTGATGCTTTTCTTGTGTTATGACAAGTGACTCGGCCAGTGAAGATCCGGCTGAGGCACAAGCAATGGATATTTTGTAATCCCCTTCAACTATAATTACGCCACACGGGCCTGGCAGCTTCATCTTCAAGTAGGCAATGTGAGGAGTAGCCATAAACTTTGCCATAGCCGGCCTGCCGAGTAAGGCATGATAGGAGCTGACCAAATCAACCACCTCGAACTCTATGGCTTCAGTGCGACAATTCTCTCTGTTGAATAAGACATCGACCCAGATCTTGCCAATTGGCTCGCAGGACAATCCCGGCATAATACCGTGAAAAGTGGTCTTAGTCGGCTCCAACATGTTTATGGTAATGCCTAACTTGAGCATAGTATCCTTGTACATGATGTTGATGCTACTGCCATCATCGATCAGTACTTTTGAAAACTTGACATTGATATTTGGGCCCATAAATGTCGGATCCAACACTAGGGCATATCCTCCTGGGGTTGGCATGATCTTGGGGTGATCCTTTATGCTCCAAGTTATCTCTTGCTCAGACCAATGCATGTACTTGGGAATTGCCGGCATTATGGCATTCACTTCAATCATCCGTCTCTACTGACTCTTTTTGTCATTCGGCTCTGTGACGAAGACGACATAGCTCTGGTGATGTTCTTTGTACTCATTTCTAGTTCCATGGCCAACATGAGCGTCATCACTTCTTGGATTATGCACATGGCGCATAGTTTCTCTTCTTTCTTGATTATGATACCTCGGCTTCCTGTTGTCGTATCTGTTATCTGTTCCCACAGCCTGAGCATTTCCTCCTGTAAGTGGTGGAGGGGGAGGCGGTGGAAGATGCTTATTCGGCGAATCCACTCCGTCTCCTTTCTGAAACCAAGTGCATTGCCTTGTTGTGTGGTTGGCTGGCTTACTCGGACTAGGCGTGTGAAACTTACATGGCTGGTCCAGCATCATCTCATAGGTATACTTCTGTCGGTCCTGGTATTGCTTCCTTTGCTCATATGGATTTTTGCCATCATTCTTTGGCAACCACTGTTGTTGTCCACTTGTCCTTTGGTGTTGGCTACTACCAGCATCTAGATGGTCCTGACTCACGGCCGCAACCTGAATCGAACCATATATGTAGTCTGGACTTTCGTCTCTTCTCTTGCTTCTGTATTCGGATCTTTCCTGGCGCCTTTGCGACCCGGCAGCGTCATAGATCTGAGTCTCAGTCATCCCGTTTGCCGACATGAGCAACGGCTGAGTCGGATCTCCTAACGCATATGAGTTAGCAATCCTTATTGTTTCTGCCAAACTTGCCGGCATATCCCTCTATAACCTTTGCCACAACACACTTTCGTGTCTGCAACCTTGTGCAAACCAAGCAATTGCCTGTGACTCGATTACCCCTTCGCAAGAGTTGCGCATTGTGCACCATCTTGTGAGGAATTCCCTATCTGTTTCATTCGGTCTTTGCTTGCACATTGCTAGCTGTTGTGGGCGATTTGTCCACTTGTAAGTTCTTGTGAAATTGCTCACAAAAGAGTCCTGAAAATTGATCCAACTGTTAATGCTTCCGGGTGGCAAATTGTTTAGCCACATCCGAGCTGGTCCTTCTAGAATTTGCGGTACATATCGTACTGCCCATCTTAAGTTCCCCTGCGCGATTTTCACATTAGTTCCATAATCTATGAGCCAGTCCTCTGGCTTTGTGCTTCCATCATACGTTTTTGTTCCTCTAGCCAGCTGGAAATTTGGTACAGGTGGATCCTTCATGATCCTTGGGCCAAAGCACGGTGGACCCTGCGGACCTTGCGATTCGATTAGTTCAGCCATCTTTATTCGGTCAAGCTTCAGCCTTGCATCATCCGGCTGAAAGTTCTTACCTCTGAGTCTAGCTCCCATCGTTTGATACGCGTGATCCGACAGTTCATATCCGTCATTCACCATTGCCGAGTAACTATCATTGTACTTATTAGCGTTCGGGTCAACAGGCTGTTGAGCTGCCTTTCCCGTGCTTTGCTGTCTTCTCTTGGGTTGAGCTGGTGCAGTGTTTGGCGCTGGATTTCCTCCTCCTGCCAAGTGAGCTCCACCCTAGGTTGAGGCGCAAAATCTTGCCCTCCGTTGTCGTTTCTTTTCCCTTCTTGCCTTTCCCGGCCTGCATTCTCCTGGTTTTCATTTCCTTGGGCATTATTCCTTCTCGTTCCCTGTGCATGCGCCGGGTTTCCCTGAGCCATTGCTAGGTCATAGGCAATCATGTGCTTGTTTCTTCCTGAATCCACACTTTTTTCCTTTCTCGGCCTTGGCGCCGCTCCGGGTGAGGATGTCGTGTGCCCTGCCGATCTTGCCGGAACAGGAGTCGCTGAGTGAACTAGCTGTGACCTTCCTGCTATACCCGAATTCGCTCTGTAATACGCTTCATTCAGCATGCTAGCTGCTCTCACTAGTTCATTGACTCGTACTTATTGTATTTTCTTTGCTTGTCCCTCCAAATGGGGTAATTCTGCCATTGCTGCTTCTGCTGCTAGCAGATTAGCTGCTATTGTATTATATGTTGTCCGCATAGCTGTTTCATTGCTGTTCTCTGGCGTTATCATTGACGTTGCGTCTGCCAGCTCTTCATTGAGGTTTCTTCCTCTTAACCTTGTCGCATCAATCCGGGTCTTTGCGCCCTTGACTCGATTTGCCGAGTTGAGCTCTCGGATCGTGATATTCACATCTTGTTGTAACTGCGCTAATTCCTTGGCTTTCTCCAGGACTTTTATCCTGGCTTCCTCCAACTCGGCTTGCACACGTGCCGGGTCTGTTGCCTATGCTACTGGTTCTGCCAACTTATCTATCGCTTCCTGTAGCTCCTTAGACCTTTTACTCCTGGCTATGTTTTCTGGTTTTTCTAGTGGTGCCTTTGCTATTCTTGCAGCCCTTGGTGTTTCCTCATGATTTCCTCCCTCAACGCTCTCATATACTACTGGAACTATCGGTGGAGCTGCTGGGTTAGGGGCTATCATCATTACCTCCACGGAGACGAGTTGGTGAAGCTTTCCAGTGATAGGAACTGCTAGTGGATCTGGCGCCTGGACGACGCGCTCCGAATATGCGCGCTCCACGCGCACAGCGACGTAGACCTGGTGCTCACCGAACTTGATGAAGCGACCGCCCCTAGGGAACGGCTTGGTCCCGAAGCAACCCGCGTTGTCGCTGACAAAGTTAAGCGCTCAAAACCTCTGGATAAGGCCGGAGTAGACGTGCTCGCCGGTCTTGGCGATCATGTTGCCCGTCCGGATGAAGACTCCATCAAGCACCTACTTCTGCCCCACGGTGGGCGCCAACTGTCGTGGTGGTGGCACGGCAGATACCATGGGTAGGCTTAAGTTGGGGGCCAAATGGGTGCTTGTGGTCACCGGGGAGGGAGTGCACGGTCGAGCCATGCACTAAGAACAAGATGAACTCTCCACACTTAACGATTTACTTGATACCCGAGAATTACAACTGCTCCTTGAGCTGTATGAACTAGTGTTATGTGCACTAGTTCCCTACTTCGTCCAACCTCCTCCTACTACAACTAGGCCCCCTCTTATATAGGCAACGCTAGCTAGCTTATACCCCTTTGGGTTCTAGGGTTTACTGTTTGGATCTTGGTCCCTATGATGTGGGCCGGGTCATGGGCTTGCCCTAAGCCCAACGGCCCAGTCCACAAAGCTTGACAGCTAATGGTCTTCTGGTACGCTGCCTCCTGTTCCTTTTGGCGTCACGCTGTAACTTTGTATGTTAGCGTTTGCTTTGGGCGTCACCCAGCTCCTTTTGTGTCACCCGACGTCGCCCTTCTCTTTTGACCATGCTTTGCCATGGTCCCTCCTGAACCTTAGTCGGAAAGGTGCCACGCGTCCTATCTGACTCGGCCCTTCCTCGGTAGACTCGGCTCGTTGGTTCCTGCAAGAATAACAACTTTGTCTTATGCGGGCCAACATAGTTCATATGTCGGCCGCACACGCTCCTCTCTCCCAGCCGTTCTTACCCGTCCTGGTTCTTTCTTCACTCGGAGCTTACCCAACTACCCTTTGTTTCACCCCTCGTGGCCCTACCGGGGGTTATCCCCCCGACATTACATAAGGCCCATGTCTATGGTTTACCTTGTGTATCACACTTGTGGATTGCGACCCAGGAAGAAAGGGATTTGATATGTTTAGTATTGAGAAGCTTCTAGTGCAACCACATGGAATATGGGCTCTGCCTTGACCAAATAGGTTGCAAGAACTTAGCCAGATGGACATTTGATGGTAGGGTGATAGGATGGAATGCGTCCATGGTGGTCTAAGTGAATGCTTCTGAAAAGTCTCGTCTCGATGCATGTCGAGTCTTGTGGGGAAAGTGCACCACCTCTCGAGAGGGTAAAACCTAAGTACTTAGCCGTGTCCCCGACAACGAACAATTTGAGCATCAAAGACATTGAAACAATCAAGGATCTCCTCATCCCAATTTCTCTAAGTTAAAACTTGTGGTTGAACAAGGGTGAAGGTTCACCAATGTCTATTGGTGGTTCCTTGGGTGATTTTATCAAACAAAAACTTAGTGTTTTCAACTAATAAGGAAAACCTTATTTTGAGAAAAGCAAGCCTAAGCTACACTTAGCCAAATTCATATAGTTATTAGATACTACTATTCTACCATGGTATCACTTGCCAATACAATTCCAAATGTATTGACCCACTATGGCTGTAACTTTTATGATGTTGTAGGTTACTCTGATGGAGACTAGGGTTGTGAGTCTACACTTAACATGTTTGCCTGTGGCACATGAAGATGAAGACTTATAGTCATTTACATTATGTTGAACTCTATGTATAGCCTTGGGCTATTGAGTTGTAAAGACTATGTTACTCTGGAATGACGATGTAATAATGACCTTTGTATCTGTGTACTTCATCTTAAATTGTGGATGCTAGAATGTTGATATAGGGACTAGCATTGCAATCACAGGGTCCTTTACCTTTATTGGTGGGGTCTTACACCATCCACGAGTATTGTAGCTGTCAGAAGCACCTCGTCGACGCGCTCTCTGATAATGACCCCCGTGATTGACCGCGCCCTCGTCCTCAACACCCTGCTCGGTCTCAGTCCCCACTTCGCCTCTGCTACCATGGTCATCTCCATGACCGACCTGCTGCCCACATTCCTCCATGCTCGGGCGATGCTCCTGATGGAGGAGATGCATCAGGCCAATGCGGTGGCCAGCTCTGCCTCCACCACCCTGGCCGCTAAAGCCAGTGGCGGCCAACTCCCACTCCAAGATAACCCAAGCTAACGTATCGTATACCCATAAGAGCCTAAGAGAGGGTGATAGAATGTCAGGTCCGGACCATAAAGAACGTGGCCACGAGCAATAAGTGTCAACAACAGTGTACATAACGCCTTGGAAGTGTTGGGGATATACTTTCCGGGTATACCCACAGGACTCACTGACCAGGGTGGCCCACCAACGGGTTAGAGCTTTGCTTCACAGGCAGCCCAGTCAGAGAAAGAGGAGGAGCCAGTTCCGGCTATGACAAGGCCCAGAAGAGTTACCGACTTAGGCCTGTAGTATTACTTGTAGTCCAAGCTATATCTAGTTACCGACTCTGTAACATAGCCGAACAGGTATTTCCTGAAACCCTAGGTCCTGGTGACTATATAAAACGACCCTATGGGAGCGTTTAGGGCACCATATCATAGATCAACCACAACCTACTCGCACAGGCGAACCTATCTTGTAATCCGTTGTAACATTCGGGTCTCGCCGATATATTACTGGGTTGCTAGCAGGAGTAGGATCTGATCACCACGGTCAGATCTGAACCTGGGTAAATGATACATCCAATTTGCATCACCATTATATATCATAATTTGCCTCTATTCATTGATATATGTCTTATTATGAGGTATCACTTATGTCTTTTCCTCTGTTTTTGCATGTTGGATGATTCTTGGAGGATGAACTGCTGGAGTCAGGTTTCTGATGGAAAAAGAGGTGTTTTGATGCAATTTCGCGAAGACCAGAAAAATATTGGAAAATTATATTTTCCCAGAAGACGGAGGAAGCTAGAAGGGGAGGCGTAGCCGGGCCATAGGGGGCCCACACCCCCTAGGCGCGGGCCCACCTTGCCCCGCGCCTAGGGCAGGTGTCGCCCACCTGGCCGGCTCCCGACTCTGCCCTCTCACCTATATCTTCCTCACATAACCCTAACACCAGGGGAGCGACCATAGAAAGATTTCCGCCGCCTCTATGGGGCAGAAAACACCGAGAGAGAAATATCTCTCTGGCAGACAAATTTCTGTCGGGGAAATCCCTTCCCGGAGAGGGGAGATCATCGCCATCAACACTGTCATCAAGCTAGGATTCATCGGGATCATCATCATCATCATCATCATACGCACCATCATCACCACTCCGTCCCGCTGTAATAATCGTGTTGATTCTTGCATTAGTTCTTAGGGGAAACTTTCCCGGTGTTAATTACTATTGTAGTTGATGCTTGTGAGTGGAACCATTGGATTATTGTTTATGTTCAGATTGTTATCCATTCCCATATCATCTTTGATCTTGATCCATATGATGTATTGTGAGTAGTTCGTTTAGTTCTTGAGGACATGGGAGAAGCCATGTTGTTAGTAGTGGATTTGTGTTGAGATATTATTCAATGGTTTAGTATTTAAGTTGTGGTGCTATTCTTCTAGTGGTGTCATGTGAACGTCGACTACATGATACTTCACCATTTATGGGCCTAGGGGAATGCATTGTGTATTTGGCTACTAATTGCGGGGTTGCCGGAGTGACAGAAACCTGAACCCCCGTTAGGACACCATTGCATAAGGGAGCATAGGATCTCAGAGTTTAAGGTTGTGGTTAGGTTTATATCTTAATTACTTTCCTGTAGTTGCGGATGCTTGAAGGGGGTTTAATCACAAGTATGTATTAGTCCAAGTAAGGTCGGTACATTAGCACAGGTTCACCCATACAACACTTACAACACCAAAGAAGAGTACTCAGCTATTGGAAGCGAAAGCACTTGACAGAATTCCCATGTGTCCTCGAGAACGTTTGGTCCTTATAAGTACTTCCACTGGCTTGTCCTTTGCTAAGAAAGGATTGGGCCACTTGCTGCAGTTGTTCGTTGTCTTTATTACTTGCACTTTGTTTTGTTGCTTTATCAAAAAAAACCTAAAAATCCATTTGCTAAGTATTTATAGAGATTTCCTGCTCCATACCACTAGTCAACACCTTCTGCTCCTCGTTGGGATCGACACTCCTATTTATCGAAAGTACTACGATACACCCCCTATACTTGTGGGTCATCAAGACTATTTTTTTGGCACCGTTGCCGGGGAGTGAAGCGCTATTGAAGAGTGGAACTGGTAAAGGAAACTTCTACTATGAGTATTTCTTTTTGTTTTTGTTTGTTACTTTGTTTCCAATATGGATAACCCACTTAATTTTCTGTTTGGGAAAACTAATACCACTGTTAGTGTAGTAGATGAACCACCACCTATTGAGATAGATCCTTTTAAGATACCTACAAGTATTGTTGATTGTGTTATGGATACTTATTATTTTGTAGATGGAACTGTCCATCCTGGTGATCACTTGCTTTTTATCCATGAATTATGCGGGTTGTTTAAGTGTGCAGGTATCACAACTGAATAGGTGAAGAAGAAGTTACTCTCTATATCCTTGAAAGGGAGAGATAAAGAATGGTATAAGCTACTAAAGAATGGACAATCCATGGAATGGGAGGAAATGGCATCTCTCTTTTATTCTAAATTATATCCTCACAGTGAGATTCATAAGGATAGAGATCTGATATATAACTTTTGGCTTCGTGATGGAGAGAGTACAACTCAAGCTTGGGGGATACTGAAGTTACTAATACTTAAATGTCCTATTCATGAACTCCCTAACAATATCATTATCAATAACTTTTATGCTAGGCTTTCTCTTCATGATAAAGATTTACTAGATGCTTCTTGTGTTGGATCATTCACACGTACTCCCTCTGTTTTAAAATATAAGATGTTTTAGCTTTGTGAAGCAAATGTATCTAGACTTCTTTTAGTATGTAGGTTCACTCAGTTTTAGAGTGAATCCAGACACTAAAAGAAGTCTAGATGCATTTTCTTTACAAATCGAAAACATCTTATATTTTGAAATAGAGGGAGTATGAAGGAAGAAGCTAAATGGGATCTCTTATACCGTAATTCAAGAGAACACTGAAGCTTGGGAGAATGACAAAGGAAGAAAGTTAGGTATAAACCATGCTTATGAATGTATTAAATATTTTATGGGAACAGATGACTTCCGTGATATTAGTAATGAGTATGGTCTTGATTCTCAAGTTCTTGCAAAGTGTTTTAAGGTTTTTTCCTCTTATATTGAAATTCCCAAGAAAGAGTGGGACAAGTACCATGCTCCTTATAAAGACATTGTTACCCATGTTCCTGCTAGCGTAGAGGTTTGTACTGTTGATCCTATTTTGCCTGAGCCTTATGTTGAGAAAATCCCTTTTCCCGCTAAGGTAAAGTAGCATTTTATCGTAGCTAATGTGGTTAGCAAAAGTGCAAATAAAACTATGGAACCCGATGAGCAAATTAGTATTGAGCCTGTGGTAGCTATTGTGAAAGACCTTGTCATTAGAAATATAGAGGATGATCATATTGTCTTCTGTGAAGATGTTTCTAATATTGTCTCTCATCCTAGAAAAGTTAGAAAAACTAGTGTTCCTGTGCTTTCTGTTAAAATTGGTGATCATTGTTATTATGGTTTATGTGATATTGGTGCTAGTTCTAGTGCTATTCCTTATGAGCTTTACAGGGAAATTATGCATGAAATTGGTCCTTGTGAGCTTGAGGACATTGATGTGGTTATTCACCTTGCTAATAGAGAGATAGTCTGTACCATTGTCATTGTAAGAGATGTGGAGGTTCTTTGTGGTAAGATTAAATATCCTGCTGATTTTCTAGTACTTGGTTCTGAAGCTAGTAAAAACTATCCTATTATCTTTGGTAGACCTTTCTTGAATACTTGTGGGGCTATCATAGATTGTAGGAAGGAAAAAGTTTTGACCAAGTTTGATGGAGAGTCTTACGAGTTTAATTTTTCCAGATTTGCTAAAACTCCTTATGAAAATGAATTGCCTAATGAGGATTTCAAGGTTGAACAAGTTTCCACTATTTCTCTTGCTCCTAACAATGCCTTGCAACAATTTATAGAAGATCATGAAAGTGATGTCTTGATGAAGGAAAGAAATGAGATTGACGAGGTTTTCCTTCGTCAGCCTTAGCAACTTAAGCATAATCTACCTGTGAAAGATTTGGGTACCACACTACCACCCAAAGGGGACCCTGTTTTGGAATTAAAACCTTTACCTGATTGTAACATCCTAGCATTAGAGCCTAGAAATAAGTTGAACCCAGATGTGTGCATTGCATTCATGCATAGAAAATCTAAATAATTTTCGCGCTTTTAAATAAAACTTGTCAAAGTGATTGAAGCTTCTCTTAGCTTGATGGAATTGAAGTAGATCATCAAGTTGACTGCGATAAGTTTCAATAAGACCTTTGTTAAAATCTCATTTTGGGTAAGAGAGATTTGATCTAAGGGTAGATCAAATGTACTATAAGTTAAACATTAATATAATGTGAATTATATTTGATCATTAGGTGATCATGTTATAGTATTCATTATAATCACTTATAAGTACCAAGTTAAGGATATAAAACAAATAATAAGAATGTAACCACTATATCTTAATCCCATCTGCATACATCCTGAGTATCATAGTAACACCTAACCTTAAAACCTCTTTTGATGAGTTGGAGTTAGAAAGAGATTAAGTCAAGATCATACACTATATATATATCTTTCTTTCTATACAATCTTTATGGAACTTATCTCAATATCTGTTGTTCATCAATGTTGGATAATTCCCCATTGATTCACAACTTCTTTAACCATTAGTCTTTGATCTACTATTTGATCTTATCAGAACATCTACTCAAATCTTCTAATGAGGGCATAGTCCAGTAATAACCTAAATCCCATATAAGATACTAAGAAGATAATTTCCAGACAATAAAAGGTAGGATTGATAAAGCCCTGCTTAGCCAACTAAGAACTTCAGTAATAAATGATTAAAGTATTATAATGGTAATGCTTTGGCCACCAATATTGAATGCTTATATTTAGTATAGGTAATACTGGTGGGTAGAACATGATTGGAACCTTAGTAGAGATAAGTGATCCTAGAGTAGTCTTTGCAAACCACATAAATATAATTCAGGGTTTGAAGTGTAAGTCATGAGAGTTAAGTAAATATAAGACGGTGTTATTCAACTAAAGCTAGTATAGCATAGAGTCATAAATGTGATGTTAGTCATCTTTAAGGATAGTCAACTTTAGAGAAAGATTAGTGATGGAAGATTGTAAGAAGAGTTTGAAGGAACTACTGGTTGGATGGAAGATTATCAACAGTAGAATAGTAAATATAACCAAGCAAGGATATGAACAAATTATAAAATGCCTTTGTATCAAACTCATTGGATTTATCCATGAGTTTAGAAGAATGATATATGAATAAGAAGATTTTAATAAGTAAGCTCATAATACTAACCCTATGATGGATAGAAAGAAGTGTTATATCTAGGAAAGGAATTCCTTAATTAGAGATCTAAGATTGTGAAATATAATTATATGTTATAAATCATTTTACTATTTAATCTTGGTAAGCAATCAACTCTAAATATCAAATCAAACATAATATCCATCTCATACTATTGGTCCATCATCTTGATGTCTATAACACTTTATAGAAATATTTTCCTATAGCAAATCACATAAGCACATCTCTGTTAATTCCAACCATCATAACTATATGTGCTTAAGTATATCCTTATCCATTCCTTTCTATAAAACATTCTAATTATAACTTACCATTATAAAAGGTGATGTCATCAAATATCCCAAATAGAAAACAATATGTTTGGTGGTTAAACCTTTAACCACATCTATAAAGGAGTCTAAGTATTTCAAGACAAAAATCCTAAAACCAAAGGTAAGTAATCATAATTTGAAATCCTAAACCTCCTTATTTATCATAATAAAATAGATACATTTAATTTTCTAAATTAATGGGAATAGTAATAACCATATCAATATCTTTCATGTTTTCATGCATCAAATAATGATCCAGGATCATTATACATATAAAATTTATATTCAAACTATGAGCCAATTAGAGTTAAGACTATAAACAAATAAGAAGATATCATTCAAGAAATCCCTAGCTAAGATAGGAGAGAAAAATAATAAGAAAAGTTTCTACAAACTATTAACAAGGGGATTCATATTAAGTAAATAAAAGAAATTCAAAAAGATGATATAACAAAAAAATTCACAAATGTGACTAGGTATATTTTAGTATTGCTGTAAATATCCAGCAAACAAATCATACAAAGAAAGGTTCAAACTATAAATCAAATTCAAATCTGAATAAGAAAACAGAAAATAGAAAAAGGATAAAACAAATAAAAATACTACCTGCCCGTGGCCCAACAACCCTACACCTATCTGACGCCCCTGAGCATCCCACAACAGCCCAGTAACTAGCCCAGGTTCTTTTCTATCTGTGACTAACAAGTGGGGTCAGGAGAGGACCGCAGGTTGAGCCGAAGAAAGTGCTAGGGGGTTATCCGCAAAAGTTGCATCGTCGTCATCGTCACGCACACAGGCAGCTCGCTGGCGGAGCTCGCCGCCGCTCGATGCCGTCGTCGTCAGCCGTGCGCCAAGATACTCGCCGTCGTTCTAGAGAGGGATAAGAAGGCCACCGCGACGCCCTGCCTCAAACCCTATCTCCAATTCCTCCTTATCCTTTCAGATGCAAACGGGGCCGAAACCCTAGCTCACCGGAGCCACCTCTCGCCGTCGAACCACATCTCCCCACACCATCCTGAGCAGCCACGGAGAAGCGCCTTCCTCCATAGATCCTCTAGGTATAATCTTGCATCAAGGGGAGCACTGGAGGGGGTGAATTTGGCCGTTCCCCTTCGCAGCAGTTCGTCGGAATCCTCGACGGGGAGCTCGTTTCCGACCGCGCCTGTCCTCGTCGACCACTCAATCATCATCAGGGCGAGTTCCTGAACCTTCCGGCATCCTCGAATCGTCTAATCTCGTTATATATCGCTGTTTCACCGTGTGCCACCGTCGACAACCGTCGGAGCTGAAGCTCTGATGACTATTTCCGACCGGTGCCGCCACTCTTAGGTTCAGTAGGTTGCGCTGATTCGAACTAGACTAATCTCGCTTGCTAGGGCGCCGTAGATCGTCGCCGGCGACCAACCTCTGGCGGCGGTGGTGGTGCTGACGCCATCGTTACGTCATGATCGCACCACGTCAGCTAGTTTGACTGGTTGTTTTCCTGCGTGGCAAGTGACGTGTCCCAGGGCCCATATGTTATTGACTCGGGTAGATAACCAATCGGTAACAAATGCAATTCCTTTAACCTGAGAGCTTAGGTGGACCATGGCCCACTAGTCAGTGATCGGGGCTAGCTCTGGGTACGGTGTAAAAAGTATTTTCTATTAAGAAATAGATAAAATGTTATAATTCAATTAATAATATTCCAGAAATCAAATAAAGGATTAAATCTTGTTTAATTAATAACTTTTGATTTATAATTCAGAAAAATGTGTATAATATATGAAATTTTTCAGAAAATAAAATCTACAACTTAAACTTATTATTAAATATTATTGTGATAATTATTTAAATAAATATTATTTAAATAAATATTATTTAATAAAGGTTTTATAAGTAATAAAACTTTAATAATTCAATTTTTAATAATAGTAAATGTGAAAAATATAAGTAGAATACCAAAAATCTTAGAAAAATAAGAATTACAATTTAAAATTATAATTATACATTATAATTTAACTTAATCAAGTATTTGTTATTTATTAAGTATTTATAAAGAAATAAATCTTATAAAAATCATATCTTATTATTTATAAATCACAAAAATAAATGTAATATACCAAAATGATCACAAAAATAATATCTACATGTTAAAAATTTAATATTCCACTTTTGAGTTAAATTAAAACTGAATTATTTTAATAACTCAAATTTAAACTTATTTACTTCATTAATAAGTTTTATAAGGATAAATAAAATTTATTAATATTTCTAAAATAAATTAGATAAGTCTAATAAATAGTATTAGTCTTAAATATTAATAATATAAGACCATAATGGTTTAAAACTTTATAAGCACCTTTTTATTACATTACTTTCAACTTAAGTGAAGATCATATTCTCAAAGGATTCCAATTCAAAATAAAATCCTTAAAGAACAACTTGTAAGTAATCAGATCCTTTCTATTTACTTTAACCACCAGGTTACAAAACCACCATCACCCTATAATTAATCCATAAGTAGTTAAGGAATATTAACTATAACCACTCATCTATAAAAGGTAAATGATACCACTCTAGTATAAACTCAATAAACCACCACACCAAGTAAAACTACAATCATTCTTAAGTAACTTAAAGAACACATTTCAGATATACAAGATACCAATGTATAAGTACGATACTTTCAAAACTATCTATACTTTAAAGTTAACTCTAGTCTACGGAATCTTAATATAACACTATAAGCATTATTATATGTTTTATAGTTAACTTTGGCCTGAAGTAGTTAAGCTATAAAGCAACTCAAGCCAAACCATTTAAGCAAAAAAATAATATCAACCACCACTAACTACCACAAAGTTTGTTTAAACCTTAAAAGAGAAACCTTTTCTTCGAAGGTTATTCTTTTTGCCACTTCAAACTAGAACTCTTATATAAGCAATCCTAACTAGTATGTCATAAGTAGATAGACTTTACTACTACATATGTGTTGTTCACAACCACTCATAAACTCTAATAGAAGCACAAATATGAAACTTATCTATAACATCCCAAAAATAATAAGCTTGGATCATCAAATTCTGATCATCAAAATTAGGGTTAACAAAAACTTTTCTAATTAAAATTAGGAATGCATGCATATGTGTATGCATTGATTTTGAAATTCTTTTAAACCACCTTGTTTGTTGTTTCATTGCTTGTAAAATGTTTCTTAGGTGAAATAAACATCATCTAAAACATTTCCCACACTTTTGCTAAAGACAAGTAAATCAAAACACATATATTAAATGAATGGTCACTTTGACCAATTTAACTCTGATGCCTACTTTGGCTGTCTCAAACTTTCAGAACCTAACAGAAACTTTTCCGGATCTTTGCACCCCTTGAATGTACTCATAACAAGGTATCAAGGCCCACTTTGTGATCATCCAGAAACTTTCAAATGCATAGTTTAAATGACAATTCAAAATTGAATCTTTATCATATGGGAAGATCCCACTTATTCAAAAACCACTCAAACAAGCTCAACTTGCAAAACCCCAGCATCTGCAGATTCACCAGCACCAATCTAGCAAACCCACCAAAAATCTTTTCAAAATTCAAAACTTGAGTTCATGCGGCCATTTCATCAAACAGGTTGCAGACACAAATCAAACAAACATCAAACACTATAGTGTGCAGTAAAATTGGCCTAACTTGTTCCCTAGTTAGCTCACACCCAGCTCAGTAGATCATCTAGGAAGTTTAACTAAGGACTAGCACCCCTGTGAGCTTGCCATTGCCATCAATGGTGAACAGCCGAGCACCCCCTTGTCACCCCATTATGGACAGCAGGCTAGAGGAAGAGCTAGCCGTGCCAACCTTGTCTGGGAAGCAGCCCACCGTCCACCGCCACTCCCTGTCCCAGCCGCGAGCGTTGCCAAGCCCTGGACCACGCGCACAAGCCGCGCCCAGACCGCCAGAGACCATGCCGAGCATGCGCCAGAGCACGACCCTCGACCAGCGCCCACAGACCACGCGCCTCCCTCATCGCGCGCACACACGATCACCATCAACCCAGGAGACCACCAGACATCCCTGTTTGCCGCCCCGTGCCGCACAGCCACCGCCCGCCGTCGAAGACGCCGCCTCTGCCGTGCAGAGCACCGCCCGTTCTAGACCAAACCCCACCGCCCCATGCCTCGAGACCATGTCGTTGAGCATCGCCAGGAGACACCGCACCGTCCCCTACCCTTGCCCATGCCATTAGCCGCCTGTAACCTCGCCCCCGACGAGCTCACCGTGCGCCCCGACGGTCCCCTCGCTCGACTATAAATAGAGGCCACCCCCGGACGATTTCTTCACACCATCTCACTCCCCTCTCATCACTGATCGTGCCACACCGATCTCAGAGCAAGGCGAGCACCACCCCGCCAGAATTTCACCGGAGCCCGCTGCCTCTGGAGAAGAAGGGAGCCAGCGATTGGAGCCGCCCCAGGAGAAGCCACCGGTACCAGGAGATTCGCCGTCATTGACTTTGTCGTTCGCCCGCCTCGCCGACCCTCGCCAGTACCCCGGTGAGCCCCCAGCAACCCTCACTGGCCGCGCTAGGTTTCGTTCTCGCCGGCGTTGTCTCGCGTCGACGATGACTCCCAGCCGTTGGATTAGAACTAGATCGAACGATCCACGTTGCCCCTTACCGCTTCGCCCAGCCCCGTGTCACTGACGAGTGGGGACACCCACTTAAGCAGCCCGCGGGAGCACTGCGCTTAGCAGGCCGGCCCGTTAACTTTTCCCGCGCAGCCCAGTTTTTCAAATTAAACTTTTTCTATTTCAATTCAAACACACTTCTGTACCCAAGTTCAAAAATCAACCCAGATCGATTCAGTGCACCAAATTGAATGAAACCAATTTTGTTGGAAAGGTCTGTGAATGCTGAATCCAAGCCCGTTGGATTCAAGTCATTTGGATCTACAGATAACCCATGGTAAAAATAACAAGGCAGAAGCTTTTCTGCATTCAAACATTTTTCAAATTCAAACCATAATAGCTTTTGAGTTGATTCCAACTCTCAAAAATCACATTTAACCATACCTTTCAGAATATATAAAAATATATAGGTTTACTTGTAGAAATAATGTTCAAGTAATAAAAGAATGCTACATAAGCATTTCTAGCCACATTAATTAATTAAAATAAAAGGGTAAAACCTTATTAAATTGTAACACCACTTTAAATCACATTCCCTTGGACTACAATATGTGGTGATGACATGTGTCAACATGATCCCATGTTTGGTTTGGAGAATATTAAATCTTAAGTAGTTTGTCAATGAGTAGAAATTACTTTTCTAAAAATAAAAGGAATTAAATCAAGCCTTAACCTTGTAATGTTAGGGATGATGCTAGATCATCTATAGGACCCTTGTGTGTGATGATTGCAAGTAGTTAAGTATTGTTTGGTGATTGTGTACCTCGTATTTATTCATAGACGCTAGTACCGACCAAGGATACGAGGAGGAAGGAGGATACTACGAAGAAGAAGCCGAAGAGAACTTCAACCACTGCTCTGCACAAGGCAAGCTGATACTATACTAATGCAAGCTAAAACTTGCAAGACACTCTACTTTAGCAAGCCTTACTAATCAAGTTGACCTATGCAAGCTAACACTTGCAATTTAGCAAGCTTATGCTGATATTGATGCAAGCTAACCCTTGCAAGATACCCTACTGAGGCAGCAAACCCCTACTTGTTCTATGACTGCTATATGCCTTAAGCATATATGATCATACCCACTTGACAGACCAATCCTAGCTGTACTTGCAAGCTTCTTACTTTATTTCTTTATCAAAGCTTGCTTAGAGTTTACTTAAGAGATTGGTAGATACTAGAAAGATATGTGAAGGTTGCATAAAGAGCATAAAATTTGGCCTAAGCTAGATAATCTTGATGTCATCTTAAGGCATGAGATTGAACTTAGTTAGAACTCCCCTAGTTTACCAACCCTCATTATTGCTTACCCCCACCTGTAGATGCTAGTGCTAAGCATAAAACTTGATCAACTTTAGATGGGAGTACTTGGTGGAAAAATGGTTATGAAAACCTTGGAATGATGGATCATTCTATTGAAATGTTTTGGACATGTGTTTCCGAACACATGATGATTTTGGTGATGAAAACATGGAGGCATGAGCCTTAGCCCTTTATAAAACTGATGGTTGTCTGGATGCGATACCATTCCAATTTTATCGTACAACCACAATACCCGAATATTGGGTAGGGCTTGACTGGAAACTAATATTCCTTAGTATTAGTTCCCTCACGGCCAAGGTCTGAGCTGAGGCTACCTTGTGAAGATTGTCCACCTGTGCAGTACCCAAGATGACAGTTGGTCATGGTTGGGAGGCCAAACTCACAGGAGAGGTGCTTATACTAGGGCGTGTAATTGAAAGGTTAGGATTGATTATCCGCATACTGAGTATGGTGAATTCAGGATTTGTTCCTGACGGATGTATCGAATGTTGTGGTGAAAGTGTAGAATCTCTGCAGAGTGTCAAACTATTCGAATAGCCGCGTCTGCGGTTATGGACAGTTGGAGTGGCCATACTGTTCCCCCATCAGACTTTTCAAAATGACTTGTGAAATGGATTAAGACTTTGACTTAACCACAACAGAGTTGTGACATGAGTTACAAGATCCCAGTTAGGAGTTATAAAATTGTGACTAGCTTTAGAACTTAGTAGAGATAAATCTGGCTTTTGCAAAACAACCCTAGAGCCTAGTGTCCTATTATCCAAAAAACCCCTTTACCTGTTAGTATTGGTTTGCGAGTATTTAAAGAGTACTCATGGCTTTGTCCCTGGCTATTCCCATGGCCATACTATGAAGAGGAGTACCTGGAAGATGGACCCCAGGAAGGTTACGACAACTAGGATCATCTCCCATCATCAGCATTGCCTGTGACCCCGAAGATGGAGCTTCGTCTATGCTACCGTTATTATTTCGTATTCCGCTGCTTGATGTTGTATTAAGAACTGGATCATGAGATCCCTATTTGTGTAAGAACTTATGTATCGTTTGTAATGGATGATGTACTATGGTATCCAATTCTGTTATGTCTCGCAAAAATGGGAATCCTGGGATTGCGATGTATGGCATAACAGGCATCTAGGATTGAAAAATCCGGGTGTTGACAAGTTGGTATCAGAGCCATCCTGACCATAGGAGACCCTAGTTAGACTAGAGGTTTGAACCAAAAACTTAGTTTCAAAAACAAAGAAAACCACTATTTACAAAAACTTATTCTCATTCTTATCTCTTTGATTCTTTCATAAAAATTCATGTTCCTCAAAAACTCTTGCAAAATACATAAAATTTTGACACACTTGATCACTCTGCTAATGTACTCATCCTCTATTTTTATAGATGGACGTGAAGTACAGCAAGTTTTACCAACTTGGGAATGGAGGAGACCTTATCTTTGAGAGGGATCTGGATCAGCTTTCGGAACTTCTGGAGCGTCCGCACCCCGAGTTCTTCGGAGCTCAGCTCAATGATCAAGGAGGAGAAGATCTGCAATGGCTAATTGTTGCAAGTCTCCGATGAAAGATTGAACCTCCCACTGCGGAGGGAATTCAGTTTACCTTGAGGGAAAACAACTGGCTCGATGGACTTGCCAGAGCAATGCAGGAAGCTCTTTCCCGTCTATGTGGGCAGAGCATCAATCAGATCAAGGGTACTCGCTTTGAGTTTTGCCCAAGGCGTGATGCAAATGGACAACCACTGGAAGCCCCATACCACCCCGAGCTGAAGACTCAATTGGACCACCTTAGCTTCATGATGTATGACCGTCAGCAGGAGTTGGACAACTGCCGTGACTATTGCAACCACAAGTCTGCCATCATCAAGATGAAGTATCAGACCATAGCCATGCTAGCAAAGGATCGCAAGTCTCGCCGCCGTCAGCTCGACAAGAAAGAGCGCATTATTGCCCGTCTTCGCCACCGCATCTCATCTTTGGAGGAGACCATCCACGAGAGAGACATGCAGTTGGAGGAAAGGGAGAATGCCGGAGAGGATCTTCGTGGAGACCCTTACTCCTATCTCAGCGATGACGATGATTTTCTGGAGGATCAGGCCATGGACTTCTTCACCGATGAGGATGATTTCGCCTTCATCGATGATGACGAAGATGATGAAGCCACAGACTCCGAGGAGTAGTAGCACTAAGCACTTGCGTAGTGAGTAGTATTCGGTCCCACTGTATCATAGATTCCAGAATGGTTCTTAAAACCATCTATTTTTCCTTGCTGTGGTGTGCGTTGTATCGTGTGAATGAATGAATGAAAAAGCAAGTTGCTAGAAAAAAATCTGAGTCAAACCTTTAAAACTTTTCAAAGACCCAAAACCTTAGAAATTTCCCTCTTTTCTCATGATCTATCTCAATCTTTAGATGTCACGTGGAGGAAGTGGTTCAGCCCCGGACCTGATGTTGCAGATTCTGCAAATGTTGACTTCTGACCGCGAAGCTGAAAGAGCGGAACGTGAAGCCAACCTAGCCACTCTGCAACAGATAGCCCAGCTAGCCCACAACAACCAAGGCCACGGAAATCAGGACAACCATGGATCTAAGCTCAATAGTTTCCAGAATACCAACCCACCCGTTTTCACCAAGTCAGAAGAACCCCTAGATGCCGATGATTGGCTGCAAACCATGGAAAATAACTTAGAAGTCATCAGAGTGGAAGCCAACGAGAAAGTCCTGTTCGCCACCCATTATCTAGCCGGAGATGCCAGGGCATGGTGGAACAGTGTTCGCGCAATGACCGGAGGCCAGATGATGACCTGTGAGGAATTCAAGGTCAAGTTTAGTAGAACCCATGTGCCACCAGGTTTGATCAAGAGAATGAGAGACGAGTTTAGAGAGCTGAAGCAAGGAAGGATGACTGTAGTGGAATACCGTGACAATTTTTTTTCATTAGCTAGGTATGCCCCGAGATAGACACCGAAGCCAAGAAGAAAGAAAGATTCCTGAATGGTCTGCATGACGAGATGCAGACAGTGTTAGTCAATATCTCCTTTGCTGATATTGAAGCCCTTGTCGACTCTGCTATCCAGATGGAAGGAAAGATCAACCAAGCCAATGAGAACCGCAAGCGTCGCATGATGCATCAACCAGGAACCCATCAGACCCCAAAGTATCGCCCCAACCCATCTCCAGGATTTGCCCCAAGAACCAATAGACCCCCTATGACCCGTCCCACCTATCCCAACCGTGGAAACCCTAGACCCGGAGGAAACCACAACAACCCCGGCAACTCTAGCAATTTCAATCGTGCCCCACCCAAGTTCAACACCAACCATGCTACCGCCAACACCAACACTGCCCCGAGGACTGGAAGCAATGTTGTGCCTGTCGCAGCCAAGGACAAGTCACAAGTGACCTGTTATGACTGTGGAAATAAAGGCCACTATTCCAACGAGTGCCCCAACAAGAAGAATGCTACAACCCCTAATGCCAATGCCCCAGCTCAGCAGCAGCGTCGTGTCCAGCCAGGAAGAAGATTTGCCCCAGGGAATTCACTCAATCGCAATGGCCGTCTTTTTCTCATGCATGCTGAAGAAGCTCAGGAAGCGCCAGACGTCGTGCTGGGTATGTTTTCTGTTAATTCAGTACTTGTAAGAGTGTTGTTTGACTCTGGTGCATCGCATTCATTTGTCACCGAAGAATTTGCCTGCACTAGTAAAATTCAACCAACCAAACTGAAGCATGTTATGATTGTGCAAATTCCCGGATCAACCACCAAGGCTAGGCAAATTTGCAAAGCCGTCCCTATCCGAATCCATGGCATAGATTTTTATGCTAATCTAATAGTACTCGGAACTAAAGGTTTGGAAGTAGTACTAGGAATGGATTGGATGTCCAAACATAAGGGATTGATTGACTGTGCCAAGAAAGCCATCACCATGACCAGTACCGCCGGAATATCAGTCGGGGATATATCTGAAACCTTACCTCGCCAATTCAAGTGTAACAAGAGTATAGCCCGACCTACCATTGACCAAGTCTGGATAGTCTGTGAATACCCCGATGTATTTCTAGGTGTTTTGCCCGATATGCCCCCAGATCGGGATATCGAGTTTATCATCGAACTAATCCCCGGAACTGGACCCATAGCCCAGAGACCCTATAGTATGAACCCTCCAGAGCTCGCAGAACTGAAGAAGCAACTGGATTCCATGTTAGAAATTGGATTGATTCAACCAAGTGCGTCACCATGGAGATCACCTGTCTTATTTGTGGACAAGAAGGATGGAGGTAACCGTTTGTGTACGGATTATCGGAAGTTAAATGATGTCACCATCAAGAACAAGTACCCCTTGCCCAAGATAGAAGATTTGTTTGATCAGTTGACCGGTGCCCAGGTGTTTTCTAAGATTGATCTTAGAACTGGCTATCATCAACTCAAAATTCGTGCAGAGGATATTCCAAAGACTGCCTTTACCACCAGATACAGATTATACGAGTATACAGTCATGTCTTTTGGATTAAACAATGCCCCCGCTTATTTCATGAACCTCATGAATAAGATTTTTATGGACTTCCTGGATAAGTTTGTCGTTGTTTTCATCGATGACATTCTGATTTATTCCAAATCATAAGAAGAACATGAGCTACACCTAAGGACCATTCTTGGAACCCTTAAAGAGCATCAGCTGTATGCAAAGTTTCGCAAATGTGAATTCTGGTTACAGGAGGTAGGATTCCTCGGTCACATTGTATCAGCCGGAGGAATTGCCGTTGACCCTGCCAAGGTGAAAGATGTAGAAGATTGGCAAGCTCCAACCACTCAAACCCAAGTTCGTGCATTTCTCGGATTGGCGGGATATTACCGCAAATTCGTAGAAGGATTCTCTAGTATCGCCAGACCCATGACCCAATTGCTGAAGAAGGACAAGAAGTTTGAATGGACCAACAAATGTGAAGCGAGTTTTCAAGAACTCAAGAGGAGATTGATTTAAGCCCCAATCTTGATCATGCCGGATATCACGAAGCCCTTCGATGTGTATTGTGACGCATCCAAGATCGGTCTCGGATGTGTGCTAATGCAAGAAGGCAAAGTTATATCTTATCTATCCCGACAATTGAAGCAACATGAGCAAAACTACCCAACCCATGACCTCGAATTCGCAGCCGTAGTTCTAGCCCTGAAGACATAGAGACATTACCTGATGGGAAACCGTTGTGAGATTTATTCGGATCATAAGAGCCTAAAGTATATATTCACTCAGAAGGAGTTGAATATGAGGCAGAGAAGATGGATTGAGCTAATCAAGGATTATGACCTGGACATTCACTATCACCCTGGTAAAGCCAACGTGGTAGCCGATGCCCTTAGCAGATTGCCGTGCCGCTTGAACTCCATGATTTTGAAGGAGCAACCAAGTTTGCACAAGGAGATGGAAGATTTCGAATGGAATTAGTAAGTGAAGGATTTTTGGCTAGCATAGAACTTCAGCCCACTTTGATCAGTCAGATTAAAGAGGTGCAGAAGGGAAATGCCAGTATCGACGAAATCAAGCGTCGTATCGGTACAAGCAAAGTACCCGGATTCACCGAGGACGAAGAAGGAGTTCTGTGGTACAAAGGACGCCTTTGTGTACCAGCAGATTCTGAGTTGAAAGAAGTTATCTTGAAGGAGGCTCATGATACTCTTTATTCTATCCATCCCGGAGGAACTAAGATGTATCAAGATTTAAAAGAGCAATTTTGGTGGCATAAGATGAAGAGAGAAATCGGAAGCTATATCGCCAAGTGTGATATATGTCAGCGAGTCAAGACAGGACATCAAAGACCCGCTGGATTGTTGCAACCTTTGCAAATTCCGGAATGGAAATGGGATTCTGTAGGAATGGACTTTATCACTGGACTACCTACTTCTAGTAGGGGAAATGACTCTATTTGGGTCATAGTGGACAGATTGTCCAAAGTCGCCCATTTCTTGCCCGTCAAAACCACATATCAGAGTTCGAAGCTAGCGGAGTTGTACATCGCTAGAATCGTCAGTTTGCACAGAGTCCCCAAGAACATAGTATCGGATCGAGGAACTCAGTTTACCTCGAGATTCTAGAAGAAAGTCCAAGAAGGTTTAGGAACCCGCCTAGATTTCAGTACCGCGTATCACCCTCAGAACGATGGACAAACGGAGCGAGTAAATCAAATACTCGAAGATATGCTGAGAGCATGCGTGTTAAAGTATGGATCCAAGTGGGAAGACTGTCTGCCGTTGCAGAATTTTCATACAACAACAGTTACCAAGCCAGTTTGCAAATGGCCCCCTTTGAATTCATGTACGGAAGAAAGTGTCGCACCCCCTTGAACTGGTCGGAAGTAGGAGAGAGTCAGATTTTCGGACCCGACATCCTACGAGAAGCAGAAGAGAAGGTTCACAAGATTCGTGAGCACCTCAAGACCGCCCAATCCGGACAGAAGAGTTATGCTGACAAGAGACGTCGAGACCTCGCCTTCAATAGAGGAGATTTTGTTTATCTGAAAGTGTCACCATTGAAGGGAATGCAGCGTTTCCAACTCAAAGGAAAGTTAGCCCCCAGATATATCGGACCTTTCAAAATTCTGAACCGTCGAGGAGAAGTATCGTATCAATTGGAACTACCTGAAGAGATGTCAGCTGTGCATAATGTGTTCCATATCTCGTTACTTCGCAAGTGTCTCGAAGTCCCCGAGAAGACCGAAGTGTTCAAGAATATCGATCATCGAACCATAGAGATCAACGATGACCTGACCTATCCCGAAGTACCCATCCGCATTTTGGAAGAAGCTTTCCGAACTACCCGAACCCGAAGCATCAAGTTTCTCAAGATTCAGTGGAGCAACCACACAGAAGAGGAAGCTACCTAGGAGCGCGAAGATCACATCAGGACGGAGTTTCCAGATCTCTTCAAATACTAGGTAATCTTTTCGTCCTTTTTCAAATCTCGGGTCGAGATTTTTTTTAAGGGGGGAAGGTTTGTAACATCCCAAAAATACTAAGCTTGGATCATCAAATTCTAATCATCAAAATTAGGGTTAACAAAAACTTTTCTAATTAAAATTAGGAATGCATGCATATGTGTATGCATTGATTTTGAAATTCTTTTAAACCACCTTGTTTGTTGTTTCATTGCTTGTAAAATGTTTCTTAGGTGAAATAAACATCATCTAAAACATTTCCCACACTTTTGCTAAAGACAAGTAAATCAAAACACATATATTAAATGAATGGTCACTTTGACCAATTTAACTCTCATGCCTACTTTGGCTGTCTCAAACTTTCAGAACCTAACAGAAACTTTTCTGGATCTTTGCACCCCTTGAATGTACTCATAACAAGGTATCAAGTCCCACTTTGTGATCATCCAGAAACTTTCAAATGCATAGTTTAAATGACAATTCAAAATTGAATCTTTATCATATGGGAAGATCCCACTTATTCAAAAACCACTCAAACAAGCTCAACTTGCAAAACCCCAGCATCTGCAGATTCACCAGCACCAGTCTAGCAAACCCACCAAAAATCTTTTCAAAATTCAAAACTTGAGTTCATGCGGCCATTTCATCAAACAGGTTGCAGACACAAATCAAACAAACATCAAACACTATAGTGTGCAGTAAAATTGGCCTAACTTGTTCCTAGTTAGCTCACACCCAGCTCAGTAGATCATCTAGGAAGTTTAACTAAGGACTAGCACCCCTGTGAGCTTGCCATTGCCATCAATGGTGAACAGCCGAGCACCCCCTTGTCACCCCATTATGGACAGCAGGCTAGAGGAAGAACTAGCCGTGCCAACCTTGTCTGGGAGGCAGCCCACCATCCACCGCCACTCCCTGTCCCAGCCGCGAGCGTTGCCAAGCCCTGGACCACGCGCACAAGCCGCGCCCAGACCGCCAGAGACCATGCCGAGCATGCGCCAGAGCACGACCCTCGACCAGCGCCCACAGACCGCGTGCCTCCCTCATCGCGCGCACACACGATCACCATCAACCCAGGAGACCACCAGACATCCCTGTTTGCCGCCCCGTGCCGCACAGCCACCGCCCGCCGTCGAAGACGCCGCCTCTACCGCGCAGAGCACCGCCCGTTCTAGACCAAACCCTACCGCCCCATGCCTCGAGACCATGTCGTTGAGCATCGCTAGGATACACTGCACCGTCCCCTACCCGTGCCCATGCCATTAGCCGCCTGTAACCTCGCCCCCGACGAGCTCACCGTGCGCCCCGACGGTCCCCTCGCTCGACTATAAATAGAGGCCACCCCCGCACGATTTCTTCACACCATCTCACTCCCCTCTCATCACTGATCGTGCCACACCGATCTCAGAGCAAGGCGAGCACCACCCCGCCGGAATTTCACCGGAGCCCGCTGCCTCTGGAGAAGAAGGGAGCCAGCGATTGGAGCCGCCCCAGGAGAAGCCACCGGTACCAGGAGATTCGCCGTCGTTGACTTTGTCATTCGCCCGCCTCGCCGACCCTTGCCAGTACCCCGGTGAGCCCCCAGCAACCCTCACTGGCCGTGCTAGGTTTCGTTCTCGCCGGCGTTGACTCGCGTCGACGATGACTCCCAGCCGTTGGATTAGAACTAGATCGAACGATCCACGTTGCCCCTTACCGCTTCGCCCAGCCCCGTGTCACTGACGAGTGGGGACACCCACTTAAGCAGCCCGCGGGAGCACTGCGCTTAGCAGGCCGGCCCGTTAACTTTTCCTGCGCAGCCCAGTTTTTCAAATTAAACTTTTTCTATTTCAATTCAAACACACTTCTGTACCCAACTTCAAAAATCAACCCAGATCGATTCAGTGCACCAAATTGAATGAAACCAATTTTGTTGGAAAGGTCTGTGAATGCTGAATCCAAGCCCGTTGGATTCAAGTCATTTGGATCTACAGATAACCCATGGTAAAAATAACAAGGCAGAAGCTTTTCTGCATTCAAACATTTTTCAAATTCAAACCATAATAGCTTTTGAGTTGATTCCAACTCTCAAAAAATCACATTTAACCATACCTTTCAGAATATATAAAAATATATAGGTTTACTTGCAGAAATATTGTTCAAGTAATAAAAGAATGCTACATAAGTATTTCTAGCCACATTAATTAATTAAAATAAAAGGGTAAAACCTTATTAAATTGTGACACCACTTTAAATCACATTCCCTTAGACTGCAATATGTGGTGATGACATGTGTCAACATGATCCCATGTTTGGTTTGGAGAATATTAAATCTTAAGTAGTTTGTCAATGAGTAGAAATTACTTTTCTAAAAATAAAAGGAATTAAATCAAGCCTTAACCTTGTAATGTTAGGGATGATGCTAGATCATCTATAGGACCCTTGTGTGTGATGATTGCAAGTAGTTAAGTATTGTTTGGTGATTGTGTACCTCGTATTTATTCATAGACGCTAGTACCGACCAAGGATACGAGGAGGAAGGAGGATACTACGAAGAAGAAGCCGAAGAGAACTTCAACCACTGCTCTGCACAAGGCAAGCTGATACTATACTAATGCAAGCTAAAACTTGCAAGACACTCTACTTTAGCAAGCCTTACTAATCAAGTTGACCTATGCAAGCTAACACTTGCAATTTAGCAAGCTTATGCTGATATTGATGCAAGCTAACCCTTGCAAGATACCCTACTGAGGCAGCAAACCCCTACTTGTTCTATGACTGCTATATGCCTTAAGCATATATGATCATACCCACTTGACAGACCAATCCTAGCTGTACTTGCAAGCTTCTTACTTTATTTCTTTATCAAAGCTTGCTTAGAGTTTACTTAAGAGATTGGTAGATACTAGAAAGATATGTGAAGGTTGCATAAAGAGCATAAAATTTGGCCTAAGCTAGATAATCTTGATGTCATCTTAAGGCATGAGATTGAACTTAGTTAGAACTCCCCTAGTTTACCAACCCTCATTATTGCTTACCCCCACCTGTAGATGCTAGTGCTAAGCATAAAACTTGATCAACTTTAGATGGGAGTACTTGGTGGAAAAATGGTTATGAAAACCTTGGAATGATGGATCATTCTATTGAAATGTTTTGGACATGTGTTTCCGAACACTTGATGATTTTGGTGATGAAAACGTGGAGGCATGAGCCTTAGCCCTTTATAAAACTGATGGTTGTCTGGATGCGATACCATTCCAATTTTATCGTACAACCACAATACCCGAATATTGGGTAGGGCTTGACTGGAAACTAATATTCCTTAGTATTAGTTCCCTCACGGCCAAGGTCTGAGCTGAGGCTACCTTGTGAAGATTGTCCACCTGTGCAGTACCCAAGATGACAGTTGGTCATGGTTGGGAGGCCAAACTCACAGGAGAGGTGCTTATACTAGGGCGTGTAATTGAAAGGTTAGGATTGATTATCCGCATACTGAGTATGGTGAATTCAGGATTTGTTCCTAACGGATGTATCGAATGTTGTGGTGAAAGTGTACAATCTCTGCAGAGTGTCAAACTATTCGAATAGCCGCGTCTGCGGTTATGGACAGTTGGAGTGGCCATACTGTTCCCCCATCAGACTTTTCAAAATGACTTGTGAAATGGATTAAGACTTTGACTTAACCACAACAGAGTTGTGACATGAGTTACAAGATCCCAGTTAGGAGTTATAAAATTGTGACTAGCTTTAGAACTTAGTAGAGATAAATCTGGCTTTTGCAAAACAACCCTAGAGCCTAGTGTCCTATTATCCAAAAAACCCCTTACCTGTTAATATTGGTTTGCGAGTATTTAAAGAGTACTCATGGCTTTGTCCCTGGCTATTCCCATGGCCAGACTATGAAGAGGAGTACCTGGAAGATGGACCCTAGGAAGGTTACGACAACTAGGATCATCTCCCATCGTCAGCATTGCTTGTGACCCCGAAGATGGAGCTTCGCCTACTCTACCGTTATTATTTCGTATTCCGCTGCTTGATGTTGTATTAAGAACTAGATCATGAGATCCCTATTTGTGTAAGAACTTATGTATCGTTTGTAATGGATGATGTACTATGGTATCCAATTCTGTTATGTCTCGCAAAAATGGTAATCCTGGGATTGCGATGTATGGCATAACAGGCATCTAAGATTGAAAAATCCGGGTGTTGACATTATCTAAAAGAACCACACATCCCAAGGAAACCATTTCCAGAATCCAAACCCTAAAACAACGTTATCCTCGGGATTTGCGCTTAGATCGTGCATCACATTACTTATGCATAAAAGCATATTGCTTCTTTAAACATTAGTCCTTACCGCACCAATGATGCTGATTTCAGATTTTGGATCTTATACTGACACGAAGACCATGAGTGCATAATCTTGTAATCACAAAAGGCAAGTTCACACTTGCTCATGTCCTTTGTTTATTTTCTGTAAAGTATTTTACAAAGCCACTGTTGTTATCACCTGTATTTGAAAAAGGTATAAAACACTATTTTCGATAATAATGTGAACTATTGGTTACTGATCCAGGGTGATTAGCTAATCTATTAGATCTGACAGTTGGGATACCACTGTTCAGAACTATATCACCTAGGACTTAACAACCAATGTCGCCAGTGATTCTTGCACCGTATATTACGCGTTGACCATGAGATTTGGAATGTGACGGAGAAGTCAGCTGTATCTTCTTCCTCTCGCATGAAGCCGGATGTGCAGGTCGTGGATGTTATCCTCGTAGAGTGCATATTAATTGGTAATTCGTAAAGGATATGCAACATATGGGTGGGAACCCTCAACGTCCCACGATAGTTCTGACATCTAACGGTTTGTACAAACCATTGCCGTAATTCTTTATGTGGGCATGGTGTACACCAAGGAGGCATGCGAGGTCGCAAAGGGGGCAGTGATTGGCTTGGATCATCTTCTGGGCCCCACATCATGGAATTGTGGACGCGAATAAGCTGCCCGGTTGTGCAACAAAGAGTTGAGCTCTCATGGGTAAAGTGACGCACCTCTATAGAGTGTAAGAACTGTAACTTGTTATTCCCTGTTCCGGGAAGGAGCTGCGAATGCGACGGGAAAGAAACTCCATGAAAGTTCTGGTAAACCCGTGAAGGCTGACGGACATAGCTTTTCAGAATAAAAGCAACCTTTGAAGAAATGTTTATGAAAACTTGCATTGCCTACGACCTACGACCCGTGGCTGTAGTTATAGTGCATCAAACACTCCTTTTCTAGTGAATTTGCTGAGTACGCTCGTACTCAAAGTATCTTCTTAACCCTTGCTAGATTCTGAAGCCATTAAGAAGATGTCTAAGTTATGGTCCAGGAATCATCAAAAGCTAAAGCTTTTCAATGAAGACAAGGAAGACAACATATACCTCAACTCAAGTGAAGACGAAGTTATTGATTAGATAGGAAATATAATCTCTAGCCAAAGAACCTATTTCTGTAGTGCATTGCAATAGCAGCAATGCCAACCTCTTAGCCAGAGTACTAGACTTAATATTATACTAATTCTTGCGTTGTTTATCTTTGATTCTTCTCAGTAAGAAGTTCTTTCTCTCTCTTTAACCTGGAGTGTTCTGTGGATCTTATGTAAAGAGTAAATTGTAACCTTTAGCCATGTATTGGACCCGTTGTGTTTCTGTTGTGCCATTCTAAGGGATGTAATACTAGTGAACGGTGTTTCATTGGTGTTATGTCAACGACTATAGTATACTACATCATGCAGTGGTTGCCAGAAAACCCGGACTATTCGATGGAAGATTACGCCAACTATAGTCATTTTTCAATGACTAATCTCAGTCTCGGTACTTGTAATAAAGAATACGCACCTCCTGGATGCTCTTACGCTCCAGAAGGCAGTCGTAGGACTTCGCGTCATCATGGACGGAACTCCAGGAAGCACTAGAGGAAGATGAAAGTGAGAGAGAAACAACATCCCAAGGGACGAGGGCTTGAATAATGTATATAGAGGGTAATGCGTATTGTAGTTTGAAGGGTTTGCCGAAATAAGTGAGGATATATCCACAAGAACAAGAAGTTCTTGTAAGATAGTTGTGCAAATAGGTATGGAGCAAACCGTTGGAACATCTAGTACATTTGTAAATTATTTAAAACCTATGTGTAATACATGGTATATGTTTTGTTGTTTATTGACTTTTGGATCTTTTTGATGCTTCTTGATTGACTAGATCTATACATGAAGTTTAATTAGGTGTGCAAATGCATGATGTACCACCCAATTATTACTTGATGTTATAGACCTAGATAGAAACGAGAATTCGTGTAAGGGAGTGATGCGTTTCAAAGATCATAAGGAAGATTAACTTGAATGATGTAACATGATAGAAGGGGTATTTACACCATTTGGGGAATAGATAGAACATAAGTCACATTCTTGGCTAGTTTAGGAAGAAAGAATGGTGGAGGATATGTAAGGAGTAATAAGATATGATAAATTGAAAGTTCATTCAAAGTAGGTAAAATGCTAAGAAGTCAATGGAGAGCTGTATCAAGTTCATGGAAGTATCATGAAAAAGTACCAAGAAGATGCCTTAGAACCAAAAGGGTATTCAAGCCCTGACAATTCAGAGAGAATGTAACTCGTAGGTCGGAAATTGTAAGATAATATTTACCACTCAGAGTGTTCCGCCTTGGGTACCTAATCCCTTGCCGGCATTCTAATCCGCAGTCGGTCTTCTGTCCGCAGCTGATATTTGGTTGACATAGTTAATCTAATTATCATAAAGGTTGCATAAAGAGCATTAAATTTGGCCTAAGTTAAGTAAAACCTCAGGAATTATAATTTTTTTAAGGTGATCGTCTCTCAAGAGGCTTCGCAAAGTTAGATTTATCCCAACGAAGATATCCAATAGGGAGTAAGATATATAGTGCTGGAAGATTTACTTCGGAGATCCACAATTGTGTGAATACACCGTATAATCTTTCATCAGACCCTAAACTGTACTTAAATTAGTAATAAAGTTTGATGTTTAGATAAAAAGAATTAGATTAGAATATATAATCAGGTTATGGAATTCTCCAATTAATTCCATTTAAGGTCATCATGAAGTGAAGAATATAGCAACCACTGAAAGACAATTTCTTACTTCGAAACATGAGAGTTTACAAACTTCGAGGACGAAGTTTATTTTAAGGGGGAGAGTCTGTAACATCCCAGCATTAGAGCCTAGAAATAAGTTGAACCCAGATGTGTGCATTGCATTCATGCATAGAAAATCTGAATAATCTTCGCGCTTTTAAATAAAACTTGTCGAAGTGATTGAAGCTTCTCTTAGCTTGATGGAATTGAAGTAGATCATCAAGTTGACTACGATAAGTTCCAATAAGACCTTTGTTAAAATCTCATTTGGGTAAGAGAGATTTGATCTAAGGGTAGATCAAATGTACTATAAGTTAAACCTTAATATAATGTGAATTATATTTGATCATTAGGTGATCATGTTATAGTATTCATTATAATCACTTATAAGTACCAAGTTAAGGATATAAAACAAATAATAAGAATGTAACCACTATATCTTAATCCCATCTACATACATCCTGAGTATCATAGTAACACCTAACCTTAAAAACTCTTTTAATGAGTTGGAGTTGGAAAGAGATTAATTCAAGATCATCCAATATATATATATATATCTTTATTTCTATACAATCTTTATGGAACTTATCTCAATATCTGTTGTTCATCAATGTTGGATAATTCCCCATTGATTCACAATTTCTTTAACTATTAGTCTTTGATCTACTATTTGATCTTATCAGAACATCTACTCAAATCTTCTAATGAGGGCATAGTACAGTAATAACCTTAATCCCATATAATATATTAAGAAGATAATTTCCAGACAATAAAAGGTAGGATTGATAAAGCCCTGCTTAGCCAACTAAGAACTTCAGTAATAAATGATTAAAGTATTATAATGGTAATGCTTTGGCCACCAATATTGAATGCTTATATTTAGTATAGGTAATACTGGTGGGTAGAACATGATTGGAACCTTAGTAGAGATAAGTGATCCTAGAGTAGTCTTTTCAAACCACATAAATATAATTCAGGGTTTGAAGTGTAAGTCATGAGAGTTAAGTAAATATAAGACAGTGTTATTCAACTAAAGCTAGTATAGCATAGAGTCATAAAAGTGATGTTATTCATCTTTAAGGATAGTCAACTTTAGAGAAAGATTAGTGATGGAAGATTAAGGAAGATTGTAAGAAGAGTTTGAAGGAACTACTGGTTGGATGGAAGATTATCAACAGTAGAATAGTAAATATAACCAAGCAAGGATATGAACAAATTATAAAATGCCTTTGTATCAAACTCATTGGATTTATCCATGAGTTTAGAAGAATGATATATGAATAAGAAGATTTTAATAAGTAAGCTCATAATACTAACCCTGATGATGGATAGAAAGAAGTGTTATATCTAGGAAAGGAATTCCTTAATTAGAGATCTAAGATTGTGAAATATAATTATATGTTATAAATCATTTTCCTATTTAATCTTGGTAAGCAATCAACTCTAAATCTCAAATCAAACATAATATGCATCTCATACTATTGGTCCATCATCTTGATGTCTATAACACTTTATAGAAATATTTTCCTATAGCAAATCACATAAGCACATCTCTGTTAATTCCAACCATCATAACTATATGTGCTTAAGTATATCCTTATCCATTCCTTTCTATAAAACATTCTAATTATAACTTACCATTATAAAAGGTGATGTCATCAAATATCCCAAATAGAAAACAATATGTTTGGTGGTTAAACCTTTAACCACATCTATAAAGGAGTCTAAGTATTTCAAGACAAAAATCCTAAAACCAAAGGTAAGTAATCATAATTTGAAATCCTAAACCTCCTTATTTATCATAATAAAATAGATACATTTAATTTTCTAAATTAATGGGAATAGTAATAACCATATCAATATCTTTCATGTTTTCATGCATCAAATAATGATCCAGGATCATTATACATATAAAATTTATATTCAAACTATGAGCCAATTAGAGTTAAGACTATAAACAAATAAGAAGATATCATTCAAGAAATCCCTAGCTAAGATAGGAGAGAAAAATAATAAGAAAAGTTTCTACAAACTATTAACAAGGGGATTCATATTAAGTAAATAAAAGAAATTCAAAAAGATGATATAATAAAAAAAAATCACAAATGTGACTAGGTATATTTTAGTATTGCTGTAAATATCCAGCAAACAAATCATACAAAGAAAGGTTCAAACTATAAATCAAATTCAAATCTGAATAAGAAAACAGAAAATAGAAAAAGGATAAAATAAATAAAAATACTACCTGCCCGTGGCCCAACAACCCTACACCTATCTGACGCCCTGAGCAGCCCACAACAGCCCAGTAACCAGCCCAGGTTCTTTTCTATCTGTGACTGACAAGTGGGGTCAGGAGAGGACCGCAGGTTGAGACGAAGAAAGTGCTAGGGGGTTATCCGCAAAAGTTGCATCATCGTCATCGTCACGCACACAGGCAGCTCGCAGGCGAAGCTCGCCGCCGCTCGATGCCGTCGTCGTCGTCAGCCGTGCGCCAAGATACTCGCCGTCGTTCCAGAGAGGGATAAGAAGGCCACCGCGACGCCCTGCCTCAAACCCTATCCCAATTCCTCCTTATCCTTTCAGATGCGAATGGGGTCGAAACCCTAGCTTACCGGAGCCACCTCTCGCCGTCGAACCACATCTCCCCACACCATCCTGAGCAGCCATGGAGAAGCGCCTTCCTCCGTAGATCCTCTGGGTAGAATCTTGCATCAAGGGGAGCACTGGAGCGGGTGGATTTGACTGTTCCCCTTCGTAGTAGTTCGTCGGAATCCTTGACGGGGAGCTCGTTTCCGACCGCGCCTGTCCTCGTCGACCACTCAATCATCATCAGGGTGAGTTCCTAAACCTTCCAGCATCCTCGAATCGTCTAATCTTGTTATAAATCGCTGTTTCACCATGTGCCACCGTCGATAACCGTTGGAGCTGAAGCTCTAATGACTTTTTCCGACCGGTGCCGCCACTCTTAGGTTCAGTAGGTTGCGCTGATTCGAACTAGACCAATCTCGCTTGCTAGGGCGTCGTAGATCGTCGCCGGCGATCAACCTCTGGAGGCGGTGGTGGTGCTGACGCCATCGTTACGTCATGATCGCACCACGTCAGCTAGTTTGACTGGTCGTTTTCCTGCGTGGCAAGTGACGTGGCCCAGGGCCCATATGTCATTGACTCGGGTAGATAACCAATCGGTAACAAATGCAATTCCTTTAACCTGAGAGCTTAGGTGGACCATGTCCCACTAGTCAGTGACTGGGGCTAGCTCTGGGTACGGTGTAAAAAGTATTTTCTGTTAAGAAATAGATAAAATATTATAATTCAATTAATAATATTCCAGAAATCAAATAAAGGATTAAATCTTGTTTTATTAATAACTTTTGATTTATAATTCAGAAAAATGTGTATAATAAATGAAAATTTTTAGAAAAAAAATCTACAACTTAAACTTATTATTAAATATTATTGTGATAATTATTTAAATAAATATTATTTAATAAAGGTTTTATAAGTAATAAAACTTTAATAATTCAATTTTTAATAATAGTAAATGTGAAAAATATAAGTAGAATACCAAAAATCTTAGAAAAATAAGAATTACAATTTAAAATTATAATTATACATTATAATTCAACTTAATCAAGTATTTGTTATTTATTAAGTATTTATAAAGAAATAAATCTTATAAAAATCATTTCTTATTATTTATAAATCACAAAAAAAATGTAATATACCAAAATGATCACAAAAATAATATCTACATGTTAAAAATTTAATATTCCACTTTTGAGTTAAATTAAAACTGAATTATTTTAATAACTCAAATTTAAACTTATTTACTTCATTAATAAGTTTTATAAGGATAAATAAAATTTATTAATATTTCTAAAATAAATTAGATAAGTCTAATAAATA
This sequence comes from Avena sativa, assembly GCA_916181665.1. NCBI lineage: Eukaryota > Viridiplantae > Streptophyta > Magnoliopsida > Poales > Poaceae > Avena > Avena sativa. Next base: position 362,886,321 of record OV702297.1, on the reverse strand, counting down.
GTACTAGTCTTAAATATTAATAATATAAGACCATAATGGTTTAAAACTTTATAAACACCTTTTTATTACATTACTTTCAACCTTAAGTGAAGATCATATTCTCAAAGGATTCCAATTCAAAATAAAATCCTTAAAGAACAACTTGTTAGTAATCAGATCCTTTCTATTTACTTTAACCACCAGGTTACAAAACCACCATCACCCTATAATTAATCCATAAGTAGTTAAGGAATATTAACTATAAAAGGTAAATGATACCACTCTAGTATAAACTCAATAAACCACCACACCAAGTAAAACTACAATCATTCTTAAGTAACTTAAAGAACACATTTCAGATATACAAGATACCAATGTATAAGTACGATACTTTCAAAACTATCTATACTTTAAAGTTAACTCTAGTCTACAGAATCTTAATATAACACTATAAGCATTATTATATGTTTTATAGTTAACTTTGGTCTGAAGTAGTTAAGCTATAAAGCAACTCAAGCCAAACCATTTAAGTAAACAAATAATATCAACCACCACTAACTAACCACAAAGTTTGTTTAAACCTTAAAAGAGAAACCTTTTCTTCGAAGGTTATTCTTTTTGCCACTTCAAACCAGAACTCTTGTATAAGCAATCTTAACTAGTATGTCATAAGTAGATAGACTTTACTACTATATATGTGTTGTTCACAACCACTCATAAACTCTAATAGAAGCACAAATATGAAACTTATCTAAAAGAACCACACATCCCAAGGAAACCATTTCCGGAATCCAAACCCTAAAACAACGTTATCCTCGGGATTTGCGCTTAGATCGTGCATCACATTACTTATGTATAAAAGCATATTGCTTCTTTAAACATTAGTCCTACCACACCAATGATGCTGATTTCAGATTTTGGATCTTATACTGACTCAAAGACCGTGAGTGCATAATCTTGCAATCACAAAAGGCAAGTTCACACTTGCTCATGTCCTTTGTTTATTTTCTATAATGTATTTTACAAAGCCACTGTTGTTATCACCTGTATTTGAAAAAGGTCTAAAAACACTATTTTCGATAATAATGTGAACTATTGGTTATTGATCTAGGGTGATCAGCTAATCTATTAAATCTGACAGTTGCAATACCACTGTTCAGAACTATATCACCTAGGACTTAACAACCAATGTCGCCAGTGATTCTTGCGCCGTATATTACGCGTTGACCATGAGATTTGGAATGGGACGAAGAAGTCAGCTGTATCTTCTTCCTCTCGCATGAAGCCGGATGTGCAGGTCGTGGCTGTTATCCTCGTAGCGTGCATATTAATTGGTAATTCGTAGAGGATATGCAGCATATGGGTGGGAACCCTCAACGTCCCACGATAGTTTTGACATCTAACGGTTTGTACAAACCATTATCGTAATTCTTTATGTGGGAATGGTGTACACCAAGGAGGCATGTGAGGTCGCGAAGGGGGCGGTGATTGGCTTGGATCATCTTCTGGGCCCCACATCATGGAATTGTGGACGGGAATAAGCTGCCGTTGTTGTGCAACAAAGAGTTGATCTCTCATGGGTAAAGTGACGCACCTTTGCAGAGTGTAAGAACTGTAACTTGTTACTCCATGTTTCGGGAAGGAGCTGCGAACGCGGCGGGAAAGTAACTCCATGAAAGTTCTAGTAAAACCGTGAAGGCTGACGGACATAGCTTTTCAGATAAAAGGAACCTTTGAAGAAATGTTTATGAAAACTTGCATTGCCTATGATCTACCGCCTGTGGCTGTAGTTATAGTGCATCAAACACTCCTTTTCTAGTGAATTTGCTGAGTACGCTCGTACTCAAAGTATCTTATTAACCCTTGCTAGATTCTGAAGCCATTAAGAAGATGTCTACATCAAGTTATGCTCCAGGAATCATCAAAAGCTAAAGCTTTTCAATGAAGACAAGGAAGACAACATATACCTCAACTCAAGTGAAGACAAAGTTATTGATTAGATAGGAAATATAATCTCTAGCCAAAGAACCTATTTCTGTAGTGCATTGTAATAGCATCAATGCCAACCTCTTAGCTAGAGTACTAGACTTAATAGTATACTAGTGCAGGGAATATGCCCTGAGAGGCAATAATAAAATGTTTATTATGTGTATTCCAAGTATATGATAAATGTTTATTTTGCATGCTATAATTGTATTCATACGGAAACATTAATACATGTGTGTTTAATAAACAAACAGAAAGTTCCTAGTTATGCCTCTCTCATAAACTAGCTCGTTGATTAACAAGATGATCAAGGTTTCCTGATCATGGACATTGGATGTTGTTAATAACGGGATCACAACATTAGTGTAATGGTGTGATGAACATTCATCCGAAGTATAGCATTACGATCAAATTCATTGAGTTTATATTGCTATAACAACTTACGAAGTGATCCTAATCCTTAGACCATGAGATCATGTCAATCACTAACACCGGAAGAGTTTCTTGGTAACATCAAACGTCACACCATTACAGGGTGATTATAAAGATGGATTCAGAACTAATAAAGTGTTATGTTGAGGATCATGGATTGAGAGTGGAATTTGTTCATCCCGATGACGGATAGATATACTCTGGGCCCTCTCGGTGATATCACATTGATTAGCTTGCAAGCAAGTGATTTGATCACTAGAATGTTATATCACGGGAACGAGAAAAGAGTGCATGTCAGTAACGAGATCAAACTAGGTATGGAGATACCAATGATCGAATCTCGGACATGTAATATATCGTGAAACAAAGGTATTAAGATACTAGCGTAAAAGGTTCCGACGATCACAAGAAAGTCATCGTTGAATGTGTGGGAGTCAGTATGGGTCTCCAGATCCCGCTTCTGATTATTGATCCGAGAGGGGTCTCGATCATGTCCGCATTATTCACGAACCGTAGGGTGACACACTTAAGATACACCGACATCCAATTGGAGCAAAAGTTTCATGCCGAAAGAATGAACAAGCGCAGGAATTTATTTTACTTGATACCGAAACAGGTTTTCGGGTGAAATTGCATAAAGTGGTTATGCATGTGAAATAGAATTATAGCAAGGGGTTATTTGTGAATGTTTGTCATTAAAGTAATTGACAAAATTCTGAATAAAATGAAAGAGTTTTATTTAATGAGAGTTTGCATTAAATTTGGTGGAAATTTAATGGCAAGTTTGGGTGGGATTTTGAGTGGAGGCATATGAATGGATTTTTGTGAGTGGAGTGTCCACCCACATGAAGAGGGGAGGGCAAGGGGGCAGCCCCCATGCGCCGGCCACCCCCTTGGGGTTCCCCCTCCTCCTATAAAAGGAGTCCCTCCTCTCACTTCTCACTCACACCTCGTCGTGAAGGATCTCTCTCCCCCTCTAGAATTTATCCCCCATGGTCTCGGACTAGCGAGATACATGTTACCGGTGGCTATTCGGCAAGAAAGAGTTGTGCTTCCGCTGCATCGCTGGAGCGAGGAGGCGGAGGTTGCTCGGTGCCTCGAATGTGTGTGCGAGCACGGATGCGCTGCTGATTTGCGGCGCTAGGACTTCCTCTTGATCTTGAGATCGGCAAGAGATCGTCTACATCAACCACGAGTTGAACTCGTTAAGCTTTGTCGGTCTTCAAGGGTATGTTATCTACGGATATACATCCGCCCGTTGTTTGTATCTAATAGATAGATCTTGGTACATAGTTCACATCGTAGGAAATTTTTTGTTTTCTATGCTGCGAACCCTACAGTGGTATCAGAGCTGGATCTATGCGTAGATGCTTCACACGGGTAGTACACATATGAGTATGTGGGCGATGATGATCATGTTGTTGCTCCTTTGTTGTAATTTTGGATATTGGTGGCATAGTGGGATGAAGCGGCCCGGACAAACTTTACATGTCCTCGCACATGAGACCTGTTCCACGCATGCAACTAGTTTGCATAAGTGCCTAGCGGGTGTCTGTCTCTCCTACTATAGTCAATATCTATTTTGCAACGAGTTGACAATAATTTGGTTATCCTCATTGTGGTTCATGTTCGTAGGTAAGAACGGTTCTATCTCGAAAGCCCTAAGCCACGTAAAAATTGCAATGGATAAATTAGAGGCGTCTAGTTTAGATTGTTGCTGGGCTAGTGTTATGATATGGTGATGTTGTAAGTAGAAGTATACGATGATACTCTTACAACATACATAACGTGTAATCTCCATAGACCTTGGACTTACACATATAGGTATGATAGTGATCATATGTGGGAACCATATCATTTCACTAATAAACATGTGATGTTTGATAGCATCTTATATTGCTTATTTAGCGCTTTGTTAGCATAATAAGATGATCCCTCATTTAAATATCAAGATAAGAATGTGTTCTTCCTTTAGTATGCACCGATTATGTTTCGTCGCTCCAAGACATCACATGATGATCGGGTGTTCTTGGATCCACGACCATATTTCGGGTGTAAAACAGTTACACACGCGAATACTAAGGTTCTAACTTGGCGAGCCTAGCATGTACTGACATGGCCTCGGAACACGGACCGAAAGGTTAAGCATGAGTCATATAGTTGATATGATGCCCATTTGATGCTCGCCTTTGAAGCTATACCGACTCACGTGATGATCGGACTTGGTATAGTGGATTTGGTTCATGTAATCACCAAAAAGGCACGAGGGATGTCGTTTTTGAGTGGGAGTTCATTCGTAATATGGATTAGTTGAACTCAATCTATCATACACTTAGTCTAAACTTTACAAATTCTGTTGTAGATGGCACCACCTGCTTTTAATTTCAATGTGTTCATGGAGAAAGAGAAACTAGCAACGAACAGTAGCAACTTTACCGAATGGGCCATGAATTTGAGGATTCTCCTCTCTGCCGCACAAAAGCAATACGTGCTAGAAGCGCCACTAGGCCCCCCACCTTTTGAGGATGCCCCTGACGAGGAGAAGAATGTCTATCAGACTCGTCAGGAGGACCACAACTTAGTTCATTGCGGCATATTGTATGGGCTAGAGCCGGAACTTCGAAAGCATTTCGAAAACGGCAATGCATTTGATACAATGGGTGAGTTGAAAATGATTTTCAACACACATGCTGTTGTAGAGAGCTACAACGCTTCAGAAAAGTTCTTTAGCTGCATGATGGAAGAGCACAGCTCCGTTAGTGAGAATGTACTCAAGATGCCGGGTTACGCCGATAAGCTTGTATCCTTGGGAATAACGATTCCCATTGACTTAGGCATCCATCGTGTTCTGCAGTCTATGCCACCTAGCTATAAGAGCTTTGTGATGAACTATAATATGCAAGGCATGAAGAAGTCTCTCCCCGAGCTTCTGTCAATGCTTAAAACTGCAGAAGTGGAGATCAAAAAGGAACATCAAGTGTTGATGATCAATAGGAACACTGGTTTCAAGAAAGACAAGAAGGGAAAATGGAAGGAAAGTAAGGGCGGCAAGCCGGTTGCCGTTCCTGAAAAGAAACCCCGAGTTGGACCTAAGTCTGATACCGAGTGCTACTATTGTACGGGGACTGGCCATTGGAAGCGCAACTGCCCCAAGTATTTGGCAGACAAGAAGGCCAGGAAGGCAAACAAAGGTATATATGATATACATGTTATTGATGTGTACTTGACTAGTGCTCACAGTAGCACCTGGGTATTTGATACCGGTTCAGTTGCTAATATTTGTAACTCGAATCAGGGCCTGCGGAACAAGCGACCGCTAGCAAGGGGTGAGGTCAAGATGCGTGTCGGCAATGGATCAAGTGTTGATGTGATCGCCGTCGGAATGCTGCCTCTCCACTTGCCGTCGGGATTAGTTATAAACTTGAATAATTGTTATCTGGTGCCTGCACTGAGCATGAACATTGTATCTGGATCATGTTTGATGCGAAGTGGTTATTCATTTAAATCCGAGAACAATGGTTGTTCCATTTATATGAATGAAATCTTTTATGGTCATGCACCGATGATGAATGGTTTTTTTCTTTTGGATCTCGATAATAATGTTACACATATTCATAATGTTGATGCTAAAAGGATCAAACTAAATGATGATATATCTGCATATATGTGGCACTGCCGTCTAGGTCATATTGGCGTTAAACGCATGAAGAAGCTCCATTCGGATGGACTTTTGGAATCACTTGATTTTGAATCATTTGATACATGTGAGCCATGCCTTATGGGCAAGATGACTAGAACACCGTTGTCCGGTTCAATGGAACGGGCGACAGATTTATTGGAAATCATACATTCTGATGTATGTGGTCCAATGAGTGGCGCGAGGTGGATATCGTTATTTTGTTACTTTCACGGATGATTTGACTAGATACAGTTATATCTACTTAATGAAACACAAGTCTGAAACCTTTGAAAAGTTCAAGGAATTTTAGAATGAAGTGGAAAATCATCGTAATAGAAAGATCAAATTTCTACGGTCCGACCATGGAGGTGAGTATCTAAGTTACGAGTTTAGCACTCACATGAAAGAGTGTGGAATTGTTTCACAACTCACGCCTGCCGGAACACCACAGCGAAATGGTGTGTCGGAACGTCGTAATCATACTTTATTAGATATGGTTCGATCTATGATGTCTCTGACGGACTTGCTGTTGTCATTTTGGGGTTATGCACTAGAAACTGCTGCATTCACTTTAAATCGGGCACCATCTAAATCCGTTGAAAACACACCGTATGAATTGTGGTTTGGAAACAAACCTAAGCTGTCATTTCTTAAAGTTTGGGGATGCGATGTTTATGTGAAGAAACTTCAACCGGATAAAATCGAACCCAAAGCGAAAAAATGCGTCTTCATAGGTTACCCTAAGGAAACTATTGGGTATTCCTTCTATCACAGATCCGAGGGCAAGGTTTTTGTTGCCAAGAATGGATCCTTTCTAGAGAAAGAGTTTCTCGCGAAAGGTGTGAGTAGTCGGAAGGTAGAACTCGAAGAGATTATTGAACCTTCTCTTCAAAGTATGGCGAGTAGCACAACGCCGGAAGTTGTTCTGGAGTTGGCTCCACCTGTTGAAGAGGGAACTAATGATAATGATCATGAAACTCCGAAAGAGAGTACTACCGAACCTCGCAGGTCAAGCAGGACGCGTGCAGCTCCCAAGCTGTCAGGAAATCCTGTCATGAATTTCATGGTTGATGAAAATGATGACCCTGCGTCGTATGAAGAAGCGATGATGAGCCCGGATTCCAACAAATGGTTAGAAGCCATGAAATCCGAGATGGAATCCATGTATGAAAATCAAGTTTGGAACTTGGTGGAATTACCTCACGACCGAAAGGCCGTGGAGAACAAATGGATTTTCAAAAGGAAAACTGATGCTGATGGTAATGTGACCGTCTATAAAGCTCGACTTGTCGCAAAGGGGTTTCGACAAATTCAAGGAGTTGACTACGATGAGACATTCTCTCCCGTAGCGATGCTAAAGTCAGTTAGGATTATGTTAGCAATTGCTGCATATTTCGATTATGAGATATGGCAGATGGATGTTAAAACCGCGTTTCTTAATGGTAATATTGAAGTAGAGTTGTATATGATACAACCAAAGGGTTTTGTCGATCCTAAGGATGCTAACAAGGTGTGCAAGCGTTCAGCGATCCATCTATGGACTGAAGCAAGCATCACGAAGTTGGAATCTCCGCTTTGATGAGGTGATCAAAGAGTTTGGATTTGTCCAAACTTATGGAGAAGCTTGTATTTACAAGAAAGTGAGTGGGAGCAATGTGGCATTTCTGATATTATATGTGGATGACATATTATTGATCGGAAATGATATAGATCTTTTAAACAGTGTTAAAAGTTACCTAAACAGCAAATTTTCAATGAAGGACCTAGGTGAAGCGTCATACATATTAGGCATAAAGATCTATAGAGATAGATCTAGGCGCCTAATAGGGCTATAACAAAGTACATACCTTGATAAGATTTTAAAGAAGTTTAAAATGGACGGAAGTAAGAAGGGGTTCTTACCTATGTTGCAAGGCAAGACATTGAGTAAGACTCAAAGTCCGGCTTCGGCGGAAGAAAGAGAGATAATGGACAAAGTCCCCTATGCTTCAGCCATAGGCTCTATAATGTACGCCATGCTATGTACAAGACCGGATGTGGCACATGCTATTAGTTTGACTAGTAGGTACCAATCAGATCCAGGTTCGGAACACTGGATAGCGGTCAAGAATATCCTTAAGTACTTACGAAGAACTAAGGATATGTTTCTTGTATACGGAGGTGAAGAAGAGCTCGTCGCTAAGTGTTATGTTGACGCTAGCTTTGACACCGATCCGGATGACTCTAAGTCTCAATCCGGATACGTATTTCTCATGAATGGCGGAGCGGTTAGTTGGAGGAGCTCCAAAAAACCTGTGGTAGCGGGATCAACAACGGAGGCCGAATATGTTGCTGCTTCAGAAGCAGCTCAGGAAGCAGTTTGGATGAAGGAGTTCATATCCGAACTAGGAGTGGTTGAAAACGCGTTGGACCCAATGGTGATCTATTGTGACAACAATGGTGCCATTGCCAATGCCAAAGAGCCAAGGTCTCACAAGCATTCCAAGCATATTAAGCGCCGGTTTCACTCCATCCGCGAGCATGTCAAGGATGGAGATATAAAGATTTGTAAAGTACATACGGATCTCAATGTAGCAGATCTGTTGACTAAAACTCTCCCTAGAGCAAAACATGATCAACACCAGAACTCAATGGGTGTTAGATTTATCACTATGTAAGTAGATTATTGTCTCTAGTGCAAGTGGGAGACTGAAGGGAATATGCCCTGAGAGTCAATAATAAAATGTTTATTATGTGTATTCCAAGTATATGATAGATGTTTATTTTGCATGCTATAATTGTATTAATACGGAAACATTAATACATGTGTGTTTAATAAACAAACAGAAATTTCCTAGTTATGCCTCTCTCATAAACTAGCTCGTTGATTAACAAGATGATCAAGGTTTCCTGATCATGGACATTGGATGTTGTTAATAACAGGATCACAACATTAGTGTAATGGTGTGATGAACATTCATCCGAAGTATAGCATTACGATCAAAGTCATTGAGTTTATATTGCTATAACAACTTATGAAGTGATCCTAATCCTTAGACCATGAGATCATGTCAATCACTAACACCGGAAGAGTTTCTTGATAACATCAAACGTCATACCGTAACAGGGTGATTATAAAGATGGATTCAGAACTAAATAAAGTGTTATGTTGAGGCTCATGGATCGAGAGTGGAATTTGTTCATCCCGATTACGGATAGATATACTCTGGGCCCTCTCGGTGATACCACATTGATTAGCTTGCAAGCAAGTGATTTGATCACTAGAATGTTATATCACGGGAACGAGAAAAGAGTGCATGTCAGTAACGAGATCAAACTAAGTATGGAGATACCGATGATCGAATCTCGGACATGTAATATATCGTGAAACAAAGGGATTAAGATACTAGCATAAAAGGTTCCGACGATCACAAGAAAGTCATCATTGAATGTGTGGGAGTCAGTATGGGTCTCCAGATCCCGCTTCTGATTATTGATCCGAGAGGGGTCTCGATCATGTACGCATTATTCACGAACCGTAGGGTGACACAATTAAGAGACACCAACATCCAATTGGAGCAAAAGTTTCATGCCGAAAGAATGAACAAGCGCAGGAATTTATTTCACTACATACCGAAACAGGTTTTCGGGTGAAATTGCATAAAGTGGTTATGCATGTGAAATAGAATTCTAGCAAGGGGTTATTTGTGAATGTTTGTCATTAAAGTAATTGACAAAATTCTGAATAAAATAAAAGAGTTTTATTTAATGAGAGTTTTCATTAAATTTGGTGGAAATTTAATGGCAAGTTTGGGTGGGATTTTGAGTGGAGGCATATGAATGGATTTTTGTGAGTGGAGTGTCCACCCACATGAAGAGGGGAGGGCAAGGGGGCGGCCCCCATGCGTCGGCCACCCCCTTGGGGTTCCCCCCTCCTCCTATAAAAGGCCCCTCCTCTCACTTCTCACTCACACCTCCTCATGAAGGATCTCTCTTCCCCTCTAGAATTTATCCCCCATGGTCTCGGACTAGCGAGATACATGTTCCCGGTGGCTATTTGGCAAGAAAGAGTTGTGCTTCCGCTGCACCGCTGGAGCGAGGAGGCGGAGGTTTCTCGGTGCCTCGAACGTGTGTGCGAGCACAGATGCGCTGCTGATTTGCGGCGCTAGGATTTCCTCTCGATCTTGAGATCGACAAGAGATCGTCTACATCAACCACGAGTTGAACTCGTTAAGCTTTGTCGGTCTTCAAGGGTATGTTCGCTACGGATATACATCCGCCCGTTGTTTGTATCTAATAGATAGATCTTGTTACATAGTTCACATCGTAGGAAATTTTTTGTTTTCTATGCTGCGAACCCTACAACTAGTTCTTGCATTGATTATCTTTGATTCTTCTCAGTAAGAAGTTCTTTCTCTCTCTTTAACCTGGAGTGTTCTCTAGATCATATGTAAAGAGTAAATTGTAACCTTTAGCCATGTATTGGACCCGCTGTGTTTCTGTTGTGCCATTCTGAGGGATGTAATACTAGTGAACAATGTTTCATTGGTGTTATGTCAATGAATATAGTATACTACATCATGTAGTCGTATGCTGGGTCACCGCACTGATGATCTTAAATATGCTTATCTTGATGATAAGAAAGTATATCCTGTTATTATTAGTTCTAAACTTTCAGGAAAGGAAGAAGAAAGGTTACTGGAAATACTAAAGAAACACCGAGGAGTTATGGGTTATACTCTTGATGATTTAAAAGGAATCTCTCCCACTATATGTCAGCATGCTATTAATATAGAACCTGATGCAAAACCAGTTGTTGAGCACCAACACCGTCTAAATCCTAAAATGAAGGATGTGGTAAGAAATGAGGTATTGAAACTCCTTGATGCTAGTATTCTTTACCCTATTGTTGATAGTCAATGGGTTTGCCATGTTCATTGTGTTCCCAAGAAAGGGGGAATTACTGTTGTGCCTAATGAAATTAATGAGCTTATACCCCAGAGAGTAGTTGTTGGGTATAGGATGTGCATTTATTTTATAAAGGTCAATAAAGTTACTAAGAAATATCATTATCCTTTGCCCTTTATTGATCAAATGCTTGAGAGGTTGTCTAGAAATACCCACTTTTGTTTCCTTGATGGTTATTATGGGTTCTCTCAAATTGCTGTGAAAGCGCAAGATCAAGAGAAAACCACTTTCACTTGGCCTTATTGTCGTGGGTATGACCACGGCAGATGCTGCAATCGGCAGCGAGTAGTAGAACGAAGGGCAAGGGCGGCCAGCCATCTGTGGTGCGAGATGAGGGCGGAGACACAGGGTTTTACCCAGGTTCGCCCCCCCGGAGGGTAAAGACCTACTCCTACTAGATTGTATTATGATGGAGGTACAATGGGGCGAGCTCGACGGCTAGGCGGCGAGTCGCTTGGGTGGATGATGGAACGCACGTTTACACGCCCTGTAGGGAGGTTTATATAGACTCACCCTCCCCTAGGGTTTACATATCTCAACCGAATCAATTAAGGTTTCGGTACTCATTTAACCTAATCCGACTGGGCCTATCTACTCTCCTGGGCCTTCAACTTCCAGTCGCTTGGATCCACGCCAGGTCTTGATCTAGTCGCCGTCTTGCAGGCCCACTCGCCAGCTCCTGGGCCAGTCGGAAACGTCCTGCTGGGTATACCCCGGTAGGCATATCCCCATCAGTAGTCCCCGAGGCCATCGTCGATTGGGCGCAGGTGGTTGCTGGAAGTCAGAGCATACGGGTCCAATGCGGACATCAGTCGAATCGGTGGCGGGCTCCTTAATAAAGGAAAAAACTAGTCATTCTGGTCGCAGCTTGGCGCACGGGTCAGCGAAATATTTAGTCACTGTTGTAGTGGTCGGGTCGGCGAGCCGAGTGGCTGAAGTTGGACCGTCAAACACAGTCAAAACTAGCCGTTGGGGTAATCCACCAGTAACTTTTGGCGTAATCACCGCGTAGTAACGGCTTCCTGATTTGGCAGGTAACAATCGCTATATAAAGGGAATGGTAGGAGATCAGAGAACCACCTCCTCGTCATTTCCTCCGATTGCGCGCACCTCCGTTTTCCTCCGCATCGCGATCCAGCCGATCCAAAATCCTCCGACCTCCACGAACCTTTCCGCCAATGGCCCCCTCCACCGAACCATGGGGCAGGTCCAAGTGTACGAGAGTGCTACTGGCGTCTTTCGAGGAGGCCGGGATCCTGCACGCCGGCAGGTGGCGCATCCCCGCGGCCGGAGAGGTGACTCCGGACCCGCGCGAGGGAGAATTCGTCTGCTTCACCAGCCACCTGGAACGGGGGCTGGGATTCCCCACATCTCTCTTCTTCCGGCGCTTCTGCGCCTTCTACGGGATCCAGCCATCGGACCTGGGCCCGCACAGCATCGAGCAGCTCGCCATTTTCGTGGCATTCTGCGAGTGCTACCTGGGCCCTACTTCCCCCTGTGGCAAGATCTGTTCCACGGGAGGATCAGTCGCGAAGAAGCAGGCAGCCCAATGCTTGCTACGGGCGGCTTGACGTTTCAGTTGAAGTCGAAGGCCTCCTTTTTCGATCTGATGCTACCTGCCAAGGTGGCGAGCGAATGGAAGAAGTCTTGGTTTTACGTTACCGAGGCGACTCCAGACGGCGAGGTGGCGATCCCAAGATACTCCGCCGACCGGCCCGAACCGCGCCGACTCCAAGTCGGCAAACTCCCAACAGACCAGCGGATGGTCGTGGATGAGATGCTTCAGACCATCCGTGGCCTGAAGAAAAAGGGTCTTCAGACCATCAATTTGTACAACTGCTGGCTCGGGCGGCGACTCGTTCCCCTGGCCGCCGTGACCATTATATGTACGAGTACACGGGTCGGGAGGAGTCGACGAAATCCTGCCTCGCCGAGTGGAAACTCGAGGACTACATACCGGCGTTGAAGAAGATCACCCAGGCGGTGTACCTGGACGCGAAGGCTAGGGTCGCCCCCTACACCGCGAAGCATCCAGCCCCAACGGTAAGTCATTTTCTATCATTCGCAGTCACAGTTGATGCTGTCGCGGTTATACTGATATTGTATCATGCCTATTGCAGTTATTTCAAGTGGTGGAAGGGTGGCTTCCGCCCGCGGACGACGAGAATTCGAGCTCGTCTGTCCAGGACGGGGGGCGAATCGCCTCCTGCCAAGGGCGACGTCGAGAGCGACAGGAGCGATGACGACGACGAGTCCGAAGAAGAAGCCGTCCCACTGGTTCGCAAAACTCGCGGGCAGCATCAGCGCGAACTCGAGGCGAGTAGAAGCCTTGAAAGCCATGACGATGACGACGACGAGCTTCCCGAGCACACCTCGCGTCGCGAGGCTACTCCGTCGAAGAAGAAGAAGAAGAAGAAGAAGAAGGAAGTGAAGGCCCCTCCGAAGAGGAAGACGAAGCCGGCGAAACAGGCATCTCTGCCTCGTTCGGCGAGTAGCTCCGACGCCACCAGCCTGGCCAGGGACGAAGCGCCACAGATGACGGCAGCACCGAATGCCACCACCGCCCTGAGTGAGGTACCTCTGGCCTCGATTCCCCCTGTTCGTCCTAGTCTCTGGGTCGGGGGCTGCTCCGGTCGCGGCAGCTCCGCCTCCTAGGAGATCTCCCGCCAAAAATGTTGTGGAGGCTCCTGTCGCGGCCTCATCAACGAAGAGGCCGTCCGTGTCTTGGGCGCATGATGTCCTGGAGATGGGCCTCAGTCAGAAACTAGGCCCCGAACTGGAGAAGCCGGCTAGCATCCACACGGGGCTGCGGTTCATACCAGTCGCCAAGTGAGTTTTATTCACTTGCCTTGCTTTTCGTTGTACTCGGACCACTTTGCTCATGTAATCAATTCGTAGGACTGGAGTTAAAAAGATAGGCCACCCGTCCGTGGCCAAAGTGCCGCCAGTCGTCGCCGAGGAGGACCCCTCTAAGAAGAGGAAGGCTGATGAGGTCGCTGCCCCCACAGACAATGCCAAGAAGGCCAAGAGCGACGATGTCGTTATGGTGTCTGACGACACGACGATTGCTCCGAGTGATCCTGCGGCGGGGGCGGCCTTGACGATCAAGGAGGGTGCTTCCTCGCCTGGGATGGCCGAGCCGACCTCTTTTGGTGTCGGCGCATCCATCGCGACCTTCCCCCGCTTCATGGCCAGAGCGGATATGGCGAGTGGTACCACGCCATCGAGCCGTGTGCCTGGGGTTGCCGAAACGGAGGTCGAGCAACGTCGCGGGCACACCCCGGCTCTTCTCGCGTCCGTGGACGCGCTACAGCTTCATGGCATGCTTGGCGCAGCCATCCTGGTATGTCACTGGGCGCGAGAAATAAAAGCAAAACACCAAAAGAATCTGACCACTGCAATTCAGTCGCTGAATTTCAGCGGGTGGGCACTTAGGATTTTTGATCTCCAGTCCCCGAGTGCCCAGTCGCTGAATTTCAGCGGGTGGGCACTTAGGATTTTTGATCTCCAGTCCCCGAGTGTTCAGTCGCTGAATTTCAGTGGGTGGGCACTTAGGATTCCGTTTTTGTTAATTGTTTGACTTTTTTACAGGGTTTGCAGCGTGAATCAGCCGACCGGCTTGCTGCAAAGTGTCGCGCGGAGAAGGAACTTGTCGCCGTGCAAGAGGCGAGCAAGGGACTCCAGGCGATTGCTGCGAAGGCAGAGGAGGTTCGCCAGGGCCTTGTCCCGGCGAGTGAGCTGACGGCGGCTCAATCTGCGTTGAGTTTGGCTGAGAAGCGGATCGCTGACCTTGATCGCGAGCTTAAGGATGTGAACGAGTAGGCGAGATCGGCGGATGGGCGAGCCAAGGCTGCTGTTATGGCCGCTGCTGAGGAGCGTAAGGTCTCTGACGCCCTTGTTGCTGGCTTCAAGACGACTACTCCTCTCTTCAAAGCTTCATCACAGATCTCTCCCGTCCTTTGGTTGGTAAGTGTGCCTGCCTCTGCCTGTAATATTTTCATTGTGTGATCTTCGATGTACTCACTACCCCCCTCTGTCCATAGGTCGGATCATCGATAGCGCGGAAGAGGCGCAGTCGTTCGACGCGCGACAGTGTGTCGCCACTCTGGTCGACTTAGCCACGTTGTCCGCGACTTGTATTCGGGCGTATCTTCAGGAGATGTCACCCACGGAAGTGATTCCCAGCGACCTCGTCGAAGTGTGGCGGTACTTAGAGAAGGCGCCATCAGTCGTCGATTTCATGACGCGGTCGGCGTTCCGGCGCGGGGCGGCGATGGCGCTTAGCCTTGGGCTCGCCCACTTCCCGGAAGATTTTGATCTGGACGACGTGAAGAGTGGCTACCCGTCGTCGACGGGCTCGGTGGAGATCGTCGAGGTGCTGAAGCTGATGGACCGCGCCGCGGTGTACTCCGATCGCGTCTGGGCGATGGGCGACCTCCTTCCTTATCAGGAGACGATCGTTGCGCCTAACGACCCCGAGCCGCAGCACCTGGACTTCAAGATCGAGCAGCCCTTCCGTGCGGCGATGGAGGGTGAGCTGACGACGTACCCGTCAAACCCGTACACTCCCTTCATTCGCAACCGCAAGGGTGGCGGCGAGTCGACATCGAAGCCTGCGGAATAAAACATTGTGCCCTGGGGCGTTAGTAGTGGTTCTACCGTTGGGCATACTTTGTACTTTGTGACAATTGTGATATGCTATAATGAGATATCGTCTTATTTTCTGGATTGTCTTGTGTTGGTGATTGAGGGTTGAACGAGTCCCCGAGCGCGTCCGCCCTTTTTATGGGGTTTACCTCGTTTGTTTATGTGTTTTGTGGTTTTGAACGTTTTGTTATTGAGGTCGACTCGCCCGAGCTTGGAAAGACAGTCGCAAGGCGACTCCCATGAGTGCTCTGTACTTCACCGTTTTCCCTTGCGCGAATGAGGTCGGGTAGCCGAGTCCCCGAGCGTGGTACTTGGTTGTTCTAGGCGCGACTCTAGGGTGGGTGAGGACTGGACGCGTTAGAGTAAGCGCATCACTCCTGCCTGGCCCGTCGGGTCAGTCGCATGGCGAGTCCTGGGCATGATCTCATACTTGGCGTTTTCCCTAGCCGCTCGCGCTGAACTGGTCGTCAGTCCCCGAGCGTGGTACTTGGCCGTTCGAGTCGCTGTGTCGAGGATGCGGAGGATCATGGTCGCTGTGAGGAGCGAAGGCAGTTGTCTTGGCTCGTTAAGACAGTCGAGCTAGGCGACTCCAATGGGGCTCCGGGTAGGCGTTTTTCGTGGACGTTACAAGACCTGGGGTAACCCAGTGCCCTCGTAGCGCACTACTTGGCCGTGCCGATCGCTGTGCCAGAGGTTGACTCCTGCAGTTAGCTTGGTGCTGTTATTACGAGTGCGAGTGGCACAAGACACGGAGAGTAAACACAATTTGTGGTGACCAATATGTTTTATTTCATAGCGACTGGAGGATACATATGTGGAGTTCTAGGAGTAGAACTTCCGTAGGAGGTTTACATTCCATGGTCGCTTGACGTCGAGTTTTCCGTCTCCGTGGATGTCGGTGAGGTAGTAGGCATCATTGCCGAGTACTCGCCCGATAGCGAATGGTCCCTCCCACGGGGGGAGAGCTTGTGCATGCCCTTCTTGTCCTGGATGAGGCGTAGCACCAGGTCGCCTTCCTAGAAGGTGCGAGTTTTCACCCGCCGGCTATGGTAGCGGTGGAGTCCTTGCTGGTAGATGGCAGTGCGGGAGCGAGCTAGGTCGCGTGCCTCGTCGAGTTTATCGACTCCATCTTGACGTGCGAGTTCGTTCGCAGCCTCCGTGTAGTGGACGACCCTTGGCGAGTCGTGCTCGAGGTCGGTGGGCATGACTGCCTCGGCGCCGTACACCATGAAGAAGGGGGTGAACCCTGTCGACCTATTGACTGAGGTGCGGATACCCCAGATTACGGAGGGTAGCTCCTCGACCCAGCACCCGGCAGTGCGCTCGAGCGGTACTTGGAGCTGCGGCTTCAGGCCGTGGAGGATGCTCTAGTTGGCCCGTTCCGCCTGGCCGTTGGACTCCGGGTGGGCGACTGACGCGAGGTCGAGCCGGATGTGGTGTTCCTCGCAGAACTCGGCCATGGCTCCTTTGGCGAAGTTGGTGCCGTTGTCCGTGATGATGCTGTTTGGGAACCCGTAGCGATATATGAGCTCGCGTAGGAATTTGGTGGCGGTCTTCCCGTCGCATTTCCGGACTGGCTTGGCCTCCACCCACTTTGTGAATTTGTCGACCGCGACCAGGAGGTGGGTGAAGCCAGAGGGGGGCTTTTTGAAAGGGCCTACCATATCCATACCCCACACGGCAAATGGTCAGGTGATGGGGATTGTCTTGAGCGCTGAGCTCGGCACGTGTGTCTGGTTGGCGTACTTCTGGCACCCGGCACACCGCTGGACAATGTCGACGGCATCGGCATGTGCGGTGGGCCAGTAAAAGCCGTGCCGCATAGCCTTTGCGACCAGAGAGCGGGCCCCGGCGTGGTGGACGCAGTCGCCGGAGTGGATGTCGTGGAGGATCTTGCGTCCTTCGGCGGGTTGGACGCAGCGTTGGAACACGCCGGTCACGCTGCGCTTGTGGAGCTCGCCGTCGATGATGGTGAAGGATTTGCATCGACGTGCAACCATACGGGCGTCTGTCTCGTCTGCCGGCAAGGTGCCAGCCTCCAGGTAGGCGATGTACGGCTTGGTCCAGTCGTCTGGCTCGGCGATGAGTGCGACCAGGGCTGCCTCTGGTTGCAGCGGGACTCCGATGTCGATCTCCTTTGGGGGAGAGACTGACGGCTTGGTGATCGTGTCGAGGAAGACGCCGGCGGGTGGCGCGAGTCGAGCCGACCCGATGCGAGAGAGTGCGTCGGCCTCCTTGTTCTTCCGCCTGTCGATCCACTCGACGGAGTAGCCTGCGAAGTGTCCACCCAGCTTGTCTACTGCTTGGCGGTATGCTGCCATGGTGGGAGAGACGGCGTCGCATGTACCAGCGACTTGCCCAGCGACGAGGTCGGAGTCTCCGTAGCAACGTAGGCGGTTGACATTCATCTCCTTGGCAGCTCGCATGCCGTGGAGTAGTGCCTTGTACTCGGCCATGTTGTTGGTGCAGGGGGTGAAGTCGAGGCAGAGGACGTAGCGGAGCTTGTCGCCCTTCGGGGAAGTCAACACGATCCCTGCTCCTGCGCCGTCCGCGTTCTTGGAGCCGTCGAAGTGTAGGCTCCAGTAGTGGAGGTATGGCAGCTTTTCCGGCTGCCGGGCCTCTTCCCAGTCGGCAATGAAGTCCGCGAGAGCCTGCGACTTGATCGCTTTTCGTGGCTCATACGTGATGTTGTGGACGCCGATTTCGACGGCCCACTTGGTGACTCGCCTGGTCGCCTCACGGTTGCGGATGATGTCCTGCAACGGTGCTGAGGAGACGACTGTGATCGGGTGCTCCTGGAAGTAGTGCGACAGTCGCCGTTGTGCTCTGAAGACTGCGTATACCAGTTTCTGGTATTGCGGGTACCGCTGGCGCGACTCGGTGAGGACCTCGCTGACATAGTACACCGGTCGTTGTACCGAGCGCTCCTTTCCTTCCTCCGGCCGCTCGACGACCATGACAGCGCTGACGACGCGCTCGGAAGCCGCGACGTAGACCAACATGGGTTCTTTGTCGACGGGGGCGGCGAGTAGCGGTGCTGCGAGTAGCACCTTCTTGAGGTCGCAGAGTGCGTCGTCCGCCTCCTTGTCCCACTGGAAGGTGGGGTTCTTTCGCATCAGGCGGTATAGGGGCATCGCCTTTTCGCCCAATCGGGGGATGAAGCGACTAAGAGCTGCGACTCACCCGTCCAGTTTTTGGACGTCGCGCAGGCACTCGGGTTTGCCGAGTCGAGCGATCGTGTCGATCTTGGTGGGGTTCGCCTCGATCCCGTGCTTGGAGATGACGTACCCTAGTAGTTGCCCTGCAGGTACACCGAAGGTGCATTTGCCTGGGTTGAGCTTTATCTTGTATTTCCACAGGTTGGCGAATGTTTCCGCCAGGTCGGCGAGTAGATCGCCCTAGCGAGCGGACTTCACTACCACGTCGTCGATGTAGACGTGGATATTGCGGCCAATTTGGCTCGCAAGGCATTCCTGCATGCACCGCTGGTAGGTTGCCCCGGCGTTCTTGAGGCCGAAGGTCATGGCAGTGTAGCAGAAGGCTCCAAATGGCGTGATGAACGTCGTCTTCTCCTCGTCCTCAACAGTCATTTTGATCTAGTTGTACCCAGAGTAGGCGTCGAGGAAACATAGCGACTCCGAGCCCGCGGTGGAGTCGATTATTTGGTCGATCCGCGGGAGGACGAATTTCTCCTTCGGGCAAGCGCTATTTAAGTTTGTGTAGTCGATACACATCCTCCAGGTCCCTTTTTCTTCTCGACCAGGACTGGGTTTGCCAGCCACTTGGAGTATTTGATTGGCCGGATGAAGCCTGCAGCGAGTAGGCGCTGCACCTCCTCAGCGATGGCTCGACGGCGCTCTTCATTGAAGGGCCGCAACGATTGCTTGACGGGTCGCACTTTGGGGTCGGCGTTTAGTTTGTGCTCAGCGAGTTCCCTAGGGACACCAGGCATGTCAGAGGGCTTCCATGCGAAGATGTCCCTATTCTCACGGAGGAACTCGATGAGTGCGCCTTCCTAGGCTGGGCTCATGCCTGTCCCGGTCGTCACCGTCTGGCTGGAGTCGCCTGGGACCATCTCGACGGTGCGGGTGTGCGTTGTTGCCTCGAAGGCTGAGGTGTTGGCGCCCTCCGAATTGGGCTTCTTGAGTATGGTGGGGTCGTCGTTGTTGACCCCGCTCGCGTACTTGGCGAGCTCGTCGGCGTGGTTGGCCTCTGCCGCAATGATGGCGTCAGCGAGTTCGGCTCCTTTGGCCTTGCACTCGGCGGCCATGTCGGGGTCGCCGTTGATGGTTATGACGCCACGCGGCCCGGGGAGCTTCATCGCGTTGTACGCGTAGTGGGGCGCTGCCATGAACTTGGCGAATGCCTGGCGCCCCAGGACGCAGTGGTAGGGGCTGTCGAAGGGTACCAGCTCGAAGACGATCCGCTCGGTGCGGAAGTTTGCTGGTGTGCCGAAGGTGACTGGCAGCGTGACCTTGCCGATCGGGTACGCCTTCCAACCGGGGACGATGCCGTGGAACATGGTGTAGGTCGTATCGACCATCGACTGCGGGAGCCGCAGTCGCCTGAAGGTGTCCAGGTACAGGATGTTGATGGAGCTGCCGCCGTCCATCAATGTCTTGGGGAGCCAGTAGTCTCCCACCTTAGGCTTGACCACCAGGGCGACTCGGCCTGGGTACTCGATGCGTGGCGAGTGGTCCTGGCGGCTCCAGGTGATGGGCTGCTCCGACCAGTTGAGGAACTGGGGAACGTCCACCTAGGCCACCGCGTTGACGGTGACGGCGCGGGCGATGACCTTCTTCTCGCGCTTCGTGTTGAAGCCTATGAAGGTGTGGAGCGAGCCGGCCACACTGCCGAATTTTCCGCCGTTTGGCGGGTTGTTGTCGGGGTCCTCTCGTGCTCGTCGTGCCTTCTCGATTTCCTTGAGAGAGTGGCAGTCGGCGGTCGTGTGTGTGGTGGGCTTCCCTTCCCTGCTGTGAAACGCACAAGGCTAGTTAAGGAGGGCCGCGGGGTCGAACCTTGGTTTCACCTTGTAGTTGCCGCCGTCGCGGCGTTGTCCTCCGTCACGGTGGAAGCTCTTGGGCTCGCGCTACGCGTGCCCGGCGTTGGCGACAAAGTCGACTCGCCCGTCACTATGGCGCTTGCCCGTGAGGCGAGTGTTGTTGTAGCGTAGGTCGGACCGCCGTCCGTTGTCGTTGCCGTTCGTGCAGCGTTGACCTCCCGACTCGTCGTCGGTTTCCTGGTTGGGGTCTTCCTCCGCGTATCTTTTGGCGATATCGAGGAGGTCCGGTATGTTGTTGAGTGTGCGGTATGCTCATTTGAGCTTGGCCACCAGGGGCTCGTAGCGGCACGAGGTCTTGAAGCAGTGGATTGCGGTGTCCGGGTGGATGCCGGCCGCGTTGTACCACAGCTCTTGCCACCGTTGGACCTAGCTTCGGGTCGACTCGCGGGGTCCCTGGACGCATCGCTCCAGGTCCTCGATTGTGGTGGCGCGGGTGTAGGAACCCTCGAAGTGCCTCACGAAGGCATCGCGCATCTCTTCCCAGGAGTCGATGCTATCCAGAGGGAGAGTGTTGATCCACTGCCTGCATGCTCCCTCCATCATCAGGGGGAGGTAGCGGGCGGCTAGCAGGTCAGTGTGGCCTGCGATCCCCATCGCCATGAGGTAGGTGTCCAGCCACACGGAGGGGTCGTACGAAGGATCATACTTTTCTATTTCCTTCGGCGCTTTGAAGTTCGCCGGGTATTTTTCGCCTCGTATCATCGGGCCGAAGCATCGGGGCCCGAGTCGGCTTAGCGACCCCATCGGCTCACCGTCGCGAAGATTGGTTAGGGTGTGTCGCAGGTCGTCGGGCTGGCGTGCGCGCCAGCTCTGGTTGTTGATGATGTGGGTGCGGGCGTCGACGGGCTGACCATTGGCGGCGACGAAGTTGGTCGCTGGCCTGGGGTCGTTGGTGGAGAGTGCCGCGTTCGCGGGTCGGTGTTGGAGCTGCAGTGGTTCGGGTGGCGGGTAGTTGAGGGTGTTTGCCGCCACTGGACGACCGCTTGAGGCCGCTCTGCTGCCCGATGAAACACGAGTATATCCGCCCCTGTGAGTCGACGCCTCCATTTTGCTGCTCGACCGCCTTTGCGAGCAGGGCCTTGACGTACTGGATCTGTAGGGCGCCGTCGCTGGTGGCCGTGATGTTGTCGGCCGCTGCTCGGCCTGCCACGAGGTTGTCCATCGGGGTCGAGAACAGTGGTAGGCCGTTCGTGTCTCGCTCCCGTGAGGAGACCACTATCCACGGCTGGTCCTTGGGGGGTGCGCGGTTGGGTGGAGGTGGGGCGCCCATCGCCGTCGACCCTGGTGGGGGCCGGGCGCTTCCTCCTGGTGGCGCGTTCTCGCAGATCGCGCGCTCGGCCACGCGGGCCAGGTCGTTCTCGTCGTCGAAGTTCAGAGCGCGCCCCTGGACGGTGGGGTTCAAGCGCGACCTGATTCGCTACTGGTGGTAGCGCGACAACTCCTGCGCCGTCACCTGCTCGAGGCGAAATTTTTCGCGCTCGGCTTGCTCCTTGCGGACTGCCTCCGCCAGCTTCAGGCGGAGTTCCTCGACCTCCGTTGCCGTGGCGTTAGGAGGGATCGGGGTGGAGAAAGGATCCTCCGGCGGATCGGTGCCAGTCGCCATGTAGGTCGCGGCGTGGCGACCGGTCCTGTCGTGGAGATCGGCGGAGTTTTCCGACCCGGAGTCAAAGTCGAAGATCCCAAGGATGGAAGGATCCTCGAAGTCTCCCACGTTGGAGACCTGGGTGATGGATCCCGCGGGTGAAGCCGCGGTGATGGATCCAGCGAGTGACGCCGGGGTCGCCGAGTCGGCGTCGTCGTTGAGGGCCGCGTCTTCTGCGGCCACGGTGTTTTCGGCCACGTTGCCGTGGGCCGAGTTGTACTCGAAGGCGAGGTGATGGATCGTGCGGACCTGGCTCTTGGAGAGCCGGTCGCGTGGCGGCGACTCGCGGATGCGAGCCGAGTCCTCCGAGACGATGACGTCGGTGAGGCCGACGAAGAGGCTGATCGTGCCGACTGGCAAGATCATGCTGTGAGTGACGGGTGGCGCCGCCAGGACGTAGCTGCTCGGCAAGATCTGAAGCATCTTGCCGATCGCTATCATGCGGCTGGTGGCGACCGACTCGTTGATGGGCAGATTGGATCTCGCCGCAGAACACCGGCCAGACCGGCCAGGCCCCACGGTGGGCGCCACTATCGTGGGAATGACCACGGCAGATGCTGCAATCGGCAGCGAGTAGTAGAACGAAGGGCAAGGGCGGCCAGCCATCTGCGGTGCGAGATGAGGGCGGAGACACAGGGTTTTACCCAGGTTCGGCCCCCCGGAGGGTAAAGACCTACTCCTGCTAGATTGTATTATGATGGAGGTACAATGGGGCGAGCTCGACGGCTAGGCGGCGAGTCGCTTGGATGGATGATGGAACACGCGTTTACACGCCCTGTAGGGAGGTTCATATAGACTCACCCTCCCCTAGGGTTTACATATCTCAACCGAATCAGTTAAGGTTTCGGTACTCATTTAACCTAATCCGACTGGGCCTATCTACTCTCCTGGGCCTTCAACTTCCAGTCGCTTGGATCCACGCCAGGTCTTGATCCAGTCGCCGTCTTGCAGGCCCACTCGCCAGCTCCTGGGCCAGTCGGAAACGTCCTGCTGGGTATACCCCGGTAGGAATATCCCCATCACTTATGGTACTTATGCTTATAGGCGTATGCCTTTTGGTTTATGTAATGCTCCTGCTACCTTTCAGAGATGCATGTCTGCTATCTTTCATGGTTTTTGTGAAGAAATTTTGGAGGTTTTCATGGACGATTTCTCCGTCTATGGAACTTCTTTTGATAACTATTTGCACAACCTTGATAAAGTTTTGCAGAGATGTGAAGAAACCAACCTTGTTCTTAATTGGGAGAAATGCCATTTCATGGTTAATGAAGGGATTATTCTTGGACACAAAATTTCTGAAAGAGGTATTGAAGTTGACAGAGCCAAAATTGAAGCAAGTGAGAAGATGCCTTGCCCTAGATATATAAAAGGTATTCGTAGTATCCTTGGTCATGCTGGTTTCTATAGGAGGTTTATTAAAGATTTCTCCAAAATTTCAAAGCCCCTTACTAATCTTATTCAAAAAGATGTGCCTTTTGTTTTTGATGATGATTGTAAGGAAGCTTTTGAAACTTTGAAGAAAGCTTTATCTACTGCTCCTATTGTTCAACCACCTGATTGGAGTTTACCTTTCGAAATTATGTGTGATGCTAGTGATTTTGTTGTTGGTGATGTCCTTGGGCAGCGTGTTGATAAGAAGTTGAACGTTATTCATTATGCTAGTAAGACTCTAGATGATGCTCAAAAGAATTATGCTACTACTGAAAAGGAGTTCTTAGCTGTAATCTTTGCATGTGATAAGTTTAGACCCTACATTGTTGATTCAAAGGTCACTATTCATACTGATCATGCTGGTATTAAGTACCTTATGACAAAGAAGGACGCTAAGCCTAGGCTTATTAGATGGGTGTTGCTTTTACAAGAGTTTGATCTGCATATTGTAGACAGGAAAGGTGCTGAAAATCCTGTTGCTGACAATTTATCTCGTTTGGAAAACATTTCTTTTGACCCTTTGCCTGTTAATGATAGTTTTCCAAATGAGAAGTTGGTTGCAATAAGGGTAAGTTCGCATGAGATTCCTTGGTATGCTGATTATACTAAATTTATTTTTTCCATGTATTTGCCTCCAACCTTTACAGCCCAGCAAAGGAGAAAATTATTTTATGATCTAAGGCATTACTTTTGGGATGACCCACACTTATATAAAGAAGGATTGGATGGTATTATGCGAAGGTGTGTTCCAGAATTTGAACAACAAGAGATATTGAGAAAATGTCATGGCAGCGCTTATGTAGGACATCATGCTGGGGATAGGACTGCACAAAAGGTTTTACAATCTGGATTTTATTGGCCTACCCTCTTCAATGATGCAAGGAAGTTTGTCTTATCATGTGATGAATGTCAACGAGTTGGTAACATTTCTAGACGCAATGAAATGCCTACGAATTATTCTCTTGTTATTGAACCTTTTGATTGTTGGGAACTTGACTTTATGGGTCCTTTTCCTCCTTCAAAAGGGTATACTCATATTCTTGTTGCTGTTGACTATGTTACAAAGTGGGTAGAAGCCATACCTACGAACAACGCTGATGGCAAGACCTCTTTAAAAATGCTTAAGGATGTTATTTTCCTAGGTTTGGTGTGCCTAGATATCTCATGACTGATGGAGGCTCCCATTTTATTCATGGGGTTTTTAGAAAAACTCTCGCTAAGTATGATGTAAACCACAGAATAGCTTCATCTTATCACCCCCAAACCAGTGGGCAAGTAGAACTTTTCAATAGGGAAATTAAATCTATCTTGCAAAAGACTGTTAATAGATCTAGGAAAAATTGGGCTAAAAAGTTGAATGACGCTTTATGGGCTTATAGAACTGCTTATAAAAATCCTATGTGGATGTCTCCTTACAAAATGGTCTATGGGAAAGCTTGTCACTTGCCTTTAGAATTAGAACACAAAGCTTATTGGGCAGTGAAAGAGTTGAATAGAGATTTTAAACTTGTTAGTGAGAAAAGATTGCTTAACATGAGTACCTTAGATGAGTGGAGAAGTGAAGTCTATGAAAATGCTAGACTCTTTAAGGAAAAAGTAAAAAGATGGCATGATAGGAGAATTCTAAAAAGGGAGTTCCATGTTGGTGAGAAAGTTCTTTTGTATAGGCCTCGCCTCACATTTTTTGCAGGGAAACTACTCTCAAAATGGGAAGGACCTTTTGTTATTGAGGAAGTATATCATTTAGGTGCTATCAAAATATCTTCTTTCAAGGATGACACAACACAAGTGGTGAATGGTCAAAGACTAAAACACTATATTTCTAGAGACTCTTATAATGAAGATGTTGATATTATTCAAATAGTGACTCCGGAAGAATTTATTAGAAACAAAACACCAGAAACTACAGAGTTGAACCTCGAATAGGTAAAAGTGATGAAAACAGAAGGTTCGCGAAATCCTAATCTTTTTATATTTTTGGTATTTTCATTACATAAGGGAAGTTACGAGACGGAACAGAGGGGGAAACAGAGGCCGGGGTGGCCAAGCCCACCCCAGGCGCGGGCCCACCTTGCCCCGCGCCTGGAGGGGGTGTGAGCACCCCGAGCTTCGACTCCGCCTCATTTTCGTACCCATACCTTCCTTATGCATTGAAACTTCGTAATATATAACCCCCGGATCCCCCGAGGTTCTTGTATCAATTTCCCGTCGTGTTTTTGTTTCGATCTGTTTCTTTCAGGCAAATTCTCAGTTTTGGAGCTTCAATGTCTTCCTCTGGATCACCCATGGAGGATTCCTCTGCGGATGTCCTCAACTCGTACATGTATGAGTTGAGGATCCATCCCAAGGAGTTGATTCTCAAAGATGAGAAGGTACAAATGAAAGAAGTTCAAGGTCCTAAAGGAGAAGGCAGTCTGAAAGACATGATGGAAGCATTAGAGCAGGAAGTTCTCAGGTACAAGAAGATGGCATAACGCGAAGTGGATGTTATTCACAAGATAAGTTCAGAACTCATCACCAAGCACGAGGAGGAGATTGCTGAGCTTTGAGAAGAAGTCTTCTAGCTCCATCAGACCACCAACCAATTACAAGCACAACTCTACGACATATAAAATCAAAACTTTGAGTATGAGGCTAGATTTGATCGTATAAGCTCTGCTGATAGCTTCTGGATTGCGGAAACCAGGACGTCCTTTTTGGATGGGGAACCTTTGCCTTGGAAGTTTTATGATGACAAGAGAACACCACCACCACCAAAGGAGTAATTCGTCATCAGGTTTGGCATCCCCTTGGCTTGTTCCAAGCTTGGGGGGAGTGCCGCGGTATCACAATCATTATATTTTATCTTTTACCTTTTTAGTGGATTCATATCTTTGGTAGAGGTGTTATCTTATAGGTTGGTTTGCATGTGTAAGTATCTCTCCTTTAGTTGATTACCTATGTATCCCTTGGTGTGAGTGCCTTTATGGAATATTAATGATAAGTTTCATCTTTTAATTTTTGCACTTCTTATTTTTGTTTGCAATCTCTATTATATGATGCATCTTGTTGACCAGTATTGCCATCACTTTGGGAGCATCAAGTAAATCTAAATTGGTTTTGGCAAACCAAGTTCTGGTCAGTAGCAACACTTTCTGAGGTTTGAAAGAAAAAGAGAAAAATCTTACAAGTATTTTGTATCATTTATTTTCTTTCTTGTTGGCTCATAATCTTAGTATTCTTTATTTATCATCTTTTGTGTCTTCAAGGAAGATTGCATGTTTGTCTTTATCACTTGTAGGTTTTCTTCTTTCTTTCAACTCTTTTGCTTGCTACCCAACCTTGCTAGCCAAAAACCTGTTTTGAGAAGGCATACTTCCCATGTTTCCAATCCCTTTGAACCAAAACCTTTGCACCATTTGTGTTCACCATATATATCTATTAGCAATTTCTATTCCAAGAAAATTCTCAAGCTTCATCTATCTTTCGAATTAAAAAGTATTTTGTTATGTGAAGACTAGTTAGTAAAGCTCTCACAAACTTGATGGCACACCTTATTTTCTTGCCCCTAATAGACTTGAACCATTGTGTAATCGAAGTTGTATATGCTTGCATCTATACGTTGGGATTAGCAGAACCATGCTGTCGCGGGGAACGCTTTCAACATTGCACTTGTACGCTGTACACGGTTGATATCATGCTCTTTTGTTTATGGATGTCGACGGTGTGAAATAAAGAGGGAACTTTTAAGTACATGGAGTGATGTATGTGTGTTATAGAAACACCTGGGCCGCTAGCCTAAGCCATGCCTAATCATGGTGGAAACTTGGAGCATCACCATAATGAGCATTCTATGAAGCATCCTCAATAAAAAGCTATGCACATAGTAAATAAAAAGAACGTTGAGATGCTGATTGTGTGCTTGCCTTGTCATTTTGGTTATGGGATAGCTCCTGTACCATGTGCAAGGGGTACCCCGTTGGTGGTTCTTTATGATACACATGTACTTACAATGACAAGAACTTACCAGTGACTAAAGTTGAGTAGCATGAGGAGTGGCCCTCGTACTCAAGGGACATGAGATTACCAACTTATATTTCGTCAAGCATATACTCCATATTTGTGCACTTTAACCTTAATCATCTCAAGATGCCTATGATAGGGTCAATGAGGGCTCAAAGCTAGTAAGTACCATAATCTGTTGGAAGCTCTTTATGACTTGAAATCCCTGCTTCCCTCTATGAAGGGACCTTTCTTCTACTTTTAAGTTGAGTCAGTAAAACCTACTTCCTCTCTATCTCCAGCAAGCATTTGAGTTGTTGTGTTGCAAGCATTCATATGGTGATTTATTCAATCATGTTCTCTATCTTCCTTGTTTGCACAAGACTCTTATCAATTGAGTATTACTTTGAAAGCCTTCATTGTGAAAATCCTTTTTTGAGCAAAGAGTGCTCCTATTATAAAACTTCTACAAAAAGCTTTTTGTGAAACTATTTGCCAGCTGTTCTCTAACCAGGAACAAAAGTTTGCCAATTCCAATTATGATTTATCTTTATGCATCTCTATTGTGACTCATGTACTTATTGCAAGCTAAGTTATATAATGGTGAGTTGCTTTCTTCTATGAGTTGTGTAATGGTAAGTGTGATGCTTCTTGTCCGTATTCTTTTATCGACACTTCACTCCATAAACTTGTGGACATGTTTACTGAGCTCAATTTTCGCTTGGGACAAGCGAAGGTCTAAGTTTGGGGGGGAGTTGATAAGTCCAATTTGCATCACCATTCTATATCATAATTTGCCTCTATTCATTGATATATGTCTTATTATGAGGTATCACTTATGTCGTTTCCTCTGTTTTTGCATGTTGGATGATTCTTGGAGGATGAACTGCCGGAGTCAGGTTTCTGATGGAAAAAAGAGGTGTTTTGATGCAATTTAGTGAAGATCAGAAAAATACCAGAAAAATATTGGAAAATTATATTTTCCCAGAAGACGGAGGAAGCCAGAAGGGGAGGCGTAGCCGGGCCACAGGAGGCCCACACCCCCTAGGCGCGGGCCCACCTTGCCCCGCGCCTAGGGAAGGTGTGGCCCACCTGGCCGGCTCCCGACTCCGCCCTCTCGCCTATATCTTCCTCACGGAACTCTAACACCAGGGGATCGACCACAGAAAGATTTCCGCCGCCTCTGCGGGGTGGAAAACACCGAGAGAGAAATATCTCTCCGGCAGACAGATTTTTGTCAGGGAAATCCCTTCCCAGAGAGGGGATATCATCGCCATCAACACCGTCATCAAGATAGGCTTCATCGGGAACATTATCATCATCATCCACACCATCATCTCCACCAGCACCATCATCACCACTCCGTCCCTCTATAACAATCGTGTTGGATCTTGCATTAGTTCTTAGGGGAAACTTTCCCGGTGTTAATTACTATTGTAGTTGATGCTTTTGAGTGGAACCATTGGATTATTGTTTATGTTCAGATTTTTATCCATTACCATATCATCTTTGATCTTGATCCATATGATGTCTTGTGAGTAGTTCGTTTAGTTCTTGAGTACATGGGAGAAGTCATGTTGTTAGTAGTGGATTTGTGTTGAGATATTATTCAATAGTTTAGTATTTAAGTTGTGGTGCTATTCTTCTAGTGGTGTCATGTGAACGTCGACTACATGATACTTCACCATTTATGGGACTAGGGAATGCATTATGTATTTGGCTACTAATTGCGGGGTTGCCGGAGTGATAGAAACCTGAACTCCCGTTAGGATACCATTGCATAAGGGAGCGTAAGATCTCAGAGTTTAAGGCTGTGATTAGGTTTATATCTTAATTACTTTCCTGTAGTTGCGGATGCTTGAAGGGGTTTAATCACAAGTATGTATTAGTCCACGTAAGGTCGGTACATTAGCACAGGTTCACCCACACAACACTTACAACACCAAAGAAGAGTACTCAGCTATTTGAAGCGAAAGCACTTGACAGAATTCCCATGTGTCCTCGAGAACGTTTGGTCCTTATAAGTATTTCCACCGGCTTGTCCTTTGCTAAGAAAGGATTGGGCCACTTGCTGCAGTTGTTCTTTGTCTTTATTACTTGCACTTTGTTTTGTTGCTTTACCAGAAAACCCCTAAAAATCCGTTTGCTAAGTATTTACAGAGATTTCCTGCTCCATACCACTAGTCAACAACTTCTGCTCCTCGTTGGGATCGACACTCCCATTTATCAAAAGTACTACGATACACCCCTTATACTTGTGGGTCATCAGTAAACTTGTGCTCATCATTCTCGGAACATCCGACGTCTCACTCCCCATCTTCTCAACACCGTCAAGACCCCCTTTGGCATACTTGTCGACAATCCGACGATAGTTGGCACCCACCATGGAGCGGGTGACTTTTGGAGCTTCATTCCAGGCAGAATATGTGCGTGCAGGAATCTGCGAAATAATCGCTATGGGTCACGTGGTCTATGCCAGTGATGTCCCTCTTGTTCTTCTTGACAAGACTTGGATTCTGGCTAAAGAGCCCATGACAACTTACACAATCGTGTCCATCAGCGAGATCGATATCTACCTCAGTTTTGTTGGAACCGCCCAACCCACCTTGAGGTGATGACCATGGCGGAAGAACAATCTAGATATGCTCCGTCCACAGAGGCAGAAGAGTTCAAGATCCTAGAAAAACCTAAACACACCCAGCCCGCTCCTGTAGTGGAAGAAGTGGTGGAAGAAAAATCCGAATTTGATCTCCTCGTTGAGATCGGATACACGGATGAGGAATGTATCCGCTTCGGGTCCAGTTCTACCGATGACGGATCATAAAAAACACTCTCGAGGCATAGGATAAAGCATATGACGAAACGCCCCTACATCGATTACGAAGCAATTGCCGGTATCAAGGAGAGCTTTGAGATGGCAGAGGCGGAAACCCAACTGTGCCACTACCTTCAGACCATGAACAATAAGAAGCACTGCTTCGTCTACCACGTGAGCTCTGGATCCGACTTTGTCGATGCTGAAGTCGGAAACAATTTAGTTCTAAATGCAACCGAAGAAAGGGTCGAATTACCTGGTTCCCCTCAGGAGTCAATAACGTCGCATGAACTTTGAGACTTCGAGAAAGAGATGGAGGCATACGAAGAAGAATACGCCTCCAAACTAGCGCAGGGTGAGCCGAAGACCCCTCCGAGTCCGTACGATAGCATGGACGAAGGTTACACCTTGCACGATGACATGGACACCGGAGATTCCTCTGAGGTCTAGAAGCCAACCACTACGAAAAAGAACCGATGGAAGTTTATCTCCCGGTACTGGACCGAAAGCCGTCTTTGCCATTAGTACGCACGTTAAGGCTACTAGGCGGTCAAAGAAGAAGACGAAGAAGAACAAGAATCCGACACCGGCAGAGCCGGACTTCGAGGAAACGAACGAAGAAAAAGTTGACAAAGATATCGAGATGGAGAATCAGGATGGAGATCCGATTAATCCCACACCGATCGACCCTCCTGTGGATGGAAACTTTGTCACCAAAGGTGCACGTGAAATTTACGGAGACGCTCTCACAATACCAATCCCAACTGCTTCGGATCTTACTATGGATGCGCTGGATAAAAGGGCTAAGGACCTGTAAAAGCACCACTTGTTTTTGATCGAGGAAGCTAAACACAGCATCGAGCTCAAGCAGCAGTTAGACAGCAATCCTGCCAAGTACCAGTCAGAATTCAAGCGACTACCAAACAAAAAAACGGGAGGTCTGGTTCTTGCTAATAGGAACCTGGATATCCACATAGATCTATTCGACGGTAAATCCGGAGAGAAGATCCGAGTCTACAACACGCCGTTAGAAAACGTCGCGGCTGCTCGGTCTATCCTCGCCAATAATTTGTCTCCAAAGCAAGTCTGACAATGCGTAGCATTGCTGGACAAAGGATTGAAACAGCAGAAGACGACTGCGTCATTCAGTGGCAAGCTGACCTCAAGGTCGGAATTTTGCCACACTGGCATTGACCAAAGCACTTGAAAGACCCCGCAGGGATAAAGATCAACGCTATCATCCCAGAGGAGAAGAGAATTCAAGGACCAGATCAAATGATCATCATCGCATGCCCGTGCGCGACTGGTCCAGAGTTATTCTGGCTGCGTCTGAAGATGCCATCAATGCATTGGTGCCTCACGAGGGCCATCGTCGGCAGAACAATAGCCATAGAGAAGACCGGGAGGTGCGCCGCCAGCGAGAACATGATTGGCTAAGAATGCCACCCCCAAGCCGTCCGGATGGTAACGCCGGACGAAGAGATGATCCGGATCATCCTGAATCAAGTAGGGACAAGGCCCGAAGAAATCAACCTTGGAGTCAGCATAATGAGGCTCCACCACCATCGCGTAATCCAGCCGGAAACAATCCACCAGGTCCAGCATCGCCTCTAGGCAGCGACCATGAAGGATCTCATCGCAGCCATGGAAGCCGCAGAGGCGGGGGTGACAATGGTGAGAGGAGAAGCAGAAATCCGACTCCGCCGCATAGAATCCGCAAGCCTCCAAGGCGCAGATCTCTCTCGCCAAACGAAGTTTGTCATCGCATAGAGTCAAACATAGAAGCGTGGCAGTACGAGGAAGAGGACGTGTATGTGGGACCCAAATGATTTGGCCCATGCATCCGTCGAACCAAATTTTTGGTTGACATTGGTATTGCCAAACACATTCAACCCTACGACAGCGTAGCTCGCCCAGATAGTTGGCTTCAAGATTTTTTCTAGGCTTGCCGCATCGCCAAAGGAGGAAACAGCCTGGTCGCAGTTCGATATCTCCCAATTATGTTGCGGAAGACGACTCGATCTTGGCTTAATAAACTGCTAGAGAATTCAATTCATAACTGGTATGATATGCAAAGTGCATTCTTTTCAAACTTCGAGGGAACATACAAAAGGCCCTGCACAATCGGAGACTTGTAGTGTTGCACTCAAAGACCAGGAGAAACCTGTCGGGAATACCTCGGACGCTGGATCAGTACGAAAAACTCCTGTGAGGGAGTAAATGAGCAAACTGCGATTGAAGCTTTCATTGCAAGAATCCCAGTCGGACTTTTGCATCACAGGCTGAAGCGTGACCATGTCATGGATTTGGGAGAGATGATAGAGATGGAGAGCAAATATGCCGACGCTGATGACGATTCAGAAGGACTGCTGAATATTCTGGCCAACCCAAATGCGGTCAGCAGGAGAAGCAACAAACTCAGAAGCGCAAGATCACCTTGGAAGATAAACCAGCTCCGGACAACATAGCAGCTAACACAATGTTTGGATCCGGAGGACGAGGAGGGCACGGAGGAGGCCGGGGACGAGGCCGCGGAACTTCCCGAATCCAGGGCAGAGGGGACCAGCAAACCGGAAGAACCTAAACCTGGGCCGACATTGCCAACAATCCCTATGTGCATAACTAGGATAGTAAAAGAGGCTCTACCCATACAAATGTTGAGTGTCATTTCAATGATGACATCACAAAAGACGAATCCGTTGGATACAGGGCCAAGCAACGAAAAGGAATTCCAAGAAAGGCAAAAACCCAAGGAAGGTTCCAACATGGAAGAAGCTGACGCATCACAACCCAAGTCGGATGGAGATAAGGATTATCCCAAAAAGAAAGACACCTACGTCTGCTTCCTTGAGACTTAGCCGGCTAAGGTTAAGAAGGTGGTTCTCCGTGAGCTTAATGCCACGGTTCCAGCTGTCCCCCAATTCCCGGATTGGTCGGATGTAACCATCACCTTTGACATCTCAGATCACCCGAGGAAAACACATCATCGGGGAAAGTACCCTCTGGTCATCAATACTCTTATTGATGGCTATGAGTTCTCTAAAACTCTCATGGACGGTGGCAGCAACATCAACATCCTTTACATTGAAATGCTCCACCGCATGAAGATCTACGAGAGCCAGTTGAGTTACAACAACGTAACTTTCCATGGCATTGTACCAGGGAGACAGGCAGAATCTCTGAGTGAGATTATACTGGACGTGACATCAGAACTCGAGACAATTATCGGACCGAGCCACTTTCTTTTTAGGTGGCACCGTTCAAAAGTGCTTACCACGCCATCTTCGGGCGTCCGACTTACTGGGCGTTCATGGCTCGTCCCTGTTACATTTACAACATGATAAAACTTCCAGGTCCAAAGGGCGTCATCACCATCCGGGGAAATCCAAAGAAAGCGCGAGAGTGAGACGGAGGATCTACTGCCTTTGCCAAAGCCATGTTGCACGCCTAGGAGTACCAGGAGATCAAGAAGACCATCGATCCGTCCGAGATGCCTGCTACGAAGAACGAGGTGCTGAAGCCAAGCATGCATTTCAAGGCGTCGGAAGAGACGAACAAGACATCGTTGAAGGAAGACGATCCCTCCAAGACGACGAACGTAGGGGTAGGCCTGGACCGCGCATAGGAAAGGTGCTCGTCGAGTTCCTCAAAGCTAATAGTGATATCTTCGCATGGCAACCTTCTGACATGACCGGAGTACCTAGGGAACTTGCCGAGCACTCTCTTAATGTGTACCCTGATGCTAATCCCATCAAACAGTCCTTATGACGGTTTGGTGATAAAAATCGCAAAGCTATAGCCAAGGAATTAGCCCGACTAGAATTAGCCGGATTCGTAACAGAGGTCATCCACATAGATTGGGTGGCAAATCCTGAACTTGTCCCTAAAAAGGACACTATTGAATTAAGGATGTGTGTTGATTATACCGCTTTGAACAAAGCCTATCCAAAAGACTCGTTCCCTTTGCCAAGAATCGATCAACTTATCGATTCAATGGCAGGGTCAGAATTACTCTGTTTTCTCGACGCATATTCCGGATATCACCAAATACCGATGAAAAAATTGGATCAAATCAAGACGTCTTTCGTCGCTTCTTTTGGAACCTTCTGCTACAAAACTATGCCTTTTGGCTTAAAGAACGCAGAAGCAACTTATCAACATACTATGCAACGTTGTCTTAACGATCAAATCAGATGGAACGTCCATGTATACGTAGATGACATAGCAGTTATGTCCAAAAAGAAGGGAACTTTAGTTTCCAACTTGGAGGAAACATTTGCTAACCTACGAAAATTCAATATGATGCTAAATTCGAAGAAGTGCTTCTTTGGAATTCCAGCCAGAAAATTGTTAGGTTTCATCGTGTCTGAAAGAGGCATAGAGGTGAACCGGGACAAAATTAAGGCTATACTCAATATCACCAGTCCAACTCGCCCGAAGGACGTGCAACGTCTCACTAGTTGCATTGCAGCAGTGAGTCGGTTCGTCAGCCGGCTCGGAGAAAGAGTCGCACCTTTATATAAACTCCTGAAGAAAACCGACAAATTTGTCTCGACCCAGGAAGCCGACACTGCTCTACAAAGTTTGAAATATATACTTTCAAATCCACCAGTTCCTGCAGCACCAGAGCCTCAGAGCCTATGTTACTTTAGATTGCAGTGACAAACAAAGTCATAAGAGTGGTAACATCAGTGGAGCGTGAGGAAGAGGGTTATGAGCATAAGGTTGTCACATCCATTTTCCAAATCTTGTTATGTGAAAAAAATAAATAAACAAAATAAATAATTGTTGAAAATTAGGGTGAAAAGAAACTTTGGTTTCTAAATGGAAACTTAAAATTTCATCTTGAACAAACTTTGGTTCATGTTTGAATCCAACTAAATACAAATCAAGTGGAATACTTTCCTCTTAAAATGCATCTTGAAATTTAAACACTTGGAGAATAAACCAAAACCCTAAAATCCTCATGGAAGAAAATCATTTTCAAAGTTATCTATAAGGCTATGGATTTGATCCCTATAAAATTGGTCAAACAAACAATTAAAATTGATCAATAATGACTATTAGAAATATTATAAAACCATATGAATTGGATTCACTTAATTTGGAGCCATAGATAAAATCTTATGAATTTAAAGGAAATTGAATTTCCAAAGATAATAAAGCCCTTATCTAAAATCCATACCAAATGGTGAGAAAATAATCCTAAAAGGATATAAAAAAAAAAAAGTTATAATAGTTGGAATCACTATTTTTGGATCTTTAAAAAAAGATATGGTTTCTATAAAGAATAGGTAGAAAATAAAAATAAGGATTATTTTATAGAGCCAAATTAAATCTTGGCCAAGCTTTTGAAATAAAATATTTCTATTTGATAAAAAGAGTAAAGGTTTATTTAAATAAAATAATAAGGATTTATTAATATCCATTTTTATTAAAGTAAAGGCTTTTCCATTTTAAATAAACACTAAAACTTGTTAATTTATTTTAAATAAGATTTCCAAGTGTTTTAGTTTTTCAAATGAAACCTACTAAAAAGATTTTGGTATTATTTAGTTTTCAAAAAGAGTTTTTAAAATAAATTAAAACCTATTTGAATTAAAGACTATGGTCTATTTATTTAATTATTAATAGATCCTAAATGAATAAAAGAATTATTTTATTTTTGACTTTGAAATATGTTGATAAACAGAATAAAAATTCACCCAAAGTTTAGTGGTGATTTGAATTCAAATGGAGATTGAAAAGTATTATTTAATCTTATTTAATTAATACTAGAGCCTAATTTAAATAATTAAAAGACACTAAAAAGGATAAATATATTATTGTAAATTTGACTTTGGAATGTGCTATCAATCAGTATAAGAATCTACACAAATTTTGGTTGAGGTTTGAAATCAAATTGATGTTTGAATTAATTAAACAAAACCAAAACAGATTAATAAAAATGGAAAAAGGAAAAACAATCAGATCAAAAAAATGGAATAGGAGCAGCCCAACTAACCTAGCCCACTAAGCCCATCAGCAGCCCACTCCTTCTACCTCGCAGTGAAACGTTTTTCACTCGCAAACGAACCCGCTGAGTCTATGACGGTTGGACCCCACCTCCTCCTCCTCTCTCTCGCTACCAAGAGACCCCACTGCCCCGTCAGCTTCGTCCTCACCCGCCGCTGACCGCGCCCCCTCTCTGGCCATTACTGCCGATTGAAATCCGGCATGAATTCGCGTTAACCACGCGAGGAAACAACGCCGCGACCTTGCCTTCTTAATCGGCTCCCTCCCCTCTCCATTTCCCCCCAGACGCCGCACCATCGGAGCCCCCAGGCTGCCCTGATTTCCTCTTAGACCGCCACTGTCTCCGGCGAGCTCCACCTCCAATTCCGGCCAAACCCTGCCGTCCCTCGCCTCCTCGAGCACACGAGCGTGACCCCCAGTCCCTGGCGCATCTCTCTGCACTCTCGACTTGCCCGCGATTGACCCCCAGCATCGGCAACGAGGACAACTGGTAGCGCCGTCGTCTGTCTCCAACTCCGTCGACGTATCCCCGGTAACACCGACCTTCCCTTCCTCTCGCGATGATACTCCTACACTCTCCTCTCTCGCGCGCGTCTAACAGACCCACTGATTTGCTCTTCCGTGCCTTGTAGCCTCGCCCCCGTCGACGACCGTGCGAGCCCGAGCCAGTGGACAACTCCGGCAAGCAATACACGCAACTCCAGCGTGCCCCTCGACAAACAGTAGGAACCTCGAGCACCACCACGGCCCCGCAAACCCGGTGAGCATCTCCCTTCACTTTCTCGCTTCCTGTAGCATCGACACCGCCACCGTCTGACCGCTCCGCCGCCACCTACCGCCGCCAGCGCCGCCACTCGTTGGCAAGCATGCCGAGCGCCGTCCGATCTCGATCTAGTGGCTAGGAAAGAAACTAACCTGAAAGGGTAAGTAGTGCCTCTGAGCCGTGCGATTACACTTAGATCCAACGGCCCGCATCTGTCGATTCGCACGAAGTGGTACCGACCAATAGCAACTCGACGCGTGGCATGTGATTGTTTAAAAAGCAGAAACTTGTCTATTAGATGTTCTAGTTTGAAAAATTCATAACTTTCAAACCACACGTCCAAATTTTGCAAATTTTATATCAATGGATTCAGCAAAACAAGTACTTTCTGACCATGCACTTTGTTTAGTAAAATGTTTCTGTTAAATTGATTGTTTTTGCAGAAACTGATGTAGGCATATTTAGAATATAAAATTTGTTCTAAAATGATTTTGAGATAAAACCTTTGGAAAATGGTTTTTTTTGAACCTACTGACCTTAGGAATCAATTTGTGGTTTCAAAAATATATTTGGTGAAACAAAAGAATAAATCTTTCATTTAAACCATATCTAGACAAATAAAGATAATGTTTATTTATTAAAAATGCTTTTGGAGGAAAACCTTTGAGAAATGTTTTGAATTAAACTCTCTGAGCCCAAGCACCAAGTTTTATGATTTAAAAATGTGTTTGGTGAAACCTATAAAGATTGCTACTTTGATAAAGGCATTTTCAACCACATAAAATAATGATTTGGTTTAAAAATGGTTTATAGGTAAATTCTTTTGCAAATAGTTTTGCCTCTTTATAAAATGACCAATAAGTGTTTTAGAATGTTTATAACCTATTATAAACCACTTTTGTAAATAAAACAAAGTTTGGCATGCTTGCATGCATTGTTTTGATTCTATTATTTTATATGTTGTTGGCTTGAATGGTAGAATAAATTCTTGCTTGCTTGATTGAATTGTAGTGAAATTTGAAGAGAGAGAACATTTCAAGATCAAGGAGTGAACTTATATTCCCTACCAAAAAGGCAAGTGATGCATCATACTTTTGTCCCATTATTTTCACTATGCATTAGTGATATTTCTAAGTAGGACTTGCATGGAATTTTGCTAAGTGTAAACTATGCCATGGGAAATCCTAGTAGATGAAACCTTAGTAGAAATTTCCTAAGTTAAGATTCCTACTACTATCATGCTTAGCTTAGCTAGTAGAAAACAAGGGTGGATTATATTCATACTATGGAATATTTCTAAGTCAAGGACTTGTGTTTTGTTTAATAAAACAACTAAGTGAATGAATCACCTGGGTGGAATGGAAGGAATGGTTTATGTTGAGTGGTTACACAAGGCCCATTTCTATGGTTTACCTTGTATATCACACTTGTGGATGGCCACCCAGGAAAAAAGAGATTTGAGATGTCAAATTTTGAGAAGCTTCAAGTGCAGCCACTTGGAATTATGGGCTCTGCCTGGATCATATAGGTTGCAATAACTTAGCCAAATGGACAGTTGGTGGTAGGGGAATGATAGGTTGGAACGCGTCCATTCTGGTCTAAGGGGAGGCTTCTGAAAGATCTTGTCTTGGTGAAACCAAGTCTTGTGGGGAAAGTGCACCACCTCTACAGAGTGTAAAATCTAAGTACTTAGCCATGTCCCTGGTAAAGGACAATTTGATCATCAAGACATGGAAGCTATCAAGAATCTCCTCATCCAAATTTCTAAGTAAAAACTTGTGGTTGAACAAGGGTTTAAGGATCACCAATTTCTATTGGAGATGCCTTGGGTGTTTTTATCTAGCAAAAACTTAGTGTTTTCAAATGATAAGGAAAATCTATTTTGAGCAAAGCAAGCCTAAGCTCCACTTAGCCAAATGCATATAGATGATAGACTCCACTATACCACCATAGTATCACTTGCCAATACAAATCAAATGTATTGACCCTTGTGGCTGTAACTTGTTATGTTGCAGGTTTGTTTGATGTTAGTGAAGTTTACTGATTAGGATTACAAGTCTACAACCAACATGTCTGCCTGAGGCACTTTGAAGATGAAGGACCCCATGCTATTGTTATATTCTGCTGCATTGTAATGAGATAGCCAAATGAGCTATGTAAGATGTAATAAATTATGTTATTCCTGGTTATAAAGTTGTATTATGACCTTTGTTTCTTGATATTACATCTTAATTGTGGATGCTAGCTATTGATCCAGGGACTAGCATTGTAAACACAGGGATCTCTACCTTGTTAAAGGTTGGGAACCCTACAGATGGTATCAGAGCATTGTGTTGCATGTAGGATTGTAACCCTAGGATTGGACAAAAACCCCTTAGAAAAATAGGAGTTGTATTTGTTCCAAAACTTATTTACAAACAATCTTGTAAACTCTTTCCTCAACCATTTTGGTTTTGATTCTACATCTCTTCTATTTCAAACTTGATGGACAAAGCCTACCCCATGGCCAAAGACTTCACCATGAGCAAATGACTTCATCAACTCTAATGACTTCAACATCTTCAAGTGATTTCAACCTTATTCTCAACAAGGATTTCAACCTTGGAGATCACTAAGGACTACAAGTGAGACAAGAAATGCTGCTCAAGACTTGAACACTAAGGAAACACAACTTGGGAATCATCATCACCTTTGAAGTTTTGTGACCAAGAATTTTCCCAAGGAAACCATGATCTCATTCAAGAAGAATCCACCAAGAAGGATAGACTGATCTCAAGTGAACCATATAGATGGACCACCATATTAAGTATAGATCAAACACACCAACTTAATGTGGTGTAGCAAAAATATTTTGTTGCCTAAAAATATGCTTGAGACTTGTTGTTTGAGTGGAATGTTTGTTTGTGATTGCTTGCACTTTGCTTGTGTGAATTGTGATGTGTGTGAGTAGAATTATTCCCTTAGAAATATTTTTCTATTCTAATCCCAATCCAACCCAAACAGATGACTTCTCCAAGAGACTTCAACACCAAAAATGACAACAACAACAAAAACCAAGAGATGCACATGAGAGAACAACTACTAGCAAACCAAACCCAGTTGAACCAAGTGACAACTCAGTTTTTAGCCAACAACAATGGATTAGACCCAACCATACAAAAGTTTTTGGAAATTCAATCCCAATTGTTGCAAGGGATGGCCACTCAAATGATCAACATGGGAGACAACCTTTCCCAAGGAGTTTGTGACAACAAGGATGTCAAGGAGGATATTTTAGAAGGAACCCAAGCTTGCAATGTTTTTGGAAACAAGGATCACACTCCCAAGGAACATAAAGATCAATGCCCCAATTGTGAAGAGAAACATCCAACTAATCAATGCCTCACATCTCAAGCTACTTGTTTCCTATGTGAAGGAAATAATCATGTCCCTATCCAATGCCCCATCTATTCCATAGTTCAATAAAGGAAACAAGGTGGAGTGCAACAACTGATTGCAGACTACCATGAGAAAACAACTTCTACCAAGAAGGATGAAGACAAAGGAAAATCTCAGCTTGCACCTCCATGCAATATGACTCAATTTAAAGGACCAAAGAGGAGACATATGTATTATCCAAGGAAAAGATCGAGGAGACCAGGAAACTTTCCTACCTTTGAGATAAGATATGAAGAGCATGAACTAGAAGCACTCCTAGCTTTGGAGAAACCCAAGAAGAAGAAGGACAAAAGTCAAGTGCAATGTTGCCATTGCAAAGAGATGGGACACTATGCCAATGAATGTCCAGAGAAGAAGAAAAAGTATAAGGAGATTAGCCAAGTGTGGTGCAACAACTGCAAAGAGTTAGGCCATTATGTGTCAACTTGTCCACAGAATATACATGAAGAACTCAATCTTATCACATGTTACAATTGTGGTAACCAAGGACATTATGCAAGCAATTGTCCAGAAAAGATGAAGCACAAGATAAAGCCTATGAAGGATCTCAACCTTGTCACATGTTTCAAGTGTGGAAACAAAGGACACTATGCAGATGTTTGCCCAGAGAGGTTCAACAAGATCCCAAGCAAGCCAAGATGTAATCTAGTTGGAAAAATTTTAAGGGTGGTAGTACCCTAGTTGCTTTGAGCCAATTTGTAACCCTAGCCTCCCCAAATCTCGTGATGAGATTTATTTTAAGGGTGGTAGCCTGTCACATCCCAAGATTTTCCAAATCTTGTTATGTGAAAAAAAATAAACAAAATAAATAATTGTTGAAAATTAGGGTGAAAAGAAACTTTTGTTTCTAAATGGAAACTTAAAATTTCATCTTGAACAAACTTTGGTTCATGTTTGAATCCAACTAAATACAAATCAAGTGGAATACTTTCCTCTTAAAATGCATCTTGAAATTTAAACACTTGGAGAATAAACCAAAACCCTAAAATCCTAATGGAAGAAAATCATTTTCAAAGTTATCTCTAAGGCTATGGGTTTGATCCCTATAAAATTGGTCAAACAAACATTTCAAATTGATCAAGAATGACTATTAGAAATATTATAAAACCATATGAATTGGATTCACTTAATTTGGAGCCATAGATAAAATCTTATGAATTTAAAGGAAATTGAATTTCCAAAGCTAATAAAGCCCTTATCTAAAATCCATACCAAATGGTGAGAAAATAATCCTAAAAGGATTTAAAAATATAAACAAATAATAAATAAAGTTATAATAGTTGGAATCACTATTTTTGGATCTTTAAAAAAATATATGGTTTCTATAAATAAAAGGTAGAAAATAAAAATAAGGATTATTTTATAGAGCCAAATTAAATCTTGGCCAACTTTTGAAATAAAATATTTCTATTTGATAAAAAGAGTAAAGGTTTATTTAAATAAAATAATGAGGATTTATAAATATCCATTTTTATTAAAGTAAAGGCTTTTCCATTTTAAATAAACACTAAAACTTGTTAATTTATTTTAAATAAGATTTCCAAGTGTTTTAGTTTTCAAATGAAACCTACTAAAAAGATTTTGGTATTATTTAGTTTTCAAAAAGAGTTTTGAAAATAAATTAAAACCTATTTGAATTAAAGACTATGGTCTGTTTATTTAATTATTAATAGATCCTAAATGAATAAAAGAATTATTTTATTTTTGACTTTGAAATATGTTGATAAACAGAATAAAAATTCATCCAAAGTTTGGTGGTGATTTGAATTCAAATGGAGATTGAAAAATATTGTTAAATCTTATTTAATTAATACTAGAGCCTAGTTTAAATAATTAAAAGACACTAAAAAGGATAAATATATATTCTAAATTTGACTTTGGAATGTGCTATTAATCAGTATAAGAATCTACACAAATTTTGGTTGAGGTTTGAAATCAAATTGATGTTTGAATTAATTAAACAAAACCAAAATAGATTAATAGAAATGGAAAAAGGAAAAACAATCAGATCAAAAAAATGGAATAGGAGCAGCCCAACTAACCTAGCCCACTAAGCCCATCAGCAGCCCACTCCTTCTACCTCGCAGTGAAACGTTTTTCACTCGCAAACGAACCCGCTGAGTCTATGACGGTTGGACCCCACCTCCTCCTCCTCTCTCTCGCTGCCAAGCGACCCCACTGCCCCGTCAGCTTCGTCCTCACCCGCCGCTGACCACCCCCCTCTCCGGCCATTACTGCCGATGAAAGCCGGCATGAATTCGCTTTAACCACGCCAGGAAACAGCCCCGCGACCTTGCCTTCTTAATCTCCTCCCTCCCCTCTCCATTTCCCCCCAGACGCCGCACCACCGGAGCCCCCAGGCTGCCCTGATTTCCTCTTAGACCACCACAGTCTCCAGCGAGCTCCACCTCCAATTCCGGCCAAACCCTGCCGCCCCTCGCCTCCTCGAGCACACGAGCATGACCCCCAGTCCCTGGCACATCTCTCTGCACTCTCGACTTGCCCGCGATTGACCCCCTGCGTCGGCAACGACGATAACTGATAGCGCCGCCGTCTGTCTCCAACTCCGTCGACATCTCCCCGGTAACACCGACCTTCCCTTCCTCTCGCGATGATACTCCTACGCTCTCCTCTCTCTCGCGTGTCTAACAGACCCACTGATTTGCTCTTCTGTGCCTTGTAGCCTCGCCCCCGTCGACGACCGTGCGAGCCCGAGCCAGTGCACAACTCCGGCGAGCAATACATGCAACTCCAGCGCGCCCCTCGACAAACAGTAGGCACCTCGAGCACCACCACGGCCCCGTGAACCCGGTGAGCATCTCCCTTCACTTTCTCGCTTCCTGTAGCGTCGACACCGCCACCGTCTGACCGCTCCGCCAGACGGTCAGCGCCACCACTCGTTGGCAAGCATGCCGAGCGCCGTCCGATCTCGATCTAGTGGTTAGGAAAGAAACTAACCCGAAAGGGTAAGTAGTGCCTATAAGCCGTGCGATTACACTTAGATCCAACGGCTCGCATCTGTCGATCCGCACGAAGTGGTACCGACCAATAGCAACTCGACGCGTGGCATGTGATTGTTTAAAAAGCAGAAACTTGTCTATTAGATGTTCCAGTTTGAAAAGTTCATAACTTTCAAACCACACGTCCAAATTTTGCAAATTTTATATCAATGGATTCAGCAAAACAATTACTTTCTGACCATGCACTTTGTTTAGTAAAATGTTTCTGTTAAATTGATTGTTTTTGTAGAAACTTATGTAGGCATATTTACAATATAAAATTTGTTCTAAAATGATTTTGAGATAAAACCTTTGGCAAATTGTTTGTTTTGAACCTACTGACCTTAGGAATCAATTTGTGGTTTCAAAAATATATTTGGTGAAACAAAAGAATAAATCTTTGATTTAAACCATATCTAGACAAATAAAGATAATGTTTATTTACTAAAAATGCTTTTGGAGGAAAACCTTTGAGAAATGTTTTGAATTAAACTCTCTGACCCCAAGCACCTAGTTTTATGATTTAAAAATGTGTTTGGTGAACCCTATAAAGATTGCTACTTTGATAAAGGCATTTTCAACCACATAAAAGAATGATTTGGTTTAAAAATGGTTTATAGGTAAATTCTTTTGCAAATAGTTTTGCCTCTTTATAAAATGACCAATAAGTGTTTTAGAATGTTTATAAGCTATTATAAACCACTTTTGTAAATAAAACAAAGTTTGGCATGCTTGCATGCATTGTTTTGATTCTATTATTTTATATGTTGTTGGCTTGAATGGTAGAATAAATTCTTGCTTGCTTGATTGAATTGTAGTGAAATTTGAAGAGTGTGAACATTTCAAGATCAAGGAGTGAACTTATATTCCCTACCAAAAAGGCAAGTGATGCTTCATACTTTTGTCCCA
This sequence comes from Avena sativa, assembly GCA_916181665.1. Taxonomy (NCBI): domain Eukaryota; kingdom Viridiplantae; phylum Streptophyta; class Magnoliopsida; order Poales; family Poaceae; genus Avena; species Avena sativa. The sequence goes on along the minus strand of OV702297.1, from coordinate 362,841,596 downwards.
TTATTTTCACTATGCATTAGTGATATTTCTAAGTACAACTTGCATGGAATTTTGCTAAGTGTAAACTATGCCATGGGAAATCCTAGTAGATGAAACCTTAGTAGAAATTTCCTAAGTTAAGATTCCTACTACTATCATGCTTAGCTTAGCTAGTAGAAAACAAGGGTGGATTATATTCATACTATGGAATATTTCTAAGTCAAGGACGTGTGTTTTGTTTAATAAAACAACTAAGTGAATGAATCACCTGGGTGGAATGGAAGGAATGGTTTGTGTTGAGTGGTTACACAAGGCCCATTTCTATAGTTTACCTTGTATATCACACTTGTGGATGGCCACCCAGGAACAAAGAGATTTGAGATGTCAAATGTTGAGAAGCTTCAAGTGCAGCCACTTGGAATTATGGGCTCTGCCTGGATCATATAGGTTATAATAACTTAGCAAAATGGACAGTTGGTGGTAGGGGAATGATAGGTTGGAACGCGTCCATTCTGGTCTAAGGGGAGGCTTCTGAAAGATCTTGTCTTGGTGAAACCAAGTCTTGTGGGGAAAGTGCACCACCTCTATAGAGTGTAAAATCTAAGTACTTAGCCATGTCCCTGGTAAAGGACAATTTGATCATCAAGACATGGAAGCTATCAAGAATCTCCTCATCCAAATTTCTAAGTAAAAACTTGTGGTTGAACAAGGGTTGAAGGATCACCAATTTCTATTGGAGATGCCTTGGGTGTTTTTGTCTAGCAAAAACTTAGTGTTTTCAAATGATAAGGAAAATCTATTTTGAGCAAAGCAAGCCTAAGCTCCACTTAGCCAAATGCATATAGATGATAGACTCCACTATACCACCATAGTATCACTTGCCAATACAAATCAAATGTATTGACCCTTGTGGCTGTAACTTGTTATGTTGCAGGTTTGTTTGATGTTAGTGAAGTTTACTGATTAGGATTACAAGTCTACAACCAACATGTCTGCCTGAGGCACTTTGAAGATGAAGGACCCCATGCTATTGTTATATTCTGCTGCATTGTAATGAGATAGCCAAATGAGCTATGTAAGATGTAATAAATTATGTTATTCCTGGTTATAAAGTTGTATTATGTCCTTTGTTTCTTGATATTACATCTTAATTGTGGATGCTAGCTATTGATCCAGGGACTAGCATTGTAAACACAAGGATCTCTACCTTGTTAAAGGTTGGGAACCTTACAGATGGTATCAGAGCATTGTGTTGCATGTAGGATTGTAACCCTAGGATTGGACAAAAAACCCTTAGAAAAATAGGAGTTGTATTTGTTCCAAAACTTATTTACAAACAATCTTGTAAACTCTTTCCTCAACCATTTTGGTTTTGATTCTACATCTCTTCTATTTCAAACTTGATGGACAAAGCCTACCCCATGGCCAAAGACTTCACCATGAGCAAAGGACTTCATCAACTCTAATGACTTCAACATCTTCAAGTGATTTCAACCTTATTCTCAACAAGGATTTCAACCTTGGAGATCACTAAGGACTACAAGTGAGACAAGAAATGCTGCTAAAGACTTGAACACTAAGGAAACACAACTTGGGAATCATCATGACCATTGAAGTTTTGTGACCAAGAATTTTCCCAAGGAAACCATGATCTCATTCAAGAAGAATCCACCAAGAAGGATAGACTGATCTCAAGTGAACCATATAGATGGACCACCATATTAAGTATAGATCAAACACACCAACTTAATGTGGTGTAGCAAAAATATTTTGTTGCCTAAAAATATGCTTGAGACTTGTTGTTTGAGTGGAATGTTTATTTGTGATTGCTTGCACTTTGCTTGTGTGAATTGTGATGTGTGTGATTAGAATTATTCCCTTAGAAATATTTTTCTATTCTAATCCCAATCCAACCCAAACAGATGACTTCTCCAAGAGACTTCAACACCAAAAATGACAACAACAACAAAAAACCAAGAGATGCACATGAGAGAACAACTACTAGCAAACCAAACCCAGTTGAACCAAGTGACAACTTAGTTTTTAGCCAACAACAATGGATTAGACCCAACCATACAAAAGTTTTTGGAAATTCAATCCCAATTGTTGCAAGGGATGGCCACTCAAATGATCAACATGGGAGACAACCTTTCCCAAGGAGTTTGTGACAACAAGGATGTCAAGGAGGATATTTTAGAAGGAACCCAAGCTTGCAATGTTTGTGGAAACAAGGATCACACTCCCAAGGAACATAAAGATCAATGCCCCAATTGTGAAGAGAAACATCCAACTAATCAATGCCTCACATCTCAAGCTACTTGTTTCCTATGTGAAGGAAATAATCATGTACCTATCCAATGCCCCATCTATTCCATAGTTCAATAAAGGAAACAAGGTGGAGTGCAACAACTGATTGCAGACTACCATGAGAAAACAACTGCTACCAAGAAGGATGAAGACAAAGGAAAATCTCAGCTTGCACCTCCATGCAATATGACTCAATTTAAAGGACCAAAGAGGAGACATATGTATTATCCAAGGAAAAGGTCGAGGAGACCAGGAAACTTTCCTACCTTTGAGATAAGATATGAAGAGCATGAACTAGAAGGCACTCCTAGCTTTGGAGAAACCCAAGAATAAGAAGGACAAAAGTCAAGTGCAATGTTGCCATTGCAAAGAGATGGGACACTATGCCAATGAATGTCCAGAGAAGAAGAAAAAGTATAAGGAGATTAGCCAAGTGTGGTGCAACAACTGCAAAGAGTTAGGCCATTATGTGTCAACTTGTCCACAAAAGATACATGAAGAACTCAATCTTATCACATGTTACAATTGTGGTAACCAAGGACATTATGCAAGCAATTGTCCAGAAAAGATGAAGCACAAGATAAAGCCTATGAAGGATCTCAACCTTGTCACATGTTTCAAGTGTGGAAACAAAGGACACTATGCAGATGTTTGCCCAGAGAGGTTCAACAAGATCCCAAGCAAGCCAAGATGTAATCTAGTTGGAAAAATTTTAAGGGTGGTAGTACCCTAGTTGCTTTGAGCCAATTTGTAACCCTAGCCTCCCCAAATCTCGTGATGAGATTTATTTTAAGGGTGGTAGCCTGTCACATCCCAAGATTTTCCAAATCTTGTTATGTGAAAAAAATAAATAAACAAAATAAATAATTTTTGAAAATTAGGGTGAAAAGAAACTTTTGTTTCTAAATGGAAACTTAAAATTTCATCTTGAACAAACTTTGGTTCATGTTTGAATCCAACTAAATACAAATCAAGTGGAATACTTTCCTCTTAAAATGCATCTTGAAATTTAAACACTTGGAGATTAAACCAAAACCCTAAAATCCTAATGGAAGAAAATCATTTTCAAAGTTATCTCTAAGGCTATGGGTTTGATCCCTATAAAATTGGTCAAACAAACATTTCAAATTGATCAAGAATTACTATTAGAAATATTATAAAACCATATGAATTGGATTCACTTAATTTGGAGCCATAGATAAAATCTTATGAATTTAAAGGAAATTGAATTTCCAAAGCTAATAAAGCCCTTATCTAAAATCCATACCAAATGGTGAGCAAATAATCCTAAAAGGATTTAAAAATATAAACAAATAATAAATAAAGTTATAATAGTTGGAATCACTATTTTTAGATCTTTAAAAAAAGATATGGTTTCTATAAATAAAAGGTAGAAAATAAAAATAAGGATTATTTTATAGAGCCAAATTAAATCTTGGCCAAGCTTTTGAAATAAAATATTTCTATTTGATAAAAAGAGTAAAGGTTTATTTAAATAAAATAATGAGGATTTATAAATATCCATTTTTATTAAAGTAAAGGCTTTTCCATTTTAAATAAACACTAAAACTTGTTAATTTATTTTAAATAAGATTTCCAAGTGTTTTAGTTTTCAAATGAAACATACTAAAAAGATTTTGGTATTATTTAGTTTTCAAAAAGAGTTTTTAAAATAAATTAAAACCTATTTGAATTAAAGACTATGGTCTATTTATTTAATTATTAATAGATCCTAAATGAATAAAAGAATTATTTTATTTTTGACTTTGAAATATGTTGATAAACAGAATAAAAATTCACCCAAAGTTTGGTGGTGATTTGAATTCAAATGGAGATTGAAAAATATTGTTAAATCTTATTTAATTAATACTAGAGCCTAGTTTAAATAATTAAAAGACACTAAAAAGGATAAATATATATTCTAAATTTGACTTTGGAATGTGCTATTAATCAGTATAAGAATCTACACAAATTTTGGTTGAGGTTTGAAATCAAATTGATGTTTGAATTAATTAAACAAAACCAAAACAGATTAATAGAAATGGAAAAAGGAAAAACAATCAGATCAAAAAAATGGAATAGGAGCAGCCCAACTAACCTAGCCCACTAAGCCCATCAGCAGCCCACTCCTTCTACCTCGCAGTGAAACGTTTTTCACTCGCAAACGAACCCGCTGATTCTATGACGGTTGGACCCCACCTCCTCCTCCTCTCTCTCGCTGCCAAGCGACCCCACTGCCTCGTCAGCTTCGTCCTCACCCGCCGCTGACCACCCCCTCTCCGGCCATTACTGCCGATGAAAGCCGGCATGAATTCGCTTTAACCACGCCAGGAGACAGCCCCGCGACCTTGCCTTCTTAATCGCCTCCCTCCCCTCTCCATTTCCCCCCAGACGCCGCACCACCGGAGCCCCCAGGCTGCCCTGATTTCCTCTTAGACCACCACTGTCTCCAGCGAGCTCCACCTCCAATTCCGGCCAAAACCTGCCGCCCCTCGCCTCCTCGAGCACACGAGCATGACCCCCAGTCCCTGGCACATCTCTCTGCACTCTCGACTTGCCCGCGATTGACCCCCAGCGTCGGCAACGACGATAACTGGTAGCGTCGCCGTCTGTCTCCAACTCCGTCGACGTCTCCCCGATAACACCGACCTTCCCTTCCTCTCACGATGATACTCCTACGCTCTCCTCTCTCTCGCGTGTCTAACAGACCCACTGATTTGCTCTTCCGTGCCTTGTAGCCTCGCCCCCGTCGACGACCGTGCGATCCCGAGCCAGTGGAGAACTCCGGCAAGCAATACACGCAACTCTAGCATGCCCCTCGACAAACAGTAGGAACCTCGAGCACCACCACGGCCCCGCGAACCCGGTGAGCATCTCCCTTCACTTTCTCGCTTCCTGTAGCATCGACACCGCCACCGTCTGACCGCTCCGCCGCCACCTACCGCCGCCAGCGCCGCCACTCGTTGGCAAGCATGCCGAGCGCCGTCCGATCTCGATCTAGTGGCTAGGAAAGAAACTAACCCGAAAGGGTAAGTAGTGCCTCTGAGCCGTGCGATTACACTTATATCCAACGGCTCGCATCTGTCGATCCGCACGAAGTGGTACCGACCAATAGCAACTCGACGCGTGGCATGTGATTGTTTAAAAAGCAGAAACTTGTCTATTAGATGTTCCAGTTTGAAAAATTCATAACTTCCAAACCACACGTCCAAATTTTGCAAATTTTATATCAATGGATTCAGCAAAACAAGTACTTTCTGACCATGCACTTTGTTTAGTAAAATGTTTCTGTTAAATTGATTGTTTTTGCAGAAACTTATGTAGGCATATTTAGAATATAAAATTTGTTCTAAAATGATTTTGCGATAAAACCTTTGGCAAATTGTTTGTTTTGAACCTACTGACCTTAGGAATCAATTTGTGGTTTCAAAAATATATTTGGTGAAACAAAAGAATAAATCTTTGATTTAAACCATATCTAGACAAATAAAGATAATGTTTATTTACTAAAAATTCTTTTGGAGGAAAACCTTTGAGAAATGTTTTGAATTAAACTCTCTGACCCCAAGCACCTAGTTTTATGATTTAAAAATGTGTTTGGTGAACCCTATAAAGATTGCTACTTTGATAAAGGCATTTTCAACCACATAAAAGAATGATTTGGTTTAAAAATGGTTTATAGGTAAATTCTTTTGCAAATAGTTTTGCCCCATTATAAAATGACCAATAAGTGTTTTAGAATGTTTATAACCTATTATAAACCACTTTTGTAAATAAAACAAAGTTTGGCATGCTTACATGCATTGTTTTGATTCTATTATTTTATATGTTGTTGGCTTGAATGGTAGAATAAATTCTTGCTTGCTTGATTGAATTGTAGTGAAATTTGAAGAGTGTGAACATTTCAAGATCAAGGAGTGAACTTATATTCCCTACCAAAAAGGCAAGTGATGCTTCATACTTTTGTCCCATTATTTTCACTATGCATTAGTGATATTTCTAAGTAGGACTTGCATGGAATTTTGCTAAGTGTAAACTATGCCATGGGAAATCCTAGTAGATGAAACCTTAGTACAAATTTCCTAAGTTAAGATTCCTACTACTATCATGCTTATCTTAGCTAGTAGAAAACAAGGGTGGATTATATTCATACTATGGAATATTTATAAGTCATGGACTTGTGTTTTGTTTAATAAAACAACTAAGTGAATGAATCACCTGGGTGGAATGGAAGGAATGGTTTGTGTTGAGTGGTTACACAAGGCCCATTTCTATGGTTTACCTTGTATATCACACTTGTGGATGGCCACCCAGGAACAAAGAGATTTGAGATGTCAAATGTTGAGAAGCTTCAAGTGCAGCCACTTGGAATTATGGGCTCTGCCTGGATCATATAGGTTGCAATAACTTAGCCAAATGGACAGTTGGTGGTAGGGGAATGATAGGTTGGAACGCGTCCATTCTGGTCTAAGGGGAGGCTTCTGAAAGATCTTGTCTTGGTGAAACCAAGTCTTGTGGGGAAAGTGCACCACCTCTATAGAGTGTAAAATCTAAGTACTTAGCCATGTCCCTGGTAAAGGACAATTTGATCATCAAGACATGGAAGCTATCAAGAATCTCCTCATCCAAATTTCTAAGTAAAAACTTGTGGTTGAACAAGGGTTGAAGGATCACCAATTTCTATTGGAGATGCCTTGGGTGTTTTTGTCTAGCAAAAACTTAGTGTTTTCAAATGATAAGGAAAATCTATTTTGAGCAAAGCAAGCCTAAGCTCCACTTAGCCAAATGCATATAGATGATAGACTCCACTATACCACCATAGCATCACTTGCCAATACAAATCAAATGTATTGACCCTTGTGGCTGTAACTTGTTATGTTGCAGGTTTGTTTGATGTTAGTGAAGTTTACTGATTAGGATTACAAGTCTACAACCAACATGTCTGCCTGAGGCACTTTGAAGATGAAGGACCCCATGCTATTGTTATATTCTGCTGCATTGTAATGAGATAGCCAAATGAGCTATGTAAGATGTAATAAATTATGTTATTCTGGTTATAAAGTTGTATTATGACCTTTGTTTCTTGGTATTACATCTTAATTGTGGATGCTAGCTATTGATCCAGGGACTAGCATTGTAAACACAGGGATCTCTACCTTGTTAAAGGTTGGGAACCTTACAGATGGTATCAGAGCATTGTGTTGCATGTAGGATTGTAACCCTAGGATTGGACAAAAAACCCTTAGAAAAATAGGAGTTGTATTTGTTCCAAAACTTATTTACAAACAATCTTGTAAACTCTTTCCTCAACCATTTTGGTTTTGATTCTACATCTCTTCTATTTCAAACTTGATGGACAAAGCCTACCCCATGGCCAAAGACTTCACCATGAGCAAAGGACTTCATCAACTCTAATGACTTCAACATCTTCAAGTGATTTCAACCTTATTCTCAACAAGGATTTCAACCTTGGAGATCACTAAGGACTACAAGTGAGACAAGAAATGCTGCTCAAGACTTGAACACTAAGGAAACACAACTTGGGAATCATCATCACCTTTGAAGTTTTGTGACCAAGAATTTTCCCAAGGAAACCAAGAAGAATCCACCAAGAAGGATAGACTGATCTCAAGTGAACCATATATATGGACCACCATATTAAGTATAGATCAAACACACCAACTTAATGTGGTGTAGCAAAAATATTTTTTTGCCTAAAAATATGCTTGAGACTTGTTGTTTGAGTGGAATGTTTGTTTGTGATTGCTTGCACTTTGCTTGTGTGAATTGTGATGTGTGTGATTAGAATTATTCCCTTAGAAATATTTTTCTATTCTAATCCCAATCCAACCCAAACAGATGACTTCTCCAAGAGACTTCAACACCAAAAATGACAACAACAACAACCAAGAGATGCACATGAGAGAACAACTACTAGCAAACCAAACCCAGTTGAACCAAGTGACAACTCAGTTTTTAGCCAACAACAATGGATTAGACCCAACCATACAAAAGTTTTTGGAAATTCAATCCCAATTGTTGCAAGGGATGGCCACTCAAATGATCAACATGGGAGACAACCTTTCCCAAGGAGTTTGTGACAACAAGGATGTCAAGGAGGATATCTTAGAAGGAACCCAAGCTTGCAATGTTTGTGGAAACAAGGATCACACTCCCAAGGAACATAAAGATCAATGCCCCAATTGTGAAGAGAAACATCCAACTAATCAATGCCTCACATCTCAAGCTACTTGTTTCCTATGTGAAGGAAATAATCATGTCCCTATCCAATGCCCCATCTATTCCATAGTTCAATAAAGGAAACAAGGTGGAGTGCAACAACTGATTGCAGACTACCATGAGAAAACAACTTCTACCAAGAAGGATGAAGACAAAGGAAAATCTCAGCTTGCACCTCCATGCAATATGACTCAATTTAAAGGACCAAAGAGGAGACATATGTATTATCCAAGGAAAAGGTCGAGGAGACCAGGAAACTTTCCTACCTTTGAGATAAGATATGAAGAGCATGAACTAGAAGCACTCCTAGCTTTGGAGAAACCCAAGAAGAAGAAGGACAAATGTCAAGTGCAATGTTGCCATTGCAAAGAGATGGGACACTATGCCAATGAATGTCCAGAGAAGAAGAAAAAGTATAAGGAGATTAGCCAAGTGTGGTGCAACAACTGCAAAGAGTTAGGCCATTATGTGTCAACTTGTCCACAGAAGATACATGAAGAACTCAATCTTATCACATGTTACAATTGTGGTAACCAATGACATTATGCAAGCAATTGTCCAGAAAAGATGAAGCACAAGATAAAACCTATGAAGGATCTCAACCTTGTCACATGTTTCAAGTGTGGAAACAAAGGACACTATGCAGATGTTTGCCCAGAGAGGTTCAACAAAATCCCAAGCAAGCCAAGATGTAATCTAGTTGGAAAATTTTTAAGGGTGGTAGTACCCTAGTTGCTTTGAGCCAATTTGTAACCCTAGCCTCCCCAAATCTCGTGATGAGATTTATTTTAAGGGTGGTAGCCTGTCACATCCCAAGATTTTCCAAATCTTGTTATGTGAAAAAAATAAATAAACAAAATAAATAATTGTTGAAAATTAGGGTGAAAAGAAACTTTTGTTTCTAAATGGAAACTTAAAATTTCATCTTGAACAAACTTTGGTTCATGTTTGAATCCAACTAAATACAAATCAAGTGGAATACTTTCCTCTTAAAATGCATCTTGAAATTTAAACACTTGGAGAATAAACCAAAACCCCAAAATCCTAATGGAAGAAAATCATTTTCAAAGTTATCTCTAAGGCTATGGGTTTGATCCCTGTAAAATTGGTCAAACAAACATTTCAAATTGATCAAGAATGACTATTAGAAATATTATAAAACCATATGAATTGGATTCACTTAATTTGGAGCCATAGATAAAATCTTATGAATTTAAAGGAAATTGAATTTCCAAAGCTAATAAAGCCCTTATCTAAAATCCATACCAAATGGTGAGCAAATAATCCTAAAAGGATTTAAAAATATAAACAAATAATAAATAAAGTTATAATAGTTGGAATCACTATTTTTAGATCATTAAAAAAAGATATGGTTTCTATAAATAAAAGGTACAAAATAAAAATAAGGATTATTTTATAGAGCCAAATTAAATCTTGGCCAAGCTTTTGAAATAAAATATTTCTATTTGATAAAAAGAGTAAAGGTTTATTTAAATAAAATAATGAGGATTTATAAATATCCATTTTTATTAAAGTAAAGGCTTTTCCATTTTAAATAAACACTAAAACTTGTTAATTTATTTTAAATAAGATTTCCAAGTGTTTTAGTTTTCAAATGAAACCTACTAAAAATATTTTGGTATTATTTAGTTTTCAAAAAGAGTTTTTAAAATAAATTAAAATCTATTTGAATTAAAGACTATGGTCTGTTTATTTAATTATTAATAGATCCTAAATGAATAAAAGAATTATTTTATTTTTGACTTTGAAATATGTTGATAAACAGAATAAAAATTCACCCAAAGTTTGGTGGTGATTTGAATTCAAATGGAGATTGAAAAATATTATTAAATCTTATTTAATTAATACTAGAGCCTAGTTTAAATAATTAAAAGACACTAAAAAGGATAAATATATATTCTAAATTTGACTTTGGAATGTGCTATTAATCAGTATAAGAATCTACACAAATTTTGGTTGAGGTTTGAAATCAAATTGATGTTTGAATTAATTAAACAAAACCAAAACAGATTAATAGAAATGGAAAAAGGAAAAACAATCAGATCAAAAAAATGGAATAGGAGCAGCCCAACTAACCTAGCCCACTAAGCCCATCAGCAGCCCACTCCTTCTACCTCGCAGTGAAACGTTTTTCACTCGCAAACGAACCCGCTGAGTCTATGACGGTTGGACCCCACCTCCTCCTCCTCTCTCTCACTGCCAAGCGACCCCACTGTCCCGTCAGCTTCGTCCTCACCCGCCGCTGACCACCCCCCCTCTCTGGCCATTACTGCCGATGAAAGCCGGCATGAATTCGCTTTAACCACGCCAGGAAACAGCCCCGCGACCTTGCCTTCTTAATCGCCTCCCTCCCCTCTCCATTCCCCCCCAGACGCAGCACCACCGGAGCCCCTAGGCTGCCCTGATTTCCTCTTAGACCACCAATGTCTCCAGCGAGCTCCAGCTCCAATTCTGGCCAAACCCTACCGCCCCTCGCCTCCTCGAGCACACGAGCATGACCCCCAGTCCCTGGCACATCTCTCTGCACTCTCGACTTGCCCGCGATTGACCCCCAGCATCGGCAACGACGATAACTGGTAGCGCCGCCGTCTGTCTCCAACTCCGTCGACGTCTCCCTGGTAACACCGACCTTCCCTTCCTCTCGCGATGATACTCCTACGCTCTCCTCTCTCTCGCGTGTCTAACAGACCCACTGATTTTCTCTTCCGTGCCTTGTAGCCTCGCCCCCGTCGACGACCGTGCGAGCCCGAGCCAGTGGACAACTCCGGCAAGCAATACATGCAACTCCAGCGCGCCCCTTGACAAACAGTAGGCACCTCGAGCACCACCACGGCCCCGTGAACCCGGTGAGAATCTTCCTTCACTTTCTCGCTTCCTGTAGCGTCGACACCGCCACCGTCTGACCGCTCCGCCAGACGGTCAGCGCCACCACTCGTTGGCAAGCATGCCGAGCGCCGTCCGATCTCGATCTAGTGGTTAGGAAAGAAACTAACCTGAAGGGGTAAGTAGTGCCTCTGAGCCATGCGATTACACTTAGATCCAACGGCTCGCATCTGTCGATCCGCATGAAGCAGTACCGACCAATAGCAACTCGACGCGTGGCATGTGATTGTTTAAAAAACCAAAAACTTGTCTATTAGATGTTCCAATTTGAAAAATTCATAACTTTCAAACCACACGTCCAAATTTTGAAAATTTTATATCAATGGATTCAGCAAAACAAGTACTTTCTGACCATTAGCTTTGTTTAGTAAAATGTTTCTGTTAAATTGATTGTTTTTGCAGAAACTTATGTAGGCATATTTAGAATATAAAATTTGTTATAAAATGATTTTGAGATAAAACCTTTGGCAAATTGTTTGTTTTGAACCTACTGACCTTAGGAATCAATTTGTGGTTTCAAAAATATATTTGGTGAAACAAAAGAATAAATCTTTGATTTAAACCATATCTAGACAAATAAAGATAATGTTTATTTACTAAAAATGCTTTTGGAGGAAAACCTTTGAGAAATGTTTTGAATTAAACTCTCTGACCCCAAGAACCTAGTTTTATGATTTAAAAATGTGTTTGGTGAACCCTATAAAGATTGCTACTTTGATAAAGGCATTTTCAACCACATAAAAGAATGATTTGGTTCAAAAATGGTTTATAGGTAAATTCTTTTGCAAATAGTTTTGCCTCTTTATAAAATGACCAATAAGTGTTTTAGAATGTTTATAACCTATTATAAACCACTTTTGTAAATACAACATAGTTTGGCATGCTTGCATGCATTTTTTTTATTCTATTATTTTATATGTTGTTGGCTTGAATGGTAGAATAAATTCTTGCTTGCTTGATTGAATTGTAGTGAAATTTGAAGAGTGTGAACATTTCAAGATCAAGGAGTGAACTTATATTCCCTACCAAAAAGGCAAGTGATGCTTCATACTTTTGTCCCATTATTTTCACTATGCATTAGTGATATTTCTAAGTAGGACTTGCATGGAATTTTGCTAAGTGTAAACTATGCCATGGGAAATCCTAGTAGATGAAACCTTAGTAGAAATTTCCTAAGTTAAGATTCCTACTACTATCATGCTTAGCTTAGATAGTAGAAAACAAGGGTGTATTATATTCATACTATGGAATATTTCTAAGTCAAGGACTTGTGTTTTGTTTAATAAAACAACTAAGTTAATGAATCACCTGGGTGGAATGGAAGGAATGGTTTGTGTTGAGTGGTTACACAAGGCCCATTTCTATGGTTTACCTTGTGTATCACACTTGTGGATGGCCACCCAGGAACAAAGAGATTTGAGATGTCAAATGTTGAGAAGCTTCAAGTGCAGCCACTTGGCATTATGGGCTCTGCCTGGATCATATAGGTTGCAATAACTTAGCCAAATGGACAATTGGTGGTAGGGTAATGATAGGTTGGTACGCGTCCATTCTGGTCTAAGGGAAGGCTTCTGAAAGATCTTGGCTTGGTGAAACCAAGTCTTGTGGGGAAAGTGCACCACCTCTACAGAGTGTAAAATCTAAGTACTTAGCCATGTCCCTGGTAAAGGACAATTTGAGCATCAAGACATGGAAGCTATCAAGAATATCCTCATCCAAATTTCTAAGTAAAAACTTGTGGTTGAACAAGGGTTGAAGGATCACCAATTTCTATTGGAGATGCCTTGGGTGTTTTTGTCTAGCAAAAACTTAGTGTTTTCAAATGATAAGGAAAATCTATTTTGTGCAAAGCAAGCCTAAGCTCCACTTAGCCAAATGCATATAGATGATAGACTCCACTATACCACCATAGTATCACTTGCCAATACAAATCAAATGTATTGACCCTTGTGGCTGTAACTTGTTGTGTTGCAGGTTTGTTTGATGTTAGTGAAGTTTACTAATTAGGATTACAAGTCTACAACCAACATGTCTGCCTGAGGCACTTTGAAGATGAATGACCTCATGCTATTGTCATATTCTGCTGCATTGTAATGAGATAGCCAAATGAGCTATGTAAGATGTAATAAATTATGCTATTCCTGGTTATAAAGTTGTATTATGAACTTTGTTTCTTGATATTACATCTTAACTGTGGATGCTAGCTATTGATCCAGGGACTAGCACTGTAAACACAGGGATCTCTACCTTGTTAAAGGTTGGGAACCTTACAAAGGTGCAGCGTCCAACATACTACCTAGGTGAAGTCCTGACAGAGTCAAAACAACGGTATCCACACCATCAAAAGTTGGCCTATGGAGTGTTCTTCGCCTCCAGAAAGCTACGACACTACTTTTCAAGAGCACAAAATCACAGTGGTGAGTACTCCTCCCCTGCGAGATATAATCAACAACCGTTATGCCACAGGACATGTCGCAAAGTGGGGAATATAACTTGCAGCTTTCGACATTGAGTACAAGCCACGAACAACAATCAAGTCCCAAATACTTGCCGATTTCGTTGCTGATTGGACAAAGACGACAGAAAATACAAGTCCTCCAGACTCGGAATTTTGGACCCTTCATTTTGATGGATCAAAAGCACGAGGAGGTATTTAAATCACCCCAAGGAGATAAGTTGTTATATGTGTTACAAATAGACTTCACGACAACCAATAATATTACCGAGTATGAAGCATTGTTACATGGAATACGCATGGCCAAAAACATTGACGTAACAAGACTCATGTGTTATGGAGACTCGAATTTAGTTGCTCAGCAAGTATCCGATATCTGCAATGCAAACAAGCACATGACAGCCTACAAAGCTGTTGTGGATGAATTATCTAAATCGTTCGAGGGTTTTGAAGTGCAACACATCCCTCGAGCAAAAAATGAGGAAGCAGATGCTTTATCAAGAATAGGCTCTGCGTGGAAACAAGTCCCGGATGGCGCTTTTTTTAGAGCATTTAAAGGTCCCCTCTATCACAGGAGTTGATGAGGACTATCCGACGAAATCCGACTCACCTTTAATAGCAGTTCTGGCTAGAATTTCCAGCTGGACAAAACCCTATATGGATTGCCTGATAGATGGAAAATTACCCGAAGACGAAGTCCTGAGCCGGCAGATCGTACGACGAGCAAAAGCCTATACAATAATAAATGGTGAGCTCTATAAGCGGAGTGTTTCTGGGGGTTTTCAGCGATGTATTTCTCCAAAAGGAGTGGAAATCTTATGAGAAATCCAAGAAGGCCAATGTGGTCACCACGCTGCAGCCAAATCTTTAGTGGCAAACGATTTTAGACACAAATTCTTTTGGGTTATAGCTAAGACGGATGCAGATAAACTTGTCAAAACATGCAAAGGCTGCCAAAAGTATGCCCGCCAGGCACACGTTCCGGCTGATCAGCTACGAGCAATCCCTATTACATGGCAATTTGCAGTCTGGAGGCTTGATATGGTAGGGCCGTTTCACACGGCAAAATATGGATTTACTCACCTACTAGTGATGGTGGATAAATTTACAAAGTGGATTGAGGCTAAACCCATAACAAGTTGTAACGGAGCCATAACCAAAAAGTTCATCAAAGACATGATCATCCGATTCAAATATCCGCATAGTATAATTACCATCCCCGTCGATGGCCATGTTCGAACGGAGCAACCGAACAAGGCCCCCGGTTACCTGCAGCCCAGCCCAGTATGCGACCCAGTTTGCCCCATTTAGCGAACTGTCTCGCTTCCTGATCATCGATCATCGATCAGTCTCCCGATCGACGCCCGCATAAAATTGTTCGGCTGTTGTCTTGTGATCAACATCGGTCCAGCCGTCCAGGCTGCTTGCCGGCAGATCCATCTACGCTCAAGACGGTCCTGGGAACTGGGAAGCAGCAGATGTAGATGATCTAGCTTCAGCGCAATCTATGGATCAGGTTCAAGATTGCTAGTACGTAACTGCTCTGAATCTTTGATGTATATGTTGTCTGATCCTCCAGAATTTGATGATTCAGCAGCAGATTGATCATTCATTTTTTGCATAGAGGTCGAGTATAGTTGAAATTCTTACGTAGAGGTTAAGTTTGACCTGTTGGTCAAACATGCATCAAGTCTGTTGTCTGAATTGTCTGAACCGAAACGATTCTTAAATTTAATCATTTAAGTGACGTATGGTGGTGGCAACTAAGATGATAATCGAAGTCTGAATGTCCTATTGTTCCTTGTCCTTGCCAGCAGCCAGCCCTAGCTTTGCGCTTTCGCAGTTCGCCTGACATGACCGCCGCAACTCGTTTATTCACGTTAAATTGTTTTGTTAATATATTACATTGTGACAAAAGACGAATCATGAGAAGTACAAGGTGTCAATTTGATGGTGAAAAGAAAAATAAAATAGAAAGATTAGAGTCTCAAAAGGTGTTTGTGGTGACCCAACATACCACTGCATGATGTAGTACACTATAGTCATTGACATAATACCAATAAAACACCATTCACTAGTATTACATCCCTTAGAGTGGTACAACAGAAACACAGCAGGTCCAAGACATGACTATAGATACAACTCAACTCTTACAAAATATCCAGAGAACACTCTAGGTTAAAGAGAGAGAAAGAAACTTCTTACAAAGAAGAATCAGAAATAATCAACTCATAACTTTCAAGTTAATAAGATAAGCATCTAACTAAGGAGTTTGTATTGCTACTATTGCAATAGTCTATAGAAGTAGGTTCTATGGCTAGAGATTATATTCCTATCTAATCAACAACTTCTTCTTCACTTGATTGATGTATATATTGACTTTATTGACTTTATTGAAGAACTTGATCTTTTGATGACGATTCCCTTGGGCATAACTGAAGTAGAAGTCATCTGTATTGGCTTTATAATCTAGCAAGGGTTAAGAAGATACATAGGGTACGAGCGTACTCAGCAAGTTCACTAAAAAGGATTGTTTGATGCACTATATCTACATCCACAGACCATAGGTCGTAGGCAATGCAGGTTTTCGTAAAAATTTCTTCAAAGGTTGCTTTTATTCAGAAAAGCTATATCCGCCAGCCTTCAGAGGTTTACCAGAACTTGTAGGGGTTCGTAGCATGGAAAACAAAAAATTTCTACCGCATACAAACAAACAAGCCAAGATATATCTACTAGATTGTAGCAACAAGTCGATAGAATAACTCACCCTCGAAGATTCCAAAGTGTTTAACGAGAGCGGATTCTCGTGGGTGATGTAGTCGTACTCTTCCCGATATCAAGATCGTGTAGACGATCCTTCCGGCGCTGCGTTCTGGCAGCGCTTCCGCAGTCGGTCACACGTTCGGTACTCGACGAAGACCTTACTCTCCCTTGTTCCAGCAGGCAGCAGAGGTTGTAGCACTCTCCTCGCGATTCCGGCAGCACGACGGCGTGGTACCAGAAGTAGAGGGGAGATCTCGCAGGGCTTCGCCTTAAGCCGGAGCGAGTATGGTGGACTATGAGAGAGGCCTCAGTGATCTAGGGTTTAGATGCACCAAGGGGAGAGGGCTAGGCCGGCGGCTAGGGCTTGGGGAAGCCCAAGTGGGCGGCTAGGGTTTGCCCTAGACGGCGGCAGCAGCAGGAGGTGGTGGCGCCGGTGGCTTGGGGCTAGGGTTTTGCGGAGGCAAGGTGTAGTCTTGGAGGGGCAGCCCTGCCCCTCCTTATATAGGTGGAGGGCGCCGGCCAAGGGGAGGGGAGTCCCTCCACAACTCGGCTTCCAAGGCCGACGGGTGGAGGGAAAGGAACTCCTCCCCAAGTAGGTTTCCTACTCTCCCTCCACCAAGCAAAATAGCCGTTTGACTTTTCAAATTGGCGTTTGAATTTTCAAACTAGGATTTGATTTATCCCTTTATTTCGCTCAGTGATGACACCTAGTACATGATGCAACCATTCCAACTTGTTATGACACATTCATATACCCTTCCCCTCCGGAGTGCCGGACATTCCGGAACCTTCTAGAACATTCCTGATGAAAATACCGGAACCATTTCTCCAACCCCAAAACAGGACTTTCCTTATATGAATCTTATCCTCCGGACCATTCCGGACCTCCTCGTGATATCCCGGATCCCATCCGAGACTCCAAACAACATCCGGTATCTTACTCATCATTCCATAACTACTCAACAACGTCGAATCCTTAAGTGTGTCTCCCTACGGTTCGTGAATTATGCGGACATGATCGACACACTTCTTCGAACAATAACCAATAGAGGAATCTGGAAATTCATATGGCTCCCACATATTTCTACGATTACTTTGTGATCGAATGAACCACTTACATACGATACCAATTTCCCTTTGTCTCACGATAGTTACTTATCCGAGGTTTTGATCGTCGGTATATCTGCATACCTAGTTCAACCTCGTTACTGATAAGTACCCTTTTCTCGTTCCCGTGATATGTGATCCCTTGTGATCCAGTCACATGCCTGCAAACCAATTGGACGACATTCCACCGAGAGGGCCCAGAGTATATCTATCTGTCATATGGATGGACAAATCCCACTATTGATCCATGTGTCTCAACCCATACTTTCCGAACACTCAATGCCACCTTTATAGCCACCCAGTTACGGTGTGGTGTTTGATGTCATCAAAGCATCCTTCTGGTGATGGTGATAAGCATGATCTCATGGTCGAAGGAATTAGGTTACTATGTATCAGAAAGCATATAACAATTGAACTATTAAAATGACTTGATCTTTATGCTACGCTTATCTATAGGAGTATGTCCATCATACCATTCTCCTAACGATATGATCTTGTTGTTAATAACATCTCAATGTTCATGATAGGGAAACCACAATCATTTATTAACCAACAAGCTAGTATTATAAAGAGGCTTTACTAGGGACTCTAATTTAGTTTACAAATCACACAAGTATTAATGTTTCCTTGTTAATACTTTTATAGCATGAATGTAAACATTTATCATAAACACAAAGATATAATAATAACTATATTTATTATTGCCTCTGGGGCATATCTCCAACAGTCTCCCACTTGCACTAGAGTCAACTAATCTAGAATACATGGTAATATACCGAACACCCATGGCAGTTTGGTGTTGGTCATGTTTTGCCCTCGGGAGAGGTTTAGTCAACGGATCCGCCACATTCAGATCTGTGTGTACTTTGCAAATCTTTATGTCACCATCTTGGACATGTTCTCGAATAGCGTGAAAACGCAGCTTGATGTGCTTCAGCTTCTTGTGTGACCTTGGTTCTTGCGCATTGGCTATGGCGCCCATGTTATCACAGTACATGGACATTGGGTCCAGCGCACTTGGAACCACACCGAGCTCTGTAATGAACTCTTTCATCCATATCACTTCTTGTGAAGCCTTCGAAGCAGCCATGTATTCCGATTCAGTTGAAGATCTCGCCACAACGCTTTGTTTTGCACTCCTCCAGCTAACTGCTGCACCATTCAAAGTAAATACGTATCCAGATTGTGATTTAGAATCATCCGGATTGGTGTTCCAACTAGCATCGGTGTAACCATTAACAACGAGCTGTTCATCACCTCCATAAGAAAGAACCATATCCTTAGTTCTTCTCAAGTACTTAAGGATGTTTTTGACCGATGTCCAATGATCCACTCCTGGATCACTCTGATATCTGCTAGTCAAACTAACAGCATATGCAATGTCGGGTCTAGTACATAGCATGGCATACATTAGAGATCCTATGGCTGAGGCATAGGGAGTATTACTCATCCTTTCTCTATCTTCTGCCGTTGTTGGACTTTGAGTTTTACTCAAGGTCGTATTGGGCAACATGGGCAAGAACCCTTTCTTGAAATCTTCCATTCCAAACCTCTTTAGAACTTTGTCCAAATATGTACTTTGTGACAATGATATTAGGCATCCCGATCTATCTCTATAAATCTTTATGCCTAATATGTAAGCTGCTTCACCAAGATCTTTCATTGAAAAACTATTATTCAAATATTCCTTGACACTATTAAGAAGATCTACATCATTCCCAATCAACAATATGTCATCTACATATAGTATTAAGAATGCTACAG
Organism: Avena sativa; assembly: GCA_916181665.1. Lineage (NCBI taxonomy): Eukaryota > Viridiplantae > Streptophyta > Magnoliopsida > Poales > Poaceae > Avena > Avena sativa. The sequence continues at coordinate 362,822,077 of OV702297.1, read as the reverse complement.
AGCTCCCACTTACTTTCTTGTAAATACAAGCTTCTCCATAAGTTTGTATAAAACCAAAACTTTTGATCACCTTATCAAAACGTTGATTCCAACTTCGGGATGCTTGCTTCAATCCATAAATGGATCGTTGAAGTTTGCATACCTTGTTAGCATCCTTATGATCGACAAAACCTTTGGGTTGCATCATATACAACTCTTCATCAATGTCTCCATTGAAGAACGCCGTTTTGACATCCATCTGCCATATCTCATAATCATAATATGCAGCGATTGCTAACATAATCCTCACAGACTTTAGCTTCGCTACAGGTGAGAAAGTCTCATCGTAGTCAACTCCTTAAATTTGTCGAAACCCTTTTGCGACAAGTCGAGCTTTATAGACAGTAACATTACCATCAGCATCTGTTTTCTTCTTGAAAATCCATTTGTTCTCGACAGCCTTCCGGCCATCCGATAAGTCCACCAAAGTCCATACTTGGTTTTCGTACATGGATCCAATCTCGGATTTCATGGCTTCTTGCCATTTATTGGAATATGGGCTCATCATTGCTTCCTCATATGTCGCGGGGTCATCGGTGTTGTCCACCAACATGACACTCATAACGGGATCATACCAATCAGGAGTGGTATGAGTTCTCGTTGACCTGCGAGGTTCTGTAGCAGCTACAACCGAAGTTGCATGATCATCATCATTAGCTTCCTCTCTTATTGGTGCAGGCACCACAGGAACTTCTTTCGGTGCTGCGCTACTCGCAAGTTCGAGAGAAGGTTCGATAACCTCGTCGAGTTCTACTTTCCTCCCAGTCACTTCTTTCGAGAGAAATTCCTTCTCTAGAAAGGATCCATTCTTGGCAACGAAGATTTTGCCTTCGGATCTATGATAGAAGGTATACCCAATAGTTTCCTTTGGGTATCCTATGAAGACGCATTTTTCCGCTTTGGGTTCAAGCTTGTCCGGCTGTAACTTCTTTACATAGGCTTCACAACCCCAAACTTTAAGGAACGACAATTTAGGTTTCTTCCCAAACCATAATTCATATGGTGTCGTTTCAACGGATTTAGATGGTGCCCTATTTAAAGTAAATGCGGCTGTTTCTAATGCATAACCCCAAAATGATAGCGGTAAATCTGTAAGTGACATCATAGAACGAACCATATCTAAGAGAGTTCGATTACGACGTTCGGACACACCATTACGCTATGGTGTTCCCGGTGGTGTCAATTGTGAAAGTATTCCGCATTTCTTCAAATGCTCGCCAAACTCGTAACTTAGATATTCACCTCCACGATCAGAACGTAGAAATTTAATCTTATTGTTACGTTGATTCTCAACCTCACTTTGAAATTCCTTAAACTTCTCGAAAGTTTTGGAGTTATGTTTCATGAAATAGATATACCCATATCTACTCAAGTCATCCGTGAAGGTAAGAACATAACGATAACCACCGCGCGATGCTACACTCATTGGACCACACACATCGGTATGTATGATTTCCAATAAGTCCGTAGCTCGCTCCATCATACCAGAAAATGGAGTCTTAGTCATTTTACCCATCAGACATGCTTCGCATATTTCAAGTGATTCGAAATCAAGTGATTCAAGAAGTCCATTGGAATGGAGTTTCTTCATACGTTTCACTCCAATGTGACCAAGACGACAGTGCCACATATAGGTCGAGTTATCGCTCAATTTGAAAAGTTTAGCTTCAATGTTATTAATATGTGTATTTCCACTATCGAGATTCAATAAGAATAGACCATCTATCAAAGGTGCATGTGCATAAAACATATTACTCATATAAATCGAACAACCATTGTTCTCGGACTTAAACAAGTAACCGTCACGCAATAAACAAGATCCCGATATAATGTTCATGCTTAACGCTGGCACCAAATAACAATTATTTAAGTATAAAACTAATCCCTATGGTAGATGAAGAGGTAGTGTGCCGACCGCGATCACGTCAACCTTTGATCCGTTTCCCACGCGCATCGTCACCTTGTTCTTCGCTAGCTTCCATTTATTCTGCAGCACCTGTTTCGAGTTACAAATATGAGAAACCGAACCAGTATCAAATACCCAGGCACTACTACGAGTACTAGTGAGATACACATCAATAACATGTATATCGGATATACCTTTCTTCTTGATGTTGCCGTTCTTCAAATCCGCCAAGTACTTTGGGCAATTCCGCTTCCAGTGACCTTGTCCCTTGCAGTAAAAGCACTCAGTATCAGGCTTAGGTCCAGCCTTGGTCTTCTTCGTCGGTGCGGAAACTTTCTTACCACCCTTATTGAAGTGTCCCTTTTGCTTAGACTTGCCTTTCTTGAATTTGGTGGTCTTATTGACCATCAACACTTGGTGCTCTTTCTTGATCTCCACTTCTGCAGATTTTAACATGGAGAAGAGTTCTGGCAACTGCTTGTTCATGCTTTGCATATTGTAGTTCATCACAAAGTTCTTGTAACTTGGTGGTAGTGATTGGAGGACACGGTAAATCCCCAAAGCATTAGGAATCACTATACCCAAGCTTTGAAGTTTGTTGGCGTGCCCAGACATCTTAAGCACATGCTCACTGACGGAGCTGCCCTCTTCCATCTTGCAGTTAAAGAACTTTTCAGAAGCCTCATAGCTCTCAACTGCCGCGTGAGTCTCAAATATCAGTTTGAGTTCACGGACAATATCATGTGGGTCTGAATTCTCAAACCTTTTCTGAAGCTCTGATTCCAAACCATACAAGATAGCACACTGAATTGTGGAGTACTGATTCTTCCGAGCGAGGTAAACGTTCTTTACTTCATCGGTAGCATCAGCTGCAGGCGGGTCACCCAGCGGTGCATCCTGCACATAGGTCAAATTACCAGCATTGAGGACAATTAGGGCTGGACTATCGAGCAGCTCGACTCGTTAAGGCTCGGCTCGTTAAGACTCACGCTCGTTAAGGCTCGGATCATTAAACTCGTTAAGGATAACGAGCAAAAAGTAAATCTCGGCTCAGTTCGTTAGATGTTCTCGAGCGCTCATGAGCTGCTCGTTAATAAAATGCATAGAACAAAGGCATACCGATAATTAAAAATGACAATTATAACCACATATATACCTATATTAAAATACGACAGATAATTATCGATAGCAGTGCTTGGATGGCATCTTACGCTTATCCACGTGAATTGTTGTGAGTAGGGAGGCCTGGAACGGACGAGAAGGACTCTAGCCGGCAGGGCTCGGTAGGTGATGTGGTCAGCAGATCTAGATCGAGAAGGTGGAGATGGGGTATTCCTCAATGGGCCAGTTGTTTGTCTTAGATGGGCTGCCGGATTAGACATGTAGAAACATAACTGGGCCATACCTTGGTTGTTACCGAGCTTAACAAGTAGCTCACGAACATCGTTAACTCGATCATTTAGCTCATTAAGGATATCGAGCAAAAACTGCAGCTCGGCTCGAATCGTTAAGGAAACGAGTCGATCTCGAACGAGCCGAGCAAACGAGCGCTCGTTGAACTCGTCGAGTTTCGAGTTTTATGTCCATCCCTAAGGACAATCCTCAAATTGCGGAATCAATCTGCGAAGTTGCTTCCATTGTTTTTCAACTTTTCTTTCTCTAGGAACGCATTAAAATTGATGATAGGGGCCGCCATTGATCTACAACATATTTGCAATAGTTTAGACTAAGTTTATGACAAATTGAGTTCTAATTAATAGTTAAATTAATCTAGGTGAACTCCCACTCAAAACAATATCCCTCACATTGTTTTAGTGATCACACGAACCAAATCCACCACATCAAAACCGATCATCACGAGAGTTGATGTAGCTTCAATGGCGAACAATCGACATGTTCATCATATCTACTATATGATTCATGCTTTACCTTTCGGTGATCCGTGTTCCGAGACCATGTCTGTACATGCTAGGCTCATCAAGATCAAACCTTAGCTTCCGCATGAGCAAATCTGGCTTGCTCACATTGTATACACTTGCAGAATCTAACACACCCGATCATCAAGTGGTGCTTCGAAACAACAAGCTTTAGCAACGGTGCTTACTAAGGATGAACACTATAGAACTTGAAATTTATGTGCATGAGGGATCATCTTATAATGCTACCGTCGTTAACTAAGCAATACAAGATGCATAAAGGATTAACATCACATGCAATTCATAATATGTGATATGATATGGCCTTTCTTCTTTGTGCTTCCGATCTCCATCTTCAAGCACGAACATGATCTCTATCATCACCGGCATTGCATCAACGTCAATGACGCTGCTCCATGGTTGTCGTCCACCAGCTTCAACTATTACAACTACTTTGAATAGACACGCGGGTCTTAACAGAAATTAAAGACAACCATATAGCTCCTGCCGGTTGCCAACTTACAATAAGGAACATTGCATACATCAAATATAATCACAATCATGGCCATATCACATCACATCACACCCCTGCAAAACAAAGTTAGACGCCTCTAATTTCTTTGCATATTTTCGTGGTTTGGGGCTTTCAATAAGTGTCGAACTAACTTACGAACAAGAACCACAACGTTGATGTTTGAACTATCAAGTGCCCGTTGTAAATTGGATCTACACTATAATGGGAGAGACAGACACCCGCAAAGCCACTTATGCAATACAAGTTGCATGTTGAGCGTGGAGCAAGTCTCATGAACGATGTCATGTAAGGTTAGCCCGGGCCGCTTCATCCCATCATACCGCAAGATGCAAAGTACACAAGAAGCAATTGATAATAAAAGCACCACCGCCCACAATGACCATTGTGTTCTACTCGTGCAACAGATCTACATATAGACACGGCTCTGATACCACTGTAGGGGTTCGTAGCATGGAAAACAAAAAATTTCTACCGCATACAAACAAACAAACAAGCCAAGATCTATCTACTAGATTGTAGCAACGAGTCGATAGAATAACTCACCCTCGAAGATTCCAAAGTGTTTAACGAGAGTGGATTCTCGTGGGTGATGTAGTCGTACTCTTCCTGATCTCAAGATCGTGTAGACGATCCTTCCGGCGCTGCGTTCCGGCAGCGCTTCCGCAGTAGGTCACACGTTCGGTACTCGACGAAGACCTTCCTCTCCCTTGTTCCAGGAGGCAGTGGAGGTTGTAGCACTCTCCTCGCGATTCCGGCAGCACGACGGCGTGGTACCGGAAGTAGAGGGGAGATCTCGCAGGGCTTCGCCTTAAGTCGGAGCGAGTATGGTGGACTATGAGAGAGGCCTCGGTGATCTAGGGTTTAGACGCACCAAGGGGAGAGGGCTAGGCCGGCGGCTAGGGCTTGGGGAAGCCCAAGTCGGCGGCTAGGGTTTGCCCTAGGCGGCGGCAGCAGCAGGAGGTGGTGGCGTCGGCGGCTTGGGGCTAGGGTTTTACGGAGGCAAGGTGTAGTCTTGGAGGGGCAGCCCTGCCCCTCCTTATATAGGTGGAGGGAGCCGGCCAAGGGGAGGGAATCCCTCCCCAACTCGGCTTCCAAGGCCGGCGGGTGGAGGGAGAGGAACTCCTCCCCAAGCAGGTTTCCTACTTCCCCTCCACCAAGCAAAATAGTCGTTTGACTTTTCAAATTGGCGTTTGACTTTTCAAACTAGGATTTGATTTATCCCTTTATTTCGCTCAGTGATGACACCTAGTACATGATGCAACCATTCCAACTTGTTATGACACATTCATGTACCCTTCCCCTCCGGAGTGCCAGACATTCCGGAACCTTCTACAACATTCCCGATGAAAACACCGGAACCATTATCCAACCCCGAAATAGGACTTTCCTGATATGAATCTTATTCTCCGGACCATTCCGGATCTCCTCGTGATATCTCGGATCCCATCTGAGACTCCAAACAACATTCGGTCTCTTACTCATCATTCCATAACTACTCAACAACATCGAATCCTTAAGTGTGTCTCCCTACGGTTCGTGAATTATGCGGACATGATCGAGACACTTCTTCGAACAATAACCAATAGAGGAATCTGGAAATTCATATGTCTCCCACATATTTCTACGATTACTTTGCGATCGAATGAACCACTTACATACGATACCAATTTCCCTTTGTCTCACGATAGTTTACTTATCCGAGGTTATGATCGTCGGTATCTCTGCATACCTAGTTCAACCTCGTTACTGACAAGTACTCTTTTCTCGTTCCCGTGATATGTGATCCCTTATGAGCCAGTCACATGCTTGCAAGCTAATTGGATGACATTCCACCGAGAGGGCCCAGAGTATATCTATCTGTCACATGGACAAATCCCACTCTTGATCCATGTGTCTCAACCAATACTTTCCGAACACTCAATACCACCTTTATAGCCACCTAGTTACGGTGTGGTGTTTGATGTCATCAAAGCATCCTTCCTATGAAGGTGATATGCATGATCTCATGGTCGAAGGAATTAGGCTACTATGTATCAGAAAGCATATAGCAATTGAACTATTAAAATGACTTGATCTTTATGCTACGCTTATCTATAGGAGTATGTCCATCATATCATTCTCCTAACGATATGATCTTGTTGTTAATAACATCTCAATGTTCATGATAGGGAAACCACAATAATTTATTAACCAACAAGCTAGTATTACGAAGAGGCTTTACTAGGGACTTCAGTTTAAGTTTACAAATCACACAAGTATTAATGTTTACTTGTTAATGCTATTATAGCATGAATGTAAACATTTATCATAAACACAAAGATATAATAATAACTATATTTATTATTTCCTCTAGGGCATATCTCCAACAGAACTTTCATGGAGTTCCTTTCCTGCTGCGTCCGTAGCTCCTTCCCGGAACAGGGAGTAATAAGTTATAGTTCTTACACTCTACAGAGGTGTGTCACTTTACCCATGAGAGATCTTAAGCTTTGTTGCACGGCCGGGAGTATGTACCCGTTCAAACTTCCTTGGTTTGAGGCCCAACCTAAGATCCAAGCCAATCATTGTCCTTCTCCGCGACCCCGCATATCCGACGGATTGCACATCAGGACTAGGATAAAACTTGTTTCCAATAGCAGTCTAAGGTGTAGAACCATCATAGATACCAGAAGCCGTGGGACGTTGAGGGATCACACCCATGACCTGCCAACCCTCTATAAGAGAAGTTACATCAATGGCCCGGTCATCTGTTGGCATGCGAAAGGGAGCCGATCCAGCTGACTTCTCCGTCCCATTCCAAATCTCATGGTTAACGTGTAATATACGACGCAAGAATCACTGGATTAATTGGTTGTTAAGTCCTAGGTAATATGTTCCTTTACCACCGGAACTTTCATAGTAGGTTATTACCTCATGGTACATAACCTATAATCATATTATTATGAAAATAGTGTTTTCTGACCTTTTTGAAATGTAGGTGATGACAACACTGGATTTGTAAAAATACTTTATAGAAAATAATCAAAGGACATGAGCAAGTGTGAACTTGCCTTTTGTGATTGCAAGATTATGCACTCACGATCTTCGAGATGACATAAGATCCAATATCTGAAATCTGCATCATTGGTCTGGCAAGGACTAATGTTTAAAGAAGCAATATGATTTTGTCGATAAGTAATGCTATGCATTTTGTAAAACTCCCAAAGTGAATCTCCAATACTGTAATTCAAGTGAACTGAGGTGATTCCTTTAAGAGTTGGTTCATCTTCAAATTTTACTTCACAGGAAATGCATTTATAAAGAATTTAAGTCTTGATATACAAGATATAAAAGTAGAGTGCAATAGTAATCTAAGATTGAGATTAGTTGCTATTTGGTGATTATGATGGAAGTCTATGTATTGGATTATTAAGGTTTTAAAGAACTATCATAGAGTTGTTGCTTGAAGTGGCAAAAAGAATAACATTTGAAGAAAATATTTCTTTTCCAAGGTTTAAACAATCTTTATGGTTAATAGAATGCGATCGATGTCTCTTGGTGTTTGATCAGTTAGTTTTTTCTAGAGATGCTTTGTGTCTTAATTTAAATAGACCAAAGTTAACTATAAAAACATAAGTGGTTTATTAGACATGATGTTTATAAGCTTTGACACTAAAGTTAACTTTAAAAGGGTAACTAAACTTAAAGTGGTAACATGTTTTAATTATTCCCAAGTTTTAAATTTATGATAAGTATGACTACGGTGTGGAATTATTCACTTTATATTTAAGTGAATGATTAGATTAAATTTGTTTTGCTATTATGAAAATAATATGCAATTATTAAATGAAAGTATAATTTGGATGATATTATTAATGTGTTAGATTTAAAGTCATGTTAACTATTATTTAGATTTTGAGATTATTCCCCCTTAATATCAGTGAATGATGTATAAAGTTATTTTGAAGGTTGTGGTTTTGAATTTTTATTTAAGGTTTCAAAATATATTATAAAGTTAATAATTTACACTTAAGTTTTATTATAAACCTTAGTTATGGTTTAGAACTTTAGTAATTTGATTTTAAGGTTTTAATATTTTTTAAGAAATATAATTATTTCTGTCTTAAGAAATGTTCTTAAAGAATTTTCAAAAATAGATAAGGATTTATTACTTTAAAATATTAAAAACTTTTCTAATAATATATTTAATATTTTTATAGTGTAATAAATTTATTCAAGACCTTAAAAATGTTTTTTTATTTATTTTTAAGTATTATTCTTATGTTTATAAAATTCCATAAAGGATTAAATGTCTTTTAATATTTATTTCAAATTTTATTTAGATAAAATAAATAGGTTAGTACTTTTATAAAATAGTAGATTTATTTTTATACACAAAAATGATTTATATTTTATTTTTAGGATTTTCCTTATTTTATGAAATTTCATTTATTATTTTAGTATTTTAATATTTATTTATTTATTTATTTGTTTATTTATTTAACTCAAACAAGTAAAGTTATATTTTTATTTGGTAGTGACTATTTTTGTGATCATTGTGATATATCATATATACTTTTAGGATTTTTCTTTATTTGTCTAGGGCTAAAATAAGCTTAGGAGTATGTTGGAAATTTTTCATTTTACTTATTCATTAATTTTTTGTATTCTTTTTTTCTGAGCTAAATTCATGAAGCAATTTGGCCCACGGACCGACTCGGTCCAATCCGGCCCAATCGGTTGGGCCAACCTCAGCCCAACACTCCCTTTCTTCCTCATCTCACACACGCCGACACACACACACATAGATTCACTCCTCTCGCGTTCCCCTCTCTGCTATGCCTGATGCGTCGCAGTTGCTGCGCTGCCGGTCGACGACCAACTCCGGCTTCCTCAATTTTTGATGAGGCCCCAGACCATGCTCCTCCGTCGATCCCTTTGTCCTCAACGCTGCCCTGCTTCTCCGTTCGTGCCCTCATGAAACCCTAGTCGTGCGGTTTCGACATGGTCGCCAGGCGGCTGCTTTGACCCCCATGCCCCGGCTGCTACTCGTCCTCGACTCCTTTATGGCCCGGGAGAGATATTACCATCAATCACCGCCCTGGCCGTCTCGACCCTGGTTGGCTGCATCTCGCGCCGCCCACTGGAGCTGCTCCGATGCTACCTCCTGTTTTGTTTTACCGTCGCTCCGACCAGTACCCGCTCCTCCACGCGTGACACCGCTAAACCTAGCCTATCCCGTGTCTACTTCGACTTGCTGCTGCGGCTGCTTTCTCTATGGTGGTGCGGTATTGCAGCAACTATTGTGACCTACTATATTCTCTGATGTCGGAGGGACGGCAGTGAATGTAACCCCGATGGTGAATTCTCTATCAATTTTGGTTATTATGTTCTTCCTGCATCTTCTCCTACTTTGATCCAGGTAATTCTTGTGTGACCGACCCTCGAGTCGATGATTTATCCTAGTTGGATGTTATGTATCAGTAACTTGTAGTAGTTGGCCTTGATCCATAGGTTGTTTAATTTGATCTGGTCCTCAAAGATATGTTTGGTATGTTTAACACTCCTGGATGTTAGATGCTAAACTTGGTTTGCACCTATAATTACCTAAACTTTAGTTCAGAACACTTAGACTATCAAGTACTTGTTATGTAAATGAGTTGCAGAAATTTGATCACAATATAGTTCCGTTTTGAACATGAAATTACTATTGGATAATAGATGATTCCCATTATTTTGACTTAGGAAAATGGTTGCTTATACTATTGAGATTGCTGGTGGTTTTAGCTAGTGGCTTTGGTTGCATTTGATATCCACTAAGGTGAAATCTTCCTGGAGGTGTGTATTCCTCTATACCAGGACTGGTTACTCCTGTTAACTTGCTGTGCTATGATCAAATATGAGGTACACTTGGTGATCTGAACATATGGTTCAGTGATGGTTTGAAATATTTCCTAGAAACACCTTCTATGAGAATGTTTTATTCTCTGTCAAATATGACAGTGAGATAAGGAGTAGATATGATTCCTAGAATTACTGCTAGGAAGATGATAAATATTATTTGGGTAATATTAGTAAGTGTAAATGGATGGCCAAAATGATTTGCTCTGTCTATATGACAACAACAATATAAATGATTCCTAAATCTTTTTAGGAAAATGATTTGTGGGCTTAAGAAAATAGACTTGAGCTTGTACTCAAGAAACTCTGAATCTGCTAGGTACAGAGGTGCTACCATCTGGGAATGTGCCCTGTAGCCTAGCAGTTGTGGTATATGTTTATCTAGTAACAACTAGATAATAAGCTGATGATGATTACATCATGCAAGGCATGATCTTGTACAAATATGAATCGGGAGATTTAAAGTAGATATCTTTATCTACTTGATTGTTTGATATTTAGATAAATGATTCCTAGACTATCCCTCTAAGAAAATGATTTATGTGATATTTGTACTTGCTTGCAAATGAGTTTATAATTTGTCCCTTGATGATTTATGAGTCCAACAGATTCCAGCCTATGATGCAAAGGCTGAGGCGAATTATTTGATTTAGAAGGACATATTATTATTGCCTCCTCTTTTGACTCGGTGATGATCTAGATATGCCACTTGCATGCCAGTCTGAGAGAATCTTTCCATCCAATCCTCCTAGATAAAATCTAGTTGAAGAGTAGATGGAACTTATTGATGTGTATTATTTCTCTTGTATTCCCAGATATGTATGCAAGATATAAGAATAGATGTTGCATGATCTAGTGGGTAGTTCTGATGATTTTTTTACCTGCTGGTTGTGATTGGCTTATCGCCTGTTGTAGATCTTGATCAACTACTTCTTAGGCTACTGCTAGCATGCTCCTCCTTAAGCTGTTGTTGATATTCTGCTGGTAACCTTCTGGAAAGTATTTCCTTCTCCTCTTTGTGGTGCTGATCTGCTACTGGCCTCCTTATTACACACCTGCCATGCTCCTCCTTGTGATGCTTGAGCTTGCTCAGGTTACCAGGTTGATCTGCTGGCTGATTTGTTTAAATTGGTGTGGTGGATTTGTAGTGAAACTGGTGATGACCAGTGATGTCTTATGATGCTCTAGGAATAGAGAGATAAGATGTGTGTACAGAGAAAACCCCCCTGTGGTAGCTGTGGCTTCCTTTTCTACCTTGATTGCTTCTCTATTGGCTTGACAGCACACACACACACACATGCAACTGTGTGTGAGCTGCTTGCTGTGTCAAGTGGATCATATCAAGTAATTTGGTTGTTACTTCTACTTCTTTAATATGTCCTTATCTGGTGAAACCTGCCCCTTGACCAATGAAATTATACTGAGGCTACATATCTGATAAGAACATATGCTCTATTTGGTGAAACTTGCCCCTGCCTATAATGCATAAGCCTGAGGCAAAAAATTCTAAATAAGAACAGATTTTACATTGGCCCCCTTTTTATTTAGTACTACTCAATGATGAGGCAAAGCAATGTATTACATTGCTAAAACTTGAGAGTACAACTAATACTAACCCTCACACTTTCTTTCTTTTCTTTCTTTTCTTTTTTGCACGAAACAGGTAGAGATAAGGATAAGAAGAAATGAAGAAAAGAAGATACAAGAGTATATAGGAAAATAATTTAGGTTTCTTTTTATCAAACATTTTAATTTCTTTTTTGTTTGAATATTGTAAAAAAACATTGTATTATTGTATTTTATTCAATAAAGTTTACTTGTTTTTTTGTTTCTTTTATAATGCTTTTGCAAAGACAATGTAATATATATCTGCTTGTCATAAAGAATTTCTTTAATTATTTCATTTATGTAATTCCTTTTTATATTTATTTGTTTTTTAATATTTTACTTTTATTCTTTTATTGTAACAACAATGAAACATTGTATTCTATAATAAAGTGTTCCATTATTCCTGGAACTAATTAAATATTTATATCTTACTTATAAATAATAATTCCTTTCTTATTTATTATTATAATTCATTTCATTCAATTTTGTTTATTAATTGAGACTTTTAATTATTATATCTTTTCATAAATAAGAGTTCACGTCTTATTTTTTTATTACAATTTAATTTCCAATTATCATTCTATTTCAAATTCTTTTAGTATTCAAATCTATAAATTAAATATTCCCCGGAAAAGATTCATTATAGCTTCTTTAGTTTTGCACGAAAATTCCCCTGATTTTCTTATGCATGAATGCAATGCACAAACATGTGTCCTATCTATTTCTAGGTACTATTCCTGGGATGTTATAGTGTTTTAGATAGATTTGCTATGGAAGAGATTCATTATATGGACTAGCACATTTATAGTTATATAATTGAGTAAACACATGTTTTTGTTTTACTTACCGAGGTTGAGCAAAATTGAGGACTTTATTTTGTAAGTCGTACCGGGCCCCCCAAATTCTGGAGACGGGTCTAATAATTATTGACAATAGGAGCAACTTTTCCATGGGGGAACTTGCCGAATTCTACGAGGAACAAGGGATCCGACTCAATATTGTATCAGTTGCGCATCCACAGGCTAATGGACAAGTAGAAAGAGCTAACGGTCTCATTTTACAAGGACTCCGACCTCGTCTCGAGGCACCACTCCGTCATGCTACGGGGGCTTGGGCGGAAGAATTACCGTCTGTGATATGGAGCTTACAAACAACTCCTAACAAATAAACCAAATACACTCCTTTCTTCTTGGTCTACGGTGCAGAAGCAGTTCTTCCTAGTGATCTAATTCACCAATCTCATCAGTTCAAAGCGTATATCGAAGAGGATGCAGAAGTTTCTCGACAAGATGATCTCAACATAATCGAATAAGTTCACGTCGTTGCTGAGCAGAGATCTACAGTCTATCAGCAGAAGTTACGCAAGTACCATAGTCAGAGAGTGCAGAACCGTTCTTGCAGGAAGGGCTATTTGGTTCTACATCTTGTGCATAAAAGAAAGGACAAACGTTCCCTGATTTGGGAAGTACCTTGTATGATCAGTAGAGTTCTGCATAACGGATCATATTATTTAACCGATATGAGACCAATCAAGGAAAGACCGGACACACGGAAGATAAAGAGAGCTGGTGGTAGTACATACCTGTAGGGTTCACAACATAGAAAATAAAAATATTTCTATGACGGGAACAACTATGTACCAAGATCTATCTACTAGATACAAGCAACAGGTGGATATACATCCATATAGAACATACCCTTTTAGACCGATAAAGTTTAACGAGGTTGTACTCGTGGATAATGTAGACAAACGCTTGTCGATCTTAAGATCGAGAAGAAGTCCAACACCGCAAATCAGCAGTGCATCCGTGCTCGCATACACGTCCAAGCCACCGAGCAACCTCCGCCTCCTCGCTCCAGCGATGCAGCGGAAGCAACAACTCTTTCTCAACGAAAAGCCATCGGGAACATGTATCTCGCTAGTCCGAGACCATGGGGGATAAACTAGAGGGGTAGAGAGATCCTGCATGAGGAGGTCTCTAAGTGTGAGAGAGGGAGAGGGAGGCCTTATATAGGAGGAGGGGAACCCCAAGGGGGTGGCCGGTGCATGGGGCTGCCCTTTGCCCTCCCTCCATTCATGTGGGTGGAGCTCCCACTCACAAAATGCCTCTTCACTTCTCCACTCAAAATCCCACTCAAAAAATCCCATTAAATTTCCACCAAATTTAATGCAATTTCTCTTTAAATAAAACTCCTTTTATTTATTTATTCAGAATTTTGTCAATTACATTAATTAACAAACATTCACATAAAACCCCTTTCTAATATTCCATTTCACATGCAGAAACACTTTTAGCAATTTCACCTGAAACAATTCCGGTGTCTAGTGAAATAAATTCCTACGCTTTGTAAATCATTTCATTAAGAAACTATTTGTTCCAAATGATGTCGGTGTCTCTTAAGTGTGTCACCCTACGGTTCGGGAATGATGTGGACATGATCGAGACCCCCTCTCAGATCAATAATCATAAGCGGGACCTAGAGATCCATACCGACTCCCACACATTCAACGATGACTTCTTGTGATTATGAGAACCTTTTATGCCAGAATCGTAATCCCTTTGTCTCACGATATATTACATGTCTGAGATTCGATCATCGGTATCTCCATACCTAGTTTGATCTCATTACCGACATGTACTCTTTTCTCGTTCCCGTGATATAACATTCTAGTGATCAAATCACTTGCTTGCAAGATAACCAATGTGATATCACCGAGAGGGCCCAGAGTATATCTATCCGTCATCGGGATGGAAAAATTCCACTCTTGATCCATGGGCCTCAACATAACACCTTCGTAGCACTGAACGCATCTTTATAGTCACCCTTTTATGGTGTGACGTTTGATGTTATCAAGATACTCTTGTAGTGTTAGTGATTGACATGATCTTATGGTCTAAGGATTAGGATTACTTCGTATGATGTTATAGAAATATAAACACAATGAATTTGATCGTAGTGCTATACTTCGGATGAATATTCATCACACCATTCCAATAATGTTGTGATCTCGTTATTAACAACATCCAATGTCCATGAACAGGAAACCTTGATCATCTTGTTAATCAATGAGCTAGTTTATAAGAGAGGCATAACTAGGAACTTTCCCTTTGTTTATCAAACACACATGCATTAACATTTCCGTATTAATACAATTATAGCATGCAAAATAAACATCTATCATATACTTAGAATATACATAATAACAATATTATTATTGCCTCTGAGGGCATATTCTCTTTAATACCCGGATGAGATAGATCGTCCATACAATATTGCACAGCTACATCCCTTCTATTCTTAGTTATATTTCCTTATAATCATATATGTACATGTTCAAAGTGAAATAAAGTATTGGTTTCCTCATATGTTATTCTTGAGAAGTTTTTTACCATCTTATTTCCAAAAGAGCATGTCATTTTCAAAAATCCCAGAATGCTTGAAAGTACTTTATGCTCATGTTCGTTCTAGTTATGATTTTTGAATATTTAAAAAATGATACCTTAGGGTAAAAAAAATTAATTTGTTGTTTGTACTTTGGTTTTTTATCTGATTGCTTAGACGCGGGTATTTTCCGAGTAATGAATTGTTAGTACTGGAAGCCGGCTTTGTTTCCGAGTTTAAACAGGTTTAGAAATTGAGCCCCGTTGCTCGGCAAACTTTCGGTGCTAAAGGTTGGCCGGCTCATGAAAGGGACGAAGCAGAGAGCCAGATAAAATGACAAGTATAAACACCAAAACCGTGCTTAAGAAATTTTTAGGCACACGCATAAGATTATATACAAACAAGTCCTAAGATAGTAAAGCATTAGTTCTTACAAACCAACACATATTTAAAAACAAAAATATTGTTCCCATCATTACATGCCCAGTAACAAGTTCAGAATAATGCATCAAAGATGTTTATACTGCAGATTTAGGAGGTGGTGAAGGAGACCGCGGAACGCTGGAGTGGACATTGTCACCTTAATCCTGAGACTTGGAAGCTCCTTCGATGAGGCTATCTTCCGGCTCTTGGGGCGAAAGAGGCATAGCGACGGATTCGAAGAATGGCGTCGTGTAGTTCGTCATCAATGCCACGTGACAAGCATAACCTGCACAGGATTCTTGGATAGCCTTGATGTTCTGCGGGTTACCCTCATCGTCCTTGTTAGCGATGCCCTTGGTGACGTGCCAGATCTCCATATCGCTATGGTGGCTCATCACCATGGCGAGGGCGGTCTATGCAACGGTCCGAGCATAGGAGATCTTCCAGTCTTCGATGAGCTTCGGAATCTCCTTGGCTCACTCCCTCACTTCGAGCTTGGCATTTTGTGCAGGTCGGAAAGTCTGACCGACTCGCCAGCCTCTTCAAGAGTCTGGAAGAAGTTGAAAAGAATATCTCTGACAAGTTTTATGCTCTGGTTCGGAGGAAGAAGAGTCAAAAATATTCAGAGGATCTGGGAAAGAACCAAAAATCAAAATCTGACTCAAAGAAAGTCAAAAATCAATAGAAGAGTGAAAGTTGGAAATCTTACCTAGCACGGAGTGGTTCCACTGAGAATGCTCCTCTCGGAGACTCTTAAGTTCCTTTTCTGTGGCCTGGTCTAGATCTCTATAGCTCTCAAAATCCTTCTTGAGATCATCTATTTGTTTATCTAGGAGGGCCAACAACCTCTCGGTCTCCATATTGCTTGACTCTAGGATGGCATTCACGGATTTCTCCGATTAAACCTTTAGCTTCTCAAGCTCGTCCCGGAGTTCATCATTCTCCATTTTCAGGACCTTGAAGTTCTCGGCTTCCTCCACCATCTTGCTAGATTCACTAAGAAATTATGCAAAGGAAAAATTATCAGTCGAATAGAATAATTCGACTATGGCAATAACTAATGAAAAAAGGAGTCGAAAAAGATTACCTTCTGCCTCATCTTTCTCAACCTTCAATTTGGAATTTTCATGGCGCAAAGCTTTAATCTTCTTGCGCTTATTACATATATTCTTGAGCAATTCCTGGTTGGAAGATGCAATTTCCTGTAAGTTTAGAGACGGAATACCGTCAGACGGATACTAAGACTCGGGTTGCAGCTTTAACCAAGTAAAAATACAACATGAGCCTTGGGGGCTACACCATATCGTTCTTTTCCATCCTATAAGCATCAACTCAGATTTAATTCTATGATGTTTATACGACTTTATGGTTGGGGGCTAGAGGATATGACAATAAATACTGTAAACAAGATTCGAAAAACTTACAATGTGTTCTAGATGCAGCTTCTCAAATCCGAGTTTTGTGTTATGAAACACTTTCTCGGCAAGGGAGAGGGAGGGAACGTCTGTTGCTGGGATCTCGCCAGATTTGATTTTTGCATCCCGGACCAAAATTGGTCCAGGAGGTTAACCAGCTTCACGTACTCCGTCTCTTGTCTCGCTGCCTCCGGAGTGAGAATTTGTTTCTCGAGACTGGACTGAGCCAGCTTGAGCATCTCTTCCTTTTTCTTCCGCTTCAGGCCGAAGGCAGCAGAGCCGACCACTTTATCCACCTCCCCTGTTGATATCACCATGGGATCATTACCCTTGACGGGTTCACCCTTGTTAGTTGCCCTGCTACCAATGGTAACCAGGGCTTTCGAGGTGATGCTGGCATCGGGGATGGCAGAGCCAACATTGTGGGAGGAAGAGGCCTCCGATGCTGAGGTCTGGGCACTACTGGGAGTCAGACGAGGCATAACAGGAGAAATGACAAGCTTCTACTAGTTAAGTTGCTTGCCTGGCTTGCTATCTGGCTTCGGCTTGCTCTTCAAAACTGCTTTTGCTCTGAAACACATAAATCCAAAAATCATGTGTGCTTCGGAAAGAAAGAAATGTACAAGGTACTACAAAATTAACAAGGTACTCACCTTTTAACTACTGTCAACACTCGGGTGCCAGCAGTAACAACGAAGTCCTTGGCCTTGCGCTTCTTGGAAGCAGAGGCATGAACTTCTTGTACCTCATCATCCTCCATCGCCTCTGAATCGTCTGAAATATAGCCCACTAGTGGATCTAACTCAGACCCAGGGTGCTACTCGAGCTGATAAAGTCGAAAAGCATCGGTAAAAATAGAGTTGGGGGAAAAGACAGAAAAGAATGACAAAATGCAAAAGAAAAGTCAGAGGACGGTCGACCGTTAACATCTTCAGGAAGACATCAGGAACTTTTCTTTCCACTCTCTCCGTGATCAAAAACTGCATCTGGGTCTTGTAGTCCTTCGCGGGAATGCGATTCGGACTGACCCTCAGGCTGTCCTTCCGGTCTCCGGTGACCGTGTGCATGAGGCGATCTCCATGAAACTGCAATGGCTGAATCCGGTGATCCAGCCAGCAGTGGATCAAGTCGGATCCACAGAGACCCTTGTGCTTCATTAGGAACTCGATCCACCTTTTGGCGAGGATCAAGACATCAGAAAGTTCCGGCGCCTCTGCGTCCCAAGATTCCTGGTGGGGAGCGGCACTATCGATGAAAGCCGAAAGGCCTTCCGCTTTTTCAGGGGCCAGAATATCCTTATTATAGAAGAATGTTCTGGCCCAACGCTTAACTGACTCGCTAGCGTTAATCCAAGGGTACACTCGGTTTCTCCTAAGGACTAAGCTAAGAGTATCGGTGGTGTAAGGAACACCGGGCACTGATCGAATTCTTCCGGGTACCAAAGTAGTACCAGAAAAGGGTGAGACTTGGCCTAATGCCAAGAAACCCCTCATTGAGAGCTGCATGAGCGCTAAGCTCGAGCAAGGAGTTGGGGGGAGATTGTGAAGTTGCACATCATAGTATTTGAGGACTTCGACGAAGAAGTCCGACGATGGGAGACTGAGGCCGCAGTCGACATGCATGCCGAAGAGAACCCGTTCGCTGTTGCGCTGTGCGGGAACGACGTCTCCAGTGGCGCTCCGCCATGCGCCAACGACGAGGTACCTCTCGTCCTTCATGACCTGGAGCTCGGTGTTATCCATGATGCTTGGGCCTAGAGGCCCAACATCTTCTTCTCATCCGCCGCCGCCGTGCCCGCCGTCGCTGCTCCAGAACTAGATGGCGCCTCCATCTCGCTGGGGAAGTATTAAATATTGGTGGTGTTTGGGGTTTTCTCGGTGTGTAGATGAGAATGGCTGCGGGGGGCTCGAGGAGTACGAGGAGGCAATGGATGAAACGGTGAGACATGAATCTAGGAGAGAAGGGTTTCGTCTCTCTTATTAACCTCTGCGCCGAGATTTGCGTTTAAACTGCATGATTTGCGCCATGCGTATAGGAGAGAGGTAGGTAGCTTCCTCACGACTACTCTGCCCCCTCAATTCTTGTGCAAGCATTGAAACAGTGCTCTGTTCCGTAGGGAACGGACCCACCAATGGTCGTGCTGATGGGACCCTTGTCAGTGACAAGAACTGGTCTAAAAAGTTGTCAGACAGCACGCCGCTGTTTAAAATACGGCTCATGTTCTGAACCGAGCAAGGAAAAGACTGAAGTCAAAGAAAAAACATATCCGACTCAGATGACTCGGAATCCTACTTTGTTGAAAGAAGTTTTCGGGAACCCTTCAAGATTATCAAGACGAAGAAACCATCAAGCTAGACGATTTATCTGACTTTGGATCTTAGAGACTTCCGGGGGCTACTGTTGGGGATATACTTTCCGGGTATACCCACAGGACTCACTGACCAGGGTGGCCCACCAACAGGTTAGAGCTTTGCTTCATAGGCGGCCCAGTCAGAGAAAGAGGAGGAGCCAGTTCCAACTACAACAAGGCCCAGAAGAGTTACCGACTTAGGCCTGTAGTATTACTTGTAGTCCAAGCTGTATCTAGTTACCGACTCTGTAACGTAGCCGGACAGGTCTCTCCTAAAACCCTAGGTCCCGGTGACTATATAAACCGGCCCTATGGGAGCCTTTAGGGAACCCGATCATAGATCAACCACAACCTACTCGCATAGACGAACCTCTCTTGTAATATGTTGTAACATCCGACTCTCGCCGATATATTACTGGGTTGCTAGCAGGAGTAGGATCCGATCACTGCAGTCGGATCTGAACCTGGGTAAACTTGTCCTCACCGTTTCTGAAACATCCGATGTCTCACACCCCATCTTTTCAACGCCGTCAGGACCCCCTATGGCGTACTTGTCGACAATCCGACAACAGGAAGCCCACACTAAAGGAGGCGGTCGACACCGATTCCAACTACACACCGATAACTCCACCAACCACCTAGGTGATGCCTCCAACGAGGGGAACAACATAGCCGTGCCACCGCCGCTCGATCGGATTACCGAATCTAGGGTTTCTCGCGGTGGTCGAGGTAGGGAAGCACGTGCAACGCCATGACGACGTCTCGAAGGAGCTGACAACGCCGTTGGGCATCGCCGGCATCCGCTTCATGCAAGGATTTCTCCCGGTCCTTCCATCGACTCCAACGCCCTCGGACACACGTAGAAAGGAGCCGCCTTGACCTCACCGCCAACAAGAGGTGAGCCATGTGTGTTAGCCGAGCATGAGCGGCCGACAACCGTCCTGCCACTACCGGAAACGTGGTGTCCCAACAAGAAAGAGTTGAATTAGGAGGGGATAGTGGTGGGTTGTCACTACACTACATTTTCCTCACAAGTTAAGGTTGTAAACTTTCATGTACTGATGTTGGCTCGTGACCACTTTGTTTGTTTTGTGTCATTGTTGTGGAATTATCGCTACACAAACACCACATGATCAATTGGTGATGCCACTAGTTTTTTACGTGTACCAAAGTATTGATGTTTTAAATTAGCTTGCAAAGTTGTGCACACAAAAAATGAACATTGATGTGCACCGGCGGTGTCACTCAGGATGAAGCCGACATGTTCTATATACTCTCTATTATACCGTATATGCACATCAACACACAAGAAGTGTTGCTTTTGCTTGGAGATGGAGCTAATAGTCAGTTCAATTTGAGGTAGGCTGTGAACAAATCATCTTCAAGTGGAGGCAAAAAAAAAGGTTAAATCTCCTACGTATGTTACCTTGTAAAGGACACTAGGATTTGTATAATTCCTTCATTAGTTTTGGTTGTGGTTTTGCCGAAATTGAAATAGTGTGGCTCCCTGAAATGTTATGTCTGAATGTAGCTTTCGTGATCGCTTGACTGGATCCGAGGCCAAACTTTCTCGTATATTTTCTTGCGACAATTTTGTTGCATGTTTAATGGAAGCTTGAGCTTCGTTAAGAAAATTAATCGTAATATCCATACAGAGAGAATAATACTGCTAGTTATGATCATACGCTACTAATTGCTAGGATGACACATGTTATCCAAGCACCTACCTCGATAAGACGGACATATTGCTCATTGCAAAGTTTCCATTCATATTGATGTGAAAAATGCAAAATAAAAAATCCACAATTTTCAGTGTTTTCTGAATTTTATTTCAACCAAAGTTGCCTTAACGATAGTCCATAAGAATTTTAAACCACATTTAACACTCATGAGAATATACACTGAACATGATCAACTGATGTACGATGTAATGGTTACATGTGTTAACCCTCAACCATGAAAAAAATGTTATATATATATACATAAAATAGAGAACAAAATAAGACATCTATAGTAAAAAGAATATACTAACCACCATGCTAATTGGCAGGCTAATAAATTATGCTTGTATTGACCATATAGAATTTGTACTCAAGTACAACACCAATATAAACACCATGATCTCCTTGAGTGAAAGTCCTTAAAATTGGCCATCACTAGACGATGATTGAGGTCATCTATTGATCTCCTAAATTAGCCATAGAATGAGTTCACCTAAGAAAACAATATTATCCACCCAGTGGGGTCTCTACGTCAATTAAGGTTTATTGTAGTCATGTTGCTCATGAAAACCAACTTTTAAAGCAAAATTAAGGTGGTTTCACCTCATATGCAGCAAATTTAGTTATTGAGAAATTTCTTAATTCTTACCACTCATCTTCGGGGCTATTTCTTGTTTATTATCTTGCCATGGTATTTCGCAACGTCGTAAGTGGGTCGAAAGCACACAAAAATCTTTGTAAAAATATAAAATAAAGGATCAACATTGGATTATGGTTTAAGAAGAGGCTGCCCCATGTTCATATAGAAGTCTCATCTTGTTAGAGTATATCCGGTTGTGCTCGTATTTGGTAGTATAGGATTTCTAATCCGTCTCCTACCTTATCTCTAGGAGAGGCTTCTTGCCTCCAAGTTTGTATATATATTTTTGCGCATCAGGCTCAATAATATATCCATCTCACTCTAACCAAACATATTCGTACTCATGGAGTTTCTTGACCTATCCGTCAAACACCTTTCGCACCGCCCCGCCCCGAGGGAGGTCGATATCCATGATCTAATTAGGGGTCGTGCGACCTGTAGCAGGGTTCATCGTCAATATGTGATCGACCGTCCCGATGAGTCTTTTTTGTGATATGTAGATCGACGATACATGTAAAATGCATCTCATGAACTTTGTAGTTTATTTTCAAACATTTCACATGTTCGCATCTTATTTACCATCATTTCCATGATTTACATTAAATTTGGGAATTTTCACATAGACAATTAAGAAATCTTATTGTACTTCCTATGTTCCATTTTATAGTGCCTATAGTTTTTGGCATGGAAATTAAGAAATGCATGTGGATGGAAAATTACACCAGTTTTGGACGGGATTACTCTTGGCAAATTGAGGTGATAAAATAGAGGAGTTTGCATGCGACATGAAATGCAATATACCTTATATAAAATTCATAAGAAAGTTGTATAGACATGTTGTGTAAGACAATATATCTTATATTTTGGGATTTTTCTCAAAAAACTATAGGAACTTGTTGTGTAAGACAATTAAAAATTCGCAAAACAGGATTATAACTCTGCATGACAGGAAGACCCCGTTTTGCGTATTTTTGAATTTTCGGGTCCTTCACGAACTAATAAAGATCTATATTTTTACTAAAGGTTTTCACCAAAACAAAGACATGGGGCATTTGGACCTAACATGGAGTAGAAGGAGGCCTTGATGGAGGCCCACGACGCGCCAAGAGGACCTATCATGCGGTGGGGCCTGCCTGGCGCCTCGAGGCGTTGATGTGGTTGATCTTCACACACCTAGGTTCCTTATGACTTAAAACTATCTATAGCCTATTTCGGGATTTCGCGGCACGGGAGAGAGAGAGTTGGCAGAGAGACGAAACATACATAACAGAGAAATAGAGGTAGGACCTTTGAAGATTGGAGGGGAAAACGGTATTGAAGTCACCCCTCATTGCATCTCTGCCTTCTCCAACTTCATCAACATCATCTTCATGAAGAAGAGTTAGTAGTCCACCCCCGGTCTATGGATTTATGGTACTTCCTCCGTCCTGAAAAGGATGTTGCTTATTTTTCTAGTTTCACATGTATGTATACACTAAAACTTTTCTAGATACATACGAATTTAGACAAATCTACGACATCCTTTTCAAGATGGAGGGAGTAGTAGTTTGATCTCTCTCTATATCTATCTCACTCTCGTGCTATCATTGTTTTAGAAACATATGAGCTGTTCAACATGATTATGATCACATATGTAATTCATTTATGGTGGTTGTTTTATCGAGAATACGTATATGGGATTGCAATTTTTAGTACGTGTATGGTGTATAAGTAGATGCATACTACTACCACCTTTATGCATACATGTTCTGATCAAACTAATAAACGAGGATGCATGTGGGGAACGTACTAAGGTTTTTATATTTCTGTAATTACATCACAAGGGATAAGTGAATTCATATCCTAGTATCGTCTAGTGACAACAAAGATGCGATCTTTTGTTAGAGGTAGCATATTGTTATTCAACATCATGTCAAAGACTAAAAGCAATATTCTGTTTATTTTAAATATAGTTTGTGGAGTTTTAATGTACTAGAGGAGTATTAGAAATCTGTGTTGCATCATATTTATTATAGGACGTGATATCCATATAATTGCGAATCAAACACTACTTAGAAAATTGGATCGATTATCTTGTTCTGTAAAGTTGTTTCCTATGCCATCACGTTTACGAGAGAGTAGGCAAGTGAATCTATGAATTCTGGTCCATTTTCAATCACAAGAAACAAATTTTACTTGCAAGATCACTTTTAATTTTCTGCAATTGTTTAATCTAAAAATATAAAACACGTTTACTTCTTGTATTCACTATCTAAAACCCAAAAACAACCATTGCATATAGATTTAGTTCACTTTTATTGCTTGAATAATACATTTAGTTTGATTTGTTGTTCTTTATATTTTAGGTTTCAATTCAAATTTATATGGTGTGCTTGACAACCACATTGATAGAGTTGGGATACAAAACAAATTGCTTTGTTATGAAGGTTGCTAGAAGAATTAGAGGAAGTTGTTCTATTATTTCCTTGGAGTTCAAACTCTCTCTTCAAGTTACCCTCGTGGTAAAAACACTCATGCTACATCACTTTGCCCTCAGAGTCCCAACGAATTGGTATACATGTGGTTTGGTGCCATCAAACAGTCTTCTCTCCGTCAGTTGCTTGGTCGGTCCTCTTCTGGTTCGCTTACCATAGATCGTATTGCGTCTCCCACTGCATGTCATCCTCATGCGCCTATACTCCGACATCGTCATCGAATTTACACCGCCTATATCACTATCAACCTCACGGCAAGGTTGAAAGCACCACACAAGGGACGCCTTCGTTGTCACTACCGGCTGCTCCCGTCTGTGTGGTCCCCATCATCGGTCCATCTTCATTGTCATCGCCTAGGACATCATTGACAACATCGCCATCTCCTCTAATTTGCATGTCATTGTCCATGCCATGGTGATGAGTGTATCACCGTGTCGGTCTGATCTACTGACCGCGTGCTCGTCTTCCCCGGACATGTCTCTGAGCATGCTCCTATAGCTTATAGAGCATTGGGTTATCGCTACATCGCTCCCTCGGGCTACAATGTTGCACCCCTTGGTCGACGCTACCAGCTTCCAACACGACATCCCTACTTTGTACGTCATTGGTGGTCTTCATCTGATGCACCAACTCACGCCCTATAGCTATGTCGCGCCCTTAGGTAGTCGTGTCGCTGCACGCGGCCAGCTTCTCTGTCCCCACGCACTGACGTCCTTAGCCCCACTGCGTAACCTCCCATGACACGGTTCGCCACCATCCGCGTATGGTCTTTGTCACCCGGTTGGGTTCTTCCTCGCCTACTTCGACTACCACCGATGTCCTATGCCAGATAACCTGCATGGCCACTTTAGGCCACCGTAGGTCACTCTGACTACCCCCAAGTTTGTCTAAGCGTCCAACATGATCACTCCAGGTTGCCGCTGGTTTTGCCACCTTCTACATCCTCGTCCACCACGACCTCGTCGCCAACGTCATATTGTACCCTAATTGTTTGTCCACTACGACAACCGCATACTACATTGACACCTCTCTCAGTCCATCACCCCGCGCCTCGCAAACGTCTAGGAAGCCTTCTCTTCTAGTCCCTACAACACCGGCGCATAATTCATGATGGTCCCTACCCTTGCATGCCCGGTACTGAAAACGATGGTGTGTGCCTTCGTCCCCCACGCATTTCTGAGGTTTGCAAGTTCAAATTGGCACCTCGTCTTCATCTACTTCAACAACGTCTTGTTCGACATTGACACCCTCCTCTATAACTGCCTCGACTGCGTCACTGGCGATATTTTCTATGCATACTCGCTTCTGGAAAAACCGGTGTATGCCCTTGTCCCCGATGTGCGCCTAGTTCTGGCAAAACTGTGGCTGCACCCCGTCCTCGATGGCTTTGACTACATCGTCTTCGACATTGAATGCCTTCACGTGCTTCTGGCATTCTCCTTGCGCACTGTGCGCCTGTAGCTTCATGTACGGCTATTTGACACCGGTTCACAACCACGACATCGAGAACGACAATCCATGCACGGATACCTCGACCAAGACTCCACCGCTCAATGTTCTCGGCTACCTCAACATCGGCACTAAGATCATGTGTAATGCAAGTGCTAAGGATAGTGTTTAGAAAATAAACCTGCTATTTTTAAGCACCCGTGCTTATTTATACTAGGTAAATGCCTAACTAGGCACCTCTTTTATAGAAATAAGCACCAATACTTAGCAAATTGTTTGGTTTATTTTTGTAAGCACCCATCTAAGCACCTCCCATTGCACATGCTCTAAGGGCTATCACCTTTCTTAAACAGCGCATCAATGTAGAGTCCAAGCATCTACGGCGTGACACCATCCATGATGTTTCCCTACTACCGAGGGTGTCACCCCACTGGATTCTACTTTAGTTTCTCTCTAGTTTAACCGCCTGTGACGTTTATATTATTCACGATGCCACCACTACGATTGCAGGGATGTTAGAGTATATATATTCGACTGTACTCATATATGGTAGCTAGGATTTATAATTTATCCCTTACCTTATCTCTAGAAGATGTTTCTTATCCTTCAAATCTTATATTCTTATGTGTACTCGTTCAGTAATACATCCACCGTATTACCGTCAAACTATTCGTTCCGGCATGTCAGCAAAATGTAAGGAAGTTGACCTGACCTCTAGATCCTCAATGAACAGCTCGACATCGAAAAGCTGAAGCATCTGCATCTTACTTAGCTGGAAGCAGTACCCGATCCACTATTTAATCCTGCTCTGATGACCTTACAAGTAAAGCAAAACCAAAGCAAATATTCTACCCCGCGCCATCATCGACGAGTACTAACCCGTGAGCTGTGTCCAGGTCCAACTGTTCGTATAAATAAATAAAACCCACGCAAAGGTATCCGTTGCTTGGCTTGCTTTGTAAATCTGCCATGTACGAGTAGTATTCCGCTAGGCCTTACCAAATCAGTTTTTGCTCCCATTTCCGTTCTTCGTGTCACAGCAAAAAAGCACTCATCGTGCGCGTCCCCTCCACTACTTCTCTAGGCTTGGCTCCACCACGGTCTCACCTATTCATGCCGATATAGTTGGTGCACCAACGTCGATCGTGTATGGCCACTTTGTCTGGCGCGTCGCTCTCGCTAACCACGCTCTCACGTCCTCGTCGTTGCCCGTCTCCCGTCACATGACGCCATAACCACCCTTTGCTTTCTTTTTGCTACGACTACGACTACGAGCGCCCGCCCATGGGCTAGGCGTGGTGTTTCCAACGTGTTGTGCTCAAGGAAGGGACGCCGCTCTCCAAATATATCATCGTCGCCGGCCGCTTTATGGGGGGTTCAGATATGCGTGCCCCCATCAAAATGATTACCCGTAATTACAACCGTGACAGCCCACCCATCAATCATCAACAAACCGGAAGTGGGAGGCACACCAACGCCCTTGACAATTTGGAAAGATGAGCTTAATCTTAATTTGGGACTGGAACCTTTCTTCTAGAGCTGTCCCATGTGCAATCCTATCTCCCCCAAATGTGAGGAAGTTGACCATAACCTATATGTCTGCATTGAACAAGTTTTTTCTTGTGAGAAATCCACCGCACAAATAAATAGCAATGCAAAAGAATAAAAATTACAAATAGATAGTATGAACAACCTAGTGGTGAGTACAAGTACAAGAGCGAGCCGATGACGTGTTGCCGTCCTTGCCCTCCCCCACTGGAGCCGGACAAAGCTTGTCATTGTTGATCCTGTTCTAGTACAACCGGCAAATCGTTGTGCCTAGGTCTCAAAGATAAATGCATCGAAAGCAACATTCCTCGCCAATGATGAGGTCTGTATATCGAAACAGGCATACGTGCAACCACATCGACGAACACAAAAATAAACCAGATTCCAAGAGATTAGTCGGCACATAACTCCACACGCCCTCCATCGGAAACACAACTCCACAGTACAATTCTTCGGAGCCACCGCTCACATCTAAAGATGGTATTGGTTCCACTTATCTAAGATGCATCTTGTTCAATTTCTTGTGGAGTCAAGTCATTCAATGCAGTGGCTTTGGAGATTGTTGTCTTGTTACTCGTGGTAGTTTAGGCTGTTTAGGTGGCATATATGTTGACTCGGATGGTGCGTGACCTAGGGGTGGCAGGGTAGATGCGTGCGTTCGTTGCAGGAGATCGAAAATCGGAGTGGCAGGAGGTTTCATGGGTGTGGGATCATGTTGCTTGGCTGACATAGCCCGCACGGCCTCAGAGAGCGTGACGGTTCAGGTGGCGATTCTCAAAGTGTTTCGGCTGCTAACCGACACTTGGTTATTGAGAATTGTGTCCTTCGCCTCCGTTGTCGGGTGGCCCTAGACCGCTCCTCTTTGTGGTTTTGTCCTTCCCTCCCCTCTTCGGCGGCGCCGACATGTGGTGTTGTGCTTGTCAGAGTAACTTTGTTCTTTGGGCGACATAGGTTTCTCCTTGGAAGGTATTCCAATGTATATTGGGTTGTTTGGTGGCGTGTTCGTCCTTGCATTTGGAACTAATTAACTGGACAGCCTCTTCTATGAGAAAGGCAACGCTCGTTTCCTGTTCCTTGATTTTGTTTTAGTCAAGAGAGCATTTACCAAATATCACATTATGTATCCGTTCATACTACTACCCTTTTTTCGCACTTTAGAGTACATTAATAACTACAGGAAGTGAGCCTAGCTCAACTGGTTGGGGGAGTGGATGTATAAACCTGACACCTAAGTTCAAATCTTTAAGGAAACGAATTAAGGTTCCTATTTATACTTGAGGATCATGCTCTCCTGGTACTCATGCAATTTGAAAAAATAATTTCTCACAGAAAAAACCCTGTAATAACTGCATTCCCAACAATCTTAAAGCTTAAGTATGTTACAGCGAGAAACTTGCACAAATCAGAGCAACTTTTTTTTTTACACCAAATCAGAGCAACTGAATCGTCCTCAAACAGAAACACGAGCAGGCAACAGGCACACGTTGCCCGTGACCAGTGAGCTTGGCTGTAGCAACAGCATCCGGCAGTTTCAAGTTAGGTTGAACAAGCAAGGCAAAACAGCGGGCGCCTTGAATGCGCGTCGGTTGGTCCGGTGCGCGATCTCGGGGCGAAGCGAAGACTTCCTTTCACGCCCATCCATCCACCATGGCCATGGCCATGTGCGCGGCTGTGGCGTTCAGGAGATCACCGGCCGGGGCCTCCTCTCCTAGTCCTAGCCTGGGGGCTCTGGCCCAGGCCACATGCGCTGCCGGCCCCTAGCTTCGCCCTTGGATTTGGATATTCGATTTATCTACGAACGCGCGTCAGACGGACGCGCCAGTGTGCATGCACCCACACCCTGGTTCTTGCGATTCGCACAAATTTAAGTTTATTAATCGTGATCGCGCCTTGGTTTCGCAGCTCTCTTTTTGTACGTACGTAACTGGTACTAGTACTAGAGTATATTATCGGCACGTAGGTACGTACAAAGAGGGCTGCTTTCCCGGCTTCTTCCTGGCCGGACGGGGCGTCGCTGGTTCTCCGCTGAAGTAATCGCTGTTTTACTATTGGTTTTTTTTGTTTAGGTTTGTCATTACCGGAAGGTGTAGAACTGTAGATGTCCTATTGGAAATTTTAAAACGCCGAGCGACAAAAAGGCAGCATCTTTTCATTTTTCTTTTCTTTTCCAGCTGAACCGGTGCTAATTGTAGACGTTGTGTACGTATGTCGGCAGAGTACTCCCGTTTCTTGTCCTAGTCGTGCGTGCCGTGCCGATCGTTCATTGCACCTGCAGGATCGGTGTGCGTGGCATGGACAACGGGAGCATGGAGCGCACGTGCGTGCCATTGGCCCGATGCACACGCGCAGACTATCGATGTTCGTGGTACTGAACTCTCTCGAAAGTTGAGAGCGAGAGCGAGACCAACGGGGACGGGGGCAAGTGCGGTGTGTTCATGTGGAGACGCCGAGACGGGTCCTCTGAATTTGTTTTTCCTCTCCTCACGGGGACGAGACGGCTCTATGAGACAGGAGCATGAGGCCGCGCCTGTCCCTGTAAGCACCTTTTCGTGCCTTCACGCATGCGACCGCTGCGAAGTGTGCCGTTCCTGTTTGAGCGTCCCGTTCCTGTTTGCATGCGACACGGAGATCTTTCTTCTCGTCTCTGCCTCTCTCTCTCTCGGCTCATGTTCACGTACGGCGAGGCGAGCTCCGGTGCACGTCGTCGAGACGTGCTGCGGTCGCGAAGCCACATGGTTTTCGACGTGCCCAGCCAACCGCCGGCCAAGCCTGGCCATCCGGACGTACCCTCTACGGTCGGGTCACAACGCAAGACGTCTTGTGAACCGGATCGATTCGCGTTATCCCATAGTGAAATCTCGAAGAAATTGGGCCCCCCTACGTTCCAACTGTTGTCTGCCTCGGCGTGGCGTGTCGCCGCCATGAACCGTTTCACCCGAAGGACGCGCAGGTTGCTGCCGCTTCAAGTCACAGCAGCATGATCTACTCGAAAAAAAAAATGTGACAGCATGATCTACGGCCAGCAAGCAGGATGAGATGATGCGGGGACAGTTTCCCTCCCCCTCTCCTGCTCTGGGCTATAGGCCGGCCGTCGCAACCTACTCATGGGCTCGTGGCGCCCAGCTAGTGGGCTTTGGAGGGCACGGTCAGTCACAGCGTGAGCGCCACTGTACAAGGAGAGCGGACCACGATGTCGAGGAGTCCGGTAGGCGCAGCCCAGTCCCGTGAGGCCGTGATTCGGCCATCTCAGGCCGGCATACGCCCCAGGTCGAGGGTTGTCTAGCGGCCGAGTCGGAATTCCTAAAAAAAATATGTTTTTTTTCTGACTCTTACACCTTGTGCGTGCTATGTTCGAGAAGTGTCACAGTGGGAGATTTTGGTGCGATTTTTTTGTCTTCTTAAGAGGGATTTTGTACGTATGTGCTTTTGTTGAAAATATAAAACAAAGTATCCGCAGGGCAACTCACCTCGCAATGGGCTATGGATATGGCCCAGGGCGTACCCAAGTTAGGCCAAGAGTGGTCACATGACAACGGGTCCGACCTGAATTTCTTCATATATTTCATCATCTTATAGCAACTCTAGTCCGCAAGCTGCGAACACGCGGATGCTGGGCACGCTAAACAAATCTTGTGGGCAGGAAATATTCAGAATATTCTGTTATGTCGTTTTCCTTTACGAGACCTGGTATGCGTGAAATCTAGCGAAAACACAAATAAGAAACGCAACACAGGGTTTTGCAATATTTTATAAACCACGGTAAATATGCGACACAGTTTTAACAGCCGACCTGATCGTCAAAGTATGCAATCATACATAAATAACGTCGCTATTGTACTCATCAAGATAAAATAAGACGCACGGTGCTTGTCGACACAAAGATCAAACAAAGCCTTGGCTTTCTGGATCATCAACACGAGCACCACCTTCACCACTCGCCGAAGCACCATGGCCATCGTCGCCACCACCACCCGTCGGAGCATCACGCCTCGCAACAGGGCAGCTTCCCTTCTTTGCTGTAAGATTTCCATCCTCACACCATCTCACCACTCCCGCGGGATCGCATCCATGCCAGAAGGGTCCCTCATCATAATATCATCCCCTGACGCGATGAGCTCGGCCATGGCACACTTCTCGTCGGCACGTGCTCTCCTCTCCTCCACTTCGGCCTTGCGCATCGCATCTTCTCGAAGTATGGCCCACCTAGCTTGCTTGTCTTGGAGTTTCTTCACCATAATCTCCTTCTTTGTATTCAATGTCTTCATCGTCAACACCTCCTTGGACTTCACCATCTCATCGATCTTGTCCCTCAAAGTAGCAGACTCGGCTTGCTTATTGAGCTTCTCTTCCGCCCACTTTGTTCCATCCAGTCTTCTCTTGTTCCTATTGACCGTGAGCTCGGCATCCTCCTCATCACCATCCAATTTCACAAGTTGTTGCCTCGATGGTGGTTCATCCCTATCCCTCAACTTCCACTTGGCGATATGTTTAAGCATATTGTACTAATGTTTAATCATGAATGAATTTCCTTTGGAAGCCGGCATGTCCTTGCACCTATCTTGTGCAATTCGGTCCTACATGTTGAATACAATGCATTATGAGTTTGAAGATGCAACAGCAATGGAAAAAATGCATTAAGAATTGAACTCACCCAATCTTCTACGTTGGTGCCACTAGGTGGAGCATTCCTCATAGCCTCAATGCATCCAGACCATCGGCTACATGCACTTTTGATTGTTTCCCAATGGCCTTGGAGTGATCTATAGGAGGGACTTGGCGTTGAATAAAGAGGAGGCATCAAGTTACTATGTATCAGAAAGCTTATAGCAAACAAACTATTGAAATGACTTGATCTCATGGTCGAAGGAATCAGGTTACTATGTATCAGAAAGCTTATAGCAAACAAACTATTGAAATGACTTGATCTTTATGCTACGCTTATCTATAGGAGTATGCCCATCACACCATTCTCCTAATGATATGATATTGTTGTTAATAACATCTCAATGTTCATGATCAGTAAACCATGATCATCTATCAACCAACAAGCTAGTATTATAAAGAGGCTTTACTAGGGACTCTAATAAGTTTACAAATCACACAAGTATTAATGTTTCTGGTTAATACTATTATAGCATGAATGTAAACAATTATAATAAACACAAAGATATAATAATAACTTCTTTTATTATTGCCTCTAGGGCATATCTCCAACAAAAAATACCAACTTTGGTCGACTAGAGGGGGGTGAATAGGAGACTACGAATTTTTATCTTATTATTCAAGTTTAGGCTTTGCAAGAAGTAAATTTCTCTAGATATGCAACTAGATGAGCTATCCTATATGCTAGAGAACACACAACAAGCAATAGAACGGTAAAGGACAAGAGTAGAGGTGCGGAGCAAGTAAACCGGAGAGGAGACACGGAGATGTAATTCCCGTAGTTCACTTCCAAGGAAGCTACGTCTATGTTGGAGAGGTGTCAGGGCCACACAAGGTCACCCGAGCACCACAAAGTCCTCACCTTCTTCTCCGGTGAGCACCACCACAAAGACGACCTCACAATCCACTAACCGATGACCTTGAAGGCGCCAACCGAAACCTTTGCAACAAGGTTGAGGGGGAAGCTCCACAACTAAATTGAAGGCCCTCAACGACACCACGGAGCTCTGAGGATTTCCTACACCATCTAGGGTTCCAAGAACCCAAGATAACAAGATCCAAAAAGGATGGGTGGGGGGAATCAAATTTCCTTTGGTGAAAGTGTAGATCTAGGTCACCTCTCCCACTCCTCAAAAGATCAAGAGGTTTGAGTGGCTAGGGAGAGAGATCTAGAAAGATGAAGCTCTGGTATTAATGAAGGAGAGAGAGATTGAAGAGTTAAGGTGGGAGGAATAAGAAGGGTGCCTTAAATAGGTCCCCCTTCAAAAGGAGCCGTTGGACTATTCCGTGACTCCATCGGAACTTCCGGTAGGGGACCAAAATTTCCGCTCATTGTTCCCGCAACGGCTCGAAAGCTGTCGGTGGACGCTCCAAAGTACGACCGAAAGTTCCGGTCAGACTGAGCGAAGCTTCTGGTGGTACTTCTGGAGATAACTCCGGTGCAAGTTCTGTCAAATACGACGATTCAATACAGAACCATACAGTATGTGACCGGAACTTGGAGAGAAACAAAGAGTGGAAGTTTCTGGGCTGTGAACCACCTGATTAGAACTTCCAGCGGCTGGGCGGAAGTACTTCCGGGTAGGGTAGTTCCGGGTAGGAACTCAGCGAGAGCAGCTAGGGTAGTTCCGATCGCAAAATCCGGTCAGGCTTGACCATGTCTATAGACCAGAACTTCCGGTGCTACTTCCGGTGGAAGTTCCGCCAATAGCACACTTCTATACAAAAGTATCCAGTACATGTGCGGAACTTCAGCCGGAAGTTGGGCCGAAAATTCTGCCGAACCCAGTCCCGCAGAGACCTCTGAGCGGAACTTCCGGTCAGGACAGAAACAACACAAACAACTCCAAAGATCACTCTCTCGCTGAAGAATAGGATGGTTGTGGCAGTGCAAGTATAGTTTGTGCATGAAAAAGTGATTCCCCACAACCTTCCGAGGTAGACCCCCTCTTGATAGTATGGCTACCTAAAACAATAAATAAAGATAAAGGCAAAAACAAAAGGCCGCCATCTTCACGAGACTCCAAGAGAGGCATCCACAAGCTCCACAAGGTCCATCGAAATCGAATAACGTAAAACTCAAGCACATAATTAAACCACAAGTCGGATTGTCATCAACACCAAAAAACTTAGGGAAAACATAGTCCTTTCAATCTCCTCCTTTTTGGTGTTTGATGATAACCCCATAAGATTTGCATAAAAGAACAAGTGAGCAGATTTTTGTAATGTAAGAGGTCCCCCCATATGTGTGTGCAAATGCAGAGAGAATGCTCATAGAATGCAACAAGCACACACATAAAAGATCCCCCCTTACCATTACAAAAACAACACAAGTGCAAGAAAATGGATAAATAGAGACATACCTTTGCACCAACACATATATGTGAGAGACACTAAGTGATATGAGTTCAAGAATAATTCTCCATCATATACAACCAGCCATAAGAAAGCCATAGTAATAACATGCCACAAAGTCTCATACATACCACATAGTAGCACAAATACCACATAGTAGCACAAATAACACATAGTAGCACAACTGAACGAGGTCCACAAACACACATAAGAAGAGGAAAAGTTCACGAGAATGAAAAGATGAAAGAAACGAACGATCTCA
Source organism: Avena sativa (assembly GCA_916181665.1). NCBI lineage: Eukaryota > Viridiplantae > Streptophyta > Magnoliopsida > Poales > Poaceae > Avena > Avena sativa. Next base: position 362,787,510 of record OV702297.1, on the reverse strand, counting down.
TGACTAGGCCCATGCAAATCCCGTAGCAACCTAATAGATATATTTCTCCCCCTTTGGCATCAAGATGCCAAAAAGGGAAGAAGGACCAATCTAAGCCCCCCAACCAAATACTAGAGGAGGAGGAGGCTCGAGGACCTAGGAGGCGTCAGTCCAAGCGGGCGGCAGGGGACTGGTGACTTCATCCTCAAAATCTGACCACCTGCAGTTGTCACGGACCCAATGATCCTTGGGTGCTGTGTAGGAGATGGTCTCGGGAGAGCAAGGAATGTTGAGCTTCAACATGATCGCCTTATGACTTTGAACACTATGCCTCTGATCAACATAGGCTTGATACTTGCGGTCCTACTTGAAGCAAAAAAGTCTTCTTCATTTTATTAGTATCTTCTTAGCCCAAGATGTCTGCCTCTCTAGACTATGGGGAGGGGAGCTCTCAGGGTGACCACCGGCACTAGATCCTGCACGCCCTGAAGCACTAGCCCTAGCAGCCCTAGTCTTCCAAATGGTAGCCTCCTTTTTATCTTGAGACCGTGGTTGCTCATGCTTCATCACATGAAGCTTCTTATCCTCATGACAAGTGATGCTATCTTGTGGGAAGTGAGAACCAGTTGTTTCCCTCCACTTGGCATTGATCAGAGTCTGAATGTAAGGAACATAGGGACATGAGAACTTCTCGATCAAAGCAAGCCAAATATCATGGAAGATGTAGTTCATGACATCAAGCTTCTGATCTAAATCATGTTTATGGTAAGTCTGGTACAAGAGGTCAATCTGGAAAGCATGAATCTGACCAAAGTTGCCAGCCTTTGGAGCAATGGTGTTCTGGTAGACCTTGTGACCTGCTAGAGGTGATTAGTCTGACCACACACACCCCATCCCTCAATGTAGTGAGGCTCCAAAACCTCGGGTGTAGAGGCCTTGTTGAAGTGACAGCGTCAACCATTATCCCCCTTGCTAGGTAAGATGGGATAGCCCAGAAGATCAGCAAACTCTAGACCACTTGGCAGTCAGTAGTTGGTTCTTAGTCATCCATTTCATTGTGACATCCACAGGGTATGTACCCATGTGAAGGGTGGTATAGCACCGAGCAATAGCCCCATCATCATAGTTCTGACGGTGCTCCATGATCTTGATCAGCCCAAACTTCCTGCACCACTCAAGAGCTTCCCCAAAGTACTCAGACTTTCTCTCCATATGTGACACATTGATATACTTCTGAGGGGAAACAACAAAATTCTTATTGGTGGCATAAATCTCTGTAAAGAGGTCCTCTTGTCGGCGAGTATAGAAGAAGGGAATCATGGAATGATGATCTCGTGGAGAACTGTAAGGATCAATCCTGCGAAATTCTTCATATGCTTTCTAAGGCCACTTGGAAATATTCTTCTTGTTGACATTAGGCCCAGATGCAGTCTTATTATTCTGAGAGGATAGAGCGGTCCGCTTCCTTTCAGCCTCAACAGCACGGCGAGCAGCAATAGCCTTCTGACAGGCGGCCTGAGTGGAGGGATGCACAACTTACAGATTGTCTTCATCAATCTTCGGAGTACCTTAGGAACACGGGTACTCTTGCCTCCACGGGAACCACTGAGCCCTGAGAAGAAAGCATAGAGTACGGAGGGAAGGGGGTAAGTGCACAAGTTTGAAGGAAGAAACAAAGAGAGATTAAAAATTTCACACAATGAATCAAATAGTGTGCACCAGAATTTCTGATGAGCTGCCGGAATTTTCGGTGACAATGTCACCACTGGAAGTTCCGCTCGCGACTCACCGGAAGTTCTGGTGAGGCCATGAAAGCAGTAGTTCGTCAGATCTAAGGTGCACAATTACGGATTCATAAAGATGTATTGGTTCAATATACTCTAACAAGGGTTCCTAGGCCTACTAAGACCTCTCAACAAGTTCTAGCCAAAGAACATGCCTAGACATGGTGAGCCCTAACTCATGCAAGGGAATGAGCAAGATCTCCATCAATGGAGGGAGTTGAGGGAAAATACCAAGTTCCATGGCAGGAGATCAAGGTGGGGAAGGTTCCCATGGATCAGATCTGGACGAGGTGGCAGAAGACGGAGGGGATGGCGGTGCCTCCGCGGGAAGTTCTCCACCGACAGCTGCTCCTTGTAAAACACGGGTCTGGGGAATAAAATGGGATTGACTCCATTTTATCCCTAGGCCCATGATTTATAGGTCAAAGAGCACCACCATAAGTTATGGTTAGGGACCAGAACTTCTGATGACCCGGGATTTCCAGGCACAGGCGGTAGTAGCTGCATCCGGGAGAAGTTCCAGAGAGATCCTCCCTGACCGGTACTACCGGCGGCTGGCCAGAAATTCCTGTGACGCCAGAAAGATCTTCCCAGGTGTGAAATGTGGCAAGGAGGAACTTTTGCAGGGAATAGAAGGGGCTAGAGGAAGGGAAAATGGCCTGGGATAGAGAGCACAAATTGTGAAGAACCAAAAGACGAACAATACCAAAGCGACAACACCAAAAAGAGTGAAGCCAACAAAGCAAATAAGAGGGAAAACATGCAAGAAACACAACGAGTCGGTGGCCGAAGACACCTTATATATGAGTAAATTTGTCTTGACATCGTGAAGATATATCTTGGGTTCATTACCAAAACTCATCATTGAAGCGCAAATGGTCTCCTTGAGAGACTATAGAGGATGGATACTTTAATGTGTGCATAATAGGGAGAGTGTTGGTTCATAAGAGGAACTACACTTCCCCTAAGTCCATGCCTACATCCAAACGAAGATATACATTGAGACATGGGTAGGTGTGAAAGGTACTCAAGCCACATCGCTCGAATCTATGCTATTTAGCTCATGCCTTAACTCTTAGACCCTTGCTTCATCAAGGGGCTTCATGAAAAGATCTGTGAGATTGGCCTTGGTAGGAACATACTCCAATGAAATGTCTCCTCTTGCAACATGGTCCTGAATGAAATGATGACGAATCTCAATATGCTTGGTGTGTTTGTGTTGCACGAGGTTGTGAGAAATGGCAATAGCACTCTCATTGTCACAAATAAGAGGAACCTTGTCAAAAGATAGTCCAAGATCCTTCAAAGTTTGCTTCATCCATAGCAATTGAGCACAACAACTTGCTGCAGAAATGTACTCATCTTCGGCAGTAGACATATACACATAGTTTTGCTTCTTTGAGGACCAACACACCAAGGATCTCCCAAGAAATTGACAAGCACCGGAGGTTGACTTCCTTTCCACATTGTCTCCCGCCCAATCAGAATCGGTGTAACCAATGAGATCAAAGCTAGCTCCCTTGGGGTACCATAACCCAAATTTTGGGGTATGAACCAAATATCGAAAGATTCTCTTGACCGCCACCATGTGACTTTCTTTTGGTGTGGCTTGGAATCTTTCACACATACCCACACTCAACATAATATCCGGTCGGGATGCACAAAGATAGAGCAAAGAACCAATCATAGAATGATAAAGATTTTGATCCACATCCTTACCCTTGGGAATAAGATCAAGATTAACCTTTGTGGGCATGGGAGTCTTGGAACCTTTGACTTGATCAAACTTGAACTTCTTGAGCATGTCTTGAATATATTTGGCTTGGTTAATGAAGGTGCCCTTCCTCAATTGTTTGACTTCAAATCCAAGGAAGAACTCCATCTCACTGATCATAGACATCTCGAAGCGGTCGGTCATGAGCTTTGCAAAATCCTCATTAAAAGCTTTGTTAATAGACCCAAAGATAATATCGTCAACATAGATTTGGCAAATGAACAAGTGGCCTCCAACTCTTTTAGTAAAAAAGTGGGATCAATGAGGCCCACTTCGAAGCCACTGTCTAGCAAGAGCTCTCTAAGGAAATCATACCACGCACGTGGGGCTTGCTTAAGGCCATAGAGTGCCTTATCGAGATTGTAGACATGGTTTGGGAAGAGGGGATCCTCAAAGACCAAAGATTGCTTGATGTAAACCAACTCTTTCAAGGGACCATTAAGGAAAGCACTTTTAACATCCATTTGTTGTAGTTTGAAGTTATGATGAGTGGAAAAATAAAGAAGCATACTAATGGACTCAAGGCGAGCAAAGGGGGCATAAGTCTCATCATAGTTGATGCACTCAACTTGTGAGTGTCCTTGGGCAACTAACCTTGCCTTTTTGCGCACGACTATCCCATTGGCATCACGCTTGTTCTTGAAAATCCACTTGGCCCCAATGACGTTTTAATAATCTTTAGGCCGCTCGACCAAGGTCCAAACTTTGTTTATCTTGAAGTTGTGAAGTTCTTCATTCATTACGTCAAGCCAATCATCATCTTCAAGGGCCTCAAAGACTTTTTGTGGTTCAACATGAGAGATAAAAGCATGGTGAGTGACATGGGTATGCCCTACGGGTGCCTAATGTTAGCCTACCCGGTACCAGCCTGGCAGGGGCCCACATGATTACCCCGTGTGGATGATGAAGCCTAGGAAGGATTCGGGTGACCAAGGCCCATACGAATGAGACTTCTTGGAGAACATGGCTAGCTATAGATAGAATTTCAAAGGATTCAACCCTAATATGTAACCGACTCGACCTACCCCAAGACCTGGCCTCCCCATATAAAGGCCAGGAGGGCACGGCGAGGAGGCTCTCTCACCTCATACCCTAGAACATACCTCACTCTAGATTGCATATGCGCACTCTTGTAATCACCGGCATTGCCATTAATCAAGAACAAACAAGCAGGACTGGGGTTTTCCCTCCTAGGGCCTGAACCTAGGTAAACCTCGTGTCCCCGTGTTGCGAATTTGTTAGCCGTTCCGCGATCTCCATCTTCTCCTCCTTCTCCAAAACCCAAGTCCATAACAATGGGCATTGGCGAGTCGAACCCTCGTTAGTGAGAGCTAAAGGAGGCTAATTTCCTCCTAGTAGTAGAACTCCTATTGAAATCTACATAAACATTATTAAGGATATGGCTATCTTTGATGAGCTTGGCGAGGCGATAAGATTGTCAGCGGGCTTGGGTATCAAGATGATATTCTTGAGCAACCACTTGGTCATTACCACCATTTGAGTCCCCGCCTTGACTATAAGCACGAACACGAGGATCATCTTCATCAATATCACCCTCGGGAGAGTCTTCAACATTATTTGGAGAGGAGGAGGAGGCCTTGATCAACAATAGCTTGGCCTTGTTATTAACTAGCTTGACCTTGGGAGTTTACTTGATATGGTTCCCCATCTTGGGGAGGTAGATGATGTTGATGAAGATCTTGGGTACTGGGGCTTGATGAGTCATGAGCATGAGGAGATTTGGAAGAGCTTGAGGGGTCTTGAGCCAATAGTAGGTCCTTGAGGGGCAAGATGATCTTGTGAGAGTGAGGGCTCCAATTGAGTATAGCTTGGTCCTCCTTGGCCACAAGGGGTTCCTCAATGGGGTAGAAGAATCCCACACCCATTCTTCTTATGGCCTTGGGAGGAATTTCATCACTTAGATCACGAACACCATCTTGCCTTACAAGATACCCATGGTATTCATCAAACTTTACATTGATCGTCTCTTCAACACTTCCATTGGCTTTGTTGTAGACTCTATAAGCATGAGAGTGATTTGAGTACCCAACAAAAATTCCTTCTTGTGCCTTGGATTCAAACTTGGACAAATGAACTCATTTCTTGAGAATGTAGCACTTGCAACCAACCACTAACATTGGGCTTGTTCCCGGTGATAAGCTCATAAGGGGTCTTGTTCTTTTTCTTGCGAAGGTAGAGCTGGTTGGTTGCATGACAAGCAGTAGAGATGGCCTCTGCCCAAAAGTTGTATGGAGACTTGAATTCCACTAGCATAGACCGGGCCACATCCATTAAAGTACGGTTCTTCCTTTCAACAACACCATTTTGTTGGGGGGGGGGTATATGGAGTGGAATATTGATGCTTGATACCTTCATCACTAAGTACTCTTTACTCGTTCCTGTGATATGTGATCCCTTGTGAGACAGTCACATGCTTGCAAGATAATTGGATGGCATTCCACCGAGAGGGCCCAGAGTATATCTATCCGTCATATGGATGGACAAATCCCACTGTTGATCCATGTTCCTCAACACATACTTTCCAAACACCCAATGCCACTGATACGTCCAAAACGTATCTACTTTCCCGAACACTTTTGCTATTGTTTCTCCTCTAAACTTGTGTGATTTGGATACAACTAACACGGACTGACGCTGTTTTCAGCAGAATTACCTTGGTGTCTAGTTTTTGTGCAGAAAATCAACTATCAGGAAAAATCCCGGAAAATATGCCAAAAATCCTATTTCACCAGAAGATTCATGGAGCCAGAATACGAGACGGAGTGGAGGCCTAAGGGGCCCACACCCCCTGTCGCGCGGGTGGGCCCAGGCCGCGCCTGGAGGGGGTGTGGCCGCCCTAGGCACGCCCTCGGCCTCCCTCTTCGCCTATAAGTTGCCTTCTGACCTAAAAACTCAAGGGGGGTCGAAGTTTTTCCAGAAAGAGTTCCGTTGTGCCTCCACCACCAGTAACCATGATTCAGAACCAGAAACTCCATTCTGGCACCCTGCCGTGATAGGGAATTTGGATAGGATCATCGCCATCATCATCAACAACGCCTCTCCATCAACCATCCATGTTTCCCTCATCCATGAGTGAGTAATCCCCCACTGTAGGCTATGGGGATGGTAGGGATTGGATGAGTTCTATCATGTAATCGAATAAGATTGTTAGGGCATGGTGCCTAGTATCTCTATTAGTGCTATTTGCCTTTGTTGCAACTTGTTGTGCTTAATGCTTGTCACTAGGGCCCTAGTGCCATGATCTCAGATCTGAACTTATTATTGATTCATGATGATAGTATTGTTTGTGATCTTATCTGCAAGTTGTGTACACATATCATTGTCCGGATCCAAAGGCCCCAAAGTGACAGAAATTGGGACAACCTGAGGGGATGGCTGTGATGTGAGGATCACGTGTGTTCATAGAGTGTTAATGCTTTGCTCCGGTGCTCTATTAAAAGGATCACCTTAATTGCCAGTAGTTCCCTTGAGGCCCCGCTGCAACGGGCTGGCAGGACAAAAGATGTTGTGCAAGTTCTCATTGCGAGTATGCATGACTATATATGGAGCACATGCATAATTATTGTTTAGTACTTGGATGCTTTATCTTATTTATCTGCAATTTCCCTAGATCTTGAAGTTACATGTTTAGACTTGTCCATGCAATGCCCGTCCATCCATCCCTATGCGTACCACACTCATATCCTACTGTTTGCTACTACTGTTACTATTTCTATTGTTTTACTGCTGCTGTTGCTTTGCCGTTGCTACTACAAAACCATTGCTACCGATAAACTATTGTGAGCAAGACTATTTCCAGGTGCAGCTAAATTGACAACTCAGTTGTTAAGGCTTGCAAGTATTCTTTGGCTCCCCTTGTGTCAAATCAATAAATTGGGTAATACTACCCTCGAAGACTATTGCGACCCCCTATACTTGTGGGCCATCAATACTATTTTCTTGCACTGTTGCCAGGAGCATAGCTTTATTTGTAAGTTCACTTGGATCTATTATTGTTCACTGCTATTCATTTCATCATGGAGAAGTCTCGTGATGGAAAGTTTCCTATTTTACCATACACTACAAGAAGAGGTACAGTCCTAAACACCTCTGCTGCTCTTGATTCACCGTCTATTATAAGTAAGCTTGTTACACCACCACCACATACACATGCTACACACACTGCTATTACTGCTGAATCTGAAATTGCTTCTGATACTCATGATGTTACTTCTATTGTGCTTGATGCAAGTGGTTCATTAGGTCCTTTCCTAGATGCTACTATTGCTAGAACTATTTTGGGAAACACTGGAACTCCTAGTGAAGACACTATTATACCTGTTATCTCACCTGAGTCTAGAGAGAGGTATGATATTAGTGATGGTTACATTGAAATGACTGATGATTTTATTGAAGAGTACCAAAACACACATGGTGCTAGTGCTATTAGGAGTCTCCTTGAGAGACGTACCATTATTCCTAAATTGTCTTATGATGCTAAGTTTGCCACTTATCCCATAGATATTAAAGATGAAGATTATGATTTCTCTCTTGATTTATCCTATTTAGAGATTGTTGAGAAAGAACCTTTTTATGGGACTAAGAGTGAGAGTGTTGTGGCACATATGAATGAGCTTTCCAATATGAGTGCTTTATTCTTTGATGATTTTAAGATGCACAAGTACTTTGTTACTAAGATCTTCCCTTTTTCATTAAAAGGAGAAGCTAAAGATTGGTTTAATAGATTACCTCCTGGATCCATTGATAGCCCTAATTGTTTGATTGCGTCTTTCTTCCAGAAATATTTTCCTCCCAGTGCTAGACATGCTGCTTTGCAGGAACTTTTTGATTTTAAACAGGGAGAAGAAGATAAATTGCCTGAGTCATGGTGATAGCCCAATTTGCATCACCATTCAATATCATAATATACCTCTATTCATTGATATTTGTCTTATTATGAGGTATTACTTATGGCTTTTCATCTGTTTATGCATGTTGGATGATTCCTGGAGGATGGACTACCGGAGTCTGGATTCTGATGGAAAAGACGGCGTTTCGGTGCAATTTCACGAAGATCAGAAAAATACTAGAAAAATATCGAAACATATTATTTTATCGAAAGACGAAGGAAGCCAGAAGGAGGGACAAAGATGGGCGTCAAGGGGACCACACCCCCTAGGCGCGGGCCCACCTGACCCCGTGCCTAGGGTGGGTTTGGCCCACCTGTTCGGACTCCAACTCCGCACCCTCGCCTATATCTTCCCTACGGAACCCTAACACCAGGCGGGCGACCACAGATAGACTTCCGCCGCCTCTGGGAGGTGGAAAACACCGAGAGAGAAAGATCTCTCCGGCAGACAAATTTTTGCCGGAGGAATTCCTTCCCGGAGAGGGTAGACCATCGCCATCAACATCGTCATCAAGCTAGGCTTCATCGGGATCATCATCATCATCCACACCATCATCTCCACCAGCACCATCGTCACCACTCCGTCCCGCTGTAACAATTGTGTTGGATATTGCTTAGTTCATTAGGGGAAACTTTCTCGGTGTTAATTACTATTGTAGTTGATGCTTGTGAGTGGAACCATTGGATTATTGTTTATGTTCAGATTGTTATCCATTATCATATCATCTTTGATCTTGATCCATATGATGTCTTGTGAGTAGTTCGTTTAGTTCTTGAGGATATGGGAGAAGTCATGTTGTTAGTAGTGAATCTGTGTTGAGTTATTATTCAATGGTTTAGTATTTAAGTTGTGGTGTTATTCTTATAGTGGTGTCATGTGAACGTCGACTACATGATACTTCACCATTTATGGGCCTAGGGGAATGTATTGTGTATTTTGCTACTAATTGTGGGGTTGCCGGAGTGACAGAAACCTGAACCCCCATTAGGACACCTTTGCATAAGGGAGCGTAGGCTCTCAGAGTTTAAGGCTGTGGTTAGATTTATATCTTAATTACTTTACTATAGTTACGGATGTTTGCAAGGGGTTTAATCACAGGTATGTATTAGTCCTAGGAATGGCAGTATGTTAGCACAGGTTCACCCACACAACACATACAAACACCAAAGAAGAGTATTGAGCTATTTGCAGCGAAAGCACTTGACAGAATTCCCATGTGTCCTCGAGAACGTTTGGTCCTTACAAGTATTTCCACCGGCTTGTACTTTGCTAAGAAAGGGTTGGGCCACTTGCTCCGTTTTTTCGTTACTTCTGTTACTAGCTCTTTGTTTTGTTGCCTTGTCAGAAAACCACTAAAAATCCATTTGCTAAGTATTCACAGGGATTTCCTTCTCCATACCACTATTCAGCACCTTCTGCTCCTCGTTGGGATCGACACTCCTATTTATCAAAAGTACTACGATATACTCCCTATACTTGTGGGTCATCAAGAATATTTTCTAGTGTCGTTGTCGGGGAGTGAAGCGCTATTGAAGAGTGGAACTGGTAAATGAAACTTTCACTGTGAGTATTGATTTTGTTATTGCTTGTTACTTTGTTTCCAATATGGATAACTCACTTGGTTTTCTGTTTGGTAAAACTACTACCACTTCTATGGTAGTAGATGAACCACCACTAGTTGAGATAGATCCTTTTAAGATACCTGCGAGTATTGTAAATCGTGTCATGGATAATTATTATTTTGGGGATGGAATTGTCCATCCTGGTGATCACTTGCTTTATATCCATGAATTATGCAGGTTGTTTAAGTGTACAAGTATCACAACTGAACAGGTGAAGAAGAAGTTACTCTCCATATCTTTGAAAGGGAGAGCTGAGGCATGGTATAAGCTGCTAAAGAACGGGCAATCCATGGAATGGGAGGAGATGGCATCTCTCTTTTACTCTAAATTTTATCCTCCCAGTGAAATCCAAAAGGATAGAAGTCTTATATATAACTTTTGGCCTCTTGGTGGAGAAAGTACAACTCAAGCTTGGGGCAGATTGAAGTTACTAATGCTTAAATGTCCTATTCATGAACTCCCTAACATTATTATTCTCAATAACTTTTATGCTAGGCTTCCTCTTCTTGATAAAGGGTTATTGGATGCTTCGTGCGCTGGATCATTCACGAGTATGAAAGAAGAAGCTAAATGGGATCTCCTAGACCGTATTCAAGATAATACCGAGGCTTGGGAGAATGACAAAGGAAGAAAGTCAGGTATAAACTATGATTATGAGTGCATTAAATCTTTTATGGGAACTAATAACTTCCGTGATATTAGCACTAAGTTTGGCCTTGATCCTCAAGTTCTTGCGGAATGTTTTAATGCTTTTGCCTCTTATATTGAGATTCCCAAGAAAGAGTGGGACAAGTACCATGCTCCTTATAAAGACGTTGTTACCCACGTTCCTGCTAGTGTAGAGGTTTGTACTGTTGATCCTATTTTTCCTAAACCTTATGTTGAGAAGATCCCTTTTCCCTCCAAGGTAAGGGAGCACTCTATTTTGGCTAATGTGGTTAGCAAAAGCGCAAATAAAATAGCAGGTTCCGATGAGCTGATTGATATCGAGCCTGTAGTAGCTATTGTGAAAGATCTTGTTACTAGAAATATAGAGGATGAGTATATTGTATTATGTGAAGAAGCTTATAATATTATCTCTCATCCTAGTAAGGCTAGAAAAGCTAGTGTTCATGTGTTCTCTATTAAAATTGGTGATCATTGCTACTATGGTTTATGTGATATTGGTGCTAGTTCTAGTGCTATTCCTTATGAGCTTTACATGGAAATTATGCATGAGATTGGTCCTTGTGAGATTGAAGACATTGATGTGGTTATTCACCTTGCCAATAGAGAGCAAGTTTGCCTCATTGGTATTGTAAGGGATGTGGAGGTCCTTTGTGGTAAGATTAAATATCCTGCTGATTTTCTAGTACTTGGTAAAGAAGCTAGTAAAACCTATCCTATCATCTTTGGTAGACCCTTCCTTAATACTTGTGGGGCTATCATAGATTGTAGGAAGGAAAAAGTTTTGACTAAGTTTGATGGAGAATCTTATGAGTTTAATTTTTCTAAATTTGCCAAAACCCCTTATGAAAATGAATTACCTGATGAGGATGTCAAGGTTGAACAACTGTCTTCTATTTCTCTTGCTCCTAACAATGCTTTGCCACATTTCATGGAAGATCATGAAAGTGGTCCCTTTATGAAGGATAGAGATGAGATTGATGAGGTTTTCCTTCGTCAGCCTGAGTTACTTAAGCATAATTTACCTGTGGAAGATTTGGGTACCACACTACCACCCAAAGGGGATCCTGTTTTAGAATTAAAACCTTTACCTGATGATCTTATGTCATGGGAATGACCACGGCAGATGCTGCAATCGGCAGCGAGTAGTATAACATGGGGCAAGGGCGGCCAGCCATCTGCGGTGCGAGATGAGGGCGGAGACACAAGGATTTACCCAGGTTCGGCCCCCGGGGGGTAAATACCTACCCCTGCTAGATTGTATTAGGGTGGAAGTACAATGGGGCAAGCTCGGTGGCTAGGCAGTGAGTCGCTTGGGTGGATGATGGAACGTATTCTCTACACGCCCTCTAGGGAGGTTTATATAGACTCACCCCCCTAGGGTTTACAGATCTCAACCGAATCAGTTAAGGTTTCAGCAATCGTTTAACCTAATCCGACTGGGCCTAGCTATGCTCCTAGGCCTTCAGCTTCCATTCGCTTGAGTCCACGCTAGGTCTTGATCCAGTCGCCGTTACCGTAGGCCCACTCGCAGGCGCCTGGGCCAGTCGGAAACGTCCTGCTGGGTATACCTCGGTAGGCATATCCCCATCAGTAGTCCCCGAGGCCGTCGTTGATTGGTCGCAGGTGGTCGCTGGCAGTCGGTGTATACGGCTCCAATGCAGACACCCAGTCGTATCGGCGGCGGACTCCTGAATAAAGGAAAAAACAATTATTTTATTCGCACCAACAGTGACCGATTTAGTCGCAGCACGGCGAACGGGTCGGCGAATATTCAGTCACTGTTGTAGTGATCGGGTCGGCGAATAATCAAGTCATGCGGAGTGACGAGTCGAATGGATGAAGTTGGACCGTCAAGTGGGGTCAAACTAGCCGTTGGGGTAATCCAACGGTAACTTTCGGCGTAATCACCGCGTAGTAACGGCTCCCGAAATTGGCGGGTAACAACCGCTATATAAGTAGAATGACGGGCGAGCGGGGAAACACTCCTTCATCTTTCCTCCGACCTCGCCCATCTCCGTTTCCACTCCGCATCGCGATCCAACCGATCCAAAGAGCCCCGACCTCCACAAATCTTCCAACCAATGGCCCCCTCCACCAAACCATGGGGCCGATCCAAGTGCACCAGGGAGCTACTGGCGTCGTTCGAGGAGGCCGGGATCCTGCGCGCCGGCAGGTGGCGCATCCCCGCGGCTGGAGAGGTGACTCCGGACCCGCGAGAGGGAGAATTCGTTTGCTTCCCCAACCACCTAGAGCGGGGGCTAGGGTTTCCCACTTCTCTCTTCTTCCGGCGCTTCTGCGCCTTCTACGGGATCCAGCCGTCGGACCTGGGCCCGCATAGCATCGAGCAGATCTGCGAGTTCTATCTGGGCTGCAGGCCCTACTTCCCCTGTGGCAAGATCTATTCCATGGGAGGATTAGTCGCGAAGAATCAGGCGGCCCGATGCTGGCTGCGGGTGGCCTGACATTTCAGCTGAAGTCGAAGGCGTCGTTCTTCGACCTGATGCTGCCGGCCAAGGCGGCAAACGAGTGGAAGAAATCCTGGTTCTACGTCACCGAGGCGACTCCAGACGGCGAGGTGGCGCTTCCAAGATACTCCGCCAACCGGCTCGAACCGTGTCGGCTCTAGGTTGGCAAGCTCCCGCTGGACCAGCGGATGGTTGTCGACGAAATGTTGCAAACCATCCGCGGCCTAAAGAAGAAGGGCCTCCAAACCATCAATATTTACAACTGCTGGCTCAGGCGGCGGCTCGTTCCCTTGGCCCGCCGCGACCATTACATTGACGAGTACACGGGTAGGGACGACCCGACAAAATACTGCCTTGTCGAGTGGAAGCTCGAGGACTACATCCTAGATCTGAAGAAGATCACCCAGGCAGCGTACCTGGACGCGAAGGCCGGGGTCGCCCCCTATACCGCGAAGCGCCCAGCTCCGACGGTAAGTCGCCATTTTCTTCACCATTCGCAGTCGCAGATGATGCAGTCGTGGTTATGCTGACGTTGTTTCATTTTTATTGCAGTTGTTCCAAGTGGTGGAAGGATGGCTCCCACCCGCAGACGACGAAAACTCGAGCTCGTCTGTTCAGGACGGGAGCGAGTCGCCACCTGCCAAAGGCGACGCTGGGAGCGACGCGGGTGATGACGATGATGATGACGCCGAGCCCGTGGAAGACGCCGCCCCGATGGTTCACAAAACTCGCGGGCAACATCAGCGCGATCTCGAGGCGAGTAGAAGCCTCGAACGTCATGATGACGATGACGACGGGCTCCCCGAGCACACCTCGCGTCGTGAGGCTACACCGTCGAAGAGGAATAAGAAGAAGGAAGTGAAGGCTCCGCCAAGGAGAAAGACGAAGCCGGCGAAGCAGGCGTCTCAGCCTCGTTCGGCGACTAGTTCCGACGCCACCAGCTCGGCCAAGGGTGAAGCGACGCATACGACAGCAGCACCGGACGCCGCCGCCCTCCTGGATGAGGTACCTCTGGCCTCGCTTCCACCCCCATTCGCCCCGGTCTCTGGGTTGGGGGCTACTCCAGCCGCAGCAGCTTCGCCTCCCAGGAGAGCTCTTGCCGATGTCATCACGGAGGCTCCTGTCGCGGCCTCGTCTTCGAAGAGGCCCTCCGTGTCTTGGGCACATGATGTGTTCGAGATGGGCCTCAGTCGGAAACTAGGCCCCGAGCTAGAGAAGCCGACCAGCATCCGCACAGGACTACGGTTCATACCAGTCGCCAAGTAAGTCTCGTTCGTCTGCTTGCCTTCCTTTGTAATCGGACAATTTTGCTCATGTCGTTGTTTCGCAGGACTAGAGTTAAAAAGATCGGCCACCCTTCCGTGGCCAAGGTTCCGCCAGTCGTCGCCGAGGAGGACCCCTCGCGGAAGAGGAAAGCTGATGAAGTCGCCGCTCCCGCAGACAGTGCTAAGAAGGCGAAGGGCGACGATGTCATCACGGTCTCTGATGACACGGCAGTTGCTTCGAGCGATCCTCCGACTGCGGCGGAGGTAGCTTCGAAGAACAAGGAGGCTGTCTCCTCGCCCGGGGTGACCGAGCCGACTCCTAGTGGCGTTGGGGCATCCGCTGCTACCTTCCCCCCTTTTATGGCCAAAGCAGCCACAACGAGTGGCACAATGCCAACAAGCCAAACGCCTAGGGTCATCGAGATGGAGGTCGAGCAGCGTCGCGGACACACTCCAGCTCTGCTTGCATCTGTGGACGCGTTACAGCTCCACGGCATGCTGGGCGCAGCCATCCAGGTATGTCCAGTCCCCGAGGATCGGGCCACTGAATTTCAATGGTCGGATTCTTTTAGTGTTTTTGTAACCTCCAGTAACCGAGTGCCTAGTCGCTGAATTTCAGCAGGTGGGCACTTAGGATTTTTGACCTCCAGTCCTCGAGTGCCTAGTCGCTGAATTTCAGCGGGTGGACACTTAGGATTTTATTGTTGTTGACGATTTGATTTGTTTGTAGGGCTTGCAGCGTGAATCGGCCGATCGGCTTGCTGCAAAGTGTCACGTGGAGAAGGAACTTGTTGCCGTCCAAGAAACGAACAAGGGACTCCAAGAAATCGCTGCCAAGGCAGAGGAGGTCCGCCAGGGCCTTGTCCCGGCGGGTGAGCTGACGGCGGCTCAATCTGCTTTGAGTATGGCTGAGAAGCAGATCGCTGATCTGGAGTGCGAGCTCAAGGAAGTGAAGGTAGAGGCGAGCTCAGCGGATGGGCGAGCAAAAGCTGCTGTTACGGCCGCCGCTGAAGAGAGAAAGGTCTCTGACGCCCTCGTTGTTGGGCTGCAGAACGACTTCTCCTTGCTTCAAAGCTTCATCACGGGCCTCTGCCGACCTTTAATTGGTAAACTTTTTGCCTCTGCCTGTAGTAGCTGTATTATGAAATCGTTGTTGTACTCACTGCCGACCCCTGTCCACAGGTCGGATTATCGACAGCTCGGAGGAGGCGCAGTCGTACGACGCGCGGCAGTGTGTGACCACTCTGGTCGACTCGGCCACGTTGTCCGCGGCCTGCATTCGAGCATATCTTTAGGAGATATCGCCTACGGAAGTGATTCCTAGCGACCTCGTCGAAGTATGGCGGTATCTGGAGAAGGCGCCGTCAGTCGTCGAGTTCATGACGCGGTCGGCGTTCCGGCGCGGGGCGGCGACGGCTCTCAGCCTTGGGATTGCCCACTTCCCGAAGGACTTCGATCTTGACGACATGACGAGTGGCTACCCCTCGTCGACGGGCTCGGTGGAGATCGCCGAGGTGCTGAAGCTGACGGACCGGGCCGCGGTGTACTCCGATCACGTCTGGGCGATGGGCGACCTCCTCCCCTATCAGGAGACGACTGTCGCGCCCAACGATCCTGAGCCGCCGCATCGGGACTTCAAGGTCGAGCAGCCATTCCATGCGGCGATGGCGGGTGAGTTGACAACGTACCCGTCGAACCCGTACACGCCCTTCATTCGCAACCGCAGGGGTGGCGGCGAGTCGCCGTCGAAACCTGCGGAGTAGAAACATTGTGCCCTGGGGCGTTAGTAGCAATTGGCCATTGGACTCGACTTGTATTTTGGAACGACTTTGTTCTGCTGTAATGAAACCTCGTGTTATTTTGTGAGTTGTTTCGTGATTTTGATTGCTGATTGGACGAGTCCCCGAGCGCGTCCGCCCTTTTTATGGGGTTTACCTCGTTTGTTATGTGTTTGTGGTTTTGAGTGTTTTGTCAGTTGTTTTGTTATTGAGGTCGACTCGCCCGAGCTCGGAGAGCCAGTCGCAAGGCGACTCCCGTGAGTGCTCTTTACTTGACTGTTTTCCCTTGCACGAACGAGGTCGGGTGGCCGAGTCCCCGAGCATGGTACTTGGTGGTTCTAGTCGCAGCTCCAGGGTGGGTGAGGACTGAGCGCGTTAGAGTAGGCGCGTCACTCCTGCCTGACCCGTAGGGTCAGTCGCATGGCGAGTCCTGGGCGCGCTCTCATACTTGGCATTTTTCCCTAGTCGCTCGTGTTTGACTGCTTGTCAGTCACCGAGCGTGGTGCTTGGTCGTTTGAGTCGCTGTGCCGAGGATGCGGAGGACCTTGGTCGCTGTGAGAAACGAGGGCAGTTGTCTTGGCTTAACAGTCGAGCTAGGCGACTCCAATGGTGCTCCGGGTTGGCGTTTTTCGTGGACGTTACGAGTCCTGGGGTAACCTAGTGCCCTCGGAACACACTACTTGGCCGTGCCGGTCGCTGTACCAGAGGTTGACTTCTGCGGTTAGCTTGACACTGTTATTACGAGTGCGAGTGGCACAAGTCACGGAGAGTAGACGCAATTTGCGGTAACCAATCTATTTTATTTCATAGCAGGTGGAGAGTACATGTCTAGAATTCTAGGAGTAGAATTTCCGTAGTAGGTTTACATTCCACGTTCGCTTGACGTCGAGTTTCCCGTCTCCTTGGATGTCGATGAGGTATTAGGCGTCGTTGCCGAGGACTCGCCCGATGGCGAATGGTCCCTCCCAAGGGGGGGATAGCTTGTGCATGCCCTTCTTGTCCTGGATGAGGCGTAGTACCAGATCGCCTTCCTGGAACGTGCGAGTCCTTACTCGCCGGCTATGGTAGCGGCGGAGCCCTTGTTGGTAGATGGCGGTGTGGGAGCGAGCTAGGTCGAGTGCCTCGTCGAGTTGGTCGACTCCATCCTGGCGTGCGAGTTCGTTTGCGGCCTCCGTGTAGTGGACAACTCTGGGCGAGTCGTGCTCTAGGTCAGTGGGCATGACTGCCTCGGCACCATACACCATGAAGAAGGGGGTGAACCCTGTCGACCTATTGACGGAGGTGCGGATGCCCCAGATGACGGAGGGTAGCTCTTTGACCCAGCACCCGACGGTGCGCTCGAGTGGTACTTGGAGCCGTGGCTTCAGGTCATCGAGGATGCTCTGGTTGGCCCGTTCCGCCTGGCCGTTGGACTCCGGGTGAGCAACTGAGGCGAGGTCGAGTCGGATGTGATGTTCTTCGCAGAACTCGGCCATGGCTCCTTTGGCGAAGTTGGTGCCATTGTCCGTGATGATGCTGTTTGGGAACCCGTAGCGATAGATGAGCTCGCGTAGGAACTTGGTGGCGGTCTTCCCATCACATTTTCGGACTGGCTTGGCCTCCACCCATTTTGTGAATCTGTCGACTGCGACCAGGAGGTGGGTGAAGCCGGAGGGGGCCTTTTTGAAAGGGCCTACCATGTCCATACCCCACACGGCGAACGACCAGGTGATGTGGATTGTCTTGAGCGCCGAGCTCGGTACGTGGGTCTGGTTGGCGTACTTCTAGAACCCAGCGCACCGCTGGACAATGTCGACGGTGTCGGCATGTGCGGTAGGCCAGTAGAAACCGTGTCGCATAGCCTTTGCGACCAGAGAGCGGGTGCCGGCGTGGTGGACGCAGTCGCCGGAGTGGATGTCGTGGAGGATTTTGCATCCTTCAGCGGGTTGGATGCAGCGTTGGAACACGCCGGTCATGCTGCGCTTGTGGAGCTCGCCGTCGATGATGACGAAGGATTTGCAGCGGCGTGCTATCATCCGGGCGTCTATTTCGTCTGCTGGCAAGGTGCCTCCCTCCAGGTAGGCGATGTATGGCGTAGTCCAGTCCTTTGGCTCGGCGATGAGTGCGACCAGGGCTGCCTCTGGTTGCAGCGGGACTCCGATGTTGATCTCCCTTGGGGGAGAGACGGAAGGCTTGGTGATGGTGTCGAGGAAGACGCCGGCGGGTGGTGCGAGTCGAGCCAAGACGATACAAGAGAGTGCGTCGGCCTCCTCGTTCTTCCGCCTATCGATCCACTCGATGGAATAGCCTGCAAAGTGTCTGCCCAGTTTGTCCACTGCTTGGCGGTATGCCGCCATGGTGGGGGAGACGGCGTCGCAGGTGCCAGCGACTTGCCCAGCGACAAGGTCAGAGTCTCCGTAGCAGCGTAGGCGGTTGACATTCATCTCCTTGGCGCTCGCATTCCGTGGAGTAGCGCCTCGTACTCGGCCATGTTGTTTGTGCAGCGGGTGAAGTCGAGGCAGAGGACGTAGCATAGCTTGTCGCCCTTCGGAGAGGTTAGCACGATCCCTGCTCCTGCACCATCCGCATTCTTGGAGCCGTCGAAGTGTAAACTCCAGTAGTGGAGGTATGGCAGCTTTTCTGGCTGCTGGGCCTCCTCGCAGTCGGCGATGAAGTCCGCGAGAGCCTGCGACTTGATCGCTTTGTGCGGCTCGTACTTGATGTTGTGGACGCCGATTTCGACGGCCCACTTGGCGACCCGCCCGATCGCCTCACGGTTGTGGATGATGTCCTGCAACGGTGCTAAGGAGACGACCGTTATCGGGTGCTCCTGGAAGTAGTGCGGCAGTCGCCGCTGTGCTCTGAAGACCGCGTATACCAGTTTCTGGTACTGCGGGTATCGCTGGCGCGACTCGGCGAGGACCTCGCTGATATAATACACTGGTCGTTGTACTGGGCGCTCCTTTCCTTCCTCTGGTCGCTCGACAACCATGACGGTGCTGATGACGTGCTCGGAAGCCGTGACGTAGACCAGCATGGGTTCCTTGTTGACGGGGGCGGCAAGTAGCGGTGCTGCGAGTAGCACCTTCTTGAGGTCGCAGAGCGCCTCGTCCGCCTCCTTGTCCCACTAGAAGGTGGGGTTCTTGCACATCAGGCGGTATAGGGGCATCGCCTTTTCGCCCAATCGGGGGATGAAGCGACTGAGAGCTGCGACTCGCCCGGCCAGCTTCTGGACGTCGCGCAGGCACTCGGGTTTGCCGAGTCGAGCGATCGTGTCGATCTTGGTGGGATTCGCCTCGATCCCGCGCTTGGAGACGACGTATCCCAGTAGCTGCCCTGCTGGTACACCGAAGGTGTATTTGCCTGGGTTGAGCTTTATCTTGTATTTCTGCAGGTTGGCGAATGTTTCCGCCAGGTCGACGAGTAGGTCGCCCTGGCGGGCGGACTTCACTATCACGTCGTCGATGTAGACGTGGATATTGCGGCCAATTTGGCTCGCAAGGCACTCCTGCATACACCGCTGGTAGGTCGCCCCGGCATTCTTGAGGCTGAAGGTCCTGGCGGTGTAGCAGAAGGCTCCGAATGGCATGATGAACGCCGTCTTCTCTTCGTCCTCAATGGCCATTTTGATCTGGTTGTACCCAGAGTAGGCGTCGAGGAAGCATAGCGACTCCGAGCCCACGGTGGAATCAATTATTTGGTCAATCCGCGGGAGGACGAATTGCTCCTTCGGGCAGGCTCTGTTTAAGTTTGTGTAATCGATACACATCCTCCAGGTCCCATTCTTCTTGTCGACCAGGACTGGGTTTGCCAGTCACTTGGAGTATTTGATTGGCCGGATGAAGCCTGCAGCGAGTAGACGCTGCACCTCCTCGGTGATTGCTCGGTGGCGCTCTTCATTGAAGGGCCACAGCGACTGCTTGACAGGTCGCACTTTGGGATCGGCGTTGAGTTTGTGCTCAGCGAGTTCCCTAGGGACACCAGGCATGTCAGAGGGATTCCATGCGAAGATGTCCCTGTTCTCACGGAGGAACTCGATGAGCGGGCCTTCCTATGCTGGGCTCATGCCCGTCCCGATCGTCACCGTCTGGCTGGAGTCTCCTGGGACCAGCTCGATGGTGCGGGTATGCGTTGTTGCCTCGAAGGCTGAGGTGTTGCCGCCCTCCGAGTTGGGCTTCTTGAGTATAGTGGGGTCATCGTTGTTGACCTTGCTCGCGTACTTGGCGAGCTCATCGGCGTGGTTGGCCTCTGCCGCGATGATGGCGTCAACGAGTTCGGCTCCTTTGGCCTCACACTCGGCGACCATGTCGGGGTCGCTGTGGATGGTGATGACGCCATGCGGTCCGGGGAGCTTCATCGCGTTATACGCATAGTGGGGTGCCGCCATGAACTTGGCAAACGCCTGGCGCCCCAGGACGCAGTGGTAGGGGCTGTCGAAGGGCACCAGTTCGAAGACGATCCGCTCGGTGCGGAAGTTTGCCGGTGTGTCGAAGGTGACTAGCAGCGTGACCTTGCCGATCGGTACGCCTTCCGACCGGGGACGATGCCGTGGAACGTGGTGTAGGTCGTCTCGACCATCGACTGCGGGAGCCGCAGTCGCCTGAAGGTGTCCAGGTACAGGATGTTGATGGAGCTGCCGCCGTCCATCAATGTCTTGGGGAGCCAGTAGTCTCCCACCTTGGGCTTGACCACCAGGGCAACTCGGCCTGGGTACTCGATGCGTGGCGAGTGGTCCTGGCGACTCCAAGTGATTGGTTGCTCCGACCAGTTGAGGAACTGGGGAACGTCCACCCGGGCCACCGCGTTGACGGCGACGGCGCGGGAGATGACCTTCTTCTCGCGCTTTGTGTTGAAGCCTGTGAAGGTGTGTAGCGAGCCGGCCACGCTGCCGAATTTTCTGCCGTTTGGCGGGTTGTTGTCAGGGTATTCCGGCGCTCGTCGTGCCTTCTCGATCTCCTTGAGAGAGTGGCAGTCGGCGGTCGTGTGTGTGGCGGGCTTTCCTTCCCTGCTGTGAAATACACAAGGTTGGTTAAGGAGGGCCGCAGGGTCAAACCTTGGCTTCGCCTTGTAGTTGCCGCCGTCGCGGCGGAAGCTCTTGGGCTCGCGCTGCGCGTACCCAGCGTTGGCGACGAAGTCGACTCTCCCGTCACTGCGGCGCTTGCCGGTGAGGCGAGTGTTGCTGTAGCGTAGATCGGATCGTCGTCCGTTGTCGTTGCCACTCGTGCGGCGTTGTCCTCCCGACTCGTCGTCGGTTTCTTGATTTGGGTCTTCCTCCGCGTACCTTTTGGCGATCTCTAGGAGATCCGGTATGTTGTCGAGTGTGCGGTATGCTCGTTTGAGCTTGGCGACCATGGGCTCGTAGCGGCACGAGGTCTTGAAGCAGTGGATTGCGGTGTCTGGGTGGATGCCGACCGCGTTGTACCACAGTTCTTGCCACCGTTGGACCCAGCTGCGGGTCGACTCGCGAGGTCCCTGGACGCATCGTTCCAGGTCCTCGATGGTGGTGGCGCGGGTGTATGAACCCTCGAAGTGTCTGACGAAGGCGTCACGCATCTCTTCCCAGGAGTCGATGCTATCCGCGGGGAGTGTTGATCCAATGCCTGCACACCCCCTCCATCATCAGGGGGAGGTAGCGGGCGGCTAGTAGATCGGTGTGGCCGGCGATCCCCATTGCCATGAGGTACGTATCCAGCCACATAGAGGGATCGCACGAGGGGTCGTACTTCTCTATTTCCTTCGGCGCTTTGAAGTTCGCCGGGTATCTTTCGCCTCGGATCATCGGTCTGAAGCATCGGGGCCCGAGTCGGCTTAGCGACCCTCTTGGCTCGCCGTCGCGACGGTTGGTTAGGGTATGCCGCAGGTCGTCGGGCTGGCATGCGTGCCAGCTCTGGTTGTTGATGATGTGCGTGCGGGCGTCGACGGGCTGACCGTTGGCGGCGACGAAGTTGGTCGCCGGCCGGGGGTCGTTGGTGGAGAGTGCCGCGTTCGCAGGTCGGTGTTGGAGCTGTAGTGGTTCAGGTGGCGGGCAGTTGAGGGTGTTTTCTGCCATGGGGCGGCCGCTTGAGGCCGCTCTGCTGCCCGATGAATGCGAGTACATCCGACCCTGTGAGTCGACGCCTGCGTTTTGTTGCTCGACCGCCTTTGCGAGCAAAGCCTTGACATACTGGATCTGTAGGGCGCCGTCACCAGTGGCCACGATGTTATCGACTGCTGCTCGTCCCGCGACGAGGTTGTCCATCAGGGTGGAGAACAGTGGTAGGCCGTTCGCGTCTCGCTCCCATGAGGAGACCACGATCCGCGGCTAGTCCCTAGGGGGTGCGCGGTTGGGTGGAGGTGGTGCGCCAGTCGCCGTCGACCCTGGTGGGGGCCGGGCGCTTCCTCCTGGTGGCGCATTCTCGCAAATCGCGCGCTCGGCCACGTGGGCTAGGTCGCTCTCGTCGTCGAAGTTCAGGGCACGCCCCTTGACGGTGGGGTTCAGGCGTGACCTGATTCGTTGCTGGTGGTAGCGCGATAGCTCCTACGCCGTCACCTGCTCGAGGCGGAATTTTTCGCGCTCGGCTTGCTCCTTGCGGACTGCTTCCGCCAGCTTCAGGTGGAGTTCCTCGACCTCCGTTGCCGTTGCGTTGGCAGGGATCAGGGTGGAGAATGGATCCTCCGGAGGGTCGGCGCCAGTCGCCATGTAGGTCGCGGCATGGCGACCGGTCCCGTCGCGGAGATCGGCGGAGTTCTCCGACCCGGAGTCGAAGTCGAAGATCCCAAGGATGGAGGGATCCTCGAAGTCTCCGACGTTGGAGACCTGGGTGATGGAGCCCGCGGGCGACGCGACGACGATGGATCCGGCGAGTGATGCCGGGGTCACCGAGTCGGCGTCATCGTTGAGGGCCGATTCTTCCGCGGCCGCGGTGGTTTCAGCCACGTCGCTGTGGGCTGAGTTGTACTCGAAGGCGAGGCGGTGGATCGTGCGGACCTGACTCTCGGAGAGCCGGTCGCGTGGCGGCAACTCGCGGATGCGAGCCGAGTCCTCCGAGACGATGACGTCGGTGAGGCCGACGAAGAGACTGACCGTGCCGACCGGCAGGATCATGCTATGCGTGACGGGTCGCGCCGCCGGGACGTAGCTGCTCGGCAAGATTTGGAGCATCTCGCCGATCGCTATCATGCGGCCGGTGGCGACCGACTCGTTGATGGGAAGATTGGATCTCGCTGCAGAACACCGGCCAGACCGACCAGGCCCCACGGTGGGTGCCACTGTCGTGGGAATGACCACGGCAGATGCTGCAATCAGCAGCGAGTAGTAGAACATGGGGCAAGGGCGGCTAGCCATCTGCGGTGCGAGATGAGGGCGGAGACACAAGGATTTACCCAGGTTCGGCCCCCCGGAGGGTAAAGACCTACTCCTGCTAGATTGTATTAGGGTGGAAGTACAATGGGGCGAGCTCGGCGGCTAGGTAGCGAGTCGCTTGGGTGGATGATGGAACGTATTCTCTACACGCCCTCTTGGAAGGTTTATATAGACTCACCCCCCTAGGGTTTAAAGATCTCAACCGAATCAGTTAAGGTTTCAGCAATCGTTTAACCTAATCCGACTGGGCCTAGCTACGCTCTTGGGCCTTCAGCTTCTAGTCGCTTGAGTCCACGCCAGGTCTTGATCCAGTCGCCGTTACCGTAGGCCCACTCGCAGGCGCCTGGGCCATTCGGAAACGTCCTGCTGGGTATACCCCGGTAGGCATATCCCCATCATCTTAAATATGTTTATCTTGATGATAAGAAGATTTATCCTGTTATTATTAGTTCTAAACTTTCAGGAAAGGAAGAAGAAAGGCTATTGGAGGTATTGAAGAAGCACCGAGGAGCTATGGGTTATACTCTTGATGATTTAAAAGGAATTTCTCCCACTATATGTTAGCATGCTATTAATATTGAGCCTGATGCAAAACCAGTTGTTGATCACCAACGCCATTTAAATACTAAAATGAAGGAAGTGGTAAGAAATGAGGTATTAAAACTCCTTGATGGTGGTATTATTTATCCTATTGCTGGTAGTCAATGGGTTAGCCCTATTCATTGTGTTCCCAAGAAAGGGGGAATTACGCTTGTGCCTAATGAGGATAATGAGCTTATACCCCAGAGAGTAGTGGTTGGGTATAGAATGTGCATTGATTTAGAAAGATTAATAAAATTACTTAGAAAGATCATTATCCTTTGCCATTTATTGATCAAATGCTTGAGAGGCTATCCAAAAAGACTCACTTTTGCTTTCTTGATGGTTATTCTGGGTTTTCTCAAATCGCTGTGAAAGCACAGGACCAGGAGAAAACCACTTTCACTTGTCCTTATGGTACTTATGCTTATAGGCGTATGCCTTTTGGTTTATGTAATGCTCCTGCTACTTTTCAGAGATGTATGTCTGCTATCTTTCATGGTTTTTGTGAAGAAATTGTGGAGGTTTTCATGGACAATTTTTCCGTCTATGGAACTTCTTTTGATAACTGTTTACATAACCTTGATAAAGTTTTGCAGAGATGTGAAGAAACCAACCTTGTTCTTAACTGGGAGAAATTCCATTTCATGGTTAATGAAGGAATTTTTCTTGGACATAAGATCTCTGAAAGAGGTATTGAAGTTGACAGAGCCAAAATTGAAGCAATTGAGAAGATGGCTTGTCCTAGGGATATCAAAGGTATTCGTAGTATCCTTGGTCATGCTAGTTTCTATAGGAGATTTATTAAAGATTTCTCCAAAATTTCAAAGCCCCTTAATAATCTTCTTCAAAAAGATGTACCTTTTATTTTTGATGATGATTGGAAGGAAGCTTTTGAAACTTTGAAGAAAGCTTTAACAACTACTCCTATAGTCCAACCACCTGATTGGAGTTTACCTTTTGAAATCATGTGTGATGCTAGTGACTTTGCTGTGGGTGCTCTCCTTGGACAACGTGTTGACAAGAAGCTGAATGTTATTCATTATGCTAGCAAGACTCTAGATGCTGCTCAAAAGAATTATGCTACTACTGAAAATGGAGTTCTTAGCTGTAATCTTTGCTTGTGATAAGTTTAGACTTTATATTGTTGATTCTAAGGTTACTTTTCATACTGACCATGCAGCTATTAAGTACCTTATGACAAAAAAGGACGCTAAGCCTAGGCTTATAAGGTGGGTGTTGCTTTTGCAAGAGTTTGATCTGCATATTGTGGATAGGAAAGGTGCTGATAATCCTGTTGCTGATTATTTATCTCATTTGGAAAACATTTCTTTTGACCCTTTGCCTGTTAATGATAATTTTCCAAATGAGCAGTTAGCTGCAACAAGGGTAAGTCCACATGAGAACCCTTGGTATGCTGATTATGCTAACTTTATTGTTTCCAAGTATTTGACTCCAACCTTTACAACCCAGCAAAGAAGGAAATTCTTCTATGATCTAAGGCATTACTTTTGGGATGATCCACACCTATATAAGGAAGGAGTAGATGGCATTATGAGAAGATGTGTTCCAGAATTTGAACAACAAGAGATATTGAGAAAATGTCACGGCAGTGCTTATGGAGGACATCATGCCGGGGATAGGACTGCACAGAATGTTTTACAATCCAGATTTTATTGGCCTACTCTTTTTAAAGATGCAAGGAAGTTTATCTTATCCTGTGATGAATGCCAACGAGTAGGTAACATCTCTAGATGCAATGGAATGCCTATGAATTATTCTCTTGTTATTGAACCTTTTGATTGTTGGGGATTTGACTTTATTGGGCCTTTGTAGGGTTCGCAGCATAGAAAACAAAAAATTTCCTACAATGTGAACTAAGTACCAAGATTTATCTATTAGATACAAACAACGGGCGGATGTATATCCGTAGAGAACATACCCTTGAAGACCGACAAAGCTTAACGAGTTCAACTCGTGGTTGATGTAGACGATCTCTTGCCGATCTCAAGATCGAGAGGAAGTCCTAGCGCCGCAAATCAGCAGCACATCCGTGCTCGCACACACGTTCGAGGCACCGAGAAACCTCCGCATCCTCGCTCCAGTGATGTAGCGGAAGCACAACTCTTTCTTGCCAAATAGCCACCGGGAACATGTATCTCGCTAGTCCGAGACCATGGGGGATAAATTCTAGAGGGGGAGAGAGATCCTTCACGAGGAGGTGTGAGTGAGAAGTGAGGAGAGGGGGGAACCCCAAGGGGGTGGCCGGCGCATGGGGGCTGCCCCTTGCCCTCCCCTCTTCATGTGGGTGGACACTCCACTCACAAAATTCCTTTAAATTCCCTCCACTCAAAATCCCACTCAAACATGCCATTAAATTTCCACCAAATTTAATGCAAACTCTCATTAAATAAAACTCTTTTATTTTATTCAGAATTTTGCCAATTACTTTAATGACAAACATTCACAAATAACCCCTTGCTAGAATTCTATTTCACATGCATAACCACTTTATGCAATTTCACCCGAAAACCTGTTTCGGTATCTAGTGAAATAAATTCCTGCGCTTGTTCATTCTTTTGGCATGAAACTTTTGCTCCAATTGGATGTCGGTGTCTCTTAAGTGTGTCACCCTATGATTCTTGAATAATGCGGACATGATCGAGACCCCTCTCGGATCAATAATCAGAAGCGGGATCTGGAGACCCATACTGACTCCCACACATTCAACGATGACTTTCTTGTGATCGTCGGAACCTTTTACGCTAGTATCTTAATCCCTTTGTTTCACGATATATTACATGTTCGAGATTCGATCATCGGTATCTCCATACCTAGTTTGATCTCGTTACCGACATGCACTCTTTTCTCGTTCCCGTGATATAACATTCTAGTGATCAAATCACTTGCTTGCAAGCTAATCAATGTGATATCACCGAGAGGGCCCAGAGTATATCTATCCATCATCGGGATGAACAAATTCCACTCTCGATCCATGAGCCTCAACATAACAGTTTGTTAGTTCTAAATCCATCTTTATAATCACCCTGTTACGGTGTGACGTTTGATGTTATCAAGAAACTCTTCCGGTGTTAGTGATTGACATGATCTCATGGTCTAAGGATTAGGATCACTTCGTAAGTTGTTATAGCAATATAAACTCAATGACTTTGATCGTAATGCTATACTTCGGATGAATGTTCATCACACCATTACACTAATGTTGTGATCCCATTATTAACAACATCCAATGTCCATGATCAGGAAACCTTGATCATCTTGTTAACCAACGAGCTAGTTTATGAGAGAGGCATAACTAGGAACTTTCTGTTTGTTTATTAAACACACATGTATTAATGTTTCCGTATTAATACAATTATAGCATGCAAAATAAACATCTATCATATACTTGGAATACACATAATGAACACTTTATTATTGCCTCTCAGGACATATTCCCTTCAGCCTCCCACTTGCACTAGAGACAATAATCTAGTTACATAGTGATAAATCTAACACCCATTGAGTTTTGGTGTTGATCATGTTTTGCTCTAGGGAGAGTTTTAGTCAACGGATCTGCTACATTGAGATCCGTATGTACTTACAAATCTTTATATCTCCATCCTTGACATGCTCGCAGATGGAGTGAAACCGGCGCTTAATATGCTTGGAATGCTTGTGAGACCTTGGTTCTTTGGCATTGGCAATGGCACCATTGTTGTCAAAATAGATCACCATTGGGTCCAACGTGTTTGCAACCACTCCTAGTTCGGATATGAACTCCTTCATCCAAACTGCTTCCTGAGCCGCTTCTGAAGCAGCAACATATTTGGCCTCCGTTGTTGATCCTGCTACCACAGGTTGTTTGGAGCTCCTCCAACTAACCGCTCCGCCATTCATGAGAAATACGTATCCGGATTGAGACTTAGAGTCATCCGGATCGGTGTCAAAGCTAGTGTCAACATAACACTTAGCGACGAGCTCTTCTTCACCTCGGTATACAAGAAACATATCCTTAGTTCTTCGTAAGTACTTAAGGATATTCTTGACCACTATCCAGTGTTCCGAACCTAGATCCGATTGGTACCTACTAGTCAAACTAATATCATGTGCCACATCCGGTCTTGTACATAGCATGGCGTACATTATAGAGCCTATGGCTGAAGCATAGGGGACTTTGTCCATTATCTCTCTTTCTTCCGCCGAAGCTGGACTTTGAGTCTTACTCAATGTCTTGCCTTGCAACATAGGTAAGAACCCCTTCTTACTTCCGTCCATTTTGAACTTCTTTAAAATCTTATCAAGGTATGTACTTTGCGATAGCCCTATTAGGCGCCTAGATCTATCTCTATAGATCTTTATGCCTAATATGTATGACGCTTCACCTAGGTCCTTCATTGAAAATTTGCTGTTTAGATAACTTTTAACACTGTTTAAAAGATCTATATCATTTCCGATCAATAATATGTCATCCACATATAATATCAGAAATGCCACATTGGTCCCACTCACTTTCTTGTAAATACAAGCTTCTCCATCAGTTTGGACAAATCCAAACTCTTTGATCACCTCATCAAAGCGGAGATTCCAACTTCGTGATGCTTGCTTCAATCCATAGATGGATCGCTGAAGCTTGCACACCTTGTTAGCATCCTTAGGATCGACAAAACCCTTTGGTTGTATCATATACAACTCTTCTTCAATATTACCATTGAGAAACACGGTTTTGACATCAATTTGCCATATCTGATAATCGAAATATGCAACAATTGCTAACATAATCCTAACTGACTTTAGCATCGCTACGGGAGAGAATGTCTCATCGTAGTCAACTCCTTGAATTTGTCGAAACCCCTTTACGACAATTCGAGCTTTATAGACGGTCACATTACCATCAACATCAGTTTTCCTTTTGAAAATCCATTTGTTCTCTACGGCCTTTCGGTCGTGAGGTAATTCCACCAAGTTCCAAACTTGATTTTCATACATGGATTCCATATCGGATTTCATGGCTTCTAACCATTTGTTGGAATCCGGGCTCATCATCGCTTCTTCATACGTCGCAGGGTCATCATTTTCATCAACCATGAAATTCATGACAGGATTTCCGTACAGCTCGGGAGCTGCACGCGTCCTGCTTGACCTGCGAGGTTCGGTAGTACTCTCTTTCGGAGTTTCATGATCATTATCATTAGTTCCCTCTTCAACAGGTGGAGACAACTCTGGAACAACTTCCGGTGCTGCGCTACTCGCCATACTTTGAAGAGAAGGTTCAATAACCTCTTCGAGTTCTACCTTCCAACTACTCACACCTTTCGCGAGAAACTCTTTCTCTAGAAAGGATCCATTCTTGGCAACAAAAACCTTGCCCTCGGATCTGTGATAGAAGGAATACCCAATAGTTTCCTTAGGGTAACCTATGAAGACGCATTTTTCCGCTTTGGGTTCGAGTTTATCCGGTTGAAGTTTCTTCACATAAACATCGCATCCCCAAACTTTAAGAAAAAACAGCTTAGGTTTGTTTCCAAACCACAATTCATACGGTGTCTTTTCAACGGATTTAGATGGTGCCCGATTTAAAGTGAATGCAGCAGTTTCTAGTGCATAACCCCAAAATGACAACGGCAAGTCCGTCAGAGACATCATAGATCAAACCATATCTAATAAAGTACGATTACGACGTTCCGACACACCATTTCGCTGTGGTGTTCCGGCAGGCGTGAGTTGTGAAACAATTACACACTATTTCATGTGAGTGCTAAACTCGTAACTTAGATACTCACCTCCACGGTCGGACCGTAGAAATTTGATCTTTCTATTACGATGATTTTCCACTTTATTCTGAAATTCCTTGAACTTTTCAAAGGTTTCAGACTTGTGTTTCATCAAGTAGATATAACCGTATCTACTCAAATCATCCGTGAAAGTAACAAAATAACGATATCCACCTCGCGCCGACACACTCATTGGACCACATACATCAGAATGTATGATTTCCAATAAATCTGTCGCCCGTTCCATTGAACCAGAAAACGGCGTTCTAGTCATCTTGCCCATAAGGCATGGCTCACATGTATCAAATGATTCAAAATCAAGTGATTCCAAAAGTCCATCCGAATGGAGCTTCTTCATGCGTTTAACGCCAATATGACCTAGACGGCAGTGCCACATATATGCGGATATATCATCATTAAGTTTAGTCCTTTTAGCATCAACATTATGAATATGTGTAACATTATCATCAAGATCTAATAGAATAAACCATTCATCATCGGTGCATGACCATAAAAGATTTCAGTCATATAAATGGAACAACCATTGTTCTCGGATTTAAATGAATAACCACTTCGCATCAAACACGATCCAGATACAATGTTCATGCTCAGTGCAGGCACCAGATAACAATTATTTAAGTTTATAACTAATCCCGACGGCAAGTGGAGAGGCAGCGTTCCGACGGCGATCACATCAACGCTTTATCCATTGCCGACACGCATCTTGACCTCACCCCTTGCTAGCGGTCGCTTGTTCCGCAGCGCCTGATTCGAGTTACAAATATTAGCAACTGAACCGGTATCAAATACCTAGGTGCTACTGCGAGCACTAGTCAAATACACATCAATAACATGTATATCATATATACCTTTGTTTGCCTTGCCGGCCTTCTTGTCTGCCAAATACTTGGGGCAGTTGCGCTTCCAGTGGCCAGTCCCCTTACAATAGTAGCACTCGATATCAGACTTAGGTCCAACTCGGGGTTTCTTTTCAGGCACGGCAACAGGCTTGCCTCCCTTACTTCCCTTCCGTTTTCCCTTCTTGTCTTTCTTGAAACCAGTGTTCCTATTGATCATCAACACTTGATGTTCCTTTTTGATCTCCACTTCTGCAGTTTTAAGCATTGACAGAAGCTCGGGGAGAGACTTCTTCATGCCTTGCATATTATAGTTCATCACAAAGCTCTTATAGCTAGGTGGCAGAGACTGCAGAACATGATGGATGCCTAAGTCAATGGGAATCGTTATTCCCAAGGACACAAGCTTATCGGCGTAACCCGACATCTTGAGTACATGCTCACTAACGGAGTTGTGCTCTTCCATCATGCAGCTAAAGAACTTTTCCGAAGCGTTGTAGCTCTCTACAGCAGCATGTGTGTCGAAAATCATTTTCAACTCACCCATTGTATCAAATGCATTGCCGTTTTCGAAACGCTTTCGAAGTTCCAGCTCTAGCCCATACAATATGCCGCAATGAACTAAGTTGTGGTCCTCCTGACGAGTCTGATAGACATTATTCTCCTCGTCAGGGGCATCATCAAAAGGTGGGGGGCCTAGTGGCACTTCTAGCACGTATTGCTTTTGTGCAGCAGAGAAGAGAATCCTCAAATTCATGGCCCATTCGGTAAAGTTGCTACCGTTCGTTGCTAGTTTCTCTTTCTCCATGAACACATTGAAATTAAAAGCAGGTGGTGCCATCTACAATAGAATTTGTAAAGTTTAGACTAAGTGTATGATAGATTGAGTTCAACTAATCCATATTACGAATGAACTCCCACTCAAAAACGACATCCCTCGTGCCTTTTTGGTGATTACATGAACCAAATCCACTATACCAAGTCCGATCATCACGTGAGTCGGTATAGCTTCAAAGGCGAGCATCAAATGGGCATCATATCAACTATATGACTCATGCTTAACCTTTCGGTCCGTGTTCCGAGGCCATGTCTGTACATGCTAGGCTCGCCAAGTTAGAACCTTAGTATTCACGTGTGTAACTGTTTTACACCTGAAATATGGTCGTGGATCCAAGAACACCCGATCATCACGTGATGTCTTGGAGCAACGAAACATAATCGGTGCATACTAAAGGAAGAACACATTCTTATCTTGATATTTAAATGAGGGATCATCTTATTATGCTAACAAAGCGCTAAACAAGCAATATAAGATGCTATCAAACATCACATGTTTATTAGTAAAATGTTATGGTTCCCGCAGATGATCTCTATCATGTGCATCGTGGTATGATCACTATCATACCTATATGTGTAAATCCAAGGTCTATGGAGTTTACACGTTATGTGTGTTGTAAGAGTATCATCTCATACTTCTACTTACAACACTAGCATATCATAACACTAGCCCAGCAACAATCTAAACTAGACGCCTCTAATTTATCCATTGCAAGTTTTACGTGGCTTAGGGCTTTCGAGATAGAACCGTTCTTACCTACGAACATGAACCACAACGAGGATAACCAAATTGTTGACAACTCGTTTGCAAAATAGATATTGACTATAGTAGGAGAGACAGACACCCGCTAGCCACTTATGCAAACTAGTTGCATGTCAAGGGTGGAACAGGTCTCATGTGCGAGGACATGTAAAGTTTGTCAGGGCCGCTTCATCCCACTATGCCACCAATATCCAAAATTACAACAAAGGAGCAACAACATGATCATCATCGCCCACATACTCATATGTGTACTACCCGTGTAAAGCATCTACGCATAAACCTGGCTCTGATACCACTGTAGGGTTCGCAGCATAGAAAACAAAAAAATTCCTACGATGTGAACTAAGTACCAAGATCTATCTATTAGATACAAACAACGGGCGGATGTATATCCATAGAGAACATACCCTTGAAGACCGAGAAAGCTTAATGAGTTCAACTCGTGGTTGATGTAGACGATCTCTTGCCGATCTCAAGATCGAGAGGAAGTCCTAGCGCCGCAAATCAGCAGCGCATCCGTGCTCGCACACATGTTCGAGGCACCGAGCAACCTCTGTCTTATCGCTCCAGCGATGCAGCGGAAGCACAAATCTTTCTTGCCGAATAGTCACCGGGAACATGTATCTCGCTAGTCCGAGACCATGGGGGATAAATTCTAGAGGGGGAGAGAGATCCTTCACGAGGAGGTGTGAGTGAGAAGTGAGGAGAGGGGTGCCTTTTATAGGAGGAGGGGGGACCCCAAGGGGGTGGCCGGCGCATGGGGATGCCCTCTTGCCCTCCCCTCTTCATGTGGGTGGACACTCCACTCACAAAATTCCTTTAAATTCCCTCCACTCAAAATCCCTCTCAAACATGCCATTAAATTTCCACCAAATTTAATGCAAACTCTCATTAAATAAAACTCTTTTATTTTATTCAGAATTTTGTCAATTACTTTAATGACAAACATTCACAAATAACCCCTTGCTAGAATTCTATTTCACATGCATAACCACTTTATGCAATTTCACCCGAAAACCTGTTTCGGTATCTAGTGAAATAAATTCCTGCGCTTGTTCATTCTTTTGGCATGAAACTTTTGCTCCAATTGGATGTCGGTGTCTCTTAAGTGTGTCACCCTATGATTCTTGAATAATGCGGACATGATCGAGACCCCTCTCGGATCAATAATCAGAAGCGGGATCTGGAGACCCATACTGACTCCCACACATTCAACGATGACTTTCTTGTGATCGTCGGAACCTTTTACGCTAGTATCTTAATCCCTTTGTTTCACGATATATTACATGTTCGAGATTCGATCATCGGTATCTCCATACCTAGTTTGATCTCGTTACCGACATGCACTCTTTTCTCGTTCCCGTGATATAACATTCTAGTGATCAAATCACTTGCTTGCAAGCTAATCAATGTGATATCACCGAGAGGGCCCAGAGTATATCTATCCATCATCGGGATGAACAAATTCCACTCTCGATCCATGAGCCTCAACATAACAGTTTGTTAGTTCTAAATCCATCTTTATAATCACCCTGTTACGGTGTGACGTTTGATGTTATCAAGAAACTCTTCCGGTGTTAGTGATTGACATGATCTCATGGTCTAAGGATTAGGATCACTTCGTAAGTTGTTATAGCAATATAAACTCAATGACTTTGATCGTAATGCTATACTTCGGATGAATGTTCATCACACCATTACACTAATGTTGTGATCCCATTATTAACAACATCCAATGTCCATGATCAGGAAACCTTGATCATCTTGTTAACCAACGAGCTAGTTTATGAGAGAGGCATAACTAGGAACTTTCTGTTTGTTTATTAAACACACATGTATTAATGTTTCCGTATTAATACAATTATAGCATGCAAAATAAACATCTATCATATACTTGGAATACACATAATGAACACTTTATTATTGCCTCTCAGGACATATTCCCTTCAGCCTCCCACTTGCACTAGAGACAATAATCTAGTTACATAGTGATAAATCTAACACCCATTGAGTTTTGGTGTTGATCATGTTTTGCTCTAGGGAGAGTTTTAGTCAACGGATCTGCTACATTGAGATCCGTATGTACTTACAAATCTTTATATCTCCATCCTTGACATGCTCGCAGATGGAGTGAAACCGGCGCTTAATATGCTTGGAATGCTTGTGAGACCTTGGTTCTTTGGCATTGGCAATGGCACCATTGTTGTCAAAATAGATCACCATTGGGTCCAACGTGTTTGCAACCACTCCTAGTTCGGATATGAACTCCTTCATCCAAACTGCTTCCTGAGCCGCTTCTGAAGCAGCAACATATTTGGCCTCCGTTGTTGATCCTGCTACCACAGGTTGTTTGGAGCTCCTCCAACTAACCGCTCCGCCATTCATGAGAAATACGTATCCGGATTGAGACTTAGAGTCATCCGGATCGGTGTCAAAGCTAGTGTCAACATAACACTTAGCGACGAGCTCTTCTTCACCTCGGTATACAAGAAACATATCCTTAGTTCTTCGTAAGTACTTAAGGATATTCTTGACCACTATCCAGTGTTCCGAACCTAGATCCGATTGGTACCTACTAGTCAAACTAATATCATGTGCCACATCCGGTCTTGTACATAGCATGGCGTACATTATAGAGCCTATGGCTGAAGCATAGGGGACTTTGTCCATTATCTCTCTTTCTTCCGCCGAAGCTGGACTTTGAGTCTTACTCAATGTCTTGCCTTGCAACATAGGTAAGAACCCCTTCTTACTTCCGTCCATTTTGAACTTCTTTAAAATCTTATCAAGGTATGTACTTTGCGATAGCCCTATTAGGCGCCTAGATCTATCTCTATAGATCTTTATGCCTAATATGTATGACGCTTCACCTAGGTCCTTCATTGAAAATTTGCTGTTTAGATAACTTTTAACACTGTTTAAAAGATCTATATCATTTCCGATCAATAATATGTCATCCACATATAATATCAGAAATGCCACATTGGTCCCACTCACTTTCTTGTAAATACAAGCTTCTCCATCAGTTTGGACAAATCCAAACTCTTTGATCACCTCATCAAAGCGGAGATTCCAACTTCGTGATGCTTGCTTCAATCCATAGATGGATCGCTGAAGCTTGCACACCTTGTTAGCATCCTTAGGATCGACAAAACCCTTTGGTTGTATCATATACAACTCTTCTTCAATATTACCATTGAGAAACACGGTTTTGACATCAATTTGCCATATCTGATAATCGAAATATGCAACAATTGCTAACATAATCCTAACTGACTTTAGCATCGCTACGGGAGAGAATGTCTCATCGTAGTCAACTCCTTGAATTTGTCGAAACCCCTTTACGACAATTCGAGCTTTATAGACGGTCACATTACCATCAACATCAGTTTTCCTTTTGAAAATCCATTTGTTCTCTACGGCCTTTCGGTCGTGAGGTAATTCCACCAAGTTCCAAACTTGATTTTCATACATGGATTCCATATCGGATTTCATGGCTTCTAACCATTTGTTGGAATCCGGGCTCATCATCGCTTCTTCATACGTCGCAGGGTCATCATTTTCATCAACCATGAAATTCATGACAGGATTTCCGTACAGCTCGGGAGCTGCACGCGTCCTGCTTGACCTGCGAGGTTCGGTAGTACTCTCTTTCGGAGTTTCATGATCATTATCATTAGTTCCCTCTTCAACAGGTGGAGACAACTCTGGAACAACTTCCGGTGCTGCGCTACTCGCCATACTTTGAAGAGAAGGTTCAATAACCTCTTCGAGTTCTACCTTCCAACTACTCACACCTTTCGCGAGAAACTCTTTCTCTAGAAAGGATCCATTCTTGGCAACAAAAACCTT
This sequence comes from Avena sativa, assembly GCA_916181665.1. Classification (NCBI taxonomy): domain Eukaryota; kingdom Viridiplantae; phylum Streptophyta; class Magnoliopsida; order Poales; family Poaceae; genus Avena; species Avena sativa. The sequence continues at coordinate 362,751,281 of OV702297.1, read as the reverse complement.
GCCCTCGGATCTGTGATAGAAGGAATACCCAATAGTTTCCTTAGGGTAACCTATGAAGACGCATTTTTCCGCTTTGGGTTCGAGTTTATCCGGTTGAAGTTTCTTCACATAAACATCGCATCCCCAAACTTTAAGAAAAAACAGCTTAGGTTTGTTTCCAAACCACAATTCATACGGTGTCTTTTCAACGGATTTAGATGGTGCCCGATTTAAAGTGAATGCAGCAGTTTCTAGTGCATAACCCCAAAATGACAACGGCAAGTCCGTCAGAGACATCATAGATCAAACCATATCTAATAAAGTACGATTACGACGTTCCGACACACCATTTCGCTGTGGTGTTCCGGCAGGCGTGAGTTGTGAAACAATTACACACTATTTCATGTGAGTGCTAAACTCGTAACTTAGATACTCACCTCCACGGTCGGACCGTAGAAATTTGATCTTTCTATTACGATGATTTTCCACTTTATTCTGAAATTCCTTGAACTTTTCAAAGGTTTCAGACTTGTGTTTCATCAAGTAGATATAACCGTATCTACTCAAATCATCCGTGAAAGTAACAAAATAACGATATCCACCTCGCGCCGACACACTCATTGGACCACATACATCAGAATGTATGATTTCCAATAAATCTGTCGCCCGTTCCATTGAACCAGAAAACGGCGTTCTAGTCATCTTGCCCATAAGGCATGGCTCACATGTATCAAATGATTCAAAATCAAGTGATTCCAAAAGTCCATCCGAATGGAGCTTCTTCATGCGTTTAACGCCAATATGACCTAGACGGCAGTGCCACATATATGCGGATATATCATCATTAAGTTTAGTCCTTTTAGCATCAACATTATGAATATGTGTAACATTATCATCAAGATCTAATAGAATAAACCATTCATCATCGGTGCATGACCATAAAAGATTTCAGTCATATAAATGGAACAACCATTGTTCTCGGATTTAAATGAATAACCACTTCGCATCAAACACGATCCAGATACAATGTTCATGCTCAGTGCAGGCACCAGATAACAATTATTTAAGTTTATAACTAATCCCGACGGCAAGTGGAGAGGCAGCGTTCCGACGGCGATCACATCAACGCTTTATCCATTGCCGACACGCATCTTGACCTCACCCCTTGCTAGCGGTCGCTTGTTCCGCAGCGCCTGATTCGAGTTACAAATATTAGCAACTGAACCGGTATCAAATACCTAGGTGCTACTGCGAGCACTAGTCAAATACACATCAATAACATGTATATCATATATACCTTTGTTTGCCTTGCCGGCCTTCTTGTCTGCCAAATACTTGGGGCAGTTGCGCTTCCAGTGGCCAGTCCCCTTACAATAGTAGCACTCGATATCAGACTTAGGTCCAACTCGGGGTTTCTTTTCAGGCACGGCAACAGGCTTGCCTCCCTTACTTCCCTTCCGTTTTCCCTTCTTGTCTTTCTTGAAACCAGTGTTCCTATTGATCATCAACACTTGATGTTCCTTTTTGATCTCCACTTCTGCAGTTTTAAGCATTGACAGAAGCTCGGGGAGAGACTTCTTCATGCCTTGCATATTATAGTTCATCACAAAGCTCTTATAGCTAGGTGGCAGAGACTGCAGAACATGATGGATGCCTAAGTCAATGGGAATCGTTATTCCCAAGGACACAAGCTTATCGGCGTAACCCGACATCTTGAGTACATGCTCACTAACGGAGTTGTGCTCTTCCATCATGCAGCTAAAGAACTTTTCCGAAGCGTTGTAGCTCTCTACAGCAGCATGTGTGTCGAAAATCATTTTCAACTCACCCATTGTATCAAATGCATTGCCGTTTTCGAAACGCTTTCGAAGTTCCAGCTCTAGCCCATACAATATGCCGCAATGAACTAAGTTGTGGTCCTCCTGACGAGTCTGATAGACATTATTCTCCTCGTCAGGGGCATCATCAAAAGGTGGGGGGCCTAGTGGCACTTCTAGCACGTATTGCTTTTGTGCAGCAGAGAAGAGAATCCTCAAATTCATGGCCCATTCGGTAAAGTTGCTACCGTTCGTTGCTAGTTTCTCTTTCTCCATGAACACATTGAAATTAAAAGCAGGTGGTGCCATCTACAATAGAATTTGTAAAGTTTAGACTAAGTGTATGATAGATTGAGTTCAACTAATCCATATTACGAATGAACTCCCACTCAAAAACGACATCCCTCGTGCCTTTTTGGTGATTACATGAACCAAATCCACTATACCAAGTCCGATCATCACGTGAGTCGGTATAGCTTCAAAGGCGAGCATCAAATGGGCATCATATCAACTATATGACTCATGCTTAACCTTTCGGTCCGTGTTCCGAGGCCATGTCTGTACATGCTAGGCTCGCCAAGTTAGAACCTTAGTATTCACGTGTGTAACTGTTTTACACCTGAAATATGGTCGTGGATCCAAGAACACCCGATCATCACGTGATGTCTTGGAGCAACGAAACATAATCGGTGCATACTAAAGGAAGAACACATTCTTATCTTGATATTTAAATGAGGGATCATCTTATTATGCTAACAAAGCGCTAAACAAGCAATATAAGATGCTATCAAACATCACATGTTTATTAGTAAAATGTTATGGTTCCCGCAGATGATCTCTATCATGTGCATCGTGGTATGATCACTATCATACCTATATGTGTAAATCCAAGGTCTATGGAGTTTACACGTTATGTGTGTTGTAAGAGTATCATCTCATACTTCTACTTACAACACTAGCATATCATAACACTAGCCCAGCAACAATCTAAACTAGACGCCTCTAATTTATCCATTGCAAGTTTTACGTGGCTTAGGGCTTTCGAGATAGAACCGTTCTTACCTACGAACATGAACCACAACGAGGATAACCAAATTGTTGACAACTCGTTTGCAAAATAGATATTGACTATAGTAGGAGAGACAGACACCCGCTAGCCACTTATGCAAACTAGTTGCATGTCAAGGGTGGAACAGGTCTCATGTGCGAGGACATGTAAAGTTTGTCAGGGCCGCTTCATCCCACTATGCCACCAATATCCAAAATTACAACAAAGGAGCAACAACATGATCATCATCGCCCACATACTCATATGTGTACTACCCGTGTAAAGCATCTACGCATAAACCTGGCTCTGATACCACTGTAGGGTTCGCAGCATAGAAAACAAAAAAATTCCTACGATGTGAACTAAGTACCAAGATCTATCTATTAGATACAAACAACGGGCGGATGTATATCCATAGAGAACATACCCTTGAAGACCGAGAAAGCTTAATGAGTTCAACTCGTGGTTGATGTAGACGATCTCTTGCCGATCTCAAGATCGAGAGGAAGTCCTAGCGCCGCAAATCAGCAGCGCATCCGTGCTCGCACACATGTTCGAGGCACCGAGCAACCTCTGTCTTATCGCTCCAGCGATGCAGCGGAAGCACAAATCTTTCTTGCCGAATAGTCACCGGGAACATGTATCTCGCTAGTCCGAGACCATGGGGGATAAATTCTAGAGGGGGAGAGAGATCCTTCACGAGGAGGTGTGAGTGAGAAGTGAGGAGAGGGGTGCCTTTTATAGGAGGAGGGGGGACCCCAAGGGGGTGGCCGGCGCATGGGGATGCCCTCTTGCCCTCCCCTCTTCATGTGGGTGGACACTCCACTCACAAAATTCCTTTAAATTCCCTCCACTCAAAATCCCTCTCAAACATGCCATTAAATTTCCACCAAATTTAATGCAAACTCTCATTAAATAAAACTCTTTTATTTTATTCAGAATTTTGTCAATTACTTTAATGACAAACATTCACAAATAACCCCTTGCTAGAATTCTATTTCACATGCATAACCACTTTATGCAATTTCACCCGAAAACCTGTTTCGGTATCTAGTGAAATAAATTCCTGCGCTTGTTCATTCTTTTGGCATGAAACTTTTGCTCCAATTGGATGTCGGTGTCTCTTAAGTGTGTCACCCTATGATTCTTGAATAATGCGGACATGATCGAGACCCCTCTCGGATCAATAATCAGAAGCGGGATCTGGAGACCCATACTGACTCCCACACATTCAACGATGACTTTCTTGTGATCGTCGGAACCTTTTACGCTAGTATCTTAATCCCTTTGTTTCACGATATATTACATGTTCGAGATTCGATCATCGGTATCTCCATACCTAGTTTGATCTCGTTACCGACATGCACTCTTTTCTCGTTCCCGTGATATAACATTCTAGTGATCAAATCACTTGCTTGCAAGCTAATCAATGTGATATCACCGAGAGGGCCCAGAGTATATCTATCCATCATCGGGATGAACAAATTCCACTCTCGATCCATGAGCCTCAACATAACAGTTTGTTAGTTCTAAATCCATCTTTATAATCACCCTGTTACGGTGTGACGTTTGATGTTATCAAGAAACTCTTCCGGTATTAGTGATTGACATGATCTCATGGTCTAAGGATTAGGATCACTTCGTAAGTTGTTATAGCAATATAAACTCAATGACTTTGATCGTAATGCTATACTTCGGATGAATATTCATCACACCATTACACTAATGTTGTGATCCCATTATTAACAACATCCAATGTCCATGATCAGGAAACCTTGATCATCTTGTTAACCAACGAGCTAGTTTATGAGAGAGGCATAACTAGGAACTTTCTGTTTGTTTATTAAACACACATGTATTAATGTTTCCGTATTAATACAATTATAGCATGCAAAATAAACATCTATCATATACTTGGAATACACATAATGAACACTTTATTATTGCCTCTCAGGGCATATTCCCTTCAGCCTTTTCCTCCTTCAAAAGGGTATACTCATATTATTGTTGTTGTTGACTATGTTACAAAGTGGGTAGAAGCCATACCTATGAGTAGTGCTGATGGTAAGACCTCTTTGAAAATGCTCAAAGATGTCATTTTTCCTAGGTTCGGTGTACCTAGGTATCTCATGACTGATGGAGGCTCCCATTTTATTCATGGGGGTTTTAGAAAAACTCTCGCTAAGTATGATGTAAACCACATAATAGCTTCATCTTATCACCCCCAAACTAGTGGGCAAGTAGAACTTTCCAATAGGTAAATTAAATCTATCTTGCAGAAGACTGTCAATAGGTATAGAAAAAATTGGGCTAAAAAGTTGAATGATGCTTTGTGGGCTTATAGAACTGCTTATAAAAATCCCATGGGGATGTCTCCTTACAAAATGGTCTATGGAAAATCTTGTCACTTGCCTTTAGAATTAGAACACAAAGCTTATTAGGCAGTGAAAGAGTTGAATAGAGATTTTAGACTTGATGGTGAGAAAAGACTACTCGATTTAAGTAATCTAGATGAGTGGAGAGGGGAAGCTTACGAAAATGCTAGGCTCTTTAAGGAAAAAGTAAAAAGATGGCATGATAGGAAAATTCTCAAAAGGGAGTTCCATGTTCGTGAGAAAGTTCTTTTGTATAGGTCTCGTCTTAGATTTTTTGCAGGGAAACTACTCTCCAAATGGGAAGGACCTTTTTTTATCAAGGAAGTGCACCGTTCAGGTGCCATAAAAATCTCTTCTCTTAAGGATGAGACATCACAGGTGGTTAATGGTCAAAGACTTAAACATTATATTTTTGGAGATTCTTACAATGAAGAAGTGGATGTCATTCAAATGGTGACTCTAGAAGAATTTATCAAGAACCAAACACCAGAAACTACAGAGTTCGTCTTTGAATAGGTAAAAGTGGTAAAAATAGAAGGTTCGTGAAACTCCAATCTTTTTATATTTTTTATGTTTTTAATACACAAGGAAAGTTACAAGACAGAACTAAAGAATAAAACGAGCCCGAGGTGGACAAATCCACCCCAGGTGCGGGCCCAGCCTGGTCGCGCCTGGAGGGGGTTTGCCACCCTCGAACTCCGTCTCCGCTTCATTTCTGTGTCAAAACCTTCCTTATGCATTGAAATTTCATAATATATAACCCCCGGATCCCCCGAGGTTCGTGCATCGTGTTATCATCGTATTTTCGTTTCAATCTATTTCTATCAAGAAATCTTCTCAAGATTAGAGCAAAACTCAGAGCTAATCCATATATTTACTTTTGAGTTCGAGGAACTAAGGAAGTTGATTGAGGAGCTTATCAAGATAACACCACCACCACCAAAGGAGTAATTCGTCATCAGATTTGGCATCCCGTTGGCTTGTTCCAAGCTTGGGGGAGTGCCGTGGTATCACCACCATTATCTTTTATCTTTTACCTTTTTAGGGATTCATATCTGTGGTAGAGAAGTTATCTTATAGTTTGGTTTGCATGTGGAAGTATCTCTCCTTTAGTTGATTATCTATGTATCCCTTGGTGTGAGTGCCTTTGTTGAATATTAATAAGAAGTCTCATCTTTTACGTTTTGCACTTCTTATTTTAGTTTGCAATCTCTATTATATGATGGATCTTGTTGTTCAGTATTGGGACCACTTTGGGATCATCAAGTGGATCTAAATTGGTTTTGGCAAACCAAGTTCTGGTCAGTGGCATTAATTTGAAAGAAAAATAAAGAGAGAAAAACCTTACAGGTATTTGGTATCATTTGTTTTCTTTCTTGTTGGCTCATAAGCTTAGTATTCTTTATTTAAGATTATTTTGTGTCTTCAAGGAATATTGCATGTTTGGCTTTATTACTTGTATGCTTGCTTGTTTCTTTCAACTCTCTTGCTTGCTACCCAGCCTTGCTAGCCAAAAACCCGTTTTAAGAAGGCATAGTTCTCATGTTTCCAAAACCCTTTAAACCAAAAACTTTTGCCACTTGTGTCCACCATATCTACCTAATAGCTATTGCTATTCCTAGCAAATTCTCAAGATTCATCTACCTTTCAAATTAAAAAGTATTTTGTTATGTGAAAACTAGTTAGTAAAGCTCTCACGAACTTGATGGCACGCTTTATTTACTTGCCCCTAATAAACTTGAACCATTGTGGACATCGAATTTGTATATGCTTGCATCTATAAGTTGGGATTAGCAGAACCGTCCTGTCACGGGGAACATTTTCAACATTGCACTTGTACCTTGTCGTACATAGTTAATATCTTGCTCTTTTGTCTATGGATGTCAACAGTGTGAAATAAAGAGGGGACTTGTAAGTTCATGGAGTTTGTATTCTGTGTTAGAGATACGCCTGGGCTGCTAGCCTAAGCCATGCTTAATCATGGTGGAAACTTGCAGCATCACCATAGTGAGTCATCTATTAAGCATCCTCAATGAAAAGCTATATTCATAGTAAATAAAAAGATTGCTTAGATGCTCATTGTCTGCTTGCCTTGTCATTTTGGTTATGGGAAAGCTCTTGTACCATGTGCAAGGGGTACCCCGTTGGTGGTTCTCAATGATATGCAAATACTTACAATGACAAGAACTTACCTGGACCCAAAGTTGAGTATGCATGAGGAGTGGCCCTCATATTCAAGGGACATGAGATTGCCAACTTATATTTCGTCAAGCATATACTCCATCTTTGTTCACTTTAACCTTAATCATCTCAAGATGCTTATGATAGGGGCAATGAGGGCTCAAAGCTAGTAAGTACCATAATATTTTGGAAGCTATTTATGACTTGTAATCCCTGGTACCCTCTAAGATGAGACCTTTCTCCTAGTTACCAGTTGATTCAGTAAACCTACTTCCTCTCTACCTCCAGCAAGCTTTTGAGTTGTTGTGTTTCAAGCATTCATATGGTGATTTATTCAATCATGTTCTTTATCTTCCTTGTTTGCACAAAACTCTTATCTATTGAGTATTACTTTGAAAGCCTTCACTTGTGAAAAAACTTTTTGAGCAAAGAGCGCTCCTGTTTTGAAACTTCTACAAAGAAAAGCTTTTGTAAAACTGTTTACCAGGTGTTCTCTGACCAAGAACAAGTTTTCCAATTCCAATTATGATTTATCTTTATGCATCTCTATTGTGACTGCTGTACTTGGCTGCAAGCTAAGTTATATAATGGTGAGTTGCCTTCTTCTATGAGTTGTGCAATGGTAAGTGTGATGCTTCTTGTTCGTATTATTTTATCGACACTTCACTCCATAAACCTGTGGATATGTTTACTGAGCTCAGTATTCGCTTGGGGACAAGCGAAGTCTAAGCTTGGGGGAGTTGATACACCCAATTTGCATCACCATTCTATATCATAATTTACCTCTATTCATTGATACTTGTCTTATTATGAGGTATTACTTATAGCTTTTCATCTGTTTATGCATGTTGGATGATTCCTGGAGGATGGACTGCCGGAGTCTGGATTCTGATGGAAAAGACAGCGTTTTGGTGCAATTTCGCGAAGATTAGAAAAATACCAGAAAAATATGGAAACATATTATTTTATTGGAAGATGAAGGAAGCCAGAAGGAGGGACGGAGATGGGCCTCAGGGGGCCCACACCCCCTAGGCGCGGGCCCACCTGACCCCGCGCCTAGGGTGGGTTTGGCCCACCTGTTCGGCCTCCGCTCCGCCCCTTCGCCTATATCTTCCCTACGGAACCCTTACACCAGGAGAGCGACCACATATAGACTTCCGCCGCCTCTGGGAGGTGGAAAACACCGAGAGAGAAAGATCTCTCCGGCAGACAGATTTCTGCCGGGGAAATTCCTTCCCGGAGAGGGGAGACCGTCGCCATAAACATCGTCATCAAGCTAGGCTTCATCGGGATCATCATCATCATCCACACCATCATCTCCACCAGCACCATCGTCACTACTCCGTCCCACTGTAACAATTGTGTTGGATATTGCTTAGTTCATTAGAGGAAACTTTCCCGATGTTAATTACTATTGTAGTTGATGCTTGTGAGTGGAACCATTGGATTATTGTTTATGTTCAGATTGTTATCCATTATCATATCGTCTTTGATCTTGATCTATATGATGTCTTGTGAGTAGTTCGTTTAGTTCTTGAGGACATGGGAGAAGTCATGTTGTTAGTAGTGAATCTATGTTGAGTTATTATTCAATGGTTTAGTATTTAAGTTGTGGTGCTATTCTTCTAGTGGTGTCATGTGAACGTCGACTACATGACACTTCACCATTGATGGGCCTAGGGGAATGCATTGTGTATTTGGCTACTAATTGTGGGGTTGCCGGAGTGACAGAAACTTGAACCCCCGTTAGGACACCTTTGCACAAGGGAGCGTAGGATCTTAGAGTTTAAGGTTGTGGTTAGATTTATATCTTAATTACTTTACTATAGTTACGGATGTTTGTAGGGGGTTTAATCACAAGTATGTATTAGTCCTAGGAAGGGCAGTATGTTAGCACAGGTTCACCCACACAACACATACAAACACCAAACAAGAGTATTCAGCTATTTGCAGCGAAAGCACTTGACAGAATTCCCATGTGTCCTCGAGAACGTTTGGTCCTTATAAGTATTTCCACCGGCTTGTCGTTTTCTAAGAAAGGATTGGGCCACTTGCTCCATTTGTTCGTTACTTATATTACTAACTCTTTGTTTTGTTGCCTTGTTAGAAAACCACTAAAAATCTGTTTGCTAAGTATTCACAGGGATTTCCTGCTCCATACCACTGTTCAGCACCTTCTGCTCCTCGTTGGGATCGACACTCCTATTTATCGAAAAGTACTACGATACACCCCGTATACTTGTGGGTCATCACATGGACAAAGTTCTGTGCCTTGATTCATGAACATCCTGGTGATTCTAGGACATACTGATGGCTCAGTTGATGTGCAGCCTGTTGGGAACCCCAAGAGCAAGGTGTGAAGCAGCACAGCAGCAAGTCTTACCTCAGTAAGAAACCGAGGTTATCAAACCAGTAGGAGGAAGGAAACTTCACACAGGTGTTGCAAGCAACACGGAGATCTGAACAACACAAACTCAAGACTTTGCCCCAACTAACAGTGAGGTTATCAATCTCACCGGTTGCTGTAACAAAGAATTACACGTATGGTGTGGAAGGTAATGGTGGTTTGCAGCAAGTAAACAAGTAACAGTGGAAGATGTATCAATGGTAAAGATTGGACCGAGGTCCATAGTTCACTAGAGGTGCTCTCCTTAGATAAACAACATGGCATGAAGGGTAAACAAATTACAGCAGGACAATTGACAGGAACTGAGCAAGGCATATGTAAGATCCCTCCTTTATAAAGGAAAAGGATCCCTGTGATTGCAATGCTATTCCCTGGATCAATGCTAGCATCCACAGTTTAAGATGAAGTACACAGAAACACAGGTCATTATTACAGTCATTCCAGAGACAAACATAGTCTTTACAACTCCAAGGCCATAGGCCTAGTACAAGAGTTTGAATAAGTAAATAAATAAAAGTCTTCATCTTCATGTGCCACAGGCAAACATGTTGAGTGTAGACTCATGACTCCTAATCCTCATCAGAGTAACCTGCAACATCACAAGTTACAGCCACAGTGGGTCAATACATTGGAATAGTATTGGCAAGTGATACCTTAGTATAATTTAGGTGGACTAGATACTATATGCAATTTGGCTAAGTGTAGCTTAGGCTTGCTTTGCTCAAAATAGGTTTTTCCTATTAGTTGAAATCACTAAGTTTTTCTTTGTCAAAACTTTTCCCAAGGAACCACCAATAGACATTGAGGTCCTTCACCCTTGTTCACCCACAAGTTTTTTTACTTAGAAATTGGGATGAGGAGATTCTTGATAGCTTCCATGTCTTGATGCTCAAGTTGTCCTTTTCCAGGGACATGGCTAAGTACTTAGGTTCTTCCATCTGCAGAGGTTGTGCACTTTCCCCACAAGCCTTGATTTTCACCAAGACAGGACCTTTCAGAAGCCTTCCCTTAGACCAAATGGACGCGCTCCAACCTATCATTCCCACTACCACCAACTATCCAAATGGCTAAGTTCTAGCAACCTATGTGATCCTGGCAGAGCCCATATTGCCAAGTGGCTGCACTAGAAGCTTCTTAACATTTGGCCTCTAAAATCTCTTCGTTCCTGGGTGGCTTTCCACAAGTGAGATACATAAGGTAAACCATAGAAATGGGCCTTGTGTAACCACTCAACATAAACCATTCCTTCCATTCCACCCAGGTATTTCATTAACTTAGTTGTTTTATTAGGCAAAACACAAGTCCAATGACTTAGAAATATTTTATCATAGCATGTATATTTCACCACCCTTGGTTGCTACTAGCTAGGCTAAGCATGGCATAGATAAGCATCTTAACTTAGAAATTTCCTAGCAATTCTACAACTACTAGGATTTCCCATCAAGGCATATAAGCAAAATATAACATGCAAGTCTAACAAAATATTTCTAATGCTTAGTAGAAAACATAGGGATAAGAATATCATGAAGCACCACTTGCCTTGGTAGTTTGGAGAGTAGCTACACTCCTCACAATCACAATCACTATTGGCACCAAAATCTACACAAAGAATCATAGCCACAAATCACATACAAAACATATACAAACAAAAATATATGAATGCATGCAATATGATATGTGATGATTTTTAAAACTCAACAAAGCAATAGTACAGTACTGGTTCATAAACAAGTTAAAAACTTGCCAAACAACATTTATTTAAACCTTAAAACATTTTTCAAACTATTCATATACTCAAAATAGCCCTACACATGTTTCTGTAAATAAAACCATTTTAACAGAAGCAAAACATTAAACACATTGCATAGTTAGAAAGGGCTTGTTCTCCTGATTCCAATGATATAAAATTTGTCAAATTCTAACGTGGGATCAAAAGTTATAGCCAAAACAAATTCAAACATCTAATAGATTTAAATCCTGATTTTAAACCTAAACTGTTGCCACGCGTCTTAATCTGATTGGCCAGTACCGCTTCGCGTTGGATCACGCTTCTGAGCCGCTGGATCTAACTTAATCGCGCGGGTCAGATCCAATCTTACCGCTTCGCTCACGTTCTATCGTATCCACAGGATCTAGATCTAACGGCGCTCAGCACTTTGACCATCCAGTGGCGGCGCTGGCAGCGGCGTCTCTGTTAGAGTTGCTACCGGCGTTCTAGGTCACGCGGGAGAGGGGAAAGGGGCTTACCAGACTCGCCGTGTGCTGCTGATGCTCAAGGTGGCGGTGGTTTGGCAAGGGGCGCACGGAGATGGTCGCTGGAGCTCGTCGGAGTTGCGGGCGGCGTCAGTTGCTTGCTGTCGAAGACGTTGCCAAGGTTCTGCGTCGACCTAGCAAGAGCCAGATGGTTTAACAGATGCGCAAGGGTCTGGCGATCAAGTCTGTATCAAAGAGGAGGCAAGGGGCGGTCTCATTTTACCTGAATCGCACGTCGGAGTCGAGCGGCGGCTCAGGTGCTCGCGGGTGAGAACGAAGACGTCGCTCTGGGTCATGAGAAAACAAATGGAGGGCATTAGCAAACGCGCAAGGTCATGCTGGTCACGGTGGTTTGAACTATAGGCAGAGGGGCGGTCTGTACTCACTGAGATTCGTTGCTGGAGTGCGTCTGTCTGCGGCGGTGCAAGGGCAATTGCGGGCAGCCTGGGGGCGTATCTGTCTGGCTTTGTTGGGGGAAATGGCCGCGAGGGGGAGGTGGTCTTATAGCCAGAGCGGGGGCGAGGATCGCGCGCGGTATCAAGGGCAATTAAGCGCGTAGTGATTGCGGCGAGTAACGGCGGAGCGAGCGTCGCGGCCGCGCGTGATTGACGACGACAACGACGTGGTCGCAGGGTCCACTCGTCAGTGAGTTAAACAGAGAGGAGGTGGGGTCCTGGCGTCAGTCACTCAGTGGGTTTGTCTGCGAGTGAGAGAGAGAGGGGGAACCCGGGTGGGCTTACTGGGCTAGATTCGTAGTTGGGCCAGATAGGTGACGCTGGCCTTTTTCTATTTCTTTTCTCCTTTTCTTTTTCTGTTTTGATTTTCTGAAATGATTTTCAACTTCAAATCAAATGATTTTGAATTCAAATCTTCTCTAGGTTTTTATACTGCAAACTTTGCACTCAAATGAGTGTCAAACACTACTGTTTATTCAAAAACACTTTGATCAAATGAAAATAAAAATAAAACCAAGCCTTTATGTGATATATACAATAGGCATAATATTGGTTTTATTTACTTATTTTGTTTTGAAACTTTGTTCAAACTTTTGATGGTGCCTAAGTTTGAATTCAAACCTTACTGAACAAAACAAGTACTCCTCTCATTGAAAGGTAGCACTAAGGCTAGAGAAACTTACATGAAATGATAAGCATATATGCTTCTGTTTTGAAATGATTTGTTTGAAATGAAATTCATATGATCATGGATGCATGGATGATATGCATGAGTTTGAAACATGATTTTAGGGATGTTACAAATCTAACCCCCTTAAGGTGAATCTCGCCCTCGAGATTCAGATTGTCTAGCAAATAGGTGAGGGTGGTCTTTCCGAAGATCATCTTCTCTTTCCCATGTTGCTTCCTCTTTGGAATGATGGTTCCACTGCACTTTGCAAAACTTGATAGTCTTAGTCCGTGTGACTCTTTCTGCAGTCTCAAGAATCTTGATAGGCTTCTCCTCATAAGTGAGATCACTTTCGAATTGTACCTCCTCCAAAGATATAGTATCCTTCAAAGAAGTTTCTTCCATTTCTGGATGGCACTTTTTAAGCTGACTCACATGAAACACATTATGAACAGCCGATAAAGACTCTGGCAATTCAATCTCATAAGCAACTTCTCCTTTGCGACTCAGAATCTTGAAGGGTCCAACATATCTTGGGGCCAATTTTACTTTGACTCCGAATCTCTTCACTCCACGAAGTGGTGACACTCTAAGATAAGCCCTATCACCAACTTCGTAGGTGACTTCTCTACGCTTAGGATCTGCCTAGCTTTTCTGTCGGGACTGTGCTATCTTCAATCTGTCCTTAACCAATTTGACCTTCTCTTCGGCTTCTTTGATAAGTTCTGGTCCGAATAAACTTGTTTCTCCCACACCATTCAATAACAATGGGGTGGTACATTTTCTCCCGTAGAGAAACTCAAATGGTGCCATCCCAATGCTGGCTTGATAGCTGTTGTTGTAAGAAAATTCTGCGTAAGGCAGACTTTCATCCCAACTGGCTCCATAGTCTAGGGCACATGCCCTCAACATGTCTTCAAGAATCTGATTAGTCGTTTCTGTCTGTCCATCAGTTTGAGCATGAAAAGCAGTGCTGAATTCCAACCTCGTTCCCAAGGACTCATGTAACTGCCTCCAAAAATGGGAAGTGAATTGAGTTCCCCTATCATACACAATACTCTTGGGCACTCCATGTAGACATACAATTCTACTCATATAGATCTTGGACAACTTGGCACTTGTGTAGGTTGTCTTCACGGGTATGAAATGAGCCACTTTAGTTAGGCGGTCCACTACTACCCAAATAGAATCATATCCTGACCGGGTCCTTGGTAATCCAGTAATGAAATCCATACCAATCTTGTCCCACTTCCAATCAGGAATAGGTAGTGGTTGAAGCAAACCCACTGGTTTCTGATGTTCTGCTTTCACTCTACTACACACATCACACAAAGCAATATGTTCGGCGATGTCCTTCTTGAGATTATTCCACCAAAATCTTTCCTTCATATCCATGTACATTTTGGTGTTACCCGGATGAATGGAATACGGTGAGTTGTGTGCTTTTTGTAATATCAGTTTCCGAAGCTCTGGATCTTGTGGAACACAGATACGTTTCCCATGCCATAAAGTACCATGTTCGTCTTCATGGAATCCTTTGGCTTTTCCTTTACCAATCTTTTCCTTAATCTCTTCAATTTCCTTATCAATCTTCTGGGCTTCTTTGATCTTGTCCAACAAAGTGGGTTGAACATCCAAAGACATGAGATGTCCTTCAGGCACAATCTCCAATCCGAGATCTCTAAATTGGGCACAAAAATCATCTGGCAGTTCTCCCTTGGTAAGGCCATTCACAAAAACCTTACGGCTTAAAGCATCCACTACAACATTTGCTTTACCAGGATGGTATTGCAAACTTAAGTCGTAGTCCTTGATGACTTCTAGCCATCTTCTTTGTCTCATGTTAATATCTTTCTGGGTGAAGATATACTTCAAACTCTTGTGATCTGTGAACACTTCACAACGCTTTCCCAAAAGATAATGTCTCCATGTTTTGAGTGCATGGACAACAGAGGCTAACTCTAAATCATGAGTAGGGTAGTTCACTTCATGAGTTTTGAGTTGTCTCGAGACATAAGCCACAACTTTTCCTTCTTGCATAAGAACTGCACCCAAACCATGATGAGATGCATCACAATATACTTGGAAATCCTTCTCCAAATCTGGCAAACACAAGACTAGTGCTGTCACAAGTTTCTTCTTCAATTCCTGAAAGCTGAGTTCGCAACCTTCAGACCAAGCAAATTTCTTGTCTTTCTTTAGAAATTCTGTCATAGGCTTAGCTACCTTGGAGAAATTCTCAATGAACCTTCTGTAGTAACCTGCTAAGCCAAGGAAACTACGAACTTCTTTCACTAACTTGGGAGATTCCCATTCAGTTACAGCTGAAACTTTAGCAGGATCAACTGCTACACCAGCTCCTAACACAACATGTCCAAGAAATCCAACTTCATTTAGCCAAAATTCACACTTGCTGAATTTGGCATACTGTTTATGCTCTCTAAGCTTCTCAAGTATCAAACGCAAATGTCCTTCATGCTCTTCTTTGCTCTTGGAGTAGACTAAAATGTCATCGATGAAAACGACAACAAACTTATCAAGAAATTCCATGAACACCTTGTTCATCATATTCATAAAGTATGCTGGAGCATTGGTCAAACCAAATGGCATCATGGTATACTCATACAATCCATACCTTGTGGTGAAAGCTGTCTTAAGTATGTCTTGTTCTCTTATCTTGAGTTGGAAATATCCTGACCGGAGATCAATCTTTGAGAACACACAAGCTCCTTCTAGCTGATCAAACAAGTCATTGATTCTAGGCAAAGGGTATTTGTTCCTGATAGTCACCTCATTGAGTGAACGGTAATCTATGCATAACCTTTGACTTCTATCTTTCTTCTCCACGAACAAAACTGGGGCTCCCCAAGATGAAGAACTTGGTTGAATAAATCCTTTCTGCAACTGTTCTCCAAGTTATTTCTTGAGTTATTTCAGTTCATCAACTGACATCTTGCTGTTGGTCCAGATCCTGGTAGCAAATCAATAAGGAACTCCACATCTCTATCTGGTGGCATTCCCGGCAATTCTTCCGGAAACACATCCGGATATTCACTCACAATTGGCACACTGTCTATGCTAACCCCCTTAAGAGAATTTAGCATACTCCTTCTTGCTTCAAAGTTGGACTTGAATTTAATCTGTTTCCTTTCCGGGGTTGTGAGTGCAACAGTATGATTAGCACAATCTAGTACTCCTTCATACTTAGCCATCCAACCCATTCCCAATATCACGTCCAGTCCTTGGGAATCTAGGATTATCAGACTCACTGGAAACTTATGCTTTCCAAACTCTATTACTAGATCCTGGCATCCAAGACTTACTATCATATCTCCACCTGGAGAACTAACTTTTATTGGACACCCAATGTTTTCAGTTGGAA
Organism: Avena sativa; assembly: GCA_916181665.1. NCBI lineage: Eukaryota > Viridiplantae > Streptophyta > Magnoliopsida > Poales > Poaceae > Avena > Avena sativa. The sequence goes on along the minus strand of OV702297.1, from coordinate 362,734,714 downwards.
AACCATTTCTATCAACAAATGCTTTTGATATGAATGAATGCGATGCTCCAGTATCAAAAAGAACAAATGCTGGAATAGAATTGAGTCTGAACTTACCCACAACAGCATCAGGCTCCTCATAGATTTCCTCCACATTGATGTGGTTCACTTGTCCCTTTTGAAAAGGGTTGGGCTTATTGGGTCCTTCAACTTTATTTTCTGGGCATTCATTTGCATAATGCCCCATTTTCTTGCACTTGAAACACTCAACCTGACTAATGTCTCTCTTGATAGGCTGGCTTCCACTGCCACTTCCACTACCTCTGTGGTGGCTCTTATATCCACCCTTGTGGTTCTTGTACTTGTCATTGTCATGACTACGGTGATGCTTGTTGTCATGACGGTTGTGGTTGTGGTTCTTGTTGAATTTCCCATGCTTGTGGGATCCTGAGCTTCCGCTATCATCATAATGGGAACGTTTGTGAGACGATCCCGAGCTGTGCTTGTCTGAGTGCTTTCTCTTCCTGCTCTCAACTTGCTTCATTTTGTTCTCCAAAATAGCAGCCTTGTCACAAAGAGACTGATAAGTGGGAACATAGGCCACTGATAGCTGCAAGTTCAGTTCATCATTCAGGCCTTCAAGGAACTTTTCCTTCCTCTTAGCATCTGTGTCAACTTCATCCGGTGCATAACGCGCCAGATTGTTGAACTCCTCAATATATTCAGCCACGCTGCGGTGGCGCTGCTTCATATTATGGAACTCTTTCTTTTTCAGACTCATCACTCCAGATGAGATATGAGCAGTACGAAAACCATCCTCAAATATAGCCCATGTCACCTCTTCTATGGGAGTGGTGATCTGGAAGTTATCCCACCAAGTGGCGGCTGGTCCTTCCAGCAGATGTGCTGCAAATCTGACCTTTTCTGCATCAGTACAGCCCACAGTTACCAAGTCCTTGTTCACCGAGCGTAGCCAATCATTGGCCACCATGGGATCAGTTGTTCCTGAGAACTTTGCTGGCCTCAATATCAAGAACCTGGTAAGCATGTCAAAACCCGGTGGGTTGTTGTTGTTATTGTTGTTGTTGTTGTTTTGGTTCTGGATGAACGTAGTCATCATTTGCATCAACTGATTCTGAGCTATCTTCATTTGATGCATCTCAGGAGTGATGTTGTTGTTGTTGGGGTTGGGATTGGCACGACGGGGAGGCATCTATGGTTTGTTCAATAGAGATAAGAATGAGATACCCATAGATGCTTTCATGCACAATACATCACATAAACAATCTCAAAACATGCATCATAATGATAATAGTTCAACAACAAAAGACAAGTTTGCATAGTAAACACACCAATAACAAGCCATCCACATGTTGGATGGTCATTGTGACACAAATAATGTATGATAAATAAATGATAAATGAGTAGTCAACTCTACTCCTCGGCATCAACCTCCTCCTCAACAAAGGTAAGACCTGCATTATCCATTGCGGTCTTATATTCCTCGACATTGGCGGTCAAGGTCTCTACTTTGGCTTTGAGAGCCCTCTTCTGGGAACGAAGCCTCTCAATCACCGTCCGCTGATGCTCGAGCTCGAAGTCCTTGGCCTGCAGTTCTTCAGTCATGTCCCGAATCCTCTTGTTCCTATCCTGGACTCGCTTCTCCTGACTCTTGAACTTTCTGTCCTGGCTCTCAAACTTTGCCTCCATCTCCTTGACTATCTCATCTTGCTCCGCGAAGAGCTTGTCCTTCTCGCGAAGCTGCACCTGGAGTTCGTCATTGTTGAGCATGACGTTGGTCCTATCAGTGTCCACGTGCCTAATGAGAGCCTCTAAGTCCTGGAGGTATAGACGAATCGGCTCAGCTGTATCCCTCGAAGTGTCCTCGAAGTCAATGGCCTCTCCATCCTCATCACGTCTACCGAAGACGTGGAAGTGAGTACCTCTAACCTGTCGATAGTGTCTCCCTAGCAGACGTCCTATCAAATCCTGCATGACTACCTCAAGGCCTCTCTCTCCTTGTCATTGTGCATGAGCTTGAAGATGATAGCCTCCGTGGTAGGCTCAGTCTGGCGTCCGGGCTGATTGACCTTGAAACCCCAAAGGTCTTTCCTCTCAAACTTGGTGAGGGGAAGCACCATGATGGTAGGAAGAGGGAGATTGAGCAAAGTAGTGAGCTCAACAATACGAGGACCAAAGCGAGTTCCCTGGAACTCCTCAACAGTGTTGATGGTAACATTAGGCATCTATTTATAAGATAGAAAAAGTTAGAACAACACAATTTAAGATAAAACACAAGGCAAAGCATCACATGCATATCTTTGGAAATCAAAACACACAAGTAATGGCATACATGAATCCATTACATCAACCAAGGTTCAACTTATTTTAAGCAACATTTGGAAAATAAGGTGATACTGGTGGTCCAACTAATGAAGTACGCTTACAATCTTATCTCACTAGATATGTTGGCTAACACAATATTTCTAGAAGCAATCACTCTATCTTGAGCACATGACTCCATCACTAAGTCTATAATGTCTCCTCTTAAGGTTTGGTTGGTCGCCTCCAACTCTTGGGTATGTTTCTTCTCTTCTTTTAGGCTATTTTGGATGTTGAACATTCTGCACTTGACTCTTTCTCCAAGTTCTTTGATGGTCTTCCAAGCTGCATCCCTTGCCGAGTCAAAGAATGTAGGGTGCATCACTGAATTGGTGAACATGCAGAATCCTGATTCTTTGTGGTTGTCTTCCTTGTTTTTATACAAGTGAAGTTGCACCCACCAGTACTCAACTCCTTCATCCATCACAGGAAAGCCTTTATACACAGCTGCACCATGTATTTCCATTGCAACCATGAGGTCCTTGAGAGCCTTGGGGAATTCTGTCTCACACTCCAAAGTCATTGTCATGAGTGGTCCTTTCCTTACGGCTTCATTGATGGAGTTCATCTACAATTAGAGATGAGAAAGAAGATTAGAAAAGTTTACGAGAAGAATAGACAAGTGTAGAAGTTGTTGAAATTTTTTCCTTAGTGGTTTCCAATCCTAGGGTCATAATCCTACAGGCAACACAGTGCTCTGATACCATCTGTAAGATCCATCCTTTATAAAGGAAAAGGATCCCTGTGATTGCAATGCTAGTCCCTGGATCAATGCTAGCATCCACAGTTTAAGATGAAGTACACAGAAACAAAGGTCATTATTATAGTCATTCCAGAGACAAACATAGTCTTTACAACTCCAAGGCCACAGGCCTAGTACAAGAGTTTGAATAAGTAAATAAATAAAAGTCTTCATCTTCATGTGCCACAGGCAAACATGTTGAGTGTAGACTCATGACTCCTAATCCTCATCAGAGTAACCTGCAACATCACAAGTTACAGCCACAGTGGGTCAATACATTGGAATAGTATTGGCAAGTGATACCTTAGTATAATTTAGGTGGACTAGATACTATATGCAATTTGGCTAAGTGTAGCTTAGGCTTGCTTTGCTCAAAATAGGTTTTGCCTATTAGTTGAAATCACTAAGTTTTTCTTTGTCAAAACTTTTCCCTAGGAACCACCAATAGACATTGAGGTCCTTCACCCTTGTTCACCCACAAGTTTTTTTTACTTAGAAATTGGGATGAGGAGATTCTTGATAGCTTCCATGTCTTGATGCTCAAGTTGTCCTTTTCCAGGGACATGGCTAAGTACTTAGGTTCTTCCATCTGAAGAGGTTGTGCACTTTCCCCACAAGCCTTGATTTTCACCAAGACAGGACCTTTCAGAAGCCTTCCCTTAGACCAAATGGACGCGCTCCAAGCTATCATTCCCACTACCACCAACTGTCCAAATGGCTAAGTTCTAGGAACCTATGTGATCTTGGCAGAGCCCATATTGCCAAGTGGCTGCACTAGAAGCTTCTTAACATTTGGCCTCTAAAATCTCTTTGTTCCTGGGTGGCTTTCCACAAGTGAGATACACAAGGTAAACCATAGAAATGGGCTTTGTGTAACCACTCAACATAAACCATTCCTTCCATTCCACCCAGGTATTTCATTAACTTAGATGTTTTATTAGGCAAAACACAAGTCCAATGACTTAGAAATATTTTATCATAGCATGTATATTTCACCACCCTTGGTTGCTACTAGCTAGGCTAAGCATGGCATAGATAAGCATCTTAACTTAGAAATTTCCTAGCAATTCTACAACTACTAGGATTTCCCATCAAGGCATATAAGCAAAATATAACATGCAAGTCTAACAAAATATTTCTAATGCTTAGTAGAAAACATAGGGATAAAAATATCATGAAGCACCACTTGCCTTGGTAGTTTGGAGAGTAGCTACACTCCTCACAATCACAATCACTATTGGCACCAAAATCTACACAAAGAATCATAGCCACAAATCACATACAAAACATATACAAACAAAAATATATGAATGCATGCAATATGATATGTGATGATTTTTAAAACTCAACAAAGCAAGAGTACAGTATGGTTCATAAACAAGTTAAAAACTTGCCAAACAACATTTATTTAAACCTTAAAACATTTTTCAAACTATTCATATACTCAAAATAGCCCTACACATGTTTCTGTAAATAAAACCATTTTAACAGAAGCAAAACATTAAACACATTGCATAGTTAGAAAGGGCTTGTTCTCCTGATTCCAATGATATAAAATTTGTCAAATTCTAACGTGGGGATCAAAAGTTATAGCCAAAACAAATTCAAACATCTAATAGATTTAAATCCTGATTTTAAACCTAAACTATTGCCACGCGTCTTAATCTGATTGGCCGGTACCGCTTCGCGTTGGATCATGCTTCTGAGCCGCTGGATCTAACTTAATCGCGCGGCTCAGATCCAATCTTATCGCTTCGCTCACGTTCTATCGTATCCGCAGGATCTAGATCTAACGATGCTCAGCACTTTGACCATCCAGTGGCGGCGCTGGCGGCGGCGACAGGCGGCGGCGTCTCTGTCAGAGTTGCTACCAGCGTTCTAGGTCGCGCGGGAGAGGGGGAAGGGGCTTACCAGACTCGCCGTGTGCTGCTGATGCTCAAGGTGGCGGTGGTTTGGCAAGGGGCGCACGGAGATGGTCGCTGGAGCTCGTCGGAGTTGCGGACGGCGTTAGTTGCTTGCTGTCGAAGACATTGCCGAGGTTCTGCGTCGACCTAGCAAGAGCCAGATGGTTTAGGAGATGCGCAAGGGTCTGGCGATCAAGTCTGTATCAAAGAGGAGGCAAGGGGCGGTCTCATTTTACCTGAATCGCACGTCGGAGTCGAGCGGCGGCTCAGGTGCTTGCGGGTGAGAGCGAAGACGTCGCTCTGGGTCATGAGAAAACAAACGGAGGGCATTAGCGAACGCGCAAGGTCATGCTGGTCATGGTGGTTTGAACTAGAGGCAGAGGGGCGGTCTGTACTCACCGAGATTCGTCGCCGGAGTGCGTCTGTCTGCGGCGGTGCAAGGGCAATTGCGGGCAGCCTGGGGGCGTATCTGTCTGGCTTTGTTGGGGGAAATGGCCGCGAGGGGGAGGTGGTATTATAGCCAGAGCGGGGGCGAGGATCGCGCGCGGTATCAAGGGCAATTAAGCGCGTAGTGATTGCGGCGAGGTAACGGCGGAGCGAGCGTCGCGGCCGCGCGTGATTGACGACGACAACGGTCGCAGGGTCCACTCGTCAGTGAGTTAAACAAAGAGGAGGTGGGGTCCTGGCGTCAGTCACTCAGTGGGTTTGTCTGCGAGTGAGAGAGAGAGGGGGAACCCGGGTGGGCTTACTGGGCTGGATTCGTAGTTGGGCCAGATAGGTGGCGCTGGCCTTTTTCTATTTCTTTTCTCCTTTTCTTTTTCTGTTTTGATTTTCTAAAATGATTTTCAACTTCAAATCAAATGAGTTTGAATTCAAATCTTCTCTAGGTTTTTATACTGCAAACTTTGCACTCAAATGAGTGTCAAACACTACTGTTTATTCAAAAACACTTTGATCAAATGAAAATAAAAATAAAACCAAGCCTTTATGTGATATATACAATAGGCATAATATTGGTTTTATTTACTTATTTTGTTTTGAAACTTTGTTCAATTTTTTGATGGTGCCTAAGTTTGAATTCAAACCTTACTGAACAAAACAAGTACTCCTCTCATTGAAAGGTAGCACTAAGGCTAGAGCAACTTACATGAAATGATAAGCATATATGCTTCTGTTTTGAAATGATTTGTTTGAAATGAAATTCATATGATCATGGATGCATGGATGATATGCATGAGTTTGAAAGATGATTTTAGGGATTTTACAGCATAACAATGCAATACCAGACAAAAAGATCCTATGAGATTCGATTAGGCAATACAACAATATACATAGACCGCCATCCAACTGCATCTATGACTATAAGTCCATCTTCAGGTTATCATCCGAACCCCCTCCAGTATTAAGTTGCAAGAAACAAACAACTTCTTTAAGCAAAGTGTGTAAGGTAAACAATCCACTTGTTCTATGAACTATAGATCATTGTTTTCTCCCTAGTTGCAACAACACATCTACAAACGAAGAGATTTCTGTCACTTCCCTTGGAAACTAGAGGCATGAACCCACTATCGAGCACAAATACCCCCTCTTGGAGTCACTAGCAACTACTTGGCCAAGATAGCTACTAACAATGGAGAGCATGCAAGATAACAAACAACACAGACATGATAGTATCAAATAGACAAAACCATTAATCAATCTGACATAGTAATCTCAATATCCATCAGATCCCCGTAAACGCAACATGCATGATTACAAATAGATTATATATTGACCATGAACGGAGCTCACCAGATCTATACATGAAAGCACAAGGAGGAGATACAACCATCTAGCTACTAGATGGAACCATAGTCCAAGGTGGAACTACTCACGCTTCATACCGGAGAGAAGGCCTCTAGGATGATTTCCCCTCCGACAGGGTGTCGGGAATAACTTCACATCCCCTTGATCTAGGGACGATGGTGGCGGCGGCTACAGAAGGTTTCATGGAGTTTTGATCGGGTGCCTAGGGTTTCTGCATCGGGGGCTTCTTATAGGCGAAGAGGCGAGGCTGGGAGGCGGCCAGGGGCCCCACACCCTACCTAGGCGCAGGGTGGGCCCACCCGCGCCTAGGGGGTCTGGCCGCCCTGGTTCGCTTATCCGTCTCGTCTTCTGGCTTCGTGTCCCCATGGTAAAATATTGACTTCGGCTTTTGTCCTGTCCAATTTCGAGAATATTGATTTTCTGCCTTTCTAGAACCAAAAACAGAAGAAAACATGCAATTGGCACTATGGCAACTTGTTAATAGGTTAGTTACAGAAAAGATATAAAACACCTCAAAGTGTAGACAAAGCAAAGCAAAGTAGATACTAAACAAGCATGGAGCATCAAAAATTATAGATATGTTTCCGACGTATCAAGCATCCCCAAGCTTAACTCCTGCTCGTCCTCAAGTAGGTAAGTGATAAAAAGAATAATTTTTGAGGTGACATGCACCAACAAAACCAAGATCAAACCATTTGCAAGCACTGAAACCTGGGATCAAAGAACTCTAAACATGTGCATGAAAGATGGAGTTCTAACAATAGGACATAGTAACTATGCAAGTAACATGAAAGGCTACAAACAAAAGATCATGAATAACATACATTGAAAAATGTTTGTTTGTTTCACATACAGAAAACATAGCATAGTGGCATTCATCTTGTCCCTCATGGAGTAGAAAATAAATGCATAGGACACCTTCAAAGTTCACAAGGGTGACTAGAAACAAGTAGCACAAGAACAAGTAATATCACAATATGCATCAATCACTAAGTTTTGGGACACTGTACACGGAATTACAACTATGCTCTCTTAATGGTGCCTAAAAGTAGAAGGTGGAGACTCAAATAATGGTGGAAGAAAGGCCTTTCATAAAGGAAGCAGATATTTCAAGTTTCAAAAAGGGCTTCCAAAAATTATGGTACTTGTTAGCTTTCAGCCCTCATTGCCCCTATCATAAGCACCTTGAAGTGGTTAAGGTTAAAGTGAACAAAGATGGAGTATATGATTGACAAAGTATAAGTTGGCAATCTCAAGTCCCTTGAATACGAGGGCCACACCTCATGCTACTCAACTTCAGTCACCTGCAAGTTCTTGTCATTGTAAGTACATGTGTATCATAGAGAACCGCCAATGGGGTACCCCTTGCACATGGTACAGGAGCTATCCCATAACCAAAATGACAAGGCAAGCAGACAATGAGCATCTCACTATCTTTTTACTTACTATATGCATAGCTTTTTATTCAGGATGCTTCATAGATATCTCACTATGGTGATGTTGCAAGTTTCCACCATGATTAGGCATGGCTTAGGCTAGCGGCCCAAGCGTTTCTCTAACACAAAATACATACTCCATGGACTTACAAGTTCCCTCTTTATTTCACACCGGTGACCTCCATAGACAAAAGAGCATGATATCAACTAGTACAAAGTACAAGTGCAATGTTGATAACATTCACCGTGACAACATGGTTCTGCTAATTCCAACGTATAAGTGCAAGCATATACAACATAGATGACACAATGGTTCAAGTTTATTAGGGGCAAAGAATATAAAGTGTGCCATCAAGTTTTTGAGGGCTTTAATCACTAAGTTTTCACATAAAAAAATAGTTTTAAATTGGAAGATAGCTGAAAACAAGAATATACTTGGAATGGTGTAACACACCATGCATAGGAATTTATAGTGGACACTTTGGAATAACTTGGTTTCTTGGGAGTTGGAAGCATGAGTAGAGCTTACTCATACAAGTGGAGGCTAGAAAAAGAATAGGAGCAACCAACTAAGAGAGCAATAATGGCCATAATCATGCAGAGCAACAAAGCATTACTAATCAAAGCATAGAGTGGTACTACAAGTCAAGGACTAAATGATCATAGAGGCTATGGTGATTTGTCATAGTCATAACATGGTGTGAGCATGTGCCAAGTCAAACCAAACAAAGCTTTAAGGGAGAATACCACAATACTATGCTTTTGCATGCTAAAACAACGCTTAATTTCTTCAAGGCATACTAAGCAATCCCAATTGTTTGGAAACAAGACAAGCTACAACAATAATCACTAAGCATAAGGTAAAAACAACAGCTAGCATGTCATGCTAAAGTCTTAGTCACAGTCAATGCAAACTCCTCTTGCACTTATCAAGCAAGAACTTTCTACTCCTTTCCAACACCAAGCAACTTATTTGCAACAACACAGCGAGAACGAGGGTCCAAAGTACTTTATTCAAGCAAACTAAACAAACTAAGCAAACCAAACGAAAACTAAGACGCTCCAAGAACAACACAACAGTGCATGAAACAGTAAAAATGAAGTGTCTAGACAGACCTGAGCTTTTTATTGATGAAGAAGGGGATGCCTTGGGCATCCCCAAGCTTTGACGCTTGTACCTCTTGGATATTTCTTGGGATGACACCAGGGTGGCATCCCCAAGCTTGAGCTTTTGTCCATTCTTCATCTCATTACATCATTCTCTCTCTACACCTGAAAATTTTCCTTCATACAAAACTTCACACAGTCTTCATTAGCAACATTAGTGTATTCAAAAGATAATATACCTTTAGGCAAAGCTTTGGAACAGCAAGACTTTTCACTAAAAACACAAGCTACAGTAGTAACTCCTTCAAAAAGCTCAATTCCCCAAAAGAGAACTCAAAAAGGAATCAGTAAGAAGCAAATGCAAAGAATGGCAGAAATCTGTCAAAACAGACCAGCAGGTAGAAACCGATTTTTTCGAACATCTTCTGTTGCTCAAATCAAAAAGTGTTGAACTAACGAAATCATCTAACATACTGGGTGATTTATTTGTAAATTTTCAGCTCAATCCGAGTAACAGAGACTCCTCACGATTGTTTTTGGTGGAGGACAGAAATCTGTTTCGGGACAGCAACTCCCGAAATCTTACTTCTCTCTCATTAGAGGTCATTATTGACACAAAAAGCAAAGAAAAATAATAAGGAGAGGTCATTACTGAAGTAATAACTTCCAAGACTCAAGGAAACTCTTGGGTTATCTCCCAACAAGTACATTTCTTTAGCGCCTTTAAGTTAGGCACAAGAAGCAAGAAGAATCAAGTATTTTCAAATGAAGAATTTAGATCAATACTTGCAAAGTCTTCAACTATGAGAGGTATCTCATCCAAATGAGTCTTGGAGGATCCCTTCTCATTTCTTTTTTGTTTTACTACTTTCATCAAAAGGATTTTTAGGAAAAAGCCAACCAAAATTCTTTTCAAATGCCTCATGCATTCCAACAAGCTTAAAGGGTATGGGTATCTTAAATTCCTCTATAGGCTTGGTTTTATCTGAAGTACCCACAACATCTACACATGAGCCTAGAATATTAAAACTCTCAAAGACCTTTTTGGCTTCCCTAGCAACATCATGGAACTCTTTGAGTAAAGTTTCAAGAATAAATTCTCTCTTTTCAGTATTCTTTTCTTCCTTTAGTTTTAGGAACAAAATTTGCATCATGGGGTTAAGGCTAACAAACCTAGACTCCAGCATATGAACTAAAGAAGCGGAAGCAATCTCATAATTAGGAGCAAGCTCTGCTATAGATTTATCCTCAATATCCTCATGCTTGCTAACATAATTAAAGAATTCTTCAATATTATCTTTCCCAATTATGGAGCCACTACATATTGAAAGGTTTTTCAGGGTGAACTTGGGGAGCAACAAGGTGTTCTCAGTAGAGTCCATTTTGGCAAAGGTGGACAAGCCAAAAATAGCAGCAGCAGCTAAAGCAGGAACTATTTTTTTGTTTTTTTATAAGAAAAAGCAAACCAAACCAAACTAAACCAAACCAAACGAGGCAAAGAAAACCAAGCAAAAGAATATAAGCAAACTAAAAACAAAGTAAAGAGAAAGGAAGTGGAGGACTCCCCTTGTGAAGACGTCCTTAGCCTCCCCGGCAATGGCGCCAGAAAACTTTGGCGTGTTGTTGACGTGGGAGCTTCTTCTTTTAATTACCCGGCAACGGCGCCAGAAAACTTGTTGATGGCTCATTTGATGTGGAGCCTGTTGCGAACCCCAAGAGCAAGGTGTGAAGCAGCACAGTAGCAAGTCTTCCCTCAGTAAGAAACCGAGGTTATCGAACCAGTAGGAGGAAGGAATCGTCACACAGGTGTTGCAAGCAACACGGAGACCTGCACAACACAAACTCAAGACTTTTGCCCCCACTAACAGTGAGGTTGTCAATATCACCGGTTGCTGTAACAAAGGAATAAACGTATGGTGTGGAAGGTAATGGTGGTTTGCAGCAAGTAAACAAGTAACATTGGAAGATGTATCAATGGTAAAGATTGGACCGAGGTCCATAATTCACTAGAGGTGATCTCCTTAGATAAACAACATTGCATGAAGGGTAAACAAATTACAGCAGGGAAATTGACAGGAACTGAGCAAGGCATAGCAATGCAATACCAGACAAAAAGATCCTATGAGATTCGATTGGGCAATACAACAATATACATAGATTGCCATCCAACTGCATCTATGACTAGAAGTCCACCTTCAAGTTATCATCCGAACCCCCTCTAGTATTAAGTTGCAAGCATCAGACAACTACTTTAATCAAAGTGTGTAAGTTAAACATTCCACTTGTTCTATGAACAAGAGACCGTTGTTTTCTTCCTAGTGGCAACAACACATCTACAACCGAAGAGATTTCTGTCACTTCCCTTGGAAACTAGAGGCATGAACCCACTATCGAGCATAAATACCCCCACTTGGAGTCACTAGCAACTACTTGGCCAAGATAGCTACTAACAACGGAGAGCATGCAAGATCACAAACAACACAAACATGATAGTATCAAATAGACAAAACCATTAATCAATCTGACCTAGTAATCTCAATATCCATCGGATCCCCGCAAACATGCATGATTACAAATTTATTAGATCTTAATCATGAACGGAGCTCACAATATCTATACATGAAAGTGTAGGGTTCACAGCATAGAAAACAAAAAAATTCCTACGATGGGAACAACTATGTACCAAGATCTATCTACTAGATACAAACAACGGGCGGATGTATATCCGTAGAGAACATACCCTTGAAGACCAACAAAGCTTAACGAGTTAAACTCGTGGTTGATGTAGATGATCTCTTTCCGATCTCAAGATCGAGAGGAAGTCCTAGCGCCGCAAATCAGCAGAGCATTCGTGCTCGCACACACGTCCAAGGCACCGAGCAACCTCCGCCTCCTCGCTCCATCGATGCAGCGGAAGCACAACTCTTTCTTACCGAATAGCCACCGGGAACATGTATCTCGCTAGTCCGAGACCATGGGGGTTAAATTCTAGAGGGGGAGAGAGATCCTTCATGAGGAGGTGTGAGTGAGAGAGAGGAGATGGGGTGTCGTGGTGGTGGCACGACAGATGCCATGGGTAGGATTAAGTTGGGGGCCGAATGGGTGCTTGTGGTCACCGGGGAGGGAGTGCACGGTCGAGCCATGCACGAAGAACAATAAGAACTCTCCAGACGTAACAATTTGATCGATACCACGAAATTACAAGTGCTCCTTGAGTTGTATAAGCTAGAGCTTTGTGCACTAGTTCACTACTTGGTCCAACCTCCTTGTACTACTGCTATGCCCTCCCTTATATAGGCAGTGCTAGCTAGCTAATACCCCTTCGGGTTCTAGGGTTTACTGTTTGGATCTTGATCCCTACGATGTGGGCCAGGTCATGGGCTTGCCCTAAGCCCACCGGCCCAGTCCATAAAGCTTGACAGCTAACGGTCTTCTGGTACGCTGCCTCTTGTTCCTTTTGACGCCATGCTGTTACTTTGTACGGCAATGTATGCTTTGGGCGTCACCCAGCTCCTTTTGTGTCACCCGGCGTCTCCCTTCTCTTTTGACCGTGCTTTACCATGGTCCCTACTGAACCTTACTCGGAAAGGTGCCATGCGTCCTACTTGACTCGGCCCTTCCTCGATTGACTCGGCTCGTCGGTACCTGCAAGAATAGCAACTTTGTCTTATGCGGGCCGACATAGTTTATATGTCGGCCGCTCACGCTTCTCTCACCCGGCCGTTCTTACCCGGCCTGGTTCTTTCTTTACTCGGAGCTAGCCAAGTTACGCTATGTTTCACCTTTCTTGACCCTACCAGGGGTTATCCCCCCGACATTAGTCCCCGAAGCTGGTGAGGTCTAGCAGTTCAAGATGTTAGGCGTCTCTAGGTTCCTTTTGTGTGAGTCGAACTTAGTTTTTGTCTCCATCTGTCGCAATTTTGCACCTTGCCGGGTCTGTCTGACAGTTTCCGGATCAACTCTTTGACTTCCTAGCTCACTTTTGCCTCGAGCCGAGTCATTTTGACCAATTCCGAGTCATTTTCGGCACGCTTCAGTCATTGATAGCTGGTAATCATGATTACTTGCCTCAATTTTTGTTCCAAGCTCTGGCGGCACAGTGACGGCTGCGCAGTTATTCCCCGTCACTGTGGCAGTCCCATCGGCCTGCGCCTCTTGTCCTTCCATCTATGACGTGGCATGGGATTTTTCATGTATCCCAGGCTACGTGGCGCTTGCTGATTGGCCTATCCGGCCAGGTACACGGCCACACGCTGGCCGCACGGCACAGACGGATCCCACTACCAGGGTTTTTACTGTCCTTAAGTAGAGGTTAGGGGTTTCCACTTCCCCCATGCCCGTTCAGTTTTCCCTTGCCCTTTCTTCTTCCTTGCGCCTGCAAAATCGAACCGCCCCCTTTGCAGTTTCTTCTTCCTCCTGTTCTTGTCACGCAATCGCCCCTCTTTTCTTTCTATTCCACTACGGGTCCACGCTGTTCCAATCCTCTTCCAACTGCGGAGGAGATTGAATCTGCGGAACTCATGGATGTTCATGACGCTGCTGATGGTGCTGAGGAGCAGGAGATTCCCGTCGGCGAGCGCGATGGCTGGGAAAGCTCAGAGGTCTCGACCTAAGAGGTAGAGTGGCTCCGCTCCACCAGGCGCATTCCACTGCAAGTGGATTCCCATCTCCCCACCGGTGAGATTTCTCCCAAACCCCAAGCTAATGAGCAGGTGGTTTTCCTTTCTCACTTTGAGCGCGGTTTCGCTCTTCCAGTGAGCACCTTCTTCTCCTCGTTTCTCTCCACCTTCCATCTGCAAACCCATCATATTCCTGCCAATGCGATTGGCTCTCTCTCCTGTTTCATCTCTGCTTGCGAGGCTTACCTTGGGATTTGGCCTACAGTTCTTCTGTGGGCCAAGTATTTTAGATTTAGGGTTCAAGTTGTTCCCCAGACTGGTGCTCCCCGGGCCGAGAAGAAGCCGACTCGGTGCGGTGCTGCTAGCATCACGCCCAGGAGAGACTCCATCTTCCCTCGGGTTGCTGGGCTTGATTCTTGCAAGAAGTGGCATAGAACCTTTTTCTATGTCAAAAACAGCGGGTCCACTGATAACATCTGGCTCCCCCCTTTTTCGGATGAGGTACCCAACAAGAAGCACTGGCATCTTGATCCGCGCGACCAAGACGCTGCGGTAAACGAGGCTAACGCAATCTTGGAAAGGTTGTTGTCGCTGGATGAAAACTTCCATCTCGCCGACTCTGACCTCATGTGCACCTTCGTCTCACGCCGGGTAATCCCCATCCAAGCGAGGAGACACAAGATGTGCTTCATGAGTGGATCCCACGATCCCACTCGGCACTCCACTAAGGATCTCACCCATGACTCCATTGCCCGCCGAGTAAGCTCAATCTTTAAATTGAACTTGGCGGATGATTGGGCTTGGAGTTGCCCTCCATTTAGACGGGTCAGACCTGTCCCCTAGGTAAGTTTTCCGAGTTGCTTTTCTTGCCGAGTAGGATTTAGCTCTTTTGCCACTTCCAGATTAGTTTTTTGGTTACTCATTGTGTTTGTCTTCCGCAGAATCTCCTGCACCAGGTTGATGACAGTACTGTCCCTCCTGCTGGTTATAATGGGGACCACTCCAACTTGTATGAGGTCGAGTATGACCTGGAGTGCTTCATACCCATCCCGCATGATGCGGCTGCTTCAACTTCGGGTAAGAATCAATCTCGCAATCCCTTACAAGATTGGTCTGACGATGATGAGGATGATGATTGTACACTTTGGGAGGTATATGCCTTGTGACCTTAGTCTCCCAACTTATTCGAGTTAGCCCGTTATTTACTTATGCAGCTGTCCATGTACATGACGCTCCTCCTCTCGTCGTGGGCGGAGTCGGCAAGATCCCCGTCGCCAAGTCGACGCGACATGGAGCCTCCTCCAGCACTCAATCGTCCAAGAAGAGCAAGCCCACTCCGGCAGCTCCTGCTGCCTCTGCTGCTGCCAGCCTGGCTGAGACTCGCCAAGCCGCTGGGCGCCGAGTCACGCGCCGAGTCGTTCGTGACCCGGTTGTCACCGGGTAAGTTTTTGTACTCTGCTTTCTTTGTTCTTTCTTTTTAATCGTTGGTGTTCTATTATACATGTTTCGTTGTTTTCAGCGCCGTGCCCTTGTCGGCGAACCAGGCTGCTTCTAGCATTGCCTCGCCGCTTAGGCATGCGCCTCCTCCAGCTGACTCGGCGGCACTGAGTACCATCCGGGTTGAGGCTCCCACTGTTGAGGCTCACGCTTCTCAGTGTCAGCCAGACCCGGTGGGTCATTCGGCTAGCGCCCCTGGCGCTGGCCAGGAAAAACTTCCTGATCTTGGTGCCCATGATTCTGGCGCCAAGAAACCTTCCGCCAGGAGTTCCTCTGGCATCGGCCCTCAGGCTGGTGTGAATGAACAACTTCCTGATCTTGGAGCCAGCAAAACTGCTGAGCCCAGTTAGGTGGCTCCACGTTCTTCTCCAAATCCGTCTGCGCTCTCCAATTCTGTCGAAGGGCCAGACCCAGCCCAAGGCTTCGGGCTCTGCTCGACCTTCATCTGGAAAATCCATTTCCTCCAAGCAAACAACACTAGTCTGCGCTCCAAGTTCTGCTCCTCAAATCCGGCCTCCGACGTTGGCAACGATGACCGCTTCCACGTGTAAGGGGGACGAATCCACGGCTGCCGGGTCAGGTGATGGCTCCAGGGCTGTTACCCTCCATACTTCTACTGTTGCGACCCGTGCCAATGTGGGAACCGCCCTGAAAACGGGTCAAGTTCTCACTCGGACGCTTAGTGGGAAAAGCCTTGGTTCGGCTGAGCCTTATGCCGTGGCATGGAATGCAGTCGGCGAGCAGGAGGTCAGCACTCGTGCCGGCAAGAAGTTGAAGCTGGGCCCCAAGGCCATCTCTGACATGACCTAGCAGGCCATTACTTTGATGGCCCGCACCAACGAGGTGAACGAGGTAAAGTAACTTCTTACTCTTTTGTATTATTGAGTATTTCCTTTATACATATCACCTATTCCCCGAGGTTGCAGCCGAGTAAGGAAATTAAATCCTTTACCCCAAGCTTGCATGTTAGAGCTTCGATCCCTAGCCCTCGAGGTTATAGTTGAGTAAGGAACTTACTCGGCTGTAAGCTCTTAAGATTTTTGATTTCCTTATGCCAAACTCATGTGTTAGATCTTCAATTCCTAGCCCTCGAGGTTATTGTTGAGTAAGGAACTTACTCGGCTGTAAGCTCTCAAGCTTTTTGATTTCCTTATGCTAAACTCGTGTGTTAGAGCTTCAATCCCTAGCCCTCGAGGTTACTGTTGAGTAAGGAACTTACTCGTCAGTAAGCTCTTAAGCTTTTCGATTCAGCAGGTTGCTTGACTTGACTCTTCCTTATTGTCTGTCTTCTTTGATTAGCTCACGCATAACGAGCGCACCAAGGTGCACCAAGCTCTCGTTCTGGCGCATCGCAAGCTCGAACTTGCGTATGAAAAGCTGCAGACTGATACTCATGGCCAAGGTATCAACCTTAGTCATTCTTTCTCTATTCGGTGTACTTTTATTTGGTACAATTCTTCAATCTTCTCTTGCTCTTTTCTCGCAGCCTCTGCTCAATCTACCATCGAGGCTCTTCACTCGCAGATCAGCGAGACCGAGAGTAAGTTCTTTGTCTCATCGATGTGATAACTGAAAGTTTCTATTGGTGCTGACAAATAACTTGTTCTGAATAAGCAGAGAAGCACCAAGCTAAACTCCAGAAGGAGCGAGATGAGGTGACTCGGCTGAAGAAGCTGATGGCCGAGATGGAGCAGAAGCACTTGGCCGAGGTGAAGGGGCTGAGGGAGGAGCTTGCAGAGAAGAACAAGCAACAGGCTGCCAGCGCCGAGAAGACCAAGAGGTTGCTCGACGAGGCCGAATCATCGGTCGAGTCGGCAAATCTGAACTTCGATGCCCTCCAAGCCAAGGCCAAAACTTGGCATAGCAAGCTCACCACCATCAACTTCTTTCTCGGTAGTGAGTTCTTACTCTTTGCGCACTGTATAAGTCATTCTGGACTTCTTCCATCCACTTCCGTTATTTTACTAACTTTCTCCTTTTGCTTGCAGAGAATTTTCCTGAGGCCAACATGTTTGACATCTGAGCCATGAAGAAAATGAGGGCTGAAGCTGGTGCTCCTGCTGACGGCGAGGTGTCCATGGAGGAGCTTCTCGAAGCGGTGTCCGAACGGGTCAGGACCCTCAAGTCTTGCAGTGTGGACTTGCTCAAGTCGGCTATCCATGCGTTTCGCATGCTCTGGCTGGCTGAAGACCCACCTGAACTCATCGAGCCACTTGCCGAGAGATTGCTCCTTACTGAAGACCGGCTGGATCAATGGCGTGAGTCGGCCGGCCGAGCTGCAGCAGACAAGGCTCTCTCCTTCGTGCTTTCATGGTACGAGGACATCAACCTTGATGTTCTTGCTCGCATAAGGGGGGATGGAAAATGGCTGAATGACCTAGAGCTAATCAAGAAGCTCCAGGAGCGAGCTTATGCCATGATCGAGTATACCATGGTGCATGCTTGGTGGGAAGGGCCCAGCTTCCTCGACCTTGGTGACCCGCTCGTCGAAGTTGCTGATGAAGAGGGTGGCGACAGCAAAGCAAACGAGTCAGATGGTCCGGATGACCCGGCCACCGATGCCCCTCACTCGGCCGATGCTCCCAGCAATGCTCCTAGCTCCGAGAGTGTTCCTCCAGGTTCTTCTGCTTCCTAGTCTAACAAATACTCGAACTTTGATCAGATCCCCGGTATGCCGGGTACAGATGTAACATATATTACACTTTAAGTTTGATTATGCGCCTTTAGTAGGCTTTAAATGTTCGCGTTATGTTCTAAGTGTGAATCATTCAAGGGCAAGTCCCCGAGTTTCATTTTGCCGTGTCACCTTTCCTTGCCTTTGGCCCTTTTCTACCTTTTTCAGTGTTCGACATTAGGGTCTCAAAGTACGAAGGATATAGTTAGCGGGTATGAAACTTGGATCACTTGGCCGAGATTACTCGACACATAGTATAACGCGACCTGCAAAGAGTTAGGCAAAAACTAAATCTGACTCGTGTTTCTCCTTTGTACTTATCCGACGTTCATGTTTACCCGTCATAATTCCTTTTCTCTTGCTTGCCATGAAGCCGTGTTTTCGGACAACAGCATAGTCGAAGAGTTGATTTCTTCCGAGTAAACACTACTTGTTTCGAGATAAATTTCGGGTATCACGCCAGCCGACATAAAATAATTGGGATAGAAAACTTAAGGGGTAGTCCCCGAGTCATTTTTTCGAATCATACCATTTTATTATCAGCACATAGCCGGCCAACACGTCCGACATATGAGAGTTCGAGCGATACATGCATTGCTTCTCCTAAGTATAGAAGGGACGAAGCATTGCCACATTCCATGGCCTTTTGGTTTCATCTCCTGACCTCTCCGCCTTGTTCTTTTGCGCTTCACGAGCGTCTATGAGATAGTAGGAATCATTGTGCAATGCTTTGCTTACAATGAATGGTCCTTCCCATGGGGGTGATAATTTATGCATTCCTGCTGTGCGCTGCACCAGCCTTAGCACCATATCTCCTTCTCGAAAAACACGAGGTTGCACTTTCCGGCTATGGTAGCGTCGGAGATTTTGTTGATATATAGAAGATCAGGATAATGCTAGTTCCCTTGATTCTTCGAGTAAATCTACTCCATCTTCTCAAGCTTCTTTTACCTCGGCTTCCTAGTATTGCCTTATTCTTGGCGAGTCATATTCTATGTCGGCAGGCAAAACTGCTTCTGCCCCATATATGAGGAAAAATGGTGTATAACCAGTTGATCGATTCGGAGTTGTTCTTAGACTCCATAGTACTGAGGGTAATTCCTCTATCCAACAACCAGGTGATCTCTGGAGTGGTTCCGTTAAACGGGGTTTTATCCCTGACAGAACTAAGCCATTAGCCCGTTCAACTTGTCCATTTGATTCTGGATGGGCGACTGATGCTACATCGAGTCTTATTCGGTGTTTCCCACAGAAGCGAGCAAAAGCTCCTTCTGCAAAGTTCGTGCCATTATCAGTGATCACACTGTGTGGGTAACCGTATCTGAGAATTATATCCCTTAGGAATGTGACAGTTGTTTTGTCGTCCAACTTTTTGATTGGTTTCACTTCGATCCACTTGGTGAATTTATCAATCATGACCAAAATATGAGTCATGCCTCCCCTTGCTGGTTTGAATGGTCCTACCATATCTAGGCACCACACAACAAAAGGCCAAGTGATTGGTGTGGTCTTTAATTCAGATGCTGGTAAATGCGATTTGGATGCATAATGTTGACAACCACTGCATCTCCCGATTAACTCTTGCGCTTGTGCAAATGCGCTTGGCCAATAGAATCCATGTCGGAATGCCTTGGCCACCAACGCACTTGATGACGCATGGTGTCCGCATTCTCCTTGATGAATATCGAATAAGATCTCCTGGACTTTCTCTGGGCTGATACAACGCTGCAGTACACTCGTCACACTTCGCTTGTATAGTTCCTTGTTGATTATGGTGTACACTTTTGATCTTCATGATGTTTTCCTTCCAACGTTTCATCACTCGGCAAGGTCACATCTTTTAAATAGTCGAATATGGGCTGCGCCCATATTGGTATCAGTGGTTCCGGGTCTGCTTCAACATCAATGTCCATTGGCTCCGCCGACATATGATCTGCCGACATGACCTGAGGAGTTCTCGAGTATGATTCGGTGGCCCCTGAGTTGAGCGGATCAGTCCCCGAGTGACTCGAACCTACCCCTGAGTCGATATCCATTGGTACCACATCTGACTCCTGACTCGCCGGGGTGACCCTGATTGAGTCAGACTCCGGTGACGGCTTGATCGATGGTTTCCTAAGGTGCTCCAGCGCTACTCCTGGCGGTATTGCTTGTCGAGATGATCCTAGTTTGGATAATACATCTACTGCCTCATTTTCCGTTCTAGGAACATGATGGAACTCACATCCATCGAAATATCCCGAAATTTGCTGCACATGGAAGCGATATAAAGCCATGTTTGCATCCAGCGCATCCCAATGTCCAGACACTTGCTGAATCACCAAATCTGAATTGCCAAAGCACATGATCCTTTTGATACCAATTTATTTGGCTACTTTGATTGCATGGACAAGTGCTTCATACTGGGCAACGTTGTTGGAAGTATCAAAGTGAATCTGTAACACGTACCTCAATTCATCCCTCTTTGGAGATGTGAGCACTATCCCGGCGCCCAGACCCATTTTCGTCTTGGACCCGTCAAAATGCATTTTCTAGTAATTCGGATCTGGCAGTGGTGGTTCGTACTGCATTTCCATCCAGTCCACAAAGATATCTACAACAGCCTGAGACTTTATTGCATCTCGCTTATCATATTGTGGAGTATAAGGTGCCAGTTCTATGGCCCATTTTGTGACTCGTCCGCTGGCATCTTTTCTGCCCAATATATCCGAGATAGGTGCCTCGCATATTACCCAGATTGGATGTTCTTGAAAATAACGTTTCAGCTTCTTTGCTGCCATATATACCCCATATGTCATCTTTTGATAATGCGGGTAATTCTGTTTTGAGACAGAGAGCACTTCGCTCAAGTAATACACTGGTCTTTGGACTGATTTGCCCCTTCTTCACGTTCAACCACTATTACTGCACTTACAACCCTGTTGGTTGCGGCGACATAGAGCAACATTGGCTCTTTGGATAGCGGTGATGCTAATATTGGTGCTGTTGCCAACATGTTGTTTAATTTGTGTAAAGCGCTATCAGCTTGCTGTGTCCACGTGAATCTGTCTGATTTCTTTATCAGTTGATATAGTGGTAGGGCTTTTTTGCCTAGCCGACTAACAAATCTGCTCAACTAGGCCAGGCATCCAGTAAACTTCTGGACATCGTTGAGGGTTTTTGGCAATTCCATTCTTTCGATGGCCCTGATCTTTATCGAGTTGGCTTCAATTCCTCGGCTGGATACAAGGAATCTGAGTAACTTGCCAGCCGGGACACCAAATGTACATTTTTTCGGGTTAAGCTTCATCCGGAATCTCCTCAAGTTTGCGAATGTTTGACGCAAGTCCTCAATTAGAGTATGACTTTGTTTGGTTTTTATTACCACGTCATCGACGTATACTTGAACATTTTTGTCCAATTGATCTTGCAAGCATTTTTGCATGCATCTTTGATATGTTGTGCCTGCATTTCTCAATCCGAATGGCATGGTACGATAGCAATAAGCCCCATACGGGGTGATAAAAGCTGTCTTTATTTGGTCATCCGGATTCAGTGGTATCTGATGGAATCCTGAATACGCATCCACAAACGACAACAACTCACACCCAGCAGTAGAATCTATGACTTGATCGATCCGCGGCAGGGGAAATGGATCTTTTGGACACGCCTTATTGAGGTTCGTGTAATCAATACACATGCGCCATACCACTTCCACGTTCGGGTCATCTTTTTTGTTCTTCACCAAGACTGGATTTGACAACCAGTCCGGGTGCAGTACTTCCATGATGAATCTAGCAGCTAAAAGTCTGGCAATCTCGGCAGCTATCACTTTCCTCCAATCTTCGGCGAAGCGGCAGAGGGGTTGCTTCACCGGCTTGGCATCTGGTCTTACATGAAGAGAGTGCTCAGCCAGCTCCCTTGGAACTCCTTGCAGATCTTGAGTGGACCATGCAAAGATATCTCGATTCTCACGGAGGAAGCTGGTGAGCTCGCTTTCCTATTTGTCTGTGAGGCTAGCCCCAATGGTAACTGTGCGATCTGGGAAAGTCTCATCCACCTGCACCTTCTTGGTTTCTTTGGTAGCTTGAAATGACACACTGCCATGCGGGTTGGTGAGTGCCGGCATGGACATTTGTGCCGCTTTGGCCAATGCTGCCACTTCCAACATTTGACTTTTTTCTTGTGCTATGACGAGTGACTCGGCCAGTGAAGATCCGTCTGAGGCACAAGCAATAGATCTTTTGTAATCCCTTTCAACTGTAATCACCCCACATGGGCCTGGCAGCTTGATCTTTAAGTAAGCAATGTGGGTAGTAGCCATGAATCTTGCCATAGCCGGCCTACCGAGTAACGCGTGGTATGAGCTGACCAAATCCACTACCTCAAACTCTATGGCCTCAGTGCGACAGTTCTCTTTGTTGCCAAATAAGACGTCGACCCAGATCTTGCCAATTGGCTCACAAGATAATCCCGGCACAATACCGTGGAAAGTGGTCTTAGTCGGCTCCAGCATGTTCATGGTAATGCCTAACTTGAGCATTGTATCTTTGTACATGATGTTGATGCTACTGCCACCATCAATCAGCACTTTTGAAAACTTGACGTTGATATTTGGGCCCATGAATGTTGGATCCAAAACTAGAGCGTATCCTCCAGGGGTTGGCATGATCTTGGGGTGATCTTTTATACTCCAAGTTATTTCTTGCTCAGACCAATGCATGTACTTGGGGATTGCTGGCATCGTGGCATTCACTTCCATCATTCATCGTTGCTGGCTCTTCTTGTCATTTGGCTCTGTGACAAAGACAACATAGCTCTGGTGATGCTCTTTGTACTCATTTCTAGTTCCATGACCGACATGAGCGTCGTCACCTCTTGGATTGTGCACCTGGTGCACAGCTTCTCTTCTTTCTTGATTCTGATACCTCGGCTGCCTGTTTTCATATCTATTATCTCCTTCCACTGCTTGAGCATTTCCTCCTGTAAGTGGTGGAGGGGGAGGTGGTGGTAGCTGCTTATTCGGCGAATCCACTCTATCTCCTTTCTGAAACCAAGTGCATTGCCTTGTTGTATGATTTGTTGGTTTACTCGGACTAGGCATGTGAAACTTACACGGATGGTCCAGCATCATCTCATAGGTATATTTCTGTCGGTCCTGATATTGCTTTCTCTGATCGTATGGCCTTTTGCCGTCATTCTTTTGCACCCACTGTTGGTGTCCATTTGTCCTTTGACGCTGACTGCTTCCAGCATCTGGATGATCCCGACTCACGGCCGCAACCTGAGTCGAACCATACCTGTAATCTGGCCTTTCGTCTCTTCTCTTGCTTCTATATTCGGATCTTTCCTGTCGCCTTTGCGATCCGGCTGCGTCATAGATCTAAGTCTCAGTCATCCCGTCCGCCGACATGAGCAGCGGCTGAGTCGGATCTCCTAATGCATACGAGTCGGCGATTCTTATTGTTTCTGCCAAGCTTGCCGGCATATCTCTTTGTAACCTTTGCCACAACACACTTCCATGTCTACATCCTTGTGCAAACCATGTGATTGCCTGTCACTCGATTACTCCTTCGCAAGAGTTACGCATCGTACACCACCTTGTGAGGAATTCCCTGTCTATTTCATTTGGTCTTTGTTTGCACATCGCCAGTTGTTGTGGGCGATTTGGCCTCTTGTAAGTGCTCGTGAAATTTCTCACAAAAGCGCCATGAAAATCGATCCAGCTGTTAATGCTTCCTGGTGGCAAATTATTCGACCACACCCGAGCAGGTCCTTCCAGCATCTGCGGCACATAACGTACCGCCCATCTCAAATTTTCCTGCGCGATCTTCACTGCAGTTCCATAATCTATGAGCCAGTCCTCTAGCTTAGTGCTTCCATCATACGTCTTTGTCCCTCTGGCCAGCTGGAAATTTGGCACTGGTAGATCCTTCATGATCCTTGGGCCGAAGCACGGTGGACCCTGCGGACCTTGCGATTCAATTATCTCTGCCATTTTTATTCGGTCAAGCTTTAGCCTTGCATCATCTGGCCGAAGGCTCCTGCCTCCGAGTCTTTCTCCCATTGCTTGATATGCGTGATCTGGCAGTTCATACCCGTCATTCACCATAGCCGAGTAACCATCATTATACTTGTTTGCTTTCGGGTCAACAGATTGTTGAACTACCTTTCTCGCGCTTTGTTGTCTTCTTTCAGGCTGAGCTGGTGCGTTATTCGGCGCCTGGTTTCCTCCTCCTGCCGAGTGAGTTCCACGCCTAGCATGAGGCGTGAAATTCTGCCCTCCATTGTCATTCCTTTGCCATGCTTGCCTTTCTCGGCCTGCTTTCTCCTAGTTTTCATTTCCTTAGGCATTATTCCTTCTCGCCCTCTGCGCTAGTTCCGGTTTCCTTGAACCACTGCCGGATCATAGGCGACCATCTGCTTGTTTCTTCCAGAATCCACACTTTTTTATTTTCTCTGCCTAGGCGCCGCTCCGGGTGAAGATGCTGTGTGCCCAGCTGACCTTGCCGGGACAGGAGTCGACGAGTGAACCAGCTGTGACCTTCCTGCTATACCCGGATTTGCTCTGTAATACGCTTCATTCAGCATGCTAGCTGCTTTTACTAGTTCATTGACTTGTTCTTGTTGCCTTCTCTTTGCTTCTCCCTCCAAGTGGGGAATTCTGCCATTGTTGCTTCCGCTGCTCGCAGATTAGCTGCTGCTGTGTTATATGTTGGCCGCACGGTCGTTTCATTGCTGTTCTCTAGCGTTATTTTCGATGTCGCATCTGCCAGTTCCTCGTTGAGGTTCCTTCCACTCAATCTTGTTGCGTCAAGCCGGGTCTTTGTGCCCTTGACTCGATTTTCCGAGTTAAGATCTCGGATGGTGATATCTACGTCTTGCTATGACTGTGCTAATTCCTTTCCTTTCTCCAAAACCTTTATCCTGGCTTCCTCTAACTCGGCTTGCACACGTTCCGGGTCAGTTGCCTGTGCCACTGGCTCTGCCAACTTGTCTATCGCTTCTTGCAGCTCTTTATCCCTCTTACTCCTAGCTATGTTCTCTGGTTTTTCCAGTGGTGCCTTTGTTGTTCTTGCAGCCCTTGGCGTTTCCTCATGATTTCCTCCCTCTGCATTCTCATTCACTACTAGAACCATTGGGGGAGCTGCGGGGTTAGGGGCAGTCATCATTACCTCCATGGAGACAAGTTGGTGAAGTTTCCCAATGACAGGAATCACCGGCGGATCCAGCACCAGTACGACGCGCTCGGGATATGCGCGTTCCACACGCACTGCGACATAGACCTGGTGTTCGCTGAACTTGACGAAGCGACCGTCCCTAGGGAACGACTTGGTTCCGAAGCATGGTGGGTGCCAACTGTCGTGGTGGTGGCACGGCAGATGCCATGGGTAGGCTTAAGTTGGGGGCCGAATGGGTACTTGTGGTCACCGGGGAGGGAGTGCACGGTCGAGCCATGCACGGAGAACAAGAACTCTCCATACTTAACAATTTGATCGATACCACGAAAATTACAAGTGCTCCTTGAGCTGTATAAGCTAGAGCTTTGTGCACTAGTTCACTACTTGGTCCAACCTCCTTCTACTACTGTTATGCCCTCCCTTATATAGGCAGTGCTAGCTAGCTAATACCCCTTCGGGTTCTAGGGTTTACTGTTTGGATCTTGATCCCTACGATGTGGGCCGGGTCATGGGCTTGCCCTAAGCCCACCAGCCCAGTCCATAAAGCTTGAAAGCTAATGGTCTTCAGGTACGCTGCCTCTTGTTCCTTTTGACGTCATGATGTTACTTTGTGCGTCAACATATGCTTTGGGCGTCACCTGGCTCCTTTTGTGTCACCCTGCGTCTCCCTTCTCTTTTGACCATGCTTTACCATGGTCCCTCCTGAAACTTACTCGGAAAGGTGCCACGCGTCCTACTTGACTCGGCCCTTCCTCGGTTGACTCGGCTCATTGATACCTGCAAGAATAGCAACTTTGTCTTATGCGGGCCGACATAGTTTATATGTCGGTCGCTCACGCTTCTCTCACCTGGCCGTTCTTACCCGGCCTGGTTCTTTCTTTACTAGGAGCTAGCCAAGTTACGCTATGTTTCACCTTTCTTGACCCTACCGGGGGTTATCCCCCTGACAGGGGGTGCCTTTTATAGGAGGAGGGGGGCACCCAAGGGGGTGGCCGCCGGCCATGGGGCTGCCCCCTCCCCTCCTTCATTCATGTGGGTGGACACTTGTAACATCCCAGCATTAGAGCTTAGAAATAAATTGAACCCAAATGTGTGCATTGCATTCATGCATAGAAAATCCGAATAATTTTCGCGCTTTTAAACAAAACTGGTCAAAGTGATTGAAGCTTCTCTTAGCTTGATGGAATTGAAGTAGATCATCAAGTTGACTGCGATAAGTTTCAATATGACCTTTGTTAAAACCTTAATTTTTGGGTAAGGGAGATTTGATCTAAGGGTAGATCAAATGAAATCAAAGTTAAAAACCTAATGCATTGTGATTTATAGTTGATCCTTAGGTGATCATATTATAGTATCCATTATAATCACTCATGAGTACCAATTTAAGGATATAACACAAATAATAAGAATGTAACCACTATATCTTACTCTCATCTGCATACATCCTGAGTATCATAGTAACACCTAACCTCAAACTCGTGAAAGAGATTAAGTCAAGATCATCCACTATATATATTTTTCTTTTTATAGTAATCTTTATGGAACTTATCCTAATATCTGTTATTCATCAATGATTGAGTAATCAATCATTGATTTACAAACTCTTAAACTATCAACCCTTGATCTACTATTTCTTGATCTTATCATAATATCTATTTAAATTTTTAAAGAGGGCATATACCAGAAATAACCTTAGTCCAATATGAGATACTAAGAAAATAATTTCCAGACAATTAAAAGTAGGATTGATAAAGACTTGCTGAGTCAACAAAGAACTTAAGAAATAAATGATTTAAGGATTATAATGGTGATGCTTTAGCCACCAACATTGAATGCTTATATTGGTATAAGTAATACTGGTGGGTAGAACATGATTAGAACCTTAGTAGAGATAAGTTATCTCAGAGTAGTCATTGCAAGCCACATAAATATAATTAGGGTTGGGAGTAAAGTGCATATAGATGATATTGTTCAATTAAAGCTAGTATAGCATAGAGTTATCGAAGTAGTGTTATTCATCTTAAAGGATAGTCAACTTTAGAGAAGGGTAGTTGGATGCATACAACTATCAGAGGAAGTTTAGTGATGGATGATTAAGGAAGGTCATGAATGGAGTTGGAAAGAACTACTTGTTGGATTGAAGATTTTCAATAGTAGGATAGTGGGTATCATCAAGCAAGGATATAAGAAAACTATGAAATACTTTAAAATGAAACTCATTGGATTCATCCATGAGTTTAGAAGAATGATATATGAATAAGAAGATTTAAATAAGTAAAGCTCATCATGTTCATCATGATGATGGATAGGAAGAGGTAATATATCTAGGAAAGGAATTCCTTATTCAAAGATCCAGAATTATGAATTAGGGAAAATACACATTATTGGTAACAACCAACTCTAAATTCCAGATCAACATAATATCCATCTCATGTTGTTGATCTATCATCTTATGTCCATATCACTTCATAGGAATATTTTCCTATAGCAAATCCTATAAGCATATTTTTACCAATTCCTTTCTATAGAACATTCTAATTATAACTTTCTGTTATAAAAGGCGATGTCATCAAATATCACAAACAGAAGACAATATGCTTAGTTATTAATTCCTTACTCATATCCATAAAGGAATCTAAGTATATTAAAAACCCTAAAACCTAGGGTAAATATTCATAATCCAAAACCTTCAATTTCTTTGTTTATCACAATAGAATATATACATTGCAATTTTCCAAATTAATGGGAGTAGTAATCACCATATCAATGTCTTTATATTTGATGCATCAAATAATGGTATAGGATCATCATACATATAAAAGTTTCTATACAAACTATGAGCCAATTAGAGTTAAGTTTATAAATAAATAAAATATATCATTCAAGCATACCCTAATTAAAATAAGAGAGAAAAAATAATAAGAAAAGTTTCTATAAACTATTAACAAGGGGGTTCATATTGAGTAAATAAATTAAATACAAAAAGATGATATAATAAAAATTCACAAATGATATAAAATATATTTTAGTATTGTTGCAAATATCCAGCAAATAAATCATACAAAGAAAGGTTCAAAATATAAATCAAATTCAAATCTGAATAAGAAAACAGAAAATAAAAAAAGAATAAAACAAACAAAAACACTACCTAGCCGTGGCCCAACACCCCTACACCTATCTGACACCCCTGTGCAGCCCACAACACCCCAGTAACCAGCCCAGTTCTTTTCTATCTGTGACTGACAAATGGGGCCAGGAGAGGACCACGGGTTGAGTTGAAA
Source organism: Avena sativa (assembly GCA_916181665.1). Taxonomy (NCBI): domain Eukaryota; kingdom Viridiplantae; phylum Streptophyta; class Magnoliopsida; order Poales; family Poaceae; genus Avena; species Avena sativa. Next base: position 362,706,127 of record OV702297.1, on the reverse strand, counting down.
TAATTGCCAGGGGTTTATCCGCAAAAGTTGCGTCGTCGTCATCATCACGCACACAGACAGCTCGCTGGCAGAGCTCGCCGCCGCTCGATGCCGTCGTTGTCAGCCATGCGCCAAGATACTCGCTGTCGTTCCAGAGAGGGATAAGAAGGCCACCGCGACGCTCTGCCTCAATCCCTATCTCCAATTCCTCCTTATCCTCTCAGATGCGAACGGGACCAAAACCCTAGCTCACCGGAGCCACCCCTCACCGTCGAATCACATCTCCCCACACCATCCTGAGCAGCCATGGAGAAGCGCCTTCCTCCGTAGATCATCGGGGTAGAATCTTGCATCAATGGGAGCACTGGAGCGGGTGAATTTTGTTGTTCCTCTTCGCAGCAGTTCGTCGGAATCCTCGTCGGGGAGCTCGTTTCCGACCGTGCATGTCCTCGCTGACCACTCTATCATCATTAGGGTGAGTTCCTGAACCTTCCAGCATCCTCGAATCGCCTGATCTCATTGTAAATCGCCGTCTCACCGTATGAAACCGTCGGTCATCATCGGAGCTCGTCGGAGTTGAGGCTCTGATGACCATTTCCGATCGGCGACGCCACTTTTAGGTTCAGTAGGTTGCGCTGATTCAGACTAGGTCCATTTCGTTTGCTAGGACGTCGTAGATCATCGTCGGTGACCACTCACCGACGGTGGTGGTAGTGCTGACGCCATCGTTGCGTCATGCTAACCTCATGGTTGAACCATGTCAGTTAGTTTGACTGGTCTTTGCCCACGTGGCTGAAGGCATGGCCTAGGGCCCATATGTCATTGACTATGGGTAAAGACCGGGTCGGTAACAAATGCATTTCTTTCACCTGATAGATGAGGTGGACAATGTCCCACTAGTCAGTGACTAAGGCTAGCTCTTAGTACGGTGTAAAAAGTATTTTCTATTAAGAAATAAATAAAATGTTATAATTCAATTCATAATATTCCAGAAATCAAATAAATGATTAAATCTTGTTTAGTTAATAACTTTTGATTTATAATTCAGAAAAATGTGTATAATATAAGAAAATTTGTAGAAAAATAAAATCTACAACTTCAATCTATTATCAAATATTAATATAATGATTATTTAAATAAATATTATTTCATAAAGGTTTTATAAATAATAAAACTTTAATAATTCAAATTTTAATAATGGTGAATGTGAAAAATATAAATAGAATACCAAAAATCTTAGAAAAATAAGAATTATAATTTAAAATTATAATCATACATTATAATTCAATTTAATCAAGTATTTGTTATTTATTAAGTATTTATAAAGAAATAAATCTTATAACAATCATATCTTATTATTTATAAATCATAAAAATAAATGTAATATACCAAAATGATCACAAAAATAATATCTACATGTTAAAAATCTGATATTCCACTTTTGAATTAAATAAAAACTGAATTATTTTAATAACTCAAATTTGGACTTATTTACTTCATTAATAATTTATACTAGGATAAATAAAATTTATTAATAGCTCTAAAATAAGTTAGATAAGTCTAATAAATAGTATTAGCCTTAAATATTGATAATATAAGACCATAATGGTTTAAAACTTTATAAACACCTTTTTATTACATGTCAAAAGATTCCAATTCAAGATAAAATCCTTAAAGAACAACTGGTAAACAATCAAATCCTTTTTATTTACTTTAACCACCAGATTACAAAACCACCATCACACTATAATTAATCCATAAGTAGTTAAGGAATATTAACTATAACCACTCATCTATAAAAGTTAAATGATACCACTCCAGTATAAATTCAATAAACCACCACACCAAATAAAATTACAATCATTCTTAAAATAACCTTAAGGAAACAATACCATGTACACAAGATGCAAATATCATAAGCATTATACTTTCAAACTATCTTCGTTTTAAAGTTAACTTTAGTCTACAAGAATCTAAATATAACACTGTAAACATTATAATATGTTTTATAATTAACTTTGGTCTGAAGTAGTTAAGTTATAAAGCAACTCAAGTCAAACCATTTGAGCAAACCAATGACATCAACCACCACTAACTAACCACAAAGCTTGTTTAGACCTGAGAAGAGAAACCTTTTCTTCAAATGTTATTCTTTTTGCCACTTCAAACAAGAACTCTTGTGTAAGAAATCTTGACCACCATTTCATAAGTGAATATTTTATTGCTACATAAATATGTGTTGCTCACACACACTCATAAGCTCTAATAAACGCACAAATGTGAAACTTATCTAAAAGGACCACACACTCCAAAATAACCATTTCAGGAATCCAAACTCTAGAACAACGTTATTTCCGGGATTTGTGTTTAGAACGTGCATCACATTACTTATGCATAAAGGCATATTGCTTCTTTAAAAATTAGTCCTTACCGGACCAATGATGCTGATTTCAGATTTTGGATCTTATACTGACTCGAAGACCGTGAGTGCATAATCTTGCAATCACAAAAGGCAAGTTCACACTTGCTCATGACCTTTGTTTATTTTCTATAAAGTATTTTATAAATCCAGTGTTGTCCTCACCTGCATTTGAAAAAGGTTAGAAAACACTATTTTCAATAATAATATGAACTATTGATTACTGATCCAGGGTGATCAGTTAATCTATTAAGTCTGACAGTTGGAATAACACTGTTCAAAACTATATCACCTAGGACTTAACAACCAATGTCGCTAGTGATTCTTGCGCCGTATATTACGCGTTGACCATGAGATTTGGAATGGGACGGAGAAGTCAGCTGTATCTTCTTCCTCTCGCATGAAGCCGGATGTGCAGGTCGTGGCTGTTATCCTCGAAGCGTGCAAATTAATTGGTAATTCATAGAGGATATGCAACATATGGATGGAAACCCTCAACGTCCCATGATAGTTCTGACATCTAACAGTTTGTACAAACCATTGCCGTAATTCGTTATGTGGGCATGGTGTACACCAAGGAGGCATGCGGGGGTCACGAAGGGGGCAGTGATTGGCTTGGATCATCTTCTGGGCCCCACATCATGGAATTGTGGATGGGAATAAGCTGCCCGATTGTGCAACAAAGAGTTGATTTATCATGGGTAAAGTGACGCACCTCCGCAGAGTGTAAGAACTGTAACTTGTTACTCCCTGTTCCGGGAAGGAGCTGCGAACGCGGCAGGAAAGGAACTCCATGAAAGTTCTGGTAAACCCGTGAAGGCTGGCGGACATAGCTTTTAAGAATAAAAGCAACCTTTAAAGAAATGTTTATGAAAACGTGCATTGCCTACGACCAACGGTCTGCGGCTATAGTTATAGTGCATCAAACACTCCTTTTCTAGTGAACTTGCTGAGTACGCTCGTACTCAAAGTATCTTCTTAACCCTTGCTAGATTCTAAAGCCATTAAGACGACGTCTACATCAAGTTATGCCCCAGGACTCATCGGCCCAGCTTAATCTCTTCAATAAAGACAAGGAAGGCAACAGATACCTCAACTCAAGTGAAGACGAAGGTACTGATTAGATAGAAGTACAACCTCTAACTAAAGAACCTATTTCTGTAGTGCGTTGCAATAGCAGCAATGCTAACCTCTTAGCCAGAATACTAGGCTTAATAGTATAATCATTCTTGCATTATTTATCTTTTGATACTTCTCCGTAAGAAGTTCTTTCTCTCTCTTTAACCTAGAGTGTTCTCTGGATCTTATGTAAAGAGTGAGTTGTAACCTCTAGCCATGCATTGGACCCGCTGTGTTTCTGTTGTGCCATTCCGAGGGATGTAATACTAGTGAACGGTGTTTCATTGGTGTTATGTCAACGACTATAGTATCCTACATCATGCAGTGGTATGCTGGGTCACCGCAACACTCCACTCACAAAAATCTCTTCAATTCCCTCCACTCAAAATCCCACTCAAAATTGCTATTAAATTTCCACCAAATTTAATGCAAACTCTCATTAAATAAAACTCATTTTATTTATTCAGAATTTTGTCAATTAATTTAATGACAAACATTCACATATAACCCCTTGCTAGAATTCCATTTCACATGCAAAAACACTTTCTACAATTTCACCCGAAAACCTGTTTCGGTATCTAGTGAAATAAATTCCTGCGCTTGTTATTCTTTCCGGCATGAAACTTTTGCTCCAATTGGATGTTGTCTCTTAAGTGTGTCACCCTACGGTTCGCGAATAATGCGGACATGTTCGAGACCCTTCTCCGATCAATAATCAGAAGCGGGATCTGGAGACCCATACTGACTCCCACACATTCAACGATGACTTTCTTGTGATCGTCGGAACCTTTTATGCTAGTATCTTAATCCCTTTGTTTCGCGATATACTACATGTCCGAGATTTGATCATCGGTATCTCCATACCTAGCTTGATCTCGTTACTGACATGCACTCTTTTCTCGTTCCCGTGATATAACATTCTAGTGATCAAATCACTTACTTGCAATCTAACCAATGTGATATCACCGAGAGGGCCCAGAGTATATCTATCCGTCATCAAGATGAACAAATTCCACTCTCTATCCATGGGCCTCAACATGTCCGCATCTTTATTAGTTCTGAACCCATCTTTATAATCACCCTGTTACGGTGTGACATTTGATGTTATCAAGAAACTCTTCTGGTGTTAGTGATTGACATGATCTCATGGTCTAAGGATTAGGATCACTTCATAAGTTGTTATAGCAATATAAACTCAATGACTTTGATCATAATGCTATACTTCGGATGAATGTTCATAACACCATTACACTAATGTTGTGATCTCGTTATTAACAACATCCAATGTCCATGATCAGGAAACCTTGATTATCTTGTTAATCAACGAGCTAGTTTATGAGAGAGGCATCACTAGGAACTTTCTGTTTGTTTATTAAACCACATGTATTAATGTTTCCGTATTAATACAATTATAGCATGCAAAATAAACATCTATCATATACTTGGAATATACATAATAAACACTTTATTATTGCCTCTCAGGGCATATTCCTTTCAGTCTCCCACTTGCACTAGAGACAATAATATAGTTACATAGTGATGAATCTAACACCCATGGAATTCTGGTGTTGATCATGTTTTGCTCTAGGGAGAGTTTTAGTCAATGGATCTGCTACATTGATATCCGTGTGTACTTTACAAATCTTTATATCTCCATCCTTGACATGCTTGCGGATGGAGTGAAACCGACACTTAATATGCTTGGAATTCTTCTGAGACCTTGGTTCTTTGGCATTGGCAATGGCACCATTGTTGTCAGAATAGATCACCATTGGGTCCAACGCGCTCGCAAGCACACCTAGTTCGGATATGAACTCCTTCATCCAAACCGCTTCCAAAGCAGCAACATATTCGGCCTCCGTTGTTGATCCCGCCACCACAGGTTGTTTGGAACTCCTCTAATTAACTGCTCCGCCATTCATGAGAAATACGTGTCCGGATTGAGACTTAGAGTCATCTGGATCGGTGTCAAAGCTTGCGTCAACATAACACTTAGCGACGAGCTCTTCTTCACCTTTGTACACAAGAAACATATCCTTAGTTCTTCGCAAGTACTTAAGGATATTCTTGACCGCTATCCAGTGATCCGAACCTGGATCCGATTGGTACCTACTAGTCAAACTAATAGCATGTTCCACATCCGGTCTTGTGCATAGCATGGCATACATTATAGAGCCTATGGCTGAAGCATAAGGGACTTTGTCCATTATCTCTCTTTCTTCCGCTGTATCCGGACTTTGAGTCTTACTCAATGTCTTGCCTTGCAACATAGGTAAGAACCCCTTCTTACTTCCGTCCATTTTAAACTTCTTTAAAATATTATCAAGGTATGTACTTTGCGATAGCCCTATTAGGCGCCTAGATCTATCTCTATAGATCTTTGTGCCTAATATGTATGATGCTTCACCTAGGTCCATTGAAAATTTGCTGTTTAGATAACTTTTAACACTGTTTAAAAGATCTACATCATTTCTGATCAATAATATGTCATCCACATATAATATCAGAAATGCCACATTGCTCCCACTCACTTTCTTGTAAATTCAATCTTCTCCATAAGTTTGGACAAATCCAAACTATTTGATCACCTCATCAAAGCGGATATTCCAACTTCGTGATGTTTGCTTCAGTCCATAGATGGATCACTGAAGCTTGCACACCTTGTTAGCATCCTTAGGATCGACAAAACCCTTTGGTTGTATCATATACAACTCTTCTTCAATATTACCATTGAGAAACGTGGTTTTGACATCCATCTGCCATATCTCATAATCGAAATATGCAGCAATTGCTAACATAATCCTAACTGACTTTAGCATCGCTACGAGAGAGAATGTCTCATCGTAGTCAACTCCTTGAATTTGTCGAAACCCCTTTGCGACAAGTCGAGCTTTATAGACGGTTACATTACCATCAGCATCAGTTTTCCTTTTGAAAATCCATTTATTCTCCACGGCCTTTCGGTCGTGAGGTAAGTCCACCAAGTTCCAAACTTGATTTTCATACATGGATTCCATCTTGGATTTCATGGCTTCTAACCATTTGTTGGAATCCGGGCTCATCATCGCTTATTCATACGTCACAGGGTCATCAATTTCATCAACCATGAAATTCATAACAGGGTCGTCCTGCTAGACCTGCGAGGTTTGGTAGTACTCTCTTTTGGAGTTTCATGATCATTATCATTAGTTCCTTCTTTAACTGGTGAAGCCAACTCCAGAACGACTTCCGGCGCTGCGCTACTCGCCATACTTTGAAGAGAAGGTTCAATAACCTCTTCGAGTTCTACCTTCCAACTACTCATGCCTTTCTCGAGAAACTCTTTCTCTAGAAAGGATCCATTCTTGGCAACAAAAACCTTGCCCTCGGATCTGTGATAGAAGGAATACTCAATTGTTTCCTTAGGGTATCCTATGAAGACGCATTTTTCCGCTTTGGGTTCGAGTTTATCGGGTTGAAGTTTCTTCACATAAACATCGCATCCCCAAACTTTAAGAAATGACAGCTTAGGTTTGTTTCCAAACCATAATTCATATGGTGTCTTTTCAACTGATTTAGATGGTGCCCGATTTAAAGTGAATGCAGCAGTTTCTAGTGTATAACCCCAAAATGACAACGGCAAGTCCGTCAGAGACATCATAGATCGAACCATATCCAATAAAGTACGATTACAACATTCCGACACACCATTTCGCTGTGGTGTTCCGGCAGGTGTGAGTTGTGAAACAATTCCACACTCTTTCATGTGAGTGCTAAACTCGTAACTTGGATACTCACCTCCACAGTCGGACCGTAGAAATTTGATCTTTCTATTACGATGATTTTCCACTTCATTCTGAAATTCCTTGAACTTTTCAAAGGTTTCAGACTTGTGTTTCATCAAGTATATATAACCGTATCTACTGAAATCATCCATGAAAGTAACAAAATAACGATATCCACCTCGCGCCGACACACTCATTGGACCACATACATCAGAATGTATGAGTTCCAATAAATCTGTCGCCCATTCCATTGAACCAGAAAACGGCGTTCTAGTCATCTTGCCCATAAGGCATGGCTCACATGTATCAAATAATTCAAGATCAAGTGATTCCAAAAGCCCATCCGAATGGATCTTCTTCATGCGTTTAACGTCAATATGACCTAGGCGGCAGTGCCACATATATGCGGATATATCATCATTAAGTTTAATCCTTTTAGCATCAGCATTGTGAATATGTGTAACACTATTATCGAGATCCAATAGAAATAAACCATTCATCATCGGTGCATGACCATAAAAGATTTCATTCATATAAATAGAACAACCATTGTTCTCGGATTTAAATGAATAACCACTTCGCATCAAACACGATCTAGATACAATGTTCATGCTAAGTGCTGGCACCAGATAATAATTATTTAAGTTTATTACTAATCCCGACAGCAAGTGGAGAGGCAGTGTTCCGACGGCGATCACATCAACGCTTGATCCATTGCCGACACGCATCTTGACCTCACCCCTTTCTAGCGGTCGCCTGTTCCGCAGCCCCTGATTCGAGTTACAAATATTAGCAACTGAACCGGTATTAAATACCCAGGTGCTACTGCGAGCACTAGTCAAGTACACATCAATAACATGTATATCATTTATACCTTTGTTTGCCTTGTCGGCCTTCTTGTCTACCAAATACTTGGGGCAGTTGCGCTTCTAGTGGCCAGTCCCCTTAAAATAGTAGCATTCGGTATCAGACTTAGGGCCAACTCGGGGTTTCTTTTTAGGAACGGCAACTGTCTTGCCGCCCTTACTTACCTTCCGTTTACCCTTCTTGTCTTTCTTGAAACCAGTGTTATTATTGATCATCAACACTTGATGTTCCTTCTTGATCTCCACTTCTATAGTTTTAAGCATTAACAGAAGCTCGGGGAGAGACTTCTTCATGCCTTGCATATTATAGTTCATCACGAAGCTCTTATAGCTAGGTGGCGGATACTGTAGAACACGATGGATGCCTAAGTTAATGGGAATCAATATTCCCAAGGACACAAGCTTATCGGCGTAACCCGACATCTTGAGTACATGCTCACTTATGGAGCTGTGCTCTTCCATCATGTAGCTAAAGAACTTTTATGAATCATTGTAGCTCTCTACAGCAGCATGTGTCGAAAATCATTTTCAACTCACCCATTGTATCAAATGCATTGCCATTTTCAAAACGCTTTCGAAGTTATGGCTCTAGCCCATACAATATGCCACAATGAACGAAGTTGTGGTCCTCCTGACGAGTCTGATAGACATTCTTCTCCTCGCCAGGGGCATCATCGAAAGGTGGCGGGCCTAGCAGCGCTTTTAGAACATATTAATTTTGTGCAGCAGAGAGGAGAATCCTCAAATTCATGGCCCATTCGGTAAAGTTGCTACCGTTCGTTGCAAGTTTCTCTTTCTCCATGAACACATTGAAATTAAAAGCAGGTAGTGCCATCTACAACAGAATTTGTAAAGTTTAGACTAAGTTTATGATAGATTGAGTTCAACTAATCCACATTACGAATGAACTCTCACTCAAAAACGACATCCCTCGTGCCTTTTTGGTGATTACATGAACCAAATCCACTACACCAAGTCCGATCATCACGTGAGTCGGTGTAGCTTCAAAGGCGAGCATCAAATGGGCATCATATCTACTATATGACTCATGCTTAACCTTTCGGTCCGTGTTCCGAGGCCATGTCTGTACATGCTAGGCTCGCCAAGTAAGAACCTTAGTATTCGCGTGTGTAACTGTCTTACACCCGAGATATGGTCGTGGATCCAAGAACACCCGATCATCACGTGATGTCTTGGAGCGATGAAAACATAATCGTGCATACTTAAGGAAGAACACATTCTTATCTTGATATTTAAAAGAGGGATCATCTTATTATGCTAATAAAATGCCAAACAAGCAATATAAGATGCTATCAAACATCACATGTTTATAAGTGAAATGATATGGTTCCCGCATATGATCTCTATCATGTGCACCGTGGTATGATCACTATCATACCTCTATGTGTAAGGCCAAGGTCTATGGAACTTACACGTTATGTGTGTTGTAAGAGTATCATCTCATACTTCTACTTACAACATCACCATATCATAACACTAGCCCAACAATAATCTAAACTAGACACCTCTAATTTACCCATTGCAAGTTTTACGTGGCTTAGGGCTTTCGAAGATAGAACCTTTCTTACCTACAAACATGAAACACAACGAGGATAACCAAATTGTTGACAACTCGTTGCAAATTATATATTGACTATAGTAGGAGAGACATACACCTGCTAGCCACTTATGCAAACTAGTTGCATGTCAAGCGTGGAACAGGTCTCATGTGCGAGGACATGTAAAATTTGTCTAGGCCGCTTCATCCCACTATGCCACCAATATCCAAAATACAACTAAGAAGCGATAACATGATCATCATCGCCCACATACTCATATGCGTACTACCCGTGTAAAGCATCTACGCATCGATCCGGCTCTGATACCACTGTAGGGTTCGCAACATAGAAAACAAAAAAAATTCCTACGATGGGAACAACTATGTACCAAGATCTATCTACTAGATACAAACAACGGGCAGATGTATATCCATAGAGAACATACCCTTGAAGACCGACAAAGCTTAACGAGTTAAACTCGTGGTTGATGTAGACGATCTCTTGCCGATCTCAAGATCGAGAGGAAGTCCTAGCGTCGAAAATCAGCAGCGCATCCGTGCTCGCACACACGTCCGAGGCACCGAGCAACCTCCGCCTACTCGCTCCAGCTATGCAGCGGAAGCACAACTCTTTCTTGCCGAATAGCCACCAGGAACATGTATCTCGCTAGTCCAAGACCATGGGGATAAATTCTAGAGGGGGAGAGAGATCCTTCGCGAGGAGGTGTGAGTGAGAGAGAGGAGAGGGGGTGACTTTTATAGGTGGATGGGGGCACCCAAGGGGGTGGCTGCCGGCCATGGGGCTTCCCCCTACCCTCCTTCATTCATGTGGGTGGACACTCCACTCACAAAAATCTCTTCAATTCCCTCCACTCAAAATTGCTATTAAATTTCCACCAAATTTAATGCAAATTCTCATTAAATAAAACTCCTTTTATTTATTCAGAATTTTGTCAATTACTTTAATGACAAACATTCTCATATAACCCCTTGCTAGTATTCCATTTCACATGCAAAAACACTTTCTGCAATTTCACCCGAAAACCCGTTTCGGTATCTAGTAAAATAAATTCCTGTGCTTGTTATTCTTTCCGGCGTGAAACTTTTGCTCCAGATGGATATCGGTGTCTCTTAAGTGTGTCACCCTACGGTTCGCGAATAATGCGGACATGATCGAGACCCCTCTCAGATCAATAATCAGAAGCGGGATCTGGAGACCCATACTTACTCCCACACATTCAGCGATGACTTTCTTGTGATCGTCGGAACCTTTTACGCTAGTATCTTAATCCTTTTGTTTCGCGGTACATTACATGTCCGAGATTCGATCATCGGTATCTCCATACCTAGTTTGATCTCGTTACTAACATGCACTCTTTTCTTATTCCCGTGATATAACATTCTAGTGATCAAATCACTTGCTTGCAAGCTAACCTATGTGATATCACCGAGAGGGCCCAGAGTATATCTATCCGTCATCGGGATGAACAAATTCCACTCTCGATCCATGGGACTCAACATAACACTTTATTAGTTCTGAACCCATATTTATAATCACCCTGTTACGCTGTGACGTTTGATGTTATCAAGAACCTCTTCCGGTGTTAGTGATTGACATGATCTCATGGTCTAAGGATTAGGATCACTTCGTAAGTTGTTATAGCAATATAAACTCAATGACTTTGATCGTAATGCTATACTTCGGATGAATGTTCATCACACCATTACACTAATGTTGTGATCTCGTTATTAACAACATCCAATGTCCATGATCAGGAAACCTTGATCATCTTGTTAATCAACGAGCTAGTTTATGAGAGAGGCATAACTAGGAACTTTCTGTTTCTTTATTAAACACACATGTATTAATGTTTCCGTATTAATACAATTATATCATGCAAAATAAACATCTATCATATACTTGGAATATACATAATAAACACTTTATTATTGCCTCTCAGGGCATATTCCCTTTAGAAAGCACAAGGAGATACAACAATCTAGCTACTACATGGACCCATTGTCCAAGGTGGAACTACTCACGCTTCGTACCGGAGAGAAGGCCTCCGGGATGATTTCCCCTCCGGCAGGGTGCCGGGAAGAACTTCAGATCCCCCCGATCTAGGGATGACGGTGGCAACGGCTACAGAAGGTTTTGTGGAGTTTTGATCGGGTGCCTAGGGTTTCTGCATCGGGGGCTTCTTATAGGCGAAGATGCGAGGCTGGGAGGAGGCCAGGGGCCCCACACCCTACCTAGGCAAGGGGTGGGCCCACCCACGCCTAGGGGGGTCTGGCCGCCCTGGTTCGCTTCTCCGTCTTGTCTTCTGTCTTCGTGTCCCCCCACGGTAAAATATTGACTTCGGCTTTTGTCCCGTCCAATTCCGAGAATATTGATTTTCTGCCTTTCTGGAACCAAAAACAGAAGAAAACAGGCAACTGGCTGTGGCAACTTGTTAATAGGTTAGTTCTAGAAAATATATAAAAACACCTCAAAGTGTAGACAAAGCAAAGCAAAGTAGATACTAAACAAGCATGGAGCATCAAAAATTATAGATACATTTCCGACGTATCACATACCTAGATAGTTTTGTTGATTGTGTTTTCAGGAAAAGAACTCCTACATATGCTAAAGAATTAATGGCTAAAATAAGCAAGAATTATGATGATTGGACTTCAACTGAGCTAAATACACCTGAGCCTATTACTCCTGAACCAGTTGTGCCTGAACAAGTTCCAACACCAACACCAAAGAAGAGGGGAGTGATTGCATTAAATGATGAAGTGATGAAGGAAGCTAAGAAATGTCTTAAGGAGAAAGGTATTAGAGATGAAGATGTGAAGAATCTACCTCCTGTAGAATAATTATGTAAGCCAATTCCCCACTCATCTACTATTGAGGTACACTCTCTCCATTTTAATGAAGGTGACATTCCCTATGGTAAGACTCCTGATCAATGCTTAGATGAACTTGACACCTTTATTGTTAAACAAGGTAATTTTAATAAACAAGTTTATAATCATTTATCGGAAAACTCTAGAGCTATTAATGAGTTGAAAGATATTGTGGAAAGAACTGCTAATGATGTGAAAATGCTTTGTAAACACTTTCAAATGGTTCAAACCCAAATTGATCAACTTGCTAAGGTACAAAGGATATGCTAGTTAATGCCTCAGGAGATAAACATGCTTATGGATTTAGAACTAGGAGTGGTATAGCTACTCAAGATCCTTTATATCCTGAAGGACACCCTAAAAGAATTGAGCAGGATTCTCAACAAGGTGAAACTAGTGGTAGTCCTCATAAGAGAAATAAAAAGAAACATAAAATAGTTGAGGAACCACGTGAACCTGCTATAGATCCTAATAGTATATCAGTCTCTGATGCTAAAACTGAAAGTGGTAATGATAAAAATGATACTCTTGATAAGGAGGAAGTTGAGGAAGAACCTGAGAAGCACACTAAGAATACTAGGTACACTAAGGAAGATTTTATTGCTAAAAAACATGGTAGTGAGAGAGAACCTTGGGTGAAGAAACCTATGCCTTTTCCCAATAAGAAACACAAGTCAAAGGAGGAAGAACACTATAACAAGTTTTGTGAGTTGGCGAAACCTTTATTTTTGCAAATTCCTTGGACTGATGCTATTAAGTTCCCTCCTTATTCAAAGTATATGAAGGATATTGTCTCTAATAAAAGGTAGATTCCTAATGAGGAAATTTCTAATTTGCTTGCTAATTATTCCTTCAATGGTAAGGTTCCAAAGAAACTTGGTGATCCAGGTATACCAACTATTCCTTGCTCTATTAAGAATAATTATGTTAGAACTGCTTTATGTGATTTGGAAGCTGGAGTTAGTGTTATGCCTTTTTCTCTCTAAAAGAGACTCCAGCTAGAAAAGTTGATACCAACTGATATATCTTTGCAAATGGCTGATAAGTCAACTACTATTCCGAGGATATTCCTGTTCAAGTGGCTCATAATTGCTTGGTTTTAACTGATTTTGTTGTGCTTGAGATGCCTGAAGATGATAATATGTCTATTATTCCTGGGAGACCTTTTCTTAATACTGCAGGTGTTGGCATCAATTGTAATCAAGGAAAAGTAACTTTTAATATTAATGACAAAGAGCATACTGTCTATTTACCCAAGAAGATTGATAAGAGCTATTGCCTGAATTCCATTGAAAATATTGAGAGCATCAAAGTTGGAGAAATATATTGTCTCATTCCACAAGAAAGTTTTGAAACTGTTATGATTGGGACTATTGCTATCAAGTTTGAGGTAACATAATCACTTTGTGGAATGCAAAGTTTTGCTTCATATAAGATTGTTTTGGTAACAAGACTTGATCAACCTTGTTAACAAAGGGATTTTAATGAACAAAACAATGCTTTCACAGTGGTTATATGTCACATCCCAAGATTTTTCAAATCTTGTAATGTGAAAAATAAAATAAACAAAATAAATTATTGTTGAACTTTAGGGTGAAAAGAAACTCTTTGTTTCTAAATGGAAACTTAAAAATCCCATCTTGAACAAACTTTGGTAAATGTTTGAATCCAACTAAATTCAAATCAAGTAAAATGCATTCCTCATAAAATGCATCTGGAAATTTAAACACTTGGAAAATAAATCCAAAACCCAAAACCCTAATAGAATAAAAATCATTTCCAAGTACCTCCAAGCCTATGGAATTGATCCATATAAAATCTTGTCAACAAACATTTACAAATGATCAAGAAAGACAAATAGAAATATTATAAAGCCATGGAAATTGGTTTCACTTAATTTGGAGCCATAAATAAAATCTGATGAATATAATAAGATAAGGAATTGATTGCCCAAAGCTAATGAAGCACTTATCAAAAATCCATACCAAATGGTGAGCAAATAAACCTAAAAAGATTTAAAAGGATAAACAAATATTAAACAAGATTATATAAATTGGAATCACCAAGTTTGGATCTCTAAACAAAAAGATATGGATTTTATAAGATAAAGAAATAAATATTAAATAAAGAATATTTAAAGACCAAATTAAGTCTTGGCCAAATCCATGAACAAAAGGAATGAATATAATTCCAATCCAAATAAAATAAAAGGATAAAGAATTTCAAATAAAATAAAATGGCAATAACCATTCTATTCCTATTAGAATAAAGACAAGTCTCTAATAAGAATTATTATATAATTCATGAGAAAATAGTATTTTAGAATTTACCTAAATGAAATAAAAGTGGTTTAATCCAACTTAAGTAAGATTAAAGAAATCTTCCAAATAAACTTTAGGGAATTAAAACCATATTTAAATCCAGTGGAATTGAAATAAACCCAATTCAAATGATTTATGAATCATATTAAAAGCATTCCAAATAATTCAAGATGAATTATTTGACACCCAAACAATCAAATAAAAAACTACTGAAAAGTTTTGGAAAGTTTAAAGAATTTAAATGGTGTTTAGAAATACTATTAAATCTTATTTGATTTAAAACTAGAGTCTATTTTGAATAATTTAAAAGACCTTAAAAAGAATAAATAAATTATTCTAAAAATGAGTTCAGAATGTTTTATTAATCCATATTTAAGCCTACACTAGTTTTGGCAAAGTTTTAAATTCAAATGGATGCTTGAATTGATTAAATGAAATCAAAACAGAATATTAAGAAAGGAAAAAGAAAAACAAACAGAACAAAAAAATATAAAACAAAGCAGCCCAACCCGGCAGACCTAGTCCAGGCCCAGCAAGCCCACCTATCCCCCTCCCCCGAAACGTTTTCCCTCACCACAGACCTAACCCGCAAAGACGCTGACTGGTGGACCCTATTCCCTCTCTTTCTCTCTCGCTGCCAGACGACCCCACCGCCAGCTCCTTTCTTCCTCACCCTCCCGCTGACCTCGTCGGCCGTTGCTGCCAAATCAATGCCGGCGTAATACGCAGTAACGCAGCGATTAATCGGCCCCTTGATCACGCGTACTAAAGTGTCTGCCCCTCCTCTCTACTTCCCCTCCCTCGCACGCACCAGCTCGTCATCGGGCTGCGCTAATTTCACCAGAGACCACGCTCTGCTCCGACGAGCTCGCAAGCAAATTCCGGCCAGCCTCCTCCACCCCTCGCCCACTGGAACACACGAGCACCTTCCCCAGACTCTGGCGCACCTCCCTGCACCCTCAGCTCACTCGCGCGAACCCTGTGTCATCGACTCCGTCTTCGTCTGAACGACGCCACCGTCTGCTCCAACTCCGACGAGCTCCACGGGTAGCCTCTGACCGTGCCGCCCTCTCTCTCTTTGATGCTACCATGCTCCCTACTCTCCCACGCGTCTAATAGTATCATCTGCCCCCTCTCCTGTTCTCTACAGTGACGTCCCCGACGACGACAGCGCATGCCCGTCGCCAGACACCACTCCGGCGAGGAATCCCCCTAGCTCCAGCGCGCCCCTCGACAAACGGAAAGCACCTCGAGCACCCCCACGCCATGGCGAACTCGGTGAGAACCTCCCTTCACTCCCTCGCCTCCTAGACTCGCCGAACCACCGCCACCAGACACGCCGCCGCCAGTCGCCGCCGCCAGCCGCTGAGTAATGGTCAAAGCAGTTAGGACCGTAGGATTTGGATCTGACGATTAGGATAGAACGTGAGCGAAAGGGTACGCGCGCTTCTGAGCCGTGTGATCCCAGTTAAATCCAACGGCTGCCATCGCTCGATCCAACCGAAGCGGTATGGGCGAATAGGAATAAGACACATGTCTCTGTTGGTTTGAATTAAAACAGATTTGATCTATTAGATGCTAGATTTTGTAAAATCTATAACTTTTAATCCACACGTCCAAATTTTGCAAACTTTATATCAATGGATTCAGAAAAACAAGCCCTAGCCAACCATGCCATTGGTTTAGTAAAAAGCTTCTGTTAAATTGTTTGTTTTTACAGAAACTTGTGTATGCATGTTTAGGATATAAAATTTATTACAAAATGTTTTTGAGGATAAAATCTTTGGCAATTGGTGTGTTTTGAACCTACTGACCATAGGAAACAAATTGTGGATTCAAAAATGTATTTGGTGAAGCAAAAGAATAAATCTTTGATTTAAATCATTTCTAGTCAAATGAAAATATGGTTTAATTATTAAAAATGGTTTTGGAAGAAAACCTTTGAGAAATGTTTTGGAAATAAACTCTCTGACCCTAAACACAAGGTTATATGGTTTGAAAACATATTTTGTGAAACCTATAGAATTTTGCCTTATTAAAAGCATTTCTTCACAACATAAAATAATGACTTGATCTAAAAAATGGTTTATGAGGTAAAATCTTATACAAATGATTTTGCCACTTTATAAAATGACCATTAGGTGTTTTCAAATGTTTATGACCCATTAGAAACCACTTTTACAAGTAAAACCATCTCTTGCATGCTTGCATGTATTGTTTTGTTACTATCATTTTATGTGATGAATTGCTTGAATGGTAGATTGAAATATTGTTTGCTTGATTGAATTGTAGTGACTTGAAGTGTGTGAACATTACAAAGATCAAGGAGTGAACTTATACTCTCTACCAAAAAGGCAAGTGATGCTACATACTTTTATCCCATTATTTTCACTATGCATTAGTGATATTTCTAAGTAAGACTTGCATGGAATTTTTGCTAAGTATAAACCCTGCTATGGGAAATCCTAGTAGATGAAACCTTAGTAGAATTTTCCTAAGTTAAGATTCCTACTACTATCATGCTTAGCTTAGCTAATAGAAAACAAGGGTGGAATATATATTCATGATATGGAAAAATTTCTAAGTCTGAGGACTTGTGTTTTGTTTAATAAAACAACTAAGTGAATGAATCACCTGGGTGGAATGGAAGGAATGGTTTGTGTTGAGTGGTCATGCAAGTCCAGTATGCTGGGGAAAACTTGGGCATCACCAAGTCTAGTATGTTGGGGAAAACTTGGTGTCTCACTTGTGGATGGCCACCCAGGAACAAAGAGATTTGAGATGTCAAGTGTTGAGAAGCTTCAAGTGCAGCCACTTGGCATTATGGGCTCTGCCTGGATCACATAGGTTGCTAGAACTTAGCCATTTGGACAGTTGGTGGTAGGGGTTTGATAGGTTGGAGCGCGTCCATTTTGGTCTAAGGGAAGGCTTCTAAAAGATCTTGTCTTGGTGAAACCAAGTCTTGTGGGGAAAGTGCACAACCTCTGCAGAGTGTAAAATATAAGTACTTAGCCATGTCCCTGGAAAAGGACAATTTGAGCATCAAGACATGGAAGCTATCAAGAATCTCATCATCCAAATTTCTAAAGTTAAAAACTTGTGGTTGCACAAGGGTTTAAGGTGCACCAATTTCTATTGGTGGTTCCTTGGGTGATTTTTGTTAAAGCAAAAACTTAGTGTTTTCAAATGATAAGGAAAAACTATTTTGAGCAAAGCAAGCCTAAGCTCCACCTAGCCAAATGCATATAGATGATAGACTCCACTATACTACCATAGTATCACTTGCCAATACAATTCAAATGTATTGACCCTTGTGGCTGTAACTTGTTATGTTGCAGGTTTGTTTGATATTAGTGAAGTTTAATGATTAGGATTACAAGTCTACAACCAACATGTCTGCCTGTGGCACTTGGAAGATGAAGGACCCCATACTTATAGATATTCTGCTGCAATGTAATGTAATAGCCAAATGAGCTATGTAAGATGTAATAAATTATGTTATTCCTGGTTTTAAAGTTGTATTATGACCTTTGTTTCTTGATATTACATCTTAACTGTGGATGCTAGCTATTGATCCAGGGACTAGCATTGTAAACACAGGGATCTCTACCTTATTAAAGGTTGGGAACCTTACATTATACTTGCTCACTTTTATTTTTCTCCTTCCTAGTCTTTGCTCTTCCTCTTGTTAGCTTTAGTTTTGGTAGTTCTTTGCTTGTTAGAGTGTCTTAGAACTTCTGTAGTTATGGTTCTTATTTTCTTTTGCTTCTTCTAAAAAAATCTTTTTCTGCAGGAAAATCAATTTTCATACCCTAAAAATTGGCCAAAAATAAAGTTTCCCAAAAAAATTCAGAAAATTCATATTAAATTTTTCCTCAAAAAAATGTGCAGAGGGACACCTAGAGTGGCCAGGGGACCCACCAGGCCAGCACACCCCCTGGTGGCGCGGCCAGCCCCTAGGGCACGCCTGGCCTGGGTGGGGCCCACCTGTGGCCCTCCAAGTTTCCTCCTCCCAGCCACTTTTTTCTCTCTCCCGTAAAACACCGGAAAAATTTCTCAAGCTCGAGTTCCTGCTGTTCTTGCTGTAGGGTTCGCAACATAGAAAACAAAAAATTTCCTACGATGGGAACAACTATGTACCAATATCTATCTACTAGATACAAGCAATAGGCGGATATACATCCGTAGATAACATACCCTTGAAGACCGACAAAGCTTAACGAGTCCAAACTCGTGGTTGATGTAGACGATCTCTTGCCGATCTCAACATCGAGAGGAAGTCCTAGCGCCACAAAACAGCGGCGCATCCGTGCTCGCACACATGTTTGAGGCACCGAGCAACCTCCGCCTCCTCACTCCAGCGATGCAGTGGAAGCACAACTCTTTCTTGCCGAATAGCCACCAAGAACATGTATCTTGCTAGTCCGAGACCATGGGGGATAAATACTAGAGGAGGAGAGAGATCCTTCACGAGAAGGTGTAAGTGAGAGAGAGGGAGGGCGGCTCCTTTTATAGGGAGAGGGGGCACCCAAGGGGCCATGCGCCTAGCCATGGGTCTTCCCCTCCCCTCCTTTCATTCATGTGGGTGGACACTCCACTTACACAAATGCCTTTCAATTTCCTCCACTCAAAAACCCACTCAAATCCCCATTAAATTTCCACCAAATTTAATGCAAACTCTCATTAAATAAAACTCCTTTTATTTATTCAGAATTTTTTCAATTACTTTAATGACAAACATTCTCATATAACCCCTTGCTAGTATTTCATTTCACATGCAAAAACACTTTCTGCAATTTCACCCGAAAACCCGTTTCGGTATCTAGTAAAATAAATTCCTGTGCTTGTTATTCTTTCCGGCGTGAAACTTTTGCTCCAAATGGATGTCGGTGTCTCTTAAGTGTGTCACCCTACGGTTCACGAATAATGCGGACATGATCGAGACCCCTCTCAGATCAATAATCAGAAGCGGGATCTGGAGACCCATACTTACTCCCACACATTCAGCGATGACTTTCTTGTGATCGCGAGAACCTTTTACGCTAGTATCTTAATCCTTTTGTTTCGCGATACATTACATGTCCGAGATTCGATCATCGGTATCTCCATACCTATTTTGATCTCGTTACTGACATGCACTCTTTTCTTGTTCCCGTGATATAACATTCTAGTGATCAAATCACTTGCTTGCAAGATAACCTGTGTGATATCACCGAGAGGGCCTAGAGCATATCTATCCGTCATCGGGATGAACAAATTCCACTCTCGATCCATGGGCCTCAGCATTACACTTTATTAGTTCTGAACCCATCTTTATAATCATCCTGTTACGGTGTGACCTTTGATGTTATCAAGAAACTCTTCTGATGTTAGTGATTGACATGATATCATGGTCTAAGGATTAGGATCACTTCGTAAGTTATTATTGCAATATAAACTCAATGACTTTGATCGTAATGCTATACTTCGGATGAATGTTCATCACACCATTACACTAATGTTGTGATCTCGTTATTAACAACATCCAATGTCCATGATCAGGAAATCTTGATTATCTTGTTAATCAACGAGCTAGTTTATGAGAGAGGCATAACTAGGAACTTTCTGTTTGTTTATTAAACACATATGTATTAATGTTTCCATATTAATACAATTATAGCATGCAAAATAAACATCTATCATATACTTGGAATATACATAATAAACACTTTATTATTGCCTCTCAGGCATATTCCCTTCACTTGCTCCCAATTTTCGATCTCCTTGCTCAGCCCATCTTTGCTGCTGATTTTTGGAGGGATTGCTCCTTGGTATGTGCCTCCTCCGCTTGTCCAATTAGATTTTTGATTGGTAGATTGTATCTTGAGTATTTTGCTGCTATATATGCCAGGTTGTGTGAGCTTGCATGCTTGTTCTATGCTTAGAGATTTCATTTTGATGCATGTTTAGCCCTCTAGCAAGTTCCTATAGTAGTTCCTCACCATTTATCAACTTGGAAATCACTTGGTTTGATGTTTGTCTAAAAATTTCAGAAAAAATGGACCACCACACCTTTGGAGAAGTGTTTGAGAGTGATGCACCTAGGAGGACAAGGCCTTCAAGATCATCATCCCGATCTAGGCCATCATACAATGAGGATCTCATTACACCGCATTTTGGTGACGAGGGAGATGAGGGGGATGCGCACCCTTCTACCTTCCCTTGTCCTACCTTTTTGCAGGCTGCAGGGATTCTCAATGATTTCCTAACCTTGGTTCGGAGGGTTGGACTAACTAGTTATATGCAGGATGAGAGTGTGCAGTATGCTATGCTCACTAAAACTTTTGTGGAGAGTTTCTCTTTTACCAATAACCCTTTAAGGTCAAAGGTGTCATTCAAAATCTATAATAGGCCCTTCACCATGAAATTGAAGAATTTTTGTGAAATATTGGGTATTGGCACTGTTGGGATGGTGAAGAAGATTTCATCTCAACCCGCTGATTTATTGGAGCTATACCACGTGATAACCAATGATGATGACCGCAGAGCCCAGCGTGGAAAGATAAGAAATATTCAACTCCCAGCTATCAGATATTTTGCTTACTATCTTGCCACTAGTATTCTTTATATGGAGAACACTAGCAATATTTCCAACTATCATTTGTCTTTCCTAGCTTCTGCACTCAACAATGAAACCAGGTACAATCTTGGTTCTCTCATTGCTTGTCGCTTAGCTACCAAGGGACCCATTTATGGGGGTATTATTGTTGCATGTGTTGCTGCTTCCTTAGACCTTTCGGTTGATCCAAATGATACAATTTTGGCTCCTCAGAGGCTTGATTTAGCTGCCATGAAAGCGCATCACTTTATCACTGCTAGCTCTACCCTTGATAATTTGGTTTATAGGATGATGTTTACTGACGGGGAAGAGAGAGAGATTCCTCTGCCCCAAACCACTTTGTTCTGAATTTCCTAGGGACCTTGGTTATTCTCCAAGGAGGATATGGACGAGCAGCTACACATTCGTGGTTTCCACGGACACTACCAGGGGGACGCGCCCTCATATGACCCCTCTATGCACTACACAGGGGCGTCCTCGAGCTCATACCAGGACGAAGGGGCCTCTTCGTCGTACTACAGAGGTGCACCTTCTTGGTCACCATGGAGTTGAGCCCCACTTAGTCCAAAAGCCTAAGCTTGGGAGGAGGTACACCGACATCACACTCATATATATATCATGTTTCATCGGTCCTTTGTATATCCATGTTTCGCTTTCTTTTTGGTTCTTGTTTCTCTTTTCCCAAAACACAAAAATACCAAAAATATTTTCGTTGTTTCTCTTGGTTTGTTTCTTTGCTTTTTAGCTTGGTTTGCCTTAAGAAAAATCCAAAACGATTTTGCTTTGTTTGTTTTTGCTTTGTGTGCTTGCTTTAAAAAATCGAAAACACCAAAAATATTTGTTGTTCCTCTTTGGTTTTGTGAAGTTCTTTGCAGGGTTCAGCAGTCCTCAGTGGAGTTTGGTTTCATGTTATTATTCAAGCCACACAAGTGAAGAGCAATAATGAAGATTAAGACAACTTGAGGTGTGGTAAGAGGCTGGTAAAGAACTCTATTTGTTTTCATTTTTGTACATATACTCATCATTGTGGGCATGCTTAGTCTGTTCATGTAAGGTGTATGTTATTTATGGATACTTAGTAATTCTTGCTCTCTTATGATTAGCTTCAGCTTGCTAATAGTTTGTAGCATGTCATATGAATGTTTGCTTGCATTGTTTTATTCATAACTTGGTATGATGTTGTGGTATCCTCCTCTGAAGATTTCATGTGAATCGACTTGGCACATGCTCACACATGCATATGACTGAACAATAGTCATTAAGCCTCGATGATTTATTTTGACTCAGAGTTCTTGTATCACTTTCATGCCATAATTAGTCTTGTTTTGTTGCAAGCATGATTATGACAGTTATTGCTCTCTCGTTTGTCGCTCCCTCTCTATTGCTAGCCTTCACTTGTACTGAGTATGAGCTCTACTTGTGCATCCAACTCCCCAAAACCAATATTGCCACAGTGTCCACCATACCTACCTACTAGCATCTTTTTCTATTCAGTGTGTATTAATTATTCCTTGCTTTCTTCCAAATAAAATGTTTGCTTGTTTTGAGAAAATTAGTTAGTAAAGCTTTCACGAATTTGATGGCACACTTTATTTCTTGCACTTAATAAACCTGAACCATTGTGGCTGTCCATGAAAGTTATATGCTTGCAAATTATAGGTTGGGAGTTAGCAGAACCGTGCTGTCATGGGGAACGCTTTCAACACTTGTGGATATATATCCAGTTGATATCATGCTCTTTTGTTTGCGGATGTCGTCGGTGTGAAATAAAATGGGAGCTTGTAAGTTCATGGAGTTATATATATGTGTGTGTTAGAGAAACGCTTGGGCCACTAGCCTAAGCCATGCCTAATCATGATGGAAACTTGCAGCATAACCATAATGAGCAATCTGTGAAGCATACTCAATAAAAACCTATGCAAATAGCAAATAAAAAGATCGCTGAGATGCTCATTGTCTGCTTGCCTTGTCATTTTGATTATGGGATAGCTCATGTATCATGTGCAAGGGGTACCCCGTTGGCGGTTCTCTATGATACGCTTATATTTACTATGACAAGAACTTACTGGTAACTAAAGTTAAGTAGAATGAGGAGCGTCCCTCGTACTCAAGGGACATGAGATTTCTAGTTTATGGTCTGTCAAGCATATAACTCATATTGGACCTCACTTTCACCCTTAACCATCTAAAGATGCCTATGATAGGGGCAATGAGAGCTCACATCTAATGAGTACCTTACTTTCAGCATTTGGGAGCCTTTCAAACTTTTCAAAACCTTTTCACTTCCTTGTTGAGTCACCACTTATTCTATGAGCACCTTCTTGAGAGCATAGTTGTCATTCTTAGTGTAACGTGCTTGTCTCAAAACTTGGTTAATTATGTCATGACTTTGATGCTTGTATCTCTGATATCTTTACTTCTAGTCTTCACTTGAACTTCAGAGGTGCCTTGGCATTTATTTTGTGCTCTACAAACAAAGGCAAGCGATATACCACTCTATCATACCTTCTTATGAGCATTGCAATGTTTATTATGTTTATGTTTCATGCTACTTATTATTATTGAGTTGGAATCTCTTCATAGCTTGCAATGACTATTGAGTAGACTTAGTTGCATACTTCTTATTATGAATTGTCTAAGTATCTACTCCTGTGCTGAGAATATATACATCATATGAAGCAAATGTGTTCGTGAAAGTCTTTTATTGCACTCAGTTTTCAACTAAATTGCTTGGGGATAAGCAATAAGCTAAGATTAGGGTTGATACGTCCAAAATGTTTCTACTTTGCCAAACACTTTTGCTATTGTTTCTCCTCTAAACTTGTGTGATTTGGATACAACTGACATGAACTGACGCTGTTTTCAGCAGAATTACCTTGGTGTCTAGTTTTTGTGCAGAAAATCAACTATCAGGAAAAATACCAGAAAATATGCCAAAAATCCTATTTCACCAGAAGATTCACGGAGCCAGAATACGAGACGGAGTGGAGGCCTGAGGGGCCCACACCCCCTGCCGCGTGGGTGGGCCTAGGTCGCACCTGAAGGGGGTGTGGCCGCCCCAGGCACCCCCTCGGCCTTCCTCTTCGCCTATAAGTTGCCTTCTGACATAAAAACTCAGGGGGGTTCGACGTTTTTCCAGAAAGAGTTCCGCTACGCCGCCACCACCAGAAACCACGATTCGGAACCAAAAACTCCATTCTAGCACCCTACCAGGATGGAGAATTTGGAGACGATCATCGCCATCATCATCAACAACGCCTCTCCATCAACCATCCATATTTCCCTCATCCATGAGTGAGTAATCCCCCGCTGTAGGCTATGGGGATGGTAGGGATTGGATGAGTTCTATCATGTAATCTAATAAGATTGTTAGGGCATGGAGCCTAGTATCTCTATTAGTGCTATTTGACTTTGTTGCAAATTATTGTGCTTAATGCTTGTCACTAGGGCCCGAGTACCATGATCTCAGATCTGAACTTATTATTGATTCATGATGATAGTATTGTTTGTGATCTTATCTGCAAGTTGTGTACACATATCATTGTCTGGATCCAAAGGCCCCGAAGGTACAAAAATTGGGACAACCTGAGGGGATGGCTATGATGTGAGGATCATGTGTGTTCATGGAGTGTTAATGCTTTGCTCTGGTGCTCTATTAAAAGGAGCACCTTAATTTCCAGTAGTTCCCTTGAGGCCCCGCTGCAACTGGCTGACATGACAAAAGATGTTGTGCAAGTTCTCATTGCGAGCACGCATGACTATATATGGAGCACATGCCTATGATTGTTTAATACTTGGATGCTTTATCTTATTTATCTACAATTGCCCTAGATCTTGAAGTTACATGTTTAGACTTGTTCATGCAACGCCCTTCCATCCATCCCTATGCCTACCGCACTCATATCCTACTGTTTGCTACTAGTGTTACTATTGCTCTTGTTTTACGGCTGCTGTTGCTACTACAAAACTGTTGCTACTGATAAACTACTGTGAGCAAGACTATTTCCATGTGCAGCTAAATTGACAACTCAGTTGTTAAGGCTTGCAAGTATTCTTTGGCTCCCCTTGTTTCGAATCAATAAATTGGGTAATACTACCCTCGAAGACTGTTGCGATCCCCTATACTTGTGGGTCATCAGCCACCTTTATAACCACCTAGTTATGAAGTGTTGTTTGATGTCATCAAAGCATCCATACGGTGATGGTGATTAGCATGATCTCATGGTCGAAGGAATCAGGTTACTATGTATCAGAAAGCTTATAGCAAACGAACTATTGAAATGACTTGATCTTTATGCTACGCTTATCTATAGGAGTATGCCCATCACACCATTCTCCTAATGATATGATATTGTTGTTAATAACATCTCAATGTTCATGATCAGTAAACCATGATCATCTATCAACCAACAAGATAGTATTATAAAGAGGCTTTACTAGGGACTATAATAAGTTTACAAATCACACAAGTATTAATGTTTCTGGTTAATACTATTATAGCATGAATGTAAACAATTATCATAAAGACAAAGATATAATAATAAATTCTTTTATTATTGCCTCTAGGGCATATCTCCAACAGAAAATACCAACTTTGGTCGACTAGAGGGGGGTGAATAGGAGGCTACAAATTTTATCTTATTATTCAATTTTAGGCTTTGCAAGAAGTAAAGTTCTCTAGATATGCAACTAGATGAGCTATCCTATATGCTAGAGAACATACAACAAGCAATAGAATGGTAAAGGACAAGAGTAGAGGTGCGGAGCAAGTAAACCAGAGAGGAGACACGGAGATGTAATTCCCGTAGTTCACTTCCAAGGAAGCTACGTCTATGTTGGAGAGGTGTTAGGGCCACACAAGGTCACCCGAGCACCACAAAGGCCTCACCTTCTTATCGGGTGAGCACCACCACAAAGATGGCCTCACAATCCACTAACCGATGACCTTGAACGCGCCAACCGAAACCTTTACAACAAGGTTGGGGGGGAAGCTCCACGACTCAATTGGAGGCCCTCAACGACACAACGGAGCTTCACAACCTATGCCCTTAGCTTTGAGGATGTCCTACACCATCTAGGGTTCCAAGAACCCAAGATAACAAGATCCACAAAGGATGGGTGGGTGGAATCAAATTTCCTTTGGTGAAAGTGTAGATCTAGGTCACCTCTCCCACTCCTCAAAAGATCAAGAGGTTTGAGTGGCTAGGGAGAGAGATCTAGGAAGATGAAGCTTTGGTATTAATGGAGGAGAGAGAGATTGAAGAGTTAATGTGGGAGGAAGAAAAAAGGTGCCTTAAATAGGCCCCCTTCAAAAGGAGCCGTTTGACTATTTCGCGACTCCACCGTAACTTCCGGTGGGGGGCTGGAATATCCACTCAGTGTTCCCCCAACGGCTCGAAAGCTGTCGGTGAACGCTCCAAAGTACGACCGGAAATTCTGGTCAGACTAAGCGGAACTTCCGGTGGTACTTCTGGTGCAAGTTCTGTCAAATACGATGGTTCAATATAGAACCATACAGTACGTGACCGGAACTTGGAGCGGAAAAAAGAGCGGAAGTTTCTAGGGCACGAACCACCTGACTAGAACTTCCAGCGGTTGGGCAGAAGTAACACTCAGGAACTCAGCGGGAGTAGCTAGGGTAGTTCTGATCGCAGAATCCGGTCATGCTTAACCAGGTCTGCAGATCGGAACTTCCGGTGGAAGTTTCGCTAAATAGCACACTTCTATACAAAAGTATCCAGTACATGGGCGGAACTTCTTCCGGAAGTTGGGCCAGAAATTCTGCCGAACCCAGTCCCACAAAGACCCCTGAGCGGAAATTCCGGCAATTGGCCGGAACTTTCGATCAGGACAGAAACATCACAAACAACTCCAAAGATCACTCTCTCACTGAAGAATAGGATGGATGTGGCGGTGCAAGTATAGTATGTGCATGAAAAAGTGATTCCCCATAGCCTTCCGAGGTGGACCCCCTCTTGATAGTATGGCGACCTAAAACAATAAATAAAGAGACAGGAAAAAACAAAAGGCCGCCGTCTTCACGAGACTCCAAGAGAGGCGTCCACAAGCTCCATTGAAATCGAATAACCTGAAACTTAAGCACACAATTAAACCACAAGTGGGATTGTCATCAACACCAAAAAACTTAGGGAAAACATAGTCCTTTCAGCCACCATTCTCCATGTCCCCATCGTCGTTCTCGTAGTCCCCAAGCGGCTCGGTGCCAAGATCAACGGAGGCATCGTTGAGCATGCGCACAAACGAACCATCTTGGGCATCACTACAGTCCGCACGCACCCAATTAATATATGCACATCGTCCTCGCTACGCATGCGCCAAGGAACAAATTCTTGTACCATGTGGGACTGTGGTCAAACGCATTTCGCGTGCCAGTGCCGGCGGAGGCCACAACACCCATTGTCATCGTGATTGCCGCCAAGGATGCCTTCTTCAACGTCTTCTTGTTGATCGGGTTCTTCGTCGGAGGCGGCCCTTCTTCTTCACGACAGACACCTTGACTCACCCCTTTCCCGCACCTCCCACCGGTCGCGCACTCGCATCGGAAGCAGCAACACCGACCACGTGTGTCCCCATCTGCTTGCGCTTGCTGGTCGGAGGGACAACAACGTGTTGTGCGGCCGAAATGCCAGTGAGCTAGGTGCCGGCGGTGGCAGCAGGTCAAGATCTGAGAGCCGCTTGCGGGGCCAATTCAACCGACAGAGCTTGCATGGCTACCAGCGGTGGGTTCGGAGCAGCCATGGCTAAGAGGGCGGGATTGTGCAGCGAGGCAAAATATTATGTGGTCAAATTCACATAATATCTAGAAATAAAACTAACACATAATCATAGCATAAAGTTATAGATCATCTTCATTTCATATTATAATATTGCTAGGTTTTCTCCATCTCCCCAAGAACAAGGTAAACTACTCACACATGGAGACAATCAACAACATCGTCATAATCATATGGATGGAATGAAAGTATATGGAGAAATTTAAGTACAAATCCATAATAGTAGTTGGAATTATAACTAATGGAGGCGAATGAGATGGGGAATGATGTTGGTGGTGGAGATGCAGTCGTTGATGATCAAGAGGATGATGCCTTATCCTTCAATGATCTGTGTAGCAGCGGGGATGATGACTTTCTACAAGTTCCTCCTCCAGATCCCTTTCAGAGGTTAAGTTTCAGTGTTTCTGTTGTGTGTGAATGTCGGATCTCAGATCCGTCTGCACGAGGTAAAAGTATTTGACGAGGTGAAACCGCTTGAGGTCAGTACGAGTACGTAGTACGGGATGGCTTCCCCCGTACTGATGCTCGTTATGGCCCCTTGGTGTCTCTCCTCGCGTCCTCCTTTCGCCCAGTTGCATAAAAAATTATTTAGATGACTTTTATCACGTCAAAATATCATATTAACACATAGTATAACAGTTCTCATTGATATGTTCATCATTGACTTAATATTTTAGGATCCTGCTGAAACACGCATAAAAGGTGCACGTGAGCGCGGTAAAATACCAAAAACCTACCGCTACAAATGCAAACACATTAAGTAAAAATGCTTCAAAAATGCACTCATCAACCCTCCTCTTCGAGAGCACACGGAGATAATCACCTTCAACAGATAATGCGAGCAGAGGGAGGCCGTGCCTGGGGTGATGGTGCATTTGGCGATGTGGGAGGAACAAAAGCGTATGGGGAGGCATGCAACCTTGAGGCATCGTGGTGTACCATTGGTGCCTCACCGGTTTTATGTGCAGATCCAATCTCTCATCTCTCTCCTTGTCCACCAGGATTGCGCCCATAGTCGCTAAGCAGCTGAAGATCACTCCCCATGCTCCGATGAGTCTGCCAATCAGGACTGATATGTTCCACGAGCACATCGTGCAGATGGGTTGGTTTGGAGGCCGCTTGTTCTTCATGAGAGGGTGGCCAGAATTCACCACCAAGACAAACTAATTTCTGGCGACGTCCTCGTCTTCAAGCTCAACAACGATGGCCTAAAGATGAAGAAGCTCAGGCACACCAGGAGCTCGGTGAGGATCTTCGTCTGCACGCGTCATGGTTTGTGATCTTGCCGTGTCTTTACTTGTGTAAATAGTAGTGGTGATGGAGTTTGCTGGGAGGTTTTATCTGAATCCTTCTTTTGTGCCAGGTGAGTGCACCCCTGGCTTAAGTAGTAGACAGGTTGCATGGGATGCAGTTGATGTTGAACTTAAGTACCTGTTTAGTCAAGTACCTGATGCTGAATCCTTCTTAATTATGCATGTTTAGTTAAGTACTACAGTTATGAATGTGTATGTTTGATGGAACATGTTGATGTTGGTAACCTCACTATTTTTGAATGTGGTAGTTTGGTGGCAACCAGACAACTATCATTTGTTTGTGCTTAGCCAGAGACAGCAACTACATGCAGCCAATCAATCATGCCTCTACGTTGACTACCATGAACATGGCTTTGGGGCCGTTTCTACATGACCATGTTCCCCAGGGAGCAAAAATTTCGGCCGAGGCTACTAATCACGTCCCAGGGGGCCGGGATTGCATCCCGACTCTATTATCAAATGAAACCTGGGCGCATCCGAGGTCCAAACAGTTCATGCAAAAGCACCTACCTATATGACCTGGCTGCACAGCTCTATTTTGCTGTTGATACAACTCAGAGCACATAAAAAGGAAATTACCAGCACTTTGTAGATTTTAACTCCAGTTGAAGAATGCCATTTACGGTACTGCTTGACATCTGCAGTAGAAACTCAAAAAAATCGAAATCACCTGAACCCATCAGATTAGGACCTGTCGGCGCTAAAGATTGTTGCAGATCACCAAAGCTCAGGTTCATCATCATCATCAGCAGCAGCAGCAGCAAATAAAAAGGCAAGCGTAGACCCAGAAAAGGCATGGGAAATACGCCAAAAAAACATCATCGGTGCTTCCGACAAACTTCACCCAGAACCATTTGGTTACAGAAGCTGGACTGCGTCTCAATCACCAACCACCCAAGATATTACACCCAGGCAAGGGAATGTACATTTTCACGGTATACCAAAAACAAAATATCACCATCCTTCTTTTCTGAAGAAACTTCTTTCTTGTCCTATAATAATATAAGCTAACACCTGAACTCAATATGACCCGGTATGATCTTGCAACTTACCCTGCCCACCGACCGGTCGTATACGCCTCCCGGGCAATCTCCGTCTCTCGTTTCACATTTTCAGACAAGCTGGCCATGGCGCCTGAGAGCTTTGAGAGTTGGTCGAACATCGTGGTTAGACCGCCCTGCAGGGTTGCCAGCTTCCCTTCAGTCTCAGATTTGCCATGCTCTGCAGCTTTATCCTCTGCCCCAGTGTCCGAAGACCTCTTCTTCGCGGCCTGGTGCTTGTGCATTTTCTTGAGGTCTGCTGCAAGGTTCTTGATGGAATCACATGATTCTTCAGACGGCAGCGATGACATTCCTGCAGACCAATCTTCCAAGAGAACAAATAGCGGTGGAGCAAGGTGCTGGCGAGGTGAGAGGATCAACCTTCGTCCCCGTGAGCGATCTCGTGGTTGCACCACACATTTCTGCAGCCAGGAGTGGAGACCGCCCACATAGTTTTTGTAAGCATCCACCCAGCTTGCCAAACTGGAGTAGAGGAATTCCAGTTCAGTGATAAGGCTCATCAAGGTATGTTTGTAAGACTCGCTTGGAGGAGATATAGGTGACATCTTTGCATCTGCCTGAGAGATGATGGTATGCTGCATTTGGTGAACTTCCTGCATCATTCTCCACATGCGTGTCTGCCTGTCATAGTGTCATTAACTTTAATAAGTTGATATTCACACTTAATGCCGGAGCTTGCATATAAGGAAAATGTTAAATATTTTAGCAATATCCTCAATCTTTGCTGCATATATGAATACTCCAACAAATGGAAACATTATTTAACAGGTGCAAAAACAGTTTCGAGGATAGTTCTGAAGTCCTTGTATGTGTTGTATTTGTGCATAACACTAGGAAGCAAATAAAGTCTTACCCTTGCAGTAATTCAAGAAGTTGGGGCTGTAACTCTTCATCTCGTAACCTCTCAATTATTTTTGAATTTGAGTATAGTACTTCAATACTAACCATGAGTCGCGAATGCAACTCTTTGATAGTAGCCCGAGTTTTGTCAACTTGCCTTGCATTCGCATCCCTTGCAAACTGATGGCTTAACTGAGCACATTTTTTGTCGTATATCTGCTTGATTGATTCACTATTCTGCAAATCATAACACCGTAGAAGCAGTTAGGTCAGAGCGCACCAAATCAAATAGAAAATAGCATGTGCACTTACATATGAACATTGCGAATAACGCATGTAGCCGAAAACTTTTAACAGTACTAAGATATTTTGTAATGTAAGAATATCAAGACGCCCATGAGAGGTTATCCCAAGGCAATTTATGAATTATATAAGCATTTTTAGTATTAGATAAATACAAATACTAAGATTACGTCAGATATTTTGAACACTACAAAATATAAGGGATCTACTAAATATTTGGTTTAAGATCTGAAACCACATAGTATTAAACATCCCCTTTTTTATTTCAGAAAACTAACCCTTTAGCTCTATATGCATCATCCTAATTTTTTACCCTGAGCCCCACCTTCAATCTAGAAGTTCTGAATCCTCCACGGCGCTTTATCGCACATCCAGACCCTACTTTTCTGTAAATTCTAGGAGATTTTTAGCCCTTCCTAAATTGCAATTAGCTGTTGTAGCTTTTACTTTGGGCCGGTAAGTCATCGTCAAACAGCTTAGATCTAGGGCGAGTAAATAAGCCTAATACTGTACATACTAGCATTGGCCCACTCGCCGACAACGTGCATGTGAGTATTCTTTTTCTGGCGTGTAGCGGGCATCATCAAAGTGAAATGTTATTGCAAAAGAATGCAACGACAAACAAACAAAAAATGCAGCAAGCGACAAAATATAGTTCTGTCCTAAAACCAAAGCAACTCTAAATAGAAAACCACAACAAATTAAATTATTGAAAGTGGCAAAAAAATGACAACTACTCATTAACGGAAACATTGATTAGAAAGAAAATAACAAAATTAATTGCTCTATTGTAATTCTTATGTTAAAAGTATATGTACCGCAGTTACCTATTTCGTTGTACTACGAGTAGATTCGCTGAAAAGATATGGTTCCGCTGGTAATTTTTGGGAGGAAAACATGCACACACACGCCCCAATTCAGACATACAATAATCATGGTGACATTGGTTTGGTCAGTATTACACAAAATGATAACCTGACTTGATTTTTTCTACCAACACCTCAGGCATAACGTGGGAAGTTCTGTTTCATATCACGTTTTTTTTTTCAAGAATCGTCTCGTGATGTTTTAGACCATGTACAATTTTTCATATCAAACCTATATTTCTGTGCACTTGTTTAATATTACCAAGATGTTTTTTCACGAATTTAGATGTTAAGCATTAAGTTAGCCGGAATTGACGTGAAGTACCACACGATATATTGGATATCACACTATCTACTTACCTAGTACTACTGATACTCAGAGTGCAAGGCATTCTCATAAGACAAAATTGTCAAACTACACTACACAGCAGCGACTGTCATAGTAGGTCTAAATATTGTACTCTGAGCATCACACAAGTTTTGTTTGTTCAATAAAAAATCGAAATATCAACATAAATTTGGTGGCACTTCTGTAGCCTCGGTCGTTAACTTTGACTTCAATTCCAGAAGGCAAGCTGTTTATTTGGAGAACCCATGGAAGTTCCTAAGGTGCTGGACATTATGGATCTAAATATGCCAGTGTGTTTATTACTCAAAAAAGTAAATTCAGTAAAACCAAAAGTTGTGCATGAGAAGTAGAAGCCAAATAGATGCATTTTATAAAGAAATGCAATGACGTGTGATAAATTGAACTTAGGACAACAAACATATTTTTTTTTGGAAGATTGTCGATATGGATAATTTGTTTACTACTTACAAGCTCCATAATTCCTGTAAGCCGTCCTACTGGAAAATGTCTAAAAGCATTACTGGAAAATAAGGACAACAAAAGTAAAGATTTTGTTGAGACACAAATATCCCGCTCGGCATGATCATAACTCATCTGTGCAAAGAGCATCTCCATGAAGATAGTAAGATGTTCTAAACTATTTTGACCGGGCGAGTTGCAGGAACGTACTTTTATTTAAGTACACAACATTTAGCTATAGATAATATTACAAAAGAAATAGACATCATAATACAAATTGAGACTATATCCAAGTCCTGAAAAGGCCCAGAAGCTCACTAGTAAAATTATATTGGTTTTGCACCAAGGCGATAGTTTAATAGGTTAGTTTCCGATACATGATAGCGTACATACCAAAAGTGTGTCCACAAAATTTCTAGATATACATTGTAGCCTTATTCGACTCTGCTCTATGCATTATAGCTTCAGAAATTATTGGAAGTAGTGGTAAGTGGTAGAGTGGTATCACCTACGTAAAGGTAATTGCACAACTGGATAAATGCCATAAAAGTATAAAACAGAAGTTTGGTCAGCTCTATATGGTACAGGTCAAATATAAAACACAGGATAAGCAATCTCATGGTTCTGTACCAACACTGTAAATTTCCAATTCCAGCGTAGTTAATTCTATAATCATTTGTTGAACAGTATATGTTAGCTCACCTTTAACTCATCATAAATCTTCCTTTCCCAAGCATATAGTCTATCTAAAGAGGATGCATGGCTTCCTGAAATCATACAGAACTCTTCAACAAAATCGCTGCAGCTATCTGGAGGGTCATCCTCCTCCTTTTGAGCTGAAATGAATGGATTCTTAGAAGAGGATGATCGTGATGAAAGCGAGCGATTCCAAGTGATCACTTTTGTGACATGCTGCTCTGATTCTGCACTAAAGCAGTTTGAGTTAAAATAGGCCACACTTCACAAATTAATGTATTTTATATGAAAAAAAAATATACCATGGGATGCTACATTTCCAGCATTGCAACAGATCAAGGATGCTGACAGAGAAAGCACACCTGACGATTTCCCTGGAATAATTAGCACCACTATTAAGCAAGCAAAACTGTAGAAGTTCAGCGAAACAGTATCACCGAAAAAGATTGTCCTCACCTGTTATCTCAGAAGAAACGCCAAGTCGAATCCTCCTTGTCTCAAGCATCCTTGAGACCTCATGGCAAGATTCGGCTGCCCTAGTAAACTGATGCTCAAGTTTTTTCACACCGGATAAAAACCCTTTTGATCCGCTAGTGACAATGCTGCCCTTGTCTTCTTCACTGTGTGATGGTTTGGGTACATTAACCTTGTCTACACAGTGGGCTTCATTTATCTTATTGTTGCTAATACTCGTTGGATTCTGCCCCTCTCCAAGCTGTTCCTGAACTTGATCAGGCCCTTTCTCTAAGTTTGAGTCATTTGGAAAATGTATATCAGCAACCTTGTCTACATAGTGGGCTTCACTTGTCTCATTATTGCTCATACTTGTAGGATTCTTCCCCTCAACAACCTGTTCCTGAACTTGATCAGGTCCTTTCTCTAAGTTTGAGTCATTTGGTAAATGCACATCAGCAATCTCAATTTCATTACAACCATTGTGATTCAACTTATGATGGTTTAAATTGTCATCGATTTCTTTGCATCCATATGTTGCCAGCTGTTCTTGCACCTCAACCACTGGACTTGTGTTGCTTATCGACGACGCCAAATCCTTTTCATCTCCATGGACATAGTCCTCCAAATTTATCATGCAAATGCTCTGGCTATCAC
Source organism: Avena sativa (assembly GCA_916181665.1). Taxonomy (NCBI): domain Eukaryota; kingdom Viridiplantae; phylum Streptophyta; class Magnoliopsida; order Poales; family Poaceae; genus Avena; species Avena sativa. The sequence goes on along the minus strand of OV702297.1, from coordinate 362,670,820 downwards.
CTGAGACATGGGATGCAGCATTCTGAACCACAACATTTGGGTCAAAGAAATCCCATGAGGAGCAAACCTCTGGCGGCAGCGGTGGTGAAACGGAAGTAGAAATGGGCTGCCCTTCTTTGACGAAGCTAGCATTGCTCGGGTTGACCGTCACTGTCAAGGATGTGTTTACCGCAGACCTCAAGTGACTAACATCAGAACGCCGATGTACTGGTAGTGGTGGAGTGCTAGCACTGTCTGTAGGTGGCAATGAGGATGGCAAAGCACACGAAGAGCGAGGAGTCTTCTCCAGATCATCCTCATGCTGTGACTCTACAAACTGCCTCAATGCGACGCCGACATTGCGCAGGGATTGATCGTAGGCCAGCTGAGCGGCCGAAAGGGCATACCTTGCATCAATTGCCTGTTCAACGTGTTTCAGCCGGCCCTTGCACAGCTGCATTGCAGTGTTGCGGTCTTGCTTCGAGGCAGATGACCCCATGGTTCACTTCCTGACAACAAAAATTGACCTACAGTCAGAACAGGGGAAACGAGCTATCATCATGGCCATGGGATTCTTCATGGTAGACAAAGGGACTAATTATTTGCATCCATAAAAGCAGGTTGATCGAAAATACAGCCTATGCATGTTCACTGGAACTGTGGGATTTTGCTGTGTTAGGTAATTACTAAAGCAGGGGAGCTTTCTTTATGCAGAAATCCATGGTTTCAAGGTACGTGTAAGCAAGGATTGTGCCCACCAAGTAATCATCAACATGAAAGAACCCAGACAGCAAAAGAGTACCTATTGAAAGACTAGAAACCCTCACAATTGCACTTTCTGAAGTAGGAATAATAAAGTAGAATAAAAACTCGCCTATTTTACCACAGAAATGTCATCTTTTGAACCAATCGATTCAGGCTACCTAGACGACTGGAGACAGCACAGCGCACAATGATTAGTTCATCAAGCACAACAGACTTAAAAGCCATAGGACGCAGCAGGGGGAAGACAAGAACTACGCAAGGAGGGCGAAGGTACGAAATCGAGCTCCGTGCCTCCATGGACGGACGAACACTCGCCTGAATTAAGTGGTCAGCCAAGCATCACCTCCGGAAACAGAGCACTCACTTCAGCATCCTCCTGGGAACACGCCACGAGCACAGGAAACAAGAGTCAGAATTCCAATCAGAGAAACCAAATTAAAAAGAGCCCAAACCCCAAAACCCCAAGGGCTCCCCATCCTTACCCAAATCCCCTGAGTTACTATCAGAGAGCAATCGGCGGAGCAAGAACCGAGGCCGAAGATCGCACCTTTCCAGGCGCACCAAAAGGCAACCCAAAAAGCAAGCCCCGTTCCAACGCCGAGTCGAAGAACCGGAGGGTAAAAGACGAAGGCCAAGACTGTCCCTTGGCGAGGCAAGGCAAGGCAAGGGCAAAGCAGACTAGCAAAGCCGTCCCTCCACTAAAGGCAAGAACAGGACAAGTAGGAGAGAGAAAGAGAGTACTACTACATTGATCCCACTCCACCCCTCCCCTCCCCTCTCCTTGAGCCGCCGCCAAGCCGTTTCTCTCTCTAGGTTTGTCCCTCTTGGTGCGCCTGTTGTGGCCTGGCAGCAGCGATGCGGAGGGAGGAGCGCAATGTGGTGCCGAATCATCGCCCCCCTGCATGTACCGCGTGTGACGCAACGGCGTCCTTGCGCCGGTGGCTCTCGCTCGCTGCCCGTTGGCTTTGCCTGCTACTGCTGCCTCTTCCGTTTCTTGTTTGCTCCGCGTGAGGAGAGAGAGAGGGGCACAGAGGGAGAGGCCAGGCCGGGCCTCATTGATGAAGTGGAAATCGGGAAGTGCGGGCCCCACAGGAGCAACCTGACATAGTTCCGGCAGAGGAAGGGGGTGGGGAGGCATGCGTCATAAAGCGCGCCGCATTGACCCACCCGTCAGCCGGTGGGCGGTAAGGTGTGGGCATTGATGTTGAAAGATTTTGGTCTTCGCGAGATCTTTTTTAGCAGGAAATGGAAAGCTTTGCGTGATTATTCTGTAGACTTGGTTGGTGTATTTTTTAGCAAAGAGTGATGCTTCACGTAATTTGGGGCTAAATTCCTCTAAACAAACTTTGGCTTTGAGTTTTTTCCAGAGCTAAAAAAAGATGAATAGCTTTAAGGAGAGAAAACTAAAGTGTTTTTGATATAATAAAAATATGCCCAGATGCAAGTACAGAGATTTGAACAAACTTTGGCTTTGAGTTTTTTCCAGAGCTAAAAAAAGATGAATAGCTTTAAGGAGAGAAAACTAAAGTGTTTTTGATATAATAAAAATATGCCCAGATGCAAGTACAGAGATTTGAACAAACTTTGGCTTTGAGTTTTTTCCAGAGCTAAAAAAAGATGAATAGCTTTAAGGAGAGAAAACTAAAGTGTTTTTGATATAATAAAAATATGCCCAGATGCAAGTACAGAGATTTGAACCTGGACGCACAGGGTGCATCAACCCACTTCAACCACTGGGCTATGCCTCTTTCTTCAGAGATTTCTTTACATGTATTTACTTTCCAAAAAAGTTAACATATATTTGCACCTCACTCAGCTGTAAATTGAGCAATTTAACTAATTTTTCTTCGAGCCTATGCAGTTGGAAAAAAATCTGACATGCATTTGAAACTCAGTAGTGTGAATTGTGTACTTCCATCCCTATTTACACACTGTTCTCTGAGCATCAGTTTGACCAACAATATAGAAGACATGTGTTATTGACATTATACCAATAGAAATTAGTAGTATATAATACATATATGTTGGAAAAATTGTTAGCCAAAATTAAACCTCAAAATGCATGTCCAGCCATGGAAATATAGACATAGCGAGTACTTGCATAATTTCGCCTTGCATCACCGTGATGATCTGTGGCTGGACCCTATAGAAATCCTCCAAGATCATGACCTCCTTCCGACTTGTACTCCATCTTAAAATAGATGTCTTAGGTTTTTAAAATTTAGATAAATCTATATATTAAATAGTATTTAGATTTATCTAAATTTTAACAAATTTAAAATATTTATTTTGAGACAGAGAGAGTACAAAGGAGGGAAAGGCACCAACCCAATCATCTTGCTCATATGTGACCCGCCTACCTGCCCCATCTTTGCAAGTCATTGTGGCCACTAGCCACCCAGCCCATCGCTTCCTCTGTTGTTGTTCATCGTGCAAATTGAGGACATACACGACTACCAATGAGAGAGAGAGAGTCAGGAAGCGGGATGGTGGAAGGTATGAGATGTAGAGAAGACAAAGCGATGAATAAAGGCATGGGATGAGCTAGAACATAAATAGAGTGGAGAAAGACGTGTTATACTTATACTCCCTTCTTAGCTTCATAAACTTAAAACATCCTATATTTTCGAATGGAGGGAGTACATGTTATTTTGTGGTAGGCTCATCGCAGATTCTAGAGAGATATGGTCCAAGTGTTTTTCTAGTTTCATGGTCGTACTCCACTGCGACACGTGCGGTCGACCACCGGATCGGTATAAGCAAATCGAACCTCTAAGCCGACACCATATAAATAAAATATAACCTCTAAGAAAATGGCTAACAAGTACTCATAATTAATAACAAAAGACCTTCTATTAGATTTCTAACGAGTATGATACTTATACTTACTAAATATACTCCCTCCATACCGGATTATATTGGACTAAATTACCAAAACTCTAGGACTTAGGGCATGTATAATATGATGACGTCAGCCTTCCCTTATGCTTGTCACATTGAATTTTTGCTTTGTTAGAGGAGAGAGAAATAAGAAAAAAAAGATTGTCTTCCATTAGCTAAAAGATGATCTCTTAGAAATAAGAGAAAACTATTTTCTCCATTATACCATATGTCTTCTCTTAGTCAACCAATTTCTTACTAAAAATAGTTAATTCTCATTAATTGCTAGAGATAGTAATAAGAGCTAATGCATTTCAAAGTTATATATTGTGTCTTCTCTAAATGATGTAGAGAGCTAAGAGAAGGCATGTTGGGTTCATAGCATAGAAAACAAAAAAATTCCTACGATAGGAACAACTATATACTAAGATCTATTTACTAGATACAAACAACGAGCAGATGTATATCCGTAGAGAACATACCCTTGAAGACCGACAAAGCTTAACGAGTTCAAACTTGTGGTTGATGTAGACGATCTCTTGCCGATCTCAAGATCGAGAGGAAGTCCTAGCGCCGCAAATCAGCGGCGCATTCGTGCTCGCACACACGTCCGAGGCACCGAGCAACCTCCGCCTCTTCGCTCCAGCGATGCAACGAAAGCACAACTCTTTCTTCCCGAATAGCCACCGGGAACATGTGTATCGCTAGTTCCGAGACCATGGGGATAAATACTAGAGGGAGAGAGAGATACTTCACGAGGAGGTGTGAGTGAGAGAGAGGGAGGGGCTCCTTTTATAGGGAGAGGGGGGCACCCAAGGGGCCATACGCCCAGCCATGGGGCTGCCCCCTTCCCTCCTTTCATTCATGTGGGTGGACACTCCACTCACATAAATGCCTTTCAATTTTCTCCACTCAAAAACCCACTCAAATTTCCATTAAATTTCCACTAAATTTAATGCAAACTCTCTCTTAAATAAAACTCCTTTTATTTATTCAGAATTTTGTCAATTACTTTAATGACAAACATTCACATATAACCTCTTGCTAGTATTTCATTTCACATGCAAAAACACTTTCTGCAATTTCACCCGAAAACCTGTTTCGGTATCTAGTGAAATAAATTCATGCGCTTGTTATTCTTTCCGGCATTAAACTTTTGCTCCAAATGGATGTCGGTGTCTCTTAAGTGTGTCACCCTATGGTTCGCGAATAATACGGACATGATCGAGACCCCTCTCGGATCAATAATCAGAAGCAGGATCTGGAGACCCATACTGACTCCCACACATTCAGTGATGACTTTCTTGTGATCGCGAGAACCTTTTACATTAGTATATTAATCCCTTTGTTTCGCGATATATTACATGTCTAAGATTCGATCATCGGTATCTCCATACCTAGTTTGATCTTGTTACTGACATGCACTCTTTTCTCGTTCCCGTGGTATAACATTTGAAAGGATACGGATGTCGCCTAGAGGGGGGGTGAATAGGCGATTAAAAGTTTTCCTAGAGTGGTTCAACAAAGGCGGAATAAAACTAGTGTTTACTTTGTAAAGCACAACCTAGAAACAACTAAGGTTCACCTATGTGCACCAACAACTTATGCTAAGCAATACAAGCAACAAAGTGATAGCAAGATATATATATTACTTCAAGCACGAATGATATCACAATGTAAAGTGCATAAGTAAAGAGCTCGGGTATAGAGATAACCGAGGCACGCGGGGACACCGATATTTTACCGAGTTCCTCCCAACATGGAGTATGTCTCGTTTGGAGAGGGGGTGGTATCAAACCATCAACGCCACAAAAGGCCTCCCTTATTCTCCGGTGAATCTCACCCCAACGGGATCGATCCACGCTTCCACTATCGGTGCACTTGTCGGTGGCAACCAGAACCTCTCACAAGGTTGGGGCACAACCCCACAACTTAATTGGAGGCTCCCAACAAACGCCACAAAAGGCCTCAACAAATGCCACCAAGGCCACAATGCCACCAAGGCCACAAAAACGTCTAGGGTTCCAAGAACCCAAGAGGGACAAGCTCCAATGAGCAATTCAAACCAAATCCTCTGAGGAGAACTCAAACCGATGCAACAAATGCAAATGGCAAGAACACCACAAAGATGCTCAAATCCCTCACTCTCAAGTTCCAACAAAGCTACTAAAGCTATTGGGGAAACAGGAGAGGAGGAATCAAAGAGAGACACAAAATCCCCTAAAATCTAGATCCCCACAGATACACTCACAAAGAGATGTTTTGGTTTGGTCAAAACGTAGATCTAGATCTCCTCCAACTACCCCTCAAATATATGCAAGAATCAATGGAGGGGTGAGTAGAAATCAAGCTCAAAGAGTAAGGCAAATAGGGGAAAATCTTAGACAAAAAGAGGAGGAAGAAGTAGCCCTAAATAAAAATGGACAAAAGACTTATATAGGGCTAGCCAAAATATGGCCGTTGGGGCAATTTTTCTGGACGGTCCGGTAGTACCGGATTGGGCCGGTACAACCGGACCCAACGAACCAGACAGCAGCGAGCGAGCGAGCTAGAGAGAGAAAGCAGCAGTAGCAGGGCAGTGCACAGCAGACAGCAGCGGGGCCCGCGCGGGCCCACGCGTGCACGCGCATGCGAGCAGTGGCCAGGAGGCTTGGCAGCTGCAGTGCAGCGCAGCGGCTGCAGTACGCAGCAGCTGGTGCGGCGTGGGGCCCGCCGCAAGCAGCGAAGCAGCAGCGGCCGGGCGGCATGCGCGCGCAGTAGCAATGCAGCGGCAGCAGCATGGGCGAAGCCAGGCAGAGCGAGCGGGCCCACGCAGCGAGGTGGGCCAGCGCAGCAGCAGGCGCAGCACCAGCGCGGGGTAGGGGCCACAGCGCGAGTGCGAGCGGGTGTCGCGCGCGCAGCGAGGCGACAGCCGCGGAGTCAACGCACGCACAGGAAAAAAACGCACGCACGCACGCAGCTAGATCTGGATCTAAAAAAAACTGGGCCGACCGGTACTACCGGCCCACCCGGGCGGTACTACCGGGCCGGCCGGTAGTGCCGGATTTAGGTACCTAGCGAGTCAGAAAGAAAACGGGCCGTTTTTAGGCCCGGACGGTAGTACCGGCCCGTCCGGGCGGTATTACCGCTCTGCCCAAAAAACAGACAAACAGGCAAATATTCAAACGACAATAACTTTTGACTGGAAGCTCCGATTGACCCGATTCAAATTGTGTTGGATAGAGGATGACAAGGGCTTCCCAATAAAAGGTAGAAATATTGATTATCACCAAGTGAAAAAGTATCAAGTAGAATAATGTGAAATATTTCACTTGGTGAGAAACCGAAAAGCCGCACAAATCAAAATCGCAACAAGATACAAACGGAAGATCCGATTTTGATGAACAAGAGCTTGTTATGGAGATTACCACAAGCTCTATATCCTCACATGGATAAGACCAAATAAGAACCAAATACGATGATGCAAGTATGCAAAGGTTTGAGCTCTCTCCGAACGATGTGACCGAATTACTCATACGAGAGCCCCTCTTGATAGTACGGTTATCTATCCTAAACCTAGTCTCACACACACAACGTGAGACCGACAAAAGGGAAAACCTACAAAGATTATACCGTTGCCTTGAGCATTCCACTTGAGCTCGATGTAGATGGTCTTGCCCTTCTCAAGATGGAACGCCATTCTTAATTCCTCATCATCGACCTCGCATATTGAGCATGCCCAACATATATTCTTTGCATTTCATAGACCTTGAAGCCAACACATGCTCCAAGCGATGCCAATGGACAAATCCTACAAGTATAACTTAATACACACATTAGTCCATAAAGATTGTCATTAATTACCAAAACCACACATGGGGGCCCAACATGTTCTTTCAACATTCTAGTGATCAAATCACTTGCTTGCAAGCTTATCAATGTGATATCACCGAGAGGGCCCAGAGCATATCTATCCGTCATCGGGATGAACAAATTCCACTCTAGATCCATGGGCCTCAACATAACACTTTAGTAGTTCTGAACCCATCTTATCACCCTGTTACGGTGTGACGTTTGATGTTATCAAGAAACTCTTCCGGTGTTAGTGATTGACATGATCTCATGGTCTAAGGATTAGGATCACTTCGTAATGTTATAGCAATATAAATTCAATGACTTTGATCGTAATGCTATACTTCAGATGAATGTTCATCACACCATTCCAATAATGTTGTGACCTTGTTATTAACAATATCCAATGTCCATGATCAGAAAACCTTTGATCATCTTGTTAATCAACGTAGTTTATAAGAGAGACATAACTAGAAACTTCCTTTTTGTTTATTAAACACACATGTATTAACGTTTCCGTATTAATACAATTATATCATGTAAAATAAACATTTATCATAAATAAGGAATACGATAATAACCACTTTATTATTGCCTCTTGGGCATATTCCCTTCAGTCTCCCACTTGCACTAGAGACAATAATCTAGTTTGAAAACTTTGCGTATTGAACATTTTTGGCTTTCTGGTGTTCCATATACGCAATTGCAAGTGGTTAACATAATCTACGGATCTGACGCTTCCAGTCCTTGTGTATTTGCATGTCTTTGCGTCTTCACGCATCACTCATTCTCCAATGATATGGCATTATATAAATTTGGTCTTTTGGTGAGACCTTTAGTTCCTTGGGGTTAAATCATGTCGATACTATTGGCATACAATATATCTTTAGTGTTAGCCCGTTGCGAACCACACCTTAGTTTGATAACAAACTGCTTGACACAAATGTCCTCCTTTGCTGCTACTATAGCAGTCATATACTTAGCCCTTATGTTGTAGTATCCGTCACAATGTCTTAACTTTGGAATTCATCCAAATCCGTCATGGAAACTCCTTTCCATTCATTGTGCCACCCATAGTTTAAATTGAGATAAACTTAATTTGTATCTTATGACAAAACTAGTATCAATATAACGCTTTACAATAAACTATTTGTAACTTATACAAATGGAATATATTCTTAATTGTTCCAAAAAATTATAAGAATATCCTTTTTATTGTCCAATGATCATTTTATGATTCATTCTGGTATATGCTCATAACACTTAGAGCATAGGACATATCTGGATGTATACATATCATGGTATGATTGATAAAAACATTCTTGTGATTACACTCATCAAGTATCAAAACACTTGAATCTTGTTTCACTTATCAAGTGTCGATACACTTGAATCTTGATTCAATTATTTTTCATGCGATAAGAACCTTTTCTTGTTGTTTCTATATTGAACTCCTTCAATATCTCATATATGTACGTTTGGCATAAACATATTAGCGTCACAGTCTATCCATGTAGACATTCAGATTTTGCCTAAGTATTTCATCGAAGTGAAAATTTTAACCTTTGTCAGTAAAAGATACATCATTTCCAATAAACAAGATGTCCTCCATATAATCTATTAGAAATATGTCTCAGTGCTCCCACTTAATTTCTTGCAAATGCAAGCATCTTCATTGTCTCTAGATGAAAACTCCATTTTCATCACGGTGAAGATTCCAACTCCGTGATGCTTACTTCAACCATTGAAGTTTGCATGCCTTTTTAGCATACTTTGAATTTAACAAAACCCTTTGGACCGTGTCATGTACACGTCCTAGGTAACCATTCTATTAGAAAAACTTTATTTTGTTTATTCATCTGCCATATACCAAATTATATGAAGTGGTTGCTACTTTAATCCGTCCAGACTAAATATCGCTATGAAAGATCAAATCTTGTCATAGTCAACTCATTAAACATTGTCTTAAAATACTTTACCGACATGTAGACTATTTCATAGATGTGAAACATCCATGTCTGTTTCTTTATAGATCCAAATACGACTGATAGGTTTTTACACCTTTTCGGAGGGTCTTCCATGTTTAAAACTTGATTTCTCGTATATGGAACTATCACAGATTGTATGGCTTCAAGCCATTTGACAAAGTCAGGGCCCATCATCGCTTCTTTGCATGTAGTCGGTTCATCATTGTTAAACAATAATTTACTCTCAAATCTCAGCATTTGATTGTTTATCCGACCTACTTGGTTCAATAGGAACTTAGATCTCCATGACCACAACCTTTGAGGCACGTGAGCCATGAGCATTCTGGCTGCCTCCGGAACATTTTCTGGCGCTATGCAACTCAACACATATAGCTAAGGTTCGTTAACCTCATCAAAGTTCTATTGTCCTCCCACTTAACTTCTACGAAAAATTCCTTTTTGAAGAAACTTCACGTTTCAAGCGACAAACCCTTTTGTCCTCGGTATTATGGTGGAATAACCAATTGTTATTCTAAATAATCTACAAAGACATGCTCATCCGACTTTGGTTGTAAACATCTTACTTATGCTTAGCATATCAAAATTTAAGAAAGGACAACTTGGGTTTTACCCCAAACCATAACTTACATGGTGTCATTTCAACGTATCAAGATGAATCTATTTTCAGTGTAAAAGCGGTAGTCTCTAAAGCTTTAATCTTTTAAAACATAATGGCAATTTTATAAATAACACCTTTGATCCAACCATGCCAAACAAGGTTTCATTACAAATCTCAAACACTCCATATTCCCATGGTGTTTCGGGATAGGTAAATCTACGTGTTTTTCTAAACTTGCAACTCAAATAAATCCCTTTATAATAAAATCATAAACCATTTATTTTCTTGTTACACTTGCAACTCAAATAAATCCCTTTATGATAAAATCATAAATTATTTATTTTCTTGTTACAATGATTTTCCACTTCATCTTGAAAGTCTTTGAAACGTTTTCAAATATTTCATACTTCTTTCTCATTAAGTGAATATTCACTCAAATTTTCGGAGAAAGCATATGAAGTTGAAGTCCATCGCTTACGAATACACATAATGGACTACATGCATCGATATGTATAAATTCCAATAATTTAGTCGTTCATTCTTATTGGCCTTTGAACGAAGTTTTAATTATCCCGAGAAAAGTCTCACAAGTGTCACTTGATCAAATAAAAGACTTCAAAAATCCATGCATATGGAGTTTCTTCATGTTTTCTTTCCAATATAATTTAAACGGCGATGTCACTTCGTAAGTGATCTTTCAATCATTTGTTTTGCGACATTTTAACATTAGTTTTTATGGATGTGATTTCTCCAACTAGATTTTTAAATCATCCATCTCATATGAAATATGGTAATTATTTGAACAACCATTGTTCTCATAATACCTGATTTAAATAATGATTACTAAAACAAATCTTGAAGGCAGACTTTGATGTCAACGAGAAATACAAACAACAGCTTGTTTGTTTTCGATGAACATCATCACATATTCTCTTGCTAGTTACTTAGGCCATTGTAGTTCATGAATTGCGTTGTTCTGTATGAAATTTCATACCAACCAATTCGGTATCCAATACCCAAGAATCACATTTTTTAACAAGCAAAGAATACAACCATAACATGTATATCATCTATATACCTTAAACTGGATATTTCCAATCTTTCCTTTTCTGCCAAATATATTTTATAGATTCTCTTTCAGCATTTCATTTTTCTTTTTAAAAGAATCTATCAACATCAACAGTGGCGCCATCTGCATGACACATAGTCCAAAGCGTGTATATTTCAAATACTAATAGCTTTGGACTTGCACTTTGAAGTAGATCAACATCATCAAATGATCGGCATTCTTTCAAAATCTATTCCTTAGTAATCTTTTAGTGTAGTAAACACTTTACATACATCTTCTATTCATCCTTATCATGGCGACTTTCATGATCAAGCTAATGTAGCTTATAAAGGCGAATTGTGAGTATAATGTTACTTTTCAAAACCCTTTTGGATGATTAGGATGTCTAGCATCTCAACCTTCTCAAATTCTCATTCAATATGAGAACATGCATTATACTCTATCATATTGCAACCAAAACATTGTTTCAGATATCGTTATATTTATCACACATGATGGTTTCTGAAACAATTCTTTCAGCTCCTAGATAAACTTGATATTAAAACAATCAAGAATCATGGAGGCAAACATGATACTTAAGATACTAACACTGGAATTGTTACTCTTGATTTAATACCAATTATTAAACTTCACAGAGTAAACAAATTTTGCTGAAAGATTGCAATAGGACTTTAAACTTTAGATTCACACTCAACACAATACGATACCAGTTCGTAAAGTAAATATCCAGAATTCTATAGTTCTATTATCTCAATTACATCTAAGCATAAGGTGGTGAACGAATGCCAATGACTCCAACAAATTATCCAAATTCACTTTAATTTAATTTATGATAAATTGAGTTCTACTAATCTAAATTAGAAATGAACTCCCACTAAAAAATGACATCCCTCGTGCCTTTTTGGTGATTACATGAACCAAATCCACTACACCAAGTCCGATCATCACGTGAGTCGGTGTAGCTTCAAAGGCGAGCATCAAATGGCATCATATCTTCCATATGACTCATGTTTAACCTTTCGGTCCGTGTTCCGAGGCCATGTCTGTACATGCTAGGCTCGCCAAGTAAGAACCTTAGTATTCGTGTGTGTAACTGTCTTACACCCGAAATATGATCGTGAATCCAAGAACACCCGATCATCACGTGATGTCTTGGAGCGACAAAACATAATCGGTGTATACTTAAGGAAGAACACATTTTTATCTTGATATCTAAATGAGGGATCATCTTATTATGCTAATAAAACACGAAATAAGCAATATAAGATGCAACAAACATCACATGTTAATAAGTGAAATGATATGGTTCTTGTACTTGATCTCCATCATGTGCATCATAGTATGATCGCCATCATACCTCTATGTGTAAGGCCAATGTCTATGAAACTTACATGTTATATATGTTGTAAGAGTATCGACTTATACTTCTACTTACAACATCACTATATCATGACACTAGCCCAGCAACAATCTAAACTAGACGCCTTTAATTTATCCATTGCAAGTTTTACATGGCTTAGGGCTTTCGAAGAAAGAACCATTCTTACCTACGATCATGAACCACAACGAGGATAACCAAATTGTTGACAACTCGATGAAAATTAGATATTGACTATAGTAGGAGAGACAGACACCCGCTAGCCACTTATGCAAAACTAGTTGCATGTCAAGCGTGGAATATGTCTCATGTGCGAGGACATGTAAAGTTTGTCCGGGCCGCTTCATCCCACTATGCCACCAATATCCAAAGTACAACTAAGAAGCAATAAAATGATCATCGCCCACATACTTATATGTGTACTACCCGTGAAAAGCATCTACGCATAGATCCGGCTTGGATACCACTATAGGGTTCGCAGCATAGAAAATAAAAAATTTCCTACGATGGAAACAACTATGTACCAAGATCTATCTACTAGATACAAACAACGTGCGGATGTATATCCGTAGAGAACATACCCTTGAAGACCGACAAAGCTTAACAAGTTCAAACCCTTGGTTGATGTAGACGATCTCTTGCCGATCTCAAGATCGAGAGGAAGTCCTAGCGCCGCAAATCAGCGGCGCATCCGTGCTCGCACACACGTCCGAGGCACCGAGCAACCTCCGCCTTCTCGCTCCAGCGATGCAGCGGAAGCACAACTCTTTCTTGCCGAATAGCCACCTGGAATATGTATCTCGCTAGTCCGAGACCATGGGGATAAATACTAGAGGGGGAGAGATATCCTTCACGAGGAGGTGTGAGTGAGAGAGAGGGAGGGGGCTCATTTTATAGGGAGAGGGGGAAACCCAAGGGGCCATGCGCCCAGCCATGGGGCTGCCCCTCCCCTCCTTTCATTCATGTGGGTGGACACTCCACTCACACAAATGCCTTTCAATTTCCTCCACTCAAAAAACCACTCAAATTCCCATTAAATTTCCACCAAATTTAATGCAAACTCTCTCTTAAATAAAACTCCTTTTATTTATTCAGAATTTTTTCAATTACTTTAATGACAAACATTCACATATAACCCCTTGCTAGTATTTCATTTCACATGCAAAAACACTTTCTGTAATTTCACCCGAAAACCTGTTTCGATATCTAGTGAAATAAATTCTTGCGCTTGTTATTCTTTCCGGCATGAAACTTTTGCTCCAAATGGATGTCGGTGTCTCTTAAGTGTGTCACCGTACGGTTCACGAATAATGTGGACATGATCGAGACCCCTCTTGGATCAATAATCAGAAGCGGGATCTGGAGACCCATACTGACTTTCACACATTCAGCGATGACTTTCTTGTGATCGCGAGAACCTTTTATGCTAGTATCTTAATCCCTTTGTTTCACGATATATTACATGTCCGAGATTCAATCACCGGTATCTCCATACCTAGTTTGATCTCGTTACTGACATGCACTCTTTTCTCGTTCCCGTGATATAACATTCTAGTGATCAAATCACTTGCTTGCAAGCTTATCAATATGATATCACCGAGAGGGCCCAGAGCATATTTGTCTGTTATCGGGATAAAAAAATTCCACTCTCGATCCATGGGCCTCAACATAACACTTTAGTAGTTCTGAACCCATCTTTATAATCACCCTGTTACGGTGTGACGTTTGATGTTACCAAGAAACTCTTCCGGTGTTAGTGATTGACATGATCTCATGGTCTAAGGATTAGGATCACCTCGTAAGTTTTTATAGCAATATAAACTCAATGAATTTGATCGTAATGCTATACTTCGGATTAATGCTCATCACACCATTCCAACAATGTTGTGAACTCGTTATTAACAACATCCAATGTCCATAATCAGGAAACCTTTGATCATCTTGTTAATCAACGAGCTAGTTTATAAGAGAGGCATAAGTAGGAATTTTCTTTTTGTTTATTAAACACACATGTATTAACGTTTCCGTATTAATACAATTATAGCATATAAAATAAATATTTATCATAAATAAGGAATACGATAATAACCACTTTATTATTGCCTCTCGGGCATATTTCCTTCAAGGCATGCCTTCACTAGCATTGTACATGTCCTTATGTGGTTGTCGCTTGGCTATGAAAAGAGAGAGTTAGACTATTGTTTATATTTATTGATGTCTAAATTAGACCGTAAGCCATGCATGACCCCTATCTCATCCCTTTCCATGAAAAATTAGCACATGCATTGGTCAGTTTCCAATCCATACTAGCTAAGTGTCTGTGCGTTGCTACGGATGTATAAATACAACTATCGTCAGCATATTTTGCAAATACAACAACTCTCACTTGACGGCTGTTTTCGCTTAGCTTGGTCTAATAGTGGTCGCATGATGCATATAAATGATGGATAGACAAGTGGATGGTGCTTGAGCACGAAGAATACATATTGTGACCATAACGATTTTATGTGACAGTTCAATAGATAATACTAAATATGTGATATGCAAACTTGATATGGCTAAACACCAAATAGTTATGTTACAGATGCCATTTTAATATACTATACATCATACATGTTGCCATGAAGGAAAAGTAAGAAACACATATCACAACATGAAAGACTCCAATAAGTATACATGTCAAAATATGTATGTTCCATTGTATGAAAAAAATAAAATGAGCCAATGTTGCAAACATATTGGATGGCATGCAACTAAAGACGCCTTGTCATGAGATGAGAATATGTCCATGCTATTCTAAACATGATTTATGAGAGGAGCATATCAGAATGTTTATCAGCCGCATTCGATAGGATAAAAAGATGCAGAATTAAGCTTTTATTTCTGTTCTTTCCACTCAAAAAGTACTACTCAGTAGTGAAGACATAGTGGGATCCTAAGTTTGAATAGGTCACAAATCAGGAAATCTCGAGCCACATTGATTTGTTTATGTGCACGCTATCTACCGAGCCATTCAGCTTACGTAATTTTCGTATCTCTCTAATCCAATCAAAATCAATGTTATTTTTAAAGTGCAGGGCGAGAGCGTGTTGGGACGCGGCTTGAATGTGCCCAGCCCACCATATATGTGACCAGTGCACGTGGCATCCATCTGGAGCGTCTGAGCCTTTTTTTGTTTACGCTCGTGCTTTTATGTTGTATAAAAAGAATTACTGGCAAATACATAGCCCGAGAAAATGCTTTGTTCCTTTCCGTATATGCTCAACATCTTCTTCGTTGTTCGTATCAAGGACGTGGCCAAAAAATGTGTGCTTTCCCGACCGGCGTGACTCCAACCGAATCATCTTTCACAACAACCACCACCTCATGCCCATAGCCATGGAGTTTACATGCTTTGACGGCTGTCACCAAGACATGACCGGTGATCTAGCGCACTACATGAGTCACTGTTGGCGGAAACCATAGTTCGGTGAAAAAAGGAAAGAAACTTTATCTACCTAGAGGCGTCGTTGCCGTCTAGCCATGGACGAACATGTCACAATGGCAGCAGGCTACATAAGTTATCTCTGGCATTATTCTTGCCAAGACAGTAATTCATTCACATATATCCCCTTCCTTCCATGATAATATTTTCACCAGGGACTCGACATGCTTATCATCCTCCTCATCGATAGGCCTCTTTTTGTTGTTGTCTTTCAACATAGGGACGATGGTGAAGAAATAGGCCAATAAAACGTCGTCTACGATGTCCTATTTCTTCACACGAGTAATAATTTCTTCACAAGACCAACATAGCAACTTGCAAAACCCAGTGTGTTGTTGGATATTGCATGGATGTTGTCATGCTCATATGATCGATTATCACATGTCCGTTAACTTTTGGACCAATTACAATTACACCTACGTTGGTCTTGCTTGTCCTAGCAGTTGGCTTGGTAACCAGAGTTTTACATATCCCTTCTTCTATCTCACAAGCAGTGGTACTATCCATGTCATGCCTCTGGGGTTGGGAACTAAGAGATGGAGTTAACGACTCAAAGTTCAAATCTCTAGCCAAACATGCAAGATTATATTGGTTAGTCATTCGCCAAGGGGCATTTACCTACGTGCATGTGTTTGTTGTTTGTTTGCCAAAGGCTCGGGTGCTGCAGCTATTAATCAAGACAATGAAAATGTATTTTTTTTGTTGCTATTTTACAATAGGGTTGGCCCTATACATAAGATCAAACTTTGTTGATTGGTTCGACGACTCCCATCAGAATTCAAACTGCAAAAGATGTTTAGCCAAACATAGCTATACCTGATTGGACACTTGTTGCGACAGTCCCAGTCCAGGTGGCTTGAATTATCATAAGTGGAGTTTCAAAATGCTAGTTCCATGGCATTGCTGATCAACCAAAGTGTGGGTCTAAATCGGTTTCAAAGGAAAGAAAGAAAGAGTAAAGGGGGGGGGGGGGGGGGGGGGGCATGGGCCCCCCGCTCAAAGATAATTCTTGTGCTGCGTATTTCATTTATACATTTGTACTACTCCATCCGTTCTAAATTATAAGATGTTTTAGATATTTCATTGTAGTCTATATATGGATAAAATAATTAAATCTATACACTAAAAAGTTTCTAGATACATGTGTATTAGAAAAAAAAAAGGTAAAATATCTTATAATATGGAACTGAGGGAGTAGTACATTTGACAAAATTAGCTCTCTTTTAACCTCCTTTTGTCCTTTCTATCATGTTGGTTAAAGCTTCACCACCGATCATAGTGTTGTCCTTTTCATGTGTGGCTCATATAATCCAGAGCCTTCACACTTCGTTTCGGATAAAAACTAGGTGCAACATCGACCACTTGGCGATCTAAGGAACATAAATAGCTAGCTAGTAGGAATATATACAAGCGGGATGGGCAAAAATTTAGTGTTAATTTTATATCTGTGATAATAATAAGTTAATAATGAACTGATTGATGCAGTGGCGGAGGACCCATTATGGCAAGCTGTGGCATTTGCCATACCTTAATTTGGCCACACTTTTATAACTTAATGGAGTATACAACTGATAACTCCAAATTTTACAGCTCTTTAGTCCATGGTACATGACTTTGCCATACCAAAGTTTTCGTTTGTCCTCCGCCACATTGATGAGTTTGCAGGATGAAGCGGGACGCCGTTTGCACCCTGCTAGCCAGATTAGTATATCCAGCATGACCTAACCGGCTAATTAACCCCAACACATGATTCGGATACTTTTTGTTTCTTTGTTTTTTGGCGGGTAGGATTCTTTTGTTTTTAACCATACATGCTCACGATTCCAGACGAGCCACGATTCAGTTATTTTGTGTTTCGAGTCATGCAGGGGATCTTAAGGTTTGTTTGTTTGTAGTCATCTTGGAATTCAGAAAAAGAAACTACCCTTGATCGATTGGTCATATGGGCAAGAAACGTTTGCTAATCCGGCCTTCCAGACACCCCGACGATTGACGCGTCCTCTCGTTAGTCGTTATTACGGACAACAGTACTTTAAAGTACTCTACTCGACCTCCGCCGGCCGCCAAAGCTGCAGTGAAGCAGTCAAGCAGATGGGTGACTGTATTAACCATTGCAGCGATTGCGTTGGTCAAGCAGATCTGGTCCGGCGCTCGACGCTAATCCAGCGCCTCTTAGGCTAGCTAGGTACAATGCAAGATGTTTAGAGAGGTGTTTAAAAAAATAAACCGGGTTTTAACTAAGTATCGATGTTTATTTAGAGAAACTCCAGCAGAAACTACAAAACGCCACGCGCTAAAAATAACTGCCGATTTAGCGTGCGTGGTCGCTTTTGCTCTTCCAGCATGCGCTGTATACTTGTGCGCGCTAAAAAAATCGCGAGAGGCAATTTGCGCTCAGCGGCGCAGTAAATTTGCAGCACGCCGTCCAATGCATGCTATCTCTCGGTGACGTGCGCGAAGCCCAACTATCGCTGAAATATCACCCGCGTCCGTGCTGTCCCATTTCTCCACGCCCCATTCCGCCGGCGCCATCGGAGGCGCTTCTCTGCGTGCAGTAGCCGTGGATCCGTCGCCGCCGCGCCTCCCCGCATCTTCCCCGACCTCGCCGCGGCGGGAATCGAAGCGAGCTGCCCGCTGGCGCTTCTTTTTCGCGTCGTCGTCGTCGCACCTCGGCCATCTCGGAGCTGCCGCGCTGTCTTTGACGACTGCCATGTCCTCCTCAAGCCGAGACGCTACTTGACACATACTACATGCTTGGCAAAATGGCCGCCGCAATGTACGTTTCTCCGCCACCTGCCACGCCATATTTTAGTTTTGGTAGACGAAGTGAATGTATCTTTGTGCCATAGTTGGGTTTGTTCATTGTGTTGTAATGATAACTAGACAATTTTTTGTTGAATTTATTTGGATTTGTTTGATCTTTTTGATCCTATAGTTTACTGTGAAATATGTTTGCGCCGATGCTCGCGCGCTGCATTTTAGCGCGCCTGCTGGGGTGTTTTTTTTCTCTATTTTTGTACGCCGTTTTTAGCGCTTCCGTCAGAGGAGAAACTTTAGCGCGCGCACCGCATAACAATTTTAGCGCCCAGCGTTTTGCAGTTTTGTTGGAGTTGTTCTTATACTAGACGGATGTTCAACTAGACATCTCTCCTAAACAATTAAGCACCGGTGCTAACGAAACTGCTTGATCTATTTTGCTAAGCACCGCATAAGCATCTTGTATTGTATATGGCCTTATACTCTCCTGCCACGGTGGCCAATCACTCAATCTCTTCGCGCGGGGCTCGTGTTTGCGATTGTCGCTCACTGCTTTCGCCGGTTCTAGCACCCGACCGGCTCACCGTGTTTCCTCACATAGGATCGAGCGCAATGTGTTTCTTTCAAGTAAAGTTTGCTACACTGAAAACCGGTATTGCTAAATAGCATTACTTGTTGCCTCGTCGGTTTGACGGGTGAATGGATTCGGTGCACATCGCAAATGTTCTTAGAAAACAGCGGAAATCGCGAATGGCGTGTTCTATGGTGTTGTAGGGTGTGGGCTCTGCTTAGGGCGAAAGAGCGTCAACACACCAGATGCGTTGTCTCGCGAACTGTACGTGTGCTTTGCATAATCGATTAATTATGTGCCAATTTTTCCGACTATGTGGAGAGACTGAGCTCAGGTGGGTCTCTTGGGACTACAGCTTTCAGGATTGAGCTTCGGTGACTTGGTGCTTTCAAGTCCTGTCGTGATTTGGTGACACCATTCACCATTGATTTCTCATCCAACGTACCATATTGATTTACATTTAAACTAAAAAAACTAAAATTACTCAGAAAATTTAGAAAAAAATTTAGTAAACATGTTTTGATTTCTATTATGGTGAAGTTTCATTTCATTTGGACCAAAGGTTTATGATTAAATGGGTAGTTTAAACTAGTGCTCGAAAACGTAGAAAGCTATTTAATCGTAAGATAGTTATCTGAATATGATGAAATATTCTCAGGTTTCAAAACAAGATATTTATACTTCACTGGAATTTTTTCAATTTTTTTGCGCAGTTTTTATTTTTTAGTTTAAATCTTAGTCAATTTGGTACGTTGGATCGATGTGTGGATAGTGGCACCAAGTCATGGTAAGACTTAAAATCACCAAGTCACCGAAAATCCGTCCCGTGCTTCATTATTACTCCTTTCCTTGTAAAATGTTTATTTTACATTCTAGCATGTCATGGGTTGCTATCACACCTCCTCCACTACTTTTTTGAAAGGGTCAAAACTCAGTATATTAAGATCAATCAACCCTTACAGAACCATCATTGAATAACATGAAAGTTACACTCAAGTCCCTAGGGAAAATGACCCCATCTTCATCCTGCACTCATCGGTTATGTGCCATGAGCAAAGCTCAGACCGCCTCTGGACCTTCGTACCACATCGAAGCTAGGAACAGTCAGAGTCAGAAGACATCCATGAGAGTGATTTGACAGACATATACAAGGAAACAGGGATGGACGACCACCATAGATCTAACTAGACATATCTAGAGAGACATGACCTTCCTAAAACCGCTACAAACACTACGGGAGAAAGGAAAGACGCCGATGGCCTATTCCTATGCCAACGGCAAAAGGTCGGGGCCGTCGGCGTATAGGTGGACGGACTCGGTAGTCGTACGATGCGGCTGTCGGCGTAGGGCCAAAACGCCAAAGACAGCCGTCTACGTAGAATTGCCGTCGACGTAGGCCCAAACCGGCCCGACGGTTACCGTTGGAGTAGGTAAGGTGATATGGGGTGGCCCGATCTTCTCAGCAAGCACTTGTCGACGATGATGGTGGATGATAGATAAATAGCCTGTAGCTATGAACTCTCCCGCTCGAACCCTGATGCCGATGCAACAGCACTCGAACCCTTTGGGATATTCACAACACCACGCTCTTGCGCACGTAGCCGTCGACCACGAACGGTAGTTTGCAATCTACTAATTCCCGATGGAATAACAGATTACACCCAATTGCAGTAGGTAATTCGATCACAGGGTAATTCTAGAGGTTCTTAATAAGAAACAACTCCAAAATAGTTTAAACGTGGTCTAACCCTAACTATTGCGATGTCCCAGGGCTTATAAGGGCGGCTGGGGCGGCCAGAAACCAAAACTAAGACGCAAACGACTCAAACTGATACATGCCGACTCGGACCAGATTTGGTTGTCGGCCGGACAATCCAGTGTGATTCGGCCGGACAATCTGGTGGGGCCGGACACTCCGGGTGGAGTGTGACGGACAGTCCGATCTGCCTAGAAACTTCAGAGTTTCCGGGTAGTGTCCAATTTGGGATACTGAACGTCCACGCCTTGGGGCTTCTTCGGGGGGGGGGGGGGGGCAGTCCGGTTGGACTGGGCCGGACACTCCGGTTCTTGCAGTGCATTTGGCCTTCTTCTTGGTGATCTTCCCTCGCGCCTTCCTCCCTCGCGCATCGTTGGGCGATCATCATATTATGCTCCATGTGCTTCAGCTCCTCGCTCCGTGCTACGCCTTCTTCTCCAATGTACCTGGTCATACAATAGCACAATGACTTAGGCAGTTGACATGGTTATACCCCGTGGGTACACAACTTAAGCATACCTAGTCCAGCCCAAGGAAGGCCCACGACAAATATACGTCGGCCCATGAAGATTTTCGGGTTGGCAGGGCCCATGATGTCTTCGGATCCTTGGAGAGCAAGACTAGAGTAGATAGAAAATTCAAAGGGGTAAACCCTAAAACCTGTAACCGACTCGATTTGTGCCTGGGACCTGCCTAACTCTATATAAAGTCTAGGAGGGCACGACCTATATCTATCACCTCATACTTTCGCATAGACACCCCCACGCCAGATTGCATCTGCGCACCCCTGTAACCTTCAGTTCCGCCGTAATCAAGAGCAGACAAGCAGGAGTAGGGTTTTCCCTCCGGGGGCCTGAACCTGGGTAAACCTCGTGTCCCCGTGTTGCTTGTTTGCTAACCGTTCCGTGATCTCCAGCATCCCCATCTTCTCCAAAACCCAAGTCCATAACAATGGGCATTGATGAGATTAAACCTCGTCAATTGGCGCCGTCGGGGACGCTGATTGTGCGATCGTGACGGTCCCAACCCGAGCGATCTACAACACCGCGACGACGGAGAGTCATCTCCTCTTCGGCGCCTTCGACTTCACCGCCCACTCACCAGCCATCATGAAGGACTTCGAGCCCGTTGGTGACGGACTCGAGATCCTGTTCGGGAGCTTCTGTTTCTAGGTGGGTGCCCCTAGCGATCTACAGCACTCTCCGCCTCCCAGAGCGGGTGCCCCTACCATCGATCAGGCCCTCTTCGTGGGCTCCACACCCTGTGCTACGCACATCATCATCGATAGACGAGTCCTATGACAGCAGTAGTTGCAACTCCGATCTGTGCGATCCACCATCGAACGAAGGGACCTACGGTTCCGGATCCAAAAGCTGCGGCAGTAGCAATCTGATCTACGAGCGCTACCAGTGTGCCGCGGTCATCCAAGACCAGGAACACAATCTACCACCCAACCCGCAGGGTAGAAACGGTGGGAACAGAAGAAGTCAGTCCCCCACCCAACAGGGACAACACCGATCGGGTCATCCATCTCAGCGAGGAGGGATGGGCTCAAGCACGCGAAGCCATGGCAGGCAACAAGATCCTACCCGCCGATGCCTCGCGAGATCTGCTGATGGCATACCACCTGCTCCTAATCGAGGAGCACAAGAAGCAGGTGAAGATGCAGGAGGTGCTTGACAAACGCAAGCAAGCAGCCTCGGAGTCCAGTGCGCGACGAGATGCGCTCTTCGCCATGGGCATTGGCTCCAGCTCGCACGGCAACAACGGCAACAAGCACCATTATCGGATGGAGAACATGGACCCCAAGGAGCGTCGCGAGGTGACTCGGGCCCTCAACGCGTCCTTCATGGAGATGGATGCTAACGGCAACGTCATCCCAAAGACGCCCCAGGCCGCAATCATGGTGGCCACCGCGTACCTCGCATCTCACCCACCTTCGGAGGGGGACCCGAAAAGGGCCATGCATAAGTCCGCGCTTACCGGACTCAGACTCGTCAGAGCTGCGCTCCACGAAGAAGCTCCTGCGGAGCCGAAAAAGAAGGCTACGGTCAAGTTCAACCGTAGCCCCACACATTCATCTGAAGATGAAGAGCACAACCTTCCTCGAAGGTGCAAGAGCTCGCGCCATCACAGCCGCGATTACGACGCCCGAAGCGAGCTCACATAGCGTAAAATCGACAAGGCGCGTGCCAAGCGCACATGCTCGTCTGAATCCGAGATGGATGAAGACGAGGGAGAACTATGCGGAGCCCGATGCTTCAACAGATCTGTTTGATGGACGAGGATGCCGTGAAACTTCATGCTTCCTTCGGACACTCCGAAGTTTGATGGCACACAGGACCCCAAGGCGTGGCTCGGCGACCACCTGTCGTCCGTCAAGCTGCATGGTGGAAACAAGGAAACCGCCATGCAATGCCTTCAGCTGCAGCTGGCAGGCGCAGCTCGGATCTGGCTTAGCAGCCTATCCTCAGGATCCATCCGAAGCTAGGAGGAGCTGGCGTACAGTTTCGTCCGAAACTTCAAAGGCACCAGCAAGAGGCCTGCCTCAATCGAGGATCTGCGGGCCTGCACTCAACGAACAGGCAAATCCATTCGTTCGTACATACTGCGCTGGTCCAACACCAAGAACTCCATGGCGCATATCTCTGAGGAGAGGGCTATTGACGCCTTCAAGGACGACGTCAAACGCCAGGACTTCAAAGAAGAACTTGGGCGCGTCAAGCCCAAGACACTTGACCACCTCATGGACATCGCCAACAGGTGGGCCGATGGCGAGGACTCCGTCCATCAAGCGCACTCGGAAGAAGAGGACGACTACGGCTAGCGACGTGAACGCCGTAGCAAGAGAAGATCGCGCGTCTACGACGATCGCGATGGACCCGAAATGGTCGCGGCTGGCTACGCCGACCGCCACAGCGATGGCAACCGCAACAACAGCGGATACCGCGGAAGCAACTTCCGCGACGGAGGACGCCCAACATAGTCGTGGCAGCGCCGCGGCCGCGACGACGGACCGTCAGCATACGAAAAACTGTCGGGTCCATGCACCATCCACTTTTACATCGACAAGCAGGATGGTTAGAAGAAGGCGAGCCACATGCTCAAGGACTGCCGCGAGTTCCAGAAACTCAGCGAAAGCATGGCTCAGATGAGGTAGCAAGCCCCAAACCCTGGATACGGGAACGCACCCGCACCTGGCGAGATCGCACATGGAGCACCTCCACCACCACCTGCAGGAGGCCCGAACCACCCAGTCGCACCTGCGCAGAATAACGGTGGGCACGGGTATCCCCTGCCGAAAGGAGCGCTGATGATCCAAAAAGGGTGCCCAATGAACAAGGTGCAGAAGAAAATCACCCGTCAGATCAATCTGGCCGTGACAGCACCACCCGCCATCCCTGAGTACCTCAGCGGATCAGAGTCCTGCATCACGTTTAGCCGTTCGGATCACCCTTGCCAGGTCCCTCGCCCAGGTCATGCTGCCCTGGTGCTTGAGGCGCAGATTGGAGGTTTCGAGATGAGTCGCGTCTTCATGGACGGTGGCAGCAGCATCAACCTGATGTTCGCAAGCACCCTAGCAGCAATGCGGATCCCGCTGTGCAGCCTAGAACAGTCAGACACAACGTTCCATGGCATCGTCCCGGGAAAAGGAATATTCCCCCTGGGAAAGATATGGCTTGACATCATCTTCGGCAAGCCGGATAACTTCCGATACGAGCGACTCGAGTTCGAAGTGGTGGACTGGCCATCACAATACCATGCCATCCTCGGGCGCATGGCATTCGCACGATTCCTGGCAGTACCGCACT
This sequence comes from Avena sativa, assembly GCA_916181665.1. NCBI lineage: Eukaryota > Viridiplantae > Streptophyta > Magnoliopsida > Poales > Poaceae > Avena > Avena sativa. The sequence continues at coordinate 362,645,952 of OV702297.1, read as the reverse complement.
ACGTGTACCTGCTACTCAAGATGCCAGGACCCAGGGGCGTCATCACGGTCCACGGGAGCTTCACCCGATCGGACCACTGCGACAGGGACTTCAACGGAATCTCCCAGTCATTCGGCATGCAAGAGGAGCTCGCAAGGCTCCGCGAGGTGACAGACAACGGGGCACCCCCAGTCGCAAGACAGAACGCACCTGACATATCCTTCGACTCCACCATCAACACAAAGAAGGTGCAAGTCCACCCGATGGATGCCTCCAAGACGGCGCTGATCGCCAACGACCTCAGTCCCGCATAGGAAAGCGCGCTCGTCGAATTCCTCCGTGAGCGCTAGGAAATCTTCGCCTGGTGTCCTATGGACATGCCAGGAGTTCCCAGGGAATTCACCGAGCACGCACTCAACGTCTTTCCAGACGCCAAGCCCGTCAAGCAGTCCATCCGACGACTGTCTGAACCCCGGGCCGAAGCCACAGGAGTCGAAGTCAATAGGCTACTCGCTGCAAACTTCATCAGGGAGATTAAGGAGAGCGAGTGGCTCGCCAATACAGTGATGGTCCCCAAAAAGGACACGGACATCCTGCGGATGTGCGTGGACTTCACGTCGCTGAACAAGCACTGCCCGAAGGACCACTTCCCTCTCCCTCGGATCGATCAGATCATCGATTCGACTGCAGGATGCGAGAAACTCTCCTTCCTCGACGCCTACTCAGGCTACAACCAGATTCGACTGAAGGTCGAAGATCATGAGAAAACGACGTTCATCACGCTGTTCGGAGTGTTCTGCTACAACACAATGCCCTTCGCGCTAAAGAATGCGACGCTACGTACCAACGGTGCATGCAGGCATGCCTGAAGAACCAGATAGGCCGCACTATACAAGTCTATGTCGACGACATAGTCATCAAAGCAAGGGATGCGAGAACACTCATCGACGATCTCCGCGAGACGTTCGATAATCTCGACCGCTACAGGATCAAGCTCAACCCTGAAAAGTGCGCCTTTGGCATCCCATCTGGCCAGCTGCTCGGCTACTTCATCTCCCAGCGAGAGATCGAGGCGAACCCAAAGAAAATCCGGGCCATAATGGCCATGGCAAACCGAAGAACCTCAAGGGCGTCCAACAGCTTGCCGGGCGAATCGTGGCATTGAGCAGGTTCATCAGCCGCATGGGCGAAAAGGCTCTGCCGTTCTACCAGATGCTACGCAAAGCAGACAAATTCGAGTGGACGCCTGAGGCGGACGATGCATTCGAAGATCTAAAGCGGCTGCTCTCTACCTCGCCGGTCCTGGTCACGCCAAAGGAACGCGAGCCTTTGCTGCTGTACATAGCAGCCACACACCAGGTTGTAAGCACCGTACTGGTGGTCGAGCGACCCGAAGAGGGCAAGACCCATGGGGTCCAACGCCCAATCTACTACCTCAGCAAGGTATTGACGCCGACAAAGCAGAGGTACCCTCACTACCAGAAACTATCCTACGGCGTGTTCATGACGGCTCGTCGGCTAAGCCACTACTTCCAGGAGCACCAGGTGATGGTCGTCAACGAGGCACCCCTGAACAGCATCCTGAACAATCCGGACGCCACAGGACGTGTGGCCCTGTGGGGCATCAAGCTGTCACCTCTAGACATCGTCTATGAGAAGCGCCACGCAATCAAGTCTCAAGTCCTCCGGGACTTCCTCATACACTGGATGGAGCTGCAGCTGCCACACACCCCAGACATGACATAGTCATGGACGATGCACTTTGATGGCTCCAAGTGTGAAGTCGGAGCAGGAGCCGGGGTCATACTGACCTCCCCGCAGGGCAACAATATGAAGTACGTCCTCCGGATGAAGTTTCGAGCTTCCAACAACGAGGCAGAATATGAGGCCCTCATCCACGACATGCGAATGGCCAAGATCTGCGGCTGAAAGGATACAAATGTCGCCTAGAGGGGGGGGGGGGTGAATAGGCGATTAAAACTTTTCCTAGAGTGGCTCAACAAAGGCGGAATAAAACTAGTGTTTACTTTGTTAAGCACAACCTAGAACAACTAAGGTTCACCTATGTGCACCAACAACTTATGCTAAGCAATACAAGCAACAAAGTGATAGCAAGATATATATTACTTCAAGCATGAACGCTATCACAATGTAAAGTGCATAAGTAAAGAGCTCGGATATAGAGATAACCGAGGCACGCGGGGACACCGATATTTTACCGAGTTCCTCCCAACATGGAGTACGTCTCGTTTGGAGAGGGGGTGGTATCAAACCACCAACGCCACAAAAGGCCTCCCTTATTCTCCGGTGAATCCCACCCCAACGGGATCGATCCATGCTTCCACTATCGGTGCACTTGTCGGTGGCAACCGGAACCTCTCACAAGGTTGGGGCACTTCTCCACAACTTAATTGGACGCTCCCAACAAATGCCACAAAAGTCCACAATGACACCAAGGCCACAAAACCGTCTAGGGTTCCAAGAACCCAAGAGGGACAAGCTCCAAAGAGTCACACAAACCAAATCCTCCGAGGAGAACTCAAACCGATGCACCAAATGCAAATGGCAAGAACACCACAAAGGTGTTCAAATCCTTCTCTCCCAAATTCCACCAAAGCTACAAAAGCATATGGGGGAATAAGAGAGGAATAACAATGGAGGAAATCCACAAAAGACTAAGATCTAGATTCCAATATGTTCCCCTCACTTAGAGGAGAGATTGATTGGTGGGATTGTAGATCTAGATCTCCTCTTTCAAATCCCTCAAGAATATGCAAGAATCATCGGAGGGATTGAGAGAAAGCAAGCTCAAGAAGGTCAACAATGGAGGGGAAAACTTGCAAGAAAGGTTAAGGAACCATTGGGGAAGAAGGCCCCTTATATAGGTCCCTCCAAAATCCAACTGTTGCAGCCCAAAAACGCGATTCCCGGTACTACCGGACTTTTCCCGGTACTACCGGACTTTCCCGGCACTACCGGACATTTCCTGGGGTTCCTGGGGCTCCAAACGCATTTTTTCTCTGCGCTCCCCGGTACCAAAATGCGGCATTACCGGACCCCGGTACTACCGGATCCTGGTCCGGTACTACCGGTCATCATAGAACGAAAACAACCATAACTTTTACATCCGGACTCCAATTTCGATGATCTTGGGCTCGTTTCGAAGAGGACAACAACCTCTACAAGATCATGCAAAGAAACATCATAGTACAGCAAGGGAGGATAGATCCAAATGACGAAGTAAAAAACCTTCTGCCGTGCTAGGTACTAAAATGCGGTACTACCGCCTTTTGGTACCTAGCCCGGCAGTGGATTTTGGCAACTTTCCAAAACCTTCTGCCTCGCTAGGTACTAAAATGCGGTACTTTTGATTGGTAACTCCGATTGACCTGATTCCAATTGCGTTGGAAAGAGGACGACATGAGATTCCCTATAAAAGGTGAAAATATTGGTTATCACCAAGTGGGAATGTATCAAGTTTAATAATGTGAGATACCACACTTGGTGAGAAACCGAAAAACCGCATAGATCAAAATCGCAATAAGATATAAAGGAGGGATCCGATTTTGATGAACAAGAGCTTGTTATGGAGATTGCCACAAGCTCTATATCCTCACATGGATAAGACCAAATAACAACCAAATACGATGATGCAAGTATGCAAAGGTTTGAGCTCTCTCCGAACGATGTGATTGAGTTACTCATTCGAGAGCCCCTCTTGATAGTACGATTATCTATCCTAAACCCGGTCTTCCCCTAACAATATAAGACCGACAAAAGGGAAAACCTATCAAGATTATACCTTTGCCTTGAGCATTCCACTTGATCTCGATGTAGACGATCTTTCCCTTCTCAAGATGGAATGCCTTTCTGGATTCCTCATCATCGATCCATGATCACCGAGGATGGCAAGCATCAAACTTTAGATCTTCTAAAGATTGCGCATTTTGAGCTTGCACAACATATCTTCTTCTCATTTCATCGACCTTGAAGCTGACACAAGCTCCAAGCGATGCCAATGGACAATTCCTACAAGTATAACTTAATACACACATTAGTCCATAAAGCTTGTCATTAATTACCAAAACCACACATGGGGGCCCACATGTTCTTTCAATCTCCCCCATTTTGGTAATTGATGACAATCCCTTTAAGATGGTTTATATAAGGAATTTTAATGAATAAGATGGTAATACCAATATCAAATACTACAAAAGTATGTGATATTGGTACCACCACCATATATAGAGCAAACTCCCCCACAATCTATGCATGTGTGATGAACTTGAATTTCGTTGCATATATTGCCAATCATTATCATTGGCGGAGTTTCCTCTATATATAACACATGCTATATATATAGAGCAAACTCAATGCATCAACCAACTTCCCTTAAACCCTCTAAAACTTCTCCCCCATTGGCATCGATTGCCGAAATGGGTGACAAGTTCTAGAAGGCAAATGTAGTAATAATTCCTCCAAAGGTGTGCCTTCGCACATATCCAATGATGAATACTTGGGAGGGAGTAGGACTATATCGAGGACCCAAAGATTGCCAAAATAAAGCCAAATGATGCAAGCAATTACAAGGTACAACAACCAATTGAAAACAACAAATGAGTCCAAATGGAAACAACAAGATGTTATGATATTAGCAAAGGAGTGTTTGAAATAGAAAATAGAGAAGCTCCCCAAGATTTGTGCATACTTTAAAATCGGTATATTTAAATACAAAAAATGCACAAATATGGAATCCTCACTCCTCCATAAACATTTAAAACACATCAAATGAAAGATCAAATAAATGCTTAAATAAAATAGAGAAGTTCCCCAAGATTTGTGCACACTTTAGAATCGTTGTATTTCAATACAAAAATGCACAAATATGGAATCCTCACTTCTCCATAAACATTCAAGGCACAATAAATGATAAATAAGACAAATGAGCATTATTAAATGAATTAGATGAGCTCCCCAAAGATAATGCACCAATTATGATAATTGTATTTGGGAACAAGGTGCATAATCATGGAATCCTCACTCATCCAAGTTTATTTAACAATGCAAGGCATGAGAGAACAAATATGAGTGCCCAAATATGCAAACAAGAGGAACTAACACTCATAGGAAATTAAATTTGGAAGCCACTGAAGAATCAAAAGGAGTAGAAAGGTGGTCTCCAAGGATTAAAAATCAACTAAAATTATCTTCTCATATGTGTATATGTCTATAAGTTGAAAACATCACAAAGACATATGACAACAAAGAAATATGCACACATAAAGAAGATATACAAGAAGCACATGGAAGCAAAAATGAAGTCATAACATATACCAATAAGATTTTTGCTTCAAAGCACGGCCAAAGTCTCAAATATATCTTATTTTAGATTAATGAGCTTCAAACACTAACACACTACATATATTACAACTATCACCAAGGCAAAAGGATAAAGTTGGAATATATGGAGAAAGGCAACAAGTATCATAAGATAAAATGGACTAGCAAAATCTCACTATTGCACATGAGAGAAGTTGAGGAAATGATAGGCAATAAAATTGCTAGATTGACATATTTGGGATTGGAGGATCATATGCATGATTTTGTATAGTCCCAATTATATGCACTCATCTCAACTTATACACATATACAATAGAGAGTCCTCTTAATAGCATGGCTAGAGATACAACAATAAATACAAAATCAAAGAAACCATGCCAATATGCAACCTACAAAAGGTTGGCAGCAATATAAATATGCATGATCAAGAGATACTTGTTACCGAGATATAATTGGTAGGATGTAGAGGATATGAATTCATTGATCATCCTATAGCTTGCCTCCAATTGTCATTAATGCACCACTTCTTCAAGATTGAGAGACAAGCATCCAATCTATCTCCAATGTACCTAAAACACATTTAAGTACAAAATGGTCCCCAAACTTATTGGGTCCAATGTAGTTAGTGCAACTACAATACATAGGAGAGACTCCACATAAATTTGTGCATATTGATATGAAACTGAATTTCATGCACAACTTAGCCGATGGGATTTGGTGGAGTTTCCCCTATATATTGGATCAAAGAAAGCAAGCATGCCATAATATAGATATGTAGTAAATATGCATGCACAAGGCTTTCAAGAACCAAAAATGAGATACAATTTGAACAAAAACATCAAGTAAACCAAGATTGCACACACAAGAGTGTGACAAGACAAGCGGTGTCCAAATTGTATCAAAGACCCAATTCAACACATGAAAGATCACAAGTTCAACAAATGAACTAGGCTAAGGCCAAAAGAGCAAAAATATATAGAAATCAAAATGCTCAAGGATTTATCTCATTCTAAAATGGTCAAATCAAGAAACAAGGAATGAGACAAAACCAACTCCCAAAAAGAGCAAGGTTCCAACAAGAAACCAAACTCCCCAAACTTCACATGATGGCACAAAATACCAAAACGAAAAGATTGAGGTTCCAAGCACATAAAACCCGATATGGATCAAACAAAGAAGCATAAATATGAATGTTCTAAATAATATAGGAGACCTCCCCCATGGATAGTGCATTATGTAGGATTTTCCTTTAGAATGCAAAATGCACACAAATGGGATCATCACTACTACCTACATTAACTAAAACACAAGAGGATATCAATAAAATAAGAAGATCCAAAAGAAGCAAGGAAGCTTGGGAGACAACATAAAACATTTTCTTGGACAAAGATAGGATAAAATTAAACAAAGGCCAAAGTGAATATGTGTAGTGGGAGTGGCCCAACCTTTAGATAACATAAGGTGGTGTCCCCTGTGTTTACAATGCTAGTCCCTGGATCAATAGCTAGCATCCACAGTTTAGATGTAATATCAAGAAACAAAGGTCATAATATAACTTTATAACCAGGAATAACATAATTTTATTACATCAATACATATCTCTTTTGGCTATTTACATTACATTGCAGCGGAATAACTATAAGCATGGATCCTTCATCTTCAAAGTGCCACAGGCAAATGCTGGTTGTAGACTTTGTAATCCTAAATCAATCAAGCTTTACTAAAATCAATCAAACCTGCAACATTACAAGTCACAGCCACAAGGGTCAATACATTTGAATTGTATTGGCAAGTTCACTACTATGTTGAATATAAGTGGATCCTATCATTACATGCATATTTGGCTAAGTAGAGTTTAGGCTTATTTGCATAAAGCAATATTTTATCCTGTCCTTTCAAAATGGTTTTGGTCCTTTGACAAATCTTTGAAAACTTCTTGGTAAAGTCCAAGGGTTTAAGTTGTTATAAAAAATCTCCTTGAACTACTTGGTAGAAACTCAAGTATCCAAGTCCTTGTCAAAATCCCTTGAGCTCCTTGGTAACCCCAAGTGCATCATGTTTTATCACAATCTCTTGAGCTCCTTGGTAACCCCAAGTGCATCAAGTTTTATCAAATCTCTTGAGCTCCTTGGTACCCCCAAGTGCATCAAGTTTTTTGTTTTAGAAATTGGAATGTCGAGATCTCCCATAGTTCAAACTTTAGTTGCTCAGTATTGTCCATAACCGGGGACACGGCTAAGTACTTAGATTTTAGTATCTTCTGCAGAAGGAGTACACTTTACCCACATGTCACAATCCCATCCTTTTGCCACCAGTGGCCACTGGATTAGTGCTCACCAAGATGGAGTACTGGCAGATTGAGAATGTGACGAAGTCTTTCCAAAGGGTCCTCCCATACACCATTGCTAGCTTGCCTTCATCACCAATGTAGGATTCCAGGTCCCCATGTCCAGTTAACTGAAGACAATGCATGGGTCTTCCCAATGTAGTTGACTAAGCCAGAGCCATAATAGCATGTGGTTGCACACGAAAGCCACAATTGGAGAAACATGTTCAATCTCTAAGTTTCCTGGGTGGTTTCCTTTGGAGCACAACACAAAGAGATTACCATAGACATGGTTCCTTTTGTTGCCACCTTCTCCAAAACTCAAAGTATCTTTGGCCACCCAGGTGGTTCATTGAGTCCTTGTTTTATTATATAAAACACAAGTCCTTTTCTCAACTTCATAAAATCTCAACATGTATCTCTTTTCAAAATATAGCAGGGCTAAGCATGTAACAACTACATTGTTTTCACTAAGGAATGTATAGGGTATCCTATTAGGATTTAGCATAGCATAAGTATAAAATTATTTTCATGCATGTTTCAAATCCACTAAGTTTAACGAAAAATAGTAGGACTTTTAGATGATAGTGTAACTTGCCTTTTGGTAGGGAATGTTGGTTCACTCCTCGATCTTGCTAGTCTCACACTTTCTAACTTCACTACAAGTCAATCAAGCAAACACAATATCAACAATCATTCCAAACCAATAATCAATCAAACAATTCACACACATAAAGCAATGGGATCTAAGTCATGCATGTAAGCATGCAAGGGATAGTTTTATTTGCAAAGATGGTCTCCACTAGGTTTCTAAACTTTGTAAGTTCCAAATTGGTCATTTACCAAAATGGCAAAGTCATTTGCAAAAAGGGTTTTATCCAAAACCATTTTCAGAACCTTTCATCATTTTATGTGGTGAAAAACATTTTTCTCAATGCCACAACCTTAAGTGGTTTCACCAAATAAGTTGTTGTTTCCCAAAACTTGGTGTTTATGGTCAGTAGGTTTGGTCCAAAACATTTTCTCCAAAGTTTTTACTCAAAACCATTTTCATAACAAAACCATTATTTTTAAATGGCTAGAAATGACCAAATCAAGTTTTTATTCCCAAACTTTCACAAAAACCATTTTAAAATCCATGGGTTGGTTCCTAGGGTTAGTAAGTTTACAACAACCCATTTTGCAAAGGTTTTAATCCTAAAAAACATTTTTGAATCATTTTTCTACTCTAAACAAGCACACAAAAGTTTCTGCAAAAACAAACACTCTAATGGATACTATTTGCTAAACCAAGGGCATGGTTGGCTAGGGCTTGTTCCACTGATTCCAATGATACCAAATTTGCAATTTTTGGACGTGTGGATCAAAAGTTACAAAGGTTTGAAATTCACGAACAAATTTGTTTTCCAAATTTTGTTTTTAAACAAACTGGTCACGCGTCGTCATTCGCTGGTACCGGTTCGGCCGGATCGGCTCTGCGGTGCGTTAGATCTAAACAGATCATGTGGTCTAGAAAGCGTACCCTTTCGAAATTAAGTGATCTAATCATGAGTGTTAGATTTAAATCGAACGGCCGCTAATGCCTGGCCAAGTACTGGCGGCGCGACGACGGTGGCGCGCGGCGGCGACGGTCTGGCAGCGGGCTAACGGTGGTTCTAGGAAGCAAGGAAGGTAGAGGGGGTGCTTACCGTGTTCGTGAGGACGAGGTGATGCTGGACGTGTGGTCGGCGTGGCAAGGGGCGCACGGGGTCAGGTGGAATCGCTCACCGGAGTTGGGAACGGCGTCGGGCGGCTCTGTCCGCGGTCGAAGGAGATGTTGCAGATCGCCCTAAGGCAAGACAGGGGCATGGTTAGGTGCGTAAGACCAAGGTGAAGATGCTCGCATGATCGAGAAGCAAAGGGGCGGTCGGATTTCACCTGGGGAACTCGCCGGAGTAGGAGCCAGACGCGGTGGCGCTCGGAGCTTGTCGAGGACGGTGTTCTGGGGCGCCTGCGGTTGAACGAAGAGCACAGGGAGATGTGTCTGGGAGTGGGAAGTCTGGGTGCATGGTCAATGAGACAAGGGGCGGCGTTGGGTCGCCGGAATTGGCACTAGAGTGTCGTCGGAACAGAGGGAGTGCTAAGCCAAATTGTGGCAGCCTCGGGGCAGAGAGGGAGTGGCGACAGAGGGGAAGGGAGGAGAGGTCGCTGGCGTTTAATAGCGTGCAGTCACGGCGAGGTTATGGCGCGGCATTACTGCGAATTGAACACGGGTTTTGAATGGCAGCAACGGTAGCGAGGTTTGGGGAGGAAGAGGTCGCGCGGGTGAGGAGGATGAACAGGAGAGTGGGGCCTGGCTGTCAGCGAGGGAACGAGAGGGAGAAGAGGGGCCACCAGTCAGCGATTGTGCGGGTTAAAGATTGAGTGCGAAATGTTTTCTTCGGGAGAGGAAAGCTGGGCTGGTTTGTTGGGCTTCTTGGGCTTGGCCAGTTGGGCTGAGTCCTTGTTCTATTTTTTTTCTGTCTGAAACCTTTTTCTTTTCCAATTCTAATTCTGTTTTGAATTTCAATCAACACTCAAACATTCAAAAACAACTCAAAACTTCACCAAATTTTACAACTATGAACTTGGTTCTGTTCAGCAGCATAATCCAAATTTCCAAAACAAATTAATAATTTTAATTTAGGGTCCATTTTAATTAAGTGAATAGACCTTTATTTAATAAATCAAATAGATTTGGTTTTATTTAAAACCCCATTTTGAAATCTAAATATTGCCAAAACCAAAACAGTAGGTTTTATTTGGAAATATAAATACTTGGAAAACTTATTTTAAATAAATAAGTTTTGATGTTTTGGAAATAGTAAAACCTTTATTAATAAATCTTGGATATATTAAATCCTTATTATTTTATTTAAATAAACCTTTACTATTTTTATCAAAACAACATGTTTTATTTCAAAAGCTTGGCCATGGTTTAGTTTGGCTCTATAAAATAATTTCTTATTTTAAAATCCTTCCTTTTCTTTTGGAAACTAAATCTTTTTATTTAAATTATTCAAAATAGTAATTCCAAAATATTTTATTTTCCTCTATTTAAATGTTTATCTTTTCAAATCTCTTTAGGAATTTATTTGATCCAAATTGGTTTGAAGTTCCAATTGAATTCAAAAAGTTTCTTCTGGCTCTGAAAATCAAACAAAGTTTTATTTTATTCATTTATTTTTCACATTACAAGATTTGGAAAATCTTGGGATGTGACAATATGATCAATAAATTCTACCTTAAATTGAGAACTCATTGTCCAAGGACAAGAAATATTGGGAATAATTTTCCCTAGGTAATTCATACGGATATCCAAGATCATATACACACAACAAGAAGCATATAACTAAATATAAGAATTGAGCATGATACTTCAAACAAGATTCTTGGTAGCTTCCAATAGTCACACAATCACTAGTGATTAGAGTAACTTGAAGCAAATGGTTTCCATGCGAATATATATCTAAATATGAGGAAATACATACCAAGAACCACTCTCATATACAAGATCCAAAATAAGATCAATAAAGCCATTCAAGCAAATTGGAAATTGTATGAGCAAATGTGTCACATAGGTGCTAGATAATTATCAATATCAATTCTAAGTGACACAACCTCGAATATCCACATTTTCTAGGATTTGTAATATGCACTAAGAATATGACTCCCCCATAATGTGATACTACCATAAAACCAACACGAGGCAAAAGGATACAAATAGATATAATTAATGGACATTATAAAACTTAAATTTCTCATGATAATTGTACCACATAGAGGCTAGACAATAATCCAATATAAATACTAGGTGGTATTCCTCATGTACACACAATTTTAGGATTGTGGAATGCCCAAGCATAACACCCCCCTCCCCCCCCCCCAAAATGGGACAATCCATTAATCTCTCAAAAATAGCCAAATAAGATACCAAATATAATCAAGAAAGGCTCAAACACAAGAAACACACATACATGTTGTGGCACTTAATCATACACACGTATGATTGATACCTCAAGATAATTAAGTGGAAAGCACAACTTGTACAAAAGTATGGAAGATACAAAACCAACACATGCACAAGGGGGTGAGTAACTTTCAATGAAATGCGTTAAGCATATGTTACCGCAAGGAGGAACATTGGAAATATAATAATAATAGGAGCAATATAAACCACATGACTTGGCTTGACAAATATAATAATGAAGATCCCTTAATTCTTCATGATGTATCCAAGTCTCCAATGCCCTCCAAAACACACCTATTGATCAAGTTTTGGCTTGTTGGTCCCCAACCAAGTTGGGTCCTAAGAGGTTAGTCACAATAGGTCTGGCAACCCAAATGGTTCTTTTCTTGACACCACATTGAGCACCAACAAATTTGGCAAACACATTGCCAACCTCATCCTTACAAAGAGAATAAGAATCATCAATCAAGATAGGATGGGATGAGGAGTTACCAATATTGCATCCGGAAGAAATATGCCCCTTCTCACGGCATATGTAGCAAGTTCTTCTCTTGCCATCTTTATTTTTGGATGAAGCAACAACTTGAGGAAGAGCTTGAGTCTTCTTGGGAGGAGGCCCATCTCTAACAAGATGTAGAGCTTGAGGCCGCTTCCCTTGTTGCTTCTTGCCAAGGAACTTCTTCTTTAATGGGCAATGTTTGACATGATGCCCTTCTTCCTTGCACTTGAAGCAAACAATGTTGGCTGGATACTTGACTTGATCTTGGCCATTCTTCTTGTTGTCCTTGTGCTTCAACTTGATAGTGGACTTGTTCTTGACATTGGAGTTGAATCCAAGCCCACTCTTGTCATTGGGGGATTTTTGCACACTCAAGATTTTGTTGAGTGCGGCCTTCCCTTTATGACCCCTTTTCAAGTAATTCTTCAAAGAAGTGACTTGAGCCTTGAGCTCTTTGATTTCCTCTACATGGTTAGGTTCAACAAAAGTACTAGAGGAAGTAGATGCTACATTGTTAGAGCAACAAGGCACGGAATGTAATTCATCACGAGATATAGCATGGTTGTGAGAGGATGAATTACAAGGACTAGAACATGGCAATATAACATTTGGAGTATATGTAGTGCTAATGTCCACATGAGGCCCACTAGATGTTACCTTTGACATGATGGCCTCATGAGCTAACTTTAGCCTACCATGGGAGACTAGAAGATCCTCATGTGAGCTTGAGAGCTTAACATGACTTTCTTCTAATTTCTCATAGTTGCTAGTTAGCAAAGCAAGTTGAGCTTTTAGCTCAACATTCTCCTTCGAAATAGATGCTTCACAATAAATGGAGTTAGTAGTACAAGCATCGTCATTATTAGCAAGAGGTGAGTGCAACTTGGTAAGCTCTTTTGAATATGAAGCTTTAAGTTGCTCATGTGACTCGGTGAGTTTGATGAGCTCACCCTTGATGACCCTAGAGCCATTTTTGAGGTGCTCAAAATCCTCAAGGAGTTTAGCATAAGAAACTTAAAGTTCATCATTTTTAATCTTGAAGGAGTTTGCCACCGCAAGTTCTCTATCATGGTATTCCTTTACTCTAGATAATTCTAGAGTAAAAGTCTCCTCAAGAGATTCTTTGGTGGTTTGTTCTTCTTCAAGGGAGTCCTTTAGTTGTGCAACTTCATTAGCATACTCACGCTCAAGTGCAAACTTTTCATCAATTAAGTTTTCTTGCTCCTCAATAAGATCATTGCCTTCTATGGCACAATTCAAGATTTCAAGAAAGTTGGAGGAAGAAATTTTATTTTTGAAGAGAGCGCTATAGACAACCTCTCCCATTTTCTTAATAGAGGTAATATCATACTTACTTCTATAATCATCATTGTCATTCTCAACCTCATCATCATCATGAGATACAATGGGGTTCAAAGAGGTTACCTTTGCTCCCTTAGCCATAAGGCACATGTGAGAACCGGAGGAAGGTGATGATGAGATTGCACTTGTAGCTCTATTCAAGACCTTGTCTTGGCCCATAGAATCTCCATTTCCTCTACATGGTTAGCAACACAAGCACTAGAGGAAATGGAAGCATTTTTATCATGGCAACAAGACAACACAAGCATATCATCATAAGATTTATTCAAGTCATTTCTACATGATATGCAAGGACTATTAACACAAGCATGTAAGGAGTTTTGAGTGCTAGAAGTGTTAAGGTCCAAAGATAGATCATTGCAACTAGATAGGGATGAAGGATTACAAGTAGTAATATCACTATCCATATTGCAATTTCTATCACCACTCACCATATCATTACCTTGTGGAAAATCACATGTTGGTGAAGTGGTAGAGGATGAGAACTCATCTCGACCGGAAGTGGAAGCAACACAATCATCCTCAATAATGTTGGACTTGCTATATTTATCTTGAAGCTTGGTCCATATCTCACGAGCGCTTGAATAAGGCATGATAGAAGAAAGAACTACATTGCTCACAACATGCAAAATAATTTTAGTAGCTAGAGCATCTATATGAGAGTTCAACTTCTCCTCTAAAGATTCATTTTGGGTATCCATAGGAGAAGAGAGACCCACATATAGATATCCCTCGATAATTGGGTGAATTTCCCGAAATAAATTAAGCATGCGAATTTTCCAAACATCATAATTTGTGCCATCGAATGTGAGCGTGTCCTTGTGCACTAATCCCCTAGCCGACATCTTTACTCTCAAGGCGGTGAAGCCTAAAATGAGAGACCGGGCTCTGATACCAATTGAAAGGATACAGATGTCGCCTAGAGGGGGGTGAATAGGCGATTAAAACTTTTCCTAGAGTGGCTCAACAAAGGTGGAATAAAACTAGTGTTTACTTTGTTAAGCACAACCTAGAACAACTAAGGTTCACCTATGTGCACCAACAACTTATGCTAAGCAATACAAGCAACAAAGTGATAGCAAGATATATATTACTTCAAGCACGAAGGCTATCACAATGTAAAGTGCATAAGTAAAGAGCTCGGGTATAGAGATAACCGAGGCACGCGGGGACACCGATATTTTACCGAGTTTCTCCCAACATGGAGTACGTCTCGTTTGGAGAGGGGGTGGTATCAAACCACCAACGCCACAAAAGGCCTCCCTTATTCTCCGGTGAATCTCACCCCAACGGGATCGATCCACGCTTCCACTATCGGTGCACTTGTCGGTGGCAACCGGAACCTCTCACAAGGTTGGGGCACTTCTCCACAACTTAATTGGACGCTACCAACAAATGCCACAAAAGTCCACAATGCCACCAATGCCACAAAACCGTCTAGGGTTCCAAGAACCCAAGAGGGACAAGCTCCAAAGAGTCACACAAACCAAATCCTCCGAGGAGAACTCAAACCGATGCACCAAATGCAAATGGCAAGAACACCACAAAGGTGTTCAAATCCTTCTCTCCCAAATTCCACCAAAGCTACAAAAGCTTATGGGGGAATAAGAGAGGAATAACAATGGAGGAAATCCACAAAAGACTCCAAGATCTAGATCCCAATATGTTCCCCTCACTTAGACGAGAGATTGATTGGTGGGATTGTAGATCTAGATCTCCTCTTTCAAATCCCTCAAAAATATGCAAGAATCATCGGAGGGATTGAGAGAAAGCAAGCTTAAGAAGGTCAACAATGGAGGGGAAAACTTGCAAGAAAGGTTAAGGAACCATTGGGGAAGAAGGCCCCTTATATAGGTCCCTCCAAAATCCAACCGTTGCAGCCCAAAAACGCGATTCCCGGTACTACCGGACTTTTCCCGGTACTACCGGACTTTCCCGGCACTACCGGAAATTTCTTGGGGTTCCTAGGGCTCCAAACGCATTTTTTCTCTGTGCTCCCCGGTACCAAAATGCGGTACTACCGGACCCAGGTACTAACGGATCCTGGTCCGGTACTACCGGTCATCACAAAACGAAAACAGCCATAACTTTTGCATCCGGACTCCGATTTCGATGATGTTGGGCTCGTTTCGAAGAGGACAACAACCTCTACAAGATCATGCAAAGAAACATCATAGTCCAATAATGGAGGATAGATCCAAATGACGAAGTAAAAAACCTTCTGCCGCGCTAGGTACTAAAATGCGGTACTACCGCTTTTTGGTACCTAGCCCGGCAGTGGATTTTGGCAACTTTCCAAAACCTTCTGCCTCGCTAGGTACTAAAATGCGGTACTACCGCATTTTGGTACCAAGAGACCAGCATATATTCAAACGACTATAACTTTTGATTGGTAACTCCGATCGACCCGATTCCAATTGCGTTGGAAAGAGGACGACATGAGCTTCCCTATAAAAGGTGAAAATATTGGTTATCACCAAGTGAGAATGTATCAAGTTTAATAATGTGAGATACCTCACTTGGTGAGAAACTGAAAAACCGCATAGATCAAAATCGCAATAAGATATAAAAGAGGGATCCAATTTTGATGAATAAGAGCTTGTTATGGAGATTACCACAAGCTCTATATCCTCACATGGATAAGACCAAATAATAACCAAATACGATGATGCAAGTATGCAAAGGTTTGAGATCTCTCCGAACGATGTGATCGAGTTACTCATTCGAGAGCCCCTCTTGATAGTACGGTTATCTATCCTAAACCCGGTCTTCCACTAACAATATAAGACCGGCAAAAGGGAAAACCTATCAAGATTATACCTTTGCCTTGAGCATTCCACTTGAGCTCGATGTAGACGATCTTTCCCTTCTCAAGATGGAACGCATTTCTTGATTCCTCATCATCGATCCATGATCACCGAGGATGGCAAGCATCGAACTTGAGATCTTCTAAAGATTGCACATTTTGAGCTTGTACAACATATCTTCTTCTCATTTCATCGATCTTGAAGCCAACACAAGCTCCAACCGATGCCAATGGAGAATTCCTACAAGTATAACTTAATACACACATTAGTCCATAAAGATTGTCATTAATTACCAAAACCACACATGGGGGCCCACATGTTCTTTCAGCGGCGCGACACGCTTCGTCATCTACGGTGACTCCAACCTCGTCATCCAGCAGACGATGAACGAGTGTGAAGCGCACGCCGCCAACATGATCGCGTACCGCGCACTCTACAATGCACTCGAAGGAGGCTTCGACGGCTGCGAGCTTCGGCACGTTGGTAGAGAAAGCAACGAAGAGGCCGATAGACTCGCCAACATCGGCTCCACCTGCGCATGGGTGCCACCAGGTGTGTTCCTCGAACAGATCTGTGTGCCATCCATCAAACGGAAATTCCCAAAAGGATCACCCGAAGAAGCAGAACACTCGGGGGCTGCGCTACCCGAAGGACAGGAAGGACCCGAAAAGCTAGACACAGAGGTCGTTGTGGTCAACCTGATGCAGGTCATGGCAGTTGAAGAAACTTGGACACGGCCATACCTCCGGTACTTGATAGACGGAGAACTGCCTGATAGCCCGACAGATGCCCGACGCATATCTCGCCGGTCCAAGGCCTTCACCATCATCAATGGCGAGCTGTACAAGCGCAGCATTTCGGGTGTACTACAAAGGTGCGTCACCATCGGCGACGGAAAAACCATCCTCCAAGACATCCACGAGGGCATCTGCGGCCATCATGCAGGCAACCGCTCCCTTTTTGCCAAAGCTCTACGAGCTGGATTCTACTGGCCAACGGCCATGAACGACGCCAAGGACATCCTCCAAAGATGCAACGGGTGCGAAAGGTTCGCCGACAAACCACACGCACCCGGATCAGAGCTTAGGCCCATACCTTTGGCCTGGCCCTTCGCCTAATGGGGCCTCGACATGATCGGCAAATTGCCAAGGTCTTCAAAAGGAGGACACGTCTACCTCCTGGTCGCAGTCGACAAATTCACCAAGTGGATTGAGGCCATGCCGGTCACTAACCAAAAGGGCAAAACTGCCGTCAAGTTCTTTGAATCCATTGTCTACAGGTTCGGCGTGCCGCATAGCATCATCACCAACAATGGGTCGAACTTCATCTCCAAAGAATTCCAGGACTTCTGCGAAGGCCTCGGAATCAACATCACATACACCTCAGTGGCTCACCCGCAAACTAACGGGCAGGTCGAGAAGGCCAATGGCCTCGTCGGCTCCGGCATCAAGAAGCGCCTAATGAGCCCACTCGAGCGGCTCGCCGGAGCTTGGACAAAAGAGCTGCCCTCCGTCCTATGGAGCCTGCATACAATGCCAAACAGCTCAATCGGCTACACGCCGTTCTTCATGGTGCATGGAGCCGAAGCCATGCTACCAGCAGAGGTACACCACAAGGCCCCACGGGTCGTCACTTACAGCGAAGCCAAATCGACGGCTGCACTCGAAGACGTCGTCGACACACTCGATGAAGCGCGCGACATCGCAGTAGCTCGATCAGTGGTGTACCAATAGAGTCTCCGCAACTACCACAACCGACGGCTGTGCCCAAGGTCCTTCGTCGAAGGAGACCTAGTCTTGCGACTCAAGCAAGAGCGACCGAAGAAATTCGAGTCACCATGGGTAGGACCCTACATCGTCACTGAAGTCATCCCAGGTGGCGCCTATCGCCTCAAGCACGTGGAGTCTGGAGTCGCATACTCCAACCCATGGAACGTCGCACAGCTGCGACGGTTCTACCCCTAGCTACCTCCCTCTTTTACTTTCAATAAGGCTATTCAACCAAGGCTACTCAGACGAACAATGTACCTCCTCCATTACGATATAAATAAAGCTAAGTGTCTCGCCCCAAATTTTTGTTTACTGTTCGCATTTTACTCCATTCTACAACGCACTCGGGGGCTCCCCCCAACCTCACGACTTCGTCGACTAAGGACAACACGTGTACACCTGAGTAGCTGACCACGTCAGGCTAACGAAAAGGACACGTATATAAACAAAGCACTACGTGCCATACAACAACATAACCTTTACAACAAAGGGGAGAACACGCCCAATCAAATATATACAAATTTTACATCTATCTTTTTTACAGGTACTACCTATTCTGAAGAATGAACTGAGCACGCTGCTCAAACAGATCTATGATCTGTTCGGCATACTGCCTTACAGCCGCATAATGCGGACACATATCCCACTCGCCACCATCTGGCCGAAGAGGCGGCCCAGCCGCCACAATAGATAGATCTAAATCAGGACGATGTAACCGCACAAGGGAGAGTGCAGCCTTCACCCCTGCGACGAGCTGATGCCGTACCATTTCCCTGACATGATGCACATTCCGAAACTTCGACAGCAGACCAGAGAGAGTCGACGGCGCATCATCCAACGGAAACATTATATGCAGAACCGACGCGAGCGAAGACTTCACCTGACGAAGCACCCGCGATACCTGGTGGATGCGATCCTGCACTGTCGCAAGGACCATGGCACGATCACGGTCCATCCAAAAGAACCCGCTGGCCTCCATGTCCTCCTGAGTCAAGCAGTTGTTCCGAACAACAACACGCTCCTTCTCCTCCCTTGGAGCAATGTTAGCACCTGCAATACTTGCGGAAGAGTAAGATGAAAGGCCAGCAGGCGCATCCGAAGTAACGGGCAACAGCTCAAAAAACTCACACTGAAGCTGTTTGGACAAACGAAGCAGCTCCGCCATCAAGTACTCCTCCCTGGCAACGCCTCGATCTGCTTTGGATTTCCAAACATCAGCGTGGCCACACACCCCAAGCAACTCTTTCTCGAGGCTACGGATGCGGTCTCAAAGAAACACAAGCTGCGACGCACCATCCAAGGATGGCCGCAGCTGCGCCGCAGATGAAGTGTCAACGAGATCATCACCCGAAGGACCCTAGAGTAACAGAAGACAAAGATATGAACAAGCAGACGAAGGAGCACAGAACTCGGCAAATTCATTACGTGCAGCAAAGGCCACTACGTGGCACAAGGATTGTTCATCAAAATAATTACAACAAAAGAAGCTAAAACTATCCTACAACTACAAAGCCTACGAAGCTGCATCCTGAGTAGCCTCGGAACCAGACTGCCTCGCCTTGGCTTCCTCCTGCTACCTTAGCGCGTACTCGGCCAGCAGGTCAATCAGCTTTGGCCCATAACGCTTACAGCGAGGAGCATAGATGGCAAAGGCTACCTCGGATCCGTCGGCAGCCGTCGGCATCCGGGAGGTGACCTGAGGAAGATCCAGCTCCGCTCCAGACGCCAAGGCCATTGCCAGCCCGACGGACGCGCCAATGCCTTTCTGCTTGCGCTTGTACGCCGTAGGCTCTTCGGCTGACAATGCATCCGCCAAGGCATCGACATCCTCGAGGGCCACGCCCTTGGGGACGAGCTCCTTGTAGAAGCGCCTGAGGAACTCCTTGGCCTTGGCAAGCGAGCTGACAACGGTACTGCAGCGGTCTTCGACCGTCGCAGCAGCATCATCCAAAGCACTCCTGTGCTCCAGAGCACCGCGATCAAACTCGATGCCCGCGGCATCTAAAGAAACAAAGGAAGCAGCATGAATAAAAGCACTTCAAAAGAAAGACAAGGAAGTCGAAAAGGGGAAGGAGGAGAAACTCACCCGAAACAGCCTTGGCAGCCGCCATAAGCTTGACGGCTACCTCTCTCTCGCGCGAAGCTGTGGCGGTGGCAAGCTGCTCCTCGCGGTCTGTCGCCTCCTGCTGCAGGCGCTCCTTGGCAGCAGCCGCGTCGACTAACTCCTGCTCGAGGCGCCCTTTCGCAGCAACGGCGTCCTCGGCCTTTTTCTCCGCTCGCCCGAGACTCTTTTTGAGAGCATCAAGCTCACGGAGAGTGTCATTGTTGTCCTCTGCAATCAGTATGAAAATCATCAGATCGCAGGATAAGAGGTGCAAGAGGAAGAAAAAGATCAACAAATATACGGACCTTGAAGCCGTTTGAAGTTCGCCGCCAAAGCTAGGTGCTGCTTCACCAGCTGGTTGGCGCCTTGCACAAAAGGCTGCAAACTGAACTACTCGTCAAAAGAATGGCTCGAGGGCTACGCCCAAAAGAACGAGCAGAAGCAAGTTACACATACAAAAAACGCTCGGGGGCTCCCCCCGAGACTCAAAGAAAAACGATCAGCAAATTTTCTACAGATACTCGGGGGCTCCCCTCGAGACAAGAAGCAAAAACAATGATCGGCAGATCATTCAAAAAGGCTCGGGGGCTCCCCCTGCAGCAGAAAACAAAATTACTTACGTGGTTAGACAACGACTCCGAAGATTCGCCCGCAGTCTTTTGAGGGACAACCACTCGATCCTCCTGCGGAGGAGGGTTCGGAGCAGCACCCTTAGAGGCAGCCACCGTCTGAGGAGGAGGAGGAACAACCTTTGACTCCCCCACCATCTCCCGAGCGCCATCGCTGGAGGAGCCGTCGGAAGAGTTGCTGCAAAGGAAAAACATTAGACAAGAGCAATCAAATCAAACAAACAAGAGCAAGCAAAAAGCAACCGAAGTACACTTACGAGTCGAGATCGCTCAAGTCGAAGACTGGCGGAGTTCTCCTGCCCTTCTTCTCCTCTTTCTTCTCTTCCTTCTTCCGCTTCGCCGGCGGGTGCGGTGCCACAACTCGCACGGGAATGGCAGGAATGGGAGAAGAAGAGCCCCCATGATCTCCACTGTGACGTTCAAGGCACAACGGATTCCTCGGCGTCGGTGGAGTCGAAGCATCTGACGACTCACTGGAGCTCTGTGTCCTCTTGCGAGTATCATCCTCGCTTGACTCGATGGCCTCTTCGTTCGGCGACCGCGCTGATGGAAGCTCAGACATGGAGTCCACCACCTCATTGTCTGGCGCATCCGGAAACAATTCGGGAAGCGGCGGCGACATGCCCGGCACCTTGAACTCCTGCACAAAAGAAGAAAATTTGTCAGCAGACAAATAAATACAAGTAAAATGCAGTCGAAAATAGCGCCACGCGCACGTCCCAGATCTACACCTGTGGAATCGGACGAGAAGCAGAGAACGGAGAAGTCAGCGACTTCCCCGGGATATCCTCTCCAGCCTTGAACTTCAGCAGTGGACGAAGGACCCCGTCGAGATGTCCCTTGGAGAATTCCTCAGCCGAA
The DNA here is from genome assembly GCA_916181665.1 of Avena sativa. Lineage (NCBI taxonomy): Eukaryota > Viridiplantae > Streptophyta > Magnoliopsida > Poales > Poaceae > Avena > Avena sativa. Next base: position 362,624,288 of record OV702297.1, on the reverse strand, counting down.
ACCCTAGTCGGATCACGACGACCAGCATAAAGGAACATCGGGTGCGCCCTAGCCTGGAGCGGCTGCACCCAACGTTTGAGAAAAGTGCGGATGATATCCACACCGTTCACCTCTTTATCCGGCGTCAATTAAAGATCCTCCACTCGACGATAGAGAGCATCTATCTCCGCTACCTCGCCATCCAAGATCTGGTTCTTCGAGGACCTCTTCGGCTCAATTTTCTGGGAGGGGTCAAAAGGAACAAGTCCAAAATCCTGCCCAACAACAGTGGAGTCGCGGATGTAAAACCATTGCCTCCGCCAGTATTGGACAGATTCAGACATGGAAAAGGAGAAGAAAAGAAGATTGGATTTGAGGGAGATGATGCAACCCCTAATGGGATAAACACCATCATAACCAGATTGCCTCTTCATGGAATAGAGTTTTCGGAAGAGGCCAAAGTGCGGCTCGATACCGAGCCAACACTCACAAAAAGTGATGAAGCAAGCGACATGAAGAAGAGAGTTGGGCGAAAGATGGTGCAGCTGGATACCATACAGAAAAAGCAATCCACGCAGAAAATCGTGGACTGGGAAGGAAAATCCCCAAAGGACAAAGGCGACGAACATAACCCGAAACCCAGCGGGGGGACGGGGAAATACCTCGTTGCCGGGGAGTTTGACGGCCTCCCTATCCTGCGGGATTAGGCCCCGCTCACGGAGCTTGCGGAGATCACTCTCACGCGCCTCCGATCGCCGCCAGCCACCATCGGTGACACGGGCGACGCGGAACCCTTCTTGCCACCAGCAGCACTGGTGGCAACTGCAGAGGAGGACTTCTTCGGTTTCCCCATCACAATGCGGCGGCACCGACGAAAAGCACACATGATCAAGGAAGGAAAAACTCGGGGAAATCCCAGCGCGTAATGAGAAAGCTCAGAGAAGATGGGAGAAGTGAAACAAGAATGGCTGCGGTGAAAACAAAATACCTTTTCCCCAATGATTATAAGAACGAGGATGATGCACGATGACCGTCCATCGGGAAGACCTAGAGACAACATCAAGATCTGGCCGTCCACGTGTCAGTACAGCAGCGAACCATCGCTAACACGCCGTCCACTAGCGCGGAAATCGAGACGACGCCGTAATTATCTTCATGCCGCGCATGACCGGTCAATTCAAAGTCAGAAGGTGGGTCCCATGTTTGTCCAGTCACGTCATCTCTGGCGCAGCAGACGCTTGAGGTCACCAATCGTCAGCACTGACATCATCAAAAGCTATACTAGCAACGGTTACAATTCTTCGGCTACACAGCTAGGAGTACTCACTCGAATCTACGATTCGACTAAATACTCGGGGGCTACTCCTATCAGGAGCACTAGCCGTGCACCCGAAAATGAACAAAACACTACAGCACTGAACTATTTCTTTGAGTCCTACATCGAGTCTGCGACTCCACTACGGACTCGGGGGATACTCCCATAGGGAGGATGGATTCAAGCATCCGAAAAATTTGTGTCCTACAGACCGGAAGCCGAAAAACGGCTGAACTAAAAGTCTCCGCTCGAGTCTACGACTCGAACAGACACTCGGGGGCTACTCCCATAGGAAGCGCTGGTCGCGCACCCTATGAAAAACATCGAGTGCGATCCTTCGGATCAGCATGCGAAACTTTTTGGCAACTCTGTCCTAATTAACGCTAAGTGGACAACATTCTCCTTGGCCACCCGAAACACCTCCGCGGTGATAAACATTCGGATGATGTGTCTGCGACGCAAAGATAATACCTACAGATACCATTTGATGGCCTGGTAACGCACACGACTACGCTCTGCTAGTAAGAATCCGTGCCAACAGGCGCGATGAAAAATCCCGATGGACGCGTTGGGTACATCATTTAAATTCACTGAAATTCCACTCTTGTAAGTCCTCCGTGGCCTAAGTCGAATTACGCTAGCATATGTTCCGGGTTCGAGTCGAGGGACTCGAACCTGAAGAAGATCGTGTTGTTTTGTCCTAAGATAGTTAACTGACCCTGATCCGTCGGGAGAGTCAAGCGCACGCATCAACAATCCCTACACATTCTCTTGAAAGACAGAGTTGCACCCGAAGGATTGAAAAGTCCTCAGCCGAATCTACGATTCGACTGAACACTCGGGGGCTACTGACATGGTTATACCCCGTGGGTACACAACTTCAGCATACCTAGTCCATCCCAAGGAAGGCCCACGATAAATATACGTCGGCCCATGAAGATTTTCGGGTGGCCAGGGCCCATGACGTCTTTGGATCCTTGGAGAGCAAGACTAGAGTAGATAGAAAATTCAAAGGGGTAAACCCTAAAACCTGTATCCGACTCGATCTGTGCTTGGGACCTGCCTAACTCTATATAAAGGCTAGGAGGGCACGACCTAGATCTCTCACCTCATACTTCCGCATAAACACCTCCACGCTAGATTGCATCTGCGCACCCCTGTAACCTTCGGTTCCGCCGTAATCAAGAGCAGACAAGCAGGAGTAGGGTTTTCCCTCCGGGGGCCTGAACCTGGGTAAACCTCACGTCCCCGTGTTGCTTGTTTGCTAACCGTTCAGCGATCTCCAGCATCCCCATATTCTCCAAAACTCAACTCCATAACAATGGGCATTGATGAGATTAAACCTCGTCAGCAGTATAAAGTTCTCATTAAGTAAAACATCAGGCTCATTAAGAAACAAATTCACCTGTTGTTCTAGTAGCTTAGCATGAGATCTTGTAATAGGTCCAATTCTAATCTCATTGGACTAAACATTCTTTGCAGCAACTGGAACATCTTCAGTAGTAGTTGGGGAAGGTGTAAGTATAGGGGTGTCCTCATCATCACCCCCCCTTCAAAAGGCGTCGACCTCGACGCTCCAAGATCTTCTCCATCATATGGTGAAAAATCAGCAACGTTGAAGTTGTTGCTAACTCCACCAAACTCAGCAATAGGAATATCAATCGAGTAGGAATTATCATTAATCTTGGCTAACACCTTGAAAGGACCAGCACCACGGGGCTTCAATTTGGATTGTCGAAGCTTGGGGAACCTATCCTTGCGCAGATGCACCCATAGCATGTCTCTAGGCTTGAACAAAATCTCCTTTATGGCTTGATTCCTTGCAACAGCAATGTTCTTGCCTTTCTTCTCAATAGCCTCTCGAGTCTTCTCATGAATTTTCTTCACATATTCAACACGTTTGGATGCCTCCATATCAACTCTCTCATGTAATCGTAGAGGCAACAAATCAAGTGGCGTCAATGGCTTGAAACCATACACCACCTCAAAAGGACAAAGCTGAGTAGTAGAATGCACATCCCTGTTGTAAGCAAATTCGACATGTGGCAAACACTCTTTCCACTCCCGCAGATTCTTCTTGATCATAGTCCTCAACAATTATGACAATGTTCTATTCACCACCTCCGTTTGTCCATCTGTCTGGGATGACATGTAGTACTGAACAACAACTTTGTTCTAAACTTTCCCCATAAGGTCTTCCAAAAGTAGCTCATGAACTTCACATCACGGTCAGAAACAATCGTCTTTGGTACTCCATGTAGTCTCGCGATGTCCCTGAAAAACAGGTTAGCAATATGCGACTCATCGTCGCTTTTGTGGCAGGCAATAAAATGACCCATCTTAGAGAATCTATCCACTACCACAAATATAGAATCATGACCTCTTTGAGTTTTGGGTAAACCTAGCACAAAGTACATGCTAATATCTTCCGAAGGTGTAGTAGGTGTAGAGAGAGAGGTGTATACAAACCATGAGGCTTCAACTTTGATTTGGACTTGTTGCATGTAATGCGGCGAATCACAAATCAAGACATCATGCCTCATCTTGGGCCAATAAAAGTGACCAGCTAGCATGAGCAATGTCTTCTCACGCTCAAAGTGACCCATCAAACCTCCAACATGTGATTCCTGCACTAAAAAGAAACGCAAAGACGATTCTGGAATGCATACTTTGTTAGCTCTAAACAAATAGCCATCATGTATATGATACTTATCCCAGGAATGTTTCAAAGCACACAAACAATATGGTTCAGCAAAATCATGATCAGTTGCATAAAGCACAGAAATACTCCTAATCTAGGAATTTTAACATCAAGATGTGTCAATAACATGTTCTTCCTAGATAATGCATCAGCAACCACATTCTCATTTCCTCTCTTATATTTAATGATGTAAGGAAACAACTCAATAAACTCAACCCATTTAGCTAAGCGTCTATGCAAGTTTGATTGAGCTTTAATATACTTCAATGCTTCATGATCAGAATGTATGATAAATTCTTTTGGCCACAAATAATGTTGCCATACCTCAAGAACTCTAACAAGTGCATACAATTATTTATCATAAACAGGATAATTTAGTCTAGCACCAGCAAGTTTCTTAGAAAAATATGCTATAGGACGACCCTCTTGCATCAAAACGCCACCAATTCCTATACCACTAGCATCACATTCAACTTTAAATTCCTTTAAAAAATCAGGTAATGCAAGCAAAGGTGCAGTAGTAAGCAAACATTTCAATGTATCAAATGCAATATATTGGGCTGCGCCCCATATAAATGGTACACCTTTCTTAGAAAATTCATTCAATGGTGCAGCAATAGTGCTAAAATCTTTCACAAAGCGCCTATAGAAACCAGCTAAACCATGAAAACTACGCACTTGACTCACATTCATGGGAATAGGCCAATTTTGAATTTCTTTAATTTTAGATTGATCTACTTCTACCCCATGATTAGATACAACATATCCCAGAAATATAATTTTATCTTTTGCAAATGTGCACTTCTCAAGATTAGCATATAATTGATTATCATGCAACACTTGCAAAACTTGTCTAATATGATCACAATGTTCAGTTTCATTGTGGCTGTATATGAGTATATCATCGAAATAAACAACCACAAAACAACCAATATATTCTCTCAAAACATGATTCATTAATCTCATGAATGTACTAGGTGCATTAGTAAGACCAAAAGGCATAACTAACCACTCATATAAACCAAATTTTGTTTTGAAAGCATTTTTCCATTCATCCCCTTATTTCATTCTAATTTGATGGTAGACACTACGCAAATCAATTTTAGAGAAAATAGCAGCACCACTCAATTCATATAATATATCCTCTAAGCGTGGAATAGGATGCCGATATCAAATATTGATGTTATTAATAGATTTTCTACACACATGCGCCATGTACCATATTTCTTAGGTACTAAAATAATAGGAACAACACAAGGGCTAAGAGAGACACGAATGTACCCTTTGTCCAGTAACGCTTGTACTTGTTTCTGTATTTCCTTAGTTTCTTCGGGGTTGGTTCGGTATGGTGCCCGGTTTGGTAATGTAGCGCTAGGTATCAAGTCTATCTGATGCTCAATGCCACGCAATGGAGGCAATCCAGCTGGCACATCTTCTGGAAACACATCACCAAAATCCTACAAAACAGTAGATACACCAAGATAAATAGGGGTCATGTTGTTAGAAACCAAAACCTCGCCCTTATACATGAGCAAAAGTGGCATGGCTGTAGGATCCTCACGAAATTCTCTCATGTCCTCTTTGGTGGATAGTATTAATAGATTAGGCACTCTCTCACTTTTCGTTATATCATTCTGTTTGGGCTCATTTACAACACTCACAGTTTCAACACTCTCTCGCCTAGAAGTAGGAGCATCTTGTAAGTTCACTTCGATCTTCTGACAAGACTCATTGACAATCTATTGTGGTGGCATAGGTTGTAAATTGATTCTCTTTCCCTTGAACTCCAAATGATATGTATTGGCTCGGCCATTGTGTTGCACATGGCGATCATAGAGCCAAGGCCAACCTAGTAATAAATGGCAAATAGTAATAATCAATAGAATCCTTGTATGGACCTATCTCAAAGTTCACACACACCATATGGTTTACCTTCATCTCACCATTGTCACTCAACCATTGTATGTAGTATGGCTTGGGATGAGGTAAATAAGTTAAATTCAGCTTGGCACACAACTCCTTGCTTGCAAGATTTCTGTAGCTACCTCCATCAATAATTACTTTGCAAGCTTTGTTTGGGCCAACTAGAGCTTTGGTTTGGAACAAGTTGCAGCGCTGAGAAACAACAATAGGCTACACACTAAGTATACGTGGAGATACCACAATGGTAGGTGCATGTGCTAGAAAAGCATCCAGACCTTCTTCACTGTCATAACCATTGTCATCATGAGCAAATTCAACCTCATCTCCACTCTCGTACTCACCATTGTCATTGATAAACATCACCTTGCAGTTTGGGCAATCCTTCTTGAAATGTCCCCTTCCTCCACAAGTATGGCACTCCACATCACGATTACGAGTTGTTGATATATTGGAACCCGTGCTAGCAGCAGGAGCAACGGGTTTCCTAGCTTGTGAACCATAAGATGGCTGAGGTGTAGGCTTGGAAGAAGATGTAGTAGTGTTGCTAGCACCCCGCAGTAGCTGTAGGAGCATGTGGCGGTGGTGTAGACCTTGCTGAAAAATGGCTGGTGGAAGGATATCTTGCACGCACCCTAGATTCTTCAGCAAGCTGTGATTCGGCCTCCCTTGCATGATGTAGCAATTCGTTCATAGTCTCATATTTATGATGACAAACAATGCTCTTATTGGTAGCTTCAAATTATTGAGAAATCGATGCATGGTCATCTCAAGAGATTCACGAACTCTAGCACGCTGCATAAGCATCTCCATCTCCATGTAGTACTCATCAACTGACATGGTTCCTTGTCTCAAGTTTGTAAACTTAACAAAAACTGAACGCAAATAGTTAGTGGGAACAAAACGGTCCTTCATGATATGCTTCATCTCTCTCCATGATTGCACATGCACTTCATTGTCGTTCCTTCTGTTTTGCACTATAGTATCCCACCAACGCAATGCATATCCATCAAATTTTAACGCTGCAAGCTTTGCCTTCTTATCTTCTATATAATCATGCAAACGCCAAAGCTTCTCAATCTTAAGCTCCCATGTGAGGTAATCTTTAGGATCAAGTGAACCATCAAACTTGGGAATTAAATTTTTTGGCTTTCCCAAACCATCCTCAGGGATTCGGGGTACACGCTGAGCACGCCCAATTGGAACAAAGCCACGTCCATGAACAGGATGAGGAGCACGGCCACGACCAACCTAATTTGGATGTTGACCATCCCCAACATTACTTCCTTTGTCATCTTCATGGGCATCATCATATGGTTGTTGTTGCCTTTGTCCAATTGCTATTGCCAGAGCATCAATAGAGCATTACAAAGCTGTTACATTGGGGTTGATAGCCGTCACTTGTGTCTGAATATTGGTGACTGCAGTCTCATTCTCTCCCAATGCAATCTGCACATCTTGTATTGTTTTGTCAATCCCATCTGTGATGGCAGTAAACACACGGGTCAAATGGGATTTCAATGCTTCATATTCTCGCCAACTGACTGGATCAGTATCCTGCTTTTTCTGCATAACAATGTCATCACTAGTAGACATGATTAGTAGGTTAGTGCAAAAATGAAAATCGATATGGTGGAACACTCACAACTCACTACAAACTGTCAAGAAAGCAGATACTACCGTTCCAAAGTGAACTGAGATGCTTTACCAATTCAAAATCAACAACTAATGCACTGATGTGATGAAGTGAATATCAAGGGTATGGAGAACGATCACAGAACACACGGATTATTTATGGTGGAGCTGTAGGTATGGAATTCTAACTACACCACAAACAAGTCCTAGTGCTGATCGCGTGATAACCCAAGAAACACACACGGTGGAGATAAGCGTGGAAAAGAGCAACTTATGAACAGGAATATTGCAATGCATAAAAGAGACGCTAGTAATAGCTCAAAATAAACATGCACAAAATTGCTCAATCTACAAGTGCTATGATCAACTAGGCCTCCAATAATGCACACTTTGATATCTCTTTTTGTCACGCTTGTAACACTTTTTCTCTTCTTTTTTTATACGGATTTTTTTTCAACTATATGACTCAATGCAAAACAAATGCAGAAAATTCTAAACAAACTGGACCGAATAGTCCGGTGAGTATAGGCCGGAGACTCCGGTTGCGTCGGATAGTCCGGGTGATGTGTGCCGGATTGTCCGGTTTTTCCTGTCGAAATTTTCTACATTTCAAAACCCTAATGAGCAGCCTGTCGGAGCAAAGCAACTAGTTTTGTAGGTACGTTCCTAGACACGGATGTTGTAGATAGGCTGTGTCTATGGTAAGAAAACAAAATGTACGTTATGTGGACTCTGAAAAGTAGGTGGAAAACTTGCGGAAAACGGTGATGGTGGACTCGGCGGAAAAAGAAGATCAAACCCTAAACCTAGACACAAACGAAAACTAGACTCCTACAAAAAACCTACAAATAGAATCTACGAGAAGACACGACCAACAACTAAAACATGAAAACGATGCAATCTAGGCTATGGCAAATATTTTTGTGGGCCCTTTTCTGTATAGGACTGAAAATAAACTAATCTATGGATGGATTGTGGATGCTCACCGAGTAAACGAGGAAATCTGATACCAGGATGATATGAGGTGGCCCGATCTTCCTAACAAGCACTTATCGATGATGATGGTGGATGATATATAAATAGCGTGTAGCTATGAACTCTCCCACTCGAACCCTGATGCTGATGCAACAACTCTAGAACCCTTTGGGATATTCACAACACCACTCTCTTGCGCACGTAGCCGTCGACCACGAATGGTAGTTTGCAATCTACTAATTCCCGATGAAACAACAGATCACACTCAATTGCAGTAGTTAATCCGGTCACACGGTAATTTTAGAGGTTCTTAATAAGAAACAACTCCAAAATAGTTTAAATGTGGTCTAACCCTAACTATGGGGACGTCCCAGGGATTATAAGGGCGGCTGGGACGGACAAAAACTGAAAGTAATACGCAAACAACTCAAACTGATACATGCCGACTCGGACCAGATTTGGTGGTCGGCCGGACAGTCCGATGTGATTCGGTCGGACAGTCCGGTGGGGCCGGACATTCTAAGTGGAGTGTGCCGGACGGTCCGGTTTGCCCGGAAACTTCAGAGTTTTCGGGTGGTGTTGATGACCCACAAGTGTAGGGGATCACAACAGCCTTCGCGGGTAGTATTACCCAATTTATTGATTCGACACAAGGGGAGCCAAAGAATACTTGCAAGTCTTAACAACTGAGTTGTCAATTCAGCTGCACCTAGAAATAATTCTTGCTCACAGAAGTTTATCAGTAGCAACAGTTTGATAGTAGCAACATCAAAGCAAGCAACAGTAAAACATGAGCAATAGTAACAGTAACGGTAAAAGTGGGATTCAAGTACGGTAGGCATATGGATGGATGGATGGGCGTTGCATAGACGAGTCTAAACATGTAACTTCAAGATCTAGGGCATTGCAGATAAATAATAACAAGCATCCAAGTACTAAACAATCATAGGCATGTGATCCAAATATAGTCATACGTGCTCGCAATGAGAACTTGCACAACATCTTCTGTACAGCCAGCCCGTGGTAGCGGGGCCTCTAGGGAACTACTGGCAATTAAGGTGCTCCTTTTAATAGAGCACCAGAGCAAAGCATTAATACTCCGTGAACACATGTGATCCTCACACCATATCCATCCCCTCTGGTTGTCCCAATTATTGTCACTTTGGGGCCTTTGGATCCGTACAATGATATATGTACACAACTTGCAGATAAGATCACAAACAATACTATTATAATGATTCAATAATAAGTTCAGATCTGAGATCATGGCACTCCGGCCCTAGTGACAAGCATTAAGAACAAAAAGTTGCAACAAAGTCAAATAGCACTAAATAAAGATACTAAGCACTATGCCCTAACAGATCTTATCCGATTACATGATAGAACTTATCCAATCCCTACCATCCCCAAGCCTACAACGGGGGATTACTCACTCATGGATGAGGGAAACATCGGTGTTTGATGGAGATGCATTGGTGATGACGATGGCGGTGATCCTCTCCAAATTCCCCGTCCCGGCAGGGTGCCAGAACGGAGTTTCTGGATCCGAATCTTGGTTTCTGGTGGCGGCGGCGGAGCAGAACTCTTTCTGGAAAACTATCGACCCCCCTCGGTTTTTAGGTCAAAAGAAAACTTATAGGCGCAGAGGGAGGCCGAGGGGGTGCTTGGGGTGGCTGCACCCCCCTAGGCGCGACCAGAGATGGCCCCGCGCTTGGCAGGGGTGTGGGCCCCCAGGCCCCTTCTCCGTCTCGTTTTCTGGCTCCGTGGGTTTTCTAGTGAAATGTAATTTTTGGCATATTTTTCGGGTTTTTTCTGATAGTTGATTTTCTGCACAAAAACAAGACACCAAGGTAATTCTGCAGAAAACATCGTCAGTCCGTGTTATTTGTATCCAAATCACACAAGTTTAGAGGAGAAACAATAGCAAAAGTGTTTGGAAAAGTAGATACGTTTTGGACGTATCAGGTGTCCGGGTAGTGTCCGATCTGGGATACTGAACGTCCATGCCTCGGGGCTTCTTTGGGGGTCCGGACAATCCGGTTGGACTGGTACAGACACTCCGGTTCTTGCAGTGAATTTGGCCTTCTTCTTGGTGATCTTCCCTCGCCCCTTCCTCCCTCGCGCATCCTTGGGCGATCATCATGTTATGCTCCATGTGCTTCAGCTCCTGGCTCTGTGCTACACCTTCTTCTCCAATGTACCTGATTATACAATAGCACAATGACTTAAGTAGTATAAAGTTCTCATTAAGTAAAACATCAAGCTCATTAAGAAACAAAATCACCCGTTGTTCTAGTAGCTTAGCACGAGCTCTTGTAATAGGTCCAATTCTAATCTCATTGGACTGAACCTTGTTTGCAACAACTGAAACATCTTCAGTAAGAGTTGGGGAAGGTGTAAGTATAGGGGTGTCCTCGTCATAAGGCCGTCAGCGTATAACAGCCCATCTGACGGGCGCGCGACGCCGTTAGCGCACGGAGCTATGCTAATGGCATAGCCGTCGGCCTAGCTAGGGCACAAGGTCTAAGCCGACGACATTGCTATTTTCCTTTTTGCCATATTAATCCTAGAAAAATAATAACTGAATTATTCTAATTCAGAAAAATACACATAATATATCAAAATTTGCATAAAAATAAGATTCATCTATCTAAACTCAAATATTACATATTTTTGTTGAATAAAATATATAAACATTACATATACTTTCATATAACATATGTTCCATTTTCCAAGTATAAAAAAATAAGGTGTTTTGTGAAGCAACCACAAAATAAAAGTTTCAAAATGGTACCATCCCATTTTTTTTTGAAAATACTATGCCACCTTAAACAGACAATGTCCCAACCGGGATAACTTAAACCTTTCTGTTCACCCCACGTAAAAACGACGAATTTCTACCAAATCGGTAGAAAATGGGTCAGATTTGAACTACATGTACTTGATCCGATACTCATGATTTTTTGTAAAAATCATTTTTAGGTTCACAATATCATCAGAGATCCCCTGCAACTTTAGTGAGGCCTGGCCTCGATCTAAGAATTTTTATGTCCGTCGTTTTGACCATAGTTTGAAACAGGCATAAGAAATTGAAAAATATCGAAACAATGTAAATCATTCACGTGGTTTCATATTATGTGATATATTTGCAAGAAAAATTATCAAACTTGGAATATTGTAAATATTACAAAAAAACCTCCATGTTTGAGGTTTCATGGCTTTCAGGACAAACGGCCAACATTATGACTAGAATCGCAGTATAGTTTGTGATAATCTGCCCATATTATGCACACATGTGGATTATGAAATGGCGAACAGTATTGCAGGAGAAAGTTTTCCTTTTTATCGCACCAAAAATCCATTTTATATTTTCTGAGGAAAAAAACAGGGTATTTTGTGAAGCAACTACCAAATAAAAGTTTCAAAATGTTACCACCACATTTAAAAATAAATAATAGGTCACCTTGAATGGACAATGTCTCAATCGGGATATCTTAAACCTTTCCATCCACCCCTCGTGAAAAATACAAGTTTCTATGGAATCGATAGGAAGTGGGGGAGATTTGAACTACAAGTACAAGATCTAATGCTTATGTTTTTTTTGGAAAAATCATTTTTAGGTTCACTATTGCTATTTCATCAGAGATACACTGCTAGTTTAGCGTGACTTTTCCCTCGAGATAAGGATTTTTTAGAATCTTCAAATTCAAAAGAGAAATTTTGATATGATATTTTGAAGCTTTTAAAACACTTTTAAATAAAAAAAGACATCATGCATGATTTAAAAGATGATAGGCATGTCATGTTTGGATTTTTCTTATTTTTCTGATTGATTTAGACATATTATTTGTCAAATTCTAATTTACGGATTTAAAGATATGAATTATTCCATATTAAATAGAAAAAGGCAGAAAAAACATTTTATTGTTATTTGAATTCAACATTATTATTACTTATTCATTTTTGTTTACTAAAATAATTATTTCAAATTTTAAAAATAAAACAGTGTGACACCATGTCTAAGGGTTAATATGATTGATATGGTAGTATTATCAATAAGGTCTAATTTCCTTATCGGAAGCTCATGCGAAAGGAACAGAAAAGTTAAGGATGCTGGGCTGGAGTAGTGTGAGGACGGGTGACCGATTGGAACGTTTGACCATGGGTAAAATTTGACCAGGGATTAATTATACTTAGAGTTAAAAAATATGTTTGTGCGATTGACGAGTCAAACAATTCAAAAAAGATGTTTGTAAAATTAACGACTTAAAAATTTATTTTTTTTGAAAAAAATGGAAAAAATACTAGGCCGACGACATTTTCCGTCGGCGTAGCTACCGCTGGACTAACAAGGCCGACAACACCGTCGGCGTAGCTACCGCCATTCAAACAGCCATCAAACACCGATGTAGACCTCGCAGGCACCACACCGACAATTTTCCTTATGCTGACGGCCAAACCGTCTACGCCTACATGGAAGTACATCGACGAGCATACGTCGACAACAATCGGGGGCTACACCGACGGGCTCTGGCCGTCGGCGCATGCGGTGTTTCCTATAGTGAAAGCCATAGATGGCCAAACGTCGCCGACTAGAAAAGTCAACAACAAACCATGACAAGTGGACAACTGAACACCCTAAACCCTAATTAAGCAATAACACTGTCTTGGCCATGCTATGATCGAGCAGAGGGTAGTTGTAGTATGCCAAGAAGATGCCACTGATGAATTTGTGCCGGCAAGAGGCAAATATGTGGGGTGATGCCTGCACCGATAGATGGGGAAGAAGACGAAGGAGAATAGAGAGGCAGTGGAAATGCTAGGAGAAAATGATGTCGGTGAAGACTCAAGATTAGAAGGATGGTATTTTGAGTATTTTGCATGAAATGAGATGGCTATTAGATGTGTGTTATAGATGGTCGATTTAGAATCATCAATTTCTCTTCACGTTCGAAGATACCAAGCCCGACATCCTAGAATAAAGATACCAAAACCGGTTCAATTAGTACACGATTTACTTGGACCAAAAACCAAACTTCAGTCACGCGTTCAGTAATCAGTAAAAAACATGCAAAACACAAAATAGAGTGCTGCATGTTTGTATTAAACGTGTAAAGAATCGGATTTGCTAGTTCTCAGACGGCCTGAGAAATTCTTAGTTCTCAGTCACCTCTCTTGTCCTTAGATTTACCTCGCGATTCGTATAACGTGGGACTTTCACATAAGTTGCAACTAGATTATAACTGAAATTTTAATGAGCTGCAACTAAGAATTAGTATAAATTATATAAGTTACAACTAGGTTGCAACCGAGAATTAGCAGAATGATGTCAACGATTTAAACATAAGAAGTTCTCAGGCGCCCGAGATCTGGACACTGCCTTAAAGAATCAAGTTATTTGTATCATCATCTTACACCTTGCACACACAACTCAAACACCCAAATAAAAACAGATGCCATGAGTCAAACGAGTAATCAGTCAGATGAACACAACGAATAAACTTGAGAGCTGGGAACGCCCAAACACCAGCCCGGCCATCGCCTAGAACCAGTTACTGCTGTACCTGCTGGCACTCTTCCGCCGTTCAGACCGCGCCGCAGCACGGAGAGCTGCGCCTCCCAGACGTCTCTCGCGAACCCACCCGCCTTTGGCCAGCTCAGCGTCGTACTGCATCCTCATGGCCGGGTCGGACAGCGTCTCGTAGGCGCGGCGGAGCTCGACGAAGAGCTCCGTGGACTCGGCATGGCGCGACGGCGGGCACACGTCCGGGTGGTACTGCAGCTCGAGCCGTCGGTACGCGCGCTTGACCTCCTCCTCGCCAACGGCCGCCGAGTGGTCCAGCGACAGCACCTTGTAGTAGTCCTTGCTCCTGCTCGCCGTGCGGCGGATACCAGCGCTAGCTCTCGCCGCCGCCTTCACCTTGACGGCGCGGCGGGTGCTCCTGCTGCAAAGGACGGAGCCGATGGAAACATTGCCGGTGGTGTTCATGGCTGATCGAAACGTAACAGGAAACAAGTGTTTGCTGTTGCAGGGATGTTAGAGTTTGTTATACTGTATGTATATGGTATGAAGTAGTACTTTAACTATATCATGTACACCTCAAGTGTTTGCTGTTGCAGGGATGTTAGAGTTTGTTATACATTGAAGGGATGTTAGAGTTTGTTATACCGTATGTATATGGTATGGAGTAGTACTTTAACTATATCACGTACACCTCATGTATTGCCATCCAGGGGGCTTTTCCCTAGCCTATATAACATGCAACTGATGCCCTGAAAGGATACGCATCGTTCTCCCCACAAATCCTCGACAACCAACATGGCATCAAGAGTCCTGGCGGCGGCAAGATTGAGATTAGTCCTGGAGGCGGTCATCCGAAACCACCACTTCTACCTATGCCATACCCACCACCTACACCCACCTATACTCCTCCACCACCGACCTACTACCCATCACCAAACTACCAACCACCGTCCTATGTCCCTCCTACACCACCCTATCACCAACACCCATACCCGCCCCAACCTTACTACCAACCACCCCCAACCTATCCACCGCAACAGCAACCACCACGTCCTCCTATGCAACCCTACCGTGCTCCTAACAAGCCAGATCAGGGGCGTCGCCCTACGGGTGGGCGTGGCAAAAATCGTGGCCGCGTGGCCACTCCATGGCAAGAAGGTGTTGTTTGTCAGATTTGTAAGAAGGAGGGCCATCCTGCCAGTGAATGTTGGTGGCGTTATGGTGATGATGATGATGACACACCTCCCGACAACAACCCAAAAGGTGCCTACGGGGTAGACACCAATTGGATCATGGATACTGGCGCCACTCATCACACTACAGGGCAACTTAACAAACTTCAAATTCATGAAAGCTACAATGGGCGTGATTAAGTTCACAATGCTAGTGGACAAGGTATGGACATTGCTAATATTGGTCATTCAGTTTTGCCCACCCCGCATTGTGATTTACAGCTTAAAAATATTTAATATGTTCCTGATGCTACTATGCGTCTTCTTTCTGCACACATAATCACTCTTGATAATAATGCCTTTATTGAGATTCATCCTTTCTTTTTCTTGATTAAGGACAAAGCAACGCGGAAAATCATGTTTAGAGTTCCTTGTCATGGTGGCTTGTATCCTCTTGTTCCCACATCCTCGGAGTCCTCCAAACATGCACTCGCCACCATCAAACCTTCATCCTCTACATGGCATCGACGTCTAGGGCATCCATCTTTGTTTATCGTTCAGCAAGTACTTAGGAAGAATAATCTTTCATATACTCCAGAAATAAATCCTTACATATGTGATCCATGTCAACAGGCCAAGAGTCATCATCTTCCCTATCGCATATCCACTAGTGTCTCTACTGTTCCCTTGGAACAATTTTTTTCTGATGTATGGGGACCAGCTCCTCTCTCTGTTGGTAAACATGCCTATTATGTAAGCTTTATTGATGATTTTAGCAAGTACACTTGGATCTATTTACTTAAGAAACGTTCTAAGGTTTATCAAGTGTTTCTTAATTTCCAACAATATGTTGAGCGCAAGTTTGATAGGAAGATCATTACAATACAAACTGACTGGGATGGTGAATATGAGAAATTAAATGGTTTTTTCAAAAGGTTGGCATCTCTCATCATGTCTCATGTCCTCATGCTCATCAACAAAAAGGTTCTGCGGAACACAAACACCATCACATTTTTGAAGTTGGTCTAGCTTTATTAGTCAATGCTTCTATGCCGTTAAAATATTTGGATGATGCTTTCCTCATTGCCACCTATCTTATTAACTTGCTCCCTTCAAAAGTCATCAACTTCGACACCCCCACGGAAAAATTGCTCAATATCAAGCCTGACTATGAGCCTCTTCGTGTTTTTGGATGTGCCAGTTGGCCCAATCTTCGTCCTTACAAAAAAACAAGCTCTCTTTTCGCTCAAAACGATGTGTTTTTCTTGGCTATAGTCCTCGCCATAAGGGTGTTCGTTGTCTAGATGTTTCCACTGAGCGTGTCTATGTCTCTCGTGATGCCGTGTTTGATGAGAACATTTTTCCGTTTGCATCACTCCATCCCAATGCTGGTCGTCGCCTATGAGAAGAGATTCTTCTTCTTCCTTCAGACATGTCACCTGATACATCTAGTCCTAGGGGTGCGCAAGCTAATGAACAATATTTGCAATTTTTTCCCGCTCCTACTCTTCCACAGGATCTGCCTGCTGCAACTCCCACCACGTCGCTGCAAATACCAGAAGAAAATTCGCTGCAAACGGACTCAACAGCTGCATCAAATCACGCCGAAGAAAATGCCCCGGAAACAGACGAAACCAGTGCCGATTCTCGTGCATATACGGGGACAGGATCCGCCTCGGATCCATCTCCGAGCTCGCCACGTCTCCGCGGCACGTGGCCCACCCGACCGCGCCCGACGCGTCTTCACGTGGTCCTCCTTCGCCTGGTGCTGCATCGCCCCCGCTCCAACCGCGTGACGCCACCTCGCCTGGGCCCGCCTCTGCAGGTGGGGGGACAGCATCCCCTGCCTCCACGACACAGACTCCCGCGTGGTCCTCCTCCATGTCGACCGAGGCCCACGACAGCGACCTCGGGATCGCTTCTCCCGCCCACGCCCACGGCAATGACTTCTCCAGCAATAGCGCAGGCGGATCCTCCTCGGATCCTGCGCCAGGATCCCCTACTCTGTCTCCTGATGTGGCTGCTCCTGTGGCTGCACCTAGGACACGTCTCCAAAAAGGTATAAGGCAGCCGAAAATATACACTGATGGCACTGTGCGTTATGGCCTTTTAACAGCTGCGGGTGAACCAACAAATCTTCGTGAGGCCCTCACTGATACAGATTGGAGGCATGCCATGCAAGATGAATATGATGTTGTCATCCATAATAAGACGTGGCACCTTATTCCTCCTAGTAAGAACAAAAATATTATTGACTACAAGTGGGTATACCGCATCAAGAAAAATGTTAATGGTACAATTGACCAGTACAAAGCACATCTTGTTGCAAAAGGATTCAAGCAAAGGTATGGTATTGATTATGAGGAAACCTTTAGTCCTGTTGTTAAGGCTGCTATTATCAGACTTGTTATCTCTATATTTGTGTCCGAAGATTAGAGCCTTCGGCAGCTAGATGTCAAGAACGCGTTTTTACATGGTATTCTGGAAGAGGATGTGTACATGAAACAGCCACCTGGTTTTGAGTCTTCCGCTACTCCTAATTATGTATGCAAGCTTGACAAAGCTCTTTATGGACTGAAGCAGACACCTCGGGCTTGGTACTCTTGGCTTAGTTCCAAGCTGCACATGATGGGTTTTGTTCCTTCCAAGGCTAACACCTCACTGTTCTTATTCAACAAGTCAGGTATCACCATGTTTCTTCTCATCTATGTTGATGACATTATTGTGACAAGCTCTTCAAATAGTGCTATCTCTGCCTTGCTGCATAGTTTGAGCAATGAATTTGCTCTCAAGGATCTTGGTGATCTCCATTATTTTCTTGGCATTGAGGTTCACAAATAGCCGAACGGTTTGCTTTTAAATTAAGAGAAATATGCTAATGATCTTCTTGGTCGTGTTGGCATGACTATGTGCACCCCGTGTCCTACACCTTTGTCAGTTAATGATAAATTGTCTTTGACTGATGGTTCGCCACTAGGTTCTGAGGACAGTACACGCTATAGGAGCATTGTTGGTTCTCTTCAGTATCTTACTTTGACACGTCCTGGTATATGTTTTTCTATTAATAAGGTTTGTCAGTACCTTTATGCACCCACTACTTCTCACTGGAGTGCAGTTAAGATGATCTTAAGATATATTCGAGGAACACAGACTGTTGGACTTACTTTTCGGCAGTCCTCATCCACATTGTTGAGTGCTTTTCAGATGTTTACTGGGAAGAGGATCTTGATGATCGTCGCTCTACAGGTGGTTTTTCTATTTTCTTTGGGCCAAATCTCATTTCTTAGAGTGCTCGGAAACAACCTACTGTGTCTTGTTCCAGTAAAGAAGCAGAATACAAGTCGATTGCTAATGCCACGGCTGTACTATACTAATATGGATGGAGTCACATGTAAAGGAATTGGGTATATCCCTTAAGAAGCGACCTTGTTTGTGGTGTGATAATCTGGGTGCTACATATCCCTCTACTAATCCAGTTTTTCATACTCGTACTAAGCATATTGAGATTGATTTTTTTTATTCGTGAACGAGTTGCAAACAAACAGCTTGACATCATGTTTATTTCTAGCAATGACCAAATTGCTGATGGGTTTACAAAAAACTTTGTGCTCCACAAAGTTAAATGAGTTTAAGCGTATTCTAAATATTTGTAAGATTTAGATTAAGGGGGTTGTTAGAGTTTGTTATACTCAGAGCGGTGCGAGATGTAGTGATGTAGAAGAAAAGAATGTATGCCTACCTATATAGAGGAGCGCTAGGCGTCCCCTGGGATATTTCCCCGGATACCCCGCCTCTCCTGCCCCCTAAAAACCAGCAAATCCTTTTTTTCTACAAACACACCCGCTTTTGCATAAACATACCTGTTTTTGTTACACGTAACAAAAAATGGTTCACTCCAAAAAAATAGAACAAAAAAGGTTGTCTCGCCGGAGACTTCGCTGGAGGCCTCGCCGGAGACTTTGTAGCAAAAAAATGTGCTAGTGTAGCAAATCAGACCTCGTCGGAGACTTTCGCCGGTATACCTTGTCGAAGATCGTGTAGCAAAAATTTTATACTATTGTAGCAAAACCATAAATCATATGTGTCCTATTGTAGCAAATCTGACCTTGTCGGAGACCTCACCGGATATCTAGTAGGAAAACATATATACTATTATAGCAAAAAAATTATAGCAAATTCTATGCTGCACATAGCACCGCTAGAGGTCTCGTAGTGCCACCGCCGGCCGCATGTAGCAAAACCAATGGCCGCTTGTAGCACCGCCACCGACCGCATGTAGCAAAACCTAACACGGCTTGTATATCGCTACCGGACGCACATAGCACCGCTGTCGGCCTCCATGTAGCAACTCTCGACGTTGTATGTAGAAGCGCTGCCGGCTAAATGTAGCAAATCTAGCACCATTTTGTCCATAGCCATCCATGGCAACACAACCGCAAGGCATCCATGATAGCACAACGTCAAGCCATTTGGGTCACCTCCGCACGTGGAGGTAGTAAAAAAACATCATCGGTGATGTGCTCGGAGCGCCGCCTGATCCTCGCATCCCGATGGCTCTCGAAAGCAACAGTGGAGGGAGGCCATGGCTGCGTACAGGTAGGTGGATGGCCTATTAGGCAAGGAACATGATTCGTGGCGAGGCGGCGGAAGTGGCCGGTGGCGAGACGAGCTCAGGAAGTGGAAGGACATCGGCTATGGTGGCAGGGTAGCGCTGGACTCGAGGCGGGAGGAGTGGCGGCGAGGCGAGCTCAGGCGGCGGAAGGGCGGTGGCTATGGCGGCAGAGGAGCAGCGGTGGGGGAGCGCTGGACTCGAGTGGGAGGAGCAGTGGTGGGGCGAGATCAGGCGGTAGGGAGCACCATACTCGAGGCTTGAGGAGCGGGTGGTGGCATGGTTACGATGAATAAAACAGAAAACGAGTGATTTGGGGAAGAGACGTGGTGGGGCCGTCCAGCACAGGTTGCGCGTGCGGAGCGAGCCAGAGGGGATCATTTTCTTCGATCCCCGGAGGATCCGTATGGTTTTCCACATGTATATAGGCCGATCATCGGGGTGTATGGAGGAGGAGACAAATAGTTGGAGGTCCATCCGTCCGGACGGTGCTCTAACGCCTTTTAGAGCACCTCCACTTGTTGGGCGTTTCCAAGCCAAAATTCGGCGCTATTTAGCGTTCGGGCGGATATAACTTTTAGCCTGGGAACAACCAGTTTCTCACTCACGTTTCCAGCCGCGGTTCCCATAAGATGCAAAAACAGAGAGTTTTTGTTCAAATTTGACTTAAATTCAAACAGAGTTCGACATAGTTGGGGCATAAATATGAATACAAAGCAATATTCAGCATAGTTCGGCCTCAAAATAAACACAGATTGACATGAAATTAAACATAGTTCGATATAGACTAAAAATACAATATTGTTCGGCCTATTTCGACCAGATCATGCTCGGCATCCACATGTTGCCCCTGCGTATCCATATGTGCTCAACCAGATCATTTTGCAGTTGTTGATGCACCATTGGATCTCAGATCTCCTAACGCATGGCGATGAAGACATCCTAGGTTGGTGGCACCTGATGATCAGGTTCTACAAGAGGTCCCTATCTATAGTATGACTCGTCCTGCTCGACCAAATCAATTGGGGTCTTCCTCTTATCTTCGATGATCATGTTGTGCAAGGTCACACAACAGTTTATCAGTTTCCACATCTGATCTTTCGACCAGGTCATAGCAGGAAATCGGACACCTGCAGATCTCTGTTGGAGCACACCAAATGTCCACTCCACATCCTTCCTGCAAGATTCCTGTTCCTTGGCAAACTGATCTTGCTTAGGGAGCATCGGGTTTGAGAGTCTTCACAAATGTTGGCCATCTTGGATAGATGCCATCTGCAAGATGGTATCCCTTGTTGTAGTGGGGGCCGTTGATCTCAAAGTCCAAGGGGGAACATGACCCTACAATCTTGGCAAAGACATTTGAGGAATGGAGTATGTTGATGTTATTGTTCGATTCTGCCATGCCAAAGAAGGAGTGCTAGATCCAAATATCATGTGTAGCAACTGCCTCGAGTATCACACTACAACCTCCTTTGTGGACTTTGTATATTTCCTGCCATGCAAATTGACAGTTCTTTCAATGCCAATGCATGCAGTCTATGCTTTCAAGCATTTCAGGAAATCCTCTACTTTCGTTGACTGCGAGGATCCGAGGAGTGCCTTCAGCAGTGAGTGTTCTCAACCATTATGGCCCAAACATTGCAATCACTAGACTATAGAACATGTACAAGCAATCGGTGGCGATGGACTCGGCCATGCATATATAGTCATCGACACTGTCACCCGGAGCTCCGTATGCAAGCAACCTCATCGCCACTGTGCACTTCTGCAGTGAGGAAAATCCAACCATGCCGGTGCAGTCCTTGCACACTAAATAGGGGGTCGAACTCCCAGATGGCATGCAAGATCTCAAGGAAGTGCTTTCGACTCATCCTAATACGGCGATGAAACACGACCTATTCGTGCAGTGGCTCGTCAGTGAAGTAGTCGACGTACAGCATGCTGTAGCCCTCCATTCACTGCCTTGCTTTGCGCTTTCAGCGACTCTTCCCGGAGCCTCCACGCTTTGGCTCTGCAGTCTGCATGTACAGTCGGGCGAGAGAGGCGACGATCTGTATGTGCTCTGCATCTTCGGCGGCCTCTTCCTCCAGCAACAGGGCGAACATCTCCTCGTCGTCGGAGTCCATGGCCGAACGGACAAAACTCCAAACACTCCGCGGGCGAGGTGGCGGGAGCTTGGAATGAAGCCGAGTTGTGGCGAAGGAAGGACAACGAAACGAGGACTAGGCCAAGGGGAAAGGATGCGGCGACGGCGGCGGACCTATCTACAGGCGTGGATTCGGCTTGGCGGGGTGGGTCTTCGCCGGCGATGACATGGAGGCGGGAGCAGCTGGGGGAAAGCTCTCTGTCGCGGGAGAGCCGAGTGGGGTGGGGAAGGGGTTGTCTCGCCACAGGGTTGGTCCACCTGTTTTTCGCTGCGTTCGGCGTTCTAGGCGGTTCCAGCGCCTTGGGTTTAGCCTGGGAACGCCGGATGAAAGTTGGTCAAATCCAGGGTAATTCGGCGTTCTGAAAACGCGACTGGACAAAATTTCGCGTCTGAATGAAAAATCCGCTCTGAAAATCGTAATCCTAGGAGGCGGAGATGCTCTTAGGTTTGGGTGAATTGGCGGCGAAGGTAGGTGCCATTTGGACGGAGACAAAGAAGCTCCATCCGCGTGCGGAAGCCGGAAAACGTAGATTCTTGTTTAGGTTGTCACGGAAATTGTTGTTTATGCAAGATTCATTCAACCGTACGTGCAAGCTCTCTGAATAACACAGTTCATTGTTTCCCTCGGACCATCTCCGGTCTCATAGCCCCAGCTCAGAACCTATTTCTTTTTTTCTTTTGTTGGATTCTTCCTTCACGTTTTGCCAAAAAAAACTCCAAGAAAAAACTATCTCGAACTTTGATCAAGTTTACACAAAAATGTAACAATATTAAGGAAACCAAATAGCTATATGATGAAAATTTATTTTTATTATAAATGTAATGTAACTTGGTGGTATAAATATTCGTGCCATTTTGTATAAACAAGACGAAACTTTAAAAACTTTGACTTTTAAAGAAAAGTTGGAGTACACTCTTTCTTGAAGGGAATGCGTAGTATTTAATGACCTGATACGTAAGGATGGATCAAAGTCTCGTGTTGACCACATCGCCCCAGCTAGAGCTGCTGGAGAACAATGTGGTACGAGGGGTCCGAGAGCAGATCATGTGATAAGTTGGCTTATGAGTGCATTTTCATTTTATCCTTTTTTATTGTAGTACTCACTCCGATCTATATTAGTTGACTTGAATTTGTCTAGATTCGGTTGTATTTAGACATGTTTTAGTGCTAGATACATCTAAATCTAGACAAATCCAAGTCAACTAATATGGGTCGGGAGAGTATTAGGATTTTGGTACTTTATCATGCTCGCGCACACCTATCTGTCTAATTTCATTAAGATCTCAGAATAAAAAAGGCTTTTGGCCAAATCAATTAAAGCGATCATTTTTAGACACAATGTGATAATTTGAAACTATAAGTGCCTTCCATACAAATATCAAGGCACCAAGGCTCAAGCCAAGTAGAAAATTCACGAAACAAACTTTAATATGGCGTCAATGACTATTGCTAGCGTACGCGCCTCCGTATCATATGCCGTCGGAATCACTACGGGAATAACTAGATAGGTCGACGGCTTTTTTATACGCCGACGATAAAAGATCGGAGCTGTCGGCGTAGCTTGACGGGCTCGGCAGACGGGCTGCATGGCCGTCGGCCTAGTTTTGCCGTCGGTGTAGAATATTAGGCCGACGGCAGCTGTCGGTGTAAACGGGCCGTCGGCGAATCCTATTAGGCTACCGGCAGAGCGACGACGTCAAGTCTACGCCGATGACAAAGCGTAGCTATTTTTCTTTTTTGTCACATTAATCTTAGAAAAATCATAACTAAATCATTTAAATTCATAAAAATACAGATAATATATCAAAATTTGCAGAAAAATAAGATCTATCTATATTACATATTTCTGTTCAAAAAAATATAATACAAATACTTTTGTATAACATATTTTTTATTTTTCGAGTACAAAAAACAGGGTGTTTTGTGAAGCAACCACCAAATAAAAGTTTCAAAATGATACTACCTCATTTTTTCAAAAATAGTACACCATATTGAATAGACAATTTTCCAACATGGATATCTCAAACCTTTCCATCTACCCCTCGTGAAAAAGATAAATTCCTGTCGAATCGGTGGGAAATGAGTAAGATTTGAACTATAGGTACATGCTATGATGCTCATGATTTTTTGAAAAAAATATTTTTAGGTTCACAATATGCTATTTCATCACAGATCCAATGCAAGTTTAGTGAGGCTCAGTCCCGAGCTAAGATTTTTCATGCCTGCCGATTTAGAAAGTTTGACGATATTTTGAAACGGGCATAAAAATTCAAAAAAGATCGAAATAATGCAAAACATTCGCGTGATGTCATATTATGTGACATAGTTTCATGGAAAAATACCAAACTTGGTATATTGATTGTGTCTCAAAAAAACTTCACAAAATGACCTATCTCAATCGAGGTTTTCTGTATTTCGGTCAAATGACCAATGTTATTGCTAGAATTACGGTATAGTTTACGATGATGTGCCCATATTGTGCATAAATGTGTATCATGGGATGGCGAAAAAGTTGCAGGAGAAAGTTTTCCTTTTTGTCGCACCAAAAACCCATTTTTTTCCAAGTGCAAAAATGGGGTGTTTTGTGAAGCAACCATGAAATGAAAGTGTCAAAATAAAAATATCCTATTTTTCAAAAATACTAGACCATCTTGAATGGAAAATTTTCCAACCTGGATATCTCAAACCTTTCCTTCCATCCCTCGTGAAAAATACAAATTCCTTCCAAATCGGTAGGAAATTAGTTAGATTTGAACTACAGGTACATGATATGATGCTCATGATTTTTTGCAAATATCATTTTTAGCTATTTCATCAGGGATTCAATGGAAGTTTAGTGAGGCTCAGCCCCGAACTAAGAATCTTCATGCCTGCCGATTTAGAAAGTTTGAGGATAGTTTGAAAGGGCATAAAAAAATTTAAAAACGGTTGAAACAATACAAAACCTTCACGTGATGTCATATTATGTGACATAGTTGCATGGAAAAATACCAAATTTGTTATATAGACTGTGTCTAAAAAAACCTTCACAAAATGACTTATCTCAATCGAGGTTTTTTGGATTTCGGGTCAAATGACCAATGTTATTGCTAGAATCACGGTTTAGTTTGCGATAATGTGCCCATATTGTGCATGAATGTGTATCATGGGATGGCCAAAAATGTTACAGGAGAAAGTTTTCATTTTCGTCGCACCAAAAAGCTATTTTTTATTTTCCGAGTGCAAAAAATGGGGTGTTTTGTGAAGCAACCACCAAATGAAAATTTCAAAATGATAATACCCCATTTAAAAAAAATACTAGACCATCTTGAATGGACAATTTCCCAACCTATGTATCTCAAACCTTTCCGTCCATCTCTCGTGAAAAAGACAAATTCCTGCTAAATCGGTAGGAAATCAGTTAGATTTGAACTACTGGTACATGATATGATGCTCATGATTTTTTACAAAAATTATTTTTAGGTTCATAATATGCTATTTTATCAGAGATCCAATGCAAGTTTAGTGAGGCTCAGCCCCAAGCTAAGAATCTTCATGCCCGCCGATTTAGAAAGTTTGACGATATTTTGAAACAGGCATAAAAAATTCAAAAATGATCGAAACAATGCAAAACCTTCGCGTGATGTCATATTATGTGACATAGTTGCATAAACAAATACCAAACTTGATATATTGATTGTGTCTCAAAAAAACCTTCACAAAATGACCTATCTCAATCGAGGTTTTCTGGATTTCGGGTCAAATGACCAATATTATTGCTAAAATCGCGGTATAGTTTGCGATAATGTGCCCACATTATGCATGCTGTGTATTATGGTATGGTGAACAATATTGCAGGAGGAAGTTTTCCTTTTTGACGCACCAAAATGCCATTTTTTATTTTCTGAGTGCAAAAAACAGGGTGTTTTGTGAAGCAACCACCAAATGAAAGTTTCAAAATGATAATACCCCATTTTTCAAAAATACTAGACCAATTTGAATGGAAAATTTCCCAACCGGGATATCTTAAACCTTTTCGTCCACCCCTTGTAAAAAAGAAAAATTCCTGCCGAATCGATAGGAAGTGAGTTAGATTTGAACTATAGGTACATGATATGATGCTCATATTTTTTGGTAAAAATCATTTTTTAGGTTCATAATATTCTATTTCATCAGAGATCCAATGAAAGGTTAATGCTACACTCAACAGGGAGGAAGAGTGCTTCGTTGGAAATCTCAAGAGCAAGGTATGAAGAGTACAGCAGGAAGATTTCCCTCAGTAGAAACCAAGGTTATCGAACCAGAAGGAGAAAGGAAACGTCACACGGGTGTTGGAAGCAACATGGAGACCTGCACAACACAAACTCAAGACTTTGCCCCAACGAATCAGTGAGGTTGTCAAGCTCACCGGTTTGCTGTAACAAATGATTAAACGTATGGTGTGGAAGGTAATGGTTTGCAGCAAGTAAACAAGTAACAGTGAAAGATGTATCAATGGTAAAGATTGGACCGGGGTTCATGGTTCACTAGAGGTGCTCTCCTTAGATAAACAACATGGTATGAAGGGTAAACAAATTACAGCGGGGCAACTGACAGGAACTAAGCAAGGCATAACAATGCAATTACTAGCTAGAAAGATCCTATGAAGTTGATTGTGCAATACAACAATATACATAGACCGTAATCCAACTGCATCTATGACTAGAAGTCCACCTTCAGGTTATCATCCGAACCCCCTCAAGTTTTAAGTTGCAAGCAACAGACAACTGTTATAAGCAAAGTGTGTAAGGTAAAAAATCCACATGTTCTATGAACAAGAGACCGTTGTTTTCTCCCTAGTAGCAATAGCACATCTACAACCGAAGAGATTTCTATCACTTCTCTTGGAAACTAGAGGCATGAACCCACTATCAAGCATAAATACTCCCTCTTGGAGTCACTAGCAACTACTTGTCCATGATAACCACTAGCAACGCAGAGCATGCAAGATCACAAACAACACAGACATGATAGAATCATAAAGATAGAACCATTAATCAAACCAACATAATAATTTCAATATCCATCGGATCCCCATAAACACAACATGCATGATTACAAATAGATTAGATCTTGATCATGAACGGAGCTCACAAGACTATACATGAAAGCACAAAGGAGGAGATACAACCATCTAGATACTACATGGACCCATGGTCCAAGGTGTAACTACTCACAAATCATACCGAAGAGAAGGCCTCTGGGATTATCTCCCCTCTGGTAGGGTGCCGGGAAGAGCTTCAGATCCCCCCGATCTAGGGACGATGGTGGCGGCGGTTACAAACGGTTTCGTGGATTTCTGATCGGGTGCCGAGAGTTTCTGTATCGGGGGCTTCTTATAGGCGAAGGGGGGAGTCCGGGAGGCGACCAGGGTAGGCAAACCCTACCCAGGCGTGGGTCCACCTGACCCCGCGTCTGGGGGGTGGCCTCCCTGGCCCGCTTCTCCATCTCTCCTCTAGACTTCTTGTTTCCCATGGAAAGCTATTGACTTTGGCATTCGTCCCGTTCAATTCCGAGAATATTTCTTTACTAACTTTTCTGAAACCAAAAACAGCAGAAAACAGGCATCTGGCACTGTTGCAACTTGCTAATAGGTTAGTATCAGAAACATGTAAAAAACACCTCAAAGTGTAGACAAGTAAAGCAAAGTAGATACTAAACAAGCATGGATCATCAAAAATTATAGATACGTTTCCAACGTATCAAAGGTTTCCTTTTCGTCGTACCAAAAAGCCATTTTCTATTTTCCGAGTGCCAAAAACGGGGTGTTTCATGAATCCTGACATAGTTTCGGTTGGTCTAATATTAAAAAGTTATGATATATAATTAAATAGATTACATGGATATCATATTTGATTCCTATATTTTTCTGATCGATTTAAATATATTATTTCTCGAATTATGATTTACGGATTTGAAGATATGAATTATTCAATTTTAAATGAATAAAGGCAAAATAAATAAAATTTATTTTATTTTTATTTAAATTCAAGATTATTATACTTATTCATCGTTGTTTACTCAAATAATTGTATGGAAAATAAAAAAATGAAGACGTTTAACATTATAGTCCAATGGTTAATAGGATTGATATGATAATATTCACAACAAGTTCTAATTTCTTTGTCGGAAGCTCATGTGAAAGGAATGAAGAAGTTAAGCATGCTAGGCTGGAGTAATGTTAGGATGGGTGACCGTTGACAAATTTGACTACTATGCAATTTGAATTGAGACTAAGTGTACTTAAAATTAAAATATCCATATGATATTAACAAGTTAAACAATTCAAAAATATTAATTTTTTTTGGAAAAAACTGAAAAAAAATGATTTTTTTTTAGAAAAATCCAGGCCGACGACAAGCCGTCGGCGTAGCCAAACGGCCGTTAATCGTCTAGGTGGGATCCCTACACCGACGGGAAGAGGGACTACGCCTATGGGGATGTACGCCGACAGCCATATGCCGACGGCTGCCGTCGGTGCAGCCTACGCCGACAGGATTTTGGGGCTACGCCGACGGAACACGGCCGTCGGCGTATCCGTCTTCTCCTATAGTGAATTGCCTCATGAAATATTTTCACACTGTGCAATCGACCGAACCCTAGCTGCTGATTAATAAAGTTCCTATTTCACCTAGAAAAAAAGAACCTAGGGAATTTTTATTCAAATATAAGTCAAGTGCCAAATGTCTGGGCATACATTTCCATAGGTGTTTGATCTCTACAACCCAAACAACGAGAAACATTTATAAATATCGAAATCACCCTACCCTTGCCATAACGGGTGCTTCGCCCAGTCGAAACACGTCTTTTCCTACCCGCAAAAAAACACACTTTTTCTCATTGTCTTTAAGGAAGACGAAGGACGTACAGTTTATCTTTTCCTTAAAATGACTTGAAATATTTTGAGTTAGATCTTTTTACCTAAGCAGATCCAAAAGCGTGGTGATATGGACATGAAACGTTAGCTAAGCTGGCCTTCCACGAACAATCCGTACTCTTTATCTTATTATTACGGATTAAGGACAACTGTCGTCCTGGTAAAACGAGGTCAGCTCGGATTATGCATTGACCGCACGTTAAGTACTCTATTGCTAGGCCTCTGCAGGCCTCCAAAACTGCAGCGAAGCAGTCAAGCGGATGGGTGCCTGTATTGGCCTTTGGAGCGATTGGGTTGGTGTTTGCCTACGCCACGCCGACGACTGGGTTGGAGCTTTTCCTAAGTTGGAGTTTTGACTAGGGATAGTTGTACGTGTTACGAGTGTCTACATTTTGTGCTATGTTTGTTAAAAGAAAAAACTGAGCTCACCCGGATCTCTTGGGAATACGAATACGTGTTTCATTGTTTTTTACTCATTTTCTCGTGAAATGTCTATTTTACATTTCTATGTGAGATATCCACATCCACCAGGCGGTTTAGCCTACGTTTCAAATTCTCGAGAAATTAAGGAAGATGAGAAGCCACGGCTTGCTATCACACACCTCGTCCCCTTTTCTGTGAAAAGGCCAAAAGCCATATATTAAGATCAACCAATCCTTATAGAACCAGCCTTGAATAACATGAAAGTTACACAAAAGTCCCTAGGGGAAAACGACACCATCTTCCTCGTGCAGTCATTGGCTGCGTGCTAATGAGTGAAGCTTGATGCTTCCTCTGGACCTCCATACCACGTCGGAGTCAGGAACAGTCGGAGCCAGAAGGCGCCCATGACAATGATCTCAAACATATCGCCATCCCGTAGAGAAACAACGAAGAGAGATGGCGACCACCACAGATCCAACCCGATAGATCTAGAGAGACCGGAACTTGTTTTTTTATTGGATTCTAAAAAAAAGACACCGGGCGATTTTGAACATGCTGCGCACGCTCGTCCCTAGCTCGCCGGCGCCCCGCGCCGCCGGCTGGTAGGGGCTCCGCCCGCCGGCCCCACTGTTCGCCCCGTCCCTGTCGCATCCGAGGCACCCCCGTAGGTGCAACTGCTCTCGCCGGAGCCGCCACGCAGGTACGTCCCTCCCTCCCCGGCGAAAGCCGCCTCCTTGTAGGTACTAGGGCGCTGGCCCAGGCAGGGGGAGAGATGTACTCGTCGCCGTCGCGCGTCACGACGCAGGGTGTTGACGACCTCCGCGGGCGCCGCTGGGCCGACGTTGCTGACGAGGAAGCGGAGGCAGAGGCGGTGGCGGAGGAGACAGACCGCCGATGCTCTGCCCGGGCGTCCCTCACGCGGGCGGAGTTCATGTCGACGGCGCGCCATGTCCGGTCTCCCAGATCGGCCGCGCGGTCTCGCCGGCACCCTCCCTCTCCGCTCGCGCAGCGCTCGGCCCCTCCTCGCATGCGCTGGGCGCAGTCGTCGCACGGGCCGCCGCTTCGGAAAGAGGACGTTGGTGCTAGCATGGCGACGGAGGGAACACCGGGTCCCCCTGGAGATTCCTCCCTCGTCGGCGCCGGCGGCCGCTCGCCCGGCGGCGCTCTGTCCCCAGGTTCGACCGGTCCTGGACACCTCCCCCGTGGCTGGGCCAATGGTGGGGATTGGGCCCGTGGCCGGCCCAGTCCCGGTCCAGGCCTGGCGCGGGCAGGACGTGCATTTGCGGGTCGAGCGACTCGCGAGCGGGGGCCGGATGGGCCGTTATGGGGCCGCCGCCGACATGACCCAACCCTTTAGGGTTTTCTCTTGGTCCCACCGGGTCACCGCGTCCTCCAGCCTATCTCCCTCCTTCCCGACGCCGCCCCACCGCAGCCCCCCTCCTCCTTCCTCCCCGCCGCCGGCCATCGCTCCCTCTGTCCTAAGCGCGGCCGGCCCGATGACGTATGCGAAGGCGTTGACTCGCAAGAGGCCCCGCAGCCCGCGCCCACCTCCCCCGCGCCGCAGGTCGCCCCCTCGACGCCCCTCGCCGCCGCGTCCGCCTCGGGCGCAACCGTACAGGCCGCCGGGACGTCGCTCCCTGCCCCAACAGAGATCCCCGAGGCGCGCTGCTTCTCCCCTTCGCTCCCAGGGCCATGGCAGGTCGCCACCCCCATGGGGGCAGCGGGGACAGGACACCCACGGGCGCTCGGGAAGGGACATGTCCCACAGGGGCACGTCTCCGGAGGGACGCCGCGCGGAGCAACGGCTCAGGCAGGAATCGCTCCAGCGGGATGGGCCTCGTGCTGACGCGGGCAAGGCTGCGCCAGAGTGGCGCCGGGACCGGGAGGCTCCCCGCCCATGCTCCCCTCGTCGTGACAAATCCCCGGGCCCTCATGAACCGGCGAAGAAGAAATAGAAGAAGAACAACAAGAAGAAGAAGACTGCATCGGCCCCCGGTTCCAGCACCGCACACCTCGGAGCCGCCCTCCCGCGCCGGGCCTCCCAGCAGTTGGAGTACCTCGCTCACTCCATTGCCGGGGGGTCCTACTACATTGATATCGGGGGGTGGCGATGACGGTGCCCAAGAACTTGGCGGTGGTCACTGTGGTGGCGGGGCAGGAGCTCCCAGACTCGGTGGTGATCTTAGCGGAGCTCATCCAGGAGGAGCTCCGGCAGATGATGTCGGGTCACACTTGGAGTGCCCAGGAGATCTCCCCGACCCAGTTCGCGGTGACCTTCCTTCAGCCGAGATCATATCCATCAGTGCATGCAGTACCGCCCTCACCCTCCCGATCAGCAAGGTGCAGATCTCCATCGATCCCTCGACCGCCCACCCCGCGACTACCTCGACACTCTCTGTGGTGTGGGTGCAGATCCTCGGCTTCCCTAAGGAGGCGCGAGTGCGGACGCTGCCCATCCTGGAGCTCGTTTCTCAGGCGGTGGGCAAGCTGGTCATGGTGGACGAGGCCTCTCGAGTGGGGTCGGGCCCGATCCGCATGCAGGTACTCTGCCCTGGCCCAGCTCTGCTGCCAGGGCCTCCCCCACCCTTCTACTTCGGTATGGAGGGGAGGATCCTGACAGTTGAGCTGGATGAGGACCAGGCCACTGACGGATTCCCTCTCCCTCGGTCACCCCCTCCGGCGACCACTCTACAGGAGGGGGAGCTCGTCTAGAGAGGACTCCGACAACGACGATCTGGGAGGGGAGTCCCGGACCCCCGGCACCCTCTCCCTCGGCTCCTCCGCCCACTGGCATGACTTCTGCTGCACCGTCTTCGTCCCACCAGCTGCCCCTGATGCCCCCTCGTAGGGCCCTCTCGACCTCCAGATCGCTCAGTACGGCTCCAACTTTAGGCAGTCAGAGGGGTTCACCGGCCACATGGCCATGGACCCGCTTCCCGCGGAGGTCCCCGACGAGGCACCAGAGGAGCCACAGATGGAGTCTGACAGAGACTCCGGGAGTGTGGGGATGGTGGTCACCGCCCCCTCGTCACCTCGCTCTCCAGGAGTCCTCTGCTACTCGCTGTCCCCAGGCTCTACTCCAGCCTCACCTCGGGGATCTCCTTCGTTGGTCCCAGCGACCCCGTCGCCGCACCCTGACGAGCCAACGGCGGTCTTCCCCATCACTCCCGCGGCTGGCTCCAAGACTCGTCAGCCCCCCCGTCTGGTGCCTCCACCCTCGCGCCACAGTGCACGCCTGGCACGTGTCAGGGCGGAGAGTCAGGGGTGGTGCCCACGGTGTCCCAGCTGGCGTCCCAGAGGACTGCAGCATGCAACCTCGACTCAGGTACCCCCCAGAAAGTTGCTCCCCTGCCCCCCTTCCTCTCACTCCTCT
The DNA here is from genome assembly GCA_916181665.1 of Avena sativa. Lineage (NCBI taxonomy): Eukaryota > Viridiplantae > Streptophyta > Magnoliopsida > Poales > Poaceae > Avena > Avena sativa. The sequence continues at coordinate 362,591,620 of OV702297.1, read as the reverse complement.
CCATTAGGCTCCAGGTTCTCGGTCTTAGATGATTCCCCTCTTGATCATCTTGCACAAGTGGCCGCTGATAGTGGCGTGGTCTTCCGCGGGGAACGAGGCCCGAGGCTCGAGCAGATCGAGGTGATTAGAGCTAGGGAGATTTACGAGGGGTCCCTCACCGCTGCTCGTGCACGTGCTGCACGCCAGCAGGGGAAACCTCGACACCGTCAGGAACTGGGACATCTGATCCCGGATCCAGGATGGTGGGTTCTCCTCAACAGCGCCCTCCTGCCACCACCAGGAGAACCCCCTAGCTGGGGGGTCTCTAGGGAGACCGCCTAGACCGAGCTCTAGGCCTCCGCTGGCCGGGAAGACACGATCTGTCCCCCATAAGGGGACCAAACCCAAGAATGTTATCTAATGAATTGGCCTGCTATCATAGAACTCATCTGGAACATCCGGGGGTTTGGTAATGACGGTCGTAAACGCCAAATTAAGGACTACATGCGTTAGAAGAATGTGGACATCGTGGTTTTCCAAGAGACAATCAAACAAGACTTCCAGATCTCGGGACTCCAAGGTCTGTCAAGGCACAAGTTCGCTTGGAACTGGCTCCCAGCGGTGGGTCACTCTGGAGGCATCCTCCTTGGCGCCAAGGAGGATACCTCGAGGTGGAGGATATGGACCTCGGGGAATTCTTTGTGAGCATGTCCCTCACACATAGACGATCCAACCTCCGGTGGGAGGTCATCATCGTATATGGCCCCGCGGACCATAGCCGATCCCCAGCCTTCCTCGAGGAACTGAAGGATAAGGTAGAACGGTACTCCACTCCGGTTGTTGTGGCGGGTGACTTCAACCTGATTCGCTCCCCTGAAGATAAAAGCTCCTGCAACATGGATGTTCCACGCATGCGGATGTTCAACGATTGCATCGCTGAACTCGCTCTTAGAGAGATCACGCGAGTGGGAGCTCGCTTCACGTGGACGAACAACAGGGGTGACCCTGTCAAGAGTGTCCTGGACCGCGTATTGGTCTCAGTGGACTGGGAAGTCGCCTTCCCTCTTTTCTCCCTCTGCGCCATTACCAGGGTAGGCTCGGACCATGTTCCACTACTGATTTCGACAGGGGGGAGTTCACCACCACGGCTGAATCGCTTTCACTTCAAGAACTTCTAGCTTCAACAGCCAGGCTTTCTGGAACTGGTACAGGCCAAGTGGCTGGCGGAGGCGGCTGCCCCCTAGACGATCTAATGCAGTGGATGTATGGCATCACTGCGCCAAGGTTGCCCGCCAATTCATGAGGGGTTGGGGGGCCAATTTGGGTGCAGTGACGCGACTCCAGAAGGGTGCGCTGCTGGAGGAGATCCGTACCCTGGACCTGGCGGCAGACTCGGTGGGCCTCTTCGCTGATGATTGGTCTCACCGTTATGCCTTAGAGACCTCTCTAGTCGAGATCTACAAGGGGGAGGAGCTATTTTGGCAGCAGCGCAGCCACCAGAACTGGCTCCTCCAAGGAGATGCAAACACAGCATACTTCCATGCGGTGGCCAATGGACGCCGTAGGAAATGCTCGATCCCCTGCCTCTAGGATGGTGAGCTCCGCATCGAGGAGGTGGGGGCGCTCTCCGCCCATATTTACTCCTTTTACAAGGAGCTTTTCTTGGCAGGAACCCATACGGGGGTCACGTTGGCTGAGAACTTTTGGCCAAGTAGGGCCAGAGTCACAGCTCACGAGAATGCGGAGCTCACCCTCCCATTCCTGCCAGAGGAAGTAGAGCGGGCGGTGAAGGCCATGAAGGCCAACTCCGCCCCGGGCCCTGATGGCCTACCGGTAGCTTTCTTCCAGACTTTCTGGAGGGAACTCCAATCGGTTATCATGCCCATGTTCCAGGAATTCTACACCGGAACGCTCGTGATGGGGAGACTGAATCTAGGCGTAATCACACTGATCCCTAAAGTATTAGGGGCCTCATATATTCGCCAATTCAGGCCCATCACGGTCCTCAATGTCATTCAACAGATCCTCGCGAAAGTATGCGCCTCTCGTCTTGCCCCGGTCATGGAGCGCCTCACCCACCGGTATCAATTTGCCTTTATCAAGGGCAGATTTATACATGATGGGATTCTGGCCCTCCATGAGATTATCCACGAGATCAAGTCCAGACAATTGAAGGGCATCTTCTTGAAGCTAGACTTACAGAAGGCCTACGATCGTTTGGACTGACGGTTTCTCCGTCAGGTCCTCATTAGACGAGGATTTGACGACCGCCTGATCACCTGGATAATGCAGTTCGTCATGACCGGGAGCAACGCAATTAACATCAACAGCGAGATCGGGCCATACTTTCGCCCCTCCTATGGTGTCCGCCAGGGGGACCCCCTGTCCCCCCTCCTTTTCAACGCAGCTGTTGATGCCCTCGCGGAAATGCTTGAAAAAGTCAAGGCGGCCGGACACATCTCCAGCGTGGTAGGCCACCTTATCCCCGGGGGAGGCATCACCCAGCTCCAATACGAAGACGACACAATGATCATGATTGAAGGCTCGAATCTGGACATTGCAAACCTCAAATTCCTCCTCCTTTGCTTCCAGGAGATGTCTGGCCTCCGTATCAACTTCGACAAGAGTGAGATCATCGCACTAGGGTTCTCCCAGGACGAGCAGCAGAGGATAGCTGACAATTTCAATTGTCAGCTTGCCTCCTTCCCTATCACTTACCTGGAGATGCCGGTCCGCGACACCAGGATCCTTATCAGGGACCTGGACCCGCTCATGGACAGGGTGCGCTCGAGGTCTGAACCTTGGCGTGGAAGATTCACATCTAAAGGCAGCATGACCGTCCTGATTGACTCCTGTCTGTCCAGCCTGCCCATGTACATGATGGGCATGTACCTCCTCCCCGAGGGGGTGCATGGGACATTTGACAAGGAGCTGTCTAGGTTCTTCTGGCAAGACTCCTTGGGTTGCCAGAAATACCACATGGTCAAGTGGGCAGACATTTGCGCCCCCAAGGATTTTGGGGGCATAGGTATCCTTGCATCCCGTCAGTTCAACAAGGCCTTAATGCTTAGATGGGTATAGCGTATCCTGCGTGATGATGGCGACCTTTGGCTCAAACTCATCAAGGCCAAGTACCTGCGAGGTCGGCCCCTTCTGGATTGTGATCGGAGCGATGGCTCCCAGTTCTGGCACTCCATTCAGGAGATCAAGAACGAGATCAGGCTTGGACTCTCCGTCTCTATTGGGAACGGGGAGGGGACCATGTTCTGGCTGGACTCCTGGCTCACAGAGCGCCCGTTGCAGGAGGCCTACCCGAGCCTATTCGCCATCTGTTCTGACCCAGCGCTTCGTGTATCCAACGCGGCACACGGAGGAACATGGAACATCTCGTTCCGTCGTACCTTCGGCCCAGAGGAAACGAAAGCATGGAGGGAACTCAGGGCGGAGCTCCCGGCCTCCTTGGCTGACGAACCCGATAGAGTATCTTGGACCCTCACCCCGTCCGGATCCTTCTCGGTTGGCTTGGCATATCGGGCCCTCTTTGGCCATGCGGCCCTCCCCTGGACCAAGCCCCTCTGGAAGGCACCCCCCCCGCTGAAGACAATTTTTTTGTGTGGCAACTGTTACGCGATAGGCTCCCGTCGGGGGTGGAGGTGGCCAAGAGACATGGGTCGGGGGATGGGTTATGTCCATTGTGTGGGATCCTCGAAACGGGCACCCACATAATGTTCACCTGTCCCGCGGCCCGGTTTCTGTGGAATTTCACCAGAGAGGCGTTGGGCCCGGACTGGCTAGCCCATGATCTCGGTGAATTCCTAGAAACCCAAGCAAACCGAGCTGGAAAGGGTCGTCGCCTCTTTTGGCTAGTGTGTGCGGCAATGTCATGGTCCCTCTGGAACATTCGGAATAAGATGGTTATTGAGAAGATTCTCCCTAGGCGTGCGTCTGACTCGGTTTTCCACTTTCTGGCCTCTCTGCAGCTTGGTACCCATTGTGTAGACAATAGGACAAGGCGAGGCTGGACGTGACTCTTCGCCGGCTCTTGGAGGCGTCCAGGCGGCTCCCCCATATTCCGACATAATCTCTTCGGCGTTCACTCACCTGGCGAGGCGTAGTACCTCTCTTTCTTTGGGTTTCTTCCGAGTTGGGTCATTTTGTGTTGTGGCCCCAGCATGTGGTGTGTGGGTGACCGTGTATTGTGATACTTGTTGTGTACGGTTGCTTTATTTATAAAGCGGGGCGAAAGCCTATTTCGAGATCTAGAGAGACCCGACCTCACTAAAACCAGAACAAAGTCATAGTTGGCCAAATCTTGCCGACTTGGAAAGTCACCAGCATACCAAGACACGTAGACAACTGCAGAACACGAAGACATTACTAGATCTACCACTCCCATCATCGCTAGCATAGCTTGTTATCGATTGATCAAACCTTAATTTAAGTATCAATCTATAGCACCGAGCTAAGGTTTGACGTCCCCACCCCATCCAACCTATAGAGCAACAAGCAGAGGAGGCATGGACTTGTCGATCGATGGCCAGGGACAGAGAAAGCAGAAGTAGTTGGGGTCGAACCCTAGATCTCCGTTTGAGTGCTGTGTGGGAGAATTTTTTTGAGAGTGACACACCTCCTCCTCTATCTACTCAAACCCTAAGCTTAAAGAAAAGAAGAGGAATGCAAAGGAACACTTGCTTTCATTATACAACAACATAGTGTTAGTTTGACATCTCCCGTGTCGAACCCAACGGATTGATATGACCCTTGCATCGCGCCCTGATCGGGGGCGCCCAACCTCTGCATGGTTGGTGGGCCCCTATGGCAGCGCTATATAAAGAGGGTGGGGGTCGGGGCATGCACTCTGAGGTTCATCGCTCCGCTTCTCTCCCCACCTACAATCCTACCGATCTAGGTTTAGCGCTAGCTACAGGAAGCTCCACCACCACCACTTAGCCCTCTCACTCCCGCTCTCGCCGTCGACCCCCATGGCCAACGGCTCGAGCTCCTCGAGCACCGGTGAAGGTAACCCCTCTCTCTCTATCAAGATCTAGTACCAATATTCGATTAACAACAAAGGTTCTACTGAAACTCCTATACCTAGTCGATCTAGCGGAGGTAGCAATTGTATCAGAGCTACTCCTAGTGTACAAATCTTTTTGGTAAAAAGTTTACAGAGGAAAAGATACCACGAAAACCCTAGATCGCAAAAGCATAGAGCATCGCCCACCTGGGCCACACCGTTCCTCTCTATCTTGACGCGCATCGGCAAGCTGAGGCATCGGAAGAAGAACAAATCCCATCTGGGGCCAAGAAAAGCAAAAGAAACCCTGAATCCCTGAATACCCGAATCAAAACAGAAAGAGAAAAAGCCCACAAAGAAACAAAACCAAAGACACCGGCCTCTGTCGACAAAGGGAGCCTCCGTCTGGGCCGTTTGACAGCGGTGCACCCACCCTCGGGTGGATGCACGCGTCGGCAAAGGGCCAGGGGCGCTGCTGCTTGCTATTACTCACTCGCTGATTCTTCGGGATTGGGGAGGGGGTGTCAGTAGGAGGGGAAAATAAAGAGGCAAAGGGGAGATGCCAGGGGGATCATCACCGGCCAAGAGCCGGGCGGCGCTGCCTCCTTGCTCTTGACCTAGCGAAAAGGCAGAGTGACCGTTCGATCGCCACCGCTGAGACGGACCGCCACGATTAGCCACGCGAGCAAGCGCTGTGGGTTACCGGGTGCAGCTAGGCCGTGGGCTGGTTTTGGGCCGCGAGCGCGCAAGTGCTGCATAGGCGAGGCACACTAGGCAGCGCGCGGCGGCAGTCGCGTGCAACGAGGCCATGGGTCGTTATACGTCGCCCAACGCACATATCAACAAAGATGGGTTGTTGTTTTTTCTGCAAAGAAATTCGCCCTGTTTTCTTTTTACAGGAGCTTTTTTAATAGTTTTTTGAATTGGTTTTTATGATTTTTGCAAAGTTTTTCTATTCAAACTAATCCAACGAAAAGTTTATCTTAGAAAATATAAAATCAATAGTAAAGTTTCTATAAAGTACAAAGTTTAATGAATTTTATTCATTTCTTCCGCTGCAAATAGTTAAATGTGCTCTTTTAAATTTAATATAGGTAAAACAGAAAATTAATTTTTTTGGGAGCACATTAAAGTTTTATTTTGGTTATGTTCATATTATTTTTCTAACCAACGTTGTAAATAGCATGATCATGATTGGTATTTTTTATTAAAGTGGTTACTTTATGTACTTTTGATTCTATGTTCTGTCCAACGGTGATATAGAATTAATTACATAAACATTCTTGTGTCTTAATTTTGACCAACGTTGGATTAATACATGCAATCTTTGTTTTGTTCTCACTAATTTGTGATTTTCAGGAGGGTACTACTTGATGATATGCATCAAGGTTGTCCCCACACTAAGAGGTGATAATTACTCCGAGTAAATAAAGAAAGTGGACTTGGCCTTCATCTGCGCTGAGGTGGATTGGGTCCTTGAGACCAAGACTCCTACCAAGCCGACAAAGCCAATCCGAGTCGATACAGATGATGATGCTTCATGGGAGAAAACAAAAATGGACTATGCTCCACTAGAGATGTCCTACACTTTAGAGAACAAAAAGTGGCAAAAACCAATAAAAAGTGTATGGCATTTATAAAAAACACGATTGAGCATGCCATTGTTAGATCAATCGTAGAGTGTGCTTCCTTTGCGGAGTACTTAGAAAAGATAAAGAGTCAGTTCATTGGATCTTCAAAGACATATGCAACCCAGCTGCTGAAGCAGCTGGTGACAGAAAAGTACACAGGAGGTGGACATGGCATCAGGGAGCACATCCTCCGGATGAATAACATGGCTGCCAAGTTGAAGCCCATGGATGCTGATCTGGAGCTAAAGCCTACACTCCTTGTCCACCTGGTCATGGCTTCACTGCCTCAACAGTTTGACAATTTTGTTGTCAATTACAATGTGGCCCCAGAAAAGTGGGATATTGAAAAGACTATAGCCATGTGTGCACAAGAAGAGGAGAGGTTCAAAGCCCAGAATGGTGGTTCTTTGAACTTTGTGAAGGACAACAAGAAAAGTAACTTCACTCAAAGCAACCAAGGTTCCCTTTCAAAGCCACATGGTAGATCTCCCATGCACTCTCAGCATCAGCACATGCCTGCTCTCCTAGTGGACAAAGATGCTTGTCTTCACTACGGCAAGAAAAGACATTACAAGAAATATTGCCTTGTTTTTCTAAAGGAACTAATGGCAAGGGAATGTAACAACATTGTTTCTTTTGTAAATGAATCCCTGTATACACAGTTTTCGAAATCTACTTGGTGGATTGACTTAGGTGTAACTGTTCATATTGCAAATTATTTACAAGGATTCCATTCAACGCGGACTACGAAAAGAAGCAAAAGATGCATTGAAGTCGTAAATGGAGTCCAAGTAGACGTTGAGGCTATTGGCGACATCTCCTTGGAGCTAGCTGATGGACCGACGATCCTGCTTACAAATGTTCTATATGTTCCTTCTTTACATAGAAATTTAATAAGTGTACCGTGTTTGGACAAAGTAAACTATGAGTATCATTTTGGACATGGCCAGTGTGCCATTTGGTGTAATAAATATTGTGTGGGTGTTGATTTCCTTCACAATGAGATTTATTTATTATCCATTCGTGAAAATGTATATTCTGTGTGTAATGTGAATGAGCATGTTTCAACGTCGGATAAAGATTAAAAGAAAATAAAGAGAACTCATAACTCGTCGAAATTACGGCACTATCGTTCAGGCTATATTTCGAGGGGGAAAATTGAAAGATTAGTTAAAAACGATATTTTTCCTCCATTAGAGTTCTCCGACATAGAGCAATGCATCGATTGCGTTAAAGGAAAGTATGTAAAGTAAATAAAAAGGGTGCAAAACGAAGCACCAAAACACTAGAAATTATTCACACTGACATATGTGGACCATTTCCAGTGAAAAGCGTGGATGGTTATGACTCATTCATAACATTTACAGATGATTACTCTCGTTATGGTTATATTTATCCAATTAAAGAAATATCAGAAGCGTTGTATAAATTCAAGATATTCAAAGATGAAGTTAAGAATTAGCACAGTAAAGCAATAAAGACAGTAAGGTCCGACCGTGGAGGGGAGTACTATGGTCGACACCCCCCATATGGCCAAGTCCCTAGACCTCTTGCAAGTTTCTTACAGGAGACTAGCATAGTGGCCTAGTATTCAATGCTGGGCGAGTCTCAGCAAAATAAAGTAGCTGAAAGGTGCAACCGTACCCTTATGGATATGGTGCACAACATGATGAGTTACTCCACCTTATCATTGGGATTGTGGATGGAGGCGTTAAAAAACGTCATTCATATTCTCAATAGAGTACCAAGCAAGTCGGTGCCCAAAACACCGTATGAGTTGTGGACAGGAAGAGTTCCCTCGCTACAAGACCTAAGGGTGTGGGGGAGCCTAGCTGAGGCCAAAGTATTTAATCCAAATATTGCAAAGCTTGACCCTAAAACAGTTAGTTGTCATTTCATTGGCTATCCTGAAAAGTCAAAAGGTTTTCATTTATACTGTCCAGACAGATACACAAAGTTTGTAGAAACAAGACATGTTGTCTTTTTAGAGGACGAAATGATGAGGGGGGCATGGTAGCTCGGAAGATTGATCTTGTCGAGAAGAGGTTGCATGCACCTAATCCTATGACTCAGGAGCCATTCCTCTCACTACATGTTGTTTCCGTATTGACAACCTAGAGGTTGTGGTGCAAGCACCTGTTGCAACTCCCCAATGATAACAATGAGTGAGGATCCAGAACCAGTCCTTCAGGAGCCGACCGAACCCACTATTGAGCATGAAAGGGAGCAGCAACAACCACCTCCAGAAGATACGCCACATGTTGAGACACATGATGAGCCAGTTCATGAGGCCCCTAGAAGGTCTCAAAGAGTTAAAAGATTAGCAATTCCTACTGATTATAAAGTTTATAACACAGAAATAGTTCAAATGGAGAATGATCCCACTTCATTTGAAGAATCCGTGAGTAGTCCTCATTAATCGAAGTGGCTAGAATATCCATGGAACATGAGATGAGGTTGATGATTTCCAGCGAAGATTGGGACTTAGAGAAAATTCCCAAAGGAGCCAAAACAGTAGGCTGTAAATGGGTCTACAAAACAAATTATGACTCTAGAGGGAATGTGGAGATATACAAAGCACGACTTGTGGCAAAAGGATTTATACAAAAAGAAGAAGTAGATTACAATGGGACTTTTTCTCCTATCTCATGTAAGGATTCCTTCAGAATCATAATGACACTAGTTGCACATTTTGATTTAGAGATGCATCAAATGAATGTAGACGACATTTCTAAATGGGGATTTAGAAGAAAGAGTCTACATGAAACAACCCAAGGGTTTTGTCATGGGAGGCAAGGAAAACATGGGATGCCTCCTAAATAAATCCATTTATGGATTAAAGCAAGCTTCAAGACAATGGTATCTAAATTTTAATGAGACTATTAACACGTTTGAGTTTAAAGAGAATGATGAGGACAACTGCGTTTACGCAAAGTTTAAAAGTGGGATATGTGTTTTCCTAATTCTGTATGTGAATGATATCTTGCTTGCTAGCAGCGATGTCAGTCTATTCTAGAAACAAAGAAGTTCTTGTCCTCAAACTTTGATATTAAAGATCTTGATGAAGCTTCATATGTTTTGGACATATAAATTCACCAAGATAGAACAAATGGGGTTCTAGGATTATCGCAGAAGGCATACCTAGAGAAGACTCTAAAGAAAAACAGTATGTATGTGTGCAATACCACACCTGCTCCTATAGTCAAGGGAGACAATTTTGAGTCAATATGAGATCGATCAAATGAAAGCAGTACCATATGCTTTGGCCGTTGGAAGCTTATAGTATGCACAAGTGTGCACTTACCCTGACTTAGCTTTTACCACCGGATACTCTGTAGATATCAAGAGAATCCAGGCATAGAGCACTGAAAGATGGTAAAAAAAAAAGTTTTGCGTTATGCGTAAGGCACAAAATACCTCATGCTAACATATAAAAGGTCTGATTCCCTAGAGATAAGAGGGTATTCAGACGCTGATTTTTCGGGAGATAGAGATGATAGAAAATCCACGACAGGATACATCTTCACTTTCGCAGGAGGGGCTATTTCATGGAGAAGCTCCAAACAGTCAATAGTTGCATCATCCATGATGTATGCAGAGTTTATAACATGTTATGAGGCCACGAGGCAGGCAATATGGTTAAAAAAATTATACCCGACTTGATAGTGGTAGATTGCATTGACAAACCACTAAAGATGTACTGTGACAACGAGCCTGCAGTATTCTAGTCTCACAACAACAAGTCGAGTAATGCTTCCAAACCAATAAAGATAAAGTATTATGTTGTGAAAGATAAAATCTAGAATCACACTATAAGTCTCGAACATATAAAAACAAATGATATGCTTGCGGATCCGCTAACAAAAGGCTTACCATCCAATGTGTTTAAGGAACACTAAGCCGACATGGATTTAAGGAAAAGCCTATGATTCCTGGATCATAAGAGGCCCCAAAAGAAATAGAATATTTTTCAAAACAAGAGGTATACTGTAGCGGTCTGAGTTTATCGGCAATTGAGTTGTGACAATGAACATGCTCTATGTACCAAACCGTGATGAAACGAGTAAAGTAAAAAGTAAAAAAGTAAAGTCGAGATCAAGGGGGAGAATGTTAGTTTGACCTCTCCCGTGTCGAACCCAACAGATCGATACGACCCTTGCACCGCGCCCTGATCGGGGGCGCCCAACCTCTGCATGGTTGGTGGGCCCATGTGGCAGCGCTATATAAAGAGGATGGGGGCCAGGGCACGCACTACGAGGTTCATCGCACCGCCTCTCCCCTACCTATAATCCTACTGATATAGGGTTAGCGCTAGCTACGGGAAGATCCACCACCACCGCCACCGCTTAGCCCTCTCACTCCCGCTCTCGCCGTCGACCCCCATGGCCAATGGCTCGAGCTCCTCGAGCACCGGTGAAGGTAACCCCTCTCTCTCTCTGTCAAGATCTAGTACCAATATTCGATTAACAGCAAAGGTTCTACCGAAACTCCTATACCTAGTCGATGTAGCAGAGCTAACAAATAGCATTGTCTTGGCCATGCTATGGTCAATCAGAGGGTAGTTGTAGTATGCCAAGAAGACGCCACCGAATTTGTGCAGCCAAGAGGCAAATATGTGGGGTGATAAGTGCATTGATAGATGGGGGAATAAGACGAAGGAGAATAGAGAGGTGTAGGGGCAACATGGTAGGAGAAAACGATGTCGGTAAAGACGCGAGATTTGAAGGATGGTATTTTGAGTATTTTGCATGAAATGACGATGTAGATGTAGATCTAATTGTTGTAGACGGCGATTTAGAAACATCAAATTTTTTTAGTGAAACAACAATTTCTCTTTGTTTTGAAGATATCAAACCCGTTATCCTAGAATAAAGATATAACAAACCAGTTGAAATAGTAGTACACGTTTACTTGGACCAAAAACCAAACTGTAGTCACGCGTTCAATTATATTCAGTAAAAAACATGCAAAACACTAAATGGAGTGCTGCATGTTCATATTAAACGTTCAAAGAATCAAGTTATTTGTATCATCATCTTACACCTTGCACACAACTCAAACACCCAAATAAAAACAGATGCCATGAGTCAAACGAGTAATCAGTCAGATCAACACAACGAATAAACTTGAGAGCTGCAGGGAACGCCCAAACACCAGACCGGCCATCGCCTAGAACCAGTTACTGCTGTACCTGCTGGCACTCTTCCGCCGTTCAGACCTTGCCCGCAGCACGGAGAGCTGCGCCTCCCAGACGTCCCTCGCGAACCCTCCCGCCGGTGGCCTCGCCTCCCGGCCCGTCGTCAGCTCAGCGTCGTACTGCATCCTCATGGCCGGGTCGGACAGCGTCTCGTAGGCGCGGCGGAGCTCGACGAAGAGCTCCGTGGACTCGGCCCGGCGCGACGGCGGGCACACGTCCGGGTGGTACTGCAGCGCCAGCCTCCGGTACGCGCGTTTTACCTCCTCCTCGCCAACGGCCGCCGAGTGGTCCAGCGACAGCACCTTGTAGTAGTCCTTGCTCCTGCTCGCCGTGCGGCGGACACCAGCGCTCGCAGACGCCGACGCCTTCACCTTGACGGTGCGGCGGGTGCTCCTCCGGCCGACGACAGCGCCGATCGATACATTGCCGGTGGTGTTCATGGCTGATCGAAACGGAACAAGAAACAAATGTTTGCAGTTGCAGGTGATTCAGAGCTAGCGGTGCAAGATGTGGTGGTGTAGAAGAAAAGAATGTATGCCCACGTACATATAGGCCGATCGTAGGGGTGTACGGAGGAGGACACAAATAGTTTGGAGGCCCGTCCTCCGGCCGGTGCTCTAACGCGTTTTAGGTCTGGGTGAATTGGCTGCGAAGGCAGCTGCCATTTGGACGGAGACAAAGAAGCTCCATGCGCGCGTGCGGAAGCCGGAAAACGTAGATTCTTGTTTAGGTTGTCACGGAAATCGTAGTTTTATGCAAGATTCATTCACCCGTACGTGCAAGCTCAACGATGCATAAAATCCTGGTGAGCAACAGCTCTATAACGCGCTCTGAATCACACAGATCATATTGTTTCTCTCGGACCCACCGATTGTGACCAAGTCCGTCCTATAGAATTATTTTCCCCGGTCTCATAGGTCCCTTCTAGAACCTATTTCTTTTCTCCCTCAAAAATATACAATTCTCTATCTTAAAATAGATGTCAAAAATTTATCAAAATTTAGATGCATCTATGTACACCCTCCATCCCAAGGCTTAAGGCATATAATGTGACACCCCCGGAATCAAGGCTAAACAAATCCCAGACCTCCGTCTGACATAAGCTTAACCTTGAGCTCGAGGACATCCAGTGAAAAATCGGTAACACAGTAGTGACCCTACGACACAAAATTATTATAGAAAGCTCATAACTAAACAGAGAACCAAATTATTACAAGCAGATGCCACTAACCACAAACATCAAATAACGGAAGGCAAATTATGATATTAAGTATAGCAAACTTAACAAATGGCCTAAGAGGCCTGAAGCATAATGATGACGTCCCAGCCCATAGATTCCAGGCTGCCGGCCGGGAACCCCAAGCTACTCGTCGATATCGATGTCGTACGGAACTCGTCTTCAGGGGAGCATTTACTCTGCTACAAAAGTATCAACAAAGCAAGGGTGAGTACATGGTGTACTCTGCAAGACTTATGGCTGGTGGAGTTGTTTTGCATAAATCCATCTTCGTTTATAGAACAGAAAGAGAATAAGATCATCTAATCAGAATATTTTAAAAGGGGATAAGAGAGCGACATCTTCAAAGTATTGATCATCATCTTTTGATATCCACAAAATCATCATCATCTGAACCCTATCTAGGATCACCCCCTCATACCCATGAGGAAGCATCCTTAAGCACATGTTGATTTGCCAAGTTTTACGATTAGATTATAGTTCTCTATGATCTTAGAATCTGGTCACCAAGCGTTTATAACCGTGAACACGACTTTTTGAAAAGATTTAACCCTGCAGGGGTGTACAACTTTACCCACACGTACCAACCGACTCTTAATGCCAACGTTTTAGCCCTCTTCCTTGGAAGGCCGGCAGAGGGTGGTTGGCCACGACATTTACCTTGCTTTCGCCGAGACCATGAGTCGCGCAATAAGGATGGTTCCACCGTAACGGGTCAAATCCCGAAGCCGGTCCTTAAAGATGTGATGCGAGGTTGGTTTACCAGGGGCGCTATCAACCCCAAGCAACCCGGTCCACGCTTCCCTACCTGTTATGAATGCACTTTCACCCGGCAAATCTTTCAAAAGGTCTTCTATGCATATGTCGAATGGAACGCCCGAACTATGTGACTTATGGAATCTACTAGGCAAGTTAATCAGGCGAGGGGTTCCCAAGCCCCGTGTGGCTGTACACTCATCTTGGTTCCAAAGGCAAGAACTCGGTTCCTAGTGGTGGCGAGCATGGGACTAGAAAAACCACATCCCACCATGGCCTCCCATACAAGCCTTAGCATACTAGATTCTCTGCATCTGATACATCATCTGGATGGACCAGACTCAAAAGCTATGCATGGCTAAGCAGGACACATATATAAGCTCTAGCAATGCAACAGATAAGATACTCTACCTATCGTTAAAAGACCACAGTAGAATCGTATGCATCATGGCAAGAATTAAAATTCTTTCGAAATCATAGGATTATATCATGGTGGGGCTATGCTTTCCTTTGCCTGTTGATAACCAGAAAGCAGATCTTCGGGAGCCTTGTACTTCACTTGATTATAGTTGGTCAAATATTATTCGTCGATCTTCGATCTTGATATCATATTCTATAAGGAAGAACCAAATACCGGAAAGAAAGAGAACAGTCAACACATGGTATCGATGCAATGCTCAAACAAGGATGATGATATGACAAGTTAAATTGTACTGAAATGTAACCATAAAGCATGCTCGACAACTTAATCGGGGTTCCGAGGGGTGAAACCCTAACTCGGGGAAACTCCAGAAGCATATGAGAGGGGTTGATTAGTTCTCTAATTAAACTTGTCTTGAAATTTGTTGAACAATGCATGAGTATAGCTTAGATAGGTAGTTCTCATTTTTCTGAACATTTTGATATATTATACATATTTTCTGACTTATAAATAATTAGATATTGAATTTACAAATTTTATTCATTTTCTGGATTTATTAAACCATTTTAAATAGGTTTACTGCGTCACTGTGACATCAGCACAGGGGTGAGGGTAGTTTTTCACCGGGGAAGTGTCTATCCACAGTGGCTGACAGAGGGGCCATAGGCCACCTCATCTGCCACGCGGGCGGGGACGGGACCCACAGCGGGTTTGAACCACCGCTGACCCGCACGCGCTGACATCACGATGACATCACCACGCCGGTGGCTCCCAGATCGGCGACGGGGACGGCGCAGGAGGCGATGCGGGGCTATGGGATCTATCCTGTTTGAACCAGGGCATCAAGGCGAGTAGAACGGTAGTGGTGCCGCTAGCTTAAGGTCACCGTGGCAGTAACCACGGCGAGGTTCCGCGGCGGCGCACGATGGTGCTCATCGGTAGGACGCTACAGAGTGGGAGCGAGGCAAGGAGAAGGTCCAGGAGGACGAGAAGCTCACCAAGAAGCGATTGACGGGGTCAGGGAGGTTTGGCATGGTCTGAGGGCGCCGAATCAACGGCGACCGACATCGGGGAAAACAAGCTCGTCGGGGGGGAACCGAGGCTCGGTGGCTCGATTCCTTTGGCAGGGCGACGCTGTGCAACATGGTGATCCCAATGGAAAGCTCGGATGGGCAAGGGAGGCTCTGGAACGACGACGGCGAGCGGTGTCTGCACGGGCTAGGGTTCCGGTGGAAAGGGGAAACACGAGAGGGAGGTCGTCTGAGAGGGAGAGAGGATAGGGACGGAAGGGAGACATCCTGGGGTGGTTCTTATCCTTCTCCAGAAGACGGCGAGCGGCGGCGAGCATCGCGACATCGACGAACGGCAGCGGTGGCACCACAGAGCTGCTTCACGCGGGGAGGAAGACGACAGATAGGGAGGACGAATGAGTAAGGGCCAAACTGGGCTGAGCTGGGCCAGATGCTGGGCTGCTAGCTACGCGCTCAGCAGCGGTTAGGAAGGAGATAAAGAATTGGGCCGGCCTGGTTCTGAGTTTTGCTTATTATTTTTTTCGTGAAACTGTTTTTCCATTTAGTTTTATGTTTCCCTTTATGTAATTCCATTTCAAATACTGTTTTAAACATTCCAAAAATACCAGAAGCTTGTATAAAATATATAAGATACTCAGGGGCCCTTTTATACAATTTGGGATCCAATAATTTTGTATTTTTCAAATTCAAACAATTTTGAATGGATTTGCAAGTAGAAAGAGAGGGATTAGGGTTTAGGTTTTTGCATTTCTATTTTATCCAATGCACTTTTAAGAGATGATGCTTATGCAATGCACAATCAAAACCCTAATATATAAGTATCTAAAAGTGGGGTGTTACATATAACTTATGTTGAAAAGTCAAGTCATGTAAAGGTTGATCAAACTCTTAGAAAAAACTATCAAGAACTATTATATTATATAGATACCATGTGAAAATATGTTTCATGATGTATGAAAGGGTATGGATTACGTATTGTAAATATTAACTTTTTCTCTAAAAACTTGATCAAACTTTAGTTGGTTTGACTTTTGAAAAAAAATTATATGCCTTAAGTCTTGGAACGGAGGTAGTACTAAATAGTGTGCAAATATGTCTAAATCTAGATAAATCTATAAAATTTGTTTTAAGACAGAGTGAGTACGTATTTTTTTTACACAAAACCAAGTTTTTTGGTTGTAAGTCTGCTAGGAGCGCTACACCTACCGCCTCCACCAAAGTATCCTTGTTTATTCAATAAAAACTACTCTCTTCATCTGGAAATAAGTGATTTGGATTTATTTTCAGATGTATCTAAACACATTTTAACGTCTAGAAACATGACAATCTATACAAATCCAAGTCACTTATTTTCGGACAGAGATTTTTTTCTACCTATTAGTGTTTGGACTCATTTCATGTGTACACCAGGAAAAAATGCTAAATTGCGATGTTATTATCATTTTGACAAGATTTTAACTTATGGATAAATTCTGGATTTTTTTTGAACCGTGAGTAAGTCTAGCAACCACACTTATCAAATCCTAGATCTTCCATCGCATTTGTTGTTTCCATCAAAATTCAAAATAATTAATAGGAAAGTAAAATTGAGGTTAGAACCCAATGGATTTTTCTTCAAATATAAACCGAGTGCCAAATGTCTTGTCATACATTTCCATAGGTGTTTGATCCCTACAAACCGAACAACTAGAAACATTTATAAATATTGAAATCGCCCTACCATGCTGTAACATCGAAACACGACGTTTTCTTACTGTTGTTAAGGAACGAGAAGGACGTGCAGTTTATCTTTTCCTTAAAACGACTAGAAAGATTTTGAGTCATTTTTGTCTCTTTAAAGATTTGAGATTTTTTACCTAATCAGGTCCAAAAGCATGGTCATATGGGCATGGAACGATAGCTGAGAGCGTGTGTAGGGTAGGTGAAAACGGCTGTCTAAGGAAATATTATTTCTAGAGCTTATAGCTTGAGTCTAGCAAAAAAAAAATCTAAGACCCTGTGTCTAGTACTAAACTCAACACTAGCTAAGGACACAAAAAGCTGCCAATAGCCCACTGTTAGCCTCCTAGCATGCTGATATGAATGGGGGAGTGATATAGATGGCCAAACACTGCGTGAATTTTTCTCAGCTTCTAGCTCCGGCTAGGGCGTGTGCACCGTCTGGGGCTTGAGTCCAGCAATAAAGTGGCCTCACAACATTGCCCTTCCGCAGACCCGGAAGATCGACGCGTCCTCTTATTACCGACAACTGTCCTCCGGGTAAAACGAGGTCAGCTCGGATTTATGCATTGACCGTACGTTAGGTTAGATACTCCTGTACTCGTACGTCCTCCGCCGGCCGCCAAAACTGCGCAGCGAAGTAGTCAGGCAGATGGCTGCATGTATTGGCCGTTGCAGCGACTGGGTTGTTGTTGGTGTTTGCCTACGCCACGCCGACGCCGGATAGGGTGGAGCTTTGCCTAAGTCATCGACGGCGCATGACGCTAATCTAGCGCCGGCTCCGCTTATTATACGCAGCATTTCAAATACATCAGGTAACATCAGGTAGCATTTCAAATACGAAGTTAACATCAGGTAGCATTTCAAATACAAAGGTAACATCAGGTTCACAGCCACTAGGTACATAGAGGTAGCATCAGGTTCACAACCAAAATGACCCATCGCCCAGCAAGATACCCATCGCCCAAAATGACAGTAAGATAGCCATCAACCAATAGCTACATCCTAGTAATTTTGGCTTCAAATAAAGCCATTGTGTGACTAAGCTTCTCCTCGTGCTATTGCGCCCTCTTGAGCAGAACCTGGTACTCCTTGTCGTGTTGATCTTATGTAGCTTCTTCATCCTACGCCGCCTTCTTGATTGTAGCCAATTCTTCAGACATCTCTTCACTTCTCTACTTCGCCTTCTACATCTTCTCTTGCAGGTCACGGACATGAGCGGATACAGCCGCATTTGAACTGTTCATCTTTTTCTTGGAGTACTGGAGGCCAACATTCTTCAAGAATGTGCTTGACAACGCCTCATTGGTCAGAACTTGGACAACCACCTCCACAACAGACTTTGATTGTTCCCCTTTTGGTACCGGCTTAGCCATCTCAGCTTCCATTTTGCTATTCCATTAATCAGTTGTAAAAATATGTTAGGAAACAGTAGCATGACCACATAAAGAAACACAAACAAAATATTCTAGTCAAGCAGAATCCCAGAAAAATAAGGTAATCCACTAGCAGCAGAAGCAAAGTAAGAAATATGAAATGCACAGACTTATAAGTTCTTCAAGTACACTAGAACTACAACATACTTGGAGAGCAACCTTCTAGCAAGAAATGAAGAGTAACATGCTTATGTATAACATTAAATAAACCTAGGCAGATCACTATAAAATGCAACACCATACAAAAGCATACAACCATCAAAGGAGTTAATCACTATAGCATCTTGAACTGCGACGGAGAAACCATATTTCTTGCTATTGTGGGTGACCTTAAACATGTCAATGGTATTAAACTCTTCACCCTTTCTTCCCTCTGAAATGATATCCAACATTAATAAGTACACAAGCTTATAGGGACACATGTTAATTATGTCTAAATAAAAATGTAAGAGTATCTTACAGCTGCATACAGATGATCTAGATAGCACCGCAAACTGGTCTTCTATTGAAAATTGACTAGTCCTCGATTGGTCATGTTATTTTGGCACGTGTCCTACATATGGGGGCATTTTTATAAGACATTTCCAATAATCTGCATACTAGAATATAAACTACTTGACGAGACTTGACCAGATTATGTATCATATCAAGCAACAAAATGAGCATGTATCCTATCACATAAAGCATCAAATAAAATGAAGTACTTAACTTGACTTGTTGACAGCATGTAAATAAAAGTTGCTTTGTTCATCCAATATTAGAAGTTTATTCGACAGCATCTAAATAACTGCTATTTTGTTCCTTCAACATTCAACTTCAAAAAATAGTAGTTGATGGCATATAAAACTACATTACACAAGCAAGGTAGTTACAGAATGCAAAGGTTAAGCAATGCAGAATACTATGTGTTTGGGCTTGTCCACAGCTTGAGCAGCGCTTGCCATTCGTCGTCATAGATGTATGAAACCGGGGATTTGATGCTGAGTCCAGTTGCTGGTACTTGATCGAAAAACTTCTTTTTGACCAAATGTTGTCTTTGCTTTGAAACATTCTTCAGGATATTAGTGCAGGATACCTTAACTTCCTTTGCATCATTGTCCATCTCAAAATTTGCTTACAAAGGCAAAAAAATAAGGCAATGACAAGATAAGTAACCAAATGACAAAAAATAGTAGAAAAAACACATTCAGGTAAGGAATCATGAGCTTACAACAACTTTTCCTATATAGTCTTTCACCATAGTCTTGTCCTTTTTGTATTCCTTAAAGTGTAGAACGATCGGTGTATGGCTTCTTGCAATCATCTCACCTTCTGATGCAAACTTTGCAACTAGCATAGGCCTCTCAGGGCATTTCATCCCTTCGGCGATTTCAATCCTCACTTTGCTTTCCAGACCCTTGGTCATCTTTTCTAGGCATGTGCCTTTTCTCTTCCGGATGACTATCACAAGTGTTGTGCCTGAAATAGAAGCCAGTAATTAGAAGCTAGTTAATCTATCTATACTAGAAGCTAATCAAGCAAAGACATACAAGATCAGATGTAAAAGCTTATTAAGCTACAACAATAGAAATAGAAGCCACTAATTGCAGCAAGCAAGATTATCTATACAAGAAGCTTATCAAGCTACAACAGTAAAAAATTGCGGCAACCAGTACTATATCAGCAAGCAAATAAATTACAGCAAGCAGATTAGATGTGCAAATAATTTACATCAAGCTTTCCAAATAGCATGTGTATAACAATAAATCTATTATTCACGTTCATCAATAACTTGTGGAACATGCAAAACAGTACAATATCAGTTTAGGACAACATATAATTAGTAGCACCAGATCTTGTACTCGCATACATATGATCAAATCTTGTATCTAGCAAATAATTAGGAGTCTATCTATACTATAGCACATGTACAACAGAATTGCTTACATTTATAAAATGCAAGAGTAAAATGAAAAAGTACAAGATGAACTTGCCTTCATCACCCATAGGCTGCTCAGGTTCTTCATTGAAGTCATCATTTCTATCCACCATAGGCGCAACAGGGCTGACGTCCATACGGAGAGTACTTCCTTCATCCATGAACATAGACCCATCATCCATTTGCATTGAGCTTCCACCATACTTGCAAAGCGGGCCTTCTTCATTGGCTGCAGCAACCGCCTTCGCTTTCTGCCTTGTGACTTTAGCAGTAGTTGGTTCATTAAGACACATCAACTTATCTGATCCTCCTGGTGCTACCGCAAACACCCTTTCTGGAGCTATTGTTGTAGTTGTATCTAAGCTACTTGTACTCGTTCTCTTTCTCTAAATTTAGACAAATCTGTGACATATATTTTAAGACAGAGTGCATATGTTTTTTTACACAAAAACCATGTTTTCTGGTTGCAAGCTTGCTAGGAGTGCTACACCTACTGCCTCCACGCTGATCCAAGAGCAACCTCAAGGATGCCATCAAAGTACCCTTGTTTACTCAATAAGAACTATTCCATCCATCTAAAAATAAGTGACTTGAATTTGCTAAATTTTGATGTATCTAGACACGTTTTAACGTGTAGAAACATAGCAATGTATACAAATCCAAGTCACTTATTTTTGGACTTGTTTTTAGACAGAGATTTTTCTACCTATTGGACTTATTTAATTTCATGTGTACACCAGGTGAAAAAAATGCTAAATTGTGATGTTATTATCATTTTGACAAGATTTTAACTGATGGCTAAATTCTGGATTTCTTTTGCACTGTGATAAGTCTAGCAACCCCACTTATAAAATCCTAGATCTTCCATCACATTTGTTGTTTCCATCAAAATAATAGGAAAGTTAAATGAGGTTAGACCCCAAAGGATTTTTCTTCAAATATAAACCGAGTGCCAAATTTCTCGCCATACATTTCCATAGGTGTTTGATTCTTAGTACAAACCAAACAACGAGAAACATTTATAAACATTGAAATCGCCCTACCATACTGTAACGTCGAAACACGACTTTTTCTTACTATTGTTAAGGAATGAGAAGTACGTACAGTTTATCTTTTCCTTAAAATGATTTGAAAGATCTTGAGTCATTTTTTGTTTGGACCGTACTAGGCGTCCTCGGACTGCTTCTTCGCACGCCACGTGTGCTGCGTGCTAAGCAGTTCCAGATCCCGTTTTGCTACCGTAGGAAAAAAAATACATTTTTTGTTACACGTAGTAAAAAACAATTCATTTAGAAAATAAAAGAAGAGACCTTGTCGAAAACTTTGTAGCAAAAAAGATTCTAATATAGCAAAACCGATTTCGTTGAAAAATATCGTTGGAGACTCGCCAGGAAAAACCTGGCCAGAAACATCGTAGCAAGAAATTTACTCTATTATAGCAAAACCACACAACTATGGTAGCAAACAAAATGTACAAAAATAGCAAAAACCAACTTTCACGCCTAAAACATTGTAGCACTCTGAGAAGACATCGGAGAAGAAGCTTGCAGCGCTAGTAGACCAAACGCCCCTTGTAGTAGCGCCTCCTGCTGTAGGTAGCGGAGCCGTACACCTCTTGTAGTAGCGCCTCCTGCTGTCGGTAGCGGAGCCGTACACCTCTTGTAGCAAAAAAAAAGCCGTTGTTCGCTGGAGAAGATGTCGTTGCAGCGGTGGCAACACCGCCGATGACGCTTGTAGCAGCGTCCTCCGCCTCTTGTAGCAACCTCCGCCGCCATGTGTAGCAACCTCTGTCGCCGCGTGTAGCAACCACCGCCCCGTCGGTTGTAGGAGCGGTGACATGGGTACATCCTATGAGTGCCTAATATTAGCCTACTCAGTCTATAGCCCAGCGGAAGCCCGAAGAAACATACCCTTGTTGGCGAAGCCTAGAACGATTTCGGGTGGCCCAAGTCCAAGAAGGATGCGACTCCTTGGAGGACACGTTTTCTTTAGATAAAAATTCAAAGGGAAAAACCCTAAACTTGTAACCGACTCGGCCTATTCCCGGGACCTGGCCTATCTATATAAAGGCCAGGAGGGCACCACACAACCCTAGCATACACACCGCCAGATCTCATTTGCGTACCCATGTAACCTTCGGCTTCGCCATTAATCGAGAGAAGACAAGCAGGAGCAGAGTTTTCCCTCCGGAGGACTGGACCTGGGTGAATCCTTTGTCCCGTGTTGCTTCTTTGCTAGCCGTTCTGCGATCTCCAGCGTCCCCTCCTTCTCTAAAACCCAAGTCCATAACAATAGGCATTGACGAGTCGAAACCTCGTAAATTGACACCGTCTGTGAGAACTGGGGATGCTGATGTTGCGATCGTGACGGCGAGAATTTTAATATGCGACCCAAAAGTTTAGACGCCAAGGCAACGCGGGGTCCGAGTTGCGTGTAATCTCGCGGAGGGGATGTAGTAGCTTCGCCAATTGTCGAGAGGGGCCAAATGGGGGTAAATACAAATCTAACGGCCAAACGATCATTTGAACCAGTCAAAAAATGGTTGAACTCAAATCCCGCCGTTAGGTCAACTCTTCTTACCGCGTCTTGTCAGCATTTCCCATTATACTTTGCAGTCGTGGACTGGTTTACCCCTGCGAGGACTAGATCTTCTTCTCTGCTCTACTCTTCTCCCCTATTATTCCCCTCTCCATTACCTTGCTTAGCTACGACTACTAGTTTTTAGATCGGAGCTCGTCGTTGCTCTCCTTGCGTCCCCGCCATGGCCGGTCAACCTCCCACGCCCTTAATCGAAGCTCGCCGCCGTCGCCCTTGCCTCATTTTTCGTAGTCGGCATGTCAGAGATTCACGTCCCTAGCCTAGCCTATCGCCGCTGCCTAGACCTTCTCGCACGGCAGAGCGCATCCAGCCGGGCAATCCGGACCGGCGACCGGCCTCGGGCGTTTGCGTGCTATCGCGCATCCCAGGCATGGTAGCCCTGGCAGAGGAGTTCGACAACGACACTCTCATGGCCACCATGCTGGGCACGCGTCCCGCCGTGTCGCCGACAGACTTGCTGTCAGCTTTCTGGTCTCGTTTTGGGATCAGACGAAAAGTGGTCAATATTGAGGTATGCGCGCTGCCATTCGATTTCTTCGTCTGATTCGCCCATAGCTCAGACACCGAGCGTGTTCTACATTCTTCCCGTTCTTTCGAGTGTTGTGGGGAGAAAATGATCTTCATGCGTTGGCATCACGCATGTGGGTGGGACGATCGCTTGGGGCAGCTTTGTTTCTTCTCTAAACTCGGCTTTGACGGCCTCCCTTTAGATGCTTGGGAATCGGAGACCCTCAAGCAGGTCGTCAGTAGCCTTGGCGGTGAGCTGGTGGAGATTGTGCCACCGAGCGACAGATGGATCATCGAGGTAAAGGCGTGGCTCAAAGATCCAGACAATGTTCCTAAGATGTACGAGGTGGAGTTCCAAGCAGGGCAAGACGATAATTTGCTGGAAGCACCCGGTGATCATCCACCTGCAGGAGGTTTTGGATCCGGTACATGGCATTCAGGACCCCGACAAGGCGGCCAGAAAGCGTCCTCATCGCCTGCAGTGTTGGCCTGGAAGGATCGGTGGCACAGGACCACCACCGTTCCGCGACGGAGCGCATGGTTTCGGTGGAGGGACCGGGCGTGGACAGGCTAGTGGTTCTGATTTCCCTCGAGTGAAGACGGAGGTTTAGTGAATCTGAAAGATTGCTGTCAACACGCGGATTTTTAATCCCAGATGCTTGTTATGTCGTACATCGCAATCCCTGGATTACCATTTTTGTGAGACATAACAGATTGGTAGCACAGTACATCATCCATTACAAACCATAATAGTCTTACAAATAGTTGATCTCATGATCAGGTCTGATTACAATCAAAGCAGCGGGATAATAATAGCGTAGTAGCGGCTCCATCTTCATGGTCACAGGCAATGCTGATGATGGGAGATGATCCTAGTTGTCATAAGCGTCCTGCTGTCCATCCTCCTTGTAGTCTCCTTCATAGTCTGGCCGTGGGAATAGCTAGGGACAAAGCCACGAGTACTTTTAAGTACTCGCAAACTATCAATAAAACAGTAAGGCCAATCTAATAGGAATCCTAAGCTCTAGGTTTGTTTGCTATAAGCCAGTTTTATTTCATAAGTACTTAGTGGTAAGTCCTAACTTTAGTTGTCTAGATTACTTAAGTGAGAACCTAGTGTCATGTCCACATCCTTGTGGAGTCAAGACAAAATCACCATTCAAGTCACGAGTCATTTTGGAAAACATCTGACAACGGAACAGTAGGGCCATCCAACTGTCCATGACTGTGAACGCGGCTATTCGAATAGTTTGACACTCTGCAGAGGTGGTACACTTTCACCACAACATTCGATACATCCGTCAGGGGTAATCCTGAATCATCATACTTGGTATGAGGATAATCAATTCTAACCTTTCAATTACACACCCTAGTTTAGGCACCTCCCCTATGAGTTTGGCCACCCAACCATGATCAACTGTCATCTTGGGAACTGCACAAGTGGACATTCACATTCACAAGGTAGCCTCAGCTCACCTCTTTCCTCGAGGGAACCCATACTAGGACACATAAACTTCCAGTTAAGCCCTACCCAAATTCGCGTATGTGGTTGTACGGTAAAGTTGGAATGGTATCACATCCAAACCCAACCATCAGTTTTTATCAAAGTCAGGTCGCATACTTCATTCAACTTCATCTTCAACTCATTGTGTCCATAACACATGTCAAAACATTTCAATAGAATGACTCATCATTCCAAGGTTTTCATAATCATTTGTTCCCATCTATAATGATCAATTTTAGTTTAGCACTAGCATCTATCAATTGGGGGTGTCACTATTTGTGGGGTACTAAGCTAGTGTATCTACCTTCATCAAGTTCCCAGCTCTTGATGACAACTTCCCTAATCTTCCACTAATCACCAATAAATTACTACTTGAACAACTTTGCAAAAAGGGTAAAAGGTAGAGCTTGCAAATAAAACTTGGGATAGGTATAATCAAAGTGGTATCACAAGGGCTTGCAAGGGAGGCTTGCATGGTTTAGCTTAGATTCCCTTGGTTGGTAAGGTGGTCGAAGTTCTCTTCCTCTTCTTTGTAGACTTCTTCCTCCTTGTAGCCCGGATTGGTACTAGCGTCTAAAAATCAATACGAGGTACACAATCACCAAACAATACTTAGCTACCTCTATTTAACACATAAGGAGTTACTCTAGATGATCTAGCATCATCTCTACCATTACAAGAAAAGGGGTGGCAAGATTTTATTTATCTTATTTTTAGAAAAGTAATTTCTACTCATTGAAAAGTTACTTAAGATTTAATATTCTCCAATTCAAATATGGGTCATATTAACACATGTCATCGCCATATATTATAATACTCGAGAATATGATTTAAAGTGGTTGGCCTAATTTACAAAGCTTAACACTACTAGTTAATAATATTTTAGGGACTAGAAATGACTATAAAGCCATTCTTTAGTTTTGGTCCAGGACTACTGTATGTAACTATATATATTTTTACATATTCAGAAAGGTCTTGTCCAATGTGATTTTTGAGAGTTGGAATCAAATTAAAATCACTTATGGTTGATTTTAGAAAAAATGTTTGAAGTGCTAAAAGCTACTGTCTTGTTATTTTTACTGGGGGTGATCCATAGTTTCAAACTGTTTGAATCCAGCAGGAGTGATTAGATATTTTCATCTACTTTCAAACAAAATTGGATTCATTAAATTTGGTGCTGTGAATCTTCCTAAATTGATTTTTAAAGTTACCTACAGTATGAGAATTTTCAAATAAAAGACAAATCTAAATTTGAATCGATGGGCTACGCGCGGGAATGCTAATGGACTGGCCCAACTACGTAACGCGCGTGCAGTGGGCTGCTCGGGGCTGGTCCTACCTGTCAGCGGCTAATCAAACACGAAGCGGTATCATCTAATCTGGGCCTTAGGATTAGAGCACGATCAACGGCTGAGCGTCGTCGTCTCCGTCGCACGGGGCGCGCGAGACAGAACCCTAGTGCTACATCGGGGGTCGTCGGGGGCTTACCAAGACTCCATCTAGGTACGGCAAGGTGGGCGAACGGACGAGTCGATGACGGCGGTTCGACTAGTGGCCACGGCAGCTCCGGGGGCGGCTCCTAGCGTCGGCTCCTTTCCTCCACTACAGCGGCGGGCTCCAGTGAAATTCCGGCAATGTGTTGCTCGCCTTGCTCTAGGCTTGGGTCAGAGAGGTTGCTGGGTGAGAGAGGAGTGGAATGGTGTGCGTTTTGAGGTCGAGGGAGGGCTCTATTTATACTGCAGCGAAGGAGGGCACGGAGGCATGGCTCAGGCTCGTCGGCGACTTCGTCACAGTGTGCTATCAGCATGGCCAAGGGTGTAGGCCTACACGGTGCTTCAGGGCAATCTTCATGCGCATAGTGGCACGGCGAGGCGCGATCGCAATCGTTCTAGAACATCTGTGCTCTGCGGCGGTATCATCAGCAATCGTCATGGCATACGGTGGTCACGGTGAGCGAGGGGTCAAACGATCATGTCTGGGCACTTGCTGGAGTCACGACGAGTGTAATGATGCAAGGCGAGAGCGAGGCGTGGCGTGTGCGCGCAAGATTGCTCGACGCTCTAGCGCGGCGCTCTACATAGTCTGGTGATAAATGGGCGAGGTTGCGCTAGCGTCTCCGCGGGCGGTCGTTAGTCGAGGCGTGCACAGGCAGAGGCGGTTAGGTCAGGGCTACCTCCTAGACATCGTGGGCGAGGGCGGCGTGGTCTATGGCAGCGTGTCCACGTCGGGTTGGCAAGGTGAGCTCGGGTATGATTTTGCACTGGTCCATTGGTCGAGTGAGAAGGGCTCCTTCGCACGGGCTGGTACTGAGGTAGTTAAGGGCACGGCGTGTGAGCTTGGTGAGGTCACATGGATGATCAAAGGATTGATCAAAATAGTGTATAGTGGTTGAGGTTGTATTGTGATCACCAGGTGTTTGATCTAATGGTCGCAAGAACTAAACCATCACATTTTCAAGTGATTTTTGGTGGGTGTTCTGGTAGTAATCTTGGTAGTCTCTGGGTGCAAGGATTTGCTAAGTGGTGAAGGTTGGAGTGGTTTTCCAAAAATGGCTATCTTGATACATAAGATAGATTCAATTTTGAATTGCCTCTCAAAAGGATTTTAAAATGTTTCTGCAAGGTTGGAAAGCTCCATTGGGTGTAGTGTCATTTGTTCTAACAAGGGGAGAAAAGAAATGGATTTGTTTCTGTTTGAGATCACTTGCTAGAGATGCTCAAAGTGACCTAGTGGTTAACTTTTGCAAAAATGACCATTAGGTCATATGCTTCATATTTTGATTTTCTTTTGTTTTGATCTGGTTTGAAAATGACCTAGATGATATGGTTTTGATCTTTAAACCATTTCTCATCATTTACAACAATCAAACATGGAATTACACACATTCATTAAGTTAGGGTTTAATTAATAAAAGGTTTTGGTTAACCCTAATTTTGATTGATTAGAAATTGATATCCTCTTTAATATTTTTGGGGTGTTACAATTGCTGACTTGAGAGTAGAGCACATAGTACGCCTTAGATAATAGTTTGAACTGCTGTAGTATGTAAGGCTAGTAAATTTGTAATGTGTGGCTACTGAATTCATAGTATGTGTGGCTAATGATTTGTAGTTTGTGTGGCTACTGAATTCGTAGTATGTGTGGCTAGTGGCTAATGAATTTGTAGTATGTGTGGCTAATGAATTTGTGTGAATAATCAAGGTTAGCATCCTGAAAAGAGGGTGGACTAGCAATGATCAATGTCACCATTGCTGGGAAAATGCTGCTGGTGAGCGATCCGAAAGGCACGAAATGTTGTTGGTTTGTATGCCTTGAACAATTTTTACATAGATTTGTTCGAGCTGTTGCATGATTCTGTATGTAAATTGCATGAATAAACCACCCAAGGTCAGTTCATAAAATGCTATCTGAATCTTGTCTGCCTCGGATAATTACGATAGTAAACTGAATTCAACCGCCAGTAGTAATTGAATAAATAGATACATCTTGATAGTATTTGGTTACTTCCGAACTAATTTCATACTATAGTATGGGATAGATGCGCAAAATGGGGCTATTGCCTCTACAAAAGGCATTTTATAGAGTTGTTCTACACTGAAGAAACTGCGGATCTCCACCATAAAAGTTGGCTAGCCAATTGCCTAGAGAGAATGTAAATTTAGGAATCGTTCAACCGTAACTGATCTTTTTCCTTCTCGCCAAACTTCAAGAGATCTGCATTGTTCATGCACTAGTTGATGCGCTTGAACCAGTCCCGGTTCAGTACGAACAGCCGTGTCGCTGCAACGATTTATTCGAACATGAACTCTAGCTTCTCATGGCAGGATCGTAGGTCCCTGTGAATCTGAACCTGAATTTCGGCGCTGAACTGTTGCCCGTCGTCAGATCCAGCTGTCGAACACTCCAACAAGCTGAGTGTAGATGGATGCACGCTGCTGTGGTGTGGCCGCCGACGGTGCGTAGGATGGATCGTCTTTGCCGCTGACGGCGTGCGCCCAGATTGCCCCACGGTAAGGTCGCCCATGCTGAGGCATGGATGCGAGAGTTTGTTGACCTTGGCGTCACGCTGTTCAGGGGTTTATTTCCTCGGTGGCAAGCTCGCAGGAATGCTTTGGAACGTACCTTCTTTTTCGTGTGCAGAACACACGAAAATGTCGTCGAGCGCATTCTCCATGATGCTTGGTTGGCCCTTCTCGACGCTGTCGCGACCTTCGCCATTGCCACCGCCGCCACTGCAGATGCATCACATCCTGCAAAATCAACCGTCTCGGATGGCAATGGAAGACCAGCCTTGTAGTACAGCCGCATGGCCTACCTTAGAGGGGACAAATAGCCAAGCTTCAGCGGTGGACGCCGAGGCGACAGCTTCTGCTTAGGCAGGGCCATAGCTAAGCTTCCTAAGAGTGTATCTTATTTATTCGAAACTAGTTTAACTAACTGCTGAATCTTTATTTCCCTTCTCAGCATAAGAGTGCTAAGATATTAAAAATACAGGTCGTGCCTAGCAACCGGATCGGGCAATGTACCAGGTCAGGGTTCCATTTAAATTATATTTACGAGTGTGTCCTTAGTTGTGTCTAGAAATTTTGCCTGTGCCACTATGATCGTAGAATTGTAGCAACACCATCAGAAACAGGGGTAGAGGACGTGGCGTTTTACTGACTAGTGGTCCCCGCAATCTCGACCGTCGATGGCGCGCATCCCAGGTTTGAGGATTAGTGCTCCCCACTATTCTGTGATTTTACATATTCTATCGCTCGCTCGCAGCTCCGCCCCGCTCCACTGCTCTGGTCTTGCAAGCCGCCACTCCATCTCGTCCGGCAACACTCTCATCCTCCCACTCGACTATCATCCTCCCGTCATCCCCTACCAGGCCCTACCCACCCTGCCTTGCCCCCTTGACCTGTCTCCTTTGCCTCCATCCCCACCCAGGCGCATCTGAGAACGAAAATCGTTAAGTGGGCGCTAGGTTATCGCGCAACGACGGTGGCTTTGATGTGGATCCCGCATGGAAATGGATCATGCGTGGCCAGATGATACGTCGGAAACGTATCTATAAATTTTGATGTTCCATGCTTGTTTAGTATCTACTTTGCTTTGCTTTGTCTACACTTTGAGGTGTTTTGATATGTTTTCTGGTACAATCCTATTAACAAGATGCCATAGTGCCAGTTGCCTGATTTCTTCTGTTTTTGGTTCCAAAAAGGCAGAAAATCAATATTCTCGGAATTGGATTGGACAAAAGCCAAAGTCAATATTTTACCATGGGGAACACGGAGCTAGAGTATGAGACGGAGGGGAGGCACCAGGGGCCACATCCCCTGTCAGCGCGGGCTAGGGTTAACCGCGCCTGGGGTGACCACCCTGGCCGCCCCCCTGCTTCGCCTCTCGCCTATAAAGACCCCCAATGCATAAACCCTAAGTACCCGATCAATATTCCACGAAACCGTCTATAGCCACTGCCACCATCGTCCCTAGATCAGGGTGATCTGAAGCTCTTCCCAGCACCCTACCAGAGGGGAGATCATCCTGGAGGGTAGATCATCCCGGATGCCTTCTTCTTCATCATGCCAGCCTCCGGTATGAAGTGTGAGTAGTTCCACCTTTGACTATGGATCCATGTAGTAGCTAGATGGTTGTATCTCCTCCTTTGTGCTATCATGTTTAGATCTTGTGAGCTCCGTTCATGATCAAGTTCATCTATTTGTAATCATGCATGTTGTGTTTGCGGGGATCCAATGGATATTGAGATTACTATGTCAGATTGATTAATGGTTTTCTCTTATTGATTCTATCATGTCTGTGTTGTTTGTGATCGTGCATGCTCTCCGTTTCTAGTAGCTATTTTGGCCAAGTAGATGCTAATGACTCCAAGAGGGGGTATTTATGCTTGATAGTGGGTTCATGCCTCTATTTAATCTAAGGGAAGTGACTGAAATCTCTAAGGTTGTAGATGTGTTGTTGCCACTAGGGAGAAAACAACGGTCTCTTGTTCATGGAACAAGTGGATTGTTTACCTTACACACTTTGCTTAAAGCAGTTATCTGTTGCTTGCAACTTAATACTGGAGGGGGTTCGAATGATAACCCGAAGGCGGATTTCTAGTCATAGATGCAGTTGGATGGCGGTCTATTATCATGTTGTATTTCCCAATAGAATCTCATAGGATCATGAATGTCTAGTATTGCATTGTTATGCCTTGCTCAGTCCTGTCAAATGCCCTGCTGTAATTTGTTTACCCAGCATGTCATATTTGTTTATCTAAGGAGAACACCTCTAGTGAACTATAGACCCTGGTCCAATATTTACCATTGATACATCTTCCACTATTCCTGTTTACTTTTTGCAAACCACTATTACCTTCCACACCATACAGTTAATCCTTTGTTACAGCAACCAGTGAGATTGACAACCTCACTGTTCGTTGGGGCAAAGTCTCGAGTTTGTGTTGTGCAGGTTTCCAAGTTGCTTGCAACACCTTTGAGATGTTTCCTTCCTCCTACTGGTTCGATAACCTCAGTTTCTTACTGAGGGAAGACTTGCTGCTGTGCTCTTCACACCTTGTTCTTGGGGTTTCCCGACGAAACGCTATCAGGCGCCATCAACAAGTTTTATGGCGCCGTTGCCGGGGAGTCTATGGACGTCTTCACAATGGGAGTCCTTTTGAACCTTTCTCTTTACTTTGTCTTTTTTTGCTTAGTTCCTTTTGCTTGGTTTTGTTTGCCTCTTTTTATCAAAAACTCCAAAAAAATAGTTTAGTTTGGTTTGCTTTCTCTTATAAAAAACACAAAAAAATTAGTTCCTGCTCTAGTTGTCGCCTTGCTCTTCCTCACCATGTTGATCCCTAAGTTCACCCTGAAAGACCTTTCATTAGGTAGTGCCTCCATAATTGGGAAAGAAAATATTGAAGAATTCTTTAATCATGTTAGCAAACATGAGGATAATGAGGATAGATCCATAGCATAACTTGCTCCTAATTATGAAATTGCTATAGCTTCTTTAGTTCATATGTTGGAGGCTAGGTTTGTTAACCTTAACCCCATGATGCAAATTTTGTTTCTCAACCTAAAAGAAGAAAAGGATGCTGAAAAGAGAGAATTTATCCTTGAAATTTTACTAAAAGAGTTCAATGATGTTGCTAAGGAAGCCAAAAAGGTCTTTGAATGTTTTAATATGCTAGGCTCATGTGTAGATGTTATGGGTACTTTAGATAAAACCAAACATAGAGAGGAAATTAAGATACCCATACCTTTTAAACTTGTAGGAATGCATGAAGCCTTAGAAAAGAATTATGATTGGATTGTTCCTGAAAATCCTTTTGATGAAAGTAGTGAACCAAGGAGAGATGAGAAGGGATCCTCCAAAACTCATTTGGATGAGATACCTTTCCTAGTTGAAGATATTGCAAGTATTGATCTTAATTCTTCATTTGAAAATACTTGATTTTTGCTTTTTGTGCCTAACTTAAAGACGTTATTGAAAAGTACTTGTTGGGAGATAACCCAAGAGTTTTCTTGAGTCTTGAAATTTATTACTTCAGTAATGACCTCTCCTTATCCTTTTTATTTGCTTTTTGTACCAAGAATGACGTCTAATGAGAGGGAAGTAAGATTTGGGGAGTTGCTGTCCTAAAACAGATTTTTGTGCTCCACTGTAAAAATTCGTGATGAATCTCTTTAAGTCGTATTGATCTTTATATTTTGTGAATAAATCCCCCAGTATGTTATCTAACTTTTGCTAGTTCAACACTTTTTGATTTGAGCAACAAAAGGTCTTTGAAAAAAATCGGTTTCTACCTGCTGGTCTGTTTTAACAGATTTCTGCCATTATTTGCATTTGCTTCTTATTGATTCCTTTTTGGGTTAATTTTGGCAAATTGAGCTTTTGGAGGGAATTGCTACATTATCTTGTGTTTTTAGTGAAAGTTTTGCTGTTCTAAAGCTAAACGCAAGGGTCTATTATCTTTTGAATAAACTAATGTTGCTAATGAAGATCGTGTGAAGTTTTGTATGAAGGAAACATTTCAGGTGTAAATTAAGAATGATGTAATGAGATGAATAATGGACAAAATCTCAAGCTTGGGGATGCCACCCCGTGTCACCCCAAGAAATATTCAAGAGGTACAAGCGTTAAAGCTTGGGGATGCCCAAGGCATCCCCTTCTTCATCAATAAAAAGCCCAGGTCTTTCTAGACACTTTGTTTTTATTGTTTCATGCACTGTTGTTTTGTTCTTGGAGCGTCTTAGTTTTTGTTTGCTTTGCTTAGTTTGCTTGAATAAAGTAGTTTGCACCCTCATTCTCGCTGTGTTGTTTCAAATAAGTTGATTGGTGTTGGAGATGAGTAAAAAGTTCTTGCTTGAGTAGTACAAGAGGAGCTTGCTTTGACTGTGACTTAGACTTTATCATGCCATGCTAGGTGTTGTTTTGACCTTATGCTTAGTGATTATTGCTGTAGAATGACTTGTTCCAAACAATTGGGATTGCTTAGCCTTGAAGGAATCATGCGTTGTTTTAGCATACAAAAGCATAGTATTGTGGTATTCTCCTTTGATGCTTTGTTTGGGTTGACTTGGCACATGCTCACACCATGTTATGACTATGAAAAAGTCACCATATCCTATATGATAATTTAGTCCATGACTTGCAGTACCACTTTATGCTTTGATTAGTAATGTTTTGTCGCTCTGCGTGATTATGGCCATTATTGCTCTCTTAGTTGGTCGCTCCCAGTCTTCTGCTAGCCTCCACTTGTATGAGTAAGCTCTACTCGTGCATCCAACTCCCAATAAACCAAGTTATTCCAAAAGTGTCCACTATAAATTCCTATGCATGGTGAGTTACACCATTCCAAGTATATTCTCGTTTTCATCTATCTTCCAATTAAAAATATTTTTATGTGAAAACTTAGTGATTAAAGCTCTCACAAACTTGATGTTTTATTGCCCCTAATAAACTTGAACCATTGTGTCATCTATGTTGTATATGCTTGCACTTATATGTTGGAATTAGCAGAACCATGCTGTCACGGGGAACGCTTTCAACACCTGTAAATATCTACCCAGTTGATATCATGCTCTTTTGTCCATGGATGTCGTCAGTGTGAAATGAAAGGGGAGATTTTGTAATTCCATGGAGTTATGTATGTGTGTTAGATAAATGCCCAGGTCGCTAGCCTTAGCCATGCCTAATCATGGTGGAAACTTGCAGCATCACCATAGTGACATCTATGAAGCATTCTTCTTATAAAAAAAGAGATAAGAGAAAAAAGAGATTGAGAAAAATAAAATATGAGAAAAGAGGAAAGAGATAAAAAATAGGAGAAAAGAGGAAAGAGAGAAAAATCACCATATTCCCATGGTAAATAAGAAGAATGCTGAGATGCTCATTGTCTGTTTGCCTTGTCAATTTGATTATGGGATAGGTCATGTATCATGTGCAAGGGGTACACCGTTGGCGGTTCTCTATGATACACATGTACTTACTATGACAAGAACTTGCAAGTAACTAAACTTTAGTAGCATGAGGAGCGGACCTCATATTCAAGGGACATGAGATTGCCAACTTATACTTTGTCAAGCATATAATGCATAGTTTGTTCACTTTAACCTTAATCACTTCAAGATGCTTATGATAGGGGCAATGAGAGCTGAAAGCTAACAAGTACCATAATTTTTGGAAGCTCTTTTTGAAACTTGAAATCCCTGCTGCCCTTTATGAAGGGCCTTTCTTCCACCATTATATTGAGTCTCCGCCTTCTATCCTTAGGCACCAATTAAGAGAGCATAGTTGCCATTCTTAGTTATATGTGCATTGTCCCAAAACTTATTGATTGATGCATATTGTTGATATTACTTTTTCTTGTGCTATTTGTATCTAGTCACTCTTATGAACTTTGAAGGTGCCCTATGCATCTATTTGCTACTCCATGAGGGACAAGTTGAATGCCACTATGCCATGTTTTCTGTATGTGAAACAAGCAAACGTTTTTAAATGCATGTTATTCATGATATTTGTTTGTAACCTTTGATGTTGCATGCATAGTTACTTTGTCTTATTGTTAGAACTCCATCTTTCATGCTCATGTTTAGAGTTCTTTGATCCCAGATTTCAATGTTTGCAAATGGTTTGATCTTGATTTTGATGGTGCATGTAACCTCAAATATTATTCTTTTTATCACTTACCTACTCGAGGACGAGCAGGAGTTAAGCTTGGGGATGCTTGATACGTCGGAAATGTATCTATAATTTTGTATGTTCCATGCTTGTTTAGTATCTACTTTGCTATGCTTTGTCTACACTTTGAGGTGTTTTTATATGTTTTCTGGTACTAACCTATTAACAAGATGCCATAGTGTCAGTTGCCTGTTTTCTTCTGTTTTTGGTTCCAGAAAGGCAGAAAATCAATATTCTCGGAATTGGACGGGACAAAAGCCAAAGTCAATATTTTACCGTGGGGAACACGGAGCCAGAGTACGAGACGGAGGGGAGGCACCAGGGGGCCACACCCATGGCGGCGCGGGCTAGGGTTAGCCGCGCCTGGGGGGTGTGACCACCCTGGCTGCCCCCCTGCTTTGCCTCTTCGCCTATAAAGACCCTCCGATGCATAAACCCTAAGTACCCGATCAATATTCCACAAAACCGTCTGTATCCGCCGCCACCATTGTCGCTAGATAGGGGGATCTAAAGCTCTTCCCGGCACCCTGCCAGAGGGGAGATCATCCCGGAGGCCTTCTTCTTCATCATGCCAGTCTCCGGTATGAAGTCTGAGTAGTTCCACCTTGGACTACGGGTCTATGTAGTTGCTAGATGGTTGTATCTCCTCCTTTGTGCTATCATGTTTAGATCTTGTGAGCTCCGTTCATGATCAAGATCATCTATTTGTAATCATGCATGTTGTGTTTGCGGGGATCCAATGGATACTGAGATTACTATGTCAGATTCATTAATGGTTTTGTCTTGTTGATTCTATCATGTCTGTGTTGTTTGTGATCTTGCATGCTCTTTGTTTCTAGTAGCTATTTTGGCCAAGTAGATGCTAGTGACTCTAAGAGGGGGTATTTATGCTTGACAGTGGGTTAATGCTTCTATTTAATCTAAGGGAAGTGACAGAAATCTCTAAGGTTGTAGATGTGTTGTTGCCACTAGGGAGAAAACAACGGTCTCTTGTTCATGGAACAAGTGGATTGTTTACTTTACACACTTTGCTTAAAGCAGTTATCTGTTGCTTGCAACTTAATACTGGAGGGGGTTCAGATGATAACCTGAAGGTGGATTACTAGTCATAGATGCAGTTGGATGGCGGTCTATTTATCTTGTTGTATTGACCAATCGAATCTCATAGGATCATGAATGTCTAGTATTTCATTGTTATGCCTTGCTCAGTCCTGTCAATTGCCCTGCTGTAATTTGTTTACCCAGCATGTCATGTTTGTTTATCTAAGGAGAACACCTCTAGTGAACTATGGACCCCGGTCCAATCTTTACCATTGATACATCTTCCACTATTCCAGTTTACTTTCTGCAAACCACTATTACCTTCCACTCCATACAGTTAATCCTTTGTTATAGCAACCGGCGATATTGACAACCTCACTTTTCATTGGGGCAAAGTCTTGAGTTTGTGTTGTGCAGGTTTCCAAGTTGCTTGCAACACCTTTGAGACTTTTCCTTCCTCCTACTGGTTTGATAACCTCGTTTTCTTACTGAGGGAAGACTTGTTGTTGTGCTCTTCACACCTTGCTCTTGGGGTTTCCCGATGAAGCGCTATCAGGCGCCATCACCGGAGAACACGAAGATGGGTCCTTCCCGGACGAAGTGCGGGGAGATGGACCCTTCAAGGATGGAGAATATGGAGGATTACAAAACAGGGGAAGAGGACACGAGGTGCAAAGCTTTGGTGCTCTAGAGACCATTGAACGTGCCATACATCCTCCCTGAAGGGTAAGAACTGCAATTCCATCTCTGCATCTCTCAATTAGCGTTTCTAGTCCCGTTTTGATGGAGAGGATTTGTGTTGGTGACCATAGGACGTCTGCTTCATCCAGATTTCTTTTGAAGATTCGGCATGGGTGTCAGACTAAAACCTTGTCCGACAGTAGAATCGCAGTTACAAGTGGATTTGATTATTGGCTGACAGTATACACAGAGGACATAACTCTAAGTGACTTGCACATGCAATTTGGCAAGTTTCCCATTGGCCAGCATGATGAATTCGTAATCAGGTACTATGACACAAATTCGCAGACTTTCTATGATGTTAGAACTGAGGAGGCTCTGGCCATGATGTGGGGTAAACACCTCGGCACGAGGACTATGCTGATGTTTGTGCACATCTTAACAAAGATACTGGGGAAGAGACTCTCGTAAAATATATCGGCCCATGTGGAACGCGAATAGAGCAGTGTCTGTTTTCGATATGGAGCATGACCGACTAGCCTGTCGTTGAGCATGAATACATCGAGATGTGTGGCGGTCAGGGTGATTTTGTGCTCGAAGATGATGATGATGATGATGATGATGATGATGATGATGATGATGAGAAAGCATATCCAGATGTGGTTGTTGACCCTGATAGGATGGAGAGTAGGGAATATTTGGTTGATTCGAACTATGAGCCTGAATATGGGACTAATGTGGAAGAGGAATGTGAGGATGGGGAAATGGGATGTAGATACGAAGACGAAGACGAGGACAGGCTAGTGATACACTTTGACAAGGACAACCCTACAATTGATCAGGGGACTGTCTTTGATACTGTGGAGGAATGCAGATATGTTGTTGCTACCTATGCAATAAGAGTTGGGTTCAAATTTATCATTGAAAAGAGTGACCAGAAGAGATTTAGGGTGCATTGTAGGGAAAGTAAGGTGTGTAAATGGAGATTGCAGGCATCTCCAATGCGGGGTGGACACCCATTTCAGGTTGCAATAACTACATTTAGTTTCAGTCTTTATCATATTTGTTCTGCTGATGAGTCCTCTGATTTATTTTTATTCCCATTGAATGCAGATCAAGGTAAACACGAAGAAACACAACTGCCCTAATACTTCTTTAAGTGAAAAAACTAGACCAGCGACAACCAAGTGGATTGCTGCTAAGGTACTTGACTTGGTGAGGTGGGATCGTAGCACTGGACCTGCTGAACTCAGAACTAATCTTAGCGAAAATTTTAACGTTCTGATTCCTTACCGTAGAGTCTTTGATGGGAAGGAGATGGCTCTAGACTTCATTCGGGGCAAGTGGACTGATAGTTTTCACATGTTGTATAGTTTCAAAGCTAAGGTAGAGAAGACATCACCTGGTAGTGTTGTTGACATTGATTACGAGGTTGTGAAAGGAAGATAAAAGGTCTCAAGGGGGTCAAGTATAAGCAGGCAGATAAGAAATACTTCAGGAGATGTTTTGTCTCCTGAATACATGCTGGAAGGGGTTCCTAGACGGATGTAGGCCATACTTGGCAATAGAGGCAAGTTCTTTAACAGGGAACTTCAGGGGACATCTTGCTACCGCTTGTGCTATGTACGCGCATAATTGTCTTTTCCCGTAGCCTATGCTGTTCTTGAGGGTGAATCAACTGAAAGCTAGACATGGTTCATACAGAGACTATGTGCAGTAATTGGTCACCCTGAAGGCTTGGTGATACACACTGGTGCATGCAAGGAGCTTCACAATGTTGTTGATGCTGTGTTTCCTAGGGTTGAGCATAGGGAATGCATGCGGCACCTCGATACTATCTTCACGAAGAAGTCCAAAGGAAAGACCTTTGAAGACAACTTGTGGCGATTATACCGTCCCGAAGCTGAAAGAATACCTCGAAGAACATCACAGCAAGTTATGGGCCAGAAGCAAGTTTGGTAAGTTAAGCAAAGTGGATTTTGTTTGCAATAATCTGACAGAAAGGTTCAAAGCTAAGATTAGGAGCATGAAATCACTTGCAATTTGTATTTTGTTAGATGCAATAAGACCGTGTATAATGGTGAAGAAGATTTTAGGCAAAGAATTTGTGCGAGAAAATTTGTAGGCCATAAAATAGTTCCAAAGGTGGTTTTATTACTGAATGGAAGAACCAGGGCAATGGGAACGATAAAGATAAGGATGTTCAAAAGTTACAACACATTGGCTGAGGTTTATGCACAAGACAAGCATGGAATTGAATGGAGAATTACTGTAGACATTATTAACAAGACTTGTTCATGCAGGAAGTGGCAGGTTACTGGTCTTCCATGCCACCATGCACTTCACTTCATCTTAAAGCTGAGAGGTAGAGGTGCTGAAATAGAGAACTATGTTCATAACTATTTATCCATGGACAAGTTTGCTGCAACTTATACAGAAAACGTACCACCTATTGCTAATGAAAATGATTGGGAGATAGTCGATCCAGGGTTCAAACTCGAACCACCAGTTCTTAGGAGGCCACCTGGGAGGCCTAGAAAGGAAAGGACTTAAGCCTTCACCGCAAAAGGTTCGAGACTAGGAGCAAGGAAGCAGAAGTGAAATGGTGTGGAGGGTTGAGCCATATCAAGAGGCTATGCAAAAAACCAGTTCCACATGATTTCAGAGATGTTGACCTTGTCCCTGTTCACATCACGGAGGCACAATATGAGGCTTCTCAGGTAGAACTGGAGGAAACGCAGTGAGATGATGTAGAGGAAGTGCTGCATGCAAAGGAAAACGATGATGCGCATGTGGAGGGAAACGTTGGTAAGCAGGACTTGGTTGAGGACGTGGACGTGTCGGTAGGGATAGGGGGCGAAAAGAAATAAAAAGGTAAGCGGGAGCGGAAGGGAAACGATAATAATGGAGTTGAGTTTGAATATGAAGAATTTGCTGGGGTGATTGAGGATGTTCTTGAGGACATTTCGGCTAATTGTAGGAGAAATAATAAATCCCAGTCAATTTCGTCTTTGTACGATTCTCCAGACGAAAGGTAAGCTTGAAACAAGTTTTACTTGGCATTTTGATCATTTTTGTTTCAGTAATCATCAACTGTTGTTTAATGCAGAGTGGGATTGAACGGTAATAAGAGGAGCAGAGAGAAGGTGGCCCAATAACGTCGTTTCTTGAATTTTCATTGAAATTTATTTATATCCGGTACTTGTAACAGTTATATGACGTGTGGTGTCGACCAAATTCTAGGTTGTTAGATAGTACATTAATTTTAAAACTGATTTTCCATAAACAATAATCATGGATTTTTAACAGTTCAACGACCAAAATCATAGGTAAGGCATACTAGATTCTTTGGCACCCAAGGCACCACCAGGATGTCTATCGAGTGTGAGTTAATATGGCTTCCAACCCTAAATCCCCCCCTCATTGTCGAGAACATGGAACGACTCCATGGATTGAGCCCAAACCCGGCAGCTAGCTCCCCCTCGGCATCGCAAGCGACTTCTCCAACTAGAGATTCGTGGTCATTTGTAGAAATCTTGACTTTCCATTTTTTGAACACGAAAAACGGTGTTTTCCCAAAGGAGGTGCAAGATTAGGGCGCACCCATGGGCCCGAGGCAATTTCCACGCATTCTACACCATGGTGCATGGCCATTCCTGGGAGGAGGGTATTTATCTCGTGGTACAAGCATATGCTGTATATTTTTGAGTTACGGCCCGGTAAATGCGGTTTATAACTGTATGTACCCTATAAGACACTCTCAATTTTCAGGGAAAAATGGTTTGGGGTGCCCCATGGGGTACTTAGGCTGGATACATGTCCGGGTCCAAGATTGCACTGACCGTCGCATTTCCGTGGCCACCAGCGGGTTTTGCCTTTTTTTGGGCAACACCAAACAAAATCTAAAAAAATAAAAAATGTGAAAACAGCTCCTGGAGCCCTCGCATGTGGCCCACTGCACTCATAAAATTATAGGCAAGTCATACCAGATCATTTGGCACCCAAGGCACCACCAGGATGTCTATCGAGTATGAGTTAACATCGCTTTCAACCCTAGATTCCCCCCTCGCCGCCCAGAACATGGAATCACTCCATGGATTGAGCCCAAACCCGGTACCTATCTCCCCTTGGCATCACAAGCGACTTCTCCAACTAGAGATTTCGTGGTCATTTGGAGAAATCTCGACTTTCCATTTTCTGAACCCGAAAAACCTGTGTTTTCCGAAAGGAGGTGCAAGATTAGGGCGCGCCCAGGGCCCGAGGCAATTTCCATGCATGCTACACCATGGTGCATGGCCATTCCCGGGAGGTGGGTATTTATCTCGTGGTGCAAGCATATACTGTATTTTTTTGAGTTACGGCCCGGTAAATGCGGTTTCTAACTGTATGTACCCAATAAGACACTCAATTTTCAGGGAAAATTGGTTTGGGGTGTCCCATCGGGTACATAGTCTGGATGCATGCCTGGGTCCAAGATTGCACCGACCATCGCGTTGCCACGGCCGCAAGCGGGTTTCTCCTTTTTTGGGCAGCACCAAACAAAATCTAAAAAAATAAAAAAATGTTAAAATAGCTCCTGGAGCCCTTGCATGTGACCTATTGCCGTCATAAAATCATAGGAAAGGCATACCAGGTCCTTTGGCACCCAAGGCACCACCAGGATGTCTATCGAGTGTGAGTTAACATGGCTTCCAACCCTAGATTCCCCCTCCCCTCGCTGCCCATAACATGGAACCACTCAATGGATTGAGCCCAAACCCGGCACCTAGCTACCCCTCGGCATCGCAAGTGACTTATCCAACT
The DNA here is from genome assembly GCA_916181665.1 of Avena sativa. Taxonomy (NCBI): domain Eukaryota; kingdom Viridiplantae; phylum Streptophyta; class Magnoliopsida; order Poales; family Poaceae; genus Avena; species Avena sativa. The sequence goes on along the minus strand of OV702297.1, from coordinate 362,549,971 downwards.
AGAGATTTCATGGTCATTTGGAGAAATATTGACTTTCCATTTTCTAAACCCGAAAAACTGGTGTTTTCCCAAAGAGGTGCAAGATTAGGGAATGCCCAGGGGCCCAAAGCAATTTCCATGCATGCTACACCATGATGCGGGACCATTCCAGGGAAGCGGGTATTTATCTCGTGGTGCAAGCATATACTGTATTTGTTTTGAGTTATGGCCCGGTAATGCGGTTTCTAACTGTATGTACCCTATAATACACTCTTAATTTTAAGGGATAAATGGTTTGAGGTGCCCCATGGGGTACCTAGGCTGGATGCATGCTTGGGTCCAAGATTGCACCGACCGTCGCGTTGCCGCGGCCGCCGGCGGGTTTCGCCATTTTTTTGGGCATCACCAAACAAAATCTAAAAAAATAAAAAAATGTGACCCATTGACCTCATAAAATCATAGGCAAGGCATACCAGGTCCTTTTGCACCCAAGTCACCACCAAGATGTCTATCGAGTGTGAGTTAACATGGCTTCCAACCCTATATCCCCCCCTGCTGCCTAGAACATGGAACCTCTCCATGGATTGAGCCCAAACCCGGCACCTAGGTCCCCCTCGGCATCACAAGCGACTTCTCCAACTAGAGATTTCGTGGTCATTTGGAGAAATCTTGACTTTCTATTTTCTAAACCCGAAAAACGGTGTTTTACCAAAGTAGGTGCAAGATTAGAGCGCGCCCATGGGCCCGATGAAATTTCCACATATGCTACACCATGGTGCATGGCCATTCCCGGGAGGTGGGTATTTATCTCGTGGTGCAAGCATGTAATGTGTTTTTTTGAGTTATGGCCCAGTAAATGCGGTTTCTAACTGTATGTACCCTATAAAACACTCTCAATTTTCAGGGAAAATGGTTTGGGGTGCCCCATGGGGTACCTAGGCTGGATGCATGTCTAGGTCCAAGATTGCACCGATCGTCGCATTGCCGTGGCCGCCGGCGGGTTTCGCCATTTTTTTGGGCAACACCAAAGAAAATCTAAAAAAATAAAAAAAATGTGAAAACAGCTCCTAGATCCCTCGCATGTGACCCACTTCCCTTATAAAATCATAGGCAAGGCATACCAGGTCCTTTGGCACCCAAGGCACCACCAGGATGTCTATCGAGTGTGAGTTAACATGGCTTCCAACCCTAGATTCCCCCCTCGCTGCCCAGAACATGGAACCACTCCATGGATTGATCCCAAACCTGGCACCTATTGCCCCCTCGACATCACAAGCGACTTCTCCAACTAGACATTTCATGGTCATTTGGATAAATCTTGACTTTCCATTTTCTAAACCCGAAAAACCGGTGTTTTCCGAAAGGAGGTGCAAGATTAGGGTGCGCCCAGGGGCCCGAGGCAATTTCCATGCATGCTACACCATGGTGCATGGACATTCCTGGGAGGTGGGTATTTATCTCGTGCTGCAAGCATATACTGTATTTTTTTGAGTTACGACCCGGTAAATGCGGTTTCTAATTGTATGTACCCTATAAGACACTCAATTTTCACGGAAAAATGGTTTGGGGTGCCCCATGGGGTACCTAGGCTAGATGCATGTCTGGGTCCAAGATTGACCGTCGCGTTGCCGCGGCCGCCGGCAGGTTTCGCCTTTTATTGGGCAGCACCAAACAAAATCTATAAAAATAAAAATTGTGAAAATATCTCCTGGAGCCCTTGCATGTGACCCACTGCCCTCATAGAATCATAGGCAAGGCATACCGGGTCCTTTGGCACCCAAGGCACCACCAGGATGTTTATCGAGTGTGAGTTAACATGGCTTCCAACCCTAGATTCCCCCCCTCACTACCCAGAACATGGAACCACTCCATGGATTGGGCCCAAACCCGGCACCTTGCTCCCTCTCGCCATCGCAAGAGACTTCTCCAACTAGAGATTTCGTGGTCATTTGGAGAAATCTTGACTTTCCATTTTCTGAACACAGAAAACCGGTGTTTTCCCAAAGAAGGTGCAAGATTAGGGCGCGCCCAAGGGCCCGAGGCAATTTCCATGCATGCTACACCATGGTGCATGGACATTCCCGGGAGGTGGGTATTTATCTCGTGGTGCAAGCATATACTGTATTTTTATTGAGTTACGGCCCGGTCAGTGCGGTTTCTAACTGTATGTACCCTATAAGACACTCTTAATTTTCAGGAAAAAATGGTTTGAGGTAAAAAATGTGAAAACATCTCCTGGAGCCCTTGCATGTGACCCACTTCCCTCATAAAATCATAGGCAAGGCATACCAGGTCCTTTGGCACCCAAGGCACCACCAGGATGTCTCTCGAGTGTGAGTTAACATGGCCTCCAATCCTAGATTCCCTCTTCCCTCCCCTTGCTACCCAGAACATGGAACCACTCCATGGATTGAGCCCAAACCCAACACCTATCTCCCCCTCGGCATCGCAAGCGACTTCTCCAACTAGAGATGTCGTGGTCATTTGGAGAAATTTTGACTTTCAATTTTCTGAACCCGAAAAACCGGTGTTTTCCCAAGGGAGGTGCAAGATTAGGGCGCACCCAGGGCCCGAGGCAATTTCCACGCATGCTACACCATGGTGCACTGCCATTCCCAGGAGGTGGGTATTTATCTCATGGTACAAGCACATATTGTATTTGTTTTGAGTTACGCCCCGGTAAATGCGGTTTATAACTGTATGTACCCTATAAGACACTCTCAATTTTTAGGGGAAAATGGTTTGGGGTGTCGCATGGGGTACCTAGGCTGGATGCATGCCTGGGTCGAAGATTGCACCGACCGTCGCGTTGCCGCGGCCGCCGGCGGGTTTTGCCTTTTTTTAGGCAGCACCAAACAAAATCTAAAAAAATAAAAAAAAATGTGAAAACATCTCCTGGATCCCTCGCATGTGACCCACTTCCCTCATAAAATCATTGGCAAGGCATACCAGGTCCTTTGGTACCCAAGGCACCACCAAGATGTCTATCGAGTGTGAGTTAACATGGCTTCCAACCCTAGATACCCCCCCCCCTCGCTGCTAGAACATGGAACCACTCCATGGATTGAGCCCAAACCCGGCACCTAGCTCCCCCTCGGCATCGCAAGCGACTTCTCCAACTAGAGATTTCGTGGTCATTTGGAGAAATCTTGACTTTCCATTTTTTGAACCCGAAAAACCGGTGTTTCCCCGAAGGAGGTGCAAGATTAGGGCGTGCCCAGGGGCCCGAGGAAATTTCCACGCATGCTTGTGAAAGACTTATGATCTTTTGAAATCTGGTCAAACCCAGGATAAACCACGTTAACTAGTTCGTTAACCTTGCAGAGCTATGCTTATTGTTAGGGTCTTCTAGAAGCCCCCCCCCCCCGAGGCCAGGTTGATTATGCGTCCCAATTGTTAGGCACCGTTGGATTGGGGAGAATTGACGATAAGGATGGTCCTTTGCAAGAGCGATCCGCGAGTAGGCATTTCTGCGTCCCTATTGGCCCTCGCAACCACCAGTGGGCCTACCTCCTTGACTTTATAAACGCGGCCGTGTGGCCGAAGATCAAACCCCGTTCATTCCCTACAACTTGCATCAGCACAAGCATCGAATCATACCTGAAGAAACGACACCTCGCCATGGAGAGGACCCGTCTCAGCTTGCACAAGGCCGAGTTGTTCGCCCACTACGACATACTCGTGCCACCGCTAGCGAGGCTACCGGACGGCTAGGAGCTCAGCTACGCCGGGGTGCCCATGGTGCCGCTCTTGCGCGGCATCGCGCTGTCGAGGCAGATCGAGGAGCGCCGCCGCTAGCTGCCAGAGCGGAAGAGGCCAATGGACCGATACACGTACATTTGTTTTCTAAATACCCTCTCTCTTTATTCAAATCAAACCTCGAACTCTTTCAGATATTTGGTTTGTTCGAAAACCTAATTATAATTGTTTTATTTTAAAATGAAATAAAATAATTAAATAATAAAAACAGTTTTTAAAACCCTAGGGAGGCAGCCGCCGGCCAGGCCCAAAATTCCCAACCAGCCGCCACCTACCACCCAGCACCTAAACCCTAAGCCTAGACCTAATCCCACCTCCCTCACACCACTCCCCTCCCTCCACATGTCGCCGCCACACACTGGAAACACACACACGCACACGGTACATGACACCACGTACACCGCATGTGTCCATCCCGCAAACCCCACCCGCATTGGGATTCCCCTCCTCGACCGCTTTATCTTGTCCCCATACCCTTCTCCCCCTCGCGTCGTTCTTCCTGTGCCCAAGCGCACCCCACCACCTCTGCTCTCTACCTGACCCCGGCTTCCCTCTCGCGACGTCTCACCAGGAGCCACCCCCGCGCCCCTCTACACAGCACACACCGCCCCGGTGCTCCACTCGGCCACCCTGCCTTGTTGGACCCCGCCGTGCGCCTCTCCCCTCCCTTGCTCACCAACACCCCGTCGTCGCTGCACCTCCCTATGTCGAGCGCCACCCTTCTTCCTCGCATCGCCAAGCCCCGCGAACCTGGCCTCCTCTTCCGGCGCCGACCAACCGCCAGCAGGTCTGCGCCCCCTCTCCGTGGGCCTCCTCTGCTACCCGCCTGCCCCTTCTGGTCACGCGATGCCCCGTCATATCTCAGCTGCCAGCGTAGCACTGCCTCGTCGTCAACCTCGATCCCGTCGCCCTTATGTTGCTCCTGCCTGGCGCCTCCTTGTGTTACACACCTCCTTGTCACATGCTCGCGCCCACGCCATGTATGTCGTTTTGCCAGGCCTCTATTGGGGAGATAAGTTCATCTAGTCCCGTGTGGTTTGGCCTAGGTGATAGTGGTGAAGTGAGGTGGTAACCAATTGGGCTTTTGCTGACTCCTGTGGTCCTCTTGATTAGACAAGATCTTCAAGGTCAAGGTAGACCGGCATCATGGCACATCAAGAGCTCCACCGACAATATGTCCAAACCCGAGAGAGCCATGTCGAGAATCCATGGTACCCGAAGACCACGACTCCAACTTCAAGACCTTCCCGGAACATCGAGTTCTCCATCCCGTACCCAAAGACGCCGAGACCTCGAAGACCGATCCCCGTAGAACCCAAGATCTATGAACCCCAAAGTGTGATCTCTATCCGAACCACTATTTTATAAATTTCCATATTAACTTGTTGCATACATATCATGTGGGTTGGAGATTTATATCGATTCACCTCATAATTAAATGTGGAGTCCATATGCAGGCTTATCTAGTCTTATATTGGTTCCCCTAAAATTTGTGTAGCGAATGAGTGCCATATTTTACCTTGTTAAAACAACATTTAAATTGCGAAGTATCTAAATAACATAAACCATATAAATTGTCGGGACACCGGTTTCGCTTAATATTGCCTAATTGAATCGCACATTTTCCATGCCATGCATCATATATGCATCATGCCCGATCTTCTACCTAGTATGAAATAGTGCATCCAGTGTTTCTTCTAGTGCTTTGCTTCTTCATAGATTAGGCCGATGAGTTAATGCGAGTGTCAACCCGATCTCTAGTGTATCTTCGATAGTGTTTCCTAGGCGAGAATTCTCCCCCTTGATACCTATTTTATATTTATAGTCTTTAATTTCTCTTGTTGATCTATTGCTACCTGTGTTGCGATGCTTTAGTCTTTTCGAACCTCTGATATCCCTTAACAGCGTATATTGCCGTGGACACCTCCTATTCCCTATTGTTTGATAGATAGTTGGCCTTGTGAGTCGTAGTCGCTTTCTCAGGTGCTTCACTTCGGCAATGTTCCACTGATGATGTGTAGCTCGGATCACTATAGAGCTTCATTGGGAAACACCAAGAGGAAGGTATGATGAGCACAACAACAAGTTTTCCCTCAGAAAGAAACCGAGGTTATCAAACAAGTAGGAGGAAGGAAACGACTCAAAGGTGTTGCTAGCAACTTGGAAACCTACACAACACAAACTCAAGACTTTGCCCCAACAAACAGTGAGATTGTCAATCTCACCGGTTTCCTAAAAACAAAGGATTAACTGTATGGTGTCGAAGGTAATGGTGGCTTGTAGAAAGTAAACAGGAACAGTGGAAGATGTATCAATGGTAAATATTGGACCGGGGTCCATAATTCACTAGAGGTGTTCTCCTTAAGATAAACAACATAACATGCTGGGTAAACAAATTATAGCGGGGAAATTGACAGGACAGAGCAAGGCAAAACAATGCAATACTAGACATTCATGATCCTATGAGATTTTATTGGGCATTACAACAATATACATAGACCGCCATCCAACTGCATCTATGACTAGTAATCCACCTTCAGGTTATCATCCGAACCACGTTCAGTATTAAGTTGCAAGCAACGGATAACTGCTTTAAGCAAGGTGTGTAAAGTAAACAATACAATTGTTCCATGAACAAGAGATTGTAGTTTTCTCCCTAGTAGCAACAGCACATCTACAAACTTAGAGATTTCTGTCACTTCCCCAGATTCAATAGAGGCATGAACCCACTATCGAGCATAAATACTCCCTCTTAGAGTCACTAGCATCTACTTGGCTAAGATAGCTACTAGAAATAGAGAGCATGCAAGATCTCAAACAACACAGACATGATAGAATCAATAAGATAGAATCATTAACCAATCTAACATAGTAATCTCAATATCCATTGGATCCCCGCAAACACAACATGCATGATTACAAATAGATGGTCTTGATGAGGAACGGAGCTCACAAGATCTAAACAAGGTAGCACAAAGGAAGAGAAACAACCATCTAGCTACTACATGGACCCATAGTCCAAGATGGAACTACTCACGCATCATACCGGAGGCTGGCATGGTGATGAAGAAGGCCTCTGGGATGATCTCTCCCCTCCGACAGGGTGCCGGGAAGAGCTTCAGATCCCCTCCAATCTAGGGACGATGGTGGCGGTGGCTATGGACTGTTTTGTGGAAGATTGATCGGGTACTTAGGGTTTAGGTATCGGGGGATCCTTATAGGCGAAGAGGAAGGCCGAGGGGGTGCCCGAGGCGGCTGCACCCCCCAATTGTGGGCCATACCTGGTCGTGCGGCCAGGGGGTGTTGGCTGTAACATCCTAGGATTAGCACCTAGAAATAGTGAGGCCACATGTGTGTGCATTGCATTCATGCATAAGAAAATCCGGGGAATTTTCGCGCAAAACACAAGGAGTTGTAGAGGGATCGGGATATCTCTTGTTCTGATGAAAACGTCAGCTCAAGTGTATGGATTTCAACATGACCTCTACTATATTCTTGTGTCTTGGGAAAAAAATTCAATTCATGTTTGGAATTGAGAATTGAAATTCAAATTTGAATACTTGGGAATATTTCCAGGATAAGTAAATAGTATATAAACAATAAAGTGAAAATTGTGGTACAAAATATATTCAATCATATAATAGATAAACATTTATAATTAAGTGGAATAAGAAATTGCAAACAGGGAGTGAAAGTTTTTCTTATAATAATAAGTACATGTTACAACATTCTTTATAATAAATGTATTACAAAAATATAATACAAAAGAATTCTTATATTTAAAATAAATATGAATATTTATTGTCCTTTATATAATACACAAAAGAATATTTCTTATTATGTTCCTTATTCAGTAACAACAAATCAATTAGAATAGAATTAGTAACATATTACCTCACAAGAATAATCTCAAAAGAAAAATAAACTTTATTAAATAAAAGAAGGTTCTTACAAGGAGTCTTTACAAGAGAATAAATAAAAGATTACATTGAAGATTAAATCCTGAACTACCATCTAACTATTTCCTAATCTAGTCTTCATTGATCTTCCATCAGTAGTTTTGTACCTGCAACACAACACAAAAAAGAACAAATCCAAAGTAAAATAGCGGTTAGTGTGTTAGTGTTTTACTCTCAGAATTGCAGTGAAGTGCACTGCTAGACCATCACTGAGTAATTTGAATAGGGCCAAAAATATAAGATTTGTTCTTATCAGTAGATTTTGCCTCAGACTGATGCATCATTGGCTAGTAAGGGGCAAGTTTCACCAAAGCCAAATAAAATGGTAAAAAGGTAAATCAACAGCAAATATCAAGTTTCCACTTGATCTGATCCACATATGACACAATCAGGCACACATCACAGTCACTGCATGCAGCAGCTGTGGTGTTAACATAGCTAGGAGAGTTAAGGGAGGGAGCAGCCATAGCACGGCTGCTAGTGTACTATTTGCTTCTCCACCCAAGCAAGAACTCAAGAACTGCACCTAATCCATCAAAGCACACAAGAGATAGAGCACCAGCCACAATACAACACTAGCACCAGAGATATCCATTTCACTCAATAGCCAAGAAAACCACACCACCACATTACCAGCATCTGGTTGCTAGGAAAGCCATCCAAGAGCTAGGAGGGGAGGAGTTCCATAGGGAAGGCAGTAGCTCAGGAGGAACTGGCTAGAAGTTCAACAAGGAGCACAAGCAAGGTGATCAAGATTAGCACTAGCCCAATAGCAACCACAACTCTACAAGCAGCATGTTTATATACTAATATCATAGCAATGCCTCTCATCAGTTTCAATTCAAGCAATAGTTGCACCAAATTCCAAAAAGGAGTAGAAGTAAGAGTGCTCTCAGATTAGCATAGATGTTATGCTAGTCACAGCATAGAGCTAATAGGCAACAGTAGTATCTATTCTCATCTTATATTGGGGCCTCAGCATTTGCATCATAGGCTGCATCTCAATCCACAACAAAGTTATTCCAACATGATGTTTCATCCACCAGTCATTTCCAATGACAGCAGGTGTCTTTAGAAAAAAATGATCATATGGTTGTGTACCTCTAGGGAGGCATCACAATAACATGACCATATTAACAGAAGCCACAAGGTGCTCTATTAGCCAAGCAATCAATAGCTAACTAATTCAGCAACAGATCATAATACTAGAAACACCACTGTGCACACTCTAGATGGAGGCACCATAGTAGGAAGGTTCCAATATTAGAAGCCACTGAAATCACTAGCTAAGATTAACATCAAATACCCATGTTAAAAGAATGAGTTACATCCACGGGGTATTATTTCAAATCATTTTCCCAAAATTATCCTTTCTAGGAATCATTTGTCTACATATGAAGCCATTAAGTATCCAAAGAGGATCTACTTTGCATATTCCAAATTTTTTCTGACCCAAGATCATGCATGTGCATGATCTGATCCATATCAACTCATTCAAAACCATATGCAAGTAACCAAACAAGAATCTAAATCATTTGCTAGCTATCTTTTGCTAGGAATCATTTAACAATGATGCAACTATATTCAAGAGAGGATCAAGATCATCAATGAATCAGATTCAGGGCATCAAATATATCTCTTATAAGATTAAAGCCTAGCCACCAATCTAGGAATCATCAAGTAAGATCAATGATTTGTCAAATAGACAGTACCATTTAGTGACAACATCACATCTAGATAACCTAATTACTTTAGCAAATGTCTTCAGTATAAAGAACCATCTAGCAATCTCAAATTGCTAATACATGGATAGACCGTAGGAGGCCATTATCCAAAATTCAGAGAATTGAATTTGTATCCACATTACTTGTAGTATACAGAATCAAATGGCAGGGCCTGTTATTTAACCAGGCATAGCCATCATCAAAAGTACAAGTTTAGGAGAACATCTACCAGCAATCTCATAGTAACCAAACATCACTACAGAAGGTATGAACCCTAGTTACAGAGATGTAACCTTGACAGGGGGTAATCACAGCAAGCATGCTTGACATGGCAAGGTAGATAGAGCATAGAGAGAAACACAGTAGGGGAAGCACACTTACCCGAGGTCCTCGCAAGAAGTTAGAAGAGGAAGCAGAGGAGTGGCCGGCGGCGATGGAGAGGCGGCAGCACGGGGAGCACCCCTGAAGGGGCGCTGCAACCCGCACCTGCATCTCATCAGGAGCAGCCTGTGGAGAAGGGGTGAGGATCATGAGCAACGCAGCACGGCGTCGACGAAGCACCAAGGCGGCTGAACCCTAACCCTAGCCTTGGGCGAGGGTCAGCGCGGCCGGGAGAAGACCCTAGAGGGGAATTGGCTTGGACAGGATCGTGCGGCGGTGTTGACTCAACAGTCTTCCACCGCGGCATGGCCACAGCGGCGGAGTCACTGCCGGGATTGGGCAGGCGACGGCGGCGGCGTCGCTAGTGTCCAGGAGGGGAACGTGTGGGTGCGATGTGAGAACGAGGGAGAAGATAAGGATCTACTGGGCCAAATTGTACCAAATCGGCCTATGGGCCAGAGTGACTCGTGGGTCAGGCCCAATAAGGGAATAAAAAGAATAAGTCAAGAAAAAAAATATAATTACTAAAATACCCTAAGCTTATTTTAGCTCCACTAAAATATAGAAAATCTTAAAGAAAAATGTATATGTATTTCAAAATGTCACAAGCATAAGATCTACCTAATAAAAATATAACTTTATTTGTTTAAGTTTTATATAAAGCAAATAAATATTAACACCATTAAATCCTAAGTGAAATTTCATAAAATAAGGAAAAATCCTAAAAATGAATAAAATCATATTTTGTGTTTAAAAATAAATTTACTATTTTATAAAAAATACTAACTTAATTCTTTTATAAATAAAATTTGAAGTAAGTATTCAAAAACATTTAAATATTTAAAGAATTTTAATAAACATAGGACCAATATTTAAAAATAAATAAATATCACTTTTAAGATCTTAAATAAATATACTAAACTAGAAAAATATTAAATATACCATTAGAAAAGTTTTAAAGATTATAAAAAATAATAAATCCTTATATATTACCTATTTTATCATAATGAGACAACTGTTTTGTTAATTCATTAAAAATTATTTCTTAAGTAAGAAATAACCACATTTCCTTATAAGACACTAAATTCTTTAAGATTAATTACTAAGTGCAAACCATAATTATGATTCATAATAAAACCTAAATGTAAACTATTAACTCTATAATAACCTTTTGAAACCTTTAATCAAATTTAAACCAATCATTCACTTAAATACCAAATAAATTATCTCATACCCTAATCACACTTATCATAAATCTAAAATTTGGGAATAATTAAAACATATTACACCTTAAGTTTCTTTACCTTTTTAAACTTAACTTTAGTCTCAAAATTTATAATCACCATGTCTAATAAACTACTTATATTTTTATAGTTAATTTTGATCTAGTTAGATTAAGACATAAAGCATCTCAAGTCCAAACTAATCAATCACACACAAAAGACATCAATCACATCCTATTAACAATAAAGATTGTTTAAACCTTAGAAAGGAAATATTTTCTTCAAATGTTATTATTTTTTCCACTTCAAACAACAATCTCATAATAAGTTCTCCAACTCTTAAACAACTCAACCCAAAGACTTTTATCATAGTCACCATATAACAATTAACTATAATCACATTATTTTATACTTTCCTTGTATATTTTGGGTTGTTAACACTTAAGTTCCTTATAAAGGTCATTACTTATAAAGTAAAATTTGAAGATAAATCAACTCTAAAAAATCACCTAAATTCAAATCACTCAAAGTATTGGGTATTCACTCTGGGAGTTTTACAAAATGCATAGCATTACTTATGCATAACTACATATTGCTTCTTTAAATATTAGTCCTTACCGGACCAATGATGCTGTTTTCAGATATTGGATCTTACATCGTCTCAAAGACTGTGGTTACATAATCTTGTGATCACAAAGGCAAGTTCATGCTTGCTCATGTCCTTTGAATATTTTCTATAAAGTATTTTGCAAATCAAGTGTTGTCATCACCTGCATTTCAAAAAGGTCAGAAAACACTATTTTCATAATAATATGATTATGGTATTATTTACCCTGAGGTAGTAACCTACTATGAAAGTTCCGGTGGTAAAGGAACATATTATCTAGGACTTAACAACCAATGTCGCCAGTGATTCTTGCGCTGTATATTACGCGTTAACCATGAGATCTATATAGATCTGGGGAAGTCAGCTGGATCAGCTCCCTCTCGCATGCATCGGACACTGTTCTGGGCATTTGTAAGTTACGGATCATGGGTATAGCCATTTTATACGGGGAAAAGTCTACCGTGGATCTGGGCTTACAAAAGACAGATTTCTAGTGTTAATGGTTGTTGTAAGATCCCTCCTTTATAAAGGAAAAGGATCCCTGTGATTGCAATGCTAGTCCCTGGATCATTGCTAGCATCCACAGTTTAAGATGAAGTACACAGATACAAAGGTCATTATTACATCCATTCCAGAGATAAACATAGTCTTTACATCTCAAAGGCCACAGGCCTATTACAAGAGTTTGAATAAGTAAATAAATATAAGTCTTCATCTTCATGTGCCACAGGCAAACATGTTGAGTGTAGACTCATGACACCTAATCCTCATCAGAGTAACCTGCAACATCACAAGTTACAGCCACAGTGGGTCAATACTTTGGAATAGTATTGGCAAGTGATACCTTAGTATAATTTAGGTGGACTATATTACTATATGCAATTTGGCTAAGTGTAGCTTGGCTTTCTTTGCTCAAAATAGGTTTTGCCTATAAGTTGAAATCACTAAGTTTTTCTTTGTCAAAACTCTTCCCAAGGAACCACCAATAGACATTGAGGTACTTCACCCTTGTTCACCCACAAGTTTTTACTTAGAAATTGGGATGAGGAGATTCTTGATAGCTTCCATGTCTTGATGCTCAAGTTGTCCATTGCCATGGACTTGGCTAAGTACTTAGATTTTTCCATCTACAGAGGTTGTGCACTTTCCCCACCAGACTTGGTTTCACCAAGACAAGACCTTTCAGAAGCTTTCCCTTAGACCAAATGGACGCGTTCCAACCTATCATCCCACTACCACCAACTGTCCAAATGGCTAAGTTCTAGCAACTTATATGGTTCAGGCAGAGCCCATATTGCCAAGTGGCTGCACTAGAAGCTTCTTAACACTTGGCCTCTAAAATCTCTTTGTTCCTGGGTGGCTTACCACAAGTGTGATACACAAGGTAAACCATAGAAATGGGCCTTGTGTAACCACTCAACATAAACCATTCCTTCCCTTCCACCCAGGTGTCTCATTAACTTAGTTGTTTTATTAGGCAAAACATAAGTCCAAAGACTTAGAATTATTTTCATCATAGCATGTATATTTCACCAACCCTTGTTTGCTACTAGCTAGGCTAAGCATGGCATAGATAGTAACTTAACTTAGAAATTCCCTAGCATTTCTACAACTACTTAGGATTTCCCAACATGGCATAAAGGCAAAATATTTACATGCAAGACTTAGCAAAATAATTCTAATGCTTAGTAGAAAACATAGGATAAAAATATTCATGAAGTACCACTTGCCTTGGTAGTTGGGAGAGTAGCACTCTTCACAATCACAATCACTAGCCCCAAAGTCTACACAAAGAATGGTAGCAACAAATTACACACAAAACATATACAATCAAACAAAAATATATGCATGCATGCAAAATGCTAAGTGATGATTTTTTTTAAAAACTCAACCAAGCAAGTGCATAGTACTGAATCCTAAACAAGTCAAAAACTGGCCACACAACAATTATTTAAACCCTAAATTAATTCCTAAACAATTCATATACTCAAATAAGCCCTACACAAGTTTCTGCAAATAAAACCATTTTAACAGAGGCAAAACATTAAACACATTGCATATTTACAAAGGGCTTGTTCTCCTGATTCCAACGGTATAAAATTTGTCAAATTCTAACGTGGGGATCAAAAGTTATAGCTAAATCAAATTCAAACAATAATCTGATTCAAATTCTGTTTTAAATCTAACTCACTGCCACGCGTCTGTTTCCTATTGGCCCGTACCGGTTCGGGCGGATCGATCTCTGCGAGCCGCAGGATTTAAGTCAGATCTATTGGCTCAGATGCGCCCATACCTCTTCGTTTAAGTTCTAATCCTAGCCGTAAGATCAACATCTAACGCTCCTGATTGCTTTGACCAGAGATGAGCGGTGCTAGCGGCGGCGAATGGCGGCGGCGCCTCTGTCAGTGGCGGAGCTGGCGTTCTAGGTCGCGCGGGAGAGGGAGAAGAGGTTTACCGGAATCGCAGAGAGCTGCTGATGCTCAAGGTGGCGATGGTTCGTCAAGGGGCGCGCGGACACAGCGGGGATTCCTCCTCGGAGTAGGGGCAGACGTCGGGCAGGCCTTGGCGTCGACGGAGGCGAGGTTCTAGGGCGAGCTAAGACAAACCAACGGTGCCGTTAGATGCGCAAGACGCTGGGGGGTCTTAGGCGTATCAAACAAAGGGCAAGGGGCGGCTGGTACTTACGGGGAGAGGTCGCCGGAGTTCGAGCAGAAGACAGCGACGCTCAGTCGTTGACGTTGCCGGGGCTACAGGCCATGCGCGAGCAAATGGAAGGTGTCAGTAGATGCGTACGGAGCTGCAGAGCATGATAGCATGAACCACGGACAGAGGGGGTGCGGTGCTCACCGGAATTCGTCGGCGAGGTCGTCGGAACAGCGGCGGTGTCTGACGAGTTGTGAGCAGCCTGGTGGCGTGGAGAGAAAATTGAGTGAGGGGAAATGGCCGCGAGGGGGAGGGGTTTAAGTAGGCAGAGTTGGGTGTGGAGTTACTTGCGGAATCAATGGGAATCAACACGGCAGTGACTGCGGCGAGTAACAGCGACGTGAGCATCGCAGGCGCGCGAGATTTGGGGAAGAAGGAGTCGACGTGGACGGGTCCACTTGTCAGTGAAATAAATAGAGGGGACGTGGGGTCCGGGCGTCAGTGACTCCGTGTGTGCGTCTGCGAGTGAAAGAGAGAGGGGACCCGGGTGGGATAAATGGGCTGCGTCTGTTGCTGGGCTCAAATCCTGGCGTCGGCCCTTTTCTCTTTCCTATCTCTTTTTCTTTTTCTAAATTGATTTTCTGGAATGAATTTCAAATGAATTCAAAAGCTATTTGATTTCAAATCTTTTTAGGATTTTTGAAGTGTGCAATAGTCACAAATTTGGGCATAAAACCAAGTGGTCACTTTGAATTGGCTTGGTCATTTGGAAAAATAAAATAAACAGTGACATAGCACTTGTTTTATATTGATTTTGAAATGGGTTTTCAAATTGTATTTGCTTTGAAATCTTGGTTTTAACCTTAGCAATCTAGCAACACATTCTGAAAACAACAAGGCACAAAGTTTGGTTTCATGAACAACAACCTCTCATAGAAAGAGTAGCATTTGTTTCAAATGATGATCACATAAAATAATGAGCTCATATGCTCCTGTTTTTGAATTGTTTTGTTTGAAATGTACTCTATATGATCATGGATGCATGGATGATATGCATGAGTTTGAAACATGATTTTAGGGATGTTACAAATCTAACCCCCTTAAGGTGAATCTCGCCCTCGAGATTCGGTTTGGCTAGCAAATAGGTGAGGGTGGTCTTTCCGAAGATCATCTTCTCTTTCCCATGTTGCTTCCTCTTCGGAATGATGATTCCACTGCACTTTGCAGAACTTGATAGTCTTAGTCCTTGTGACTCTTTCTGCAGTCTCAAGAATCTTGATAGTCTTCTCTTCATAAGTGAGATCACTTTCCAATTGAACCTCCTCCAAAGGTATAGTATCCTTCAAAGAAGTTTCTTCCATTTCTGGATGACATTTCTTAAGTTGACTCACATGAAACACATTATGAACAGCTGACAGAGATTCTGGCAGTTCTATTTCATAGGCAACTTCTCCTTTACGACTCAGAATCTTGAATGGTCCAACATATCTTGGTGCCAATTTTCCTTTGACTCCGAACCTCTTCACTCCACGAAGTGGTGACACTCAAAGATAAGCTCTATCACCAACTTCGTAGGTGACTTCTCTACGCTTAGGATCTGCGTAGCTTTTCTGTCGGGACTTTGCTATCTTCAATCTGTCCTTCACCAATTTGACCTTCTCTTCGGCTTCTTTGATAAGATCTGGCCCGAATAAACTTCTTTCTCCCACACCATTCCATAACAATGGGGTGGTACACTTTCTTCCGTAGAGAAACTCAAACGGTGCCATCTCAATGCTGGCTTGATAGTTGTTGTTATAAGAAAATTCTGCGTAAGGCAGACTTTCATCCCAACTGGCTCCATAGTCTAAGGCACATGCTCTCAACATGTCTTCAAGAATCTGATTGGTCCTTTCTGTCTGTCCATCAGTTTGAGGATGAAAAGCGGTACTGAATTCCAACCTCGTTCCCAATGACTCATGTAACTGTTTCCAAAAATGGGAAGTGAATTGAGTTCCCCTATCAGACACAATACTCTTGGGCACTCCATGTAGACATACAATTCTACTCATGTAGATTCTGGCTAACTTAGCACTTGTATAGGTTGTCTTCACGGGTATGAAATGAGCCACTTTAGTTAGGCGGTCCACTACTACCCAAATAGAGTCGTATCCTGACCTGGTCCTTGGTAATCCGGTAATGAAATCCATACCAATCTTGTCCCACTTCCAATCAGGAATAGGTAGTGGTTGAAGCAAACCCGCTGGTTTCTGATGTTCCGCTTTCACTCTACTACATACATCACACAAAGCAATATGTTCGGCGATGTCCTTCTTGAGATTATTCCACCAAAATCTTTCTTTCATGTCCATGTACATTTTGGTGTTACCCGGATGAATGGAATACGGAGAGTTATGTGCTTCTTGCAAAATTAGTTTCCGCAGTTCCGGATCTTGTGGAACACAGATACGTTTCCCATGCCATAAAGTACCCTATTCGTCTTCATGGAACCCTTTGGCTTTTCCTTTGCCAATCTTTTCTTTAATCTCTTCGATTTCTTTATCAATCTTCTGGGCTTCTTTGATCTTGTCCAACAAAGTGGGTTGAACATCCAAAGACATGAGATGTCCTTCAGGCACAATCTCCAATCTAAGCTTTCTAAATTGGGTACACAGATCATCTGGCAATTCTCCTTTGGTAAGGTCATTCACAAAAACCTTACGACTTAGAGCATCTGCTACTACATTTGCTTTACCGGGGTGGTATTGCAAACTTAAATCATAGTCCTTGATAAGTTCTAGCCATCTTCTTTGTCTCATATTAATTTCCTTCTGGGTGAAGATATACTTCAAACTTTTGTGATATGTGAACACTTCACAACGCTTTCCCAAAAGATAGTGTCTCCATGTTTTGAGTGCATGGACAATAGAGGCTAACTCTAAATCATGAGTAGGGTAGTTCACTTCATGAGTTTTGAGTTGTCTCGAGGCATACGCCACAACTTTACCGTCTTGCATAAGTATTGCACCCAAACCCTGATGGGATGCATCACAATATACTTGGAAATATTTTTCCAAATCTGGCAGACACAAGACTGGTGCTGTCACAAGTCTCTTCTTCAATTCCTGAAAGCTGAGTTCACAACCTTCAGACCAAGCAAACTTCTTGTCTTTCCTTAGCAATTCCATCATGGGCTTAGCTACCTTTGAGAAATTTTCAATGAACCTTCTGTAGTAACCTGCTAAGCCAAGGAAACTACGAACTTCCTTTACTGACTTGGGAGATTCCCATTCAGTTACAGCTGAAACTTTAGCAGGATCAACTGCTACACCATCCTTTGTCATATCATGACCAAGAAATCCGACTTCATCCAACCAGAACTCATACTTGCTGAATTTAGCATAAAGTTTATGCTCTCTTAACTTCTCAAGTATCAAACGCAAGTGTCCTTCATGCTTTTCTTTGCTCTTGGAGTAGACCAAGATGTCATCGATGAAAACGACAACAAACTTGTCAAGGAATTCCATGAACACCTTGTTCATCATATTCATGAAGTATGTTGGAGCATTGGTCAAACCAAAAGGCATTACGGTATACTCATACAATCCATACCTTGTAGTGAAAGTTGTTTTAGGTATGTCTTGTTCTCTTATCTTGAGTTGAAAATAGCCTGATCAGAGATCAATCTTTGAGAACACACAAGCTCCTTCTAGCTGATCAAACAAGTCATTGATTCTAGGCAAAGGGTATTTGTTTTTGATAGTTACCTCGTTGAGTGAACGGTAATCTATGCATAACCTTTGACTTCTATCTTTCTTCTCCATGAACAAAACTGGGGCTCCCCAAGATCAAGAACTTGGTTGAATAAATCCTTTCTGCAACTGTTCTCCAAGTTGTTTCTTGAGTTCTTTCAGTTCATCCACTGACATATTATAGGGTCTCTTTGCTAATGGTCCAGATCCTGGTACCAAATCTATCAGAAACTCCACATCTCTATCTGGTGGCATTCCCGACAATTCTTCCGGAAACACATCCGGATATTCACTCACGATTGGCACACTGTCTATGCTAACCCCCTTAAGAGAATTGAGCATACTCCTTTTTGCTTCAAAGTTGGCCTTGAATCTGATCCTTTTATTTTCTGGAGTTGTGAGTGAGACAGTATGGTTGGCACAATCTATCACTCCTTTGTACTTAGTCATCCAGTCCATTCCCAGAATGACATCCAATCCTTGGGAGTTTAAAATTATCAAGTTAACGGGAAACTTATACTTCCCAAATTCTATGACTAGATCATGACATCCTGAATTCACTATCATTTCTCCACCAGGAGAACTTACTTTTATAGGACACCCAATAGTTTCTACCGGCAGTTCATTTCTTTCAACAAATGCTCTTGATATGAATGAATGAGATGCACCAGTATCAAAGAGAACAAATGCTGGAACAGAATTGAGTTTGAACTTACCAGCAACAGCATCAGGCTCCTCATAGATTTCCTCCACATTGATGTGGTTCACTTGTCCCTTCTGGAAAGGGTTGGGCTTGTTGGGTCCTTCAACTTTCTTTTCTAGAAATTCATTTGCATAATGCCCCATCTTCTTGCACTTGAAGCATTCAACCTGACTTATGTCTTTCTTGACAGGCTGGCTTCCACTTCCACTTCCATTACCACTGTGGTGGCTCTTGTATCCACCCTTGTGGTTCTTGTACTTGTCATTGTCATGACCACGGTGATGCTTGTTGTCATGACGGTTGTGGTTGTGGTGCTTGTTGAATTTCCCATGCTTGTGGGATCCTGAGCTTCCACTGTCATCATAATGGGAACGTTTGTGAGACGATCCCGAGCTGTGCTTGTCTGAGTGCTTTCTCTTCCTGCTCTCAACTTGTTTCATTTTGTTCTCCAAAATAGCAGCCTTGTCATAGAGAGACTGATAAGTGGGAACATAGGCCATAGCCAACTGCAGGTTCAGCTCATCATTCAAGCCTTCAAGAAATTTTTCCTTTCTCTTAGCATCGGTGTCAACTTCATCCGGTGCATAACGCGCCAGATTGTTGAACTCCTCAATATATTCAGCCACGCTGCGGTGGCGCTGCTTCAGGTTATGGAACTCCTTCTTTTTCAGATTCATCACTCCAGATGAGATATGAGCAGTGCGAAAGCCATCCTCAATGATAGCCCATGTCACATCTTCTATGGGAGTGGTGATCTGGAAGTTGTCCCACCAAGTGGCGGCTGGTCCTTCCAGCAGATGTGCTGCAAATCTGACCTTTTCAGCATCCGTACAGCCCACGGTTACCAAGTCCTTGTTCACCGAGTGTAGCCAATCATTGGCCACCATGGGATCAGTTGTTCCTGAGAACTTTGCTGGCCTCAATCTCAAGAACCTGGTAAGCATGTCAAAGCCCGGAGGGTTGTTGTTGTTGTTATTGTTGTTATTGTTGTTGTTTTGATTCTGGATGAACGTAGTCATCATCTGCATCAGCTGTGTTTGAGCGGTCATCATTTGTTGCATTTCTGGAGTGATGTTGTTGTTGTTGGGGTTGGGGTTTGCACGACGAGGAGGCATCTATGGTTTGTTCAATAGAGATAAGAATGAGATACCCATATATGTTTTCATGCACAATACAACACATTATCAAACACAAAGCATGCAACAAAAAGATAAAAGTTCAACAACAAGATAATAAGTTTGCAAAGTAAAACACACACAAATAACAAGCCATCCACATGTCGGATGGTCAATAACAAGTTCTCAACAACAAGTACGATAATAAAAGATAAACGAGTAGTCAAATCTACTCCTCGGCATCAATCTCCTCCTCGACAAAGGTAAGACCTGCGTTCTCCATCGCGGTCTTGTATTCCTCGACATTAGTGGTCAAGGTCTCTATCTTGGCCTTGAGAGCCCTCTTCTGGGAACGAAGCCTCTCAATCACCGTCTGCTGCTGCTCGAGCTCGAAGTCCTTGGACTGCAGTTCTTCAGTCATGTCCCGGATCTTCTTGTTCCTATCCTGGACATGTTTCTCCTAACTCTTGAACTTCCTGTCCTGGGTCTCGAACTTCGCCTCCATTTCCTTGACTATCTCGTCTTGCTCCGCGAAGAGCTTGTCCTTCTCACGAAGCTGCACCTGGAACTCGTCATTGCTGAGCATGACGTTGGTCCTGTCAGTGTCCACGTGCCTAATGAGAGACTCTAAGTCCTGGAGGTACAGACGAATCGGCTTTGTTGCGTCCCTCGAATCGTCCTCGAAGTCGATGGACTCTCCATCCTCATCACGTCTACCGAAGGCGTGGAAGTGAGTACCTCTAACCTGTCGGGAGTGTCTCCCCAGCAGACGTCCTATCAGATCCTGCAGAACTACCTCAAGGCCTCTCTCCCTGTCATCATGCATGAGCTTGAAGACGATGGCCTCCGTGGTAGGCTCTGTCTGGCAGTCCGGGCTGGTTGACCTTGAAGCCCCAGAGGTCCTTCCTCTCAAACTTGGTGAGGGGATGCACCATGATGGTGGGAAGAGGGAGATTGAGCAAAGTAGTAAGCTCAACGATACGAGGACCAAAGCGGGTAACCTGGAACTCCTCAATAGTGCTGATGGTAATAGGCATCTATTTATAAGATGGAAAAGTTAGAACAACACAAATCAGATAAAACAAAAGACAAAACATCACATACATATCCTTGGGAAGCAAAACACACAAGTCATGCATACATGAAACCATTACAAGAACCAAGGTTCAATCCTATTTTAAAGCAACATTTGGAAAATAAGGTGATAAGTGGTGGTCCAACTAACAAAGTACGTTTACAATCCTATCTCACTGGATCTGTTGGCTAACACAATATTTCTAGAAGCAATCAGCCTATCTTGCTCACATGATTCCATCACTAAGTCTATAATGTCTCCTCTTAAGTTTTGGTTGGTAGCTTCCAACTCTTGGGTATGTTCTTTCTCTTTCTTGAGATCATTTTGGAGGTTGAACATTCTGCACTTGACTCTATCACCAAGTTCTTTGATGGTCTTCCAAGATGCATCCCTTGTTGATTCAAAGAATGTAGTGTGCACCACTGAATTGGTGAACATGCAGAATCCTTTTTCCTGATGGTTGTCTTCCTTGTTTTTATACAAGTGAAGTTGCACCCACCAGTATTCCACTCCTTCATCCATCACAGGAAAACCTTTGTACACAGCTGCACCTTGTATCTCTAATGCAACCATGAGGTCCTTGAGAGCCTTGGGGAATTCTGTCTCACACTCCAAAGTCACTGTCATGAGTGGTCCTTTCCTTACGGCTTCGTTGATGGAGTTCATCTACAAATAGAGATGATAAGGAATATTAGAAAAGTTTACGAGAAGAATAGACAAGTGTAGAAGTAGTTGAAAATTTTTCCTTAGTGGTTTCCAATCCTAGGGTCATAATCCTACAGGCAACACAGTGCTCTGATACCATCTGTAAGATTCCTCCTTTATAAAGGAAAAGGATCCCTGTGATTGCAATGCTAGTCCCTGGATCATTGCTAGCATCCACAGTTTAAGAAGAAGTACACAGATACAAAGGTCATTATTACATCCATTCCAGAGATAAACATAGTCTTTACATCTCAAAGGCCACAGGCCTATTACAAGAGTTTGAATAAGTAAATAAATATAAGTCTTCATCTTCATGTGCCACAGGCAAACATGTTGAGTGTAGACTCATGACACCTAATCCTCATCAGAGTAACCTGCAACATCACAAGTTACAGCCACAGTGGGTCAATACTTTGGAATAGTATTGGCAAGTGATACCTTAGTATAATTTAGGTGGACTATATTACTATATGCAATTTGGCTAAGTGTAGCTTGGCTTTCTTTGCTCAAAATAGGTTTTGCCTATAAGTTGAAATCACTAAGTTTTTCTTTGTCAAAACTCTTCCCAAGGAACCACCAATAGACATTGAGGTCCTTCACCCTTGTTCACCCACAAGTTTTTACTTAGAAATTGGGATGAGGAGATTATTGATAGCTTCCATGTCTTGATGCTCAAGTTGTCCATTGCCATGGACTTGGCTAAGTACTTAGATTTTTCCATCTGCAGAGGTTGTGCACTTTCCCCACCAGACTTGGTTTCACCAAGACAGGACCTTTCAGAAGCTTTCCCTTAGACCAAATGGACGCGTTCCAACCTATCATCCCACTACCACCAACTGTCCAAATGGCTAAGTTCTAGCAACTTATATGGTTCAGGCAGAGCCCATATTGCCAAGTGGCTGCACTAGAAGCTTCTTAACACTTGGCCTCTAAAATCTCTTTGTTCCTGGGTGGCTTACCACAAGTGTGATACACAAGGTAAACCATAGAAATGGGCCTTGTGTAACCACTCAACATAAACCATTCCTTCCCTTCCACCCAGGTGTCTCATTAACTTAGTTGTTTTATTAGGCAAAACATAAGTCCAAAGACTTAGAATTATTTTCATCATAGCATGTATATTTCACCAACCCTTGTTTGCTACTAGCTAGGCTAAGCATGGCATAGATAGTAACTTAACTTAGAAATTCCCTAGCATTTCTACAACTACTTAGGATTTCCCAACATGGCATAAAGGCAAAATATTTACATGCAAGACTTAGCAAAATAATTCTAATGCTTAGTAGAAAACATAGGATAAAAATATTCATGAAGTACCACTTGCCTTGGTAGTTGGGAGAGTAGCACTCTTCACAATCACAATCACTAGCCCCAAAGTCTACACAAAGAATGGTAGCAACAAATTACACACAAAACATATACAATCAAACAAAAATATATGCATGCATGCAAAATGCTAAGTGATGATTTTTTTAAAAACTCAACCAAGCAATTGCATAGTACTGAATCCTAAACAAGTCAAAAACTTGCCACACAACAATTATTTAAACCCTAAATTAATTCCTAAACAATTCATATACTCAAATAAGCCCTACACAAGTTTCTGCAAATAAAACCATTTTAACAGAGGCAAAACATTAAACACATTGCATATTTACAAAGGGCTTGTTCTCCTGATTCCAACGGTATAAAATTTGTCAAATTCTAACGTGGGGATCAAAAGTTATAGCTAAATCAAATTCAAACAATAATCTGATTCAAATTCTGTTTTAAATCTAACTCACTGCCACGCGTCTGTTTCCTATTGGCCCGTACCGGTTCGGGCGGATCGATCTCTGCGAGCCGCAGGATTTAAGTCAGATCTATTGGCTCAGATGCGCTCATACCTCTTCGTTTAAGTTCTAATCCTAGCCGTAAGATCAACATCTAACGCTCCTGATTGCTTTGACCAGAGATGAGCGGTGCTAGCGGCGGCGAATGGCGGCGGCGCCTCTGTCAGTGGCGGAGCTGGCGTTCTAGGTCGCGCGGGAGAGGGAGAAGAGGTTTACCGGAATCGCAGAGAGCTGCTGATGCTCAAGGTGGCGATGGTTCGTCAAGGGGCACGCGGACACGGAGGGGATTCCTCGTCGGAGTAGGGGCAGACGTCGGGCAGGCCTTGGCGTCGACGGAGGCGAGGTTCTAGGGCGAGCTAAGACAAACCAACGGTGCCATTAGATGCGCAAGACGCTGGGGGCCTTAGGCGTATCAAACAGAGGGCAAGGGGCGGCTGGTACTTACAGGGAGAGGTCGCCGGAGTTCGAGCAGAAGACGGCGACGCTCAGTCGTTGACGCTGTCGGGGCTACAGGCCATGCGCGAGCAAATGGAAGGTGTCAGTAGATGCGTACGGATCTGCAGAGCATGATAGCATGAACCACGGACAGAGGGGGGTGCGGTGCTCACCGGAATTCGTCGGCGAGGTCGTCGGAACAGCGGCGGTGTCTGGCGAGTTGTGAGCAGCCTGGTGGCGTGGAGACAAAATTGAGTGAGGGGAAATGGCCACGAGGGGGAGGGGTTTAAGTAGGCAGAGCTGGGCGTGGAGTTACTTGCGGAATCAATGGGAATCAACGCGGCAGTGACTGCGGCGAGTAACGGCGGCGTGAGCGTCGCAGGCGCGCGAGATTTGGGGAAGAAGGAGTCGACGTGGACGGGTCCACTTGTCAGTGAAATAAACAGAGGGGAGGTGGGGTCCGGGCGTCAGTGACTCCGTGTGTGCGTCTGCGAGTGAAAGAGAGAGAGAGAGGGGACCCGGGTGGGCTAAATGGGTTGCGTCTATTGCTGGGCTCAAATCCTGGCGCCGGCCCTTTTCTCTTTCCTATCTCTTTTTATTTTTCTAAATTGATTTTCTGGAATGAATTTCAAATGAATTCAAAAGCTATTTGATTTCAAATCTTTTTAGGATTTTTGCAGTGTGCAATAGTCACAAATTTGGGCATAAAACCAAGTGGTCACTTTGAATTGGCTTGGTCATTTGGAAAAATAAAATAAACAGTGACATAGCACTTGTTTTATATTGATTTTGAAATGGGTTTTCAAATTGTATTTGCTTTGAAATCTTGGTTTTAACCTTAGCAATCTAGCAACACATTCTGAAAACAACAAGGCACAAAGTTTGGTTTCATGAACAACAACCTCTCATAGAAAGAGTAGCATTTGTTTCAAATGATGATCACATAAAATAATGAGCTCATATGCTCCTATTTTTGAATTGTTTTGTTTGAAATGTACTCTATATGATCATGGATGCATGGATGATATGCATGAGTTTGAAACATGATTTTAGGGATGTTACAGTTGTTATGTGTATCCAACTAAGGTATAGCCGTTTTATATGGGAAAAAGTCTATCTTGAGTGTGGACATACAACAATTGTGCTGTATGCGGGGTCGCGGAGAAGGACAGTGATTGGCTTGGATCTTAGAATGGGCCCCATACCAAGGAAGTATGGACAAGGTCATGACTTGGTTGTGCAACAAGGCTAAGGTCTCTCATGGGTAAAGCAACGCACCTCTGCAGAGTGTAAGAACTATAACTTGTTACTCCCTGTTCCGGGAAGGAGCTACGAACGCTGCAGGAAAGGAACTCCACGAAATTTCTGGTAAACCTATGAAGGCTGACGGACATAGCTTTTCAGAATAAAAGCAACCTTTGAAGAAATGTTTACGAAAACCTGAATGGCCTACGGCCTTTGGTCTATGGTTGTAGATAGTGCATCAAATACTCCTTTTTAGCGAACTTGCTCAGTATGCTCGTACTCAACGTATCTTCTTAACCCTTGCTAGATTTCGGAGCAACCAACGATGAACCTAGAAGAGAAGCTCTTCTGAAGAATTAAAGGTATCTAGTGGAGATCAACAGGAGTCAACGACTACATCAGAAGTTTCTGAAGTCAAGATGAACCGTTATATATAAATAAATCCCTAAATAGTAGAACCTACTTCTAGAGGGCATTACTTTAGTAGCAATGCCAAGCCATAGATAAATAGTACAGTGTTCTTGCATAGTCGTTAAGTTGTTATCTTTGGTTGTCTTCTATATGATATCTTCCTCACTGTCTCGAGGAAGCTCTCTAGATCTTTTATAATGTGTCATACGTAATCTATAGTCATGTCTTGGACCTGTTGTGTTTCTGTTGTACCACTCTGAGGGATGTAATACTAGTGAATGGTGTTTCATTGGTGTTATGTCAACGACTATAGTGTACTACATCATGCAGTTGTATGCTGGGTCACCGCAGTTGGTATCAGAGCATATGCTTTGGCCTTAGGATTAAAACCCTTTTTGGAAGATCTGTAGGTTGGATAGTGACTATAGGAAGCCATCTTATCTAAACCAAATGTTCTTATGAATTGTGATGATATCCACTTGAGGATAACTTTGTCACCAGATGCGTTAATCATCCTATTTAGGAGTAGTTACTTATATTTTCTCGGTATAGTGCTAGTTCAAAGAAGGTAGAACACCATTAAGATGTCTTAAGTAAGTCCAAATTAAGAAGTAGCTTATGATATAGTAAGGATAACTTGGGGAGTAGTTTAAATGGTGTATTATATCCATAGAATCCATGTAAGATAGCAGAACCTTATTGTTAGTTGATAACAATAGATAACATAATGAGGGCATCATGGCATGTATAAAGGTAATGGATATGTTAATCATGAAAACATCATGGTGAGATTAGCTCTGAAACCATGATATGTGTATAAGAATGTTAAGTATTTGGTAAATAGTCATGAAATAGAGTAAGAAATACATAGAATAGGACCATGCTAGAGGTCATGACTGTTACAAATCTATGAAATCTTTGTTTTTTAGGTCTTATGTAGAATTTGGTTAGTTGTTTGAAGAGAACATGTAAGAATAATTTATCACAAAATAGGATTTTCGCTGTAAATTTTAGGTCCAAAGGGGAGGTCAGAGGTTAGTCAAAACCAATTTGAGACCACTTTTGTTCAAAAATTATCCAGTTGCAACTGAGCAGCGTGGGTAAATATGAAGGCAAGGTGTGGTATGATCCACATAAGTTGTTTAGAACCCTAGAGACTTATATATTAATTCATATGAAGATTGAAGTATATAACATCAAACATGGAGTACGAGAGATGTTTTACTCAAAGTACTACTTCTACATGTTTTGATGTATGTTTGTTAGTTATACTATTTGGAATTCTTGGATTTTATTGTGTGGCTATATATCTGCATGAAGTTTGAAATTTATGAGCATGTGCATGATGTTACATGAAGTTCTTACTTAATGTTACAGGTCTAGAGGGAAAAATGGGATCGCGTGAGGGAGAGACGAGTTATCATCGAGACAAAGTAGGAATGAAGGCTCATATGATGATGGATGACAAACCAAAGGAGGTCATCCACATAACTCTGAAGGAAAATCAACTCTGAGACCATACTCACCCACCAATGGAGAGTTTATCCAGTATATGAGGGATATGGAGGAAGGAAGTAGGATGTAGTTAGAGCCTCAAAATAAATCTTATAGTAAGATAGCACAGAGAATGCATGAGAATTCATCTAAAGAACTTCAACCACTAAATAAACTGGTGGAATTCTTGCAAACCAAACCTTGGAGTTTCTCTATGACTGAAGATCCTATGGAGGCAGAAAATTGGTTGATGGACACATCCCGTAAGCTTCACAATGTGGGGTGTAAGGATGAAGAGAAGGTACGTTATGCCATATACCTATGTCTGAAACTGTAGCACTATGGTGGGAGGAATCGAAGTACAAGTTATCTGGAGAAGGTGTTTGTGCATGGATGGATTTTAAGAAGAAATTTCGAGAGGCATTTGTTCACAGGAAAATCATAAAAGGGAAAGCTAGCAAAGATGTAGAGCAAAATAATCTTCCAGTGTTGAAGCATGTGCGCGAGTTTAACCAACTATCTCGTTACATTTGTGAGGAAGTTAATAAGGAGGCCAAACGACAAAAGAGATTCATGAAAGGATTACAGGCAGTTATGAAGATGCAACTTAGGATTGTCCGTGCAAAGGAGTTCCGGGAATTGTTGGATAGTACACCTATTCCAGAGTATGAGGAGAAGGTGTAGCAGAAGAAAAAAACAAGGAAGCCAAAAAGGGAACCACTTTATCAAGAGCAATTCGCCGAAGTCACAATTGTGGAAACTGTGGAACCAAGGGACATCAGATTAGTGAATGTCATAAAGCTCAAGCGACTTTTCACAGGTGTGGGGAAGTAGGACATATCAGACCCTATTTTCCAAATAGGCCACCAATATGTGAATTGTTAGTAGAGGGTGGTGAATCACCACCAAGGGGTGGAAAGAAGAGGAAGACTAGTGGTCAAAAGCAAAATGTATGTTGCGAATGTGGACAACCAGGACATATAAGACGTAATTTTATGATATTAGAATCTAATGAAGGAAGCGATGTAGCAATTGGAGTATCACCGTCAAAAGGGAAAATGGTGGAAGGCACATATTCTAATAACCCAGGTGGGAATTCTTTTGGGAAACAGAAGTATGAAGCCACGAATCAAGTCAACAACAGTGTCAACCACAATAGGGTAAATGGTAAGTCGATATGTTATTAGCCATACAAGTTGCCTAGTGTACACACTTAAGATGTCAGAGAATACATATTGGCAACCACAAATGAGTGGATTTATCATATGTTTCTTTGTAAGACCATTAAAAGAATCCTAAAGCTTCTAAAAGAGTAGCATCAGAAGTACGCCATGACCACAACTGGTATTTGGTTGGTCTAGTTAGCCGAATCTACTTGGTATGACTTAAAGAACATAAAACTTGGCCTAAGTTAAGTAAATCTGAAGAAGTGTGATATTAGAGCAATCGTTTTCCAAGATGCTTCGCAAAGTCAGGCTTGCAAATCGAACAACATCCTAACCATGTAAACAATGTGGAGGTATGATTAGGAGTCAGAGAATATTAGAAAATAACCCAAGGGGAGGAGTTAACATTAGGTTAATGTAAAGGTTCGATATCTGGAGGAAAGTAAGGAAAAAACTTAAATCATGATTTAGCTACATTTTATTTTCACAAGAATAATTGAACCTTTTGGAAACAAAGCAATGTGTAAGTTTAGACTTATACCTCCAGATAGTAAAAAAAGAAAATCTTCAGCTTAGTAATAAGGAAGTTGGAGTAGTAATATAGAAGTTGTTAAGAAAACCTGCTAAATATTTATAAGATTAATAGCTTGAAAAAGAAAGGTATTTTAACATATAAACAAAATCCAAATAGTAAGTAATCAAGAACCTAATTATTTTTAGTTTGGTATAGAGTATCAAAACAGGCCTATTACAAGGAATATGAAACCATGAGTGATTTGGAATAAATGAGTCCAAAACATTCTTAGTAAATAAGCCATAAGGATGCAGTGTACCAGCAATAGGTAATATTAGAGCTAAGGCTATCATCGGATATAGTCCAAACCAAAATCTTACCATAGGGAGACTTTCTCAAAACATAGATCCTTCTCAAATAGATGTCCAAATCCGAAGACACTTAAAGGCACATGATCAAAACATGAATGTTGAATTCAAAGTAATCAACGGGATTGATGGTTGGCCATTATTAAGATAGAAGTGGACTCAAGGAAAAGTTTTAATGAAGATACCCCAATTATCTTTATTACAGATTAAAGAGCCACTATGGTCCAAAGAGGTTAGCTCTACCATCCGAAACGCAAGAGAGTGCGAACTTCGGGGACGAAGTTGAGTTTAAGGGGGGGAGTCTGTAACATCCCAGGATTAGCACCTAGGAATAGTGAGGCCACATGTGTGTGCATTGCATTCATGCATAAGAAAATCCAGGGAATTTTCGCGCAAAACACAAGGAGTTATAGAGGGATCGGGATATCTCTTGTTCTGATGAAAACGTCAGCTCAAGTGTATGGATTTCGACATGACCTCTACAATATTCTTGTGTCTTGGGAAAACAATTCAATTCATGTTTTGAATTGAGAATTGAAATTCAAATTTGAATACTTGGGAATATTTCCAGGATAAGTAAATAGTATATAAACAATAAAGTGAAAATTGTGGTACAAAATACATTCAATCATATAATAGATAAACATTTATAATTAAGTGGAATAAGAAATTGCAAATAGGGAGTAAAAGTATTTCTTATAATAATAAGTACATGTTACAACATTCTTTATAATAAAGGTATTACAAAAATATAATACAAAAGAATTCTTATATTTATATAATACACAAAAGAATATTTATTATTCTGTTCCTTATTCAGTAACAACAAATCAATTAGAATAGAATCAGTAACATATTACCTCACAAGAATAATCTCAAAATAAAAATAAACTTTATTAAATAAAAGAAGGTTCTTACAAGGAGTCTTTACAAGAGAATAAATAAAATATTACATTGAAGATTAAATCCTGAACTACCATCTAACTATTTCCTAATCTAGTCTTCATTGATCTTCCATCAGTAGTTTTGTATCTGCAACACAACACAAAAAAGAACAAATCCAAAGTAAAATAGCGGTTAGTGTGTTAGTGTTTTACTCTCATAATTAAAGTGAAGTGCACAACTAGATCATCACTGAGTAATTTGAATAGGGCCAAAAATATAAGATTTGTTCTTATCAGTAGATTTTGCCTCAGACGGATGCATCATTGGCTAGTAAGGGGCAAGTTTCACCAAAGCCAAATAAATGGTAAAAAGGTAAATCAACAGCAAATATCAAGTTTCCACTTGATCTGATCCACATATGACACAATCAGGCACACAGCACAGTCACTGCATGCAGCAGCTATGGTGTCAACATAGCAAGGACAGTCTGGGAAGTAGATAAGGGAGGGAGAAGCCGTAGCACAACTGCTAGTGTACTATTTGCTTCTCCACCCAAGCAAGGACTCAAGAACTGCACCTAATCCATCAAAGCACACAAGAGATAGAGCACCAGCCACAATACAACACTAGCACCAGAGATATCCATTTCACTCCATAGCCAAGAAAACCACACCACCACATCACCAGCATCTGGTTGCTAGGAAAGCCATCCAAGAGCTAGGAGGGGAGGAGTTCCACAGGGAAGGCAGTAGCTCAGGAGGAACTAGCTAGAAGTTCAACAAGGAGCACAAGCAAGGTGATCAAGATCAGCACTAGCCCAACAGCAACCAAAACTCTACAAGCAACATGTTTATATACTAAGATCATAGCAATGCCTCTCATCAGTTTCAATTCAAGCAATAGTTGCACCAAATTCCAAAAAGGAGTAGAAGTAAGAGTGCTCTGAGATTAGCATAGATGCTATGATAGTCACATCATAGAGCTAATTGGCAACAGTAGTATCTATTCTCGTCTTATATTGGGGCCTCAGCCTTTGCATCATAGGCTGCATCTCAATCCACAACAAAGTTATTCCAACATGATGTTTCATCCACCAGTCATTTCCAATGACAGCAGGTGTCTTTAGAAAAAATGATCATATGGTTGTGTACCTCCAGGGAGGCATCACAATAACATGACCATATTAACAGAAGCCACAAGGTGCTCTATTAGCCAAGCAATCAATAGCTAACTAATTCAGCAACAGATCATAATACTAGAAACACCACTGTGCACACTCCAGATGGAGGCACCACAGTAGGAAGATTCCAATATTAGAAGCCACTGAAATCACTAGCTAAGATTAACATCAAATACCCATGTTAAAAGAATGAGTTACATCCATGGGGTATTATTTCAAATCATTTTCCCAAACTTATCCTTTCTACGAATCGTTTGTCTAGATATGAAGCCATTAAGTAGCCAAAGAGGATCTACTTTGCATATTCCAATTCTTGTTTGACCCAAGATCATGCATGTGCATGATCTGATCCACATAAACTCATTCAAAACCATCTGCAAGTAACCAAACAAGAATCTAAATCATTTTCCTAGCTATCTTTTGCTAGGAATCATTTAAAAATGATGCAACTATATTCAAGAGAGGATCAAGATCATCAATGAATCAGATTCAGGGCATCAAATATATATCTTATAAGACTAAAGCCTATTCACCAATCTAGGAATCATCAATTAAGATTAATGATCTGTCAAATAGACAGTACCATTTAGTGACAACATCACATCTAGATAACCTAATTACTTTAGTAAATGGCTTCAGTATAAAGAACCATCTAGCAATCTCAAATTGCTAATACATGGACAGACCACAGGAGGCTATTATCCAAAATTCAGAGAACTGAATTTGTATCCACATTACTTGTAGTATACAGAATCAAATGGAAGAGCATGTTATTTAACCAGGCATAGCTGGCATCAAAAGTACAAGTTTAGGAGAACATCTGCCAGCAATATCATAGTAACCAAACATCACTACAGAGGGTATGGATCCTAGTTACAGAGATGTAACCTTGACAGGGGTAATCACAGCAGGCATGCTTGACATGGCAAGGTAGATAGAGCATAGAGAGAAACACAGTAGGGGAAGCACACTTACCCGACGTCCTTGCAAGAAGTTAGAAGAGGAAGCAGAGGAGTGGCCGACGGTGATGAAGAGGCGGCAGCACGGGGAGCACCCCCGGAGGGGCGCTGCAACCTGCACCCATAGCTCATCAGGAGCATCCTGTGGAGAAGGGGTCAGGATCGTGAGCAACCTAGCACGACATCGACGAAGCACCAAGGCGGCCGAACCCTAACCCTAGCCTCAGGCGAGGGTCAGCGCGGCCAGGAGAAGACCCCAGAGGGGAATCGGCTTGGACAGGATCATGCGGCGGCGTCGACTCAGTAGTCTTGCACCGCGGCATGGCCACGGCGGCAGAGTCACTGCCGGGATTGGGCAGGCGACGGCGCGGCATCGCCAGCATCCAGGAGGGGAACGCGAGGGTGCGATGTGAGAACGAGGGAGAAGATAAGGATCTACTAGGCCAAATTGGACCAAATCGGCCTATAGGCCAGAGTGACTCGTGGGTCAGGCCCAATAAGCGAATAAAAAGAATAAGTCAATAAATATATATATATATAATTACCAAAATATTCTAAGCTTATTTGAGCTCTACTAAAATATAGAAAATCTTAAAGAAAAATGTATATATATTTTAAAACATCACAAGCATAAGATCTACCTAATAAAAATATAACTTTATTTGTTTAAGATTTATATAAAGCAAATAAATATTAACACCATTAAATCCTAAGTGAAATTTCATAAAATAAGGAAAAATCCTAAAAATAAATAAAATCATATTTGTGTATAAAAATAGATTTACTATTTTATAAAAATACTAACTTAATTCTTTTATAAATAAAATTTGAAGTAAGTATTCAAAGACATTTAAATCTTTAAAGAATTTTAATAAACATAAGACCAATATTTAAAAATAATTAAAAATCACTTTTAAGATCTTAAATAAATATACTAAACTAGAAAAATATTAAATATACCATTAGAAAAGTTTTAAAGATTATAAAATGATAATAAATCCTTATCTATTACCTATTTTATCATAATGAGACAAATGTTTTGTTAATTCATTAAAATTATTTCTTAAGTAAGAAATAACCACATTTCCTTATAAGACACTAAATTCTTTAAGATTAATTACTAAGTCCAAACCCATAATTATGATTCATAATAAAACCTAAATGTAAACTATTAACTCTATAATACCCTTTTGAAACCTTTAATCAGATTTAAACCAATCATTCATTTAAATACCAAATAAATTATCTCATACCCTAATCACACTTATCATAAATCTAAAATTTGGGAATAATTAAAACATATTACACCTTAAGTTTCTTTACCTTTTTAAAGTTAACTTCAGTCTCAAAATTTATAATCACCATGTCTAATAAACTACTTATGTTTTTATAGTTAACTTTGATCTAGTTAGATTAAGACATAAAGCATCTCAAGTCCAAACTAATCAATCACACACAAAAGACATTAATCACATCCTATCAACAATAAAGATTGTTTAAACCTTAGAAAGGAAATATTTTCTTCAAATGTTATTCTTTTTGCCACTTCAAACAACAATCTCATAATAAGTTCTCCAACTCTTAAACAACTCAACCCAAAGACTTTTATCATAGTCACCAAATAACAATTAACTATAATCACATTATTTTATATTTTACTTGTATATTTTGGGTTGTTAACACTTAAGTTCCTTATAAAGTAAAATTTGAAGATAAATCAACTCTAAAAAAATCACCTAAATTCAAATCACTCAAAGTATTGGGTATTCACTCTGGGAGTTTTACAAAATGCATAGCATTACTTATGCATAACTACATATTGCTTCTTTAAATATTAGTCCTTATCGGACCAATGATGCTATTTTCAGATATTGGATCTTTACATCGTCTCGAAGACCGTGGTTACATAATCTTGTGATCACAAAGGCAAGTTCACACTTGCTCATGTCCTTTGAATTTTTGCTATAAAGTATTCTGCAAATCAAGTGTTGTCATCACCTGCATTTCAAAAAGGTCAGAAAACACTATTTTCATAATAATATGATTATGGGATTATTTACCCTGAGGTAGTAACCTATTATGAAAGTTCTAGTGGTAAAGGAACATATTATCTAGGACTTAACAACCAATGTCGCCAGTGATTCTTGCGTCGTATATTACGCGTTAACCATGTGATCTATATGGCTCTGGGGAAGTCAACTGGATCAGCTCCCTCTCGCATGCATCGGACACTATTCTGGGCATTTGTAAGTTTCAGATCATGGGTATAGCCGTTTTATACGGGGAAAAGTCTATCGTGGATCTGGGCTTACAAAATACATATTTCTAGTGTTAATGGTTGTTATGTGTATCCAACTAAGGTATAGCCGTTTTATACGGGAAAAAGTCTACCTTGAGTGTGGACATACAACAATTGCGTTGTATGCAGGGTCGCGGAGAAGGACGGTGATTGGCTTGGATCTTAGACTGGGCTCCATACCAAGGAAGTATGGACAAGGTCATGACTTGGTTGTGCAACAAGGCTAAGGTCTCATGGGTAAAGCAACACACCTCTGCAGAGTGTAAGAACTATAACTTGTTACTCCATGTACCGGGAAGGAGCTGCGAACGCTGCAGGAAAGGAACTCCACGAAAGTTCTGGTAAACCTGTGAAGGCTGACGGACATAGCTTTTCAGAATAAAATCAACCTTTGAAGAAATGTTTACGAAAACCTGCATAGCCTACAGCCTTTGGTATGTGGTTGTAGATAGTGCATCAAATACTCATTTTTGGTGAACTTGCTGAGTACGCTCGTACTCAACGTATCTTCTTAACCCTTGCTAGATTTCAGAGCCACCAACGATGAACCTAGAAGTGAAGCTCTTATGAAGAATTAAAGGTATCTAGTGGAGATCAACAGGAGTCAACGACTACATCAGAAGTTTCTGAAGTCAAGATGGACCGTTATATATAAATAACTCCTTAAATAATAGAACCTACTTCTGGAGGGCATTACTTTAGTAGCAACGCCAAGCCATAGATAAATAGTAGCAGTGTTCTTGCATAGTCGTTAAGTTGTTATCATTGGTTGTCTTCTATATGATATCTTCCTCACTGTCTCGAGGAAGCTCTCTCGATCTTTTATAATGTGTCATATGTAATCTATAGTCATGTCCTGGACCTGCTGTGTTTCTGTTGTACCACTCTGAGAGATGTAATACTAGTGAATGGTGTTTCATTGGTGTTATGTCAACGACTATAGTGTACTACATCATACAGTGGTATGCTGGGTCACCGCATTGGCCCCCTCGCGGCCCTTCTCCGTCTCGTCTTCTAGCTTCGTGTTCCCCTCGGTGAAATATTGACTTTGGCTTTTGTCCCGTCCAATTCCGAGAATATTCATTTTCTTGACTTTTCTGGAACCAAAAATAGAAGAAAACAGGCAACTGGCACTGTGGCATCTTGTTAATAGGTTAGTCCCAGAAAACATATAAAAATACCTCAAAGTGTAGACAAAGCAAAGCAAAGTAGATACTAAACAAGCATGGAACATCAAAAATTATAGATACGTTTACGACGTATCAAGCATCCCCAAGCTTAACTCCTGCTCGTCCTCGAGTAGGTAAGTGATAAAAAGATCAAACCATTTGCAAGCATTGAAAGCTGGGATCAAAGTACTCTAAACATGAGCATGAAAGATGAAATTCTAACAATAAGATAAAGTAACTAAGCATGCAACATGAAAGGATACAAACAAAGATCATGAATAACAATGCATTGAAAGACGTTTGTTTGTTTCACATATAGAAAACATAGCATAGTGGCATTCAGCTTGTGCCTCATGGATTCGCAAAACATAAATGCATAGGACACCTTCAAATTTCATAAGGGCGACTAGATACAAATAGTTCAAGAACAAGCAATATCAACAATATGAATCAATCAATAAGTTTTGGGACAATGCACATAGAACTAAGAATGGCAACTATGCTCTCTTAATTGGTGCCTAAGGATAGAAGGCGGAGACTCAATATAATAGTGGAAAAAGGCCCTTCATAAAGGGAAGCAGGGATTTTAAGTCTCATAAAGAGCTTCCAAAAATTATGGTACTTGTTAGCTTTCAGCTCTCATTGCCCCTATCATAAGCATCTTGAAGTAATTAAGGTTAAAGTGAACAAACTATGGAGTATATGCTTGACAAAGTATAAGTTGGCAATCTCATGTCCCTTGAGTACGAGAGTTGCTCCTCATTCTACTCAACTTTAGTCACCGGTAAGTTCTTGTCATAGTAAGTACATGTGTATCATAGAGAACCACCAACGGGGTACCCCTTGCACATGATACAGGAGCTATCCCATATCAAAATGACAAGGCAAGCAGACAATAAGCATCCCATCAATCTTCTTATTTACCATGGGAAAATGGTTCTTTTTTCTCTCTTTCCTCTTTTCAATATGTCTCTCTTTTTTTATAAGAAGAAAGCTTCATAGATTGCTCACTATGGTGATGCTGCAAGTTTCCACCATGATTAGGCATGGCTTAGTCTAGCGGCCCAGACGTTTCTCTAACACACATACATAACTCCATGGACTTACAAGCTCCCCTTTTATTTCACACCAACGACATCCGCAAACAAAAGAACATGATATCAACTGGGTAACATGTATCAGGTGCAATGTTGAAAGTGTTACCCATGACAGCATGGTTCTGCTAATTCCAACGTATAAGTGCAAGCATATACAACATAGATGACACAATGGTTTAAGTTTATTTATGGGAAATAAAAATAAAGTGTGCCATCAAGTTTGTGAGAGCTTTAATCACTAACTTTCTCATAACAAGTTTAATTTGGAAGATAGATAAAACAAGAATATACTTGGAATGGTGTAACACACCATGCATAGGAATTTATAGTCAACACTTTGGAATAACTTGGTTTCTTGGGAGTTGGATGCATGAGTAGAGCTTACTCAATACAAGTGGAGGCTAGCAAAAGACTGGGAGCGACCAACTAAGAGAGCAATAATGGCCATAATCA
The DNA here is from genome assembly GCA_916181665.1 of Avena sativa. Taxonomy (NCBI): domain Eukaryota; kingdom Viridiplantae; phylum Streptophyta; class Magnoliopsida; order Poales; family Poaceae; genus Avena; species Avena sativa. The sequence goes on along the minus strand of OV702297.1, from coordinate 362,512,860 downwards.
TTCAGAGCGACAAAACATTACTAATCAAAGCATAAAGTGGTACCACAAGTAAAAAACTAAATGATCATAGAGGCTAAGGAGACTTGTTCATAGTCATGACATGGTGTAAGCATGTGCCAAGTCAACCCAAACAAAGCATCAAAGGATAATACCACAATACTATGCTGTTGTATGCTAAAACAACGCATGATTCTTTCAAGGCACATTAAGCAATCCTAATTGTTTGGAAAAGTCATGCTACAGCAATAATCACTAAGCATAAGGTCAAAACAACATCTAGCATGACATGATAAAGTCTAAGTCATAGTCAAAGCAAGCTCCTCTTGTACTACTAAGCAAGAACTTCCTACTCATTTCCAACACCAATCAACTTATTTGAACAACACGGCGAGAACTGGGGTCCAACTACTTTATTCAAGCAAACTAAACAAACCAAAACAAAAAAACAAAAACTAATACGCTCCAAGAACAACACAATAGTGCATGAAACAATAAAACGAAGTGTCTAGAAAGACCTGAGATTTTTATTGATGAAGAAGGGGATGCCTTGGGAATCCCCAAGCTATGACGCTTGTACTTCTTGAATATTTCTTGGGGTGACACGGGGTGGTATCCGCGAGATTAAGCTTTTGTCCATTCTTCATCTCATTACATCATTCTTTCCTTACACCTGAAATTTTCCTTCATACAAAGCTTCACACAATCTTCATTAGCAACATTAGTGTATTCAAAATATAATAGACCTCGGGGTCTAGTTTCAAAATAGCAAAACTTTCATTAAAGACACAAGCTACTTAAGCAATTCCCTCAAAAATCTCAAGTTCCCAAAAAGAACCCAAAAAGGAATCAATAACAAGCAAATGCAAATAATGGTAGAAATCTGTCAAAACAGACCAGCAGGTGAAAACCGATTTTTTTCGAAGACCTTATGTTGCTCAAATAAAAAATTGTTGCACTAACGAAAGTTATCTAACAACCTGGGGGATTTATTCAAAAAAATACAGCTCAATCCAACTTACAGAGATTTTACACGAATTTTTACAGTGGAGCACAAAAATCTGTTTCGGGACAGCAACTCCCCAAATCTTACTTTCCTCTCATTAGAGGTTATTCTTGCACAAAAATCAAATAAAAAGGATAAGGAGAGGTTATTACAGAAGTAATAACTTTCAATACTCAAGAAAACTATTGGGTTATCTCCCAAGAAGTACTTTTCTTTAACGCCTTTAAGTTAGGCACAAGAAGTAAGAATCAAGTATTTTCAAATGAAGAAGCATTAACATCAAACCTTGCTTTCAAAGGAGGAGCATAAGGCAACTTCTATCTCCTCATACGGAAGTGTTTAATACCTTTCTTGAATGGAAATTGATATTTAATGGTATCTTATTTCATATCAATGATGGCACCAACAGTTTTAAGAAAAGGTCTTCCCAAAGTAATAGGACAAGAAGCATTGTATTTGACATCCAAAACATAGAAATCAACAAGGACATAAGCATTGCTAACTATAATAAGAACATCATTAACACATCCCATGATTTTCTTTTTAGCATTATCATCAAGTGGGACATCCAAATAGCAATCTTCCAAAGGTGGCAAATCAAGAATTTCATATATCTTTCTAGGCATAATAGAGACACTAGAACCAAGGTCACATGAAGCTTTGAGATCAAAGGCATTCACTTGCATATTAATGATGGGTTCCCAACTATCTTCTACTTTCCTAGGAATAGAGGCTTTATGTTTCAAATTTTCTTCCTTGATTTTAGTAAGAGCATCTGTAATGTGTTTGGTGAAAGCCACATTCATATCACTAGCATTAGGACTTCGAGCAAGCTTTTGTAGGAACATAATCACTTCAGAAATATTGCAACCATCAAGATCAAAATCAAACTTAGCATCACTTGTAGTAGACTCATTGGGTTTAGGCATTGTGGTAGGAAGAATAGGGACTTCTTGTGGTTTGGTGGCATCCATATTGGTGGTGGTAATAGTACACACACTATTGTTTCTAGCAATTTCAGCTTCTCTTTCCCACTTAGCATGTAGTTTAGCTAACAGTCTAACATTTTCATCAATAGTAACTTGTATGGCATGAGTAGCAGCAAAGGTACTTTCCAATGTTTTAGGTTTAGCAGTCATTTTATTAATCAAAGAGGACTGTGATTCAGACAAAGATGAAATATTTTTCTCAACATTCAAAAGCTTTTCCTCCACAGTCTTGTTGAAAAGTGGTTTGTTTACTAAAAAATTCTTTAAGCATGGCTTCAAGTTCAGAAGGAGCACTTCTAGTATTGTTGTAGGAGTTTCCATAGGTATTGCCATTATTAGGAGGATAAGGCCTATAATTATTGTTACTACCAAAATTATTCCTATAGGCATTGTTGCTAAAATTGTTGTTTCTAATGAAGTTCACATCAACTTGCTCTTCTTGAGCAACTAAAGAGGCTAAGGGGACATTATTTGGATTAATATGAGCTTTTCCATTAACAAGCATAGCCATGATAACATCAATCTTATCACTAAAAGAGGAGGTTCCTTCAACATAATTTACCATCTTACCATGTGGAGCTCTCTCAGTGTGCCATTCAGAATAGTTGTCATATTATCAAGGAGATTTCTTGCAGCACCCAAGGTAATGGTCATAAACGTACCTCCAGCAGCTGAATCCAACGGCTTTCTTGAAGAGAAGTTTAAAACTGTATAAAAAGTCTGGATAATCATCCAAGCAGTCAGTCCATGAGTGGGACAATTCTTTACCAAAGATTTCATTCTTTCCCAAGCTTGAGCAACATGTTTATTACCAAGTTGTTTAAATTTCATTATTTCAATTCTCATAGATATAATCTTAGCAGGAGGATAGTATTTTCCAATAATATCCAAGAATCAATACTATTTCTACGCAAGGATAGCAACCATTCTTTAGCTTTTCCTCTCAAGGAGAAAGGAAACAATTTGAGCTTAATAATATTTCCATCTACATCTTTATATTTTTGCATCTCACAAAGTTCAACAAAGTTATTAAGGTGGGCAGCAGCAGCATCATAACTAGCACCAGAAAATTACTCTTTCATCACAAGATTCAACAAAGAAGGCTTAATTTCATAAAAGGTAGCATCAGGAGCAGGTGGAGCAATAGTTGTACTCAGGAAATCATTGTTGTTTATGCTAGTGAAGTCACACAACTTGGTGTTCTCAGCAGAGTTCATTTTTGCAAAAGTGGAGAAAACCAACAGCAGCAGTAACTAGAGTATGAACTAATTTTTTGTGTTTTTGATAAGAGAAAGCAAACCAAACAAAACTATTTGGAGTTTTTGATAAAAAGAAGCAAACAAAACAAGACAAAAGAAACTAAGCAAAACAAAAACAAAAACAAAGTAAAGAGAAAGGTTGTGAAGGGCTCCCTTTGTGAAGCCGTCCTTAGACTCTGCAACGGCGCCAGAAAAAGCTTGATGATATGTAGCTCAGATCACTTCAGAGCTTCCTTGGGAAACCCCAAGAGGAAGGTATGATGAGCACAACAGCAAGTTTTCCCTCCGAAAGAAACCAAGGTTATCGAAGCAGTAGGAGGCAGGAAACGACTCAAAGGTGTTGCTAGCAACTTGGAAACCTGCACAACACAAACTCAAGACTTTGCCCCAACGAACAGTGAGGTTGTCAATCTCACCGATTTGCTAAAAACAAAGGATTAACTATACGATGTGGAAGGTAATGGTGGCTTGCAGAAAGTAAACAGGAACAGTGGAAGATGTATCAATTGTAAAGATTGGACCGGGGTCCATAGTTCACTAGAGGTGTTCTCCTTAAGATAAACAACATAACATGCTGGGTAAACAAATTATAGCTAGGCAATTATAGGACAGAGCAAGGCATAACAATCCAATACTAGACATTCATGATCCTATGAGATTTGATTGGGCATTACAACAATATACATAGACCGCCATCCAACTGCATCTATGACTAGTAATCCACCTTCAGGTTATCATCCGAACCCCCTTCAGTATTAAGTTGCAAGCAATGGATAACTACTTTAAGCAAGGTGTGTAAAGTAAACAATACAATTGTTCCATGAATAAGAGATTGTTGTTTTCTCCCTAGTAGAAACAGCACATCTACAATCTTAGAGATTTCTGTCACTTCTCCAGATTTAATAGAGGCATGAACCCACTATCGAGCATAAACACTCCCTCTTAGAGTCACTAGCATCTACTTGGCCAAGATAGCTACTAGATACGGAGAGCATGCAAGATCTCAAACAACACAGACATGATAGAATCAATAAGATAGAATCATTAACCAATCTAACATAGTAATCTCAATATCCATCGGATCCCCGCAAACACAACATGCATGATTACAAATAGATGATCTTGATCATGAACGGAACTCACAAGATCTAAACAAGGTAGCACAAAGGAGGAGAAACAACCATCTAGCTACTACATGGACCCATAGTCCAAGATGGAACTACCCACGCATCATACCGAAGGCTGGCATGGTGATGAAGAAGGCCCCCGGGATGATCTCTCCCCTCCGACAGGGTGCCGGGAAGAGCTTCAGATCCTCCCGATCTAGGGACGATGGTGGCAGCGGCTACGGACTGTTTCGTAGAAGATTGATCGGGTACTTAGGGTTTGGGTATCGAGGGCTCCTTATAGGCGAAGATGGAGGCCAAGGGGGTGCCTGAGGCGGCTGCACCCTCCCTCCCCAGGCACGGGCCTGGCCTGGCTGCACGGCCAGGGGTGTGGCCCCCTCGCGGCCCTTCTCCGTCTCGTCTTCTGGCTCCATGTTCCCCTCGGTGAAATATTGACTTTGGCTTTTGTCCCGTCTAATTTCGAGAATATTTATTTTCTGACTTTTCTGGAACCAAAAACAGAAGAAAACAGGCAACTGGCACTATGACATCTTGTTAATAGGTTAGTCACAGAAAACATATAAAAATACCTCAAAGTGCAGACAAAGCAAAGTAAAATAGATACTAAACAAGCATGGAACATAAAAAATTAGAGATACGTTTACGACGTATCATCCACTAAGGTTGGGGGTTGGCATATTCATAAAGGTGGAGATGATCGTGGTTTTAATTACAACTAGTTAATTAAATATTAAAATGGATATAATTAATGAAGATGCACCGGTGGGTAATAGTTGAGATTTGGTTGTTAACCGCCCACGTGTGTCCACCTAGGACCCGAGTTCTTGGCACCTGTTCCGAAACTAAGCGCGCTAACCACATGTGGGGTGTATGGGCACCCCTATCGTCTTAGTACCTGATTTCAAAGTACTATACTTGGGGCCACAACATAGTTTGAACTTTTTATGCCACGTTATTCCATGTATTACATGTTATGCCATGTTTATTACCTATTGCTCGATAAGCGTTCATTACTATTGCGTAGGCGCGACACTATCACGGGAATATATTGTCCATGACCTCTTCTCATGTGACAAGTGAACGCAATCCTAAGGTTCATACGAGGAGGATTAGCTATACCTCGTACGGGTAGCTCTTTCGGGTGGCCCCCCATGTACTTGCTTTGGTTCAGGGAAAGCGTCGTGTCTTAGGCCCCACCGACATACCGATAGAAGTATGTTAACTAATCTGGCAACAAGGATCGAAGTGTGTGTGGAAACTTTAGTGCACCCCTGCAGGGTTAAATATTTTTGAAAAGACGTGTCCGCGGTTATGGACGACTTGAAGTACAGTATCTCAATCATAGCCAACTATAACTAAAGTTTACTGTTATAATTTGACTTGTATCTGATATGACTAGTAAGTTGGATAACCACCATGGAAAGAATGAATAAAATTCCCAACTAAGCGAGTTTCCTCGGCTTGACTTTCTCGTTTGGTCTCGAGGGGGAAATATCAGGATGGGTATGTTTGGTGGTAGTATCAGGTTGTATCTGAATAGGTCTTTCTCATCTCTCTCTGATAGTCGACAGTTGTACCGAGTCTCTATAGGTTGTTTTTAGTGCATGATTCGCTGCCGCTTTAGTCCACCATATCTATGTAGGCGAGGACCGCTGAATTCTAAGTCCCGCGGAGTACTGGCCTCAGTACTAACCGCTTTCTTTTTCCTTTGCCCTTTGTCGGCACCGCTTTTGTTTAGCAGGTTTGAGATCGACGTCATTAGTAGGGTTACCCTTCCGGCTTGACCTGGACAGGGTTATGGACGCCATTGGTTATTCTTCAGGGCTCTTAGCTCCATTTGCATCTTGTCCATACTCGGTAGTAGTGTCGTTTTCAAGGAGATTTGGATCTTTGTATTGTATATTTGTATTCTTGACTCATTGAGACGTTGTTGTACATATTTGTTCGGTGGGTTCCATCATGGATTAATGTGTAATGGTATTAATTTATTTTCCACTGTACGAAAGTGCCTGGTGGGCACCTTTTAATCGTTTCTATGCGGTTTGGCAGGAATCGCTAAAACTTGCATAGGGCCGATCCGAGGGTGTTACACCACCGCGGGCAAGGAAGGGAGCTTTGGGCAAGGGCTTGATGGCGCGAGCTCCTGGCAGCGGGGCAGAGGCGAGGGAGCTCGGGAAGGCGTTGTACAGGTCGACAGGGAGGGAAGCTCGAGGACGGCGACTGAGGGTGGCCGGAGACGGCGAGAGGGAGGAGAGGCCGGCAGCGACAGCAGTGCTGGCGACGGCGCGCTAAGGGGATCGCTGGCGGGGCGGTGCTACAGGGTTGAGCAAGGCAGGAGGGCGGCGATCGGCGTAGGAAACGGATGGCAACGGTGGCAGCTTGATCGGAATAGCGACGACGACGATGGTGTTATGTACAGCGCGCGGGTGCATGTCGGTGTGAGGCAACAAGGCGTGATGTGTTGTGTGCGTGTGTGTGTTCAATGGCGTTGGTGTGTTTAGGGGTGGGTTCAGTAGGGACCAGCGGCGGTTTAGGGTTTGATTTAGTTGTGGGGTGGTAGGTGGTTGCCGGTTGGGCCTGGCCGGTGCCTACAGCTCTTGCTAAAAAGTTTTACTTATTTATTTAGTTCTTATTTTAAACAAACTTCTGTATATAGTTTTTAGACAAATAAAATATCTAGGTAGACCTAGGTTATTAATTTCAAATAAAAGAAAGTAGATTAATATAGAAAACAAAATAGGCTTTTAGCAAAATATTTTGAGAGACCAAACTATGCACAATAATGTCATGATGATGCATAAAGTAAAAACATCGTGTGACTTTCTAGTAATGGTGTGACTTTCTAGTAATGGTTTTCGACTTTCTAGTAATGGTTTTCCCAGGATGCTACACTAGTGAAGCCAAATCTTTCTACGGTTCCAAATTAGAGGCAGTTTGCCAGCCGATGATCATAGCCAAGTTGAGGCCTTGAGCTTGTCGGGATGTGTTCCAGCATATCTTCAACCTCCATTGTGAGACCCAGCAGTTGCACAGACGAGATGAAAGGACCTGCTTGCTTTCTTCAGAATTTTTGTAAGGTCCTTTTTGTAAAGCGTATGAACTTGGTTGTACTTTTTCTTTATTTAGGGTCCTGCATGAAAAATTATATCTCCTCTGTCTTAATTTAATGAAAGGCTTCCATCCCCTTCTTTGGGCTCTGCTTTGTGCACAAAAAAAAATTGCGACACACAGTAATAAGGACAACAGAAGCAGAAAAACAAAATATTGCAGTCATTGATGGCCCTCAGGTCCTCAACACGCGTATTGAAGTTGATGGCACCATGCCGATGGACACCAAAGTTTAAATTGTGGAAAACAGACAGCATTCTCATAGTACAAGGGTTCCAATCTTTTCTCACGTGGAAGCCATCCAAACATGGACGGCAAATTCTAGTTGTACCATTACAGTGTTCCTGTAAACTCTTTGCGGCTGTAAGTTGGCAGCTGAAAGGAGGTTAACTATGCTATGTTAAGTTGTTGGAAGTTATGATAGGTATCACCTGACTTCCAGAATCCATTTGACACAATCCTGAAGTAACTCGAACTTCTGACTGACAGCAACATTTAGGAAGACCTGCATCTTGGTAAGGAAATATGACGATTCTTCCTTGCAACGGAATGAGCCTCCACAGGAGCACTGCTCAGATACATGGGCCGCTTTCACTTGCCTGCAGCGGACGCATACCAAATCCTGCAAGTGGTAGAGCCTCTCTCGCTGACGCACAATCTGTAGAAGTGCATTTTCCATCTGCTCACGGTGGTATGGCTGTCCACATTGTGGTACCGCGCATCTCCACTCCTGACCTTGGAGTGCTGAATCACGGCAGAGATCAAGATCCCGGCAATCGTTACAATAGCTGCAACATGGTTTTATTCGTAAGACAGGGTAACACTAACATCAAGGTAAATGAAAATAGGAGTATATTACATACTATTAACTTATAAAAAACAGCTTAATATCCAAGGGTTTCTACCGTTTAGTTCAAGGGTGCAATACCTGCAAATCACGTTTGGGAGAGTGAACGATGCACAAGGGTCTTGAAATTGTGCCTCTGGAGCAAATTCCTTTACACGAACCAACTTTAACAGGTTCTTTCTCATTCTCTGTCAGATATATATTCAATGATAAGAGGAATATTTATATTACGATTCCGAGTGTAAAAAGCTTACTAAGTACAAAAAATGAGATGAAACAAATTCCCCACTGCAATTTATACATATAACAAAATGTGCAAGTGTTACAAAGGGTTAAAATATGAAAAAATTGTTGTTGATTACTTAGCCAATCTGTAAACTGATCTGCATACTTCTAGCTCTCTGACCAAGTTAACCAAGTACTCCCTTCGTCTCAAAATAGATGTCGCAGATTTATCAAAAATTGGATGTATCTAGACACTATTTAGTATATAAAAACATCCAAATTTATAAAAATTCACGACATCTATTTTGAGACGGAGGGAGTAGTAAACATTATGGTTATTAGTTGAAATAAAAGGAGTTACATTTCAAGTCGGGATGCAACACAGTATTTTTAGATATGGAACAAATAATACAACAAGGAAAAAACAGTGCTACATTTAAGAGATTTAACTGAAATGTTCAGTACTCCCTCCATACCGGTTTATTAGGCCTACACGTAGTTCAAGGAAAAAGGTTGACCATAAATTTGGACAACAAAATATAAATTATATGTATAAAAATTATTCCAATAGAAACGTCTTTTGAATATGAATCCAATGGTATAATTTTTGTGAGATTTTTCGAGAACGCACAGGAGATCTGTGTCGTTGTATTAAGCTTAAGAGGGTTACAGCGTGGGAGATACAACCAACAACGACGAGCACAGGTTGCATCGTCGAAGCACACCACCAGCCTCTGCCCGCTTTGGAGTATGAGGTAAAACCCTTACTGCTATCTATCCCTCTCGCATACCCACCTCTTCAATAAGCCCACTCTTGCCATTCTGTGAGGATGCGCTCGGAGACAGCAGAAGCGGAACACTCCTTGGCATCGAAGATCTGTGTGTTTTGTTCCATCCAAATCGAACGCAGAGTTAGCAAGATCAACGAGTTGACCTTGCACTGATCCCTTAGACCGATCTGCCTAGCGGTCTGCGGCGACCAAGGAAACTGAGCCGATGTGGAAGGGCATGCCCGCTGCAATCCCTGTGCAGTGTTGGTGAGACACTGGCAGGAGAGACAATCTGACTGTTCTTTGATTGGTCCCATCTTAGAGGAGATTAGCGAGCATAGTACTGTTTTTCAGTCTTTTAGCATTGTTCATGCCCGTCGTGAGGCGAACATCTCAGCTCACTGTTGCGCAAAATTTGCATGTAAGCAGGCTGTGTCAATGTCATGGGATGCTGAGCCTACAGGCTTCTTAGAGCACACAGCCTACTGGTTGATTGTAACTTTGGTTTTGATAAATGAATAAAGCTCGCAAGTTCAAAAAAAAAGTAGTCCTTCAGATCGGCGGCCCCATCCTTCGGTATGAGGGTGATCAGAGCACCGCTGATGTCGCCAAAGTGCTGTCCTCTGCCCCAGAACACCTCCTGCAGCGCCGCAAGCACGTCTACCAATTTTTGTGACATAATTAATATTTTATTGACCAAATTTCTGGTCAAACTTGTTTCTTCAACTACGTGTTGGCCTAATAAACAAGTATGGAGGGAGTACATAAAAAAAGTCATGCTACTAGACTACATTTCACTTTATAACTAAGGTCTGAGACAGGAACAGTACAGGCAGGACACTGAACCTCATTTACTACTTTGATGAATAGATGGCAAAATAACACATAATATTAATTTTAAGTTGCTACGGACAAAAAGAAGTAGCTATAGGTTGAGTATGGGTTCAATAGAGATTTACCAGAATATCATGCTGAACATTCTGATCCAGAGCAAGAACAGCACATATATGTTTAATGAACTCTAATGCAGCATCGCCTTTATGTGTGTGAGGGTCAGGCTCTCTATTTGCAGATTCAGCTGATTCAGACTTGCCTTTTCCTTTGAAGTGGAGAAGTATATCACTCACAATCGTAAGAAGCTTTTCTGCAAAGTAAGTGCCAATCTGCCAATAAATGCAAAATTCGGATTAAAGGAGGTTGGGTTTGTCAGCTCCAGCAAGGGTAGAAAAATGACAGTAAATGCCCGGTTATCGTACATACCACCTTTACGGGTAAAAAGAGTATCAGTCTAAAATGTTGAAAATTTCCATTTGAATCTTGGAATGATGTAGGAATACTATATGAGCACATGGAATCTAATGAAACCTACTACCACCAATAGGTTGGGCGATTTCCATGATTAGCTAGGAAGACCAATATACGTAACAATGTGTTCAAATTAAACATACAGATGTACTTGCCAGTTTATTACTTTAGATATGTTCACAATTTCATGTTCAAATTCATTGCAAATTAAGAGTAACATAGGGGGAAATATGACAAATGATAAATCAGAAGTAAATGAAAGGATAGATATGCACAAAATTTCATGCACAAATTCAGAGAACGTATATTTCTTGTTTCTTCTAGGACATTCACAATTTCATGTTGAACTTTGAAGGTACTTGGACATCCCCCATGTAATACATTGCCAAAAGGCAAACAAATCATGTTAATCTGTGCCCACACCAGAAGTTTGTTGAAGGAGTGCACAAAAAATAGCTATTGCATAGGGTAATTGCCAGTGATTACACATTAATCGATGTCTATATCTATGAGAGAGGGACTATTAAATGAAGATACCTGTGCACGGAGGTAATCTGCGACCTGGCCCTCAAGATTCTCAGCAGCCATGATTGTTATAGACGGAGTACATGAGGTATCATCCCTTATAGTTGCTCGACAAGCCACTTGTTCTTTCATGTATTTCCATGGAACATATAGGAACTCGGATACAATTAAGACAAAGTGATCCTGGAATTTGTAGAGTAGTTAGACCAAACACTTCAGTATCAATTGCAGTATAGTTAAGGATATTTGATGCACAGTTGAGAATGTCAGTGTCTAACCTGTGTAGCTTTGGGCAAGTATTCTGCTATGTTCCAGCTTGACACAATGTCGATATCATTATCACCATCTGAACTGTCGGCAGATGTTACGATTTGTGTTTTAGCCTGAATCCCGCCATAGTTATACTGAAACACAAAACAGAACACAAAACATCAAGGATGGAAGTGTCTTCTCAAGACGCAATTAATTAATTAATCCATCTTCGGCAACAATGAAATTTGCAAACCTGGTCCATGAACAGTAAGGAATGCCAATAGTGCAAAGGTTCCAGCTCTATCCACTCAAAAAGATCCCTAAAACATGGATGCTCTTAGTTTCACTTGGGTGCTAACACGCATATTTGCAGAAGGAGGTCTGACAGTACCTTGTCTGTAAGGTTTTTAGCAAGCTATCACAGTATGCACGTGCCGATGGCAAGTCCACCTTTCCAGTATCTATGATTATCTTAGAGAAGTTTGCAAAGATAACATTAGCTCCAAGCTTTCGAAACTCAGTTAACAATAGAGCAAAGACCTTCTTCATGACCTGAGAAAATTCGACGATCCAAATGAAAAGAGAGGTTAATGAAAGTTAGAATCAGATAAACAAATGGTCACTGGGTATTAAGTGATACAGAAAATAACAGACAACTTGTAACTCTTGTAGCAATAACAGAAGTCCCAATGTAGTGTGAGACAGGACTGAAAGAGAAGTAATTTAGCTTACATTATGAAGGAGACGATGGAGAGCTGGGTCATGAAGTTTCGATCGTGGGCTGAAGATGTAGACAAGTAAGAATGTGGAAAGTGCATATTAAGATTAGAAGAGAATAACTAAGACATTCAAGTGCAAACATATGAATTGTTACCTGCAAAGCCAACGGTAGAGATGTTGCAATATTGCATCAGCAAACACATTTCCAGAAGACACTGCATCCGAGATGCATCTTTGAATGAGTTGCTTCAGCACTTGGAAAGCAGGTAGACATAAGCTGGCATCATTAAAGTCAATTTCGGTGGCATTTGGACCATGAGGAACGTCATTTTCAAAGCTGCCAATAGATCCTCCTTCCATTTCATCCACTTGACTACTCTTAATGAGAGAATTAACCGCCAAATGATGAATCTGAAGAAATGTCAAAATGCAAATAAATTATCAGGAGATATACAACAAGACATGCATGTAGTTTTGCAAGAGGCTAGACCCCGGATCAGATATCCCATCTTCTTTAAGCTGTTTGCCTTAGTGACATGTGTATTTGGAAAGAATGCAACTGTCGCAAGCTTTCCAAACCTGGAAGCATAGATTTCGAGAAGAACTATCTCTGCTAGTCTTTAGGATCAAAGACAACCTTAGGCACATTATCCCCTTTCTAGAGCACCCGTGATTTTGCTTAATTTTGATTTGGCTCTCCATGGGACCCCTTTAAACTTTGTAAGTACTAAGAGTTCATTAATAGAACAGTAGGGGCCTCCTACTGTTTTCAGATTAAAGAACGCAAATAAATTGCCAGGAGATACAGGATGGGCTTATGGCATTCTATAAATGCATGAGAGACCTACCTTAAGCTCAACAGAAACCCTTCTATATGCACCAGGATATGTTAGCGCAGGCTGAATGACCTGCAAAATTACGTCATATTAAAGTCAAGCAGCATAAAAAATTGCAAACATTAGAACACCAGGCAACTTAAGAGAGCAAAAGAGGGCTTCTCACTTCATCAGCAAAGCATGTATCTCCTTCATATGTGCCTCCTAAATCAGGAATACCATCATCAGATATCCATAGTACCTAGCATGTACAACATGTCAGTAAGAAACTTAAGAGTTATAAGTCAACACCACCATGCTAATTACGCTATGTTCTGTGGAGAAAAATAAAGTAATTTGAGAAAGCAAACATGCAAGGGCCAAGGAACTTTCAGAACATATGAAAACAATCCGATGAAGGTAACGTGAAAGGTCTGAGCCTCCATAATTCCAACTTTCATCAAAGACTGGCCGTTCACGGGAAGACTCAACAGTCCAAGACTTGTTTCCATCAAGTCCATCACAGACTACCTCAAAAATACCATGTTAAAATACAACCTGGGGTAATTTTAACATTGATCCAAAACAGAATGGATTTACCACGTCATCTGATTTTCACTAATGTTTGATAGTAGTTGCTGCTGCAAACAATGCCAGGCAAAAATACTTGACTAGAAAGCAGTTGGTTCCAGGTTCCTTGCAAAAATAACCCAAGTCACTAAGTCTTGTGTTTTGCTTTGTCCTTCTACAAGTACTCCCTCCGTTCACTATTATAAGACCTTGTAGATATCTCAATGTGGACTAGAAATGGATCAAAATGAGTGAACCTGCACACAAAAAACGCGTCTAGATACATGCATTTCGGTCTGTATCTGGTCATATTGAAATATCTACAAGGTCTTATAATAGTGAACAGAGGAAGTAGAAAAAGTTAACACTTCCATCCTGAATTTTCAAAGATTTTGCATTGAAATTCGAACAATCAAATCATTCTCTTTTTCACCATCAGACAGGTTTCACAAGTGGTTACTGCCACATTACTGCCATGCTATCAACTTCCAATTTTAATCTGTTATTATCATAGGTGGAAACTGATTTAGAGTGTTTGTTCTGGTAGTGTTTAATTGTTCATGGCAACAACATGGTAGTAATGTGGTGGACACGTCCGCTAAAACCACTCCTGAGTTCTGAAACTATCTCAGGGTGGAAAGAGGACAGTATCGATATTTTAAGGTTGCAGTTTAAACATTTTAGGGTTCAGGGTTTAGGGTTCAGGGTTGTAAAAGTGGACCTTTGCCAGAGTTAGGTTGAAATTTTGATATTTTTTCTAACATTGAAATAATATGTTCTATAGAACAACCAACTTCAGACTAGGCAGGATTTCTTCAAATTGGCAATGACTTTGTATAATTCAGCTGATTCCCAGCTCAGATAGCAAACTCACTGAGCCAGACATTTCCTGGCTATTTTTTGTTCCATGGCAAAACACATGTGATTCACATTATCTCAGAAGTCAGAACAAATAAAGAGCATATGGTAATTCTGTTTATGAGAAGCTAGCTAATATGCCTAGTTTTACTTAAAACCGCATATAATTTACTAAGTTGGAGATCTTGTGGTACAAAAAGAAGAGAGCATGAGGAGCGCACCACAAGGAAGAGAACAGAAGTACTGTGTAGTTGGCCAAATTAGACAAAATACAGCCTAATTGCATCAACTCAAGTAGAAAAACAAACCTGCTGTTGATCATGCAATGCCCTTGAGAAGAACACATCAGCAGTAAAAAGAAGCCAATCAAGTTCAAAGTTTCCCAATGGCACCTATTTATGTAAGAATTGATGTACATGTCATTTTCCCTCAAAAGAATATAAAGTCATTTTCATACAAACTGAAATAATTCACTAGGATGGCAGTAGAGAATCCTTACATGTGCATATCTAGCGAGTGAAATTCTTTCATTGAACCATTGCGTTGATGCAGCACAGCGCTGCATGCTTGTTCTACCAGCTGTCGCTTGCCAACCAAGAGCCTGGACAGATAGGTGTAAGCAAAACAACGAGGCAAAGAAAGAAACATTGTAAGAATATGTAACCACGAGTGACCTATTACGTACCTGATAGTTGTTGTCCCGTGAATTGCAAGGAATGGTTACACATGGGAAATCATCAATTGCGCGAACAGATTCCCTTATAGCTCGGAGTTTAGGGCATTCTATGATGCCTATGACAGGTCCAGGATATTGTTGTCTACAAAACATTTTACTTAGTTTATCATAAGAGAATATCTGAAACAATAATCATGTCTTGGCTACTTTTTTTAGAGATTTTTAGGGGCATGACTTGGCTAGTTTTATTTTGTTGAAAGCTTTGACTGGTATAGTGGCAACTGCCAAGCACCCTAACTGGTAAAAGACAAATATTTATCAGTTTAATACCATTTGACCATTTATCAGTTTAATACCATTTGACCAATAAAGGTCTATTTTACTGAATATTATAAAAAGCTCTTTAGAGAGCCTGATTATAATAGCTTCTCTTTGATGGGGGACGGACAGAGAACATTCGACAGTTATTAGCTGAAGAAAATGTCATTCTTACTAATGAGTTCTCTGAGAAAGAAGCTCTGGAGGCTATTTCTCAGATGGAACACAATAAAGCTCCAGGACCAGATGGATTCCCTGCGGGGTTTTACCAAACTTTTTGGGATGTTGTTAAAGATGATCTTATGGCCCTTTTTGGTCAATTAAAAATAGGAGAGCTACCACTGTGTAAACTGAACTTTGGGGTGATCACCCTACTGCCCAAAAAAGAAAATGTTGTGCAAAAACAGCAATATAGACCTATATGTCTACTAAATGTTAGCTTCAAGATTTTTACAAAAGTAGCTACTAATCGCATTAGGAATTTGGCCCATAAGGTGATTAGACGTACTCAAACTGCTTTTATGCCAGGACATCACATACTTGAGGGAGTTGTCGTCTTGCACGAAACCATTCATGAGCTTCATTGAAAGAAGTTAGATGGTGTGCTTTTCAAAATTGATTTTGAAAAGGCTTATGACAAGGTTAAGTGGCCTTTCTTACAACAAGTTGTACGCATGAAAGGTTTTGATCCTCAATGGTGCAGGTGGATCAAGCGATTTGTGCAAGGCGGCAGTGTTGGAATAAGGGTGAATGATGACATTGGCCACTATTTCAGGACAAGAAAAGGATTCAGACAAGTGGACCCTTTGTCTCCGATGCTTTTTAACATTGTTGTGACATGCTTGCTATTCTTATTGCTCGTGCAAAGGAAGGCCAAGTTGGAACTTGGAAGCCTCATACCACATTTGGTGGATGGATGGGTTTCTATTCTCCAGTATGCCGATGATACGATACTTTTTATGGAGCATGATTTGGAGAAGGTTTATAATATGAAGCTAATACTTTCTATTTTTTAACAACTTTCAGGTTTAAAGATAAATTTCCACAAGAGTGAAATTTTCTGTTTCGGTAAGGCAAAGGAGATGGAACATGAGTATAAGCAGATCTTTTGGCTCTGAGTCTGGTTCCCTCCCTTTTCGGTGCCTTGGAGTACCTATCCATTACAGGAAGTTTAGTAATTCGGAATGGAATCCTGTGGAAAGCCATTCTGTTTCCAACCTAGGATGCTAGCAAGGAAAACTACTATCCTATGGGGGTCCTCTGGTTCTAATTAACTCTGTCTTGACTAGTATACTGATGTTTATGCTTTCATTCTTGGAAATACCTAAGGGTGGATGAAAGCATCTAGATTTTTTCCGTTCAAGATTCTACTGGCAAAGTGATGATACTAAGAAGAAATATAGACTGTCAAAGTGGAATTTTCTATCGCCCTAAAGATCAGGGAGGTCCCGGAATAGAGGTACTTGATATAAAGAATAAGTGTTTACTTAGCAAATGGCTATTTAAATTACTAACAGAGGAGGGAATGTGGAAACAACTATTGCAAAATAAATACCTCCAGGATAAAACTTTGCCTCGGGTAGAAGAAAAACCAACCGATTCCTCCTTTTGGAAAGGTCTCATGCAGGTTAAGGAGATGTTCTTTACTAATGGTCTTTCCAAAATTGGAAATGGTGAAAGTGTTCGCTTCTAGGAAGATGTTTGGTTAGGTGATATATCTTTGGCATAGCAGTACCCATCATTATACAGCATTGTACAAACGAAAATTGCCTTGGTGGTAAATGCCCTTGCTTATTCACCTCTTAATATTACTTTTAGGAGAGGTCTGACTAGCAATAAGTGGACACAATGGTTGCACTAATGTCAGTGCTTAATGATGGTTCACCTCACTGATAATCCTGATCAAATTGTTTTGGAAGTTGACTCCCATAGGCAACTTTTCTGTTAAGTCATGTATCTGGACTAAATGAATGGTCATACAAGATCCTTACATGAGTACCTATGGAAATTGAAAGTCCCACTAAAAATTAAAATATTTATGTGGTTCCTTAAGCATAAAGTTTTATTGACAAAAGAAAAACTGGCTAAACGAAATTGGAATGGATGTCAAAAGTGTTGCTTCTACGACTCCATGAAGTCAATAGAACACTTGTTCCTTTCCTGTCCGTTTGCTCGAATTATTTGGCACATGGTTTTCTTTACTTATAATATACCCCCACCATCCAACATTACAAATATGTTTGGAAATTGGCTAAATGGGTTGACAAGATTAATAAAGCTAGAATACACATTGGAGTGTCAGCTTTATGTTGGTCCATTTGGACTCCAGAAATAACATTGTCTTTTAATAAACAAAAGGGTGTTAATTTTTTGCAGGTTATTCGTACGGCAGAGCACTGGATACAACTATGGTCCTACCTTCTCCCAGCGGACCAGCGGGAGCCTATGGATACTGGATGCAACCGGTTGTCGACGGTTGCTGACGGTTGCGACTTCTTTTTCTAGGCTACTGGGTGGCGACATACTAGTAGACTCCAAAATGGATAGCTTCATGTTGCTTTTCATTTTTAGATGGTTGATACATGTCTCAACCTTATCTGGTCCATGATTGTAATACTTTGACTTTTCGATGAACAATGCAATAAATGAGGCTATGTGCATCAATGATGCAGAGGCCAGAACAAAGTTCCTCATTTCAAAAAAAAAAACTATGCTTGATTATATATAGATGATAATATTATGCAATCACAGCTTTGCCCAATTTTATTTTCGAAAATAGAATATTGAATTAAGATAATGGTGAATATTTTTTAGTTAAGATTGTATTCTTAAGCATGATTGACCAGTAAAGGCAATCAGTAAGTTGCCACCAAAATCAGGCTACAAAAAATTTCTGCTCAAAAGGCTACAAAAATTGCATATATGCATGTTTGCACTTGTCAGTGTCACAACTTACAGAAGAAATTCAATAGTGTAAACAACTCACAGAAAGACCAATGGACTATGATTGGTGCTTGGTTTAAACAGAAAAAGGCGTACCTGTACTCAAGTAATATTCTTTGCACAAATTTGCTACCTGCATCAGGTGATGTGTGGTAGTCCACCTAAAAGAGAGAATCAAAGAATCAGGACTTAGCATGCGAAACAGCAAGGTCAAATTTATGCTTTACATATCATTTTTTTCTTCGTACATGGAAAGTAAGATTTTCATGCAAAGGGACAGGAGTTTGGCAAGCATCCCGAAATTGCTTTTCCAGATATGCTGGAGATAGTTCTTTATTACGGAAAGGATTGACAACCACCGCCTGTATTCTGGAGGATGTAGGAAAGTACATGACATATACAGCCCTTCCTTCGGACAAGCTGGAAATAAGAGAATCCAAGTCAGTCTCAAATTAGAACTAACATGTATCATAAGAAGAGAAAAGTACAACAGCTTAACCGCAAAAAAAGATTTGTTTTCAAGTTGTCGCTTATCCAGCATATATTAGTATAAGAGCGTATATTCATGATAAACTTTTCATGAAAGCAATCCTTGGGTCCTGGAAAGGAGTAGAAATAGCATTTTACTCTGTACTGTAAGTGCTTGAATGAATGAGCTGCTCCTGCCTTTTCTACTTTGACAGAGACAAACAATAGCTATAAGTAATGACTCAAGGTAAAGTATAGAATGAGTGAAGATTACCAAGATACTGAAGAAAAAAGGCATTTATAGAAATGATAATATCTCATGTAGAAGATCTTTAACTCTAGTGAGGACATAGTACCATGATTTTTTTTACAACGAGCAACATAATATAGCTGGTAACAAAGCACTGAAATCAATTTAGATCACTAATGTAAGTCATATCATAGCTATCGTCAGGTCTACCTGTGGTATAGATAGAAAAATGAAACTGTCTGTTCCAGGTATGAGCACTCTGCAGTTGTTTTCATTTGCAACTCGGCAAGATCCCATCCTTCTTGGATACTACGCTTCTTTGCAGACTTGTCCACTTTGCAGACACAACCAATTTGGAGAATAGCATTAAGCTCCAGTGGAATTTTTGTCTCGTATATGCCCTATGTAATTCCAATGTTAATAAGGGCAATAAAATGAAAACTATATTGAACCATATTCACAAGTTGGCAAATACTCACTTCAACATCTGGCTCTGCAAGATGAGCAGCAAGTTTTCTCCCTTCAGCCCTGAACTGTTCTTCACTAGTAACAACCTGAATGCATAGTCATTAGTACGTTATGTTACAAAGAAATTGAACCCCTACTTACTTTCCAGCTGATGTTCACCATTATCACCTCAATGAGATTGAAAGATGGCCTTCCATGAGGAAGAATCTTCTTTACTCGCCTTCCTGGAAACTCGTCTGTGACAGGAGCTTTCGAGTTTAGGTAGAAAACTCTAGGCACGTGGACAGGGATCTTGAACATGATACCATCAGCAACAACCCATGCAAAAAAGCGGCCAGGCAATGTACTTGGAGCAAGCTGGATTATCTGATGTGGAAAGTATATATGGACTGTTAATTATAAATATAAATAACCCCATTAACTAAGGAAGTTAATAGATGATATAACACAAATACTACAGAGTGTAATAAAAAAATACATGCCTGCCAATGTGATCTAAAGAGGGACAGTTCTTGTTTCTGGAAAAATGTAGATCGATTCCTGCCATTACCATGTAACTGACTGGCATTTCTTGCAGGAAACAAATTATTAGTTGGACCTTCGGAAGAGGCTCCACCACCCAACCTGATAGAAGCAGAAGGAAACATAAGCATTGATTATCTATTAGTACTTAGATTACTTGGTTTAGTCCCAATTACATAAATAGCTCCAGCAGAAAAGAAGCAAATAGATGAATTCAGATAACATAAGGTATATTTCTAATCCATACAAGGCAAACACAGATGGTCCATTGCCTAAAACAAAATATTAAGAGAATTCAATAAGGGTCGAACCATTAAGGCCATTATCTTTAACGAGCTAAAAGTAAAGCTCGGCTCGGTTCGTTAATTGTTAACGAGCGCTCGTGAGCGCTCATTAAGAATCGTTAAGGAGCAATCGGTATTCAGATCATAATTCATAAATATGTAGTTATGTACTCCCTTCGTTTCAAAATATAAGATGTTTTATCTTTTTTTTAAATCATATATATAGACGCCTTTAGTGTGTAGGTTCGGAGCAAAATAAGTGAACCTACACACTAAAAAGAGTCTAGATACATGTGTTTTAGAAAAAAGCTAAAACATCTTATATTTCAAAACAGGGAAGTACTTCGTAAGTATTCAGGTCACGATGGTAAAAATAGACATGCAAGCAAGCTGACACGGTGTGTGTACATGTACGAGTGTACATGGTACCGACATACATGCATTAGACAAGCACACTTTCCAAGCTCTTGACTGTTACCGATCTTAACGAATAGCTCACGAAACTCTTTAACTCAATTGTTTAGCTCGTTAACATTAACGAGCAAAAAATACTGCTCATCTCAGTTCATTAATAAAACGAGTCAATCTCAAACGAGTCGAGCTGACAAGCGCTCGTTAAACTCATCGAGCTTCGAGCTTTTTCTCCAGCCCTATGTCCAGTGTCCATAGGCATCGCTGTGGGAGTGCCATTCCCTCGAACAGGACGTAAATATGCCAGTTCCAGAGATTTGACTGAGGTCAGAACCCGTCTGGTTTGTAGCTACACTTTTGGTGAAATCCCTTTTCTACCATGTGGGTCCATGTGTCAAACACTTAGAAAGAATGGCAACATTCCCTTAGGTTAGCCAAAGCATGGCTCTGATTTTGATAACCTAACCTCAGGTGTGTTTGGTAATAAAAACTGTGGTAACCTTAGTACATGAACCAAGCACCAATGCAGCATTCCCTTTCGAACCAAACCTGCCTGGAGTGGAAGGATTTGTCCTTGGAGTGTCAAATAGAATTGGAATATGGGTAGAGCGATTAGACCAGGATAAGGAAAGAGTCAGAGACAAAACCTAGCCACGAACGCCACTGCCACCCAAAGGGATCAGGCCCATCTCTCCTCAGCCATAAAAGGTTATGCATTACCATTACATGAGGCCAAAGGTTACCCTTCTTTTCGAAAGAAAGGTAATACATTCCATCGATTTTTATACATCCAATCCCATGAGTTCCACCAAAAAAATCGATGAGTTCTGATTATGAAACTTGGCTTATTTTAGTTGATAGGGCAGCAGAAAGGTGCTAGGTTTCAGATCTTAGATTTAATTTCTGTGATAGTGAGTTGGTGGCAATACAGGCCATCAAGTTATTCTAGCTGATGAAGTTCTACTTCTAGCCTGCCTCTTTTTTCTTGTTGATCTAGTTCATGAGAAGCGTTTTCTCTATATTAAAAGAGTTTCTATAAATTAGCCAGTCACTTCTAAACGTAGTGATTAAGTTGATTTTCTGGGTACTTGCATTTTAGTTTGATTATTGGTTTTTATTGCACACATGATTTTTGAGTCGCCGTATAGTCGCCGATTAGACGTCGCGGCGTGGCTGGGTCGCACAGGCGACTTGACTCACGGAGCAAGTCGTGCCACGTCACTGGCTCGACGGCGATTTCCTGCGACTATACAGCGACTTTTGCCTCAGGATTTCAGCGACTTGATGCCCGAGGACGGCGGCGCAGGAGGAGGCAGAGCATGGCGAGGACGGCGGCGCAGGAGGAGGCAGAGCATGGCGGTGGCGCAGAAGAAAAAGGTCGAGGAAGACGTGAGCCGCGGGGACGCTCGGGAGGAGGTCGAGGTGGCTGGCGGCGGCCGGAGAGAGGGCGCCGGGGTGGAGGATCGGAGGCCGGCCACGGGAGCTCGGGAAAGGAGGCGCTCGGGAGCTCGATGGGATCTGGATGAAGAGTGGTGGTTGGTAGGAGAGCTCTCTCTCGATTAGGGTTTTGGTTGGGCCAGGCCTTGGGCAGGCCGCGCGGCGGGGATCTGGGGGTCTCTCGATTAGGGTTTTGGTTGGGCCAGGCCTTGGGCCGCGCGGCGGGGATCTGGGGGTTGTAGGCCGGGCTGCAATAGATAACAGGTTAACGTTGCTCAAAAAAAATAGATAGCAGGCCAACTTGACGTGCACTGTAGCAGGGCGACTTGGGGCGACTATACGAGCTGAGTCATTGACTCAAGTCGGCAAGTCACGAGCCACAGACTCGGCGACTTGACTTGACTCGACGACTCAAAAATCATGTTGCACACACGTTCAATGCATCCTTACAATCAAGGTCATTACAGCAGCTAGTGCTGACATCACCTGATCACCACATACAGACATACTGCCAAGGTTCCAGTCTATGTTAGTTTCACTATCAAGAATTCAAGATCACAACTGTTGCTCAAACGTTTAGAAGTTCACTTTTTTTTTCTTCATGTAGGCCATGAAGCTTCATGAAGCTACAGTTAGACTAGCATGTCCAAGAACCAAAGGTGAACGAGTTCAAAGTAGTATGAATGGGATTGGGGAGTGGCTAGTACTGGGCGAGCAACTATATAGTAGCAACAGATTGATTTGCTAGAGGCTATCAAAATTAGAGGAAGATAGAATAATGTGTTCTCCAAGTAGTAGGTTCAGCAAATTATGAGCAGACAACCTTAGAACCATCATCAATGAATTTATCTTGTGTAGCAGTATTAGGATCATTTTACACAGTTATTCAAACTTTTGAGTTTTGACGTCAGATGAAAATCAGTGTAGGAAAACTAGGTCAATTAGTTGTGTTTGATGAGCCATGGAAATTTTCATAGGAAAAGCAACTGCTGACCTGTGCGCTTGTTATTATCTCAGATTGTGCTCAGTAGGACTAGCCTGTGTGGAAGCTAAGACTACAGGTCATAAAACTGCAAGCTCCCAATATCAAACAAAGGGCTTGAATCTAACAGGTAACAAATGATTTAATTATGTATAGAGTTTAGTTGTGTATCATTACCTTCGACGTTTCCTCTGTTCACGAACATATTTCCATTTTCTCTTCCTAGCATCAAGCCATCCTTCATAATCAGTACTTCTATCAATTCTTTCATCAGCAGAGTCATCTCGGAGTGGCTCATTTGAGCTGGTTACAGATTTTTGCTGTTTTTTCCTATGATCTGAACCACCTTCTGCTGATGGAGACCTATTCGAATGGTTTTCTTTGCCAATGTTAAAACCATGGGATGCAGTAGCTTTTGTCAAACCTTTGTCTGATGTCAATATATCTTCTATGTCTCCAGTTCCATTCAAGTTCTGCATCACCGCACTTTTATCCAAGGGACTGAACATATCACGTAGTTTGCGTTGGCGAAACCGATCATCCTTCTCTCTGACTTTTTTGTGCAACCAGTCAGGATGAAGAACTCGGGGAACAGGATTTGAAATCTGTATAAGTTGAATATCTAAGAAAATGGTGCAGATAATTAACAGCAACAAGAAATAATTATATAATACCACCGTTCCAATGAATAAGGCCGACTTTTTGAAAAGCCAAAAATGTAAAGTTTGACCAAATTTTTAGAATAAATTATTAACATGTAAAGTACAAAATCAATATCGTTAGATACATCATGATTCATGAAATATATTTTCACATGATATCTATATAATATTATAGTTTTTTATATTTTTCTAAAAGTTTGGTCAAACTTTACTTTGCTTGACTTTTTAGAAAAATATAAGCCTTATTCGTTGGAACGGAGGGAGTAGTACCTTTTGCATTGCTGCAGGAATGGTTATGATTTTCTGAATAGCCGAACTTAGGCGTTGCTTGTAGTAAGACCAATCAAGAATAAATCGGATGTTTGCTTCCGTCGAAACTTTGCACCATTTTCTTAAATAAAACTTTGCAATTTCTGTCAAATGATAGGAGAGCAAGAGAATGTCAGTAAGTTGAACAGTTTTGTTGATACAAAAGCAGTGATTTGCATGAAAAGCGATACCAGCATCTGTCTCAAAGATAGCCACTGGAACAGCACGCTCACTCACTGGAGTGCCCTACACGATTTGGAAAAGACAAAATAACCATAGACAAATTAAATACAATAATTCAAACCACTCAAAATTATAGGAGCAAACTATTGCCACGAAATGAATGAGATCTTTAACCAGATACAGAAACGATCACATGTTATGAAAATAGCAGGAAGAAAGTGATATTGGCAACTATTAATATCCAAGTTATGAGGTAACTACATGATGATGTTAATTTCTTAATACTTCAATTAAGAGTTTCAAGTCAGCCCCAAGTCGTCCTCCTGGGTGGCTCGGGCGGCAGCCCCAGATCCGCCGCCTCCGGGCCCCCTCTCCTCCAAGCCCTCCTCTGCGCCGCTGGAGGAAACCTCCAGGCAAAGCCTGGCAGGCGGACGGCGGCGGAGTGGTGCTATCAGGAGGGGAGGCACGGCCTCCGGCGCGTTGCGGCTGCTCTGGCATCGCCCAAGGTGGCTGACGGCTTCCTCGATGGCGCGCTGAGGGCTGGGCTCAGGTCTAGGATGGCGGGGCTTTGGTTTCCGGCGTTTTTTGGCAGCGGGCGGCGCAGGGCTTGCAGGCTTCCGACCGTTCTCCTTTTCCCCACCACCGACGGAGGAGACCGTCCGACGGCGGACGACGACGGCGGAGACGACCCTTGGCAGATAGATCTAACCCACATATCCCCGAGATCCGTTTATACCGCAAGTTCGAGCACCTGATCTAGATCGCTGACATGGTGGACTGCGGTCTCACTGCCGGTCGTCCAAGACCTACGTGACTGATATGACCAGGGCAGGCGAGCGGGCGCTCGGTTGGCCTTGGGATTTGGCCTCGGTGGCCTCACAGCGGCGCCAACGTGGTTGCTGATGGCGGAGGGCCATTGGCAACTACAAGATCCAGTTGCACCAACACCGTCCATGGGACGGTCGGAGGTGGGCTTGTAAAGGCGAGTCGAACCAGAGGGCCTGCATGCTCATGTTGAGTGAGGTCTGCGACATTCTGGCGGTGACAAGGACCAAGATGGATGGGGTGAAGACATTTGCGTGAATGGTACACAGCAATTTGCAGCTTTAGTGACAGTCCATGCTAGATGATGGTCAGACTTCTTGTTTGGCGGTGCTCTTGGAGTTATGTGTCTTAGTGTCCGGGGTGAAAGCCCTAGGTCTAACCTTCGGTGGTTGTACCTGGCAATGGTGGCTCCCGAGTCATCTCCTTGTTGAAGGCATTGTCTAGAGTTTGGACATTCTCCAGGGTGAAAAACCAGGATCTGACCATGCTGGTTAGACCAGACGATGATGGTGTTCGTGCATTGTTTCCTTCTTTAAGGCATCGTTTTTGGAGAAGCTTTCTAGGATTCGAGGTGTCGCCCCGCTGGTGTTGCTGTTGCTGCTGCGAGTATCTGTTTGCTTCAATGGGATCTTTGTTTTTTCTT
Organism: Avena sativa; assembly: GCA_916181665.1. NCBI lineage: Eukaryota > Viridiplantae > Streptophyta > Magnoliopsida > Poales > Poaceae > Avena > Avena sativa. Next base: position 362,487,106 of record OV702297.1, on the reverse strand, counting down.
TTGTTTTTCGGCTGTGTACATCATAGTCGAGCAGAGACCAGGTGTGGACTCTATAGATTGTATCATCTTGATGCAAACTGATTGAGTCTAATAAAAGCACCCTTCATCGGGAAAAAAAACTTACTTGTGGCTCTCGGGCAACTATATATTGGCAGTGCAGTCCTTTGTCTTTAACCATTGAGTCTCCAAGGAATTCAGCAAGTCTTTTTGCTGTAGTTACAGCACATGACTTCTGCTCTCCATAGTCAACTAGGGATTTACTCATTGTGCTTGACTCTGATATGAAGCCAAGCAACTCGCTGTCAGAAATATCAATTCCCTGATTCTGCAATAGAAAAATATTGTCAGATAATACTGCATGAATTTAATAATACAGGTGGGTTGGTTACAATTAAAAGAATATCACTATAAATTTTACAAACCACTTACGTCCAGTAGATCTAACCAACGGTTAGCAACAGAGGCAACAGCTGCATAGCATTCCTCTAAAGTTGAACCATGGAGAAATTTATCAAATACCTCCGCCTACAAGTAAATAGAAATCTAAGCAATTAAGCTAGCCATACTAAGATGTAGTAGTCCTTGTATTCCTGTTTAGGACATAAACATTACTTCCTCCGATCCAAATTAATGTACTCAGATTTGTCTAGATTCGGATGTATCTAGCACAAAAACATGACTAGATACCGAATCTAGACAAGTCTGAGAACATTAATTTGGATCGGAGGGAGTAGTAATTGATCCAACTGGAGCATTTACCTGAAAAACTTTGATGAGCTTCAGCTCACCTCGACGCTTGATCTCAAAACCTTTAAGTTCTGCCAGGGTGCCATCTTCATTGAAGACAGCATACCTCTTCTTTATCAGAATGCCTTCCTCTTTAGAGGCAGGTAGAATCATAGCCTGTAATTTTTAGCATGCATTGTGACAAATTAACTTGGATCAGAGAACGGAAATACTGGAAGAATAAGGAAAATGCTAATCCCAAGAAATCACTTCACCTTGTATGGTCCATCTACCTCAAATTCGATGGAGCATTCACTGTTTGTTGTATATAGCTTATTTACTGGATCTTTCAGTGTCTAAAACAACAATAAAGAGAATTAATAGTATTACAGCTGTTAGTAAAAAGAATATCAAAGATGGATGAACCTTCCAAGTATAACTTGTAGAAGAACAACTCTTACTTGATATTGGTCATTGGTGTTGGTTCTTGCGACATCAACATTAAGCATCACACAGGGATAAGATATTGTAAGCTTCTTGTCAGCTCTGAATATCAGCAACAAGTGTTAGCATACAGAACTGGGTGTAAAGACGTAACATGAGAGTGTTTATGTCTAATCCAAAATAAGAGCTCAAGATTCTTCAATTTTGGCTACTCACATATTAAGGCACATAAAAATAACAAGTATGGACTTTCAAACCGAATATAGTATCACAATTTAACAAGTATAAGTAGTTTAAGTAGTGTCTTGGAGAATGAGCAAAGTCAAACCAACTGATGCTTCAGCTCTCTAGTACAACAAAAGCTTTTTCGGTAATGCTAATTCTACATTCAATATCTTGCTACTAACTTATGTACCTAATTAATTGTTTGAATCACAAAAGCAGATGTTCATATGGAAAAGACAAACGATTAATGATAATCAAGCAAGCACAATACTCAACAGAGACAGATACTTGAAATGAAATGGTTACTCGCAACAAATTGATAAGTCACGAGTTATAGCAGCGAGGAGCATGACACCTAAAGAATTTATGAAAGAAACCAATTAATTTTTGTAGTATCCTCACTTTGTCTTGAAAGTAAAATTCTCTGGAAAAGAACCAGGCAAAACACACCAAATGCCATCTGTGTCAAGTTCCAGAGGTCTTCCAATTTTATCTACCAGTAATCGAGCATTTTGGATGATCTTCGCACCAGTATATGTTACAACGCCAGCCATTTCCATAGAGTACCATCTTGCACCCCTAATCAGAAAGGACATATCGCTGTTATATAATTTCCTTTTTATAATTACTTATTAACATACCTTATCAGAATAGATCAAGATAAAGGCAATATTGTCTGTATAAATAACACTCACTTGCGCATAACATATCCATAAAAAGAATTCAATATGCACTTGTGAGCAAGTTGCAACGAATCATATAGCACAACCATGTCCTGCAAAAGTAAAGAAGACATGCACTTAAAGAAAGCTCAAAATGACTTGAAACATAATAGGGACCTAAATAAGCATCGCTGAACCTGTGCTTCCTGAATTTTGATAGAGTTTCCACTGACTTTTGCTTCTGCCAGTTTTCCTTTCCATGTTTTATTCAGGCCTTTGTATTCATACCTTCTATCACGGAAGCTGCAATACCAACAAAGGGGAGATTTTAGAGCAACTGTACAAAAGCACTAGCAGACAATAGTATGAAATCAACAAGAAAAAAGTGTGCTTTTCTTCACCAGAAATTATCATGTGAGAGTGAGATGCATCCAAGACAAAGTTACTATATATACCATCAACTTAAACAAAACAAGAAATATAATGAACATCTGACAGACCTTCGGACTGTATCTACGTAGAAAGAATTTTCACGCATGCATATTCCAGCTTCTCTAACTTCTGTAATTGGCTTGTCAACTACTCTTTTATATGCCTGCATTGTGCCACAAGTATAGTCAGTGCAGGCTTGACAAAAGAGTTAATCCATGAATTCCAATATACTACCTTCTGGCAGTACTTCTTCAAACGATCCTTCAGTTTTAGTAAATGCTCTGGTTTTGAGAGGTCAAGAAAAGGCTTTGAAGATGTAACCCCACCAGCTTGAATCATCTCTGACTCAATTTGCCTCTTTATATGATGGTAGTCACTACAAAATAGAATAACAACAGATCAGAAAACTCAACATATCAATATAAATTTGTACATCGTACCTCTTTTTTGCCATGTAGGTTTCTCCTCGCCAGACCCATTCGAGCGTTCTAAGGCAATTCTTTCCAGGGCGATTGAAATCACATGCTGTGCAGTCTACATCTGTAACTATGGATGGCGGCTGCCATCAACAAATAGGAAAGAAAAGGGCTTAATTTAGTTGTTATGATCATGTAATATCTTGTAGGACACTACAATCGATATCATAAAGCTGAATGTTTTTGGTAAAATTCATGGTTTTTAAGGCGTCTTAAGACGATCTAGGGGCACTCTGACGCCTAGGCGGGTGCTTTGGACGCCTAAGCGCCTAAAGCGGCCATTTTTTCTTTGCAAAGGAGGCCTGGACGCCTAAGCGTCGCCTAGGCGATGCCTTAAAAACCATGGTAAATTCTTTCATGATATAGGGTGGTTAACACAGAGGCCTACTCATCTCATTTATGTATAGCACTGCCGTCAGCACTCAGAAGATACAAATGCATAATATAAACGTCCACCTACATGCTTCTGAAATATTTGCCTAACATTTATAAACCCATCATTCCATAATGACCATGACAGCTAAGCTTCTAGACCAATTGGTTTGTTCATGGAATTCTATGGCACGAAAGCAAGAAATCATAAGCTATCCAGCACTCATTTGTGCTGATTTTACATAATACATCTATGACATATGTGAACGGTATTGGTCTAGGAGTCCGTATTTGTCTAGATTTACCTTCTTGTATCAGATGTACTATATATTGTGGCCTTTGGCCCCCTGGTAATACAAGTTGCTTATTCCTAACATGGTATCAGAGTCAGGTTAGGGTTATCACCGCACGTCGCATCTCCGTGCTAAATCTCGATCAATTTTTTTCGGCCTCGCTGTTTCGCGTTGTTCATCGTTCCCCATTCCACGCTGCCCCGCTGCTACAATCAATTCATCTAGCTGTTATGCTGATACATCAACATGTGGGCGTTGCTGATTTCCAGATCGAGCCGTGCCTGGTGTTGTTGATTGGCCAGTTTGGATCGACTCTGTCATGCTCCAGATCTGCTCCAGGCTCCCCCGCGCATGAATCGATCATGACCCGCTGCTCTTCCTCGTCCCTTCTACTTCGTGCGCGTCTCTGCCCGCTGGTCTACTGCACGCACTGCTCTGCCACTACTGATTTTCTCAGTGCTGCTGCAATTCATGGCCATCCTCCAGACATGGCCGCCCTCCGGATCGCCGCATGCTGCTGTGATGTGGATTAGTCCCATCTAGTCTTTCAAAAAAAAGTGGCATATGTCAGTCTTTCGGTGCAGTCTCTCTTTCTCACTCTCCGGTGATTTTCAACAGTATCTGTTTCAACTTTATCTTGTACGTGAGTCTTCCATTGGTGCTCTATTTGCCACTGCGTCCACCAAGTATGTTGTTCTCTTGTGTTTACTCTTGTCATGTGAGTCACCATACCTTTGTTTGTTAGCCTGGTTTTCCGGTCCTCTTGTGGCCTCCTTTTGCATTGTCGATCTACGCCCATTTTCTTGTCGTCTAGCTTCTGCTAACAGTTTTCCTTGGGCTATGATTTGTACGCAATGCTTGATTCTCTTGATGTGCCATCTTTTGACAACCCATCTTCTCTTGATGTGGTGTGTCTTTTTCTGATGTGCCACCGATCGCATTGTCATTGATCTACGCACATTCTTTTGCTTGTTGAGCTTCTATTGCTGTTGGCTTCTTGTGCTATGATCCTTTATGACATGCTGTTCTTCTGACCATCTTTCGGTCTGTGTCGATCTCTTCTTCAATGGCTTGACTAACACAGGTTTTGAAGAATCTTCATGCTACGACAACACTTTCAAGACTCGGATTTTGGATTGTCATTTTTGTTTCCAGTTTTCACTTCTTCAAATGCAATGCTATTGCATGCTCTTTGCATTTGAGGGGGGTGTTAAGGAGTATTAGTATTGGTCTAGGAGTCCGTATTTGTCTAGATTTACCTTCTTGTATCCCAAGTCAGATGTACTATAAATTGTGGCCTTTGGTCGCCTGGTAATATAAGTTGTTTATTCCTAACAAAGGGGAGTATATTAAAGTATGAGTGAATTGCTTACCTTCACCTAAAGACACATGGGTTGGGGTGAAACACGGTCGCCCACCTGACCAAGTTGGAGTGAAACAACAGTTGGTTTCGCCTTTTCTTTGCTCTTTGCCTATTCTGTTTTCTGGTTTTGCTTTCTTGTTTCAGTTTGTTACACTTGTAATTTGTGCTTTTTCAGCATTCTTCTTCGAATATACGGAGACACTGACACATTTTGATGTGGGTTCGAGAAAATATTTGGGGTGAAACATTTAATGCTAAAACAATGGTGGAATAATAAAATCTAGGCGATGCAACAGTTTAAACTACCATGTGTTCTTTATATTTCCTATAAATACCAGAATCAAAGAAATTCTGCATCTCAACCAGAAAATCCTCACAAATCACCATTTCATAGACTGCTAGAAAAGTAAGCTCCGAGATGTCTTTAACTTATTAGACAAACTGAACTTTATATAGATCATTCATAGAAATATCCGTCATGATAAATAACAGCAATGCAGCATTCAAATACTTTATTAAAGTATAGAAAAAATACCTGGAGCCGATTTGTCAAAATGATATTTGGATACATTGCAGCAACATCCAGATGATATATAAGAGGACATTCTTCACGAGTTGGGTGGTCTCGCAACGAAACAAGCTGTGAATTTCACATAAAAATAAAGATCAGTCAAGCTTGCTGCTGACAAGATACAACATTTTGACGACACCATTTATGTAACTATTATGTTCAGAAAGATCCTCCTTAGGAAAATAATGACTATCCCTGATATTAACCATTGAGATTTATAGGAGGGTCTCACAGCACAGCGCAATGAGTAATAGGCCTGCTTCATTCGGTGCCTAAGTTTGCCAAACCAAAAAAAATCAGGAAAACGCAAAGATCTTTGCATTTCATTTCATTGAATAGATGGTTTGATACACGCCTCCTATGAGGTTTTACAACATGAATACAGATGTGGTCTAGTGTACATCCCAGGTCGTCGGCACTATATCCTTCAGCCCCTTCGCTCCTGCCTGTATCCAAACCAAATTTTGGCAAGTTAAGAAAATTTGCATTCACTATGTTTGGTCCCCCATGTTTCTCCTCACATTGGCATGCACCAATTTTGGCACCCATTTAGCTATCTCCGATTCTGGCTTGAAAAACTTAAATGAATTTATGTTCCACTACTCAACTTCGGAAATTGCACTATACTTCAGTTTAACACATTGGTCTTTAAGAGACCGAGGACTGAACACACGATAAAGATCGAAGACCGCAGCAGGACGAAGCATAATACCTTTTGCTTTATGGCATCCTTGACTTCATCATAATTTTTGACAGAATTAATATCCAATTTTCCTTCAACAGCAATGGCATATTGCAGATCACGATCAAGATTTTCAATCAGTTGCTGAAAGAACAATATACATTAAGTTAATATACTAAGCATACCAATTTTCTTATATGAAACCACATCAATGTCCAACAAATTAATAATCCAGAAAGGTACAGAAATGGTTGCGAAAAAATATTATTTTAAAGTTAAATTAAAGAATAGTCCATAATATTATAACTAAGTTACCTCAAATGCTGAGGGTTCAAGCTGAAACTTTGTAGGAAGATCAGATCTAAATACACCTGTTTCAAGACACTCAACATGACCACCGATGTATGTTTCGCTTTCTACTAGGCGGTTATTGTAGAACTTCTCCAGATCAGCTTGGTGCTTGTTAGGACAAATGATATTGGCCTTGAATGCCTATACATCAGAAGAAACTGATTTCAGCAAGTATCAGAAAAATCAGAAACAGTTCAGGAAGTGGTATTGTTGAGACTTGGAAGTCCAAAATGCTTGGAGTGGGTTCAAATCCTGGGCGAAAGATGGGTAAAAAGACTCATTCGAAAAGTTGTTGAAAAAATCAGTATTTATTGACTTCATATTATCACATATGGTTGAAACAGACAAGTTTTATGTGTAGCACATAGTTATCCAAGGACAACAGTTCAACACCAACATAGCAACATTGTTCATGAAGCATAAGAATTAAGAAAACATATAACTTCCGCAAGAAGGATTTAGCAGGCTACATCACCGATTCATGGAAGTGTTTCCAACTTTCCATGAATGGAATGTCCAGCCTTTGACTTAAAAATAACTAGGGTGGAGAAAACATGGCAGCCAAGTTTATTCAACACACCTGGACCATTAGCAGCATTTCACATAGTGTTCCACTTCCTTTCCGCAATACTTCATCAGGTGACATAGGTATTATGGTCGCAAGGGAGAAAATAAATGGATGAACATAAGTCATGTACAAGTAGTATGTCGCAACAGCATCTGATACAGAATAAGAAGCCATTGTCTGAAAATAGACAATGCAAGGAAAAATGAATGGCAGTATCGTTTTAGGATAAGTAGCATCAAAAACAATTGAAATGACAATATAGGCAATCAGCAGTATTCACGATTAGTTTTCAAGTAACCATTTGCACTTAAGGTACTTCTCTCAGTAACTAAAAGATACCTGTGGCTGCTCCATTGCAAAGCGAACCATATCTTCTGGATTGACCTCCAGAGGATCATAACCAAGTTTGGCTTTTGTAACAGCCTGTAAGTGTGAAAATGGAAGGTAAGTCACCAGGTGAATGCAAAAGCAGCATAATCACAATAAGCAAGGTAACAAGCAAATAATGTCATCTTCAACAGCGAGAGATCAGCTGGTGAGATCATCCAGTCTCGGGCACAGGTGAGGGCGTTGGCCAGGGCTAAAGGACGAGATGATAATACCAGCCATAGTAGATTAGTGTGTCTGTGTTTGTAACATGGAGTCGGTCTTCCGCAAATACATTATCCTTCCAATCAATGCATCAAGATGCAAGGGTTTTGTGTTTTCTCAAAAAAACAAGAAAATGATGCAATAAGATGTTTTAGGTTAGTAAAGCTAACGTATCTAGACACGTTTTAGTGTGTAGGTTCAAATGAATCAACACACTAAAATGTGTCTAGATACATTTCCTTCACAAACCTAAAACATCTTATATTTCCAAATGGGAGGAGTAGTTAACTAGCAAAACTTCAAATAAGACATATACTCGTAACTGAACTTTTATAACAGACTGTAAAAAACTGCACTAGCTCTGATACAAATTACTTGTCGCAGGTTCACTGAACCTAGGCAACATTTTGCCTAAAACTGCAATAGTAATTTGGATCGGAGCGAGTAGCATTTCAAGAACTCAAGTTCAACAAATAATTTAATACTAAAAGAAAAAGGCAGTTCACTTTGATGTAGAGTATCATTCCTTCAGTAAATAAAGTATCACCTTTAGACCTTGGCTTCCCTGTGGAAGGTAACTGTCTCTCTTCACCCAGGCAAAACAGTCAAGATGACAGGAGAATTTAGCTCGACATTCCCCTTGATTACTGTCGCATTGGAAACCAATTTCCTGTGAGAATACATAGGAAAGAACAGTAGATTGAGAAACATAATTTTCATTTCAACTATTTTCTTATCTGAGAAAATCTAGACCAAAAACAAAAGTAATCCGTTGAAACATTATGTGGAACACTACCATGCTACTGAATATACCCCAGGCTTATGCATTTTTCCTTTGGCTGCAGAAGTGCAGACAACTTTATCTGTATGCAACTGTTTGACCATAATTTTGGGCATCCTACTACGTTGTACCATATCATGCTACATGAGTCATATCAAAAGCAACAAATGTCTGCCTAAATTTAGGAGAAATTACCTTACCTCATTCATTTTTATCCCATGATGAGCAGCTCTCTTCTCCAAAAACGGCCAGTCAAAAAAGTCGCCATTATATGTAACATAAATACCAGGCTTAACCTCTTGCATGTGAGAAAACCACGCTTTCAGTAGACCCACCTAAAAGTAGCATATAAAGAGAATGAGATAATTTGTTAGGATGCTTAAAATTCATATGCTGCTGAACATAATATGTAGAAGTTGTCCATACCTCATCTGCAACATTCTTAACTCTAAAATTCCCCTCGAATTCTGGTTTAGGTGTGTACTCCAAATCTTCAATATCTTCCCCTACACACTAAAATAAAGAAAATAATGTGTTCTGCATGTTAGGAATAAGCAACTTGTATTATCAAAGGGCCAACAGCCACAGTATATAGTACATCTGACTTGGGGTACAAGAAGGTAAATCTAGACAAATATGGACTCCTAGACCAATACAAATACTCCTTAACACACACCCCACAAATGCAAAGCGTATGCAATAGCATTGCATTTGAAGAAGTGAAAACTGTTCCCTCTCTCACTCGATCTCACGAACTGCAATTGGAAATTCAGAGACAATTGACAAGAGGATTTCGTGCTGCGTACTGCCGATGCAGCTTTTCGGTGTTTCTCCTTTTATTGATCAAGGGAATGATTGTGCTTGTCTACACGATGCCCAACATCTGGACGTGCCATCCCACATCCCAGGCTATCGGGAGTACAACGCAAGGATAGGGTCAGCTAACTGTAAGCAGAATCCTATCTAATTTGACCCTAGGAAATAGCTGATACTCCAAACTGAAAGAACACGCGCTAACTCTGAACTTATTGACTCTCGTACAGACTAAAACGACTATAGATTATCTAACAAAACTCCTCCTAATCTAGTTGTCCTTCACCTTGATGATGCCGATGCGGCGGCATAGCTCCTGGAACTGCGCACAACCGAGTGCCTTCATCATGATGTCGGAGAGTTGTTCCTTGGTGCGCACAAACTGGACGATGATGTCACCATTGTCCATGCATTGACGGATGTAGTGGTAGCGTGTCTGGATGTGTTTGCTCCGGTCGTAGAATATCGGATTCTTCATCAGCGCGGTCACTGACTTGTTGTCAACGCGCAGCTCCGCTGCGCCGCCGCCATGACCAAGCAACTCGCCGTGAAGACGCTTCAGCCAAACTCCCTGGCATGCTACAGCTGTTGCTGCAACATACTCTGCCTCGCACGAGGAGAGCACGACGATCTTCTGCTTCGTCAATTGCCAGGAAACAGGGCACTGTCCAAGGAAGAACAGCACACCACTCATTCTTTTGTAATCGTCGACATCGCCGGCCATGTCGGAGTCGCTATAGCTGATGTGCTTGGCCTTGGACCCTTGACGTGTGTAGCAGCATCCAAGCGTACGGGTGCCAGAGATGTACCGTAGCAGATGCTTCACCGCACTCCGGTGCTCACTTGTGGGCGCCTCCATGAATCTGTTGAGGTAGCCCACCGTGAAGCAAATGTCGGGGCGCATGTAGACAAGGTAGTGAAGTCCTCCGACCACGTTGCGGTAGACCTTGGCATCCACCGCATCGCCGCTCCCCTACTTGCTCAGCTTGAAGCGCGGCTCCATCGGCACGAATGCGGCATAGCAGGAGTCCATGCCCATTCGGTCGAGCAGCTTGCCTGCGTAAGCAGATTGGCAGAGGCGAATTTGGCCCGGCTCCTACGCCACCTCGATTCCGAGGTAGTAGGACAGTAATCCGAGATCGCTCATCCCAAAACACGCCAGCATCTCCTTTTTGAACTCACCGATCGCTGTTGTGGACACGCCGGTGATGATTAGGTCGTCGACGTAGACGCCCAGAAGGAGACAAGCCCCATCCTTGCAGCGTGTGTACACCGCATGCTCGGACAGGCACTTGGTGAAGCCGAGTGCAGCGAGGCTGCCGTCGAGCTTCGCGTTCCATGCGTGTGATGCCTGTCGTAGGCCGTACAATGCCTTGTCAGGGCGGAGTAGCTTCCCCTCAAAACCGCGCTTGACGAAGCCTGGGGTTGAGTGACGTACACCTCCTCGTGGAGGTCGCCGTTGAGGAAGGCCGACTTCACGTCGAGGTGGTGTACCTCCCACCCCTCCTGCGCGGCGACGGCAAGCAACAGCTGCACCAAATCAAGCCATGCGACGGGGGTGAAGACTTCCTCGAAGTCAACTCCCTCCCCATGCACGTAGCCGTTTGCAACGAGACGGGCCTTTTGCTTGACGACGGCGCCCTTCTCGTCCCGTTTCACCTTATACACCCACTGCAGCCCAATGGTCTTGTGGCCTGATGGGAGGTTGACGAGGGCCCACGTACCATTCACCTTGATGGAGGCATCTTCTCCTCCATCGCCTTGCTCTAGCTTGCGTCACGCTGGGCCACCGCCATGCTGGATGGCTCCTCTGCCGTGGTGAGCAGCAGCCGCTTAGCGAGCCCCAGCGGTGCCATGTCGTCTCCAAGTAATTCCGAGACGCAGCGGATCAGCATCAGGAGCGGCGGGCGGCGTGGCAAACTCGATCTATGGAGATGCAGGAGTCGCTGGTGGGGTCGAGCCTCGCGGCATTGCCGCCTTGCCGACCGGAGATGTAGGTCCTCCCTCTTCAGCAGGGACTGCCACACGTGGTGGGCGGTGTGGTTGCCACCACGAACTCATCCAGGTCCTGTGCGGTGGTTGAGTTGTCATTGCCAGCTCGCCGCCTCGTCAAAGACGGCATCGCGCGTCACATGCACGCGACGGGTGGCAAGATTGTACACACTGTAGGCCTTGGACCTAGGTTCATACCCAATGAACACCATTGGGGTGCTCATGTTGTCTAGCTTCCTGAGGAAGGGGCGCGCACTCTTCACGTGGACGACACAGCCGAAGACTCGACGTTGGGCTTCTTCCCGCTCCAAGCCTCGTACGGCGTCTTGTCGTCAGCGCTGCTGGTGAAGGAGCGGTTCAGCACGTAGACGATTGTCGTCACCGCTTCTCCCTAGAAGAAGTTAGGCATCTTCTTGTCCTTCAACATGCTTCTCGCCATGCCGACCACCGTCTGGTTGCGGCGCTCAACGCCTCTTGACATCGGTGTCGGTGAAGTGGGCCGCGAGCTCACTGGAGGTGAATTCTCCAGCTCTATCCATGCGCAGAGTGCGCAGCTAGCACCGCGCCTCGCTCTGCACCTCTGCCTAAAAATGTTTCATGGCAATAGTGGCGTCGCTCTTGGCGGTGAGGAGGACGATCCACATGAAGCGGCTATGGTTGTCAACCAGCAGCAGGAAGTAGTGGCGCCCTCCTAGCGTCGTTGGCGTGGTCGCGTCGCACATATCGACGTGGACCAGCTCAAGTGGCTCCTCTGCCCTGTACTTGGCTTGCTACGGGACCGATGCTCGTCGCTGCTTCCTCGCCAAGCAGGCCACGCATAGCACGCCAGGAGGCTCGATCCCCTGCCGCCCACGCACCAGCCCACCGCGCGCCATCTTCTACACCGTGTCGAAGTGGAGGTGGCCGAAACGCGCATGCCAGCGCCAGGTGCTGGTGTCACAGAGCACGGCGAGGCACACCGGCTGGCCTGGCTGTAGCTCGAGCTTGTCCAACCAATTAGGAGCCCGCTTCACCTTGAGCAGCTGACCGCGGAGACCTTGAGCAATAGCCGACGCGTGCTCGTCGAGCTGACCGAGGCTCAGGACACTACTCTTTAGCCTAGGGATGAAGTACAAGTCTGTGAGCACCCGCTGGCGCCCACCGTCAATGTAGAACGCGATGTAGTTGTGACCTTTCATCTACACCACCACCCATCGCTGAAGCGCATGTTGCCGGTGATAGACTCATCCAGCGTGGCGAAAGTCGAGCGATCGCTGGCCATGTGGTTGGACGCACCGGTGTCCAGGTACCAGGTGTGATCCACCACGTCGCCGGCGCGCCTCGGCACCACCCTGGCCTTTTCCTCGTTCAGGAACACGAGTGCATGCTCGGGCGCGCTCTGTGTTGACGATGGCCTGGCCGCGACAAGCGCAGCAAGGACAGTGGAGTCGAGCGACGCCGAGGTGGATCTCCGCAAGCATAGCGGGATCCGCGTCGTCTTCTCCCTGGACAAGGTGGGCTTGAGCCTCCTTGTCCTCGTCCATTTTCTTCTTGCGGCATTCACTGGCCCGATGGCCCTTCTTGCCGCAGTAACGGCACGCGTCCTCCTTGTTGCCGGAGGAGTGGGTGCCCTCGCCGGCAGGTCGCTTGTCGTCGTGGCCCTTGCCACGGTTCTTTCCTTGGCGGTTTTCACCGCCAGAGTTGCCGCTGCCGCCATCCTGACGCTTCTCCCGTGCACGCCACTCCTCTAAGGAGGAGCTGTCCGGAGGGATCTGCACCGTCGATGACCTTGTTCTCAATGACGAGCAATCGCTCGATGAGCTCTTCGATTGACATAGTATTGAGGTCAAGCAGATATTCGATTGATGAAGCCATCTGACGATACTTATGCAGGAGCACGCGGAGGAACTTCCTGACGGCATTGCTCGTCTTCGGGATCGCCCAGCAACTCCAGATCGCTGAGGATGGTGGAGAGTGCAGGGCTAACTCCTCTACGTTCTCCCCGTCCTTGAACACGAGACGAACGTAGACTCAACGGCGCGTCTGCGCCTTCGCCTCGCGCACGCGCTACACTTCGACGTGCAACGTCCTAAGCGTGTCCCACCGGCCTTGGCGTTGTCCTTGGCGGCGAGAGTGCGCACCAGCTCCGGCAACATTGCTTGCAGCAAGGCCAATAGCGTCACGCGGTCGTCGTGCTCGTCGACGTCGTCCTCATTCACCGCCTCCCGGAGTCCATGGACCTGGATCTGCAAGCTCATGATCACCGACCAGTCCGCATAATTGGTACGCGTTAGGATTGGCCACTTGGTGCTGCCGCCACCGTCCCTCACCACCCTCTCTCTCACCACCAGCTCGCGCCAATCTACCTGGAGAGCGGCCAAGGAGAACTAGGGACAGAGAGGTGTCGCGGCGAGATCACGAGCGCGCCGACAGCTTCGCGTCAGCAAGCGTCCTCCGCCATGTCCTTCAAGCCAGCCATTGGATCGTGGCAGGCTCTGATACCACTTGTTCCCTCTCACTCGATCTCATGAACTGCAATTGGGAATTCAGAGACAATTGACAAGAGGATTTTGTGTTGCATACTGCCAATGCAGCTTTTTGGTGTTTCTCCTTTTATTGATCAAGGGAACGATCATGCTTGTCTACACGATACCCACATCTAGACGTGCCATTTGACGTCCTAGGCTATCGGGAATACAACGCAAGGATCAAGTCAGCTAACTGTAAATAGAATCCTATCTAATTTGACTCTAGGAAATAGCTGATACTCCTAACTGAAAGAACACACGCTAACACTAAACTTATTAACTCTGACAAACTAAAACGACTAGATTATCTGACAAAAACTAGAAAAAATCCAAAGCCCGCGTCTTGAGTGTCCTCATAGCATGAAGAGTCTTCAAAACCTATTGAGTCAAGCCAAGTCGATCAAAGAAGAGATCGACATAGACCGAGAGACGATCAGAAGAACAGCATGTCACAAAAGATCATAGCACAAGAAGCCAACAACAATAGAAGCTCAACAGGCAAAAAGAATGTGCTTAGATCCATGACAATGCGAGGATGGCACATCAAAGAAAGACATGAACCGCATCAAGAGAAGATGGGTTGTCAAAAGATGGCACATCAAAAGAATCAAGCATTGCGCACCCGAGCATATCCCAAGAAAACCGACGGCGTAAGAAGCTCGACAGCAAGACAAATGACGTAGATCAACCAGCAATACAAAGGAAGGCCACAAGAGGACCAGAAAGCGAGCTCATGATAAATGTATGGTGGACTCAGCATGGCAAGAGAAGAAGAGAACACGGACTTGATGGACGCAGTGGAAAAAAGTACAGTGATAAGAGTGGAAAGGAAACGAACACCACCGAAAAATCACCGGAGAGTGAAGAGAGACGTGCTGGACGACGATAGTATGACACCTTTTTTTCAAAAAAAACTACATGTCAGCACGACTGATCCAACCAATTAAGGAGCAGCAACTAGAGAGCCAAACAAGCAAGAGCAGTCCAACGACAGTATGACACCTTTTTTTAAAGAAAAACTACAGGTCAGCACGGCTAATCAAACCAATCAAGGATCAGGAACTAGAGAGCAAAACCAGCAAGAGTAGTCCAACGGCGCCCAAAGGAGCAGCCCAGCAGCAGATCAGGTGAACAAAACAACCCACACATTGTACATAGCTCGGTCGTTGACTGCTTTCGTGCGTGGCCTCGTGGAGAACAACGCCGGCAGGTGGAGGCCAGACATCGGCTTCTGGTCTGGTGGGCGATTGGGGTGGGAGCACAGTAGCCAGAAGCGGATGGCGAGCTGCCAAGGAACAGTGGAGACGGGCGAACAAGCACGGGCGCCCGAAGCAGCACGAATTCGATGCGATCTGGTCACCGAAGTCAGGAGAAAATCATGGGTAGCACGGACAGGTGGGTAGTCGACGAACGCAACGAGCAAAAGCACCATCTGCCGGAAATCCACGGCGGCACGTGAGTTAGAGATCAGCACGAGTTGCGTGTGAAGTAGAAAAAATCCCTAAACCTGGATCTGATACCATGTTAAGCTTCATGCACTAGTCAATATAATTAAATGTCTGAACTGATGGAGAGGGCTAATGCAATCCACATATACTGTAACAATGGAAAGGGCTAGTGCAATCCACATATACTGTAACAATGGAAAGGGCTAGTGCAATCCACATATATTGTAACAACAGGGAAGACAAGTCAACACGTGAATAGAACAGTCTCAGAAGTATAGCTCAAGAGGCATATACGAGGGCACGAAGGGGGTTACCAGCAATTTTTAATAAATTGCGAAAACCAGGATTCGCTCTGGTACCATGTTAGGAATAAGCAATTATTAGGGGGACAAAGGCCACAATATATAGTACATCTGACTTGGGATACAAGAAGGTAAATCTAGACAAATACGGACTCCTAGAATAATATTAATATTCCTTAACACTGCAAACCATATTGAAGGGGTAAAAACATATGCCTCCTGTAATCACAATCAAGAAAGTAGGTTTAGCTAAGTTAATGAACTAACTGTTACATGTTTGCAGAAGTTGATTCTGAAGTATGCATCTGGTGATCAATGCACATCCACATATCGGGAGTGGTAGGACATATTATTGCCGGAGGGGGTGTGGCCCACCTCCAGTATGCGGATGATACCATGATGGTAGAGGGATCAGAACTTGACATTATTAATCTCAAGTTTCTACCGTCTGCTTTGAGACCATGTCTGAAATCAACTTTGATAAAAGCGAGGTTGTGGTCATGGGACATTCGCCTAAGGATCAACAACGAATTGCAAATAAACTTAACTGCAAGTTATCCTCCTTCCCGATTACTTACTTGGGGAAGCCTCTTCGAGACTAGGATTCTGATCAAGGATTTGGATCCACTAGTAGGGCAGGTTAAATATAAGACAGAACCCTGGCGCGGGAGGTTTACCTCCAATGGTAATAAATCTGCCCTTATAGACGCTTGCCTCTCTAGCCTCCTCATGTTCATAATGGGTTGTATCTTCTACCAGAAGGAGTACATGGCTCCTCTGACAAGGAACTATCTCGCTTCTTCTAGCAAGAAGTGCAATGGAGACCAAATACAATATGGTTAAGTGCGCTGGCATTTGCGCCCCGAAAAGACCAATTGGCATATGAATACTGGCTTCACGCACATGTCTCCCTCTTGCTAAAATGGGTGTGGAGGATCCTTAGAGATGACGGCGAGTTCTGGCTAGCTGATCAAAGCCAAATACCTACAGGGTCACCCTCTTCTTGTGCGTGATCGTTGGGAGGGATCTCAGTTTTTGAGATCTCTCCCGACAATCAAACACGAGATCTCCTAGGGGCTTCCTTCTCCTTAAGCAATGGAGAAGTATACCCTCTTCTGGCTAGACCCATGGGTAAATAGGAGCCCAAAATGGCACACGAAACGTTGTGTTCCAACATACATTTGGCCCACAAGAAACCTTCGCTTGGAATGAGTTGAGAGAAAATCTCCCCCAGTCTCTCTCAAGTTGGTGTGGTTGGAATGAGTTGGATGGGAGCAGCTCCAACACCGATTCCAAGGAGTCGGAGGTGCCACCATGGGTGCCACTTGAACAGGTGATCAACTGACGCATTCGAGACGTGAGCCTTACGGGTGGGACGTCCTCAACCACGTTTTCCTACCGGAGCACCTTCGGCTGCAACATCTCGACGACATCCACATGTGTCTCGTCCTTGCGTCACGCAAATACCCCGGTGACGCAAACTTGCGTGCCCGCCGCGACCAAGCTGAGGCCGACATGCAGCTGGCAATGTACAACTCCCTATTTGAGTTGTGGGGTGTCGACAGAGGGCCGCCATTGTGCCTTCCTGGCGAGAGCAGCACCTCCCGCCGCCACACCCTCCTGGCGAGAGCGGCGCTTCCCACCGCCGCGGGCTATAGTTTTAGTTCTTGGTCGTTTTTATGCAAATATGCCAAAATATGAATGTAAATTTGTCATAGTTGTAGTTTTTTAGTTGAACTTCTTGAACTTTTAATTGAATTATGTGTATGGGGTGTGCCCCATAACCACATCCACGCCAGCACGCCCCCATACGAGCCAAAAAACAGTTTCGCCGGACGTCGTATGGGGTCCGAGTGGAGATGCTCTTATGGACTATTAGAAATAAGATGGTGATCGAGAGAATTTTCCTACAACATGCCTCTGACTCTGGGTTTAAATTCTTGGCTTTCCTACGGCAGTGACACTAGCAGCAGGACAAGGCTCAAATAGACGACATACTTCAAAATCCACTTGGGGCAGCTCGGCAAGTATCTACTACGCCTAGCCATTGAGCTCCATCTTCGAGTGGAGTTGTATCTTTTCTTTTCCAGTTGGGCATGTTTGTGCTGTTGCCCCAGAAGTATCTTTTATTTTCTTGTACCTTGAACTTGAACCTTGTATGACATAGGTGGCCTGCTTTATTTATAAAGCGGGGCAAAAGCTTATTTCAAGAGATCAATGCACATGACAGATACTTGGTTTCCCCTTGTTAATTACAATCTTTTAAAACACATATATGAACATTTATAAAGGCTGTAAACTGTGTCTAGTGCTGGCCAGGACTAGGCACGCAGCAGGGTGATGACCAGAGAAAAGAATGTGTGCATGCAATAAACTGGAAAAGCTATAAGTAATTATAGCGCAAACAAGACAATTTGTACCTCTCGGTTGATTATCAAGTACCCTTGCCCATCAATCATGTAGGAGATCATCATCACGCTGTCATATTCAGCATCTGGAAACTTCAGGGGCAGCTTTGTGGTCTCAATATCAAATGCACATACATGAACTTCTGCACGCTGAAGCAGATCTTCCCTTCTCTGCAGTAAAACATCAGAACCAGATACACCAACATTGTACCACTGTCCAGATCTTACATCTGCAAATAAGTTCAGTGCAGAAAACATAGTGTCAGTGCCTCAGTACTATGGCACATCAGAAAAACAAGTTGCAAACTTAGGCCTCACCCTTATCTGTAGCAAAACGAACATGATAGGGAACATCATATTCACGCAAATCAATGATGCAATTTATGTAATCCTGTGGCCTTTCTACCCTGTCATAGTGCACAAAATCAACAAACTGTAGGTTAACAAATAAGCACAAATAACGCATATAATATGTACCACAGTGAAATTCACCTTACACAAACAAACATAACTAGGATATACAGCAAAACAAGGGCCATTTTGCACTATACAATGTAGGTACCTTTTTACACCATAAATTGATTCAAATGCATCCACGGCATCTCGTTCTTCTTCATTCTTTTCAACAACATCCAATAGGTCAGTCCGCACACGCATTAATTGCTGCACGGTATCGAACTGAATCTTCAAGTATTTTCTCTTCAAACCAGAAAGGTGGTTTTTCTGAAACAGGAAGATGCAGAAAGCTGGCATGTTAAAATTATCTGCTACATTGTCTCTGCAAAATCTAGATCACAGAAAAAATTTACATATACATGAGAGCATTGTGACCTTTATGGATTCATAACAGGGACAGTTGGACGGAAGTATAAAACAATAACAACCTTAACATATTGCAACTAGCTTGTCCAATGATTCAATATAAGTGCATGAACCACTTAGAATATGAATTTCACTCTAATGCAACAAGGAACCAAGGTAAGACAAAGTCCCGCTATGAAATCTGAATACTAATTAATTGTAAGGAGATCAAAATTCCATGCAGGAAACGTCCTAGATCTGAACATAAAATCAAACTCATCAAGGTGATAGCATTTTCTGATGCATGCAATATGATATACGGAGTAGCAAATTAAACATGCACACAAGGCACATACAAGATCCAGATCCTCTTTCTCAACTATTTCTATATCAGCAATTTCCCCTTCATAACGTCGTCTGAGATACGCCTCAACTTCCAACTCCATCTTGTCCTGCACATTTTAATTCAACAAGCAAAGGAGCAGACTGCATCACAGGGAGGTTAACAGAATTACTATGACCTCTATCCTTCGAAGGATAAGAGAATAAATCCCTCTGATAACCTTAAGCTCACCTTAGTTGCAGCATAAAAATAAGGTGGGAACTTGTACTTCACTTTGAACGTAGAACCATCCTGCAAGAAAGCATAAACATTTAGACATAGCAGGTCAGAGTCAGACAGTGTTATGTAGTTGTGTTCTGTTTACCTGGGACACAAAGTACAGGTCAACACAGCTGTAGATTTTCCCTGTATCCTCGTCCTCCCATGATGACTGCAGGTGTTATTGAGATGTAACAAACTCACATACAAAAGTCACTCCTTCATTATATTTCACAAATTGGTTAAGCCAATAGCTCTTGACCTTGAACTAAGTATCTTCAAATAGGTTCTACAGATCTTTGATCCGTTCACAATGTAGATAGACCCACATTAGGCAAATCATTTTATTCAAGATGGGTGGACAGTTTCAGTATTTTTTTCCTGGTTCCACTCTATATGGCAGCAGCAGCAGCATTCGTACTTTGAAGAGAATGTATCAGTTAATTACTTATAAAAAGCACAATTTTTTGCTTTGAAGAAAGTTGCTTGTTCTCGTAGAATCATGGAGTGCAACTTCAAATAATTTAATTGTTACTTAAGTTGGGCAATCGGAGAGCATATTTCACTAGACCGATAATAGCAACAAACTATCTTGGTGATCTGCGTATTCCTACTAATCTGTCAAATTCTCGAGCAATTGCACTTTAGGTCAGAAGTATTTAAAAGTCCGTACATAATTCTGCTGCTAACTTTTTCTAAAAAATAATTCTGCTGCTAATTCGATAATACGGTCAACAACAGATTCAAGCTAGAGCGATCGCAAGGAGACAGCGAGATCGAGAGGGAACTCACGGGGGAGAAAGTGAGGAGCCAGCCAAGTCTGCGGTCGCCTTCGGTGTAAGGCAGGAAGCCAAGCCGGCCCTCGAGGAGCTCCTCTGCCCCTAGCCGCAACCGCTGCTCTTTCGCCGCGGACGATCCAGACCTCCGACCGCCCCAGCTGCCAGCGCCGCCACCGCCTCCACCTCCTCCGACCAAGGGTCTCCGTCGCCGACCATCGCCGCCGCTCATGCTCGGCTGCGCTCAGTACGCTGGGAAGAGGGTGGAATCGGCTAGCAGCTTTGCTTGTCCGGTTACGCGGGAAAACCCTAAGATTTAGTTTTGGAATGACAAAATGGGCGCCAATTCTGGAGGGTGGAGACGCACTCGCTAGAGCAGGTAGAGGTCAAGGACTTGCGGAGGAG
The DNA here is from genome assembly GCA_916181665.1 of Avena sativa. Taxonomy (NCBI): domain Eukaryota; kingdom Viridiplantae; phylum Streptophyta; class Magnoliopsida; order Poales; family Poaceae; genus Avena; species Avena sativa. Next base: position 362,466,516 of record OV702297.1, on the reverse strand, counting down.
GTTGAGGACGTCGTCGACGGCACTGCAGGATGGTCAGGAGAGGGGAGGACCAGAGGCCGATGGTGGCGGCTGGCGGCGGCCACCGCGGGCGAGGAAGGGAGCTTGGGGCAGGGGCTTGATGGCGCGAGCTCCTAGCAGCGGGGCAGAGGCGAGGGGGCTCGGGAGGGCGGTGTACAAGTCGACAGGGAGGGAAGCTCGAGGACGGCGACTGAGGGTGGCCGGAGACGGCGAGAGTGAGGAGAGGCCGCCAGCGGCGGCAATGCTGGAGGGGCGGCGCTGCAGGGCCGAACAAGGCAGGAGGGCGGCGACCGGCTTAGGGAGCGGATGGCGGCGGCGGCGGCGGAGCCTGTGTGTGTGGGGGGGGGGGGGGGGGGGGGGAGCGTGCGTCGCGTTAATTTAGGGCTGGGTGCGTGGGGTGGTCAGGTCAGTGCAGCGTGAGTGGCGAACCTGCCCAACGAACCGGCCGGGCACGGCACACCCTAAGGCCTCGTTCGGTTTCATAAAATTTGGGCGGGATTGGCACGGATTGAGGAGGAATAAGGTCATCTTCACTCAGCTAACCTGTTTTTGTTTGGATTTGAGCCAACTTTAGTCCGGACTTTTCAGGCTATTTCCAGGATCCCGGGTACGGCGTGTGGACCCGCCGAGTGAGCGACGGAAGCCGAGTTGCCGTCCTCCTCGAAACCACGCGGCGACCTTTGGGCAATAACTGCCAGTCGCTTCGGCCACGCGTCGACGAAGTACGACGTCACCGACGTCGCCTCGGCTCCCGCGAAGGACCGGCGGGCACTAACTTCCCGCCGTTTCCCCTTTTCCTGCCCTCGCCGCTACACCCCTCCCATCCTCGACGCCCTTCTCGGCCTATATAATCCGGCGGCATCGCCGGCTCATTTCACTCAACTCCAACACTCCTCCACTTCCCCTCCACAGCTCCCTAGCTCCAGCGAACTCCGAGCTCTCCTTCCCCCCCCCCCACACACACACACCATGGGCGAAAGGTACCCCGGCGACCCGGCGGCGGCGAATGGCTTTGGCCGCCGCACCCTCCAGCCTTGGGAGGCGCGCATGTTGTTCGAGGCGGGCTACATGGCGCCGATGGACATCCGCCTCCCAACCGGCTGGAAGCTCAGCGTCGGTGGTATCCCTATCCCGTCGGAACTGAAGCCCGAGGAGCTCGACGACGAGATAGCGACGACCATCGCCGCCATGGACGACCCGGACCTCGCCGAGGATCCGGGCAACCACGTCTTCTGGAAGCAGCATCTCGCCGAGCGGCGGCAGCAGGCGCTCGCCTGCCACGAGGGGTTGTCGGGCTCGCCGCCGAAGAGGAACAACGCGGCTGGGCGCCGCCGCTTCTGGAGCGCTCCCGGGCGCACACTCGTCGCCGTGCTGGAGCACATCCAGGTTGGCAATGAGCCTCGCCTCGCCTTCCCCCGCAACCCCACGCCGACGGCCAGGTTGGGGCGGCGCCCTCCGGCCAACTGGCTGCCGAGGGGGATGGCCAGCCTGAGCTCTTCCTCCTCCGCTTCGGCCTCCCACTCATTGGGCTCTGCGCTGGTGGCTTCGCCGCTGCTCCGCCCTGTTAAGCGGTAGCCGGAAACATCGGTCTGTTCGCCGTCGAGGACAAGGTCACGCGGCATCGTCATCAACGAGGCGCGCGCTCCGACGCTGCCCACCGTCTGTCTCCGTCTTCGCACACCCAAGCTTGAGCCACAGGACTAGCCGGTATCGGTCGACAAGGTGGCGTTCGCCGTCAAGATGGCGATGGAGGCGTCCCTCCGGGAGGCGGCACCGCAGCCGCCGTTGGAGTCGTCCTCGTCGGACATCCTAGAATGGTCCAGGAAGGACTGGGAGAAGACGGAGCAGTGGCGCGCCCACCGCCTGTAGCAGGAGGCCGAACGTCAGGCCTGGTCTGGCCACGTTCTCGCCTACCAGGGCACACCGCTCGTCGTCCTTGACGACGACGACGAAGCCGGCCCCTCCTACCAGCTGTGGAAGTGCGGCGACGCCAGCCAGGGGTGCTCCCGCTCGCCGCAGCCGCCGAGCGACGATGACAACGACGACGGCGACGGCGACGAGGACGATGGCAGGGCCGATCACGGCTACACGTCCTTCTACAGCAACTTCGGTATGTAGAAACGGCAAAGGCATCGGCGGTGGCCTTTTTAATGTTTTTTAGTTTATTATGTGGTACTTTAGTTTAAATTCGATGTAATTCGCCTATATTCGCCCATCTTTAATGAAATCCGCCTGAATTTGCCAAACTCGGCTGAAATTTAGCCGAACGCGGGAACTCGGCCTGGGAAGGCGAGTGGGAAACTCGGCGTTCCCAGGACAAAATCAAGTTCCGTCCGGCCAAAATTTGGTCTGAATTTCGGGCTGGGTTCGCCCAACGAGTGGGGATGCTCTAAATCCCATCTAAAGTCAAAATCCCCCCACCCCCCAAATCCCTTCCAAACCACTCCAGTCCACTAGGGAAGTGGATTAACCGAACAAGACCTAAACGGGTCTAGCCTGGCATGACCCGCCTAGCTCACGTGTCGTGCCGGGCTGTCACGCGTGTCTGGCTGCGCGGACCGAGCTTGGTACGCAGGCTTAGCCGGCAGCACGCCGGTCCATCGCTGATTTTTCCTGGCTCGTCTAAATTAATCTTTAATATATTTTTCATGAAAACGCAAAAAGCTTTGCGTTTCGATTCATTTATAGAAAGGAAGTTTTATTTACAAACCTAAAAAAAGGCCGAACACCAATATTTATAAGCTTTAAGCCTAAGAAAGGCTGATACACTCACCAATATTTTTTGCTAGCCTCCACTTGTATGAGTAAGCTCTACTCATGCATCCAACTTCCAAGAAACCAAGTTATTCCAAAGTGTCCACTATAAATTCCTATGCATGGTGTGTTACACCATTTCAAGTATATTATTGTTTTCATCTATCTTCCAATTAAAAAGTCTATTTGTTATGTAAAAACTTAGTGATTAAAGCTTTCACGGACTTCATGGCACACTTTATATTCTTTACCCCTAATAAACTTGAACCATTGTGTCATCTGTGTTGTATATGCTTGCACTTATACATTGGGATTAGCAGAACCATGCTGTCACGGAGAACAATTTCATCATTGCACTGTATATTGTACATAGTTGATATCATGCTCTTTTGTCTATGGATGTCGTCAGTGTGAAATAAAAGTGGAGCTTGTATGTCCATGGAGTTATGTATGTGTGTTAGAGAAACGTCTGGGCCGCTAGCCTAAGTCATTCCTAATCATGGTGTAAACTTGCAGTATCACCATAGTGAGCAATCTATAAAGCATTCTTCTTATGAAAAAAAGAGATAGAAAAGAAGAGATTGAGAAAAAGAAAAAAGAGATTGAGAAAAAGAAAAAAAAGATGAGAAAAGAGGAAAGAGAGAAAAAAAGCACCATTTTCCCATGGTAAATAAGAAGATTGATGAGATGCCCATTGTTTCCTTGCCTTGTTATTTTGATTATTGGATAGCTCCTGTATCATGTGCAAGGGGTACACCGTTGGCGATTCTATATGATACACATGTACTTACTATGACAAGGAATTGCAAGTAACTAAACTTGAGTAGCATGAGGAGCGGCCCTCGTATTCAAGGGACATGAGATTGCCAACTTATACTTTGTTAAGCATATACTCCATAGTTTGTTCACTTTAACCTTAGTCACTTCAAGATGCTTATGATAGAGGCAATGAGAGCTGAAAGCTAACAAGTACCATAATTTTTTGAAACTCTTTATGAAACTTGAAATCCCTGCTTCCCTTTATGAAGGGCCTATCTTTCACTATTATATTGAGTCTCCACCTTCTATCCTTAGGCACCAATTAAGAGAGCATAGTTGCCATTATTAGTTCTATGTGCATTGTCCCAAAACTTATTGATTGATTCATATTGTTGATATTGCTTGTTCTTGAACTATTTGTATCTAGTCACCCTTATGAACTTTGAAGGTGTCCTATGCATCTATTTGCTACTCCATGAGGGACAAGCTGAATGCCACTATGCCATGTTTTCTATATGTGAAACAAACAAACGTCTTTCAATGTATTGTTATTCATGATCTTTGTTTGTAACCTTTCATGTTGCATGCATAGTTACTTTGTCCTATTGTTAGAACTTCATCTTTCATGCTCATGTTTAGAGTTCTTTGATCCTAGCTTTCAATGCTTGCAAATGTTTTGATCTTGATTTTGATGGTGCATGTCACCTGAAAAATTATTCTTTTTATCACTTACCTACTCGAGGACGAGCAGGAGTTAAGCTTGGGGATGCTTGATACGTTGAAAATGTATATATAATTTTGATGTTCCATGATTGTTTAGTATCTACTTTGCTTTGCTTTGTCTACACTTTGAGGTGTTTTTTATATGTTTTTCTGGTACTAACCTATTAACAAGATGTCACAGTGTCAGTTGTCTGTTTTTGGTTCTAGAAAGGCAGAAAATCAATTGGACGGGACAAAATCCAAAGTCAATATTTTACCGTGGGAAACACGGAGCCATAATACGAGACGGAGGGGAGCCACCAGGGGGCCACACCCCCTGTCCGCGCGGCTAACCCTAGCTCACGCCTGGGGGGTGCGGCTGCCCTGGGTGCCCCTGCCTCGCCTCTTTGCCCATAAAGACCCCCCGATACCAAAACCCTAAGGACCCGATCAATCTTCCACGAAACAGTCTGTAGCCATCGCCACCATCGTACCTAGATCAGGGGGATCTGAAACTTTTCCCGGCACCCTGCCACAGGGGAGATCATCCCGGAGGCCTTCTTCATCATCATGCCAACCTCCGGTATGAAGTGTGAGTAGTTCCACCTTGGACTACGGGTCCATGTAGTAGCTAGATGGTTGTATATCCTCCTTCATGCTACCATGTTTAGATCTTCTGAGCTATGTTCATGATCAAGATCATTTATCTGTAATCATGCATGTTGTGTTTGCGGGGATCCGATGGATATTGGGATTACTATGTCAAATGATTAATGGTTTTGTCTTATTGATTCTATCATGTCTGTGTTGTTTATGATCTTGCATGCTCTCTGTTTCTAGTAGCTATCTTGGCCAAGTAGATGCTAGTGACTCCAAGAGGGGGTATTTATGCTCGATAGTGGGTTCATGCCTCTATTTAATCTAAGGGAAGTGACAAAAATCTCTAAGGTTGTAGATGTGTTGTTGCTACTAGGGAGAAAACAACGGTCTCTTGTTCATGGAACAAGTGGATTGTTTACCTTACACACTTTGCTTAAAGTAGTTATCCGTTGCTTGCAACTAAATATTGGAGGGGGTTCGGATGATAACCTGAAGGTGGATTACTAGTCATAGATGCAGTTGGATGGCGGTCTATGTATCTTGTTGTATTTCCCAATCAAATCTCATAGGATCATGAATGTCTAGTATTGCATTGCTATGCCTTGCTCAGTCATGTCAACTGCCCTGCTGTAATTTGTTTACCCAACATGCCATGTTTGTTTATCTTAAGGAGAACACCTCTAGTGAACTATGGACCCCGGTCCAATCTTTACCATTGATACATCTTCCACTATTATTGTTTACTTTCTGCAAACCACTATTACCTTCCACACCATACAATTAATCCTTTGTTTTCAGCAAACCAGTGAGATTGACAACCTCACTGTTTGTTGGGGCAAAGTCTTGAGTTTGTGTTGTGCAGGTTTCTAAGTTTCTAGCAACACCTTTGAGTCGTTTCCTTCCTCCTACTGGTTCGATAACCTTGGTTTCTTACTGAGGGAAGACTTGTTGCTGTGCTCATCACACCTTCCTCTTGGAGACTCCCAATGAAGCTCTACATTGATCTGACTCACCATCACTTGGCGTTCTCCTTATTGTGATCGGCGATGAGTTCTGAACTTATCTTATGGATAACGTCCACTTCACGTTCTGCAATCTTATTATACCTAAAAACTTCTTGCTCCAGTGCTTCCATCCTATCTTCTAGACTGCCTTCTCCTTTAGGGACCTGAACCTCTCTTATCTGAACATTTCCATCTTTGAGCATCAACTCCTTGGGGTGAACCTTTAACTCATACATGTATGGGTTGATGATGTCCGCGGAGGAATCCTCCTTGGGTGATCCAGATGAAGACATTGCAACTCCAAAACTGAGAATCTACCTGAAAGAAAACAAATCAAAACAAAAACACGACGAGAACTCGATATACGAACCTCGGGGATCTAGGGGATTATATATTATAAAGTTTTACAACAAAAGGAAGGTACTGGGAGAAAAGGGGTCGGAGACGGGCTCCGGGGTGGTCACACCCCCTGGTGGCGCGGCCAGGTGGAACCCACGCCACGGGGTGGTGTGGGCCACCCGGGCTTCGTCTTTGTCCCTCTTACGACTCATTAACTTTAATATTGAATAAAAACTGCAAAAACATAATTTGGAAAGTTTTTTGCGAACCTTTTATTACCACTTCCTTCATCTTAGGATTTAAACGGTGTTGATGTTCAACAACTGGCTTTGCATCAGGTTCTATATTAATAGCATGCTGACATATAGTACGAGAAATCCCTTTTAAATCATCAAGAGTATAACCCATAGCTCCTCGGTGTTTCTTCAATACTTCCAATAATCTTTCCTCTTCCTTTACTGAAAGTTTAGAACTAATAATAACAGGATATATGTTTTTATCATCTAGATAAGCATATTTAAGATCATCAGGTAGAAGTTTTAGATCGAAGACAAGATCCCCTTTAGGTGGTAGTGTGGTACCCAAATCTTCCACAGGTAGGTTATGTTTAAGCATCTATGGTTGACGAAGAAAAATCTCATCGATCTCATTTCTCTCTTCCATGAAGATCTCGCTTTCATGATCTTCCATATATTGTTGCAAGGCATTGTTAGGAGCAAGAGAAATAGAAGAAAGTTGTTCAACTCTGAAATCCTCATTAGGCAAATCATTTTCATAAGGCGTTTTAGCAAATTTGGAAAAATTAAACTCATAAGATTCCCCATCAAATTTAGTTAATTTTTTATATTTTCTGCAAACTATAATAGCTCCACAAGTGTTCAAGAAAGGTCTACCAAAAATGATAGGACAAGTTTTACTAGCAGCTTTACCAAGTACTAGAAAATCGGCAGGATATTTAGTCTTACCACAAAGAACTTCCATATCTCTTACAATTCCAATAGGAGAGATGGTCTCTCTATTAGCAAGGTGAATAACCACATTAATTTCTTCAAGTTCACAAGGACCAATTTCATGCATAATTTCTTTGTAAATCTCATAAGGAATAGCACTTGAACTTGCACCAATGTCACATAAACCATAATAGCAATGATCACATATTCTAACAAAAAGCACAGGGACACTAGCTCTCCTAGTTTTACTAGGATGTGAACAAATATTAGTAGCATCTTCACAAAAGATAATGTGTCCATCTTCTACATTTTTAGTGACAAGGTCTTTCACAATTGCTACTGTAGGTTCAACATTTATTTGTCCATCCGGTTCTACAGATTTCCTTGTACTTTGGTTAACCACCTTAGCTATCATAGAATGTTCTTTTACCTTAGCAGGGAAAGGTATTTTCTCAATATAAAGTTCAGGCAAAATACGATCAATGGTACAAGCTTCAGTTTTTTAGCAGGAACACAATTAACAACATCTTTATATGGCTCATGATACTTGTTCCACATCTTTTTGGGAATTTCAATATAAGAGGCAAAGGCCTTAAAACAATTTGCAATACTTTGAGAATAAAGACCATAAGCAGTACTAATACTCTAAAATTCATCAGTTCCCATAAAAGATTTAATGCATTCATAATCATAATTTATACCTGACTTTCTTCCTTTATTATTCTCCCATGCTTCAGTATTTTATTGAATACGGTCTAGAAGATCCCATTTAGCTTATTCTTTCATACGTGTAAATAATCCAGCACAAGAAACATTCAATAAATCCTTATCATGAAGGGAAAGCCTTGCATAAAAGTTAATAATAATATTATTATTAGGGAGCTCATGAATAGGACATTTGAGCATTAGTAACTTCAATCTCCCCCAGACTTGAGCTGTACTTTCTCCATCACGAGGCCAAAACTTATATATTTGATTCATATCCTTATGAATCTCACTAGGAGGATAGAATTTAGAATAAAAGAGAGGTATTATTTCCTTCCATTCCATAGATTATCCAGTCTTCAGCAGCTTGTACCATTCTTTAGCTCTACCTTTCAACGATATAGAGAGTAACTTTTTCTTAACTTGTTCCGTTGTGATACATGCACACTTGAACAATCCGCATAATTCGTGTATAAAAAGCAAATGATCACCAGGATGGACAGTTCCATCTCCAAAATAATAGTTATCCATAATGATACGTCGGAAACGTATCTATAATTTTTTATGCTCCATGCTTGTTTTGTATCAACTTTGCTATGTTTTGTCTACACTTTGAGGTATTTTTATACACTTTTTGGAACTAACCTATTGACAAGATGCCACAGCGCCAGTTGCCTGTTTTCTGCTGTTTTTGGTTTCAGAAAGCTAAAAATGAATATTCTCGAAATTGGACGGGACAAAAGCCAACGTTCGTATTTTTTCCTGAACGATACGGAAAATCGAAGACAAGACGGAGGAGGACACTAGGGTGGAAACGCCCTAGGTGGGCACGGGGCCCACCCTGGCCGCGCCCACAAGGGGTATGGGCCCCTAGCCCTCCACCGACCTTGCCTCCTTCGCCTATAAGAAGCCTCCGACCCAAAACCCTAAAGAACCTGGCAGAAATACATAAAAACCTCCACAGCGCCGCCACCACCGAAGGGGAGATTCGGGGGACACAAAGTCTCTGTTTCGGCACCCTGCCGAGACGGGGAAGTGCCCCCGGAGCCATCTCCATCGATCTCCACCACCATCTCCATCGTCGTTGCTGATTCCCATGATGATGAGGGAGTAGTTCTTCCTCGAGGCTAAGGGCTCTACCGGTAGCTATGTGTTCATCTCTCTCTATGCATGATCTTGTGTTGGTCATGAGCTTTGTAATCAAGTAGATCTACTCTCTGTTACTCAAGTGCTTCAATAGATCTCTGTTCTCCCCATGTGTGTGAAAGTGACAGCGTGCACGCCATGGTGGCACTTAGGCTAGAGTCTACATAAATACCCATCGTGCTTTAATAGATCTATGCTTTTCTCCACGTCTGTGAAAGTGACAGCATGCACACCGTGTGTGGCACTTAAGCTAGATTACATATATATTTGTCATGAGTTATATTTTGAGTTGGTTTTCTTTATGAAATTGTGGTGTTTGTTGGAACCATCTAGCGCTCAGGGTGACAGTGTGGGGTTTTCTAGATTGGGGAAGACCCTACCGTGGATTAGAGTGTCCAACCGGAGAGTAGTCAGGGTAGTATCATTAAGAGAAGATATTTTTATGAGAGAGTGTTCGCTACTGAAATTATGATCCCTAGGCCTTGTTTCTAAGCATTGAAACACCGTTTGCATCTAGATCTGTTGCATGTTTCCTTACTTCCATCTTTCTGCCTTTAGTCTTTACCTCGCCGTCAAGCTATTTTCTGGCACTGTTATCACTTGTATTTCACTATCTCTTCGCCGAACACCTATACACCTGACAAGTTTATTGGGTGTGTTGGGGACACAAGAGACTTCTTGTAGCTTGAGAGGGATACCTTTGACCACTTCCTCCCTGAGTTCGATAAACCTTGGGTAATCCACTTAAGGGAAACTTACTGTTGTTATACAAACCTCTGCACTTGGAGGCCCAACAACTGTCTAGAAGAATAAAAGTGCGTAGACATCAAGCTATTTTCTAGCGCCGTGGCCGGGGAGGCTAAGGACGTCTTCACAAGGGGATTCCTTCACAACCTTTCTCTTTACTTTGTTTTTGTTTTTCTTAGTTTCTTTTGCTTGGTTTTGTTTGCCTCTTTTTATCAAAAACTCCAAAAAAAATAGTTGAGTTTGGTTTGCTTTCTCTTATCAAAAACACAAAAAAATAGTTCCTACTATGGTTGCTGGTCTGGCATTGCCTTGCTTTGTCATGCTTTCTATCAATGGATGGTTTCTTCGAAACTAGTTCTTATTGGCAAGGTGGGTTCATGGAAGAAGAAAAGTATTATTATAAGGAACACCGTTTATCACAAAAAGGGAAATACTTATGGGAACAAATTGATAAATTGAATACTATTGCTAGAGAGGTGTGCTCTACTTATAATGTTACTTATTGCTTTGATAAATCTTGTTGTTGTAGGAGGTATAAACACCTACCTTTTTAATGTGAGTATAATGATAATGTTACCATATCTTCTTATGTTAAAGGAAATTATGACTTTTATGATGTGGAACAAATTGAAGAATTTATTGCCTTCAAGGGTGCATTTGAACTTGCCAGTTTGCTTGAAAATATTGATGATGCACCTTATGAATATGAGGTTTATGAGATACTTAAATTTTACTTTGATAATTACAAGGAATAAAATGGCTATATTCTTGAATATTTTAATAGGTGTTTTCCACAAACGGAAGAGATTAATGCCTTGCAGGAGCCTATGGAAGATGAAATTGCTGAACCTGAAAGCTCATTAGATGAAAAAGAGGAGGAGAATGATGATCAAGAGGAGGAAGAATGGATCTACCCATGCCTACCTTCTAACGAGAGTAATTCTTTACCTCTTACATTATTTGATTGTCCCCCATGCTTACCAAAGGAGGATGAATGTTATGTTCCTGTGGATTCTTTTGAAATATATGTTATGGGTAAAACTTATGCTCCTGTTATCTATGATAATCCTATATTTGTGCCTAACTTTGAAATGCATGGTACTAAAGAGTTTTGCTTATAAAATGATTATGATAAAGCTCTAGATGATGGTCCTATATTGAATGATCAGTCATATTGTTATAAAATTGATAAAAGTGGGTTTGAAGGTTTTAATCCCACTATTTTTGAGCTTGATAAAAATTATGTGTTTGTAGATCATGAAATCATGCTTTATGTGATAGTAATGTTGTTGAGTTTATTCATGAGGCTACTGAAAATTATAATGAGAGAGGAAAACATGGTTGTAGAAGTTTTCATGGTACTGAAACACCTCTCTATGTGTTGGAAGTTTTGAAGTTGCTCTTGTTTTATCTACCCATTCTTGTTACTATGTGCTTCTTTGATTTATTTTCTTACAATATTCCTATGCATAGGAAGTGGGTTAGACTCAAATGTGTTTTGAATTTGCTTCTTGATGCTCTCTTTTACTTCAACTCATAGTTCTTATGAGAGCATCTTCTCGAACTATCATGCCTAACTTAAAGGCGTTAAAGAAAAGTACTTGTTGGGAGATAACCCAAGAGCTTTCTTGAGTCTTAGAAGTTATTACTGCAATAATGACCTCTCCTTATCCTTTTTGTTTGCTTTTTGTGACAAGAATGACCTCTAATGAGAGGAAAGTAAGATTTGGGGAGTTGCTGTCCCGAAACAGATTTCTGTCCTCCACCATAAAAATTCGTGAGGAGTCTCTGTAAGTCAGATTAGGATGAAAATTTATGAATACATCCCCCAGTATGTTAGATAACTTCCGTTAGTTCAACACTTTTTTATTTTACCAACATAAGGTCTTCGAAAAAATCGGTTTTTACCTGCTAGTCTGTTTTGATAGATTTCTGCCATTATTTGCATTTGCTTCTTCTTGATTCCTTTTGGGGTTCTTTTTGGGAAATTGAGCTTTTTGAAGGAGTTGATACAGTAGCTTGTGTTTTTAGTGAAAAGTTTTTCTAATCTAAAGCTAAACCTAAGGGTCTATTATCTTTTGAATACACTAATGTTGATAATGAAGATTGTGTGAAGTTCTGTATGAAGGAAAAATTTCAGGTGTAGAGAGAATGATGTAATGATATGAAGAATGGATAAAAGCTCAAGCTTGGGTATGACACCCTAGGTGTCACCCCAAGAAATATTCAAGAGGTACAAGCGTCAAAGCTTGGGGATGCCCAAGGCATCCCCTTCTTCATCAATAAAAAGCTCAGGTCTTTTTAGACACTTTGTTTTTATTGTTTCATGCACTATTGTGTTATTCTTGGAGCATCTTAGTTTTTGTTTTTAGTTTTATTGTGGTTTGCTTGCTGCAATAAGTTGGTTGATCCCAGCACACTTCTTTTGGAGAGAGACACACTCTATTTTCACTGCCTAGAACACTCTAGTTTTCATTCTTATTGTTTTGTGAGTGTTCACTTTTGCTAGCACTGTGTTTAGCTTTAGTTTTCTTGTGCTTTCAACTTAGAACTTTTTAGTGCTTCTTTGTGGATTTGTGAGACAAGATCACTGGTCTTTATTGATTATTATCCTTGTGAGTTGTTTCAAATAAGTCGATTGGTGTTGGAAAAGAGTAGGAAGCTTCATGCTTAAGTGGTACAAAAGGGATCTTGATTTGAATGTGGCTTAGACTTTATCATGTCATGCTAGATGTTGTTTTGACCTTATGCCTAGTGATTATTGCTGTATCATGACTTGTTACAAACAATTGAGATTGCTTAATATGCCTTGAAAGAATCATGCGTTGTTTTAGCATACAAAAGCATAGTATTGTGGTATTCTCCTTTGATGCTTTGTTTGGGTTAACTTGGCACATGCTCACACCATGTTATGACAATGAACCAGTCACCTTAGCCTCTATGATCATTTAGTTTTTGACTTGTGGTACCACTTTATGCTTTGATTAGTAATGTTTTGTCGCTCTGCATGATTATGTGTAGGGTTCGCAGCATAGAAAACAAAAAATTTCCTACGATGGGAACTATATACCAAGATCTATCTACTAGATACAAACAACGGGCGGATGTATATCCGTAGAGAACATACCCTTGAAGACCGACAAAGCTTAACGAGTTCAACTCGTGGTTGATGTAGACGATCTCTTGCCGATCTCAAGATCGAGAGGAAGTCCTAGCGCCGCAAAGCAGCAGCGCATCCGTGCTCGCACACACATACAAGACTCCGGGCAACCTCCGCCTCCTCGCTCCAGCGATGCAGCGGAAGCACAACCCTTTCTTGCCGAATAGCCACCGGGAACATGTATCTCGCTAGTCCGAGACCATGGGGGATAAATTCTAGAGGGGGAGAGAGATCCTTCACGAGGAGGTGTAAGAGACAAGTGAGGAGGGGGGCTCCTTTTATAGGAGGAGGGGGGGAACCCCAAGGGGGTGGCTGGCGCATGGGGGCTGCCCCCTTGCCCTCCCCTCTTCATGTGGGTGGACACTCCACTCACAAAATTCCTTTAAATTCCCTCCACTCAAAAGTCCACTCAAAATCCCATTAAATTTCCACCAAATTTAATGCAAACTCTCATTAAATAAAACTCTTTTATTTTATTCAGAATTTTGTCAATTACTTTAATGACAAACATTCACAAATAACCCCTTGCTAGAATTCCATTTCACATGCATAACCACTTTATGCAATTTCACCCGAAAACCTGTTTCGGTATCTAGTGAAATAAATTCCTGCGCTTGTTTATTCTTTCGGCATGAAACATTTGCTCCAACTGGATGCCAGTGTCCCTTAAGTGTGTCACCCTACGGTTCGCGAATAATGCAGACATGATCGAGACCCTTCTCTGATCAATAATCAGTAGCGGGACCTGGAGATCCATACTGACTCCCACACATTCAACGATGACTTTTCATGTGATCGTCGGAACCTTTTACGCTTGTATCTTAATCCCTTTGTTTCACGATATATTACATGTCCGAGATTCAATCATCGGTATCTCCATACCTAGTTTGATCTCGTTACTGACATGCACTCTTTTCTCGTTCCCGTGATATAACATTCTAGTGATCAAATCACTTGCTTGCAAGCTAACCAATGTGATATCACCGAGAGGGCCCAGAGCATATCTATCCATCATCGGATGAACAAATTCCACTCTTGATCCATGATTCTCAACATAACACTTTAGAATCTTTGAAGCCATCTTTATAATCACCCAGTTACGGAGTGACGTTTGATGTCAACAAGAAACTCTTCCGGTGTTAGTGATTGGCATGATCTCATGGTCTAAGGATTAGGATTACTTCGTAGTTTGTTTATAGCAATATAAACTCAATGACTTTGATCATAATGCTATACTTCGGATGAATGTTCATCACACCATTACACTAATGTTGTGATCTCGTTATTAACAACATCCAATGTCTATGATCAGGAAACCGTGATCATCTTGTTAATCAACGAACTAGTTTATGTGAGAGGCATAACTAGGAACTTTCTGTTTGTTTATTAAACACACATGTATTAACGTTTCCGTATTAATACAATTATAGCATGCAAAATAAACATGTATCATATACTTGGAATACACATAATAAACATTTTATTATTGCCTCTCAGGGCATATTCCCTTCAGTCTCCCACTTGCACTAGAGACAATAATCTAGTTACATTGTGATGTATCTAACACCCATGGAGTTCTGGTGTAGATCATGTTTTGCTCTAGGGAGAGTTTTAGTCAACGGATCTGCTACATTGAGATCTGTATGTACTTTACAAATCTTTATATCTCCATCCTTGACATGCTCGCGGATGGAGTGAAACCAGCGCTTAATATGCTTGGAATGCTTGTGAGACCTTGGCTCTTTGGCATTGGCAATGGCACCATTGTTGTCACAATAGATCACCATTGGGTCCAATGCGTTTGCAACCACACCTAGTTCGGATATGAACTCCTTCATCCAAACTGCTTCCTGAGCCGCTTCTGAAGTAGCAACATATTCGGCCTCCGTTGTTGATCCCGCCACCACAGGTTGTTTCGAGCTCCTCCAACTAACCGCTCCGCCATTCATGAGAAATACGTATCCGGATTGAGACTTAGAGTCATCTAGATCGGTGTCAAAGCTAGCGTCGACATAACACTTAGCGACGAGCTCTTCTTCACCTCCATATATAAGAAACATATCCTTAGTTCTTCGCAAGTACTTAAGGATATTCTTGACCGCTTTCCAGTGTTCTGAACCAGGATCCGATTGGTACCTACTAGTCAAACTAATAGCATGTGCCACATCCGGTCTTGTACATAGCATGGCGTACATTATAGAGCCTATGGCTGAAGCATGGGGGACCTTGTCCATTATCTCTCTTTCTTCCGCCGAAGCCGGACTTTGAGTCTTACTCAATGTCGTGCCTTGTGTCATAGGTAAGAACCCCTTCTTACTATTTTCCATTTTAAACTTCTTTAAAATCTTATCAAGGTATGTACTTTGCGATAGCCCTATTAGGCGCCTAGATCTATCTCTATAGATCTTTATGCCTAATATGTATGACGCTTCACCTAGGACCTTCATTGAAAATTTGCTGTTTAGATAACTTTTAACACTGTTTAAAAGATCTATATCATTTCCGATCAATAATATGTCATCCACATATAATATCAGAAATGCCACATTGCTCCCACTCACTTTCTTGTAAATACAAGCTTCTCCATAAGTTTGGACAAATCCAAACTCTTTGATCACCTCATCAAAGCGGAGATTCCAACTTCGTGATGCTTGCTTCAATCTATAGATGGATCGCTGAAGCTTGCACACCTTGTTAGCATCCTTAGGATCCACAAAACCCTTTGGTTGTATCATATACAACTCTTCCTCAATATTACCATTGAGAAACGCGGTTTTTACATCCATCTGCCATATCTCATAATCGAAATATGCAGCAATTGCTAACATAATCTTAACTGACTTTAGCATCACTACGGGAGAGAATGTCTCATCGTAGTCAACTCCTTGAATTTGTCGAAACCCCTTTGCGACAAGTTGAGCTTTATAGACGGTCACATTACCATCAACATCAGTTTTCCTTTTGAAAATCCATTTGTTCTCCATGGCCTTTCGGTCGTGAGGTAAGTCCACCAAGTTCCAAACTTGATTTTCATACATGGATTCCATCTCGGATTTCATGGCTTCTAACCATTTGTTGGAATCCGGGCTCATCATCGCTTCTTCATATGTCGCAGGGTCATCATTTTCATCAACCATGAAATTCATGACAGGATTTCCGTATAGCTCGGGAGCTGCACGCGTCCTGCTAGACCTGCGAGGTTCGGTAGTACTCTCTTTTGGAGTTTCATGATCATTATCATTAGTTCCCTCTTCAATAGGTGGAGCCAACTCCGGAACAACTTCTGGCGCTGCGCTACTCGCCATACTTTGAAGAGAAGGTCCAGTAACCTCTTCGAGTTCTACCTTCCGACTACTCACACCTTTCGCGAGAAACTCTTTCTTTAGAAAGGATCCATTCTTGGCAACAAAAACCTTGCCCTCGGATCTGTGATAGAAGGATTACCCAATAGTTTCCTTAGGGTATCCTATGAAGACGCATTTTTCCGCTTTGGGTTCGAGTTTATCCGGTTGAAGTTTCTTCACATAAACATCGCATCCCCAAACTTTAAGAAATGACAGCTTAGGTTTGTTTCCAAACCACAATTCATACAGTGTCTTTTCAACGGATTTAGATGGTGCCCGATTTAAAGTGAATGCAGCAGTTTCTAGTGCATAACCCCAAAATGACAACGGCAAGTCCGTCAGAGACATCATAGATCGAACCATATCTAATAAGTACGATTACGACGTTCCGACACACCATTTCGCTGTGGTGTTCCGGCAGGTGTGAGTTGTGAAACAATTCCACACTCTTTCATGTGAGTGCTAAACTCGTAACTTAGATACTCACCTCCACGGTCGGACCGTAGAAATTTGATCTTTCTATTATGATGATTTTCCACTTCATTATGAAATTCCTTGAACTTTTCAAAGGTTTCAGACTTGTGTTTCATCAAGTAGATATAACCGTATCTACTCAAATCATCCGTGAAAGTAACAAAATAACGATATCCACCTCGCGCCGACACACTCATTGGACCACATACATCAGAATGTATGATTTCCAATAAATCTGTCGCCCGTTCCATTGAACCGGAAAACAACGTTCTAGTCATCTTGCCCATAAGGCATGGCTCACATGTATCAAATGATTCATAATCAAGTGATTCCAAAAGTCCATCCGAATGGAGCTTCTTCATGCGTTTAACGCCAATATGACCTAGACGGCAGTGCCACATATACGCGGATATATCATCATTTAGTTTAATCCTTTTAGCATCAACATTATGAATATGTGTAACATTATTATCGAGATCTAAAAGAAATAAACCATTCATCATCGGTGCATGACCATAAAAGATTTCATTCCTATAAATGGAACAACCATTGTTCTCGGATTTAAATGAATAACCACTTCGCATCAAACACGATCCAGATACAATGTTCATGCTTAGTGCAGGCACCAGATAACAATTATTCAAGTTTATAACTAATCCCGACGGCAAGTGGAGAGGTAGCGTTCCGACGGCGATCACATCAACGCTTGATCCATTGCCGACACGCATCTTGACCTCACCCCTTGCTAGCGGTCGCTTGTTCCGCAGCCCCTGATTCGAGTTACAAATATTAACAACTGAACCGGTATCAAATACCCAGGTGCTACTGCGAGCACTAGTCAAGTACACATCAATAACATGTATATCATATATACCTTTGTTTGCCTTGTCGGCCTTCTTGTCTGCCAGATACTTGGGGCAGTTGCGCTTCTAGTGGCCAGTCCCCTTACAATAGTAACACTCGGTATCTGACTTAGGTCCAACTCGGGGTTTCTTTTCAGGCACGGCAACAGGCTTGCCGCCCTTACTTCCCTTCCGTTTTCCCTTCTTGTCTTTCTTGAAACCAGTGTTCCTACTGATCATCAACACTTGATGTTCCTTTTTGATCTCCACTTCTGCAGTTTTAAGCATTGACAGAAGCTCGGGGAGAGACTTCTTCATGCCTTGCATATTATAGTTCATCACAAAGCTCTTATATCTAGGTGGCAGAGACTGCAGAACACGATGGATGCCTAAGTCAATGGGAATAGATATTCCCAAGGACACAAGCTTATCGGCGTAACCCGACATCTTGAGTACATGCTCACTAACGAAGCTGTGCTCTTCCATCATGCAGCTAAAGAACTTTTCTGAAGCGTTGTAGCTCTCTACAGCAGCATGTGTGTCGAAAATCATTTTCAACTCACCCATTGTATCAAATGCATTGCCATTTTCGAAACGCTTTCGAAGTTCCGGCTCTAGCCCATACAATATGCCGCAATGAACTAAGTTGTGGTCCTCCTGACGAGTCTGATAGACATTCTTCTCCTCGTCAGGGGCATCATCAAAAGGTGGGGGGCCTAACGGCGCTTCTAGCACATATTGCTTTTGTGTAGCAGAGAGGAGAATCCTCAAATTCATGGCCCATTCGGTAAAGTTGCTACCGTTCGTTGCTAGTTTCTCTTTCTCCATGAACACATTGAAATTAAAAGCAGGTGGTGCCATCTACAACAGAATTTGTAAAGTTTAGACTAAGTGTATGATAGATTGAGTTCAACTAATCCATATTACGAATGAACTCCCACTCAAAAACGACATCCCTCGTGCCTTTTTGGTGATTACATGAACCAAATCCACTACACCAAGTCCGATCATCACGTGAGTCGGTGTAGCTTCAAAAGCGAGCATCAAATGGGCATCATATCAACTATATGACTCATGCTTAACCTTTCGGTCCGTGTTCCGAGGCCATGTATGTACATGCTAGGCTCGCCAAGTTAGAACCTTAGTATTCGCGTGTGTAACTGTTTTACACCCGAAATATGGTCGTGGATCCAAGAACACCCGATCATCACGTGATGTCTTGGAGCGACGAGAACATAATCGGTGCATACTAAAGGAAGAACACATTCTTATCTTGATATTTAAAAGAGGGATCATCTTATTATGCTAACAAAGCGCTAAACAAGCAATATAAGATGCAATCAAACATCACATGTTTATTAGTGAAATGATATGGTTCCCGCATATGATCTCTATCATGTGCACTGTGGTATGATCATTATCATACCTATATGTGTAAGTCCAAGGTCTATGGAGATTACACGTTATTTATGTTGTAAGAGTATCATCTCATACTTCTACTTACAACATCATCATATCATAACACTAGCCCAACAACAATCTAAACTAGACGCCTCTAATTTATCCATTGCAAGTTTTACGTGGCTTAGGGCTTTCGAGATAGAACCGTTCTTACCTACGAACATGAACCACAACAAGGATAACCAAATTGTTGAAAACTCGCTTACAAAATAGATATTGACTATAGTAGGAGAGACAGACACCCGCTAGCCACTTATGCAAACTAGTTGCATGTCAAGCGTGGAACAGGTCTCATGTGCGAGGACATGTAAAGTTTGTCTGGGCCGCTTCATCCCACTATGCCACCAATATCCAAAATTACAACAAAGGAGCAACAACATGATCATCATCGCCCACATACTCATATGTGTACTACCCGTGTAAAGTATCTACACATAGATCCGGCTCTGATACCACTATAGGGTTCGCAGCATAGAAAACAAAAAATTTCCTACGATGGAAACTATATACCAAGATCTATCTACTAGATACAAACAACGGGCGATGTATATCCGTAAAGAACATACCCTTGAAGACCAAAAAAGCTTAACGAGTTCAACTCGTGGTTGATGTAGACGATCTCTTGCCGATCTCAAGATCGAGAGGAAGTCCTAGCGCCGCAAAGCAGCAGCGCATCCGTGCTCGCACACACGTACAAGACACCGGGCAAACTCCGCCTCCTCGCTCCAGCGATGCAGCGGAAGCACAACCCTTTCTTTCCGAATAGCCACCGGGAACATGTATCTCGCTAGTCCGAGACCATGGGGGATAAATTCTAGAGGGAGAGAGAGATCCTTCACGAGGAGGTGTAAGAGACAAGTGAGGAGGGGGGCTCCTTTTATAGGAGGAGGGGGGAACCCCAAGGGGGTGGCCGGCGCATGGGGGCTGCCCCCTTGCCCTCCCCTCTTCATGTGGGTGGACACTCCACTCACAAAATTCCTTTAAATTCCCTCCACTCAAAAGTCCACTCAAATTCCCATTAAATTTCCACCAAATTTAATGCAAACTCTCATTAAATAAAACTCTTTTATTTTATTCAGAATTTTGTCAATTACTTTAATGACAAACATTCACAAATAACCCCTTGCTAGAATTCCATTTCACATGCATAACCACTTTATGCAATTTCACCCGAAAACCTGTTTCGGTATCTAGTGAAATAAATTCCTGCGCTTGTTTATTCTTTCGGCATGAAACATTTGCTCCAACTGGATGCCAGTGTCCCTTAAGTGTGTCATCCTACGGTTCGCGAATAATGCGGACATGATCGAGACCCTTCTCCGATCAATAATCAGTAGCGGGACCTAGAGATCCATACTGACTCCCACACATTCAACGATGACTTTTCCTGTGATCGTCGGAACCTTTTACGCTTGTATCTTAATCCCTTTGTTTCACGATATATTACATGTCCGAGATTCGATCATCGGTATCTCCATACCTAGTTTGATCTCGTTACTGACATGCACTCTTTTCTCATTCCCGTGATATAACATTCTAGTGATCAAATCACTTGCTTGCAAGCTAACCAATGTGATATCACCGAGAGGGCCCAGATCATATCTATCTGTCATCGGGATGAACAAATTCCACTCTTGATCCATGATTCTCAACATAACACTTTAGAATCTTTGAAGCCATCTTTATAATCATCCAGTTACGGAGTGACGTTTGATGTCAACAAGAAACTCTTCCGGTGTTAGTGATTGGCATGATCTCATGGTCTAAGGATTAGGATTACTTCGTAGTTTGTTTATAGCAATATAAAATCAATGACTTTGATCGTAATGCTATACTTCGGATGAATGTTCATCACACCATTACACTAATGTTGTGATCTCGTTATTAACAACATCCAATGTCTATGATCAGGAAACCGTGTTCATCTTGTTAATCAACGAACTAGTTTATGTGAGAGGCATAACTAGGAACTTTCTGTTTGTTTATTAAACACACATGTATTAACGTTTCCGTATTAATACAATTATAGCATGCAAAATAAACATGTATCATATACTTGGAATACACATAATAAACATTTTATTATTGCCTCTCAGGGCATATTCCCTTCATTATGGCCATTATTGCTCTCTTAGTTGGTTGCTCCCAGTCCTTTGCTAGCCTCCACTTGTATGAGTAAGCTCTACTCATGCATCCAACTCCCAAGAAACCAAGTTATTCCAAAGTGTACACTATAAATTCCTATGCATGGTGTGTTACACCATTCCAAGTGTATTCTTGTTTTCATCTATATTACAATTAAAAGGTCACTTTGTTATGTGAAAACTTAGTGATTAAAGTTCTCACGAACTTGATGGCACACTTTATTTTTCTTGCCCCTAATAAACTTGAACCATTATGTCATCTATGTTGTATATGCTTGCACTTATACGTTAGAATTAGCAGAACTGTGTTGTCACGGGGAACACTTTCAACATTGCACTTGTACTTTGTACACGGTTGATATCATGCTCTTTTGTCTATGGATGTCGTCGGTGTGAAATAAAAGGGGAGCTTGTAAGTCCATGGAGTTATGTATGTGTGTTAGAGAAACGCCTGGGCTGCTAGCCTAATCCATGCCTAATCATGGTGGAAACTTGCAACATCACCATAATGACATCTATGAAGCTTTCATCTTATAAAAAAGAGACATATTGAAAAGAGGAAAGAGAGAAAAAAGAACCATTTTCCCATGGTAAATAAGAAGATTGTTGAGATGCTCATTGTCTGCTTGCCTTGTCATTTTGATTATGGGATAGCTCCTGTATCATGTGCAAGGGGTACCCCGTTGGCGGTTCTCTATGATACACATGTACTTACTATGACAAGAATTTATAGGTGACTAAAGTTGAGTAGAATGAGGAGCGACCCTCGTATTCAAGCAACATGAGATTGCCAACTTATACTTTGTCAAGCATATACTCCATAGTTTGTTCACTTTAACCTTAATCACTTCAAGATCCTTATGATAGGGGCAATGAGAGTTTAAAGCTAAATAGTACCATAATTTTTGGAAGCTCTTTATGAAGCTTGAAATCCCTGCTTCCCTCTAGGAAGGGCCTTTCTTCCACTTTTATATTGAGTCTCCACCTTCTATCCTTAGGCACCAATTAAGAGAGCATAGTTGTCATTCTTAGTTCTATGTGCATTGTCCCAAAACTTTGTCACATCCCAAAATTTTCCAAATTTTGAAATGTGAAAAATAACTAAACAAAATAATTAATTGTTGAAATTTAGGGTGAAAAGAAACTTTTTGCTTCTAAATGGAAACATCAAAACCCTTCTGGAAACAAATTTGAATGAAAAAAGGAATCCAACAAAATTCCAATCAAGTGAAATGCATTCATCAACGAATGTATCTTGAAATTTAAACACTTGGGAAAATAAACCAAAACCCTAAAACCCTAATGGAAGTAAATTATTCCCAAGATCTCTCTAAAGACTATGGATTTGATCCATATAAAAATCTATCAGCAAACATTTATAAATGATCAAGAATGATAAATAAAAATATTATAAAACCATAGTAATTGGTTTCACTTAATTTGGAGCCATGGATAAAAACTTATGAATTTAATAAGATAAAAGGAAATAAATTTCCAAGGATAATAAAGCTCCTAGCTAAAATCCATACCAAATTGTGAGCCAATTAATCCTAAAAGGATTTAAAAAGATAAACAAATATTAAATAAAATTAGACAAATTGGAATCACCAATTTTTGATCTATAAACAAAAAGATAGGGATTTAATAAGATAAATAAATAAATACATAAATAAATAAGGAATATTTAAAAGCCAAATTAAATCTTGGCCAAATCCAAAAACAAATGAAAGTTATTGAATAATAAAAAGGAGAAAAGGATTATTTAAATAAAATCATAAGGATTGAACAATATCCAATTTTATTTACATAAAGACAAAATTGCCTAAACTAGATAAATAATCCCAAGAAAATTATTTGGAAGTCAATTTAAAATCTTGAATTAAATCCATAAGCACATGGAATAAAGATAACCCAAATCCAAATAAAATGAAGTGATAAAGATTATTCAAATAAAAACATATGGGATTAAACCATATTCTAATTATATTTAAATAAAGACAAAATCCCTAATAGAAATGATTAATTAAATCATGAGTAAATAATAATTGATAATAGCCAAAGTGGATTAAAAGTTATCTGATTAACTTAAAAGGAATAAAAGAGTTATTTGAATAAAATTTATATGGGTTTAAAACCATATTTGATTTTATTTGAATAAAGAAAAATGCCCAATTTAAATAAATATTAAATCATATTAAAATATTATAAATAAGAAAAATGCCCAATTTAACACACTAGCGAAAAAATAAAAAAAAACTACTGAAAAAGGTTTGGCAAAAAATTGGAATTCAAAAGAAGTCTGAAAACATATTTAAACCTTATTTAAATAAAGAGAAAATGTCTATTTTAAATAAATAATAAACCATAAAATAATAAAAGAAATTATTCTAAAAATGGACTTTAAAATACATAAATAAACAAATTAAATACCTACTAAAAATTTGGAAACGATTTAAAAAGAAATCTGAATTCAAATGAATGTTTGAATTGAAAAATAGAAAATAGAAACAGAAAAAGAAAACAGAGAGAAAAAAGAAAACAAACCAGCCCAGGACCCAACCCACTAACCTAGCCCAATAGGCCCAACAGCCAGCCCACCCGGCTCCTCTCTCTCTCCCTTCTCGTTCTTTTCTCACGCGCAAGCCTACCCTCAACCCCGCTGATACCCCGGTCCCACGCCACGTCAACTCCTTCGTTCTCACCCACCCCCGCGACCAGTTCCTCCCCAAATCCTCGCTGTCGTTTTCTGTCATTACTCCCTCTTGTCAATTTGTGTTGAATGCACGAGTAATTCTCGCCCGCGACCACGCGTAGTTAATCGCCCCTATCCCCTCTACCTTTCCCCTCAGACGCCACACCCTCTCCGCCCCTAGGCTGCCTCGCTGCACTCCACTGCCTCCTGCGAGCCTTAAACATCGATTCCGGCGAGAACAGCCACCCCCACTGCCCCTAGTTTCCACGAGCACGCTCCCCATCTCCTTACGCATCCACTAGTACCTCCCTCTAGCTCGCGCGCACCCCATAGGCTCGACAACAATCACACCCGAGCGCCACCACTGTCTGCCTCGACTCCGGCGACTCCTCACGGTGAGACTTGACTGCCCCTCATCTCTGGTTGATGCACGCCTACTCTCCTCACTCGCGCGCATCTAACACACCCTTCAATTTGTCTTACAGTGTCGTATAGCCTCGCCAACGATGACGCCGAGCTCGCCTGTCGCCAGGACCATCTCCGGTGAGCGATTCACGTCATCCTCGTGCGCACCTTCATCCACTGCAACCACCTCGAGCATCCTCTCATCACTGCGAACTCGGTGAGCCACCTCATCCTCTCCCTCGCTTCCTGTAGCCATTGCAACGCCACAGCCCGAGCGCGCTGCCGCTCACCGTCGAGGTAGCACCGCAGATCGTGGTCACTTGACTGCTGTCCGTTAGATCTTGATCCAATGGATAGGGTAGATCATTTAATCGAAGCGGTAATTTTGCATCTGATCCGTGTGATCCCCTTTTTATCCAACAACCCATGTTAGTCGATCCAACCGAACCGGTACTGACCAATAAGAAATAGCCACGTGGCCCAGCTTCTGTTTTAAAAATAGAAACTTTTCTATTAGATGAATGATTTTGTAAAATTCATTACTATTGTTCTGCTTGGCCAAATTTTGCAAATTTTATATCATGGGATTCACAAAAATGTGGATTTTGCAACCATGCCCTTAGTTTAGTATTTTGATTCTGTAAAACTAGGTGTTTTTGCAGAAACATGTGAAAGGATATGGATGTCGCCTAGGGGGAGGGGTGAATAGGCGATTAAAACATTTCCTAGAGTGGCTCAACAAAGGCGGAATAAAACTAGTATTTACTTTGTAAAGCACAACCTAGAACAACTAAGGTTCACCTATGTGCACCAACAACTTATGCTAAGAAATACAAGCAACAAAGTGATAGCAAGATATATATTACTTCAAGCATGAAGGCTATCACAATGTAAAGGGCATAAGTAAAGAGCTCGGGTATAGAGATAATCGAGGCACGCGGGGACACGATATTTTACCGAGTTCCTCCCAACATGTAGTACGTCTCGTTTGGAGAGGGTGTGGTACCAAACCACCAATGCCATGAAAGGCCTCCCTTATTCTCCGGTGAATCTCACCCCAATGGGATCGATCCACACTTCCACTATCGGTGCACTTGTCGGTGGCAAACCGGAACCTCTCACAAGGTTGGGGCACTTCTCCACAACTTAATTGGAGGCTCCCAACAAACGCCACCAAGGCCACAACCTGCAACACCAACAAACCATCTAGGGTTCCAAGAACCCAAGAGTAAAAAGCTTCTCAACTTTCACTCACCAAATCCTCCGGGGAGAACTCAAACCGATGCACCAAATGAAATGGCAAGAACACAAGTAGTGCTCAAATCCTTCTCTCCCAAATTCCACCAAAGCTACAAAAGCTTGTGGGGGAATAAGAGAGGAAGAACAATCGAGGAAATCCACAAAAGACTCCAAGATCTAGATCCCAAGATGTTCCACTCACTTAGAGGAGAGATGGATTGGTGGGATTGTAGATCTAGATCTCATCTTTCAAATCCCTAAAGTATATGCAAGAATCAAGGGAGGGATTGAAGGGGGAGCAAGCTCAAGAGGGTAAAGAATGGAGGAGAAAGACTGTAAAACTCGAGCAGTTCCATTGGGGAAGAAGGGCCCCTTTTTATAGGCCCACAGATTTCTAACTGTTTTCTGCTCGTTGGGGAACGGTCAGACCGGAGACTCCGGTCTACACCAGAGATTCCGGCCCAACCTCCGGGAAAGCCTCCGGACCACCCATCTGAATGACCTGGGCCATCCCGGACCCAACAAGACTGGAGACTCCGGTCTTCCAACCTCGGAGACTCCGGACTGAGCCAACACCGGAGACTCCGGGGTAACCTCCGGACCTGGCTCCGGACCCCCATACAGTATGTCCCAGCCCTAATTCTGAAGTCACCATCGGAGACAGTTCCGGAAACTCCAGACCACACTGGAGACTCCGGTCCATGCAGACCGGAGACTCTGGTATGAACCAAATAAGAGGCAAACTTCAAATGGCGATATCTAGAGTTTGGAAACTTCGATTGACCCGAAACCAATTTTGTTGGAAAGAGAATAACAAGAGGTACCCAACAAAAAGTGAAAATATTGGATACCACCAAGAGAGAACATTTCATGTATTATAAAGTGAGATACCTCTCTTGGTGAGAAACCGAAAAACCTCAAAGATCAAAAACGCAATAAGATATAAAGGGGAAATCCGTTTTTGATGAACTAGGGCTTGTTATGAATATTGCCACAAGCTCTAGAACCTCACATGGATAATATCCAAATAACAACCAAGAAAGGATGATGCAAAGTATGCAAAGGTTTGAGCTCACTCTGAAAGATATGATGGAGTTACTCACTTGAGAGCCCCTCTTGATAGAATGGTTGTCTATCCTATAAACCGGTCTCCGCAACTAACATCCCGAGACCAGTAAGAATGAAACCCTGTCAAGATCATACCTTTGCCTTGCAAATATTCCACTTGATTATGATGTAGACGGTCTTGTCCTTCTCAAGATGGAACACCTTTCTTGATTGCTCTTGTACGCACTTTCTTGATGAAGACTTGCAAGTTACTCCCCCATACAACATGGGGAAACCTTTACTTTGACCTTGTCTTCATCGATCCATGATCACCGAGGATGGAAAGCTTGAACCATGAGATTTTCTAGATATTGCACATCTTTAGCTTGCACATCATTTCTTCTTTTCTTCATTATGTTGATGCCTTGAAGGTGCACCAGAGATATTACTCCATCTTATTCTTCAAGACATACTTGTCATAGGTTTAACTCTCACATGACCAATCTGTGGATCACTCTTTGAACACCTTGGTCACCACTTGATCCTCTTCACTTTCTTCTTCTCCAAACCTTGAAGCCAACAAATGGTTCAAGCATTGCCTATGGACAATTCCTACAAGTATAACTTGATACAAGCATTAGTCCATAGAGATTGTCATTAATTACCAAAACCACACATGGGGGCCCACATGTTCTTTCAATCTCCCCCATTTTGGTAATTGATGACAATACATTTGAGAGGGTTTATATAAAGAATTTAATAAATAAAATGGTAGCGCCAATATCAAATACTACACAAGTATGTGATATTGGTACCATCACCATATATAGAGCAAACTCCCCCACAATATATGCATGTGTGATGAACTTGAATTTCATTGCATATATTGCCAATCATTATCATTGGTGGAGTTTCCTCTATATATACCACATGCTAAGAAACAACAAAGATGCAAGAGCATGATAAGTAAATGCATAAGACCAAACTCAATGCATAAACCAACTTCCCTTAAACCCTCTAAAACTTCTCCCCCATTGGCATCGATTGCCGAAATGGGTGACAAGTTCTAGAAGGCAAATATAGTAATAATTCCTCCAAAGGTGTGCCTTTGCACATATCCAATGATGAATACTTGGGAGGGAGTAGAACTATATAGAGGACCCGAAGATTGCCAAAATAAAGTCAAATGATGCAAGCAAATTCAAGGTCCGACAAACCAAGTGAAAACAACAAATGAGTTCAAATGGAAACTACAAGATATTATGATATGAGCAAAAGAGTGCTTTAAATAACAAACTAGAGAAGCTCCCCAAGGTTTGCGCACAATTCAAAATAAATGCATTAGAATACATATTGCACAAATATGGAATCCTTGCTCCCCCATAGGCATTTAAAACACAACAAATGAAAGATCAAATAAATGATTAAATAAAATAGAGAAGCTCCCCAAGATTTGTGCATACTTTAGAATCATTGTATTTCAATACAAAAATGCACAAATATGGAATCCTCACTCCTCCATAAACATTTAAGACACAATAAATGAGAAAGAAGACAAATGAGCATTATTAAATGAATTAGATGAGCTCCCCAAAGATAATGCACCAATTATGATAATTGTATTTGGGATCAAGGTGCATAATCATGGAATCCTCACTCATCCAAATTCATTTAACAATACAAGGCATGAGAAAATAAATATGAGTTCCCAAAGATGCAAACAAGAGAAACAAGCACTCATAGGCAATTAAATTTGGAAGCCACCGAAAAATCAAAAGGAATAAAAGGTGGTATCCAAGGAATAAAATTTAACTAAAATTATCTTCTCATATGTGCATATGTCTCTAAGTGGAAAACATCAAAAAGACATATGCCAACAAAGACATATGCACACATAAAGAAGTTATACAAGAAATCATATGAAAGCAAAAATGAAGTCATAACATATACCAATAATATTTTTGCTTCAAAGCACGACCAAAGGCTCAAATATATCTTATTGTACATTAATGAGCTTCAAATATCAACACACTACATATATTACAACAATCACCAAGGGAAAAGGGGAAAGTTGGAATATATGGAGAAAGGCAACAAGTACCACAAGGAATAAACCACTAGCAAAATCTCACTATTGCACATGAGAGAAGTTGAGGAAAATATAGGTAATAAAATTGCTAGATTGTCATATTTGGGATTGATGGATCATATGCATGATTTTGTATAGTCCCAATTATATGCACTCATCTCAACTTCTACACATTTTCAATAGAGAGTTCTCTTAATACCATGGCTAGAGATACAACAATAAATATAATAACAAAAATTCATGCCAAGATGCAACCTACACCAGGTTGGAAGCAAGATAAATATGCATGAGCAAGAGATACTTGTTACCGAGATATAATTGGTAGGATGTAGAGGATATGAATTCGTTGATCATCCTATAGCTTGCCTCCAATTTTCATGTAAGCATCATTTCTTCAAAATTGAGAGACAAGCATCCAATCTATCTCCAATGTACCTAAAACACATTTAAGTACAAAATTCTCCCCAAACTTACTGGGTCCAATGTAGTTAGTGCAACTACAATACATAGGAGAGACTCCACATAATTATGTGCATATTGATATGAGATTGAATTTCATGCACAACTTAGCCGATGGGAATCGATGGAGTTTCCCTTATATATTGGACCAAAGAAACCAAGCATGCCATAATATAAACATATAGTAAATATGCATGCATAAAGCTTTCAAGAACCAAAAAGGAGATACAATTTAAACAAACACACCAAGTGAATCGATATTGCACACACAAGAGTGTGACATGTCAAACGATGTCCAAATTGTATCAAAGAACCAATTCAACACATGAAAGATCACAAGTTCAACAAATGAACTAGGCTAAAACCAAGCGAGCAAAAGATAGGTAAAAATAAAAATGCTCAAGGATTTATCTCATTCTAAAATGGTCAAATCATGAAACAAGGAGTGAGACAAAACCAACTCCCAAAAAGAGCAAGGTTCCAACAAGAAACCAAACTCCCCAAACTTTTCATGATGGCACAAAATACCAAAACAAAAAGATTGAGCATCCAAGCACATAAAACTCGATATTGATCAAACAAATAAGCATAAAAGGATTGTTCTAGATAATATAGGAGAGCTCACCCATAAGTAGTACATTATATAGAACTTTTGCTTTTGAATGCAAAATGCACATAAATGAGATCATCACTACTACCTACATTAAATAAACACACAAGAGGATACCAATAAAAATAAAAGGATCCAAAAGTAGCAAGGAATACATGGGAGCACACAAAACATTTACTTGGCCAAAGATAGGACAATATTAAGCAAAGGCCAAAGTGAATATGATCAATAAATTCTACCATAATTTAGTACTCATTGTCCAAGGACAAGAAATATTGGAAATAATTTTCTCAAGGTAGCTTGTATGGATATCCAAGATCATAGTCACATTAAGAAGCATATAACTAAATATAATAATTGAGCATGATACTTCAAACAAGATTCTTGGTAGCTTCCAATAGTCACACAATCACTAGTGATTAAAGTAACTTGAAGCAAATGGTTTCCATGCGAATATATATCTCTAAATATGAGGAAACACATACCAAGAATCAATCTCATATACAAGATCCAAAATAAGATCAATAAGGGCATTCAAGTAAATTGGAACTTGTATGAGAAAACGTGTCACATAGGTGCTAGATAATCATCAATATCAATTCTAAGTGACATAACCTCGAATATTCACATTTTCTAGGATTGTAATATGCACTAAGCATATGACTCCCCCATGATGTGATACTACCATAAAACTAATAGTACAAATAGAGATAATTAATGGGCATTATAAAACTTACATTTATCATGAGAATTGTACCACATAGAGACTAGACAATAATCCAATATAAATACTAGGTGGTATTCCCATGTACACACAATTTTAGGATTGTGGAATGCCCAAGCATAACACTCCCCCAAAATGGGATAATCCATTAATGTCTCACAACATCCAAATAAGATGTCAAATATAATCAAGAAAGGCTCCAATACACGAAACACACATACATGGTGTGCCACCTAATCATACACAAATATGATTGATATCTCAAGATAATTAAGTGGAAAGCACAACATGTACAAACACATGGAAGATACAAAACTAACACATGCACAAAGGGGGAGAGTAACTTTCAATGAAATGAGTTAAGCATATGTTACCGCAAGGAGGAACATTGGATATATAACATAATCATGATAATCCAAATGGCTTGGCTTGACACAAATAATTGATAAAGATCCCTCAATTCTTCATAATGTAGCCAAGTCTCCAATGCCCTCTAGAAATACCTATTGATCAAGTTTTGGCTTGTTGGTCCCCAACCAAGTTGGGTCCTAAGAGGTTAGTCACAATAGGCTTGGCAACCCAAATGGTTCTTTTCTTGACACCACATTGAGCACCAACAAATTTGGCAAACACATTGCCAACCTCATCCTTACAAAGTGAATAAGCATCATCAATAATGATATGGTTGGATGAGGAGATACCAATAGTGCATGAGGAAGAAATATGCCCCTTTGCACGGCATATGTAGCAAATTCTTCTATTGCCATCTTTCTTCTTAGGTGAAGCCACAACTCGAGGAAGAGCTCGAGTAGTCCTCTTAGGAAGAGGCCCGTTAATGACTTGAGGTGGAGCTTGAGGCCACTTCCCTTGTTGCTTCACACTAAGAGGCCTTTTCTTCAATGGGCAAGATCTAACATGGTGCCCTTCTTCCTTGCACTTGAAGCAAACAATGTTGGCCGGATTCTTGACTTTATCTTGGCCATTCTTCTTGTTGTACTTGTGCTTCAACTTAATAGTGGACTTGTTCTTGACATTGGAGTTGAATCCAAGCCCACTCTTGTCATTGGGGGATTTTTGCACACTCAGGATTTTGTTGAGTGCAGCCTTCCCTTGATGACCATTTTTCAAGTCATTCTTCAAAGAAGTGACTTGAGCCTTGAGCTCTTTTATTTCCTCTACATGGTTAGTTTCAACAAAAGTACTATAGGAAGTAGATGCTACATTGTTAGAGCAACAAGGCACATAATGTAATTCATCACGAGATATAGCATGGTTGTGAGAGGATGAATTACAAGGACCAGCACATGGCAATATAAACTTTGGAGTAGATATAGTGCTAATTTCCACATGAGGCCCACTAGATGTTACCTTTGACATGATGGCCTCATGAGCTAACTTTATCCTACCATGGGAGACTAGAAGATCCTCATGTGAGCTTGAGAGCTTGACATGACTTTCTTCTAATTTCCCATAGTTGCTAGTTAGCAAAGCAAGTTGAGCCTTTAGCTCAACATTCTCTTTCGAAATAGATGCTTCACAATAAATGGAGTTAGTAGCACAAGCATCATCATTATTAGCAAGAGGTGAGGGCAACTTGGTAAGCTCTTTTGAATATGAAGCTTTAAGTTGCTCATGTGACTCGGTGAGTTTGATGAGCTCACCCTTGATGACCCTAGAGCCATTTTTGAGGTGCTCAAAATCCTCAAGGAGTTTAGCATAAGCACCATCTAGTTCATCATTTTTAATCTTGAAGGAGTTTGCCATCGCAAGTTCTCTATCATGATATTTCTTTACTCTAGATAATTCTAGAGTAAAAGTCTCCTCAAGAGATTCTTTGGTGGTTTGTTCTTCTTCAAGGGAGTCTTTTAGTTGTGCAACTTCATTAGCATACTCACGCTCAAGTGCAAACTTTTCATCAATTAAGTTTTCTTGCACCTCAATAAGATCATTGCCTTCTATTGCACAATTCAAGATTTCAAGAAAGTTGGAGGAAGCAATTTTATTTTTGAAGAGAGCGCTATAGACAACCTCTCCCATTTTCTTAATAGAGGTAATATCATACTTACCTCTATAATCATCATTATCAATCTCAACCTCATCATCATCATCATGAGATACAATGGGATTCAAAGAGGTTACCTTTGTTCCCTTAGCCATAAGGCATATGTGAGAACCGGAGGAAGTTGATGATGAGATTGCACTTGTAGCTCTCTTCAAGACCTTGTCTTGGCCCATATAATCTTCATTTTCCTCTACATGGTTAGCAACACAAGCACTAGAGGAAATAGAAGCATTTTTATCATGGCAAAAAGACAGCATGAGCATATCATCATGAGATTTATTCAAGTCATTTCTACATGATATGCAAGGACTATTAACACAAGCATGTGAGGAATTTTGAGTGCTAGAAGTGTTAAGGTCCAAAGATAGATCATTGCAACTAGATAGATATGAGGGATTACAAATAGTGAACACACTATCGATATTGCAATTTCTATCACCACTCACCATATCATTACCTTGTGAAAAGTCACATGTTGGTGAAGTGTTAGAGGATGAGAACTCATCTCGACCGGAAGTGGAAGCAACACGATCATCCTCAATAATGTTGGACACAACATATTTATCTTGAAGTTTTGTCCATAACTCATGAGCGCTCCAAAAAGGAATGATTGATGATGTAACTACATAGCTCAAAGCATTAACAAGCACATTAGAAGCTTGAGCATCGAGATATAAGTTTTTATCATACTCACTAGATAGATTTTTGAAATTGGAGGATAAAAACCTATATCTACAGTAAGCTCCAAATTTGGGTCCATGTCCCAAAAATGAATGAGCATGCAATTTTTCCATATATCATAATTTGTGCCATTGAATGTGAATATGTCATTGTGCACAAATCCTCTAGCCGACATCTTTACTCTCAAGGCGGTGAAGCCTAAATGAGAGACCAGGCTCTGATACCAATTGAAGGGATATGGATGTCGCCTAGTGGGGGTGAATAAGCGATTAAAACTTTTCCTAGAGTGGCTCAACAAAGGCGGATAAAACTAGTGTTTACTTTGTAAAGCACAACCTAGAACAACTAAGGTTCACCTATGTGCACCAACAACTTATGCTAAGCAATACAAGCAACAAAGTGATAGCAAGATATATATTACTTCAAGCATGAAGGCTATCACAATGTAAAGTGCATAAGTAAAGAGCTCGAGTATAGAGATAACCGAGGCACGCGGGGACAACGATATTTTACCGAGTTCCTCCCAACATGTAGTACGTCTCGTTTGGAGAGGGGGTGGTATCAAACCACCAACGCCACAAAATGCCTCCCTTATTCTCCGGTGAATCTCACCCCAATGGATCAATCCACACTTCCACTATCGGTGCACTTGTCGGTGGCAAACTGGAACCTCTCACACGGTTGGGGCACTTCTCCACAACTTAATTGGAGGCTCCCAACAAACGCCACCAAGGCCACAACCTGCAACACCAAAAAACCGTCTAGGGTTCCAAGAACCCAAGAGTAAAAAGCTTCTCAACTTTCACTCACCAAATCCTCCGGGGAGAACTCAAACCGATGCACCAAATGAAATGGCAAGAACACAAGTAGTGCTCAAATCCTTCTCTCCCAAATTCCACCAAAGCTACAAAAGCTTGTGGGGGAATAAGAGAGGAAGAACAATCGAGGAAATCCACAAAAGACTCCAAGATCTAGATCCCAAGATGTTCCCCTCACTTAGAGGAGAGATGGATTGGTGGGATTGTAGATCTAGATCTCATCTTTCAAATCCCTAAAGTATATGCAAGAATCAAGGGAGGGATTGAAGGGGGAGCAAGCTCAAGAGGGTAAAGAATGGAGGAGAAAGACTGTAAAACTCGAGCAGTTCCATTGGGGAAGAAGGGCCCCTTTTTATAGGCCCACAGATTTCTGACTGTTTTCTGCCCGTTGGGGAACGGTCAGACCGGAGACTCCGGTCTACACCAAAGATTCCGGCCCAACCTCCGGGAAAGCCTCCGGACCACCCATCTGAATGACCTGGGCCATCCCGGACCCAACAAGACTGGAGACTCCGGTCTTCCAACCTCGGAGACTCCGGACTGAGCCAACACCGGAGACTCCGGGGTAACCTCCGGACCTGGCTCCGGACCCCCATACAGTATGTCCCAGCCCTAATTCTGAAGTCACCATCGAACACAGTTCCGGAAACTCCGGACCACACTGGAGACTCCGGTCCATGCAGACCGGAGACTCCGGTATGAACCAAATAAGAGGCAAACTTCAAATGGCGATATCTAGAGTTTGGAAACTTCGATTGACCCGAAACCAATTTTGTTGGAAAGAGAACAACAAGAGGTACCCAACAAAAAGTGAAAATATTGGATACCACCAAGAGATAACATTTCATGTATTATAAAGTGACATACATCTCTTGGTGAGAAACCGGAAAACCTCAAAGATCAAAAACGCAATAAGATATAAAGGGGAAATCCGTTTTTGATGAACTAGGGATTGTTATGAATATTGCCACAAGCTCTAGAACCTCACATGGATAATATCAAAATAACAGCCAAGAAAGGATGATGCAAAGTATGCAAAGGTTTGAGCTCACTCTGAAAGATATGATGGAGTTGTAGGGTTTCGTAGCATGGAAAACAAAAAATTTCTACCGCATACAAACAAACAAGCCAAGATCTATCTACTAGATTGTAGCAACGAGTCGATGGAATAACTCACCCTCGAAGATTCCAAAGTGTTTAACGAGAGTGGATTCTCGTGGGTGATGTAGTCATACTCTTCCCGATCTCAAGATCGCGTAGACGATCCTTCCGGCGCTGCGTTCCGGCAGCGCTCCCGCAGTCGGTCACACGTTCGGTACTCGACGAAGACCTTCCTCTCCCTTGTTCCAGCAGGCAGCGGAGGTTGTAGCACTCTCCTCGCGATTCTGGCAGCACAACGGCGTGGTACCGGAAGTAGAGGGGAGATCTCGCAGGGCTTCGCCTTAAGCCGGAGCGAGTATGGTGGACTATGAGAGAGCCCTCGGCGATCTAGGGTTTAGACACACCGAGGAGGAGGTGCTAGGGCCGGCGGCTAGGGCTTGGAGGTGCCCAAGTCGGCGGCTAGGGGAGAAACCCTAGGCGGCGGCTATGGTGGGCGGCGGCGGCTAGGGTTTAGGTTTAGAGGGGGCAACTTGTGTGCTAGGAGGGGCAGCCCTGCCCCTCCCTTTATAGGTGGGAGGCGCCGGCCAAGGGTAGGGAGTCCCTCCCCAACTCGGATTCCAAGTGGGCCGGCGGTGGAGGGGAGGAACTCCTCCCCAACTCGGTTTCCACCTTTCCCTCCACTTCCCAAAATAGCCGTTTGGCTTTTCAAATTGGCGTTTGACTTTTCAAACTAGGATTTGATTAAATCCTTTATTTTGTTCAGCGATGACACCTAGTACATGATGCAATCATTCCAACTTGGTATGACACATTCATGTACCCTTCCCCTTCGGAGTGCCGGACATTCCGGAACCTTCTAGAACATTCTCGATGAAAACACCGGAACCATCCTCCAACTTCGAAATAGGACTTTCCTTATACGAATCTTATTCTATGGACCATTCCAGATCTCCTCGTGATATCCCGGATCCCACCAGAGACTCCGAACAACATTCGGTCTCTTACTCATCATTCCATAACTACTCAAACAACGTCGAATCCTTAAGTGTGTCTCCCTACGGTTCGTGAATTATGCGGACATGATCGAGACACTTCTCCGAACAATAACCAATAGAGGAATCTGGAAATTCATATGGCTCCCACATATTTCTACGATTACTTTGCGATCGAATGAACCACTTACATACGATACAATTTCCCTTTGTCTCACGATAGTTTACTTATCCGAGGTTATGATCGTCGGTATCTCTGCATACCTAGTTCAACCTCGTTACTGATAAGTACTCTTTTCTCGTTCCCGTGATATGTGATCCCTTGTGAGCTAGTCACATGCTTGCAAGCTAATTGGATGACATTCCACCGAGAGGGCCCAGAGTATATCTATCCATCATATGGATGGACAAAACCCACTCTTGATCCATGTGTCTCAACCAACACTTTACGAACACTCAATGCCACCTTTATAGCCACCCAGTTACGGTGTGGTGTTTGATGTCATCAAAGCATCCTTCCGGTGAATGTGATATGCATGATCTCATGGTCGAAGGAATTAGGTTACTATGTATTAGAAAGCATATAGCAATTGAACTATTAAAATGACTTGATCTTTATGCTACGCTTATCTATAGGAGTATGTCCACCATATCATTCTCCTAACGATATGATCTTGTTGTTAATAACATCTCAATGTTCATGATAGGGAAACCACAATCATTTATTAACCAACAAGCTAGTATTATGAAGAGGCTTTACTAGGGACTTCAATTTAAGTTTACAAATCACACAAGTATTAATGTTTCCTTGTTAATACTATTATAGCATGAATGTAAACATTTATCATAAACACAAAGATATAATAATAACTACATTTATTATTGCCTCTAGGGCATATCTCCAACAGTCTCCCACTTGCACTAGAGTCATCTAATCTATATTACATGGTAATATACCGAACACCCATGGCAGTTTGGTGCTGGTCATGTTTTGCCCTCGGGAGAGGTTTAGTCAACGGATCCGCCACACTCAGATATGTGTGTACTTTGCAAATCTTTATGTCCCCATCTTGGACATGTTCTCGAATAGCGTGAAAATGTAGCTTGATGTGCTTCAGCTTCTTGTGTGACCTTGGTTCTTGCGCATTGGCTATGGCGCCCATGTTATCACAGTAGATAGACATTGGGTCCAGCGCACTAGGAACCACACCGAGCTCTGTAATGAACTCTTTCATCCATATCGCTTCTGTTGAAGCCTCCAAAGCAGCCATGTATTCCGATTCAGTTGAAGATCTCGCCACAACGCTTTGCTTTGCACTCCTCCAACTAACTGCTGCACCATTCAAAATAAATACATATCCAGATTGTGATTTAGAATCATCCGGATCGGTGTTCCAACTAGCATCGATGTAACCATTAACAACGAGCTGTTCATCACCTCCATAAGAAAGAATCATATCCTTCGTTCTTCTCAAGTATTTAAGGATGTTTTTGACCGCTGTCCAATGATCCACTCCTGGATCACTTTGATATCTGCTAGTTAAACTAACAACATATGCAATGTCGGGTCTAGTACATAGCATGGCATACATTAGAGATCCTATGGCTGAGGCATAGGGAGTCTTACTCATCCTTTCTCTATCTTCCGCCGTTGTCGGACTTTGAGTTTTACTCAAGGTCGTATTGGGCAACATGGGCAAGAACCCTTTCTTGCTATCTTCCATTCCAAACCTCTTTAGAATTTTGTCCAAATATGTACTTTATGACAATGATATTAGGCGTCTCGATCTATCTCTATAAATCTTTATGCCTAATATGTAAGCTGCTTCGCCAAGATCCTTCATTGAAAAACTATTATTCAAATATTCCTTGACACTATTAAGAAGGTCTACATCATTCCCAATCAACAATATGTCATCTACATATAGTATTAAGAATGCTACAGAGCTCCCACTCACATTCTTGTAAATACAAGCTTCTCCATAAGTTTGTATAAAACCAAAACTTTTGATCACCTTATCAAAACATTGATTCCAACTTCGGGATGCTTGCTTCAATCCATAGATGGACCGTTGAAGTTTGCATACCTTGTTAGCATCTTTAGGATCAACAAAACCTTTGGGTTGCATCATATACAACTCTTCATCAATGTCTCCATTGAGGAATGCTGTTTTGACATCCATCTGCCATATCTCATAATCATAATATGCAGCGATTGCTAACATAATCCTCACAGACTTTAGCTTCGCTACTAGTGAGAAAGTCTCATCGTAGTCAACTCCTTGAATTTGTCGAAACCCTTTTGTGACAAGTCGAGCTTTATAGACAGTAACATTACCATCAGCATCTGTTTTCTTCTTGAATATCCATTTGTTCTCGACAGCCTTCCGGCCATCCGGTAAGTCCACCAAAGTCCATACTTGGTTTTCGTACATGGATCCAATCTCGGATTTCATGGCTTCTTGCCATTTATTGGAATTTGGGCTCATCATTGCTTCCTCATATGTCGCAGGGTCATCGGTGTTGTCCACCAACATGACACTCATAAAGGGATCATACCAATCAGGAGTGGTACGAGTTCTCGTTGACCTGTGAGGCTCTGTAGCAACTACAACCGAAGTTTCATGATCATCATCATTAGCTTCCTCTCTTATTGGTGCAGGCACCATAGGAACTTCTTCCGGTGCTGCGCTACTCGCAATTTCGAGAGAAGGTTCGACAACCTCGTCGAGTTCTACTTTCCTTCCAGTCACTTCTTTCGAGAGAAATTCCTTCTCTAGAAAGGATCCATTCTTGGCAACGAAGATTTTGCCCTCGGATCTATGATAGAAGGTATACCCAATAGTTTCCTTCGGGTATCCTATGAAGACGCATTTTTCCGCTTTGGGTTCAAGCTTGTCCGGCTGTAACTTCTTTACATAGGCTTCGCATCCCCAAACTTTAAGGAACGACAATTTAGGTTTCTTCCCAAACCATAATTCATATGGTGTCGTTTCAACGGATTTAGATGGTGCCCTATTTAAAGTGAATGTGGCTGTTTCTAATGCATAACCCCAAAATGATAGCAGTAAATCTGTAAGTGACATCATAGAACGAACCATATCTAAGATAGTTCGATTACGACGTTCAGACACACCATTACGCTGTGGTGTTCCCTGCGGTGTCAATTGTAAAAGTATTCCGCATTTCTTCAAATGCTCGCCAAACTCGTAACTTAGATATTCACCTCCACGATCAGAACGTAGAAATTTAATCTTCTTGTTACGTTGATTCTCTACCTCACTTTGAAATTCCTTAAACTTCTTGAAAGTTTCAGACTTATGTTTCATGAAATAGATATACCCATATCTACTCAAGTCATCCGTGAAGGTAAGAACATAACGATAACCACCGCGCGATGCTACACTCATTGGACCACACACATCGGTATGTATGATTTCCAATAAGTCCGTAGCTCGCTCCATCATACCAGAAAATGGAGTCTTAGTCATTTTACCCATCAGACATGCTTCGCATCTTTCAAGTGATTCGAAATCAAGTGATTCAAGAAGTCCATCAGAATGGAGTTTCTTCATACGCTTCACTCCAATGTGACCAAGACGACAGTGCCACATATAGGTCGAGTTATCGCTCGATTTCAAATGTTTAGCCTCAATGTTATTAATATGTGTATTTCCACTATCGAGATTCAATAAGAATAGACCATCTATCAAAGGTGCATGTGCATAAAACATATTACTCATAAATCGAACAACCATTATTCTCGGACTTAAACAAGTAACCGTCTCACAATAAACAAGATCCCGATATAATGTTCATGCTTAATGCAGGCACCAAATAACAATTATTTAAGTATAAAACTAATCCCGATGGTAGATGAAGGGGTAGCGTGCCGACCGCGATCACATCAACCTTTGATGCGTTTCCCACGCGCATCGTCACCTCGTTCTTCGCTAGCTTCCGTTTATTCTGCAGCACCTGTTTCGAGTTACAAATATGAGCAACTGAACCAGTATCAAATACCCAGGCACTACTACGAGTACTAGTGAGATACACATCAATAACATGTATATCGGATATACCTTTTTTCTTGATGTTGCCGTTCTTCAAATCCGCCAAGTACTTTGGGCAATTCCGCTTCCAGTGACATTCTCCCTTGCAGTAAAAGCACTCAGTATCAGGCTTAGGTCCAGCCCTGGTCTTCTTCGTCGGCGTGGTAACTTTCTTACCACCCTTCTTGAAGTGTCCCTTTTGCTTAGACTTGCCTTTCTTGAATTTGGTGGTCTTATTGACCATCAACACTTGGTGCTCTTTCTTGATCTCCACTTCTGCAGATTTCAACATAGCAAACAGTTCTGGCAACTACTTGTTCATGTTTTGCATATTGTAGTTCATCACAAAGTTCTTGTAACTTGGTGGTAGTGATTGGAGGACACGGTAAATCCCCAAAGCATTAGGAATCACTATACCCAAGCTTTGAAGTTTGTTTGCGTGCCTAGACATCTTAAGCACATGCTCACTGACGGAGCTGCCCTCTTCCATCTTCAGTTAAAGAACTTTTCAGAAGCCTCATAGCTCTCAATTGCCGCGTGAGTCTTAAAGATCAATTTGAGATCATGGACAATATCATGTGGGTCTGAATTCTCAAACCTTTTCTGAAGCTCCGATTCTAAACCATACAAGATAGCACACTGAACTGTGGAGTACTGAGTCTTCCGAGCGAGGTAAACATTCTTTACTTCGTCGGCAGCATCAGCTGCAGGCGGGTCACCCAGCGGTGCATCCAGCACATAGGTCAAATTACCAGCTGTGAGGACAATCCTCAAATTGCAGAACCAATCCGCGAAGTTGCTTCCATTGTTTTTCAACTTTTCTTTCTCTAGGAACGCATTAAAATTGATGGTAGGGGCCGCCATTGATCTACAACATATTTGCAATAGTTTAGACTAAGTTTATGATAAATTGAGTTCTAATTAATAGTTAAATTAATCTAGGTGAACTCCCACTCAAAACAATACCCCTCACATTGTTTTAGTGATCACACGAACCAAATCCACCACATCAATACCGATCATCACGAGAGTTGATATAGTTTCAATGGCGAACAATCGACATGTTCATCATATCTACTGTATGATTCATGCTTTACCTTTCGGTGATCTGTGTTCCGAGACCATGTCTGTACATGCTAGGCTCGTCAAGATCAAACCTTAGCTTCCGCATGAGCAAATCTGGCTTGCTCACGTTGTATACACTTGCAGAATCTAACACACCCGATCATCACGTGGTGCTTCGAAACAACAAGCTTTAGCAACGGTGCTAACTAAGGGTGAACACTTTATGACTTGAAATTCATGTGCATGAGGGATCATCTTATAATGCTACCGTCGTTAACTAAGCAATACAAGATGCATAAAGGATTAAAATCACATGCAATTCATAATATGTGATATGATATGGCCTTTCTTCTTTGTGCTTCCGATCTCCATCTTCAAGCACGAACATGATCTCCATCATCACCGGCATTGCATCAAGGTCAATGACGCTTCTCCATGGTTGTCGTCCACCGGCTTCAACTATTACAACTACTTTGAATAGACACGCAGGTCTTAACAAAATTAAAGACAACCATATGGCTCCTGCTGGTTGCCAACTTACAATAAGGAACATTGCATACATCAAATATAATCACAATCATGGCCATATCACATCACTGCACACCCCTGCAAAACAAAGTTAGACGCCTCTACTTTCTTTGCATGTTTTACGTGGTTTGGGGCTTTCAATAAGTGTCGTTCTAACTTACGAACATGAACCACGACATTGATACTAGTATTGACAATCACCCGTTATATATTGAATCTTAACTATGCTAGGAGAAACAGGCACCCGCAAAGCCACTTATGCAATACAAGTTGCATGTCAAGCGTGGAGCAAGTCTCATGAACGATGTCATGTAAGGTTAGCCCGGGCCGCTTCATCCCAACATCCCGCAAGATGCAAAGTACACAAGAAGCAATCGACAATAAAAGCATCAACTCCCACAATGACCATTGTGTTCTACTCGTGCAACAGATCTACATATAGACACGGCTCTGATACCACTGTAGGGTTTTGTAGCATGGAAAACAAAAAATTTCTACCGCATACAAACAAACAAGCCAAGATCTATCTACTAGATTGTAGCAACGAGTCGATGGAATAACTCACCCTCGAAGATTCCAAAGTGTTTAACGAGAGCGGATTCTCGTGGGTGATGTAGTCGTACTCTTCCCGATCTCAAGATCGCGTAGACGATCCTTCCGGCGCTGCGTTCCGGCAGCGCTCCCGCAGTCGGTCACACGTTCGATACTCGACAAAGACCTTCCTCTCCCTTGTTCCAGCAGGCAGCGGAAGTTGTAGCACTCTCCTCGCGATTCCGGCAGCACAACGGCGTGGTACCGGAAGTAGAGGGGAGATCTCGCAGGGCTTCGCCTTAAGCCGGAGCGAGTATGGTGGACTATGAGAGAGCCCTCGGCGATCTAGGGTTTAGACACACCGAGGAGGAGGTGCTAGGGTCGGCGGCTAGGGCTTGGAGGTGCCCAAGTCGGCGGCTAGGGGAGAAACCCTAGGCGGCGGTGGCTATGGTGGGCGGCGGCGGCTAGGGTTTAGGTTTAGAGGGGGCCAACTTGTGTGCTAGGAGGGGCAGCCCTGCCCCTCCCTTTATAGGTGGGAGGCGCCGTACAAGGGGAGGGAGTCCCTCCCCAACTCGGATCCCAAGTGGGCCGGCGGTGGAGGGGAGGAACTCCTCCCCAACTCGGTTTACACCTTTCCCTCCACTTCCCAAAATAACCGTTTGACTTTTCAAATTGGCGTTTGACTTTTCAAACTAGGATTTGATTAAATCCTTTATTTTGTTCAGCGATGACACCTAATACATGACGCAATCATTCCAACTTGGTATGACACATTCATGTACCCTTCCCCTTCGGAGTGCCGGACATTCCGGAACCTTCTAGAACATTCTCGATGAAAACACCGGAACCATTCCCCAACTCCAAAATAGGACTTTCCTTATATGAATCTTATTCTTCGGACCATTCCGGATCTCCTCGTGATATCCCAGATCCCATCAGAGACTCCGAACAACATTCGATCTCTTACTCATCATTCCATAACTACTCAAACAACGTCGAATCCTTAAGTGTGTCTCCCTATGGTTCGTGAATTATGCGGACATGATCGAGACACTTCTCCGAACAATAACCAATAGAGGAATCTGGAAATTCATATGGCTCCCACATATTTCTACGATTACTTTGTGATCGAATGAACCACTTACATACGATACCAATTTCCCTTTGTCTCACGATAGTTTACTTATCCGAGGTTATGATCGTCGGTATCTCTGCATACCTAATTCAACCTCGTTACTGATAAGTACTCTTTTCTCGTTCCCGTGATATGTGATCCCTTGTGAGCCAGTCACATGCTTCCAAGCTAATTGGATGACATTCCACTGAGAGGGCCCAGAGTATATCTATCCATCATATGGATGGACAAATCCCACTCTTGATCCATGTGTCTCAACCAACACTTTCCGAACACTCAATGCCACCTTTATAGCCACCCAGTTACGGTGTGGTGTTTGATGTCATCAAAGCATCCTTCCGGTGAAGGGATATGCATGATCTCATGGTCGAAGGAATTAGGTTACTATGTATTAGAAAGCATATAGCAATTGGACTATTAAAATGACTTGATCTTTATGCTACGCTTATCTATAGGAGTATGTCCACCATATCATTCTACTAACGATATGATCTTGTTGTTAATAACATCTCAATGTTCATGATAGGGAAACCACAATCATTTATTAACCAACAAGCTAGTATTATGAAGAGGCTTTACTAGGGACTTCAATTTAAGTTTACAAATCACACAAGTATTAATGTTTCCTTGTTAATACTATTATAGCATGAATGTAAACATTTATCATAAACACAAAGATATAATAATAACTACATTTATTATTGCCTCTAGGGCATATCTCCAACAGGAGTTACTCACTTGAGAGCCCCTCTTGATAGAACGGTTGTCTATCCTATAAACCGGTCTCCCCAACTAACATCCCGAGACCGGTAAGAATGAAACCCTGTCAAGATCATACCTTTGCCTTGCAAATATTCCAC
The DNA here is from genome assembly GCA_916181665.1 of Avena sativa. Taxonomy (NCBI): domain Eukaryota; kingdom Viridiplantae; phylum Streptophyta; class Magnoliopsida; order Poales; family Poaceae; genus Avena; species Avena sativa. The sequence continues at coordinate 362,422,277 of OV702297.1, read as the reverse complement.
TTGATTATGATGTAGACGGTCTTGTCCTTCTCAAGATGGAACACCTTTCTTGATTGCTCTTGTATGCACTTTCTTGATGAAGACTTGCAAGTTACTCCCCCATACAACATGGGGAAACCTTTACTTTAACCTTGTCTTCATCGATCCATGATCACCGAGGATGGAAAGCTTGAACCATGAGATTTTCTAGATATTGCACATCTTTAGCTTGCACATCATTTCTTCTTTTCTTCATTATGTTGATGCCTTGAAGGTGCACCAAAGATATTACTCCATCTTATTCTTCAAGACATACTTGCCATAGGTTTAACTCTCACATGACCAATCTATGGATCACTCTTTGAACACCTTGGTCACCACTTGATCCTCTTCACTTTCTTCTTCTCCAAACCTTGAAGCCAACAAATGGTTCAAGCATTGCCTATGGACAATTCCTACAAGTACAACTTGATACAAGCATTAGTCCATAGAGATTGTCATTAATTACCAAAACCACACATGGGGGCCCACATGTTCTTTCAATCTCCCCCATTTTGGTAATTGATGATAATACATTTGAGAGGGTTTATATAAGGAATTTAATAAATAAAATGGTAGCGCCAATATCAAATACTACACAAGTATGTGATATTGGTACCATCACCATATATAGAGCAAACTCCCCCACAATCTATGCATGTGTGATGAACTTGAATTTCATTGCATATATTGCCAATCATTATCATTGGTGGAGTTTCCTCTATATATACCACATGCTAAGCAACAACAAAGATGCAAGAGAATGATAGGTAAATGCATAAGACCAAACTCAATGCGTAAACCAACTTCCCTTAAACCCTCTAAAACATCTCCCCATTGGCATCGATTGCCGAAATGGGTGACAAGTTCTAGAAGGCAAATATAGTAATAATTCCTCCAAAGGTGTGCCTTCGCACATATCCAATGATGAATACTTGGGAGGGAGTAGAACTATATAGAGGACCCGAAGATTGCCAAAATAAAGTCAAATGATGCAAGCAAATACAAGGTCCGACAAACCAAGTGAAAACAACAAATGAGTTCAAATGGAAACTACAAGATATTATGATATGAGCAAAAGAGTGCTTTAAATAACAAACTAGAGAAGCTCCCCAAGATTTGCGCACAATTCAAAATAAATGCATTAGAATACATATTGCACAAATATGGAATCCTCACTCCCCCATAGGCATTTAAAACACAACAAATGAAAGATCAAATAAATGATTAAATAAAATAGAGAAGCTCCCCAAGATTTGTGCATACTTTAGAATCATTGTATTTCAATACAAAAATGCACAAATATGGAATCCTCACTCCTCCATAAACATTTAAGACACAATAAATGAGAAAGAAGACAAATGAGCATTATTAAATGAATTAGATGAGCTCCCCAAAGATATTTGAGATGTCAGATGTTGAGAAGCTTCAAGTGCAGCCACATGGCATTATGGGCTCTGCCTGGATCATATAGGTTGCAATAACTTAGCCAGAAGGACATCTGGTGGTAGGGGGTGATAGGATGGAGCGCGTCCATTTGGTCTAAGGGAAGGCTTCTGAAAGATCTTGTCTCGATGCATGTAGAGTCTTGTGGGGAAAGTGCACCACCTCTCGAGAGAGTAAAATCTAAGTACTTAGCCGTGTCCTCGACAATCGACAATTTGAGCATCAAGACATGGAAGCTATCAAGGATTTCCTCATCCCAATTTATAAGTTAAAAACTTGTTGTTGAGCAAGGGTTAAAGGATCACCAATTTCTATTGGTAGATGCCTTGGGTGATTTTGACAAACAAAAACTTAGTGTTTTCAACTTATAAGGAAAACCTTATTTTGAGCAAAGCAAGCCTAATCTCCACTTAGACAAATGCATATAGATGATAGATACCACTACTCTACCATAGTATCACTTGCCAATACAATTCAAATATATTGACCCTTGTGGCTGTAACTTATTATGTTGCAGGTTTGTTTGATGTTAGTGAAGTGTGTTGAATAGGATTACAAGTCTACAACCAACATGATTGCCTGTGGCACTTTGAATATGAAGGACTCCATGCTATATAGATATTTCTGCTGCATTGTAATGAGATAGCCAAATGAGCTATGTAAGATGTAATGAATTATTTTATTCCTGGTTATAAAGTTGTATTATGATATTTGTTTCTTGATATTACATCTTAAACTGTGGATGCTAGCTATTGATCCAGGGACTAGCATAGTAAACACAGGGATCTCTACCTTATCAGGTTGGGACCTCTACAGATGGTATCAGAGCACTGTGTTGCCTGTAGGATTGTAACCCTAGGATTGGACAAAACCCCTTAGAAAAATAGGAGTTGTATTTGTTCCAAACTTATTTACAAACAATCTTGTAAACTCTTTCCTCAACCTTTTTGGTTTTGATTCTACATCTCTTCCTTTTCAAACTTGATGGACAAAGACTTCACCATGAGCAAGGACTTCAACATCACCAATGACTTCAACTTTAGTTTCATCAAGGACTTCAACTTGGACATCACTAAGGACTACAAGTGAGACAAGAAGAATACTCAAGACTTGAAGACTAAGGAAACCCAACCTAGAAGGAACCATCATCACCTTTGAAGATTTGTGACCAAGATGCAAGAATTTTTCCAAGGATACAATGATCTTGTTCATGAAGAAACAACTAAGAAGAATGAAATGATCTCAAGTGAACCATATAAGTGGACCACCATACTAGTGTTTAGTTTGGATCAACTTATTGATCACACCAACTTATGTGGTGTAGGAAAAATATTTTGTTGCCTAAAAATATGTTTGCATCTTGTTGTTTGAGTGGAATGTTTGATTGTGATTGCTTGCACATTGCTTGTGTGAATTGTTGTGTGTGAGTAGACTTCTTCCCTAGAAATCTTTTGCCTATTCTAATCCCAATCCAACCCAAACAGATGACTTCTCCAAGAGACTCCAACATCAAGAATGGTGACAACAATAACCAAGATATGCACATGAGAGAACAACTTCTAGCAACCCAAGCCCAGTTGAATCAAGTGACAACTCAGTTTTTAGCCAACAACAATGAGTTAGACCTAGCCATGCAAAAGTTTTTGGAAACCCAATCTCAATTGTTGCGAAGTATGACAAATCAAATGATCAACATGAGAAACAACCTTTCCCAAAGTGATTGTGACAACAATGATATCAAGGATGATATTATAGAAGGAACTCAAGCTTGCAATATTTGTGGAGACATAGGACACACTTACAAAGAGCATGTGGACCAATGCCCTAATTGTGAAGAGAAACATCCAACTAGACAATGCCCCACCTCTCAAGTTACTTGTTTCCTATGTGAAGGAAATAATCATGTCCCTATCCAATGCCCCATCTATCCTATAGTTCAACAAATGAAGCAAAATGGAATGCATCAAATGTTTGGAAAACTCCATGAGGGAATAATTTCTACCAAGAAGGATGAAGACAAAGGAAAATCTCAGTTTGCACCTCCATACATTGTGACTCCCTATGATGGACAAAAGAGGAAACATGGATGTTACCCTAGAAATCGTTCAAGGAACGAGGAAGTTTTCCCACCTTTGAGGTGAGATATGAAGAACATGAATTAAAAGAACTACTAGATTTGGAGAGACCCAAGAAGAAGAAGAAGAAGAAGAGCCAAGAAAACAAACAAGAGATAGAGATACCCAAGAAGAAGAAGGACAATAGCCAGGTGCAATGTTACAATTGCAAAGAGATGGGACACTATGCCAATGAATGTCCAGAAAAGAAGAGGTACAAGACAAGCAAGCCTATGAAAGATCTCAGCCTTGTCATATGTTTCAAGTGTGGAAACAAAGGACACTATGCAGATGTCTATCCAGAGAAGTTTCATCAAGATCCCAAGTACGACAAGATGTAATCTACTTGAATTTTTTTAAGGGTGGTAGTACCCTGGTTGCCTTGAAGCCAACTTGTAACCTCTAGCCTTCCCAAATCTCGGGACAAGATTTCTTTTAAGGGTGCTAGCCTGTCACATCCCAAAATTTTCCAAATTTTGAAATGTGAAAAATAAATAAACAAAAGAATTAATTATTGAAATTTAGGGTGAAAAGAAACTTTTTGCTTCTAAATGGAAACATCAAAACCCTTCTAGAAACAAATTTGAATGAAAAAGGAATCCAACAAAATTTCAATCAAGTGAAATGCATTCATTAATGAATGTATCCTAAAATTTAAACACTTGGGAAAATAAACCAAAACCCTCAAACCCTAATGGAAGTAAATCATTCCCAAGATCTCTCTAAGGACTATGGATTTGATCCATATAAAAATCTATCAGAAAACATTTATAAATGATCAAGAATGATAAATAAAAATATTATAAAACCATAGAAATTGGTTTCACTTAATTTGGAGCCATGGATAAAAACTTATGAATTTAATAAGATAAAAGGAAATAAATTTCCAAGGCTAATAAAGCTCCTAGCTAAAATCCAGACCAAATTGTGAGCCAATTAATCCTAAAAGGATTTAAAAAGATAAACAAATATTAAATAAAATTACACAAATTGGAATCCCCAATTTTTGATCTATAAATAAAAAGATAGGGATTTAATAAGATAAAGAAAGAAATAAATAAATAAGGAATATTTAAATGCCAAATTAAATCTTGGCCAAATCCAAAAACAAATGAAAGTTATTGAATAATAAAAAGGATTATTTAAATAAAATCATAATGATTGAACAATATCCAATTTTATTTAAATAAAGACAAAATTGCCTAAACTAGATAAATAATCCCAACAAAATTATTTGGAAGTCGATTTAAAATCTTGAATTAAATCCATAAGCACATGGAATAAAGATAATCCAAATCCAAATAAAATGAAGTGATAAAGATTATTCAAATAAAAACATATGGGATTAAACCATATTCTAATTATATTTAATTAAAGACAAAATCCATAATAGAAATGATTAATTAAATCATGAGTAAATAATAATTGATAATAGCCAAAGTGGATTAAAAGTTATCTGATTAACTTAAAAAGAATAAAAGAATTATTTGAATAAAATTTATATGGGTTTAAAACCATATTTGATTTTATTTGAATAAAGACAAATGCCCAATTTAAATAAATATCAAATCATATTAAAATATTATAAATAATTCAAAGTGAATTATTTAACCCACTAATGAATAAATAAAAAAACTACTGAAAAAGGTTTGGCAAAAAATTGGAATTCAAAAGAAGTCTGAAAACATATTAGACAAAATGTCTATTTTAAATAAATAATAAACCATAAAAGAATAAAAGAAATTATTCTAAAAATGGACTTTAAAATAAATAAATAAACAGATTAAAAACCTACTAAAAATTCGGAAAATATTTGAAAAAGAAATTTAAATTAAATGAATGTTTGAATTGAAAAACAGAAAATAGAAAGAGAAAAAGAAAACAAAGAGAAAAAAAATAAGAAAACAAACCAACCCAGGACCCAACCCACTAACCTAGCCCAATAGGCCCAACATCCAGCCCACCCGGCTCCTCTCTCTCCCCTGCTCGTCATTTTCTCACGCGCAAGCCTACCCTCAACCCCGCTGACACCCCGGTCCCATGCCACGTCAACGTCTTCGTTCTCACCCATCCCCGCGACCAGTTCCTCCCCAAATCCTCGCTGCTGTTTTCTGTCATTAATCCCTCGCGTCAATTCGCGTTGAATGCACGAGTAATTCTCGCCCGCGATCGCGCGTACTTAATCACGCCTCTCCCCTCTACCTTTCCCCTTAGACACCACACCCTCTCTGCCCCTAGGCTGCCCGAATTGCTCGCTGCACTCCACTGCCTTTGGTGAGCCATAAACATCGATTCCGGCGATAACAGCCACCCCCACTGCCCCTAGTTTCCACGAGCACTCTCCCCATCTCCTTACGCATCCACCCGTACCTCTCTCTCGCTCGCGCGCGCCCCATAGGCTCGACAACAACCACACCCGAGCGCCGCCACTGTCTGCCTCGACTCTGGCGACTCCTCACGGTGAGACCTGACCGCCCCCTCCTCTCTGGTTGACGCATGCCTACTCTCCTCATTCGCGCGTGTCTAACACACCCTTCAATTTTTCTTCTCGTGCCATACAACCTCGCCAACAACAACTCCGAGCTCGCCTGTCGCCAGGACCATCTCCGGTGAGCGATTCACGTCATCCTAGTGCGCCCCTTCGTCCACTACAACCACCTCGAGCATCCTCTTGTCACTGCGAACTCGGTGAGCCACCTCATACTCTCCCTCGCTTCATGTAGCTGCCACAACGCCATAGCCCGAGCGCGCCTCCGCTCACCGTCAAGCTAGCACCGCCAGATCATGGTCACTTGACTGATGTCCGTTAGATCTTGATCCAATGGATAGAGTAGATCATTTAATCGAAGCGGTAAGTTTGCATCTGATCTGTTCGATCCCCTTTTAATCCAACAACCCACGTTAGTCGATCCAACCGAACTGGTACTGACCAATACGAAATAGCCACGTGGCACAACTTCTGTTTTAAAAACAGAAACTTTTCTATTAGATGAATGATTTTGTAAAATTCATAACTATTGTTCTGCTTGGCCAAATTTTGCAAATTTTATATCATTGGATTCACAAAAATGTGAATTTTGCAAAAATTCCCTAAGTTTAGTATTTTGCTTATGTAAAATTAGGTGTTTTTGTAGAAACATATTTGGCATATTTTGAGTATAAGAATTATTCTAAAATTGATTTTAGGGTAAAATCTTTTGAAAATGGTTTGTTTTGAACCTACTGACCATAAAAACCAACTTTTAGATTTAATGCAAAACAAAACAAAAAGACAAGGAAGAAACAGAATGGGGACTTGGTTAAATCTTTACTCTCAATCTGGCAGTGAAATGCACTGTTGGACACATCATTGAGCTTTTAAATTGAAGGGGCAGGTTTCACCAATGTGTGTATCTGATCTTATCATAAAAAGAGGCTTCAGGCTTAGCATCATAAGCCAGGGGGCAAGTTTCACCTTGGTTTTATATAGTAACCAGATAAGAAGTAAAAAACATCCAAAAATATCAAGGAAGTACTTGATCTGATCCATGCGTCACAACAAGCAAGCAAGCTGTTCACACAACCATGCATATGGGTGTGCTGTCAACACAGCGGCAGCCCAGGAAGGAGACAAGAAAGCCAACTTATGTACACAAAGGGGTGAACCAGCCGTAGCAGCAAGCTACCATTTCCCCTCCACACTTCAGAGCATATTCCCCATCTCATCCTCTCATCATCAAACCAAGAATACTTAGATCATCCCACCAAATCCACCACTTAATCAGTATCTGGTTGCTTACTTAAGCCTTCCAAGAAAAGATCAAGTGAGCACAAGGAGGAGTAGATCAAGATTAATAGCATCACAAGGAGGAGTAGATTAAGATCAACAGCCTCATGTCACATCCCAAAATTTTCCAAATGTTGTAATGTGAAAAATAAATGAACAAAATAAATAATTGTTGAAATTTAGGCTGAAAAGAAACTTTTTTTTCTAAATGGAAACTTAAAATCCCATCTTGAACAAACTTGAGTAATGTTTGAATCCAACTAAATTCAAATCAAGTGGAATGCATTCTTCATAAATGCATCTGGAAATTTAAACACTTGGAAATAAACCCAAACCCTAAAAACCCTAATGGAAGAAAAACATTTCCAAGTTATCTCTAAGCCTATGGTTTTGATCCACATAAAAATTGGTCAAAAAACAATTCAAAATGATCAAGAATGACAAATAAAAATATCATAAAACCATATGAATTGGTTTCACTTAATTTGGAGCCATAGATAAAATCTTATAAATTTAATAAGATAAGGAAATTGAATTTCCAAAGCTAACAAAGCACCTATATAAAAATCCATACCAAATGGTGAGTAAATAATCCTAAAGAGAATTAAAAGGATAAACAAATACTAAATAAAATTATACAAATTGGAATCACCAAGTTTGGACTTATAAATAAAAAGATATGGATTTTAGAAGGTAACGGAAGAAATATTAAATGAGGAATATTTAAAGGCCAAATTAAAACTTGGCCAAGACCATAAGTAAATGGAATAAACATAATTCAAGTTCAAATGAAATAAATGAATAAATAATATGGAAATAAAATAATATGGCCTTAACCAAATTCTATTCCATTGAATTAAGACAAATTCCCAAATAAAAATGATTAATTAAATCATGGGAACATAGTATTTGGAATTTACCCAAGTGGTATAAAAGTTATTTAATTAACTTAAATAGGATCAAAGAAATCAAATAAAATTTATGGAATTAAACCCATATTTGATTTCATTGGAATAAAGACAAATACCCAATTTAAATGATTAATAAATCATATTAAAAATATTCCAAATAATTCAAAGTGAATTATTTGACACCCTAATAAATAAATAAAACTTACTGAAAAAGGTTTGGTAAAAATTTGAATTCAAATAAGAGTTGAAATTATATTTAAAATCTTGTTTGAATTAAGACAAGGGCTTATTTTAAATAATTAATATACCCTAAAAAGAATAAAAATATTGTTCTAAATTTGACTTTAGAATGTATTAATAAACAATATAGGAATTTACACAAAGTTTAGAAGAAGTTTGAATTCAAATGGGTGTTTGAAATGATTAAACAAAATCAAAACAGAGTATTAGAAATGGAAAAAGAAAAAGGGAAACAGAACAAAAAAATGAACAAGGCCAACCCAGCTAACCCAGCTGACCCGGCCCATCTAGCCCAGTCCAGCCCACTCCCTCTCTCCCACGAGAAAAACAATTCGCACCAGAGAATTAATCCGCAGAGTCTATGACAACCAGACCCCACCTTCCCCCTATCTCTTTAGCTGACGAACGGACCCCATCGCCACCTCAGCGTCTTCCTCACCGCGACGACCTCGCCCCTCACCTCGCGACTGTTTCTGCCCTTTGATTCAAGGTTTAAATTCGATTGAATGAGTGATCAATTCTCGCCAGTAATCACACATACATAAACGTCTACGTCCCCTCTCTCTTTCCCCTCTCTCGCCCGGCTCTCTCTGCCCCCAGACCGTCCCCATTCTCGCTTACACCTCCGCGGCCTCCGACGAGGTCCTTCGTCGATTCCGGCGAGGATAGTCACCCCTCGACCCGTACTTCACACTAGCTTGACCGGCAGCTTCGTGCGCATCTGCCAGCAACTTCGCCTTGCCCGTGCATGTTCCCTAAGATCGACAACGACCACACCTAAGCACACCACCGTCTGCCTCGACTCCGGCGAGTCCTCCTGGTAAGTATAGACCACCCCTGACCCTCTAGTTGATGCTCCTGTAACCGTCACACTCGGCCGCATCTAACTGTACCCTCCTCTTACCTTCTGGTGGCCTACAAGCTTGCCCCCGATGACGACAGACCGCACCAGATGCCAGGCACCTCTCAGGTGAGCAATTACGATCAACCCCGTGCGCCCCTCGACAAACGGCGAGCACGTTGAGCATCCTCTTGACGTTGCGAATTTGGTGAGCTACCCCTCTCTCCCTCTAGCCCCCTGTATGGCCGGCAACTTCTCTGACAGAGCGCGCCGCCGCCACTTACCGCCGCCAGCGCCGCCACTCGATGGCTAGTGGATATGAACCGTAGGATTTAGATCCAATGCACGCGATAGAATTTAAAGCGAAAGGGGTATGTTGCCTCTATACCACACTATCGCCTTTTAATACTGTGGTCCACATTGCGTGATCCGAACGAAACGGTATGGGCGAATCAGAACTCTCCACGTGGCCTAGTCTGTTTAATAAAACCAAAAATTGATCTATTAGATGATCAAACTTGTAAATTGCATAACTTTTAGTCCACACGTCCAAATTTTATGAATTTTATATCAATGGAATCATAAAAACAAACCCTACCCAACCATGCACTTTGTTTAAAGAATTGCATCTGTTAAATTGTTTGTTTTTGCAGAAACATGTGTAGGTATATTTTGAATATAAAAATTAATCTAGCAATGTTTTTAAGATAAAAATCTTTAGCAAATGGTTTGTTTTGAACCTACTGACCATATAAAACAACTTGTGGAATTAAAATTATATTTTGTGAGGTTAAAAGATGAATCTTTGATTTAGAATATTTCTAGTCAAATAAAAATGATGTTTATATGTTAAAAATACTTTTTGGAGAAAAATCTTTGAGAAATGATTTGGATTAAACTCTCTGACTCTAATCACAAGGTTTTATGATTTAATATATATTTTTTGAACCCTATAAAAATTATTACTTTGCTAAAAGCATTTTCAACCACATAAAATATTGATTTGGTTTAAAATGATTTATAAGTAAAATCTTTTGCAAATGATTTTGCCACTTATATAAAATGACCAATAGGTGTTTTAGAATGTTCATAACCTATTAGAAACCACTTTTCCAAATAAAACAATCTTTAGCATGCTTGCATGCATTGCTTTGTTTCTATTATTTTATGTGATGTTTGCTTGAATGGTAGATTGAATTTTTGCTTGCTTGATTGAATTGTAGTGGAATTTGAAGAGTGTGACCATTGAAAGATCAAGGAGTGAACTTGTATTCTCTACCAAAAAGGCAAGTGATGCTTCATACTTTGTCCCATTATTTTCACTATGCATTAGTGATATTTCTAAGTAGGACTTGCATGGAATTTTTGCTAAGTATAAACTATGCCATGGGAAATCATAGTTGATGAAACCTTAGTAGAATTTTCCTAAGTTAAGATTCCTACTACTATCATGCTTAGCTTAGCTAGTAGAAAACAAGGGTGGATTATATTCATGCTATGGAATATTTCTAAGTCAAGGACTTGTGTTTTTGTTTAATAAAACAACTAAGTGAATGAAACACCTGGGTGGAATGGAAAGAATGGTCTGTGTTGAGTGGTTACACAAGGCCCATTTCTATGGTTTACCTTGTGTATCTCACTTGTGGAATGCTACCCAGGAACAAAGAGATTTGAGATGTAAAATGTTGAGAAGCTTCAGCCACTTGGCTTATGGGCTCTGCCTGGATTATATAGGTTGCAATAACTTAGCCAAATGGACAGTTGGTGGTAGGGGAATGATAGGTTTGGAGCGCGTCCATTTTGGTCTATGGGAAGGCTTCTGAAAGATCTTGTCTTGGTGAAACCAAGTCTTGTGGGGAAAGTGCACCACCTTTGCAGAGTGAAAAATCTAAGTACTTAGCCATGTCCCTGGTAAAGGACAATTTGAGCATCAAGACATGGAAGCTATCAATAATCTCCTCATCCCAATTTCTAAGTTAAAAACTTGTGGTTGAACAAGGGTTTAAGGTTCACCAATTTCTATTGGTGGTTCCTTGGGTGATTTTGACAAACAAAAACTTAGTGTTTTCAAATGATAAGGAAAATCTATTTTGAGCAAAGCAAGCCTAAGCTCCACTTAGCCAATTGCATATAGATGATAGACTCCACTATACTATCATAATATCACTTGCCAATACAATTCAAATGTATTGACCCTTGTGGCTGTAACTTATTATGTTGCAGGTTTGTTTGATGTTAGTGAAGTGTGTTGATTAGGATTACAAGTCTACAACCAACATGATTGCCTGTGGCATTTTGAAGATGAAGGACACCATGCTATAGTTATTTCTGCTGCATTGTAATGAGATAGCCAAATGAGCTATGTAAGATGTAATGAATTATTTTATTCATGATCATAAAGTTGTATTATGACCTTTGTTTCTTGATATTACATCTTAACTATGGATGCTAGCTATTGATCCAGGGACTAGCATTGTAAACACATGGATCTCTACCTTATTAAAGGTTGGGACCTCTACAGATGGTATCAAAGCACTGTGTTGCCTGTAGTATTGTAACCCTAGGATTGGACAAAACCCCTTAGAAAAATAGGAGTTATATTTGTTCCAAAACTTATTTACAAACAATCTTGTAAACTCTTTCCTCAACCTTTTTGGTTTTGATTCTACATCTCTTCGTTTTCAAAACTTGATGGACAAAGCCTCAACCATGAGAAAAGACTTCAACATGAGCATAGGACTTCACCAACTCAAATGACTTAAACTTTATTTTCACCAAGGTCTTCAACTTGGATATCACTAAGGACTACAAGTGAGACAAGAAATACTACTAAAGCCTTGTAGACTAAGGAAACACAACTTAGAAGGAACCATCATCACCTTTGAAGTTTTGTGACCAAGATACAAGAATTTCTCCAAAGATACAATGATCTTGCTCATGAAAAGTCAACTAAGAAGAATGGAAAGATCCCAAGTGAATCATATAGTTGGACCACCATATTTAGATTAAATCAAACACACCAACTTATGTGGTGTAGCAAAAATATTTTGTTGCCTAAAAAAATGTGCTTGAACTTGTTGTTTGAGTGAAATGTTGTTTGTGATTGCTTGTGTGAATTGTTGTGTGTGATTAGACTTCTTCCCTAGAAATCTGTTGCCTATTCTAATCCCAATCCAACCCAAACAGATGACTACTCCAAGAAACTCCAACATCAAGAGTGGTGACAACAACAACCAAGAGATGCACATGAGAGAACTCATAGTAACCCAAACCCAGTTGAACCAAGTGACAACTTAGTTTTTAGCCAACAACAATGAGTTAGACCCAACCATGCAAAGGTTTTTGGAAACCCAAACTCAATTGATGCAAAAGGTGACAAATCAAATGATCAACATGGGAGACAGCCCTTCCCAAGGAGTTTGTGACAACAGGGATGTCAAGGATGATGTTATAGAAGGAACTCAAGCTTGCAATGTTTATGGAGACAAGGATCACACTTCCAAAGAGCACGAAGATCAATGCCCTAATTGTGAAGAGAAACACCCAACTAATCAATGCCCCACATCTCAAGCTACTTGTTTCCTATGTGAAGGAAATAATCATGTCCCTATCCTATGCCCCATCTATTCCATAGTTCAACAAAGGAAACAAGGTGGAGTGAATCAACAGCTTGTAAACCCCCAAGAGGGAACAACTTCTACCAAGAAGGAAGAAGACAAAGGAAAATCTCAGCTTGCACCCCCATGCAATATGACTCAATATGATGGACAAAAGAGGAAACATATGTATTATCCAAGGAAAAGATTAAGGAGACCAGGAGACTTTCCCACCTTTGAGGTGAGGTATGAAGAGCATGAACTAGAAGAACTCCTAGCTTTGGAGAAACCCAAGAAGAAGAAGGACAAAAGCCAAGTGCAATGTTGCCATTGCAAAGAGATGGGACACTATGCCAATGAATGTCCAGAGAAGAAGAAAAAGTATAAGGAAATGAGCCGAGTGTGGTGCAACAACTGCAAAGAGCTAGGCCATTATGTATCAACTTGTCCACAAAAGATACGTGAAGAACTCAATCTTGTCACATGATACAATTGTGGTAACCAAGGACATTATGCAAGCAATTGTCCAGAAAATATGAAGCATAAGATAAACAAGCCTATGAAAGATCTCAGCCTTGTCACATGTTTCAAGTGTGGAAACAAAGGACACTATGCAGATGTTTGCCCAGAGAAGTTTCATCAAGACCCCAAGCAAGCCAAGAAGTAATCTAGTGAAAAACTTTTAAGGGTGGTAGTACCCTAGTTGCTTTGCGCCAACTTATAACCCTATCTTTCCCAAATCTCGGGACAAGATTTCTTTTACGGGTGGTAGCCTGTCACATCCCAAATTTTTCCAAATTTTGTAATGTGAAAAATAAATGAACAAAATAAATAGTTGTTGAAATTTAGGGTGAAAAGAAACTTTTGTTTCTAAATGGAAACTTAAAATCCCATCTTGAACAAACTTGAGTAATGTTTGAATCCAACTAAATTCAAATCAAGTGGAATGCATTCTTCATAAATGCATCTGGAAATTTAAACACTTGGAAATAAACCCAAACCCTAAAATAATGGAAGAAAAACATTTCCAAGTTATCTCTAAGCCTATGGTTTTGATCTATATGCATTTGGCTAAGTGGAGTTGAGGCTTGCATTGCTCCAAATAGATTTTTCCTTAACATTTGAAAACACTAAGTTTTTGCTTGACAAAAACATTTCTCCCAATCAAAGATTGAAAATTCTTTAACCCTTGTTCAACCACAAGTTTTTAACCTTGAAATTTGAATGATGAGATTCTTGATTGCTTCCATGTCTTGATGCTCAAATTGTCCTTTACCAGGGACATGGCTAAGTACTTAGATTTTACACTCTGCAGAGGTGGTGCACTTTCCCCATAAGACTTGGTTTCACCAAGACAAGATCTTTCAGAAGCCTTCCCTTAGACCAAAATGGACGCGCTCCAACCTATCAAACTCTACCACCAACTGTCCATATGGCTAAGTTCTTGCAACCTATATGATCCAGGCAGAGCCCATAATGCCAAGTGGCTGCACTTGAAGCTTCTCAACATTTGACATCTCAAATCTCTTTGTTCCTGGGTGGCCATCCACAAGTGAGATACACAAGGTCAACCATAAACATGGGCCTTGTGAACCACTCAACCAAAAACCACCATTCAAGTCCCATTCCACCCAGGTGATTCATTAACTTAGTTGTTTTATTAAACAAAAACACAAGTCCTCAGACTTAGAAATTTTTCATAGTATGGATATATATTCCACCCTTGTTTTCTATTAGCTAAGCTAAGCATGATAGTAGTAGGAATCTTAACTTAGGAAATTTTACTAAGGTTTCATCTACTAGGTTTTCCCATAGCAAGGTTTATACTTAGCAAAATTCCATGCAAGTTTTACTTAGACAAATCACTAATGCATAGTGAAAGTAATGGGACAAAAGTATGAAGCATCACTTGCCTTTTTGGTAGAGGGTGTAAGTTCACTCCTTGTCCTTGCAACAATCACACTCTTCAAGTCACTACAATTCAATCAAGCAAGGCACAATCTCAATCTACCAATCAAGCAAAACATCACATAAAATCATAGAACCAAGATAATGCATGCAAGCATGCCAAGGATTGTGTTATTTGGAAAAGTGGTTCCTAATGGGACATAAACATTTGGGTACACCTAATGGTCATTTTATAAAGTGGCAAAGTCATTTGCAAAAGGTTTCACTTTATAAACCATTTTCAAAACATGGTATCATTTTATGTGGTGTAAAAATGTTTTAGTAAGGCATTAATCTATAGGACTCACAAAATATGTTCTCAAACCATAAAACTTTGTTTTTAGGGTCAGAGAGTTTAAAACAAAACATTTCTCAAAGGTTTTCCTTCAAAACCATTTTTAATAAATAAACTATATTTTTATTTGACTAGAAATGGTTTTAAATCAAAGAATCATTCTTTTGTTTCACCAAATACATTTTTGAAACCACAAAGTGTTTCCTATGGTCAGTAGTTTCAAATCACACCATTTTCCAAAGACTTTATCCCCAAAAACATTTTAGAACAATTTTTATAACCTAAACAAGCATACAAATGTTTCTGCAAAAACAAACATTTTTCCAGAAGCTTTTTACTAAACAAATGGCATGGTTGGCTAGGGCTTGTCTCACTGATTCCATTGATATAAAGTTTGTAATTTTTGGACGTGTGGATAAAAAGTTACAAGGGTTTCAAATTTGCATCTAAATCTGTTTTCAAATTCTGTTTAAAACAGACTGGCCACGCGTCGCGATGTCACTGGCTGGTACCGCTTCGGTCGGATCGTGCTCTGCGAGGCATTGGATCTAAACAGATCGCACAGCTCAGACTAGCTCATACCGCTTCGCTCAAGTTCTATTCTTATCCAGACGATTTGCATCGCACGGCTCACAGCAGCTCAACCATTAACTGGCGGCGCTAGCGACGACTGGCGGCAGTGCACGGTCGGACGAGGAGCTAACAGTGGTTACAGGAAGCAAAGAGGGCAGGGGATGGTCTCACCGTGCTCGCAGGGTCGTGGTGATGCTCGAGGTGTGGTCGGTTGGTCGAGGGGCGCACTGGCGTAGGAGTAATCGCTCGCCGGAGTGGGGAACGGCGTCGGGTGGCTCTGGTCGTTGTCGAGGGCGGTGCTGCGGTTCGCCCCGAGGAAAAGCAAAGGCATGGTTAGATGCAGCCGAGGTTGGGGAGTGCGGGAGCATCATCGGGAATGAGCGGGGCGGTCAGGTGCTTACCAGAAGGGTCGCCGGAGTTGCTTGCAGACGCGGCGGAGCTCGGAGTTGTTGTAGTCGACGCTCTGGGGCGCCCGCGGTTGAACGAAAGGCACAGGCAGATGTGCCTGGGAGTGGGGATCACGACGGTGTGCTTAGGAAGGCACGGGGCGGCGAGGTTTGGCCGGAATCGAAGAGGGAGCTCGTCGGAGCAGTGACGGTGTGGCTCGAAATTACGACGGCCTGGGGGCAGAGAGAGGGAGGCGCTTGACGGGAAATGGAGAGAAGGCGCAGGCGGTTAAATGGGCGATGTTACTGCGAGGAATCAAGGCGTATTCATCGTGTATTCAACGCCGGCGTAAATGGCAGCAACGGCAGGCGGTGTCTACGCGAGGAAGAAGGAGGTGAGCTGGCTGCGTGGGGTCCAGGCGTCAGCGGGGAAGTGAGAGGGAAGGAGGTCCACTGGTTAGTCACTCTGCGGGTGTGCGTTTAGGTAGAAAAACGCTTCGTGCGTGGGGGAGAGAAGCTGGGCTAGCTGGGCTTGTTGGGCTTGGCCAGTTGGGCTGAGTCCATTTCTATATTTTTTTTCTCCTGAATGCTTTTTCCTTTTCTGATTCTATTTTCTGTTTTGAAATTCAAACAACAAACAATCATTCAAAACAATTCAAACATTCATCACACTTTGCAATTGAATTTGGTTCTGTTTAACAACATAAACCAAAGTCCAAACAATATAAAATAATAATTTTATTTTAGGGTCCATTTATAATTAAATAAAATAGACCTTTGTTATCAAATCAAATAGGTTTTGATTTATTCAAAACTCCATTTTGAAATCTAAAATATTATCAAAACCAAATCAGTAGGTTTTATTTGAAAATAAAGAATACTTGAAAAACTTGTTTAAAATAATTAAACAAGTTTTGATGTTTTAATCAAAATAGTAAAACCATTATTTTTAATAAACTTTGGATATCAAATCTTTATTAATTTATTTTAAAATAAACTTTTACTAATTTTATCAAATAGAAATATTTTATTTAAAAGACTTTGTCCAAGTTTTACTTTTGCTTATAGAATAATCTTTATTTAAATTTCTTCCTTCTCATTTTAAAATCAAATCTTTTATTAAAAGATTTCAAAATAGTGAATCCAAATATTTTTATTTTTCCTTTGTTAAATGTTTATCTTTTTAAATCCCTTTAGGATTTTATTTGGTCAAAATAAGTTTGAAGGTTTCCAATTGGAATCAAAAAGTTTCTTCTCACCCTGAAAATCAACAAAGTTTTATTTTATTCATTTATTTTTCACATTACAAGATTTGGAAAATCTTGGGATGTGACAGGCTACCACCCTTAAAATAAATCTCGTCCCGAGATTTGGGAAGGCTAGGGTTACAAGTAGGCTCAAAACATCTAGGGTACTACCACCCTTAAAAATTTTCCAACTAAATTACATGTTGGCTTGCTTGGGGTCTTGGTGAACTTTTCTGGGCAAACATCTGCATTGTGTCCTTTGTTTCCACACTTGACTCATGGGCCAAGGTTGAGATCCTTCATAGGCTTGTTTAACTTGTTCTTCATCTTTTCTGGACAATTGCTTGCATAATGTCCTGGTCCTTTGCAATTGAAACACATGATAGCTTTGAGTTCTTCACGTGTCTCTTGTGGACAAGTTGCTGCATAATGGCCTAGCTCTTTGCAATTGTTGCACCATACTTGGCCAGTCTCTTTATACTTTTGTTTCTCTGGGCATTCACTGGAATAGTGTCCCATTTCTTTGCATTTATGACATTGCACATGGCTTTTGTCCTTCTTTTGCTTTTTGGGTTTCTCCAAAGATAGGAGTGCATCCAGTTCATGTTGTTCATATGTTATCTGGTAGGTAGGAATGTCTACATGTTTCTTGGACCTTCTATTGCTCTTTGGAAAATTCATATGTCTCTTCTTTGGTCCTTTGAATTGGGTTGTATTGCATGGAGGTATAAGTGGACCTTTTCCTTTGTCATCAACCTTCTTGGTAGACTTGGATCCTTTTGGATAGTTTGCAATCATTTGTTGCACTCCACCTTGTTTCCTTTGTTCAACAATGGAATAGATGGGGCATTGGATAGGAACATGGTTGTTTCCTTCACATAGGTAGCAAGTAGCTTGAGAGGTGGGACATTGGCCAACAGGATGTTTCTCTTCGCATTTGGGGCATTGATCTCCATGCTCCTTGGAAGTATGATCCTTGTCTCCACAAATAATGCAAGCTGGGGCTCCATCTAAAATAACATTTCTGTCATCCTTGTTGTCACAAACTCTTTTGGAATAGTTTTCTTCCATACTGATCATTTGATCTGTCACCTTGAGCATCAATTGGGCTTGAGTTTCCAAAAATCTTTGCAGGGTTGGATCTTTCCCACTGGTGTTGGCTATGAATTGAGCTGTTATTTGGTTCAACTGGTTTTGGGTTGCTATGAGCTCTTTCATGCTGTCCTCTTGGTTGGTGTTGGTGTCATCAACCTTGGAGTTTCTTGGAGTAGTCATCTGTTTGGGTTAGATGGAGATTAGAATAGGCAAGATATTTCTAAGGAAATAATCCTAATCACACACATCACAATTCACACAAACAAGGTGCGATCAATCACAAACAACTTTTCACTCAAACAATAAAGTTCAAGCACATAATTAGGCAACAAAATATTTTTGTTACACCACATAAGTTGGTGGGTTTGACTTAACTAAAATATGGTGGTCCATCTATATGGTTCACTTGTGATCTTTCCTTCCTTCTTGGTTGATTCTTTTTGCATGAGATCATGGTTTCCTTGAGGAAAACTCTTGGTTACAATACTTCAAGTGAAGTGAACTCCTTCTAATTTTGCATTTCCTCAGTCTCCATACCTTGAGCAAGATTTCCTTGTCTCACTTGTAGTCCTTAGTGGTATCCAAGTTGGAAGTCCCTAGTGATTATGCTGAAGATGTTGAAGACATTAGAGTTGAAGAAGTTGAAGTCATTAGAGTTGAAGAAGTCCTTTGCACATGATGAAGTCTTTGGCCATGGGTAGGTTTTTCCATCAAGTTGAAATAGATGAGATGTAGAGTCAAAACCAAAATGGTTGAGGAAAGAGTTTACAAGATTGTTTGTAAATAAGTTTTGGAACAAATACAACTCCTATTTTCTAAGGGTTTTTGTCCAATCTTAGGTTTACAAATCCTACAGGCAACACAATGCTCTGATACCATCTGTAAGGGTCCCAACCTTTAATAAGGTAGAGTCCCCTGTGTTTACAATGCTAGTCCATGGATCAATAGCTAGCATCCACAGTTAAGATGTAATATCAAGAAACAAAGGTCATAATACAACTTTATAACCAGGAATAACATAATTTTATTACATCTTACATAGCTCATTTGGCTAATACATTATGTTGCAGCAGAATAACTATAAGCATGGGTCCTTCATCTTCAAAGTGCCACAGGCAGACATGTTGGTTGTAGACTTTGTAATCCTAATCAACACACTTCACTAAATCAAACAAACATGCAACATAACAAGTTACAGCCACAAGGGTCAATACATTTGAATTGTATTGGCAAGTGATACTATGGTAATATAGTGGAGTCTAACATCTATATGCATTTGGCTAAGTGGAGTTGAGGCTTGCATTGCTCAAAATAGATTTTTCCTTAACATTTGAAAACACTAAGTTTTTGTTTGACAAAAACATTTCTCCAATCAAAGATTGAAAATTCTTTAACCCTTGTTCAACCACAAGTTTTTAACCTTGAAATTTGAATGATGAGATTCTTGATTGCTTCCATGTCTTGATGCTCAAATTGTCCTTTACCAGGGACATGGCTAAGTACTTAGATTTTACACTCTGCAGAGGTGGTGCACTTTCCCCACAAGACTTGGTTTCACCAAGACAAGATCTTTCAGAAGCCTTCCCTTAGACCAAAATGGACGCGCTCCAACCTATCAAACTCTACCACCAACTGTCCATATGGCTAAGTTCTTGCAACCTATATGATCCAGGCAGAGCCCATAATGCCAAGTGGCTGCACTTGAAGCTTCTCAACATTTGACATCTCAAATCTCTTTGTTCCTGGGTGTCCATCCACAAGTGAGATACACAAGGTCAACCATAAACATGGGCCTTGTGAACCACTCAACCAAAAACCACCATTCAAGTCCCATTCCACCCAGGTGATTCATTAACTTAGTTGTTTTATTAAACAAAAACACAAGTCCTCAGACTTAGAAATTTTTCATAGTATGGATATATATTCCACCCTTGTTTTCTATTAGCTAAGCTAAGCATGATAGTAGTAGGAATCTTAACTTAGGAAATTTTACTAAGGTTTCATCTACTAGGTTTTCCCATAGCAAGGTTTATACTTAGCAAAATTCCATGCAAGTTTTACTTAGAGAAATCACTAATGCATAGTGAAAGTAATGGGAAAAAAGTATGAAGCATCACTTGCCTTTTTGTTAGAGGGTATAAGTTCACTCCTTGTCCTTGCAACAATCACACTCTTCAAGTCACTACAATTCAATCAAGCAAGGCACAATCTCAATCTACCAATCAAGCAAAACATCACATAAAATCATAGAACCAAGAAAATTCATGCAAGCATGCCAAGGATTGTGTTATTTGGAAAAGTGGTTCCTAATGGGACATAAACATTTGGGTACACCTAATGGTCATTTTATAAAGTCGCAAAGTCATTTGCAAAAGGTTTCACTTTATAAACCATTTTCAAAACATGGTATCATTTTATGTGGTGTAAAAATGTTTTAGTAAGGCATTAATCTATAGGACTCACAAAATATGTTCTCAAACCATAAAACTTTGTGTTTAGGGTCAGAGAGTTTAAAACAAAACATTTCTCAAAGGTTTTCCTTCAAAACCATTTTTAATAATTAAACTATATTTTTATTTGACTAGAAATGGTTTTAAATCAAAGAATCATTCTTTTGTTTCACAAAATACATTTTTGAAACCACAAAGTGTTTCCTATGGTTAGTAGGTTCAAATCACACCATTTTCCAAAGACTTTATCCCCAAAAACATTTTAGAACAATTTTTATAACCTAAACAAGCATACAAATGTTTCTGCAAAAACAAACATTTTTTCAGAAGCTTTTTACTAAACAAATGGCATGGTTGGCTAGGGCTTGTCTCACTGATTCCATTGATATAAAGTTTGTAATTTTTGGACGTGTGGATCAAAAGGTACAAGGGTTTCAAATTTGCATCTAAATCTGTTTTCAAATTCTGTTTAAAACAAAGACTGGCCACGCGTCGCGATGTCACTGGCTGGTACCGCTTCGGTCGGATCGTGCTCTGCGGGGCATTGGATCTAAACAGATCGCACGGCTCAGACTAGCTCATACCGCTTCGCTCAAGTTCTATTATTAGCCAGACGATTTGCATCGCACAGCTCACAGCAGCTCAACCATTAACTGGCGACGACGCACAGTCGGACGAGGAGCTAACGGTGGTTACAGGAAGCAAAGAGGGCAGGGGATGGTCTCACCGTGCTCGCAGGGTCGTGGTGATGCTCGAGGCGTGGTCGGTTGGTCGAGGGGCGCACTGGCGTAGGAGTAATCGCTCGCCGGAGTGGGGAACGGCGTTGGGTGGCTCTGGTCGTTGTCGAGGGCGGTGCTGCGGTTCGCCCCGAGGAAAAGCAAAGCCATGGTTAGATGCAACCGAGGTTGGGGAGTGTGGGAGCATCATCGGGAATGAGCGGGGCGGTCAGGTGCTTACCAGAAGGGTCGCCGGAGTTGCTTGCAGACGCGGCGGAGCTCGGAGTTGTTGTAGTCGACGCTCTGGGGCGCCCGTGGTTGAACGAAAGGCACAGGAAGATGCGCCTGGGAGTGGGATCACGACGGTGTGCTTAGGAAGGCACGGGGCGGCGAGGTTTGGTCGGAATCGAAGAGGGAGCTCGTCGGAGCAGTGACGGTGTAGCTCGAAATTACGACGGCCTGGGGGCAGAGAGAGGGAGGCGCTTGAGGGGAAATGGAGAGAAGGCGCAGGCGGTTAAATGGGCGCTGTTACTGCAAGGAATCAAGGCGTATTCATCGTGTATTCAACGCCGACGTAAATGGCAGCAACGGCAGGCGGTGTCTGCGCGAGGAAGAAGGAGGTGAGCTGGCTGCGTGGGGTCCGGGCGTCAGCGGGGAAGTGAGAGGGAAGGAGGTCCACTGGTCAATCACTCTACGGGTGTGCGTTTAGGTAGAAAAACGCTTCGTGCGTGGGGGAGAGAAGCTGGGCTAGCTGGGCTTGTTGGGCTTGGCCAGTTGGGCTGAGTCCATTTGTATATTTTTTCTTCTTCTAAATGCTTTTTCCTTTTCTGATTCTATTTTCTGTTTTGAAATTCAAACAACAAACAATCATTCAAAACAATTCAAACATTCATCACACTTTGCAATTGAATTTGGTTCTGTTTAACAACATGAACTAAAGTCCAAACAAGATAAAATAATAATTTTATTTTAGGGTCCATTTATAATTAAATAAAATAGACCTTTGTTATCAAATCAAATAGATTTTGATTTATTCAAAACTCCATTTTGAAATCTAAAATATTATCAAAACCAAATCAGTAGGTTTTATTTGAAAATAAAGAATACTTGAAAAACTTGTTTAAAATAATTAAACAAGTTTTGATGTTTTAATCAAAATAGTAAAACCTTTATTTTTAATAAACTTTGGATATCAAATCTTTATTAATTTATTTTAAAATAAACTTTTACTAATTTTATCAAATAGAAATATTTTATTTAAAAGACTTTGGCCAAGTTTTAATTTGGCTTATAGAATAATCTTTATTTAAATTTCTTCCTTCTCATTTTAAAATCAAATCTTTTATTAAAAGATTTCAAAATAGTGAATCCAAATATTTTTATTTTTCCTTTGTTAAATGTTTATCTTTTTAAATCCCTTTAGGATTTTATTTGGTCAAAATAAGTTTGAAGGTTTCCAATTGGAATCAAAAAGTTTCTTCTCACCCTGAAAATCAACAAAGTTTTATTTTATTCATTTATTTTTCACATTACAAGATTTGGAAAATCTTGGGATGTGAAAAATGGAGGTGCTTATGTGGGCGAGGTTGCGGGGCTGTTTAATCGCGGCGTTTACTGCGAATTTATGCCGGCAATCAATCGGCAGCAAACGGCCGGGGAGGGCATGGTCAGCGGCGGGTGAGGACGATGCTTACGTGGCGTGGGCCTGTGTCGTCAGCGAAGGAGAGAGAGGGGGTGTGGGACCTGCTAGTCAGCGATTTCGCGGGTACGTGTCTGAGTGAGAAAATGTTTCGGCAGAGGGGTTGCAGGTGGGCTGTAAGTTGGGCTTAGTGGGCTTGCTGTCTGGTTCCATTTTTTTTGTTCCTGATTCTTTTTCTTTTTCTCATTTGATTTTTCTATTTTGATTTTGTTTATTCAATTCAAACCTCAATTTGATTTCAAACCTTTACCAAAATTTGAGTAGGTTTAGGTACTGGTTAGTAGCACATTCTGAAATCATTTTTTTTAAATAAAACCTTATTCTTTTTGGGGCTTTTATTTATTCAAAATAGGCTTAGTTTTAAATCATATAAGATTTATTAATATTTCTAAACACCATTTGATTTTTCCAAAACCAACCAAATCTTTTCAGTAGATTTTTATTTGATTAGTTGGGTGTCAAATAATCCATCTTGAATTATTTGGAAAAAGCTTTTAATAAGATTTTATTAATCACTTAAGATTGGGTATTTGTTTTAATTCCCCTAGGATTTGGTTTAGGTCATTTTATTTTACTTTGGAATTTCTTTATCCAATATTTTATTTAGATTTGGATTATAATTCATTCCATTTGTTTATGGATTTGGCCAAGATTTGGTTTGGTCTCTAAATATTCATTATTTAATATTTTTATCTTTGTCTTATAAAATCCATATCTTTTTATTTAGAGATCCAAACTTGGTGATTCCAATTTGTGAAATCTTATTTATTATTTGTTTATCCTTTTAAATCCTTTTAGGATTTCATAAGGGCTTTAATAGCTTTGGGAATTCAATTTTATTAAATTCATAGGATTTTATTTATGGTTCCAAATTGAGTGAAACCAATTTCTATGGTCTTATATTATTTCTATTTGTCTTTCTTGATCCTTTGTGATTGTTTGTTGAACAATTTTTATATGGATCAAATCCATGGATTTGGAGATAACTTGGAAATGATTTTATTCCAATAGGGTTTAGGGTTTTGGATTTATTTTCCAAGTGTTTAAATTTCTAGATACATTCATTGAGGAATGCATTTCTCTTGATTGGGATTTTTTTTGGTTAGATTCAAACTTTAATCAAAGTTTGTTCAAGATGGGATTTTAAGTTTCTATTTAGAAACAAAAGTTTCTTTTCACCCTGATTTTCAACAAAAAATTATTTTGTTTATTTATTTTTCACATTACAAGATTTGGAAAATCTTGGGATGTGACAAGTCTCAAACCTTATAAACATCAGATCTAATAAATCACTTATGTTTTTATAGTTAACTTTGGTATATTTAACTTAAGACATGAAGCATCTCAAGTCCAAGCTAATAAATCAAACACCAAAAGACATTAAACATGTTCTATTAACAATGATGATTGTTTAAACCTTAGAAAGGAAATCTTTTCTTCAAATGTTATTCTTTTTGCCACTTCAAAGAATAATCTCATAATAAATTCTTCAACTCTTAACAACTAAAACCAAGGACTCTTACCTTAATCACCAAATGACAATTAAACATAATCACATTACTTTATACTTTACCTGTGTATTAAGAATTATTATCACTTAGGTTCTTTATAAAGATCATTACTTATAAAGTAAAATTTGAAGATAAACCAACTCGTAAAAGAATAACTTTAATTCACATCACTCAAAGTATTGGGGATTCAATTTGGGAGTTTTACAAAATGCATATCATTACTTATGCATAACTGCATCTTGCTTCTTTAAACAATAGTCCTTACCGCACCAATGATGCTGATTTCAGATATTAGATCTTATGTCGTCTCGAAGACCGTGAGTGCATAATCTTGCAATCACAAAAGGCAAGTTCACAATTGCTCATGTCCTTTGATTATTTTCTGTAAAGTATTTTACAAATCCAATGTTGTCATCACCTGCATTTGAAAAAGGTCAGAAAATACTATTTTCACAATAATGTGATTATAGGTTATTTACCATAAGGTAATAACCTACTATGAAAGTTCCGATGGTAAAGGAACATATTATCTAGGACTTAACAACCAATGTTGCCAGTGATTCTTGCGCCGTATATCACGAGTTAACCATGAGATTTGGAATGGGACAGAGAAGTCAGTTGTATATTCTTCCGCTCGCATGAAGCCGGATGTGCAGGCCGTGGCTATTATCACTCATAGCATGCATATTAATTGGTAATTCGTAGAGGATATGCAGCATATGGGTGGGAACCCTCATCGTGTAGGGTTCGCAGCATAGAAAACAAAAATTTTCCTACGATGGGAACAACTATGTACCAAGATCTATCTACTAGATACAAACAACGGGCGGAGGTATATCCGTAGAGAACATACCCTTGAAGACCGACAAAGCTTAACGAGTCCAAACTCGTGGTTGATGTAGACGATCTCTTGCCGATCTCAAGATCGAGAGGAAGTCCTAGCGCCGCAAAACAACAGCACATCCGTGCTCGCACACACGTTCGAGGTACCGAGCAACCTCCGCCTCCTCGCTCCAGCGATGCAGCGGAAGCACAACTCTTTCTTGCCGAAAAGCCACCGGGAACATGTATCTCGCTAGTCCGAGACCATGGGGGATAAATACTAGAGGGGGAGAGAGATCCTTCACGAGGAGGTGTGTGAGACAAGTGAGGAGGGGGGCTCCTTTTATAGGAGGAGGGGGCACCCAAGGGGTGGCCGCCGGCCATGGGGGGCTGCCCCCTCCCCTCCTTCATTCATGTGGGTGGACACTCCACTCACAAAATGCCCTTTAAATTTACTCCACTCAAAAGTCCACTCAAATTCCCATTAAATTTCCACCAAATTTAATGCAAACTCTCATTAAATAAAACTCCTTTTATTTATTCAGAATTTTGTCAATTACTTTAATGACAAACATTCACATATAACCCCTTGCTAGTATTTCATTTCACATGCAGAAACACTTTCTGCAATTTCACCCGAAAACCCGTTTCGGTATCTAGTGAAATAAATTCCTGCGCTTGTTATTCTTTTCGGCATGAAACTTTTGCTCCAAATGGATGTCGGTGTGTCTTAAGTGTGTCACCCTACGGTTCATGAATAATGCGGACATGATCGAGACCCCTCTCGGATCAATAATCAGAAGCGGGATCTGGAGACCCATACCGACTCCCACACATTCAACGATGACTTTCTTGTGATCGTCGGAACCTTTTATGATAGTATCTTAATCCCTTTGTTTCACGATATATTACATGTCCGAGATTCGATCATCGGTATCTCCATACCTAGTTTGATATCGTTACTGACATGCACTCTTTTCTCGTTCCCGTGATATAACATTCTAGTGATCAAATCACTTGCTTGCAAGCTAATCAATGTGATATCACCGAGAGGGCCCAGAGCATATCTATCCGTCATCGGGATGAACAAATTCCACTCTCGATCCATGGGCCTCAACATAACACTTTAGTAGTTCTAAACCCATCTTTATAATCACCCTGTTACGGTGTGACGTTTGATGTTATCAAGAAACTCTTCCGGTGTTAGTGATTGACATGATCTCATGGTCTAAGGATTAGGATCACTTCGTAAGTTGTTATAGCAATATAAACTCAATGACTTTGATCGTAATGCTATACTTCGGATGAATGTTCATCACATCATTACACTAATGTTGTGATCCCGTTATTAACAACATCCAATGTCCATGATCAGGAAACCTTGTTCATCTTGTTAATCAACGAGCTAGTTTATGAGAGAGGCATAACTAGGAACTTCCTTTTTGTTTATTAAACACACATGTATTAACGTTTAACAATTATAGCATGTAAAATAAACATTTATCATAAATAAGGAATACGATAATAACCACTTTATTATTGCCTCTCGGGCATATTCCCTTCACATCGTCCCACGATAGTTCTGGCATCTAACGGTTTGTACAAACCATTGCCGTAATTCAATATGTGGGCATGGTGTACACCAAGGAGGCATGCGGGGTCGCGAAGGGGGTAGTGATTGGCTTGGATCTTAGAATGGGCCCCATACCAAGGAAGTATGGACAAGGTCATGACTTGGTTGTGCAACAAGGCTAAGGTCTCTCATGGGTAAAGTAACGCACCTCTGCAGAGTGTAAGAACTGTAACTTGTTACTCCCTGTTCCGGGAAGGAGCTGCGAAAGCGGCGGGAAAGGAACTCCATGAAAGTTCTGGTAAACCCGTGAAGGCTGACGGACTTAGCTTTTTCAGAATAAAATCAACCTTTGAAGAAATATTTACAAAAACTTGCATAGCCTACGACCTATGGTCTGTGGCTGTAGATATAGTGCATCAAACACTCCTTTTCTAGTGGACTTGCTGAGTACGCTCGTACTCAAAGTATCTTCTTAACCCTTGCTAGGTTCTAAAGCCAGTACAGACGATGACTACATCAAGCCATGCTCCAGGAATCATCATCAACAGCTAAAGATCTTCAATGAAGTCAAGAAAGTCAACATATACATCAGCTTAGCCTCTCCTTTCAATGAAAAAGGGACAATTTTAGCAACAAAGTAGGTACGCATCTTAACATCATCAGAAAATAAGCCACTCATAGTGGAAAGCTCAGTCATATGTGCTACAACACTTCCATTTTTAGCCCCACAAAAAGATTCTTTCTCAATAATGGTTATATAGGATAAATCAAGAGAGAAATCATAATCTTTATCTTTAATGTGTATGAGAGATGTGGAAAACTTAGCATCAGGAAATAGTTTAGGTATAATAGTACGTCTCTCAAGAAGACTCTTAATAGCACTAGCACCATGAGTGTTCCGGCATTCTTCAATAAATTCATCAGTCATCTCAATATAACCATCATTAATATCATAGCTCTCTCTAGACTCAGGTGAACTAACATGTGTAGTAGTATCTTCATTAGGAGTTTCAGTGTTTCCCATTATAGTTTTAGCAATTGTAGCATCTAGGAAAGGATCTAATGAACCACTCTCATCAATCACAGTAGAAGTAACATCATGAGTATCAGAAGCAATTTCAGATTCAGCTGTAGTAGCAGTGTGTGTAGCATGTGTATGTGGTGGTGGTGTAACGAGCTTACTCATAACAGATGGTGAATCAAGAGCAACAGAGGTGTTTAGAACTGTACCTCTTCTTGTAGTGGATGATAATATAGGAAATTTTCCATCACAAGTTTTACCCATGATGAAATAATAGTAGCGAACAATAATAAATCCAAGTGAACTTTATAAATAAAGCTATGCTCCCCGGCAACGGTGCCAGAAAATAGTCTTGATGACCCACAAGTATAGGGGATCGCAACAGTCTTCGAGGGTAGTATAACCCAATTTATTGATTTGGCACAAGGGGAGCCAAAGAATATTTATAAGCCTTAACAACTAAGTTGTCAATTCAGCTGCACCTGGAAATATTCTTGCTCACAGTAGTTTATCAGTAGCAATAGTTTTGTAGTAGGAATAACAAAGTAACAACAACAGTAAAGTAAAGGCTATAGTAACAATTGTAGTAAACAGTAGGATTTGAGTGCAGTAGGCATAGGGATGGATGGACGGGCGATGCATGGACATGACTATTCATGTAATATCAAGATCAAAGGCATTTGCAGATAAATAAGATAAAGCATCCAAGTACTAAATAATCATAGGCATGTGTTCCATATATAGTCATACGTGCTCGCAATGAGAACTTGCACAACATATTTTGTCCTGCCAGCCCGTTGCAGCGGGGCCTCAAGGGAATCTACTAGCAATTAAGGTGCTCCTTTTAATAGAGCACCGAAGCAAAGCATTAACACTCCATGAACACATGTGATCCTCATATCACAACCATCACTCCGGTTATCCCGATTTCTGTCACTTCGGGGGCTCGGGTTCCGGACAACAATATGTGTAAACAACTTGCAGATAAGGCCATAAGCAATAATATCATCATGAATCAATAACATTTTTAGATCTGAGATCATGGCACTCGGGCCCTAGTGACAAGCATTAAGCATAACAAGTTGCAACAAAGTCAAAAATCACTAATAATAGATACTAGGCACCATGCCCTAACAATCTTATGCAATTACATGATAGATCTCATCCAATCCCTACCATTCCCATAGCCTACAACGGGGGATTACTCACTCATGGATGGGGGAAACATGGATGGTTGATGGAGAGGCGTTGGTGATGATGATGGCGATGATCTTCTCCAAACCCCCGTCCCAAAAGGGTGCCAGAACGGAGTTTCTGGTTCCGAATCGTGGTTTTTTGTGGTGGCGGCGCAGCGGAACTCTATCTGGAAAACATCGAACCCCCTCTGTTTTTAGGTCAGAGGGCTTATGTAGGCGGAAGGAGAGGTCAAGGGGGTGCCCGAGGTGGCCACACCACCCCCTGGCGCGGCCAGGCCTGGCCCGTGCCACCAGGTGGTGTGGGCCCCTCATGTCTCTTCTCTGTCTCGTCTTCTGGCTCCATGAGTCTTCTGGTAAAATAGGAGTTTTGCGATATTTTCTAGGATTTTTCCTGAAAGTTGATTTTCTGCACAAAAACGAGAAACCAAAGCAATTCTGCTGAAAACAGCGTTAGTCCGCATTAGTTATATCCAAATCACACAAATTAGAGGAGAAACAATAGCAAAAGTTTTCGGGAAAGTAGATACGTTTTGGACGTATCAGAGGCTCCAGGCCTGGCCGTGTTATTTCTATTTATCTCCTCATTTTGCAGATTTGCTATGCGAACTAGCTCATTTAATCGATCATGTTGCCTATGTAGGGCCTCGTCGGTCAGACCGAGTATCTCGTCTACGGCCGCATCTGTAGCCCATAAGTTTTTGCCGGAGTGCTGTACCTCGGCAACCCTGGGTCAACCGAGTCACCCGCCCTAGGCACATGCTCTTTGTTTATATCATTGAGGAGATTTTTCTCCCTCAATCTCATGCCATCGATCCTAGACGGACTAGTATTTAGCTTATTGGCTTTTACATACTCATGTAGAGTAATGTTCAGCGACTACTGGAGCTTTGCTACTTTTTTGGCTCTGGCTAACACCTTCTGCCAAGTCAACTCCAGCTCGGCCTGTGCTTGAGATGGATCTACTATTGGAGCTACAGGGGTTGTCAAGCTATCTATCGCAGCCTGCAATATATTCTCTGGTCTTTCCAGAGGAGTCCCCCTTGAGCGCGACGCTTTTGGGCTGACATCCTCCGGGTCTAGCGGCTCTCCACCTGCCGGATCTGCTGCCACCGGTTTTCTCCTTGTGCCAGCGCCTGCGCCCGCAACTGGTGCGGTCATCATCACCTCGACGCTGCCTGTGGGGCGAGTGATACATGGACCACTAGCAGCACTGAGGGAAGTCTCTCCCTCGACGAAGATTCAGAGCGGGTAGACGCAGGAGACATCGACTCCGTCGTAGATCTTGTGTGCGCCTAGATTGATGAATAATCTGGTGCGCGAGGGTGGCCGTGCTCCAAAGCTGTGCGCGTTGTCGCTGACGTAGTCCTAGAGGTCGAATCTCTAGACTAAGCCAGAAACAATACGCTCGTCGGTGTTGATGAAGTTTTCCGTCTGGATCATGACTCCATCTAGCACCGTTGCATGCCCCACGGTGGGCGCCAACTATCATGGTGGTGGCACGACAAATGCCATGGGTAGGCTTAAGTTGGGGCCAATGTGCACGAGTGGGATCCAGGGAGGGATGATGCAGTGGTTTCTACACTCAGAATACACGAACTCGGATCTCTACTCAGCTCTACAATGGCTACACTTGTTCCTCGATTTGTATAAGCGAGAGGATGAAGAAGCTCTTTGTAAGCTCTAAGTAACAATGAATCGATCCCTCTACTAGGAGGCCCTGGCTCACCTTATAAAGGGGTGACCAAGTTACATCTAGGGCTGACGTGGACATCATATTCGTGGAATATGCTTGTCCCAAAATAGTCATTCGGTGGGAGCCTTTCCGTGGCTCCCTCTATCGACGACAATAACCCAGAGTCCACGACATGTGAGCGTCGGGCTCTGGGACTGTCACCTCCATGACGCTCTTCTGCCCCTCTGCCCCTCTGACCGTTGTCTATAGCGCTTGGCACTGTACAGATTCCTGAGGGAGAGATAGGGTGGAGTGTTGACTTTGGGGTTAGCCCTCTCCTTCTTGAGCAAGCTTCCCCATGACTCGGCCTCGCCTTGCATGACTCGGCAAAGCCCTAACCTACAGATATAAAGCACAGTAGATGATATGTCGACATACCCGATATGTCGGCCAAGTCAAGTCTTGATTACTTGACTCAGAACGATCCGGGCCTTATTCGTCGGCATTGATATAACTCGGTCGAGTCATTCTTTGACCCGGTCAAGATTCTTGAAGGCTTTTCCCTTTTACCTTAGCTTGACCCTACCTGGGGTCATCCCCCCAACACTGTTGGTGGAGGACAACCATGAAGCAGCACCATTGACCTTGACGCCACGCAGGTGATAATGGAGATCATGTTCCTGCTTTGGAGATGGAGATCAAAGGCACAAGAAGAAAGGCCATATAATATCACATATTATGAATTTCATGTGATGTTAATCCTTTTTTATGCATCTTGTATTGCTTAGATCGCGATGGTAGCATTATAAGATGATCCCTCTCACTAAATATCAAGTAATAAAGTGTTCGTCCTTAGTAGGCACCATTGCTAAGACTCGTCGTTTTGAAGCATCATGTGATGATCGGGTGTGATAGATTCTACGTGTGCATACAACGGGTGCAAGCCAGATTTGCACAGGCACATACTAAGTTTAACCTTGAAGAGCCTAGCATGTACTGACATGGCCTCGGAAGACGGAATACTAAAAGGTAAAGCATGAGTCATATGGATGATATGATAAACATGTTGATTGTTCGCCTTTGAAGCTACATCATCTCTAGTGATGATTGGACTTGGTGTAGTAGTTTTGGTTCATGTAATCACCAAAACGACTCGAGGTATGTTGTTTTGAGTTGGAGTTCAACAGTAATATGATTAAAGTTAAACACTATTTATCATAAATTAAATCAAAGTGAATTTGTATAATTATTGTAGTCATTGGCATCCGTTCACCACCTTACGCTTAGTTATAATTGAGATAATAAAACTATAGAATTCTGGATAGATACTTTACGAACTGGTACCGTATTGTTTTGAGTGTTAATCTAAATTTTATAAGTCCTATTGCAAACTTTCGGCAAACTCCGTATTACTCCGTGAAGTTTTATAATTGGTATTAAATCAAGAGTAACAATTCCAGTGTTAGTATATAAGTATCATGTTTGTCTTCATGATTCTTGATATTCAAAAGATTGTTTTTATTATCAGGGTTATATAGGAGGTGAAATAATTGTTTCAGAAACCATCATATGTGGAAGATATTGCAATATCTGAAACAATGTTTTGGTTGCAACATGATAGAGTATAATATGGCAAAATTTATGTTCTCATATCTGATGAGAATTTGCAAAAGGTTGGAGACGCTAGTCGTCCTAATCCTCCAAAAGGTTTTGGAGAGCAAAATTATACTCGTGATTCACCATTATAAGCTAAAGTACCTTGATCATGAAAATTTCCATGATAAGGATGAATAAAAGATATATGTAAAATGTTTACTACACTAAAATATTACTAAAGAATGGAATTTCGAAAGAACGCCAAACATTTGATGATGGTGATCTACTTAAAAGTGCAAGTCCAAAGATATTAGTATTCAACTATACACGTTTTGGACTATGTGTCATGTGTATGGCACCTCTATTGATGTTGATAGATTCTTTTAAAAAGAAAAGGAAATGCTGAAAGAGAATCTCAGAAATATTTGGCATAAAAAGAAAAATTAGAAATTGTCCAACTTAGGTATATAAATGATATACATGTTATGGCTGTATTCTTTTCTTGTTAAACAATGTGGTTCTTGGGTGTTGGATACCGAATTTGTTGGTGTGAATTGTCACACGAAATAACACAATTCATGAACTACAATGGCCTAAGTAACTAGCAAGAGAATATGTGATGATGTTCATCAAAACCAAATAAAGTGTTGTTGTGTTGACATCAACGTTTTCCTTAAAGATTTGTTTTAATCAGGTATTATGAGAACAAAATGTTGTTTCAAATAATTTCAGTATTCCATAATAGATGGATGATATATAAGTCTAGTTGGAGAAATCACATCCATTAAACTAATACTAAAATTGTCGAAAGACAAATGATTGAAAGGTCACTTGGGAAGTGACATCGCCGTTTAAATTATATTTGAAAGAAAACATGAAGAAACTCCATGTTGATGGAATTTTGGAGTCTTTTGATTTTGATCAAATGACACTTATGAGACTTTCCTAGAGATAATTGAAACTTCATTCAAGGCCAAAGAAGAACGAACGACTAGTTTACTGGAATTTATACATATTGATGTATGTAGACCATTATATGAAGTCATGAGCGATGGATTTCAACTTCATATACTTTCTCCAAAAATTTGAGTGAATATATGTGTGTACTTACTTAATAAGGAAGAAGTATGAAACATTTGAAATGTTCAAAGACTTTCAAGATGAAGTGGAAAATCATTGTAACAAAAAAATAAAGAGTTTATGATTAGATCATAAAGGAAGATATTTGAGTTACAAAGTTTAGCAAAACACTTAAAGATTTGAGGAATTGTTCCATAGATTTATGTTTCCCGAAAACACCATAGTAGTATGGAGTATTTGAGATATGTAATGAAACCTTGTTTGACATGGTAAGATCAAAAGTGTAATTTATAAAACTGCCATTATATTTTTAAAGATTAAAGCTTTAGTGACTACCGCTTTTTACACTGAAAAGAGCTCCATCGTGATCCGTTGAAATGACACCATATAAGTTATAGTTTTGGATAAAACCCAAGTTGTCCTTTCTTAAACATTTGGTATGCTAGGCATAAGTAAAATGTTTACAACCAAAGTAGGATGAGCATGTCTTTGTAGGTTATTTCGAATCACCGTTGCGTATTCCTCCATAACACCGAAGACAAAAGTGTTTGTCAGTAAAAATGTCAAGTTTCTCTAGAAGGAATTTTTCATGAAAAGTTAAGTGGGAGGACAATAGTACTTTGATAAGGTTATTGAACCTTAGCTATATGTGCTGAGTTGTGTAGTGCTGGAAAGTGTCCCGGAGGCAGCAACAATGCTCATGGCTCACGTGCCTCAAAGGTTGTGGTCACAGAGGTCTAAGTTACTATTAAACCAAGTAGGTCGGCTAAACAATCAAATACCAAGATTTGAGAGTTATATCATTATTGTTTGACAATAATGAATCGACTACATACAAAGAAGAGATGATGGGCCCTGACTCCATAAAATGGACTGAAGCCATAAAATTCGTAATAGTTCCATACACGAGAAATCAATCTTTGAACTTGGAGACCCTTCAGAAAGGTGTAAAACCTATTGGTCGTATTTGGATCTATAAATATACATGGAAGATTCATATCTATGAAATAGTCGACATTTCAGAAAAAGAGTTTACGACAATGTTCAAGCAGTTGGCTATGACAAGATTTGATCTTTCATAGCGATATTTGGTCTGGACGGATTAATGTAGCAACCACTACATATAATTTTGTTACATGGTAGTTGAACAAACAAAACAAAGTTCTTCTAATAGAATTGTTACCTAGGACGTGTACATGACATGATCCAAAGGGTTTTGTTAATTCAAAGGATGCTAAAAGAGCATGCAAACTTCAATGGTTGAAGTAAGCATCGCGGAGTTGGAATCTTCACCGTGATGAAACTGTTAAAAGGTTTAATTTCATCAGAGACGATGAAGATGCTTGCATTTGCAAGAAATTAAGTGAGAGCGCTGAGACATATTTCTAACACATGATGTGAAAGACATATTGTTGATTGGAGATGATGTATCTTTTGTTGACATAAGTTAAGAATTTCATCTTGATGAAAGACTCAGGGAAAACCCGAATATTTGGCATCAATGTATATATGGATAAATTGAGATTCTAATATGGTTGTGCCAAAAGTACATAGATGAGATATTGAATAAAGTTCAATATGGAAAATACAAGAAAGGTTCTAGCCACACATAAAGGATTGAATCAAGATTCAAGTGTATAGACACTTGGTAAGTGAAACAAAGATTCAAGTATTTTGATACTTGGTGAATGAAATATTATTTTTGATCAATCATACTGTGATATGTACACATCCAGATATGTCCTATGCTCTAAATGTTATGAGCATGTACCAAAATGATTCATAAGATGATCATTGGACGATAGTAAGGATATTCTTATGATCTTTGGAAGAACTAATAATATGTTATTTTTGTAGACGTGACACATATATTGATAGTTCATTGTAAAGTATTACATTGATACTAGTTTTGTCACAATATACAAATTAAGATTATCTCAATTTTAAACTATGGGTGGCACAATGTAATGGAAAGGAGATTCCATAATGGATTTGGATGAGTTCCGAAGTTAAGACATTATGACAGATACTACAACAAAAGGCTAAGCATATGACTGCTATTGTAGCAGCAAAAGAGGTCATTTGTGTCAAGTAGTTTGTTATCAAACTAGGTGTGGTTATCAACGAGCTGGTACTATGAAAATATATTGTACGACAATAATATCAACATGGTTTAACCCCAAGGAACTAAAGGTCTCATCAAAGGACCAAATTTATACAATGCCATCTCACTGGAGAATGATGCATAGAGACGCAAAGACATGCAATTACAAACAAGACTGAAAGTGTCAGATCCAAAGATTAGTTAACCATTGGCAATCGTTTATATCCAACATCGGAAGGCCATAGGTGTTGAATGCACAAGTTTTTCAAAACTAGATTATCGACTCTAGTGCAAGTGGGAGACTGTTGGAGATATGCCCAGGAGGCAATAATAAAGTAGTTATTATCATATCTTTATCTTTATGATAAATATTTACATCCCATGCTATAATTATATTAACCAGAAACATTAATACTTGTGTGTTTTGTAAACATAAAAGAGTCCCTAGTAAGCCTCTTGTTAAACTAGCTTGTTGACTAATAGAAGATCATGGTTTCCTGATCATGGACATTGGATGTGTGTTTTGTAAACATAAAAGAGTCCCTAGTAAGCCTCTTGTTAAACTAGCTTGTTGACTAATAGAAGATCATGGTTTCCTGATCATGGACATTGGATGTTATTAATAACAAGGTCATATCATTAGAACAATGATGTGATGGACACACTCCTATAGTAAGCATAGCATAATATCAAGTCATTAAAGTTCGTTTGCTACAAAGATTTTAAATACATAGTAACCTAATCCTTCGACCATGAGATCATGTTAATCACCATCACCAAATGGATGCTTTGATGACATCAAACACCACTTCGTAACTGGGTGGTTATAAAGGTGGCATTGAGTATTCTGAAAGTATGCGTTGAAGCACATGGATCAAGAGTGGGATTTGTCCATCCATATGATGGATAGATATACTCTAGGCCCTCTCGGTGGAATGTCATCCAATTGGCTTGCAAGCATGTGACTAGGTCATAAGGGATGTCATATCATGGAATGAGTAAAGAGTACTTATCGGTAATAAGGTTGAACTAGGTATAAGAGATACCGATGATTAAACCTCAGATAAGTAAAGTATCGCGAGACAAAGGGAAATTAGTATCATATGCAAATGGTTTATTTGATCACAAAAAGTCAACATAGAAATATATGGGAGCCATAATGGATTTCCAGATTGCTCTAATGGTTATTGATCAGAGAGGTGTCTCGATAATGTCTGCATAGTTCACGAACCGTAGGGAGACACACTTAAGGATTCGATGTTGTTTAGTAGATATGGAATATGAGTTGGAGACCAAATGTTGTTCGGAGTCTCGGATTGGATCCAGGACATCAAGAGGAGATCCAGAATGGTCTGGAGAATAAGATTCATATAAGGAAAGTCAATTTCCGGGGTACAGAAATGTTTCCGGTGTTTTAACCAGAAGCTTCTAGAATGTTCTAGAAGGTCCACCACCCTGGAGGGGGTACTTGGAGTGCACCATACCCTAATGGGATAGGCGCATGGTGCCCTAGGTCAAGTCGGCCAAGGACAAGGAAGAGATAAATCAAACTATAGTTTGAATAGTTAAATCCTAGTTTGAAAAGTCAAATCCTAGTTTGAAAGTCAAAATCCTAGTGTATGAAGGAAAGGAAACCTTGAGGGAAAAGGTTTCCCTTTCCCCTCCATTGCCGCCGGCCAAGGGGAGTTGGGGGTGGACTCGGCCAGGGCTGGGAACCCTGGCCGCAGCCCCTCCACCCATATAAGGAGGGGTGGGGCTCCCCCCACAACCTTACCCAAAAACCCTAGCCGCCACGCGCCTCCTTCTCTCCTCCATACAGCTGCTCCGACTTAGGTGAAGCCCCGTAGTAATCTCTTCTCCACCACCACCACATCGTCGTGTTGTTGGGATTCCGTGGAGATCTACAACCTCCGCTGCCCTACTGGAACAAGGGAGAGGAAGGTCTTCATCAACTACCGTACATGTGACCGACTAAGGAAGCGCTGCCAAAACATGGCGCCAGAAGGATCGTCTACACGATCTTGAGATTGGAAAGTGATCGACTACATGAACCACGAGAAACTGATCTTGTTAAACGCTTTGGATCTATGCGGGTTAGTTCTCTACAATCTCGTTGCACCGGTATCATAGATTAGATCTTGGCTTTGCCATAGATTGGATCTTGGTTTTATGTGTTCATGCGATAGATTTTTTTGTTTTCCATGCTACAAATCCTACATGAACGCGCTCGAAGACATTAGAGTCTCTAGTCAAATCTACGATTCGACTGAACACTCGGGGGCTACTGACATGGGTACACCCTACGGGTGCCTAATGTTACCCTACCCAGTCCAGTCCAGCGGAATCTGATACGTCGTAAACGTATCTATAATTTTTGATGTTCCATGCTTGTTTACTATCCACTTTGCCATGCTTTGTCTAATTTTTGAGGTATTTTTATGAATTTTCTAGGACTAACCTATTAAAAAGATGCCGCAATGCCAGTTGCCTGTTTTCAAATTTTTTTGGATTCAGAAAAGCTAGTGTGGAAATATTATCGGAATTGGACGATACAAAATCCAAAGTCAATATTTCATCGAGGAGAACACGGAGTCCAGAGGAGAGACAGAGGGGCGCCAGAGGGCCGCCACACCCTAGGGTCGCGCGGGCCCACCCTAGGGCACGCCGCCCTATGGTGTGGGCACCCTGGCCGCCCCTGCCTCTCCTCTTCACCTATATAAATCCCCCGATGCCAAAAACCCTTAGTACCAGAGGATATCTCCACGAAATAGTCCGTAGCTGCCACCACCATCGTCCCTAGATGGGGGGATCTGAAGCTCTTCCCGGCACCCTGCCAGAGGGGAGAGATCATCCCAGAGGCCCTCTTCATCACCATGCCAGCCTTCGGTATGATGCGTGAGTAGTTCCTCCTTGTACTATGGGTCCATACAGTAGCTAGATGGTTGTTTCTCCTCCTTTGTGCTATCATGTTTAGATCTTGTGAGATCCGTTCATGATCAAGATCACCTATTTGTAATCATGCATGTTGTTTTTTCAGGGATCCGATGGATATTGAGATTACTATGTCAGATTGATTTTTTACTCTATCATGTCTTATGATTATTGATTCTATCATGTCTGTGTTGTTTGAGATCTTGCATGCTCTCCGTTTCTAGTAGCTATCTTGGCCATGTAGATGCTAGTGACTCCAAGATGGAGTATTTATGCTCGATAGTGGGTTCATGCCTCTATTGAATATGGGGAAGTGACAGAAATCTCTAAGGTTGTAGATGTGATGTTGCCACTAGGGAGAAAACAACAATGTTTTGTTCATGGAACAATTGTATTGTTTACTTTACACACATTGCTTAATGCAGTTATCAGTTGCTTGCAACTTAATATTGGAGGGGGTTCGGATGATAACCTGAAGGTGGATTGCTAGTCATAGATGCAGTTGGATGGCGGTCTATGTATATTGTTGTAATTCCCAATAAAATCTCATAGGATCATGCATGTCTAGTATTGCATTGTTATGCCTTGCTCAGACCTGTCAATTTCCCTACTGTAATTTGTTGACCCAGCATGTTATATTATCTATCTTAAGGAGAACACCTCTAGTGAACTGTGGACCCTGGTCTAATCTTTACCATTGTTACATCATCTATTGTTACTGTTTACTTTCTGCAAGCAACCATTACCTTCCACACTATACGTTTAATCCTTTGTTTTCAGCAAACCAGTGAGATTGACAACCTCACTATAAGTTGGGGCAAAGTCTTGAGTTTGTGTTGTGTAGGATTCCAACTTGCTAGCAACACCTTGGAGTTGTTTCCTTGCTCCTACTGGTTCGATAACCTTGGTTTCATAACTGAGGTAAAATTTGCCGTTGTGCTCATCATACCTTCCTCTTGGGGTCTCCCAACGAAGCTCTACTATTGAGCCGCGTCAAGATATTTTCTGGATCCGTTGCAAGGGAGTTAAGGACAGCTTCACAAGGGGAGTCTTTCACAAGCATTCTCTTTACTTTGTTTTTGTTTTGCTTAGTTCATTTTTCTTTGTTTTGCTTACTTCCTTTTACCAAAAATTATAAAAAATTTAGTTTCGTTTGGTTTGTTTTTCTTTTCAAAAACACAAAAAATTGGTTCCTACTCTAGTTGCTGCTGCTGTTGGTTTGCTTCACCCTTGCAAAAATGAATTCTTCTGAGAACACCAAGTTGTGTGACTTCACTAGCACAAAAAACAATGATTTTCTGAGTACACCTATTGCTCCACCTGCTCCTGATGCTACGTTTTATGAAATTAAGCTTGCTTTGTTGAATCTTGTTATGAAAGAGCAATTTTCTGGTGCTAGTTCTGATGATGCTGCTTCCCACCTTAATAACTTTGTTGAATTTTGTGAGATGCAAAAATAGAAGGATGTAGATGGAGATATTATTAAGCTTAAATTGTTTCCTTTATCCTTGAGCGGAAAATCTAAAGAATGGTTGCTATCCTTGCCTAGAAATAGTATTGATTCTTGGATTAAATGCAAAGATGCTTTTATTGGAAAATACTATCCTCTTGCTAAGATTATATCTATGAGAAGTGAAATAATGAAATTTAAACAACTTGATAATGAACATGTTGCTCAAGCTTGGGAAAGAATGAAATCTTTGGTAAAGAATTGTCCCACTCATGGACTGACAGCTTGGATGATTATCCAGACTTTTTATGCAGGGTTAAATTTCTCTTCAAGAAATCTGTTGGATTCAGCTGCTGGAGGTACCTTTATGACCATTACTTTGGGTGCTGCAAAAAAGATACTTGATAATTTGATGGTCAACTATTCTGAATGGCACACTGAGAGATCTCCACATGGTAAGAAGGTAAATTCTGTTAAAGAAACCTCCTCTTTGAGTGATAAAATTGATGTTATCATGTTTATGCTTGTTAATGGAAAAGCTCATATTGATCCAAATAATGTTCCTTTAGCCTCTTTGGTTGCTCAAGAAGAGCAAGTTGATGTGAACTTCATTAGGAATAATAATTTTGGCAGCAATGCCTATGGTAATAATAACTATAGGCCTTATCCTCCCAATAATGGTAATACTTATGGAAATTCCTACAACAACAATAGAAGTGCTCCCTCTGAACTTGAAGTCATGCTTAAAGACTTTATTAGTAAACAAACTACTTTCAACAAGACTGTGGAGGAAAAGCTTTTGAATGTTGAGAAAAATATTTAATATTTGTCTGAAGCACAATCCTCTTTGATTAATAAAATGGCTGCTAAACCTGAAACCTTGGAAAGTACCTTTGCTCCTACTCATGCCATACAAGTTACTATTGATTAAAATGTTAGACTATTATCTAAATTGCATGCTAAGTGGGAAAGAGAATAAGAAATTGCTAGAAACAATAGTGTTTGTACTATTACCACCACCAATATTGATGCTAGTAAACCACAAGAAGTCCCCATTCCTCCTACAACAATGCCTAAACCCAATAAGTCTACTACCTGTGATGCTAAGTTTGATTTTGATCTTGATGGTTGCAATATTTCTGAAGTGATTATGTTCCTACAAAAGATTGCTAGAAGTCCTAATGCTAGTGCTATGAATATGGCTTTTACAAAACACATCAGAGATGCTCTCATTAAAATTAAGGAAGAAAAATTCAAACACAAAGCTTATATTCCTAGGAAAGTAGAAGATAGTTGGGAACCCATAATTAATATGCAAGTGAATTACTTTGATCTCAAAGCTTCATGTGACCTTGGTTCTAGTGTCTCTATTATGCCTAGAAAGATTTATTAAATGCTTGATTTACCACCTTTGGAAGAATGCTATTTAGATGTCCCACTTGATGATAATGCTAAGAAGAAACTCATGGGGAGTGTTAATGATGTTCTTATTATGGTTAACAATGCCTATGTCCCTATTGATTTCTATGTTTTGGATGTTGAATGCAATGCTTCTTGTCCTATTACATTGGGAAGACCTTTTCTTAGAACTGTTGATGCCATCATTGATATGAAAGAAGACATCATTAAATATCAATTCCCATTCAAGAAAGATATTGAACACTTCCCTATGAGGAGAGATAATTTACCTTTTGCTCCTCCTTTTAAAGTAAAATTTGATGTTAATGTTTCTTCATTTGAAAATACTTGATTCTTGCTTTTTGTGCCTAACTTAAAGGCGTTAAAGAAAAGTACTTCTTGGGAGATAAACCAATAGTTTTCTTGAGTATTGGAAGTTATTACTTCTGTAATAACCTCTCCTTATCCTTTTTATTTGATTTTTGTGCCAAGAATAACCTCTAATGAGAGGGAAGTAAGATTTGGGGAAGTTGTTGTCCCGAAACAGATTTTTGTGCTTCACTATAAAAAATCGTGAAAAATCTCTGTATGTTGGATTGATCTGTAATTTTCTGAATAAATCCCCTAGGTTGTTAGATAACTTTTGTTAGTTCAACACTTTTCTATTTGAGCAACATAAGATCTTCGAAAAAATCAGTTTCTACCTGCTGGTCTGTTTTGACAGATTTCTGCCATTATTTGCATTTGTCTCCTATCGATTTCTTTTTGAGTTCTCTTTGGTAAATTGAGATTTTTAAAAGGAATTGCTACAGTACCTTGTGTTTTTAATGAAAGTTCTGCTGTTTTTAAACTAAACCCAAAGGTTTATTACTTTTGAATACACTAATGTTGCTAATGAAGATTGTGTGAAGTTTTGTATGAAGGAAATTTCCAAGTGTAGGGGAAGAATGATGTAGTGAGATGAAGAATGGACAAAATATCAAGCTTGGGGATGCCACCCCATGTCACCCCAAGAAATATTTAAGAGGTACAAGCGTTAAAGCTTAGGAATTCCCAAGGCATCCCCTTCTTCATCAATAAAAATCTCAGATCTCTTTCTAGACACTTTATTTTTATTGTGTCATGCACTATTGTGTTGTTCTTGGAGCATCTTAGTTTTTGTTTTTGGTTTTCGTTTGCTTAGTTTGCTTGAATAAAGTATTTGGACCTCGTTTTCGCTGTGATGTTTCAAATAAGTTGATTGGTGTTGGAAAAGAGTAGAGAGTTTCATGCTTATAGTGGTACAAAAGAGAGCTTGTTTTGACTGTGACTTAGACTTTATCATGCCATGCTAAATGTTGCTTTGACCTTATGCTTAGTGATTATTGCTGTATCATGACTTGTTACAAACAATTGAGATTGCTTAATGTGCCTTGAAAGAATCATGTGTTGTTTTAGCATACAAAAGCGTAATATTGTGGTATTCTCCTTTGATGCTTTGTTTGGGTTAACTTGGCACCTGGTCACACCATGTTACGACTATGAACCATTCACCTTAGCCTCTATGATCATTTAGTTTTTGACTTGTGGTACCACTTTATGCTTTGATTGATAATGCTTTGTCGCTCTGCATGATTATGGCCATTATTGCTCTCTTAGTTGGTCGCTCCCAGTCTTTTGCTAGCCTCCACTTGTATTGAGTAAGCTCTACTCATGCATCCAACTCCCAAGAAACCAAGTTATTCCAAAGTGTCCACTATACATTAATATGCATGGTGTGTTACACCATTCCAAGTATATTATTGTTTTATCTATCTTCCAAATTAAACTTGTTATGTGAAAATT
Organism: Avena sativa; assembly: GCA_916181665.1. Lineage (NCBI taxonomy): Eukaryota > Viridiplantae > Streptophyta > Magnoliopsida > Poales > Poaceae > Avena > Avena sativa. The sequence continues at coordinate 362,378,759 of OV702297.1, read as the reverse complement.
AGTGATTAAAGCTCTCACAAACTTGATGGCACACTTTATTTTTCTTGCCCCTAATAAACTTGAACCATTGTGTCATCTATGTTATATATGCTTGCACTTATAAGTTGGAAATTAGCAGAACCGTGATGTCACGGGGAACGCTTTCAACACCTGTAAATATCTACCTAGTTGATATCATGCTCTTTTATTTATGGATGTCGGCGGTGTGAAATAAAAGGGGAGCTTGTAAGTCCATGGAGTTATGTATATGTGTTAGAGAAACGCCTTGGCCGCTAGCCTAAGCCATGCCTAATCATGGTGGAAACTTGCAGCATCACCATAGTGAGCAGTCTATGAAGCATTCTTCTTATAAAAAGAGAGAGATAAAAAAATAAAAAAAGAGGAAATAAGAGAAAAAAACACCATTTTCCCATGGTAAATAAGAAGATTGCTGAGATGCTCATTGTCTGTTGCCTTGTCATTTTGATATGGGATAGCTCTTGTGTCATGAGGCAAGGGGTAACCCATTGGCGGTTCTCTATGATACACACTTACTTACTATGACAAGAACTTACCGGTAACTAAAGTTGAGTAGCATGAGGAATGACCCTTGTACTCAAGGGACATGGGATTGCCAACTTATACTTTGCAAAGCATATACTCCATATTTTGTTCACTTTAACCTTAATCACTTCAGGATGCTTATGATAGGGGCAATGAGAGCTGAAAGGTAACAAGTACCATAATTTTTGGAAGCTCTTTATGAAACTTGAAATCCCTGCTTCCCTTTGAAGGGCCTTTCTTCCACTTTTATATTGAGTATCCACCTTCTATCGTTGGGCACCAATTAAGAGGGCATAGTTGTCATTCTTAGTTCTATGTGCATTGTCCCAAAACTTATTGATTGATTCATAATGTTGATATTGTGTGTCATTCTAGTCACCCTTATGAACTTTGAAGGTGTCATGTGCATTTATGTTTTGCTACTCCATGAGGGACAAGCTGAATGCCACTATGCTATGTTTTCTATATGTGAAACAAACAAACGTCTTTCAATGCATTGTTATTCATGATCTTTATTTGTGGCCTTTTATGTTGCAACATAGTTGATATGTCCTATTGTTAGAACTTCATCTTTCATGCTCATGTTTAGATTACTTTGATCCCAACTTTCAATGCTTGCAAATAGTTTGATCAAGATTGTGATGGTGCATGTCACCTCAAAAATTATTCTTTTTATCACTTACCTACTCGAGGACGAGCAGGAGTTAAGCTTGGGGATGCTTGATACGTTGTAAATGTATCTATAATTTTTGATGTTCCATGCTTGTTTAGTATCCACTTTGCTATGCTTTGTCTACACTTTGAGGTATTTTTATGCATTTTCTGGGACTAACCTATTAACAAGATGATCTAGTGCCAGTTGCCTGTTTTCTGTTGTTTTTGGTTTCAGAAAAGCTAGTAAGGAAATATTCTCGGAATTGGACGGGGCAAAAGCCAAAGTCAATATTTCACCAAGGAGAACACGGAGTCCAGTGGAGAATCGGAGGGGAGCCACAGGGCTGCCACACCCTAGGGCCACGCGGGACCACCCTAGGGAGCGCTGCCCTATGGTGTGGGCGCCCTGGCCGCTCCCTGCCTCGCCTCTTTGTCTATATAAAGCCCTTGATGCCAAAACCCTAAGTACCCAAGGAGATCTCCAGGAAACAGTCTGTAGCCGCCGCCACCATCGTCCCTAGATCGGGGAGATCTGACGCTCTTCCCGGCACCCTGCCGGAGGGGAGAGATCATCCCGGAGGCCTTATTCATCACCATGCCAGCCTTCGATATGATGTGTGAGTAGTTCCACCTTGTACTATGGGTCCATACAGTAGCTAGATGGTTGTTTCTCCTCCTTTGTGCTATCATGTTTAGATCTTGTGAGATCTGTTCATGATCAATATCATCTATTTGTAATCATGCATGTTGTATTTGAGGGGATCCGATGGATATTGAGATTACTATGTCAGATTGATTTTTTACTCTATCATGTCTTATGATTATTGATTCTATCATGTCTGTGTTGTTTGAGATCTTGCATGCTTTCCATTTCTAGTAGCTATCTTGGCCAAGTAGATGCTAGTGACTCCAAGAGGGAGTATTTATGCTCGATAGTGGGTTCATGCCTCTATTGAATCTGGGGAAGTGATAGAAATCTAAGGTTGTAGATGTGTTGTTCCCACTGGGGAGAAAATAACAATCTTTTGTTCATGGAACAATTGTAATGTTTACTTTACACACATTGCTTAATGTAGTTATCGTTGCTTGCAACTTAATACTGGAGGGGGTTCGGATGATAACTGAAGGTGAATTACTAGTCATAGATGCAATTGGATGGCGGTCTATGTATATTGTTATAATGCCCAATCAAATCTCATAGGATCATGAATGTCTAGTATTGCATTGTTATGCCTTGCTCAGTCCCGTCAATTGCCCCACTGTAATTTGTTTACCCAACATGTTATGTTATCTATCTTAAGAAGAACACCTCTAGTGAATTGTGGACCCCGGTCCAATATTTACCATTGTTACATCATATACTGTTATTGTTTACTTTCTGCAAGCAACCATTACCTTCCACACTATACGTTTAATCCTTTGTTTTCAGCAAACCAGTGAGATTGACAACCTCACTGTAAGTTGGGGAAAAGTCTTGAGTTTGTGTTGTGCAGGATTCCAAGTTGCTAGCAACACCTTTGAGTTGTTTCCTTGCTCCTACTGGTTCGATAACCTTGGTTTCATAATTGAGGGAAAATTTGCCGTTGTGCTCATCATACCTTCCTCTTGGGGTCTCCCAACGAAGCTCTACTATTGAGCCACGTCAGAATCTCATGAAGAAATTTACCCCTGATGGCGAAGGCCGGAAGGATTTTGGATGACCCAAGCCCAAGAAGGATGCGACTCCTTGGAGGACACGTTTTCTTTAGATAGAGATTCAAAGGGAAAAACCCTAAACTTGTAACCGACTCGGCCTATCTCCGGGACATGGCCTATCTATATAAAGGTCAGGAGGGCATGGCGAGGAGGGCACCACACAACCCTAGATCTCATCTGCATACCCCTGTAACCTTTGGCTTCACCATTAATCGAGAGTAGACAAACAAGAGTAGGGTTTTCCCTCCGGGGGCCTAAACCTGGGTAATTCCTTTGTCCCGTGTAGCTTGTTTGCTAGACGTTCCGCGATCTCCAGCGTCCACTCCTTCTCCAAAACCCAAGTCCATAACAATGGGCATTGACGAGTCGAACCCTCGTCAAGCGGCCTCTGCTGCTCGCCGCTCGTAGCAACGCCACTAACCGCTGATAGCAAAGCCTGGCCGCCAGCAAGGCCGACCACCTCTTATAGCAAGCCTGGCCACCCCTTGTAGCAGTATCCATGACCGCACCAGCACCACGACATGGGCGGGCAGCACCACAACCGACATCGGCAGAAGGTGCTCGCGACAACATCACCATCGGCGCGGGCAGTGCCACCGACTCACACGGACAACGCTACACCAAGGCGGGAAGGATCACCACCGATGTGGGCAGCATCGCCATCGGCGCCGGCAGCATCACCACCGGCGCCAGTAGCGCCACCGTCGCGCACAGACAACGCTATACCGAGGCGGGCAGGACCACCACCAGGTGCTGATGGACCTTGGGCGGTGTCGAACCCCGGGAAGGAGCGGCACCGACGGAATCTTGAGTCTTGGACCGGGGATATCACCAGAGAATGGGGATAGAAGGACAATGTGGAGGTCGCGGGGCACGCGTGGTAGGTGGGTGAGAACTAGAGAAGGGGATAAAGAGATAAGAAAAAGGGATAGGGCATGCGTGATGGAGCGGTTCCATTGTCTGGGGATGAGTATCATTTTCCTTTTTTTTCTTAGAGACGTTGAGCTTTTTACCTAAGCAGGCCCAAAAGCACGGTCATATGGGCATGCAACGATAGCTAAGGGCATCTCTATCGGGGAGACTCAACCCGTTTGAGCGCGTTCTAATCGGTCCGCACGGACTCGCGGGACGTGAGCGGTGTTCCAGCGTGACGACCCATCCGGACTCGGGACAAACCGACCCATCCTTCACCCAAATCTGATGCCAGGATGGATCTTTCCGAATAGACGCACACGCTGGCCTGTTCCATTGTCGTAGCAGACCGGCCCAGTTGGCAGTCATACTATGGGCCTTCTTCTCTCTTCTCTCTTAGGCTGTCCAGTCTCTCTTTTAGGTTGGCCAAATAAAATAAGACAATTAATTAAAAAAAACAATTTGGATCATGCTGATGTACGCAGCTGGCATCGGACCACGACCTAAAAACGCAGGTGGCTCGATCCACACGGACTAAATCTGTCTGTTTAGGTATCCCGGCGGAGATGCCCTAAGCCGGCCTTCCGCAGCCCCGAAAGATCATTATGCCATTATGGACAAATGTCCTCCGGGTAAAACAAGGTCAACTCGGATTTATGCATTGACAGTACGTTAAGTAGCGACGCTGATCTAGCGCCGGCGCCGCTTATTATACTCTGCGCGTGCACCGGTGGTCAATCTCTTGGGCGTGCGGGACTCGTGTAGTTGTGTTTGCGCTTGTCGCTCTCACTGCTTGGGCTACATCAATTAGGACTGATAATTTTTCTACTGTTCACTGAAAAACTTGAACTGCTAAATAGCTCTATGTTGCCTCGTCGGTTCGGCGGGTGAAAATGGATTCGGTGCACCTCGCAAATGTTTTTAAGAAACAGAGCGACGGAAAGAACATCAATACACCAGATGAGTGGCGTGGTCTCCCGAATGATGTGTGTGCTTTGCATAAATTTCTAGTAACTATCTTGCTAAATTGTTTTGACTACATGGAGAAACTGAGCTCGTGTGGGTCTCTTGGTTTTTTTTTTGTGAAATGTTTATTTTACATTTCTAGCACGCCACGGGTTGCTATCACACCTCCTTTTTTTAGTGAAATGCCAAAAGTCATATATTAAGATCAGTCAACCCTTATAGAACCATCCTTGAATAACATGAAAGTTACACACAAATCCCTAGGGAAAACGGTACCATCTTCCACATGCACTCATTGGTTGCGTGCCATGAGTGAAGATCGATGATGCCTATGGACCTCCGTACCACATCGAAGCCAGGAACAGTCAGAGCAGAAGACACCAAGGACAGTGATCCGAGACATATCGCCATCCCGGAGACAAAAACAACAAAGAGAGATGGGCGACAACCATAGATCCAGCCAACTAGATCTAGAGAGACTTGACCTCGCTAAAACTTTGACAAAGCCATGGCTCTAGCCAAATCTTGCCGAGTAGGAAAGTCACTAGCGTACCATGACATGTAGACAACTGAAGAACAGGAAGAGATAACTAGATCTACCACTCCAACAAACGATTCCCGTCATCTCCACCATAGCTTGTTGTCGGTTGACAAACCTTAACTTAAGTACCAATAGCGTCAAGCGCAGGTATGGCGTCCCCACCCCCTCCAACCTATGGAGCGGCAAGAAGATGAGGTGGGGACTCGTCGATTGGTGGCCGGGGACAGAGGAGAGTGGATGAAGGAAGGGTGGTAGCTAGGGTTGAACCCTAGATCTCCTTTGGGGTCTTGCATGAGAGGATTATTTTGATAGTGATGTTAACCTAGGCAGAAACGATGACCTGTTGGGGTCTCGTGTTGCATGTTATATATATGGAATAGCCCCACTGTGGCGTGTACATGTTGGACACGTATACATGTTGGAGTACTACTCCATACCATATACATGTAGAGGTGTATTACATCTAACAACCCCCCTTAATCTAAACTATGGAGGACTACGAAAAAGATTTAGATTACGTCTAAACTCATAAAGATTCTTTACAGGAAGTGCCTTTGTGAAGCCATCTGCGACTTGGTCCATGCTGGAGACAAACCGAATGTCCAACTGTTTATTGGCAACACTTTCATGTACAAAGTGAAAATCTATCTCAATATGCTTTGTGCGAGCATGAAATACTGGGTTTGCAGAAAGATATGTAGCTCCCAGATTATCACACCATAAACATGGTTTTTCCTTCAATTTAACTCCAAGTTCACACAAAAGAACTTCAATCCATATCAATTCGGCTGTAGTTTTGGCTAAAGCCTTGTATTCTGCTTCTGTACTAGAACGTGACACTGTTGCTTGTTTTCGAGCACTCCGGGAAACCAGGTTAGGACCAACAAAGATGGCAAAACCACCAATGGAGCGTCTTTCTTCATGACAGCCAGCTCAATCTGCATCTGAAAAAGCACTCAGAAGAGTAGAGGATGACTGCTGAAAATTTATACCAATTTTTACAGTATTTTTGATATATCGCAGTATCCTCTTGACCGCTGACCAGTGAGAAGTCATAGGAGCATGAAGATACTGACAGACTTTGTTAACAGCAAATGATAAATCTGGACGTGTCAATGTAACATATTGAAGAGCACCAACAATACTACGATACCTTGTGCTGTCTTCAGAACCAAGCGGTTCCCCATCATGCTATGACAAGGACTCGGTAAAAGACAAGGGTGTTGGTGCAGTCTCATAGTCTGTCATGCCAACTTTTGCTAGAATATCTGAAGCATATTTTTCCTGTGTAAGAACAAGTCCATTGTCCAATTTCTGAACTTCCATGCCTAAAAATAATGTAAGTCTCCAAGATCTTTGATAGCAAAATCTTTATTCAAATATTTGAGAAGAGCCGAAATAGCATCATCTGAGGAGCTCGTTACTATTATATCATCAAAATATATAAGCACATAGATAGTAATCCCTGACCTCTGATAAAGTAAGAGAGATGTATCAGCCTTGGATGGAATAAAACCAAACTCACGAAGCTTTGAACTCAAACAAGAGAACCAAGCACATGGAGCCTATTTGAGACCATAGAGAGCTTTATCAAGCATGCAAATGTGATGTGGAGCATCAGGATCTTCAAATCCGGGGGGTTGTTTCATATAGACCTCCTCTTCCAGAACACCATGTAAAAACGCGTTCTTAACATCTAGCTTCCGAAGACTCCATCCCCGGGAGACTGAAACAGCAAGAACCGCCCTAATTGTGGCAACCTTCACACCTGGGCTGAATGTATCTTCAAAATCAATGCCATAGCATTGCCGAAAACCCTTGGCAACAATGCGAGCTTTATAACGGTCAATAGTACCATCAGCACGACGCTTGATATGATAGACCCATTTAAAGTCAATTAAATTTTTGTTGGAGCTTGGTGGCACAAGATGCCAAGTGTTATTCTGCAGGAGAGCATGATATTCTTCCTCCATACAAGGGCGCCAATGAGCATCCTCGAGAGCTTATGAGAGCGAGCAAGGTTCACCTGAGGAGGTAAGCAAGCCATATCTAACAGTTCCATCAGTTCCATTACTGTACTTTTTCAGACGACGGATACCTTTTGCAGACGTGTGCACACTCTAGAAACAGGAAGAGCAGCTGCATCATTAGCCACAGAGGATCTGACCGCCATTGTCAAGGGGATAGCAGACACAGCTGTCGGAGCATCGCGCGCGCGCGGAAGGCTCGGCCTGCAACGTGGCAGACGACGACATGTGCGGAAGGGACGCGGTCCTGGAGCTAGTCTGGGGCGGCGACGTGGCACGCTGGGGATGGGGCTGGTGCACGGGCGACGAGGCGGCCGGACCAGCGGGACGCGGCGATAGAACGCACGCAGGCGAGTCAGGGCGTGACAACGGATCATCCTCGGGATCCGTGCGTGCAGACGGGGCAGCACCTGGATCAGCCTCGTGTCCAGTGCTGCTGGCATCTTGTGGTGTTGTTATTTCATGTTCAGGAATCTCCGTGTCGTCTCCGTTTTCGCTCAGATTTGTGTCTGTGTGTTCATCATCTGATGCACTGTCATCTGCAACAGTAATCTTAGCAATATTTTGGTCATGGTTAGTCACAACAGGTATGTAATGCATATGCATGTGTTCATCAACTTGTGCATCCCCAGTATCGGAAGATGTAGATGGAGGATCAAGAGGCAATAAGAGGAGTTCTTGACGAAGGCTTTGACCAACATTTGGATGTAGGGATGCAAAAGGAAAAAACGTTCTCATCGAAAACAACATCTCGAGAAATATACACCCGACCAGTCTTAACATCAAGACATTTAACTCCCTTGTGAAGAGGACTATATCCTAGAAAAACACATTGTTTGGATCGATAGGCAAGCTTACGAGTATTATAGAGATGAAGATTAGGCCAGCAGACGCAGCCAAAAATTCAAAGAGACTCATAGTTGGTCTTAACACCAATAATACGCTCTACAGGGGTATCAAAGTGTATGACCTTGCTTGGAAGCAGGTTTATGAGAAAAGTGGCAGTGAGAAAGGCATCATCCCAAAATTTAAGAGGCATAAAAGCATTAGCAAGAAGAGAAAGACCGACTTCAACTATATGTCTGTGCTTGCGTTCGGTAGAGCCGTTTTGAGGATGGGCATATGGGCAGGAAACATGATGGACAATGCCAACTTTTTGAAAGAAGCTATTAAGTTTTTCATATTCACCGCCCCAATCATTTTGCATGGTTTTGATCTTAGTGCCAAATTGACGTTCAACATATTGTTGAATGTTAAGAAAAACTTGATAAACATCAGATCGTTTCTTAAGCAGGAATATCCAAATAAATTTACTATAATCATCGATAAAGCTTACATAGTATGAATTATTGCCAACAGACAGAGGTGTTGGATCCCAGACATCAGAGAAAACTTGTTCCAAAGGAACAGTAGAAACACTGGTAGACATAGGGTATGGAAATTGATGACTCTTGGCTAACTGACATGAATCACACACGTAAGGTGTTGTTTCTGGAGTATACGAAATTTTATGTTTCCTAAGAATCTGCTGCACCACAAAGGAAGAAGGATGTCCTAAACAACGATGCCACGTGGAGGAAGAAGGCTTGATGGTGAGGAAGGCTTGCTTGGAGGCGTCGATGATGTGGGGTATGAGGGGGTAAAGGCCGTTAGAACACGAACGTTTAAACAGTATTCTCCGGGTGGCCTGATCCTTAATCAAAAAGAAGAAGGGGTGAAATTCAACGAAGACATGATTATCAAGTGTAAAGCGGTGAATAGAAAGCAAATTCTTAGAAGCACTAGGAACATGAAGAATATTATTAAGATGCATATGATGATATGTGGTGCAAAAAGTTGAATGACCAACATGAGCAATTTGCATACCGTTACCATTGGCCGTGTGGACGCGATCTCGTCCAGTGTACTCCTCATGAGTAGAGAGGTTGCTCAACTCTCCAGCAACATGGTTTGTAGCACCATTATCAGAATACCAATTTGTATCAAATCCATATGAGGCCATGTGGGCGGCCTTGGTATCAAGATCATCATCATCAGAATCATTGTCTTTGTCATATCTCCACCAGCAGTCACTTGCAGGGTGGCCATGAATTTTGCAAATCTGACACGTGGTGTCCACATAGGGTGTGGGAGCACAACCGTGAAGGCGACGGTCATAGCGGTCACCATCATCACGACGACGCATAGGGGCGACACCATCACGCCTGGGATCATCACGTCGACGGGGAGCATCGTAATCTCGGCGGCGACGATCATCATCACGGCGACGAGGAGGATCTTCACGGCGTCGATCATTACGGTGCCAGTCATCACGACGTCCAGCATCATCTCCGCGACCACCATCATCGCGGCGGCGGTCACGGTCATCATCAACACGGTCACGGTCATTACCTCCTCGAGGATCACGGCCACGGCGAGCAAGATTGGCATGAAGGGTGAACGAGTCACCCGAGGCTTGTAGGTAGGCTTGGCGCACATCATGGGCGCTGATCTGATCAAAGAGCTCATCTAGAGTCGTGCCAGGATTGCCATTAACGGCAAAAACAACATCATTATAGGAGCCATCAAGACCACGGAGGATGTAGCCAACAATTTCATCATCATCGACGGGCTTGCCCATTGCAGCAAGCTCAGAACAAAACCCTTTCATCTTAGCAAAATAGGCCATGGTCGTTAGCTCAAGATTTTTTGTACTGTTGAGTTCATCACGGATGTGGGAGACCTTGGAACGAGAGGCAGTGGAGAACATCGTGTTGATTGTGAGCCAAACCTAAGCAGAGGACTCGAGGTCGACAGTATGCACCAGGATGTCGGGTGATAGCGAGTTCAGAAGATAACTCATGACCGCTTTTGATCACAAGCAATCCATGCAGCATAGGCCGGTCTTGCGATCTTGATCGTCTTCTTGTCAGCATCTTCTTCTTCCAGAAATTCTGGTGGGGCGACATCGGTGCCGTTCAGTAGGGGCAAAACTTGAGCTCCACGCAGTGTCGGGAGAACAAGCGTCTTCCAGAACAGAAAATTCGTCCGAGTCAGCTTCTGGGACGGAGGTGATCCGAGGGCCACGCCGAGGAGAGTCGCTGATGTGGAGGACGACATCATGGTGGCGGGTTGTTGAGGCGGTGGCGGCTGATCAGAGAATCGGCGGCGAACAAAAAAGTTATCGACGGCGGCTAGGGTTTTTGGTTGTGATGTGTTTTGGGCGGCGACAGGGAGCGTGAAGCTGGGCTGCAGCGGCGTGTTTGTAGGTTGTAGGTTGTGGTTGTTGTGGCGGCGGTGGTGGATCAGTAGATCGGCGGTGACAACAGGGTGTGTAGGCGGCGGCGGGTCTTGTGACCGGCGGCGGCGGCGAAAATTTTGTGTAGATCGGCGGCTAGGAGGTGGAAGAGGCAGGCTCTAATACCATGTTAACCTAGGTGGAAACGATGACCCGTTGGGGTCTCGTGTTGCCTGTTATATAGGCGGAATAGCCCCACTATGGCGTGTACATGTTGGACACGTATATATGTTGGAGTACTACTCCATACCGTATACATGTAGAGGTGTATTACATCTAATAAGTGACACACCGCCTCCTCTATCTACCCTAAACCCTAATAAGATTAAAAAAATTAAGAGGACCGCGAAGGCATACTTGCTTTTATTATGCAACAACATAACACTGTCATGGCCTCGCTATGATCGATCATAGGGTAGTTGTAGTATGCCAAAAAAATGCTACTGAATTTGCGCGGGCAAGAGGCAAATATGTGGGACGATGTCTGCATCGATAGATGGGGGAAGAAGACGAAGGAGAATAGAAAGGCAGTGGCGGCCACATGCTAGGAGAAAATGACACCGGTGAAGACTCAAGATTAGAATGATGGTATTTTGAGCATTTTGCATGAAATGATGATGACTATTAGATGTGTAGATCTAATTGCTATAGACGGCCGATTTAGAATCAGCAGTTTCTCTTCGTTTTGAAGATACCAAACCCAACATGCTAGAATAAAGATACCAAACCAGTTGAAATGGTGCACGTTTACTTGGACAAAAAAAAAAACTTTAGTCACGCGTTCAATATACACTGGAGTAATAAACATGCAAACACTAAATGGAGTGCTGCATGTTCGTATCAAACGTTTAAAGAATAAAGATATTTGTATCATCATCTTACACCTTACACACAACTCAAACACCCAAATAAAAACAGATGCCACGATCGAGTCAAACGGGTAATCAGTCAGATCAACACAACGAATGAATAAACTTGAGCTGGCAACGCCCAAACACCAAACCCGGCCATCGCGCGCCTAGAACCGGTTGACGCGGTACCAGCTGCTGGCACTCTTCCGCCGTTCAGACCGCGCCCGCAGCACGGAGAGCTGCGCCTCCCAGACGTCCCTCGCGAACCCACCCGCCGGTGGCCTCGCCGCCCGGCCCGTCGTCATCTCAGCGTCGTACTGCATCCTCGTGGCCGGGTCGGAGAGCGTCTCGTAGGCGCGGCGGAGCTCGACGAAGAGCTCCGTGGACTCGGCACGGCGCGACGGCGGGCACACGTCCGGGTGGTACTGCAGCGCGAGCCGCCGGTACGCGCGCTTGACCTCCTCCTCGCCAACGGCCGCTGAGTGGTCCAGGGACAGCACCTTGTAGTAGTCCTTGCTCCTGCTCGACGTGCGGCGGAGACCAGCCCTCGCAGACGCCGCCGCCTTCACCTTGACGGTGCGGCCGGTGCTCCTCCGGCAGAGGACAGTGCGGACGGAGGCGTTGCTCGTGCTGTTCATGGCTGATCGTGAAACGGAACAAGAAAAGCAGGTGTTCGTCGCAGGTGATTCAGAGCGGTGCAAGATGTGGCGGTGGAGAAGAACACTGTATCCCCACGTACGTATATGTAGGGCGATTGTAGGGGGTGTACAAGAAACGGCCGTAGGGCGAGACAAATAGTTTGGAGGTCCGTCCGGCCGGCCGGTGCTCTAAGCCTCTAACGCGTTTTAGGTTTGGGTGAATTGGTAGCAAGTGCCATTTGGACGGAGGCAAAAGAAGCTCCCGTCGCGTGCGGAAGATGGAAGACGCAGATTCACCTGTTCGGGTTGTCACGGAAATTTTAGTTAGTTTATGCAAGATCCACATCCACCCGTACGTGCAAGCACTACAAGGTGAGCAACAGCTCTAACGCGCTCGGAATCACGCTTTTTCTTGTTTCTCTCGGACCATCTCCGGTCGCATAGCCCCCAGCTCACAACCTAGTACTAGTATTCTTTTCTTCTTTCGTGGGACAGGGCCTAATATATTAAGACCTGATACGTAAGCGCGGAGAAAAAGTCTCATGGTGTTTCACGTGGAGCAAACAGGACGTACAGTCATGGTGTGCTAATGTTGGGGCTGCGTGTCGCAGCCCCCTCTTCTTCTACTCTCTTCTCCCTCTCACAATTTCTCGTGAACACACACACGCATGAGAGAACTCAGAAAACACACCCCACTCACGCACGCACCAAGGAAGCACCAAGACTTTGCCCAAAGCACTCTTCCTTGATAGCACAAAGACTACATTTTTTCTGGTGCCCTCACGGCCACTTTTCTCATTTATTCGTTTGGACTTAAATAGTACAAGATGACTCGCACGTTCACCGTTCACCTGATCCTAAACTCACGCCATGACCACATGCGGTGCATGGTTCTCTCCATGATCCATAGGAATAGGCCGAACAGTTTGACCAGCCCATACTACTCGCTGCCTTATCTATGCATGCACTTGACTAAGCTAAACAAATTAAGACTATCTTCCACGTACACACATGGCATATCTCTGTATGTGTACGCTGCCGCATCTACTGCTACATACATGATATGTATTTAATTGTCTAAACTTAACAATAGAAAAACAAGATTAGTTTCAACACTCTCTACCCTCTCGCATGTGCGCAACGCTAGGGATCCGGGAGAAGATCCGACGGCATGTTGGCTCGGAGGCTACCCTTGCGTAGATGCCATGAGGGCACACCAATGGTGGTCCTTGTTGGCCAGGTGGCAACGCGGTTGTTTTACAGGTAGGAGTGGAGCACAGTTATAGACTTCAAGATGAGATTTGGTGCCCCAAACATCGCTTCATGCTTTCCCATGATTGAAACCCATGACCTAGGTCGGACTCACGGCCAAAAAAAACCCTGCCCGCTCCCGTCGCCCCCCACGCGGGCGACGGAGGGGCCCCTCGATCCCGGCTCTTTTCTACCCATGCATCAGGGGCCTAGGCGGGGCTCGGTGGCTTGGCGGCGGTGCGACATGGAGCGACGGCGGCTCGACCTCGGGCTGGCGTTGAAGCTCGACGGCGGCGGTCTGGAGGTAGCGGTGGGGGTAAGGTGCGCATGAGCAGAGTGGGCAGCGACACCGGCGACCTCGCTGCAGCGTGGAGGAGGGGCCTTTACGGGCCCGATCTGGGCCTGTCCGGGCATGCCTGGGCCTGGTGTGGCCCTTCTCCCGCGTCCGGTCTGCAATCCCTTCCGGCGGTGGCGGAAGGGATCCTCCGGGTTGTTGCGGTGTTGTTTCCCTTTGGCTCCATGGATCCAAGCCATCGAGCTTCTATCTTGAGCTGGCCTAACCCCTCTGCTTTCCAAGCCACGCGGTGTGCTGTCTCCCGTACCACAGGTGCGAGCTCGTGGATGTCGCGGTGGCGGCCCTGGAAGGAGAGGCTGGATGGGTGCTCTCGGTAAGCAACATTGCAGCGGTGGTGGCCATCCCCTTTGGTCATGCGGATGGCGAGGGGTTTGGTAATGGGTGATCCTGGTGTCAGTGTGAGCGGTCCCCTGGTCAAGATCTGGAGGCATCATGCTGGCAAGGTGGCATTTCCCTCTTCGGGTGTCCCTTGGTTTCTCGGATGGCATGGGGGTGGATCTGAGCAAAAGCTCCGCGCTTCCACGCCGACGATGGTGACGCCTGCGGGTGTCACTACCCTCTTGAGGGCATTGTTTTTGTATCCCCTCCATGACTGGGTTCCGAGTGAAAACTCTAGCCCGTGTGGGCGCGGCGCGGCGACAGCGGCGCGACACGTCATTATCCTCTTCGGGACGTTGCCGGGGAGCTCAGGTTCCATTCGAGTGCAGCTCGTGGAGTCATCGTCTTGGCGTCTCGCTTCTTCGACTTCTTAGTCTTGGTTGTTGGGTTGTTTTGCGTTAGGCGTGGCGTCTTCTTCTTTACATGTTCGACTTCGAGTTGGTGGCTCACCGCCTTCGCTTTTGTCGGTTTTCTTTTCGACCTGCTTGTATGAGGATCTCTTCTTCATTTTGTATTGTTTGGCTTTATTTAAAAAGTAGAAAAAGGCTATCCATTCGTGTCTCCTAACAACATTAGTCCCGGTTCCGCCACGAACCGGGACTAATGCTGGCATGCATCCCGGTTCGAGCGGGCACGGGGCCGGAGGCATGCGTCCCGGTTGGTAGGGGGGCATACGTCCCGGTTTGTAACACAAACCGGGACTAAAGGTTGGGCGTCAGCCACGTGGCGTGGCACACACCTTTAGTCCCGGTTTGTGTTATAAACCGGGACGTATGATCCCGCCCTCTATAAATGCAACGCCCCAGCCCTCTGCCTCCACTCTGTTTTTTCTTGGTGGAAGGTGTGAGGGGTGTGCTAGTTTTTTTCCCCTATGCATGCATTCAAGGTGTTTGATGAAATGTTTGAGTGAATGATCCCGTTCAATTTCTCATAGAACAAAAATATAGAAGGTGTCCGAGACACACTTGAGCTTTCTCTCCTCTTTATTTCCCTCGATCGAGGTTAGCAATCTTAACTTTTCTCTGTCATTAATACAATGCATGTGTCGATGTGAATTAGTCATTTCACTATTTATGATGTCTTGTTTTTGATAAATTTACTTATATGATGCAGATGAACGGTCGGGAATGGATGTACGGTGACCGGCGTGTACTCGGGTATATGAAAGGCGTGGATAAATTTATCGATGTGGCTACGGCAAACAAAGAGAATGGTTTTATACGTTGTCCATGTGTTCAATGTCGGAACAACAAGGAGTACTCTTCCTCAAAAATCATTCGCGGCCACCTGATTATGAAAGGTTTCATGCCCAACTATAATTGCTAGACCAAGCACGGGGAAAGAGGGGTTATGATGGAAGATGGTGAAGAAGAAGATGATGATAACAACTATCATCATATGTTTCCTGAATACAGTGATACTGCAATGGAAGACAATGGAGAGGAAGGAGGTGAAGAACGGGCATCAGATGAGCCGGCTGATGAACTTGGTAGGTTCATTTCTGATGCAAAGCGAGACTGTGAAACAGAAAATGAGAAGTTGAAGTTAGAGGGCATGTTAGAAGATCACAAGAAATTGTTGTACCCAAATTGTGAAGGTGCCAGCACAAAGCTCGGTACCACACTGGAATTGTTGCGATGGAAGGAAGAGTGTGGTCTAACTGACTCCTCATTTGAAAAGATGCTAAAAATAATGAAGCCGAAGTTTCCAAAACATAACGAACTTCCCGAGAGTACCTATGAAGCAAAGAAGACTCTCTGTCCTCTAGGATTAGATGAACAAAAGATACATGCATGCATTAATGACTGCATCCTCTACTGCGGTAAGGAGTATGAGAATTTAGATAAATGCCCGATATGAAATGCATTGCAGTATAAGATCAGACGAGATGACCCTGGTGATGTTGAGGGAGAGCCCCTCCGGAAGAGGGTTCCTGCTAAGGTTATGTGGTATGCTCCTATAATACCAAGGTTGAAATGCATGTTTATAAACAAAGAGCATGCCAGGTTGTTGCGATGGCACAAAGAAGACCGTAAGAAAGACGGGAAGTTGAGACACCCTGCTGATGGGTCACAGTGGAGAAAAATCGAGAGAGACTTCCCAGACTTTGCAGGTGACGCAAGGAACATATGGTTTTGTCTAAGTACGGATGGTATGAATCCTTTTAGGGAGCAGAGCTGCAGTCACAACACCTGGCCCGTGACTCTATGTATCTACAACCTGCCTCCTTGGTTGTGCATGAAGCATAAGTTCATTATGATGCCAGTGCTCATCCAAGGCCCGAAGCAACCGGGCAACGACATTGATGTGTACCTTAGGCCATTAGTTGAAGAACTCTTACAACTATGGGGAAAACCAGGTGTACGTGTGTGGGATGAGAACAAACAGGAGCCATTTGATCTACGAGGGTTGCTTTTCGTAACCATCAATGATTGGCCTGCTCTTAGTAACCTTTCAGGACAAACAAACAAGGGATATAAGGCATGCACACACTGTTTAGATAATACTGAAGGTACATATTTGCATAAATGCAAGAAGGTTGTGTACCTGGCGAATCGACGATTTCTTCCGACCAATCATCCCGTAAGAAAAAAAGGCAAGCATTTCAAAGGTTAGGCAGATCACCGGAAGAAGCCTGAACTCCCTGTTGGTGATGATGTATTTGGTATGGTCAAGGACATAGAAGTAATCTTTGGAAAGGGTCCCGGCGGTCAATCAGTTCCGAATGACGTCTCTACAGGACACGCACCCATGTGGAAGAAGAAATCTATATTTTGGGAGTTGCCATATTGGAAAGTCCTGCGTGTCCGCTCTTCAATCGACGTGATGCACATGACGAAGAATCTTTGCGTGAACCTGCTAGGATTCTTAGGCGTGTATGGGAAGACAAAAGATACGCCAGAAGCACAGGAGGAACAACAAATTATGAAAGACCCAAAGAACATGCATACACACAACAAGACGAATAAAGGGCGTCACTTAAGTCGTGCCAGCTATGCTCTTACCAAAGCAGAGAAGGAAATCTTTTTTGAAGTCCTTTACAGTATCAAGGTGCCGCCTAGCTTCTCATCTAATATAAAGGGGATAATAAATATGGCAGAGAAAAAGTTCTAAAACCTGAAGTCTCATGACTGTCACGTGATTATGACGCAGTTGCTTCCGATTGCATTGATGGGGCGTCTACCAGAAAATATTCGAGTACCCATTGTGAAGCTGTGTGCATTCCTCAATGCAATATCTCAGAAGGTAATCAATCCAGATATTCTGCCAAGGTTACAGAAGGATGTGGTACAATGTCTTGTTAGTTTTGAGTTGGTGTTCCCACCATCCTTCTTCAATATTATGACGCATCTCCTGGTTCACCTAGTGGAAGAGATTGCCATTCTCGGTCCGGTATTTCTGCACAATATGTTCCCCTTTGAGAGGTTCATGGGAGTCTTAAACAAATATGTTCATAACCATGCTAGACCAGAAGGAAGCATCTCCAAGGGATATGGAACAGAGGAGGTCATTGAGTTTTGTGTTGACTTTATTCCTGACCTTAAGCCGATTGGTGTTTCTGACTCGCGGCATGAGGGAATACTAAGTGGAAAAGGCACGCTGGGAAAGAAAGCAATGATATGTAGGGACGGGGATTCTTTCACTAAAGCACACTATATAGTTCTACATAATTCCACCTTGGCAGCTCCGTATATCGAGGAACAAAAGAATATTGTATGCTCCAAAAACCCGGGGAAGCTTGAATCATGGATTACAGATGAACACATGAAGTCTTTTGGTGGTTGGATGTAGACACGTCTCTTGAATAACACCACTGTTGGAGATCAGCTATACTTGTTGGCCGCGTCACCATCTTCTACTGTATTGAATTTCCAAGGGTACGGAATAAATGGGAATACATTCTACACGATCGCCCAAGATAAAAAGAGCACCAACCAAAATAGTGGTGTCCGCTTTGATGCAATAGACGAGAATGGACAAAAGGACACATACTATGGTTACATAGAGGAGATATGGGAACTAGACTATGGAGTCTCTTTTAAGGTCACTTTGTTTCGCTGCAAATGGGTCAACCTGAATGGGGAAGGGGTAAAGATAGACCAGTTGTACGGAATGACAATGGTGGAACTCAACAATCTTGGTTATAGAGATGAACCATTCGTTCTAGCCAATGATGTGTCTCAGGTTTTCTATGTGAAGGACATGTCCTCCAGACCAAAAAACGAAAAAAATATGCAAACGAATACATCATATGATGAGCCAAAGCGTCACATAGTTCTTTCAGGGAAAAGAAACATCATGGGAATCGAGGACAAGACATACATGTCAGAATATTACAATAAGTTTGATGAAATTCCGCCCTTCACAGTGAAAACTGACCCAGGCATTCTGTTAAGTAAAGAAGATGCTCCATGGTTACGTCTGAAGCGATCATAAGGAAGGACATATGCCAAGAAGTTCATGCTCATATTATGTAACTCTAGTTCATGTCTTTCGCGGTTTGTGGCTTGACCGAAGGATATCTTTCGCGGTTTGTGGCTTGACCGGGACTATATTAGTCCCGGTTTTGTAGTCTTAGTTTTTAATATTAATAAATGTCTTGAGTGTTAGTCCCGTTTTGGGGTTGGATCGGGACTATGAATAAGTTGTCCCGATTCATACTTACCATTAAGATCTGATCTCCAAACGCGCGCGATCACATATTAGGGAGTGCCTCTATGACCAGTTTCTTGGAGATGCCGGAGGACTGGGATCCGGCGGCATCTCCCTGAAACTGGTCGTAGTGGTGTCCCTGCTCTCGAAAACCATCTTGCATCTTGTAACTTCTCTAACTAGATCAATACACCTGGGAGCTAACTAATTTCACATATTAGGGAGTGCCTCTATGACCAGTTTCTTGGAGATGCCGGAGGACTAGGATCCGGCGGCATCTCCCTGAAACTGGTCGTAGTGGTGTCCCTGCTCTCGAAAACAATATTGGAGATGCCTCAATCTGGCTGGAGGACTGGACTCACAAGGATGTCTATTTATAGTACAAGCAGCTTGGCATAGTGTCGACACTTACGACATAATGTCGACACTCACTCCTATTATTAGTGCTGACTCGTGTTTTGTCCCGGTTGGTGTCTCCAACCGGGACTAAAGGTTAATCTTTAGTCCCGGTTGGTGACACCATCCGGGACAAGATACACGCCGCACGACATAATGTCGACACTCACCCCTATCATTAGTGCTGCCTGGCCCAGCCTGCCGAAATCCCTCCAACCGGGACTAAAGATGAACCTTTAGTATATTGAAAATCCGAACAATGAAAATCCTTCGCGTGGTGTCATATTATGTGACATAGTTGAAAGTAAAAATACCAGACTTGGTATATTGATCATGTCTCGAAAAAATCTTCACAAAATGACCTATCATGTTCGAGGTTTCATGGCTTTCGGTCCAAATGACCGATGTTATGTGTTGAATCATGGCATATTTTGTGATGTTGTGCTCATATTATGCATGCATGTGGACATTGGTATGGAGAACAATGTTGCAGGAGGAAGTTTTCCTTTTCGTCGCATGGAAAAGCCCTTTTCCATTTTCCGAGCGCAAAAAATGGGTCATTTTGTGAAGTAACCACCAAAATGCTATTTTAGAATGCTACCGTCCCATTTTCCTAAAATACTAGACCACCTTATATGGACTATCTCCCAACCGGGACATCTCAAACCTTTTCGTCCATCCCGGGTAAAAAGGACAAATGTCTGCCGAATCGGTAGGAAGTGGGTCCGGTTTGTACTACAGGTACATGATCTATCGCCCGTGATTTTTTTAAAAAATCATTTTTAGACTCACAATATGTGGTTTCTTCAGATATCCAATGCAAGTTCTAACGATGCTCGTCCCCTATCTTCATGCACGCCGGTTCGACCATAGTTAGAAATTCAAAAAATTCAAAACGGGCATAAGAAATTCAAAAAAATCCAAAAAATGAAAATCCATCACGTGGTGTCATATTATGTGACATAGTTGAAAGGAAAAATACCAGACTTGGTATATTGATCATGTCTCGAAAAAACCTTCACAAAATGACCTATCATGTTCGAGGTTTCATGGCTTTCGGTCCAAATGACCGATGTTATGTGCTGAATCACGGCATAGTTTGTGATGTTGTGCCCATATTATGCATGCATGTGGACATTGGTATGGAGAACAATGTTGTAGGAGGAACTTTTCCTTTTTGTCTCACGGAAAAGCCCTTTTCCATTTTCCGAGCGCAAAAAACGGGTCGTTTTGTGAAGTAACTGAAGGGAATATGCCCGAGAGGCAATAATAAAGTGGTTATTATAGTATTTATTGTTTATGATAAATGTTTATTTTGCATGCTATAATTGTATTAATACGGAAACGTTAATACATGTGTGTTTAATAAACAAACAGAAAGTTCCTAGTTATGCCTCTCTCATAAACTAACTCGTTGATTAACAAGATGATCAAGGTTTCCTGATCATGGACATTGGATGTTGTTAATAACAGGGTCACAACATTAGTGTAATGGTGTGATGAACATTCATCCGAAGTATAACATTACGATCAAAGTCATTGAGTTTATATTGCTATAACAACTTACGAAGTGATCCTAATCCTTAGACCATGAGATCATGTCAATCACTAACACCGGAAGAGTTTCTTGATAACATCAAACGCCACACCACAACAGGGTGATTATAAAGATGGATTCAGAACTAATAAAGTGTTATGTTGAGGCCCATGGTCGAGAGTGGAATTTTTTCATCCCGATGACGGATAGATATGCTCTGGGCCCTCTCGGTGATATCACATTGATTAGCTTGCAAGCAAGTGATTTGATCACTAGAATGTTATATCACGGGAACGAGAAAAGAGTGCATGTCAGTAACGAGATCAAACTAGGTATGGAGATACCGATGATCGAATCTCGGACATGTAATATATCGTGAAACAAAGGGATTAAGATACTAGCGTAAAAGGTTCCGACGATCACAAGAAAGTCATCGTTGAATGTGTGGGAGTCAGTATGGGTCTCCAGATCCCGCTTCTGATTATTGATCCGAGAGGGGTCTCGATCATGTCCGCATTATTCGCGAACCGTAGGGTGACACACTTAAGAGACACCGACATCCAATTGGAGCAAAAGTTTCATGCCGAAAGAATGAACAAGCGCAGGAATTTATTTCACTAGATACCGAAACAGGTTTTCGAGTGAAATTGCATAAAGTGGTTATGCATGTGAAATGGAATTCTAGCAAGGGGTTATTTGTGAATGTTTGTCATTAAAGTAATTGACAAAATTCTGAATAAAATAAAATAGTTTTATTTAATGAGAGTTTGCATTAAATTTGGTGGAAATTTAATGGGAATTTGAGTGGACTTTTGAGTGGAGGAAATTTAAAGGGCATTTTGTGAGTGGAGTGTCCACCCACATGAATGAAGGAGGGGAGGGGGCTGCCCCCCATGGCCGGCGGCCACCCCTTGGGTGCCCCCCCTCCTCCTATAAAAGGAGCCCCCCTCCTCACTTGTCTCTCACACCTCCTCGTGAAGGATCTCTCTCCCCCTCTAGAATTTATTCCCCATGGTCTCGGACTAGCGAGATACATGTTCCCGGTGGATTCTAGGCAAGAAAGAGTTGTGCTTCCGCTGCATCGCTGGAGCGAGGACGCGGAGGTTGCTCGGTGCCTCGAACGTGTGTGCGAGCACGGATGCGCTGCTGTTTTGCGGCGCTAGGACTTCCTCTCGATCTTGAGATCGGCAAGAGATCGTCTACATCAACCACGAGTTTGGACTCGTTAAGCTTTGTCGGTCTTCAAGGGTATGTTCTCTACGGATATACATCCGCCCGTTGTTTGTATCTAGTAGATAGATCTTGGTACATAGTTGTTCCCATCGTAGGAATTTTTTTGTTTTCTATGCTGCGAACCCTACAGTGGTATCAGAGCCGGATCTATGCGTAGATACTTTGCACGGGTAGTACACATATGAGTATGTGGGCGATGATGATCATTTTATTGCTTCTTAGTTGTACTTTGGATATTGGTGGCATAGTGGGATGAAGCGGCCCGGACAAACTTTACATGTCCTCGCACATGAGACCTGTTCCACGCTTGACATGCAACTAGTTTTGCATAAGTGGCTAGCGGGTGTCTGTCTCTCCTACTATAGTCAATATCTAATTTGCAACGGGTTGTCAACAATTTGGTTATCCTCGTTGTGGTTCATGTTCGTAGGTAAGAACGGTTCTATCTTCGAAAGCCCTAAGCCACGTAAAACTTGCAATGGATAAATTAGAGGCGTCTAGTTTAGATTGTTGCTGGGCTAGTGTTATGATATGGTGATGTTGTAAGTAGAAGTATAAGATGATACTCTTACAACACACATAACGTGTAGGTTCCATAGACCTTGGCCTTACACATAGAGGTATGATAGAGATCATACCACGATGCACATGATGGAGATCAAGTGCGGGAACCATATCATTTCACTTATAAACATGTGATGTTTTGATTGCATCTTATATTGCTTGTTTGGCGTTTTATTAGCATAATAAGATGATCCCTCATTTAGATATCAAGATAAGAATGTGTTCTTCCTTAAGTATGCACCAACAATGTTTCGTCGCTTCAAGACATCACGTGATGATCGGGTGTACTTGAATCCATGAGCATATCTCGGGTGTAAGACAGTTACACACGCGAATACTAAGGTTCTTACTTGGCAAGCCTAGCATGTACAGACAAGGCCTCGGAACACGGACCGAAAGGTTAAGCATGAGTCATATGTTTTTGATATGATGACCATATGGATGCTCGCCTTTGAAGCTATACCAACTCACGTGATGATCGGACTTGGTGTAGTGGATTTGGTTCATGTAATCACCAAAAAGGCACGAGGGATGTCGTTTTTGAGTGGGAGTTCATTTCTAATTTGGATTAGTAGAACTCAATTTATCATAAATTAAATCAAAGTGAATTGCATAACTTGTTGTAGTCATTGGCATTCGTTCACCACCTTATGCATAGTTGTAATTGAGATAATAGAACTATAGAATTCTGAATATATACTTTACGAACTGGTATCGTATTGTGTTGAGTGTCAATCTAAAGTTTAAAGTCCTATTGCAAAATTTCAGCAAACTCTATTTACTCCGTGAAATTTAATAGTTGGTATTAAATCGAGAGTAACAATTCCAGTGTTAGTATCTTAAGTATCATGTTTTGCCTCGATGATTCTTGATTGTTTTAATATCAAGTTTATCTAGGAGCTGAAAGAATTGTTTCAGAAACCATCATGTGTGTCAGATATAACGGTATCTAAAACAATGTTTCGGTTGCAATATGATAGAGTATAATATATGTTCTCATATTGGATGAGAATTTACGAAGGTTGGAGATGCTAGACATCCTAATCATCCAAAAGGGTTTTGGAAAGTAATGTTATACTCATGATTCGCCTTTATAAGCTATAGTAGCTTGATCATGAAAGTCGTCATGATAAGGATGAATAGAAGATGAATGTAAAGTGTTTACTACACTAAAAGATTACTAAAGAATGTATTTTGAAAGAATACCGATCATTTTGATGATGGTGATCTACTTCAAAGTGCAAGTCCAAAGGCATTATTATTTGAATATACACGCTTTGGACTATGTGTCATGTATATGGCGCCACTTTTGATGTTGATAGATTCTTTTAAAAAGGAAAAGGAAATGCTGAAAGAGAATCTATAAAATATACTTGGCAGAAAAGAAAAGATTGGAAATATCCAATTTAGGTATATGGATGATATACATGTTATGGTTGTATTCTTTGCTTGTTAAACAATGTGGTTCTTAGGTATTGGATACCGAATTGGTTGATATGAAATTTCATACGGAACAACGCAATTCATGAACCACAATGGCCTAAGTAACTAGCAAGAGAATATGTGATGATGTTCATCGAAAACAAACAAACCGTTGTTTGTATTTCTTATTGACATCAAATCTTGACTTCAAGATTTGTTTTAATAATTGTTATTTGAATCAGGTATTATGAGAACAAAGGTTGTTCAAATAATTACCGTATTCCATATAAGATGGATGATTTACAAATCTAGTTGGATAAATCACATCCATAAAACCTAATGCTAAAATGTCGCAAGACAAATGATTGAAAGATCACTTATGAAGTGACATCGCTGTTTAAATTATATTGGAAAGAAAACATGAAGAATCTCCATATTCATGGATTTTTGGAGTCTTTGATTTGATCAAGTGACGCTTGTGAGACTTTCCACGTGATAATTAAAACTTCGTTCAAAGGCCAAAGAAGAACAAACGACTAAATTATTGGAATTTATACATATCGATGTATGTAGTCCATTATGTATAGTCGTAAGCGATGGATTTCAACTTCATACGATTTCTCCAGAAATTTGAGTGAATGTTCACTTAATGAGAAAGAAGTATGAAATATTTTGAAAACGTTTCAAAGACTTTCAAGATGAAGTGCAAAATCATTGTAACAAGAAAATAAATGATTTATGATTTGATCATAAAGGGATTTATTTGAGTTACAAGTGTAACAAGAAAATAAATGAATTATGATTTTATCATAAAGGGATTTATTTGAGTTGCAAGTTTAGCAAAACACCTAGATTTACATATCCCGAAACACCATAGGAATATGGAATGTTTGAGATTTGTAATGAAACCTTGTTTGAAATGGTTGGATCAAAGGTGTTATTTATAAAACTGCCATTATGTTTTAAAAGATTAAAGCTTTAGAGACTTCCGCTTTTACACTGAAAAGAGCTCCATCTTGATCCGTTGAAATGACACCATGGAAGTTATGGTTTGGGGTAAAACCCAAGTTGTCATTTCTTAAATTTTGGTATGCTAAACATAAGTAAGATGTTTACAACCGAAGTCGGATGAGCATGTCTTTGTAGGTTATTTCGAATAACAATTGGTTATTCCTCCATAACATCAAGGACAAAAGGGTTTGTCGCTTGAAGCGTGAAGTTTCCTGAAGAAGGAATTTTTCATAAAAGTTAAGTGGGAGGACAATAGAACTTTGATAAGGTTAACGAACCTTAGCTAAATGTGCTGAGTTGTGCAGCGCCGGAAATCGTTCCGAAGGCTGCCATAATGCTCATAGCTTATGTGCCTCAAAGGTTGTGGTCACGGAGATCTAAGTTCTTATTGAACCAAGTCGGTCGGATAAACAATCAAATACTAAGATTTGAGAGTAAATCATTATTGTTTGACAATGATGAACCGACTACTAGCAAAGAAGCGATGATGGGCCCTGACTCCGTCAAATGGCTTGAAGCCATAAAATCCGTGATAGTTCCATATACGAGAAATCAAGTTTTGAACTTGGAAGACCCTCCGGAAAGGTGTAAAAACCTATCGGTCGTATTTGGATCTATAAAGAAACAGACATGGATGTTTCACATCTATGAAATAGTCGACATGTCGTAAAGTATTTTACGATAATGTTCAAGGAGTTGACTATGACAAGATTTGATCTTTCATAGCGATATTTAGTCTGGACGGATTAAAGTAGCAACCACTACATATAATTTGGTATATGGTAGATGAATAAACAGAACAAAATTCTTCTAATAGAATGGTTACCTAGGACGTGTACATGACACGGTCCAAAGGGTTTTGTTAAAATTCAAAGGATGCTAAAAGGGCATGCAAACTTCAATGGTTGAAGTAAGCATCGTGGAGTTGGAATCTTCACCTTAATGAAAAGGAGTTTTCATCAGGAGACGATGAAGATGCTTGCATTTGCAAGAAATTAAGTGGGAGCGCTGAGACATATTTCTAATACATTATGTGGAGGACATCTTGTTGATTAGAAATGATGTATCTTTTATTGACCAAAGGTTAAGAATTTCATTTCGATGAAATACTTAGGCAAAACCCGAATATTTAGCATGAATGTCTATAGTGGATAGACTGTGACGCTAATATGGGTGTGCCAAATGTACATATATGAGATATTGAAGGAGTTCAATATAGAAACGACAAGAAACAGTTCTTGTTGCATGGAAAGGAATTGAATCAAGATTCAAGTGTATCGACACTTGATAAGTGAAACAAGATTCAAGTGCTTTGACACTTGATGAGTGAAATCACGAGAATGTTTTGATCAATCATACCATGATATGTACACATCCAGATATGTCCTATGCTCTAAGTGTTATGAGCATATACCAGAATGAATCATAAAATGATCATTGGACGATAGTGAGGATATTCTTATGATCTTTTTGAAAGAACTAAGAATATATTTGTGTAGAAGTGACAAACAATTACAAATAGTTCATTGTAAAGCGTTACATTGATACTAGTTTTGTCACAAGATACAAATTAAGTTTATCTAAATCTAAACTATGAGTGGCACAATGAAATGGAAAGAAAGTTTCCATGATGGATTTGGATGAAATCCATAGTTAAGACATTGTGACGAATACTACAACAAAAAGGCTAAGTATATGACTGCTATAGTAGCAGCAAATGAGGGAATTTGTGTCAAGTAGTTTGTTATCAAACTAAGGTGTGGTTCACAACGGGCTAAAACTAAAGATATATTGTATGACAATAGTATCGACATGTTTTAACCCCAAGGAACTAAAGGTCTCACCAAAAGACCAAATTTATACAATGCCATCTCATTGGAGAATGAGTGATGCGTGGAGACGCAAAGACATGCAAATACACACGGACCTGAAGTGTCAGATCCGTAGATTATGTTAACCACTTGCAATTGCGTATATGGAACACCAGAAAGCCATAGGTGTTCAATATGCAAAGTTTTCAAACTAGATTATTATCTCTAGTGCAAGTGGGAGACTGAAGGGAATATGCCCGAGAGGCAATAATAAAGTGGTTATTATCGCATTCCTTGTTTATGATAAATATTTATTTTGCATGCTATAATTGTATTAATACGGAAACGTTAATACATGTGTGTTTAATAAATAAACAGAAAGTTCCTAGTTATGCCTCTCTCATAAACTAGCTCGTTGATTAACAAGATGATCAAGGTTTCCTTATCATGGACATTGGATGTTGTTAATAACGGGGTCACAACATTAGTGTAATGGTGTGATGAACATTCATCCGAAGTATAGCATTACGATCAAAGTCATTGAGTTTATATTGCTATAACAACTTACGAAGTGATCCTAATCCTTAGACCATGAGATCATGTCAATCACTAACACCGGAAGATTTTCTTGATAACATCAAACGTCACACCGTAACAGGGTGATTATAAAGATGGATTCAGAACTAATAAAGTGTTATGTTGAGGCCCATGGATCGAGAGTGGAATTTGTTCATCCCGATGACGGATAGATATGCTCTGGGCCCTCTCGGTGATATCACATTGATTAGCTTGCAAGCAAGTGATTTGATCACTAGAATGTTATATCACGGGAACGAGAAAAGAGTGCATGTCAGTAACGAGATCAAACTAGGTATGGAGATACCGATGATCGAATCTCGGACATGTAATATATCGTGAAACAAAGGGATTAAGATACTAGCATAAAAGGTTCTGACGATCACAAGAAAGTCATCGTTGAATGTGTGGGAGTCAGTATGGGTCTCCAGATCCCGCTTCTGATTATTGATCCGAGAGGGGTCTCGATCATGTCCGCATTATTCGCGAACCGTAGGGTGACACACTTAAGAGACACCGACATCCAATTGGAGCAAAAGTTTCATGCCGAAAGAATGAACAAGCGCAGGAATTTATTTCACTAGATACCGAAACAGGTTTTCGGGTGAAATTGCATAAAGTGGTTATGCATGTGAAATGGAATTCTAGCAAGGGGTTATTTGTGAATGTTTGTCATTAAAGTAATTGACAAAATTCTGAATAAAATAAAATAGTTTTATTTAATGAGAGTTTGCATTAAATTTGGTGGAAATTTAATGGGAATTTGAGTGGACTTTTGAGTGGAGGAAATTTAAAGGGCATTTTGTGAGTGGAGTGTCCACCCACATGAATGAAGGAGGGGAGGGGGCTGCCCCCCATGGCCGGCGGCCACCCCTTGGGTGCCCCCCTCCTCCTATAAAAGGAGCCCCCCTCCTCACTTATCTCTCACACCTCCTCGTGAAGGATCTCTCTCCCCCTCTAGAATTTATTCCCCATGGTCTCGGACTAGCGAGATACATGTTCCCGGTGGCTTTTCGGCAAGAAAGAGTTGTGCTTCCGCTGCATCGCTGGAGCGAGGAGGCGGAGGTTTCTCGGTGCCTCGAACATGTGTGCGAGCACGGATGCGCTGCTGTTTTGCGGCGCTAGGACTTCCTCTCGATCTTGAGATCGGAAAGAGATCGTCTACATCAACCACGAGTTTGGACTCGTTAAGATTTGTCGGTCTTCAAGGGTATGTTCTCTACGGATATACATCCACCCGTTGTTTGTATTTAGTAGATAGATCTTGGTACATAGTTGTTCGCATCGTAGGAAATTTTTTGTTTTCTATGCTGCGAACCCTACAGTAACCACCAAAATGCTATTTTAGAATGCTACCGTCCCATTTTCTTAAAATACTAGACCACCTTACATGGACTATCTCCCAACCGGGACATCTCAAACCTTTTCGTCCATCCCGGGTAAAAAGGACAAATGTCTGCCGAATCGGTAGGAAGTGGGTCCGGTTTGTACTACAGGTACATGATCTATCGCCCGTGATTTTTTGAAAAAATCATTTTTAGACTCACAATATGTGGTTTCTTCAGAGATCCAATGCAAGTTCTAATGATGCTCGTCCCCTATCTTCATGCACGCTGGTTCGACCATAGTTAGAAATTCAAAAAATTCAAAAGGGGCATAAGAAATTCAAAAAAAATCCGAACAATGAAAATCCTTCGCGTGGTGTCATATTATGTGACATAGTTGAAAGGAAAAATACCAGACGTGGTATATTGATCATGTCTCGAAAAAACCTTCACAAAATGACCTATCATGTTCGAGGTTTCATGGCTTTCGGTCCAAATGACCGATGTTATGTGCTGAATCACGACATAGTTTGTGATGTTGTGCCCATATTATGCATGCATGTGTACATTGGTATGGAGAAGTTCTAAATGAGCCATTTTTCTTCCCGCCAGTTCTTCCCTCCAATTATCTTCCTGCCATTTCTCACTATATATATATGTAGGGTTGTCCTCCATTGTCATTGCACATCTCTAGACTCATATCTGCAACCTCATCACTCTTTCCCATGACTTCCACCGTAGCACTAACTCCCAGGAAGGTGGAGGCGCTTTGCGCCTCGAACTACCCCTGCCCGCCAGGCTACTGTGTCCCCGTCGGCTGGATGCTGAGCACCGGAGGCACGCCAGATGGCCATCACGAACCACTACTACTTTGAGCTCACACTGGAGCAGCGGAGGAATCCCAGATGGCATCCCTACTTGGGAAGCATTCTTCGTGGATCGGCGTGAGAGGGCGCTCGCCAGGCATGAGGAGGACGGCCCACCTCCTCCGAACTTCAACGAGGCCGTCCGTCGGCTGTGGTGGCGCGGCCGAACTCTCCAGAGCGTCATGACCTACGACACGGCCGTTGACTCTAGCCCCCGCCTGCGCTACCCTCAAGTCCAGCCCACTCGTACTCAGCCTTCAAGGTTTAACTACGGCGACCCCAACGACGACAACGACGATGGCCGCGGCGAGTACGACGACTACAGTGGCGAGTATTACAGGTGTAGGCAGGAGCATGACTGAATCACTCCAACATTGCAAAACAAGTTCGGCCGATTGTGGCTTAATCTGGCCATGTATCTTAATTTTCAGTTCTTCTATGTAACTTTGTGTTAGTTGCGTTATGTACTTTAATTCCAGTTCTATCCTAATAAAATTTTATTTCCGCCCATTATTTCCCGTCCTTTTTTCCCACCCATTAATATATAAAAAATATAAGTTAATTCAAATCCAAATTAAAAACAGAAAATGGTTTTGAATTAGTTATTCAAATCCAAACACTTTTTATGTTTAAAGTTTTTCTAAATTCCAAATTAATATTCAAAAAATATAAGTTAATTCATTTTTAATTTTAAATGGTTCATATTTTAAATGGTTACATTAATTATTTTTTAAAACAGAAAATGGTTTTGAATTATATATTCAAATTCAAACACTTTTTATGTTTAAAGTTTTTCTAAATTCCAAATTAATATTCAAAAAATTTAAGTTAATCCATTTTTAATTTTTAATGGTTCATATTTTAAATGGTTACATTAATTATTATTTTTAGAAAATAAAATGGTTTTGAATTAGTTATTCAAATCCAAACACTTTTTATGTTTAAAGTTTTTCTAAATTCCAAATTAATATTCAAAAAATATAAGTTAATTCATTTTTAATTTTAAATGGTTCATATTTTAAATGGTTACATTAATTATTTTTTAAAAACAGAAAATGGTTTTGAATTAGTTATTCAAATCCAAACACTTTTTATGTTTAAAGTTTTTCTAAATTCCAAATTAATATTCAAAAAATATAAGTTAATTCATTTTTAATTTTAAATGGTTCATAGTTTAAATGGTTACATTAATTATTTTTAAAAACAGAAAATGGTTTTGTATTATCTATTCAAATTCAAACACTTTTTATGTTTAAAGTTTTTCTAAATTCCAAAGTAATTATCATTTAAAAAACATTACAAATTTAAACCCCAAAATAAAAAAAATAAGGCGGGAATAGAGAGAAATTTCCTGATTTTTTTTGAAAACAGGGTCATATGTCCCGGTTGGAGCCACCAACCGGGACTAAAGACCCCTGCGCGCGCCAACCATTGGTCTGCTGAAAAAAGTGGAGTATACGTCCCGGTTGGTGGCTCCAACCAGGACGTATGACCCTTTAGTCCCGGTTGGAGCCAACAACCGGGACAAAAGGTCCTTTGGTTAATAACTGTTACCCCTCCTCTTCTTCTTCCCCATCTCACAATCTCTTCTCGTGCACAGGGACTGAAGCGACGCCGTCAGGCTGCCCCGCCGCCACTGCTCCGCCTCCTCGCCAGGAACCTCCTCACCGAAGCTCGCTTGCAGTCTTGCTCCC
Organism: Avena sativa; assembly: GCA_916181665.1. Lineage (NCBI taxonomy): Eukaryota > Viridiplantae > Streptophyta > Magnoliopsida > Poales > Poaceae > Avena > Avena sativa. The sequence continues at coordinate 362,347,583 of OV702297.1, read as the reverse complement.
TCCCGCCGGAATCTAGCACGTCCTCTCCATCACCGACGCCGGCCGCCGTCGCCATTCACGCTGTTCAGGACCTCCCGACGCTTCCCCGTCACTACCTTGAGCACCAGGGTGAGCACGCGGATCTCGCCGACCTTTTTTCCCTCTCTCCCTCGCTCTGTAGTCACCGCTCGCCGATGACCTGCAAGCGCCGTCGCCGCTGCTCGCCGTGCGCCATGCTCCGATGACCAATCTGAAGCGGCGCCGCTGCCTTTTGGCTCAACGCAACCGCGCGAGTGCAGCGCGCTAGCCCATGCAGCCCCGCTCGCCTCCTAGCACCGACCCGCGCCGCCGTCTGGCCCGTTGGCCGGCGAGCCGACGTGGCGTCCGTGTGGCGTCCACGTGTTGCCTGCGTGGCCCAGGCCCACTCGTCAGCCTCTCTGGCTAGATACCGCCTCGGTGAGAAGTAACCAACCAGCCCCCCGGTCCCTCTTGCTTGCGTGTCTGCTGAGGTGGCCATGGGGCCCCTCTATCAGTCACTGTGGCTAGGTATGCCTGCGGTGTAAATTTTTTAACCAGCTTTTAATAATTTCAGAAATAATTATAATCTTATAAATTCAATAACTTTTAATCTATAAGTCAGGAAAATATGAATAATATATCAAAATGTTCAGAAAAATAAAACCTAGATATCTAAGCTATAATTATGCATTGTTCAACAACTTAAATGAAAAGTTTAATTAGAAGAACAAATCCACCCCTCTCATGTGTTTTGGAGTTTCTCCGAGTTAGGGTTTTCACCCCTCGGAACCCCGATTAATTGTAGAGCATGCTTTAGGGTTACATTTCAATGCAATTCAACTTGTCATATCATCATACTTGCTTGAGCATTGCATCGATGCCATGTGTTGATTGTTTCCCTTTCTTTCTGGTGTTTGGTTCTTCCCGGTAGAATACGATATCGAGATCGAGATCGAAGCCAGAGATCAACACCGTCGAAGCTCAAAGACAAATACTTGACCAACTGTAATCAAGTCCAGTACAAGGATCCTGAAGCTCTGCTTCCAGCTATCAACAGGCAAAGGCAAGCATAGCCCTACCATGATATAATCCTATGATTTCGAAAGCATTTCAATTCTTGCCATGATGCATACAATTCTACTGTGGTATTTTATCGATAGATAGAGTGTCCTATCTGTTGCATTACTCCCTTTGAGCTTATATTACCTGATCCACTACTCCTAGCATATTAGGTTTATTAGTTTGGTTTATTAGGTTTATTATTAGTTAGGTATTATTAGGTTTATTAATTAGTTAGGTATTATTAGTCTTCGGCCCCACTAGTCAGTCACTGTGGGTAGCCCCAGACCCGATGAAAAACTACCCCCTGTGCTGATGTACATATTGAATGCGCATTGTATTATGCCACGTATTGATTGCCGCCTTTCTTTTCGGTATTGGTTCTTCGCGATAGGATCTGAGCCCGAGGGTTTCTCCGAATTAGGGTTTCTGATATTGTAAATTCATTTTTATTATTGTGTATGTATATATTAGGGTTTCTCTGAATTAGGGTTTATATCTCTCAACACCGTACCTAACATTCTCCCTTAGCCGCTTTGACTTATCCGTTTTTCCACCTATGCAGAAAATATGGACCCACACGACCGAGACAAAGAAAAGGAAGAGTTGATCCAAGGTGTGATCCGCGGGGAAGAAAATTTAGATGTATCGATGTTTCTGAACAACTCCGGTGAGGGTGATCCTCTTTTTGCCGGAAGAGACGACTTGTTTGAGGTTGAAGGTGATGCCTTCCGCGAGGGAGAAGGCGATGCCTTGTGTGATCGAGAAGACGACCGCTCCGGCGAGGTGCATGTAATATAATTAATTCATTAATTAATCATCTGCTATCTATATAGAAATAGTAACGACGATCTTTCTTCTTTTATCCCTCCGGATCGAATAAATATACTGAAAAGAGCAGCCGAGGCCCAACCAAAAAGTTGGGAGACCAGGAGAGGTTCAGGATCGAAGATGTCGGTGAAGACGGCAAACCAACGGCTCGAGAAGTTGTCGCAAACAAATTTGTGGCACAATGCAGAGTAATCGTTAGGGACTTAATCCCGATCACCATTCGAAATTGGAATAGGCCTGCTGATGCGGAAGAAGAGGGAACATGTTTATTTGTCCCTAACAAGGCCAAAGATTTACTGTGGAATAGGGTCATGATTAATTTCAAACTACCGAAGATAGAGCTGGATCCAAATGCGGAGGATCCAGTTGAGGACGCCTTAGAACATGGGAGAGCCATGGAGGCTAAGTTCAGGGAGTGGGCTTTGAAGAAGATGGGCCAGTGTTTCACCAACTAGAAGAAAAGATTGCACCTTGACTATGTCGTGAAAGAGAAGACTCCGGATTTCAAGAAGATTCAGTTTGAGAAGATAAAACCATTCTAGGATGAGTTTGTGAATTACAAGACATCAGCAAAAGCTAAGAAAATGTCTGCAACGAATAAGTTGAATGCTGATAACAAGAAGTATCACCATACTATGGGGCAAGGTGGCTACAGGGCTGGCATTCCTAAGTGGGAGAAACTTGAGCAGGAACTACGTGCTAAAAAGATCATCCCAGAGACAGACGATTGGATTGAACGTGCAAGGAATTGGTTTTACGGGCATGGGGGCAAGTTGGACTCGGAAGGGAAGGTTATATATAACATACGACATAAATAAGACCCCTTGCCAATCGAGAAGATGAGAAAAGCAGTAAAGGCTGTTAAAGATGGGGACTTCATTCCCGATAGAGAGAATGATGAGCTCACACTCGCCCTTGGAAATAAGGAACATGATGGACGAACACGAGGCACAATAGGCTCCAAACCATGGAGGACTTCGTTTCCCGAAGAGAGGAAGAAATATCCTGATAGAAGCTGTCAGAGGAGAAAGGACAAGGCGGAAGTTGAAGCAGATATTCAGAAAGAGTGCATGCGTATAATTGAAGAACGAATAAAGCAACAACAAGATGAAATTAACGCACTTAAAGAGCAAAGTACTACCGGCCCATCTCAACAGCACACTGCATTCGATGCTACCGGCCTATCGAATAATCGAAAAAGCAGTGTGGCTTCCACCGAGGTCCCGGGTGATGACAATGACGATGACGATGGTGCACCGACGATGGCTCCTGTTGCTACCTAGTGGATGATATCACACAGATGACACACTGCGAGCTACATGTCAAAGTTGTGAACATATCAATGAAGGTGGCGGTCGGCTATGCCTTACCAATTGGACCCACACCAACTTACCACTGTCGTCCGGTTCCACAGGGCTACGCTGTTGTCGGGGTGGATGAAATCATTTCCACCTTTGAAGTTTTGAAGCTTGACTACCCTGCAGGTGAAGGGGATGTGACTGAACTGGGAGACGCAACAAACGTCACCATTCTATGGCCAAAGGAATGTATCGTGCTTCAAAATCACACGCCAAGGCCATCTTCGCCGCCGCCTCACCCGTCTCCAGCGAGGTCGTCGCCACCGCGGCAGCCGTCTTCATCGCCACACCCGGCTCCATCGCCTCACCCGTCTTCATCGCCTCACCAATCTCCGGCGCAGCCATCGCCATGGCAGCCATCGTCGGTGCCTCTGGAGAAAAAGCATAAGCGTACCGCTACTCTGCGTCATTCTAAGCGATCGCCGAAACGTAAACAAGAGCCTCTTCCAAAAGTACCAAAGGTTCCTCCCAAGAGAGCTTATGACTATACTAAAGAGGAGACTACGGCTATCGTTGATGTGGAAACGACAGTGTTTTTCGCTAAGCTGAGGCGGCCGAAAGAGCTAGAGTTCCCCAGCACCAAAGAAGAAAAAGCCAGAGTGTTCAAAATGCTAAAGACTCTTCATCAACCCGAGCCAAAGCTATCATCAGACTATGAACGTTCTATTCTCAAGTCACATGCGGCACAAAAAGCCTCGAAGAGCAGTACTGATGCAAGCGATAAATCTGTTGCCCAGCTCGGAGAACAAGCAAAATAGTCTTGCGCCCCTCTCAAGGTGATTTCCCATACCAATGTGGGGTCGAGCAAATATGGGGCCGAAGAGCAGTATGATCCAGAGGTAGTTGCACAATACGGAGAAGCTGCCGCTGCTCAAAGTGTGAGTATTGCCTAGTACTTATCCCAGTTAGAGTAATTCCCCGTGAGTGAAGTAGCATACAAATACCAGTACGGCAAACCTCTCGTCAAACCTGAGGAGGTAAATAATCTTCCAACAAAAATGCGAAGATTGCATAACTGGTACATGCATGCCACAAAGGCCGGGGCTAACTGGATAGTGCTGAGGGTTACAAAAAAGCATTATGGGAAAGAAATAGATGACATGATATCCATTGAATTTGATGAACTATTTCAATTATTCAATCAAGACGCCTTGGACAAATCGATCATCAGTGCCTATTATCTGTAAGTACTAATTCTGTAATTAATTTAGTCTCTAGCTATCTCACCTTGTTTATTGCATGTATATAATCATACTGTAATATGCAGAATGAAGATTCTCGAATGCAGCAGAGGACAAATCTATGACATTGGCTTCATTGACCCATATTGGGTTCATCAAGCTAATCTCAAAACAAACCCCCAAGATACAGAGGATAATATCGTACACGTGTTAAGGTTTCAAGAAACCAGAAGGGAAGTACTATTTCCTTACAACTTCGAGTGAGTGTTATTGTCTTGTATACACTTTCCATTTCGCTTACTCGATGTTAAGTATATAATTGATTAGTTATGCATGCGCAGCTTCCACTATATTCTGTTAATCATTCAACTTGACAAAGGGTGTGTACTAGTCATGGACTCGAAACATAAACCCCTTGAGCAGTGGAAGGACATGCAGATGCTTCTCCAGCGGTAATTCTAATCATTACGACACTATATCGGCAATGTTCATGAATTTTATGATATCAAGTAATTAATAACTTCTTTTATTCGTTTTCTTCGCCGGGCAGCGCTTGGAAACAGTTCACCAACAAGGCTAGGGGTGTTTGGAAAGAGGAGCTTACATTTCAAGCACTAGATGTAAGCACCACTAGCTATATCCGTGCATCTCTTTGATTCTAGTTTTGATACCGTTATTATCATGCTTGATTATTATTTTGATTGAACTATGTTCTCGTAAAGTGCCTGACGCAGGGACCAGGGAACAATTTATGTAGATACTATGTTTGCGAGTTCATCCGGCAGACATGCTGTAAGAAGGGCAGAAATTTAGAGCAACTCCACGTACGCAAATAATACTCTATAGTTTTTAATTACCATCAAATTGTGTTTAGTTTCATTCATATAGGCTGACTCCTTTTTTAAATCAGATCGAACGTCTACGGGACGGTCTTCTGCCAAAGGATCGCGTACGAGCAATTCAGGAGGAATTGGCGGGATTCTTGGATCCAGAAGTCCTAAACCCAAAAGGGGAATACTATTCGGGTGTGTATAAACAATAGGGATTGTACAAAGATCTTATTTTGTATGTAGTGCATGAACTCGATCCGTGTATCGAATGTAATATGTTCGACACTTGGATCTATATTGCCATGATGATCTTGTGTAATATAATGGTTCCTTCATTAATGAGTGCAAAACACTAAATAAACAATAAAACAACATAAATGAATTCTCTGTCGCGACACAAAAAGTGGCCAAAATGCTGCCGCGGCAACAAAAGTTGCCAAAATGAATTCTCTGCCGCGGCAGAGAAATGTGTCAAATCTCTGCCGCGGCAGAGGGTTATTTGTCCCGGTTCGTGTTATGAACCGGGACGGTTGCTTCACCCCCCTCGCCCTCTACCGCGGCCACGTGTACCCCCTTTTGTCCCGGTTGGTGGGGCAACCGGGACTAAAGATTGGGGCTTTAGTCCCGATTGCCCCGTCCCGGTTGGGTAACCGGGACTAAAGCCCCTTACCAACCGGGACCAATGGGGCTGTTCCCGCTAGTGCTAGGTCGGACTCACGGCCAAAAAAAAACCTGCCCGCTCCCGTCGCCCCCCACGTGGGCGATGGAGGGGCCCTCGATCCCGGAGCCAGCACTCCCTTCCCTTCCCGCCGCTGCCGGCAAGGGCTTTCGGGCAAATCCCGAGCGGCGCCGATGGCGGCGACTCTTCTCTACCCATGCGTCAGGGGCCTAGGCGGGGCTCGGTGGCTTGGCGGCGGTGCGACATGGAGCGACGGCGGATCGACCTGGGGCTGACGTTGAAGCTCGAGGGCGGTGGTCTGGAGGTGGCGGTGGGGGTAAGGTACGCATGAGAAGAGTGGGCAGCGACACCGGCGACCTCGCTGCAGCGTGGAGGAGGGGCCTTTACGGGCCCGATCTGGGCCTGTCCGGGCATGCCTGGGCCTGGTGTGGCCCTTCTCCCGCGTCCGGTCTGCAATCCCTTCCGGTGGTGGAGGAAGGGATCCTCCGGGTTGTTGCGGTGTTGTTGCCCTTTGGCTCCATGGATCCAGGCCATCGAGCTTCTATCTTGAGCTGGCCTAACCCCTCTGCTTTCCAAGCCACGCGGTGTGCTGCCTCCCGTACCACAGGTGCGAGCTCGCGGATGTCACGGTGGCGGCCCTAGAAGGAGAGGCCAGATGGGTGCTCTCGGCAAGCAACATTGCAGCGGTGGTGGCCATCCCCTTTGGTCATGCAGATGGCGAGGGGTTTGGTAATGGGTGATCCTGGTGTCAGTGTGAGCGGTCCCCTGGTCAAGATCTGGAGGCATCATGCTGGCAAGGTGGCATTTCCCAATTCGGGGTGTCCCTTGGTTTCTCGGATGGCATGGGGGTGGATCTGAGCGAAAGCTCTGCGCTTCCACGCCAACGACGGTGACGCCTGCGGGTGTCACTACCCTCTTGAGGGCGTTGTTTTTGTATCCCCTCCATGACTGGGTTCCGGGTGAAAACTCTAGCCCGTGTGGGCGCGCCACGGCGACAACGGCGCGACACATCATTATCCTCTTCGGGACGTTGCCGGGGAGCTCAGGTTACATTCGAGTGCAGCTCGTGGAGTTATCGTCTTGGCGTCTCGTTTCTTCGACTTCTTAGTTTGGGTTGTTGGGTTGTTTTGCGTTAGGCGTGGCATCTTCTTCTTTACATGTTCGACTTCGAGTTGGTGGCTCACCGCCTTCGCTTTTGTCGGTTTTCTTTTCGACCTGCTTGTATGAGGATCTCTTCTTCATTTTGTATTGTTTGGCTTTATTTAAAAAGCGGAATGAATGCCTATTTTGAGAAAAACCCATGACCTGCATTTCACTGGCCAAATCCAGTGACAATAGGCATGTACACAATCTCTCTAATGAAGATGTACTCTTAAGGTGGATGGTCTAGATCTCATTGTTTGAACCTGGTCCTAAAGGATACAAATCTTGATGGGGTCTGTTATATGTTGATCCAAATTCTACAAAGTATAGGCCAACTTCTGACGAGTGGAGCGAGGCCCGTCGCCGGAGGCTTGGGCCGAGTGTAAGCTGCCGGTACGGTACGAATCATCGAAGACCTAGGTTTCCACCGATATATAAACCCCTTGTAAGCCGCCGGTTGGGATGAGTTGCATCTATGAAATCCTCGGCGTTTGTAAACACTACTCGATATAGTGAAGTTTCGCTGGCTGGCGCCCGTGGTTTTTTCCTCTCTTTATTGGAGAGGTTTTTCCACGTTAAATCTGTGTCCCCTTGCTGTGTTTTTCGTTTTCGTTCTTCGTTATCTTCTTGTCGCAATTGTAACAAGTGGTATCAGAGCCCCAGGTTCTAATCTAGGGTTTGCGACATGTCTTCATTGAAGTTCGATCTACCACAGCTGGACTACACCACAAGATTCTCCTTGTGGCAGGTGAAGATGCGGGCGATTCTCGCCCAAACTTCTGATCTGGATGGAGCGCTGGATGGATTCGGTGAAAAGGATGCTAAGACCTGGTCCGCCGAAGAGAAGCAGAAGGACCGTAAGGCTTTGTCTTTTATTCAACTTCATCTGTCCAATAATATTTTGTAGGAAGTACTGGAGATGAAATCTGCTGCTTCCCTATGGGAAAAACTGGAAACGATCTGTGTGTCAAAGGATCTAACCAGTAAGATGAACATGAAGATGAAGTTGTTCTCGCACAGGCTGCAAGAAGGTGGATCGGTAATGAATCACATATCTGTTTTTAAAGAGATTGTTTCAGACTTGCAGTCTATGGAGGTAAAATATGATGATGAGGATTTAGCTCTTCTACTCTTATGCTCTTTGCCTATTTCCTATACACATTTGCGTGATACAATATTGTTGAGCCGTGATGAACTAACCCTTGCCGAAGTACATGACGCCCTCAAACAGAGGGAAAATATGAAAACTATGGTAGGGTCAGATGGGACGTCATCCAAGGCTGAGGCTCTGCAGGTTCGTGGCAGGACCGAGCAGAGATACAACTATGGCAACAGAGATAAGAGCAAGGACGGTAGAAGTCGTTCAAAGTCCAAGGAAAAGGATAAATTATGCAGGTATTGTAAGAAATCTAATCATGTTATTGATGATTGTTGGAAGTTACAGAATAAGGAGAAAAGAAACAGAACTTACCAACCGAAAGATAGGTCCGAAGGTACTGGTGAGGCTGATGTTGTTTCTGATAGTTCTGATGGTGAATGCTTAGCTGTTTTTGCTGCTTGTGCTTCTCGTGATGATGAATGGATACTTGATACTGCATGTTCGTTTCATATTTGTTGTAACAAATATTGGTTCAGTTCATATGAGTCTGTGCAGACTGGAGATTTTGTGCGTGTGGGGAATGACAACCCATGCCATATTGTTGGTGTTGGATCTGTTAAGATCATGACACATGATGGCATGACACGCACGTTGAGTGAGGTGAAGCACATACCAAGCATGGCCAGAAATTTGATCTCCCTGAGTACCATGGACGTTGATGGATACAAGTATGCCGATGGGCATCGAGTTCTGAAGGTATCAAAAGGTTCTCTTATTCACATGACAGGTGATATGAATTCTGCTAAATTATATGTTCTTAGAGGTAGCACTTTGCCTGGTATTGCTGCTGCTGCTGTTACTTCTAATGATTCTGATGATTGTGGTAAAACACATCAGTGGCACATGCGTCTTGGGCATATGAGCGAACAAGGCATGGCAGAGTTGGTCAAGAGAGAGAGCTGATTGATGGTTGCAACTTGAGTAAGTTTGAGTTCTGTGAGCACTGCATCTTTGGTAAGCATAAAAGATTTAAATTCAATGCTTCCGTTCATACCACTAAAGGCATATTAGATTATGTGCATGCTGATGTATGGGGTCCATCCTGCTAATTACATGCTTACTATTATTGATGATTACTCAAGAAAAGTGTGGCCTTATTTTTTGAAGCATAAATCTGATGTTTTTGATGCTTTTAAGAAGTGGAAAGTTATGGTTGAAAAGCAAACTGAGAAGAAGGTAAAGATACTACGTATTGATAATGGTATGGAATTCTGTTCTAATGAGTTTGAGGAGTTTTGCAGTAACGATGGCATGATCAGGCATCACACCATCCCATATACCCCTCAGCAGAATGGAGTGGCAGAGCGCATGAACAGAACCATCATCTCGAAGGCTCGTTGTATGTTGTCTACTGCAGGTATGCATAGGCGTTTCTGGGCTGAAGCAGCCAACACAGCGTGTTACCTCATCAACAGGTCACCTTCTATTCCACTTGAGAAGAAAACTCCCATTGAGGTATGGTCAGGTTCGCCTGCTAATTATTCACAGTTGAGAGTTTTTGGCTGCACTGCATATGCTCATGTTGATAATGGAAATTTAGAGCCTAGGGCTGTTAAGTGCATATTTCTTGGTTATGGTTCAGGAGTTAAAGCATATAAACTATGGAATCCTGAAACTAAAAAGATTTTGCTAAGTAGAAACGTTGTTTTCAATGAGTCCGTTATGTATCATGATAGCTTGCCATCAGATACCTCTCCTGTTACTGTTGGAGAGGAGGGAGTTGGTGTGTAGGTGGAGAACCTGCAGAAAATTGTTGATAATGATGCTATCGCCGAAGATACACATGAGGAAAATATTGATGATATTGTTGTTCAGCACTCACCTACTGTTTTGCAGCAGCCACATGAGTCCATTGCTACTGATAGACCGAGGCTTAACTGTGGTCCTCGTCCTCATTTAATTGAAGAGTGTAATCTTGTTCATTATGCTTTGAGTTGTGCTGAACAGGTGGAGAATGATTCTAAACCTGCTACATGTAATGAAGCCATTGCATCCGTTGACCGCGAGAAGTGGGTTTCTGCTATGCAAGAAGAGATGCAATCGCTTGAGAAAAATGGCACATGGGATATTGTGCGCTTGCCTAAACAAAAGAAGGCGGTCCGCTGCAAGTGGATCTTCAAGAAAAAGGAAGGTCTGTCTCCCAAAGAGCCTTCAAGGTACAAGGCAAGGTTAGTAGCAAAACGGTTCAGCCAGATTCCAGGTATTGATTACAATGATGTGTTCTCTCCAGTTGTGAAGCATAGTTCCATTCGTACTTTCTTTAGTATTGTGGCTATGCGTGATCTTGAGCTTGAGCAGTTAGATGTCAAGACTGCTTTTCTGCATGGAGAGATTGATGAGGAAATATACATGGACCAACCAGAAGGGTTCATAGTGCCTGGTAAAGAGGATTTTGTGTGCAAATTAAAGAAGTCTCTTTATGGCTTAAAGCAATCTCCAAGACAGTGGTATAAAAGGTTTGATTCATTTATGATCTCACATGGTTTTGAGAGGTCTAAATATGATAGTTGTGTTTATATCAAGTTTGTTGATGGGTCACCTATATACTTGCTGCTATATGTTGATGATATGTTAATTGTTGCCAAGGGCATGAAAGAAATCACTACTTTGAAGGCACACCTAAGTAGTGAGTTTGAGATGAAGGATCTTGGTGCTGCTAAGAAGATCTTAGGTATGGAGATTACCCGAGATAGAAAATCTGGTTTGTTATTTCTTAGTCAGCAAGGTTACATTAAGAAAGTTATTCATCGTTTTAATATGGATGGTGCCAACTCAGTTAGTACTCCTATTGCTCCTCATTTTAAATTGTCAGTTTCTCAATGTCCTACTACTGATGAAGAGTTTGAGTACATGTCAAAGGTGCCATATTATAGTGCTGTTGGTTCTTTGATGTATGCCATGGTTTGTTCTCGTCCTGATTTATCATATGCTATGAGTTTGATAAGTAGATACATGGATAATCCTGGTAAAGAACATTGGAAGGATGTTCAGTGGGTTTTCAGGTACCTTCTTGGCAATTCCAATGCTTGTTTGAAGTTTGGCATGACCGGTGAGGGACTCGTTGGCTATGTGGATTCAGATTTTGCTGCCGATTTGGATAAGATAAGACCCCTCACAGGTTATGTTTTTAATGTTGGTGGTTGTGCTGTTAGCTGGAAGGCTACATTGCAGGCTGTTGTTGCACAATCTACTACTGAAGCTGAATACATGGCTATTGCTGAAGCTTGCAAAGAATCTATTTGGTTGAAAGGTTTGTTTGCTAAGCTTTGTGGAGATGATTCCTGCATTACTTTGTTTTGTAACAGTCAAAGTGCCATATACCTTACAAAAGATCAGATGTTCCATGAGAGAACTAAGCACATTGATGTAAAGTACCATTTTGTTAGAGATATTGTTGCTCAAGGTAAATTAAAGGTATACAAGATCAACACTCATGATAATCCTGCTGATATGATGACTAAACCTGTTTCTGTTTGCTCAAACTTAGTTGGTTTAACTGATTATCCCAAGTGGCTATTGGCGCCGAAAGTATTTGCTTTGTTTGTTTAGGGAGATGGTTGCTGTTGATGCTACAAGGAGGAATTTGTCTCAAGGTGGAGTTTGTTATATGTTGATCCAAATTCTACAAAGTATAGGCCAACTTCTGACGAGTGGAGCGAGGCCCGTCGCCGGAGGCTTGGGCCGAGTGTAAGCCGCCGGTACGGTATGGATCATCGAAGACCTAGGTTTCCACCGATATATAAACCCCTTGTAATCCGCCGGTTGGGATGAGTTACATCTGTGAAATCCCTGGCATTTGTAAACACTCCTTGATATAGTGAAGTTTTGCTGGATGGCGCCCGTGGTTTTTTCCTCTCTTTGTTGGAGAGGTTTTTCCACGTTAAATCTGTGTCCCCTTGCTGTGTTTTTCGTTTTCGTTCTTCATTATCTTCTTGTCGCAATTGTAACAGGGTCTAGGTACGACACCACCACGGTGAGTGCACCCCCTTTAGAAAGATGTTACTCAGAGGACAAAGGTGAAGGGAATATGCCCTGAGAGGCAATAATAAAGTGTTTATTATGTGTATTCCAAGTATATGATAGATGTTTATTTTGCATGCTATAATTGTATTAATACGGAAACGTTAATACATGTGTGTTTAATAAACAAATAGAAAGTTCCTAGTTATGCCTCTCTCATAAACTAGCTCGTTGATTAACAAGATGATCAAGGTTTCCTGATCATGGACATTGGATGTTGTTAATAACGGGATCACAACATTAGCATTACGATCAAAGTCATTGAGTTTATATTGCTATAACAACTTACAAAGTGATCCTAATCCTTAGACCATGAGATCATGTCAATCACTAACACCGGAAGAGTTTCTTGATAACATCAAACGTCACACCGTAATAGGGTGATTATAAAGATGGATTCAGAACTAATAAAGTGTTATGTTGAGGCTCATGGATCGAGAGTGGAATTTGTTCATCCCGATGACGGATAGATATACTCTGGTCCCTCTCGGTGATATCACATTGATTAGCTTGCAAGCAAGTGATTTGATCACTAGAATGTTATATCACGGGAACGAGAAAAGAGTGCATGTCGGTAACGAGATCAAACTAGGTATGGAGATACCGATGATCGAATCTCGGACATGTAATATATCATGAAACAAAGGGATTAAGATACTAGCGTAAAAGGTTCTGACGATCACAAGAAAGTCATCGTTGAATGTGTGGGAGTCAGTATGGGTCTCCAGATCCCGCTTCTGATTATTGATCCGCGAGGGGTCTCGATCATGTCCGCATTATTCACGAACCGTAGGGTGACACACTTAAGATACACCGACATCCAATTGGAGCAAATGTTTCATGCCGAAAGAATAAACAAGCGCAGGAATTTATTTCACTAGATACCGAAACAGGTTTTCGGGTGAAATTGCATAAAGTGGTTATGCATGTGAAATGGAATTCTAGCAAGGGGTTATTTGTGAATGTTTGTCATTAAAGTAATTGACAAAATTCTGAATAAAATAAAAGAGTTTTATTTAATGAGAGTTTGCATTAAATTTGGTGGAAATTTAATGGGAATTTGAGTGGACTTTTGAGTGGAGGGAATTTAAAGGAATTTTGTGAGTGGAGTGTCCACCCACATGAAGAGGGGAGGGCAAGGGGGCAGCCCCCATGCGCCGGCCACCCCCTTGGGGTCCCCCCTCCTCCTATAAAAGGAGCCCCCCTCCTCACTTGTCTCTCACACCTCCTCGTGAAGGATCTCTCTCCTCCTCTAGAATTTATTCCCCATGGTCTCGGACTAGCGAGATACATGTTCCCGGTGGCTATTCGGCAAGAAAGAGTTGTGCTTCCGCTGCATCGCTGGAGCAAGGAGGCGGAGGTTGCTCGGTGCCTCGAACGTGTGTGCGAGCACGGATGCGCTGCTGATTTGCGGCGCTAGGACTTCCTCTCGATCTTGAGATCGGCAAGAGATCGTCTACATCAACCACGAGTTGAACTGGTTAAGCTTTGTCGGTCTTCAAGGGTATGTTCTCTACGGATATACATCCGCCCGTTGTTTGTACCTAGTGGATAGATCTTGGTACATAGTTCCCATCGTAGGAAATTTTTTGTTTTCTATGCTGCGAACCCTACAGTGGTATTAGAGCCGGATCTATGCGTAGATACTTTGCACGGGTAGTACACATATGAGTATGTGGGCGATGATGATCATTTTATTGCTTCTTAGTTGTACTTTGGATATTGGTGGCATAGTGGGATGAAGCGGCCCAGACAAACTTTACATGTCCTCGCACATGAGACCTGTTCCACACTTGACATGCAACTAGTTTGCATAAGTGGCTAGCGGGTGTCTGTCTCTCCTACTATAGTCAATATCTATTTTGCAAGCGAGTTGTCAACAATTTGATTATCCTCGTTATGGTTCATGTTCGTAGGTAAGAACGGTTCTATCTCGAAAGCCCTAAGCCACGTAAAACTTGCAATGGATAAATTAGAGGCGTCTAGTTTAGATTGTTGCTGGGCTAGTGTTATGATATGGTAGTGTTGTAAGTAGAAGTATGAGATGATACTCTTACAACACACATAGCGTGTAAACTCCATAGACCTTGGATTTACACATATAGGTATGATAGTGATCATACCACGATGCACATGATAGAGATCATATGCGGGAACCATAACATTTCACTAATAAACATGTGATGTTTGATAGCATCTTATATTGCTTGTTTAGCGCTTTGTTAGCATAATAAGATGATCCCTCATTTAAATATCAAGATAAGAATGTGTTCTTCCTTTAGTATGCACCGATTATGTTTCGTCGCTCCAAGACATCACGTGATGATCGGGTGTTCTTGGATCCACGACCATATTTCGGGTGTAAAACAGTTACACACGCGAATACTAAGGTTCTAACTTGGCGAGCCTAGCATGTACAGACATGGCCTCGGAACACGGACCGAAATGTTAAGCATGAGTCATATAGTTGATATGATGCCCATTTGATGCTCGCCTTTGAAGCTATACCGACTCACGTGATGATCGGACTTGGTATAGTGGATTTGGTTCATGTAATCACCAAAAAGGCACGAGGGATGTCGTTTTTGAGTGGGAGTTCATTCGTAATATGGATTAGTTTAACTCAATCTATCATACACTTAATCTAAACTTTACAAATTCTGTTGTAGATGGCACCACCTGCTTTTAATTTCAATGTGCTCATGGAGAAAGAAAACTAGCAACGAACGGTAGCAACTTTACCGAATGGGCCATGAATTTGAGGATTCTCCTCTCTGCTGCACAAAAGTAATATGTGCTAGAAGCGCCGTTAGGCCCCCCACCTTTTGATGATGCCCCTGACGAGGAGAAGAATGTCTATCAGACTCGTCAGGAGGACCACAACTTAGTTCATTGCGGCATATTGTATGGGCTAGAGCCGGAACTTCGAAAGCGTTTCGAAAATGGCAATGAATTTGATACAATGGGTGAGTTGAAAATGATTTTCGACACTCATGCTGCTGTAGAGAGCTACAACGCTTCAGAAAAGTTCTTTAGTTGCATGATGGAAGAGCACAGCTCCGTTAGTGAGCATGTACTCAAGATGTCGGGTTACGCCGATAAGCTTGTGTCTTTGGGAATATCGATTCCCATTGACTTAGGCATCCATCGTGTTCTGCAGTCTCTGCCACCTAGCTATAAGAGCTTCGTGATGAACTATAATATGCAAGGCATGAAGAAGTCTCTCCCCGAGCTTCTGTCAATGCTTAAAACTGCAGAAGTGGAGATCAAAAAGGAACATCAAGTGTTGATGATCAATAGGAACACTGGTTTCAAGAAAGACAAGAAGGGAAAACGGAAGGGAAGTAAGGGCGGCAAGCCTGTTGCCGTGCCTGAAAAGAAACCCCGAGTTGGACCTAAGTCTGATACCGAGTGTTACTATTGTAAGGGGACTGGCTACTGGAAGCGCAACTGCCCCAAGTATCTGGCAGACAAGAAGGCCGGCAAGGCAAACAAAGGTATATATGATATACATGTTATTGATGTGTACTTGACTAGTGCTCGCAGTAGCACCTGGGTATTTGATACCGGTTCAGTTGCTAATATTTGTAACTCGAATCAGGGGCTGCGGAACAAGCGACCGCTAGCAAGGGGTGAGGTCAAGATGCGTGTCGGCAATGGATCAAGCGTTGATGTGATCGCCGTCGGAACGCTACCTCTCCACTTGCCGTCGGGATTAGTTATAAACTTGAATAATTGTTATCTGGTGCCAGCACTAAGCATGAACATTGTATCTGGATCGTGTTTGATGCGAAGTGGTTATTCATTTAAATCCGAGAACAATGGTTGTTCCATTTATATGAATGAAATCTTTTATGGTCATGCACCGATGATGAATGGTTTATTTCTTTTAGATCTCGATGATAATGTTACACATATTCATAATGTTGATGCTAAGAAGATTAAACTTAATGATGATATATCCGCATATATGTGGCACTGCCGTCTAGGTCATATTGGCGTTAAACGCATGAAGAAGCTCCATTCGGATGGACTTTTGGAATCACTTGATTATGAATCGTTTGATACATGTGAGCCATGCCTTATGGGCAAGATGACTAGAACGCCGTTTTCCGGTTCAATGGAATGGGCGACAGATTTGTTGGAAATCATACATTCTGATGTATGTGGTCCAATGAGTGTGTCGGCGCGAGGTGGATATCGTTATTTTGTTACTTTCATGGATGATTTGAGTAGATACAGTTATATCTACTTGATGAAACACAAGTCTGAAACCTTTAAAAAGTTCAAGGAATTTCAGAATAAAGTGGAAAATCATCGTAATAGAAAGATCAAATTTCTACGGTCCGACCGTGGAGGTGAGTATCTAAGTTACGAGTTTAGCACTCACATGAAAGAGTGTGGAATTGTTTCACAACTCACACCTGCCGGAACACCACAGAGAAATGGTGTGTCGGAACGTCGTAATCGTACTTTATTAGATATGGTTTGATCTATGATGTCTCTGACGGACTTGTCGTTGTCATTTTGGGGTTATGCACTAGAAACTGCTGCATTCACTTTAAATCGGGCACCATCTAAATCCGTTGAAAAGACACCGTATGAATTGTGGTTTGGAAACAAACCTAAGCTGTCTTTTCTTAAAGTTTGGGGATGCGATGTTTATGTGAAGAAACTTCAACCGGATAAACTCGAACCCAAAGCGGAAAAATGCGTCTTCATAGGATACCCTAAGGAAACTATTGGGTATTCCTTCTATCACAGATCCGAGGGCAAGGTTTTTGTTGCCAAGAATGGATCCTTTTTAGAGAAAGAGTTTCTCGCGAAAGGTGTGAGTAGTCGGAAGGTAGAACTCGAAGAGGTTATTGAACCTTCTCTTCAAAGTATGGCGAGTAGCGTAGCACCGGAAGTTGTTCCGGAGTTGGCTCCACCTGTTGAAGAGGGAACTAATGATAATGATCATGAAACTCCGAAAGAGAGTACTACCGAACCTCGCAGGTCAAGCAGGACGCGTGCAGCTCCCGAGCAGTACGGAAATCCTGTCATGAATTTCATGGTTGATGAAAATGATGACCCTGCGACGTATGAAGAAGCGATGATGAGCCCGGATTCCAACAAATGGTTAGAAGCCATGAAATCCGAGATGGAATCCATGTATGAAAATCAAGTTTGGAACTTGGTGGAATTACCTCATGACCGAAAGGCCGTGGAGAACAAATGGATTTTCAAAAGGAAAACTGATGCTGATGGTAATGTGATCGTCTATAAAGCTCGACTTGTCGCAAAGGGGTTTCGACAAATTCAAGGAGTTGACTACGATGAGACATTCTCTCCTGTAGCGATGCTAAAGTCAGTTAGGATTATGTTAGCAATTGCTGCATATTTCGATTATGAGATATGGCAGATGGATGTCAAAACCGCGTTTCTCAATGGTAATATTGAAGAAGAGTTGTATATGATACAACCAAAGGGTTTTGTCGATCCTAAGGATGCTAACAAGGTGTGCAAGCTTCAACGATCCATGTATGGATTGAAGCAAGCATCACGAAGTTGGAATCTCCGCTTTGATGAGGTGATCAAAGAGTTTGGATTTGTCCAAACTTATGGAGAAGCTTGTATTTACAAGAAAGTGAGTGGGAGCAATGTGGCATTTCTGATATTATATGTGGATGACATATTATTGATCGGAAATGATATAGATCTTTTAAACAGTGTTAAAAGTTATCTAAACAGCAAATTTTCAATGAAGGACCTAGGTGAAGCGTCATACATATTAGGCATAAAGATCTATAGAGATAGATCTAGGCGCCTAATAGGGCTATCGCAAAGTACATACCTTGATAAGATTTTAAAGAAGTTTAAAATGGACGGAAGTAAGAAGGGGTTCTTACCTATGTTGCAAGGCAAGACATTGAGTAAGACTCAAAGTCCGGCTTCGGCGGAAGAAAGAGAGATAATGGACAAAGTCCCCTATGCTTCAGCCATAGGCTCTATAATGTACGCCATGCTATGTACAAGACCGGATGTGGCACATGCTATTAGTTTGACTAGTAGGTACCAATCGGATCCAGGTTCGGAACACTGGATAGCGGTCAAGAATATCCTTAAGTACTTACGAAGAACTAAGGATATGTTTCTTGTATACGGAGGTGAAGAAGAGCTCGTCGCTAAGTGTTATGTTGACGCTAGCTTTGACACCGATCCAGATGACTCTAAGTCTCAATCCGGATACGTTTTTCTCATGAATGGCGGAGCGGTTAGTTGGAGGAGCTCCAAACAACCTATGGTAGCAGGATCAACAACGGAGGCCGAATATGTTGCTGCTTCAGAAGCGGCTCAGGAAGCAGTTTGGATGAAGGAGTTCATATCCGAACTAGGAGTGGTTGCAAACGTGTTGGACCCAATGGTGATCTATTGTGACAACAATGGTGCCATTGCCAATGCCAAAGAACCAAGGTCTCACAAGCATTCCAAGCATATTAAGCGCCGGTTTCACTCCATCCGCGAGCATGTCAAGGATGGAGATATAAAGATTTGTAAAGTACATACGGATCTCAATGTAGCAGATCCGTTGACTAAAACTCTCCCTAGAGCAAAACATGATCAACACCAGAACTCAATGGGTGTTAGATTTATCACTATGTAACAAGATTATTGTCTCTAGTGCAAGTGAGAGACTGAAGGGAATATGCCCTGAGAGGCAATAATAAAGTGTTTATTATGTGTGTTCCAAGTATATGATAGATGTTTATTTTGCATGCTATAATTGTATTAATACGGAAACGTTAATACATGTGTGTTTAATAAACAAACAGAAAGTTCCTAGTTATGCCTCTCTCATAAACTAGCTCGTTGATTAACAAGATGATCAAGGTTTCCTGATCATGGACATTGGATGTTGTTAATAACGGGATCACAATATTAGTGTAATGGTGTGATGAACATTCATCCGAAGTATAGCATTACGATTAAAGTCATTGAGTTTATATTGCTATAACAACTTACGAAGTGATCCTAATCCTTAGACCATGAGATCATGTCAATCACTAACACCGGAAGAGTTTCTTGATAACATCAAACGTCACACCGTAACAAGGTGATTATAAAGATGGATTCAGAACTAATAAAGTGTTATGTTGAGGCTCATGGATCGAGAGTGGAATTTGTTCATCCCGATGACGGATAGATATACTCTGGGCCCTCTCGGTGATATCACATTGATTAGCTTGCAAGCAAGTGATTTGATCACTAGAATGTTATATCACGGGAACGAGAAAAGAGTGCATGTCGGTAACGAGATCAAACTAGGTATGGAGATACCGATGATCGAATCTCGGACATGTAATATATCGTGAAACAAAGGGATTAAGATACTAGCGTAAAAGGTTCTGACGATCACAAGAAAGTCATCGTTGAATGTGTGGGAGTCAGTATGGGTCTCCAGATCCCGCTTCTGATTATTGATCCGAGAGGGGTCTCGATCATGTCCGCATTATTCACGAACCATAGGGTGACACACTTAAGAGACACCGACATCCAATTGGAGCAAATGTTTCATGCCGAAAGAATAAACAAGCGCAGGAATTTATTTCACTAGATACTGAAACAAGTTTTCGGGTGAAATTGCATAAAGTGGTTATGTATGTGAAATGGAATTCTAGCAAGGGGTTATTTGTGAATGTTTGTCATTAAAGTAATTGACAAAATTCTGAATAAAATAAAAGAGTTTTATTTAATGAGAGTTTGCATTAAATTTGGTGGAAATTTAATAGGAATTTGAGTGGACTTTTGAGTGGAGGGAATTTAAAGGAATTTTGTGAGTGGAGTGTCCACCCACATGAAGAGGGGAGGGCAAGGGGGCAGCCCCCATGCGCCGGCCACCCCCTTGGGGTTCCCCCCTCCTCCTATAAAAGGAGCCCCCCCTCCTCACTTGTCTCTCACACCTCCTCGTGAAGGATCTCTCTCTCCCCCTCTAGAATTTATTCCCCATGGTCTCGGACTAGTGAGATACATGTTCCCGGTGGCTATTCGGCAAGAAAGAGTTGTGCTTCCGCTGCATCGCTGGAGCGAGGAGGCGGAGGTTGCTCGGTGCCTCGAACGTGTGTGCGAGCACGGATGCGCTGCTGATTTGCGGCGCTAGGACTTCCTCTCGATCTTGAGATCGGCAAGAGATCGTCTACATCAACCACGAGTTGAACTCGTTAAGCTTTGTCGGTCTTCAAGGGTATGTTCTCTACGGATATACATCCGCCCATTGTTTGTATCTAGTAGATAGATCTTGGTACATAGTTCCCATCGTAGGAAATTTTTTGTTTTCTATGTTGCGAACCCTATAAAAGGTGGATTTGCAGGGGATAACAGACTATTCCTTACTAGTTGGAAGTGTTGTTCTTGTTTCTTGACGATATTTAGATGGGGGTACGTGCCTGTCGAAACTCAATGGAAGCACACTCGGAGAAAATATGCATACATGTCCGAACCCCTGGGAAACAATGTCCTATAAAATTCTACTCCTATATGTGGCTTATTTACTATTATCTTTGGTCCTGGTATGCGATATTGAGAGGGGGTCTTAGTTATGCTATAGTGGATGTGTTGATGATGATTCATGGTACCGATCAGGAAACCACTACTTTCACCTTATATATACTTGATCGGGTATATGGTTACAGAATTGCCGGGTTGGTTGACATATGGTATCTAGGTCTGATCTAAGTTGATTACAATCATATTTTGGTGATTCCAGAATAGCTATCTTGACTTGTCTTGTACTACAAGATGATGCAACATCTTGGTTTTCAGATAGAAACGGGTCATCATGCTAGGCCGCCCTACACCTGGTGGGCCTACTTTGTCCTCCGTGGGAGTACCCGAGTCCCATCATCTCGAGTGATCCTCGAAGAGTTCTTGTTGCTGAAGTTTTGTCGGCAGCATGACATTATTGAGGACATCCCACCCGAAACGTTGGACGTTGATACAGCTATGCCGGCCTCTAGGAGGGACCCTCCTCCGGCCTTCGTGAGCCCCGGTTCTCCGGCCTTTGGGAGCTCCCCTACTGCTTCTCTGCCTACGCGCCAATTGGATGGAGGCGAGGATCTCCCGTTGGTCGACTGGTGGCTCCACCTCGTTGTTGAAGTTGAAGACATCATCGATGTCCTACTCCTCCTCTTCGGCGGCGGTGTCAATCTGCACAACCGGCAACGTCTTCGGAAGCTCTCCTCCGCCTAGGTTGCGAGGCATGGTAGGTGCTGTGTGCGTGCCGTTTCTACAGTGGGCCACCTCTCCTTTATACACAGCGGCACGAACTCCCTAGAATCAGCGGGAAATAGAGCAGCAAGGCATGAAACAAGGGCGGTGAGGTGGGAAATGGGGATGGCGCAGGAGACTGCGGTGTCGGCGGCAGTGGCCACACCGTCTGGCCAAAATGGCCACCTCAGACCAAATGAGTCTCGCAACGACTCATTTTATGTCTGCGGGCCGACGAGGCAGACCATTTCGAACATATTGGCTTTCTAAAATGGGTCATGCCGCTGGAGATGCCGTTAGTTTCAGGGCTAGTTTTAGTTCATTTTTCTTTTTTGATGAAGTGAGCAGACGCTTATGGAATTTGATACATATTTGATCTTGATATATGAATGTTGTAAATGTGTAACTTGGCGGACTTGGAAAAGACAAATAATCTCTCCCCGTGTTGGAAAATAACGAATCTGTTGACGTGTTGAGTACTCCTCCCTTCGTTTCAAAATATAAGATGTTTTGGCTTTGTAAAGCAAATGTATTTAGACTACTTTTAATATGTAGGTTCACTTGTGTTTGAAATGAATCTATACACTAAAAAAAAGTCTAGATACATTTTCTTTATAAATCTAAAACATCTTATATTTTGAAACAGAGGGAGTACTAAAAAAAAAAGTAACTTTTGTCACGTAATCTCGATATTCACTGAAAAAAACATGCATATCACTAAACGGAAGTGCATGTTGTCGTCAATCATCACACTCTTAGAATCAAGTTATTTTTACCATCATCGTTTTACACTTATTAACTGTTAACAGAACAACTCAAACACCCAAATAAAAACAGATGCTACGAGTCTCCCGGTGTCTACAGATCGCCTAGAACCGGTAGCCGCCGCTGTTCGTGCTCGCCTTGTGCCGCCGCTCGGACCTCGCCCGAAGGACGCACAGCTGCGCCTCCCACACGTCCCTCGCGAACCCATCCGCCGCCGACGGTCTCGCCTCCGTGTATCCCATCCTCATCTCGGCATCGTACCGCGTCCTCGTGGCCGGGTCGGACAGGGTCTCGTAGGCGCGGCGGAGCTCGACGAAGAGCTCCGTGGACTCGGCCCGGCGCGACGGCGGGCACACGTCCGGGTGGTACTGAAGAGCCAGCCGGCGGTACGCGCGCTTGACCTCCTCCTCGCCCACGTCCGACGAGTGCTCCAGCGACAGCACCTTGTAGTAGTCTGTTGACCTGCTCGCCGCGCGGCGGACACCAGCGCTCGTAGCCGCCGCCGACGGCTTCACTCTGACCGTGCGGTGGCTCCTCCGGCCGAATACGGCACCAATGGCAGCATTGCCCGTAGCGTTCATGGCTGATCAAGCAGACAAAGAAAGGAGTCCTGCGCACGTACGTGACTGAGAGCGATGTGTGCCGGTGAAGAACGGCAACCCAACGAATATATAGTCCGACCGGAGCGGTGTACGCGAGGACGAGACAAACAGTGTGCCAGGCCGGTTCTGTAACGCGTTTCAAAGTTTGGGTAAACTGGTGGTGAAGGCATTTGCCATTTGGACGGAGGCAAAGAAGCTAGCCTGCGCACGCGGAAGCCGGAACGTGCCAACCTGCACATAGATTCGCCTGTTTGTGTTTGACCGTGTAGTTGTCACGGAGATCATATTTTTATGGGAGATTCATCCGTACGTGCAACGGCGGAAAAAGTCCTGACGAGCGACAGCTCTAACGCGCATCTCCGTTAGAATATCACATTGTTCCTTGTTTCTCTCGGAGCATAGCCCTAGCTCAGACCTTTTGATGTTTCTTTTTCTTTTGCGAGGACAGAGCCTAAAAATATATTAAGGCCTGATGCGTAAGCGCAGCGCTCAGTGTCTCGTGGGTTTTAACTCTCGGTGCTTACAACTTACATCATGTTATGCTCTGTACAGCAAGAAATTAGGACAGGCGACTGCTAGATACATTGCTACAATATACAAGTTCCCCATGAACTGCAATTTCTTCCCTAACATTTGAAAGAACCGGGTACTAGATTAAAACCCATATACACAGATGAGTCGTCGTGGCTAGGCTAGCTCATCGATCGGGCTCTATTGAATGTTGTGTTCATAAATATGTGAGAAAATTGCAAAAACTATGATAATTGGGGCTAGGGCTTCAAAAAACTACGACAATTCAGGTTTACTGCAAAAAACTATCAACTTTGTGTCTAATTATTGCAAAAAACTAACTCGTTTAACACCAGTTGATCATCTTTCTGACAGTGCTGGCCCACCTATCCCTATCCATTTTCAAAAACAAAAGAAAAAAATTGAATTTTTGTGTGCTTTAACCTATATTCACATTCCACCATCTATGTAGGAAGAACTACTGAAGACGTGGTGATTAGACACTGCCAGTAGCACACGCTAGTGGCATGAGGAATTTCTGAAAATTGTGAAGGAGAAAATCTGTCAAAAAAACACTTCCATAGAAGGAGGAACATCGGACACATAAATTTATAAAAAGAAAAAAATACAGAAAATCCACAGCTGGTGAAGAAAATCGGATAGGAGAGCCCAACGTGCACAAATGGTGAGTCGGCTCCACGCTAAAAGTTGAGGGCATGCTCTTTCTTAGCGGCTCCTATTTTCTGTTTATTGTCTTTCTTGATCCTAGCTACAGAAAACAACGCATATTGGCTTTTTGTCAATGCAATTATCGAGTCTTGACTTAAGAGAAATCGTTCTTTCGGGTAGACAATACATTTGGGCTAGTCGAAGATAGACCACACTTTTGAGAAGCTAGATCAAATTTTAGCAAGCGTTGAGTGGGAACATAAGCTCCCCTTAGTAACAATGAGACTGACAATGACAGGGTTAGATCATACACCGTTACTAATTGATTCTAGGAATCATGCTCACCTTGATAATAAATCACAACTCTCGTTTGAACTATCTTGATTGCATCAAGATAATTTTTATGAGATGGTGAAAGAGGAGTGGGAGGCGGCGTCTCATGGAGAGACACCAATTGAGAGATGGCAAAACAAAATTAGACATATTCATCAATTTTTTAAAGGATGGATCAAGAATTTTAGGAGCAAATATAAGAAATAAAAGGAATACTTGTTAGCAACTATTGACACTTTGGACCTAAATGCCGAAACCATACCTCTTAGTACAGCCAAAAGGGATGCCTTGAGGGTGGCTAATGAAAGCATTACAAGACTAAGAATAGATGAAGAATAAAAATGGGCTCAAAGAGCAAAAGTTAACCATATTCAAAAGTGAGGTAATACTACTAAGTTCTTCCATTTGTTTGCAAATGGGAAGCACATAAAGAAAAAATATTTCAATTGGAACAAGATGAAGGAACCATAGTTAGAGATGTTGAAGTATGATCCAAATTTAATTAAGGAGGCTAACTTCTGACGGGGGGAGCGAGGCATGTCATCGGTAGGCTTCGACAGCTAGATGTAAAGACCTAGGTTTTCATCGCTATATATACCTCTTGTAAGCCGCCGGCTGGGATAAGTTGCATTTGTCAAAATCTCCGGTGTTTCTAAACACTCCCCGATATAGTGAAGTATCTCTGGCTAGAGCCCGTGGTTTTTTCTCTCTTTGTTGGAGAGGGTTTTTCACGTTAAATATGTGTCCCCTTGCTACGTTTTTCTTTTCGTTCTTCGTTATTGGATTATCACGATTATAACAAGAGAAGATAATTTAAAGGTCTATTTTACAAAATAATATAAGAAGCTATTTTGAAGGGGGGAAGTTGAATAATACCTTGTTTTGAGAGTAGTTTATGCTTTGTTCCTACATGTTTAGACATCTTCATCTAACTTTCCGAATTCGGAGCATACCACTTTTCTACTAAATAAATACTCCTAGATGACTTTCGGTCGAAAATGAAAAAAAGACCGGCGAGCTTAAAGAGATGGGCTCGAGAAAATATCAAGTGGAAAACAACTTCTAGTGGAAACAAATGAAAACTTAGTAAATATCCTGTTTAAAAGTTCCAGAGAACATGTAGTTAGAGAGGTGGAGTTCTATATGCACATAAAACTTCAAGTCTGAACTTAAAGCCATTATGAGGTATAGGAAAACCAAACTAGAGATGAATAGTAGTCTAAAGTCTAAACAAAACTATTTATTGTTGTATCTGTCATAACTATGGAATTAGTATGAGTTAGAACTTGGAATTTTGTATGGTTTCAGAACACCACCATACTTTCTTATACATTTTAGAGCTCCAAGACACCATTTTTCTTGGAGTTTTCACCATGATATGGTTGCACCGGATACTTTTTTTTCCTATCTCGATGAGCTATGTGACACCCGGGATGCGGTTGAGAGAGTATCTAGTGCTACGGCTCATCCCGCGAAAAATGGCTATGACACCCGAGTTCCATGGGGCCTTTATTCAAAAAAATATTGATAACTTGATTTTATTGTTTCACAAACATTCAAAAGGGACCTGGATGTAGTCAAATATGTACACTACTGAGCGTACAATTTTTTAATGTAAAATGCCTTATATTTTAGGCTTAGAAAATAGAAAAATGGACAAATTCTATAAGATGCGAAAGTTGAATTGTTCATTCTCCTAGATCTGCATTTTTGCCGAGAATTAAACATAAGGTATTTCGTATTGAAATTTTAGACACGGATAGAATAAATCATGGAATACATTATGGTATTTTGTTTGAATGTTTTTAACCTTTAAATTTGAAGATTTTCCCAAGACATCCTGGACGTTTACTGGCATTGGACGTACATGATCGATATGGCCGTCCATGGTGATTTCTTGCTCATAGATTCAAAATGTGCCATTTTCTTCTATTCTCTCAAATTTTAGTTGCAATGTTTTTTAATGCATGGACTTGAAGGAATAATATGATGTCACCACATGTGTCGGTGGATTGATTCTTCAAAGAACACGAGACAAAAAAAATACTCGCTCTGTCTTAAAATAGATATGCGGGAGTTTTTCAAATTTAGATATACCTATGTATTAAATAGTAGCTAGATATCTATACCTAATAATAAAGAAAGCAGTGTTTCTTGTAGTACCTACATTTTTTTGGACGACTTTACCCTTCGACCAAAAAATAAATTACCCACCAATGTCACCGTTAAGTGGGAAAAACGTTTTGATTTTCTTATATTGGACTCCCTGCCGAGTCACCGTAAAAAAGCATCAAAAAAGAACCGGTGCAAAGCCCTAGCTCCATCTCTGACGTTTTGGGCACGCACGCAAAGTTATGCTGTTCTGATTCACCGCGTGCTACCTGGCCGAGGCATAACGTCACGCTCCATGCATAGCCGGCGGCGAAATCCGACAGAAGCCTAAACTTATTGTCGCGCAGCTCATCCATGGAAGCCAGAAACAGCCGGCAGCTAGATGCAAAAATCTAAACAGTGTGTATACTTGTTTCATGGCTAGAGAGACCTTGCATAAACAATCCGCACTATATATGTTTGGAGGCCACAAAGAGGCAGAGGCTGTGCATGTGTGCTGGATTATACAGATCGCTCGTGGTGCATCACGATTCAGAGCCGGAGTGGTTTCCAGATTGAAGAGCTTAGATGCAGGAAGCTATGCTTTTTTTCTAGAGAAACCATCCTGGAAAAGATGAGGAATAACAATTCGTGGAAGTGTCACGGAAGAACCTAGGACTTCTTCGTCATCCAACGCCTCAAACTAATTAGAGGTTAATCCTATGGAAGCCATCATTAATCTTCTCGGATCAATCTTTTCTTGAGGATCTAACATTAAAGAATCATATGTATGCAACCAGTTATCAAGGCGCTCCCTAGGAACATACTCACACATGCATAGTTTCCACTACCTTTGTCCGTTGATGAAGGGGATGGTTTCACAGAGTTGCTGTTTTTTTACAAAAAGCGGCCAGGTTTAGAATTAATTAAAAATCCATATGAATCGAGTCTCTTGATACATCGCTTTTATGTATGCATCATGATATATTATTTGCAAAAAAATCCGACTGCGTCTTCGAATCTAATAATTTTTTACGTCCGCCTAATTGATTTAATGCATTTTTCTAATTAAGCACTCTGAGTTAGTCGTTGTTCTCAATCAATTGTTCCTTTTACTAATTGGCATTTTGACACATGGAGTATTATCCATTGGTGGATTTATGTTGGATCAAACATGAGATGAGAAATTTTGATCACAACTGAAGTAAATACACATGCATGTTACTACCAAGCAGACTATTTATTCTAAATATGCTAAACTAAATGCCAGTTACCCCTCAGTGGGGAGGGGGATGAGGAATACTTAATGTCGGCCGACAGAGCAACGGTGGCTCGGTCAGTGGAGCATGGTGGAGGGGGTTGCGAGCGGCTAGGGTAGGGCATGGTTGGCTGAGACGTCGACGGGCGGCGGAGTGCGGGCATGTGGCTGCGGCCGGTGGCGGAGCTAGCAGTGGCAGCAGCGGCGACAGGGAACCGCGTGTTGCCACGCGTGATGGCAGGGGTGCATGTGCGTGTGTGGTGAGAGGAATAGGCTTGGGGCGCCTCGGCATTAATTTCTTCGCGGAGGTGTTGTTGTATGCACATGCATATTTCATATGCAAATTGTCTGATCAAACACCATACTCTATAGCCGTAGAAAAGAACCTAGCAGGCCAACAAACTTTCTCTTTCGCAGCAACGCGCGGGCATTTTGCTAGTATTCCCTAAAAAGATAGTGTTTAGATACATTACTGCTCCTACACTGCTATGGGGAGAAGATGTCCTTGCGATGGAGTAAATGTTCAGGGGTCCAGATGCGTATTTTCCTGCAGGGTAAGTCCTGTCCTCATCTAACGGGCAAAGGACAGAGAGGCAAAGCCAGCCAGCGAGCAACAAAGCAGCCACGACACCGGCGGCGAGCCGGCGGGAGAACACAGGAGGGGGTTGGACCCGCGTGGTGGAATGGAGCGGGGCGGCGCCGCCGCGCTCGCCTGCACCTTCCGCTCCTCATCCCCTTCTCAGGTTTCCCACTGGCCGCCTCTCCTCCGCTCCCACCGCCGCCCGTCCGCGCCCCCCAGGGCTCCTCACTTTCTCCTACCAACCGCCGGCAGGCGCTGCAGGTAACGATGTTCCTGCGTCATGCTCTCTTTGGTGTAGCTTTCTTCTCCCGTCCTTTTGCGTTGGTCTGTGATGTGATGTCGCTTCCCTGCGTCCGCGCTCGGAAGCTGTTCGACGGAACGCTTCAACGGTCGGGCGTTCGAGACAGGTGTTGACACCTTCGCTGTTGAACCAAAATAGAATCCTATTGTGGCATTTTGTATCTACAGGTTAGATGGGTGCTTGTGAATTTTGGACTCTGGAGGCGGTGGTAGCTTTTGCTACAGTTATGTTGGTTTAGAGAACTTGACTAGTTGGGCGGTTATTTAGGGTTGGGTTACGGACTAACAAACTTACTGGCGTTCACGATTATCCATAACCAAGAAGTTGAAAGACGAAGAATCACTATGCCTGGAATTCTAGTAGTAGATGGCATAGAACAAGAATTTGGAGTAAGGGTCAGCCTCTTTCATTTACATTATAGCACCAAGGAACTTGTATGTACTAAGAGACAGGCTCATGCTAGGTTGTGGCGACTAAAGCCAAGCTAGGTTGTTTGGCAGGTGTAGTCAACCAAAGAAGATGGGGGTAAAGGGGACTGGGATTTCGAAATAAGCATATGCTAGAACAGAATTGAGATGTTTGAGCCAGGTTCACTATTAACTTACTGTTTGCTAATGTTGTGGTGCAAGCAGGTAGCCTTAATGTAAGTAGCTCCTTAAAGTTGTTCATGTCCTAGATTCTAACAAAAACTCTGAATATGAAAACATGTGATCAACATACCGTTTATTCAAATTGATTTATCGTAAGTGATAGGTGCAAACATTGCCATTATCCTGCTAGGTGACCATGATTTTATCCCCCTGTCTGCATGAAAATCAATTTTGTGCGAACATAGTGCAAATTTTGAGATTTGTTATTTAACATTTTTTTTCAAATATTTAACTTAATTATGTGCTTCTAGATACAACAGTCAAAAAAGATTTTTAGACACAAGCAAGGGGCTTAAAAGCTTCTCATTGTCGACATCCAGCCCGTTTGGACGGCCAGGGGTTAGTCTTAACGATGAAGATTTGGTGAAAGATAAGCTCCTAATAGACTGCGGAGAAGAACAAGATTGTGTGCTTGGTAAGTTCTGTATGGCTTTATTTTCTGTACATTCAAGATCCAAAATGTTGCTTTTATTACATGTGTAAAACCAATACCATAAACCCTTATGTGCTGGTAATGGCTATCTCATCCAAAATATGTTTTGGCAGCTCACAAACAGCCTATTCCGTAACTAAGGACCTAGACTAATTGTTTCCGAGAAACACTGTTCACATGCTATTTATTAAGGATGGTGCGGAGGTTACAGGAAATTTGGCCATTCAAAATCCAAACTCAGCCTGTGTTCATCTCTTTGTTTCCAACTTCAGTTCATATTGCTTGACCATACATTATATACCTTCCGTTTACATCGTTTGTTTGGTTTGCCCATCTCCACCATCTCTGTTTTTTAATGTGCAACCAGTCTCTGCTCCTGCAATTGTCTCCTTCAAAAGCACATCTATATGAAAGCCATTCCTTCTTTCACTTAGTGTCTCTGTGTCGTGCCATGTCATCGAGGAATCAAGGTGCACCATTGCTCATGACATGCTGTTGGGAGCATAGCAACACCTGAAACACCGTGGGATGTGACAAATGCTGAACCTCAACTCTGACTGCTACAGTTACCAGCCCATAGAACATTTACTTGCATAATTAACCCTGAGAATAATTAAGAGAAAATGCTTTGTCTTGGCAAGTTTCCCTGGAAGAGCACTGAAGAACAGATGAGTTGAGCAATATGTTTGTTAGCTATCCACCAGTATATGGTATTTCCTTAGCTCTGCACTTTAATCTTGGTGCTTGCCAGTTTCACGTCAATGACCCTTGTTAACTAATTATACTGACCTTTTGAAGTCATATAGTGCACACATTGACATGTTTGGAATCACTTGTGATAGAAGCTATGTTCTTAATTAAGGGGCTCATACTATATATTTTACTCCTTTCCAAAGTTATATGTACATCACTTGTGTACATCAGAGGATAGAACAATATTGTTTTACAAACATTACATCTTAAACAGGAGAGGAAAGAAAGAAAACAATTGCAACCAAATATCTAAAGTTCCATGTTCCCTCAAAACATATTTGAAATTCCATAATACAAGTTGCAATATTTCTGTACTGCTTTTGTCTTTTACACTTGCTACTGCTGGGAGTTGAACACTGTAATGGATGTTCTCTCAGTGCTGTTGTGTTGCTGGATCACTGATTTTTACTCTCTTTATGACTTTCTGTTGCACTAATCAGTGTTGTTCTTCACTGTTTTTTTTGTTTCATCTGTTAGTACAGTTTCACTGAATATTCAGTGCACATGCATATTTCAGATGGGATAGTGGCCTTGGGAAAGTTTGATGCCCTTCACATTGGTCATCGGGAACTAGCAATGCATGCTTCGAAATCAGGAAATCCTTTTCTTCTTTCTTTTGTGGGAATGGCTGAAGTACTTGGCTGGGAGTCTAGGTGAGCCTCGAGGAAACTTTCAGTAACTTTTGAAATATACTTACCCTTGGCACAGTAGTCTAACCTCAAGGAGGGCATTGTAAATTGTAGCAAATCCTTACTGGTTTCCGTTTGTACAGGCCTCCAATAGTTGCTCATTGTGATCGGAAACGAGTCCTTTCTTCTTGGGCTACATATTGTAGAAATGTGGTGCCTGTTGAATATCAAGTTGAGTTTTCAAAGGTCAGGTACCTAACTCCACACCAGTTTGTTGAGAAGTTACCAGCGGATCTTAGAATAAAAGGTGTTGTAGCAGGTACAAACATATTATTTTGTCTTGCAGGCTCAGTATTGTGCTGCAGTATCATACTTCTAATAAGTTTTTCTCCATTTACTGTGACAGGTGAAAATTACAGATTCGGCTACAAAGCATCTGGTGACGCTGCTGAGTTAGTAAAACTATGTGAGGAATTCGGTTTAAGTGCCTTTATTGTACGTTCTGTCATGGACACAGCAAAAAGATCTTATAACGGAGCAACACCTGCTGTAAATTCAAGTGATAAAGGACAGGTGTCTTCCAGCCGTGTTCGCCATGCTTTGTCGGTTGGTGACATGGAATACGTCTCCAAATTACTTGGGAGAAAACACCGGCTTGTTCTAACAGTGAGCGACTACAGCCTCAAGGAACGGAAAAATATTACAATCCCTAAATCTTGCATGTTGAACATGCCACCAGCTGACGGTTTCTATGAAAATTGTGAGCTATTCAATGGAGGGTATCTTGGACTGTGCAGGGTGGTTATTAACACAGAAACCATTGACATTGAGATGAAAGATGAGAGCAGTTTGCCACCAAATCCTTTTCAAGAAAATCAACTAGGGATTGAGTTTGGGTGATGTGCAACTCCATTCATGATCAGTGGCTGGTCATAATGTGCATACCTCAGACAATTTTTGGACAATTTTGGTTCGAATGTTGGAGATTTTTGTTCCCCTAGATGGAGCATACATCGAGGTACTGATCAGAACCTCTTATTAAACCAGAATAGGCTTTCATCAATCTGAAGCCCGTTTCAGAGTTTCACGGAAGGAAATCACGTGGAAGACTAGAGACTAGTGCATGGTTAATACAGGGAGACAAAAGTGGCATTTTTGTATCTGGGTTGGCAAATAAAGAGTTGACTGGCTTCTGGCCGCTGTATGTATGAAACTAAAGCAGGGACTGCATCTAAGTTCAGAGACATGCAAGGAGGCTTATTTGTAGCTTCTTGGTACAGTGTAGTTTGTACGTTTATTGATTGTTATTCAAAGTCAAGTCATTTTGTATTGCTACTTTGCTAGATGGGTAGCGTGCTTTGTTGCATCAGCATTCATCAGTGAGGTCATTCTGTTGCTTGTACTAAGTATTTAACGATTAAGTCGATACTAATTTATGACAACATATTTATATCTATCATGGTGTCTTCCCCTCGGTTCCTATGTCTTCCGCCGAGTCCTGGCAAAATCCAGGGTTTAGGATTCAGCTTTGTTAGGACATGTACACCGTTGGCCTTTTACATGGGGCGCTTAAGTAGTTTTTTTTTGCAAGGAAATTCCGGGCTTTATTCAAATAACCAAGGCTTGAAACGAGGAAGCTAGGGGGAAATTCCATCCAACAACTTGTGACCTTGAGAGTGCAAGCGTGCTTGGCATAAAGGTGCGCAAGTGTGTTAGCTGATCTAGAAACATGTCGAATTACAAAATCATCAAAAGAAGAAGACAACCCTTCTATTTCTAGTAAAATTGGCGCAACAACTTGTGGCCTCCAGAGTGCAAGCGTGCTTGGCACAAAGGTGGGCAAGTGTGTTAGCTGATCTAGAAACATGTCGAATTACAAAATCATCAAAAGAAGAAGACAACCCTTCTATTTCTAGTAAAATTGGCGCAATAACTTGTGACCTCCAGAGTGCAAGTGTGCTTGGCACAAAGGTGGGCAAGTGTGTTAGCTGATCTAGAAACATGTCGAATTACAAAATCATCAAAAGAAGAAGACAACCCTTCTATTTCTAGTAAAATTGGCACAACAACTTGTGACCTCCAGAGTGCAAGCGTGCTTGGCACAAAGGTGGGCACGTGTGTTAGTTGATCTAGAAACATGTAGAATTACAAAATCATCAAAAGAAGAAGACAACCCTTCTATTTCTAGTAAAATTGGCGCAACAACTTGTGACCTCCAGAGTGCAAGCGTGCTTGGCACAAAGGTGGGCAAGTGTGTTAGCTGGTCTAGAAACATGTTACAAAATCATCAAAAGAAGAAGACAACCTTCTATTTCTAGTAAAATTGGCGCAACAACAGCGCGAGAACCCAGCCGCGAGTCCCAGAGATCAACGACCTCCTTGCAATCTGCTTAAGAACCACTTGCGAGAAACCACGGAGCTTTGCGAAGATCACCCCATCCCTCAGCGTCATTGCCTCGGGAATCATCGGATCAGTAATTCAGGATACGGCTTGCTCCAAGCTCCAATAAAGCCGGAAGGATTTCTAGCCACACCTCCCGCTCCAGCTTTCCTAGCTTCAGATGCTATACCAGCGTCTGTATTAATTTTGACCTAGCCAAATTCAGGCGGTCCCCAACCGTGCCCCGGGAGGATACTAGCAAGATGTTTCGATACCTCCAGCAAGGCCAACGTGTCTCGAATCCTTAGCATAGAATTAGAAGGACTCAGACCCCCCCCATGCGTTATATTATTTCGTGAAGTCCAAATCGCCCACATAACCGTGATGATT
Organism: Avena sativa; assembly: GCA_916181665.1. Taxonomy (NCBI): domain Eukaryota; kingdom Viridiplantae; phylum Streptophyta; class Magnoliopsida; order Poales; family Poaceae; genus Avena; species Avena sativa. The sequence continues at coordinate 362,313,736 of OV702297.1, read as the reverse complement.
TTCACCCTGTCTTCATCAGGAACAATCGGGTCAGATAAGATATCCCTCGACCACGTAGAGGGATGCAACTCCGGTACCCTTATCTGGAGCGACCCCTTCGCCTCCATCCAGAACTTTTTCGTATGCGAGCAATACAGCAGTGCATGCCTTAGATCTTCGTATGCTGCGCGACAGACTTTACATTGAGCAAGCGTGGCGATATGTCGGTGTTGCAGCGTTTGTTCAACTGGCAGAATACCAAGAAGAACACGCCACCAAAACACCCTAACTTTTGGCACCACCTGCAGCTTCCACAGTCTCGATCATAATTTAGTTTCAGAAGATGAAGTACCCACAACCGTCCCTTCCGCTAGAGCGAGGTGCTCGTTACGCGTCATAAGAGCCCGGTACGCTGATTTCACCGAATATGATCCCGAATTTTCAAGATTCCATGCCCACAGATCATCATCCCCACCAGAAGCCAATGGGATATTTAATATAGCATCCGCCTCGGGAGCAGTAAAATTCCTCCTCACGGTGTCAGATTTCCATGACCAATTTTCCTTGTCAATAAGATCCGCCACAACGTTCAGATCGTCATCTCCAGTTTGTGCAGATGGCATCATCAATCTTGTCCCGGGGATCCACTTATCATTCCAAATGGACACTGATAGGCCATCCCCAATACGCTTCAGCAAACCCCCTACCAATGCTTCTCGACCAGCAACTATAGCCCGCCATGTCGAGGAAGAACTCCGAGGCACAGTCGCTTGCATAAAATCAACCTTCGGAAAGTACTTGGACTTGAGCACTCTGCAACACAGAGACTCGGGTTGAGTCACCAACCTCCAACCATGCTTCCCGAGGAGAGCCAAATTGAAATTCTTCAGGTCTCTAAAGGCCATTCCTCCTTGGCACTTGGGTTTAACCAGAGAATCCCAAGCTAACCAGTGCAACGACCGTCGGTCTAGAGAGCTGCTCCACCAGTAGCGGGCTTCATACGATGCAATCAGCTTGCAAACCTTCTTTGTAAGCTTGAAACATGACATACTATAAGTTGGAATCGCTTGAATTACCACCTTCAGAAACACTTCTCTGCCCGCACACGACACCATCCTTTCTGATCCCCGTGTAGTTTACTATGAATTCTTTCTCCGATATGATTGAAAGTGCCACTTGTGATGCGGCTCACAGCTATAGGCATCCCTAGATATCTCTCACTGAAAGCTTCCACATCAATTCCCAAAAGGGCTTTCAACAATTGCATGGAAGAGAGCTGAGTATTTGGGCTAAAGAAGATGGATCTCTTCTCCCTGTTCACTCGTTGCCTCGAGCAGTCTTCATAAATATTAAGGATCTCATTAATTCTCTGCGCGCTTTGTCCATTTGCTTTCAAGAATATTAAACTGTCAATAACAAAAAAGCAAATGGTTTATCCACGGTGATCTGATGCTTACCCTGATGCCCCTATCAACATATGCCCCGCCGAAATGGTTCAGCAAGGAAGTAAAACCTTCTCCACATAGCAGGAATAAATAAGATGACATTGAATCCCCTTGACGTATACGTCCTCTGGATGGTGTAAAAAAAGGCAACAATTCACCATTAACCTTCACTGTAAACCTGACAGAGGCCACTCACTTCAGAATCAGTCTAACATAGCTAGAGCTGAACCCCAATTTCAACATGATGGCTTGTAAATAGTGCCACTCAACCTGGTCATAAGATTTCATCATGTCTAACTTTACCGCACAAACACATTTCCTCCCCTTCTTTCTCCTCCTCATCGCATGCAAACTCTCATGTGCAATTAATACATTATCCGTAATGAGGCATCCAGGGAAAAAGGGCGCCCTGCTCCTCCCCAATAATATCCCCTAAAACCTTCTCATTCTGTTGGCAATGCATTTCGCCGCCACCTTATAAAGGACCGGACAGAGATAAATAGGCCGATACTAGGAAACACGTTGTGGGTGGTTTACCTTTGGAATGAGAGTAATTGAAGTGTCGTTTATTCCTTGGGGAAGCTCTCCACCATTCAAAAAATCCAAGATAGCATGACCAATATCCTCCCCCAACAAGGATCAATGCCGTTGAAAAAAGCCTGCTGTGAAACCATCCACTCCTGGTGTCTTGGACGGTGCCATATGGAACAAAGCCGTCTTTGCTTCGACAGCTAAACATGTCTTTTCAAATTCCGTATTCATCTCGGAAGTCACCCTATTGGGTACCAAATTAAGCAACTCATCCATTGGCCTATACCCTTGCGAGGTTTATAGTTCCTGATAGAAGCCCTGAATTTCAACACAATTATCTTCCCATGAATCACACTTCGTACCATCGGCTCGCTCTAGGTTACTTATATTATTAATCCGCTTCCTATGGGCGGCCTGAGCATGAAAGTAAGTCGTGTTGCGATCACCCTCTTTCAGCCATTGCGCTCTAGAACGTTGCCGCATCCATATCTCCTGATGAAGTGCCTCTCGCAGTTGTTTTATCACTACCTTCTCCTCATCATTGGGACCACGTCCAACTGAGCGTCTCGGAGTTTATTAAGTCTATCCCGAAGCTTACGAACCTTCTGAGCCAACAACCAAACTCTTTTGCACCCCAAACACTGAGACTTGTCTGTACATTATTTAGTGCCTGCACCACACCACACAAGCCCCGCTGACCCGATCCTTTCCACCATTTATCCAGAATCAGCTTATCATAATCTACATGTGTCTTCCATACATCCTCATACCTGAATTGTTTAGCACCCCTTCTCCTCACATCGGCCACACGTTCGTGAAATTCGACCAAAACAAAGAAGTGATCAGATTCCATAGAAACTATGTGCCGCACTCGCGAGCTTGCAAATTTATTCAGAAACTGGTTGTCTCCAAAGGCACGGTCCAGTCTTGCCTTAGCATTTGCATCACCCATCTTCCTGTTGTCCCAGGTGTACTCCACACCCGACCAGCCAAGATCATGTAGAAAATAGTCCTCAAGTGCCTCCTGAAAGGCACGCATCTGCCACTCCGGCCTTACAACCCGAGAGAAATGTTCATAAGTGAATAAGGTCTCATTAAAATCTCCGGCGGACAACCATGCGGGATGGTCAATATCAGCCAGGGTGCGCAGTGCACGCCAACTATGGTGCCGATCGACCGCCTTTGGTGCACCATAAAAACCAGAGAATCTCCACTCGATCTCCACACAATTGCATCTCCTCACCATCGCATCGATATGGCATGCACTAAAGTTCTTAACATCAACATCCAGATCAGCTGACCAGAACAGTCCAATGCCGCCACTCAACCCTGCACTATCAACCGCAAAGCAACCAGCGAACCCCAACGATAGCTTCAAAGCTTCCACTCGCTGTGCAGAAATTTTTGTCTCCATCACAAACAAGAGACTAGGCGCTTCCTGCTTCACAACATTGCGAAGCTCACGAACGGCCGCCAGGTTCCCAAGCCCCTGACCGTTCCAGCTCATGCAATTCATTTCTCTAGGCAGGGCTGACTCGCAGCCTCTGTCGAATCCGAGTTTGACGGGTCGCTTTCTTCTTCTTTGGAACACGCTCGTTATTCTCCCCCACCTCCAAGCTAGTAACAGCAGCGCCCAAGGGAAGTACATCCTTGGATGCTACAACCGATCCCTCCACACCATCAGTTCCATCAGTGATTTGCAGCACTGGCGGGACAATCTTCCTATAGACCTGATTCTGAGCCCTAGCTTTGAGCTTGATCGCATTGCTCTTCTTCAACGGCGATGTAGCCTCTGGGCCTGCCTCAGTAGCATTATTCGAGTCCCGAGAATCAGCTCTATGTGAATTATGAAAGGAACTCACCCCTCCCGATGAGCCCTAATTGTAGGTCATCTTTTTCCATTCATCTGGCGCACGCAAATTCTTCCCGAAAGGAAGAATTCCGTTTGCATCTCTTGTGCCAGGTGAAAGAACTGTAGGGGTTCGTAGCATGGAAAACAAAAATTTTTTACCGCATACAAACAAACAAGCCAAGATCTATCTACTAGATTGTAGCAACGAGTCGATAGAATAACTCACCCTCGAAGATTCCAAAGTGTTTAACGAGAGCAGATTCTCGTGGGTGATGTAGTCGTACTCTTCCCGATCTCAAGATCGTGTAGACGATCCTTCCGGCGCTGCGTTCCGGCAGCGCTTCCGCAGTCGGTCACACGTTCGGTACTCGACGAAGACCTTCCTCTCCCTTGTTCCAGCAGGCAGCGGAGGTTGTAGCACTCTCCTCGCGATTCCGGCAGCACAACGGCGCGGTACCGGAAGTAGAGGGGAGATCTCGCAGGGCTTCGCCTTAAGCCGGAGCGAGTATGGTGGACTATGAGAGAGGCCTCGGTGATCTAGGGTTTAGACGCACCAAGGAGAGAGGGCTAGGCCGGCGGCTAGGGCTTGGGGAAGCCCAAGTCGGCGGCTAGGGTTTGCCCTAGGCGGCGGCGGCAACAGCAGGAGGTGGTGGCGCCGGCGGCTTAGGGCCAGGGTTTGGAGAGGGCAAGGTGTAGGTCTTGGAGGGGCAGCCATGCCCCTCCTTATATAGGTGGGAGGGCGCGGCCAAGGGAAGGGGAGTCCCTCCTCAACTCGGCCTCCTTGGCCGGCGGTGGAGGGAGAGGGACTTCCTCCCCAAGTAGGTTTCCTACTCTCCCTCTACCAAGCAAAATAGCCGTTTGACTTTTCAAATTGGCGTTTGACTTTTCAAACTAGGATTTGTTTTATCCCTTTATTTTGCTCAGCGATGACACCTAGTACGTGATGCAACCATTCCAACTTGTTATGACACATTCATGTACCCTTCCCCTCCAGAGTGCCGGACTATCCAGAACCTTCTAGAACATTCCCGATGAAAACACCGGAACCATTCTCCAACCCCGAAACAGGACTTTCCTTATATGAATCTTATTCTCTGGACCATTCCGGATCTCCTCGTGATATCCCGGATCCCATCCGAGACTCCGAACAACATTCGGTCTCTTACTCATCATTCCATAACTACTCAACAACGTTGAATCCTTAAGTGTGTCTCCCTACGGTTCGTGAATTATGCGGACATGATCGAGACACTTCTCCGAACAATAACCAATAGAGGAATCTGGAAATTCATATGGCTCCCACATATTTCTACGATTACTTTGCGATCGAATGAACCACTTACATACGATACCAATTTCCCTTTTTCTCACGATAGTTTACTTATCCGAGGTTTTGATCGTCGGTATCTCTGCATACCTAGTTCAACCTCGTTACTGATAAGTACTCTTTTCTCGTTTCCGTGATATGTGATCCCTTGTGAGCCAGTCACACGCTTGCAAGCCAATTGGATGGCATTCCACCGAGAGGGCCCAGAGTATATCTATCCTTCATATGGATGGACAAATCCCACTCTTGATCCATGTGTCTCAACCAATACTTTCCAAACACTCAATGCCACCTTTATAACCACCTAGTTACAGTGTGGTGTTTGATGTCATCAAAGCATCCTTCCGGTGATGGTGATATGCATGATCTCATGGTCGAAGGAATTAGGTTACTATGTATCAGAAAGCATATAGCAATTGAACTATTAAAATAACTTGATCTTTATGCTACGCTTATCTATAGGAGTATGTCCATCATATCATTCTCCTAACAATATGATCTTGTTGTTAATAACATCTCAATGTTCATGATAGGGAAACAACAATCATTTATTAACCAACAAGCTAGTATTATAAAGAGGCTTTACTAGGGACTCTAATTTAGTTTACAAATCACACAAGTATTAATGTTTCCTTGTTAATACTATTATAGCATGAATGTAAACATTTATCATAAACACAAAGATATAATAATAACTACATTTATTATTGCCTCTAGGGCATATCTCCAACAGTCTCCCACTTGCACTAGAGTCAACCAATCTAGATTACATGGTAATATACCGAACACCCATGGCAGTTTGGTGTTGGTCATGTTTTGCCCTCGGGAGAGGTTTAGTCAACGGATCCGCCACATTCAGATCTATGTGTACTTTGCAAATCTTTATGTCACCATCTTGGACATGTTCTCGAATAGCGTGGAAACATAGCTTGATGTGCTTCAGCTTCTTGTGTGACCTTGGTTCTTGCGCATTGGCTATGGCGCCCATGTTATCACAGTAGATAGACATTGGGTCCAGCGCACTTGGAACCACACCGAGCTCTATAATGAACTCTTTCATCCATATCGCTTCTTGTGAAGCCTCCGAAGCAGCCATGTATTCCGATTCAGTTGAAGATCTTGCCACAATGCTTTGCTTTGCACTCCTCCAGCTAACTGCTGCACCATTCAAAGTAAATACGTATCCAGATTATGATTTAGAATCATCCGGATCGGTGTTCCAACTAGCATCGGTGTAACCATTAACAACGAGATGTTCATCACCTCCATAAGAAAGAACCATATCCTTAGTTCTTCTCAAGTACTTAAGGATGTTTTTGACCGCTGTCCAATGATCCACTCCTGGATCACTTTGATATCTGCTAGTCAAACTAACAGCATATGCAATGTCGGGTCTAGTACATAGCATGGCATACATTAGAGATCCTATGGCTGAGGCATAGGGAGTTTTACTCATCCTTTCTCTATCTTCTGCCGTTGTTGGACTTTGAGTTTTACTCAAGGTCGTATTGGGCAACATGGGTAAGAACCCTTCCTTGCTATCTTCCATTCCAAATCTCTTTAGAACTTTGTCCAAATATGTACTTTGTGACAATGATATTAGGCGTCTCGATCTATCTCTATAAATCTTTATGCCTAATATGTAAGCTGCTTTGCCAAGATCCTTCATTGAAAAACTATTATTCAAATATTCCTTGACACTATTAAGAAGGTCTACATCATTCCCAATCAACAATATGTCATCTACATATAGTATTAAGAATGCTACAGAGCTCCCACTCACTTTCTTGTAAATACAAGCTTCTCCATAAGTTTGTATAAAACCAAAACTTTTGATTACCTTATCAAAACGTTGATTCCAACTTCGGGATGCTTGCTTCAATCCATATATGGACCGTTGAAGTTTGCATACCTTGTTAGCATCTTTAGGATCGACAAAACCTTTGGGTTGCATCATATACAACTCTTCATCAATGTCTCCATTGAGGAACGCCGTTTGACATCCATCTGCCATATCTCATAATCATAATATGCAGCGATTGCTAACATAACCCTTACAGACTTTAGCTTCGCTACAGGTGAGAAGGTCTCATCGTAGTCAACTCCTTGAATTTGTCGAAACCCTTTTGCGACAAGTCGAGCTTTATAGACAGTAACATTACCATCAGCATCTGTTTTCTTCTTGAAAATCCATTTGTTCTTGACAGCCTTCCGGCCATCCGGTAAGTCCACCAAAGTCCATACTTGGTTTTCGTACATGGATCCAATCTCGTATTTCATGGCTTCTTGCCATTTATTGGAATCTGGGCTCATCATCGCTTCCTCATATGTCGCAGGGTCATCGGTGTTGTCCACCAACATGACACTCATAAAGGGATCATACCAATCAGGAGTGGTACGAGTTCTCGTTGACCTGCGAGGCTCTGTAGCAACTACAACCGAAGTTTCATGATCATCATCATTAGGTTCCTCTCTTATTGGTGCAGGCACCACAGGAACTTCTTCCGGTGTTGCGCTACTCGCAAGTTCGAGAGAAGGTTCGACAACCTCGTCGAGTTCTACTTTCCTTCCAGTCACTTCTTTCGAGAGAAATTCCTTCTCTAGAAAGGATCCATTCTTGGCAACAAAGATTTTGCCTTCGGATCTATGATAGAAGGTATACCCAATAGTTTCCTTTGGATATCCTATGAAGACGCATTTTCCGCTTTGGGTTCAAGCTTGTCCGGCTATAACTTCTTTACATAGGCTTCGCAACCCCAAACTTTAAGGAACGACAATTTAGGTTTCTTACCAAACCATAATTCATACGGTGTCGTTTCAACGGATTTATATGGTGCCCTATTTAAAGTGAATGCGGCTGTTTCTAATGCATAACCCCAAAATGATAGCGGTAAATCTGTAAGTGACATCATAGAACGAACCATATCTAAGAGAGTTCGATTACGACGTTCGAACACACCATTACGCTGTGGTGTTCCCGGCAGTGTCAATTGTGAAAGTATTCCGCATTTCTTCAAATGCTCGCCAAACTCGTAACTTAGATATTCACCTCCACGATCAGAACGCAGAAATTTAATCTTCTTGTTACGTTGATTCTCAACCTCACTTTGAAATTCCTTCAACTTCTTGAAATTTTCGGACTTATGTTTCATGAAATAGATATACCCATATCTACTCAAGTCATCCGTGAAGGTAAGAACATAACGATAGCCACCGCGCGATGCTACACTCATTGGACCACACACATCGGTATGTATGATTTCCAATAAATCCGTAGCTCGCTCCATCGTACCAGAAAATGGAGTCTTAGTCATTTTACCCATCAGACATGCTTCGCATCTTTCAAGTGATTCGAAATCAAGTGATTCAAGAAGTCCATCGGAATGGAGTTTCTTCATACGCTTCACTCCAATGTGACCAAGACGACAGTGCCACATATAGGTCGAGTTATCGCTCGATTTCAAACGTTTAGCTTCAATGTTATTAATATGTGTATTTCCACTATCGAGATTCAATAAGAATAGACCATCTATCAAAGGTGCATGTGCATAAAACATATTACTCATATAAATCGAACAACCATTATTATCGGACTTAAACAAGTAACCGTCTCGCAACAAACAAGATCCTGATATAATGTCCATGCTTAACGCAGGCACCAAATAACAATTATTTAAGTACAAAATTAATCCCGATGGTAGATGAAGAGGTAGCATGCCGACCGCGATCACATCAACCTTTGATCCATTTCCCACGCGCATCGTCACCTCGTTCTTTGCTAGCTTCCGTTTATTCTGCAGCACCTGTTTCGAGTTACAAATATGAGCAACCGAACCAGTATCAAATACCCAGGCACTATTAAGAGTACTAGTGAGATACACATCAATAACATGTATATCGGATATACCTTTCTTCTTGATGTTGCCGTTCTTCAAATCCTCCAAGTACTTTGGGCAATTCCGCTTCCAGTGACCTTCTCCCTTGCAGTAAAAGCACTCAGTATCAGGCTTAGGTCCAGCCTTGGTCTTCTTCGTCGGTGCGGTAACTTTCTTACCACCCTTCTTGAAGTGTCCCTTTTGCTTAGACTTGCCTTTCTTGAATTTGGTGGTCTTATTGACCATCAACACTTTGTGCTCTTTCTTGATCTCCACTTCTGCAGATTTTAACATGGAGAAGAGTTCTGGCAACTGCTTTGTTCATGCTTTGCATATTGTAGTTCATCACAAAGTTCTTGTAACTTGGTGGTAGTGATTGGAGGACACGGTAAATCCCCAAAGCATTAGGAATCACTATACCCAAGCTTTGAAGTTTGTTTGCGTGCCCAGACATCTTAAGCACATGCTCACTGACGGAGCTGCCCTCTTCCATCTTGCAGTTAAAGAACTTTTCAGAAGCCTCATAGCTCTCAACTGCCGCGTGAGTCTCAAAAATAAATTTGAGTTCACGGACAATATCATGTGGGTCTGAATTCTCAAACCTTTTCTGAAGCTCCGATTCCAAACCATACAAGATAGCACACTGAACTGTCGAGTACTGATTCTTCCGAGCGATGTAAACATTCTTTACTTCATCGGTAGCATCAGCTGCAGGCGGGTCACCCAGCGGTGCATCCAGCACATAGGTCAAATTACCAGCATTGAGGACAATCCTCAAATTGCGGAACCAATCCGCGAAGTTGCTTCCATTGTCTTTCAACTTTTCTTTCTCTAGGAACGCATTAAAATTGATGGTAGGGGCCGCCATTGAACTACAACATATTTGCAATAGTTTAGACTAAGTTTATGACAAATTGAGTTCTAATTAATTGTTAAATTAATCTAGGTGAACTCCCACTCAAAACAACATCCCTCACATTGTTTTAGTGATCACACGAACCAAATCCACCACATCAAAACCGATCATCACGAGAGTTGATGTAGCTTCAATGGCGAACAATCGACATGTTCATCATATCTACTATATGATTCATGCTTTACCTTTCGGTGATCCGTGTTCCGAGACCATGTATGTACATGCTAGGCTCGCCAAGATCAAACCTTAGCTTCCGCATGAGCAAAATCTGGCTTGCTCACGTTGTATACACTTGCAGAATCTAACACACCCGATCATCACGTGGTGCTTCGAAACAACAAGCTTTAGCAACGGTGCTTACTAAGGATGAACACTATTGAACTTGAAATTCATGTGCATGAGGGATCATCTTATAATGCTACCGTCGTTAACTAAGAAATACAAGATGCATAAAGGATTAACATCACATGCAATTCATAATATGTGATATGATATGGCCTTTCTTCTTTATGCTTCCGATCTCCATCTTCAAGCACGAACATGATCTCCATCATCACCGGCATTGCATCAAGGTCAATGACGCTGCTCCATGGTTGTCGTCTATCGGCTTCAACTATTACAACTACTTTGAATAGACACGCGGGTCTTAACATAAATTAAAGACAACCATATGGCTCCTGCCGGTTGCCAACTTACAATAAGGAACATTGCATACATCAAATATAATCACAATCATGGCCATATCACATCACAGCACACCCCTGCTAAACAAAGTTAGACGCCTCTAATTTCTTTGCATATTTTACGTGGTTTGGGGCTTTCAATAAGTGTCGATCTAACTTACGAAAAAGAACCACAACGTTGATGTTTGAACTATCAAGTGCCCGTTGTAAATTGGATCTATACTATAATGGGAGAGACAGACACCCGCAAAGCCACTTATGCAATACAAGTTGCATGTTGAGCGTGGAGCAAGTCTCATGAACGATGTCATGTAAGGTTAGCCCGGGCCGCTTCATCCCATCATACCGCAAGATGAAAAGTACACAAGAAGCAATTGATAATAAAAGCACCACCGCCCACAATGACCATTGTGTTCTACTCGTGCAACAGATCTACATATAGACACGGCTCTGATACCACTGTAGGGGTTCGTAGCATGGAAAACAAAAAATTTCTACCGCATACAAACAAACAAGCCAAGATCTATCTACTAGATTGTAGCAACGAGTCGATAGAATAACTCACCCTCGAAGATTGCAAAGTGTTTAACGAGAGCGGATTCTCGTGGGTGATGTAGTCGTACTCTTCCCGATCTCAAGATCGTGTATACAATCCTTCCGGCGCTGCGTTCCGGCAGCGCTTCCGCAGTCGGTCACACGTTCGGTACTCGACGAAGACCTTCCTCTCCCTTGTTCCAGCAGGCAGCGGAGGTTGTAGCACTCTCCTCACGATTTCGGCATCACAACGGCGTGGTACCGGAAGTAGAAGGGAGATCTCGCAGGGCTTCGCCTTAAGCCGGAGCGAGTATGGTGGACTATGAGAGAGGCCTCGGTGATCTAGGGTTTAGACGCACCAAGGAGAGAGGGCTAGGCCGGTGGCGGCAACAGCAGGAGGTGGTGGCGCCAGCGGCTTAGGGCTAGGGTTTGGAGAGGGCAAGGTGTAGGTCTTGGAGGGGAAGCCCTGCCCCTCCTTATATAGGTGGGAGGGCGCGGCCAAGGGGAGGGGAGTCCCTCCTCAACTCGGCCTCCTTGGCCGACGGTGGAGGGAGAGGGACTTCCTCCCCAAGTAGGTTTCCTACTCTCCCTCCACCAAGCAAAATAGCCGTTTGACTTTTCAAATTGGCGTTTGACTTTTCAAACTAGGATTTGATTTATCCCTTTATTTTGCTCAGCGATGACACCTAGTACATGATGCAACTATTCCAACTTGTTATGAAACATTCATGTACCCTTCCCCTTCGGAGTGCCGGACATTCCGGAACCTTCTAGAACATTCCCGATGAAAACACCAGAACCATTTTCCAACCCCGAAACAGGACTTTCCTTATATGAATCTTATTCTCCAGTCCATTCCGGATCTCCTCGTGATATCCCGGATCCCATCCGAGACTCCGAACAACATTCGGTCTCTTACTCATCATTCCATAACTACTCAACAACGTCGAATCCTTAAGTGTGTCTCCCTACGGTTCATGAATTATGCGGACATGATCGAGACACTTCTCCGAACAATAGCCAATAGAGGAATCTGGAAATTCATATGGCTCCCACATATTTCTACGATTACTTTGTGATCAAATGAACCACTTACATACGATACCAATTTCCCTTTGTCTCACGATAGTTTACTTATCCGAGGTTTTGATCGTCGGTATCTCTGCATACCTAGTTCAACCTCGTTACTGATAAGTACCCTTTTCTCGTACCCGTGATATGTGATCCCTTGTGATCCAGTCACACGCTTGCAAGCCAATTGGATGACATTCCACCGAGAGGGCCCAGAGTATATCTATCCGTCATATGGATGGACAAATCCCACTCTTGATCCATGTGTCTCAACCAATACTTTCCAAACACTCAATGCCACCTTTATAACCACCCAGTTACGGTGTGGTGTTTGATGTCATCAAAGCATCCTTCCGGTGATGGTGATATGCATGATCTCATGGTCGAAGGAATTAGGTTACTATGTATCAGAAAGCATATAGCAATTGAACTATTAAAATGACTTGATCTTTATGCTACGCTTATCTATAGGAGTATGTCCATCATATCATTCTCCTAACGATATGATCTTGTTGTTAATAACATCTCAATGTTCATGATAGGGAAACCACAATCATTTATTAACCAACAAGCTAGTATTATAAAGAGGCTTTATTAGGGACTCTAATTTAGTTTACAAATCACACAAGTATTAATGTTTCCTTGTTAATACTATTATAGCATGAATGTAAACATTTATGATAAACACAAAGATATAATAATAACTACATTTATTATTGCCTTTAGGGCATATCTCCAACAAGAACGTGTGGGCCCCCATGTGTGGTTTTGGTAATTAATGATAATCTTTATGGACTAATGTGTGTATTAAGTTATACTTGTAGGATTTGTCCATTAGCATCGCTTGGAGAATGTGTTGGCTTCAAGTTCGATGAAATGAGAAGATGTGTTGTGCAAGCTCAAAATGCACCATCTATAGAAGATCTCATATTTGATGCTTGCCATCCTCGGTGATCATGGATCGATGATGAGGAATTAAGAAAGGCGTTCCATCTTGAGAAGGGCAAGCTCATATACATCGAGCTCAAGTGGAATGCTCAAGGCAAAGGTATAATCTTGATAGGTTTTCCCTTTTGCCGGTCTCATATTGTTAGTAGGAGACCTGTTTAGGATAGATAGCCGTACTATCAAGAGGGGCTCCCAAATGAGTATCTCGGCCACATCGTTCGGAGAGAGCTCAAACCTTTGCATATTTGCATCATCATATTTGGTTGTTATTTGGTATTATCCATGTGAGGATATATAGCTTGTGGTAATCTCCATAACAAGCTCTTGTTCATCAAAATCGGATCTTCCGTCCGTATCTTGTTGCGATTTTGATCTTGGCGGCTTTTCGGTTTATCATCAAGTGAGGTATCTCACATTATATTACTTGATACATCCTCACTTGGTGATAACCAATATTTCCACTTCTTATTGGAATGCTCTTGTTGTTCTATTTCCAACCCAATTGGAATCGGGTCAACCAGAGTCTCCTAGCCAAAGTTATGAATATTTGATTTATAAAAGAAAAAGAAAAATCTGTTTTCTGGGCCGAACGGTAATACCGCACAGGCGGGCCGGTACTACCTCCCGCCCCTGGGCGCCTCCCATTTTCCCTCTGCCTCGCTAGGTAGCTGGGTCCGGAACTACCGGCCGTCCCGGTAGTACCGCCCGGGTGGGCCGGTAGTACCGGCCGGCCCAAAATCTTCTGCCCAGAAACCCCCAACCCAACAACTCCCTGCAGCCGCTCGCACGCACCTCGCGTCACTCCCGCGCGCCGCCAGCTGCTTGCCCAGCGCACGTGGGCCCCGCTCGCGCATTGACCGCATGCGCTGCTGCGCCTGCATGGGCCCTGCCCCGCGCCGCCAATCCCGCGTACGTTCGCTGGCCCTTGGCCTTCCCGCGCGCGATGCTCGCTCGCATCCTCGCCAGATCCCGCGCAGCGGCCGCTTGCTACTGGCCCCACCGCGCGCCCCGCGTCCTGCGCTTGCTCGCTCGCTCCCGCTGGCTCGCGTTGATCGCGCGCTGCTGCAGCTTCCCTGCCTCGCACGCGAGATGCTTCCTTCCCCGCTTTGTCCGCTGCCGCGCGCGCAGCGCGCGACGCGCTGGCTCCCCTGCCTGCTGTTTCTCTCTCTCTCGCCAGCTCGTTTGCCTGCATCGCCTCAGACATGTGTGGTAGTACCGGATGGAACCGGTACTACCGGTCCAGACATAAAAACGCCCCAACGGCCAGATTTTCTGGGGCCGCTATTTAAGCCCTTGTCCGTTTTTAGTTTAGGTTGCTTCTTTCTCTTCTATTAGTCTAAGCTTTGTCCACACTTGCTCTAGATTTTGAAGCTTGATTTATCTTTTCCCCTCCGATGATTCTTGCCCATATTTGAGTGAAAGAGAGAGGAGATCTAGATCCACATTTTGACCTAACCGATTCATCTCTTTATGAGTGCATCTTTGGGGATCTAGATTTTGGGGCATTTTGTGTCCCTCTTTGATTCCTCCTCTCTTGTTCCCCCAATAGCTTTAGTAGCTTTGTTAGAACTTGAGAGTGAGGGATTGGAGCACCTTTGTGGTGTTCTTGCCATTTGCATTAGGTGCATCGGTTTGAGTTCTCCTCGGAGGATTTGGTCCGTGGTACTCATTGAAGCTTGTCCCTTTTGGGTTATTGGAATCCTAGATGGTTTTGTGGCCTTGATGGCATTGTGGACTTGGTGGCGTTTGTTGGAAGCCTCCAATTAAGTTGTGGAGAAGTGCCCCAACCTTGTGAGAGGTTCCGGTTGCCACCGACAAGTGCACCGATAGTGGACGTGTGGATCAATCCCGTTGGGGTGAGATTCACCGGAGAATAAGGGAGGCCTTTTGTGGCGTTAGTGGTTTGATACCACTGCCTCTCCAAACGTGACGTACTCCATGTTGGGAGGAACTCGGTAAAATATCGTTGTCCCCGCGTGCCTCGGTTATCTCTATACTCGAGCTCTTTACTTATGCACTTTACATTGTGATAGCCTTCATGCTTGAAGTAATATATATCTTGTTATCATCATAAGTTGTTGGTGCACATAGGTGAACCTTAGTTGTTCTAGGTTGTGCTTAACAAAGTAAACACTAGTTTTATTCCGCCTTTGTTGAGCCACTCTAGGAAAAGTTTTAATTGCCTATTCACCCCCCTCTAGGCGACATCTGTATCCTTTCAATTGGTATCAGAGCTCGGTCTCTCATTTTAGGCTTCCCCGCCTTGAGAGTAAAGATGTCGGCTAGGGGATTAGTGCACAATGACATGTTCATATTCGATGGCACAAATTATGATATTTTAAAAACTCGTATGCTTATTCATTTTTGGGACATGGACCCAAATTTGGAGTGTATCGTAGATATAGGTTTTTTTCCTCCTGTGGATTTCAAAAATCTATCTTGTGAGGATGAGAAAAACTTATATCTCGATGCTCAAGCTTCTAATGTGCTTGTTAATTCTTTGAGCTATGTAGTTACCTCTTCAATCATTCCTTTTTTGAGCGCTCATGAGTTATGGACAAAACTTCAAGATAAATATGTTGTGTCCAATATTATTGAGGATGATTGTGTTGCTTCCACTTCTTGTCGAGATGAGTTCTCATCCTCTACCACTTCACCAACATGTGACTTTTCACAAGGTAATGATATGGTGAGTGGTGATAGAAATTGCAATATGGATAGTGTGTTCACTATTTGCAATCCAAATGACTTGAATAAATCTCATGATGATATGCTCATGTTGTCTTGTTGCCATGATAAAAATGCTTCTATTTCCTCTAGTGCTTGTGTTGCTAACCATGTAGAGAAAAATGAAGATTCTATGGGCCAACACAAGGTCTTGAAGAGAGCTACAAGTGCAATCTCATCATCACCTTCCTCTGGTTCTCACATATGCCTTATGGCTAAGGGAACAAAGGTAACCTTTTTGAATACCATTGTATCTCATGATGATGATGAGGTTGAGAATGATAATGATTATTATCGAGGTAAGTATGATATTACCTCTATTAAGAAAATGGGGGAGGTTGTGTATAGCGCTCTCTTCAAAAATAAAATTGTTTCCTCCAACTTTCTTGAAATCTTGAATTGTGCTATAGAAGGCAATGATCTTATTGAGGAGCAAGAAAACTTAATTGATGAAAAGTTTGCGCTTAAGCGTGAGTATGCTAATGAAGTTGCACAACTAAAGGACTCCCTTGAAGAAGAACAAACCACCAAAGAATCTCTTGAGGAGACTTTTACTCTAAAATTATCTAGAGTAAAGGAATATCATGATAGAGAACTTGCGATGGCAAACTCCTTCAAGATTAAAAATGATGAACTAGATGGTGCTTATGCTAAACTCCTTGAGGATTTTGAGCACCTCAAAAATGGCTCTAGGGTCATCAAGGGTGAGCTCATCAAACTCACCGAGTCACATGAGCAACTTAAAGCTTCATATTCAAAAGAGCTTACCAAGTTGCCCTCACCTCTTGCTAGTAATGATGATGCTTGTGATACTAACTCCATTTATTGTGAAGCATCTATTTCGAAAGAGAATGTTGAGCTAAAGGCTCAACTTGCTTTGCTAACTAGCAACTATGGGAAATTAGAAGAAAGTCATGTTAAGCTCTCGATATCGCATGAGGATCTTCTAGTCTCCCATGGTAGGCTAAAGTTAGCTCATGAGGCCATCGTTTCAAAGGTAACATCTAGTGGGCCTCATGTGGACATTAGAACTATATCTACTCCAAGTGTTATATTGCCAAGTGATAGTCCTTGTAATTCATCCTCTCACAACCATGATATATCTCGTGATGAATTACATTCCATGCCTTGTTGCTCTAACAATGTAGCATCTACTTCCTCTAGTGTTTTTGTTGAAACTAACCATGTAGAGGAAATCAAAAATCTCAAGTCTCAAGTCAATACTTTGAAGAATGACTTGAAAAAGAGTCATCAAGGGAAGACCGCACTCAACAAAATCTTGAGTGTGCAAAAATCCCCCAATGACAAGAGTGGGCTTGGATTCAACTCCAATGTCAAGAACAAGTCCACTATCAAGTTGAAGCACAAGGATAACAAGAAGAATGGCGAAGATCAAGTCAAGAATTCGGCCAACATTGTTTGATTCAAGTGCAAGGAAGAAGGGCACCATGTTAGATCTTGCCCATTGAAGAAAAAGCCTCTTAGTGTGAAGCAACAAGGGAAGCGGCCTCAAGATCCACCTCAAGTCATTGACGGGCCTCTTCCTAAGAGGACTACTCGAGCTCTTCCTCGAGTTGTGGCTTCACCTAAGAAGAAAGATGGCAAGAGAAGAACTTGCTACATATGCCGTGCAAAGGGGCATATTTCTTCCTCACGCACTATTTGTATCTCCTCATCCAACCCTATCATTATTGATGAAGCTTATTCTCTTTGTAAGGATGAGGTTGGCAATGTGTTTGCCAAATTTGTTGGTGCTCAATGTGGGTTCAAGAAAAGAACCATTTGAGTTGCCAAGCCTATTGTGACTAACCTCTTAGGACCCAACTTGGTTGGGGACCAACAAGCCAAAACTTGATCAATAGGTGTTTGTTGGAGGGCATTGGAGACTTGGCTACATTATGAAGAATTGAGGGATCTTCATCTTGTATAATTGTCAAGTCAAGTCATGTGGATTATATTGCCTCTACTATATATCCAATGTTCCTCCTTGCGGTAACAAATGCTTAACTCATTACATTGAAAGTTACTTGCCCCCTTGTGCATGTGTTGGTTTTGTATCTTCCATGCTTTTGTACATGTTGTGCTTTCCACTTAATTATCTTGAGCTATCAAGCATATTTGTGTATGATTAGGTGGCACACCATGTATGTGTGTTTCTTGTGTTTGAGCCTTATTTGGTTATATTTGGTAATTTGGATCTTTTGAGAGATTAATGGATTATCCCATTTTGGGGGAGTGTTATGCTTAGGCATTACACAATCCTAAAATTGTGTGTACATGAGGAATACCACCTAGTATTTATACTGGTTTATTGTCTAGTCTCTATGTGGTATAATTCTCATGAGAAATTTAAGTTTTATAATGTCCATTAATTATCTCTATTTGTATCCTTTCGCCTCGTGTTGGTTTTATGGTAGTATCACATTATGGGGGAGTCATATGCTTAGTGCATATTACAATCCTAGAAAATGTGAACATTCGAGGTTGTGTCACTTAGAATTGATATTGATAATTATCTAGCTCCTATGTGACACATTTTCTCATACACGTTCCAATTTGCTTGAATGCCTTTATTGCTCATATTTTGGATCTTGTATGTGAGAGTGTTTCTTGGTATGTGTTTCCTCATATTTAGATCTCTATATCCTCATGGAAACCATTTAATTCAATTTACTCTAATCACTAGTGATTGTGTGACTATTGGAAGCTATCAAGAATCTCTTTTGAAGCATCAAGCTTAATTCTTATATTTTGTTATATGCTTCTTGTTGTGACTATGATCTTGGATATCCATGCAAGCTACCTTGGGAAAATTATTTCCAACATTTATTGTCCTTGGACAATGAGTACTAAATTATGGTAGAATTTATTGATCATATTCACTTTGGCCTTTGCTTAATATTATCCTATCTTTGGCCAAGTAAATGTATTATGTGCTCCCATGTATTCCTTGATACTTTTGGCTCCTTTTATTTTTATTGGTATCCTCTTGTGTTTTATTTAATGTAGGTAGTAGTGATGATCTCATTTGTGTGCATTTTGAATTTAAAAGCAAAAATTCTATATAATGTACTACTTATGGGTGAGCTCTCCTATATTATCTAGAACAATCCTTTTATGCTTCTTTGTTTGATCCATATCGAGTTTTATGTGCTTGGATGCTCAATATTTTCGATTTGGTATTTTGTGCTATCATGAAAAGTTTGGGGAGTTTTGTCTCTTGTTGGAACCTTGCTCTTTTTGGGAGTTGGTTTTGTATCATTCCTTGTTTCATGTTTTGTCCAATTTTAGAATGGGATAAATCCTTGAGCATTTGTGTTTTTATATATCTTTTGCTCTTTGGCTTTTGCCTAGTTCATTTGTTGAATTTGTGATCTTTCATGTGTTGAATTGGTTCTTTGATATAATTTGGACATCGTTTGTCGTGTCACACTCTTGTGTGTGCAATCTCGATTTACTTGGTGTTTTTGTTCAAATTGTATCTTCTTTTTGGTTCTTGAAAGCTTTATGCATGCATATTTACTATATGTTTATATTATGGCATGCTTGATTTCTTTGATCCAATATATAGGGTAAACTCCACCAAATCCCATCGGCTAAGTTGTGCATGAAATTCAATTTCATATCAATATGCACATGTTTATGTGAAGTCTCTCCTATGTATTGTAGTTGCACCAACTACTTTGGACCCAATAAGTTTGGGGACCATTTTGTACTTAAATGTATTTTAGGTACATTCGAGATATATTGGATGCTTGTCTCTCAATCTTCGAAGAAGTGGTGCGTTGATGAAAATTGGAGGCAAGCTATAGGATGATCAATGAATTCATATCCTCTACATCCTACCAAATATATCTCGGTAACAAGTATCTCTTGCTCATGCATATTTATCTTGCTTCCAACCTTTTGTAGGTTGCATCTTGGCATGATTTTTTTGTTATTATATTTATTGTTATATCTCTAGCCACGGTATTAAAAGAACTCTCTATTGTATATGTGTATGAGTTGAGATGAGTGCATATAATTGGGACTGTACAAAATCATGCATATGATCCTACAATCCCAAATATGTCAATCTAGCAATTTTATTGTCTTTCCTTTCCTCAACTTCTCTCATGTGCAATAGTGAGATTTTGCTAGTTGATTTCTCCATGTGATACTTTTTTCTTTTCTCCATATATTCCAACTTTATCCTTTTCCCTTGGTGATAGTTGTAATGTATGGGGTGTTTTGGTTGTTGAAGTCATCGATGTACAATAAAATATATTTGAGCCTTTGGCCGTGCTTTCAAGAATAATATTATTGGTATTGTCATGACTTCATTTTGGATATCTTGCTCTATTTACTTTAAGTATCTACTTTGTGTGTACATGTTTCTTTGTGGATCAATATCTTTACTAGATTGTCTACTTAGAAACTTATACACATGATAGATGTTACTCCTCATTTTTTATATCTTCCTTGTTTCGTGTGTGGTGTATGGTCATACTAAGCAATATCATTCATTGAAGACTATGTGGATACGCAATGATCATCCTTGTACTAGTCCTATAATATGCTTTGTCATGCATCTCACACATCCTTGTGGTTGAGCCTGCTAGTATGTTGTCTCTTACTTATTGCTCAACCATCTGTTTCTTGCAAATTTTATGCCTTGGTATATGCTCATTTGCACAAAGTTGTGTTATAAGTAAAATAGAGGAAGTGAGGATTCCATGTTGTGCACATTGTATTCACATACAAAAACCTAATGTTGCACATACCTTGGGGAGATTCCTAATTTTATTTATAGTATCACTTTGTGCTTATCATATTTATTCTCTCATGCCTTCTTTTGTTAAATGAAGTTGTATGAGTGAGGATTCCATGATTTTGCACTTTGTTCCCAAATGCAATTATCATAATTGGTGCATTATGTTTGGGGAGCTCATCTAATTCATTTAATAAATGCTCATTTGCCTTCCTTCTCATTTGTTGTGTTTTAAATGCTTATGGGGGAGCGAGAATTTCATATTTGTGCAATGTGTATTCTAAGGCATTTATTTTGAATTGTGCACAAATCTTGGGGAGCTTCCCTATTTATTATTTAAAGCACTCTTTTGCTCATATCATAATATCTTGTTGTTTCCATTTGGAATCATTTGTTGTTTTTAATTGATTTGTCAGATCTTGTGATTGCTTGTGTCATTTGTGATGCGTCGTTTTATTTTATTCCTTTGGCAATCTTCGAGTCCTAGATATAGTTCTACTACCTCCCAAGTATTTATCATTGGATATGTTCGAAGGCACATCTTTGGAGGAAATATTACTATATTTGCCTTCTAGAACTTGTCACCCATTTCAGCAATCGATGCCAATGGGGGAGAAGTTTTAGAGGGTTTAAGGGAAATGGTTTATGCTTTGAGTTTGTTTCTAAGCATTTTCCTTTCATGCTCTTATATCTTTGTTGTCGCTTAGCATGTGGTATATATAGAGGAAACTCCACCAATGATAATGATTGGCAATATATGCAATGAAATTCAAGTTCATCACATATGCATAGATTGTGGGGGGAGTTTGCTCTATATATGGTGGTACCAATATAAAATACTTATGTTGTATTTGATATTGGTGTTACCATTTTGTTCATTAAGATTCCTTATATAAACCCTCTTAAAGGGATTGTCATCAATTACCAAAATGGAGGAGATTGAAAGAACATGTGGGCCCCCATGTGTGGTTTTGGTAATTAATGACAATATTTATGGACTAATGTGTGTATTAAGTTATACTTGTAGGATTTTTCCATTAGCATCGCTTGGAGCATGTGTTGGCTTCAAGGTCGATGAAATGAGAAGAAGATGTGTTGTGCAAGCTCAAAATACACCATCTATAGAAGATATCATGTTTGATGCTTGACATCCTCGGTGATCATGGATTGATGATGAGGAATTAAGAAAGGCGTTCCATCTTGAGAAGGGCAAGATCATCTACATCGATCTCAAGTGGAATGCTCAAGGCAAAGGTATAATCTTGATAGGTTTTCCCTTTTGCCGATCTCATATTGTTAGTAGAAGACCAGATTTAGGATAGATAGCCGTACTATCAAGAGGGGCTCTCGAATGAGTAACTCAGTCACATCGTTCGGAGAGAGCTCAAAAATTTGCATATTTGCATCATCATATTTGGTTGTTATTTGGTCTTATCCATGTGAGGATATAGAGCTTGTGGTAATCTCCATAACGAGCTCTTGTTCATCAAAATCGGATCTTCCATTTGTATCTTGTTGTGATTTTGATCTTGGCGGATTTTCGGTTTCTCACCAAGTAAGGTATCTCACATTATATTACTTGATACATCCTCACTTTGTGATAACCAATATTTCCACTTCTTATTGAAATGCTCTTGTCGTCCTCTTTGCAACATAATTGGAATCGGGTCAACCGGAGTCTCCTAGCCAAAGTTATGAATATTTGATTCATAAAAGAAAAAGAAAATTTTGTTTTCTGGGCCGAACGGTAGTACCGCCCAGGCAGGCCTGTACTACCGCCCGCCCCTGAGCGCCTCCCATTTTTCCTCTGCCTCACTAGGTAGCTGGGTCCGGTACTATCGGCCGGCCCAGTAGTATCGCCCGGGTGGGACGGTAGTATCGGCCGGCCCAGAATCTTCTGCCCAGAAACCCCCAGCCCAGCTACTCCCTGCAGCCGCTCACGTGGGCCTCATGTAACTCCCGCGCGCCGCCAGCTGCTTGCCGCGTGCACGTGGGCCCCCCTCGCGCGTTGACCGCATGCGCTGCTGCGCCCGCATGGGACCTGCCCCGCGCCTCCAATCCCGCGTACGCTCGCTGGCCCTTAGCCTTCCCGCGATGCTCGCTCGCATCCTCGCCAGATCCCGCGCAGCGGACGCTTGCTGCTGGCCCCACCGCGCGCCCTGCGTCCTGCGCTTGCTCGCTCGCTCCCGCTGGCTTGCGTTGACCGCGCGCTGCTACCTCCTGCTGGCCCCGCGCTGGCCACGGGCGCGCTGCTGGAGCTTCCTGCCTCGCACGCCAGCTGCTGCCTGCCTCGCTTCGGCCGCTGCCGCGCGCGTAGCGCTCACCTGCCGCGCTGGCCCACACTGGCGCGACGCGCTGGCTCCCCTGCCTGCTGTTTCTCTCTCTCTCGCCAGCTCGTTTTCCTGCATCGCCTCGGACAGGTGCGGTAGTACTGGATGGAACCGGTACTACCGGTCCAGACAAAAAAACGCCCCAACGGCCAGATTTTCTGGGGCCGCTATTTAAGCCCTTGTCCGCTTTTAGTTTAGGTTGCTTCTTCCTCTTCTATTAGTCTAAGCTTTGTCCACACTTGCTCTAGATTTTGAAGCTTGATTAATCTTTTTCTCTCCGATGATACTTGCCCATATTTGAGTGGAAGAGAGAGATCTAGATCCACGTTTTGATATAACCGATTCATCTCTTTGTGAGTGCATCTTTGGGATCTAAATTTTGGGGGATTTTGTGTTCCTCCTTTCTTGTTCCCTCAATAGCTTTAGTAGCTTTATTAGAACTTGAGTGAGGGATTGGAGCACCTTTGTGGTATTCTTGCCATTTGCATTAGGTGCATCGGTTTGAGTTCTCCTCGGAGGATTTGGTTCGTGGTACTCATCGAAGTTTGTTCCTTTTGGGTTCTTGGAACCCTAGATGGTTTTGTGGCCTTGGTGGCGTTTGTTGGAAGCCTCCAATTAAGTTGTGGAGAAGTGCCCCAACCTTGTGAGAGGTTCCGGTTGCCACCGACAAGTGCACCGATAGTGGAAGTGTGGATCGATCCCATTGGGGTGAGATTCACCGGAGAATAAGGGAGGCCTTTTGTGGTATTGGTGGTTTGATACCACCCTCTCTCCAAACGAGACGTACTCCATGTTGGGAGGAACTCGGTAAAATATCATTGTCCCCGCGTGCCTCGGTTATCTCTATACCCGAGCTCTTTACTTATGCACTTTACATTGTGATAGCCTTCGTGCTTGAAGTAATATATATCTTCCTATCACTTTGTTGTTTGTATTTCTTAGCATAAGTTGTTGGTGCACATAGGTGAACCTTAGTTGTTCTAGGTTGTGCTTAACAAAGTAAACTCTAGTTTTATTCCGTCTTTGTTGAGCCACTCTAGGAAAAGTTTTAATCGCCTATTCACCCCCCTCTAGGCGACATCTGTATCCTTTCACCAAGCGTGGGGCACATCAAATCACCATGACCGAAGCGGCCGCAAGAAAAACAAAAATGAGGTGCATGCTCATACTGAATATCATACAAATCAGTACTCTGTCTCCTTGCCGATTCAATCAGGACCCATCTCCTTAACGGGCTCGAAACCTCAACAGAGACTCTTGCCCTAAGGTAGCCACCAGCACGATCGAAGTGGATATCTTTTGCCTGTTTATCGATATGCTGTGCAATCGGCTTCCACCACTTCTGATCCCTCAGATGGAACGGAAGATTAACAACTCTCACCCATATAGACAGCCGATCAAATCTCAACTCGGAAGGTTTCATATGATCCTCAAACACCGAGAGAACCACCGCATTCTTACTCACATGCCATGGCGGTCCATCCCAAACTCGCTCCCGATCTCGCTGGGTCGCGAATTCAACAACAAACATGTTCTGACCCACAGATCTGAACTTTAACCCCTTGGGGTTACCCCAGGCGGGACGCAAGGCGCTCTAAATCGTCCGGATGTGGAAGACATTACGAAACAGCACCTTGCCTGCCAGCATCCACTTATGTTTGTCCTCCTTCTCCCGATCATCAATTACCAGAGGCGTCGCCTCCTCCTCTGATATGTTCAGTCTCCCTAGCTGTTCCTCCAGCCTCGCTCTCGCTGCCCTCGGCGACATCGCGTTCTTCCCTGTCTCCCTGCCGCGCTCGGATGAAGCCATGACGAGCCGACACCTCCCCCTTGCGCCCCGCCGATCAGATCGACGAGCGCCGCCAAAGTCCCCAAACCCTAGTCGCCTCTAGAGGAGACTCCGAGAGTTACGGGAAAAAATCAAACCCCAGTTTTGGTATTTATGTGTGCACACTCATTCATGCGCTTAAGTAGTTCGTTGGTTACTCCATGTAGCAAGCCCCGGCCACCCCAGAGACGTATTTTGCCGGGTATTTTCAAGCACCGGACTCCTAGTTTTTCATTGATGCCAAGAAAATGACCAGAGGCTACACAAAAAGACCGGGATTATTGCATTAAATCCCTAGCACATTAGCGTAAGAGCCCCATTGTAGATGGCCTTAGACGATTGGGCACCATTTGGACCGAGACAACAAAACTTTCGTAAAATATTTTGGTGACTTGCGTAAAAAAACGATTTTCGGTGCTTTCTAATAGCTTTTCATGATTTTTTTTTGTCGTTTTACATAGGCAGTAAAAATGTCTCCTTACCGCAAAACTTTGCGTGAGAACATAGAATGTCTGGATGTACATCCAAATGTTTTTCAATTTTTTAGACATTTAAAATGTATTTTTCATAATAAGAGCATTTAGACGTGAGCCAAAGCACCAGGTCCAAAACCCGCGGTTCCATTCTTGGATACGCAAATGCCGCCACTATTTCTATTTGAGTAATAAAAATAGCCTTTGGTGAACCAGAGAAGCCAATTTTGGCGTGGTAGGGAAGGGAGAAGATGTGGTTAGCTTTGATTACCTGGGCGTATATTATAAGGTTCCTGGCTGCATCATGATAGTGAAGGCCGGCAATCTTCGTTAGTCCATCAGAGGTTAGACATACATGATTTTCTAGTTAAAAGCGTAGTCTCCTTCAATGTATAATAAACTATATATACATCAACGTAGCCATATAATGTTCGGGACTTCTATTTTTTGGAGGGTTGCTATTGTTTGGAAGACATGAAACCAATACTTGAGACAGAAAATTAAGATAAATACAAGATAAGATTCAACCCAATCATATCCTAATCAAACACGTTGCATGTGCACGACCTTTTTTTAATAGTGCACGATTAGGTGGCCACTTGATCTAGAGATTCTAAGATATGGTTGACAGGTCATTAATCATTTCCTTAGTTTGCATCCTAGATTTCCTCTCAGGGTCTCTCAACTAGGAGAAAAGAACCCGATGGTATTTGTCCTTAGTCGCATTTTTCAGGGGATCAAGTCTATACATATAAGGTGATAAAATGCACTCTAAATGTCGCTCCATCAAATATCAACTATTTACATTCATATCTACAAAAGGCTCACTTGGTTAGAGAAGTGGATGTATAGCCCAGCCATCCAGGTTCAAGCTCTCAGGATGCAAATTTGGGTTCTTATTATTTCAAAATTAAAGAAAATTGCTCTAGGGGCTTCCTCTACATGTATTCTGACATCCGCCACCACAGGGATTGGCGTCATTGGCTACTTGAGTTGTTTGGTCGATTGGAAGGAAAAGAGCTGGCTATCGTTATGGCTACTCTTGCCCAACTGTGGTTTGCGAGGAATGAGGCTCGAGAGAAGGAATGTGTTGAGAATCCGATGGATACAGCTAGGAGGGCAATTTTCCTTGTGGAGGAATGGGCTGCGGTACATACTCAGGTTGTCTCTACAACTAGTCTACAACTAGTGAGACTACTGCTCACTGGAATCCCCCTAATGAAGGATGGATTAAGGCGAATTGCGATGGTGCTTTGCCGATCGGTGGAACTGCTGGAGGTGGGGGTGTGGTTCTTCGGAATCACCATGGTGGCTTCGTGGCGGGAGCATGCCATTTTTTCCCTTCGGCGTCTAATGTTGAGTGTGTGGAGCTGCTCGCTTGTCGCCGTGCAATTCAGTTAGCAAAGGAGATGGGAGTGAACAAGTTGTTGCTGGAGACTGACTGCTTATGTGCTGTATCCAAACTGAAGAAGGAGGAGCTAGACAGGTCTATTCATGGTCCTCTGGTTAAAGAAATTAAGGAGCTGTTGAGAAGCTTCGATGATCATTTCGTCATTCATGGGCGTCGTACCAGTAACAAGGTCGCGCACTGGTTAGCAAAAGAAGGCTGCGTTAATAAATTGTGTAAAGCATGGCTTGGGGTGCCTCCGACTGAACTTGTAGGTTTATTGTTTTCAGACTCTAGTGTGATTGATTAATAAAGCGCGGCCTTAATCTCAAAAAAAAAAACTTATATGCATTCTGAAGATGGTCAATAGTCACCCATAACTTCCCTGAATATGGACCAGACTGATAATTGTTTGATTGGTTGCCTTGACCATATTACTGGATGTTCAAAGAGGGAGGCCTTGATCGTCAAATTTTGTATGTTGGTTGAAGCATTTTACATGTGCCATCGCCAGGTTATTGTTTTCGATATAACTCAAAAAGAACTTGCAGTTACCTGCACTTATAATGCCAAAAGAAAATGTTCATTCATGTGAAAACGCTAATACTTGGTCATCCACCGGCCCATAAGTCCGTATTTCACTAGCATATAGTTGAATGATTATATAAATCATAAAATTTAATTCAAGTAATCTGAAATTTGTAGTCATATACGGAGTAGCTGAATGTTTATATACATCCCGAAGTTTGATCTCGTATTATTTGAAAGTTCGTAATCATATGGTTAAAAGTTAGTAGCAAAATTTGTGAAAGCTATTTTGTCTGGTCTTTCTCTGCTACTCTGATGGCTAACAACGCCATGGGTGCTAGTCTGCTAGAGCAGAAGTGCAGATGACAAGGGGCAGCTAGTATTAACATTCGCCGCATAGGGTCATCAACTTATATATACAAAATAATCCCATACTTCAGCAATTATAAACTGAAGCTCTCTGAAGTAAACTTCTCCACAAGTCAATTTAATTTAAGAGTACACTATATCAATCGATCTACACTTTTACACAACTTGAACACCAGCAGAAATAGTTGCCATCTACAAAGTCAGTCAGAACTCAGAAGTTCAGAACATGCATGGTATGCGAATGCGCCCGTGCCTAGAACCGGTTGTCGCCGGTCCTCCTCGCGCTCTGGCGCCGCTCGGACCTCGCCCGCAACACGCACAGCTGCGCCTCCCACACGTCCTTGGGAAACCCGTTCGCCGGTCGCCTCCCCGCTGTTCCCGTCCTCAGCTCGGCGTCGTACTGCACCCTCGTAGCAGGGTCGGAGAGCGTCTCGTAGGCGCGCCGGAGCTCGACGAAGAGCTCCGTGGACTCGACCCGGCGAGACGGCGGGCACACGTCCGGGTGGTACTGCAGCGCCAGACGCCGGTACGCGCGCTTGACATCCTCCTCGC
Organism: Avena sativa; assembly: GCA_916181665.1. Taxonomy (NCBI): domain Eukaryota; kingdom Viridiplantae; phylum Streptophyta; class Magnoliopsida; order Poales; family Poaceae; genus Avena; species Avena sativa. The sequence continues at coordinate 362,285,631 of OV702297.1, read as the reverse complement.
CTACATCCGACGAGTGCTCCAGCGACAGCACCTTGTAGTAGTCTGTATTCCTGCTCGCCGTGGCCGCCGCCGCCGCCTTGATCGTGCAGCGGCGGTGGTGGTTCCTCCGGCCAAAGCCGGCGCCGTAGCTAGTAGTAGTAACCTTGCTCGTGCATCCCAGCGTGGTGGAGCTGGAGCTTGCCGTGTTCATGGCTGATGAGGAAGCTTTGGTTTGCAGGTGAGTGCGATTTGAGAGCGGTGGGTGGTGTGGAAGATGGCGATGGAGAATGTAGGGATACCCATATATGTAGCCGACCCTTCTGAATTGCAGGTGGCTGTGAGCGAGGCTGCACCGGGTTTGCGCGGGCTGTGGTTTTGCCGTCGCTGTTGCGGACGATCAGCTGTCGGCTGAGTGTACGACTTGTGTAATGGAGTCTAGTGAGTCTATGGGCTGGAGACGGCGTTCGAAGCTGTTTATGGAAAGTTCCACGAAGGTTAGGCTATGGGCAAATTAAGTAAGCGCAACATGATGGAGTTGAGGCTTAGCTAAACGAATGTTTTACTTTATTAATTTTCGCCTGGACGTCAATCCCACCTACTTTCATCTCAAAAAATTCCGCCCGCGTACTACCGGATCACCACCCTCCGGCCGGCCTGCACTACTGTTCACTGTCCACGACCAATCTCAGGGATCAGTACAACTTTCTCACACAACTATTCTTTATGTTAGCACAAGAACTGCTAAATTCCAATAAATAGATAGAAAACGGACTGTTTGGTTTATCGGGGAAAATCAGATGAAAATGCTAACAAAGGCAAGCTACACCTAGAACACCACAAGACATACAAGATGCCAGAAGGCAGAACACACAACACACCGTATCGATCAGATCTATCATGAGTATTTGAGTCAACCTCCACAACACCAGAGATAAATGACATGCCAAGAAGAGAACATGTGACTCTCTAAACCCGCGAGCAAAGAACAAAGGGTTCATCTGACACTCCTTGCATGTAGAGGGGCTTCGGTAGCCGACGTTGCCCGACACCTACGAAAACCACAAGTCACCTTGGCCGGATCCACCTCCAAGAATGATGCCCTCAAGAGGGAAAACGACACAAGCTAGCACCGCCATCATCTGATCTGAAGACCAAATCTGGGGTTTTCCCCGGAGCATGTTGGGAAGGGAGGTGGGAGTTGCATACCGACGCCTCCAACAAGATAACGACACCATCGCAACCAACCCAACCCAAGATTCAGCCAACCGCCCACATACCGCAACACCCCTCCATCGATGAAGTCTCCACAACCGCTCTCACTTGGCCCTGTCGGCGCTGCGCTACCCCATTTCTGTTGCGAACTCCCTCATCGCAGTTAGCAGGAGGATGCAACACCCTACAATGGTGCCATTTGTCGCTGACTTTATGCATGCCCGAGTTAGATGCAAGAAGTTGTGGGCATGCCATTGCACCTGGATGGCTATTGAGCCAGAGGGAGACGTAAGCCACTGCCTGCCTTGCTGCTGCATCGGATCAGAACACCGACAACTCCCACCCCTCCGCTGCGCTCGAACTGCATTCGCACACATCACCCCGGTGGATACTGCCTCCTGCCTAGCTCGATGGGCAACCCTTCCTTCTCATCCTACACAAGTCGAGAGGATGCAACACTCAGGCCATTCATCTCCTGCAAAAGACGGAAGGATGCAACCTGGTGCCATTCATCTCTCTTCGAGCAGAGTATCTCCCCTGCTTCTTGGACGCACGCCTGAGCCACCTCCTCCTTGTCTGCGCACGCTTGAGAACCGCCTGCCCTTCCTTCACAGCGGGCCGCCGGCCACCATGCATGTCAGGCACAACCCGGCGTAGCCTAGATCGGTGTAACATACCAAAAATACTAAACTTGGATCATCAAACTCTAATCATCAAAATTAGGGTTAACAAAAACTTTTCTAAATAAAATTATGGAAGCATGCATGTGAGTATGCATTTCATTTTGAATCCTTTTGAACCAACTTGTTTGTGCGTTCCATTGCTTGTAAATGGATGCTTAGGTGAAATAAACATCATCTAAACATTTCCCACACTTTTCCCAAAGACAAGTAAATCAAAACAAATAAAATAAGGGAATGGTCATTTTGACCAATTTAACTCCCATGCCTACTTTGGCTGTCCCAAACTTTCAGAACTTAACAGAAACTTTTCTGGATGTTTGCACCCCTTGATTGTACTCATAATAAAGTATCAAGGCCCACTTTATGATCATCCAGAAACTTTCAAATGCATAGTTTAAATGACAATTCAAAATTGAATCTTTATCATATGGGAAGATCCCACTTTTTCAAAAACCACTCAAACAAGCTCAACTTTCAAAACCCAAGCATCTGCAGACTCACCAGCACCAACCTAGCACACCCACCAAAAATCTTTTCAAAATTCAAAACTTGAGTTCTTGCGGCCATTTCATCAAACACTTGGCAGACACAAATCAAACAAAATCCAAACACTATTGTGAGCAGTGATTGAAGCCTAACTTGTTCCCTCTCTGGTTACGACTAGGTTTTAGTAGATCATCTAGCTCAATTGCACACCCTTAGCATCAATATAAGCTTGGCATTGCCATCAATGGTGAGCAGGCCGAATGCACCCTTGTCACCCCATGTCGACAGCAAGCTAGGAGGAGAAACAAGCCTAGCCAGCATGTCTGGGAGCAAGCCAACACCCCACCGCCACTCCCTGTCCAGCGCTCGAACGTTGCCAGCCACTGGACACACGCACGAACCATGCCAACCTCGCCAGCAACCATGCCGAGAGCACGCCCCGTGCGCCACGCTCGACCGACGCCCACAGACCACGCGCCGCCCTCGCCGCGTTCATACGTGATCACCACCGTCCCAGCAACCCCGCAGACACGCTCGTTCGCCGCCGCGCGGACCACGCGCGCTGTGCGCCATTAAATTCTCCGTCGGACACGCGTAGAGCATCGTCGCGTTCCGACCAAGCCGCACCGCCCCACGTCTCGCCACCGTGTCGTTGAGCATCGCCAAGGAGCACCGCACCGCCCCTACCTTCGCCCATGCCGATAGCCGTCTGTACCATCGACCCCGACGAGCTCACCGTGCGCCCCGTCGGTCCCCTCTCGCCACTATAAATAGAGGCCACCCCAGCCGAATTGAGCACACCATCTCACTCCCCTCTCCTCACTGATCATTCCACCCCGTTCCCGGAGCAAGGCGAGCAGCGCAGCACCGGATTTCACCGGAGCCCGCCGCTGCTGAAGAAGAAAGGAGCCAGCGATTGGAGCCGCCCCAGGATAAGCTGCCAGTACCAGGAGGTTCGCCGTCGTCGACTTCGTCGTTCGCCCGTCTCGCCGACCCTCGCCTAAACCCCGGTGAGCCCCCAACGACCCCCACTGGCCGCGCTAGGTTTCTGTCTCACCGGCGTTGCCCAACATCGACGATGACCCTCAGCCATTGGATTAGAATCAGATCGAACGCACCACATCACCCCATACCGCTTCGCACCCCCTCGTCTCACTGACGCGTGGGGACAGCAACTTACGCAGCCCACGAAAGCGCTGTGCTTAGCAGGCCAGCCCGTTAACCTTTCCCGCACAGCCCAGTTATTTGAATTTAATCTTTTCCATTTTATTTCAAACACACTTCTGTACCCAGTTTCAAAAATCAACCCAGATCGATTCAGTGCACCAAATTGAATGAAACCAATTTTGTTAGAAAGGTCTGGGAATGATGAATCCAAGCCCATTGGATTCAAGTTATTTGGATCTGTAGATCACCCTTGGTAAAAATAACAAGGCATAAGCTTTTCTGCATTCAAACATTTTTCAAATTTAAACCACAATAGCTTTTGAGTTGATTCCAACTCTCAAAAATCACATTTAACCATATCTTTCAGAATATATAAAAATATATAGGTTTACCTATAGAAATATTGACCAAGTAATAAAATAATGCCACATAGGCATTTCTAGCCACTTTAATTAATTAAAATCAAAGGGTAAAACCTTATTAAATTGTGACACCACTTTAAATCACATTCCCTTGGACTAAAATGTGTGGTGATGACATGTGTCAACATGATCCCATGTTTGGTTTGGAGAATATTAAATCTTAAGTAGTTTTTCAATGAGTAGAAATTACTTTTATAAAAATAAAAAGGAATTAAACCAAGCTTTAATCTTGTAATGTTAGTGATGATGTTAGATCATCTATAGGACCCTTTTGTGTGATGATTGAAAGTAGTTAAGTATTGTTTGGTGATTGTGTACCTCGTATTTATTCATAGACGATAGTACCGACCAAGGATACGAGGAGGAAGGAGGATACTACGAAGAAGAAGCCGAGGAGAACTTCAACCACTGCTCTGCACAAGGCAAGCCAATACTTGCAAGCTATTAACCTTGCAAGCTAACACTTGCAATTTAGCAAGCTTATACTGATATTGTGCAAGCCAAATACTACTAGTGAATGTGCAAGCTAAACCTCGCAAGATATTCTACTGATGCAAACAAACCCTTACTTGTTACCATGCCAACTATATGCCTTAAGCATATGTGATCATACCCACTTGATAACCCAATCCTAGTTTTATTTGCAAGCTTTCTACTTTATTTCTTTATCAAAGCTACTTCCTTAGAGAGTACTTAAGTGACTTGTAGATTTTAGAAAGATATAATTGAAGGTTGCATAAAGAGCATAAAATTTGGCCTAAGTTAGAAACCTTGATATCATCCTAAGATATAAGGTTGTACTTAGTTGAAAATCCACTAGTTTACCACCCCTCATTAGTACCTATCCCCACTTGTAGATGCTAGTGCTAAGCATAAAACTTGATCAACTTTAGATGGGATTACTTGGTGAAAATGGTTATGAAAACCTTAGAATGATGGATCATTCTACTGAGATGTTTTGACATGTGTTTCCGAACACCAGATGATTATGGTGATGAAAATGTTGAGGCATGAGCCTTAGCCCTTTATAAAACTGATGGTTGTCTGGATGCGATACCATTCCAATTTTATCGTACAATCACAATACCCGAAGATTGGGTAGGACTTGACTGGAAACTTATATACCTTAGTATTAGTTCCCTCACAGCCAAGGTATGAGCTGAGGCTACCTTGTGAAGATTGTCCACCTGTGCAGTACCCAAGATGACAGTTGTTCATGGTTGGGAGGCCAAACTCACAGGAGAGGTGCTTATACTAGGGCGTGTAATTGAAAGGTTATGATTGATTATCCGCATACTGAGTATGGTGAATTCAGGATTTGTTCCTGACGGATGTATCGAATGTTGTGGTGAAAGTGTACAATCTCTGTAGAGTGTCAAACTATTCGAATAGCCGCATTCGCGGTTATGGACAGTTGGAGTGGCCATACTATTCCCCCGTTAGATGTTTTCAAAAGACTTGTGAAATGAATTGAGACTTTGACTTGACTACAACAGGGTTGTGATACGAAATACAAGTTCCCACTTAGGAGTTATAAGCTTCAACTAGCTCTCTTACTTCTGAACTTAGTAGGGATAAATCTGGCCTTTGCAAAACAACCCTAGAGCCTAATGTCCTATTATCCAAAGAAAACCTTTTACTTGTTAGTATTAGTTTGCGAGTACTTAAAGAGTACTCATAGCTTGTCCCTGGATATTCCCGTGGCCAGACTATGAAGAGGAGTACCTGGAGGATGGACCCCAGGAAGGTTACGACAACTAGGATCATCTCCCATCGTCAGCATTGCCCGTGACCCCGAAGATGGAGCTTCGCCTACGCTACCATTATTATTACGTATTCCGCTGCTTGAAGTTGTATTAAGAACTGGATCATGAGATCCTTATTTGTGTAAGACCGTATGTATGGTTTGTAATGGATGATGTACTGTGGTATCCAATTCTGTTATGTCTCGCAAAAATGGTAATCCTAGGATTGCGATGTATGGCATAACAGGCATCTGGGACTAAAAATCCGGGTGTTGACAAGTTGGTATCAAAGCCATCCTGCCATAGGAGACCCTAGTTAGACTGGACGTTTGAATCAAAAACTTAGTTTTAAAACCAAAGGAAGCAAATATTTACAAAAACTTATTCTCATTCTTATCCCTTTGATTCTTTCATGAAAATACATGTTCCTCAAAAATTCTTGCAAAATACATAAAATTTGACACACTTGATCACTCTACTAACTTACTCATCCTATATTCTTATAGATGGACATGAAGTACAGCAAGTTTTATCAGTTGGGGAATGGTGGAGACCTTATCTTTGAGAGGGATTTGGACCAGCTTTCGGAACTTCTGGAGCGTCCGCACCGCGAGTTCTTCGGAGCTCAGCTCAATGATCAAGGAGGAGAAGATCTGCAGTGGCTAATTGTTGCAAGTTTCCGAGGAAAGATTGAACCTCCCACTGTGGAAGGAATTCAGTTTACCTTAAGAGAGAACAACTGGCTCGATGGACTTGCCAAGGCCATGCAGGAAGCTCTTTCCCGTCTGTGTGGGCAGAGTATCAACCAGATCAAGGGAACTCGCTTTGAGTTTTGCCCGAGGCGTGATGCAAATGGACAACCACTGAAAGCACCATACCACCCCGAGCTGAAGACTCAATTGGACCACCTTAGCTTCATGATGTATGATCGTCAGCAGGAATTGGACAACTGCCGTGACTACTCCAACCACAAGTCTGCCATCATCAAAACGAAGGATCAAACCATCGCCATGCTAGCAAAGGATCGCAAGTCTCGTCGCTGTCAGCTCGACAAGAAGGAGCGCATCATTGCCCGTCTTCGCCACCACATCTCATCTTTGGAGGAGACCATCCACGAGAGAGACATGCAATTGGAGGAAAGGGAGAATGCAGGAGAGGATCTTCGTGGAGACCCCTACTCCTATCTCAGCGATGATGATGATTTTCTGGAGGATCAGGCTATGGATTTCTTCACCGATGAGGATGATTTCGCCTTCATCGATGATGATGATGAAGATGATGAATCCACCGATTCCGAGGAGTAGTACCACTTGAGCACTAGCATAGTGAGTAGTATTCGGTCCCACTGTATCGTAGTTTTCAAAATGGTTCTTAAAACCATATGTTTTTCTTTGTTGTGGTGTGTGTTGTATCGTGTGCTATGATTGAATGAATGAAAAGCAAGTTGCTAGAAAACTCGGAGTCAAACTTAAAAACTTTTCAAAGTCCCTGAAACCTTAGAAATTTCCCTCTTTTCTCATGATCTATCTCAAGCTTCAGATGCCACGCGGAGGCAGTGGTTCATCCCCGGACCCGATGTAGCAGATCCTGCAAATGTTGACTTCTGACCGTGAAGCTGAAAGAGCGGAACGTCAAGCCAACCTAGCCACCCTACAACATATAGCTCAGCTTGCCCACAACAACCAAGGCCACGGAAATCAGGACAACCATGGATCTAAGCTCAAGAATTTCCAGAATACCAACCCACCTGTTTTCACTAAGTCAGAAGAGCCCCTAGACGCCGATGATTGGTTGCAAACCATGGAAAATAACCTAGAAGTCACCGGAGTGGAAGCCAACGAGAAAGTTCTGTTCGCCACCCACTATCTAGCCGGAGATGCCAGGGCATGGTGGAACAGTGTTCGTGCAATGACCGGAGGCCAGATGATGACCTGGGAGGAATTCAAGGTCAAGTTCAGCAAAACCCATGTGCCACCGGGTTTGATCAAAAGGATGAGAGACGAGTTCAGAGAACTGAAGCAAGGAAGGATGACTGTAGTGGAATACCGTGACAAATTTTTGTCATTAGCTAGGTATGCCCCGAATGAGATTGACACCGAAGCCAAGAAGAAAGAACGATTCCTGAATGGTCTACACGATGAGATGCAGATAGTGTTAGTCAATATGCCCTTTGCTGATATTGAAGCCCTTGTCGAATCTGCTATCCAGATGGAAGGAAAGATCAACCAAGCCAATGAGAACCGCAAGCGTCGCATGATGCATCAACCAGGAACCCATCAGACCCCAAAGTATCGCCCTAAACCATCTCCCGGATTTGGCCCTAGAACCAACAGACCTCCGATGAACCGTCCAACCTATCCCAACCGTGGAAACCCTAGGCCCGGAGGAAATCAGAACAACCCCGGTAACTCTAGCAATTTCAACCGTGCCCCACCCAAGTTCAACAACAACAATGTTACCACCAACACCAACACTGCCCCGAGGACTGGAAGCAATGTTGTGCCTGTAGCAGCAAAGGACAAGTCGCAAGTGACTTGTTATGACTGTGGAAATAAAGGCCACTATTCCAACGAGTGCCCCAACAAGAAGAATGCCGCAGCCCCCCAATACCAATGCCCCAGCTCAGCAGCAGCATCGAGTTCAGCCAGGAAGAAGATTTGCCCCAGGGAATTCACTCAACCGCAACGGCCGTATTTTTCTCATGCATGCTGAAGAAGCTCAGGAAGCGCCAGACATCGTGCTGGGTATGTTTTCTGTTAATTCAGTACTTGCAAGAGTGTTGTTTGATTCTGGTGCATCGCATTCATTTGCCACCGAAGAATTTGCATGCACTAGTAAAATTCAACCAACCAAACTAAAGCATGTCATGATTGTTCAAATTCCCGGATCAACCACCAAGGCTAGGCAAATTTGCAAAGACGTCCCTATCCGAATCCATGGCATAGATTTTTATGCTAATCTGATAGTACTCGGAACTAAAGGTTTGGAAGTAGTACTAGGAATGGATTTGATGTCCAAACATAAAGGATTGATTGACTGTGCCAAGAAAGCCATAACCATGACCAGTACAGCCGGATTATCAGTCGAGCATATATCTGAAACCTTACCTCGCCAATTCAAGTGTAACAAGAGTATAGCCCAACCTACCATTGACCAAGTCCGGATAGTCTATGAATACCCCGATGTATTTCCAGATGTTTTGCCCGGTATGCCCCCAGATCGGGATATCGAGTTTATCATTGAACTAATCCCCAGAACAGGACCCATAGCCCAGAGACCATATAGTATGAACCCGTCAGAGCTAGCAGAACTGAAGAAGCAACTGGATGCCATGCTAGAAATTGGATTGATTCAACCAAGTGCATCACCATGGAGGTCACCTGTCTTGTTTGTGGACAAGAAGGATGGAGGTAACCGTTTGTGTACGGATTACCGGAAGTTGAATGATGTCACCATCAAGAAAAAATACCCCTTGCCCAAGATAGAAGATTTGTTTGATCAGTTGACCGGTGCCAAAGTGTTTCTAAGATTGATCTTAGAACTGGCTATCATCAACTCAAGATTCGCGCAGAGGATATTCCAAAGACTACCTTTACCACCAGATATGGATTGTATGAGTATACCGTCATGTCTTTTGGATTAACCAATGCCCCCGCTTATTTCATGAATCTCATGAATAAGATTTTTATGGACTTCTTGGATAAGTTTGTTGTTGTTTTCATTGATGACATTCTGATTTATTCCAAATCGGAAGAAGAACATGAGCTACACATAAGGACCATTCTTGGAACCCTTAGAGAGCATCAGCTGTATGCAAAGTTTAGCAAATGTGAATTCTGGTTACAGGAGGTAGGATTCTTCGGTCACATTTTATCAGCCGGAGGAATTGCCGTTGACCCTGCCAAAGTGAAAGATGTCGAGGATTGGCAAGCCCCAACCACTCAAACCCAAGTTCGTGCATTTCTCGGATTGGCGGGATACCACCGCAAATTCGTAGAAGGATTTTCGAGTATCGCCCGACCTATGACCCAATTGCTGAAGAAGGACAAGAAGTTTGAATGGACCGACAAATGTGAAGCGAGTTTTCAAGAACTCAAGAGGAGATTGATTTCATCCCCAATCTTGATCATGCCGGATATCACGAAGCCCTTCGATGTGTATTGCGATGCATCCAAGATCGGTCTTGGATGTGTGCTAATGCAAGAAGGCAAAGTTATATCTTATGTATCTCGACAATTGAAGCAACATGAGCAAAATTACCCAACCCATGACCTCGAACTCGCAGCCGTATTTCTAGCCCTGAAGACATGGAGACATTACCTGATGGGAAACCGTTGCGAGATTTATTCGGATCACAAGAGCCTGAAGTATATATTCACTCAGAAGGAGCTGAATATGAGACAGAGGAGATGGATTGAGCTAATCAAGGATTACGACCTAGAGATTCACTATCACCCCGGTAAAGCCAATGTGGTAGCAGATGCCCTTGGCGGATTGCCGTGCCGCTTGAACTCCATGATCTTGAAGGAGCAACCAAGCTTGCACAAGGAGATGGAAGATTTTAGAATGGAATTAGTGAGTGAAGGATTTTTGTCTAGCATAGAACTCCAGCCCACTTTGATCTGTCAGATTAAAGAGGTGCAGAAGGGAAATGCTAGTATCGAAGGAATCAAGCGTCGTATCGGTACAGGCAAGGTACCCGGATTCACCGAAGATGAAGAAGGAGTTCTGTGGTACAAAGGACGCCTTTGTGTACCCGCAGATTCTGAGTTGAAAGAAGTTATTCTGAAGGAGGCTCATGATACTCTTTATTCTATCCATCCCGGAGGAACTAAGATGTATCAGGATTTGAAAGAGCAATTTTGGTGGCATAAGATGAAGCGATAAATCGGAAGCTATATCGCCAAGTGTGACATATGTCAGCGAGTCAAGGCAGGACATCAAAGACCCGTTGGAGTATTGCAACCCTTACAGATTCCGGAATGGAAATGGGATTCCGTTGGAATGGACTTTATCACTGGACTACCTACTTCTAGTAGGGGAAATGACTCCATCTAGGTCATAGTGGAAAGATTGTCCAAAGTCGCCCATTTCTTGCCTGTCAAGACCACATATCAGAGTTCGAAGCTAGCAGAGTTGTACATCGCTAGAATAGTTAGTTTGCATGGAGTCCCCAAGAACATCGTATCGGATCGAGGAACTCAGTTTACCTCGAGATTCTGGAAGAAAGTCCAAGAAGGTTTAGGAACCCGCCTAGATTTCAGCACCGAGTATCACCCTCAGACCAATGGACAAACGGAGCGAGTAAATCAAATACTCGAAGATATGCTGAGAGCCTGTGTGTTAGAATATGGATCCAAGTGAGAAGACTGTCTGCCGTTTGCAGAATTTTCTTACAACAACAGTTATCAAGCTAGTTTGCAAATGTCCCCATTTGAATTCATGTACGGAAGAAAGTGTCGCACCCCTTTGAACTGGTCGGAAGTAGGAGAGAGTCAGATTTTCGGACCCGACATCCTACGAGAAGCAGAAGAGAAGGTTCACAAGATTCGTGAGCACCTCAAGACTGCCCAATCCAGACAGAAGAGTTACGCCGACAAGAGACGTAGAGACCTCGCCTTCAACATAGGAGACTTTGTTTATCTGAAGGTGTCGCCATTGAAGGGAATGCATCGTTTCCAACTCAAGGAAAGTTAGCCCCCAGATATATCGGACCCTTCAAGATTCTAAACCGTCGAGGAGAAGTGTCATATCAATTGGAACTACCTGAAGAGATGTCAGCCATGCACAATGTGTTCCATATCTCGTTACTTCGCAAGTGTCTCGAAGTCCCAGAGAATACCCCAAGTGTTCAAGAATATTGATCACTGGACCATAGAAATCAACGATGACCTGACCTATCCCGAAGTACCCATTCGTATTTTGGAACAAGCTTTCAGAACTACCCGAACCCGAATCATCAAGTTTCTCAAGTTTTAGTGGAGCAACCACACAGAAGAGGAAGCTACCTGGGAGCGCGAAGATCACATCAGGACGGAGTTTCCCGATCTCTTCAAATCCTAGGTAATCTTTTCGTCCTTTTTCAAATCTCGGGATGAGATTTTGTTTAAGGGAGGAAGGTTTGTAACATCCCAAAAATACTAAACTTGGATCATCAAACTCTAATCATCAAAATTAGGGTTAACAAAAACTTTTCTAAATAAAAATTATGGAAGCATGCATGTGAGTATGCATTTCATTTTGAATCCTTTTGAACCAACTTGTTTGTGTGTTCCATTGCTTGTAAATGGATGCTTAGGTGAAATAAACATCATCTAAACATTTCCCACACTTTTCCCAAAGACAAGTAAATCAAAACAAATAAAATAAGGGAATGGTCATTTTGACCAATTTAACTCCCATGCCTACTTTGGCTGTCCCAAACTTTCAGAACTTAACAGAAACTTTTCTGGATCTTTGCACCCCTTGATTGTACTCATAATAAAGTATCAAGGCCCACTTTGTGATCATCCCGAAACTTTCAAATGCATAGTTTAAATGACAATTCAAAATTGAATCTTTATCATATGGGAAGATCCCACTTTTTCAAAAACCACTCAAACAAGCTCAACTTTCAAAACCCAAGCATCTGCAGACTCACCAGCACCAACCTAGCACACCCACCAAAAATCTTTTCAAAATTCAAAACTTGAGTTCTTGCGGCCATTTCATCAAACACTTGGCAGACACAAATCAAACAGAATCCAAACACTATTCTGAGCAGTGATTTAAGCCTAACTTGTTCCCTCTCTGGTTACAACTAGGTTTTAGTAGATCATCTAGCTCAATTGCACACCCTTAGCATCACTATAAGCTTGTCTTTGCCATCAACGGTGAGCAGGCCGAATGCACCCTTGTCACCCCCATGTCGATAGCAAGCTAGGAGGAGAAACAAGCCTAGCCAACATGTCTGGGAGCAAGCCAACACCCCACCGCCACTCCCTGTCCAGCGCTCGAACGTTGCCAGCCACTGGACCACACGCATGAACCATGCCAACCTCGCCAGCAACCATGCTGAGAGCACGCCCCGTGCGCCACGCTCGACCGACGCCCACAGACCACGCGCCGCCCTCGCCACGTTCATACGTGATCACCACCATCCCAGCAACCCCGCAGACACGCTCGTTCGCCTCCGCGCGGACCAAGCGCGCTGTGCGCCATTAAATTCTCCGTCGGACACGCGCAGAGCACCGTCGCGTTCCGACCAAGCCGCACCGCCCCACATCTCGCCATTGTGTCGTTGAGCATCGCTAGGGAGCACCGCACCGCCCCCTACCTTCTCCCATGCCGATAGCCGTCTGTACCATCGACCCCGACGAGCTCACCGTGCGCCCCGTCGGTCCCCTCTCGCCACTATAAATAGAGGCCACCCCCAGCCGAATTGAGCACACCATCTCACTCCCCTCTCCTCACTGATCATTCCACCCCGTTCCCGGAGCAAGGCGAGCAGCGCAACACCGGAATTTCATCGGAGCCCGCCGCTGCTGGAGAAGAAAGGAGCCAGCGATTGGAGACGCCCCAGGATAAGCTGCCAGTACCAGGAGGTTCGCCGTCGTCGACTTCGACGTTCTCCCGCCTTGCCGACCCTCGCCTGAACCCCGGTGAGCCCCCAACGACCTCCACTGGCCGCGCTAGGTTTCTGTCTCACCGGCGTTGCCCAACGTCGACGATGACCCTCAGCCGTTGGATTAGAACCAGATCGAACGCACCACATCGCCCCGTACCGCTTCGCACCCCCTCGTCTCACTGACGCGTGGGGACAGCAACTTACGCAGCCCGCAGAAGCGCTGTGCTTAGTAGACCGGCCCGTTAACCTTTCCCGCGCAGCCCAGTTATTTGAATTTAATCTTTTCCATTTTATTTCAAACACACTTCTGTACCCAGTTTCAAAAATCAACCCAGATCGATTCAGTGCACCAAATTTAATGAAACCAATTTTGTTAGAAAGGTTGGGGAATGATGAATCCAAGCCCGTTGGATTCAAGTTATTTGGATCTGTAGATCACCCTTGGTAAAAATAACAAGGCAGAAGCTTTTCTGCATTTAAACATTTTTCAAATTTAAACCACAATAGCTTTTGAGTTGATTCCAACTCTCAAAAATCACATTTAACCATATCTTTCAGAATATATAAAAATATATAGGTTTACCTACAGAAATATTGACCAAGTAATAAAAGAATGCCACATAGGCATTTCTAGCCACTTTAATTAATTAAAATAAAAGGGTAAAACCTTATTAAATTGTGTCACCACTTTAAATCACATTCCCTTGGACTAAAATGTGTGGTGATAACATGTGTCAATATGATCCCATGTTTGGTTTGGAGAATATTAAATCTTAAGTAGTTTTTCAATGAGTAGAAATTACTTTTCTAAAAATAAAAAGAAATTAACCAAGCTTTAATCTTGTAATGTTAGTGATGATTTTAGATCATCTATAGGACCCTTTTGTGTGATGATTGAAAGTAGTTAAGTATTGTTTGGTGATTGTGTACCTCGTATTTATTCATAGACGCTAGTATCGACCAAGGATACGAGGAGGAAGGAGGATACTACGAAGAAGAAGCCGAGGAGAACTTCAACCACTGCTCTGCACAAGGCAAGCCAATACGTGCAAGCTATTAACCTTGCAAGCTAACACTTGCAATTTAGCAAGCTTATACTGATATTGTGCAAGCCTAATACTACTAGTGAATGTGCAAGCTAAACCTCGCAAGATATTCTACTGATGCAAACAAACCCTTACTTGTTACAATGCCAACTATATGCCTTAAGCATATGTGATCATACCCACTTGATAACCCAATCCTAGTTTTATTTGCAAGCTTCCTACTTTATTTCTTTATCAAAGCTACTTCCTTAGAGAGTACTTAAGTGACTTGTAGATTTTAGAAAGATATAATTGAAGGTTGCATAAAGAGCATAAAATTTGGCCTAAGTTAGAAACCTTGATATCATCATAAGATATAAGGTTGTACTTAGTTGAAACTCCACTAGTTTACCACCCCTCATTAGTACCTATCCCCACTTGTAGATGCTAGTGCTAAGCATAAAACTTGATCAACTTTAGATGGGATTACTTGGTGAAAATGGTTATGAAAACCTTAGAATGATGGATCATTCTACTGAGATGTTTTGACATGTGTTTCCGAACACCAGATGATTATGGTGATGAAAATGTTGAGGCATGAGCCTTAGCCCTTTATAAAACTGATGGTTGTCTGGATGCGATACCATTCCAATTTTATCGTATAACCACAATACCTGAAGATTGGGTAGGGCTTGACTGGAAACTTATATACCTTAGTATTAGTTCCCTCACGGCCAACGTATGAGCTGAGGCTACCTTGTGAAGATTGTCCACCTATGCAGTACCCAAGATGACAGTTGTTCATGGTTGGGAGGCCAAACTCACAGGAGAGGTGCTTATACTAGGGCGTGTAATTGAAAGGTTAGGATTGATTATCCGCATACTGAGTATGGTGAATTCAAGATTTGTTCCTGACGGATGTATCGAATGTTGTGGTGAAAGTGTACAATCTCTGCAGAGTGTCAAACTATTCGAATAGCCGCGTCCGCGGTTATGGACAGTTGGAGTGACCATACTGTTCCCCCGTTAGATGTTTTCAAAAGACTTGTGAAATGAATTGAGACTTTGACTTGACTACAACAGAGTTGTGATACGAAATACAAGTTCCCACTTAGGAGTTATAAGCTTCAACTAGCTCTCTTACTTCTGAACTTAGTAGGGATAAACCTGGCCTTTGCAAAACAACCCTAGAGCCTAGTGTCCTATTATCCAAAAAAAACCTTTTACTTGTTAGTATTAGTCTGTGAGTACTTAAAGAGTACTCATGGCTTTGCCCCTGGCTATTCCCGTGGCCAGACTATGAAGAGGAGTACCTGGAGGATGGACCCCAGGAAGATTACGACAACTAGGATCATCTCCCATCGTCAGCATTGCCTATGACCCCGAAGATGGAGCTTTGCCTATGCTACCGTTATTATTACGTATTCCGCTGCTTGAAGTTGTATTAAAAACTGGATCATGAGATCCTTATTTGTGTAAGACCGTATGTATGGTTTGTAATGGATGATGTACTGTGGTATCCAATTCTGTTATGTCTCGCAAAAATGGTAATCCTAGGATTGCGATGTATGGCATAACAGACATCTGGGACTAAAAATCCGGGTGTTGACAATCGGGCCCGGGCGCGGCTCAGAGTGAGCCCGTCCACACGCAGCCACCGCTAACGCCTCCCGAACCTCTGCTGCCACCTCCCACACCTCCGCCACACCATCTCCTCGCTGGCCCCCTTACAACGCCTGCCTATGAGCCGCCTCGCCGCACCATGCAACTCCCCAGAACAGTCGTCTCCCGCGTGCAGAGGAGAAATTGCTCCGCCGCCGCCTTCCCTAGGATGTGTATGGCTTTACAGACGGCCCCTCCGGCGACGGCGATGCGGGGGATGGCGGCTAGAGGCAGCAGCGGGCAGGGTTTCCCCGGGGGGGGGGGGGGCTGTTTGTTTAGTAGTGCATGAATACTTTTCTCAGACAACTATTGACCCAACTGTAGCCACATATACCGCGCTAAAAGTTCATTGATGGACCAAATTACATGACCACCTTGCTTTGTTGGTATTCATATCCTATCATGTGAGCGTCACATGACACATGGCGTTTAGAACATGCACTTGGGCGATCTACTCAAGCGCCATCAGTATTACTTGATGACGTACATAATTATCAAACAATACTCATAACTAGTAATTCAATGTTCGCACAAATCTGTCCAAGATATTTGGCTTGACTAAAAACATAAGCCTGTCGGAGATGATATTGCTTGGCTTAAACATAAGTAAGAGTTGTGTTGTAGGAGCTTAACATTCGAGAGTATTCCTATCATCGAAGTTATGAACTCAGTGCAGTGCCCAAACAAATCACTCTAAAAAGTAAACACGTCTCCGTAGAAGGTTCCCCGTGTGACCGTGTGTACAACGACTTACCCTACACCACCTAACACATGGAATGGAAAGATCATCTTACTCATACGACAAGCGCTAGAGACAAATACAAGGACGATGTTCACTAGATCTTGCGAAGCAGCAACCTGATCTTCGGCTGCCGGACGACTCAGATGATCACAGAACGGGCTAGCTTCCATTGACGTCAAACGGATATATAAAAATATTTGGTGCCTGCAAAACGTGCGTTCAAATGGACTGATCGACGCCTCGATGGAGGTGTCGACTGTCCAAAAAACGTACTTCAATATGTTTGAAAATTCCAAAAAATACACAGGTATATTTGTAGACATTCTATGTTCACACCTGCAGAAAAAGATATTTTTTGTGATTTGCATAAAAAGGACAATTTTAGGTGCTCTAAATAGATTTTCGCGTGACATTTTTTTTTTTACATTTTGTATAGACCACAAACATAATGCAAAACTTTGCGTGAGAACATAGGATGTCTGTAGTTTGTTTTTTCAATATTTTAATATTTTAAAATGTATTTTTCATAATACGCAGATTTGCAGATGCCGTCACCATTTCTATTTGAGTAACAAAAATAGCCTTCGGTGAACTAGAACACTTTTGACGTGGTAGGGAAGGGAGAAGATGTGGTCAGTTTTGATTACTTGGGCGTATATTATAAAGTTCCTCGCTGCATCATGAAAGTGAAGGCCGGCAATCTTCGTTAGTCGATCAATGGTTAGGTATAGTTAGTCGATCAATGGTTAGGTATACTTGATTTTCTAGTTAGAAGCATAGTCTCCTTTTAAAGTGTAGTAAACTATACATCTACGTAGCCATATAACGTTCGGCCTTCTGTTTTTGGAGTGTTGCTATTGTTTGGATGACATGAGACCAATACCCGAGACAGAAAATTTAAGATAAATACATGATAAGGTTCCACACAATCGTATTCTAATCAATACGTTGCATGTGCACGCCCTTTTATTTATAGTGCACGCATAGTCTACGGATTAGGTGGCCACTTGATCTGGAGATTCTAAGATATGGTTGACAGGTCCTTAATCATTTGCTTAGTTTCCATCCTTGATTTCCTTCGAGGGTCTCTTTCAACTAGGACCAAAGGAACCTGATGATATTTGTCCTTAGTCAAGTTTTTAAGGGGATCAAGTCTATTCATATAAGGCGATAAGATGCACTGCAAATGTCACTCCATAAAAAATCGACCATTTACATTCATATATCTACACTATTTGTAAAAATTAAGTTACCACATGTCATCTTCCTTTTTTTATAAAAGAAATATATTAATATCATGAAGAAACCAATTACACTCAGTCTCTGCAACAACGAAATGTCTTAAATACATTACCGATACACATAGCCTTATTACAAAAGAACAAGAATAAATAAAAACAAAGATCCCGCTATGATGGTCAAACTATTGCAGCAGCAACACAAAACATCACCAAGACAACACCTATAGTTCACGGTCACAAAATAATACCTTCAACAAGATCATTGCCGTGCACAACCAAATAAGGCCAGACCTTGGATTTTCACCATGGAGCAAGTCCACTCTCTCAAAACAATGCCTTCAAATAAGATCATTGCCAAACACAACCAATTAAGGCCAAACTTTGGATTTTCACTTTGAAATATATGCCCATGTACTCCTCTCGTGTTTCCACCCCCTCTTGCCATTGTCACTGCTGTAACATCCCAATTTCAGCAACCCTGATTTCTTTTCAAAAAGGCAAAAATCTGGGGGAACAAAAACTTTTTGTTGTTAAGGATTCAATGTTTGTTGATTGTTTGCTTGTGTTCATGCAACTGCTTGTGTAGTAGATAATATACTCCTTACCTCAACATTAGTTTACAAAAACTATTTTACTAAAGAGATGTCTTGGCTTATCTTTCCTATTCTCAAATGTTCTGACCTTTCAAGCTTGAGCCAAGATGACTATGATACAACAAGCTATTTCCCTAGTTTCTATTTACAAATACTATGGAGACCTATACTCTCCTTATGTTTTCAAGACATAACATCTCAAATACTCTTATCCCTAGGTTTTTCAAAAACCTTTCCTGAAACCCTTTTATTCCAATCTTGGTAGAAGTACCAAGAGGTCCTTATCTTAATACAAAACCACAACCTCTTCAAAAGACCCATGCTTACCTCAAGCTAGACTTGATGGTAACCTCAGTAGTATCTGATTGCTGAGCTAGATGAATTGCCTTGATCTGCTGATTGACTTGTTTGCATAGGATCTAGAGAGAGATAATCTAGTAGCTCATCCCTTAGGATCGAACTAGTAGTAGAAATCACCAATCTCAAATCAAGCCTCTAGGTCTGGATCTATCCTAAGTCACCCAGGTGTCCCTCTCATCCACTTAATCAGATCAATATTGAGCTAATCCCTTGTATTAGCATCCAACTCATCAAAGACCAAATACAATCATGGATCCCCTCTACTTAATCTATACTTCAACATCCTCCATTTGATGATAAGAATAAACCCTTGCATCCTTCCCTCTTTCATAATATTCCACATCCTCAAATATGCCAAATTTGGCTAAGTCTGGAATCTTTGAAACATTTACTACCCAAGCCCACTCTTTCTCTTGGCTAAGCCATTCTGGACCCCCCACTCATCCATGATGGTTTTGTAGTCAAGATACTAATCTTTTCTAAAAATGTTATCATCTTGCCTACTTTGGCAAAATCTCACATCCATATGTTATATACCCTTGACCCACTCTCTACATGGTTGTGACCTACTAACCATGGTCTATAAACCCCCTCTTCACTTGTTCCCAGTGGAGCTATGTGCTTCCTAAACTCATCTGGTTTATGAGGCATCAGGACCCATCTATTATGGCATCCTTATTCTCAACAAAGTTTGCCATCATTCCCAGATCACCTCAAATACAACCAAGACAAACCTTTGCTGCCATTATCATCTATATAACTTGGTCTAACTATCCATCTATCCCTTGTACCAAGGTGAGCTCTAAGCTCACTAATCCCACCATGTTTAGGGGACATAACAATATCAAACCCCTAGATCTTCCAAATCTAGTTTCCTTTCATTTTCAAGGTAGAATTTCAAAGCCCAAAGCTGGTTTTGATGAATACTTCATGTTGACATCATCTACCTTTGATATAAACATTTGCCAAGTAATTCCCATAATTATTTGGAATCTAAAACTATTTAAATTCCTTTATTTGCTAAACCCTCAAAACCTTCTATACAAAGACAAGTTTGTTTTCTTCAAACTACTTTGCCAACTCAAGGAACCCCTGGTGCCTATATATCATATCATATCATATAATATCATATCTTCCCATCTCAAAAATAAATATTCTGAGATGCTTTATTATTTCTTTTTGCCCTTTTTCTTAAATGGCATAAACATGAAATAATAACCTAAAAATACTTTCCCTCTTCAATAAATTCCAATAAAATTACCCAATGTGTGATATGGTATCTAGAACCATTTTACACCAAAAACCAACCTTGTACAATGTAAAAACATCAAATTAGCCTCTATAAATCATTTCTGCCCTTTTTGAATAAATGAGATTAAGTAGACTTTTAATCATTTAAAAAATCCCAAACAATTCCTAGGATCCTGATTTGACCATATTCATCTACCAGTACAATTTACCTACCTTTCCCAATGCAAAATATGCAACTTCCTGCACATGCCTCAAATTAATCAATTTTTGCAACATCAATCAAACCTTTATCTAAACACACCCAACCCTCATCAAGCTTGGTCCAGCAAACTTATACAGCACACCTCACCCCTCTGGTCGACCACCCACTGTAGCTATGCCCCACCTTTGTCCTATATGCTTGTCTAAGAGGGACACAAGAAAAATAACAACACAAGGGCATTACTCCACCTTGCAGCAATCAACCTACTCCCCCTCTGCCCCTGCACGCCACCGGGGCACACTCATACCACTCCTCACGCCCACAACATCTGGACCATGGTTTTTCCCCTCTCCATGCCCTCTCCATGGACATATTCCACCTTGCACCCACCCTCTCGGGTTAAATAGGCCAGAGGCCACTCTGCCTTCTATCTTGGCCCTCATTTGCATCCTCTCCCTTCAAAATACCACGCCCGAGACCCACACTCTCTTACCTGCTCTGCCTCGCGAAGGAGAAGGAAAAGAAGGCACCACGACCATTCTTCAAGATCTGCTCATGGAGCTACCATGCCTACCCCTCTCCCTCTACATGTCCCCGCCCCGAGCTTCCCTAGCTCCTCTGCACCTAACCACTCTCTCTTTTGCTCAGGAACTCCTGTACTGTCGCCACCGACGAGCACCGGTGAGCTAGGTTTCGGCCGCAATGCGCGAGACCCTCCCCCGAAGTCAAACCATACCTTGCTGCCCCTTGTTGAGGTCGCCGACGTGCGCCACGTCTCCCCACCGCCTCCCCTTCGGCTCTCCCGCTCCCAGGTATGCTCCACGCGCCACCTAGAACTCTCCGTAGGGTTTCTTCTCTGTTGTCCGTCGCGGGCGAGAGGACGATGTCCCAACCGTCGGATCCGCGCCTAATCGAATGGACGGGAATCGTCGATACCCCTTCGGTTCCCATGGCTCGCTGACGGCAGGGCCCCGCGCTGCACCCCTGAATCCTCCCGCGTGCACTCCTCCGCGGGGATATGGGCCCGCTTTTCCCCTGTAGCCAAATTCTAGTGGGAACTGGCCCGGGTGCCCCATTTCCTTTTCTTTTTATCCTAAAAAATAAAGATCCGGTAATTACCGTTTGGTTTAAATCCGGAAGAAAATGAAAAATACAAGTATTTACCCAGATCTAATTTTTACTAGGTTCATGTGTGTTTTGTCTAACATGCTGACCAAGTACATGGTAAAAACAATAACAGGAACCTTAGAGACAATTAAAATACCAACAAGTGTCTAAAATTACTAAAACATTATTTCAGACAGTTTGGTAACCTAATTTGTGGCGAAACCTTTTTATACTGTAAATTATGTCTGAGGCCTTGCATGTCACCTTGGCCTCACCCTAAAGTGTTTCCTCGATTGTCTATAATAAAAAATAACAATATCTATTCATTTCTGTCCTTAGGATTTTCCCTATGACAAACCAAAGAGTGTACTGACCTATTTCCAACTCTCGGTGCACCTATACCAGCATGCCTAACAAACTCTAGGAGCCCAATATTTATTGAGCTGTTATTAATTTTTAGTGAATAAAACATTTCTGCCTAGAGTTGTTTCACTAAATAAATCACTTCAGTAGTTCTGTATACCAAAAAATAGTAATTCTATTTTTTACAGAAGGGTATCCTAAATACCTAGCATGTGTCCTTGGAATAATATCAAAATATTTTGTAAATTAAATCTGGTGAAAAAGACAAATAACCATCAGAATTGACTTTGGGAATTTCCCAAGGATATTATGGTAATTATTTTAAAGTGATTCAAACTCTCAGTGAACCAGTCCATCAAACCCTACTTAATCCTAAGAGAAAATAATTTTTGGAGTTACATATATTTTTATGTAAATTATTTCCTAAAACTAGAGTTTTGATCACTAGGAAATTCATAGCAAATCAAAGAAAAATGATAAAATAGTGAAACCATTTTTGATGGTTTCATTTTTTCATTACCTTTCTGATGATATCATCTTTGAATGTTGATATTATACACCACTTGGTCTTGGTTTAAAACCCCTCTCCTAGGTAGTTTTGGGTATATAAATCACAAAAGAAATTCAATACATGCAACCAAAGCAATTCCAACTTCTACCAACTCAATTTATCAAAACCTACTGAATATATCATGTGTTATTTACTAAATTATAATACTGAATGATGTTTGTATGCTTTGTGTTGAGTGTGCTTTGGTTTGCTTGCATGTGTGATCCTCAGCGACGATAGTTGTGATTGTGTGACGCCGAGAAGGAAGCCCCGGATCTTTTGTGTGAAAATAGTTGAGAAAAAGGGTTAAGCTGGTTGGACAAACGATAACATAGACAAAAGTTTGACAGTAAAAGTATAAATAAGTCACAATAATGCTAAACATGTCTAAATAACCCTAGTAAACTAATTTATGATCCAATAATAAGTTAGCTTATCATTAACAATGACTAACTTATATGTTACCCACAACTTCCCTAAGTATGAACACGAATTGATAATTGGTTGCTTTGACCATATTTACTGGATGTTCGGAGAGGGAGTCCTTGATCGTTAAATTTTGTATATTTGTCGAAGCGTTTTACATGCTTTGTCACCAGGTTATTGTTTTCGATATAACTCATAGAAAGAGAAATTTTAGTTATCCGTACTAGTAATGCAAAAAAAAGTCCATTCATGTGAAAATGCTAATACTTGGTCATCCACCGGGCCAGAGGTTTGTACTTCACTAGCATATACTTGAATGTTTATGTAAATCATAAAATTTTAATTCAAGTAATCTGAAATTTGTAGTCATATATTTGAATGTTTATATATATCATGTAGTTTGATCACGTATTATTTGAAGTTTGTAATCATATGGTTAAAAATTGGTACCAAAATTTGTGAAAGTTATTTTCTTTAATCTTTTTCTGCTTCTTTGATGGCCCATGTGCTAGAGAAGAAGTGCAGATTACAAGGGGAAGCTAGTATAAGTATTCGCCGCATAAGATCATCAACTTATATATACAAAATAATTCCATAGTTGAGTAACCATAAAATAAAGCTCTATGAAGTAAACTTCCCAACAAGTTAATTTAATTTAAGATTACACTATTATCAATCGATCTACACTTTTGCACAACTTTGAACACCAGCAGAAACATTATTGGCCATCTAAAAACTCAGTCAGAAGTTCACAACACGCATGGTCATGCGACTCATGCGCGCCCATGCCTAGAATCGGTTGTCGCCGCTCCTTCTCGCGCTCTGGCGCCGCTCGGAATGCGCCCGCAGCACGCACAGCTGCGCCTCCCACACGTCCTTCGGAAACCCGTCCGCCGGTCGCCTCTCCGCCATGCCCGTCCTCAGCTCGGCGTCGTACTGCACCCTCGTGGCAGGGTCGGACAGCGTCTCGTAGGCGCGCCGGAGCTCGACGAAGAGCTCCGTGGACTCGGCCCGGCGAGACGGCGGGCACATGTCCGGGTGGTCAGCGCCAGCCGTCGGTACGCGCGCCTGACGTCCTCCTCGCCTGGGCTTATAGCTCCCATGCGACGTCTTTACATGGAATTGGAAGGAACACTACATCGTTGCAAACAATAGCTCGCATGCGACACTTCTGAAGCGGCAAATAGCTCCCGTGCGACAGTTCCAGTTAACCTCACGAGACCGTCAACAAATTCGAATCAGCTGAGCAGAGTAGGACCCACAGCCTCTCCACGTCACCGGAGGAAGTCACCTGATGTCCACCTCATATCGTGGGAACCACGCTGTGGTTGAAGAGAGCCGTTGGCTCCGATCCGTCCCCGCACCCGAGCACTCCCGCCACCGTTCCAGCATCTCATCCCCTTTCGTTTTCTTCTCCGACGAGCAAGTGCGGCAACGCCGGCGAGGGATGTCGAGCTCTGCTTCAGCCTTCCTCCGCTCATGGCCTCGATATGGTGCGGTGCCGATGAGGAGGTGCCCCGATTGCCCCCGTACCGCGCCCCTGAAGCGGCTTGTCACATCCACCGACAAGAACGACAACATTGGCTAGGAATTTGTGAAGTGTGAGAGCAAGCCCGAGCTAGGAAAGGTGAAATCTGAGTGTTCCGAGTGCCAATTTCTCGCTTTTCTTTCGAAATTTCATGCATTTCATCGAATTTGGGATTTAGGGTTCATCTCTGCGATTTCAGGAACTGCCAAAATGTGGGCATTTTGAGTGGCTTGATGAGTACATCGAGCGAACTGGGGTGGAGGTAGCATCCCGGGAGCTCGAAGACCCGTCTGTGGTGGAGCAATTGGGATCTGGCAACCCCATTTCCGCTGGTACTATGGTGTATGCGAAAGTGAAGGACGAGCTGAAGAAGATGAACAAGCAGCTAAGGCAAATCATCGAATTGAAGAAGTAGGACAATCTGATGGACAATTTTTTTATTTTTGTGTAATTTCTCTCGGATTAGATTATCTCCTGATCATTAGTCATTAGACAGCACAATCAGTGTTCGAGTGATACTTTGTAATGGATGTAATGGTCTATGTCTTTGGCTTGAATAAAATGCAACACAAATTCCGGCAAATTTTGAGCTGCTCTATTTTCGAAATCAGTGTTCCTTCAGTTTCGTCAGTGTTCCTTCAGTTTTATCAGTGTGCAGGGGAGGGGGGGTTGAAAAGTTAAATAAACAATTAACGAGGAGTGATTGAAAAAGGCTAGGCCCAAATAGAACTTAGCCAGGACAAAATGGTCGTATCCAGGCCCAATAGTAACTACTTGTAGATTGGGAAAAAAATGGTACTCACGCTACAATCTAACTAGGGACATGCGGATCTGCAGATACTCGTGCTCAGGTCGCAATCTTTTATTTTTTGTGAAAGTAAACATATAAATGAAGGCCAAGGGCACCCATTTAACTAACATAACTTGGGCGCCATTTAACTTATGTAAATATGTAAATGTGTTGTTTGAAAATGAACCATGTGTTGCATGTGTTGTTTGAAAATAATCAACCATCATAACGTTAACTTATTCTTCCTTTTGAGCTTTTCTAATTTCACTCATTTTATAAATATTGCACGAGTATTATATGATAACTTTTTTTTATGTCTTTTGTTTTATGCACTTGTTGTTTTAGGTGTTTTGACAAATGATAATACAATAAAACACAAGTCGAGTGATAACAGATTATAAATATTGCATGAGTAAAACACGTGATAGATAATATATTAGATAACATTACATATATTAGATAACATTACAATAAAAGACAAGGGGTACAATATAGACCCTAAGGGAAACTAATCCTAAGGGCCCGGCGCCTAAACCCTGGGCTAAACCCTAACCCTAGCTACTACGTGGGTTTAGCCCGGCTGCCGGTCAACCTCGCCGTCGGGAGGCTGCCCTACTCCATCGGCGGCGGGGGCGGTGCCGCCGCCGCCCTCCAAGCCGCCGCCGCATTCCAGGCCGCCGCCCTCTCCCGTTGCTCCCGCCGCCGCTGCTCCTCCTGGAAGGCCCAACGATTGGCCTCCCATCGGTCATCCTCCTCCCGTTTCTGCCTTTTCTTCAAGGCGCGTGTGGCCTGCTTCTCCTCCCACTTGGCGTAAACAGCCAGCTCCTTCTCTTCCTGCTTCTCCGCCGCCTTCCAATACTCGCCGGAGGGTTCGTCGTCGGGGAGGTTGCCGCCGACGCTGGGGAGGGGGTTGTGGACGAAGTGGCCTTGGGCCCAGGGGCAAGGCGGGGCTTTGCATCGCCCCCTCCTTATTGCCACGCCTCGGGCGCGTGGGCGCCTCCTGCTCCCAGACCTGCTTGTGGTCCGGGTGGTTGTCCTCGTCGCTGACCTCAGATTCTAAAGGGAAGCGGGGGGAGGTCGCCATGGTCGCCGGAGTGTTTTTTGGGGCTGGGAGGAGGCAAAGGGACGGACTCGAGGTTGAAGATGAGGGGCAAGATGAGATGAGAAGGCAAAGGCGTTTTGCCTATTTATCGATGGCTCAGCGTGAAGGGCGGCGTGGGAATCCTGCGTTGGCGCAGCCGCGTGCATTGCGTTGCGTGTAGGCAGCGGGCGTAGCCGCGTGCGTGATTAATGCGGTCAGTGCAAAAAAATTGCTAGGATGCGACGTGACCCTGCACCGTCGCCCCCGCCCCTGCATGCATGCATGCATTAATGTGAAAGAGAGAAAAACGTCCAAGGTAGTTGTTTATTAGGAGTGAAAAATAAAAAAGAAAATAGAATTTGGACTTGATTTCCTTGGTAATAAATGCAGGAATCTATGACCAAGTTAGTTGTCACATGACATGCGGCAAACTCGTTCGTTTTTACGCACCGCATGCAACAAACTCACACATCGAAACTCAACGGATGAGAAGAAAAATTGGTGGGAGTAATCAGAGGGATGTCAATTGGAGGGAATAGAGGGAGTATGAAACTAAGTTTATAATACCATTTATAATATTAATTTTATATAATATAAAAGTATGTGTTATGGTGAATCTAACTATATTTATTACATATTTTAGATTTTGATATTTTTTCTTATATACGTAGTCAAAGTTTATAAATATTGACTTTTTCTATCGCGCATAAACCGGAGGGGAGTAAGTTTGACTGAAGAAAGTTGTTAGACGTACACTTATTTAATGCGAAGAAGGGAGTAAATACGCTGCAGCGCTGCTGCGTCAATTGGTTGCACGTAAAATAGCTAGACTGCGACGCGAGAGGCAGCTGCATGCATGGTGCATCCCGCCCCGCCCAGCGCCCTCGCATGCCACGCTCGGTCTAACGGTCAATGGAGTGTGCCACGCTGCATCTTATATTTATTACATATTTTAGATTTGATATTTTTTCTTATATACGTAGTCAAAGTTTATAAATAATAACTTTTTCTATGGCGCATGAACCGGAGGAGAGCAAGTTTGACTGAAAAAAGTTATTAGACGTACACTTATTTAATGCTACGGAGGGAGTAAATACGCTGCAGCGCTGCTGTGTCGGTTGGCTGCACACAAAATAGCTAGACTGCGACGCGAGAGATAGCTGCATGCATGGTGCAGCCCGCCCCGCCTAGCGCCCTCGCATGCCACGCTCGGTCCAACGGTCAATGGAGTGTGCCACGCTGTACCTTATTTGTGCATGGAAAAACGATGTGAGCCAATCAGATTTCAGAATAACCCATCTTACGGATCGCCAAGAGCTAGCCGCGAAATCCTTCTAAGAGACGCCAACCAATCAGGTTGCAGAACAAGCCCTTCCACGGATCGCTAAGAGCCACCTGCGGAATCCTTCTAGAAGACGCGATCGGACGGTCACAGTGTCGCGCTAGGGTTAGATCTACGTTCCTCATTCGGCCTTAGGGTTAGCTGGGTTTAGGATGCAGTCAACGGGGTTTTCACAAGTTTGACCAAACATTCAAATGTGCATAACTAATTCAAAAAAAATCAAAAAATACAAAACCTTCGCATGGTGTCATGTTATGTGACATAGTTGTGAGAAAAAATATAAAACTTGGTCTATTGATCATATTTCAAAAAATCCTTCACAAAATGACCTATCTCCTCCGAGATTTTCTAGCTTTCGGGTCAAATGACCAATGATATGGCTAGAATCAAGGCATAGTTTGTGACAATATGCCCATATTGGGCATGCATGTGTATAATGGGATGACTAACAATGTTGTAGTACAAAGTTTTCCTTTTCGACGCACAGAAAATCCATTTTCTATTTTCTGAGTGCCGAAAGAGGGAGGGATTTGTGAAGCAACCACCAAATTGAAGTTTCAAAATGGTAACATCCTATTTTTAAAAAATACTAGACCACCTAGAATGTACAATTTCCCAACTTGAGTATCTCAAACCTTTTATTCCATCCCTGGTAAAAAGACAAATCCTGCCGAATCGGTTGGAAGTGGGTAAGATATGAACTACAGGTACATGATCTCATGCTGATGATTTTTTGTAAAAATTATTTTTAGGTTCACAACATGCTATTTCATCAGAGATCCAATGCTAGTTTTGTGAGCCTCAACCCCTAGCTAAGAATATTTATGAAAACCCTTCAAAAAGTTTTACTAGACATTCAAATGTGCATAACTAATTCAAAAAAAAATCAAAAAAATACAAAACCTTCGCATGGTGTCATACTATGTGACATAGTTGTGAGGAAAAATATCAAACTTGGTTTTAGAAATGGTCGAAAAAAACTTGCTTAGAAATGGGGTGGTTTACCCTAGCTTTGGAGCCCATTTCTACCACATTTTGGGTGAGGGTGAGTTGTACTTCACAAAAGGGATCAGGGTGAGGATGAGTTGTACTCTATATATGAGAAAAACGTTGGAAGCTCATACAAACATAGAAAAGTACACATAGCTATATTTGTTGAAATTCAAATTTACCATCATATTTGAATTTTGTCCAAATTATCAACAACAAGTGCCAAATTATTATAATAACAAATGTTTACAACAACAACAACTGCCAAATTATTACAATAACAAATGTTTACAACAACAACAAGTGCCAAATTCAAAGTCTATTTCTTTTGGCTCTTCTTACCCCTCGTTTTCTTCTCCTTCACAAGTTTCACACCACACAACAGGTTTATGCTCTTATTTTTCTTACCATTACCATCTGGCCTCCCCACATCACGTCCAAGAGTCTCCTTCACCTCCTACACCTTCTCAACAACACAATCTAGCACCAGAGACTCATCAACATGGTCACTTTGCACCAGAGCCTCATCAACATGGTCAGTTTGCACCAGAGCCTCAACAACATGCTCATTTTGCACCAGAGCCTCAACAACATGCTCATTTTGCACCAGAGCCTCAACAACAGGCTCATTTTGCACTAGAGCCTCAACAACATGCTCATTTTGCCCCTCATTTTGCACCAGAGCTTCCAAATCAGAAACGGTGTGCCCTAAAGCCTCAACAGTTTGCACATCATCCTCCAAAAAAAGTTCAGATTGCACCTCAGCAGCACCAAACATGATCTGGTTAGTTCTCTTCTTTCTTTGGCCATTGATTCTTGCCCTTTTCACTGGCCAGCATTCGTCAACAACAAGAGGTGGGCCTTTTTCTCCACGCTTCCTCCTGAAAACAAGCAAGTTAGCTAGGGTAGAAAAATCATCAACAAGAAATGGGATAGATTTTGGATGAACATACTTTGGCTTTTCAGCAGTGTATCTACACTTGGTCGAGCCAGCTCGGTGTCCAAGTTCTTCACAGAGTTTGCATCTATTCTTGTTACCTTTTTGGGCCCTTTTTGCCTTGGCATCTTTCTTTTCATTTTTCTTTCCCTTCTTGCTGCTCCCACCTTTCTCAAACCAAGCCTTAAATCTACTCTGCTTGGGCCTGCCAGCCTTTCTTTTCATCAAAGGAGGACACAAGGAGAACTGAATGTCCACTTCAGGCCACTGAGACTGATTTGTAAGTGCTGGAATTGGTGTTCCATATGCAACCTTGAATTTTGCTACAGAATAATACTCATGCAAATATGGGTGCATATTTAGCTTGTGTTTGGAGGCCAATAAAAGTATGGCATGATCACAAGGCTTCCCAGTGTGTTGCCACTCAAGGCATGTGCATTCATGCAATTGAGTGTCAACAACATGCCTCCTGCCAGTCTTTGTATCTCTGACTTCAGCACCCCACAATGAGGATTTCTCAACATGCAAATGTGCAAGATTT
This sequence comes from Avena sativa, assembly GCA_916181665.1. Lineage (NCBI taxonomy): Eukaryota > Viridiplantae > Streptophyta > Magnoliopsida > Poales > Poaceae > Avena > Avena sativa. The sequence goes on along the minus strand of OV702297.1, from coordinate 362,255,600 downwards.
CTGCTCCTGTTGACCACCTGCTGCACAACATCAGGAAGCTTATCTCCTTGAAGAACATCACCAAGCCTTCTTCTCAATTCCCACAACCTCATGATCATGATCCTGATCTGGTCAACCATGTCATGGACAGGCAAGTATTTTAACTCCTTCACTTTGTTGTTGAAACTTTCTGCCAAATTATTGTTGATATGATCACATTTGATGGCAGTGTTAAAACCTGACATGTACCATAAAAGAGAATGCTAGGTTTCCAACCATGTACTTGACCCTATCCTCCTTAGAGCATGCCGCCTTAATCTTCTTAAGGTGATATGAATGTGTCTGTCTGGTGTAAGATCTTGCTGTTGGCCACATGCGTCCAAAATCATCTCCTCTGAATTTTTTGATCAAATTCATCCACATATGGCCGAAGCACTCCCTCTGCTCAGCATGAGGGAAAACAATCTTCATTGCATTTTCTAAACCTTTACATGCATCTGTGTGCACTGCCAATGGAGAGACTGGCCCTATGCATCTTTTCAACTGCATCATGAACCATGTCCATGATGCCTCTATCTCAGACTGAAACATGCCAATAGCTACAGGGAACATCCAATTGTGTCCATCTAAAGCATTGCATGCTGCTAGTTGACCATTCCACTTTCCAGTCAAGAAAGATGAGTCTATACTCAAATATGAACGGCACCCTGCTTTGAAGCCATCAATGCAAGGCTTTAAAGCCATGAAGAATTTAGAGAAGAAGACTTTCCCATCAGCTGTTACCTCAGTATCTAACTCCACAACACTGCCAGGTGACCTCTTCTCTACTTTTGCTTTGAAGTTATAAAGCATTCGAAAGGTATTTGCCCAATCACCATATAGCTCTTTTATTGCCCTTTGCTTTGCCTTCTACACTGTAGTATAATTCAGCTTAATGGGGTACTGCTTTTCCAAGTCTATTTTCAGTCTCTTTGCAGTGTTGTTTGGTGTTGTGGATAAAATGGACTTGATATTTTCTGCAACCCATAATTGTGATGTCATCTTTATAACTGTTTGAGAACTTGTAATGCAAGGTGAGGTTTTGGAATTTGATTCACTCTTATTGTCCTTCCATCAGGTTGGCGTCTAGCAGATATATATCACTTGCAAGGCTTGGCACCACCATCATAACCTATGCATTTTGCATAGAACTTCTTTTTATCAGTCCACATAGTCTTGGTAGCAAACTCACGTTTGACTGCATATGTCCTGAAACATATCCTGAATTCATCCATGGTTGGAAAAAATCTCCCAACATCAATAACTGGGTCCTCTTTGTTATAAACTGTTACTAGCTCATCATCATGTGCATCATCTACATGAACTGCAGCATTTTACAACAACTCTAGATCTATATCTGCCTCTTCATCTCTTAAATGGTTGTCACCATCATTTGCAGCTCCATCCCTCTTATTCTCCTTGTCTCTGTCATCTATAGGAATGCCAAAAAGCTTTGACATTTCAATGTCATCTATTGGTGCAATGACCAAATCAGTCCGGTCATGTATCTCAAATGAATTCCAATCAACAGTTACAATCCTTTGTGCATTAGCATCTGCAGCCTCCCCTTGTGCATTAGCATCATCCTCCACTGTTAACACTTCCAACTCAGTAAGTATAGGCATTACTTGCCTTTGTGCATCCCAATCATCCTCGACCATCTGAGCAGCCAACTTCGAGGCCACATATCCAACCCTCGAATCAGGTTTTAGATCAATGAGCTCTGCTAAAAATAGAACAGTTTTGCTTGTCCAACTGTTTCGCTCATCGATTTCATCAACTATATGTTCCCCTGTCTCAACCCTAACATAGTCACATTTGCAATCATCAAATCGTAACAAAGAAACTTCTTGCTCTGGCCCCCAAACCACACTATCCCCAATTTTTTCCACCATTTTCCTCACTGCCTCCTCTCCCATGTTTATTAGCTCTTGGGGATCAACATGTTCTAATTCCACCTCCCATTTAACGACTGTGTCTCTCTCAATGAGTTGCGTGCTGTCATCAACTAAAACAGCCCTAGAGGGAAAGAAATTGATGTGAAATTCGAAGGTTTGGCGCGCAACATCGTCTCCCCTGTTTTTGGCAGGCACCGTGAGCTAGCGGAAGCGAACAAAGAGCTCAACCTTAGAGAAATTAAGTGCAGAGATACGGGGTATACCGATTAGAAGTCCCCTCTCCATGCTCTATCTCGTTCCCCCTCGCCCCGTTCAGCACACCCTCGCCTCCACAATCTAGCATCAATGGGCACGCTCAGATATCGAATTGAGAAGAATATGAGAGGATTTAGCTTTCAAATGGCACTCACCACGTTCGCCGTCGAACGAAAGCGCCGCCGCCTAAATGAATTGCCCTGCCGCCGCTGCCGAGAACGATGGGTGAGGTCCGCCGCCGCTGTCGGGGAAGCTACAGTCAGTGTGACGCGCGCTCTCGGTCGGAAGCGGTTGGTTTGACTGGCTTGACTGGCTGTCCCAACCGATCGGTTTGGCTTAAACCTAATCTTGGAACAAAGTTAGATGTATCTTTAGCGACCGTTTTATCGCCCGTGTGGCCCTGGGATATTAGCTGCCTCACAAGCGTCGCATGCGAGCTATTCTTTTCAACGATGCCGTGTTCCTTCCAATTCCGCGTAAAGACGCCGCATGGGAGCTATAAGCCCTCCTCGCCTACGTCTGACGAGTGCTCTCCAGCGACAGCACCTTGTAGTAGTCCATACTCCTTCTCGCCGTGGCCATCGCCGCCGCCCTGACAGTGCAGCGGTGGTGACCGCTCTTGCGGCGGAAAAAGGAGCCGTAGTTAGTAGCAACCTTGCTCGTGCATCCCAGCGTGGTGGAGCTGGAGCTGGCGGTGTTCATGGCTGATGATCAAACGGGGGAAGAAGCTTTTGTTTGCGGACTGGCTGTGATTTGTGAGAGCGGTGGGTGGTGTGGAAGATGGCAAGATGGAGAATGTGGGGATATCAATATATAGCCGACGCCCGACCCTGTGGTTTTGCCGTCGCCGTCGCGGACGATCAGCTGTCGGCTGAGTGTACGACTTGTGAAATGGAGTCTCGTGAGTCTATGGGCTGGAGACGACATTCGAGGCAGTTACTTCCGGAAAGTTCCACGAAGGTGAGGCTATGGGAATTTTTTTTAAAGGAGTGCCTCCGAAGGAGCTCGAAGCATCACATATAATCCAAGCGGTGAAAGTTACAAAAGATTATAAAGGATCCAAAAAATAAGAAATAATACATAGGTCCTTAGCATTTGTAGAAAAGACCTCACTAAAAGAAAACATAAACCAAACCGGTCATTCCTCTTCTCCGCCACCGAGCCCGAGGTCGAGCACGTCGCCATCATGCGCGGACAGGGACAAAACCACTTACTCTCGCGTATACGAGGTATACGGCATCTAACCTCGAAAGGGGCCTCGCAAAGGAGGTTAAAAATTGGCCGGAACCCTTCACTGGCTCTAAGATAGACCAAGTAACATTGTACTTGGATGTCGGACGGCTATAACCAGCCGTCGAGGTGAAGCTTAAGAAAATTTCTTCCCAACTCCATTGTTGTCTGATGCTGCTGCTCACCTAGTCGTCGCCACCATTTACCGCAACCACTGCGCCAATTGGAGGCCGAAGAAGACATGAGGAACAGAAGAATCCTGCAGCAGAAGGTTCTTCGCCGACGCCATCAGTGCTAGCCGGCCCGCCGTAGTCACCACACCTACCACGATTGGGAGGAGGCATGCGAAGAAGAGAGGCCCAGAGAAGAACCCAGATGAGACGCTTATTCAGGGGCCTCATTCGTAGCGATCCCTTTCCCTTCCACCATGAAAGGTGCTCAGAAATCGTAGCTGATGACTGCTCAATACCGCGTCGAAGCATCACCACAGGATAACAACCACCTCCACCCTCAGCCACAGAGCCATTGAAATCCTCTCTCTCGCCACCAAGGCAGGCCGAGAGAAGCAGCAATGGTACTACTGCCAGGGTCGCAGCCTTCAACGACCTCCAAATCCACCCCCAGCAATCAACATTAACAACACCTCGGTCTTCTTCTCCCTTGCGACCATGGCCAGCCGAGAAGAACTGCAGAGGGCCTAGGCTGCCGCGCTGAGAGAGGCGACACTTATTGAAGAAGCAGCTCAGCGGGAAAGCAACCATTAGCCTCTTCCACCTCAGAAGCATGCCATGGAGCACCCCGCCGATTCCTCAACACCGTTCCCACGCGCTAGAGAGGGTGAAGACCACCACTGCCTTGAAGCTCCACCAGCACACCCGCAGCTCCTCTCCTTCCCCTCACCTCCACGGCCGACCAGCAGGAGAAGAAACAACAAGGTAGTGCAGATGGAAGCAACCCCTTTATTTGAGGAGGAAGCAACCGACCGCCCTAGCGCACATGGCTCTGACCGCCGGAGCTCCGCGTCGAGGAAGAAAGGCTGGTGGCGGCTTCAGGTCTCGGGCAAGAAAACCACAAGCCACCTCCCGGCATATAGCCAAACTATGGCATAGAGCCAACGCCTAGCTAATATACTACTATTAGACCCTATATCTACTCCGGCGCCGCTCCTCTGCCACCTTCGGCTGGCTATTCCGACAGGAGAGGCTCGGGGACGGTCCGGATTATGGGCGGCGGCGGCCAAGCAGAGGGGAAAGGATAAGGTTGGGTCTCGGGGGAGAGAGAGTTGCTGATGTGTTTTATCGGCTATGGGCAAATTAAGTAAGCGCAACGCGACAGAGTTGAGGGCTTGATGCTTCGCGTCGTAATCTTTGATTTTTTTTCGATATACATCTGGATTTTTTTGTTTTTTTTATATTTTAAAATGCATTTAAATATACTTTTATAATAAGTGCATTTAGACATGAGCCGCAACACCGCGTCCAAAACCCGCGGTTCGGTTCTTGCCCGTGGATTTGCAAATGCCGCCACCATTTCTAATTGAGAAAATAGCCTTTGGTGAACTAGAGAAGACACTTTTGGCATGGTAGGGAGGTGAGAAGGTGTGGTTAGTTTTGATTACTTGGACGTACTCCCTCCGTTTATAAATATAAGATGTTTTAGGTTTGTGAAGGATATGTATCTAGACATTTTTTAGTGTGTAGGTTCAAATGAATCTAGACACTAAAAGATGTCTAGATACACTCATTCACAAATTAAAACATCTTATATTTCCAAACGGAGGGAGTATATTATAAGGTTCCATGGCTGCATCGTGAAGGCCGGCAATCTTCGTTAGTCGATCGTGGGTTAGGTGTACTTGATTTTCTGGTTAGAAGCATATAGTCTCCTTCAAAGTGTAAAGTATAGTAAACTATACATGTACGTATAGCCAGATAATGTTCGGACTTCTTTCTTTGGAGGGTTGCTGTTGTTTGGATGACATGAGGCCAATATTTGAAAAGAACAATAAAGATAAATACAGGATAAGATTCGACCAAATCGTATCCTAGTATAATGAAATACGTTACATGTGCACTCCCTTTTTTAATAGTACAGGCATTAGGTGGCCACTTGATCTAGAGATTCTAAGATATGGTTGACAGGTCATTAACCATTTGCGCTTAGTTTGATCCTAGATTTCCCCTCAGGGTCTCTCTCAACTAGGAAAAAAAACGATGGTATTTGTCCTTAGTCACGTTTTTCAAGGGATTAAGTCTATACACATAAGGTGATAAAATGCACTCCATTAAAAATCAACTATTTACGTTCATATATATAGAAGAAGTGAGTCTAGCAGCTCGATCACTTGGTTAGGGAAGTGGATATACAACCCATCCACTCATGTTCAAGTCCTTACAGATGGAGATTTAGGTTCTTATTATTTCAAAAAGAAAATCGCTCTAGAGACTTCACTTACCACATTCCTTTCAAAACATCATTCTATAAACTTAGGTTAAAAAATGATAGCAAAATGTGTCGCTTCAGTGCAGTCTTTGGCTGAACTGATGTTAAAATATTTTGTGAGAAAATAGTTGAGAAAAAGGAATAAGTGGGTTGGACAAATGATAACATAGGCAAAAATTGACAATAAAAGTATAAATAAGTCACGATAATGCTAAACACGTGACTTTCTCTACCACATTTCATCGTCCCTCGTCTCTTCAGAGATATGTTGTCCCCCGTGATGGTATCGTTGCTGGTGTAACACCCGCGCGTTATGGACACTCAGGACGTCTTCATTCAAGTGATTCCCCCGTGCTATGTGCAAGTTCAAAGATGTGATAAGATCTCAGCCTTGTGTAATTGTTGACTAAGACATACTTATATTTAGGCCTGACTAATAACTAGTCAAGTATACATAGTCTTGAAGATATTGAATGCGTATTTATTTATTTATTCCATTTATAAATAATATATTTGTTAACTGGTACACAACTATTTATAAAACGATCGAGAAATTGCAACTCTCTTTGTTATATAGCCTGAAGGTATTATAGGTGTAATCCATTTATAGATACAACTCATGTGAGTTAGTAAAATATATGAGACTATTTCACATTTAAACTTTATGAAAGACATTGGTAATATGCAGTGGCGGAGCTATGTATAGGCCAGGGGGGCCACCGCCTCCCCCCCACCCCACCCTCCAAACTTGGCAGAATCTCTAAGTAAAATTTTTATTTGAGGGACCTGGATGAGAAAAACTTGTGTCATTTGCCCCCCAAAACATTCATCTTTTTTGTTTTGGCCCCCATCGATCTTGTCCTAGCTCCGCCGCTGGTAATATGCATCGTTTGATAAGTATAAGATATATTGTAAATTCACTTAAACATATAACATGGTAACTTATTCCGTTCTTGGTATATAATTTGCTAGTGTCTTTTCTTTAAATGTTAATTTAGAAGAAATCGAGTTTTAATATACATATAGAAAATAACATTTTTTAATTGTTGTATTATTCTACTCCCTCTGACCTGAATTACTTGTCACGGATTTATGCAAAATGTTGCCTAAAATCTGTCTAAATTTAATGAACCTGTGACAAGTAATTTAGGTCAAAGGTAGTACAATGTCTTTCAACGTGCAAAGCACATGCTAATTACTAGTTTATATATATTCTAAAGTTTGATCTGTATTATTTTAAGTTTTTAATCATATATGGTTAAAAATTGGTACCAAAATTAGTGAGCTATATGTTCTTTTAATCTCTTTGTGCTACTCTGATGGCTGCCATGTGATAGAGCCGAAGTGCAGATGACAAGGGGCAGCTAGTATTAGCATTCACAGCATAAGATCATCAGCTTACATATATATACAAAATAATCCCATAGTTCAGCAGCCATAAACTAAAGCTCTATATCAATCGATCTACATATTTACACAACTTTGAACACCAGCAGAAATAGTTGGCATGCATGGATCTACAAAGTCAGTCAGAACTCAGAAGTTCAGAACGTGCGCCCGTGCCTAGAACCGGTTGCGCCGCTCCTCCTCGCGCTCTGGCGCCGCTCGGACCTTGCCCGCAGCACGCACAGCTGCGCCTCCCACACGTCCTTGGGAAACCCGTCTGCGGGTCGCCTCGCCGCCGTGCCCGTCCGCAGCTCGGCGTCGTACTGCACCCTCGTGGAAGGGTCGGAGAGCGTCTCGTATGCGCGCCGGAGCTCGACGAAGAGCTCCGTGGACTCGGCCTGGCGAGACGGCGGGCACACGTCCGGGTGGTACTGCAGCGCCAGACGCCGGTACGCGCGCTTGACATCCTCCTCGCCCACGTCGGACGAGTGCTCCAGCGACAGTACCTTGTAGTAGTCCGTACTCCTGCTCGCCGTGGCCATCGCCGCCGCCCTGACCGTGCAGCGGCGGTGGCGGTTCCTCCGGCCAAAGCCGGCGCCGTAGCTAGTAGTAGTAACCTTGCTCGTGCATCCCAGCGTGGTGGAGCTGGAGCTTGCCGTGTTCATGGCTGATGAGGAAGCTTTGGTTTGCAGGTGAGTGCGATTTGAGAGCGGTGGGTGGTGTGGAAGATGGCGATGGAGAATGTGGGGTGTTGATACCCATATATATAGCCGACCCTTCTGAATTGCAGGTGGCTGTGAGCGAGGCTGCACCGGGTTTTGCCGTCGCCCGTCGCCGTCGGCGGACGATCAGCTGTCGGCTGAGTGTACGACTTGTGAAATGGAGTCTAGTGAGTCTATGGGCTGGAGACGGCGTTCGAAGCTGTTTCTGGAAAGTTCCACGAAGGTTAGGCTATGGGCAAATTAAGTAAGCTCAACATGACGGAGTTGAGGCTTAGCTAAACGAATTTTTTACTTTATTAATTTTCGCCTGGACGTCAATCCCACCTACTTTCATCTCAAAAAATTCCGCCCACGTGCTACCGGATCACCACCCTCCGGCCGGCCTGCACCACTGTTCACTGTCCACGACCAATCTCAGGGATCAGTACAACTTTCTCACACAACTATTGACCCAACTGTAGCCATATATACTGCTAAAAGTTAAATGGATGTACCAAAATACATGCCCATCTTGCTTTGTTTGTATTCATATCCTATCTTGTGAAGTTCTCATGATACATGGCGTAAAGAACATGCACTTGGGCAATCTACTCAGCACCATCGGTATTACTTGATGACGTACGTGATTATCAAACAATACTCATATATAACTAGTAATTCAGTGCTCGGACAAATATATCAAAGATATCCGGCTCGACTAAAAACATAAGCCCGTCAGAGATATTATTGCTTGGCTTAAACATAAGTAAGAGTTATGTTGTAGGAGCTTAACCTTGAGAGTTTTCCTATCATCGAAGTTATGAACTCAGTGCCCAAATAAATCACTCTAAAATGTAAACATGTCTACCCGCAAAAAAAGAAGAAGTAAACATGTCACCGCAGAAGGTTTCCAATGTTTTTTTAACAAGAAAAAGGGTGCAAGAATGCATCCTAATTTTATATCAACTCAGAAACATTGTACGAAGGTTCCCCGTGTGACCGTGTGTACAACGACTTACCCTACACCACCTAACACATGGAATGGAAAGATCATCTTACTCATACGACAAGCGCTAGAGACAAACAAGGACGATGTTCACTAGATCTTGCGAAGCAGCAACCTGATCTTCGGCTGCCGGACGACTCAGATGATCACAGAACGGGCTAGCTTCCATTGACGTCAACCGGATATATAAGAAGATTTGGTGCCTGCAAAACGTGCGTTCAAATGGACTGATTGACGCCTCGATGGACTGTGTCGACTGTCCAAAAAACGTACTTCAATATGTTTGAAAATTCCAAAAAATACACAGGTATATTTGTAGACATTCTATGTTCACACACAGAACTTGGCGGAAAAAGATATTTTTTGTGACTTGTATAAAAAGGACAATTTTAGGTGCTCTAAATAGATTTTCACGAGACATTTGTTTTTTACATTTTGCATAGACCGCAAACATAATGCAAAACTTTGCGTGAGAACGTAGGATGTCTAGAGATTTTTCTTCAATTTTTTGACATTTTAAAATGTATTTTTAATCATACGCAGATTCGCAAATGCCGCCACCATTTCTATTTGAGTAACAAAAATAGCCTTTGCCTTTTGGTGAACTAGAGAAGACACTTTTGACGTGGTAGGAAAGGAAGAAGATGTGGTTAGTTTTGATTACTTGGGCGTATATTATAAAGTTCCTCGCAGCTGCATCATGAAAGTGAAGGCCGGCAATCTTCGTTAGTCGATCAATGGTTAGGTATACTTGATTTTCTAGTTAGAAGTATAGTCTCCTTTAAAGTGTAGTAAACTATACATCTACGTAGCCATATAACGTTCGGCCTTCTGTTTTTGGAGTGTTGCTATTGTTTGGATGACATGAGACCAATACCTAAGACAGGAAATTTAAGATAAATACATGATAAGGTTCGACACAATCGTATTCTAATCAATATGTTGCATGTGCACGCCCTTTTTATTTATAGTGAACACACAGTCTACGCATTAGGTGGCCACTTGATCTAGAGATTCTAAGATATGGTTGACAGTTCCTTAATCATTTGCTTAGTTTCCATCCTTGATTTCCTCCCAGGGTCTCTCTCAACTAGGACCAAAGGAACCCAATGACATTTGTCCTTAGTCAAGTTTTTAAGGGGATCAAGTCTATACATATAAGGCGATAAGATGCTCCAAATGTCACTCCATAAAAAATCGACCATTTACATTCATATATCTACACTATTTGTAAAAATTAAGTTACCACATGTCATCTTCCTTTTTTTGATAAAGAAAATATATTAATATCATGAAGATATCAATTACACTCAATCTCTGCAACAACGAAATGTCCTAAAGACATTACCAATACACATAGCCTTATTACAAAATGTAGGCGTTCGCGGCATGGAAAAAAAAAATTCTACCGCATGCACACAAACAAGACAAGATCTATCTACTAGATTGTAGCAACGAGTCGATTAGAGTACTCACCCTTGAAGATTCCAAAGCGGTTAACGAGAGCAGATTCTCGTGGGTGATGTAGTCGTACACTTGCGGATCTCAAGATCGCGTAGACGATCCTTCCGGCGCTACGTTCCGGCAGAGCTTCCGCAGTCGATCACACGTTCAATACTCGATGAAGACCTTCCTCTCTCTTGTTCCAGCAGGAAGCAGAGGTTGTAGTTCTCCCCTCACGATTCTGGCAACACGACGGCGTGGTGTCGAAAGTAGAGGGAATATCCTGCAGGGCTTCGCCTAAGTCGGAGCAGGTTATGGTGGATCTAGGGTTTCCGGCAATCTAGGGTTTAGAGGGCCGGAGAGGAGGAGGCGTGGCCGGCGGCGACTAGGACGGCGACCGCGAGCCGGCGGCGGCACGGAGGCGATCTGGGGGGCGGCGGCGCGGCTAGGTGGGGAGGGGTGGTGTTGTGTGGTCTTGGGGCAGCCCCTCCCATCTATTTATGAGAGGTAGAACAGCTTGGGAGAGGGGAGTTTGAATCCTTCCCCAACTCCCTCTCCTAGTTGGATTGTGGTGGAGGGAAAGAAGGATTCTTTTCTTCCTCCACTAGGAAACCATTGTTCCAGTTTGACTTTTTAAACCTGCCTTTTGAATTTCAATTTGGAGCTTTATTTCTCTCTTGCAAATGCAAAACCTAGTGACCTAGGACATGATCCAATAATTCCACTTAACCATGACACATTCATGTACCATTCCCCTTCCGATCCGGTGAACCTTCTAGACCCTTCTAGAACCTCTTCGATGAAAACATCAAAATCATTCCCGAACTCCGGAATCGGACTTTCCTTATATGAATCTTATTATCCGGACCAGTCCAGATCTTCTCGTGATATCCCGGATCCCATCCGAGACTCTAAACAACATTCGGTCTCCCTACTTATATTCCATATCTACTAAATAACATCGAATTCTTAAGTGTGTCTCCCTACGGTTCGTGAATTATGCGGAGACACTTCTCCGATCAATAACCAATAGAGGAATCTGGAAATTCATATGGCTCCACATATTTCTACGATTACTTTGCGATCGAATGAACCACTTACATACGATACCAATTTCCCTTTGTCTTGAGATAGTTTACTTCACTATTAGGAAAAACGCTACCAGTGGCGCACCAAATTGGAATTCTGTGGCGCATATGGGTGTCGCCACTAAATCCTCGCCATTAAAATTTAAATTTTGTGGCGCATAAAGCCATACGCGCCACAGAATTGCAAAAATTCTGTGGAGCATTTGCTATATGCGCCACAGAATTAATTTTAGTGGAGCATTTTCCCTATATGCGCCACAGGATTAAAATCTACCTATAATCGTTTTCCTAGTAGTGCCTATCCGAGGTCTGATCATCGATATCTCTGCATACCTAGTTTATCCTCGTTACTGATAAGTACTCTTTTCTCGTTCCCGTGATATGTGATCCCTTGTGAGCCAGTCACATGCTTGCAAGCTAATTGGATGACATTCCACCGAGAGGGCCCAGAGTATATCTATCCGTCATATGGATGGACAAATCCCACTCTTGATCCATGTGCCTCAACCCATACTTTCCGAACACTCAATGCCACCTTTATAGCCACCCAGTTATGGTGTGGTGTTTGATGTCATCAAAGCATCCTTCTGGTGATGGTGATTAACATGATCTCATGGTCGAAGGAATTAGGTTACTATGTATCAGAAAGCTTATAGCAAACAAACTATTGAAATGACTTTATCTTAATGCTACGCTTATCCATAGGAGTATGTCCATCACATCATTCTCCTAATGATATGATCTTGTTGTTAATAACATCTCAATGTTTATGATCGGGAAACCATGATCATCTATCAACCAACAAGCTAGTATTACAAAGAGGACTTACCAGAGACTCTAATTTGGTTTACAAATCACACAATTATTAATATTTCCGGTTAATACTATTATAGCATGAATGTAAATATTTATCATAAACACAAAGATATAATAATAACTACTTTTATTATTGCCTCTAGGGCATATCTCCATCAGTCTCCCACTTGCACTAGAGTCAACTAATCTAGATTATATGGTAATATACCGAACACCCATGGCGGTTTGGTGCTGGTCATGTTTTGCCCTCGGGAGAGGTTTAGTCAACGGATCTGCCACATTCAGATCTGTGTGTACTTTGCAAATCTTTATGTCACCATCTTGGACATGCTCTCGAATAGCGTGAAAATGCAGCTTGATATGCTTCAGCTTCTTTTGTGACCTTGGTTCTGTTGGAGACATGCCCAAGAGGCAATAATAAAGTGGTTATTATCATATCTTCATACTTATGATAAATGTTTACATACCATGCTATAATTGTATTAACTGGAAACATTAATACTTGTGTGATTTGTAAACATAAAAGAGTCCCTAGTAAAGCCTCTTGTTAAACTAGCTTGTTTGTTAATATATGATCATGGTTTCCTGATCATGAACATAGAGATGTTATTAACAACAGGGTCATATCATTAGGAGAATAATGTGATGGGCATACTCCTATAGTTAAGCATAGCATAAAGATCAAGTCATTTAATATAGTTCATTTGCTATAAGCTTTCTGATACATAGTAACCTAATTCATCCGACCATGAGATCATCCTAATCACCATCACCGAAAGGATGCTTTGATGACATCAAACACCACACCGTAACTGGGTGGCTATAAAGGTGGCATTAGGTGTTCAGAAAGTATGTGTTGAGGCACATGGATCAAGAGTGGGATTTGTCCATCCATATGACGAATAGATATACTCTGGGCCCTCTCGGTGGAATGTAATCCAATTAGCTTGCAAGCATGTGACTGGCTCACAAGGGATCACATATCATGGGAACGAGAAAAGAGTACTTATCCGTAACGAGGTTGAACTAGGTATGCAGAGATACCGGCGATCAAACCTCGGATAAGTAAACTATCACGGGACAAAGGGAAATTGGTATCGTATGTAAGTGGTTCATTCGATCACAAAGTAATCGTAGAAATATGTGGGAGCCATATGAATTTCCAGATTCCTCTATTGGTTATTGATCGGAGAAGTGTCTCGGTCATGTCCGCATGATTCACGAACCGTAGGGAGACACACTAAAGGATTCGATGTTATTGAGTAGTTATGGAATGATGAGTAAGAGACCGAATGTTGTTCGAGTCTCGGATGGGATCCGGGATATCACGAGGAGATCCAGAATGGTCCAGAGAATAAGATTCATATAAGGAAAGTCCTGTTTCGGAGTTGGAGAATGATTCCGGTGTTTTCATCGGGAATGTTCTAGAAGGGTCCGGAAGGTCCGGCACTCCGGAGGGGAAGGGTGCATGAATGTGTCATAACAAGTTGGAATGGTTGCATCATGTACTAGGTGTCATCGCTGAGCAAAATAAAGGGATAAATCAAATCCTAGTTTGAAAAGTCAAACGCCAATTTGAAAAGTCAAACAGCAAGTTTGCTTGGTGGAGGGAGAGTAGGAAACCTACTTGGGGAGGAAGTCCCACTCCCTCCACCTGCCGGCCAAGGAGGAGGAGTTGGAGGAGGACTCCCTCTTCCTAGCCGCCTCCCTCCCACCTATAAAAGAAGGGGCAGGGGTGCCCCCTCTACCACACACCTCTCTCCTCTAAACCCTAGCCCTAGCCGCCGACCTCCACCAAGTCACCGCCGCCCCTAGGGTTTGCCTAGCCACCGAGTTGGGGCCCTCCCCTTGCCCTAGCCGCCGGCCTAGCTCTCTCTCCTTGGTGCCTCTAAACCCTAGATCACCAAGGCCTCTCTCATAGTCCACCATACTCGCTCCGGCTTAAGGCGAAGCCATGCGAAATCTCCCCTCTACTTCCGGTACCACGCTGTCGTGCTGCCGGGATCACGAGGAGAGTGCTACAACCTCCGCTGCCTGCTGGAACAAGGGAGAGGAAGGTCTTCATCGAGTACCGAACGTGTGACCGACTTCGGAAGCGCTGCCGGAGCGCAGCGCCGGAAGGATCATCTACGCGATGTTGAGATCGGAAGTGTACGACTACATCATCCACGAGAATCTGCTCTCGTTAACCGCTTTGGATCTTCGAGGGTTAGTACTCTATAGACTCGTTGCTACAATCTAGTAGATAGATCTTGGCTTGATCATAGATTAGATCTTGATTGTGTGTTCATGCGGTAGAAATTTTTTGTTTTCCATGCTACGAACCCCTATAGTGGTATCAGAGCCGTGTCTATATGTAGATCTGTTGCACAAGTAGAACACAATGGTCATTATGGGCGTTGATGCTTTTGTTGTCGATTGCTTCTTGTGTACTTTGCATCTTGTGGGATGGTGGGATGAAGCGACCCAGGCTAACCTTACATGACATCGTTCATGAGACTTGCTCCACGCTTGACATGCAACTTGTATTACATAAGTGGCTTTGCGGGTGCCTGTTTCTCCCAACATAGTTAAGATTCAATTTACAACGGGTGATTGACAATACTAGTATCAATGTTGTGGTTCTTGTTCGTAAGTTAGAACGACACTTATTGAAAGCCCCAAACCACGTAAAACATGCAAAGAAAATTAGAGGCGTCTAACTTTGTTTTGCAGGGGTGTGTTGTGATGTGATATGGCCATGATTGTGATTATATATGATGTATGCAATGTTCCTTATTGTAAGTTGGCAACCGGCAGGAGCCATATGGTTGTTTCCATAAGTCCTTCGTGTCTATTATTCAAAGTAGTTGTAATAGTTGATGCTAGTGGAAGACAACCATGAAGCGGCGCCATTGACCTTGATGCCACACCGGTGATGATGGAGATCATGTTCGTTCTTGAAGATGGAGATCGGAAGCACAAGAAGAAAGGCCATATCATATCACATATTATGAATTGCATGTGATGTTAATCCTTTTATGCATCTTGTATTGCTTAGTTCACGAAGGTAGCATTATAAGATGATCCCTCAAGCACACAAATTTCAAGTTTTGAAGTGTTCATCCTTAGTAAGCACCGTTGCTAAAGCTCGTTGTTTCGAAGCACCACGTGATGATCGGGTGTGTTATATTCTGCGAGTGTATACAACGTGAGCAAGCCAGATTTGCTCATGCAGAAGCTAAGGTTTGATCTTGACGAGCCTAGCATGTACAGACATGGTCTCAGAACACGGATCACCGAAAGGTAAAGCATGAGTCATACAGTAGATATGATGAACATGATGATTGTTCGCCATTGAAGCTACATCAACTCTCGTGATGATCGGTTTTGATGTGGTGGATTTGGTTCGTGTGATCACTAAAACAATGTGAGGGATATTGTTTTGAGTGGGAGTTCAACGGCAATATAATTAAAAGTTGAACACTATTTATCATAAATTAAATCAAGTGAATTTGCATAATTGTTGTAGTCATTGGCATCCGTTTACCACCTTGCGCTTAGTTATAATTGAGATGATAGAACTATAGAATTCTGGTTAGTTACTTTACGAACTGGTATCGTACTGTTTTGAAGTGTTAATCTAAAGTTTAAAAGTCCTATTGCAAACTTTCAGTAAGTTCCGGTTACTCCATGAAGTTTAATAATTGGTATTAAATCAAGAGTGACAATTCCAAGTGTTAGTGTATGAGTATCATGTTTGTCTCCATGATTCTTGATATTCAAAGGATTGTCTTAATATCAAGGTTATCTAGGATCTGAAAGAGTTGTTTCAGAAACCATGATGTGTGGAAGATATTATGATATCTGAAACAAAGTTTTGGTTGCAACATGATAGAGTATAATATGGCAAAAGTCATGTTTTCATATTTGATGAGAATTTGCAAAAGGTTGGAGACACTAGTTGTCCTAATCCTCCAAAAGGTTTTGGTAAGCAACATTATACTCACGATTCATCGTTATAAGCTAAAAGTAGCTTGATCATGGATAATTCCATGATAAGGGTGAATATTTGATGTAGGTAAAATGTTTACTACACCAAGAGATTACTAAAGAAAGGAATTTGAAAGAACACCAAACATTTGATGATGTTGATCTACTTCAAAGTGCAAGTCCAAAGACATTGGTATTTTACTATACATGCTTTGGACTATGTGTCATGTATATGGCTCCACTATTGATGTTGATAGATTCTTTCATACAGAAAAGGAAATACTGAAAGAGAATCTCATAAATATATGGCAGAAAAGAAAAGACTAGAATTGTTCAGCTTAAGTATATAGATGATATACATGTTATGGCTATATTCTTTGCTTATTAAACAATGTGGTTCTTAAGTATTTGATACTGAATTTGTTGGTGTGAATCGTCATACGTAACAACACAATTCATGAACTACAATGACCTAAGTAACTAGCAAAATAATATGTGATGATGTTCATCGAGAACAAATAAAGGGTTATTGTGCTGCTTGTTAAACATCAAAGCTTGCCTTCAAGATTTGTATTATTAGGTATTATGAGAACAAAAGGGTTGTTCAAATAATTTCCGTAATCCATAAAAGATGGATGATTCACAAATCTCGTTGGAGAAATCACATCCATAAAACTAGTGCTAAAAATGTCGAAAGACAAATTGATTGAAAGATCACTTAGGAAGTGACATCGCCGTTTAAATTATATTGGAAAGAAAACATGAAGAAACTCCATGTGGATGGAATTTTGGAGTCCTTTTGATTTTTGATCAAATGACGCTTGTGAAACTTTCCTAGAGATAATTAAACCTTAGTTCATAGGCCAAAAAGGGAACGAATGACTATCTTATTGGAACTTGTACATATTGTTGTACGAAGTCCATTATGTGTAGTCAAGAGCGATGGATTTCAACTTCATATGCTTTCTCCGAAAATTTGAGTGAATATATGAATATTTACTTAATAAGGATGAAGTATGAAACATTTGAAAAATTCAAAGACTTTCAAGATGAAGTGCAAAATCATTGTAACAAGAATATAAATAGTTTATGATAAGATCATAAAGGAAGATATTTGAGTTACAAGTTTAGCATAATACCTAAGATTTAAGGAATCGTTCCGTGGATTTGCATTTCCCGAAACACCATAAGAGTATGGAGCGTTCGAGATATGTAATTAAACCTTGTTTGACATGGTAAGATCAAAGGTGTAATTCATAAAACTGACATTATATTTTAAAGATTAAAAGCTTGAGAGACTACCGTTTTCCACTAAAAAGAGCTTCATCATAATCCGTTGAAATGACACCATATAAAGTTATAGTTTGGGATAAAACCCAAGTAGTACTTTCTTAAACATTGGTATGCTATGCATAAGAAAGATGTTTGCAACCAAAGACGGATGAACCTGTCTTTGTATGTTATTTCGAATAACTGTTCCTCCATAACATCGGAGACAAAAGTGTTTGTCGCTTAGAACGTCAAGTTTCTTTGAGAAGGAATTTTTCGTGAAAAGTTAAGTGGGAGGACAATAGAACTTTGATGAGGTTAAAAGAACCTTAACTATATGTGCAAGGTTGCGCAGCGCCGAAAAGTGTTCCGGAAGCAGCAACAATGCTCATGGCTCACGTGCCTCAAAGGTTGCGGTCACAGAGGTCTAAGTTCCTATTGAAACAAGTAGGACGGGTAAACAATCAAATACCAAGATTTGAGAGTTAAATCATTATTTGATAATAATGATCCGACTACATGCAAAGAAGCGATGATGAGCCCTGACTCCGTCAAATGACTTGAAGCCATAAAATCCGTGATAGTTCCATACACGAGAAATCAAGTTTTGAACTTGAAGGACCCTCGAGAAAGGTGTAAGACCTTACAGTTGTGTTTGGATCTGTAAAATAGACATGGATGTTTCACATCTATGAAATAGTCGACATGTTGGGAAAGAGTTCACAACAATGTTCAAAGGTTGACTATGACAAGATTTGATCTTTCATAGCGATATTTAGTCTAGACGGATTAATGTAGCAACCACTACATATAAATTCGTTATGTGGTAGTTGAATAAACAAAACAAGTTCTTCTAATAGAATTGTTACCTAGGACATGTGCATAACACGGTCCATAGGGTTTTGTTAATTCAAAGGATGCTAAAAGCATATGCAAACTTCAATGGTTGAAGTGAGCATCGCGGAGTTGGAATATTCACTATGATGAAACTGTTAAAAGAGTTTAATTTCATCAGAGACAATGAAGATGCTTGCATTTGCAAGAAATTAAGTGGGAGCGCTAAGACATGTTTCTAATACATTATGTGGAAGACATATTGTTGATTAGAAATGATGTATCTTTTATTAACACATATTAAGAATTTCATCCCGATGGAAGACTCAGGCAAAACCCAAATATTTGGCATCAATAGACGCTAATATGGTTGTGCTGAAAGTGCATAGATGATGTATTGAATGAGTTCAATATAGAAACTACAAGAAAGATTCTTGTTGCACAGAAAGGATTGAATGAGTTCAATATTGATGATATATTCAAGTGTATTGACACTTGGTAAGTGAAACAAAGATTCAAGTATAGATTGATACTTGATGTATGAAATCACAAAGAGTATTTATATCAATCATACTGTGATATGTACAAATCCAGATATGTCCTATGCTCTAAATGTTATGAGCATATACCAGAATGATTCATAAGATGATCATTGGACGATAGTAAGGATATTCTTATGATCTTTTGGAAGAACTAAAGAGTATATTATTTTGTAGAAGTGGCAAATAGATGGTTAGTTCATTGTAAAAGTATTACATTGATACTAGTTTTGTCACAAAGTACAAATTAAGTTTATCGCAATCTAAACTAAGGGTGGCACAATATAATGGAAAGTAAGTTCCATAATGGATTTAGATGGGTTCCAAAGTTAAGACATTGTGACAGATACTACAACAAAAGACTAAGTATATGACTGCTATAATAGCAGCTAAAGAGGGCATTTATGTCAAGTAGTTTGTTATCAAACTAGGTGTAGTTCACAGCGGATAATACTATGAAGATATATTGTACGACAATATTATCAACATGTTTTAACCCCAAAGAACTAAAGGTCTCACCAAAGGACCAAAATTATACAAAGCCATCTCATTAGAGAATGAGTGATGCATAGAGACGCAAAGACATGCAATTACACACGGACCTGGAAGTGTCAGATCCGGAGATCAGTTGACCACTAGCAATCGTGTACATACGACACCAGAAAGCCATAGGTGTTGAATACACAAAGGTTTGAAACTAGATTATTGACTCTAGTGCAAGTGGGAGACTGTTGGAGATATGCCCAAGAAGAAATAATAAAGTGGTTATTATCATATCTTCATACTTATGATAAATGTTTACATACCATGCTATAATTGTATTAACCGGAAACATTAATACTTGTGTGATTTGTAAACATAAAAGAGTCCCTAGTAAAGCCTCTTGTTAAACTAGCTTGTTGGTTAATATATGATCATGGTTTCCTGATCATGAACATAGAGATGTTATTTACAACAGGGTCATATCATTAGGAGAATGATGTGATGGACATACTCCTATAGTTAAGCATAGCATAAAGTGTAGGGGTTCGTAGCATGGAAAACAAAATTTTCTATCGCATACAAACAAACAAGCCAAGATCTATCTACTAGATTGTAGCAACGAGTTGATAGTGGAACTCACCCTCGAAGATTCCAAAGCGGTTAACGAGAGCAGATTCTCGTGGGTGATGTAGTCGTACTCTTTCCGATCTCAAGATCGCGTAGACGATCCTTCCGGCGCCACGTTCCCGCAGCGCTCCCGCAGTCGGTCACACGTTCGGTACTCGACGAAGACCTTCCTCTCCCTTGTTCCAGCAGGCAGCGGAGGTTGTAGCACTCTCCTCGCGATTCCGGCAGCACAACGGCGTGGTACCGGAAGTAGAGGGGAAATCCCGCAGGGCTTCGCCTTAAGCCGGTGCGAGTATGGTGGAGCTTATGAGAGAGGCTATTAGTGGTCTAGTAATTAGACACACCAATTAGAGGGCTCTAAACCAATTAGAAGGCTCTAAACCGCTGGCTAAAGCAATTAGAAGCTCTAAACCAAAACGGCTCTAAACCGGAGATTAGAGGTGGAAACTTGTGTGTCTAGAGGAGGAGGCCCTGCCCCTCCTTTTATAGGTGGGAGGGCTTGGCCGGCCAAGGGGAGGAGTTCCTCCCCAACTCGGCCTTGGGAGGTGCGCCGGCCAAGGGGAGGAACCCTCCTCCAACTCGGCCTCCACCTCTCCTCCTCTTTCTCCTCTTTCCGAAAACTGGCAGTTTGACCGAAAACTGGCAGTTTGACTTTTTCAATTAGGATTTGAATTAACCCTTTATTTCGGACAGCGAGAACACTTAGTACATGATGCAATCATTCCAACATGCAATGACACATTCATGTACCCCCTTCCCCCTTCCGGAGTGCCGGATATTCCGGGACCTTCTAGAATGTTCCCGATGAAAACACCGGAACCATTCCCCAACTCCGAAACGGGACTTTCCTTATATGAATCTTATTCTCCGGACCATTCCGGATCTCCTCGTGATATCCCGGATCCCATCCGAGACTCCGAACAACATTCGGTCTCTTTCTCATAATACCATAACTACTCAAACAACGTCGAATCCTTAAGTGTGTCTCCCTACGGTTCGTGAATTATGCGGACATGATCGAGACACTTCTCCGAACAATAACCAATAGAGGAATCTGGAAATTCATATGGCTCCCACATATTTCTACGATTACTTTGCGATCGAATGAACCACTTACATACGATACCAATTTCCCTTTGTCTCACGATATGTTACTTATCCGAGGTTATGATCATCGGTATCTCTGCATACCTAGTTCAACCTCGTTACTGATAAGTACTCTTTTCTCGTTCCCGTGATATGTGATCCCTTGTGACCCAGTCACATGCTTGCAAGCTAATTGGATGACATTTCACCGAGAGGGCCCAGAGAATATCTATCCGTCATATGGATGGACAAATCCCACTCTTGATCCATGTGTTTCAACCAATACTTTCCGAACACTCAATGCCACCTTTATAGCCACCCTGTTACGGTGTGGTGTTTGATGACATCAAAGCATCCATCCGGCAAAGGTGATATGCATGATCTCATGGTCGAAGGAATTAGGTTACTATGTATCAGAAAGCATATAGCAATTGAACTATTGAAATGACTTGATCTTTATGCTACGCTTATCTATAGGAGTATGTCCACCATATCATTCTCCTAACGATATGATCTTGTTGTTAATAACATCTCAATGTTCATGATAGGGAAACCACAATCATCTATTAACCAACAAGCTAGTGAAGTATAGAGGCTATACTAGGGACTTCAATTTAAGTTTACAATTCACACAAGTATTAATGTTTCCTTGTTAATACTATTATAGCATGAATATAAACATTTATCATAAACACAAAGATATAATAATAACTATATTTATTATTGCCTCTAGGGCATATCTCCAACAGTCTCCCACTTGCACTAGAGTCAATAATCTAGTTTCAAACCTTTGTGTATTCAACACCTATGGCTTTCCGGTGTTGCATGTACACGATTGCTAGTGGTCAACTGATCTCCGGATCTGACACTTCCAGGTCCGTGTGTAATTGCATGTCTTTGCGTCTCTACGCATCACTCATTCTCTAATGAGATGGCTTTGTAAATGGTCTTTCGGTGTGACCTTTAGTTCTTTGGGGTTAAAACATGTTGATAATATTGTCGCACAATATATCTTCATAGTATTATCCCGCTGTGAACTACACCTAGTTTGATAACAAACTACTTGACACAAATGCCCTCTTTTGCTGCTAACATAGCAGTCATACACTTAGCCTTTTGTTGTAGTATCTGTCACAATGTCTTAACTTTGGAACTCATCCAAATCCATTATGGAACTCACTTTCCATTATATTGTGCCACCCTTAATTTAGATTGAGATAAACTTAATTTGTACTCTGTGACAAAACTAGTATCAATGTAGTACTTTTACAATGAACTAACCATCTATTTGTCACTTCTACAAATAATATACTCTTAGTTCTTCCAAAAAGATCATAAGAATATCCTTACTATCGTCCAATGATCATCTTATGAATCATTCTGGTGTATGCTCATAACTTTTAGAGCATAGGACATATCTGGATTTGTACATACCACAGTATGATTGATATAAACACTCTTTGTGATTTCATACATCAAGTATCAATCTATACTTGAATCTTTGTTTCACTTACCAAATGTCAATACACTTGAATATATCAACATTGAACTCTTTCAATCCTTTCTGTGCGACAAGAACCTTTTCTTGTAGTTTCTATATTGAACTCATTCAATATCTCGTTTATGTACTTCTGGCACAACCATATTAGCATCTATTGATGCCAAATATTTGGGTTTTGCCTAAGTCTTTCATCAGGATGAAATTCTTAATATGTGTCAATAAAAGATACATCATTTCTAATCAACAATATGTCCTCCACATAATGTATTAGAAATATGTTTTTAGCGCTCCCACTTAATTTCTTGCAAATGCAAGCATCTTCATTGTCTCCGATGAAATTAAACTCTTTTAACAGTTTCATCATAGTGAAGATTCCAACTCCGCTATGCTTACTTCAACCATTGAAGTTTGCATATGCATTCAGCATCCTTTGAATTAACAAAACCCTTTGGACCATGTCATGCACACGTCCTAGGTAACAATTCTATTAGAAGAACTTGTTTTGTTTATTCAACTACCACATAACAAAATTATATGTAGTGGTTGCTATATTAATCCGTATAGACTAAATATCGCTATGAAAGATCAAATCTTGTCATAGTCAATCTTTGAACATTGTTGTGAACTCTTTCCCAACATGTCGACTATTTCATAGATGTGAAACATCCATGTCTACTTCTTTATAGATCCAAACACAACTGTAAGGTCTTACACCTTTCTCGAGGGTCCTTCAAGTTCAAAACTTGATTTCTCGTGTATGGAACTATCACGGATTTTATGGCTTCAAGCCATTTGACGGAGTCAGGGCCCATCATCGCTTCTTTGCATGTAGTCCGTTCATTATTCTCAAATAATGATTCAACCCTCAAATCTTAGTATTTGATTGTTTACTCGACCTACTTGTTTCAATAGAAACTTAGACCTCCGTGACCACAACCTTTGAGGCACGTGAGCCATGAGCACTATTGCTGCCTCCGGAACACTTTTCGGTGCTGCGCAACTCTACACATATAGCTAAGGTTCTTTTAACCTTATCAAAGTTCTATTGTCCTCCCACTTTAACTTTTCACGAAAAATTCCTTCTCAAAGAAACTTGACGTTCTAAGCGACAAACACTTTTGTCTCCGGTGTTTGTGGAGGAATACTTAATGTTTATACAAAGACAGGTTTATCTGACTTTGGTTGCACACATCTTTCTTATGCATAGCATACCAATGTTTTAAGAAAGGACTACTTGGGTTTTATCCCAAACCATAACTTTATATGGTGTCATTTCAGCGAATTATGATGGAGCTCTTTTTAGTGGAAAAGCGGTAGTCTCTAAAGCTTTTAATCTTTAAAAATATAATGGCAGTTTTATGAATTACACCTTTGATCTTACCATGTCAAACAAGGTTTTAATTACATATCTCGAACGCTCCATACTCTTATGGTGTTTCGGGAAATGCAAATCCACAGAACGATTCCTTAAATCTTAGGTATTATGCTAAACTTGTAACTCAAATATCTTCCTTTATGATCTTATCATAAACTATTTATATTCTTGTTACAATGATTTTGCACTTCATCTTGAAAGACTTTGAACTTTTTCAAATGTTTCATACTTCATCCTTATTAAGTAAATATTCATATATTCACTCAAATTTTCGGAGAAAGCATATGAAGTTGAAATCCATCGCTCTTGACTACATAAAATGGATTTCATACAACAATATGTACAAGTTCCAATAAGCTAGCCATTCGTTCCCTTTTGGCCTATGAACGAAGTTTTAATTATCTCTAGGAAAGTTTCACAAGCATCATTTGATCAAAATCAAAAGACTCCAAAATTCCATCCACATGGAGTTTCTTCATGTTTTCTTTCCAATATAATTTAAACGGCGATGTCACTTCCTAAGTGATCTTTCAATCAATTTGTCTTTCGACATTTTTTTTTTTAGCACTAGTTTTATGGATGTGATTTCTCCAACGAGATTTGTAAATCATCCATCTTTTATGGATTACGGCAATTATTTGAACAACCCTGTTGTTCTCATAATACCTGATGAAACAAATCTTGAAGGCAAGCTTTGATGTTTAACGAGCAACACAATAACCCTTTATTTGTTCTTGATGAACATCATCACATATTCTTTTGCTAGTTACTTAGGCCATTGTAGTTCATGAATTGTGTTGTTTCGTATGACGATTCATACCAACAAATTCAGTATAAAATACTTAAGAACCACATTGTTTAATGAGCAAAGAATATAGCCATAACATGTATATCATCTATATACTTAAACTGAACAATTCTAGTCTTTTCTTTTCTGCCATATATTTCTGAGATTCTCTTTCAGTATTTCCTTTTCTGTTTGAAAGAATCTATCAACATTAATAGTGGAGTCATACATATGACACATAGTCCAAAGCGTGTATAATTAAATACCAATGTCTTTGGATTTGCACTTTGAAGTAGATCACCATCATCAAATGTTTGGTGTTCTTTCAAATTCCTTTCTTTAGTAATCTATTGGTGTAGTAAACATTTTACCTACATCAAATATTCACCTTTATCATGGAATCGTCCATGACCAAGCTACTTTTAGCTTATAACGGTGAATCGCGAGTATAATGTTGCTCTCCAAAACCTTTTGGAGGATTAGGATAACTAGTGTCTCCAACCTTTTGCAAATTCTCATCAAATATGAGAACATGACTTTTGCCATATTATACTCTATCATGTTGCAACCAAAACTTTGTTTCAGATATCACAATATCTTCCACACATCATGGTTTCTGAAACAACTCTTTCAGATCCTAGATAACCTTGATATTAAGACAATCCTTTGAATATCAAGAATCATGGAGACAAACATGATACTTTATATACTAACACTTGGAATTGTTACTCTTGATTTAATACCAATTATTAAACTTCATGGAGTAACCGGAACTTACTGAAAGTTTGCAATAGGACTTTTAAACTTTAGATTAACACTTCAAAACAATACGATACCAGTTCGTAAAGTAACTAACCAGAATTCTATAGTTCTATCATCTCAATTATAACTAAGCGCAAGGTGGTAAACGGATGCCAATGACTACAACAACTATGCAAATTCACTTTGATTTAGTTTATGATAAATTGAGTTCTAATTAATAATTAAATTAATCTAGGTGAACTCCCACTCAAAACAACATCCCTCACATTGTTTTAGTGATCACACGAACCAAATCCACTACATCAACTCCGATCATCACGAGAGTTGATATAGTTTCAATGGCGAACAATCGACATGTTCATCATATCTACTATATGACTCATGCTTTACCTTTCGGTGATCCGTGTTCCTGAGGCCATGTCTGTACATGCTAGGCTCGTCAAGATCAAACCTTAGCTACCGCATAAGCAAATCTGGCTTGCTTACGTTGTATTCACCCGCGGAATCAAAGACACCCGATCATCACGTGGTGCTTCGAAGCAACAAGCTTTGGCAACGGTGCATACTAAGGGTGAACACTTTAGAACTTGAAATTTTGTGCATGAGGGATCATCTTATAATGCTACCGTCGTCTACTAAGCAATACAAGATGCATAAAGGATTAACATCACATGCAATTCATAATATGTGATATGATATGGCCTTTCTTCTTTGTGCTTCCGATCTCCATCTTCAAGCACGAACATGATCTCCATCATCACCGGTATAGCATCAAGGTCAATGACGCTTCTTCATGGTTGTCGTCCACCAGCTTCAACTATTACAACTATTTTGAATAGACACGCAGGTCTTAACAGAAATTAAAGACAACCATATGGCTCCTGCCGGTTGCCAACTTACAATAAGGAACATTGCATACATCAAATATAATCACAATCATGGCCATATCACATCACTGCACACCCCTGCAAAACAAAGTTAGACGCTTCTACTTTCTTTGCATGTTTTACGTGGTTTGGGGCTTTCCATAAGTGTCGTTCTAACCTACGAACAAGAACCACAACATTGATACTAGCATTGTTGATTACCCGTTGTAAATTGGATCTTTACTATGCTAGGAGAAACAGGCACCCGCAAAGCCACTTATGCAATACGAGTTGCATGTCAAGCGTGGAGCAAGTCTCATGAACGATGTCATGTAAGGTTAGCCCGGGCCGCTTCATCCCAACATACCGCAAGATGCAAAGTACACGCAAAGCAATCTACAATAAAAGCATCAACGCCCACAATGACCATTGTGTTCTACTCGTGCAACAGATCTACATATAGACACGGCTCTGATACCACTGTAGGGGTTCGTAGCATGGAAAACAAAATTTTCTATCGCATACAAACAAACAAGCCAAGATCTATCTACTAGATTGTAGCAACGAGTTGATAGTGGAACTCACCCTCGAAGATTCCAAAGCGGTTAACGAGAGCAGATTCTCGTGGGTGATGTAGTCGTACTCTTTCCGATCTCAAGATCGCGTAGACGATCCTTCCGGCGCCACGTTCCCGCAGCGCTCCCGCAGTCGGTCACACGTTCGGTACTCGACGAAGACCTTCCTCTCCCTTGTTCCAGCAGGCAGCGGAGGTTGTAGCACTCTCCTCGCGATTCCGGCAGCACAACGGCGTGGTACCGGAAGTAGAGGGGAAATCCCGCAGGGCTTCGCCTTAAGCCGGTGCGAGTATGGTGGAGCTTATGAGAGAGGCTATTAGTGGTCTAGTAATTAGACACACCAATTAGAGGGCTCTAAACCAATTAGAAGGCTCTAAACCGCTGGCTAAAGCAATTAGAAGCTCTAAACCAAAACGGCTCTAAACCGGAGATTAGAGGTGGAAACTTGTGTGTCTAGAGGAGGAGGCCCTGCCCCTCCTTTTATAGGTGGGAGGGCTTGGCCGGCCAAGGGGAGGAGTTCCTCCCCAACTCGGCCTTGGGAGGTGCGCCGGCCAAGGGGAGGAACCCTCCTCCAACTCGGCCTCCACCTCTCCTCCTCTTTCTCCTCTTTCCGAAAACTGGCAGTTTGACCGAAAACTGGCAGTTTGACTTTTTCAATTAGGATTTGAATTAACCCTTTATTTCGGACAGCGAGAACACTTAGTACATGATGCAATCATTCCAACATGCAATGACACATTCATGTACCCCCTTCCCCCTTCCGGAGTGCCGGATATTCCGGGACCTTCTAGAATGTTCCCGATGAAAACACCGGAACCATTCCCCAACTCCGAAACGGGACTTTCCTTATATGAATCTTATTCTCCGGACCATTCCGGATCTCCTCGTGATATCCCGGATCCCATCCGAGACTCCGAACAACATTCGGTCTCTTTCTCATAATACCATAACTACTCAAACAACGTCGAATCCTTAAGTGTGTCTCCCTACGGTTCGTGAATTATGCGGACATGATCGAGACACTTCTCCGAACAATAACCAATAGAGGAATCTGGAAATTCATATGGCTCCCACATATTTCTACGATTACTTTGCGATCGAATGAACCACTTACATACGATACCAATTTCCCTTTGTCTCACGATATGTTACTTATCCGAGGTTATGATCATCGGTATCTCTGCATACCTAGTTCAACCTCGTTACTGATAAGTACTCTTTTCTCGTTCCCGTGATATGTGATCCCTTGTGACCCAGTCACATGCTTGCAAGCTAATTGGATGACATTTCACCGAGAGGGCCCAGAGAATATCTATCCGTCATATGGATGGACAAATCCCACTCTTGATCCATGTGTTTCAACCAATACTTTCCGAACACTCAATGCCACCTTTATAGCCACCCTGTTACGGTGTGGTGTTTGATGACATCAAAGCATCCATCCGGCAAAGGTGATATGCATGATCTCATGGTCGAAGGAATTAGGTTACTATGTATCAGAAAGCATATAGCAATTGAACTATTGAAATGACTTGATCTTTATGCTACGCTTATCTATAGGAGTATGTCCACCATATCATTCTCCTAACGATATGATCTTGTTGTTAATAACATCTCAATGTTCATGATAGGGAAACCACAATCATCTATTAACCAACAAGCTAGTGAAGTATAGAGGCTATACTAGGGACTTCAATTTAAGTTTACAATTCACACAAGTATTAATGTTTCCTTGTTAATACTATTATAGCATGAATATAAACATTTATCATAAACACAAAGATATAATAATAACTATATTTATTATTGCCTCTAGGGCATATCTCCAACATAAAGATCAAGTCATTTAATATAGTTCATTTGCTATAAGCTTTCTGATACATAGTAACATAATTACTTCGACCATGAGATCATGTTAATCACCATCACCAGAAGGATGCTTTGATGACATCAAACACCACACCGTAACTGGGTGGCTATAAAGGTAGCATTGAGTGTTCGGAAAGTATGGGTTGAGGCACATGGATCAAGAGTGGGATTTGTCCATCCATATGACGGATAGATATACTCTGGGCCCTCTCGGTGGAATGTCATCCAGTTAGCTTGCAAGCATGTGACTGGCTCACAAGGGATCACATATCACGGGAACAAGAAAAGAGTACTTATCGGTAACGAGGTTGAACTAGGTATGCAGAGATACCGACGATCAAAACCTCGGAAAGTAAACTATCGTGAGATAAAGGGAAATTGGTATCGTATGTAAGTGGTTCATTCGATTGCAAAGTAATCGTAGAAATATGTGGGAGCCATATGAATTTCTAGATTCCTCTATTGGTTATTGATCGGAGAAGTGTCTCGGTCATGTCCGCATAATTCATGAACCGTAGGGAGACACACTTAAGGATTCGATGTTGTTGAGTAAGAGACCGATTGTTGTTCGGAGTCTCGAATGGGATCCGAGATATCACGAGGAGATCCGGAATGGTCCGGAGAATAAGATTCATATAAGGAAAGTCCTGTTTCGGAGTTGGAGAATGATTCCGGTGTTTTCATCGGGAATGTCCTAGAAGGGTCCGGAAGGTCCGGCACTACGGAGGGGAAGGGTGCATGAATGTGTCATAACAAGTTGGAATGGTTGCATCATGTACTAGGTGTCATCGCTGAGCAAAATAAAGGGATAAATCAAATCCTAGTTTGAAAAGTCAAACGCCAATTTGAAAAGTCAAACAGCAAGTTTGCTTGGTGGAGGGAGAGTAGGAAACCTACTTGGGGAGGAAGTCCCACTCCCTCCACCTGCCGGCCAAGGAGGAGGAGTTGGAGGAGGACTCCCTCTTCCTAGCCGCCTCCCTCCCACCTATAAAAGAAGGGGCAGGGGTGCCCCCTCTACCACACACCTCTCTCCTCTAAACCCTAGCCCTAGCCGCCGACCTCCACCAAGTCACCGCCGCCCCTAGGGTTTGCCTAGCCACCGAGTTGGGGCCCTCCCCTTGCCCTAGCCGCCGGCCTAGCTCTCTCTCCTTGGTGCCTCTAAACCCTAGATCACCAAGGCCTCTCTCATAGTCCACCATACTCGCTCCGGCTTAAGGCGAAGCCATGCGAAATCTCCCCTCTACTTCCGGTACCACGCTGTCGTGCTGCCGGGATCACGAGGAGAGTGCTACAACCTCCGCTGCCTGCTGGAACAAGGGAGAGGAAGGTCTTCATCGAGTACCGAACGTGTGACCGACTTCGGAAGCGCTGCCGGAGCGCAGCGCCGGAAGGATCATCTACGCGATGTTGAGATCGGAAGTGTACGACTACATCATCCACGAGAATCTGCTCTCGTTAACCGCTTTGGATCTTCGAGGGTTAGTACTCTATAGACTCGTTGCTACAATCTAGTAGATAGATCTTGGCTTGATTATAGATTACATCTTGATTGTGTGTTTGCGGTAGAATTTTTTTTGTTTTCCATGCTATGAACCCCTACAGGTTCTTGCGCATTGGCTATGGCGCCCATGTTATCACAATAGATAGACATTGGGTCCAGCACACTGGGAACCACACCGAGCTCTGTAATGAACTCCTTCATCCATATCGCCTCTTGTGAAGCCTCCGAAGCAGCTATGTATTCCGATTCAGTTGAAGATCTTGCCACAACGCTTTGCTTTGCACTCCTCCAACTAACTGCTACACCATTCAAAGTAAATACGTATCCAGATTGAGATTTAGAATCATCCGGATCGGTGTTCCAACTAGCATCAGTGTAACCATTAACAACGAGCTTTTCATCACATCCATAAGAAAGAACCATATCCTTAGTTCTTTTCAAGTACTTAAGGATGTTTTTGACAGCTGTTCAATGATCCACTCCTAGATCACTTTGATATCTGCTAGTCAAACTAACAGCATATGCAATGTCGAGTCTAGTACATAGCATGCCATACATGAGAGATCCTATGGCTGAGGCATAGGGAGTCTTACTCATCCTTTCTCTATCTTCTGCCGTTGCAGGACTTTGAGTGTTACTCAAGGTCGTATTGAGCAACATGGGCAAGAACCCTTTCTTGCTATCTTTCATTCCAAACCGCTTTAGAACTTTGTCCAAATATGTACTCCGTGACAATGATATTAGGCATCTTGATCTATATATATAAATATTTATGCCTAATATTTAATCTGCTTCGCCAAGATCTTTCATTGAAAAACTATTATTCAAATATTGCTTGACACTATTAAGAAGGTCTACATCATTCCCAATCAACAATATGTCGTCTACATATAGTATTAGGAATGCTACAGAGCCCCACTCACTTTCTTGTAAATACAAGCTTCTCCATAAGTTTGTATAAAACCAAAACTTTTGATTAACTTATCAAAATGTTGATTCCAACTTCGGGATGCTTGCTTCAATCCATAAATGGACCGTTGACGTTTGCATACCTTGTTAGCATCTTTAGGATCAAAAAAACCTTTGGGTTGTACCATATACAACTATTCATCAATGTCTCCATTGAGGAACGCTGTTTTGACATCCATCTGCCATATCTCATAATCATAATATGCAGCGATTGCTAATAAAATCCTCACAGACTTTAGCTTCGCTACTGGTGAGAAAGTCTCATCATAGTCAACTCCTTGAATTTGTCGAAACCCTTTAAAGACAAGTTGATCTTTATAGACAGTAACATTACCATCAACATCTGTTTTTCTTCTTGAAAATCTATTTTTTATCGACAGCCTTCCGGCCATCCGGTAAGTCCACCAAATTCCATACTTGGTTTTCGTACATGGATCCAATCTCGGATTTCATGGCTTCTTGGCATTTATTGGAATCTGGGCTCATCATCGCTTCCTCATATGTCGCAGGGTCATCGGTGTTGTCCACCAACATGATATTCATAACGGGATCATACCAATCAGGAGTGGTACGAGTTCTCGTTGACCTGCAAGGTTCAGTAGTAACTTCAACCGAAGTTTCATGATTAAAATCATTAGCTTTCTCTCTTATCGATGCATGCGCCACAGGAACTACTTCCGGTGCTGTGCTAATCTCAAGTCCGAGAGAAGGTTCAACAACCTCGTCGAGTTCTACTTTCCTTCCAGTCAATTCTTTCGAGAGAAACTCCTTCTCTAGAAAGGATCCATTCTTGGCAATGAAGATTTTGCCCTCGGATCTATGATAGAAGGTATACCCAATAGTTTCCTTCGGGTATCCTATAAAGACGTATTTTTCTTCTTTGGGTTCAAGCTTGTCGGGCTGTAACTTCTTTACATAAGCTTCACAACCCCAAACTTTAAGAAACGACAATTTAGGTTTCCTCCCAAACCATAATTCATACGGTGTTGTTTCAACGGATTTAGATGGTGCCCTATTTAAAGTGAATGCGGCTGTTTCTAATGCATAACCCTAAAATGATATGTCAGTGTGTTCACCGTTAGAAAGAGAAAGTTTCAGAGTGTTGCTCGTTCATCCTTAGGATTAGCCACGAATTCCTATCTTGATTCTTGATCTGAACCTGTCAACGAAACCACTTACTCTCGCGTAGACGAGGTACGGCAGCTAACCTCGAAAGGGGCCTCACAAAGGAGGTTAAAAATTGGCCGGAACCCTTCACTGGCTCTAAGATAGACCAAGTAACATTGGACTTGGATGTCGGACGGCTATAACCAGCCGTCGAGGTGAAGCTTAAGAAAATTGCTTCCCAACTCCATTGCTGCCTGACGCTGCTGCTCACCTAGTCATCGCCATCATTTACCGCAACCACTGCGCCAATTGGAGGCCGAATAAGACATGAGGAATAGAAGAATCCTGCATCATAAGGTTCTTCGCCGACGCCATAAGTGCTAGCCGGCCCGCCGTAGTCACCACACCTACCACGATTGGGAGGAGGCATGCGAGGAAGAGAGGCCCAGAGAAGAACCCAGATGAGACGCTTATTTAGGGGCCTCATTTGTAGCGATCCCTTTCCCTTCCACCATGAAAGGTGCTCAGAAATTGTAGCTGATGACTATTCAATACCGCGTCGAAGCATCGCCACAGGACGAAAACCACCTCCACCCGCAGCCACAGAGCCGTTGAAATCTTCTCTCTCGCCACCAAGGCAGGCCGAGAGAAGCAGCAGCGGTACTACTGCCAGGGTCGCAGCCTTCAACGACCTCCAAATCCACCCCCAGCAATCAACATTAACAAAACCTCGGTCTTTTTCTCCCTTGCCACCATGGTTGACCAAGAAGAACTGCAGAGGGCCTGGGCTGCCATGCTGAGAGAGGCGACACTTATTGAAGAAGCAGCTCAGCAGGAAAGCAACCATTAGCCTCTTCCACCTCAGAAGCACGCCATGGAGCACCCCACCGATTCCCCAGCACCGTTCCCACGCGCTAGACAGGGTGAAGACCACCACTGCCTTGAAGCTCCACCAGCACACCAGTAGCTCCTCTCCTTCACCTCACCTCCACGGCTGGCCAGCAGGAGAAGAAACAACAAGGTAGTGCAGATGGAAGCAACCCCTTTATTTGAGGAGGAAGCAGCTGACCGCCCTAGCGCACATGGCTCTGACCGCCGGAGCTCCGCGTCGAGGAAGAAAGGCCATCGACGGCTTCAGGTCTTGGGCAAGAAAACCACCAGCCACCTCCCGGCATATAGCCAAACTATGGAATAGAGCCAACACCTAGCTAATCTACTACTATTAGACCCTACATCTACTCCGGCACCGCTCCTCCGCCACCTCCGAACGGCTATTCCAGTGGGAGAGGCTCGGGGATGGCCCGTTTTATGGGCGGCGGCGGCCAAGTAGAGGGGAGAGGATAAGGTTGGGTCTCGGGGGAGAGAGTTGCTGATGTGTTTTTCGGGTATTGGAAAATTAAGTAAGCGCAACACGACGGAGTTGAGGGCTTGAGGCTTCGCGCTGTGGTCTTCGATTTTGTTTTATATACATCTAGATTTTTTCAATTTTTTTATTTTAAAATGCATTTAAAATATATATTTATAATAAGTGCATTTATACATGAGCCGAAACACCACGTCCAAAACCCGCGGTTCGGTTCTTGCCCGTGGATTTGCAAATGCCGCCACCATTTCTATTTGAGAAAATAGCCTTTGGTGAACTAGAGAAGACACTTTTGGCGTGGTAGGGAGGTGAGAAGGTGTGGTTAGTTTTGATTACTTGGGCGTATATTATAAGGGGTATGTCTAGGTAGCAACCGGTGGCTGGTTAGTCCAAACTAGCCACCGCCCAAAAAGGAAAGCTTTCCTCGATCCCACCAGCACCAAAAAAGATAGACCACCTCATCCTAAACCCTCACACGTCTGGACGTCCCCGGCCCTGCCGACCAGGTTCCTTCCTAGGCACGCGCTTCACCGCTTCCTAGGTCGCTCGTAAACCAAAGTCGTTCCCCCATGCCACGTGACGCCCACTCTCCTTTCTCTTTTTCCTCTATAAGACAGAACCACCCATGGTTCTCTTCTTACTCAATATCATCAGTGAGTTCTCAATACCTTCTCACATCCCCTCAAAAAATAAGCTAGTGAATAACAATACGGCTTTCCACGTGTCAATCAAACATGTTTCTGGTTAGATCTAGTGAAGGGGAACAACTAGTTCATGTAAAAACACAAGATCAAGAAAATTTTCTCATGACACAATTTAGGAACACATTAGTTTTAATAGCAACCAAAATATGATTTATGAGACCTCCAGAAGAACACAAATCTGATAAATTTCTTGTCCATCAACTTATCCTAGGCATATTGATGAAAAACTAACTCCATGTACTTGACAGGTAACACAAAGGGGGAACCCTTGCAGCAACTTAGTTATGTAGGTGATACAACCAAGAAGAACAGGCATAATTTATGCAGATATCAAAAGACACCAAAATCTTGCAGGTTCCCTTAGAGTAGATCTAAAAATAAGGGTAACAACAATAAACCCCATGTTGAGTGCAACAAAAATAAATGGGAACTTGTAGCAGTTGGAATGTAAAAAATCTGGAGCAACTTAGTGGGCGGAAACTTCCAACCTACTTGTATGGTGAAACAACTAAAACACAAACCTAATACAACCAGATTTATAGCCGGGGAATCCCATGTGCACTTTAAGAAGGATATCAGTACCTTACTGCAGCAATTTAGTTGTACGAAAAAACAAACATAGGGTGGATTCTGAGACAATCTTAGCTAAAATTTACGCTAGAAGATAGAGGTAAAGTAGGCCATTGTTGCTTATTTATTATACAGTACCGACACAGGGTACCATTTGTTGTTGCTTCAAGATGACACGACCACACCGGTACTGCATTCCCCTTATGATGCAGAAACCAGAATTTTTTTGTGAAGAAGTACAAATCATAAACAACTGCAACTTGCACTAATCTTCCTATTCAACTTAATTATATTGTAGAACAAGAAACTTACCTATCGTAAAAAAACAACTTACAAACTAACAAATTAACTCCACATGACAAAAAAGGAAATTACAAAAGCAAAGAAACTCACCCTACAATCAGTGTTCAAAAAATGAAGACTAGTCTATGCATTAAACTTAATTGAATATTGCATGCAACTTAACTATGTTGATAGAAACAACTTTACTATGTTGCAAAATCAAGTTATATCAATGTAAATGAACATGATTAACTACTGCCAAACTTAACTAGGTTAGAAGAAACAACTGAAGGAGATGACATAACCAACTTATTCTAGTGAAGCAGAATTATGGATGTTTCAACAAGACAAAACTTGATAAAAAATGAGCAGTAACCAACTTAATTAAAGGGAAGGTGCAACTTAATTGCCGGGGATAATAAACTTAGGATAAAGTGCGAAGCAACTTAAGCATCTCAGCAAATAAACCCATTATTTTCAGCACCAAGTCATTTTGATTCACAAGAATTCAGCAAAGCAGCATGCTGATGGGCCATGGGTAAACCTCAGGGTCAAGCATCTGGTGCCTGGATCCAAGCATCTTGGTGGTTAACGTTGATGCTGGGGCTGCTGTGTCAGAGTTGATGCTTGAAGGGCGTTGTTATTGGTATGACTCGTACAGGTTGGATTGTTCCTTGTGTGGGTTGCTGTTACTTATGGATTAGTTGTCTCTCATTAGTTATAGTTGTATTCATGCCAGCATGACTTACTTCTAGAATGGGTATCCTCCACCGGTCGTGACAACATGAGTTTCTGCTCTGGGTGTTGCACCCTTCCCTGGAGCTCCATCGATAATCGTGAGATGCAGTTAGTCATCTGAGTTACAAATTATTTTCTGGTTCACCTCCATGATTCCATGTATACATGTATATAGAACTTAATTTGAGTGGGGACAAAAGCAACTTAACTAAGGCGGAGAACATAGTTATGCAAGCAAAACGAGCAAACTATTTGGATGATTGTTTACACAGAAATAATATGCATAACCTGGGTGAAAAAAAACAACTTTATTACCATAAGAAAACAACTTAAACAAAAGATCCAAATAACTAATTATTTGGATGATTTCCTACAAACAGAATAACCAAAAACAAAAACATTCATATGAAAAAAGTAACTAAGTTAATAGGGATAAGGAAACTTTACTAAGGTAGGAAAACAATTAAAATCAAGGAGCTAAGACAATTAACATTTGGAAAAGTGAGTGGCTAGGGCACCTAAAACCCTTGATTAAACAACTTAAGTATGCTAAATAAAACAACTTAATTAGAATCAGTTTACAACTGAGGGGTGATAAAAAGCAACTTAGTTTAAAATCATCGGTTTACGCCTTACTTTTTATGAAAAACAACTTAGTGATATAACAAAAGTCAACTTAATAATATCAGTATATTACTTGTGGGGCATTTGATTCTTTCAAAACTTATATAAAGGACAAAAACAACTTAAGTATGCTGAATAAGATAACTTCATTAGAATTGGTGTACAATAGGGGTGACAAAAAGCAACATTGTTTAAAATCGTCTTAGCTCAAAAAATGAAGACTAATTTATGCAATAAACTTAATTGAATATTGCATGCAACTTAACTATGTTGCTAGAAACAACTTATGTATGTTGCAAAAGCGAGTTAAATCAATGTAAATGAACATGATCAACTACTACAAAAGCAAAGTTAATATCGTTGGAAAGGAACTTAACTAGGTTAGAAGAAACAACCGAAGGAGATGAGATAAACAACTTATTCTAGTGAAGCAAAAACATGGATGTTTTAGCAAAAAAAAACTTGATAAAAAATGAGCAGTAACCAACTTAATTAAAGG
Source organism: Avena sativa (assembly GCA_916181665.1). NCBI lineage: Eukaryota > Viridiplantae > Streptophyta > Magnoliopsida > Poales > Poaceae > Avena > Avena sativa. Next base: position 362,218,415 of record OV702297.1, on the reverse strand, counting down.
GTAGGTGCAACTTAATTTCTAGGGTTAATCAACTTAGGATAAAGCACGAAGCAACTTAAGCATCTCATAAAAAATGAACAGTAACCAACTTAATTAAAGGGTAGGTGCAACTTAATTTCCAGGGTTAATCAACTTAGGATAAAGCGCGAAGCAACTTAAGCATCTCAGCAAATAAAACCATTAGGCTCAACACCAAGTCATTTTGGTTCACATTCACCAAAGCGGCATACCGGTGGAATGTGGATAGACCACATGGTTAAGCATCTGGCGTCGGGCTTCAAGCATCTTGGTGGTTAGCATTGATGCTGGGGCCGCTGTGTCAGATTCTTAGTTGATGCTTGAATGGCGTTGTTGTTGGCATGACTTGGTACTGGTTGGAGTGTTCCTTGTGTGGGTTGCTGTTACTTCTGGATTGGTTGTCTCTCATTAGATATAGTTGTAGGCATGCCAGCATGAGTTGCTTGTAGAATGGGTATTCTCCACCGTCCGTGACAACTTGAGTTTCTGCTCTGGGTGTTGCACTCTTCTCTGGAGCTCCATCAGTAATCGCGAGATGCGCTTAGTCATCTGAGTTACAAATTATTTGTTGGTTCACCCCATGATTCCTGTATACATGTATAAAACACTTAATTTGAGCGGCGAGAAAAGCAACTTAACTAAGGCGGGGAACCATAGTTATACGAGCAAAATGAGTAAACTATTTGGATGATTTGCTACACAGAAAAATATGCATAACATGGGTGAAAAAACAACTTTACTAAAATAATAAAACAACTTAAACGAAAGAGCTAAACAACTAGTTATTTGGATGATTGCCTACAAACAGAATAACCAAAAACAAAAAAAATCATTGGAAAAAAGCAACTAAGTTAACATGGATAAGGAAACTTTACTAAGGCGGGAAGACAATTAAAATTAAGGAGCTAAGACAATTAGCATTTGGAAAAGTGAGTGGCTAGAGCACCTAAAACCCTTGATTAAACAACTTAAATATGCTGAATAAAACAACTTAATTAGAATCAGTTTACAACTGAGGGGTGATAAAAAAGCAACTTAGTTTAAAATCATCGGTTTACGCCTTACTTTTTATGAAAAGCAACTTAGTTTAAAATCATTGGTTTACGCCTTATTTTTTATGAAAAACAACTTAGTGAGATGACAAAAGGCAACTTAATATTATCAGTATATTACTTGGAGGCATTTTATTCTGTCAAAACTTATATAAAGGATGGAAACAACTTAAGTATGCTGAATAAGACAACTTAATTAGAATCGGTGTACAATAGAGGGGGTGACAAAAAGAAACATAGTTTAAAATCGTCAGTTCACATAAAACATCTAGGTGAGATGACAAAAAGCAACTTAATTTAATCTGTATACTACTTCAGGGACATTTAATTATAAGAACCTCCGATCCATAATAAGTGTCGCAGACTTTATCTAAATTCGTATGTACATATACACTAAAACAGTATAGATACATATGTATCTAGACAAATTGAGACACTTATTATGGATGGGACATAGTAGATTGTAGTGTGCGAATACAATGAAAAGTTTACCATCAATTTGCTTCGCAAATCAACACTGCATGTATGTCCTTCCTCCCAAGTGCAACGAGAGAAGGAATCAAGCATTGGAAATATACCATCAATCTCACGGCACATCGTCGATGACGACCATCCTATACCCTTTCCAACGCTCAGATTTAATACCGTACACTCGGTATCACGGGAAAGCACTCGTGGGACAGAAGCCCATCTACCGTGAGAACTCGTCATCTTCATAGACTACTACCCTGTGCACATCTTGCCTTGACCTAAAACTATGTTTTAATGCCAGTCTCTGTTTACTGACTCAAATCAAAGTAAAAATGCAGAGCATCACAAAAGCGTTGACCGATAGTTTGCTACTTGTAAGAACCATCAGGTTGTAACAGGTTGTAGCAGTATAACAATTTTTTGAACTGAATATAGTACTAATATGCTACTAATGCTTATCTATCAGATGGTATCTAGAGTCGAGACGTAGAATTCAAGGGGTAGCTTGAGTTGAAGTTGTTGTGTTTGATTAAATCGGAAACTTATCCCGAATGACTAGTGCAAGATATATTAAGCTGTACCGAAGCAAGCAGAAGGATTCCTCAACAAAAAGCAAGTAGAAGGAGAAAGCTAGTTGGGAAAGCTACAACAGATGACTTTCTAGCGTCACGCACCTGATCCGTAGCACACGCTGCCACGGAACGCTGCGCCAACACGAAAATCAGCCGGCATGGCCGTCGTTGCCTCGGCTGGATGTCAGCTCCGCACCTACCCATATCAGGCACTACTGGCCAACGACCCTGCTCCGCCTCGCCGGCCACATAGGGTCATCCTGACCGACTATGCTGTGATTCGCCGCCATTGCACGGAATCCAGATTTCGAGTAAATCGCAGATCGAAGAAAACCAGAGGCGGTCTTGTTGGACCTCCAGATCTGTGGGAGTTTCCGCCGCGGCGAGGTACCGCTCCACCTCAGCCGAACCGGCCGCCGTGGTCATCACTGTCGTGACTAGACACCTCTCCACCCCATCCCACATCAGGCGTTCCTGGCCGACGGCCTCACTCCGCCTAGTCCACACAGAGCGCTCCCACCCCCGCCCACATCGGGCACTCGTGAAGGACGGGCTCGCTCCGCCTAGTCCACACAAAGCACTCACGGCCGCCGCCAAACGTTTCACCGCCGCCGCTCGCGGGCGCTACCAATGGACGGACGGGCTGGATGTCAAGGAATCGATGGAGCCACGGCCGTTGAAATGGGGAGACATAACGCGTCTCAGCGAGAGAGAATGGGGATCGGGACGGGCGAGGTGGGCCCCCAGGTGAAAGCTATCAGGACAGAGGCGTGGGGAGCGCGTGATGGATTCGATCCCATGGTCAGGAAGCGATGGCTTGATCGAACTAACCGGCCACCGTGCATTTTTTTAGCACTTGGGTATTATAAGGTTCCATCGTGAAGCCCGGCAATCTTCGTTAGTCGATCGTGGATTAGGTATACTTGATTTTCTGGTTAGAAGCATATAGTCTCCTTAAAGTGTAAAGTATAGTAAACTATACATGTACGTATAGCCAGATAATGTTCGGACTTCTTTCTTTGGAGGGTTGCTGTTGTTTGGATAACATGAGGCCAATATTTGAAAAGAAAAAAAAAGATAAATTACATGATAAGATTCGACCAAATCGTATCCTAATATAATCAATCACGTTGCATGTGCACGCCTTTTTTTAATAGTGCACGCATTAGGTGGCCACTTGATCTAGAGATTCTAAGATATGGTTGACAGGTCATTAACCATTTGCGCTTAGTTTGCATCCTAGATTTCCCCTCAGGGTCTCTCTCAACTAGGGAAAAAAAACGATGGTATTTGTCCTTAGTCACGTTTTTCAAGGGATTAAGTCTATACACATAAGGTGATAAAATGCACTCCATTAAAAATCAACTATTTACGTTCATATCTATAGAAGAAGTGAACCTAGCAGCTCACTTGGTTAGGTTCAAGTCCTCACAAATGGAGATTTAGGTTCTTATTATTTCAAAAAGAAAATCGCTCTAGAGACTTCACTTACCACATTCCTTTCAAAACAACATTCTGTAAACTTAGGTTAAAAAATGATAGCAACATGTGTGGCTTCACTGCAGTCTTTGGATGAACTGATGTTAAAATATTTCGTGAGAAAATAGTTGAGAAAAAGGAATAAGTGGGTTGGACAAACGATAACATAGGCAAAAATTGACAATAAAAGTATAAATAAGTCACGGTAATGCTAAACACGTGACTTTCCCTACCACATTCCATCGTCCCTCGTCTCTTCAAAGATATGTTGCCCCCCGTGATGGTATCGTTGCTGGTGTATCACCCGCGCGTTATGGACACTCAGGACGTCTTCGTTCAAGTGATTCCCCCGTGCTATGTGCAAGTTCAAAGATGTGATAAGATCTCAGCCTTGTGTAATTGTTGACTAAGACATAATTATATTTAGGTCTGACTAATAACTAGTCAAGTATACATAGTCTTGAAGATATTGAATGCGTATTTATTTATTTATTCCATTTATAAATAATATATTTGTTAACTGGTACACAACTATTTATAAAACGATCGAGAAATTGCAACTCTCTTTGTTATATAGCCTGAAGGTATTATAGGTGTAATCCATTTATAAAATACAACTCATGTGAGTTAGTAAAATATATGAGAATATTTCACATTTAAACTTTATGAAAGACATTGGTAATATGCAGTGGCGGAGCTATGTATAGGCCAGGGGGACACCGCCCCCCACCCCACCCTCCAAACTTGGCAGAATCTCTAAGTAAAATTTTATTTGAGGGACCTGGAAGAGAAAAACTTGTGTCATTTGCCCCCAAAACATTCATCTTTTCTGTTTTGGCCCCCATCGATCTTGTCCTAGCTCCGCCGCTGGTAATATGCATCGTTTGATAAGTATAAGATATATTGTAAATTCACTTAAACATATAACATGGTAACTTATTCCGTTCTTGGTATATAATTTGCTAGTGTCTTTTCTTTAAATGTTAATTTACAAAAAATCGAGTTTTAATATACATACAGAAAATAACATTTTTTAATTGTTGTATTATTCTACTCCCTCTGACCCGTATTACTTGTCACAGATTTATGCAAAATGGTACCTAAAATCTGTCTAAATCTAATGAACCTGTGACAAGTAATTTAGGTCAAAGGTAGTACAATGTCTTTCAACGTGGAAAGCACATGCTAATTACTAGTTTATATATATTCTAAAGTTTGATCTATATTATTTGAAGTTTTTAATCATATATGGTTAAAAATTGGTACCAAAATTAGTGAGCTATATGTTCTTTTAATCTCTTTGTGCTACTCTGATGGCTGCCATGTGATAGAGCCGAAGTGCAGATGACAAGGGGCAGCTAGTATTAGCATTCACAACATAAGATCATCAGCTTACATTTATATACAAAATAATCCCATAGTTCAGCAGCCATAAACTAAAGCTCCACTAGGCACACAGGCTCTTTGCCGTGTGGGCAAAAGACACGGCAAATGCCTTTCAGAACACGGCAAAGGCTTTGCCGTGTGGCAAATGCCACACAACAACGTTCGTCACGGCAAAGGCCCTTTGCCGTGTGTTTTCTAAATAAGACACGGCAAAGGCTTTGCCGTGTGTCTCATGCATAGACACGACAAAGTAAAGTAAGATGACGGTTTCCGCGAAGAAGACTGTGTCTATTCTTTGCCGTGTGTCTTCTCAAAAGTACACGGCAAAGAAGTTGTCTTTGTCGTGTGTCTCCTCAAAAAGTACACGGCAAAGAAGCTGTCTTTGCCATGTGTCTCGTGGAAAAAGTACACGGCAAAGAAACTTCCTTTAAAAAAAATTATTTTGTTTCAAACTTTTTTGAATATTATTTACTTGATAATCTCATATAGAATATTTTAACCCTCTGTATGTTAAATATTAGGTCAAATTGCACTCATAATCAAACTTCCCCTAAGGTTACCCATCCTAACACTACTCTAGCTCTAGCACGCTTAACTTCTTCGTTCCTTTCGAATGAGCTTCCGAGAAAGAAATCATACCTTGTTGCTAATACTTCCATATCAATCCTATTAACTCTTAGGCCATGATGTCACACATCTCAGTTTTAGATTCCAAACAATTATTTAAGTAAACAATAATGAAAAGTAATAATAATCTTGAATCTAAATAAAAAATAAAATGATTTTATTTTATTTCCTTTTTCTATTTAATATGGAATAATTCATATATTTAAATCCGTAAATCGTAATTCGACAAATAAAATGTCTAAATCGATCAGAAAAATGCGAGGAATCCAAATATGACATCCATATAATCTTGTGAAAATGGGGTGGTATCATTTTGAATTATCCATTTGGTGGTTGCTTCATAAAATCTCTCATTTTTTCGCTTAGAAAATGGAAAATGGCTTTTTGGTGCGACAAAAAGAAAAACTTCCTCCTGCAATATTGTTCACCATTTCATGAGGTACATGCATGCACAATATGGGTAGATTATCACAAACTATGCCTTGATTCTAGCCATAACATTGGTCATTTGACCCAAAAGCCAGGAAACCTCGAATGAGATAGGTCATTTTGTGAAGGTTTTTTTCATACATATTCAATATACGAAGTTTGATATTTTTCCTACCAACTATGTCACATAATATGACACCACGCGAAGGTTTCGCATTGTTTCGATCGTTTTTGAATTTTTTATGACTCTTTTAAACTATCGACAAACTTTGTCGAACGACGGGTATGAAGATTCTTAGCTCGGAGCTAAGCCTCTCTAAACTTTCATTGGATCTCTGATGAAATAGCATATTGTGAACCTAAAAATGATTTTTGTGAAAAATCATTCCCATCAGATCATGTACCTGTAGTTCATATCTGACCCACTTCCTACCGTTTCGGCAGGAATTTGTCTTTTTCACCTAGAGAGGACATAAAGGTTTGAGATCCTCCCGTTGGGACATTGTCCATTTAAGGTGGTCTAGTATTTTTGAAAAATAGGGTGGTAGCATTTGAAATTAGCCATTTGGTGGTTGCTTCATAAAATCTCTCGTTTTTTCCGCTCAGAAAATGGAAAATGGCTTTTTGGTGCGACGAAAAGAAAAACTTCCTCCTGCAATATTGTTCACCATTTCATGAGGCACATGCATGCACAATATGGGTAGATTATCACAAACTATGCCTTGATTCTAGCCATAACATTGGTCATTTGACCGAAAAGTCAGGAAACCTCGAATGAGATAGGTCATTTTGTGAAGGTTTTTTTCAGACATATTCAATATACGAAGTTTGATATTTTTCCTACCAACTATGTCACATAATATGACACCACGCGAAGGTTTCGCATTGTTTCGATCGTTTTTGAATTTTTTATGACTCTTTTAAACTATCGACAAACTTTGTCAAACGACGGGTATTAAGATTTTTAGCTCGGAGCGGAGCCTCTCTAAACTTTCATTGGATCTCTGATGAAATAGCATATTGTGAACCTAAAAATGATTTTTGTGAAAAAGCATGCCCATCAGATCATGTACCTGTAGTTCATATCTTACCCACTTCCTACCGTTTCGGCAGAAATTTGTCTTTTTCACCTAGAGTAGACAGAAAGGTTTGAGATCCTCCCATTGGAACATTCTCCATTTAAGGTGGTCTAGTATTTTTGAAAAATAGGGTGATAGCATTTTAAATTAGCCATTTGGTGGTTGCTTCATAAAATCTCTCATTTTTTCACTCAGAAAATGGAAAATGGCTTTTTGGTGCGACGAAAAGAAAAACTTCCTCCTGCAACATTGTTCACCATTTCATGAGACACATGCATGCATAATATGGGTAGATTATCATAAACTATGCCTTAATTCTAGCCATAACATTGGTCATTTGACCCAAAAGCCAGGAAACCTCGAATGAGATAGGTCATTTTGTGAAGGTTTTTTTTGAGACATATTCAATATAACAAGTTTGATATTTTTACTTGCAACCATGTCACATAATATGACATCACGCGAAGGTTTCGCATTGTTTCGATCGTCTTTGAATTTTTTATGACTCTTTTAAACTATCGACAAACTTTGTCGAACGACGGGTATGAAGATTCTTAGCTCGGAGCTATGCCTCTCTAAACTTTCACTGGATATCTGATGAAATAGCATATTGTGAATCTAAAAATGATTTTTTTTAAAAACTTATGCCCATCCGATCATGTACCTGTAGTTCATATCTGACCCACTTCCTACCGATTCGGCATGAATTTGTCTTTTTCACCTAGAGTGGACGGAAAGGTTTGAGATCCCCCCGGTAGGACATTGTACATTTAAGGTGGTCTAGTATTTTTGAAAAATGGGGTGGTAGAATTTTGAATTAGCCATTTGGTGGTTGCTTCATAAAATTCCCTGCTTTTTACGCTCGTAAAATGGAAAATGGCTTTTTGGTGCGACAAAAAGGAAAACTTCCTACTGCAACATTATTCTCCATTCCATAATGCACATGCATGCACAATATGGGCAGATTATCACAAACTATGCCATAACATTGGTCATTTGATCCGAAAGCCAGGAAACCTCGAATGAGATAGGTCATTTTGTGAAAGTTTTTTTCAGACATAATCAATATATGAAGTTTGATATTTTTCCTACCAACTATGTCACATAATATGACACCACGCGAAGGTTTCGCATTGTTTCGATCGTTTTTTAATTTTTTTGCATGTTTTAAACAATGGTCAAAACGACGAGCATGAAGATTCTTATTTAATATAAATTTCTAATTTTTTAGTGTATATAGATAGATCTTATTTTTCTGCAAATTTTGATATATTATTTGTATTTTTTTTGAATTACAATGATTTTTTTATAATTTTCCTAAAAGTAATGTGATAAAAGGCAAAAATGAAAGAAAAAAAGGACTTTGCCGTGTGTATTACGGAATACACACGGCAAAGGACCTTTGCTGTGCACACTGTAGAATACACACGGCAAAGGACTGGCGAGGACACACGGCAAAGAGACCACCGTCTGCGGCCATTAGCTCCTCCCGTTAAATGGACTTGTGGGGTCACGGGTCCCACCTCGTTGCCGTGACAACACCTATGCCGTGTGTCGTTGTGGACTTTACCGAGTGTATTTTCTTTGCCATGTTCCATTATGGGTCTTTGCCGTGTATATTTCTTTGCCGTGTTCTTTTTCAGAAATTTGTCGTGTTCACATGCTTTGCCGTGTATTTTTTGAGTTACACACGGTAAAGACTGTCTTTGCCGGGTTCCGGTGCGTTTGACACACGGCAAAGACGTGTCTACACGGCAGCGACATTTTTTCCCGTAGTGCTCTATATCAATCGATCTACATTTTTACACAACTTTGAACACCATCAGCAGAAATAGTTGGCATGGATCTACAAAGTCAGTCAGAACTCAGAAATTCAGAACATGCGCCCATGCCTAGAACCGGTTGTCGCCGCTCCTCCTCGCGCTCTGGCACCGCTCGGACCTCGCCCGCAGCACGCACAGCTGCGCCTCCCACACGTCCTTGGGAAACCCGTCTGCGGGTCGCCTCGCCGCCGTGCCCGTCCGCAGCTCGGCGTCGTACTGCACCCTCGTGGCACTGTCGGACAGCGTCTCGTAGGTGCGTCGGAGCTCGACGAAGAGCTCCATGGACTCGGCCCGGCGAGACGGCGGGCACACGTCCGGGTGGTACTGCAGCGCCAGCCGCCGGTACGCGCGCTTGACGTCATCCTCACCCACGTCCGACGAGTGCTCCAGCGACAACACCTTGTAGTAGTCCGTACTCCTGCTCGCCGTGGCCATCGCCGCCGCCCTGACCGTGCAGCGGCGGTGAACGCCCTTTCGGCCGAAGGCGGCACCGTAGCTAGTAGTAGTAACCTTGCTCGTGCATCCCAGCGTGGTGGAGCTCGCGGTGTTCATGGCTGATCGAATAGCGGCTGACGCGTTGATTTGCAGGTGACTGTGATTTGTGAGAGCGGTTTGTGATGTGTGGAGTGGAAGATGGTGATGGAGACCATATATATAGCCAATCCTTCTATGATGAATTGGCTGTGAACAAGGGCTGCACCAGTTTTCGCAGGCTGTGGTTTTGCCATCGCCCGTCGCCGTCGGCGGACGATTAGCTGTCGGCTGAGTGTACGACTTGTGAAATGGCGTCTCGTGAGTCTATGGGCTGGAGACGGCATTCGAGGCAGTTTGTTCGAGAAAGTTCCACGAAGGTAAGGCTATCACTACAAGAAAGAGTTAAGGTGTCGACGGCCGGCCGGCTACGCCGACGACCAAATGTCGGGGCCGTCGGCGTAGCTACCTTCCTAGCCAGCTGACCAGCCTGACCGTCGGCGTAGGGACGGCCGTCGGCGTAGGTGACGGTGTCGAGGGTAGCCGTCGGCGTAGTGTGGCCGTCGGCATAGTACAGAGGGTTGTGCCGACGGTGGCCCTCAGCATAGGTATAGCCCTCGCGTAGCCCCAGTTTAGACACGGCGATGGAAACGGCGTTAGACAGGCAGGTTGTGCTGACGGTCTGGTCGTCGGCACAGCTTTTTGAAAAAAATTTGTTTGGTCTGTGCCGACGGCTTAGGCTTCCAGATTTTTTTTTCTTTTATCTCATTATTTTTTGAAAAAATCATAACTAAATCATTCTAATTCATAAAAATACAAATAATATATCAAAATTTGCAGAAAAATAAGACCTATCTATCTACACTCAAATATTACACATTTATAAAAAAAATAAGTGAAACATAAAACATTTATATAGTTTAAAACGGGCATCATAAATTCAAAAATGATCCAAACAACGTGAAAACTTCGCGTGGTGTCATATTATGTGACATAGTTAGAAGGAAAAATATCAAACTTATTATATTGATTATGTCTTAAAAAAACCTTCACAAAATGACCTATCTCGTTCGAGGTTTCTTGACTTTCGGGTCAAATGACCAATGTTATGGCTAGAATAAAGACATAGTTTGTAATAATGTGTTCATATTATGCATAAGTGTGCAATATGATATGACAAACAATGATTCAGGAGGAAGTTTTCCTTTTCGTCGCACCAAAAAGCCGTTTTCCATTTTCGGAGTGGAAAAAACGGACGGTTTTGTGAAACAACCACCAAATGGCTAATTCAAAATAATACCTTCATATTTTCAAAAATACTAGACCACCTTACATGGATAATGTCATAACAGAGGGATCTCAAATATTTCCGTCTATCCCTGGTGAAAAAGACAAATTCCTACCGAATCGGTAGAAAGTGGATCAGATATGAACTACAGGTACATGCTCGGATGCTTATGATTTTTTACAAAAATCATTTTTAGGTTTTAAATATGTTGTTTCATCATAGATCCACTTCAAGTTTAGCGAGTCTCAGCCCCGAGCTAAGAATCTTCATGTCCGCCCTTCGACAAAGTTTAACGATATTTTAAAACGGGCATTATAAATTCAAAAACGATCCAATCAACATGAAACCTTCGCGTGGTGTCATATTATGTGACATAGTTAGAAGGAAAAAATATCAAACTTGGTATATTGATTATGTCTCAAAAAACCTTCACAAAATGACCTATCTCGTTCGAGGTTTCTTGGATTTCGGGTCAAATGACCAATGTTATGACTAGAATGAAGGCATAGTTTGTGATAACGTGTCCATATTATGCATAAGTGTGCATCATGGGATGACGAACAATGTTCCAGTAGGAAGTTTTCCTTTTTGTCGCACCAAAAAGCCGTTTTCCATTTACCGAGTGTAAAAAACGGACAGTTTTGTGAAGCAACTACCAAATGGGTAATTCAAAATACTATCGTCACATTTTTCAAAAATACTAGACCACCTTACATGGATAATTTCATAACACGGGGATCTTAAATATTTTAGTCTATCCCTAGTGAAAAAGACAAATTCCTGCCGAATTGGTAGGAAGTGGGTCAGATATGAACTACAGGTACATGATCGGATGCTCATGATTTTTTACAAAAATCATTTTTAGGTTCAAAATATGTTGTTTCATCATAGATCCACTTCAAGTTTAGCGAGTCTCAGCCCCGAGATAAGAATCTTCATGTCCACCCTTCGACAAAGTTTAACGATAGTTTAAAACGGGCATCATAAATTCAAAAACGATCCAAACAACGTGAAACCTTCGCGTGGTGTCATATTATATGACATAGTTAGAAGGAAAAATATCAAACTTGGTATATTGATTATGTCTCAAAAAAACCTTCATAAAATGACCTATCTCGTTCGAGGTTTCTTGGCTTTCGGGTCAAAGAACCAATGTTATGGCTAGAATGAAGGCATAGTTTGTGATAATGTGTCCATATTATGCATAAGTATGCATCAGGGGATGGCGAACAATGTTTTAGGAGGAAGTTTTCCTTTTCGTCGCACTAAAAAGGCGTTTTCCATTTACCGAGTGCAAAAAATGGACGGTTTTGTGAAGCAACTACAAAATGGCTAATTCAAAATACTACCGTCACATTTTTCAAAAATACTAGACCACCTTACATGGATAATTTCATAACATGGGGATCTTAAATATTTCCGTCTATCCCTGGTGAAAAAGACAAATTCCAGCCGAATCGGTAGGAAGTGGGTCAGATATGAACTACAGGTACATGATCGGATGCTCATGATTTTTACAAAAATCATTTTTAGGTTCAAAATATGTTGTTTAATCATAGATCCACTTCAATTTTAGCGAGTATCATCCCCGATCTAAGAATCTTCATGTCCGCCCTTCGATAAAGTTTAACGATAGTTTAAAATGGGCATCATAAATTCAAAAACGATCGAAACAACGTGAAACCTTCGCGTGGTGTCATATTATGTGACATAGTTAGAAGGAAAAATATCAAACTTGGTATATTGATTATGTCTCAAAAAACCTTCACAAAATGACCTATCTCGTTCGAGGTTTCTTGGCTTTCGGGTCAAATGACCAATGTTATGGCTAGAATGAAGGCATAGTTTGTGATAATGTGTCCATATTATGCATAAGTATGCATCATGGGATGGCGAAAAATGTTTCAGGAGGAAGTTTTCCTTTTCGTCGCACTAAAAAGGCGTTTTCCATTTACCGAGTGCAAAAAACGGACGGTTTTGTGAAGCAACTACCAAATGGCTAATTCAAAATACTACCGTCACATTTTAAAAAAAATACTAGACCACCTTACATGTATAATTTCATAACACGGGGATCTTAAACATTTCCGTCTATCCCTGGTGAAAAAGACAAATTCCTGCCGAATCGGCAAGAAGTGGATCAGATATGATCTACAGGTACATGATCGGATGCTCATGATTTTTTACAAAAATTCATTTTTAGGTTTAAAATATGTTGTTTCATCATAGATCCACTTTAAGTTTAGCGAGTCTCAGCCCCGAGCTAAGAATCTTTATGTGTGCCATTTTAAACGGGCAAATGAAATTATGATAAGAATCATGGCATAGTTTGTGATAAGTTGATATTGATATCATATTTGGATTGCTCTCATTTTTCTAATCAATTTAGACATATTATTTGCCGAATTCTGATTTACAGATTTAAAGATATTAATTATTCCATATTAAATAAAAAATACAAAAAAATAAAATCATTATATTTTTATTTGAATTCAATAATATTTTTACTTATTCATTGTTGTTTACTTAAATAATTGCTTATATTTTCAAAAAATACAACCATATGACATGATGATATAAGAGTTAATATGAATGATATCATAATATTGATAACGATGAGTAAATTGCTTTGCGGGAAGAGATTCTGAAGGAACGAGAAAGTTAAGCGTGCTAGAGCTGGAGTAGTGCTAGAATGGGTGATCAAATGGAAACTTTGACTAAGACTACAATTTAATCAATTATTAACTATAAATAGTGTTAAAATGATTAAAGCAGGAGATTAAGGAGTCAAACAATTCAAAGATTAAAAAAATAAAAAAAATAAAAAATATATTTTAGGCTATGCCGACGGCCTGGCCGTCGGCGTAGCTCCATTCCTGTGCCGACGGCTTGGCCGTCGGCATAGCTCTAGGCTGAACCATTAGCGAATACGGCCGTTGACTGACACGCGGGACCCACTGGAAGACGCTATGCCGAGGGGGAGGGCTGTGCCGACGGCCACGAAGTTGTGCCGACAAGGACATATGCCGAGGGGGCTACGCCAACTGCCACCGTCGGCACAGCCTGTGCCGACGGCAATTTGGCGCTGTGCCGACGGCAGCCGGCCGTCGGCGCAGCAAATCTTTCCTGTAGTGTATGGGCAAAATTAAGTAAGCGCAACGCGACGGAGTTGAGGCTGCGCGCCGTCTAGACGAATTTTTTAAACGAATTTCTTACTTTATTAATTTTCGCCTGGACGTCAATCGCACCCACTTTCATCTCAAAAAATTCCACCCGACGTATTTCTTGATCACCACCCTCCGGCCGGCCGCCACCACTATTGTGTTCACTGTCCACGGCCGGTTTCGGGAATCAGTACACTTTTTCTTTCGAAATAGTCTTTTCGCTCAACTTTATAAATAAAACACACAAATAAGACTGTTGCTGGGCCAGACACACCACGATACACGATGTTGGGCAGCAGCACACACACGCCCGAACTAAAAACAAGGAAAAACAAAAAAGGAATGAAAACAGAGGCGGATCGACTAGATGATGAAGACCGCAACCACTGCGCCCTCCGAAGAATGCCCACCCCGCTACTAGCTCCGACTCGTCAAGCACCAAGCAGCACCCTCAGAGAAAGCGACCACTGTTGCCCGGATCAGAAATTGGCCCTAGGGTTTCCCTCGGCACAGAGAGGGGAGTGGGTGAAGGGTAGTCATGACGCCCTTCAGGAAGGGAGGTTCCACCCACGGGCGGCACCGCGTCGGTGTCGATCGCGCCGACAAGGATTTCTCCCGAAGACCCTATCCACAAGTCTCGGACGAGCCGTTGCACAAGAGACCCGCGAGGGCGAGGCCTCGCCACCACCAAACTTGCCGCCCACGAGCACGCGCCACGCCAGTCCCGACTCCACCATCATTGTCTCACCGAGATTACCGATGTGGGGTCTACAAGATGAGGCACACGTAGTTCGAGGCAAGGCCAGCAGAGCCGTGTCCGTGCGGGAGGGAACTGCCTCCACCGCCAAGGGCGGTAGTCGACCGAACGCGACCACAGGCACACCAGTCCCGGTTAGGTCCGGCCGGGTCCCACGAGAGTCCGTCTGGGCCCAGAAGGTCCCGTCAAGCCTGTAGTCACGCTGCAACAGGCCGGACGAGGACATCGTTGGACCTACACAAACCTACAGAGCCACCATCCGCAGAGCAAGCGTGGAGGAGGGCAAACCCGCCTGCCGCAGCCCAGATGGAGCCCTAAGGGCCTAGATCTGGGCCAAGAAAACCTGGCCAGATCCACATGCCGCCTGCTGCGCTACCCCACTGCCAGCAGATGCGCCGCCATGTTGTCCTCGCCCGACCGCCGCCGAACCTCCGCCGCCCAGCTCAGACCGCGACCGGAGGAGAGAGGCCCCGATCCCGCCGCCGATGCCACCTAGGCCACGCTCGGCGGGCCCTGTCGGCGGTGGAGAGGGGAGGCCTAGCGAGGCGCTCGACGGGGACGACCCCATCGCCCTCGGGGGGAGGGGGAGGTGGAGGGGGAGGGACAGAACCCTTCACAAACAGCTCATCAGTACCCTTTTTGGAGACAACTATTGTCCCAACTGGAACTGTAGCCATGCCGCTAAAAGTTCACATTGCTTTGTTGGTATTCATATCCTATCTTGTGAAATTCACATGACACATGGCGTTTAGAACATGCACTTGGGTGATCTACTCGGCGCCATCAGTATTACTTGATGACGTACCTAATTATCAAACAATACTGATAAGTATTAATTCAGTGCTCGGACAAATCCGTCGAGGATATTTGGCTCCACTCAAAACATAAGTCTAACGGAGATATTGCTCGGCTTAAATCACGAGTAACAGTTTTGTTGTTGAGGCTTAACACGCACTAGTGCACAGGTAGGCCTCTAACACCGGTTCGTAGAGGCCTCTAACAGCGGTTCCAGAACTGTTGTTGGGGGTTCGGTGTTAGAGGCCCCCCTTTAACAACGGTTCTTATACGAACCGTTGTTAAAGGGTGGTGCACGTGGGGCTGCCGTAGCGCTCAGGCCCCCCTTTAACACCGGTTCGTAACACGAACCGGTGTTAAAGGTTCTCTGCCGCGGTAGGAAAACGACATAAATCTCTGCCGCAACAGAGTTCTGCCGCGGTAGGAAAACGGCACAAATCTCTGCCGCGGCAGAGTTCTGCCGCCGCCCCGTTCTGGGCGTATTTCTGCGGCGCAGCGGGAACGAGGAGGGGGAGGGGAATTGATCAGGAGAGGTATACACATACATCGTCGGTACAAACGAGTACATGAATAATTAAGCAACTATTATTATACACAAACATCGTCATTGTGGTATTCTCCGTACATGTTGAAGCATCAAGTACAAGACAAACACGTTCAAGCATATATACAATATAACATCTCCGTACACGTTCATTTTGGTGGATATCTAAAGAGTTTTCCGCCAGGCGTGACGACCTCATCAAGCATGAACCCCGCCAATTCCTCTTGAATGGCTCGTATGCGGTCAAATGGTAGGAGTTGGTCCCACATCCGTTCGATCTAAATATATATGAAGAATAGGGTCAATATATATATAAGAATAAAACTCAACACAACTGATGGTAATAAAATAATGTTGTATACTTTGTTTACTTACTCTAAGTTGTTCTAGTGCGGCTTGGCCCGTCGCACATATCGTGTTGCGAATGAACTCGCAAACATAGTATCCACATAAGTTATTGCCGGGTCCCTGATGCGCGCACTTTACGAGAATAGAGAGTTCAATCAAAATAATAATCAATAAAGCATGATATAATGGAATTGGATGCAGAACCAAAGAGATGCGCAGACCTAGCTAGCTAGTATTACTTACATTTTGGTCTACAAATTTTAGTTCTTCTGACCATTCACCCACGGCCCTACCCGTGAACCTTTTCCAAACCCTGTCCCGCAAAGAAAATGGATAAAGGAGTAATTAATTACTTGTTATCACGAAAGTTGCCGATCTAGTGCGATAATATGATTGAATTTACCTCTGGAGCATCTCTTTAAAGTCTGCCCATACTCTTGATCTTTTCGTAACGAGTCCATGACAAGGACTTTTTCTGAGTCAACTTGAATGACTAGCAGAATAAAGTGGAACCTACGCACACATAACTCATCATCAGTTACACTTAACATCGAGTAAGCCCAAACAGAATGTGTATAAGAGAGGGTAACACTCACGAGAAGTTGTAAGGCAATAGTATTTCCCTTTTGGTTTGTTGTCTCAGTAAAGACCTTAGCAAGAAATCTTCTGTTTGCCGGGTTTGTGTTGTACCACTCCTTCATGAACTCTATTTGGATCAACGAACCCAATGTCAAAAGGGCCTCCTTTCATGCATTCCCCATAACCTTTTTCCCGCATAATAGTATATACATATATGGTGAGCATATATATACATGCAATTAATGAATTGAATGAGATGAGATAGAAATTACAGAAATAGTATTTACACACAATAAAGGCTGACGGCAGCTTTGTCGAGTTCCTTCTGATTGAATAGAAAATGCAAGACTTGAATGTTGAAGGTGATCTTCTGCACGTCTAATCCTAGAGGGCAGACAACCTTCTTTGCTTGATATGTACTGTCGGGCAATTCATTATTTATTGGAAGCAGATTCTTCATTTTTACCAAGAACTTTGAAAATGCGCTGTCAGTCACACTGTTCTCTACCTTCCATTGCAGCAAATCCAGTGTGGTACCTAGCTTTTTGTGGCCATCTTCGCAAGTTAGGTACAACAATATTTTGTGATCCTTTAACATCTGCTCTAGCTTCTTCTTCTCCTTTTCAGTTTCACATTCTTCCTTTGCATCAGTAATGGCCCGACCAAGATCGTCATCAACGGGCCCATCTGCTGCCTCTTGATCTTCATTATCTACCCTCATTGTAGTATCATCGTATTCAGGATACATATTATGATAGTTGTCATCATCCTCTTCTTCTTCGTTGTCTTCCATCACAACCTCTTTTTCTCCGTGCTTGGTCCAACAATTATAGCTGGACATGAAACCGGATCGAAGTAGGTGGGCGTGAATGGTTCTGGTATTTGAGTAGTCTTTGTTGTTCTGACAGTAAACACACGGACAACACATAAAACCATTGTGACCACGGTTTGCATTAGCCACAACGATGAAATTTTGGAGGCCCGTAATGTACTCGGAAGTGCGTCGGTCACCGTACATCCATTGCCGGTTCATCTGCATTATATAGTACTATATCAAAAATTAATAGGAAGATGACCACTTATACAGTACATCAATGACACATGAAAGAATAAAGTTGCCAACCTTGACCGAGAAGGAAAGAGCAACGAGAAAACTTAATTCGGGCTCTCGGGCATTTCACCGAACACCTCTTGTGCATAGGAAAAAACACAAACTAGCACGCCTCTCACCCTCTTGCTAAGCTCCAAAATGAGAGAGTAAAAAATGAGAGAGAGGGGTGTGGGTTGCGGTCTGTTATATAGGCGCACCCCCTTTAACATCTGTTCAAGCCATGAACCAGTGTTAAAGGGGGAGACTGTGTAGGCCACTGGTGCAGGGCCTTTAACACCGGTTCGTGTGTTAAAGGGGGTGCTCCTTTTTGCTCTCTGGACCACGCTGGTACGAGCGCCCCCTTTAACACCAGTTCGTAGAAGAACCGGTGTTAAAGGCCATTTCCGATCTCAATCAAAGGCCTCGTTTCCACTAGTGACGGAGAGCTTTCCTATCATAAAAGTTATTATGAACTCAGTGCCCAAATACATCACCCTAAAAGTAAACATGTCCCATATATAGACGGTTTCGAGTGTGACTATAGGAAACAAGGCTGTTGCTGACGGCCTTTCCGTATGTCAACGTCCTTTCTATATATCGACGGCCATTTATCAGGGTCGTCGGCAAACAGGGTTCTACGCCTATGGCGTGTAAAAAGGTCGCCGACATAGGAAAACCGTCGCCATATAGCAAGTATGCCGCTGGCATACTAATTTAGCCGGCAGCACACACGTGCGTTGTCGGCAACATCACTTTTTTGCTGACTGCCCCTAGACAGATGGCCGGCTGCTGCGCACCTGGCAGCGTCATGGTATACTCACAAACATAACGAGGGCCGTAGACATAGACCTTTTTTTCATTTTATTTCATTACCTACATTTTAGTTGTATTTTGCTTTTGAATTTTTTTGCATGATAATTTTATTTTCTTGTAATATATCACATAATGACACGATACAAAAGGTTTGGATTTTTTAATTTCTTATGCTCATATTTGGTCTCACATAAAATGATAGACTACCAACCCCAATTGTGGATCCACCGAGGAGAAACATTTGAAATCTTGGGCTCATATGTGGCTAACTAAACAACATAATTTGAATATAGTCCATTATTAACCGTCGTTGGAAGCTGGCTAAAGGGGTAGACCACCGGAGCCCACGGGCTAGAGTTTTGATGGAAACCGTGGATTAGATGGTTTGACCATCCGCGTAGAGCCGGAATACGCTGTCGGCATAGTGGCGCCTAGCGCAGGCCTAGCAGGCACCCCGGATCATGCCTTGTGGAAAGGTAAGCCAATGGCCAGGTCGTCAACGTACCTTCAAGACGATGTCATGCGTCCTTCGTCGTTGTTTTTTTTCGCCGACGGCCAGGCCATGACGACAGCCACTATCAGCCGACGGCTTTATCTAATATCACGAGACTGAGACCGACGGGCATATGCCAACGGCCGCCATCAAAGGCCTATGCCGACGGCATTTCGACGTAGAGCGATAGCTTTAGGACGTCGGCAACACCCCCATCTATTGTAGTGTGTGACCTTGTGTACAACGACTTAACATAACACCACCTAACATATATATGGAAATATCATCTTACCCATACGGCCTTTCTGTATGTCGACGTCCTTTCTATATATCAATGGCCATTTGTCAGGGTCGTCGGCAAACAGGGTTTTACGCCTACGGAGTGTAAAAAGGTCGCCGGCATAGGAAAGCCGGCGGCACACATGTATTGTTGGCAACCACACTTTTTTGCTGATCGACACTAGATAAACGGCCGGCTGCCGCTCACCTGGTGGCGTCATGGTATACTAACAACCATAACGAGGGCCGTCAGCATACACCTTTTTTTCATTTGCTTTCGTTACCTACATTTTTGTTGTACTCCCTCCGTCACGGTTTGGAGGGCATTTTAGAGATATTGTTGGGACCTATGTGGGCGCTGGTTGGAGCCAAATTTGTGTCAAAAACATGCAAATTCGATGGGAGAAAATAGGCCCATTAATTATTCGACGCCCTATCACTGGTGGAAAAAGGGCCTCCAGTCCCGGGCCGCAACGGGCTCTAGTCCCGGTTTTGGGCCCGGGACTGCGAAAACGGGACTAGAGGCCCCCCCTCCCCTCTAGTCCCGGCTCGCAACGGCCCGCGACTGATAACATCCACGTGGCTGTTTCAGCGGCGCGGGGGGCGGAAACCCTTTAGTCCCGGGCGGTAACACCACCCGGGACTAAAAGGTTTCCTGCCGCGGCAGAGAAACACCACATTTCTCTGCCACGGCAGAGATTGTGTATTTCCTTTTTTTTGCCATTTTGTTCCTTTTTCGTTTTGTGTTTCACTATAACAAACATATATTTCAGTAGACATATTATACGCTACTACATACACACTACACGTCGATGCATTTATATAAGATCGATCCCATGCAAGCATACATATAATCAATCATATCAAAAGGAAGAAATGTTTTGAAATTACATGGTCATTGATGAATATATATATCATATGAGCTATATGGAGATGACTAAGGCAAATCGAGTTCCACGTCATCCGCATAATGCTCTCCATGTACATCAAGGACTTCCTTCATCATAAATCCTGCCAGCTCCTCTTGAATTGCTCTTATGCGCTGGTCTGGCTCTAGTTTCTCTCGCAAATCATAAATATAATGTGAGTAAACTTTCCGCTCACTGGTCAACTCGCGGATGTACTCGCAGACGTAGTATCCACATAAATGAGTTCCCGGTGGCTGCTGTAAACTCTTCGCCATTTTATAAGTTAGCTCCTCTTTGAATGGACCTGGTATTTTCTGTCTGAATCGTGTCCAACACCTGCTCGGCAAAGAAAATTAACAAAGGAGTTATTAGTTACTTGATATCAGGAAATGAATGAAAGAGGACGATATAATGCGATAATGATTGAAATTACTTATGGAGCATTGCTTTCATGTCGCTCCACTTCTCTTGGTTCCAACTTAATGAGTCGTGGACTTCAACTAGGGACTTGTCAACTTGAATGTTTAGCAAGATCCAGTGGAATCTGCGGACATTTACATAAGCATACATGCATAGCTCATCCAGTAAGCAAAAATAAAATGTGTACAAGATATAAACACTCACTTGAAGTTGTAAGGAAATAGTATTTCCTTAACAAAATTATGCTCGGTTAAGAACCTGGACAGGTCTTCCTCCACGTCTTTGGGGTGATTCTTTAACGTATATTCATTAATGATATATGGGTCAATGAACCCAACGTCGTATCTTCTAGCTCTTTTGCATTCAAGCATCTTCATTCTGCGGAATATAATATCATCATACAAAAGGATATATAGTTAGGATAATATATTAAATGCAATGAACGAGCTAAAGCTACAAACTTAATTATAGAAATAAATAACTTACAGACAGTAGCAACCGATAGATTTGTCGAGGGCACGCTGGTTGTATAACTGAAACAGTTCGGTCATTTGAACCTGTATCGAGTATGGTTTGAAGTGATGCTCCTTTCTAACGTCCACCGGAAACCAATCTTTATGATGCTTTTTTTCTGCTTGCGACATGTACCATTCATGCAGATTTCGCATATGTGTGGATAGACGCGCGAGCTCCTCATTACTGACTAGAGGCTGCCCTTGGACATACTGCCGTACTATCTGACCCACTGGCGTATCTTCATAGCCTAAATATTGACCAAGAGACATATTTTCTTCGTTAGCAAGTGCTTTGGTCTCTGATACAGTGATTCCCATAATTGCAGCATTATTACGGGCTCTAGGGTCCATTATTTGCATGTCCATATCCATTTCAGCTCTGAAGGCCTTGTCGAGGTCTGAAATGATTTTGAGCGGGGTGACCGATTGATTCTTCTGTGCTCCGAGCTGGGCAACTTGCTTCCCGCTTTTTGCACTGGTGATTTTTTTCTTCTGTGCTTGCTTAATAATCTCCCGGTCATAGTCTGATTCCAAATTCATCGATATCTGGGATGGTTGCTCAAGAAAGGACTTAGCCCACTTTTTTGTTTTTTCGTTATATACCAGCTTTGGCTCAAGCTTTTTGGGTGCAAAATGTGCCTTAACTTGGGCAGCCACATCCGCGTTAGTTTCCTCGTCGGTCTTGTCATAAGGTCTCTTTGGAAGAGCCGGCGGGATATCGACTATCTTCGGCGTTTGACCTTTCTTCGATGTGGGGCGCGGGGGACCGTCGAACTTCCGTTTCTTCGACGAGGTAGTAGTATTGCACGGAGGCGGAGGCGGAGATCGAGTTGATGTAATCCTGCTGCGGCGATCGTCAGCGGGGCGGGGTGGACTTGGAGATTGGCGATAATCGGGTTGGGGTGGACTTGGAGGTTGGCAATAATCGGGTTGGGGTGGACTTGGAGGTTGACGATATTCGATGCGGGGTGGATTTGGATTCCTTGGAGTCGGTGGCCTTGGCGCCAAGCCTAGAAACTTGATGTACTTCTTATTCCATAGAATGATGTTGCGCTTGACATCTCCTAGTTTCGTAAGGCCTTCAGGCGTAGCGATTTCAATCTCTAGGTCCGCAAAATCCTCCACTATGTCATCCACCGTGACACGAGCATAGCCTGGTGGAATCGGAAGTGAATGGTGGAGTGCTCCAGGTAGACAAGGTAAAGCAGTGCCGATCGCCACCTTGAAGGACAGGTTGTTCATTGGCTGATGTAGCTCACATTGTGCCATCTCTCTGACATCATCCACGGGGTAGTGAGGAGCCGGTGCATCATCCAGCAGTGCTTGATCACCAGCACGGACCTCCGTGGAAGCCACGTTGCTTCTCTGTTGGCTAAGATCCAATGCAGGATCATCAGACCGCGAGTGAGTTGACGACGGCGGCCTTTGGCTAATTTCATGCATGAGGTTCTTCAGATCAGCTAGGTCCTGCTCTACCCTGGATATCCGGTCTGCCTCCCGGTCCTTCTTTCTCTGACGGCTTCTGTAACTGGCATCGTACAGAGGAAACCCTTTCTTCCACGAGACACCGGCGCCTTTGCCTCGTGTTCGTCCTCCCTTTTCAGGATTCCCTAGGGCGCGTGTCAGCTCGTCGTTCTCTCTCTCGGGACGGAACAATCCCAATTGAGCATCGTTCATTGCTTGAATAAGGTCTTGGGAGGGTTTTAGAATTTTATCATGAAATAATGTCTTCCCTGTTTCTGGGTCCAAGGATCCCCCATTCCCGTACCACCAGTGCTTTGACCTCTCGGGCCATCCATCTATACCAGGAGTGACGCCTCTAGCCCTCATATCCTTCTCCATAGTTTCCCACTTAGGGATGGCACTCTTGTAGCCACCTGTCCCCATTTTATGATGGTATTTCTTGTTGGCAGCATTTAACGCGTTCTTTGCCGACTTTGCCTTTGCTTTATCAGATTGCTTGTACTGTACAAAATCGGGCCACTGTTCTCTCAACTTCTCGTTTACTCCTTTGAAGTCTAGAGTTTTCTTTTTCGCGACATATTTCGCGTATAATTTTTTCTTGTGGTTTCGATACAGTTCAGCCATCTTGCTTAGTGCCCACTCCTTGACTTTCGCTCTATTTTCAAGCCCACCCGGCCTTGGGGTAATACCAACTACCTCAAATTCCTCATACTCTGGAGGTAGTATGAAATGCGCTATGAGCTTCTGCCAAAGGTCATCTTTGGCATCATCGGTGACATAGCTGTTGGATTCTTCACCGGGTTTCTTTGACTTATTCCATTCTTGGATGGTGATCGGTAGGTTGTCCCTAACAAGCACCCCGCATTGATTTATAAACATCCTCCGGTGCTTCTCTGGAGCAATCGGTTCACCATCATCATCTATTTCTTCGATGGTGAACCTCTGATTACCATCCAACTTTTTGTTCGGCCCACGTTTCGTTCGAGCTGTCGATTGCTTCGATCCGGTGGGCTAAAAGAAGAAGAGAGAGTGATTAATATATATCTAGATCAGTTAATGAATAGAGGTAACACGAGACTTTATATATATATATATGTACCTCACCGGATCCTGTCGAGGGGCCATCATTATTGTTGTTATTTGTTTGCCCTTCGTCCATCTGGTCTTCCCCTTGGTTTTCCTCTAGTCCATCACTAGATGGATTCAGATATGAGGATATCTCTTCCTCGAGCAAAATATCTTCGGTCGTGCCCGTAATAAGAGGAATTTCACCTCTTATCATGCCCTGAAGAAAACCTTCACCGATGCGACCAGGATCTTCGGATGGATCCATGACTTAATTATCTATAACAAAAAGAGAGTTAAACAGGTTAGGAAAAACAATAATCCTAATAACTAAAACAATATAATCCTAATTATAATAACTTAAACAAAAAAATAACCCTAATCCTAAAGGGCTTCGATCTCGATCTCGATATCGTATTCTACCGAGAAGCACCAAATACCAGAAAAAAATAAAGGGGAAACAATCAACACATGTCATCGATGCAATTCTCAAGCAAGTATGACTATATGACAAGTTGAATTGCATTGAATTGAAACCCTAAAACATGCTTGGCAAATTCATCGGGGTTCCGAGGGGTGAAAACCCTAACTCGGGAAAACTCCGGAACATATGAGAGGGGTGCATTTGTTCTTCTAATTAAACTTGTCATGAAAGTTGATTAATAATGCATGATTATATAGATAGCTAGGTTTCAATTTTCTAAACATTTTGATATATTATTTGTATTTTTTTGACTTATAAATTAAAAGTTATTGAATTTACAATATTTAATCAAATTCTGGAATTACTAAAAAGGGTTATTTCATCATTATGACATCAGCAGAGGGGGTTAAACCTTTTGTACCGCTACTAAGCCTAGCCACTATGACTGACCAGTGGGGTACTGGCCACCTCAGCATGCCACGCAAGCAAGAGGGACCAGGGGTGATTATTTTCACGAGCCAGTTGACGGCGGCGCGCGCGGGACAGCGATTGACGGCGGCGCGGGAAGGCGAACTAGGAAGAGGAAGGAAGCAGGAGGGTGCCTGAGGTCAGCGAGGCCGAGGGAGGTCGACGGAGGTCGAGGGTGGCCGGAATCGGCGACGAACGCGGCGGCCGGAGACGGGGAAGGAGCGGACGGGGAGCTCAACTGGGGGCGCGGGACTTCGATTCCTTCGGTGAGGCTCTGCGGTACGACACGTAGCGGCACGGCGGGGTGGTGGCCGGAGACGAGGGCGACGACGCGGTGGAATCCGGCAGCACCTCCCCTGTGTCGATCGAGCTCTCGCCGTCGTCTGCGCGCGTCTGCTCGTCGATTTCGCCAAGTGCTGGGTGGGGAGGCCAGGGGTGGGCGCAAGTTACTTATACCCCCACCCCTTTTGTCCCGGGCTAAGCCACCACCCGCGACTAAAGGGGCTTTAGTCGCGGGCCGTGGCTTAACCCGCGACTAAAGACCCCCCCTTTAGTCGCGGGCTAAGCCACGACCCGGGACTAAAGGTCTTTTTCGGCCGCTTCGTTTTTGCGCGCTCACTCACCCTTTAGTCCCAGGTCCAGCCACGACCCGCGACTGTTTGTTTTTTTGTAAATTTTCTTTTTTAATTCAAAACTAATATAAAAACTTTGAAAAATCATATCTTTTATTGTAATAATCCAAATAAAACAAATAATATGTCTACTATTATCAGAAAAATATAAAGAATTTTAATATAATATCCATTTATCTGTTTGCATCATTTATAAATTATTTCATTTGTAAATTTTCTTTTTTTAATTCAAATCAAATATAAAAACTTTGGAAAATCATATCTTTTATTGTAATAATCCAAATAACACAAATAATATGTCTATTATTATCAGAAAAATATAATGAATCTTAATATAATATCCATTTAGTCCCGGATGTAGTAACAAACCGGGACTAAAGATATTTTCCGCCATTTCCCACCTCTTCCGCCAAGTTTTCCCGCCCTTTCCTTTCTACGAGAGCTTTTAGTCCCGAATGTAGTCACTAACCGGGACTAAAGATATTTCCTGCCATTTCCCAAAGCTTCACGCCAAGTTTTCCCGCCCTTTCCCTCTATATTTAGGGTGATCGTGCCATCGCTATCCACACATCCACACCTTCCTCTCTTAGAACAATGGACAACGCCTACTGGGCTATTCTGACCCTTGAGGAGACCGAGGCGCTGTGCACCTCCAACTACCCTTGTCCGCCGGGCTACCAGCCGCCCACCGGCTGGATGCTGAGCGCTAGAGGGGTTCCTGTCCCTCCTGTCCCTCAAGGTTCCGCACGCCAGGCGGCCATCACAAAC
This sequence comes from Avena sativa, assembly GCA_916181665.1. Lineage (NCBI taxonomy): Eukaryota > Viridiplantae > Streptophyta > Magnoliopsida > Poales > Poaceae > Avena > Avena sativa. The sequence continues at coordinate 362,192,194 of OV702297.1, read as the reverse complement.
CACTTCTACCACGAGCTCACGCCGGAGCAGCGGATGGATCCCTAGTGGGATCCCGACAACTACGACACCTGGAATGCCTTCTTCGCTAATAGGCGGGAAAGGGAGCTCGCCAGGTACGAGGGTGATGGCCCGCCACCGGTGAACCACAACGAAGCCGGCCGTCGTCTGTGGTGGGCGAACCGTACTATCATCGTAGTGATGCGCTACATCGCCGGGGGACACCATCCTCGCCTATGGTGCCCACGAGTCCACCCGCCACAGGCCCCACACCGTCCCGGTGGTAGCGGCATCGTCTTCCAGGAGACCCCTCTCCCGCCCGCCGTGAATCCGAGGCTGGAATGGCCCCTGGTATATGCCATGGATGGGCTGAGGATCCCCAGAGTGGCAGGTGACGATAGCGATGAAGACCCTGAAGCTGCGTACTATAGGACTAGGCATGATTATGACTAAAGGGGGCGGCTTTAGTCCTGAGTGTTAGCTAGTCCCGGTTTGTCCCGGTTTTTAATATTAATAAATGTATTGAGTGTTACCTAATAAATAGAGGGAAATGCCTATATAAAGAGAGGGTTCATCTTTAGTTCCGGTTGGAGAAACCAACCACGACTGAAGGGATTGCGGCAGACTAGGCCAGGCAACACTAATAATAGGGGTGAGTGTCGACATTATGTCGTGCGGCTTGTACCTTGTCCCGGATGGTGTCACCAACCGGGACTAAAGATGAACCTTTAGTCCCGGTTGGAGACACCAACCGGGACTAAAGATGAGTCAGCACTAATAATAGGGGTGAGTGTCGACATTATGTCGTGAGTGTCGACATTATGCCGAGCTGCTTGTACTATAAATAGGCATCCTTGTGAGTCCAGTCCTCTAGCCAGTTTGAGGCATCTCCAAGATGGTTTTAGAGAGCAGGGACACCACTACGGCAAGTTTCAGGGAGATGCCGACGGAGCCCAGTCCTCCGGCATCTCCGAGAAACTGGTCATAGAGGCACTCCCTAATATGTGAAATTAGTTAGCTCCCAGGCGTATTGATCTAGTTAGAGAAGTTACAAGATGCAAGATGGTTTTCGAGAGCAGGGACACCACTACGGCCAGTTTCAGGGAGATGCCGACGGAGCCCAGTCCTCCGGCATCTCCGAGAAACTAGTCATAGAGGCACTCCCTAATATGTGACATCATGCGTTTGGAGATCAGATCTTAATGGTAAGTATGAATCGGTACTAAAGGCCCTCCTTTAGTCCCGGTCCAGCCACAAAACAGGACTAACACACTCAAGATTGTTTGCAGACAACACTATAAAAATGGACACATGCATGGAACATCTTCACTCATAAAATGTTACAATTATTACATATCATTTCTTCGCCTGTGTTCCTTTCTGATCCCGTCGTATCCATGGAGCATCTTCATTCATTAACATGATGGTTGGGTCATCCTTCACCGTGAAGGGCGGAATTTCATGGAACTTATCACAATCTTCTGACATGTCTGTCTTGTCCTCCACTCCCACGATGTTTCTTTTTCCTGAAAGAACTATGTGGCACTTTGGCTCATCGTCTGATGTATTATTTTTCTTATTTTTTCGTTTTCTAGGTTTGGTAGACATGTCCTTCACATAGAAAACCTGGGCCACATCATTGGCTAGGACGAATGGTTCGTCTAAGTACCCAAGATTGTTGAGATCCAACGATGTCATTCTGTATTTCTTGTCTACCTCAACCCCTCCTCCCATCAGCTTGACCCATTTGCACCGAAACAAGGGGACCTTAAAAGTAGGTCCATAGTCAAGTTCCCATATCTCCTCTATGTAACCATAATATGTGGTCTTTGACCCCTTGTTGTTTGTTGCATCAAAGCGGACACCACTGTTTTGGTTGGTGCTCTTTTTATCTTGGGCTATCGTGTAAAATGTATACCCATTTATCTCGTACCCTTGGAAAGTCGATATAGTCGAAGATAGTGACCTAGACAACAAGTATAGCTGATCTCCAAGAGTGTTGTTTTTGATGAGATGTTGCAACCAACCGCCGAAACTCTTCATGTGTTCATCTCTAATCCAAGAGTCATACTTTCCAGGGTTTTTGGAGCGTAAGATTTTCTTGTGTTCCTCGATATGGGGCTGCCAAGATAGAATTCTGTAGAACGGTGTAATGTGCTTCGGTGTAAGAATGTCCGTCTCTACATATTATTGATTTTCTTCCTAGAGTACCCTTTCCACTCAGTCTCCCCTCATACCGTGATTGAGGGAGACCAATCGTCTTAAGGTCAGGAACGAAGTCAACACAAAATTCAATGACCTCCTCTATTCCATAGCCCTTGGAGATGCTTCCTTCTGTCCTAGCACGGTTATGAACATATTTCTTTAAGATTCCCATGAACCTCTCAAAGGGAAACATATTGTGTAGAAATACAGGACCGAGAATGGAAATCTCTTCGACTAGGTGAACCAGCAGGTGCGTCATAATATTGAAGAAGGATGGTGGGAACACCAACTCAAAACTGACAAGACATTGGACCACATCATTCTGTAACCGTGGTAGATCTTCAGGATTGATTATCTTCTGAGAGATTGCATTGAGAAATGCACATAGATTCACAATGGGTACTCGAACATTATCTGGTAGAAGCCCCCTCAATGCAATCGGAAGCATTTGCGTCATAATCACGTGGCAGTCATGAGACTTTAGGTTTTGGAACTTTTTTTTTGCCATATTTATTATCCCCTTTATATTCGACGAGAAGCCAGACGGGACCTTAATACTGCTTAGGCATTCAAAAAATATTTCCTTCTCTTGTTTGGTAAGAGCATAGCTGGCATGACCTTGAAACCATTCTGGATGCAGGCCATCTGGGTCTTTCATACGTTGATGGTCCTTTCGTGCTTCCGGTGTATCTTTTGTCTTCCCATACACGCCCAAGAAGCCTAGCAGGTTCACGCAAAGATTCTTCGTCACATGCATCACATCGATTGCAGAGCGGACCTCTAAGAATTTCCAATATGGTAGCTCCCAAAATATAGATTTCTTCTTCCACATGGGTGCGTGTCCTTCAGCGTCTTTCGGAACATATTTTCCTCCAGGACCCTTTCCAAAGGTTACCAGTTGATCCAAATCTTTGACCATATCAAATATATCAGCACCAGTACGCTCCTTAGGCTTCGTCTGGTGACATGCCAGACCGTTGAAATGCTTGCATTTCTTTCTTAAGGGATGCTTGGCCAAAAGAAATCGACGATGCTCATTGTATACATTCTTCTTACAATGTTCCAAATATATACTTGCAGTCTCATCTAAACAGTGTGTGCATGCATTGTATCCCTTGTTTGACTGTCCTGAAAGGTTACTAAGAACATGCCAATCATTGATTGTTACGAAAAGCAATGCTCGGAGGTTAAATTCTTCCTGCTTGTGCTCATCCCACACGCGTATCCCGGGTTCGTGCCACAATTGTAAAAGGTCTTCCACTAATGGCCTTAGGTACACATCAATGTCGTTGCCGGGTTGCTTCGGACCTTGGATCAACACTGGCATCATAATGAACTTCCGCTTCATGCACAACCAAGGAGGAAGGTTATAGATGCATAGAGTCACGGGCCAGGTGCTGTGACTGGAGCTCTGCTCCCCAAAGGGATTCATGCCATCTGTACTTATACCAAACCTTAAACTCCTTGCGTCATCTGCAAAGTCCGGGTACTTTCTATCGATTTTTCTCCATTGTGACCAATCAGTGGGGTGTCTCAACATCCCGTCTGACTTATGTTCCTCTTTATGCCATCGCAACAACTTGGCGTGCTCTTTGTTTCTGAATAAGCGTTTCAACCGTGGTATTATAGGAGCATACCACATCACCTTCGCAGGAACCCTCTTCCGGGGGGGGCTCGCCCTCAACGTCACCAGGGTCATCTCATCTAATCTTATACGAAGTGAAGTGCATACCGGGCATGCATCTAAATTCTCATACTCCTCACCGCGGTAGAGGATGCAGTCATTAGGGCATGCATGTATCTTCTGAACCTCTAAACCTAGAGGGCAGACAACCTTTTTTGCTTCGTATGTACTAGCAGGCAATACATTATCTTTTGGAAGCATATTCTTCATCATTTTCAGCAACTTTTCAAATGAGGAGTCAGGTATAGCACACTCAGCCTTCCATCGCAGCAATTCCAGTGTGCTGCCCAGCTTTTTCAGACCATTTTCGCAATTTGGGTACAACAACTTTTTCTGATCCTCTAGCATGTGATCGAACTTCTCCCTATCCTTTTCAGTTTCACAATCTCTTCGTGCATCGGCAATGGTCCGGCCAAGATCATCAGCGGGTTCATCATGTGTCTCTTCTTCATCCTCCCCTTCAGCATCCCCATGGAAGTATCTCCGTACTCAGGGAAACCATGATAGTTGTCATCCTCCTCCTCTTCTTCATTGTCTTCCATTATAACCCCTCTCTCTCCGTGCTTGGTCCAACAATTATAACTGGGCATGAAGCCGGACTTCAATAGGTGGCTGTGAAGGGTTTTTGAGTCAGAGTAATCCTTATGATTCCTACATCCATTACATGGACAGAATACAAAACCATTGTGCTTGTTTGCATCAGCAACACGGATGAATTCATGCACGCCATTAATGAACTCGCCAGAGCGTCGGTCAGTACCGTACATCCATTCCCGGACCATCTACATTATAGTAAAAGTATATCAAAAACCATTACACAACATGATAAGATTATTACAAGTTATATTGAGAGCTTCTAGAGCACTAATTTTGAATTTTGAAAAATTTACATGCACCAATTTGTGAATTGGAGAAAACAATCAACATGATAAATGTGGAGTTTTTTATTATTGTTCCATCAGTGAAAACCTCATTCCATTCTAAGCTCTGAAACTCTAAAATTACACATTTCAATTTTCAGTAACTATGTGCCTAATCAAAATTTGTTACACATATATATCAAAATCCTTCTAGCTACTTCTAGAGCATGCATGCATTTGATCCATATCTCTATACTTCTAGAGCATTATATAGAGCTAAAGTAGCAATAAGATATGAAAGAGTGAAGTTCTAACCTTTTAAAGCTTTGGATTTAGGTGTTGCAAACTAAATCTTGACAAATCTTGAGAAAAAAATGGCATGAACTCTCTTGCTTTCTTTGAGAAAAATGGCCACCATATGCTTTAGGGCAGCTGGCCAGGGAGCTGTATATATAGTGATGGACAATTAGTCCCGGGACGTGATACGACCCGGGACTAATAGTCCCCGAAAAGAGTTGTTGCCACGCTCCAGCTTATTAGTTCCGGGCCGTATTACGGATCGGGACTAATGCTCTGGTCCGGCCCGGGACTAATGCTTATGTCCATTTCTAGCCGTTGGAGGCCTCACGGACCGGGACTAGTGCTAGCACTAGTCGCGGTTCGTGACGGGCCGGGACTGCTGGGCTTGTTCTGATCGAACCGAAGATGGTTTTTCTAGTAGTGTATTAAACGTAATTACTCAATGGAAACAAGGAGAGTTGCATGCAAGAATTAATTCCTTGGATGTATGGAGTAGGAAGTGGGGAGGAAAAGGGGGCATTAGTTCTGTGATTAAGTCTAACGCGTCTAAGAGGAGAGGAGTTTTGGAAACGTATGGTTTTAGTAAGACGCCCTCCAAACCGTGACGGAGGGAGTATTTTCTTTTGAATTTTTTTGCATGATAATTTTATTTTCTAGTTATATATCACATAATGACACATAACAAAAGGTTTGGATTTCTTAATTTCTTATGCTCACATTTTCTCTCACAAAAAATGATAGACCACCAACCCCAATGTGGATCCACCGAGGAGAATCTTTTGAAATCTTTTTTTAGATCAACAGGGACTCCCCATCCCCGGCTCCATTGATAACTCAAGGAAACCTGGAGTGAAACTCAGGTCCAGCACAAACAAACCGAGCTACAAAAGTAGAGGTCCAAAGCAAAACAAAAGCAACAGGAAAACATAAAGGTTTCTCAGACAGAAGAGAGAGCACCATCTAAAACGAAGAACTACAGAGGGGGGAGGGGAAGACAGAAGCTGCCAATGTAGAAGTCAGTGTTTCCCAAGTCCCCAGCACTGCAACTCTTTTGCTCGCCGGCGGCGGCAGGTCGGGAGGGGCATTCCCTTCAGCTTTTGTGTCCCTGGTCAGCCACTCATCAGAGCAAATGGCGAGGCCAGAATCTGGGAGAGGTAAGTGCAGAACCTCTCCACCCCCTCCAGCATCTCCTCCTTTAATATCATCCTCCAGTGCTTTACTGAGGCCAAAACCTTCCTCAGAACCTGATGTAAATTGATCCAAGGAAGACCATTAAAGATCATATCATTCCTAAATTTCCAGAGACACCAAAGAACAGCAGAACAAACTGAGTTTAAAACTGCATGTTTCTTGTTTGTAATCCAGTTCTTAGCAACAGACAGGTAGTCATTTCCAACAGAAATATTAAAGAAACTGGATATGATATTCCAAACCTATTTTGCAACCAGGCACTGAAAGAAGAGGTGGTTAATAGACTCATCTTCAGTATAAAAAACACAGTCTTCAAGTTTATTTAGGTGTCTCTTTTTAAGGTTATCTCTAGTCATTAACTTGTTATGAGCTAACAGCCAAAGGAAGATATGGACCCTAGGGAGGATATGTAACTGCCAAACAGCAGGAATAAAAATAGGAGTTACACCCCCCAAAATTAATGATAGCATACAGGGAAGTAGTGGAATAAACCCCTTTACTTTCATACTGCCAGATCAATGCATTAGTATTGGAGTTAAAAGAAATACCAGAAGAAATTGCTTCAAGCTCATACCACTGATCCAACAGGGTATTGTTAAAATTCCTCCTAAAAGTAAGCCTAAGGGAAGAACCATCCCAATATGTTGAACAGTTTTGTTATGTTCATTACAGATGACATAAATTTCAAAAAATTACACAGACAATGGAGAGGTCCCAAACCAGGTGTCCTCCCAGAACCTGACTTGAGCCCCATCCCCAATTTGCCATCTATAACCAAATTTGACACTGTTAATAGCCCAAAGGACCCCTTTCCAGAACTGAGAAACCCCTGCCTTCTTACTACAAAAAATGTTAGGATTGCTAGTATCATATTTAGATTCAACTATAGATCTCCAGATCTTACACTCATCACTGGAATATCTTTTCATCTAAGACCCAAGAAGGGCCAAGTTGACATTAGCTAAGTCAGGGATTCCCAGTCCCCCAAAATCCTTTTCTTGCAGACTAGTTTCCAACTAGCTAAATGAAGCTTCCTATGGCCCTCAAAATCATTCCACAGACAATTAGCTATCTGGGAGTTAATGAGGTCCAAGGCCCATTTGGGAAACTTAAAAAAGGAGAGCAAGTAAACAGGAATACTAGCTAAACAAGTTTTAATAAGAATCACTCTAGCTACATAAGAGAGTAATTTCCCCCTCCAACATGCTATCCTCTTAAGGATTTTGTCAATTAGAGGTTGAATGTCCTCCCATCTGAGCTTTTCAAAATGCAAAGGGATACCCAAATATTTAATGGGGAAATTGCCAACAACACACCCCAAAATGTTTGAATACATAGCAATATCAGATTCCTCAAGACCTATGGGAATAAATTCACTTTTTGAGTAGTTGATGTTCATCCCAGAGACTTGCTCAAAGTAGGTTAAAACCCATTTGAGGTTAGTGGCAAAATAAGGGTTATTATCAGAAAATAAAATGGTGTCATCTGCATATTGAAGACAAATGACACCTCCAGGATGCAGATTAGAGCAGAGGCTTTTGATCAAATTAGCATTGTTAGCCTTAATAAGCATCCTAGTTAAAACATCTACTCCTAGATTAAAGATCAAAGGAGAAATAGGGTTCCCTTGCCTAAGCCCTTTGCCAGTGACAAAAAACTTACAAATGGAATTATTAAGCTTGACCCCAACAGACCCACCATGAGTAATAGCTCTAATCCAAGAAATTACAGTAGGACTAAAACCTTTCTTAGCTAGGAGGTCAAGAAGGAAATCTAAATCTACTTTATCAAAAGCTTTTTCATAGTCTAATTTAATCACCAGACCTTGAATTTTATCATGGGAAATAGAATGCATAACTTCATGTGCAGTAACAACACTCTCTAAAATGAATCTCCCCTTGATAAAGGCAGACTGGTTGCAAGAAGTAATGGAATTCATTAACAAAGCTAAACAATTTGTCAGAACTTTTGTGAAAATCTTAAAGACACAATTGAGCAAGCTAATAGGCCGAAATTTTTTCATGCTACTAGCTTCAGGTTCCTTAGGAATGAGGGTCAGAATAGCAAATTCAAGCTATATATATCTAGCTTGCCTTGATGAAAGTCTATAAACATGGCCATAAGATCAGTTTTGACAATCTCCCAAAAGTGCTGATAAAATATAAAAGGTATTTCTATCTCCTTCTTTAATATCCCTATCTCTAGACCTCTGTTTTGCCTTAATTTCTTCTTTTAACCAGAGCATATTCATTTCAGAATATATTTGCTTAAGCCTATTCTGTTCCTCAGTAGAAATATCCAAGGACTCAGACTTAATGTCAAGCAAATCATATTCCTCCATGAGATCTTTCTTAAGGTTTCTAAGCTCAGATTCAATATTCTTGCTCCAACCTTTAGACCAAGATCTAAATCTCCTAGTTTTATTTTGCCATATATCAACTACATCTTTGCCCCTAATTGGCTTAGACCAGTTGGCACTGGCAAGAGATTTAAAGTCACTTCTCATTAGCCACCACTTTTCAAATTTATAATTGGCAGCTCTAGGTCTGACATCACACCTAGATTCCCACAGAATAGGGGTATGATCACTACCCAACCTAGGTAGAGCTCTAATAGAGGCAAGAGGGAAATTTTGATCCAGTTCAACATTGCAAAAACACTCTGTCAATATTGGACATAATCAAATTCTCCCTATTGTTCCCCCAAGTAAACTTCCTATTACTAAGCTTAACTTCAAGAAAACTCCAAATATCAACCCAAGCATTGAATTTGTCGCTCCATTTGTGATAAATATTACCATTACTCTTATCACATTGAAATCTAACCAGATTGAAGTCCCCACCAATAATAGTGTGACCAGTGTAATCAACAAAAAGGTTGTGCAATTCAAAGATAAAATCCTCTTTTTTATCCTCATAAGAGGAGCCATAAACAGTAATAATCCTAATTACAGTATCTTTGGACTTCAGCCTAACTACAACTGAAATAGAAAAATTCAGAACTTGTCAGCTGATTACATCAAAAAAATCTAAATCTACTCCTACCACAATGCCTCCAGCAGAGCCAACAGCAGGTAAGTCTTTCCAATCAAACATCCTATTGCCTCCCAGAGAGTTCAGATAATTGCAAGAAATAGTTTCTTTTTTGTTTCTTGGAAACCAAAATAATGGGCATGATTTTTAGTGAAAAGGTCCATAAGTGCACTCTTCCTACCAGGGGCTTGAATTCCCCTAGGATTCCAAAAACACAATTCATTTAAAACTGACTTTCTTGGGGTGCTTGCCCCGCCTATGTCTACTAACTAGAAACCAACCTAAAGCATCAGGAAACTCATCCTCATACCCTTTTCTTCTAGATGATTACTAGGAGAAGAAGGAGAAACAGAGGAAGAAGGTAAAATAGTGTTACTATTCCTCTAGACTAGGAATGGCAACACCAACAGTGTTAGCCATTTGAATAAGATTACTAGTTGCAATGGTATTGAAAGGATTTTTTTGAACAATACCTTTCAGTTTAGAAGAAGCAGCAGTTGTTTTCTCTAGGTTTCTCTTCATCGTAATCTCTTGTGCTTTCTGAAGCATTGTCTTCCCTTCTTTGTCCGACAACCTGGAACTTTGCCTTGCACCAAAAACAGGGCCCCACTTGCTCTTCTTCTCCTGCTCCTTAAGATTTTTCTCCTCAATCTCATGGCTCAGCAACTCCTCCTGGCTAAGTTCTTTGTTTGGATCCTCATAGAAGAGGGTGTTTTCAGTAGCTAACTCCATCTCTTGAATGAGGTTGACACAGTCATCTTCAGTATGAATGCTCTTCATCCAATCCAACACCTTATTTTTTGCAATGGAATCCTCATCAATAATATGCACAAGTTTGCTGGAGCAGGTAGGCAATGGACTGTTAATGCTGAAGCAGTTTGCAACCTCCTGAATTTTGTCAGACAAAGCTGCCATAGACTTTTTCTTGGAACTCCCTGTCTCTTTGCTTTTCTGCCGGTTAGGGGTAGAGGAAGTAGTTTTCCCTCCCCCAATCATGGGAATCTTTTGAAATCTTATGCTCATATGTGGTTTTTCATGCTACTATTGCCCAACCAAACAAAATAATTAGAATAGTCCATTGTCAACCGTCGTTGGAAGTCGGTTAAAAGGATAGACCACCAGAGCCACGTGCCATTTGCTGGAAACGGTGGATCAGATGGTCTGACCATCGGCGTAGAGCCTGAATAGGCCATAAGCATAGCAGCGCCCAGCACAGGCCTAGCTGGTGTTGTAATTTTGTGAGTTTTGGGTTGTTGGCCCATTAGAATTTTTTTGAAATTCTCTTTGGTCCACTTGTGTATGGAAGCATATGAATGTGCTAGTGGTGCTAAAGTTTACTCCCACATTGCTAGTGGAAGGAGAGTTGAATCACCTTATATAGTAGAGTGTTGCACCACTCACTAAGGTGTGATAAGGAGAGAAGCCCTCGCGTACTCCTACTATGATGCAGCCCGCCTCGCCGAGATTTATTTCGCTATTTGGGAAAATTAATCATGGATTAATTATAAGTCATTAACAAACGCGTTAATTATAGTCATTTCATGATCTTCCTGACCTGCACTATATAAGTGTATGCGCTAAACCTAATCGGTGATCGATCCACACACGCGCCTATCTCCAGAACCTTGCGGTGCTGTCTTCGTCTTCCCCATCCTGGCTTGCGGCGTGCACCGCAGATCGGGACAGTAGGCCTCCGGAACCCCGCCTCTCGTGAATCTGGACTGGTGAAGGGCGATCAGGTTAGGGAGTGCTCAAGCACGACTACTGGCAACCACGACGTCGTCCGACGGCGAGTTCCTGAAGCACGACTTCTTCCCGGACGCCAAGGACCTCTTCGGCAATCTCAACATGGGCGACAACTCTGCTGCTGCTACCGCTGCGTCTACTGCCGCAACTGCATCGTATGTGATCTTAATCTCTCTCTTTCGGATTCTACTAGAGTTTCTAGTTATAGCGTGTGGCGTAGATGTGATAGGTTTATCTTGTATAGATGTAATCTGTTCATCTACTTTGTTGATCTACATGATTGGTTTTAGTACTGTTTATATGATCATGCTTTATCAGTTTATTATTCGGATTAAATCATATGGATTATTGCTTATATTTTCAACAGCCGACACCCTGGATTATGCCTTGTGAAAAGGTAAGACGATGGCCAGGCCGTCGACGTACCTTTAAGACGGCGTCATGCAGCCTTCAGCGTTGCTTTTTTTTTCTGCCGACAGCCAGGCCATGACAACCACTACCAGCCGATGACTTTATCTACTATGGCAATGCCGAGACCGATGGCCATATGCCAACGGCCGCCGTCACCAACACTACAGGAAACTGTCACTACGCCGAGGGCCGGTAGACGTCGGCACAGCCAGACAATGCCGTCGGCACAGGTTGTGCCGACGGTAACTGTCGGCGTATCCCCCTCGGCGCATGTCCTGGTAGGCACAAGAAAATGGCCGTCAGCACAGCCTCTCCCCCTCGGCGCAGCATCTCCCAGCGGGCCCCGCATGTCAGCAACATCTGTCCGCGCTAACGGCCACGTCAGACAGCTACGCCGACGGCCGGGCCGTCGGCACAGGCCCTCCCTCGAGCCCGCCACGTCGCCAGCTACGCCGACGGCAATGACGTCGGCGTAGCTATATCCAGTTTTTTTTCTGTTTCCATTTCTAATTCAGTTTGATCATCCAAAATATCAGCAAAATAATTTAATGACATTGCAATATCAGCAAAATAATTTGAGCATCCAAACAAATAACCATGACATTGCAATATCCATCGTCATCCAAACAACAACATGATCATCCACAAAACATATTTGTTATACATACAAACTCATCACAAGTGCATACACATAGAAGATATGACAAGAGCATCCACTAGCTCTAGCTCTAGCTCTAACCATGTCCATGCTCATGGTCCGAAACTCGCTGTATGTGTCGGTGTGTCAAGGATCTAGAGGCTTCCCGTTATGAGCTCAGGAGACGCTCGTAGTTGTCGGGCCATCGGGGAAGTAGAACCACTAGCGGAACCACCATCGGGCGCCATGATACGAAGTTGTGCATCAACACGCGACGGACTAGGCGAGGCCGAGGCACGACCAAAGGGTCCAACATTCCTGGAGCATCCTGTGCCCTACATGTTTGAGCAAAAACTTAGCAACTTGCGAGGCATATGAAAGCGGTAACAAGTGGTTTGGCAAAGAACTTACCGGGGTCCCTCTGTAGTATGTGGCAGCGAAATCTTCCCTCGATATGCAGCGATGCGGCATCCCAAGATCAGGTGGCTGGTCACCTTCCGCCGGAACCCGCTGTCCAGTGATAAAGTAGTGATTCATCGCCTACAGGATAGTTATATGTCAGTCGTTGCAGGAACAAAGGTTCAAACTAGAGGAAGTGGGACTTATCATCATTTGCAAAAGTAAAGTTTGAAACTTACAGCCATCACTTTCCTAGTGTACGCATCGCACTCTGCCCTCAGCGCAATCCATGCATCATACTCCTTGTTATAATCTGCCTGAAGGGCCTTGTAGGCATCATCAAAATCACGCTACAATTGCAAAAATAATGAATCTCGTCAGCTTAGCCATTTAGGATCAAATTGCAGAAATAAGATGGAAATGAGAAACACTCACATCGGCGATGGAGGCAGCAGGCCGAGGACGAGGCGCGATAGAGGGGTGATCGGGGGTGAGGGTAGCCTTGACTCGTGTTAGGGTCATGGTAGGCTGGACCACCCCATCAAGAATGTTGAAACGGCCATGTGGCTTGCCGTGGCTCGCCATGATCAAGGCAGTCTCATCGACCTCATGGTGCATGGGCTCATCCACCTTCGGATGCAAACCCTTGAGCTTCTCGCAGTAGGTGTTGAGCTTCTCCTTGGCGTTACCGAAGTACTGGGGAAGCTGAGGCTGAGGCTGCTCTAGGTCGGGCTTCTTCGTCTTCATCTTCTCCCACACGACCAGGTCGGTAATAGGGATATTAACCTCCCCCTCCATCTCCTCCTGCATCGGCAAAGAAATGTTAATTATGTGTGTCAACTAAGAACATTATGGGAAATAAATGAAGGTTGTTCCATGTATATATATACCAAGTGCTTCTTGAAGAGACCATGGTTGCGGCTTCCCGCGCTGTGTGTTCCCATGCTACCACGGTTTTTCTTGTTCCGCTTGCTTACGGCCTCAAAGTCAGGATCTTCCCTGATCCACCTACTAGCCAGCACCTCAAAAGCGTCTTCTTTGTGTTCACACCACATTGGCATAACCTGAAACCACAATACTCATTTCACTAACAGATAATGCAATACCAACTTAGCATCTATGGACCTTCTCATTGATAATTTACTTACCGTCATGAAATCAGCCACCGACATCTTTGGCTTGTGACCCCGGGCAATCTCATCCTTCCGTATCTTAAGGCCATTCTTAGCTTGAAAGTGATTGGTCAACGTATTCTTGGTGTTGTACCATTGTTGTGTTGTCAACTTCCGACAAGCCTCAAGCAAAGTCGCATTCGCCGCCTCCTGATGCTCCGGTCTCACCTGATAGAAGACCTTCAATCATGCAAAAAATTATGGGAGTCATAAGATAGCACGATGGTGAGCAAAAAAAAATTATGGGAGTCACAAGCCAAAGTATGCCTTACCCAAAAGCTACTAATCACAGCATCAGCAGCACTCTCGAAGCCCGGGCAATCGGTGGAGGCCTCATAGTCCGCCCAAAACCAGGCTAGCTTTCTTTGTCCATTGGGGACTATAGTGTACAAGCCCAGCCAATACTTCCTAATCAAAGATCCAAGCACGCTATTAGGGTGGCGAAACCCCGCCGGTTTTAACTAGTTGCTGCACAATAAACAAACATTAGTACATGCCAAATTGTTATGACCAAAAACATGAGTTAGTCACTTACTATTTGCTGTAGGGCTCAATCATAGGTCTCTCTTCCGGGCGAGGCTCCTTCTTAGGGACACGAGCCTCCCCACGAATCGACAACTTCTTCGGTGGTGCCTCACCCTCCGGCGGCGCCTCACCCTCCGCCTCCCCATCCGACATCCCCCCAACTCCTCGTCCAACTCTGACTATGAAGCCACGGTGCCAGAAGCGGAGGGTAAGTCAGACAAACGGGCAACACGCCGCAGGGGAGACGAGTCTGGATCCTCTGAATCGAGTCATGCACCTGCATTGATAAAGAGTAACCAATTTAGCATGAAGACATAAAAAATATAAACGTAATTCGTAAACAACGGGGGAGATGAGTATGTACCCGAGGCTGCACCTCCTCGTCCTCGTGCTGCACCTGGTCATCCTCGTGGTGCACCTCCTCGTCCTCCTGCAGAGGGAAGTTCTCGCTGCGAGGGAGGTGGGTCCTCCAATCCCCTTCCTCGAGCTCCACCGTAGCGCGGGTTGGGACGTGGTACTCTTCTCCTTTGGGTAATCTTCTCTTGGCTCATCATCTTGAGAAGGGAGGCCGTTGATTCCTTGCTCCCCCGAGGCATTGGTCAATCACCTGCATTATAGACATGTTGAAATTAATAAGCATAAAGACATAATGCAATTAAGAAGCATGTTAAGAAATAAATACTAAGCATAAAGACATAATGCAATTAAGAAGCATCTTTAAGAAATAAATACTAAGCATAAAAACATAAAATACCCTCACCTCTAGTCATCACTATCATAAAGTACTTGGTTGTGGTGCATCGCGTTCTCATTTTCACTATCACTATCACTATCACGTGAGTAGTAAGGCTCGTCGCACGGTGGAGGCTCATCATTGTTGAAATTCGCCTCATGAAACTTGTTGAGAATATCAACTTCCTTTAAATCCACCACTGTCTCACCACGAGTTTGTGCATCGTTCTCGAGGTCCTCATGACCCACTTGTATGTCAAAACCCCCGAAGTTCTCTTCCTCTTGATAGAAAATTCCCTCGTATGTCACAGGGTCAATGTTGAGGTAATCGTTGGCGTTGGGCCTAGGTAGCTTACCATGTGGCGGT
The DNA here is from genome assembly GCA_916181665.1 of Avena sativa. Taxonomy (NCBI): domain Eukaryota; kingdom Viridiplantae; phylum Streptophyta; class Magnoliopsida; order Poales; family Poaceae; genus Avena; species Avena sativa. The sequence goes on along the minus strand of OV702297.1, from coordinate 362,176,936 downwards.
ACCTCGAAGACGACTTCCCAACCCAAAAGTTCCTCTTTATTGCATGGGTAGGGGAAGTAATAAACTTGCTTGGCTTGGTGAGCCACTATATAGACATCGGCTCCGCAATAGGTGGTTGAAGGCCTAACTTCAACTAACCCAATGGAAGGGGTACTTCTCTGTCCATCGATGGGTTTGAGCCAGCGGTATTTGAACACAACGAGCTTGAGTTTTATGTTCGTCTCAAACGTCAGCTCGTATACGTCCTCTAATATCCCGTAGTAATCAACTCCATCGGTTCCTCCGGTAAAGACCCCAGTATTTATAGTTTTTGCATTAGGCCGATTGTTCTGGTGAAACTCTGTATGGAAGCGGTACCCATTAACATCGTACTTCTGATACCTCATGACTCTATGAATACAACCCTGTGAAACACATCGAATCTCATTCATCATCTCAACGTTGCGATCAGCTCCCTGCAAGTCATGGATTGCAAGGTAAGAGGGATATGTGTAATAATAGGGACAAGTCACGGATTGCAAGGTAAGAGGGAAATTACTTTGGCCCTGAACCAAGCCACAAATTTTTTCTTTCCGGGGGCACCATCTTTTAGAAGAGTGTCTAGCTCCACAACACTGGGATCCCTCGTTTCCGACCACTGTTCATCCTTGAATTGGCTAAAAGGAGAAAACACGTATTAGACCAAAACCGAGTTACTAGTTGCAATAGGTAATTTGTTCATCAGTTTACCTCATGAAACCGATAAGTTCATGCTTCATGTTCATGAGCACATAGAACATTATGCCCTCCTTTTCTTCCGGCTTCAATATGTACTCTTTTCCAGCACCGGACTTGCCACCGGGAGATTAAAAGAGTGCAATCTTGGGGTCTTCCTCCAGCTCGTCGACATTGTACCGAGTGATCAGGTTATGCAGAGTGGGAACATCATCGACATAGTACTTTGTCGTGATGTCTGCTATCTCCCCGATCAGAGTTGCCTTAGCTATGCATGCTTCAATCTTACTTTTGTTTCCACATTTCATTCGAATATACTTAAACTCTCTCTCAATACAGAACTGCCAATGAAATTGCACTGGTCCACCCAAAAGTACCTCGTTCGCGAGGTGCATGATGAGATGTGCCATCGGAGTAAAAATCCTAGCAGAAAGATTGTCTCAAACTTGCATAGCAACTCTAGCACTAGTTCCTGCAGCCTCTCAATCAGCTCAGGAGATACCTGCTTAGCACACAGCGTGCGAAAGAAATGGCTCAACTCCGCGAGCACTCGCCATACATGATCGGGGAGATACCCTCGAACCATCACCGGCATCAGCCGCTTAATCCATATATGATAGTCATGACTCTTTAGGCCGGTGACTTTTTCCGTCGCAAGATTGACTCCCTTACTCAAATTTGAACAATAACCATCAGGGAACATCACGACGTACTTGAGCCACCTGAATGACTTCTTCTTTTGGTCACTATCAAGGCAGAAGATGGCATGCGGCTTGAACCAATTTCTTCGATTGCGGTCAGGAGGCTGCATGTGTTGTTTATTCCTATCACATAGCTTCTCAACATCGACCCTAGCCTTGACATTATCCTTTGACTTTCCAGGGATGTTGCAAATTCTGTGAAAGAGGGACTCTCCTACATTCTTTTCAGTGTGCATCACATCGATGTTATGGGGAAGTTCGAGGTCCTTGTAATACTCGAGCTTCGTTATGGCTGCCTCGTGAGTCCAGTTGTGCGTTTTACCATATCCCTCAAATTATGGGCCAGGAATCTCAGTACGCTTCAGAGCAAGTAGCTCGGCTTTAACAACTACACCATCAAATATTGGTATCGCTTTTTCTTCATTCAAAACTATGCCCTTCATGAAGTTCTTTTTGTCTTGTCTGAACCGGTGCCCTATTTTGAGGAAAGGTCGATTTTTGTCAAAGGCTACTTGCCACCCGCGCTTAGCCAAAAGAACTCAAGTTGGATCCTGCAAACTGGGCAAGGCCACTTACCGGATGTACACCACCCGTAAAATAGGGCGTAGCCGGGCATGTCATGCATGGAATACTGGTACCAAACTCTCATGAGGAAGTTTGTCTTAGATTCTTGGTCATATGTCAATGTCCCGTGGTGCCAAGAGTGGTTCAAATCATCAATAAGCGGCTGCATGTAGAAAATCAAATTTTTCCCTGGGTATTCAGTCCCTAGAATGACAAGCGACAAGAATATGGTATTCCTTTGCATTAGGACTCCGGGAGGGAGATTGAGCGGAATAACAAACACAGGCCAGCAGCTGTAAGAGGCAGTCGACATACCATATGGATTGAAACCATCGGTTGCTATCACAATTCTGACATTCCGAGCATCACTTGCGAATGCCTCGTGTTTTGCATCAAAGTTCTTCCATGCCTTACCATCAGATGGATGTCCCATCATTTCATGTCCGTGCTCGTCATGGCATCTCTTCCCTGTCTTGTGCCACTTCATCTGTGTGGCAGTCTCCTTGGTCATATAAAGCCGCTGGATTCTTTTTATGAATGGGAGATAACGAAGAATCTTTACGGCGACATTTGTCTGTGTCATCTGACCATCATGTCCCTTTCTCTCATGATACCTAGAGGCCCCACACTTGCTGCAGTACTTGTCATCCTCAAACTGTTTCCAAAACAAAAGACAGCCTGCTGGACAACAATCTATCTTTACATAATCCATGGTGATCACTTTCATGATTTTCGAGCATTCATACATGCTTTTAGGTAGACAATGCCCTTCGGGCAACATGTTACCATACGTAAACAAATTACGTTCAAAGCTTTCTCGCGTGGTGGCGTACTGGGACTTGTCGGCTAGTATTTGCGAGATGGCATCGAGTTGAGACACTTTCGCACCCGGATATAGATGCCTCTTAGCCGAGGCCATCATATCAAGGAAGGCCTTCGCGGTTGCCTCCGGTTCCTCTAGTTCACCTGGTTCCTCCGGTTCCTCCTGTGGAGGTGGCAAATCTGGCATGTCGGCATTGCGAAAATCCTCTAGCAAGTTTATAATCCCATCGTCCTCAATGCCATCGATCCGATGTCGCATCACCTCAGCTCTATCACGTTCGTACTGAGAAAAGTCGACCAATGGCTCGTAGTCAAGCATATACCCATACTGCCAAAGGTGTTTACTCATATCATCCTTTGTCTAACGACGAAGCCTCATGCAATGAGCACAAGGACACCTTGGACGAACTACCTTTGAACCACGCGCTAAATTCTTCACCAGAAAATTGGTCTTCCATACCCACTCGTCTGTTCTTTCAAGCACACTAATACGACCACTGTGCATCCAACCATTACCAGCCATCCTCTGCTTCATCGAGAGCCACAATACAAATTCAACATTTCATATTAATTAATGGCATCAAACTAAATACACAAATTTTACGTTGTTATTCCATGCATACACCTAACATGTCTAATAGGAAAAGATATGTCCTAATCCCACCCGAGGATGTGTAGATTGGATACACTCTCCACAGTCAACCCCAAACCGAGACCAAATTTCGGCAGCACCTCCCTGCTGTTCTCCTGATACACGTCCCGCCAAAAATGCCGAGAGAATTGTGCATCCGGAGAACAACAGGGAGGCACCGCCGAAATCCTGTCTCGGTTCGGGGTAGACCGTGGAGAGCGTACCCAATCTACACATCCTCCGGCTGTCCAAAAATCATGGACAATCCGAAAGAGTTACATTTTTAAATATGCAATCGAATGCATATTTATTCGTGTAACCCTTTCGAACCGGAGATGCCTAGGTTTCGCAACTAACTTGGTGATCTAGATCGACACAAAATAAATACCTAGGTACATTACAAGATGGGCGCAATATTTATACCCTCGAAGCGTGAGCGAATAGTCAAGGAAGATCGGGCAGAGGAAGGGCGACCTATCCAACGGCGACCTCTGGTCACGACCTCCGGGACGGCGACCTCTCCGACGGGGCTGTCCACCTAAAAGTCTACAGATTGCAAAGACAAATAAAATAAAATTAACCTATTTAGCTCACATAATTTATCTAACCTAACTAAAACTACCCTATACTACCTTAACTACTTAAAACAGAGAACAAAACATAGAACTAACCTATACTAACTACCTAACGGCGTACCTACAGGGAGCTCCGGCGACGTGGCCAGTGTAGGGGTTGCACGACCTGCAGCAGGGAGGAGCCACGAGCGATCAGGGATGGTGCACACTGCAGCAGGGAGGGCCCTGGGGCGCGCACGAGTCGGACAGGGCAGAGGAGGGTCAGGGACGGGGGGAGGAGGGTAGAGGAGGGTCAGGGATGGGGGAAGGAGGGGACGGTGTGTCAGGGACGGGGGAGGAGGGCCGTGGTGTGTGTGGTGGCGGGTCAGGGATGGGGGAGGAGGGCCCTTGGGCGCACGGCGGCGGGTCAGGGACGGGGGTGGCTCGGGGGTGGACGGGGGTGGACGGGGGGAGGAGGGTCAGGGACGGCAGCAGCGGCGTGGGGTTTGCACGGTGGCGACGGTGATTTGGGGGTGGATCGGGGTGAGGGGCAGGTCGGCGGCGGCGGCGGGTCATGGCTGGGTGCACGGTGGCGGCGGCGCAGAGGTTGGAGACGAGGGAAGGGGGCAAGCGGGAGAAAGGGGCCAGCTGACGGCTATGCCGTCGGCACAGCCTCCTCTGATTGGGTCGGGCTAGGCTAAAGGAAAAAAGTTGGGCCTACGCTGACGGCTATGCCGTCGGCATAGCCTCCTCTGATTTTTTTATTTTCTCACATAGATTTATTTGGTCCCTTTTTTATTTGCTCCTACTTAAAATATTTAATTTTATATTGGGTTCTACTTGATAGATTTCATTACATTTTGTTCCTCCCCTTTTCATTTATTTCGTATAAAATATAGACCCTAGTTTGTTCCTCCCCGTATATCTACCCCGTTGACCGGCCCCAGATGAGTGTTGACGAATATAGTTTTTTCTTTGTTTAGGTTTGTTTAGTCTATTCCTACATATTATACCAAGGTTGGGACCATGAAACATATTGTACCCTCCGGTATATCCACTTCCTAGGTTTTGCTCCGGAGCGTGGTTTGCTGCGGAACCCTGATCTGTGGGCATCGGATCGTCTACCCCCCTAGACGATCCTCTGACAGGGGTAGCCCGGAGTAGCACTCTCTTGTTTTGTGTTTGTTTAGGTCATATGATGATGTAAAACCATGGTGCTTCACAAGGGGAGGGCACTATCCTACCCAGTTTCACCGGAACGGGGAGTTTCCCCCTTATATAAGTCTAGAACCTTAGCTTTAGGTTACAGCGCACGCATGCGAAGGGGGACACATGCACACGGGGACTAGGTTTTGCATGTTTCAACATAGCACCACACTTCCATGCATGTGCTAGGGACACATGCAAGTCCTTGAGGTATTCCGACGCCCCGAAGCATGGTCTGCCGCGGAACCCTGATCTGTGGGCATCGGATCGTCTACCCCCCTAGACGATCCACTGACAGGGGCATCCCGGAGTAGCACTCTCTTGTTTTGTGTTTGTTTAGGTCATATGATGATGTAAAACCATGGTGCTTCACAAGGGGGGGCACTATCCTACCCGGTTTCACCGGAACGGGGAGTTTTCCCCTTATATAAGTCTAGAACCTTAGTTTTAGGTTACAGTGCACGCATGCGAAGGGGGACACATGCACCCGGGACTAGGTTTTGCATGTTTCAACATAGCACCACACTTCCATTCATGTGCTAGGGCCACATGCAAGTCCTTGAGGTATTCCGACGCCTCGGAGCGTGGTCTGCCACGGAACCCTGATCTGTGGGCATCGGATCGTCTACCCCCGTAGACGATCCTCTGACAGGGGTAGCACGGAGTAGCACTCTCTTGTTTTGTATTTTTTTAGGTCATATGATGATGTAAAACCATGGTGCTTCACAAGGGGAGGGCACTATCCTACCCGGTTTCACCGGAACGGGGAGTTTCCCCCTTATATAAGTCAAGAACCTTAGCTTTAGGTTACAGCGCACGCATGAGAAGGGGGACACATGCACCCGAGGACTAGGTTTTTCATGTTTCAACATAGCACCACACTTCCATGCATGTTCTAGGGCCACATGCAAGTCCTTGAGGTATTCCGACGCCCCGGAGCGTGGTCTGCCGCGGAACCCTAATCTGTGGGCATCGGATCGTCTACCCCCTAGACGATCCTATGACAGGGGTAGCCCGGAGTATCACTCTCTTGTATTGTGTTTGTTTAGGTCATATGATGATGTAAAACTATGGTGCTTCACAAGGGGAGGGCACTATCCTACCTGGTTTCACCGGAACAGGGAGTTTCCCCTTATATAAGTCCAGAACCTTAGCTTTAGGTTACAACACACGCATGCGAAGGGGGACACATGCACCCGGGGACTAGGTTTTGCATGTTTCACATAGCACCACACTTCCATGCATGTCCTAGGGCCACATGCAAGTCCTCGAGGTATTCCGACGCCCCGGAGCGTGGTCTACCGCGGAACCCTGATCTGTGGGCATCAGATCGTCTACCCCCTAGACGATCCTCTGACAGGGGTAGCCCGGAGTAGCACTCTCTTGTTTTGTGTTTGTCTAGGTCATATGATGATGTAAAACCATGGTGCTTCACAAGTGGAGGGCACTATCCTACCCGGTTTCACCGGAACAGGGAGTTTCCCCCTTATATAAGTCCAGAACCTTAGCTTTAGGTTACAGCGCAAGCATGCGAAGGGGGACACATGCACCCGGGGACTAGGTTTTGTATGTTTCAGCATATCACCACACTTACATGCATGTGCTAGGGCCACATGCAAATCCTTGAGGTATTCCGACGCCCCGGAGCGTGGTCTGCCGCGGAACCCTGATCTGTGGGCATCGGATCGTCTACCCCCCTAGACGATCCTCTGACAGGGGTAGCCCGGAGTAGCACTCTCTTGTTTTGTGTTTGTTTAGGTCATATGATGATGTAAAACCATGTTGCTTCACAAGGGGAGGGCACTATCCTACCCGGTTTCACCGGAACGGGGAGTTTCCCCCTTATATAAGTCCAGAACCTTAGCTTTAGGTTACAGCGCAAGCATGCGAAGAGGGAAACATGAACCCGAGGACTAGGTTTTGTATGTTTCAACATAGCACCACACTTACATGCATGTGCTAGGGCCACATGTAAGTCCTTGAGGTATTCCGACGCCCCGGAGCGTGGTCTGCCGCGGAACCGTGATCTGTGGGCATCAGATCGTCTACCCCCCTAGACGATCCTCTGACAGGGGTAGCCCGGAGTAGCACTCTCTTGTTTTGTGTTTGTTTAGGTCATATGATGATGTAAAACCATGGTGCTTCACATGGTGAGGGCACTATCCTACCCGGTTTCACCGGAACGGGGAGTTTCCCCCTTATATAAGTCCAGAACCTTAGCTTTAGGTTACAGCGCACGCATGCGAAGGGGGACACATGTACCCGGGGACTAGGTTTTTGCATGTTTCAACATAGCACCACACTTCCATGCATGTGCTAGGGCCACATGCAAGTCCTTGAGGTATTCCGACACCCCGGAGCGTGGTCTACCGCGGAACCCTGATCTGTGGGCATCGGATCGTCTACCCCCCTAGACGATCCTCTGACAGGGGTAGCCCGGAGTAGAACTCTCTTGTTTTGTGTTTTTTAGGTCATATGATGATGTAAAACCATGGTGCTTTACAAGGGGAGGGTACTATCCTACCTGGTTTCACCGGAACAGGGAGTTTCCCCCTTATATAAGTCCAGAACCATAGCTTTAGGTTACAGCGCAAGCATGCGAAGGGGGACACATGCACCCGGGGACTAGGTTTTGTATGTTTCAACATAGCACCACACTTACATGCATGTGCTAGGGCCACATGTAAGTCCTTGAGGTATTCCGACGCCCCGGAGCGTGGTCTGCCGCGGAACCCTGATCTGTGGGCATCAGATCGTCTACCCCCCTAGACGATCCTCTGACAGGGGTAGCCCGGAGTAGCACTCTCTTGTTTTGTGTTTGTTTAGTTCATATGATGATGTAAAACCATGGTTCTTCACAAGGGGAGGGCACTATCCTACCCGGTTTCACCGGAACGGGGAGTTTCCCCCTTATATAAGTTCAGAACCTTAGCTTTAGGTTACAGCGCACGCATGCGAAGGGGAACACATGTACCCGGGGACTAGGTTTTTGCATGTTTCAACATAGCACCACATTTACATGCATGTGCTAGGGCCACATGCAAGTCCTTGAGGTATTCCGACGCCCCGGAGCGTGGTCTGCCGCGGAACCCTGATCTGTGGGCATCGGATCGTCTACCCCCCTAGACGATCCTCTGACAGGGGTATCCCGGAGTAGCACTCTCTTGTTTTGTGTTTGTTTAGGTCATATGATGATGTAAAACCATGGTGCTTCACAAGGGGAGGGTACTATCCTACCTGGTTTCACCGGAACGGGGAGTTTCCCCCTTATATAAGTCCAGAACCTTAGCTTTAGGTTACAACGCACGCATGCGAAGGGGGACACATGCACCCGGGGACTAGGTTTTGCATGTTTCAACATAGCACCACACTTACATGCATGTGATAGGGCCACATGCAAGTCCTCTAGGTATTCCGACGCCCCGGAGCGTGGTCTGCCGCGGAACCCTGATCTGTGGGCATCGAATCGTCTACCCCCTAGGCGATCCTCTAACAGGGGTAGCCCGGAGTAGCACTCTCTTGTTTTGTGTTTGTTTAGGTCATATGATGATGTAAAACCATGGTGCTTCACAAGGGGAGGGTACTATCCTACCTGGTTTCACCGGAACGGGGAGTTTCCCCCTTATATAAGTCCAGAACCTTAGCTTTAGGTTACAACGCACGCATGCGAAGGGGGACACATGCACCCGGGGACTAGGTTTTGCATGTTTGAACATAGCACCACACTTCCATGCATGTTATAGGGCCACATGCAAGTCCTCGAGGTATTCCGATGCCCCGGAGCGTGGTCTGCCACGGAACACTGATCTATGGGCATCGGATCGTCTACCCCCTAGGCGATCCTCTAACAGGGGTAGCCCGGAGTAGCACTCTCTTGTTTTGTGTTTGTTTAGGTCATATGATGATGTAAAACCATGCTGCTTCACAAGGGGAGGGCACTATCCTACCCGGTTTCACCGGAACGAGGAGTTTCCCCCTTATATAAGTCCAGAACCTTAGCTTTAGGTTACAACGCACGCTTGCGAAGGGGGACACATGCACCCGGGGACTAGGTTTTGCATGTTTCACATAGCACCACACTTCCATGCATGTGCTAGGGCCACATGCAAGTCCTCGAGGTATTCCGACGCCCCGGAGCATGGTCTACCGCGGAACCTTGATCTGTGGGCATCAGATCGTCTACCCCCCTAGACAATCCTCTGATAGGGGAGCCCGGAGTAGCACTCTCTTGTTTTGTGTTTTTTTAGGTCATATGATGATGTAAAACCATGGTGCTTCACAAGGGGAGGGCAATATCCTACCCGGTTTCACCGGAACGGGGAGTTTCCCCCCTTATATAAGTCCAGAACCTTAGCTTTAGGTTACAGCGCAAGCATGCGAAGGGGGACACATGCACCCGGGGACTAGGTTTTGTATGTTTCAACATAGCACCACACTTACATGCATGTTCTAGGCCCATATGTAAGTCATTGAGGTATTCCGACGCCCCGGGGCGTGGTCTGCCGCGGAACCCTGATCTGTGGGCATCAGATCGTCTACCCCCTAGACGATCCTCTGACAGGGGTAGCCCGGAGTAGCACTCTCTTGTTTTGTGTTTGTTTAGGTCATATGATGATGTAAAACCATGGTGCTTCACAAGGGGAGGGCACTATCCTACCCGGTTTCACCGGAACAGGGAGTTTCCCCTTATATAAGTCCAGAACCTTAGCTTTAGGTTACACCGCACGCATGCGAAGGGGGACACATGTACCCGGGGAGTAGGTTTTGCATGTTTCAACATAGCACCACACTTACATGCATGTGCTAGGGACACATGTAAGTCCTTGAGGTATTCTGATGCCCCGGAGCGTGGTCTGCCGCGGAACCCTGATCTGTGGGCATCGGATCGTCTACCCCCTAGACGATCCTCTAACAGGGGTAGCCCGGAGTAGCACCCTCTTGTTTTCTGTTTTTTTAGGTCATATGATGATGTAAAACCATGGTGCTTCACAAGGGGAGGGTACTATCCTACCCGGTTTCACCGGAACGGGGAGTTTCCCCCTTATATAAGTCCAGAACCTTAGCTTTAGGTTACAGCGCACGCATGCGAAGGGGGACACATGCACCCGGGGACTAGGTTTTGCATGTTTCAACATAGCACCACACTTACATGCATGTGCTAGGGCCACATGCAAGTCCTCGAGGTATTCCGACACCCCGGAGCATGGTCTGTCGCGGAACCCTGATCTGTGGGCATCGAATCGTCTACCCCCCTAGACGATCCTGTGACAGGGGTAGCCCGGAGTAGCACTCTCTTGTTTTGTGTTTGTTTAGGTCATATGATGATGTAAAACCATGGTGCTTCAAAAGGGGAGGGCACTATCCTACCCGGTTTCACCGGAACGGGGAGTTTCCCCCTTATATAAGTCTAGAACCTTAGCTTTAGGTTATAGCGCACGCATGCGAAGGGGTACACATGCACCCGGGGACTAGGTTTTTCATGTTTCAACATAGCACCACACTTCCATGCATGTGCTAGGGCCACATGCAAGTCCTCGAGGTATTCCGACGCCCCGGAGCGTGGTCTGCCGCGGAACCCTGATCTGTGGGCATCGGATCGTCTACCCCCTAGACGATCCTCTAACAGGGGTAGCCCGGAGTAGCACTCTCTTGTTTTGTGTTTGTTTAGGTCATATGATGATGTAAAACCATGGTGCTTCACAAGGGGAGGGCACTATCCTACCCGGTTTCACCGGAACAGGGAGTTTCCCCCTTATAGAAGTCCAGAACTTTAGCTTTAGGTTATAGCGCACGCATGCGAACGGGAACACTTGCACCCGGGGACTAGGTTTTGCATGTTTTAACATAGAACCACACTTCCATGCATGTTCTAGGGCCACATGCAAGTCATGAGGTATTCTGACGCCCCGGAGCATGGTCTGTCGGGGAACCCTGATTTGTGGGCATCGAATCGTCCACCCCCTAGACGATCCTGTGACAGGGGTAGCCCGGAGTAGCACTCTCTTGTTTTGTGTTTGTTTAGGTCATATGATGATGTAAAACCATGGTGCTTCACAAGGGGAGGGCACTATCCTACCCGGTTTCACCGGAACGGGGAGTTTCCCCCTTATATAAGTCCAGAACCTTAGCTTTAGGTTACAGCGCACGCATGCGAAGGGGGACACATGCACCCGGGGACTAGGTTTTGCATGTTTCAATATAGCACCACACTTCCATGCATGTGCTAGGCCCACATGCAAGTCCTTGAGATATTCCGACGCCCCGGAGAATGGTCTGCTACGGAACCCTGATCTGTGGGCATTGGATTGTCTACCCCCCTAGACGATCCTCTGACAGGGGTAGCCCGGAGTAGAACTCTCTTGTTTTGTGTTTGTTTAGGTCATATGATGATGTAAAACCATGGTGCTTGGGGGATAGATGTACCCGGGGAAAGAGATGGAGACTGCTATCCGGGCGGTACAAACAATATATGTCAACATTAAATTATTGGGAGTAATTAATAAGTTACTATAAATTATATGTCTAAGATTAAATGGAAACATAAATTTGAAGGGATAAGCCCAACCAAACCCTGTAGTGTACAAACAATATATGGCGTAGCAAAGAAAAAACTATATGGTTGTGCCGACGGCTAAACCGTCGGCACAGCCCACCCAATTCATGCGTGTGGGGGAGGGGCACATGGCGCATAGGGCTACGCCGACGGCCCGGCTGTCAGCACAGCTTCGCCACCAAATGGCGTTTGCCTCGCCGTGTCTAAGCCTGGTCTACAAAGAGGGCTAGAACTACACCGAGGGTCACCGTCAGCAGCACCTCCCTGCTGTTCTCCCGATACACGTCCCGCCAAAAATGCCGAGAGAATTATGCATCCGGAGAACAACAGGGAGGCGCCGCCGAAATCCTGTCTCGGTTCGGGGTAGACCGTGGAGAGCGTACCCAATCTACGCATCCTCCGGCTGTCCAAAAATCGTGGACAATCCGAAAGAGTTACATTTTTAAATATGCAATCGAATGCATATTTATTCGTGTAACCCTTTCGAACGGGAGACGCCTAGGTTTCACAACTAACTTGGTGATCTAGATCGACACAAAATAAATACCTAGGTACATTACAAGATGGGCGCAATATTTATACCCTCGAAGCGTGAGTGAATAGTGAAGGAAGATCGGGCAGCGGAAGGGCGACCTCTCCAACGGCGACCTCCGGTCACGACCTCCGGGACGGCGACCTCTCCGACGGGGCTGGCCACCTAAAAGTCTACAGATTGCAAAGACAAATAAAATAAAATTAACCTATTTAGCTCACATAATTTATCTAACCTAACTAAAACTACCCTATACTACCTTAAATACTTAAAACAGAGATCAAAATATAGAACTAACCTATACTAACTACCTAACGGCGTACCTACAGGGAGCTCCGGCGACGTGGCCGGTGTAGGGGCTGCGCGACCTGCAGCAGGGAGGAGCCACGAGCGGTTAGGGATGGCGCGCACTGCAGCAGGGAGGGCCCTGGGGCGCGCACGAGTCGGACATGGCAGAGGAGGGTCAGGGACGGGGGAGGAGGGCAGAGGAGGGTCAGGGACGGGGGGAGGAGGGGACGGTGGGTCAGGGACGGGGGAGGAGGGCCGTGGGGTGCGCGGTGGCGGGTCAGGGACGGGGGAGTAGGGCCCTCGGGCGCACGGCGGCGGGTCAGGGACGGGGGAGGCGGGTCAGGGATGGGGGTGGCTCGGGGGTGGACGGGGGTGGCTCGAGGGGAGGAGGGTCAGGGACGGCGGCGGTGGCGTAGGGTTTGCACGGTGGCGGCGGCGATTTGAGGGTGGATCGGGGTGAGGGGCAGGTCGGCGGCGGCGGCGGGTCATGGCTGGGTGCACGGTGGCGGCGGCGCAGAGGTTGGAGACGAGGGAAGGGGGCAAGCGGGAGAAAGGGGCCAGCTCGGGCGCCGGATTGGGCCGGGCTGGCCTAAAGGAAAAAAGTTGGGAATACGCCGACGGCTATGCCGTCGGCACAGCCTCCTCTGATTTTTTTTATTTTCTCACATAGATTTACTTGGTCCCTTTTTTATTTGCTCCTACTTAAAATATTTAATTTTATATTCGGTTATACTTGATAGATTTAATTACATTTTGTTCCTCCCCTTTTCATTTATTTCATATAAAATATAGACCCGAGTTTGTTCCTCCCCGTATATCTACCCCGTTGACCGGCCACAGATGAGTGTTAACCAATATAGTTTTTTCTTTGTTTAGGTTTGTTTAGTCTATTCCTACATATTATACCAAGGTTGGGACCATGAAAAATATTGTACCCTCCGGTATATCCACTTCCTAGGGTTTTGCTCCGAAGCGTGGTCTGCTGCGGAACCCTCATCTATGGGCATCGGATCGTCTACCCCCTAGACGATCCTCTGACAAGGGTAGCCCGGAGTAGCACTCTCTTGTTTTGTGTTTGTTTAGTTCATATGATGATGTAAAACCATGGTGCTTCACAAGGGGAGGGCACTATCCTACCTGGTTTAACCGGAACGGGGAGTTTCCCCCTTATATAAGTCCAGAACCTTAGCTTTAGGTTACAGCGCACGCATGCGAAGGGGGACGCATGCACCCGGCGACTAGTTTTTTCATGTTTCAACATAGAACCACACTTCCATGCATGTGCTAGGCCCACATGCAAGTCCTCGAGGTATTCCGACGCCCCGGAGCGTGGTTTGCCGCGGAACTCTGATCTGTGGGCATCGGATCGTCTACCCCCCTAGACGATCCTCTAACAGGGGTAGCCCGGAGTATCATTCTCTTGTTTTGTATTTTTTTAGGTCATATGATGATGTAAAACCATGGTGCTTCACAAGGGGAGGGCACTATCCTACCCGGTTTCACCGGAACGGGGAGTTCCCCCTTATATAAGTCTAGAACCTTAGCTTTAGGTTACAACGCACGCATGTGAAGGGGACACATGCACCCGGGGACTAGGTTTTTCATGTTTCAACATAGCACCACACTTCCATGCATGTGCTAGGGCCACATGCAAGTCCTTGAGGTATTCCGATGCCCCGGAGCATGGTCTGCCGCGGAACCCTGATCTGTGGGCATCGGATCATCTACCCCCCTAGTCGATCCTCTGACAGGGGTATCCTAGAGTATCACTCTCTTGTTTTGTGTTTGTTTAGGTCATATGATGATGTAAAACCATGGTGCTTCACAACGGGAGGGCACTATCCTACCCGGTTTCACCGGAACAGGGAGTTTCCCCCTTCTATAAGTCTAGAACCTTAGCTTTAGGTTACAGCGCACGCATGCGAAGGGGGAAACATGCACCCGGGGACTAGGTTTTGCATGTTTCAACATAGCACCACACTTCCATGCATGTGCTAGGGCCACATACAAGTCCTTTAGGTATTTCGACGCCCCGGAGCATGGTCTGCCGCGGAACCCTGATCTGTGGGCATCGGATCGTCTACCCCCCTAGACGATCCTCTGACAGGGGTAGCCTAGAGTAGCACTCTCTTGTTTTGTGTTTGTTTAGGTCATATGATGATGTAAAACCATGCTGCTTCACAAGGGGAGGGCACTATCCTACCCGGTTTCACCGGAACAGGGAGTTTCCCCTTATATAAGTCCAGAACCTTAGCTTTAGGTTACAGCGCACGCATGCGAAGGGGGACACATGCACCCGGGGACTAGGTTTTGCATGTTTCAACATAGAACCACACTTCCATGCATGTGCTAGGGCCACATGCAAGTCCTTGAGGTATTCCGACGCCCCGGAGCGTGGTCTGCCGCGGAACCCTGATCTGTGGGCGTCGGATCGTCTACCCCCCTAGATGATCCTCTGACAGGGGTATCCCGGAGTATCACTCTCTTGTTTTGTGTTTCTTTAGGTCATATGATGATGTAAAACAATGGTGCTTCACAAGGGAAGGGCACTATCCTACCCGGTTTCACCGGAACGGGGAGTTTCCCCCTTATATAAGTCCAGAACCTTAGCTTTAGGTTACAACGCATGCATTCGAAGGGGGACACATGCACCCGGGGACTAGGTTTTGCATGTTTCAACATAGAACCACACTTCCATGCATGTGCTAGGGCCACATGCAAGTCCTCGAGGTATTCCGACGCCCCGGAGCGTGGTCTGCCGCGGAACCCTGATCTGTGGGCATCGGATCGTCTACCCCCTAGACGATCCTCTGACAGGGGTAGCCCGGAGTAGCACTCTCTTGTTTTGTGTTTGTTTAGGTCATATGATGATGTAAAACCATGGTGCTTCACAAGGGGGGGGGCACTATCCTACCCGGTTTCACCGGAACAGGGAGTTCCCCCTTATATAAGTCCAGAACCTTAGCTTTAGGTTACAACGCACGCATGCGAAGGGGGACACATGCACCCGAGGACTAGGTTTTGCATGTTTCATCATAGCACCACACTTCCATGGATGTGCTAGGGCCACATACAAGTCCTCGAGGTATTCCGACGCCCCGGAGCGTGGTCTGCCGCGGAACCCTGATCTGTGGGCATCGGATCGTCTACCCCCCTAGACGATCCTCTGACAGGGGTAGCCTAGAGTAGCACTCTCTTGTTTTGTGTTTGTTTAGGTCATATGATGATGTAAAACCATGGTGCTTCACAAGGGGAGGGAACTATCCTACCCGATTTCACCGGAATAGGGAGTTTCCCCCTTATATAAGTCTAGAACCCTAGCTTTAGGTTTACAGCGCACGCATGCGAAGGGGGACACATGCACACCCGGGGACTAGGTTTTGCATGTTTCAACATAGCACCACACTTCCATGCATGTGCTAGGGCCACATGCAAGTCCTTGAGGTATTCCGACGCCCCGGAGCATGGTCTGCCGCGGAACCCTGATCTGTGGGCATCGGATCGTCTACCCCCTAGACGATCCTCTGCCAGGTGTAGCCCGGAGTAGCACTCTCTTGTTTTGTGTTTGCTTAGGTCATAAGATGATGTAAAACCATGGTGCTTCACAAGGGGAGGGAACTATCCTACCCGGTTTCACCGGAACGGGGAGTTCCCCCTTTATATAAGTCCAGAACCTTAGCTTTAGGTTACAACGCACGCATGCGAAGGGGAACACATGCACCCGGGGACTAGGTTTTTCATGTTTCAACATAGCACCACACTTCCATGCATGTGCTAGGGCCACATGCAAGTCCTCGAGGTATTCCGACGCCCCGGAGCGTGGTCTGCCGCGGAACCCTGATCTGTGGGCATCGGATCGTCTACCCCCTAGACGATCCTCTGACAGGGGTAGCCTAGAGTAGCACTCTCTTGTTTTGTGTTTGTTTAGGTCATATGATTATGTAAAACCATGCTGCTTCACAAGGGGAGGGCACTATCCTACCCGGTTTCACCGGAACAGGGAGTTTCCCCCTTATATAAGTCCAGAACCTTAGCTTTAGGTTACAGTGCACGCATGCGAAGGGGGACACATGCACCCGGGGACTAGGTTTTGTATGTTTCAACATAGCACCACACTTCCATGCATGTGCTAGGGCCACATGCAAGTCCTTGAGGTATTCCGACGCCCCGGAGCGTGGTCTGCCGCGGAACCCTGATCTGTGGGCATCGTATAGTCTACCCCCTAGATGATCCTCTGACAGGGGTAGCCCGGAGTAGCACTCTCTTGTTTTGTGTTTGTTTAGGTCATATGATGATGTAAAACCATGGTGATTCACAAGGGGAGGGCACTATCCTACCCGGTTTCACCGGAACATGGAATTTCCCCCTTTTATAAGTCCAGAACCTTAGCTTTAGGTTACAGCGCACGCATGCGAAGGGGGAAACATGCACCCGGGGACTAGGTTTTGCATGTTTCAACATAGCACCACACTTCCATGCATGTGCTAGGGCCACATACAAGTCCTTGAGGTATTTCGACGCCCCGGAGCATGGTCTGCCGTGGAACCCTGATCTGTGGGCATTGGATCATCTACCCCCCTAGACGATCCTCTGACAGGGGTAGCCCGGAGTAGCACTCTCTTGTTTTGTGTTTGTTTAGGTCATATGATGATGTAAAACCATGGTGCTTCACAAGGGGAGGGAACTATCCTACCCGGTTGCACCGGAACAGGGAGTTTCCCCCTTATATAAGTCCAGAACCATAACTATAGGTTATAGCGCACGCATGCAAAGGGGGACACATGCACCCGGGGACTAGGTTTTGCATGTTTCAACATAGCACCACACTTCCATGCATGTTCTAGGGCCACATGCAAGTCCTTGAGGTATTCCGACGCCCCGGAGCGTGGTCTGCCGCGGAACCCTGATCTGTGGGCACCGGATCGTCTACCCCCCTAGATGATCCTCTGACAGGGGTAGCCCGGAGTATCACTCTCTTGTTTTGTGTTTGTTTAGGTCATATGATGATGTAAAAACATGGTGCTTCACAAGGGAAGGGCACTATCCTACCCGGTTTCACCGGAACGGGGAGTTTCCCCCTTATATAAGTCCAGAACCTTAGCTTTAGGTTACAACGCACGCATTTGAAGGGGGACACATGCACCCGGGGACTAGGTTTTGCATGTTTCAACATAGCACCACACTTCCATGCATGTGCTAGGGCCACATGCAAGTCCTCGAGGTATTCCGACGCCCCGGAGCGTGGTCTGCCGCGGAACCCTGATCCGTGGGCATCGGATCGTCTACCCCCTAGACGATCCTCTGACAGGGGTAGCCCGGAGTAGCACTCTCTTGTTTTGTGTGTGTTTAGGTCATATGATGATGTAAAACCATGGTGCTTCACAAGGGGAGGGCACTATCCTACCCGGT
This sequence comes from Avena sativa, assembly GCA_916181665.1. Lineage (NCBI taxonomy): Eukaryota > Viridiplantae > Streptophyta > Magnoliopsida > Poales > Poaceae > Avena > Avena sativa. The sequence goes on along the minus strand of OV702297.1, from coordinate 362,158,962 downwards.
TTCACCGGAACGGGGAGTTCCCCCTTATATAAGTCCAGAACCTTAGCTTTAGGTTACAACGCACGCATGCGAAGGGGGACACATGCACCCGGGGACTAGGTTTTGCATGTTTCATCATAGCACCACACTTCCATGGATGTGCTAGGTCCACATACAAGTCCTCGAGGTATTCCGACGCCCCGGAGCGTGAACTGCCGCGGAACCCTGATCTGTGGGCATCGGATCGTCTACCCCCCTAGACGATCCTCTGACAGGGGTAGCCTAGAGTAGCACTCTCTTGTTTTGTGTTTGTTTAGGTCATATGATGATGTAAAACCATGGTGCTTCACAAGGGGAGGGCACTATCCTACCCGATTTCACCGGAACAGTGAGTTTCCCCCTTATATAAGTCTAGAACCTTAGCTTTAGGTTACAGCGCACGCATGCGAAGGGGGACACATGCACACCCGGGGACTAGGTTTTGCATGTTTCAACATAGCAACACACTTCCATGCATGTGCTAGGGCCACATGCAAGTCCTTGAGGTATTCCGACGCCCCGGAGCGTGGTCTGCCGCGGAACCCTGATCTGTGGGCATCGGATCGTCTACCCCCCTAGACGATCCTCTGCCAGGGGTAGCCCGGAGTAGCACTCTCTTGTTTTGTGTTTGTTTAGGTCATATGATGATGTAAAACCATGGTGCTTCACAAGGGGAGGGAACTATCCTACGCGGTTTCACCGGAACAGGGAGTTCCCCCTTATATAAGTCCAGAACCTTAGCTTTAGGTTACAACGCACGCATGCGAAGGGGGACACATGCACCCGGGGACTAGGTTTTTCATGTTTCAACATAGCACCAAACTTCCAGGCATGTGCTAGGGCCACATGCAAGTCCTCGAGGTATTCCGACGCCCCGGAGCGTGGTCTGCCGCGGAACCCTGATCTGTGGGCATCGGATCGTCTACCCCCCTAGACGATCCTCTGACAGGGGTAGCCTAGAGTAGCACTCTCTTGTTTTGTGTTTGTTTAGGTCATATGATGATGTAAAACCATGCTGCTTCACAAGGGGAGGGCACTATCCTACCCGGTTTCATCGGAACAGGGAGTTTCCCCCTTATATAAGTCCAGAACCTTAGCTTTAGGTTACAGCGCACGCATGCGAAGGGGGACACATGCACACGGGGACTAGGTTTTGCATGTTTCAACATAGCACCACACTTCCATGCATGTGCTAGGGCCACATGCAAGTCCTTGAGGTATTCCGACGCCCCGGAGCGTGGTCTGCCGCGGAACCCTGATCTGTGGGCATCGGATCGTCTACCCCCTAGAGGATCCTCTGACAGGGGTAGCCCGGAGTAGCACTCTCTTGTTTTGTGTTTGTTTAGGTCATATGATGATGTAAAACCATGGTGCTTCACAAGGGGAGGGCACTATCCTACCCGGTTTCACCGGAACAGGGAGTTTCCCCCTTTTATAAGTCCAGAACCTTAGCTTTAGGTTACAGCGCACGCATGCGAAGGGGGAAACATGCACCCGGGGACTAGGTTTTGCATGTTTCAACATAGCACCACACTTCCATGCATGTGCTAGGGCCACATACAAGTCCTTGAGGTATTTCGACGCCCCGGAGCATGGTCTGCCGCGGAACCCTGATCTGTGGGCATCAGATCGTCTACCCCCCTAGACGATCCTTTGACAGGGGTAGCCCGGAGTAGCACTCTCTTGTTTTGTGTTTGTTTAGGTCATATGATGATGTAAAACCATGGTGCTTCACAAGGGGAGGGAACTATCCTACCCGGTTGCACCGGAACAGGGAGTTTCCCCCTTATATAAGTCCAGAACCTTAACTATAGGCTATAGCGCACGCATGCAAAGGGGGACACATGCACCCGGGGACTAGGTTTTGCATGTTTCAACATAGCACCACACTTCCATGCATCTGCTAGGGCCACATGCAAGTCCTCGAGGTATTCCGACGCCCCGGAGCATGGTCTGCCGCGGAACCCTGATCTGTGGGCATCGGATCGTCTACCCCCTAGACGATCCTCTGACAGGGGTAGCCCGGAGTAGCACTCTCTTGTTTTGTGTTTGTTTAGGTCATATGATGATGTAAAACCATGGTTCTTCACAAGGGGAGGGCACTATCCTACCCGGTTTCACCGGAACGGGGAGTTCCCCCTTATATAAGTCCAGAACCTTAGCTTTAGGTTACAACGCACGCATGCGAAGGGGGACACATGCACCCGGGGACTAGGTTTTGCATGTTTCAAGATAGCGCCACACTTCCATGGTTGTGCTAGGGCCACATGCAAGTCCTCGAGGTATTCCGACGCCCCGGAGCGTGGTCTGTCGCGGAACCCTGATCTGTGGGCATCGGATCGTCTACCCCCCTAGACAATCCTCTGACAGGGGTAGCCTAGAGTAGCACTCTCTTGTTTTGTGTTTTTTTAGGTCATATGATGATGTAAAACCATGGTGCTTCACAAGGGGAGGGCACTATCCTACCCGATTTCACCGGAACAGGGAGTTTCCCCTTATATAAGTCTAGAACCTTAGCTTTAGGTTACAGCGCACGCATGCGAAGGGGGACACATGCACACCCGGGGACTAGGTTTTGCATGTTTCAACATAGCACCACACTTCCATGCATGTGCTAGGGCCACATGCAAGTCCTTGAGGTATTCCGACGCCCCGGAGCGTGGTCTGCCGCAGAACCCTGATCTGTGGGCATCGGATCGTCTACCCCCGTAGACGATCCTCTGCCAGGGGTAGCCCGGAGTAGCACTCTCTTGTTTTGTGTTTGTTTAGGTCATATGATGATGTAAAACCATGGTGCTTCACAAGGGGAGGGAACTATCCTACCCGGTTTCACCGGAACGGGGAGTTCCCCCCTTATATAAGTCCAGAACCTTAGCTTTAGGTTACAACGCACGCATGCGAAGGGGGACACATGCACCCGGGGACTAGATTTTTCATTTTTCAACATAGCACCACACTTCCATGCATGTGCTAGGGCCACATGCAAGTCCTCGAGGTATTCCGACGCCCCGGAGCGTGGTCTGTCGCGGAACCCTGATCTGTGGGCATCGGATCGTCTACCCCCCTAGACGATCCTCTGACATGGGTAGCCTAGAGTAGCACTCTCTTGTTTTGTGTTTGTTTAGGTCATATGATGATGTAAAACCATGCTGCTTCACGAGGGGAGGGCACTATCCTACCCGGTTTCACCGGAACAGGGAGTTTCCCCCTTATAATATTCCAGAACCTTAGCTTTAGGTTACAGCGCACGCATGCGAAGGGGGACACATGCACCCGGGGACTAGGTTTTTCATGTTTCAACATAGCACCACACTTCCATGCATGTGCTAGGGCCACATGCAAGTCCTTGAGGTATTCCGACGCCCCGGAGCGTGGTCTGCCGTGGAACCCTGATCTGTGGGCATCGGATCGTCTACCCCCTAGATGATCCTCTGACAGGGGTAGCCCGGAGTAGCACTCCCTTGTTTTGTGTTTGTTTAGGTCATATGATGATGTAAAACCATGGTGCTTCACAAGGGGAGGGCACTATCCTACCCGGTTTCACCGGAACAGGGAATTTCCCCCTTTTATAAGTCCAGAACCTTAGCTTTAGGTTACAGCGCACACATGCGAAAGGGGAAACATGCACCAGGGGACTAGGTTTTGCATGTTTCAACATAGCACCACACTTACATGCATGTGCTAGGGCCACATACAAGTCCTTGAGGTATTTCGACGCCCCGGAGCATGGTCTGCCGCGGAACCCTGATCTGTGGGCATCGAATCGTCTACCCCCCTAGACGATCCTCTGACAGGGGTCGCCTAGAGTAGCACTCTCTTGTTTTGTGTTTGTTTAGGTCATATGATGATGTAAAACCATGGTGCTTAACAAGGGGAGGGCACTATCCTACCTGGTTTCACCGGAACAGGGAGTTTCCCCCTTATATAAGTCCAGAACCTTAGCTTTAGGTTACAGCGCACGCATGCGAAGGGGGACACATGCACCCGGGGACTAGGTTTTGCATGTTTCAACATAGCACCACACTTCCATGCATGTGCTAGGGCCACATGCAAGTCCTTGAGGTATTCCGACGCCCCGGAGCATGGTCTGCCGCGGAACCCAGATATGTGGGCATCAGATCGTCTACCCCCTAGATGATCCTCTGACAGGGGTAGCCCGGAGTAGCACTCTCTTGTTTTGTGTTTGTTTAGGTCATATGATGATGTAAAACCATGGTGCTTCACAAGGGGAGGGAACTATCCTACCCGGTTTCACCGGAACGGGGAGTTCCCCCCTTATATAAGTCCAGAACCTTAGCTTTAGGTTACAACGCACGCATGCGAAGGGGGACACATGCACCCGGGGACTAGATTTTTCATTTTTCAACATAGCACCACACTTCCATGCATGTGCTAGGGCCACATGCAAGTCCTCGAGGTATTCCGACGCCCCGGAGCGTGGTCTGTCGCGGAACCCTGATCTGTGGGCATCGGATCGTCTACCCCCCTAGACGATCCTCTGACATGGGTAGCCTAGAGTAGCACTCTCTTGTTTTGTGTTTGTTTAGGTCATATGATGATGTAAAACCATGCTGCTTCACGAGGGGAGGGCACTATCCTACCCGGTTTCACCGGAACAGGGAGTTTCCCCCTTATAATATTCCAGAACCTTAGCTTTAGGTTACAGCGCACGCATGCGAAGGGGGACACATGCACCCGGGGACTAGGTTTTTCATGTTTCAACATAGCACCACACTTCCATGCATGTGCTAGGGCCACATGCAAGTCCTTGAGGTATTCCGACGGCCCGGAGCGTGGTCTGCCGTGGAACCCTGATCTGTGGGCATCGGATCGTCTACCCCCTAGATGATCCTCTGACAGGGGTAGCCCGGAGTAGCACTCTCTTGTTTTGTGTTTGTTTAGGTCATATGATGATGTAAAACCATGGTTCTTCACAAGGGGAGGGCACTATCCTACCCGGTTTCACCGGAACAGGGAATTTCCCCCTTTTATAAGTCCAGAACCTTAGCTTTAGGTTACAGCGCACACATGCGAAGGGGGAAACATGCACCAGGGGACTAGGTTTTGCATGTTTCAACATAGCACCACACTTACATGCATGTGCTAGGGCCACATACAAGTCCTTGAGGTATTTCGACGCCCCGGAGCATGGTCTGCCGCGGAACCCTGATCTGTGGGCATCGGATCGTCTACCCCCCTAGACGATCCTCTGACAGGGGTCGCCTAGAGTAGCACTCTCTTGTTTTGTGTTTGTTTAGGTCATATGATGATGTAAAACCATGGTGCTTCACAAGGGGAGGGCACTATCCTACCCGGTTTCACCGGAACAGGGAGTTTCCCCCTTATATAAGTCCAGAACCTTAGCTTTAGGTTACAGCGCACGCATGCGAAGGGGCACACATGCACCCGGGGACTAGGTTTTGCATGTTTCAACATAGCACCACACTTCCATGCATGTGCTAGGGCCACATGCAAGTCCTTGAGGTATTCCGACGCCCCAGAGCGTGGTCTGCCGCGGAACCCTGATATGTGGGCATCAGATCGTCTACCCCCTAGATGATCCTCTGACAGGGGTAGCCCGGAGTATCACTCTCTTTTTTTGTGTTTGTTTAGGTCATATGATGATGTAAAACCATGGTGCTTCACAAGGGGAGGGCACTATCCTACCCGGTTTCACCGGAACGGGGAGTTTCCCCCTTATATAAGTCCAGAACCTTAGCTTTAGGTTACAGCGCATGCATGCGAAGGGGGACGCATGCACCCGGCGACTAGTTTTTTCATGTTTCAACATAGAACCACACTTCCATGCATGTGCTAGGCCCACATGCAAGTCCTCGAGGTATTCCGATGCCCCGGAGCATGGTCTGCCGCGGAACCCTGATCTGTGGGCATCGGATCATCTACCCCCCTAGTCGATCCTCTGACAGGGGTATCCTAGAGTATCACTCTCTTGTTTTGTGTTTGTTTAGGTCATATGATGATGTAAAACCATGGTGCTTCACAAGGGGAGGGCACTATCCTACCCGGTTTCACCGGAACAGGGAGTTTCCCCCTTCTATAAGTCCAGAACCTTAGCTTTAGGTTACAGCGCACGCATGCGAAGCGGGAAACATGCACCCGGGGACTAGGTTTTGCATGTTTCAACATAGCACCACACTTCCATGCATGTGCTAGGGCCACATACAAGTCCTTGAGGTATTTCGACGCCCCGGAGCATGGTCTGCCGCGGAACCCTGATCTGTGGGCATCGGATCGTCTACCCCCCTAGACGATCCTCTGACAGGGGTAGCCTAGAGTAGCACTCTCTTGTTTTGTGTTTGTTTAGGTCATATGATGATGTAAAACCATGCTGCTTCACAAGGGGAGGGCACTATCCTACCCGGTTTCACCGGAACAGGGAGTTTCCCCTTATATAAGTCCAGAACCTTAGCTTTAGGTTACAGCGCACGCATGCGAAGGGGGACACATGCACCCGGGGACTAGGTTTTGCATGTTTCAACATAGAACCACACTTCCATGCATGTGCTAGGGCCACATGCAAGTCCTTGAGGTATTCCGACGCCCCGGAGCGTGGTCTGCCGTGGAACCCTGATCTGTGGGCGTCGGATCGTCTACCCCCCTAGATGATCCTCTGACAGGGGTAGCCCGGAGTATCACTCTCCTGTTTTGTGTTTGTTTAGGTCATATGATGATGTAAAACAATGGTGCTTCACAAGGGAAGGGCACTATCCTACCCGGTTTCACCGGAACAGGGAGTTTCCCCCTTATATAAGTCCAGAACCTTAGCTTTAGGTTACAACGCATGCATTCGAAGGGGGACACATGCACCCGGGGACTAGGTTTTGCATGTTTCAACATAGAACCACACTTCCATGCATGTGCTAGGGCCACATGCAAGTCCTCGAGGTATTCCGACGCCCCGGAGCGTGGTCTGCCGCGGAACCCTGATCTGTGGGCATCGGATCGTCTACCCCCTAGACGATCCTCTGACAGGGGTAGCCCGGAGTAGCACTCTCTTGTTTTGTGTTTGTTTAGGTCATATGATGATGTAAAACCATGGTGCTTCACAAGGGGGGGCACTATCCTACCCGGTTTCACCGGAACGGGGAGTTCCCCCTTATATAAGTCTAGAACCTTAGCTTTAGGTTACAACGCACGCATGCGAAGGGGGACACATGCACCCGGGGACTAGGTTTTGCATGTTTCATCATAGCACCACACTTCCATGGATGTGCTAGGGCCACATACAAGTCCTCGAGGTATTCCGACGCCCCGGAGCGTGGTCTGTCGCGGAACCCTGATCTGTGGGCATCGGATCGTCTACCCCCTAGACGATCCTCTGACAGGGGTAGCCTAGAGTAGAACTCTCTTGTTTTGTGTTTGTTTAGGTCATATGATGATGTAAAACCATGCTGCTTCACAAGGGGAGGGCACTATCCTACCCGGTTTCACCGGAACAGGGAGTTTCCCCCTTATATAAGTCCAGAACCTTAGCTTTAGGTTACAGCGCACGCATGCGAAGGGGGACACATGCACCCGGGGACTAGGTTTTGTATGTTTCAACATAGCACCACACTTCCATGCATGTGCTAGGGACACATGCAAGTCCTTGAGGTATTCCGACGCCCCGGAGCGTGGTCTGCCGCGGAACCCTGATCTGTGGGCATCGGATCGTCTACCCCCTAGATGATCCTCTGACAGGGGTAGCCCGGAGTAGCACTCTCTTGTTTTGTGTTTGTTTAGGTCATATGATGATGTAAAACCATGGTGATTCACAAGGGGAGGGCACTATCCTACCCGGTTTCACCGGAACATGGAATTTCCCCCTTTTATAAGTCCAGAACCTTAGCTTTAGGTTACAGCGCACGCATGCGAAGGGGGAAACATGCACCCGGGGACTAGGTTTTGCATGTTTCAACATAGCACCACACTTCCATGCATGTGCTAGGGCCACATACAAGTCCTTGAGGTATTTCGACGCCCCGGAGCATGGTTTGCCGCGGAACCCTGATCTGTGGGCATTGGATCGTCTACCCCCCTAGAGGATCCTCTGACAGGGGTAGCCCAGAGTAGCACTCTCTTGTTTTGTGTTTGTTTAGGTCATATTATGATGTAAAACCATGGTGCTTCACAAGGGGAGGGAACTATCCTACCCGGTTGCACCGGAACAGGGAGTTTCCCCCTTATATAAGTCCAGAACCTTAACTATAGGTTATAGCGCACGCATGCAAAGGGGGACACATGCACCCGAGGACTAGGTTTTCCATGTTTCAACATAGCACCACACTTCCATGCATGTGCTAGGGCCACATGCAAGTCCTTTAGGTATTCCGACGCCCCGGAGCGTGGTCTGCCGCCGAACCCTGATCTGTGGGCATCGGATCGTCTACCCCCCTAGATGATCCTCTGACAGGGGTAGCCCGGAGTATCACTCTCTTGTTTTGTGTTTGTTTAGGTCATATGATGATGTAAAACCATGGTGCTTCACAAGGGAAGGGCACTATCCTACCTGGTTTCACCGGAACAGGGAGTTTCCCCCTTATATAAGTCCAGAACCTTAGCTTTAGGTTACAACGCACGCATTTGAAGGGGGACACATGCACCCGGGGACTAGGTTTTGCATGTTTCAACATAGCACCACACTTCCATGCATGTGCTAGGGCCACATGCAAGTCCTCGAGGTATTCCGACGCCCCGGAGCGTGGTCTGCCGCGGAACCCTGATCCGTGGGCATCGGATCGTCTACCCCCTAGACGATCCTCTGACAGGGGTAGCCCGGAGTAGCACTCTCTTGTTTTGTGTGTGTTTGGGTCATATGATGATGTAAAACCATGGTGCTTCACAAGGGGAGGGCACTATCCTACCCAGTTTCACCGGAACGGGGAGTTCCCCCTTATATAAGTCCAGAACCTTAGCTTTAGGTTACAACGCACGCATGCCAAGGGGGACACATGCACCCGGGGACTAGGTTTTGCATGTTTAATCATAGCACCACACTTCCATGGATGTGCTAGGTCCACATACAAGTCCTCGAGGTATTCCGACGCCCCGGAGCGTGAACTGCCGCGAAACCCTGATCTTTGGGCATCGGATCGTCTACCCCCCTAGACGATCCTCTGACAGGGGAAGCCTAGAGTAGCACTCTCTTGTTTTGTGTTTGTTTAGGTCATATGATGATGTAAAACCATGGTGCTTCACAAGGGGAGGGCACTATCCTACCCGATTTCACCGGAACAGTGAGTTTCCCCCTTATATAAGTCTAGAACCTTAGCTTTAGGTTACAGCGCACGCATGCGAAGGGGGACACATGCACACCCGGGGACTAGGTTTTGCATGTTTCAACATAGCAACACACTTGCATGCATGTGCTAGGGCCACATGCAAGTCCTTGAGGTATTCCGACGCCCCGGAGCGTGGTCTGCCGCGGAACCCTGATCTGTGGGCATCGGATCGTCTACCCCCCTAGACGATCCTCTGCCAGGGGTAGCCCGGAGTAGCACTCTCTTGTTTTGTGTTTGTTTAGGTCATATGATGATGTAAAACCATGGTGCTTCACAAGGGGAGGGAACTATCCTACCCGGTTTCACCGGAACAGGGAGTTCCCCCCTTATATAAGTCCAGAACCTTAGCTTTAGGTTACAACGCACGCATGCGAAGGGGGACACATGCACCCGGGGACTAGGTTTTTCATGTTTCAACATAGCACCAAACTTCCAGGCATGTGCTAGGGCCACATGCAAGTCCTCGAGGTATTCCGACGCCCCGGAGCGTGGTCTGCCGCGGAACCCTGATCTATGGGCATCGGATCGTCTACCCCCCTAGACGATCCTCTGACAGGGGTAGCCTAGAGTAGCACTCTCTTGTTTTGTGTTTGTTTAGGTCATATGATGATGTAAAACCATGCTGCTTCACAAGGGGAGGGCACTATCCTACCCGGTTTCACCGGAACAGGGAGTTTCCCCCTTATATAAGTCCAGAACCTTAGCTTTAGGTTACAGCGCACGCATGCGAAGGGGGACACATGCACACGGGGACTAGGTTTTGCATGTTTCAACATAGCACCACACTTCCATGCATGTGCTAGGGCCATATGCAAGTCCTTGAGGTATTCCGACGCCCCGGAGCGTGGTCTGCCGCGGAACCCTGATCTGTGGGCATCGAATCGTCTACCCCCTAGAGGATCCTCTGACAGGGGTAGCCCGGAGTAGCACTCTCTTGATTTGTGTTTGTTTAGGTCATATGATGATGTAAAACCATGGTGCTTCACAAGGGGAGGGCACTATCCTACCCGGTTTCACCGGAACAGGGAGTTTCCCCCTTTTATAAGTCTAGAACCTTAGCTTTAGGTTACAGCGCACGCATGCGAAGGGGGAAACATGCACCCGGGGACTAGGTTTTGCATGTTTCAACATAGCACCACACTTCCATGCATGTGCTAGGGCCACATACAAGTCCTTGAGGTATTTCGACGCCCCGGAGCATGGTCTGCCGCGGAACCCTGATCTGTGGGCATCAGATCGTCTACCCCCCTAGACGATCCTCTGACAGGGGTAGCCCGGAGTAGCACTCTCTTGTTTTGTGTTTGTTTAGGTCATATGATGATGTAAAACCATGGTGCTTCACAAGGGGAGGGAACTATCCTACCCGGTTGCACCGGAACAGGGAGTTTCCCCCTTATATAAGTCCAGAACCTTAACTATAGGTTATAGCGCACGCATGCAAAGGGGGACACATGCACCCGGGGACTAGGTTTTGCATGTTTCAACATAGCACCACACTTCCATGCACCTGCTAGGGCCACATGCAAGTCCTCGAGGTATTCCGACGCCCCGGAGCATGGTCTGCCGCGGAACCCTGATCTGTGGGCATCGGATCGTCTACCCCCTAGACGATCCTCTGACAGGGGTAGCCCGGAGTAGCACTCTCTTGTTTTGTGTTTGTTTAGGTCATATGATGATGTAAAACCATGGTGCTTCACAAGGGGAGGGCACTATCCTACCCGGTTTCACCGGAACGGGGAGTTCCCCCTTATATAAGTCCAGAACCTTAGCTTTAGGTTACAACGCACGCATGCGAAGGGGGACACATGCACCCGGGGACTAGGTTTTGCATGTTTCAAGATAGCGCCACACTTCCATGGATGTGCTAGGGCCACATGCAAGTCCTCGAGGTATTCCGACGCCCCGGAGCGTGGTCTGTCGCGGAACCCTGATCTGTGGGCATCGGATCGTCTACCCCCCTAGACGATCCTCTGACAGGGGTAGCCTAGAGTAGCACTCTCTTGTTTTGTGTTTTTTGAGGTCATATGATGATGTAAAACCATGGTGCTTCACAAGGGGAGGGCACTATCCTACCCGATTTCACCGGAACAGGGAGTTTCCCCTTATATAAGTCTAGAACCTTAGCTTTAGGTTACAGCGCACGCATGCGAAGGGGGACACATGCACACCCGGGGACTAGGTTTTGCATGTTTCAACATAGCACCACACTTCCATGCATGTGCTAGGGCCACATGCAAGTCCTTGAGGTATTCCGACGCCCCGGAGCGTGGTCTGCCGCAGAACCCTGATCTGTGGGCATCGGATCGTCTACCCCCCTAGACGATCCTCTGCCAGGGGTAGCCCGGAGTAGCACTCTCTTGTTTTGTGTTTGTTTAGGTCATATGATGATGTAAAACCATGGTGCTTCACAAGGGGAGGGAACTATCCTACCCGGTTTCACCGGAACGGGGAGTTCCCCCCTTATATAAGTCCAGAACCTTAGCTTTAGGTTACAACGCACGCATGCGAAGGGGGACACATGCACCCGGGGACTAGGTTTTTCATGTTTCAACATAGCACCACACTGCCATGCATGTGCTAGGGCCACATGCAAGTCCTCGAGGTATTCCGACGCCCCGGAGCGTGGTCTGTCGCGGAACCCTGATCTGTGGGCATCGGATCGTCTACCCCCCTAGACGATCCTCTGACATGGGTAGCCTAGAGTAGCACTCTCTTGTTTTGTGTTTGTTTAGGTCATATGATGATGTAAAACCATGCTGCTTCACGAGGGGAGGGCACTATCCTACCCGGTTTCACCGGAACAGAGAGTTTCCCCCTTATAATATTCCAGAACCTTAGCTTTAGGTTACAGCGCACGCATGCGAAGGGGGACACATGCACCCGGGAACTAGGTTTTGCATGTTTCAACATAGCACCACACTTCCATGCATGTGCTAGGGCCACATGCAAGTCCTTGAGGTATTCCGACGCCCCGGAGCGTGGTCTGCCGTGGAACCCTGATCTGTGGGCATCGGATCGTCTACCCCCTAGATGATCCTCTGACAGGGGTAGCCCGGAGTAGCACTCTCTTGTTTTTTGTTTGTTTAGGTCATATGATGATGTAAAACCATGGTGCTTCACAAGGGGAGGGCACTATCCTACCCGGTTTCACCGGAACAGGGAATTTTCCCCCTTTTATAAGTCCAGAACCTTAGCTTTAGGTTACAGCGCACACATGCGAAGGGGGAAACATGCACCCGGGGACTAGTTTTTGCATGTTTCAACATAGCACCACACTTACATGCATGTGCTAGGGCCACATACAAGTCCTTGAGGTATTTCGACGCCCCGGAGCATGGTCTGCCGTGGAACCCTGATCTGTGCGCATCGGATCGTCTACCCCCCTAGACGATCCTCTAACAGGGGTAGCCCGGAGTAGCACTCTCTTGTTTTGTGTTTGTTTAGGTCATATGATGATGTAAAACCATGGTGCTTCACAAGGGGAGGGAACTATCCTACCCGGTTGGACCGGAACAGGGAGTTTCCCCCTTATATAAGTCTAGAATCTTAACTATAGGTTATAGCGCACGCATGCAAAGGGGGACACATGCACCCGGGGACTAGTTTTTGCATGTTTCAACATAGCACCACACTTCCATGCATGTGCTAGGGCCACATGCAAGTCCTTGAGGTATTCCGACGCCCCGGAGCATGGTCTGCCGCGGAACCCTGATCTGTGGGCATCGGATCGTCTACCCCCCTAGATGATCCTCTGACAGGGGTAGCCCGGAGTATCACTCTCTTGTTTCGTGTTTGTTTAGGTCATATGATGATGTAAAACCATGGTGCTTCACAAGGGAAGGGCACTATCCTACTCGGTTTCACCGGAACGGGGAGTTCCCCCTTATATAAGTCCAGAACCTTAGCTTTAGGTTACCACGCACGCATTCGAAGGGGGACACATGCACCCTGGGACTAGGTTTTCCATGTTTCAACATAGCACCACACTTCCATGCATGTGCTAGGGCCACATGCAAGTCCTCGAGGTATTCCGACGCCCCGGAGCGTGGTCTGTCGCGGAACCCTGACCTGTGGGCATCGGATCGTCTACCCCCTAGACGATCCTCTGACAGGGGTAGCCCGGAGTAGCACTCTCTTGTTTTGTGTTTGTTTAGGTCATATGATGATGTAAAACCATGGTGCTTCACAAGGGGAGGGCACTATCCTACCCGGTTTCACCGGAACGGGGAGTTCCCCCTTATATAAGTCCAGAACCTTAGCTTTAGGTTACAACGCACGCATGCGAAGGGGGACACATGCACCCGGGGACTAGGTTTTGTATGTTTCAACATAGCACCACACTTCCATGGATGTGCTAGGGCCACATGCAAGTCCTCGAGGTATTCCGACGCCCCGGAGCGTGGTCTGCCGCGGAACCCTGATCTGTGGGCATCGGATCGTCTACCCCCCTAGACGATCCTCTGACAGGAGTAGCCTAGAGTAGCACTCTCTTGTTTTGTGTTTGTTTAGGTCATATGATGATGTAAAACCATGGTGCTTCACAAGGGGAGGGCACTATCCTACCCGATTTCACCGGAACAGGGAGTTTCCCCCTTATATAAGTCTAGAACCTTAGCTTTAGGTTACAGCGCACGCATGCGAAGGGGGACACATGCACACCCGGGGACTAGGTTTTGCATGTTTCAACATAGCACCACACTTCCATGCATGTGCTAGGGCCACATGCAAGTCCTTGAGGTATTCCGACGCCCCGGAGCGTGGTCTGCCGCGGAACCCTGATCTGTGGGCATCGGATCGTCTAACCCCCTAGACGATCCTCTGCCAGGGGTAGCCCGGAGTATCACTCTCTTGTTTTGTGTTCATTAGGTCATATGATGATGTAAAACCATGGTGCTTCACAAGGGGAGGGAACAATCCTACCCGGTTTCACCGGAACGGGGAGTTCCCCCCTTATATAAGTCCAGAACCTTAGCTTTAGGTTACAACGCACGCATGCGAAGGGGGACACATGCACCCGGGGACTAGGTTTTTCATGTTTCAACATAGCACCACACTTACATGCATGTGCTAGGGTCACATGCAAGTCCTCGAGGTATTCCGACGCCCCGGAGCGTGGTCTGCCGCGGAACCCTGATCTGTGGGCATCGGATCGTCTACCCCCCTAGACGATCCTCTGACAGGGGTAGCCTAGAGTAGCACTCTCTTGTTTTGTGTTTGTTTAGGTCATATGATGATGTAAAACCATGCTGCTTCACAAGGGGAGGGCACTATCCTACCCAGTTTAACCGGAACAGGGAGTTTCCCCCTTATATAAGTCCAGAACCTTAGCCTTAGGTTACAGCGCACGCATGCGAAGGGGGACACATGCACCCGGGGACTAGGTTTTGCATGTTTCAACATAGCACCACACTTCCATGCATGTGCTAGGGCCACATGCAAGTCCTTGAGGTATTCCGACGCCCCGGAGCGTGGTCTGCCGCGGAACCCTGATCTGTGGGCATCGGATCGTCTACCCCCTAGATGATCCTCTGACAGGGGTAGCCCGGAGTAGCACTCTCTTGTTTTGTGTTTGTTTAGGTCATATGATGATGTAAAACCATGGTGCTTCACAAGGGTAGGGCACTATCCTACCCGGTTTCACCGGAACAGGGAATTTCCCCCTTTTATAAGTCCAGAACCTTAGCTTTAGGTTACAGCGCACGCATGCGAAGGGGGAAACATGCACCCGGGGACTAGGTTTTACATGTTTCAACATAGAACCACACTTCCATGCATGTGCTAGGGCCACATACAAGGCCTTGAGGTATTTCGACGCCCCGGAGCATGGTCTGCCGCGGCACCCTGATCTGTGGGCATCGGATCGTCTACCCCCCTAGACGATCCTCTGACAGGGGTAGCCCGGAGTAGCACTCTCTTGTTTTGTGTTTGTTTAGGTCATATGATGATGTAAAACCATGGTGCTTCACAAGGGGAGGGAACTATCCAACCCGGTTGCCCCGGAACAGGGAGTTTCCCCCTTATATAAGTCCAGAACCTTAACTATAGGTTATAGCGCACGCATGCAAAGGGGGACACATGCACCCGGGGACTAGGTTTTGCATGTTTCAACATAGCACCACACTTCCATGAATGTGCTAGGGCCACATGCAAGTCCTTGAGGTATTCCGACGCCCCGGAGCGTGGTCTGCCTCGGAACCCTGATCTGTGGGCATCGGATCGTCTACCCCCCTAGATGATCCTCTGACAGGGGTAGCCCGGAGTATCACTCTTTTTTTTTGTGTTTGTTTAGGTCATATGATGATGTAAAACCACGGTGCTTCACAAGGGAAGGGCACTATCCTACCCGATTTCACCGGAACGGGGAGTTTCCCCCTTATATAAGTCCAGAACCTTAGCTTTAGGTTACAACGCACGCATTCGAAGGGGGACACATGCACCCGGGGACTAGGTTTTGCATGTTTCAACATAGCACCACACTTCCATGCATGTGCTAGGGCCACATGCAAGTCCTTGAGGTATTCCGATGCCCCGGAGCGTGGTCTGCCGCGGAACCCTGATCTGTGGGCATCGGATCGTCTACCCCCTAGATGATCCTCTGACAGGGGTAGCCCGGAGTAGCACTCTCTTGTTTTGTGTTTGTTTAGGTCATATGATGATGTAAAACCATGGTGATTCACAAGGGGAGGGCACTATCCTACCCGGTTTCACCGGAACATGGAATTTCCCCCTTTTATAAGTCCAGAACCTTAGCTTTAGGTTACAGCGCACGCATGCGAAGGGGGAAACATGCACCCGGGGACTAGGTTTTGCATGTTTCAACATAGCACCACACTTCCATGCATGTGCTAGGGCCACATACAAGTCCTTGAGGTATTTCGACGCCCCGGAGCATGGTTTGCCGCGGAACCCTGATCTGTGGGCATTGGATCGTCTACCCCCCTAGAGGATCCTCTGACAGGGGTAGCCCGGAGTAGCACTCTCTTGTTTTGTGTTTGTTTAGGTCATATTATGATGTAAAACCATGGTGCTTCACAAGGGGAGGGAACTATCCTACCCGGTTGCACCGGAACAGGGAGTTTCCCCCTTATATAAGTCCAGAACCTTAACTATAGGTTATAGCGCACGCATGCAAAGGGGGACACATGCACCCGAGGACTAGGTTTTCCATGTTTCAACATAGCACCACACTTCCATGCATGTGCTAGGGCCACATGCAAGTCCTTTAGGTATTCCGACGCCCCGGAGCGTGGTCTGCCGCGGAACCCTGATCTGTGGGCATCGGATCGTCTACCCCCCTAGATGATCCTCTGACAGGGGTAGCCCGGAGTATCACTCTCTTGTTTTGTGTTTGTTTAGGTCATATGATGATGTAAAACCATGGTGCTTCACAAGGGAAGGGCACTATCCTACCCGGTTTCACCGGAACAGGGAGTTTCCCCCTTATATAAGTCCAGAACCTTAGCTTTAGGTTACAACGCACGCATTTGAAGGGGGACACATGCACCCGGGGACTAGGTTTTGCATGTTTCAACATAGCACCACACTTCCATGCATGTGCTAGGGCCACATGCAAGTCCTCGAGGTATTCCGACGCCCCGGAGCGTGGTCTGCCGCGGAACCCTGATCCGTGGGCATCGGATCGTCTACCCCCTAGACGATCCTCTGACAGGGGTAGCCCGGAGTAGCACTCTCTTGTTTTGTGTGTGTTTGGGTCATATGATGATGTAAAACCATGGTGCTTCACAAGGGGAGGGCACTATCCTACCCAGTTTCACCGGAACGGGGAGTTCCCCCTTATATAAGTCCAGAACCTTAGCTTTAGGTTACAACGCACGCATGCCAAGGGGGACACATGCACCCGGGGACTAGGTTTTGCATGTTTAATAATAGCACCACACTTCCATGGATGTGCTAGGTCCACATACAAGTCCTCGAGGTATTCCGACGCCCCGGAGCGTGAACTGCCGCGAAACCCTGATCTGTGGGCATCGGATCGTCTACCCCCCTAGACGATCCTCTGACAGGGGAAGCCTAGAGTAGCACTCTCTTGTTTTGTGTTTGTTTAGGTCATATGATGATGTAAAACCATGGTGCTTCACAAGGGGAGGGCACTATCCTACCCGATTTCACCGGAACAGTGAGTTTCCCCCTTATATAAGTCTAGAACCTTAGCTTTAGGTTACAGCGCACGCATGCGAAGGGGGACACATGCACACCCGGGGACTAGGTTTTGCATGTTTCAACATAGCAACACACTTGCATGCATGTGCTAGGGCCACATGCAAGTCCTTGAGGTATTCCGACGCCCCGGAGCGTGGTCTGCCGCGGAACCCTGATCTGTGGGCATCGGATCGTCTACCCCCCTAGACGATCCTCTGCCAGGGGTAGCCCGGAGTAGCACTCTCTTGTTTTGTGTTTGTTTAGGTCATATGATGATGTAAAACCATGGTGCTTCACAAGGGGAGGGAACTATCCTACCCGGTTTCACCGGAACAGGGAGTTCCCCCCTTATATAAGTCCAGAACCTTAGCTTTAGGTTACAACGCACGCATGCGAAGGGGGACACATGCACCCGGGGACTAGGTTTTTCATGTTTCAACATAGCACCAAACTTCCAGGCATGTGCTAGGGCCACATGCAAGTCCTCGAGGTATTCCGACGCCCCGGAGCGTGGTCTGCCGCGGAACCCTGATCTATGGGCATCGGATCGTCTACCCCCCTAGACGATCCTCTGACAGGGGTAGCCTAGAGTAGCACTCTCTTGTTTTGTGTTTGTTTAGGTCATATGATGATGTAAAACCATGCTGCTTCACAAGGGGAGGGCACTATCCTACCCGGTTTCACCGGAACAGGGAGTTTCCCCCTTATATAAGTCCAGAACCTTAGCTTTAGGTTACAGCGCACGCATGCGAAGGGGGACACATGCACACGGGGACTAGGTTTTGCATGTTTCAACATAGCACCACACTTCCATGCATGTGCTAGGGCCATATGCAAGTCCTTGAGGTATTCCGACGCCCCGGAGCGTGGTCTGCCGCGGAACCCTGATCTGTGGGCATCGAATCGTCTACCCCCTAGAGGATCCTCTGACAGGGGTAGCCCGGAGTAGCACTCTCTTGTTTTGTGTTTGTTTAGGTCATATGATGATGTAAAACCATGGTGCTTCACAAGGGGAGGGCACTATCCTACCCGGTTTCACCGGAACAGGGAGTTTCCCCCTTTTATAAGTCTAGAACCTTAGCTTTAGGTTACAGCGCACGCATGCGAAGGGGGAAACATGCACCCGGGGACTAGGTTTTGCATGTTTCAACATAGCACCACACTTCCATGCATGTGCTAGGGCCACATACAAGTCCTTGAGGTATTTCGACGCCCCGGAGCATGGTCTGCCGCGGAACCCTGATCTGTGGGCATCAGATCGTCTACCCCCCTAGACGATCCTCTGACAGGGGTAGCCCGGAGTAGCACTCTCTTGTTTTGTGTTTGTTTAGGTCATATGATGATGTAAAACCATGGTGCTTCACAAGGGGAGGGAACTATCCTACCCGGTTGCACCGGAACAGGGAGTTTCCCCCTTATATAAGTCCAGAACCTTAACTATAGGTTATAGCGCACGCATGCAAAGGGGGACACATGCACCCGGGGACTAGGTTTTGCATGTTTCAACATAGCACCACACTTCCATGCACCTTCTAGGGCCACATGCAAGTCCTCGAGGTATTCCGACGCCCCGGAGCATGGTCTGCCGTGGAACCCTGATCTGTGGGCATCGGATCGTCTACCCCCTAGACGATCCTCTGACAGGGGTAGCCCGGAGTAGCACTCTCTTGTTTTGTGTTTGTTTAGGTCATATGATGATGTAAAACCATGGTGCTTCACAAGGGGAGGGCACTATCCTACCCGGTTTCACCGGAACGGGGAGTTCCCCCTTATATAAGTCCAGAACCTTAGCTTTAGGTTACAACGCACGCATGCGAAGGGGGACACATGCACCCGGGGACTAGGTTTTGCATGTTTCAAGATAGCGCCACACTTCCATGGATGTGCTAGGGCCACATGCAAGTCCTCGAGGTATTCCGACGCCCCGGAGCGTGGTCTGTCGCGGAACCCTGATCTGTGGGCATCGGATCGTCTACCCCCCTAGACGATCCTCTGACAGGGGTAGCCTAGAGTAGCACTCTCTTGTTTTGTGTTTTTTTAGGTCATATGATGATGTAAAACCATGGTGCTTCACAAGGGGAGGGCACTATCCTACCCGATTTCACCGGAACAGGGAGTTTCCCCTTATATAAGTCTAGAACCTTAGCTTTAGGTTACAGCGCACGCATGCGAAGGGGGACACATGCACACCCGGGGACTAGGTTTTGCATGTTTCAACATAGCACCACACTTCCATGCATGTGCTAGGGCCACATGCAAGTCCTTGAGGTATTCCGACGCCCCGGAGCGTGGTCTGCCGCAGAACCCTGTTCTATGGGCATCGGATCGTCTACCCCCCTAGACGATCCTCTGCCAGGGGTAGCCCGGAGTAGCACTCTCTTGTTTTGTGTTTGTTTAGGTCATATGATGATGTAAAACCATGGTGCTTCACAAGGGGAGGGAACTATCCTACCCGGTTTCACCGGAACGGGGAGTTCCCCCCTTATATAAGTCCAGAACCTTAGCTTTAGGTTACAACGCACGCATGCGAAGGGGGACACATGCACCCGGGGACTAGGTTTTTCATGTTTCAACATAGCACCACACTGCCATGCATGTGCTAGGGCCACATGCAAGTCCTCGAGGTATTCCGACGCCCCGGAGCGTGGTCTGTCGCGGAACCCTGATCTGTGGGCATCGGATCGTCTACCCCCCTAGACGATCCTCTGACATGGGTAGCCTAGAGTAGCACTCTCTTGTTTTGTGTTTGTTTAGGTCATATGATGATGTAAAACCATGCTGCTTCACGAGGGGAGGGCACTATCCTACCCGGTTTCACCGGAACAGAGAGTTTCCCCCTTATAATATTCCAGAACCTTAGCTTTAGGTTACAGCGCACGCATGCGAAGGGGGACACATGCACCCGGGAACTAGGTTTTGCATGTTTCAACATAGCACCACACTTCCATGCATGTGCTAGGGCCACATGCAAGTCCTTGAGGTATTCCGACGCCCCGGAGCGTGGTCTGCCGTGGAACCCTGATCTGTGGGCATCGGATCGTCTACCCCCTAGATGATCCTCTGACAGGGGTAGCCCGGAGTAGCACTCTCTTGTTTTTTGTTTGTTTAGGTCATATGATGATGTAAAACCATGGTGCTTCACAAGGGGAGGGCACTATCCTACCCGGTTTCACCGGAACAGGGAATTTTCCCCCTTTTATAAGTCCAGAACCTTAGCTTTAGGTTACAGCGCACACATGCGAAGGGGGAAACATGCACCCGGGGACTAGTTTTTGCATGTTTCAACATAGCACCACACTTACATGCATGTGCTAGGGCCACATACAAGTCCTTGAGGTATTTCGACGCCCCGGAGCATGGTCTGCCGTGGAACCCTGATCTGTGGGCATCGGATCGTCTACCCCCCTAGACGATCCTCTAACAGGGGTAGCCCGGAGTAGCACTCTCTTGTTTTGTGTTTGTTTAGGTCATATGATGATGTAAAACCATGGTGCTTCACAAGGGGAGGGAACTATCCTACCCGGTTGGACCGGAACAGGGAGTTTCCCCCTTATATAAGTCTAGAATCTTAACTATAGGTTATAGCGCACGCATGCAAAGGGGGACACATGCACCCGGGGACTAGGTTTTGCATGTTTCAACATAGCACCACACTTCCGTGCATGTGCTAGGGCCACATGCAAGTCCTTGAGGTATTCCGACGCCCCGGAGCATGGTCTGCCGCGGAACCCTGATCTGTGGGCATCGGATCGTCTACCCCCCTAGATGATCCTCTGACAGGGGTAGCCCGGAGTATCACTCTCTTGTTTTGTGTTTGTTTAGGTCATATGATGATGTAAAACCATGGTGCTTCACAAGGGGAGGGCACTATCCTACCCGGTTTCACCGGAACGGGGAGTTCCCCCTTATATAAGTCCAGAACCTTAGCTTTAGGTTACAACGCACGCATGCGAAGGGGGACACATGCACCCGGGGACTAGGTTTTGCATGTTTCAAGATAGCGCCACACTTCCATGGATGTGCTAGGGCCACATGCAAGTCCTCGAGGTATTCCGACGCCCCGGAGCGTGGTCTGTCGCGGAACCCTGATCTGTGGGCATCGGATCGTCTACCCCCCTAGACGATCCTCTGACAGGGGTAGCCTAGAGTAGCACTCTCTTGTTTTGTGTTTTTTTAGGTCATATGATGATGTAAAACCATGGTGCTTCACAAGGGGAGGGCACTATCCTACCCGATTTCACCGGAACAGGGAGTTTCCCCTTATATAAGTCTAGAACCTTAGCTTTAGGTTACAGCGCACGCATGCGAAGGGGGACACATGCACACCCGGGGACTAGGTTTTGCATGTTTCAACATAGCACCACACTTCCATGCATGTGCTAGGGCCACATGCAAGTCCTTGAGGTATTCCGACGCCCCGGAGCGTGGTCTGCCGCAGAACCCTGTTCTGTGGGCATCGGATCGTCTACCCCCCTAGACGATCCTCTGCCAGGGGTAGCCCGGAGTAGCACTCTCTTGTTTTGTGTTTGTTTAGGTCATATGATGATGTAAAACCATGGTGCTTCACAAGGGGAGGGAACTATCCTACCCGGTTTCACCGGAACGGGGAGTTCCCCCCTTATATAAGTCCAGAACCTTAGCTTTAGGTTACAACGCACGCATGCGAAGGGGGACACATGCACCCGGGGACTAGGTTTTTCATGTTTCAACATAGCACCACACTGCCATGCATGTGCTAGGGCCACATGCAAGTCCTCGAGGTATTCCGACGCCCCGGAGCGTGGTCTGTCGCGGAACCCTGATCTGTGGGCATCGGATCGTCTACCCCCCTAGACGATCCTCTGACATGGGTAGCCTAGAGTAGCACTCTCTTGTTTTGTGTTTGTTTAGGTCATATGATGATGTAAAACCATGCTGCTTCACGAGGGGAGGGCACTATCCTACCCGGTTTCACCGGAACAGAGAGTTTCCCCCTTATAATATTCCAGAACCTTAGCTTTAGGTTACAGCGCACGCATGCGAAGGGGGACACATGCACCCGGGAACTAGGTTTTGCATGTTTCAACATAGCACCACACTTCCATGCATGTGCTAGGGCCACATGCAAGTCCTTGAGGTATTCCGACGCCCCGGAGCGTGGTCTGCCGTGGAACCCTGATCTGTGGGCATCGGATCGTCTACCCCCTAGATGATCCTCTGACAGGGGTAGCCCGGAGTAGCACTCTCTTGTTTTTTGTTTGTTTAGGTCATATGATGATGTAAAACCATGGTGCTTCACAAGGGGAGGGCACTATCCTACCCGGTTTCACCGGAACAGGGAATTTTCCCCCTTTTATAAGTCCAGAACCTTAGCTTTAGGTTACAGCGCACACATGCGAAGGGGGAAACATGCACCCGGGGACTAGTTTTTGCATGTTTCAACATAGCACCACACTTACATGCATGTGCTAGGGCCACATACAAGTCCTTGAGGTATTTCGACGCCCCGGAGCATGGTCTGCCGTGGAACCCTGATCTGTGGGCATCGGATCGTCTACCCCCCTAGACGATCCTCTAACAGGGGTAGCCCGGAGTAGCACTCTCTTGTTTTGTGTTTGTTTAGGTCATATGATGATGTAAAACCATGGTGCTTCACAAGGGGAGGGAACTATCCTACCCGGTTGGACCGGAACAGGGAGTTTCCCCCTTATATAAGTCTAGAATCTTAACTATAGGTTATAGCGCACGCAT
This sequence comes from Avena sativa, assembly GCA_916181665.1. Classification (NCBI taxonomy): domain Eukaryota; kingdom Viridiplantae; phylum Streptophyta; class Magnoliopsida; order Poales; family Poaceae; genus Avena; species Avena sativa. The sequence continues at coordinate 362,135,773 of OV702297.1, read as the reverse complement.
GCAAAGGGGGACACATGCACCCGGGGACTAGGTTTTGCATGTTTCAACATAGCACCACACTTCCGTGCATGTGCTAGGGCCACATGCAAGTCCTTGAGGTATTCCGACGCCCCGGAGCATGGTCTGCCGCGGAACCCTGATCTGTGGGCATCGGATCGTCTACCCCCCTAGATGATCCTCTGACAGGGGTAGCCCGGAGTATCACTCTCTTGTTTCGTGTTTGTTTAGGTCATATGATGATGTAAAACCATGGTGCTTCACAAGGGAAGGGCACTATCCTACTCGGTTTCACCGGAACGGGGAGTTCCCCCTTATATAAGTCCAGAACCTTAGCTTTAGGTTACCACGCACGCATTCGAAGGGGGACACATGCACCCTGGGACTAGGTTTTCCATGTTTCAACATAGCACCACACTTCCATGCATGTGCTAGGGCCACATGCAAGTCCTCGAGGTATTCCGACGCCCCGGAGCGTGGTCTGTCGCGGAACCCTGACCTGTGGGCATCGGATCGTCTACCCCCTAGACGATCCTCTGACAGGGGTAGCCCGGAGTAGCACTCTCTTGTTTTGTGTTTGTTTAGGTCATATGATGATGTAAAACCATGGTGCTTCACAAGGGGAGGGCACTATCCTACCCGGTTTCACCGGAACAGGGAATTTCCCCCTTATATAAGTCCAGAACCTTAGCTTTAGGTTACAACGCACGCATGCGAAGGGGGACACATGCACCCGGGGACTAGGTTTTGTATGTTTCAACATAGCACCACACTTCCATGGATGTGCTAGGGCCACATGCAAGTCCTCGAGGTATTCCGACGCCCCGGAGCGTGGTCTGCCGCGGAACCCTGATCTGTGGGCATCGGATCGTCTACCCCCCTAGACGATCCTCTGACAGGAGTAGCCTAGAGTAGCACTCTCTTGTTTTGTGTTTGTTTAGGTCATATGATGATGTAAAACCATGGTGCTTCACAAGGGGAGGGCACTATCCTACCCGATTTCACCGGAACAGGGAGTTTCCCCCTTATATAAGTCTAGAACCTTAGCTTTAGGTTACAGCGCACGCATGCGAAGGGGGACACATGCACACCCGGGGACTAGGTTTTGCATGTTTCAACATAGCACCACACTTCCATGCATGTGCTAGGGCCACATGCAAGTCCTTGAGGTATTCCGACGCCCCGGATTGTGGTCTGCCGCGGAACCCTGATCTGTGGGCATCGGATCGTCTAACCCCCTAGACGATCCTCTGCCAGGGGTAGCCCGGAGTATCACTCTCTTGTTTTGTGTTCATTAGGTCATATGATGATGTAAAACCATGGTGCTTCACAAGGGGAGGGAACAATCCTACCCGGTTTCACTGGAACGGGGAGTTCCCCCCTTATATAAGTCCAGAACCTTAGCTTTAGGTTACAACGCACGCATGCGAAGGGGGACACATGCACCCGGGGACTAGGTTTTTCATGTTTCAACATAGCACCACACTTACATGCATGTGCTAGGGTCACATGCAAGTCCTCGAGGTATTCCGACGCCCCGGAGCGTGGTCTGCCGCGGAACCCTGATCTGTGGGCATCGGATCGTCTACCCCCCTAGACGATCCTCTGACAGGGGTAGCCTAGAGTAGCACTCTCTTGTTTTGTGTTTGTTTAGGTCATATGATGATGTAAAACCATGCTGCTTCACAAGGGGAGGGCACTATCCTACCCAGTTTAACCGGAACAGGGAGTTTCCCCCTTATATAAGTCCAGAACCTTAGCCTTAGGTTACAGCGCACGCATGCGAAGGGGGACACATGCACCCGGGGACTAGGTTTTGCATGTTTCAACATAGCACCACACTTCCATGCATGTGCTAGGGCCACATGCAAGTCCTTGAGGTATTCCGACGCCCCGGAGCGTGGTCTGCCGCGGAACCCTGATCTGTGGGCATCGGATCGTCTACCCCCTAGATGATCCTCTGACAGGGGTAGCCCGGAGTAGCACTCTCTTGTTTTGTGTTTGTTTAGGTCATATGATGATGTAAAACCATGGTGCTTCACAAGGGTAGGGCACTATCCTACCCGGTTTCACCGGAACAGGGAATTTCCCCCTTTTATAAGTCCAGAACCTTAGCTTTAGGTTACAGCGCACGCATGCGAAGGGGGAAACATGCACCCGGGGACTAGGTTTTGCATGTTTCAACATAGCACCACACTTCCATGCATGTGCTAGGGCCACATACAAGGCCTTGAGGTATTTCGACGCCCCGGAGCATGGTCTGCCGCGGCACCCTGATCTGTGGGCATCGGATCGTCTACCCCCCTAGACGATCCTCTGACAGGGGTAGCCCGGAGTAGCACTCTCTTGTTTTGTGTTTGTTTAGGTCATATGATGATGTAAAACCATGGTGCTTCACAAGGGGAGGGAACTATCCAACCCGGTTGCCCCGGAACAGGGAGTTTCCCCCTTATATAAGTCCAGAACCTTAACTATAGGTTATAGCGCACGCATGCAAAGGGGGACACATGCACCCGGGGACTAGGTTTTGCATGTTTCAACATAGCACCACACTTCCATGAATGTGCTAGGGCCACATGCAAGTCCTTGAGGTATTCCGACGCCCCGGAGCGTGGTCTGCCTCGGAACCCTGATCTGTGGGCATCGGATCGTCTACCCCCCTAGATGATCCTCTGACAGGGGTAGCCCGGAGTATCACTCTTTTTTTTGTGTTTGTTTAGGTCATATGATGATGTAAAACCACGGTGCTTCACAAGGGAAGGGCACTATCCTACCCGATTTCACCGGAACGGGGAGTTTCCCCCTTATATAAGTCCAGAACCTTAGCTTTAGGTTACAACGCACGCATTCGAAGGGGGACACATGCACCCGGGGACTAGGTTTTGCATGTTTCAACATAGCACCACACTTCCATGCATGTGCTAGGGCCACATGCAAGTCCTCGAGGTATTCCGACGCCCCGGAGCGTGGTCTGCCGTGGAACCCTGATCTGTGGGCATCAGATCGTCTACCCCCTAGACGATCCTCTGACAGGGGTAGCCCGGAGTAGCACTCTCTTGTTTTGTGTTTGTTTAGGTCATATGATTATGTAAAACCATGGTGCTTCACAGGGGAGGGCACTATCCTACCCGGTTTCACCGGAACGGGGAGTTCCCCCTTGTATAAGTCCAGAACCTTAGCTTTAGGTTACAACGCACGCATGCGAAGGGGGACACATGCACCCGGGGACTAGGTTTTGCATGTTTCAAGATAGCGCCACACTTCCATGGATGTGCTAGGGCCACATGCAAGTCCTCGAGGTATTCCGACGCCCCGGAGCGTGGTCTGTCGCGGAACCCTGATCTGTGGGCATCGGATCGTCTACCCCCCTAGACGATCCTCTGACAGGGGTAGCCTAGAGTAGCACTCTCTTGTTTTGTGTTTTTTTAGGTCATATGATGATGTAAAACCATGGTGCTTCACAAGGGGAGGGCACTATCCTACCCGATTTCACCGGAACAGGGAGTTCCCCTTATATAAGTCTAGAACCTTAGCTTTAGGTTACAGCGCACGCATGCGAATCGGGACACATGCACACCCGGGGACTAGGTTTTGCATGTTTCAACATAGCACCACACTTCCATGCATGTGCTAGGGCCACATGCAAGTCCTTGAGGTATTCCGACGCCCCGGAGCGTGGTCTGCCGTAGAACCCTGATCTGTGGGCATCGGATCGTCTACCCCCCTAGACGATCCTCTGCCAGGGGTAGCCCGGAGTAGCACTCTCTTGTTTTGTGTTTGTTTAGGTCATATGATGATGTAAAACCATGGTGCTTCACAAGGGGAGGGAACTATCCTACCCGGTTTCACCGGAACGGGGAGTTCCCCCCTTATATAAGTCTAGAACCTTAGCTTTAGGTTACAACGCACGCATGCGAAGGGGGACACATGCACCCGGGGACTAGGTTTTTCATGTTTCAACATAGCACCACACTTCCATGCATGTGCTAGGGCCACATGCAAGTCCTCGAGGTATTCCGACGCCCCGGAGCGTGGTCTGTCGCGGAACCCTGATCTGTGGGCATCGGATCGTCTACCCCCCTAGACGATCCTCTGACATGGGTAGCCTAGAGTAGCACTCTCTTGTTTTGTGTTTGTTTAGGTCATATGATGATGTAAAACCATGCTGCTTCACGAGGGGAGGGCACTATCCTACCCGGTTTCACCGGAACAGGGAGTTTCCCCCTTATAATATTCCAGAACCTTAGCTTTAGGTTACAGCGCACGCATGCGAAGGGGGACACATGCACCCGGGGACTAGGTTTTGCATGTTTCAACATAGCACCACACTTCCATGCATGTGCTAGGGCCACATGCAAGTCCTTGAGGTATTCCGACGCCCTGGAGCGTGGTCTGCCGTGGAACCCTGATCTGTGGGCATCAGATCGTCTACCCCCTAGATGATCCTCTGACAGGGGTAGCCCGGAGTAGCACTCTCTTGTTTTGTGTTTGTTTAGGTCATATGATGATGTAAAACCATGGTGCTTCACAAGGGGAGGGCACTATCCTACCCGGTTTCACCGGAACAGGGAATTTCCCCCTTTTATAAGTCCAGAACCTTAGCTTTAGGTTACAGCGCACACATGCGAAGGAGGAAACATGCACCCGGGGACTAGGTTTTGCATGTTTCAACATAGCACCACACTTCCATGCATGTGCTAGGGCCACATACAAGTCCTTGAGGTATTTCGACGCCCCGGAGCATGGTCTGCCGCGGAACCCTGATCTGTGGGCATCGGATCGTCTACCCCCCTAGACGATCCTCTGACAGGGGTAGCCCGGAGTAGCACTCTCTTGTTTTGTGTTTGTTTAGGTCATATGATGATGTAAAACCATGGTGCTTCACAAGGGGAGGGAACTATCCTACCCGGTTGGACCGGAACAGGGAGTTTCCCCCTTATATAAGTCTAGAATCTTAACTATAGGTTATAGCGCACGCATGCAAAGGGGGACACATGCACCCGGGGACTAGGTTTTGCATGTTTCAACATAGCACCACACTTCCATGCATGTGCTAGGGCCACATGCAAGTCTTTGAGGTATTCCGATGCCCCGGAGCATGGTCTGACGCGGAACCCTGATCTGTGGGCATCGGATCGTCTACCCCCCTAGATGATCCTCTGACAGGGGTAGCCCAGAGTATCACTCTCTTGTTTTGTGTTTGTTTAGGTCATATGATGATGTAAAACCATGGTGCTTCACAAGGGAAGGGCACTATCCTACTCGGTTTCACCGGAACGGGGAGTTTCCCCCTTATATAAGTCCAGAACCTTAGCTTTAGGTTACCACGCACGCATTCGAAGGGGGACACATGCACCCTGGGACTAGGTTTTCCATGTTTCAACATAGCACCACACTTCCATGCATGTGCTAGGGCCACATGCAAGTCCTCGAGGTATTCCGACGCCCCGGAGCATGGTCAGTCGCGGAACCCTGACCTGTGGGCATCGGATCGTCTACCCCCTAGACGATCCTCTGACAGGGGTAGCCCGGAGTAGCACTCTCTTGTTTTGTGTTTGTTTAGGTCATATGATGATGTAAAACCATGGTGCTTCACAAGGGGAGGGCACTATCCTAACCGGTTTCACCGGAACGGGGAGTTCCCCCTTATATAAGTCCAGAACCTTAGCTTTAGGTTACAACGCACGCATGCGAAGGGGGACACATGCACCCGGGGACTAGGTTTTGCATGTTTCAACATAGCACCACACTTCCATGGATGTGCTAGGGCCACATGCAAGTCCTCGAGGTATTCCGACGCCCCGGAGCGTGGTCTGCCGCGGAACCCTGATCTGTGGGCATCGGATCGTCTACCCCCCTAGACGATCCTCTGACAGGAGTAGCCTAGAATAGCACTCTCTTGTTTTGTGTTTTTTTAGGTCATATGATGATGTAAAACCATGGTTCTTCACAAGGGGAGGGCACTATCCTACCCGATTTCACCGGAACAGGGAGTTTCCCCCTTATATAAGTCTAGAACCTTAGCTTTAGGTTACAGCGCACGCATGCGAAGGGGGACAAATGCACACCCGAGGACTAGGTTTTGCATGTTTCAACATAGCACCACACTTCCATGCATGTTCTAGGGCCACATGCAAGTCCTTGAGGTATTCCGACGCCCCGGAGCGTGGTCTGCCGCGGAACCCTGACTGTGGGCATCGGATCGTCTACCCCCCTAGACGATCCTCTGCCAGGGGTAGCCCGGAGTAGCACTCTCTTGTTTTGTGTTTGTTTAGGTCATATGATGATGTAAAACCATGGTGCTTCACAAGGGGAGGGAACAATCCTACCCGGTTTCACCGGAACGGGGAGTTCCCCCCTTATATAAGTCCAGAACCTTAGCTTTAGGTTACAACGCACGCATGCGAAGGGGGACACATGCACCCGGGGACTAGGTTTTTCATGTTTCAACATAGCACCACACTTCCATGCATGTGCTAGGGTCACATGCAAGTCCTCGAGGTATTCCGACGCCCCGGAGCATGGTCTGTCGCGGAACCCTGATCTGTGGGCATCGGATCGTCTACCCCCCTAGACGATCCTCTGACAGGGGTAGCCTAGAGTAGCACTCTCTTGTTTTGTGTTTGTTTAGGTCATATGATGATGTAAAACCATGCTGCTTCACAAGGGGAGGGCACTATCCTACCCGGTTTCACCGGAACAGGGAGTTTCCCCCTTTTATAAGTCCAGAACCTTTGCTTTAGGTTACAGCGCACGCATGCGAAGGGGTAAACATGCACCCGGGGACTAGGTTTTGCATGTTTCAACATAGCACCACACTTCCATGCATGTGCTAGGGCCACATACAAGTCTTTGAGGTATTTCGACGCCCCGGAGCATGGTCTGCCGCGGCACCCTGATCTGTGGGCATCGGATCGTCTACCCCCCTAGACGATCCTCTGACAGGGGTAGCCCGGAGTAGCACTCTCTTGTTTTGTGTTTGTTTAGGTCATATGATGATGTAAAACCATGGTGCTTCACAAGGGGAGGGAACTATCCTACCCGGTTGCACTGGAACAGGGAGTTTCCCCCTTATATAAGTCTAGAACCTTAACTATAGGTTATAGCGCACGCATGCAAAGGGGGACACATGCACCCGGGGACTAGGTTTTGCATGTTTCAACATAGCACCACACTTACATGCATGTGCTAGGGCCACATGCAAGTCCTTGAGGTATTCCGACGCCCCGGACCGTGGTCTGCCGCGGAACCCTGATCTGTGGGCATCGAATCGTCTACCCCCCTAGATGATCCTCTGACAGGGGTAGCCCGGAGTATCACTCTCTTGTTTTGTGTTTGTTTAGGTCATATGATGATGTAAAACCATGGTGCTTCACAAGGGAAGGGCACTATCCTACCCGATTTCACCGGAACAGGGAGTTTCCCCCTTATATAAGTCCAGAACCTTAGCTTTAGGTTTCAACGCACGCATTCGAAGGGGGACACATGCACCCGGGGACTAGGTTTTGCATGTTTCAACATAGCACCACACTTCCATGCATGTGCTAGGGCCACATGCAAGTCCTCGAGGTATCCCGACGCCCCGGAGCGTGGTCTGCCGCGGAACCCTGATCTGTGGGCGTCGGATCGTCTACCCCCTAGAGGATCCTCTGACAGGGGTAGCCCGGAGTAGCACTCTCTTGTTTTGTGTTTGTTTAGGTCATATGATTATGTAAAACCATGGTGCTTCACAGGGGAGGGCACTATCCTACCCGGTTTCACCGGAATGGGGAGTTCCCCCTTGTATAAGTCCAGAACCTTAGCTTTAGGTTACAACGCACGCATGCGAAGGGGGACACATGCACCCGGGGACTAGGTTTTGCATGTTTCAACATAGCACCACACTTCCATGGATGTGCTAGGGCCACATGCAAGTCCTCGAGGTATTCCGACGCCCCGGAGCGTGGTCTGCCGCGGAACCCTGATCTGTGGGCATCGGATCGTCTACCCCCCTAGACGATCCTCTGACAGGGGTAGCCTAGAGTAGCACTCTCTTGTTTTGTGTTTGTTTAGGTCATATGATGATGTAAAACCATGGTGCTTCACAAGGGGAGGGCACTATCCTACCCGATTTCACCGGAACAGGGAGTTCCCCCTTATATAAGTCTAGAACCTTAGCTTTAGGTTACAGCGCACGCATGCAAAGGGGGACACATGCACACCCGGGGACTAGGTTTTGCATGTTTCAACATAGCACCACACTTCCATGCATGTGCTAGGGCCACATGCAAGTCCTTGAGGTATTCCGACGCCCCGGAGCGTGGTCTGCCGCGGAACCCTGATCTGTGAGCATCGGATCGTCTACCCCCCTAGACGATCCTCTGCCAGGGGTAGCCCGGAGCAGCACTCTCTTGTTTTGTGTTTGTTTAGGTCATATGACGATGTAAAACCATGGTGCTTCACAAGGGGAGGGAACTATCCAACCCGGTTGCCCCGGAACAGGGAGTTTCCCCCTTATATAAGTCCAGAACCTTAACTATAGGTTATAGCGCACGCATGCAAAGGGGGACACATGCACCCGGGGACTAGGTTTTGCATGTTTCAACATAGCACCACACTTCCATGCATGTGCTAGGGCCACATGCAAGTCCTTGAGGTATTCCGACGCCCCGGAGCGTGGTCTGCCGCGGAACCCTGATCTGTGGGCATCGGATCGTCTACCCCCCTAGATGATCCTCTGACAGGGGTAGCCCGGAGTATCACTCTCTTTTTTTGTGTTTGTTTAGGTCATATGATGATGTAAAACCATGGTGCTTCACAAGGGAAGGGCACTATCCTACCCGATTTCACCGGAACGGGGAGTTTCCCCCTTATATAAGTCCAGAACCTTAGCTTTAGGTTACAACGCACGCATTCGAAGGGGGACACATGCACCCGGGGACTAGGTTTTGCATGTTTCAACATAGCACCACACTTCCATGCATGTGCTAGGGCCACATGCAAGTCCTCGAGGTATTCCGACGCCCCGGAGCGTGGTCTGCCGTGGAACCCTGATCTGTGGGCATCAGATCGTCTACCCCCTAGACGATCCTCTGACAGGGGTAGCCCGGAGTAGCACTCTCTTGTTTTGTGTTTGTTTAGGTCATATGATTATGTAAAACCATGGTGCTTCACAGGGGAGGGCACTATCCTACCCGGTTTCACCGGAACGGGGAGTTCCCCCTTGTATAAGTCCAGAACCTTAGCTTTAGGTTACAACGCACGCATGCGAAGGGGAACACATGCACCCGGGGACTAGGTTTTGCATGTTTCAAGATAGCGCCACACTTCCATGGATGTGCTAGGGCCACATGCAAGTCCTCGAGGTATTCCGACGCCCCGGAGCGTGGTCTGTCGCGGAACCCTGATCTGTGGGCATCGGATCGTCTACCCCCCTAGACGATCCTCTGACAGGGGTAGCCTAGAGTAGCACTCTCTTGTTTTGTGTTTTTTTAGGTCATATGATGATGTAAAACCATGGTGCTTCACAAGGGGAGGGCACTATCCTACCCGATTTCACCGGAACAGGGAGTTCCCCTTATATAAGTCTAGAACCTTAGCTTTAGGTTACAGCGCACGCATGCGAAGGGGGACACATGCACACCCGGGGACTAGGTTTTGCATGTTTCAACATAGCACCACACTTCCATGCATGTGCTAGGGCCACATGCAAGTCCTTGAGGTATTCCGACGCCCCGGAGCGTGGTCTGCCGTAGAACCCTGATCTGTGGGCATCGGATCGTCTACCCCCCTAGACGATCCTCTGCCAGGGGTAGCCCGGAGTAGCACTCTCTTGTTTTGTGTTTGTTTAGGTCATATGATGATGTAAAACCATGGTGCTTCACAAGGGGAGGGAACTATCCTACCCGGTTTCACCGGAACGGGGAGTTCCCCCCTTATATAAGTCTAGAACCTTAGCTTTAGGTTACAACGCACGCATGCGAAGGGGGACACATGCACCCGGGGACTAGGTTTTTCATGTTTCAACATAGCACCACACTTCCATGCATGTGCTTGGGCCACATGCAAGTCCTCGAGGTATTCCGACGCCCCGGAGCGTGGTCTGTCGCGGAACCCTGATCTGTGGGCATCGGATCGTCTACCCCCCTAGAAGATCCTCTGACATGGGTAGCCTAGAGTAGCACTCTCTTGTTTTGTGTTTGTTTAGGTCATATGATGATGTAAAACCATGCTGCTTCACGAGGGGAGGGCACTATCCTACCCGGTTTCACCGGAACAGGGAGTTTCCCCCTTATAATATTCCAGAACCTTAGCTTTAGGTTACAGCGCACGCATGCGAAGGGGGACACATGCACTCGGGGACTAGGTTTTGCATGTTTCAACATAGCACCACACTTCCATGCATGTGCTAGGGCCACATGCAAGTCCTTGAGGTATTCCGACGCCCCGGAGCGTGGTCTGCCGTGGAACCCTGATCTGTGGGCATCAGATCGTCTACCCCCTAGATGATCCTCTGACAGGGGTAGCCCGGAGTAGCACTCTCTTGTTTTGTGTTTGTTTAGGTCATATGATGATGTAAAACCATGGTGCTTCACAAGGGGAGGGCACTATCCTACCCGGTTTCACCGGAACGGGGAGTTCCCCCTTATATAAGTCCAGAACCTTAGCTTTAGGTTACAACGCACGCATGCGAAGGGGTACACATGCACCCGGGGACTAGGTTTTGTATGTTTCAACATAGCACCACACTTCCATGGATGTGCTAGGGCCACATGCAAGTCCTCGAGGTATTCCGACGCCCCGGAGCGTGGTCTGCCGCGGAACCCTGATCTGTGGGCATCGGATCGTCTACCCCCCTAGACGATCCTCTGACAGGAGTAGCCTAGAGTAGCACTCTCTTGTTTTGTGTTTGTTTAGGTCATATGATGATGTAAAACCATGGTGCTTCACAAGGGGAGGGCACTATCCTACCCGATTTCACCGGAACAGGGAGTTTCCCCCTTATATAAGTCTAGAACCTTAGCTTTAGGTTACAGCGCACGCATGCGAAGGGGGACACATGCACACCCGGGGACTAGGTTTTGCATGTTTCAACATAGCACCACACTTCCATGCATGTGCTAGGGCCACATGCAAGTCCTTGAGGTATTCCGACGCCCCGGAGCGTGGTCTGCCGCGGAACCCTGATCTGTGGGCATCGGATCGTCTAACCCCCTAGACGATCCTCTGCCAGGGGTAGCCCGGAGTATCACTCTCTTGTTTTGTGTTCATTAGGTCATATGATGATGTAAAACCATGGTGCTTCACAAGGGGAGGGAACAATCCTACCCGGTTTCACCGGAACGGGGAGTTCCCCCCTTATATAAGTCCAGAACCTTAGCTTTAGGTTACAACGCACGCATGCGAAGGGGGACACATGCACCCGGGGACTAGGTTTTTCATGTTTCAACATAGCACCACACTTACATGCATGTGCTAGGGTCACATGCAAGTCCTCGAGGTATTCCGACGCCCCGGAGCGTGGTCTGCCGCGGAACCCTGATCTGTGGGCATCGGATCGTCTACCCCCCTAGACGATCCTCTGACAGGGGTAGCCTAGAGTAGCACTCTCTTGTTTTGTGTTTGTTTAGGTCATATGATGATGTAAAACCATGCTGCTTCACAAGGGGAGGGCACTATCCTACCCAGTTTAACCGGAACAGGGAGTTTCCCCCTTATATAAGTCCAGAACCTTAGCCTTAGGTTACAGCGCACGCATGCGAAGGGGGACACATGCACCCGGGGACTAGGTTTTGCATGTTTCAACATAGCACCACACTTCCATGCATGTGCTAGGGCCACATGCAAGTCCTTGAGGTATTCCGACGCCCCGGAGCGTGGTCTGCCG